>CM060928.1:541018786-551018786 GCA_030765085.1 Allium cepa
AACGACCTTGGATTTTAATTTAGTTTAAATTGATAATTAATTGAATTTTTGAATTTATATTCGTGAAATGTATCGATGAATTAACGCGAGTTTCCCCGAGTTCAAATAAAAATGTGTTAAATTATTTGAATTTAAAATCTTATATAAATGGTTTGAAAAATAAATATAAAAATATGTGACTGGGCTTGCATTAATGATGAATTATCTTAACACAAACAAATCATTTCAGCCGAAATCAGACTTAGCATTGTCAAAGCAACCTAATATAGATATAAGTATGTACAAATAGAGGCAAAAGAGATAAGTATATTGTACAACATCATTTATACAAACCGTCACAACATCTCTTCAGCATAAAACAAGATATCTCCAGCCACCAAATCAGAACAAGCTAGGCAATGCAAATAAAGTGTTCAAACAAATAAATGTTTTCAGCCGAGAAAAAGTAAGTACAAACAAAACATAATAAAAGAAGTTAGGCATAAGCTTATAAAAACAAAGCAAAGAAATAAAATAAAGTACAAATATAAAACAAGTATTTTCAGCCGAAACAAGCAAATTAAAGAGATATGGAAGGCAAGAATAAACAAAGTATAAAGGGAAATAGCTGTGTACATATAAATAGGGTGGGCTGTAAGTAAGGCAAGAGCATGTGCATATTTAATGCAAGAAATCTTTGATACACCCTAACATTATCTTCAACCGAAATGAAATGATTCATGTAAACTAAAGAAGAAATATTTGTACTTACCCCTATCTGCTCAGCCACCAAACAAAAGTAAGAAGAAGAAAAAAATAAATAAACAAAGATAAATGTGTGAAACATGACAAAGGAAGAAAGATCACTGCCTATTATTCAAGTAATCAATGCAAGTCAAAATTTTATATCTCAGCCACCAAGTTAATAAATACAGGACATTATAATATGCTACCTTTAGTACAAACATGAATAATGTCACACTGTAAACTTCATCTCCTATTTATCAAACATACTATCACCTGTACAAAATAATAGCTTACCTATCATCTTCTTTTCTTTATACATATCAGTCTCGTTCATTTTCAAGCTGAGTAAAACCAGAGAAAAACATCATTTCATATTGAAAACAACTTCTTAAACTTAAACAACATCTGGAATCAAGCTAGGCAGGGATTCAATTCAAGGATCAAATTCAAACAGCAACTATGCAACTCAAAACATCAAGCAAAGTTTAAAAACAAATCAAATATGCAGTTTCAAACAAAAAAAAGGGGCAGCCCTCTGTTCTTTCCTACCAAGGTGAGTAACATCATATTGTTTTATTATTTGAAGTTGAACCTGTTGCATATACATATCTGGAAATAGTATGTTAGTATATCTATATATATTCTCTGAGTATTTGTAAGATGGGTGTTTTGCACAGGTTGTGCTATATTGTCCTCTGTCTAGAGTTTTAAAGCACAAACACTTGAAAAAAAGAAAAGAAAAAAAAAACCTTATTTCCATTCAACTTACTGGTCGTTTGAACCTATGATTAAAACAAAGTTTATTAGTCATAACATATACTCAAGATTTAAAATACAATTAAGTGAAAACAACTTATAAATGTTCTGGAAACCCAAAAAAATACTGAGCAACTTAAGATAAGTCGAAAATCTAATCTTTTTAATTCATGAATTCAGGAATATAGATCGAATTATTAAACCAAAACATGAATTTTAAATCAAAAATCTTGATTTTTAGTGTTGGAATAAAGGAGCAGTTTGGGGTTCAACTGAAAATGGAATTTTGGCAATTTCTGACAACTCCGGTGATCTGGGAGGTCGGGGTCTCGTGTGGAGGTGGATGAGTCTATGACAATGGTGGGAAAAATGGTCGGAGGTACTCTCAGTCCTCGAGGTGATGGCGGCGTGAGGTTTTTACTTTTAGACCTAGTTTTTTTCGATGACGAGAATTCCGTCTCGTTCGTTGTCTATAGGCGACCGAGTTCGCCGTAGTTTGGGGGAAAGGTGGAGGAGAAGTCGACGAAGCCATGGCCGAAGTCTCAGGCCCTACAGTGGTCGGGTTGTGGCGAACGACGCCGTTCCAGGTTTGGGTTGCGGGGAAATGTGATGTTCCAGGTTTCTATTCTTGTTTCCGTTTTGTGCCGAGTTGCTTGATCCTTGCCTCTGAATGGAATCGAAGTGGTGAAGGTCGGAGCACGTTGCAAGGTCGATTTCCGATGTGGGACAGTCATCGAGAGTGGCCGGAGGTGATAGGCGGCACCGTGCACGTGCACGGTGCACTGCCTGTTCCTGGTTTTGTGGGAATGAGGGCGATGCGTGATCTCGAGCAACTCGAGTTAGTTCTCGAAGCATTGAAGTGTTGGACCTAAAGGATTTGTTGCTAACTCGATGATGTTGTGTAGTTCAAACCTGAATTTGCGATTAGTAAAGGGTTTTGAAGATTAATCATTTTAAAATTTATTAAGTTTAAATTGTTTCAGGATGTTTTAAAATGTTTTAAATGTATATATAACCTTTGTATTAAAAAGTTTATTTTAAATAAACTTGATAATGAAATTAAAAAGTTACTCAAATGTTTTAAAAATGTTAGCTTAAAAGTAAAGCTAGTTTACGTTGTTAATGATGATTAAATACAAGGTTTATCAATTAAAGATAAGTTAATTTTTAATTTAAGGTTAATTAATTTGTAATAAATAATTGATTAATTTATTAAGAATGGATGATTAATGATTTAAGCATCGGATTAATAAAGTGACTAAAAGTTAATAAAATTTTAAGGATTATTAATTAAAGTGTAATTAATTACGGATAATTAATTAAATAAAAAAATTTATCAATTTTGGGCTAATTAATTAATTAAAGATCATTAATGAAAATGGTATAATCAAAGGTCAATTATTTAATAATTTAAAAGTTGATGAAATATAATTAAAGGTTTAATTACTTAATTAAAGTTTAAAGATTTATTAAGTTAATTAATTTGTAAATTAAGAATTATTAATTTGATATTAATTAATAATTAAAGTTGATTTAATCAAGTGATTAAGCAATAAATTGATTTAAGGATAATGTGATAAATTAATTTAAGTAATTAATTTGAGAATAATTAATTTATCAAGGGCAAATTATTAAATAAAAGTGATCAAGAATAATTATTAATTAAGGAGTAATTAATGATTAATTAAAGGATAGTTTATTAAATGTTTTAAAATTAATTGATTATTGATTTACTATAACTAGCAAATTTATTCACGGAAATTTATCTAATTAAATTAATCAGATAATTGAATAAATCCTACCTATGGATGCTTGGATTATATTGGATGTTAAACTGTTTGATATCCCTGATATATGATGCTTTATGATTGTCCTGATTTGTATTGTGATCTGTGATGAAATTTATTATCTGTGATATATATATCTGCGAATCTGTGTATGAAAGATAAGCGTTGTAGTTATATCGCTTATCGAATATATTGTTGTATTTGATCTGGGATGATTGAATGATGTTGCACTATTGTGTTAAACCCCTGGACCACACTATACACACACAATTATGGATTTAACGAGGAAATCGATTAAATCACAGATTTTTGAAAATAGTTTTTAATTTGAATTTAATTTCAAATGGTTTGAAAATAAGATTTGGGTCTAAAGTGAAAAGCTTTTGAAATGGAATTTCAAGTTAAAATTTATTTTAATTAAGTTTTGGAATTTTAAATAATTTGATTTAAATTTAAATTCAAAATTAGGAATTGAATTCTATGATTTGAAATTAGAAATTAAAGGTGTTAAGTTAGTTTGAAACCATAATTAAAGTATTGTTTTTGGGAATTTGAATTAAGTCAAAGTTTGTAACTTGTATAAATGAAATCGGGATTTTCCAAAATAAAACTGTTGTCTCTAAAAGATAAAAAGTTTTCGTTTGAAGTTTTATTAAAGGGTTTTCAAGTTTAAAATAAAACAGTTTTCCAAGTTATAAACAAATATTTGGAAATGAGTTTTGAAAATTTGGGAACGATTTGAAAACTATAAGACAAATCTTTGAATTTAAAGATTTGATGAGTTAAGCTTTTTGAAACGAAATTGTTTTGAAATCCGAGAATGAATATTTATGAAAGTAGGTGAACATTATGAAATAAATCTTTTGTTTAAAAGATTTGAAATGGTAATTGGTTTAAACCATTTGAAAGAAAGTTTTAAATTATTAAGTTGTGACGTAATTGAAATCATATATCCATATGTTTTAAATATTTCGCTCACTATTCGGTTTAGCCGGGAAAGGACCTTTGTGTCAAGTAACCCATTCCGAATATGTGATTCGTCGTTATGGATAGCATTTGAAGACTGGTGTTGAAGACCGGGTATTTGCGAGAGCGATTGGATGACCTATCGATTGTCTCTGCACTGGGTAGCTCCCGGTATAGAGATTCCCTGAGTGATGGGAAATCCGATCGGGATTGTGAATACTCGGATTGCAAGGGCTTCGTAAGAAGTGCCTTCGGTTCTGTTCGAGCCCGGAACAGACTTGTATGGATTGTGTGTCTGACATTACATTTTGAGATATATAGCAGATTCCTTTCAAATACATTTCTGTTGGTGGCGGAGAATTTATTCTTTTAGCTTAACACCCTTCGCTGAGACGTATGAGCTCAGAGGTTATGTAGTCGAAGGTTATCAGCGATATATTCCCAATTTGGTAATATGACATGCTGAGTGTTGCTGTGAAATGATCATTGTTTGATCATTTGTGATATGATCATTTGTTTGATCATTTATCTTTGTAATCATTACTTTGATCATTTGTTGACTCAAAGCATGGCTTTGTACCAAAGCGTAGCTTTGTGGACGAGACTTCGTCGAGCCTCACACCCCGGAATGGTCAAAACAGGAAAGATGCAGCAAGGTTATTAGGGGGTAGCGCCCCTTTAGGGTATGTTCATTTCCTTCTGGAAAAGGGTGGTATCATGGTATGGAGCCCAGATACTTACTCATGTGGAAAACACTCTATTTATTATGGTGTGATGTTGGTTATCGAGCGCTCGGATAAAGGTCCTAATGGACCGGGAGGTGGCGTACTCGTGTCAGTAGTTACCCAGTTAGGGGTAACCCGGCCTTGTGTTGGCACAGATCCGGTTAGGTTCTCGGGACGTCCTTCCAGAGGCGTTTCCATGTGGCAATGGGAAGTTCCTTGGCCTGACCATTTGTTGGAAATCCAATCTTCCATACGAAACCCTGTACGGTATTAGTTGTAGAACCTGCCATCTAATATGGTAGCTATAGCGGGCATAATATAATGGTACCTATGCTGGCTAAGATTAATATTCTACTTTCGAAATGCTTTTTTGCACCGTGCACTTATAATAATAATATCAAAGAAATTTTCTGCGTATTAAGCATGTTTGACTATCATAAGAAGAAATCTCCTCCAAGTCTGCGTTTGCATTGTGTGTGTGGCGGGAGGTCTTATGGTAGTTTCATTTTCAAAAAGCATTGCGAATTTACTTTAAAATTCTCCTGTTAATTATTTTTAAAGATAAACTGTTTTCGTCGCTCACACCAGTCCCATGACTAATCCGGAGTTTATTGTTCCTTTCCTAAACTCTGGATGCTCATTATTTTCTACATGAGCAGTCTAGAGTTGGGTTTTTCAGATAGTTAGATATAGTGGATTATCTGGAGTTAGTTCAGTCTTTGGTTCGCACCAGTCTTGCTTAGCTTGGTGCATTGTTGTGGGGAGTTCGATCTATTGCTGGATTAGTTCTTGAAGATGGAGTTCAGATTTGGAGTTCTTCGTTGAAGACTATCTTAGAGTTATTTTGTTCCGCTGCTAGTGTTATCTATTTTCTTTCCGCTGCTATTTTCTTGTATCTCTGATGTATATTGATATTCATTGTAGCATTCGGTTGTATCAGATATTGTATATCAATGTATTATTCGTTTATTCCGCTGTGTTATTTACTTAATGTTGTTATAAGCTCCGGCGAATCGGTTTTGAACGGTCGAATCTACGGCATTCGAATACGATTTGAAGTATGGATGTTGATTTTCGAGCGGGCAAAATCCGTTATCGTCACATTTGGTATCAGAGCTAAGGTTGAACTTTAGCTCAGGAGTATAACACATTAAGTAGCTCATTAGAGATAGGGTGAAGTAAACCCTAGAATGAGTAATCCCTAAGATATCCGTTTGAATGCCTCAGTAAATTCTCTTACTATCCACTGATAGTGCGTATGAGTGCGAGAAGAGAACGAGATAGGGGACAGGGAAGTATCACTATAAATGGTCAATTTCCTGCAACAGTGGAAACAATCTTATCTCTATCAATCTCTTTTGTTCAGCGTCTCTTCTCAATTCTTTGATAGATCCCGGTAGATCCAGGAAGGAAATTCGATATATTAATATGGGACATAAACTCCAATTTAGCCAGAATTGTTTGTTTGGATGAATTGGTTGTTTTGGTTGTTATGGTTGATAAGTATACTTTAGTTTTAAAAAAAAGAAAGTTTTGAAATTGTAACCATACCGGTCTATTTCACTGGGCTCTGATATAATCTACGAACGGTTAGTTATCCCTTCGGACTAACCAATACCCCTATATACTTCGTTGATTAGGTAACCCAATTGTTTCGTAGTTGATGGAGTTTGTTCTTATATCTAGTGTTGATAATTCTGATTTGGTAAGCCAAATGCAGAATTAATATCCAGTTTGATCTGAAAAGATATTTCTCTATCTTTCATCTATCTTCGTTATCACTCTCTAGCGAATTTCGAGGACGAAATTCTTTTTAAGGGGGGAAATCTGTAACGACCTCGGATTTTAATTTAGTTTAAATTGATAATTAATTGAATTTTTGAATTTATATTCGTGAAATGTATCGATGAATTGATGCGAGTTTCCCCGAGTTCAAATAAAAATGTGTTAAATTATTTGAATTTAAAATCTTATATAAATGGGTTGAAAAATAAATATAAAAATATGTGACTGGGCTTGCATTAATGATGAATTATCTTAACACAAACAAATCATTTCAGCCGAAATCAGACTTAGCATTGTCAAAGCAACCTAATATAGATATAAGTATGTACAAACAGAGGCAAAAGAGATAAGTATGTTGTACAACATCATTTATACAAGCCATCACAACATCTCTTCAGCATAAAACAAGATATCTCCAGCCACCAAATCAGAACAAGCTAGGCAATGCAAATAAAGTGTTCAAACAAATAAATGTTTTCAGCCGAGACAAAGTAAGTACAAACAAACATAATAAAAGAAGTTAGGCATAAGCTTATAAAAACAAAGCAAAGAAATAAATTAAAGTACAAATATAAAACAAGTATTGTCAGCCGAAACAAGCAAATAAAAGAGATATGGAAGGCAAGAATAAACAAAGTATAAAGGGAAATAGCTGTGTACATATAAATAGGGTGGGCTGTAAGTAAGGCAGGAGCATGTGCATATTTAATGCAAGAAATCTTTGATACACCCTAACATTATCTTCAGTCGAAATGAAATGATTCATGTAAACTAAAGAAGAAATATTTGTACTTACCCCTATCTGCTCAGCCACCAAACAAAAGTAAGAAGAAGAAAAAAATAAATAAACAAAGATAAATGTGTGAAACATGACAAAGGAAGAAAGATCACTGCCTATTGTTCAAGTAATCAATGCAAGTCAAAATTTTATATCTCAGCCACCAAGTTAATAAATGCAGGACATTATAATATGCTACCTTTAGTACAAACATGAATAATGTCACACTGTAAGCTTCATCTCTTATTTATCAAACATACTATCACCTGTACAAAATAATAGCTTACCTATCATCTTCTTTTCTTTATACATATCAGTCTCGTTCATTTTCAAGCTTAGTAAAACCAGAGAAAAACATCATTTCAAATTGAAAACAACTTCTTAAACTTAAACAACATCTGGAATCAAGCTAGGCAGGGATTCAATTCAAGGATCAAATTCAAACTACAACTATGCAACTCAAAACATCAAGCAAAGTTTAAAAACAAATCAAATATGCAGTTTCAAACAAAAAAAAGGGGCAGCCCTCTGTTCTTTCCTACCAAGGTGAGTAACATCATATTTTTTTATTATTTGAAGTTGAACCTGTTGCATATACATATCTGGAAATAGTATGCTAGTATATCTATATATATTCTCTGAGTATTTGTAAGATGGGTGTTTTTCACAGGTTGTGCTATATTGTCCTCTGTCTGGAGTTTTAAAGCACAAACATTTGAAAAAAAGAAAAGAAAAAAAAACCTTATTTCCATTCAACTTACTGGTCGTTTGAACCTATTATTAAAACAAAGTTTATTAGTCATAACATATACTCAAGATTTAAAATACAATTAAGTGAAAACAACTTATAAATGTTTCTGGAAACCCAAAAAAATACTGAGCAACTTAAGATAAGTCGAAAATCTAATCTTTTTAATTCATGAATTCAGGAATATAGATCGAATTATTAAACCAAAACATGAATTTTAAATCAAAAATCTTGATTTTTAGTGTTGGAATAAAGGAGCAGTTTGGGGTTGAACTGAAAATGGAATTTTGGCAATTTCTGACAACTCCGATGATCTGGGAGGTCGGGGTCTCGTGTGGAGGTAGATGAGTCTATGACAATGGTGGGAAAAATGGTCGGAGGTACTCTCAGTCCTCGAGGTGATGGTGGCGTGAGGTTTTTACTTTTAGACCTAGTTTTTTTCGATGACGAGAATTCTGTCTCGTTCGTTGTCTATAGGCGACCGAGTTAGCCGTAGTTTGGGGGAAAGGTGGAGGAGACGTCGACGAAGCCATGGCCGAAGTCTCAGGCCCTACGGTGGTCGGGTTGTGGCGAACGACGCCGTTCCAGGTTTGGGTTGCGGGGAAATGTGATGTTCCAGGTTTCTATTCTTGTTTCAGTTTTGTGCCGAGTTGCTTGATCCTTGCCTCTGAGTGGAATCGAAGTGGTGAAGGTCGGAGTACGATGCGAGGTCGATTTTCGATGTGGGACAGTCATCGAGAGTGGCCGGAGGTGATAGGCGGCACCGTGCACGTGCACGGTGCACTGCCTTTTCCTGGTTTTGTGGGAATGAGGGCGATGCGTGATCTCGAGCAACTCGAGTTAGTTCTCGAAGCATTGAAGTGTTGGACCTAAAGGATTTGTTGCTAACTCGATGATGTTGTGTAGTTCAAACCTGAATTTGGGATTAGTAAAGGGTTTTGAAGATTAATCATTTTAAAATTTGTTAAGTTTAAAATGTTTCAGGATGTTTTAAAATGTTTTAAATGTATATATAACCTTTGTATTAAAAAGTTTATTTTAAATAAACTTGATAATGAAATTAAAAAGTTACTCAAATGTTTTAAAAATGTTAGCTTAAAAGTAAAGCTAGTTTACGTTGTTAATGATGATTAAATACAAGGTTTATCAATTAAAGATAAGTTAATTTTTAATTTAAGGTTAATTAATTTGTAATAAATAATTGATTAATTTGTTAAGAATGGATGATTAATGATTTGAGCTTCGGATTAATAAAGTGACTAAAAGTTAATAAAATTTTAAGGGTTATTAATTAAAGTATAATTAATTACGGATAATTAATTAAATAAAAAAATTTATCAATTTTGGGCTAATTAATTAATTAAAGATCATTAATGAAAATGGTATAATCAAAGGTCAATTATTTAATAATTTAAAAGTTGATGAAATATAATTAAAGGTTTAATTACTTAATTAAATTTTAAAGATTTATTAAGTTAATTAATTTGTAAATTAAGAATTATTAATTGGATATTAATTAATAATTAAAGTTGATTTAATCAAGTGATTAAGCAATAAATTGATTTAAGGATAATGTGATAAATTAATTTAAGTAATTAATTTGAGAATAATTAATTTATCAAGGGCAAATTATTAAATAAAAGTGATCAAGAATAATTATTAATTAAGGAGTAATTAATGATTTATTAAAGGATAGTTTATTAAATGTTTTAAAATTAATTGATTATTCATTTACTATAACTAGCAAATTTATTCACGGAAATTTATCTAATTAAATTAATCAGATAATTGAATAAATCCTACCTATGGATGCTTGGATTATATTGGATGTTAAACTGTTTGATATCCCTGATATATGATGCTTTATGATTATCCTGATTTGTATTGTGATCTGTGATGAACTTTATTATCTGTGATATATATATCTGCGAATCTGTGTATGAAAGATAAGCGTTGTAGTTATATCGCTTATCGAATATATTGTTGTATTTGATCTGTGATGATTGAATGATGTTGCACTATTGTGTTAAACCCCTGGACCACACTATACACACACAATTATGGATTTCACGAGGAAATCGATTAAGTCACAGATTTTTGAAAATAGTTTTAAATTTGAATTTTTAAATTCAAATGGTTTGAAAATAAGATTTGGATCTAAAGTGAAAAGCTTTTGAAATGGAATTTCAAGTTAAAATTTATTTTAATTAAGTTTTGGAATTTTAAATAATTTGATTTAAATTTAAATTCAAAATTAGGAATTGAATTCTATGATTTGAAATTAGGAATTAAAGGTGTTAAGTTAGTTTGAAACCATAATTAAAGTATTGTTTTTGGGAATTTGAATTAAGTCAAAGTTTGTAACTTGTATAAATGAAATCAGGATTTTCCAAAATAAAACTGTTGTCTCTAAAAGATAAAAAGTTTTCGTTTGAAGTTTTATTAAAGGGATTTCAAGTTTAAAATAAAATAGTTTTCCAAGTTATAAACAAATATTTGGAAATGAGTTTTGAAAATTTGGGAACGATTTGAAAACTATAAGACAAATCTTTGAATTTAAAGATTTGATGAGTTAAGCTTTTTGAAACGAAATTTTTTTGAAATCTGAGAATGAATATTTATGAAAGTAGGTGAACATTATGAAATAAATCTTTTGTTTAAAAGATTTGAAATGGTAATTGGTTTAAACCATTTGAAAGAAAGTTTTAAATTATTAAGTTGTGACTTAATTGAAATCCTATATCCATATGTTTTAAATATTTCGCTCACTATTCGGTTTAGCCGGAAAAGGACCTTTGTGTCAAGTAACCCATTCTGAATATGTGATTCGTCGTTATGGATAGCATTTGAAGACCGGTGTTGAAGACCGGGTGTTTGCGAGAGCGATTGGACGACCTATCGATTGTCTCTGCACTGGGTAGCTCCCGGTATAGAGATTCCCTGAGTGATGGGAAATCCGATCGGGATTGTGAATACCCGGATTGCAAGGGCTTCGTAAGAAGTGCCTTCGGTTCTGTTCGAGCCCGGAACAGACTTGTATGGATTGTGTGTCTGACATTACATTTTGAGATATAAAGCAGATTCCTTTCAAATACATTTCTGTTGGTGGCGGAGAATTTATTCTTTCAGCTTAACACCCTTCTCTGAGACGTATGAGCTCAGAGGTTATGTAGTTGAAGGTTATCAGCGATATATTCCCAATTTGGTAATGTGACATGCTGAGTGTTGCTGTGAAATGATCATTGTTTGATCATTTGTGATATGATCATTTTTTTGATCATTTATCTTTGTGATCATTACTTTGATCATTTGTTGACCCAAAGCATGGCTTTATACCAAAGCGTAGCTTTGTGGACGAGACTTCGTCGAGCCTCACACCCCGGAATGGTCAAAACAGGAAAGATGCAGCAAGGTTATTAGGGGGTAGCGCCCCTTTAGGGTATGTTCATTTCCTTCTGGAAAAGGGTGGTATCATGGTATGGAGCCCGGATACTTACTCATATGGAAAACACTCTATTTATTATGGTGTGATGTTGGTTATCGAGCGCTCGGATAAAGGTCCTAAAGGACCAGGAGGTGGCATACTCGTGTCAGTAGTTACCCAGTTAGGGGTAACCCGGCCTTGTGTTGGCAGAGATCCGGTTAGGTTCTCGGGACGTCCTTCCAGAGGCGTTTCCATGTGGCAATGGGAAGTTCCTTGGCCTGACCATTTGTGGGAAATCCAATCTTCCATACGAAACCCTGTACGGTATTAGTTGTAGAACCTGCCATCTAATATGGTAGCTATAGCGGGCATAATATAATGGTACCTATGCTGGCTAAGATTAATATTCTACTTTCGAAATGCTTTTCTGCACCGTGCACTTATAATAATAATATCAAAGAAATTTTCTACGTATTAAGCATGTTTGACTATCATAAGAAGAAATCTCCTCCAAGTCTGCGTTTGCATTGTGTGTGTGGCGGGAGGTCTTATGGTAGTTTCATTTTCAAAAAGCATTGCGAATTTACTTTAAAATTCTCTTGTTGATTGTTTTTAAAGATAAACTGTTTTCGTTGCTCACACCAGTCCCATGACTGATCCGGAGTTTATTGTTCCTTTCCTAAACACTGGATGCTCATTATTTTCTACACGAGCAGTCTAGAGTTGGGTTTTTCAGATGTTAGATATAGTGGATTATCTGGAGTTAGTTCAGTCTTTGGTTCGCACCAGTCTTGCTTAGCTTGGTGCATTGTTATGGGGAGTTCGAGCTATTGCTGGATTAGTTCTTGAAGATGGAGTTCAGATTTGGAGTTCTTCGTTGAAGACTATCTTAGAGTTATTTTGTTCCGCTGCTAGTGTTATCTATTTTCTTTCCGCTGCTATTTTCTTGTATCTCTGATGTATATTGATATTCATTGTAGCATTCGGTTGTATCAGATATTGTATATCAATGTATTATTCGTTTACCCCGTTGTGTTATTTACTTAATGTTGTTATAAGCTCCGGCGAATCGGTTTTGAACGGTCGAATCTATGGCATTCGAATACGATTTGAAGTATGGATGTCGATTTTCGAGCGGGCAAAATCCGTTATCGTCACATTTGGTATCAGAGCTAAGGTTGAACTTTAGCTCAGGAGTATAACACATTAAGTAGCTCATTAGAGATAGGGTGAAGTAAACCCTAGAATGAGTAATCCCTAAGATATCCGTTTGAATGCCTCAGTAAATTCTCTTACTATCCACTGATAGTGAGTATGAGTGCGAGAAGAGAAGGAGATAGGGGACAGGGAAGTATCACTATAAATGGTCAATTTACTGCAACAGTGGAAACAATCTTATCTCTATCAATCTCTTTTGTTCAGCGTCTCTTCTCAATTCTTTGATAGATCCTGGTAGATCCAGGAAGGAAATTCGATATATTAATATGGGACATAAACTCCAATTTAGCCAGAATTGTTTGTTTGGATGAATTGGTTGTTTTGGTTGTTATGGTTGATAAGTATACTTTAGTTTTAAACAAAAGAAAGTTTTGAAATTGTATCCATATCGGTCTATTTCACTGGGCTCTGATACAATCTACGAACGGTTAGTTATCCCTTCGGACTAAACAATACCCCTATATACTTCGTTGATTAGGTAACCCAATTGTTTCGTAGTTGATGGAGTTTGTTCTTATATCTAGTGCTGATATTTCTGATTTGGTAAGCCAAATGCAGAATTAATATCCAGTTTGATCTGAAAAGATATTTCTCTATCTTTCATCTATCTTCGTTATCTCTCTCTGGCGAATTTCGAGGACGAAATTCTTTTTAAGGGGGGAAATCTGTAACGACCTCGGATTTTAATTTAGTTTAAATTGATAATTAATTGAATTTTTGAATTTATATTCGTGAAATGTATTGATGAATTGATGCGAGTTTCCCCGAGTTCAAATAAAAATGTGTTAAATTATTTGAATTTAAAATCTTATATAAATGGTTTGAAAAATAAATATAAAAATATGTGACTGGGCTTGCATTAATGATGAATTATCTTAACACAAACAAATCATTTCAGCCGAAATCAGAATTAGCATAGTCAAAGCAACCTAATATAGATATAAATATGTACAAACAGAGGCAAAAGAGATAAGTATATTGCACAACATCATTTATACAAGCCATCACAACATCTCTTCAGCATAAAACAAGATATCTCCAGCCATCAAATCAGAACAAGCTAGGCAATGCAAATAAAGTGTTCAAACAAATAAATGTTTTCAGCCGACACAAAGTACGTACAAACAAAACATAATAAAAGAAGTTAGGCATAAGCTTATAAAAACAAAGCAAAGAAATAAAATAAAGTACAAATATAAAACAAGTATTGTCAGCCGAAACAAGCAAATAAAAGAGATATGGAAGGCAAGAATAAACAAAGTATAAAGGGAAATAGCGTGTACATATAAATAGGGTGGGCTGTAAGTAAGGCAGGAGCATGTGCATATTTAATGCAAGAAATCTTTGATACACCCTAACATTATCTTCAGCCGAAATGAAATGATTCATGTAAACTAAAGAAGAAATATTTGTACTTACCCCTATCTGCTCAGCCACCAAACAAATGTAACAAGAAGAAAAAAATAAATAAACAAAGATAAATGTGTGAAACATGACAAAGGAAGAAAGATCACTGCCTATCGTTCAAGTAATAAATGCAAGTCAAAATTTTATATCTCAGCCACCAAGTTAATAAATGCAGGACATTATAATATGCTACCTTTAGTACAAACATGAATAATGTCACACTGTAAACTTCATCTCCTATTTATCAAACATACTATCACATGTACAAAATAATAGCTTACCTATCATCTTCTTTTCTTTATACATATCAGTCTCGTTCATTTTCAAGCTGAGTAAAACCAGAGAAAAACATCATTTCATATTGAAAACAACTTCTTAAACTTAAACAACATCTGGAATCAAGCTAGGAAGGGATTCAATTCAAGGATCAAATTCAAACAGCAACTATGCAACTCAAAACATCAAGCAAAGTTTAAAAACAAATCAAATATGCAGTTTCAAACAAAAAAAAGGGGCAGCCCTCTGTTCTTTCCTACCAAGGTGAGTAACATCATATTGTTTTATTATTTGAAGTTGAACGTGTTGCATATACATAGGGAAATAGTATGTTAGTATATCTATATATATTCTCTGAGTATTTGTAAGATGAGTGTTTTGCACAGGTTGTGCTATATTGTCCTCTGTCTAGAGTTTTAAAGCACAAACATTTGAAACAAAGAAAAGAAAAAAAAACATTATTTCCATTCAACTTACTGGTCGTTTGAACCTATGATTAAAACAAAGTTTATTAGTCATAACATATACTCAAGATTTAAAATACAATTAAGTGAAAACAACTTATAAATGTTTCTGGAAACCCAAAAAAATACTGAGAAACTTGAGATAAGTCGAAAATCTAATCTTTTTAATTCATGAATTCAGGAATATAGATCGAATTATTAAACCAAAACATGAATTTTAAATCAAAAATCTTGATTTTTAGTGTTGGAATAAAGGAGCAGTTTGGGGTTGAACTGAAAATGGAATTTTGGCAATTTCTGACAACTCTGATGATCTGGGAGGTTGGGGTCTCGTGTGGAGGTGGATGAGTCTATGACAATGGTGGGGAAAATGGTCGGAGGTACTCTCAGTCCTCGAGGTGATGGCGGCGTGAGGTTTTTACTTTTAGACCTAGTTTTTTTCGATGACGAGAATTCTGTCTCGTTCGTTGTCTATAGGCGACCGAGTTCGCCGTAATTTGGGGGAAGGGTGGAGGAGACGTCGACGAAGCCCGGGCCGAAGTCTCAGGCCCTACGGTGGTCGGGTTGTGGCGAACGACGCCGTTCCAGGTTTGGGTTGCGGGGAAATGTGATGTTCTAGGTTTCTATTCTTGTTTCAGTTTTGTGCCGAGTTGCTTGATCCTTGCCTCTGAGTGGAATCGAAGTGGTGAAGGTCGGAGTACGATGCAAGGTCGATTTCCGATGTGGGACAGTCATCGAGAGTGGCCGGAGGTGATAGGCGGCACCGTGCACGTGCACGGTGCACTGCCTATTCCTGGTTTTGTGGGAATGAGGGCGATGCGTGATCTCGAGCAACTCGAGTTAGTTCTCGAAGCATTGAAGTGTTGGACCTAAAGGATTTGTTGCTAACTCGATGATGTTGTGTAGTTCAAACCTGAATTTGGGATTAGTAAAGGGTTTTGAAGATTAATCATTTTAAAATTTGTTAAGTTTAAAATGTTTCAGGATGTTTTAAAATGTTTTAAATGTATATATAACCTTTGTATTAAAAAGTTTATTTTAAATAAACTTGATAATGAAATTAAAAAGTTACTCAAATGTTTTAAAAATGTTAGCTTAAAAGTAAAGCTAGTTTACATTGTTAATGATGATTAAATACAAGGTTTATCAATTAAAGATAAGTTAATTTTTAATTTAAGGTTAATTAATTTGTAATAAATAATTGATTAATTTATTAAGAATGGATGATTAATGATTTAAGCATCGGATTAATAAAGTGACTAAAAGTTAATAAATTTTTAAGGGTTATTAATTAAAGTATAATTAATTACGGATAATTAATTAAATAAATTTTTTTATCAATTTTGGGCTAATTAATTAATTAAAGATCATTAATGAAAATGGTATAATCAAAGGTCAATTATTTAATAATTTAAAAGTTGATGAAATATAATTAAAGGTTTAATTACTTAATTAAAGTTTAAAGATTTATTAAGTTAATTAATTTGTAAATTAAGAATTATTAATTGGATATTAATTAATAATTAAAGTTGATTTAATCAAGTGATTAAGCAATAAATTGATTTAAGGATAATGTGATAAATTAATTTAAGTAATTAATTTGAGAATAATTAATTTATCAAGGGCAAATTATTAAATAAAAGTGATCAAGAATAATTATTAATTAAGGAGTAATTAATGATTAATTAAAGGATAGTTTATTAAATGTTTTAAAATTAATTGATTATTAATTTACTATAGCTAGCAAATTTATTCACGGAAATTTATCTAATTAAATTAATCAGATAATTGAATAAATCCTACATATGGATGCTTGGATTATATTGGATGTTAAACTGTTTGATATCCCTGATATATGATGCTTTATGATTATCCTGATTTGTATTGTGATCTGTGATGAAATTTATTATCTGTGATATATATATTTGCGAATCTGCGTATGAAAGATAAGTGTTGTAGTTATATCGCTTATCGAATATATTGTTCTATTTGATCTGTGATGATTGAATGATGTTGCACTATTGTGTTAAACCCCTGGACCACACTATACACACACAATTATGGATTTCACGAGGAAATCGATTAAGTCACAGATTTTTGAAAATAGTTTTAAATTTGAATTTTTAAATTCAAATGGTTTGAAAATAAGATTTGGGTCTAAAGTGAAAAGCTTTTGAAATGGAATTTCAAGTTAAAATTTATTTTAATTAAGTTTTGGAATTTTAAATAATTTGATTTAAATTTAAATTCAAAATTAGGAATTGAATTCTATGATTTGAAATTAGGAATTAAAGATGTTAAGTTAGTTTGAAACCATAATTAAAGTATTTTTTTTGGGAATTTGAATTAAGTCAAAGTTTGTAACTTGTATAAATGAAATCGGGATTTTCCAAAATAAAACTGTTGTCTCTAAAAGATAAAAAGTTTTCGTTTGAAGTTTTATTAAAGGGATTTCAAGTTTAAAATAAAATAGTTTTCCAAGTTATAAACAAATATTTGGAAATGAGTTTTGAAAATTTGGGAACGATTTGAAAACTATAAGACAAATCTTTGAATTTAAAGATTTGATGAGTTAAGCTTTTTGAAACGAAATTGTTTTGAAATCCGAGAATGAATATTTATGAAAGTAGGTGAACATTATGAAATAAATCTTTTGTTTAAAAGATTTGAAATGGTAATTGGTTTAAACCATTTGAAAGAAAGTTTTAAATTATTAAGTTGTGACTTAATTGAAATCCTATATCCATATGTTTTAAATATTTCGCTCACTATTCGGTTTAGCCGGGAAAGGACCTTTGTGTCAAGTAACCCATTCCGAATATGTGATTCGTCGTTATGGATAGCATTTGAAGACCGGTGTTGAAGACCGGGTGTTTGCGAGAGCGATTGGACGACCTATCGATTGTCTCTGCACTGGGTAGCTCCCGGTATAGAGATTCCCTGAGTGATGGGAAATCCGATCGGGATTGTGAATACCCGGATTGCAAGGGCTTCGTAAGAAGTGCCTTCGGTTCTGTTCGAGCCCGGAACAGACTTGTATGGATTGTGTGTCTGACATTACATTTTGAGATATAAAGCAGATTCCTTTCAAATACATTTCTGTTGGTGGCGGAGAATTTATTCTTTCAGCTTAACACCCTTCTCTGAGACGTATGAGCTCAGAGGTTATGTAGTTGAAGGTTATCAGCGATATATTCCCAATTTGGTAATGTGACATGCTGAGTGTTGCTGTGAAATGATCATTGTTTGATCATTTGTGATATGATCATTTTTTTGATCATTTATCTTTGTGATCATTACTTTGATCATTTGTTGACCCAAAGCATGGCTTTATACCAAAGCGTAGCTTTGTGGACGAGACTTCGTCGAGCCTCACACCCCGGAATGGTCAAAACAGGAAAGATGCAGCAAGGTTATTAGGGGGTAGCGCCCCTTTAGGGTATGTTCATTTCCTTCTGGAAAAGGGTGGTATCATGGTATGGAGCCCGGATACTTACTCATATGGAAAACACTCTATTTATTATGGTGTGATGTTGGTTATCGAGCGCTCGGATAAAGGTCCTAAAGGACCAGGAGGTGGCATACTCGTGTCAGTAGTTACCCAGTTAGGGGTAACCCGGCCTTGTGTTGGCAGAGATCCGGTTAGGTTCTCGGGATGTCCTTCCAGAGGCGTTTCCATGTGGCAATGGGAAGTTCCTTGGCCTGACCATTTGTGGGAAATCCAATCTTCCATACGAAACCCTGTACGGTATTAGTTGTAGAACCTGCCATCTAATATGGTAGCTATAGCGGGCATAATATAATGGTACCTATGCTGGCTAAGATTAATATTCTACTTTCGAAATGCTTTTCTGCACCGTGCACTTATAATAATAATATCAAAGAAATTTTCTACGTATTAAGCATGTTTGACTATCATAAGAAGAAATCTCCTCCAAGTCTGCGTTTGCATTGTGTGTGTGGCGGGAGGTCTTATGGTAGTTTCATTTTCAAAAAGCATTGCGAATTTACTTTAAAATTCTCTTGTTGATTGTTTTTAAAGATAAACTGTTTTCGTTGCTCACACCAGTCCCATGACTGATCCGGAGTTTATTGTTCCTTTCCTAAACTCTGGATGCTCATTATTTTCTACACGAGCAGTCTAGAGTTGGGTTTTTCAGATGTTAGATATAGTGGATTATCTGGAGTTAGTTCAGTCTTTGGTTCGCACCAGTCTTGCTTAGCTTGGTGCATTGTTATGGGGAGTTCGAGCTATTGCTGGATTAGTTCTTGAAGATGGAGTTCAGATTTGGAGTTCTTCGTTGAAGACTATCTTAGAGTTATTTTGTTCCGCTGCTAGTGTTATCTATTTTCTTTCCGCTGCTATTTTCTTGTATCTCTGATGTATATTGATATTCATTGTAGCATTCGGTTGTATCAGATATTGTATATCAATGTATTATTCGTTTATCCCGTTGTGTTATTTACTTAATGTTGTTATAAGCTCCGGCGAATCGGTTTTGAACGGTCGAATCTACGGCATTCGAATACGATTTGAAGTATGGATGTCGATTTTCGAGCGGGCAAAATCCATTATCGTCACATTTGGTATCAGAGCTAAGGTTGAACTTTAGCTCAGGAGTATAACACATTAAGTAGCTCATTAGAGATAGGGTGAAGTAAACCCTAGAATGAGTAATCCCTAAGATATCCGTTTGAATGCCTCAGTAAATTCTCTTATATCCACTGATAGTGAGTATGAGTGCGAGAAGAGAACGAGATAGGGGACAGGGAAGTATCACTATAAATGGTCAATTTACTGCAACAGTGGAAACAATCTTATCTCTATCAATCTCTTTTGTTCAGCGTCTCTTCTCAATTCTTTGATAGATCCTGGTAGATCCAGGAAGGAAATTCGATATATTAATATGGGACATAAACTCCAATTTAGCCAGAATTGTTTGTTTGGATGAATTGGTTGTTTTGGTTGTTATGGTTGATAAGTATACTTTAGTTTTAAACAAAAGAAAGTTTTGAAATTGTATCCATATCGGTCTATTTCACTGGGCTCTGATACAATCTTTGAACGGTTAGTTATCCCTTCGGACTAACCAATACCCCTATATACTTCGTTGATTAGGTAACCCAATTGTTTCGTAGTTGATGGAGTTTGTTCTTATATCTAGTGCTGATAATTCTGATTTGGTAAGCCAAATGCAGAATTAATATCCAGTTTGATCTGAAAAGATATTTCTCTATCTTTCATCTATCTTCGTTATCTCTCTCTGGCGAATTTCGAGGACGAAATTCTTTTTAAGGGGGGAAATCTGTAACGACCTCGGATTTTAATTTAGTTTAAATTGATAATTAATTGAATTTTTGAATTTATATTCGTGAAATGTATCGATGAATTGATGCGAGTTTCCCCGAGTTCAAATAAAAATGTGTTAAATTATTTGAATTTAAAATCTTATATAAATGGTTTGAAAAATAAATATAAAAATATGTGACTGGGCTTGCATTAATGATGAATTATCTTAACACAAACAAATCATTTCAGCCGAAATCAGAATTAGCATAGTCAAAGCAACCTAATATAGATATAAATATGTACAAACAGAGGCAAAAGAGATAAGTATATTGCACAACATCATTTATACAAGCCATCACAACATCTCTTCAGCATAAAACAAGATATCTCCAGCCATCAAATCAGAACAAGCTAGGCAATGCAAATAAAGTGTTCAAACAAATAAATGTTTTCAGCAGACACAAAGTACGTACAAACAAAACATAATAAAAGAAGTTAGGCATAAGCTTATAAAAACAAAGCAAAGAAATAAAATAAAGTACAAATATAAAACAAGTATTGTCAGCCGAAACAAGCAAATAAAAGAGATATGGAAGGCAAGAATAAACAAAGTATAAAGGGAAATAGCGTGTACATATAAATAGGGTGGGCTGTAAGTAAGGCAGGAGCATGTGCATATTTAATGCAAGAAATCTTTGATACACCCTAACATTATCTTCAGCCGAAATGAAATGATTCATGTAAACTAAAGAAGAAATATTTGTACTTACCCCTATCTGCTCAGCCACCAAACAAATGTAAGAAGAAGAAAAAAATAAATAAACAAAGATAAATGTGTGAAACATGACAAAGGAAGAAAGATCACTACCTATCGTTCAAGTAATAAATGCATGTCAAAATTTTATATCTCAGCCACCAAGTTAATAAATGCAGGACATTATAATATGCTACCTTTAGTACAAACATGAATAATGTCACACTGTAAACTTCATCTCCTATTTATCAAACATACTATCACATGTACAAAATAATAGCTTACCTATCATCTTCTTTTCTTTATACATATCAGTCTCGTTCATTTTCAAGCTGAGTAAAACCAGAGAAAAACATCATTTCATATTGAAAACAACTTCTTAAACTTAAACAACATCTGGAATCAAGCTAGGAAGGGATTCAATTCAAGGATCAAATTCAAACAGCAACTATGCAACTCAAAACATCAAGCAAAGTTTAAAAACAAATCAAATATGCAGTTTCAAACAAAAAAAAGGGGCAGCCCTCTGTTCTTTCCTACCAAGGTGAGTAACATCATATTGTTTTATTATTTGAAGTTGAACTTGTTGCATATACATAGGGAAATAGTATGTTAGTATATCTATATATATTCTCTGAGTATTTGTAAGATGAGTGTTTTGCACAGGTTGTGCTATATTGTCCTCTGTCTAGAGTTTTAAAGCACAAACATTTGAAAAAAAGAAAAGAAAAAAAAAATTTATTTCCATTCAACTTACTGGTCGTTTGAACCTATGATTAAAACTAAGTTTATTAGTCATAACATATACTCAAGATTTAAAATACAATTAAGTGAAAACAACTTATAAATGTTTCTGGAAACCCAAAAAAATACTGAGAAACTTGAGATAAGTCGAAAATCTAATCTTTTTAATTCATGAATTCAGGAATATAGATCGAATTATTAAACCAAAACATGAATTTTAAATCAAAAATCTTGATTTTTAGTGTTGGAATAAAGGAGCAGTTTGGGGTTGAACTGAAAATGGAATTTTGGCAATTTCTGACAACTCCGATGATCTGGGAGGTCGGGGTCTCGTGTGGAGGTGGATGAGTCTATGACAATGGTGGGGAAAATGGTCGGAGGTACTCTCAGTCCTCGAGGTGATGGCGGCGTGAGGTTTTTACTTTTAGACCTAGTTTTTTTCGATGACGAGAATTCTGTCTCGTTCGTTGTCTATAGGCGACCGAGTTCGCCGTAATTTGGGGGAAGGGTGGAGGAGACGTCGACGAAGCCCGGGCCGAAGTCTCAGGCCCTACGGTGGTCGGGTTGTGGCGAACGACGCCGTTCCAGGTTTGGGTTGCGGGGAAATGTGTTGTTCTAGGTTTCTATTCTTGTTTCAGTTTTGTGCCGAGTTGCTTGATCCTTGCCTCTGAGTGGAATCGAAGTGGTGAAGGTCGGAGTACGATGCGAGGTCGATTTCCGATGTGGGACAGTCATCGAGAGTGGCCGGAGGTGATAGGCGGCACCGTGCACGTGCACGGTGCACTGCCTATTCCTGGTTTTGTGGGAATGAGGGCGATGCGTGATCTCGAGCAACTCGAGTTAGTTCTCGAAGCATTGAAGTGTTGAACCTAAAGGATTTGTTGCTAACTCGATAATGTTGTGTAGTTCAAACCTGAATTTGGGATTAGTAAAGGGTTTTGAAGATTAATCATTTTAAAATTTGTTAAGTTTAAAATGTTTCAGGATGTTTTAAAATGTTTTAAATGTATATATAACCTTTGTATTAAAAAGTTTATTTTAAATAAACTTGATAATGAAATTAAAAAGTTACTCAAATGTTTTAAAAATGTTAGCTTAAAAGTAAAGCTAGTTTACATTGTTAATGATGATTAAATACAAGGTTTATCAATTAAAGATAAGTTAATTTTTAATTTAAGGTTAATTAATTTGTAATAAATAATTGATTAATTTATTAAGAATGGATGATTAATGATTTAAGCATCGGATTAATAAAGTGACTAAAAGTTAAATAAATTTTTAAGGGTTATTAATTAAAGTATAATTAATTACGGATAATTAATTAAATAAATTTTTTTATCAATTTTGGGCTAATTAATTAATTAAAGATCATTAATGAAAATGGTATAATCAAAGGTCAATTATTTAATAATTTAAAAGTTGATGAAATATAATTAAAGGTTTAATTACTTAATTAAAGTTTAAAGATTTATTAAGTTAATTAATTTGTAAATTAAGAATTATTAATTGGATATTAATTAATAATTAAAGTTGATTTAATCAAGTGATTAAGCAATAAATTGATTTAAGGATAATGTGATAAATTAATTTAAGTAATTAATTTGAGAATAATTAATTTATCAAGGGCAAATTATTAAATAAAAGTGATCAAGAATAATTATTAATTAAGGAGTAATTAATGATTAATTAAAGGATGGTTTATTAAATGTTTTAAAATTAATTGATTATTAATTTACTATAGCTAGCAAATTTATTCACGGAAATTTATCTAATTAAATTAATCAGATAATTGAATAAATCCTACCTATGGATGCTTGGATTATATTGGATGTTAAACTGTTTGATATCCCTGATATATGATGCTTTATGATTATCCTGATTTGTATTGTGATCTGTGATGAAATTTATTATCTGTGATATATATATTTGCGAATCTGCGTATGAAAGATAAGCGTTGTAGTTATATCGCTTATCGAATATATTGTTCTATTTGATTTGTGATGATTGAATGATGTTGCACTATTGTGTTAAACCCCTGGACCACACTATACACACACAATTATGGATTTCACGAGGAAATCGATTAAGTCACAGATTTTTGAAAATAGTTTTAAATTTGAATTTTTAAATTCAAATGGTTTGAAAATAATATTTGGGTCTAAAGTGAAAAGCTTTTGAAATGGAATTTCAAGTTAAAATTTATTTTAATTAAGTTTTGGAATTTTAAATAATTTGATTTAAATTTAAATTCAAAATTAGGAATTGAATTCTATGATTTGAAATTAGGAATTAAAGATGTTAAGTTAGTTTGAAACCATAATTAAAGTATTTTTTTTGGGAATTTGAATTAAGTCAAAGTTTGTAACTTGTATAAATGAAATCGGGATTTTCCAAAATAAAACTGTTGTCTCTAAAAGATAAAAAGTTTTCGTTTGAAGTTTTATTAAAGGGATTTCAAGTTTAAAATAAAATAGTTTTCCAAGTTATAAACAAATATTTGGAAATGAGTTTTGAAAATTTGGGAACGATTTGAAAACTATAAGACAAATCTTTGAATTTAAAGATTTGATGAGTTAAGCTTTTTGAAACGAAATTGTTTTGAAATCCGAGAATGAATATTTATGAAAGTAGGTGAACATTATGAAATAAATCTTTTGTTTAAAAGATTTGAAATGGTAATTGGTTTAAACCATTTGAAAGAAAGTTTTAAATTATTAAGTTGTGACTTAATTGAAATCCTATATCCATATGTTTTAAATATTTCGCTCACTATTCGGTTTAGCCGGGAAAGGACCTTTGTGTCAAGTAACCCATTCCGAATATGTGATTCGTCGTTATGGATAGCATTTGAAGACCGGTGTTGAAGACCGGGTATTTGCGAGAGCGATTGGATGACCTATCGATTGTCTCTGCACTGGGTAGCTCCCGGTATAGAGATTCCCTGAGTGATGGGAAATCCGATCGGGATTGTGAATACCCGGATTGCAAGGGCTTCGTAAGAAGTGCCTTCGGTTCTGTTCGAGCCCGGAACAGACTTGTATGGATTGTGTGTCTGACATTACATTTTGAGATATAAAGCAGATTCCTTTCAAATACATTTCTGTTGGTGGCGGAGAATTTATTCTTTCAGCTTAACACCCTTCTCTGAGACGTATGAGCTCAGAGGTTATGTAGTTGAAGGTTATCAGCGATATATTCCCAATTTGTTAATGTGACATGCTGAGTGTTGCTGTGAAATGATCATTGTTTGATCATATGTTTGATCATTTATCTTTGTGATCATTACTTTGATCATTTGTTGACCCAAAGCATGGCTTTGTACCAAAGCGTAGCTTTGTGGACGAGACTTCGTCGAGCCTCACACCCCGGAATGGTCAAAACAAGAAAGATGCAGCAAGGTTATTAGGGGGTAGCGCCCCTTTAGGGTATGTTCATTTCCTTCTGGAAAAGGGTGGTATCATGGTATGGAGCCCAGATACTTACTCATGTGGAAAACACTCTATTTATTATGGTGTGATGTTGGTTATCGAGCGCTCGGATAAAGGTCCTAAAGGACCGGGAGGTGGCATACTCGTGTCAGTAGTTACCCAGTTAGGGGTAACCCGGCCTTGTGTTGGCAGAGATCCGGTTAGGTTCTCGGGACGTCCTTCCAGAGGCGTTTCCATGTGGCAATGGGAAGTTCCTTGGCCTGACCATTTGTTGGAAATCCAATCTTCCATACGAAACCCTGTACGGTATTAGTTGTAGAACCTGCATCTAATATGGTAGCTATAGCGGGCATAATATAATGGTACCTACGCTGGCTAAGATTAATATTCTACTTTCGAAATGCTTTTCTGCACCGTGCAATTATAATAATAATATCAAAGAAATTTTCTACGTATTAAGCATGTTTGACTATCATAAGAAGAAATCTCCTCCAAGTCTGCGTTTGCATTGTGTGTGTGGCGGGAGGTCTTATGGTAGTTTCATTTTCAAAAAGCATTGTGAATTTACTTTAAAATTCTCTTGTTGATTGTTTTTAAAGATAAACTGTTTTCGTTGCTCACACCAGTCCCATGACTGATCCGGAGTTTATTGTTCCTTTCCTAAACTCTGGATGCTCATTATTTTCTACACGAGCAGTCTAGAGTTGGGTTTTTCAGATAGTTAGATATAGTGGATTATCTGGAGTTAGTTCAGTCTTTGGTTCGCACCAGTCTTGCTTAGCTTGGTGCATTGTTATGGGGAGTCCGTGCTATTGTTGGATTAGTGCTTGAAGATGTAGTTTAGATTTGGAGTTCTTCGTTGAAGACTATCTTAGAGTTATTTTGTTCCGCTGCTAGTGTTATCTATTTTCTTTCCGCTGCTATTTTCTAGTATCTCTGATGTATATTGATATTCATTGTAGCATTCGGTTGTATCAGATATTGTATATCAATGTATTATTCGTTTATTCCGCTGTGTTATTTACTTAATGTTGTTATAAGCTCCGGCGAATCGGTTTAGAACGGTCGAATCTACGGCATTCGTATACGATTTGAAGTATGGATGTCGATTTTCGAGCGGGCAAAATCCGTTATCGTCACAATATATATATATATATTAAAACTATTTCCAAATCAAAATTAGCATAATAAATATACAATAATAATTTTATCATTATTTTATATATATATATATATATATATATATATAACAAATAGTTTCATTCATAATAATTAAAAATATTAGTAATAAATATTGCAAAACAAAATTTAAAATGTAAGAAATTTAGGATCACAAAATACAGGTTTAGATTTGTTTTTCATGATTTTTTGAAATAAAATATTATTTTTAATAAATAAAAGAAATGTTCAGCCTAAGTAATTTAATTATTAAAAATATTAATTGTTAACAAAAAATTCTGAAATTTTTTCCGTGGGTTACTGCATTGATGCAATATTTATTTTAAATATGATAAACAATTCAAATAATCAATAAAAGATAATTTAAAATTATTTATATATATAAAAAATTTATTTTCGAATTTGATAATTCATATTATGTATAAATAGGCGAAAGGAAAAATTCTAAGCCGTTTATACGCTATAAATATACATATATGTAGTTATATGTTTAAAATATACATTAGTCTATATTTAAATTAATATATAAATATAATAAAATAATTAATAATGAAATTTTTAATTTCTTACAGCAAATTATGTTTGTTTAGACATAAATTATAACACATAATAATATAACCATGCACATAACCAAACTAATTTGTGGCAACTACATATACCTACGAAAATCTCACCTAACTAGTATATAAAGATTTGGGATTATTCAATATTAAATCATAAATATGGTATGATTACTGTGTATATAAATAAAATACTAATTGATGATGCCTTTGATTCCGCTTGAATCAATCCATTGTCAAAGCCGAAATTTGCAGACCTATTGATGGGCTTTAAACCCATTTAAGCCCAAGCGAAAACGCTACGCAATTAAATCTAATTTAATGGCATATTGATATCGTATATCGCTTGGTACATTTATAACTATTATAAATATATATAATAATTTTTATTTCTCAAACTGTATTCAGATTTTTGTAATTAATATTTCACAAATATTAATTAATTTAATTTATTTATAACAATTATAAACTAATTAAATCATTCAGTCTTAATGGAATTCATCATTTCAGTTGTGTAACTCTTAGATGTAAATTTGGTCAGCAATAAACACCGAACTATTCGAATGTAAACGTTTACACGTCACTTAGCAAGTGGTGTGAAATTATGACCAAATTTATCGATTATTCATTTTCAGTAAAATCTTATTTAATTGAATAAGCATTACCTGTTAGTGCCATTTATATACACCAATTCTCTTCGGCAAAAACTGTATCACTTTGGATTTATGGAATTTAGGAATGGTCAAAATTCCAATATTGTCCGTATTCAACTCTATAGTACAAACACAAAATCCTTGGTTCAATAATAACAATTATTATTAACCGTACTACTCTGACCAAATATTTTGACTTTGGGTTGAGTTGACTTTGACCATGATACTAACCTCATATAACTGAAGTGACGAATCCTCTCTTGAATAGCGTCTTCCTTCCAATAATTCCACTCGACCCAACTATAATCACTTGATGCATGTCGTTCCATGATTTGACTATAATCAAAGCAGAGTTTTTCATATTGAATGTTGATAGTATTCTCAAGTTGAAAGAATTGTGTAAATTAGTCATATCGATATTTTTTATTTGACCTTAGTTATATTAATCAATAGAAAACTATCGAGTGAGTCGTTCCATAGTTATCCAATAACTATCAGTACGTAACCTCTTGGTGCTCCTAACAGTCATTGGTAATACACTATCCAATATTTGTAGAGCGTTACGTACTCTAGTCTTAACGATTACATTGATATCCAGTCTCGATGCATCTTGACTAGGAACATTTAAAATGATACATTTTTTCATTGTGATAAATTACTCACGGTTACAACACTTTGTAACTACTACCACAAAACATATCATTTATGGATTTTCTATTAAATATACTTTTAATTAAATTTATTAATTAATATAACTACATTATAACAAGTATATAATAGAAAGAAAAATACCTTTATTTCGAACAAGATTGGTCAACGAATTAGATATGTGTAACAAATTACATAATTGCCCCTAGGGCATACCCCTAACTCTATCACTTATATCATTATAACCATATACAATAAAAAATAAAATGAAAATCTTACTTTATTTCTAACAAGGTTCGCTATAAGAGTTAAGTTGTATAATATTTTTTTACAAAATTACCCTTAGGGCAAATCCTTAACTGTATCAATGACACCCACTTTAAATGCCCAACTTCTAAATCTTCGATATCAACGTAAATACCATCTTCCTAGGCATCTTCATTCCTATGTTTTGACACCCAAGATTCTCTTTCCATCATATCACGCTTAAAATTACTACGATAAAAAACTTTAGAAACACGACATCTTGACGTAATATATTCATATTGAACTAATATCTCCTCAAGCAATCCATTAAATTACTCTACCTTCACAATCTTCATAAACACATAATACACCTTCACCCTAATCAAAAACCTTAATATAAGATCGGTTTTATCCCCATTACCGTCTTTGCATTTGATGGAATACCCAAAACATTAAAAATAACACTAATCACCTTTTTCACAACTCAAAATCCGAACAAAGAAATCTCACTCAAATTTATGGTTGATATAATTTTCTCAAAATATTTATTTTTAATTTTCCAGTTAGAGATTCTATTTTTAAAATCATATTTATATTCATTTTCATTAATAAACAAACAAATATCTATTTAAATTTGGAAAATACCAAATTAATCCACAATTAAATTGCTAAAATTAAATAAATTGCCAATTTAAATTTGATTTTAAAATGGGAATGTTATAGATTCCCCCCCTTAAAAAAATTTAGTCCTCGAAATTTGCAAGGAAGACAATAACGAAAAGATGAAAGATAGAGAAATATCTTTTCAAATCAAAATGAATATTAATTCTGTATATGGCTTACCAAATCAGAATATCAACAATATGAGAACAAACTCATACAATATTACACAAGAGATATTTGGGTCCAGCAGCCTATGAATATGCAAGGACATTGATTTGTTCGAAGGGATAACTAATCGTTCGTAGATTATATCGGATCCCAAAGAAAAGATAGATGGATTCAATCTTCTTTAATTTCTCAAACACTAGATATGGATTCCAAATTCAGGTCGGAACATCCCAAAATATATTTCAACTTGTCCCACTTCGGACTTTGATATACACAAGAAATTACGATAGAATTTCCAATTTGTTTTTAACCGATATCGTTTTATTAATACAATTCAAATTTAGCTTCATATTAGTTAACCAATTTACTTAATTTAAAATTTTCAATTTATTTAATTCAAAATTTCAAATTCATTAGAATCGAAAAACTGATAAGAAACCGATGAAGGTACGAAGTAAGGATTTTCGATGACGATTCGTAAGGCTACCATCACATCAAAACTTCTTTCTGGAGCTGTCACGAAGCCATCAAAAGAATTGGGAATCGAATCAAAGGGGATTGAGAAGAGAGTTGTTTCCACTGTTGCAGGGTATTGACCATTTGTAGTGGTACTTCCCTGTCCCCTATCTCGTCCACTTCTCACACTCATACTTACTATCGGTGAATAGTAAGAGAATTTACTGAGGCATTCGAACGGATATCTTAGGGATATACTCATTCTAGGGTATACTTCACCCTATCTCTAATGAGTTACTTAATGTGTCATACTCCTGAGCTAAAGTTTTAATCCTCAGCTCTGATACCAATTGTGACGACTCTGACTCGGCCTTCGAAAATCGACACCGAATACAACACTCGTATTCAAATGCCGCAGATCCAAACGTTGAGTCTGGTTCGCCGGAGCTTATAACACATTAAGTACAACGCAGCAGAAGAAACAGAATATATCAATATACAACATTTTATACAATATGATACAACAGATGATATAATGAATATACATCAGAGATATGATACAAGATAATAGCAGCGGAAAGAAAAGATAACACAACAGCGGAACAACAACTCTAATATGGTCTACAAGAAAGAACTCCATCTTCAAAGCACCAATCCAGAAATAACTCGAACTCCCAATAATGATGCACAAAGATAAGCAAGTGTAGTTCAGATCCAAAGACTGAACTAGCTCTAGATAACCTACTAACCTGACTATCTGAAAAACCCAACTCTAGACTGCCCGTGTGGAAAAATAGTAGGCACCTAGAGTTTAGGAAATGCACAATAAACTCCAGGTCAGTCGTGGGACTGGTATGAGCAAAAAAAAACATTTGGTCTTTTAAAACAAACAAAAGAATTTAAGTTTGAAATCCACAATGCTTTATAGAAAATGAAACTACCATAAAGCCTCCCGCCACACACACAATGCAAACGCAGAATTGGAGGAGATTTCTCCTTATGATAGTCAAATATGCTTAATACGAGAAAATTTCTTTGATATTATTATTATAAGTGCAAAGTGTGGAAAACCATTTTGAAAGTATAATATAAATCCTAACCAGCATAGACATTTCGCACTTATGCCTGCTATAGCAATAGCAGGTTACCGCCACATTCCATGGCAGGTTATACAACTAAAACCGTACAGGGCGCGTATTATTTTGATTGGATTTCCAACAATTCCTACTGTCAATGGGATCGCCTCTAGCGGGACGTCCCGAGAACCTAACCGGATCTCTGCCAACACAAGGCCAGGTTACCTCTGTAACTAGGTAACTACTACTCGAGCATGCCATCCCCCGGTCGGGACCTTTATCCGAGGCGCCTCAAAACCACAAAGCAATCACAAAGTAATAGATCTGCAGTATCCACATGGGTAAGTATCTGGGCTCCATACCATGATACCATCCTTTACCAGAAGGGAATGACACACCCTAAAGGGCGCGACCCTCATAACCTTGCCGCATCTTTCCTGTTTTGACCAATTCCGGGGTGTGAGGTCCTGATGCAGTCTCGTCCACAAAGCTACGCTTTATACAAAAGCCATGCTTTGATCACAAATGATCAACAAATGATCATCAACACACAGCAGCACTTAGCATGCCACACTACCAAATTGGGAATATATCACTGATAAATATCAACTACATAACCTCTGAGCTCGTACATCTCAGAGAAGGGTGTTAAGCTAAGAGAATAAATTCTCCGCCACCAAGCAGAAATGTATTTGACAGAGATTAGTTTAATATCTCAAAGTGTAATATCGGACATACAACCATGCAAGTCTATTCCGGGTTCGAACAGAACCGAAGTCACTTCCGCAGAAGCCCTTGCAAATCCGGGTATCCACAATATCGATCGGACTTCCCGTCACTAAGGGAGAACTCTATACCAGAGCAACTCAGTGCAGAGTCAATCGATAGGTTATCTTATCATTCTCGAAGACACCCGGTCTTCAACACCGGTCTTCAAATGCAATCCATAACGTCGTATCGCTATTCGGAATGGGTTATATGACACAAAGGTCCTCTCCCGGCTAAACCGAATAATGAGCGTAATAGTTTAAAACATATGGATATGGGATTTCAGTTAAGTCACAACTTGAAAATCCAAAGTTTTTCTTTTAAATGGTTAAACAAATTACCATTTTAAATCTTTAAATAAAAAGATTCATTTCACAAAGTTCACCTAGTTTCATAAAGATCATTCATAGATTTCAAACAATTCCATTTCAATTGGATTAACTCACTAAATCTTTGATTTAAAATTTAATTTATAGCTTTCAAAGCATGTTTCCAAAGATTTATTTGTAACTTGGAAGACCATTTTTATTTTAGACTTGAAATCCTTCTTACAAAATTAGAAATCATTTCTCATGTGAAAGCTTCTATTATTTGAAAACGAATAGTTTTCGTTTCAGAAAAAATCCAATTATATCTACACAAGTTAAAATCTTGGGTTAAATTTAAAGTCCCAAAACATCACTTTTTAAAATGGTTTAAAAACCCATATAAACCCATTTATAGGTTGAATAACCTTTTTTTTAAACCCTAGTTCCCAAATCATAGAATTCAATTTCAAATATTAAATTCAAATTTAGATCAAATTATTTAAATTTCAAACTCAATCGAGTTATTCAAAATAACCATTTTCAAAAGCTTCAATTCTAATTCCAAAACTTTTTTTGATTCAAAAATACAATTTTAAATATATTTCAAAAAAAATCTATGACTTAACCCATTTCCACGTGCAATCCATATTTGTGTGTGTATAGTGTGGTCCAGGGTTCAACACAATAGTGCACAACATCATCATCACAGATTCAGTCATATCGATAGGCGATATAACCCATAACGCTTATCTCTATTCACAAATTCATAGATAAAGTAGATCAACAATCGCAAAGATTCTCTAATATGATTCGATGTGGGTTTCGGATAATCAATTGGAATCTGACTCCCTGTCGCATCGAAATCCAAATGTCGTTTTACGGGTCAAGGGGTTTTAATATTCATACGACATTATATTCATCCCAAATATAGCAGCTCGGTACAAAGCATCACATAGCATCACATCACATATCAAATATATCACTCCATCACAAAGCATTCAACAGCAATCAAACATCTACAATTAAGATGAATAATTGGGGGGGTTTTAAATTTATTACCTATATAATTACTTTCATCAGAAATTTTAAACCAATGATTAATTATGATTAACTACAATTGATTAAGTTTTAATCACCTTCATAAATTAATCATTTCTTTAATTAATTATCTTGATTAATTAACCCTTAATTGTAATTAGTTGAATCTTAATTACTTTTGTTGATTAATTATTCCTTAATTAATTACTTTAATTAATAAACCCTTAATTGTTGATTAATTAAATCTTAATTACAATTAATTATCCCTTAATTAATTAACTATTCTTAATTTAATTACCCTAATTAATTATGCTTTAAAGTAATTAACTCTTAATATTTGATAAATCAATCCTTTAATCTTTAATTATCTATTCTTAATTACTTTAACTAAGTAATCATTATCTTTATTTAAATCATTCATTAATTACTTGATTAATTAACTTGAATTATTAATAAATTTATCTTAATTACTTTTATTAACAATCATTTATTTCGTAATTAAATTAAAAGATAAACCACTTTATCTTTATTTATTTTATTACTTTAATCACTTCATTAAGTAATTCACTTCAAATAATAATTTCCCTTTAACGAATATGTTACTTAACTTTAAACGTTACCCAACCATTTTAAAACATCCTTTATAATAATTATTCTTAATTAATAAATTAATCTCAATTATAGATTATTAATTACTTGATTATCATTAACAATATAAATTAACTTACTTTAAGTTAAAAGTTTAAAACATTTGATTTTATTCCTAAATCACTTATATTACTTAATTATTAATTTTAAAACTCAATATATCTAAGATATCCGATTTATCTTTATCATTTAAGTCTTATTCAATTAAAGGTTTGAAAAAATCACTTGAAAACCTTTAATTGATTGATGTTTAATACACTCATTAAACGCTCACCTAATCCCATCATCAAAGTCAAAACAATTTAATTTCGAAACACTTGTCTTTATACCATATATAAACTTATTTATTTCACTTAGCTTCCGAAACTCGAGTAACTGAACTTGCTTTTTGCTTTTAAAAATCTGAACTTGATTTCTTTGAAACCCTGTTTACTTTAATAAAATCAAACCCGAGCCAAATATCAACTGCCCCGAGCTAACCCACCAATTTCCCCGATCTATCCCCGAACCATTTCTCCTTCTTCTTATTTTGTTTTGTTTTCAAACTTCCTGTTGCACAGTTAAACTCTCGAACAACCCGAGCTTCTCTTTTAAAATTCCCGAGTCATAAACCAGTTTTCTCGAAACCTCACTCGAACTCCCTTCTTCTCCCACAACTCCGTGAAGCGACCAGATACATAGTTGCAACGTGTAGGTGCACGACCAACTGAGCCATCTACGATCATCATCGCGGCCACCTACGAGTCAATTCTGACTTCGGCAACAACTCCACGACCCATTTTCCATAAAGTCATTAGCGAGACGAATTCGAACCAATCAACCCAATACTGGAATTTACTTTATCGACCAAAACTCCTCGCGTGATCATCACAGATCGCCTGCAACTGTACCGCCGCGACCAGAGGTGCCACATGGCCCACGCAACCTCTTCCCCCCATGAGATCGCCTGTAATCCCTCGTTGATGACAAAATCATCTCGTTTTCCCCGTTAAACAAAACTATATTCAAAACCCTAAATGTCGACGTACCGACCACCACGGTGATTAGTAAATCCACTGGTTATTTTTCTGATGATCTTTACTCCTCCATTTACCTCCAACAACAGTTTCGCCGCCTAATTCTTCGCCAAAAGTCGAGAATCGACAAAAAATAGAAATTTGATCAACTCAAAAATTCACCCTGATCTCAATTTTTAAAATTTTGATTTCCTTATCAAAATTCATATTTTTCCATTACGAATATAGTGGTACAACCTAAACTTGAAATCATAATCATCAGATCTTGACTCAATTTGATTTTCTTACTGTACTTTCCTATTATAAATGAAATACTTAATATAAACTTTCTGATGTTATAGTTTTACAACCATCCTTTATTAAGATATCAGAAGAAAAAAAGAAATTACGGAATGTGTTTTTGTTTTTATTTTTATTTTTATTTTTTTCGAAGTTGATTCTTTTGATCTGTAGACCAAAACAGGGGCCTGTATATATAAATATACAGACATGCAAATCCACACTTGCATATTTATAAGCATACACAACATTTTTGCAATCGTTCAAATATTTAACCATCACACAATAAATCATTCATCACAACATCACAAGGTATCGACACAATTAAGCTTTTAAAAGAGGGTTTGCTCACCAGGAAATTCCAGAAACAGAAAGGTTTTTCCTGATAGTTTCAAAGATAGATGAAGGCCTGTATATTTTTTTTCTTTAATCTCTTTGAAGCTTTTATCTGCAAATTGTAAAAAAAAAACTTTGCTTACTTCCTATTGTATTTGCCTATCTACTTCATTAATAACAAAAGATTTTCTTTTCTTACTTATAGTATGAATTTTTGTTATATACAACAGGGGAACCTCTTGCAATTGAAACAGAAATCAATCTGTTGCCTTGAACTTGACTCTTCATGCAACTTAGATTGATAAAGTTGTTTACATCTATTTGCTTTAATACTGATTAACACTATTAAGTTCAAATCTTAAAAAAAAAAATATTGCTTGCCTTTATCCACTTATTTCCGGAGAAAACTGCTTACTGGAAAACTGAAGCTCCACTTTTCTTCTTCTTTTTTTTTATAAAACACATCTGCAAATTTTCCTGAATTTGTTTTTTTTTAATGTTAAAGCTGATTTTGAAATCACAAATCTATTAAACTTTAAAGTTTAACGTTTACCTGAGAGGAGGAACATAAGTTACAGTTTGATTTGTTACTTGATACTTGAACTGAAAATGCTTCTGTTTTGAAAGATCTGGAACACTTGATTTGGTTATTTGATCTCCAGGTTTTGTTTTGATCTTTCTGTTTTAATTTTCTCTGCTTTTCTTAAGATTGAGGTTGAAGCTTTTGAAAACTGTTTTTTTTTTTCTGGTTTTATCATTTCTTTCTTTCCATCTTTATTTGCTTTCTTGGGTGTCGAAGTTTTAAAAAGCTAAATCTTTGATTACTGATTTTTTTCAAATTTGGTGAGATGTTTAATATGATTGCATATGGGAAAATGAAGAGTTCTTGTAATTTTTAATTCTATTATTTTATTTAAACAATTAAATTGAATGCCATTTGTAACAAAATAATCATGAGATCTAACACTTGTACAAATTCAAACTTACATATGTATGTTTACTTCTTCACTTCCTTATGTCAATGTTTACATTTACAATTTTCAAAGACAATCTTTTTATATCATATTTATTTTATAAATGAACACACCTCTTAATTCATTTGTATGTGTGTATATACATATACAATGTTAAAAGAATTTTTTTCTTAGCCAATATTTACATTATATACATTGTATCTCAATGAATTTTAAATTCCATTTATTTTTAAAAACATTCATTTTAAATTTAAATTCAATTCCAATATGTATTCAATCCTTGTGCCAATATTATTTTAAACATAGTTCATTATATTTATTAATTAAAATTCATTTGTATAATTAAATGAACATATATCTTTATTAAATTTGAAAAATTCAAATATACTCAGAATTTTATTTACAATATATTTTAATTTTAGCGTTTCCAAATCCAGTATATTTATAAATATTTACATTTTGAATTTTCCGAATCAAAATTTCATTTACAATTTTAACGTTTAATCTATATATATATATTTATTCAAAATTTTCAAATTAAATCCAAAGTCAAATTTATGGTTGATATAATTTTCCCAAAATAATTATTTTTAATTTTCCAATTAGAGATTCTATTTTTAAAATCACATTTATATTCATTTTCATTAATAAACAAACAAATATCTATTTAAATTTGGAAAATACCATATTAATCCACAATTAAATTGCTAAAATTAAATAAATTGCCAATTTAAATTTGATTCAAAAATGGGAATGTTACAGATTCCCCCCCTTAAAAAAAATTTCATCCTCGAAATTTGCAAGGAAGACAATAAGGAAAAGATGAAAGATAGAGAAATATCTTTTCAAATCAAAATGAATATTAATTCTGTATATGGCTTACCAAATCAGAATATCAACAATATGAGAACAAACTCATACAATATTACACAACAGATATTTAGGTCCAGCGGCCTATGAATATGCAAGGACATTGATTAGTTCGAAGGGATAACTAATCGTTCGTAGAATATATCGGATCCCAAAGAATAGATAGATGGATTCAATCTTCTTTAATTTCTCAAACACTAGATATGGATTCCAAATTCAGGTCGGAACATCCCAAAATATATTTCAACTTGTCCCACTTCGGACTTTGATATACACAAGAAATTACGATAGAATTTCCAATTTGTTTTTAACCGATATCGTTTTATTAATACAATTCAAATTTAGCTTCATATTAGTTAACCAATTTACTTAATTTAAAATTTTCAATTTATTTAATTCAAAATTTCAAATTCATTAGAGTTTAGATCGAAAAGCTTATAAGAAACCGTTGAAGGTACGAAGTAAGGATTTTCTACGACGATTCGTAAGGCTACCATCACATCAAAACTTCTTTCTGGAGCTGTCACGAAGCCATCAAAAGAATTGGGAATCGAATCAAAGGAGATTGAGAAGAAAGTTCTTTCCACTGTTGCAGGGTATTGACCATTTGTAGTGGTACTTCCCTGTCCCCTATCTCGTCCACTTCTCACACTCATACTTACTATCGGTGAATAGTAAGAGAATTTACTAAGGCATTCGAACGGATATCTTAGGGATATACTCATTCTAGGGTATACTTCACCCTATCTCTAATGAGTTACTTAACGTGTCATACTCCTGAGCTAAAGTTTTAATCCTCAGCTCTGATACCAATTGTGACGACCCTGACTCGGCCTTCGAAAATCGGCACCGAATACGACACTCGTATTCAAATGCCGCAGATCCAAACGTCGAGTCTGGTTTCCCGAAGCTTATAACACATTAAGTACAACGCAGCAGAAGAAACAGAATATATCAATATACAACATTTGATACAATATGATACAACAGATGATATAATGAATATACATCAGAGATATGATACAAGATAATAGCAGCGGAAAGAAAAGACAACACAGCAGCGGAACAACAACTCTAATATGGTCTTCAAGAAAGAACTCCATCTTCAAAGCACCAATCCAAAAATAACTCGAACTCCCAATAATGATGCAAAAAGATAAGCAAGTGCAGTTCAGATCCAAAGACTGAACTAGCTCCAGATAACCTACTAAACCTGACTATCTGAAAAACCCAACTCTAGACTGCCCGTGTGGAAAAATAGTGAGCACCCAGAGTTTAGGAAATGAACAATAAACTCCAGGTCAGTCGTGGGACTGGTATGAGCAAACCAAAACATTTGGTCTTTTAAAACAAATAAAAGAATTTAAGTTTGAAATCCGCAATGCTTTTTAGAAAATGAAACTACCATAAGGCCTCCCGCCACACACACAATGCAAACGCAGAATTGGAGGAGATTTCTCCTTATGATAGTCAAATATGCTTAATATGAGAAAATTTCTTTGATATTATTATTATAAGTGCAAAGTGTGGAAAACCATTTCGAAAGTATAATATAAATCCTAGCCAGCATAGGCATTTCGCACTTATGCCTACTATAGCTACCATGTTCAATAGCAGGTTACCGCCGCATTCCATGGCAGGTTATACAACTAAAACCGTACAGGGCGCGTATTGTTTTGATTGGATTTACAACAAATGGTCAGGCTAAGGAACTTCCTACTGTCAATGGGATCGCCTCTGGCGGGACGTCCCAAGAACCTAACCGGATCTCTGCCAACACAAGGCCGGGTTACCTCTGTAACTAGGTAACTATTACTCGAGCATGCCATCCCCGGGTCCTTTGGGACCTTTATCCGAGGCGCCTCAAAACCACAAAGCAATCACAAAGTAATAGATCTGCAGTATCCACATGAGTAAGCATCTGGGCTCCATACCGTGATACCACCCTTTACCAGAAGGGAATGACACACCCTAAAGGGCGCGACCCTTATGACCTTGCCACATCTTTCCTGTTTTGACCATTTCCGGGGTGTGAGTTCCTGATGCAGTCTCGTCCACAAAGCTACGCTTTATACAAAAGCCATGCTTTGATCACAAATGATCAACAAACGATCATCAACACACAGCAGCACTTAGCATGCCACACTACCAAATTGGGAATATATCACTGATAAATATCAACTACATTACCTCTGAGCTCGTACGTCTCAGAGAAGGGCGTTAAGCTAAGAGAATAAATTCTCCGCCACCAAGCAGAAATGTATTTGATAGAGATCAGTTTAATATCTCAAAGTGTAATGTCGGCATGCAACCATACAAGTCTGTTCCGGGTTCGAACAGAACCGAAAGCACTTCCGAAAAAGCCCTTGCAAATCCGGGTATCCACAATACCGATCGGACTTCCCGTCACTAAGGAAGAACTCTATACCGGAGCAACTCAGTGCAGAGTCAATCGACAGGTTATCCTATCATTCTCGAAAACACCCGATCTTCAACACCAGTCTTCAAATGCAATCCATAACGTCGTATCGCTATTCGGAATGCGTTATATGACACAAAGGTCCTCTCCCGGCTAAACTGAATAATGAGCGCAATAGTTTAAAACATATGGATATGGGATTTCAGTTAAGTCACAACTTGAAAATCCAAAGTTTTTCTTTTAAATGGTTAAACAAATTACCATTTTAAATCTTTAAATAAAAAGATTCATTTCACAAAGTTCACCTAGTTTCACAAAGATCATTCATAGATTTCAAACAATTCCATTTCAATTGGATTAACTCACTAAATCGTTGAATTGGAGATTTAATTTATAGCTTTCAAAGCATGTTTCCAAAGAATTATTTGTAACTTGGAAGACCATTTTTATTTTAGACTTGAAATCCTTCTTACGCAAATTAGAAATTCATTTCTTATGTGAAATCTTCTATTATTTGAAAACGAATAGTTTTCGTTTCAGAAAAAATCCAATTATATCTACACAAGTTAAAATCTTGGGTTAAATTTAAAGTCCCAAAACATCACTTTGTAAAATGGTTTAAAAACCCATATAAACCCATTTATAGGTTGAATAACCTTTTTTTTAAACCCTAGTTCCCAAATCATAGAATTCAATTTCAAATATTAAATTCAAATTTAGATCAAATTATTTAAATTTCAAACTCAATCGAGTTATTCAAAATAACCATTTTCAAAAGATTCAATTCTAATTCCAAACTATTTTGGATTCAAACATACAATTTTAAATATATTTCAAAAAAAATCTATGACTTAACCCATTTCCACGTGCAATCCATATTTTGTGTGTATAGTGTGGTCCAGGGTTCAACACAATAGTGCACAACATCATCATCATAGATTCAATCATATTGATAAGCGATATAACCCATAACGCTTATCTCTATTCACAAATTCATAGATAAAGTAGACCATCAATCACAAAGATTCACTAATATGATTCGATATGGGTTTCGGATAATCAATTGGAATCCGACTCCCTGTCGCATCGAAATCCAAATGTCGTTTTACGGGTCAAGGGGTTTTAATATTCATACGACAGTATATTCATCCCAAATATAGCAGCTCAGTACAAAGCATCATATAGCACCACATCACATATCAAATATATCACTCCGTCACAATGCATTCAACAGCAATCAAACATCTACAATTAAGATGAATAATTGGGGGGGGGGTTTAAATTTATTACCTACATAATTACTTTCATCAGAAATTTTAAACCAACGATTAATTATGATAAACTACAATTGATTAAGTTTTAATCACCTTCATAAATTAATCATTTCTTTAATTAATTATCTTGATTAATTAACCCTTAATTGTAATTAATTGAATCTTAATTACTTTCGTTGATTAATTATTCCTTAATTAATTACTTTAATTAATAAACACTTAATTGTTGATTAATTAAATCTTAATTACAATTAATTATCCCTTAATTAATTAACTATTCTTAATTTAATTACCCTAATTAATTAATCACATTAATTAATTATGCTTTAAAGTAATTAACCCTTAATATTTGATAAATCAATCCTTTAATCTTTAATTATCTATTCTTAATTACTTTAACTAAGTAATCATTATCTTTATTTAAATCATTCATTAATTACTTGATTAATTAACTTGAATTATTAATAAATTTATCTTAATTACTTTTATTAACAATCATTTATTTCGTAATTAGATTAAAAGATAAAAAACTTTATCTTTATTTATTTTATTACTTTAATCACTTCATTAAGTAATTCACTTCAAATAATAATTTCCCTTTAACGAATATGTTACTTAACTTTGAACGTTACCCAACCATTTTAAAACATCCTTTATAATAATTATTCTTAATTAATAAATTAATCTCAATTATAGATTATTAATTACTTGATTATCATTAACAATATAAATTAACTTACTTTAAGTTAAAAGTTTAAAACATTTGATTTTATTCCTAAATCACTTATATTACTTAATTATTAATTTTAAACCTCAATTTATCTAAGATAACCGATTTATCTTTATCATTTAAGTCTTATTCAATTAAAGGTTTGAAATAAATCACTTGAAAACCTTTAATTGATTGATGTTTAATACACTCATTAAACGCTCACCTAATCCCATCATCAAAGTCAAAACAATTTAATTTCAAAACACTTGTCTTTATACCCTATATAAACTTATTTCTTTCACTTAGCTTCCGAAACTCGAGTAATTGAACTTGCCTTTTGCTTTTAAAAATCTAAACTTGATTTCTTTGAAACCCTATTTACTTTAATAAAATCAAACCCAAGCCAAATATCAACTGCCCCGAGCTAACCCACCAATTTCCCCGATCTATCCCCGAACCATTTCTCCTTCTTCTTATTTTGTTTTGTTTTCAAACTTCCTGTTGCACAGTTAAACTCTCGAACAACCCGAGCTTCTCTTTTAAAATTCCCGAGTCATAAACCAGTTTTCTCGAAACCTCACTCGAACTCCCTTCTTCTCCCACAACTCCGTGAAGCGACCAGATACATAGTTGCACCGTGCACGTGCACGACCAACTGAGCCATCTACGATCATCATCGCGGCCACTTACGGGTCAATTCTGACTTTGGCAAGAACTCCACGACCCATTTTCCACAAAGTCATCAGCGAGACGAATTCGAACCAATCAACTCAATACTGGAATTTACTTTATCGACCAAAACTCCTCGCGTGATCATCACAGATCGCCTGCAACTGTGCCGCCGCGACCAGAGGTGCCACGATGGCCCACGCAACCACTTTCCCCCATGCGATCGCCTGCAATCCCTCGTTGATGGCAAAATCATCTCGTTTTCCCCGTTAAACAAAACTATATTCAAAACCCTAAATGTCGACGTACCGACCACCACGGTGAATAGTAAATCCACTGGTTATTTTTCTGATGATCTTTACTCCTCCATTTACCTCCAACAACAGTTTCGCCGCCTAATTCTTAAGTCGAGAATCGACAAAAAATAGAAATTTGATCAACTCGAAAATTCACCCTGATCTCATTTTTTAAAATTTTGATTTCATTATCAAAATTCATATTTTTCCATTACGAATATAGTGGTACAACCTAAACTTGAAATCATGATCATCAGATCTTGACTCAATTTGATTTTCTTACTGTACTTTCCTATTATAAATGAAATACTTAATATAAACTTTCTGATGTTATAGTTTTACAACCATCCTTTATTAAGATATCAGAAAAAAAAGAAACTACGGAATGTGTTTTTATTTTTATTTTTTTCGAAGTTGATTCTTTTGATCTGTAGACCAAAACAGGGGCCTGTATATATAAATATACAGACATGCAGATCCACACTTGCATATTTATAAGCATACACAACATTTTCGCAATCATTCAAATATTTCACCATCATACAATCAATCATTCATCACAACATCACAAGGTATCGACACAATTAAGCTTTTAAAAGAGGGTTTGCTCACCTGGAAATTCCAGAAACAGAAAGGTTTTTCCTGATAGTTTCAAAGATAGATGAAGGCCTGTATATTTTTTTCTTTAATCACTTTGAAGCTTGTAACGGCCCAATATTTTCAACCATTCGCATCCGCACATGTCAGACTTGAATTGTTCAAAATAACGCGTTGTAAATAAAATTTGGAAAATCTCAAAAATATACAGTAAATAATTAATCACAGAATCACAGACATAGAATCAGAATACTCACAGCGGAATTTAAAAATACTCAGTGGTTCATGACGCCACTATAAATAGTCTCAATCAAATAAAAATCACAGTCTTTAATCCAAATATAGTTTTAAATCATCAGTAGAACAATCCAAATGTCCACTAGTCTTGATTTCATAAATTTAGATAAAGAACTGGAAGGGAAGTTTGCCAGCAGCTTGAAAGTGATCTACAGAAATCCTAGCTCCGGGATGAAAACTGAACTGCAACTCAGGCTGACCCGAGCGTAAAATAAAACATAAACACTCGAGTCAGAACATACATGCTTATATAGTGTAAGCTAATTCAAGTGTACTGTAATATAGAGCAAGTAACTTAAAGGATGCTTGGGACCGCCCATCCTCTAAGGATCCGTTAAACTATTTACTATGTAGTAATATTCGCTATTATAATAATGTCTATTAGTAAAATAAACTTACTTTAAAATAGCGTTAAGGGGTTACCCATATAACCCTTAACACAAATAATGCCAATAGTCTATACAGTACCGTAATACCTCCTGATCGGGAGGCTACCAGAGGATACTCCATAGGTACGACACAAATAGAAACTCGTAGAAGGCTCGCTATGGTAGGTGACACGGCACAACTAGGCAATGCCAGGGTAGATATACCAATTACGCTTCCGGACCGATGGAAACGCGCAGCGCGCAGCTGCCGCTCACCTCGAACAACACTTCCAAATCAAAGGTGCGCACCAAAACAATCACAAAAGTAATAGGATGGCATACGAAGAAGTGCGTCCGATCAGAGGTGCTACCTCATTAATCCGTCAATCGCTCCTGTTTTAGCCACCTTATGCCAACTCACGGGAGTCGGGTCCACGTATTTACCTTAAAGATACGTCGCCACCATCCTACTTCATTCTGGAATCTCCACCACGTACACGGTTGTTAAAGTGGTTTTCGGTATCGATAGAGAGTATGCCAGATATCCGATCCCGGTCTCTTTAACAACCAAACGTTATTATAACCCGTGGTTACAACTTTTAGAAATGGTATTTATACTTTAAAAATCAAAATAAGTTTCAAATACGTTTCAATACCATAATATCATTTCAACCATCATTTATTTAAACATCAGTCATTTTATTTAATATAAAATACCATTTAAATCTATTCAATTTATTTAGGAATTAATTTGCCTTTCAACTCACATTTAAAAGTTAAATTCTTCCATTTAAAACCATTTAAAGTCAATTCCTTATTCTTATTTATTCATATTATATTCCAAAATCTAAGCTTTTTTTCCAAAGATTATTTCCATAAATTTTATTAAAACAATCAAAATTCAGTTTCCGTAGCACTTATAAAATGCTACCTAAAGTTATAGGTTAAAACAGTCTATTTACAAAGGACAACATTTAAGTGCTGTAATTTATTAACTTAACCATTAAGTTTTAAATTCCCAAAATAAGACTTAATATCAATTATTTTACTTAACTAAAATCTCACTTTTAACAAAAATTCATAATTTTTCGAAATAAGTTACTCCAAAATTTTACATAAACATTCATTTATTTGACATTTGACATATTCAAAAATTATTATAAATAAATAAAAAAAATCCTTCAAGTACATTTAAACTAGAAAATTATAAACTTTCTATTTAGAAATATTTTTTATAAAACTTTTCATAAAAATATTATATAAACCACGGGTCTGTATATAGTTTTCTAGCCTAGGTCAAGTGATACGGATATATATCATTTCAATCCGCAATTTACAAAAACCCCGGGTTCTATCATTTCAAACCTGCAATCCCAAGTTAAATATTTAAAATTAAACAATTAAATAAATAAATGAATGAATAATTATCGTACAGGCCTATCATTTCAGCCTATAACGATCTCAAATTTACAGGGAACTTGCAGTGATGATTTAACAGTAAATAAGCATTAAATAGATAACTGCAATAAAATAAATAAACAACTGATGATGTGTCAATTAATAATGGGGTTTAACATCATACGCTTATATCACAGGAAGATAAAATTTAAATAAAAGTTTACAATTACACTTGTGATAAATTCACAGATATATAGGTATGTTTGTCTGGTGAGAAATACTCACCTGAATGCTGCAGAAAGTTTGATTTCGAACGATGGTAACACTTGGAAAAAAAGAAAATGCACAGAAGCACGATCAAACTGATGCAGAGGCTGCGACCAGATTTATATTTTGAAAAGGGAATGAATCAAAACTAAGAAATTTTTTAACCCGAAATTCTCAAAACAAAAGGGAACGAATGGAAATAAATTCGCCCCATAGGCTCGACTACTCCACCACACGGTTAAACTACGTTCTCAAAGCTCGGTTCAAAAATTTGCCCGTTACTTACTTTCACCCCTTTTTATTTCTACAAGTGGCGGAAACACTAATAATTTAAATCTAATTCTCGGCATCATAAAAGAATTTTATGCGCATAACGTTGATAATACATATACACTCACAATACAAATTATATGAACACTTCTTCACCAGTAAAAAACCCTCCTGCAGCCGATTCTTATATTTGCTTATTCAATTATTATTATTAATTATTTTCCTTCTCTAACTACTGTTGCAACCTAGTTTGGACATTTATGACCCACACGCATACTTTCTCCTTCATTCATTTTTTTTTTTATTCTACTCTATTATATTTTGGGTAAAGTTTAAATTTTATTTCCAAAATAAATTGGTCAAATTCACTACTGAAAATCTTGAAGGATGGCTAGATGACATAAAACCTTAGTTATCAGTTTATGAAAATTTTCGTGCAATTTTATTTGGAGGAGAGGCTGACATTAGTGGTAAAGGAGGAGGGCAGGGATATAGTGGTGAAGGAGGTGTCATAGCCTAAGTTGGTGGAGTTTTAAGCCTTTGCGTGAACAAAAAAAAAAGAAAAAATGGAAATAAAGAAGAAGAAAGCAAAGGAGGAAGAAGGAAAAATATAAACATAGGCCATACCTGAAGCTTGCTCGAATATGAATGAGGATAAGATGTTATGCAACAGAGGTTGTGAACGAATTTATAAAGGCAGAGGTGCGTGATATTTTGAATGAATATAGGGAAACTTGCGTGATTTATTTCCAGTTATACGAAAAAAATTGATTGCAAACGTTTCTTTTTTTTTTCAATTAATAGGTTGCGTGAGTTATTTATAGGCTGAGTGATTTTTTTATACAAAACAACAGCAAGGATTTAAAATTGCTATAAAATAAAAAGCTGCACGATTTAATGTGAATGATTATAGGAAGGAAATAAATTTAAATTAACTTTAACGGTTGCTTTGATTTACACAAAGAATAGACAGGAATACTAGGCAACACTTGAACACGTTTAAAGTTTTAAATAAGAAGTAAATGACTCTAAAGGAGGCAATGCTGATAAAAGAAAAGAAATTACTGCGTACGTGACACTCGCATTGGTGATTGATTTTGTTGATTGAATTATAGATACGGCAAGAAATAAGATTTTCAAATTCTCGTGTTTTATTAAAAAGGAAAAACTAGCGAAATTAAAGGTGAAGAAAACGGCAGGTAATTGAAAAGAAACGGCAATGATATTAGCTTTGGATGCTACTTCATTAAAAGATTTTATGCTAAATATAATAGCTGCATGTTAAAAATTTGTTAGGCTAAAAGATGTATACATATACGGAGAATTTCGAAATCTGGGTAAGAAATAAATGTAGACAAGAAAGAAACGACAACTAGAAAATTTGAAATTTCTGTGCGTTGATAAAGAGGGATGAGTGAAATTTATGGTGAAGAAATGGCAAGTGATTAATAGATTGGTTCATTTTAAACTTTTTCTTCAATTAATGATTGCTTGCGTTTCTTTCTTTATATAGGCTGAGTGATTTTAGCAAGGATTTTACGTCAATTTAAAACCAATGAACGCTGTGGAAAAAGTAACGTTTTGCTATAAAAATCTACTAACTGATTTATTAATCCATATAGATATTGCAGTATGCATTTTAAAATACGCCAAACCGACGCAATATAATACGCCCAAAATTTATGCAAAAGTAACATTTTTAATTTATACGTTTATACGTTACTTATACCATTACAATGCGTGCCCTTTTTAAATGCGAAATTTAACAGTCTGTAAAACACTGAATTTTACAAAGTTATTACTTAACTAAAATTTTAACTTGTTTACATTCTTCATATTTACTTATTTTAAATATACAAAATTCATTTTTATTAAAATTCCAAATGGAGTTGTCTTTAACAAAGTTAAAATTTCAAAACTTCCAATTTTATATTTAGACTTTTGGGAAATGATTTAATCAATATTAATATATATACGGTATTTATTCCCTAAATTTACGCGCTCTTTAAACGCGTAATTACCCAGTTCATTTATACACTAAAAAAAATATTTAAAATTTACTACTTAAATGGAATAAAATTTGTTTACATTTTTTTCTTCTGATCTATTTACCATTGACAAAGAAATGTATTATTCAAAATATTACTTAACTTTAAAAGGTAGATAATCCATTTTATAGCTAAGGTAAAAATTATTGTGTTGTTTTAACAGTCCAGAAAAATAGAAAATTGGCAAATGTTTATAAAATTGAACAAAGAAAAGTGTTGATTCTTAGAGTAAAGAAACGGAAAAGAATATTTGATTTGAACGTTATTGAAAAATCAATGGGTTTTATTTATTAAATAAGTGGAGTCAACGGAAAGAAAATTTATTCCTTTCCCACTTAAAATGCATGTATACATATTTATTTGATTATTTATATCCAAGGTAATAAATTTAGACGCGTGAAAAACCGATGCAAAACACGCGGCCAGTTTCATAATAAAAGTGACGCTTTTTAAATTTACGCGTTCTCTTATGTAGTAAATATACGTTAAAATATATTCCATCAATAAAACGCATTTTAAACGCGTAATTAAATAGTTTATTTATACACTAATTTTTTTCCAAATCTTATTTCTTAATCAAAACTTGATTTTGCTAGAAATTAACTTATTTACCATCTTTGACAAAAACCCCAAATTTCCAATTAAAGTTAATTCTTAACCACGTCAAAATTTCAGAGATCTTATTATTTAATTAAAAATTTGGTCAATTTTTTTTTTAAATCACTTTAAAATTTAGATTTTTATATAATAAACCCCAAAGTTTTAAAAATACAAGTGAAAAATACTTGTTAAAAATTTGGGCTGTTACACTCTCCCCGACTCAGAACTTTTCGTCCTCGAAAAGGAAGAAGGTAGGGGAATAGAAACAACCTGAAAAAAACTAAATTAAAACTTAAATTAGAATCATTAATCTAAACAATAAAAATTCAATTTTAAATTAATCATTGATTTCATCTATTTATACTTAAAATTTTAACATTTATTTATTTACATATTTACTTGTATAATATCCCTACACTTAAAAAATCATTTTTTTTATCCAAATTTATACAAGGTATTATAACATTCTAATTTAAAATGTTTAATTTTAATCCAAATTTGAAATGGTAATTTAACTTAATTGTTAAAGTAAATTTACCATTTCCCAAAATAAACTAAATTCCCCATTTAGTTTCTTCTATATTAAATTTATTTCTCTCAATATAGTTTTCTCATCTATGTCAAATATGTTTACACTTTTTACAACTGTTTAAATTTATTCTTAGTTCCTTAACATCATTTTATATTGAAAATTATTCCATTACCCTTTTATTTTATTTACCTCTGTTATAACTAGAATTTAAGTGTATAACATTTATTATAACCACTCAAATTTTATTTATAAATCTTTTTATATTGTATATTATCCAATTACATTGTTAACTTCTGAAAATCAAGGTAGGTTATATTGAAATGAAATTGAGTATTATACAAATAAAACTTTCAAATTCAATTATCTCAAGTTGGAATCATTTATTCAAAAATTTGATTTTTTTATTCCTCAAGATGAAATTTAAGAATTAAAACCCAATTAAATATATGTACATAATATGTCAAATCAAATTTAAATCATATATCTATATATTATAAATCAAGTCATATTTTAGAGATTCAAATCAATTAAATTCTCAAGGTAACACTGTAGCCAGACTACAGAATGGTCTTTTTACTTCGAAACTCGAAAATGAATGTCGATGATGTTGCTGTCATCACCGAAATTATTTCCTAGCGACAAGGAGAAGAGCACTGATTTTTAAACCTTTAAAATTCTTTGGAAACAAATTTTGTTCGAAAATATTTAAATAATATCTCCCTTTAAAATTTTAAACACAAGGTTTGAAACCATCGAAAATTGAATTCTCAAGTTCTGGTTTTAAATTCATTTCTGTTTCCAAATTAATTTATAACCATTTGTTTATATTCAATTATTTATATTAGACAAAACACATGGTCTATAAAACCATAAATAAAATCAAAACTATTATCTCTTGACAACTAGTTAAATTAATTATAAAATTCTGAAAATTATACTTATATATAATATTAGATTTTTCCCAAATATAGGAATAAATTTTCAAACAAGGATAGAGATTCAAATTTGATGGATTCAAATCAAAGAGAATTTTGATTTAAAGATAAATTGGAATCAGAAGATCCGATGATTAAATAACAGAACAAGGAACTAGATAAGTTTATATAAATCGCGGGCAACCTTAACCTGGTCAACCGTGACTTAAAGAGTCAGATCAAATGTAGATTTACCATTCGATCCGAAGAGATAGAGTTCGGAATAACCAAAGATACTAGCATCTAAACCGAGGTTAAATATAAATCTCTGGTGAATCAATGCTATTTGTAAAGGAGTTTCACCCCTTTATTAGAATATTGGCGAGACCGCCAATTCACTATAAAGATCATCCGAAATGGAGTTATGGGATACTCCAGAATCGAAAGAAAATGAATAGTGAGGGACACGAATGAACTTCGGAACCGCAGGGAACGTTCCAAAATTCGAAAAGGAAGAGATTCAAGCTCAAATGAAAGTGATTCTGTAAATCAGATTTACCATACATTCTAAGTTTACCTAGAGCCAAAGCTCTGATACCAAATGTAACGACCCAGTATTTTCAACCATTCGCATCCGCACATGTCGGACTTGAATTGTTCAAAATACCGCGTTGTAAATAAAATTTGGCAAATCTCAAAAATATACAGTAAATAATTAATCACAGAATCACAGACACGGAATCAGAATACCCGCAGCGGAATTTAAAAATACTTAGTGGTTTATGAAGCCACTACAAATAGTCTCAATCAAATAAAAATTACATAGTCTTTAATCCAAATATAGTTTTAAATCATCAGTAGAACAATCCAAATGTCCACTAGTCTTGATTTCATAAATTTAGATAAAGAACTGAAAGGGAAGTTTGCCAGCAGCTTGAAAGTGATCTACAAAAATCCTAGCTCCGGGATGAAAACTGAACTGCAACTCAGGCTGACCCGAGCGTAAAATAAAACATAAACACTCGAGTCAGGACATACATACTTATATAGTGTAAGCTAATTCAAGTGTACTGTAATATAGAGTAAGTAACTTAAAGGATGCTTGGGACCGCCCATCCTCTAAGGATCCGTTAAACTATTTACTATGTAGTAATATTTGCTATTATAATATTGTCTATTAGTAAAATAAACTTACTTTAAAATAGCGTTAAGGGGTTACCCATGTAGCCCTTAACACAAATAATGCCAATAGTCTATACAGTACCGTAATACCTCCTGATCGGGAGGCTACCAGAGGATACTCCATAGGTACGGCACAAATAGAAACTCGTAGAAGGCTCGCTATGGTAGGTGACATGGCACAACTAGGCAATGCCAGGGTAGATATACCAATTACGCTTCCGGACCGATGGAAACGCACAGCGCGCAGCTGCCGCCCACCTCGAACAACACTCCCAAATCAAAGGTGCGCACCAAAACAATCACAAAAGTAATAGGATGACATACGAAGAAGTGCGTCCGATCAGAGGTGCTACCTCATTAATCCGTCAATCGCTCATGTTTTAGCCACCTTATGCCAACTCACGGGAGTCGGGTCCACGTATTTACCTTAAAGGAAACGTCACCACCATCCTACTTCATTCTGGAATCTCCACCGCGTACACGGTTGTTAAAGTGGTTTTCGGTATCGACAGAGAGTATGCCAGATATCCGATCCCGGTCTCTTTAACAACCAAACGTTATTATAACCCGTGGTTACAACTTTTAGAAATGGTATTTATACTTTAAAAATCAAAATAAGTTTCAAATACATTTCAATACCATAATATCATTTCAACCATCATTTATTTAAACATCAGTCATTTTATTTAATATAAAATACCATTTAAATCTATTCAATTTATTTAGGAATTAATTTGCCTTTTAACTCACATTTAAAAGTTAAATTCTTCCATTTAAAACCATTTAAAGTCAATTCCTTATTCTTATTTATTCATATTATATTCCAAAATTTAAGCTTTTTTTTCCAAATATTATTTCCATAAATTTTTATTAAAACAATCAAAATTCAGTTTCCGTAGCACTTATAAAATGCAACCTAAAGTTATAGGTTAAAACAGTCTATTTACAAAGGACAACATTTAAGTGCTGTAATTTATTAACTTAACCATTAAGTTTTAAATTCCCAAAATAAAACTTAATATCAATTATTTTACTTAACTAAAATCTCACTTTTAACAAAAATTCAGAATTTTCCAAAATAAGTTATACTCCAAAATTTTACATAAACATTCATTTATTTGACATTTGACCCATTCAAAAATCATTATAAAAAAATAAAAAAAATAACCTTCAAGTTCATTTAAACCAGAAAATTGTAAACTTTCTATTTAAAAATATTTTTTTTAAACATTTCATAAAAATATTATATAAACCACGGGTCTGTATATAGTTTTCTAGCCTAGGTCAAGTGATACAGATATATATCATTTCAATCCGCAATTTACAAAAACCCCGGGTTCTATCATTTCAAACCCGCAATCCCAAGTTAAATATTTAAAATTAAATAATTAAATATATAAATGAATAAATAATTATCGTACAGGCCTATCATTTCAGCCTATAACGATCTCAAATTTACAGGGAACTTGAAGTGATGATTTAACAGTAAATAAGCATTAAATAGATAACTGCAATAAAATAAATAAACAACTGATGATGTGTCAATTAATAATGGGGTTTAACATCATACGCTTATATCACAGGCAGATAAAGTTTAAATAAAAGTTTACAATTACACTTGTGATAAATTCACAGATATATAGGTATGTTTGTCTGGTGAGAAATACTCACCTGAATGCTGCAGAAAGTTTGATTTCCAACGATGGTAACACTTGGAAAAAAAGAAAATGCACAGAAGCACGATCAAACTGATGCAGAGGCTGCGACCAGATTAATATTTTGAAAAGGGAACGAATCAAAACAAAGAAAATTTTTAACCCGAAATTCTCAAAACAAAAGGGAACGAATGGAAATAAATTCGCCCCATAGGCTCGACTACTCCACCACACGGTTAGACTACGTTCTCAAAGCTCGGTTCAAAAATTTTCCCGTTACTTACTTTTACCCCTTTTTATTTCTACAAGTGGCGGAAACACTAATAATTTAAATCAAATTCTCGGCATCATAAAAGAATTTTATGCGCATAACGTTGATAATACATATACACTCACAATACAATTTATATGAACACTTCTTCACCAGAAAAAACCCTCCTACAGCCGATTCTTATATTTGCTTATTCAATTATTATTATTAATTATTTTCCTTCTCTAACTACTGTTGCAACCTAGTTTGGACACTTATGACCCACACGCATACTTTCTCCTCCATTCATATTTTTTTTATTCTACTCTATTATATTTTGGGTAAAGTTTAAATTTTATTTCTAAAATAAATTGGTCAAATTCACTACTGAAAATCTTGAAGGATGGCTAGATGACGTAAAACCTTACTTATCAGTTTATGAAAATTTTCGTGCAATTTTATTTGGAGGAGAGGCAGACATTAGTGGTAAAGGAGGAGGGCAGGGATATAGTGGTGAAGGAGGAGTCATAGCCTAAGGTGGTGGAGTTTTAAGCCTTTGCGTGAACAAAAAAAAAAGAAAAAAATGGAAATAAAGAAGAAGAAAGCAAAGGAGGAAGAAGGAAAAATATAAACATAGGCCATACCTGAAGCTTGCTCGAATATGAATGAGGATAAGATGTTATGCAACAGAGGTTGTGAACGAATTTATAAAGGCAGAGGTTCGCGATATTTTGAATGAATATAGGGAAACTTGCGTGATTTATTTCCAGTTATACGAAAAAAATTGATTGCAAACGTTTCTTTTTTTTTCAATTAATAGGTTGCGTGCGTTATTTATAGGCTGAGTGATTTTTTTATACAAAACAACAACAAGGATTTAAAATTGCTACAAAATAAAAAGCTGCATGATTTAATGTGAATGATTATAGGAAGGAAATAAATTTAAATTAACTTTAGCGGTTGCTTTGATTTACACAAAGAATAGACAGGAATACTAGGCAACACTTGAACACGTTTAGAGTTTTAAATAAGAAGTAAATGACTCTAAAGGAGGCAATGCTGATAAAAGAAAAGAAATTACTGCGTACGTGACACTCGCATTGGTGATTGATTTTGTTGATTGAATTATGGATACGACAAGAAATAAGATTTTCAAATTCTCGTGTTTTATTAAAAAGGAAAAACTAGCGAAATTAAAAGTGAAGAAAACGGCAGGTAATTGAAAAGAAACGGCAATGATATTAGCTTTGGATGCTACTTCATTAAAAGATTTTATACTAAATATAATAGTTGCGTGTTAAAAATTTGTTAGGCTAAAAGATGTATACATATACAAAGAATTTCGAAATCTGGGTAAGAAATAAATGCAGACAAGAAAGAAACGACAACTAGAAAATTTGAAATTTCCGTGCGTTGATAAAGAGGATGAGTGAAATTTATGGTGAAGAAACGGCAAGTGATTAATAGATTGGTTCATTTTAAACTTTTTCTTCAATTAATGATTGCGTGAGTTTCTTTCTTTATATAGGCTGAGTGATTTTAGCAAGGATTTTACGCCAATTTAAAACCAATGAAAGCTGTGGAAAAAGTAACGTTTTGCTATAAAAATCTACTAACTGATTTATTAATCCATATAGATATTGCAGTATGCATTTTAAAATACGCCAAACCGACGCAATACAATACGGCCAAAATTTATGCAAAAGTAACATTTTTAATTTATACGTTTATACGTTACTTATACCATTACAATGCTTGCCCTTTTTAAATGCGAAATTTAACAGTCTGTAAAACACTGAATTTTACAAAGTTATTACTTAACTAAAATTTTAACCTGTTTACATTCTTCGTATTTACTTATTTTAAATATACAAAATTCATTTTTATTAAAATTCCAAATGGAGTTGTCTTTAACAAAGTTAAAATTTCAAAACTTCCAATTTTATATTTAGAATTTTGGGAAATGATTTAATCAATATTAATATATATACGGTATTTATTCCCTAAATTTACGCGCTCTTTAAACGCGTAATTACCCAGTTCATTTATACACTAAAAAAATTTTAAAATTTACTACTTAAATGGAATAAAATTTGTTTACATTTTTTTCTTCTGATCTATTTACCATTGATAAAGAAATGTATTATTCAACATATTACTTAACTTTAAAAGGTAGATAATCCATTTTATAGCTAAGGTAAAAATTATTGTGTTGTTTTAACAGTCCAGAAAAATAGAAAATTGGCAAACGTTTATAAAATTGAACAAAGAAAAGTGTTGATTCTTAGAGTAAAGAAACGGAAAAGAATATTTGATTTGAACGTTATTGAAAAATCAATGGGTTTTATTTATTAAATAAGTGGAGTCAACGGAAAGAAAATTTATTCCTTTCCCACCTAAAATGCATGTATACTGATTTATTTGATTATTTATATCCAAGGTAATAAATTTAGACGCGTGAAAAACCGATGCAAAACACGCGCCCAGTTTCATAATAAAAGTGACGCTTTTTAAATTTACGCGTTCTTTTATGTAGTAAATATACGTTAAAAATATTCCATCAATAACACGCATTTTAAACGCATAATTAAATAATTTATTTATACACTAATTTTTTTCCAAATCTTATTTCTTAATCAAAACTTGATTTTGCTAGAAATTAACTTATTTACCATCTTTGACAAAAAAACCCAAATTTCCAATTAAAGTTAATTCTTAACCACGTCAAAATTTCAAAGATCTTATTATTTAATTAAAAATTTGGTCAATTTTTTTTTTAAAATCACTTTAAAATTTAGATTTTTATATAATAAACCCCAAAGTTTTAAAAATACAAGTGAAAAATACTTGTTAAAAATTTGGGCTGTTACAAAGCTTTTATCTGCAAATTGTAAAAAAAAACACTTTGCTTACTTCCTATTTTATTTTCCTATCTACTTCATTAATAAAAAAGATTTTTTTCTTACTTATAGTATGAATTTTTGTTATATACAACAGGGGAACCTCCTACAATTGAAACAGAAATCAATCTGTTGCCTTGAACTTGACTCTTCCTGCAACTTAGATTGATAAAGTTGTTTAAATCTATTTGCTTTAATACTGATTAACACTATTAAGTTCAAATCTTAAAAAAAAATGCTTGCCTTTATCCACTTATTTCTAGGGAAAACTGCTCACTGGAAAACTGAAGCTCCACTTTTCTTCTTCTTCTTTTTTTTTATAAAACACATCTGCAAATTTTCCTGAATTTGTTTTTTTTTTAATGTTAAAGCTTGATTTTTAAATCAAAATCTATTAAACTTTAAAGTTTAACGTTTACCTGAGAGGAGGAACATAAGTTACAGTTTGATTTGTTACTTGATACTTGAACTGAAAATGCTTCTGTTTTGAAAGATCTGGAACACTTGATTTGGTTATTTGATCTCCAGGTTTTGTTTTGATCTTTCTGTTTTAATTTTCCCTGCTTTTCTTAAGATTGAGGTTGAAGCTTTTGAAAACTGCTTTTTTTTTTCTTTTTTTTCTGGTTTTATCATTTCTTTCTTTCCATCTTTATTTGCTTTCTTGGGTGTCGAAGTTTTAAAAAGCTAAATCTTTGATTACTAATTTTTTTCAAATTTGGTGAGATGTTTAATATGATTGCATATGGGAAAATGAAGAGTTCTTGTAATTTTTAATTCTATTATTTTATTTAAACAATTAAATTGAATGCCATTTGTAACAAAATAATCATGAGATCTAACACTTGTACAAATTCAAACTTACATATGTATGTTTACTTCTTCACTTCCTTATGTCAATGTTTACATTTACAATTTTCAAAGACAATCTTTTTATATCATATTTATTTTATAAATGAACACACCTCTTAATTCATTTGTATGTGTGTATATACATATACAATGTTAAAAGAATTTTTTTCTTAGCCAATATTTACATTATATACATTATATCTCAATGAATTTTAAATTCCATTTATTTTTAAAAACATTCATTTTAAATTTAAATTCAATTCCAATATGTATTCAATCCTTATGCCAATATTATTTTAAACTTAGTTCATTATATTTATTAATTAAAATTCATTTGTATAATTACATGAACATATATCTTTATTAAATTTGAAAAATTCAAATATACTCAGAATTTTATTTACAATATATTTTAATTTTAGAGTTTCCAAATCCAGTATATTTATAAATATATACATTTTGAATTTTCCAAATCAAAATTTCATTTAAAATTTAACTTTTAATCTATATATATATATTCAAAATTTTCAAATTAAATCCAAAGTCAAATTTATGGTTGATATAATTTTCCCAAAATATTTATTTTTAATTTTCCAATTAGAGATTCTATTTTTAAAATCATATTTATATTCATTTTCATTAATAAACAAACAAATATCTATTTAAATTTGGAAAATACCAAATTAATCCACAATTAAATTGCTAAAATTAAATAAATTGCATATTTAAATTTGATTTAAAAATGGGCATGTTACAAAAGTTTTAAGAAAATTGCTACGGCAAGTCTCAGACGAAATTTTCTTCTTCATCCAGTTAGATTTCTTGTTATATATATATATATACACATACACACATCATTCTGTAATCTTTCCATTTCGAAGTTGTGTCGTTTCTACGAATTAGTACAACGATTGTTTATCGCCATACTTTAACGTAATATTTTGTTGTACTTATTGCTATATTTTGTTGTTGTAAATTCATTACAGCAATAATTATTGTTCAGAATTACACATACATAATTCGAAAGTAGAAAAAAATCTGATTTGTAAACTTGTGTTAGGAGTTTATAACTGATTGATCTCTGTTTTTGTATACACGTCGTATAAAAATAGAGATAAATGATTTATCTTTAACCGATCCATGCTGTTACAGCTTATAAATATCACTAATACAACAGATAATCATTGTAGTTATCACTAATCACTATATTATTTAGCGGTGGCGAAACATTTCAACCGATATAATCAAATCAAACATGATTATATTTCTAATATGATGATATGAGGGTCGACACAAGCTACATTTTGTCGTGATTGTAGGAAATAATTCGATAAACTTTATTTAATCTAAAATGGATTAACCATGGTAATTCAGGTAAACTTTGTTGGAATAATAAGTCATACAATATTTGTTTATTTTTTCTGACAAATAGTATATCCTAAAAGGTGGAGGCGTAGGGAATCAAACCCTGTGTCGAGCAGACTGCCTGCTTCAATCCTTTAAAGATAGCTATGAATGATTAACCTCAGATTTATCCATGTTGCAAAAGCTTCATTAGAATATGAACTGTTAAGTAAATATAACAAATAAAACAAATTAGTCATAACAATTATCATTAATCACCATACTATTCTATATTGTTTAGTAGCAGCGAATTATTTTAGTCAATGTCACCAAATTAAGCATACTTATGTTTCTGATATGATGGTTAAAAAGTTGACATAAGCTACATTTCTCGTGATTGATGGAAATAATTTGTCCACAATATTCATTGGAATTAATAAATTTCCATTTGGATATTAAAGAGAAGATATTTGGATAGTAAAGCTTATGTGGTTGCTTGATCTGAAACCGAATGGAGCAAACATGATCATGTAGATAAATTTTATCTGCAATAATAAGCCATGTAATATTTCGTTCCTTTTTGACAAAAAGTTGTATGTCTTCTTTCCTTTAGAGAGAAGTTGTGATTCATTCTATATTAGTCATTGGCTTAGATAGAGTTGACTAGGATTGTTATGATAATGTTACCCGTTACCAATGCGAAAAAACGACCACGTATCGATACCATAGGTAAGGCAAAAGTGAATATTGATGCATTACCATTACAATTGGTAAAATGATAGTTCATATGCAAATAAATCGGTAAATCCATGATTGGTAATGGTAAAATTTCCTTACACATAAAACATTAAAATTGTATTGCATTACAATTTTAATAATGGTATAAGAAGTAAATATCTTGTTCCTAACTGTAACTTCGTTAATCCTTATATCAATATTTTGACTTATTTTAAATAATATAGAAAATTTTCATGATTCATCACAAATTGTTTACAACAATATGAAATAATAGCTTTGTTAATTGTATACTTTGAACATAATAAAACTAAAAAAGAATCAACACCATAAATAATACTATAGACACCTTAAAAATTGATATTCAAAAGTGTTTGTAGTTGCACTTAATTAAAACGGTGAAAATCCAAATTAGCACGACTAGTAAATTCATCGTTATTATTGGTATATTTACCATTAACAACGATAAATTTACCATTATCAAACTAATAGTGTTGGTACACTGATATACGTTAATATTGGTTTACCAATTGGTTGATATTACTGCGGTAACATTAAATTTCAATTACCAGAACAATCCTAGAATAAACTAAGTGCTTAGATTCTTGTAGAGATGGTTATAAATGCTTTACCTTTGATTCATCCATGTTGTCAAAGCTTCATTGAAATTTGAACTATTAACTGAATATCACTAGTACAACCTAATTATATGGTTATTATTAATTATTTTTTATTCTACTATATTTTTGTATAGTGGTAGAATATTTCAGTCACCATCATTGAATTAAGAGTACTTAACCTTCCAATACGATGATTGAAGGTTGACATAAATTGCATTTCTCGTGATTCTAAAAAATAATTTGATCAACAATGTTCCTCGACATTAACTTGGATATTATGGAGAAGGTATTTGAGTAAGAAAGCTTATGAGGTTAACCAATGTTGTCAATGTGTTCGCTTTGGTGCAAAATAGCTCAAGCTGTAGCCACTGTGCCTTTTAGCAATCTAAGGCGCAGACGGTGCACATGACTCAAATAAAGCGCAAAAGGCACACGAATCGAAAAGCCCAAAGAGGTAGATCCAATGAATTGTACAATATGAGATAAAAATTGGCCTTTAGCCGCAAAATCCGATTGGAATGTACCTATTTAGCTTTAGCATACATGACAACTCATTTCCGACTTAATCTAGGTTTCGAACAAAATGAGTTGAAGGTCTTTGTGACTTCTCATATTGAGTTGGGTTGGATATGTGAGATTCTATTCTCTAAATTACATGTGTGTGCATTTTTAAAAAATGTAAAACTCGAATATCAATAGCAATTTTTAGTTGCAGATGCTTGTGTAGGAAATACAAAAGATGATGGTCAAGGCGCACAAAAAGAGCAAGCCACAAGACGCATGCCATGTACCTTTTCGCTTTGACTACTTTGGTGGTTGCTTGATAAGGGCAAGAAGCATGTTAAGTAGAATTTTTTTTTTAATATAAGACATACAATATAGGCCGTGTTAACATGTGCCCATTTATCAAACGGGCGTACAGTGGGGGTTCGTTTACGGAGTAAATGACAAAAAATGACGGACAAAACCATACATTTATAAATTTGGAGGTGCAGGGAATCGAACCCTGTGCCTCTCGCATGCAAAGCGAGCGCTCTACCATATGAGCTACACCCCCATTCATGTCATAATTTTGTTTTTCTTTTACATATTAAATTAATTGTCATTCATTGCGGTATCGACCCTTAGCTTGAGTAGATTAGACTAATTGCTTAAGTAATGTCAATCATGTAGAGGTAGCTATAAATGGTTTGTAAAAGCTTCATTGGAATTTGCACTATTAGTTAAATATCACAAATACAGTAAACCGATATATGGATTTCATTAATTTACTGTATTATTGTTTAATTGGGGTGATATATTTCAATCAATTTAACCAAATTAAGCATGTTCACCTCTTTAACATAATAATTAGAGGGTGTACGTCCGCGGGTGCAGCACAGTGGAAAGGAGGCTTGGGTTCTGGTAAAAAGACCCAAGTTCGATTCCCACCACGAGCTTCCCCATCCTATATAAATGCCGCTCCTTCTGCTCTTCTAAAAATGTCGTTCCCTTTGTTCTTCAAAAATAGGGTTTCGTAATTTGAGGCATCGCTTGAATGATTGAAGCTCGAATCGTTTGATGTTACTTCTCAATTCACTCGATGCTTCTCTGATTGATTCAATTCATGGCTGCTTCACTAAGTCAAGATCGAAAGATTACTTGAACTTGTACATGAATGCCTTTATCTATTATTGATTATTCTCGACTTCGATTCGAGTTTAATGACTTAGTTTAATGGTTGCTCTCTAATTTTCTTGAACTCGAATGCTTTTTTATGTCGATGATGTAACTAGGTTTTATAGGGATTAAAGCCCTGTTTTTTCATTCGTATTTGTTTTGATTGAATTCTTCATGGTTTCTGGTTGACCATTAGATAATTGATTCAATGCTCGTGATAATTCTTACTTGTTCTTATTTGATATGTTGCTTCATGAATTTGAGTTTGCTCCGTTCTTTTTTCTATGAATTTGGCTTCTTAATTTGGAGATAATTATCAGTTTACCGACTTCATTCCATTCTTTTATGATGTGTTCATCTGAAATCCCCTACGATATTAAGTTTTTTGAACTGCTGCATATCATTTCTATTTGAACCACGACTTGATTTTCTCTGCGACTATATTCACATTGCTATCGTTAATAATTCTGCACATATAAATATGTATATACATACATATATGTATGTGTGTGTATAATTTTTGTGCATATCCATATGAACTTATTGCTGTGTGGTTCCTCTTGAATCTAATTTATGGTTTTGACCTCTATTGCTTCCATGTACTTGTGCCATTTGATGTTGTTTGCATTTTTTTCTTCTACTGGTCTGGTCTTGGTTGCAATTTGGTGTTGAGGCTTTTGCTTGTCACCATGATGTCTCTGGAGTCTTGCATTTGTGTGAGTATTGACGTATCTTTGCGCCAGACCATGTTTGTTGAGCATGTTCATGTTACATTGTTAAAACTGAGTTTGTTTGTTATTGTGTGCATTAAATGCTCTGATGCTAGTTTGAATCCATGTTGTATGCATTCATGTTGACTTTTCATCCCTTTGGTTTCATGTGTATGCATACATCTCTGTTGCATTAGTTTTTCACTGTGTATATACATGTATACATGCATGTATATATGTATGTTGTGTCTGGTTTAGTTCATCTTGCTCATCTGTGCATGAAATGTTGAGTTGCTATTTGCACTTCATTTTGATTGCACTTGAGTCATGTTGTTTGGTTTGTATCCTTTGTCCATTATTGTGGTGTTATGAACAGGTTGGTTCATCTGACTGTTGTGCATTTGTTGAACCTTCATTTGAACCAGAGTATGTCTGATTTTGGTTCTGGTTACATGTGCACTGCCCTGATTTCATTTGTGCACACTCCTGTTTTGCATTTAGATCTCTTGTTACTGGTTTGCATTGTACTGGATTACCACTTTGTTGTGTGAGCAAGTTTAACTTGAGTGGTTGCATATTCATTGTGCATGTTAGTTGAGCCTCATATGCACTTGAGTTGAATCCAGCCTTTGCTTGGGTTTGACCTTATGCTCACCTGTCCCTATAGTTTAAACAAGCAAGTGTATAATGGTGTGCACGACCTTGTGGCATGTACAGTGATGCACTGTGCATGTCACAAGTTGTTCGTGTATGATGAATTAAAAGAAAAATGATGATGAACAACCCAAATAACCGAGGCAAACAATATTTTCAAAGACATACTTTATTGTACACTGCAAAAATATTTCTTTTTCAATTTTAACACATCAGTGCTTATTTGCAGATAATTCAGATGCGGGATACAAGCTGGAATAGAGTTGAAGATCAAATATGAATGAGAGTGAATTATGTAGTGAGGTGTAAAATGTATGTAAAAATTTATAGTAAAAATTGCGTTGTAGTTTGAAATTGTATATCGTAATTGAAAAATGTATAATGTAGTGAGAGCTCAAATTTGTACTATTTGAATTTGTAATAAAATATTTGTTCGAATAAAATATTTGTTTGAATATGAATTCTGAGTTGTTAATTTTATTCAACAAATATTTATTTAATTATGTGGAAAAATAAAATAGTACAATAATAAATACATCTAAACGAATATATATATGTTTGTTATCATCAAACAAAAATCATAGGCTATTGTATTCTACACTATAATCTTTATAGTATAACACATAAATCATATACATGTGTAATTATAATTTCAATTAATTAACCTTTTAATTAAATTAATTAAGTTATCTTGATTTTGAAAACCGTTATTCATATATATGCATGCATATTTATGATATCTTAAAATGTTTTAAAATATCGTACATATTTCATAATATATTTAATACATGCACATACATTTTATTAATTAACTTACTAATAAATTTATACTTTACGAAAATTATGTTATTTTGTTTTTCAAACATTTTGAAAAATACGTTACATTATAACTATTATAATTAACATATATTTTATTTTAAATTTAACAATTAAATTTAAAATCTTTTACTTTATTTTCAAGATAATTTTGAAAATTAGCCCAAGGCCCAAATTAAGTTGGGCCTTTTCTATTAGAGGCAACCTTTGGGCTCACTTCACCTTTCAGGCCAGGCTAGTAACCAAGTAGGATAGGGTACTTGATTACCCAATTCCAATCCTAGACATTATCCTTCTAGACACCGTACTGAGTGTGCAAGCTTAATAATTAGCCCTAACATGAGTAATTTAGACCGCATAGGCTATTGAGCCCTGATACCATTGTTTGAACTTGGTCAGCCCGTAGTGGTAGTGGTGGGTGTATTTCAATTTATTTTATCCTACTGGATCATTATTGGGCGTATGAAGTCTAATTCATTTATAACAATTCTAAATTTGTTTTAAATAAAATCATGTACGTTATTTTAATTTAAGTATTTTGTAATGTAAAGTTAGTTGAATGATTTAGTTTATATATATACATATATCATATACATATACATATGTGTGTGCATGTGTAACATAATAACCCTAAAGGGTATAACATGACCGTATATAGATGTTAGGATTTACACCACAACGGACATATTAGCTCATTTTGTATGTATTGTATATTGTCTAAATATGTGTATAAATCTATAATGCAAAGTATACTTATATAAATACGTGTACATATATTTAAAACATATTTTATAACTAAAAGTCTCAAAATTAAATATACATACATACATATATATAATTTAAAACATTTGTATAAATATATATATATATATATCTATATATATATATATATATATATTGAATATGCAAGTATATAATTTTTGTTTGATGATAATAAACATATATATATATATTCATTTAAATGTATTTTTTAATGTACTATTTTATTTTTTTCACATAATAGATATTTGCTGAACAAAATAAATAATACATAATTTAAATTCAAACGGATATTTTATTTAAAAAAATATTTATTACAATTTTGAATAGTACAAATTTAAGCTCTCACTATATATAAACAAATTTCAATTACATTACAATTTCAATCACATCACATTTTTCACTATACATATATTTGCACGTCACTACATTTCACTCATTCACTTGTATTTGATCTTCAACTCTATTTCAGATTGAATCCAATATCTGAGCAATCTGCAAAATAAACACTAACACAGTAAAATTGAAAAAGAAATATTTGTGCACTGTAAAATAAAATGTGTATTTTGAAAATGTTATTTGCCTCGGTTATTTGGGTTGTTCGTCATTATTTAATTTTGAATTCATCGTAGATGAACAACTTGTCACATGCACAATGTATCGCTGTACATGCCAGAAGGCCGTCCACACCAGTATACACATGACAAAACTGTAGGGATAGGTGAGCACAAGGTCAAACCTAATCAGAAGCTAGGTTCAACTCAAGTGAAATACAAATAAAGTCATGATATTAGCACAAGGTCAAACCCAAGCCATAAGCTGGATTCAACTTAGGTGCAATTCCAAAAATCAAGATAAAGTTCAAGTGAAACAAAATGAAAAGTGATATGCATAAGAAAACCATGTAGTTGGTCAGATATGGAACCAGAGTTATAGTTTTATGTGCACAACAACATTGAGCATGCCAGGCTTCATATATACTATGCACATGAACCAAACGCAATCAACTGAAAGCGAAGACCTGGCAACATATATGATATGATCAAAGGCAGCAACATCAACCGAGGCCAGACTGCACAGTCAAATGCAAGCATATGAATACAAACTCAGACTGTAAATACAAAGTTCAGTAGTTTGGCGCAAAGGCACACAACACAGTCTCGACCAAAACATGATGTACTTGTCAACAAGGACATAGTAGATGCATGCAGACTTCAAGATGTAGTGCATAGTCAAACTAAAACAACACATACACATGCCCAGGCTCAATCAAAGTCAAATGCATTCAAATGAACAAGACCAAAACGGAAAATAAAATGGCATATGCATATATACATGATATGGACTATGGTGAACCAAATTGAACCAGACTTGTATACCACACAAGAATGAACAAAGCCTCAACAGTAAAGCTTTGGAACAAAATCAAAGACAACTAGATCATGGAAAAGTCTCAACAACATATACACACACATGCATATGCATGTGTACACATGGTGACATGCAACGGTGAAGCCACCAGACTGCATGAAGTCTAACAATGACCAATGGACTCAGACTTGAAGTAACAAGAAGGATCAACTAAACCCAGAAATGAAGACTGGAAACACTACAACAACTCAACATAATGCATATGTTAGCAGTGATGTACACACTGAACCAAACAACTATACATAATGTGAAGATATCAAGTGAAGGCCACACCAGATTGAATGTACATAAGCAACAATGCACAACAACTATCAAGTACAGACTCAATGAAACAACACCGCAAACAAGTCACATGTTCCAAACAACCAATATCACATATAAGTTCAAGCATGCAACCGAATACAAGTCGAAATGCTCAGCTTACAAAAATGCAAAGCTATGCCAGAAAGTGCAGGCTACATTCATATGAAACCATGGTCAAGTACGTACATACATACATACATACATACATATAACAGTTCAACGTTTCGACTGTAATACACAGCATACATAGATCCATGTATGTGTGTGTGTATGATGTATGTGTAGTGATAACCAGTACAACAGCTCGAATGAGCACGTGCACTTATGTACATATGCAACAACCGGAATACAACAAGAGAATCACCAAACAAGTGCGGTAGACAAGACAACGATGTACTAGATAAGTGAAACATGGAGACGACATTGATGTACACATATAGAACAGTGGACAATGCAACCCAGACCAATGTCATGATACAACTACAGATGCAAGAAAGTCAGGAAATCAAGGCATGTAGCCGTGGTGACCAAGATAATAACAAAGTAAAATTCACACAAAATCAAAGTGACTAAAGTCACATGTAATAGTAGTTTCAAATTGAACAAGTCAGTGCCGAAGTTAAATATTATCACAGTCAACAAGCACAAAGAAAGGAACCAAAGTCAAGTTTAAATGCCAAAAAATCGAATCGTGGTAGCCAAGGTATCAAACAAGTCAGAAACGAGTCGTGATAATGAATTAATCACAAAATTTGCGAATTTGAACAAGTCAGTACAAATCTCAAGCATTCAAGCAAAATTGAACGGCAAAACAAATTATCAGACGATCGAATATTTAGGGAATTGAACCCTTTTTAAAACGAAAGTCATCATTGGCCTAAAATCCATCGAGTTCAAGCAAGCTAATCAGTAAAGCAAAAAGCATAAATCAAATACCATTAAAATCGAACTCGATCGAGAAGCAGCCACAAGCAACAATCAACAGAGGGATCAAATCATAGAGTATTTCATCATTGCAATATTAAGCGGTGCCTCATTTTCAAAGCTCTAGTTTGTAAATTTGGATGAACGAGTATAAAAGAGAAAGCAGCCATTTTTAACGCGCAGGAAAGAAGGCCGAAGGAACAAAAAGAAAAGGGGGATTTCTTATTTGGGCTGGCTACCATAAATTATCAACTGGGCTTTATTTTTAAAATTAGGTTTTTAATTTTTAAATTGTTTTTTAAAAAAATCTTTTTTATTTTAAACAGTTGTAAAGTCTAGTCGTGTGACCAGAGGACGAACTACGGTGGTGTAGCTCGAGAATTCGCAACTCAGTGGCTGAGTTGTGGTAGGGTTTTGAGCGTAGAGTTAGGTTAGTCAATAGCGGGTGTCGTGAGTTTACATGTGTAAGCGTTTGACTACTTAATTTCTAGTAGAAACCTTGGAGGCAGCACGTAGGCAGGGTTTTACCGAAGTTGGGTAAATCCGTGTTGTTCTGTTTTTGTCTTTTATATTCTGCTATTATCCGTGTTGCTATTTTTCTGCTATTATCCGTGTTGCTATTTTTCTGCTATTATCAGCACTACAATTATTTTATATACTTTCGCATTGAATTTTTATAATTAATAGCATCAAACTATTCATCCCCCTCTAGGGTGAAATCGACCATACAATATATACATAATTAAACATATAAAATTAAACATATATATATATATATATATGTAATAGTTAAATATATATAAATATATATATATATATATATATATTAAAATTATTTCCGGATCAAAATTAGCATAATAAACATACTAATAATTTTATCATTATTTTGTGTGTATATATAATAAATAGTTTCGTTCATAATAATTAAAAATATTAGTAATAAATATTAAAAAATAAAATTTTAAAGTTAAAGAAAATTTAGGATTATAAAATATAGGTTTACTTTTTTTCATGATTTTTTGAAATAAAATATTATTTTTAATAAATAAAATAAATGTTCAGCCTAAGTAATTTAATTATTAAAAATATTAATGTTAACAAAAAAAATTAAAAAATTTACCATGGGTTATTTCATAGATGTAGTAATTTTGAAAAATATAAAATCGAACTTTCGGTGCAATAATTATTTTAAATATGATAAACAATTCAAATAATCAATAAAAGATAATTTAAAATTATTTGTATATATAAAAAATTTATTTTTGAGTTTGATAATTCATATTATGTATAAATAGGTGCAACAAAAAATTCTAAGCTATTTATACACTATAAATATACATATATGTAGTTATATGTTTAAAATATACATTAGTCTATATTTAAATTAATATATAAATATATATATAATAATTAATAATGAATTTTTTTAATTTCTTACAGAAAATTAGGTTTTTTATACATAAGTTTTAATGCGTAATAATATAACCATGCACATAACCAAACTAATTTGTGACAACTACATATACCTATGAAAATCTCACCTAACTAGTTATACAGCATCAATATATACACAAATTTGAGATTAATCGTTATTAAATCATAAAATATGATATGATTACTGTTTATATAAATAAAATACCAATGATGATGCATTTGAGTCCGCTTGAATCAATGAATTCCCTTCTCTATTTATGCTCGATCCGTCAGATTGCAAATCTGGAATCGTCGACCTTTTCTATCAAATAATGCTTTTACTTAATTTGTATTGATGTGAATTTCTTAGAACTGATATGAGGATTAATTTCGACTAGCAAACTTGATAGTTATGGAAGCTAAAAGTTGTTTTTTTGATTAAGGGTTTAGAGATCCATATATATAGCCTTGTACAAGAGAGATATTACGACAATCTCATTATCTATGCTATCTTAATCTTAGCCATCCATCTCTAGGTCTAATCCTAAGCTTTAGCCGCCTTCAATACTTGTCAAAAACGAAATTTGCAGCCCTAATGATGGGCTTTAAACCCATTTAAGCCTAAGCCAAAACGATATGCAATTAAATCTAATTTAATAGCTTATTGATATCGTATATCGGTTGGTACATTTATAACTATTATAAATATATAACAATTTTTTTCTCAAACTATATTCAGATTTTTATAATTAATATTTCATAAATATTAATTAATTTAATTTATTTATAACAATTACAAACTAATTAAATCATTCAGTCTTAAGGGGATTCATCATTTCAGTTGTGTAACTCTTGGATGTAAATTTGATCAGCAATAAACACCGAACTATTTGAATGTTAATGTTCACACGTCACTTAGCAAGTGGTGTGACATTATGGCCAAATTTATCGCTTATTCATTTTCAACAAAATCTTATTTAATTCAATAAGCGTTACCCATTAGTGACATTTATATACACCAATTCTCTTCGTAAAAAACTATATCACTTTGGATTTATGGAATTTGGTAATGGGCAAAATTCCAATATTGTCCATATTCAACTCTATAGTCCAAACACAAAATCCTTGGTTCAATAATAAAAATTATTATTAACTGTACTACTCTGGCCAAACATTTTGACTTTGGATTGACTTGACTTGACCATGATACTAACCTCATATAACTGAAGTGACGAATCCTCTCTTGAATAGTGCATTCTTTACATTAATTCCACTCGACCCAACTATAATCACTTGATGCATGTCGTTCCATGATTTGACTATAATCAAAGCAGAGTTTTTCATATTGAATGTTGACAGTATTCTCAAGTCGAAAGAATTGTGTAAATTAGTCACATCGATATTTTCTATTTGACCTTAGTTATATTAATCAATAGAAAACTATTGAGTGAGTCGTTCCATAGTTATCCAACAACTATCAGTACGTAACCCCTTGGTGCCCCCAACAGTCATGAGTAATACACTATCCAATATTTGGAGATCGTTACGTACTCTAGTCTCAACGATTACATTGATATCCAGTCTCGATGCATCTTGACTAGGAACATTTAAAATGATACATTTGTTTCATTGTGATAAATTACTCACAGTTACAATACTTTGTAACAACTACCACAAAACATATCATTTCTGGATTTTCTATTAAATGTACTTTTAATTAAATTTATTAATTAATATAACTACATTATATCAAGTATATAATAGAAAGAAAATACCTTTATTTCGAACAAGATTGGTCAACGAGTTAGATATGTGTAACAAATTACATAATTGCCGCTAGGGCATACCCCTAACTCTATCACTTATATCATTATAACCATATATACAATAAAAAATAAAATGAAAATCTTACTTTATTTCTAACAAGGTTCGCTATAAGAGTTAAGTTGTATAATATTTTTTTACAAAATTGCCCTTAGGGCAAATCCTTAACTGTATCAATGACACCCACTTTAAATGCTCAACTTCTAAATCTTCGATATCAACGTAAATACCATCTTCCTAGGCGTCTTCATTCGTATGTTTTGACACCCAAGATTCTCTTTCCATCATATCACGCTTAAAATTACTATGATAAAAAACTTTAGAAACATGACATCTTGACGTAATATATTCATATTGAACTAATATCTCCTCAAGCAATCCATTAAATTACTCTACCTTCACAATCTTCATAAACACATAATAGGCCTTCACCCTAATCAAAAACCTTAATATAAGATCATTTTTTCCCCATTACCGTCTTTACATTTGATGGAATACCCAAAACATTAAAAATAACACTAATCACCTTTTTCACAACTCAAAATCCGAACAAAGAAATCTCACTCAAATCAGCATTGTCAAAGACAATTCTTTAGAGGCATTCAAACCTAGATACCACTTTTGAGTCAATTTTGAATTAAAAAATATATGAACCATCATTTAAATGTTTCCACGTTAAACCACGTTTTAAAATTGTTATTTAATTTTTTTCAATAAGAAGTATATATTAATTAATTTTTTATAATTTCTAGTCTTGTCGATAAAAGAATAATATGAAATATTATTTTTTTGTATGTTTTCTAGTTTCTTGAATCGTTTATGAATTTTGATGAACTACCGAATTTTTCTAGAATTTTTTAAAATAGATAGAGCATTTTTTTTCAACATTTTCAATTTTTTTTGAAGAAAGTGTACTTTTGGATAAATCTGATTTTTCTTGAAGAACTTTATGAAAATATTTGGACTTTTCTAAAAACGTTTCTTTGGAAGTATTTGATTTTGTTAGAAAGATGAATGTTCGTTGAAAAAAAACCAAACTTTTGAAGAAAAATGACCTTTTTATTGAAAATATTTGATTTTAAACTAAGGTCTGAATTTCACACAGTCATTTATTTTATTAATGTTATATCAGTGTTGAATAAAATTAAAATCTAGTTTGGTTCGTTTTTATTTATTGAATTACCATTTAGTTCTTTCAACATGAACGGATGAGGTAGTATACACGTTACCCGTATATTGCTAAGATACTTTGTAGCGTTGGGGTAAGTGGAAGAAATTAACATTGCTACTGTAACTGCTTTAATGAGGAGAGAAGCCAAATGTTGGGCGGGGCTTTTGAATCATTGGATGCACATTCTTTCTTCAGCCAGAGCACTCAAGTTTAACCTAACTTTTCATCTTCCTCCTCCTGTAGATGTCCAAACTCACATTTCAAATTGAAGAATTAAAATTGATGTTAGATGTAGATGTCAACAGGAAGGTATAACACAAGTCAACATTTCTCAAAACAACACCAAATAGAAGTACAAAAGGAAGAGTTTGAAATTTTAGGTTTTTCCCTGTCTTTATCGTTTGTCCGGATTTTATAGTAGGGAAGCAATTTCATTGCTAAACGTGACGGCTACGGAGCTCTATCTGCTTGATCCTCCCTGAATTCCGGTAACGATTTGAAATTTTGAATTGGTTCTTACTCTTACTATGTCGATAAACTTATTTTAATTAATATTTACACTACAATATCAGTTTTATCCGCATACGTTACATCAAATTATCTTATTTGATGTACAGGAGGTTCATAGGATCATAGCAAGATTTGATTGACATGGAGCTGTATAAAATTGAAAGTTTTTTTTGGTACCGTCTGGATCTGAAAAATATGCAGTGAAATTTTGAGACGAAGTGAGCAGTCATGGTATTTCACTCATCCTTACAAAATTTGCATATTTACCTAGAAAATGTTTCACGGAGTGGTGGAGATGCGGGGAATTGAACACCGTGCCTCTCGCATGCGAAGCAAGCGCTCTACCGTATGAGCTACACCCCCAATCATGTTACAAATTTGTATTTCCTACTTCCATCAAAGAGAAATTGTCATCCATTGTGTACTGCCCCTCGTAGGGCTGCATAAAGGTTGAGTTGAATCGGATTGGACTGAATACTTTACTCGACCTATATAGGTATGAGTTAAAGTTAGAGTACCATCACATAGAACTCATTCACTACATATTTAGTCAAGAACGTTGTTTCAAAATACATTTAAAATGCTCTAAGAATATTTCTCAAAAAGCTCACAATCAATCCTATGGATTTTTGGCCAATCTAATTTTACTTGGATTGACATCAAATATGATTTTTTAAGCATATATTTATTTTAGAAACACATGATCTATTATAGTTTTAAACTGCTCTAATTTTACTTGGACCGATATTGAATTAGTTTCTTGGATAGGATTGGATTGGGTTAAAATAAGGTTGGATTGAATAAAATAGCACACCCGACATGTACGTAGTATGTGTTAAAAGTTGTAACCTATATCTAATCCAAACTTGGTTGGTGGTTGAGTTTGGCTAGGTTTACGTGGGTTGGGCCGAATTGGTTGGTATGTTGGATTGGGGTCAAGTATGAGTTGTCTGCCCCTAGGTCCGTGGAATGGATATAGTAGACTAACTACTAGGGAATACCGATCCTATAGATATAGATGTTAGAGGCCCTTTATAGTGATGAATGCGATATTGTCCCACATCGCCAAAAATATGTGCAGTTTTATGTTTATATAGTAAACTTCTCAAACCTATATTGGTTCTTAGGGTCAGATAATTTTGTGCGAGGGAGGGGACTTATATGGTCATGAACTAACGCGCGTGTCGTCCTCCTGTCCCGTATTGAACGGGATCGGGTGCGGGTCCAATAAAAGCGGACCGTGTTATGTTTTTGCTGGACAAAAGTGAACAATTTTTTGACTGTTTAAATTCGAATAGATGAGAGTCACATCTGTTTGAACGGACATGGACGCTGCTTTTTCAAACGAAGAGACAAGACCGGTTTCCATCGAATATAGCCGTTGCGAATTGGCTGTGTTGCAAATTGAAACAAAGTGATGCGTCCTTTTTTCAACGGATGTAGTCGTTCCAAATTTGCTGAAGAGACGCGCCCTTTTTTCAACGGGTATAGCTGTTGGAAATTTTCCTATATAAGGAAAATGAAACCTTATCACTTTCCAATTCCAACCAATTCTCTTCCTTTCTGAAAAAATAGTCCTTCATACCACATAGAAGTTCATACACACCACAATCTCGAACAGATCACGTCTGTTTATCTTGAAAGACTTTGAATAAAGTTATAAGAAAATTGTTACGGCAAGCCTCAGATGAAATTTTCTTCTTCATCCGGTTAGATTTCTTGTTTATACACACACACACACACACACATCATTCTGTAATCTTTCTATTTCAAAGTTGAGCCGTTTCTATGAATTAGTACAACGATTGTTTATCGCTATACTTTAACGTAGCATTTTGTTGTACTTATTACTATAGTTTGTTGTTGTAAATTCGTTACAACAATAGTTATTGTTCAAAATTGCCGATACATAATTCCAAAGTAGAGGAAATCTGATTTGTAAACTTGTGTTAGGAGTTTATAACTGATTGATCTCCGTTTTGTATACACGTCGTATAAAAATAGAGATAAATGATTTAACTTTAACCGATCCATGCTGTAAAAGCTTATAAATATCACTAATACAACAGATAATCATTGTAGTTATCACTAATTACTATATTATTTAGCGGTGGCGAAACATTTCAATCAATATAATCAAATCAAACATGATTATTTTCCAATATAATGATATGAGGTTCGACACAAGCTACATTTTGTCGTGGTTGTAGGAAATAATTCGATAAACTTTGTTTAATCTAAAATGGATTAACCATGGTAATTCAGGTAAACTTTGTTGGAATAATAAGTCATACCATGTTTTTTTTTTGACAAATAATATATCCTAAAAGGTGGAGGCGTGGAGAATCAAACCCTGTGTCGGGCAGACTGCCTGCTTCAATCCTTTAAAGATAGCTATGAATGATTAATTTCAGATTGATCCATGTTGCAAAAGCTTTATTAGAATTTGAACTGTTAAGTAAATATAACAAATACAACAAATTAGTCATAACAATTATCATTAATCACCATACTATTCTATATTGTTTAGTAGCGGCGATTTATTTCAGTCAATATCACCAAATTACGCATACTTATCTTTCTGATATGATGGTTAAAGAGTTGACATAAGCTTCATTTCTCGTGATTGAAGGAAATAATTTGTCCACAATATTTATTGGAATTAATAAATTTCCATTTGGATATTAAAGAGAAGATATTTGGATAGTAAAGCTTATGTGGTTGCTTGATCTGAAACTGAATGGAGCAAACATGGTCATGTAGATAAAAAAAAATTTGCAATAATAAGCCATGTAATATTTCGTTCCTTTTTGACAAAAAGTTGTATGTCTTCTTTCCTTTAGAGAGAAGTTGTGATTCATTCTATATTGGTCATTGGCTTAGATAGAGTTGACTAGGATTGTTATGATAATGTTACCCGTTACCAATGCGAAAAACGACCACGTATCGATACCATTGGTAAGGCAAAAGTGAATATTGATGCATTACCATTACAATTGGTAAAATGATAGTTCATATGCCGATAAATCGGTAAATCCTTGATTGGTAATGGTAAGACTTCCCTACACATAAAACATTAAAATTGTATTGCATTACAATTTTAATAATGGTATAACAAGTAAACATCTTGTTCCTAATTGTAACTTCGTTAATCCTTATATCAATATTTTGACTTATTTTAAATAATATAATCTTTTTTCATGATTCATCACAAATTATTTACAACAATATGAAATAATAGCTTTGCTAATTGTAGACTTTGAACATAATCAAACTAAAAAAGAATCATCACCATAAATAATACTATAGACACCTTAAAAACTGATATTCAAAAGCGTTTGTTGTTGCAATTAATTAAAACAGTGAAAACCCAAATTAGCACGACTGGTAAATTCATCGTTATTATTGGTATATATTTACCATTAACAACGATAAATTTACCATTATCAAACTAATAGTGTTGGTACACCGATATACGTTAATATTGGTTTACCAATTGGTTGATATTACTACGGTAACATTAAATTTCAATTACCATAACAACCCTAGAATAAACTACGTGCTTAAATTCTTGTAGAGATGGTTATAAATGCTTTACCTTTAATTCATCCATGTTGTCAAAGCTTCATTGAAATTTGAACTATTAATTGAATATCACTAGTACAACAACTTAATTATATGGTTATTATTAATTATTGTTTTATTCTACTATATTTTTGTATAGTGGTAGAATATTTCAGTCACCATCATTGAATTAAGAGTACTTAACCTTCCAATATGATGATTGAAGGCTGACACAAATTGCATTTCTCATGATTCTAAAAAATAATTTGATCAACAATGTTCCTCGACATTAACTTGGATATTATGGAGAAGGTATTTGAGTAAGAAAGCTTATGAGGTTAACCAATGTTGTCAACGTGTGCGCTTTGGTGCAAAATAGTTCAAGCTGTAGCCATTGTGCCTTTTAGCAATCTAAAGCGCAGACGGTGCACAAGACTCAAATAAAGCACAAAAGGCGCACGAATCGAAAAGCTCAAAGATGTAGTCCCAATGAATTGTACAATATGAGATAAAATTTGGCCTTTAGCCACAAAATCCGATCGGAATGTACCTATTTAGCTTTAGCATACCTGACAACTCATTTCCGACTTAATCTAGGTTTCGAACAAAATGAATTGAAGGTCTTTGTGATTTCTCATATTGAGTTTGGTTGGATATGTGAGATTCTATTCTCTAAATTACACGTGTGTGCATTTTTTTAAAATGTAAAACTCGAATATCAGTAGCAGTTTTTAGTTGCAGATGCTTGGGTAGAAAATACAAAAGATGATGCTCAAGGCGCACAAAAAGAGCAAGCCACAAGACGCATGCCATGTGCCTTTTCGCTTTGACTACTTTGGTGGTTGCTTGATAAGAGCAAGCAACACGATAAATAGACAATTTTTTTTAATATAAGACATACAATATAGGTCGTGTTAAGTAACATGTGCCCATTTATCAATCGGGCGTACAGTAGGGGTTCGTTTACGGAGTAAATGACAAAAAATGACGGACAAAAATCATACATTTATAAATTTGGAGGTGTAGGGAATCAAACCATGTGCCTCTCGCATGCAAAGCGAGCGCTCTACCATATGAGCTACACCCCCATTGATGTCATAATTTTGTTTGTCTTTTACATATTAAATTAATTGTCATTCATTGCAGTATCGACCCTTAGCTTGAATAGATTAGACTAATTGCTTAAGTAATGTCAATCATGTAGAGGTAGATTTAAATGGTTTGTAAAAGCTTCATTGGAATTTGCACTATTAATTAAATATCACAAATACAGTAAACTGATATATGGATTTCATTCATTTACTGTATTATTGTTTAATTGGGGTGATATATTTCAATCAATTTAACCAAATTAAGCGTGTTCACCTCTTTAACATAATAATTAGAGGATTGACATTAGGGTTGTTTTTTTTTTGTTTTTTTTTATTCTAAGAAATAACTCAGTCAACTAAGTTCATCAGCATTAATGATTTTCCAGTTAAATATTATAAAGAATTTATTTGGATAATAATGCTTGTCTTGTTGTTTAGTGTTGTCGAGGCGCACACCTAAGGAGAAAAAGCCCCACGTGCAACCGTTTTGCCTTTAAACGATCTAAGATGTGTGCCATGCACAAGACACAATTACAGCTAAAGAGTTATCAAGTGAATAGCCGAAAAAGTCGTGCTTCAGTGAATTATACAGCATGGAATAAATTTTGGACCGATGTCAAAAGTTTGACCTTTTGTTTTGATTTGGGTTGAATATTCTCAAAATTGCATGTATACACAATTTTTTAAAGCTTAAAACTTTGTTTTAACAGTGGGTTTTAATTGCAGAGTTCTATGTAGAAAATATTATAAATGCTCAAAGCGCACCAAAAAACGAACAGCTCAAACCTTGCGACTATTCACCTTGACTACTTTAGTGGTTGCTTGATATGAGCAAGCATGATAATTTAGACAATTTATTTTGAATAATAAGTCATACAATATAGGTTGTGCTACATGTATTCATTCATTAACAATGCACACGTTGCGGTTTCATTTATACTCAATAGAATGACAAAGTTCGTTATAGGAAAGATAAGTTTCTAATGCTAAAAGTGCAAAATTACCTTTTCAACCATGATTAATTATTTGCATTAAATAGAGGGAATCTAACTCCATGCCTCTCGCATGCAAAGCAAGCGCATATGGGCTACAACCCCCTTTATGCCAATTTTTTCAATGTCTTTTACATAGTAATTGAAATTGTCATTCATGCTGCATTAATTTTTAGCTTGGATAGAGTAAATTAACTATTAAGTAATGCCAATCCTATAGAGGTAGCTATGGTGACGAGAGGATTGACATATGCTTCATCTTCTTGTGATTGTAAGAAATAATTAGATCAACAATGTTCATCAACATTAATAAATTTTCCTAGATATTGTAGCGAAGGTGTTTGGTGATTGTAAAAAATAAGTAGATCAACAATGTCATCATTAATAGATTTTCATGGATATTGTAGAAAAGGTATTTGGAAATAAAGCTTGTGCGGTTGCTTGATCTGAAATGGAGCAAATATGGTAGTTTAAATAATATTTATTTAAATAATAAGCCATGCAAAATTTTTTTATTTTTTTTAGACAAAATGTATACATCGAAAAGTGAAGTTGTGGTCTACCATATGAGCTACACCCCAGTCATATCAACTTTTGTGTCTTTTATGGTCATTAAAGAGAAACAATCATTCATAGTGTGCTAGTCCTTAACTTGGTGGAGTAGGCCAACTACGAGCACCAAGCCAATTTTGGAGTGAGTGCAAGCCTACTTTGCAATCCTGATTATTCCCCTAGTAACTTAGAGGGTGATGAAGTGGTAATGAAAATTAATTTTATGGCTTAAGATTTTGAGATTTAACTTCTTTATTTTCCATTTTGGTTTATTTCATCGATGTGTCTTATTTTCAGTTAGGTTCCATTATCTATGAATGTGGGATTTTATGGCATATATATTGATTAATCTTTATTTTTAACATGGGTTTAGACTTTAGAAAGAGAAACCGGATGTCTGTAACAACATCCCAAATAAATCTGTATGTATGGTTATCATAAATTTATATTGGTTACCATATTGGCCTATTCTATTATATTGTTTAATAAGTAGCAATGTATTTCAATCTGTATCTCCAAATTAAGTGTATTTACCTTTCTAATATGTTAATTAATTAGGGGGTCAACATAAGTTGTTTTTTCTCATTATTGTGGGAAATAATTTGGTTAACAACATTCGTGAAGTTAATAAATAATTTCCCAGTTGGATATTATGGGGAACGCATGTGCATAATATGTTATCTTTGATGCATATTTATTTGTCTCAATCAGTCTGCACTTACCTGAAAAGCTTATGGAGTTTCAGTGAACTCAAAGGTAACTCCTTTTTATAGTCCTCTGGAATTGCCATTCTTATTACTTCGGATCTTGATTTTTTTTCTCATCATTATTTTCTTGAGTTTTAAAGTTAAATTGGCTTCCACAATTTTCCCTCCTTTAAAACAGCACCTGGTACTTTGTTTTTCATATGGGGAGTTGGAGATCGAGATCGACCATTGTCCTACATTACGGTGAGATTATTCATATTTTTCATTCTTCTTTTTGTGATGACCCGGAATTTGAAAGCAATATCAATTTAATAATCTGAAATAAAAATAAATTGATCTAATAATCTTTGTAATGATATTTGAATTAATTTAATAATTCAATAAAATAAATAGTAATTGATAGATTTTATCTTTTTAAAATCTAATATTTGTTTTATATTTATAATATATATAGAATATTGTATATATTGTAAATAGGTATTGTTTTAAATGAATCCTGTTTTCAATAAAATATATATCTTTAGTAAAATTGGAAATTATGATTTTATTTAAAAGTTAAACTTTTTAAAATCTATTTAATAAATAAAATAAGGTTTTAAATACATAAGATAAGTATTGAAATGATTTAAAATATTTTAATTCAAGTTTAAAATTTAAATAGATAACAATGAGGTCATATTGGGTTTCTTTTAAATATAATAATAAATAATTTATTAATAAAGAAATAATTTCTTTTATAAGTTATTTATGATTATTAAATATTTTAATTTCTAAAAATATAATAATACATTGTTTTAACAAATAAATCTTTAATAAAAATAATTGTTTTCCAAAATTCAAATTTTGTAATTGTATTTGTAAATAAACTAGATTTCAAAATTTATTTTTGAACATGAATTCAAAGTTTTAAATCTAAAGTATAATTGTTTTTATTTTATTTTGATTTTGAATCATTTGTATAAGTTTAATATTTATTCATTTTAAAATTTATGTACATGTAAATAAATACATGATTGACTAATTAATTAAAACAAGCTTACATGTATCCTATATTAACATCTAACAAAAATATTAATTAACATTTAATGAATGATAACTCTTAAAAAGACAAATGTTAGCTTTTAAATTCACTTAATAACAAGTGTTAAAAGATTAAGTAGGATGTAAGACATGTGTCATTAAAATTTGGCTTTTCTTTTATTTGTTCAATAAAATTTAAATTTCAGTTTTATATATAAAACAAATTCTTTTTCCATTTTTATTTCTTTTCTAGAGCTAAATAAAAAGGAATCACATTCTCTAAAACTTAAATCTGAAACAAAATTTCTCATTTATCAAATCTAAAACAACAACCTACACATCATCAAAAAGAATCAAGCCTGTAAATCATCTTCCTGTTAATCAAAACCATATTCACCCTCAAGCAAACCTGTAACTACTTCAAAGCATGAAAAATCTGTAGCCTGCATGCAAATCTTTTTACAAACCAAATCAAAGCATGCTTGCATTTTCTAAATCTGGAAGTAAAACCTATTGAAACCTGCATCAAAGAAAATCCTGTCACCCTGTTTAAGAATCTGGAAGCAGGCAAAACAAAGGGAGCAAACTACATTTTTCTTTCAAAACTAAAGAAGAAAGCTACTGCAGTTTCAAATTAAAGAAATGAAGCATGCAAGGTCTATAAATCAACAACATAAGCACAAGTCTTATTCTTTCTAATTCACTGCTCTGAACATCAAGAAAAAGGTGAGTAACTTTTCAACTTAAAATAAATTATGGTTGCATGTTATTCTTGTAGAAAATGTTGCAATTGTGTTTGTTTATAAGTATGTTTGTGTAGATATTATTGATGAATTCTTCTGCATGAAGTGTGCACTTGATATCTTGAAAATCTCTGTTCCCAGATTTGAAATTTCTGGGTTATAATTTAAGTTCAAATCCTTTAAATTTAATTTCCTTTAAAACTTGAGTTTTAAAAACAATCCTGTTTGTTTCAATTCAAACTTTAGTTTGAAAATTTATTTAGGATCAAATAATTATGAAATGCCCCTGAAACTATATATAAACTGATCAAACATTAAAATGGTGCAATTCAAAACCCTGTAATATATTGTTTCAGGCCTAAGATCTGAAACATCACCCTGAAACTTGATTTTTAAAATCAAAATCATAATTTTTAATGATGAAAAGAGTGTGTAACTTTGTGATGAACCGGAAATGGAAATGTGGGGTTTTCTGATGATCTATGTGGTTTTGGAGGAAGGGGTTCTTTCTGGTGGTGGTATGATGACCAGAGAATAAGGGAAAAATATCAGGATGATGATTAGAGCTTTGTGAAGAGGGTGGTTGATTTTTGTAGTCTGTAAACCTAGTTTCTACTGGGATGAATGTTTTGATTGGTTCGACATTTCTGGTCGATCGAGTATAGCAAAACTTAAGGGGATGGTAGAGGATGAGTCGCTGATGGAGTGATCGGAGGCGCAAGCGTTCAGATGGTCGGAGGAAGGTGGTTGAAGTGATGACAGGTTTGGGAAAATTGGTGCGTTCTGTGTTTCCAGGTTTTGGAAATAGAACTCGACTTCAAATTCGTGTTTTGGAAGGAGGATCTGAAGGTGATGGTTGGTCGTGAGGTTGATCATCGTTGTTGGGAAGCCACAGGAGGCGGGTGACGGTAACTGGAGGCACGGTGCACGTGCACCGTGCAAAATTCTCTGAGTTTGGTTGTTTTGGGGTACTGTAGTATTGTAAAACTCGAAGTAATACTCGAGTGTGTCTGTATTTGGCTCGAAGCAGAAGTTCTTTTGACTCGAAGTAAATTTTGTATTTGCTCAGGATTTTAGGCATACAGGTTGCAGTTTTCTTTTTTGAGAAACCTGTAGTTTTGTTTTTGTTTTAAATATAAAATTTAAAACTGAATCTAAATGGAGTTAGGTTTTAAATCTGAGTTAAGTTAAATCTAATATGTATTAGAGTTTCAAATGATTCTGAAAATCTTATAAGTTTTCAAATTTTGAAATGGCTTCAGTTTTAAATAAAAAGGAAAAAGAGGGGAAAACTGACAGTTTTTCTGTAAATTTAAATTTCATTTTGAAATTTGAATCATAATTTAAATCACCAGTTTGAATCTAAATTTAAGTACAGTTTCTTAAGATTTTTGAATCTTCAAGTTTTAAAAATAAATTGGTATTTTAAATAAAAGTTTTAAAATCAAGGTTCAAATCAAAAGTTTATATTAATTTTAAATATAAATGATTTGAGTAAGGAATGGTTTCAAGTTTATTGTATTAAAAATCTGAGATTTGAATAAGTTTAAAATTTGAATGTTTTCAAATTAGTTTAAATTTAAATTGTTTAATTGAAGTAAAAAAAAATTATTTCAAACAAATATTTAAATTGATTTTTCATTTTTGAAATGAAATCATTATAAATAGTTTATAAAGGAAGTTAAATGATTGTTAATTTGAATATGGAATTTAAATGTATTTTAAACTTAATTAAATTAAGACTTATCTTATATAAGTTTTAATTATAAGTGATAGATGTTATTTACATTTATTCTAAAAAGGAATGTGAATGAATTTAAATTAGATAATGCTTAATAAATGTCATTTTGAATTTTAGATTCAAAATGAAAATTTGAATTTAAATTTTTAAAATGAAATGTTCTAAGTACATTTTAATATTCATGAAATTATTAATAAGGAATGGGTTATCTTAGAAATTATTAATTAAAAATTTGGATTAATTTAAATTAGAGTTAATTAAGAAGTAATTAAAGAATAAATAATAGTTAATGATGGTCATTAACTAAAGTTTATTTAGTAATTAATTGATAGGATTAATTCCAATAATTAATTAAATTAATTAATTAATGTTAATAAATTGTGAAATTTATTTAAGTTTAATTACTTAAATAAAAGTAATTAAGAAATTAATTACTTAATGTAATTAGTGGAATTTATTAAGGTTGGTTTAAACTAATTAATTAAGTTTAATTAAATTTAAACATTGGATTTGATAATTACTTTATGTAATTAGTAGAATTACTCAGTAAAGTAATTAGAGAAATTACTGAATGTAATTAATAGATGATATTGGGATTGTGAAAATAATTTGGATTAAATTATTTGTATAATTAATCAAGTGATTAATTAAAGAAATTAATTAAGGAATAATTAATTTGATAAGTAATTAAGGGTAGTTAATTACAGAATGATGTTAATCAAAGGTGATTAATAATTATGGATTAAATGAGATTAATTACTGAAAGTAATTAATTTAATGAAGTAATTAATTAAGAGTCATTAATTAATATAATTAATGATGTAATTAAGATTGATTAATTAATATTAATCAATCAATAATAAGTAATTAAGGATAATTAATTAATTGTAATTAAATAAGGTTAAATGTAATTAATTATAGTTAATTAATTAATGAAGTAATTAGAGGTTAATTACTGTATTTGGTTTAGAGTAATTAATTTTGTGAAATTAATTGAAGTATAATTAATCAGGATTGATTAATTAAGATGATAAAGTAGAGGTTAATCAATTAATTAATTTGTAATTAATTAATGTAAGTAAGATTTATATTAAGTAAATAATTAATTTAATTCATTTTAAATTAATTAGAGATAATGTAATTAATTTAATTCATTTTAAATTAATTATAGATAGTATGACTATAAATCATTGGTTATGAGTGGTTGTTATTGGTTGCTTTGAATGGTTTTGAATCTCAGCTATGAGATTAATATTGTTGAGTGATATGGATGTATTGGTTGCATTGTGATGATGATATTGGTTATCTTTGATAATCATAAATAGGGATTATCTATTGTTATGATAATGATAATTATCTGTTGTGAATCTATGAGTTATCTATCTGTGTGTATATAAATAATGTTATTAAACTGTTTTAAACTTTAAAACAACTTGGACCTAAAAGACACGCTTGGATTTCGATGTGACCGGGATCGGGTTCCATATTTGGATATCCGAAAACCACATCGATTCCAATTAATCGTTTGGTCGTTAATCCAAGTGGAGCGAGTGAAGACTCGAGGTGTAAGGGCTATACGTCAGTATAACTCTGTGGGTGATTCCGTAATGAGTTTGACGGAATAGTACTTATAGATTCGAGATGGAGATTCAGAGTGCAAGGGTTATCGTCGTTAACTCTGAGCGTGATTCCAAAACGAGTGTAACGAGATAATGCCTTCGCGTTCGAACCCGGAACGAACTTGTATGGATTGAATGCTTTCATAACGTCGTCAGGTGGACGATGAGCATTCTAAGATAATGTGTCCTCTAAAGGTAATCGTAGCCTTAAGCCTCATCAACCAGGAATGGCTAAAACAGGGGAAGTGCAGCAAGGCTTCGTGGGTAGCCCCCACTTGAGAGCAAGATTTTCCCCTGTCTAGAGGTCCCTTTTTATTCGGCTTAGTGGGCAGTTGTTAGTGCGCACCAACTACGGGGTTGTCTTGTTCGGAACTATTCAGTAAGGAATGAGTCCGGCCTTATGTTGCAGGGGAGTGGGAGTACTCCTCGGTACGTTGATCTAGGCCAGGTACTGTGTGGGGCGGTACCCCAGTAGCCCTGCCATTGTATGGAATCCAAAATCCAATAAGTGCCAACGGTTTTGATTGTATTACCCGCTTTTGTGGCTAGTAGCTGGAATTTAATGAATGTAACAATTTCGGCTATTTCATATTTACTTGAAAACCCTAGACACTATTATAATATCACTGGATTTCCTATCAAATGTTTTGGTTAGCGTAAGGTAAAAACTTTTCCATGTTTATGTGTGGGAAGTCTTACGTGATACCTTTCTTTTCAAAGGATTTTTAAAGTTAAGCGACTTTAGCCTGTTACTCACACCAGACCCATGTCTGACCCAGAGTTTATTCTTTGTTTTTCATAAACTCTTGGGTACTCATTTTACGAGTAGCCAAGGGAATCAGGTTAGCTTTGACGAATATTGGAGGAGCAATGGAGCAGGAGGCTTCTGCGTTAGATATTAGTATTCCGCCGTGTGTTCTGTGATTGTCTTTGAGTTGTATTATGTTGTAAATACTAGACAGGTGTTTATAACAGTCTAGTATGTGTTGTTATCTGTGTACTCTGATAGTTGTTGTAAACTATGTAATATTTTATGTTATTAATATAATTTATTCGTTCCGCTGTTCAGATTCTGATGTGTTGTTTCTTCTTCTCTTCTTTCTCTTTTCTATCCCTTTCTTTTCTTATTAGCGATGCAACTTCCTGGAGTGTGGAAGTTGGGTCGTTATAGTGGTATTAGAGCATTAGGTTGAGTGAATACCTAGGCTCTGTAGTGGTGTCTATCTTGAGAGAGCGTATTTGTAATTATATATATATTTATATATATATATATATATATATATTTATCTATTTCTACCTATCTGTTGGGTTACCTGTTCGGGTTTTCCAATATAGGTTATAAAGGTAGATAAGGTAGTAGTGTTTGTGACACGATTACTACCATTGATCGGAGTCTGATGTTTGAGCTTGGAAGTATCTGTCGAGACTGTAGACCTAATACCGTCTCGAATAAGTTTTGTTATGTTGAAGTATTTCATCGATCTTTGAAGGAAACCTGTTAATGTTCGGAGACATCTTTGAAGTACAGAGTTTGGTGAGTTGAGTTTGGATCAGTCAGTTGAGTTGAAGTAAGTGATGGTATTTTGATACCTCAGGAAGTTGTAACTGCGTGATGAGATGCAGTGACTATGGATTGTTTCCGAAGATATTTTCTTTGGAAAAATTTTTGGAAGTGAGTCTGCTTTGATGTTGTGGCTGAAGACAGCAAGATGTTGTGGTGTTTCTGTTTGCTTTGTAGTCCGAGTTTCTTGAAGAACTTTGGATTAGGAAGTTTGGTATTGGTGTCAGCATTGCAGCTGGAATGTTCTGTGAGCCGGCATGGAGGTCTTAGATGAGTAGTTTCTCTAAAGATGGAATTCAGAAGCTGCTAAGTGAATCCGTTTCTTCAATGGATTGACTAGACCAGTGTAAGCTGTTCTATTTGTTAAAAGAGAACAGTTTTATTTGGAAATTTATCTGGGTTGATTCGCAAAAGTGACTTGCGATTGTTTGAGTGTTCTTTTAGATGGTTGGAGATTTTTTGGATGTCTTCTGAGAAGACGGAGGTTTGTCAGTATCTGAAGATTGAGTTTTCTGATCGACTAGAATTCCAGGAGTGGAACTGATAGTTCTGTTTAGTTGGAGAATGATTCCTAGAGATGGAATTTGATGAAGCAACTCAGTTTTGGAGGAATATCTGAGTTTTTCTTTATGGATCTGTAGAACCATATTTCTGGAAGGTGATGTCCAGTTGGTGCTTGTGTTCTTTATTAGTATTATCTTATCTACTATGGATCAGAATTGTGCAGCGGAAGCAGTTTGATAGTGTTTCTGATTTTCTTTTCCAGATCGGGAGAAATTTGTAGTTTTCTGATGTTTATGGAGTAGAATTGTGTTGTGATTTTGAATTGATCTTGAGGAGATCTTTGTGATGGGTTGTTTCTAGTTCTGGTTGTTTCTAGAGGAATCAGCAAGGATTGAGCTGATCAGTTTGGATGTTGGCAGCCTAGGATTTGTCTGAAGGCTTTTATAGATAAGGGAAGGAGGAATTTGGAATTCGTAGTTGGATCTTTTATCTTTGTTTTGGTTGGATTGATGTTTGGTTTTTCAGGATTGAATTGCCAGTTTGGATAACTGGAATTCAATGAGTTTCACGTATCTCTGAGGGAGTACGTGTATGGTCTATCTCTGGTTTTGGAACCAGTAGTTTTAGAAGTTTGGTTGTTGAATCAGACTCATCTGTAGTTTGATATGTTATCTAGTTCTGTAGATATAGATGAATAGGAGCTTTGTAATTTAATAACATTAATTGTTTGGAATCTATAGAGCGAGTCTCCCGATATTTTACCGGGGAAACTCGTGAAAGTTTTATCCAGAATTTTTCTGGATAATTAGATTTGTTTGATTGGTTGAATTGATTGCTATGGTTGTTAGCATATCATTGGTATATGCTTGTGTTTTAAAATTTAATCCTTTAAATAGATTATTAAATTACCTTTGTTTTAAATTTCGGGGACGAAATTCTTTTAAGGAGGAAGGAATGTGATGACCCGGAATTTGAAAGCAATATCAATTTAATAATCTGAAATAAAAATTAAATTGATTTAATAATCTTTGTAATGAGATTTGAATAAATTTAATAATTCAATAAAATAAATAGTAATTGATAGATTTTATCTTTTTAAAATCTAATATTTGTTTTATATTTATAATATATATAGAATATTGTATATATTGTAAATAGGTATTGTTTTAAATGAATCCTGTTTTCTATAAAATATATATCTTTAGTAAAATTGGAAATTATTATTTTATTTAAAAGTTAAACTTTTTAAAAGCTATTTAATAAATAAAATAAGGTTTTAAATACATAAGATAAGTATTGAAATGATTTAAAATATTTTAATTCAAGTTTAAAATTTAAATAGATAACAATGAGGTCATATTGAGTTTCTTTTAAATATAATAATAAATAATTTATTAATAAAGAAATAATTTCTTTTATAAGTTATTTATGATTATTAAATATTGTTATTTCTAAAAATATAATAATACATTGTTTTAACAAATAAATCTTTAATAAAAATAATTGTTTTCCAAAATTCAAATTTTGTAATTATATTTGTAAATAAACTAGATTTCAAAATTTATTTTTGAACATGAATTCAAAGTTTTAAATCTAAAGTATAATTGTTTTTATTTTATTTTGATTTTGAATCATTCGTATTAGTTTAATATTTATTCATTTTAAAATTTATGTACATGTAAATAAATACATGATTAACTAATTAATTAAAACAAGCTTACATGTATCCTATATTAACATCTAACAAAAATATTAATTAACATTTAATGAATGATAACTCTTAAAAAGACAAGTGTTAGCTTTTAAATTCACTTAATAACAAGTGTTAAAAGATTAAGTAGGATGTAAGACATGTGTCATTAAAATTTGGCTTTTCTTTTATTTGTTCAATAAAATTTAAATTTCAGTTTTATATATAAAACAAATTCTTTTTCCATTTTTATTTCTTTTCTAGAGATAAATAAAAAGGAATCACATTCTCTAAAACTTAAATCTGAAACAAAATTTCTCATTTATCAAATCTAAAACAACAACCTACACATCATCAAAAAGAATCAAGCCTGTAAATCATCTTCCTGTTAATCAAAACCATATTCACCCTCAAGCAAACCTGTAACTACTTCAAAGCATGCAAAATCTATAGCCAGCATGCAAATATTTTTACAAACCAAATCAAAGCATGCTTGCATTTTCTAAATCTGGAAGTAAAACCTATTGAAACCTGCATCAAAGAAAATCCTGTCACCCTGTTTAAGAATCTGGAAGCAGGCAAAACAAAGGGAGCAAACTGCATTTTTTTTTCAAAACTAAAGAAGAAAGCTACTGCAGTTTCAAATTAAAGAAATGAAGCATGCAAGGTCTATAAATCAACAACATAAGCACAAGTCTTATTCTTTCAAATTCACTGCCCTACACATCAAGAAAAAGGTGAGTAACTTTTCAACTTAAAATAAATTATGGTTGCATGTTATTCTTGTAGAAAATGTTGCAATTGTGTTTGTTTATAAGTATGTTTGTGTAGATATTATTGATGAATTCTGCTGTATGAAGTGTGCACTTGATATCTTGAACATCGCTGTTCCCAGATTTGAAATTTCTGGGTTATAATTTAAGTTCAAATCCTTTAAATTTAATTTCCTTTAAAACTTGAGTTTTAAAAACAATCCTGTTTGTTTCAATTCAAACTTTAGTTTAAAAATTTATTTAGGATCAAATAATTATGAAATGCCCCTAAAAATATATATAAACTGATCAAACATTAAAATGGTGCAATTCAAAACCCTGTAATATATTGTTTCAGGCCTAAGATCTGAAAAATCACCCTGAAACTTGATTTTTAAAATCAAAATCATAATTTTTAATGATGAAAAGAGTGTGTAACTTTGTGATGAACCGGAAATGGAAATGTGGGGTTTTCTGATGATCTATGTGGTTTTGGAGGAAGGGGTTCTTTCTGGTGGTAGTATGATAACCAGAGAATAAGGGAAAAATATCAGGATGATGATCAGAGCTTTGTGAAGAGGGTGGTTGATTTTTGTAGTCTGTAAACCTAGTTTCTACTGGGATGAATGTTTTGATTGGTTTGACATTTCTGGTCGATCGAGTATAGCAAAACTTAAGGGGATGGTAGAGGATGAGTCGCTGATGGAGTGACCGGAGGCGCAAGCATTCAGATGGTCGGAGGAAGGTGGTTGAAGTGATGGCAGGTTTGGGAAAATTGGTGCGTTCTGTGTTTCCAGGTTTTGGAAATAGAACTCGACTTCAAATTCGTGTTTTGGAAGGAGGATCTGATGGTGATGGTTGGTCGTGAGGTTGATCATCGTTGTTGGGAAGCCACAGGAGGCGGGTGACGGTAACTGGAGGCACGGTGCACGTGCACCGTGCAAAAATCTCTGAGTTTGGTTGTTTTGGGGTACTGCAGTATTGTGGAACTCGAAGTAATACTCGAGTGTGTCTGTATTTGGCTCGAAGCAGAAGTTCTTTTGACTCCAAGTAAATTTTGTATTTGCTCGGGATTTTAGGCATACAGGTTGCAGTTTTCTTTTTTGAGAAACCTGTAGTTTTGTTTTTGTTTTAAATATAAAATTTAAAACTGAATCTAAATGGAGTTAGGTTTTAAATCCGAGTTAAGTTAAATCTAATATGTATTAGAGTTTCAAATGATTTTGAAAATCTTATAAGTTTTCAAATTTTGAAATGGTTTCAGTTTTAAATAAAAAGGAAAAGGAGGGGAAAACTGACAGTTTTTCTGTAAATTTAAATTTCATTTTGAAATTTGAATCATAATTTAAATCACCAGTTTGAATCTAAATTTAAGTACAGTTTTCTTAAGATTTTTGAATCTTCAAGTTTTAAAAATAAATTTGTATTTTAAATAAAAGTTTTAAAATCAAGGTTCAAATCAAAAGTTTATATTAAGTTTAAATATAAATGATTTGAATAAGGAATGGTTTCAAGTATATTGTATTAAAAATCTGAGATTTGAATAAGTTTAAAATTTGAATTTTTTCAAATTATTTTAAATTTAAATTGTTTAATTGAAGTTAAAAAAAATTATTTCAAACAAATATTTAAATTGATTTTTCTTTTTTGAAATGAAATCATTATAAATAGTTTATAAAGGAAGTTAAATGATTGTTAATTTGAATTTGGAATTTAAATGTATTTTAAACTTAATTAAATTAAGACTTATCTTATATAAGTTTTAATTATAAGTGATAAATGTTATTTACATTTATTTTAAAAAGGAATGTGAATGAATTTAAATTAGATAATGCTTAATAAATATCATTTTGAATTTTAGATTCAAAATGAAAATTTGAATTTAAATTTTTAAAATGAAATGTTCTAAGTACATTTTAATATCATGAAATTATTAATAAGGAATGGGTTATCTTAGAAATTATTAATTAAAAATTTGGATTAATTTAAATTAGAGTTAATTAAGAAGTAATTAAAGAATAAATAATAGTTAATGATGGTCATTAACTAAAGTTTATTTAGTAATTAATTAATAGGATTAATTCCAATAATCAATTAAATTAATTAATTAATGTTAATAAATTGTGAAATTTATTTAAGTTTAATTACTTAAATAAAAGTAATTAAGACATTAATTGCTTAATGTAATTAATAGAATTTATTATGGTTGGTTTAAACTAATTAATTAAGTTTAATTAATTTTAAACATTGGATTTAATAATTACTTTATGTAATTAGTAGAATTACTCAGTAAAGTAATTAGAGAAATTACTGAATGTAATTAATAGATGATATTGGGATTGTGAAAATAATTTGGATTAAATTATTTGTATAATTAATCAAGTGATTAATTAAAGAAATTAATTAAGGAATAATTAATTTGATAAGTAATTAAGGGTAGTTAATTACAGAATGAGGTTAATCAAAGGTGATTAATAATTATGGATTAAGTGAGATTAATTACTGAAAGTAATTAATTTAATGAAGTAATTAATTAAGAGTCATTAATTAATATAATTAATGATGTAATTAAGATTGATTAATTAATATTAATCAATCAATAAGTAATTAAGGATAATTAATTAATTGTAATTAATTAAGGTTTAATGTAATTAATTATAGTTAATTAATTAATGAAGTAATTAGAGGTTAATTACTGTATTTGGTTTAGAGTAATTAATTTTGTGAAATTAATTGAAGTATAATTAATCAGGATTGATTAATTAAGATGATAAAGTAGAGGTTAATCAATTAACTAATTTGTAATTAATTAATGTAAGCAAGATTTATATTAAGTAAATAATTAATTTAATTCATTTTAAATTAATTAGAGATAATGTAATTAATTTAATTCATTTTAAATTAATTATAGATAGTATGATTATAAATCATTGCTTATGAGTGGTTGTTATTGGTTGCTTTGAATGGTTTTGAATCTCAGCTATGAGATTAATATTGTTGAGTGATATGGATGTATTGGTTGCATTGTGATGATGATATTGATTATCTTTGATAATGATAAATGGGGATTATCTATTGTTATGATAATGATAATTATCTGTTGTGAATCTATGAGTTATCTATTTGTGTGTATATAGATAATGTTATTAAACTGTTTTAAACTTTAAAACAACTTGGACCTAAAAGACACGCTTGGATTTCGATGAGACTGGGATCGGGTTCCATATTTGGATATCCGAAAACCACATCGATTCCAATTAAACGTTTGGTCGTTAATCCAAGTGGAGCGAGTGAAGACTCGAGGTGTAAGGGCTATACGTCAGTATAACTCCGTGGGTGATTCCGTAATGAGTTTGACGGAATAGTACTTATAGATTCGAGATGGAGATTCAGAGTGCAAGGGTTATCGTCGTTAACTCTGAGGGTGATTCCAAAACAAGTGTAACGAGATAATGCCTTCGGTTTCGTTGGAACCCGGAACGAACTTGTATGGATTGAATGCTTTCAGAACATCGTCAGGTGGACGATGAGCATTCTAAGATAATGTGTCCTCTAAAGGTAATCGTAGCCTCAAGCCTCATCAACCGGGAATGGCTAAAACAGGGGAGGTGCAGCAAGGCTTCGTGGGTAGCCCCCATTTGAGAGCAAGATTTTCCCCGTCTAGAGGTCCCTTTTTATTCGGCTTAGTGGGCAGTTGTTAATGCGCACCAACTGCGGGGTTGTCTTGTTCGGAACTATTCAGTAAGGAATGGGTTCGGCCTTGTGTTGCAGGGGAGTGGGTGTACTCCTCGGTACGTTGATCTAGGCCACGTACTGTGACGGGTGGTACCCCAGTAGCCCTGCCATTGTATGGAATCCAAAATCCAATAAGTGCCAACGGTTTTGATTGTATTACCCACTTTTGTGGCTAGTAGCTGGAATTTAATAAATGTAACAATTTCGGCTATTTCATATTTACTTGAAAACCCTAGACACTATTATAATATCACTGGATTTCCTATCAAATGTTTTGGTTAGCGTAAGGTAAAAACTTTTCCATGTTTATGTGTGGGAAGTCTTACGTGATACCTTTCTTTTCAAAGGATTTTTAAAGTTAAGCAACTTTAACCTGTTACTCACACCAGACCCATGTCTGACCCGGAGTTTATTCTTTGTTTTTCATAAACTCTTGGGTACTCAAATTTTTACGAGTAGCCAAGGGAATCAGGTTAGCTTTGACGAATATTTGAGGAGCAATGGAGTAGGAGGCTTCTGCCTTAGATATTAGTATTCCGCTGTGTGTTCTGTGATTGTCTCTGAGTTGTATTATGTTGTAAATACTAGACAGGTGTTTATAACTGTCTAGTATGTGTTGTTATCTGTGTACTCGGATAGTGGTTGTAAACTATGTAATATTTTATGTTATTAATATAATTTATTCGTTCCGCTGTTCAGATTCTGATGTGTTGTTTCTTCTTCTTCTCTTCTTTCTCTTTTCTATCCCTTTCTTTTCTTATTAGCGATGCAACTTCCTGGAGTGTTGAAGTTGGGTCGTTACACTTTTGTTTTGCTTAAGTTTGTTATATCACATTTGTTATGTGATGTTGAGGCTGTTGATTGTATTATTAGGCAATTACTGATAAATAAATATGCATTACTTTATTGATATGGTACATAAGTGCTTTTCACACATTGCGTGAATGCATAATTTTAAATGATGCATTTGAAATACATTTTATTTTATTCAATTTGCATTATAACATATATTTGTGATTTGTATTTTTCTTGAAATAATTTTGTCAATAATTAAATTATAGTTTGATGTATATATACAATGCTACGCATGTGATATGAATGTCATTGAAAAATCATGTTTATGTTCTAATAGTGCAAAAACATTTATTTTGACTTTATACTAAAAAGACATTGAATTTTAATTCACCATTTTAGCTAAACAGTTATCTCAATTTTTGCTCTTGTTTGTTTGAAGAAAGAGTTTAAAATAAAGGGGGAATTGAAAAGCATGTACACTCTTCGTTAACTCATTATTGGACTACAGTTGGTTTTGGTAGGGTAATTGTTGATTTTGGTGAAAAGGGTTCAAAATAATATGTACCATATTTTCATTATTTGTAGAGAAGAGAAGTGAAATACATCTGTCTTCATTGAAAGATCTTTCATGTGACAATTAGAGCACAGGAACTAAACTAGATGAACTTATTAACTATTCCGTGTTAAACAAACATTCTTATATAGCCGTGGGCACAGCCTTCCACACTCTCCTCTCTGAAAACTATCGGTTGAGGGAACCTTTGCGTAATGGCGTAATGCTTATATGAATAAGGTGCTGATAGTTGTGTTATATTGACGTATTAGATAAGGGATTGAGCAGGTGTAAGTGATAAGAAATATAGATGGTTTTTTTCCTATAAGAAAATAAAATAAAATAAATTAGAAAATCGATCGTAAGATTATCAAATTTCATTGTAGGCACCGAATAAGTCAATAAAAGTAGTAGCTTTTTTGAGACTTTTCATCTCAGAAACATCCAAGTATTTTTACGAAGTAATTATGGTGTTTAACGCTTTCGTGATTATGAATCAAAAAAATTAAGTAATATTGATATTGCCTTTAAGAGGAGTAATTATGCTGTTTTATTTACACAATTATGGGGAGAAATATATTAGAAATCGTTTCGTCATCTCGATTCAAGCACTGACAAAATTAAACAATAAAGTACTAAAAAAAATAAAATGACATTAAGAATTTTCGTGGTTCAGATGTTAAAGAATTATACTCCCACGGTAAAATGTCACTATCTTCTCTCTTGATTCTTTGTACAAACAAATAGGGCAAAGAGTACAATTTTCGGTTAGCGTGTCTCAAAAAGAGTAAAATAAAATTCCCTCATTTTTTTGCTACACAGAGGTTTCCGATTAGCATGTCCTTTCTATTTATAACACACGGTGGTTTACGTGGATTGTCAACGACATTCTTTCGTTCTTTTGATTTCTGCATTTGGATTGTGCCACGGGTCGACCATCCATCTTGCTTATTTGATGTACACATATTGTTAATGCGACCTTCGATGGAAAACTGAAATTTGAGCGGTTGAATTTTGAACGCAGGCGGGAAGTTCTAAATTGAGGCGGGAAGCTTGGAATTGAAGCGGGAAAACCCAAATTTGAGAAGACTATGGCTTTCCAGTTCTGTAAAGCAACGGACTTGTGGATTGCACGCATATGTGTAGGTGAAGCTGCAATAAAAATCCGCCTCCCCCCTCCCCACTGCGGGAAGGACTATACTATCACTAGCACTCTAGGACTTTACTTTAATTTATTGGGACTTGTGCCTTTATTATGTTTGGGATGATGATGCTGCATAGTATTTGTTCCGCGCCAACATCGTCGAGGTTGTACTGCACTGTTCAATCCAAAATATCAGCAAAGTGTAGTGTTGAAGTTAAGTTGCATGGCTTAGTAGAAGAGATTATGCGGCTACTTTGGAGGGTGACTGGTTTGCATGACTCTATTCTAAGCCATACTCGTCGATAGAGGTCTGCGGCGTTGCCCTTGCCTTTGAGTTGAGTTTAACGATCTTAGGGATGAAGTTGTGATCTCTTGGTTTGCCTTTGAGGAGTGAGGTTTGGCTCTTGGCTGCGAAACGGTTATTCCATCACCTCATCTTTCAAGTCTTTCATATTTCTGGATAGTATTTTCTAAGTATTGCGGCGTTGTTCTGTCACATAAAGATGGTGACGCATTCTTTATCAGTTTGGTATTGACATGGGATTGTGGCGCAGTTTTGTTACTTCAAGATGGCGGTGCATTCTTTGTAGCGTTTTGGTACTAAATTGCAGTGCAGACCTGCCACTTTGGATGTTAGTTTAAGATTCAAGTGCATCCCGTTTGCGTATAATCGCTTATGGGGTGTGTCACGGTTTTGTAATGTTAGGATTGTTTTCGAGACCGTATTACAGCCTCCATTTCTCATTGTTACTTGGAGATTGTGTCTTTGTTCCAACCTGTTAATCCTTACTTTATGGAGCTACATCGCAACCTTCATATTTGGTACTTGAAAGTTGTGCAGCAGTTCTACTTGTTTAAGTGAGTGTTAGATTCGCAGATCAATTCTCATACTTTGTGATTATTTCAAGTTCAACGCGGTATTATAGCACCCAAGTTATATTTAATGGAGAAGCGCGCTTTTTATGTTGTGTCATCATCCTTAAAGGTTTGGCGTAATATTACCCAGATTTTGTTTTTGTATCCTTTTATTGGCCGATCTTCTAAAAAGTTGTATCTTTAGTCTTTTCACTCCTACGAAAATACGTTTTGATTCTTATTTTATTCTTCTTTGTGATTAATCAATTACATTTTGGGGATTTTTCATAATTTCAATTAGGCGGTGGAGATTCGAATTGTGGTAAATATATAATTTTCCTCTTCTTCTTCATTATTTTACACGCTTCAAAAAATGTTAAACACAAAATTTAATCCTCTCCAAGATAATTTTATTTTTCGAACAAAGTAAGGGCATATTTCTTTTCTTGCTGTTTCCTTTGCTTTCCTCAACCTTCGACGATTATTGATAATCGATCCGATATATTTTCTTTGATATGGCAACCGTTTCGGTCTCTCCCCTGTCTTTGCCATCTAGGGTATATAAATTAGGGGAAATAAAGGATGTTTTGAGTCATTTCAGGTTCGGGGTTATGTAGGTAGGGTTCTCGAGCCTTGCGATCACATCCACATGCCCCAGATGGTTTCCTTTCTATCCATCCTGAACATATTCGATGCGGACTTTAACTTCCCTATAACCAAATTCTTCGTGAATGGTTTACTGTTGTTGTTATTGTCCCTATTCATCTTACTCCTCTTTCTTATACTCTTTTGATTGTTACATTTATTCTTTATGCTGAGAAGAGCGCACCTCCCTCATACGAAGAACTCCAATTCTTATTCTATATCCATAAGAGTCCTTCCAATGGTGAATTTGTATTTTATTATGCTCAAGCAAAAAAGTCGGTTTTCACGTTTATTCCTGGTATGACCCAGAAGTAGAACAATTAATATTTCTTTATTTTGAATTTTGATGACTTTTATATATTTTTTAACCACGTTCAAATTGTCCTCTTTTTTTGACGAGACCACTGCATCATTCGTATCTCGTAGAAAGACCATCCAGGACTTGGGTGAAGATGAGCGGAAAACGAATTTATTTTTTACCGAGTTGCTACTGCGGAAATACGATTTCTTGCACACTAGGACAACTACTTTTGTTCTATTTTTAATTTTCTTTAACTACAGGTAAATTTAGGGGTATAATTTGATAAATTGGACAATGAAATTTTATTTCTTGCTCTTAGCTCTTATAAGGACTTTTACTAATCTTAGCACTTTTCTTATGTATACGTGAGATGATTGGGGTTCTTACTGACGGGCTCTTTGATGATTCCTCATCAAAGAAATTAGAAGAAAGAGGAGATAAGAGGATAAAGGACGATGCTTGAGCTTTTGACCAGCCCATCAAGAAATATCACACGTCTTCTTATCCTCCCCTTCCTTCTGAAGCTCCATCTATCCCCCTTCTTCAGTCTCTCTATGACCCTTGCATTCGCTACTTACCTTTGCCTGAGGACATTATTACCGTCCTTGCTGAGAGGGTGGGGCGTGTCACCGCGGATGGTTTATCTCACATTTTCTTCTGCCTCCAAGTCTTATCCTATCACCCTTCCATTTCCTACACTCTCCAACCTCGAGCTTGCTACCGAGCTCGAGAGGTCTTTGGCCTTCGTATGTACCTTTTTCTCCTTCCTTCTTTAATGGTGACTTGCTTTACCAATTTTTAGTTTATCCATCTTTGTTTTGTAACAGGTAAGTGCTTTGGCGATTGAGGCTTAGAAGAAGGCAGAAGATGATCAGGTCTCATTCACTGCTCGTACTGCCCAGCTTAAGGCAGACCATACCGCGGTTTCTTTTGAGGAGACTAGATTGGAGGAAGAGATCGGGGATCAACGAGGGAAAGCGGAGAAGGCGGAGAGGGCGGCAAAGGCAGCGGACGAGATCTTGACATTGAAAGGTCAAGAGTTAGGAAAGAAAGATAAATTATTAAGGGAAATGGAGAACACGCTGAAGGATATGGACAAGCTTTCACAGATCATCTACTGTGTGCTTTATAAGTTGTATGCTGCGGTTAAGCATCAATTTTTATTTTGATCGCTTGGATAATGTTTTGCCGAGGTCAATCTTAAATTTCTTGGAGGACCCAGAGAAGATTGAAGACGCCCTTACTTATTGTAGGACTGAGTGGGCCAAGGAGCTGGAGAAGAAGAAAACTTCCCTATCTGCCTTCCAGAACATCTATTTTTAGCGAGATGATGAGACTGCGCCATATAAGAAGACCGAGGCCACCTCGACCCCTCAAGTTAATGTAACTATCCGACCTTTGTAAATGATTTTTGCTTCTTATGTAATAAAAATACTTTTGTTTTTTCTTCTTCAAATTTTGTTGTGGTTAATTTCATTAGTTTACTAGTTTCATCACCGCATTACAAATGACAATGATATTTTCGTTCTTTAGTCTTCTAAGGAAGTATTATTTACTAAACTCTTGAAGGAAAGCATGAGAAAACTTCAAACTCAGCTCGTAGATCGTCTTGGTCTTAGTGCGAGGCGATCCGCAAGTGTAAAAAAGAATTGAATGAGTTGTTCACACAACTTAAAAAGGAAACTCAGGGGTTGCTTTTCAAAATTGACCAAATAGTTAGGGAAAAAGAAGCTCTTAGCGATTTTGTATTGCGTCGGTGGCTGTATGCTTTAGAGAGCGGTTCCTTTCCACCCGACAGCCCTTCATTTGGACTAGTTTAGGCTTTGAAATCTAAATAGGGAGTAAACGTTGTGTATAATAATCAATTTTTTGTACGTGAATTTATTAGATTTTCCATATAAACTTGTTCTTTATATGACATGTTTTTTTTTAAACTTTAACTTCGTGCATCTCGACTTCTTTTGAATCGAACTTTGATTGCTACCAACTAGGTCGATCTTCGTGGGCCTCCCTCCGAATCTATCGAAGCCTTTGAGTCCAAAAATCTTTCGTTCCAAATTGCTGATGGCTCGGATGAAACAAGTACGTCTGAGTTCGAGGTTGTGGCCACAACTTTTGTCGCGGCTTTGGAGGAAGAGAGTCTCTGTTTGACAGTTACTAACAAAGGGCTTGAAAGAGACTTGAACAATGTCCTTTCCAAGCTCAAGGAAGCAAACGATGCACTTGAGTGTCCGTATCAACATAATGTCAAATTGAGTACTGAGCTGGATGTTGCAAACTCTAAAGTGACCAAAGTAGAGAAGTCATTGAAGGATGGTGAAGCGCTTTATGAGATCGTTTATGAAACGGAGATTAAAGAGCTAATGAAGACTACAGAAGACATGTCTCTTTAGGCTGACCACCAAATTGAGGAGAATGAGGGTGTCGAAGGACGAGAGAAGGCAAAGAGACCCAACTTGGACACGACCCTTACTCCCTCTACAGGCATGGACACCTCGTTGGCGGATGAACGGAGGAAGAAATTAAAAGTACACTTCCAGATAAACTCAATGAGTTGCAGCAGATGGAGCGACAAAGGCTAAAGGTGCTTCCTCACTCACAAAGGAAGGGGTGGAAGGCGCATACTCTTAAATATTTTGGTGGCTTTTATAGAAACTCAAAGAAGACTAAGGTTGAACTAATTGATACTTTGGAGAAAACAAGAAAGGATGTTGTGCTCAAGATCTACGTGCTCGAAGATTTACTACGAGGAGCTCAGGCTGCCCTTAGTGTCGTAGCAGCACTAGTCGACGTGTCTGTGCATGATCAGATTGTCGACCTCATAGAGAATCTTAGAAGGAAGAAGGTTAAAGACAAGACGGGGCAGATCGCTTTACAACGAGCAATCGACGTTTTTTCCTATTTTGTACAGCGCTCTTATCTGAACTTCCTTTATATCAAAGAAGATTTTGAGGTGACTATGGAGGATCCGACGTACCACTAAGCAGTTGTTAATTATGATCCAAGAAATATCTTTCACTTCAAAACAGACCTGCCTTTGGCTAGCATGCCTAAGCTTAGATGTTTATGATTAGCGCGGTATTTTAGGATCCTATAACTTTGGATATTTTTGTAAGACCATGTTGCAGAATATTTTTGGTTGTACAAATGCTCATAGGGGCACTGTAAAAAACATTTAGTATTTTTTCTTTTTTTGAAAAGACGTAAATTCCTTGTGAATTTTTACTGGATTGCGCTTCCTTTTAACTTTATTGGTCTAGATTCCTTTGATTTTTCAGCCTTGCACTACTAGGCGATGTTCGGAGACAACCGACTTGGGGGTGAGGCTCAAGTATGCTCTGATTCGAATTATCGAACTGGAGGGATTATTAACAGACACCAAAGACAAATATAAGGTTTTTTTTATGAAGATAAGATCACGACACTAAATGACTTTACCTTGAAGGGTGTTAATACCTCAGATATTGATTTAGATGACAACAACCATATAAATATTGATAGTAATGTTTTTTAAAGTTGTATAGTATATATTGCAGAATATTACACAGGTACAAAATGATTAAACTTGAAGACTGATCAGTATAAAGATCAAGAATGACGATTTAGAGATGATGATCACGACTCATGAGCTTAAAGACAAAAATTTAAAGACCTCAAAATTTTAACATATAGTTATGAGTCATTAGAATAAATTGTTAAATTCCTTGATAGCAGATTCCGATCTTTACCACAATTTTTTGATCTTTGATATTTAAAAAAAAGTTAACTTCAAAATATATTAAAATTTTTTTTATGAAAGTTTTTTAATCACTCAAAAATATTTAAAAACTATGTTTACATTATTTTACAGAGTATAGGATTTTAAAAATAATTTAAAAAACAATTATTTTCAAATTTCACTAGCATATGTCGATATACATATTTTTATATATTAACGTATGGACCGTTGGGAGATGATTTTTAAAGTTTGATTTTTGATTATATCTCTTCATGAATATACACTTCCTTTTAAACACCGTTTACACCAGTGAAAATATGTTTTTCTAATTTTAAGAAGCCGTGATTGTTTATTACATCTTTTCACGAATAAAGACGTCTTTTTAAACACTATATAAAGGGTTAGAAAACAATTTTTTTTAACTAATTTTTAATCTTCTTTCTCTAGACTTTCCTCAGTCATTTTCTCAAATACAGATTCTACTTTGCTCTCTACAAACTATTCAAACATTTACATGTACTTTCTCATCAATTCAAAGATCAACTCCCTATCAGAAGGGCTATAAGTAATCTTGTATCCCAAGTACAACTGCTGGTATTTGGAAATCAACAACTTTACTCTTATTTGTTTGCCCGTTCAAATCAAGTGGATATGCTTAATAGTTCGTCTAAATTTAGTAGGTGATTTTGCAGCTCAATAAATCAAGAGAGTTTGCTTTGGACTCATGATACATGAGGATGTACCTCGTAGCCTTGAAATCGGGATTGTATTTTGGTTTGCTTTCTATCTAGTTTAAAATTGGCAAGTGAAAAGAAATATGTACAAGCAATTGTATGAGACTAGATGTCTGATTAGTTAATCCGAACCGGTATAAAATTCCTTATGTTTTCTCTTTTATTTTATTGCTTTTATATTTATTTATGATTGCATCTATGACTGATACTCACTCCCTCTAGTGTTACATTAGTCTCATGATCTATTATTCCACAACCCACATTTGATATCAGTGCATTAGTTTTCAAAAACTCGTAATTTGATTTTTTAAGAGATAAATAGCTAGTAACACCGATTGTTTACTTTTTTTTAAAACTTTTATAGAAAAACAAAATCATGAAACCTATATGTTAAAATCAAATAGATTAAAAACTAATTATTCAGAAAAGTCAATTGATGTTTTGGAATGGTATAATGTGAAATTGCAGAAATAAGTATGTTATATGGCGGATGGTGAGCATACACTTGAAATTCATACATCAAAAATTAAGGACAAATGAATATTAAATGATGGATACTCAAGACACATGATGAAAATTTGGAAATCATAAAAGTTATAATTTACAAAGATGAAGGGTTGGTTAACTTCAGAATTAACTAAAAAGGATATTGATTGACATCGGCAATGTCGGTAACTCTAAAACTCCTATTATTTCTAATGTTTTGCTAGTTAGGAACTTGAAATATAACCCGTTTAACATTAACCAATTTTGTGATAAAGATTTTAAAATTAACCTTGAAAAAGATATTTTCCACATCGAGGATAATGAGTCTAAAATTATCTTTGAATGCACTAGGAATTGTAGTACTTACATCTTAAGTATAAAAGCGCCTTTGTCTTTTGGCTAAACCTTTGAAACTTGGATTTTGCATAAATGATCCGGCTTTTTAAAATTCAAACACTTATCTAAATAACTTAGAATTTTGATTTTGATTTTTATTTCACAATTCACAAGTAAATCATATTTAGGGTGAGTACTATTTTTCATCCATTTATGTTGATGGCAAGGGGGAGGGAAATATAAAATATAACACATGTACATATTAAGGGAGAGTTATTTAACTCAATGAGAGTTGTATTATATTTTATATATAAAAATATTTACATAGTTGTCATCATAAAAAAAAAAGATTGTTAATACCTCAGATATTTATTTTGATGGCAACAACCGTATAAATATACACACAAATGTGTTGTTAAGTTTTATAGTATATATTAGAATACTGTGCATGTATAAAATGATTAAACTTGAAGACTGATTAGTATAAAGACCAAGAATGAAGATTTAAAGTTGATTATCAAGACTCGTGAGTTCAAAGACAGAGATTTGACGATCTCAAAAATTTAGTGTAAAATTACGAGTATTTAGAATGAATTGTTAAAGTCTGATAATATATTTCGATTTTTGTCACAAATTTCTGATCTTTGATATTTTAAAAAAAATTATTTTAGTTTTAAGATATATTTTTAAATATTTTATGAAAGTTTTTTTAAGAGTTCAAAAATATTTAAAAACTATGTTTAAATTATTTTACAAAGCATAAGATTTTTTAAACAATTTAAAATAAAAACATTTTCAAATTTCATTAACATATGTCGACATACATATTTGCATTTGTCGATGATAATTTTTAAATTTTGATTTTCGATCACATCTCTTCACGAGTAGGCAGTTCCTTTTAAACACTATCTAAACCAGTGAAAAAATGCCTTTTAGTTTAAAAAAGTTGTGATTGTTTGTCACATCTTTTCACGAATAGCTACATTTTTTCAAACACTATTTAAAGGTTTTTTTTAAAAAAAGTTAACCGACTTTTCATGTTCTTCTTTCTCTAAACTATATCTATATATTTTTTTCGAATACAAATTCTACTTTTCTCTACAAACTATTAAAACATCTGTATGTATTCTCTCTTCAATTCAAAGACTAAACCACTATCAGAAGGGCTATAGGTTATCTTATATCCAAAGTACAACTGTTTGTTTTTGAAAATTAACAACTCTACTTTTATTTTTTTGGGTGTGCTTGTTGCCAGTTCAAATCAAGTGGTTGTGCTTAGTAGCCCATCTAAATCTAATGGATGATCTTGTAGCTCGGTAAATCAAGAGAGTTTGCTCCGGATTTATAATACATGAGGGTGTATCTCGTAGCCTTGGAATCAATATTGTATTCTGGTTTGCCTTCGTTCTGGTTTAAAATTGACGATTGAATAGAAATCTGTATAAGCAATTGTACAGGACTGGATGTAAGATTTGTTAATTCGAGCCAGTATAAAATTACTCGTGCCTTCTCTATTACTTTACTTTATTGCTTTTATGTTTATCTATGATTATGATTACATCTATGATTGATTGTTAGTATAAATCTGTGTTTTTAATATGTGATTTGATATTAATCTTGAAAGAATTTTAAAAGATTTACATAAGTCAGAAAACACTATTTATCCTTTTTCCTAGTGTTAAAATCCATTATTCCACAATTCACAAATGGTTGTCTCTTCAGATCGTTAAACAAACTAGTGTAGAAAATGATCTTATCGCGTCCTTGATCGTCGATGTTGTATCGAGGCCTGGTGGTGTTCTTTCGCCTCCGTCGAGGGCATCTTAATGTTATTTTCTAATGGAAATATGATTTGAAGAAGTATAGCGAGGCCAAATTTCATGGGTTGAAGAATTACTACAGAAAGGGCTCATTTTCGACTTCTTAGGAAAGAAGCGGTTTTAGTCAATATTTTGCATCATGGGACCGTAGATCTCACCGTTATGACAACATCATAATCGGCGATTCCTCTGGGGCGAATTTGAATCGTAGCGTAGTTTGTTTTATTATAAGCCATAGTTTCGACCTTAACTTTTGATGCAACTTCGCATGACGATAAATTTATTCTCTCCTGTCATGTGTGCAAATGCGAGGATTCACGCAGCTATGAGCAGATTTTCAGTAAATTTTAGTTTTTAGTATTTGCTTGGCAAGCTTTATTTATTTTATGGAATTGTATCTGATTTGTAGGTTGTACCACATTCCATGCAGTATCTTTTCTTGCCATTCTCAATTGATTGCTCATGCAGTTCATGCTTCTTGAGTTTATTTTTGGTATTCATGCTCTATCGTGCGCTTAACACGGTATGCTCGTTATTTGGGTGCAGACTATATGTTAACGGTGAAGTCAGGCAGCGTATCTACAACCTTTTAATTCACGCGTTTGGTTTTTTGTACTGGTTCATGCCGTATAATATCCTTACGTTCAGTGTAATTGTTTGGCCGAGAAGCCGAGTTGCATATGCTACAACTTAATGTTACTAGCTATGTTAGTGAAATTAACACAGAGATATTTTTATATTGGTTTAGCCCGTCTAATATCCCTAAGTTCAGTTTACTGTATTACTATTTTCCATAATAATGACAATGTTTGTTCTACAAGTAACATTGATTATACAAAATAAGACTTGGGATGCTTTGAATTCCATGTTCTCGAAACTAGATTTCCATCATGTTTTGGTTTGATCCGAGGGTTGATCTAGAATTTGCCTTTGAGTTTGGCATTAGTTTTTGGGCTAGCTTCACCATTCTCATTTCCGAGAGTGTCGCTATCACTGACACGCTACATAGCCAGTGCAGTCGATGAATGATGGAGGTGAGCCATTGATGGTTAGGGAAAGTTGGCCAAAAAGCGGTATGTTGGACCATGCATCTCTCTAATCCCTTCATGCGTTGGTTTTTTACGTTTGTGAATGATTGAAGAGCAGTTACGACAGGGGCTCTGCAGAAGCTTCCATCTCGGTTTGGACTTAGAGGGGATGAATGACCTTTTTGGGATTTTGGAGGCCAAGTGTAATTTCTCCTGAGCAAGAGTATTAGAATCTGTGAGATTCATGGTATTGTAATGATATTTGAAAAAAGTATTTAAGTTTTGCTAAAGAGGAAAACAATGCCCTCCTTCCAGCGTTAAAAATGTGAATAAGGTTTTCCATCTCAGAAACAACCAAGTGATTTTCATGAAGTAATCACAGTGCTGAACGCTTTCGTGATTATGAGTAAACAAAATTGAGTAATATTAATATTCCATTTAAGTGCAGTAATTATATTGCTTTGAAGCTTACACAATTATGGTGAGAAATATACGAGAAATCGATTCGTTATCTCTGTTCAAGCACTGACAAAATTAAACAATAAAGTAAAGTACTGAAAACAATAAAATAACACAGAAAATTTACGTCGTTTGGATGTTAAAAAATGTTACATCCATGGGTAAAACGTCACTATCTTCTCTCTTGATTCTTTGTACAAACTAAAATGATAGAGTACAATTTTCGATCATTGTGTCTCAAAAAGAGTAAAGTAAGATTTCCCTTTTTTGCTAGCATCCTTTCTATTTATAGTACACAGAGGTTCACATGCATTGTTAATGTCATTTTTTTTTTGCTATTTTGGTTTCTACCTTTGGATCGTGCCTTGTTTCGACCATCAATCTTGCTTAATTATTTGATGTGCACGGATTGTGAATATGGCATTTGGTGTAAAACTGGAATTTGAGCGGTTGAATTTTGAACATAAACGGAAAGTTCGAAACTGAGGCGGGATGCTTTGAATTGAAGCGGAAAATCCCAAATTTGAGTAGATCATGACTTTCTAGTTATATAAAGCAACATGCTCATGGACTGCGCATATGTGTAAATGAAGCTGCAATAAAAAACCATCTCCAATTACAGGAAGGACTATACCATTGCTAGCAGTCCGGAATTTCACTTTAGTTTATTGGAAGTTGCTTTATTATGTCTGGGTTAGTGATGTTGCGTAGTATTTCCTCTACACCAACACTATCACGGTTGTACTGCACTGTCCAATCCGAGATATCAGCAAAACGTAGTGTGGAGTTAAGCTGTATTGCTTAATAGAATAGACTATGCTGCTACTTTGGAGAGTGACTGCTTTGCATGACTTTGTTCTGAGCCGTTTTCGTCGATAGAGGACTGCATTGTTGCCCTTGCTTTTGAGTTGGGTTTAATGGTCTTGGGGTGAAGGTGAGATCTCTTGGTTTGCCTTTAAGGAGTAAGGTTCGACTCTTTGTTGCAGACAGTCCTTTCATCTACTCATCCCTTGAGTCGTTCATGTTTGTGAATGGTGTTTTTTAAGGACGGTAGCGCTGTTCTGTCACGTCAAGATGGCGGAGTATTCTTTATCAGTTTGGTACTGACATATAATTATAGCGCAGGCCTATTACATTAGGATGGCGAAGCATTCTTTGTAGCTTTTTGATACCAAATTGTGGCACATACTTGCCGCTTTTGATATTAGTTTAAGATTGCGATGCATCGTCGTTTGCATATAATCGTTTAAGGGGATATGCCGTGATTTCGTAATGTTAGCATTGCTTTCGTGGCTACATTGCAGCCTCCATTTTCATTGTTTCTTAGAGATTACACATCGGTTCCAACCTGTCAATGCTTACTTTATGGAGCTGCAGCGCAACCTTTATATTTGGTACTTGAATGCCATGTAGCAGTTCTACTTGTTGAAGTGAGTGTTAGATTAATAGATTGGTCCTCATACTTTGTGAGTATTTCAAGTTTTCGATGCAGTATTATAGTGCTCAAGTTATACTTAACGGAGAAGCGCGGTTTTTATGCTGTGTCACCGTCCTTAAGGCTTTGGCGTAATATTATCTAGATTTTTGTTTCTTGTGTCCTTTTTATAGTTCAACCTCTATTATAGGGCAGTTTCTTTGGCTCAGCGTTTACATTAATTTCCCTTTGTTTGGAAAATTTGGGTGTAACAAGTAGTATTTCAATGTTCATGAATTGGATTGAGGCAGAAATATGGAGATTTAAGAGAAACTTACAAAAAATAAATTAATACAACACACATGTAGGGAAACAAGTTGTACATGTCATCTTTTAGAGATATCATGTTGCATAGACAATTAGGAAGCCACTAAAATGTTTTTTGTTCATACATATAACAATGTCAACTCACACTATTATGCTATTCTATTATATATGCTAGTCATAGTTATGAAAAAGGCACACAATGCTGCAAAATCGCTTGGTACGAGGCGTACATTTGTGGATATTTGATCATTGTTGAACTCGCCTCTTTCGAGAAACTCTTATGATATACGTTTAGAGTTGCTTCTTCTCTTTCGAAAAGATTTATTATCATTTATCCTTGTACCTTACTTATCTCATGCTAATTAGTTGTTTAAGCTAGACCGATCCGTGTATTTTTATATACTCGGGTCAGACCGAGTTGTTTCAGGTTAATTACCTGCTATAGGACTTTGCTATGCTGCTTCTGCCTTGAATATTCTACTTATCTCCTTTTATGTAGTTTTGTAGTCGTTTTGTATGACTCATATATGTATCTATTGTTTTGACTCGTTGTATATTGTGTGGTCTTTGTACAACTTCTGATGTACCATTTTGTATTATAACGGGATGTATCTGTAAATATGTGTGTGTGTGTATATATGTTTGACTGTTGTTCTGTGATGTGTTGTACACATTATTGTATTTTGTTCTGATAGATCCGTTAGCCACTTTAGTTTTGTATTAAGCATTTATTGAATATGTGGATCCACTTGAGAAAGGAAAATCCTTTTAGAGCACATTGACGCATTTAATAAATGTTTAAGACAAAGCTATAAATGGTTGCTCCTAACCAGCCCTATTCTCTGCATTAGCAGACAACATTACCTAGTAATACTCTTTGTTAATGTGGATCTTGGGGTGAGGCGTCACAGCTTGGTATCAAAGCAAGTTGTGACGCCGACCCCGAGACCCACATTAACAAAGAGTATTAGTGGGTAATACTTCTGCTAATGCGGAGAATAGAGATGGTTAGGAGCGACCATCTATAGCTTTGTCTTAAACATCTACTAATTACGTCGATTTAATGCTTTAGTTTTTTTCTTTCTCAAGTGGATCGACATATTCAATAAATGCTTAATACAAAACCATAGTGGCTAACGGATCCATCAGAACAAAATACAACAACGAAATGTACAACACATCACAGAATAACAAATAGACATATATACACATATACACTGATACATCCCAAGTACAATACAAAACGATTCATCATAAGTGGTACTAGGACCACACAATATACAACGAGTCAAAAATGTAGATAATATCAGAGTCAATCGAAAAGACTACAAAACTACTCAAAAAGAGATAAGCAGACATCGAAGGCGGAAAAAATCAAAGCAAAGTTCAAAGCAGGTATCTAACCTGAAACAATTTGGTTAGTGTACATCCACTATGATAGAGTGCTTTTATTAATACCACCGAGAAGAGTACAAGAGAATGATTACAAATGATCAATAATTTTAGTAGAATTGATATGTGAAGAAGAGAATTGAAGAAAGTTAGGTTTTGATAAAACCCTAATTGATGGAGGTCAAAACCCTAGCAGTCGCTTTTTAGATGCATACATAAATCTCATCTCTGAAACCTGAAGATAACTTATATAGGAGAATAGAAAAACCTAGGAAAAAATTCAAAATTGCCCCTTCGAACATCACAAATCTTCATATCAAACTCAGGTCAAAAAACAGACAGAAGTCGCCTCAGACGTCTGACAAAAAGCCTCAGGGTCTAAGTCAAGTCTTTGGAAAACTTACAGGAGTATTCTCAAAGATAATATCTGCATACTTTTCATTTCAACCGATTTTTAATTAGCAGACATTTTTCTTTTATAAAACCCCTTCCAGAAAATCAATTTTGTTGACCTTGTTTCAGATTAGTGATTTTAGAAAATTTGATTTTTTTGGATTTGATCTTAAATGACTACATTAACTAATCTCGCTCCCTACTGATTATCGAAAAGATAAATAGCGATTGAAAAAGTGACGAGTGCCAATATTAATCATGTATTATAACTTGAGACTGTATATTTAGTAAATTTCTTTAGAAATTTAAACAAGAGTTATAAAAACTTTTTGTTGGTAAAATATTCCACGACCATCTCTAATTTTATTATATTTTTAACGACCATCACTCATCAAAATCCAATATAGTATGTCAATATGTGGTATTTTAGACGGAAAATCATTCGTTTTTCATTTTATTATATTTTAGCAATAAAAACAACCAAAGTATTCACTCTCATTTAAAAGTCTCCACGGTTAGCATGGGTAAATTACTTGGATTTTTTTATTATGTGTTTCCATGCTCATTTAAAAGTCCTCATGGTTATGCATGTATGGAACACATATCAAAATTGATTGATTAAATAGACAAGGTAATTATAATCTCATTTAAAAGTCTCCACGGTTATGCGTGGTTAGAAGATACATGAATTCATTTTTTCTAGAAAAAAATTAAGAATACTACTAATCTCATTTAAAAGTCCTAATGGTTACGCATGGTTAGTAGATATTCAAATTCCTGATATAAATATACCACAAATAGACACAACTATATGGTTTCATATAATGACATTATCCCTATCATTCTAAAGTGGAATATGCATCAAACAGAGTATTTATGATTTTTGTTTGATTTTTTATTGAAATTTAATATTTATACTCGATTGGGTATTAATATTGTAATAACGTGTCACTTTATCTCTATTTTTCTACTACCTTACTCTTTTGCTAATAACAAAAGGGGAGAGAAAAGTTAAGATTTTGGCAAACAATCAAATATTTTATTTTGTATTTTCTATTTGCATCTAGGCTCATTTGCATATTTTTATTTATTTACTTGCATATATGAAGGGGAAGCGTTCAAATAGGGGAAGCAAATTCAATGATCAAATACATTTAGTAAAATTCAAAATCTTAAATATATTTTGTTATCATCAAAAGGGAGAGATTGTTGACTATGCAAGTATATGATTTTTGTTTGATGATAACAAATATATATATATATATATATATATATATTCATTTAAATGTATTTGTTAACGTACTATTTTATTTTTTCACATAATAGATATTTGCTGAATAAAATAAATAACAAATTTAAGCTCTCACTATATATATGTGTGTATAAACTTCAATTACATTACAATTTCAACCACATCACATTTTTCACTATATATATATATTTTCATCTCACTACATTTCACTCATTCACTCGTATTTGATCTTCAACTCTATTTCAGATTGAATCCAGCATCTGAGTAATCTGCAAAATAAATACTAACGTGGTAAAATTAAAAAAGAAATATTTGTACAGTGTAAAATAAAATGTGTATTTTGAAAATGTTATTGCCTTAGTTATGTGGGTTGTTCGTCGTCATTTAATTTTGAATTCATCATACACGAACAACTTGTGACATGCACAGTGTATCATTGTACATGCCACAAGGCCGTGCACACCAGTATACACTTGACAAACTGCGGGGACAGGTGAGCACAAGGTCAAACCCAATCAAAAGTCGGGTTCAACTCAAGTGAAATACAAATAAAGTCACGATATTAGCACAAAGGTCAAACCCGAGCTATAAGCTGGATTCAACTCAGGTGAAATTCCAAAAATCAAGATGAAGTTCAAGTGAAAAAAATGAAAAGTGACGTGCACAAGAAAACAATGTAGCTAGTTAGATATGGAACCAGAGCTATAGTTTCAAGTGCACAACAACATCGAGTATGCCAGACCTTATATATACTATGCACATGAATCAAATGCAATCAACTGAAGTGAAGACCTGGCAACATGTATGATATGATCAAAGGCAACAACATCAACCAAGGTCAGACTGCACAGTCAAATGCAAGCATATGAATACAAACTCAGACTGTAAATACAAAGTTCAGTAGCATGGCACAAAGCACACAACACAGTCTTGACCAAAACATGATGTATTTGTCAACAAGGACATAGTTGATGCATGAAGACTTCAATATGTAGTGCATAGTCAAACCGAAACAACATATACACATGCCCATGCTCTATCAAAGTCAAATGCCTTCAAATGAACAAGACCAAAACTGAAAATAAAATGGCATATGCATATACACATGTTATGGACTATGGTGAGCCAAATTGAAACAGACTTGTATACCACACAAGAATGAACAAAGCCTCAACAGTAAAGCTCTGGAACAAAATCAAAGACAACTAAATCATGGAAAAGTCTCAACAACACATGCACACACACATGCATATGCATGTGTACACATGGTGACATGCGACAGTGAAGCCACCAGACTACATGAAGTCTAACAATAACCAATGGACTCAGACTTGAAGTAACAAGAAGGATCAACTAAACCCAGAAATGATGACTGGAAACACTATAGCAACTCAACACAATGCATATGTTAGCATTGATGTACACATTGAACCAAATAACTATACATAATGTGAAGATATCAAGTGAAGGCCACACCAGCTTGAGTATACATAAGCAACAATGCACATCAACTATCAAGTATAGACTAAATAAAATAACACTGCAAACAAGTCACATGTTCCAAACAACTAATATCACACATAACTTCAAGCATGCAACAGAATACAAGTCGAAATGATCAGCTCACAAAAATGCAAAGCTATGCCAGAAAGTGCAGACCACATTCATATGAAACCATGGTCAAGTACATACATACATACATAAATATATATATATATATATATATATATATATATATATGATGTATGTGTAGTGATAACTAGTACAGCAGCTCGAATGAGCACGTGCACTTATATACATATGCAACAGCTGGAATACAACTAGAGAATCACCAAACAAGTGAGGTAGACAAGACAATAGTTCCGGATAAGTGAAACATGGAGATGACATTGATGTACATGTATAAAACAGTGGACAATGTAACCCAGACCAATGTCATGATACAACTACAGATGCAAGCAAGTTAGAAAATCAAGGCATGTAGGCGTGGTGACCAAGATAATAACAAAGTCAAATTTACACAAAATCAAATTGGCCAAAGTCAAATGTAATAGAAGTTTCAAATTGAACAAGTCAGTGCCGAGGTTAAATATTATCACAGTCAATAAGCACAATGAAAGGAACCAAAGTCAAGTTTAGATGCCAGAAAATCAAGTCGTGGTAGCCAACGAATCAAACAAGTCATAATCGAGCCGTGATAATCAAGTAATCACAAAATATACGAATTTGAACAAGTTAGTGCAAATCTCAAGCATTTAAACAAAATTGATCAGCAAAACAAATTATCAGACAATCGAATATTTAGGGAATTGAACCTTATTTAAACCCAAAGTCACCATTGCCCTAAAATCCATCGAGTTCAAGCAAGCCAATCGGTAAAGCAAAAAGCATAAATCACATACCATTAAAATCAAACTCGATCGAGAAGCAACCGCAAGCAACAATCAACAGAGGGATCAAATCGAAGAGTATTTCATTATCGCAATATCAAGCGGCGCCTCATTTTCAAAGCCCTAGTTTATAAATTTGGACGAACGGGTATAAAAGTGAAAGCAGCCATTTTTAGCGCGAAGGAAAGAAGGTCGAAGGAATAAAAAGAAAAAGGGGATTTCTAATTTGGGCCAGTTGCCATAAATTATCAATTAGGCTTTATTTTTAAAATTAGGGTTTGATTTTTAAATTGTTTTTCAATTTTATTTTTTTTCTTTTAAAACAGTTGTAAAGTTTATTGTGTGACTAGGGGATGAACTGCAGTGGTGTAGTTCAAGAATTCATGACTCAATGGCTGAGTTGTGGTAGAGTTTTGAGTGTAAAGTTAGGTTAGTCAATAGCGGATGTCGCGAGTTTATGTGTGTAAGAGTCTGACTACTTAATTTCTAGTAGAAACCTTGGTGGCAGCACGTAGGCAGGGTTTTGCCGAAGCTGGGTAAATATGTGTTGTTCTATTTCTGTCTTTTATATGCTGCTATTATCCATGTTGCTATTTTTCTGCAATTATCAGTACTGCGATTTTTTTTTATATTTCCGCATTAAATTTTTATAATTAATAATATCACCCTATTCACCCCCCCTCTAGGGTGAAATCGATCATACAATATATACATAATTAAACATATAAAATTAAACACACACACACACATATATATATAATAGTTAAATATATATGTATATATAAGGCTAAATAAAATGTATATAGATGAATAATTAATTCCATTCAAATACTTCAAACATATATATATATATATTAAAATTATTTCCAAATCAAAATTAGCATAATAAACATACAATAACAATTTTATCATTATTTTATATATATATATAATAAATAGTTTCGTTCATAATAATTAAAAATATTAGTAACAAATATTAAAAAATCAAATTTTAAAATGTAAGAAAATTTAGGATCATAAAATACATGTTCAAATTTTTTTTCATGATTTTTTGAAATAAAATATTATTTTTAATAAATAAAAGAAATGTTCAACCTAAGTAATTTAATTATTAAAAATATTAAATGTTAACAAAAAATTCTGAAATTTTTTCCGTGGGTTATTGCATTGATGCAATATTTATTTTAAATATGATAAACAATTCAAATAATCAATAAAAGATAATTTAAAATTATTTATATATATAAAAAATTTATTTTCGAATTTGATAATTCATATTATGTATAAATAGGCGAAAGGAAAAATTCTAAGCCGTTTATACGCTATAAATATACATATATGTAGTTATATGTTTAAAATATACATTAGTCTATATTTAAATTAATACATAAATATACATAAAATAATTAATAATGAATTTTTTTAATTTCTTACGGCAAATTATGTTTGTTTATACATATATTATAACACATAATAATATAACTATGCCCATAACCAAACTAATTTGTGACAACTACATATACCTACGAAAATCTCGCCTAATTAGTTATACAGCATTAACATGTATACAGATTTGGGATTATTCAATATTAAGTCATAAATATGATATGATTACCGTTTATATAAATAAAATACTAATTGATGATGCCTTTGAGTCCGCTTGAATCAATGAATTCCCTTCTTTAGTTAAGCTCGATATGTCAGATTGCAAGTCTGGAATCGTCGACCTTTTCTATCAAATAGTTCTTTTACTTAACTGGATTGATTTGAGATTCTTAGAACGGATATGGGGATTAATTTCGGCCTGCAAACTTGATAATTATGGCAGCCAAAAGTTGTTTTTTGATTAAGGGTTTAGATATATATATATATATATATATATATATATATAGCATTGTACAAGAGAGATATTAGGACAATCTCATTACCTATTCTCTCTTAATCTTAGCCGTCCATCTCTAGGTCTAATCCTAAGCTTTAGCCGCCTCCATTGTCAAAGCCAAAATTTGCAGCCCTATTGATGGGCTTTAAACCCATTTAAGCCCAAGCCAAAATGCTACGCAATTAAATCTAATTTAATGGCTTATTGATATCGTATATTGATTGGTACATTTATAACTATTATAAATATATATACCAATTTTTATTTCTCAAACTATATTCAAACTTTTATAATTAATATTTCATAAATATTAATTAATTTAATTTGTTTATATCGATTATAAACTAATTAAATCATTCAGTCTTAATGGAATTCATCATTTCAGTTGTGTAACTCTTAGATGTAAATTTGGTCAGCAATAAACACCAAACTATTCGAATGTAAATGTTTACACGTCACTTAGCAAGTGGTGTGACATATGACCAAATTTATCGCTTATTTATTTTCAGTAAAATCTTATTTAATTAAATACGCATTACCCGTTAGTGCCATTTATATACACCAATTCTCTTCGGCAAAAACTATATCACTTTGGATTTATGGAATTTGGTAATGGTCAAAATTCCAATATCGTCCGTATTCAACTCTATAGTCCAAACACAAAATCCTTGGTTCAATAATAACAATTATTATTAACCGTACTACTTTGACCAAAGATTTTGACTTTGGGTTGAGTTGAGTTGACTTTGACCATATACTAACCTTATATAACTGAAGCGACGAATCCTCTCTCGAATTGCGTCTTCCTTCCAATAATTCCACTCGACCCAACTATAATCATTTGATATATGCCGTTCCATGATTTGACTATAATCAAATAAGATTTTTCATATTGAATGTTGACAGTATTCTCAAGTCGAAAGAATTGTGTAAATTAGTTACATCGATATTTTTTATTTGACCTTAGTTATATTAATGAATATAAAATTATCGAGTGAGTCATTCCATAGTTATCCAATAAATATCAGTAGGTAACCCATTGGTGCCCCACATAGTCATGAGTAATAAACTGTCCAACATTTGAATAGCGTTACGTACTCTAATCTTAACGAATACGTTGATATCCAGTCTCGATGCATCTTGACTAGGAACATTTAAAATGATACATTTGTTTCATTGTGATAAATTACTCACGGTTACAACACTTTATAACTACTATCACAAAACATATCATTTATGGATTTTCTATTAAATATACTTTTAATTAAATTTATTAATTAATATAACTACATTATATCAAGTATATAATAGAAAGAAAATACCTTTATTTCGAACGAGATAGGTCAACGAGTTAGATATATGTAACAAATTACATAATTGCCCCTAGGGCATACCCCTAACTCTATCACTTATATCATTATAACCATATACAATAAAAAATAAAATGAAAATCTTACTTTATTTCTAACAAGGTTCGCTATAAGAGTTAAGTTATATTATATTTTTTTTACAAAATTACCCTTGGGGAAAATCCTTAACTGTATCAATGACACCCACATTAAATGCTCAACTTCTAAATCTTCGATATGAATGTAAATACCATCTTCCTAAGCATCTTCATTCCTATGTTTTGACACCCAAGATTCTCTTTCTATCATGTCACTCTTAAAATTACTACGATAAAAAACTTTAGAAACGTGATATCTTGACGTAGTATACTCATATTGAACTAATATCTCCTCAAGCAATCCATTAAATAACTCTACCTTCACAATCTTCATAAACATATAATGGGCCTTCACCGTAATCAAAAACCCTAATATAAGATCAATTTTGTCCCTGTTACTGTCTTTACATTTGATGGAGTACCCAAAACATTAAAAATAACACTAATCACCTTTTCCACAACACAAAATCCGAACAAAGAAATCTCACTCAAATCAGCACTGTAAAAGATAATTCTTTAGGGAGATTCAAACCAAGATACCACTTTTGAGGCAATTTTGAATTAAAAAACATATGAACCATCTTTTAAAAAGCTTCCACATTAAACAACTTTTTTAAATTATTATTTAATATTTTTAATAAGAAATTTATTTTAAAAAGTCCTTAACTTGGTGGAGTAGGCCAACTGCGAGCGCCAAGCCAATTTTGGAGTGAGTGCAAGCCTACTTTGCAATCCTGATTATTCCCCTAGTTACTTAGAGGGTGATGAAGTGGTAATGAAAATTAATTTTATGGTTTAAGATTTTGGGATTTAACTTCTTTATTTTCCATTCTGGTTTATTTCACCGATGTGTCTTATTTTCAGTTATGTTCCATTATCTATGAATGTGGGATTTAATGGCATATATATCGATTAATCTTTATTTTTAACATGGGTTTAGACTTTAGAAAGAGAAATCGGACGTGTGTCACAACATCCCAAATAAATCCGTATTTATGGTTATCATAAATTTATATTGGTTACTATATTGGCCTTTCTATTATATTGTCTAATAAGTAGCAAAGTATTTCAATCTATATCTCAAAATTAAGTGTATTTACCTTTCTAATATGTTAATTAATTAGGGGGTCAACATAAGTTGTTTTTTCTCATTATTGTGGGAAGTAATTTGGTTAACAACATTCATGAAGTTAATAAATAATTTCCCAGTTGGTTATTATGGGGAACACATGTGCATAATATGTTATCTTTGATGCATATTTATTTGTCTCAATCAGTCTGCACTTACCTGAAAAGCTTATGGAGATTCAGCGAACACAAAGGTAACTCCTTTTTATAGTCCTCTGGAAGTGCCAAACTCATTACTTCGGATCTTGATTTTTTTTCTCATCATTATTTTCTTGAGTTTTAAAGTAAAATTGGCTTCCACAATTTTCCCTCCTTTGAAACAGCACCTGGTACTTTGTTTTTCATATGGGGAGTTGGAGATCGAGATCGTGCACCATTGTCCTACATTACGGTGAGATTATTCATATTTTTCATTCTTCTTTTGTTTTTCTTTAGTTTGTTATATCACATTTGTTATGTGATGTTGAGGCTGTTGATTGTATTATTAGGCAATTACTGATAAATAAATATGCATTACTTTATTGATATTATACGTAAGTGCTTTCCACACATTGCGTGAATGCATAATTTTAAATAACGCATTTGAAATACATTTTATTTTATTCAATTTGCATTATAACATATATTTGTGATTTGTATTTTTCTCGAAATAATTTTGTCAATAATTAAATTAAGTTTGACTTATATATACAATGCTACGCATGTGATATGAATGTCATTGAAAAATCATGTTCATGTTCTAATAGTGCAAAAACGTTTATTTTGACTTTCTACTAAAAAGACATTGAATTTTAATTCACCATTTCAGCTAAAACAGTTATCTCAATTTTTACTCTTGTTTGTTTGAAGAAAGAGTTTAAAATAAAGGGGGAAATGAAAAGCTTATATACTCTTCGTTAACTCATTATTAGACTACAGTTTGTTTTTGTAGGGTAATTGTTGATTTTGGTGAAAAGGGTTCAAAATAATATGTATCATATTTTCATTATTAGTAGGGAAGAAAAGTGAAATACATCTGTCTTCATTGAAAGATCTTTCGTGTGATAGTTCGAGCTCAGGAACTAAACTAGATGAACTTATTAACTATTCCGTGTTAAACAAACATTCTTATACAGCCATGGGCACAGCCTTCCACACTCTCCTCTCTGAAAACTATCGGTTAAGGGAACCGTTGCGTAATGGCATAATGCTTATATGAATAAGGTGCTCATAGTTGTGTTATATCGATGTATTAGATAAGGGCTTAAGCAGGTGCAAGTGATAAGAAATATAGATGGTTTTTTTTCCTATAAGAAAATAAAATAAAATAAATTAGAAAATCAATCGTAAGATTATCAAATTTCATTGTAGGCACCGAATAAATCAATAGAAGTAGTAGCGTTTTTGAGATTTTTCATCTCAAAAATATCCAAGTATTTTTTACGAAGTAATTATGGTGTTTAACGCTTTCGTGATTATGAATCAAAAAAATTAAGTAATATTGATATTGCCTTTAAGAGGAGTAATTATGTTGTTTTATTTACACAATTATGGGGAGAAATATATTAGAAATCGTTTCGTCATCTCGATTCAAGCACTGACAAAATTAAACAATAAAGTACAAAAAACAATAAAATGACATTAAGAATTTTCATGGTTCAGATGTTAAAGAATTATACGCCTATGGTAAAATGTCACTATCTTCTCTCTTGATTCTTTGTACAAAGAAAAATGGCAAAGAGTACAATTTTCGATTAGCGTGTCTCAAAAAGAGTAAAATAAAATTCCCTCATTTTTTGCTATACAGAGGCTTCCGATTAGCATGTCCTTTCTATTTATAGCACACAGTGGTTTACGTGCATTGTCAACGTCATTCTTTCATTCTTTTGATTTCTGCATTTGGATTGTGCCACGGGTTGACCATCCATCTTTCTTATTTGATGTACACATATTGTTAACGTGACCTACGATGGAAAACTGAAATTTGAGCGGTTGAATTTTGAACGCTGGCGGGAAGTTCTAAATTGAGGCGGGAAGCTTGGAATTGAAGCAGAAAAACCCAAATTTGAGAAGACTATGGCTTTCCAGTTCTATAAAGCAACGGACTTGTGGATTGCACTCATATGTGTAGGTGAAGCTGCAATAAACCCCCCCCCCCCCACTACGGGAAGGACTATACTAGTACTATAGGACTTCACTTTAATTTACTGGGAGCTGTGCCTTTATTATGTTCGGGATGGTGACGCTGCATAGTATTTGTTCCGCGCCAACATCGTCGAGGTTGTACTGCACTATTCAATCCAAAATATCAACAAAGTGTAGTGTTGAAGTTAAGTTGCATGGCTTAGTAGAAGAGATTATGCGACTACTTTGGAGGGTGACTGGTTTGCATGACTCTATTCTGAGCCATTTTCGTCGATCGAGGACTGCGGCGTTGCCCTTGCCTTTGAGTTGAGTTTAACGATCTTAGGGATGAAGTTGTGATCTCTTGGTTTGCCTTTGACGAGTGAGGTTCGGCTCTTGGCTGAGGAACAGTTATTCCATCACCTCATCTTTCAAGTCTTTCATATTTCTGGATAGTGTTTTCTAAGGATTGTGGCGCTGTTCTGTCACATCAAGATGGTGACGCATTCTTTATCAGTTTGCTATTGACATGGGATTGTGGCGCAGTTTTGTTAAATCAAGATGGCGGCGCATCCTTTGTAGCGTTTTGATACTAAATTGCAGTGCAGACCTGCTACTTTAGATGTTAGTTTAAGATTCAAGTGCATCCTGTTTGCGTATAATCGCTTATGGGGTGTGTCACGGTTTTGTAATGTTAGGATTGCTTACGAGACCGTATTACAGCCTTCATTTCTCATTGTTACTTGGAGATTGTGTCTTTGTTCCAACCTGCTAATCCTTACTTTATGGAGCTACATCGCAACCTTCATATTTGGTACTTGAAAGCTGTGCAGCAGTTCTACTTGTTTAAGTGAGTGTTAGATTCGTAGATAAATTCTCATACTTTGTGATTATTTCAAGTTCAACGCGGTATTATAGCACCCAAGTTATATTTAATGGAGAAGCGCGCTTTTTATATTGTGTCATCGTCCTTAAAAGTTTGGCGTAATATTACCCAGATTTTGTTTTTGTATCCTTTTATTGGCCGTTTTTCTAAAAAGTTGTACCTTTAGTCTTTTCACTCCTAAGAAAATACGTTTTGATTCTTATGTTACTCTTCTTTGTGATTAATCAATTACATTTTGGGGATTTTTCATAATTTCAATTAGGCGGTGGAGATTCGAATTGTGGTAAATATATAATTTTCCTCTTCTTCTTTATTGTTTTACACGCTTCAAGAAACGTTAAACACAAAATCTAATCCTCTCCAAGACAAGTTTCTTTTCCGTATAAAGTAAGGGCATATTTCTTTTCTTGCTGTTTCCTTTGCTTTCCTCAACCTATAACGATTATTGATAATGGATCCGATATATTTTCTTTGATATGGCAACCGTTTCTGTCTCTTCCCTGTCTTTGCCATCTAGGGTATCTAAATTAGAGGAAATAGAGGATGTTTTGGGTCATTTCAGGTTTGGGGTTATGTAGGTAGGGTTCTTGAGCCTTGCGATCGCATCCACATGCCCCAGATGGTTTAATTTCTATCCATCCTGAACATATTCGATGCGGACTTTAACTTCCCTCTAACCAAATTCTTCGTGAATGGTTTACTGTTGTTGGTATTGTCCCTATTCAGCTTACTCCTCTTTATTATACTCTTTTGATTTTTACATTTATTCTTTATGCTGAGAAGAGTGCACCTCCCTCGTACTAAGAACTCCAATTCTTATTCTATATCCATAAGAGTCCTTCCGATGGTGAATTTGTATTTTCTTATGCTCAAGCAAAAAAGTCGGTTTTCACGTTTATTCCTGGTATGACCCAGAAGTAGAGCAACTAATATTTCTTTATTTTGAATTTTGATGACTTTCCTTATATTTTTTAACCACATTCAAATTGTCCTCTTTTTTTGATGAGACCACTGCATCGTTCGTATCTCATAGAAAGACCATCCAGGACTTGGGTGAAGATGAGCGGAAAACGAATTTATTTTTTACCGAGTTGCTACTGCAGAAATATGATTTCTTGCACACTAAGACAACTTCTTTCATTCTATTTTTAATTTTCTTTAACTACAGATAAATTTAGGGGTATAATTTGATAAATTGGACAATGAAATTTTATTTCCTACTCTTAGCCCTTATAAGGACTTTTACTAATCTTAACACTTTTCTTATGTAAATGTGAGATGATTGGCGATCTTACTGACGGGCTCTTTGTGATTCCTCGTCAAAGAAATTAGAAGCAAAGAAAAAGAAAAGAGGAGATAAGAGGATAAAGGACGATGCTTGAGCTTTTGACCAGCTCATCAAGAAATATCACACATCTTCTTCTCCTCCCCTTCCTTTTGAAGCTCCATCTATCCCCCTTCTTCAGTCTCTCCATGACCCTTGCATTCGCTACTTACCTTTTCCTGAGGACATTATTACCGTCCTTGCTAAGAGAGTGGGGCGTGTCACTGCGGATGGTTTATCTCACATTTGCTTCTGCCTCCAAGTCTTATCCTATCACCCTTCCATTTCCTATACTCTCCAACCCCGAGCTTGCTACTGAGCTCGATGGGTCTTTGGCCTTCGTATGTACCTTCTTCTCCATCTTTCTTTAATGGTGACTTGCTTTACCAATTTTTAGTTTATCCATCCTTGTTTTGTAACAGGTAAGTACTTTGGCGATTGAGGCTCAGAAAAAGGCAGAAGATGATCGGGTCTCATTCGCTACACGTACTGCCCAGCTTAAGGCAGACCCTACCGCAGTTGCTTTTGAGGAGACTAGAGTGGAGGAAGAGCTCAGGGATCAATGAGAGAAAGCGGAGAGAGTGGCAAAGGCAACGGAGGAGATCTTGACATTGAAAGGTGAAGAGTTAGGGAAGAAAGATAAATTGTTAAGGTAAATGGAGAACGCGCTGATGGATATGGACAAGCTTTCATAGATCATCTACTGTGTGCTTTATAAGTTGTATGCTGCGGTTAAGCATCAATTTTTTGTTGATCGCTTGGATAATGTTTTGCCGAGGTCAATCTTAGTTTCTTGGAGGACCCAGAGAAGATCGAAGACGCCCTTACTTATTGCAGGACAGAGCGGGCTAAGGAGCTGGAGAAGAAGAAAGCTTCCCTATCTGCCTTCTAGAACTTCTTTTTTTAGCGAGATGATGAGACTGCGCCATCTAAGAAGACCGAGGCCACCTCGACCACTCAAGTTAATGTAACTATCCGACCTTTGTAAATGATTTTTTCTTCTTGTGTAATAAAAATACATTTGTTTTTTTTTCTTCAAATTTTGTTGCAGTTATTTTTTTTAGTTTACTAGTTTCATCACCGCATTACAAATGACAATGATACTTTCGTTCTTTAGACTTCTAAGGAAGTATTATTTACTAAACTCTTGAAGGAAAGCATGAGAAAACTTCAAACTCAGCTCTTTGATCGTCTTGGTCTTAGTGCAGGGCGATCCGCAAGTGTAAAAAGGAATTGAATGAGTTGTTCACACAACTTAGAAAGGAAACTCAGGGGTTTCTTTTCAAAATTGACCAAATAGTTAGGGAAAAAGAAGCTCTTAGCGATTTTTGTTGCGTCGGTGGCGGTATGCTTTAGAGAGCGGTTCCTTTCCACCCGATAGCCCTCATTTAGACTAGTTTAGGCTTTGAAATCTAAATAGGGAGTAAACGTTGTGTATAATTATCAATTTTTTGTACGTGAATTTATTAGATTTTCCATATAAACTTGTTTATTATATGACATTTTTTTTTAAATTTTAACTTCGTGCATCTCGACTTCTTTTGAATCGAACTTTGATTACTACCAACTAGGTCGATCTTCGTGGGCCTCCTCCGAATCAGTCGAAGCCTTTGAGTCCAAAAATCTTTCGTTCCAAATCGCTGATGGCTCGGATGAAACCAGTGCGTCTGAGTTTGAGGTTGTGGCCACAAATTTTGTCATGGCTTTGGAGGAAGAGAGTCTCCGTTTGACAGTTACTAACAAAGGGCTTGAAAGAGACTTGAACAATGTCCTTTCCGAGCTTAAGGAACAAACGATGCACTTGAGTGTCAGTATCAACATAATGTCAAGTTGAGCACTGAGCTGGATGTTGCAAACTCTAAAGTGACCAAAGTAGAGAAGTCATTGAAGGATGGTGAAGCGCTTTATGAGATCGTTTATGAAACGGAGATTAAAGAGCTAACGAAGACTATAAAAGACATGTCTCTTCAGGCTGCCCACCAAATTGAGGAGAATGAGGGTGTCGAAAAATGAGAAAAGGCAAAAAGACCTAGCTTGGACGTGACCCTTACTCCCTCTATAGGCATGGACACCTCGTTGGCGGATGAACGGAGGAAGAAATTAAAAGTACACTTCCAGGTAAACTCAATGAGTTGCAGCAGATGGAGCGATAAAGGCTAAAGGTGCTTCCTCACTCACAGAGGAAGAGGTGGAAGGCGGATACTCTTAAATATTTTGGTGGCTTTTATAGAAATTCAAAGAAGACTAAAGTTGAACTAATTGATACTTTAGACAAAACAAGAAAGGATGTTGTGCTCAAGATCTACATGCTCGAAGATTTACTACGAGGAGCTCAGGCTGCCCTTAGTGTCGTAGCAGCACAAGTCGACATGCCTGTGCATGATCAGATTGTCGACCTCACAGAGAAGCTTAGAAGGGAGAAGGTTAAAGAAAAGACGGGGCAGATCGCTTTACAACATGCAATCGACGTTTTTTCCTATTTTGTACAGCACTCTTATCTGAACTTCCTTTATATCAAAGAATATTTTGAGGTGACTACGGAGGATCCGACAGACCACTAAGCAGTTGTTAATTATAATCCAAGAAATATCTTTCGCTTCAAAACAGACCTGCCTTTGGCTAGCATGCCTAAGCTTATATGTTTATGATTAGCGCGGTATTTTAGGATCCTATATCTTCGGATTCTTTTGTAAGACCATGTTGCAGAATATTTTTGGTTGTACAAATGCTCATATGGGTACTATGAAAAACATTTATTATTTTTTTCTTTTTTTGAAAAGACGTAAATTCCTTGTGAATTTTTACTGGATTGCGCTTCCTTTTAACTTTATTGGTCTAGATTCCTTTGATTTTTCAGCCTTGCACTACTAGGCGATGTTCGGAGACAACCGACTTGGGGGTGAGGCTCAAGTCTGCTCTGATTCGAATTATCGAACTGGAGGGATTATTAATAGACACCAAAGACAAATATAAGGTTTTTTTATGAAGATAAGATCACGACACTAAATGACGACCTTGAAGGGTGTTAATACCTCGGATATTGATTTAGATGATAACAACCATATAAATATTGATGGTAATGTTTTTTAAAGTTGTATAGTATATATTGCAGAATATTACATAGGTACAAAATGATTAAACTTGAAGACTGGTCAGTATAAAGATCAAGAATGACGATTTAGAGATGATGATCAAGACTCATGAGCTTAAAGACAAAATTTGAAGAGCTCAAGAATTTAGTATAGAGTTATGAGTCATTAGAATAAATTGTTAAATTCCTTGATAACAAATTCCGATTTTTACCATAATTTTTTGATCTTTGATATTTAAAAAAATGTTTTAACTTCAAAATATATTTTAAAAAAATTTATGAAAGTTTTTTAATAGCTCAAAATTTTTTAAAAACCATGTTTAAATTATTTTACAGAGTATAAGATTTTAAAAATAATTTAAAAAACAATCATTTTCAAATTTCACTAGCGTATGCCGATATACATATTTTTACATAATGACGTATGGACCGTTGGGGAGATGATTTTTAAAGTATGATTTTTGATTATATCTCTTCGTGAATATACACTTCCTTTTAAACACCATTTACACCAGTGAAAATATGCCTTTCCAATTTTAAAAACCTGTGATTGTTTATTACATCTTGTCACGAATAAAGACATCTTTTTAAACACTGTATAAAGGGTTAGAAAACAAATTTTTTTAACTAATTTTTCATCTTCTTTCTCTAGACTTTCCTCGGTTATTTTCTCAAATACAAATTCTACTTTGCTCTCTCCAAACTATTCAAACATTTACATGTACTTTCTCATCAATTCAAAGATCAACTCCCTATCAGAAGGGCTATAAGTAATCTTGTATCCCAAGTACAGCTGCCGGTATTTGGAAATCAACAACTTTACTCTTATTTGTTTGCCCGTTCAAATCAAGTGGATATGCTTAATAGTTCGTCTAAATTTAGTAGGTGATCTGTAGCTCAGTAAATCAAGAGAGTTTTCTTTGGACTCATGATACATGAGGATGTACCTTGTAGCCTTCAAATCAGGATTTTATTTTGGTTTGCTTTCTATCTAGTTTAAAATTGGCGACTGAAAAGAAATATGTACAAGCAATTGTATGAGACTGGATATCTGATTAGTTAATCCGAACCGGTATAAAATTCCTTATGTTTTTTCTCTTATTTTATTGCTTTTATATTTATCTATGATTGCACCTATGACTGATACTCACTCCCTCTAGTGTTATATTAGTCTCATGATTTATTATTCCGCAACCCACATTTGATATCAGTGCATTAGTTTTCAAAAACTCGTAATTTGATTTTTGAAGAGATAAATGGCTAGTAACACCGATTGTTTACTTTTTAAAACTTTTATAGAAAAAAAAAATCATGAAACCTATAAGTTACTATCAAATGGATTAAAAATTAATTATTCTGAAAAGTCACTTGACGTTTTGGAAAGGTATAATGTGAAATTGCAGAAATAAGTATGTTATATAGCAGATGGTGAGCATACACTTGATATTCATACATCAAAGATTAAGGACAAATGAATACTAAATGATGGATACTCAAGACATATGATGAAAATTCAAAAATCATAAATGTTATAATTTACAAAGATGAAGGGTTGGTTAACTTCAGAATTAACTAAAAAGGATATGTGATTGACATCGGCAATGTCGGTAACTCTAAAGCTCATATTATTTCTAATGTTTTGCTAGTTAGGAACTTGAAACATAACCCGTTTAACATTAACCAATTTTGTGATAAAGATTTTAAAATTAAGGTTGAAAAAGATATTTGCCACATCGAGGATAATGAGTCTAAAATTATGTTTGAATGTACTAGGAAATGTAGTATTTACATCTTAAGTATAAAAGTGCCTTTGTCTTTTGGCTAAACCTAGTGAAACTTGGATTTTGCATAAAAGATCCGGCTTTTTAAAATTTAAACACTTATCTAAATTGCTTAGAATTTTGATTTTGATTTCACAATTCACAAGCATATCATATTTAGGGGGAGTACTGTTTTACATCCATTTATGTTGATGGCAAGGGGGAGGAAAATATAAAATATAACACATGCACATATTAAGGGAGAGTTATTTAACTCAATGAGAGTTGTATTATATTTTATATATAAAAATATTTACATAGCTGTCATGATAAAAAAAGGGAAATTGTTAATACCTTAGATATTGATTTTGATGGCAACAATCATATAAATATATACACTAATGTGTCGTTAAGTTTTATAGTATATATTGCAGAATACTGCACATGTATAAAATGATTAAACTTGAAGACTGATTACTATAAAGACCAAGAATGAAGATTTAAAGTTGATGATCAAGACTCGTGAGTTCAAAGAAAGAGATTTGAAGATCTCAAGAATTTAGTGTAAAATTACAAGTCATTAGAATGAATTGTTAAAGTCTGATAATATATTTTGACTTTTATCACAAATTTATGATCTTTGATATTTTGAACAAAATTATTTTAGTTTTAAAATATATTTTTAAATATTTTATGAAAGTTTTTTTAAGAGTTCAAAAATATTTAAAAACTATGTTTAAATTATTTTATAAAGCATAAGATTTTTTAAACAATTTAAAATAAAAACATTTTCAAATTTCATTAACATATGTCGACATACATTTTTGCATATGTCGATGATAATTTTTAAATTTTGATTTTCGATCACATCTCTTCACGAGTAGGCAGTTCCTTTTAAACACTATCTAAACCAGTGAAAAAATGCCTTTTAGTTTTAAAAAGTTGTGATTGTTTGTCACATCTTTTCACGAATAGCTACATTTTTTCAAACACTATATAAAGGTTTTTTTTTTAAAAAAATTAACCGACTTTTCATGTTCTTCTTTCTCTAAACTATATCTACATATTTTTTCAAATACAAATTCTACTTTTCTCTACAAACTATTGAAACATCTGCATGTATTCTCTCATCAATTCAAAGACTAAACCACTATCAGAAGGGCTATAGGTTATCTTATATCATAAGTACAACTGTTTGTTTTCGAAAATTAACAACTCTACTCTTATTTTTTTGGGTGTGCTTGTTGCCCGTTCAAATCAAGTGGTTGTGCTTAGTAGCCCATCTAAATCTAATGGGTGATCCTGTAGCTCGGTAAATCGAGAGAGTTTGTTCCGGATTTATGATATAGGAGGGTGTATCTCGTAGCCTTGGAATCAATCTTGTATTCTGGTTTGCCTTCTTTCTGCTTTAAAATTGAAGATTGAAAAGAAATCTATACAAGCAATTGTACGAGACTGGATGTAAGATTTGTTAATCCGAACCAGTATAAAATTACTCGTGCCTTCTCTATTACTTTACTTTATTGCTTTTATGTTTATATATGATTATGATTACATCTATGATTGATTGTTAGTATAAATCTGTGTTTTTAATATGTGATTTGATATTAATCTTGAAAGAATTTCAAAAGGTATACATAAGTCAGAAAACACTATTCATCTTTTTTCTAGTGTTATAATCCATTATTCCACAATTCACAAATGGTTGTCTCTTCAGGTCGTTAAATAAGCTAGTGTAGAAAATGATCTTATCGCGTCCTTAATTGTCGATGTTGTATCGAGGCCTGGTGGTGTTCTTTCGCCTCCGTCGAGGGCTAATCTTAATGTTATTTTCTAATGGAAATATGATTTGAAGAAGTATTGCGAGGCCAAATTTCATGGGTTGAAGAATTACTACAGAAAGGGATCATTTTCGACTTCTTAGGCAAGAAGCGGTTTTAGTCAATATTTTGCGTCATGGGACCGTAGATCTCACCGTTATGACAACATCATAATCGACGATTCCTTTGGGGCGAATTTGAATCGTAGCGTAGTTTGTTTTATTATAAGCCATAGTTTCGACCTTAACTTTTGATGCAACTTTGCAGGATGATAAATTTATTCTCTCTTGTCATGTGTGCAAATGCGAGGAATCATGAAGCTATGAGAAGATTTTCAGTAAATTTTAGTTTTTAGTATTTGCTTGGCAAGCTTTATTTATTTTATGGAATTGTATCTAATTTGTAGGTTGTACCACATTCCATGCATTATCTTTTCTTGCCAATCTCAATTGATTGCTCATGCAGTTCATGCTTCTTGAGCTTATTTTTGGTATTCATGCTCTATCGCGCACTTAGCATGGTATGCTCACTATTTGGGTGCATACTATATTTTAACGGTGAAGTCAGGTTATGTATCTACAACTTTTTAATTCACGCATTTGTTTTTTTGTACTGGTTCAGGCCGTATAATATCCTTACGTTCAGTGTAATTGTTTGGCCGGGAAGCCGAGTTACATATGCTATAACTTAATGTTACTAGCTATGTTAGTGAATTAACACAGAGATATTTTTATATTGGTTTAGCCCGTCTAATATCCCTAAGTTCAGTTTACTATATTACTATTTTCCATAATAATGACAATGTTTGTTTTACAAGTAATGGTTATTATACAAAATAAGACTTGAGATGCTTTGAATTCCATGTTCTCGAAACTAGATTTCCATCATGTTTTGATTTGATATGAGGGTTGATCTAGAATTTGCCTTTGAGTTTGGCATTAGTTTTTGGGCTAGCTTCACCATTCTCATTTCCGAGAGTGCCGCTATCACTCACACGCTGCATAGCTAGTGCAGTGGATAAGTGATGGAGGTGAGCCATTGATGGTTTGGGAAAGTAGGCCTAAAAGCGGTATGTTGGACTATGCATCTCTCTAATCCTTTCATGCATTGGTTTATTAGGTTTGTGAATGATTGAAGAGCAGTTAGGACAGGGTCTGAGGAGGGCTCTGCAGAAGCTTCCATCTCGGTTTGGGCTTAGAGGGGATGAATGACCTTTTTGGGATTTTTAAGGCCAGGTGTAATTGCTCTTGGGCAAGAGTATTGGAATCTGTGAGATTCATGGTATTGTAATGATATTTGAAAAAATTATTTAAGTTTTGCTAAAGAGGAAAACAATGCCCTTCTTCTAGCGTTAAATATGTTAATAAGGTTTTCCATCTTAGAAACAACCAAGTGATTTTTATGAAGTAATCACAGTGATGAACGCTTTCGTGATTATGAGTCAACAAAATTGAGTAATATTAATATTCCATTTAAGTGCAGTAATTATATTGCTTTAAAGCTTACATAATTATGGTGAGAAAAATACGAGAAATCGATTCGTTATCTCAGTTCAAGCACTGACAAAATTAAACAATAAAGTAAAGTACGGAAAGCAATAAAATAAGACAGAAAATTTACGTGGCTTGGATGTTAAAAAATGTTACGTCCATGGGTAAAATGTCACTATCTTCTCTCTTGATTCTTTGTACAAACTAAAATGATAGAGTATAATTTTCGATCAGTATGTCTCAAAAAGAGTAAAGTAAAATTTCACTTTTTTTGCTAGCATCCTTTCTATTTATAGTACATAGAGGTTCACATGCATTTTTAATGACATTTTTTTGCTATTTTGGTTTCTACCTTTGGATCGTGCCTTGTTTCGACCATCAATCTTGCTTATTTGATGTGCACGGAATGTGAATATGGCATTTGGTGGAAAACTGAAATTTGAGCGGTTGAATTTTGAACATAAACGGAAAGTTCGAAATTGAGGCAGGATGCTTGGAATTGAAGCGGAAAATCCCAAATTTGAGTAGATAATGACTTTCTAGTTATATAAAGCAACATGCTCGTGGACTGCGCATATGTGTAAATGAAGTTGCAATAAAAAACCATCTCCCATTACGGGAAGGACTATACCATTGCTAGCAATCCGGAACTTCACTTTAGTTTATTGGAAGTTGCTTTATTATGTCTGGGTTAGTGATGTTGCATAGTATTTCTTCTACACCAACACTATCGAGGCTGTACTGCATTGTCCAATCCGAGATATTAGCAAAACGTAGTGTGGAGTTAAGCTGTATTGCTCAATAGAAAAGATTATGCAGCTACTTTGGAGAGTGACTGCTTTGCATGACTTTGTTCTGAGCCGTTTTCGTCGATAGAGGACTGCATTGTTGCCCTTACTTTTGAGTTGGGTTTAACGGTCTTGGGATGAAGCTGAGATCTCTTGGTTTGCCTTTAAGGAGTAAGGATCGACTCTTTGTTGCAGACAGTCCTTCCATCGACTCATCCCTTGAGTCGTTCATGTTTGTGAATAGTGTTTTTTAAGGACGGTAGCGCTGTTCTGTCACATCAAGATGGCGGAGCATTCTTTATATGTTTGGTATTGACATATAATTATAGCGCATGTCTGTTACTTTAGGATGGCGAAGCATTCTTTGTAGCTTTTTGATACCATATTGTGGCACATACTTGCCACTTTAGATATTAGTTTAAGATTGCGATACATCTTCGTTTGCGTATAATCGTTTAAGGGGATCTGCCGTGATTTCATAATGTTAGGATTGCTTTCGGGGTTATAGTGCAGCCTCCATTTTCATTGTTTCTTAGAGATTACACATCGGTTCCAACCTGTCAATGCTTACTTTATGGAGCTGCAGCGCAACCTTCATATTTGGTACTTGAAAGCCGTGCACCAGTTCTACTTGTTGAAGTGAGTGTTAGATTCATAGATTGGTCCTCATACTTTGTGAGTATTTCAAGTTTTCGACACAGTATTATACTGCCCAAGTTATACTCAATGGAGAAGCGCGGTTTTTATGTTGTGTCTCCGTCCTTAAAGCTTTGGCGTAATATTATCTGGATTTTTGTTTCTTGTGTCCTTTTCATAGTTCAACCTCTATTATAGGGAAGTTTCTTTGGCTCAGCATTTACATTAATTTTCCTTTGTTTGGAAAATATGGGTGTAACAAGTAGTATTTCAATGTTCATGGAGCGGATTGAGGCAGAAATATGGAGATTTAAGAGAAACTTACAAAAAAAAATTAATACAACCCACATGTGGGGAAACAAGTTATACATGTCATCTTTTAGAGATATCATGTTGCATAGACAATTAGAAAGCCACTAAAATGTTTTTTGTTCATACATATAATAATGTCAACTCACACTATTATGCTATTCTATTATATATGCTAGTCATAGTTGTGAAAAAGGCACATAATGCCGCAAAATAGCTTGGTGAGGCTTACATTTGTGGATATTTGATCGTTGTTGAACTCGCCTCTTTCGAGAAACTCTTATGATATACGTTTAGAGTTGCTTCTTCTCTTTCGAAAAAAATTATTATCATTTATCCTTTTACCTTACTTATCTCATGCTAATCAGTTGTTTAAGCTAGACTGTCAGACCGAGTTGTTTCAGGTTAATTACCTGCTATAGGACTTTGCTATGCTGCTTCCGCTTTGAATATTCTACTTATCTCCTTTTATGTAGTTTTGTAGTCATTTTGTATGACTCTGATATGTATCTATTGTTTTGACTCATTGTATATTGTGTGGTCTTTTGTACAACTTCCGATGTATAATTTTGTATTGTACCAGGATGTATTTGTATATATATGTGTGTGTGTGTGTGTCTATATGTTTGACTGCTATTCTGTTATGTGTTGTACACATTGTTGTTGTATTTTGTTCTACTAAATCTGTTAGCCACTTTAGTTTTGTATTAAGCATTTATTGAATATGTCGATCCACTTGAGAAAGGAAAATATTTTTAGAGCACATTAACGCATTTAATAGATGTTTAAGACAAAGCTATAGATGGTCGCTCCTAACTAGCCCTATTCTCTGCATTAGCAGACAGTATTACCAAGTAATACTCTTTATTAATATGGATCTTTAGGTGGGGCGTCACAGCTTGGTATCAAAGCAAGTTGTGACGCCCCACCCCGAGACCCATATTAACAAAGAGTATTAATTGGTAACACTTCTGCTAATGCGGAGAATAGATATGGTTATGAGCGACCATCTATAGCTTTGTCTTAAACATCTACTAATTAGGTCGATTTAATGCTTTAGTTTTTTTTCTTTCTCAAGTGGATCGACATATTCAATAAATGCTTAATACAAAACCATAGTGGCTAGCGGATCCATCAGAACAAAATACAACGAAATGTACAACACATCACAGAACAACAAATAAACATATATATACATATACACTGATACATCCCCAGTACAATACAAAATGATACATCATAAGTGGTACTAGGACCACACTATATACAACGAGTCAAAAATATAGATAGATATCAGAGTCAATCGAAAAGAACACAAAACTACTCAAAAAGAGAGAAGCAGACATCGAAGGCGGAAAAAATCAAAGCAAAGTTTAAAGCAGGTATCTAACCTGAAACAATTTGGTTAGTGTACATCCACTTTGAGAGAGCGCTTTTATTAATACCACCGAGAAGAGTACAAGAGATTGATTAAAATGATCAATAGTTTTAATAGAATTGATTTGTGAAGAAGAGATTTGAAGAAAGTTTGGTTTTGATAAAACCCTAATTGATGGAGGTCAAAACCCTAGCAGTCGCTTTTTAGATGCATACATAAATCTCGTCTCTGAAGCCTGAAGATAACTTATATAGGAGAATAGGAAAACCTAGGACAAAAAATTCAAAATTGCCCCTTCGAACATCACAAATCTTCATATCAAACTCAGGTCAAAAAACAGACAGAAGTCGCCTCAGACATCTGACAAAAAGCCTCGGCGTCTAAGTCAAGTCTCTGGAAAATTGACAGGAGTAGCCTCAAATGTATGACCCGGATTTTTGGAACAGCTTTGTTGAAGCCTCAGATGTCTGTCGACTTCTCTCAGACGTCTATCGTTGTTGCTCCAACACCACTTCACCTTCTTCATCGTATTTGCCTCCTCCAAGCTCCAATTTGCGAACCGTTTTCTCCGTCACCAAGCTACTTCAACTCCTTCAGTTCCATATATAGTATCGCTAAAATTCGACATGGAGATCCCACGGACTAGGATCAATAGACAAACCAGTTCTGAGTAACTCAAGAAGTAATGCATATGTTTGGACTTAGTTCTACCTCATTCCTACGGTGCACAATAAAATACATGTCTACATAAGTAGTAACAAGGTTAAGCTATACTTTTAATGATGTTCGTATCTTAAAGACGTTAAATGGAGTATACGTAGATGCTCTTTGGATGCAATCGCCTATGTAAGTGTGAGCATGGTCGGCTTTAAGAAAATATTAAGGCTTAAATTCTGTAAAAACACTCGAAGAATCAACTTTGTTCAGAACCAAAATGAACACAACCAAGAGATTGAATGTGAAGGGAAACAATTCTTTGCCTAGTTATACACCAAGGCTGACGGTTCAAGATGAATAGTTCACCATTAGCCAACTATATCATATAAGTTTTAACTATGGAAAGTTCAAAGTGAAATATCTACTTATTCACGATATAGCATCTGTTCTATATGCACTTTGTGATATTCCCCTTTTTGTGGAAGAAACATATATCATCATTAATGTGTGAGATTGTTAGAAATCTTTCGTAAGAATTACATGAAAGAAGATATAATTAGTCCCACGTTGACAAAAATAAGAGAAGTATACATTATCAGGCTTGGTTTCAAGGTTAGACTGGCAGGCGGCCGCTTAAGGAAACCCCCCGGGTGAGGGCAATGGGCGGGAAGGTAGGTGGTTGTTGACAGGCTTTTCAAGTTTACGGTTTAAAAGTTCCTATTGCTGCTTTTATAAACAAAGTTGATATTGGTGCAGTGGTAGTACAGGCTTTCTGATTCAAAGGGGCAGGACTTCTGATTTTTTTTGTCGATTTCTGTGAATACAGGGAATAACAGTATTATCTCAGTTGGTCCGGTCATTCTATGGTTATTATTTTCACTGTGTACATTACGAAGATATTTTCTGAAGTGGGTGAAGAAGATACATTAAGTTGGAATGTGAATTTTTGAGGTTATGAATCTAATTGGGGATGTAAAAGGAAAAGTTGCTATTTTGGGGGACGACATGATTGATACAGCAGGTAACTTATTGTGTTATCCAGTCGCTTGCATGATTTTGTGGAATTCCATAGTTCTGTGTTACTGAATTCCCTCTTTTTTTTATATAATGAATTTAGGTGCAACCACTAATGCTGCAACTTTATTAAAGAAAGAAGGAGCTAAATCGGATCTTACCTGTGCCACACATGCTGTTTTCGGGTGAAATATGGGTTACATATTATATCAATGTTACAAAAATAGGAGCTGTATCGGTATTTCGTTTTTTCTATTATACTGACATGAGCTCAAAGAAATTTACATTTGTATAAATTAGAGCTGATCTGCCATTTTCATATTTGCACGCAGCAACTAGCAAATGAATTTACTAAATTAGAAGTATAAATATTGTGCATTTTGTAGCCCGCCTGCAATTGAGAGATTGTCTGGTGGCGTTTTTAAACAAGTGATAATCACGAACACAATTCCAATAGTTGAAGTTATTTTCCTCAACGGACTATACTTTTTGTTGCAAACCCTCCTGCTGAAGCCATTTTACGCATTGATGGCGATGCCTACGTTAGTGACATTTTCCAGTGATGCACAGGTCCTAGAGTATTTTATTTATTTTCTCATTTTTTATTTATTTTTGTCTTGTTTATATTCGATTTAGCTTTCTATTTTTTTTATTTCTCGTGAAGGGAATGCAGCAAAGAGAATCCTGTAAGGATGCTTGTTAAATCATTTTGTTAATTGATGCTACAATATTGTTCATCTGATTAAAATAATGGTAGCCTTGTAGCAATGTATGAAAATATAATGTTTCTATCCAAAGAAAATCCCATTATAATTTTATGAGGGGAAAAAAATTGTAATTTTTTGTTGGTTTTGATTAAAGAATCATTTGCATTTTTCAAATCAAGATGATGTTCAAACGTATTTGTAAAAGAAGATGAAATGAGAAAGAAAAATATATTAGTAGTACAAGAAGAAAATACATGTTTTTAACTTCATTTTTTAAATATTATTTTCAAGTCATATTGCTTACATTATCTCTAATTTGAAAGTGTCCATGTGTTACTTGTTTATGTTTAACTCTTCATATTTTGATCATAATTCATAACGTTGTTTGTACTGGATGAAGAACGGAAGTAAAAATTGTAACTTTTTTTTGGCTTGGAACATTTACACTGTCATAGCATGCAAGCTATGCAAGAAATTATGTTCTTATGATAACACTAGTAACACAAGCATATATTAAGCACATTTCACGGTTCACAAATGAAAGAGCTAAACATACATAGGTAAATGTACGTTGAAACATGAATTTGAAAAAATAATAATAAAGAAGAAACAAAAAAAATACAAGCAAATTAACAACATTTGTGGTGTACTTCCATCATCTGGTTCTTGGGCACATCGATAGTTCGATCAAATAACAAACTGATAGGGTTTAGAAAGGACGTAAAGTTTATGTTTGATGTAAGGAACGTGAAACTTTTGTCCAACGAATTAATTATCTATGAGACAATAGAATGTAGTGTTTGGTTTAAAAACGAATTTTATGTTTTCAGTTTTCAATATGTATGTCAAATATGAGAAGAATGGAGGGACGAAGATGAGATGAAAGAAAGACGGATGGAAGGACAAAAGGGATAGAGAGACGATGGAAGAATTAATTATTTCACTTGCTTGTATTATTTCCTAAAACAAAAAAAAATAAAGTTGTTTTCAATTTTGCATGTTAACTTCGTTTTCTAAACCGGTCGTTTTCGATAATATACATGTGTCATGTCCATTTTTGTATGAAAGAAAATCCATAAAATAATAAACCAAACACTACCGAAATGTTGTCAAAAGAAGCTTTTGAAATTATGCACTTTCCCTGTTAACTTACGTGATAAGCAGAAAGCTTTTTTTTGTTAACTATAAGATCTATATTTGCGTAAATCTATATTGCTTAACCATAAAATAATAAACCAAACACTACTAAAACTGTTACTTCTATCTATTGCTTAACCATAAAATGAAAACTGTTACTTTATCTATTATTTAACTCGAGGATATATTACAGTGCTTATCTAATTTTCCTTATTCCACTATCTTGACTTCAGATGCATTCACAAACAATTTTTGCTTTTTTTTTCATTTTTTCCACATCGGAAAATAGGAGCAGAGCATGTTGTCTTTTACCATCCATGCAAAGAAAATGAATATTTTGAAAATGATGCATCAGACAAGTCCGACGCGATGAACATCGAAATTTAATTTTAACTTATAAAACAAAATAATAAATTTAAAACAAAGGTCAAATAACAATATGTCACAAGCTTTAAAAAATTATATGCATTTATAACTTTTAAGAATATGTATTTTCTGTATGTGTGTATATGTATGTATGTGTGTGTGTAAAGTCGGTAAACAAATTTTTGTAAAAAGTAAAACCATATAAATAATAAGTTGATATTTTTTGTAGAGAAATGACACTGGTAATCATCTCAATTACAATTCCTAGCAATTGGGATAACCAAACTCTTTGGGTGAAGTAGATGCAAAATAATCACCTCAAAAGCAGGAACTTCTGGTCTATCACAATTCCAGCTGGCTTTGGAAATGTCTTCTCCAATTGAGACCAACTTTCCTCCCTCTAAACAAATACAGTGGTGGAGCTCATGTAATCACTTATTCTGGAGTGCTCTTGGGTTGAATCTGGCTTGGTATTGAATTATATTATATTATAAAACCAAAGGCTAGCTTTTAGTATTCCTTGAGAATACATAGACAAGGAACTGCATGTTATAATATATGTAAATTCTAAAGAGTGGATATGATATACAATATTTGTTATATTTTGTTTAGTCCCACATTATGGGATAAGTTAAATTTCAAGCACTAAAACTTTTATATAATGGAGCATGTGTAATGGAAATATATTACTAATTTTAGAGATGAATAAAATGTTTCCATCCTTTTTTTCTAATGGCTTCTTATTTTTATATAGTTAAGAACACGTTATCATGTATTGGATATTCAAATCTAGAAGAATCTAATCTATCTCTTCCTCTTATTCAACCAATAAAACCAGATCTGAAATTTTCAAGATCCGCTTTTCTAGATTTGTTTTGCAATTAATTTAGATCTAGATCTAAGTATTCTTGTTTCACAATTCTATATTTGTTTCTTAATCTTTCAAATTTGGATTTAAGTTTTAATAGATCTTATCTATTCAAGATCTTATTTTATCGTGGACTAAATTTATAGATCTTATTCCACTGTACATGTGTTTTTGTCATTATATTTCAGATCTCATTTACTATAGATCTTATTTTTTTGGTCTTATTTTTCTGATCACATTATATTATAGATCTCAAAATCACATTCGAATAATATATCTTTGAGATTTGTTCATGGTTTAAAAATAAAATGTTGTGATTTTTTGAATTTGGATTTGAATTGATTTAAAACTTGCCTATTATTGCATGTTTTTTGAGTTCATTATTTTGGAAAGCAAAATTTGAACTTAACAATTTCTATTGTTGATTCAAATAAATTTATTGAACTTAATTGCGTTTTGGTTTGTGATGTAGATCTAAGTAATCTATGCATGTTTGGTAAATGAAGTTTTCATTTTACTTTGAAATAATTTTGAAATATACAGTTTATATTTTCAGAAGAAATATTTTATTGTTCCTTAGAGAAACATATACAAGAATAATGCATATTTAGAAGATCATATTAAGTTTAGATTCAATATTAATATTGATTTAGCGCACCTGAAGTGAATGGAAACATTAATGAAAGCATACACGATAAACTTATTTTTTAGCATTTGAAATAAAATTAAGAACCTGCAGTTCCTATAATATACTAAAAGCTTGAGTTTCCATAAATAATCAAATTTCAAGTTTTCTTGTAATAAAGAACCAGAAGTTCCAAAAAAAGCGTAAACTTGAATTATTAAAAGGGATATATATATATATAAGTTATTTCAGAAAATTTGATTATTAAGAAGTAAAGATTCTCTTATGGTATTCATTTAATTTTATTTTCGATATGCTGAACCTAGATTTGAGATGAAATTTTGCTAAGTAACGTTAATTAGATTTATTTATTTGTTTGTAAAGGAATCAATTCGTTGTGACAATATTTTATATTTTTGGCCGCAATAATGTTATATTGCATTTATCTTTTTAATCATAAATGCATTAAATGTTGGTGTCATAGTAACAAATTAAATTACCTTATTATCATAAATGCATTGACGATGGTAAATTAAATGTTGTGTTTTTATGTTTGGAAGAAGTATAGACATATGGTTTATTATCTGGTGTACTTATTTTAGCAAACAATGCTCGATATAACGAAAGAAACAAGTTTGAATAACAAGTCGAAGTTATGAAAAGATTTTTTTTCAACCAGAAGTTGTATAAATCAGTCCGAGACTTGAAGTCCTGAATTATGTAATGATTTGTTGATAAAGTCTATGACTTGAAATCTTATAGTTATTTTTTATTATTCGAAATGTATAAGCTTCTAAACAAGAAGTTCACACAAAATTTGAGAACCCGAAATTCATAATAAATAAATGGGCTTGAAGTTCATGAATTGGAAACCCGAAGCTTTCTTGAAACTATGTGAAATGTTAAGATTACACTTCTTGAAGAAGTTAAAAGAGATAAATACATCTTAACACAAGATTATGACAGTGCGTTCAAGAGATTCCAAAAATCACAAAATGAGTTATATCTTACTTACATCTTTGCATCTGCATATTATATTGACCAAATATCCTGAAGGTATTGTGTTGTATGACATTTCAAATATGTCTTGAATTGAAAATTAATTATTAATTTAGCTTTGAAAAGGATGCTCATTATTTATAAAATATGAATTCAAATGACATTTTAGTCCATATTTCTCATTTTTCATTTCAGTTTATATGTTGTAGTTAGTTTAAAATATTTTCCCCCCATTATATATACTTCTATGTAAAAGTACACATGGTCAATTTATAGGTTCTGTGCAACGCGAAATATAATTTCATTTCAATATGTGCGGCTTTAATTTAATTATTCTCTCTGTTGCTTTCTCATTGATATATCTAAATATAGATCTGATCTTTACTAATCGCACTATGTTATGAAACCTAAAGTTTTGACAAATTATTTTTGGGTGCATTAGTCAAACTATTTAATTAACGAAATACATTATAGTATTATCTATAGGAGATAACTCATATAACGTACTATTTAAGTTTATGGATGTGTGTGTATATATTAATCTCTTGATGTGATGTTTTATTTAAAATTTATATTGCAAATCCAACATCCAGAAGAGATGTTATAGAAAATTTATTTTTGTTAGATTGCAATTCCTTCAAAAGAAACACTATATTTCCTGAAGGAATATCATATAAAACATTAGAAGTAATAAAAATAATTTATCTCTAAAAAAGGTATTGTATACCATATTACAGTTCAGAAGTAGTGGTTCTATCTCTTGCATCTTACTTTCATTTGGTGCATATAATTTTGTTCCTGTATTAAAATTTTGATGTGACATTTCAAAAACAGTTACAACAAAAATCTCCAACAGAGATATTTTATGCTACTGTAAAACTAGTAATTATATAATTTATGCGAAAGAAATATTGTATATTGATATGACATTCTAAAGCAACAATTAGCAAAGGGACCAAATCGAAGAGTATTTCATCACTGCAATATCAAGCGGCGCCTCATTTTCAAAGCCCTAGTTTATAAATTTGGACGAACGAGTATAAAAGAGAAAGCAGCCATTTTTAACGCGAAGTAAAGAAGGCTGAAGGAATAAAAAGAAAATGGGGATTTCTTATTTGGGCCGGCTACCATAAAGTATCAATTGGGCTTTATTTTTAAAATTAGAGTTTTGATTTTTAAAATTGGGCTGAAGGAATATAACTATGTCATGAGATTCTCAACATTTGGAATCGACTCAGTTATAAACTTGTGCTTTTATATTTTTTATACACATTGTTTTGATTGCGGCCCTATTCAAGGTGACATACCTAGCCTTTTTTCATTAAACTAGCCACGGTCTTTCATTTGGAACATTTCCAATTTAAAGATTTGTTATTGACATATTATACTCAATATTACTTGTGAAAGTTTGAGTCTGAACACTCCTTCATAAGGAATTTATGTTTCTGTAAACAATTCTCTAGTGTTTCATAAATACACAAGAATTTCGAACAACCAGTTAGTGATATCAATTTGGATTTGATATTTGTTCCATGCATCAAATACATAAACAAATCATTATATCGTAGACAACACAACATGCATGATAATTCCTTTTTACAATGCAAAGGAATCAATCTTACATGTTCCATATTAAATATTTTAATAAGGTGTCCTTGCATATCATTTGGGACATTCTTGACATCTTTTATACTTACTATAAAAGACAACATTTACTAATCCAATGTTGATTATTAAAACAACTAGGGCTAATTTTAACACAAGTACATCGTTAAAATCAACAACGCGTTGTTTACTTATAGCTTAGAAATACCATTGTACCTTTTAACATTTTTTCTTATGAACACATGATTCGTCTGCACTTTGATTGAAAATCAAGCTATTTGATATTTCTATCAAAATACTTATTCAATATTGATGCTTATAAAATGATACTTTCGAATCATTTCTTGGATCAAATCCACAGACTCACAAACTCAATATCACTTCTACCGACTTCGAGACATTTTGGTTATCATGTGCAAAAGTTTACTCTAAGTCATTATTTAGAATTTTCTGTTTCAATACGTACGTATCAAACCTAAAATCATATCAAACGGTAATTTTGTGAGTAAATCTGAATTAACTCGATCATGTTGAATACCGAATCTATTACATTAATTTCAATAATTGAAATTTGCGATATTATTCTCATCAACGTCGCTCACTTAATTTCAACTACATTTGTCTCACTCATAAAGACATAATCACAGCTGATGGGTCACATCCTTTAGGTTACGACTACCAAAATCATATATTGACAGCGTATTTGGAATTCTTTTAGATTTGCACATCATACCATATGATAGAGTCAACACGCTTAGTGGTTTAATGAAACAATCGAGGATTATAATTTTCAATATTGATAAGAAACACATAGTTTCTCTTCAATGAGTGAGTAGGATGAAGGAGTGATCAATCATACTTCAATATTTCTTTTGATCAATTACCTTACCTTTTCATCCTTGTCAAATTTAATTGTGGAGCTCAAATTTTCTCAGTTGATCACTGATTGATTGTTATTTGACTATGGTGTAGATTTCCAACATATAATACATTCTTTGTTGCCCATTTTGACTCTGCCACCTTTGTATTTCTTTAAGCTAAGGAAACTTTGATTTGTTGCCCGTTGTGTGCCTGAAGCAGCCAGAATCTAAGCACCACTCTTGTTGTTCCTTAGCCTGCCACCATACCTACACGAGGAGAAATTTTTGCGACCTATTTGTTTTTTTAAGTCTATGATTATTAGAGACAAATGATTTTGAAAAATATGTTAGTTTAGACCTAGAACAATTTATATTTTTTCTTTTCAGCACCCAGATTTGTTTGACTATAACGAATTTACATTCGTGCCTCTAGGAACCCAAATTGGAAAGGTTTTCACATGTTTAGGTCTAAACTAGCAATTGTTTTGATTGTGTCCATTTTTTCTACAAATCGTGCACTTGGAGTTAACATGATTAATTTCTATTTTACCTTTTTCAGATTGAGTATACCCAAGTCCTCGTCTAACAGTATTAACAGATTGTTACCCTAATAGCATATTTAGTGATTTTCTCCTATGGAGAATTTCCCTAAAGTTGTAGACAATTATTGGACTTGTGTTTTGATAGATTCATTTTCACAATAACAAAGTGCATTTTTTAATTGAATTTTCTCTCCTAGTGATTTCACTTTCTTTCAAAATCAGAATTTCATTTTCAAGTGATTTTAATTTTAATTTTAATTTTTGAATTTTTAATTTCTTCTTCAACTGATGGACACTTATCACACTTAGGGCTCTTATTTCGATAGTTTTTAACGAATTAATCAAGCTATTTATTTAGTTCTATCAAAATATCTCTTTGTGATTCATTTTTAGTGCACTTCACCCTAAGTCTTTCAAAACAGATATTTACCTCATGATAATATATATGTAATTCCGAATAAGTAAGTTTGGATACCTCGCTTAGCTTATCATCGCCGATGTCACTTATTTCTCCTTGAAAACACAATTTTGCTTTTTCACTCTCACTGCGGTGCTTTCATCTTTATCTTCATCACTTTCGTCCCAAGTGGCTGCAAAACTTCTTCTCTTCAGTTTCTTTCCTTGGCTAAGTCAATTCCGAGGACAATTTGGCTTGATTTGACTGGGTTTATTGCAGTTGTGACAAATGATCTGCTATTTTCTGAGTTGTCTAAAACTTTGACTATTCTACTTTTCAGTTGTTGATTTAGCGCTGGATTTCCGTATTTGCGGCTTTACTTTTTAAATCCTTTTATTATCAATGCTAATTCAGCTGCTTCATCTTCGTCGTCGTCATCACTTTTTGTTGTTCCTTTGAGAGCTATTGATTTCTTTCGCGTATCACCTCCTTCGCGTTCTTCCTTGAATTCTATTTCTAGCTTATAAGTGGTGAGATTTTCAATGAGTTCTTCAACTTTGATTTATTTCAGATCTTTTGATTCTTGAATGGCAGTCACTTTTGCTTCAAATTTTATGGTAGAATTCTAGGGATTTTTGGACTATTTCCAATTCTGTATATGGTTTCCGAGAGCTTCTGATCTATAAACGAGATTAGAAAGTCATACATACATTTCTTTAACACTTTCATCCTTTTCCATTGTGAAGTTCTCGTATTCGCTACTGGGCATGGTAAGGCGAGATTCTTTGACTTGGGAGGTTCCTTCTTGAGTCACTTCAAGTGTGTGCCAAATTTTAACTGCACAGTTAGACAATGAGAGATACAGTCAAACTAAATTTACCCAGCTTTGGCAAAACCTGCCTACGTGCTACCCAAGGTTTCTACTAGAAATTAAGTAGTCAGAAGCTTACACACGTAAACTTACGACACCCGCAATGACTAACCTAACTCTACACTCAAAACCCTGCCATAACTCAGCCATTGAGTTGCGAGTTCTTGAACTACACCACTGTAGTTTGTAACCTAGTCACACGACTAGAGTTTACACAATTTTAAAAGAAAATTACAAAATAAAAATAAACGACTAAAAAAACCTTGTTCTTAAATTTGAAGCCCAATATAAAAATAATAGAAGCCCATTATGATTTTAAAGATCGGCCTACTAGAAAATAGAGATGTCGCCCTTAATTTGTTTATCAGCCGATGTCGTTCCTTTTGCTCTTCTAAAAATGTGATTCCGTTTGTTCTTTAAAAATAGGGTTTCGTAATTTGAGGCGTCGCTTGAATGATTGAAGCTCGAATCATTTGATGTTGCTTCTCAATTCACTCGATGCTTCCCTAATTGATTCAATTCATGGCTGCTTCACTAAGTCAAGATCGAAAGATTACTTGAACTTGTACCTGATTGCCTTTTATCTATTATTGATTATTCTCGACTTCGATTCGAGTTTTATGACTTAGTTTAATGGTTGCTCTCAGATTTTCTTGAACTCAAATGCTTTGTTATGCCGATGATGTCACTAGGTTTTATAGGGATTAAAGCCCTATTTTTTCATTCGTATTTGTTTTGATTGAATTCTTCGTGGTTTCTGCTTGACCATTAGATAATTGATTCAATGCTCGTGATAATTCGGACTTGTTCTTATTTGATATGTTGCTTCATGAATTTGAGTTTTCTTCGTTCTTTCTTCTATGACTTCGGCTTCTTAATTTTTGAGATAATTATCAGTTTACCGACTTCATTCCATTCTTTTATGATGTGTTCATCTGAAATCCCCTGCGACATTAAGTATTTTGAACTGCTGCATATCATTTCTGTTTGAACCGCGACTTGATTTTCTTTGCGACTATATTCACACTGCTATCGTTAATAACTCTACACATATAAACATGTATATACATACATACATGTATGTGTGTGTATAATTGTTGTGCCTATCCATATGAACTTGTTGCTGTGTGGTTCCTCTTGAGTCTAATTTATGGTTCTGACCTCTGTTACTTCCATATACTTGTGCCATTTGATGTTGTTTTCATTTTTTTCTTCTACTGGTCTAGTCTTGGTTGCAATTTGGTGTTGAGGCTTTTGCTTGTCACCATGATGTCTCTGGAGTCTTGCATTTATGTGAGCATTGATGTATCTTTGCACCAGACCATGTTTGTTAAGCATGTTCAAGTTACATTGTTAAAACTGAGTTTGTTTGTTATTGTGTGTATTAAATGCTCTGATACTAGTTTGAATCCATGTTGTATGCATTCATGTTGACTTTTCATCCCTTTGGTTTCATGTGTATGCATACATCTCTGTTGCATTAGTTTGTCACTGTGTATATACATGTATACATGCATGTATATATGTATATTGTGTCTGGTTTAGTTCATCTTGCTCATCTGTGCATGAAATGTTGAGTTAATATATGCACTTCATTTTGACTGCACTTGAGTCATGTTGTTTGGTTTGTATCCTTTGTCCATTACTGTGGTGTTTTGAACTGGTTGGCTCATCTGACTGTTGTGCATTTGTTGAACCTCCATTTGAACCAGAGTACGTCTGATTTTGGTTCTAGTTACATATGCACTGCCTTGGTTTCATTTGTGCACACTCCTGTTTTGCATTTAGATCTCTTGTTAGTGGTTTGCATTGTACTGGATTACCACTTTGTTGTGTGAGCAAGTTTAACTTGAGTGGTTGCATATTCATTGTGCATGTTAGTCGAGCCTCATATGCACTTGAGTTGAGTCTAGCCTTTGCTTGGGTTCGATCTTATGCTCACCTGTCCCTATAGTTTAAACAAGCAAGTGTATAACGGTGTGCACGACCTTGTGGCATGTACAGTGATGCACCGTGCATGTCACAAGTTCTTCGTGTATGATGAATTAAAAGAAAAATGATGACGAACAACCCAAATAACCGAGGAAAACAATATTTTCAAACACATACTTCATTGTACACTGTAAAAATATTTCTTTTTCAATTTTACCACGTCAGTGCTTATTTTGCAGATAATTCAGATGCGGGATACAAGCTGGAATAGAGTTAAAGATCAAATATGAATGAGAGTGAATTATGTAGTGAGGTGTAAAATGTATGTAAAAATTTATAGTAAAAATTGTGTTGTAGTTTGAAATTGTATATCATAATTGAAAAATGTATAAATGTAGTGAGAGTTCAAATTTGTACTATTTGAATTTGTAATAAAATATTTGTTTGAATAAAATATTTGTTTGAATATGAATTCTGAGTTGTTTATTTTATTCAACAGATATTTATTTAATTATGTGGAAAAATAAAATAGTACAATAATAAATACATTTAAACGAATATATATATGTTTGTTATCATCAAACAAAAATCATAGGCTATTGTATTCTACACTATAATGTTTATAGTATAACACATAAATCATATACATGTGTAATTATAATTTCAGTTAATTAACCTTTTAATTAAATTAATTAAATTATCTTGATTTTGAAAATCATTATTCATATGTATGCATGCATATTTATGATATTTTAAAATGTTTTAAAATATCGTACATATTACATAATAACATGCACATACATTTTATTAATTAACTTACCAATAAATTTATACTTTTCGAAAATTATGTTATTTTGTTTTTCAAACATTTTGAAAAATACGTTACATTATAACTATTGTAATAAACATACATTTTATTTTAAATTTAACAATTAAATTTAAAATCTTTTACTTTATTTTTAAGACAATTTTGAAAATTAGCCCAAGGCCTAAATTAAGTTGGGCCTTTTCTATTAGAGGCAACCTTTGGGCTCACTTCACCTTTCAGGACAGGCCAGTAACCAAGTAGGACGGGGTACTTGATTACCCAATTTCAATCCTAGACATTACCTTTCTAGACACCGTACTGAGTGTGCAAGCTTAATAAGTTAGCCCTAACATGACTAATTTAGACCGCATAGGCTATTGAGCCCTGATACCGTTGTTGGAACTTGGTCAGCCCGCAGTGGTAGTGGTGGGTGTATTTCAATTTATTTTATCCTACTGGATCATTATTGGGCGTATGAAGTCTAATTCATTTAGAACAATTCTAAATTTGTTTTAAATAAAATCATGTATGTTATTTTAATTTAAGTATTTTGTAATGTAAAGTTAGTTGAATGATTTAGTTTATATATATACATATATCATATACATATACATATGTGTGTGCATGCGTAAGATAATAACCCGTGAAGGGTATAACATGCCCGTATATAGATGTCAGGATTTACATCACAATGGACATATTAGTTCATTTCGTATGTATTGTCTAAATATGTGTATAAATCTATAATGCAAAGTATATTTATATAAATACGTGTACATATATCTAAAACATATTTTATAACTAAAAGTCCCAAAATTAAATATATATATATATATATATATATAATTTAAAACATTTGTATAAATATATATATGTTGAATATGCAAGTATATAATTTTTGTTTGATAATAATAAACATATATATATATATATTCATTTAAATGTATTTGTTAATGTACTATTTTTTTTCACATAATAGATATTTGCTGAACAAAATAAATCATACATAATTTAAATTCAAACAGATATTTTATTCAAACAAATATTTATCACAATTTTGAATAGAACAAATTTAAGCTCTCACTATATGTAAACAAATTTCAATCACATTACAATTTCAATCACATCACATTTTTCACTATACATATATTTGCACCTCACTACATTTCACTCATTCACTCGTATTTGATCTTTAACTCTATTTCAGATTGAATCCAACATCTGAGCAATCTGCAAAATAAATACTGATACAGTAAAATCGAAAAAGAAATATTCATGCACTGTAAAATAAAATGTGTATTTTGAAAATGTTATTTGACTCGGTTATTTGGGTTGTTCGTTATTATTTAATTTTGAATTCATCGTATACGAACAACTTGTCACATGCACAGTGTATCACTGTACATGCCACAAGGCCGTGCACACCAGCATACACATGACAAAACTGCAGGGACAGGTGAGCACAAGGTCAAAGCCAATTAAAAGCCGGGTTCAACTCAAGTGAAATACAAATAAAGTCACGATATTAGCACAAGGTCAAACCTAAGCTCTAAGCTGGATTCAACTCATGTGCAATTCCAAAAATCAAGAGAAGTTCAAGTGAAACAAAATGAAAAGTGATATGCATAAGAAAACAATGTAGTTGGTCAGATATGGAACCAAAGTTACAGTTTTATGTGCACAACAACATCGAGTATGTCAGGCTTCATATATACTATGCACATGAATCAAATGCAATCAACTGAAAGCGAAGACCTGGCAACATATATGATATGATCAAAGGCAACAACATCAACCGAGGCCAGACTGCACAGTCAAATGCAAGTATATGAATACAAACTCAGACTGTAAATACAAAGTTCAGTAGCATGGCGCAAAGGCACACAACATAGTCTCGACAAAAACATAATGTACTTGTCAACAAGGACATAGTAGGTGCATGCAGACTTCAAGATGTAGTGCATGGTCAAACTAAAACAACACATACACATGCCCAGGCTCAATCAAAGTCAAATGCCTTCAAATGAACAAGACCAAAACAGAAAATAAAATGCCATATGTGTATATACATGATATGGACTATGGTGAACCAAATTGAACCAGACTTGTATACCACACAAGAATGAACAAAGCCTCGACAGTAAAGCTTTGGAACAAAATCAAAGACAACTAGATCATGGAAAAGTCTCAACAACGTATACACACACATGCATGTGCATGTGTACACATGATGACATGCAACAGTGAAGTCACCAGACTGCATGAAGTCTAACAATGACCAATGGACTCAGACTTGAAGTAACAAGAAGGATCAACTAAACCCAGAAATGAAGACTGGAAACACTACAACAACTCAACAAAATGCATTTGCTAGCATTGTCGTACACACTGAACCAAACAACTATACATAATGTGAAGATATCAAGTGAAGTCCACACCAGCTTGAATGTACATAAGCAACAATGCACAACAACTATCTAGTACAGACTCAATGAAACAACACCACAAACAAGTCACATGTTCCAAACAACCAATATCACACATAACTTCAAGCATGCAACCGAATACAAGTCGAAATGCTCAGCTTACAAAAATGCAAAGCTATGCCAGAAAGTGCAGACCACATTCACATGAGACCACGGTCAAGTACGTACATACATACATACATGCATATATACATATATATATATATATATATATATATATATATATATATATATATATAACAGTTCAATGTTTCGACTGTAACACACAGCATACATAGATACATGTATGTGTGTGTGTGTATGATGTATGTGTAGTGATAACCAGTACAACAGCTCGAATGAGCACGTGCACTTATATACACATGCAACAGCCGGAATACAACCAGAGAATCACCAAACAAGTGAGATAGGCAAGACAACGATGTACTAGATAAGTGAAACATTGAGACGACATTGATGTACACATATAGAACAGTGGACAATGCAACCCAGACCAATGTCACGATACAACAACAGATGGATGCAAGTCAGAAAATCAAGGCATGTAGCCGTGGTGACCAAGATAATAACAAAGTCAAATTCACACAAAATCAAAGTGGATAAAGTCAAACGTAATAGTTGTTTCAAATTGAACAAGTCAGTGCCGAAGTTAAATATTATCACAGTCAACATGCACAAAGAAAGGAACCAAAGTCAAGTTTAAATGCCAAAAAATCAAGTCGTGGTAGCCAAGGAATCAAACAAGTCAGAAACGAGCCACGATAATCAAGTAATCACAAAATTTACGAATTTGAACAAGTCAGTACAAATCTCAAGCATTCAAGCAAAATTGAACGGCAAAACAAATTATCAGACAGTCGAATATTTAGGGAATTGAACCCTTTTTAAACCGAAAGTCATCATTGGCCTAAAATCCATCAAGTTCAAGCAAGCTAATCAGTAAAGCAAAAAGCATAAATCAAATACCATTAAAATCGAACTCGATCGAGAAGCAGCCACAAGCAACAATCAGCAGAGGGATCAAATCATAGAGTATTTCATCACTGCAATATCAAGTGGTGCCTCAATTTCAAAGCCCTAGTTTATAAATTTGGATGAACGAGTATAAAAGAGAAAGCAACCATTTTAACGCGAAGGAAAGAAGGCCGAAGGAATAAAAAGAAAAGGGGGATTTCTTATTTGGGCCGGCTACCATAAATTATCAACTGGGCTTTATTTTTAAAATTAGCGTTTTAATTTTTAAATTGTTTTTAAAATAATTCTTTTTTCTTTCAAACAGTTGTAAAGTCTAGTCGCGTGACCAAGGGACGAACTACGGTGGTGTAGTTCGAGAATTCGCAACTCAGTGGCTGAGTTGTGGCAGAGTTTTGAGCGTAGAGTTAGGTTAGTCAATAGCGGATGTCGCGAGTTTACGTGTGTAAGCGTCTGACTACTTAATTTCTAGTAGAAACCTTGGAGGCAGCACGTAGGCAGGGTTTTACCGAAGTTGGGTAAATCCGTGTTGTTCTGTTTTTGTCTTTTATATTGTGCTATTATCTGTGTTGCTATTTTTCTGCTATTATCAGCACTACAATTATTTTATATACTTCCATATTAAATTTTTATAATTAATAGCATCACCCTATTCATCCCCCGCTAGAGTGAAATCGATCATACAATATATACATAATTAAACATATAAAATTAAACATATATATATATATATATATATATATATATATATATATTAAAATTATTTTCAGGTCAAAATTAGCATAATAAACATACTAATAATTTTATCATTATTTTGTGTATATATATAATAAATAGTTTCGCTCATAATATATTAGTAATAAATATTAAAAAATAAAATTTTAAAGTTAAAGAAAATTTAGGATTATAAAATACAGGTTTACTTTTTTTCATGAGTTTTTGAAACGAAATATTATTTTTAATAAATAAAATAAATGTTCAACCTAAGTAATTTAATTATTAAAAGTATTAGGGTTAACAAAAAATTCTAAAAAAATTTCCATGGGTTATTGCATAGATGTAGTAATTTAGAAAAATATAAAATCGAATTTTCAATGCAATAATCATTTTAAATATGATAAACAAATCAAATAATCAATAAAAGGTAATTTAAAATTATTTATATATATAAAAAAATTATTTTCGAGTATGATAATTTATATTATGTATAAATAGGTGTAAGAAAAAATTCTAAGCTATTTATACACTATAAATATACATATATGTAGTTATATGTTTAAAATATACATTAGTCTATATTTAAATTAATATATAAGTATACAAAAAATAATTAATAATGAATTTTTTTAATTTCTTACAGAAAATTATGTTTTTTATACATAAATTATAACACATAATAATATAACCATGCACATAACCAAACTGATTTGTGATAACTACATATACCTACGAAAATCTCACCTGACTAGTTATACGGCATCAATATATACACAAATTTGAGATTAATCAATATTAAATCATAAAATATGATATGATTACTGTTTATATAAAAAAATACCAATTGATGATGCCTTTTAGTCCGCTTCAACCAATGAATTCCCGTCTCTGTTTATGCTCGATCCGTCAGATTACAAATCTGGAATCGTCGACCTTTTCTATTAAATAGTGCTTTTACTTAACTTGAATTGATTTGAGTTTCTTAGAACTGATATGGGGATTAATTTCGACTAGCAAACTTGATAGTCATGGCAGCCAAAAGTTGTTTTTTGATTAAGGGTTTAGAGATCCATATATATAGCCTTGTACAAGAGAGATATTACGACAATCTCATTATCTATTCCCGCTTAATCTTAGCCATCCATCTCTAGGTCTAATCCTAAGCTTTAGCCGCCTTCAATACTTGTTAAAAACGAAATTTGCAGCCCTAGTGATGTGCTTTAAACCCATTTAAGCCTAAGCCAAAACACTATGCAATTAAATCTAATTTAATGGCTTATTGATATCCTATATCGGTTGGTACATTTATAACTATTATAAATATATAACAATTTTTATTTCTCAAACTATATTCAGATTTTTATAATTAATATTTCATAAATATTAATTAATTTAATTTATTTATAACAATGATAAACTAATTAAATCATTCAGTCTTAAGGGAATTCATCATTTCAGTTGTGTAACTCTTGGATGTAAATTTGTTCAGCAAAAAACACCGAACTATTGGAATGTTAACGTTCACACGTCACTTAGCAAGTGGTGACATTATGGACAAATTTATCGCTTATTCATTTTCAGTAAAATCTTATTTAATTCAATAAGCGTTACCCGTTAGTGACATTTATATACACCAATTCTCTTCATAAAAAACTGTATCACTTTGGATTTATGGAATTTGATAATGGTCAAAATTCCAATATTGTCCATATTCAACTCTATAGTTCCAAACACAAAATCCTTGGTTCAATAATAACAATTATTATTGACTGTACTACTCTGGCCAAACATTTTGGCTTTGGATTGACTTGACTTGACCATGATACTAACCTTATGTAACTGAAGTGAGGAATCCTCTCTTGAATAGTGTATTCCTTCCATTAATTCCGCTCAACCCAACTATAATCATTTGATGCATGTCGTTCCATGATTTGACTATAATCAAAGCAGAGTTTTTCATATTGAATGTTGACAGTATTCTCAAGTCGAAAGAATTGTGTAACTTAGTCACATCGATATTTTCTACTTGACCTTAGTTATATTAGTCAATAGAAAACTATCGAGTGAGTCGTTCCATAGTTACCCAATAACTATCAGTACGTAACCCCTTGGTATCCCCAACAGTCATGAGTAATACACTATCCAATATTTGAAGAGCGTTACGTACTCTAGTCTCAACGATTACATTTATATCCAGTCTCGATGCATCTTGACTAGGAACATTTAAAATGATACATTTGTTTCATTGTGATAAATTACTCACGGTTATAACACTTTGTAACTACTACCACAAAACATATCATTTATGGATTTTCTATTAAATATACTTTTAAATAAATTTATTAATTAATATAACTACATTGTATCAAGTACATAATAGAAAGAAAATACCTTTATTTCGAACAAGATTGGTCAATGAGTTAGATATGTGTAACAAATTACATAATTGCCTGTAGGACATACCCCTAACTCTATCACTTATATCAGTATAACCATATACAATAAAAAATAAAATGAAAATCTTACTTTATTTCTAACAAGGTTCGCTATAAGAGTTAAGTTGTATAATATTTTTTTACAAAATTACCCTTAGGGCAAATCCTTAACTGTATCAATGACACCCACTTTAAAGCTCAACTTCTAAATCTTCGATATCAACGTAAATACCATCTTACTAGGCATCTCCATTCCTATGTTTTGACACCCACGATTCTCTTTCCATCATATCTCGCTTAAAATTACTACGATAAAAAACTTTAGAAACATAACATCTTGACGTAATGTATTCATATTGAACTAATTCTCCTCAAGCAATCCATTAAATTACTCAACCTTCACAATCTTCATAAACACATAATAGGCCTTCACCCTAATCAAAAACCTTAATATAAGATCAGTTTTATCCCCATTACCGTCTTTACATTTGATGGAATACCCAAAACATTAAAAATAACACTAATCACCTTTTCCACAACTCAAAATACGAGCAAAGAAATCTCACTCAAATCAGCACCGTGAAAGATAATTCTTTAGATAGATTCAAACCTAGATACCACTTTTGAGTCAATTTTGAATTAAAAATATATGAACCATCGTTTATATGTTTCCACATTAAACCACGTTTTAAAATTATTATTTACTTTTTTTAATAAGAAATATATTTTAATTAATTTTTTATAACTTCTAGTCTTGTCGATAAAAGAATAATATGAAATATTATTTTTTCGTATATTTTCTAGTTTCTTGAATCGTTTATGAATTTTGATGAACTACCGAATTTTGCTAGAATTTTTGAAAATGGATAGAGCATTTTTTTCAACATTTCCAATTTTTTTTGAAGAAAGTGTACTTTTAGACAAATCTGATTTTTCTTGAAGAACTTTATGAAAATATTTGGACTTTTCTAAAAACGTTTCTTTGGAAGTATTTGATTTTGTTAGAAAGATGAATCTTCGTTGAAAAAAACCAAACTTTTGAAGAAAAATGACATTTTTGTTGAAAATATTTAATTTTAAACTAATGTCTGAATTTCCGACGGTCTTTTATTTTATTGATGTTATATCAGTGTTGAATAAAATTAAAATCTAGTTTGATTCGTTTTTGTTTATTGAATTACCATTTAGTTTTTTCAACATGAACGGATGAGGTAGTATACACGTTACCTGTATATTGCTTAGATACTTTGTAGCGTTGGGGTAAGTGGAAGAAATTAACATTGGTACTCTAACTGCTTTAATGAGGAGAGAAGCCAAATGTTGGGCGGGGCTTTTGAATCATTGGACGCACGTTCTTTCTTCAGCTAGAGCACTCAAGTTTAACCTAACTTTTCATCTTCCTCCTCCTGTTGATGTCCAAACTCACATTCCAAATTGAAGAATTAAAATTGATTTAGATGTAGATGTCAACAGGAAGGTATAACACAAGTCAACATTTCTCAATACAACACCAAATAGAAGTACAAAAGGAAGAGTTCAAAATTTTAGGTTTTTCCCTGTCTTTATCGTTTGTCCGGATTTTATAGTAGGGAAGCAATTTCACTGCTAAACGTGACGGCTACGGAGCTCTATCTGCTTGATCCTCCCTGAATTCCGGTAACGATTTGAAATTTTGAATTGGTTCTTACTCTTACTATGTCGATAAACTTATTTTAATTAATATTTCCACTACAATATCAGTTTTATCTGCATACGTTACATCAAATTATCTTATTTGATGTACAGGAGGTTCATAGGATCATAGCAAGATTTGATTAACATGGAGCTGTATAAAATTGAAAGTTTTTTTTTGGTACCGTCTAGATCTGAAAAATATGCATTGAAATTTTGAGACGGAGTGAGCAGTCATGGTATTTCACTCATCCTTACCAAATTTTCATATTTACCTAGAAAATGTTTCACGGAGTGGTGGAGGTGTGGGGAATTGAACCTCGTGCCTCTCGCATGCGAAGCAAGCGCTCTACCATATGAGCTACACCCCCAATCATGTTATAAATTTGTATTTCCTGCTTCCATCAAAGAGAAATTGTCATCCATTTTGTACTGCCCCTCGTAGGGCTGCATAAAGGTTGAGTTGAATTGGATTTGACTGAATACTTCACTCGACCTATATAGGTATGAGTTAAAGTTAGAGTACCATCACATAGAATTCATTCACTACATATTTAGTCAAGAACATTGTTTCAAAATACATTTCAAACACTCTAAGAATATTTCTCAAAAAGCTCACAATCAATCCTATGGGTTTTTGGCCAATCTAATTTTACTTGGATTGACATCAAATATGATTTTTTAAGCATATATTTATTCTAGAATACACATGATCTATTATAGTTTTAAACTGCTCTAATTTTACTTGGACCGATATTTAATGAGTTTCTTGGATAGGATTGGAATGGGTTAAAATAAGGTTGGATTGAATAAAATATCACACCCGACATGTACGTAGTATGTGTTAAAAGTTGTAACCTATATCTAATCCAAACTTGGTTGGTGGTTGAGTTTGGTTAGGTTTAGGTGGGTTGGGCCGGATTGGTTGGTATGTTGGATTGGAGTCAAGTATGAGTTGTCTGCTCCTAGGTCCATGGACTGGATAGAGTAGACTAACTACTAGGGAATACCGATCCTATAGATATAGATGTTAGAGGCCCTTTATAGTGATGAATGTGATATTGTCCCACATCGCCAAAAATATGTGCAGTTTTATGTTTATATAGTAAATTTCTCAAACATATATTGGTTCTTAGGGTCAGATAATTTTGTGCGAGGGAGGAGACTTATATGGTCATGAACTAACGCGTGCGCCGTCCGCCTGTCCCGTATTGAACTGGATCGGGTGCGGGTCCAATAAAAGCGGACCGTGTTATGTTTTTGCTAGACAAAAGTGAACAGTTTTTTGACTGTTTAAATTCGACCAGATGAGAGTCGCATCTGTTTGAACGGACATGGACGCTGCTTTTTCAAACGAAGAGACGCGGGCGGTTTCCAACGGATATAGCCGTTGCGAATTTGCTGTGTTGCAAATTGAATCAAAGAGACGCGTCCTTTTTTCAACGGATGTAGTCGTTCCAAATTTGTTGAAGAGACGCGGCCTTTTTTAAACGGGTGTAGCCGTTGGAAATTTTCCTATATAAGGAAAATGAAACCTTATCACTTCCAATTTCAACCAATTCTCTTCCTTTTGAAAAAACAATCCTTCATACCACATAGAAGTTCATACGCACTACAATCTCGAATAGATCACGTCTATTGTATCTTGAAAGACTTTGAACAAAGTTTTAAGAAAATTGTTACGGCAAGTCTCAGACGAAATTTTCTTCTTCATCCGGTTAGATTTCTTGTTTATATATATATACACACACATCATTCTGTAATCTTTCCATTTCGAAGTTGTGTCGTTTCTACGAATTAGTACAACGATTGTTTATCGCTATACTTTAACGTAGCATTTTGTTGTACTTATTGCTATAGTTTGTTGTTGTAAATTCATTACAACAGTAGTTATTGTTCAAAATTACCGATACACAATTCCAAAGTAGAGGAAATCTGATTTGTAAGCTAGTATTAGGAGTTTATAACTGATTGATCTCTGTTTTTGTATACACGTCGTATAAAAATAGAGATAAATGATTTATCTTTAACCGATCCATGTTGTAAAAGCTTATAAATATCACTAATACAATAGATAATCATTGTAGTTTTCACTAATCACTATATTATTTAGCGGTGGCGAAACATTTCAATCGATATAATCAAATCAAACATGATTATATTTCCAATATGATGATATGAGGGTCGACACAAGCTACATTTTTTCGTGATTATAGGAAATAATTCGATAAACTTTGTTTAATCTAAAATGGATTAACCATGGTAATTCAGGTAAACATTGTTGGAATAATAAGTCATACAATATTTGTTTATTTTTTCTGACAAATAGTATATCTTAAAAGGTGGAGGCGTGGGGAATCAAACCCTGTGTCGAGCAAACTGCCTGCTTCAATCCTTTAAAGATAGCTATGAATGATTAATCTCAGATTGATCCATGTTGCAAAAGCTTCATTAGAATTTGAACTTGTAACGACCCGAAATTTTCGAAGCCGAAAATTCCAGATAGTTATGAAAAAGAAGAAAGAGATAGAAGAAGAAGAACAGAAACATCAAAAACTCACATTCGCAGCGGATAAAATATAATAATAAATAATAACAGTTTACAAAAGAATATTTTATCTATTGATTACACTTTAATACATCAGAGTTTCACATATATATACAGTCACTGATCATATACAAATCATGTCTTGGATATATAATAATATACTGCAGCGGAAATACTCTATACGTACTTGCCATCCAGCTCGTCTCCTGAGCTCCAGAACGTACCTACCTGAAAATCTGTAATACTTGGTCTGACCCGAGCATTACATCAAAGTAACACCGGTGTCAGGCTGAAAACCAGCGTGAGTAAACCCATTTAACACGAGATACCAAAATAATTAACTGATATAAACCCGGGTGACTTATATCAATTAAACAAATTCACAGTTTGTTATAAACAACGCTTATTTCACACATCCATTTCTAAGTACCAAACTTAGATAAAACAATCCAATTCTCTTCAATCATTTCATCCCAGCTTATTGATTTCACAAATCAATTCATAAAAATTCGAAGCGGTTTCTGGTATTTTCCAATACCCGACCCCGGCCTCTTCGAAACTCATGTTATCTCATTCCAAATTATTCCAGTGAAATACACAACATTTCAGATCAGAGATGTCAACACATTCAAAACATCCAATACCATTCAATTATCCATAACAAACTTAATCACAGACAAATCAATTCAATTGATTTTAATTGAATTCCAAACCTCAAATACTTAGATTTCTTCATTAATTTATTTCCAAACCAATAAATTAATCAACTCTTCCATATTCATTCATTTTGATTAATCACCCAGGATTAATTACCTTTCAATTTCATTCAAGTAATTATCTTTAATTAATTTCACGTCATTAATTAGCCTTAACCAAAATTAATAAGTAATCTTAGTTATTCATAATTTAATTTACCATATCAGTTACGTGAATCCTTAATTACTTGTATTAATTACTTTCTCACAAGTCCCTTATTATTGATTAATTCATCTTGATTAATAAATCTTTGATTACGTCATTGATTATATAAATTAAGGATTTCCAATTATATTTTAATTTATCCTAATCAAATCCAATTACCTTACTTCAAAACACCGTATAATCTTTTCGATTAATTCCAAACTATAATGAACTATCCTTTATTTATTTATTTTTTTCATTAAATAAATCAATTACTCCTTTATTAATCATCTTAATCAATCTCTTGATCAATTCCGCAAAGTGATTATATTTTTATTAATTACATTTAGTAGTTACTTAACAAACTATCTAATAATTATTCTAAATTACTTACACTTGATTTATTAAGTTAAAACTTAATAAATTAATTAATTCAACCTTTTGATTACTAAATTCAATGATTAGAGTTTAGAACTGTATAGAACCCAAATATTTCCAGTCAAACAACAATCAATTTACGAATCATCCAAAACCAAAGTTACCCGATCATTAGTTCGCAGTGCATATCAAATCAATTCAATCATTCCATCAATTATATAAATTAACCATTAAAATTTAAATAAAACACAGCTGGGTGAGATTACTCACCTTTGAATTACTGTTTGCAATCCATTTCAAACTGGCTTGATCCCTTGATTTTGAACCTTGTATAAATATTACATAACTTATTAATATCTGTGATAATCAGATAATCCATTACAATTTATTGATTTTAATCTATCTAATAATTTGAATAATAATTCCATTTGATAAATTTAATCCAATTTAAACTAAAATTTAATTTATCTAAAAATTAAATTTAAAAAAAATAACTTTTTGTAAATATCTTAAAATAAAATTAACTGCTAAATTTTACCAGCAATTCAAATTATTCATACTTGTATTGTTATAATAAAATTTTATTGGAAGGCAAAAAATTTTGTAATTACCTCAAAAAGAAAACTCGCAGTATCCTCCCTCTTCTAAGCGACCAGATCCTGACCAAGCTTCGCGAGCCACCACCTCCCTTCGTCACTGCCCCAAATACGCGTCCAAGCTATCAGTCTCTCGCGACGTCAGGTCCTTTTCACTCGCGACGACGACTCGAACTCCAAACCCTAACTCAAACGCACCCCACCACCTATCATCCTTGTGCTTGAGCTCGACTTTGACAACAACTCAATCGTACGTAGGCGATTCAAGGCTTTGAACTGCTCTCTAAGGTGGAGGAACGCACGCGACCCATCAGCTTCCGGCCTACGATGGAGTTTGCTTCGATCGAGAGAGGGAAGAAAAGGGTTTCGTCTAATTTCTGAGCTTGCGGCGAGGCCATGGCTTCGGCCATTAGATTTGTTTCTTCCTTTTTTTTATAATATATATAAGCGATAGATAAGATCGATTTTGTTTTCAAGCTGAAGAGGAGACGGGAAAGACATAAATAATGTGGAGAAGCTTCTTGAGAATGCTTGAATAAAATATCTAAGGTCGTTGAAAATATTCTTGCTAATTTATTTTAACTTTTTATATTATAAAACTTCCAAACGACTTGTTAGTTACTATGTAAAATTTCAAACTCCACTTAAGGAATGCCGTTAGGCAATTATAAAGCTTTACCCGCGTTCCGAACCCGATGAAACGTGTTTCGGAACCTAATTTGATCGTATGCACGAGTTACAGCAGAAAACAATCGGTTTTAAATTAAATTGATTTAAAATAGTTCTAAGAGTTTGGAGCTGTCAGGGTCAAACGACAACCCCGATTGCTACGAAAATTGAAATCCAATAATAACTAACTATTACGGATCCAGTGAACTGGTTTCATCAAATTCCGAGACTGTGCCTCGAAAGGCTTATTTTTAAACTCAATTTAAACGTTATATTTTCAAAACTGAAAAAATTACCTTTAAATTAAATTTCTACCATTCTATTATCTTCAGTAACACCATTATAAATTTTACAAGCCTTCAAATTATTTTTAAGAGGCTTAAAACTGAAGAATTCAATAATTTACCCAATTTCATTTATTAAATCCATAATTTAATTATTAAGTAAATATTTATATTTGAAATTCAAGTTTAAAATTAACCTTTAAATGTTTTAGAATCAACTAATTATTCCAATTTAAATTGTTAGAAATTCCGGGTCGTCACATTCCTCCCTCTTAAAAGAATTTCGTCCTCGAAATTACTAGTTAGGAAGAATGGACCAATACCCGTTTACTTAAAACTCACAATTCAACTTCCTACCAACTATCTTTTATTAAGGGCCCACTATCACCTTAACCAACTTCTTAAAACCTTCTATAGTTTCAAATAATACACTTTTGCTCAATTATCATCCTATTTCAATTTAAAACCAAATTTTAAATTATCAAAATTTTCTCAAAATTTTTCCAACTCTCTAAATTTCCAAATTTTTTTGCCAGCGTCTCCTTTGCGCGGCTAGCTCGATGCTACTACAAAAGGCCTCTACGAGCTCTTAAATTCCTAAAGAAAACAAAAGCCTAGTGGCTACATCAAAAACCCAATCCAATTTCATTCAGAAATTTTAAATACATACCTTTTTGTCGGGCAATTCAAATTTATCTTCTGATATCAAATCCAAATTTCTTTTCCCCTTTAACACCTGCATATCTTTCTTAGCAACAATATCCAATCATAACCCTATACAATCATTTTCATACATTTCCTTACACAAGTTTCATATCTATTTCAAATTAGTTTTCACCGTTTCATATAAATTCAATTTATTTCTGATTTCTAATATTGAGTTTTATTTTTCATTTAAACTGATTCATATTAGTTTCATCTACTAATTTATTTTAATTTCCAATTTGGAATTGTTTTGTCGTTAACCAATTTTTCTCAAAAATTTTCTAACTCCCGAAATTTTCGAAATTTTTTGGCAGAGTCTCCTTTGTACGGAGGAGCTTTTGCAATTTGACAAGAGATATAAATATATAAACATTGACCCACACGGTCGGAAAAAAGCAAAAACAGTTCATATTTCCTATTTTTATTGCGTAGGCGTAGCTTATTTAGCATTTTAAGCATGCCGCTTATTTATTTTAGCAAATAGATCAATCCAAATCCAACCAAACGGCTTCCCAGTACCTGTACTTACTCAATTTAAACATATAAGCACTATATAAATGAAGTTTATAACATTTCTCTTACATAAACAAGTGTAACACTTCAATTCTAAAAGAAATGCATTCAACATAACTTCTACAAGCAATTTATATGTTTTCAAAACTAATTCAATTGCTTTAAACCAATCTACATACCATTTCATTCAATTTCAATGGTTTGGAACTCATTTACTTACATTCCATTGATTTTTTTAATCCACACAAGCTCATATTCACTTCCAATGATTCAGAATCAATTTTATTTAATCTCTATCAACTCATAGTATTTTAATTACTTTTATTTACACCAAACAACAATTATTGTTAGATTATAACTATTTTAAATTAGTTTCAACTCGTTCTGCATTTAACTCCATTTCTTTTTCTAAATTATTTACGAACCATTCATTGCATTTCATTTCATTTCCGCAATTGTTTCATTCAAAACAATTTATTAAACTTGGCACATCCAATACTTATAAATTCATAACCATTTCCCAAATTAATTCAATCCAAGTTTTTATTGAATGGGCTTTCACTCTTATCTGAAGCCAAGTTTCCATAAATTTTAAACTTAAGTGGATTTACTTAATTTATTCCAACATCAAACTTAAGTCTACTTCTATTTGATTCTCATTTAATCAAATTCCATTGAATTTAGCCTGATAATCCAATTCCAATCACATCTTTGATTTAGTTTTTATTCAATCAGGCTTCATCTATTTATTATTTAACTCAATCAACCAATTTTTAATTTTTAATTTGCTTACTCAATTCATTATCGAATTTATTTTATTAATACAAAGTCATTCTCTATTTATTTCTATTCACTTGGATTTAGCTTTGCAACTCAAACTATTTCTATTATAATCACTTCTCTTATATCCAATCTACTTGCAAATCTCATTAAATATTATTCAAATCACCCTTGAATTTTTATTTATAATTCAAACCATCACATTTTTTTTCAATCCAACCCTATTTTATTTTTACAACATCTCTTCTAATTTATTTCATTATTAAATCCAAGTCGAGTTCTATTTACAATTTGAATTCATTTCCAAACTCCATTATTAATTTACAATCCATTTATTTACCAAAGTTGAATTTTATTAATATACTCAACCAAATAATTATTTAGCCAATTAGCTTATTTTCAATTTCTCAATCAATATTCGATTTAATTTACTAAATTACTTCATTAAAACTCCAGTTTGGATTTCTTTTATTTTCCCCAAAATTCTAACATCTTTATTTAAAAATTTAGAAATGCTTGTAAATTCACATCATACTAAATAAATAGCTCTTTTATAAAAAAACTTCTTATAACTCGATGTCTCAACCAGTTCATCCTTGTTCTCACAGAAATTCAGTCATTCATTGATCAGGCGTAGGACTGAAAATCTATAAGTACTTAGTAAACCCGATGTCAACATCCAGTGAAAATACTTCGAAAATAATTTTTATTGAAAATATAGAAAATAGTTTTTTGAAAATAGAGGAAATATCTTTGGTAACAATGCTCTGAAAATCATCACCCCCATCCATGGTCACAGTTACATACCAGGGTTATGTTGCAGTCACAACAAAAGTCCATGTAACTGCAGGCTCTCCGCGGCCTCTCAATTACGCCATGGATCCCACACAACAAATCACAGTTACATCCATGGTTACGTTGCCGTCACAGCAAAAGTCCATGCAACTGCAGGCTCTCCGCGGCCTCTAATTTTCGCTATCGAAATGAAACTTCTCCACTCCTACATAGGTCGCAGTCTGCCGATATAAAATCAAACACAGACTGTTGGCTCTCAGCGGCACACACGACTTTCGCTATGTTATACCATAGGTCGCAGTCTACAGATATGAAATCAAACGTAGACTGTTGGCTCTCAGCGGCACACACGACTTCCATTATGGTATACACTAGGATCAACTTTAGAACCCCCCTTGGGCTCAAGGCAGCACCACCCGGTGGCACTCCTGAGAAGTTCATTTCCAGGGAGCGTCTTTTTCCCCAGAGCCATCATTAAAACACTTTATACTATTCATATAGTATCTTTCAAATCATACACCTAGTATGATCTCATACAAGGCTCCTTTACACAAAATCGATTATTCCAAAATCGATAATTCTCAAAATAGGCTTTCCAAATTCCAATATTGATTTTACCCAAAATCAAAAGCCTTTCCAAAACCAAAGGTTCCCAAAACCTTTCCCAAAATCCTCATAAGATCCTTTATATATATACCGATATATATAAAATTTAAAACTTTGGCCCAGTATAAACTTGTATAAAATTCCTTTTTATACTTCAAACACTTCCAAAATCCTTTTTCTTCCAACAATAGATTCAACAAAGGGGTTTCATCTTAAATAAAACAAAGATATATAACTTTGTTTATTCAAAATCAAATATTCCAATTTGATTACTCTTTTCAATATCAATTTCTTTTCCATTCACTTATCCACCTTTACAATAATCCCCATTTGGATTATCACTTCAATTCCTAACTCAGTTGGTATTAAATCCATAACAGTTTGAACTCCGACCAGTTTATTTAGAAAATAGCTTGAAAAATTTAAAAACAAATAAGTAGTTGGAAAATAATTACTAGTTTTGTAAAATAGTTAGAAAATAGTTAACTAATCGTAGAATAGTTGAAAATAGCTGAATAGTTTCAAAAATTTTAGATAATTGTAATATAGTTGCAAAATAGTCAATAATTTGTAATATAGTTGAAAAATAGTAATTAGTTTAGAAAATAGTTGAAAAATGGTTAAATAGCTTAAAAAATAATCGTAAAACAAGTATATAAAATAATTTGGCTTTAAGAAAGAACGGTTGTATATATTTAATAGCTTAGAAAAATAAGTTTATATCAAAACAATTTATATTGAAAATAGTCAAGAGCCAATTGTTCACTTCCCCAATAATTCAATTTAAATCACCATTTAAATTGACCGAATTCCAATTCAAATAACTCCAAATTCCATTGGACTTGATTAATTCCCAATTCAAGTTTAATCAATCTTGATTCCTTCCCAAATTTAAATCAAATTCTAGTTGATTTTAATCCTGTTCAATTTTAATTATAATTCCATATTACTCCAATCAATTTGAATTATTATCAATTGAATCCATTTCAAATTCAAATCATTTCAATATAATCCAATTCAATTTCCCATTTAAATTTTAAACTTATACATCTTCAATCACCAATCCAATTAATTCAAAACAAATTCGATTTTGAACTAACTCAATCTAAATCTTGAATTTAAACTATCTCGAATTATATGAATTCTAGTTAAATTCTCAAAGGTTGGTTTAACCCTTTTAAACCAAATTAACCTTTATTTAAAAGTTTTTAATCAATCTTGAATTTCTAAGTCCAATTCTTCATTTCAATATATCTCTACTTATATTTTTCAGATTCAAATAAGAGCTCAATACAATTTTATTTGTTTTCAAAATTTAATTTATTATTCAATTTTATCTTCCAGTTTGAAGCCAATTCTTAAACAATTTTAATTTTCAAACTCAATTATTCAAATTTATTTTATTTATACAATACCATTCTCAATTTAAAGATTTTATCAACAATAGGATGATAACATCCCATTTATTCTAAAACATCCATCCATTTTCAATTTTTAAATCTCAAACCCGATTTGAGATCACACAAATTCCCTATTCAGATCACCATTTAACTTTCCAAGTTAAATTCCAATTTAAAATAATTTGGTAGCAATTTCTCTTCTAGAAACTCGAAAATGAACATCGATGATGCTGCAGTCATCACCGACGTTATTTTCCAATGACCAAAAGAGTTCAATGCTTTTATCTCTTTAAAAACATTTCGAAATATTTTTGACTTCAAATCCCCCAGATTACAAATTCAACACAAAATATCTTTTGAAATCATGTTATTATTCCTCCAAAACCCTTGAAAGGCACTTTCAAATCCAAAGGAAAATTAAATTTTCCCAAAAATTCCAAATTTCCAATCCATCCAATTCATATTTGAACATTACTCTGGAATTTTCATCTTACTTTATTTTCAATTATTCTCTGAAATTCTATTTCAAATTATAATCTCATTTATTATGAAGTTTATTTAAATTTATAATTTACATTCGCAATCTATATTTCAAATTCCATTTGGTTATATATGTTTGTTCTTCAACTTTGGTTATAAGTTTCAATTTGGTCGTATTTTATATTACTTCTTATCTTAGTTTCAATAATTTAACAACCATCCACCTAAATATTCATTAGACGGAAATATTGCTTTATATAAAAAATATACTTTTATATAAAATCATTTAAAATCTTTATATAAGAAAATAACAAGTACGCTTCATATAATATACACTCAACTCATTCTAGAGTACTACAGACTCTATTTAATGAGTAATCCCCACCAGAGCCAAGGTTCTCGCTTAACCTTTTAGCCCTGATACCAACTGTAACGACCCGAAATTTTCGAAGCCGAAAATTCCAGATAGTTATAAAAAGAAGAAAGAGATAGAAGAAGAAGAATAGAAACATCAAAAACTCACATTTGCAGCAGATAAAATATAATAATAAATAATAACAGTTTACAAAAGAATATTTTATCTGTTGATTACACTTTAATACATCAGAGTTTCACATATATACAGTCACTGATCATATACAAATCATGTCTTGGATATATAATAATATACTGCAGCGGAAATACTCTATACGTACTTGCCATCCAGCTCGTCTCCTGAGCTCCAGAACGTACCTAGCTGAAAATCTGTAATACTCGGTCTGACCCGAGCATTACATCAAAGTAACACCCGGGTCAGGCTGGAAACCAGCGTGAGTAAACCCATTTAACACGAGATACCAAAATAATTAACTGATATAAACCCGGGTGACTTATATCAATTAAACAAATTCACAGTTTGTTATAAATAACGCTTATTTCACACATCCATTTCTAAGTACCAAACTTAGATAAAACAATCCAATTCACTCAAATCATTTCATCCCAGCTTTTTGATTTCACAAATCAATTCATAAAAATTCGAAGTGGTTTCGGGTATTTTCCAATACCTGAACCTGGCCTCTTCGAAACTCATGTTATCTCATTCCAAATTAATCCAGTGAAATACACAACATTTCATATCAGAGATGTCAACACATTCAAAACATCCAATACCATTCAATTATCCATAACAAACTTAATCACAGACAAATCAATTCAATTGATTTTAATTGAATTCCAAACCTCAAATACTTAGATTTCTTCATTAATTTATTTCCAAACCAATAAATTAATCAACTCTTCCATATTCATTCATTTTAATTAATCACCCAGGATTAATTACCTTTCAATTTCATTCAAGTAATTATCTTTAATTAATTTCATGACATTAATTAGCCTTAACCAAAATTAATAAGTAATCTTAGTTATTCATAATTTAATTTACCATATCAGTTATGTGAATCCTTAATTACTTGTATTAATTACTTTCTCACAAGTCCCTTATTATTGATTAATTCATCTTGATTAATAAATCTTTGATTACATCATTGATTATATAAATTAAGGATTTCCAATTATATTTTAATTTATCCTAATCAAATCCAATTACCTTACTTCAAAACACCGTATAATCTTTTCGATTAATTTCAAACTATAATGAACTATCCTTTATTTTTATTTTTATTTCATTAAATAAATCAATTACTCCTTTATTAATCATCTTAATCAATCTCTTGATCAATTCCGCAAAGTGATTATATTTTTATTAATTACATTTAGTAATTACTTAACAAACTATCCAATAATTATTCTGAATTACTTACACTTGATTTATTAAGTTAAAACGTAATAAATTAATTAATTCAACCCTTTGATTACTAAATTCAATGATTAGAGTTTAGAACTATATAGAACCCAAATATTTCCAGTCAAACAACAATCAATTCACGAATCATCCAAAACCAAAGTCACCCGATCATTAGTTCGCAGTGCATATCAAATCAATTCAATCATTCCATCAATTATTTAAATTAACCGTTAAAATTAAACAAAACACAGCTTGGTAAGATTTACTCACCTTTGAATTACTATTTGCAATCCATTTCAAACTGGCTTGATCCCTTGATTTTGAACCTTGTATAAATAATACGTAACTTATTAATATCTGGGATAATCAGATAATCCATCACAATTTATTGATTTTAATCTATCTAATAATTTGAATAATAATTTCATTTGATAAATTTAATCCAATTTAAACTAAAATTTAATTTATCTAAAAATTAAATTTAAAAAAAAAATAACTTTTTGTAAATATCTTAAAATAAAATTAACTGCTAAATTTTACCAGCTATTCAAATTATTCATACTTGTATTGTTATAATAAAAATTATTGGAAGGCAAAAATTTTTGTAATTACCTCAAAAAGAAAACTCGTAGTATCCTCCCCTTCTAAGCGGCCAGATCCTGACCAAGCTTCGCGAGCCACCACTTCCCTTCGTCACTGCCCCAAATACGCTTCCAAGCTATCAGTCTCTCGCGACGTCAGGTCCTTTTCACTCGCGACGACGACTCGAGCTCCAAACCCTAACTCAAACACACCCCATCGCCTATCATCCTTGAGCTTGAGCTCGACTTTCTCAATCGTACGTAGGTGATTCGAGGCTTTGAACTGCTCTCGAAGGTGGAGGAACGCGCGCGACCCATCAGCTTCCGGCCTACGATGGAGTTTGCTTCGATCGAGAGAGGGAAGAAAAGGGTTTCGTCTAATTTCTGAGCTTGCGGCGAGGCCATGGCTTCGGCCATTAGATTTGTTTCTTCCTTTTTTTTATAATATATAAGTAATAGATAAGATCGATTTTTTTTTCAAGCTGAAGAGGAGACGGGAAAGACATAAATAATGTGGAGAAGCTTCTTGAGAATGCTTGAATAAAATATCTAAGGTCGTTGAAAATATTCTTGCTAATTTATTTTAACTTTTTATATTATAAAACTTCCAAACGACTTGTTAGTTACTATGTAAAATTTCGAACTCCACTTAAGGAATGCCGTTAGGCAATTATAAAGCTTTACCCACGTTCCGAACCCGATGAAACGTGATTCGGAACCTAATTCGATCGTATGCGCGAGTTACAGCAGAAAACAATCAGTTTTAAATTAAATTGATTTAAAATAGTTCTAAGCGTTTGGAGCTGTCAGGGTCAAACGACAACCCCGATTGCTACGAAAATTGAAATCCAATAATAACTAACTATTACGGATCCAGTGAACTGGTTTCATCAAATTCCGAGACTGTGCCTCGAAAGGCTTATTTTTAAATTCAATTTAAACGATATATTTTCAAAACTGAACAAATTACCTTTAAATTAAATTTCTACCATTCTATTATCTTCAGTAACACCATTATAAATTTTACAAGCCTTCAAATTATTTTTAACAGGCTTAAAACTGAAGAATTCAATAATTTACCCAATTTCATTTATTAAATCCATAATTTAATTATTAAGTAAATATTTATATTTGAAATTCAAGTTTAAAATTAACCTTTAAATGTTTTAGAATCAACTAATTATTCCAATTTAAATTGTTAGAAATTCGGGGTCGTCACAGAACTGTTAAGTAAATATAACAAATTCAACAAATTAGTCATAACAATTATCATTAATCACCATACTATTCTATATTGTTTAGTAGCGGCGAATTATTTCAGTCAATATCACCAAATTAAGCGTACTTATCTTTCTGATATGATGGCTAAAGAGTTGACATAAGCTACATTTCTCGTGATTGAAGGAAATAATTTGTCCACAATATTCATTGGAATTAATAAATTTCCATTTGGATATTAAAGAGAAGATATTTGGATAGTAAAGCTTATGTGGTTGCTTGATCTGAAACTGAATGGAGCAAACATGGTCATGTAGATAAATTTTATTTGCAATAATAAGCCATGTAATATTTCGTTCCTTTTTGACAAAAAGTTGTATGTCTTCTTTCCTTTAGAGAGAAGTTGTGATTCATTCTATATTGGTCATTGGCTTAGATAGAGTTGACTAGGATTGTTATGATAATGTTACCCGTTACCAATGCGAAAAAACGACCACGTATGATGCCATAGGTAAGGCAAAAGTGAATATTGATGCATTACCATTACAGTTGGTAAAATGATAGTTCATATGCCGATAAATCGGTAAATCCTTGATTAGTAATGGTAAAAATTTCCTACACATAAAACATTAAAATTGTATTGCGTTACAACTTTAATAATGGTATGACAAGTAAATATCTTGTTCCTAACTGTAACTTCGTTAATCCTTATATCAATATTTTGACTTATTTTAAATAATATAGAAAATTTTCATGATTCATCATAAATTATTTACAACAATATGAAATAATAGCTTTGTTAATTGTAGACTTTGAACATAATAAAACTAAAAAAGAATCATCACCATAAATAGTACTATAGACACCTTAAAAACTGATATTCAAAAGTGTTTGTAGTTGCAATTAATTAAAACGGTGAAAACCCAAATTAGCACGACTAGTAAATTCATCGTTATTATTGGTATATTTACCATTAACAACGATAAATTTACCATTATCAAACTAATAGTGTTGGTACACCGATATACGTTAATATTGGTTTACCAATTGGTTGACATTACTACGGTTACATTAAATTTCAATTACCATAACAACCCTAGAATAAACTAAGTGCTTAGATTCTTGTAGAGATGGTTATAAATGCTTTACCTTTGATTCATCCATGTTGTCAAAGCTTCATTGAAATTTGATCTATTAATTGAATATCACTAGTACAACTTAATTATATGGTTATTATTAATTATTGTTTTATTCTACTATATTTTTGTATAGTGGTAGAATATTTCAGTCACCATCATTGAATTAAGAGTACTTAACCTTCCAATATGATGATTGAAGGTTGACATAAATTGCATTTCTCGTGATTCTAAAACATAATTTGATCAACAATGTTCCTCGACATTAACTTGGATATTATGGAGAAGGTATTTGAGTAAGAAAGCTTATGAGGTACACCAATGTTGTCAATGTGTGCGCTTTGGTGCAAAATAGCTCAAACTGTAGCCACTGTGCCTTTTAGCAATCTAAGGCGCAGACGGTGCACAGGACTCAAATAAAGCACAAAAGGCGCACGAATCGAAAAGCCCAAAGAGGTAGCTCCAATGAATTGTACAATATGAGATAAAATTTGGCCTTTAGCCGCAAAATCCGATCGGAATGTACCTATTTAGCTTTAGCGTACCTGACAACTCATTTCCGACTTAATATAGGTTTCGAACAAAATGAATTGAAGGTCTTTGTGACTTCTCATATTGAGTTGGGTTGGATTTGTGAGATTCTATTCTCTAAATTACATGTGTGTGCATTTTTCAAAAATGTAAAACTCGAATATCAATAGCAGTTTTTAGTTGCAGATGGTTGTGTAGGAAATACAAAAGATGATGGTCAAGGCGCACAAAAAGAGCAAGCCACAAGACGCATGCCATGTGCCTTTTCGCTTTGACTACTTTGGTGGTGCTTGATAAGAGCAAGAAGCATGATAAGTAGACAAATTTTTTTAATATAAGACATACAATATAGGTCGTGTTAACACGTGCCCATTTATCAATCGGGCGTACAGTAGGGGTTCGTTTACGGAGTAAATGACAAAAAATGACGAACAAAAACCATACATTTATAAATTTGGAGGTGCAGGGAATCGAACCCTGTGCCTCTCGCATGCAAAGCGAGCGCTCTACCATATGAGCTACACCCCATTCATGTCATAATTTTGTTTGTCTTTTACATATTAAATTAATTGTTATTCATTGCAGTATCGACCCTTAGCTTGAGTAGATTAGACTAGTTGCTTAAGTAATGTCAATCATGTAGAGGTAGCTATAAATGGTTTGTAAAAGCTTCATTGGAATTTGCACTATTAATTAAATATCACAAATACAGTAAACTGATATATGGATTTCATTAATTTACTGTATTATTGTTTAATTGGGGTGATATATTTCAATAAATTTAACCAAATTAAGCATGTTCCCCTCTTTAACATAATAATTAGAGGGTTGACATAAGGGTTGTTTTTTTTGTTTTGTTTTTTGATTGTAAGAAATAACTTAGTCAACTAAGTTCATCAGCATTAATAAATTTCCAGTTAAATGTTATAAAGAATTTATTTGGATAATAATGCTTGTCTTGTTGTTTAGTGTTGTCAAGGCGCACACCTAAGGAGAAAAGCCCCACGTGCAACCGTTTTTCCTTTAAACAATATAAGATGTGTGTCGTGCACAAGACACAATTACAGTGCAAAAGTGTTATCAAGCGAATAGCCTAAAAAGTCATGCTTTAATGAATTATACAGCATGGAATAAATTTTGGACCTGATGTCAAAAGTTTGTGACCTTTTTTTTTATTTGGGTTGAATATTCTCAAAATTGCATGTATACACAATTTTTTAAAGCTTAAAACTTTGTTTTAACAGTGGGTTTTAATTGCAGAGTTCTAGTTGAAAATATTATAAATGATGCTCAAAGCGCACCAAAAAACGCACAGCTCAAACCTTGCGACTATTCACCTTGACTACTTTAGTGGTTGCTTGATATGAGCAAGCATGATAATTTAGACAATTTATTTCACATAATAAGTCATACAATATAGGTTGTGTTACATGTATCCATTTATTAACAATGCACACGTTGCAGTTTCATTTATACTCAATAAAATGACAAAGTTCGTTATATGAAAGATAAGTTTCTAACGCTAAAAGTGCAAAATTACCTTTGCAAGTAAGATTAATTATTTGCATTAAATAGAGGGAATCTAACTCCATGCCTCTCGCATGCAAAGCAAACGCATATGGGCTACAACCCCCTTCATGCTAATTTTTTCAATGTCTTTTACATATTAAATTGAAATTATCATTCATTCTGCATTAATTTTTAGCTTGGATAGAGTAAATTAACTATTAGGTAATGCCAATCCTATAGAGGTAGCTATGGTGACGAGAGGATTGACATATGCTTCATTTTCTTGCTATTGTAAGAAATAATTAGATCAACAATGTCCATCAACATTAATAGATTTTCCTAGATATTGTAGCGAAGGTGTTTGGTGATTGTAAAAAATAAGTAGATCAACAATGTCATCATTAATAGATTTTCATGGATATTGTAGAGAAGGTATTTGGAAAATAAAGCTTGTGCGGTTGCTTGATCTGAAATGGAGCAAATATGGTAGTTTAAATAATATTTGTTTAAATAATAAGCCATGCAAAATTTATTTATTTATTTGGACAAAATGCATACATCGAAAAGTGAAGTTGTGGTCTACCATATGAGCTACACCCCCAATCATATCAACTTTCGTGTCTTTTATGGTCATTAAAGAGAAACAATCATTCATAGTGTGCTAGTCCTTAACTTGGTGGAGTAGGCCAACTGCAAGCACCAAGCCAATTTTGGAGTGAGTGCAAGCCTACTTTGCAATCCTGATTATTCCCCTAGTTACTTAGATGGTGATGAAGTGGTAATGAAAATTAATTTTATGGTTTAAGATTTTGAGATTTAACTTCTTTATTTTCCATTCTGGTTTATTTCACCGATGTGTCTTATTTTTAGTTAGGTTCCATTATTTATGAATGTGGGATTTTATGGCATATATATCAATTAATCTTTATTTTTAACATGGGTTTAGACTTTAGAAAGAGAAACCGGATGTGTGTAACAACATCCCAAATAAATCCATATGTATGGTTATCATAAATTTATATTGGTTACTATATTGGCCTATTCTATTATATTGTTTAATAAGTAGCAAAGTATTTCAATCTGTATCTCCAAATTAAGCGTATTTACCTTTCTAATATGTTAATTAATTAGGGGGTCAACATAAGTTGTTTTTTCTCATTATTGTTGGAAATAATTCGGTTAACAACATTCATGAAGTTAATAAATAATTTCCCAGTTGGATATTATGGGGAACGCATATGCATAATATGTTATCTTTGATGCATATTTATTTGTCTCAATCAGTCTGCACTTACCTGAAAAGCTTATGGAGATTTAGTGAACTCAAAGGTAACTCCTTTTTATAGTCCTCTGGAAGTACCAAACTTATTACTTTGGATCTTGATTTTTTTTTCTCATCATTATTTTCTTGAGTTTTAAAGTAAAATTGGCTTCCACAATTTTCCCTCCTTTAAAACAGCACCTGGTACTTTGTTTTTCATATGGGGAGTTGGAGAACGAGATCGTGCACCATTGTCCTACATTACGGTGAGATTATTCATATTTTTCATTCTTCTTTTGTTTTGCTTTAGTTTGTTATTTCACATTTGTTATATGATGTTGAGGCTGTTGTTTGTATTATTAGGCAATTACTGATAAATAAATATGCATTACTTTATTGATATTGTACGCGAGTGCTTTTCACACATTGCGTGAAGGCATAATTTTAAATGATGAATTTGAAATACATTTTATTTTATTCAATTTGCATTATAACATATATTTGTGATTTGTATTTTTCTTGAAATAATTTTGTCAATAATTAAATTATAGTTTGACTTATATATAAATGCTACGCATGTGATATGAATGTCAATGAAAAATCATGTTTATGTTCTAATAGTGCAAAAACGTTTATTTTGACTTTCTACTAAAAGGACATTGAATTTTAATTCACCATTTTACGTAAAATAGTTATCTCAATTTTTACTCTTGTTTGTTTGAAGAAAGATTTTAAAATAAAGGGGGAAATGAAAAGCATGTATACTCTTCGTTAACTCATTGTTGGACTACAGTTGGTTTTTGTAGGGTAATTGTTGATTTTGGTGAAAAGGGTTCAAAATAATATGTACCTTATTTTCATTATTAGTAGAGAAGAGAAGTGAAATACATCTGTCTTCATTGAAAGATCTTTCGTGTGATAGTTAGAGCTCAGGAACTAAACTAGATGAACTTATTAACTATTCCGTGTTAAACAAACATTCTTATACAGCCATGGGCACAGCCTTCCACACTCTCCTCTCTGAAAACTATCGGTTGAGGGAACCGTTGCGCAATGGCGTAATTCTTATATGAATAAGGTGCTGATAGTTGTGTTATATTGATGTATTAGATAAGGGCTTGAGCAGGTGCAAGTGATAAGAAATATAGATGGTTTTTTTTCCAATAAGAAAAGAAAATAAAATAAATTAGAAAATCGATCGTCAGATTATCAAATTTCATTGTAGGCACCGAATAAATCAATAAAAGTAGTAGCGTTTTTGAGATTTTTCATCTCAGAAACATCCAAGTATTTTTTACGAAGTAATTATTGGTGTTTCGTGATTATGAATCAAAAAATTAAGTAATATTGATATTGCCTTTAAGAGGAGTAATTATGTTGTTTTATTTACACAATTATGGGAAGAAATATATTAGAAATCGTTTCGTCATCTCGATTCAAGGACTGACAAAATTAAACAATAAAGTACTAAAAATAATAAAATGACATTAAAAATTTTCGTGGTTCTGATGTTAAAGAATTATACGCCCACGGTAAAATGTCATTATCTTCTCTCTTGAATCTTTGTACAAACAAAAATGGCAAAGAGTACAATTTTCGGTTAGCATGTCTCAAAAAGAGTAAAATAAAATTCCCTCATTTTTTGCTACACAGAGGTTTCCGATTAGCATGTCCTTTCTATTTATAGCACACAGTGGTTTACGTGGATTGTCAACGTCGTTCTTTCATTCTTTTGATTTCTGCATTTGGATTGTGCCATGGGTCGACCACCCGTCTTTGCTTATTTGATGTACACATATGGTTAACGTGACCTTCGGTGGAAAACTAAAATTTGAGCGGTTCAATTTTGAACGCATGCGGGAAGTTCTAAATTGAGGCGGGAAGCTTGGAATTGACGTGGGAAAACCCAAATTTGAGAAGACTGACTTTCCAGTTCTGTAAAGCAACGGACTTGTGGATTGCACGCATATGTGTAGGTGAAGCTGCAACAAAAACCGCCCCCACTGCGGGAAGGACTATACTATCACTAGGACTTCACTATAATTTACTGGGAGTTGTGCCTTTATTATGTTCAGGATGGTGATGCTGCATAGTATTTGTTCCGCGCCAACACCGTCGAGGTTGTACTGCACTGTTCAATCCAAAATATCAGCAAAGTGTAGTGTTGAAGTTAAGTTGCATGGCTTAGTAGAAGAGATTATGCGGCTACTTTGGAGGGTGACCGGTTTGCATGACTCTATTCTGAGCCATTTTCGTCGATAGAGGACTGCGGCGTTGCCCTTGCCTTTGAGTTGAGTTTAACGATCTTAAGGATGAAGTTGTGATCTCTTGGTTTGCCTTTAAGGAGTGAGGTTCGGCTCTTGGCTGCGGAACAGTTATTCCATCGCCTCATCTTTCAAGTCTTTAATATTTCTAGATAGTGTTTTCTAAGGACTGCGGCGCTGTTCTGTCACATCAAGATGGTGACGCATTCTTTATCAGTTTGGTGTTGACGTGGGATTGTGGCGCAGTTTTGTTACTTCAAGATGGCGGCGCATCCTTTGTAGCGTTTTGATACTAAATTGCAGTGCAGACCTTCCACTTTAGATGTTAGTTTAAGATTCAAGTGCATCCCGTTTGCGTATAATCGCTTATGGGGTGTGTCACGGTTTTGCAATGTTAGGATTGCTTTCGAGACCGTATTACAGCCTCCATTTCTCATTGTTATTTAGAGATTGTGTCTTTGTTCCAACCTGTTAATCCTTACTTTATGGAGCTACATCGCAACCTTCATGTTTGGTACTTGAAAGCTGTGTAGCAGTTCTACTTGTTTAAGTGAGTGTTAGATTCGCAGATCAATTCTCCTACTTTGTGATTATTTCAAGTTCAACGCGGTATTATAGCACCCAAGTTATATTTAATGGAGAAGCGTGCTTTTTATGTTGTATCATCGTCCTTAAAGGTTTGGCGTAATATTACCCAGATTTTTTTTTTGTATCCTTTTATTGGCCGATCTTCTAAAAAGTTGTACCTTTAGTCTTTTCACTCCTAATAAAATACGTTTTGATTCTTATGTTATTCTTCTTTGTGATTAATCAATTACATTTTGGGGATTTTTCAAAATTTCAATTAGGCGGTGGAGATTCGAATTGTGGTAAATATATAATTTCCTCTTCTTCTTCATTGTTTTACACACTTCAAAAAAAGTTAAACACAAAATCTAATCCTCTCCAAGACAAGTTTCTTTTTCGAACAAAGTAAGGGCATATTTCTTTTCTTGATGTTTCCTTTGCTTTCCTCAACCTTTAATGATTATTGATAATTAATTCGATATATTTTCTTTGATATGGCAACCATTTCTGTCTCTCCCCTGTCTTTGCCATCTAAGGTATCTAAATTAGGGGAAATAGAGGATGTTTTGGGTCATTTCAGGTTCGGGGTTATGTAGGTAGGGTTCTTGAGCCTTGCGATTGCATCCACATGCCCCAGATGGTTTCATTTCTATCCATCCTGAACATATTCGATGCGGACTTTAACTTCCCTCTAACCAAATTCTTCGTGAATGGTTTACTGTTGTTGGTATTGTCCCTATTTAGCTTACTCCTCTTTCTTATACTCTTTTGATTGTTACATTTATTCTTTATGCTGAGAAGAGCGCACCTCCCTCGTATGAAGAACTCCAATTCTTATTCTATATACATAAGAGTCCTTCGGATGGTGAATTTGTATTTTATTATGCTTAAGAAAAAAAGTCGGTTTTCACGTTTATTCCAGGTATGACCCAGAAGTAGAGCAACTAATATTTCTTTATTTTGAATTTTGGTGACTTTCCTTATATTTTTTAACCACATTGAAATTGTCCTCTTTTTTGATGAGACCACTGCATCGTTCGTATCTCGTAGAAAGACCATCCAGGACATGGGTGAAGATTAGCGGAAAACGAATTTATTTTTCACCGAGTTGCTACTGTGGAAATACGATTTCTTGCACACTAGGACAACTTCTTTCGTTCTACTTTTAATTTTCTTTAACTATAGATAAATTTAGGGGTATAGTTTGATAAATTAGACGATGAAATTTTATTTCCTGCTCTTAGCCCTTATAAGGACTTTTACTAATCTTAGCACTTTTCTTATGTATATTTGAGATGATTGGGGAACTTACTGACGGGCTCTTTGATGATTCCTCGTCAAAGAAAGTAGAAGCAAAGAAAAAGAAAAAGAAAAGAAGAGATAAGAGGATAAAGGACGATGCTTGAGCTTTGACCAGCCCATCAAGAAATATCACACTTCTTCTTCTCCTCCCCTTCCTTCTGAAGCTCCATCTATCCCCCTTCTTCAGTCTCTCCATCACCATTGCATTCGCTACTTACCTTTGCTTGAGGACATTACTACCGTCCTTGCTGAGAGGGTGTTACGTGTCACTACGGATGGTTTATCTCACATTTGTTTCTGCCTCCAAGTCTTATCCTATCACCCATCCATTTCCTACACTCTCCAACCCCGAGCTTGCTACCGAGTTCGAGAGGTCTTTGGCCTTCGTATGTACCTTCTTCTCCTTCTTTCTTTAATGGTGACTTGCTTTACCAATTTTTAGTTTCTCCATCTTTGTTTTGTAACTGGTAAGTGCTTTGGCGATTGAGGCTCAGAAGAAGGCAGAAGATGATCAGGTCTCATTCGCTGCTCGTACTACCCAGCTTAAGGCAGACCCTACCGCGGTTGCTTTTGAGGAGACTAGATTGGAGGAAGAGCTCAGGGATCAACGAGAGAAAGCGGAGAAGGCGGAGAGGGCGGCAAAGGCAACAGAGGAGATCTTGACATTGAAAGGTCAAGAGTTAGGAAGAAAGATAAATTGTTAAGGGAAATGGAGAACGCGCTGAAGGATATGGACAAGCTTTCACAGATCATCTACTGTGTGCTTTATAAGTTGTATGCTGCGGTTAAGCATCAATTTTTTGTTGATCGCTTGGATAATGTTTTGCCGAGGTCAATCTTAGTTTCTTGGAGGACCCAGAGAAGATCGAAGACGCCCTTACTTATTATAGGACAGAGTGGGCTAAGGAGCTGGAGAAGAAGAAAGCTTCCTTATTTGCCTTCCAGAACATCTCCTTTTAGCGAGATGATGAGACTGCGCCATCTAAGAAGACCGAGGCCACCTCGACCCCTCAAGTTAATGTAATTATTCGACCTTTGTAAATGATTTTTGCTTCTTGTGTAATAAAAATACTTTTGTTTTTTCTTCAAATTTTGTTGCGGTTAATTTCTTTAGTTTACTAGTTTCATCACCGCATTACGAATGACAATGATATTTTCGTTCTTTAGTCTTCTAAGGAAGTATTATTTACTAAACTCTTGAAGGAAAGCATGAGAAAACTTCAAACTCAGCTCGTAGATCGTCTTGGTCTTAGTGCGGGGCGATCCGCAAGTGTAAAAAAGAATTGAATGAGTTGTTCACACAACTTAAAAAGGAAACTCAGGGGTTGCTTTTCAAAATTGACCAAATAGTTAGGGAAATGAAGCTCTTAGCGATTTTGTATTGCGTCGGTGGCGGTATGCTTTGGAGAGCAGTTCCTTTCCACCCGACAGCCCTCATTTGGACTAGTTTAGGCTTTGAAATCTAAATAGGGAGTAAACGTTGTGTATAATTATCAATTATTTGTACGTGAATTTATTAGATTTTCCATATAAACTTGTTCTTTATATGACATGTTTTTTTTTAAATTTTAACTTCGTGCATCTCGACTTCTTTTGAATCAAACTTTGATTACTACCAACTAGGTCGATCTTCGTGGGCCTCCCTCCGAATCTGTCGAAGCCACTGAGTCCAAAAATCTTTGGTTCCAAATCACTGATGGCTCGGATGAAACTAGTGCGTCTGAGTTTGAGGTTGTGGCCACAACTTTTGTCGCGGCTTTAGAGGAAGAGAGTCTCCGTTTGACAGTTACTAACAAAGGGCTGGAAAGAGACTTGACCAATCTCCTTTCCAAGCTCAAGGAAGCAAACGATGCACTTGAGTGTCAGTATCAACATAATGTCGAGTTGCGTGCTGAGCTGGATGTTGCAAACTCTAAAGTGACTGAAGTAGAGAAGTCATTGAAGGATGGTGAAGCGCTTTATGAGATCGTTTATGAAACGGAGATTAAAGAGCTAACGAAGACTACAGAAGACATGTCTCTTTAGTCTGACCAGCAAATTGAGGAGATGAGGGTGTCGAAGGACGAGAGAAGGCAAAGAGACCTTGCTTGGGCACGACCCTTACTCCCTCTACAGGCATGGACACCTCGTTGGCGGATGAACGGAGGAAGAAATTAAAAGTACACTTCCAGATAAACTCAATGAGTTGCAGCAGATGGAGCGACAAAGGCCAAAGGTGCTTCCTTACTCACAGAGGAAGGGGTGGAAGGTGGATACTCTTAAATATTTTAGTGGCTTTTATAGAAACTCAAAGAAGACTAAGGTTGAACTAATTGATACTTCAGAGAAAACAAGAAAGGATGTTGTGCTCAAGATCTACGTGCTCGAAGATTTACTACGAGGAGCTCAAGCTGCCCTTAGTGTCGTAGCAGCGTGCCTGTGCATGATCGGATTGTCGACCTCGTAGAGAAGCTTAGAAGGGAGAATGTTAAAGACAAGATGGGGCAGATCGCTTTACAAGCGTAATCGACGTTTTTTCCTATTTTGTACAGCGCTCTTATCTGAACTTCCTTTATATCAAAGAGGATTTTGAGGTGACTACGGAGGATCCGACAGACCACTAAGCAGTTATTAGTTATGATCCAAGAAATATCTTTCGCTTCAAAACAGACCTGCCTTTGGCTAGCATGCCTAAGCTTAGATGTTTATGATTAGCGCGGTATTTTAGGATCCTATAACTTTGGATACTTTTGTAAGACCATGTTGCAGAATATTTTTGGTTGTACAAATGCTCATAAGGGTATTGTAAAAAACATTTTATTTTTTGAAAAGACGTAAATTCCTTGTGAATTTTTACTGGATTGCGCTTCCTTTTAACTTTATTGGTCTGGATTCCTTTGATTTTTCAGCCTTGCACTACTGGGCGATGTTTAGAGACAACCGACTTGGGGGTGAGGCTCAAGTCTGCTCTGATTCGAATTATCGAACTGGAGGGATTATTAACAGACACCAAAGACAAATATAAGGGTTTTTTTATGAAGATAAGTTCACGACACTGAATGACGACCTTGAAGGGTGTTAATACCTCAGATATTGATTTAGATGACAACAACCATATAAATATTGATAGTAATGTTTTTTAAAGTTGTATAGTATATATTGCAGAATATTACAAGGTACAAAATGATTAAACTTGAAGACTGATCAGTATAAAGATCAACAATGATGATTTAAAGATGATGATCAAGACTCATGAGCTTAAAGACAAAAATTTGAAGAGCTCAAGAATTTAGTATATAGTTATGAGTCATTAGAATAAATTGTTAAATTCCTTGATAGCAGATTCCGATCTTTACCATAATTTTTTGATCCTTGAATTTAATAAAAAATATTTTAACTGCAAAATATATTTTAAAAAAAATTATGAAAGTTTTTTAATAGCTCAAAAATATTTAAAAACTATTTTTAAATTATTTTACAGCGTATAGGATTTTAAAAATAATTTAAAAAACAATCATTTCCCATATTTCGATATACATATTTTTATATATTGACGTATGGACCGTTGGGGAGATGATTTTTAAAGTTTGATTTTTGATTATATCTCTTCATGAATATACACTTCCTTTTAAACACCGTTTACACCAGTGAAAATATGCTTTTCTAATTTTAAGAAGCCGTGATTGTTTATTACATCTTTTCACGAGTAAAAACATCTTTTTAAACACTATATAAAGGGTTAGAAAACAAATCTTTTTAACTAATTTTTCATCTTCTTTCTCTAGACTTTCCTCAGTCATTTTCTCAAATACAAATTCTACTTTGCTCTCTACAAACTATTCAAACATTTACATGTAGTTTCTCATTAATTCAAAGATCAACTCCCTATCAGAAGGGCTATAAGTAATCTTGTATCCCAAGTACAACTGTTGGTATTTGGAAATCAACAACTTTACTCTTATTTGTTTGCCTGTTCAAATCAAGTGGATATGCTTAATAGTTCGTCTAAATATAGTAGGTGATCTTGTAGCTCAGTAAATCAAGAGAGTTTGCTTTGGACTCATGATACATGAGGATGTACCTCGTAGCCTTGAAATCGGGATTGTATTTTGGTTTGCTTTCTATCTAGTTTAAAATTGGCGACTGAAAAGAAATATGTACAAGCAATTGTATGAGACTGGATGTCTGATTAGTTAATCCGAACCGGTATAAAATTCCTTATGTTTTCTCTTTTATTTTATTGCTTTTATATTTATCTATGATTGCATCTATGACTGATACTCACTCCCTCTAGTGTTACATTAGTCTCATGATCTATTATTCCACAACCCACATTTGATATCAGTGCATTAGTTTTCAAAAACTCGTAATTTGATTTTTGAAGAGATAAATGGCTAGTAACACCGATTGTTTACTTTTTTTTTAAACTTTTATAGAAAAACAAAATCATGAAACCTATATGTTAATATCAAATAGATTAAAAACTAATTATTCTGAAAACTCACTTGATGTTTTGGAAAGGTATAATGTGAAATTGCAGAAACAAGTATGTTATATGGCGGATGGTGAGCATACACTTGATATTCATACATCAAAAGTTAAGGACAAATGAATACTAAACGATGGATACTCAAGACACATGATGAAAATTCGAAAATCATAAAAGTTATAATTTACAAAGATGAAGGGTTGGTTAACTTTAGAATTAACTAAAAAGGATATTGATTGACATCGGCAATGTCGGTAACTCTAAAACTCCTATTATTTCTAATGTTTTGCTAGTTAGGAACTTGAAATATAACCCGTTTAACATTAACCAATTTTGTGTTAAAGATTTTAAAATTAAGCTTGAAAAAGATATTTTCCACATCGAGGATAATGAGTCTAAAATTATCTTTGAATGTACTAGGAATTGTAGTATTTACATCTTAAGTGTAAAAGTGCCTTTGTCTTTTGGCTAAACCTAGTGAAACTTGGATTTTGCATAAAAGATCAGGCTTTTTAAAATTTAAACACTTATCTAAATTGCTTAGAATTTTGATTTTGATTTCATAATTCACAAGTATATCATAATTAGGGGGCGTATTGTTTTTCATTCATTTATGTTGATGGCAGGGGGGAGGAAAATATAAAATATAAAAATGCACATATTAAGGGAGAGTTATTTAACTCAATGAGAGTTGTATTATATTTTATATATAAAAATATTTACATAGTTGTCATCATAAAAAAAGGGGAGATTGTTAATACGTTAGATATTGATTTTGATGGCAACAACCATATAAATATATACACTAATGTGTTGTTAAGTTTTATAGTATATATTGTAGAATACTGCACATGTATAAAATGATTAAACTTTGAAGACTGATTAGTATAAAGACCAAGAATGAAGATTTAAAGTTGATGATCAAGACTCGTGAGTTCAAAGACAGAGATTTGAAGATCTTAAGAATTTAGTGTAAAATTACAAGTCATTAGAATGAATTGTTAAAGTCTGATAATATATTTCGATTTCTATCACAAATTTTTGATCTTTGATATTTTAAACAAAATTATTTTAGTTTTAAAATATATTTTTAAATATTTTTTGAAAGTTTTTTTAAGAGTTTGAAAATATTTAAAAACTATGTTTAAATTATTTTACAAAGCATAAGATTTTTTAAACAATTTAAAATAAAAACATTTTCAAATTTCATTAACATATGTCGACATACATATTTGCATATGTCGATGATAATTTTTAAATTTTGATTTTCGATCACATCTCTTCACGAGTAGGCAGTTCCTTTTAAACACTATTTAAACCAGTGAAAAAATGCCTTCTAGTTTTAAAAAGTTGTGATTGTTTGTCACATCTTTTCACGAAATAGCTACATTTTTTCGAACACTATATAAAGGTTTTTTTTTTAAATTAATCGACTTTTCATGTTCTCCTTTCTCTAAACTATATCTACATATTTTTTTCAAATACAAATTCTACTTTTCTCTGCAAACTATTAAAACATCTGCATGTATTCTCTCATCAATTCAAAGACAAACCACTATTAGAAGGGCTATAGGTTATCTTATATCCTAAGTACAACTGTTTGTTTTTGAAAATTAACAACTCTACTCATATTTTTTTGGGTGTGCTTGTTGCCCGTTCAAATCAAGTGGTTGTGCTTAGTAGCCTATCAAAATCTAATGGGTGATCCTGTAGCTCGGTAAATCAAGAGAGTTTGCTTCGGATTTATGATACAGGAGGTTGTATCTCGTAGCCTTGGAATCAATATTGTATTCTGGTTTGCCTTCATTCCGGTTTAAAATTGACGATTGAAAAGAAATCTATACAAGCAATTATACAGGACTGGATGTAAGATTTGTTAATCCGAACCAGCATAAAATTACTTGTGCCTTCTCTATTAATTTACTTTATTGCTTTTATGTTTATCTATGATTATGATTACATCTATGATTGATTGTTAGTATAAATCTGTGTTTTTAATATGTGATTTGATATTAATCTTGAAAGAATTTTAAAAGGTTTACATAAGTCAGAAAACACTATTCATCATTTTTTCTAGTGTTAAAATCCATTATTCCACAATTCACATGTAACGACCCAGAAATTTCGATCCCAAAAATTCCAGATAGTTAGAAAAAAAGAAGAAGAAGAGACAGAAGAAGAAGAAACAGAAACAAGACACAGAAACCTCTCATTCGCAGCGGATCAAAATATAATATCACATAATAACAGTTTACAAAAGAACAGTATCAGTGCATTTACATTTTCACATATCAGAGTTATAACATTTACACAATACAGGACAATTATAAAACAACATGTCCTAGACATAACTATATATCACAGCGGGTACGCTCCATACGTTCTAGCCATCCAACTCGCCTTTCTGAGCTCCAGAACGTCCTTACCTGAAAATCTGTAATACTCGGTCTGACCCGAGCATTACATCAAAGTAACACCCGGGTCAGGATGGAAACCAACGTGAGTAAACCCATCTAACTTGGAATACGAAAGCATACAATTTATATAAACCCGGGGTAACTTATATCAATTTCAACTTCATAAATTATTATAGACATCAACTATTTCACACATTAATTTCTAAGTGCCAAAAATTATTAAATGGTCCAATTCACTTAAATCATTCCATAACAGCCTAATGATTTCACATATCAAATCTATATATAATCGAAGTGGTTTCGGGTATTTCTAATACCCGACTCCGGTCTCTTCGAATCCAATGACATTTAAAACCAAGTTATCCAATTAAATACAATTCAATTTTAATCATCGGATAACATTTTACACAGCAATTCCTAATTGATTAATAATCACCTTATCATTGCCTATCCATCATATCATATCACAAATCAATTCATAATAGAGATATCCACCACTTCAAAGTACTCCTCATAATTCAATCATTAATAAGTAAGATTGATCACTTCCATTAATTACCATAAATTCAATAATCCTCTAATTGCTTTTGTTAGCGAGTTATTCTTAAATTTCATATAATAATTAATCCTTTAACTTAATTACATTCATTAATCAATCTTGATTATTCATCAATAGATATCAATTCAATAGATATCATCCAAATCAGACATTCACCAATCATCCATAAGCAAGCATTAACAATTCATATCACAATTAATTTAATTACTTAAATTAAATTAATTCCTTAAGAATTAATCACATAATCTTGCTTATACAATTAATTACCAACCTTAATTAATTAATCATATCCTTGACTAACTCAATCAATCAATTTACTAATCCCTAACCCCATATCAACTATCCTTTATTTATCAATTAAGAATCCTTAATTAACTGTTAACCCATCCTTAATTAACAGATAATCAGTCCCCAATTACCATTTGATTAATCCTTAATCACCATTGATTAATCAATTAATTACCACTTAACAAATTTCTTAATTAATCCTTAATTTACGGATTAATTATTCTTTAATTATTAATTAATAAAACCTTAATTATTAATTAATAAAACTTAGTTAAGCACTTCTTAATCATTAGTTAAGTAACCTTTAATTACTTAATTAATTACTCACTAATTACTTAATTAGTAAATCTTAATCCTTAGACTTAATTAAGTAACTATCTACTTCATAAGTTTTTTTACATAAATTAATTATTCATTTAATTACCCTAATAATTAAATGAATAACAAATGATTAACTTCTAAATTCACTTTAACAAGTTTAACATCAATTTAAACCCTTTAAATGATAAATAATACTTTCCTTATAAAAGGAATTTTACAAGATTTAAACAAATTCCTTTTTAAATTCAAAACATTTAAATTTTTCTTTATCATTCAAAATTGTTTAGACACTTAAATTTATAAAACTTTTAAATTTAATTTAAAACAAAGATTCAAATTCAGATTTGAATCAGATTTAAAATTTATTTAAAACATTTCTTTACATTTCAATTACCAATTTAAATTCAAATTTCTTTAAAAGCAATTTTAACAATAAACCCCTTTTTAAAGAATTTTAAACAAAATTTGAATTTAAAACTAATTCATTTCCAACTATGATTCAAATTACTTGAATCCATAATTTAAAATTAGATTTAAAACTTGTTTTAAATTCTTGTTTAATATTTTAAATTCAGTTTAAAGTTTGAAAATAAAACAGGTTTCTAACCTGTAACTCAACTAACTCGAGCAACACGTAATTTACTCGAGCAAAACACTAACTAACTCGAATAAAAACTCGAGTAACATTCCATTTTTGAAAACATTCAAATTTTACAATACTGTCAGGTTTACACATAAACCTGTATCATCTGACACTCCCGAGACCACAACACGGCTACTCCGAGTCCACTGTCCCAAAACTTCGAGCAAAAGCATGAAACTACTCGTAACACTCGAGTATTATTCTTTTCCAAAATAAACTGCTGACACACGATGAACTCGTGCAACTGTACCATCACGGCAGCCATTTCCGACCGTTCGCGACCCTACTCGCAAGTCATCGATTCTCACCCAATACGTTTCCTACCATCAAATCTACTGCAGAACCCCTAACTCGAAAACGAGCATTCGAGCTCAAAAACTGTAACAATGTCGAACCAGAACTTCGCCTCAATCACCAAACACCGATCACCTGAGAACTTTCACCTCCGGCCACAATCTTTTTCATATCCCTTCTATCTTCTCCCTGAATTTGGGACAACTCGGTCCCCTAAATAAGTCGCGACAGTCAAATTTTCCTGATCACTGATAAACTAGGGTTATGAAGTTCAATTCCAAATCACCACTGCCTCAAAGCTTGAATCCAGTATTTTTCCCATCAACTACGATCCATCCTCCATCATTACCCCAAAGTCTCGACCCATACTAGTATTTGGGTCACCAGAAAACTTAGAATTCTCATTTCCAGTTCACACCAGAACTGCACCACCATTCTTAATTTAAAATTTTTGATTTTAGTGTTAAAAATCATGAATTTGTTTATGAATTTAATTCATCAAACTGAATTTACAAATTACCAGGTTTGGGTTTTGATTTTATCAAACATGCACAGATGTTTTATGTTTTACAGAGACAAAAAAACTTCTATTTTACTTCCTTAAAATTTTAAACCTCAACCTAGATAAATCAAACAGCTTTTGATTTAAAAATTACATCTTATCTGAAACTAATTAAAAGATAAGGATTTTAAAAAGAAATTTTAAGCCTGGGAAACCCAAACAAACAGAGTAAATATTTACAGCTTGCACACAATTATATATTCACACCAGACATTTGCTTATATATACATGCAATTTACACATTTATATTCAATCATGCTAGCATGCAACGAAATTCATTTTAAATTTTAAAAGTTACCCCCTGTCTCAGTTAAAACAGGGACTTATCTTTTATAGCACAGTGATGAATATAAATATTCACACCCATTTATGTACTTAAAATCATTTTAAGCAACATGCACAGTTAAATTCAAATCATACTTATAGGATCATAGCATGCTAGTTCAAGGTATAACAATTTTTGTCTAGTTTTACTCACCTCTATGATGAAGCAGAGAAGCGCAGGCTTGAAACTGAAACTGTACATTGAAATTTTGATCTGCTATTGAGTTAAATCTTGGATTGCTTACAACTTGCTGATGTTTTGAGTTGAATTCATATTGCATCTACTTTGATCATTTAATTTGCTTCAGATTTGCATTTGTTTGCTTGATCTTTCTTGATTACAGACTTAATTTTCCAGGTTGAAGCCTTTTTGCTTTTCCAGTTTTTGAAATTGTGTTTTGCTTTGAAATTTTTTTTTTCTCTGAATAAAAATCTGGTTTCAATTCTTACCTGAAATTCATTTTTTTTTTTAAAAAGACACTTGTTATTCAAATGTCACTTAGGCTAAAAGTGTTGCTTTTATGCATTAGAGAGCTTACAAATGTAAAAGGCATTTGTTTTATGTTTTTGAAATTATATATATAAACTCTACTTAGCACATATGTAATTAAGAAAGAAGAATATTAACTCTTAATTAATTCTTGTTTAAAAGTTATATTTCAGTTGTTACACTTATATGTTTTTATGTTAAATGATTTACCTTTGTTAATTTGGGTGTTAACATCTTAACACTTGCCTTTATTCAAAATGTTTTTATCAAGATTTGGTATTTATTCCACTATTTAAATCAAACTATATATAAGATATACTTCTTTTAAATCTTAAATTTGATTTCAAATTTAAGTTCAATCAAATTTAAGAATCAATTCAAACAATTCATATATATTTTAAATAAACCCAAATTCAATTGGTAATTAAAAAAAATTCACTTAAAAATTTATTTATCTATATTTAAAACAACCCATCATCATTATTGTTTGAAGATAACAATTTTTCAAATATAAATAATTTATAACGGAGATTATCACATTATTCTTCCAATCTATAAATCAGTATTTCAATTTAAATTTAGATAATTATTCAATTATTTTATACCCGAAAATCCGGGTTATCACATCACAAATGGTTGTCTCTTCAGGGCGTTAAACAAACTAGTGTAGAAAATGATCTTATCGCGTCCTTGATCGTCGATGTTGTATCGAGGCCTGGTGGTGCTCTTTCGCCTTCGTCGAGGGCTAATCTTAATGTTAATTTCTAATGAAAATATGATTTGAAGAAGCATTGCGAGGCCAAATTTCATGGGTTGAAGCATTACTACATAAAGGACTCATTTTCGACTTCTTAGGCAAGAAGCGGTTTTAGTCAATATTTTGCGTCATGGGACCGTAGATCTCACCGTCACGACAACATCATAATCGATGATTCCTCAGGGGCGAATTTTTGTTGTAGCGTAGTTTGTTTTATTATAAGCCATAGTTTTTAACTTTTGATGCAACTTTGCATGACGATAAATTTATTCTCTCCCGTCATGTGTGAAAATGCGAGGAATCATGCACTATGAGCAGATTTTCAGTAAATTTTAGTTTTTAGTAATTGCTTGGCAAGCTTTATTTATTTTATGGAATTGTATCTGATTTGTAGGTTGTACCACATTCCATGCATTATCTTTTCTTACCATTCTCAATTGATTGCTTATGCAGTTCATGCTTCTTGAGCTTATTTTTGGTATTCATGCTCTATTGTGTGCTTAGCATGGTATGCTCGCTATTTGGGTGCAGACTATATTTTAACGGTGAAGTCAGGTCGTGTATCTACAACCTTTTAATTCACGCGTTTGGTTTTTTGTACTGGTTAAGGCCGTATAATATCCTTACGTTCAGTGTAATTGTTTGGCCGAGAAGCCGAGTTGCATATGCTACAACTTAATGTTACTAGCTATCTTAGTGAAATTAACACAGAGATATTTTTGTATTTGTTTAGCCCGTCTAATATCCCTAAGTTCAGTTTACTGTATTACTATTTTCCATAATAATGACAATGTTTGTTCTACAAGTAACGTTGATTATACAAAATAAGACTTGAGATGCTTTGAATTCCATGTTCTCGAAACTAGATTTCCATCATGTTTTGATTTGATCCGAGGGTTGATCTAGAATTTGCCTTTGAGTTTGGCATTAGTTTTTGGGCCAGCTTCACCATTCTCTTTTTCGAGAGTGCCGCTATCACTCACACGCAGCATAGCCAGTGCAGTCGATGAGTGATGGAGGTGAGCCGTTGATGGTTAGGGAAAGTTGGCCTAAAAGCTGTATGTTGGACCATGCATCTCTCTAAACCCTTCATGCGTTGGTTTATTAGGTTTGTGAATGATTGAAGAGCAGTTAGGATAGGATTTACGGTGGGCTCTTCAGAAGCTTCCATCTCGGATTGGGCTTAGAGGGGATGAATGACCTTTTTGGGATTTTTGAGGCCGGGTGTAATTGCTCTTGGGCAAGAGTATTGGAATCTATGAGATTCATGGTATTATAATGATATTTGAAAAAAGTATTTAAGTTTTGCTAAAGAGGAAAACAATGCCCTCCTTCTAGCGTTAAAAATGTTAGTAAGGTTTTCCATCTCACAAACAACCAAGTGATTTTTATGAAGTAATCACAGTGCTGAATGCTTTCGTGATTATGAGTCAACAAAATTGAGTAATATTAATATTCCATTTAAGTGCAGTAATTATATTGCTTTAAAGCTTACACAATTATGGTGAGAAATATACGAGAAATCAATTCGTTATCTCAGTTCAAGCACTGAAAAAATTAAACAATAAAGTAAAGTACTGAAAATAATAAAATAACATAGAAAATTTACATGGTTTGGATGTTAAAAAATGTTACGTCCATGGGTAAAATGTCACTGTCTTCTCTCTTGATTCTTTGTACAAACTAAAATGATAGAGTACAATTTTCAATCAGTGTGTCTCAAAAAGAGTAAAGTAAAATTTCCCTTTTTTGCTAGCATCCTTTCTATTTATAGTACTTAGAGGTTCACATGCATTGTTAATGTCATTTTTTTTTGCTATTTTGGTTTCTACCTTTGGATCGTGCCTTGTTTCGACCATCAATCTTGCTTATTAGATGTGCACGGATTGTGAATATGGCATTTAATTGAAAACTGAAATTTGAGCGGTTGAATTTTGAACATAAACGGAAAGTTCGAAATTGAGGCGGGATGCTTGGAATTGAAGCGGAAAATCCCAAATTTGAGTAGATCATGACTTTCTAGTTATATAAAGCAACATGCTCGTGGACTACGCATATGTGTAAATGAAGCTGCAATAAAAAACCATCTCCCATTACGGGAAGGATTATACCATTGCTAGCAGTCCGGAACTTCACTTTAGTTTATTGGAAGTTGCTTTATTATGTCTGGGTTAGTGATGTTGCGTAGTATTTCTTCTACACCAACACTATCGAGGCTGTACTGCACTGTCCAATCCGAGATATCAGCAAAACGTAGTATGGAGTTAAGCTATATTGCTTAATAGAATAGACTATGCAGATACTTTAGAGAGTGACTGCTTTGCATAACTTTGTTCTGAGCCGTTTTCGTCGATAGAGGACTGCATTGTTGCCCTTGCTCTTGAGTTGGGTTTAACGGTCTTGGGATGAAGTTGAGATCTCTTGGTTTGCCTTTAAGGAGTAAGGTTCGACTCTTTGTTGTAGACAGTCCTTCCATCGACTCATCCCTTGAGTCGTTCATGTTTGTGAATAGTGTTTTTTAAGGACGGTAGCGCTGTTCTATCACGTCAAGATGGCAGAGCATTCTTTATCAGTTTGGTATTGACATATAATTATAGCGCAGGTCTGTTACTTTAGGATGGCGAAGCATTCTTTGTAGCTTTTTGATACCAAATTGTGGCACATACTTGCCACTTTAGATATTAGTTTAAGATTGCGATGCATCGTCGTTTGCGTATAATCGTTTAAAGGGATCTGCCGTGATTTCGTAATGTTAGGATTGCTTTCGGGGCTACAGCGCTGCCTCCATTTTCATTGTTTCTTAGAGATTACACATCGGTTCCAACCTGTAAATGCTTACTTTATGGAGCTGCAGCGCAACCTTCATATTTGGTTCTTAAAAGCCGTGCAGCAGTTCTACTTATTGAAGTGAGTTAGATTCATAGATTGGTCCTCATACTTTGTGAGTATTTCAAGTTTTCGATGCAGTATTATAGTGCCCAAGTTATACTCAACGGAGAAGCGCGGTTTTTATGTTGTGTCACCGTCCTTAAGGCTTTGGTGTAATATTATTTGGATTTTTGTTTCTTGTGTCCTTTTCATAGTTTAACCTCTATTATAGGGCAGTTTCTTTGTCTCAGCGTTTACATTAATTTCCCTTTGTTTGGAAAATATGGGTGTAACAAGTAGTATTTCAATGTTCATGGAGCGGATTGAGGCAGAAATATGGAGATTTAAGAGAAACTTACAAAAAATAAATTAATACAACACACATGTGGGGAAACAAGTTATACATGTCATCTTTTAGAGATATCTTATTGCATAGACAATTAGGAAGCCACTAAAATGTTTTTTGTTCATACACATAACGACGTCAACTCACACTATTATGCTATTCTATTATATATGCTAGTCATAGTTATGAAAAAGGCACACAATGCCGCAAAATAGCTTGGTACTAGGCGTACATGTGTGGATATTTGATCATTGTTGAACTTGCCTCTTTCGAGAAACTCTTATGATATATGTTTAGAGTTGCTTCTTCTCTTTCGAAAAGAATTATTATCATTTATCCTTGTATCTTATCTCATGCTAATCAGTTGTTTAAGCTAGACGGACCCGTGTATTTTTATATACTCGGGTCAGACCGAGTTGTTTCAGGTTAATTACCTGCTATAGGACTTTGCTATGCTGCTTCCGCCTTGTATATTCTACTTATCTCCTTTTATGTAGTTTTGTAGTCGTTTTGTATGACTCTGATATGTATCTATTGTTTTGACTCGTTGTATATTGTGTGGTATTTGTACAACTTCTGATGTATCATTTTGTATTGTACCGGGATGTATCTGTATATGTGTGTGTGTGTGTGTATGTTTGACTGTTGTGTTGTGATGTGTTGTACACATTGTTGTTGTATTTTGTTCTGATAGATCCGTTAGCCACTTTAGTTTTGTATTAAGCATTTATTGAAAATGTCGATTCACTTGAGAAAGGAAAATCTTTTTAGAGCACATTAACGCATTTAATAGATGTTTTAGACAAAGCTATAGATAGTCGCTCCTAACCAGCTCTATTCTCTGCATTAGCAGACAGTATTACTTAGTAATACTCTTTGATAATGTGGATCTTGGGGTGGGGCGTCACAACTTGGTATCAAAGCAAGTTGTGACGCCCCACCCCGAGACCCACATTAACAAAGAGTATTAGTGGGTAATACTTCTGCTAATGCGGAGAATAGAGATGGTTAGGAGCGACCATCTATAGCTTTGTCTTAAACATCTACTAATTACGTCGATTTAATGCTTTAGTTTTTTTCTTTCTCAAGTGGATCGACATATTCAATAAATGCTTAATACAAAACCATAGTGGCTAATGAATCCACCAGAACAAAATACAACAACGAAATGTACAACACATCACAGAACAACAAATAGACATATATATATATATATACACACACATATACACTGATACGTTCATCCCCAGTACAATGCAAAATGATACATCACAAGTGGTACTAGGACCACACTATATACAACGAGTCAAAAATATAGATAGATATCATAGTCAATCGAAAAGACTACAAAACTACTCAAAAAGAGATAAGCAAACATCCAAGGCGGAAAAAATCAAAGCAGGTATCTAACCTGAAACAATTTGGTTAGTTTACATCCACTTTGAGAGAGCGCTTTTATTAATACCACCGAGAAGAGTACAAGAGATTGGTTACAAATGATCAATAATTTTAATAGAATTGATTAGTGAAGAAGAGAATTGAAGAAAGTTAGGTTTTGATAAAACCCTAATTGATGGAGGTCAAAACCCTAGCAGTCGCTTTTTAGATGCATACATAAATCTCATCTCTGAAACCTGAAGATAACTTATACAGGAGAATAGAGAAACCTAGGAAAAAATTCAAAATTGTCCCTTCGAACATCAAAAATCTTCATATTAAACCCAGGTCAAAAAAAAGACAGAAGTCGCCTCAGGCGTCTGACAAAAAGCCTCAGTGTCTCAGTCAAGTCTCTGAAAAACTGACGGGAATAGCCTCAGATGTCTGACCTAGGTTTTTGGAACAGTTTGTTGAAGGCTCAGATGTCTGTCGACTTCTCTCAGACGTCTATCGTTGTTGCTCCAACACCATTTCACCTTCTTCGTCGTATTTGCCTCCTCCAAGCTCCAATTTGCGAACCGTTTTCTCCGTCATCAAGCTACTTCCAACTCCTTCAGTTTCATATATAGTATTTCCAAAATTTGAAATGGAGATCCCACGGACTAGGATCAATAGACAAACCAGTTCTGAGTAACTCAAGAAGTAATGCATATGTTTGGACTTAGTTCTACCTCATTCCTACGGTGCACAATAAAATACATGTCTACATTAGTAACAAGGTTATTCTATTAACGATGTTCGTATCTTAAAGACGTCAAGTGGAGTATACGTAGGTGCTCTTTGGATGCAATCGCCTATGTAAGTGTGAGAATGGTCGGCTTTAAGAAAATATTAAGGCTTAAATTCTCTAAAAACACTCGAAGAATCAACTTTGTTCAGAACCAAAATGAACACAACTGAGAGATTGAATATGAAGGGAAATAATTCTTTGTCTGGTTATACACCAAGGCTGACGGTTCAAGATGAAATAGTTCACCATTAGCCAACTATATCATACAAGTTTTCACTATGGAAAGTTCAAAGTGAAATATCTACTTATTCACGATATAACATCTATTCTATATGCACTCTGTGATATTCTCCTTTTTGTGGAAGAAAAATATATCATCATTCATGTGTGAGATTGTTAGAAATCTTTCATAAGAATTATATGAAAGAAGATATAATTAGACCCACGTTGACAAAAATAAGAGAAGTATACATTATCAAGCTCGGTTTCAGGGTTAGACTGGCCAGGCGGCCGCTTATGGAAACCCCCGGGTGAGGGCAATGGGCGGGGAGGTAGGTGGTTGTTGACAGGCTTTTCAAGTTTATGTTTTAAAAGTTCATATTGCTGCTTTTATAAAAAAAGTTGATATTGGTGCAGTGGTAGTATAGGCTTTCTGATTCAAAGGGACATGACTTTTGATTTTTTTTGTCTATTTCTGTGAATACAGGGAATAACAGTATTATCTCAGTTGGTATGGTCATTCTATGATTATTATTTTCACTGTGTACATTACGAAGATATTTTCTGAAATGGGTGAAGAAGATACATTAAGTTGGAATGTGAATTTTTCAGGTTATGAATCTAATTGGGGATGTAAAAGGAAAAGTTGCTATTTTAGGGGACGATATAAGCAGGTAACTTATTGTGTTACCCAGTCCCTTGCATGATTTTATGTGAAATTCCATAGTTCGGTGTTACTGAATTCCCTCTTATTTTTATATAGTTTAGAACACGTTATCTTGTATTGGATATTCAAATCTAGAAGAATCTAATCTATCTCTTCCTCTTATTCAACCAATAAAATCAGATCTGAAATTTTCTAGATCCGCTTTCCTAGATTTGTTTTGCGATTAATTTTGATCTAGATCTAAGTATTCTTTTTTCACAATTCTATATCTATTTCTTAATTTTTCAAATTATGATTTAAGTTTTAATAGATCTTATCTTTTCAAGATCTTATTTTATCGTGGATCTAAATTTATAGATCTTATTCCACTGTACATGTGTTTTTGTCATTATATTTCAGATCTCATTTACTATAGATCTTATTTTTTTGGTCTTATTTTTCTGATCTCATTATATTGCAGATCTCAAAATCACATTCGAATAATATATCTTTGAGATTTGTTCATGCTTTAAAAATAAAATGTTGTGATTTTTTGAATTTAGATTTGAATTGATTTCAAACTTGCCTATTATTGCATGTTTTTTGAGTTCATTATTTTGGAAAGCAAAATTTGAACTTAACAATTTCTATTGTTGATTCAAATAAATTTATTGAACTTAATTGCGTTTTGGTTTATGATGTAGCTCTAAGTAATCTATGAATGTTTGGTAAATGAAGTTTTCATTTTGAAAACTCTTTGATTTGGATTTTGACTTTGAAATAATTTTGAAATATATAGTTTATATTTTCAGAAGAAATATTTTATTGTTCCTTAGAGAAACATATCCAAGAATAATGCATATTTAGAAGATCATATTAAGTTTAGATTCAATATTAATATTGATTTAGCACACCTAAAGTGAATGGAAACATTAATGAAAGCATACACGATAAACTTATTTTTTAGCATTTGAAATAAAATTAAGAACCTGCAGTTCCTATAATATACTAAAAGCTTGAGTTTCCATAAATAATCAAATTTCAAGTTTTCTTGTAATAAAGAACCAGAAGTTCCAAAAAAGCGCAAACTTGAATTATTAAAAGGGATATATATAAGTTATTTCAGAAAATTTGGCTATTAAGAAGTAAAGATTCTCTTATGGTATTCGTTTTAATTTTATTTTCGATATGTTGAACTTAGATTTGAGATGAAATTTTGCTAAGTAACGTTAATTAGATTGATTTATTTTTTTGTAAAGAAATCAATTCGTTGTGACAATATTTTATATTTTTGGCCGCAATAATGTTAAATTGCATTTATCTTTTTAATCATAAATGCATTAAATGTTGGTGTCATAGTAACAAATTAAATTACCTTATTATCATAAATGCATTGACTATAGTAAATTAAATGTTGTGTTTTTATGTTTGGAATAAGTATAGACATATGGTTTATTATCTGGTGTACTTATTTTAGCAAACAATGCTCGATATAACGAAAGAAACAAGTTTGAATAACAAGTCGAAGTTATGAAAAGATTTTTTTTCTACCAGAAGTTGTATAGCTCAGTCCGAGACTTGAAGTCCTGAATTATGTAATGATTTGTTGATAAAGTCTATGACTTGAAATCTTATAGTTATTTTTTGTTAGTCGAAATGTATAAGCTTCTAAACAAGAAGTTCACACAAAATTTGAGAACCCGAAATTCATAATAAATTAATGGGCTTGAAGTTCATGAATTGGAAACCCGAAGCTTTCTTGAAACTATGTGAAATGTTAAGATTACACTTCTTGAAGAAATTAAAAGAGATAAATACATCTTAACACAAGATTATGACAATGCGTTCAAGAGATTTTAAAAATCACAAAATGAGTTATATCTTACTTACATCTTTGCATCTGCATATTATGTTGACCAAATATCCTGAAGGTATTATGTTGTATGACATTTCAAATATGTCTTGAATTGAAAATTAATTATTAATTTAGCTTTGAAAAGGATGTTCATTATTTATAAAATGTTAATTCAAACGACATTTTAGTCCATATTTCTCATTTTCCATTTCAGTTTATATGTTGTAGTTGGTTTAAAATGTTTTCCCCTATTATATATAATTCTATGTAAAAGTACACATGGTCAATTTATAGGTTCTGTGCAACGCGAAATATAATTTCATTTCAATATGTGTGGCTTTAATTTAATTATTCTCTCCGTTGCTTTCTCATTGATATATCTAAATATAGATCTGATCTTTACTAATCGCACTATGTTATGAAACCTAAAGTTTTGACAAATTATTTTTGGGTGCATTAGTCAAACTATTTAATTAACGATATACATTATAGTATTATCTAGAGGAGATAACTCATATTACGTACTATTTAAGTTTATGGATGCGTGTGTATATTAATCTCTTGATGCGATGTTTTCTTTAAAATTTATACTGCAAATCCAACATCCCAGAAGAGATGTTATAGAAATTTTATTTTTGTTAGATTGCAATTCCTTCAAAAGAAACACTATATTTCCTGAAGGAATATCATATAAAACATTAGAAGTAATAAAAATAATTTATCTCTAAAAAAAGGTATTGTATATCAATATTACAGTTCAGAAGTAGTGGTTCTATCTCTTCATCTTACTTTCATTTGGTGCATATAATTTTGTTACTGTATTAAAAGTTTGATGTGACATTTCCAAAATAGTTACAACAAAAATCTCCAATAGAGATATTTTATGCTACTGTAAAACTAGTAATTATATAATTTATGTGAAAGAAATATTGTATATTGATATGACATTCTAAAGCAACAATTAGCAAAGGGATCAAATCGAAGAGTATTTCATCACTGCAATATCAAGCGGCGCCTCATTTTCAACGCCCTAGTTTATAAATTTGGACGAACGAGTATAAAAGAGAAAGCAGCCATTTTTAACGTGAAGTAAAGAAGGCCGAAGGAATAAAAAGAAAAGGGGGATTTCTTATTTGGGCCGGCTACCATAAAGTATCAATTGGGCTTTATTTTTAAAATTAGTGTTTTGATTTTTAAATTATTTTCAAATTTTTCTTTTTTCTTTTAAACAGTTGTAAAGTCTAGTCATGTGAGTAGGAAACGAACTACGGTGGTGTAGTTCGAGAACTCGCAACTAAATTGCAGAGTTGCGATAGGTTTTGAGCGTAGTGTTAGGTTAGTCGATATCGGGTGTCGCGATTTTACGTATGTAAGCGTCTGAATACTTAATTTCTAGTAGAAATTTTGGGGGTAGCACGTAGGCAAGGTTTTGCTGAAGCTGGGTAAATCTGTGTTGTTCTGTTTTTTTCTTTTATATTCTGCTATTATACGTGTTGCTATTTTTATGCTATTATCAGTACTGCGTTTATTTTATATACTTTCGCATTAAATTTTTATAATTAATAGTATCACCATATTCACCCCCTCTAGCATGAAATCGATCCTACAAGTAGTATCAACGCTAGGAACAAAAGCTAATTTTTAATTTCAAAATTTTGGATTTTTAAAAACCAATTTTCATTTTAAAAATTTGAATTTTTAAAATGTCTTCTTTTAATAATGTTTTTGACGAGGGTCAGTCCATAGTTAGACCACCAACGTTCAATGGTGAATAAGCTTACTGGAAAACCTGAATGAAATTTTTTCTGAAAACCATTGATGCTTATAATATTGTTGAGACAGGTTACAGAACACCAACTATAGTGGTAAATAATCACGAAATAGATAAACCAATGGATCAATGGACAGATCTTGAAAATAGACTACAGAATGCTAATGATAAAGCTATGAATTCTATTATTTGTCCATTGGATCAAATTGAATTTAATCGTGTCTTACATTATCTAACTGCACAGGAAATCTGGCACACACTTGAAGTGACTCATGAAGGAACATCTCAAGTCAAGGAATCTCGCCTTGACATGCTTAGTAGCGAATACGATAATTTCGGAATGGCCAAGGAAGAAAATGTCAAAGAGATATACGGACGACTTTCCAATATTGTATACAAATCAAAAGCTCTCAGAAAATCATACATAGAGTTGGGAATAGTCCGAAAAATCCTCAGAGCCCTTCCACGAAATTTTGAAGCCAAAGTCACTGCCATTCAAGAATCAAAAAATATGAAACAAATTAAAGTTGAAGAGCTCATCGAAAATCTCGCCCCTTATAAGCTAGAAATGAAATTCAAGGAAGAACGCGAAGGAGGTAATGCATGAAAGAAATCGATATCTCTCAAAGGAACAATAGAAAATGACGACGACGACGATGGAACACTGAGTGGCACTATTAATAAAAAAATTCGAAAGGTGGAATCACAAATATGGAAATCCAGCTGAAAAGCAGAATAGTCAAAGCACTAGACAACTCAGACGAGCAAGAGATCATTTGTCACAAGTTCAACAAACCCGGTCATTTCAAGCTCAATTGTCCATAGAATCGATTCAGCCAAGGAAAGAAACAAAAAAGGAGAAGCTTGCAGCCACTTGGAATGAAACCGATGAAGATGATAAAAGCACTAGCAATGAGAGTGAAAAAGCAGATTTGTGTCTTCTAGGTGATATAACTGACAATGATGATGACGAGCCAAGCGAGGTATCAAAACTTACTCATTCAAAGTTTCTTATATACTTTCACGAAGTAAATGGCCGTTTCGAAAGACTTAAGGAGAAATACGCTAAAATTTAATCACAAAGAGACACTTTGATAGAATTAATTAAACAACTTAATCAATTGGTTAAAAACTATCAAAACAAAAGCCCTAAGTGTGACAAGTGTTCATCATTTAAAGAAGAGATTAAACAATCAGAAATTAAAATTAAATCAGTTGATAATGAAATTTTGATTTTAAAAGAAAGTGAAAATACGAGGAGAGAGAATTCCATTAAAAAGTGCACACAATTATTAAATGAAAATGAATCTCTCAAAACACAAGTCCAACAACTGTCTACGACTTTAGAAAAATTTTCAAAAAGTGAAAGATCATTAAATATGCTATTAAGGAAACAAACTTTTAATATAGTAGACAAGGACTTGGATATAATCAACTTGAACTTGTTAGAAGCAAAATTAGTCAAGTCAAATCTGAGTGCACAATTTGTAGAAAAATAGGACACAATCAAAACATTTGTTGGCATAGACCCAAAAATGTAAAAACCATTCCAATTTGGGTTCCAAAAGGCATAAATATAAAATCCCTTAAAGTTAAACAAATCTGGGTGCCAAAAGGAACAAATATAAATTCGCTTGGGTCAACTCAAACATTTTTTTTCAAAACCTATTGCCTCTAACAGCCATGGACCTATAAAAACAAATATGTCACAAAAATCTTCTCTCGTGTAGGCATGGTGGCAGGCCGAGGAACAACAACAATGTTACCTGGATTCTGACTGTTCCAGGCACACAATGTGCGACAAATCGAAGTTCCTTAGCTTAGTATAAAGGTGGTAGAATCATAATGGGTAACAACGAAAAATTATCGTAAAGGTAAAATAGGTAACGTACATCTATCTTGAACGATATATTAGATGTGGTATTCTGCACCATAATCTGATTTAATTCAGCCAGTTATGTGATAAAGAAATGAATGTTGATTTTGATTCTGACTTATTCAAAATTGTTGGCCAATTAACTTTTTATGCCGAGAAATATAGAGTCTTCATATAGATTTATTTGGATTAATGATGATGTTTTATTAGTTGATGATTACTCATGATATACGCGGATATATTTGTTTCTGGATCTGTCACTATGTTCACTATTTGTTTATTTGCACGGCTTCAATTCAGTTTCATTCAAAAGCTGTTAAAAATGATTTTAAGATATTTTGTTTCACACTTCACGATCTGATCTATGACATAATAATCTTGAGCCAATAGGAAATTCGGATGTAGATAACACTGGCAAGCTAGTTGATAGGAAAATTACTAGTGGAACGTGATTTATGTTGAGACATTCAATAGTTGCATCATTTCAAAGATAATATCTGCATACATTTCATTTCAACCGACTTTTAATTAGCAGACATTTTTCTTTTATAAAACCCCTTCCAGAAAATCAATTTTGTTGACCTTGTTTCAGATTAGTCATTTTAGAAAATTTGATTTTTTTGGATTTGATCTTAAATGACTACATTAACTAATCTCGCTCCCTACTGATTACCGAAAAGATAAATAGTGACTGAAAAAGTAACGAATTCTGATATTAATCATATATTATAACTTGAGACTGTATATTTGGTAAATTTCTTTAGAAATTTAAACAAGAGTTATAAAAACTTTTTGTTGGTAAAATATTCCACGATCATCTCTAATTCTATTATATTTCTAACGACCATCACTCATCAAAATCCAATATAGTATGTCAATATGTGGTATTTTAGATGGAAAATCATTCGTTCTTCATTTTATTATATTTTTAGCAATAAAAACATCCAAAGTATTCACTCTCATTTAAAAGTCCCCACGGTTATGCATGGGTAAATTACTTGGATTTTTTTATTATGTGCTTCCATGCTCATTTAAAAGTCCTCACGGTTATGCATGTATGGAACACATATCAAAATTGATTGATTAAATAGACAAGGTAATTCTAATCTCATTTAAAAGTCCACACGGTTATGCGTGGTTAGAAGATATTTGAATTCATTTTTTTAAAAAAAAATTAGAATACTACTAATCTCATTTAAAAGTCCTAATGGTTATGCATGGTTAGTAGATATTCAAATTCATGATTTAAATATACACATATAGACACAACTATATGGTTTTATATAATGACATTATCCCTATCATTCTAAAGTGGAATATGCATCAAACAGAGTATTTATGATTTTTGTTTGATTTTTTTGTTGAAATTTAATATTTATACTCGATTGGGCATTAATATTGTAATAATGTCTATCACTTTATCTCTATTTTTCTACCACCGTTACTCTTTTGCTGATAACAAAAGGGAGAGAGAAAAGTTAAGATTTTGGCAAACAAAGGTCAAATATTTTATTTTGTATTTTCTATTTGCATCTAGGCTCATTTGCATATTTTTATTTATTTACATGCATATATGAAGGGGGAGCATTCAAATAGGGGGAGCAAATTCAATGATCAAATACATTTAATAAAATTCAAAATCTTAAATATATTTTGTTGTCATCAAAAGGGAGAGATTGTTGAATATGCAAGTACATGATTTTTGTTTGATGATAACAAATATATATATATATATATATATATATATATATATATATATATTCATTTAAATGTATCTGTTAACGTACTATTTTATTTTTTCACATAATAGATATTTGCTGAATAAAATAAATAACACAGAATTTTAATTCAAACAGATATTTTATTTAAACAAATATTCGTTACAATATTAAATAGTACAAATTTAAGCTCTCATTATATATATATAAACTTCAATTTTGCAATTTCAATCACATCACATTTTTCACTATATATACATTTTTATCTCACTACATTTCACTCATTCACTCGTATTTGATCTTCAACTCTATTTTAGATTGAATCCAGCATCTGAGTAACCTGCAAAATAAATAACAACGTGGTAAAATTAAAAAAGAAAAAATTTTGCAGTGTAAAATAAAATGTGTATTTTGAAAATGTTATTGCCTTAGTTATTTGGGTTGTTCGTCGTCATTTAATTTTGAATTCATCATACACGAACAACTTGTTACACGCACAGTGTATCATTGTACATGCCATAAGGCCGTGCACCCCAGTATACACTTGAAAAACTGCGGGGACAGGTAAGCACAAGGTCAAACCCAATCAAAAGTCAGTTCAACTCAAGCGAAATACAAATAAAGTCACGATATTAGCACAAAGGTCAAATCCGAGCTATAAGCTGGATTCAAACTCAGGTGAAATTCCAAAATCAAGATGAAGTTCAAGTGAAAAAAATGAAAAGTGACGTGCACAAGAAAACAATGTAGCTAGTTAGATATGGAACCAGAGCTATAGTTTCAAGTGCACAACAACATCGTGTATGCCAGACCTCATATATACTATACACATGAATCAAATGCAATCAACTGAAGTGAAGACCTGGCGACTTGTATGATATGATCAAAGGCAACAACATCAACCAAGGTCAGACTGCACAGTCAAATGCAAGCATATGAATACAAACTCAGATTGTAAATACAAAGTTCAGTAGCATGGCACAAAGGCACACAACACAGTCTCGACCAAAATATGATGTACTTGTCAACAAGGACATAGTTGATGCATGCAGTCTTCAAGATGTAGTGCATAGTCAAACTGAAACAACATATACACATGCCCGGGCTATATCAAAGTCAAATGCCTTCAAATGAACAAGACCAAAAATGAAAATGAAATGGCATATGTATACACACATGATATGGACTATGGTGAACCAAATTGAAACAGACTTGTATACCACGCAAGAATGAACAAAGCCTCAACAGTAAAGCTCTCGAACAAAATCAAAGACAACTAAATCATGGAAAAGTCTCAACAACACATACACACACACATGCATATGCATGTGTACACATGGTGACATGCAACAGTGAAGCCACCAGACTACATGAAGTCTAACAATAACTAATGGACTCAGACTTGAAGTAACAAGAAGGATCAACTTAACCCAGAAATGATGACTGGAAACACTATAGCAACTCAACACAATGCATATGTTAGCAGTGATGTACACACTGAACCAAACAACTATACATAATGTGAAGATATCAAGTGAAGGCACATCGGCTTGAATGTACATAAGCAACAATGCACATCAACTATCAAGTACAGACTCAATGAAACAACACTGCAAACAAGTCACATGTTCCAAACAACTAATATCACACATAACTTCAAGCATGCAACCGAATACAAGTCGAAATGCTCAGCTCGTAAAAATGCAAAGCTATGCCAGAAAATGCAGACCATATTCATATGAAACTATGGTCAAGTACATATATATATATATATATATATATATATATATCTATGTATGTATGTATGTATGTATGTATGTATGTATGTATGTATATATATGATGTATGTGTAGTGATAACTAGTACAGCAGCTCGAATGAGAACGTGCACTTATATACATATGCAACGGCCGGAATACAACTAGATAATCACCAAACAAGTGAGGTAGACAAGACAATAGTTCCGGATAAGTGAAACATGGAGATGACATTGATGTACACATATAAAATAGTGGACAATGTAACCCAGACCAATGTCATGATACAACTATGGATGCAAGCAAGTCAGAAATCAAGGCGTGTAGCCGTGGTGACCAAGAAAATAACAAAGTCAAATTTACACAAAATCAAAGTGGCCAAAGTCAAATGTAATAACAGTTTCAAATTGAACAAGTCAATGCCGAAGTTAAATATTATCACAGTCAATAAGCACAAAGAAAGGAACCAAAGTCAAGTTTAGATGCTAGAAAATCAAGCCGTGGTAGCCAAGGAATCAAACAAGTCAGAATCGAGCCGTGATAATCAAGTAATCACAAAATATAAGAATTTGAACAAGTTAGTACAAATCTCAGGCATTCAAGCAAAATTGAACAGCAAAACAAATTATCAGACAATCGAATATTTAGGGAATTGAACCCTATTTAAACCCATAGTCACCATTGCCCTAAAATCCATCGAGTTCAAGCAACCCAATTGGTAAATCAAAAAGTATAAATCACATACCATTAAAATCGAACTCGATCGAGAAGCAACCGCAAGCAACAATCAACAGAGGGATTAAATCGAAGAGTATTTCATCATTGCAATATCAAGCGGCGCCTCATTTTCAAAGCCCTAGTTTATAAATTTGGACGAACGGGTATAAAAGAGAAAGAATCCATTTTTAGCGCGAAGGAAAGAAGGTCGAAGGAATGAAAAGAAAAGGGGGATTTCTTATTTGGGCCGATTGCCATAAATTATCAATTGGGCTTTATTTTTAAAATCAAGGTTTGATTTTTAAATTGTTTTTCAATTTGTATTTTTTTCTTTTAAAACAGTTGTAAAGTCTAGTGTGTGACTAGGGGATGAACTACAGTGGTGTAGTTCGAGAATTCGTGACTCAATGGCTGAGTTGTGGTAGAGTTTTGAGTGCAGAGTTAGGTTAGCCAATAGAAGGTGTCGCGAGTTTACGTGTGTAAGCATCTGACTACTTAATTTCTAGTAGAAACCTTGGTGGAAGCACGTAGGAGGGTTTTGCCGAAGCTGGGTAAATCTGTGTTGTTCTGTTTCTGTTTTTTATATTCTGCTATTATCCATGTTGCTATTTTTCTGCTATTATCAGTACTGCAATTATTTTATATATTTCCGCATTAAATTTTTATAATTAATAATATCACCCTATTCACCCCCCTCTAGGGTGAAATCGATCCTAAAATATATACATAATTAAACATATAAAATTAAACATATATATATATATATAATAGTTAAATATATATGTGTATATATAAGGCTAAATAAAATGTATATATGAATAATTAATTCCATTCAAATACTTAAAACATATATATATATATATATATATATATTACAACTATTTCCAAATCAAAATTAGCATAATAAACATACAATAATAATTTTATCATTATTTTATATATATATAATAAATAGTTTCGTTTATAATAATTAAAAATATTAGTAATAAATATTGAAAAAACAAAATTTAAAATGTAAGAAAATTTAGGATCATAAAATACAGGTTTAAATTTTTTTTTCATGATTTTTTGAAATAAAATATCATTTTTAATAAATAAAAGAAATGTTCAACCTAATGAATTTGGTTATTAAAAATATTAAATGTTAACGAAAAATTCTGAAATTTTTTTTGTGGGTTACTGCATTGATGCAATATTTATTTTAAATATGATAAACAATTGAAATAATAAATAAAAGATAATTTAAAATTATTTATATATATTAAAAAATTATTTTCGAATTTGATAATTCATATTATGTATAAATAGGCGAAAGGAAAAATTCTAAGCCGTTTATACGCTATAAATATACATATATGTAGTTATATGTTTAAAATATACATTAGTCTATATTTAAATTAATATATAAATATAATAAAATAATTAATAATGAAAATTTTTAATTTCTTACAGAAAATATGTTTGTTTATACATAAATTATAACACATAACAATATAACCATGCACATAACCAAACTAATTTGTGACAACTACATATACCTACGAAAATCTCACCTAACTAGTTATACAACATTAATATATATAAAGATTTGGGATTATTCAATATTAAATCATAAATATGGTATGATTATTGTGTATATAAATAAAATACTAATTGATGATGCCTTTGAGTCCACTTGAATCAATGAATTCCCTTCTCTAGTTATGCTCGATCCGTCAGATTGCAAGTCTGGAATCGTCGACCTTTTCTATCAAATAGTGCTTTTACTTAACTTGAATTGATTTGAGATTCTTAGAACGGATATGGGGATTAATTTCGGCCAGCAAACTTGATAATTATGGCAGCCAAAAATTGTTTTTTGATTAAGGGTTTATATATATATATATGTATATGTATATATATATATATATGTCATTGTACAAGAGAGATATTAGGACAATCTCATTACCTATTCTCTCTTAATCTTAGTCGTCCATCTCTAGGTCTAATCCTAAGCTTTAGCCGCCTCCATTGTCGAAGCCGAAATTTGCAGCCCTATTGATGGGCTTTAAACCCATTTAAGCCCAAGACAAAACGCTACTCAATTAAATCTAATTTAATGGCTTATTGATATCGTATATCGATTGGTACATTTGTAACTATTATAAATATATATAACAATTTTTATTTCTCAAACTGTATTCAGATTTTTATAATTAATATTTCATAAATATTAATTAATTTAATTTATTTATGACAATTATAAACTAATTAAATCATTCAGTCTTAATGGAATTCATCATTTCAGTTGTGTAACTCTTAGATGTAAATTTGGTCAGCAATAAACACCTAACTATTCGAATGTAAACGTTTACACGTCACTTAGCAAGTGGTGTGACATTATGACCAAATTTATCGCTTATTCATTTTCAGTAAAATCTTATTTAATTGAATAAGCATTACCCGTTAGTGCCATTTATATACACCAATTCTCTTCGGCAAAAACTGTATCACTTTGGATTTATGGAATTTGGTAATGGTCAAAATTCCAATATTGTCTGTATTCAACTCTACAGTCCAAACACAAAATCCTTGGTTCAATAATAACAATTATTATTAACCGTACTACTCTGACCAAAGATTTTGACTCTGGGTTGAGTTGACTTTGACCATGATACTAACCTCATATAACTGAAGTGACGAATCCTCTCTTGAATAGCGTCTTCCTTCCAATAATTCCACTCGACCCAACTATAATCACTCGATGCATGTCGTTCCACGATTTGACTATAATCAAAGCAGAGTTTTTCATTTTGAATGTTGATAGTATTCTCAAGTCGAAAGAATTGTGTAAATTAGTCACATCGATATTTTCTATTTGACCTTAGTTATATTAATCAATAGAAAACTATCGGGTGAGTCGTTCCATAGTTATCCAATAACTATCAGTACGTAACCCCTTGGTGCCCCCAACAGTCATGGGTAATACACTATCCAATATTTGGAGAGAGTTACGTACTCTAGTCTTAACGATTACATTGATATCCAGTCTCGATGCATCTTGACTAGGAACATTTCAAATGATACATTTGTTTCATTGTGATAAATTACTCACGGTTACAACACTTTGTAACTACTACCACAAAACATATCATTTATGGATTTTCTACTAAATATACTTTTAATTAAATTTATTAATTAATATAACTACATTATAACAAGTATATAATAGAAAGAAAAATACCTTTATTTCGAACAAGATTGGTCAACGAGTCAGATATGTGTAACAAATTATATAATTGCCCTAGGGCATACCCCTAACTCTATCACTTATATCGTTATAACCATTTACAATAAAAAATAAAATGAAAATCTTACTTTATTTCTAACAAGGTTCGCTATAAGAGTTAAGTTGTATAATTTTTTTTTCAAAACTACCCTTAGGTCAAATCCTTAACTGTATCAATGACACCCACTTTAAATGCTCAACTTCTAAATCTTCAATATCAACGTAAATACCATCTTCCTAGGCATCTTCATTCCTATGTTTTGAATCCCAAGATTCTCTTTCCATCATATCAAGCTTAAAATTACTATGATAAAAAACTTTAGAAACACGACATCTTGGCGTAATATATTCATATTGAACTAATATCTCCTCAAGCAATCCATTAGATTACTCTACCTTCACAATCTTCATAAACACATAATACGCCTTCACCCTAATCAAAAACCTTAATATAAGATCAGTTTTATCCCCACTACCGTCTTTGCATTTGATGGAATACCCAAAACATTAAAAATAACACTAATCACCTTTTTCACAACTCAAAATCCGAACAAAGAAATCTCACTCAAATCAGCACTGTGAAAGATAATTCTTTAGAGAGATTCAAACCTAGATACCACTTTTGAGTCAATTTTGAATTAAAAAATATACGAACCATCATTTAAATGTTTCCACATTAAAACACGTTTTAAAATTATTATTTAATTTTTTAATAAGAAATATATTTTAATTAATTTTTTATAACTTCTAGTCTTGTCGATAAAAGAATAATATGAAATATTATTTTTTCGTATATTTTCTAGTTTCTTGATTCGTTTATGAATTTTGATGAACTACCGAATTTTGCTAGAATTTTTTAAAATAGATAGAGCATTTTATTTGAACGTTTCCAATTTTTTTTGAAGAAAGTGTACTTTTGGACAAATCTGATTTTTCTTGAAGAACTTTATGAAAATATTTGGACTTTTCTAAAAACGTTTCTTTTGGAAGTATTTGATTTTGTTAGAAAGATGAATTTTCGTTGAAAAAAACCAAACTTTTGAAGAAAAATGACAGTTTTGTTGAAAATATTTGATTTTAAACTAATGTCTGAAATTCACACAGTTATTTATTTTGTTGATGTTATATCAGTATTGAATAAAATTAAAATCTAGTTTGATTCGTTTTTGTTTATTGAATTACCGTTTAGTTTTTTCAACATGAACGGATGAGGTAGTATACATGTTACCCGTATATTGCTAAGATACTTTGTAGCGTTGGGGTAAGTGGAAGAAATTAACATTGGTACTGTAACTGCTTTAATGAGGAGAGAAGCCAAATGTTAGGCGGGGCTTTTGAATCATTGGACGCACGTTCTTTCTTCAGCCACAGCACTCAAGTTTAACCTAACTTTTCATCTTCCTCCTCCTGTAGATGTCCAAACTCACATTTCAAATTGAAGAATTAAAATTGATGTTAGATGTAGATGTCAACAGGAAGGTATAACACAAGTCAACATTTCTCAAAACAACACCAAATAGAAGTACAAAAGGAAGAGTTCGAAATTTTAGGTTTTTCCCTGTCTTTATTGTTTGTCCGGATTTTATAGTAGGGAAGCAATTTCACTACTAAACGTGACGGCTACGGAGCTCTATCTGCTTGATCCACCCTGAATTCCGGTAACGATTTGAAATTTTGAATTGGTTCTTACTCTTACTATGTCGATAAACTTATTTTAATTAATATTTACACGACAATATCAGTTTTATCCGCATACGTTACATCAAATTATCTTATTTGATGTACAGGAGGTTCATAGGATCATAGCAAGATTTGATTGACATGGAGCTGTATAAAATTGAAAGTTTTTTTTTTGGTACCGTCTGGATCTGAAAAATATGCAGTGAAATTTTGAGACGGAGCGAGCAGTCATGGTATTTCACTCAAACTTACAAAATTTGCATATTTACCTAGAAAATGTTTCACGGAGTGGTGGAGGTGCGGGGAATTGAACCCCGTGCCTCTCGCATGCGAAGCGAGCGCTCTACCATATGAGCTACACCCCCAATCATGTTATAAATTTTTATTTCCTGCTTCCATCAAAGAGAAATTGTCATCCATTTTGTACTGCCCCTCGTAGGGCTGCATAAAGGTTGAGTTGAATCGGATTGGACTGAATACTTCACTCGACCTATATACTATGAGTTAAAGTTAGAGTACCATCACATAGAATTCATTCACTACATATTTAGTCAAGAACGTTGTTTCAAAATACTTTTAAAATGCTCTAAGAATATTTCTCAAAAAGCTCACAATCAATCATATGGGTTTTTGGCCAATCTAATTTTACTTGGATTGACATCAAATATGATTTTTTAAGCATATATTTATTCTAGAATACACATGGTCTATTATAGTTTTAAACTGCTCTAATTTTACTTGGACCGATATTGAATGAGTTTCTTGGATAGGATTGGATTAGGTTAAAATAAGGTTGGATTGAATAAAATATCACACCCGACATGTACGTAGTATGTGTTAAAAGTTGTAACCTATATCTAATCCAAACTTGGTTGGTGGTTGAGTTTGGCTAGGTTTACGTGGGTTGGGCCGGATTGGTTGGTATGTTGGATTGGGGTCAAGTATCAGTTGTCTGCCCCTAGATCCGTGGACTGGATAGAGTAGACTAACTGCTAGGGAATACCGATCCTATAGATATAGATGTTAGAGGCCCTTTATAGTGATGAATGCGATATTGTCCCACATCGCCAAAAATATGTGCAGTGTAACAACCCTAGTTTTAGCTATTTATTTTATTTTATTATTTAAATTTTGAAATATATTTTATATAAATTGTGTTTACCAATATAGTTTAATTATTTAATTTGGAGATATATTTTATAAAATTTTGTATGCCAATTAAATTTAATAATAACCGTGAAAATTTAAGCTATGTTTGAACTGTTAAATTTCGCGTTTAAAAGACGCGTCAATTATAGGGTATAAGTGACGTAATAAAACGTGTAAATTTAAAATGTTATTTTTATAGAAATTTTTGATGTTTTGCATTACGTCAGTTTAACGTAGTGTAAAAATAATATTTTCACATATTTTTGAAGAAAATATCAGTCAGTGATTTTAAGACGGACGTTATTTTGTTTTAAAGGACTGTTTGATTTCTTTTAATAAATGGTATACGTTTCTTTGCCTAAAGCCTACACAAATATTTACCATTTCATTTATTGATATCAAACTATAAAATCAAAATATAAAATGAAATGAAAACTTACATGAAGTAACGAATCCAGACCATTTTTCACGCATTCACATTTACAAAATTTATATGTTGAAACTGACATTCTCAACTAGGCTTGCTTCTCCTTCCAATCTTCACGCAATTTCCAAATCTTCACCCTTGCCGTTTTTCAAATCAAAGAAAAATATTTATCAATCATTGCTTGCAATTCGCTCTACAAAATCAACCATGCTGATGCGTTTCCTTTTGAACGTATTCTCTGGCTAAAAATCTGTAACATGCATAATAATTTATTCCTTATTCCCTCTGTTTCAACGGCTCTACAGAAACATCACGCATGGGTAAATCCATACCTTTTGTAACTGAAATGAAATCAACTGGCATCTCGTATAACTTATATCTTTCACGCTAACTATTGATTTATCTCCTCCTTTGATTTAGCTCATCAGTTATATTCAAAACACTATATATTTATCATCAAAGTGCATATATCATGTTGTAAGTGTGAAAACACTCGGCCTCCCTTTGTATTTCATACGAGATCTAAGTTTCGAAACTGAACTTTTATACGAAATTTATGACAAAAAAAGAAACTGATACGTTATTTTTCCATTTACTTCCCCTGTAATTTCGCAAGCTCTTGCCTATAAAATCCATTCTCCTCTGCATCTCTTTACTCTGCCTTCATCCCATTCCTTCGCTCAAGCTATCAGGTAATAATATTTTCCTTCCTTCTTCTAAGTTCTCTCTGTTATTTTGCTTTTGCTCGGCCATTTCCCACCGTGCTTGCCTGTGGTAATATAGGGTGGTAGCCTTGAGTATGTATGGATCTTAGAACTGTGTAATCTCGAGAAGCATGTGTTCAATTAGTGGAGACTGGAGTGTTGGTAGGAAGTTGTCTAGCTTGTGAAGTTGGTTTGAAGAGAGACTATGCAATTTGAGTCACAACTTGTATTAGTAGCTGGTATTCCAGTTAGCTTTGGCTGGAAAAAAAAAGGATTTTATACAGAGAAGGAGAGGGACGAGTGAGTGTGCCAAATCTATATTTGAACCAGGGGAGTTAAATTGGTGAAAAAGAGGAAAATATATGTTAAAGCAATAAAAAAGGAATGCATGCTTGAAGTATAGAATTGCAGGGGCATGAGTTGTCTGGAGTTGTTGAAAGGAGTAGGGTAAGGTTATCAAAATTTTACAGAGGAAGTTGCATGACTTTCTCAAGACTGACGAAATGTAACCCGAAGTCTTTGCCAATTGAACTCGAAGTGTTTGCATATTTTTCCCGAAGCAGCTGCTTGATTGGCTCCAAGCAATTTGGGGGGGGTGACTCGGAGTGGTTGATGGGGTGAGTTGTCTGTTACAGTGGAGTTTGAAGGCATATTGTAGAATGGCAAAGCAATTGTGGAAAAAAAAAACAAAAGAAAAAAAAAACTGGGAAAAGTTTGTAGTAGAACTGGAATCAAAGTGGAAAGTTTTGGCAGCAATATGATGGTTGGCGTGTGTGTACGTGTGCATGGGCGAAGAAAATAAAGGCGTGCACGTGTACGTGCATATACCCGGCATATAATATGAAACCCCACCTTTTGCCTTAGTTTGTTTGTCGCTAGAAAATTTGGTCGTAATTTTAATGTTAGCACGGTTCACGTTTTGGGTATATCTTAGGCATATTACACGGTGGAGTGGTCGAGCAAGCCAAACAGATTCTCGTTCTATTTTTATTTTTTTCTTTGACCATAAATTCTAAAGTCGCGTATTCAATATTTGAATTTTGTTCTAGATTTGAATCTAGGCGACATCCGAGAATTTTGATCATTACCCTCTGTCGGTCTTTACCGGTGAATCGTCGTTTTGAATTCGAATTTTCTGCAACATACAAGTGAGTCTTCTCACCAGACATACGTACATATATTTTGGTAAATTATCGCAAGTGTATGTGTAAAATTTTATTTAAATATTATCTGTCTGTAGTATAACGTAGAATGATGAACCCCATTTAAATTGACACCACATCAGTTATTATCTGTTGTATTATTTCTGCAGTTATATTATTAATTGTTTATTTACTGCTTATATCATCACTGCAAGTTCCCTGTTAAATTTAGATTGTTATGGGCTGAAATGATAGGCCTAACGATGATTACTGTTCATTTATTCTGTTAACTGCTTAAATTCTACTTGGGATTGCGGGTTCGAAATGATAGAACCCGGGATTTTAAATCTACGGATTGAAATGATATACATCCGTTTCACTTGACCTAGGCTAGAAAATTTTATACAGACCCGTGGTTTATATAATATTTTCTGAAATTATTTTAAAATTATTTAAATTTAGAAATTGATGATATTCTGGTTTAAATGATATAAAGGATTTTTATAAGATTTATAATGATTTAAAAATTGTTAAATAAATGTTGAATAAAAATTTTTGGGATATAACTTGTTTTAGAAATTCTGGATTTTTGAAAGGGTAAGATTTCATTAAAATAAAAGAATAAGTTATATCGGGAAATAAAGGATTAAGTTAAAAATACTACAGCATTTAAAATGCTGTCTTTTTGAAATTGGACTATTTTAAACCCGTAACTTTAGATAGCATTTCCTAGATGCTGCAGAAATTGTAATTTGATCTAAAAAAAAAAAAAAATTTATGGGAATCTATTTTGGAAATAAGTTAAATTTTTGGAATTTAATATATAATTCATAAAGATTTGAGAAATTGACTTTGGATAGATTTAAAGGAAGAAATTGATTTCTATTTTGATAAAAGCAATAAATTCCAAATTAAATTGAAAGGGTTGAAATGGTATCTATCAAATGAAATGTTTTAATCAAAGATTTGATATTAAAGGTATTTGAAATATATTTGATTTGAAAATATAAATACCATTTTTAAAAACTACAACCACGGGTTATAATAACGTTTGGTTGGCAAAGAGACCGGGATCGGATATGGACATACTCTCTGTCGATACTGAAAACCACTTTGACTAACCGTGTACGCGGTGGAGTTTCCAGAATGAAGTAAGATGGTGGTGACGGTTTCTTGAAGGTAAATACGTGGACCCGACTCCCGTGAGTTGGCATAAGGTGGCTAAAACAGGAGCGATTCTCGGATTAATGAGGTAGCTCCTATGATCGAACGCACTTCTTCGTATACCATTCTATTACTTTTGTGATTGTTTTGGGTGCACCCTTGATTTGGGAGTGTTGTTCGAGGTGGGCGGTAACTGCGGCTACGCGTTTCCACCGGTCCGGATAGCAATTGGTATATCTACCCTGGCATTGCCTAGTTGTGCCGTGTCACCTACCCTAGCGAGCCTCCTACGAGTTTCTATTTGTGTCGTACCTATGGAGTATCCTCTGGTAGCTTCCCGATCAGGAGGTATTACGGTACTGTATAGACTATTGGCATTATTTGTGTTAAGGGCTATATGGGTAACCCCTTAACGCTATTTAAAAGTAAGTTTATTTTATATATAGACACTATTATAATAGCGCAATATACTATATAGTAAATAGTTTAACGGATCCTTAGAGGATGGGCGATCCCAAGCATCCTTTAAGTTACTTGCTCTATATTACAGTACACTTGAATTAGCTTACATTATATAAGTATGTATGTCCTGACTCGAGTGTTTGTTTTATTTTACGCTCGGGTCAGCCTGAGTTGCAGCTTCAGTTTCCTCTCCAGAGCTAGGACACTCGTAGATCATTCATGCTGCTGGAAGCTTTTCTGTTTTATCTTATTTGAAATCAAGACCTTTGAAGACTTGTTCTATTTATGTTTAAAATTGTATTGGAGATTATAAACAATGTAATTCTGTTTGGTTAAAGTTTTCAAGTGGCTTCACGAACCACTGAATATTTTATTTCCGCTGTGAGATTCTGATATCTGTGTCTGTGATTCTGTGTATTTGATTTCATTTGTTCCTTAACTATTTTACAATCTATTGTTTTGAACCATTCCAGCTCGACATTTATTTAATTATTGTCGAAATTAGAATGGTTGAAAATAGTGGGTCGTTACAGTTGGTATCAGAGCCAGGTTTAAACCATAGCCTAAGGAACAAAAAACTCATTAGAGATAGGGTAGCAATACTCTAGAATGAGTGAAGTCAAATTCCAGAATCTTTCCTTGTGAGAGGACGTATTTAAAATATAAAATGATTTTCAAAAGGGTTTTAAAAGTAGTATTTTAATATAAAAACTCCCTGTTTTCAAAATAAGTTTTCCAAACCCTTCCTCCTTCTCTTCATCGTTATATTCGAGCTTTTGTTAATTGCTTAGACTTTATCTTATCCTAGAATATCTTGATATTTTTTTTCTGTCCTTAGAATCCATCCTTAACCTTTCAGGATGAATAGAAGAAACAATCGAGGTCGAGGGCAAGCTGCTCCTCCTCCTGCTGCCCCTGTCCGTTTCACTAAATTGTGCAAGGACTATGTTGAGCTAGGTGGCACAAAATTTATGGGGACAGAGACTATCATAGAAGCTCGACAATGGCTTCGAGATCTAGAAAGGATTTTCTCCTGCCTCGAGATTACTAATGCCCAGCAAAGGCAACTCGCAGCCTGGCAGATGAAAGGCGCTGCTTTGAATTGGTGGCTATCTATTACTGCTCAGACAAATGAGGCTGACCTCACTAGGGAGCAATTTAGGTATCTTTTGGTTGTCAAAATTCGGATTTGAATTCCATCTTTGAATCTATCTTTTAAACTCTTATCGTGCTTTAGGGAGGCCTTTTTGGCCAAGTGGATGCCCGAAGCGGGCAAGTCTCAGCTTTATCGAGACTTCATGGATCTTAAGCAAGGCAGCATGACCTTTACAGAGTATGAGAGGAAGTTTAATGAACTCTCGCAGTATGGCCTGAATCTTATTGACACCCCGCTCAAACTGAACGAGAAGTTTATCGCTGGAGCTCGACCTGAGTTCTACGATCGACTCATTACTCATGTTCATGGGTCATTCACGACATTGATGGATATGGCTCTCCGGTATGAGAACCCTACATCTAAGGCCACTCCTGCTACCCAGTCTGCATCAGCCCAGTCTTCTGGAAACTCAAGGAAGAGGAAGTCAAATTTCTTCCGTAATAAGAAGAACAAGACTCAAGGGTTGGGATCATCATCAGCTTCTGCATCTGCAAGGCCACCTGTAGACCTGTCCACCATCACTTGCCACAGATGCCACCAGAAAGGACATTTTGCTAATCGCTGTCCTACTTTGGGTGCTGCTGTCCCACCTCCTGCTCAGTTTGCTAGGAGAGATCTTTGTCACATCTGCCTTCAGCCGGGACACTTCAAGAAGGATTGCCCCACTCAAAAGAAGGGCACAACATCCGGGGTCTTTGTAGTGACTTCTGCATCATCTACAGCTCCACAGCCTGCACCTGCACCCGCTCCAGCTCCTAATGATTCTCAAGGTACTCTTCAAGGATCTTTTACTTTGTTCAAATTACCTGTTCGCGTTTTATTCGATACCGGAGCTTCCCACAGCTTCATTTCATCCGACCTCTGTAATAGATTTGAACATCGCCTTTCACCCGAATATTCTTCTGTACCTCTTTGTGTTTCAAACCCCATCGGTGGTCCTGCGAACCTTAGTAAAGTTTGTAGGAATGTGAAGCTCCTCCATTTCCAACAGTGCTTCACTGGAGACTTTTATGTTTTGGGCTTTGACGCTTTCGATCTTCTACTCGGAGGCGATTGGTTAGATAGGCATGGTGCAGAAATCTCTTGTAGTTCTCGTACTGTTTCCCTTAAAGATGATATAGGAAATCCATTAGAGATCCAGTGTAAATTGCCTCAGGAGTTTGCTGGTAGTTTCATCTATTCTCTCGACACTTTTCCGGATGATATCCATTCGACCCCTGTAGTCAAACTGTTTCCCGACGTGTTTGGTGAAGTCACTTCTTTACCTCCAAAGCGGGAAATTGATTTCCGTATCGACCTTATCCCGGGAGCACGACCTGTAGTCCTTCCACCTAGAAGAATGGCACCACGGGAAAAGAGCGAATTAAGGAAGCAGATCCAAGACTTATCTTCTAAAGGTCTGATTAGACCTAGTTTCTCTGAATGGGGAGCAGCTGTAGTCTTTGTCACCAAATCTGATGGTTCTCTCCGGATGTGTGTTGATTATAGGGAACTCAACAAGCTTACCATGAAGAACAGATATCCTATGCCCCGCATAAATGATATGTTCGATCAACTCTATGGAGCAATTGTTTTCTCTCAGCTTGATCTAGCCACAGGTTTCCATCATCTTAGAATTACCGAGGAGAGCATCCCCAAAACTGCTTTCCGAACTGAGAATGGGTTCTTTGAATGGCTAGTTATGCCTTTTGGCTTGACTAATTCCCCTGCTTTCTTCGTCGACTTGATGAATCGTGTTTTCCGCGATGTGCTCAATAAATTTGTCCTTGTCTTTATTGATGACATCCTTGTCTTCTCCAAGTCTGAGGAAGAACATAAAGTTCATCTGAAGTATGTTTTAGAGACTCTCCGGAACCACCAATTAAAGGCTAAGTTCTCTAAATGCCATTTCTGGGAAGAAGAAGTCCGATTCCTCGGACACATTGTCTCTAAAGAAGGAGTTTCTGTTGATCCAGTCAAGATCGCTGCAATCAAAGAGTGGGAAGAACCTAAGACTCCTACTGACATTCGCAGTTTTCTAAGCCTTGCCGGCTACTACCGAAGGTTCATTGAGAACTTTGCTCGGATTTCGGCACCTCTGACTGCTCTAACTAGGAAGAATGTTAAGTTTGTATGGAGCAGTAAGTGTAAAGCTGCTTTCCAGGAATTAAAGGATAGACTCACCTCCGCACCAGTACTTACTGTACCAAATGGAAGTGAAAGGTTAACGGTATTCACCGATGCTTGTCAAGAAGGTTTGGGAGCAGTGCTAATGCAAGATGGGAAAGTAATTGCATATGCTAGTCGTCAGCTGAAGACACATGAAGCAAATTACGCTGCCCACGATCTAGAATTGTTGGCTGTTGTATTTGCCTTGAAGCTTTGGAGACACCATCTCTTGGGAGCTAAGTTTGATCTTTTCACCGATCATAAATCTCTGAAATATATCTTTACTCAGAAGGATTTAAATCAGAGACAAGTGCGATGGCTCGAGTTTCTTGCTTCTTATGATCTCGACATCAACTATACTCCCGGAAAAGCAAATGTAGTGGCAGATGCGCTGAGTAGGAAGAAATCCTTGTTATGTTAGCTTATTGTATCTTCTCCTCTTTTGGACCATATCAAGGCTAAACAAGACGAGGATATGAGACTTAGAAGTATGAAAGAGAAGGTCCGGAGCAGGGGTAGTAGTAGTCTTGATGGTAGTGGAGCTCAGATTGATGATAAAGGAGTTTTAAGGATAAATGGAAGGATTTGTGTCCCAAATGTTGATGGTTTGAGGCAGGAATTACTTCGGGAACATCACAAATCCCGACTTTCCATCCATCCTGGCATAGCCAAAATGTATCAGGATTTGAAGAAGCTCTACTGGTGGAAGGGTATGAAGCGAGATGTCTCTATCTTTGTGAGTAGATGTGCGACTTGTCAGCAAGTCAAAGCAGACCATCAGATGACACCGGGTTTGTTGCAGCCTTTGGAGATTCCCAACTGGAAGTGGGAGCAAGTTTCTATGGATTTTATTGATGGTTTGCCGAGATCTAGGAGGGGAAATGAAAGCATTTGGGTTATTGTGGATAGACTGACTAAGTCCACTCATTTCATTCCAGTCAGATCTACCTGCACAGCTTCTAGTTTGTCCGAAATCTATATGAGGGAGATTGTTCGCCTCCATGGCGTCCCTCTTAGCATTGTTTGCGATCGAGACCCTATTTTTACTAGTCGGTTTTGGAAAGCGTTCCAAGAATCCTTGGGTACTCGTTTGAACCTGAGCACCGCTTATCACCCACAAACTGACGGTCAAACTGAAAGGGTAAATCAGATTCTTGAAGATCTTCTTCGTGCTTGCATCTTGGATTACGGAGGATCTTGGGAAGATCATCTCCATCTTGTGGAATTCACCTATAACAATAGTTATCAGGCTAGTTTTAAGATGTCTCCTTTTGCTGCTCTATACGGGAGACCGTGTAGATCTCCTTCTTGTTGGATTGAATCAGGCAACCGCTTAGTTCTTGGCCTTGAGATGATTTTGGAAGCTTCCGAGAAAGTAGAGGAGATTAAGAGAAGGTTAAAGGTTGCTCAAGATAGACAAAAGAAGTATGCTGATCGTCGTAGAAGGAAGTTGGAGTTTGATGTTGGTGATTTGGTATTTCTTAAAATCTCTCCCTTAAGAAATGTGGTTCGGTTTGGTCGAAGAGGAAAGCTGGCCCCTAGATTCATTGGTCCATTCCGTATTTCAGAGAGGATTGGATCTCTTGCTTATAGACTAGATCTACCCGAGAAATTTGCTGGAATTCACAATGTATTCCATGTATCTCATCTTCGTCGCTGTCTTCACGATCCATCTCTTGTCATCCAGCCTACCGTTCTTGATGGTTTGGACATCGAACCTGATCTAACTATTGAAAGAAAACCGCTTCGTATCGTCGATCGAGGTACGAAACAGATTAGAAGAAAATCTGTCCCTTTGGTCAAAGTGCAATGGAGCACCGATGAGCGAGATTGCACATGGGAGACGGAGGAGAGCATTCGTGCTTCAAATCCGGAACTATTCCTTTAAGGTACTTGCTTATCTAGCTTTTTCTTCCTTTGATTCTTTTCTTTCGATCCTTTTCGAGGACGAAAAGTTCTCGAGTGGGGGAGGGTGTAACAACCCTAGTTTTAGCTATTTATTTTATTTAATTATTTAAATTTTGAAATATATTTTATATAAATTGTGTTTACCAATATAGTTTAATTATTTAATTTGGAGATATATTTTATAAAATTTTGTATGCCAATTAAATTTAATAATAACCGTGAAAATTTAAGCTATGTTTGAACTGTTAAATTTCGCGTTTAAAAGACGCGTCAATTATAGGGTATAAGTGACGTAATAAAACGTGTAAATTTAAAATGTTATTTTTATAGAAATTTTTGATGTTTTGCATTACGTCAGTTTAACGTAGTGTAAAAATAATATTTTCACATATTTTTGAAGAAAATATCAGTCAGTGATTTTAAGACGGACGTTATTTTGTTTTAAAGGACTGTTTGATTTCTTTTAATAAATGGTATACGTTTCTTTGCCTAAAGCCTACACAAATATTTACCATTTCATTTATTGATATCAAACTATAAAATCAAAATATAAAATGAAATGAAAACTTACATGAAGTAACGAATCCAGACCATTTTTCACGCATTCACATTTACAAAATTTATATGTTGAAACTGACATTCTCAACTAGGCTTGCTTCTCCTTCCAATCTTCACGCAATTTCCAAATCTTCACCCTTGCCGTTTTTCAAATCAAAGAAAAATATTTATCAATCATTGCTTGCAATTCGCTCTACAAAATCAACCATGCTGATGCGTTTCCTTTTGAACGTATTCTCTGGCTAAAAATCTGTAACATGCATAATAATTTATTCCTTATTCCCTCTGTTTCAACGGCTCTACAGAAACATCACGCATGGGTAAATCCATACCTTTTGTAACTGAAATGAAATCAACTGGCATCTCGTATAACTTATATCTTTCACGCTAACTATTGATTTATCTCCTCCTTTGATTTAGCTCATCAGTTATATTCAAAACACTATATATTTATCATCAAAGTGCATATATCATGTTGTAAGTGTGAAAACACTCGGCCTCCCTTTGTATTTCATACGAGATCTAAGTTTCGAAACTGAACTTTTATACGAAATTTATGACAAAAAAAGAAACTGATACGTTATTTTTCCATTTACTTCCCCTGTAATTTCGCAAGCTCTTGCCTATAAAATCCATTCTCCTCTGCATCTCTTTACTCTGCCTTCATCCCATTCCTTCGCTCAAGCTATCAGGTAATAATATTTTCCTTCCTTCTTCTAAGTTCTCTCTGTTATTTTGCTTTTGCTCGGCCATTTCCCACCGTGCTTGCCTGTGGTAATATAGGGTGGTAGCCTTGAGTATGTATGGATCTTAGAACTGTGTAATCTCGAGAAGCATGTGTTCAATTAGTGGAGACTTGAGTGTTGGTAGGAAGTTGTCTAGCTTGTGAAGTTGGTTTAAAGAGAGACTATGCAATTTGAGTCACAACTTGTATTAGTAGCTGGTATTCCAGTTAGCTTTGGCTGAAAAATAAAAATAAAAAAAAGGATTTTATACAGAGATGGAGAGGGACGAGTGAGTGTGCCAAATCTATATTTGAACCAGGGGAGTTAAATTGGTGAAAAAGAGGAAAATATATGTTAAAGCAATAAAAAAGGAATGCATGCTTGAAGTATAGAATTGCAGGGGCATGAGTTGTCTGGAGTTGTTGAAAGGAGTAGGGTAAGTTTATCAAAATTTTACAGAGGAAGTTGCATGACTTTCTCAAGACTGACAAAATGTAACCCGAAGTCTTTGCCAATTGAACTCGAAGTGTTTGCATATTTTTCCCGAAGCAGCTGCTTGATTGGCTCGAAGCAATTTGGGGGGGGTGACTCGGAGTGGTTGATGGGGTGAGTTGTCTGTTACAGTGGAGTCTGAAGGCATAATGTAGAATGGCAAAGCAATTGTGGAGAAAAAAAACAAAAGAAAAAAAAAACTGGGAAAAGTTTGAAGTAGAACTGGAATCAAAGTGGAAAGTTTTGGCAGCAATATGATGGTTGGCGTGTGTGTACGTGTGCATGGGCGAAGAAAATAAAGGCGTGCACGTGTACGTGCATATACCCGGCATATAATATGAAACCCCACCTTTTGCCTTAGTTTGTTTGTCGCTAGAAAATTTGGTCGTAATTTTAATGTTAGCACGGTTCACGTTTTGGGTATATCTTAGGCATATTACACGGTGGAGTGGTCGAGCAAGCCAAACAGATTCTCGTTCTATTTTTATTTTTTTTCTTTGACCATAAATTCTAAAGTCGCGTATTCAATATTTGAATTTTGTTCTAGATTTGAATCTAGGAGACATCCGAGAATTTTGATCATTACCCTCTGTCGGTCTTTACCGGTGAATCGTCGTTTTGAATTCGAATTTTCTGCAACATACAAGTGAGTCTTCTCACCAGACATACGTACATATATTTTGGTAAATTATCGCAAGTGTATGTGTAAAATTTTATTTAAATATTATCTGTCTGTAGTATAACGTAGAATGATGAACCCCATTTAAATTGACACCACATCAGTTATTATCTGTTGTATTATTTCTGCAGTTATATTATTAATTGTTTATTTACTGCTTATATCATCACTGCAAGTTCCCTGTTAAATTTAGATTGTTATGGGCTGAAATGATAGGCCTAACGATGATTACTGTTCATTTATTCTGTTAACTGCTTAAATTCTACTTGGGATTGCGGGTTCGAAATGATAGAACCCGGGATTTTAAATCTACGGATTGAAATGATATACATCCGTTTCACTTGACCTAGGCTAGAAAATTTTATACAGACCCGTGGTTTATATAATATTTTCTGAAATTATTTTAAAATTATTTAAATTTAGAAATTGATGATATTCTGGTTTAAATGATATAAAGGATTTTTATAAGATTTATAATGATTTAAAAATTGTTAAATAAATGTTGAATAAATTTTTTTGGGATATAACTTGTTTTAGAAATTCTGGATTTTTGAAAGGGCAAGATTTCATTAAAATAAAAGAATAATTTATATCGGGAAATAAAGGATTAAGTTAAAAATACTACAGCATTTAAAATGCTGTCTTTTTGAAATTGGACTATTTTAAACCCGTAACTTTAGATAGCATTTCCTAGATGCTGCAGAAATTGTAATTTGATCTAAAAAAAAAAAAAATTTTTTGGGAATCTATTTTGGAAATAAGTTAAATTTTTGGAATTTAATATATAATTCATAAAGATTTGAGAAATTGACTTTGGATAGATTTAAAGGAAGAAATTGATTTCTATTTTGATAAAAGCAATAAATTCCAAATTAAATTGAAAGGGTTGAAATGGTATCTATCAAATGAAATGTTTTAATCAAAGATTTGATATTAAAGGTATTTGAAATATATTTGATTTGAAAATATAAATACCATTTTTAAAAACTACAACCACGGGTTATAATAACGTTTGGTTGGCAAAGAGACCGGGATCGGATATGGACATACTCTCTGTCGATACCGAAAACCACTTTGACTAACCGTGTACGCGGTGGAGTTTCCAGAATGAAGTAAGATGGTGGTGACGGTTTCTTGAAGGTAAATACGTGGACCCGACTCCCGTGAGTTGGCATAAGGTGGCTAAAACAGGAGCGATTCTCGGATTAATGAGGTAGCTCCTCTGATCGAACGCACTTCTTCGTATACCATTCTATTACTTTTGTGATTGTTTTGGGTGCACCCTTGATTTGGGAGTGTTGTTCGAGGTGGGCGGTAACTGCGGCTACGCGTTTCCACCGGTCCGGATAGCAATTGGTATATCTACCCTAGCATTGCCTAGTTGTGCCGTGTCACCTACCCTAGCGAGCCTCCTACGAGTTTCTATTTGTGTCGTACCTATGGAGTATCCTATGGTAGCTTCCCGATCAGGAGGTATTACGGTACTGTATAGACTATTGGCATTATTTGTGTTAAGGGCTATATGGGTAACCCCTTAACGCTATTTAAAAGTAAGTTTATTTTATATATAGACACTATTATAATAGCGCAATATACTATATAGTAAATAGTTTAACGGATCCTTAGAGGATGGGCGATCCCAAGCATCCTTTAAGTTACTTGCTCTATATTACAGTACACTTGAATTAGCTTACATTATATAAGTATGTATGTCCTGACTCGAGTGTTTGTTTTATTTTACGCTCGGGTCAGCCTGAGTTGCAGCTTCAGTTTCCTCTCCAGAGCTAGGACACTCGTAGATCATTCATGCTGCTGGAAGCTTTTCTGTTTTATCTTATTTGAAATCAAGAACTTTGAAGACTTGTTCTATTTATGTTTAAAATTGTATTGGAGATTATAAACAATGTAATTCTGTTTGGTTAAAGTTTTCAAGTGGCTTCATGAACCACTGAATATTTTATTTCCGCTGTGAGATTCTGATATCTGTGTCTGTGATTCTGTGTATTTGATTTCATTTGTTCCTTAACTATTTTACAATCTATTGTTTTGAACCATTCCAGCTCGACATTTATTTAATTATCGTCGAAATTCGAATGGTTGAAAATAGTGGGTCGTTACATGCAGTTTTATGTTTATATAGTAAATTTCTCAAACCTATATTTGTTCTCAGGGTCAAATAATTTTGTGCGAGGGAGGGGACTTATATGGTCATGAACTAACGCGCGTGCCGTCCGCCTGTCCCGTATTGAACTGGATCGGGTGCGGGTCCAATAAAAGCGGACCGTGTTATATTTTTGCTGGACAAAAGTGAACAGTTTTTTGACTATTTAAATTCGAATAGATGAGAGTCACATCTGTTTGAACGGACATGGACGCTGCTTTTTCAAACGAAGAGACGCGGCCTGTTTCCATCGAATATAGTCGTTGCGAATTTGCTGTGTTGCAAATTGAAACAAAGAGACGCGTCCTTTTTTCAACGGATGTAGTCGTTCAAAATTTGCTGAAGAGACGCGGCCTTTTTTCTACGGGTATAGCCGTTGGAAATTTTCCTATATAAGGAAAATGAAACCTTATCACTTTCCAATTCCAATCAATTCTCTTCCTTTCTGAAAAAACAGTCCTTCATACCACATAGAAGTTCATACGCACCACAATCTCGAACAGATCACGTCTGTTTATCTTGAAAGACTTTGAATAAAGTTTTAAGAAAATTGTTACGGCAAGCCTCAGACGAAATTTTCTTCTTCATCCAGTTAGATTTCTTGTTTATATATAGACACACACACACACATCATTCTGTAATCTTTCTATTTCAAAGTTGAGCCGTTTCTGCGAATTAGTACAACGATTGTTTATCGCTATATTTTAACGTAGCATTTTGTTGTACTTATTGCTATAATTTGTTGTTGTAATTTCATTACAACAATAATTAATGTTCAAAATTACTGATACATAATTCCAAAGTGGAGGAAATCTGATTTGTAAACTTGTGTTAGGAGTTTATAACTGATTGCTCTCTGTTTTGTATACACATCGTATAAAAATAGAGATAAATGATTTATCTTTAGCCGATCCATGCTGTAAAAGCTTATAAATATCATTAATACAACAGATAATCATTGTAGTTATCACTAATTACTATATTATTTAGCGGCGACGAAACATTTCAATCGATATAATCAAATCAAACATGAATATATTTCCAATATGATAATATGAGAGTCGACACAAGCTACATTTTGTCGTGATTGTAGGAAATAATTCGATAAACTTTGTTTAATCTAAAATGGATTAACTATGGTAATTCAGCTAAACTTTGTTGGAATAATAAGTCATACAATGTTTGTTTGTTTTTTTTTTACAAATAGTATATCCTAAAAGGTGGAGGCATGGGGAATTAAACCCTGTGTCGGGCAGACTGCCTGCTTCAATCCTTTAAAGATAGCTATGAATGATTAATTTCAAATCGATCCATGTTGCAAAAGCTTCATTAGAATTTGAACTGTTAAGTAAATATAACAAATACAACAAATTAGTCACAACAATTATCATTAATCACCATACTATTCTATATTGTTTAGTAGCGGCGAATTATTTCAGTCAATATCACCAAATTAAGCATACTTATCTTTCTGATATGATGGTTAAAGAGTTGACATAAGCTTCATTTCTCATGATTGAAGGAAATAATTTGTCCACGATATTTATTGGAATTAATAAATTTCCATTTGGATATTAAAGAGAAGATATTTGGATAGTAAAGCTTATGTGGTTGCTTGATCTGAAACTGAATGGAGCAAACATGGTCATGTAGATAAAAAAAATTTGCAATAATAAGCCATGTAATATTTCGTTCCTTTTTGACAAAAAGTTGTATGTCTTCTTTCCTTTAGAGAGAAGTTGTGATTCATTCTATATTGGTCATTGGCTTAGATAGAGTTGACTAGGACTGTTATGATAACGTTACCTGTTACCAATGCAAAAAAAGACCACGTATCGATACCATAGGTAAGGCAAAAGTGTGTTTTGATGCATTACCATTACAATTGGTAAAATGATAGTTCATATGCCGATAAATCGGTAAATCCTTGATTGGTAATGGTAAGACTTCCCTACACATAAAACATTAAAATTGTATTGCATTACAATTTTAATAATGGTATAACAAGCAAACATATTGTTCCTAATTGTAACTTCGCTAATCCTTATATCAATATTTTGACTTATTTTAAATAATATAATTTTTTTTCATGATTCATCACAAATTATTTACAACAATATGAAATAATAGCTTTTCTAATTGTAGACTTTGAACATAATAAAACTAAAAAAGAATCATCACCATAAATAATACTATAGACACCTTAAAAACTGGTATTCAAAAGCGTTTTTTGTTGCAATTAATTAAAACAGTGAAAACCCAAATTAGCATGACTAGTAAATTCATCGTTATTATTGGTATATATTTACCATTAACAACGATAAATTTACCATTATCAAACTAATAGTGTTGGTACACCGATATACGTTAATATTGGTTTACCAATTGGTTGATATTACTACGGTAACATTAAATTTCAATTACCATAACAACCCTAGAATAAACTAAGTGCTTAGATTCTTGTAGAGATGGTTATAAACGCTTTACCTTTGATTCATCCATGTTGTCAAAGCTTCATTGAAATTTGAACTATTAATTGAATATCACAAGTACAACAACTTAATTATATGGTTATTATTAATTATTATTTTATTCTACTATATTTTTGTATAGTGGTAGAATATTTTAGTCACCATCATTGAATTAAGAGTACTTAACCTTCCAATATGGTGATTGAAGGTTGACACAAATTGCATTTCTCGTGATTCTAAAAAATAATTTGATCAACAATGTTCCTCGACATTAACTTGGATATTATGGAGAAGGTATTTGAGTAAGAAAGCTTATGAGGTTAACCAATGTTGTCAATGTGTGTGCTTTGGTGCAAAATAGCTCAAGCTGTAGCCATTGTGCCTTTTAGCAATCTAAGGCACAGACGGCGCACAAGACTCAAATAAAGCACAAAAGGCGCACGAATCGAAAAGCCCAAAGAGGTAGCTCCAATGAATTGTACAATATGAGATAAAAGTTGGCCTTTAGTCGCAAAATCCGATCGGAATGTACCTATTTAGCTTTAGCATACCTGACAACTCATTTCCTTCTTAATCTAGGTTTCGAACAAAATGAATTGAAGGTCTTTGTGACTTCTCATATTGAGTTGGGTTGGATATGCGAGATTCTATTCTCTAAATTACACGTGTGTGCATTTTTTTAAAAATGTAAAACTCGAATATCAATAGCAGTTTTTAGTTGCAGATGCTTGTGTAGGAAATACAAAAGATGATGCTCGAGGCGCACAAAAAGAGAAAGCCACAAGACGCATGCCATGTGCCATTTCGCTTTGACTACTTTGGTGGTTGCTTGATAAGAGAAAGCAGCACGATAAGTAGACAAATTTTTTTAATATAAGACATACAATATAGGTCGTGTTAAGTAACATGTGCCATTTATCAATCGGGCGTACAGTAGGGGTTCGTTTACGGAGTAAATGACAAAAAATGACGGACAAAAATCATACATTTATAAATTTGGAGGTGCAGGGAATCGAACCCTGTGCCTCTCGCATGCAAAGTGAGCACTCTACCTGAGATGACCCGACTTTCCACTCCCGGAAAATCGCATCATCTTGAAGAAAGAAAGGGATAGAAAAGAGAAAAGAAAGAAGAGAAGAAAGAAACAACATAAGAATCTTACACAGCGGAACGAATAAATTATATTAATAACATAAATATTATATAGTTTACAACAATATCAGAGTACACAGATATACAACACATACTACACAGTTATAAACACCTGTCTAGTTATACAACTCAATACAACAACTCAGAGAACTACACAGAGTGGAATACTAGATATATCTACACGCAGAGCCTCCTGCTCCATTTGCTCCTCCATAATTCGTCAAAGCCAACCTGAATCCTAACCTGAATCCCTTGACTACTCATAAAAATTTGAGTACCCAAGAGTTTATGAAAAACAAAAATAAACTCCGGGTCAGACATGGGTCTGGTGTGAGTAACAGGTTAAAGTTGCTTAACTTTTAAAAACCTTTTGAAAAGAAAGGTATCACGTAAGACTTCCCACACATAAACATGGAAAAGTTTTTACCTTCCACTAACCAAAACATTTGATAGGAAATCCGATGATATTATAATAGTGTCTAGGGTTTTCAAATAAATAAGAAATAGCCGAAATTGTTACATTCATTAAATTCCAGCTACTAGCCACAAAAGTGGGTAATACAATCAAAACCGTTGGCACTTATTGGATTTTGGATTCCATACAATGGCAGGGCTACTGGGGTACCGCCCGTCACAGTACGTGGCCTAGATCAACGTACCGAGGATCACTCCCGACCCCCTGTAACACAAAGCCGGACCCATTCCTTACTGAATAGTTTCGAACAAGACAACCCCGTGGTTGTAGCTAGCAACCACCCAGACAGCCGAATATATAGGGACTTCTAGACAGGGATCAATCTTGCTCTCCAGTGGGTGCGACCCACGAAGCTTTGCTGCACCTCCCCTATTTTAGCCATTCCCGGTTGATGAGGCTTGAGGTTACGATTACCTTTATAGAACATATCACTTAGAATGCTCATCGTCCACCTGACGATGTTCTGAAAGCATTCAATCCATACAAGTTCGTTCCGGGTTCGAACGAAACCGAAGGCATTATCTCGTTACACTCATATTGGAATCACCCTCAGAGTTAACGACAATAACCCTTTCACTCTAATTCTCCATCTCGAATCTATAAGAACTAATTCCGTCAACTCATTACGGAATCACCCACAGAGTTATAATGACTCATAGTCCTACACCTCGAGTCTTCACAAAGCTCCACTTTGATACACGACCTAACGTTATTTGGAATCGATGTGGTTTTCGGATATCCAAATATGGAAATCCGATCCCGGTCTCATCGAAAACCAAAGCGTGTCTTTTAAGGTCCAAGTTGTTTTAAAGGTTTAAAACAATTCAATTACAGTATCTATATACACACAGATAGATAACTCATACATCATAACTGATAATCAACATTATCACATAACAGGTAATTCACATCATCAATATCATATAGATATACCATATATCATCGTCACAATAGATAACCTATGTTATCTTCACAATAAAATCAACATCCATACCACACAATATTATTTATCTCACTACTGAGATCTTAAAGCATCCAAGACAATCAAGTTCAACCCTTCATCCATAAGTAATGATTTACTCATCATCCTATAATTAATTTAAAATGAATTAAATTAACTATCTCTATTTCTAATTAATTTAAAATGAATTAAATTAATTACTTCATCTTTAATTAATTTAAAATAAATTAAATTAATTACTTCATCAATACAAATCTTGCTTACTCAATCATTTAATTGATTACAATCAATTAATCAATCATAAATTACATTAATTAATCACTCTTGATTAATTATCCTTAATTACATTCATGTAATTATCCTCAATTAATTTAACCAATTTAATTATTCTCAACTAAACAGTAATTAACCTTTAATTACTTCAATTAATTAATTAATCATAATTAATTACATTTATCCTTAATTAATTACATTAATTAATTACCTTTAATTACTTATTTTTGATTAATTAATCATAATTAATCAACTTTAATTACATCATTAATTAAAATAATTAATGATCCTTAATTATTCCTTAAATTAATTACTCTAAGTAATTAACTAACTTAATTACTATATTAAACCAAATTAATCATTCTTTAGTTAATTTCTTAATTAATCTTTGATTAATTACTAAATAATTAAACTAAATTACATCATACTTAAACATCTTCACTTAATTACAATCATGTAATTATTAAACAATTACTTTACTAAGTAATTACCAAATCATTAATTATATAAAGTAATTATTCATAAAACTCAAGTGTTTAAATTTAATTAAACTTAATTAATTAAAATAAACAATCACATTAAATTAAATTAATTACATTAAGTAATTAATTTCTTAATTACTTTATCAAGTAATTACTCTTTAACCATTTATAAATGATTATTATTAAATTAATTAATCTAATTAATTATAAAAATTAACTACATTAATTAATTATTAAATAATCATGGTTAATGACCTTCATTAACCATCCTCAAATTATTTTATAAGGTAATTAACTTAAATAAATTACCAATTAATCATTCATTAATCATTCATTAATTAAAGTTAATTATTAAATTAATTGACCTTAATTAAAAACTTAATTGCTTAATTAATATTCATTTATCATTAATTAATAACTTAATTAATGATCTTGATTCCAAATTGATTAATCGTTAATCAATTATTAATTCCAATTCCAATTATTTAATTAAATTAATTAATTAATCTTAATTACCTATTAATTAATTCTAAAACATAAAGCTTAATTTAAAACTTCAAAATAAAACATAACTTAATGATGTTTTAAACAATTTAATTCAAAACTAATTACTTATGAAATTACCTTTAAATTCCAATTTTAAATTCAGATAATTCATAACAACATTCATCTCATAACACCATATCACATCTCTCATAGTCATCCAAATCATCCAGTATCAACCAATCACCCAATATTAATCATCCAATATCAATCATCCAAAAGCAGAATTGATTATCACTTAACCAATTTAATTAACCTCTAATTAAATTAATTACTATCCTTTAATCATTTGGTTTACCCTAAATCCTGCTTCATTGATTTATAACAAATCAAATTCATTAATCATCTCCTAATGATCTTCTTTAATTAATCTTCCTTGATTAATTCTACTTTATTTATATGGTTTTTATTCTTGAGTTCTATTTATTTATATCTAAATACATATAAACAATCAATTATTATTCGTTTGAAATAAATAACAATCTTTACCAATTTACAAATAATTAATGAAATTTAAACTTGCATTTGAATTTGAACTTAATTTTTTCTCAAAACATAACTGCAGATTTAAAAAGTTTTAAATCCAGATTTAAAAAAAAACAGAAAAACATGTTTCAAACCTGGAATTTGAATTCAAATAAAAAAAATACAACTTGAATTCAAATCAAAAGTACAACTAAAATTTTGATTTTTAAACCTAAACCTTAATTTACACAAAAGCTACAGATTTTTAAAAGTTTAAAACCAGATTTTATAAAACACAGTTTCTATAACCTGTAACTACAGTGACCCGAGAACCTTATATTTTTACTTCGGGTTATACACATGCCTACTTCGGGTTTCTACCATACTTTCTTCGAGTAAAATCTCAAACCTACCTTGCAACACAAAAAAAACTAAACAGATCACCAGAAACATGTCGCCGTGCATATGCACGGCGACCACCGCTCCTTCTCATCATCCTAGATGATCCAATACCAACCAGAAACCCACCACAACTTCAAACATCAACCCAAATCGAACAATTATACAGGAATTCAAAATTTTGCTCAGGAGCCACAAACCTGAAAACAATTTTCCAGGTTTTTACCCCAACCTATCAACGGCGATTGTATGCCGCTCCGATCACCTGACACTCAACCCTATCGGCCTCGCACTCTCTCACACCTCAACTACACAATCCTTAAATATCAGTACACTCGATCGCTCCTATGCCCCTAAATGATCGATCCTTTACCCCACATAAAAACTAGGGTTAAATTCCAAAACTTCTAAACTGCAATCAATCTAGAAATTATTATACACTTGTTTGATTTTTTTGAGTATCTTCGGTATCTACTCCATCACTTCAGAAGAATTCCAGGATTTCTTAATTCAAAAATCAATAAAATTTGCACAAATTCAAATTTTTGTTTCAGACCAAACTGTCAATGAAACATACCCTTTAAAATACCAATACTTGATTTAAAAATCAAGTTACAGCTTATGTTTTTGATTTGTATTACTGAATTATTATATTAATTAGATTGAGTTTGAATAAAATTAAACATACATGATGATATTACCTGTGTTACAGAAATGACACCCTGTATTAACTCACCTAAAAAAATTTAAATCTTAACTTAAGAAGTTAAAACACATTACTTTATACTGAATTCTAATCTCTGGTATACAATCTTCTTTTTATTATTCTAAAACACAAATATAAATCTCAAATTAAATCAATTTGTAAAGATTCTTCTAAGAAGTGTGTGAATCTGGGAACACTACTCAACATAATCAACATGCATAAACAATCATAATTACCACATACATTTCATAGCACACAAACATAATTTTTATCTCAAACATTTAAATCAAGCAACCTAATGTAGTTTAAGGTTTTAAATGTTACTCACCTTAATGAATGCAGACCACTGTGTTCTTTATGAATTTGCAGAAAACATGAAAAAGCAGACTTGACACTCTGTTGTACTTCAAGTTGTCCAAAAATCCTGATGAAATGTTGGCATGCAGAAACAAGAATATGCAGTTTGCTTCCTCTGTTGTTTAAAAATCTAGGTTGCTCATGCTTTCACTGCTTCCAGGTTTAAACAGAATGCAGAGAAGAAACAGTGTGCAGGCTTCACTTTGATTTCAAGAGGAAATGCAGAATTTGAAACTTGATGAATTTATGGATCGTTATATGCAGATGAATTTTTTTATAAAGAGGAACATGCAGATTTGTTGTTGAATATTATATGCATTTGTGAATGCAGATTTGTTCTTCATTTGATTAAGGAAAGAAAATGTAATATGAATGAATATGTAAACTTAACTAAATGCATTTTCAGATTTTAATAAAAGAAAAGAAAATTTAAAACAAAATTCTAACACTTGTCAAAAGTTAGACACTTGTCTATTTGAATGCATATGAATTTAACACATGTTTTCTCCTTTAAAGATAATTAGTATTTAAATTAGAAAACTAATGTATGTGTTAACTTAGTTTAAGTTGTTAGTTTATTTTAAAATATGTTTTATGAATTTACAAAAGAAAAATCAACAAATCATGTTTACAAACTTACACTAATAAAAATTAAAACAATTAAACAATTCAAAAATTTATACTTTTGAATTTAAATTCAAACTAAATTCAAAACCAAACAATTTCAAATTAAGTTATAAATAAAAATTCAATTTGAAATAAAAATTACAAATCTTATTCAAAATTTATTTATAAAGACAATACAATATTAATATTATTTCTGTAAATATCTTTTATTAAATTTAAAATCATTTTACAAAATATTCATTTTACAAGATATTATATTTTATCAAGCCATAAAACCAATTTGTTAAATTTATTCTAAATTTAAAACAATACCAATTTATTTAAAATATGAACCATATATTTATATTGAAAATAGAAATCAATTTATTATTTTAAAAAGATAAAATAACCAATTTAAATATTTATTGAAGAAGATTATTAAATTTATCTGAATAATTATTAACAGAATATCAATATCAATTTAATTTTAAGTACAGATTATTAAATTGATATTGTTAAAAATTCCGAGATGTTACACTACCATATGAGCTACACCCCCATTCATGTCGCAATTTTGTTTGTCTTTTACATATTAAATTAATTGTCATTCATTGCAGTATCGACCCTTAGCTTGAGTAGATTAGACTAATTGCTTAAGTAATGTCAATGATGTAGAGGTAGATTTAAATGGTTTGTAAAAGCTTCATTGGAATTTGCACTATTAATTTACTGTATTATTGTTTAATTGGGGTGATATATTTCAATCAATTTAACCAAATTAAGCATGTTCACCTCTTTAACATAATAATTAGAGGGTTGACATTAGGGTTGTTTTTTTTTTTGTTTTTTTTTATTGTAAGAAATAACTCGGTCAACTAAGTTCATGTGCATTAATAAATTTCCCATTAAATATTATAAGGAATTTATTTGGATAATAATGCTTGTCTTGTTGTTTAGTGTTGTCAACGCGCACACCTAAGGAGAAAAAGCCCCACGTGCAACCGTTTTGCCTTTAAACAATCTAAGATGTGTGCCATGCACAAGACATAATTACAGTGCAAAAGAGTTATTAAGCGAATAGCCTAAAAAGTCGCACTTTAGTGAATTATACAGCATGGAATAAATTTTGGACCTGATATCAAAAGTTTGTGACCTTTTGTTTTGATTTGGGTTGATATTCTCAAAATTGCATGTATACACAATTTTTTAAAGCTTAAAACTTTGTTTTAACAGTGGGTTTTAATTGCAGAGTTCTATGTAGAAAATATTACAAATGCTCAAAGCGCACCAAAAAACGCACAGCTCAAACCTTGCGACTATTCACCTTGACTACTTTAGTGGTTGCTTGATATGAGCAAGCATGATAATTTAGACAATTTATTTTGAATAATAAGTCATCCAATATAGGTTGTGCTATATGTATCCATTCATTAACAATGCACACGTTGCGGTTTCATTTATACACAATAAAATGACAAAGTTCGTTATATGAAAGACAAGTTTCTAATGCTAAAAGTGCAAAATTACCTTTGCAACCAAGATTAATTATTTGCATTAAATAGAGGGAATCTAGCTCCATGCCTCTCGCATGCAAAGCAAGCGCATATGGGCTACAACCCCCTTCATGCCAGTTTTTTCAATGTCTTTTACATATTAAATTGAAATTGTCATTCATGCTGCATTAATTTTTAGCTTGGATAGAGTAAATTAACTATTAGGTAATGCCAGTCCTATAGAGGTAGCTATGGTGACGAGAGGATTGACATATGCTTCATCTTCTTGTGATTGTAAGAAATAATTAGATCAACAATGTTCATCAACATTAATAAATTTTCCTAGATATTGTAGCGAAGGTGTTTGGTGATTGTAAAAAATAAGTAGATCAACAATGTCATCATTAATAGATTTTCATGGATATTGCAGAGAAGGTATTTGGAAAATAAAGCTTGCGCGGTTGCTTGATCTGAAATGGAGCAAATATGGTAGTTTAAATAATAATCCATGCAAAATTTATTTATTTATTTGGACAAAATGTATACATCGAAAAGTGAAGTTGTGGTCTACCATATGAGCTACACCCCCAGTCATATCAACTTTTGTGTCTTTTATGGTCATTAAAGAGAAACAATCATTCATAGTGTGCTAGTCCTTAGCTTGGTGGAGTAGGCCAACTGCGAGCACCAAGCCAATTTTGGAGTGAGTGCAAGCCTACTATGCAATCCTGATTATTCCCCTAGTTACTTAGAGGGTGATGAAGTGGTAATGAAAATTAATTTTATGGTTTAAGATTTTGAGATTTAACTTCTTTATTTTCCATTCTGGTTTATTTCACCGATGTGTCTTATTTTCAGTTAGGTTCCATTATCTATGAATGTGGGATTTTATGGCATATATATCGATTAATCTTTATTTTTAACATGGGTTTAGACTTTAGAAAGAGGAACCGGATGTGTGTAACAACATCCCAACTAAATCCGTATGTATGGTTATCAAAAATTTATATTGGTTACCATATTGGCCTATTCTACTATATTGTTTAGTAAGTAGCAAAGTATTTCAATCTATATCTCCAAATTAAGTGTATTTACCTTTCTAATATGTTAATTAATTAGGGGGTCAACATAAGTTGTTTTTTCTCATTATTGTGGGAAATAATTTGGTTAACAACATTCGTGAAGTTAATAAATAATTTCCCAATTGGATATTATGGGGAACGCATGTGCATAATATGTTATCTTTGATGCATATTTATTTGTCTCAATCAGTCTGCACTTACCTGAAAAGCTTATGGAGTTTCAGTGAACTCAAAGGTAACTCCTTTTTATAGTCCGCTGGAATTGTAAAACTTATTACTTCGGATTTTGATTTTTTTTCTCATCATTATTTTCTTGAGTTTTAAAGTAAAATTGGCTTCCATAATTTTCCCTCCTTTAAAACAACACCTGGTACTTTGTTTTTCATATGGGGAGTTGGAGATCGAGATCGTGCACCATTATCCTACATTACGGTGAGATTATTCATATTTTTCATTCTTCTTTTTTTTTGATTTAGTTTGTTATATCACATTTGTTATGTGATGTTGAGGCTATTGATTGTATTATTAGGCAATTACCGATAAATAAATATGCATTACTTTATTGATATGGTACATAAGTGCTTTTCACACATTGCGTGAATGCGTAATTTTAAATGATGCATTTGAAATACATTTTATTTTATTCAATTTTCATTATAACATATATTTGTGATTTTTATTTTTCTTGAAATAATTTTGTCAACAATTAAATTATAGTTTGACGTATATATACAACGCTACGCATGTGATATGAATGTCATTGAAAAATCATGTTTATGTTCTAATAGTGCAAAAACGTTTATTTTGACTTTCTACTAAAAAGACATTGAATTTTAATTCACCATTTCAGCTAAACAGTTATCTCAATTTTTACTCTTGTTTGTTTGAAGAAAGAGTTTAAAATAAAGGGGGAAATGAAAAGCATGTATACTCTTCGTTAACTCATTATTGGACTACAGTTGGTTTTGGTAGGGTAATTGTTGATTTTGGTGAAAAGGGTTCAAAATAATATGTACCATATTTTCAATATTAGTAGAGAAGAGAAGTGAAATACATCTGTCTTCATTGAAAGATCTTTCATGTGATAGTTAGAGCTCAGGAACTAAACTAGATAAACTTATTAACTATTCCGTGTTAAACAAACATTCTTATACAGCCGTGGGCACAGCCTTCCACACTCTCCTCTCTAAAAACTATCTGTTGAGGGAACCTTTGCGTAATGGCGTAATGCTTATATGAATAAGGTGCTGATAGTTGTGTTATATTGATGTATTAGATAAGGGCTTGAGCAGGTGCAAGTGATAAGAAATATAAATGGTTTTTTTTCCTATAAGAAAATAAAATAAAATAAATTAGAAAATCGATCATAAGATTATCAAATTTCATTGTAGGCACCGAATAAATCAATAAAAGTAGTATATTTTTTGAGATTTTTCATCTCAGAAACATCCAAGTATTTTTAAAAAGTAATTATGGTGTTTAACACTTTCGTGATTATGAATCAAAAAAATTAAGTAATATTGATATTGCCTTTAAGAGGAGTAATAATGTTGTTTTATTTACACAATTATGGGGAGAAATAATTAGAAATCGTTTCATCATCTCGATTCAAGCACTGACAAAATTAAACAATAAAGTACTAAAAACAATAAAATGACATTAAGAATTTTCATGGTTCAGATGTTAAAGAATTATACTCCCACGGTAAAATGTCACTATCTTCTCTCTTGATTCTTTGTACAAACAAACAAGGCAAAGAGTACAATTTTCGGTTAGCGTGTCTCAAAAAGAGTAAAATAAAATTCCCTCACTTTTTTGCTACACAGAGGTTTCCGATTAGCATGTCCTTTCTATTTATAGCATACAGTGGTTTATGTGGATTGTCAACGTCATTCTTTCGTTCTTTTGATTTCTGCATTTGGATTGTGCCACGGGTCGACCATCCATCTTGCTTTTTTCATGTACACATATTGTTAACGCGACCTTCGATGGAAAATTGAAATTTGAGTGGTTGAATTTTGAACGCAGGCGGGAAGTTCTAAATTGAGGTGGGAAGCTTGGAATTGAAGCGGGAAAACCCAAATTTGAGAAGACTATGGCTTTCCAGTTCTGTAAAGAAACGGACTTGTGGATTGCGCGCATATGTGTAGGTGAAGCTGCAATAAACATCCACCTCCCCCCTACTACGGGAAGGACTATACTATCGCTAGCACTCTAGGACTTCACTTTAATTTATTGGGACTTGTGCCTTTGTTATGTTCGGGATGATGATGCTGCATATTATTTGTTCCGCGCCAACACCGTCGAGGTTGTACTGCACTGTTCAATCCAAAATATCAGCAAAGTGTAGTGTTGAAGTTAAGTTGCATGGCTTAGTGGAAGAGATTATGCGGCTACTTTGGAGGGTGACTGGTTTGCATGACTCTATTCTGAGCCATTTTCGTCGATAGAGGGCTGCGGCATTGCCCTTGCCTTTGAGTTGAGTTTAACGATCTTAGGGATGAAGTTGTGATCTCTTGGTTTGCCTTTGAGGAGTGAGTTTCGGCTCTTGGCTGCGGAACGGTTATTCCATCGCCTCATCTTTCAAGTCTTTCATGTTTCTGGATAGTGTTTTCTAAGGATTGCGGCGCTGTTCTGTCACATCAAGATGGTGACGCATTCTTTATCAGTTTGGTATTGACATGAGATTGTGGCGTAGTTTTGTTACTTCAAGATGGCGGCGCATTCTTTATAGCGTTTGATACTAAATTGCGGTGCAGACCTGCCACTTTGGATGTTATTTTAAGATTCAAGTGCATCCCGTTTGAGTATAATCGCTTATGGGGTGTGTCACGGTTTTGTAATGTTAGGATTGCTTTCGAGACCGTATTACAGCCTCCATTTCTCATTGTTACTTGGAGATTGTGTCTTTGTTCCAACCTGTTAATCCTTACTTTATGGACCTACATCGCAACCTTCATATTTTGTACTTGAAAGCTGTGCAGCAGTTGTACTTGTTTAAGTGAGTGTTAGATTCGCAGATCAGTTCTCATACTTTGCGATTATTTCAAGTTCAACGCGGTATCATAGCACCCAAGTTATATTTAATGGAGAAGCGCGCTTTTTAAGTTGTGTCATCTTCCTTAAAGGTTTGGCATAATATTACCAAGATTTTGTTTTTGTATCCTTTTATTGGCCGATCTTCTAAAAAGTTGTACCTTTAGTCTTTTCACTCCTAAGAAAATACGTTTTGATTCTTATGTTATTCTTCTTTGGGATAAATCAATTACATTTCGGGGATTTTTCATAATTTCAATTAGGCGGTGGAGATTCGAATTGTGGTAAATATATAATTTTCCTCTTCTTCTTCATTGTTTTACACGCTTCAAAAATTGTTAAACACAAAATCTAATCCTCTCCAAGATAAGTTTCTTTTCCGAACAAAGTAAGGGCATATTTCTTTTCTTGCTGTTTCCTTTGCTTTCCTCAACCTTTCACGATTATTGATAATCGATCCGATATATTTTCTTTGATATGGCAACCGTTTCTGTCTCTCCCCTATCTTTGCCATCTAGGGTATATAAATTAGGGGAAATAGAGGATGTTTTGAGTCATTTCAGGTTCGGGGTTATGTAGGTAGGGTTCTCGAGCCTTGCGATCACATCCACATGCCCCAAATGGTTTCCTTTCTATCCATCCTGAACATATTCGATGCGGACTTTAACTTCCCTATAACCAAATTCTTCGTGAATGGTTTACTGTTGTTGGTCTTGTCCCTATTCAGCTTACTCCTCTTTCTTATACTCTTTTGATTGTTACATTATTCTTTATGCTGAGAAGAGCGCACCTCCCTCGTACGAAGAACTCTAATTCTTATTCTATATCCATAAGAGTCCTTCCAATGGTGAATTTGTATTTTATTATGCTCAAGCAAAAAAGTCGGTTTTCACGTTTATTCCTTGTATGACCCAGAAGTAGAGCAACTAATATTTCTTTATTTTGAATTTTGATGACTTTCCATATAATTTTTTTACCACATTCAAATTGTCCTCTTTTTTTGATGAGATCACTGCATCGTTCGTATCTCGTAGAAAGACTATCCAGGACTTGGGTGAAGATGAGCGGAAAACGAATTTATTTTTACCGAGTTGCTAATGCGGAAGTACGATTTCTTGCACACTAGGACAACTTCTTTCGTTCTATTTTTAATTTTCTTTAACTATAGATAAATTTAGGGGTATAATTTGATAAATTGGAAAATGAAATTTTATTTCCTGCTCTTAGCCCTTATAAGGATTTTTACTAATCTTAGCACTTTTCTTATGTGTATGTGAGATAATTGGGGGTCTTACTGACGGGCTCTTTGATGATTCCTCCTCAAAGAAATTAGAAGCAAGAGGAGATAAGAGGATAAAGGACGATGCTTGAGCTTTTGACCAGTCCATCAAGAAATATCACATGTCTTCTTCTCCTCCCCTTCCTTCCGAAGCTCCATATCCCCCTTCTTCAGTCTCTCCATGACCCTTGCATTCGCTACTTACCTTTGCCTGAGGACATTATTACCGTCCTTGCTGAGAGGGTGGGGCATGTCACTGCGGATCGTTTATCTCACATTTGCTTCTGCCTCCAAGTCTTATCCTATCACCCTTCCATTTCCTACACTCTCCAACCTCGAGCTTGCTACCGAGCTCGAGAGGTCTTTGGCCTTCATATGTACCTTCTTCTCCTTCCTTCTTTAATGGTGACTTGCTTTACCAATTTTAAGTTTATCCATCTTTGTTTTGTAACAGGTAAGTGCTTTGGCGATTGAGGCTTAGAAGAAGGCAGAAGATGATCAGGTCTCATTCGCTGCTCGTACTGCCCAGCTTAAGGCAGACCCTACCGCGGTTGCTTTTGAGGAGACTAGATTGGAGGAAGAGATCGGGGATCAACAAGAGAAAGTGGAGAAGGCGGAGAGGGCGGCAAAGGCAACGGAGGAGATCTTGACGTTAAAAGGTCAAGAGTTAGGAAAGAAAGATAAATTGTTAAGGGAAATGGAGAACGCGCTGAAGGATATGGACAAGCTTTCACAGATCATCTACTGTGTGCTTTATAAGTTGTATGCTGCGGTTACGCATCAATTTTTTGTTGATCGCTTGGATAATGTTTTGCCGAGGTCAATCTTAGTTTCTTGGAGGACCCAGAGAAGATCGAAGACGCCCTTACTTATTGTAGGACAGAGTGGGCTAAGGAGCTGGAGAAGAAGAAAGCTTCCCTATCTGCCTTCTAGAACATCTCTTTTTAGCAAGAAGATGAGACTGCGCCATCTAAGAAGACCGAGGCCACCTCGACCCCTCAAGTTAATGTAACTATCCGACCTTTGTAAATGACTTTTGCTTCTTGTGTAATAAAAATACTTTTGTTTTTTCTTCTTCAAATTTTGTTGCGGTTAATTTCTTTAGTTTACCAGTTTCATCACCGCATTACAAATGACAATAATATTTTCGTTCTTTAGTCTTCTAAGGAAGTATTATTTACTAAACTCTTGAAGGAAAGCATGAGAAAACTTCAAACTCAGCTCGTAGATCGTCTTGGTCTTAGTGCGGGGTGATCCGCAAGTGTAAAAAAGAATTGAATGAGTTGTTCACACAACTTAGAAAGGAAACTCAGGGGTTGCTTTACAAAATTGACCAAATAGTTAGGGAAAAAGAAGCTCTTAACGATTTTGTATTGCGTCGGTGGCGGTATGCTTTAGAGAGCAGTTCCTTTCCACCCGACAGCCCTCATTTGGACTAGTTTAGGCTTTGAAATCTAAATAGGGAGTAAACGTTGTGTATAATTATCAATTATTTGTACGTGAATTTATTAGATTTTCCATATAAAATTGTTCTTTATATGACTTGTTTTTTTTTAAATTTTAATTTCGTGCGTCTCGACTTCTTTTGAATCGAACTTTGATTACTACCAACTAGGTCGATCTTCGTGGGCCTCCCTCCGAATCTGTCGAAGCCTTTGAGTCCAAAAATCTTTCGTTCCAAATCGCTGATGGCTCGGATGAAACTAGTGCTTCTAAGTTTGAGGTTGTGGCCACAAATTTTGTCGCGGCTTTGGAGGAAGAGAGTCTCTGTTTGACAGTTACTAACAAAGGGCTTGAAAGAGACTTGAAAGAGACTTGAACAATGTCCTTTCCGAGCTCAAGGAAGAAAACGATGCACTTGAGTGTCAGTACCAACATAATGTCAAGTTGCGTACTAAGCTGGATGTTGCAAACTCTAAAGTGACTGAAGTAGAGAAGTCATTGAAGGATGGTGAAGCGCTTTATGAGATCGTTTACGAAACGGAGATTAAAGCGCTAACGAAGACTACAGAAGACATGTCTCTTAAGGCTGACCACCAAATTGAGGAGAATGAGGGCGTCGAAGGACGAGAGAAGGCAAATGGACCTAGCTTGGGCACGACCCTTACTCCTTCTACAGGCATGGACACCTCGTTGGCGGATGAACGGAGGAAGAAATTAAAAGTACACTTCTAGATAAACTCAATGTGTTGCAGCAGATGGAGTGACAAAGGCCAAAGGTGCTTCCTCACTCATAGAGGAAGGGGTGGAAGGTGGATACTCTTACATATTTTGGTGGCTTTTATAGAAACTCAAAGAAGACTAAGGTTGAACTAATTGATAGTTTAGAGAAAACAAGAAAGGATGTTGTGCTCAAGATCTACATGCTCGAAGATTTACTACGAGGAGCTCAGGCTTCCCTTAGTGTCGTAGCAGCACTAGTCGACGTGTCTGTGCATGATCAGATTGTCGACCTCGTAGAGAAGCTTAGAAGGAAGAAGGTTAAAGACAAGACGGGGCAGATCGCTTTACAACGTGCAATCGACGTTTTTTCCTATTTTGTACAGCGCTCTTATCTGAACTTCCTTTATATTAAAGAAGATTTTAAGGTGACTACGGAGGATCCGACAGATCACTAAGCAGTTGTTAATTATGATCCAAGAAATATCTTTCGCTTCCAAACAGACCTGCCTTTGGCTAGCATGCCTAAGCTTAGATGTTTATGATTAGCGCGGTATTTTAGGATCCTATAACTTTGGATACTTTTGTAAGACCATGTTGCAGAATATTTTTGGTTGTACAAATGCTCATAGGGGTACTGTAAAAAAACATTTAGTATTTTTTCTTTTTTTGAAACGACATAAATTCCTTGTGAATTTTTACTGGATTGCGCTTCCTTTTAACTTTATTGGTCTGGATTCCTTTGATTTTTCAGTCTTGCACTACTAGGCGATGTTCGGAGACAACCGACTTGGGGGTGAGGCTCAAGTCTGCTCTGTTTCGAATTATCGAACTGGAGGGATTATTAACAGACACCAAAGACAAATATAAGGTTTTTTTTATGAAGATAAGATCACGACACTAAATGACGACCTTGAAGGCTGTTAATACCTCAGATATCGATTTAGATGACAACAACCATATAAATATTGATAGTAATGTTTTTTAAAGTTGTATAGTATATATTGCAGAATATTACACAGGTACAAAATGATTAAACTTGAAGACTGATCAATATAAAGATCAAGAATGACGATTTAGAGATGATGATCAACACTCATGAGCTTAAAGACAAAAAATTGAAGAGCTCAAGAATTTAGTATATAGTTATGAGTCATTAGAATAAATTGTTAAATTCCTTGATAGCAGATTCCGATCTTTACCATAATTTTTTGATCTTTGATATTTAAAAATAAATTAACTTCAAAATATATTTAAAAAAAAATTATGAAAGTTTTTTAATCACTCAAAAATATTTAAAAACTATGTTTAAATTATTTTACAAAGTATAGGTTTTTAAAAATAATTTAAAAAACAATCATTTTCAAATTTCACTAGCATATTTCGATATACATATTTTTACATAATGACGTATGGACCGTTGGGGAGATGATTTTTAAAGTTTGATTTTTGATTATATCTCATCATGAATATACACTTCCTTTTAAACACCGTTTACACCAGTGAAAATATGCTTTTCCAATTTTAAAAACCTGTGATTGTTTATTACATCTTGTCACGAATAAAGACATCTTTTTAAACACTGTATAAAGGGTTAGAAAACAAATTTTTTTAACTAATTTTTCATCTTCTTTCTCTAGACTTTCCTCGGTTATTTTCTCAAATACAAATTCTACTTTGCTCTCTCCAAACTATTCAAACATTTACATGTACTTTCTCATCAATTCAAAGATCAACTCCCTATCAGAAGGGCTATAAGTAATCTTGTATCCCAAGTACAACTGCTATTATTTGGAAATCAACAACTTTACTCTTATTTGTTTGCCTGTTCAAATCAAGTGGATATGCTTAATAGTTCGTCTAAATTTAGTAGGTGATCTTGTAGCTCAGTAAATCAAGAGAGTTTGCTTTGGACACATGATACATGAGGATGTACCTCGTAGCCTTGAAATCGGGATTGTATTTTGGTTTTCTTTCTATCTAGTTTAAAATTGGCGATTGAAAAGAAATATGTACAAGCAATTGTATGAGACTGGATGTCTGATTAGTTAATCCGAACCGGTATAAAATTCCTTATGTTTTCTCTTTTATTTTATTGCTTTTATATTTATCTATGATTGCATCTATGACTTATACTCGCTCCCTCTAGTGTTACATTAGTCTCATGATCTATTATTCCACAACCCACATTTGATATCAGTGCATTAGTTTTCAAAAACTCGTAATTTGATTTTTGAAGAGATAAATAGCTAGTAACATCGATTGTTTACTTTTTTTTAAAACTTTTATAGAAAAACAAAATCATGAAACCTATATGTTAATATCAAATAGATTAAAAACTAATTATTCTGAAAAGTCACTTGATGTTTTGGAAAGGTATAATGTGAAATTGCAGAAATAAGTATGTTATATGGCGGATGGTGAGCATACACTTGATATTCATACATCAAAAATTAAGGACAAATGAATACTAAACGATGGATACTCAAGACACATGATGAAAATTCGAAAATCATAAAGTTATAATTTACAAAGATGAAGGGTTGGTTAACTTCAGAATTAACTAAAAAGGATATTGATTGACATCGGCAATGTCGGTAACTCTAAAACTCCTATTATTTCTAATGTTTTGCTAGTTAGGAACTTGAAATATAACCCGTTTAACATTAACCAATTTTGTGATAAAGATTTTAAAATTAAGCTTGAAAAAGATATTTGCCACATCGAGGATAATGAGTCTAAAATTATCTTTGAATGTACTAGGAATTGTAGCATTTACATCTTAAGTATAAAAGTGCCTTTGTCTTTTGGTTAAACCTAGTGAAACTAGGATTTTGCATAAAAGATCTGGCTTTTTATAATTTAAACACTTATCTAAATTGCATAGAATTTTCATTTTGATTTTGATTTCACAATTCACAAGTATATCATATTTAGGGGGGTACTGTTTTTCATCAATTTATGTTGATGGCAAGGGAGAGGAAAATATAAAATATAACACATGTACATATTAAGGGAGACTTATTTAACTCAATGAGAGTTGTATTATATTTTATATATAAAAATATTTACATAGTTGTCATCATAAAAAAAAGGAAGATTGCTAATACCTTAGATATTATTTTGATGGCAACAACCGTATAAATATACACACAAATGTGTTGTTAAGTTTTATAGTATATATCAGAATACTTGTACATGTATAAAATGGTTAAACTTGAAGACATTATTTTAAACAAAATTATTTTAGTTTTAAAATATATTTTTAATATTTTATGAAATTTTTTTTAAGAGTTCAAAAATATTTAAAAACTATGTTTAAATTATTTTACAAAGCATAAGATTTTTTAAACAATTTAAAATAAAAACATTTTCAAATTTCATTAACATATGTCGACATACATATTTGCGTATGTCGATGATAATTTTTAAATTTTGATTTTCCATCACATCTCTTCACGAGTAGGTAGTTCCTTTTAAACACTATCTAAACCAGTGAAAAAATGCCTTTTAGTTTTAAAAAGTTGTGATTGTTTGTCACATCTTTTCACGAATAGCTACAATTTTTCAAACACTATTTAAAGGTTTTTTTTAAAAAAAAATTTAACCGACTTTTCATGTTCTTCTTTCTCTAAACTATATCTACATATTTTTTTCAAATACAAATTCTACTTTTCTCTACAAACTATTAAAACATCTGCATCTATTCTCTCTTCAATTCAAAGACTAAACCACTATCAGAAGGGCTATAGGTTATCTTATATCCTTTGTACAACTGTTTGTTTTTGAAAATTAACAACTCTACTTTTATTTTTTTGGGTGTGCTTGTTGCCAATTCAAATCAAGTGGTTGTGCTTAGTAGCCCATCTAAATCTAATGGGTGATCCAGTAGCTCGGTAAATCAAGAGAGTTTGCTCCGGATTTATGATACATGAGGGTGTATCTCGTAGCCTTGGAACCAATATTGTATTCTGGTTTGCCTTCTTTCTGGTTTAAAATTGACGATTGAATAGAAATCTGTATAAGCAATTGTACGGAACTGGATGTAAGATTTGTTAATTCGAGCCAGTATAAAATTACTCGTGCCTTCTCTATTATTTTACTTTATTGCTTTTATGTTTATATATGATTATGATTACATCTATGATTGATTGTTAGTATAAATCTGTGTTTTTAGTATGTGATTTGATATTAATCTTGAAAGAATTTTAAAAGGTTTACATAAGTCAGAAAACACTATTCATCCTTTTTTCTAGTGTTAAAATCCATTATTCCATAATTCATAAATGGTTGTCTCTTCAGGTCGTTAAACAAACTAGTGTAGAAAATGATCTTATCGCGTCCTTGATCGTCGATGTTGTATCGAGGCCTGGTGGTGTTCTTTCGCCTCCATCGAGGGCTAATCTTAATGTTATTTTCTAATGGAAATATGATTTGAAGAAGTATTGCGAGGCCAAATTTCATGGGTTGAAGAATTACTACAGAAAGGGCTCATTTTCGACTTCTTAGGCAAGAAGTGGTTTTAGTCAATATTTTGCGTCATGGGACCGTAGATCTCACCGTTATGACAACATCATAATCGACGATTCCTCTGGGGCGAATTTGAATTGTAGCGTAGTTTGTTTTATTATAAGCCATAGTTTTTACCTTAACTTTTGATGCAACTTCGCATGACGATAAATTTATTCTCTCCTGTCATGTGTGCAAATGCGAGGATTCACGCAGCTACGAGCAGATTTTCAGTAAATTTTAGTTTTTAGTATTTACTTGGCAAGCTTTACTTATTTTATGGAATTGTATCTGATTTGTAGGTTGTACCACATTCCATGCAGTATCTTTTCTTGCCATTCTCAATTGATTGCTCATGCAGTTCATGCTTCTTGAGTTTATTTTTGGTATTCATGCTCTATCGTGCGCTTAGCACGGTATGCTCGTTATTTGGGTGCAGACAATATTTTAACGGTGAAGTAAGGTCGTGTATCTACAACCTTTTAATTCACGCGTTTGGTTTTTTGTACTGGTTCATGCCGTATAATATCCTTGTGTTCAGTGTAATTGTTTGGCCGAGAAGCCGAGTTGCATATGCTACAACTTAATGTTACTAGCTATGTTAGTGAAATTAACACAGAGATATTTTTATATTGGTTTAACCCGTCTAATATCCCTAAGTTCAGTTTGCTGTATTACTATTTTCCATAATAATGACAATGTTTGTTCTACAAGTAACGTTGATTATACAAAATAAGACTTGAGATGCTTTGAATTCCATGTTCTCAAAACTAGATTTCCATCATGTTTTGATTTGATCCGAGGGTTGATCTAGAATTTGCCTTTGAGTTTGGCATTAGTTTTTGGGCTAGCTTCACCATTCTCATTTCCGAGAGTGTCGCTATCACTGACACGCTGCATAGCCAGTGCAGTCGATGAATGATGGAGGTGAGCCATTGATGGTTAGGGACAGTTGGCCAAAAAGCGGTATGTTGGACCATGCATCTCTCTAATCCCTTCATGCGTTGGTTTATTAGGTTTGTGAATGATTGAAGAGCAATTAGGACAGGGGCTCTGTAGAAGCTTCCTTCTCGGTTTGGGCTTAGAGGGGATGAATGACCTTTTTGGGATTTTTGAGGCCAGGTGTAATTGCTCTTGAGCAAGAGTATTGGAATCTGTGAGATTCGTGGTATTGTAATGATATTTGAAAAAAGTATTTAAGTTTTTCTAAAGAGGGAAACAATGCGCTCCTTCTAGCGTTAAAAATGTGGATAAGGTTTTCCATCTCAGAAACAACCAAGTGATTTTTATGAAATAATCACAGTGCTGAACGCTTTCGTGATTATGAGTAAACAAAATTGAGTAATATTAATATTCCATTTAAGTGCAGTAATTATATTGCTTTAAAGCTTACACAATTATGGTGAGAAATTGACGCAGCGGATTAATCAAAATAAACTTCAATCGGTGAAAGTAGAAATCGGTGGATTGATGAATACCAAAATGCCCAAATTCGTTGATCCGAAGATACCGAATTCTAGCTATCTCAAACACGTTGATAGCGCACTATACCGTGTTCCAAGATCTACGATTCTTCGCACGTTGATCTAGCGCACTAGATTCCATGAATCGGCTTCTACGTTCGTTGAATCGAGCGCACTCGATTAACCGAAAGAGGAGATAGGAGATTACACTCAACTACCAATTTTAGAAGAAAGCACACAGCAATCAACAAGAAATTTTATTCAAAATACAACCACCCAAAAATGTACAACACATGCCCTATTTATAGCTTGTCACAACCGGCCCCCTTAAGTCGTATACGACTTACGACTCATCCTGGGTCGGCAACGACCTATGACTCACGACTCAAAAACACACAGCTTAAAACCCAGCGACTTAACAAACTTCACGACTCATCAGCTACCATGACTCACGACTTATCATAACAAATGACTCAAAACGTGTACAGACTCACTTATAGTATAGGACTCAAGAAACCGAACAGTTTACAACACCCTGTCACGACTTACGACTCATCACACAACGACTCATCACTTAGGTCGTATCCCGTCCCCGACTTATGGCCTTCAATTACTGGAATTCCCTTTTGCTTCTTAATGAGTCGTGGACGACTCATAGCCATGTAGTTAGGTCGTGTACGACTCATCAATCCAGAACTATTGAAACTCCCATTGAGTCGTAACTCGTGCCCTTCCTCTAACTCAAGATCTTTACTTGCTGAAACTTTATCCTTCTTCATGTTAAGTCGTAAACGACTTATGGATGAACCGTTGAGTCGTGTGCGACTCATCAAGCACGAACGACTTAAGCTGTTAAGAGTCGCCATTTTCCCATATGACTCCTTCACCTGAGTCGTGCGCGCCTTACGGGTTAAACCCGAAACTCCTTTAGATCGTGCTACATCATCCTCCCCTGGTTGAGAAAAATTCGACCTCGAATTTGTAAATTCTTTCTCAACAATCTCACCTCCATGATATGGAATTAAATGTTTGACGTTAAAAATATCAGAAGTATGAACATCATCTGGTAGCTTTAATCGATAAGCATTCTCATTGATTTTCTTTAAAACTTCAACTGGACCAATTTTTCTGGCTTTCAGCTTATTATAAGCGCCCACTGGAAAACAATCCTTCGTCAACACAGCATACACCAAATCGCCTTTGTTAAATTCAACATTTCGTCGTTTCAAATCTGCAAATTTCTTATATTTCTCATTTGACTTTTCCAATCGTTCCTGAACGATCTTATGACATTCAGTTAATTCATCAACAAAATCAACAGCTCGTTTAACTGTCCCCTTCGGTTGTGGTACCACAGCTAAATCCAACGGCCCCCTTGGTAAATTTGAATATACAATCTGAAATGGACTGAATCCCGTACTGCGATTCATGGCATGATTATGAGCAAATTCTGCTTGGCATAATTTCATGTCCCAACTTCTCAAATTATCCTGTACAAGACATCGCAACAAATTTCCCAATGACCCGTTTACAACTTCTGTCTGTCCATCAGTTTGCGGATGATAAGCACTACTAAATTTCAGCTTCGTTCCCACCATCTTCCACAAACTTAACCAAAAGTGACTCAGAAAACGAGTATCCCGATCAGAAACAATAGATTCTGGTAAACCATGCAATCGATACACCTCCTTAAAGAATAATTGTGCCACTCGAACTGCATCCGCTGTCTTCTTGCAGGCAATAAAATGTGCCATCTTCGAAAATCTGTCCACTACAACAAATATCGAATCATTTTCCCTTTGCGTTCTAGGCAAACCCAAAACGAAATCCATGCTGATATCAACCCATGGCTTAGACGGTACAGGTAATGGCATATATAACCCTGCATTCGTCGCTGTTCCCTTTGAAACCTGGCAAATATGGCATCTCTCCACAAATCTTTCAACCTCTTTTCTCATCGACGGCCAAAAATAAGATTGAGAAATCAACTGCAATGTACGATCTCTACCCACATGGCCTTCTTCATGCAATTCCTTGATAATTTTCATTCTCAACCTGCCCTCTGGAATACATAACTGATTTCCTTTAAACAAGAATCCATCAACCAACATAAATTCATCGGTACTCCCATCCTTCACTTTTTCAACATATTTCACAAAGTAAGGATCTTCTTCAATCATCTCTGGCAGTAATTCAAACCCCGTCACTTCAACTTTCAATGTTGTCAGCAAATGACTCCGCCTACTCAAAGCATCAGCCACACGGTTCGTCACCCCCGATTTGTGCTTAACAACAAAGGTAAACTGCTGTAGATATGCAATCCACGATGCATGTCTTTCTGAAATCTTATCCTGCCCCTGTAAATGCTTCAAAGCTTCATGATCAGTATAAAGAACAAATTCCTTCTGAAACAGGTAGTGTCTCCAATGCTTAACAGTTTGCACAATAGCGTAAAATTCAACGTCATATGTATTGTATCTCATCTTTGCCCCTGATAACTTTTCACTGAAATATGCAATAGGTCTCCCCTGCTGACTCAACACTCCTCCAATCCCAACCTTTGATGCATAAGTATGCAGCTCAAACAACAACTGAAAATCTGGCAACACAAGAATTGGTGCTGTTGTCAAAAGTTCTTTGATTCGTTCAAAAGCAACCCCTGCTTCCTCCAACCAAGAAAACTGTTTCCCTTTCATACAATCAGTAACCGGTGCCATCACGCTACTGAAGTGTGGGATAAACCTTCGGTAGAATGATGCCAATCCACGGAAACTTCTAACTTCAGTGATAGTTCTCGGCTGTGGCCAATTTCTAATAGCTTCAACTTTACTCTGGTCTACTTGGATTCCCTTCTCAGATACAACATATCCCAAAAATAATACACTTCTCGTCATGAACACACATTTCTTCGTAGCTGCATAAAATTGTTCCTCACGAAGAATAATCAACACTTCCCTCAAATGTAGAACATGCTCCTCCATACTTCTGCTATATATCAGAATATCATCGAAATAAACCACCACGAACTTCCCAATGAATGGTCTAAAGACTTGATTCATCACCCGCATGAATGTACTAGGTGCATTTGATAAACCAAATGGCATAACCAACCATTCGTATAACCCCTCTCTCGTCTTGAAAGCTGTCTTCCATTCGTCTCCTGGTCTAATTCGAATCTGGTGATAACCACTCTTCAAATCAATCTTCGAAAATATAGTTGCCCCACTCAACTGGTCTAACAAATCATCCAACCTCGGCATAGGAAATCTATAGCGGACAGTAATCTTGTTCAAAGCTCTACTATCTGTACACATTCTCCATGTTCCATCCTTCTTCGGCACCAACAAAGCTGGTACTGCACAAGGACTTAAGCTTTCCTGAACACGTCCCTGTTCTAACAACTCTTCCACCTGCCTTCGTAAATCTTCATGTTCCTTCGGACTCATTCGGTAATGTGGTCGATGTGGTAAAACTGCTCCCGGAACAAGATCGATTTGATGTTGAATGTCTCTCAGTGGCGGTAACTCTTTAGGCAACTCCTCTGGAAATACATCCTCAAATTCTTTCAAAACAGGCTTTGCTTCTTCTGGAATTTCAACCTCTTCACTGCTCTCACGCCCAATCAATAAGTATACTTCAGGTTCCTCCTCAACCTCCTTAACAAACTCCTTCAAAGTCAACAGAGTTTTCAATTCCTCAATCTCCTCCAGCTTGCTTTCCTTCTGTTGTTGCTTCTTAGGAACTAGAATAATCTTAGTACCTTCGAACATAAAACTGTAACTATTAGCACGACCATCATGTTGTACTGCTCTATCAAACTGCCATGGTCTGCCCAACAACAAATGACACACATCCATGTCTACAATGTCACACCAAATTTCATCTTTGTACTTCTTCCCAATAGGAAAATTCACACAAGCCCTTCGACACACCTTCACTTCACCTCCCTTCCTTAACCATGCTGGCTTGTACGGTTTAGGATGCTTCTCAGTCTTCAAGTTCAACTTCTTCACGGCCTCTGTAGAAATAATATTATCGCAACTTCCAGCATCAATAATGAACTTGCAAACTTTTCCCAGAATAGTGCATGTCGACTGGAAAATATTGCTTCTCAACCAACTATAATCCTCTTCTTGCTTTGGTGTAAGACATGACCTCCTCATCATAAGATTACAACCTTCATCTCCAGACAATTCTTCTTTCTCCTCAACATAAGGTGTATTAGAACATTCTACCTCCTCACCATCATCCTCAATCTCAGCAACCATTGCTCTCTTCTTCGGCTTCGGACATTCATTGCTTTTATGACCCAACTCCTGACAATTATAACATTTGAAAACACTGTTAACCTTCGCCTTCTCAGCCTCCTTCACAACTGGCTTTGTAACAGATTTAGGAACATTAGAACTTCCACTAACACCCCTCGCTTGATTATTGGAATTAATAAACACACCTCCTCCACGCCTTCCTTGCTTTTCCCAAGCCAACGCCTTTTGATGTGCCTCCGCCACAGATCTAGGATCAAACATATTAACCATATCCTGGATCTGCATTCTCAATCCCCTAATGAATCTAGCAGTTAGCTGTTCTTCCGTTTCCATAATATCATTCCTGGCAATGAGTTGGTAAAATTCATCAGCATAATCACTAACAGACTTCGTCCCTTGCCTCAGATTCTGCAATCTCTGGTACATAAGTGACTGATAGTTGTAAGGTAAGAAAGTAGATCTCATCAATTTCTTCATCTTCTCCCAAGATTCTATCTTTGACTTCCCCATTCTCTCCCTGGTAAGTTTAGTTTGCTGCCACCACGCCAAAGCTCTCCCCCTCAACCTAGTAGCAACCAACTTTACTCTCCTATTCTCAGGAACCTCCTTGAAATCAAAGATCTCTTCAACATTTGATACCCAATCAAGAAATTCTTCTGCTACCATCCCTCCTTTAAATTCTGGTATTTCCATCTTCATCCCCGATTCCCAACGACGATCATCTTCAACATCCCGGTAAGAATTTCGAATTTGATCTCGATCTCGATAATGAATACTTGCTCTATCACCCTCTTCATCAAAATCAAAGGTACGCCTACATCGATCTCGACCATTATCATCCCTCCGTTCATGCATGCTTCTTTGACTATGTCTCTCTTCCTCTCTATATGCTTCATTGTCAAATTCACGGCGACTTCTTCTCTCATCATGTGTATAGTCATGATGATCTCTTCGTGATGAAATTGACGTTTCTCTTCTATCTCTACAAGAATGTGGTGATACCCTCCTCGCTTCCGTAACCGATGGCGAAACTCGGTTTTCTCCATGGTTCGAGTTTGGTGATCTCCTCCTTTGATTCAAATCATTCATCAATTTCTCCAATTTTCCAATGCCTTCATCAAACTTCTCATTAATACGTTGTTCCATAAGCTCGGCTTCTTCTCTTCGATACAAAGCTTCAACGTTTTGATGACGATTAGCTCTCCTTGGTGGCATGATTCAATTTCACAAAATTTCAACAAATCGATACCAAAGTGATACTTCACAAGCAAATCACGGCTTCACAAGCTTCTACACAACTTCACAAGGCTCGGCCTTAACTCCTTAGTTCGAAACAAATCCACACGACTTAACTCGCTCGGCTTGGCTTGAACTTGGCTCGGTTCAACACTAACTCGGCAACAAGTTAACTCAGCCACCACTTCAACAAATCGTACTTCAACACAATTATGCTCGGCTCAAGGTCTCCAAGCAACTTTAATTCAAACACTTCTCCAAATCTAGATCCAAAACGAAATGGATCAAAAATCTTCAAACTCGTTGCAACTTCAAAATGAACACAAGAAACTCCAACTTCAAACTTCAAATACTTGGCTCCAAGAATCAACTTAGCTATGATTGGCTAAGTATGGCTCCGATACCAAAACTGACACAGCGGATTAATCAAAATAAACTTCAATCGGTGAAAGTAGCAATCGGTGGATTGATGAATACCAAAATGACCAAATTCGTTGATCCGAAGATACCGAATTCTAGCTATCTCAAACACGTTGATAGCGCACTATACCGTGTTCCAAGATCTACGATTCTTCGCACGTTGATCTAGTGCACTAGATTCCGTGAATCGGCTTCTACGTTCGTTGAATCGAGCGCACTCGATTAACCGAAAGAGGAGATAGGAGATTACACTCAACTACCAATTTTAGAAGAAAGAACACAGCAATCAACAAGAAATTTTATTCAAAATTCAACCACCCAAAAATGTACAACACATGCCCTATTTATAGCTTGTCACAACCGGCCCCCTTAAGTCGTATACGACTTACGACTCATCCTGGGTCGGCAACGACCTATGACTCACGACTCAAAAACACACAGCTTAAAACCCAGCGACTTAACAAACTTCACGACTTATCAGCTACCATGACTCACGACTTATCATAACAAATGACTCAAAACATGTACAGACTCACTTATAGTACATGACTCAAGAAAACAAACAGTTTACAACACCCTATCACGACTTACGACTCATCACACAACGACTCATCACTTTGGTCGTATCGCGTCCCCGACTTATGGCCTTCAATTACTGGAATTCCCTTTTGCTTCTTGATGAGTCGTGGACGACTCATAGCCATGTAGTTAGGTCGTGTACGACTCATCAATCCAGAACTATTGAAACTCCCATTGAGTCGTAACTCGTGCCCTTCCTCTAACTCAAGATCTTTACTTGCTGAAACTTTATCCTTCTTCATGTTAAGTCGTAAACGACTTATGGATGAACCGTTGAGTCGTGTGCGACTCATCAAGCACGAACGACTTAAGTTGTTAAGAGTCGCCATTTTCCCATATGACTCCTTCACCTGAGTCGTGCGCGCCTTACGGGTTAAACCCGAAACTCCTTTAGATCGTGCTACATCAGAAATATACGAGAAATTGATCCGTTATCTCTGTTCAAGCACTGACAAAATTAAACAATAAAGTAAAGTACTAAAAACAATAAAATAACACAGAAAATTTACGTGGTTTGGAAGTTAAAAAATGTTACATCCATGGGTAAAAGTCACTATCTTCTCTCTTGATTCTTTGCACAAACTAAAATGATAGAGTACAATTTTCGATCAATGTGTCTCAAAAAGAGTAAAGTAAGATTTCCCTTTTTTTGCTAGCATCCTTTCTATTTATAGTACATAGAGGTTCACATGCATTGTTAATGTCATTTTTTTTGCTTTTTTGGTTTCTACCTTTGGATCGTGCCTTGTTTCGACCATCAATCTTGCTTAATCATTTGATGTGCACGGATTGTGAATATGGCATTTGGTGTAAAACTAGAATTTGAGCGGTTGAATTTTGAACATAAACGGAAAGTTCGAAATTGAGGCGGGATGCTTGGAATTGAAGCGGAAAATCCCAAATTTGAGTAGATCATGACTTTCTAGTTATATAAAGCAACATGCTCGTGGACTGCGCATATGTGTAAATGAAGGTGCAATAAAAAACCATCTCCCATTACGGGAAGGACTATACCATTGCTAGCAGTCCGAAATTTCACTTTAGTTTGTTGGAAGTTGCTTTATTATGTCTGGGTTAGTGATGTTGCGTAGTATTTCTTGTACACCAACACTATCGAGGCTGTACTGCACTATCCAATCCGAGATATCAGCAAAACGTAGTGTGGAGTTAAGCTGTATTGCTTAATAGTATAGACTATGCAGCTACTTTGGAGAGTGACTGCTTTGCATGACTTTGTTCTGAGCCGTTTTCGTCGATAGAGGGCTGCATTGTTGCCCTTGCTTTAGAGTTGGGTTTAACGGTCTTGGGATGAAGTTGAGATCTCTTGGTTTGCCTTTAAGGAGTAAGGTTCGACTCTTTGTTGCAGACAGTCCTTTCATCGACTCATCCCTTGAGTCGTTCATGTTTGTGAATGGTGTTTTTTAAGGACGGTAGCGCTGTTCTGTCACGTCAAGATGGCGGAGCATTCTTTATCAGTTTGGTGCTGACATATAATTATAGTGCAGGTCTGTTACTTTAGGATGGCGAAGCATTCTTTGTAGCTTTTTGATACCAAATTGTGGCACATACTTGCCGCTTTAGATATTAGTTTAAGATTGCGATGCATTGTGCGTATAATCGTTTAAGGGGATCTGCCGAGATTTCGTAATGTTAGGATTGCTTTCGGGGCTACAGTGCAGCCTCCATTTTCATTGTTTCTTAGAGATTACACATCGGTTCCAACCTGTCAATGCTTACTTTATGGAGCTGCAGCGCAACCTACATATTTGGTACTTGAATGCCGTGCAGCAGTTCTACTTGTTGAAGTGAGTGTTAGATTCATAGATTGGTCCTTATACTTTGTGAGTATTTCAAGATTTCGATGCAGTATTATGGTGCTCAAGTTATACTCAACGGAGAAGCGCGGTTTTTATGTTGTGTCACCGTCCTTAAGGCTTTGGCGTAATGTTATCTGGATTTTTGTTTCTTGTATCCTTTTCATAGTTCAACCTCTATTATAGGGCCGTTTCTTTGGCTCAACGTTTACATTAATTTCCCTTTGTTTGGAAAATTTAGGTGTAACAAGTAGTATTTCAATATTCATGGAGTGGATTGAGGCAGAAATATGGAGATTTAAGAGAAACTTACAAAAAATAAATTAATACAACACACATGTAGGGAAACAAGTTATACATGTCATCTTTTAGAGATATCATGTTGCATAGACAATTAGGAAGCCACTAAAATGTTTTTTGTTCATACATATAACAATGTCAACTCACACTATTATGCTATTCTATTATATATGCTAGTCATAGTTATGGAAAAAGGCACACAATGCTGCAAAATAGCTTGGTACGAGGCGTACATTTGTGGATATTTGATCGTTGTTGAACTCTTTCGAGAAACTCTTACGATATACGTTTAGAGTTGCTTCTTCTCTTTCGAAAAGAATTATTATCATTTATCCTTGTACCTTACTTATCTCATGCTAATCAGTTGTTTAAGCTAGACTGATCCGTGTATTTTTATATACTCGGGTCAGACCGAGTTGTTTCAGGTTAATTACCTACTATAGGACTTTGCTATGCTGCTTCCGCCTTGAATATTATACTTATCTCCTTTTATGTAGTTTTGTAGTCGTTTTGTATGACTCTGATATGTATCTATTGTTTTGACTCATTATATATTGTGTGGTCTTTGTACAACTTCTGATGTATCATTTTGTATTGTACCGGGATGTATCTGTATATATATATGTGTGTGTGTGTGTGTGTATGTTTGACTGCTGTTCTGTGATGTGTTGTACACATTATTGTATTTTGTTCTGATAGATCCGTTAGCCACTTTAGTTTTGTATTAAACATTTATTGAATATGTCGATCCACCTTAGAAAGGAAAATCTTTTTAGAGCACATTAATGCATTTAATAAATGTTTAAGACAAAGCTATAAATGGTTTCTCCTAACCAGCCCTATTCTCTGCATTAGCAGACAGTATTACCTAATAATACTCTTTGTTAATGTGGATCTTGGGGTGAGGCATCACAGCTTGGTATCAAAGCATGCTGTGACGCCCCACCCCGAGACCCACATTAACAAAGAGTATTAGTGGGTAATACTTCTGCTACTGCGGAGAATAGAGATGGTTAGGAGCGACCATCTATAGATTTATCTTAAACATCTACTAATTACGTCGATTTAATGCTTTATTTTTGTTATTTCTCAAGTGGATCGACATAATCAATAAATGCTTAATGCAAAACCATAGTGGCTAACGGATCCATCAGAACAAAATACAACAACGAAATGTACAACACATCACAGAACAACAAATAGACATATATACACATATACACTGATACATCCCCAGTACAATACAAAATGATACATCATAAGTGGTACCAGGACCACACTGTATACAACGAGTCAAAAATATAGATAATATCAGAGTCAATCGAAAAGACTACAAAACTACTCAAAAAGAGATAAGCAGACATCGAAGGCGGAAAAAATCAAAGCAAAGTTCAAAGCAGGTATCTAACCTGAAACAATTTGGTTAGTGTACATCCACTTTGAGAGAGTGCTTTTATTAATACCACCGAGAAGAGTACAAGAGAATGATTACAAATGATCAATAATTTTAGTAGATTTGATTTGTGAAGAAGAGAATTGAAGAAAGTTAGGTTTTGATAAAACCCTAATTGATGAAGATCAAAACCCTGGCAGTCACTTTTTAGATGCATACATAAATCTCATCTCTGAAACCTGAAGATAACTTATATAGGAGAATAGAAAAACCTAGGAAAAAATTCAAAATTGCCCCTTCGAACATCACAAATCTTCATATCAAACTCAGGTCAAAAAACAGACAGAAGTTGCCTCAGACGTCTGACAAAAAGCCTCATCGTCTAAGTCAAGTCTCTGGAAAACTGACAGGAGTAGCCTCAGATGTATGAGCTGGATTTTTGGAACAGCTTTGTTGAAGCCTCAGATGTCTGTCGACTTCTCTCAGACGTCTATCGTTGTTTCTCCAACACCACTTCGCCTTCTTCGTCGTATTTGCCTCCTCCAAGCTCCAATTTGCGAACCGTTTTCTCCGTCATCAAGCTACTTCCAACTCCTTCACTTCCATATATAGTTTCGCCAAAATTCGACATGGAGATCCCACGGACTAGGATCAATTGACAAACCAGTTCTGAGTAACTCAAGAAGTAATGCATATGTTTAGACTTAGTTCTACCTCATTCCTACGATGCACAATAAAATACATGTCTACATAAGTAGTAACAAGGTTAAGCTATACTTTTAATGATGTTCGTATCTTAAAGATGTTAAGTGGAGTATACGTAGATGCTCGTTGGATGCAATCGCCTATGTAAGTGTGAGCATGGTCGGCTTTAAGAAAATATTAAGGCTTAAATTCTCTAAAAACACTCGAAGAATCAACTTTGTTCAGAACCAAAATGAACACAACCAAGAGATTGAATGTGAAGGGAAACAATTCTTTGCCTAGTTGTACACCAAGGCTGACGGTTCAAGATGAAATAGTTCACCATTAGCCAACTATATCATATAAGTTTTAACTACGGAAAGTTCAAAGTGAAATATCTACTTATTCACGTTATAACATCTATTCTATATGCACTATGTGATATTCCCCTTTTTGTGGAAGAAACATATATCATCATTCATGTGTGAGATTGTTAGAAATCTTTCATAAGAATTATATGAAAGAAGATATAATTAGTCCCACGTTGACAAAAATAAGAGAAGTACACATTATCAGGCTCGGTTTCAGGGTTAGACTGGCCAGACGGCCGCTTAGGGAAACCCCCGGGTGAGGGCAATGGGCGTGGAGGTAGGTGGTTGTTGACAGGCTTTTCAAGTTTACGGTTTAAAAGTTCATATTGCTGCTTTTATAAACAAAGTTGATATTGGTGCAGTGGTAGTACTGGCTTTCTGATTCAAAGGGACAGGACTTCTGATTTTTTTGTCGATTTCTGTGAATACAGGGAATAACAGTATTATCTCAGTTTGTCCGGTCATTCTGTGGTTATTATTTTCACTGTGTACATTACGAAGATATTTTCTAAAATGGGTGAAGACAATACATTAAGTTGGAATGCGAATTTTTGAGGTTATGAATCTAATTGGGGATGTAAAAGGAAAAGTTGCTATTTTGGGGGACGACATGATTGATACAGCATGTAACTTATTGTATTATCCAGTCGCTTGCATGATTTTGTGGAATTCCATTGTTCTGTGTTACTGAATTCCCCCTTTTTTATATGTATAATGAATTTAGGTGCAACCACTAATGCTGCAGCTTTATTAAAGAAAGAAGGAGCTAAATTGGATCTTACCTGTGCCACACATGTTATTTTCAGGTGAAATATGGGTTATATATTATATCAATGTTACAAAAATAGGAGCTGTATCGGTATTTCATTTTTTCTATTATACTGACATGAGCTCAAAGAAATTTACATTTGTATAAATTAGAGCTGATCTGCCATTTTCATATTTGTACGCAACAACTAGCAAATGAATTTACTGAATTAGTAGTATAAATATTGTGCATTTTGTAGCCCACCTGCAATTGAGAGATTGTCTGGTGGCGTTTTTAAACAAGTGATAATCACGAACACAAATCCAATAGTTGAAATTATTTTCCTCAACTGACTGTACTTTCTGTTGCAAACCCTCCTGCTGAAGCCATTTAGCGCATTCATGGCGATGCCTACGTTAGTGACATTTTCCAGTGATGCGCAGGTCCTAGAGTATTTTATATATTTTCTCATTTTTTATTTATTTTTGTCTTTTTTATATTCGATTTAGCTTTCTATTTTTTTATTTCTCGTGAAGGGAATGCAGCAAAGAGAATCCTGTAAGGATGCTTGTTAAATCATTTTGTTAATTGATGCTACAATATTTTTCATCTGATTAAAATAATGGTACCCTTGTAGCAATGTATGAAAATATAATGTTTCTATCCAAAGAAAATCCCATTATAATTTTATGAGGGGAAAAAAAATGTAATTTTTTGTTGGTTTTGATTAAAGAATCATTTGCATTATTCAAATCAAGATGATGTTCAAACGTATTTGTAAAAGAAGATGAAATGAGAAAGAAAAAAATATTAGTAGTACATGAAGAAAATGCATGTTTTTTTACTTCATTTTTAAATATTATTTTCAAGTCATATTGCTTACATTATCTCTAATTTTAAAGTGTCCAAGTGTTACTTGTTTATGTTTAACTCTTTATATTTTGATCATAATTCATAAAGTTGTTTGTACTGGATGAAGAACGGAAGTAAAAATTGTAACTTTTTTTTGGCCTGGAACATTTACACTGTCATAGCATGCAAGCTATGCAAGAAATTATGTTCTTATGATAACACTAGTAACACAAGCACATATTAAGCACATTTCACGGTTCACAAATGAAAGAGCTAAACATACATAGGCAAATGTACGTTGAAACATGAATTTGAAAAAATAATAATCAAGAAGAAACAAAAAAATACAAACAAATTAACAACATTTGTGATGTACTTCCATCATCTGGTTCTTGGGCACATCGATAGATCGATCAAATAGCAAACTGATAGGGTTTAGAAAGGACGTAATGTTTATGTTTGATGTAAGGAACGTGAAACTTATGTCCAACGAATTAATTATCTATGAGACAATAGAATGCAGTGTTCAGTTTAAAAATGAATTTTATTTTTTCGGTTTTCAATATGTATGTCAAATATGAGAAGATTGGAGGGACGACAGATGAGATGAAAGAAAGACGGATGAAAGGACGAAAGGGATAGAGAGATGATGGAAGAATGAATTGTTTCACTTGCTTGTATTATTTCCTAACACATAAAAAAAATAAAGTTGATTTCTATTTTGCATATTAACTTCGTTTTCTAAATCGGTCGTTTTCGACAACATACATGTGTCATGTCCATTTTTGTATGAAAGAAAATCTATAAAATAATAAACCAAACTCTACCGAAATGTTGTCAAAAGATGCTTTTGAAATTATGCACTTTCCCTGTTAACATACGTGATAAGCAGAAAGCTTTTTTTGTTAACTATAAGATCTATATTTGTGTAAATCTATATTGCTTAACCATAAAATAATAAACCAAACACTACTAAAACTATTACTTCTATCTATTGCTTAACCATAAAATGAAAAATGTTACTTTTATCTATTATTTAACTCGGGGATATATCACAGTGCTTATCTAATTTTCCTTATTCCTCTGTCTTGACTTCAGATGCATTTACAAACAATTTTTGCTTTGTTTTTCATTTTTTCCACATCGAAAACTAGGAGCAGAGCATGTTGTCTTTTACCATCCACGCAAGGAAATTGAATATTTTGAAAACGATGCATCAGACAAGTACGACGTGATGAACACCGAAATTTAATTTTAACTTAAAAAAAATGTTTAAAACAAAGGTTAAATAACAATAAGTCACAAGCTTTAAAAAATTATATATGATTATAACTTGTAATAATATTTATTTTCTGTATGTGTGTCTATGTGTGTGTATAAAGTTGCTAAACAAATTTTTGTAAAAAGTAAAATCATATAAATAATAAGTTGATATTTTTCGTAGAAAAATGACACTGGTAATCATCTCAATTACAATTCCTAGCAATTCGGATAACCATACTCTTTGGGTGAAGTAGATGCAAAATAATCACCTCAAAAGCAGGAACTTCTTGTCGATCACAATTCCAGCTGGCTTTCGAAATGTCTTCTCCAATTGAGACCAACTCTCCTCCCTCTAAACAAACACAGTGGTGAAGCTCATGTAATCACTTATTCTGGAGTGCTTTTGGGTTGAGTCTGGCTCGGTATTGAATTATATTATATTATATAACCAAAGTCTAGCTTTTAGTATTCCTTGAGAATGCATAGACAAGGAATTGCATGTTATAATATATGTAAATTATAAAGAGTGGATATGCTATACAATATTTGTTATATTTTGTTTAGTCCCACATTATAGGATAAGTTAAATCTCAAGCTCTAAAGCTTTTATATAATGGAGCATGTGTAATTGAAATATATTACTACTTTCAGAAATGAATAAAATGTTTTTTCTTTCTTTCTAACGACTTCTTATTTTTATATGGTTTAGAACAGGTTATCATGTATTGGATATTCAAATCCGAAGAATCTGATCTATCTCTTCCTCTTATTCAATCGATAAATTCAGATTTGAAATTTTCTATATCTGCTTTTCTAGATTTGTTTTCCAATTGATTTAGTCTAGATTTAAGTATTCTTTCTAATGACTTGTTATATTTTATATAACAAGTGATAATCACGAACACAATTCCAATAGTTGAAGTTATTTTCCTCAACTGACTGTACTTTCTGTTGCAAACCCTCCTGTTGAAGCCATTTTGCGCATTCATGGCGATGCTTACGTTAGTGACATTTTCCAATGATGCACAGGTCCTAGAGTATTTTATTTGTTTTCTCATTTTTTATTTATTTTTGTCTTGTTTATATTCGATTTAGCTTTCTATTTTTTTATTTCTCGTGAAGGGAATGCAGCAAAGAGAATCCTGTAAGGATGCTTGTTAAATCATTTTGTTAATTGATGCTACAATATTGTTCATCTGATTAAAATAATGGTACCCTTGTAGCAATGTATGAAAATATAATGTTTCTATCCAAAGAAAATACCATTATAATCTTATGAGGGAAAAAAAATTGTAATTTTTTGTTGGTTTTGATTAAAGAATCATTTGCATTATTCAAATCAAGATGATGTTCAAACGTATTTGTAAAAGAAGAGGAAATGAGAAAGAAAAAATTTTTAGTAGTACAAGAAGAAAATGCATGTTTTTAACTTCATTTTTAAATATTATTTTCAAGTCATATTGCTTACATTATCTCTGATTTGAAAGCGTCCGAGTGTTACTTGTTTATGTTTAACTCTTCGTATTTTGATCATAATTCATAACATTGTTTGTACCGGACGAAGAACGGAAGTAGAAATTGTAACTTTTTTTTGGCCTGGGACATTTACACTGTCATAGCATGCAAGCGATGCAAGAAATTATATTCTTATGATAACACTAGTAACACAAGCACATATTAAGCACATTTCACGGTTCACAAGTGAAAGAGCTAAACATACATAGGTAAATGTACGTTGAAACTTGAATTTGAAACAAATAGTAAAGAAGAAACAAAAAATACAAACAAATTAACAACATTTGTGGTGTACTTCCATCATCTGGTTCTTGGGCACATCAATAGATCGTTCAAATAACATACTGATAGGGTTCAAAAAGGACGTAAAATTTATGTTTGATGTAAGAAGGAACGTGAAACTTCTGTCCAATGAATTAATTATCTATGAGACAATAGAATGTAGTGTTTGGTTTAAAAATGAATTTTATGTTTTTGGTTTTCAATATGTATGTCAAATATGAGAAGAATGGAGGGACGATAGATGAGATGAAAGAAAGACGGAAGAAAGGACGAAAAGGAGAGAGAGACGACGGAAGAATGAATTATTTCACTTGCTTGTGTTATTTCCTAAAACACATAAAAAATAAAGTAGTTTTCTATTTTTCATGTTAACTTCGTTTTCTAAATCAATCGTTTTCGACAATATACATGTGTCATGTGCATTTTTGTATGAAAGAAAATCCATAAAATAATAAACCAAACACTACCGAAATGTTCTCAAAAGAAGCTTTTGAAATTATGCACTTTCCCTATTGTAACATCCCGCCTTTTCGCACACTTTAAACCGACACACGTGCCAGTTCAAACCATACGGAAGGGCGGATTGTTATGGGGTAAATAAGAAAAAAAACAAAGAAGAAATAGAAACAACACAGAATCTCACAGCGGAAGGATAAAATATAATAATAAATATACAGTTCAAAACAGTTTACAAATACTTGATTTGCTTTATACAATAAATATCAGATTTACACATATCAATACAATCAATGCAGCGGAATAGAAAGAGTGTGGTGCAATACTATATATAATAATAATACGACTCCTTCGTCTTCGTCCTTCAAAGCTAAAGTCTTCGATCCTGAAACGCTCGGACTGACCCGAGCGAGTTTGAAAAGACAAAAACACTCGAGTCAGAACTAAAGGATCTTATGTGAGTTAAATTAACAGAAATAAATATGAGTACAGTAACTCAAGAGATGTTCGGGATTTACATCTCCTAAGGATCCGTTAAACTATTAACTATGTAGTATATTGCGCTATTATAATAGTGTCTATTTATAAAATAAACTTACTTTTTAATAGCGTTAAGGGGTTACCCATATAGCCCTTAACACAAATAATGCCAATAGTCTATACAGTACCGTAATACCTCCTGATCGGGAAGCTACCAGAGGATACTCCATAGGTACGACACAAATAGAAACTCGTAGTAAAGGCTCGGTATGGTAGGTGACACGGCACAACTAGGCAATGCCAGGGTAGATATACCAATTGCTATCCAGGCTGGTGGAAACGCGTAGCCGCAGTTACCGCCCACCTCGGACTAACTCCCCAAAATCAAAATATAGAAGTGGCCACTGAATCAATCCAAGTCAAAGTATAATATCGAAGAGGAGGGTCTGATCAGAGGAATGACCTCATTGGCCTGAGAATCGCTCCTGTTTTAGCCACCTTATGCCAACTCACGGGAGTCGGGTCCACGTATTTACCTTACAGGAAACGTCGCCACCACCTACTTCATTCTGGAATCTCCACCGCGTACACGGTTAGTCAAAGTGGTTTTCGGTATCGACAGAGAGTATGTCCATATCTGATCCCGGTCTCTTTGCCAACCCATCGTTATTATAACACCGCGGTCATTTAAAAATAGGTTATACTTTAAAAATCAGAATAAACATTCCATTTCATAACCATGAATACGATATCATTTCAAAACCCAAAACCATATTTTATCACTTATCCCAAATATAATTCTTTTCCAAAATCATAATGCTTTATCTTCATAACGTCTGAAAATCAAATATTTTCAAAGCATAATATTTTGAAAATCATAATTTAAAAACATAACTTTTAAAACTTGAATGGTTTGGATATTCAACGGTATATGAATTAAAAGGTTTAACTTAAATGTTACTTTGTAAAGAAAATAGTTCTCATGGCTTTACAAATACATTTCTTTATTAAAGTCTAAACCAAAATTTATATTATCACTCTCAAGTTCCAAAACCACTTCAATTTATATATATATACGTATATCCATTTGGAGTATTAATATTTCAAACTAAAGTTGGATTTTATTCTTTCAACAAATCGAATGTTCTATTTATTAGTCTTGAATATTCACATAAAATCCATAAATAAATAAAAACTCCAATTTCTAGTAATAAAATATATATATTTTTTTTCAATTCAAATTATACTAGAATATTCATTTCAATTTATCTTGGGAAAAATCCAATTATAAATATCATATCTTAAAATTTCCAAACTTAACATTTAAACATATGATATAAATTATCAAATTCCATTTTCTTAAATTTTTCCATTTTAATAAAGAGATTTATACACCCTTTAAATTTCAAAATTTTCAACTTCATATGTATATATATGGAAGAATAATATTTATACAATATAAAATTTAAGGTTATTATAAACCGTATTCCATCCAAACCATAGAAATCACATTAAAATAGTTATATATAGACCGCGGTGCCTGTATATAATTTTCTATCCTATGGTCAAGTGATACGGATATTTATCATTTCAATCCGCAATTTAAAAGATATAAAATTTTGCGGTTGTATATCATTTCAAACCACAATCCCGAATGAAATGAAGTATGCATGATAATTTGCAATTTAATGATATACAATAAACATCCATTTATTAACATCATCCATCATCCAAATCTCAATCATCAATCAATATCAATCAATAACAATATTATTTTTGGTACTACATAACAGGTAATACTGGCAATTTTATTCAAATTAAATTTAACAGCTATTAATCTACAGTCTATATTCAGTAATAATCTATATAACTGTTAACTAGCAGTTTATAGGCAAACAAATAAATTCTAACTATCAATTAATACGCAATAAATAAATTAAATTAACAGTTAAATTTAATAAATGCTGTAACGACCCAATATTTTCAACCATTCGCATCCGCACATTGTCGGACTTGAATTGTTCAAAATACTGCGTTGTAGAATAAATTTGGCAAAACTCAGAATATACAATAAATAGATCACAGAATCACATACACAGATATCAGAATCTCGCAGCGGAAATTAAAAATTTAGTGGTTCATGAAGCCACTGATATAACTTCAACAAAACAGAACTTACATTGTCTATAATCCTCAATACAAATTTTAAGACATAAATAGAGATAGAGTCTTCAAAGTCTTGAATTCCAGAAAAAATAAAGGCTGAAACAACTTCCAGCAGCGCGAATGATCTACTGAGTGTCCTAGCTACGGAGAAGAAATTGAAGCTGCAACTCAGGCTGACCCGAGCGAAAAATAAAACATAACACTCGAGTCAGGACATACATACTTATATAATGTAAGCTAATTCAAGTGTACTGTAATATAGAGCAAGTAACTTAAAGGATGCTTGGGACCGCCCATCCTCTAAGGATCCGTCAAACTATTTACTATGTAGTATATTGCGCTATTATAATAGTGTCTATCTATAAAATAAACATACTTTTAAATAGCATTAAGGCTTTACATTTTCCACCTTAACACGTAATAGTCCCAGTAGTCCATCCAATATCATAGCTCCTCCTGATCGGGAAGCAACTAGAGGATACCACACGGGCTACGGGAGAAATCTAAACTCGTACAAGGCTCGGTATGGTAGATGACACGGCACAACTAGGCAATGCCAGGGTAGATATACCAATTGCTATCCAGGCTGGTGGAAACGCGTAGCCGCAGTTACCGCCCACCTCGGACTAACTCCCCAAAATCAAAATATAGAGGTGGCCACCGAATCAATCCAAAATCATAGTATAATATCGAAGAGGAGCGTCCGATCAGAGGAATGACCTCATTGGCCTGGAATTGCTCCTGTTTTAGCCACCTTATGCCAACTCACGGGAGTCGGGTCCACGTATTTACCTTACAGGAAACGCCACCACCGACCTACTTCATTCTGGAATCTCCACCGCGTACACGGTTGGTCAAAGTGGTTTTCGGTATCGACAGAGAGTATGTCCATATCCGATCCCGGTCTCTTTGCCAACCCATCGTTATTATAACCCGTGGTCATTTAAAAACAATTTATACTTTAAAACCAGTATAAACATTTCCATTTCAAAACTATAAATACGATATCATTTAAAACCCAAAACAACATGATATCGTTATATTCAAATATAATTCTTTTCCAAAAACATACTGCTTAAAATTTATAATATCTGGAAACCAAATATTTGAATTATACCTTTAAACCATAATATATTGGAAATTTTTCTTTAAAAAAAACATAACTCCCAAAACACAAATGGTTTGGATATAAATGGTTTAACTTTATGGTTACTTTGTAAAGAAGATAATTTACATAGCTTTACAAATATATTTCTTTATTTTAAACCATAATTTAAATATCACTTCATGTTCCCAAGACCATTTCAATTCCTATATATATATCCAATTGGAGTATTAATATTCAAAACTAAGGTTGGATATTTTTTTCTTTCAACAAATTAGTGTTTATTATTTCGTCTTGAATATTCCCATAAATTCCATAGATAAAACTCCAAAATTTTGCCATTAAATAATTTCAAAATTTACTTAACACTAGAATGTTCATCTTAAATTTATTAAGAAAAATCCAGTTATAAATCTCATATCTTAAAGGTCTCCAAAACTTAAACATAAATATAATTTATCAAATTCCTTAAATTTCAAAACAATCAAATTCCAGATTCTATAGCACTTAGGAAATGCTACCTAAAGTTACGGGTAAAACTAGTCCAATTTCAAAAGACAGCATTTAAATGCTTTAGTAGATTGTTTAACTTAATAAATATTTCCAAATATAACTTATATATATATTTCTTAACTGAAATCTTATCCTTTCAAAAATCCAGAATTTCCAAAATAAGTTATATTCCAAAATTTTATTCAAATATTTATTTATTTATTTATTAACATTTATAACTCATTCAAAATCAATATAAAATCCTTTAAAGATATTAAATCAAATATTTAACTCCCAAAATAATTTTAAATATTTCAGAAAATATTATAAGGACCACGGGCCTGTATATAGTTTTCTAGCCTAGGTCAAGTGATACGGATTTATATCATTTCAATCCGTAATTTACAAACCCCGGGTTCTATCATTTCAAACCCGCAATCCCAAGTTAACAGTTAAACAGTTAACATAATAATAACACAGTAATCATCATTTAGGCCTATCATTTCAGCCCACAACAATCTAAATTTAACAAGGAACTTGCAGTGGTGATTTAAGCAGTAAATAAACAATAATATAATATAACTGCAGAAATAATACAACAGATAATAACTGATGAGGTGTCAATTTAAATGGGATTCATCATTCTACGTTATACTACAGACAGATAATATTTAAATAAAATTTTTACACATACACTTGCGATAATTCACAAAATATATGTACATATGTCTGGTGAGGAATACTCACCTTAAACGCTGCAGTGGATCTAAATCAAACACGGTATCTACTTCGGAAAAAAAAAACGGAAAGCACGATCAAACTTCGGCGGATGCAAAGCCTTGACTTAAATCTATAAGATCCAAATACCAAGTATGCGAATTTAAAAATTACGGTCAAAGCAAAATTTCAGAACAACTGGAACGAATAGAATAAAAGAAATTTAGTTCAACTTGCTCGACTACTACAACCCGCTAACCGTCTCAACATATCCTAGGCCCATACTTCAACCGTACGCATGCATAAAATAAATTGAATAAATTGCAAAATAAATTGCAAATTTAATACAATTGATTGAATAAAAAGATGTTATGCACCCAAACAAAACAAATACATGTTTAGACATTATTAAATTATTTCTCACATTTTTAATCATATTTATCATGATCAATTATTTTCATTCTCATATATATTTATTTAAATAAAATGACAATATTGGCAACAAACACAATACTGTTCAAATTATTCGATTTAATCAAATGTAGCCACTAACTACATTCGAATTCATTAAATAATACTTTATTTCACATACATGTTCATCACGTTTAGGCAAATTATTTCTTCTTTTACTTTTATTATTAAACATTAAAAGGTGATTATTGGTATACATCACCAATATCCTTTTATTAACCATAATAAATAAAATCCATTGATATTTATCCACCCAAATTCTCAAATAAGTAGTTAAATTTATTTTTTAACCATCTTAAATTTATTTCAACCATTAAAAATTGAAATAAATGTCATTTTATTATATTCACCCAAGATTTATTCATACAATATTGTTTATTTGAATTAAACAACATTTCATATCATTTTCTCCTTATCAATTTATCTTCTCCATTATTAAATTGTAATTCTTTTTTTTTTTTTTTTTTTTTTGTCTTTCTATGCCTTCCTCTTCAAACTGCACTTATCCAAATCCACAATACCACTAACTACATCATAACTACACTAATTCCATAGTCTAGCTTCCTACAATCAATTTATATCATTTCTTCCAGCCTACTACTAACAAAGTTCTATATGTATTTATAAATGGCACGGCATGATGGGGAAGTAGCCGAGCAAGGAAATCAGAGAACACAAGAAGGAGGAAGGAAAATTGGAAGAAGCAAAGAAATAAACAATGCAAATTATTTACCTGATAGAAGCTTGTACCAGAGAGGGACAAACAAGGAGATATGAAAACTTATGTGAATGAGGCAAAGTATTTATAGATAAACTTGCGAAATAAAAAGGGGAGATAAATAGGCAGGTTTGAAAACGTAAGAAATAAATGCAAGCGTTGATTTTTGAGTGCATGCGTTTAGGCAAGAGATTTATTTCCAGTTCTTCTTGTTTGAACGCTACACGAAAATTGTGATAAATGCATGCGTTGATTTCTCTTTCCAGTTTTATGTTTGAACGATATCACTCTTTTGGATTTTTTTTTTAGATAGCTTGCGTGATTTATACCAGTTATAATCTAAATTTAAAGCATGCGTTACTGCAAATTTGAACAGATTTGATTGAGGAAGCAAAACTTGAGCTCTTGCGTGATTTATGGTAAGCAATGAAAAAGCTTTTAACTGAAAAGGCAAAAGTAATAAATGCTTACATAAATATTTACTTGATCAATGGTTCGAAAAATTTATTTATTGCAAAACAAACGCAGTGGAAACAGAGAGATATAATGGGTATGCGAAAATTTGCAAAGATAGGCAAGATTAAATTTTGAATGCATTTAATTTAGGTGAGAGGAAAAATGGCAATTGGAAGAGTTGATATTTTTGTGGATAAGGCTGCGTGAATAAATGAATACAGTGACATGCTCAAGAAACAAATGGTAAGAGGCAAATGTCAAAATGTTAAAAGAATAAAATTTTGTGTCACGCGCAAAGGAAGGCAAATTTGATTTCCAATTTGATTGAATTAAATTGGTTTTCATATATACATGTATACCATATTCACTTTAATATTGCGAATTTAATTATCTTTTAACAAAGTTAAAACTTCAAAATTAGTTAATTCCCTCTAATTGATTTCCATATTCTTCTAATCAATTAATTCCCCTTTAATTGCCTTTAATTGATTTCAATTGATTACCTTATCCCTTTTAATTACCCTCCTTAATTGATTTCAATTAATTACCGTATTACCAATTAATTATCCTCCTTTAATTACATACTCAAATTTGGTTACTAACTTAATTAGTTAATTAACCCTTTTTGTTAATTATCAATCCTGCGACGTCTCACATTAATCCGTCCGCTTTGTAGGCACTGGTAGCCGGACTGGTTACACGGGCAGATTTCTCCTACAAAATGGGGATTAACCTCGTGTCCTCATGCCATTAACCAAAAGAATTAACTTATTTATCTTTCATCAATTTTATTAATTTGCATTAATTATTCAATAAATTAATTCTGGTCAACTACTGAAATTTTACAATTAATTTCTCTATTAATTGTCATAAATTTCTTTTTGAAATATCTATTAATTGTCATTAACTCCATTTTAAAATATCCGTATGTGCCTTTATTCAAGTTTTGAATTGCTAACTAGGAATAAGGTAGATTTATCAAATAAATTGATTGTAAGTTTCATTGTTTTAAATTGCTTAACAATGTTCACTGCTAACATAATTAATATGTCAAAATTGAGAATATTCCACCAACATGATTTGCATGTCATAACCTACCAAATTAACATAATTAATTAACTACTTTAATATGTTACAAATTTTCTCCTTTTCATTATTTTTAGGGAATGGGTATAACAACAGATATTATGATAATATCCAAAACATTTAGTTACCACACACTTCATTATACATTATAAAAATTTCCTTTTTTTTTTCTTCTTCTTAAATTTAGTTACAAAAATCATATTAAATTAACGAGTTTAATTCTCTAAATTAAATATTTAAACAATATTGGTAAACACAATTTATATAAATTATATTCCTAAAAACAAAAAAATTAAAAGAAATAAATAGCTAAAAACTAGGGCTGTTACACTCTCCCCCACTTAAGAACTTTTCGTCCTCGAAAAGGAACAAAAGAAAAGAAACAAAGGAAGATAAGCTAGATAAACAAGAACTTTAAACGAATAGTTCCGGATTTGAAGCACGAAGAAGATCTTCTAGAATCGGTTTTACTCTTTTCAGTTCGACCGTCGGTCTATGGGTGGTAAGCGGTGCTCAGGCCCCGATGAGTAACAAAGATTTTTAAAGATTATAGAAAAGATTTCTAAATAGACTGGTATAAGCAATAGCCTCCTCATTCTGTAGCAGATAGGGAAACCAAGGACACTTAAAGATAGTTTGAAAACAAATAAGATAATAAATTTGCAATCATAATGCTTTGAAATCATTAAATTTATAAATATTATCATTTGGAAATCATGCTACTAAAATCATAATACCTTTAAAATAATCTTCATTTATACCTTTTAAATTCAATGCCAAACAATATTCATTTCAAGGTTGAAATATTCCTAAGTTCATTTATAAAAAAAAATTTCCAAAACATTTTATTTTTAGAAACAGCAGCACTCATAATATGCTATAGTAGATATAATAGTATTCCTAATCAGTTTATTATGTACTTAACTCTGAATTTTAACAAATAACCTAACACTTTACTAAAAATACTTATCTTATAAATAAGATATTCCTTCAATAAGTTACCCTTGAATTTCCATTTGAAAACCAATTCTCAATTATCAAAATTTGGTGATATTAGAATACGTCTTAACTATTTATTTAGACATCAATTAAACTATGATTTGAAGATATATAATCCTTACTCCAAAAATATCCCTTTCAAATATATTTTCCTTATTCAAAGATACCTTGTTTATTACACAAACATATTCATTTCAGGAAATAACCTTTTATTAAAATCTCTTGGTTAGATTTACGGCTCCATATTAAATTAATTTGATTATTAAGACATTTGAATAAAATTCCTTAAATTCCTTTTCCTTATTTATCCCCATTAATCTTTTATAACTAAAATTTAAGTGTATAATATTTATTATAACCACTCATAAAATCCTTTTATATTGTATATTATCCAATTACATGTTAACTTTTGAAAATCAAGGTAAGTTATATTAAATGAAATTGGGTGTTATACAAATAAAACTTTCAATTTAATTATCTCCAATTGGAACCTTTTTATTCAAATTTTTGTTATTATATTTATTTTCCTTCCTCAAGATAACTTTAAGAATTAAATTCCTGATTCCCTTCAAACCATTTAGAGATAACTAAATATATATACCTAATATGTCAAATCAAATTTAAATTATATATCTATATATATTAAGTCATACTTTAGAAATTCAAATCAATTAAAATCTCAAGGAAACACTGTAGCCAGACTACAGAATGGTCTTTTCACTTCGAAACTCGAAAATGAATGTCGATGATGCTGCAGTCATCACCGAAATTATTTTCCAGTGACAAAGAGAAAAGCACTAATTTTAAAATTTCTTTGGAAACAAATTTCTATACAAAAATACTTATTACATCCTTTTAAAATTTAAACACAAGGTTTGAAATCATCAGAAATTTAATTCTCAAGTTTTAGTTTTAAATTCATTTCTGTTTCCAAATTAATTTATAACCATTGTTTTATATTCACTTATTTATTAGACAAACACATGGCTTACAACACCATAAATAAAATCAAAACTATTATCTCTTGACAACTAGTTAAATTAATTATAAAATTTTGAAAATTATACTCATATATATAATATTAGATTTTAATTTCAAATATAGGAATAAACTTCTCAAACCAGGATAGAGACTCAAATTTGATGAACTCAAATCAAATAGAATTCAAGATAAATTGAAATCAGAAGATCAGAATAAGGAAACTGGGTAAGTCTATATAAGTCGCGGACAACCTTGACCTAGTCATCCGTGACTTAAAGAGCCATATCGATGTGGTTGGGGTAAATCTACATTTGATCCGAAGAGATAGAATTTGGAATAACCAAAGATACTAGCATATAAACCGAGGATAAATATAAATCTCCGGTGAATCAATGCTAATGGTAAAGGAGTTTCACCCCTTTATTAGAATAATGGCGAGACCGCCAATTTACAATAAAGATCATCCGAAGTGGAGTTATGAGATACTCCAGAATCTAAAGCAGATGAAAAAGTGAGGGATACGAATGAGCTTTGGAACCGTAGGGAATGTTCCAAAATTCGAAAAGAGAGTGGTTCAATCTCGAATGAACGTGATTCTGTAAATCAAATTTACCATACATTCTAAGTTTTGCCTAGAACCAAAGCTCTGATACCAAATGTAACGACCCAATATTTTCAACCATTCGCATCCGCACATTGTCGGACTTGAATTGTTCAAAATACTGCGTTGTAGAATAAATTTGGCAAAACTCAGAATATACAATAAATAGATCACAGAATCACATACACAGATATCAGAATCTCGCAGCGGAAATTAAAAATTTAGTGGTTCATGAAGCCACTGATATAACTTCAACAAAACAGAACTTACATTGTCTATAATCCTCAATACAAATTTTAAGACATAAATAGAGATAGAGTCTTCAAAGTCTTGAATTCCAGAAAAGATAAAGGCTGAAACAACTTCCAGCAGCGCGAATGATCTACTGAGTGTCCTAGCTACGGAGAAGAAATTGAAGCTGCAACTCAGGCTGACCCGAGCGAAAAATAAAACATAACACTCGAGTCAGGACATACATACTTATATAATGTAAGCTAATTCAAGTGTACTGTAATATAGAGCAAGTAACTTAAAGGATGCTTGGGACCGCCCATCCTCTAAGGATCCGTCAAACTATTTACTATGTAGTATATTGCGCTATTATAATAGTGTCTATCTATAAAATAAACATACTTTTAAATAGCATTAAGGCTTTACATTTTCCACCTTAACACGTAATAGTCCCAGTAGTCCATCCAATATCATAGCTCCTCCTGATCGGGAAGCAACTAGAGGATACCACACGGGCTACGGGAGAAATCTAAACTCGTACAAGGCTCGGTATGGTAGATGACACGGCACAACTAGGCAATGCCAGGGTAGATATACCAATTGCTATCCAGGCTGGTGGAAACGCGTAGCCGCAGTTACCGCCCACCTCGGACTAACTCCCCAAAATCAAAATATAGAGGTGGCCACCGAATCAATCCAAAATCATAGTATAATATCGAAGAGGAGCGTCCGATCAGAGGAATGACCTCATTGGCCTGGAATTGCTCCTGTTTTAGCCACCTTATGCCAACTCACGGGAGTCGGGTCCACGTATTTACCTTACAGGAAACGCCACCACCGACCTACTTCATTCTGGAATCTCCACCGCGTACACGGTTGGTCAAAGTGGTTTTCGGTATCGACAGAGAGTATGTCCATATCCGATCCCGGTCTCTTTGCCAACCCATCGTTATTATAACCCGTGGTCATTTAAAAACAATTTATACTTTAAAACCAGTATAAACATTTCCATTTCAAAACTATAAATACGATATCATTTAAAACCCAAAACAACATGATATCGTTATATTCAAATATAATTCTTTTCCAAAACCATACTGCTTAAAATTTATAATATCTGGAAACCAAATATTTGAATTATACCTTTAAACCATAATATATTGGAAATTTTTCTTTAAAAAAACATAACTCCCAAAACACAAATGGTTTGGATATAAATGGTTTAACTTTATGGTTACTTTGTAAAGAAGATAATTTACATAGCTTTACAAATATATTTCTTTATTTTAAACCATAATTTAAATATCACTTCATGTTCCCAAGACCATTTCAATTCCTATATATATATCCAATTGGAGTATTAATATTCAAAACTAAGGTTGGATATTTTTTTCTTTCAACAAATTAGTGTTTATTATTTCGTCTTGAATATTCCCATAAATTCCATAGATAAAACTCCAAAATTTTGCCATTAAATAATTTCAAAATTTACTTAACACTAGAATGTTCATCTTAAATTTATTAAGAAAAATCCAGTTATAAATCTCATATCTTAAAGGTCTCCAAAACTTAAACATAAATATAATTTATCAAATTCCTTAAATTTCAAAACAATCAAATTCCAGATTCTATAGCACTTAGGAAATGCTACCTAAAGTTACGGGTAAAACTAGTCCAATTTCAAAAGACAGCATTTAAATGCTTTAGTAGATTGTTTAACTTAATAAATATTTCCAAATATAACTTATATATATATTTCTTAACTGAAATCTTATCCTTTCAAAAATCCAGAATTTCCAAAATAAGTTATATTCCAAAATTTTATTCAAATATTTATTTATTTATTTATTAACATTTATAACTCATTCAAAATCAATATAAAATCCTTTAAAGATATTAAATCAAATATTTAACTCCCAAAATAATTTTAAATATTTCAGAAAATATTATAAGGACCACGGGCCTGTATATAGTTTTCTAGCCTAGGTCAAGTGATACGGATTTATATCATTTCAATCCGTAATTTACAAACCCCGGGTTCTATCATTTCAAACCCGCAATCCCAAGTTAACAGTTAAACAGTTAACATAATAATAGCACAGTAATCATCATTTAGGCCTATCATTTCAGCCCACAACAATCTAAATTTAACAGGGAACTTGCAGTGGTGATTTAAGCAGTAAATAAACAATAATATAATATAACTGCAGAAATAATACAACAGATAATAACTGATGAGGTGTCAATTTAAATGGGATTCATCATTCTACATTATACTACAGACAGATAATATTTAAATAAAATTTTTACACATACACTTGCGATAATTCACAAAATATATGTACATATGTCTGGTGAGGAATACTCACCTTAAACGCTGCAGTGGATCTAAATCAAACACGGTATCTACTTCGGAAAAAAAAACGGAAAGCACGATCAAACTTCGGCGGATGCAAAGCCTTGACTTAAATCTATAAGATCCAAATACCAAGTATGCGAATTTAAAAATTACGGTCAAAGCAAAATTTCAGAACAACTGGAACGAATAGAATAAAAGAAATTTAGTTCAACTTGCTCGACTACTACAACCCGCTAACCGTCTCAACATATCCTAGGCCCATACTTCAACCGTACGCATGCATAAAATAAATTGAATAAATTGCAAAATAAATTGCAAATTTAATACAATTGATTGAATAAAAAGATGTTATGCACCCAAACAAAACAAATACATGTTTAGACATTATTAAATTATTTCTCACATTTTTAATCATATTTATCATGATCAATTATTTTCATTCTCATATATATTTATTTAAATAAAATGACAATATTGGCAACAAACACAATACTGTTCAAATTATTCGATTTAATCAAATGTAGCCACTAACTACATTCGAATTCATTAAATAATACTTTATTTCACATACATGTTCATCACGTTTAGGCAAATTATTTCTTCTTTTACTTTTATTATTAAACATTAAAAGGTGATTATTGGTATACATCACCAATATCCTTTTATTAACCATAATAAATAAAATCCATTGATATTTATCCACCCAAATTCTCAAATAAGTAGTTAAATTTATTTTTTAACCATCTTAAATTTATTTCAACCATTAAAAATTGAAATAAATGTCATTTTATTATATTCACCCAAGATTTATTCATACAATATTGTTTATTTGAATTAAACAACATTTCATATCATTTTCTCCTTATCAATTTATCTTCTCCATTATTAAATTGTAATTCTTTTTTTTTTTTTTTTTCTTTCTATGCCTTCCTCTTCAAACTGCACTTATCCAAATCCACAATACCACTAACTACATCATAACTACACTAATTCCATAGTCTAGCTTCCTACAATCAATTTATATCATTTCTTCCAGCCTACTACTAACAAAGTTCTATATGTATTTATAAATGGCACGGCATGATGGGGAAGTAGCCGAGCAAGGAAATCAGAGAACACAAGAAGGAGGAAGGAAAATTGGAAGAAGCAAAGAAATAAACAATGCAAATTATTTACCTGATAGAAGCTTGTACCAGAGAGGGACAAACAAGGAGATATGAAAACTTATGTGAATGAGGCAAAGTATTTATAGATAAACTTGCGAAATAAAAAGGGGAGATAAATAGGCAGGTTTGAAAACGTAAGAAATAAATGCAAGCGTTGATTTTTTAGTGCATGCGTTTAGGCAAGAGATTTATTTCCAGTTCTTCTTGTTTGAACGCTACACGAAAATTGTGATAAATGCATGCGTTGATTTCTCTTTCCAGTTTTATGTTTGAACGATATCACTCTTTTGGATTTTTTTTTTAGATAGCTTGCGTGATTTATACCAGTTATAATCTAAATTTAAAGCATGCGTTACTGCAAATTTGAACAGATTTGATTGAGGAAGCAAAACTTGAGCTCTTGCGTGATTTATGGTAAGCAATGAAAAAGCTTTTAACTGAAAAGGCAAAAGTAATAAATGCTTACATAAATATTTACTTGATCAATGGTTCGAAAAATTTATTTATTGCAAAACAAACGCAGTGGAAACAGAGAGATATAATGGGTATGCGAAAATTTGCAAAGATAGGCAAGATTAAATTTTGAATGAATTTAATTTAGGTGAGAGGAAAAATGGCAATTGGAAGAGTTGATATTTTTGTGGATAAGGCTGCGTGAATAAATGAATACAGTGACATGCTCAAGAAACAAATGGTAAGAGGCAAATGTCAAAATGTTAAAAGAATAAAATTTTGTGTCACGCGCAAAGGAAGGCAAATTTGATTTCCAATTTGATTGAATTAAATTGGTTTTCATATATACATGTATACCATATTCACTTTAATATTGCGAATTTAATTATCTTTTAACAAAGTTAAAACTTCAAAATTAGTTAATTCCCTCTAATTGATTTCCATATTCTTCTAATCAATTAATTCCCCTTTAATTGCCTTTAATTGATTTCAATTGATTACCTTATCCCTTTTAATTACCCTCCTTAATTGATTTCAATTAATTACCGTATTACCAATTAATTATCCTCCTTTAATTACATACTCAAATTTGGTTACTAACTTAATTAGTTAATTAACCCTTTTTGTTAATTATCAATCCTGCGACGTCTCACATTAATCCGTCCGCTTTGTAGGCACTGGTAGCCGGACTGGTTACACGGGCAGATTTCTCCTACAAAATGGGGATTAACCTCGTGTCCTCATGCCATTAACCAAAAGAATTAACTTATTTATCTTTCATCAATTTTATTAATTTGCATTAATTATTCAATAAATTAATTCTGGTCAACTACTGAAATTTTACAATTAATTTCTCTATTAATTGTCATAAATTTCTTTTTGAAATATCTATTAATTGTCATTAACTCCATTTTAAAATATCCGTATGTGCCTTTATTCAAGTTTTGAATTGCTAACTAGGAATAAGGTAGATTTATCAAATAAATTGATTGTAAGTTTCATTGTTTTAAATTGCTTAACAATGTTCACTGCTAACATAATTAATATGTCAAAATTGAGAATATTCCACCAACATGATTTGCATGTCATAACCTACCAAATTAACATAATTAATTAACTACTTTAATATGTTACAAATTTTCTCCTTTTCATTATTTTTAGGGAATGGGTATAACAACAGATATTATGATAATATCCAAAACATTTAGTTACCACACACTTCATTATACATTATAAAAATTTCCTTTTTTTTTCTTCTTCTTAAATTTAGTTACAAAAATCATATTAAATTAACGAGTTTAATTCTCTAAATTAAATATTTAAACAATATTGGTAAACACAATTTATATAAATTATATTCCTAAAAACAAAAAAATTAAAAGAAATAAATAGCTAAAAACTAGGGCTGTTACAAATGCTATTCAACAAATATGAGTGAAATAAACATGCCAAATACTCATAAATAAATTTCTATTCATTTCTAAAATTAACTCAACAAACATAAAAGCTTCTAGTAGTTGTGAGTGGGTTAAAACACTCACCTTTTGAATTTAAATCGAATTTAAATTCGATTTAAACCCAAAAATTCGCCCGTCTCAGAATTCATCCAAACCAGCGTCATCAGGTCCGGAATTTAACTACGATCCTGATAAAAAAAATTTCGCGTGAATCCGAGGTCGTATGTAAAAGTTATAGCGATTATTGCACTTGAATTTCAAAATTAAAAACAACAAAAGAGAACACATACTCATCCACGTCAGCACTGCATAATCACTCACGCGCCCTACTGCTACAAGAGCACGCAACGATCTTCTTCAAGACCGATACACACGCAAGTGTACAGGGACGAAACCCTAGCCGCCTCCATCTCGTCAAACTTCCACCTCCCACGGCCATCTTCAGGCCGATCAGAATGCGTCCTCACAACCCCCACGCCAGGCCGCCCCCTTCACCCAAGACCGGTCCTCCACCGCGCCTCCACTCAGCCTCTGGCCGAGACAAAAACCGGCCCCTTCCTCACCAGTTCGCGGCGAAACAAACGACCATCCCGACATCCTGACCGTACCGATGTGCTCTGCTCGACAAGCTCTACCACTCCATGCCTCCTGATCGTCATATCAACGCGATTCCACCGTTGGATCGACAAAAATCTAAAACGAACGGTCAAGAAAGATTTGAAAATTCTGGACAAACGATGCTTCGAAACCAGAAACGAATTTCACCACTGAATTACGTATTTCGAGAAGATCGACATATATTAATTTGGAATTTTTCTGGAGAGCTTGAATTTTCGTTGAAATTTTGAATTGATTGGATCTAGGGTTAGCCCCCATTGAAGAAGAAGAGAAGCTTGAAGAAAATACGCGCAGATAAATGAAATTAGGCGGAGGCTAGGGCTGAATAGCTGAGTTTATATAGAGGGTTAGAGGTAGAGTAGATAGACCGTAGAATGAACGTGCGTAGCAAACTATGGCCCAAAAAGCCTGCTATGTCTCCGGAACGAAATTTCGTAAATCTATATATCCAAATAGGTAATTTAAAATATTCTGAACGCGATGGAAAAAGTTTCACGTCCAAATTTGATCGTATGAAGAAGTTATGCCAAAAACAAAATTTCCAAATTGATTTCAAATTGATTTTAATAAAATTGATTTTCAAGGCGTTTCACGCCCGTACGATCAAACGACAAGTCCGATCGATACGAAACTTGAAACCCTATAATAATTCATCGATACGGATCCGATGAAACTGGTTTCGTCGAAATCCGAGTCCCTGACAAAAATGGCTATTTTTATATTCATTAATTAAATTAAAATAAATTACAAAAATCCAAATTTTATATTATATTCTAAAATTGTCCAATTTTTATTACTTATATAATTCGTAATCAATTGAAAAGATTTAACAGGCTTAGCTGTGAATTAAAAGTTGACAGTATATTAATTGCAATGTTAATTTCTACACTTTCTTATATTTAAGAATTTTATAAATTATATTCTCAAAACCCATACTTTAGATTTTTAAATCTTTATATTCTCAACTTTCACCTAAAATAAAGATGCCATAAACATTAGTTCCTGATTCACATCATTATTCTTTAAGTCTAATTTAAAACTCAATAGCGTAGTATTTAACGTTAGAACCCATTTTATTATGCATAAATTCCAAATTTTATTGACCCAAATTTTCTTCTTTTCTTTCCATATCAATTGTCAATCCTATAAGAAAAATTAACATTAGGTTCATACTCATTACAAATAACTCCAATTTCTTCCAAATAAAAATTACATAACTATTAAATATAAAATCCATTTAATTGCAATAAATTCAATTGATTGCAATTAATTTCCAAATAAATTTGGATCTTTATTTGGTTATACAAAAAAAATCCGTTATCGCTTACCTAACAAAGTTATTATTACTTAAGATCTCATTGCATCCACATTTTCACATTTTCATTTCCTGGTTTCTTTACTTTATTCTACGTAAATTATTATAAATGGGATTTTCTTGGTTACATCTTATTTGCATTTAACATTACTCATTCACCAATTCATTTCACTTTAACTGCGGTAAATTGGCGGATAAATTGAATTTGATTCCCAAAATTTAAATTAACAAGCAACAAGAATAGGTAACACACAATAGTCGTTACGCTAAATTCTAGTCACCTAAATAAGCTTTTATTACTTTACAAAATGGAATAACTTTTAAACTCATAAATGTAATACCAAAACCGTTATAAATCCAATAAATTTCCAAATTGTAGTTTGTACACATTTTACACAACTATTATGATTTCTCACAGAACGTTGAATTTATTAAATGGCCATTTATTTTAATTTAATTCCCTTAATTGAATCAAATGCTTATAATTTTTACATTCTTACCATTCCTTCCCATTATAAATTTATTAACGGATTTACAAATCTCTATCTTCCAATCATTAAATAACCAAACTGATTACAACCACTGTTCTTATCAAATTTTCATAAATTTGTTCAAATGTATACTCTTTTTCCATATAAATAAATTTTATGTTACTACTAGATTTTTTTATCCACTACAGCCATTAAATTTTTACTATCTACACTTATTACATCTTTGTATTAATGAATCCCATTCAAGTTAATATTTATATTAACATTCACAAATTCAACATTTATATGTTTCTTAAAATTAACTTTCAATCAAATGTGCCAATTTACATTTCATTCCTATTCAATATATATTCATTTTATTCCGTTCATTCGGGTACTGCATTGAAATATATTTATTCTCTAATACTAACGTTATTATCATTAAATTATGATTGGATTCCAAGTTTTTATTCAATACCTTGAACAATAACTTACATATTAACCAAGTCCTTCTTCTACTTAATTCAAATTGGATTATGTTCCAATTCCTATAACCTAGGTCTTGAGTCACCATTTACATAATTAAATTTATCGTTTATTTCAATCTTCATTTATAATTTAAAGTTCTACTAAACTAAATTACAAAACTTATGAACTTTAACAAATTTAATCCACCAATTAAATTTTTCTGATGTTTATATATTGCAATTAAATTCAGTTATTATTTCATTAATACCATTTTAATCAACTAATTATGACTTATAACCACAACACAAATCTTCGTTATTCTACCTACTGCCATATAACATTTCAATTGTTAAATCTTTAATCTCAGTTACTATATCCAACTCCTACATTTATTATGAATTAGATTAAAAATTATATTAAGTTAATCCATTTAATATTATCAAATTTAACGGGTCGTTACAATCTCCCCCACTCAAAACTTTTCGTCCCCGAAAAGGAAAAAGAAGGGAGAAGGAAGAGTAAAACAGTACATCTTATTTCAAACATTAACTTATTGACAATATTACTAAATTAATTCGCTTATATAAAATATACCAGTTTTATAATCATTATATTCTTTTGTACTTAAATTATTAAAGTTGGAAAAATATTTTCACAAAATTCTAAGTCCAAAAATTACGGAAAATTTTGGCAGAGTCTCCTTTGTACGGTGAGGCTCGGGAGAAAATATAATATCAAAATATACAAATATATTACATATATTATCAAAATATTATATCCCAACAGGGGAAAATAGCGCTTTAAACGTAATCCGAAAACGTACCCATTTGTCGGGCAATATACGCTCATTATTATGGAACCAAAAGTAGTAGCAGTTGCTTCCATCACCTGTATTCACTTATATAATCTAAAAGGTTAAATATTTATTTTAAAGTGAACTATTCAAGTGGATTCAATCATTAATCAACCAAACAATTCAACAACCATCAACCTTACAAACAACATACATACACAAACAAAGCAACCATTTAATCCATCAAACAAATTAGTTGTTTGGGTTCAAACTTGAAATTTGTATGAAATGAAATTAACTATCAAGTGCATCCTTTACTCAACAGTCTTAGATGGAACAAAGATAGATACTTATTCACTTAACCACTTCAAATTTCTTACCCAACAACATAAATCAAACAACACAATTTAAACCAACACCCAAATTTATTTATTATACATTTATCTCATGCTTCAATGGTTTGATTTTCTTTCTTTCATTTATGGAGTGATTTCTTTATTTCTTACTATTTCATTTTCCATTTATTTCAAAATTCATTATATTGGTATTCCAATTTATTGACTAACGGTTATATTATCTATTTATACTACATATCTTTACTTATATAGTAAAATTTCCAATTTAACTTATGCTTATACAATTAATTCTCATTAACAATAGCAAATTAATAGAATACCTTTTACCTTAAGCTTCACTTGTAAGATTTATCCTTTCATTTTCTTAATAACATTGCAACTTTTATTATATGGTAAGTTATGTATGTTTTAAGAATGTAAGTGAAAATTTACAAGTTTCTTCTCAATTCCATTTTATTAATTTTAAACTAGTAGCTTTCATACCGTACTGAAGTTTATAACCCTCCACATCAATCCTTATTTAATAAAGAATTTCATTTTATCTACTTAAGTTCATATCACCTATTTATATTACTTATCTTAAACTTGAGATTTCAATTATAACTTAAGTTTACACCAATAATTTCTCATTTATAACAACGATTTATTGAATACTTCACTATTTCCAAAATTTCTACTTGTATAATATTCTAATCCAATTTCTTAATTAACATTTCAACTTTTATATTTGGTAAGTTATTTATGTCAAAGAAAAATGCAATTAAACTTATACAAGCTTTATCTCATCTTTTAATTAAATTTAATGTTAATCAATATTACTCTTTGTAACAAATTTCAAATTTCTCTTTATAACTTTTCATTAATTCTCTTACCTACATTAGAGGTTTCAATTAATTACTTACCTTTTATTTCACTAAAATAATTTAAAACAATTAATTAATGGAAATTTAAGAATTAAATACCGGGTCAAACCTCAAAATTACTTTAGAAATAATAGATAATTAATTTCTTACAACTTTTATATCTCTAATTATCCTTTAAAACAATTAAAATTTTAAATAATTTCAAAACAAATCTGCAGTAAAATTTACTACAGTGGCCTTTCCCCTTCGAAACTCGAAAATGAAAGTCGATGATGCGGCCGTCTTCACCGAAATTATTTTCCAGCGACAGAGAGGAAAGTACAAACTTTTTCTTCAAAATCCTCTTAAATCAATTCTTTCGAATTATACTAAATATTTATATAAGAAAATATTTATAAACCAAATCATTATATTTCATAAATCCTTTGAAAGCAGATTTTCAAAAAATCCCGGACTTAAGTTCTAAAATCTCCAATTTGATTTATTATAATTTCAACTTAGCTTCAATTTATTACAAATATTTTTATATTACCTAACACCCAATCTATAGCAACCAGATATATATATATATATATATATATATATATATATATATATATATCTTTATAAAAATATTTTTATATATAGAAAATATAATAGGCAAAATTATTTCATTCACCCATGTTAAAAACAAATATTATGTCGGTCTGTCCTATTAAGTGTTTAGAAATCCCTATTGATGTCATAGCGTCCCATGCATCAACCAGAATTTATAAAACAAAGCGGAACAGATTAACACAATATCAAAATCTTTATTAACACTAACAAATACGCTCTCTCATATATATACACTCAGCGACTCCCATAGGATATTTCTACCCTATTAACAAAGAGTCAAACCCCACAAAGCCAAGGTTTATCGCTAAACCAAAGCTTTGATACCAACTGTAACATCCCGCCTTTTCGCACACTTTAAACCGACACACGTGCCAGTTCAAACCATACGGAAGGGCGGATTGTTATGGGGTAAATAAGAAAAAAAGAGAAGAAATAGAAACAACACAGAATCTCACAGCGGAAGGATAAAATATAATAATAAATATACAGTTCAAACAGTTTACAAATACTTGATTTGCTTTATACAATAAATATCAGAGTTACACATACCAATACAATCAATGCAGCGGAATAGAAAGAGTGTGGTGCAATACTATATATAATAATAATACGACTCCTTCGTCTTCGTCCTTCAAAGCTAAAGTCTTCGATCCTGAAACGCTCGGACTGACCCGAGCGAATTTGAAAAGACAAAAACACTCGAGTCGGAACTAAAAGATCTTATGTGAGTTAAATTAACAGAAATAAATATGAGTACAGTAACTCAAGAGATGTTCGGGATTTACATCTCCTAAGGATCCGTTAAACTATTTACTATGTAGTATATTGCGCTATTATAATAGTGTCTATTTATAAAATAAACTTACTTTTTAATAGCGTTAAGGGGTTACCCATATAGCCCTTAACACAAATAATGCCAATAGTCTATACAGTACCGTAATACCTCCTGATCGGGAAGCTACCAGAGGATACTCCATAGGTACGACACAAATAGAAACTCGTAGTAAAGGCTCGGTATGGTAGGTGACACGGCACAACTAGGCAATGCCAGGGTAGATATACCAATTGCTATCCAGGCTGGTGGAAACGCGTAGCCGTAGTTACCGCCCACCTCGGACTAACTCCCCAAAATCAAAATATAGAAGTGGCCACTGAATCAATCCAAGTCAAAGTATAATATCGAAGAGGAGGGTCCGATCAGAGGAATGACCTCATTGGCCTGAGAATCGCTCATGTTTTAGCCACCTTATGCCAACTCACGGGAGTCGGGTCCACGTATTTACCTTACAGGAAACGTCGCCACCACCTACTTCATTCTGGAATCTCCACCGCGTACACGGTTAGTCAAAGTCGTTTTCGGTATCGACAGAGAGTATGTCCATATCCGATCCCGGTCTCTTTGCCAACCCATCGTTATTATAACACCGCGGTCATTTAAAAATAGGTTATACTTTAAAAATCAGAATAAACATTCCATTTCATAACCATGAATACGATATCATTTCAAAACCCAAAACCATATTTTATCACTTATCCCAAATATAATTCTTTTCCAAAATCATAATGCTTTATCTTCATAACGTCTGAAAATCAAATATTTTCAAAGCATAATATTTTGAAAATCATAATTTAAAAACATAACTTTTAAAACTTGAATGGTTTGGATATTCAACGGTATATGAATTAAAAGGTTTAACTTAAATGTTACTTTGTAAAGAAAATAGTTCTCATGGCTTTACAAATACATTTCTTTATTAAAGTCTAAACCAAAATTTATATTATCTCTCTCAAGTTCCAAAACCACTTCAATTTATATATATATACGTATATCCATTTGGAGTATTAATATTTCAAACTAAAGTTGGATTTTATTCTTTCAACAAATCGAATGTTCTATTTATTAGTCTTGAATATTCACATAAAATCCATAAATAAATAAAAACTCCAATTTCTAGTAATAAAATATATATATTTTTTTCAATTCAAATTATACTAGAATATTCATTTCAATTTATCTTGGGAAAAATCCAATTATAAATATCATATCTTAAAATTTCCAAACTTAACATTTAAACATATGATATAAATTATCAAATTCCATTTTCTTAAATTTTTCCATTTTAATAAAGAGATTTATACACCCTTTAAATTTCAAAATTTTCAACTTCATATGTATATATATGGAAGAATAATATTTATACAATATAAAATTTAAGATTATAATAAACCGTATTCCATCCAAACCATAGAAATCACATTAAAATAGTTATATATAGACCGCGGTGCCTGTATATAATTTTCTATGATATGGTCAAGTGATACGGATATTTATCATTTCAATCCGCAATTTAAAAGATATAAAATTTTGCGGTTGTATATCATTTCAAACCACAATCCCGAATGAAATGAAGTAAGCATGATAATTTGCAATTTAATGATATACAATAAACATCCATTCATCAACATCATCCAAATCGCAATCATCAATCAATATCAATCAATAACAATATTATTTTTGGTACTACATAACAGGTAATACTGGCAAATTTATTCAAATTAAATTTAACAGCTATTAATCTACAGTCTATATTCAGTAATAATCTATATAACTGTTAACTAGCAGTTTATAGGCAAACAAATAAATTCTAACTATCAATTAATACGCAATAAATAAATTAAATTAACAGTTAAATTTAATAAATGCAATTCAACAAATATGAGTGAAATAAACATGCCAAATACTCATAAAAAATTTCTATTCATTTCTAAAATTAACTCAACAAACATAAAAGCTTCTAGTAGTTGTGAGTGGGTTAAAACACTCACCTTTTGAATTTAAATCGAATTTAAATTCGATTTAAACCCAAAAATTCGCCCGTCTCAGAATTCATCCAAACCAGCGTCATCAGGTCCGGAATTTAATTACGATCCTGATAAAAAAAAATTCGCGTGAATCCGAGGTCGTATGTAAAAGTTATAGCGATTATTGCACTTGAATTTCAAAATTAAAAACAACAAAAGAGAACACATACTCATCCACGTCAGCACTGCATAATCACTCACGCGCCCTACTGCTACAGGAGCACGCAACGATCTTCTTCAAGACCGATACACATGCAAGTGTATAGGGACGAAACCCTAGCCGCCTCCATCTCGTCAAACTTCCACCTCCCACGGCCATCTTCAGGCCGATCAGAATGCGTCCTCACAACCCCCACGCCAGGCCGCCCCCTTCACCCAAGACCGGTCCTCCACAGCGCCTCCACTCAGCCTCTGGCCGAGACAAAAACCGGCCCCTTCCTCACCAGTTCGCGGCGAAACAAACGACCATCCCGACATCCTGACCGTACCGATGTGCTCTGCTCGACAAGCTCTACTACTCCATGCCTCCTGATCGTCATATCATCGCGATTCCACCGTTGGATCGACAAAAATCCAAAACGAACGGTCAAGAAAGATTTGCAAATTCCGTACAAATGATGCTTCGAAACCAGAAACGAATTTCACCACTGAATTACGTATTTCGAGAAGATCGACATATATTAATTTGGAATTTTTCTGGAGAGCTTGAATTTTCATTGAAATTTTGAATTGATTGGATCTAGGGTTAGCCCCCATTGAAGAAGAAGAGAAGCTTGAAGAAAATACGCGCAGATAAATGAAATTAGGCGGAGGCTAGGGCTGAATAGCTGGGTTTATATAGAGGGTTAGAGGTAGAGTAGATAGACCGTAGAATGAACGTGCGTAGCAAACTATGGCCCAAAAAGCCTACTATGTCTCCAGAACGAAATTTCGTAAATCTATATATCCAAATAGGTAATTTAAAATATTCTGAACGCGATGGAAAAAGTTTCACGTCCAAATTTGATCGTATGAAGAAGTTATGCCGAAAACAAAATTTCCAAATTGATTTCAAATTGATTTTAATAAAATTGATTTTCAAGGCGTTTCACGCCCGTACGATCAAACGACAAGTCCGATCGATACGAAACTTGAAACCCTATAATAATTCATCGATACGGATCCGATGAAACTGGTTTCGTCGAAATCCGAGTCCGTGACAAAAATGGCTATTTTTATATTCATTAATTAAATTAAAATAAATTACAAAAATCCAAATTTTATATTATATTCTAAAATTGTCCAATTTTTATTACTTATATAATTCGTAATCAATTGAAAAGATTTAACAGGCTTAGCTGTGAATTAAAAGTTGACAGTATATTAATTGCAATGTTAATTTCTACACTTTCTTATATTTAAGAATTTTATAAATTATATTCTCAAAACCCATACTTTAGATTTTTAAATCTTTATTTTCTCAACTTTCACCTAAAATAAAGATGCCATAAACATTAGTTCCTGATTCACATCATTATTCTTTAAGTCTAATTTAAAACTCAATAACGTAGTATTTAACGTTAGAATCCATTTTATTATGCATAAATTCCAAATTTTACTGACCCAAATTTTCTTCTTTTCTTTCCATATCAATTGTCAATCCTATAAGAAAAATTAACATTAGGTTCATACTCATTACAAATAACTCCAATTTCTTCCAAATAAAAATTACATAACTATTAAATATAAAATCCATTTAATTGCAATAAATTCAATTGATTGCAATTAATTTCCAAATAAATTTGGATCTTTATTTGGTTATACAAAAAAAATCCGTTATCGCTTACCTAACAAAGTTATTATTACTTAAGATCTCATTGCATCCACATTTTCACATTTTCATTTCCTGGTTTCTTTACTTTATTCTACGTAAATTATTATAAATGGGATTTTCTTGGTTACATCTTATTTGCATTTAACATTACTCATTCACCAATTCATTTCACTTTAACTGCGGTAAATTGGCGGATAAATTGAATTTGATTCACAAAATTTAAATTAACAAGCAACAAGAATAGGTAACACACAATAGTCGTTACGCTAAATTCTAGTCACCTAAATAAGCTTTTATTACTTTACAAAATGGAATAACTTTTAAACTCATAAATGTAATACCAAAACCGTTATAAATCCAATAAATTTCCAAATTGTAGTTTGTACACATTTTACACAACTATGATGATTTCTCACAGAACGTTGAATTTATTAAATGGCCATTTATTTTAATTTAATTCCCTTAATTGAATCAAATGCTTATAATTTTTACATTCTTACCCTTCCTTCCCATTATAAATTTATTAACGGATTTACAAATCTCTATCTTCCAAATATTGAATAACCAAACTGATTACAACCACTGTTCTTATCAAATTTTCATAAATTTGTTCAAATCTATACTCTTTTTCCATATAAATAAATTTTATGTTACTACTAGATTTTTTTTATCCACTACAGCCATTAAATTTTTACTATCTACACTTATTACATCTTTGTATTAATGAATCCCATTCAAGTTAATATTTATATTAATATTCACAAATTCAACATTTATATGTTTCTTAAAATTAACTTTCAATCAAATGTGCCAATTTACATTTCATTTCTATTCAATATATATTCATTTTATTCCGTTCATTCGGGTACTGCATTGAAATATATTTATTCTCTAATACTAACGTTATTATCATTAAATTATGATTGGATTCCAAGTTTTTATTCAGTACCTTGAACAATAACTTACATATTAACCAAGTCCTTCTTCTACTTAATTCAAATTGGATTATGTTCCAATTCCTATAACCTAGGTCTTGAGTCACCATTTACATAATTAAATTTATCGTTTATTTCAATCTTCATTTATAATTTAAAGTTCTACTAAACTAAATTACAAAACTTATGAACTTTAACAAATTTAATCCACTAATTAAATTTTTCTGATGTTTATATATTGCAATTAAATTCAGTTATTATTTCATTAATACCATTTTAATCAACTAATTATGACTTATAACCACAACACAAATCTTCGTTATTCTACCTATTGCCATATAACATTTCAATTGTTAAATCTTTAATCTCAGTTACTATATCCAACTCCTACATTTATTATGAATTAGATTAAAAATTATATTAAGTTAATCCATTTAATATTATCAAATTTAACGGGTCGTTACACCTATTAACTTACATTATAAGCAGAAAGTTTTTTTTGTTAACTATAAGATCTACATTCGCACAAATCTATATTGCTTAACCATAAAATAATAAACCAAACACTACTAAAACTGTTACTTCTATCTATTGCTTAACCATAAAATGAAAACTGTTACTTTTATCTATTAAGTAACTCGGGGATATACTACAGTGCTTATCTAATTTTCCTTATTCCTCTATCTTGACTTCAGATGCATTCACAAATAATTTTTGCTTTGTTTTTCATTTTTTTCCACATCGAAAACTAGGAGCAGAGCATGTTGTCTTTTACCATCCACGCAAGGAAAATGAATATTTTGAAAATTATGCATCAGACAAGTCCGACGCGATGAACACCAAAATTTAATTTTAACTTAAAAAACAAAACAATAAATTTAAAAAAAAAAGATCAAATAACAATAAGTCACAAGATTTAAAAAATTATTTGTATTTATAACTTTTAAGAATATGTATTTTCTGTATGTGTGTATATGTGTGTGTATGTGTGTGTGTAAAGTCGCTAAACAAATTTTTGTAAAAAGTAAAACCGTATAAATAATAAGTTGATATTTTTTGTAGAAAAATGACACTGGTAATCATCTCAATTACAATTCCTAGCAATTGGGATAACCAAACTCTTTGGGTGAAGTAGATGTAAAATAATCACCTCAAAAGCAGGAACTTCTAGTCTATCACAATTCCAGCCGGCTTTGGAAATGTCTTCTCCAATTGAGACCAACTCTCCTCCCTCTAAATAAATACAGTGGTGAAGCTCATGTAATCACTTATTCTGGAGTGCTCTTGGGTTGAATCTGGCTTGGTATTGAATTATATTATATTATAAAACCAAAGGCTAGCTTTTAGTATTCCTTAAGAATGCATAGACAAGGTACTGCGTGTTATAATATATGTAAATTCTAAAGAGTGGATATGCTATACAATATTTGTTATATTTTGTTTAGTCTCACATTATGGGATAAGTTAAATTTCAAGCTCTAAAACTTTTATATAATGGAGCATGTGTAATGGAAATATATTACTAACTTTCGAGATGAATAAAATGTTTCCATCCACTTTTTACTAATTTTTATACGGAGTGAGCAGTCATGGTATTTCGCTCATCCTTACAAAATTTGCATATTTACCTAGAAAATGTCGAATGGAAAGGTGGGAAGTAAACTATATCATATGGTTTATTGGAAAAAGGGAAACAGAGTGGTGGAGGTGCGGGGAATTGAACCCCGTGCCTCTTGCATGCAAAGCGAGCGCTCTACCATATGAGCTACACCCCCAATCATGTTATAAATTTGTATTTCCTGCTTCCATCAAAGAGAAATTGTCATCCATTTTGTACTGCCCCTCGTAGGGCTGCATAAAGGTTGAGTTAAATCGGATTGGACTGAATACTTCACTCAACCTATATAGGTATGAGTTAAAGTTAGAGTACCATCACATAGAATTCATTCGCTACATATTTAGTCAAGAACGTTGTTTCAAAATACGTTTAAAATGCTCTAAGAATATTTCTCAAAAAGCTCACAATCAATCCTATGGGTTTTTGGCCAAACTATGTAACATCCCGTATTTTTAAGCTGTTGAATTTGAACATTTAATTTGTTTTAAATGTTTAATGTGCGTTCTTAATTGATTTTGAAATGAATGGATTCGGGTTCAATCAATAAAATAAGCTATAATTTTTAATTATAGTGATTCCATTCGATTTTGAATAATGAAGAATAATAATTAAATATTCAAAATTGGAATAAGTGGTGAATCTGGATGTGAATAGTTATACAAATGGTTTTCAAATTTATTTTTAAGTCTATTTAGATATAAATAAGGTGGTTGGATTTTTAGACGGACTTAAAAGTCAATAAGTAATTATTTGGAATTTTATATTAAATTTAGAATGAATTTAATATTATTAAAATGCAATTTAATCAGATTTTGGTCCGGAATGAGCCAGAATGAATTTTATGGTATTTATAAATTTTATATGAATTATTATTAAGTTAGTAAAAATTTTAAAAGTAAATTTTTAAGCGTTTTCAACAATTTTGAAAATCGCTTGATTTAATAGACGAGTGAAAATAGCCTTCCGGGGCACAGTCTCGGAATTCAACGAAACCAGTTACATTGGATCCGTAATAGTTAGTTATTATCGGATTTCAGTTTTCGTAGCAATCGGAGTTGTCGTTTGACCCCGACAGCTCGAAACGCATTGAAATCGTTTAATTCCGTAACTCGCGCATACGACCGTATTAGCTTACGAAACTTGTTCCATTGTGTCCGGAACGCGAAAGAATCGCCTGTCGAAACGCGTAGATTAGAGGTCGTTTGCATCAACTGTTAAATTGAGAAATTATATACATTAAATAATATTAAAACGATTATATATATTTATATTCTCCTAAACCCTAGCACATTTCAGAGCCGTCGTTCATTATCATTTAATGGCCGATAATCATTTCGCTTCTCCTCTGAAATCTCTCGATCCAAGCTTTAGATTCAGAAACTTTCTAAACGGAAGTTGTAGATCGTTAAGGGATCTACAGATCTAACGGGTGATTTGAGTTCTCGTCGTCGTTTGGAGGCGTGGGGAGGGCGCGTTCATATGCGGTTCGTGTGCGTTTTCTGGCGAGTTGGGAGTACCGAGCTCGCGCGCGCGGTGGGTGGAGGTGGAGGCCGCGTCGAGCTACGCCATGATGGGTTTTGATTGTGCTCGCGTGGACGGTGGTAGGAGCGGCGGCAAGCCCTAATTTTGCGTTGATGGGTTTCCTTTACTGGTGGATGTCGCGTGCGTGTAGTTGAGAGATGGAAGAAGGGGTCGGCTGTGTTGTTCTGGTATTTTAAAAATTAAAATAAAGTAAAATTTGTTTTAAATCTTGTTTAAAATTATAAAAATTCATATCTAGTTCATGTGTGATCAGAATTCAACAAATTTGGTAGCGCCGGAATCGTAGAAAAAAATATTACGCGATGGTGCAGATCCGGAGTCATTCCGGGCAAGTAGAAATTGGAGTTAAATCGAACGTTGTTCGGTTTAATTTAAATTTCGAACGCTCGTCGAAACTCAAGGTGAGTTATCTCACTCACATCCGGAATGTTAGCTGATTTAAGTAGTTGATATTTAAATAATTGTGTGATTGGTTGAAATGTTTATTTATGTCGGTCTGGATTGATATATATATTGTTGTGCTAATATTTATGGATGCAGGGAAAACAGGTTGGAGGGTTCCAACTGGATTCCTCACATTATAGTAATTATTTTTATAATTGATGTTGTGATCTGTTTATATGTTGTGATTATTAAAAATGAAATAAATTGTATTGGAATATTGATGGATAAATTATAAAACCGTAATTTAATTATAAATGGATAAATTGAATTTTAGAGAAATAAAGGATATTGTTAAATAATGAATTTAAAAGAATTAAAATTTGAAATCTATATGGAATGAAAATTGAAAATTGGTAAAATCTAGAATGCTAAACGAAGAGAAACGTTATCAGTTGTTAAATGTGAAAGTAAATTTATGTTATTAAAACGTAAACCTGAATTTAAATAAAACGACAGAATTTATAAGAAGGATTTTCTGGGATATTTGAGTAGGAATGAGTTTCCCTGGGAAAAACCAAGTTTGAGTTTTAAAAAGATTTTATTAAAAGTGAATTTAAGTTTAAAACTTGATATAAATGAGTGTTTGGAAAATTTTTATTTTAAAAGCTAATTAATAAAGTAGCAATAGTGGTTATTTTCGATTTCATTAGTAATTATTTTTATAAATGGATTGTTTAAAAGGGCTAGTTTTGACCTAAATTATTTGAAATTAGTATTAAGCCTTTTACAACTCTATTTTTAAATTTAGTTTAACTAAAACCTTATTTTAAATCAAGTTATATCTTATATAATATTTGAAATTATATTTTTGAGTAATAACTAATAGTACATTTCTATATTTTAAAGTATATTGCAAAATAAAATGTTTTAAATTGTTTTTAAATCTAAATGTTTTAAACTTGGTTATTTCCAATGGGAATATAGGGTAAAGGATTTACCTTGTAAAAGAAGAACTTTGAGAATTGTTTTCAAATGGGTTTCGGAAATTTGAAAATATAGCCTGTAAAGATATTTGGCAAATAAATAATATGGGAATTATTTATTGTGTGATGGATGCTTATGGATGTTTATGAATATAAATTGATAGTTAAATCACCGACTATCAATATTGGACAACTGCGTTGATCGTTTCGAAGAGACCGGGATCGAGATTTATTACTCGAAAACCACTTCGATCCGATTTGTACGTTTCATGCGAAAAACGTGTTCGGAGTCGAAGATGGAGCAGTGAAGTGCAAGGGCTAGTCGCTACTAATCCTGAGGATATTTCCAAATGGATGTAGTAGGAGTAGTGCCTTTGGTTCCGTTCGAACCGGGGACGGACTTGTATGGATGAATGCTTGCGAAACATCGTCAGGTGGGCGATGGGCATTCTAAGTGAAAACGTTCTATAGGTAATGCTTAACCTCAAGCCTCATCAACCGGGAATGGCTAAAATAGGGGAGGTGCAGCAAGGTTAGGTGGGTCATGCCCAAGCAGGACAAGATATTCCCCTGTCTAGATGTCCCTTTTTATTCGGCTTAGTGGGTGGTTGGTCGCGTCAACCACGGGGTTATCTTGTTCGGGACTGTTCAGTAAGGAATGGTTCCGGCCTTGTATTGCAGGGGAGCGGGCGTACTCCTCGGTACTCTGATCTAGGCCAGGTACTGTGACAGGCGGTACCCCCGTAGCCCAGCCATTGATGGAAATCCATTCCCCCTACGAGCCTTGTACGAGTTTTGTTTGTATTACCCACTTTTGTGGCTAGTAGCTGGAATTTAATAATGTAACAATTTTGGCTATTTTATAAGTATTTGTAAATAGACCCTATTATAATATCAGAGGATTTCTATAAAAAGTGTTTTAGCTATCGTAAGGTAAAAACCCGACATGTTTATTTGTGGCGTGGTCTTACGAGATGCTTTTGTTTTCAAAGTATTTTTGAAACTTTAATAATCAAGTTGGATGCATATTTAGTATCAGCTGGTATTCCAGACTGACTCGGGTGTTATTTCATTATAATGCTCGGGTCAGACCGAGTATTAGTTGTACAGGACATGATACTATGGAGCAGGAGAGGAGCTGGAGCCCGAGACGTATTATCTGTACATATATATATATGTATATATATATATATATATATTCCGCTGTTGAGATTGTATGGTATGTCTGATTGGTATTGGTTGTTGTATGTGATACTCTGATGATATAATGTATAAAACAGTGATAGTTTTCATTTTGTGTAAAGTTATATATTTACTATTATATTTTTGTCCCGCTGCGACTGTGAGATTCTGATATTGTTTAGTTTCTTCTTCTTCTATCTCTTCTTCTTTAACCCTAATGGTTCGTAATTCTGTGCTACTTGAGTTAATAGAGGTAGAATAGTGTTGATTCAAGGGGTACGGATTTGCGGGCTGTCACAATCTAATTTTACTTGGATTGACATCAAATATGATTTTTTAAGCATATATTTATTCTAGAATACACATGATCTATTATAGTTTTAAACTGCTCTAATTTTACTTGGACGGATATTGAATGAGTTTCTTGGATAGGATTGGATTGGGTTAAAATAAGGTTGGATTGAATAAAATATCACGTCCGACATGTACGTAGTATGTGTTAAAAGTTGTAACCTATATCTAATCCAAAATAGGTTGGTGGTTGAGTTTGGCTAGGTTTACGTGGGTTGGGCCGGATTGGTTGGTATGTTGGATTGGGGTCAAGTATGAGTTGTCTGCCCCTAGGTCCGTGGACTGGATAGAGTAGACTAACTACTAGGGAATACCGATCCTATAGATATAGATGTTAGAGGCCCTTTATATTGATGAATGCGATATAGTCCCACATCGCCAAAAATATATGCAGTTTAATATTTATATAGTAAATTTCTCAAACCTATATTGGTTCTTAAGGTCAGATAATTTTGTGCGAGGGAGGGGACTTATATGGTCATGAACTAACGTGCGCGCCGTCCGCCTGTCCCGTATTGAACTGGATCGGGTGCTGGTCCAATAAAAGCAGACCGTGTTTGTTTTTGCTGGACAAAAGTGAACCTTTTTTTACTGTTTAAATTCGAACGGATGAGAGTCACATCTGTTTGAACGGACATGGATGCTGCTTTTTCAAACGAAGAGAGGTGGCCGGTTTCCAACGGATATACCGTTGCGAATTTGCTGTGTTACAAATTGAAACAAAGAGACGCGCCCTTTTTTCAACGGATGTAGTCGTTCCAAATTTGCTGAAGAGACGCGGCCTTTTTTCACTTGGTGTAGCCGTTGGAAATTTTCCTATATAAGGAAAATGAAACCTCATCACTTTCCAATTCCAACCAATTCTCTTCCTTTCTGAAAACACAGTCTTTCATACCACATAGAAGTTCATACGCACCATAATCTCGAACAGATCACGTCTGTTGTATCTTGAAAGACTTTGAATAAAGTTTTACGAAAATTGTTACGGCAAGCCTCAAACGAAATTTTCTTCTTCATCCGGTTAGATTTCTTGTTTATATATATATATATACATACGCACACATCATTCTGTAATCTTTCCATTTCGAAGTTGTGCCGTTTCTACGAATTAGGACAACGATTGTTTATCGCTATACTTTAACGTAGCATTTTGTTGTACTTATTGCTATAGTTTGTTGTTGTAAATTCATTACAACAATAGTTATTATTCAAAATTACCGATACATAATTCCAAAGTAGAGGAAATCTGATTTGTAAACTTGTGTTAGGAGTTTATAACCGATTGATCTCTGTTTTTGTATACACGTCGTATAAAAATAGAGATAAATGATTTATCTTTAACCGATCCATGCTGTAAAAGCTTATAAATATCACTAATACAATAGATAATCATTGTAATTATCACTAATTACTATTTTATTTAGCGGTGGCAAAACATTTCAATCGATATAATCAAATTAAACATGATTATATTTCCAACATGATGATATGAGGGTCGACACAAGCTACATTTTGTCGTGATTGTAGGAAATAATTCGATAAACTTTGTTTAATCTAAAATGGATTAACCAAGGTAATTCAGCTAAACTTTGTTGGAATAATAAGTCATACAATATTTTTTTATTTTTTCTGACAAATAGTATATCCTAAAAGGTGGAGGCTGGGGAATCAAACCCTGTGTCGAGCAGACTGCCTGCTTCAATCCTTTAAAGATAGCTATGAATGATTAATCTCAGATTGATCCATGTTGCAAAAGCTTCATTAGAATTTGAACTGTTAAGTAAATATAACAAATACAACAAATTAGTTACAATAATTATCATTAATCACCATATTATTCTATATTGTTTAGTAACGGCGAATTATTTCAGTCAATATCACCAAATTAAGCAGACTTATCTTTCTGATATGATGGTTAAAGAGTTGACATAAGCTACATTTCTCGTGATTGAAGGAAATAATTTGTCCACAATATTCATTGGAATTAATAAATTTCCATTTGGATATTAAAGAGAAGATATTTGGATAGTAAAGCTTAATAAATTTCCATTTAGATATTAAAGAGAAGATATTTGGATAGTAAAGCTTATGTGGTTGCTTGATCTGAAACTGATTGGAGCAAACATAGTCATGTAGATAAATTTTATTTGCAATAATAAGCCATGTAATATTTCGTTCCTTTTTGACAAAAAGTTGTATGTCTTCTTTCCTTTAGAGAGAAGTTGTGATTCATTCTATATTGGTCATTGGCTTAGATAGAGATGACTAGGATTGTTATGATAATATTACCCGTTACCAATGCGAAAAAACGACCACGTATCAGTAACATAGGTGAGGCAAAAGTGAAAATTGATGCATTACCATTACAATTGGTAAAATGATAGTACATATGCCGATAAATCGGAAAATCCTTGATTAGTAATGGTAAAATTTCCCTACACATAAAACATTAAAATTGTATTGCATTACAATTTAAATAATGGTATAACAAGTAAATATCTTGTTCCTAATTGTAACTTCGTTAATCCTTATATCAATATTTTGAATTATTTTAAATAATATAATTTTTTTCATGATTCATCACAAATTATTTACAATAATATGAAATAATAGCTTTGCTAATTGTAGACTTTGAACATAATAAAACTAAAAAAGAATCATCACCATAAATAATACTATAGACACCTTAAAAACTAATATTCAAAAGTGTTTGTAGTTGCAATTAATTAAAACAGTGAAAACCCAAAATAGCACGACTAGTAAATTCATCGTTATTATTGGTATATTTACCATTAACAACGATAAATTTACCATTATCAAACTAATAGTGTTGGCACACCGGTATACGTTAATATTGGTTTACCAATTGGTTGATATTACTACGGTAACATTAAATTTCAATTACCATAACAACCCGAGAATAAAGTAAGTGCTTAGATTCTTGTATAGATGGTTATAAATGCTTTACCTTTGATTCATCCATGTTGTCAAAGCTTCATTGAAATTTGAACTATTAATTGAATATCACTAGTACAACAACTTAATTATATGGTTATTAGTAATTATTGTTTTATTCTGCTATATTTTTGTATAGTGGTAGAATATTTCAGTCACCATCATTGAATTAAGAGTACTTAGCCTTCCAATATGATGATTGAAGGTTGACATAAATTGCATTTCTCGTGATTCTAAAAAATAATTTGATCAACAATGTTCCTCGACATTAACTTGGATATTATGGAGAAGGTATTTAAGTAAGAAAGCTAACGAGGTTAACCAATGTTGTTAATGTGTGCGCTCCGGTGCAAAATAGCTCAAGCTGTAGCCACTGTGCCTTTTAGCAATCTAAGGCACAGACAGTGCACGGGACTCAAATAAAGCACAAAAGGTGCTTGAATCGAAAAGCCCAAAGAGGTAGCTCCAATGAATTGTATAATATGAGATAAAATTTGGCCTTTAGCCGCAAATTTGACCTTTTGTTTTGATTTGGGTTGAATATTCTCAAAATTGCATGTATAAATAATTTTTTAAAGCTTAAAACTTTGTTTTAACAGTGGGTTTTAATTACAGAGTTCTAAGTAGAAAATATTATAAATGATGCTCAAAGCGCACCAAAAAACGCACAGCTCAAACCTTGCGACTATTCACCTTGACTACTTTAGTGGTTGCTTGATATGAGCAAGCATTATAATTTAGACAATTTATTTTGAATAATAAGTCATACAATATAGGTTGTGTTACATGTATCCATTTATTAACAAAGCACACATTGCGGTTTCATTTATACTCAATAAAATGACAAAGTTCGTTATATGAAAGATAAGTTTCTAATGCTAAAAGTGAAAAATGACTTTGCAACCAAGATTAATTATTTGCATTAAATAGAGGGAATCTAACTCCATGCCTCTCGCATGCAAAGCAAGAGCATATGGGCTACAACCCCCTTCATGCCAATTTTTTCAATGTCTTTTACATATTAAATTGAAATTGTCATTCATACTGCATTAGCTTTTAGCTTGGATAGAGTAAATTAACTATTAGGTAATGCCAATCCTATAAAGGTAGCTATGGTGACGAGAGGATTGACATATGCTTCATTTTCTTGTGATTGTAAGAAATAATTAGATCAACAATGTTCATCAACATTAATAGATTTTCCTAGATATTATAGCGAAGGTGTTTGGTGATTGTATATATAAGTAGATCAACAATGTCATCATTAACAGATTTTCATGGATATTGTGGAGAAGGTATTTGGAAAATAAAGCTTGCACGGTTGCTTGATCTGAAATGGAACAAATATGGTAGTTTAAATATTATTTGTTTAAATAATAAGCCATGCAAAATTTATTTATTTATTTGGACAAAATGTATACATCGAAAAGTGAAGTTGTTGTCTACCATATGAGCTACAACCCCAGTCATATCAACTTTTGTGTATTTTATGGTCATTAAAGAGAAACATTCATTCATTGTGTGCTAGTCCTTAACTTGGTGGCGTAGGCCAACAACGAGCATCAAGCCAATTTTGGAGTGCTTTGCAATCCTGATTATTCCCCTAGATACTTAGAGGGTGATGAAGTGGTAATGAAAATTAATTTTATGGTTTAAGACTTTGAGATTTAACTTCTTTTTTTCCATTCTGGTTTATTTCACCGATGTGTCTTATTTTCAGTTAGGTTCCATTATCTATGAATGTGGGATTTTATGGCATAAATATCGATTAATCTTTATTTTTAACATGGGTTTAGACTTTAGAAAGAGAAACCAGATGTAAGTAACAACATCCCAAATAAATCCGTATGTATGGTTATCATAAATTTATATTGGTTACTATATTGGCCTATTCTATTATATTGTTTAATAAGTAGCAAAATATTTCAATCTGTATCTCCAAATTAAATGTATTTACCTTTCAAATAGGTTAATTGATTAGGGGCTCAACATAAGTTGTTTTTTCTCATTATTGTGGGAAATAATTTGGTTAACAACATTCATGAAGTTAATAAATAATTTCCCAGTTGGATATTATGGGGAACGCATGTGCATAATATGTTACCTTTGATGCATATTTATTTGTCTCAATAAATCTGCACTTACCTGAAAAGCTTACGGAGATTCAGTGAAATCAAAGGTAACTCCTTTTTATAGTCCTTTGGAAGTGCCAAACTTATTACTTCGGATCTTGATTTTTTTTCTCATCATTATTTTCTTGACATTTAAAGTAAAATTGGCTTCCACAATTTTCCCTCCTTTAAAACAGCACCTGGTACTTCGTTTTTCAGATGGGGAGTTAGAGATCGAGATCGTGCACCATTGTCCTACATTACGGTGAGATTATTCATATTTTTCATTCTTCTTTTGTTTTTCTTTAGTTTGTTATATCACCTTTGTTATGTGATGTCGAGGCTGTTGATTGTATTATTAGGCAATTGCTGATAAATAAATATATATTACTTTATTGATATTGTGCATAAGTGCTTTTCACACATTGCGTGAATGCATAATTTTAAATGATGCATTTGAAATACATTTTATTTAATTTAATTTGCATTATAACATATATTTGTGATTTGTATTTTTCTTGAAATAATTTTTTCAAAAATTAAATTATAGTTTGACTTATATATAGAATGCTACGCATGTGATATGAATGTCATTGAAAAATCATGTTTATGTTCTAATAGTGCAAAAACGTTTATTCTGACTTTCTACTAAAAAGACATTGAATTTTAATTCACCATTTCAGCTAAAATAGTTATCTCAATTTTTACTCTTGTTTGTTTGAAGAAAGAGTTTAAAATAAAGGGGGAAATGAAAAGCATGTATACTCTTCGTTAACTCATTATAGGACTACAGTTGGCTTTTGTAGGGTAATTGTTTATTTTGGTGAAAAGGGTTCAAAATAATATTTTCCATATTTTCATTATTAGTAGAGAAGAGAAGTGAAATACATCTGTCTTTATTGAAAGATCTTTCGTGTGATAGTTAGAGCTCAGGAACTAAACTAGATGAACTTATTAACTATTCCGTGCTAAACAAACATTCTTATACAACCGTGGGAACAACCTTCCATACTCTCCTCTCTGAAAACTATCGGTTGAGGTTACCGTTGCGTAATGGCGTAATGCTTATATGAATAAGGTGTTGATAGTTGTGTTATATTGATGTATTAGATAAGGGCTTGAGCAGGTGCAAGTGATAAGAAATATGGATGGTTTTTTTTCCTATAAGAAAATAAAATAAAATAAATGAGAAAATCGATCGTAAGATTATCAAATTTCATTGTAGGCACCAAATAAATCAATAAAAGTAGTAGCGTTTTTGAGAATTTTCATCTCAGAAACATCCAAGTATTTTTTACGAAGTAATTATGGTGTTTAACGCTTTCGTGATTATGAATCAAAAAAATTAAGTAATATTGATATTGCCTTTAAGAGGAGTAATCATGTTGTTTTATTTACACAATTATGGGGAGAAATATATTAGAAATAGTTTCGTCATCTCCATTCAAGCACTGACAAAATTAAACAATAAAGTACTAAAAACAATAAAATGACATTAAGAATTTTCGTGGTTTAGATGTTAAAGGATTATACACCCACGGTAAAATGTCACTATCTCCTCTCTTGATTCTTTGTACAAACAAAAATGACAAAGAGTACAATTTTCCGTTAGCGTGTCTCAAAAAGAGTAAAATAAAATTCCCTTATTTTTACTACTCAGAGTTTTCCGATTAGCATGTCCTTTCTATTTATAGCACACAGTGGTTTACGTGGATTGTCAACGTCATTCTTTCGTTCTTTTGATTTCTGCATTTGGATTGTGCCATGGGTCGACCATCCATCTTGCTTATTTGATGTATACATATTGTTAACTTGACCTCCGATGGAAAACTGAAATTTGAGCGGTTGAATTTTTAACGCAGTCGGGATGTTCTAAATTGAGGCGGGAAGCTTAGAATTGAAGCGGGAAAATCCAAATTTGAGAAGACATGACTTTCCAGTTCTGTAAAGCAACGGACTTGTGGATTGCACGCATATGTGTAGGTGAAGCTGCAATAAAAACTGCACCCCACTGCGGGAGGGACTATACTATCACTAGCACACTAGGACTTTGCTTTAATTTACTAGGAGTTGTGCCTTTATTATGTTCGGGATGGTGATGCTGCATAGTATTTGTTCCGCGCCAACACCTTCGAGGTTGTACTGCACTATTCAATCCAAAATATCAGCAAAGTGTAATGTTGAAGTTAAGTTTCATGGCTTAGTAGAAGAGATTATGCGGCTACTTTAGAGGGTGAATGGTTTTCATGACTCTATTCTGAGCCATTTTCGTCGATAGAGGACTGCGGCGTTGCCCTTGCCTTATAGTTGAGTTTAACGATCTTAGGGATGAAGTTGTGATCTCTTAGTTTACCTTTGAGGAGTGAGGTTCGGCTCTTGGCTGCAGAACAGTTATTCCATCGCCTCATCTTTCAAGTCTTTCATATTTCTGGATAGTGTTTTCTAAGGAATGTGGCGCTGTTCTGTCACATCAAGATGGTGACGCATTCTTTATCAGTTTGGTATTGACATGGGATTATGGCGTGGTTTTGTTACTTCAAGATGGCGGCGCATCCTTTGTTGCATTTTGATACTAAATTGCAGTGTAGACTTGCCACTTTAGATGTTAGTTTAAGATTCAAGTGCATCCGGTTTGCGTATAATCGCTTATGGGGTGTGTCACGGTTTTGTAATGTTAGGATTGCTTTCAAGACCGTATTATAGCCTCCAGTTCTCATTGTTACTTGGAGATTGTGTCTTTGTTCCAACCTGTTAATCCTTACTTTATGGACCTACATCGCAACCTTCATATTTTGTACTTGAAAGCTGTGCAGCAGTTGTACTTGTTTAAGTGAGTGTTAGATTCGCAGATCAGTTCTCATACTTTGCGATTATTTCAAGTTCAACGCGGTATCATAGCACCCAAGTTATATTTAATGGAGAAGCGCGCTTTTTAAGTTGTGTCATCTTCCTTAAAGGTTTGGCATAATATTACCCAGATTTTGTTCTTGTATCCTTTTATTGGCCGATCTTCTAAAAAATTGCACCTTTAGTCTTTTCACTCCCAAGAAAATACGTTTTGATTCTTATGTTATTCTTCTTTGTGATTAATCAATTACATTTTGAGGATTTTTCATAATTTCAATTAGGCGGTGGAGATTCGAATTGTGGTAAATATATAATTTTCCTCTTCTTCTTCATTGTTTTACACGCTTCAAAAATGTTAAACAAAAAATCTAATCCTCTCCAAGACAAGTTTCTTTTTCGAACAAAGTAAGGGCATATTTCTTTTCTTGCTGTTTCTTGCTTTCCTTAACCTATAACGATTATTGATAATCGATCCAATATATTTTCTTTGATATGGCAACCGTTTCTGTCTCTCCCATGTCTTTGCCATCTAGGGTATCTAAATTAGGGGAAATAGAGGATGTTTTGGGTCATTTCAGGTTCGGGGTTATGTAGGTAGGGTTCTTGAGCCTAGCGATCGCATCCACATGCCCTAGATTGTTTCATTTCTATCCATCCTGAACATATTCGATGCAGACTTTAACTTCCCTCTAACCAAATTCTTCGTGAATGGTTTACTGTTGTTGGTATTGTCCCTATTCAGCTTACTCCTCTTTCTTATACTCTTTTTATTGTTACATTTATTCTTTATGCTGAGAAGAGCGCACCTCCCTCGTACGAAGAACTCCAATTATTATTCTATATCCATAAGAGTCCTTACGATGGTGTATTTGTATTTTATTATGCTCAAGCAAAAAAGTCGGTTTTCACGTTTATTCCTGGTATGACCCAGAAGTAGAGCAACTAATATTTCTTTATTTTGAATTTTGATGACTTTCCTTATATTTTTTAACCACATTCAAATTGTCCTCTTTTTTTGATGAGATCACTGCATCGTTCGTATCTCGTAGAAAGACCATCCAGGACTTGGGTGAAGATGAGCAAAAAACGAATTTATTTTTACCGAGTTGCTAATGCGAAAATACGATTTCTTGCACACTAGGACAACTTATTTCGTTCTATTTTTAATTTTCTTTAACTATAGATAAATTTAGGGGTATAATTTGATAAATTGGACAATGAAATTTTATTTCCTGCTCTTAGCCCTTATAAGGACTTTTACTAATCTTAGCACTTTTCTTATGTATATGTGAGATGATTGGGGATCTTACTGACGGGCTCTTTGATGATTCCTCGTCAAAGAAATTAGAAGCAAAGAAAAAGAAAAGAGGAGATAAGAGGATAAAGGACGATGCTTGAGCTTTTGACCTGCCTATCAAGAAATATGACACGTCTTCTTCTCCTCCCCTTCCTTCTGAAGCTCCATCTATCCCCCTTCTTCGGTCTCTCCATGACCCTTGCATTCGCTACTTACCTTTGCCTGAGGACATTATTACGTCCTTGCTGAGAGGGTGGGGCGTGTCACTGCGGATGGTTTATCTCACATTTGCTTCTGCCTCCAAGTCTTATCCCATCACCCTTCCATTCTCTACACTCTCCAACCTTGAGCTTGCTACCGAGCTCGAGAGATCTTTGGCCTTCGTATGTACCTTCTTCTCCTTCTTTCTTTAATGGTGACTTGCTTTACCAATTTTTAGTTTATCCATCTTTGTTTTGTCACAGGTAAGTGCTTTGGCGATTGAGGCTCAGAAGAAGGCGGAAGATGATCAGGTCTCATTCGCTGCTCGTACTTCCCAGCTTAAGGCAGACCCTACCATGGTTGCTTTTGAGGAGACTAGATTGGAGGAAGAGCTCAAGGATCAACGAGAGAAAGCGGAGAAGGCGGAGAGGGAGGTAATGGCAACGAAGAAGATCTTGACGTTGAAAGGTCAAGAGTTAGGGAAGAAAGATAAATTGTTAAGGGAAATGGAGAACGCGCTGAAGGATATGGACAAGCTTTCACAGATCATCTACCGTGTGCTTTAAGTTGTATGCTGCGGTTAAGCATCAATTTTTGTTGATCGCTTGGATAATGTTTTGCCGAGGTCAATCTTAGTTTCTTGGAGTACCTAGAGAAGATCGAAGACGCCCTTACTTATTGTAGGATAGAGTGGGCTAAGGAGCTGGAGAAGAAGAAGGCTTCCCTATCTGCCTTCCAGAACATCTCTTTTTAGCGAGATGATGAGACTGCGCCATCTAAGAAGACCGAGGCCACCTTGACCCCTCAAGTTAATGTAACTATCCGACCTTTGTAAATGATTTTTGCTTCTTGTGTGATAAAAATACTTTTGTTTTTTTTCTTCAAATTTTGTTGAGGCTAATTTCTTTAGTTTACTAGTTTCATCACCGCGTTACAAATGACAATGATATTTTCGTTCTTTAGTCTTCTAAAGAAGTATTATTTACTAAACTCTTAAAGGAAAGCATGAGAAAACTTCAAACTCAGCTCGTAGATCGTCTTGGTCTTAGTGCGGGGCGATCCGCAAGTGTAAAAAAGAATTGAATGAGTTGTTCACACAACTTAGAAAGGAAACTCAGGGGTTCCTTTTCAAAATTGACCAAATAATTAATGAAAAAGAAGCTCTTAGCGATTTTTTATTACGTCGGTGGCGGTATGCTTGAGAGCGGTTCCTTTCCACCCGACAGTCCTCATTTGGACTAGTTTAGGCTTTGAAATCTAAATAGGGAGTAAACATTGTGTATAGTTGACGCAGCAGATTAATCAAAAATAACTTCAATCGGTGAAAGTAGCAATCGGTGGATTGATGAATACCAAAATGCCCAAATTCGTTGATCCGAAGATACCGAATTCTAGCTATCTCAAACACGTTGATAGCGCACCATACCGTGTTCAAAGATCTACGATTCTTCGCACGTTGATCTAGCGCACTAGATTCCGTGAATCGGCTTCTACGATCGTTGAATCGAGCGCACTCGATTAACCGAAAGAGGAGATAGGAGATTACACTCAACTACCAATTTTAGAAGAAAGCACACAGCAATCAACAAGAAATTTTATTCAAAATCAACGAAGTTCCAAATGACAACACACATCCCCTATTTATAGTATTTTACACCCTGTCCCTTAAGTCGTTTCCGAGTCATCACTCCCCAACGACTCACGACTCATCTAGGTCGTTGCCGACCTAACAGGTACTTCACGCCTCAATTACAACACACGCATATGTACACGACTCATGCAAGCCACGACTTACGGCTCAACTACCTCACAACATCGACTCACCATCTTACAACACACGGCCGACTCAACACAACACATATTTACAGCAGTTAGGTCGTATACGACCTAACGACTCACGACTCAAAAAACAACGACTCAAGGAAAAAATACAACATAACGTCACACTGTACAACATAAACGATTCAAGAATCAACGACTTAAAGACACACGACTTATCCGTTACAAATGACTCATGACTCAAGTACTCACGACTCAAGAGCATAGCTTATTCATTACTTCATGCGACTCAAGCTCCATGCGGCATCCCTCTCTCGTGTCCTGTTAAGTCGTGGATGACTTAGCGCCTCCTCCTTAGGCCGTGACTCATTAGGTCGTGGCCGACCTTCCTTAACTCGTGAACCGTTGGAGTTAAGTCGTGAACTCAGTACAATGTCCCCCTCTGGCCTCCAGTTAGGTCGTGGATGGCCTATAGCCTCCATGTTAAGTCGTGGACGACTCAATTCTCCCATGAGTCGAGTACGACCCATTTCTTGCTCGTGTGTACGACTCATCCCTTGGAGAGTTATTGGTTGTGTAATTCCTTCTCTGGCCTGTGCTGCATCATCCTCCCCTAGTTGAGAAAAATTCGTCCTCGAATTTGTAAATTCTTCCACATCAGATTGTTCATTCCCATAATATGGTACAAGATGCTTAACATTGAACACGTCAGAAGTGTATACATCCTCCGGTAGTTTCAACTTATAAGCATTGTCATTGATTCGTTTCTCAACTTCTACAGGACCAATTTTTCTGGCTTTCAACTTGTTATAAGCGCCCACTGGAAAACGATCCTTCGTTAACACAGCATACACCAAAGCTCCTTCGTTAAATTCAACATTTCATCGCTTCAAGTCTGCAGTCTGTTTATACTTCTCATTTGCTTTCTCCAATCGTTTCTGAACGATCTTATGACATTCAGTTAATTCATCAACAAAATCAACAGCTCGTCTAACTGTCCCCTTTGGTTGTGGTACTACTGTTAAGTCCAACGGTCCCCTTGGCAAACTTGAATATACGATCCGAAATGGACTGAACCCTGTACTACGATTTACTGCATGGTTATGTGCAAACTCTGCCTGGCATAACTTCATGTCCCAACTCTTCAGATTATCTTTCACAAGACATCGCAACAAATTTCCCAACGATCTGTTAACAACTTCTATTTGTCCATCAGTTTGCGGATGATAAGCACTACTAAATTTCAGCTTCGTTCCCACCATCTTCCACAAACTAAGCCAAAAATGACTCAAAAATCTGGTATCCCTGTCCGAGACAATAGACTCTGTCAACCCATGTAAATGATAGATTTCTTTAAAGAACAACTGAGCAACATGAATAGCATCCGCCGTCTTCTTACAAGCAAAAAAATGTGCCATTTTCGAAAATCTATCCACCACAACAAATATAGAATCATTTCCCCTTTGAGTTCTCGGCAAACCCAAAATGAAATCAATGCTGATATCAACCCACGGTTTAGATGGTACAGGTAACGACATATACAATCCTGCATTTGTCGCTGTTCCCTTCGAAAGCTGACATATATGACATCTTTCTACAAACCTTTCAACCTCTTTCCTCATCGACGGCCAAAAGTAAGATTGAGAAATCAAATGCAATGTACGATCACGGCCCACATGTCCTTCCTCGTGCAACTCTTTGATAATCTTCATTCTCAAGCTGCTCTCTGGAATACATAATCGATTTCCTTTAAACAAGAATCCATTAACCAACACAAATTCATCAGAACTCCCATCCTTAACTTTCTCAACAAACTTTGCAAAGTAAGGATCCTCCTCAAACAATTCTGGCAATACTTCGAATCCCGTTACTTCAATCTTTAATGTTGTCAACAAATGACTCCTCCTACTCAAAGCATCAGCCACACAATTCGACACCCCAGATTTATGTTTCACGACAAAAGTAAACTGTTGTAAATAATCAATCCATGATGCATGTCTCGCTGAAATTTTATCCTGCCCCTGCAAATGCTTCAAAGCTTCATGATCAGTGTAAAGAACAAACTCTTTCTGAAATAGATAATGCCTCCAATGCTTAACAGCTTGCATAACAGCATAAAACTCAACATCGTATGTACTATATCTCATCTTTGCCCCTGATAACTTCTCACTGAAATAAGCAACTGGCCTCCCACTCTGACTCAACACTCCTCCAATCCCAACCGTTGATGCATCAGTGTGTAGCTCAAACAACAACTTAAAATCTAGTAAAACAAGAATTGGTGCTGTCGTCGACAGTTCTTTGATTCGTTCAAAAGCAACTCCTGCTTCCTCTGTCCAAGAAAATTGTTTCCCCTTCATGCAATCGGTAACTGGTGCCATCACGCTACTGAAGTGTGGAATAAATCTTCAGTAGAATGATGCCAATCCATGAAAACTTCTAACTTCAGTGATAGTTCTCGGCTGTGGCCAATTTCTAATAGCTTCAACTTTAATCTGGTCCACCTGGATTCCCTTCTCAGATACAACATATCCCAAAAATAATACACTTCGAGTCATGATCACACATTTCTTCGTAGCTGCATAAAATTGTTCCTCACGAAGAATAAATAACACCTTTCTCAAATGCTCTACGTGCTCCTCTGTACTCGCACTATAAATCAGAATATCATCAAAGTAAACTACAACAAACTTCCCAATGTACAGTCTGAAAATTTGATTCATCACTCGCATGAATGTACTCGGTGCATTCGATAGACCAAACGGCATAACCAACCATTCATATAAACCTTCCCTCGTCTTGAATGCGGTCTTCCATTCGTCTCCCGGTCTAATTCGAATCTGATGATAACCACTCTTCAAATCAATCTTCGAAAAGATAGTAGCCCCACTCAACTGATCTAGCAAGTCATCCAACCTTGGCATAGGAAATCTGTAGCGAACAGTAATCTTGTTCAAAGCTCTACTATCGGTACACATTCTCCATGTTCCATCCTTTTTCGGCACCAACAAGGCTGGTACTGCACAAGGACTCAAGCTTTCCTGAACACATCCCTGTTCTAACAACTCTTCCACTTTCCTTCGTAACTCTTCATGTTCCTTCGGACTCATTCGGTAATGTGGTCGATGTGGTAATACTGCTCCCGGAACAAGATCAATTTGATGTTGAATGTCCCTCAGTGGCGGTAACTCCTTAGGCAACTCTTCTGGAAATACATCTTCAAATTCTTTCAAAACTGGCTTCACTTCTTCTGGAATCTCAACCTCTTTATGAATCTCACGCCCAATCAACAAATAGACTTCAGGCTCATCTTCAACTTCCTTAACAAACTCCTTCAAAGATAGCAAAGTTTTCAGCTCTTCAATCTCCTCCAACTTGCTTTCCTTCTGTTGTTGCTTCTTAGGAACTAAAGTGATTTTAGTACCTTCGAACATGAAACTATAGCTATTAGCACGACCATCATGTTGCACTGCTCTATCAAACTGCCATGGTCTGCCCAACAACAGATGACACACATCCATGTCTACAACGTCACACCAAATTTCATCTTTGTACTTCTTTCCAATAGAAAAATTCACACAAGCTCTTCGACACACCTTCACTTCACCTCCCTTCCTTAACCATGCTAGCTTGTACGGTTCAGGATGCTTCTCAGTTTTCAAGTTCAACTTCCTTACTGCTTCTGTAGAGATAATATTGTCACAGCTTCCAGTATCAATAACGAACTTGCAAACTTTTCCCAAAATAGTGCATGTCGACTGGAAAATATTGCTTCTCAACCAACTAGAATCCTCTTCTTGCTTTGGTGTAAGACATGACCTCCTCATCATAAGATTACAACCTTCATCCCCAGACAATTCTTCTTCCTCCTCAACATAAGGTGCATTTGAACATTCTGCCTCCTCACCATCATCCTCAATCTCAGCAACCATTGCTCTCTTCTTCGGCTTCGGACATTCATTGCTTTTATGACCCAACTCCTGGCAATTGTAACATTTGAAACCACTACTAACCTTCGCCTTCTCAGCCTCTTTCACCACTGGTTTTGTAACAGGTTTAGGAACATTAGAACTTCCACTAACACCCTTCGCTTGATTATTAGAATTAGTAAACACACCACCTCCACGCCTTCCTTGCTTCTCCCAAGCCAACGCTTTCTGATGTGCCTCTGCAACAGATCTCGGATCGAACATATTAACCATATCCTGGATCTGCATTCTCAATCCCCCAATGAATCTAGCAGTCAGCTGTTCTTCCGTTTCCATAATATCATTCCTGGCAATGAGTTGGTAAAATTCATCAGCATAATCGCTAACAGACTTCGTCCCTTGCCTCAGATTCTGCAACCTCTGGTACATAAGTGATTGATAGTTGTAAGGTAAGAAAGTAGCTCTCATCAACTTCTTCATCTTATCCCAAGATTTAATCTTTGACTTTCCCATTCGCTCACGAGTAAGTTTAGTTTGCTGCCACCACGCCAAAGCTCTCCCCCTCAACCTAGTAGCAACCAACTTCACTCTTCTATGCTCAGGAACCTCCTTGAAATCAAAGATCTCTTCAACATTTGACACCCAATCGAGAAATTCTTCAGCTACCATTCCACCTTTGAACTCCGGAATTTCCATCTTCATACCCGATTCCCATCGATGATCATCTTCAACATCCCGATAAGAATTTCGAACTGGGTCTCGATCTCGATAATGAATACTTGCTCTATCACCCTCTTCATTACAATCAAATGTACGTCTATATCGATCTCGACCATTATCATCCCTTCGTTAATGCATGCTTCTTCGATTATGTCTCTCTTCATCTCTATACGCCTCATTGTCAAATTCACGTTGACTTCCTCTCTCTTCATGTCCATAGTCATGATGATCTCTCCGTGATGAAATTGATGTTTCTCTTCTATCTCTAAAAGAATGCGGTGATACCCTCCTCGCTTCCGTAACCGATGGCGAAACTCGGTTTCCTCCATGGTTCGAGTTTGGTGATTTCCTCCTTTGAGTTTGATTCAAATCATTCATCAATTTCTCTAACTTTCCAATGCCTTCATCAAATTTCTCATTAATACGTTGTTCCATGAGCTCGGCTTCTTCTCTTCTATACAAAGCTTCAACGTTTTGATGACGATTAGCTCTCCTAGGTGGCATGATTGAAAATCTTCACAAACTCTTCAAAACTTCACAAACAAAAAAGTCATGGCTCAAACCCCTTAACTCGGCAACAAGTTAATTCGGCCTCAACAATTCACGGCTTAACTTGGCTCGGCTCAAGGTTTCCAAACAACTTCAAACTCAAACACTTCTCCAACCCTAGATCCAAAATGAGATGGATCAAAATCTTCAAATTTGTTGCAACTTCAAGATGAACACTATGAACAACACTTCAAACTTCAACTTCAAATACTTGGCTCCAAGAATCAACTTAGCAATGATTGGCTAAGTATGGCTCTGATACCAAAATTGACGTAGTGGATTAATCAAAAATAACTTCAATCGGTGAAAGTAGCAATCGGTGGATTGATGAATACCAAAATGCCCAAATTCGTTGATCCGAAGATACCGAATTCTAGCTATCTCAAACACGTTGATAGCGCACCATACCGTGTTCAAAGATCTACGATTCTTCGCACGTTGATCTAGCGCACTAGATTCCGTGAATCGGCTTCTACGATCGTTGAATCGAGCGCACTCGATTAACCGAAAGAGGAGATAGGAGATTACACTCAACTACCAATTTTAGAAGAAAGCACACAGCAATCAACAAGAAATTTTATTCAAAATCAACCAAGTTCCAAATGACAACACACATCCCCTATTTATAGTATTTTACACCCTGTCCCTTAAGTCGTTTCCGAGTCATCACTCCCCAACGACTCACGACTCATCTAGGTCGTTGCCGACCTAATAGGTACTTCACGCCTCAATTACAACACATGCATATGTACACGACTCATGCAAGCCGCAACTTACGGCTCAACTACCTCACAACAGCGACTCACCATCTTACAACACAAGGCCGACTCAACACAACACATATTTACAGCAGTTAGGTCGTATACAACCTAACGACTCATGACTCAAAAAACAACGACTCAAGGAAAAAATACAACATAACGTCACACTGTACAACATAAACGACTCAAGAATCAACGACTTAAAGACACACGACTTATCCGTTACAAATGACTCACGACTCAAGTACTCACGACTCAAGAGCATAGCTTATTCATTACTTCATGCGACTCAAGCTCCATGCGGCATCCCTCTCTCGTGTCCTGTTAAGTCGTGGATGACATAGCGCCTCCTCCTTAGGCCGTGACTCATTAGGTCGTGGCCGACCTTCCTTAACTCGTGAACCGTTGGAGTTAAGTCGTGAACTCAGTACAATGCCCCCCTCTGGCCTCCAGTTAGGTCGTGGACGGCCTATAGCCTCCATGTTAAGTCGTGGACGACTCAATTCTCCCATGAGTCGAGTACGACCCATTTCTTGCTCATGTGTACGACTTATCCCTTAGAGAGTTATTTGAAAAGCAAAGAGCTATAAGCTCATTTTATTGACTTAAACTAAATTACAACTCACACTTACAAGACCCAAGGTACAAATAACACCAATACAACACAACCTGCAGCCACCTCAAACAAAACAAGAAAAATACACACATTACAACACTCACTATGCCAAAACTCACTTTACAACTGACTACCAATATCACAATCACACATACTCAATCAACGTGAAACTTAAAGTGTACAAGAAAAACAATCTGAATCAACAAACAATTACAACCTCAAACTAAGGACAAACTTCAAAGTAATCACATGCTAGGAAAAGAGCAATCCATCAAACTTCAACATCAAACTGAGTACTTGAATCTGGCATCCAGGGAGGAGACATAGAGATAAACATCAAATACAACCTGATTTCATTTCAGAAAGAATACTGCCATGTATCATGTTATAGAGTTGAGAAGTATTTTTAACATCAATGCCAAAAACTCTATTGTTTCTCTCAGTCCAAACTGCATAAATCAACTTCTTGAGCAACTTTAGGAGCACAAAAGTCCTTCTAGTTTTCCATCTAGTAGCTTTAAACAATTAAACCACTCAATAGCACTGACAGTTGATGGTTTGTAGTGTCCACCATTAGACAAAAGCTTATACCATATTTGATATACAAAAGTACATTCAAAAAACAGATGAGTATTTGTTTCCTGGTCAGCTCTGCATAATACACATGCATCCTCTGATATTAAACCCAATCTACATAGCTTATCTTTAGTATTCAATGCTTTTGCCATCACCTTCCATAAAAGTAAATTTTCTTTTGCACTTCCACCAAATTTCCAAATTCTTGAATACCAAGGAAAATAAGAACCAACTCGACAGAGTGATTTATATACGAGTTTAATAGAATGAGTCTTTCCTTTATCAGACCAAATAAGAAAATTATCATTATTGGTAATTTGGTTGTTAGTAATAACATTCCAGTGCTTCCTGAGCAGACAAGAACTAGAGTACGGTAAGACAATATTATCATCATGGATAAACTCATCAACTATAGCTGAATCAGAGATGCCAGAGTTTCTTCTGATATTATAATCCACAACATTACTTAAAATTAAACCTTTCCTAGCCCAAGGAGAATGCCAGAATGAAAGGCCTTTAATCTGAGTATAGTTACATTGTAAAAATGGGATAAATGTTTGCCTAAGCTTAAGAATACTTCTCCAACTCCAGCTGCAGTTCTGTGGAATTTCCATAGTCCAAAAATTCTTATGACAAATCAAGTAATGATTAACCCATTGAGACCATAAGCTTCTATCATATTCAAAAATTTTATTGAAGTATACTGATATTGCAGCCTTATTCCAAAGAAAAATGTTAGTTATGCCAAGACCACCATTCTTCTTAGTTTCAAACAGTTTATAAAATGAAATTGGGATTAATTTTCTGGAAAAAGGATCTCCATGCCACAGAAATTTATTAAGAGCACTAGATATCATTTCAATCAGTTTTACAGGGAGAATGTAATGCCTTATCCAATAGTTGGTCATAGCAACAGCAATGGATTGAATAATTGTTAATCTACCAGCTTGAGAAAGCTTATCAATGGGCCAAACAGTAAGTCTTTCAATGATCTTCTCAAAAAGAGGTAAGCAATTATGCTTTGTTATTCTTGAACTCAAGATAGGTAATCCCAAATAAAAGGAATTCTTTGGTAATTCAAGCAAGCCTGAAAATTCTATGATGTCTTTCTTCTGAGTTGAATTTAAACCAGCAATGTAGATATTTGATTTCTGAAGATTTATTTGCAAACCAGTGATAGAATGGAAAAGATCCAGAGATGAAGTAGTAGATTGAATATTGTAGAAAGTGGGTTTTGTGAAGATAATAAGGTCATCAGCAAAGAGCAAATGAGTGATTAATGGATTATTACATTTGGGATGAAGTTGTAACTTGTTTTTAACTACCAGATCTTTCAATATACAATTTAAAAGCTCCATGACTAATATGAACAAGTAAGCAGAAATTGGATCACCTTGTCTTACACCTTGTTTGCCTTTGAAATAACCATACAAACCACCCTCTCTATTAATAGAATAACTAGGTGATGAAATACATGTGTAGATCCATGCTAAAAAAGGTTTGGGAAAATTCATTCTAGACATAATAGCTAAAATAGAAGGCCAAGCAATGGAATCAAATGTTTTTTTAATATCAAGTTTAAGCATGCATCTTGGAGAGATATTTGCTCTTTCATAACCATACAACAATTCTTGAGTCAAAAGAATATTATCACTTATTGATCTACCAGAACAATAAGCAGCTTGATTGTTTGAGATGATAGAAGGTAAAACAGTTTGCAATCTATTTGACAAAAATTTTGAAATTATTTTGTAGATAATGTTGCAACAAGATATAGGCCTGAAATCTGAAACAGAAGATGGATTATTGATTTTGGGAATCAAGGTAATTGCTGTTGCAGCAAGACAATCAGGGAGTTTATTATGGAGGAAAAAATATTGAATGGCTTTAATAATATCAGATCCTATAACATTCCAACTCTTTTGAACAAAATGAGCATTAAATCCATCTGGTCCTCCACAGCTATTAGCATCCAGGCTAAAAACAGCAGATTCAATTTCATTTCCAGATATAGCAATAATCAAATCATTTGATTGAGAGGTGGTAATTGTAGGGAGATTAATATGAAATAGAGGATTTATATCAGGAGTGAAAAAATTTGACGGAGCTAGAATAGATTTGAAGTACTGAACAAAAGCCTCATTAATTCCATCAAAAGTATTAACCATGTCACCAAACATATTCTTGATCTGAAGAATACATTCATGATTCCTTTTTACTTTAAGAAAATTATGATAGTACCTAGTATTCCTATCAGCCTCCTTTACCATTCTCAAGTGAATCTTTTGCCTAAGTGAAGAGACTTCCTTTTGAATAGTATTGTCCAGAGAATGTTTTAATTGTGATTCTAAATGAATTAAGGAAATGTCAAATGGTCTCTCAGTCAGCATAGTCTGAATTCTATGGAGCTCATATCTAATCTGAGTGGAAAGATTAGAATCCTTACCAAAAATGGTTGCAGACCACTTCCTAAGATGAAATTTAAGAGCCTTCATTTTGAAAGTAGTATTTGACAAAGGATCCCTTCCATATTGTAAGTTCCACACCTGCTTTAAAATAACAAAAAATTCATCTTGCTTAGTCCAAAAATTAAAAAAATTAAAAGAGTGTTTTCTACCATGTATATCATCCATTCCACAATGAAATAATAATGGGCAGTGATCTGATAAAGAGGGATTTAAGATATTATAAAAGGATTTTGGCCAGAGTTGAAGAAAAGAGATGTTTAAGAAAATATGATCAAGCTTACATAAAGTAGGATAACCACTCCTATTATTATTAGACCAAGTGAAGTCAGGACCAAAGCAATTAGCAGAGAAAAGATTAGATTGAATAAGGGCACTGTTTAATGGAGAAATGTCTTTAAGAGATAAAGGGCAGCCACCAAATTTTTGATTACTAGCATACATGGAATTGAAATCACCACCAATTAGCCATGGAGTAGAATCTGATTTTAAAGAAGGAAGGAAATTAAGAAAGTCTTGCCTTAAAGATAATGAATTATGAGCATATATAGAGGTAAGATGAAAAGAAACATTCGAAGGCAAGTGCAGACAAAGGTAGTGAATAAATTGATCAGAAGCATTTAATCTAGAAAGTTTGAAAAAAATTGGATTCCATAAAGTAAGCAGTCTACCATGATTGGCTTCAAGAAAATTATCATCAAATAACCATGATGGAGCAATCAAGTTCCTAGCCTTCAAAGAGGCTTGTGTATCAAGCTTTGTTTCAGATATACACATTATATGAATATTATTTGCAAAAATAAGATTTTTAATGTCAACTTGCTTTGAAGATAAATTAGCTCCTCTTATATTCCAAAAAGCAATATTATTCATTTAGTAGGAAGAGGAGGAAAAATGGTGGTAGGATTTTTCCTAGTATGTCTATGATGAGAATTTTTTTTGGAAGATGATAAAGGTAAGACTTCATGTGGCTTAAAGTTTTTGCCTTTATTGAGATCATCAGAATTAACAACATTGTTTTTACCAGACTGTGAATCAGAAGGCTCAATAGAAACAGAGGGTGGAGGTAACACAAAATTATTTGGAGGGGACAGATGAAGATAAGGTGAATTAAGGATGGGAGATTTAGTGCTAAACTGAGAGGAACAAGAAGTTGAAGTAGATGTAGATGAAATTTGAAGTGCAGAAGGAGCTAATAAACTAACAGATGGGGAGGATTTTCCATCTGCCAATACAGAAATAGATGGTTCAGAGACAAAAGACACATCATTAATAGCTGATAGACTATTATGAAGAGAAGCAGATGAGCTAATGGATTGAAAAAGTGTAGATTTAGAAGAGAGTACTTCACTGACACTATTAGTATTAGTAACAAGTGAAGTATCATTTAAAACTGCAAAGGAATTAACATTTCCAGAAGAACATGAACAATTATTATGAAGTACTACAGTTTCAACTGCTTTGCCTACTTCCAACTGATTAACAGAAGTAACATTAGGAATATTATTTTTATCTATTGATACCACTTTCTTCTATTTCCAAGCTCCTTTATTCTTTTTATTAACAACTCTCCAATTAAGATCAACCGCACTACCATCCTTATTACCATCTTGATTATTATCTACCTTCACACCCACCACATGATTTTTATTTCCAACAGATACACCATCAACACCCCCAACATACTTCTTGTTCACAAATTCACAGGATAAAGTGTTGTGCCCAAAGACCTTACAATGAGTACAGATACTAGGTTTCCAGTCATAAGAAAGTTGTACATCAGGGCAATTACTTCCTAATTGCGGAATATGAATAGAACTTGGTAAATCACAGTCAGGAGAAATCTCCACAAGTGCCTTAGCATACTTAAATCTTTGTAATTTTTCTGTGGTACTATCAAAACAGATCAATCTACCAACGTGACATGCAAGCCAATTAATACCAACTAATGTCCAAAGAATGATGGGTATCTTATGAAAATGAATCCAAATAGGAACCTTCTTAATTTGAGCTTGCGTTAAACCTATGGATGGATCCTATTTTGTAATGACGAACATTCTACCCCTAATGAAAATTGGATCCGACTCAAGAACAAGATTCTTATCTTCTTGATTAGAAAACTTGAAGTAAAAATTATAACCATCTGATTTAAAATCAACATCACCTTTGAGTTTCCAGAATCTCTTCAAGAAGTTGACAACAGATAAAAAAGAGAGAGTACCATCCAGAAAGAATCCCACCAGGTGATCATTCCAATACTTAATACCTTCTTCCTTAACTACATCTGGCAAATCAGTGGTAGGCTTGTCACGAGAGATATCAAAATGAATCGGTTTATAAGATCCAGCATTTCTAGGTAAAGATTTGAAGAGCGAAGACCAATTCGATTTTAAAGAAGGAGAAGCAACAGGATCAGATGAATTCAAAGCAACAGGCAAATTGAGAGCAAGAAGAAGAAGGAACAGAAGAAGAGGAAGTTGAAGCGGAGGAGTGTAAAGAGACAAGAGGTGGAAACGAGGCGGAATCAAGAGAGAAAGAGGAGGAAGAAGGATCGGGCGCCATTAAAATTTCAAAAAGGAAGCAGATCAAATTAAACTTTAAATCCCTTGGAGAGTTATTGGTTGCGTAATTCCTTCTCTGGCCTGTGCTGCATCAATAGTTATCAATTTTTTGTATGTGAATTCGTTAGATTTTCCATATAAACTTGTTCTTTATATGACATGTTTTTTTTTAATTTTAACTTCGTGCATCTTGACTTCTTTTGAATCAAACTTTGATTACTATGAACTAGGACGATCTTCGTGGGCCTCCCTCCGAATCCGTTCGAAGCCTTTGAGTCCAAAAATCTTTCGTTCCAAATCGCTGATGGCTTGGATGAAACCAGTGCGTCTGAGTTTGAGGTTGTGGCTACAACTTTTGTCGCGGCTTTGGAGGAAAAGAGTCTCCGTTTGACAGTTACTAACAATGGGCGTGAAAGAGACTTGAACAATGTCCTTTCCGAGCTCAAGGAAGTAAACGATGCACTTGGGTGTTAGTATCAACATAATGTCAAGTTGCATACTGAGCTGGATGTAGCAAACTCTAAAGTGACTGAAGTAGAGAAGTCATTGAAGGATGGTGAAGCGCTTTATGAGATCGTTTATGAAACAGAGATCAAAGAGCTAACGAAGACTACGGAAGACATGTCTCTTCAAGCTGCCCACCAAATTGAGGAGAATGAGGGTGTTGAAGGATGAGAGAAGGCAAAGACACCTAGCTTGGGTGTGACCCTTACTCCCTCTATAGGCATGGACACCTCGTTGGTGGATGAACGGAGGAAGAAATTAGAAGTACACTTCCAGGAAAACTCAATGAGTTGCAGCAGATGGAGCGACAAAGGCCAAAGGTGCTTCCTCACTCATAGAGGAAGGAGTGGAAGGCGGATACTCTTAAATATTTTGGTGGATTTTATAGAAACTCAAAGAAGACTAAGGTTGTACTAACTGATACTTTAGAGAAAACAAGAAAGGATGTTGTGCTCAAGATCTATGTGCTCAAAGATTTACTACGACGAGCTCAGGCTGCCCTTAGTGTCGTAGCAGCACTAGTCGACGTGCCTGTGCATGATCGGATTGTTGACCTCGTAGAGGAGCTTAGAAGGGAGAAGGTTAAAGACAAGATGGGGCGGATCGCTTTACAGCGCGCAATCGACGTTTTTTCCTATTTTGTACAGCGCTCTTATCTGAACTTCCTTTTTATCAAAGAAGATTTTGAGGTGACTATGGAGGATCCGACAGATCACTATGCAGTTGTTAATTATGATCCAAGAAATATCTTTTGCATCAAAACAGACCTGCCTTTGGCTAGCATGCTTAAGCTTAGATGTTTATGATTAGCGCGGTATTTTAGGATCCTATAACTTTGGATACTTTATAAGACCATGTTGCAGAATATTTTTGGTTGTATAAATGCTCATAAGGGAACTGTAAAAAACATTTATTATTTTTTCTTTTTTTGAAAATACGTAAATTCCTTGAGAATTTTTACTGGATTGCGCTTCCTTTTAACTTTATTGGTCTGGATTCCTTTGATTTTTCAGCCTTGCACTGCTAGGCGATGTTCGGAGACAACCGACTTATGGGTGAGGGTCAAGTAATCTTGTACATTCTCATCAATTCAAAGATTTACATGGTGGATGAACTATTCAAACATTTACATGTACTTTCTCATCAATTCAAAGATCAACTCCCTATCAGAAGGGCTATAAGTAATCTTGTATCCCAAGTACAACTGCTGGTATTTGGAAATCAACAACTTTACTCTTATTGGTTTGCCCGTTCAAATAAAGTGGATATGCTAAATGGTTCGTCTAAATTTAATAGGTGATATTGTAGCTCGGTAAATCAAGAGAGTTTGCTTTGGACTCATGATACAAGAGGATGTACCTCGTAGCCTTGAAATCGGGATTGTATTTTGGTTTGCTTTCTATCTAGTTTAAAATTGGCGGCTGAAAAGAAATATGTACAAGCAATTGTATGAGACTGGATGTCTGATTAGCTAATCCGAACCGGTATAAAGTTCCTTATGTTTTCTCTCTTATTTTTCTGCTTTTATATTTATCTATGATTTCATCTATGACTGATACTCACTCCCTCTAGTGTTACATTAGTCTCATGATCTATTATTCCACAACCCACATTTGATATCAGTGCATTAGTTTTCAAAAGCTCATAATTTGATTTTTGAAGAGATAAATGGCTAGTAACATCGATTGTTTACTTTTTAAAACTTTTATAGAAAAACAAAATCATGAAACCTATATGTTACTATCAAATAGATTAAAAACTAATTATTCTGAAAAGTCACTTGATGTTTTGGAAAGGTATAATGTGAAATTGCAAAAATACGTATGTTATATGGCGGATGGTGAGCATACACTTGATATTCATACATCAAAAATTAAGGGCAAATGAATACTAAACGATGGATACTCATGACACATGATGAAAATTCGAAAATCATAAAAGTTATAATTTACAAAGATGAAGGGTTGGTTAACTTCAGAATTAAATAAAAAGGATATGTGATTGACTTCGGCAATGTCGGTAACCCTAAAACTCCTATTATTTGTAATGTTTTGCTAGTTAGGAACTTGAAATATAACCCGTTTAACATTAACCAATTTTGTGATAAAGATTTTAAAATTAAGCTTGAAAAAGATATTTGCCACATCGAGGATAATGAGTCTAAAATTATCTTTGAATGTACTAGGAAATGTAGTGTTTACATCTTAAGTATAAAAGTGCCTTTTGTCTTTTGGCTAAACCTAGTGAAACTTGGATTGCATAAAAGATTCGGCTTTTTAAAATTTAAACACTTATCTAGATTGCTTAGAGTTTTGATTTTGATTTTGAATTCACAATTCACAAGTATATCATATTTAGGGGGAGTATTGTTTTTCATCCATTTATGTTGATGGCAAGGGGGAGGAGAATATAAAATATAGCACATGCACATATTAAGGGACAGTTATTTAACTCAATGAGAGTTGTATTATATTTTATATATAAAAATATTTACATAGTTGTCATCATAAGAAAAGGGGAGATTGTTAATACCTTAGATATTGATTTTGATGGCAACAACCATATAAATATATACACTAATGTGTTGGTAAGTTTTATAGTATATATTGCAGAATACTGCACATGTATAAAATGATTAAACTTGAAGACTGATTAGTATAAAGACCAAGAGTGAAGATTTAAAGTTGATGATCAAGATTCGTGGGTTCAAAGACAGAGATTTGAAGATCTCAAGAATTTAGTGTAAAATTACAAGTCATTAGAATGAATTGTTAAAGTCTGATAATATATTTCGATTTTTATCACAAATTTCTGATCTTTTATATTTTAAACAAAATTATTTTAGTTTTAAAATATATTTTTAAATATTTTATGAAAGTTTTTTTAAGAGTTCAAAAGTATTTAAAAACTATGTTTAAATTATTTTACAAAGCATAAGATTTTTTAAACAATTTAAAATAAAAACATTTTCAAATTTCATTAACATATGTCGACATACGTATTTGCATATGTCGATGATAATTTTTAAATTTTGATTTTCGATCACATCTCTTCACGAGTAGGCGGTTCCTTTTAAACACTATCTAAACCAATGAAAAAATGCCTTTTAGTTTTAAAATTTTTTGATTGTTTGTCACATCTTTTCACGAATAGCTACATTTTTTCAAACACTAAGTAAAGTTTTTTTTTAAAAAAAAACTAACCGACTTTTCATGTTCTTCTTTCTCTAAACTTTATCCACATATTTTTTTCAAATACAAATTCTACTTTTCTCTACAAACTATTAAAACATCTGCATGTATTCTCTCATCAATTCAAAGTCTAAACCACTATCAGAAGGGCTATAGGTTATCTTATATCCTAAGTACAACTATTTGTTTTTGAAAATTAACAACTCTACTCTTTTTTTTTTGGGTGTGCTTGTTGCCCGTTCAAATCAAGTGGTTGTGCTTAGTAGCCCATCTAAATCTAATGGGTGATCCTGTAGCTCGGTAAATCAAGAGAGTTTGCTCTGGATTATGATACAGGAGGGTGTATCTCGTAGCCTTGGAATCAATATTGTATTCTGGTTTGCCTTCTTTCTGGTTTAAAATTAACGATTGAAAAGAAATCTATACAAGCAATTGTATGGGACTGGATGTAAGATTTGTTAATCCGAACCAGTATAAAATTACTCGTGCCTTCTCTATTACTTTACTTTATTGCTTTTATGTTTATCTATGATTATGATTACATCTATGATTGATTGTTAGTATAAATCTGTGTTTTTAATATGTGATTTGATATTAATCTTGAAAGAATTTTAAAAGGTTTACATAAGTCAGAAAACACTATTCATCCTTTTTTCTAGTGTTAAAATCCATTATTCACAATTCACAAATGGTTGTCTCTTCAGGTCGTTAAACAAACTAGTGTAGAAAATGATCTTATCGCGTCCTTGATCGTCGATGTTGTATCGAGGCCTGGTGGTGTTATTTCGCCTCCGTCGAGGGCTAATCTTAATGTTATTTTCTAACGGAAATATGATTTGAAGAAGTATTGCGAGGCCAAATTTCATGGGTTGAAGAATTACTACAGAAAGGGCTCATTTTCGACTTCTTAGGCAAGAAGCGGTTTTAGTCAATATTTTGCATCATGGGACCGCGGATCTCACCATTATGACAACATCATAATCGACGATTCCTCTGGGGCGAATTTGAATCGTAGCGTAGTTTGTTTTATTATAAGCCATAGTTTCAACCTTAACTTTTGATGCAACTTTGCATGATGATAAATTTATTCTCTCCTGTCATGTGTGCAAACGCGAGGAATCACGCAGCTATGAGCAGATTTTCAGTAAATTTTAGTTTTTAGTATTTGCTTGGCAAGCTTTATTTATTTTATGGAATTTTATCTGATTTGTAGGTTGTACCACATTCCATGCATTATCTTTTCTTGCCATTCTCAATTGTTTGCTCATGTAGTTCATTCTTCTTGAACTTATTTTTGGTATTCATGCTCTACCGTGCGCTTAGCACGGTATGCTCGCTATTTGGGTGTAGACTATATTTTAGCGGTGAAGTCAGGTCGCATATCTACAACCTTTTAACTCATGCGTTTGGTTTTTTGTAATGATTTAGGCTGTATAATATCCTTATGTTCAGTGTAATTGTTTGGCCGAGAAGTCGAGTTGCATATGCTACAACTTAATGTTACTAGCTATGTTAGTGAAATTAACACAGAGATATTTTTATATTGGTTTAGCCCATCTAATATCCCTAAGTTCAGTTTACTGTATTACTATTTTCCATAATAATGACAAAGTTTGTTCTACAAATAACGTTGATTATACAAAATAAGACTTGAGATGCTTTGAATTCCATGTTCTCGAAACTAGATTTCCATCATGTTTTGATTTGATCTGAGGGTTGTTCTAGAATTTTCCTTTGAGTTTGGCATTAGTTTTTGGGCTAGCTTCACCATTCTCGTTTTCGAGAGTGCCGCTATCACTCAACGCTGCATAGCCAGTGCAGTCGATGAGTGATGGAGGTGAGCCATTGATGGTTAGGGAAAGTTGGCCTAAAAGCGGTATGTTGGACCATGCATCTCTCTAATCCCTTCATGCGTTGGTTTATTAGGTTTATGAATGATTGAAGAGCAGTTAGGACAGGGTCTAAGGTGGGCTCTGCAGAAGCTTCCATCTCGGTTTGGGCTTAGAGGGGATGAATGACCTTTTTGGGATTTTTGAGGCCAGGTGTAATTGCTCTTGGGCAAGAGTTTTGGAATCTGTGAGATTCATGGTATTGCAATGATATTCGAAAACGGTATTTAAGTTTTTCTGAAGAGGAAAACAATGCCCACCTTCTAGCGTTAAAAATGTTAATAAGGTTTTCCATCTCAGAAATAACCAAGTGATTTTTATGAAGTAATCACAGTGCTGAACGCTTTCGTGATTATGAGTCAACAAAATTGAGTAATATTAATATTCCATTTAAGTGCAGTAATTATATTGCTTTAAAGCTTACACAATTATGTTGAGAAATATACGAGAAATCGATTCGTTATCTTAGTCAAGCACTGACAAAATTAAACAAAAAAGTAAAGTACTGAAAATAATAAAATAACACGGAAAATTTACGTGGTGTGGACGTTAAAAAAAATTACGTCCATGGGTAAAATGTCACTATCTTCTCTCTTGATTCTTTGTACAAACAAAAATGATAGAGTACAATTTTCGATCAGTGTGTCTCAAAAAGAGTAAAGTAAAATTTCCCTTTTTTTGCTAGCATCCTTTCTATTTATAGTACATAGAGGTTCACATGCATTGTTAATGTCATTTTTTTGCTATTTTAGTTTCTACCTTTGGATCATGCCCTGTTTCGACCATCAATCTTGCTTAATTATTTCATGTGCACGGATTGTGAATATGGCATTTGGTGGAAAACTGAAATTTGAGCGGTTGAATTTTGAACATAAACGGAAAGTTCAAAATTGAGGCGGGATGCTTGGAATTAAGGCGGGAAGCTTGGAATTGAAGCGGAAAATCCCAAATTTGAGCAGATCATGACTTTCTAGTTATATAAAGCAACATGCACATGGACTGCGCATATGTGTAAATGAAGCTGCAACAAAAAACCATCTCCCATTACGGGAAGGACTATACCATCGCTAGCGATCCGGAACTTCACTTTAGTTTATTGGAATTTGCTTTATTATGTCTGGGTTTGTGATGTTGCGCAGTATTTCTTCTACACCAACACTATCGAGGCTGTACTGCACTGCCCAATCCGAGATATCAGCAAAAAGTAGTGTGGAGTTAAGTTGTATTGCTTAGTAGAATAGACTATGCAGCTACTTTGGAGAGTGACTGCTTTGCATGACTTTGTTCTGAGCCGTTTTCGTCGATAGAGGACTGCATTGTTGCCCTTGCTTTTGAGTTGGGTTTAACGGTCTTGGGATGAAGTTGAGATCTATTGGTTTGCGTTTAAGGAGTAAGGCTCGACTCTTTGTTGCAGACAGTCCTTCCATCGACTCATCCCTCGAGTCGTTCAGGTTTGTGAATAGTGTTTTTTAAGGACGGTAGCGCTGTTCTGTCACGTCAAGATGGCGGAGCATTCTTTATCAGTTTGGTATTGACATATAATTATAGCGTAGGTCTGTTACTTTAGGATGGCGAAGCATTCTTTGTAGTTTTTTGATACCAAATTGTGGCACATACTTGCCACTTTAGATATTAGTTTAAGATTGCAATGCATCGTCGTTTGCATATAATCGTTTAAGGGGATCTGCCGTGATTTCGTAATGTTAGGATTGCTTTCGAGGCTACAGTGCAGCCTCCATTTTCATTGTTTCTTAGAGATTACACATCGGTTCCAACCTGTCAATGCTTACTTTATGGAGCTGCAGCGTAACCTTCATATTTGGTACTTGAAAGCCGTGCAGCAGTTCTACTTGTTGAAGTGAGTGTTAGATTCATAGATTGGTCCTCACACTTTGCGAGTATTTCAAGTTTTTGACGCAGTATTATAGTGCCCAAGTTATACTCAATGGAGAAGCGCGGTTTTTATGTTGTGTCACCGTCCTTAAGGTTTTGGCGTAATGTTATGTGGATTTTTGTTTCTTGTGTCCTTTTCATAGTTCAACCTCTATTATAGGGCAGTTTCTTTGGCTCAGCGTTTGCATTAATTTCCCTTTGTTTGGAAAATATGGGTGTCACAAGTAGTATTTCAATGTTCATGGAGCGGATTGAGGCAGAAATATGGAGACTTAAGAAAAACTTACAAAAACTAAATTAATACAACACACATGTGGGGAAATATGTTATACATGTCATCTTTTAGAGATATCATGTTGCATAAACAATTAGGAAGCCACTAAAATGTTTTTTGTTCATACATATAACAATGTCAACTTAGACTATTATGCTATTCTATTATATATGCTAGTCATAGTGTAACGACCCAGAATTTTTAGTAATTTAAATTTGAGTATTTAATTAATTTTAAATGTTTATAAGTGAAAATTTTAAGTTAAATAAGTTATTTCTTGAATATTGGATTTAATTGGTCATTTAAATCGATTAATTAATAGTGAAATTCCGTAGATAATTAGATATTGGGTTAAATATGATTGAAAATGATTTGGAAAATTTTGTTATATCATATTAAAGTTATAGAGATATTTTAGAACTTGTAAAACTGAATTTGGAGTTAATTTGAAAAAAATTGAATATTTTAATATTTAATTATCGACTGAAAAATAGCCAATTTTTGAACAGTCTCGGAATTGAACGAAACGAGTTCCATTGGATCCGTAATAGTTAGTTATTATCGGATTTCAATTTTCGTAGCAAACGGAGTTGTCGTTTGACCGTGGCAGCTCGAAACGCATCCAAATTGTTTTAATTTTAATTCGGCGAGTTAAAATAGCCATTTTTCAAACGGTCTCGGATTTCGACGAAACCAGTTTCATCGGATCCGTAATGTGATATTATTGTAAGATTTCAAATTTCAAGTCGTTTGGATTTGTCGTTTGTCCCGTACAAGCCAAAACGCCTAGAAATCGCTTAAATCGGTTTAAATTTAAATCGACTGTTTATTGCCGTATCTCTCACATACTTCCGAATTAGCTTACGAAACCTGTTCCATTGTGTCCGGAATGCGGAAAAACCTTAGGATCGCCTGGCGGCACGCGTCGTTTGGAGTTCGTTTGCAAAAGTGTCAAATTGGAGATTTTATTATTAAAATAATATTGATATATATACATTGTTTCTTTTCCCAAACCCTAATCTATTATTCACAGCCGCCACTTTAGCTTTAATGGCCGAAAAGCAACGATCTTCTTCCTCATTTATCTTCTAATCCGTGCAACGATTCGCGAAACCTTCAACTAGTAAATTGTAGAGCACTCTGAGATCTCGGAATCCAACGGTTATGATCGTTTAACTCGAAGCGGATTGGCGGCAAATCGAGCTGGAAGCACGAAAGTTGCGCACGAAATTCCATGCGCTGGGGACCACCGAGTTGGCCACGGCTCTGGCCGTGGGTAGGGCGTGGTGTGGCGCTTCGATGTATGGGGTGGTGATCGAGTTTCGGGGTCGTTTGGGAGGTGCGTGCATTAGGGTTTGCTCACGAATTTGGGTTTCTCGTGCGCGCGTGTATACCTGGGAAGAGAACGCGAACGGGAGAGATAGTGAGTGTGGGCCCCGCGTGCGTTTGGGTTGGAGGTGAGATGTTGTTTCTTTTATTTTTTTTTTTTGTTTAAATTCAAAATTCAAATCGTTCAACGTTTAAACCGTGATAACTTTTTACTGCGAGGTCGGATTCGAACGCGGTTTTTTGCGTTGGAATCGTATTCGTGTGCTCTTCGCAATGCAACTGGTTTGGAGTCGATTGGAGCTCGTTTGAATTTCGGGTAAAATTAAACGTTCGTTTAATTTTATTCGAAACGAACGCGAAAACGGAAACAAAATCAAGGTGAGAACTCCTCACTCAATCGGAAGGTTTTGTTTAAAATTTTGAATAGTTAATATTGATTGTTGATTGCTGATTGATTGTGTTAGTAGATATAGTAGGATATATACTATATATAGCGATATATATATATTGGCATATGTATATATCGGATTTGATTTCCCGCCTCGTATAGCGGATGAGACCCTATTGCGCCGTTATTAAGCGGAATATTTATAAAATCCCATATACCGCGATATTCCACCTTGAAGTGGAATTGGTATTGTGCTAACGTCTGTGGATGCAGGGTAACAGGTTGGAGGGATCCAACTGGATTCCTCACATATTTATTTGTTTATAAATATTATGTTGATCGTTGATAATCATATTGATATATGACACTTATTCCCGTGATTGACCATCTGATGTTGTTGCATCATCGGATTCAAATTTTTAAAATTAAAAATAACGGTTTTGAATTTAAAAGGGGTTTTAAATCGATTTTTCAAAGAATATGGTTTATTAAAAATTTTGAATTGATTAAATTTTAAAATAAATAGATGGATAAATTTTTATGTTTTAAAAATTTATATTTTTATAAAATATAACTTAAAAGAAATTTTTAACAATAATAGGTTTTTATAAAATAGTTAAATTTGGTTTTTGGGGAGTTATTATTATTAATGGTTTATATAAAGGATTTTATAAATGGATGTTTTTAAATTAAATTTATTGAAGTTATAGAATAAATTTAGAAAGTGTTAAGTTGATGTATAACATGAATTTCACTAGGATTTATAGATTAATAAATGTGAAATTTATAAAACGAACGGTTATTGGAAAATTTTAAGTTTATAAGTTATTAACTTATAGAAATGGATTTGGGCATTAAAAAGGGGAATTTTATAGAAATTGTTAATAAATGAAGATTTCATTAGTTGAAATTATTTTAAGCCATAAAGAAATCTTGTAAGTGATAAGATTTTAAATTGGTGAAGTTCAAAGGAACGATTTGGTAAATAAATAATATTATAAGTATTTAACTTACAATATGGCTTTTGGGTATGAAACTGGGTTATGTAAATTGCATCGGATTAATAAAGGAATTTATAAAATTGGGGTTTATAATAGAAATGGAATTTATAAACTATGTTTATAAATTTGAAATTCATCGAATTTGATAAATTGAAATATGGGAATTTGTTAAGTGGGCTATATTCACTATTTTGAATATTGAATAGATTATTAAATAAAATGGGTTTGTTTTTGGGAAAGGAATGTTTTAAATGGAATTTAAAACGAATTAAAGGTGTTTTAAAATGTATTGAGTATTGAAAACATAGATTTCAACATTGATTGTTGAAATAGACGTTTTCGAGAAACAGAAGGGGATAATTTGTATAGTATTGGATTTATATATCTATTTTTAATTTCAAATCCATATACTAGTGTTTTTGGGTTGTCGTAACGATGTTTTACGCAACATTCGTTTTTAACCCAAATAAATGTGAATAAAAGAATGTTTTCTTAAAGAGAATGGAATAAAATACTTAACGGTAACTTAAGTATATTGAATATTTCCAAATCGTTGAAAATAAATAAATTTGTGAATTACTTATTTTAAAAATAAGCATGGGAATGGTTTTCTAATATGAAATGGAACGGTTTTTGTGAATTCACCTTTAAGGTAATTGAAAGCAAATAACTTGAAATCGATTTGGGAATCGTATGCTAGTAGATGCTTGGAATTTAAATCCACTTTGGAATTTATATATATGAAGGGAAATTTGTTTAAAAATAAATGTTGATTTATTTTCAAATATGAAAATATAATTTACGAATTTGGAACGTAAGTTAAAATAAATCGGTAAAGATTTATTTGGTGGTTTGAAATTTGTTCAAAAGGTATATATGGTTAAGGTGATTTGAAATTAGTTTTCAAATGGTTAAGGTGATTTGAAATTGGTTTGCAAATGGTTAATGTAATTTGAAAATTGGTTTTCAAATGGTAAAGGTAAATTGAAAATTGGTTTTTCAATTGGTTAAGTGTGGAAAATTTTATCGTGAAGTGGTTTTGGTAAAACAAATAACTGGGGCAATTATTTGTAAATGGTGTATATATATATATATCTTGTAAAGATATTTTGGGACTTAATAATTTTGGAAAAATTATTTGGAATCTGATGATGTGGCGCATCTTTATTGATAGTTAAATAACCGACTATCAATATTTACCCCTGGGATGGTATTGGTTGTGTTTGTTTGGAATTGAATCCACACTTATTTTTAAAATAAGCGCTCGCTATTCGGTTTAGCCGGGAGAGGACCTTTGTGTCATATATCCCATTCCGAATATGCGATACGTCGTTTGGATTGCATTTGAAGACCGGTGTTGAAGACCGGGTATTTGTGAAAACGATAGGATGACCTATCGATTGTCTCCGCATCGTTAGCTACGATATGGAGATTTCCTTTGTGATGGGAAATTTTATCGGGATTGTGAATACCCGGATTGCAAGGGCTTCTTTGGAAGTGCCTTCGGTTCTGTTCGAACCCGGAACAGACTTGTATGGTTACGTGTCTGACATTACATTTTGAGAGATAGAGCAGATTTCTTTCAAATACATTTCTGTTGGTGGCGGAGAATTTATTCTCTTAGCTTAACACCCTTCTCTGAGACGTACGAGCTCAGAGGTTATGTAGTTGAAGGTTATCAGCGATATTTCCCAATCTGGTAATGTGGCATGCTGAGTGCTGCTGTGTGATGATCATTGGTTGATCGTTTGGATATGATCATTTGTTTGATCATTTATCTTTGTGATTATTGCTTTGGTCATCTGTGGACCCAAAGCATGGCTTTGTTGCACAAAGCGTAGCTTTGTGGACGAGACTTCGTCAGGACCTCACTCCCCGGAAATGGTCGAAACAGGAATATGCGGCAAGGTTATGAGGGTCGCGCCCTTTAGGGTATGTCATTTCCTTCTGGAAAAGGGTGGTATCATGGTATGGAGCCCAGATATTTACTCATGTGGAAACACTATATATATTTCTGTGTGGTGTTGTTGGATCGAGCGCTCGGATAAAGGTCCCAAAGGACCGGGGGATGACATATTCGTGTAGTAGTTACCTAGTTACAGAGGTAACCCGGCCTTGTGTTGGCAGAGATCTAACCGTAACGTTAGTTTCTCGGGACGTCCCGCCAGAGGCGATCCCATGTGGCAGTAGGAAGTTCCTTAGCCTGACCATTTGTTGGAAATCCAATCAAAACAATACGCGCCTTGTACGGTTTTAGTTGTATTACCTGCCATTCACTTATGGTGGTCACCACTGTTTGGATGGTAGCTATAGTAGGCATAGTTCGGAATGTCTATGTTGGCTAGGATTTATATTCTACTTTCGAAATTGTTTTCTACACTATGCACTAGTAATAATATCAAAAATGATTTGATTTTCGCGTAGTAAGCATCTTTGACTATCATAAGGAGAAATCTTGTTGTTGTTGCGAGCGCTCGGATAAAGGTCCCAAAGGACCGGGGGATGACATATTCGTGTAGTAGTTACCTAGTTACAGAGGTAACCCGGCCTTGTGTTGGCAGAGATCTAACCGTAACGTTAGTTTCTCGGGACGTCCCGCCAGAGGCGATCCCATGTGGCAGTAGGAAGTTCCTTAGCCTGACCATTTGTTGGAAATCCATTCAGCATGCCACATTACCAGATTGGGAAATATCGCTGATAACCTTCAACTACATAACCTCTGAGCTCGTACGTCTCAGAGAAGGGTGTTAAGCTAAGAGAATAAATTCTCCGCCACCAACAGAAATGTATTTGAAAGAAATCTGCTATATCTCTCAAAATGTAATGTCAGACACGTAACCATACAAGTCTGTTCCGGGTTCGAACAGAACCGAAGGCACTTCCAAAGAAGCCCTTGCAATCCGGGTATTCACAATCCCGATAAAATTTCCCATCACAAAGGAAATCTCCATATCGTAGCTAACGATGCGGAGACAATCGATAGTTCATTCATTTAAAACAAAGAACTATACCTTTTATATATCACATTACATTACATCAATCAGAGTGTACAACAACAACAGCGGAAAAGAAATACTATATACAATAAATAATAGACTACGCTATCTGGCTCGCCTCCAGATCTGCACAGCAACTCCCGAATCCAGAATAACCTGATAACCTAACTCTAGACTGCCCGTGTGGAAAATAGTGGGCACCCAGAGTTTAGGAAAGGAACAATAAACTCCAGGTCAGTCATGGGAATGGTTTTCTAATATGAGATGGAACGGTTTTTGTGAATTCACCTTTAAAGTAATTGAAAGCAAATAACTTGAAATCGATTTGGGAATCGTATGCTAGTAGATGCTTGGAATTTAAATCCACTTTGGAATTTATATATATGAAGGGAAATTTGTTTAAAAATAAATGTTGATTTATTTTGAAATATGAAAATATAATTCACGAATTTGGAGCGTTTGTGTTGGCAGAGATCTAACCGTAACGTTAGTTTCTCGGGACGTCCCGCCAGAGGCGATCCCATGTGGCAGTAGGAAGTTCCTTAGCCTGACCATTTGTTGGAAATCCAATCAAAACAATACGCGCCTTGTACGGTTTTAGTTGTATTACCTGCCATTCACTTATGGTGGTCACCACTGTTTGGATGGTAGCTATAGTAGGCATAGTTCGGAATGTCTATGTTGGCTAGGATTTATATTCTACTTTCGAAATTGTTTTCTACACTATGCACTAGTAATAATATCAAAAATGATTTGATTTTCGCGTAGTAAGCATCTTTGACTATCATAAGGAGAAATCTCCTCCAATTCTGCGTTTGCATTGTGTGTGTGGCGGGAGGCCTTATGGTAGTTTCATTTTCCAAAAAGCATTGCGGATTTAAAAATTTAAATTTTCTTGTTGCTTGTTTAAAGATAAACTGTTTTTGAGTTCTCACACCAGTCACATGACTGACCTGGAGTTTATTGTTCCTTTCCTAAACTCTGGGTGCCCACTATTTTCCACACGGGCAGTCTAGAGTTAGGTTATCAGGTTATTCTGGATTCGGGAGTTGCTGTGCAGATCTGGAGGCGAGCCAGATAGCGTAGTCTATTATCTATTGTATATAGTATTTCTTTCCGCTGTTGTTGTCGTACACTCTGATTGATGTAATGTAATGTGATGTAATGTATAAAATGTATAGTTCTTTGTTTTAATGAATATTCATTTATCTATTATATGTTGTTCCGCTGCGACTGTGAGATTCTGTTATTGTTTCTCGTTCTGTTACTTGTTTTTCTGTTTTCTCTTCTCTTTCTTTTCTTTCTTCTTCTACCTCTTTCTTCTTCTAAAACCCTAACGGTTCGATTTTTCGGCAACGAAAAATCCCGATCGTTACATTTGGTATCAGAGCATATGGTTAAGCGACAACCTGCTCTGTTGGGTGTTACTCATTAGAGATAGGGTCAGCAGTACTCTAGAATGAGTGTGAGTGTAATAATAGATATGAGTGCGTATTTGTTAGTGAATATAAAATTGTTTTATATTGTGATGATTGGTTTGTTGAGTGGTATATGAACCTTCGTCGGCGCAGCCTCGAAAACTGAATCGAAGGGGTTCCTAAACACTTGAATAGAACAATTCGACACAATATTGTTTTAAATTGGGTAAATGAAATAATTTTACCTCGATTATATTTTATATATAAAGAGAAAATAATTTTTCAGGAATTATTGAAGTGTGTATATAATTGATTGCTTGGTTGTTGTAAATGATATATATATATAAAATAATTAAAAGTTGTTTGAATAAGCTAATAAAAGCAACTATTGTAAAAGAATAATGGTATAAACCAATGAATCATAAGATGGAATTATAATTAATAATGAGTTACAATTGTAAGATAATCATGTATGTATATAAGAAGTAAAATTATATAAGTAAAAGGTTTATAAAAGTGATTTATGAATAGAAAGAAAACTTTTTGAAAGAATAATTAGCATTGATTTCACTATTGTCACTGGGAAATAATAAGGGTGATGACTGCAGCATCATCAGTATCATTTTCGAGTTTCTATGTGATGGATTTGCTACAATAATGAATTTAAAATTGAAGTTTTGTGGTAATAAATCAATTTGAAATTAAAATTCAACTTGAAGTTGATAAGTATAAGCGAAATAAGTTTTGAACTTATAATATAAGTTAGAAGTTGAATAATAAGTTTTATAACTTATTAAATGGGAGAATGTAAGTAAAACCAATTATTGAAATGGTTAAACAATTAAGTTAAATAAAATGGAATATGAATTTGAATATTGATATAAATTTGACTTAAGTAAAAGTTAAATAGGATTTACTTTGGAATTTAAAATCCGAATTGAATTGATAAGTAAAATTTAAGTTTAATTAACAAATGATGTTTAAATGGAATAACTTAAGCAAAGTTGAATAAAAAATTGATATTTGTATCAAAGTTAAATAATCAAGTGAATTAAATGATGTAAATAAAGTTGAAATGGAATATAACTTAAGTAATATTGAAAGAATTGATGTTAATATCAAAGTAAGTGAATAAAGTGAGTAAATGAAATTGTTAAATGATGTGAACTTGTGATATATAAATGAAATTCAATTTTTATTTGTAAAAAGAATTAGCAATTGAATTAAAGTATGATTGAAAGTTAATCGATCGAATATAAATAAGTTGATATGAAATTATGTATGTAAGTGTAAATTCATTTGAAAATAGTAGAATAATTAAATAAAGTCAATTGAATGTAAAACCAATTCGAATTAAAACTATTGAACCAAATTGAATGTAATGTAAGTAAAATAATAATTTGGCTCTATTGGATATTCATTAGATGTTGTTTGTTTGTTGATTGATTATATGTAAATACATTAAGTGTTAATGGAAATAATCTAGCGAAAATGAAAGCTATGTGATTGAACTCAAATTGAATGTAAAGTAAATGAATTTGAATAGAATTGAATTTGATTTGGGCTGAATATGAACCAATGTGAATTTAATTAGTGAATGTAACTAATTGAAACGAATGAATTGAATATGCAACTTCAATAATAAACCAAAAATGTATAAGAAGCATGTATTGGAAATTTTATAATTGAATTGGCAAATTGGTTTGAATATTATAATTGGATATTATGCTAGCAGGATATACAGGTATATAATGGATTGGAATTTTGATTTTGAAGTTAAAAAAAAAATTGAATTGCTCGACAAAAAGGTACGTATTTCAGTTTTTATATGAGATTTGATGATTTCCTTCTCTAGCCACTTGGCTTTCTCTTTTCTTTTTGATTCTGAGGGGCCGTAGGGCCGTTTTGTAGTCGTGCCGATCTAGCCGCGCAAAGGAGACTCTGGCGAAATTTTTCGAAAATTTAGGGAGTTAGAAAAATTTTGAGAAATTTTGAAAGTTGAAAATTTGAATTTAAATTTAAATTTGAATTGTTAAGCAAACAAAGTTGTTTGAAACCTAAAATTGAAGTTGGAAAGCTAGTTGAAATGATAGTAGATCTTTAATAAAAAGATTTGTTTTGAAAAGTTGATAAAACTAATTAGCTTTGGAAAAATAATAAACGGATTATGAATTATTCTCCTTAACTTGCAATTTCGAGGACGAAATTCTTTTAAGGGGGGAAGATTGTAACGACCCAGAATTTTTAGTAATTTAAATTTGAGTATTTAATTAATTTTAAATGTTTATAAGTGAAAATTTTAAGTTAAATAAGTTATTTCTTGAATATTGGATTTAATTGGTCATTTAAATCGATTAATTAATAGTGAAATTCCGTAGATAATTAGATATTGGGTTAAATATGATTGAAAATGATTTGGAAAATTTTGTTATATCATATTAAAGTTATAGAGATATTTTAGAACTTGTAAAACTGAATTTGGAGTTAATTTGAAAAAAATTGAATATTTTAATATTTAATTATCGACTGAAAAATAGCCAATTTTTGAACAGTCTCGGAATTGAACGAAACGAGTTCCATTGGATCCGTAATAGTTAGTTATTATCGGATTTCAATTTTCGTAGCAAACGGAGTTGTCGTTTGACCGTGGCAGCTCGAAACGCATCCAAATTGTTTTAATTTTAATTCGGCGAGTTAAAATAGCCATTTTTCAAACGGTCTCGGATTTCGACGAAACCAGTTTCATCGGATCCGTAATGTGATATTATTGTAAGATTTCAAATTTCAAGTCGTTTGGATTTGTCGTTTGTCCCGTACAAGCCAAAACGCCTAGAAATCGCTTAAATCGGTTTAAATTTAAATCGACTGTTTATTGCCGTATCTCTCACATACTTCCGAATTAGCTTACGAAACCTGTTCCATTGTGTCCGGAATGCGGAAAAACCTTAGGATCGCCTGGCGGCACGCGTCGTTTGGAGTTCGTTTGCAAAAGTGTCAAATTGGAGATTTTATTATTAAAATAATATTGATATATATACATTGTTTCTTTTCCCAAACCCTAATCTATTATTCACAGCCGCCACTTTAGCTTTAATGGCCGAAAAGCAACGATCTTCTTCCTCATTTATCTTCTAATCCGTGCAACGATTCGCGAAACCTTCAACTAGTAAATTGTAGAGCACTCTGAGATCTCGGAATCCAACGGTTATGATCGTTTAACTCGAAGCGGATTGGCGGCAAATCGAGCTGGAAGCACGAAAGTTGCGCACGAAATTCCATGCGCTGGGGACCACCGAGTTGGCCACGGCTCTGGCCGTGGGTAGGGCGTGGTGTGGCGCTTCGATGTATGGGGTGGTGATCGAGTTTCGGGGTCGTTTGGGAGGTGCGTGCATTAGGGTTTGCTCACGAATTTGGGTTTCTCGTGCGCGCGTGTATACCTGGGAAGAGAACGCGAACGGGAGAGATAGTGAGTGTGGGCCCCGCGTGCGTTTGGGTTGGAGGTGAGATGTTGTTTCTTTTATTTTTTTTTTTTGTTTAAATTCAAAATTCAAATCGTTCAACGTTTAAACCGTGATAACTTTTTACTGCGAGGTCGGATTCGAACGCGGTTTTTTGCGTTGGAATCGTATTCGTGTGCTCTTCGCAATGCAACTGGTTTGGAGTCGATTGGAGCTCGTTTGAATTTCGGGTAAAATTAAACGTTCGTTTAATTTTATTCGAAACGAACGCGAAAACGGAAACAAAATCAAGGTGAGAACTCCTCACTCAATCGGAAGGTTTTGTTTAAAATTTTGAATAGTTAATATTGATTGTTGATTGCTGATTGATTGTGTTAGTAGATATAGTAGGATATATACTATATATAGCGATATATATATATTGGCATATGTATATATCGGATTTGATTTCCCGCCTCGTATAGCGGATGAGACCCTATTGCGCCGTTATTAAGCGGAATATTTATAAAATCCCATATACCGCGATATTCCACCTTGAAGTGGAATTGGTATTGTGCTAACGTCTGTGGATGCAGGGTAACAGGTTGGAGGGATCCAACTGGATTCCTCACATATTTATTTGTTTATAAATATTATGTTGATCGTTGATAATCATATTGATATATGACACTTATTCCCGTGATTGACCATCTGATGTTGTTGCATCATCGGATTCAAATTTTTAAAATTAAAAATAACGGTTTTGAATTTAAAAGGGGTTTTAAATCGATTTTTCAAAGAATATGGTTTATTAAAAATTTTGAATTGATTAAATTTTAAAATAAATAGATGGATAAATTTTTATGTTTTAAAAATTTATATTTTTATAAAATATAACTTAAAAGAAATTTTTAACAATAATAGGTTTTTATAAAATAGTTAAATTTGGTTTTTGGGGAGTTATTATTATTAATGGTTTATATAAAGGATTTTATAAATGGATGTTTTTAAATTAAATTTATTGAAGTTATAGAATAAATTTAGAAAGTGTTAAGTTGATGTATAACATGAATTTCACTAGGATTTATAGATTAATAAATGTGAAATTTATAAAACGAACGGTTATTGGAAAATTTTAAGTTTATAAGTTATTAACTTATAGAAATGGATTTGGGCATTAAAAAGGGGAATTTTATAGAAATTGTTAATAAATGAAGATTTCATTAGTTGAAATTATTTTAAGCCATAAAGAAATCTTGTAAGTGATAAGATTTTAAATTGGTGAAGTTCAAAGGAACGATTTGGTAAATAAATAATATTATAAGTATTTAACTTACAATATGGCTTTTGGGTATGAAACTGGGTTATGTAAATTGCATCGGATTAATAAAGGAATTTATAAAATTGGGGTTTATAATAGAAATGGAATTTATAAACTATGTTTATAAATTTGAAATTCATCGAATTTGATAAATTGAAATATGGGAATTTGTTAAGTGGGCTATATTCACTATTTTGAATATTGAATAGATTATTAAATAAAATGGGTTTGTTTTTGGGAAAGGAATGTTTTAAATGGAATTTAAAACGAATTAAAGGTGTTTTAAAATGTATTGAGTATTGAAAACATAGATTTCAACATTGATTGTTGAAATAGACGTTTTCGAGAAACAGAAGGGGATAATTTGTATAGTATTGGATTTATATATCTATTTTTAATTTCAAATCCATATACTAGTGTTTTTGGGTTGTCGTAACGATGTTTTACGCAACATTCGTTTTTAACCCAAATAAATGTGAATAAAAGAATGTTTTCTTAAAGAGAATGGAATAAAATACTTAACGGTAACTTAAGTATATTGAATATTTCCAAATCGTTGAAAATAAATAAATTTGTGAATTACTTATTTTAAAAATAAGCATGGGAATGGTTTTCTAATATGAAATGGAACGGTTTTTGTGAATTCACCTTTAAGGTAATTGAAAGCAAATAACTTGAAATCGATTTGGGAATCGTATGCTAGTAGATGCTTGGAATTTAAATCCACTTTGGAATTTATATATATGAAGGGAAATTTGTTTAAAAATAAATGTTGATTTATTTTCAAATATGAAAATATAATTTACGAATTTGGAACGTAAGTTAAAATAAATCGGTAAAGATTTATTTGGTGGTTTGAAATTTGTTCAAAAGGTATATATGGTTAAGGTGATTTGAAATTAGTTTTCAAATGGTTAAGGTGATTTGAAATTGGTTTGCAAATGGTTAATGTAATTTGAAAATTGGTTTTCAAATGGTAAAGGTAAATTGAAAATTGGTTTTTCAATTGGTTAAGTGTGGAAAATTTTATCGTGAAGTGGTTTTGGTAAAACAAATAACTGGGGCAATTATTTGTAAATGGTGTATATATATATATATCTTGTAAAGATATTTTGGGACTTAATAATTTTGGAAAAATTATTTGGAATCTGATGATGTGGCGCATCTTTATTGATAGTTAAATAACCGACTATCAATATTTACCCCTGGGATGGTATTGGTTGTGTTTGTTTGGAATTGAATCCACACTTATTTTTAAAATAAGCGCTCGCTATTCGGTTTAGCCGGGAGAGGACCTTTGTGTCATATATCCCATTCCGAATATGCGATACGTCGTTTGGATTGCATTTGAAGACCGGTGTTGAAGACCGGGTATTTGTGAAAACGATAGGATGACCTATCGATTGTCTCCGCATCGTTAGCTACGATATGGAGATTTCCTTTGTGATGGGAAATTTTATCGGGATTGTGAATACCCGGATTGCAAGGGCTTCTTTGGAAGTGCCTTCGGTTCTGTTCGAACCCGGAACAGACTTGTATGGTTACGTGTCTGACATTACATTTTGAGAGATAGAGCAGATTTCTTTCAAATACATTTCTGTTGGTGGCGGAGAATTTATTCTCTTAGCTTAACACCCTTCTCTGAGACGTACGAGCTCAGAGGTTATGTAGTTGAAGGTTATCAGCGATATTTCCCAATCTGGTAATGTGGCATGCTGAGTGCTGCTGTGTGATGATCATTGGTTGATCGTTTGGATATGATCATTTGTTTGATCATTTATCTTTGTGATTATTGCTTTGGTCATCTGTGGACCCAAAGCATGGCTTTGTTGCACAAAGCGTAGCTTTGTGGACGAGACTTCGTCAGGACCTCACTCCCCGGAAATGGTCGAAACAGGAATATGCGGCAAGGTTATGAGGGTCGCGCCCTTTAGGGTATGTCATTTCCTTCTGGAAAAGGGTGGTATCATGGTATGGAGCCCAGATATTTACTCATGTGGAAACACTATATATATTTCTGTGTGGTGTTGTTGGATCGAGCGCTCGGATAAAGGTCCCAAAGGACCGGGGGATGACATATTCGTGTAGTAGTTACCTAGTTACAGAGGTAACCCGGCCTTGTGTTGGCAGAGATCTAACCGTAACGTTAGTTTCTCGGGACGTCCCGCCAGAGGCGATCCCATGTGGCAGTAGGAAGTTCCTTAGCCTGACCATTTGTTGGAAATCCAATCAAAACAATACGCGCCTTGTACGGTTTTAGTTGTATTACCTGCCATTCACTTATGGTGGTCACCACTGTTTGGATGGTAGCTATAGTAGGCATAGTTCGGAATGTCTATGTTGGCTAGGATTTATATTCTACTTTCGAAATTGTTTTCTACACTATGCACTAGTAATAATATCAAAAATGATTTGATTTTCGCGTAGTAAGCATCTTTGACTATCATAAGGAGAAATCTCCTCCAATTCTGCGTTTGCATTGTGTGTGTGGCGGGAGGCCTTATGGTAGTTTCATTTTCCAAAAAGCATTGCGGATTTAAAAATTTAAATTTTCTTGTTGCTTGTTTAAAGATAAACTGTTTTTGAGTTCTCACACCAGTCACATGACTGACCTGGAGTTTATTGTTCCTTTCCTAAACTCTGGGTGCCCACTATTTTCCACACGGGCAGTCTAGAGTTAGGTTATCAGGTTATTCTGGATTCGGGAGTTGCTGTGCAGATCTGGAGGCGAGCCAGATAGCGTAGTCTATTATCTATTGTATATAGTATTTCTTTCCGCTGTTGTTGTCGTACACTCTGATTGATGTAATGTAATGTGATGTAATGTATAAAATGTATAGTTCTTTGTTTTAATGAATATTCATTTATCTATTATATGTTGTTCCGCTGCGACTGTGAGATTCTGTTATTGTTTCTCGTTCTGTTACTTGTTTTTCTGTTTTCTCTTCTCTTTCTTTTCTTTCTTCTTCTACCTCTTTCTTCTTCTAAAACCCTAACGGTTCGATTTTTCGGCAACGAAAAATCCCGATCGTTACACATAGTTATGAAAAAGGCACACAATGCTGCAAAATAGCTTGGTACGAGGCGTACATTTATGGATATTTGATTGTTGTTGAACTCGCCTCTTTCGAGAAACTCTTATGATATACGTTTAGAGTTGCTTCTTCTCTTTCGAAAAGAATTATTATCATTTATCCATGTACCTTACTTATCTCATGCTAATCAGTTGTTTAAGCTAGACTGACCCGTGTATTTTTATATACTCAGGTCAGACCGAGTTGTTTCAGGTTAATTACCTGCTATAGGACTTTGCTATGCCGCTTCTGCCTTGAATATTCTACTTATCTCCTTTTATGTAGTTTTTAGTCGTTTTGTATGACTCTGATATGATCTATTGTTTTGACTCATTGTATATTGTGTGGTCTTTGTACAACTTCTGATGTATCATTTTGTATTGTACCGGGATGTATCTGTATATATGTGTGTGTGTGTGTGTGTGTATGTTTGACTGCTGTTCTGTGATGTGTTGTACACATTGTTGTTGTATTTTGTTCTGATAGACCCGTTAGCCACCTTAGTTTTGTGTTAAGCATTTATTGAATATGTCGATCCACTTGAGAAAGGAAAATCTTTTTAGAGCACATTAATGCATTTAATAGATGTTTAAGACAAAGTTATAGATGGTCGCTCCTAACCAGCCCTATTCTCTGCATTAGGAGACAGTATTATCTAGTAATACTCTTTGTTAATGTGGATCTTGGGGTGGGGCGTCACAGCTTGGTATCAAAGCAAGTTGTGACGGCCCCACCCGAGACCCACATTAACAAAGAGTATTAGTGGGTAATACTTCTTCTAATGCGGAGAATATATATATAAGTTATTTCAGAAAATTTGACTATTAAGAAGTAAAGATTCTCTTATGGTATTCATTTTAATTTTATTTTCGATATACTGAACTTAGATTTGAGATGAAAGTTTACTAAGTAACGTTAATTAGATTGATTTATTTGTTTGTAAAGAAATCAATTTGTTGTGACAATATTTTATATTTTTGGCCGCAATAATGTTAAATTGCATTTATCTTTTTAATCTTCAATGCATTAAATGTTGTCGTCATAGTAACAAATTAAATTACCCTACTATCATAAATGCATTGACTATAGTAAATTAAATGTTGTTGTGTTTTTATGTTTGGAATAAGTATAGACATACCATTTATTTTCTGGTGTACTTATTTTAGCAAACAATGCTCGATATAATGAAAGAAATAAGTTTGAATAACAAGATGAAGTTGTGAAAAGATTTTTTTTTTCAACCAGAAGTTGTATAACTCAGTTCGAGACTTGAAGTCCTGAATTATGTAATGATTTGTTGATAAAGTCTATGACTTGAAATCTTATAGTTATTTTTTCATTATCGAAATGTATAAGCTTCTAAACAAGAAGTTCACACAAAATTTGAGAACCCGAAATTCATAATAAATTAATGGGATTGAAGTTCATGAATTAGAAACTCGAAGCTTTCTTGAAACTATGTAAAATGTTAAGATTACACTTCTTGAAGAAGTTAAAAGAGATAAATACATCTTAACACAAGATTATGACAGTGCGTTCAAGAGATTTCAAAATCACAAAATGAGTTATATCTCACTTACATCTTTGCATCTACATATTATATTGACCAAATATCCTGAAGGTATTATGTTGTATTACATTTCAAATATGTCTTGAATTGAAAATTAATTATTAATTTAGCTTTGAAAAGGATGTTCATTATTTATAAAATATGAATTCAAATGACATTTTAGTCCATATTTCTCATTTTTCATTTCAGTTTTTATGTTGTAGTTGGTTTAAAATGTTTTCCCTCATTATATATACTTCTATGTAAAGTACACATGGTCAATTTATAGGTTCTGTGCAATGCGAAATATAATTTCATTTCAATATGTGCAGCTTTAATTTAATTATTATCTCTGTTGCTTTCTCATTGATATATCTAAATATAGATCCGATCTTTACTAATCACACTATGTTATGAAACCTAAAGTTTTGACAAATTATTTTTGGGTGCATTAGTCAAACTATTTAATTAACGAAAAACATTATAGTATTATCTAGAGGAGATAACTCATATAACGTACTATTTAAGTTTATGGATGTGTGTGTATATATTAATTTCTTGATGCGATGTGTTCTTTAAAATTTATATTGCAAATCCAACATCTCAGAAGAGATGTTGTAGAAATTTTATTTTTGTTAGATTGCAATTCCTTCAAAAGAAATACTATATTTCCTGAAGGAATATCATATAAAACATTAGAAGTAATAAAAATAATTTATCTCTAAAAAAAAGGTATTGTATACCAATATTACAATTCAGAAGTAGTGGTTCTATCTCTTTTATCTTACTTTCATTTGGTGCATATAATTATATTACTGTATTAAAAGTTTGATGTGACATTTCAAAAACAGTTACAACAAAAATCTCCAATAGAGATATTTTATGCTACTATAAAACTAGTAATTATATAATTTATGTGAAAGAAATATTGTATATTGATATGACATTCTAAAGCAACAATTAGCAAAGGGATCAAATCGAAGAGTATTTCATCACTGCAATACCGAGCGGCGCCTCATTTTCAAAGCCCTAGTTTATAAATTTGGACGAACGAGTATAAAAGAGAAAGCAGCCATTTTTAACGCGAAGGAAAGAAGGCCGAAGGAATAAAAAGAAAAGGGTGATTTCTTATTTGGGCCGGCTACCATAAAGTATTAATTCGGCTTTATTTTTAAAATTAGAGTTTTGATTTTTAAATTGTTTTCAAATTTTTATTTTTTCTTTTAAACAGTTGTAAAGTCTAGTCATGTGAGTAGGAAACGAACTACGGTGGTGTAATTCGAAAACTCGCAACTAGATGGCTGAGTTGTGGTAGGTTTTGAGCGTAGAGTTAGGTTAGTCGATATCAGGTGTCGCGATTTTACGTGTATAAGCGTCTGAATATTTAATTTCTAGTAGAAATTTTGGGGGCAGCACGTAGGCAGGGTTTTGCCGAAGCTGGGTAAATATGTGTTGTTCTGTTTCTGTCTTTTATATTCTGGTATTATCCGTGTTGCTATTTTTATGCTATTATCAGTACTGCGTTTATTTTGTATACTTTCGCATTAAATTTTTATAATTAATAGTATCACCTTATTCACCCCCCTCTAGCATGAAATCGATCCTACAAGTAGTATCAAAGCTAGGAACAAAATCCAATTTTTGATTTCAAAATTTTGGTTTTTCAAAAACCAATTTTGGTTTTCAAAAACCAATTTTCGTTTTAAAATTTTGAATTTTTAAAATGGCTTCTTTTAATAATGCTTTCGATGAGGGTCAGTCCATAGTTTGACCACCAATGTTCAATGGTGGATAAGCTTACTGGAAAAACTGAATGAAATTTTTTCTGAAAACCATTGATGCTTATAATATTGTTGAGCATGTTACAGAACACCAACTATAGTGGTAAATAATCACAAAATAGATAAACCAATAGACCAATGGATAGATCTTGAAAATAGACTACATAATGCTAATGATAAAGCTATGAATTCTATTATTTGTCCATTGGATCAAATTGAATTTAATCGTGTCTTACATTATCTAACTGCACAGGAAATCTGGCACACACTTGAAGTGACTCTTGAAGGAACATCTCAAGTCAAGGAATCTCGCCTTGCCATGCTTAGTAGTGAATACGATAATTTTGGAAGTGCCAAGGAAGAAAATGTCAAAGAGATGTATAGACGACATTCTAATATTGTATACAAATCAAAAGCTCTCCGAAAATCATACACAGAGTTGGAAATAGTCCAAAAAATCCTCAGAGTCCTTCCATGAAATTTTGAAGCCAAAGTCACTGCCGTTCAAGAATCAAAAGATTTGAAACAAATCAAAGTTGAAGAGCTCATTGAAAATCTCGCCACTTATAAGCTAGAAATGAAATTCAAGGAAGAACATGAAGGAGGTGATGCATGAAAGAAATCGATATCTCTCAAAGGAACAATAGAAAATGACGACGACGACGTAGCAGCTGAGCTGGCACTATTAATAAAAAAATCGAAAGGTGGAATCACGAATACGGAAATCCAACTGAAAAGCAGAATAGTCAAAGCACTAGACGACCCAGACGAGCAAGAGATCATTTGTCACAAGTTCAACAAACCCGGTCATATCAAACTCAATTGTCCACAGAATCGATTCAGCCAAGGAAAGAAACAGAAAAGGAGAAGTTTGCAGCCACTTGGGATGAAACTGATGAAGATGATAAAAGCACTGACAATGAGAGTGAAAAAACATATTTGTGTCTTCAAGGTGATATAATTGACAATGATGATGACGAGCCAAGAGAGGTATCAAAACTTACTCATTCAAAGCTTCTTATATATTTTCACGAAGTAAATGGCTGTTTCGAAAGACTTAAGGAGAAATACTCTAAAATTAAATCACAAAGAGACACTTTGATATAATTAAATAAACAACTTAATCAATTGGTTAAAAACTATAAAAATAAAATTCCTAAGTGTGACAAGGGTCCATCATTTGAAGAAGAGATTAAACAATAAGAAATTAAAATTAAATTAGTTGAAAATGAAAATTTGATTTTAAAAGAAAGTGAAAATACGAGGAGAGAGAATTCCATTAAAAAGTGGGCATAGTTATTAAATGAAAATTAATCTCTAAAAAAACAAGTCCAACAACTGTCTACGACTTTAGAAAATTTTTAAAAAAGTGAAAGATCATTAAATATGCTATTAAGGAAACAAACTTTTAATACAGGTAAACAAGGACTTGGATATAATCAACTTGAACTTGTTAGAAGCAAAATTAGTCAAGTCAAATCTGAGTGCACAATTTGTAGAAAAATAGGACACAATCAAAACATTTGTTGGCATAGACCCAAAAATGTAAAAACCATTCCAATTTAGGTTCCAAAAGGCATAAACATAAAATCCCTTAAAGTTAACCAAATTTGGGTGCCAAAAGGAACAAATATAAATTCGCTTGGGTCAAATCAAACATTTTTTTTCAAAATTTGTTGCCACTAACAACCATGGACCTATAAAAACAATAGGTCACAAAAATCTTCTCTCGTGTTGGCATGGTGGCAGGCCGAGGAACAACAACAGTGTTACGTGGATTCTGGCTGTTCCAGGCACTCAACGTGCGACAAATCAAAGTTCCTTAGCCTAGTATAAAGGTGGCAGAATCATAATGGGTAACAACGAAAAATTATCGTAAAGGTAAAATAGATAACCGTACATCTATCTTGAACGATATATCAGATGTGATAATCTACACCATAATCTGATTTAATTCAGCCAGTTATGTGATAAAGAAACGAATTTTGATTTTGGTTCTGACTTATTCAAAACTGTTGGTCAGTTAACTTTTTATGATGAGAAATCTAGAGTCTTCGTATAGATTTATTTGAATTAATGATGATGTTTTATTAGTTGATAATTACTCATGATATACGCGGATATATTTGTTTCTGGATCTATCACCATGTTCACTATTTGTTTATTTGCATGGTTTCAATTCAATTTTATTCAAAAGCTGTTAAAAATGATTTTAAGATATTTTGTTTCACACTTCACGATCTGATCTATGGCATAATAATCTTGAGCCATTAGGAAATTCGGATGCAGATAACACTGGCAAGCTAGTTGATAGGAAAATTACTAGTGGAACGTGATTTATGTTGAGACATTCAATAGTTGCATCATTTTCAAAGATAATATCTGCATACTTTTCATTTCAACCGATTTTTAATTAGCAGACAATTTTCTTTTATAAAACCCCTTCCAGAAAATCAATTTTGTTGACCTTGTTTCAGATTAGTCATTTTAGAAAATTTGATTTTTTTGGATTTGATCTTAAATGACTACATTAACTAATCTCGCTCCCTACTGATTATCGAAAAGATAAATAGTGATTGAAAAAGTGACCAGTGCTGATATTAATCATATATTATAACTTAAGACTCTATATTTAGTAAATTTCTTTAGAAATTTAAACAAGAGTTATAAAAACTTTTTATTGGTAAAGTATTCCACGACCATCTCTAATTCTATTATATTTCTAATGACCATCACTCATAAAAATCCAATATAGTATGTCAATATGTGGTATTTTAGACGGAAAATCAATCATTTTTCATTTTATTATATTTTTAGCAATAAAAACATCCAAAGTATTCACTCTCGTTTAAAAGTCCCTATGTCTATGCATGGGTAAATTACTTGGATTTTTTTATTATGTGCTTCCATGCTCATTTAAAAGTCCTCACGATTGTGCATGTATGGAACACGTATCAAAATTGATTGATTAAATAGACAAGGTAATTCTAATCTCATTTAAAAGTCCCTACAGCTATGCATGGTTAGAAGATACTTGAATTCATACTTTTAGAAAAAAATTAAGAATACTACTAATCTCATTTAAAAGTCCTAATGGTTATGCTTGGTTAGTAGATATTTAAATTCCTGATATAAATATACCACAAATATACACAACTATATGGTTTTATATAATGACATTATCCCTATCATTCTAAAGTGGAATATGCATCAAACAGAGTATTTATGATTTTTTTTTTTGAAATTTAATATTTATACTCGATTGGGTATTAATATTGTAATAATGTCTATCACTTTATCTCTATTTTTCTACCACCGTTACTCTTTTGCTGATAACAAAAGGGGGAGAGAAAAGTTAAGATTTTGGCAAACAAAGGTCAAATATTTTATTTTGTATTTTCTATTTGCATCTAGGCTCATTTTCATACTTTTGTGCATATATGAAGGGGGAGCATTCAAATAAGGGGAGCAAATTCAATGATCAAATACATTTAATAAAATTCAAAATCTTAAATATATTTTGTTATCATCAACAGAGAGAGATTGTTGAATATGCAAGTATATGATTTTTGTTTGATTATAACATATATATATATATATATATATTCGTTTAAATGTATTTGTTAACGTACTATTTTATTTTTTCACATAATAGATATTTGCTGAATAAAATAAATAACATAGAATTTAAATTCAAACAGATATTTTATTTAAACAAATATTTGTTACAATATTGAATAGTACAAATTTAAGCTCTCACTATATATATATATATATATATATATATGTATGTATAAACTTCAATTTCATTACAATTTCAATCACATCACATTTTTCATTTTATATACATTTTCATCTCACTACATTTCACTCATTCACTCGTATTTGATCTTCAACTCTATTTCAGATTGAATCCAGCATCTGAGTAATCTACAGAATAAATACTAACGTAGTAAAATTAGAAAAGAAATATTTTTGCAGTGTAAAATAAAATGTGTATTTTGAAAATGTTATTGCCTTAGTTATTTGGGTTGTTCGTCGTCAATTAATCTTGAATTCATCATACACAAACAACTTGTGACATGCACAGTGTATCATTATACATGCCACAAGGCCGTGCACACCAGTATGCACTTGACAAACTGCGGGGATAGGTGAGCACAGGGTCAAACCCAATCAAAAATCGGGTTCAACTCAAGTGAAATACAAATAAAGTCATGATATTAGCACAAAGGTCAAACTCGAGCTATAAGCTGGATTCAACTCAGGTGAAATTTCAAAAATCATGATGAAGTTCAAGTGAAAAAAATGAAAAGAGACGTGCACAAGAAAACAATGTAGCTAGTTAGATATGGAACCAGAGTTATAGTTTCAAGTGCACAACAACATCGAGTATGCCAGACCTCATATATACTATGCATATGAATCAAATGCAATCAACTGAAGTGAAGACCTGGCAACAAGTATGATATGATCAAAGGCAACAACATCAACCAAGGTCAGACTGCACAGTCAAATGCAAGCATATGAATACAAACTCAGACTGTAAATACAAAGTTCAGTAGCATGGCACAAATGCACACAACACAGTCTCGACCAAAACATGATGTAATTGTCAACAAGGACATAGTTGATGCATGCAGACTTCAAGATGTAGTGCATAGTCAAAGTGAAACAACATATACACATGCCCAGGCTCTATCAAAGTCAGATGCCTTCAAATGAACCAGACCAAAACTGAAAATAAAATGGCGTATGTATATAAACATGATATGGACTATGGTGAACCAAATTGAAACAGACTTGTATACCACACAAGAATGAACAAAGCCACAATAGTAAAGCTCTGGAACAAAATCAAAGACAACTAAATCATGGAAAAGTCTCAACAACACATATACACACACATGCATATGCATGTGTACACATGGTGACATGCAACAGTGAAGCCACCAGACTACATGAAGTCTAACAATAACCAATGGACTCAGACTTGAAGTAACAAGAAGGATCAACTAAACCCAGAAATGATGACTGGAAACACTATGGCAACTCAACACAATGCATATGTTAACAGTGATGTACACATTGAACCAAACAACTATACATAATGTGAAGATATCAAGTGAAGGCCACACCAGCTTGAATGTACATAAGCAACAATGCACATCAACTATCAAGTACAGACTCAATGAAACAACACTGCAAACAAGTCACATGTTCCAAACAATTAATATCACACATAACTCTAAGCATGCAACCGAATACAAGTCGAAATGCTCAGCTCACAAAAATGCAAAGCTATGCCAGAAAGTGCAGACCACATTCATATGAAACCATGGTAAAGTATATATATATATATATATATATATGATGTATGTGCAGTGATAACTAGTACAACAGCTCGAATGAGCACGTGCACTTATATACATATGCAACAGCCGGTATACAACTAGAGAATCACCAAACAAGTGAGGTAGACAAGACAATGGTTCCGGATAAGTGAAACATGGAGATGACATTGATGTACACATATAAAACAGTGGACAATGTAACCTAGACCAATGTCATGATACAACTACAGATGCAAGCAAGTCAGAAAATCAAGGCATGTAGCCGTGGTGACCAAGATAATAACAAAGTCAAATTTACACAAAATCAAAGTGGCCAAAGTCAAATGCAATAGCAGTTTCAAATTGAACAAGTCAGTGCCGAAGTTAAATATTATCACAGTCAATAAGCATAAAGAAAGGAACCAAAGTCAAGTTTAGATGCCAAAAAATCAAGCCGTGGTAGCCAGGAATTAAACAAGTCAGAATCGAGCCGTGATAATCAAGTAATCACAAAATATACGAATTTGAACAAGTTAGTACAAATCTCAAGCATTCAAGAAAAATTGAACAGCAAAACAAATTATCAGACAATCAAATATTTATGGAATTAAACCCTATTTAAACCCAAAGTCACCATTGCCCTAAAATCCATCGAGTTCAATCAAATCAATCGGTAAAGCAAAAAAGCATAAATAACATACCATTAAAATCGAACTTGATCGAGAAGCAGCCGTAAGCAACAATCAACAGAGGGATCAAATCGGAGAGTATTTCATCATTGCAATATCAACCTGCGCCTCATTTTCAAAGCCTTAGTTTATAAATTTGGGCGAGCGGGTATAAAAAAGAAAGCAACCATTTTTAGCGTGAAGGAAAGAAGGTCGAAGGAATAAAAAGAAAGGGGGGATTTCTTATTTGGGCCGGTTGCCATAAATTATCAATTGGGATTTATTTTCAAAATTAGGGTTTGATTTTTAAATTGTTTTTCAATTTGTATTTTTTCTTTTAAAACAGTTGTAAAGTCTAGTGTGTGACTAGGGGATGAACTACAGTGATGTAGTTCGAGAATTCGTGACTCAATGGCTGAGTTGTGGTAGAGTTTTGAATGTAGAGTTAAGTTAGTCAATAGCGGGTGTCGCGAGTTTATGTGTGTAAGCGTCTGACTACTTAATTTGTAGTAGAAACCTTGGTGGCAGCACGTAGGCAGGGTTTTGCCGAAGCTGGGTAAATCCGTGTTGTTCTATTTCTGTCTTTTATAATCTGCTATTATCCATGTTGCTATTTTTCTGCTATCATCAATACTGCGATTATTTTGTATATTTCCGCATTAAATTTTTATAATTAATAATATCACCCTATTCACCCCCCTCTAGGATGAAATCGATCCTATAATATATACATAATTAAACGTATAAAATAAAGCATATGTGTGTGTGTGTGTGTGTGTGTAATAGTTAAATATATATGTATATATATAAGGCTAAATAAAATGTATACATATGAATAATTAATTCCATTCAAATACTTAAAACACACACACACACACACACACACACACACACATATATATATATTAAAATTATTTCCAAATCAAAATTAGCATAATAAACATACAATAATAATTTTATCATTATTTTATATATATATAATAAATAGTTTCGTTCATAATAATTTAAAATATTAGTAATAAGTATTAAAAAAATCAAATTTTAAATTGTAAGAAAATTTAGAATCATAAAATACAGGTTCAAATTTTTTTTCATGGTTTTTTGAAATAAAATATTATTTTTAATAAATAAAAGAAATGTTCAACCTTAGTAATTTAATTATTAAAAATATTAAATGTTAACAAAAAATTCTGAAATTTTTTCCATGGGTTACTGCATTGATGCAATATTTATTTTAAATATGATAGACAATTCAAATAATCAATAAAAGATAACATAAAATTATTTTTATATATAAAAACTTTATTTTCGAATTTGATAATTCATATTATGTATAAATAGGAGAAAGGAAAAATTCTAAGCTGTTTATACGCTATAAATATACATATATGTAGTTATATGTTTAAAATATACGTTAGTCTGTATTTCAATTAATATATAAATATACACAAAATAATTAATAATGAATTTTTTTAATTTCTTACGGCAAATTATGTTTGTTTACACATAAAATACAACACATAATAATATAACCATGCACGTAACCAAACTAATTTGTGACAACTACATATACCTACGAAAATCTCACCTAACTAGTTATACAACATTAATATGTATACAGATTTGGGATTATTCAATATTAAATCATAAATATGATATGATTACCGTTTATATAAATAAAATACTAATTGATGATGCCTTTGAGTCCGCTTGAATCAATGAATTCCCTTCTCTAGTTATGCTCGATCCGTCAGATTACAAGTCTGGAATCGTCGAACTTTTCTATCAAATAGTGCTTTTACTTAACTTGAATTGATTCGAGATTCTTAGAACGGATATGGGGATTAATTTTGGCCAGCAAACTTGATAATTATGGCAGCCAAAAGTTGTTTTTTGATTAAGGGTTTATAGAGATATATATCTAGCATTGTACAAGAGAGATATTAGGACAATCTCATTACATATTCTCTCTTAATCTTAGCCGTCCATCTCTAGGTTTAATCCTAAGCTTTAGCTGCCTCCATTGTAAAAGCCGAAATTTGCAGCCCTATTGATGGGCTTTAAACCCATTTAAGCCCAAGCTAAAACGCTACGCAATTAAATCTAATTTAATGGCTTATTGTTATCGTATATCGATTGGTACATTTATAACTATTATAAATATATACAACAATTTTTATTTCTCAAACTATATTCAGATTTTTATAATTAATATTTCATAAATATCGATTAATTTAATTTATTTATAACAATTATAAACTAATTAAATCATTCAGTCTTAATGGAATTCATCATTTCAGTTGTTTAACTCTTAGATGTAAATTTGGTTTGCAATAAACACCGAACTATTCGAATGTAAATGTTTACACGTCACTTAGCAAGTGTTGTGACATTATGGCTAAATTTATCGCTTATTCATTTTATGTAAAATCTTATTTAATTTAATAAGCATTACCCATTAGTGCCATTTATATACACCAATTCTCTTCGGCAAAAATTGTATCACTTTGGATTTATGGAATTTGGTAATGGTCAAAATTCTAATATCGTCCTTATTCAACTCTATAGTACAAACACAAAATCCTTGGTTTAATAGTGACAATTATTATTAACCATGCCACTCTAACCAAAGATTTTGACTTTGGGTTGAGTTGACTTTGACCATGATACTAACCTCATATAACTGAAGTGACGAATCCTCTCTTGAATAGCGTCTTCCTTCCAATAATTCCACTCGACCCAACTATAATCATTTGATGTATGTCGTTCCATGATTTGACTATAATCAAAGCAGATTTTTCATAACGAATGTTGACAGTATTCTCAAGTCGAAAGAATTGTGTAAATAGCCACATCGATATTTTCTATTTGACCTTGGTTATATTAATGAATAGAAAATTATCGAGTGAGTCATTCCATAGTTATCCAATAACTATCAGTATGTAACCCCTTGGTGCCCCCTATAGTCATGAGTAATACACTGTCCAACATTTGAATAACGATACGTACTCTAGTCTTAACGAATACATTGATATCCAGTCTCGATGCATCTTGGCTAGGAACATTTAAAATGATACATTTGTTTCATTGTGATAAATTACTCACGGTTACAACACTTTGTAACTACTATCACAAAACATATCATTTATAGATTTTCTATTAAATATACTTTTTATTAAATTTATTAATTAATATAACTACATTATATCAAGTATATAATAGAAAGAAAATACCTTTATTTCGAAAAAGATTGGTCAAGGAGTTAGAAATATGTAACAAATTACATAATTGCCCCTAGGGCATACTCTTAACTCTACCACTTATATCATTATAACCATATACAATAAAAAATGAAATGGAAATCTTACTTTATTTCTAACAAGGTTCGCTATAAGAGTTAAGTTATATTATATTTTTTTACAAAATTACCCTTGGGGAAAATCCTTAACTGTATCAATGACACCCACTTTAAATGCTCAACTTCTAAATCTTCGATATCAATGTAAATACCATCTTCCTAGGCATCTTCATTCCTATGTTTTGACACCCAAGATTCTCTTTCTATCATGTCACTCTTAAAATTACTACGATAAAAAACTTTCGAAACATGACATCCTGACGTAGTATACTCAAATTGAACTAATATCTCCTTAAGCAATCCATTAAATAACTCTACCTTCACAATCTTCATAAACATATAATGGTTGTAACGACCCAGTATTTTCAACCCTTCGCATCCGCACATTGTCGGACTTGAATTGTTCAAAATACTGCGTTGTAGAATAAATTTGGCAAAACTCAGAATATACAATAAATAGATCACAGAATCACATACACAGATATCAGAATCTCGCAGCGGAAATTAAAAATTTAGTGGTTCATGAAGCCACTGATATAACTTCAACAAAACAGAACTTACATTGTCTATAATCCTCAATACAAATTTTAAGACATAAATAGAGATAGAGTCTTCAAAGTCTTGAATTCCAGAAAAGATAAAGGCTGAAACAACTTCCAGCAGCGCGAATGATCTACTGAGTGTCCTAGCTACGGAGAAGAAATTGAAGCTGCAACTCAGGCTGACCCGAGCGAAAAATAAAACATAACACTCGAGTCAGGACATACATACTTATATAATGTAAGCTAATTCAAGTGTACTGTAATATAGAGCAAGTAACTTAAAGGATGCTTGGGACCGCCCATCCTCTAAGGATCCGTCAAACTATTTACTATGTAGTATATTGCGCTATTATAATAGTGTCTATTTATAAAATAAACATACTTTTAAATAGCATTAAGGCTTTACATTTTCCACCTTAACACGTAATAGTCCCAGTAGTCCATCCAATATCATAGCTCCTCCTGATCGGGAAGCAACTAGAGGATACCACACGGGCTACGGGAGAAATCTAAACTCGTACAAGGCTCGGTATGGTAGATGACACGGCACAACTAGGCAATGCCAGGGTAGATATACCAATTGCTATCCAGGCTGGTGGAAACGCGTAGCCGCAGTTACCGCCCACCTCGGACTAACTCCCCAAAATCAAAATATAGAGGTGGCCACCGAATCAATCCAAAATCATAGTATAATATCGAAGAGGAGCGTCCGATCAGAGGAATGACCTCATTGGCCTGGAATTGCTCCTGTTTTAGCCACCTTATGCCAACTCACGGGAGTCGGGTCCACGTATTTACCTTACAGGAAACGCCACCACCGACCTACTTCATTCTGGAATCTCCACCGCGTACACGGTTGGTCAAAGTGGTTTTCGGTATCGACAGAGAGTATGTCCATATCCGATCCCGGTCTCTTTGCCAACCCATCGTTATTATAACCCGTGGTCATTTAAAAACAATTTATACTTTAAAACCAGTATAAACATTTCCATTTCAAAACTATAAATACGATATCATTTAAAACCCAAAACAACATGATATCGTTATATTCAAATATAATTCTTTTCCAAAACCATACTGCTTAAAATTTATAATATCTGGAAACCAAATATTTGAATTATACCTTTAAACCATAATATATTGGAAATTTTTCTTTAAAAAAAAACATAACTCCCAAAACACAAATGGTTTGGATATAAATGGTTTAACTTTATGGTTACTTTGTAAAGAAGATAATTTACATAGCTTTACAAATATATTTCTTTATTTTAAACCATAATTTAAATATCACTTCATGTTCCCAAGACCATTTCAATTCCTATATATATATCCAATTGGAGTATTAATATTCAAAACTAAGGTTGGATATTTTTTCTTTCAACAAATTAGTGTTTATTATTTCGTCTTGAATATTCCCATAAATTCCATAGATAAAACTCCAAAATTATGCCATTAAATAATTTCAAAATTTACTTAACACTAGAATGTTCATCTTAAATTTATTAAGAAAAATCCAGTTATAAATCTCATATCTTAAAGGTCTCCAAAACTTAAACATAAATATAATTTATCAAATTCCTTAAATTTCAAAACAATCAAATTCCAGATTCTATAGCACTTAGGAAATGCTACCTAAAGTTACGGGTAAAACTAGTCCAATTTCAAAAGACAGCATTTAAATGCTTTAGTAGATTGTTTAACTTAATAAATATTTCCAAATATAACTTATATATATATTTCTTAACTGAAATCTTATCCTTTCAAAAATCCAGAATTTCCAAAATAAGTTATATTCCAAAATTTTATTCAAATATTTATTTATTTATTTATTAACATTTATAACTCATTCAAAATCAATATAAAATCCTTTAAAGATATTAAATCAAATATTTAACTTCCAAAATAATTTTAAGTATTTCAGAAAATATTATAAGGACCACGGGCCTGTATATAGTTTTCTAGCCTAGGTCAAGTGATACGGATTTATATCATTTCAATCCGTAATTTACAAACCCCGGGTTCTATCATTTCAAACCCGCAATCCCAAGTTAACAGTTAAACAGTTAACATAATAATAGCACAGTAATCATCATTTAGGCCTATCATGTCAGCCCACAACAATCTAAATTTAACAGGGAACTTGCAGTGGTGATTTAAGCAGTAAATAAACAATAATATAATATAACTGCAGAAATAATACAACAGATAATAACTGATGAGGTGTCAATTTAAATGGGATTCATCATTCTACGTTATACTACAGACAGATAATATTTAAATAAAATTTTTACACATACACTTGCGATAATTCACAAAATATATGTACATATGTCTGGTGAGAAATACTCACCTTAAACGCTGCAGTGGATCTAAATCAAACACGGTATCTACTTCGGAAAAAAAAACGGAAAGCACGATCAAACTTCGGCGGATGCAAAGCCTTGACTTAAATCTATAAGATCCAAATACCAAGTATGCGAATTTAAAAATTACGGTCAAAGCAAAATTTCAGAACAACTGGAACGAATAGAATAAAAGAAATTTAGTTCAACTTGCTCGACTACTACAACCCGCTAACCGTCTCAACATATCCTAGGCCCATACTTCAACCGTACGCATGCATAAAATAAATTGAATAAATTGCAAAATAAATTGCAAATTTAATACAATTGATTGAATAAAAAGATGTTATGCACCCAAACAAAACAAATACATGTTTAGACATTATTAAATTATTTCTCACATTTTTAATCATATTTATCATGATCAATTATTTTCATTCTCATATATATTTATTTAAATAAAATGACAATATTGGCAACAAACACAATACTGTTCAAATTATTCGATTTAATCAAATGTAGCCACTAACTACATTCGAATTCATTAAATAATACTTTATTTCACATACATGTTCATCATGTTTAGGCAAATTATTTCTTCTTTTACTTTTATTATTAAACATTAAAAGGTGATTATTGGTATACATCACCAATATCCTTTTATTAACCATAATAAATACAATCCATTGATATTTATCCACCCAAATTCTCAAATAAGTAGTTAAATTTATTTTTTAACCATCTTAAATTTATTTCAACCATTAAAATTTTGAAATAAATGTCATTTTATTATATTCACCCAAGATTTATTCATACAATATTGTTTATTTGAATTAAACAACATTTCATATCATTTTCTCCTTATCAATTTATCTTCTCCATTATTAAATTGTAATTCTTTTTTTTTTCTTTCTATGCCTTCCTCTTCAAACTGCACTTATCCAAATCCACAATACCACTAACTACATCATAACTACACTAATTCCATAGTCTAGCTTCCTACAATCAATTTATATCATTTCTTCCAGCCTACTACTAACAAAGTTCTATATGTATTTATAAATGGCACGGCATGATGGGGAAGTAGCCGAGCAAGGAAATCAGAGAACACAAGAAGGAGGAAGGAAAATTGGAAGAAGCAAAGAAATAAACAATGCAAATTATTTACCTGATAGAAGCTTGTACCAGAGAGGGACAAACAAGGAGATATGAAAACTTATGTGAATGAGGCAAAGTATTTATAGATAAACTTGCGAAATAAAAAGGGGAGATAAATAGGCAGGTTTGAAAACGTAAGAAATAAATGCAAGCGTTGATTTTTGAGTGCACGCGTTTAGGCAAGAGATTTATTTCCAGTTCTTCTTGTTTGAACGCTACACGAAAATTGTGATAAATGCATGCGTTGATTTCTCTTTCCAGTTTTATGTTTGAACGATATCACTCTTTTGGATTTTTTTTTTTTTTTAGATAGCTTGCGTGATTTATACCAGTTATAATCTAAATTTAAAGCATGCGTTACTGCAAATTTGAACAGATTTGATTGAGGAAGCAAAACTTGAGCTCTTGCGTGATTTATGGTAAGCAATGAAAAAGCTTTTAACTGAAAAGGCAAAAGTAATAAATGCTTACATACATATTTACTTGATCAATGGTTCGAAAAATTTATTTATTGCAAAACAAACGCAGTGGAAACAGAGAGATATAATGGGTATGCGAAAATTTGCAAAGATAGGCAAGATTAAATTTTGAATGCATTTAATTTAGGTGAGGGGAAAAATGGCAATTGGAAGAGTTGATATTTTTGTGGATAAGGCTGCGTGAATAAATGAATACAGTGATATGCTCAAGAAACAAATGGTAAGAGGCAAATGTCAAAATGTTAAAAGAATAAAATTTTGTGTCACGCGCAAAGGAAGGCAAATTTGATTTCCATATTCTTCTAATCAATTAATTCCCCTTTAATTGCCTTTAATTGATTTCAATTGATTACCTTATCCCTTTTAATTACCCTCCTTAATTGATTTCAATTAATTACCATATTACCAATTAATTATCCTCCTTTAATTACATACTCAAATTTGGTTACTAACTTAATTAGTTAATTAACCCTTTTTGTTAATTATCAATCCTGCGACGTCTCACATTAATCCGTCCGCTTTGTAGGCACTGGTTGTCGGACTGGTTACACGGGCAGATTTCTCCTACAAAATGGGGATTAACCTCGTGTCCTCATGCCATTAACCAAAAGAATTAACTTATTTATCTTTCATCAATTTTATTAATTTGCATTAATTATTCAATAAATTAATTCTGGTCAACTACTGAAATTTTACAATTAATTTCTCTATTAATTGTCATAAATTTCTTTTTGAAATATCTATTAATTGTCATTAACTCCATTTTAAAATATCCGTATGTGCCTTTATTCAAGTTTTGAATTGCTAACTAGGAATAAGGTAGATTTATCAAATAAATTGATTGTAAGTTTCATTGTTTTAAATTGCTTAACAATGTTCACTGCTAACATAATTAATATGTCAAAATTGAGAATATTCCACCAACATGATTTGCATGTCATAACCTACCAAATTAACATAATTAATTAACTACTTTAATATGTTACAAATTTTCTCCTTTTCATTATTTTTAGGGAATGGGTATAACAACAGATATTATGATAATATCCAAAACATTTAGTTACCACTCACTTCATTATACATTATAAAAATTTCCTTTTTTTTTTCTTCTTAAATTTAGTTACAAAAATCATATTAAATTAACGAGTTTAATTCTCTAAATTAAATATTTAAACAATATTGGTAAACATAATTTAAATAAATTATATTTCTAAAAACAAAAAAATTAAAAGAAATAAATAGCTAAAAACTAGGGCTGTTACACTCTCCCCCACTTAAGAACTTTTCGTCCTCGAAAAGGAACAAAAGAAAAGAAACAAAGGAAGATAAGCTAGATAAACAAGAACTTTAAACGAATAGTTCCGGATTTGAAGCACGAAGAAGATCTTCTAGAATCGGTTTTACTCTTTTCAGTTCGACCGTCGGTCTATGGGTGGTAAGCGGTGCTCAGGCCCCGATGAGTAACAAAGATTTTTAAAGATTATAGAAAAGATTTCTAAATAGACTGGTATAAGCAATAGCCTCCTCATTCTGTAGCAGATAGGGAAACCAAGGACACTTAAAGATAGTTTGAAAACAAATAAGATAATAAATTTGCAATCATAATGCTTTGAAATCATTAAATTTATAAATATTATCATTTGGAAATCATGCTACTAAAATCATAATACCTTTAAAATAATCTTCATTTATACCTTTTAAATTCAATGCCAAACAATATTCATTTCAAGGTTGAAATATTCCTAAGTTCATTTATAAAAAAATTTCCAAAACATTTTATTTTTAGAAACAGCAGCACTCATAATATACTATAGTAGATATAATAGTATTCCTAATCAGTTTATTATGTACTTAACTCTGAATTTTAACAAATAACCTAACACTTTATTAAAAATACTTATCTTATAAATAAGATATTCCTTCAATAAGTTACCCTTGAATTTCCATTTGAAAACCAATTCTCAATTATCAAAATTTAGTGATATTAGAATACGTCTTAACTATTTATTTAGACATCAATTAAACTATGATTTGAAGATATATAATCCTTACTCCAAAAATATCCCTTTCAAATATATTTTCCTTATTCAAAGATACCTTGTTTATTACACAAACATATTCATTTCAGGAAATAACCTTTTATTAAAATCTCTTGGTTAGATTTACGGATCCATATTAAATTAATTTGATTATTAAGACATTTGAATAAAATTCCTTAAATTCCTTTTCCTTATTTATCCCCATTAATCTTTTATAACTAAAATTTAAGTGTATAATATTTATTATAACCACTCATAAAATCCATTTATATTGTATATTATCCAATTACATGTTAACTTTTGAAAATCAAGGTAAGTTATATTAAATGAAATTGGGTGTTATACAAATAAAACTTTCAATTTAATTATCTCCAATTGGAACCTTTTTATTCAAATTTTTGTTATTATATTTATTTTCCTTCCTCAAGATAAACTTTAAGAATTAAATTCCTGATTCCCTTCAAACCATTTAGAGATAACTAAATATATATACCTAATATGTCAAATCAAATTTAAATTATATATCTATATATATTAAGTCATACTTTAGAAATTCAAATCAATTAAAATCTCAAGGAAACACTGTAGCCAGACTACAGAATGGTCTTTTCACTTCGAAACTCGAAAATGAATGTCGATGATGCTGCAGTCATCACCGAAATTATTTTCCAGTGACAAAGAGAAAAGCACTAATTTTAAAATTTCTTTGGAAACAAATTTCTATACAAAAATACTTATTACATCCTTTTAAAATTTAAACACAAGGTTTGAAATCATCAGAAATTTAATTCTCAAGTTTTAGTTTTAAATTCATTTCTGTTTCCAAATTAATTTATAACCATTGTTTTATATTCACTTATTTATTAGACAAACACATGGCTTACAACACCATAAATAAAATCAAAACTATTATCTCTTGACAACTAGTTAAATTAATTATAAAATTTTGAAAATTATACTCATATATATAATATTAGATTTTAATTTCAAATATAGGAATAAACTTCTCAAACCAGGATAGAGACTCAAATTTGATAAACTCAAATCAAATAGAATTCAAGATAAATTGAAATCAGAAGATCAGAATAAAGAAACTGGGTAAGTCTATATAAGTCGCGGACAACCTTGACCTAGTCATCCGTGACTTAAAGAGCCATATCGATGTGGTTGGGGTAAATCTACATTTGATCCGAAGAGATAGAATTTGGAATAACCAAAGATACTAGCATATAAACCGAGGATAAATATAAATCTCCGGTGAATCAATGCTAATGGTAAAGGAGTTTCACCCCTTTATTAGAATAATGGCGAGACCGCCAATTTACAATAAAGATCATCCGAAGTGGAGTTATGAGATACTCCACAATCTAAAGCAGATGAAAAAGTGAGGGATACGAATGAGCTTTGGAACCGTAGGGAATGTTCCAAAATTCGAAAAGAGAGTGGTTCAATCTCGAATGAACGTGATTCTGTAAATCAAATTTACCATACATTCTAAGTTTTGCCTAGAACCAAAGCTCTGATACCAAATGTAACGACCCAGTATTTTCAACCCTTCGCATCCGCACATTGTCGGACTTGAATTGTTCAAAATACTGCGTTGTAGAATAAATTTGGCAAAACTCAGAATATACAATAAATAGATCACAGAATCACATACACAGATATCAGAATCTCGCAGCGGAAATTAAAAATTTAGTGGTTCATGAAGCCACTGATATAACTTCAACAAAACAGAACTTACATTGTCTATAATCCTCAATACAAATTTTAAGACATAAATAGAGATAGAGTCTTCAAAGTCTTGAATTCCAGAAAAGATAAAGGCTGAAACAACTTCCAGCAGCGCGAATGATCTACTGAGTGTCCTAGCTACGGAGAAGAAATTGAAGCTGCAACTTAGGCTGACCCGAGCGAAAAATAAAACATAACACTCGAGTCAGGACATACATACTTATATAATGTAAGCTAATTCAAGTGTACTGTAATATAGAGCAAGTAACTTAAAGGATGCTTGGGACCGCCCATCCTCTAAGGATCCGTCAAACTATTTACTATGTAGTATATTGCGCTATTATAATAGTGTCTATTTATAAAATAAACATACTTTTAAATAGCATTAAGGCTTTACATTTTCCACCTTAACACGTAATAGTCCCAGTAGTCCATCCAATATCATAGCTCCTCCTGATCGGGAAGCAACTAGAGGATACCACACGGGCTACGGGAGAAATCTAAACTCGTACAAGGCTCGGTATGGTAGATGACACGGCACAACTAGGCAATGCCAGGGTAGATATACCAATTGCTATCCAGGCTGGTGGAAACGCGTAGCCGCAGTTACCGCCCACCTCGGACTAACTCCCCAAAATCAAAATATAGAGGTGGCCACCGAATCAATCCAAAATCATAGTATAATATCGAAGAGGAGCGTCCGATCAGAGGAATGACCTCATTGGCCTGGAATTGCTCCTGTTTTAGCCACCTTATGCCAACTCACGGGAGTCGGGTCCACGTATTTACCTTACAGGAAACGCCACCACCGACCTACTTCATTCTGGAATCTCCACCGCGTACACGGTTGGTCAAAGTGGTTTTCGGTATCGACAGAGAGTATGTCCATATCCGATCCCGGTCTCTTTGCCAACCCATCGTTATTATAACCCGTGGTCATTTAAAAACAATTTATACTTTAAAACCAGTATAAACATTTCCATTTCAAAACTATAAATACGATATCATTTAAAACCCAAAACAACATGATATCGTTATATTCAAATATAATTCTTTTCCAAAACCATACTGCTTAAAATTTATAATATCTGGAAACCAAATATTTGAATTATACCTTTAAACCATAATATATTGGAAATTTTTCTTTAAAAAAAAACATAACTCCCAAAACACAAATGGTTTGGATATAAATGGTTTAACTTTATGGTTACTTTGTAAAGAAGATAATTTACATAGCTTTACAAATATATTTCTTTATTTTAAACCATAATTTAAATATCACTTCATGTTCCCAAGACCATTTCAATTCCTATATATATATCCAATTGGAGTATTAATATTCAAAACTAAGGTTGGATATTTTTTCTTTCAACAAATTAGTGTTTATTATTTCGTCTTGAATATTCCCATAAATTCCATAGATAAAACTCCAAAATTATGCCATTAAATAATTTCAAAATTTACTTAACACTAGAATGTTCATCTTAAATTTATTAAGAAAAATCCAGTTATAAATCTCATATCTTAAAGGTCTCCAAAACTTAAACATAAATATAATTTATCAAATTCCTTAAATTTCAAAACAATCAAATTCCAGATTCTATAGCACTTAGGAAATGCTACCTAAAGTTACGGGTAAAACTAGTCCAATTTCAAAAGACAGCATTTAAATGCTTTAGTAGATTGTTTAACTTAATAAATATTTCCAAATATAACTTATATATATTTCTTAACTGAAATCTTATCCTTTCAAAAATCCAGAATTTCCAAAATAAGTTATATTCCAAAATTTTATTCAAATATTTATTTATTTATTTATTAACATTTATAACTCATTCAAAATCAATATAAAATCCTTTAAAGATATTAAATCAAATATTTAACTTCCAAAATAATTTTAAATATTTCAGAAAATATTATAAGGACCACGGGCCTGTATATAGTTTTCTAGCCTAGGTCAAGTGATACGGATTTATATCATTTCAATCCGTAATTTACAAACCCTGGGTTCTATCATTTCAAACCCGCAATCCCAAGTTAACAGTTAAACAGTTAACATAATAATAGCACAGTAATCATCATTTAGGCCTATCATTTCAGCCCACAACAATCTAAATTTAACAGGGAACTTGCAGTGGTGATTTAAGCAGTAAATAAACAATAATATAATATAACTGCAGAAATAATACAACAGATAATAACTGATGAGGTGTCAATTTAAATGGGATTCATCATTCTACGTTATACTACAGACAGATAATATTTAAATAAAAATTTTACACATACACTTGCGATAATTCACAAAATATATGTACATATGTCTGGTGAGAAATACTCACCTTAAACGCTGCAGTGGATCTAAATCAAACACGGTATCTACTTCGAAAAAAAAAACGGAAAGCACGATCAAACTTCGGCGGATGCAAAGCCTTGACTTAAATCTATAAGATCCAAATACCAAGTATGCGAATTTAAAAATTACGGTCAAAGCAAAATTTCAGAACAACTGGAACGAATAGAATAAAAGAAATTTAGTTCAACTTGCTCGACTACTACAACCCGCTAACCGTCTCAACATATCCTAGGCCCATACTTCAACCGTACGCATGCATAAAATAAATTGAATAAATTGCAAAATAAATTGCAAATTTAATACAATTGATTGAATAAAAAGATGTTATGCACCCAAACAAAACAAATACATGTTTAGACATTATTAAATTATTTCTCACATTTTTAATCATGTTTATCATGATCAATTATTTTCATTCTCATATATATTTATTTAAATAAAATGACAATATTGGCAACAAACACAATACTGTTCAAATTATTCGATTTAATCAAATGTAGCCACTAACTACATTCGAATTCATTAAATAATACTTTATTTCACATACATGTTCATCATGTTTAGGCAAATTATTTCTTCTTTTACTTTTATTATTAAACATTAAAAGGTGATTATTGGTATACATCACCAATATCCTTTTATTAACCATAATAAATACAATCCATTGATATTTATCCACCCAAATTCTCAAATAAGTAGTTAAATTTATTTTTTAACCATCTTAAATTTATTTCAACCATTAAAATTTTGAAATAAATGTCATTTTATTATATTCACCCAAGATTTATTCATACAATATTGTTTATTTGAATTAAACAACATTTCATATCATTTTCTCCTTATCAATTTATCTTCTCCATTATTAAATTGTAATTCTTTTTTTTTTCTTTCTATGCCTTCCTCTTCAAACTGCACTTATCCAAATCCACAATACCACTAACTACATCATAACTACACTAATTCCATAGTCTAGCTTCCTACAATCAATTTATATCATTTCTTCCAGCCTACTACTAACAAAGTTCTATATGTATTTATAAATGGCACGGCATGATGGGGAAGTAGCCGAGCAAGGAAATCAGAGAACACAAGAAGGAGGAAGGAAAATTGGAAGAAGCAAAGAAATAAACAATGCAAATTATTTACCTGATAGAAGCTTGTACCAGAGAGGGACAAACAAGGAGATATGAAAACTTATGTGAATGAGGCAAAGTATTTATAGATAAACTTGCGAAATAAAAAGGGGAGATAAATAGGCAGGTTTGAAAACGTAAGAAATAAATGCAAGCGTTGATTTTTGAGTGCACGCGTTTAGGCAAGAGATTTATTTCCAGTTCTTCTTGTTTGAACGCTACACGAAAATTGTGATAAATGCATGCGTTGATTTCTCTTTCCAGTTTTATGTTTGAACGATATCACTCTTTTGGATTTTTTTTTTTTTAGATAGCTTGCGTGATTTATACCAGTTATAATCTAAATTTAAAGCATGCGTTACTGCAAATTTGAACAGATTTGATTGAGGAAGCAAAACTTGAGCTCTTGCGTGATTTATGGTAAGCAATGAAAAAGCTTTTAACTGAAAAGGCAAAAGTAATAAATGCTTACATACATATTTACTTGATCAATGGTTCGAAAAATTTATTTATTGCAAAACAAACGCAGTGGAAACAGAGAGATATAATGGGTATGCGAAAATTTGCAAAGATAGGCAAGATTAAATTTTGAATGCATTTAATTTAGGTGAGGGGAAAAATGGCAATTGGAAGAGTTGATATTTTTGTGGATAAGGCTGCGTGAATAAATGAATACAGTGATATGCTCAAGAAACAAATGGTAAGAGGCAAATGTCAAAATGTTAAAAGAATAAAATTTTGTGTCACGCGCAAAGGAAGGCAAATTTGATTTCCATATTCTTCTAATCAATTAATTCCCCTTTAATTGCCGTTAATTGATTTCAATTGATTACCTTATCCCTTTTAATTACCCTCCTTAATTGATTTCAATTAATTACCATATTACCAATTAATTATCCTCCTTTAATTACATACTCAAATTTGGTTACTAACTTAATTAGTTAATTAATCCTTTTTGTTAATTATCAATCCTGCGACGTCTCACATTAATCCGTCCGCTTTGTAGGCACTGGTAGCCAGACTGGTTACACGGGCAGATTTCTCCTACAAAATGGGGATTAACCTCGTGTCCTCATGCCATTAACCAAAAGAATTAACTTATTTATCTTTCATCAATTTTATTAATTTGCATTAATTATTCAATAAATTAATTCTGGTCAACTACTGAAATTTTACAATTAATTTCTCTATTAATTGTCATAAATTTCTTTTTGAAATATCTATTAATTGTCATTAACTCCATTTTAAAATATCCGCATGTGCCTTTATTCAAGTTTTGAATTGCTAACTAGGAATAAGGTAGATTTATCAAATAAATTGATTGTAAGTTTCATTGTTTTAAATTGCTTAACAATGTTCACTGCTAACATAATTAATATGTCAAAATTGAGAATATTCCACCAACATGATTTGCATGTCATAACCTACCAAATTAACATAATTAATTAACTACTTTAATATGTTACAAATTTTCTCCTTTTCATTATTTTTAGGGAATGGGTATAACAACAGATATTATGATAATATCCAAAACATTTAGTTACCACTCACTTCATTATACATTATAAAAATTTCCTTTTTTTTTTCTTCTTAAATTTAGTTACAAAAATCATATTAAATTAACGAGTTTAATTCTCTAAATTAAATATTTAAACAATATTGGTAAACACAATTTATATAAATTATATTTCTAAAAACAAAAAAATTAAAAGAAATAAATAGCTAAAAACTAGGGCTGTTACAATGGTCCTTCACCTTAATCAAAAACCCTAATATAAGATCAATTTTGTCCCCATTACCGTCTTTACATTTGATGGAGTACCCAAAACATTAAAAATAACACTAATCATCTTTTCCACAACACAAAATCCGAACAAAGAAATCTCACTCAAATCAGCACTGTAAAAGATAATTCTTTACGGAGGTTCAAACATAGATACCACTTTTAAGGCAATTTTGAATTAAAAAACATACGAACCATCTTTAAAAAGCTTCCACATTAAACCACATGAACGGATGAGGTAGTATACACGTTACCCGTATATTGCTAAGACACTATGTAGTGTTGGGGTAAGTGGAAGAAATTAACATTGGTACTGTAATTACTTTAATGAGGAGAGAAGCCAGATGTTGGGCGGGGCTTTTGAATCATTGGACGCACGTTCTTTCTTCAGCCGGAGCACTAAAGTTTAACCTAACCTTTCATCTTCCTCCTCCTGTAAATGTCCAAACTCACATTTCAATTGAAGAAGTAAAATTAATGTTACAGGTAGATGTCAACTGGAAGACCTCTACATGATGTTTTCAGGTATAACACAAATCAACATTTCTCAAAACAACTAAAATAGAAGTACAAAAGGAAGAGTTCGAAATTTTAGGTATTTCCCTGTCTTTATCGTTTGTCCGGATTTTATAGGAGGGAAGCAATTTCACTGCTAAACGTGACGGCTATGAAGCTCTATCTGCTTGATCCTCCCTGAATTTCGGTAACGATTTGAAATTTTGAATTGGTTCTTACTCTTACTATTCGATAAACTTATTTTAATTAATATTTACACTACAATATCAGTTTTATCGTAGCAAGATTTAATTGACATGGAGCTGTATGAAATTGAAAGTTTTTTTTTGGTACCGTCTAGATCTGAAAAATATGTAGTGAAATTTTGAGACGAAGTGAGCAGTCATGGTATTTCACTCATCCTTACAAAATTTGCATATTTACCTAGAAAATGTCGAATGGAAAGGTGGGAAGTAAACTATATCATATGGTTTATTGGAAAAAGGGAAACGGAGTGATGGAGGTGCGGGGAATTGAACCCCGTGCCTCTCGCATGCGAAGCGAGCGCTCTACCATATGAGCTACACCCCCAAGCATGTTATAAATTTGTATTTCCTGCTTCCATCACAGAGAAATTGTCATCCATTTTGTACTGCCCCTCGTAGGGCTGCATAAAGGTTGAGTTGAATCAGATTGGACTGAATACTTCACTCGACCTATATAGGTATGAGTTAAAGTTAGAGTACCATCACATAGAATTCATTCACTACATATTTAGTCAAGAACGTTGTTTCAAAATACATTTAAAATGCTCTAAGAATATTTTTCAAAAAGCTCACAATCAATCCTATAGGTTTTTGGCCAATCTAATTTTACTTGGATTGACATCAAATATGATATTTTAAGCATATAGTTATTCTAGAATACACATGATCTATTATAGTTTTAAACTGCTCTAATTTTACTTGGACCGATATTGAATGAGTTTCTTGGATAGGATTGGATTGGGTTAAAATAAGGTTGGATTGAATAAAATATCACACCCGACATGTACGTAGTATGTGTTAAAAGTTATAATCTATATCTAATCCAAACTTGGTTGGTGGTTGAGTTTGGCTAGGTTTACGTGGGTTGGGCCGGATTGGTTGGTATGTTGGATTAGGGTCAAGTATGAGTTGTCTGCCCCTAGGTCCATGGACTAGATAGAGTAGACTAACTACTAGGGAATACCGATCCTATAGATATAGATGTTAGAGACCCTTTACAGTGACGAATGAGATATTGTCCTACATCGCCAAAAACATGTGCAGTTTTATGTTTATATAGTAAATCTATCAAACCTATATTGGTTCTTAGGGTCAGATAATTTTGTGCGAGGAAGGGGGCTTATATGGCCATGAACTAACGCACACGCCGTCCGCCTGTCCCGTATCGAACCGGATCGGGTGCGGGTCCAATAAGAGCGGACCATGTTATGTTTTTGCTGGACAAAAGTGAACAGTTTTTTGACTGTTTAAATTCAAACAGATGAGAGTCACATCTGTTTGAATGGACATGGACGCTGCATTTTCAAACGAAGAGACCGGTTTCATATGAAATGAAGCGGCGCGGCCGGTTTCCAACGGATATAGCCGTTGCGAATTTGCTGTGTTGCAAATTGAAACGAAGAGACGCGTCCTTTTTTCAACGGATGTAGTCGTTCCAAATTTGCTGAAGAGACGCGGCCTTTTTTCAACGGGTGTAGCCGTTGGAAATTTTCCTATATAAGGAAAATGAAACCTTATCACTTTCCAATTCCAACCAATTCTCTTCCTTTCTGGAAAAAACAGTCCTTCATACCACATAGAAGTTCATACGCACCACAATCTCGAACAGATCACGTCTGTTTATCTTGAAAGACTTTGAATAAAATTTTAAGAAAATTGTTACGGCAAGCCTCAGACAAAATTTTCTTCTTCATCCGATTATATTTCTTGTTTATACACACACACACACATCATTCTGTAATCTTTCCATTTCGAAGTTGAGCCATTTCTACGAATTAGTACAACGATTGTTTATCGCTATACTTTAACGTAGCATTTTGTTGTACTTATTGTTATAGTTTGTTGTTGTAAATTCATTACAACAATAGTTATTGTTCAAAATTACCGATACATAATTCCAAAGTAGAGGAAATCTGATTTGCAAACTTGTGTTAGGAGTTTATAACTGATTGATCTCTGTTTTTGTATACACGTCGTATAAAAATAGAGATAAATGATTTATTTTTAACCGATCCATGCTGTAAAAGCTTATAAATATCACTAATACAACGGATAATCATTGTAGTTATCACTAATTACTATATTATTTAGCGATGGCGAAACATTTCAATCGATATAATCAAATCAAACATGATTATATTTCCAATATGATGATATGAGGGTCGACACAAGCTACATTTTGTCGTGATTGTAGGAAATAATTCGATAAACTTTGTTTAATCTAAAATGGATTAACCATGGTAATTCAGGTAAACTTTGTTGGAATAATAAATCATACAATGTTTGTTTGTTTTTCCTGACAAATAGTATATCCTAAAAGGTGGAGGCGTGGGGAATCAAACCCTGTGTCGGGCAGACTACCTGCTTCAATCTTTTAAAGATTGCTATAAATGATTAATTTCAGATTGATCCATGTTGCAAAAGCTTCATTAGAATTTTAACTGTTAAGTAAATATAACAAATACAAAAAATTAGTCTCAACAATTATCATTAATCACCATACTATTCTATATTGTTTAGTAGCGGCGAATTATTTCAGTCAATATCACCAAATTAAGCATTCTTATCTTTTTGATAAGATGGTTAAAGAGATGACATAAGCTTCATTTCTCATGATTGAAGGAAATAATTTGTCCACAATGTTCATTGGAATTAATAAATTTCCATTTGGATACTAAAGAGAAGATATTTGGATAGTAAAGCTTATGTGGTTGCTTGATTTGAAACTGAATGAAGCAAACATGGTCATGTAGATAAATTTTATTTGCAATAATAAGCCATGTAATATTTCGTTCCTTTTTGAAAAAAAGTTGTATGTCTTCTTTCCTTTAGAGCGAAGTTGTGATTCATTCTATATTGGTCATTGGCTTAGATAGAGTTGACTAGGATTGTTATGATAATGTTACCCGTTACCAATGCGAAAAAATGACCATGTATCGATACCATAGGTAAGGCAAAAGTGAATATTGATGCATTACCATTACAATTGGTAAAATGATAGTTCATATGCCGATAAATCGGTAAATCCTTGATTGGTAATGGTAAGACTTCCCTACACATAAAACATTAAAATTGTATTGCATTACAATTTTAATAATGGTATAACAAGTAAATATCTTGTTCCAAATTGTAACTTCGTTAATCCTTATATCAATATTTTGACTTATTTTAAATAATATAATTTTTTTCATGATTCATCACAAATTATTTACAACAATATGAAATAATAGCTTTGTAATTGTAGACTTTGAACATAATAAAACTAAAAAAAATCAACACCATAAATAATATTATAGACACCTTAAAAACTGATATTCAAAAGTGTTTGTAGTTGCAATTAATTAAAACAGTGAAAACTCAAATTAGCACGACTAGTAAATTCATCGTTATTATTGGTATATATTTACCATTAACAACGATAAATTTACCATTATCAAACTAATAGTGTTGGTACACCGATATACGTTAATATTGGTTTACCAATTGGTTGATATTACTACGGTAACATTAAATTTCAATTACCATAACAACCCTAGAATAAACTAAGTGCTTTGATTCTTGTAGTGATGGTTATAAATTCTTTACCTTTGATTCATCCATGTCGTCAAAGCTTCATTGAAATTTGAACTATTAATTGAATATCACTAGTACAACAACTTAATTATATGGTTATTTTTAGTTATTGTTTTATTCTACTATATTTTTGTATAGTGGTAGAATATTTCAGTCACCATCATTGAATTAAGAGTACTTAACCTTCCATTATGATGATTGAAGGTTGACATAAATTGCATTTCTCGTGATTCTAAAAAATAATTTGATCAACAATGTTTCTCGACATTAACTTGATATTATGGAGAAGGTATTTGAGTAAGAAAGCTTATGAGGTTAACCATTGTTGTCAATGTGTGCGCTTTGCTGCAAAATAGCTCAAGCTGTAGCCATTGTGCCTTTTAGCAATCTAAGGCGCAGACGGTGCACAGGACTCAAATAAAGCACAAAAGGCGCACAAATCGAAATCCCAAAGAGGTAGCTCCAATGAATTGTACAATATGAGATAAAATTTGGCCTTTAGCCGCAAAATCCGATTGGAATGTACCTATTTAGCTTTAGCATACCTGACAACTCATTTCCGACTTAATCTAGCTTTCAAACAAAATGAATTGAAGGTCTTTGTAACTTCTCATATTGAGTTGGGTTGGATATGTGAGATTCTATTCTCTAAATTACACGTGTGTGCATTTTTAAAAAATGTAAAACTCGAATATCAATTGCAGTTTTTAGTTGCAGATGCTTGTGTAGGAAATACAAAAGATGATGCTCAAGGCGCACAAAAAGAGCAAGCCACAAGACGCATGCCATGTGCCTTTTCGCTTTGACTACTTTTGTGGTTGCTTGATAAGAGCAAGCAACACGATAAGTAGACAAATTTTTTTACTATAAGACATACAATATAGGTCGTGTTAAGTAACATGTGCCCATTTATCAATCGGGCGTACAGTAGGGGTTCATTTGCGGAGTAAATGACAAAAAATGACGGACAAAAACCATATATTTATAAATTTGGAGGTGTAGGGAATCAACCCTGTGCCTCTCGCATGCAAAGCGAGGGCTCTACCATATGAGCTACACCCCATTCATGTCATAATTTTGTTTGTCTTTTACATATTAAATTAATTGTCATTCATTGCAATATCGACCCTTAGCTTGAGTAGATTAGACTAATTGCTTAAGTAATGTCAATCATGTAGAGGTAGCTATAAATGGTTTGTAAAAGCTTCATTGGAATTTGCACTATTAATTAAATATCACAAATATAGTAAAATGATATATGGATTTCATTCATTTACTGTATTATTGTTTAATTGGGATGATATATTTCAATCAATTTAACCAAATTAAGCCACCTTTTTAACATAATAATTAGATGGTTGACATAAGGGTTTTTTTTTTGATTGTAAGAAATAACTCAGTCAACTAAGTTCATCAGCATTAATAAATTTCCAGTTAAATATTGTAAAGAATTTATTTGGATAATAATGCTTGTCTTGTTGTTTAGTGTTGTCAAGGCGCACACCTAAGGAGAAAAAGCCCCACGTGCAACCGTTTTGCCTTTAAACAATCTAAGATGTGTGCCATGCACAAGACACAATTACAGTGCAAAAGAGTTATCAAGCGAATAGCCTAAAAAGTCATGCTTCAGTGAATTATACCGCATGGAATAAATTTTGGACCTGATGTCAAAAGTTTGTGACCATTTGTTTTGATTTGGGTTGAATATTCTCAAAAGTGCATGTATACACAATTTTTTAAAGCTTAAAACTTTGTTTTAACAGTGGATTTTAATTGCAGAGTTCTATTTAGAAAATGTTATAAATGATGCTCAAAGCGCACCAAAAAACGCACAGCTCAAACTTTACGACTATTCACCTTGACTACTTTAGTGGTTGCTTGATATGAGCAAGCATGATAATTTAGACAATTTATTTTGAATAATAAGTCATACAATATAGGTTGTGTTACATGTATCCATTTATTAACAACGCACACGTTGCGGTTTCATTTATACTCAATAAAATGACAAAGTTCGTTATATGAAAGATAAGTTTCTAATGCTAAAAGTGAAAAATTACCTTTGCAACCAAGATTAATATTTGCATTAAATAGAGGGAATCTAACTCCATGCCTCTCACATGCAAAGCAAGCGCATATGGGCTACAACCCCTTCCATGCCAATTTTTTCAATGTCTTTTACATATTAAATTGAAATTGTCATTCATGCTGCATTAATTTTTAGCTTGGATAGAGTAAATTAACTATTAGGTAATGCCAATCCTATAGAGGTAGCTATGGTGACGAGAGGATTGACATATGCTTCATTTTCTTATGATTGTAAGAAATAATTAGATCAACAATGTTCATCAACATTAATAAATTTTCCTAGATATTGTAGTGAAGGTGTTTGGTGATTGTAAAAAATAAGTCGATCAACAATGTCATCATTAATAGATTTTCATGGACATTGTAGAGAAGGTATTTGGAAAATAAAGCTTGCACGGTTGCTTGATCTGAAATGGAGCAAATATGGTAGTTTAAATAATATTTGTTTAAATAATAAGCCATGCAAAATTTATTTATTTATTTGGACAAAATGTATACATCGAAAAGTGAAGTTGTGGTCTACCATATGAGCTACGCCCCCAGTCATATCAACTTTTGTGTCTTTTATGGTCATTAAAGAGACAATCATTCATAGTGTGCTAGTCCTTAACTTGGTGGAGTGGGCCAACTGCGAGCACCAAGCCAATTTTCGAGTGAGTGCAAGCCTACTTTGCAATCCTGATTGTTCCCCTAGTTACTTAAAGGGTGATGAAGTGGTAGTGAAAATTAATTTTATGGTTTAAGATTTTGAGATTTAACTTCTTTATTTTCCATTCTGGTTTATTTCACCGATGTGTCTTATTTTCAGTTAGGTTCCATTATCTATGAATGTGGGATTTTATGGCATATATATTGATTAATCTTTATTTTTAACATGGGTTTAGACTTTAGAAAGAGAAACCGGATGTGTGTAACAACATCCCAAATAAATCCGTATGTATGGTTATCATAAATTTATATTGGTTACTATATTGGCCTATTCTATTATATTGTTTAATAAGTAGCAAAGTATTTCAATCTGTATCTCCAAATTAAGTGTATTTACCTTTCTATATGTTAATTAATTAGGGGGTCAACATAAGTTGTTTTTTCTCATTATTGTGGGAAATAATTTGGTTAACAACATTCATGAAGTTAATAAATAATTTCCAAGTTGGATATTACGGGGGAACGCATGTGCATAATATGTTATCTTTGATGCATATTTGTTTGTCTCAATCAGTCTGCACTTACCTGAAAAGCTTATGGAGATTCAGTGAACTCAAAGGTAACTCCTTTTTATAGTCCTCTGGAAGTGCCAAACTTATTACTTCGGATCTTGATTTTTTTTCTCATCATTATTTTCTTGAGTTTTAAAGTAAAATTGGCTTCCACAATTTTCCCTCCTTTAAAACAGCACCTGGTACTTAGTTTTTCATATGGGGAGTTGGAGATCGAGATCGTGCACCATTGTCCTACATTACAGTGAGATTATTCATATTTTTCATTCTTCTTTTGTTTTGCTTTAGTTTGTTATATCTCATTTATTATGTGATGTTGAGGCTGTTGATTGTATTATTAGGCAATTACTGATAAATAAATATGCATTACTTTATTGATATTGTACATAAGTGCTTTTCACACATTGCGTGAATGCGTAATTTTAAATGATGCATTTGAAATACATATTATTTTATTCAATTTGCATTATAACATATATTTGTGATTTGTATTTTTCTTGAAATAATTTTGTCAATAATTAAATTATAGTTTGACTTATATATACAATGTTATGCATGTGATATGAATGTCATTGAAAAATCATGTTTATGTTCTAATAGTGCAAAAACGTTTATTTTGACTTTCTACTAAAAAGACATTGAATTTTAATTCACCATTTCAGCTAAACAGTTATCTCAATTTATACTCTTGTTTGTTTGAAGAAAGTGTTTAAAATAAAGGGGTAAATGAAAAGCATGTATACTCTTCGTTAACTCATTATTGGACTACAGTTGGTTTTTGTAGGGTAATTGTTGATTTTGGTGAAAAAGGTTCAAAATAATATGTACCATATTTTCATTATTAGTAGAGAAGAGAAGTGAAATACATCTGTCTTCATTGAAAGATCTTTCGTGTGATAGTTAGAGCTCAGGAACTAAACTAGATGAACTTATTAACTATTCTGTGTTAAACAAACATTCTTATACAGCCGTGGGCACAGCCTTCCACACTCTTCTCTCTGAAAACTATCGGTTCAGGGAACCGTTGCATAATGGCATAATGCTTATATGAATAAGGTGCTGATAGTTGTGTTATATTGATGTATTAGATAAGGGCTTGAGCAGGTGCAAGTGATAAGAAATATAGATGGTTTTTTTTCGTATAAGAAAATAAAATAAAATAAATTAGAAAATCGATCGTAAGATTATCAAATTTCATTGTAGGCACCGAATAGATCATTAAAAGTAGTAGCGTTTTTGAGATTTTTCATCTTAGAAACATCCAAGTATTTTTTACGAAGTAATTATGGTGTTTTACGCTTTCGTGATTATGAATCAAAAAAATTAAGTAATATTGATATTGCCTTTAAGAGGAGTAATTATGTTGTTTTATTTACACAATTATGGGGAGAAATATATTAGAAATCGTTTCTTCATCTCGATTCAAGCACTGACAAAATTAAACAATAAAGTACTAAAAACAATAAAATGACATTAAGAATTTTCGTGGTTCAGATGTTAAAGAATTATACTCCCACGGTAAAATGTCACTATCTTCTCTCTTGATTCTTTGTACAAACAAAAATGGAAAATAGTACAATTTTCGGTTAGCGTGTCTCAAAAAGAGTAAAATAAAATTCCCTCATTTTTTTGCTACACATAGGTTTCCGATTAGCATGTCCTTTCTATTTATAGCACACAGTGATTTACATGGATTGTCAACGTCATTCTTTCATTCTTTTGATTTCTACATTTGGATTGTGCCACGGGTCGACCATCCATCTTGCTTATTTGATGTACACATATTGTTAACGCGACCTTCAATGGAAAACTGAAATTTCAGCGATTGAATTTTGAACGCAGGCGGGAAGTTCTAAATTGAGGGGGGAAGCTTGAAATTGAAGCGGGAAAACCCAAATTTGAGAAGACTATGGCTTTCCAGTTCTGTAAAGCAACGGACTTGTGGATTGCGCTCATATGTGTAGGTGTAGCTACAATAATAAAACGCCCCCCCTCCCCCCCCCCCCCCACTGCGGGAAGGACTATACTATCACTTGCACCCTAGGACTTCACTTTAATTTACTAGGAGTTGTGCCTTTATTATGTTCGGGATTGTGATGCTGCAAAGTATTTGTTCCGCGCCAACATCGTCGAGGTTGTACTGCACTGTTCAATCCAAAATATCAGCAAAGTGTAGTGTTGAAGTTAAGTCGCATGGCTTAATAGAAGAGATTATGCGGCTACTTTGGAGGGTGACTGGTTTGCATGACTCTATTCTGAGCCATTTTCGTCGATAGAGGGCTGCGGCGTTGCCCTTGCCTTTGAGTTGAGTTTAACGATCTTAGGGATGAAGTTGTGATCTCTTCGTTTGCCTTTGAGGAGTGAGGTTCGGCTCTTGGCTGCGGAACAGTTATTCCATCGCCTCATCTTTCAAGTCTTTCATATTTCTGGATAGTGTTTTCTAAGGATTGCGGCGTTGTTCTGTCACATCAAGATGGTGACGCATTCTTTATCAATTTGGTATTAACATGGGATTGTGGTGCGGTTTTGTTACTTCAAGATGGCGGCGCATCCTTTGTAGCGATTTGATACTAAATTGCAGTGCAGACCTGCCATTTTGGATGTTAGGTTAAGATTCAAGTGCATCTCGTTTGTGTATAATCGCTTATGGGGTGTGTCACGGTTTTGTAATGTTAGGATTTCTTTCGAGACCGTATTACAGCCTCCATTTCTCATTGTTACTTGGAGACTATGTCTTTGTTCTAACGTGTTAATCCTTACTTTATGGAGCTACATCGCAACCTTCATATTTGGTACTTGAAAGCTGTGCAGCAGTTCTACTTGTTTAAGTGAGTGTTAGATTCGCAGATCAATTCTCATACTTTGTGATTATTTCAAGTTCAACGCGGTATTATAGCACCCAAGTTATATTTAATGGAGAAGCACGCTTTTAATGTTGTGTCATCGTCCTTAAAGGTTTGGCGTAATATTACCCAGATTTTGTTTTCGTATCCTTTTATTGGCCGATATTCTAAAAAGTTGTACCCTTAGTCTTTTCACTCCTAAGAAAATACGTTTTGATTCTTATGTTATTCTTCTTTGTGATTAATCAATTACATTTTGGGGATTTTTCATAATTTCAATTAGGCGGTGGAGATTCGAATTGTGGTAAATATATAATTTTCCTCTTCTTCTTCATTGTTTTACACGCTTCAAAAAATGTTAAACACAAAATCTAATCCTCTCCAAGACAAGTTTCTTTTCCGAACAAAGTAAGGGCATATTTCTTTTCTTGCTGTTTACTTTGCTTTCCTCAACCTTTAACGATTATTGATAATCGATCCGAAATATTTTCTTTGATATGGCAACCGTTTCTGTCTCTCCTCTGTCTTTGCCATCTAGGGTATCTAAATTAGGGGAAATAGAGGATGTTTTGAGTCATTTTAGGTTCGGGGTTATGTAGGTAGGGTTCTTGAGCCTTGCGATCACATCCACATCCCCCTGATGGTTTCATTTCTATCCATCCTGAACATATTCGATGCGGATTTTAACTTCCCTATAACCAAATTCTTCGTGAATGGTTTACTGTTGTTGGTATTGTCCCTATTCAGCTTACTCCTCTTTCTTATACTCTTTTGATTGTTACATTTATTCTTTATGCTGAGAAGAGCGCACCTCCCTCTACGAAGAACTCCAATTCTTATTCTATATCCATAAGAGTCCTTCCGATGGTGAATTTGTATTTTATTATGCTCAAGCAAAAAAGTTGGTTTTCACGTTTATTCCTCGTATGACCCAGAAGTAGAGCAACTAATATTTCTTTATTTTGAATTTTGATGACTTTTTTTTTAACCACATTCAAATTGTCCTCTTTTTTTGATGAGACCACTGCATCGTTTATATCTCGTAGAAAGACCATCCAGGACTTGGGTAAAGATGAGCGGAAAACGAATTTATTTTTACCGAGTTGCTACTGCGGAAATATGATTTCTTGCACACTAGGACAACTTCTTTCGTTCTATTCTTAATTTTCTTTAACTACGGGTAAATTTAGGGGTATAATTTGATAAATTGGACAATGAAATACGATTTCCTAGCCCTTATAAGGACTTTTACTAATCTTAGCACTTTTCTTATGTATATGTGAGATGATTGGGGATCTTACTGACGGGCTCTTTGATGATTTCTTGTCAAAGAAATTAGAAGCAAAGAAAAAGAAAAGAGGAGATAAGAGGATAAAGGACGATGCTTGAGCTTTTGACCAGCCCATCAAGAAATATCACACGTCTTCTTCTCCTCCCCTTCCTTCTAAAGCTCCATCTATCCCCCTTCTTCAGTCTCTCCATGGCCCTTTCATTCGCTACTTACCTTTGCCTGAGGACATTATTACCGTCCTTGCTAAGAGGGCGGGGCGTGTCACTGCGGATGGTTTATCTCACATTTGCTTCTGCCTCCAAGTCTTATCCTATCACCCTTCCATTTCCTACACTCTCCAACCCCGAGCTTGCTATCGTGCTCGGAGGTCTTTGGCCTTTGTATGTACCTTCTCCTCCTTCTTTCTTTAATGGTGACTTGCTTTACCAATTTTTAGTTTATCCATCTTTGTTTTGTAACAGGTAAGCGCTTTGGCGATTGAAGCTCAAAAGAAGGCAGAAGGTGATCAGGTCTCATTCGCTGCTCGTACTGCCCAACTTAAGGCAGACCATACAGCGGTTGCTTTTGAGGAGATTAGATTGGAGGAAGAGCTCAGGGATCAACGAGAGAAAGCGGAGAGGGCGGTAAAGGCAACGGAGGAGATCTTGACGTTGAAAGGTCAAGAGTTAGGAAAGAAAGATAAATTGTTAAGGGAAATGGAGAACGCGGTGAAGGATATGGACAAGCTTTCACAGATCACACTGTGTGCTTTATAAGTTGTATGCTACGGTTAAGCATCAATTTTTTGTTGATCACTTGGATAATGTTTTGCCGAGGTCAATCTTAGTTTCTTGGAGGACCCAGAGAAGATCGAAGACGCCCTTACCTATTATAGGACAGAGTGGGCTAAGGAGCTGGAGAAGAAGAAAGCTTCCCTATCTGCCTTCTAGAACATCTCTTTTTAGCGAGATGATGAGACTGCGCCATCTAAGAAGACCGAGGCCACCTCGACCCCTCAAGTTAATGTAACTATCCGACCTTTGTAAATGATTTTTGCTTCTTGTGTAATAAAAGTACTTTTGTTTTTTCTTCTTCAAATTTTGTTGCGGTTAATTTCTTTAGTTTACTAATTTCATCACCGCATTACAAATGACAATGATATTTCCGTTCTTTAGTCTTCTAAGGAAGTATTATTTACTAAACTCTTGAAGGAAAGCATGAGAAAACTTCAAACTCAGCTCGTAGATCGTCTTAGTCTTAGTGCGGGGCGATCCGCAAGTGTAAAAAACAATTGAGTGAGTTGTTCACACAACTTAGAAAGGAAACTCAGGGGTTGCTTTTCAAAATTGACCAAATAGTTAGGGAAAAAGAAGCTCTTAGCGATTTTGTATTGCGTCGGTGGCGGTATGCTTTAGAGAGCGGTTCCTTTCCACCCGACAGCCCTCATTTGGACTAGTTTAGGCTTTGAAATCTAAATAGGGAGTAAACGTTGTGTATAATTATCAATTTTTTGTACGTGAATTTATTAGATTTTCCATATAAACTTGTTCTTTATATGACATGTTTTTTTTTAAAATTTTAACTTCGTGCATCTCGATTTCTTTTGAATCGAACTTTGATTACTACAAACTAGGTCGATCTTCGTGGGCCTCCCTTCGAATCTGTCGAAGCCTTTGAGTCCAAAAATCTTTCGTTCCAAATCGCTGATGGCTCGGATGAAACTAGTGCTTCTGAGTTTGAGGTTGTGGCCACAACTTTTGTCGCGGCTTTGGAGGAAGAGAGTATCTGTTTGACAGTTAATAACAAAGGGCTTGAAAGAGACTTGAACAATGTCCTTTCCGAGCTCAACGAAGCAAACGATGCATTTGAGTGTCAGTATCAACATAATGTCAAGTTACGTACTGAGCTGGATGTTGCAAACTCTAAAGTGACTGAAGTAGAGAATTCATTGAAGGATGGTGAAGCGCTTTATGAGATAGTTTATGAAACGGAGATTAAAGAGCTAACGAAGACTACAGAAGACATGTCTCTTTAGGCTGACCACCAAATTGAGGAGAATGAGGGCGTCGAAGGACGAGAGAAGGCAAATGGACCTAGCTTGGGCACGACCCTTACTCCCTCTACAGGCATGGACACCTCGTTGGCGGATGAACGGAGGAAGAAATTAAAAGTACACTTCTAGCTAAACTCAATGTGTTGCAGCAGATGGAGTGACAAAGGCCAAAGGTGCTTCCTCACTCATAGAGGAAGGGGTGGAAGGCGGATACTCTTAAATATTTTGGTGGCTTTTATAGAAACTCAAAGAAGACTAAGGTTGAACTAATTGATACTTTAGAGAAAACAAGAAAGGATGTTGTGCTCAAGATCTACGTGCTCGAAGATTTACTACGAGGAGCTCAGGCTGCCCTTAGTGTCGTAGCAGCACTAGTCGACGTGTCTGTGCATGATTGGATTGTCGACCTCGTAGAGAAGCTTAGAATGGAGAAGGTTAAAGACAAGACGGGGCAGATCGCTTTACAACGCGCAATCGACGTTTTTTCCTATTTTGTACAGCGCTCTTATCTGAACTTCCTTTATATTAAAGAAGATTTTTAGGTGATTACGGAGGATCTGACAGACCACTAAACAGTTGTTAATTATGATCCAAGAAATATCTTTCGCTTCAAAACAGACCTGCCTTTGGCTAGCATGCCTAAGCTTAGATGTTTATGATTAGCGCGGTATTTTAGGATCCTATAACTTTGGATACTTTTGTAAGACCATGTTGCAGAATATTTTTGGTTGTACAAATACTCATAAGGGTACTGTAAAAAACATTTATTATTTTTTATTTTTTTGAAAAGACGTAAATTCCTTGTGAATTTTTACTGGATTGTGCTTCCTTTTAACTTTATTGGTCTGGATTCCTTTGATTTTTCAGCCTTGTACTACTAGGCGATGTTCGGAGACAACCGACTTGGGGGTGAGGCTCGAGTCTGCTCTGATTCGAATTATCGAACTGGAGGGATTATTAACAGACACCAAAGACAAATATAAGGTTTTTTTATGAAGATAAGACCGTGACACTAAATGATGACCTTGAAGGGTGTTAATACCTCAGATATTGATTTCGATGACAACAACCATATAAATATTGATAGTAATGTTTTTTAAAGTTGTATAGTATATATTGCAGAATATTACACAGGTACAAAATGATTAAACTTGAAGACTGATCAGTATAAAGATCAAGAATGACGATTTAGAGATTATGATCAAGACTCATGAGCTTAAAGACAAAAGTTTGAAGTGCTCAATAATTTAGTATATAGTTATGAGTCATTAGAATAAATTGTTAAATTCCTTGATAGCAGATCCGGTCTTTACCGCAATTTTTTGATCTTTGATATTTAAAAAATATATTTTAACTTCAAAATATATTTAAATTTTTTTTATGAAAGTTTTTTAATCACTCAAAAATATTTAAAAACTATGTTTAAATTATTTTACAGAGTATAGGATTTAAAAGTAATTTAAAAAAACAATCATTTTCAAATTTCACTAGCATATGTCGATATACATATTTTTATATATTGACGTATGGACCGTTGGGGAGATGATTTTTAAAGTTTGATTTTTGATTATATCTCTTCATGAATATACACTTCCTTTTAAACACCGTTTACACCAGTGAAAATATGCCTTTCTAATTTTAAGAAGCTGTGATTGTTTATTACATCTTTTCACGAATAAAGACGTCTTTTTAAACACTATATAAAGGGTTAGAAAACAAATTTTTAATCTTCTTTCTCTAGACTTTCCTCATTCATTTTCTCAAATACAAATTCTGCTTTTCTCTCTACAAATTATTTAAACATTTACATGTACTTTCTCATCAATTCAAAGATCAACTCCCTATCAGAAGGGCTATAAGTAATCTTGTATCCCAAGTACAATGTTGGTATTTGGAAATCAACAACTTTACTCTTATTTGTTTGCCCGTTCAAATCAAGTGAATATGCTTAATAGTTCGTCTAAATTTAGTAGGTGATCTTGTAGCTCAGTAAATCAAGAGAGTTTGCTTTGGACTCATGATACATGAGGATGTACCTCGTAGCCTTGAAATCGGGATTGTATTTTGGTTTGCTTTCTATCTACTTTAAAATTGGCGACTGAAAAGAAATATGTAAAAGCAATTGTATGAGACTGGGTGTCTGATTAGTTAATTCGAACCGGTATAAAATTCCTTATGTTTTCTCTTTTATTTTATTGCTTTTATATTTATCTATGATTGCATCTATGACTAATACTCACTCCCTCTAGTGTTACATTAGTCTCATGATCTATTATTCCACAACCCACATTTGATATCAGTGCATCGGTTTTCAGAAACTCGTAATTTGATTTTTGAAGAGATAAATGGCTAGTAACACCGATTGTTTACTTTTTAAAATTTTTATAGAAAAAAAAATCATGAAACCTATATGTCAATAATAAATAGATTAAAAACTAATTATTCTGAAAAGTCACTTGATCTTTTGGAAAGGTATAATGTGAAATTGCAGAAATAAGTATGTTATATGGCGGATGGTGAGCATACACTTGATATTCATACATCAAAAATTAAGGACAAATGAATACTAAATGATGGATGCTCAAGACACATGATGAAAATTCGGAAATCATTAAAGTTATAATTTACAAAGATGAAGGGTTGGTTAACTTCAGAATTAACTAAAAAGGATATTGTTGACATCGACAATGTCAGTAACTCTAAAACTCCTATTATTTCTAATGTTTTGCTAGTTAGGAACTTGAAATATAACCCGTTTAACATTAACCAATTTTGTGATAAAGATTTTAAAATTAAGCTTGAAAAAGATATTTGCCACATCGAGGATAATGAGTCTAAAATTATCTTTGAATGTACTAGGAATTGTAGTATTTACATCTTAAGTATAAAAGTTCCTTTGTCTTTTGGCTAAACCTAGTGAAACTTGGATTTTGCATAAAAGATCCGGCTTTTTAAAATTTAAACACTTATCTAAATTGCTTAGAATTTTGATTTTGATTTTGATTTCACAATTCACAAGTATATCATATTTAGGGGGAGTACTATTTTTCATCCATTTATGTTGATGGCAAGGGGGAGGAAAATATAAAATATAACACATGTACATATTAAAGGAGAGTTATTTAACTCAATGAGAGTTGTATTATATTTATATATAAAAATATTTACATAGTTGTCATCATACAAAAAGGGAGATTGTTAATACCTTAGATATTAATTTTGATGGCAACAACCGTATAAATATATACACTAATGTGTTGTTAAGTTTTATAGTATATATTAGAATACTGCACATGTATATAATGATTAAACTTGAAGACTGATTAGTATAAAGACCAAGAATGAAGATTTAAAGTTGATGATCAAGACTCGTGAGTTCAAAGATAGATTTGAAGATCTCAAGAATTTAGTGTAAAATTACGAGTCATTAGAATGAATTGTATAACATATTTCGATTTTTATCACAAATTTCTGATCTTTGATATTTTAAACAAAATTATTTTAGTTTTAAAATATATTTTTAAATATTTTATGAAAGTTTTTTTAAGAGTTTAAAAATATTTAAAAACTATGTTTAAATTATTTTACAAAGCATAAGATTTTTTAAACAATTTAAAATAAAAGCATTTTCAAATTTCGTTAACATATGTCGACATACATATTTGCATATGTCGATGATAATTTTTAAATTTTGATTTTCGATCACATCTCTTCACGAGTAGGCAGTTCCTTTTAAACACTATCTAAACTAGTGAAAAAATGCCTTTTAGTTTTAAAAAGTTGTGATTGTTTGTCACATCTTTTCATGAATAGCTACATTTTTTCAAACACTATCTAAAGGTTTTTTTTAAAAAATTAACCGACTTTTCATGTTCTTCTTTCTCTAAACTATATCTACGTATTTTTTTCAAATACAAATTCTACTTTTCTCTACAAACTATTAAAACATCTGCATGTATTCTTTCTTCAATTCAAAGACTAGACCACTATCAGAAGGGCTATAGGTTATCTTATATCCTAAGTACGACTGTTTGTTTTTGAAAATTAACAACTCTACTCTTATTTTTTTGGGTGTGCTTGTTGCCCGTTCAAATCAAGTGGTTGTGCTTAGTAGCCCATCTAAATCTAATGAGTGATCCTATAGCTCGATAAATCAAGAGAGTTTGCTCTGGATTTATGATATAGGAGGGTGTATCTCGTAGCCTTGGAATCAATATTGCATTCTGGTTTGCCTTCTTTCTGGTTTAAAATTGACGATTGAATAGAAATCTGTTGTAACGACCCAGAATTTTTATAAATTAAAATTTGAATATTTAATTAATTTTAAATATTAATAAGTGAATTTGTAAGTCAAATAAATTTTTATTTGAATTACTGGATTTAATTGGATAATTAAATCGATAATTTAATATGTGAAATTATGAAAATAATTGAAAATTGGGTTAAATATGATTGAAAATGATTTGTAAATTTTTATTTTATCATATGGGAGTTAGAACGATATTTTAGAACTTTTAAAATCGAATTAAAAGTTAATTTGTGAAAATTGAATATTTTAATATTAAAATCGACTAGTGAAAATAGTCAATTTTTGAACAGTCTCAGAATTGAACGAAACCAGTTTCATTGGATCCGTAATAGTTAGTTATTACCGGATTTCAATTTTCGTGTCAATCGGAGTTACCGTTCGATCGTGGCAGCTCGAAACGCATCGATTTATTTTTAATTTAAATTTGACGAGTGAAAATAGCCATTTTTCAAAAGTCTCGGATTTCGACGAAACCAGTTTCATCGGATCCGTAATGTGATATTATTGCAAGGTTTCAAATTTCAAGTCAATTGGATTTACCGTTTGTCCGGTACAAATTAAAACGCCTAGAAATCGACTTAAATCGGTTTAATTTAAATTGAGCGTTTATAGCCATAACTCGTACATACTTCCGAATTAGCTTCTGAAACCTGTTCCATTGTGTCCGGAACGCGGGATAAACCTTAGGTACGTCAGTTTCGGCGCGTAAATCGGAGTTTGGAATTTCCGGATGAATAGTGTCGTTCGATTCTCTATAAATACACCACCACTCTTCATAATTTTATAAAAAAAAATAACTAAACCCTAATTCATGTTGCTAGCCGCCACTATCAGGTTGAAGGGCCAGAAATTGATCTCACTTTTCCCCTTTGATCTCTCAATCCATCAAGTTTTGGCTAAAACATTCAACTACAAAGATGAAGATCACAACGAGAGCTTCGATGTGAACGGTGGAGATCGTGTTTGGTGTCGTGTGGAGTGAGCTACAGGGGGCCGTTGGTCATGGCCTGCGCACGCATTCCTAGGGGAGAGAGGGGGCCGAGCTTGCTCTCCTTGGGGTCGAAGGTGGAGGAGGGGGTGAGCTAGAAGTTGCAACTCCCTGATCGTCGTCAAGTCGAGTGGTGGAGGTGAGATTGGAAACCCTAATATCTAAGTTTGGGTTCAAGCTTGCGTGTGAATGTCTGGAGATAGGAACGAAGGGGGAAGATGCTATGCACGGCCAGATTTGCATGGGTGATGGATCTTGTGGCTAAGAATGGTTGAGGGTTTAAATTATTAAAGTTAGTTATAAATTTGTGTATATAAATCGTGTACAAACTTCAAAAATTCATATCTTTTTCATACGAGGTCGAAAACGCGCGAAACCAGTTGCGTTGGAATCGTATGGACGAGCACTACGTGATGGAGTTGGTTTGGAGTCGTTTGGAGTTAGTGAGAATTTTGGGTAAAATTAAACGCGCGTTTAATTTTATTCGAAATAAATCGCTAAAACGGAATTTAAAATCAAGGTGAGAACTTCTCACTCAATCGAATCAGTTTCGATTTTATTTTAAATAGTTAGATTTAAAATATTTGAATGCATGTTTGAATGTTGATTGATATCTATTGATTGTTAAAATAGACATTATACGCCGTTAGTAAGCGGATGTTATTTATTAAAAACATATACCGCGAATATTTCATAAACAGTGAAATTGGTATTATATATAATATCAATATATATATATTGGCATATGTATATATTGGAGTTATTGATTTCCCACATTTTTTGTTTAGCGGATGAGACCCTATTACGCCGTTATTAAGCGGATAATATTTAATAAGAACATATACCGCGATAATTTCGTACTGGAACGAAATTGGTATTGTGCTAATGTTTGTGGATGCAGGAAAACAGGTTGGAGGGATCCAACTGGATTCCTCAACAGTTTTTATTTGATTTCAGATATTTTAATATTTGATTGATTATCATATTGATATATGATATCGTTGTTGTCGTGATTGACTATTTGGTGTGTAGCATCATTGGACCAAATTTGAAATTTTAAAATGATTTTAAAGTGATTTTTGAAAATATACTATATTTTTGGAATTGATCCATTTTAAATAAATAAACGTTATAATTTTTAATGTTATAAAAATTATGATTTTTAAGAAATATAGTTGAAAGCTGATTTTTTGAAAATAAGGAATTAGTGACTTTAAAAAATAGTTAAATTGGGATTTCTGAAATAATTGTGAAAAGTTTAAATATAGGATTTATAAAATTTAATTATTTTATGAATCAAAATGGTGAAATAATAAAGGAGATTAAAGACGTTTTAAAAGGATAATATAAATTGATTTATATTAAGAGATTTATAAATGGATATTTATAAATTGAAATATGGACATTATAAAATGAGTTTTTATAAGTGTTTGAATGAAGTGAAAATGAATTTCATAATTGAATGGAATTTATAGAATTTTATACGGTGAAGTTATAAATGGAATTTTATAAGCAGTAGGTTTATAAAATTTATTAAGTTATTAAAATAATGATTTTGGATAAATGAATGAATCTTATAAGTTATAAGATTTATAATTTGGGAAGTTAAAAAGAACGATTTTGTAAAATAATCGTTTTATAAGCATTTGACTTATAATATGAACTTTTAGTTTATAATTGAGTTATAAACTGAAATAGGTTAATAAAAGAATTTATAAAAAGGAAGCTTTTATAAATAAATAGAAATGGAATTTATAAACGTTGTTTTATAAATTCGCAAATGACTTATTTTGATAAGAAAATTGTTGAAACCTATTAATGGAGTTATATTCACGTTTTTGAATAGTGAATAATCCTTTGAATTAAAATGAATAAAAGGATGAAATTGTTAATGAAGTATATTCACGTTTTTGAATAGTGAATAAGATGTTAAAGAAATGGTTTAGAATGTGATATTTTGAACTGAGTTAAAACGATCTAACGATGTTTTAAAAGGTGTTAAGATGCGAAACCATGGATTTCAACATTTATTGTTGAAATAGACGTTTTCGAGAAATAGAAGGAAATAATGGACTATAACACTGTTGTTATAGTAAATGATTTCCGAAAGGAAATGTTTTGTATAGTATTGGGATTTATATATCTATTTAAATTTCGAATCCCTATACTAGTGATTTTGGGTTGTCGTAACAATGTTTTACGTAACATTCGTTTTGGCCCAAATAAATATGTTAAGAGAATGATTTCCTTAATAGAATGGAATATATACTTAATCTCGATTTAAGTATATTGAATATTGTAACGACCCAAAATTTTTAGTAATTAAAATTTGAATATTTAATTAATTTTAAATATTTATAAGTGAATTTTTAAGTCAAATAAATTTTTATTTGAATTATTGGATTTAATTGGATTTTTAAATCGATAATTTAATACGTTAAATTATGGAAATAATTGAAAATAGGGTTAAATATGATTGAAAATAATTTGTAAAATTTTATTTTATCATATGGAAGTTAGAACGATATTTTAGAACTTTTAAAATCGAATTAAAAGTTAATTTGTGAAAATTGAATATTTTAATATTAAAATCGACTAGTGAAAATAGTCAATTTTTGAACAGTCTCAGAATTGAACGAAACCAGTTCCATTGGATCCGTAATAGTTAGTTATTACCGGATTTCAATTTTCGTGTCAATCGGAGCTATCGTTTGAGCGTGGCAGCTCAAAACGCATCGATTTATTTTTAATTTAAATTTGGCGAGTTAAAATAGCCATTTTTCAAAAAGTCTCGGATTTCAACGAAACCAGTTTCATCGGATCCGTAATGTGATATTATTGTAAGGTTTCAAATTTCAAGTCAATTGGATTTACCGTTTGTCCGGTACAAATTAAAACGCCTAGAAATCGAGTTAAATCGGTTTAATTCAAATTGAGCGTTTACAGCCATAACTCGCACAGATGTCCGAATTAGCTTCCGAAACTTGTTCCATTGTGTCCGGAACGCGGGATAAACCCTAGGAACGTCAGTTTCGGCTCGTAAATCGGAGTTCGGAATTTCCGGATGAATAGTGTCGTTCGATTCTCTATAAATACACCCACCACCTTCATAATTTGATAAAAAAAATAACTAAAACCCTAATTTTTTAACCTAGCCGCCACTTTATAATTGAATGGCCAGAAAACACCCACATTCATTCATTAATCTCTCTCAATCCGTAAAGAATTAGCCAAAGTGTTCAACACGAAAGTCGTAGAGCTCGACGAGAGCTTCGATTCCATACGGTGATGATCGGAAATGGAGCATCGTAGGGGGAGAAAAAGGGGGCCGACCGTGCTCAGTCACGCACGCATTTCCAGGTGCAATAGCAGGCCGAGCTTGCTATGGTGGTGGGCGAAGGTAGAGGGGGTTTGGAGCTTTGTGTTGAAGGTTGCTGATTGAATTCTCATCGAGTATTGATGTTGCAAATTCAAACCCTAATTTGTGCTATGGGTTTTGTTATGTGCGTGCTCGGCCTGGTGAAGGAGAACGTGAGGGAGAGGGAGAGAAGGGGACGGCCAGGATGGAAAGAAAGTGGATCTAAGGGCTGAAGTGAGATAGGTTGAAAATAATTAAGTTATGTTGAAATTTGTTTATATAAATCGTGTACAATCTTATAAAAATCATAAATTTTTCATACGAGGTCCGTTTTGGACGAAACCAGTTGCGTTGGAATCGTATGGACGAGCACTACGCGATGAAATTGGATTGGAGTCGTTTGGAGTTAGTGAGAATTTTGGGTAAAATTAAACGTCCGTTTAATTTTATTCGAAATAAATCGCTAAAACGGAATTTAAAATCAAGGTGAGAACTTCTCACTCAATCGAATCAGTTTCGATTTTATTTTAAATAGTTAGATTTAAAATATTTGAATGCATGTTTGAATGTTGATTGATATCTATTGATTGTTAAAATAGACATTATACGCCGTTAGTAAGCGGATGTTATTTATTAAAAACATATACCGCGAATATTTCATAAACAGTGAAATTGGTATTATATATAATATCAATATATATATATTGGCATATGTATATATTGCAGTTGTTGATTCCCCGCATTTTTTAGCGGATGAGACCATATTACACCGTTATTAAGCGGATAATATTTATTAAAAACATATACCGCGATAATTTCGTACTGGAGCGAAATTGGTATTGTGCTAATGTTTTTGGATGCAGGAAAACAGGTTGGAGGGACCCAACTGGATTCCTCAATAGTTTTTATTTGATTTCAGATATTTTGATATTTGATGGATTATCATATCGATATATGATGAATCGTTGTAGTCGTGATTGACTATTTGGTGTGTAGCATCATTGGACCAAGTTTTGGAATTTTAAAATGATTTATAAAGTGATTTTTTTGAAAATATACTATATGTTTGGAATTGATTCATTTTAAATAAATAAACGTTATAATTTTTAAAGTTATAAAAATTATGATTTTTGAGAAATATAGTTAAAAACTGATTTTTGAGAATATGATGCTATTGAGTTTATAAAATAGTTTAATCGAGATATTTTAGAATTCATTGTGAAAAGTTTAAATATAGGATTTATAAAATTTGATTATTTTATAAATCAAAATGGTGAAATTATAAAGGAAATTAAAGACGTTTTAGAATAATGATATAATTTGATTTATATTAAGAGATTTATAAATGGATATTTATAAATTGAAATATGGACATTATAAAATGAGTTTTTATAAGTGTTTGAATGAAGTGAAAATGAATTTCATAATTGAATGGAATTTATAGAATTTTATACGGTGAAGTTATAAATGGAATTTTATAAGCAGTAGGTTTATAAAATTTATTAAGTTATTAAAATAATGATTTTGGATAAATGAATGAATCTTATAAGTTATAAGATTTATAATTTGGGAAGTTAAAAAGAACGATTTTGTAAAATAATCGTTTTATAAGCATTTGACTTATAATATGAACTTTTAGTTTATAATTGAGTTATAAACTGAAATAGGTTAATAAAAGAATTTATAAAAAGGAAGTTTTTATAAATAAATAGAAATGGAATTTATAAACGTTGTTTTATAAATTCGCAAATGACTTATTTTGATAAGTAAATTGTTGAAACCTATTAATGGAGTTATATTCACGTTTTTGAATAGTGAATAATCCTTTGAATTAAAATGTATAAAAGGATGAAATGTGTTAACGTAGTATATTCACGTTTTTGAACTGTGAATAATATGTTAAAGGAAATGTTTTGAATGAGATGTTTAAATTGAATTAAAACGATCTAACGAAGTTTTAATTATGTTGAGATTCGAAACCATAGATTTCAACATTAATTGTTGAAATAGACGTTTTCGAGAAATAAAAGGAGATGATGGACTGTAACACTGTTGTTATAGTAAATGATTTCCGAAAGGAAATGTTTTGTATAGTATTGGGATTTATATATCTATTTTAATTTCGAATCCCTATACTAGTGATTTTGGGTTGTCGTAACGATGTTTTACGCAACATTCGTTTTGGCCCAAACAAATATGTTTAAGAGAATGATTTCCTTAAAGAATGAAATATATACTTAATTTCGATTGAAGTATATTGAATATTTTCTAAGTGTTGAAAATAAATAAAATTTGTGAATTACTTATAAATAAGTAAGTATGGAAATGTTTTCCAATATAAAGTGAATATCTTAAGAATTTATCTTTTTGAAGATAAACTGAAATGAAAAATCGAAATCGAATATTCATAGATATTTTGGATTATAAATTCACTAGGGTATTTATAAAAGGAAGTGGAATTGGTTTAAAAATAAATATTGATTTATTTTTGAAGTGTTGAAATAATATATCTAGTGAAGATATTTTGGAAAATAAATAATTTGGAAAATTATTTGGAAACTGGTGATGTGTGCATATCCAGTGATAGTTCAATAACCGACTATCAATATTTCCCTTTGAATGGGTAATGGATGTGATTTGTTTGAATGTGAATGCTACACTTATTTTTGAATAAGCGCTCACTATTCGGGTTAACCGGGAAAGGACCATGGGGTCGTATAACCCATTTCGAATATGTGATACGTCGTTGTGAATTGCATTGAAGATGGGTGTTGAAGACCCGGTATTTGCGAGAGCGATAGGATGACCTGTCGATTGTCTCTGCACTGAGTTGCAGCGGTATAGAGACTCCCTAAGTGATGGGAAATCCGATCAGGATTGTGAATATCCAGATTGCAAGGACTTCTTTGTAAGTGCCTTCGGTTTTGTCCGAGCCCGGAACAGACTTGTATGGATTGTGTGTCTGACATTACAAGTTGAGATATAAAGCCGATTTCTTTCAAATATATTTCTGTTGGTGGCGAAGAATTTATTCTTTTAGCTTAACACCCTTCTCTGAGACGTACGAGCTCAGAGGTTATATAGTTGAAGTTATCAGCGATATATTCCCAATTTGGTAATGTGACATGCTGAGTGTTGCTGAAATGATCATTGTGTTGATTATTGTGATAGGATCGTTTATTTGATCGTCTATCTTGGTGATCATTGTGTTGACCCAAAGCATGGCTTTTGTATAAAGTATGTTTTTGTGGACGTGACTTCGTCGAACCTCACACCCCGGAAATGGTCAAAACAGGAAAGATGCGGCAAGGTTATGAGGGATAGCACCCTTTAGGGTATGTACATTTCCTTCTGGATAGAGGTGGTATCATGGTATGGAGCCCAGATATTTAACCTATGTGGTTACTACGAATTTATTACTTTGTGGTTGTTGGTTTTCGAGATCCCGTGAGAAAGGTCGTTTACGATCGGGGAATGGCGTGCTCGTGTCAGTAGTTACCCAGTTAGGGGTAACCCGGCCTTGTGTTGGCAGAGTTCCGGTTTGGTTCTCGGGGATGTCTTTCCAGAGGCATTCTCATGTGGCAATGGGAAGTTCCTTGGCCTGACCATTTGTTGGAAATCCAAAGAAACAATACGTGACTTGTACGGTTTTAGTTGTATAACCTGCTATGGAATGTGGCGGTAACCTGCTATTGAACATAGTTAGCTATAGTAGGCATAGTTCGAAATGTCTATGCTGGCTAAGATTTATATTCTACTTTCGAAATGAATTTTTCCTACACTATACACTAATAATAATATCAAATGTCTTTTTAAATGCGTATCAAGCATCTTTGACTATCATAAGGAGAAATCTCCTCCGATTCTGCGTTTGCATTGTGTGTGTGTGCGGGAGGCCTTATGGTAGTCTCATTTTTAAAAAAACATTGCGAATTGAATTTAAAAATATTCCTCTATTTTGATTTTTAAGATAAATAAACTATTTTGAGTTCTCACACCAGTCACATGACTGACTTGGAGTTTATTGTTTTCCTCCCTAAACTCTGGGTGCCCACCAATTTCCACACGGGCAGTCAAGAGTAAGGTTTATCAGGATATTCTGGATATTCTGGAGTTGCCGGAGGCAAGCTGGATGGCATGGCGTATTACTTATATAGTATTTCTTTTTCCGCTGCACTATTTGATGTTGTTGTACACTCTGATGATGATATGATGTAATGAAATGTGATGTAATGTAATAACTGATATAGTTCTTTGTTTAAAGATTATTCATTTATTATTATATGTTGTTCCGCTGCGAATTGTGAGATTCTGATGTTTTCTGTTTTCTTTCTGTTTTTGTTCTATTTTAAAATTCTGTTCTATTCTCCTTATTTTCTATTCTCTCTAATTTCTATCTTCCTTTCCCTATCCCTATCTACCTTTTTCTCTCTTCTTTTCTTCCTTTTCTTTTCTTAAATTTTTCTTAAACCCCTAAGGGTTCGTATTTTCGTTCATCTTGAATTAAACAAAGGAGATTAGTGTCTATTCAAGGAGTACGGATTTACGGGTCTTTACAAATATTTTCCAAGTGTTGAAAATAAATAAAAATTGTGAATTACTTATGAATAAATAAGTATGGAAATGTTTTCCAATATAAAGTGAATATTTTGAGAATTTATCTTTTTGAAGATAAATTGAAAAGAAAATTGAAATGAATAATTGAAATCGAATATTCATTGATATCTTGGGATTATAAATTCACTAAGGAATTTATAAAGGAAGTGGAATTTGTTTAAAAATAAATATTGATTTATTTTTGAAGTATGAAATAAGATATTTTGTGAAATAGATATTTTGGAAAATAAATAATTTGGAAAATTATTTGGAATCTGGTGATGTGTGCATGTCCAGTGATAGTTAAATAATCGACTATCAATATTTCCCTTTGAATGGGTAATTGATGTGATTTGATTGAATGTGAATGCTACACTTATTTTTGAATAAGCGCTCACTATTCGGGTTAACCGGGAAAGGACCTTGGGGTCGTATAACCCATTCTGAATATGTGATACGTCGTTATAATTGCATTGAAGATCGGTGTTGAAGACCCGGTATTTGCGAGAGCGATAGGATGACCTATCGATTGTCTCTGCACTGAGTTGCAACGGTATAGAGACTCCCTAAGTGATGGTGAATCCGATCAGGATTGTGAATATCCGGATTGCAAGGACTTCTTTGTAAGTGCCTTCGGTTTTGTTCGATCCCGGAACAAACTTGTATGGATTGTATGTCTGACATTACAAGTTGAGATATAAAGCCGATTTCATTCAAATATATTTCTGTTAGTGGCGAAGAATTTATTCTTTTAGCTTAACACCCTTCTTTGAGACGTACGAGCTCAGAGGTTATATAGTTGAAGTTATCAGCGATATATTCCCAATTTGGTAATGTGACATGCTGAGTGATGCTGAAATGATCATTGTGTTGATTATTGTGATAGGATCGTTTATTTGATCGTCTATCTTGGTGATTGTAACAGCCCTTGTTTTTAGCTATTTATTTCTTTTAATTATTTTGATTTTTAAATATATTTTATATAAATTGTGTTTAACAATATAGTTTAATTATTTAATGTAAAGATATATTTTATAAAATTGTATATGTCAATAAAATTAAATAATAACTGTGAAAATTTAAGCTATGTTTAAACGGTAAAATTTCGCGTTCAAAAGACGCGTCAATTATAGGATATAAGCAACGTAATAAAACGTGTGTTTTTAAAATGTTATTTTTACAGAAATTTTTGATGTTTTAGACTGCGTCTGTTTAACATAGTATAAAAATCAAGTTTTCAAATAAATTTGAAGAAAAATATCAGTCAGTTAATTTCTACCCAACGTTACTTGGTTAAACTGTCAGTTAAACTTTGCATACGTTTTCGTTCCTAAGGCCGTGCATTATTTGTGCCATTTCATTTAATCCTATCAAACTAATTAAGCTAGATTGATTAGCTAGAGATGAATCATCACACGAGTAACGTTCGAACAAATCAGAGAGGAGAATTGTGCATTCTTTAATACTGGAAACGTTCATATCTGCCTGTTCATTTATCCCCTGTTTCAAGCATACTACAAAAATCAAGCTCCTCAAATTCGCACATCTATAACGTTCCATGTTTATTGCTTTAGTCACGCAAACCATTTTGCCCATAATCAATGCATGTTTTAATTTTCATCAAATAACTTTCGAACATTTAAACTGGAATCAATCAGCCTTCAAAAATCACACTGTTTATTTGCAACAAATATCAAAAGTTTGCATATCTGAAGATAAATCAACGCATGCCTTAAACCAAGCCTTGGTGTAACAGACAAAGCATATAATTGGAAGCAAATCCCAACCTTTCCCATTCTCTGCTTGCAAATGGCTCAGCAAGTTTCAAAGTTTGAAACCGCTCGGCCTTGAATTCACATGTATATTAAGCAAGAATTATAACGTATTGCTAATCAAATCTATAGCTGTCTTTCCTTTGATCGTGCTAACTTCTTTTGAAACTGATGGAAGAATCCGCATATCAACACCATTAATAAATAGAAACTGACATGTTATTTGCCTTCATTTCGCAAGCACTACATATATATACCCACCCCATCAGTTTCTTCCATATTTTTGATCTGCATCTCATCCCATTCCTCTGATCAAAGCCATCAGGTAATCTTATTTCATTTTTCTTCTTCTAAGTTCTCTCTGCTTTTGTTTTGCTCGGCCACCCCACCTTTAGTTCACCGTGTTGCCTGTAGAAATATAGGGTGGTAGTAAGGAGGTATGGATCTTAGAACTGAGTGTTAGGGGAGTGGTTGGAAGTTTAGATTTAAGTAGAGATGAATGCTTAGGGCAAATATTGTAAAACTTAGTTGAATTGCAGAGAAAAATAAATTATGAATTTGGAGAGCGAACAAAAATGTAAACCAGTTTGTAAATATAAGTTTAAATGAAATCTAAGTAAAGAAAAAAAAAAAGAAAAAAAAATATAAAATGGAAGTTGGGAACCTGGGAAGTTTTAGAGTTGAGAGGAAATAAATGGTAAAGCAAATTGTAGCCGTGCATGACTTGGCATCACTGGGTGTGCACATGTATCAGTGAGGCGTGTCCAGGGATATGAAGGCCGAAGATTCATCTAGCATAGGTTGTTTAGTTAAATAATTAGTAGTTGGAGTTCTGCCTGGTAAGTTTTAATGCCTGGAAGTTAGTTGAAGAATGGAATATGCATGGACTAAGTTTCTAGACTAGTGTAGTTTGATAGTTGGAAATGATGCTGGAACAAAAGATTTGGCCTCTGTGTAGTAGTATAGTATTTGAGTGTTTAGTAGCCATTAGTACGTGTATACCTGGGTCAGCATGATTTGAATGGATGTGAGTGTTCTGAGAATAGTTTTCACCTTTTTTGTTATCAAAACCATAGCATAATCAGTAAAGCATGTCTAGAGTATAAGCTTCAGCTAGCCTAAGTGTTTAGTTGAAAAGTTGCGTAAGTTTCAATCTGTGCATGTTTCAAGTTAATACATGCGTGTATAAAAATGTGCCTGGAGGAAGTCTGTGCACGAGTTGTTGGGAGATTGGCAAGGAAGTACAGTTCTAAAGGGAGTGCACGTGTTTGATTTGGCAGAGGCATGTTTGGTGGATAAACTGAATAGGTGGAGGTGTTGAAGTGTATAGAAGCTTGGATAGGAATGGGATGAAATTGCATATATTCCTTGTGCATAGAATATAATATATTGAGTAATAACATAGGAAGGAGGAGGGTAGTTGTTTCAGATATTTTATAGAGAGGAGATGTGATCGAAGGCTTTGCATATTATCTCGAAGCGATTGTATAAACGGCTCAAAGAAGTATATGTCTGAAATGAACAAGTTTAAACCTGGAGATTTTGGTTTACGAACGAACATAATGTAAAGCAGTTTGTAAATCTAAGTTGAAGTGGGAAATTTAAGAGAGAAAAAAAATATATATGTTTGGCGTGAGTCGAGATATATGTATAACTGGAAAGTAGAATGAAATAGTATGCGTGTGTCACTGTGTGCACGTGTACGTGTACATGGGTATCACGGCATATAGTAGGAAGAAATTTCACCATAGTGCGTCAATCGGCCTTTAGGAAATTTTGTCGTAAAATTTTAGTGTTAACCGGTTCACGTCTGTCAAAACTACACGGTGAAGTGGTCGAGCAAGGCAAACAAATTTTCGTTCTATTTTTATCTTTCCTTTGACCGTAAATTCTAAAGTCGCGCATTCTATATTTTAATTTTATTCTAGATTTGAATCTAGGCGACATCAGAAGAAATTGGATCGTTATTCTCTGTCGTGCTTTACCGGTGAATCGTCGTTTTTGAATTCAAATTTTCTGCAGCTTTCAGGTGAGTATTTCTCACCAGACATACGTATTTATATTTTGGTAAATTATTGCAAGTGTATGTGTAAAATTGTATTTCACTATTATCTGTCTGTAATATAATATAGAATGATGGACCCCATTTAAATTGACACCTCATCAGTATTATCTGTTATATTATTTCTGCAGTTATGTTATTGTTTATTTACTGCTTAAATCACCACTGTAAGTTCCCTGTTATTATAGATGGTATGGGCTGAAATGATAGGCCTAATTGATTATTATTGTTCACTTGTTCTGTTAACTGCTGTAAATTGTCTTGGGATTGCGGGTTCGAAATGATAGAACCCGGAGTTGTGTAAATTACGGGTTGAAATGATATAAATCCGTATCACTTGACCTAGGCTAGAAAACTATATACAGGCCCGTGGTCCTTATAATATTTTCTGAAATATTTAAAATTATTTTGGAAGTTAAATATTTGATTTAATATCTTTAAAGGATTTTATATTGATTTTGAATGAGTTATAAATGTTAATAAATAAATAAATAAATATTTGAATAAAATTTTGGAATATAACTTATTTTGGAAATTCTGGATTTTTGAAAGGATAAGATTTCAGTTAAGAAATATATATAAGTTATATTTGGAAATATTTATTAAGTTAAACAATCTACTAAAGCATTTAAATGCTGTCTTTTGAAATTGGACTAGTTTTACCCGTAACTTTAGGTAGCATTTCCTAAGTGCTATAGAATCTGGAATTTGATTGTTTTGAAATTTAAGGAATTTGATAAATTATATTTATGTTTAAGTTTTGGAGACCTTTAAGATATGAGATTTATAACTGGATTTTTCTTAATAAATTTAAGATGAACATTCTAGTGTTAAGTAAAATTTGAAATTATTTAATGGCATAATTTTGGAGTTTTATCTATGGAATTTATGGGAATATTCAAGACGAAATAATAAACACTAATTTGTTGAAAGAAAAAATATCCAACCTTAGTTTTGAATACTCCAATTGGATATATATATATAGGAATTGAAATGGTCTTGGGAACATGAAGTGATATTTAAATTATGGTTTAAATTAAAGAAATATATTTGTAAAGCTATGTAAATTATCTTCTTTACAAAGTAACCATAAAGTTAAACCATTTATATCCAAACCATTTGTGTTTTGGGAGTTATGTTTTTTTTAAAGAAAAATTTCCAATATATTATGGTTTAAAGGTATAATTCAAATATTTGGTTTCCAGATATTATAAATTTTAAGCAGTATGGTTTTGGAAAAGAATTATATTTGAATATAACGATATCATGTTGTTTTGGGTTTTAAATGATATCGTATTTATAGTTTTGAAATGGAAATGTTTATACTGGTTTTAAAGTATAAATTGTTTTTAAATGACCACGGGTTATAATAACGATGGGTTGGCAAAGAGACCGGGATCGGATATGGACATACTCTCTGTCGATACCGAAAACCACTTTGACCAACCGTGTACGCGGTGGAGATTCCAGAATGAAGTAGGTCGGTGGTGGCGTTTCCTGTAAGGTAAATACGTGGACCCGACTCCCGTGAGTTGGCATAAGGTGGCTAAAACAGGAGCAATTCCAGGCCAATGAGGTCATTCCTCTGATCGGACGCTCTTCTTCGATATTATACTATGATCTTGGATTGATTCAGTGGCCACTTCTATATTTTGATTTTGGGGGAGTTAGTTCGAGGTGGGCGGCAGCTGCGCGCTGCGCGTTACCATCAGCCTGGATAGCAATTGGTATATCTACCCTGGCATTGCCTAGTTGTGCCGTGTCACCTACCCTATCGCGCCTTGTACGAGTTTGGTTTTCTCCCGTAGCCCGTGTGGTATCCTCTAGTGGCTTCCCGATCAGGAGGGACTATGATATTGGATGGACTACTGGGACTATTACGTGTTAAGGGCTATATGGGTAACCCCTTAACGCTATTAAAAAGTAAGTTTATTTTATAAATAGACACTAGTATAATAGCGCAATATACTACATAGTAAATAGTTTGACGGATCCTTAGAGGATGGGCGGTCCCAAGCATCCTTTAAGTTACTTGCTCTATATTACAGTACACTTGAATTAGCTTACATTATATAAGTATGTATGTCCTGACTCGAGTGTTATGTTTTATTTTTACGCTCGGGTCAGCCTGAGTTGCAGCTTCAATTTCTTCTCCGTAGCTAGGACACTCAGTAGATCATTCGCGCTGCTGGAAGTTGTTTCAGCCTTTATCTTTTCTGGAATTCAAGACTTTGAAGACTCTATCTCTATTTATGTCTTAAAATTTGTATTGAGGATTATAGACAATGTAAGTTCTGTTTTGTTGAAGTTATATCAGTGGCTTCATGAACCACTAAATTTTTAATTTCCGCTGCGAGATTCTGATATCTGTGTATGTGATTCTGTGATCTATTTATTGTATATTCTGAGTTTTGCCAAATTTATTCTACAACGCAGTATTTTGAACAATTCAAGTCCGACAATGTGCGGATGCGAAGGGTTGAAAATACTGGGTCGTTACATTTGGTATCGGAGCCAGGTTGTAGGCAAAACTTAGAATGTATGGTAAATTTGATTTACAGAATCACGTTCGTTCGAGATTGAACCACTATCTTTTCGAATTTTGGAACGTTCTCTACGGTTCCAAAGTTCATTCGTGTCCCTCACTTTTCATCTTCTTTAGATTCTGGAGTATCCCATAACTCCACTTCGGATGATCTTTATAGTGAATTGGCGGTCTCGCCATTATTCTAATAAAGGGGTGAAACTCCTTTACCATTAGCATTGATTCACCGGAGATTTATATTTATCCTCGATTATTCTGAACTCTATCTCTTCAGATCTAATGTGGATTTACTCAACCATATCGATCTGACTCTTTAAGTCACGGTTGACCCGGTCAAGGTTGTCCGCGATTTATATAGATTTACCCAGTTTCCTTATTCTGATTTTTAATCACCGGATCTTCTGATTTCAACTTATCTTGAATTCTATTTGATTTGAGTTCATCAAATTTGGATTTCTATCCTTGTTTAAAAAAAAAAAAAAAATTATTTTTGAAAGAAAACCTAATATATATATAAGTATGATTTTCAGAATTTTATAATTAATTTAACTATTTGTCAAGAGATAATAGTTTGATTTATTTTGATTTTGTAAACCATGTGTTTGTCTAAAATAAATAATTGAATATAAACAATGGTTATAAATTAATTTGGAAACATAAATGAATTTAAACAAGAACTTGAGAATTCAATTTCTGACGATTTCAAACCTTGTGTTTAAATTTTAAAAGGATGTTATAAGTATTTTTGTATAGAAATTTGTTTCCAAAAGAATTTTAAAATTGAGTGCTCTTCTCTTTGTCGCTGGAAAATAATTTCGGTGATGACTGCAGCATCATCGACATTCATTTTCGAGTTTCGAAGTGAAAAGACCATTCTGTAGTCTGGCTACAGTGTTTCCTTGAGATTTTAATTGATTTGAATTTCTGAAGTATGACTTAATATATATAGATATGTAATTTAAATTTGATTCGACATATTATGTATATATATTTATCTATCTCTAAATGGTTTGAAGGAGATCAGAAATTTAATTCTTAAAGTTTGCCTTGAAAAATAAAAATAAAATTTTGAACAAGGAATTCCAATTGGAGATAATTGAATTTGAAATAATACTCAATTTCATTCAATATAACTTACCTTGATTTTTAAAAGTTAACAATGTAATTGGATAATATACAATATAAAGGATTCTATAAATAAAATTTGAGTGGGTATAATAAATGTTATACACTTAAATTTTAGTTATAAAAGGTCAATAAGGTAAATAAGGAAAAAGAATTTAAGGAATTTACTTAAATAACCTAATAATCAAATTTGATTCAATATGGAACCTTAAATCATAGTTAATTAATGTCTAAGGGAAATATTATGTAAAAAAATTTGATTGCTATATTTGCTATAATAAATATTTCATTTATGAAAAAGACATGTCTTGAAAATGGATAATTATGAATTAATAGTTAAGACATATTTCAATATCAATAAAATTTGATAATTGAGATATTGGTTTTCAAATGAAAATTCCAAGTATAGGGTATTTGGTTAAAATTTAAGAGTTAAGAAAATTGAACTGATTAGAAATACTATTATATCCACTATAGCATATTATAAGTGCTGCTATTTCTCAAAATAAAATGTTTTGAAAATTTTATAATTGAATAAATAAACCTAGGAATATTTCAACTTTGATATGAATATTATTTGGCATTGAAATTAAAATATATAAATGAGGATTATTTTAAAAGTATTATAAATATTTTGATTTTAAAGCATTATTGATTTCAAGTTTATTATCTTATTTTTAAAGCTATCTTCGAGTGTCCTTGGTTGCCCTATCTGCTACAGAATGGGGAGGCTATTGCTTATACCAGTTTATTTAGAAATCTTTCTATAATCTTTGAAATTCTTTGCCACTCATCGGGGCCCTGAGCAACCATAGACTGGCGGTCAAACTGAAAGGGAAAAACCGATTCTAGAAGTTCTTCTTCGTGCTTCAAATCCGGAACTATCCGTTTAAGACACTTGTTTATCTAGCTTATCTTCCTTTGCTTCTTTTTCTTTCGTTCCTTTTCGAGGACGAAAAGTTTTTAAGTGGGGGAGAGTGTAACAGCCCTTGTTTTTAGCTATTTATTTCTTTTAATTATTTTGATTTTTAAATATATTTTATATAAATTGTGTTTAACAATATAGTTTAATTATTTAATGTAAAGATATATTTTATAAAATTGTATATGTCAATAAAATTAAATAATAACTGTGAAAATTTAAGCTATGTTTAAACGGTAAAATTTCGCGTTCAAAAGACGCGTCAATTATAGGATATAAGCAACGTAATAAAACGTGTGTTTTTAAAATGTTATTTTTACAGAAATTTTTGATGTTTTAGACTGCGTCTGTTTAACATAGTATAAAAATCAAGTTTTCAAATAAATTTGAAGAAAAATATCAGTCAGTTAATTTCTACCCAACGTTACTTGGTTAAACTGTCAGTTAAACTTTGCATACGTTTTCGTTCCTAAGGCCGTGCATTATTTGTGCCATTTCATTTAATCCTATCAAACTAATTAAGCTAGATTGATTAGCTAGAGATGAATCATCACACGAGTAACGTTCGAACAAATCAGAGAGGAGAATTGTGCATTCTTTAATACTGGAAACGTTCATATCTGCCTGTTCATTTATCCCCTGTTTCAAGCATACTACAAAAATCAAGCTCCTCAAATTCGCACATCTATAACGTTCCATGTTTATTGCTTTAGTCACGCAAACCATTTTGCCCATAATCAATGCATGTTTTAATTTTCATCAAATAACTTTCGAACATTTAAACTGGAATCAATCAGCCTTCAAAAATCACACTGTTTATTTGCAACAAATATCAAAAGTTTGCATATCTGAAGATAAATCAACGCATGCCTTAAACCAAGCCTTGGTGTAACAGACAAAGCATATAATTGGAAGCAAATCCCAACCTTTCCCATTCTCTGCTTGCAAATGGCTCAGCAAGTTTCAAAGTTTGAAACCGCTCGGCCTTGAATTCACATGTATATTAAGCAAGAATTATAACGTATTGCTAATCAAATCTATAGCTGTCTTTCCTTTGATCGTGCTAACTTCTTTTGAAACTGATGGAAGAATCCGCATATCAACACCATTAATAAATAGAAACTGACATGTTATTTGCCTTCATTTCGCAAGCACTACATATATATACCCACCCCATCAGTTTCTTCCATATTTTTGATCTGCATCTCATCCCATTCCTCTGATCAAAGCCATCAGGTAATCTTATTTCATTTTTCTTCTTCTAAGTTCTCTCTGCTTTTGTTTTGCTCGGCCACCCCACCTTTAGTTCACCGTGTTGCCTGTAGAAATATAGGGTGGTAGTAAGGAGGTATGGATCTTAGAACTGAGTGTTAGGGGAGTGGTTGGAAGTTTAGATTTAAGTAGAGATGAATGCTTAGGGCAAATATTGTAAAACTTAGTTGAATTGCAGAGAAAAATAAATTATGAATTTGGAGAGCGAACAAAAATGTAAACCAGTTTGTAAATATAAGTTTAAATGAAATCTAAGTAAAGAAAAAAAAAGAAAAAAAAATATAAAATGGAAGTTGGGAACCTGGGAAGTTTTAGAGTTGAGAGGAAATAAATGGTAAAGCAAATTGTAGCCGTGCATGACTTGGCATCACTGGGTGTGCACATGTATCAGTGAGGCGTGTCCAGGGATATGAAGGCCGAAGATTCATCTAGCATAGGTTGTTTAGTTAAATAATTAGTAGTTGGAGTTCTGCCTGGTAAGTTTTAATGCCTGGAAGTTAGTTGAAGAATGGAATATGCATGGACTAAGTTTCTAGACTAGTGTAGTTTGATAGTTGGAAATGATGCTGGAACAAAAGATTTGGCCTCTGTGTAGTAGTATAGTATTTGAGTGTTTAGTAGCCATTAGTACGTGTATACCTGGGTCAGCATGATTTGAATGGATGTGAGTGTTCTGAGAATAGTTTTCACCTTTTTTGTTATCAAAACCATAGCATAATCAGTAAAGCATGTCTAGAGTATAAGCTTCAGCTAGCCTAAGTGTTTAGTTGAAAAGTTGCGTAAGTTTCAATCTGTGCATGTTTCAAGTTAATACATGCGTGTATAAAAATGTGCCTGGAGGAAGTCTGTGCACGAGTTGTTGGGAGATTGGCAAGGAAGTACAGTTCTAAAGGGAGTGCACGTGTTTGATTTGGCAGAGGCATGTTTGGTGGATAAACTGAATAGGTGGAGGTGTTGAAGTGTATAGAAGCTTGGATAGGAATGGGATGAAATTGCATATATTCCTTGTGCATAGAATATAATATATTGAGTAATAACATAGGAAGGAGGAGGGTAGTTGTTTCAGATATTTTATAGAGAGGAGATGTGATCGAAGGCTTTGCATATTATCTCGAAGCGATTGTATAAACGGCTCAAAGAAGTATATGTCTGAAATGAACAAGTTTAAACCTGGAGATTTTGGTTTACGAACGAACATAATGTAAAGCAGTTTGTAAATCTAAGTTGAAGTGGGAAATTTAAGAGAGAAAAAAAATATATATGTTTGGCGTGAGTCGAGATATATGTATAACTGGAAAGTAGAATGAAATAGTATGCGTGTGTCACTGTGTGCACGTGTACGTGTACATGGGTATCACGGCATATAGTAGGAAGAAATTTCACCATAGTGCGTCAATCGGCCTTTAGGAAATTTTGTCGTAAAATTTTAGTGTTAACCGGTTCACGTCTGTCAAAACTACACGGTGAAGTGGTCGAGCAAGGCAAACAAATTTTCGTTCTATTTTTATCTTTCCTTTGACCGTAAATTCTAAAGTCGCGCATTCTATATTTTAATTTTATTCTAGATTTGAATCTAGGCGACATCAGAAGAAATTGGATCGTTATTCTCTGTCGTGCTTTACCGGTGAATCGTCGTTTTTGAATTCAAATTTTCTGCAGCTTTCAGGTGAGTATTTCTCACCAGACATACGTATTTATATTTTGGTAAATTATTGCAAGTGTATGTGTAAAATTGTATTTCACTATTATCTGTCTGTAATATAATATAGAATGATGGACCCCATTTAAATTGACACCTCATCAGTATTATCTGTTATATTATTTCTGCAGTTATGTTATTGTTTATTTACTGCTTAAATCACCACTGTAAGTTCCCTGTTATTATAGATGGTATGGGCTGAAATGATAGGCCTAATTGATTATTATTGTTCACTTGTTCTGTTAACTGCTGTAAATTGTCTTGGGATTGCGGGTTCGAAATGATAGAACCCGGAGTTGTGTAAATTACGGGTTGAAATGATATAAATCCGTATCACTTGACCTAGGCTAGAAAACTATATACAGGCCCGTGGTCCTTATAATATTTTCTGAAATATTTAAAATTATTTTGGAAGTTAAATATTTGATTTAATATCTTTAAAGGATTTTATATTGATTTTGAATGAGTTATAAATGTTAATAAATAAATAAATAAATATTTGAATAAAATTTTGGAATATAACTTATTTTGGAAATTCTGGATTTTTGAAAGGATAAGATTTCAGTTAAGAAATATATATAAGTTATATTTGGAAATATTTATTAAGTTAAACAATCTACTAAAGCATTTAAATGCTGTCTTTTGAAATTGGACTAGTTTTACCCGTAACTTTAGGTAGCATTTCCTAAGTGCTATAGAATCTGGAATTTGATTGTTTTGAAATTTAAGGAATTTGATAAATTATATTTATGTTTAAGTTTTGGAGACCTTTAAGATATGAGATTTATAACTGGATTTTTCTTAATAAATTTAAGATGAACATTCTAGTGTTAAGTAAAATTTGAAATTATTTAATGGCATAATTTTGGAGTTTTATCTATGGAATTTATGGGAATATTCAAGACGAAATAATAAACACTAATTTGTTGAAAGAAAAAATATCCAACCTTAGTTTTGAATACTCCAATTGGATATATATATAGGAATTGAAATGGTCTTGGGAACATGAAGTGATATTTAAATTATGGTTTAAATTAAAGAAATATATTTGTAAAGCTATGTAAATTATCTTCTTTACAAAGTAACCATAAAGTTAAACCATTTATATCCAAACCATTTGTGTTTTGGGAGTTATGTTTTTTTTAAAGAAAAATTTCCAATATATTATGGTTTAAAGGTATAATTCAAATATTTGGTTTCCAGATATTATAAATTTTAAGCAGTATGGTTTTGGAAAAGAATTATATTTGAATATAACGATATCATGTTGTTTTGGGTTTTAAATGATATCGTATTTATAGTTTTGAAATGGAAATGTTTATACTGGTTTTAAAGTATAAATTGTTTTTAAATGACCACGGGTTATAATAACGATGGGTTGGCAAAGAGACCGGGATCGGATATGGACATACTCTCTGTCGATACCGAAAACCACTTTGACCAACCGTGTACGCGGTGGAGATTCCAGAATGAAGTAGGTCGGTGGTGGCGTTTCCTGTAAGGTAAATACGTGGACCCGACTCCCGTGAGTTGGCATAAGGTGGCTAAAACAGGAGCAATTCCAGGCCAATGAGGTCATTCCTCTGATCGGACGCTCTTCTTCGATATTATACTATGATCTTGGATTGATTCAGTGGCCACTTCTATATTTTGATTTTGGGGGAGTTAGTTCGAGGTGGGCGGCAGCTGCGCGCTGCGCGTTACCATCAGCCTGGATAGCAATTGGTATATCTACCCTGGCATTGCCTAGTTGTGCCGTGTCACCTACCCTATCGCGCCTTGTACGAGTTTGGTTTTCTCCCGTAGCCCGTGTGGTATCCTCTAGTGGCTTCCCGATCAGGAGGGACTATGATATTGGATGGACTACTGGGACTATTACGTGTTAAGGGCTATATGGGTAACCCCTTAACGCTATTAAAAAGTAAGTTTATTTTATAAATAGACACTAGTATAATAGCGCAATATACTACATAGTAAATAGTTTGACGGATCCTTAGAGGATGGGCGGTCCCAAGCATCCTTTAAGTTACTTGCTCTATATTACAGTACACTTGAATTAGCTTACATTATATAAGTATGTATGTCCTGACTCGAGTGTTATGTTTTATTTTTACGCTCGGGTCAGCCTGAGTTGCAACTTCAATTTCTTCTCCGTAGCTAGGACACTCAGTAGATCATTCGCGCTGCTGGAAGTTGTTTCAGCCTTTATCTTTTCTGGAATTCAAGACTTTGAAGACTCTATCTCTATTTATGTCTTAAAATTTGTATTGAGGATTATAGACAATGTAAGTTCTGTTTTGTTGAAGTTATATCAGTGGCTTCATGAACCACTAAATTTTTAATTTCCGCTGCGAGATTCTGATATCTGTGTATGTGATTCTGTGATCTATTTATTGTATATTCTGAGTTTTGCCAAATTTATTCTACAACGCAGTATTTTGAACAATTCAAGTCCGACAATGTGCGGATGCGAAGGGTTGAAAATACTGGGTCGTTACAGTGATCATTGTGTTGATCATTTGTTGACCCAAAGCATGGCTTTTGTATAAAGTATGTTTTTGTGGACGTGACTTCGTCGAGCCTCACACCCCGGAAATGGTCAAAACAGGAAAGATGCAGCAAGGTTATGAGGGGTAGCACCCTTTAGGGTATGTACATTTCCTTCTGGATAGAGGTGGTATCATGGTATGGAGCCCAGATATTTAACCTATGTGGTTACTACGAATTTATTACTTTGTGGTTGTTGGTTTTCGGGATCCCGTGAGAAAGGTCGTTTACGATCGGGGAATGGCGTGCTCGTGTCAGTAGTTACCCAGTTAGGGGTAACCCGGCCTTGTGTTGGCAGAGTTCCGGTTTGGTTCTCGGGGATGTCTTTCCAGAGGCATTCTCATGTGGCAATGGGAAGTTCCTTGGCCTGACCATTTGTTGGAAATCCGATTCCCAATACGAAACTTGTACGGTTTTAGTTGTAGAACCTATCATTCACTTATGGTGTCGCAACACTGTTTGGATGGTAGCTATAGTAGGCATAGTTCGAAATGTCTATGTTGGCTAAGATTTATATTCTACTTTCAAAATGAATTTTTCCTACACTATGCACTAGTAATAATATCAAATGTTCTTTTTAATGCGTATCAAGCATCTTTGACTATCATAAGGAGAAATCTCCTCTGATTCTGCGTTTGCATGTGTGTGTGTGCGGGAGGCCTTATGGTAGTCTCATTTTTAAAAGCATTGCGAATTGAATTTAAAAATATCTCTCTATTTTTGATTTTAAAGATAAATAAACTGTTTTGAGTTCTCACACCAGTCACATGACTGACTTGGAGTTTATTGTTTTCCTTCCTAAACTCTGGGTGCCCACCAATTTCCACACGGGCAGTCAAGAGTTAAGGTTTATCAGGATATTCTGGATATTCAGGAGTTGCTGGAGGCAAGCTGGATGGCATGGCATATTACTTATATAGTATTTCTTTTTCCGCTGCACTGTTTGTTGTTGTTGTACACTCTGATGATATGATGTAATGTAATGTGATAAAATGTAATAACTGATATAGTTCTTTGTTTAAAGATTATTCATTTATTATTATATGTTGTTCCGCTGCGAATTGTGAGATTCTGATGTTGTTCTGTTGTTTTCTGTTCCGTCCTATTTTCTTCTGTTATTCTTTTTCCTCTATTCTCTTTTTCTTCTATTTTAAAAAAAAAATTCTATTTTCTATCTTCTTTTCCTCTCCATCTTCTATCTTTTTCTCTTCTCTTTTCCTAAATTCTTTTTCTTAAAAACCCTCAGTGTTCGGTTTTCCGTCGTTCGATTTCTCGGCAGTCGATAAAGTGAGTGTCGATGTCGAATTTTCGGAAGACGAAGAATCGTGTCCTGACAATGTGGTATCAGAGCATATGGTTAAGCGACAACCATGGTTCTGTTGGGTATAATTCATTAGAGATAGAGTCAGTAGTACTCTAGAATGAATTTGAGTGTAATAATAGCTATGAGAGCGTATTTGTTAGTGAATATGAAATTGTTTTATATTGTGATGATTGGTTTGTTGAGTGGTATATAGATTCTGGTTAATACGAGTAATTAACGTTGTTGATAGGGATCTCTAAACACTTGAACAGAACAATTCGACACGATATTGTTTTAAATTGGGTAAATGAAATAATTTTACTTTGATTATATTTTTATATAAAAGAAATAATTTTTCAGAATTATTAAAGTATATAAGTTGATTGTTTAGATGTTTGAATAATCTAAATTGAAGAATAAATTGTATAAGTAATGAATTATAAAGAATTGAATTATAATTAAAGTGATTTACAATTGTGAAATAAACTTATATATGTAAGAAGTGAAACTATGTGAATAAATTATATGAATATGAGTTGTAAATAAAAGTGATAAGGGTGAACTTGAGTTATATAAATGAAAATTCAACTTTGTAATTGAATTGAATGAATGGATTGAATGATAATCAATTAAATGTGAAAAATTAATATGAAGTAATGAATATAAGTATTAATTCATTAAAATTCTAATGTTATTAGAAAGTTGAAAAATTGAATGAAAAATCAATTAAATTAAACCAATTGTAAGCAAAGGAATTTGGTTGAAATTAATTAATATACATTGGTTGTTATATGATTGTTAGTTGAGTGATTGTATATAATTCATTAAGTGTTAATGAAATAGAATTAATGAAATTGGAAGCTAAAGTAATTGAATTCAAATTAGAAGTAAATAAATTTGAATGGAATTGAATTTGATTTGGTAGTGAACCAACTTGAATATAAATTAGTGAATATAAACTAATTGAAAAATGAATGTTGATAAAATCCAATGTAAATAAATCAAATGTGATTTGAATTGAAAACCCAATTCATTGAATATTAATAAGAATATGAATGAATATTGATTTGGTTATGGATGATAGTTGGTTGATGGTTGAATATTTTGCATTTGTTGCTTTAGTTGCATTTGCTATGTTGACATATATAGTTATTATGTTACTATATGTTGTATATTGAGATTATTATCTATATGCATGTTCTCATGTTGTTTGTTGAGTGTTTAGTAGGTGCGGATCGCGTTTGCTTCGCATTTGGAGCTCGCTTTCGCGCTATATTAGCCGTATATGCTCGCTAATAAAATATAAGGTGCATATCTCGGATTACATACCGTACTTTTACAAATTTTTCCCTTCGGGATGCCTCATTACTTGATGAGATGTATATTTGTGATATATATACTGTCATTTTTTTTTCGGATCGAGCCGCGCAAAGGAGACTATGGCGAATTTTTCCGAAAATTTAAGGCGTTAGAAAATTTTTGAGAAAATTTGAAATTTTTTTGAAAACTTTAACTTTGATTTGGAATTGAAAGTTAAACAATAGAAGTTGTTTTTGAAAAGATAACTAAGTATGATTTGAAAACTTAGTAAAGTTGTGTAAGAAGTTTAACTATGAATTTTGGGAAAATTAATAGATTCTGTAATTTTTCTTACTTGTAATTTCGAGGACGAAATTCTTTTAAGTGGGGAAGATTGTAACGACCCAGAATTTTTATAAATTAAAATTTGAATATTTAATTAATTTTAAATATTTATAAGTGAATTTGTAAGTCAAATAAATTTTTATTTGAATTACTGGATTTAATTGGATAATTAAATCGATAATTTAATATGTGAAATTATGAAAATAATTGAAAATTGGGTTAAATATGATTGAAAATGATTTGTAAAATTTTATTTTATCATATGGGAGTTAGAACGATATTTTAGAACTTTTAAAATCGAATTAAAAGTTAATTTGTGAAAATTGAATATTTTAATATTAAAATCGACTAGTGAAAATAGTCAATTTTTGAACAGTCTCAGAATTGAACGAAACCAGTTTCATTGGATCCGTAATAGTTAGTTATTACCGGATTTCAATTTTCGTGTCAATCGGAGTTACCGTTTGATCGTGGCAGCTCGAAACGCATCGATTTATTTTTAATTTAAATTTGACGAGTGAAAATAGTCATTTTTCAAAAAGTCTCGGATTTCGACGAAACCACTTTCATCGGATCTGTAATGTGATATTATTGCAAGGTTTCAAATTTCAAGTCAATTGGATTTACCGTTTGTCCGGTACAAATTAAAACGCCTAGAAATCGACTTAAATCGGTTTAATTTAAATTGAGCGTTTATAGCCATAACTCGCACATACTTCCGAATTAGCTTCCGAAACCTGTTCCATTGTGTCCGGAACACGGGATAAACCCTAGGTACGTCAGTTTCGGCGCGTAAATCGAAGTTCGGAATTTCCGGATGAATAGTGTCGTTCGATTCTCTATAAATACACCACCACTCTTCATAATTTTATAAAAAAAATAACTAAACCCTAATTCATGTTGCTAGCCGCCACTATCAGGTTGAAGGGCCAGAAATTGATCTCACTTTTCCCCTTTGATCTCTCAATCCATCAAGTTTTGGCTAAAACATTCAACTACAAAAATGAAGATCACAACGAGAGCTTCGATGTGAACGGTGGAGATCGTGTTTGGTGTCGTGTGGAGTGAGCTACAGGGGGCCGTTGGTCATGGCCTGCGCATGCATTCCTAGGGGAGAGAGGGGGCCGAGCTTGCTCTCCTTGGGGTCGAAGGTGGAGGAGGGGGTGAGCTAGAAGTTGCAACTCCCTGATCGTCGTCAAGTCGAGTGGTGGAGGTGAGATTGGAAACCCTAATATCTAAGTTTGGGTTCAAGCTTGCGTGTGAATGTCTGGAGATAGGAACGAGAGGGGGAAGATGCTATGCACGGCCAGATTTGCATGGGTGATGGATCTTGTGGCTAAGAATGGTTGAGGGTTTAAATTATTAAAGTTAGTTATAAATTTGTGTATATAAATCGTGTACAAACTTCAAAAATTCATATCTTTTTCATACGAGGTCGAAAACGCGCGAAACCAGTTGCGTTGGAATCGTATGGACGAGCACTACGCGATGGAGTTGGTTTGGAGTCGTTTGGAGTTAGTGAGAATTTTTGGTAAAATTAAACGCGCGTTTAATTTTATTCGAAATAAATCGCTAAAACGGAATTTAAAATCAAGGTGAGAACTTCTCACTCAATCGAATCAGTTTCGATTTTATTTTAAATAGTTAGATTTAAAATATTTGAATGCATGTTTGAATGTTGATTGATATCTATTGATTGTTAAAATAGACATTATACGCCGTTAGTAAGCGGATGTTATTTATTAAAAACATATACCGCGAATATTTCATAAACAGTGAAATTGGTATTATATATAATATTAATATATATATATTGGCATATGTATATATTGGAGTTATTGATTTCCCGCATTTTTTGTTTAGCGGATGAGACCCTATTACGCCGTTATTAAGCGGATAATATTTAATAAGAACATATACCGCGATAATTTCGTACTGGAACGAAATTGGTATTGTGCTAATGTTTGTGGATGCAGGAAAACAGGTTGGAGGGATCCAACTGGATTCCTCAACAGTTTTTATTTGATTTCAGATATTTTAATATTTGATTGATTATCATATTGATATATGATATCGTTGTTGTCGTGATTGACTATTTGGTGTGTAGCATCATTGGACCAAATTTGGAATTTTAAAATGATTTTAAAGTGATTTTTGAAAATATACTATATTTTTGGAATTGATCCATTTTAAATAAATAAACGTTATAATTTTTAATGTTATAAAAATTATGATTTTTAAGAAATATAGTTGAAAGCTGATTTTTTGAAAATAAGGAATTAGTGACTTTATAAAATAGTTAAATTAGGATTTCTGAAATAATTGTGAAAAGTTTAAATATAGGATTTATAAAATTTAATTATTTTATGAATCAAAATGGTGAAATAATAAAGGAGATTAAAGAGGTTTTAAAAGGATAATATAAATTGATTTATATTAAGAGATTTATAAATGGATATTTATAAATTGAAATATGGACATTATAAAACGAGTTTTTATAAGTGTTTGAATGAAGTGAAAATGAATTTCATAATTGAATGGAATTTATAGAATTTTATACGGTGAAGTTATAAATGGAATTTTATAAGCAGTAGGTTTATAAAATTTATTAAGTTATTAAAATAATGATTTTGGATAAATGAATGAATCTTATAAGTTATAAGATTTATAATTTGGGAAGTTAAAAAGAACGATTTTGTAAAATAATCGTTTTATAAGCATTTGACTTATAATATGAACTTTTAGTTTATAATTGAGTTATAAACTGAAATAGGTTAATAAAAGAATTTATAAAAAGGAAGCTTTTATAAATAAATAGAAATGGAATTTATAAACGTTGTTTTATAAATTCGCAAATGACTTATTTTGATAAGAAAATTGTTGAAACCTATTAATGGAGTTATATTCACGTTTTTGAATAGTGAATATTCCTTTGAATTAAAATGAATAAAAGGATGAAATTGTTAATGAAGTATATTCACGTTTTTGAATAGTGAATAAGATGTTAAAGAAATGGTTTAGAATGTGATATTTTGAACTGAGTTAAAACGATCTAACGATGTTTTAAAAGGTGTTAAGATGCGAAACCATGGATTTCAACATTTATTGTTGAAATAGACGTTTTCGAGAAATAGAAGGAAATAATGGACTATAACACTGTTGTTATAGTAAATGATTTCCGAAAGGAAATGTTTTGTATAGTATTGGGATTTATATATCTATTTAAATTTCGAATCCCTATACTAGTGATTTTGGGTTGTCGTAACAATGTTTTACGTAACATTCGTTTTGGCCCAAATAAATATGTTAAGAGAATGATTTCCTTAATAGAATGGAATATATACTTAATCTCGATTTAAGTATATTGAATATTTTCCAAGTGTTGAAAATAAATAAAAATTGTGAATTACTTATGAATAAATAAGTATGGAAATGTTTTCCAATATAAAGTGAATATTTTGAGAATTTATCTTTTTGAAGATAAATTGAAAAGAAAATTGAAATGAATAATTGAAATCGAATATTCATTGATATCTTGGAATTATAAATTCACTAAGGAATTTATAAAGGAAGTGGAATTTGTTTAAAAATAAATATTGATTTATTTTTGAAGTATGAAATAAGATATTTTGTGAAATAGATATTTTGGAAAATAAATAATTTGGAAAATTATTTGGAATCTGGTGATGTGTGCATGTCCAGTGATAGTTAAATAATCGACTATCAATATTTCCCTTTGAATGGGTAATTGATGTGATTTGATTGAATGTGAATGCTACACTTATTTTTGAATAAGCGCTCACTATTCGGGTTAACCGGGAAAGGACCTTGGGGTCGTATAACCCATTCCGAATATGTGATACGTCGTTATAATTGCATTGAAGATCGGTGTTGAAGACCCGGTATTTGCGAGAGCGATAGGATGACCTATCGATTGTCTCTGCACTGAGTTGCAACGGTATAGAGACTCCCTAAGTGATGGTGAATCCGATCAGGATTGTGAATATCCGGATTGCAAGGACTTCTTTGTAAGTGCCTTCGGTTTTGTTTGATCTCGGAACAGACTTGTATGGATTGTATGTCTGACATTACAAGTTGAGATATAAAGCCGATTTCATTCAAATATATTTCTGTTGGTGGCGAAGAATTTATTCTTTTAGCTTAACACCCTTCTCTGAGACGTACGAGCTCAGAGGTTATATAGTTGAAGTTATCAGCGATATATTCCCAATTTGGTAATGTGACATGCTGAGTGATGCTGAAATGATCATTGTGTTGATTATTGTGATAGGATTGTCTATTTGATCGTCTATCTTGGTGATCATTGTGTTGATCATTTGTTGACCCAAAGCATGGCTTTTGTATAAAGTATGTTTTTGTGGACGTGACTTCGTCGAGCCTCCCACCCCGGAAATGGTCAAAACAGGAAAGATACAGCAAGGTTATGAGGGGTAGCACCCTTTAGGGTATGTACATTTCCTTCTGGATAGAGGTGGTATCATGGTATGGAGCCCAGATATTTAACCTATGTGGTTACTACGAATTTATTACTTTGTGGTTGTTGGTTTTCGGGATCCCGTGAGAAAGGTCGTTTACGATCGGGGAATGGCGTGCTCGTGTAAGTAGTTACCCAGTTAGGGGTAACCTGGCCTTGTGTTGGCAGAGTTCCGGTTTGGTTCTCGGGGATGTCTTTCCAGAGGCATTCTCATGTGGCAATGGGAAGTTCCTTGGCCTGACCATTTGTTGGAAATCCGATTCCCAATACGAAACTTGTACGGTTTTAGTTGTAGAACCTATCATTCACTTATGGTGTCGCAACACTGTTTGGATGGTAGCTATAGTAGGCATAATTCGAAATGTCTATGTTGGCTAAGATTTATATTCTACTTTCGAAATGAATTTTTCCTACACTATGCACTAGTAATAATATCAAATGTTCTTTTTAATGCGTATCAAGCATCTTTGACTATCATAAGGAGAAATCTCCTCCGATTCTGCGTTTGCATGTGTGTGTGTGCGGGAGGCCTTATGGTAGTCTCATTTTTAAAAGCATTGCGAATTGAATTTAAAAATATCTCTCTATTTTTGATTTTAAATATAAATAAACTGTTTTGAGTTCTCACTCCAGTCACATGACTGACTTGGATTTTATTGTTTTCCTTCCTAAACTCTGGGTGCCCACCAATTTCCACACGGGCAGTCAAGAGTTAAGGTTTATCAGGATATTCTGGATATTCAGGAGTTGCTGGAGGCAAGCTGGATGGCATGGCATATTACTTATATAGTATTTCTTTTTCCGCTGCACTGTTTGTTGTTGTTGTACACTCTGATGATATGATGTAATGTAATGTGATAAAATGTAATAACTGATATAGTTCTTTGTTTAAAGATTATTCATTTATTATTATATGTTGTTCCGCTGTGAATTGTGAGATTCTGATGTTGTTCTGTTGTTTTCTGTTCCGTCCTATTTTCTTCTGTTTTTCTTTTTTCTCTATTCTCTTTTTCTTCTATTTTAAAAAAAAAAAAATTCTATTTTCTATCTTCTTTTCCTCTCCATCTTCTATCTTTTTCTCTTCTCTTTTCCTAAATTCTTTTTCTTAAAAACCCTCAGTGTTCGGTTTTCCGTCGTTCGATTTCTCGGCAGTCGATAAAGTGAGTGTCGATGTCGAATTTTCGGAAGACGAAGAATCGTGTCCTGACATCTGTATAAGCAATTGTACATGACTGGATGTAAGATTTGTTAATCCGAACCAGTATAAAATTACTCGTGCCTTCTCTATTACTTTACTTTATTGCTTTTATGTTTATCTATGATTATGATTACATCTATGATTGATTGTTAGTATAAATCCATGTTTTTAATATGTGATTTGATATTAATCTTGAAAGAATTTTAAAAGGTTTACATAAGTCAGAAAACACTATTCATCCTTTTTTTCTAGTGTTAAAATCCATTATTCCACAATTCACAATTGGTTGTCTCTTCAGGCCGTTAAACAAACTAGTGTAGAAAATGATCTTATCGCGTCCTTGATCGTCGATGTTGTATCGAGGCCTGGTGGTGTTCTTTCGCCTCCGTTGAGGGCTAATCTTAATGTTATTTTCTAGTGGAAATATGATTTGAAGAAGTATTGCGAGGCCAAATTTCATGGGTTGAAGAATTACTACAGAAAGGGCTCATTTTCGACTTCTTAGGCAAGAAGCGGTTTTAGTCAATATTTTGCGTCATGGGACCATAGATCTCACCGTCATGACAACATCATAATCGATGATTCCTCTGGGGCGAATTCGAGTCGTAGCGTAGTTTGTTTTATTATAAGCCATAGTTTCGACCTTAACTTTTGATGCAACTTCGCATGACGATAAATTTATTCTCTCCTGTCATGTGTGCAAATGCGAGGAATCAAGCAGGTACGAGCAGATTTTCAGTAAATTTTAGTTTTTAGTATATGCTTGGCAAGCTTTATTTATTTTATGGAATTTTATCTGATTTGTAGGTTGTACCACATTCCATGCAGTATCTTTTCTTGCCATTCTCAATTGATTGCTCATGCAGTTCATGCTTCTTGAGTTTATTTTTGGTATTCATGCTCTATCATGCGCTTAGCACGGTATGCTCGCTATTTGGGTGCAAACTATATTTTAACGGTGAAGTCAGGTCGCGTATCTACAACCGTTTAATTCACACGTTTGGTTTTTTGTACTGGTTCAGGCCGTATAATATCCTTACGTTCAGTGTAATTGTTTGGCCGAGAAGCCGAGTTGCATATGCTATAACTTAATGTTACTAGCTATGTTAGTGAAATTAACATAGAGACATTTTTATATTGGTTTAGCCCGCCTAATATCCCTAAGGTTAGTTTACTGTATTACTATAATAATGACAATGTTTGTTCTAGAAGTAACGTTGATTATACAAAATAAGACTTGAGATGCTTTGAATTCCATGTTCTCGAAACTTGATTTCCATCATGTTTTGATTTGATCCGAGGGTTGATCTAGAATTTGCCTTTGAGTTTGGCATTAGTTTTTGGGCTAGCTTCACCATTCTCATTTCCGAGAGTGCCGCTATCACTGACACGCTGCATACCCAGTGCAGTCGATGACTGATGGAGGTGAGCCGTTGATGGTTAGGGAAAGTTGGCCTAAAAGCGGTATGTTGGACCATGCATCTCTCTAATCCCTTCATGCGTTGGTTTATTAGGTTTGTGAATGATTGAAGAGCAGTTAGGACAGGGTCTGAGGTGGGCTCTGCAGAAGATTCCATCTCGGTTTGGGCTTAGAGGGGATGATGATCTTTTTGGGATTTTTGAGGCCAGGTGTAATTGCTCTTGGGCAAGAGTATTGGAATCTGTGAGATTCATGGTATTGTAATGATATTTGAAAAAAGTATTTAAGTTTTGCTAAAGAGGAAAACAATGTCCTACTTCTAGCATTAAAAATGTTAATAGAGTTTTCCATCTCAGAAACAACCAAGTGATTTTTATGAAGTAATCACAGTGCTGAACGCTTTCGTGATTATGAGTAAACAAAATTGAGTAATATTAATATTCCATTTAAGTGCAGTAATTATATTGCTTTAAAGCTTACACAATTATAGTGAGAAACATACGAGAAATATACGAGAAATTTACGTGGTTTGGATGTTAAAAAATGTTACATCCATGGGTAAAACGTCACCATCTTCTCTCTTGATTCTTTGTACAAACTAAAATGATAGAGTACAATTTTCGATCAGTGTGTCTCAAAAAGAGTAAAGTAAAATTTCCCTTTTTTTGCTAGCATCCTTTCTATTTATAGTACATAGAGGTTCACATGCGTTGTTAATGTCATTTTTTTGCTATTTTGATTTCTACCTTTGGATCGTGCCTTGTTTCGACCATAAATATTGCTTATTTGATGTGCACGGATTGTGAATATGGGCATTTGGTGAAAAACTGAAATTTGAGCGGTTGAATTTTGAACATAAACGGAATTTCGAAATTGAGGAGGGATGCTTGAAATTGAAGCGTAAAATCCCAAATTTGAGTAGATCGTGACTTTCTAATTATATAAGCAACATGCTCGTGGACTGCGCATATGTGTAAATGAAGCTGCAATAAAAAACCATCTCCCATTACGGGAAGGACTATACCATTGCTAGCAGTCCGGGACTTCACTTTAGTTTATTGGAAGTTGCTTTATTATGTCTGGGTTAGTGATGTTGCGTAGTATTTCTTCTACACCAACACTATCGAGGCTGTACTACACTGTCCAATCCGAGATATCAGCAAAACGCAGTGTGGAGTTAAGCTGTATTGCTTAATAGAATAGACTATGCAGCTACTTTGGAGAGTGACTGCTTTGCATGACTTTGTTCTGAGCCGTTTTCGTCAATAGAGGACTGCATTGTTGTCCTTGCTTTTGAGTTGGGTTTAACGGTCTTGGGATGAAGTTGAGATCTCTTGGTTTGCCTTTAAGGAGTAAGGTTCGACTCTTTGTTGCAGACAGTCCTTTCATCGACTCATCCCATGTAACGACCCGCTATTTTGGACCATTCAAATCGACAATAAAACCATACATGTCCGACTTGGATAATTCAAAATACCAAATTGTTAATATAAACTTGGCAAAAACTTAGTATATACAGTAAATATATCATTCATAAAATCATAGATACAGAGTAGTACAATAATACGCAGCGAAAAAATGAATAGTAGTTCATGAAGTTACTATATAAACATCAGAGTTAGAAATAAAGTATATCCGAATATCTCAAATATAGTGAAGTCTTCAGTACGAACCAATGACTCCTCTGAAATAATCAACTGGAAAAGCTGAAAGCTGAATCGATAGTTGGACCTCCAACGAAGCTTCAAACTCCAAAGGTGAGTCTCTAATACTGTGTCACTCAGTCTGACCTGAGCGTAAAGCAAAACACAAAACACTCGAGTCAGGATTAACATTCTTATATCTATAAATTCAAATCAAGTGAATTATCAACTGAAATATAATTAACTTAGAGGATGTTTGGGATAACCATCCTCTAAGGATCCAAGGAACTATCTACATGGTAGAAATATACACTATAATACCGTGGTCATTTCAATTTTATTTATATTTCGAAACTAAAATATCATTTTCATTTCAAATATCTCTATTTTCCAAATTAGTATATATATCCAATAATTTATGAAGCAAAGTATTTTTATTTCCTCAAACTTCACAAATCGCTTCAAATTCAACTCGACCTTCCCGTTCAAATTTAATTAAATCAAAATTTATCAATTTCCATTCAATTTAGTTTCTGACTAAACTAATTCAAATTTTATCTATTTTAAATACTGATTTGAACCACAAAATAAACCATTTAAATTTCAATATAATTCAAAGTTAATATATTTCGGAGCTTTAAATATTCAACATTTCAAAGACTAAACTTTGATAGTTGGGTTTATCTCCCAACTTGACTTCACTATTATTTAGTTTTGAAATATTCACTTAATAAATTCAATATTATTTATATGACCTTAAATTTACATTTTCTATATATTACCTTCGATTTCTTTAGACATGAAACATCCATTAAATTTCTTAAATAAAAATTCAAGTTATAGGATCATATGTTAAAGTTTCGAATTTAATAGTTTCAAATTGATTTAACTAAATAAAATACTTAATTAATGACAAATTTAAATAAGTCCCAAATATATCTTCAAACCTTAGCTTATAAAATTTATTCCATAAATCTATTTCAGAAATACAAATTTAATAAATCCTTAAACATATTTCATATTAATAAAATCAATCTTAATTAAATTATCTTAATATTAAATCTATATATAAAATAACCTTTATATATAATACTTTAAATCAATATTCATTAAAACCATATATTTCTTTTCAAGACCATAGAAATTATTTTCAAAACATTCATATAGACCACGACGTCGATGTAAAATTTTCTATTCTATGGACAAGGGATATAGATATTTATCATTTCAATCCGTAAGTTAAATATATACGGGTGGATATCATTTCAACCCGTAATCCCAAATTCAATTCAAATGAAAGTCGCTTGGGTTTATCATTTCAACCCATAACGAAATTCTCCTATTCTAACGTCCGTTCGGGTATGTATCATTTCAACTCATAGTGATTTCTCTACTAACAGGGAACTTGCAGAGTGATAACAGATATGAAAATAATAATAACAACAGGCATATATCATCAAAAATAAATATAAACAATAGGATATGGTGTCATATCCCATAAGTGAACAGTTACAGATAATAGCATATAGAACAATTTAAATGACTACAACATCATATTTCAATTGTTGTTTCAATTTAATCAAATTTAACAAATAAAAGAATGTTAACCGTGAGTGATCGCCCACCTTTCGGGGCTAGAGAATATAGAAGATGACATGGATACGCACACTGATACAGACACGGAAATTTGAATTATAAATCCGAGCACGAATTTCAAAGCAAAGTAGGATTGGCATGAATTGGAAGAACGAGGCTGATAATCAAGAATTTATGAATTGAATAAGAATTAGTCTGATATATACAGAAATTTTTGCTATTTTAATAAAACTCAAAATTGCATCCCTAAGAAAAATTTAAAGTCGAATCACATATATATATACATATATAATTTACCTTTTTTTCATACATAAACCAATAGTTTTAACAATTGAAATAAAACATATATGTTAAATAAAAATCCTTATAATTTTTTTCCAATCATTTTAATTTTTACACATAGATCAAAATTTCTATTCACAAATCTAAGACCCAAACTGTAACGACCCAGAATTTTATTTAATTAAAATTTGAATATTTAATTTATTTTAAATATTAATAATTGAATTTATAAGTCGAATAAATTTTTATTTGATTTATTGGATTTAATTGAATTATTAAATCGATAATTTAATATGTTAAATTATGGAAATAATTGAAAATGAGGTTAAATATGATTGAAAATAATTTGGAAAATTTTATTTAATCATACTGGAGTTAGAATGATATTTTAGAACTTTTAAAATCGAATTAGAAGTTTATTTGTGAAAATTGAATATTTTAATATTAAATAATCGACTGTAAAATAGCCAATTTTTGAACAGTCTCAGAATTGAACGAAACCAGTTTCATTGGATCCGTAATAGTAAGTTATTACCGGATTTCAAATTTCATGTCAATCGGAGCTATCGTTTGATCGTGGCAGCTCGAAACGCATCGATTCGTTTTTAATTTAAATTTGGCGAGTCAAAATAGCCATTTTTCAAAAAAGTCTCGGAATTCGACGAAACCAGTTTCATCGGATCCGTAATGTGATATTATTGTAAGGTTTCAAATTTCAAGTCGATTGGATTTACCGTTTGTCCGGTACAAATTAAAACGCATAGAAATCGACTTAAATCGGTTTAATTTAAATTGAACGTTTTCAGCCATAACTCGCACATACTTCCGAATTAGCTTCCGAAACTTGTTCCATTGTGTCCGGAACGCGGGGTAAACCCTAGGTACGCTGGTTACGGCGTCTAAATCGGAGTTCGGAAAATCCGGGATGAATAGTGTCGCTCGTTCCTTATAAATAGACCCCTTGCCTTCATAATTTGATAAAACTATCACTAAACCCTAATTTGCTTCATGTAGCCGCCACCCCCTGTGTAAGGCCAGAAATCATCCTCTTTCATTCATTAATCTCTCTCAATCCGTAAGGAATTAGCCAAAGTGTTCAACACGGAAGTCGAAGAGCACGACGAGAGCTTCGATTCCATACGGTGATGATCGGAAACGGAGCAACGTGGAGCAAGATATGTGGGGCCGTTCTCTACAGTTTTTGCACGCAAAACGAGGCTGTAGACATGGCCGAGCTCACTCTCCTTGAGGCCGAGCATGGCTATGGTCATGAGCTTCATAATGCAAGTGGTTTGATGAAGTATAGATTCGGGATGGAGGAGAAAATGCTAACCCTAGTTGTGATTGAATGGGTTATGTTGTGCGTGATTTACTGGAGCTTGAACGTGAGGAAGAGAAGATGATGGGAACGGCCTAGATTTGATGAGTGTGGGATCTAAAGGCTGTAGTGAGTTAAGGTTGAAAATAGTTAAGTTATGTTATAAATTGTGTATATAAATCGTGTACGAACTTCATAAATTCGTAACTTTTTCATACGAGGTCGAAAAAATGCAAACTCAGTTGCGTTGGAATCGTATGGACGAGCACTACGCGATGGAGTTGGTTTGGAGTCGTTTGGAGTTAGTGAGAATTTTGGGTAAAATTAAACGCGCGTTTAATTTTATTCGAAATAAAAGCTAAAACGGAAATTAAAACCAAGGTGAGAATTTCTCACTCAATCGAATAGATTTCGATTTTATTTTAAATAGTTAGATTTAAAATATTTGAATGCATGTTTGAATGATGACTGTAAATTATTGATTGTTAAAATAGACATTATGCGCCGTTAGTAAGCGGATGTTATTTATTATAAACATATACCGCGAATATTTCATAAACAGTGAAATTGGTATTATATATAATATCAATATATATATATTGGCATATGTATATATTGCAGTTGATTGATTTCCCGCATTTTTTGTTTAGCGGATGAGACCCTATTACGCCGTTATTAAGCGGATAATATTAAATAAGAACATGTACCGCAATAATTTCGTACTGCAGCGAAATTGGTATTGTGCTAATGTTTTTGGATGCAGGAAACAGGTTGGAGGGATCCAACTGGATTCCTCAACAGTATTTATTTTATTTCAGATATTTTGATATTTGATGGATTATCATATCGATATATGATATCGTTGTAGTCGTGATTGACTATTTGGTGTGTAGCATCATTGGACCCAGATTTTTGAATTTTAAAATGATTTTAAAAGTGATTTTTGAGAATATACTATATTTTTGGAATTGATCCATTATAAATAAATAAACGTTATAATTTTTAAAGTTATAAAAATTATGGTTTTTGTGAAATATAGTTAAAAAGCTGATTTTTAGAAATACGATTAAAAGTCGATTTTTGAGAAATATGAACTAATGATTTTATAAAATAATTTAGATTGGATTTTTGAATGTATGATAAAAGTTTAAATATAGGATTTATAAAATTTGATTATTTTATAAATCGAAATGAGGAAATTATAAAGGAATTTAAAGACGTTTTAGAATAATAATATAAACTGATTTATATTAAGAGATTTATAAATGGATATTTATAAATTGAAATATAGACATTATAAAACGAGTTTTTATAAGTGTTTGGATGTAGTGAAAATGAATTTCATAAATGAATGAAATTTATAGTATTATAAACTGTGAAGTTATAAATGAAATTTATAAATATAAGATTTATAAATTTGTGAAGTTAATTGAAGAATAGATTTGGTTAAATAAATGAATCTTATAAGTTATAAGATTTATAATTATGAAGTTTAAAGAACGATTTTATAAAATAATCGTTTTATAAGTATTTAACTTATAATATAAACATTTAGTTTATAATTGAGTTATAAACTGAAATAGGTTAATAAAGGAATTTATAAAAAGGAAGTTTTTATAAATAAAAAGAAACGGAATTTATAAACGTTGTTTTATAAATCCGCAAATAACTTATTTTGATAAGTTAATTGTTATAACTTATAAATGGAGTTATATTCACGTTTAGACAGTGAATAATTCTTTAAGTTAAAGTGAATAGAAATGATGAAGTTTGTTAACGAAGTTTATTCACATTTTTGAATAGTGAATAACACGTTAAAGGAATTGTTTTGAATGTGATGTTTTAAATAGAATTAAAACAATCTAACGATGTTTTTAAACATGTTGAGATTCGAAACCATAGATTTCAACATTTATTGTTGAAATAGATGTTTCGAGAAATGAAAGGAGATGATGTACTATAACACTGTCGTTATAGTAAATGATTTCCGAAAGGAAATGTTTTTGTATAGTATTGGGATTTATATATCTATTTTAATTTCGAATCCCTATACTAGTGATTTTGGGTTGTCGTAACGATGTTTTACGTAACATTCGTTTTGGCCCAAATAAATATGTTTAAGAGAATGATTTCCTTAAAGAATAAATTATATACTTAATTCGATTTAAGTATATTGAATATTTTCTAAGTGTTGAAAATAAAAGGAATTTGTGAATTACTTATGAATAAATAAGTATGGAAATGTTTTCCAATATGAAGTGAATAATTAGAATTTATCTTTTTGAAGATAAATTGAAATGAATTATTGAAATTGCATATGCATGGATATCTTGAAATATAAATTCATTATGGAATTTATATGTGAAAATGAAACTTGTTAAAAATAAATATTGATTTATTTTTGAAGTGTTGAAATTTAATATCTTATAAAGATATTTTGGGGAAATAAATAATTTGGAAAATTATTTGGAATCGGTGATGTATGCATATCAATTGATAGTTCAATAACCGACTATCAGTTTTCCCTTTGAATGGGTATTTGATGTGAATTGATTGAATTTGAATGCACACTTATTTTTGAATAAGCGCTCACTATTCGGGTTAACCGGGAAAGGACCATGGGGTCGTATAACCCATTCCGAATATGTGATACGTCGTTGTGAATTGCATTTGAAGATCGGTGTTGAAGACCGGTATTTGCGAGAGCGATAGGATGACCTATCGATTGTCTCTGCACTGGGTCGCACCTGGTATAGAGATTCCATAAGTGATGGGAAATCCGATCGGGATTGTGAATATCCGGATTTGCAAGGACTTCTTTGTAAGTGCCTTCGGTTCTGTTCGATCCCGGAACAGACTTGTATGGATTGTATGCCTGACATTACAAGTTGAGATATAAAGCCGATTTCTTTCAAATATATTTCTGTTGGTGGCGGAGAATTTATTCTTTGCTTAACACCCTTCTTTGAGACGTACGAGCTTAAAGGTTATATAGTTGAAGTTATCAGCGATATATTCCCAATTTGGTAATGTGACATGCTGAGTGATGCTGAAATGATCATTGTGTTGATTATTGTGATAGGATCATTCATTTGATCGTCTATCTTAGTGATCATTGTGTTGATCATTTGTTGACCCAAAGCATGGCTTTTGTATAAAGTATGTTTTTGTGGACGTGAATTCGTCGAACCTCACACCCCGTGAATGGTCAAAACAGGAAAGAAGCAGCAAGGTTATGAGGGGTAGCACCCTTTAGGATGTGTCCATTTCCTTCTGGAAAAGGGTGGTATCATGGTATGGAGCCCAGATACTTACTCATGTTGAAAACACTTTATGATTGTGTGAATTGATTACGAGCGCTCGGTTGAAAAAGGTCCCAAAGGACCGGGGGATGGCATATTCGGTCAGTTGTTACTCAGTTAGGAGTAACCCGGCCTTGTGTTGGTAGGGATCCGGTTTGGTTCTCGGGGATGTCCATCCAGAGGCATTCTCAGTGGCAATGGGAAGTTCCTTGGCCTGATCATTCGTTGGAAATCCAATTCCCAATACGAAACTTGTACGGTATTAGTTGTAGAACCTGCCATTCACTTATGGTGGTCACCACTGTTTGGATGGTAGCTATAGTAGGCATAGTTCGAAATGTCTATGATGGCTAAGATTTATATTCTACTTTCGAAATGAATTTTCTCTACACTATGCACTAGTAATAATATCAAATATTATTTTAAATGCGTACCAAGCATCTTTGACTATCATAAGGAGAAATCTCCTCCGATTCTGCGTTTGCATTGTGTGTGTGTGCGGGAGGCCTTATGGTAGTCTCATTTTTAAAAGCATTGCGAATTAATTTAAAAATATCCCTCTTTTTGATTTTTAAAATAAATAAACTGTTTTGAGTTCTCACACCAGTCACATGACTGACTTGGAGTTTATTGTTTTCCTTCCTAAACTCTGGGTGCCCACCAATTTTCACACGTGCAGTTAAGAGTTAGGTTTATCAGGATATTCTGGATATTCTGGAGTTGCTGGAGGCAAGATGGATGGCATGGCATATTACCTATATAGTATTTCTTTTCCGCTGCACTGTTTGATGTTGTATATTGATGTTGTACACTCTGATGATATGATGTAATGAAATGAAATGTAATGTAATAACTGATATAGTTCTTTGTTTAAAGATTATTCATTTATTATTATATGTTGTTCCGCTGCGAATTGTGAGATTCTGATGTTGTTCTGTTGTTTCCTTTCTGTCTCGTTCTATTTCTTCTATTCTATCTTTCTATTTTAAAATTCTCTGTTTTCTAAAAAAAAAATTGTCTATCTTCTTTTCCCTCTATTTTTCTTTTTCTCTCTTCTTTTTCTCTCTTCTTTCTTTTCTTTTCTTTTTAAAACCCATAACATCTCGGTTTTCGGCCTTCGATATTCGGCAGTCGATAAAGTGAGTGTCGATGTTGAATTTTCGAAAGAACGAAAATCCGCGGACGTTACATTTGGTATCAGAGCTCTGATGGTTAAGCGACAACCATGGTTCTGTTGGGTATTACTCATTAGAGATAGAGTCAGCAGTACTCTAGAATGAGTTTGAGTGTAATAATAGATACGAGTGCGTATTTGTTAGTGATATGAAATTGTTTTATATTGTGATGATTGGTTTATTGAGTGGCATATGAACCTTCCTCAGCACGGTATGTACAACTTTGCCGAAGGGGTTTCTAAACACTTGAATAGAACAATTCGACATAATATTGATTTTGAATTGGGTAAATGCAATAATTTTGCCTTGATTATATTTTTATATGTAAAGAAATAATTTTTCAAAATTATTAAATTGTATATAAGTGATTGTTAGGTTGTTTGAATAACCTGAATAAAAGAATAATTGTATAAGAAAAAGAATTATGAGAATTGAAATTATAATTAAAGTGTTTACAATTGTGAAATAAACTTATATATATATAAGAAGTGAAACTATATGAATATGAGTTGTAAATAAAGGTGAATTTCAAGTTAAATGGAATATAACTTAAGAGTTGTTGAATGGAATTGATATTGGTATCGAAGTAAATAATCAAGTGGATTAAATGAATATGAACTTGAGTTATGTAATAGAATTCAACTTTGTAATTGAATTGAATGAATGAATAGAATGTTAATCAATTGAATGTAAATTAAGTTGATATGGAATAATGAATATAAGTGTTGATTCATTGAAATCTAAGGTTATTGGAAGTTGAATAAATTGAATGAGAATGAATATAAGCAAAGGAATTTGGTTGAAATTAATATACATTGATTGTTATATGATTGTTGATTGATTGTATATAATTCATTAAGTGTTAATGAAAGTGAATTAATGAAATTGGAAGCTATGAAATTGAATTCAAATAGAAAGTAAATAAATTTGAATAGAATTGAATGTGAATTAGATTTAATTAGTAATGTAAACTAATTGAATTGAGAATGAATGTTAGTAAGAAAATCCAATGTAATAAATCAAATATGATTTAGAGTGAAAACCTATTTCATTTAATATTAATGAGAATATAAATGAACATTGATCGGTTATGGATGATAGTTGGTTGATGGTTGAATATATATTGCTTTTGTTTCATTTGATATGTTGACATATATAGTTATTATATTGCTATATGATGTCTGTTGATACTATTTTCATATATGCATGATTCTCATGTTGTTTGTTGAGTTTAGTAGGTGCGGATCGCGTTTGCTTCGCATTTGGAGTTCGCTTTAGCGCTATATTAGCCGTATATGCTCGCTAATAAAATATAAGGTACATATCTCGGATTAAATATCGCACTTTTATACTTTTTTCCCTTCGGGATGCCTCATTACTTGATGAGATGTATATTTGTGATATATATACTGTCATTTTTTTTTCGGATCGAGCCGCGCAAAGGAGACATGGCGAATTTTTCCGAAAATTTAAGGCGTTAGAAAAATTTTGAGAAAAATTGAAAAATTTTGAAAACTTTAACTTTGATTTTGGAATTGAAAGTTAAACTATAGTAGTTGTTTTTGAAAAGATAACTAAGTATGATTTGAAAAGTTAGTAAAGTATTGTAAGGAATTTAATTATGAATTTTGGAAAGTTAATAAATTCTGTAACCTTTCTTAATTGTAATTTCGAGGACGAAATTCTTTTAAGGGGGAAAGATTTGTAACGACCCAGAATTTTATTTAATTAAAATTTGAATATTTAATTTATTTTAAATATTAATAATTGAATTTATAAGTCGAATAAATTTTTATTTGATTTATTGGATTTAATTGAATTATTAAATCGATAATTTAATATGTTAAATTATGGAAATAATTGAAAATGAGGTTAAATATGATTGAAAATAATTTGGAAAATTTTATTTAATCATACTGGAGTTAGAATGATATTTTAGAACTTTTAAAATCGAATTAGAAGTTTATTTGTGAAAATTGAATATTTTAATATTAAATAATCGACTGTAAAATAGCCAATTTTTGAACAGTCTCAGAATCGAACGAAACCAGTTTCATTGGATCCGTAATAGTAAGTTATTACCGGATTTCAAATTTCGTGTCAATCGGAGCTATCGTTTGATCGTGGCAGCTCGAAACGCATCGATTCGTTTTTAATTTAAATTTGGCGAGTCAAAATAGCCATTTTTCAAAAAAGTCTCGGAATTCGACGAAACTAGTTTCATCGGATCCGTAATGTGATATTATTGTAAGGTTTCAAATTTCAAGTCGATTGGATTTACCGTTTGTCCGGTACAAATTAAAACGCCTAGAAATCGACTTAAATCGGTTTAATTTAAATTGAACGTTTTCAGCCATAACTCGCACATACTTCCGAATTAGCTTCCGAAACTTGTTCCATTGTGTCCGGAACGCGGGGTAAACCCTAGGTACGCTGGTTACGGCGTCTAAATCGGAGTTCGGAAAATCCGGGATGAATAGTGTCGCTCGTTCCTTATAAATAGACCCCTTGCCTTCATAATTTGATAAAACTATCACTAAACCCTAATTTGCTTCATGTAGCCGCCACCCCCTGTGTAAGGCCAGAAATCATCCTCTTTCATTCATTAATCTCTCTCAATCCGTAAGGAATTAGCCAAAGTGTTCAACACGGAAGTCGAAGAGCACGACGAGAGCTTCGATTCCATACGGTGATGATCGGAAACGGAGCAACGTGGAGCAAGATATGTGGGGCCGTTCTCTACAGTTTTTGCACGCAAAACGAGGCTGTAGACATGGCCGAGCTCACTCTCCTTGAGGCCGAGCATGGCTATGGTCATGAGCTTCATAATGCAAGTGGTTTGATGAAGTATAGATTCGGGATGGAGGAGAAAATGCTAACCCTAGTTGTGATTGAATGGGTTATGTTGTGCGTGATTTACTGGAGCTTGAACATGAGGAAGAGAAGATGATGGGAACGGCCTAGATTTGATGAGTGTGGGATCTAAAGGCTGTAGTGAGTTAAGGTTAAAAATAGTTAAGTTATGTTATAAATTGTGTATATAAATCGTGTACGAACTTCATAAATTCGTAACTTTTTCATACGAGGTCGAAAAAATGCAAACTCAGTTGCGTTGGAATCGTATGGACGAGCACTACGCGATGGAGTTGGTTTGGAGTCGTTTGGAGTTAGTGAGAATTTTGGGTAAAATTAAACGCGCGTTTAATTTTATTCGAAATAAAAGCTAAAACGGAAATTAAAACCAAGGTGAGAATTTCTCACTCAATCGAATAGATTTCGATTTTATTTTAAATAGTTAGATTTAAAATATTTGAATGCATGTTTGAATGATGACTGTAAATTATTGATTGTTAAAATAGACATTATGCGCCGTTAGTAAGCGGATGTTATTTATTATAAACATATACCGCGAATATTTCATAAACAGTGAAATTGGTATTATATATAATATCAATATATATATATTGGCATATGTATATATTGCAGTTGATTGATTTACCGCATTTTTTGTTTAGCGGATGAGACCCTATTACGCCGTTATTAAGCGGATAATATTAAATAAGAACATGTACCGCGATAATTTCGTACTGCAGCGAAATTGGTATCGTGCTAATGTTTTTGGATGCAGGAAACAGGTTGGAGGGATCCAACTGGATTCCTCAACAGTATTTATTTTATTTCAGATATTTTGATATTTGATGGATTATCATATCGATATATGATATCGTTGTAGTCGTGATTGACTATTTGGTGTGTAGCATCATTGGACCCAGATTTTGGGATTTTAAAATGATTTTAAAAGTGATTTTTGAGAATATACTATATTTTTGGAATTGATCCATTATAAATAAATAAACGTTATAATTTTTAAAGTTATAAAAATTATTGTTTTTGTGAAATATAGTTAAAAAGCTGATTTTTAGAAATACGATTAAAAGTCGATTTTTGAGAAATATGAACTAATGATTTTATAAAATAATTTAGATTGGATTTTTGAATGTATGATAAAAGTTTAAATATAGGATTTATAAAATTTGATTATTTTATAAATCGAAATGAGGAAATTATAAAGGAATTTAAAGACGTTTTAGAATAATAATATAAACTGATTTATATTAAGAGATTTATAAATGGATATTTATAAATTGAAATATAGACATTATAAAACGAGTTTTTATAAGTGTTTGGATGTAGTGAAAATGAATTTCATAAATGAATGAAATTTATAGTATTATAAACTGTGAAGTTATAAATGAAATTTATAAATATAAGATTTATAAATTTGTGAAGTTAATTGAAGAATAGATTTGGTTAAATAAATGAATCTTATAAGTTATAAGATTTATAATTATGAAGTTTAAAGAACGATTTTATAAAATAATCGTTTTATAAGTATTTAACTTATAATATAAACATTTAGTTTATAATTGAGTTATAAACTGAAATAGGTTAATAAAGGAATTTATAAAAAGGAAGTTTTTATAAATAAAAAGAAACGGAATTTATAAACGTTGTTTTATAAATCCGCAAATAACTTATTTTGATAAGTTAATTGTTATAACTTATAAATGGAGTTATATTCACGTTTAGACAGTGAATAATTCTTTAAGTTAAAGTGAATAGAAATGATGAAGTTTGTTAACGAAGTTTATTCACATTTTTGAATAGTGAATAACACGTTAAAGGAATTGTTTTGAATGTGATGTTTTAAATAGAATTAAAACAATCTAACGATGTTTTTAAACATGTTGAGATTCGAAACCATAGATTTCAACATTTATTGTTGAAATAGATGTTTCGAGAAATGAAAGGAGATGATGTACTATAACACTGTCGTTATAGTAAATGATTTCCGAAAGGAAATGTTTTTGTATAGTATTGGGATTTATATATCTATTTTAATTTCGAATCCCTATACTAGTGATTTTGGGTTGTCGTAACGATGTTTTACGTAACATTCGTTTTGGCCCAAATAAATATGTTTAAGAGAATGATTTCCTTAAAGAATAAATTATATACTTAATTCGATTTAAGTATATTGAATATTTTCTAAGTGTTGAAAATAAAAGGAATTTGTGAATTACTTATGAATAAATAAGTATGGAAATGTTTTCCAATATGAAGTGAATAATTAGAATTTATCTTTTTGAAGATAAATTGAAATGAATTATTGAAATTGCATATGCATGGATATCTTGAAATATAAATTCATTATGGAATTTATATGTGAAAATGAAACTTGTTAAAAATAAATATTGATTTATTTTTGAAGTGTTGAAATTTAATATCTTATAAAGATATTTTGGGGAAATAAATAATTTGGAAAATTATTTGGAATCGGTGATGTATGCATATCAATTGATAGTTCAATAACCGACTATCAGTTTTCCCTTTGAATGGGTATTTGATGTGAATTGATTGAATTTGAATGCACACTTATTTTTGAATAAGCGCTCACTATTCGGGTTAACCGGGAAAGGACCATGGGGTCGTATAACCCATTCCGAATATGTGATACGTCGTTGTGAATTGCATTTGAAGATCGGTGTTGAAGACCGGTATTTGCGAGAGCGATAGGATGACCTATCGATTGTCTCTGCACTGGGTCGCACCTGGTATAGAGATTCCATAAGTGATGGGAAATCCGATCGGGATTGTGAATATCCGGATTTGCAAGGACTTATTTGTAAGTGCCTTCGGTTCTGTTCGATCCCGGAACAGACTTGTATGGATTGTATGCCTGACATTACAAGTTGAGATATAAAGCCGATTTCTTTCAAATATATTTCTGTTGGTGGCGGAGAATTTATTCTTTGCTTAACACCCTTCTTTGAGACGTACGAGCTTAAAGGTTATATAGTTGAAGTTATCAGCGATATATTCCCAATTTGGTAATGTGACATGCTGAGTGATGCTGAAATGATCATTGTGTTGATTATTGTGATAGGATCATTCATTTGATCGTCTATCTTAGTGATCATTGTGTTGATCATTTGTTGACCCAAAGCATGGCTTTTGTATAAAGTATGTTTTTGTGGACGTGAATTCGTCGAACCTCACACCCCGTGAATGGTCAAAACAGGAAAGAAGCAGCAAGGTTATGAGGGGTAGCACCCTTTAGGATGTGTCCATTTCCTTCTGGAAAAGGGTGGTATCATGGTATGGAGCCCAGATACTTACTCATGTTGAAAACACTTTATGATTGTGTGAATTGATTACGAGCGCTCGGTTGAAAAAGGTCCCAAAGGACCGGGGGATGGCATATTCGGTCAGTTGTTACTCAGTTAGGAGTAACCCGGCCTTGTGTTGGTAGAGATCCGGTTTGGTTCTCGGGGATGTCCATCCAGAGGCATTCTCAGTGGCAATGGGAAGTTCCTTGGCCTGATCATTCGTTGGAAATCCAATTCCCAATACGAAACTTGTACGGTATTAGTTGTAGAACCTGCCATTCACTTATGGTGGTCACCACTGTTTGGATGGTAGCTATAGTAGGCATAGTTCGAAATGTCTATGTTGGCTAAGATTTATATTCTACTTTCGAAATGAATTTTCTCTACACTATGCACTAGTAATAATATCAAATATTATTTTAAATGCGTACCAAGCATCTTTGACTATCATAAGGAGAAATCTCCTCCGATTCTGCGTTTGCATTGTGTGTGTGTGCGGGAGGCCTTATGGTAGTCTCATTTTTAAAAGCATTGCGAATTAATTTAAAAATATCCCTCTTTTTGATTTTTAAAATAAATAAACTGTTTTGAGTTCTCACACCAGTCACATGACTGACTTGGAGTTTATTGTTTTCCTTCCTAAACTCTGGGTGCCCACCAATTTTCACACGGGCAGTTAAGAGTTAGGTTTATCAGGATATTCTGGATATTCTGGAGTTGCTGGAGGCAAGATGGATGGCATGGCATATTACCTATATAGTATTTCTTTTCCGCTGCACTGTTTGATGTTGTATATTGATGTTGTACACTCTGATGATATGATGTAATGAAATGAAATGTAATGTAATAACTGATATAGTTCTTTGTTTAAAGATTATTCATTTATTATTATATGTTGTTCCGCTGCGAATTGTGAGATTCTGATGTTGTTCTGTTGTTTCCTTTCTGTCCCGTTCTATTTCTTCTATTCTATCTTTCTATTTTAAAATTCTCTGTTTTCTAAAAAAAAAATTGTCTATCTTCTTTTCCCTCTATTTTTCTTTTTCTCTCTTCTTTTTCTCTCTTCTTTCTTTTCTTTTCTTTTTAAAACCCATAACATCTCGGTTTTCGGCCTTCGATATTCGGCAGTCGATAAAGTGAGTGTCGATGTTGAATTTTCGAAAGAACGAAAATCCGCGGACGTTACACAAACCACCCCATACGACCTATGTATATAATATCATTAAGATTTATATTTTAAAATAAGATTAATATATAAAACTTCAACAAATAACACTGTTCAAATCTCATTTATAAACTACTATATACATATGGTACAAAATCCACTTCACAATGCAAATATAAATTTTAAACACTCTACCTATATACATAAACTAATATATAACTACCCGTACATAAAAAGTAAATCCTATACACAGACTTATATAAAATTTTAGACAACGGATGTACGAATTACTTATATAGCTTATATTATAACTTATTTTATAAATATATATAATATTGTAACCTGTGCAGACCGAAAGTATAAGTTAGAATGTAAACTTTATACAATATATATAAATAGCAACTAATATAACTTTATTTTTTATGTTTTTGCGAAAGCAACTGGTCTACACTAAAACACATATACACCCTTAACTTTTATGCAAACATGCATGCCAACTGAAATGAAAACTTATATATTAGTAAACTAACTACATACATAAGTGTATGCAAAGTATATAGATATATATATATATAAGGCCATAAAGATATATCTATAATTATTATAACTTTATATAAATATTTGTCATATACGAACTTAGGAAAATAAACAACTTCAAAAATCCTATACAACTTACATAATAATAAGATATAAATTGACCTTCAAATAAAAGTTATAAACTTGTTTATTATAAAACTATATATATATATATATATATATATATATATAACGGATTTACAAAACTTATAAAATATATCATACAATATGGTTTTTAAAATATACATATATGGACTCAAAGTTAAAACAAAAATGAATATAAATCTACTTGCCAAATATGCAGATTCCATTTGCAGATCCAACGCAACTCACACATATTAAATATGCATACACTTCTAGAAACAAAACAAACTTTTCAAAAAAATGGAAACCACGTTTGGTATATATATGTATTCAAATCCAACAACTTTATATAAACCACTATATGTATGCATCTTATATTTTTATACCACTATCAATATATCATAACTATACTCCATATAAACAAATATGCGTACCAACTTTGAATGCTAGAATATGCATCAACAGCACGTACAGGGGACGTGTATTGATAAAATCATCCATATCATAGCTAAATATAAAACTATATATAATATATATATATATAAATAACTTGCAAATATAAACTTAACTTACCTATGTCTGGCTATGCGAACAGTAGAGGAAACATGGGAGGGTCATTGCGTCTTCGATGGATATTGCGCAAGGGGAAGAGTGGGTTCGGTGGAGGAGCGGAGTTTGGAAAAGGTGAAGGAGATGTCGAAATTTATAGTGCCAGGCAAGTTTATATAGAAGAGGAAGAAACAATAGAGAGGGAAAGAAGAGAAATTTGAGAAGAAGCGATAAAAAAGGGAAGAAAATACGAACAGAAGTAAATGGAAACGACTAAATAAAAGTAACCAAAGAAATAGCACAATCACGTGCTATGATTCAGTTGAGGATTTAAGGCAAAATATTCACGTTGATTCAGGAAAATAATCAAAGCAAATAAATGGTAGCACATTTCAAATTTGAACGGAAGGAAAGAGAAAAGTCACAATTCCGGACAAAATATCAAAGTAACAGCTACACATTGATTCAAGAGCTATTAAAGCAATTTTTAAATTGTAAAGGAAACGTTACTTTGCGTTATATTTTTAAAATAAGAACGCTGAACGAAAATCAACAGTCAAATATGGTGCGGTGTAAATGGCAAGAGTCACGCTGATTACTGAATAAAATAAAACGAATAACCATTTATTTATTTTTTTAGACGGTGGAAAAATGAAGAAATAAAAGGCCAGTGAAAGTAGGAATGAATATATTAGAAAAGTAACGATTCTAGTAGCAACGGTCATCTTAGATTAAGTTGAAAAATTTATAATAATTTATTACCGTGGCTATGATTCAAATTTTTTTTGAAAGCAAAGAAACCAAAATGGCACAATTAAAGGTAAGCTTTAAATTTTTAATAAATACAAAACGTATCTAAGTTTATACGTTTATAACTTTCTAGCTGTAGTGTATATATATAATGAACGGTCATAATGAAAGAAGTGGAAACAGGGAGCGTAGGAAAGGAAATGTTAGAAAAATAAAATTTTCACCCTTAAATTCCGGAGATTAATAAGGTAACGTACCTCTTTAATGAAACGTACAGCAACGGTCACAAGCTAAAATTTAACTGAATGTTTAAAGAAATGAGGGGAAGATGAGTTTTTTAAATTAACCACTTCCCAGAATTAATATGTCAATGAAAAAAGGAAAGGAGATGAATCAGGGAAACGTATTATAACTTATATATAACTATTAAACGGATAGATGGAAGAAAAGGTGAGCAGGTGAGTAAAAGTGGAAACTGATTTATGAGCGAAATGGAATGTGAGCTGTTGCCTGGGAAGAAAATGGAACAGTTTAAAAATTAAAGGCAATGGACTGCTGAAATTAAACGAGTATAAAACGTGTAAAAGTTATATACTGAAACGGCTATAAATTTCAATTATTATTATAAAACAGGGAATAACGAAAGGCAAGGACGATGATTTCAAGGTTTATTAATGGCTAGGAATGGAGAAGTCTATCTGTGAATTGGAAAAATTATTAATCAATTTAAATCGGTAGAAAAAGTAACAGCTACACGCTGTTTTAGAAACAATCAAAGCAATTAATAGCTTGATTGGACAGCAAGAATAAATATGGAAGGACACATTATAAAGGCAAAATGAACTGTTTGAAAATAAATAAAAGAAATGATGGTAAATAAAACATCTGTGCCTTGAATTTTCCAAAATAAATTATTTTATGAACATCAATTATTACTGACTTAAATTGAACAGAATCACACCCTAAAATATACTTTCTTAATTTTTGATGAAAATTTATCATTTGCCGCATTTAACTATACGTAATCCAAATTTAAGATTTTATTTCAAAATATTATTATTTAAAAAATTTCAAAAATCAAATTAAATATGCTAAATAAAACCATTAAAAATTAATAAAATTTTACGAGTCGTTACATGCCTTGAGTCGTTCATGTTTGTGAATAGTGTTTTTTAAGGACGGTAGCGTTGTTCTGTCACGTCAAGATGGCGGAGCATTCTTTATCAGTTTGGTATTGACATATAATTATAGCGCAGGTCTATTACTTTAGGATGGCGAAGCATTCTTTGTAGCTTTTTGATACCAAATTGTGGCACATACTTGCCGCTTTAGATATTAGTTTAAGATTGCGATGCATCGTTGTTTGCATATAATCGTTTAAGGGGATCTCCCGTGATTTCGTAATGTTAGGATTGCTTTCGGGGCTACAATGCAGCCTCCATTTTCATTGTTTCTTCGAGATTACACATCGGTTCCAACTTGTCAATGCTTACTTTATGGAGCTGCAGCGCAACCTTCATATTTGGTACTTGAAAGCCGTGCAGCAGTTCTACTTGTTGAAGTGAGTGTTAGATTCATAGATTGGTCCTCATACTTTGTGAGTATTTCAAGTTTTCGACGCAGTATTATATTGCCCAAGTTATACTCAATGGAGAAGCGCGGTTTTTATGTTGTGTTACCGTCCTTAAGCCTTTAGCGTAATATTATCTGAATTTTTGTTTCTTATGTCCTTTTCATAGTTCAACCTCTATTGTAGGGCAGTTTCTTTGGCTCAACGTTTACATTAATTTCCCTTTGTTTGGAAAATATGGGTGTAACAAGTAGTATTTCAATGTTCATGGAGCGGATTGAGGCAGAAATATGGAGATTTAAGAGAAACTTACAAAAAATAAATTAATACAATACACATGTGGGGAAACAAGTTATACATGTCATCTTTTAGAGATATCATGTTGCATAGACAACTAGGAAGCCACTAAAATGTTTTTTGTTCATACATATAACAATGTCAACTCACACTATTATGCTATTCTATTATATATGCTAGTCATAGTTATGAAAAAGGCACACAATGCCGCAAAATAGCTTGGTACGAGGCGTACATTTGTGGATATTTGATCGTTGTTGAACTCGCCTCTTTCGAGAAACTCTTATGATATACGTTTAGAGTTGCTTCTTCTCTTTCGAAAAGAATTATTATCATTTATCCTTGTACCTTACTTATCTCATGCTAATCAGTTGTTTAAGCTAGACTGACCTGTGTATTTTGATATACTCGGGTCAGACTGAGTTGTTTCAGGTTAATTACCTGCTATAGGACTTTGCTATGCTGCTTCCGCCTTGAATATTCTACTTATCTCCTTTTATGTAGTTTGTAGTCGTTTTGTATGACTCTGATATGTATCTATTTTTTTGACTCATTGTATATTGTGTGGTCTTTGTACAACTTCTGATGTATCATTTTGTATTGTACCGAGATGTATCTGTATGTGTGTGTGTGTATGTTTGACTGCTGTTCTGTGATGTGTTGTACACATTATTGTATTTTGTTCTAATAGATCTGTTAGCCACTTTAGTTTTGTATTAAGCATTTATTGAATATGTCGATCCACTTGAGAAAGGAAAATCTTTTTAAAACACATTAACGCATTTAATAAATGTTTAAGACAAAGCTATAAATTGTTGCTCCTAACCAGCCTCATTCTCTGCATTAGCAGAAAGTATTACCTAGTAATACTCTTTGTTAATGCGGATCTTGGGGTGAGGCGTCACAGCTTGGTATCAAAGCAAGTTGTGACGCCCCATCCCGAGACCCACATTAACAAAGAGTATTAATGGGTAATACTTCTGCTAATGCGGAGAATAGAGATGGTTAGGCGCGACCATCTATAGTTTTGTCTTAAACATCTACTAATTACGTCGATTTAATGCTTTAGTTTTTTTTCTTTCTCAAGTGGATCGACATATTCAATAAATGCTTAATACAAAACCATAGTGGCTAACGGATCCATCAGAACAAAATACAACAACGAAATGTACAACACATCACAGAACAACAAATAGACATACATATACACTTATACATCCCCAGTACAATACAAAATCATACATCATAAGTGGTACTAGGACCACACTATATACGAGTCAAAAATATAGATAATATCAGAGTCAATCGAAAAGACTACAAAACTACTCAAAAAGAGATAAGCAGACATCGAAGGCGGAAAATATCAAAGCAAAGTTCAAAGCAGGTATCTAAACTGAAACAATTTGATTAGTGTACATCCATTTTGAGAGAGCGCTTTTATTAATACCACCAAGAAGAGTACAAGAGATTGATTATGTCACGGCCCGAACTCGATGTCCGATAAACAACATCAAGTTCGTATCGTGGGAGCTTGCAACACCATTAGATGATAAATATACAGCGGAAATAAAAGATGATATCACTGATATAACATGAATACAATATCCGATACATCAATTTGATACAATGATAATCATCAACATCAGAGAATATACAACCTAGAACACAGCGGAATATAATACAACATGAGATAAGTCTTCTCAGATATCCAATACTGCAACTCTGATCCAAATGCTCCAAAGACAGTGCTCCAAAACTCTAAGCTTGATCCGCCATCAAGATTGCACCAAGATAAGCAAGTATAGTCCATATCCAAAGACTGAACTATCTCCAGATAATCTACTGAACCTAACTATCTGAAAAATAAACTCTAGACTGCCCGTGTGGAAATTTGTAGGCACCCAGAGTTTAGGAAATGAACAATAAACTCCGGGTCAGTCATGGGACTGGTGTGAGCAAACAAAAACAGTTTGTCTTTAAAAACAATCAAAGATTTTTTTTAAAATCAATTCGCAATGCTTTTTGGAAAATGAAACTACCATAAGGCCTCACGCCACACACACAATGCAAACGCAGAATCGGAGGAGATTTCTCCTTATGATAGTCAAACATGCTTGATACGCAGAAAAATTTCTTTTGATATTATTATTATAAGTGCACAGTGCAGAAAAGCATTTCGAAAGTAGAATATAAATCTTAGCCAGCATAGACATTTCGAACTATGCCTACTATAGCTACCATCCAAACAGTGGGGCGCCACCATAAGTGAATGGCAGGTAATACAACTAAACCCGTACAAGGCTCATATTGTTTTGATTGGATTTTTCCAACAAATGGTCAGGCTAAGGAACTTCCTATTGCCACATGGGAACGCCTCTGGCGGGACGCCCCGAGAACCAAACCGTTCTCTGCGAAACAAGGCCGGGAACCCCTTTTCCCAAGGGATATTATAAACCCTCAGATATGCCACCCCCGGTCCTTTGGGACCTTTATACGAGAGCTCTCTAACCAACAACATCACACAGTAATAAATAAAGTGTGTCCACATGAGTAAGTATCTGGGCTCCATACCATGATACTACACTTTTCCAGAAGGAATGATCATACCCTAGGGGAGCTACCCCTGAAACCTTGCCGCACAATTCCTGTTTCGACCATTACCGGGTTGTGAGGCTCGACGAAGTCTCGTCCACGAAGCTACGCTTTTCACAAAGCCATGCTTCGATCAACAAATGATCAGCAGCACTCAGCATGCCACATTACCAAGTTGGGAATATATCGCTGATAACCTTCAACTACATAACCTCTGAGCTCGTACGTCTCAGAGAAGGGTGTTAAGCTAAAAGAATAAATTCTCCGCCACCATAGAAATGTATTTGAAAGAAATCTGCTTTATATCCCAAAATGTAATGTCAGATACACAATCCATACAAGTCTGTTCCGGGTTTGAACAGAACCGAAGGCACTTCCAAAGAAGCCCTTGCAATCCGGGTATTCACAATCCCGATCGGACTTCCCATCACTTAGGGAATCTCTATACCGGAGCAACTCAGTGCAGAGACAATCGATAGGTCATCCTATCGTTCTCGCAAATACCCGGTCTTCACCACCGGTCTTCAAATGCTATCCATAACGACGTATCACATATTCGGAATGGGATATACGACACAAAGGTCCTCTCCCGGCTAAACCGAATATTGAGCGCAACATTTAAAACATATGGATATGGGATTTCAATTATGTCACAACTTAATAATGCCAAACTTTCTTTTTAAATGGTTTAAACCAATTACCATTTTAAATCTTTTAAACAAAAAGATTTACTTCACAAAGTTCATTTAATTTCACAAAGATCCAGTTATGGATTTCAAAACAATTTCCGTTTTAATTGGATTAACTCATTTAAATCTTAAAATCAAGATTTATCTCATAGTTTTCAAAATTGTTTCCAACGATTCATTCATAACTTGGAAAAACCATTTTTAATTCAAACCTGAAATCCTTTTTTTAACAAACTGGAAATTCACTGTTCATGTGAAAACTTTTATCATTTGGAAACAACAGTTTTATTTCGGAAAAATCCAATTTCATTTATACAAGTTAACAACTTTGGGTCAATTCAAATCTCCAAAACAACGCTTTAGAAATGGTTTAAAAATCCATATACTTGTATAATTCCTTTTTAAATCATAAATGCTATATGTAGAATTCAATTTCAGATATTGAATTCCAATTTCAAACAAAATTTTCAAATTCCAAATCTCTATTAGTTATTCAAAATAACTTTTATTTTTAAAACACCTTTTTCAAAAGATCTTCACATTGAACTTAATTTATTTCCAAACTATTTGAATTTAAAATTCAAATTCAAACTTATTTAAAAATCCGTAAATTAACTGATTTCCACGTGAAATCCATATTTGTGTGTGTATGGTGTGGTCCAGGGATTTTACACAATAGTGCACCACATCAATTATCACAGATTCAATCAATATCGATAAGCGGTAAAATCCATAACGCTTATCTTCATTCACATATTCATAATAATTAAATTTATCAATCACAGAGATTCATTATTAAAATTCGATGTGGGTTTCGGATAGCCAATTGGAATCCGACTCCCTGTCGCATCGACATCTAAATGCCGTTTTACAGGCAAAGGGGTTTTCGAATAGACATACAAAAACAAATCAAAATTCACAGTAAAGCATAAGGCAGTTCACATAGCATCACAATCAAAACAGGTAATTAATTAATAATTAATAAAACTTAAGTACTCATTTAATTATCACTAATTATTTAATTAATCATTAATTATCAAGTAATAAATCATAAATCCTTAATTAATCACTTAATTAGTTAACTACAAATGATTTAATTATTTAACTTTAAGTCGTTAATAAAATTTCAAATTTCAAATTGACTAAACACAAGATTATAAATCTCAATCTTTCATTTCAAATTTGTTTAATCTTAAATTACTTACTTAATTACAAGTATAGATAAATTTACATTCTTAATTACTTACACTTTAAATTAGTTAATCTCTGACGTTAGCAAATCTTTTAAATAGATTTTAAATCAAATCTTAGTTTAAGACTTGTCAACAATATTTACTTAATAATTACTAGACTTTGTTTAACAAAATGACTTAAAAATTTATTAAGTTAATCCACTACAAAAATGAAACATTCACTCTCTGTTACTCGAGTACACTCGAGTTCCTCTCATCTATTTACCAATCCCACTCTCTTCTGTCATACGTTCTTCCTCTTCTCCTTTTTTTTAGCTAACTTTAAACCTACTGTTACATGATCCCACCCACGCACCAGCTATAACACGAAGCAACCTCCTCTTTGTTTTTTTTCTCCCGAGTCGATCAATCACGCGAAGACGCTGATACACCATACGCCACCGTGCACGTGCACGGTGGTTCGGCTTACCTCCGGCGACCCATACCATCACCCATAAGCCACGATTCGTCCCAACCCTTGAAATCAAAACCCAGATTTTAAATTCAACTGAGAATAAAAATTAAGCTCCCACCGCAAAACCTGTAGGTTGAACACCACCGCAAAATGCCTCGTCACCCCCACACCGACCGCGGAGCCGCCGCGCCTTCGGCCTCACCATGTCAACCCTTTGCGCCACGCTTCCCCGGAATTTTGAGATACTCGGTCAAGTAGAGGTGATGAAATCACCTCATTTCCAAACATCTCAAAAACTCGATCACGAACCCTACGTATGCCTCGTCCCCTTAATTCGTACAATGAAAAAATTATTCAACAATTTTCCCATTGCTATCAACTACCAAACTTGCTTCAAGCAAGGTCTCAATATTCGAAATGGGTTGGATTATCAGAGATTAATCAAAATGCAATTTTTATTCAAACTTGAACTGCACTTAGGATACTCACTTAAAAATCATCATATTGTTAAAAAAAATCCTAACTTTGTGTGCTTATTCAAGTTATATGATCAATTCAATGTTTTAAAATACTTGGATTTATCATATGATTCTTTGTTTTCACTGTAAACCAAGTTACAGAATCAAGTTCATTCCTTTTCAAGCAAAGACTTATGTACCATGGTTTGAGTTTTCTCGGCCTCTTTTCGACGAGATCGAATGGAATGAATTTTCAAATGATCTTTATTCAAAAACAAGCACTTTTTGTTTTGGAATCACGTTTTTAAATTCAAGGAATTTTGAGCTATGGGTTTTTAAAGTAGCAATACTAACAGTTTTCAAAAGGATAACATGAACTGAGGGATTTTCTTCTAGGCTTTGATGTTCACTGATAGCATGTTCATGCCAACGCATAACCATATTCAGTAATTACTAAAGGTATCCATTGTGTATATTCATAAATCATAAATGTACTAAAATATAGTTTGTTATATTCATAATTTTGATGGTTAACTGTATTTATGAAAAACAAGAATAAAGGAAGAACAGAAGCCTGGAGGAAAGTAAACAGGGTTTTTAGTAGGATCAAACATGTTATATTTATGAAAATCAATTTTTTTTTATCATGAATATGTACCATATCAAAACTTTTTTTTCCTTAAACACCAAGTCCTACTAACAAGTGGAATCAGAGAAAAAAAATGTTTTTTTTTCTTTTCTTTTGGAAGTTGTTTTAGAGCCTGTGTGTTACAGAGGCATATGCATACAGACATATATCACATAAATATGCATTCAAACAAGCTACAACATTTCCCATCTCATTCATCATCACTAAACACAGTTAAAATAGAAGGTTGAGTTTTAAAGAAAGTTTGCTCACCCTTATTTTCCAGAAAACAGAGATGTTCTCCTGACAGTTTCAAAGAAGGATGAAAGCCTGGCTACTTTTCTTTTTTATCGAACAAACAGGGACTGAAATTTGGAACAGAGAAGCAAAATGCTTTGCTTTGCATTTGAAAAACTGGATTTTGATTTTCTTTGTTTTTTTTTCTTTCAGATTAAACTTGCATGCTTAAATTGAGAAGACCTCTACTTTGAACTTTTGCATTCAATCTTCATTTGTAATCTCCTTTTTTTTCTCTAGTATACTTACTTATGAACGAACAAATGTATATGGATGGGTATGTACTAGGAGAAAGGTGTTTGGTACTAAGGGTTATAGCTGGTACAGGTGATAATATTGTTATGTACAACAGGGTATATTATTTTTCTTTTATGGCTGAAGTGGTTTACATTTTTGGGTACTAGAGATGGAAACATTTAATGCCAATGTCCTCTATGCTTTCAAGTCTATACTTATTTAATTTTGCTTTAAAATCGTGGCTGACAGATATGTATACTTCGGCTGAGATGAAATGTTATAGTGTACTAGAGATATTGGTATTAAATGCATGTCTTCTAATTTGTTTACAGGCTCATGTTATCTTATTTCTGCATGTACAGGTTTGTTTGTTTTATTTTCCTTGCACATAGATCATTTTGTTTATTTTATTTACTTTGTATGCTAGCTTTGTTTATGTTTGCTCATATGTACTTGTATTGTTTAAAAATAACTCATTTGATTTTTATATTCTTGTTTTGTATAGTGGATGTTTTCCTAGGTTTACATACTTGTTCATAGGTATTATATGTTTACTTGTTTCACGTTTCTTTTCCAAGTCTCATTACTTATGTGTACATATGTTCTTAAATTCCTTTGTACATAGATATTATTCTTTTATGCATAGATGTATATAGATACTCAGATTTTGGTTTTGCATATGCATGTACAGTTTGTGCTTTTGTTTATCTTCTTTTTGCAAGGCACTTTGTTTGTTTAAGCATTTATATTTATTGTTATTATTTACTTTTGTCTTGTTTTAATTTTAGATTATTTTACAAGCTTGTGCTTATGTACTTTTGCTTATGTACTTTTGTTTATAACTTATACTATTTAATTATGAATGTATACTTTTGTTTTACAGCAAATCCTCCTTTGTACTTCTTTGTTTTGTTTAGTAGATATTTCTTTTGTTTGCATTTGTTAATTATTTTACTTAGACTTAATAATATCATGCTGATACTATTTGTTCATGTATGTATACTTTGTTTGTTTTGAATAAATTCGTCTATTTGCCTTGCATACATTTTTTTTTAATCTTCAATATCTTGCATTTCTCCCGTACACTTTTATTTGTATTCCTGTTGTTATTATTTTATAGTTTTTATAACCTTAAAATCTTACCACTAACATAAACCTTGAAATTTTATTTTATGCTCTACACTTATTTTTGATATTGGTACGTAGTTTTTATTTCATTTTATTTTAAACACTTTATTTACAATTCAATTCAATGTATTCACTTTGAGTCTCAAATCAAATTCAAAAACAAATAAGTAAATACACCTTATTAAATTTGAAAAATTCAACCAAATCCACAATTTAATCTAAAATTCAATCAAATTATAAATTTAAATTTGTCTTTAAAACTGGGATCGTTACAGATTACAAATGATCAATAATTTTAATAGAATTGATTTGTGAAGAGGAGAATTGAAGAAAGTTAGGTTTTGATAAAACCCTAATTGATGGAGGTCAAAACCCTAGCAGTTGCTTTTTAGATGCATACATAAATCTCATCTTTGAAACCTGAAGATAACTTATATAGGAGAACAGAAAAACCTAGGAAAAAATTCAAAATTGCCCCTTCGAACATCACAAATTTTCATATCAAACTCATGTCAAAAAACAGACAGAAGTCGCCTCAGACGTCTGACAAAAAGCCTCAGCGTCTAAGTCAAGTCTCTAGAAAACTAACAGGAGTAGCCTCAGATGTCTGACCTAGATTTTTGGAACAGCTTTGTTGAAGCCTCAGATGTCTGTCGACTCCTCTCAGAAGTCTATCGTTGTTGCTCCAACACCACTTCAGCTTCTTCGTCGTATTTGCCTCCTCCAAGCTCCAATTTGCGAACCGTTTTCTCCGTCATCAAGCTACTTCCAACTCCTTCAGCTTCATATATAGTATTGCCAAAATTCGACATGGAGATCCCATGGACTAGGATCAATAGACAAACCAGTTCTGAGTAACTCAAGAAGTAATGCATATGTTTGGACTTAGTTCTACCTCATTCCTATGGTACACAATAAAATACATGTCTACATAAGTAGTAACAAGGTTAAGCTATACTTTTAATGATGTTCGCATCTTTAAGACGTCAAGTGGAGTATATGTAAGTGCTCTTTGGATGCAAACACCTATGTTAGTGTGAGCATGGTCGGCTTTAAGAAAATATTAAGGCTTAAATTCTCTAAAAACACTCGAAGAATCAACTTTGTTCAGAACCAAAATGAACACAACCAAGAAATTGAATGTGAAGGGAAACAATTATTTGCCTGGTTATACACCAAGGCCGATGGTTCAAGATGAAATAGTTCATCATTAGCCAACTATATCATATAAGTTTTAACTATGGAAAGTTCAAAGTGAAATATCTACTTATTCACGATATACCATCTGTTCTATATGCACTATGTGATATTCCCCTTTTTGTGGAAGAAACATATATCATCATTCATGTGTGAGATTGTTAGAAATCTTTAATAAGAATTATATGAAAGAAGATATAATTAGTCCCACATTGACAAAAATAAGAGAAGTATACATTATCAGGCTCGGTTTCAGGGTAAGGCTGGCCAGACGGCCGCTTTGGGAAAACCCCTGGTGAGGGCAACGGGCGGGGAGGTAGGTGGTTGTTGACAGGCTTTTCAAGTTTACGTTTTAAAAGTTCATATTGCTGCTTTTATAAACAAAGTTGATATTGGTGCAGTGTTAGTATAGGTTTTCCAATGCTGAGGTCGATGGTTCAATTCTTCCTTTCCATCTACATTCGGTCATTTAAGTCAGATAATTTTGTACGACTGGAGGAGATAGATGACCATGGATTAATAGGCATGCATGTGCGTCTCCCTCCCGACCCGATCATTCTATGATTATCATTTTCACTGTGTACATAATGAAGATATTTTTTGAAATGGGTGAAGAAGATACATTAAGTTGGAATGTGAATTTTTCAGGTTATGAATCTAATTGGCGATGTAAAAGGAAAAGTTACTATTTTGGCGGACGTCATGATTGATACAGCAGGTAACTTATTGTATTATCCAGTTGCTTGCATGATCTTATATGGAATTCCATAGTTCTGTGTTACTGAATTCCCTCTTTTTTTCTATTTTTTTATAATGAACTTAAGTGCAACCACTAATGCTGCAGCTTTATTAAAGAAAGAAGGAGCTAAATCGGATCTTACCTGTGCCGCACATGCTGTTTTCAGGTGAAATATGTGTTACATAGTATATCAATGTTACAAAAATAGGAGCTGTATCGGTATTTTGTTTTTTCTATTATACTGACATGAGCTCAAAGAAATTTACATTTGTATAAATTAGAGCTGATCTGCCATTTTCATATTTGTACGCAGCAACTAGCAAATGAATTTACTGACTTAGAATTATTTATATTGTGCATTTTGTAGCCCACCTGCAATTGAGAGATTGTCTGGTGGCGTTTTTAAACAAGTGATAATCACGAACACAATTCCAATAGTTGAAGTTATTTTCCTCAACTGACTGTACTTGCTGTTGCAAACCCTCCTGCTGAAGCCATTTTGCGCATTCATGGCGATGCCTACGTTAGTGACATTTTCCAGTGATGCACAGGTCCTAGAGTATTTTGTTTATTTTCTCATTTTTTATTTATTTTTGTCTTGTTTATATTCGATTTAGCTTTCTATTTTTTTTTATTTCTCGTGAAGGGAATGCAGCAAAGGGAATCCTGTAAGGATGCTTGTTATGTCATTTTGTTAATTGATGCTACAATATTGTTCATCTGATTAAAATAATGGTACCCTTGTAGCAGTGTATGTAAATATAATGTTTATTTTTTATGAGAGGAAAAAAAATTGTAATTTTTTGTTGGTTTTGATTAAAGAATCAACTGCATTATTCAAATCAAGATGATGTTCAAACGTATTTGTAAAAGAAGATGAAATGAGAAAGAAAAAAAATTTAGTAGTACAAGAAGAAAAATACATGTTTTTAACTTCATTTTATAATATATTATTTTCAAGTCATATTGCTTACATTATCTTTGATTTGAAAGTGTCCGAGTGTTACTTGTTTATGTTTAACTCTTCATATTTTGATCATAATTCATAACATTGTTTGTACTGGACGAAGAACGGAAGTAGAAATTGTAACTTTTTTTTTGGCCTGGAACATTGACACTGTCATAGCATACAAGCGATGCAAGAAATTATATTCTTATGATAACACTAGTAACACAAGCAAATATTAAGCACATTTCACGGTTCACAAATGAAAGAGCTAAACATACATAGGTAAATGTACGATGAAACTTGAATTTGAAACAAAATAATCAAGAAGAAACAAAAAAATACAAACAAATTAACAACAGTTGTGGTGTGCTTCCATCATCTGGTTCTTGGGCACATCGATAGATCGATCAAATAACAAAACGATAGAGTTCATAAAGGACTTTTAAAGTTTATGTTCGATGTAAGAAGGAACGAGAGACTTCCGTGCAAAAAATTAATTATCTATGAGACAATAGAACGTCGCGTTTGATTTAAAAACGAATTTTATGTTTTCGGTTTTCAATATGTATGTCAAATATGAAAAGAATGGAGGGACGACGGATGAGATGAAAGAAAGACGGTTGAAATGACGAAGGGAATAGGACGGAAGAATGAATTATTTCACTTGTTTGAGTTATTTCTTAAAACACATTAAAAAGACATGTTTTCTATTTTGCATGTTAATTTTGTTTTCTAAACCGGTCGTTTTCGATAATATACATGTGTCATGTGCATTTATGTGTGAAAGAAAATCCATAAAATAATAAACCAAATACAATCGAAATGTTCTCAAATGAAGTTTTTGAAATTATGCACTTTCGTTGTTAACTTACATGATAAGTAGAAAGCTTTTTGGTTAACTATAAGATCTCTATTTGCATAAATCTATATTGCTTAACCATAAAATAATAAACCAAACACTACCGAAACTGTTACTTCTACCTATTGTTTAACTATAAATGAAAACTGTTACTTTTATCTATTAATTAACTCAGGGATATATGTTCCAGTGCTTATGTAATTTTCCTTATTCCTCTATCTTGACTTCAAATGCGTTCACAAACAATTTTTGCTTTGTTTTTCATTTTTTTCCACGTCGGAAACTAGGAGCAGAGCATGTTATCTTCTACCTTCCATGCAAGGAAATTGAATATTTTGAATGATGCATCAGACAAGTCTGACGTGATGAACACCGACATTTAATTTTAACTTAAAAAACAAAATAATAAATTTAAAACAAAGGTCGAATAAAAATAAGTCACAAGCTTTAAAAAAGTAAATACGTTTATAACTTGTAAGAATATTTATCTTCTGTATATGTGTCTATGTGTGTGTATAAAGTTGCTAAACAAATTTTTGTAAAAAGTAAAACCATATAAATAATAAGTTGATATTTTTCGTTGATATTTTTCGTAGAAAAATGACACTGGTAATCATCTCAATTACAATTCCTAGCAATTGGGATAACCAAACTCTTTGGGTGAAGTAGATGCAAAATAATCACCTCAAAAGCAGGAACTTCTGGTCTATCACAATTCCTAGCAATTCCAGCTGGCTTTGGAAATGTCTTCTCCAATTGATACTAACTTTCCTCACTCTAAACAAATACAGTGGTGAAGCTCATGTAATCACTTATTCTGGAGTGCTTTTGGGTTGAATCTGGCTCGGTATTGAATTATATTATATTATATAACCAAAGGCTAGCTTTTAGTATTCCTTGAGAATGCATAGACAAGGAACTGCATGTTATAATATATGTAAATTATAAAGAGTGGATATGCTATACAATATTTGTTATATTTTGTTTAGTCCCATATTATAGGATAAGTTAAATCTCAAGCTCTAAAACTTTTATATAATGGAGCATGTGTAATGGAAATATATTACTAATTTCAGAAATGAATAAAATGTTTTTTTTTCTTCTAATGGCTTCTTATTTTTATATGGTTTAGAACAGGTTATCATGTATTGGATATTCAAATCCGAAGAATCTGATCTATCTCTTCCTCTTATTTAACCGATAAAATCAGATTTGAAATTTTCTAGATCTGCTTTTCTAGATTTGTTTTGCGATTGATTTAGATCTAGATTTAAGTGTTCTGTTTCGCAATTTTATATCTATTTCTTAATTTTTAAAATTTGGATTTAAGTTTTAATAGATCTTATCTTTTCAAGATCTTATTTTATCATGGATCTAAATTTATAGATCTTATTCCACTGTACATGTAATTTTGTCATCATATTTCAGATCTCATTTACTATAGATCTTATTTTTTTGTTTTTATTTTTCTGATCTCATTATATTGTACATCTCAAAATCACATTCGAATAATATATCTTTGAGATTTGTTCATGGTTTAAAAATAAAATGTTGTGATTTTTTGAATTTGGATTTGAATTGATTTCAAACTTGCTTATTATTGCATGTTTTTTGAGTACATTATTTTGGAAAGCAAATTTGAATTTAACAATTTCTATTGTTGATTCAAATAAATTTATTGAACTTAATTGCGTTTGGGTTTGTAATGTAGATCTATGTAATCTATGCATGTTTGGTAAATGAAGTTTTCATTTTGAAAACTCTTTGATTTGGATTTTGACTTTGAAATAATTTTGAAATGTATAGTTTATATTTTCAGAAGAAATATTTTATTGTTTCTTAGAGAAACATATACAACAATAATGCATATTTAGAAGATCATATTAAGTTTAGATTCAATATTAATATTGATTTAGCACACCTGAAGTGAATGGAAACATTAATGAAAGCATACACGATAAACTTAATTTTTAGCATTTGAAATAAAATTAAGAACCTGCAATTCCTATAATATACTAAAAGCTTGAGTTTCCATAAATAATCAAATTTCAAGTTTTCTTGTAATAAAGAAGCAGAAGTTCCAAAAAAAGCGGAAACTTGAATTATTAAAGGGATATGCGTGTGTGTATGTGTGTGTGTGTTATTTCAGAAAATTTGACTATTAAGAAGTAAAGATTCTCTTATGGTATTCGTTTTAATTTAATTTTTGATATACTGAACTTAGATTTGAGATGAAATTTTGCTAAGTAACATGAATTAGATTGATTTATTTGTTTGTAAAGAAATCAATTCGTTGTGACAATATTTTATATTTTTGGCCACAATAATGTTAAATTGCATTTATCTTTTTAATCATAAATGCATTAAATGTTGTCGTCATAGTAACAAATTAAATTACCTTATTATCATAAATGCATTGTCTATAGTAAATTAAATGTTGTTGTGTTTTTATGTTTGGAATAAGTATAGACATATGGTTTATTATCTGGTGTACTTATTTTAGCAAACAATGCTCGATATAACGGAAGAAATAAGTTTGAATAACAAGCTGAAGATGTGAAAAGATTTTTTTTTTCAACCAGAAGTTGTATAACTCAGTCCGAGACTTGAAGTCCTGAATAATGTAATGATTTGTTGATAAAGTCTATGACTTGAAATCTTATGGTTATTTTTTTATTAGTCGAAATGTATAAGCTTCTAAACAAGAAGTTCATACAAAATTTGAGAACCCGAAATTCATAATCAATTAATGGGCTTGAAGTTCATGAATTAGAAACCCGAAGCTGTCTTGAAACTATGTGAAATGTTAAGATTACACTTCTTGGAGAAAGTAAAAGAGATAAATACATCTTAACACAAGATTATGACAGTGCGTTCAAGAGATTTCAAAAATCACAAAATGAGTTATATCTTACTTACATCTACATATTATATTGACCAAATATCATGTAGGTATTGTGTTGTATGACATTCCAAATATGTCTTGAATTGAAAATTAATTATTAATTTAGCCTTGAAAAGGATGTTCATTATGTATAAAATATGAATTCAAATGACATTTTAGTCCATATTTCTCATTTTTCATTTCAGTTTATATGTTGTAGTTGGTTTAAAATGTTTTCCCCCATTATATATACTTCTATGTAAAAGTACACATGGTCAATTTATAGGTTCTGTGCAACGCGAAATATAATTTCATTTCAATATGTGCAGCTTTAATTTAATTATTCTCTCTGTTGCTTTCTCATTGATATATCTAAATATAGATCTGATCTTTACTAATCGCACTATGTTATGAAAACTAAAGTTTTGACAAATTATTTTTGGGTGCATTAGTCAAACTATTTGATTAACGAAATACATTATAGTATTATCTAGAGGAGATAACTCATATAACGTATTATTTAAGTTTATGGATGTGTGTGTGTATTAATCTCTTGATGCGATGTTTTCTTTAAAATTTATATATTTCTTCAAAAGAAACACTATATTTCCCGAAGGAATATCATATAAAACATTAGAAGTAATAAAAATAATTTATCTCTAAAAAAAGGTATTGTATACTAATATTGCAGTTCAGAAGTAGTGGTTCTATCTCTTGCATCTTACTTTCATTTGGTGCATATAATTTTGTTACTATATTAAAAGTTTGATGTGACATTTCAAAAACAGTTACAACAAAAATCCTCAATAGAGATATTTTATGCTACTGTAAAAGTAGTAATTATATAATTTATGTGAAAGAAATATTGTATATTGATATGACATTCTAAAGCAACAATTAGCAAAGGGATCAAATCGAAGAGTATTTCATCACTGCAATATCAAGCGGTGCCTCATTTTCAAAGCCCTAGTTTATAAATTTGGACGAACGAGTATAAAAGAGAGAGCAGCCATTTTTAATGCGAAGGAAAGAAGGCCGAAGGAATAAAAATAAAAGTGGGATTTCTTATTTGGGCCGGCTACCATAAAGTATCAATTAGGCTTTATTTTTAAAATTAGAGTTTTGATTTTTAAATTGTTTTCAAATTTTTATTTTTCTTTTAAATAGTTGTAAAGTCTAGTCATGTGAGTAGGAAATGAACTACGGTGGTGTAGTTCGAGAACTCGCAACTAAATGGCTGAGTTGTGGTAGGTTTTGAGCGTAGAGTTGGGTTAGTCGATATCGGGTGTCGCGATTTTACGTGTGTAAGCGTCTGAATACTTAATTTCTAGTAGAAATTTTGGGGGCAGCATGTGACGACCAGGAATTTTCGAGCATTTGAAATTGGAATATTTAATTGATTTTAAATATTTAAAAGTTAATTTTCAACTTGAATTCAAATATCACTATTTATTTGATAATTAAATTATTGAATTAAATAATTTAAAGTTGGGTAAAATATTGAATCTCCAGTTTTAAGCCTGTTAAAAATATTTTAAAGGCTTGTAAAATTTATATTGATAGTACGGAAGATAGTACAGGTGTTGAAATTGAATTTGGAAATGTTTTGTTAAGTTTTAAAAATATATCGTTTAAATCGACGTTTAAAAATAGCCTTCGGTGGCACAGTCTCGGAATTCGACGAAACCAGTTCCATTGGATCCGTAATATTGTATTATTATTGGATTTCAATTTTTGTGGCGTTTGGAGTTGTCGTGTGATCGTACGGTAGATTAACGCGCTGTAGTTTATATCGAAAATTCAAATTTAATTAAGTATATATATTTATTTATACTAGTCAGCCGAATTTCCATCACACCTGAATTATTCGAATCACTGTAGCAAAGCATCTTCAACACGCTTCCCCTCTTTAATATTAACAGCCGGGCATGTTAAAACACTCGATCCTCTCCTCCTTTCTAGAATTTCATTTTTTCTTCAATTTAAAAAAAAAACGAGTGTAATGGCCGAAGAAAAATTTATAATGGTATGGCCGAACATCGGCTATATGTATAAAATAAAATAAAAAGGGATAATGGCGAACGACCTTGGGAACTGTGATGACCCGCCCTTCTACTACCAGAAAGACGCATTATCATTAAGAAAGAAAGGAGTAGAAATAGAAAAGAATAGAAAAGAAAGAAACAAAACATCAGAATCTCACAACGGAACGGAACTAAATATAATATATCACATAACTATTACATAGATTTCATATATCAGAGTTATACAATATCAATACACATGACAATAATACATACATCTGTCACTATATACATCAGAGATACAGTATACATCAACTAACACAGCGGAACTAGATAGATATCTACATACGTCTGGAAACTCCTGCTCCAAGCTCCTCCAGAATCAAAATCCAAACCTATCACTTGGCTACTCGTAAATATTTGAGTACCCAAGAGTTTATGAAAGAAAAAAAATATAAACTCCGGGTCAGACATGGGTCTGGTATGAGTAAACGGTTTAAATTGTTTAATTTTGAAAACCTTTTAAAACAAAGGTATCACGTAAGACTCCCCACAAATAAATACGGGTAAGTTTTTACCTTACGCTAACCAAAACATTTTATAGGAAATCCAGTGATATTATAATAGTGTCTAGGGTTTTCAAGTAAAATACAGAAATAGCTGAAATGCTTACATCTGACATTCCAACGTAGTTGGGCACAATCAAAACGTACGTCGCTTATTGGAAATTGGATCCCATACAATGGCAGGGCTACTGGGGTACCGCCCGTCACAGTACGTGGTCTAGATCACTGTACCGAGGTGCCACCCTAACTCCCCTACAACACAAGGCCGGAACCATTCCTTACTGAACAGTCCCGAACAAGATAACCACGCAGTTGGTACGCAAATCCAACTGCCCACACAGCCGAAATAAAGGGACATCTAGACAGGGGTATATGTCGTCCTGCTTGGGCATGACCCACCTAACCTTGCTGCACCTCCCCTGTTTTAGCCATTCCCGGTTGATGAGGCTTGAGGCTGTGATTACCTTTACAGGACAAATATCTTAGAATGCTCATCGTCCGCCTGACGATGTGTTGAAAGCATTCAATCCATACAAGTTCGTTCCGGGTTCGAGTGAAACCGAAGGCATTATCTCGTCACACTCATTTTGGAATCACCCTCAGAGTCAACGACGATAACCCTTGCATTCTGAAAGCACCATCTCGATTTTCACTTGAGAATTCATGACCTAACGTTTAATTTGGATCGATGTGGTTTTCGGAATATCAATTGGATACCCGATCCCGGTCTCATCGAAATCCAAACGCCATTTTAAAGGCCAAGTTGTCTAATTAACTTAAACAGTTTAATAATTTAAATTCAACAATTTAATTAATATAACATTTATCACAGATGAATCATATCCAAATATTATAGATATATCACAGCATATCACAGAGCATCACAAAATATCACCAAATAACTATCACAACCAGATGTTCTATAAACATAACCATTCAAAGCAATCACCTTGAATTCTCAATTTAATCAAGTCAATTAAATTAATTACTTGAGGATTAACCTCTTAATCCTGTTAGATTAATCATTAGTTAATAATTCAGTACTTATTCCATTCCAAATTATTTAATTAATAAATCATTTCTTAATTAATATGTATGTCTTAATTGCTTAATTACTTAATCATTATTTAACTAATTACTTTCTTAATCAAGTTATCTAACTTTAATTACTTAAGTAATTATTTCTTAATCATTAATTAACAATCTAAATGAGACGGATTACCTATTTATTTACTGCTAATTACTTCCTTAATTCTTAATTAAATTACTTGATTAATTAACTATAAATCGTTCATTAATTAAGCGGTTAACTCAATTTCACTTATTACTTATAATACATTACTAATTAAGATCACAAAGTAATTACTCTTAATTACTTCTGAATCCAATCAATCACTATTGATTATTCACTTAATTAACACTCAAGACTTCTTGAAATTTGATATCAACTAGATTACTAACTAAAATATTATTTGTTAATTTACTTAATTTGCTACTTATTAAAAATATTAACAAGATTTTTAAAACATGGTGAAGCTTAACAAAAGAAATCAGTTACTTTAAAATAATTAATCACAAATTAACTTGTTAATAGACCTTAACTATGATACTTAATACTTGAATTAATTTTTTTACTTAAACTTTGAACAGTATTCATTTTTATGTGACACTTTACTGAAACCTATGTTTACTAACAAATTTTATAAAATCTTATACTTAGGTATAAAAGAACCCGAGACTTCCCAGCAAAACTCAAGCGCTGCTTCGAGTGTTCGCCCCCCCTTCACCCGAATCACCAACCCAGTAACGCGACTTCCATCTTTTTTTTTTAGTTTATACTTTAAACATCAGTACGAGTTAAAAACTATAGAGGATTCTCGCACTCGAACTCGACAGAAACCCGAAGCATCCAACCAAAATTCTCGAGCATAACTCGAGACAGCGCCCCCCCCCACTCAAACACTGATACGCCGCCGTGTCGTGCACGTGTACGGCGTCGCTCGTGGCTTCGGCGATCATCTGAGACTTCGCGCAAATCCCAAATTTCTCAAACACAAGAAAACTAAAATCTAAATACCTCTAAAAATTCGAATTCAAAATTTTGCAGTTCGAATGAAAGGGACGGTCGACCTTACTGCAAACAAGACATCGCTTCACCCATGCACGGTTCACCAGAGGCGATGCCAACTCGACTACACCATGTCAACGTCACCAGAAACCCTCCAACCAAGCCTCGATTCACTCGGTCACGAGAATAGGACAAATCTCAAATTTTACAGACATGAACATAAACGTGCATTAAACCCTATATCGATCTTGTATCCAAATTCTATGCAATGGAAAAATTAATGAATATTTTTCCTAAGATCACTGACCTTCATACTTGCTTCGATAAAAATTTCAGCATTTTATATTGAGTAATTTTCGAGAATTTGATAAAATTCCAATTTTTGTTCAACATCAAACTGCTCTTGATATATTGAGCTAAAAATCCCCATACAAATTTTAAAAATCATATCATTTAATAATAATTCATGATATAAAATTTAATTAGCTTTTCATATAATCGAATTTAACAATGTTTTCTTCATTGACTGTAAACAGAAAAGTATAGGTTATTAATATGTTGAAACGGGTTTTAACAATTATAATTGAAGTTCAAGCAACAAGTTTTGATGAAAAACAAATCTAAAACTTACCATAATCAAATGAAAACAAATCCAAAGTTTAATTGTTTTCATCCTGTAACACAAAGCAGGGAAATTGCTTCTTCAACATTTCAAGTACAGCTTGTTTAAAATCTCAGATTCATATTAAAACAAAGAACATATAATAGATATATAAATCCCATGAATTTTCTTACTGATATAATTAACTTATGCTTGAAAAGTTAAGTTTACTCACCTGCAATAATTGATGAACAACAAGCCCTTAGATGCCTTGAACTGCAGTTGAAAAACTGCCCGTGCTTATTCATGAATCTGTCCTTTTTTTATTTTTATTTGAATTTGCTTCTTCTTCTAGTCTTTATTTCTCAGGTGTTTCTATTTCTCTGGTTTCTCTTTTTTTTTTGTTACACAAACTAGAAGTAGCATGAGATATACATATAAATAAAGAACAGGATGGGGAGGCTTTAACTGGACAATAGCTTCCTTGATTGATCAGATTAATAAATATCTTGAATTAACAAAGGTTGGCTGAGAAGATTGGACATTTAATGCCTTGTTTACCTAATAGGTTTACATACTTATTATGTTTGGCTGCTCATAAATATTCATGTATAATTATTGTACTATGCATAAAGATATTGGTTTGTTCTCTTTTCACTTTGCAGGCCAGCACGGCTTACACAAGAAGCTATTCATTTATTCTTTTTTTTTTCTTTGTACCTTAATTAGTTTGCATAATTATTAAAATATTTACATAGTTATCATGTTTTGTTATGTAAAAGAATTTTGTATGACTGTATATACTTGCAGGTAGGTCTAAGGCTTGTGAAAGAAGATGTGTTTATATGTATTTATCTTATTATTTCCAGTTTGAACTTTAATATACAAATATGTTTGTGTAAATATATTTGTCTTCTTTCTTGATTCATATACACTAGTTTGACTTATAATTCTAACTTAATAATTCATATGTTTATGTCAGGCTTACATTTCTTTGGACTTGTAAGTGAAAATAAGTTGTTTTGTTATTTTTGTTTGTGCATAACATTTGCAGATATATATACATGTGTATTTGAAGTTAATTTGTTTTATTATTTTATATGTCATGCTTATTTTATCTTACGCTCTCAAATTAATAGTTTAGGTTGTATGCTTGTTTATCTATGTTATTTTATTGTATACATAGTTTTTATTCTACTCTATACTTTGTTCTTAATTTAGTTATAGTCATGTGTTATACTTAATATTCTATATTTATATTCTTAGCTGTTAATATTTAAATTAGATTCGTGAGTTTACTCATTCTTTATATTTATTTTATTTATATTTAACTATAAATATTTAAATTATGTACAATGTGATTTATTTACATTTATACTTACTTTATATTTATCTCATTTGTATTTTATTTAAATTATATGCATAAATTTGACTTATATTTCACATTTATATTTTAATTCTATCCCAAACATTATCATTCATATGTATACTTACCAAATATAAACAAAGTAAGATATTTTAATTCAATCATAAAAGACAAATTTTATTATGAATATTATTGAGAAAATTTATTAAACTTCCAAATCAATTTTCTTTAAAAAAATACCATTTATATAAACAATGGCAATTATTTCAAAATCATATCCGTTTCAAATGGATACGTATACATTTTATTTAAATTGATTTGAATATTTGTTATGTAACAACCCTGTATTTTCTGATTATTGTAATTGTATATTTTAATTATTTTAATTTAAATTCCTAATTTAAAAACTTTATTTTATTTATTAAAATGAATATATTTTGTTAATTGAAATATAAATGTTGATTTTGATGTGGATTAGAATTTCAAACATGCATAAAATGAATATTTCCAGAAAATGTGAATTTTAGTCAATCTGGTCAAAATTTTACTTTTAAATTTAAATTTTAAAAGTTTGAAAATTTGAATTTTATCATTTATTATGAAAGTAAATAAAATTTCAAGAACACTGCTTTTCGTTTCGTTGAAATCCGAATAATATCGTGAAAGTTATGCTTTTTACAAAATTGGGTGTAAATTGTTTTATTTAACACTATTTTTTATTTTAAATTATATAAATAATATTTTTAATTTTCATATCTTATTCTAAATTGTATTATATTTTATGTTACATATATTTTTACCTTTTAAATATTTTTAAAGTGATGTTTGAATTTTTCCTAAGCTCATTGAATTTTTTTCTATTTTTAAAGGTTAGTTTCCATTTTTCTGATATTTTCTTCATTTAAATTATATTCAATTAAAATTTATTTATTCATTTTTATGTATGCATTTTATTTTTATGTTTTTATCTTTATTTATAAATATTTTTCATGTACATACAATTTTCCTAAAGTTCATTTCATTTATTTTCAAATTTTCAAGCCTAATTTACATTTTCTTTGTTATTTTCTTAATTTAATTATATTTAATTAATATTTATTTATTTATTTTTGTTCATTTACTATTTTCGTGTTTTATCTGTATTTATACATATTTTACATGTATTTAAATTTTAAAAAGAAATGGAAATACAAAAAGACTTAAACCTTTCATTTGCATGTGACTTTTCACCTACATTTGGCTTTACACCTTCTTTTGACTTTTCATTTTGACTTAGCCGTTCGTTTCTTTTGCATTGGCCATGTATTTCCTATTGTTTCACGTGAAAAACCTTCCCATCTCATCACCATTCTTGGCTATTTCATTTGAGAGAAAAAAAAAGAGCAATGGCCTCCTTTATCTTTTCTCCTCTTTAATTTTCATTGATTTGCTTCTTCCTCTCTAGTCTAGCTCGGCCTAGCCTCTACCACCCTCATCTCCACCGACCACCACCACCACCATACATGGCAGAAACCACTCCTATCCCCTATGTCCAGATCTGGCCTTGACCACTACTTGAAGCTAGCACCACAAACTTTGCACCAAACCCCTTGAAATTGCGTAGCCTAGCCATAAACTTCACTATCTCCTTCATATCTTGCCTTGGCCACCTCCTATTGCTCCACCACCTCCACGATACCACCTTTGACCATCCACCTACCCACTGACCAGATCTGAAACCCCCTATGCCCGAGCTCCAATTGACCCATGCCGAGCCAAAAAGTTGAACAACTTGCCTCTTTTGCATTGTCTTTGGTATGCTTCATGTTATCACCACTACACCTTCATCTCCACTTGTTTTGGATGCCATACTTGACACAAACCTGACCTATATGATGCCAAACCTGAGCTTAACACATCATTGGCTGAGCTCATGATCCACCTTGGTCGAGCATTTGAATGGTAAAGACAAGGTCTTGTCTTTATTGCCTTGTATTTCAACTTGTTTCTATATAATTTTGTGTTGAATATTCATATGTTATATTATCTTGTTTTTGGTTGTTTACAAGATGATGTATTGGCTCTCTCCACTCATTTGAATCACTAGTCGTGCTGTATCGTGCTTGTCAAGCCTTTGGAATCGTTTTGTGTGTCATAGTGGTCTTCAGCTTGAAAAAGTGAGTCTTTCACACTCTGACATATTTACTTATGAAATAGTAAATTGATGGCAAGCGTATTGTGATATCCCGGAATTTTGGGACAATATCAATTTAATAATCTACATTAATAATTAAATTGATTTGATAATATTTGTTAATAATTTAATAATCTTCTTTTAAATAAATATTTAACTGATAATTTATCTTTTAAAAGTTAATCAAATTGCCTTCCATTTATAATGTATATATATCTGTATATATTGTAAATGGAAAATCTTTGTTTTAAATAGACATGTTTTTAATTCTAATATTTTTAATAATTTAGAAATTTGATATTTAAGCTATTTAATAAATGATCATATGATTTTGAATTACTCAAGATTTAAGTTTAGTTTGTTTAAAATAATTTTAGCTTACATTTAAATTTAGCTTGATAAAAATAAGGTTTAAGTAGTTAACCATATTGTATGTTTAAGAATAATATTTATAATAATATTTACAATAAGCTTATTAATATTTGAAATAAGTATTACATAGCATAGTTATAAACTTAAGTCAACATGAACAACATATAAAACCTGCAAACATCATTTATATGTTAATATAGATATGAAGACAATATGACAACATGCAAGTAAACTTTATATGCATTTGCAAGCCAAACATTCACATCTTAGTTCCAACATAGGTTCTACAAAATATCTTTATAAAAGTAAAATAAGTGCCAGCAAAATATTAGTACAAATACTGTAAATATCTTTGTAAAGTTATATGTCAGCAAATATTAATTAGTGTAAACTTATATGCACAGTAGTACAAGCCAAATCTGCACACATTAATAAGATGTTAGCATAAATGAAAACATTAGTACAAACACAAATTAAAACCTGCAGCAAACATTAATTAGCCACCTTTGCATCTGAAATAACATATCTCCAGCCGAAATATTTCTATTATTGTCTGGTCTTAGTACAAATGATAATGAAGCAAATATTATTTTATGTCAAAGCTTGTTCAAGAAGACATATTGTTGAAGTTATATATGTGTTCATCATTTGTTATTCCATTTTTAGTTCAGTTAGTAACTCATGAAACAAAACTAAGGAGAAACAAAACAGTATAAACAAAATTACATATTTTCTAGTTCAAGTCAAAAATTCAGAAAAACAAGAAAAAGGGTTACAGAAAATTCAAAAAAATTTGCAAATTGCAGAACTCTTGTATCATCCTCTGTCCCACTGCAAACTTGGGTGTGTAACACTTTTTGAAAATTACTTAAGTTTAATCTGATGCATGCTAATGTCTGAATGCTTAACATATTGTGTGAATATTCATTTATTTCATTATCTGGGCAATGGTGAGTTTGAATTACTGCATAATGAATTATTAGTAAGTAACATCACAATAAAAAACTTTTCAGTATAGTTCTGTGCATATTTCTGCCTGAAGTTTAATTTAGCTGTAAATAACTTGTTTTTTTTTTTACTTAAGTATTTGGTTGTTAGATCTAAGTATCAGGATAACAATGTTTTTATGTTTATATATGGTTCAAATTCTGTGTGTTTGTGAAATAGGAGAATAACAAGTTCTATATTCCTGTAATGCATCCCTGTATTTAGAATTCAAACTCAGGTGATTTAAAAACTTAACATTCCTTGATTTACTTGTTGTGATGACCTAAAATCTAATCAGGATATGTTTTTGTAACGACACGTTAAATTTGATGATATTTAATGAGTTAATTTAATATGATTTCTAATCTAATTTAGAATGAAATATTAGTCTTAAGATTTTATTTGAGTAAGTGTAGGAATTAGATATAGTAACTGTAATTAAAGGTTAACTATTTAAATGTTTATATGGCTATAGATTGAAATAACGTAAATTGGTCATTTTAATAAGATTTAAATAATTTAATTTAGAAAGAAATTAAGATTTGAAATTTATAATGAAGCAAATGACTAAATGACGAGAAAATTTAAGTGATGTAAATTGTTATTTATAGGCTAAGAAATAAATATAAGAAAACAAATGGGAAGATTGCATTTATTTATGCAATGATGTAATTCGTGGTAAATTTATGAATTCAATGTTACGATTTGATTTTTATGGAATATGAGAAAATAAATGTAGGGATTTGATTAATATATATGTTATTTGTTCAAGGTATTGAATAAAATTGGGAATCCAATTTAAATTAATGATAATAACGTTGATATTAGTTAATAAATAAATTTCAATGCAATGCCCATAAATAGTAATGAAGTGTAAAGTAAATGGCGATTGTATAAAACCAATGCAATAAGATTTTCTAATAGTAACTAAATGTAGACGTGTGAAATAGAGTTAATGACTATAATTATTGTACGTTACTTATTTTATTTGTTGTCAATGTTAATCTGGAATCAAATTCAATTTATCCCCAAAATTACTGCAGTTAAAGTGGAATAAATTGGTAAATGAAGAATGTTGGATCCAAATAAGTTGTAACCAAGGAAAATCCCATTTTTAATAAACTATGCGGGAAAAGAAATGAAGCCAAAATGAAAATGTGAAAATATAAAATGTAATGGAATTCTAAGTAATAATGACTTTGTTAGTTAAGTGAAAACTGATTTAATATTAAGTTGTAATTGGATAAAAATCAAATTTATTTGGAATTGATTTGCAATCAATTGAATTTATTGCAATTAAATGGATTCAATATTTAAAATAATTATGTAAATATTATTTGGAAGAGATTGAAGTTATTTGGGTAATAAGTATTGTAATTGGCTAATTTAGATACTTTAAAGTGAAACGAAAATTACTTAACGCAATAGTTTGATTGCAATATTTAATTCATCTAATTGATGATAAAGATTTGTTAGATTTATTTAATAGGAATTTTGGGGCATTTAATAGGTAATTGCTGATTTTGAATCGAATTAAAGGGATTACTGAAATCAAAATTTAGCAACTTTTAAACCATTGCAATTGATTTAGAATATAAAGAGTTGTCTATTTAATTGAGTTAAATTTTTGGAATTGCGTTGTTGCAATTAAATGGGAAATAAAACGTTAAGGATAACTTGTATTCAAGATTCACCATCTATTTAGTATATTAATTGTAACTGATAATCAACTGCAATAAATAATAAATAATTAAAATTTTATTTATTACATTAACAATAATGGAAGTAATATTTGAAATTTAATATTTAGATATTATGCAAATATAAATTTAGATGAAATTGGAGAGATGTACGTAATGAAGTATGAATTCAATGATAAATTTATCTATTTGACAAGAATATATGGAAGGTAAAATAATTAAATTATTTGGAAATTTAATCTATAATTTGTGAATTTAATGAATTTCGAGAATGTATAGATTTTATTTAGACAGTTAAATTTTGTTCAAGTTAGTTAAGATGATTGAAACATTTATGATGATAAGAATCGTCAATTATCAAATTGAAATGGGAAATTTGATTTAATTGACTAATTTTTAATTTATTTAATTATTATAATAATAGCCATTTTGGCCACGGACTCGGATTTCAACGAAACCAGTTTCATCGGATCCATATCGGTGAATTATTGTAGGGTTTCAAGTTTCGTATCGATCGGACCTGTCATTTGATCGTACGGATGCGAAACGCCTTGAAATCGATTTAATTAAAATCAATTTGAAATCAATTTGGAAATTTTGTTTTCAGCATAACTTCTTCATACGATCGAATTTGGACGTGAAACTTTTTCCATCGCGTTCAGAATATTTTAAAATACCTATCTGGATATATGGGTTTAACATATTTCGTTCCGGGGTTAGGACGGGCTTTTTGGGCCATAGTTTGTTCCGTACGTTCATCTGTCTGGTCTATCTACTCCAATCCAACCCTACTTATAAATAGACGATTATAAACCTTAGCCTCCATCTTCTATCATTTGTCTACGTTCATTTTCTTCATCTCTTTCTCTTCCTCAATGGTTGCAAAACCTAGATCTATCTACAGTTCAAAATCAAAAGTGAAAATTCAAACTCTCCAGAAAATTCTCAAAAAAAAATATGTTGTAGCTATCGATGTATACGTCACAGATCCATGATTCGTTTCACGATTCAGTTGTTCGTTCGTCCAGAAAAATTCAAACCATTTTCGGCCACTCATCATCGTCGCAACAAAACTCGCCCGATCGGAAAACTGTTTCTGGGTTTTGACGAGGGGACCAAGGGGAGGCGATCTATGTGGTTAGTTTACTGGATCGACGGTCGGATTGGGCCCAAAGACCGATTAGGGTTGCGTGTATATGTGGCGGCCGGTGGTTTATACGCGCCGTTCGAGCATGGGGGTGAGGCGCGAGTTGGTGGAGCATCAGGAGGAGGACGGCGCGCCTCCTAGCCGAGCGCGACGGCGAGTGGTGCGGCGGCTTGTGGTGTTTTTGCGAGCAGTTGGATGGGTTAGGGTTTTGTTTGCACGCGTTTTCTGTACAGGGAAGAAACATCGTGCTGACGTGGAAGCTTGGTGTGGGTGAGATTGGTTTTTGTTTTAAATTTATTTTTTGATTTCAATAACGTTTATTCGAATAACTTTCGCATATGAGCTCAGTTTCACACGCGATTTTTTTTGTTAGGTTCGTAATAAAATTTCGGATCTGTTGACGCTGGTTTGGACAGATTTGGAGACCGTCAAAATTTTGGGTTTAAATCGGGTTTAAATTCGATTTAAATTCAAAAGGTGAGTGTTTTAACCCACTCACAACTTCTAAAAGTTTTTATGTTTGTTAAATTTATTTTAGATATGAGTAGAAATTTATTTATGACTGTTTGGCATGTTCTATTCATCATATCTGTTAAATCGCATTCATTTAGTATAACTGTTCATTAAATTTTATTACCGCATATAGATTGACAGTTATAGTTATTTATTTGCATATAAACTGTTAGTTTAATAGTTGTTAAATTTTATTTTCAATATAACTGCCAGTTATTACCTGTTATATATTATCAGATATATATTGATATTGATTTATTATTGGATGATGATTGTGATTTGGATGATGGATGATTTTGATGAATGGATATTTTATTGTATATCATTAAACTGCAAGTTATCATGCCTTTTTCATTTCATTCGGGATTGTGGTTTGAAATGATAGACAACCGCAAAATTTTATTTTTAAATTGCGGATTGAAATGATAAATATCCGTATCACTTGACCATATGATAGAAAATTTTATACAGGCACCGTGGTCTATATATAAATTATTTTAAAGTGATTTCTATGGTTTGTATGGAATACGGTTTATAATTTTTAATTTTGATATTTTCTTCTATATATATACATATGAAGGTAGAGATTTTGAATTTAAGCTGTGTATAAATCTCTTAAATAAAAATGGAAAAATTAAGAAAAATGGAATTTGATAATTTATATTATATGTTTAAGTTTGGAAATTTTAAGATATGATATTTATAACTGGATTTTCCAAGATAAATTTAAAATGAATATTTTGGTATAAATTAAATTGTAGAAAATATTTGGATTGCTAGAAATTGGAGTTTTAATTATGGAATTTATGGGAATATTCAAGACTAAATAATAGAGCATTAATTTGTTGAAAGAATAAAATCCAACTTTAGTTTTGAAATATTAGTACTCCAAATGGATATATCTATATAGAAATTGAAGTGTTTTTGGAACTTGAAGTGATATTTAAATCTACGGTTTAGACTTTAAATAAAGAAATATATCTGTAAAGCCATGGAAATTATTTTTCTTTACAAAGTAACCTTAAAGTTAAACCATTTATTTTATATACCATTGAATATCCAAACCATTCATGTTTTAGAAGTTATGGTTTTAAAATATATGAATTTCGAAATATTATGCTTTGAAAGTATAACTCAAATATTTGGTTTCCAGATATTTTAAAATTTAAAGCAGTATGATTTTGGAAAAGAATTATATTTGAGAATAGGTTATTATATTGTTTTTGGGCTTTAAATTGATATCGTATTAATAGTTTTGAAATGGAAATTTTTATTCTGATTTGGAAGTATAAACTATTTTTAAACGACCGCGATGTTATAATAACGTCTGGTTGTTAAAGAGACGGGATCAGATATGGACATACTCTCTGTCGATACCGAAAACCACTTTGACTAACCGTGTACGCGGTGGAGATTCCAGGATGAAGTAGGTTGGTGGCGACGTTTCCTGTAAGGTAAATACGTGGACCCAACTCCCATGAGTTGGCATAAGGTGGCTAAAACAGGAGCGATTCTCGGGCCAATGAGGTCATTCCTCTGATCGAACGCACTCCTTCGATACTATACTCTGACCTTGGATTGTTTCGGTGGCCACTATTGATTTTTTTATTTGGGGGTGTTAGTTCGAGGTGGGCGGTAGCTGCGGCTATGCGTTACCATCAGCCCGAGTAGCAATTGGTATAACTACCCTGGCATTGCCTAGTTGTGCCGTGTCACCTACCCTAGTGCGCCTTATACGATTTTGGTTTTGTACCATACCTATGGAGTGCGCTCTGACGACGCCCAGTATGGGGGAGATTACGGTACTGTATAGACTATGGGAATATATTCTGTGTTAAGGGCTATATGGGTACCCCCTTAACGCTATTTAAAAGTAAGTTTATTTTACAATTAGACACTATTATAATAGCGCAATATACTACATAGTAAATAGTTTAACGGATCCTTAGGAGATGTAAATCCCGAGCATCTCTTGAGTTACTGCACTCATATTTATTTCTGTAAATTTAACTTACATATGATCTTTTAGTTCTGACTCGAGTGTTTTTGTCTTTTCAAATCCGCTCGGGTCAGTCCGAGCGTTTCAGGATTTGAAGATTTAGCTTTGGAGGACGAAGACGAAGATTTGTATTATTATTATTTATACTAGTGCACTACACACTGTTCCGCTGCATTGATATTTTGGTATGTGAACTCTGATAATTATTATATAAAGAAGAAGCAAATGTTTTGTAAACAGTTATATAAACTGTATATTTTATTATTATATTTTATCCTTCCGCTGTGAGATTCTATTTTGTTTTATTTCTTCTCTATTTTCTTATACCCCATAATAATCCGCCCTTCCGTATGGTTTGAATTGGCACGTGTGTCTGTTTAAATCGGGCGAATAGGCGGGACGTTACATCTGGTATCAGAGCTTTGGTTTAGCGATAAACCTTAGCTTTGTGGGGTTTGACTCTTTGTTAATAGGGTAGTAATACCCTATGGGAGTCGCTGTGTGTATATATATGAGAGAGCGTATTTGTTAGTGTTATAAAAAGATTTTGATATTGTGTTAATCTGTTCCGTTTTGTATTTATAAATTCTGGTTGGTGCATGGGACGCTATGTCATCAATAGGGATTTCTAAACACTTAATAGGACAGACCGACATAATATTTGTTTTTTTTAGGTGAATGAAATAACTTTGCCTATTATATTTTCTATATATAAAATATTTTATAAAGGTATTATATATATATATATTGTTGGTTGCAATAGATTGGTTGTTAGGAATAAAATTTTAAATAATAGGTAAAATGAGATTGAAAATAAAATCAATGAAATTTGGAAATTTTAGGACTTAAGTCCAGGATTTTTAAAATTTGCTTTCAAAGGATTTTTAAAGTATAATAATATTGTTATATATATTTTCCGATATAAATATTTCATTTTAAATTCGGAAAAATTGTTTTAAAGAAGATTTTGGAGAAAATAAATTTTGTACTTTCCTCTCTGTCGCTGGAAAATAATTTCGGTGATGGCGGCCGCATCATCGACTTTCATTTTCGAGTTTCGAAGGGGAAGGGCCACTGTAGTAGATTCTACTGCAGATTTATTTTGAAAATATCAAAATTTTAATTGTTTTGAGTATAATTATAGGTATATAAGTTATAAGAATATATTTATCTATTATTTTTAAAAATAATTGAAATCTGACCCGGTATTTAATTCTTAAATTTCCATTAATTAATTGTTTCATTTATTTTAGTGAAATAAAAGGTAAGTAATTAATGAATTGAAATCTCTAATTTAGGTAAGAGAAATTAATGCAAAGTTGTAAAGGAAAATTTGAAATTTTTAACATATGAGGCAAAAAGTAATATTGTTGAACATTAAATTTAATTAAAAGAAGAGATAAAATTTGTATAAGTTCTTTTTCATTTTCTTTAACATATATAACTTACCAATTATGAAAAGTTGAAATGTTAAATAAGAGATTGGAATAAAATATTATGCAAGTAGAAATTTTGGAAATAATGAAGTACTCAATGAAATTCTTTAATTAATAAAGATTGATGGGTAAGGTTATTAACTTAAGTATGATTTAAATGCTACTAGTTTAATATAATAAAAAGTAGGTAATATAAATAAATGACTGCAAACCATAGTTAACGAATAAATAAAAATCCTTTACTTATAAAAATGAATGTTATAAGGTTAAGAATTTAAGTGAAATTAAAAATGATTACTAAAATTAAATATAATAGATATGTAAGCATTAAATAAATGATTGAATTTGAAGAAGTGCATTAAATATAATACAAATAAAAGAAACTTACATGACCGGAATAAATAATTTTTTTGGATAATTGTGAGTAATAAGTAAAAAACTAAGGAAACAACCATTTAATGAGAAATAAAATTTGAAGTTGTTGGATGAATAAATAATCTATTTTGTCCCATCTAAGACTGTCGAGTAAATGATGCACTGGATAGTTATTGGTCATTCCATACCATTTCAAGTTTGAACCCGAACAACTATTTGTTTGTTTGATTATATGGTTGTTTTATATTTGTTGTGTATGCTGTTTGTTGAAATGGATGGTTGTTGGATTGATTTGTTGTTAGTGGCTGAAACCACTTAGAGATTATTTGAAAATGTTTTCCAATCTTATTTATTTTAGTACATAAGGATATAATGATTATAAAATGGTTATATTTTATTTAAGGTAATAAATTTAGTAAATTATTGTTTAAAGATGTACTGTTTATTTAATTCTTCCTTCTCTTTTCTTTTTCCTTTTCGGGGACGAAAAGTTTTGAGTGGGGGAGAGTGTAACGACCCGTTAAATTTGATGATATTTGATGAGTTAATTTAATATGATTTCTAATCTAATTTAGAATGAAATATTAGTCTTAAGATTTTATTTGAGTAAGTGTAGGAATTAGATATAGTAACTGTAATTAAAGGTTAACTATTTAAATGTTTATATGGCAATAGATTGAAATAACGTAAATTGGTCATTTTAATAAGATTTAAATAATTTAATTTAGAAAGAAATTAAGATTTGAAATTTATAATGAAGCAAATGACGAGAAAATTTAAGTGATGTAAATTGTTATTTATAGGCTAAGAAATAAATATAAGAAAACAAATGGGAAGATTGCATTTATTTATGCAATGATGTAATTCGTGGTAAATTTATGAATTCAATGTTACGATTTGATTTTTATGGAATATGAGAAAATAAATGTAGGGATTTGATTAATATATATGTTATTTGTTCAAGGTATTGAATAAAATTGGAAATCTAATTTAAATTAATGATAATAACGTTGATATTAGTTAATAAATAAATTTCAATGCAATGCCCATAAATAGTAATGAAGTGTAAAGTAAATGGCGATTGTATAAAACCAATGCAATAAGATTTTGTAATAGTAACTAAATGTAGACGTGTGAAATAGAGTTAATGACTATAATTATTGTACGTTACTTATTTTATTTGTTGTCAATGTTAATCTGGAATCAAATTCAATTTATCTCCAAAATTACTGCAGTTAAAGTGGAATAAATTGGTAAATGAAGAATGTTGGATCCAAATAAGTTGTAACCAAGGAAAATCCCATTTTTAATAAACTATGCGGGAAAAGAAATGAAACCAAAATGAAAATGTGAAAATATAAAATGTAATGAAATTCTAAGTAATAATGACTTTGTTAGTTAAGCGAAAACTGATTTAATATTAAGTTGTAACTGGATAAAAATCAAATTTATTTGGAATTGATTTGCAATCAATTGAATTTATTGCAATTAAATGGATTCAATATTTAAAATAATTATGTAAATATTATTTGGAAGAGATTGAAGTTATTTGGGTAATAAGTATTGTGATTGGCTAATTTAGATACTTTAAAGTGAAACGAAAATTATTTAACGCAATAGTTTGATTGCAATATTTAATTCATCTAATTGATGATAAAGATTTGTTAGATTTATTTAATAGGAATTTTGGGGCATTTAATAGGTAATTGCTGATTTTGAATCGAATTAAAGGGATTACTGAAATAAAAATTTAGCAACTTTTAAACCATTGCAATTGATTTAGAATATAAAGAGTTGTCTATTTAATTGAGTTAAATTTTTGGAATTGCGTTGTTGTAATTAAATGGGAAATAAAACGTTAAGGATAACCAGTATTCAAGATTCACCATCTATTTAGTATATTAATTGAAACTGATAATCAACAGTAATAAATAATAAATAATTAAAATTTTATTTATTACATTAACAATAATGGAAGTAATATTTGAAATTTAATATTTAGATATTATGCAAATATAAATTTAAATGAAATTGGAGAGATGTACGTAATGAAGTATGAATTCAATGATAAATTTATCTATTTGACAAGAATATATGGAAGGTAAAATAATTAAATTATTTGGAAATTTAATCTATAATTTGTGAATTTAATGAATTTCGAGAATGTATAGATTTTATTTAGGCAGTTAAATTTTGTTCAAGTTAGTTAAGATGATTGAAAGATTTATGATGATAAGAATCGTCAATTATCAAATTGAAATGGGAAATTTGATTTAATTGACTAATTTTTAATTTATTTAATTATTATAAAAATAGCCATTTTGGCCACGGATTCGGATTTTGACGAAACCAGTTTCATCGGATCCGTATCGGTGAATTATTGTAGGGTTTCAAGTTTCGTATCGATCGGACCTGTCGTTTGATCGTACGGATGCGAAACGCCTTGAAATCGATTTAATTAAAATCAATTCGAAATCAATTTGGAAATTTTGTTTTCAGCATAACTTCTTCATACGATCGAATTTGGACGTGAAACTTTTTCCATCGCGTTCAGAATATTTTAAAATACCTATCTGGATATATGGGTTTAACATATTTCGTTCCGGGGTTAGGACGGGCTTTTTGGGCCATAGTTTGTTCCGTACGTTCATCTGTCTGTTCTATCTACTCCAATCCAACCCTACTTATAAATAGACGATTATAAACCCTAGCCTCCATCTTCTATCATTTGTCTACGTTCATTTTCTTCATCTCTTTCTCTTCCTCAATGGTTGCAAAACCTAGATCTATCTGCAGTTCAAAATCAAAAGTGAAAATTCAAACTCTCTAGAAAATCTCAAAAAAAATATGTTGTAGCTGTCGATGTATACGTCACAGATCGGTGATTCGTTTCACGATTCAGTTGTTCGTTCGTCCAGAAAAATTCAAACCATTTTCGGCCACTTATCATCGTCGCAACAAAACTCGCCCGATCGGAAAACTGTTTCTGGGTTTTGACGAGGGGACCAAGGGTAGGCAATCTATGTGGTTAGTTTGGTGGATCGACGGTCGGATTGGGCCCAAAGACCGATTAGGGTTGCGTGTATATGTGGCGGCCGGTGGTTTATACGCGTCGTTCGAGCATGGGGGAGACGCGCGAGTTGGTGGACCATTAGGAGGAGGACGGCGCGCCTCCTGGCCGAGCGCGACGGCGAGTGGTGCGACGGCTTGTGGTGCGTTTGCGAGCAGTTGGATGGGTTAGGGTTTTGTTTGCACGCGTTTTCTATACAGGGAAGAAACATCGTGCTGACGTGGAAGCTTGGTGTGGGTGAGATTGGTTTTTGTTTTAAATTTATTTTTTGATTTCAATAACGTTTATTCGAATAACTTTCGCATACGAGCTCAGTTTCACGCGCGATTTTTTTTGTTAGGCTCGTAATAAAATTCAGGATCTGTTGACGCTAGTTTGGACAGATTTGGAGACCGTCAAAATTTTGGGTTTAAATTGGGTTTAAATTCGATTTAAATTCAAAAGGTGAGTGTTTTAACCCACTCACAACTTCTAAAAGTTTTTATGTTTGTTAAATTTATTTTAGATATGAGTAGAAATTTATTTATGACTGTTTGGCATGTTCTATTCATCATATCTGTTAAATCGCATTCATTTAATATAACTGTTCATTAAATTTTATTACTGCATATAGATTGACAGTTATAGTTATTTATTTGCATATAAACTGTTAGTTTAATAGTCGTTAAATTTTATTTTGAATATAACTGCCAGTTATTACCTGTTATATATTATCAGATATATATTGATATTGATTTATTATTGGATGATGATTGTGATTTGGATGATGGATGATTTTGATGAATGGATATTTTATTGTATATCATTAAACTGCAAGTTATCATACATTTTTCATTTCATTCGGGATTGTGGTTTGAAATGATATACAACCGCAAAATTTTATTTCTAAATTACGGATTGAAATGATAAATATCCGTATCACTTGACCATAGGATAGAAAATTTTATACAGGCACCGTGGTCTATATATAAATTATTTTAAAGTGATTTCTATGGTTTGTATGGAATACGGTTTATAATTTTTAATTTTGATATTTTCTTCTATATATATATACATATGAAGGTAGAGATTTTGAATTTAAGCTGTGTATAAATCTCTTAAATAAAAATGGAAAAATTGAGAAAAATGGAATTTCATAATTTATATTATATGTTTAAGTTTGGAAATTTTAAGATATGATATTTATAACTAGATTTTCCAAGATAAATTTAAAATGAATATTTTGGTATAAATTAAATTGAAAAAAATATTTAGATTGCTAGAAATTGGAGTTTTAATTATGGAATTTATGGGAATATTCAAGACTAAATAATAGAGCATTAATTTGTTGAAAGAATAAAATCCAACTTTAGTTTTGAAATATTAATACTCCAAATGGATATATCTATATAGAAATTGAAGTGGTTTTGGAACTTGAAGTGATATTTAAATCTACGGTTTAGACTTTAAATAAAGAAATATATCTGTAAAGCCATGGAAATTATTTTTCTTTACAAAGTAACCTTAAAGTTAAACCATTTATTTTATATACCGTTGAATATCCAAACCATTCAAGTTTTAGAAGTTATGGTTTTAAAATATATGAATTTCGAAATATTACGCTTTGAAAGTAAACTCAAATATTTGGTTTCCAGATATTTTAAAATTTAAAGCAGTATGATTTTGGAAAAGAATTATATTTGAGAATAGGATATCATATTGTTTTTGGGCTTTAAATTGATAACGTATTAATAGTTTTGAAATGGAAATTTTTATTCTGGTTTGGAAGTATAAACTATTTTTAAATGACCGCGGTATTATAATAACGTCTGGTTGTTAAAGAGACCGGAATCGGATATGGACATACTCTCTGTCGATACCGAAAAACACTTTGACTAACCGTGTACGCGGTGGAGATTCCAGAATGAAGTAGGTTGGTGGCGACGTTTCCTGTAAGGTAAATACGTGGACCCAACTCCCGTGAGTTGGCATAAGGTGGCTAAAACAGGAGCGATTCTCGGGCCAATGAGGTCATTCCTCTGATCGAACGCACTCCTTCGATACTATACTCTGACTTTGGATTGTTTCGGTGGCCACTATTGATTTCTTTGATTTAGGGGTGTTAGTTCGAGGTGGGCGGTAGCTGCGGCTATGCGTTACCATCAGCCCGAGTAGCAATTGGTATATCTACCCTGGCATTGCCTAGTTGTGCCGTGTCACCTACCCTAGCGCGCCTTATACGATTTTGGTTTTGCACCATACCTATGGAGTGCCCTCTGACGACGTCCAGTACGGGGGAGATTACGGTACTGTATAGACTATGGGAATGTATTCTGTGTTAAGGGCTATATGGGTAACCCCTTAACGCTATTTAAAAGTAAGTTTATTTTACAATTAGACACTATTATAATAGCGCAATATACTACATAGTAAATAGTTTAACGGATCCTTAGGAGATGTAAATCCTGAGCATCTCTTGAGTTACTGCACTCATATTTATTTCTGTAAATTTAACTTACATAAGATCTTTTAGTTCTGACTCGAGTGTTTTTGTCTTTTCAAATTCGCTAGGGCCAGTCCGAGCGTTTCAGGATTCGAAGATTTAGCTTTGGAGGACGAAGACGAAGATTTGTATTATTATTATTTATACTAGTGCACTACACACTGTTCTGGTGCATTGATATTTTGGTATGTGAACTCTAATAATTATTATATAAAGAAGAAGCAAATGTTTTGTAAACAGTTATATAAACTGTATATTTTATTATTATATTTTATCCTTCCGCTGTGAGATTCTATTTTGTTTTATTTCTTCTCTGTTTTCTTATTTACCCCATAACAATCCGCCCATCCGTATGGTTTGAATTAGCACGTGTGTCTGTTCAAATCGTGCGATTAGGCGGGACGTTACAGTTGTCTTGATTATAAAGTTAAGTTTTAAATTTAATAAAGTTAAAAATAACTTAAATTTTGTTCTGGAAACTAAAGGAAACAGGAAGGCTTTAATTTATGTAAAATTCAAATTTGCTAAATTTAACAATTCAGTATCATGAATTGAATCTTTATACTTAATAACGAATTTAGAGAGCAAAATTTCATTTTTATGTTAAGGGTTAAGGGTGCGGTAGTGGGTTTTCTCCTAGAACCCTAAAGTTTTGCTGTGTATAAGAATTGATCGCCACGGCCCGTGCTGGTGATCAAGTGCAGGGATACTTGGGGTGGTGGTAGTGGGGTTGTAGTCGAATAAGGTGCCGGAGCTGTAAACCCACATGTGGACGGAGAGTGGAGAACACGAAGGTGACAGGTTTGGAAGTGGGATGTGTTGGTGTTTTAGGTTGCAGAGGGAAGGCTTGTTTTTGTTTTCGAGCAAGTGGTTAATTTCTGGGGGTTGTGTTTGGATCTGGAGGTGACTGGCGTCGTGTGGGGGTGTCAGGGGATGGCCGGAGTTGGCAGGGACCAAGGTGCACGTGCTCCGTGCCATTGATGTCTGGCTGGGTTTTGGGTGAGTGAGTAGTGGGTTGGACTCAGGGAATTCTCGAGTCACTCGAGTAGATGACTCGAAGCAAGGTGGTGGAAGATTTGAAGCACTGAAGTGGGTGGATAATTGTGATGGTTTCCAGGTTTGAAGGTTACAGTTTTTAGTGTGCAGTTTTGGACTCGGGGAAGTCTCGAGTAAATTGCATTTTTACTAGAAGCAGGGAGGCAATTGACCCGAAGAAATTTACTTTGGTCTCAGGTGAAAGTTTAAATTTCTACAGGTTGTATAAACAACCTGTACATTTAAATTTAAACTAAATTTAAAGCAAAATTAAATGGTAAGTTAGTGAAATCTTGATGTAATTGAATTTAAGTTGTCAACTAAGATTTTATAAGGTCTAAATCTAATTAGAAGTATAAATTCAAATTTATATTTTGAATCTAAAATGCAGTTTTAAAGTATTTAAATGGTTTTCAGATTTAAACTTGGAAATTTCCAGATTTTAAATTTAGATCAGAAACAAAATGTTGCTGCAGTTAGATATGATTTTTGTTAAAGTTTTGATTCAAATGGATATTTGAATTTTAAAGTTAAAATGAATTCGGATTTAAAAATCGAGTTTCTGACTCTAGTTGTTAAAAGAAAGTTAAATCGAAGTTTAAAATCAAAATAAATTGAGAAATTCAAGTTTGCTTAGAATTCAAAATTTGAAAATTTAAATCAGCTTAAATATGAATATTTTAAGAATTAGCTCAAAATAAAATAGTTGACAAGTAATTTGATTTAATAAAAATTAACTTGATTTTGAGAATTCTTGATTTAAGATTTTTAAATGAAAAATAAATGAATTGTTTAACTTGAGGTTTGCAAGTTAAATATTAATGTAAATTTGGAAATTTAAATTTGAATTAAAAATTCAAATAGTTTAATTTAAAAGATTTTAAATTGAATATAAATTATAATCATTTTGAATCTTCAATTCAAATGATATTTAAATTTAAAATGTAATGTTAATGAAGTCATTAACTAAAGAATAAATTATCTTAAGGATAAAAGGGTAATTAAGAAATGACCTATGTATTAAAGTTAATAATTTAAATTGATTTATAAATAAAGATCAATTAAGAAGTAAATTAAGAAATGATATTAAATGTAGACAATTAACTAAGGATTATTAATTAGTTAATATATAGGATTAATTTTGGATAATTAATTAGATTAATTGGATAAGCTATTGTAAATTGTGAAGAAATTACTTGATTAAAGAATTAATTACTTATTGTAATTAATGTTGATAAAATGATTAATTTAAGTTAAGTTTAATTAAATTAAGAAATCATTTTGATAAGTGTAATTACTAGTGTATGCAATGGAGCATAATTACTTAATGAAGTAATTAATGATAATTACCGAATGTAATTAGTGAAAGATGATATGTTAATAAAGTAATTTGGATAATTACTTTTGAAATTAATCAAAGGATTAATTAATGGAGATAATTAATTATGGGATGATTTATTTATTTATATGAGTAATTAAAAATAATTAATTACTGATTGATATTAATCAAAGGTGATTAATAATTGTGTGATTAATAAAGTAATTTAATCTGAATTAGAGATCATTAATTAATATAATTAATGATGTAAATTAAGAATTGTTTAATTAAGTAATAATTAATAATGCGGAGATTAATTTATGTAATTAATTAAGAATAAATGTAATTAGTTTAAATAAAGTAATTAAAAGTTAATTATTAGGAATAATTTAGAATAATTAATTTGTAAAATTTATTAAAGCCTAATTACTTACTGAAATTAGAAAATGATTAATTAGAGGAGTTAATCAAGATAAATATCTAGAGACTAATTAATTAATTTGTATAAATTTAATTATTGGTTGTATAAGCAGGATTTATAGATGAAGTAATTAATTTAATATACTTTAAATTAATTAGAGATAGAAGTAGTTAATTTAATTCATTTTAAATTAATTACAAATGGTATGATTATAAATCATTGCTTATGGATGAGTGATATTGATATTTCATTTGATGATTGTGAATTTCAGATATGAGATGGATCCTATCTAGGTGACTTGGATGTTAGTTTAAGCATGATAGTATATTTTTATCGGATTGGGTTGATAATTTTGATTATCTGTTTATGATAATGATATGATTATCTACTGTGGCATTATGGATTATCTACCTGTGTATATTGATGATTTTGAATTAAACTGTTAAGGCTAAATAGACAACTTGGCCCTAAAAGACACGTTTTGGATTTCGATGGGACCGGAATCGGTTTTCCCTATTTGGAATATCCGAAAACCACATCGATTCCAAATTAACGATAGGTCGTGAATCTGAAGTGAAGATGAAGATTCAGAATGCAAGGGTTGTCGTCGTTAACTCTGAGGGTGATTCCAAAATGAGTGTAACGAGATGATGCCTTCGGTTTCGTTCGAACCCGGAACGAACTTGTATGGATTGAATGCTTTCAGCACATCGTCAGGTGGACGATGAGCATTCTAAGTGATATATCCTATAAAGGTAATCGCAGCCTCAAGCCTCATCAACCGGGAATGGCTAAAACAGGGGAGGTGCAGTAAGGTTAGGTGGGTCATGCCCAAGCAGGACGAGATATACCCCTGTCTAGATGTCCCTTTATTCGACTGTGTGGGCGGTTGGATGTACACCAACTACGGGGTTATCTTGTTCGGGACTGTTCAGTAAGGAATGGTTCCGGCCTTGTGTTGCAGGGGAGTTAGGGTGGCTCCTCGGTACTGTGATCTAGACCACGTACTGTGACGGGCGGTACCCCAGTAGCCCTGCCATTGTATGGGATCCAATTTCCAATAAGCGCCGTACGTTTTGATTGTGCCCAACTATGTTGAAATGTGAGATGTAAGCATTTCAGCTATTTCTGTATTTTACTTGAAAACCCTAGACACTATTATAATATCACAGAATTTCCTATCAAATGTTTTGGTTAGCGTAAGGTAAAAACTTTTCCATGTTTATGTGTGGGGAGTCTTACGTGATACCTTTTATTTTCAAAAGATTTTCAAAGTTAAGCAACTTTAACCTGTTACTCATACCAGACCCATGTCTGACCCGGAGTTTATTTTGTTTTTCATAAACTCTCGGGTACCCAAATTTTTACGGGTAGCCAAGGGATTCAGGTTAGCTTTGACGAATTTTGAAGGAGCAATGGAGCAAGTGGCTTCAGCGTTGTAGATATATGTATAGTTCCGCTGTGTTGGTATCTCTGAGTCGTATTGTTTGAGTTGTCTTGTGTATTGAGTTGTAAAACTAGACAGGTGTTTATAACTGTCTAGTATGTGATGTATTGTCTGTATAACTCGGATTGATGTTGTATATTATGTAAATACTTATATGATATATTATAATTTATTCGTTCCGCTGTAAGATTCTGATGTTGTTGTTCTTTCTTCTCTATCTTTTCTATTTTCTCATCCCTTTCTTTCTTTAATAACGATACGTCTTCCTTGGCGTAGGAAGTCGGGGTCGTTACAGGTGGTATCAGAGCGCTAGGTTGAGTGAATACCTAGGCTCTTGAGTGTTTTCTTTCCTGAGAGAGCGTATTTGTAATTTTGATATATATATATATATATATATATATATATATATATTTCTACCTATTTGTTGGATTACCTGTTCAGGTTTTCCAATGTGTTATAAAGATAGGTAGATAGTGGTGTATGTAACACAACCATCAATGATTGAAAGTGAAATTGTCGAGACTGTAGGCCTAATACTGTCTCAAGTAAGTTTTGGACGGTGTAAGGATTTCATTGATCTCTGAAGGAAACCTGTTAAGGTTCGGAGTTCATCTTTGAAGTGTAAGAGTTTGGCTGAGCTAGAGTTTGGATCTGTCGGGTGGACAGAAGTAAGTCAAGATATTTTGATACATTAAGGTGTAGTAGCTGTGTGATGAGACACAGTGACTATGGATATCTCCGACGATATTTCTTTGGAACATGTAAGGAGAAGTGTCTACTTCGGTACTGTGGCTGAGTTCAGCAGGGTGTTTTGTTTGTTTTGAGGTCCGAGTTTCTCAAAGAGCTTTGGATAGGAAATCTTAGCATCTGTGGCAGCAATGCAGCTTGGGATGTTTTCGGTGTTGGCAAGGAATCTTCTAGCTTAGCAGTTTTTCTGGAATGGAAGTCAGAAGTAATTATGTAGACCCGTTTCTTCGATAGATTGGCCACATAAGTGTAAGCTGTTCTGATTTGTAAAGAGAGAGCAGTATCTTTGGAATTTGGCTGTATCGATCGCCAAAGTGACTTGCGATAGTTTGGGTGTTCTTTTGGGGTTCAGAGATTTTTCTAGATGTCTTCTGGAAGTTAGAATTTTGTCAACATCTGGAAATTGGGTTTGGTGAAGCAGCTCAGAATTTTGGTGGAACTTCTGAGTTTTATTTTTGGAATGTGTTGACCAGTCTGTGCTTGAGTTCATAATCAGCATTTTCATCTATTCAGTCAGAGTTGCGCAGTGGAAAGCATGGTGGTAGCTGTTTTAGTTTTGGAAGCAATTGGATGTTGCAATGTTTGGATTAGAGAGTTCTACAGGAAATTTTTTAGGATCTGAGACCAGATTGGAGTACTCATGTTCTATCTTTCCTAGATGCGAGAAGTGAGTTCTATTTTCTGATTTTGGAATAGAGTTTATGTTCTGAGTTTTGGTTGATCTTGGAAAGATCAATTTGTTGGATTGTCTTTGGTTCAGTTTGTTTATAGGGCATCAACAAGGGTTAAGCTGATCAGGAAAGATGAAGGAAGCCCAAGATGGTCCGAAGAGTTTTGTGGATAAGAGACGAAGGAATTTGGAGTCCGTAATCGGGGATTTGATTTTGGATAAGTTCTTGGTCTTCAGGATTAATTATCAGTTTGGATAACTGAAATTCGGAGTGCTTCACGTATCTCTGAGGGAGTACGTGTAAGATCTATCTTTGATTTTAGAATCAATAGTTCAGGGAATTTCGGTTATTGGGTCAGACTTGAGTTTGGTCTGATATTTTGATTTGTTTTGTAGATCTAGATGAGTGGGAACTCTGTAGTTTAGTAGTAGTATTGGTTGTTTGGATTCTATAGGGCAAGTAACCCGGTACTTATACTTGGGGAAACTCGAGAAAATTCTATTTAGAATTTTGTCTGGATAGTTAGATTTGTTTGTTTGGATGAATTGGTTGCTATGATTGTTAGTTTATGTTGATATATGCTTGTGTTAAAATTTAAATTTTTAATCGGAGTATTAAATTACCTTTGTTTTAAATTTCGGGGACGAAATTCTTTTAAGGGGGGAAGAATGTGATATCCCGGAAATTTGGGACAATATCAATTTAATAATCTAGATTAATAATTAAATTGATTTGATAATATTTGTTAATAATTTAATAATCTTCTTTTAAATAAATATTTAACTGATAATTTATCTTTTAAAAGTTAATCAAATTGCCTTCCATTTATAATGTATATATATCTGTATATATTGTAAATGGAAAATCTTTGTTTTAAATAGACATGCTTTTAATTCTAATATTTTTAATAATTTAGAAATTTGATATTTAAGCTATTTAATAAATGATCATATGATTTTAAATTACTCAAGATTTAAGTTTAGTTTGTTTAAAATAATTTTAGCTTACATTTAAATTTAGCTTGATAAAAATAAGGTTTAAGTAGTTAACCATATTGTATGTTTAAGAATAATATTTACAATAATATTTACAATAAGCCTATTTATATTTAAAATAAGTATTACATAGCATAGTTATAAACTTAAGTCAACATGAACAACATATAAAACCTGCAAACATCATTTATATGTTAATATAGATATGAAGAGAATATGACAACATGCAAGTAAACTTTATATGCATTTGCAAGCCTAACATTCACATCTTAGTTCCAACATAGGTTCTACAAAATATCTTTATAAAAGTAAAATAAGTGCCAGCAAAATATTAGTACAAATACTGTAAATATCTTTGTAAAGTTATATGTCAGCAAATATTAATTAGTGTAAACTTATATGCACAGTAGTACAAGCCAAATCTGCACACATTAATAAGATGTTAGCATAAATGAAAACATTAGTACAAACACAAATTAAAACCTGCAGCAAACATTAATTAGCCACCTTTGCATCTGAAATAACATATCTCCAGCCGAAATATTTCTATTATTGTCTGGTCTTAGTACAAATGATAATGAAGCAAATATTATTTTATGTCAAAGCTTGTTCAAGAAGACATATTGTTGAAGTTATATATGTGTTCATCATTTGTTATTCCATTTTTAGTTCAGTTAGTAACTCATGACACAAAACTGAGGAGAAACAAAACAGTATAAACAAAATTACATATTTTCTAGTTCAATTCAAAAATTCAGGAAAACAAGAAAAAGGGTTACAGAAAATTCAAAAAAATTTGCAAACTGCAGAACTCTTGTATCATCCTCTGTCCCACTGCAAACTTGGGTGAGTAACACTTTTTGAAAATTACTTAAGTTTAATCTGATGCATGCTAATGTCTGAATGCTTAACATATTGTGTGAATATTCATTTATTTCATTATCTGGGCAATGGTGAGTTTGAATTACTGCATATTGAATTATTAGTAAGTAACATCACAATCAAAAACTTTTAAGTATAGTTCTGTGCATATTTCTGCCTGAAGTTTAATTTAGCTGTAAATAACTTGTTTTTTTTACTTAAGTATTTGGTTGTTAGATCTAAGTATCAGGATAACAATGTTTTTATGATTATATATGGTTCAAATTCTGTGTGTTTGTGAAATAGGAGAATAAACAGGTTCTATATTCTTGTAATGCATCCCTGTATTTAGAATTCAAACTCAGGTGATTTAAAAACTTAACATTCCTTGATTTACTTGTTGTGATGACCTAAAATCTAATCAGGATATGTTGTCTTGATTATAAAGTTAAGATTTATATTTAATAAAGTTAAAAATAACTTAAATTTTGTTCTGGAAACTAAAGGAAACAGGAAGGCTTTAATTTATGTAAAATTCAAATTTGCTAAATTTAACAATTCAGTATCATGAATTGAATCTTTATACTTAATAACGAATTTAGAGAGCAAAATTTCATTTTTATGTTAAGGGTTAAGGGTGCGGTAGTGGGTTTTCTCCTAGAACCCTAAAGTTTTGCTGTGTATAAGAATTGATCGCCACGGCCCATGCTGGTGATCGAGTGCAGGGATACTTGGGGTGGTGGTAGTGGGGTTGTAGTCGAATAAGGTGCCGGAGCTGTAAACCCACATGTGGACGGAGAGTGGAGAACACGAAGGTGACAGGTTTGGAAGTGGGATGTTTTGGTGTTTCAGGTTGCAGAGGGAAGGCTTGTTTTTGTTTTCGAGCAAGTGGTTAATTTCTGGGGGTTGTGTTTGGATCTGGAGGTGACTGGCGTCGTGTGGGGGTGTCAGGGGATGGCCGGAGTTGGCAGGGTCCACGGTGCACGTGCTCCGTGCCATTGATATCTGGTTGGGTTTTGGGTGAGTGAGCAGTGGGTTGGACTCAAGGAATTCTCGAGTCACTCGAGTAGATGACTCGAAGCAAGGTGGTGGAAGACTCGAAGCACTGAAGTGGGTGGATAATTGTGATGGTTTCCAGGTTTGAAGGTTACAGTTTTTAGTGTGCAGTTTTGGACTCGGGGAAATCTCGAGTAAATTGCATTTTTACTCAAAGCAGGGAGGCAATTGACCCGAAGTAATTTACTTTGGTCTCAGGTGAAAGTTTAAATTTCTACAGGTTGTATAAACAACCTGTACATTTAAATTTAAACTAAATTTAAAGCAAAATTAAATGGTAAGTTAGTGAAATCTTGATGTAATTGAATTTAAGTTGTCAACTAAGATTTTATAAGGTCTAAATCTAAATAGAAGTATAAATTCAAATTTATATTTTGAATCTAAAATGCAGTTTTAAAATATTTAAAGGGTTTTCAGATTTAAACTTGGAGATTTCCAGATTTTAAATTTAGACCAAAAACAAAATGTTGCTGCAGTTAAATATGATTTTTGTTAAAGTTTTGATTCAAATGGATATTTGAATTTTAAAGTTAAAATGAATTTGGATTTAAAAATCGAGTTTCTGACTCTAGTTGTTAAAAGAAAGTTAAATCGAAGTTTAAAATCAAAATAAATTGAGAAATTCAAGTTTGCTTAGAATTCAAAATTTGAAAATTTAAATCAGCTTAAATATGAATATTTTAAGAATGATCTCAAAATAAAATAGTTGACAAGTAATTTGATTTAATAAAAATTAACTTGATTTTGAGAATTCTTGATTTAAGATTTTTAAATGAAAAATAAATGAATTGTTTAACTTGAGGTTTGCAAGTTAAATATTAATGTAAATTTGGAAATTTAAATTTGAATTAAAAATTCAAATAGTTTAATTTAAAAGATTTTAAATTGAATATAAATTATAATCATTTTGAATCTTCAATTCAAATGATATTTAAATTTAAAATGTAATGTTAACGAAGTCATTAACTAAAGAATAAATTATCTTAAGGATAAAAGGGTAATTAAGAAATGACCTATGTATTAAAGTTAATAATTTAAATTGATTTATAAATAAATATCAATTAAGAAGTAAATTAAGAAATGATATTAAATGTAGACAATTAACTAAGGATTATTAATTAGTTAATATATAGGATTAATTTTGGATAATTAATTAGATTAATTGGATAAGCTATTGTAAATTGTGAAGAAATTACTTGATTAAAGAATTAATTACTTATTGTAATTAATGTTGATAAAATGATTAATTTAAGTTAAGTTTAATTAAATTAAGAAATCATTTTGATAAGTGTAATTACTAGTGTATGCAATGGAGCATAATTACTTAATGAAGTAATTAATGATAACTACTGAATGTAATTAGTGAAAGATGATATGTTAATAAAGTAATTTGGATAATTACTTTTGAAATTAATCGGAGGATTAATTAATGGAGATAATTAATTATGGGATGATTTATTTATTTATATGAGTAATTAAGAATAATTAATTACTGATTGATATTAATCAAAGGTGATTAATAATTGTTTGATTAATAAAGTAATTTAATCTGAATTAGAGATCATTAATTAATATAATTAATGATGTAAATTAAGAATTGTTTAATTAACTAATAATTAATAATGTGGAGATTAATTTATGTAATTAATTAAGAATAAATGTAATTAGTTTAAATAAAGTAATTAAAAGTTAATTACTAGGAATAATTTAGAATAATTAATTTGTAAAATTTATTAAAGCCTAATTACTTATTGAAATTAGAAAATGATTAATTAGAGGAGTTAATCAAGATAAATATCTAGAGACTAATTAATTAATTTGTATAAATTTAATTATTGGTTGTATAAGCAGGATTATAGATGAAGTAATTAATTTAATTTACTTTAAATTAATTAGAGATAGAAGTAGTTAATTTAATTCATTTTAAATTAATTACAAATGGTATGATTATAAATCATTGCTTATGGATGAGTGATATTGATATTTCATTTGATGATTGTGAATCTCAGATATGAGATGGATCCTAACTAGGTGACTTGGATTTTAGTTTAAGCATGATAGTATATTTTTTTCTGATTGGGTTGATAATTTTGATTATCTGTTTATGATAATGATATGATTATCTACTGTGGTATTATGGATTATCTACCTGTGTATATTGATGATTTTGAATTAAACTGTTAAGGCTAAATAGACAACTTGGCCCTAAAAGACACGTTATGGATTTCGATGAGACCGGGATCGGTTTTCCCTATTTGGAATATCCGAAAACCACATCGATTCCAAATTAACGATAGGTCGTGAATCTGAAGTGAAGATGAAGATTCAGAATGCAAGGGTTGTCGTCGTTAACTCTGAGGGTGATTCCAAAATGAGTGTAACGAGATGATGCCTTCGGTTTCGTTCGAACCCGGAACGAACTTGTATGGATTGAATGCTTTCAGCACATCGTCAAGCGGACGATGAGCATTCTAAGTGATATATCCTATAAAGGTAATCGCAGCCTCAAGCCTCATCAACCGGGAATGGCTAAAACAGGGGAGCTGCATCAAGGTTAGGTGGGTCATGCCCAAGCAGGACGAGATATACCCCTGTCTAGATGTCCCTTTATTCGGCTGTGTGGGCGGTTGGATGTACACCAACTGCGGGGTTATCTTGTTCGGGACTGTTCAGTAAGGAATGGTTCTGGCCTTGTGTTGCTGGGGAGTTAGGGTGGCTCCTCGGTACTGTGATCTAGACCACGTACTATGACGGGCGGTACCCCAGTAGCCCTGCCATTGTATGGGATCCAATTTCCAATAAGCGCCGTACGTTTTGATTGTGCCCAACTATGTTGAAATGTGAGATGTAAGCATTTCAGCTATTTCTGTATTTTACTTGAAAACCCTAGACACTATTATAATATCACAGAATTTCCTATCAAATGTTTTGGTTAGCGTAATGTAAAAACTTTTCCGTGTTTATGTGTGGGGAGTCTTACGTGATACCTTTTATTTTCAAAAGATTTTCAAAGTTAAGCAACTCTAACCTGTTACTCATACCAGACCCATGTCTGACCCGGAGTTTATTTTGTTTTTCATAAACTCTCGGGTACCCAAATTTTTACGGGTAGCCAAGGGATTCAGATTAGCTTTGACGAATTCTGGAGGAGCAATGGAGCAGGTGGCTTCAGCGTTGTAGATATATGTATAGTTCCCCTGTGTTGGTATCTCTGAGTCGTATTGTTTGAGTTGTCTTGTGTATTGAGTTGTAAAACTAGACAGGTGTTTATAACTGTCTAGTATGAGATGTATTGTCTGTATAACTCGGATTGATGTTGTATATTATGTAAATACTTATATGATATATTATAATTTATTCGTTCCGCTGTGAGATTCTGATGTTGTTGTTCTTTCTTCTCTATCTTTTCTATTTTCTCACCTCTTTCTTTTCTTATTAACGATACTTCTTCCTGGGCGTAGGAAGTTGGGTCGTTACACGTATAGTAATATAAAATGTTTATGCAAGTTAATGATGATCATATGATATGCTATGCCATGTTATTACCATGTTAAAACTGTTAGTTATCACCTGACATTTGATATATTGCGACATTGACATTGTTTATATTGTTTATGCATATGATCACACTGCAAGTTCCCTGTTAGAATAGAATCACTATGGGTTGAAATGATACATACCCGAACAGACTTTAGAATAGGAAAAAATCATTATGGGCTGAAATGATAGGCCTGAGTGATTTTTATTGTATTTTATTTGACTTGGGATTGCGGGTTTGAAATGATAGAACCCGGGTTTTCTTTGTAAACTGCGGATTGAAATGATATAGATCCGTATCACTTGACCTAGGTTAGAAAATTATATACAGACCCCGTGGTATATTTTTAAATAATTTTTATTAAAATATGAATTTTTAAAAGTATGAAATTTTGATTTAAAAATATATATTTTATGGTTTGAAGAAAATCAAATATTAAGTCTTGAAATTGTGAATTTGAGTACGTAAATTTGAAGTAATTGAGATTTTGGACTTTAAATTTTATTTTAAAATGTAAATAAATAATGGAAATTAAATTTAAAGTTTTGAAATTGTATTTGAAGTAAAATTTTAACTTTTATTTAATTTATAAGTTATTAAACAGTGAATTTTGACTTAATAAATGAATGGAGTTTTTAAATTGAATATTTGATCTTAAAATTTTATTATGTTAAATCATATGTTAAAATGATTTTAATGTGAAATTTTGAAGTCTAGAAATATGATTTTTAAGTTATAATAATAAAATTTAGAGTTTTATTATTATTTTTGAAATGCTAAAATGAAATCTGGAATTTTATAGCATTTTCAAAATGTTGTAGTCTTTTGACAGCATTTTTAAATGCTATTGTTTTGAATCTAACAATGTTTGAAATAACTAAATATCTATTACGACATTTTTTAAATGTCGTTATTCTTGAACTAAACCATTTTGGAAACTATAAGCTACGATAGCACTTTATAAATGCTGTCGTTGCTATAATTTGACAATGTTTTGAGATGTTATAGATTTTAACACTGTTGGGTTATATTTTAAAGTGTTAATTAATTTAACTTTTGAAATGGATTATTTGTGAAATTTTAGAAGTTTTGAATATTTAAATTGAATTTTTAAGGAATTTCAATTGAATTTGAATTTAAATAAAGTTTACTTAGATATGTGTTAAACGCAATGAGATGTAATGAGATAAATGAATTTTTGAATGGAATTTTGAAATGTATTTTTGTAATAATGTTTGAAATAATAAATGAATGACTTATTTGATTTAAAAATGATATTTAAATTTGAGTATTTGAATTTGAATTCAAATAATGATTTGATAATAAGGTTTGGAAATGATTTGATCTTTATTTTGATAAAGAATATGAATTGGAATGATATGTACTTTTGATAAATGAATATTTGAAGTTTATATTGGTATGAAAGGATATTTAGTTTAATTTGTAAATTGAGTTTATTTAAATAATATTAGATTTATGAAATGTATATTTCAAAACTAAGTAATAATGAAACTAGATTTGAGATATATGAAATTATAAAATTTAGTTTTTGAAATCCAGGATATTAAAGCTTTTAAATATATTAAAATTGAATAGTTTAATTTATGGATCAAATCTATATTTGAAATTGATATGATTTGAAATGGTTATTGGGAAATTTAATTGAAGCTGATGGTTTGAATTGAATTAAGTTGGAAATTGAAAATTTGGGATTAATTGAATGAATTGTAAAATGTAAAGAATTGAATGAATATCCCATGATTTCAAATGTATGAATTTGAAATGTTATGATTTTCAAAGTGTAATTATTTCAAGTATTTTTGGTTTCGAAAGAGTTATACTTTGAAAATATTATGATTTTGAAATGATTATATGTTTGAAATATTTTTGGTTTCGAAGTATAAACTATTTTGATTGAATAAATAGTTTTGAAATAAAAATGGATTTGGTTTCGAAGTATAAAAATTTTGAAAGAAATGTAGTTTGAAATGAAATTATTTGATCTTTTTGAAGTACAAACTATTTTGAAACGACCACGGCGTTATAATAACGTTTGGTTGTTAAAGAGACCGGGATCGGAAGTTGTCATACTCTCTACCAACTCCGAAAACCACTTTAACAACTGTGTACGCGGTGGAGATTCCAGAATGAAGTAGGATAGTGGCGACGTTCTTGATGTATATTACGTGAACCCAACTCCCGTGAGTTGGCATAAGGTGGCTAAAACAGGAGCGATCTCGGGCCAAGTGAGGTCATTCCTCCGATCGGACACATTCCTTCGATACTATACTCTTACTGGTGATTGATTAGATGGCCATCCTCCGATTTTGATATGGGAGTGTGTTTCGAGGTGGGCGTATGTGGCTGCTGCGTTACCACCAGCCCGTGTGCGTAATTGGTATATCTATCCTGGCATTGCCTTGTGTGCCGTGTCACCTACCATACCGATTCTTTACTACGAGTTTGTTTTTCTCCCGTAGCCCGTGTGGTATCCTCTGACAGCCACCCGGAGTGGAGATGGCATGATATTGGATGGACTACTGGGACTATTATGCGTGAAGGGTGAAATGGGTAGCCCGGAACGCTATTTAAAAGTATGTTTATTTTACTGTAGACATTATTATAATAGCGCAATATTACTACATAGTAAATAATTTAATGGATCCTTAAAGGATGGGCGATCCCAAGCATTCTTTAAGTTACTGATGCATTTTTGTTACTATTCACTTGAGTTGATTTACAGTTCATAAGTATTTATGTCCTGACTCGAGTGTTTTGTGTTTTGCTTTACGCTCGAGTCAGATTGAGTGAGCTAGCATTCAAGATTCACCTTCGGAGTTGGAGCTTTTCTTGAAGATGCAGCCATATATTTTTCTTTCTGTATCCAGTAATTTTAGTGATGTATTCTGATTTGTACCTGATGTATCTTGTTACTCTTCTGTTGTATCTTGTTAACTCTGATGTATCTTATTTTTATATAGTAGCTTCATGAACTACTATCTCTTTTATTTCCGCTGCATTATTATTTACTCTGTGTCTGTGATCTGTGATTATGTATTTACTGTATATTCTGATATTTGCCAAATTTTATTTACAATGCGGTATTTTGAGCAATTCAAGTCCGACATATGTGGATGCGAATGGTTGAAAATATCGGGTTGTTACAGTTGGTATCAGAGCTTTGGTAGCTCTAGTGAAAACTCAGTATATAGGGTAAATGTATTTACAGAATCACTTTCATTCGAGTTTAAACCTCTTCCTTTTTGACTCGATTCCTTTGAATTTTGGAACATTCCCTATGGTTCCAAAATCCATTCGTGTCCCTCACTATTTATCTTCTTTTGTTTCTGGAGTATCCCATAACTCCACTTCAAAAGATATTCATAATGAGTCGGCGGTCTCGCCAACCTCCAATTTATTTGTAAAGGGGGAAAACTCCTTTACAACAACATCGATTCACTAGAGATTCTATATCCTCGGTTTAGATGCTAGTATCTCTTATAATTTCGAACTCTACATCTTGAGATCGAATGTCGATTTACCCAAGAAATCCACATCGATCTTATTCTTTAAGTCACGGTTGACCCGGTTAAGGTTGCCCGCGATTTATATAAGCTTATCCATCTTTCTATTCTATTATTTAATCATCTCATCTTTGTTTCCAACTTATCTTCAAATCATTCTTAAAGTGTAATTTTAAACTAATATTTAAATTTTTTAATATATTGTGTTTTTGAGTTGTTGATGTTGATTTAGGTTTCTGATCGATTCGTCTGATCAACGCCATCGATAAGATTTCCAAAACACTTGAACAGAACAAACTGACACAATATGTTGTTTTTTCAAATTTAGTAATGAAATAAATTTTGTAACTATATTATAAATCTTTTCTGAATTTTATTGAATGGTTGTTAAGAAATAATATTTGGATTTATATATCATTATCTCTTGTTTCATTTACAAATAAGTGAACTATAAACATGGTTATAAATTTATTTGGAAATTTAAAATGAATTTAAACAAGAATTTGGGAATTTAATTTCCAATGGTTCCAAACCTTGTGTTTAACGTTTTAAAGAATGTACTATTTAATGTATTTTCGGATAGAAATTTGTTTCCAAAGAATTTTAAATTTAAATTTAGTGCTCTTCTCTTTGTCGCTGGAAAATAATTTCGGTGATGACTGCAGCATCATCGACATTCATTTTCGAGTTTTGAAGTGAAGAGACCATTTTGTAGTCTTGCTACAGTTTTTTTTGGGAAAATTTAATTGATTTTAATTTCTAAAATAAGAATGGATTTATAACATATGCCGATATATGATTTAAATTTGAATGGATATATATATAGTATATGAGCATTTATTTATCTCTAAATAGTTTGGAATTTATCGAAAATTTAATTCCTAAATTTTATCTTCAAAGATAATTTCTAAGTATAATTTCAAGATTTGGATAAATATTCAAGTTTGAAATGATTGAATTAGAAAGTTTTATTTGTATAATACACAATTTCATTCCAATATAACTTACCTTAATTTTCAGAAGTTGAATGTGTAATTGGATAACATACAATATAAAAAAAAGATTTTATAAATAAAATTTGAGTGGTTATTATAAATGTTATGTACTTAAATTTCAGTTATAAAAGGATTAACAGAGGTAAATAAAGAAAAGTGTAATGGAATAATTTACAATATAAAATGATGATAAAGGAACTAAGAATAAATTTAAGGCAGTTACAATGAGTGTAAATATATTTAACATAGGTGATAAAATATATTGAGAGGAATAAATTTAATTTTAATTAGTAGTGAAGAAGAATTAAATTTTATTTGGTACATTTTGACTATAATAAAAGATTTTTCAAATACATGATTTTAGGGATTTGTTAATTTAAGATAATTGGATGATAAGATAATGAAATTAGAGATGCTTAAGATTTATTTGACTTATGTAAAATTAATTTTCAGTTTAAGTTGAAATTTTATGGTTTCAAATTTATTATTTTATTTTGTTTTTCAAACTATCTTTTGGTTGTCCTAATTTCCCTTATCTTGCTACAGAATGGGAGGCTATTGCATATACCAGTCTGTTTAGAAATCTTTCTATAATCTTTAATAATCTTTGGTACTCATCTCTGAATCTAAGCACTGCTTTCCATCCACAGATCGTCGGTCAAACGGGAAGGGTGAATCAGATTCTAAAAGATTTTTTTCATGCTCGTGTTCTTGATTTTGGAAGATCTTGGAAAGATCATCTCCACATTGTTAAACTTACCTATAGCAACAGTTATCAGGTATAATTTTAATCTTCTTGTCATCTTGTCTTAATACTATTTCATTCTATCTTTTTCTGTGCTTTCCCGTACCTCATTCCTTTTCGGGGACGAAAAGTTTTGAGTGGGGGAGAGTGTAACAACCATGTATTTTCTGATTATTGTAATTGTATATTTTAATTATTTTAATTTAAATTCCTAATTTAAAAACTTTATTTTATTTATTAAAATGAACATATTTTGTTAATTGAAATATAAATGTTGATTTGATGTGGATTAGAATTTCAAACATGCATAAAATGAATATTTCCAGAAAATGTGAATTTTAGTCAATCTGGTCAAACTTTTACTTTTAAATTTAAATTTTAAAAGTTTAAAAATTTGAATTTTATCTTTTATTATGAAAGTAAATAAAATTTCAAAAACACTGCTTTTCGTTTCGTTGAAATCCGAATAATATCGTGAAAGTTATGCTTTTTACAAAATTGGGTGTAAATTGTTTTATTTAACACTATTTTTTATTTTAAATTATATAAATAATCTTTTTAATTTTCATATCTTATTCTAAATTGTATTATATGTTATGTTACATATATTTTTACCTTTTAAATATTTTAAAAGTGATGTTTGAATTTTTCCAAAGCTTATTGAATTTATTTTCTATTTTTAAAGGTTAGTTTCCATTTTTCTGATATTTACTTCATTTAAATTATATTTAATTAAAATTTATTTATTAATTTTTATGTATGCATTTTATTTTTATGTTTTTATCTTTATTTATAAATAGTTTTCATGTACATACAATTTTCCCAAAGTTCATTTCATTTATTTTCAAATTTTCAAGCCTAATTTACATTTTCTTTGTTATTTTCTTAATTTAATTATATTTAATTAATATTTATTTATTTATTTTTGTTCATTTACTATATTTTCGTGTTTTATCTGTATTTATACATATTTTACATGTATTTAAATTTTGAAAAGAAATGGAAATACAAAAAGACTTAAACCTTTCATCTGCATGTGACTTTTCACCTACCTTTGGCTTTACACCTTCTTTTGACTTTTCATTTTGGCTTAGCCGTTCATTTCTTTTGCATTAGCCATGTATTTCCTGTTGTTTCACGTGAAAAACCTTCCCATCTCATCACCATTCATGGCTATTTCATTTGAGAGAAAAAAACTGAGCAATGGCCTCCTTTATCTCTTCTCCTCTTCAATTTTCATTGATTTGCTTCTTCCTCTCTAGTCTTGCTCGGCCTAGCCTCTACCACCCTCATATCCACCGACCACCACCACCACCATACATGGAAGAAACCACTCCTCTCCCCTCTGTCCAGATCTGGCCTTGACCACTACTTGAAGCTAGCACCACAAACTTTGCACCAAACCGCTTGAAATTGCGTAGCCTAGCCATAAACTTCACTATCTCCTTCATATCTTGCCTTGGCCACCTCCTATTGCTCCACCACCTCCACGATACCACCTCTGACCATCCACCTACCCACTGACCAGATCTGAAACCCCCTATTCCCGAGCTCCAATAGACCCATGCCGAGCCAAAAAGTTGAACAACTTGCCTCTTTTGCATTGTCTTTGGTATGCTTCATGTTATCACCACTACACCTTCATCTCCACTTGTTTTGGATGCCATACTTGACACAAACCTGACCTATATGATGACAAACCTGAGCTTAACACATCATTGGCTGAGCTCATGATCCACCTTGGTCGAGCATTTGAATGGTAAAGACAAGGTCTTGTCTTTATTGCCTTGTATTTCAACTTGTTTCTATATAATTTTGTGTTGAATATTCATATGTTATATTGTCTTGTTTTTGGTTGTTTACAAGATGATGTATTGGCTCTCTCCACTCATTTGAATCACTAGTCGTGCTGTATCGTGCTTGTCAAGCCTTTGGAATCGTTTTGTGTGTCATAGTGGTCTTCATCTTGAAAAAGTGAGTCTTTCTCACTCTGACATATCTACTTATGAAATAGTAAATTGATGGCAAGCGTATAGTAATATAAAATGTTTATGCAAGTTAATGATGATCATATGATATGCTATGCCATGTTATTACCATGTTAAAACTGTTAGTTATCACCTGACATTTGATATATTGCGACAATGACATTGTTTATATTGTTTATGCGTATGATCACACTGCAAGTTCCCTGTTAGAATAGAATCACTATGGGTTGAAATGATACATACCCGAACAGACTTTAGAATAGGAAAAAATCATTATGGGCTGAAATGATAGGCCTGAGTGATTTTTATTGTATTTTATTTGACTTGGGATTGCGGGTTTGAAATGATAGAACCCAGGTTTTCTTTGTAAACTGCGGATTGAAATGATATATATCCGTATCACTTGACCTAGGTTAGAAAATTATATACAGACCCCGTGGTATATTTTTAAATAATTTTTATTAAAATATGTATTTTTAAAAGTATGAAATTTTGATTTAAAAATATATTTTTTGTGGTTTTAAGAAAATCAAATATTAAGTCTTGAAATTGTGAATTTGAGTACGTAAATTTGAAGTAATTGAGATTTTGGACTTTAAATTTTATTTTAAAATGTAAATAAATAATGGAAATTAAATTTAAAGTTTTGAAATTGTATTTGAAGTAAAATTTTAAGTTTATTTAATTTATAAGTTAATAAACAGTGAATTTTGACTTAATAAATGAATGGAGTTTTTAAATTGAATATTTGATCTTAAAATTTTATTATGTTAAATCATATGTTAAAATGATTTTAAATGTGAAATTTTGAAGTCTAGAAATATGATTTTTAAGTTATAATAATAAAATTTAGAGTTTTATTATTATTTTTGAAAAGCTAAAATGAAATCTGGAATTTTATAGCATTTTCAAAATGTTGTAGTCTTTTGACAACATTTTTAAATGCTATTGTTTTGAATCTAACAATGTTTGAAATAACTAAATATCTATTACGACATTTTTTAAATGTCGTTATTCTTGAACTAAACCATTTTGGAAACTATAAGCTACGATAGCACTTTATAAATGCTGTCGTTGCTATAATTTGACAATGTTTTGAGATGTTATAGATTTTAACACTGTTGGGTTATATTTTAAAGCGTTAATTAATTTAACTTTTAAAATGGATTATTTGTGAAATTTTAGAAGTTTTGAATATTTAAATTGAATTTTTAAGGAATTTAAATTGAAGTTGAATTTAAATAAAGTTTACTTAGATATGTATTAAACGCAATGAGATGTAATGAGATAAATGAATTTTTGAATGGAATTTTGAAATGTATTTTTGTAATAATGTTTGAAATAATAAATGAATGACATATTTGATTTAAAAATGATATTTAAATTTGAGTATTTGAATTTGAATTCAAATAATGATTTGATAATAAGGTTTGGAAATGATTTGATCTTTATTTTGATAAAGAATATGAATTGGAATGATATGTACTTTTGATAAATGAATATTTGAAGTTTATATTGGTATGAAATGATATTTAGTTTAATTTGTAAATTGAGTTTATTTAAATAATATTAGATTTATGAAATGAATATTTCAAAACTAAGTAATAATGAAACTAGATTTGAGATATATGAAATTATAAAATTTAGTTTTTGAAATGCAGGATATTAAAGCTTTGAAATATATTAAAAATTGAATAGTTTAATTTGTGGATCAAATCTATATTTGAAATTGATATGATTTGAAATGGTTATTGGGAAATTTAATTGAAACTGATGGTTTGAATTGAATTAAGTTGGAAATTGAAAATTTGGGATTAATTTAATGAATTGTAAAATGTAAAGAATTGAATGAATATCCCATGATTTCAAATGTATGATTTTGAAATGTTATGATTTTCAAAGTGTAATTGTTTCAAGTATTTTTGGTTTCGAAAGAGTTATACTTTGAAAATATTATGATTTTGAAATGATTATATGTTTGAAATGGTTTTGGTTTCGAAGTATAAACTATTTTGATTGAATAAATAGTTTTGAAATAAAAATGGTTTTGGTTTCGAAGTATAAACTTTTTTGAAAGAAATATAGTTTGAAATGAAATGATTTGATCTTTTTGAAGTATAAACTATTTTGAAACGACCACGGCGTTATAATAACGTTTGGTTGTTAAAGAGACCGGGATCGGAAGTTGTCATACTCTCTACCAACTCCGAAAACCACTTTAACAACTGTGTACGCGGTGGAGATTCCAGAATGAAGTAGGATGGTGGCGACGTTCTTGATGTATATTACGTGAACCCAACTCCCGTGAGTTGGCATAAGATGGCTAAAACAGGAGCGATCTCGGGCCAAGTGAGGTCATTCCTCCGATCGGACACATTCCTTCGATACTATACTCTTACTGGTGATTGATTAGATGGCCATCCTCCGATTTTGATATGGGAGTGTGTTCCGAGGTGGGCGTATGTGGCTGCTGCGTTACCACCAGCCCGTGTGCGTAATTGGTATATCTATCCTGGCATTGCCTTGTGTGCCGTGTCACCTACCATACCGATTCTTTACTACGAGTTTGTTTTTCTCCCGTAGCCCGTGTGGTATCCTCTGACAGCCACCCGGAGTGGAGATGGCATGATATTGGATGGACTACTGGGACTATTATGCGTGAAGGGTGAAATGGGTAGCCCGGAACGCTATTTAAAAGTATGTTTATTTTACTGTAGACATTATTATAATAGCGCAATATTACTACATAGTAAATAATTTAACGGATCCTTAAAGGATGGGCGATCCCAAGCATTCTTTAAGTTACTGATGCATTTTTGTTACTATTCACTTGAGTTGATTTACAGTTCATAAGTATTTATGTCCTGACTCGAGTGTTTTGTGTTTTGCTTTACGCTCGAGTCAGATTGAGTGAGCTAGCATTCAAGATTCACCTTCGGAGTTGGAGATTTTCTTCAAGATGCAGCCATATATTTTTCTTTCTGTATCCAGTGATTTTAGTGATGTATTCTGATTTGTACCTGATGTATCTTGTTACTCTTCTGTTGTATCTTGTTAACTCTGATGTATCTTATTTTTATATAGTAGCTTCATGAACTACTATCTCTTTTATTTCCGCTGCATTATTATTTACTCTGTGTCTGTGATCTGTGATTATGTATTTACTGTATATTCTGAGATTCACGAAATTTTATTTACAATGCGGTATTTTGAGCAATTCAAGTCCGACATGTGCGGATGCGAATGGTTGAAAATATCGGGTTGTTACATGTTAAAATAAATAGGGCCAAAATCCAGGGTCGTTACATTCCTCCCCCCTTAAAAGAATTTCGTCCCCGAAATTTAAAACAAAGATAATTTAAAAGTTGTCATATCAACCATTCAAACATATATATCATTAATATATTAACAAATAACCAATAATCTATCCTAACAAACATCGTTAGCTACCCGGACTCAAATCCAGATAAGCTTTTCTAAAACTATACAGAGTTTCCAGGTCAAATCCCTGGGATCCTCGCTCCACTACACTATGACAAGCTATACTACTATACTCCTGAGTTGCCTCTCACCTTAACTAACAATCCGATATGAATTTCTATCCACAGTCACATCCGGCTCATCTTAAGTCTACCTGTACTATTGATTTTACAACTAATACTTAATCAAGAACAAATTTCTTTAGATGGGTCACACAGAATACACTACGAATTCCAGACATCTATTCTGACAAGTCGACTCTGCAAGCTACAGTTCCAATCTTTGTCAATGTGATATCCCAGAAATTGGGCAATATAAATTTAATAATCTGTGTTATAAATTTAAATTGATTTGATATTTTTGATAATAAAATTTTGAATTGATTTAATAATCATCTTATAATAAGTATTTAAATTAGTAGACTTTATCATTTTAAAGCTAATAAACTGTTTTCTATTATAATATATATAATTGTATATATTGTAAATTGATAAACTTTGATTTAGAACTTAATAAATGAATCAATTTTTAATTTTTATTTATATTTGATAAATTTGAAATTTGATTTAAATTTAACATCTAACTTTTCAAAGCAATTTAATAAATAATTATATGGTTTATATTAAAAGAAAATCTTATTTGTTTAAACTTTTATTTTAATTAGCTTAAAGATGAATTTAAAATTTGATTTACATTTAAGCTTTGTTTTATTTTATTTTTAATATTACTTAAAATTTTAAATAAGAGTTAAAATACAAATTTCATATGATCTTAATTTATTAAGTAATAGAAGTAATTTAAAATATCTTTTATAAATCATTTTAAATATTGTTTAATTTGTTATTTTCAAATGATATTGAGGATACTTTGTTTTTATAAACATAAATAAATTTTGTTAGAATGGGATTTGTTATTTTAAAAATTTAATAAGAGTTATATATATGCACACATATATAACTTGATTTTTATTTTGAAGTTTATAATTTAATTTGGATTTGACTTTGATGTTTTGAAATGTAAAAGAAACAAATGTTTAAAAATATTTGTATAAGCTTGAATTTATATTTGTTTTGTTTCATTTCTTTAATAAATTTAAAGTGGGAAGAAATTCATTTATATACATAAGAATTTAGGGTTTAAAGGTATTTATAAACAATTTAAAATAAAACTAAAATGCTTAAAATACATGTGTAAGTTTATTAAGATTATATAAAAAAAAAGAGACATGTGTTAAGGCCTAAACTAGTTAAAGTGACAAATGTTTAATAATTGAACAAGTGTCTTAATTTTCTTATTCTTGTATTTTCAATAAAATCAAAACATACTTATATAAGTTCATCTTCTCTAAAGTTCATTTTTTTTCTATTTCTTCAAATACATAACATCTTCAGCCATGAAAATCTGAAACTTAATCTTCAAATAAAAACAGAGAACAAAACTTGCAAAAATCTCCTCAAACCAGTAACTCCCCCAAATACATTAACCTGAAATTCATTTCTTCAACTCATTAACCTGTACAATCAAATTTGTTATCACCTCAAACTAAAATCTGCAACTACAAAGCTCAATACAAGCCTGCAGTTTCATTCTGTTTTAAAGCAAACCAAGTCCGCATTTTTCTGGAAACATGCATGCATCAGGGAGCTTAAGCAATTAAACAAGAATGAAGTTCAAGTCATAAGCAAAAATAAAAATAGAATCTAGAAGCAATTTGAAGCTTTCAAGTTCAAAGCAACTCAGGGTCAGGCTTATCTAAAAAAAAAAGGGTGCTCTGCTCATTAAAATTCTATGAGTAACATTTTTATCTAAAATAATTTAAGCAAACTTAGTTGCTTGAAATTTATTTACTGATTTAGTCATGATTATGTATACCCTATGTATGATTACTGAAGATATGCTTGCTGTTGAATATTTGTTCTTGCCTGTGTTAACATTCCAAGTTCAAACTCTGAAAAAAAAAGAAAAAAATCATAACCTCATAATTCAAACTGGATAAGGGTTTAGATTTCAAAGAAAAGTATCTGGTTATGAAATTTAAGTTTAAAGTTTAATTTTTATTTAGTAAGATAATAATAAAGGGAAAACCTGTAAGTGTCTCTGAAACACAATATACAACAGTACTAATTATATGAAAATGGTAATTTAACTTGCAGATTCATTGATTTATGTTCATAAATCAATTACATTATCAAAGATATGAATTTTAAAACCAAATTTAGAATTTATAGTTTGAATTTATTTTGGCATTACTGGTTTTATTCAAAATGGGTTTTGGGTTGGAGTTGCCAACCAAGGAGGTCGGGGTGGCCATGGAACTCTCTGGTGATAGATTAAGCAGTGAAGATTCAAGGAAAAATATGGGATGATGGATTTATGAAGGGGATTAGTAGTAATTTGGAATCAAAGAAATTAACCCTAGTTTCCTGTTACTTGAAACAATTGTTCGGTGCGACTTCCATTGATGACCGAGTTGTCTCAAATTTTGGGACAGGGCAGTTGGGGTATGGAAAGGTTTGTGGCCGGTGGTGAAAATTTCCAGGTGATCGGAGTTGGGAATTTGAGCAAATTTCTGGTTTCGACGTTTCTGCCGTGTTTGAGCTCGAATGCTCGATTTCGATTTAGGGATTATGTAGTGTAATTGATGATCGGAATAGTATGGAGAGTTGACCGATGACTTGCGTGGATGGTCGCGAAGGAGTCGTAGTGGACGGCGTGGCGGTGCAGGTGCACGTGGATTTTGGTATATCAGTGATTGTATTGGGGAAGGAGGGGTATTCGTGATGCATCGGGTTGAATCCTGGATAGCTCGAAGTTGTGGTCTGTTTTGCTCGAAGTCAGGGCTCTGTTGTCTCGGGGTAGTTGTTATGTGGGTTCAAAGGGTATGTTGTTGCAGGTTTTTGTTACCTGACAGTGTTTTGAAGTTTGATAATTTCAAAATGAATGTTATGTTAGTTGAGTTGTATTGAGTCTTGCTCGAGTTAGTTGTTGTTGCTGTTGAAAACTTGTCTTTATTTTGAAATTTAAACTAAATTTTTAAAAGTGTAAGTAAGATTTAAAATAAGTTTAAATATAAGTTTAGATTATGAATTCAAATTTCATTTTGAATCGTGGCTGTAAATAACTAAATTTCTAAATTCAAATTTGTTTTAAAATAACTTTTAAGCTGTTATGTTTAAAAAAAATGTTTTTAAAGAAATTTGAATTTTAATTGGAAATTAAAATATAAGTAATGTTTAAACAAAGTTTAAATTGGATTCAAATATAAATTTGAATCTTTGTTTTCAAAATAGATTTAAGTTTTATAAATTTAAGTATTTAACAAATTTGAATGATTAAGAAATTTTTAAATGTTTTCAATTTAAAAGAGAAATTTGATTTAAACTTTTGTAAAATTTCTTTATAAGGAAAGTATTATTTATTTATTTTAAAAGTTTTAAAAATTGATTTTAAACTTGTTAAAGTTAAATTATAATTTAATAATTTGTATTTCATTTAATTATTAGGGTAATTAAATGAATAATTAATTTATTTAATTAATGAAATGAATAATTACTCAAAGTAATTAAGCGTTTATGGTTAATTATTTTTAGAATAATTAACTTGTAATTAAGAATAATTAATTAAATAAGATTAGTTTTTAATTAATGATTAATAATTAATTAATCAAGTAATAAAGGATTAATTAAGTTTTGTTAACACTTAATTAATTAAATAATTAGGGGTTAATTAATGGGTTATTAATGATTAATTAATTTGAAATTTATAAAGATTTAAAATAAGTTATATATTTCAGATAAGTAATTAATAAATTGTTTAATAGTTAATGGAGGTCATTAACTAAAGATTATTTAATAATTAATTAATGTGATTAATTTTAATAATTAATTAGATTAATTAATTTAAAGATAATCATTTGAGTAATTAAGGAAATTTATTATTAATTGAGGTTAATTTGATTAGATTAAGTTAATTAATTCAGTTTAATTAATTTAAATAATCATTTGATGATTTATGAAGTATAATTACTTATTGTAATTAAATAAAGAGAAATTACTTAGAGAAGTAATTAATGGGTAATTACTGCATGTAATTAGTGAAGGTGATTTGATAATTAAAGTAATTTTAGTATAATTACTTGGTGAATTAATCATGGGATTAATTTGAGATAATTAATTATGGAGTAGTTAATTTGTTTGGTAAAGTAACTAAGGTAATTAATTACTGAATAGGGTTAATCAAGAGGGATTAACAATTATGGGTTATATTAAGATTAATTTCTTAATGTAATTAATTTAAATAAGGTAATTAATTAAAATGTAACTAAAGATCATTAATTAATATAATTAATGATGTAATTAAGATTGATTAATTAAGATTAATTAATCAATAATAAGTGATTAAAGGAAATTAATTAATGTAGTTAATTAAGAATTAATTATAGTTAATTAATTTGTGAAGTAATTAAGGTTAATTACTGAATTTGGATAAGTATAATTAATTTGTGAAATTATTAAAGAATTATTACATAAATGTAATTAAGGAGTAATTAATCAAAGGTGATTAATTAAAGTGATTAATTGGAAGATGATTAATTAATTAATTTATAATTAATTAATAGTTATGAAAGCAAGATTTTTATTGATGGAGTAATTAATTTAATTCACTTTAAATTAATTAGAGAATGATGTAATTAATTTAATTTATTTTAAATTAATTATATTTGGAATGATAGATCATTGCTTATATGAATGGTTAACGTTGTTTGCCTTGAATGGATTGAATCTCAAATATGAGATAGATAATGTTGAGTGATTTGGATGTATTGATTGCATTGTGATGATCTACATTATCTTTGATAATGATATTATGGATTATCCGTGTGATGATGATGTTAATTATCTATTGTGAATCTGTATATTATCTATCTGTGTGTATATAGATAATGAAAATTGAATTGTTTTAAAAACTTTAAAACAACTTGGCCTTAAAAGACACGCTTTGGATTTCGATGAGACCGGGATCGGGTTTCCATATTTGGATATCCGAAAACCACATCGATCCAAACTAACGTTAGGTCGTGAATCCAAGTGGAGCGAGTGAAGACTCGAGGTGTAAGGGCTATACGTCAGTATAACTCTGTGGGTGATTCCGTAATGAGTTTGATGGAATAGTGCTTATAGGTTCGAGATGGAGATTTAGAGTGCAAGGGTTATCGTCGTTAACTCTGAGGGTGATTCCAAAACGAGTGTAACGAGATAATGCCTTCGGTTTCGTTCGAACCCGGAACGAACTTGTATGGATTGAATGCTTTCAGAACATCGTCAGGTGGACGATGAGCATTCTAAGAGATGTGTTCTATAAAGGTAATCGTAGCCTCAGGCCTCATCAATCGGGAATGGCTAAAACAGGGGAGGTGCAGCAAGGCTTCGTGGGTAGCCCCCATTTGAGAGCAAGATTTTCCCCTGTCTAGAGGTTCCTTTTTATTTTGGCTGTGTGGGCAGTTTGGAGCGTACGCCAACTGCGGGGTTGTCTTGTTCGGGACTGTCCAGTAAGGGATGGTTCCGGTCTTGTGTTGCAGGGGAGTTAGGGTGGCTCCTCGGTACGTTGATCTAGGCCACGTACTGTGATGGGCGGTACCCAGTAGCCCTGCCATTGTATGGAATCCAAAATCCAATAAGTGCTAACGATTTTAATTGTATTACCCACTTTTGTGGCTAGTAGCTGGAATTTAATAGATGCAACAATTTTGGCTATTTCTTATTTACTTGAAAACCCTAGACATTATTATAATATCATCGAATTTCCTATCAAATGTTTTGGTTAGCGTAAGGTAAAAACTTTTCCATGTTTATGTGTGGGAAGTCTTATGTGATACCTTTCCTTTCAAAGGATTTTTAAAGTTAAGCAACTTTAACCTGTTACTCACACCAGACCCATGTCTGACCCGGAGTTTATTTTTGTTTTTCATAAACTCTTGAGTACTCAAATTTTTACGAGTAGCCAAGGGATTCAGGTTAGCTTTGACGAATATTGGAGGAGCAATGGAGCAAGAGGCTTCTACGTTAGATATATAGTATTCCGCTGTGTGTTCTGTGTTGTCTCTGTATTGTATTATGTTGTAAATACTAGACAAGTGTTTATAACTGTCTAGTATGTGTTGTATATCTGTGTACTCTGATATTAGTTGTAAACTATGTAATATTTTATATTATTAATATAATTTATTCGTTCCGCTGTTTAGATTCTGATGTGTTGTTTCTTTCTTCTTCTCTTTCTTTCTATTCTCTATCCCTTTCTTTCTTATTAACGATGCGACTTCCTGGAGTTTGGAAGTTGGGTCTTTACAGTGTTATCAAAGCATTAGGTTGAGTGAATACCTAGGCTCTGGAGTGGTGTCTATCTTGAGAGAGCGTATTTATAATTTATATATATATATATGTTTATATATTTCTACCTATTTTTTGGGTACCCGTTCAGGTTTTCCAATATAGGTTATAAAGGTAGATAAGATAGTGATGTGTGTAACACGACCAAAATTGATTGGAGTTTGTATGTTTGAGGTTGGAAGTGTATCTGTCGAGACTGTAGACCTAGTACCGTCTCGAGTGAGTTGTGCAGAGTAAAGGATTTCATTTATCTCTGAAGGTAACCTGTTAAGGTTCGGAGTCTGTCTCTGAGTTGGATGAGTAGAGTTTGGATCTGTCGTTTTGGCAGAAGAGAATGATGATATCTTGATATCTCAGGGAATAGTAGCTGCGTGATGAGACGCAGTGACTATGGATGTGTCCAAAGATTTTTCTTTGGAAGAAGTTTAGGAAGTATGTTTGCTTCGATGTTGTGGCTGGGTTCAGCAGGATGTTCCTGTCCAGTTTGAGGTCCGAGTTACTCGAAGAGCTTTGGATTAGGAAGGCTTGGAGTCGGTATTATCAGTGCAGCTCGAAGTGTTCTATGCTGACAAGAAGGATTTCTGGTTAGCAGTTTTTCTAAAGGAGTTCAGAAGCAGCCGGGTAGATTCATTTCTTTGTTGGGTTGGCTAGTTAAACATAGACTGTATTGATTAATAATGAGAGAACAGTTTTCTTTGGATATTGGACTGGTTGATCGCAAAAGTGACTTGCGATAGTTCGAGTGTTCTCTTAAACTATGTGAAGTCTGTCCGCACCTGGAGGCTGAGTTTATTTATTGACTGGATTCCAGGAGTGCTACTGGCGGTTCAGTTTAGTAGAAGGATCATAAGGGGCATCTGAGTTTACTTTTATGGATCTCTTGGACAATATTTCTGAGATATGTTATCCAGTTTGTGCTCAAGTTTTTCTTCTGCTTCAGATCAGAGTGTGCAGCGGAAGCAGTTTGGGAGTGCTTTTGTTTTATCTTTTCAGGATAGGAGAAGTAAGCTGGTCTTCTGATGTTTGTGGAGTAGAGTTGGTGTTCTTGGTTTGGAATTGATCTTGAGAAATTTTGATTCTGCTTGTTTCTAGAGACATCAGTGAAGGTTGAGCTGATCAGGAGGTTTGAAGGCAGCCCAAGATCATTAGAAGTGTTCTGTGAGTAAGAGACGAAGGAATTTGGATTCCTGAAATGGAGATTTGATTTTGGGGGAAGTTTTCTCTGATCTTAGGAGCTATAAGATTTGGTAATTCTGGGTAAGTCAGTTCCGAAGTGTTTTGGATCTTTTCTGTATTCTTGTGAGGATTGGTGTTTGATTTTCAAGGTTGAATTTCCAATTTGGATAACTGGGATTCGATGTATTTCACGTATCTCTGAGGGAGTACGTGTATGATTTATTTCTGGTTGCGAAACCAGCAGTTCAGGAGGGTGTGATTGTTGAGTCGGACTTGTTTATAGTCTGATATCCTATTTAGGTTTGAAGGTCTAGTTGGATAGGAACTCTATAGCTTAATAGTATTGATTGTTTGGATTCTCTAGAGCGAGTATCCCGGTATATATATATATATATACCCGGGGAAACTCGTGAAAATTTTATCCAGAATTTTTCTGGATAATTAGATTTGTTTGATTGTGTAAATTGGTTGCTATGGTTGTTAGCATATGTTTGATAATATATGCTTGTGTTTTAAAATAAAATCTTAGGATAGATTATTAAATTACCTTTGCTTTTAAATTTCGGGGACGAAATTCTTTTAAGGGGGGAGGAATGTGATATCCCGGAAATTGGGCAATATAAATTTAATAATCTGTGTTATAAATTTAAATTGATTTGATATTTTTGATAATAAAATTTTGAATTGATTTAATAATCATCTTTTAATAAATATTTAAATTAGTAGACTTTATCATTTTAAAGCTAATAAACTGTTTTCTATTATAATATATATAATTGTATATATTGTAAATTGGTAAACTTTGATTTAGAACTTAATAAATGAATCAAATTTTAATTTTTATTTATATTTGATAAATTTGAAATTTGATTTAAATTCAACATCTAACTTTTCAAAGCAATTTAATAAATAATTATATGGTTTATATTAAAAGAAAATCTTATTTGTTTAAACTTTTATTTTAATTAGCTTAAAGATGAATTTAAAATTTGATTTACATTTAAGCTTTGTTTTATTTTATTTTAATATTACTTAAAATTTTAAATAAGAGTTAAAATACAAATTTCATATAATCTTAATTTATTAAGTAATAGAAGTAATTTATGATATCTTTTATAAATCATTTTAAATATTGTTTAAATTGTTATTTTCAAACGATATTGAGGATACTTTGTTTTTATAAACATAAATAAATTTTGTTAGAATGGGATTTGTATTTTAAAAATTTAATAAGAGTTATATCTATGCACACATATATAACTTGATTTTTATTTTGAAGTTTATAATTTAATTTGGATTTGACTTTGATGTTTTGAAATGTAAAAGAAACAAATGTTTAAAAATATTTGTATAAGCTTGAATTTATATTTGTTTTGTTTCATTTCTTTAATAAATTTAAAGTGGGAAGAAATTCATTTATATACATAAGAATTTAGGGTTTAAAGGTATTTATAAACAATTTAAAATAAAACTAAAATGCTTAAAATACATGTGTAAGTTTATTAAGATTAAAAAAAATAAAAAAATAAAAGAAACATGTGTTAAGGCCTAAACTAGTTAAAGTGACAAATGTTTAAAAATTGAACAAGTGTCTTAATTTTCTTATTCTTGTATTTTAAATAAAATCAAAACATACTTATATAAATTCATCTTCTCTAAAGTTCATTTTTTTTTTCTATTTCTTCAAATACATAACATCTTCAGCCATGAAAATCTGAAAATTAATCTTCAAATAAAAACAGAGAACAAAACTTGCAAAAATCTCCTCAAACCAGTAGTTCCCCCAAATACATTAACCTGAAATTCATTTCTTCAACTCATTAACCTGTACAATCAAATTTGTTATCACCTCAAACTAAAATCTGCAACTACAAAGCTCAATACAAGCCTGCAGTTTCATTATGTTTTAAAGCAAACCAAGTCTGCGTTTTTCTGGAAACATGCATGCATCAGGGAGCTTAAGCAAAACAAGAATGAAGTTCAAGTCATAAGCAAAAATAAAAATAGAATCTAGAAGCAATTTGAAGCTTTCAAGTTCAAAGCAACTCAGGGTCAGGCTTATCTAAAAAAATAAGGGTGCTTTGAGCATTAAAATTCTGTGAGTAACATTTTTATCTAAAATAATTTAAGTAAACTTAGTTGCTTGAAATTTATTTACTGATTTAGTCATGATTATGTATACCCTATGTATGATTACTGAAGATATGCTTGCTATTGAATATTTGTTCTTGCCTGTGTTAACATTCCAAGTTCAAACTCTGAAAAAAAAGAAAAAAATCATAACCTCATAATTCAAACTGGATAAGGGTTTAGATTTCAAAGAAAAATATCTGGTTATGAAATTTAAGTTTAAAGTTTAATTTTTATTTAGTAAGATAATAATAAAGGGAAAACCTATAAGTGTCTCTGAAACACAATATACAACAGTACTAATTATATGAAAATGGTAATTTAACTTGCAGATTCATTGATTTATGTTCATAAATCAATTACATTATCAAAGATATGAATTTTAAAACCAAATTTAGAATTTATAGTTTGAATTTATTTTGGCATTACTGGTTTTATTCAAAATGGGTTTTGGGTTGGAGTTGTCAACCAAGGAGGTCGGGGTGGCCATGGAACTCTCTGGTGATAGAGTAAGTAGTGAAGATTCAAGGAAAAATATGGGATGATGGATTTATGAAGGGGATTAGTAGTAATTTGGAATCAAAGAAATTAACCCTAGTTTCCTGTTACTTGAAACAATTGTTCGGTGCGACTTCCATTGATGACCGAGTTGTCTCAAATTTTGGGAGAGGGTAGTTGGGGTATGGAAAGGTTTGTGGCCGGCGGTGAAAATTTCCAGGTGATCGGAGTTGGGAATTTGAGCAAATTTCTGGTTTCGACGTTTCTGCTGTGTTTGAGCTCGAATGCTCGATTTCGATTTAGGGATTCTGTAGTGTAATTGATGATCGGAATAGTATGGAGAGTTGACCGATGACTTGCGTGGATGGTCGCGAAGGAGTCGGAGTGGACGGCGTGGCGGTGCAGGTGCACGTGGATTTTGGTATATCAGTGATTGTATTGGGGAAGGAGGGGTACTCGTGATGCATCGGGTTGAATCCTGGATAGCTCGAAGTTGTAGTCTGTTTTGCTCGAAGTCAGGGCTCTGTTGTCTCGGGGTAGTTGTTATGTGGGTTCAGGGGGTATGTTGTTGCAGGTTTTTGTTACCTGACAGTGTTTTGTAGTTTGATAATTTCAAAATGAATGTTATGTTAGTTGAGTTGTATTGAGTCTTGCTCGAGTTAGTTGTTGTTGCTGTTGAAAACTTGTCTTGTTTTCGAAATTTAAACTAAATTTTTAAAAGTGTAAGTAAGATTTAAAATGAGTTTAAATATAAGTTTAGATTATGAATTCAAATTTCATTTTGAATCGTGGCTGTAAATAACTAAATTTCTAAATTCAAATTTGTTTTAAAATAACTTTTAAGCTGTTATGTTTAAAAAAAATGTTTTTAAAGAAATTTGAATTTTAATTGGAAATTAAAATATAAGTAATGTTTAAACAAAGTTTAAATTGGATTCAAATATAAATTTGAATCTTTTTTTTCAAAATAGATTTAAGTTTTATAAATTTAAGTATTTAACAAATTTGAATGATTAAGAAAATTTTAAATGTTTTCAATTTAAAAGAGAAATTTGATTTAAACTTTTGTAAAATTTCTTTATAAGAAAAGTATTATTTATTTATTTTAGAAGTTTTAAAAATTGATTTTAAACTTGTTAAAGTTAAATTATAATTTAATAATTTGTATTTCATTTAATTATTAGGGTAATTAAATGAATAATTAATTTATTAATTAATGAAATGAATAATTACTCAAAGTAATTAAGGGTTTAAGGTTAATTATTTTTAGAATAATTAACTTGTAATTAAGAATAATTAATTAAATAAGATTAATTTTTAATTAATGATTAATAATTAATTAATCAAGTAATAAAGGATTAATTAAGTTTTGTTAACACTTTATTAATTAAATAATTAGGGGTTAATTAATGGGTTATTAATGATTAATTAATTTGAAATTTATAAAGATTTAAAATAAGTTAATTATTTCAGATAAGTAATTAATAAATTGTTTAATAGTTAATGGATGTCATTAACTAAAGATTATTTAATAATTAATTAATGTGATTAATTTTAATAATTAATTAGATTAATTAATTTAAAGATAATCATTTGAGTAATTAAGGAAATTTATTATTAATTGAGGTTAATTTGATTAGATTAAGTTAATTAATTCAGTTTAATTAATTTAAATAATCATTTGATGATTTATGAAGTATAATTACTTATTATAATTAAATAAAGAGAAATTACTTAGAGAAGTAATTAATGGGTAATTACTGCATGTAACTAGTGAAGGTGATTTGATAATTAAAGTAATTTTAGTATAATTACTTGGTGAATTAATCAAGGGATTAATTTGAGATAATTAATTATGGAGTAGTTAATTTGTTTGGTAAAGTAACTAAGGGTAATTAATTACTGAATAGGGTTAATCAAGAGGGATTAACAATTATAGGTTAAATTAAGATTAATTTCTTAATGTAATTAATTTAAATAAGGTAATTAATTAAAATGTAATTAAAGATCATTAATTAATATAATTAATGATGTAATTAAGATTGATTAATTAATATTAATTAATCAATAATAAGTGATTAAAGGAAATTAATTAATGTAGTTAATTAAGAATTAATTATAGTTAATTAATTTGTGAAGTAATTAAGGTTAATTACTGAATTTGGATAAGTATAATTAATTTGTGAAATTAATTAAAGAATAATTACATAAATGTAATTAAGGAGTAATTAATTAAAGGTGATTAATTAAAGTGATTAATTGGAAGATGATTAGTTAATTAATTTATAATTAATTAATAGTTATGAAAGCAAGATTTTTATTGATGGAGTAATTAATTTAATTCACTTTAAATTAATTAGAGAATGATGTAACTAATTTAATTCATTTTAAATTAATTATATTTGGAATGATAGATCATTGCTTATATGAATGGTTAATGTTGTTTGCCTTGAATGGATTGAATCTCAAATATGAGATAGATAATGTTGAGTGATTTGGATGTATTGATTGCATTGTGATGATATAGATTATCTTTGATAAAGATATTATGGATTATCCGTGTGATGATGATGTTAATTATCTATTGTGAATCTGTATATTATCTATCTGTGTGTATATAGATAATGAAAATTGAATTGTTTTAAAAACTTTAAAACAACTTGGCCTTAAAAGACACGCTTTGGATTTCGATGAGACCGGGATCGGGTTTCCATATTTGGATATCCGAAAACCACATCGATCCAAACTAACGTTAGGTCGTGAATCCAAGTGGAGAGAGTGAAGACTCGAAATGTAAGGGCTATACGTCAGTATAACTCTGTGGGTGATTCCGTAATGAGTTTGATGGAATAGCACTTATAGGTTCGAGATGGAGATTTAGAGTGCAAGGGTTATCGTCGTTAACTCTGAGGGTGATTCCAAAATGAGTGTAACGAGATAATGCCTTCGGTTTCGTTCGAACCCGGAACGAACTTGTATGGACTGAATGCTTTCAAAACATCGTCAGGTGGACGATGAGAATTCTAAGAGATGTGTTCTATAAAGGTAATCGTAGCCTCGGGCCTCATCAATCGGGAATGGCTAAAACAGGGGAGGTGCAGCAAGGCTTCGTGGGTAGCCCCCATTTGAGAGCAAGATTTTCCCCTGTCTAGAGGTTCCTTTTTATTTTGGCTGTGTGGGCAGTTTGGAGTGTACGCCAACTGCGGGGTTGTCTTGTTCGGGACTGTCCAGTAAGGGATGGTTCCGGTCTTGTGTTGCAAGGGAGTTAGGGTGGCTCCTCGTTACGTTGATCCAGGCCACGTACTGTGACGGGTGGTACCCCAGTAGCCCTGCCATTGTATGGAATCCAAAATCCAATAAGTGCCAACAGTTTTGATTGTATTACCCGCTTTTGTGGCTAGTAGCTGGAACTTAATAGATGTAACAATTTCGGCTGTTTCTTATTTACTTGAAAACCCTAGACACTATTATAATATCATTGAATTTCCTATCAAATATTTTGGTTAGCGTAAGGTAAAAACTTTTCCATGTTTATGTGTGGGAAGTCTTACGTGATACCTTTCCTTTCAAAGGATTTTTAAAGTTAAGCAACTTTAACCTGTTACTCACACCAGACCCATGTCTGACCCGGAGTTTATTTTTGTTAAACTCTTGGGTACTCAAATTTTTACGAGTAGCCAAGGGATTCAGGTTAGCTTTGACGAATATTGGAGGAGCAATGGAGCAGGAGGCTTCTACGTTAGATATATAGTATTCCGCTGTGTGTTCTGTGTTGTCTCTGGATTGTATTATGTTGTAAATACTAGACAGGTGTTTATAACTGTCTAGTATGTGTTGTATATCTGTTTACTCTGATAGTAGTTGTAAACTATGTAATATTTTATATTATTAATATAATTTATTCGTTCCGCTGTTTAGATTCTGATGTGTTGTTTCTTTCTTCTTCTCTTTCTTTCTATTCTCTATCCCATTCTTTCTTATTAACGATGTGACTTCCTGGAGTTTTGAAGTTGGGTCGTTACAGTCAATATCCGAAATAGTCCAATATATCTCAGGTCAAGTTTTCCCGCCTTCCGAATCTAATAGTTCCTTTAATCGTAAAACTTTGGCCAAAACAAAATTTACCAATAACAAATTCCAATTGTCTCCCTCTTATCTGCGTACTTCTTCTGACGGTCTTGAGAAGCTCTTATCTTATCCTTTGATAAGCCTAACCTAAGCAAAAACTTCACAAAACAAAACTGGTCCAAACACAAGATAGTCTTTCCACAATTCACCAAAATCCAAAACTCAAACTTGCCGCATATCCTCTAAAATACGGTTCAATCCCTCTGTCCGTCCGTCTGAGGATGATAGGCTATACTAAATTTCAAACTCGATCCCAAAGTCAATTGTAGAACCTTCCAGAATTTTACCGGTGAAAATGGTGTCACGATTACTTTTTATGCTAACAGGAATACCATGCAATCTTACTATTTTCCTCAAGAAAATTTTGGCCTGAAACTGTAGTCCGAGTTATCTAACTAGTATAGAATGAGCATTCTTAGTTAATCAATCCACAATAATCCATATTCCATTGTTTCCTTTCTTGGTTCTTGGCAAACCGTCGATGAAATCCATCGAAATCATCTCCCACTTCCATCTGAGATTTTCTAAAGATTGCAATAATTTTGGACAACTTCTATTGATCACCTTGACTTGCTGATAGAAAGTACAACTATAAACGAAAACAACTACGACCCTCTTCATGCTCGGTCTCCAGAAAATTCTTCTCATATCTTTATACATCTTTAAAGATTCCGGGTGAATATTCAGTCTGGAGTGATGTCATTTAGCTAAAACTTATTGCCTTAATTCATCCATATCAAGCACACAAACGGCCACTAATCCTTTAAGCACCTTGACCATTTACCTTAAAATCTGAACACCTTCCATCCTTAGTTCAAGAATCAATTCCTCAAAAGATCTATCCTCCCTTAGCTTATTTATGATTCTGCCCTAGAGAGAAGAAACAACTTCTAAAAGAACAAAACTGCATTCCTACTAAGAGCATCAACCACAACATTCACTTATCCTGGGTATACAGAATATCCATATCATATAAGGTCAGAAATTCGACTCACCACGGCTACCTCAAATTAAAATCGCCTTAGAGAAAGAAAATGTTCCAATGGTTTATGATCCGCGAATACCTCAAATTCTCTCCCAATAGATAGTGCCTCCAAATCTTCAAAACAACTACAATGGCTAACAACTCAAGGTCATGCGTAGCGTAGTTCCCTTCATGTTGCTTTAATTTCTGACACACATACGCAGTTACTCTCTACTCTACATCAACACTGCCTCCCAAATCAATTATACAAGCATCCATAAAAATTCCAAATCTGTCCTTTCCTTCCGGAATAACAATCACTGGAGCACTGGTTAGCCTCGTCTTCCATTCTTAGAAAGCTTCTTCACACCAGGTGTCCATTTGAACTTAGTACTTTTCCTTATCAACTTAGTCAGATGTGAAGAAATCTTGGAATAGTCTTTGATAAATTTTCCTGTAGTAGCCAGTTAAACAAGAAAATTATGAATTTCCATCGGTTGTTTCTGTTGCTTCCATCCTAGAATAGATTCTCCCTTCGCTGGGTCTACAGAGATATCTTTACCCAAAATAATGTGCCCCAAAAATAACTTCCGATTTCCAAAAATGGCACTTAAAGAACTCGCCTTCAAAACATGCCTCCTCAGTGTCTCCAACACCATTCTCGAATACAGCTTGAGCTCTTCTTCAAACTTAGGATATACCAAAACAAACTTATCTTACTCTTATCGATCCTTCCGATTTAGCGACAACACCATCACATAACCCTAACAAGAAAAACTAGACTTGAACCACTCCTTCCCAGAAAATCCTGAATCTGCTCAACTAACTCTATTTCCTTTCTCGGAACCAACCTCCAACTAGGCTGAATCACTAGCACTACCCTGGAATCAAATCAACACGAAACTCTAACTCTCGATGGGAAGACAAACAATTAACTTCTCGAATACATCGGGAAAAACTTGGTTCACATCAATAACTTAAAAAAAATCTCAACTCCATGAAAAAGATTACACAAATGAATTCCAGAATTGTCGCACAACACTCTGGTAATTCTATCCAAATAAGTTTGTTCTCCCTTCACAATCCAGAACAGTCATATACTGTTCGGTAATGAATCCACTCTGCTACTTCTGAAATCACCTCAAGCAAACTGCTAATCAACAAACCTTCTCGACAGTACACAGAACACTTCCAGCTATAGGCTAACCTCGATGACCAAAGACTTCTATTTAAAGCTCTTCGAGAAACTCAGGCCTCAATCAAACAAAAATACCCTTCTGGACGTAGTCACAATTCCGAAACGGACATACTTCCTTAACTTGTTCCAAAGAAACATCTTCGAAGACATCCAAACTCACTGAGTCTTATTACTCATCTACTACACCCTGAGATATCAAGATATCATGACTTGCTCCTGTCCATCCGATAGATCCAAACTCAAGCTCATCCAAAATTACATTCCAACAATGAAATTCTCACATCACCCAAAGCTCACTCGAGACGGTAATAGGTCTACAGTCTCAACAGATACACTCCCACTACAAATATTCAAAACTCCAACCATCGGTAGTCGTGTTTCACACACCACCATCTTATCTACCTTTATAACTTATATTGGAAAACCCGAACAGGTAACCCAATAAATAGGTAGAAATAAATAAAAATATATATATCAAAATTACAAATACGCTCTCTCAAGAAAGAAATCACTCAAGAGCCTAGGTATTCACTCAACCTAGCACTCTGATACCAAGTGTGACGACCCGCCCTTCTACTACTAGAAAGACGCATCATTATTAAGAAAGAAAGGGGTAGAAATAGAAAAGAATAGAAAAGAAAGAAACAAAATATCAGAATCTCACAGCGGAACGGAACAAAATATAATATATCACATAACTATTACATAGATTTCATATATCAGAGTTATACAATATCAATACACATGACAATCATACATACATCTGTCACTATATACATCAGAGATACAGTATACATCAACTAACACAGCGGAACTAGATAGATATCTACATACGTCTGGAAACTCCTGCTCCAAGCTCCTCCAGAATCAAAATCCAAACCTATCACTTGGCTACTCGTAAAAATTTGAGTACCCAAGAGTTTATGAAAAACAAAATATAAACTCCCGGTCAGACATGGGTCTGGTATGAGTAAACGGTTTAAATTGTTTAATTTTGAAAACCTTTTAAAACAAAGGTATCACGTAAGACTCCCCACAAATAAATACGGGTAAGTTTTTACCTTACACTAACCAAAACATTTTATAGGAAATCCAGTGATATTATAATAGTGTCTAGGGTTTTCAAGTAAAATACAGAAATAGCTGAAATGCTTACATCTCACATTCCAACATAGTTGGGCACAATCAAAACGTACGGCGCTTATTGGAAATTGGATCCCATACAATGGCAGGGCTACTGGGGTACCGCCCGTCACAGTACGTGGTCTAGATCACTGTACCGAGGAGCCACCCTAACTCCCCTACAACACAAGGCCGGAACCATTCCTTACTGAACAGTCCCGAACAAGATAACCCCGCAGTTGGTACGCAAATCCAACCGCCCACACAGCCGAAATAAAGGGACATCTAGACAGGGGTATATCTCGTCCTGCTTGGGCATGACCAACCTAACCTTGCCGCACCTCCCCTGTTTTAGCCATTCCCGGTTGATGAGGCTTGAGGTTGCGATTACCTTTACAGGACAAATATCTTAGAATGCTCATCGTCCGCCTGACGATGTGTTGAAAGCATTCAATCCATACAAGTTTGTTCCGGGTTCGAACGAAACTTAAGGCATTATCTCGTCACACTCATTTTGGAATCACCCTCAGAGTCAACGACGATAGCCCTTGCATTTTGAAAGCACCATCTCGATCTTCACTTCACAATTCACGACCTAACGTTTAATTTGGATCGATGTGGTTTTCGGAATATCAATTGGATACCCGATCCCGATCTCATCGAAATCCAAACGCCATTTTAAAGGCCAAGTTGTCTAATTAACTTAAACGGTTTAATAATTTAAATTCAACAATTTAATTAATATAACATTTATCACAGATGAATCATATCCAAATATTATAGATATATCACAGCATATCACAGAGCATCACAAAATATCACCAAATAACTATCACAACCAGATGTTCTATAAACATAACCATTCAAAGCAATCACCTTGAATTCTCAATTTAATCAAGTCAATTAAATTAATTACTTGAGGATTAACCTCTTAATCCTGTTAGATTAATCATTAGTTAATAATTCAGTACTTATTCCATTCCAAATTATTTAATTAATAAATCATTTCTTAATTAATATGTATGTCTTAATTGCTTAATTACTTAATCATTATTTAACTATTTACTTTCTTAATCAAGTTATCTAACTTTAATTACTTAAGTAATTATTTCTTAATCATTAATTAACAATCTAAATGAGACGGATTACCTATTTATTTACTGCTAATTACTTCTTTAGTTCTTAATTAAATTACTTGATTAATTAACTATAAATCATTCATTAATTAAGCGGTTAATTACTTGATTACCTATTGATTAATTACTTGATTAATTAACTATCAATCACTATTGATTATTCACTTAATTAACACCCAAGACTTCTTGAAATTTGATATCAACTAGATTACTAACTGAAACATTATTTGTTAATTTACTTAATTTGCTACTTATTAAAAATATTAACAAGATTTTTAAAACATGGTGAAGCTTAACAAAAGAAATCAGTTACTTTAAAATAATAAATCACAAATTAACTTGTTAATAGACCTTAGCTATGATACTTAATACTTGAATTAAATTTTTTACTTAAACTTTGAACAGTATTGATTTTTATGTGACACTTTACTGAAACCTATGTTTACTAACAAATTTTATAAAATCTTATACTCAGGTATAAAAGAAACCGAGACTTCCCAGCAAAACTCAAGCGCTACTTCGAGTGTTCGCCCCCCCTTCACCCGAATCACCAACCCAGTAACGCGACTTCCATCTTCTTTCTTTTTTAGTTTAAACTTTAAACATCAGTACGAGTTAAAACTACAGAGGATTCTCGCACTCGAACTCGACAAAAACCCGAAGCATCCAACCAAAATTCTCGAGCATAACTCGAGACAGCGCCCCCCCCCACTCAAACACTGATACGCCGCCGTGTCGTGCACGTGTACGGCGTCGCTCGTGGCTTCGGCGATCATCTGAGACTTCGCGCAAATCCCAAATTACTCAAACACAAGAAAACTAAAATCTAAATACCTCTAAAAATTCGAATTCAAAATTTTGCAGTTCGAATGAAAGGGACAGTCAACCTTACTACAAACAAGACGTCGCGCCACCCACGAACGGTTCACCAGTGGCGATGCCAACTCGACTACACCACGTCAACGTCACCAGAAACCCTCCAACCAAGCTTCGATTCACTCGGTCACGAGAACAGGACAAATCTCAAATTTTACAGACATGAACATAAACGTGCATTAAACCCTATATCGATCGTGTATCCAAATTCTATGCAATGGAAAAATTAATGAATATTTTTCCTAAGATCACTGACCTTCATACTTGCTTCGATAAAAATTTCATCATTTTATATTGAGTAATTTTCGAGAATTTGATAAAATTCCAATTTTTGTTCAACATCAAACTGCTCTTGATATATTGAACTAAAAATGCCCATTCAAATTTTAAAAATCATATCTTTTAATAATAATTCATGATATAAAATTTAATTAGCTTTTCATATAATCGAATTTAACAATGTTTTCTTCATTGACTGTAAACAGAAAAGTATAGGTTATTAATATGTTGAAACAGGTTTTAACAATTATAATTGAAGTTCAAGCAACAAGTTTTGATGAAAAACAAATCTAAAACTTACCATAATCAAATGAAAACAAATCCAAATTTTAATTGTTTTCATCCTATAACACAAAGCAGAGAAACTGCTTCTTCAACATTTCAAGTACAGCTTGTTTAAAATCTTAGATTCATATTAAAACAAAGCACATATAATACATATATAAATCCCAAGAATTTTCTTACTGATATAATTAACTTATGCTTGAAAAGTTAAGTTTACTCACCTGCAATAATTGATGAACAACAAGCCCTTAGATTCCTTGAACTGCAGTTGAAAAACTGCCTGTGCTTATTCATGAATCTGTCCTTTTTTTATTTTTTTATTTTTATTTGAATTTGCTTCTTCTTCTAGTCTTTATTTCTCAGGTGTTTCTATTTCTCTGGTTTCTCTTTTCTTTTTGTTACACGAACTAGAAGTAGCATGAGATATACATATAAATAAAGAACAGGATGGGGAGGCTTTAACTGGACAATAGCTTCCTTGATTGATCAGATTAATAAATATCTTGAATTAACAAAGGTAGGCTGAGAAGATTGGACATTTAATGCCTTGTTTACCTAATAGGTTTACATACTTATTATGTTTGGCTGCTCATAAATATTCATGTATAATTGTTGTACTATGCATAAAGATATTGGTTTGTTCTCTTTTCACTTTGCAGGCCAGCATAACTTACACAAGAAGCTATTCAGTTATTCATTTTTTTTCCTTTGTACCTTAATTAGTTTGCATAATTATTAAAATATTTACATAGTTATCATGTTTTGTTATGTAAAAGAATTTTGTATGACTGTATATACTTGCAGGTAGGTCTAAGGCTTGTGAAAGAAGATGTGTTTATATGTATTTATCTTATTATTTCCAGTTTGAACTTTAATATACAAATATGTTTGTGTAAATATATTTGTCTTCTTTCTTGATTCATATACACTAGTTTGACTTATAATTCTAACTTAATAATTCATATGTTTATGTCAGGCTTACATTTCTTTGGACTTGTAAGTGAAAATAAGTTGTTTTGTTATTTTTGTTTGTGGATAACATTTGTAGATATATATACATGTGTATTTGAAGTTAATTTGTTTTATTATTTTAAACGTCATGCTTATTTTATCTTACGCTCTCAAATTAACAGTTTAGGTTGTATGCTTGTTTATCTATGTTATTTTATTGTATACATTGTTTTTATTCTACTCTATACTTTGTTCTTAATTTAGTTATAGTCATGTGTTATACTTAATATTCTATATTTATATTCTTAGCTGTTAATATTTAAATTAGATTCGTGAGTTTACTCAATCTTTATATTTATTTTATTTGTATTTAACTATAAATATTTAAATTATGTACAATGTGATTTATTTACATTTATACTTACTTTATATTTATCTCATTTGTATTTTATTTAAATTATATGCATAAATTTGACCTATATTTCACATTTATATTTTAATTCTATTCCAAACATTATCATTCATATGTATACTTACCAAATATAAACAAAGTAAGATATTTTAATTCAATCATAAAAGACAAATTTTATTATGAATATTATTGAGAAAATTTATTAAACTTCCAAATCAATTTTCTTTAAATAAAATACCATTTATATAAACAATGGCAATTATTTCAAAATCATATCCGTTTCAAATGGATAAGTATACATTTTATTTAAATTGATTTGAATATTTGTTAAAATAAATAGGGCCAAAATCCAGGGTCGTTACAGGAACAAGAAGAAATCGCGAGCCCCTCTTTCTACTGAAATCAAATCGAATTCCTTTGTGTATAAAAAAAAGAGGGAGAGTGGTCGCGCTATCCTTCGATTCAAATTCTTGTATCAATATTGAGACAAGGCATCTTGCGTGTGCGATGGAAGATGACAGCCACCTGGAGGCTCGCGTTCGCCTGGAACGGGGAGCACGCGAATGGGGGAAAGACCGGCTGTGATGGCATCGGTTGAGAGATCAAGAATCTGTGGTCTCGAAGCTAGCGTAAAGATGGGTTCTCTGAGTTTTCATCGATGTCGACGACATGTGAGAGTTTGGGATGTCAGCGTTCAGTCAGGTGATGGGTCTAGGGTTCGGCTTTGAATGGTTGAGCAGACTGTGGCGATGGCAGCGTCGAGTAGTGAGGTATCGTATAATGTTAGTCAAATATTAATTAAATTCATAAATGGGAATTTATTTGTACAGTTAGTCAAATATTAATAAAATCATATAATGTTTATTCAAGGTTTAAAATCTGAAAAGAAATAAGCTGGTCTGGAATATTCATCTGGTTGATATTTAAATTTAAATACTTAAATTTAAATATTTGGTTGAATGATTGAATTGTTTTGATGTGCAATATTATATATAGTAGTATATAATATGTCTTAGAATGATTGATTTCCCGCATTATATAGCAGATGAGACCCTATGCGCCGCATAATAGCGGATGATATTATATTAATCTCATATATCGCGATGTTCCACCTTGAAGTGGAGTTGGTATTTTATATTGTGCTAACATCTGTGGATGCAGGGAAATAGGGTTGGAGGGATCCAACTGGATTCCTCAAATTATTTATATTGTTTAATATTCTCTGTTATGAATATTCTATATTCTGTGATGAATATTATTGATAATTGGAATATTGAATGTTATGGTTTACTTGAAAATATTTCGGTACACTGAGTTATCAAAATATATAGAATTGGATTTTTGAAAATAAAAGAAGGAGAATTTGTAAGTGAAATAATTATAGAGAATATAAATAAATTACGAATGAACTAGATAAGAATAATAGTGGTTTTAAAATTCTAATAAATAAATTCCGTATATGAAAATGGGATTTTGAATAAACAGGAAGATAATGAATTTTAAACTTCAGTGTTATTGTTTATAAGAATAAAGCATTTCTTTTAAATTTAAGATTTAAATTAATGAAAAGAATAAAGAAGAAATTTGGAAAACCTGAAATTGGTATGTTTCAGTTAAAAGATTTAAAATCAAAACGAAAAAATAAATAAGTCTATAATTAATGGATTTCGAAATGATTTGAGTAAGTAGAGAAATTTATTCCAAAATAGAGTAAATTGGAAATCAATTTGAAAATTTATTTAAGTGTTTGAAGTTGGAACTTTAAAGAAAAGTGGGGCTTTGAAATCTATAAACTGGGTTTATAAAAGTAAAGTAATATATCGGTGGATATTTAGAGGAATAAATTCACGATGGAAAGTTAATGAAGGAATGAGAAATTTTGTTTAAAAATAAATAGTGATTTATTTTTAAAGGATGTGAAGAGAAGTATATTTCCTTGAATAGCCAAGTAAGTTTCAAAGTAAATTTTTAAAAGTTTTAATGTCGTTTTAAAAAGCATGTTTTAGAAAATTTATTATTTCTAAATGTTTAAATTCTGAAGTAAGTATTTTTCAAATTTATTATAGTAGTAATTATTAAAGTGACTTAGTATTTTGATTTAAAAGGATAAAAATTTATTTTTATATTTTATAAGCAGCTTTGTTTTAAATATTCTTAAAGTATATAAATTTTGGAATAAGTATTAAAGTAGTTTTAATTTAAAATCCTTAAAGGATATTTTATAATAAAGAGTTTTTAAATTATTTTAAAAATCTATAGTCTCTGTGCTTGGTGTTCCAGTGGAAATAAATATGTGGGTATTTATTCCATGAGAAGAGTACGGTCTGAAAACTGGTTTCAAAAAGGTGTGAAAGTAGAAATATATCTTGTTTAGATATTTTGAGGTAAATGAATAATTCAGGAGAAATTATTTATGGTTGATGGTTGTTGTGAATGTTAATTGATAGTTAAATAACCGACTATCAATACTGGACCATGCGCTGATCATTTCGAAGAGACCGGGATCAGGATCTATTTCTCGAAAACCACTTAGATTCGGTTTGTACGTTTTCGTGGGTAAAACGAGTTCGGAGTCGAAGATGGAGCAATGAAGTGCAAGGGCTAGTCCCTACTAATCTTGAGGATAATTCCAAAATGGATGTAGTAGGAATAGTGTCTTCGGTTCTGTTCGAACCCGGGACGGACTTGTATGGATGATGCTTTCTGAGCATCGTCAAGTGGACGATGAACATTCTAAGTGAAACGTTCTATAAGGTAACACTTAGCCTCAAGTCTTATCAATCGGGAATGGCTGAAAACCAGGGGTTATGCAGTAAGTCTAGGTGGGTAGCACCCATTTCAGGGTGAGGTCATCCCTGTCTAGATGTCCCTTTATTTCGACTTTGTGGTGCGGTTGCTGATCACAACCGTGGGGTGATCTTACTCGGGATTATCCAGTAAGGGGTAATCCCGGTCTTGTGTTGCAGGAGGTCGGGAATGATCCTCGGTATGCTGATCTAGACCAGGTACCGTGACAGGTGGTACCCCAGTGCTTAGTCATTAGTTAGAAATCCATTCTCCCTACGCGCCTTGTACGATTTTTGTTTGTATTACCCACTTTGTGGCTAGTAGCTGGAATTTAATAGATGTAACAATTTCGGCTATTTTAATAAGTATTTGTAAATAGACCCTATTATTATATCAGAGGATTTTAATAAAAAGTGTTTTAGCTATCGTAAGGTAAAAATCCGACATGTTTATTTGTGGCGTGGTCTTACAAGATGCTTTTGATTTTCAAAGGATTTTGAAACTTCAATAATCAATTTGAGTGTGATTTCTCACGCTGTTATTCCAGACTGACTCGGGTGTTATTTAACTGTAATGCTCGGGTCAGACGGAGTATTATAGAATATAGGATATGATGTTGTGGAGCTCAAGAGGCGAGCTGGATGGCGATACGTACTTCCGTACTTGATTTATATTCCGCTGTGTATTCAGTTGTGTGAGGACAGGTTATGATTACTGTCCAATTGTGTGTTATGTGGTTGATGTATTCTGATGATGTAATGTATAAACAGATATATTTGTTTTTGTGTAAAGATCATTTATTATCTATTATATTTTATTCCGCTGCGATGGTTAGATTCTGATGCTGTTTTCTATCTTCTTCTTCTACCTCTTCTTCTTTAACCCTCATGGTTCTGTTTTTCGGGCATCGGAAAATCGGGCCGTGACATTGTGGTATCAGAGCCAGGTTGGTGATAACCTTGGCTATGGTGGGAATCACTCAAATGGAGTCAGTAGTACTCTAGAATGAGTTACAGCGTATTAACAGATATGAGCACGTATTTGCAAGTGAATATAAATTGTTTTAATATTGTGTTGGCTTATTGGTTGACTGGAATATGAATCCTAATCGAGTAAGTTGGCCGCTATTCGTGAAGAGTTTATAAACACCTGACACGATAAATTGAAACAGTATTGTTTTAAAGGTGGGTGAATTGAATAATTTTACCCAAAATATATTTTGACATAAGAGAAAATTTTTTGTAAACTATTTTAGCTAATATATGGTTGCTTGGATGTTAGGAATGATAATATTAAATTATTATCATTGTTGTGTGGAGATTTAACTAGAAATTGAAAATATAACCAGAGGTTAAGGAAATAAATTCATTTATAAAAATGAAATTTGTAAATATGAATTATAAATGTGATTTATAAATTGAAATATAATCAAATGGGAATTTGTATGAGCATAAATTATACAAATGAATTATAGTTAAAAATTTGATTTAAGTCAAAATTTGAAAATTTAAAACCCTGTAGATTTTGGAAGTGTTTTTCAAAGTGTTTTGAGGATAAATAATAGCATTATTGTTTTAAAAGTATTTCTGAAAGGAAATTGTTTCAAATAGATTTTGGGAAGGAATATAGCATTGAACTCACTTCAGTCGCTGGAAAATAACTTTGGTGATGACTGCAGCATCATCGATGTTCATTTTCGAGTTTCTAAGTGACGGATTGCTGCAAATTGATTTGTTCGAAAGAACCAGTGTGTGGGGGATAAAAACCAGGATTGGTTTAAAAATTTGAAAAATGTGATTTTGAGATAATGGTGATTTCAAAATGATTTGAAAACCAAAAGCCGAGTGTTTAAAAATCCTGATGAGGTAAGCTATAAGCTTATAATTGAGATGATTTTTAAATCAGAGAGGAGATATGAGCTTTGAATATTGGATTTAAAATTTAAAGTGAGAAGTTAAAAATGAAATTAACTTGGATTGATGAAGAAAATTGAATCGAATTGAATTAAATAAATCTGAGTTAAAATAGAATTGAATTGGAATAAAATTCAGTTGAGTTATAGGTGATATTAAATGGAATTAGATCCTTACTTAAATAACGGAAATAAGTTGGATAAGGATTGGATTGGAATAAATGAATTATAATAACTTATAAAAGAATAAAAATCCATGGAATAAAAATATGCTTAAGTTATAAGTAAGCGACAATCTTGAGTAAAAAAATAAAGATGAATATATTCAAGCCTAGAAGGAATGGAAGTGTTTAAAATAATAAGTTGTGACTTATAAAATTTAAAAGTGGAATAGAAAACGCAAAATAAATATTGTTTGATGATTTGAAAAATAAAACAAAAATCCAAACTTGAATTATAAAATAAATTGAACTTAAGAAAATTAAATAGAGTGATTTTTGAGATTAAAAATCAAGTTTTGAATTATAAATAAAGGGAGAACTAATTAGATAATAAATTAGTTAATGAAATATGTAAATGGAACCTAATGTAGTTAAATAGAAGATGAATTTGTGAGTTAATATTGAAGTTTGGAAATAAAACTCAAGTTATAAATCAAATTCAACTTGAATCGTTAGTGAAGTAAATATAATTGAAAATGTTGCCAAATAAAAAGAAATTGGACTAAAGTAGTAATGGTTGTAGTTGCAATAAAACACAGATGAGTGGGAATAAATTGAAAATGGCCTTGTAATTAATTAAATTAATTGAGAATGAATTGAATCTGGAAAATTAAAATTTATACGAAACATATGAACTAATCAAATAAATTTGTAGATTGAAATGAGATTTGATTGAAATAGAATCGAGTTAAATTGAAAGGAAAATTTTATTTGTAAAATGAAAATGAGCTTAAGTATGAAATTTGAATAATTTGAAATAAATTAATTTAAGTCTAAAATTAGTGTAAGCTTGGCTTCGAGTAAGGGTAAAAGCCCATTAAATGAAAGCTTGGGTAAATTTAAATTGGGGAATGGTTATTAATATATAAGCATGGAATGGTTCAAGCTTAATAAAATGGTCTCAAACGAAATAAAGGCGAATATGGAATGAAATGCAAATGTATGGTTGGTGAATAAACTAGAAATAGAATGGAATTTAAAATAAATTGAGTCAAAATCAATTTAAATTGATTATAAAACTTATGTAATTATTTATTCACACGGATACAATCAAATTGCATAGAATGAATTGCCGTTTGACATAAATGAAGGTAATTAAAATTCTATGTATCGATAGAAGTGAAATAAAATTGATTTTGAAATCAATCGAGTTGAATATGAGCTTGTTTGGATTAAAATAAATTGAATATAAGAAATTGAAGTGTAAACCATTATAATTGAATGGAATGGCACGAATTGGTTGTAAACCATTAAAATTAATATCGGAACCCTATAAGTTGCTTATAAATATTGTTTAACCTGCATTGCTTATAGAAACTCGTATGCTTACTAGTTAAATATGTAAAATGTTGTTGAGTTACATGATTTTGGAACTTACATATTTGAATTGAGTAAGTACAAGTTCAGGGAAGCCATTGGGCTGGATTTGATTGCACAAATTGCTAAAATAATAAGCCGCTTGCTTAAAAATGCTAAATAAAGGTACGCCTATGCAATAAAAATAGGAAATATGAACTGTTTTTGTTTTTCCGACAGGGTGGGTCGAAGTATATATATTTATATCTTTTGTCAAATTGAAAATGCTCCTCCCTACAAAGGAGACTCTGTCAAAAAATTTCGAAAATTTTGGGAGTTAGAAAAAAATTATGAGAAAATTTTTGTTAGCGACAAAATAATTTCAAATTGGAAATTGAAATAAATTAGTGAATGAAACTAATTTAAAATAATGATATGAATCGGTTATAAATGGAAGATAAATTCAATATTAAGAGGAGAAGATAAATTGAATTCATATGGAAATGGGAAAACTATTTTGGATAGAAGTAGATATGAAAACTTCTGTAAGGAAATGTATAAAATGATTTTAAAAGTTATGATTGGATATAATTGCTAAGTAGGATATGCAGGTACTATAAAGGGAAAGGAAAATTGGTTTTGATTTCAGAAGATAAATTTGAATTACTCGACAAAAAGGTATGTGTTTAAAATTTCTGTATGAAATTTAATTAGGATTTTGATCTAGCCACTTGGCCTTTTGTTTTCTTTTGGAATTTGGGAGCTCGTAGAGGCATTTTGTAGTTGTACCGATCTAGCCGTGCAAAGGAGACGCTGGCGAAATTTTTCAGAAATTTAGAGAATTAGAAATTTTTTGAGAAAGTTTTGATAATTTAAATTTGAATAAATGAAGTAAATAATATTGTTGGAAACTATGGAAAAGTTTGGGAAGTTAGTAAGGTTGATGATGTTCTTATTAAAAGATGATTTTGGGTATTGTTAAAAACTATTTGTTTTGGGTAGTTGTTGAAACCCGATTGATTTAGGAAATTAGTTATGGGTTATGGACCATTCCTCTTAACTAGTAATTTAGGGGACGAAATTCTTTTAAGGGGGAAGGAATGCGACGACCAGGAATTTTCGAGCATTTGAAATTGGAATATTTGATTGATTTTAAATATTTAAAATTTAATTTTTAACTTGAATTCAAATATCACTATTTATTTGATAATTAAATTATTGAATTAAATAATTTGAAGTTGGGTAAAATATTGAATCTCTAGTTTTAAGCTTGTTAAAAATATTTTAAAGGCTTGTAAAATTTATATTGATAGTAGAGAAGATAGTAAAGGTGTTGAAATTGAATTTGAGAATGTTTTGTTAATTTTTAAAAATATATCGTTTAAATCGACGTTTAAAAATAGCCTTTCAGGGCACAGTCTCGGAATTTGACGAAACCAGTTCCATTGGATCCGTAATATTGTATTATTATTGGATTTCAATTTTCGTAGCATTGAGAGTTGTCGTGTGATCGTACGGTAGATTAACGCGTTGTAGTTTATATCGAAAATTCAAATTTAATTAAGTATATATATTTATTTATACTAGTCAGCGTCATCCGAATTTCCATCACACCTGAACTTTTTGAATCACTGTAGCAAAGCGTCTTCAACACGCTTCCCCTCTTTAATATTAACAGCCGAGCGTGTTAAAACACTCGATCCTCTCCTCCTTTCTAAAATTTCATTTTTTCTTCAATTTCAAAAAAAAAAAGAAAAAAAAGAGAGTAATGGCCGAAGAAAAAATTATAATGGTATGGCCGAACTTCGGCTATATGTATAAAAAAAGGGATAACGGCGAGCGACCTTGGGGAATACGAAGAAATCGCGAGCCCCTCTTTCTATCGAAGTCAAATCGAATTCCTCCGTGTATAAAAAAGAGAGAGAGAGAGAGAGAGTGTGTGGCCGCGCTATCCTTCGATTCGAATTCTTGTATCAATATTGAGACAAGGCATCTCGCGTGCGATCGAAGATGACAGCCACCTAGAGGCTCGCATTCGGCTGGAACGGGGAGCACGCGAATGGGGGACAGACCGGCTGTGATGGCATTGGTTGAGAGATCGAGAATCTGTGGTCTCGAAGCTAGCGTAAAGATGGGGTTCTCTGAGTTTTCGTCGATGTCGACGGCATGTGAGAGTTTGGGATGCCAGCGTTCGGTCAGGTGAGGGGTCTAGGGTTCGGCTTTGAATGGTTGAGCAGACTGTGGCGATGGCAGCGTCGAGCAGTGAGGTATCGTTTTATTTATTCAAATTAAATAAATAAATACACACACACACACACATGCATGTTAAATATACCGGGATAAACAGAAATTTTTACCGATAAGATTTTTATACAGAAAGATTTTAGAGATATATACATATATGGGAGTTTTTAGATATTGAAAGGTTTATAAAAAGATTAGATTTTTAAATACTTATAAATTAAGTTCTAAGTACATGTAGTTCCTAAAGAAAAATAATAATAAATATTCATATTTTAATCCACTGGTTATTTCAAAATAATATAGTTAGAGTGATTAATTTGTTTAACAAACGTACTTAATTATATTGTCACTAAAAATATTTTTTAAAAGGAAATCGGTTTAATTTAATTTTTGTTTTAAAATAAAATCATTGGTAATTAAATTCATAAATGGGAATTTAATTGTTCAGTTAGTCAAATATTAATAAAATCATATAATGTTTATTCAAGGTTTAAAATCTGAAAAGAAATAAGCTGGTCTGGAATGGATTGCAAACAAAACAACTCAAATGTGAGTCAATCTCACTCATCTGGTTGATATTTAAATTTAAATACTTAAATTTAAATATTTGGTTGAATGATTGAATTATTTTGATGTGCAATATTATATATAGTATTATATAATATATCTTGGAATGATTGATTTCCCGCATTATATAGCGGATGAGACCCTATGCGCTGCATAATAGCGGATGATATTATATTAATCCCATATACCGCGATGTTCCACCTCGAAGTGGAATTGGTATTTTATATTGTGCTAACATCTGTGGATGCAGGGAAACAGGGTTGGAGGGATCCAACTGGATTCCTCAAATTATTTATATTGTTTAATATTCTCTGTTATGAATATTCGATATTCTGTGATGAATATTATTGATAATTGGAATATTGAATGCTATGGTTTACTTGAAAATATTTCGGTACACTGAGTTATCAAAATATATAGAATTGGATTTTTGAAAATAAAATAAGGAGAATTTGTAAGTGAAATAATTATGGAGAATATAAATAAATTAAGATTGAACTGGATAAGAATAATAGTGGTTTTAAAATTCTAATAAATAAATTCCGTATATGAAAAGAGAATTTTGAATAAACAGGAAGATAATGAATTTTAAACTTCCGTGTTATTATTTAAAAGAATAAGGCATTTATTTTAAATTTAAGATTTAAATTATTGAAAAGAATAAAGAAGAAATTTGGAAAACCTGAAATTGGTATGTTTCAGTTAAAAGATTTAAAATCAAAACGAAAAAATAAATAAATAAGTCTATAATTAATGTATTTTGAAATGATTTAAGTGAGTAAAGAAATTTATTTCAAAATGGAGTAAATTGAAAATCAATTTGAAAATTTATTCAAGTGGTTGAAGTTGGAACTTTAAAAGAGAAGTGGGACTTTGAAATCTATAAACTGGGTTTATAAAAGTAAAGTAATATATCGGTGGATATTTGGAGGAATAAATTCACGATGGAAAGTTATTAAAGGAATGAGAAATTTTGTTTAAAAATAAATAGTGATTTTTTTTAAAGGATGTGAAGAGAAGTATATTTCCCTGAGTAGCCAAGTATGTTTCAAAGTAAATTTTTAAAAGTTTTAATGTCGTTTTAAAAAGCATGTTTTAGAAAATTGATTATTTCTAAATTTTTAAATTCTGAAGTAAGTATTTTTCATATTTATTATAGTAGTAATTATTAAAAGTGACTTAGTATTTTTATTTTAAAAGGATAAAAATTTAGTTTTATCTTTTATGACCAGCTTTGTTTTAAATATTCTTAAAGTATATAAATTTTTGAATAAGTATTAAAGTAGTTTTAATTTAAAAGCCTTAAATGATATTTTATGATAAAGAGTTTTTAAATTATTTTAAAAATCTAAATTGTATGTGCTTGGTGTTCCAGTGGAAATAAATATGTGGTTATTTATTCCATGAGAAGAGTATGGTCTGAAAACTGGTTTCAAAAAGGTGTGAAAGTAGAAATATATCTTGTTTTAGATATTTTGAGGTTAATGAATAATTCAGGAGAAATTATTTATGGTTGATGGTTGTTGTGAATGTTAATTGATAGTTAAATAACCGACTATCAATATTGGGCCATGCGCTGATTGTTTCGAAGGGACCGGGATCGGGATCTATATCTCGAAAAGCACTTCGATCCGGTTTGTACGTTTTCGTGGGTAAAACAAGTTCGGAGTCGAAGATGGAGCAATGAAGTGCAAGGGCTAGTCGCTACTAATCCTGAGGATAATTCCAAAATGGATGTAGTAGGAATAGTGCCTTCTGTTCCGTTCGAACCCGGGACGGACTTGTATGGATGAATGCTTTCTGAACATCGTCAGGTGGACGATGGGCATTCTAAGTGAAACGTTCTAAAAGGTAACTCTTAGCCTCAAGCCTCATCAACCGGGAATGACTGAAAATAAGGGGTATGCAGCAAGACTAAGTGGGTAGCACCCATTTCAGGGTGAGGTCATCCCTGTCTAGATGTCCCTTTTTATTTCGGCTTAGTGGTGCGGTTGCTGATCACAACCGTGGGGTGATCTTACTCGGGATTATCCAGTAAGGGGTGGTCCTGGTCTTATGTTGCTGGGGGCCGGGAGTGATCCTCGGTATGCTGATCTAGACCAAGTACCATGACAGGTGGTACCCCAGTGCCTAGTCATTAGTTGGAAATCCATTCTCCCTACGCGCCTTGTACGATTTATGTTTGTATTACCCACTTTGTGGCTAGTAGCTGGAACTTAATAGATGTAACAATTTCAGCTATTTTAATAAGTATTTGTAAATAGACCCTATTATAATATCAGAGGATTTTAATAAAAAGTGTTTTAGCTATCGTAAGGTAAAAACCCGACATGTTTATTTGTGGCGTGGTCTTACGAGATGCTTTTGATTTTCAAAGGATTTTGAAACTTTAATAATCAATTTGAGTGTGATTTCTCACGCTGGTATTCCAGACTGACTCGGGTGTTATTTAGCTGTAATGCTCGAGTCAGACCGAGTATTATAGAGTACATGATATGATGTTGTGGAGCTCAGGAGACGAGCTGGATGGCGATCCGTACTTCCGTACTTGATTTATATTCTGCTGTGTATTCAGTTATGTGAGGACAGGTTATGATTACTGTCCAATTGTGTGTTATGTGATTGATGTATTCTGATGATGTAATGTATAAACAGATATATTTGTTTTTGTGTAAAGATCATTTATTATCTATTATATTTTATTCCGTTGCGATGGTTAGATTCTAATGTTGTTTTCTATCTTCTTCTTCTACCTCTTCTTCTTTAACCCTTATGGTTCGGTTTTTCGGGCATCGAAAAATCGGGCCGTGACACAGCACGTAGGCAGGGTTTTGCCGAAGCTGATTAAAACTGTGTTGTTCTGTTTCTGTCTTTTATATTCTGCTATTATCCATGTTGCTATTTTTATGCTATTATCAGTACTGCGTTTATTTTATATACTTTCGCATTAAATTTTTATAATTAATAGTATCACCCTATTCACCCCCTCTAGCGTCAAATCGATCCTACAAGTAGTATCAAAGTTAGGAACAAAAGTCAATTTTTGATTTCAAAATTTTGGTTTTTCAGAAACCAATTTTCGTTTTAAAATTTTGAATTTTTAAAATGGCTTCTTTTAATAATGCTTTTGATGGGGGTCAGTCCATTGTTAGACCATCAATGTTCAATGGTGAATAGGCTTACTGGAAAAAATGAATGAAATTTTTTCTGAAAACCATTGATGCTTATAATATTGTTGAGACAGGTTACAGAACACCAACTATAGTGGTAAATAATCATGAAATAGATAAACCAATGGATCAATGGACAAATCTTGAAAATAGACTACATAATGCTAATGATAAAGCTATGAATTCTATTATTTGTCCATTGGATCAAATTGAATTTAATCGTGTCTTACATTATCTAACTGCACAGGAAATCTGGCACACACTTGAAGTGACTCATGAAGGAACATCTCAAGTCAAGGAATCACTCCTTGCCATGCTTAGTAGCGAATACGATAATTTCAGAATGGCCAAGGAAGAAAATGTCAAAGAGATATACGGACGACTTTCCAATATTGTATACAAATCAAAAGCTCTCAGAAAATCATACACAGAGTTGGAAATAGTCCAAAAAATCCTTAGAGTCCTTCCTCAAAATTTTAAAGCCAAAGTCACTGCCATTCAAGAATCAAAAGATTTGAAACAAATCAAAGTTGAAGAGCTCATCGAAAATCTCTCCACTTATAGGCTAGAAATGAAATTCAAGGAAGAACGCGAAGAAGGTGATGCATGAAAGAAATCGATATTTCTCAAAGGAACAATAGAAAATGACGACGACGACGGAGCAGCTGAGCTGGCACTATTAATAAAAAACTTTGAAAGGTGGAATCACAAATACAGAAATCCAGCTGAAAAGCAGAATAGTCAAAGCACTAGACAACTAAGACGAGCAAGAGATCATTTTTCACAAGTTCAACAAACCCTGTCATATCAAGCTCAATTGTCCACAAAATCTATTTAGCCAAGGAAAGAAATAGAAAAGGAGAAGTTTGCAGCCACTTGGGATGAAACCGATGAAGATGATAAAAGCACTGGCAATGAGAGTGAAAAAGCAGATTTGTGTCTTCTAGGTGATATAACTGACAATGATGATGACGATCTAAGCGAGATATCAAAACTTACTCATTCAAAGTTTTTTTATATATTTTCACGAAGTAAATGGCTGTTTCGAAAGAATTAAGGAGAAATACGCTAAAATTTAATCACAAAGAGACACTTTGATAGAATTAAATAAACAACTTAATAAATTGGTTAAAAACTATCAAAACAAAAGTCCTAAGTGTGACAAGTGTCCATCATTTGAAGAAGAGATTAAACAATCAGAAATTAAAATTAAATCAGTTGAAAATGAAATTCTGATTTTAAAAGAAAGTGAAAATACAGGAGAGAAAATTCCATTAAAAAGTGCACACAATTATTAAGTGAAAATGAATCTCTCAAAACACATGTCCATCAACTGCCTATGACTTTAGAAAATTTTTCAAAAAGTGAAAGATCATTAAATATGCTATTAAGGAAACAAACTTTTAATACAGGTAGACAATGACTTGGATATAATCAACTTGAACTTGTTAGAAGCAATATTAGTCAAGTCAAATCTGAGTGCACAATTTGTAGAAAAATAGGACACAATCAAAACATTTGTTGGCATAGACCCAAAAATGTAAAAACCATTCCAATTTGGATTCCAAAAGGCATAAATATAAAATCCCTTAAAGTTAAACAAATTTGGGTGCCAAAAGGAACAAATATAAATTTGCATGGGTCAACTCAATCATTTTTTTTCAAAATCTGTTGCCACTAGCAACCATGACCTATAAAAACAAATAGGTCACAAAAATATTCTCGCGTGTAGGCATGGTGGCTGGCCGAGGAACAACAATAGTGTTACCTGGATTCTGGCTATTCCAGGCACACAACGTGTGACGAATCAAAGTTCCTTAGCCTAGTATAAAGTTGCAGAATCATAATGGGTAACAACGAAAAATTATCGTAAAGGTAAAATAGGTAACGGTACATATATCTTGAACGATATATTAGATGTGATAATCTGCACCATAATCTGATTTAGTTCAGCCAGTTATGTGATAAAGAAATGAATGTTGATTTTGATTCTGACTTATTTAAAATTGTTGGCCAATTAACTTTTTATGCCGAGAAATCTAGAGTCTTCATATAGATTTATTTGGATTAATGATGATGTTTTATTAGTTGATGATTACTCATGATATATGCGGATATATTTGTTTCTGGATCTATCACTATGTTCACTGTTTGTTTATTTGCACGGCTTCAATTCAATTTCATTCAAAAGCTGTTAAAAATGATTTTAAGATATTTTGTTTCACACTTCACGATCTGATCTATGACATAATAATCTTGAACCAATAGGAAATTCGGATGCAGATAACACTGGCAAGCTAGTTGATAAGAAAACTACTAGTGGAACGTGATTTATGTTGAGACATTCAATAGTTGCATCATTTTCAAAGATAATATCTGCATACTTTTCATTTCAACCGATTTTTAATTAGCAGACATTTTTCTTTTATAAAACCCCTTCCATAAAATCAATTTTGTTGACCCCATTTCTGATTATTCATTTTAGAAAATTTGATTTTTTGGATTTGATCTTAAATGACTACATTAACTAATCTCGCTCCCTACTGATTACCGAAAAGATAAATAGTGATTGAAAAAGTGACGAGTGCTGATATTAATTATATATTATAACTTGAGATTGTATATTTAGTAAAGTTCTTTAGAAATTTAAACAAGAGTTATAAAAACTTCTTGTTGGTAAAATATTCCACGACCATCTCTTATTCTATTATATTTCTAACGACCATCACTCATCAAAATCCAATATAGTATGTCAATATGTGGTATTTTAGACCGAAAATCATTCGTTTTTCATTTTATTATATTTTTAGCAATAAAAACATCCAAAGTATTCACTCTCGTTTAAAAGTCCCTACGGTTATGCATGGGTAAATTACTTGGATATTTTTATTATATGCTTCCATACTCATTTAAAAGTCCTCACGGTTATGCATGTATGGAATACATATCGAAATTGATTGATTAAATAGACAAGGTATTCTAATCTCATTTAAAAGTCCCCACGGTTATGCGTGGTTAGAAGATACTTGAATTCATTTTTTTTTGGAAAAAAATTAGGAATACTACTAATCTCATTTAAAAGTCCTAATGGTTATGCATGGTTAGTAGATATTCAAATTCCTGATATAAATATACCACAAATATACACAACTATATGGTTTTATATAATAACATTATCACTATCATTCTAAAGTGGAATATGCAACAAACATAGTATTTATTATTTTTGTTTGATTTTTTTATTGAAATTTAATATTTATACTCGATTGGGTATTAATATTGTAATAATGTCTATCACTTTATCTCTATTTTTCTACCACCATTACTCTTTTGCTGATAACAAAAGGAGGAGAGAAAAGTTAAGATTTTGGCAAACAAAGGTCAAATATTTTATTTTGTATTTTCTATTTGCATCTAGGCTCATTTTCATATTTTTATTTATTTACATGCATATATGAAAGGGGAGCATTCAAATAGGGGGAGCAAATTCAATGATCAAATACATTTAATAAAATTCAAAATCTTAAATATGTTTTGTTATCATCAAAAGGGAGAGATTGTTGAATATGCAAGTATATGATTTTTGTTTGATGATAACAAATATATACACACACACACACACACACATATATATATATATTCATTTAAATGTATTTGTTAACGTACTATTTTATTTTTCCACATCATATATATTTGCTGAATAAAATAAATAACACAGAATTTAAATTCAAACAGATATTTTATTTAAACAAATATTTGTTACAATATTGAATAATACAAATTTAAGCTCTCACTATATATATATATATATAAACTTCAATTACATTACAATTTCAATCACATCACATTTTTCATTATATATACATTTTCATCTCACTACATTTCACCCATTCACTCGTATTTGATCTTCAACTCTATTTCAGATTGAATCCAGCATCTGCGTAATCTGCAAAATAAATACTAACGTAGTAAAATTAAAAAAGAACTATTTGTGCAGTGTAAAATAAAATGTGCATTTTGAAAATGTTATTGCCTTAGTTATTTGGATTGTTCGTCGTCATTTAATTTTGAATTCATCATACACGAACAACTTGTGACATGCACAGTGTATCATTGTATATGCCACAAGGCCGTGCACACCAGTATACACTTGACAAACTGCAGGGACAGGTGAGCATAAGGTCAAACCAAATCAAAAGTGGGGTTCAACTCAAGTGAAATACAAATAAAGTCACGATATTAGCACAAAGGTCAAACCCGAGCTATAAGATGGATTCAACTCAGGTGAAATTCAAAAAATCAAGATGAAGTTCAAGTGAAAAAAATGAAAAGTGACGTGCACAAGAAAACAATGTAGCTAGTTAGATATGGAACCAGAGCTATAGTTTCAAGTGCACAACAACATCGAGAATGCCAGACCTCATATATAGTATGCACATGAATCAAATGCAATCAACTGAAGTGAAGACCTGCCAACATGTATGATATGATCAAAGGCAACAATGCCAATCAAGGTCAGACTGCACAGTCAAATGCAAGCATATGAATACAAACTCAGACTGTAAATACAAAGTTCAGTTGCATGGCACAAAGGCACACAACACAGTCTCGACCAAAGCATGATGTACTTGTCAACAAGGACATAGTTGATGCATGCAGACTTCAAGATATAGTGCATAGTCAAACCGAAACAACATATACACATGCCCAGGCTCTATCAAAGTCAAATTCCTTCAAATGAACAAGACCGAAACTGAAAATAAAACGGCATATGTATATACACAAGATATGGACTATGGTGAATCAAATTGAAACAGACTTGTATACCACACAAGAATGAACAAAGCCTCAACAGTAAAGCTCTGGAACAAAATCAAAGACAACTAAATCATGGAAAAGTCTCAACAACACATATACACACACATGCATATGCATGTGTACATATGGTGACATGCAACAGTGAAGCCACCAGACTACATGAAGTCTAATAATAACCAATGGACTCAGACTTGAAGTAACAAGAAGGATCAACTAAACCAAGAAACGATGACTGGAAACACTATAGCAACTCAACACAATGCATATGTTAGCAGTGATGTACACATTGAACCAAACAACTATACATAATGTGAAGATATCAAGTGAAGGCCACACCAGCTTGAATGTACATAAGCAACAATGCACATCAACTATCAAGTACAGACTCAATGAAACAACACTGCAAACAAGTCACATGTTCCAAACAACTAATATCACACATAACTTCAAGCATGCAACCAAATACAAGTCGAAATGCTCAGCTCACAAAAATGCAAAGCTATGCCAGAAAGTGCAGACCACATTCATATGAAACCATGGTCAAGCACACACACACACACACACACATATATGATGTATGTGTAGTGATAACTAGTACAGCAGCTCGAATGAGCACGTGCAGTTATATACATATGCAACAGCCGGAATACAACTAGAGAATCACCAGACAAGTGAGGTTGACAAGACAATAGTTCCGGATAAGTGAAACATGGAGATGACATTGATGTACACATATAAAACAGTGGACAATGTAACCCATATCAATGTCATGATACAACTACATATGCAAGCAAGTCAGAAAATCAAGGCATGTAGCCGTGGTGACCAAGATAATAACAAAGTCAAATTTACACAAAATCAAAGTGGCCAAAGTCAAATGTAATAGCAGCTTCTAATTGAACAAGTCAGTGCCGAAGTTAAATATTATCACATTCAATAAGCATAAAGAAAGGAACCAAAGTCAAGTTTAGATGCAAGAAAATCAAGCCGTGGTAGCCAAGGAATCAAACAAGTCAGAATCGAGCCGTGATAATCAAGTAATCACAAAATATACGAATTTGAACAAGTTAGTACAAATCTCAAGCATTCAAGCAAAATTGGACAGCAAAACAAATTATCAAACAATCGAATATTTAAGGAATTGAACCCTATTTAAACCCAAAGTCACCATTGCCCTAAAATCCATCGAGTTCAAGCAAGCCAATCGGTAAAGCAAAAAGCATAAATCACATACCATTAAAATCGAACTCGATCAAGAAGCAGCCGCAAGCAACAATCAACAGAGGGATCAAATCGAAGAGTATTTCATCATTGCAATATCAAGCGGCGCCTCATTTTCAAAGCCCTAGTTTATAAATTTGGACGAACGGGTATAAAAGAGAAAGCAGCCATTTTTAGCGCCAAGGAAAGAAGGTCGAAGGAATAAAAAGAAAAGGGGGATTTCTTATTTGGGCCGGTTGCCATAAATTATCAATTGGGCTTTATTTTTAAAATTCGGGTTTGATTTTTAAATTGTTTTTCAATTTGTATTTTTTTTTCTTTTAAAACAGTTGTAAAGTCTAGTGTGTGACTAAGGGATGAACTACAGTGATGTAGTTCGAGAATTAGTGACTCAATGGTTGATTTGTGGTGGAGTTTTGAGTGTAGAGTTAGGTTAGTCAATAGCGGGTGTCGCGAGTTTACTTGTGTACGCGTCTGATTACTTAATTTCTAGTACAAACCTTGGTGGCAGCACGTAGGCAGGGTTTTGCTGAAGCTGGGTAGATCTGTGTTGTTCTGTTTCTATCTTTTATATTCTGCTATTATCCATGTTGCTATTTTTCTGCTATTATCGGTACTGCGATTATTTTATATATTTCTGCGTTAAATTTTTATAATTAATAACATCATTATATTCACCCCCCTCTAGGGTGAAATCGATCCTCCAATATATACATAATCAAACATATAAAACAAAACATATATATAATAGTTAAATATATATGTATATATATAAGGCTAAATAAAATGTATATATATGAATAATTAATTCCATTCAAATACTTAAAACATATATATACATATATATATTAAAATTATTTCCAAAACAAAATTAGCATAATAAATACACAATAATAATTTTATCATTATTTTATATATATAATAAATAGTTTCATTCATAATAATTAAAAATATTAATAAATCAAATTTTAAAATGTAAGAAAATTTAGGATCATAAAATACAGGTACAATTTTTTTTTCATGCTTTTTTAAAATAAAATATTATTTTTAATAAATAAAAGAAATGTTCAACCTAAGTAATTTAATTATTAAAAATATTAAATGTTAACAAAAAATTCTGAAATTTTTTCCGTGGGTTACTGCATTGATGCAATATTTATTTTAAATATGATAGACAATTCTAATAATCAATAAAAGATAATTTAAAATTATTTATATATATAAAAAATTTATTTTCGAATTTGATAATTCATATTATGTATAAATAGGCGAAAGGAAAAATTCTAAGCCGTTTATACGCTATAAATATACATATATGTAGTTATATGTTTGAAATATACATTAGTCTATATTTAAATTAATATATAAATATACATAAAATAATTAATAATGAATTTTTTTAATTTTGTACAGAAAATTATGTTTGTTTATACATAAATTATAACACATAATAATATAACCATGCACATAACCAAACTTATTTGTGACAACTACATATACCTTTGAAAATCTCACCTAACTAGTTATACAACATTAATATATATACATATTTGAGGTTATTCAATATTAAATCATAAATATGATATGATCACCATTTATATAAATAAAATACCAATTGATGATGCCTTTGAGTCCGCTTGAATCAATGAATTCCGTTCTCTAGTTATGCTCGATCCGTCAGATTGCAAGTCTGGAATCGTCGACCTTTTCTATCAAATAGTTCTTTTACTTAACTTGAATTGATATAAGATTCTTAGAACGGATATGGGGATTAATTTCGGCCGGCAAACTTGAAAATTATGGTAGCCAAAAGTTGTTTTTTGATTAAGGGTTTATAGAGATATATATCTAGCATTGTACAAGAGAGATATTAGGACAATCTCATTACATATTCTCTCTTAATCTTAGCCGTCCATCTCTAGGTCTAATCCTAAGCTTTAGCCGCCTCCATTGTCAAAGCCAAAATTTGCAGCCCTATTGATGGGCTTTAAACCCATTTAAGCCCAAGCTAAAACGCTACGTAGTTAAATCTAATTTAATGGCTTATTGATATCGCATATCGATTGGTATATTTATAACTATTATAAATATATGTAACAATTTTTATTTCTTAAACTATATTCAGATTTTTATAATTAATATTTCATAAATATTAATTAATTTAATTTATTTATAACAATTATAAACTAATTAAATCATTCAGTCTTAATGGAATTCATCATTTCAGTTGTGTAACTCTTAGATGTAAATTTGGTCAGCAATAAACACCGAACTATTCGAATTTAAACGTTTACACGTCACTTAACAAGTGGTGTGACATTATGGCCAAATTTATCGCTTATTCATTTTCAGTAAAATCTTATTTAATTTAATAAGCATTACCCGTTAGTGCCATTTATATACACAATTCTCTTCGACAAAAACTGTATCACTTTGGATTTATGGAATTTGGTAATGGCCAAAATTCCAAAATTGTCCGTGTTCTACTCTATAGTCCAAACACTCCTTGATTCAATAATAACAATTATTATTAACCGTACTACTCTGACAAAAGATTTTGACTTTGGGTTGAGTTAACTTTGGCCATGATACTAACCTCCTATAACTGAAGCGACGAATCCTCTCTTGAGTAGCGTCTTCTTTCCAATAATTCCACTCGACCCAACTATAATCATTTGATGTATGTCGTTCCATGATTTGACTATAATCAAAGCAGATTTTTTCATATTGAATGTTGACAGTATTCTCAAGTCGAAAGAATTGTGTAAATTAGTCACATCGATATTTTCTATTTGACCTTAGTTATATTAATGAATAGAAAATTATCGAGTGAGTCATTCCATAGTTATCCAATAACTATCAGTACGTAACCTCTTGTTGCCCCCATAGTCATGAGTAATACACTGTCCAACATTTGAATAGCGTTACGTACTCTAGTCTTAACAAATACACTAATATCCAGTCTCGATGCATCTTGACTACGAACATTTAAAATGATACATTTGTTTCATTGTGATAAATTACTCACGGTTACAACACTTTGTAACTACTATCACAAAACATATCATTTATGGATTTTCTATTAAATATACTTTTAATTAAATTTATTAATTTATATAACTACATTATATCAAGTATATAATAGAAAGAAAATACCTTTATTTCGAACAAGATTGGTCAACGAGTTAGATATATGTAACAAATTATATAATTGCCCTTAGGGCATACCCTAACTCTATCACTTATATCATTATAACCATATATAATAAAAAATAAAATGAAAATCTTACTTTATTTCTAACAAGGTTCGCTATAAGAGTTAAGTTATATTATTTTTTTACAAAATTACCCTTGGGGAAAATCCTTGACTATATCAATGACACCCACTTTAAATGCTCAACTTCTAAATCTTCGATATCAATGTAAATACCATTTTCCTAGGCATCTTCATTCCTGTGTTTTGACACCCAAGATTCTCTTTCTATCATGTCACTCTTAAAATTACTACGATAAAAAACTTTAGAAACATGACATCTTGACATAGTATACTCATATTGAACTAATATCTCCTCAAGCAACCCATTAAATAACTCTACCTTCACAATCTTCATAAACATATAATGGGCCTTCACCTTAATCAAAAACCATAATATAAGATCAATTTTGTCCCTATTACCGTCTTTACATTTGATGGAGTACCCAAAACATTAAAAATAACACTAATCATCTTTTCCACAACACAAAATCCGAACAAAGAAATCTCACTCAAATCAGCACTGTAAAAGATAATTCTTTAGGGAGGTTCAAACATAGATGCCACTTTTGAGGCAATTTTGAATTAAAAAACATACCAACCATCTTTTAAAAAGCTTCCACATTAAACCACGTTTTTAAATAATTATTTAATATTTTTAATAAGAAATTTATTTTAATTAATGTTTTATAACTTCTAGTTTTGTCGATAAAAGAATAATATGAAATATTATTTTTTCGTATATTTTCTAGTTTCTTTAATCCTTTATGAATTTTGATGAACTAATGAATTTTGCTAGAATTTTTTAAAATAGATAGAGCATTTTTTTTCAACATTTCCGTTTTGTTTTGAAGAAAGTGTACTTTTTGACAAATTTGATTTTTCTTGAAGAACTTTATGAAAATATTTGGACTTTTCTAAAATCGTTTCTTTGGAAATATTTGATTTTGTTAAAAGATGAATCTTCGTTGAAAAAAAACCAAACTTTTGAAGAAAAATGTCCTTTTTATTGAAAATATTTGATTTTAAACCAATGTCGGAATTTCACAGGGTCATTTATTTTATTGATGTTATATCAGTCTTGAATAAAATTAAAATCTAGTTTGATTCGTTTTTATTTATTAAATTACTGTTTATATTTTCAACATGAACGGATGAGGTAGTATTGACGTTACCCGTATATTGCTAAGATACTCTGTAGTGTTGGGGTAAGTGGAAGAAATTAACATTGGTACTGTAACTGCTTTAATGAGGAGAGAAGCCAAATGTTGGGCGGGGCTTTTGAATCATTGGACGCACGTTCTTTCTTCAGCCAGAGCACTCAAGTTTAACCTAACCTTTCATCTTCCTCCTCCTGTAAATGTCCAAACTCACATTTCAATTGAAGAAGTAAAATTAATGTTACAGGTAGATGTCAACTGGAACACCTCTACACGATGTTTTCAGGTATAACACAAGTCAACATTTCTCAAAACAACTAAAATAGAAGTACAAAAGGAAGAGTTCGAAATTTTAGGTTTTTCCCTGTCTTTATCGTTTGTCCAGATTTTATAGGAGGGAAGCAATTTCACTGCTAAACGTGACGGCTATGGAGCTCTATCTGCTTGATCCTCCCTGAATTTCGGTAATGATTTGAAATTTTGAATTTGTTCTTACTCTTACTATTCGATAAACTTATTTTAATTAATATTTACACTACAATATCAGTTTTATCGTAGCAAGATTTGATTGACATGGAGCTATATGAAATTGAAAGTTTTTTTTTGGTACCGTCTGGATCTGAAAAATATGCAGTGAAATTTTGAGACGGAGTGAGCAGTCATGGTATTTCACTCATCCTTACAAAATTTGCATATTTACCTAGAAAATGTCGAATGGAAAGGTGGGAAGTAAACTATATCATACGGTTTATTGGAAAAAGGGAAACAGAGTGATGGAGGTGCAGGGAATTGAACCCTGTGCCTCTCGCATGCGAAGCGAGCGCTCTACCATATGAGCTACACCCCCAAGCATGTTATAAATTTGTATTTCCTACTTCCATCAAAGAGAAATTGTCATCCATTTTGTACTGCCCCTCGTAGGGCTGCATAAAGGTTGAGTTGAATTGGATTGGACTGAATATGCATAAAGGTTGAGTTGAATTGGATTGGACTGAATACTTCGCTCGACCTATATAGGTATGAGTTAAAGTTAGAGTACCATCACATAGAATTCATTCACTACATATTTAGTCAAGAACGTTGTTTCAAAGTACATTTAAAATGCTCTAAGAATATTTCTCAAAAAGCTCATAATCAATCCTATGGGTTTTTGGCCAATCTAATTTTACTTGGATTGACATCAAATATGATTTTTTTAAGCATATATTTATTCTAGAATACACATGATCTATTATAGTTTTAAACTGCTCTAATTTTACTTGGACCGATATTGAATGAGTTTCTTGGATAGGATTGGATTGGGTTAAAATAAGGTTGGATTGAATAAAATATCACACCCGACATGTACGTATTATGTGTTAAAAGTTGTAACCTATATCTAATCCAAACTCGGTTGGTGGTTGAGTTTGGCTAGGTTTACGTGGGTTGAGCCAGATTGGTTGGTATGTTAGATTAGGGTCAAGTATGAGTTGTCTGCCCCTAGGTCCGTGGACTGGATAGAGTAGACTAACTACTAGGGAATACCGATCCTATAGATATAGATGTTACAGACCCTTTACAGTGATGAATGAGATATTGTCCTACATCGCCAATAATATGTGCAGTTTTATGTTTATATAGTAAATCTCTCAAATCTATATTGGTTCTTAGGGTCAGATAATTTTGTGCGAGGAAGGGGCTTATATGGCCATGAACTAACGCACACGCCGTCCGCCTGTCCCGTATCAAACCGGATCGGGTGCGGGTCCAATAAGAGCGGACCGTGTTATTTTTTTGCTGGACAAAAGTGAAGAGTTTTTTGACTGTTTAAATTCAAACAGATGAGAGTCACATCTGTTTGAATGGACATGGACGCTGCTTTTTCAAACGAAGAGACCGGTTTCATGTGAAATGAAGCGGCGTGGCCGGTTTCCAACGGATATAGCCGTTGCGAATTTGCTGTGTTGCAAATTGAAACGAAGAGACGCGTCCTTTTTTCAACGGATGTAGTCGTTCCAAATTTGCTGAAGAGACGCGGCTTTTTTTCAATGGGTGTAGCCGTTGGAAATTTCCTATATAAGGAAAATGAAACCCGATCACTTTCCAATTCCAACCAATTCTCTTCCTTTCTGAAAAAACAGTCATCCATACCACACAAAAGTTCATACGCACCACAATCTCAAACAGATCACTTCTGTTGTATCTTGAAAGACTTTGAATAAAGTTTTAAGAAAATTGTTACGGCAAGCCTCATACGAAATTTTCTTCTTCATCCGGTTAGATTTCTTGTTTATATATACACACACACATCATTCTGCAATCTTTCCATTTCGAAGTTGTGCCGTTTCTACGGATTAGTACAACGATTGTTTATCGCTATACTTTAACGTAGCATTTTGTTGTACTTATTGCTATAGTTTGTTGTAAATTCATTACAACAATAGTTATTATTAAAAATCACCGATAAATAATTCCAAAGTAGAGGAAATCTGATTTGTAAACTTGTGTTAGGAGTTTATAACTGACTGATCTCTGTTTTTGTATACACGTCATATAAAAATAGAGATAAATTATTTATCTTTAACCGATCCATGCTGTAAACGCTTATAAATATGACTAATACAACAGATAATCATTTTAGTTATCACTAATTACTATATTATTTAGCGGTGGCGAAACATTTCAATCGATATAATCAAATCAAACATGATTATCTTTCCAATATGATGATATTAGGGTCGACACAAGCTACATTTTGTCATGATTGTAGGAAATGATTCGATAAACTTTGTTTAATCTAAAATGGATTAACCATGGTAATTCAGGTAAACTTTGTTGGAATAATAAGTCATACAATATTTGTTTATCTTTTCTGACAAATAGTATATCCTAAAAGGTGGAGGCGTGGGGAATCAAACCCTGTGTCTCTCGCTTGCAAAGTGAACACTATATCATATGAGATCTTGTTCCCACTAACTGAAATTGTCATTCATATTATGTTGTTCATTGACTTTTATAGAGCATAATGCCTGCTTCAATCCTTTAAAGATAGCTACGAATGATTAATCTCTGATTGATCCATGTTGCAAACGCTTCATTAGAATTTGAACTGTTAAGTAAATATAACAAATACAACAAATTAGTCACAACAATTATAATTAATCACCATATTATTCTATATTGTTTAGTAGCGGCGAATTATTTCAGTCAATATCACCAAATTAAGCATACTTATCTTTCTGATATGATGGTTGAAGAGTTGACATAAGCTACATTTCTCGTGATTGATGGAAATAATTTGTCCACAATATTAATTGGAATTAATAAATTTCCATTTGGATATTAAAGAGAAGATATTTGGATAGTAAAGCTTATGTGGTTGCTTGATCTGAAACTGAATGGAGCAAACATGGTTATGTAGATAATTTTTATTTGCAATAATAAGCCATGTAATATTTCGTTCCTTTTTGCCAAAAAGTTGTATGTCTTCTTTCCTTTAGAGAGAAGTTGTGATTCATTCTATATTGGTCATTGGCTTAGATAGAGTCGTCTAGGATTGTTATGATAATGTTACCCGTTACCAATGCGAAAAAACGACCACGTATCGTTACCATAGGTAAGGCAAAAGTGAATATTGATGCATTACCATTACAATTGGTAAAATAATAGTTGATATGCCGATAAATCGGTAAATCCTTGACTAGTAATGGTAAAATTTGTGTGACGACCCGGAATTTCTAACAATTTAATTAGGAACAATTAATTGATTTTAAATATTTAAAAGTTAATTTTAATTCGAATTCAAGATATTAATATTTACTTGGTAATTAATTTATTAAATTATATAAACTGAAATTGGGTAAAACGCTGAATCTGGAGTTTTAAGCCTGTTAAAAATGATTTGAAGGCTTATAAAATTTATATTGATAGCACTGAGGGTAGTGAAAGTGTTGAAATTGAGTTTGGAAGTGTATTGTTCAGTTTTAAAATATATATCGTTCAAATTGAATTTTAAAATAGCCTTCCGAGGCACAGTCTCGGAATTTGACGAAACCAATCCCATCGAATCCGTAATAGTTAGTTATTATCGGATTTTAATTTTTGTAGCAATCCGAGTGGTCGTTTGACCCTGGCAGCTCGAAACGCTTAGATTTATTTTGATCGATTAATTTAATATCGATCGTTTAATTCCGTAACTCGCACATACATTCATATTAGCCTCCGAAACACGTTCCCTTGTGTTCGGAATACGGGTAAAACCTTATAAACGTCGAGAAGCATACCTCAATAGGGATTCCGAATTTTGAGATATGTTAAACATGATATTTTGGAATTAATTAAAAATTTAGAATTCTTAAGTCAAATCCTATTTTCCATCAGCCAACCCAAGCCGACAAGCACAGAAATTCTGAACGCTAACATTACTTTGTCCCCTCTTTTTCTTCTTTCGAAAAGAAAGAAACCAGAAGGGAACGTGTCTTCTTCCCTAAGCTAAAATCTTTTTTTTATATATTGATGGCCGATATAGGTTATCCAGGACCTCGTTTTTACTTTCTTCCTTTCTGGTTCCCTTCACATTCAATTCGAAATCCATAAATTGAAATGGTCGACACCCTAATATTTCATTCGTTTTCGTTCTAAAGAAAAAATATGCAGAAAATGGCCGAAGCCCTCGGGAAAAAAAAAAGAAGAAGAAGAAAGGGGAGTAGAGCTGCATGTACTCGCACGCGCGATGAGATCTGAAGAGAGACGCATGGGAAGCATCACGCATGGCGAGCAGTGATCGTGTAAGCTGTCTAGTAGGGTTTTCGCACTCTCGCGCACGGCACTTGAAGGCGCAGCTGGAGGGGATTGTCGCGTTCGAGCGTGATTTGGGCACGATTTAGTTTGAGGATTTCGCGTTCACCAGATTCGCGAGAGCAGGGATCGAGCAGGGCTTGGTGCGCATGATGACGTAGGGAGTTTTAGCAGTGTTTGTTGCAGTGGAGGGATGAAGCGTCGATCGCGTTTGGTGGCGATGTTGTCTGGTGAGTTGTTTTAGGGTTTATGGTTTTATTTGATTTTGATTTTGAAATTTTTAAACGGTAAAAAAAAAATATTGCAGTAGAGGAGGGAAAAAAATTTATTCATGCCTATTTTATTTTATTATATATATAGAAAAGATTTTGATATGTATATAGGAATTTTAAATTGTTGAGGAATTTATAAAAAAGTAGATTTTTTTAAATCTATAATTTATTCTATATGTAGTTTTAAGAGAGGGATTAATAGTTAATTAAGTCATTAGTCAATTTAAATTATCATATGAAGTGATTAATTTAAAATTAAATTTTAATTAAAATTGTTAAAAGGAATAGTTGATTGCTTGATTAGGTAAAATATTAATAAAAATAATATAATATTTATACAAGGTCAAAATTTAGAATAAACAAGCTGGATTTGGAATGGATGCTATCAAAATCAAAGGTGAGTAAATCTCACTCTGTTTGATTTTTATTTAAATTTAAATGGTAAATTTAAAAAATTGGTTGACTGATTAAGTTGATTGAATGTGTTCTAATGATCTAGTGACTTTGGTTTCAGTTGGTATTCGAGTTAATTGTTGATTGAGTCGAAGCATTTGGGTTTAAAAAGGTTTTAAACTTAAATCGTAAGTGAGAATGGTTTAGTTCAAAACCTATAAAAGTTTAAATGAATTAGTGACTCATTAAATAGGTAGAATAATTTAAATGAATAATTAATTAATGACCTGGGTTAATTAATTTTAGTTTGAATTAATTAGAAGGATCATTGGGGGGTTTAATAAATAATTACTTAATGCAATTAATAAAATATAATTACTTTGTGTAATTAATCGAGAGATAAATCAAGATAATTAATTAAGGAGAATTAATTTATTTAATGAAGTAATGAAAGATAGTTAAATGCATGTCGAGATTGTTTGAGAAGGGTTAATATCGGGGTTTAATTAACAAAATTAATTTGGATTAGGATAAATGGAAATATAATTGGAATTCATAATTTATATAATAAGGATGTATTTTAAGATGAATTAATCAATAATAAGTGACTTATGAGGAATTAATAAATGTAAGTAATCAAGGATTAATATAATTAAATTAGTTAATTAGTTTATGAGGTAATTAAAGATTACATATCGATTTTTGTTAAGAAGAATTAGTATCGTGTTAATTTATTAAAGATAATTACTTGAATGTAATTGGAAGATAATTAATCCAGGATGAATAATTAAGCTGAATAATGTGGGGTTGATTAATTAATTGATTTGGAATTAATTAATATTGAATGAAGGAATCTAAGTGAATGTGGTTTGAAATTCAATTAAAATCAATTGAATTAATTTGCATGTGATTAAGCTTTGCTTATGGATGTTTTGAAAGGTATTGGGTGCTTTGAATGAGTTGTTATCTCTGATATGAAAGGTTATGTATTTCATTTGAATAACTTGGGTTTGGATGACATTGGGTTTGAAGAGACTGAGGTCGGGTATCGGGAAATACCCGAAACCACTTCGAATTTTTATAATTTGATATATGAAATCTATAGGCTGGAATGAAATGCTTTTTAAAGGAATTGGACTATTTTAATCTAAATTTCGGTATTTGGAAAACTTATATGTGAGATAAGTGATGTCTAGAATAAATTGTGGCTTTGTGAATTTACCTGAGTTACCTGGGTTTTATATAAGTTGTATGCTTGTATTCCATGTTGGATGAGTTTACTCACGCTGGTTTTCCAGCCTGACCCGGGTGTTACTTTGATGTAATGCTCGGGTCAGACCAAGTATTACAGATTTACAGGTAGGTACGTTCTGGAGCTCAGTAGGCGAGCTGGATGGCGATATCGTATAGAGTATTCCACTTTATTTATATTATTGTTAATCTGAGTCATGATAATTGTAAATATTCAGTGACTATATATAATGTGAAACTCTGATGTATATTAAATGTAATCGGTATATATAGTATTCTTTTGAAAGCTATTATTATTTATTATTATATTTTATCCGCTGCGAATGTGAGTTGTTGATGTTTCTGTTCTTCTTCTTCTTCTATCTCCTTCTTCTTTTTCATAACTATCTGGAATTTTCGGCTTCGAAAATTTCGGGTCGTTACAATTTCCCTACACATAAAACATTAAAATTGTATTGCATTACAATTTTAATAATGGTATAACAAGTAAATATCTTGTTCCTAACTGTAACTTCGTTAATCCTTATACCAATATTTTGACTTGTTTTAAATAATATAGAAAATTTTCATGATTCATCACAAATTATTTACAACAATATGAAATAATAACTTTGTTAATTGTAGACTTTGAACATAATAAAACTAAAAAAGAATCATCACCATAAATAATACTATAGACACCTTAAAAACCGATATTCAAAAGTGTTTGCGGTTGCAATTAATTAAAACAGTGAAAACCCAAATTAGTACGACTAGTAAATTCATCGTTATTATTGGTATATTTACCATTAACAATGATAAATTTACCAATATCAAACTAATAGTGTTGGTACACCGATATACGTTAATATTGGTTTACGAATTGGTTGATATTACTACGGTAACATTAAATTTCAATTACCATAACAACCCTAGAATAAACTAAGTGCTTAGATTCTTGTAGAGATGGTTATAGATGCTTTACCTTTGATTCATCCATGTTGTCAAAGCTTCATAGAAATTTGAACTATTAATTGAATATCACTAGTACGACAACTTAATTATATGGTTATTATTAATTATTGTTTTATTCTACTATATTTTTGTATAGTGGCAGAATATTTCAATCACCATCATTGAATTAAGAGTACTTAACCTTCCAATATGATGATTGAAGGTTGACATAAATTGCAATTCTCGTGATTCTAAAAAATAATTTGATCAACAATGTTCCTCGACATTAACTTGGATATTATGGAGAAGGTATTTGAGTAAGAAAGCTTATGAGGTTGACCAATGTTGTCAATGTGTTCGCTTTGGTGCAAAAAAAGCTCAAGTTGTAGCCACTGTGCCTTTTAGCAATCTAAGGCGTAGACGGTGCACATGACTCAAATAAAGCACAAAAGACGCACAAATTGAAAAGCCCAAAGAGGTAGCTCCAATGAGTTGTACAATATGAGATAAAATTTGGCCTTTAGCCTCCAAATCCGATCGGAATGTACCTATTTAGCTTTAGCATACCTGACAACTCATTTCCGACTTAATCTAGGTTTCGAACAAAATGAATTGAAGGTTTTTATGACTTCTCATATTGAGTTGGGTTGGATATGTGAGATTATATTCTCTATATTACATGTGTGTGCATGATAATTTAGACAATTTATTTTGAATAATAAGTCATACAATATAGGTTGTGTTACATGTATCCATTTATTAACAAAGCACACGTTGCGGTTTCATTTATACTCTATAAAATGACAAAGTTCATTATATGAAAGATAAGTTTCTAATACTAAAAGTGCAAAATTACCTTTGCAACCAAGATTAATTATTTGCATTAAATAGAGGGAATCTAACTCCATGCCTCTTGCATGCAAAGCAAGCGCATATGGGCTACAACCCCCTTCATGCCAATTTTTTCAATGCCTTTTACATGTTAAATTGAATTTGTCATTCATGTTGCATTACCCTTTAGCTTGGATAAAGTAAACTAACGATTAGGTAATGCCAATCCTATAGAGGTAGCTATGGTGAGAGAGGATTGACATATGCTTCATTTTCTTGTGATTGTAAGAAATAATTAGATCAACAATGTTCATCAACATTAATAGATTTTCCTAGATATTGTAGCGAAGGTGTTTGGTGATTGTAAAAAATAAGTAGATCAATAATGTCATCATTAATAGATTTTCATGCATATTGTAGAGAAGGTATTTGGAAAATAAAGCTTGCGCGGCTGCTTGATCTGAAATGGAGCAAATATGGTAGTTTAAATAATATTTGTTTAAATAATAAGCCATGCAAAATTTATTTATTTATTTGGACAAAATGTACATCGAAAAGTGAAGTTGTGGTCTACCATATGAGCTACACCCTCAATCATGTCCACTTTTGTGTCTTTTATGGTCATTAAAGAGAAACAATAATTCATAGTGTGCTAGTCCTTAACTTGGTGGAGTAGGCCAACTGCGAGCACCAAGCCAATTTTGGAGTGAGTGCAAGCCTACTTTGCAATCCTGATTATTCCCCTAGTTACTTAGAGGGTGATGAAGTGGAAATGAAAATTAATTTTATGGTTTAAAATTTTGAGATTTAACTTCTTTATTTTCCATTCTGGTTTATTTCACCGATGTGTCTTAATTTTAGTTAGGTTCCATTATCTATGAATGTGGGATTTTATGGCGTATATATCGATTAATCTTTATTTCTAACATGGGTTTAGACTTTAGAAAGAGAAACCGGATGTGTGTAACAACATCCCAAATAAATCCATATGTATGGTTATCATAAATTTATATTGGTTACTATGTTGGCCTATTCTATTATATTGTTTAATAAGTGGCAAAGTATTTCAATCTGTATCTCCAAATTAAGTGTATTTACCTTTCAAATATGTTAATTAATTAGGGGGTCAACATAAGTTTTTTTCTCTCATTATTGTCGGAAATAATTCGGTTAACAACATTCATGAAGTTAATAAATAATTTCCCAGTTGGATATTATGGGGAACGCAGGTGCATAATATGTTATCTTTGATGCATATTTATTTGTCTCGATCAGTCTGCACTTACCTGAAATGCTTATGGAGATTTAGTGAACTCAAAGGTAACTCCTTTTTATAGTCCTCTGGAAATGCCAAACTTATTACTTCGGATCTTGATTTTTTTTTCTCATCATTATTTTCTTGAGTTTTAAAGTAAAATTGGCTTCCACAATTTTCCCTCCTTTAAAACAGCACCTGGTACTTTGTTTTTCATATGGGGAGTTGGAGATCGAGATCGTGCACCATTTCCTACATTACGGTGAGATTATTCATTATTTTCATTCTTCTTTTGTTTTGTTTTGTTTGTTATATCACATTTGTTATGTAATGTTGAGGCCGTTGATTGTATTATTAGGTAATTACTGATAAATAAATATGCATTACTTTATTGATATTGTACATAAGTGCTTTTCACACATTGCGTAAATGCATAATTTTAAATGATGCATTTGAAATACATTTTATTTTATTCAATTTGCATTATAATATATATTTGTGATTTGTATTTTTCTTGAAATAATTTTGTCTATAATTAAATTATAGTTTGGCTTATATATACAATGCTACACATGTGATATGAATGTCATTGAAAAATCATGTTTATGTTCTAATAGTGCAAAAACGTTTATTTTGACTTTTTGCTAAAAAGACATTGAATTTTAATTCACCATTTCAGCTAAAACAGTTATCTCAATTTTTACTCTTGTTTGTTTGAAGAAAGAGTTTAAAATAAAGGGGGAAATGAAAAGCAGTATACTCTTGGTTAACTCATTATTGGACTACAGTTGGTTTTTGTAGGATAATTGTTGATTTTGGTGAAAAGGGTTCAAAATAGTATGTACCATATTTCCATTATTAGTAGAGAAGAGAAGTGAAATACATCTGTCTTCATTGAAAGATCTTTCATGTGATAGTTAGAGCTCGGGAACTAAACTAGATGAACTTATTAACTATTCCGTGTTAAACAAACATTCTTACGCAGCCGTGGGCACAACCTTCCACACTCGCCTCTCTGAAAACTATCGGTTGAGGGAACCGTTGCGTAATGGCGTAATGCTTATATGAATAAGGTGCTGATAGTTGTGTTATATTGATGTATTAGATAAGGGCTTCAGCAGGTGCAAGTGATAAGAAATATAGATGGTTTTTTTTCCTATAAGAAAATAAAATAAATTAGAAAATCGATCGTAAGATTATCAAATTTCATTGTAGGCACCGAATAAATCAATAAAAGTAGTAGAGTTTTTGAGATTTTTCATCTCAGAAACATCCAAGTATTTTTTACGAAGTAATTATTGGTGTTTCATGATTATGAATCAAAAAAATTAAGTAATATTGATATTGCTTTTAAGAGCAGTAATTATGCTGTTTTATTTACACAATTATGGGGAGAAATATATTAGAAATCGTTTCGTAACCTCGATTCAAGCACTGACAAAATTAAACAATAAAGTACTAAAAATAATAAAATGACATAAAGAATTTTCGTGGTTCAGATGTTAAAGAATTATACGCCCACGGTAAAATGTCACTATCTTCTCTCTTGATTCTTTGTACAAATAAAAATGGCAAAGAGTACAATTTTCGGTTAGCGTGTTTCAAAAAGAGTAAAATAAAATTCCCTCATTTTTTGCTACACATAGGTTTCCGATTAGTGTGTTCTTTCTATTTATAGCACACAGTGGTTTACGTGGATTGTCAACGTCATTCTTTCCTTTTTTGATTTTTGCATTTGGATTGTGCCACGGGTCGACCATCCATCTTGCTTATTTGATGTGCACAGATTGTTAACGTGACCTTCGATGGAAAATTGAAATTTGAGCGGTTGAATTGATAACGCAGGCGGGAAGTTCTAAATTGAGGCGGGAAGCTTGAAATTGAAGCGGGAAAATCCAAATTTGAGAAAACTATGACTTTCCAGTTCTGTAAAGCAACGGACTTGTGGATTGCGCGCATATGTGTAGGTGAAGCTGCAATAAGAAACCGCCTCCCATTGCGGGAAGGACTATACTATCACTAGCACTCTAGGACTTCGCTTTAATTTACTGGGAGTTGTGCCTTTAATATGTTCGGGGTGGTAATGCTGCATAGTATTTGTTCCACGCCAACACCGTCAAGGTTGTACTGCACTGTTCAATCCAAAATATTAGCAAAGTGTAGTGTTGAAGTTAAGTTGCATGGCTTAGTAGAAGAGACTATGCGGCTACTTTGGAGAGGTGACTGCTTTGCATGACTCTATTCTGAGCCATTTTCGTCGATAGAGGACTGCGGCGTTGCCCTTGCCGTTGAGTTTAACGATCTTAGGAATGAAGTTGTGATCTCTTGGTTTGCCTTTGAGGAGTGAGGTTCGGCTTTTGGTTGCGGAACAGTTATTCCATCGCCTCATCTTTCAAGTCTTTCATATTTCTGGATAGTGTTTTTTAAGGATTGCAGCGCTGTTCTGTCACATCAAGATGGTGACGCATTCTTTATCAATTTGGTACTGACATAGGATTGTGGCGCAGTTTTGTTGCTTCAAGATGGCGGCGCATCCTTTGTAGCATTTTGATACTAAATTACAGTGCAGACCTTCCACTTTAGATGTTAGTTTGAGATTCAAGCGCATCCCGTTTGCGTATAATCGCTTTTGGGGTGTGTCACGGTTTTGTAATGTTAGGATTGCTTTCGAGACCGTATTACAGCCTCCATTTCTCATTGTTACTTGGAGATGGTGTCTTTGTTCCAACCTGTTAATTCTTACTTTATGGAGCCACATCGCAGCCTTCATATTTGGTACTTGAAAGCTGTGCAGCAGTTCTACTTGTTTAAGTGAGTGTTAGATTCGCAGATTAATTCTCATACTTTGTGATTATTTCAAGTTCAACGCTGTATTATAGCACCCAAGTTATATTTAATGGAGAAGCGCGCTTTTTATATTGTGTCAAGCATTTATTGAATATGTCGATTCACTTGAGAAAGGAAAATCTTTTTAGAGCACATTAACACATTTAATAGATGTTTAAGACAAAGCTATAGATGGTCGCTTCTAACCAGCCCTATTCTCCGCATTAGCAAACAGTATTACCTAGTAACACTCTTTGTTAATGTGGATCCTGGGGTGGGGCGTCACAACTTGGTATCAAAGCAAGTTGTGACGCCCCACCCCGAGATCCACATTAACAAAAAGTATTAGTGGGTAATATTGTCTGCTAATGCGGAGAATAGGGATGGTTAGGAGCGACCATCTATAGCTTTGTCTTAAACATCTATTAAATACGTCGATTTAATGATTTAGTTTTTTCTTTCTCAAGTGGATCGACATGTTCAATAAATGCTTAATACAAAACTATAGTGGCTAACGGATCTATCAGAAAAAAATACAACAACGAAATGTACAATACATCACTGAACAACAAATAGACATATACACTGATACATCCCCAGTACAATACAAAATGATACATCATAAGTGGTACTAGGACCACACTATATACAACGAGTCAAAAATATAGATAAATATCAGAGTCAATCAAAAAGACTACAAAATGACTCAAAAAGAGATAAGCAGACATCCAAGGCGGAAGAAATCAAAGCAAAGTTCAAAGCAGGTATCTAATCTGAAACAATTCGGTTAGTGTACATCCACTTTGAGAGAGCGTTTTTATTAATACCACTGAGAAGAGTATAAGAGATTGATTACAAATGATCAATAATTTTAATAGAATTGATTTGTGGAGAAAAGAATTGAAGAAAGTTAGGTTTTGATAAAACCCTAATTGATGGAGGTGAAAACCCTAGCAGTTGCTTTTTAGATGCGTACATAAATCTCATCTCTGAAACCTGAAGATAACTTATATAGGAGAACAGAAAAACCTAGGAAAAAAAATTCAAAATTGCCCCTTCGAACATCATAAATCTTCATATCAAGCTCAAGTCAAAAAACAGACAGAAGTCGTCTCAGACGTCTGACAAAAAGCCTCAGCGTCTAAGTCAAGTCTCTGAAAACTGACAGGAGTTGCCTCATATGTCTGACTTGGGTTTTTGGAACAGCTTTGTTGAAGCCTCAGACGTTTGTCGATTTCTCTCGGACGTCTATCGTTGTTGCTCCAGCACCACTTCACCTTCTTCTTCGTATTTGCCTCCTCCAAGCTCCAATTTGCGAACCGTTTTCTCCGTTATCAAGCTACTTCCAACTCCTTCAATTTCCTAAATAGTATCGCCAACATTTCGACATGGAGATCCCACGGAATATGATCAATAGACAAACCAGTTCTGAGTAACTCAAGAAGTGATGCATATATTTGGACTTAGCTCTTGCTCATTCCTACGGTGCACAATAAAATACATGTCTACATAAGTAGTAAAAAGGTTAAGCTATACTTTTAATGATGTTCGTATCTTAAAGACGTCAAGTGGAGTATACGTAGGTGCTCTTTATGGATGCAATCGCCTATGTAAGTGTGAGCATGGTCGGCTTTATAAAAATATTAAGGCTTAAATTCTCTAAAAACATTCGAAGAATCAACTTTGTTCAGGACCAAAATGAACACCACCAAGATATTGAATGTGAAGGAAAACAATCTTTGCCTGGTTATACACTAATGGCTGACGGTTCAAGATGAAATAGTTCACCATTAGCCAACTATATCCTATAAGTTTTAACTATGGAAAGTTTAAAGCGAAATACCTACTTATTCACGATATAACATCTGTTCCATATGCACTATGTGATATTCCCCTTTTTGTGGAAGAAACATATATCATCATTCATGTGTGAGATTGTTAGAAATCTTTCATAAGAAGTATACGAAAGAAGATATAATTAGTCCCACATTGACAAAAATAAGAGAAGCATGCATTATCACGCTCGGTTTCAGGGTAAGGTTGGCCAGACGGCCGCTTAGGGAAACCCCCCGGGTGAGGGCAACGGGCGGGGAGGTAGGTGCTTGTTGACAGGCTTTTCAAGTTTACGGTTTATAAGTTCATATTGCCATTTTTATAAACAAAGTTGATATTGGTGCAGTGTTAGTATAGACTTTCCAATGCTGAGGTCGGTGGTTCAATTCTTTCTTTCCATTTATATTCGGTCATTTAAGTCAGATAATTTTGTACGAGTGGAGGAGATAGATGACCATGGATTAATAGGCATGCATGTGCGTCTCCCTCTTCACTGTGTACATAATGAAGATTTTTTTTGAAATGGGTGAAGAAGATACATTAAGTTGGAATGTGAATTTTTCAGGTTATGAATGTAATTGGCGATGTAAAAGGAAAAGTTACTATTTTGGCGGACGACATGATTGATACAGCAGGTAACTTATTGTATTATCCAGTTGCTTGCATGATTTTATGTGGAATTCCATAGTTCTGTGTTACTGAATTCCCTCTTTTTTCTTCTTCTTTTTATAATGAAATTAAGTGCAACCACTAATGTTGCAGCTTTATTAAAGAAAGAAGGAGCTAAATCGGATCTTACCTGTGCCACACATGCTGTTTTCAGGTGAAATATGGGTTACATAATATATCAATGTTACAAAAATAGGAGTTGTATCGGTGTTTCGTTTTTTCGATTATACTGACACGAGCTCAAAGAAATTTACATTTGTATAAATTAGAGCTTATCTGCCATTTTCATATTTGTACGCAACAACTATCAAATGAATTTACTGAATTAGAAGTATAAATATTGTGCATATTGTAGCCCACCTGCAATTGAGATATTGTCTGGTGGCATTTTTAAACAAGTGATAATCACGAACACAATTCCAATAGTTGAAGTTATTTTCCTCAACTGACTGTACTTTCTGTTGCAAACCCTCCTGCTGAAGCCATTTTGCGCATTCATGGCGATGCCTACGTTAGTGACATTTTCCACTGATGCACAGGTCCTAGAGTATTTTATTTATTTTCTCATTTTTTATTTATTTTCGTCTTGTTTATATTCGATTTAGCTTTCTATTTTTTTATTTCTTGTGAAGGGAATGCAGCTAAGAGAATCCTATAAGGATGCTTGTTAAATCATTTTGTTAATTGATGCTACAATATTGTTCATCTGATTAAAATAATGGTACCCTTGTAGCAATGTATGAAAATATAATGTTCTATCCAAAGAAAATCCCATTATAATTTTATGAGAGGAAAAAAATTGTTGTAATTTTTTGTTGGTTTTGATTAAAGAATCATTTGCATTATTCAAAGCAAGATGATGTTCAAACGTATCTGTAAAAGAAGATGAAATGAGGAGAAAAAAAAATAGTAGTACAAGAAGAAAAATACATGTTTTTAACTTCATTTTATAATATATTATTTTCAAGTCATATTGCTTACATTATCTCTAATTTGAAAGTGTCCAAGTGTTACTTGTTTATGTTTAACTCTTCATATTTTGATCATAATTCATAACATTATTTGTACTGGATGAAGAACGGAAGTAAAAATTGCAACTTTTTTTTTGGCCTGGAACATTTACACTATCATAGCATGCAAGCTATGCAAGAAATTATGTTCTTACGATAACACTAGTAACACAAGCACATATTAAGCACATTTCACGGTTCACAAATGAAAGAGCTAAACATACATAGGTAAATGTACGTTGAAACATGAATTTGAAAAAAAAATCAAGAAGAAATAAAAAATACAAACAAATTAACAACATTTGTGGTGTACTTCCATCATCTGGTTCTTGGGCACATCGATAGATCGATCAAATAACAACTGATAGGGTTCAGAAAGGACGTAAAGTTTATGTTTGATGTAAGAAGGAACGTGAAACTTCTGTCCAACGAATTAATTATCTATGAGACAATAGAATGTAGTGTTTGGTTTAAAAACGAATTTTATGTTTTTGGTTTCAATACCTATGTCAAATTAGAGAAGAATGTAGGGACGACAGATGAGATGAAAGAAAGACGGGTGAAAGGACGAAAGGGATAGAGAGACGACGGAAGAATAAATTATTTCACTTGCTTGTGTTATTTCCTAACACACATAAAAAAATAAAGTTGTTTTCTATTTTTCATGTTAACTTCGTTTTCTAAACCGGTCGTTTTTGACAATATACATGTGTCATGTGCATTTTTGTATGAAAGAAAATCCATAAAGTAATAAACCAAACACTACCGAAATGTTCTCAAAAGAAGCTTTTGAAATTATGCACTTTCCCTGTTAACTTACATGATAAGCAGAAAGCTTTTTTTGTTAACTATAAGATCTATATTCGCGTAAATCTATATTGCTTAACCATAAAATAATAAACCAAACACTACTAGAATTGTTACTTCTATCTATTGCTTAACCATAAAATGAAAACTGTTACTTTTATCTATTAATTAACTCGGGGATATATCACAGTGCTTATCTAATTTTCCTTATTCCTCTATCTTGACTTCAGATGCATTCAAAAACAATTTTTGCTTTGTTTTTCTTTTTTTCCACATCGGAAACTAGGAGCAGAGCATGTTGTCTTTTACCATCCATGCAAGGAAAATGATGCATCAGACAAGTCCGACGCGATGAACACCGAAATTTAATTTTAACTTAAGAAACAAAATAAAAAATTTAAAACGAAGGTCAAATAACAATAAGTCACAAGCTTTAAAAAATTATATGTATTTATAACTTTTAAGAATATGTATTTTCTGTATGTGTGTATATGTATGTGTATGTGTTTGTGTAAAGTCGCTAAACAAATTTTTGTAAAAAGTAAAACTATATAAATAATAAGTTGATATTTTTTATAGAAAAATGACACTGGTAATCATCTCAATTACAATTCCTAGCAATTGGGATAACCAAACTCTTTGGGTGAAGTAGATGCAAAATAATCACCTCAAAAGCAGGAACTTCTTTGTCTATCACAATTCCAGTTGGCTTTGGAAATGTCTTCTCCAATTGAGACCAACTCTCCTCCCTCTAAACAAATACAGTGGTGAAGCTCATGTAATTACTTGTTCTGGAGTGCTTTTGGGTTGAATCTGGCTCGGTATTGAATTATATTATATTATAAAACCAAAGGCTAGCTTTTAGTATTCCTTGAGAATGCATAGACAAGGAACTGCATGTTATAATATATGTAAATTCTAAAGAGTGGATATGCTATACAATATTTGTTATATTATTTTTAGTCCCACGCTATGAGATAAGTTAAATTTCAAGCTCTAAAACTTTTATATAATGGAGCATGTGTAATGGAAATATATTACTAATTTCAGAGACTAATAAAATGTTTCCATCCTCTTTTTCTAATGGTTTCTTATTTTTATATAGTTTAGAACACATTATCATGTATTGGATATTCAAATCTAGAAGAATCTAATCTATCTTTTCCTCTTATTCAACCAATAAAATCAAATCTGAAATTTTCTAGATCCGCTTTTCTAGATTTGTTTTGCGATTAATTTAGATCTAGATCTAAGTATTCTTGTTTCACAATTCTATATCTATTTCTTAATTTTTTAAATTTGGATTTAAGTTTTAATAGATCTTATCTTTTCAAGATCTTATTTTATCATGGATCTAAATTTATAAATCTTATTCCACTGTACATGTATTTTTATCATTATATTTCAGTTCTCATTTACTATAGATCTTATTTTTCTTGTTCTTATTTTTCTGATCTCATTATATTGTAGATCTCAAAATCACATTCGAATAATATATCTTTGAGATTTGTTCATGGTTTAAAAATAAAATGTTGTGATTTTTTGAATTTGGATTTGAATTGATTTCAAACTTGCTTATTATTGCATGTTTTTTGAGTTCATTATTTTGAAAAGCATAATTTGAATTTAACACTTTCTATTGTTGATTCAAATAAATTTATTGAACTTAATTGCGTTTTGGTTTGTGATGTAGATCTAAGTAATCTATGTGTGTTTGGTAAATGAAGTTTTCATTTTGAAAACTCTTTGATTTGGAGTTTGACTTTGAAATAATTTTGAAATATATAGTTTATATTTTCAGAAGAAATATTTTATTGTTTCTTAGAGAAACATATACAAGAATAATGCATATTTAGAAGATCATATTAGGTTTGGATTCAATATTAATATTGATTTAGCACACCTGGAGTGAATGGAAACATTAATGAAAGCATACACGACAAACTTAATTTTTAGCATTTGAAATAAAATTAAGAACCTGCAGTTCCTATAATATACTAAAAGCTTGAGTTTCCATAAATAATCAAATTTCAAGTTTTCTTGTAATAAAGAATCAGAAGTTCCAAAAAAAGCGGAAACTTGAATTGTTAAAAGGGATGTGTGTGTGTGTGTGTATAAGTTATTTCAGAAAAGTTTACTGTTAAGAAGTAAAGATTCTCTTATGGTATTCGTTTTAATTTTATTTTCGATATACTGAACTTAGATTTGAGATGAAATTTTGCTAAGTAACGTTAATTACATTGATTTGTTTGTTTGTAAAAAATCAATTCGTTGTGACAATATTTTATATTTTTGGCCGCAATAATGTTAAATTGCATTGTTGTAATTTACATTAATAATAGGGATGAATATGCTAAATAAGACAGGGCATTATTGTAATCTACACTGCATAAGGAGTCTATAAATATGGAGCTTGATTGTATTGTAAGATCTATCTCAATTCAATAAAATTGTTCTCTCCCTCTAATGGTCTCCATTCTCTTTATTTTGTAACACGTTATCAGCACGAACTTTCTATATACTACATTCTCAATATTCTGCATAGGAATGCGAATCAATTATTGTTCTCAACCTGTTCACCTTCAAACTTTCCAACTTCTCAACAAGTAATTATATATTAAATAATCTGACTATTCCACTTCTGACAATTCCAATTCTAAGGCTATTCATATTCAGAATCCTATTATATATTGGAGCAAACGAGTCTTTTATAATATATCTACATACGTTCTATTTCTTATTTCCTTTAAAACAGCAAGCAGGTAAAGGAATTGTTCTTTCATTTCTTTATAAACTCGTTACTTTTCCTCTCTACAAAAAGGTAATTGTCAATATCATGTTTTTTATAAAGCTGTCTGGTTTGGGGTTCGCTTCTATATTTTTCACGTCTTTTCTTGTATCTCTCTTATTTTAATTCTTTGGCTTCTAAATTCAATATTTCTTTTTTTCTTTGCGGATCTGTTGCCAAATAAAATTCAAAAGTTTGCAATGGAATATACGCAAAAGCTAACTTTCCTTTCTTATATAATAAATACATGAAAGTTGCAAAATCCAAATGTTTGGTTTTGTTGATACATTTTTTTCGGGTACAGTTGTTTGATACCATGAATGAAGACTTTCCATTTTTTATTTTTCTTTTTTTACTTTTTAGCTGGAAACAAACAAATAGTGAATGATGTTATGGCGAATATTTTCACCTTATGCAATTTATTTTATGAACAGTTCACAAAATAGCAAATATCGCCAAGCTTGAATTTAAAGCTTTGGATATATCTGGAGACAACTACTTATCATGGATACTGGATGCTGAGACTCATTTGCAATCTCAATGCTTAGAAAATGCCATTAAAAATGGCAATACTATGTCCCAGCAGGACAAGGCAAAGACTCTAATATTTTTAAGATGCCATATCAATGACGATCTAAAAACAGAATATTTGACTGAAAAAGACCCTCTCCACTTATGGAACTCCCTGAAGGAGCGTTATGACCACCAGAAGATGGTGATACTTCCAAACACTAGGCAAGAGTGGTTGAACCTGAGGTTTCAGGACTTTAAGTCTGTAAAAGAATTTAATTCTGCAATGTTTAGAATCACTTCTAAATTGAAATTATATGGAGAAAAGGTGGATGACGCACAAATGCTTGAAAGGACTTTCTCAACATTTCATGCCTCGAATATACTCCTGCAGCAACAATATCGAGAGCGTCATTTTACAAAATATTCTGAACTCATAGAATGCTTACTAATTGCTGAACAAAATAATGAACTTCTTATAAAAAATCACTCCTCAAGACCAACTGGTTCGACTGCATTACCTGAAGTTAATGCTAATTTTGCCCACTCTGGAAGAGGTAGGGTCGAGGTCGAGGTAGAGGACATGGTCGTGGACGTGGATATAACTCTAGCAAAGGAGGTTATGGTGGTTTTAAAGGTAACAAAACCACCAACTTTAAAAGGCAACAAAAGAAAATTGAGCCTGTAAAAAACAATGATTCAGCTTCAGAAAATAAAAGGCACTATGAGGAAGTTTGTTATAGATGTCGACGATCTGGTCATTGGTCACGTACATGTAGATCGTCAAAGAAAACAGTTGAAGAATATCATCGCTTGAAGAATATTTAGGCAAATAATGCCGAAAAGTTACCTGAAAACACTAACCTGAAGTTAAATGATTTCTTCGAAGATGACAATGGAAATTTCATTAATGATGAAAATCTAAGTGCAATGATCAACGATATGACCGAGTTGATCAATTAAAAATATCTTGAAGTTTGTTATGTGGATTTCGTTTTATTTCATTATCTTGCATCAATAAATCAGTTTGAAGTTTTTGTCCGTTTATTTGTATTTCCCTTTGCAGTACTAGTTAAAAATAATGTGTAATGTGGACGTTGTTTTTAATCAGTAGCATATTTTAATCATATTACTTTGTTTACATTACATTTATTTATGCATACAAATTTTTAACGATTGACTAATTATTGACTTTAATTCTTAAGGTATGGAATGCCATTTGGATGATGATATACGCTTACTAGATAGTGCAACTACTCATACAATTTTGAAAAACCAGAAGTTTTTCTCTGAACTATCTGAAAATTTCTCAGCTAAAGTCTCCACTATAGCTGGATTTGCTAGTATAATTGACGGGTCCGGAAGAGCACATATAATATTACCAAATGACACGCATATCTTTATTCAGAATGCATTATACTCAAGCAACTCTAAAAGAAATTTGCTGAGTTTCAAAGATATAAGAATGAATGGATACCATATTGAAACTATAAATGAAAACAACAAAGAATATCTTTGTGTTATTTCTAGAATTGAAAGCCAGAAGCTTATCCTAGAAAGATTTGGTACAATTTCAACTGGTTTATATTTTACAAAAATTGGCATAGTTGAATCTCACTCTATAAACATGAGCCAGAAGCTCACAATACAAAGACATTGATTCTATGGCATGATCGCTTGGGTCATCCTGGATCAACTATGATGCGTAAAATTGCCAAAAACTCAAATGGACATGATTTATCAAACCAATTGAATTTACCAAGTGATTACTTATGTGCCCTATGTGCACAAGGAAAATTAATCACTCGACCTTCATATAGTAAAATTACATCTGAATCTCCAGCATTTCTACAAGGAATTCAAGGGGATATATGTGGACCAATCCACCCTGAATGTGGACCATTCAAATATTTTATGGTATTGATTGATGCATCAACTCGTTGGTCACATGTCTGTTTACTTTCTACAAGAAATTTGGCATTCACCAAGCTACTTGCTCAAATAATAAAATTGAGAGCACACTTCCCTGATCATCAAAATTAAATCAATTCGACTAGATAATGCTGGAGAATTTACTTCTCAAGTATTTTATGATTATTGTCTATCATTAGGAATTGAAATTGAACATCCAGTAGCTCATGTTCATACTCAAAATGGTCTAGCAGAATCATTAATTAAACGCTTGCAACTTATTGCAAGACCATTGCTTATGCAATCAAAACTACCCGTTTCAGCTTGGGGGCATGCAATTTTGCATGCATCGAAATAGGTTAAAATTAGACCAACAGCTTATCATCAGCTTTCACCATCACAGCTCTTAACTGGATCTCAACCAAATATTTCACATTTACGAAAATTTGGTTGTGCTGTTCATATACTTATTAATCCCCCACTTCGTACTAAAATGGGTCCTCAACGACAGTTGGGAATTTATGTGGGATTTGATTCTCCATCGATAATTCATTACCTTGAACCCCTTACAGGTGATGTCTTCACTGTAAGATTTTCAGACTGTAAATTTGATGAGACGATCTTCCCGCCGTTAGCGGGAGGAAAGACCGTTCCAGTAGAACGGCGTGAAATGTCATGGAATAATCCATCTATGTCTTATTTGGATCCACGTACCAAACAATGCCAATATGAGGTACAAAGAATTTTGCATATTCAAAATATTGCAAATCAACTGCCAGATGCATTTAGTGACACTGCAAAAATAACTAAATCTCACATTCCAGCAGCAAATGCACCAGCAAAAATTGATGTCCCTGAAGGATCAAAAGTAAATATAGCAGCAAATGAATCTAAAGTAAGACAAAAACGTGGAAGGCCAATTGGTTCAAAAGACTTGGCACCTAGAAAAAGAAAGTCTAAAGAAAAATCATCAATTAAGGAACCTTCTGAAGAGGTTATAAATGATCAAAAGGATCACTCAAATGAAAATCCCAATTCTCCTAGAAGTATGGAAGGAAATATTATCCCAGAAGAGATAAAAGAAGATTCCAACGATAAAATGGTACTTAATAATAATGAGATCTCAATATTTTATACGAACTATGGAGAAATATGGGATCGAAGTATAATAATAATTGATGATGTATTCTCATTCGCAGTAGCTACTGAAATAATTGAAAGTCATGACCATAATGAGAATAATGAGAATGACGATAATGAACCAAATAGCATAAATGAATGTCTAAAAAGACAAGATTGGCCAAAATGGAAATATGCTATCCAAGTGGAACTAGATTCACTTCAAAAACAGGGTGTTTTTGGACCAATAGAGAGAACACCGGAAAATGTTAAACCAGTAGGTTATAAATGGGTATTCGTTAGAAAACGAAATGATAAAAATGAAGTCGTGAGGTACAAGACACGACTTGTCGCACAAGGTTTCCTACAGAGACCAGGTTTTGACTTTAGGGAAAATTACTCCCCTGTTATGGATGTCATAACATTACGATATTTGATAAGTCTTGTAGTTTCTGAAAAACTCGATATAAGATTAACGGATGTTGTGATGCTTATCTTTACGGTGAATTAGATACCAATATTTACATGAAAATCCCAGATGGATATAAATTGCCTGAAGCAAAATCAAAGCCCATATACTCATTAAAACTAAGACGGTCACTATATGGCTTGAAACAATCTGAAAGGATGTGGTATAAAAGTCTTAGTAAATATTTGGTAAAAGAAGGATATGAAAACAATCTCATTTGTCCATGTGTCTTTATAAAGAAATCGGTAAAGGGATTTTCTATCTTAGTAGTTTATGTTGATGACATAAATATGATAAGGACTCCAAAATTGATTGCTGAAACAATAAATTATTTAAAGAAGGAATTTGAAATAAAAGATCTTGGCAAATCTAAGCACTATCTCGGTCTACAGATTGAGCATAGTACTAATGGCATATTAATCCATCAATCAAACTACATTGAGAAAATTCTAAAGCGTTTTCAAATAGATAAAGCATATCCACTTAGTAAGCCGATGGTTGTTAGATCTTTAGATATTAAAAAGGACCCTTACCGCCCAAAAGAAGAAGATGAGAATGTGCTTGGCCGGGAAGTGCCATATCTTAGTGCCATTGGTGCATTATTATATTTGGCCCAATGCACAAGACCAGATATTGCATTTTCAGTAAACCTACTAGCAAGATACAGTTCAGAAACAACAAAAAGACACTGGAATGGTATAAAACATATCATGAGATATCTTCAGGGAATGACAAATTTGGGTTTGTTTTACTCTAACTCAGGCAATAATCCAAATATAGTTGGCTATGCTGATGCAGGTTATCTTTCTGACCCACATAAAGCAAGATCACAAACTGGATATGTGTTTAATAACAGCAATGCAGCAATTTCATGGCGATCTACAAAACAAACATTAGTATCAACATCATCCAATCACTCTGAAATACTAGCACTACATGAAGCAAGTAAAGAATGTATTTGGATGAGATCACTAATTGAGCATATTCGAAAAAACTGCCAACTTCCATCAGTAACAGAAGGGTCAACAATTATTTGTGAAGACAATGCAGCTTGTGTAGCTCAAATTCAAGTTGGTTACATTAAGGGTGATAGGACGAAACACATTTCTCCTAAATTTTTCTTCACACATGAGCTACAAAAGGATAATAAGATAGAAGTGAAACAAATCCGATCCCAAGAAAATCCGGCGGACTTATTCACAAAGGCGCTTCCAAAATCAACATTTCAGAAGATGGTGTACAAAATTGGTATGCATCGGCTGCATCAACAAACTAATTGAATAATGCATTATAATTCAGGGGGAGCGTATGAAATACGCTATAATGTACTCTTTTTCCTTCACTGATATTTTTTCCCACTGGTTTTTATTAGTAAGGTTTTAATGAGGCATTATCTTGATCCAGAAGTATCAACCCTCATAGTAACATTATAAAATATATGTTACTTAAAGATGAAATCATGTTGTACTCTTTTCCTTGTTTATGATTTTTTCCCATTGGATTTTTCATAACAAGGTTTTTAATTAGGCAATTACTCTTATCATTTTTACATACACATATTCAAGGGGGAGTGTTGTAATATACATTAATAATAGGGATGAATATGCTAAATAAGAAAGGGAATTATTGTAATCTACACTGCATAAGGAGTCTATAAATATGGAGCTTGATTGTATTGTAAGATCTATCTCAATTCAATAAAATTGTTCTCTCCCTCTAATGGTCTCCATTCTCTTTATTTTGTAACAAAATTGCATCTATCCTTTTAATCATAAATGCATTAAATGTTGTCGTCATAGTAACAAATTAAATTACCTTATTATCATAAATGCATTGACTATAGTAAATTAAATGTTGTTGTGTTTTTATGTTTGGAATAAGTATAGACATATGGTTTATTATCTGGTGTACTTATTTTAGCAAACAATGCTCGATATAACGAAAGAAATAAGTTTGAATAACAAGCTGAAGTTGTGAAAAGATTTTTTTTTCAACTAGAAGTTGTATAACTCAGTCCGAGACTTGAAGTCTTGAATTATGTAATGATTTGTTGATAAAGTCCATGACTTGAAATCTTATAGTTATTTTTTTATTATTCGAAATATATAAACTTCTAAACAAGAAGTTCACACAAAATTTGAGAACCCGAAATTCATAATAAATTAATAGGCTTGAAGTTCATGAATTAGAAACCCGAAGCTTTCTTGAAGCTATGTGAAATGTTAAGATTACACTTCTTTAAGAAGTTAAAAGTGATAAATACATCTTAACACAAGACTATGACAGTGCGTTCAAGAGATTTCAAAAATCACAAAATGAGTTATATCTTACTTACATCTTTGCATTTACATATTATATTGACCAAATATCCTGAAGGTATTGTGTTTTATGACATTTCAAATATGTCTTGAATTGAAAATTAATTATTAATTTAGCTTTGAAAAGGATGTTCATTATTTATAAAATATGAATTCAAATGACATTTTAGTCCATATTTCTCATTTTTCGTTTCAGTTTATATGTTGTAGTTGGTTTAAAATGTTTTCCCCATTATATATACTTCTATGTAAAAGTACATATGGTCAATTTATAGGTTCTGTGCAACGTGAAATATAATTTCATTTCAATACATGCAGCTTTAATTTAATTATTCTCTCTGTTGCTTTCTCATTGATATATCTAAATATAGATTTGATCTTTACTAATAGCACTATGTTATGAAACCTAAAGTTTTGACAAATTATTTTTGGGTGCATTAGTCAAACTATTTAATTAACGAAATACATTATAGTATTATCTAAAGGAGATAACTCATATAACGTACTATTTAAGTTTATGGATGTGTGTATATATTAATCTCTTGATGCGATCTTTTCTTTAAAATTTATATTGCAAATCCAACATCCAAGAAGAGATGTTATAGAAATTTTATTTTTGTTAGATTGTAATTCCTTCAAAAGAAACACTATATTTCCTGAAGGAATATCGTATAAAACATTAGAAGTAATAAAAATAATTTATCTCTAAAAAAAGGTATTGTATACCAATATTACAGTTCAGAAGTAGTGGTTCTATCTCTTGCATCTTACTTTCGTTTGGTGCATATAATTTTGTTAGTGTATTAAAAGTTTGATGTGACATTTCAAAAACAGCTACAGCAAAAATCTCCAATAGAGATATTTTATGCTATTGTAAAACTAGTAATTATGTAATTTATGTGAAAGAAATATTGTATATTGATATGACATTCTACAGCAACAATTAGCAAAGGGATCAAATCGAAGAGTATTTCATCACTGCAATATCAAGCGGCGCCTCATTTTCAAAGCCGTAGTTTATAAATTTGGAAGAATGAGCATAAAAGAGAAAGCAACCATTTTTAACGCGAAGGAAAGAAGGCCGAAGGAATACAAAGAAAAGGGGGATTTCTTATTTGGGCCGGCTACCATAAAGTATCAATTGGGCTTTATTTTTAAAATTAGAGTTTTGATTTTTAAATTGTTTTCAATTTTTTTTAAACAGTTGTAAAGTCTAGTCATGTGAGTAGGAAACGAACTACGGTGGTGTAGTTCGAGAACTCGCAACTAAATGGCTGAGTTGTGGTAGGATTTGAGCGTAGAGTTAGGTTAGTCGATATCGGGTGTCGCGATTTTACGTGTGTAAGCGTCTGAATACTTAATTTCTAGTAGAAATTTTGGGGGCAGCACGTAGGCAGGGTTTTGCCGATGCTGGGTAAATCTGTGTTGTTCTGTTTGTCTTTTATATTCTGCTATTATCCGTGTTGCTATTTTTATGCTACTATCAGTACTGCGTTTATTTTATATACTTCCACATTAAATTTTTATAATTAATAGTATCACCCTATTCAACCCCCTCTAGCGTGAAATCGATCCTACAAGTAGTATCAAAGCTAGGAACAAAAGCCAATTTTTGATTTCAAAATTTTGATTTTTCAAAAACCAATTTTCGTTTTAAATTTTTGAAATTTTAAAATGACTTCTTTTAATAATGCTTTTGATGAGGGTCAGTCCATAGTTAGACCACCAATGTTCAATGGTGAATTAGCTTACTGGAAAAACTGAATGAAATTTTTTCTGAAAACCATTGATGCTTATAATATTGTTGAGACAGGTTACAGAACACCAACTATAGTGGTAAATAATCATGAAATAGATAAACCAATGGATCAATGGACAGATCTTGAAAATAGACTACAGAATGCAAATGATAAAGCTATGAATCCTATTATTTGTCCATTGGATCAAATTGAATTTAATCGTGTCTTACATTATCTAACTTCAAAGGAAATCTGGCACGCACTTGAAATGACTCATGAAGGAACATCTCAAGTCAAGGAATCTCGCCTTGCCATGCTTAGTAGAGAATACGATAATTTCGGAATGGCCAAGGAAGAAAATGTCAAAGAGATATACAGACGACTTTTCAATATTGTATACAAATCAAAAGCTCTCAGAAAATCATACACAGAGTTGGAAATAATCCGAAAAATCCTCAGAGTCCTTCCATGAAATTTTGAAGCCAAAGTCACTGTCATTCAAGAATCAAAAGATTTGAAACAAATAAAAGTTAAAGAGCTCATCGAAAATCTCGCCACTTATAAGCTAGAAATGAAATTCAAGGATGAACGCGAAGGAGGTGATGCATGAAAGAAATCGATATCTCTCAAAGGAACAATAGAAAATGACGACGACGACGATGGAGCAGCTGAGCCGTCACTATTAATAAAAAAATTTGAAAGGTGGAATAACAAATACAAAAATCCAGCTGAAAAGCAGAATAGTCAAAGCACTAAACAACTCAGACGAGCAAGAGATCATTTGTCACAAGTTCAACAAACCCGGTCATATCAAGCTCAATTGTCCACAGAATCGATTCAGCCAAGGAAAGAAATAGAAAAGGAGAAATTTGCAGCCACTTGGGATGAAACTGATGAAGATGATAAAAGCACCGGCGATGAGAGTGAAAATGCAGATTTGTGTCTTCTAGGTGATATAACTGACAATGATGATGACGAGCCAAGAGAGGTATCAAAACTTACTCATTCAAAGTTTCTTATACATTTTCACAAAGTAAATGGCTGTTTAGAAATACTTAAGGAGAAATACGCTAAGATTTAATCACAAAGAGACACTTTGATAGAAATAAATAAACAACTTAATCAATTGGTTAAAAACTATCAAAACAAAAGTCCTGAGTGTAAAAAGTGTCCATCATTTGAAGAAGAGATTAAACAATCAGAAATTAAAATTAAATCAGTTGAAAATGAAATTCTGATTTTAAAAGAAAGTGAAAATACGAGAAAAGAGAATTCCATTAGAAAGTGCACACAATTATTAAATGAAAATGAATCACTTAAAATACAAGTCCAACAACTGTCTACGACTTTAGAAAAAATTTCAAAAGGTGAAAGATCATTAAATATGCTATTAAGGAAACAAACTTTTAATACAGGTAGACAAGGACTTGGATATAATCAACTTGAACTTGTTAGAAGCAAAATTAGTCAAGTCAAATCTGAGTGAACAATTTGTAGAAAAATAGGACACAATCAAAACATTTGTTGGCAATGGCATAGACCCAAAAATGTAAAAACCATTCCAATTTGGGTTCCAAAAGGCATAAATATAAAATCCCTTAAAGTTAAACAAATCTGGGTGCCAAAAGGAACAAATATAAATTCGCTTGGGTCAACTCAAACATTTTTTTTTCAAAATCTGTTGCCACTAACAACCATGGACCTATAAAAACAAATAGGTTACAAAAATCATCTCTCGTGTAGGCATGGTGGCAGGCCGAGGAACAACAACAGTGTTACCTAGATTCTGGCTCTTCCAGGCACACAATGTGCGATAAATCAAAGTTCCTTAGCCTAGTATAAAGGTGGCAGAATCATAATGGGTAACAACGAAAAATTATCGTAAAGGTAAAATAGGTAACAGTACATCTATCTTGAACGATATATTAGATGTGATAATTTGCACCATAATCTGATTTAATTCAGCCAATTATGTGATAAAGAAACGAATGTTGGTTTTGATTCTGACTTATTCAAAATTGTTGGCCAATTAACTTTTTATGCCGAGAAATCTAGAGTCTTCATATAGATTTATTTGGATTAATGATGATGTTTTATTAGTTGATGATTACTCATGATATACGCGGATATATTTGTTTCTGGATCTGTCACTATGTTCACTATTTGTTTATTTGCACGGCTTCAATTCAATTTCATTCAAAAGCTGTTAAAAATGATTTTAAGATATTTTATTTCACACTTCACGATCTGATCTATGACATAATAATCTTGAGCCAATAGGAAATTCGGATGCAGATAACACTGGCAAGCTAGTTGATAGGAAAATTACTAGTGGAACGTGATTTATGTTGAGACATTCAATAGTTGCATCATTTTCAAAGATAATATATGCATACTTTTCATTTCAACCGATTTTTAATTATAAGACATTTTTCTTTTATAAAACCCCTTCCAGAAAATCAATTTTGTTGACCTTGTTTCAGATTAGTCATTTTAGAAAATTTGATTTTTTTTGGATTTGATCTTAAATGACTACATTAACTAATCTCGCTCCCTACTGATTATCGAAAAGATAAATAGTGATTGAAAAAGTGACGAGTGCTGATATTAATCATATATTATAACTTGAGACTGTATATTTAGTAAGTTTCTTTAGAAATTTAAACAAGAGTTATAAAAACTTTTTGTTCGTAAAATATTCCACGACCATCTCTAATTCTATTATATTTCTAACGACCATCACTCATCAAAATCCAATATAGTATGTCAATATGTGGTATTTTAGACGGAAAATCATTCGTTTTTCATTTTATTATATTTTTAGCAATAAAAATATCAAAAGTATTCACTCTCATTTAAAAGTCCCTACGGTTATGCATGGGTAAATTACTGGGATTTTTTTATTATGTGCTTCCATGCTCATTTAAAAGTCCTCACAGTTATGCATGTATGGAACACATATCAAAATTGATTGATTAAATAGACAAGGTAATTCTAATCTTATTTAAAAGTCCCCACAGTTATGCGTGGTTAGAAGATACTTGAATTCATTTTTTTTAGAAAAAAATTAAGAATACTACTAATCTCATTTAAAAGTCCTAATGGTTATGCATGGTTAGTAGATATTCAAATTCCTGATATAAATATACCACAAATAAACACAACCATATGGTTTTATATAAAGACATTATCCCTATCGTTTTAAAGTGGAATATGCATCAAACGGAGTATTTATGATTTTTGTTTGATTTTTTATTGAAATTTAATATTTATATTTGATTGGGTATTAATATTGTAATAATGTCTATCACTTTATCTCTATTTTTCTACCACCGTTACTCTTTTGCTGATAACAAAAGGGGGACAGAAAAGTTAAGATTTTGGCAAACAAAGGTCAAATATTTTATTTTGTATTTTCTATTTGCATCTAGGCTCATTTGCATATTTTTATTTATTTACATGCACATATGAAGGGGGAGCATTCAAATAGGGGGAGAAAATTCAATGATCAAATACATTTAATAAAATTCAAAATCTTAAATATATTTTGTTATCATCAAAAGAGAGAGATTGTTGAATATGCAAGTATATGATTTTTTTTTTGATGATAACAAATATATTCATATATTCATTTAAATCTATTTGTCAACGAACTATTTTATTTTTTCACATAATAGATATTTGTTGAATAAAATAAATAACATAGAATTTAAATTCAAACAGATATTTTATTTAAACAAATATTTGTTACAATATTGAATAGTACAAATTTAAGCTCTTACTATATATATAAACTTCAATTACATTACAATTTCAGTCACATCACATTTTTCATTATATATACATTTTCATCTCACTACATTTCACTCATTCGCTCGTATTTGATCTTCAACTCTATTTCAGATTGAATCCAACATCTGAGTAATCTGCAAAATAAAAACTAACCTAGTAAAATTAAAAAAGAAATATATGTGCAGTGTAAAATAAAATGCGTATTTTGAAAATGTTATTGCCTTAGTTATTTGGCTTGTTCGTCATCATCTAATTTTGAATTCATCATACACGAACAACTTGTGACATGCACAGTGTATCATTATACATGCCATAAGGCCGTCCACACCAGTATACACTTGACAAACTGCGGGGACAGGTGAGCACATGGTCAAACCCAATCAAAAGTAGGGTTCAACTCAAGTGAAATACAAATAAAGTCACGATATTAGCACAAAGGTCAAACCCGAGCTATATGCTGGATTCAACTCAGGTGAAATTCCAAAATCATGATGAAGTTCAAGTGAAAAAAATGAAAAGTGAAGTGCACAAGAAAACAATGTAGCTAGTTAGATATGGAACCAGAGCTATAGTTTCAAGTGCACAACAACATCGAGTATGCCAGACCTCATATATACTATGCACATGAATCAAATGCAATCAACTGAAGTGAAGACCTGACAACATGTATGATATGATCAAAGGCAACAACATCAACCAAGGTCAGACTGCATAGTCAAATGCAAGCATATGAATACAAACTCAGACTGTAAATACGAAGTTCAGTAGCATGGCACAAAGGCACACAACACAGTCTTGACCAAAACATGACGTACTTGTCAAAAAGGACATAGTTGATGCATGCAGACTTCAAGATGTAGTGCATAGTCAAACTGAAACAACATATACACATGCCCAGGCTCTATCAAAGTCAAATGCCTTCAAATGAACCCGACCAAAACTGAAAATAAAATGGCATATGTATATACACATGATATGGACTATGGTGAACCAAATTGAAACAGACTTGTATACCACACAAGAATGAACAAAGCCTCAACAGTAAAGCTCTGGAACAAAATCAAAGACAACTAAATCATGGAAAAGTCTCAACAACACATATACACACACATGCATATGCATGTGTACACATGGTGACATGCAATAGTGAAGCCACCAGACTACATGAAGTCTAACAATAACCAATGGACTCAGACTTGAAGGAACAAGAAGGATCAACTAAACCCAGAAATGATGACTGGAAACACTACAGCAACTCAACACAATGCATATGTTAGCAGTGATGTAGACATTGAACCAAACAACTATACATAATGTGAAGATATCAAGTGAAGGCCATACCAGCTTGAATGTACATAAGAAATAATGCACATCAACTATCAAGTACATACTCAATGAAACAACACTGCAAACAAGTCACATGTTCTAAACAACTAATATCACACATAACTTCAAGCATGCAACCGAATACAAGTCGAAATGCTCAGCTCGCAAAAATGCAAAGCTATGCCAGAAAGTGCAGACCACATTCATATGAAACCATGGTCAAGTATATATATATATATATATATATATATATATGATGTATGTGTAGTGATAACTAGTACAACAACTCGAATGAACACGTGCACTTATATACATATGCAACAGCCGGAATACAACTAGAGAATCACCAAACAAGTGAGGTAGATAAGACAATAGTTCCGGATAAGTGAAACATGGAGATGACATTGATGTACACATATAAAACAATGGACAATGTAACCCAGACCAATGTCATGATACAACTACAGATGCAAGCAAGTCAGAAAATCAAGGCATGTAGCCGTGGTGACCAAGATAATAACAAAGTCAAATTTACACAAAATCAAAGTGTCCAAAGTCAAATGTAATAGCAGTTTCAAATTGAACAAGTCAGTGCCGAAGTTAAATATTATCACAGTCAATACGTACAAAGAAAGGAACCAAAGTCAAGTTTAGATGCTAAAAAATCAAGCCGTGGTAGCCAAGGAATCAAACAAGTCAGAATTGAGCCGTGATAATCAAGTAATCACAAAATATACGAATTTGAACAAGTTAGTACAAATCTCAAGCATTCAAGCAAAATTGAACAGCAAAACAAATTATCAGAAAATCGAATATTTAGGGAATTGAACCCTATTTAAACCCAAAGTCACCATTGCCCTAAAATCCATCGAGTTCAAGCAAGCTAATCAGTAAAGCAAAAAGCATAAATCACATACCATTAAAATCGAACTCGATCGAGAATAGCCGCAAGCAACAATCAACAGAGGGATCAAATCGAAGAGTATTTCATCATTGCAATATCAAGCGGCGCCTCATTTTCAAAGCCCTAGTTTATAAATTTGGATGAGCGGGAATAAAAGGGAATGCGGCTATTTTTAGCGCGAAGGAAAGAAGGTCGAAGGAATAAAAAGAAAAGGGGGATTTCTTATTTGGGCCGGTTGCCATAAATTATCAATTGGGCTTTATTTTTAAAATTAGGGTTTGATTTTTAAATTATTTTTCAATTTGTATTCTTTTTCTTTTAAAACAGTTGTAAAGTCCAGTGTGTGACTAAGGGATGAACTACAGTGGTGTAGTTCGAGAACTCATGACTCAATGGCTGAGTTGTGGTAGAGTTTTGAGTGTAGAGTTAGGTTAGTCAATAGCGGGTGTCGCGAGTTTACGTGTGTAAGTGTCTGACTACTTAATTTCTAGTAGAAACCTTGGTGGCAGCACGTAGGCAGAGTTTTGCCTAAACTGGGTAAATCTGTGTTGTTCCGTTTCTCTGTTATATTCTGCTATTATCCATGTTGCTATTTTTCTGCCATTATCAGTACTGCGATTATTTTATTTATTTTCGCATTAAATTTTTATAATTAATAATATCACCCTATTCACCCCCTCTAGGGTGAAATCGATCCTACAATATATACATAATTAAACATATAAAATTAAACATATATATATATATATAATAGTCAGATATATATGTATATATATATATAAGGCTAAATAAAATGTATATATATGAATAATTAATTCCATTTAAATACTTAAAACATACATACAAACATAGATATATATATATTAAAATTATTTCCAAATCAAAATTAGCATAACAAACATACAATAATAATTTTATCATTATTTTATATATGTAATAAATAGTTTCGTTCGTAATAATTAAAAACATTAGTAATAAATATTAAAATATCAAATTTTAAAATGTAAGGAAATTTAGGATCATAAAATACAGGTTCAATTTTTTCATGATTTTTTGAAATAAAATAGTATTTTTAATAAATAAAAGAAATGTTCAACCTAAGTAATTAAATTATTAAAAATATTAAATGATAACAAAAAATTCTGAAAAAAATTTCGTGGGTTATTGGATTGATGCAATATTTATTTTAAATATGATAAAAAATTCAAATAATCAATAAAATAAAATTTAAAATTATTTATACATATAAAAAATTTATTTTCAAATTTGATAATTCATATAATGTATAAATAGGCGAAAGGAAAAATTCTAAGTCGTTTATACGTTATAAATATACATATATGTAGTTATATGTTTAAAATATACATTAGTCTATATTTAAATTAGTATATAAATATACATAAAATAATTATTAATGAAATTTTTTGATTTCTTACAGCTAATTATGTTTGTTTATACATAAATTATAACACATAAACTGGTAGGGGACCAGTTAACGCCGCTTGCCTTGCAAAATAAATAAATTATAACACATAATAATATAACCATGCACATAACCAAACTGATTTGTGACAACTACGTATACCTACGAAAATCTCACCTAACTAGTTATACAACATTAATATATATATATAGATTTGGGATTATTCAATATTAAATCATAAATATGATATAACTACCGTTTATATAAATAAAATAGTAATTGATGATGCCTTTGAGTCCGCTTGAATCAATGAATTCCCTTCTCTAGTTATGCTCGATCCGTCAGATTGCAAGTCTGGAATCGTCGACCTTTTCTATCAAATAGTGCTTTTACTTAACTTGAATTGATTTGAGATTCTTAGAACAGATATGGGGATTAATTTCGGCCGACAAACTTGATAATTATGGCAGCCAAAAGTTGTTTTTTGATTAAGGGTTTATATATATATAGCATTGTACAAGAGAGATATTAGGACAATCTCATTACCTGTTCTCTCTTAATCTTAGCCGTCCATCTCTAGGTCTAATCCTAAGCTTTAGCCGCCTCCATTGTCAAAGCTGAAATTTGCAGCCCTATTGATGGGCTTTAAACCCATTTAAGCCCAATCCAAAATTCTACGCAATTACATCTAATTTAATGGCTTATTGATATCGTATATCGATTGGTACATTTATAACTATTATAGATATATATATATATAACAATTTTTATTTCTCAAACTATATTCAGATTTTTATAATTAATATTTCACAAAAATTATTTAATTTAATTTATTTATAACAATTATAAACTAATTAAATCATTCAGTCTTAATGGAGTTCATCATTTTAGTTGTGTAACTCTTAGATGTAAATTTGGTCAGCAATAAACATCGAACTATTCGAATGTAAAGGTTTACACGTCACTTAGCAAGCGGTGCGACATTATGGGCAAATTTATCGCTTATTCATTTTCAGTAAAATATTATTTAATTTAATAAGCATTACCCGTTAGTTCCATTTATATACACCAATTCTCTTCGGCAAAAACTGTATCACTTTGGATTTATAGAATTTGGTAATGGTCAAAATTCCAATATTGTCCGTATTCAACTCTATAGTCCAAACACAAAATCCTTGGTTCAATAATAACAATTATTAGTGCTACTCTGACCAAAGATTTTGACTTTGGGTTGAGTTGACTTTGACCATGATAATAACCTCATATAACTGAAGTGACGAATCCTCTCTTGAATAACGTCTTTCATTCAATAATTTCACTCGACCCAACTATAATCATTTGATGTATGTCGTTCCATGATTTGACTATAATCAAAGCAGATTTTTCATATTGAATGTTGACAATATTCTCAAGTCGAAAGAACTGTGTAAATTAGTCACGACGATATTTTCTATTTGACCATAGTTTTATTAATGAATAGAAAATTATCGAGTGAGTCATTTCATAGTTATCCAATAATTATCAGTACGTAACCACTTGGTGCCCCCCATAGTCATGAGTAATACACTGTCCAACATTTGAATAGCGTTACGTACTATAGTCTTAACGAATACATTGATATCCAGTCTCGATGCATCTTGACTACGAACATTTAAAATGATACATTTGTTTCATTGTGATAAATTACTCACGGTTATAACACTTTGTAACTACTATCACAAAACATATCATTTATAGATTTTCTATTAAATATACTTTTAATTAAATTTATTAATTAATATAACTGATATCAAGTATATAATAGAAAGAAAATACCTTTATTTCGAACAAGATTGGTCAACGAGTTAGATATATGTAACTAATTACATAATTTCCCTTAGGGCATACCCCAAACTCTTTCACTTATATCATTATAACCATACACAATAAAAAATAAAATGAAAATCTTACTTTATTTCTAACAAGTTTCGCTATAAGATTTAAGTTATATTATATTTTTTTACAAAATTACCCTTGGGGAAAATCCTTAACTTATCAATGACACCCACTTTAAATGCTCAACTTCTAAATCTTCGATATCAATGTAAATACCATCTTCCTAGGCATCTTCATTCCTATGTTTTGACACCCAAGATTCTCTTTATGTCATGTCACTCTTAAAATTACTACGATAAAAAACTTTAGAAACATGACATCTTGACGTATTATACTCATATTGAACTAATATCTCCTTAAGCAATCCAGTAAATAACTCTACCTTCACAATCTTCATAAACATATAATGGGCCTTCACCTTAATCAAAAACCCTAATAAAAGATCAATTTTGTCCCCATTACCGTCTTTACATTTGATGGAGCACCCAAAACATTAAAAATAACACTAATCACCTTTTCCACAACTCAAAATTCGAACAAAGAAATCTCACTCAAATCAGCACTGTAAAAGATAATTCTTTAGGGAGATTCAAACATAGATACCACTTTTGAGGCAATTTTGAATTAAAAAACATACGAACCATCTTTTAAAAAGCTTCCACATTAAGCCATGTTTTAAATTATTATTTAATATTTTTAATAAGAAATTTATTTTAATTAATTTTTTATAACTTCTAGTTTTGTCGATATAAGAATAATATGAAATATTATTTTTTTCGTATATTTTCTAGTTTCTTTAATCCTTTATGAATTTTGATGAACTAATGAATTTTGCTAGAATTTTTTAAAATAGATAGAGCATTTTTTTTCAACATTTCCATTTTGTTTTGAAGAAAGTGTACTTTTGGACAAATTTGTTTTATCTTGAAGAAGTTTATGAAAATATTTGGACTTTTCTAAAAACGTTTCTTTGGAAATATTTGATTTTGTTAAAAAATGAATCTTCGTTGGAAAAAAAAACTTTTGATGTAAAATGACCTTTTTATTGAAAATATTTGATTTTAAACTAATGTCTGAATTTCACACAGTCATTTATTTTATTGATGTTATATCTGTCTTGAATAAAATTAAAATCTAGTTTGATTCGTTTTTGTTTATTAAATTACCGTTTATTTTTTTCAACATGAACGGATGAGGTAGTATTAACATTACCCGTATATTGCTAAGATACTCTGTAGTGTTGGGGTAAGTGGAAGAAATTAACATTGGTACTGTAACTGCTTTAATGAGGAGAGAGGCCAAAAGTTGGGTGGGGCTTTTGAATCATTGGACGCACATTCTTTCTTCAGCCAGAGCACTCAAGTTTAACCTAACTTTTCATCTTCCTCCTCCTGTAAATAACCAAATTCACATTTCAATTGAAGAAGTAAAATTAATGTTATAGGTAGATGCCAGCAGGAACACCTCTACACGATGTTTCAGGTATAACACAAGTCAACATTTCTCAAAACAACACCAAATAGAAGTACAAAAGGAAGAGTTCGAAATTTTAGGTTTTTCCTTGTCTTTATCGTTTGTCCAAATTTTATAGTAGGGAAGCAATTTCACTGCTAAACGTAAACATGATGGCTATGGAGCTCTATCTGCTCGATCCTCCCTGAATTTCGGTAACGATTTTAAATTTGGAATTGGTTCTTACTCTTACTATGTCGATAAACTTATTTTAATTAATATTTACACTATAATATCAGTTTTATCCGCATACATTACATCAAATTATCTTATTTGATGTACAGGAGGTTCATAGGATCATAGCAAGATTTGATTGACATGGAGCTGTATTTGATGTACAGGAGGTTCATAGGATCAAAAATATGCAGTGAAATTTTGAGATGGAGTGAGCAGTCATAGTATTTCACTCATCCTTACAAAATTTGCATATTTACCTAGAAAATGTCGAATGGAAAGGTGGGAAGTAAACTATATCATTTGGTTTATTGGAAAAAGGGAAACGGAGTGGTGGAGGTGCGGGGAATTTGATCCCCATGCCTATCGCATCCGAAGAGAGCGCTCTACCATATGAGCTACACCCCAAATCATGTTATAAATTTGTATTTCCTGCTTCCATCAAAGAGAAATTGTCATCCATTTTGTACCGCGCCTCGTAGGGCTGCATAAAGGTTGAGTTGAATCGGATTGGACTGAATACTTCACTCGACCTATATAGGCATGAGTTAAAGTTAGAGTACCATCACATAGAATTCATTCACTACATATTTAGTCAAGAACGTTGTTTCAAAATACATTTAAAATGCACTAAGAATATGTAACAACCCTGTATTTTCTGATTATTGTAATTGTATATTTTAATTATTTTAATTTAAATTCCTAATTTAAAAACTTTATTTTATTTATTAAAATGAATATATTTTGTTAATTGAAATATAAATGTTGATTTTGATGTGGATTAGAATTTCAAACATGCATAAATTGAATATTTCCAGAAAATGTGAATTTTGGTCAATTTGGTCAAACTTTGACTTTTAAATTTAAATTTTAAAAGTTTGAAAATTTGAATTTTATCTTTTGTTATGAAAGTAAATAAAATTTCAAGAACACTACTTTTCGTTTCGTTGAAATCCGAATAATATTGTGAAAGTTATGCTTTTTACAAAATTGGGTGTAAATTGTTTTATTTAACAATATTGTTTATTTTAAATTATATAAATAATCTTTTTAATTGCCATATCTTATTATAATTTTTATTATATGTTATGTTCTTACCTTTTAAATATTTTTAAAGTGATGTTTGAATTTTTCCAAAGCTTATTGAATTTATTTTCTATTTTTAAAGCCTAGTTTCCATTTTTCTGTTATTTTCTTTATTTAAATTATATTTAATTAAAATTTATTTACTCATTTTTATGTATGCATCTTATTTTTATGTTTTTATCTTTATTTATAAATATTTTTCATGTACATACAATTTTTCCAAAGTTCATTTCATTTATTTTCAAATTTTCAAGCCTAATTTACATTTTCTTTGTTATTTTCTTAATTTAATTATATTTAATTAATATTTATTTATTTATTTTTTTATTTACTATATTTTCGTATTTATCTGTATTTATACATATTTTATATGTATTTAAAATTTAAAAAGAAAATAGAAAACAAAGAGGCAAAGTCCTTTCATTTTCTAGTCTTTTCATATCCTTGTCTTTTCATTTGCTTTTGCCTTTTCCTCTTCTTTCTTTTAGCCGTACCTTTTTCTTGCTTAGCCATGTGTCTCCCTTCAAAATTCACATGAGAAAACATCATTCTTCACTTAAACTCACGGCATTTCAATTTGAGAAAAAAAAAGGCAAAGTTCGTGGTCTTCTTCTTCTACTTTTCCTTCCTATTTTCATTGTTTTGCCCAGATCTCTCTTCAACTTTGCTTGGCCCCTACCACCCACCATCACCACCATACTGTCCACCATCTACAGTAGCACCAACCCCTTTCCTCTGACCACCACCTCTGGCCATGACCATTAGATGAAGCCACCACCTCAAATTTGCAAAGCACTTCAACAAAACAATGCTAGCCAAGCCTGTACTCCACTATTGCCTTCATAGTTGCTTTTGGCCACCCCTTAGCCACCACCACCTTCATCTACTTCACCTTTGGCTGCCCCTTTCACTGCTATCCAGATCTGAACTAACATTAAGACCCCATGGCCGAGCCTATATGTGGTCATAGCCGAGTCAAAATGCACCAAAAACCTCACCTATTTTGCCTTGTCCATTGATATGCTTCATGTTGCAAACCCTACCTTATATATTCCTTCTAGCCGTGCTTTATGGATGCCATACCCGAGCTAAACCTGATCATGGCTGAATGTATGCTCCACTTAGGCTATGCATTTGAGTGATAAGCAAGGTCATGTCACTTTGCTCTTTATTGCTTTGTATTTCAACTTGTTCAATATTGTTTTGTGTTGTATATTCATGTGTTGCATTGTCTTGTTCGTGTTTATTGGATTGCTACAAGATGATCATCTAGGCTCTCTCCACTTATTTGAATCCATTGTCGTGCTTGTCTTGGCCTTGGAATCATGTTTGTGTGTCGTAGTGGTCTTCAGCTTGAAAAGGTGAGTCTTTCTCACTCTGACATTTATACTTATGAAATAGTGAATTGATGACAAGTGTTTAGTAATATAAAATGTTTACGCAAGTTAATAATGATAATATGATATGTTATGCCATGTTGTTACCATGTTAAAACTGTTAATTATAACCTGACATCTGATATATAACGTTATATTGTGACATTGACATTGTTTATATTGTTTATGCATATATTCACACTGCAAGTTCCCTGTTAGAATAGAATCATTATGGGTTGAAACGATACATACCCGAACGGACTTTAGAATAGGAAAAAATTGTTATGGGCTGAAATGATAGGCGTGAGCGATTTTTATTGTATTTTATTTGGCTCGGGATTGCGGGTTTGAAATGATAAAACCCGGTTTTCTTTGTAAATTACGGATTGAAATGATACATATCTGTATCACTTGACCTAGGTTAGAAAATTATATACAGACCCCGTGGTATATTTTTAAATGATTTTTTTTAAATATGTATTTTCAAAAGTATGAAATTTTGATTTAATTTATATATATATATATTATGGTTTTGAGAAAGTTAAATATTAAATCTTGAAATTGTGAATTTAAGTGAATTCAAGTATGTAAATTTGGAGTAAATGTGACGTTTGACTTTAAATTTTATTTTACGATGTAAATAAATAATGAAAATTAAATTTAAAGTTTTGAAATGATATTTGAAGTAAAATTTTAAGTTTATTAAATTTATAAATTAATAAACAGTGAATTTTGACTTAATAAATGAATGGAGTTTGCAAAATTGAATATTTGATCTTAAAATTTTATTGTGTTAAATCATATGTTAAAATGATTTTAAATGTGAAATTTTGAAGTCTAGAAATATGATTTTTAAGTTGTAATAATAAAAATTTGGAGTTTTATTATTATTTTTGAAAAGCTAAAATGAAACCTAGAATTTTATAGCATATTCAAAATGCTTTAGTCTTTTGACAGCATTTTAATGCTATTGTTTTGAATCTAACAATGTTTGAAATAACTAAATATCTATTATGACATTTTATAAATGTTGCTATTCTTGAAATAAACCATTTTGGAAAATATAAGCTACGATAGCACTTTATAATTGCCGTCGTTGCTATAATTTGACAATGTTTTGAAATGTTATAGATTTTAACACTGTTTGGGCTATATTTTAAAGTGTTAAATAATTTAACTTTTGAAATGGATTATCCGTGAAATTTTAGAAGTTTTGAATATTTAAATTTGAATTTTTAAAGAATTTAAATTGAATTTGAATTTAAATAAAGTTTACTTGGTTATGTGTTAAACGGAATGAAATGTAATATACTAAATGAATTTTTGAATGGAATTTTGGAATGTATTTTTGGTAATGATGTTTGAAATAATAAATGAATGACAAATTTGATTTTTAAATGATATTTAACTTTGAATATTTGGATTTGAATTCAAATAATGATTTGATTATGAAGTTTTGAAAGGATGTAATATTTTAATGATTTTGAAATGGTTTGGAAATGATTTGATCTTTATTTTAATAAAGAATGTGAATGTTGAATGATATTTGATTTTGCTTTATTTGACAAAGGAATATTTGAAGTTGATATTTGTATGAAAAGATATTTGGTTTAATTGTAATTTAAGTTTATTTTAATAATACTGGATTTATGAAATGAATATTTCAAAACTACATAATAATGAAATTAGATTTGAGATATGAATATATTGAATTATAAAGTTTAGTTTTGAAATGTGGGAGATTAAAGTTTGGAAACATATTTAAATTGGATAGCTTATTTTGTAGATCAAATTTATATTTGAAATTTATAAGATTTGAAATGTTTTGTTAGAAAACTGAATTGAATTGAAATTGATGGTTTGATTTGAATTAAATTGGAAATAAATTTGTAAAATGTAAAGAATTAAATGAATGTTTCATGATTTCAAATGTATTATTTCAGAATGTTATGATTTTCAAAGTGTAATGATTTCAAGTATTTTGGTTTCGAAAGAGTTATAACTTTGAAAGTATTATGATTTTTGGAAGTGAATATAGGTTTGAGATGGAAATGATAAAGTATAAACTATTTTGATTTGAATATAGTTTTGAAATAAAGATGATTTTGGTTTCGAAGTATAAACTATTTTGATTGAATAAATAGTTTTGAAATAAAAATGGTTTTGGTTTCGAGGCGTAAACTACTTTGAAAGGAATATAGTTTTGAAATGAAATGATTTGATCCTTTTGAAATATAAACTATTTTGAAATGACCACGGCGTTATAATAACGTTTGGTTGTTAAAGAGACCGGGATCAGAAGTTGTCATACTCTCTGCCAACTCCGAAAACCACTTTAACAACCGTGTACGCGGTGGAGATTCCAGAATGAAGTTGGATGGTGGCGACGTTCTTGAGGTTTATACGTGGGCCCAACTCCCGTGAGTTGGCATAAGGTGGCTAAAACAGGAGCGATCTCGACCCAAGTGAGGTCATTCCTCCGATCGGACACATTCCTTCGATACTATACTCTTACTGGTGATTGATTAGATGGCCATCCTCCGATTTTCATATGGGAGTGTGTTCCGAGGTGGGCGTATGTGGCTGCTGCGTTACTGATGCAGCTCAGGCCAAAGTGATAAGTCGTCCACAACTTAAGAAGGAAGATATAGATCGTTTCCGATCTAAGGAGTCACATGGGGGAGGGATACGAGTTAATGAAGAGGGTTTGAGTCGTCTCCGAGCTAACTGGAGGCCAGAGGAAAAGTGGTGCCGAGTTAACATTCTAACTCTAATGGGTCACAACCTAAGGAAGGATCTTGTGTCGTTCACGAGTCAACGACCTAAGAAGGCGGTCTTAAGTCGTCTACGGCTTAACAGAACTCGGAGGAGGAAACTACGACCCAACAAAGACGTTGAAAAGGGGGTTACGACTTAAGGGAGGGCTTAAGTCGTTCGGTTACTATGAGTCGTTTGAGGAGATACCGCAAGGAGCTTGGGAGCTTAAGTCGCGGCTTGCTTAAGTCGCGTGTGTTTTGAGTCGTTCCATAGTTGAGTCGTAAGTCGTGTCCATAGCTGTATGTGTTCTGTTGATTGTTAAGTCGGTAAGTTGATGAGTCGGCTGAAGGTGTGGGGTGCTATATGCTTGAGTCGTAAGTCGTAAGACTTCTTGTATTGAGTTGCTGTGTATATATATGTGTTGTGTTGTGTTGTAATTGGTTTTCTCTTTAAGCTTTGATTCGTGAGTCGTCGAATGTAAGTTGATCATGTATATGAGGGGGGTGTAACAAGTTGAGTCGGCGTTGTGTTAAGTCGTTACCGACTTAGTTAAGTCGTAAGTCGTATACGACTTAAGGTCTGGGTCGAAAACACTATAAATAGGGAGTGAGTTGTACATTTGAAGGTTGTTGATTTTGAATAAAATTTCTTGTTTGATTGTTGTGTGCTTTCATCCTAAATTGGTAGTTGAGTGTAATCTCCTATCTCCACTTTCGGTTATTCGAGTGCGCTCGAATCAACGATTGTTGAAGCCGATTCGCGGAATCAAGTGCGCTTGATCAACGCTTGAAGAATTAAAGATCTTCTTTCACGGTATCGTGCGCGATCAACGTGACGAGGATAGCTAGAATTCGGTATCTTTGTGATCAACGAATTTGGGCATTTCAGTATCTTCAATCCACCATTTGCTACCTTTCATCGATTTCATTTGTTTCATATTATCCGCTGCGTCAGTTTTGGTATCAGAGCTAGACTTAGCCAATCATAGCTAAGCCGAGTCTTGGAGCCAATTTTTGAAGTTGAAGTTTGAAGTTGTTGTTCATCGTGTTCATCTTGAAGTTGCAACGAGAGGAGAACTTTCGATCCGTTCTATTTTGGATCAAAGAATTGGAAGTTGTTTGAATTTGATTTGTGTTGAAGGTTGAGGCCGTGACTTGTTTGATTTGAGTTGAAGATTGTGTTGTTTGAATCATGCCGCCGAGAAGAGCTAACCGTCATCAAAATGTTGAAGTGTTGTATAGAAGAGAAGAAGCCGAGCAAATGGAACAACGCATTAATGAGAAATTTGATGAAGGCATTGGAAAGTTAGAGAAGTTGATGAATGATTTGAATCAAAATCAAAGGAGGAGATCACCAATCTCGAACCATGGAGGAAACAGAGTTTCGCCATCGGTTACGGAAGCGAGGAGGGTATCACCGAAATCTTTTAGAGAGAGAAGAGAAACATCAATTTCATCAAGGAGAGATCACCATGACTATGGACATGAAGAGAGGAGAACTCCACGTGAGTTTGAAGATGAGCCATATAGAGATGAAGAGAGACATAGTAGAAGAGACATGCGTGATCAAAGGGATGTTGATGGTCGAGATCGATATAGACGTACATTTGATTTTGGTGAAGAGGGTGATAGATCTAGCATTCATTACCGAGATCGAGACCAAGTTCGAAATTCATATCGGGATGTAGATGAAGATCGTCGATGGGAATCGGGTATGAAGATGGAAATTCCAGAATTCAAAGGTGGAATGTTAGCAGAGGAATTCTTGGATTGGTTGTCCAATGTTGAAGAGATCTTGGATTTCAAAGAGATCCCGGAGAATCGTCGAGTGAAGTTGGTTGCTACTAGGTTGAGGGGAAGAGCTTTGGCATGGTGGCAGCAAACTAAACTTACGAGAGAGAGAATGGGGAAGTCAAAGATTGAGTCTTGGGATAAGATGAAGAAGTTGATGAGAGCTACATTTTTACCTTACAACTATCAATCACTTATGTACCAGATTTGCAGAATCTAAGACAGGGGACGAAGTCAGTCAATGATTATGCAGATGAATTTTACCAACTCATTGCCAGGAATGATATTATGGAAACAGAAGAACAGCTGACTGCCAGATTTGTTGGAGGATTGCGAATGCAGATCCAGGATATGGTTAATATGTTTGATCCGAGATCTGTTGCAGATGCACATCAGAAAGCGTTGGCTTGGGAGAAGCAGGGAAGGCGTGGAGGTGGTGTGTTTACTAATCCCAATAATCCAGTAAAGGGTGCTAGTGGAAGTTCTAATGTTTCTAAACCTACCAGTAAACCAGTTGTGAAAGGGGCTGAGAAGGCGAAGGTTAACAGTGGTTTCATGTGTTATAATTGCCAGGAGTTGGGTCACAAAAGCAATGAATGTCCGAAGCCGAAGAAGAGAGCAATGGTTACTGAGATTGAAGAAGAGGATGAAGATGCAGAATGTTCTAATCCATTACCAGTTGAGGAGGAAGACTTAATGTCCGGAGATGAGGGTTGTAACCTTATGATGAGGAGGTCTTGTCTTACACCAAAACAAGAGGATGATACTAGCTGGTTGAGAAGCAATATTTTTCAGTCGATATGCACTATTCTGGGAAAGGTTTGCAAGTTCGTTATTGATGCTGGAAGCTGTGACAATATTATCTCTATAGAAGCAGTAAAGAAGTTGAACTTGAAAACTGAGAAGCATCCTAAACCGTACAAGTTAGCTTGGTTAAGGAAGGGTGGTGAGGTGAAAGTTGGACGGAGAGCTTGTGTTAAATTTTCGATTGGGAAGAAATACAAGGACGAAATTCGGTATGATGTAGTGGACATGGATGTGTGTCATCTGTTGTTGGGCAGACCATGGCAGTTTGATAGAGCAGTACAGCATGATGGTCGTGCTAATAGCTACAGTTTCATGTTTGAAGGTACTAAGATCACTTTAATTCCCAAGAAGCAACAACAGAAGGAAAGCAAGTTGGAGGAGATTGAAGAGCTGAAAACCTTATTGTCTTTGAAGGAGTTTGTTAAGGAAGTTGAAGAGGAACCTAAAGTCTTTTTGTTGATTGGGGGAGAGTGCAGTGAAGGGGTTGAAATTCCAGAAGAAGCGAAGCCAGTTTTGAAAGAATTTGAGGATGTATTTCCAAAAGAGTTGCCTAAGGAGTTACCGCCACTGAGAGACATTCAACATCAAATTGATCTTGTTCCGGGAGCTGTTTTACCACATCGACCACATTACCGAATGAGTCCGAAGGAACATGAGGAGTTACGTAGGCAGGTGGAAGAGTTGTTAGAGCAGGGACGTGTTCAGGAAAGCTTGAGTCCTTGTGCAGTACCAGCTTTGTTGGTGCCGAAGAAGGATGGAACATGGAGAATGTGTACCGATAGTAGAGCTTTGAACAAGATTACTGTTCGCTACAGATTTCCTATGCAAAGATTGGATGACTTGTTAAATCAGTTGAGTGGGCTACTATCTTTTCGAAGATTGATTTGAAGAGTGGATATCATCAGATTCGAATTAGACCGGCAAACGAATGGAAGACCGCATTCAAGACAAGAGAAGAATTGTATGAATGGTTGGTTATGCCGTTTGGTCTAACGAATGCACCGAGTACATTTATGAGCGTGATGAATCAAATTTTCAGACCGTACATTGGAAAGTTTGTTGTTTTTTACTTTGATGATATTCTGATTTATAGTGCGAGTACAGAGGAGCATGTAGAGCATTTGAGAAAGGTGTTAATTATTCTTCGTGAGGAACAATTTTATGCAGCTACGAAGAAATGTGTGTTCATGACTCGAAGTATTTTATTTTTGGGATATGTTGTGTCAGGAGAAGGTATCCAGGTGGACCAGAATAAAGTTGAAGCAGTCAGAAATTGGCCACAACCAAGGACTATCACTGAAGTTAGAAGTTTTCATGGATTGGCATCATTCTACCGAAGGTTCATTCCACACTTCAGTAGCGTGATGGCACCAGTTACTGATTGTATGAAAGGAAAAGGGTTTTCTTGGTCGGAGAAAGCAGGGGTTTCTTTTGAACGAATCAAAGAACTTTTAACGACAACACCAATCCTTGTATTACCAGATTTTCAGTTGTTGTTTGAGCTACATACTGATGCATCTAAGGTTGGAATCGGAGGGGTGTTGAGTCAGTAGGGGCGTCCTATTGCATATTTCAGTGAGAAGTTATCAGGGGCAAAGATGAGATATAGTACATACGATGTTGAGTTTTATGCAATTGTTCAAGCTGTGAAGCACTGGAGACATTATCTATTTCATAAAGAGTTTGTTCTTTACACTGATCATGAGGCATTAAAACATTTGCAAGGGTAGGATAAGATTTCCGCAAGGCATGCATCATGGATTGCTTATCTGCAGCAATTTACTTTTGTCGTGAAACATAAGTCAGGGGTGACGAATCATGTGGCTGATGCTTTGAGTAGGAGAAGTCATTTATTAACGATAATGAAAGTTGAAGTGACAGGTTTTGAATTATTGCCAGGGCTTATTGAAGAAGATCCTTACTTTAAGAAATTTGTTGAGAAAGTCAAGGAGGGAAGTTCGGATGAATTTGTGTTGATTGATGGTTTCTTATTTAAGGGGAATCAATTATGTGTACCGGATTGTAGCTTGCGAATGAAGATAGTAAAGAAGCTTCATGAGGAAGGACATGTGGGTAGAGACCGAACATTGCAGTTAATCTCTCAATCCTACTATTGGCCATCGATGAGGAAGGAAGTTGAAAGGTTTGTTCAAAGATGTCATATCTGTCAGGTTTCGAAGGGAACAACGACAAATGCAGGATTATATATGCCGTTACCAGTACCTAACAAACCATGGGTTGATATCAGCATGGATTTTGTTTTGGGTTTGCCTAGAACTCAAAGGGGGAATGATTCTATATTTGTTGTGGTGGACAGGTTTTCGAAAATGGCACATTTTATTTCTTGTAAGAAGACGACGGATGCTGTTCGTGTTGCTCAGTTGTTCTTTAAGGAAATCTATCGTTTACATGGGTTGCTGGAGTCTATTGTTTCAGACAGGGATACCAGATTTTTGAGTCATTTTTGGCTAAGTTTGTGGAAGATGGTTGGAACGAAGCTGAAATTTAGTAGCGCTTATCATCCGCAAACAGATGGACAGACAGAAGTTGTTAACAGATCATTGGGAAATTTGTTGCGATGTCTTGTGAAGGACAATCTGAAGAGTTGGGACATGAAGTTATGCCAAGCAAAGTTTGCTCATAATCATGCAGTGAATCGTAGTACGGGATTCAGCCCATTTCAGATCATATATTTAAGTTTGCCAAGGGGACCGTTGAATTTGGCAGAAATACCACAACCGAAGGGGACGAATAAACGAGTTGTAGACTTTGTTGATGGGTTAACTGAATGTCATAAAATCGTTAAGGAGCGATTCGAGAAGGCAAATGAGAAGTATAAGCGAACTGCAGATTTGAAACGACGAAATGTTGAATTTAACGAAGGAGATTTGGTGTTTGCTGTGTTAACGAAGGATCGTTTTCCAGTGGGCGCTTATAACAAGTTGAAAGCCAGAAAAATTTGTCCTGTAGAAGTTGTGAAATGGATTAATGAAAATGCTTATAAGTTGAAGCTACCGGAGGACGTGCACACTTCTGACGTGTTCAATGTTAAACATCTTATACCATATTGTGGATATGGCCAATCTGATGAGGAAGAATTTACAAATTCGAGGACGAATTTTTCTCAACCAGGGGAGGATGATGCAGCTCAGGCCAAAGTGATAAGTCGTCCACAACTTAAGAAGGAAGATATAGATCGTTTCCGACCTAAGGAGTCACATGGGGGAGGGATACGAGTTAATGAAGAGGGTTTGAGTCGTCTCCGAGCTAACTGGAGGCCAGAGGAAAAGTGGTGCCGAGTTAACATTCTAACTCTAATGGGTCACAACCTAAGGAAGGATCTTGAGTCGTTCACGAGTCAACGACCTAAGAAGGCGGTCTTAAGTCGTCTACGGCTTAACAGAACTCGGAGGAGGAAACTACGACCCAACAAAGACGTTGAAAAGGGGGTTACGACTTAAGGGAGGGCTTAAGTCGTTCGGTTACTATGAGTCGTTTGAGGAGATACCAAAGGGAGCTTGGGAGCTTAAGTCGCGGCTTGCTTAAGTCGCGTGTGTTTTGAGTCGTTCCATAGTTGAGTCGTAAGTCGTGTCCATAGCTGTATGTGTTGTGTTGATGGTTAAGTCGGTAAGTTGATAAGTCGGCCGAAGGTGTGGGGTGCTGTATGCTTGAGTCGTAAGTCGTAGGACTTCTTGTATTGAGTCGTTGTGTATATATATGTGTTTTGTTGTGTTGTAATTGGTTTTCTCTTTAAGCTTTGAGTCGTGAGTCGTCGAATGTAAGTCGATCATGTATATGAGGGGGGTGTAATAAGTTGAGTCGGCGTTGTGTTAAGTCGTTACCAACTTAGTTAAGTCGTAAGTCGTATACGACTTAAGGTCTGGGTCGAAAACACTATAAATAGGGAGTGAGTTGTACATTTGAAGGTTGTTGATTTTGAATAAAATTTCTTGTTTGATTGCTGTGTACTTTCATCCTAAATTGGTAGTTGAGTGTAATCTCCTATCTCCACTTTCGGTTATTCGAGTGCGCTCGAATCAACGATTGTTGAAGCCGATTCGCGGAATCAAGTGCACTTGATCAACGCTTGAAGAATTGAAGATCTTCTTTCACGGTATCGTGCGCGATCAACGTGACGAGGATAGCTAGAATTCAAAATCTTTGTGATCAACGAATTTGGGCATTTCAGTATCTTCAATCCACCGTTTGCTACCTTTCATCGATTTCATTTGTTTCATATTATCCGTTGCGTCAGTTACCACCAGCCCGTGTGCGTAATTGGTATATCTACCCTGGCATTGCCTTGTGTGCCGTGTCACCTACCATACTGAGCCTTTACTCCGAGTTTGTTTTTCTCCCGTAGGCCGTGTGGTATCCTCTGACAGTCACTTGGAGTGGAGATGGCATGATATTGGATGGACTACTGGGACTATTATGTGTGAAGGGTGATATGGGTAGCCCGGAACACTATTTAAAAGTATGTTTATTTTACTGTAGACATTATTATAATAGCGTAATATTACTACATAGTAAATAGTTTAACGGATCCTTAAAGGATGGGCGATCCCAAGCATCCTTTAAGTTACTGATGCATTTTTGTTACTGTTCACTTGAGTTGATTTACAGTTCATAAGTATTTATGTCCTGACTCGAGTGTTTTGTGTTTTGCTTTACGCTCGAGTCAGATTGAGTGAGTTAGCATTCAAGATTCACCTTTGGAGCTGGAGCTTTCCTTGAAGATCTAGCCATCTATTTTTCTTTTTGTATCCAGTGATTTCAGTGATGTATTCTGATTTATACCTGATGTATCTTGTTACTCTTCTGTTGTATCTTGTTTAACTCTGATGTATCTTATTTTTATATAGTAGCTTCATGAACTACTATATCTTTTATTTCCGCTGCATTATTATTTACTCTATGTCTGTGATCTGTGACTATGTATTTACTGTATATTCTGAGATTTGCCAAATTTTATTTACAACGCGGTATTTTGAGCAATTCAAGTCCGACATGTGCGGATGCGAATGATTGAAAATATCGGGTCGTCACAGAATATTTCTCAAAAATCTCACGATCAATCCTATGGGTTTTTGGCCAATCTACTTTTACTTGGATTGACATCAAATATGATTTTTAAGCATATATTTATTCTAGAATACACATGATCTATTATAGTTTTAAACTGCTCTAATTTTACTTGGACCGATGTTGAATGAGTTTCTTGGATAGGATTGGATTGGGTTAAAATAAGGTTGGATTGAATAAAATATCACACCCAACATGTACGTTGTATGTGTTAAAAGTTGTAACCTATATCTAATCCAAACTTGGTTGGTGGTTGAGTTTGGCTAGGTTTACGTGGGTTGGGCCGGATTGGTTGGTATGTTGGATTGGGGTCAAGTATGAGCTTTCTGCCCCTAGGTCCGTGAACTGGATAGAGTAGACTAACTACTAGGGAATACCGATCCTATAGATATAGATGTTAGAGGCCCTTTATAGCGATGAATGTGATATTGTCCCACATCGCCAAAAATATGTGCAGTTTTATGTTTATATGCAAAATTTCTCAAACCTATATTGGTTCTTAGGGTCAGATAATTTTGTGCAAGGGAGGGGACTTATATGGTCATGAACTAATGCGCGCGTCGTCCGCCTATCCCCTATTGAACTGGATCGGGTGCCGGTCCAATAAAAGCGGAACATGTTATGTTTTTGCTGGACAAAAGTGAACAGTTTTTTGACTGTTTAAATTCGAACAGATGAGAGTCACATCTGTTTGAACGGACATGGACGCTGCTTTTTCAAACGAAGAGACGCGGCCGGTTTCCAACGGATATAGCCGTTGCGAATTTGCTGTGTTGCAAATTGAAACAAAGAGACGCGTCCTTTTTTTCAACGGATGTAGTCGTTCCAAATTTACTAAAGAGACGCGGCCATTTTTCAACGGGTGTAGCTGTTGGAAATTTTCCTATATAAGGAAAATGAAACCTTATCAATTTTCAATTCCAACCAATTCTCTTCCTTTCTGAAAAAACAGTCCTTCATACGACATATAAGTTCATACGCACCACAATCTCGAACAGATCACGTCTGTTGTATCTTGAAAGACTTTGAATAAAGTTTTTAAGAAAATTTTTACGGAAAGCCTCAGACGAAATTTTCTTCTTCATCCGATTAGATTTCTTGTTTATATATGTATACACACGTCATTCTATAATCTTTCCATTTTGAAGTTGTGCCGTTTCTACGAATTAGTACAACGATTGTTTATCGCTGTACTTTAACGTAGCATTTTGTTGTACTTATTACTATAGTTTGTTGTTGTAAATTCATTACAACAATAGTTATTGTTCAAAATTAGCGATACATAATTCCAAAGTAGAGGAAATCTGATTTGTAAACTTGTGTTAGGAGTTTATAACTGATTGATCTCTGTTTTTGTATACACGTCGTATAAAAATAAAGATAAATGATTTATCTTTAAGCGATCCATGCTGTAAAAGCTTATAAATATCACTAATACAACAGATAATCATTGTAGTTATCACTAGTTACCATATTATTTAGCGTTGACGAAACATTTCAATCGATATAATCAAATCAAACATGATTATATTTCCAATATGATGATATGAGGGTCGACACAAGCTACATTTTATCGTGATTGTAGGAAATAATTCGATAAACTTTGTTTAATCTAAAATGGATTAACCATGATAATTCAGGTAAACTTTGTTGGAATAATAAGTCATACAATATTTGTTTATTTTTTCTGACAAATAGTATATCCTAAAAGGTGGAGGCATGGGGAATCAAACCCTGTGTCGAGCAGATTGCCTGCTTCAACCCTTTAAAGATAGCTATGAACGATTTATCTCAGATTGATCCATGTTGCAAAGGCTTCATTAGAATTTGAACTGTTAAGTAAATATAACAAATACAACAAATTTTTCACAACAATTATCATTAATCACCATACTATTCTATATTGTTTAGTAGCGGCAAATTATTTCAGCAAATATCACCAAATTAAGCATACTTATCTTTCTGATATGATGGTTAAAGAGTTGACATAAGCTACATTTCTCGTGATTGAAGGAAATAATTTGTCCACAATATTCTTTGGAATTAATAAATTTCCATTTGGATATTAAAGGGAAGATATTTGGATAGTAAAGCTTATGTGGTTGCTTGATCTGAAACTGAATGGAGCAAACATGGTAATGTAGATAAATTTTATTTGCAATAATAAGCCAGGTATTGTATTGTATTGCATTGCAATAATAAGCCATGTAGATAAATCCTTGATTGGTAATGGTAAAATTTCCCTACACATAAAACATTAATATTGTATCGCATTACAATTTTAATAATGGTATAACAAGTAAATATCTTGTTCCTAATTGTAACTTTGTTAATCTTTATATCAATATTTTGACTTATTTTAAATAATATAATTTTTTTCTTGATTCATCACAATTTATTTACAACAATATGAAATAATAGCTTTGCTAATTGTAGACTTTGAACATTATAAAACTAAAAAAGAATCATCACCATAAATAATACTATAGACACCTTAAAAACCGATATTCAAAAGTGTTTGCGGTTGCAATTAATTAAAACAGTGAAAACCCAAATTAGCACGACTAGTAAATTCATCGTTATTATTGGTATATTTACCATTAACAACGATAAATTTACCATTATCAAACTAATAGTGTTGGTACACCGATATACGTTAATATTGGTTTACCAATTGGTTGATATTACTACGGTAACGTTAAATTTCAATTACCATAACAACCTTAGAATAAACTAAGTGCTTAGATTCTTGTAGAGATGGTTATAAATGCTTTACCATTGATTCATCCATGCTGTCAAAGCTTCATTTAAATTTATACTATTAATTGAATATCACTCATACAATAACTTAATTATATGGTTATTATTAATTATTGTTTTATTCTACTATATTTTTGTATAGTGGTAGAATATTTCAGTCACCATCATTGAATTAAGAGTACTTAACCTTCCAATATGATGATTGAAGGTTGACATAAATTGCATTTCTCGTGATTCTAAAAAATAATTTGATCAACAATGTTCCTCGACGTTAACTTGGATATTATGGAGAAGGTATTTGAGTAAGAAAGCTTATGAGGTTAACCAATGTTGTCAATGTGTGCGCTTTGGTGCAAAATAGCTCAAGCTGTAGCCACTGTGCCTTTTAGCAATCTAAGGCCCAGACGGTGCACAGGACTCAAACAAAGTACAAAAGGCGCATGAATCGAAAAGCGCAAAGAGGTAGCTCCAATGAATTGTACAATATGAGATAAAATTTGGCCTCTAGCCGCAAAATCCGATCGGAATGTACCTATTTATCTTTTGCATACCTGACAACTCATTTCCAACTTAATCTATGTTTCGAACAAAATGAATTGAAGGTCTTTGGGACTTCTCATATTGAGTTGGGTTGGATATGTGAGATTCTATTCTCTAAATTACATGTGTGTGCATTTTTTTAAAATGTAAAACTCGAATATCAATAGCAGTTTTTAGTTGCAGATGCTTGTGTAGGAAATACATAAGATGATGCTCAAGGCGCACAAAAAGAGCAAACCACAAGGCGCATGCCATGTGCCTTTTCGCTTTGACTACTTTGGTGGTTACTTGATAAGCAAGCAACACGATAAGTAGACAAATTTTTTTAATATAAGACATACAATATATGTTGTGTTAACATGTGCCCATTTATCAATCGGGCATACAGTAGGGGTTCGTTTACGGAGTAAATGACAAAAAATGACGGACAAAAACCATACATCTATAAATTTGGAGGTGCAGGGAATCGAACCCTGTGCCTCTCGCATGCAAAGCGAGCGCTCTACCATATAAGCTACACCCCCATTCATGTCATAATTTTGTTTGTCTTTTACATATTAAATTAATTGTCATTCATTGCAGTATCGACCCTTAGCTTGAGTAGATTAGACTAATTGCTTAAGTAATGTCAATCATGTAGAGGTAGCTATAAATAGTTTGTAAAAGCTTCATTGGAATTTGCACTATTAATTAAATATCACAAATACAGTAAACTGATATATGGATTTCATTAATTTACCGTATTATTGTTTAATTGGGGTGATATATTTCAATCAATTTAACCAAATTAAGCTTGTTCACCTCTTTAACATAATAATTAGAGGGTTGACACAAGGGTTGTTTTTTTTGTTTTGTTTTTTGATTGTAAGAAATAACTTAGTCAACTAAGTTCATCAGCATTAATAAATTTCTAGTTAAATATTATAAAGAATTTATTTGGATAATAATGCTTGTCTTGTTGTTTAGTGTTGTCAAGGTGCACACCTAAGGAGAAAAAGCCCCACGTGCAACCGTTTTGCCTTTAAACAATCTAAGATGTGTGCCGTGCACAAGACACAATTACAGCGCAAAAGAGTTATCAACCGAATAGCCTAAAAAGTCGTGCTTCAATGAATTATACAGCATGGAATAAATTTTGGACCTGATGTCAAAAGTTTGTGACCTTTTCTTTTGATTTGGGTTGAACATTCTCAAAATTGCATGTACACACAATTTTTTAAAGCTCAAAACTTTGTTTTAACAGTGGGTTTTAATTGCAGAGTTCTATGTAGAAAATATTATAAATGATGCTCAAAGCGCACCAAAAAACGCACAGCTCAAACCTTGCGACTATTCACCTTGACTACTTTAGTGGTTGCTTGATATGAGCAAGCATGATAATTTAGACAATTTATTTTGAATATAAGTCATACAATATAGGCTGTGTTACATGTATCCATTTATTAACAAAGCACACGTTGCGGTTTCATTTATACTCAATAAAATGACAAAGTTCGTTATATGAAAGATAAGTTTCTAATGCTAAAAGTGCAAAATTACCTTTGCAACCAAGATTAATTATTTGCATTAAATAGAGGGAATCTAACTCCATGCCTCTCGCATACAAAGCAAGCGCATATGGGCTACAACCCCCTTCTTGCCAATTTTTTCAATGTCTTTTACATATTAAATTGAAATTGTCATTCATGCTGCATTAATTTTTAGCTTGGATAGAGTAAATTAACTATTAGGTAATGCCAATCCTATAGAGGTAGCTATAGTGACGAGAGGATTGACATATGCTTCATTTTCTTGTGATTGTAAGAAATAATTAGATCAACAATGTTCATCAACATTAATAGATTTTCCTAGATATTGTAGCGAAGGTGTTTGGTGATTGTAAAAAGTAAGCAGATCAACAATGTCATCATTAATAGATTTTCATGGATATTGTAGAGAAGGTATTTGGAAAATAAAGCTTGCGCGGTTGCTTGGTCTGAAATGGAGCAAATATGGTAGTTTAAATAATATTTGTTTAAATAATAAGCCATGCAAAATTTATTTATTTATTTGGACAAAATGTATACATCGAAAAGTGAAGTTGTGGTCTACCATATGAGCTACACCCCCAGTCATATCAACTTTTGTGTCTTTTATGGTCATTAAAGAGAAACAATCCTTCATAGTGTGCTAGTCCTTAACTTGGTGGAGTAGGCCAACTGTGAGCACCAAGCCAATTTTGGAGTGAGTGCAAGCCTACTTTGCAATCCCGATTATTCCCTTAGTTACTTAGAGGGTGATGAAGTGGTAATGAAAATTAATTTTATGGTTTAAGATTTTGAGATTTAACTTCTTTATTTTCCATTCTGGTTTATTTCACCGATGTGTCTTATTTTCAGTTAGGTTCCATTATCTATGAATGTGGGATTTTATGGCATGTATATCGATTAATCTTTATTTTTAACATGGGTTTAGACTTTAGAAAGAGAAACCGGATGTGTGTAACAACAACCCAAATAAATCTGTATGTATGGTTATAATAAATTTATATTGGTTACTATATTGACCTATTCTATTATATTTTTTAATAAGTAGCAAAGTATTTCAATCTGTATCTCCAAATTAAGTGTATTTACCTTTCTAATATGTTAATTAATTAGGGGGTCAACATAAGTCGTTTTTTCTCATTATTGTGGGAAATAAGTTGGATAAAAACATTCATGAAGTTAATAAATAATTTCCTAGTTGGATATTATGGGGAACGCATGTGCATAATATGTTATCTATGATGCATATTTATTTGTCTCAATCAGTCTGCACTTACCTGAAATGCTTATGGAGATTCAGTGAACTCAAAGGCAACTCCTTTTTATAGTCCTCTGGAAGTGCCAAACTTATTACTTCAGATCTTGATTTTTTTTCTCATCATTTTTTTCTTGATTTTTAAAGTAAAATTGGCTTCCAAAATTTTCCCTCCTTTAAAACAGCACCCGGTACTTTGTTTTTCATATGGGGAGTTGGAGATCGAGATCGTGCACCATTGTCCTACATTACGGTGAGATTATTCGTATATTTCATTCTTCTTTTGTTTTGCTTTAGTTTTTTATATCACATTTGTTATGTGATGTTGAGGCTGTTGATTGTATTATTAGGCAATTACTGATAAATAAATATGCATTACTTTATTGATATTGTACATAAGTGCTTTTCACACATTGCATGAATACATAATTTTAAATGATGCATTTGAAATACATTTTATTTTATTCAATTTGCATTATAACATATTTTTGATTTGTATTTTTCTTGAAATAATTTTGTCAATAATTAAATTATAGTTTGACTTATATATACAATGCTACACATGTGATATGAATGTCATTGAAAAATCATGTTTATGTTCTAATAGTGCAAAAACATTTATTTTGACATTCTACTAAAAAGACATTGAATTTTAATTGACCATTTCAGCTAAAACAGTATCACTTTGGATTTATGGAATTTAGCAATGGTCAAAATTCCAATATTGTCCATATTCAACTCTATAGTCCAAACATAAAATCTTTAGTTCAACAATTATTATTAACCAGACTACTCTTGTCATAGATTTTGACTTTAGGTTGACTTGAGTTGACCATGATACTAACCTCATATAACTGAAGTGACGAATTCTCTCTTGAATAGTGTCTTCCTTCCAATACTTCCACTCGACCCAATTATAATCACTTGATGGATGTCGTTCCATGATTTGACTATAATCGAAACAATTTTTCATATTGAAGGTTGACAGTATTCTCAAGTTGAAAGAATTGTGTAAATTAGTCACATTGATATTTTCTGTTTGACATTAGTTATATTAACCAATAGAAAACTATCGAGCGAGCCGTTCAATAGCTATCCAATATCTATCAGTACGTAACCCCTTAGTGCCAGTCATGAGTGATCCACTGTCTAACATTTGACGAGCGTTACATACTTTATTCTCAACGGATACATCGAAATCCTATCTCGATGCATCTTGACTATGAACATTTAAATTGGTACATTTGTTTCATTGTGATAAATTACTCACGGTTACAACACTTTGTAACTACTATCACAAAACATACCATTTATAGACTTTCTATTAAATATACTTTTAATTAAATTTATTAATTAATATAACCACATTATATCAAGTATATAATCGAAAGAAAATACCTTTATTTCGAACAAGATTGGTCAACGAGGTAGATATATGTAACAAATTACATAATTGCCCCTAGGACGTACCCCTAACTCTATCAATCACCCACTTGGGGTCTATTATGGAATCTTATTCCAACTTCTCCAATGGGTTTTCTCAAAACCAATTAGGTCGGTCCCTTTGTGAACAGGTATGCTATTATGTTTTAATTATCTACTTTGTCAATCAACTTTCTCTGACGGTGATAAACTGTTTTATCATGTAGAACAATTTGAAGTATGTCTTTCGACTTTAAGTAAGCTCTAAGTTCTATTACGAACTATATTATGACATTGTTATCACAACTCTGTCATGAGATTCTCAACATTTGGAATCGGCTCAATTATAAACTTGTGCATTTATATTTTTTTATACACATTGTTTTGATTGCGGCGCTATTCAAGGCGATATACCTAGCCTTTTTTCATTAAACTAGCCACGGTCTTTCATTTGGAACATTTCCAACTTAAAGATTTGTTATTGACATATTATACTTAATATTATTTGTGAAAGTTTGAGTCTGGACACTCCTTTACAAGGAATTTATGTTTCTGTAAACAATTCTCTAGTGTTTCATAAATACACAAGAATTTCGAACAACCAGTTAGTGATATGAATTTGGATTTGATATTTTTTTCATCATCAAATACATAAACAAATCGTGATATCGTAGACAACACAACATGTATGATAATTCCTTTTTCCAATGCAAAGAAATCAATCTTACATGTTCCACATTAAATATTTTAATAAGGTGTCTTTGCATATCATTTGGGACATTCTCGACATCTTTTATACTTACTATAAAAGACAACATTTACTAATCCAATGTTGAGTATTAAAACAACTAAGGCTAATTTTAGCACAAGTACATCGTTAAAATCAACAACGCGTTGTTTACTTATAGCTTAGAAATACCATTATACCTTTTAACATTTTTTCTTATGAACACATGCTTCGTTTGCACTTTGATTGAAAATCAAGCTATTTGATATTTCTATCAAAATACTTATTCAATCTTGATGCTTATAAAATGATACTTTCGAATCATTTCTTGGATCATATCCAAAGACTCACAAACTCAATATCTCTTCTACCGACTTCGAGACATTTTGGTTATCATGTGCAAAAGTTTACCCTAAATCATTATTTAGAATTTTTTGTTTCAATACATACGTATCAAACCTAAAGTCATATCAAGCGGTAATTTTGTGAGTAAATCCGAATTAACTCGATCATGTTGAATACCGAATATATTACACTAATTTCAATAATTGAAATTTGCGATATTATTCTCATCAACGTTGCTCACTTAATTTCAACTACATTAGTCTCACTCATAAAGACATAATCACAGCCGATGGGCCACATCCCTTAGGTTACGACTACCAAAATCATATATTGACAGCGTACTTGGAATTCTTTTAGATTTGCACATCATACCATATGATAGAGTCAACACTCTTAGTGGTTTGATGAAACAATCGAGGATTATAATTTTCAATATTGACAACAAACTCATAGTTTCTCTTCAATGAGTGAGTAGGATAAAGGAGTGATCAATCATACTTCGATATTTCTTTTGATCAATTACCTTTTTCATCATTTTCAAATTTAATTGTGGTGCTCAAATTTTCTCAGTTGATCACTGGTTGATTGTTATCTGATTATGGTGCAGATTTCCAACATATAATACATTGTTTGTTGCCCATTTTGACTCTGCCACCTTTGTATTTCTTTAAGCTAAGGAAACTTTGATTTGTTACTCGTTGTGTGCCTGAAGCAGCCAGAATCTAAGCACCTTGTTGTTTCTTAGCCTGCCACCATACCTACACGAGGAGAAATTTTTGAGACCTATTTGTTTTTTTAAGTCCATGATTATTAGGGACAAATGATTTTGAAAAATATGTTTGTTTAGACCTAGAACAATTTATATTTGTTCCTTTCAGCACCCAGATTTGTTTGACTATAATGAATTTACATTCATGCCTCTAGGAACCCAAACTAGAAAGGTTTTCACGTGTTTAGGTCTAAACTAGCAATTGTTTTGATTGTGTCCATTTTTCTACAAATCGTGCACTTGGAGTTAACATGATTAATTTCTATGTTACCTTTTTCGGATTGAGTATACCCAAGTCCTCGTCTAACAGTAGTAACGGTTTGTTAACCTAATAGCATATTTAGTGATTTTCTCCTTTGGGGAATTTCCCTAAAGTTGTAGACAATTATTGGACTCGTGTTTTGAGAGATTCATTTTCATTCGATAACAAAGTGCACTTTTTAATTGAATTTTCTCTCCTAGTGTTTTCACTTTCTTTCAAAATCAGAATTTCATTTTCAAGTGATTTTAGTTTTAATTTTTGAATTTTTAATTTCTTCTTCAACTGATGGACGCTTATCACACTTAGGGCTCTTATTTCGATAGTTTTTAACCATTTGATCAAGCTATTTATTTAGTTCTATCAAAATATCTCTTTGTGATTCAGTTTTAGCGTACTTCACCCTAAGTCTTTCAAAACAGACATTTACCTCATGATAATATATAAGTAATTCCCAATAAGTAAGTTTGGATGCCTCGCTTAGCTCGTCATCGTCGCTGTCACTTATTTCTTCTTGAAAACACAATTTTTCTTTTTCACTCTCACTGCCGATGTTTTCATCTTTATCTTCATCACATTCATCCCAACTGGATGCAAAACTTCTTCTCTTCGGTTTCTTTCCTTGGCTGAGTCAATTCTGAGGACAATTTGGATTGATTTGACCAGGTTTACTGCAGTTGTGACAAATGATCTGCTGCTTTTCTGAGTTGTCTAGAACTTTGACTATTCTACTTTTCAGTTGTTGATTTAGCGCTGGATTTCCGTATTTGCGGTTCTACTTTTTGAATCCTTTTATTATCAGTGCTAATTCAGCTGCTTCATCGTCTTCATCATCACTTTCTGTTGTTCCTTTGAGAGCTATTGATTTCTTTCGCGTATCACCTCCTTCGCATTCTTCCTTGAATTTGATTTCTAGCTCATAAGTGGTGAGATTTTCGATGAGTTCTTTAACTTTGATTTATTTCAGATCTTTCAATTCTTGAATGGCAGTGACTTTTGCTTCAAAATTTTATGGTAAAATTCTGAGGATTTTTGGACTACTTCCAGTTCTGTATATGGTTTTCCAAGAGCTTCTGATCTGTATACGAGACTAGAAAGTCGTACATACATTTCTTTGACACTTTCATCCTTTTCCATTGTAAAGTTCTCGTATTTGCTATTGGGCATGGTAAGGCGAGATTCTTTGACTTAGGAGGTTCCTTCGTGAGTCACTTCAAGCGTGTGCCAAATTTTAACTGCAAGGTTAGATAACGAGAGATACGTTTAAACTAAATTTGATCTAATGAACAAATAATAGAATTCATAGCTTTAACATTTGCAAATTGTAGTTTATTTTCAAGATCTATCCATTGATCCATCGGTTTTTCAACTTCTTGATTATCTACCGCTATAGTTGGTGTCCTATATCCCATCTCAACAATATTCCACGCATCTGTGGTTTTCAGAAAAAATTTCATCCTAATTTTCCAATAAGTATATTCACCATTGGACATGGGTGGTCTAACAATGGTCCGGCCCTCAGCAAAATCATTATTAAAAGAAGCCATTAAAAAATCAATTTTTTAAAACAAAAATTGGTTTTTGTCCCTAGCTCTTATACCACTTGTAGAATCATTTTCACACCAGAGGGGAGGGTGAATAGGGTGATACTAATAATAATAAAAATTAATGCGGAAATAAAAACAATCACATATAATAATGCAGAAGAGATCACACACAAATTTATCCAGCTTCGGCAAAACCCTACCTACGTGCTACCCAAGGTTTCTACTAGAAATTAAGTAGTCAAAAGTTTACACATGTAAACTTACGACACCCGTAATGACTAACCTAACTCTACGCTCAAAACCCTGCCACAACTCAGCCATTGAGTTGCGAGTTCTTGAACTACACCACTGTAGTTTGTAACCTAGTCACGCGACTAGAGTTTACACAATTTTAAAAGAAAATTACAAAATAAAAATAAACGACTAAAAAACCTTGTTCTTAAATTTGAAGCCCAATATAAAAATAATAGAAGCCCATTATGATTTTAAAGATCGGCCTACTAGAAAATAGAGATGTCTCCCTTAATTTTTTTATCAGTCGATGTCGTTCCTTTTGCTCTTCTAAAAATGTCGTTCCTTTTGTTCTTCAAAAATAGGGTTTCGTAATTTGAGGCGTCGCTTGAATGATTGAAGCTCGAATTGTTTGATGTTGCTTCTCAATTCACTCGATGCTTCTATGATTGATTCAATTCATGGCTGCTTCACTAAGTCAAGATCGAAAGATTACTTGAACTTCTACGTGAATGCCTTTTATCTATTATTGATTATTCTCAACTTCGATTCGAGTTTTATGACTTAGTTTAATGGTTGCTCTCTGACTTTCTTGAACTCAAAGCTTTTTTTTGCCAATGATGTAACTAGGTTTTATAGGGATTAAAGCCCTATTTTTTCATTCGTATTTGTTTTGATTGAATTCATCGTGGTTTCTGCTTGACCATTAGATAATTGATTCAATGCTTGTGATAATTCTGACTTGTTCTTATTTGATATGTTGCTTCATGAATTTGAGTTTGCTCCGTTCTTTCTTCTGTGACTTCAGCTTCTTAATTTTTGAGATAATTATCAGTTTACCGACTTCATTCCATTCTTTTATGATGTGTTCATCTGAAATCCCATGCGACATTAAGTTTTTTGAAATGCTGCATATCATTTCTGTTTGAACCGCGACTTGATTTTCTCTGCGACTATATTCACATTGCTATCGTTAATAACTCTGCACATATAAACATGTACATACATACATATATGTATGTGTGTGTATAATTGTCGTGCCTATCCATATGAACTTGTTGCTGTGTGGTTCCTCTTGAGTCTAATTTATGGTTCTGACCTCTGTTACTTCCATGTACTTGTGCCATTTGATGTTGTTTGCATTTTTTCTTCTACTGGTCTGGTCTTGGTTGCAATTTGGTGTTGAGGCTTTTGCTTGTCACCATGATGTCTCTGGAGTCTTGCATTTGTGTGAGCATTGATGTATCTTTACACCAGACCACGTTTGCTGAGCATGTTCATGTTACATTGTTAAAACTGAGTTTGTTTGTTATTGTGTGCATTAAATGCTCTGATACTAGTTTGAATCCATGTTGTATGCATTCATGCTGACTTTTCATCCCTTTGGTTTCATGTGTATGCATACATCTCTGTTGCATTAGTTTGTTACTGTGTATGTACATGTATACATGCATGTATATATGTATGTTGTCTCTGGTTTAGTTCATCTTGCTCATCTGTGCATGAAATGTTGAGTTTCTATTTGCACTTCATTTTGATTGCACTTGAGTCGTGTTGTGTGGTTTGTATCCTTTGTCCATTATCGTGGTGTTCTGAACAGGTTAGTTCATCTGACTGTTGTGCATTTGTTGAACCTTCATTTGAACCAGAGTATGTCTGATTTTGGTTCTTGTTACATGTGCATTGCCCTGGTTTCATTTGTGCACACTCTGTTTTGTATTTAGATCTCTTGTTACTGGTTTGCATTGTACTGGATTACCACTTTGTTGCGTGAGCAAGTTTAACTTGAGTGGTTACATATTCATTGTGCATGTTAGTCGAGCCTCATATGCACTTGAGTTGAATCCAGCCTTTGCTTGGGTTTGACCTTATGCTCACCTGTCCCTATAGTTTAAACAAGCAAGTGTATAACGGTGTGCATGACCTTGGGCATGTACAGCGATGCACTGTGCATGTCACAAGTTGTTTGTGTATGATGAACTAAAAGAAAAATGATGACGAACAAGCCAAATAACCGAGACAAACAATTTTTTCAAACACATACTTCATTCTACATTTGGGATGTAAAATGTATGTAAAAATTTATAGTAAAAATTGTGTTGTAGTTTGAAATTGTATATCGTAATTGAAAAATGTATAAATGTAGTGAGAGCTCAAATATGTACTATTTGAACTTGTAATAAAATATTTGTTTGAATAAAATATTTGTTTGAATATGAATTCTGAGTTGTTTAATTTATTCAACAAATATTTATTTAATTATGTGGAAAAATAAAATAGTACAATAATAAATACATTTAAACGAACATATATATGTTTGTTATCATCAAACAAAAATCATAGGCTATTGTATTCTACACTATAATCTTTATAGTATAACACATAAATCATATACATGTGTAATTATAATTTCAATTAATTAACCTTTTAATTAAATTAATTAAATTATCTTGATTTCGAAAATCATTATTCATATGTATGCATGCATATTTATGATATCTTAAAATGTTTTAAAATATCGTACATATTTCATAATATATTTAATACATGCACATACATTTAATTAATTAACTTACTAATAAATTCGTACTTTTCAAAAATTATGTTATTTTGTTTTTCAAACATTTTGAAAAATACGTTACATTATAACTATTATGATAAACATATATTTTATTTTAAATTTAACAATTAAATTTAAAATCTTTTACTTTATTTTCAAGATAATTTTGAAAATTAGCCCAAAGCCCAAATTAAATTGGGCCTTTTCTATTAGCGGCAACTTTTGGGCTCACTTCACCTTTCAAGACAGGGCAGTAACCAAGTAGGACAGGGTACTTGATTGCCCAATTCCAATCCTAGACATTACCTTTCTGGGCATCGTATTGAGTGTGCAAGCTTAATAAGTTAGCCCTAACATGACTAATTTAGACCGCATAGGCTATTGAGCCCTGATACCATTATTGGAACTTGGTCAGCCCGCAGTGGTAGTGGTGGGTGTATTTCAATTTATTTTTCCTACTGGATCATTATTGGGCGTATGAAGTCTAATTCATTGAGAACAATTCTAAAAAAATTTTAAATAAAATAATGTATGTTAATTTTAATTTAAGTATTTTGTAATGTAAAGTTAGTTGAATGATTTAGTTTATATATATACATATATCATATACATATACATATGTGTGTGCATGTGTAACATAATAACCCGTGAAGGGTAAAACATGCCCGTATATAGATGTTAGGATTTACATCACAACGGACATATTTGCTCATTTCATATGTATTGTATATTGTCTAAATATGTGTATAAATCTATAATGCAAAGTATATTTATATAAATACGTGTACATATATTTAAAACATATTTTATAACTAAAAGTCTCAAAATTAAATATATATATATATATATAAAATTTAAAACATTTGTATATATATATATATATATATATATATATATATATGTTGAATATGCAAGTATATAATTTTTGTTTGATGATAATAAACATACATATATATATTCATTTAAATGTATTTGATAATGTACTATTTTTTTTTCACATGATAGTTATTTGCTGAACAAAATAAATAATACATAATTTAAATTCAAACAGATATTTTATTTAAACATATATTTATTACAATTTTGAATAGTACAAATTTAAGCTCTCACTATATATAAACAAATTTCAATTACATAAAATTTCAGTCGCATCACATTTTTCACTATACATATATTTGCACCTCATTACATTTCACTCATTCACTCGTATTTGATCTTCAACTCTATTTCAGATTGAATCCAACATCTGAGCAATCTGCAAAATAAACACTAACACGGTAAAATTGAAAAAGAAATATTTGTGCACTGTAAAATAAAATGTGTATTTTGAAAATGTTATTTGCCTCGGTTATTTGGGTTGTTCATCATTATCTAATTTTGAATTCATTATATACGAGCAACTTGTCACATGCATAGTGTATCACTGTACATGCCACAAGGCCGTGCACACCAGTATACACATGACAAAACTGTAGGGATAGGTGAGCACAAGGTCAAACCCAATCAGAAGCCGGGTTCAACTCAAGTGAAATACAAATAAAGTCACGATATTAGCACAAGGTCAAACCTAATATAACAACCCTAGTTTTGGCGATTACCTATAAATATTGAATTATAACGGTAGTTACAATTTAGTATTGTGAACAAAAAATAAATTGGAGTTTTAAATTATTCATTTGGAATAAACAATGGATTTTAGGGAATAAAGGTGAAAAATAAAATTTTGAAGCTTAACTTGGTTAATTAAGTTAAAAATGAGCTAATCATGATTTTAATATAAAGAAATGCAATAATTTTGATAATTATTGCCAAATGTTTCTTTTATATATATTTTTAAAAGAAGCATTTCATTTAATAATTGGTATATTATAATTAAAAATGAAAATTTTGGTTTAAAAATAAATTTTTGGTTGTAAAATGTTGAAAAAAATGGTTTGTTATATTTTATTGCACTAGAAAATAATTTTTATGTAATTTTTAGAGCTAAAAATAGAGTTTTATATGAATTATTGTGTAAATTGTGTATTTAAGCAAAATAAGAGTTTTTAATAATGAGAAATATTTTTATAGCTAAATTATCTTTTTATTTGTTGTAAAAAAAAATGTTTGTGAAACATAAAAATATGTTTGTACAATTTGTAGAGATGAAATCATGTAAATACACATATGTCGTATTATGTAAACATGAAAGTGTTAGGGTAAATTTAGTAATAAATTAAATTTACTTAGGCTAAATTTCTTTGTTTGGGTCATAGCCCATTTTGACTTAGCCTGTTAAGAGAAGAGAAACCATCCTTCTCTCCTCATCCGCTTTTTTTGTACGTTCATTTTACTATAACTAGAAAACAAAAAGAAAAGAAAAAGCTATTCCTCTTTCAAACCCTAGGCTTCAAATCTCCAATTAATCAAAGTGTTTGCTGAAATAAATCAATCTAAAGCTATATTTCTCAGGTAATCAACTCCAAAACTTATTCTATTTCATCAAATTTGGATTTTTGCAATAGGTAGATTGTTAGTAACAGGGTTTTCTTGCTTGCATGTTGTTGTAGTGTTGTTTATAGGTTCTAGGAGCTAAAACTCAAGCAAAAGCTCCAAGCTTTCAACATTAGTTCGAGTTTTTGCATTCCTACAACAAGGTGAGTTAATCACTCACACCACTAGCTTTAATCTATGAAAATAATTTTTAGTTTCTATTTGAATTAATTGGATGGGATGTCGATTGAATTGCTTTCAAGTTTATTGTGGTTTGCTGAAAATTATTTTTGAAAAATTGCTGCAGTAAAACAGCAATATCTTTGTGCAAATTTACCCGAATCATCTCATTCTTTTTGCAGATGAAAGAAAACTCCGTTAGCTACAACTTCTCTTTTAATTACTTTCTGAGATTCTATTGTTTATAGGGTCGAAATTTAATTTGAAACTGATGTACACAGCTCTGCCTTGTGCAATTTCGTTTGTTGAAATCTGATCTTAAAATCACTATAACTTTTGAATGATAAATCGGAATTGAGTGAGACTTTTTTCAGTTGGAGGGTATATTTATAAGAAACAACTTTTATGTTTATCATTTTCTGTAAATCAAAACTTTTATAATCGTAATATGTGTTTGAAGAGCTAGTAACCTCTTTGTCCTGTGTTTTAATTTCAACTTTGAAACACAGAATTATTTTGGCAATATCTTTCTCGATTTTGATCAGATTTTGATAATTTTGGATCTTCCGGAAAGCTTATATACTATTCTACAACTTTTATGTTTCATGTTTTCTGTAATTTTGAGGTTAGCTTTGTCGAAATTTGATTTTTCTACTACTAACCCTAGAGCAAAACCAATATTTGCTCTGTCATTAAAGCTGAAACGAATTTGATCATAACTACTTCGTTTCTTAACCGATTGTGATGAGCTTGGTCATTACAGAAAGCTAAGAAATTAAGCTACAACTTTTGTTTTATTCATTTTGCCCGATTTAGATGTTACCTATGCTAAAATTGCAATTGTTTATCACTGTCCCGTAAATGCATAAGTTCAGGCTGAGTTTGATGTTTTTTTTAGTAATTTAATCATAACTTTCTTGTTTCAAATCGGAATTTAGAAATTTTAGATGTTCTGTAATTCTTGTGAAATATTCCACAACTTTGATGTTTTTAGTTTTGAATTATATTGAACTCTACATAGTGAAAAATTGACTTTTTTATCGCTGGTCTGTGCTGATAGCCAAGGCACATAATTTTTTTTTTTTGGATAGTATTGTGATCATAACTTTCACGTTACTAATCGGAATCATGAAATTAAAGATGTTCTGGAATCCTTAGGAAATATTCTACAACTTTTATGTGTTAAATTTTGTATGATTTTGTTTTTTACATGGTGAAAAATTGATGTTTTTACTGATGTCCTGTCATTGACAGCCACAATATTTATATATTTGTCTGATTTCGACAATTTCATATGCATTCTTTTGCAACTTTTTTTATCTATGAAATTTGATGCTAATATTTGATCATTTTGTCCAGCAATGGACTAATCAAGTTAGGATGAGATTTGAATTTAATTAAGTTGAATTCGATTTAAATTTGAATATCGGTTTAAGCCGATTAAATTGCAAATTGATGTTTTCTTGAGTTTTAAAAATCCGAATAAATTCCAGAAAATCTTCTAACATCATGATTGGAGCAAGGAATGTTTTTATACATTTTTAGAGGTTTTTAAACAATTATTCTTTATTTTTAAGGCTTTTAAAATTATTAAAATCCTTTTTAATGATGTGTTTTCCCTCAAAATCTTTTAGATAAATTTCTAAAATTTGTTTTATAACACCCTTTTCTCAAGTAAAATCTTTTATAATAAATTTTATTTATTTTAATTACTTTTACATTATTCGAACGTATGAGAAAGAGAATTAAACGATTTAGTAAAACACGTGGTATGGGACATGTGCGTTTACTATTTCGGTTAATTTCAGACTTGTACGATCGAAGCTATTTGAGAATATTGATTCTGAGATGTTTTGCCATTTTATGGCATATTTTCATTTTTGTAATTCCTATTTATTGGGATTATTTAAGATGACCAATATTTTGCAAACACTATGGTTTGAGATCTCCTATATAGGAGTATTGTCGATGAGATCCATCAAGATGTCTTATTTACTTGCCAATAATATAAGGCAAGTCTTGAGTATATGATTTCATACTTTGAGATTTATAGTTTATGAGAAACCATCATGATGTTTTCACTTGTCGATGAGATGAGACATGTTACGATGCCATTTAATGCTTGTCGATGAGATGAGACAAGTATGGTGGCTCTTTGTCATTCGTCAATGAGACTAGGCGAGATATAAATTTCTGAGTTTTATGATGTTTCTAGTGTGGCATCGACTAACGGCTAGTAAACCGCTAAGTGCGAATGTGTGGTATGGGACACACGTTAACACTTTTCGGGTTCCTATCCGTGAGTTTGTGACACATTCACGATGTTTACCTAACGGAACTGCTTGAAGAGGTGTCAGCGACCTTGTCATGAGGACGAACTGCTTTGGAAGGTGTTAGCGACCTTGTTAGGGCTGACAAAACGGCTTGAAGAGGTGTCAACGACCTTGTCATGAGGACGAACTGCTTTATGAGGTGTTAGCGACCTGGTTAGGGCTGACAAAATGGCTTGAAGAGGTGTCAGTGACCTTGTCATGAGGACAAACTGATTTGGGAGGTGTTAGCGACCTTGCCTAAGGCTTCGGCCATCTGAGTTTAGCACGTACAGCATTGCTTCGGCATTATAATCGGGGATTCGGCCAATCCGGATTTTCTGAGTTTTCTGTTTTATTGTGATTTCACATTTTTAAGATGTTTTATTACATCGATAGCCTAGTGCTATATAAGATGTTATATATATGGTGATCTCAATTATGATGTTTTGAACTCTTATCGAGTTCCTTGAGTTATGAGTTTAGATAATTTCAGGATTTTATAGGATATTCTGTGTTTTGCCATTTTGGCGAGTTGAGATTGAGATTTCTATACATTTATACCAATGAGACGAGGTATAATTGAGTTTGGAGATTCTTTTATATTTGAGTTTTGGATCTTCCTACTTGAGAATGTCTTATGTTTGCCTTTTTGGCAAGATTTTATATTAATGTTTCACCTTTTGAGGAGATATTGTTCATGGAAACCATGTAGACATTTTGTGATGTCGCCGATGATATGAGGCGAATGTTTATATTATTTGAGTATTATTATCGAACTTACCTCTTTTGAGGTCATTGTATACTTAAGTGACATTATTTCACTTAAGTCATGAGTTGTATTCTTTCTGTTGTCTCTTCTCATTCAAAAAGAATTATCACTTTGTATCTTATGCTTCATATTGTTGTCTATCCTCATTAACTGATTATTTTAGCTAGACTGACCCGTGTACTTTGTACTCGGGTTAGACCGAGTTGTTTCAGGTTAGCTATCAGTTATGGGACTTTGGTTTTATGGGACTTTGGTTTTATGCATCTGCTTGGATACCAGCCTAGCACTTTTTTTAGTTTATATTTCTTTCCGCTTGACTCTGATATATTTATATTTGATTCGATGTATATAGTGTGGTCGAATACCACCTTTTTTGTATTCATATTGTATTGTACTAAACATGTATCAGTGTATATGTATATATATGATGTTTATTACTGTTCTGTGATGTGCTTTATATATAGTTATTATATTTTGTTCTGATAGATCCATTAGCCACCTATAATTTTGGATTAAGCATTTACTATGTATTTCGATCCATTGAGATAGAAAAGAAAAATCATAATGCATTGATCGACGTATTCAGTAGATGTTTAAGACAAAGTTATAGATGGTCGCCCTTAACCAGCCCTATTCTCCGCTTTAGTAGACGGAATCACTCGTTAATTCTCTTTACTAAGGTGGGTCTTGGGGTGGGGCGTTACAGCTTGGTATTAGAGCTGTGGTCACAGAGTAGAATAAACATATAACAGTACGTATATCATGATACATCGAAGTACAATACGAATGAATCACTGTCCTTTATTCGAGCTTGTTTTCGAATCCTGCTTTGCTTCTTTTTCGAGTATTGGGATATGTTGAGATGGAATATGTCTAGGAATATATATTTTATTCCGTAGTATTCCATAATTGAGTTTGATGTTATCTTATTTTATGAATGATTTTATTTAGGATTATTCTATTCTTATTTTTTTCGATGCTAGTGAGTTCATATTGATGAAGCTTATTGATTCCTTAGAGTATTCTTGTTGTGTTCCTTTGAGAGTTGTGAATCGTATTGAGGGGATCCACAATGAATGGCTCGTTTTGAGCATTATGAGATTTTATTTGATGTTGCTTTTGTGAGTATTTGTTTGTTACTCACAATCTTGAGATGCATTTTATTTCAGATGGATTGACTTATTTGATATTAAGTCAAATCCTTTGTTTTATAGGATCTATTGTATATTTAGGTTTCCTATTTTGATTGGTTTATTATTTTCATCACTTTGGAATGTTAATGATAATTCCGAAGTTTTTGAATTCACACTTGAGTATCGAGATGTTTACGACATATCTCGAATTCCAGTCAAGGCGACTTTGTTGAGTTTTGATGAGTCCGTTTGGGCTTGATATCCAATCGGGCAATCGAGTGTCGAATTAACCTTATTCTTGGCTTTTAGCCTTCGGCTATCCTTCCACGAGGACATCCACTAAGGAATGAGGTGAGTTTCTAGATTGTTCGAGTTTGATTGAGTTTATCATTCAGCTTCGTTTGAGTGTCCTTTTCATATACTCAATCAATGTTATCCTTTAGCATTACTCCGACTGAAGTAGTGATTCGTGGATTGTGTGCTTCTTCTCCTTTGAGAAGAATATCTTGCTTATCCTGTATCTTGATGATTTTTGGGTGTGGCTCGTGACATCGTAAGATTGACGAACACTCTATCTCCTTCTGTTGATTTTGAGAATCGAGTATTCAGGGAATATCTCGATGCATTCTCTTAGTGTTCTTTGGTCTGAGTTTTGAAGCTATATAAATAAGAGTTTTAAAGAGAAATTTAAGCTTTGAGATATTAAAAAAAATTCAAAGAATATTTTGAGAATATATTTACAAGAGTAGTATTTTTTTATAGAAATAATTTGAGAATGTTGGGTTGTCCATCGAATAGTTAAGAGTTCTGGTCGATATGCCTGATCAACGTTATCGATAGGAATCTCCTAAATGCTATGATGAGGCAATCAGACACGATGGTTTGTGTTTTAAAAATTGAGATTTTGAATTGAGATTAAATATTAAATTTATTTTTGAATGGTAATTGCAGCCATTGATTTAGAGACGGGTATCAGAGTGGCGAGGCAGTTTTGATCGTTCGATCGACTCTGCAGCCAACGGACATATCTATTTATTAGAGATTCAGTGGCGAGGCAATGCCATTTATTTATATATTTATTTTGAAATTATAAAGATGAGAATATAAGTGAGATTATTTTTGAGCTATGCTTTATTAGAAGTATATTTTGAGATTTTAGAATATATATTATATACATTGGATGTTTTGAGGGAAGAGTATAATAAGAGAATTTAAACCCTTAATTTATTTTGAGGGATATTATTATGGATTTACAAAATTCTTTGGAAATTAATTTTGAAGCAAGAGTAGAAATTTGAATTTTAACTTTGAGTTTTAAATTACTTACTAAATAATATAGTAAAGAGTTTGAGAAATTTTCAAATGTTGAAAATTGAGTTTAAAAAATTTAAAGATGTTGAGATTTAAAAAAAAATTCTAAATATCTTCGATTGAATAGTAATTTGAGCTTATATCCTTATTTCTTGAGTATATTCTGTCCTTGAGTTAGTATTAACGACATGCATTATCGCGGTCGTTCGAGTTTGGTGGCCTTGTAAGAAGTCATTTCGTGATTTATTCATCTTGTCTATTGTGTTTATCTTGTTGAGAGGATGTTCTTTCCATATTATTTTGTGGAAAATCTTATTGATGATATTCTTTATTGCTTAGAGTTCAGGTTTAAGTGAGTTTGATCCTGACTCTATTCATAGAGTTTTGTGAAATCATTTTCGATTGATTAATTGTTGAGCGTCTTATTGAGTTTTGTTTCGAAGATGGGATATCTTCGAAATTCTTTCGAGATACTTGGAAAATTTAATGGTTTGCTAATCACTATATTAGCATTTGATGGGACATTGGATTAACCAAGTGAGTTTTTCCTTGTTTCTCTCTACCATTCTATGTTGGGAGTATGAATGGTTTGAGTTTCGAGCTTGTCTTTTATTCTTTATCGATTGAATTTTTGCGATGTTTACGGCTCTTTTTCTAGAAAATTGCGAGGACGCAACTTTTATAAGGGGGGAAGTCTGTAACAACCCTAGTTTTGGCGATTACCTGTAAATATTGAATTATAATGGTAGTTATAATTTAGTATTGTGAACTAAAAATAAATTGGAGTTTTAAATTATTCATTTGGAATAAACAATGGATTCTAGGGAATAAAGGTGAAAAATAAAATTTTGAACCTTTACTTGGTTAATTAAGTTAAAAATGAGCTAATCATGATTTTAATATAAAGAAATGCAATAATTTCGATAATTATTGCCAAATGTTTCTTTTATATATATTTTTAAAAGAAGCATTTCATTTAATAAGTGGTATATTATAATTAAAAATGGAAAATTTGGTTTAAAAATAAATTTTTGGTTGTAAAATGTTGAAAAAAATGGTTTGTTATATTTTATTGCATAAGAAAATAATTTTTATGCAATTTTTGGAGCTAAAAATAAAGTTTTATATGAATTATTGTGTAAATTGTGTATTTAAGCAAAATAAGAGTTTTTAATAATGAGAAATAATTTTATAGCTAAATTATCCTTTTATTTGTTGTAAAAAAAAATGTTTGTGAAACATAAAAATATGTTTGTAAAATTTGTAGAGATGAAATCATGTAAATACACATATGTTGTATTATGTAAACATGAAAGTGTTAGGGTAAATTTAGCGATAAATTAAATTTACTTAGGCTAAATATCTTTGCTTGGGTCATAGCCCATTTTGACTTAGCCTGTTAAGAGAAGAGAAACCATCCGTCTCTCCTCATCCATTTTTTTTGTACGTTCATTTTACTGTAAGCAGAAAACAAAAAGAAAAGAAAAAGCTATTCCTCTTTCAAACCGTAGGCTTCAAATCTCCAATTAATCAAAGTGTTTGCTGAAATAAATCAATCTAAAGCTATATTTCTCAGGTAATTAACTCCAAAACTTATTCTATTTCATCAAAATTGGATTTTTGCAATAGGTAGATTGTTAGTAATAGGGTTTTCTTGCTTGCATGTTGTTGTAGTGTTGTTTATAGGTTCTAGAAGCTAAAACTCAAGCAAAAGCTCCAAGCTTTCAACATTAGTTCGAGTTTTTGCATTCCTACAACAAGGTGAGTTAATCACTCACACCACTATCTTTAATCTATGAAAATAATTTTTAGTTTCTATTTGAATTAATTGGATGGGATGTCGATTGAATTGCTTTCAAGTTTATTGTGGTTTGCTGAAAATTATTTATGAAAAATTGCTGCAGTAAAACAACAATATCTTTGTGCAAATTTACCCGAATCATCTCAATATTTCTGCAGTTGAAAAAAAACTCTGTTAGCTACAACTTCTCTTTTAATTACTTTATGAGATTCTATTGTTTATAGGGTCGAAATTTAGTTTGAAACTAATGTACATAGCTCTGCCTTGTGCAATTTCGTTTGTTGAAATCTGATTTTAAAATCACTATAACTTTTGAATGATAAATCAGAATTGAGTGAGACTTTTTTCAGTTGGAGGATATATTTATAAAGAACAACTTTTATGTTTACCATTTTCTGTAAGTCAAAACTTTTATAATCGTAATATGTGTTTGAAGAGCTAGTAACCACTTTGTCCTGTGTTTTAATTTCAACTTTGAAACACAGAATTATTTTGGCCATATCTTTCTCGATTTTGATCGGATTTTGACAATTCTGGTCATTCCGGAAAGCTTAAATCCTATTCTACAACTTTTGTGTTTCATGTTTTCTGTAATTTTGAGGTTAGCTTTGTCGAAATTTGATTTTTCTACTGCTAACCCTAGAGCAAAACCAATATTTGCTCTGTCATTAAAGCTGAAACGAATTTGACCATAACTACTTCGTTTCTTAACCGATTGTGATGATCTTGGTCATTCCAAAAAGCTTAGAAACTAATCTACAACTTTTGTTTTATTCATTTTGCTCGATTTAGATGTTACCTACGCTAAAATTGCAATTGTTTATCACTGTCCCGTAAATGCATAAGTTCAGGCTGAGTTTGATGTTTTTTTAGTAATTTAATCATAACTTTCTTGTTTCAAATCGGAATTTAGAAATTTTAGATGTTCTGGAATTATTGTGAAATATGCCACAACTTTGATGTTTTTAGTTTTGAATTATATTGAAGTCTACATAGTGAAAAATTGACTTTTTTATCGCTGGCCTGTGCTGATAGCCAGGGCACATAATTTTTTTTGTTTTGGGTAGTATTGCGATCATAACTTTCACGTTACTGATCAGAATCATGAAATTAAAGATGTTCTGGAATCCTTAGGAAATATTCTACAACTTTTATGTGTTAAATTTTGTATGATTTTATTGTTTACATGGTGGAAAATTTATGTTTTTACTGCTGTCCTGTCATTGACAGCCACAATATTTATATATTTGTCTGATTTCAACAATTTCATATGCATTCTTTTGCAACTTTTTTATCTATGAAATTTGATGCTAATATTTGATCGTTTTGTCCAGCAATGGACTAATAAAGTTAGGATGAGATTTGAATTTAAATTAAGTTGAATTCGATTTAAATTTGAATATCGGTTTAAGCCGATTAAATTGCAAATTGATGTTTTCTTGAGTTTTAAAAATCCGAATAAATTCCAAAAAATCTTCTAACATCATGGTTGGAGCAAGGAATGTTTTTATGCATTTTTAGAGGTTTTTAAACAATTATTCTTTATTTTTAAGGCTTTTAAAATTATTAAAATCCTTTTTAATGACGTGTTTTCCCTCAAAATCTTTTAGATAAATTTCTAAAATTTGTTTTATAACACCGTTTTCTCAAGTAAAATCTTTTATAATAAATTTTATTTATTTTAATTACTTTTACATTATTCAAACGTATGAGAAAGAGAATTAAACGATTTAGTAAAACACGTGGTATGAGACATGTGCGTTTACTATTTCAGTTAATTTCGGACTTGTACGATCGAAGCTATTTGATAATATTGATTCTGAGATGTTTTGCCATTTTATGGCATATTTGATTTTTGTAATTCCTATTTATTGGAATTATTTAAGATGACCAATATTTTGCAAGCACTATGGTTTGAGATCTCCTATATAGGAGTATTGTCGATGAGATCCATCACGATGTCTTATTTACTTGCCAATGATATAAGCCAAGTCTTGAGTTTATGATTTCATATTTTGAGATTTATAGTTTATGAGAAACCATCATGATGTTTTCACTTGTCGATGAGATGAGAGAAGTTACGATGCCATTTAATGCTTGTCGATGAGATAAGACAAGTATTGTGGCTCTTTGTCACTCGTCAATGAGACTAGGCGAGATATAAATTTCTGAGTTTTATGATGTTTCTAGTGTGGCATCGACTAACGGCTAATAAACCGCTAAGTGCGAATGTGTGGTATGGGACACACGTTAACACTTTTCGGGTTCCTATCCGTGAGTTTGTGACACATTCACGATGTTTACCTAACGGAACTGCTTGAAGAGGTGTCAGCGACCTTGTCATGAGGACGAACTGCTTTGGAAGGTGTTAGCGACCTTGTTAGGGCTGACAAAACTGCTTGAAGAGGTGTCAGCGACCTTGTCATGAGGACGAACTTCTTTGGGAGGTGTTAGCGACCTTGTTAGGGCTGACAAAATGGCTTGAAGAGGTGTCAGTGACCTTGTCATGAGGACGAACTGCTTTGGGAGGTGTTAGCGACCTTGTCTAAGGCTTCGGCCATCTGAGTTTAGCACGTGCAGCATTGCTTCGGCATTATAATCGGGGATTCGGCCAATCCGGATTTTCTGAGTTTTCTGTTTTATTGTGATTTCACCTTTTTAAGTTGTTTTATTACATCGATAGCCTAGTGCTATATAAGATGTTATATATATGGTGATTTCAATTATGATGTTTTGAACTCTTATCGTGTTCCTTGAGTTATTAGTTTAGATAATTTCAGGATTTTATAGGATATTCTGTGTTTTGCCATTTTGGCGAGTTGAGATTGAGATTTGTATACATTTATACCAATGAGACGAGGTATAATTGAGTATGGAGATTCTTTTATATTTGAGTTTTGGATCTTCCTACTTGAGAATGTATTATGTTTGCCTTTTTGGCGAGATTTTATATTAATGTTTCACCTTTTGAGGAGATATGGTTCATGGAAACCATGTAGACATTTTGTGATGTCGCCGATGATATGAGGCGAATGTTTATATTATTTGAGTATTATTATCGAACTTACCTCTTTTGAGGTCATTGTATACTTAAGTGACATTATTTCACTTAAGTCTTGAGTTGTATTCTTTCTGTTGTCTCTTCTCATTCAAAAAGAATTATCACTTTGTATCTTATGCTTCATATTGTCGTCTATCCTCATTAACTGATTATTTTAGCTAGACTGACCCGTGTACTTTGTACTCGGGTCAGACCGAGTTGTTTCAGGTTAGCTATCAGTTATGGGACTTTGCTTTGATGCATCTGCTTGGATATCAGCCTAGCACTTTTGTTTAGTTTATATTTCTTTCCGCTTGACTCTGATGTATTTATATTTGATTCGATGTATATAGTGTGGTCGAATACCACCTTTATTGTATTCATATTGTATTGTACTAAACATGTATCAGTGTATATGTATATATATATGATGTTTATTACTGTTCTGTGATGTTCTTTACATATAGTTATTATATTTTGTTCTGATAGATCCATTAGCCACCTATAATTTTGGATTAAGCATTTACTATGTATGTCGATCCATTGAGATAGAAAAGAAAAATCATAATGCATTTATCGTCGTATTCAGTAGATGTTTAAGACAAAGTTATAGATGGTCGCCCTTAACCAGCCCTATTCTCCGCTTTAGTAAACGAAATCACTCGTTAATTCTCTTTACTAAGGTGGGTCTTGGGGTGGGGCGTTACACCTAAGCTATAAGCTGGATTCAACTCAGGTGCAATTCCAAAAATCAAGTTGAAGTTCAAGTGAAACAAAATGAAAAGTGATATGCATAAGAAAACAATGTAGTTGGTCAGGTATGGAACCAGAGTTACAGTTTTATGTGTACAACAACATCGAGTATGCCAGGCTTCATATATACTATGCACATGAATCAAATGCAATCAACTGAAAGCGAAGACCTAGCAACATATATGATATGACCAAAGGCAACAACATCAACCGAGGCCAGACTGCACAGTCAAATGCAAGCATATGAATACAAACTCAGACTGTAAATACAAAGTCCAGTAGCATGGCGCAAAGACACACAATGCAGTCTCGACCAAAACATGTGTACTTGTCAACAAGGACATAGTAGATGCATGTAGACTTCAAGATGTAGTGCGTAGTCAAACTAAAACAACACATACACATGCCCAGTCTCAATCAAGTCAAATGCCTTCAAATGAACAAGACCAAAACGGAAAATAAAATGGCATATGTATATATACATGAGATGGAGTATGGTGAACCAAATTGAACAAGACTTGTATACCACATAAGAATGAACAAAGCCTCAACAGTAAAGCTTTGAAACAAAATCAAAGACAACTAGATCATGGAAAAGTCTCAACAACATATACGCACACATGCATATGCATGTTTACACATGGTGACATGTAACAGTGAAGCCACCAGACTGCATGAAGTCTAATAATGACCAATGGACTCAGACTTGAAGTAACAAGAAGGATCAACTAAACCCAGAAATGAAGATTGGAAACACTACAACAATTCAACACAATGCATATGTTAGCAGTGGTGTACACACTGAACCAAACAACTATACATAATGTGAAGATATCAAGTGAAGGCCACACTAACTTGAATGTACATAAGCAACAATGTACAACAACTATCAAATACAGACTCAATGAAACAACACCGCAAACAAGTCACATGTTCCAAACAACCAATATCACACATAACTTCAACCATGCAACCGAATACAAATCGAAATGCTCAGCTTACAAAAATGCAAAGCTACGCCAGAAAGTGCAGACCACATTCATATGAAATCATGGTCAAGTACATACATACATAGATATATGTATATATATAACAGTTCATAGTTTCGACTGTAATACACAGCATACATAGATACATGTATGTGTGTGTGTGTATGATGTATGTGTAGTGATAAATAGTACAATAGCTCGAATGAGCACATGCACTTATATATGTATGCAACAGCCGGAATACAACCAGAGAATCACCAAACAAGTGAGGTAGACAAGACAACGATGTACTAGATAAGTGAAACATGGAGACGACATTGATGTACACCTAGAACAGTGGACAATGCAACCCAGACCAATGTCACGATACAACTACAGATGCAAGCAAGTCAGAAAATCAAGGCATGTAGCCGTGGTGACCAAGATCATAACAAAATCAAATTCACACAAAATCAAAGTGGCTAAAGTCAAATGTAACAGTAGTTTCAAATTGAACAAGTCAGTACTGAAGTTAAATATTATCACAGTCAAGAAGCACAAAGAAAGGAACCAAAGTCAAGTTTAAATGCCAAAAAATCAAGTCGTGGTAGCCAAGGAATCAAACAAGTCAGAAACGAGCCGTGATAATCAAGTAACCACAAAATTTACAAATTTGAACAAGTCAGTACAAATCTCAAGCATTCAAGCAAAATTGAATGGCAAAACAAATTATCAAATGATCGAATATTTAGGGAATTGAACCCTTTTTAAACCGAAAGTCATCATTGGCCTAAAATCCATCGAGTTCAAGCAAGCTAATCAGTAAAGCAAAAGGCATAAATCAAATACCATTAAAATCGAACTCGATCGAGAAGCAGCTACAAGCAACAATCAGCAGAGGGATCAAATCGTAGAGTATTTCATCACTGCAATATCAAGTGGTGCCTCATTTTCAAAGCCCTAGTTTATAAATTTGGATGAACGAGTATAAAAGAGAAAGCAACCATTTTTAACGCGAAGGAAAGAAGGCCGAAGGAATAAAAAGAAAAGGGGGATTTCTTATTTGGGCCGGCTACCATAAATTATCAACTGGGCTTTATTTTTAAAATTAGGGTTTTAATTTTTAAATTGTTTTTAAAAATTTTCTTTTTTCTTTTAAACAGTTGTAAAGTCTAGTCGTGTGACTAGGGGACGAACTATGGTGGTGTAGTTCGAGAATTCGCAACTCAGTGGCTGAGTTGTGGAAGGGTTTGAGCGTAGAGTTAGGTTAGTCAATAGCGGATGCCGCGAGTTTACATGTGTAAGCTTCTGACTACTTAATTTCTAGTAGAAACCTTGTAGGCAGCACGTAGGCAGGGTTTTACTGAAGTTGGGTAAATCCGTGTTGTTCTGTTTTTGTCTTTTATATTCTGCTATTATCGGTATTGCTATTTTTCTGCTATTATCAGCACTACAATTATTTTATATACTTCCGCATTAAATTTTTATAATTAATTGCATCACCCTATTCATCCCCCTCTAGGGTGAAATCGATCATACAATATATACATAATTAAACATATAAAAAAAAAATTGGCAAGGCCAGCCGGTTTTATAGTGGACCGTCCACTTTTTATTACGAACGTAATAAAAACTTTAGATACAGGAGTAAGGTAAAACAGCTTAACTGCTATGAAAGTAAAATAGAGCACTGGAGTGTGACAAAATGTCACAACTGCAAAAAAAGGCCTAGACTACGACTCCTCCATAGAGGCAGAAGCACCAACTTCCACAAACACATGGGAAGTAACTAAAGGGACATTACCAAAAAGACCAGCAAAGGGGTGGAAAAGCAATGTAAGACATGGATCGTAAACCACAACATCAGATGAGTAAATGAAAGAACGACCCCAAGTAGAATCCGCAAACAAGAAAGAATTTAATGTCGCATATGGACCATCCAAATCAAGAACTAAGGAGTCACCAGAAGGCCTGTAATAAAGGCATCGAAGATCCAAATGATCATCAGAAACAAATCGAAAGTAGGAGTCATCGAAGGGGTTCAATCTCATATCAGAAATGTGATCAACCCAACATCTCTCAGACTCATCCCAAACAACTAGCATACGAGGCGGAACAGGAACAGGAATAGGAACCGCAGAATCATTAGTAGGAGCAACAAAAGATGGAGGGGAAACAGGATGAGCAACACATGGAGCCGGATCCGGGATAGATAAAGGAGCCGCAGGAGGAGGAGCAACCTGAGAAGAAACCTTAGGAACCAATTTCCTGAGCGGAGGCCGAGGAAGAGGGATCTTAGGAGCAGCCGCAGTAACAACAGAATGCGAGCAGGCGATAGCCAGGTGGCCAAAGGAGTGACAGGAGGAACAAATATCTGGAACCCAACCATAGCGAATACGAACTTCCACAACGTGCCCAACAGCTAGCTGAACAGGTATAGAGGAAGGGAGGGGCTTAAAAGGGGAAATCTCAATCAGAGCCTTAGCGAACATCAATTTTTCTCGCGCAACCGTACTAGAGTCAAAACATTTCAATTTACCTACATTACAAGCTAGCCAATTCAAACCAAGTAATGGTTGAAGAGAAGAGGGAATATAGGAAAAGTAAACCCAAACGGGTATAAAATTAAACATTTTTATGACAACTACAGGTATAAAATTAAACATATATATATATAATAGTTAAATATATATACTAAAATTATTTCCAGATCAAAATTAGCATAATAAACATACCAATAATTTTATCATTATTTTGTGTATATACATAATAAATAGTTTCGTTCATAATAATTAAAAATATTAGTAATAAATATTAAAAAATAAAATTTTAAAGTTAAAGAAAATTTAGGATTATAAAATACAGGTTTACTTTTTTTTCATGATTTTTTGAAACAAAATAAATGTTCAACCTAAGTAACTTAATTATTAAAAATATTAATGTTAACAAAAAATTCTAAAAAAAATTACATGGGTTGTTGCATAGAAGTAGTAATTTAGAAAAATATAAAATCGAATTTTCCGTGCGATAATTATTTTAAATATGATAAACAATTCAAATAATCAATAAAAGATAATTTAAAATTACTTATATATAAAAAAATTAATTTTCAAGTTTGATAATTCATATTATGTATAAATAGGTGTAAGAAAAAATTCTAAGCTATTTATACACTATAAATATACATATACGTAGTTATATGTTTAAAATAAACATTAGTCTATATTTAAATTAATATATAAATATACATAAAATAATTAATAATGAATTTTTTTAATTTCTTACAGAAAATTTGGTTTTTTATACATAAATTATAACACATAATAATATAACCATGCACATAACCAAACTAATTTGTGACAACTACATATACCTACGAAAATCTCACCTGACTAGTTATACAACATCAATATATACACAAATTTGAGATTAATCAATATTAAATCATAAAATATGATATGATTACTGTTTATATAAATAAAATACCTATTGATGATGCCTTTGAGTCCGCTTGAATAAAATACCTATTGTTTGTGTGTGTGTATAATAGTTAAATATATATGTATATATATAAGGCTAAATAAAATATATATATATATATATATATATGAATAATTAATTCCATTCAATACTTAAAACACACACACACACACACATATATATATATATATTAAAGTTATTTCCAAATCAAAATTAGCATAATAAACATACAATAATAATTTTATCATTATTTTATATATATATAATAAATAGTTTCGTTCATAATAATTAAAAATATTAGTAATAAATATTAAAAAATCAAATTTTAAATTGTAAGAAAATTTAGAATCATAAAATACAGGTTCAAATTTTTTTTCATGATTTTTTGAAATAAAATATTATTTTTAATAAATAAAAGAAATGTTCAACCTAAGTAATTTAATTATTAAAAATATTAAATGTTAACAAAAAATTCTGAAAATTTTTCCGTAGGTTACTACATTGATGCAATATTTATTTTAAATATGATAGACAATTCAAATAATCAATAAAAGATAACATAAAATTATTTTTATATATAAAAACTTTATTTTCGAATTTGATAATTCATATTATGTATAAATAGGAGAAAGGAAAAATTCTAAGCTGTTTATACGCTATAAATATATATATGTAGTTATATGTTTAAAATATACGTTAGTCTGTATTTCAATTAATATATAAATATACATAAAATAATTAATAATGAATTTTTTTAATTTCTTACAGCAAATTATGTTTGTTTACACATAAATTATAACACATAATAATATAACCATGCACATAACCAAACTAATTTGTGACAACTACATATACCTAGGAAAATCTCACCTAACTAGTTATACAACATTAATATGTATACAGATTTGGGATTATTCAATATTAAATCATAAATATGATATGATTACCGTTTATATAAATAAAATACTAATTGATGATGCCTTTGAGTCCGCTTGAATCAATGAATTCCCTTACCTAGTTATGCTCGATCCGTCAGATTGCAAGTCTGGAATCGTCGAACTTTTCTATCAAATAGTGCTTTTACTTAACCTGAATTGATTTGAGTTTCTTAGAACTGATATGGGGATTAATTTCGACGAGAAAACTTGATAGTTATGGCAGCCAAAAGTTGTTTTTTTGATTATGGGTATAGAGATCCATATATATAGCCTTGTACAAGAGAGATATTACGGCAATCTCATTATCTATTCTCTCTTAATTTTAGCCATCCATCTCTTGGTCTAATCCTAAGCTTTAACCTCCTTCAATACTTGTCAAAACGAAATTTGCAGCCCTAATGATGGGCTTTAAACCCATTTAAGCCTAAGCCAAAACGCTATGCAATTAAATCTAATTTAATGGCTTACTGATATCGTATATCGGTTGGTACATTTATAACTATTATAAATTTATAACAATTTTTATTTCTCAACCTATATTCAGATTTTTATAATTAATATTTCATAAATATTAATTAATTTAATTTATTTATGACAATTATAAACTAATTAAATCATTCAGTCTTAAGGGAATTCATCATTTCAGTTGTGTAACTCTTGGATGTAAATTTGGTCAGCAATAAACACCGAACTATTCGAATGTTAACTTTCACACGTCACTTAGCAAGTGGCGTGACATTATGGCCAAATTTATTGCTTATTCATTTTCAGTAAAATCTTATTTAATTCAATAAGCGTTACCCGTTAGTGACATTTATATACACCAATTCTCTTCGTAAAAAACTGTATCACTTTGGATTTATGGAATTTGGTAATGATCAAAATTCCAATATTGTCTATATTCAACTCTATAGTCCAAACACAAAATCCTTGGTTCAATAATAACAATTATTATTAACTATACTACTCTGGCCAAACATTTTGACTTTGGATTGACTTGACTTGACCATGATACTAACCACCGAAGTGACGAATCCTCTCTTGAATAGTGTATTCCTTCCATTAATTCCACTCGACCCAACTATAATCAGTTAATGCATGTCGTTCCATGATTTGACTATAATCAAAGCAGAGTTTTTCATATTAAATGTTGACAGTATTCTCAAGTTGAAAGAATTGTGTAAATTAGTCACATCGATATTTTCTATTTGACCTTAGTCATATTAATCAATAGAAAACTATCGAGTGAGTCATTCCATAGTTATCCAGTAACTATCAGTACGTAACCCCTTGGTGCCTCCAACAGTCATGAGTAATACACTATCCAATATTTGGAGAGCGCTACGTACTCTTGTCTCAACGATTACATTGATATCCAGTCTCGATGCATCTTGACAAGGAACATTTAAAATGATACATTTGTTTCATTGTGATAAACTACTCACGGTTACAATACTTTGTAACTACTACCACAAAACATATCATTTATGGATTTTCTATTAAATATACTTTTAGTTAAATTTATTAATTAATATAACTACATTATATCAAGTATATAATAGAAAGAAAATACTTTTATTTCGAACAACATTGGTCAACGAGTTAGATATGTGTAACAAATTACATAACTGCCCCTAGGGCATACCCCTAGCTCTATGACTTATATATTTATAACCATATACAATAAAAAATAAAATTAAAATCTTACTTTATTTCTAATAAGGTTTGCTATAAGAGTTAAGTTGTATAATATTTTTTTTTACAAAATTACCCTTAGGGAAAATCCTTAACTGTATCAATGACACCCACTTTAAATGGTCAACTTCTAAATCTTCGATATCAACGTAAATACCATCTTCCTAGGCATCTTCATTACTATGTTTTGACACCCAAAATTCTCTTTCCATCATATCACGCTTAAAATTACTACGATAAAAAACTTTAGAAACATGACATCTTGACGTAATATATTCATATTGAACTAATATCTCCTCAAGCAATCCATTAAATTGCTCTACCTTCACAATCTTCATAAACACATAATAGGCCTTCACCCTAATCAAAAATCTTAATATAAGATCAGTTTTATCCCCATTATCGTCTTTACATTTGATGGAGTACCCAAAACATTAAAAATAACACTAATCACCTTTTTCACAACTCAAAATCGGAACAAAGAAATCTCACTCAAATCAGCACTGTGAAAGATAATTCTTTAGAGATATTCAAACCTAGATACCAACTTTGAGCCAATTTTGAATTAAAAAATATACGAACCATCGTTTAAATGTTTCCACATTAAACCACGTTTTAAAATTATTATTTAATTTTTTAATAAGAAATATATTTTAACTAATTTTTTATAACGTCTAGCCTTGTCGATAAAAGAATAATATGAAATATTATTTTTTCGTATATTTTCTAGTTTCTTGAATCGTTTATGAATTTTGATGAAATACCGAATTTTGCTAGAATTTTTAAAATAGATAGTGCATTTTTTTTCAACATTTCCAATTTTTTTTTTAAGAAAGTGTACTTTTGGACAAATCTGATTTTTCTTGAAGAACTTTATGAAAATATTTGGACTTTCTAAAAACGTTTCTCTGGAAGTATTTGATTTTGTTAGAAAGATGAATCTTCGTTGAAAAAAAACCAAACTTTTAAAGAAAAATGACCTTTTTATTGAAAACATTTGATTTTAAACTAATGTCTGAATTTCACACAGTCGTTTATTTTATTGATGTTATATCTGCGTTGAACAAAATTAAAATCTAGTTTGATTCCTTTTTGTTTATTGAACTACCGTTTAGTTTTTTAAACATGAACGGATGAGGTAGTGTACATGTTACCCGTATATTGGTAAGATACTCTGTAGTGTTGGGGTAAGTGGAAGAAATTAAATTGGTATTGTAACTGCTTTAATGAGGAGAGAAGCCAAATGTAGGGCGAGGCTTTTGAATCATTGGACGCACGTTCTTTCTTCAGCCAAAGCACTCAAGTTTAACCTAACTTTTCATCTTCCTCCTCCTGTAAATGTCCAAACTCACATTCAAATTGAAGAATTAAAATTGATGTTAGATGTAGATGTCAACAGGAAGGTATAACACAAGTGAACATTTCTCAAAACAACACCAAATAGAAGTACAAAAGGAAGAGTTCAAAATTTTACGTTTTTCCATGTCTTTATCGTTTGTCCGGATTTTATAGTAGGGAAGCAATTTCACTGCTAAACGTGACGGCTACGGAGCTCTATCTGCTTGATAGTCCCTGAATTCCGATAACAATTTGAAATTTTGAATTGTTTCTTACTCTTACTATGTCGATAAACTTATTTTAATTAATATTTACACTACAATATCAATTTTATCCGCATATGTTACATCAAATTATCTTATTTGATGTATAGGAGGTTCATAGGATCATAGAAAGATTTGATTGACATGGATCAATCCTATGGGTTTTTGGCCAATCTAATTTTACTTGGATTGGCATCAAATATGATTTTTTAAGCATATATTTATTCTAGAATACACATGATCTATTATAGTTTTAAACTGCTCTAATTTTACTTGGACCGATATTGAATGAGTTTCTTGGATAGGATTGGATTGGGTTAAAATAAGGTTGGATTGAATAAAATATCACGCCCGACATGTACGTAGTATGTGTTAAAAGTTGTAACCTATATCTAATCCAAACTTGGTTGGTGGTTGAGTTTGGCTAGGGTTACGTGGGTTGGGCCATATTGGTTGGTATGTTGGATTGGGGTCAAGTATGAGTTGTCTGCCCCTAGGTCCGTGGACTGGATAGAGTAGACTAACTACTAGGGAATGCCGATCCTATAGATGTAGATGTTAGAGGCCCTTTATAGTGATGAATGTGATATTGTCCTACATCGCCAAAAATTTGTGCAGTTTTATGTTTATATGGTAAATTTATCAAACCTATATTGGTTCTTAGGGTCAGATAATTTTGTGCGACGGAGGGGACTTATATGGTCATGAACTAACGCGCGCGCCGACCGCCTGTCCCGTATTGAACTGGATCGGGTGCGGGTCCAATAAAAGCGGAACGTGTTATGTTTTTGCTGGGCAAAAGTGAACAGTTTTTTGACCGTTTAAATTCGAACAGATGAGGGTCACATCTGTTTGAACGGACATGGACGCTGCTTTTTCAAACGAAGAGACGCGGCCGGTTTCCAACGGATATAGCCGTTGCGAATTTGCTGTGTTGCAAATTGAAACAAAGAGACGCGTCCTTTTTTTCAACGGATGTAGTCGTTCCAAATTTGCTGAAGATATGCGACCTTTTTTCAACGGGTGTAGCCGTTGGAAATTTTCCTATATAAGGAAAATGAAAACTTATCACTTTTCAATTCCAACCAATTCTCTTCCTTTCTGAAAAAACAGTCCTTCATACCACATAGAAGTTCATACGCATCACAATCTCGAACAGATCACGTCTGTTGTATCTTGAAATACTTTGAATAAAGTTTTAAGAAAATTGTTACGGCAAGCCTCAGATGAAATTTTCTTCTTCATCCGGTTAGATTTCTTGTTTATATATATATATATATATATATATATACATACACACACGTCATTTTGTAATTTTTCCATTTTGAAGTTGTGCCGTTTCTACGAATTAGTACAACGATTGTTTATCGCTATACTTTAACGTTGCATTTTGCTGTACTGATTACTATAGTTTGTTGTTGTAAATTCATTACAACAATAGTTATTGTTTAAAATTACCGATACATAATTCCAAAGTAGAGGAAATCTGATTTGTAAACTTGTGTTAGGAGTTTATAACTGATTGATCACTGTTTTTGTATACACGTCGTATAAAAATAGAGATAAATGATTTATCTTTAACTGATCCATGCTGTAAAAGCTTATAAATATCACTAATACAACAGATAATCATTGTAGTTATCACTAATTACTATATTATTTAGCGGTGGCGAAACATTTCAATCGATATAATCAAATAAAACATGATTATATTTATAATATGATGATATGAGGGTCGACACAAGCTACATTTTGTCGTGATTGTTGGAAATAATTCGATAAACTTTGTTTAATCTAAAATGGATTAACCATGGTAATTCAGGTAAACTTCGTTGGAATAATAAGTCATACAATATTTGATTATTTTTTCTGACAAATAGTATATCCTAAAAGGTGGAGGCGTGGGGAATCAAACCCTATGTCGAGCAGATTGCCTACTTCAATCCTTTAAAGATAGCTATGAACGATTAATCTCAGATTGATCCATGTTGCAAAAGTTTATTAGAATTTGAACTGTTAAGTAAATATAACAAATACAACAAATTAGTCACAACAATTATCATTAATCACCATACTATTCTTTATTGTTTAGTAGCGGCGAATTATTTCAGTCAATATCACCAAATTACGCATACTTATCTTTCTGATATTATGGTTAAAGAGTTGACATAAGCTACATTTCTTGTGATTGAAGGAAATAATTTGTCCACAATATTCATTGGAATTAATAAATTTCCATTTGGATATTAAAGAGAAGATATTTGGATAGTAAAGCTTTTGTGGTTGCTTGATCTGAAACTGAATGGAGAAAACATGGTCATGTAGATAAATTTTATTTGCAATAATAAGCCATGTAATATTTCATTCCTTTTTGACAAAAAGTTGTATGTCTTCTTTCCTTTAGAGAGAAGTTGTGATTCATTCTATATTGGTCATTGGCTTAGATAGAGTTGACTGGTATTGTTATGATAATGTTACTCGTAACCAATGCGAAAAAGCGACCACGTATCGATACCATCGGTAAGGCAAAAGTGAATATTGATGCATTGCCATTACAATTGGTAAAATGATAGTTCATATGCCGATAAATCGGTAAATCCTTGATTGGTAATGGTAAAATTTCCCTACACATAAAACATTAAAATTGTATTGCATTACAATTTTAATAATGGTATAACAAGTAAATATCTTGTTCCTAATTGTAACTTCGTTAATCTTTATATCAATATTTTGACTTATTCTAAATAATATAATTTTTTTTCATGATTCATCACAATTTATTTACAACAATATGAAATAATAGCTTTGCTAATTGTAGACTTTGAACATAATAAAAGTAAAAAAGAATCATTACCATAAATAATACTATAAACACCTTAAAAACTGATATTCAAAACTGTTTGTAGTTGCAATTAATTAAAACAGTGAAAACCCAAATTAGCACGACTAGTAAATTCATCGTTATTATTGGTATATTTACCATTAACAACGATAAATTTACCATTATCAAACTAATAGTGTCGGTACACCGATATACGTTAATATTGGTTTAGCAATTGGTTGATATTACTACGGTAACATTAAATTTCAATTACCTTAACAACCCTAGAATAAGCTAAGAGTTTAGATTCTTGTAGAGATGGTTATAAATGCTTTACCTTTGATTCATCCGTGCTGTCATAGCTTTGTTGAAATTTGAACTATTAATTGAATATCACTAGTACAACAACTTAATTATATGGTTATTATTAATTATTGTTTTATTCTACTATATTTTTGTATAGCGGCAGAATATTTCAGTCACCATCATTGAACTAAGAGTAATTAACCTTCGAATATGATGATTGAAGGTTGACATAAATTGCATTTCTCGTGATTCTAAAAAATAATTTAATCAACAATGTTCCTCGACGTTGACTTGGTTATTATGGAGAAGGTATTTGAGTAAGAAAGCTTATGAGGTTAACCAATGTTGTCAATGTGTGCGCTTTGGTGCAAAATAGCTCAAGTTGTAGCCACTGTGCCTTTTAGCAATCTAAGTCGCAGACGGTGCACAGGACTCAAATATAGCACAAAAGGCATACGAATCGAAAAGCCCAAAGAGGTAGCTCCAATGAATTGTACAATATGGGATAAAATTTGGCCTTTAGCCACAAAATCCGGTCGGAATGTACCTATTTAGCTTTAGCATACCTGACAACTCATTTCCGACTTAATCTAGGTTTAAAACAAAATGAATTGAAGGTCTTTGTGACTTCTCATATTGAGTTTGGTTGGATATGTGAGATTCTATTCTCTAAATTTCATGTGTTTGCATTTTTTTAAAATGTAAAACTCGAATATCAATAGCAGTTTTTAGTTGCAGATGCTTGTGTAGGAAATACAAAAGATGATGCTCAAGGCGCACAAAAAGAGCAAGCCACAAGACGCATGCCATGTGCCTTTTCGCTTTGACTACTTTGGCGGTTGCTTGATAAGAGCAAGCAGCACGATAAGTAGACAATTTTTTTTAATATAAGACATACAATATAGGTCGTGTTAACATGTGCCCATTTATCAATCGGGCGTATAGTAGGGGTGCATTTACAGAGTAAATGACAAAAAATGACGGACAAAAACCATACATTTATAGATTTGTAGGTGTAGGGAATCGAACCCTGTGCCTCTCGCATGCAAAGCAAGCGCTCTACCATATGAGCTACACACCCATTCATGTCATAATTTTGTTTGTCTTTTACATATTAAATTAATTGTCATTCATTGCAATATCGACCCTTACCTTGAGTAGATTAGACTAATTGCTTAAGTAACGTTAATCATGTAGAGGTAGCTATAAATGGTTTGTAAAAGCTTCATTGGAATTTGCACTATTAATTAAATGTCACAAATATAGTAAACTGATATATGGATTTCATTAATTTACTGTATTATTGTTTAATTGGGGTGATATATTTCAATCAATTTAACCAAATTGAGCATGTTCACCTCTTTAACATAATAATTAGAGGGTTGACATAAGGGTTGTTTTTTGATTGTAAGAAATAACTTAGTCAACTAAGTTCATCAGCATTAATAAATTTCCAGTTAAATATTATAAGAATTTATTTGGATAATAATGCTTGTCTTATTGTTTCGATTAATCTTTATTTTTAACATGGGTTTAGACTTTAGAAAGAGAAACCGGATGTGGGTAACAACATCCCAAATAAATCCGTATGTATGGTTATCATAAATTTATATTGGTTACTATATTGGCCTATTCTATTATATTGTTTAATAAGTAGCAAAGTATTTCAATCTGTATCTCCAAATTAAGTGTATTTACCTTTCTACTATGTTAATTACTTAGGGGGTCAACATAAGTTATTTTTTCTAATTATTGTGTGAAATAATTTGGTTAACAACATTCATGAAGTTAATAAATAATATCCCAGTTGGATATTATGGGGAACGCATGTGCATAATATGTTATCTTTGATGCATATTTATTTATCTCAAACAGTCTGCACTTACCTGAATAGTTTGACTTATATATACAATGCTACGCATGTGATATGAATATCATTGAAAAATCATGTTTATGTTCTAATAGTGCAAAAAAGTTTATTTTGACTTTCTACTAAAAAGACATTGAATTTTAATTCACCATTTCAGCTAAAACAGTTATCATAATTTTTACTCTTGTTTATTTGAAGAAAGTGCTTAAAATAAAGGGGGAAATGAAAAGCATGTATACTCTTTGTTAACTCATTATTGGACTACAGTTGGTTTTTGTAGGGTAATTGTTGATTTTGGTGAAAAGGGTTCAAAATAATATGTATCATATTTTCATTATTAGTAGAGAAGAGAAGTGAAATACATCTGTCTTCATTGAAAGATCTTTCGTGTGATAGTTAGAGCTCAGGAACTAAACTAGATGAACTTATTAACTATTCCACGTTAAACGAACATTCTTATACAGCCGTGGGCACAGCCTTCCACACTCTCCTCTCTGAAAACTATCGGTTGAGGGAACCGTTGCGTAATGGCGTAATGCTTATATGAATAAGATGCTGATAGTTGTGTTATATTAATGTATTAGATAAGGGCTTGAGCAGGTGCAAGTGATAAGAAATATAGATGGTTTTTTTTCGTATAAGAAAATAAACTAAAATAAATTAGAAAATCGATCGTAAGATTATCAAATTTCATTGTAGGCACCGAATAAATCAATAAAAGTAGTAGCGTTTTTGAGATTTTTCATCTCAGAAACATCCAAGTATTTTATACGAAGTAATTGTGGTGTTTAACGCTTTCGTGATTATGAATCAAAAAAATTAAGTAATATTGATATTGCCTTTAAGAGGAGTAATTATGTTGTTTTATTTACACAATTATGGGGAGAAATATATTAGAAATCGTTTCGTCATCTCGATTCAAGCACTGACAAAAATAAACAATAAAGTACTAAAAACAATAAATTGACATTAAGAATTTTCGTATTTCATATGTTAAAGAGTTATACGCCCATTGTAAAATGTCACTACCTTCTCTCTTGATTCTTTGTACAAACAAAAATGGCAAAGAGTACAATTTTCGGTTAGCGTGTCTCAAAAAGAGTAAAATAAAATTTCCTCATTTTTTCTACACAGAGGTTTCCAATTAGCATGTCCTTTCTATTTATAGCACACAGTGGTTTACGTGGATTGTTAATGTCATTCTTTCGTTCTTTTGATTTCTGCATTTGGATTGTGCCACGGGTCGACCATCCTTCTTGCTTATTTGATGTACACATATTGTTAATGTGACCTTTGATGGAAAACTGAAATTTGAGCAGTTGAATTTTGAACACAGGCGGGAAGTTCTAAATTGAGGCGGGAAGCTTGGAATTGACGCGGGAAAACCCAAATTTGAGAAGACTATGGCTTTCTAGTTCTGTAAAGCAACGGACTTGTGGATTGCGTGCATATGTGTAGGTGAAGCTACAATAAAAGACCCCCCCCCCCCCCCCACTGTGGGAAGGACTATACTATCACTAGCACTCTAGGACTTCGCTTTAATTTACTGGGAGTTGCGCCTTTATTCTGTTCGGGATGGTGATGCTCCATAGTATTTGTTTCGCTCCAACACCATCGAGGTTGTACTACACTGTTCAATCCAAAATATCAGCAATGTGTAGTGTTGAAGTTAAGTTGCATGGCTTAGTAGAAGAGATTATGCGGCTACTTTGGAGGGTGACTGGTTTGCATGACTCTATTCTGAGCCATTTTCTTCGATAGAGGACTGCGGTGTTGCCCTCAGTTTTGTTACTTCAAGATGGCGGCGCATCCTTTGTAGCGTTTTGATACTAAATTGCAGTGCAGACCTGCCACTTTAGATTTTAGTTTAAGATTCAAGTGCATCCTGTTTGCGTATAATCGCTTATGGGGTGTGTCACGGTTTTGTAATGTTAAGATTGCTTTCGAGACCGTATTACAGCCTCCATTTCACATTGTTACTTGGAGAATGTGTCTTTGTTCCAACTTGTTAATCCTTACTTTATGGAGCTATATCGCAACCTTCATATTTGCTACTTGAAAGCTGTGCAGCAGTTCTACTTATTTAAGTGAGTGTTAGATTCGCAGATCAATTCTCATACTTTGTGATTATTTCTAGTTCAACGCGGTATTATAGCACCCAAGTTATATTTAATGGAGAAGCGCGCCTTTTATGTTGTGCCATCGTCCCTAAAGGTTTGGCATAATATTACCCAGATTTTGTTTTAGTATCCTTTTATTGGCCGATCTTCTAAAAAGTTGTACCTTTAGTCTTTTCACTCCTAAGAAAATACATTTTGATTCTAATGTTATTCTTCTTTGTGATTAATCAATTACATTTTGGGGATTTTTCATAATTTCAATTAGGCGGTGGAGATTCGAATTGTGGTAAATATATTTTTTTCCTCTTCTTCTTCATTATTTTACACGCTTCAAAAAATGTTAAACGCAAAATCTAATCCTCTCCAAGACAAGTTTCTTTTCCTAACAAAGTAAGGACATATTTCTTTTCTTGATGTTTCCTTTGCTTTTCTCAACCTTGAACGATTATTGATAATCGATCCGATATATTTTCTTTGATATGGAAACCGTTTCTGTCTCTCCTGTTTTTGCCATCTAAAGTATCTAAATTAGGGGAAATAGAGGATGTTTTGGGTCATTTCAGGTTTGGGGTTATATAGGTAGGGTTCTTGAGCCTTGCGATCGCATCCACATGCCCCAGATGGTTTCATTTCTATCCATCCTAAACATATTCGATGCGGACTTTAACTTTCCTCTAACCAAATTCTTCGTGAATGGTTTACTGTTGTTGGTATTGTCCCTATTCATCTTACTCCTCTTTCTTATACTCTTTTGATTGTTACATTTATTCTTTATGCTGAGAAGAGCGCACCTCCCTTGTACGAAGAACTCCAATTCTTATTCTATATCCATAAGAGTCCTTCCGATGGTGAATTTATATTTTATTATGCTTAGGCAAAAAATCAGTTTTCACGTTTATTCCTGGTATGACCCAGATGTAGAGCAACTAATATTTCTTTATTTTGAATTTTGACGACTTTCCCTATATTTTTTAACCACATTTAAATTGTCCTCTTTTTTTGATGAGACCACTGCATCGTTCGTATCTCGTAGAAAGATCATCCAGGACTTGGGTGAAGATGAGCGGAAAACGAATTTATTTTTTACCGAATTGCTACTGTGGAAATACGATTTCTTGCACACTAGGACAACTTCTTTCGTTCTATTTTTAAATTTCTTTAACTACAGATAAATTTAGGGGTATAATTTGATAAATTGGACAACGAAATTTTATTTCCTGCTCTTAGCCCTTATAAGGACTTTTACTAATCTTAGCAATTTTCTTATGTATATGTGAGATGATTAGGGATCTTACTGACGGGCTCTTTGATGATTGCTCGTCAAAGAAATTAGAAGCAAAGAAAAAGAAAAGAGGAAATAAGAGGATAAAGGACGATGCTTGAGCTTTTCACCAGCCCATCAAGAAGTATCACACGTCTTCTTCTCCTCCCCTTCCTTCTGAAGCTCCATCTATCCCCTTTCTTCAGTCTCTCCACGACCCTTGCATTCGCTACTTACCTTTTCCTGAGGACATTATTATCGTCCTTGCTGAGAGGGTGGGGCATGTCACTGCAGATGGTTTATCTCACATTTGCTTCTGCCTCCAAGTCTTATCCTATCACCCTTCCACTTCCTACACTCTCCAACCCCGAGCTTGCTACCGAGCTCGAGAGGTCATTGGCCTTCGTATGTACCTTCTTCTCCTTCTTTCTTTAATGGTGATTTGCTTTGCCAATTTTAAGTTTATCCATCTTTGTTTTGTAACAATTAAGTGCTTGGCGATTGAGGCTTAAGAGAAGGCAGAAGATGATCATGTCTCATTCGCTGCTCGTACTGCCCAGCTTAAGGCAGACCCTACTGCGGTTGCTTTTGAGGAGACTAGATTGGAGGAAGAGCTCAGGAATCAACGAGAGAAAGCGGATAGGGCGGTAAAGGCAACGGAGGAGATCTTGACGTTGAAAGGTCAAGAGTTAGGGAAGAAAGATAAATTGTTAAGGGAAACGGAGAACGCGCTGAAGGATATGGACAAGCTTTCACAGATCATCTACTTTGTGCTTTATAAGTTGTATGCTGCAGTTAAGCATCAATTTTTTGTTGATCGCTTGGATAATGTTTTGCCGAGGTCAATCTTAGTTTCTTGGAGGACCCAGAGAAGATCGAAGACGCCTTTACTTATTGTAGGACAGAGTGGGCTAAGGAGCTGGAGAAGAAGAAAGCTTCCCTATCTGCCTTCCAGAACATCTCTTTTTAGCAAGATGTTGAGACTGCGCCATCTAAGAAGACCGAGGCCACCTCAACCCTCAAGTTAATGTAACTATCCGACCTTTGTAAACGATTTTTGCTTCTTGTGTAATAAAAATACTTTTGTTTTTTCTTCTTCAAATTTTGTTGTGGTTAATTTCTTTAGTTTACTAGTTTCATCACTGCATTACAAATGACAATGATATTTTCATTCTTTAGTCTTCTAAACTCTTGAAGGAAAGCATGAGAAAACTTCAAACTCGGCTCGTAGATCGTCTTGGTTTAGTGCGGCGTGATCCGCAAGTGTAAAAAAGAATTGAATGAGTTGTTCACACAACATAGAAAGGAAACTCAGGGGTTGCTTTTCAAAATTGACCAAATAGTTAGGGAAAAAGAAGCTCTTAGCGATTTTGTATTGCGTCGGTGGCGGTATACTTTAGAGAGCGGTTCCTTTCCACCCGACAGCCCTCATTTGGACTAGTTTAGGCTTTGAAATCTAAATAGGGAGTAAAAGTTGTGTACAATTATCAATTTTTTGTACGTGAATTAATGAGATTTTCCGTATAAACTTTTTCTTTATACGACATGTTTTTTTTTTAAATTTTAACTTCGTGCATATCGAGTTCTTTTGAATCGAACTTTAATTACTACCAACTAGGTCGATCTTCGTAGGCCTCCTTCCGAATCTGTCGAAGCCATTGAGTCCAAAAAAAATTCGTTCCAAATCGCTGATGGCTCAGATGAAACCAGTGCGTCTGAGTTTGAGGTTGTGGCCACAACTTTTGTCGTTGCTTTGGAGGAAGAGAGTCTCCGTTTGATAGTTACTAACAAAGGGCTTGAAAGAGACTTGAACAATGTCCTTTCCAAGCTCAAGGAAGCAAACGATGCATATGAGTGTCAGTATCAACATAATGTCAAGTTGCGTACTAAGCTGGATGTTGCAAACTCTAAAGTGACTGAAGTAGAGAAGTCATTGAAGGGTGGTGAAGCACTTTATGAGATCGTTTATGAAACGGAGATTAAAGAGCTGACGAAGAGTACAGTGGACATGTCTCTTCAGGCTGCCCACCAAATTAAGGAGAATGAGGGTGTTGAAGGACGAGAGAAGGCAAAGAGACCTAGCTTGGACGCGACCCTTACTCCCTCTACAGGCATGGACGCCTCATTGGCGGATGAACGGAGGAAGAAATTAAAAGTACACTTCCAGGTAAACTCAATGAGTTGCAGCAGATGGAGCGACAAAGACCAAAGGTGCTTCCTCACTCACAGAGGAAGGGGTGGAAGGCGGATACTCTTAAATATTGGTGGCTTTTATAGAAACTCAAAGAAGACCAAGGTCGAACTAATTGATACTTTAGAGAAAACAAGAAAGGATATTGTGCTCAAGATCTACGTGCTCGAAGATTTACTATGAGGAGCTCAGGCTGCCCTTAGTGTCGTAGCAGCACTAGTCGACGTGCCTGTGCATGATCGGATTGTCGACCTCGTAGGGAAGCTAAGAAGGGAGATGGTTAAAGATAAGACAGGGAAGATCGGTTTACAACGTGCAATCGACGTTTTTTTCTATTTTGTACAACGCTTCCTTTATATCAAAGAAGATTTTAAGGTGACTACGGAGGATCCGACAGACCACTGAGCAGTTGTTAATTATGATCCAAGAAATATCTTTCGCTTCAAAACAGACCTGCCTTTGGCTAGCATGCCTAAGCTTAGATGTTTATGATTAGCGCGGTATTTTAGGATCCTATAACTTTGGATACTTTTGTAAGACCATGTTGCAGAATATTTTGGTTTTGAAAATGCTCATAAGGGTACTGTAAAAAACATTTTTTTTTTGAAAGGACGTAAATTCCTTTTGAATTTTTACTGGATTGCGCTTCCTTTTAACTTTATTGGTCTGGATTCCTTTGATTTTTCAGCCTTGCACTACTAGGCGATGTTCGGAGACAACCGACTTGGGGGTGAGGCTCAAGTCTGCTCTGATTTGAATTATCGAACTGGAGGGATTATTAACAAACACCATAGACAACTATAAGGTTTTTTTTATGAAGATAAGATCACGACACTGAATGACGACCTTGAAGGGTGTTAATACCTCAGATATTGATATAGATGACAACTACCATATAAATATTGATAGTAATGTTTTTTAAAGTTGTATAGTATATATTGCAGAACATTACACAGGAACAAAATGATTAAACTTGAAGACTGATTAATATAAATATCAAGAATGACGATTTAGAGATGACGATCAAGACTCATGACTTAAGGACAAAAATTTGAAGAGCTCAAAAATTTAGTATATAGTTATGAGTCATTAGAATAAATTGTTAAATTCCTTGATAGCAGATTCCGATTTTTACCATAATTTTTTGATCTTTGATATTTAAAAAAAATATTTTAACTTCAAGATATATTTTGGAAAAATTTATTAAAGTTTTTTAATAGCTCAAAAATATTTAAAAACTATGGTTAAATTATTTTACAGAGTATAGGATTTTAAAAAATATTTAAAAAACAATCATTTTCAAATTTCACTAGCATATGTCGATGTACATATTTTTATATATTGACGTATGGACCGTTGGGGAGATGATTTTTAAAGTTTGATTTTTGATTATATCTCTTCATGAATATACACTTCCTTTTAAACACCGTTTACACCAGTGAAAATATGCCTTTCTAATTTTAAAAAGCTGTGATTGTTTATTACATCTTTTAACTTTCCTCTAACCAAATTCTTCGTGAATGGTTTACTGTTGTTGGTATTGTCCCTATTCAGCTTACTCCTCTTTCATATACTCTTTTGATTGTTACATTTATTCTTTATGCTAAGAAGAGCGCACCTCCCTTGTACGAAGAACTCCACTTCTTATTCTATATCCACAAGAGTCCTTCCGATGGTGAATTTGTATTTTATTATGCTCAAGCAAAAAATCGGTTTTCACGTTTATTCCTGGTATGACCCAAAAGTAGAGCAACTAATATTTCTTGATTTTGAATTTTGACGACTTTCCTTATATTTTTTAACCACATTCAAATTGTCCTCTTTTTTTGATGAGACCACTGCATCGTTCGTATCTCGTAGAAAGACCATCCAGGACTAGGGTGAAGATGAGTGGAAAACGAATTTATTTTTTACCGAGTTGCTACTGTGGAAATACGATTTATTGCACACTAGGACAACTTCTTTCGTTCTATTTTTAATTTTCCTTAACTACAGATAAATTTAGGGGTATAATTTGATAAATTGGACAACAAAATTTTATTTCCTGCTCTTAGCCCTTATACGGACTTTTACTAATCTTAGCACTTTTCTTGTGTATATGTCAGATGATTGGGGATCTTACCGACGGGATCTTTGATGATTGCTCGTCAAAGAAATTAGAAGCAAAGAAAAAGAAAAGAGGAGATAAGAGGATAAAGGACGATGCTTGAGCTTTTGACCAGCCCATCAAGAAATATCACACGTCTTCTTCTCCTCCCCTTCCTTCTAAAGCTCCATCTATCCCCCTTCTTTGGTCTCTCCATGACTGTAACGACCCAGAATTTTTATTAATTAAAATATGAATATTTAATTAATTTTAAATATTAATGAGTGAATTTATAAGTCGAATAAATTTTTATTTGAATTTTTGGATTTAATTGGATTATTAAATCGATAATTTAATACGTTAAATTATGGAAATAATTGAAAATTGAGTTAAATATGATAGAAAATGATTTGTAAAATTTTATTTTATCATGTTAGAGTTAGAATGATATTTTAGAACTTTTAAAATCGAATTAAAAGTTAATTTGTGAAAATTGAATATTTTAATATTTAAATCGACTAGTGAAAATAGTCAATTTTTGAACAGTCTCAGAATTGAACGAAACCAGTTCCATTGGATCCGTAATAGTTAATTATTACCGGATTTCAATTTTCGTGTCAATCGGAGCTATCGTTTGATCGTGGCAGCTCGAAACGCATCGATTTATTTTTTAATTTTAATTTGGCGAGTGAAAATAGCCATTTTTCAAAAAGTCTCGGATTTCGACGAAACCAGTTTCATCGGATCCGTAATGTGATATTATTGTAAGGTTTCAAATTTCGTGCCAATTGGATTTACCGTTTGTCCGGTACAAATTAAAAAGCCTAGAAATCGATTTAAATCGGTTTAATTTAAATTGAACGTTTGTAGCCATAACTCACACAGATGTCCGAATTAGCTTCTGAAACCTATTCCATTGTGTCCGGAACGCGGGGTAAACCCTAGGAACGCTGGTTACGGCGCATAAATCGGAGTTTGGAATTTCCGGATGAATAGTGTTTGATTTTTCTTTATAAATAGACCAACACCTTCATAAATTTGATAAAAAAAAAACCTACTCTAAACCCTAGCCGCCACCCTTGCTATGAATGGCCAGAATTTAATCCCTTTCTTCCCTCAATCATTCACAATCCGTTGACATTCACGCGAAGTGTTCAACACGGAAGTCGAAGAGCATGAGGAGAGCTTGAGATCTATACGGTTGAGATCTGAAACGACGTCGCGTAGGAGGAGAAAAAGGGGCCGAAACCTGCAGATTTCGCATGCATTTCGAGGAGTCTAGAGCAGGCCGAACTTCAGGTGGTTGGTGGTGGAGATAGCTCTCGCGAAGGGCTTCGACATGGCAGTGGTTTGATGAGGTTTAGTTGAGTATTGATGATGCAATTTGAAACCCTAGTTCTAAGGTGATGGGTTTGATTTTGTATGTGAGTTTACTGTAAGGAGTAACGTGAGGGAGAGGGAGAGTGGGGGTGCGGCCAAGATTTCATGAAGTGGGATCCAACGGCTTGAGTTTGATGAGGTTAAAAATTATTAAAGTTTGTTGTAAATTAGATATATATAAATCGAGTAAACTTTAAAAAAATCATAACTTTTTCATACGAGGTCGAAAACGCGCGAAACCAGTTGCGTTGGAATCGTATGGACGAGCACTACGCGATGAAGTTGGTTTGGAGTCGTTTGGAGTTAGTGAGAATTTTGGGTAAAATTAAACGCACGTTTAATTTTATTCGAAATAAATCGCTAAAACGGAAATAAAATCAAGTTGAGAACTTCTCACTCAATCGAATCAGTTTCGATTTTATTTTAAATAGTTAGATTTAAAATATTTGAATGCATGTTTGAACGATGATTGTTATATATTGATTGTTAAAATAGACATTATACGCCGTTAGTAAGCGGATGTTATTTATTAAAAACATATACCGCGAATATTTCATAAACAGTGAAATTGGTATTATATATAATATCAATATATATATATTGGCATATGTATATATTGCAGTTGTTGATTCCCCGCATTTTTTAGCGGATGAGACCCTATTGCGCCGTTATTAAGCGGATAATATTTAATAAGAACATATACCGCGATAATTTCGTACTGGAGCGGAATTGGTATTGTGCTAATGTTTGTGGATGCAGGAAAACAGGTTGGAGGGATCCAACTGGATTCCTCAACAGTTTTTATTTGATTTCGGATATTTTGATATTTGATGGATTTTCATATTGATATATGATATCGTTGTAGTCGTGATTGACTATTTGGTGTGTAGCATCATTGGACCAAATTTGGAATTTTAAAATGATTTCAAAGTGATTTTTGAAAGTATACGTTTATAAAATATTTTTGGAATTGATCCATTTTAAATAAATAAACGTTATAATTTTTAAAGTTATAAAAATTATGATTTTGAGAAATATAGTTAAAAACTGATTTTTGAGAATATGATGCTAATGATTTTATAAAATAGTTAAATCGGAATTTTTGAATTTATTATGAAAAGTTGAAATATAGGATTTATAAAATTTAATTATTTTATGAATCAAAAGGATGAAGTTTTTAAAGGAATTTGAAGACGTTTTAAAAGAATAATATAAATTGAATTATATTAAGAGATGTATAAATGGATATTTATAAATTGAAATATTGAATTATAAAACGAGTTTTTATAAGTGTTTGAATGAAGTGAAAATGAATTTCATAAATTGAATGAAATTTATAGAATTATAAACGGTGAAGTCATAGATGGAATTTTATAAGCAGTAGGTTTATAAAATTTATTAAGTTATTAAAATAATGATTTTGGATAAATCATTGAATCTTATAAGTTATAAGATTTATAATTATGAAGTTTAAAAGAACGATTTTGTAAAATAATCGTTTTATAAGCATTTAACTTATAATGTGAACTTTTGGTTTATAATTTAGTTATAAATCGAATAGGTTAATAAAGGAATTTATAAAAGGAAGTTGTTATAAAATAAATAGAAATTGAATTTATAAACGTTGTTTTATAAATTCGCAAACGACTTATTTTGATAAGTAAATTGCTGAAACCTATTAATGGAGTTATATTCACGTTTTTGACTGTGAAAAATCCTTTGAAATAAAATGAATAAAAGGATGAAATTTGTTAACAAAGAATATTCACGTTTTTGAATAGTGAATAATATGTTAAATAAAATGTTTGAATGTGATATTTGAAATAGAATTAAAACGATCTAACGATGTTTTAAATGTGTTGAGATTCGAAACCATAGATTTCAACATTGATTGTTGAAATAGACGTTTTCGAGAAATAGAAGGAAATGGTGGACTATAACACTGTTGTTATAGTAAATGATTTCCGAAAGGAAATGTTTTGTATAGTATTGGGATTTATATATCTATTTTAAATTCGAATCCCTATACTAGTGGTTTTGGGTTGTCGTAACGATGTTTAACACAACATTCGTTTTGGCCCAAATAAATATGTTAAAGAGAATGATTTCCTTAAAGAATGAAATATATACTTAATTTCGATTTAAGTATATTGAATATTTTCCAAGTGTTGAAAATAAAAAGATTTATGAATTACTTATTTATAAATAAGTATGGAAATGTTTTCCAATGTGAAATGAAACGTTTAGAGAATTTATCTTTTTGAAGATAAATTGAAATGAAGAATTGAAGTCGTATATTCATGAATATTTTGGAATGTAAATTCACTATTGAATTTATAAAAGAAAGTGGAATTTGTTTAAGAATAAATATTGATTTATTTTTGAAGTGTGAAATTTTATATCTAGTAAAGATATTTTGGAAAATAAATAATTTGGAAAATTATTTGGAAACTGGTGATGTGTGCATATCTATTGATAGTTCAATAACCGACTATCAATATTTCCCTTTGAATGGGTATTTGATGTGATTTGTTTGAATGTGAATGCTACACTTATTTTTGAATAAGCGCTCACTATTCGGGCTAACCGGGAAAGGACCATGGGGTCGTATAACCCATTCCGAATATGTGATACGTCGTTATAATTGCATTGAAGATCGGTGTTGAAGACCCGGTATTTGCGAGAGCGATAGGATGACCTGTCGATTTACTCTGCACCGAGTTGCTCCAGTATAGAGTTCTCCATATGGGATGGTGAATCCGATCAGGATTGTGAATATCCGGATTGCAAGGACTTCTTTGTAAGTGCCTTCGGTTTTGTTCGATCCCGGAACAGACTTGTATGGATTGTGTGTCTGACATTACAAGTTGAGATATAAAGCCGATTTCATTCAAATATATTTCTGTTGGTGGCGGAGAATTTATTCTTTTAGCTTAACACCCTTCTCTGAGACGTACGAGCTCAGAGGTTATATAGTTGAAGTTATCAGCGATATATTCCCAATTTGGTAATGTGACATGCTGAGTGTTGCTGAAATGATCATTGTGTTGATTATTGTGATAGGATCGTTTATTTGATCGTCTATCTTGGTGATCATTGTGTTGATCATTTGTTGACCCAAAGCATGGCTTTTGTATAAAGTATGTTTTTGTGGACGTGACTTCGTCGAGCCTCACACCCCGGAAATGGTCAAAACAGGAAAGATGCGGCAAGGTTATGAGGGGTAGCTCCCTTTAGGGTATGTACATTTCCTTCTGGATAGAGGTGGTATCATGGTATGGAGCCCAGATATTTAACCTATGTGGTTACTACGAATTTATTACTTTGTGGTTGTTGGTTATCGGGATCCCGTGAGAAAGGTCGTTTACGATCGGGGAATGGCGTGCTCGTGTCAGTAGTTACCCAGTTAGGGGTAACCCGGCCTTGTGTTGGCAGAGTTCCGGTTTGGTTCTCGGGGATGTCTTTCCAGAGGCATTCTCATGTGGCAATGGGAAGTTCCTTGGCCTGACCATTTGTTGGAAATCCAAAGAAACAATACGAAACTTGTACGGTTTTAGTTGTAGAACCTGCCATCTAATATGGTGGCTATAGTAGGCATAATATAATGGTACCTATGCTGGCTAAGATTTATATTCTACTTTCGAAATTGTTTTATACACTATGCACTAATAATAATATCAAAATTGATTTGATTTTAATGCGTATCAAACATGTTTGGCTATCATAAGGAGAAATCTTCTCCAAGTCTGCGTTTGCATTGTGTGTGTGGCAGGAGGTCTTATGGTAGTCTCATTTTTAAAAGCATTGCGTATTGAATTTAAAAATATTCCTCTATTTTGATTTTAAAGATAAATAAACTGTTTTGAGTTCTCACACCAGTCACATGACTGACTTGGAGTTTATTGTTTTCCTTCCTAAACTCTGGGTGCCCACCAATTTCCACACGGGCAGTCAAGAGTTAAGGTTTATCAGGATATTCTGGAGTTGCTGGAGGCAAGCTGGATGGCATGGCGTATTACTAGCTATATAGTATTTCTTTTTCCGCTGCACTATTTGTTGTTGTTGTTGTATACTCTGATGATATGATGTAATGAAATGTGATGTAATGTAATAATTGATATGGTTCTTTGTTTAAAGATTATTCATTTATTTATTATATGTTGTTCCGCTGCGAATTGTGAGATTCTGATGTTGTTCTGTTGTTTTCTGTTCCGTTCTATGTTCTCTATTCTCTTTTTCTTCTATTTTAAAATTTTCTATTCTTTCTTCTCTCTATCTTCTACCTTGTTCTCTCTTTCTTTCTTCTTCTTTTCTTTTTCTTAAACCCCTAAGGGTTCGTATTTTCGTTCATCTTGAATTAATCAATGGAGATTAGTGTCTATTCAAGGAGTACGGATTTACGGGTCTTTACAATGACCCTTGCATTCGCTACTTACCTCTGCCTGAGGACATAATTACCGTCCTTATTGAGAGGGTGGGGCGTGTCACTGCGGATGGTTTATCTCACATTTGCTTCTGCCTCCAAGTCTTATCCTATCACCCTTCCATTTCCTACACTCTCCAACCCCGAGCTTGCTACTGAGCTCGAGAGGTCTTTGGCCTTCGTATGTACCTTCTTCTCCTTCTTTCTTTAATGGTGATTTGCTTTACCAATTTTTAGTTCATCCATCTTTTTTTTGTAACAGTTAAGTGCTTTGGCGATTGAGGCTCAGAAGAAGGCAGAAGATGATCAGGTCTCATTCGCTGCTCATACTGCCCAGCTTAAGGCAACCCTACCGCGGCTGCTTTTGAGGAGACTAGATTGGAGGAAGAGCTCAGGGATCAACGAGAGAAAGTGGAGAAGGAGGAGAGGGCAGTAAAGGCAACGGAGGAGATCTTGACGTTGAAAGGTCAAGAGTTAGGGATGAAAGATAAATTGTTAAGGGAAATGGAGAACACGCTAAAGGATATGGACAAGCTTTCACAGATCATCTACTATGTGCTTTATAAGTTGTGCGCTGCAGTTAAGCATCAATTTTTTATTGATCGCTTGGATAACGTTTTGCCGAGGTCAATCTTAGTTTCTTGGAGGACCCAGTGAAGATCGAAGACGCCCTGGCTTATTGTAAGACAGAGTGGGCTAAGGAGCTGGAGAAGAAGAAAGCTTCCCTATCTGCCTTCTAGAACATCTCTTTTTAGCGAGATGTTGAGACAGAGCCATCTATGAAGACCGAGGCCACCTCGACCCTCAAGTTAATGTAACTATTCGACCTTTGTAAATGATTTTTGCTTCTTGTGTAATAAAAATCCTTTTGTTTTTTCTTCTTCAAATTTTGTTGCGGTTAATTTCTTTAGTTTACTAGTTTCATCACACCATTACAAATGGCAATGATATTTTCGTTCTTTAGTCTTCGAAGGAAGTATTATTTACTAAACTCTTGAAGGAAAGCATGAGAAAACATCAAACTCAGCTCGTAGATCGTCTTGGTTTAGTGCGGGGCGATCCGCAAGTGTAAAAAAGAATTGAATGAGTTGTTCACACAACTTAGAAAGGAAACTCAGGGGTTGCTTTTCAAAATTGACCAAATAGTTAGGGAAAAAGAAGATCTTAGCGATTTTGTGTTGCGTCGGTGGCGGTATGCTTAAGAGAGCGGTTGCTTTCCACCCGACAGCCCTCATTTGGACTAGTTTAGGCTTTGAAATCTAAATAGGGAGTAAATGTAGTGTACAATTATCAATTTTTTGTACGTGAATTTATTAGATTTTCCATATAAACTTGTTCTTTATACGACATGTTTTTTTTTTAATTTTAACTTCGTTCATATCGACTTCTTTTGAATCGAACTTTGATTACTACCAACTAGGTCGATCTCCGTGGGCCTCCCTCCGAATCTGTCGAAGCCTTTGAGTCCAAAAAAATTTCGTTCCAAATCGCTGATGGCTCAGATGAAACCAGTGCCTCTGAGTTTGAGGTTGTGGCCACAACTTTTGTCGCTGCTTTGGAGGAAGAGAGTCTCCATTTGACAGTTATTAACAACGGGCTTGAAAGAGACTTGAACAATGTCCTTTCCAAGCTCAAGGAAGCAAATGATGCACTTGAGTGTCAGTATCAACATAATGTCAAGTTGTGTACTAAGATGGATGTTGCAAACTCTAAAGTGACTGAAGTAGAGTAGTCATTGAAGGATGGTGAAGCGCTTTATGAGATCGTTTATGAAACGGAGATTAAAGAGCTAACGAAGAGTACAGTAGACATGTCTCTTCAGGCTGCCCACCAAATTGAGGAGAATGAGGGTGTCGAAGGACGAGAGAAGGCAAAGAGACCTAGCATGGGCGCGACCCTTACTCCCTCTACAGGCATAGACACCTCGTTGGCAGATGAACGGTGGAAGAAATTAAAAGTACACTTCCAGGTAAACTCAATGAGTTGCAGCAGATGGAGCGACAAAGGCCAAAGGTGCTTCCTCACTCACAGAGGATGGGGTGGAAGGCAGATACTCTTAAATATTGGTAGATTTTATAGAAACTCAAAGAAGACCAAGGTTGAACTAATTGATACTTTAGAGAAAACAAGAAAGCATGTTGTGCTCAAGATCTACGTGCTCGAAGATTTACTACGAGGAGCTCAGGCTGCCCTTAGTGTCGTAGCAGCACTAGTCGACGTGCCTGTGCATGATCGGATTGTCGACCTCGTAGAGAAGCTTAGAAGGGAGAAGGTTAAAGACAAGACGGGGCAGATCGCTTTACAATACGCAATCGACGTTTTTTCCTATTTTGTACAGCGCTCTTATCTGAACTTCCTTTATATCAAAGAAGATTTTGAGGTGACTACGGAGGTTCCGACAGACCACTGAGCAGTTGTTAATTATGATCCAAGAAATATCTTTCGCTTCAAAACAGACCTGCCTTTGGCTAGCATGCCTAAGCTTAGATGTTTACGATTAGCGCGGTATTTTAGGATCCTATAACTTTGGATACTTTTGTAAGACCATGTTGCAGAATATTTTTGGTTGTGAAAATGCTCATAAGGGTATTGTAAAAAACATTTATTATTTATATTTTTTTTGAAAAGCCGTAAATTCCTTATGAATTTTTACTAGATTGCGCTTCCTTTTAACTTTATTTGTCTGGATTCCTTTGATTTTTCAGCCTTGCACTACTAGGCGTTGTTCGGAGACAACCGACTTGGGGGTGAGGCTCAAGTCTGCTCTGATTCGAATTATCGAACTGGAGGGATTATTAACGGACACCAAAGACAAATATAAGGGTTTTTTTATGAAGATAAGATCACGACACTGAATGACGACCTTGAAGGGTGTTAATACCTCAGATATTGATTTAGATGACAACAACCATATAAATATTGATAGTAATGTTTTTTAAAGTTGTATAGTAAATATTGCAGAATATTACACAGGTACAAAATGATTAAACTTGAAGACTCATTAGTATAAAGATCAAGAATGACGATTTAAAAATGACGATCAAGACTCATGAGCTTAAAGACAAAAATTTAAAGAGCTCAATAATTTAGTATATAGTTTATGAGTCATTAGAATAAATTGTTAAATTCCTTGATAGCAGATTCCGATTTTTACCATAATTTTTTGATCTTTGATATTTAAAAAAAATTTATGAAAGTTTTTTAATAGCTCAAAAATATTTAAAAACTATGTTTAAATTATTTTACAGAGTATAGGATTTTAAAAATAATTTAAAAAACAATCATTTTCAAATTTCACTAGCATATGTCGATGTACATACTTTTATATATTGATGTATGGACCGTTGGGGAGATGATTTTTAAAGTTTGATTTTTGATTATATCTCTTCATGAATATACACTTCCTTTTAAACACCGTTTACACCAGTGTAAATATGCCTTTCTAATTTTAAAAAGCTGTGATTGTTTATTACATCTTTTAACTTTCCTCTAACCAAATTCTTCGTGAATGGTTTACTGTTGTTGGTATTGTCCCTATTCAGCTTACTCCTCTTTCTTATACTCTTTTGATTGTTACATTTATTCTTTATGCTGAGAAGAGCGCACCTCCCTTGTACGAAGAACTCCACTTCTTATTCTATATCCACAAGAGTCCTTCCGATGGTGAATTTGTATTTTATTATGCTCAAGCAAAAAATCGGTTTCACGTTTATTCCTGGTATGACCCAGAAGTAGAGCAACTAATATTTCTTTATTTTGAATTTTGACGACCTTCCTTATATTTTTTAACCACATTCAAATTGTCCTCTTTTTTTGATGAGACCACTGCATCGTTCGTATCTCGTAGAAAGACCATCCAGGACTTGGGTGAAGATGAGCGGAAAACGAATTTATTTTTTACCGAGTTGGTACTACGGAAATACGATTTCTTGCACACTAGGACAACTTCTTTCATTCTATTTTTAATTTTCTTTAACTACAGATAAATTTAGGGGTATAATTTGATAAATTGGACAACAAAATTTTATTTCCTGCTCTTAGCCCTTATACGGACTTTTACTAATCTTAGCACTTTTCTTATGTATATGTGAGATGATTGGGGATCTAACTGATGGGCTCTTTGATGATTCCTCATCAAAGAAATTAGAAGCAAAGAAAAAGAAAAGAGGAGATAAGAGGATAAAGGACGATGCTTTAGCTTTTGACCAGCCCATCAAGAAATATCACACGTCTTCTTCTCCTCCCCTTCCTTTTGAAGCTCCATCTATCCCCTTTCTTTAGTCTCTCCATGACCCTTGCATTCGCTACTTACCTTTGCATGAGGACATAATTACCGTCCTTACTGAGAGGGTGGGGCGTGTCACTGCGGATGGTTTATCTCACATTTTCTTCTGCCTCCAAGGCTTATCCTATCACCCTTCCATTTCCTACACTCTCCAACCCCGAGCTTGCTACTGAGCTCGAGAGGTCTTTGGCCTTCGTATGTACCTTCTTCTCCTTTTTTCTTTAATGGTGATTTGCTTTACCAATTTTTAGTTTATCCATCTTTTTTTTGCAACAGTTAAGTGCTTTAGCGATTGAGGCTCAGAAGAAGGCAGAAGATGGTCAGGTCTCATTCGCAGGTCGTACTGCCCAGCTTAAGGCAACCCTACCGCGGTTGCTTTTGAGGAGACTAGATTGGAGGAAGAGCTCAGGGATCGACGAGAGAAAGCGGAGAAGGTGGATAGGACGTAAAGGCAACGGAGGAGATCTTGACGTTGAAAGGTCAAGAGTTAGGGAAGAAAGATAAATTGTTAAGGGAAATGGAGAACACGCTAAAGGATATGGACAAGCTTTCACAGATCATCTACTATGTGCTTTATAAATTGTATGTTGCAGTTAAGCATCATTTTTTTGTTGATCGCTTGGATAACGTTTTGCCGAGGTCAATCTTAGTTTCTTGGAGGACCCAGAGAAGATCGAAGACGCCCTTACTTATTGTAGGACAGAGTGGGCTAAGGAGCTGGAGAAGAAGAAAGCTTCCCTATCTGCCTTCCAGAACATCTCTTTTTAGCGAGATGTTGAGACTGCGCCATCTAAGAAGACCGAGGCCACCTCGACCCTCAAGTAAATGTAACTATCCGACCTTTGTAAATGATTTTGCTTCTTGTGTAATAAAAATACTTTTGTTTTTTCTTCTTCAAATTTTGTTGCGGTTAATTTCTTTATTTTACTAGTTTCATCACAGAGTTACAAATGACAATGATATTTTCGTTCTTTAGTCTTCGAAGGAAGTATTATTTACTAAACTCTGGAAGGAAAGCATGAGAAAACTTCAAACTCAGCTCGTAGATCGTCTTGGTTTAGTGCGGGGCGATCCGCAAGTGTAAAAAAGAATTGAATGAGTTGTTTACACAAATTAGAAAGGAAACTCGGGGGTTGCTTTTCAAAATTGACCAAATAGTTAGGGAAAAAGAAGCTCTTAGCGACTTTGTGTTGCGTCGGTGGCGGTATGCTTTAGAGAGCGGTTCCTTTCCACCCGACAGCCCTCATTTGGACTAGTTTAGGCTTTGAGATCTAAATAGGGAGTAAACGTTGTGTACAATTATCAATTTTTTGTACGTGAATTCATTACATTTTCCAGATAAACTTGTTCTTTATACGACATGTTTTTTTTTAATTTTAACTTCGTGCATCTCGACTTCTTTTGAATCAAACTTTGATTACTACCAACTAGGTCGATCTCCGTAGGCCTTCCTCTGAATCTGTCGAAGCCTTTGAGTCAAAAAAAATTTCGTTCCAAATCGCTGATGGCTCAGATGAAACCAGTGCATCTGAGTTTGAGGTTGTGGCCCCAACTTTTGTCGCGGCTTTGGAGGAAGGGGGTCTCCGTTTGACAGTTACTAACAAAGGGCTTGAAAGAGACTTGAACAATGTCCTTTCCGAGCTCAAGGAAGCAAATGATGTACTTGAGTGTCAGTATCAACATAATGTCAAGTTGGATATTGAGGTGGATGTTGCAAACTCTAAAGTGACTGAAGTAGAGAAGTCATTGAAGGATGGTGAAGCGCTTTATGAGATCGTTTATGAAACGAAGATTAATGAGCTAACGATGAGTACAGTAGACATGTCTCTTCAGGCTGCCCACCAAATTGAGGAGAATGAGGGTGTCGAAGGACGAGAGAAGGAAAAGAGACCTAGCTTGGGCACGACCCTTACTCCATCTACAGGCATGGACACCTCGTTGGCGAATGAATGGAGGAAGAAATTAAAAGTACACTTCCAAGTAAACTCAATGAGTTGCAGCAGATGGAGCGACAAAGGCCAAAGGTGCTTCCTCACTCATAGAGGAAGGGGTGGAAGGCGGATACTCTTAAATATTGGTGGCTTTTATAGAAACTCAAAGAAGACCAAGGTTGAACTAATTGATACTTTAGAGAAAATAAGAAAGGATGTTGTGCTCAAGATCTACGTGCTCGAAGATTTACTACAAGGAGCTTAGGCTGCCCTTAGTGTCGTAGCAGCACTAGTCCACGTGCCTGTGCATGATCGGATTGTCGACCTCGTAGAGAAGCTTAGAAGGGAGAAGGTAAAGACAAGACGGGGCATATCGCTTTACAACGCGCATTCGACATTTTTTCCTATTTTTACAGCGCTCTTATCTGAACTTCCTTTATATCAAAGAAGATTTTGAGGTGACTACGAAGGATCCGACAGACCACTGAGCAGTTGTTAATTATGATCTAAGAAATAAATTTCGCTTCAAAACAGACCTGCCTTTGGCTAGCATGCCTAAGCTTAGATGTTTATGATTAGCGCGGTATTTTAGGATCCTATAACTTTGGATACTTTTGTAAGACCATGTTGCAGAATATGTTTGGTTGTGCAAATGCTCATAACGGTACTGTAAAAAACATTTTTTATTTTTTATTTTTTTGAAAAGACGTAAATTCCTTGTGAATTTTTATTGGATTGTGCTTCCTTTTAACTTTATTGGTCTGGATTCCTTTGATTTTTCAGCCTTGCACTCTTAGGCGATGTTCGGAGACAACCAACTTGGGAGTGAGGCTCAAGTCTGCTCTGATTCGAATTATCGAACTGGAGGGATTATTAACAGACACCAAAGACAAATATAAGGTTTTTTTATGAAGATATGATCACGACACTGAATGACGACCTTGAAGGGTGTTAATACCTCAGATATTGATTTAGATGACAACAACCATATAAATATTGATAGTAATGTTTTTTAAAGTTGTATAGTATATATTGTAGAATATTACACAGGTACAAAATGATTAAAATTGAAGACTGATTAGTATAAAGATCAAGATTGACGATTTAGAGATGACGATCAAGACTCATGAGCTTAAAGACAAAAATTTGAAGAGCTCCAGAATTTAGTATATAGTTATGAGTCATTAGAATAAATTGTTAAATTCCTTGATAGCAGATTCCTAACTTTCAGTTAGGTTCCATTATCTATGAATGTGGGATTTTATGGCATATATATCGATTAATCTTTATTTTTAACATGGGTTTAGACTTTAGAAAGAGAAACTGGACGCGTGTAACAACATCCCAAATAAATCCGTATGTATGGTTATCATAAATTTATATTGGTTACTATATTGGCCTATTTTATTATATTGTTTAATAAGTAGCAAAGTATTTCAATCTGTATCTCCAAATTAAGTGTATTTACCTTTCTAATATGTTAATTAATTAGGGGGTCAACATAAGTTGTTTTTTCTCATTATTGTGGGAAATAATTTGGTTAACAACATTCATCAAGTTAATAAATAATTTCCCAGTTGGATAAAATGGGGAACGCATGTGCATAATATGTCATCTATGATGCATATTTATTTGTCTCAATCAGTCTGCACTTACCTGAAAAGCTTATGGAGATTAAGTGAACTCAAAGGTAACTCCTTTTTATAGTCCTCTGGAAGTGCCAAACTTATTACTTCGGATCTTGATTTTTTTTTTATTATCATTTTTTTCTTGAGTTTTAAAGTAAAATTGGCTTCCACAATTTTCCCTCCTTTAAAACAGCACCTGGTACTTTGTTTTTCATATGGGGAGTTGGAGATCGAGATCGTGCACCATTGTCCAACATTACGGTGTGATTATTCATATTTTTCATTCTTCTTTAGTTTTGCTTTAGTTTGTTATATCACATTTGTTAAGTGATGTTGAGGCTGTTGATTGTATTATTAGGCAATTACTGATAAATAAATATGCATTACTTTATTGACATTGTACATAAGTGCTTTTCACACATTGTGTGAATAAATAATTTTAAATGATGCATTTGAAATACATTTTATTTTATTCAATTTGCATTATAACATATATTTGTGATTAGTATTTTTCTTGAAATAATTTTGTCAATAATTAAATGATAGTTTGACTTATATATACAATGCTACGCATGTGATATGAATGTCATTGAAAAATCATGTTTATGTTCTAATAGTGCAAAAACATTTATTTTGACTTTCTACTAAAAAGACATTGAATTTTAATTCATCATTTCAGCAAAAACAATTATCTCAATTTTTACACTTGTTTGTTTGAAGAAAGAGTTTAAAATAAAGGGGGAAATGAAAAGCCTGTATACTCTTCGTTAACTCATTATTGGACTACAGTTGGTTTTTGTAGGGTAATTGTTGGTTTTGGTGAAAAGGGTTCAAAATAATATGTACCATATTTTCATTATTAGTAGAGAAGAGAAGTGAAATACATCTGTCTTCATTGAAAGATCTTTCGTGTGATAGTTAGAGCTCAGGAACTAAACTAGATGAACTTATTAACTATTCCGATTTAAACAAACATTCTTATACAGCCGTGGGCACAGCCTTCCACACTCTCCTCTCTGAAAACAATCGGTTGAGGGAACCGTTGCGTAATGGCATAATGCTTATATGAATAAGGTGTTGATAGTTGTGTTATATTGATGTATTAGATAAGGGCTTGAGCATGTGCAAGTGATAAGAAATATAGATGGTTTTTTTCCTATAAGAAAATAAAATAAAATAAATTAGAAAATCGATCGTAAGATTATCAAATTTCATTGTAGGCACTGAATAAATCAATAAAAGTAGTAGCGTTTTTGGGATTTTTCATCTCAGAAACATCCAAGTATTTTTTACGAAGTAATTATGGTGTTTAACGCTTTCGTGATTATGAATCAAACAAATTAAGTAATATTGATATTGCCTTTAAGAGGAGTAAGTATGTTGTTTTATTTACACACTTATGGGGAGAAATATATTAGAAATCGTTTCTTCATCTCGATTCAAGCACTGACAAAATTAAACAATATAGTACTAAAAACAATAAAATGACATTAAGAATTTTCATAGTTCAGATGTTAAAGAATTATATGCCCACGGTAAAATGTCACTATCTTCTCTCTTGATTCTTTGTACAAACAAAAATGGCAAAGAGTACAATTTTCGGTTAGCGTGTCTCAAAAAGAGTAAAATAAAATTCCCTCATTTTTTGCTACACAGAGGTGGATTAGCATGTCCTTTCTATTTATAGCACATAGTGGTTTACGTGGATTGTCAACGTCATTCTTTCGTTCTTTTGATTTCTGCATTTCGATTGTGCCATGGGTCGACCATCCATCTTGCTTATTTGATGTACACATGTTGTTAAGGTGACCTTCGATGGAAAACTGAAATTTGTGCGGTTGAATTCATAACGCAGGCGGGAAGTTCTAAATTGAGGAGGGAAGCTTGGAATTGAAGCGGGAAAACCCAAATTTGAGAAGACTATGGCTTTCCAGTTCTGTAAAGCAATGGACTTGTGGATTGCGCGCATATGTGTAGGTGAAGCTGCAATAAAAAACCGCCCCCCCCCCCACTGCAGGAAGAACTATACTATCACTAGCACTCTAGGACTTCGCTTTAATTTACTGGGAGTTATGCCTTTATTATGTTCGGGATGGTGATGCTGCATAGTATTTGTTTCCGCCAACACCATCGAGGTTGTACTGCACTGTTCAATCCAAAATATCAGCAAAGTGTAGTGTTGAAGTTAAGTTGCATGGCTTAGTAGAAGAGATTATGCGGCTACTTTGGAGGGTGACTGGTTTGCATGACTCTATTCTGAGCCATTTTCATCGATAGAGGACTGCGGCGTTGCCCTTGCCTCTGAGTCGAGTTTAACGTTCTTAGGGATGAAGTTGTGATCTCTTGGTTTGCCTTCGAGGAGTGAGGTTCGGCTCTTGGCTACGGAACAGTTATTCCATCGCCTCATCTTTCAAGTCTTTCATATTTCTGGATAGTGTTTTCTAAGGATTGCGGCGTTGTTCTGTCACATCAAGATGGTGACGCATTCTTTATCAGTTTGGTATTGACATGGGATTGTGGCGCAGTTTTGTTACTTCAAGATGGCAGCGCATCCTTTGTAGCGTTTTGTTACTAAATTGTCGTGCAGACCTGCCACTTTAAATGTTAGTTTAAGATTCAAGTGCATCCCGTTTGCGTATAATCGCTTATGGGGTGTGTCACGGTTTTGTAATGTTAGAATTGCTTTCGAGACCGTATTACAGCCTCCATTCCTCATTGTTACTTAGAGATTGTGTCTTTGTTCCAACTTGTTAATCCTTACTTTATGGAGCTACATCGCAACTTCATATTTGGTACTTGAAAGCTGTGCAGCAGTTCTACTTTTTAAGTGAGTATTAGATTCGCAGATCAATTCTCATACTTTGTGATTATTTCAAGTTCAACGCGGTATTATAGCACCCAAGTTATATTTAATGGAGAAGCGCGCTTTTTATGTTGTGTCATCGTCCCTAAAGGTTTGGCATAATATTACCCAGATTTTGTTTTTGTATCCTTTTATTGGCCGATCTTCCAGAAAGTTGTACCTTTAGTCTTTTCACTCCTAAGAAAATACATTTTGATTCTTATGTTATTCTTCTTTGTGATTAATCAATTACATTTTGGGGATTTTTCATAATTTCAATTTGGCGGTGGAGATTCGAATTGTGGTAAATATATTATTTTCCTCTTCTTCTTCATTGTTTTACACGCTTTAAAAAATGTTAAACACAAAATCTAATCCTCTCCAAGACAAGTTTCTTTTCCGACCAAAGTAAGGGCATATTTCTTTTCTTGTTGTTTCCTTTGCTTTCCTCAACCTTTAACGATTATTGATAATCGATCTGACATATTTTATTTGATATGGCAACCGTTTCTGTCTCTCCCCTGTCTTTGCCATCTAGGGTATCTAAATTAGGGGAAATAGAGGATGTTTTGGGTCATTTCAGGTTTGGGGTTATGTAGGTAGGGTTCTTGATTCTTGCGATCGCATCCACATGCCCCAGATGGTTTCGTTTCCATCCATCCTGAACATATTCGATGCGGACTTTAACTTTCCTCTAACCAAATTCTTCGTGAATGGTTTATTGTTGTTGGTGTTGTCCCTATTCAGCTTACTCCTCTTTCTTATACTCTTTTGATTGTTACATTTATTCTTTATGCTGAGAAGAGCGCACCTCCCTTGTACGAAGAACTCCAATTCTTATTCTATATCCATAAGAGTCCTTCCGAAGGTGGATTTGTATTTTATTATGCTGAAGCAAAAAATCAGTTTTCACATTTATTCCTGGTATGACCCAGAAGTAGAGCAACTAATGTTTCATTATTTTGAATTTTGACGACCTTCCTTATATTTTTTAACCACATTCAAATTGTCCTCTTTTTTTGATGAGACCACTGCATCGTTCGTATCTCGTAGAAAGACCATCCAGGACTTGGGTGAAGATGAGCGGAAAACGAATTTATTATTTACCGAGTTGCTACTGCGGAAATACGATTTCTTGCACAGTAGGATAACTTCTTTTGTTGTATTTTTAATTTTCTTTAACTACAGATAAATTTAGGGGTATAATTTGATAAATTGGACAACGAAATTTTATTTCCTGCTCTTAGCCCTTACAAGGACTTTAACTAATCTTAGCACTTTTCTTATGTACATGTGAGATGATTGGGGATCTTACTGACGGGCACTTTGATGATTCCTCATCAAAGAAATTAGAAGCAAAGAAAAAGAAAAGAGGAGATAAGAGGATAAAGGACGATGCTTGAGATTTTGAGCAGCCTATCAAGAAATATCACACGTCTTCTTCTCCTCCCCTTCCTTATGAAGCTCCATCTATCCCCCTTCTTAAGTCTCTCCATGACCCTTGCATTCGCTACTTACCTTTGCCTGAGCACATAATTACCATCCTTACTGAGAGGGTGGGGCATGTCACTGTGGATGTTTATCTCACATTAGCTTCTGCCTCCAAGTCTTACCATATTACCCTTCCATTTCCTACACTCTCCAACCCCGAGCTCGCTACCAAGCTCGAGAGGTCTTTGGCCTTCGTATGTACCTTCTTCTCCTTCTTTCTTTAATGGTGATTTGATTTACCAATTTTTAGTTTATCCATCTTTATTTTGTAACAGTTAAGTGCTTTGGCGATTGAGGCTCAGAAGAAGGGAGAAGATGATCAGGTCTCATTCGTTGCTCGTACTACCCGGCTTAAGGCAGACCCTACCACGGTTGCTTTTGAGGAGACTAGATTGGAGGAAGAGCTCAGGGATCAAAGAGAGAAAGCGGAGAAGGTGGAGTGGGCGGTAAAGGCAATAGAGGAGATCTTGACGATGAAAGGTCAAGAGTTAGGGAAGAAAGATAAATTGTTAAGGGAAATGGAGAACGCGCTGAAGGATATGGACAAGCTTTCACAGATCATCTACTGTGTGCTTTATAAGTTGTATGCTGCGGTTAAGCATCAATTTTTTGTTGATCGCTTGGATAATGTTTTGCCGAGGTCAATCTTAGTTTCTTGGAGGACCCAGAGAAGATCGAAGACGCCCTTACTTATTGTATGACCGAGTGGGCTAAGGAGCTGGAGAAGAAGAAAGCTTCCCTATCTGCCTTCCAGAACATCTCTTTTTAGCGAGATGATGAGACTGCGCCATCTAAGAAGACCGAGGCCACCTCGACCCCTCAAGTTAATGTAACTATCCGACCTTTGTAAATGATTTTTGCTTCTTGTGTAATAAAAATAATTTTGTTTTTTCTTCTTCAAATTTTGTTGTGGTTAATTTCTTTAGTTTACTAGTTTCATCACCGCATTAAAAATGACATTGATATTTTCGTTCTTTAGTCTTCTAAGGAAGTATTATTTACTAAACTCTTGAAGGAAAGCATGAGAAAACTTCAAACTCAGCTCGTAGATCGTCTTGATCTTAGTGCGGGGCGATCCGTAAGTGTAAAAAAGAATTGAATGAGTTGTTCATACAACTTAGGAAGGAAACTCAGGGGTTGCTTTTCAAAATTGACCAAATAGTTAGGGAAAAAGAAGCACTTAGCGATTTTGTGTTGCGTCGGTGGCGGTATGCTTTAGAGAGCGGTTCCTTTCCACCCGACAGCCCTCATTTCGACTAGTTAGGCTTTGAAATCCAAATAGGGAGTAAACGTTGTGTATAATTATCAATTTTTTGTACGAGAATTTATTAGATTTTCCATATAAACTTGTTCTTTATATGACATGTTTTTTTTTAATTTTAACTTCGTGCATCTCGACTTCTTTTGAATCAAACTTTGATTACTACCAACTAGGTCGATCTTCGTAGGCCTCCCTCCGAATCTGTCGAAGACTTTGAGTCCAAAAAAATTTCGTTCCAAATCATTGATGGCTCAGATGAAACTGGTGCGTCTGAGTTTGAGATTGTGGCCACAACTTTTGTCGCGGCTTTGGAGGAAGAGAGTCTCCGTTTGACCGTTACTAACAAAGGGCTTGAAAGAGACTTGAACAATGTCCTTTCCGAGCTCAAGGAAGAAAATGATGCACTTGAGTGTCAGTATCAACATAATGTCAAGTTGCGTACTGAGCTGGATGTCACAAACTCTAAAGTGACTGAAGTAGAGAAGTCATTGAAGGATGGTGATGCGCTTTATGAGATCATTTATGAAACGGAGATTAAAGAGCTAACGAAGAGTACAGATGACATGTCTCTTCAGGCTGCCCACCAAATTGGGGAGAATGAGGGTGTCGAAGGACGAGAGAAGGCAAAGAGACCTAGCTTGGGCGCGACCCTTACTCCCTCTAAAGGCGTGGACACCTTGTTGGCGGATGAACGGAGGAAGAAATTAAAAGTGCACTTCCAGGTAAGCTCAATGAGTTGCAGCAGATGGAGCGCAAAGGCCAAAGGTGCTTCCTCACTCACAGAGGAAGGGGTGGAAGGCGGATACTCTTAAATATTGGTGGCTTTTATAGAAACTCAAAGAAGACCAAGGTTGAACTAATTGATATTTTAGAGAAAACAAGAAAGGATGTTGTGCTCAAGATCTACGCGCCCGAAGATTTACTACGAGGAGCTCCGGCTGCCCTTAGTGTCGTAGCAGCACTAGTCGACGTGCCTGTGCATGATCGGATTGTCGACCTTGTAAAGAAGCTTAGAACGGAGAAGGTTAAAGACAGGACGGGTCAGAACGCTTTACAACGAGCAATCAACGTTTTTTCCTATTTTGTACAGCGCTCTTATCTGAACTTCCATTATATCAAAGAAGATTTTGAGGTGACTACGGAGGATCCGACAGACCACTAAGCAGTTGTTAATTATGAGCAAAGATATCTTTCGCTTCAAAACAGACCTGCCTTTGGCTAGCATGCCTAAGCTTAGATGTTTATGATTAGCGCGGTATTTTGGGATCCTATAACTTTGGATACTTTTGTAAGACCATGTTGCAGAATATTTTTGGTTGTGCAAATTCATAAGGGTACTGTAGAAAACATTTATTATATATTATTTTTTCGAAAAGACGTAAATTCCTTGTGAATTTTTACTGGATTGCACTTTCTTTTAACTTTATTGGTCTGGATTCCTTTGATTTTTCAGCCTTGCACTACTAGGCGATGTTCGGAGACAACCGACTTGGGGGTGAGGCTCAAGTATGCTCTGATTCAAATTATCGAACTGGAGGGATTATTAACATACACCAAAGACAAATATACGGTTTTTTTATGAAGATAAGATCACGACACTGAATGACGACCTTGAAGGGTGTTAATACCTCAGATATTGATCTAGATGATAGCAACCATATAAATATTGATAGTAATGTTTTTTAAAGTTGTATAGTATATATTGTAGAATATTACACAGGTACAAAATGATAAAACTTGAAGACTAATTAGTATAAAGATCAAGAATGACGATTTAGAGATGACGATCAAGACTCATGAGCTTAAAGACAAAAATTTGAAGAGCTCAAGAATTTAGTGTATAGTTATGAGTCAATAGAATAAATGTTAAATTCCTTGATAGCAGATTCCGATTTTTACCACAATTTTTTGATCTTTGGTATTTTAAAAAAAAAATTAACTTCAAAATATATTTTAAATTTTTTTATGAAAGTTTTTTAATAGCTCAAAAATATTTAAAAACTATGTTTAAATTATTTTACAGAGTATAGGATTTTAAAAATAATTTAAAAAACAATCATTTTCAAATTTCACTAGCATATGTTGATATACATAGTTTTATATATTGATGTATGGACCATTGGGGAGACGGTTTTTAAAGTTTGATTTTTTATTATATCTCTTCATGAATATACACTTCCTTTTAAACACCGTTTACACCAGTGAAAATATGCCTTTCTAATTTTAAAAGCTGTGATTGTTTATTACATCTTTTCACGAATAAAGACATCTTTTTAAACACTATATAAATGGTTAGAAACCAAATTTTTTTAACTAATTTTTCATCTTCTTTCTCTAGACTTTCCTCGGTTATTTTCTCAAATACAAATTCTACTTTGCTCTCTACAAACTATTCAAACATTTACATGTACTTTCTCATCAATTCAAAGATCAACTCCCTATCAGAAGGGCTATAAGTAATCTTGTATCCCAAGTACAACTGCTGGTATTTGGAAATCAACAACTTTACTCTAATTTGTTTGCCCGTTCAAATCAAGTGGATATGCTTAATAGTTTGTCTAAATTTAGTAGGTGATCTTGTAGCTCAGTAAATCAAGAGAGTTTGCTTTGGACTCATGATACATAAGGATGTACCGCGTAGCCTTGAATCGGGATTGTATTTTGGTTTTCTTTCTATCTAGTTTAAAATTGGCGACTGAAAAGAAATATGTACAAGCAATTGAATGAGACTGGATGTCTGATTAGTTAATCGGAACCGGTATAAAATTCCTTATGTTTTCCCTCTTATTTTATTGCTTTTATATTTATCTATGATTGCATCTATGACTGATACTCACTCCCTCTAGTGTTACACTAGTCTCATGATCTATTATTCCTCAACCCACATTTGATATCAGTGCATTAGTTTTCAAAAACTCGTAATTTGATTTTTGAAGAGATAAATGGCTAGTAACACCGATTGTTTACTTTTTAAAATTTTATAGAAAAACAAAATCATGAAACCTATATGTTACTATCAAATAGATTAAAAACTAATTATTCTGAAAAGTCACTTGATGTTTTGGAAAGGTATAATGTGAAATTGCAGAAATAAATATGTTATATGGCGGATGGTGAGCATACACTTGATATTCATACACCAAAAATTAAGGACAAATGAATACTAAACGATGGATACTCAAGACACATGATGAAAATTCGAAAATCATAAAAGTTATAATTTACAAAGATGAAGGGTTGGTTAACTTCAGAATTAACTAAAAAGGATATATGATTGACATCGGCAATGTCAGTAACTCTAAAACTCCTAATATTTCTAATGTTTTGCTAGTTAGGAACTTGAAATATAAGCCATTTAACATTAATTTTAAAATTAAGCTTGAAAAAGATATTTGCCACATCGAGGATAATGAGTCTAAAACTATCTTTGAATGTACTAGCAAATGTAGTATTTACATCTTAAGTATAAAAGTGCATTTGTCTTTTGGCTAAACCTAGTGAAACTTGGATTTTGCATAAAAAATCGGCATTTTGAAATTTAAACACTTATCTAAATTGCTTAGAATTTTGATTTTGATTTTGATTTCACAATTCACAAGTATATCATATTTAGGGGGAGTATTGTTTTTCATCCATTTATTTTGACGGCAATAGGGGAGGAAAATATAAAACATAACACATGCACATATTAAGGGAGAGTTATTTAACTCAATGAGAGTTGTATTATATTTTATACATATATTTACTGTTGGGCGAATTCTCACCCAGAGGATCTCAAGACCAAGAAGTCACAAGTTTTACCCGGGCTCGCAACCTCCACCTCGTTCAGCAAACACAAGGCTCAACGTAAGCATAGGAGCCCATCTGGCATTCTCAGTGTACAAATCCATTCGGGCATGAGTCCATTCGGCATATCCTATGTCCCATTCGGCACGACCCATTCGGCAGCCATCAACCAACTTCATCCGGTCAAGCCCCATACCGAACCAGACCCTACCGGTCCAGTCACTACCGGTCCACCAGCCTTCATGCCCCTATGCCGAACCATGCTCCTCTCACGAACTCCACCGATCCACAAGCCTTCACCGAGCCTGGTTGGTACCGAACCAACTCACCTCCAAGACCGAACCAACTCCATGTAAACCCATTACCGAATAGCACATATCCACCCATCACCGGACCACCATAGCCGGACGAGGCTACCACCGGTCCAACCTCAGCACGGCCGAACCAAGGCTTCGCCGAACCAGAAGATTGCCAGTCCAGATTGCTCCAGCCCGGGCCCACCAGCAGCTATACACTTCCAAGACCCCTGCCCCCTACCTCACTCTATAAATAGAGGGGCAGGGGTACAACAATGGCGGACAAGTTTGAGAGCTCAAGCAAGGAAGGAACTTTCAAACTACTTTCATATACTCATATACGAAGCATTGTACTTGTAATCTGAAGGAAAGAAGATAATAACATATAAAGTGGACGTAGGCACATTCTGGCCGAACCACTATAAATCCGCGTGTCTTTTACATTTCAGCCCCTACTTCTTTTATATTTATATACTCATCTAAAATCATTGAAAATCACATATAATCAACTAAATAATACGACTTGGAGGTGTTTGTCCATTTTTTGTGCAAACATTTTTGGTGCTTTCATTGAGAGTTGAACTCAGGCTTCATCTTCTCCCACTCAACCTTCTTCTTAACAACATCGCTCGTTGCTTAGAAATCATGCCTTCCAAACAGAGAAGGGATGTTAACAAAGGAAAGAACATCGCAACTAGCAGCCTTCCAGATCCAGCAATCGCAGATCAGCCCACTTCAACAGCAGTACCAGATGAAAATCAGGAAAATCCAACAGGTCCCGCAACGGAACAACCAATCACTAGGGCAGATCTGGACAGGGTTGTGACTGAAGTAACTAACCGCTTCACATCCCAACAAGAAGCTTTGGTGGACCAACTCATGTCACGCTTAAGGGATGCTGAAGAGTCCAACCACAACACTGAATCATGGGGTGAATCCCAATCCGGAGGATCTCGGAGGCAACAAAGGTCTTCCCTCTTCGAAGAAGCTATCAACAGGAATGACAATGATAGGGGCCGCGCCCGGACTCAGCCCGAATTCCGACTCGAGGAAGCCCTTAGAACCGAACCCAGCGGGGGAGGCACCAGGCGAGGGTCGGATGTAGCTGAGCCAGTCATGCCACCTAATCATAGAAACCACGCTGAACGGAGCCGAGCTAGAACCCAGCCCGAAGTTGACCCCATGGATGTGCTCGAAACAGAACCCCAAAGGGGAAGATCAAGGCAGGGGGCAACTGTAGCTGGTCCTAGCGTGCATCCGAGCAGCCAAAGACAACCACTGGATAATGCTAGAAGTGATAGACTGTACCATCCCTACAGGTCATCTGGACGAGGTAGATCCCGCAGGGAAGAACCGAGCTCATTTTTGTCCGCTCCAAGTTCTGACGAACGAATGGCACGATTATTCAGAGAATGTGTCCAACAGGAGCAAAGGGACCGGGGAATAGGCGCTAGGGTCACCAGTCCCTTTACCCGAAATATCGAAACTGCCATCACTCCCCGGGAATGGAAAATGCCAACCATGGAACCTTACAAAGGAACTTCCGACCCCATCGTACACCTGCAGAGATACACCCAGCATATGCTCATGAGTGGAGCAACAGAAGGAGTATTATGTAAATGCTTTCCGCTATTCCTAGCAGATCTAGCTACCTCCTGGTTCTGCCATCTACCCCAAGGATCCATCAGCTCATGGGAGATGTTAAAAGAAAGGTTTATTAGCCAGTTCCGCATCCATGTGGAACAACCCAAGGATGCTTATTCTTTATCCAATGTCAAACAGAAATCCGGAGAGACGCTGCAACAATATCTAACACGGTTCAACGCCGCAGCGGCAGCAGTTCAAGACGCCGATGAAAAACTCACTCTAATGGCCCTCTGTAGTGGTGTACATCCAGACACCAAGTTTGCCAGAAGATTAACTAAGGAAAAACCAGCTACCTTGCCTGATTTCTTCCATGAAGCTGGAAAGTATATGAGACTTGAAGACGCTGCTACGGAGAGGCAGTCAGGGCAACAAGGCAAGATAGTTCAGGACAAGGTTCCCACTGCAGCTAAGGACGCTCGAAGAAATGAATCTAGAGACAATGCTGGGGGCAGAAAGGTTGAGAAGCGCCAATATCGACCAGGGCCAAGATTTGACTCCTATACTCCTTTGAATGAAACAATCGAAAACATCTACCTAGCCACTCAGGGCGAACTCGGATACAAGCGCCCCCCGCACAAGAAAGAATCAGATAACGCACTCAAGTCCGGAAAGTTCTGTCGCTTCCACGAATCCCACGGACATGACACCAATGAATGCCACCATCTTCGGGACTTGATCGAAGAACACATTAGAAGAAGAAGACTGGAACGTTATGTGAAAGGTCAGAACAGGACTCCAACTCCTGCCAATGAGAACTCAAAGCAACCCCTCCCAGAAGTAGGCGGAGGGAATCGCAACAATCACAACACCAGTGGCTCTAGTCAAGAGAAGATAGTGGTCCTTACCATCTCAGGAGGACCACACATCGCCGACAGAAGTTGGGCAGAGATGGAAAGGTACGGCAAGTCGCTTAGAAATACCGAAGGATATGTTAACTCCATTACGGAGGAACGCCACCCGAAACGAAAAGAAAACAATGACATTGTATTCAGTAGGCATGATTTGGAAGGAAGACAGTACCCACATATGGATCCCATGGTCATCTCTGCCTGGTTTGGTCCAGCTAAAGTTTTTCGGATTCTAATAGACACGGGAAGCTCCGTAAATATCCTGTTCAAACATGCTTTCGACAAAATGAAGTTATCAATGAAGGATGTATCCCCCTGTGACAAGCCACTGCACGGTTTCACTGGAGATGCAAAAATGCCCCTCGGGCAGCTTGACCTCTTCGTCGAAATAGGAAGTCATCCCCGCTCCGTTGTGCGAAAACAAACGTTCGTACTAATAGAAAACCACTTGGCTTACAACGCTTTCTTGGGAAGACCAGCCTTGTCTGACTTTCAGATTGTATTAGCCCCTTGGTGCCTGAAAATGAAATTTCCAACAGACAACGGAGTAGGAGAAGTAGAAGGAGATCAAGATGCCGCCCGAGACTGCTACGTAACTGAACTTCGCAATAACCGCAGAAAGAATAAAGGAAAAGATGCAGAGACTATTCTCTGCATGAAAAGCTTGGAGGCATAGCAACTAAAGAAAGCCCCTCCTCTGCGATACACAAGCGATCCCTTCAATGAACTAGACCCCAGGGATAAAGAGGAGGAGGCTACCGCCGAGCCTGCAGAGGCTATGGAATTCGTATCGGTAGATAAGCATGATTCAAGTAGACTATTAAAAATCGGATCTCAGCTGAAAACGGAATTGAAGGATCAACTCATTGACTTTCTCCGCCACAACTTAGATGTATTTGCGTGGACCCATGCCGATATGAAAGGAATCTCCCCAGACATAGCATGCCACATGTTGAACATCGATCCCACCAAGGTACCAGTAAAGCAGAAAAAGAGGAGCATGGGGGCAGAGCGATCAGCAGCCCTTGATGAGGAAGTAAAAAATCTACTTGCTAATGGCTTCATACGGGAAGCCATCTACCCAGAATGGATCGCTAACCCAGTGCTAGTAAAAAAGGCCAATGGAAAGTGGCGGACATGTATTGACTTCTCCAATCTAAATGACGCTTGCCCGAAAGACTGCTTCCCACTTCCCCGAATTGACCAACTCGTAGACAGCACAGCTGGGCACGAACTCCTATCTTTTATGGATGCATACTCCGGATATAACCAGATCCCCATGCACGCCCCCGATCAGGACCACACTAGCTTCATCACCGACCGCGGATTATATTGTTACAAAGTCATGCCTTTTGGACTCAAAAATGCTGGAGCTACCTATCAACGCCTCGTCAACAAAATGTTCGCAGAATTGATAGGACGAACTATGGAGGTATATGTGGATGACATGTTGGTAAAGTCCAAGAAAGCCAACGACCATGTAAGCCATCTGGACGGTACGTTTCAGGTACTTCGCCGATATGGAATGAAGCTGAATCCTCTAAAGTGCTCCTTCGGAGTATCATCGGGAAAATTCTTAGGATTCATCGTCCACGCCAGAGGAATCGAAGCAAACCCTGAACAAATCCGGGCTTTAAAAGAAATAAGGATACCTTCCACTCGAAAAGAAATGCAGAGCCTAAACGGAAAGGTGGCCGCCCTAAGCAGATTCATTTCCAAGGCAACTGACAAGTGTGTCCCTTTCTTCGAAGCACTCAAGAAAGACAAAGGGAGGTTCGAGTGGACTGACGAATGCTTAAAAGCCTTCCTCAACCTAATCGAACACCTTCAGAGACCACCAGTACTCTCAACTCCAAATGAAGGTGAAGTGTTATACTTATACCTCGCTGTATCATCTCATGCTCTAAGCGCCGCCTTGGTAAGAGAAGAAGACCGCACACAACGCCCGGTTTACTTTGTAAGCAAAAGATTTACAGGGGCAGAAGCCAGATATCCTAAACTTGAGAAATTAGCGTATTGTTTATTGATCGCGTCACGAAAACTGCGACACTACTTCCAATCTCACTCCATCAAAGTTCTAACCGATCAACCACTGAGACAAGTGCTCCATCGTCCTGACACTTCTGGGCGACTCCTCAAATGGTGCATCGAACTAAGTCAGTATGATATCACCTACCATCCTCGTACCGCTATCAAAGGACAAGCCATGGCTGATTTCATTGCCGAATTCACTATCAACGAAGGCAAGGAACAATCCGAAGTAGCAAAAAACATCAAGTGGAACCTCTTTGTAGACGGAGCATCAAACGAACAAGGCTCGGGGGCAGGTACTAGGAGAATTCCAGACTCGAGGAGAACGACTCACAGCATACCTAAAGAAAACCAGACTGCTGCTCGATCGATTGGACCATTATCTAGTCAAACACATTCCTCGAGAAGAAAACCAAGAGGCAGATGAACTTGCAAAGCAAGCTAGTATGAAGGACAACACCATTTCCGGAGCACTAGCAATCTCAAGGCAGCTAGCCCCGAGTTTCGAACAAGCGAATCTGATAACTGCAATCGAAGAAGGAACCTGGATGACTCCTATCCGGAAATATTTGCAAGATGGCATACTACCCGACAGGCGTGACGAAGCCAAGAAGATCTTGAGGAAAGTTCCCCACTACACAATACAAGAAGGCATCCTCTACCGGCGTGGCTTCTCTAGCCCCCTATTAAGATGCGTCGCCGGAAGGGAAGCCAAGGAGATATTAACAAACATCCATCAGGGAGGATGCGGAGATCACACTGGAGGACAGACTTTGGCAAGAAAGATACTCCGATATGGATATTACTGGCCCACACTAAACAAAGATGCCCTAGACTTCGTTAAGAAATGCGACAGATGTCAGAAGTTCGCCAAGATCCCTCGACTACCCACAAACGAAATTACTCAAATGACCAGCCCTTGGCCCTTTGCTGTATGGGGAGTTGACTTAATTGGCGAACTGCCAACGGGCCGAGGCGGAGCCAAATATGCTATAGTGGCAGTCGATTATTTCACCAAATGGGTGGAAGCGGAACCTTTAAATAAAATATCTTCAGCAAAAGTTATCAACTTCTTGATCAAAAACATTCTGTGCAGGTATGGAGTCCCCCTCAAGATCGTATCAGACAACGGGCTCCAATTTGACAGCGAAGAATTTGCCGACTGGTGCCAAGAGCATGGAATTCATAAAAGCTTCTCATCAGTAGCTTACCCTCAGGCAAACGGACAAGTTGAAGCTGTCAACAAAATTCTCAAAACCCTAATCAAGAAGAAACTTGAAAAGTCAAAAGGCGCTTGGGTGGACGAACTTCCTACGGCACTATGGGCATACTGCACATCTTTCAGAACATCAACGGGACATACTCCTTTCTCTTTGGCATATGGATCGGAGGCAATGCTCCCAGTTGAGACTGTTGTGCCTTCTCACCGTAGGATCCACTACAACCCAGAAGAAAACGAAGAACTCCTCCTCATGTCTTTGGATCTGATTGAGGAAAGGAGGAACGATGCAGCACTCAAAGCAGCAGCTCACAAACAAAAAGTGGCAGCATAATACAATTCCAAAGTCAAGCATCGCAGCTTACAAGAAGGGGATCTTGTCCTCAGGCGAATCTTTCCGCGCCCCGGGGCACTGGACCCCATCTGGGACGGACCATATGTAATTCATAAAGATCTCCACAACGGAGCTTACATTTTGTCAACAGTGGACGGAGAGGTGTTCCAGAGGGCATGGAACATCCGACACCTCCGTCGATACTTTTCTTAACCTGTACTGCCCATATAAAGTGAATTAACAAAGAGAATCAGTGGACGTAGGCATTTCCGTGCCGAACCACTTTAAAAAATCTTGTCTCTTTTTAACTTGTTCCTTTATGTCTTGCTGCTCGTTAAGTTTTATCCCTTTCTGTTGAACAAAATCCTATGGCATCTCCACTCAAGACGCACCACAGCCTCATCTGGACTAGGCCTAACAGGTACGCTACGATTCTATGCACTCGCCAATGAGACACTTTTGCTCCAGCATCCCTCTGCTGCGGGTTAACTCATTGCGCGCCTGCCCTCAAAGCCAACTGTAATGAGCCGATTATAAGTCATCATAAAGGCCGACTATAGCCGATGGCAGCTCATTACGGCGTTCGGCTCGCCGGCAACTGTGAACCTACTTTAAGCCCCAACATAAGGTGTGGCCAGCCAGGGGTAGTTCATGGCCAACGGCACCCACGCTAGCCGGCCACGGTAAATCGAATAATACCCACGATTACGGACCATAATGGTTCGGGTAGTTACCGTGCGCGATCTCGGCTCCGATGTGTCTTAAGTGCGGCTGTGGTAAAAAAGAAAACTCCCCGCAGAGGCGTAAGATGGGTGACAAATGTCTCCAAGACCCACAGCTAGGGAAAGTGACTACAAAACCCGTTTGCCACGAACTTAAGCACATCGACGGCCTTCCGTGATTGGAAGTTTTACTTTTACTATATTTCCATTCCATTTAAATATTTTTCTCCTATCCTGTATAACAAACTCTAAAGTACAGGAAACCGAATAGGAAGCATTCACTCATGAGGCTCTAAGCCTGCGTACTGGGTGGCAGGGCGCTCGGCTATACCCGTGAACAGTTACACAAGACACTCAAAGCTACCGCCTGGGAATAAAACATAAAGGGCGGTACTCTCTTCTCTTGTACATAAATGTGTAACTATAGCTTATTCATACACTGACATTGCAAAACGTGAAATTATATTTCAAGCAAAAACTTAACATCAAACACAACTAGAATCACAGGCATATACATAATTATACTTCTCACACGGCACATAAAGATAGCAACAACATTTAAACATGACAAAATCAGCTTATATTATAAGATCACACGAAGTTATTCTTTGCAAATAATTTTATTACAGTTGCATATCAAAGACTAACATAAACAGTGATAAAAAAGAAACAAAAAGATGGCAGATGCATCCACACTCCATCACCAACTCCCCCAGCCTACTTAGCCGCAGGATCAGAGCCCCCAGCATGTGGATCTGAAGTCCCACCTGTCCAGATCAGAGGAGGAATTCATTAAACGAACGATCAAGTTATGAAAACACGGAAAGAAAAGAAAGGGAAAAGAATAACTCACCAGCATCCGCCGCCTGATCCTCATCATCCAACTGCACGTCCGCTTCCTCTGCAGCGAGTAGCCGCATCCCCTCCTTCACCGCCGCTTGCTCCTCCTTTGAAAACTGAGCAGTAACCGCACTCAAGTTGAAAGCCTCTCCGCCTTCCTTACCCGCATTCACCCTGGCCTCCTCTAAAGCCTGGAGATACACCTTGGCCATGACCCGAGGGTAATCGTCCATCCAAGACAAGCCGCCCTCCTTCCAAGTGTGGAAGTACATATCCTGCAGCATCTCATCCATCATCCCCTCGTTTTCCTCAAACTCCCTCACCCGGGCCTCGGAAGCTTGCAACTTGGCGATGGCGACGTCCCTCTCTGATTGGTATCTCAAGCAGTCAGCCTGAAGTGACCTCCTCATTTCCTCTTCCTTCAACTTGAGGGACCTCCTCATCTCCTCCATCTCCTCCTTCAACTCGGCCTGAGCCATCTCCGCAGCCTCGAGCCTCCCTGACAACTCCTCTACCCGCTCGAGATCCGCATTTCGAACCTCATCCACCGTTGCGATAGCTATGTTAATCCGTTCCCTGCAAGCGACCTCCATCTTCCGTAATTCCGCCCTACTGGCCTTCTCCATGGTCTCTTTCAGACGCTTGGAGGCTTCCTCATGCTGAGAAATCTGGATGGCTTGGTCGGCGAGTTGCTTGGCCTGATCGGCAACCTTTAACCTCAACCGAATGTTAGCACTCCCGATCTCTTCCCCGGCCTTGACCAACTTAGCATGATGCTCCATTAACTTCTTGGTCTCTGCGGCCACCCGGTCGATATTAGCCTTGGCCTCATCCCCCATGGTGACTACCCGTGTAGTAAGTAAATCAAGATCTAAAGATTTGGCCTCGTCCAGCACTCTTACCATGGGGTTGCGGGGAAGGAGGTGCTCGCCCGTGGTCTCATCGAATGAAATGTCCCGAAAACTTGGGTCTAAATCAGGATGACCGGCAAAAGGGTCACGAGGCACGGGGCGAGGCACATCGGGACGCCTTATATGAATGACAGTAGAACTCTTGGAAGGAGGAGGAGGGGGGCAGGGCTCCGTGCTCTCCTCCGTAGTATCACGAGGAGGCTGAGTAGGGGGAGGCAGAGTAGGAAGCTGCGAAGCAGAAGAAGACTCAAATAAGGAACGACTCCGCTTCCTTTTCTGAATACCCTCTTCGATGACCCCAAGAAGAGGGCGGTAACTGACTACATCCCCAGTGCGATCAGTAGAAGGTTTCGCGGAAGCTCTCCTCGACTTAAATTGTTCAAGGCGGTGTCGAACATCCGACGTTTTACCCGCCTGGCCTGCCCCTGGAATAAAGAACAAGTGTTACGAACATACAATAATCCGCAATTCAAAGAATGTGCTAAGTTAAAAAGAAAGAAAAGTGAGGAAACACATCTATTATACAAACCCGGCGAAGGAGTGGGATACTGCAATAAGTCCTGGATCTCATTCCAGGACGGAAGTGAACCGTAAAAAATTTCTAAGTCCCTATCGAAAATGGAATCGGCAGAAGACAAAAGTTCACCTTGCATCGCCGGAGTCACCCTAGCTGAAGCCACAGCTTTGCCGGTTTCCTTTGCCTCCTCCGTTTCCTTTTCCTTTCCCTTCTCCGTTTCCGACTCTCCCTCCGACTCCCCGAAGGCCCGACGGAGAGCCTCATCCAGTTCGAGGTCTTGTTAAGAGGTTAGAGCAGCAACACCACTACCACCTTGACCGTCGCCATCTCCTCCACCCTCCGACCCTTCTCCAACTTCGCCTCCTTCCTCCTCTTCTACACCTTCCTCCTCCGGGACAGTCGGGCAAGTACTTGGAGAAGGGCCATCGGACTTCTTCAATTTCTTCCCCCCGACCGCAGGACGCGTTGCGAAAGGCTCCCTCTTACCGCTCTTTACCGTAGCCCCCTCCGTAGCTTTAGCAGCCCTCTCCTCAGCCGTATCCCTTTGCTTAACCACGGACTGGCGCGGTAAGATCAAATTATACTCCAAGAGGGTTGCGTTCCTGATCAAGAAAGAGGCCGACCGGTCCCGTGCCGGAATAGCCTTTAGTTCAGCAGCCATTCGCACTAAGGAATCGTCCTCCACGACTGCAATACCACCTGTCGCTAGCCAGAAATAGAAGCATGTCAGAAAAAAACACTACAGTCAAAACACATGAAAAATATAAATGAAATCAATCTTACAGCCGGAAGTGAAAAGGCGGAAAGAAACAGCATCGTCCTTGACGAAGAACCACTCTTTCTTGAACATGGTGAACTTGGAATACAAGTCCAGGACTGGTTTGAAGGGCACGGCCGCTTCCAAGCTAATATACGGAGACCCCTTCTTATAGCCTCTCAGGTTGTACAAATATCGAATTTCTCGGTTAGAAGGAGGACGCCCGTACCTCCTCTGGAAGATAACAAAGAGGCTCACCAGGATGGCGTAAGAGTTAGGCTGAAGCTGGAAGGGAGCCACCTTCAAGTATGTGGTGAAGCTTACTATCCAAGCGTTGATAGGAGGAATGGCCCCACACATGCAATGATATCGGCTATAGGCAAAATACCCCTCGGGAGGGTTGTACGGCATGACACCGGCCTCCGGCAGTAACATAAGCGCTCTGTCAATCCCGAAGGAACGGGATATGACATCAAGTTGCTCCTCTTTCAGAGAGCTAGGATAGCAATCAGGAGGGGAGACGAGAAGCTCCTGGGGACCATACCCATCGACTAGTGACCTCGGAGCGGGTCCGTGCTGTGCTGGATCTGGCTGAGCTGGGGGCACGGCAGAAGTTTCTCCGCTATCCCTGGATTTCTTCTTGCCCGATCGAGTTTCAACTTTGCGAGACATTTATCTGCATACACAAAAGTAAAAAGCATGATGTTAGAACGACAGTATAAACAAACAAGCATACATAAGTCCGGAGTTCCACTCAAAGTCCAGACACAAAGTTCGTTCGGCACTGGAGGTTCAAGACCATTCGGCACTAGGGTCTTACGTTCATTCGGCAGTACAAGTTCATGTTCATTCGGCAATGGGATCTGACTTCCATTCGGCAATGGAATCTGAGGTTCATTCGGCAAAACAAAGCTTTCGTGCCCATTCGGCATAAGCCCATTCGGTTATAGAGTTCATTCGGTAAAAGAGTATATACCTGATTCGGCGAATATTTGATTCGGCAAAGATTTGGTTCGGTGGACTTTTGATTCGGCTTCCTCTTGTTCGGTAGAGAAAAACTAAGGGGGGTGTAGCCTCTATATATAGGCGAGCTCTGGAATACCGGACGAGAACCTACTGCCGGACCAACCCCATGCCGAACGAGAACCTATCACCGGGCCAACAACAACCGGACCAACAACAACCGGACCAACAACAACCGGACCAACTATGTACCGAATGAAACCTTCCATACCAAACCAACCTCCAAACGAATAAGAATATATGCCTACTCGAAACCGAATGAAACTGTCTCTACCAGCAGAAACCAGAAACAGGGGGCATGTAGGGCGCCTCACTCAGATAAGTCCCGAACTCCAGATCTTACTAATAAAATAAAGAATATGATAACAATGGATAAGTCGTGAATCTCTCACTAACATGGGTTAATCATTTACACGTGCACGCGACCACGAACGGTCCATAGGCACGCTCTGAATGGCTATTAACCCTATCACCGTGAGAATTTACACTTTGACATCCCTTTTTAAGCTCACCGGTTAAAAGGATCCTTGATTCTGATAATTATGAAATGGCTAAGCTACTTACACATGTACGGGGTTGAGAACAATCCTTAGGCATGCTCTGAGCCGGCGATAAACCACCTTAACAAACGATCCAGGAACCCACTCGAACGTGAACCTGGCATCGATAATGCTAAGCCCCCTCGGGGCACACTTACTCACCCCGAACGGCACAATTCACTTCATCGCGAATAGTTCGATCCCGAACGGTCGTTATTTGAAATCACACTAAAACTGTAAATTCCTTTGCAGGACATCAACATGATATGAACATCCAGCCCATGGCATTACAAAAGCAAGCCTCCCTACAACAAGGAAACAAAGCGCGACACATGCAAGCACGTGCCCCACTTTGGGGGGCAAATGTTGGGCGAATTCTCACCCAGAGGATCTCAAGACCAAGAAGTCACAAGTTTTACCCGGGCTCGCAACCTCCACCTCGTTCAGCAAACACAAGGCTCAACGTAAGCATAGGAGCCCATCTGGCATTCTCAGTGTACAAATCCATTCGGGCATGAGTCCATTCGGCATATCCTATGTCCCATTCGGCACGACCCATTCGGCAGCCATCAACCAACTTCATCCGGTCAAGCCCCATACCGAACCAGACCCTACCGGTCCAGTCACTACCGGTCCACCAGCCTTCATGCCCCTATGCCGAACCATGCTCCTCTCACGAACTCCACCGATCCACAAGCCTTCACCGAGCCTGGTTGGTACCGAACCAACTCACCTCCAAGACCAAACCAACTCCATGTAAACCCATTACCGAATGGCACATATCCACCCATCACCGGACCACCATAGCCGGACGAGGCTACCACCGGTCCAACCTCAGCACGGCCGAACCAAGGCTTCGCCGAACCAGAAGATTGCCAGTCCAGATTGCTCCAGCCCGAGCCCACCAGCAGCTATACACTTCCAAGACCCCTGCCCCCTACCTCACTCTATAAATAGAGGGGCAGGGGTACAACAATGGCGGACAAGTTTGAGAGCTCAAGCAAGGAAGGAACTTTCAAACTACTTTCATATACTCATATACGAAGCATTGTACTTGTAATCTGAAGGAAAGAAGATAATAACATATAAAGTGGACGTAGGCACATTCTGGCCGAACCACTATAAATCCGCGTGTCTTTTACATTTCAGCCCCTACTTCTTTTATATTTATATACTCATCTAAAATCATTGAAAATCACATATAATCAACTAAATAATACGACTTGGAGGTGTTTGTCCATTTTTTGTGCAAACATTTACATAGTTGTCATCATAAAAAAAGGGGAGATTGTTAATACCTTAGACATTGATTTTGATGGCAACAACCATATAAAAGATCCGGCTTTTTAAAATTTAAACACTTATCTAAATTTCTTAGAATTTTGATTTTGATTTTGATTTCTTAATTCACAAGTACATCATATTTAGGGGGAGTACTGTTTTTCATCCATTTATGTTGAATGGCAAGGGGGAGGAAAATATAAAACATAACACATGCACATATTAAGGGAGAGTTATTTAACTCAATGAGAGTTTTATTATATTTTATATATAAAAATATTTACATAGTTGTCATCATAAAAAAGGGAAGATTGTTAATACCTTAGATATTGATTTTGATGTCAACAACTATATAAATATATACACTAATGTGTTGTTAAGTTTTATAGTATATATTGCAAAATACCGCATATGTATAAAATGATTAAACTTGAAGACTGATTAGTATAAAGACCAAGAATGAAGATTTAAAGTTGATGATCAAGACTCGTGAGTTCAAATATAGAGATTTGAAGATCTCAAGAATTTAGTGTAAAATTACGAGTCATTAGAATGAATTGTTAAAGTCTGATAATATATATCGATTTTTATCACAAATTTCTGATCTTTTATATTTTAAACAAAATTATTTTATTTTTAAAATATATTTTTAAATATTTTATGAAAGTTTTTTTAAGAGTTCAAAAATATTTAAAAACCATGTTTAAATTATTTAACAAAGCATAAGATTTTCTAAACAATTTAAAATAAAAACATTTTCAAATTTTATTAACATATGCCGACATACATATTTGCATATGTCGATGATAATTTTTAAATTTTGATTTTCGATCATATATCTTCACGAGTAGGCAGTTCCTTTTAAACACTATCTAAAGCAGTGAAAAAATGCCTTTTAGTTTTAAAAAGTTGTGATTGTTTGTCACATCTTTTCACGAATAGCTACATTTTTTCAAACACTATATAAAGGCTTTTTTAAAAAAAAATTAACCGACTTTTCATGTTCTTCTTTCTCTAAACTATATCTACATATTTTTTTCAAATACAAATTCTACTTTTCTCTACAAACTATTAAAACATCTGCATGTATTCTCTCATCAATTCAAAGACTAAACCACTATCAGAAGGGCTATAGGTTGTCTTATATCTTAAGTACAACTGTTTGTTTTTGAAAATTAACAACTCTACTCTTATTTTTTTGGGTGTGCTTGTTGCCTGTTCAAATCAAGTGGTTGTTCTTAGTAGCCTATCTAAATCTAATGGGTGATCCTGTAGCTCAGTAAATCAAGAGAGTTTGCTCCGGATTTATGATACAGGAGGGTGTATCTTGTAGCCTTGGAATCAATATTGTATTCTGGTTTGCCTTCTTTCTGGTTTAAAATTGACGATTGAAAAGAAATCTATACAAGCAATTGTACGGGGCTGGATGTAAGATTTGTTAATCCGAACAAGTATAAAATTACTCGTGCCTTCTTTATTACTTTACGTTATTGCTTTATGTTTATCTATGATTATGATTACATCAATGATTGATTGTTAGTATAAACCTGTGTTTTTAATATGTGATTTGACATTAATATTGAAAGAATTTTAAAAGGTTTACATAAGTCAAAAAACACTATTCATCCTTTTTTCTAGTGTTAAAATCCATTATTTCACAATTCACAAATGGTTGGCTCTTCAGGTCGTTAAACAAAGAAAATTATCTTATCGCGTCCTTGATCGTCGATGTTGTATCGAGGCCTGGTGGTGTTCTTTTGCCTCCGTCGAGGGCTAATCTTAATGTTATTTACTAATGGAAATATGATTTGAAGAAGTATTGCGAGGCCAAATTTCATGGGTTGAAGAATTACTACAGAAAGGGATCATTTTCGACTTCTTAGGCAAGAAGCGGTTTTAGTCAATATTTTGCGTCATGGGACTGTAGATCTCACCGTTATAACAACATCATAATCTGACGATTCCTCTGGGGCGAATTTGAATCGTAGCGTAGTTTGTTTTATTATAAGCCATAGTTTCGACCTTAACTTTTGATGCAACTTTGCATGACAATAAATTTATTCTCTCCTGTCATATGTGCAAATGCGAGGAATCACGCGGCTATGAGCAGATTTTCAGTAAATTTTAGTTTTTAGTATTTGCTTGGCAAGCTTTATTTATTTCATGGAATTGTATCTGATTTATAGGTTATACCACATTCCATGCATTATCTTTTCTTGCCATTCTCAATTGATAGCTCATGCAGTTCATGCTTCTTGAGCTTATTTTTGGTATTCATGTGGTATCGTGCGCTTAGCACGGTATGCTCGCTATTTGGGTGCAGACTATATTTTAACGGTGAAGTTAGGTCGCGTATCTACAACCTTTTAATTCACGCGTTTGGTTTTTTGTACTGGTTTAGGCCGTATAATATCCTTACGTTCAGTGTAATTGTTTGGCCGAGATGCCGAGTTGCATATGCTATAACTTAATGTTACTAGCTATGTTAGTGAAATTAACACAGAGATATTTTTATATTGGTTTAGCACGTCTAATATCCCTAAGTTTAGTTTACTATAGTACTATTTTCCACAATAATGACAATGTTTGTTCTACAAGTAACGTTGATTATACAAAATAAGACTTGAGATGCTTTGAATTCCATGTTCTCGAAACTAGATTTCCATCATGTTTTGATTTGATCGGAGGGTTGATCTTGAATTTGCCTTTGAGTTTGGCATTATATTTTGGGCTGGCTTCACCATTCTCATTTTCGAGAGTGCCGCTATCACTCACACGGTGCATAGCCAGTGCAGTCGATGAGTGATGGAGGTGAGCCATTCATGGTTAGGGAAAGTTGGCCTAAAAGCGGTATGTTGGACCATGCATCTCTCTAATCCCTTCATGCGTTGGTTTATTAGGTTTGTGAATGATTGAAGAGCAGTTAGGACAGGGTCTAAGGTGGGCTCTGCAGAAGCTTCAATCTCGGTTTGGGCTTAGAAGGGATGAATGGCCTTTTTGGGATTTTTGAGGCTAGGTGTAATTGCTCTTGGGCAAGAGTATTGGAATCTGTGAGATTCATGGTATTGTAATGATAATTGAAAAAAGTATTTAAGTTTTTCTAAAGAGGGAAACAATGCCCCCCTTCGAGTGTTAAAAATGTGAATAAGGTTTTCCATCTCAGAAACAACCAAGTGATTTTTAAGAAGTAATCACAGTGCTGAACGCTTTCGTGATTATGAGTCAACAAAATTGAGTAATATTAATATTCCATTTAAGTGCAGTAATTATATTGCTTTAAAGCTTACACAATTATGGTGAGAAATATATGAGAAATCGATTCGTTATCTCAGTTCAAGCACTGACTAAATTAAACAATAAAGTAAGGTACTGAAAACAATAAAATAACACAGAAAATTTACGTGGTTTGGATGTTAAAAAATGTTAAGTCCATGGTAAAATGTCACTATCTTCTCTCTTGATTCTTTGTACAAACTAAAATGATAGAGTACAATTTTCGATGTGTGTCTCAAAACGAGTAAAGTAAAATTTCCCTTTTTTGCTAGCATCCTTTCTATTTATAGTACATAGAGGTTCACATGCATTGTTAATGTCATTTTTTTTGCTATTTTGGCTTCTACCTTTGGATCGTGCCTTGTTTCGACCATCAATCTTGCTTATTTGATGTACACGGATTGTGAATATGGCATTTGGTGGAAAACTGAAATTTGAGCGGTTGAATTTTGAACATAAACGGAAAGTTCAAAATTGAGACGGGACGCTTGGAATTGAGGCGGGATTCTTGGAATTGAAGCGGAAAATCCCAAATTTGAGTAGATCATGACTTTCTAGTTATATAAAACAACTTGCTCTGTGTATATGTGTAAATGAAGCTGCAATAAAAAACCATCTCCCTTTACGGGAAGGACTATACCATTGCTAGCAGTCCGGGACTTCGCTTTAGTTTATTGGAAGTTGCTTTATAATGTCTGGGTTAGTGATGTTGCGTAGTATTTCTTCTACACCAACACTATCGAGGATGTACTGCACTTTCCAGTCTGAGATATCAGCAAAACGTAGTGTGGAGTTAAGTTGTATTGCTTAATAGAATAGACTATGCAGCTACTTTGGAGAGTGACTGCTTTGCATGACTTTGTTTTGAGCCATTTTCATCGATAGAGGACTGCATTGTTTCCCTTGCTTTTGAGTTGGGTTTAATGGTCTTGGGATGAAGTTGAGATATCTTGGTTTGCCTTTAAAGAGTAAGGTTCGACTCTTTTTTGCAGACAGTCCTTCCATCGACTCATCCCTTGAGTCGTTCATGTTTGTGAATAGTGTTTTTTAAGGATGGTAGCGTTGTTCTGTCACGTCAAGATGGCGAAGCATTCTTTATCAGTTTGGTATTGACATATAATTATAGCGCAGGTCTGTTACTTTAGGATGGCGAAGCATTCTTTGTAGCTTTTTGATACCAAATTGTGGCACATACTTGCCACTTTAGATATTAGTTTAAGATCGCGATGCATCTCGTTTGTGTATAATCATTTAAGGGGATCTGCCGTGATTTCGTAATGTTAGGATTGCTTTCGGGGCTACAGTGCATCCTCCATTTTCATTGTTTCTTAGAGATTACACATCGGTTCCAACATGTCAATGCTTACTTTATGGAGCTGCAGCGCAACCTTCATATTTGGTACTTGAAAGCCGTGCAGCAGTTCTACTTGTTGAAGTGAGTGTTAGATTCATAGATTGGTCCTCATACTTTGTGAGTATTTCAAGTTTTCGACGCATTATTGTAGTGCCCAAGTTATACTCAACAGAGAAGCGCGGTTTTTATGTTTAGTCACCGTCCTTAAGGCTTTGGCATAATATTATCTGGATTTTTGTTTCTTGTGTCGTTTTCATAGTTCAACCTCGATTATAGGGCAGTTTCTTTGGCTTAGCGTTTACATTAATTTCCCTTTGTTTGGAAAATATGGGTGTAACAAGTAGTATTTCAATATTCATGGAGCGGATTGAGGCAGAAATATGGAGATTTAAGAGAACCTTACAAAAAATAAATTAATACAACACACATGTGAGGAAACAAGTTATACATGTCATCTTTTAGAGATATCATTTTGCATAGACAATTAGGAAGACACTAAAATGTTTTTGTTCATACATATAACAATGTCAACTTCAAAACTCGAAAATGAATGTCGATGATGCGGCCGCCATCATCGAAACTATTTTCCAGCTTTTCTAGATTTGTTTTGCGATTAATTTAGATCTAGATCTAAGTATTCTTATTTCACAATTCTATATCTACTTCTTAATTTTTCAAATTTGGATTTAAGTTTTAATAGATCTTATCTTTTCATGATCTTATTTTATCATGGATCTAAATTTATAGATCTTATTCCACTGTACATGTATTTTTGTCATCATATTTCAGATCTCATTTACTATAGATCTTATTTTTTTGTTCTTATTTTTCTGATCTCATTATATTATAGATCTCAAAATCACATTCGAATAATATATCTTTGAGATTTGTTCATGGTTTAAAAATAAAATGTTGTGATTTTTTGAATTTGGATTTGAATTGATTTCAAACTTGCTTATTATTGCATATTTTTTGAGTCCATTATTTTGGAAAGCAAATATTGAATTTAACAAATTCTGTTGTTGATTCAAATAAATTTATTGAACTTAATTGTGTTTTGGTTTGTGATGTAGATCTAAGTAATCTATACATGTTTGGTAAATGAAGTTTTCATTTTGAGAACTCTTTGAATTGGATTTTGACTATGGAAATAATTTTGAAATATATAGTTTATATTTCCAGAAGAAATATTTTATTGTTTCTTAGAGAAACATATACAAGAATAATGCATATTTAGAAGATCATATTAAGTTTAAATTCAATATTAATATTGATTTAGCACACCTGAAGTGAATGGAAATATTAATGAAAGCATACACGATAAACATAATTTCTAGCATTTGGAATAAAATTAAGAACCTGCAGTTCCTATAATATACTAAAAGCTTGGATTTCCATAAATAATCAAATTTCAAGTTTTCTTGTAATAAAGAACCAGAAGTTCCAAAAAAAAGCGGAAACTTGAATTATTAAAAGGGATATATATATAAGAGTTATTTTAGAAATTTTGACTATTAAGAAGTAAATATTCTCTTATGGTATTCGTTTTAATTTTATTTTCGATATACTGAACTTAGATTTGAGATGAAATTTTGCAAAGTAACGTTAATTAGATTGATTTATTTGTTTGTAAAGAAATCCATTAGTTGTGACAATATTTTATATTTTAGGCCGCAATAATGTTAAATTGCATTCATCTTTTTAATCATAAATGCATTAAATGTTGTTGTCATAGTAATAAATTAAATTACCTTATCATCATAAATGCATTGACTATACTAAATTAAATGATGCTGTGTTTTTATGTTTAGAATAAGTATGGACATATGGTTTATTATTTGGTGTACTTATTTTAGCAAACAATGCTCGATATAACGAAAGAAATAAGTTTGAATAACAAGCTGAAGTTGTGAAAAGATTTTTTTTCAACCAGAAGTTGTATAACTCAGTCTGAGACTTGAAGTCCTGAATTATGTAATGATTTGTTGATAAAGTCTATGACTTGAAATCTTATAGTTATTTTTTTATTAGTCGAAATGTATAAGCTTCTAAACAAGAAGTTCACACAAAATTTGAGAACCCAAAATTCGTAATAAATTAATGAGCTTGAAGTTCTTGAATTAGAAACTTAAAGCTTTCTTGAAACTATGTGAAATGTTAAGATTACACTTCTTGAAGAAGTTAAAAGAGATAAATACATCTTAACACAAGATTATGACAGTGCATTCAAGAGATTTCAAAAATCACAAAATGAATTATATCTTACTTGCATCTTTGCATCTACATATTATATTGACCAAATATCCTGAAGGTATTGTGTTGTATGACATTTCAAATATGCCTTGAATTGAAAATTAATTATTAATTTAGCTTTGAAAAGGATGTTCATTATTTATAAAATATGAATTCAAATGACATTTTAGTCCATATTTCTCATTTTTCATTTCAGTTTATATGTTGTAGTTGGTTTAAAATGTTTTCCCCCATTATATATACTTCTATGTAAGAGTACACATGGTCAATTTATAGGTTCCGTGCAACGCGGAATATAATTTCATTTCAATGTGTGCAGCTTTAATTTAATTATTCTCTCTGTTGCTTTCTCATTGATATATCTAAATATAGATCTGATCTTTACTAATCGCACTATGTTATGAAACCTAAAGTTTTGACAAATTATTTTTGGGTGCATTAGTCAAACTATTTAATTAACGAAATACATTATAGTATTATCTAGAGGAGATAACTCATATAACGTACTATTTAAGTTTATGGATGTGTGTGTGTGTATTAATCTCTTGATGCGATGTTTTTTCTAAAATTTATATTACAAATCCAACATCCCAGAAGAGATGTTATAGAAAATTTATTTTTGTTAGATTGCAATTCCTTCAAAATAAACGCTATATTTCCTGACGGAATATCATATAAAACATTAGAAGTACTAAAAATAATTCATCTCTAAAAAAAGGTATTGTATACCAATATTACAGTTCAGAAGTAGTGGTTCTATCTCTTGCATCTTACTTTCATTTGGTGCATATAATTTTGTTACTGTATTAAAAGTTTGATGTGACATTTCAAAAATAGTTACAACAAAAATCTCCAATAGAGATATTTTATGCTACTGTAAAACTAGTAATTATATAATTTATGTGAAAGAAATATTGTATATTGATATGACACTCTAAAGCAACAATTAGCAAAGGGATCAAGTCGAAGAGTATTTCATCACTGCAATATCAAGCGGTGCCTCATTTTCAAAGCCCTGGTTTATAAATTGGGACGAACGAGTATAAAAGAGAAAGCAACCAATTTTTAACGCGAAGGAAAGAAGGCCGAAGGAATAAAAAGAAAAGGGGGATTTCTTATTTGGGTCGGCTACCATAAAGCAGCTAATTAGAGTCCTTCCACGAAATTTTGAAGCCAAAGTCACTGCCATTCAAGAATCAAAAGATTTGAAACAAATCAAAGTTGAAGAGCTCATCGAAAATCTTGCCACTTATAAGCTAGAAATGAAATTCAAGGAAGAACGCGAAGGAGGTGATGCATAAAAGAAATCGATATCTCTCAAAGGAACAGTAGAAAATGATGACGACGACGACGACGGAGCAGCTGAGCTGGCACTATTAATAAAAAAATTCGAAAGGTGGAATCAAAAATACGGAAATCCAGCTGAAAAGCATAATAATCAAAGCACCAGACAACTTAGACGAGCAAGAGATCATTTGTCACAAGTTCAACAAACCCGGCCATATCAAGCTCAATTGTCCACAGAATCGATTCAGCCAAGGAAAGAAACATAAAAGGAGAAGTTTGCAGCCACTTGGGATGAAACTGATGAAGATGATAAAAGCACTGGCAATGAGAGTGAAAAAGCAGATTTGCGTCTTCTAGGTGATATAACTGACAATGATGATGACGAGCCAAGAGAGGTATCAAAACTTACTCATTCAAAGTTTCTTTTATATTTTCACGAAGTAAATGGCTGTTTCGAAAGACTTAAGGAGAAATGCGCTAAAATTTAATCACAAAGAGACACTTTGATAGAATTAAATAAACAATTTAATCAATTGGTTAAAAACTATCAAAACAAAATCCCTAAGTGTGACAAGTGTCCATCATTTGAAGAAGAGATTAAACAATCAGAAATTAAAATTAAATCAGTTGAAAATGAAATTCTGATTTTAAAAGAAAGTGAAAATACGAGGAGAGAGAATTCCATTAAAAAGTGCACACGATTATTAAATGAAAATGTATCTCTCAAAACACAAGTTCAACAACTGTCTACGACTTTAGAAAAAATTTCAAAAAGTGAAAGATCATTAAATATGCTATTAAGGAAACAAACTTTCAATACAGGTAGACAAGGACTTGGGTATAATCAACTTGAACTTGTTAGAAGCAAAATTAGTCAAGTCAAATCTGAGTGCACAATTTGTAGAAAAATAGGACACGGTCAAAACATTTGTTGGCATAGACACAAAAATGTAAAAACCATTCCAATTTGAGTTCCAAAAGGCATAAATATAAAATCCCTTAAAGTCAAACAAATCCGGGTGCCAAAAGGAACAAATATAAATTCGCTTGGGTCAACTCAAAATTTTTTTTTCAAAATCTGTTGCCACTAACAACCATGGACCTATAAAAACAAATAGGTCACAAAAATCTTCTCTCGTGTAGGCACGGTGGCAGGCCGAGGAACAACAACAGTGTTACCTGGATTCTGGCTGTTCCAGGCACACAACGTGCGACAAATCAAAGTTCCTTAGACTGGTATAAAGGTGGCAGAATCATAATGGGTAACAACGAAAAATTATCATAAGGGTAAAATAGGTAACGGTACATCTATCTTGAACGATATATTAGATGTGATAATTTGCACCATAATCTGATTTAATTCAGCCAGTTATGTGATAAAGAAACGAATGTTGATTTTGATTCTGACTTATTCAAAATTGTTGGCCAATTAACTTTTTATGCCGAGAAATCTAGAGTCTTCATATAGATTTATTTGGATTAATGATGATGTTTTATTAGTTGATGATTACTCATGATATACGTGGATATATTTGTTTCTGAATCTGTCACTATGTTCACTATTTGTTTATTTGCACGGCTTCAATTCAGTTTCATTCAAAAGCTGTTAAAAATGATTTTAAGATATTTTGTTTCACACTTCACGATCTGATCTATGACATAATAATCTTGAGCCAATAGGAAATTCGGATGCCGATAACACTGGCAAGCTAGCTGATAGGAAAATTACTAGTGAAACGTGATTTATGTTGAGACATTCAATAGTCGTATCATCTTCAAAGATAATATCTGCATATTTTTCATCTCAACCGATTTTTAATTAGCAGACATTTTTCTTTTATAAAACCCCTTCCAGAAAATCAATTTTGTTGACCTTGTTTCAGATTAGTCATTTTAGAAAATTTGATTTTTTTGGATTTGGTTTTAAATGACTACATTAACTAATCTCGCTCCTTACTGATTATCGAAAAGATAAATAATTATTGAAAAGTGACAAGTGCTGATTTTAATCATATATTATAACTTGAGACTGTATATTTAGTAAATTTCTTTAGAAATTTAAACAAGAGTTATAAAAAGTTTTTGTTGGTAAAATATTCTACGACCATCTCTAATTCTATTATATTTCTAACGACCATCACTCATCAAAATCCAATATAGTATGTCAATATGTGGTATTTTAGACGTAAAATCATTCGTTTTTCATTTTATTATATTTTTAGCAATAAAACATCCAAAGTATTCACTCTCGTTTAAAAGTCCCCACGGTTATGCATGGGTAAATTACTTGGATTTTTTATTATGTGCTTCCATGCTCATTTAAAAGTCCTCACGGTTATGCATGTATGGAACACATATCAAAATTAATTGATTAAATAAACAAGGTAATTCTAATCTCATTTAAAAGTCCCCACGGTTATGCGTGGTTAGAAGATACTTGAATTCATTTTTTTAGAAAAAAATTAAGAATACTACTAATCTCATTTAAAAGTCCTAATGGTTATGCATGGTTAGTAGATATTCAAATTCGTGATATAAATATACCACAAATAGACACAACTATATGGTTTTATATAATGACATTATCCCTACCATTCTAAAGTGAAATATGCATCAAACAAAGTATTTATGATTTTTGTTTGATTTTTTATTAAAATTTAATATTTATACTCGACTAGGTATTAGTATTGTAATAATGTCTATCACTTTATCTCTATTTTTCTACCACCATTACTCTTTTGCTGATAACAAAAAGGGGAGAGAAAAGTTAAGATTTTGGCAAACAAAGGTCAAATATTTTATTTTGTATTTTCTATTTGCATCTAGGCTCATTTCCATAGTTTTATTTATTTGCATGCATATATGAAGGGGGGCATTCAAATAGGGGGAGCAAATTCAATGATCAAATACATTTAATATAATTCAAAATCTTAAATATATTTTGTTATCATCAAAAGGGAGAGATTGTTGAATATGCAAGTATATGATTTTTGTTTGATGATAACAAATATATATATATATATTCATTTAAATGTATTTGTTAACGTACTATTTTATTTTTTCACATAATAGATATTTACTGAATAAAATAAATAACACATAATTTAAATTCAAACAGATATTTTATTTAAACAAATATTTGTTACAATATTGAATAGTACAAATTTAAGCTCTCACTATATATATATATATATATATATATATATATATATATATATTTAAACTTCAATTACATTACAATTTCAATCACATCACATTTTTCACTATATATACATTTTCATCTCACTACATTTCACTCATTCACTCGTATTTGATCTTCAACTCTATTTCATATTGAATCCAGCATCTGAGTAATCTGCAAAATAAACACTAACGTAGTAAAATTAAAAAAGAAAAATTTGTTCAGTGTAAAATAAAATGTGTATTTTGAAAATGTTATTGCCTTAGTTATTTGGTTGTTCATCGTCATTTAATTTTGAATTCATCATACACGAACAACTTGGGACATGTACAGTGTATCATTGTACATGTCACAAGGCCGTGCACACCAGTATACACTTGACAAACTGCGGGGACAGGTGAGCATAAGGTCAAACCCAATCAAAAGTCGGGTTCAACTCAAGTGAAATACGAATAAAGTCACGATATTAGCACAAATGTCAAACCCGAGCTATAAGCTGGATTCAACTCAGGTGAAATTCCAAAAATCAAGATGAAGTTCAAGTAAAAAAAATGAAAAGTGACGTGCACAAGAAAACAACGTAGCTAGTTAGATATGGAACCAGAGCTATAGTTTCAAGTGCACAACAATGTCAAGTATGCCAGACCTCATATATACTATGCACATGAATCAAATGCAATCAACTGAAGTGAAGACCTGGCAACATGTATGATATGATCAAAGGCAACAACATCAACCAAGGTCAGACTACTGTGACGCCCCACATCTATGCTCACAATAACAAAGAGTATTAAAAGAAATACTGTCTGTTATTACGAAGAATAAGGCTGGATAGGAGGGTCATCCGTAGTTAGGCCTTACACTAGTATTGATTATCTCGATAGGAGTGGTATATATATATATATATATATATTTATTTATTTATTTTCCATCTCTTTGTTTATTTACTCCCATCGACATATTCAATTCCAATATAAAACGAACTACGATGGTTCATAATAGTTTAGGACACATATATAATAATAACACAGATAAGCTAAACACAGAACACGGATAATATCAAATCTCATATATATATATATATATATATATATATATATATATATATATATATATATATATATATATATATAACTGAAGTCAGTTACAATACATGTGATACAATACATGTGATACAATACAACTGTCGACACTGGAAGTTACATATACAAGTACATTATTGTAAGTAATATACATGAATACATATCATCCTATAAAATAACACCAACTACCTCAAAAGATATGAAGAGACTTCATAACTCAAGCAGCAACCCAAAGAAAGATATCAACAGCCTGTAATGACTCGGTCTGACCCGAGTATTAATTCAAAAGAAAATAATACGCGGGTCAGTCTAATTCAAACTCAGTTATTAATGCACGGAAGCAATAATAATTAAATAATCAAATAGACGATAGTCTCAATAAATCTCGTATATCCAATGCTTCGTAAGAGAATCGGATAACGGTAGAAATAACACGTAACGGCAATAAACAGCAAATCAACAAAGCCAATTCATCAACAACGATAAATAAAAGGCTTATCAATGAAGATAATTTGTAAACCACAAAATTGCCTAAACAGCAATTAAAACAAAATCTAATTATTAAATAAATAATTAGAACACATAATCTAATTATCCAATAGATAATTAGATGGCAACAAAATAATCAAATCAACTCAAATCAAAATACAATTTCAAAATATTGAATTGAACACACTAAACAATTCAAGCAATTGAAATATCAATTAAAACGTCAATTCTGATAGGGCTGCAATACACGTTCACGTGCACTGCCTTGCCACTACATAAAATGATGCCATCACGACTCCAAATATTAACAGCAGGTCGAGACTACAAAGCCAAATCATTAACAAAATGCAAAGGTCAAGTCACTACTATCATGACTCAACACAACTGCAAGACCAAACCAAGCTAACAGCAATACCAAGAAATCACGCAAGGTCAGGTCTTGGCAACAATGAATGACCAATAAGTTCACATCACTGCCCATATGTATCATGAAACAAAAATTTCAAATGCCTCGAATGGTACAAACTACAGCAACCAAAAATTGATGCAACAAATTTATGATGCAATGCATAGCAACCTGACACAGTTACAAACTAGATTGAACACTACAACAGGTCAAAGATGTGCACCAAACAAAGCACAACTCAAAAGTTCTCAAGCAAAACTGAGGCAATGCTCAAGTACTTCTATAATTCAATGCAACTCAAAATCCAATCAAATGCACTGCATCACGAGTACAAGATACGTGCACCAGTGGAACAAAAATGTCGCAGACTGTACATGAATCAAATAACAAAACTGAGTGCAATCACAAGTCTCAACTAAAACTCCAAAGTACGCATGAAGTATACAAGCAAAACCCAAACCAGAGGCAACTGGCAACAACTACTACAATGAACTAGAAATTTCAAAACCAAAACATCTACTAAGTTCAAATGGTCAAGACAGCTACAACACAAAGTGAAACTGCTCATATACATGAATCAGTGCCAACAGACCAAAGTGCAAGTAGTATTATTGCAATTCGAACAAGACAGGGAAGCAGAAGTTAACAGACACAAATGTACTCAATTAAACTACAAATGCCCAGCATACATATAAAGGAATAGCAACAGGGTACAAAGGACACAGGTTGGCAACACATGAATTGTGCACGCAATCTGAACATCCAAATGTTCATGAAACCAATACAGTGACACAGGAACTACATGAAACAAATATCCAAACTGCTTCAAATGTTCAAGACAGCTACCATGAAGCTGTATTAACTCCATGAATACAACAGTTCAAGTCAAAGCTAGAAAGAAATACGCATGACAGTGAAACAGGCCAGAAGTGAGAACAAAACAACACAACGATACGTGTATGAACTTCACTGGAAAGAAGCAACAATTCCAAATCAGCAAGAACTCACAAACCAAAAGGGAAATATATATATATATATATATTACAAGTTTAAGCAGTGGTCAGGAGCATCAAGCAATCCAGTTAAAACAGATTCATACATCACATTTCAAAGCAGCAGGAACAAGCAAGCACAGCCAAGATGAACAATCACAGAGCAAAATCATGTTCAGGGCCGAGATGTACATTTGTAGAAAAATAAAATTATATACAGTATCTTGAATGAATTCCAGAAAACCAAGCGTTGATGAATATTAACAACGCATAGGATTAAATTCACAGAGAATCCAAACAGCACAAAGTTGAATGAAATATTAGGTTTTACAATCCTATATATTTCGAGTAACATCATCGGCAAATTCACAGATTCGAACACAAGCAAAAAGCATAAAAGCAAATCCCCAAATCAATTTTCATCTCGAATCAAATATTCGAACGCAAAAATACCATAAGAGATACTTACAAAGAAGTATAGAGTTCGAATTAGCCGCAAGCTCAACCAACAATCATCATTCAAAGTTCGATTTTTGATAGCAGGGGCAACCATCAACAAAAACCCAAATTGAGTTCGCAAAGTAAAAGGAGGCCGAAGCCAAAATACTTTCACAAAATCAAAGTGACTGAAGTCAAAGTACTAGAGAATTCAAAGCCGTGGAAATCACAAAACCACAAATATACGAAATTGAATTAGAATTGTGAGTGGAATACACTCACATATTTACGAAGAGCCCAATCCAACTCGACGGTCGCAGTTCCCCCTTCCCCCTTCCAGATCGCCTAAGCATGGCCCGAATCAAAGACTCAAGTAAATAGAAGCAGCCGATCGACAGAGCAAAAGGATCGAGCCGCCATTTTTTTCCGTTTATTTTGTTTGTCTTGTAAAGAGAAAATGAACGGGAGAGTGGACGGGTATCTTCCTTTGACAATTATCATAGCCCCAAGCAAAAGCAACGTGGGCCAAGATTTAATTTTAAAGTCCACACAACATTTAACAAATTTTTAAAAGAATCACAACCCGATTCAAAACTCCCAACAGCAATCAGCCAGCAGAATTAATCGTCTAATGACGATAATTAACCGGTGCAAAACCCCGGGTTGTTACAGACTCCCCTCCTTATAAAAATTGCATCCCCGCAATTTTCATAATTAAAATCGTCAATAGCAATTATTTTTCTAACATGAACTGGTTAAGCTAGAAAAATAAAGGTCAAGAATACAAACGCCAAAGAAATCTTTTAATTTCATAAAAGAAATTCACAAATTCTCACAAAATCTAATTATCAAATAGATAATCAGAAAACACAAATATCTAATTATCAAAAACGATAGTCAGAAAACACAAATATCCAATTATCAAAAACGATAATCAGAAAACAACAAATATCTAATTATCAAAAACGATAATCAGAAAACACAAATATCTAATTATCAAAATGATAATCAGAAAACACAAATCAACAAATATCTAATTATCAACAAAGATAATTAGAACTCAAATTAGCAAATATCTAATTATCAACAAAGATAATTAGAACTCAAATCAGCAAATATCTAATTATCAACAAAGATAATTAGAACTCAAATCAGCAAATATCTAATTATCTGCAGATAATTAGAAACAAAAAATATCTAGAAATCAATTAAGATGATCTAGAAAATCAACATAAAATATGGATCGATCCCAACAAATGGCGAGTTTTAGCTACGCCGCACGTGCATCAACATATGGCCGAAGCCTACCAAGTACAATATTTTTGACACCCAACAAATGACACGAAGGTCCAACATATGACCCGAAGGTCCAACAAATGACCTGAAGGTCTAGTACTGGTATTTGACCCGAAGGTCCATCTTATGATCCGAAGGTCCAACATAGTGGCTCGAAAGCCAAATAAAATCATCAAAATCATCAAACAGCAGATGTTTCAATTAATGAGTCCGGAATTAAATGAAATAGTAAAAGCGTGGTTCCATACTCCTCACTTTTGCTAAATCGTTTAAATCTCTTCATCGTTTCCTTAAAAGTGTAAAATCGTGTATTTTAAATAAATAACATTATACGTTCTCAAACAGACAAGTCCGGAATTAAGCGAATAAGTAAAAGTGAAGGTTCATAGTCCTCAATTTTGCTAAAGTGTTTAAATCATTCCTCATTCTTTTGAAAGTGTAAACTGTAAAAATTTTGAAACAATTTTATTTTTTAAAACGATTTTTAAAACATATGATTAAAACAGCAACATCTGTAGCAATTTCGACAAAGAAATTGCGCTTCACAAAAACCATAAAAACGGATATCAAATCAGCGTTGTGGGATAACCGCTTGAAAATTCACTTTAAAATTGACGGTTACTGAAGTCAAAGAGACAGTAATTTTTAAACGTCAAAAATCTCATCAAAACAATTCGCATCAAAATATACTACCGGTGTAAAAATCCCGTTATAAAAATAACGACAACCAAATACGTTTTAAAACCAAATACCGGTTCAACGTAAAATTAATTCAGTAACGTGCAACTCATATTTGCACGTACACTACAAGATGAACAAAGAAATCATTCGATTATATCTTCAATGAAGATAATTTAAAACAGCAAAAATCTCAACAAAATCACATAACTGCAATCGCTTCGGATTCTCAAATCGGATTCGAAATTTTTAAAGAAAACAAAATAAACACATCTATGTAACAACACAATGAATTTAATTTCATTTTCATATTTTGATTTTTAAATCAAAAGGGTTATCAGCAGTACTCAGCGAAGACAGTCTCACTGTTTCCACTGCGCACTCTGATAAACAGAACACAAATTAATCAATCATCAAAACACAATTTCACTTTTATTTTTAAATAAAGATATTTAAAAATTTCATCGTAATTTCAAAACTTTAGTTTTGACTCAAGGCACAATTACAAACATCAACAAATAGTTGTAACACATGTTCCATCTAAGTTATGTTCTATATTATGTCCATAAACCCCTTGCTCTGATACCAACTATGACGCCCCACCTCTTTGCTCACAATAACAAAGAGTATTAAAAGAAAAACCGTCTGTTATTACGAAGAATAAGGCTGGATAGGAGCGGTCATCCGTAGTTAGGCCTTACACTAGTATTGATTATCTCGATAGGAGTGGCATATATATTTATTTTTCATCTCTTTGTTTATTTACTCCCATCGACATATTCAATTCTAGTATAAAACGAACTACGATGGTTAATAATAGTTTAGGACACATATATAATAATAACACAGATAAGCTAAACACAGAACACGGATAATATCAAATCTCATATATATATAACTGAAGTCAGTTACAATACATGTGATACAATACAACTGTCGACACTGAAAGTTACATAAACAAGTACATTATTGTAAATAATATACATGAATACATATCATCCTATAAAATAACACCAACTACCCCAAAAGATATGAAGAGACTTCATAGCTCAAGCAGCAACCCAAAGCAAGATATCAACAGCCTGTAATCACTCGGTCTGACCCGAGTATTAATTCAAAAGAAAATAATATGCGGGTCAGTCAAATTCAAACTTAGTTATTAATGCACGGAAGCAATAATAATTAAATAATCAAATAGACGACAGTCTCAATAAATCTCGTATATCCAATCCTTCGTAAGAGAATCGAATAACGGTAGAGATAACACGTAACAGCAATAAACAACAAATCAACAAAGCCAAATCATCAACAAAGATAATAAAAGGCTTAACAATGAAGATAATATGTAAACCACAAAATTGCCTAAACAACAATTAACAACAAAATCTAATTATTAAATAAATAAGTAGAACACATAGTCTAATTATCCAATAGATAATTAGATAGCAACAAAATAATCAAATCAACTCAAATCAAAATACAATTTCAAAATATTGAATTGAACATACTAAACAATTCAAGCAATTGAAATATCAATTAAACGTCAATTCTGATAGGGCTGCAGTACACGTTCACGTGCACTGCCTCGCCACTACAGCAAATGATGCCATCACAACTCCAAATATTAACAGCAGGTGGAGACTGCAAAGCCAAATCATTAACAAAATGCAAAGGTCAAGTCACTACTATCATGACTCAACACAACTGCAAGACCAAACCAAGCTAACAGCAATACCAAGAACAAGGTCAGGTCTGGGCAACAATGAATGACCAATAAGTTCACATCACTACCCATATGTATCATGAAACAAAAATGTCAAATGCCTCGAATGGTACAAACTACAGCAACCAAAAATTGATGCAACAAATATATGATGCAATGCATAGCAACCTGACACGGTTACAAACTAGGTTGAACACTGCAATAGGTCAAAGATGTGCACCAAACAAAGCACAACTCAAAAGTTCTCAAGCAAAATTGAGGCAATGCTCAAGTACTACTGAAATTCAATGCAACTCAAAATCCAATCAAATGCACTGCATCACCAGTACAAGATACATGCACCAGTGGAACAAAAATGTCGCAGACGGTACATGAATCAAATAACAAAACCGAGTGCAATCACAAGTCTCGACTAAAACTCCAAAGTACTCATGAAGTATACAAGCAAAACCCAAAACAGAGGCAACTGGCAACAACTACTACAATGAACCAGAAATTTCAAAACCAAAACATCTACTAAGTTCAAATGGTCAAGACAGCTACAACACGAAGTGAAACTGCTCATATACACGAATCTGTGCCAACAGACCAAAGTGCAAGCAGTATTACTGCAATTCGAACAACACAGGGAAGCAGAAGTTAACAAACACAAATGTACTCAATTAAACTACAAATGCCCAGTATACATATAAAGGAATATCAACAAGGTACAAAGGACACAGGTGGGCAACACATGAATTGTGCACGCAACCTGAACATCCAAATGTTCATGAAACCAATACAGTGACACAACAACTACATGAAACAAATACCCAAACTGCTTCAAATGGTCAAGACAACTACCATGAAGCTGTATTAACTCCATGAATGCAACAGTTCAAGTCAAAGCTAGAAAGAAATACGCATGACGGTGAAACAGGCCAGAAGTGAGAACAAAACAACACAACCATACGTGTATGAACTTCACTGGAAAGAAGCAACAATTCCAAATCAGCAGGAACTCACAAACCAAAAGGCAAATATATATATATATATATATATATATATATATATTACAAGTTTAAGCAATGGTCAGGAGCATCAAGCAATCCAGTTACAAAGAAGTATAGAGTTCGAATTAGCAACAAGCTCAACCAACAATCATCATACAAAGTTCGCTTTTTGATAGCAGCGGCAACCATCAACAAAAACCCAAATTGAGTTCGCAAAGCAAAAGGAGGCCGAAGCCAAAATACTTTCACAAAATCAAAGCGACCGAAGTCAAAGTATTAGAGAATTCAAAGCCGTGGAAATCACAAAATCACAAATATACGAAATTGAATTAGAATTGTGAGTGGAAATCACTCACATATTTACTAAGAGCCCAATCCAATTCGACGGCCGTAGTTCCCCCTTCCCCCCTTCCAGATCGCCTAAGCATGACCCGAATCAAAGATTCAAGTAAATAGAAGCAGCCGATTGACAGAGCAAAAGGATCGAGACGCCATTTTTTCGTTTATTTTGTTAGGGCTTGTAAAGAGAAAATGAACGGGAGAGGGGACGGAAGCAAAAGCAACGTGGGCCAAGATTTAATTTTTAAGTCCACACAACATTTAACAAATTTTTAAAAGAATCACAACCCGATTCAAAACTCCCAACAGCAATTAGCCAACAGAATTAATCGTCTAATGACGATAATTAACCGGTGCAAAACCCCGAGTTGTTACAGCACAGTCAAATGCAAGCATATGAATACAAACTCAGAATGTAAATACAAAGTTTAGTAGTATGGCACAAAGGCACACAACACAGTCTCGACCAAAACATGATGTACTTGTCAACAAGGACATAGTTGATGCATGCGGACTTAAGATGCAGTGCATAATCGAACTGAAACAACATATACACATGCCCAGGCTCTATCAAAGTCAAATGCCTTCAAATGAACAAGACCAAAACTGAAAATAAAATGGAATATATATATACACATGATATGGACTATGGTGAACCAAATTGAAATAGACTTGTATACCACATAAGAATGAACAAAGCCTCAACAGTAAAGCTCTAGAACAAAATCAAAGACAACTAAATCATGGAAAAGTCTCAACAACACGTATACACACACGTGCGTATGCATGTGTACACATGGTGGCATGCAACAGTGAAGCCACCAGACTACATAAAGTCTAACAATAACCAATGGACTTAGACTTGAAGTAACAAGAAGGATCAACTAAACCCAGAAATGATGACTGGAAACACTATAGCAACTCAACACAATGCATATGTTAGCAGTGATGTACACATTGAACCAAACAACTATACATAATGTGAAGATATCAAGTGAAGGCCACACCAGCTTAAATGTGCATAAGCAACAATGCACATCAACTATCAAGTCCAGACTCAATGAAACAACACTACAAACAAGTCACATGTTCCGAACAACTAATATCACACATAACTTCAAGCATGCAACCGAATACAAGTCGAAATGCTCAGCTCACAAAAATGCAAAGCTATGCCAGAAAGTGCAGACCACATTCATATGAAACCATGGTCAAGTACATATATATATATATATGATGTATGTGTAGTGATAACTAGTACAGCAGCTCGAATGAGCACGTGCACTTATATACATATGCAACAGCCGGAATACAACTAGAGAATCACTAAACAAGTGAGGTAGACAAGACAATAGTTCCGGATAAGTGAAACATGGAGATGACATTGATGTACACATATAAAACAGTGGACAATGTAACCCAGACCAATGTCATGATATAACTACAGATGCAAGCATGTCTGAAAATCAAGGCATGTAGCCGTGGTGACCAAGATAATAACAAAGTCAAATTTACACAAAATCAAAGTGGCCAAAGTCAAATGTAATAGCAGTTTCAAATTGAACAAGTCGGTGCCGAAGTTAAATATTATCACAGTCAATAAGCACAAAGAAAGGAACCAAAGTCAAGTTTAGATGCCAGAAAATCAAGCCGTGGTAGCCAAGGAATCAAACAAGTCAGAATCGAGCCGTGATAATCAAGTAATCACAAAATATACGAATTTGAACAAGTTAGTACAAATCATGTAACATACGCGATTTTTCGTTGCCGAAAAACCGAATAGTTAGGGTTTTAAGAAAAAGAAAAAGACAGAAGAAGAGAGAAAAGATAGAAAATAGAGAGAAAAGAAAATAGAACGGAAAGAAAACAGCAGAACAATATCAGAATCTCACAATCGCAGCGGAACAACATATAATAGATAAATGGATAATCTTTAAACAAAGAACTATATCAGTTATTACATTACATCACATTACATTTCATTACATCAGAGTGTACAACAACAAACAACAACAAACAACATCAAACAATGCAGCGGAAAAAGAAATACTATATACTAATAATACGCCATGCCATCCAGCTTGCTCGAATTAACGCGCTCCATCGTTCGTTTATACATCGATCAACCACCATCAACTCGTGCGCCCTCACACACTTCACCCACGACCAGAAAAGCACGAGGCTCGGTCGACCATAGGCATAGAAAAACGTGCATGAACATCTCGGCTTCATACGCGATTTCCCATCGATCCATGACTCCAATTTCGATCACAACCGTTGAAGTTGTAGATCTTCATATGCTCTTGAATTCTCTAGTTGAAGACGAGGCTCGATATCGCTTGGATTTGAAGATTTGGAGGGAGGAAGATCATTGATTTTCGGCCTTTGGTTTTGACTGAGGCGGCTAGGGTTTGCAAATTAGGGTTTTATTTTTTTTATTGTGAAGAGGATGGTCTATTTATAGGAAATCGAACGAAACACTATTCATTTCGGAATTTCCAAACTCCGATTTACGCGCGGTGACCGACGTTCCTAGGGTTTACCCCGCGTTCCGAATACAATGGAACAGGTTTCGAAAGCGAATTCGGTTATCTGTGCGAGATATGGCAATAAACGTTCAATTTAAATTAAACCGATTTAAACGATTTTCTAGGCGTTTTAGCTTGCAACGGGCAAACGGTAATTCCGATTGACACGAAATTTGAAACCTTACAATAATATCACATTACGGATTCAACGAAACTAGTTTCGTCGAAATCTGAGACTGTTTGAAAAATGGCTATTTTAACTCGCCAAATTAATATTAAAAACAATTTCGATGCGTTTCGAGCTGCTACGATCAAACGATAACTCCAATTGCTACGAAAATTGAAATCCGGTAATAACTAACTATTACGGATCCAATGGAACTAGTTTCGTCCAATTCTGAGACTGTTCAAAATTTGACTAATTTCACTAGTCGATTAAATATTAAAATATTCAATTTTCACAAATAAACTTTTAATTCGATTTTAAAAGTTCTAAAATATCATTCTAACTTCAATATGATAAAATAAAATTTTACAAATCATTTTTAATCATATTTAACTCAATTCCCAATTATTTCTGTATTTCCAACTATTTAATTATCGATTTAATTATCCAATTAAATCTAATTATTCAAAATAAAATTTATTCGACTTATAAATTTCACTTATTAATATTTAAAATTAATTAAATATTCAAATTTTAATAAATTAAAATTCTGGGTCGTTACATACTTCCCCCCTTAAAAGAATTTCGTCCTCGAAATTAACAAGTAAGAAAAGTTACAGAATCTATTAATTTTCCAAAAATTCATAGTTAAACTTCTTACAAAATCTTTACTAAGTTTTCAAATCTTACTTAGTTATCTTTTCAAAACCAAACTATATCATTTAACTTTCAATTCCAAAATCAAAGTTATAGTTTTCAAAATTTTCTATTTTTCCTCAAATTTTTCTAACGCCTTAAATTTTCGGAAAATTTCGCCATAGTCTCCTTTGCGCGGCTCGACCCGAAAAAAAAATGACAGTATATATATCACAAATATACATCTCATCAAGTAGTGAGGCATCCCGTAGGGAAAAAATTGTAAAAGTACGATATTTAATCCGAGATATGTACCTTATATTTTATTAGCGAGCATATACGGCTAATATAGCGCGAAAGCGAGCTCCAAATGCGAAGCAAACGCGATCCGCACCTACTAAACACTCAACAAACAACATGAGAACATGTATATAGACAATAGTATCGATATACAACATATAGCAACATAATAACTATATATGCCAACATAGCAAATGCAACGAAAGTTATATATTCAACCATCAACCAACTATCATCCATCTAATATTCATAACCAATAAATATTCATTCATATTCTCATTAATATTCAATGAAATGGGTTTTCAATTTAAATCACATTTGATTTATTAACATTGGATGTTTTTACTAACATTCATTTTCAATTAGTTTATATTCACTAATTCATATTCAAGTTGGTTCACTTCCAAATCAAATTCAATTCTATTTAAGGTTCACTTAACTTCCAATTGGATTTTAATTACTTTAGCTTCCAATTTCATTAACTCAATTTCATTAACACTTAATGAATTATATACAATCTACTAACAACCATATAACAACCAATATATATTAATCACAACCAAATTCCTTTGCTTTCAATTGGTTAAATTAAATTGATCTTCATTCAATTATTCAACTTCTAATAACATTAAATTTTAATGAATTAACACTTACATTCATTATTCCATATCAATTATTCACATTCAATTGATTAACATTTAATCCATTAATTCAATTCAATTGCTAAAGTTGAATTTCATTTATATTACTTAAGTCCACATTTATCACTTAACTTTATTATTTTACTTGGATACCAATATCAACTTCATTCAACATCTCTTAAGTTATATTCCCATTTTATAAACATCACTTGGTTTTACTTAACTTAAATTCCAACTTATAAATCAAATTCAGATTCCCATTCTAAAGTAAATTTCCATTTAACTTTAAATTCATTTTTATTTACAATTCATATTCATAAATATATTCATATAGTTTCACTTCTTATATATATAAGTTTATTTCACAATTGTAAATTACTTTAATTATAATTCAATTCTTATAATTCTTTTGCTTATACAATTCTTCTTTTATTTAGATTATTCAAACAACTAAACAATCAACTTATATACACTTTAATAATTCTGAAAAATTATTTCTTCATATACAAAATATAATTAAGGTAAAAATTATTTCATTCACCCAATTTAAAACAATACTGTGTCGAATTGTTCTATACAAGTGTTTAGAGATTCCTATCAACAATGTTAATTACTCGTATTAACCAGAATCCATATACCACTCAACAAATCAATCATCACAATATAAAACAATTTTATATTCACTAACAAATACGCTCTCATAGCTATTATTACACTCAAACTCATTCTAGAGTACTACTGACTCTATCTCTAATGAGTAATACCCAACAGAACCATGGTTGTCGCTTAACCATATGCTCTGATACCAAATGTAACATGCGCGATTTTTCGTTGCCAAAAAATCGAATAGTTAGGGTTTTAAGAAAAAGAAAAAGATAGAAGAAGAGAGAAAAGATAGAAAATAGAGAGAAAAGAAAATAGAACGGAAAGAAAACAGCAGAACAATATCAGAATCTCACAATCGCAGCGGAACAACATATAATAGATAAATGAATAATCTTTAAACAAAGAACTATATCAGTTATTACATTACATCACATAACATTTCATTACATCAGAGTGTACAACAACAAACAACATCAAACAATGCAACGAAAAAAGAAATACTATATACTAATAATACGCCATGCCATCCAGCTTGCTCGAATTAACGCGACTCCACCGTTCGTCTATACATCGATCAACCACCATCAACTCGTGCGCCCTCACACACTTCACCCACGACCAGAAAAGCACGAGGCTCGGTCGACCATAGGCATAGAAAAACGTGCGTGAACATCTCGGCTTCATACGCGATTTCCCATCGATCCATGACTCCAATTTCGATCACAACCGTTGAAGTTGTAGATCTTCATATGCTCTTGAATTCTCTAGTTGAAGACGAGGCTCGATATCGCTTGGATTTGAAGATTTGGAGGGAGGAAGATCATTGATTTTCGGCCTTTGGTTTTGACTGAGGCGGCTAGGGTTTGCAAATTAGGGTTTTATTTTATTTTTTTTATTGTGAAGAGGATGGTCTATTTATAGGAAATCGAACGAAACACTATTCATTTCGGAATTTCCAAACTCCGATTTACGCGCGGTGACCGACGTTTCTAGGGTTTACCCCGCGTTCCGAACACAATGGAACATGTTTCGAAAGCTAATTCGGTCATCTGTGCGAGATATGGCAATAAACGTTCAATTTAAATTAAACCGATTTAAACGATTTTCTAGGCGTTTTAGCTTGCACCGGACAAACGGTAATTCCGATTGACACGAAATTTGAAACCTTACAATAATATCACATTACGATCCAATGAAACTGGTTTCGTCGAAATCCGAGATTGTTTGAAAAATGGCTATTTTAACTCGCCAAATTAATATTAAAAACAATTTCGATGCGTTTCGAGCTGCTACGATCAAACGATAACTCCAATTGCTACGAAAATTGAAATCCGATAATAACTAACTATTATGGATCCAATGGAACTAGTTTCGTCCAAATCTGAGACTGTTCAAAATTTGACTAATTTCACTAGTGGATTAAATATTAAAATATTCAATTTTCACAAATAAACTTTTAATTCGATTTTAAAAGTTCTAAAATATCATTCTAACTTCAATATGATAAAATAAAATTTTACAAATCATTTTTAATCATATTTAACTCAATTCCCAATTATTTCTGTATTTCCAACTATTTAATTATCGATTTAATTATCCAATTAAATCTAATTATTCAAAATAAAATTTATTCGACTTATAAATTTCACTTATTAATATTTAAAATTAATTAAATATTCAAATTTTAATAAATTAAAATTCTAGGTCGTTACAAATCTCAAGCATTCAAGCAAAATTGAACAGCAAAACAAATTATCAAACAATCGAATATTTAGGGAATTGAACCCTATTTAAACCAAAAGTCACCATTGCCCTAAAATCCATCGAGTTCAAGCAAGCCAATCGGTAAAGCAAAAAGCATAAATCACATACCATTAAAATCGAACTCGATCGAGAAGCAACCACAAGCAACAATCAACAGAGGGATCAAATCGAAGAGTATTTCATCATTGCAATATCAAGCGGCGCCTCATTTTCAAAGCCCTAGTTTATAAATTTGGACGAACGGGTATAAAAGAGAAAGCAACCATTTTTAGCGCGAAGGAAAGAAGGTCGAAGGAATATAAAGAAAAGGGGGATTTCTTATTTAGGCCGGTTGCCATAAATTATCAGTTGGGCTTTATTTTTAAAATTAGGGTTTGACTTTTAAATTATTTTTCAATTTGTATTTTTTTTTCTTTTAAAACAATTGTAAAGTCTAGTGTGTGACTAGGGGATGAACTACAGTGGTGTAGTTTGAGAATTCGTGACTCAATGGCTGAGTTGTGGTAGAGTTTTGAGTGTAGAGTTAGGTTGGTCAATAGCGGGTGTCGCGAGTTTACGTGTGTAAGCGTCTGACTACTTAATTTCTAGTAGAAACCTTGGTGGCAGCACGTAGATAGGGTTTTGCCGAAGCTGGGTAAATCTGTGTTGTTCTGTTTCTGTCTTTTATATTCTGCTATTATCCATGTTGCTATTTTTCTGCTATTATCAGTACTGCGATTATTTTATATATTTCCGGATTAAATTTTTATAATTAATAATATCACCCTACTCATCCCCCTCTAGGATGAAATCGATCCTACAATATATACATAATTAAACATATAAAATTAAACATATATATAATAGTTAAATATATATGTATATATATAAGGCTAAATAAAATGTATATATATGAATAATTAATTACATTCAAATACTTAAAACACACACATATATATATATTAAAATTATTTCCAAATAAAAATTAGCATAATAAACATACAATAATAATTTTATCATTATTTTATATATATAATAAATAGTTTCATTCATAATAATTAAAAATATTAGTAATAAATATGAAAAAAAAATCAAATTCTAAAATGTAAGAAAATTTAGGATCGTAAAATACAGGTTCAAATTTTTTTTCATGATTTTTTGAAATAAAATATTATTTTTAATAAATAAAAGAAATGTTCAACCTAAGTAATTTAATTATTAAAAATATTAAATGCTAATAAAAAATTCTGAAAATTTTTCCACGGGTTACTGCATTGATGCAATATTTATTTTAAACATGATAAACAATTCAAATAATCAATAAAAGATAATTTAAAATTATTTATATATATAAAAAAATTATTTTCAAATTTGATAATTCATATTATGTATAAGTAGGCGAAAGGAAAAATTCTAAGCCGTTTATACACTATAAATATACATATATGTAGTTGTATGTTTAAAATATACATTAGTCTATATTTAAATTAATATATAAATATACATAAAATAATTAATAATGAAATTTTTTTAGTTTCTTACAGCAAATTATGTTTGTTTATGCATAAATTATAACACATAGTAATATAACCATGCACATAACCAAACTAATTTATGACAACTACATATACCTACGAAAATCTCACCTAACTAGTTATACAGCATTAATATATATACAGATTTGGGATTATTCAATATTAAATCATAAATATGATATGATTACTGTTTACATAAATAAAATACTAATTGATGATGCCTTTGAGTCCGCTTGAATCAATGAATTCCCTTCTCTAATTATGCTCGATCCGTCAGATTGCAAGTTTGGAATCGTCGACCTTTTCTATCAAATAGTGCTTTTACTTAACTTGAATTGATTTGAGATTCTTAGAACGGATATGGGGATTAATTTCGGCCAGCAAACTTGATAATTATGGCAGCTAAAAGTTAGTTTTTGACTAAGAGTTTAGATATATATATAGCATTGTACAAGAGAGATATTAGGACAATATCATTACATATTCTCTCTTAATCTTAGTCGTCCATCTCTAGGTCCAATCCTAAGCTTTAGCCGCCTCCATTGTCAAAGCCGAAATTTGCAGCCCTATTGATGGGCTTTAAACCTATTTAATCCCAAGCCAAAACGCTATGCAATTAAATCTAATTTAATGGCTTATTGATATCGTATATCAATTGGCACATTTATAACTATTATAAATATATATAACAATTTTTATTTCTCAAACTATATTCAGATTTTTATGATTAATATTTCATAAATATTGATTAATTTAATTTATTTATAATAATTATAAACTAATTAAATCATTCAGTCTTAATGGAATTCATCATTTCAGTTGTGTGACTCTTAGATATAGATTTGGTCAGCAATAAACACCGAACTATTCGAATGCATACGTTTACACGTCACTTAGTAAGTGGTGTGACATCATGGCCAAATTTATCGCTTATTCATTTTCAGTAAAATCTTATTTAATTTAATAAGCACTACCCGTTAGTGCCATTTATATATGTAACGACCCAGAATTTTTATAAATTTAAAATTTGAATATTTAATTTATTTTAAATATTAATAAGTAAATTTATAAGTCAAATAAATTTTTATTTGAATTTTTGGATTTAATTGGATTATTAAATCGATAATTTAATACGTTAAATTATAGAAATAATTGAAAATGAGTTAAAAATGATTGTAAATAATTTGGAAAATTTTATTTAATCATACTGGAGTTATAGTATTTTAGAACTTTTAAAATCGAATTAAGAGTTAATTTGTGAAAATTGAATATTTTAATATTTAATAATCGACTGTAAAATAGCCAATTTTTGAACAGTCTCAGAATTGAACGAAACCAGTTCCATTGGATCCGTAATAGTTAGTTATTACCGGATTTCAATTTTCGTGTCAATCGGAGTTATCGTTTGATCGTGGCAGCTCGAAACGCATCGAATTATTTTTAATTTAAATTTGGCGAGTGAAAATAGCCATTTTTCAAAAAGTCTCGGATTTCGACGAAACCAGTTTCATCGGATCCTTAATGTGATATTATTGTAAGGTTTCAAATTTCAAGTCAATTGGATTTACCGTTTGTCCGGTACAAATTAAAACGCCTAGAAATCGATTTAAATCGGTTTAATTTAAATTGAGCGTTTATAGCCATAACTCGCACATACTTCCGAATCAGCTTCCGAAACCTGTTCCATTGTGTCCAGAACGCGGGATAAACCCTAGGTACGCTGGTTACGGCGTCTAAATCGGAGTTCGGAATTCCCGGGATGAATAGTGTTTACGCTAGCTTTTTCTATAAATACACCTCTCTCCTCTTCACAAATTAAAAAAAAAAAAAAAAAAAAACCTAAAACCCTAAATCTATACAGCAGCTGCCACTAACATTATGAAGGGCCAGAAATCACCCACATTCATTCCTTAATCTCTTCAAATCCGTGAAGTTTTAGCCGAAGTGATCAACAGCAAAATCGAAGAGCACGATGAGATCTTCGATTCTATAAGGTGATGATGGGTTTTCATGCGACGTGGAGGGGGATAGGAGGCCGCGTCCTCCATGACCTGTGCACGTTTTTCTATGAGAGAGGGGCAGCCGAGCTTGGTGGCACTTGGGCCGAGTGTGGTGGTCGTGTAGGGCTTCGAATTGCAACTACTTGATCGAAGAATCATCGAGTATGGATGAAGCAATAATTAACCCTAGTTGTGATTGATTGGGTTTTGTTGCGTTCGAATACCTGGAGATGCAAATCGCGTGGAGAAGATGGAGAAGGGGCACGGCCCAGATTTGCTCAGGTTGGATCCAAGGGTTCAGAAGCTTAGGGTATTAAAATCTTTAATTTAGTTGTAAATTAGTTGATTTAAAATCGTGTATCTTATAAAAATTCGTAACTTTTTCATACGAGGTCGAAACTGCGCGAAATCAGTTGCGTTGGAATCGTATGGACGAGCACTACGCGATGGAGTTGGTTTGGAGTCGTTTGGAGTTAGTGAGAATTTTGGGTAAAATTAAACGCGCGTTTAATTTTATTCGAAATAAATCGCTAAAACGGAAATTTAAAACCAAGGTGAGAACTTCTCACTCAATCGAATAGGTTTCGATTTTATTTTAAATAGTTAGATTTAAAATATTTGAATGCATGTTTGAATGATGATTGTTATGTATTGATTGTTAAAATAGACATTATGCGCCGTTAGTAAGCGGATGTTATTTATTAAAAACATATACCGCGAATATTTCATAAACAGTGAAATTGGTATTATATATAATATCAATATATATATATTGGCATATGTATATATTGCAGTTGTTGATTTCCCGCATTTTTTGTTTAGCGGATGAGACCCTATTACGCCGTTAGTAAGCGGATAATATTTATTAAAAACATGTACCGCGATAATTTCGTACTGGAGCGAAATTGGTATTGTGCTAATGTTTTTGGATGCAGGAAAACAGGTTGGAGGGATCCAACTGGATTCCTCAACAGTTTTTATTTGATTTCAGATATTTTGATATTTGATGGATTATCATATCGATATATGATATCGTTGTAGTCGTGATTGACTATTTGGTGTGTAGCATCATTGGACCCAGATTTTGGGATTTTAAAATAATTTTAAAGTGATTTTTGAGAATATACTATATTTTGGAATTAATCCATTATGAATAAATAACGATATAATTTTTAATGTTATAAAAATTATGGTTTTTGTGAAATATAGTTAAAAGCTGATTTTTGAGAAATGTGAATTAATGATTTTTATAAAATAGTTTAAATTGGATTTTTGAACATATTATAAAAGTTTAAATATAGGATTTATAAAATTTGATTATTTTTTAAATCAAGAGAATGGTGAAATTATAAAGGAATTTAAAGACGTTTTAGAAGAATAATATAAATTGATTTATATTAAGAGATTTATAAATAGATATTTATAAATTGAAAATTGACATTATAAAACGAGTTTTTATAAGTGTTTGAATGAAGTAAAAATGAATTTCATTAATGAATGAAATTTATAGGATTATAAACAGTGAAGTTATAAATGAAATTTTATAAACAGTAGGTTTATAAAATTTATAAAGTTATTGAAAGAATGGAGTTTTAATAAATAAACGAATCTTATAAGTTATAAGATTTATAATTATGAAGTTCAAAGGAACGATTTTAGTAAACGAATAAATTATAAGTATTTAACTTATAATATGAACGTTTAGTTTATAATTTAGTTATAAACTGGAATAGGTTAATAAAAGGATTTATAAAAAAGGAAGTTTTTATAAATAAATAGAAATGGAATTTATAAACGTTGTTTTATAAATCCGCAAACAACTTATTTTGATAAGTTAATTGTCATAACTTATTTAATGGAGTTATATTCACATTTTTGAATAGTGAATAATCCTTTGAATTGAAATGAATAAAAGGTTGAAATTTGTTAACGAAGTTTATTCACGTTTTTGAATAGTGAATAACACGTTAAAGAAATTGTTTTAGATTTGGTGTTTTAAACAGAATTAAAACGATCTAACGATGTTTTAAAAGATGTTGAGATTCGAAACCATAGATTTCAACATTTATTGTTGAAATAGACGTTTTCGAGAAATAAAAGGAAATGATGGACTATAATACTGTTGTTATAGTAAATAATTTCCGAAAGGAAATGTTTTGAATAGTATTGGGATTTATATATCTATTTAATTTCGAATCCCTATACTAGTGATTTTGGGTTGTCGTAACGATGTTTTATGCAACATTCGTTTTGGCCCAAATAAATATGTTTAAGAGAATGATTTCCTTAAAGAATGAAATATATACTTAATTTGATTTAAGTATATTAAATATTTTCCAAAGTTGAAAATAAAAAGATTTGTGAATTACTTATGAATAAATAAGTATGGAAATGTTTTCCAATATGAAGTGAATAATTAAAATTTATCTTTTTGAAGATAAATTGAAATGAATAATTGAAATCGTATATGCATGAATATTTTGGAATATAAATTCATTATGGAATTTATATGTGAAAGTAGAATTTGTTTGAAAATAAATATTGATTTATTTTTGAAGTGTGAAAATTATATATCTTGTAAAGATATTTTGGAAAGTAAATAATTTGGAAAATTATTTGGAATCTGGTGATGTGTGCATATCAATTGATAGTTCAATAACCGACTATCAATATTTCCCTTTGAATGGGTATTTGATGTGATTTGTTGAATTTGAATGCCACACTTATTTTTGAATAAGCGCTCACTATTCGGGTTAACCGGGAAAGGACTATGGGGTCGTATAACCCATTCCGAATATGTGATACGTCGTTATGAATAGCATTGAAGATCGGTGTTGAAGACCCGGTATTTGCAAAAGCGATAGGATGACCTGTCGATTGACTCTGCACCGAGTAGCTACGGTATTGAGTTCTCCATATGTGATGGTGAATCCGATCAGGATTGTGATTATCCGGATTGCAAGGACTTCTTTGTAAGTGCCTTCGGTTCTGTTCGAGCCCGGAACAGACTTGTATGGATTGTATGTCTGACATTACAAGTTGAGATATAAAGCCGATTTCTCTCAAATATATTTCTGTTGGTGGCGGAGAATTTATTCTTTTAGCTTAACACCCTTCTCTGAGACGTACGAGCTCAGAGGTTATGTAGTTGAATGTTATCAGCGATATATTCCCAATTTGGTAATGTGATATGCTGAGTGATGCTGAAATGATCATTGTGTTGATTATTTGTGATAGGATCGTTTATTTGATCGTCTATCCTTGTGATCATTGTGTTGATCATTTGTTGACCCAAAGCATGGCTTTTGTATAAAGTATGTTTTTGTGGACGTGACTTCGTCGAGCCTCACACCCCGTGAATGGTCAAAACAGGAAAGAAGCAGCAAGGTTATGAGGGGTAGCACCCTTTAGGATGTGTCCATTTCCTTCTGGAAAAGGGTAGTATCATGGTATGGAGCCCAGATACTTACTCATGTTGAAAACACTTTGTTATGATTGTGTGAATTGATTACGAGCGCTCGGTTGATAAAGGTCCCAAAGGACCGGGGGATGGCATATTCGGTCAGTTGTTACTCAGTTAGGAGTAACCCGGCCTTGTGTTGGTAGAGATCCGGTTTGGTTCTCGGGGATGTCCATCCAGAGGCATTCTCATGTGGCAATGGGAAGTTCCTTGGCCTGATCATTCGTTGGAAATCCAATTCCCAATACGAAACTTGTACGGTATTAGTTGTAGAACCTATCATTCACTTATGGTGGTCACCACTGTTTGGATGGTAGCTATAGTAGGCATAGTTCGAAATGTCTATGTTGGCTAAGATTTATATTCTACTTTCGAAATAAATTTTTCCTACACTATGCACTAGTAATAATATGAAATGTTCTTTTAATGCGTATCAAGCATCTTTGACTATCATAAGGAGAAATCTCCTCCGATTCTGCGTTTGCATTGTGTGTGTGTGCGGGAGGCCTTATGGTAGTCTCATTTTTAAAAGCATTGCGAATTGACTTTAAAAATATTCCTCTATTTTGATTTTAAAGATAAATAAACTGTTTTGAGTTCTCACACCAGTCACATGACTGACTTGGAGTTTATTGTTTTCCTTCCTAAACTCTGGGTGCCCACCAATTTCCACACGGGCAGTCAAGAGTTAAGGTTTATCAGGATATTCTGGAGTTGCTGGAGGCAAGCTGGATTGGCATGGCGTATTACTAGTTTATATAGTATTTCTTTTTCCGCTGCACTGTTTGTTGTTGTATGTTGTTGTACACTCTGATGATTTGATGTAATGTAATATGATGATAATGTAATAACTGATATAGTTCTTTGTTTAAAGATTATTCATTTATTATTATATGTTGTTCCGCTGCGAATTGTGAGATTCTGATGTGATTCTGTTGTTTCCTATTCCGTTCTATTTTGTTCTATTCTCTTTTTCTTTCTATTTTAAAATGATCTATTTTCTATTCTCTGTTTTCCATCTATTCTATATTTAAAAATTCTCTATCTTTTTCTATCTTCTTTTCCCTATCTATTCTTCTCTCTTCTTCTTTCTCTTTTTCTTTCTTTTCTTTTTCTTAAAAACCCATAACATCTCGGTTTTCGGCCTTTGATTTCTCGGCAGTCGATAAAGTGAGTATCGATGTTGAATTTTCGAAAGTCGAAAATTTCCGGGGCGTTACATCTGGTATCAGAGCTGATGGTTAAGCGACAACCATGGTTCTGTTGGGTATAATTCATTAGAGATAGAGTCAGCAGTACTCTAGATTGAGTTTGAGTGTAATAATAGCTATGAGTGCGTATTTGTTAGTGAATATAAAATTGTTTTATATTGTGATGATTGATTTATTGAGTGGCATATGAACTTTCGTCAGCACAGCCTCGAAACTGAGCCGAAGGGGTTTCTAAACACTTGAATAGAACAATTCGGCACAGTATTGTTTTAATTGGGTAAATGAAATAATTTTACCTTAAGTATATTTTATATATGAAGGAATAATTTTTCAGAATTATTAAAGTGTATATAAGTTGATTGTTTGGTTATTTGAATAATCTAAATAAAAGAATAATTGTATAAGTAAAAGAATTATAAGAATATGAATTATAATTAAAGTGATTTACAATTGTGAAATAAAACTTATATATATAAGTTGATATTGATATCAAACTAAATTAATAAAGTTAAATGATAAATGTGAACTTAAGTTATGTGAATAGAAATTCAACTTTTGTAATTGAATGAATAAATTGAATGTTAATCAATTGAATGTGAATAAATTGGAATGGAATAATTAATGAAAGTGTTAATTCATTAAAATCTAATTTTATTGGAAGTTGAATAAAATTGAATGAAAATCAATTTAATAAAACCAATTGGAAAGTAAAGATGTTAAACCAAAATGAATGTAAGTGAAGCAAAGAAATTTGGTTGTAATTGATATACATTGGTTGTTATATGATTGTTGATTGATTGTATATATAATTCATTAAGAGTTAATGAAATTGAATTAATGAAATTGGAAGCTATGAAATTGAATTCAAATTTGAAGTAAATAAATTTGAATAGAATTGAATGTGAATTAGATTTAATTAGTAAATGTAAACTAATTGAATTGAGAATGAATGTTAGTAAATCCAATGTAAATAAATCAAATGTGATTTGAATTGAAAACCATTTCATTGAATATTAATGAGAATATAAATAAATATTGATTGGTGATGGATGTAATTGGTTGATGGTTGAATATATATTTCTATTGTTGCATTTGCTATGTGACATATATAGTTATCATGTTGCTATATGTTGTATATTGATACTATTTTCATATATGCATGATTCTCATGTTGTTTGTTAAGTATTTAGTAGGTGCGGATCGCGTTTGCTTCGCATTTGGAGTTCGCTTTAGCGCTATATTAGCCGTATATGCTTGCTAATAAAATATAAGGTACATATCTCGGATTAAATATCGCACTTTTATACTTTTTCCCTGCGGGATGCCTCATTACTTGATGAGATGTATATTTTTGATATATATACTGTCATTTTTTTTCGGATCGAGCCGCGCAAAGGAGACTATGGCGAATTTTTCCGAAAATTTAAGGCGTTAGAAAAATTTGAGAAAATTGGGAAAATTTTTGAAAACTTTAACTTTGATTTTGGAATTGAAAGTTAAACAATAATAGTTGCTTTTGAAATGATAACTAAGTATGATTTGAAAACTTAGTAAAGATTTATAAGAAGTTTAAATATGAATTTTGGAAAGTTAATAGATTCTGTAACCTTTCTTACTTGTAATTTCGGGGACGAAATTCTTTTAAGGGGGAAAGATTGTAACGACCCAGAATTTTTATAAATTTAAAATTTGAATATTTAATTTATTTTAAATATTAATAAGTAAATTTATAAGTCAAATAAATTTTTATTTGAATTTTTGGATTTAATTGGATTATTAAATCGATAATTTAATACGTTAAATTATAGAAATAATTGAAAATGAGTTAAAAATGATTGTAAATAATTTGGAAAATTTTATTTAATCATATTGGAGTTATAGAAATATTTTAGAACTTTTAAAATCGAATTAAGAGTTAATTTGTGAAAATTGAATATTTTAATATTTAATAATCGACTGTAAAATAGCCAATTTTTGAACAGTCTCAGAATTGAACGAAACCAGTTCCATTGGATCCATAATAGTTAGTTATTACCGGATTTCAATTTTCGTGTCAATCGGAGTTATCGTTTGATCGTGGCAGCTCGAAACGCATCGAATTATTTTTAATTTAAATTTGGCGAGTGAAAATAGCCATTTTTCAAAAAGTCTCGGATTTCAACGAAACCAGTTTCATCGGATCCGTAATGTGATATTATTGTAAGGTTTCAAATTTCAAGTCAATTGGATTTACCGTTTGTCCGGTACAAATTAAAACGCCTAGAAATCGATTTAAATCGGTTTAATTTAAATTGAGCGTTTATAGCCATAACTCGCACATACTTCCGAATCAGCTTCCGAAACCTGTTCCATTGTGTCCGGAACGTGGGATAAACCCTAGGTACGCTGGTTACGGCGTCTAAATCGGAGTTCGGAATTCCCGGGATGAATAGTGTTTACGCTAGCTTTTTCTATAAATACACCTCTCTCCTCTTCACAAATTAAAAATAAAAAAAAAAAAGAAAAAAACCTAAAACCCTAAATCTATACAGCAGCCGCCACTAACATTATGAAGGGCCAGAAATCACCCACATTCATTCCTTAATCTCTTCAAATCCGTGAAGTTTTAGCCGAAGTGATCAACAGCAAAATCGAAGAGCACGATGAGATCTTCGATTCTATAAGGTGATGATGGGTTTTCATGCGACGTGGAGGGGGATAGGAGGCCGCGTCCTCCATGACCTGTGCACGTTTTTCTATGAGAGAGGGGCAGCCGAGCTTGGTGGCACTTGGGCCGAGTGTGGTGGTCGTGTAGGGCTTCGAATTGCAACTACTTGATCGAAGAATCATCGAGTATGGATGAAGCAATAATTAACCCTAGTTGTGATTGATTGGGTTTTGTTGCGTTTGAATACCTGGAGATGCAAATCGCGTGGAGAAGATGGAGAAGGGGCACGGCCCAGATTTGCTCAGGTTGGATCCAAGGGTTCAGAAGCTTAGGGTATTAAAATCTTTAATTTAGTTGTAAATTAGTTGATTTAAAATCGTGTATCTTATAAAAATTCGTAACTTTTTCATACGAGGTCGAAACTGCGCGAAATCAGTTGCGTTGGAATCGTATGGACGAGCACTACGCGATGGAGTTGGTTTGGAGTCGTTTGGAGTTAGTGAGAATTTTGGGTAAAATTAAACGCGCGTTTAATTTTATTCGAAATAAATCGCTAAAACGGAAATTTAAAACCAAGGTGAGAACTTCTCACTCAATCGAATAGGTTTCGATTTTATTTTAAATAGTTAGATTTAAAATATTTGAATGCATGTTTGAATGATGATTGTTATGTATTGATTGTTAAAATAGACATTATGCGCCGTTAGTAAGCGGATGTTATTTATTAAAAACATATACCGCGAATATTTCATAAACAGTGAAATTGGTATTATATATAATATCAATATATATATATTGGCATATGTATATATTGCAGTTGTTGATTTCCCGCATTTTTTGTTTAGCGGATGAGACCCTATTACGCCGTTAGTAAGCGGATAATATTTATTAAAAACATGTACCGCGATAATTTCGTACTGGAGCGAAATTGGTATTGTGCTAATGTTTTTGGATGCAGGAAAACAGGTTGGAGGGATCCAACTGGATTCCTCAACAGTTTTTATTTGATTTCAGATATTTTGATATTTGATGGATTATCATATCGATATATGATATCGTTGTAGTCGTGATTGACTATTTGGTGTGTAGCATCATTGGACCCAGATTTTGGGATTTTAAAATAATTTTAAAGTGATTTTTGAGAATATACTATATTTTGGAATTAATCCATTATGAATAAATAACGATATAATTTTTAATGTTATAAAAATTATGGTTTTTGTGAAATATAGTTAAAAGCTGATTTTTGAGAAATGTGAATTAATGATTTTTATAAAATAGTTTAAATTGGATTTTTGAACATATTATAAAAGTTTAAATATAGGATTTATAAAATTTGATTATTTTTTAAATCAAGAGAATGGTGAAATTATAAAGGAATTTAAAGACGTTTTAGAAGAATAATATAAATTGATTTATATTAAGAGATTTATAAATAGATATTTATAAATTGAAAATTGACATTATAAAACGAGTTTTTATAAGTGTTTGAATGAAGTAAAAATGAATTTCATTAATGAATGAAATTTATAGGATTATAAACAGTGAAGTTATAAATGAAATTTTATAAACAGTAGGTTTATAAAATTTATAAAGTTATTGAAAGAATGGAGTTTTAATAAATAAACGAATCTTATAAGTTATAAGATTTATAATTATGAAGTTCAAAGGAACGATTTTAGTAAACGAATAAATTATAAGTATTTAACTTATAATATGAACGTTTAGTTTATAATTTAGTTATAAACTGGAATAGGTTAATAAAAGGATTTATAAAAAAGGAAGTTTTTATAAATAAATAGAAATGGAATTTATAAACGTTGTTTTATAAATCCGCAAACAACTTATTTTGATAAGTTAATTGTCATAACTTATTTAATGGAGTTATATTCACATTTTTGAATAGTGAATAATCCTTTGAATTGAAATGAATAAAAGGTTGAAATTTGTTAACGAAGTTTATTCACGTTTTTGAATAGTGAATAACACGTTAAAGAAATTGTTTTAGATTTGGTGTTTTAAACAGAATTAAAACGATCTAACGATGTTTTAAAAGATGTTTGAGATTCGAAACCATAGATTTCAACATTTATTGTTGAAATAGACGTTTTCGAGAAATAAAAGGAAATGATGGACTATAATACTGTTGTTATAGTAAATAATTTCCGAAAGGAAATGTTTTGAATAGTATTGGGATTTATATATCTATTTAATTTCGAATCCCTATACTAGTGATTTTGGGTTGTCGTAACGATGTTTTATGCAACATTCGTTTTGGCCCAAATAAATATGTTTAAGAGAATGATTTCCTTAAAGAATGAAATATATACTTAATTTGATTTAAGTATATTAAATATTTTCCAAAGTTGAAAATAAAAAGATTTGTGAATTACTTATGAATAAATAAGTATGGAAATGTTTTCCAATATGAAGTGAATAATTAAAATTTATCTTTTTGAAGATAAATTGAAATGAATAATTGAAATCGTATATGCATGAATATTTTGGAATATAAATTCATTATGGAATTTATATGTGAAAGTAGAATTTGTTTGAAAATAAATATTGATTTATTTTTGAAGTGTGAAAATTATATATCTTGTAAAGATATTTTGGAAAGTAAATAATTTGGAAAATTATTTGGAATCTGGTGATGTGTGCATATCAATTGATAGTTCAGTAACCGACTATCAATATTTCCCTTTGAATGGGTATTTGATGTGATTTGTTGAATTTGAATGCCACACTTATTTTTGAATAAGCGCTCACTATTCGGGTTAACCGGGAAAGGACCATGGGGTCGTATAACCCATTCCGAATATGTGATACGTCGTTATGAATAGCATTGAAGATCGGTGTTGAAGACCCGGTATTTGCAAAAGCGATAGGATGACCTGTCGATTGACTCTGCACCGAGTAGCTACGGTATTGAGTTCTCCATATGTGATGGTGAATCCGATCAGGATTGTGAATATCCGGATTGCAAGGACTTCTTTGTAAGTGCCTTCGGTTCTGTTCGAGCCCGGAACAGACTTGTATGGATTGTATGTCTGACATTACAAGTTGAGATATAAAGCCGATTTCTCTCAAATATATTTCTGTTGGTGGCGGAGAATTTATTCTTTTAGCTTAACACCCTTCTCTGAGACGTACGAGCTCAGAGGTTATGTAGTTGAATGTTATCAGCGATATATTCCCAATTTGGTAATGTGATATGCTGAGTGATGCTGAAATGATCATTGTGTTGATTATTTGTGATAGGATCGTTTATTTGATCGTCTATCCTTGTGATCATTGTGTTGATCATTTGTTGACCCAAAGCATGGCTTTTGTATAAAGTATGTTTTTGTGGACGTGACTTCGTCGAGCCTCACACCCCGTGAATGGTCAAAACAGGAAAGAAGCAGCAAGGTTATGAGGGGTAGCACCCTTTAGGATGTGTCCATTTCCTTCTGGAAAAGGGTAGTATCATGGTATGGAGCCCAGATACTTACTCATGTTGAAAACACTTTGTTATGATTGTGTGAATTGATTACGAGCGCTCGGTTGATAAAGGTCCCAAAGGACCGGGGGATGGCATATTCGGTCAGTTGTTACTCAGTTAGGAGTAACCCGGCCTTATGTTGGTAGAGATCCGGTTTGGTTCTCGGGGATGTCCATCCAGAGGCATTCTCATGTGGCAATGGGAAGTTCCTTGGCCTGATCATTCGTTGGAAATCCAATTCCCAATACGAAACTTGTACGGTATTAGTTGTAGAACCTATCATTCACTTATGGTGGTCACCACTGTTTGGATGGTAGCTATAGTAGGCATAGTTCGAAATGTCTATGTTGGCTAAGATTTATATTCTACTTTCGAAATAAATTTTTCCTACACTATGCACTAGTAATAATATGAAATGTTCTTTTAATGCGTATCAAGCATCTTTGACTATCATAAGGAGAAATCTCCTCCGATTCTGCGTTTGCATTGTGTGTGTGTGCGGGAGGCCTTATGGTAGTCTCATTTTTAAAAGCATTGCGAATTGACTTTAAAAATATTCCTCTATTTTGATTTTAAAGATAAATAAACTGTTTTGAGTTCTCACACCAGTCACATGACTGACTTGGAGTTTATTGTTTTCCTTCCTAAACTCTGGGTGCCCACCAATTTCCACACGGGCAGTCAAGAGTTAAGGTTTATCAGGATATTCTGGAGTTGCTGGAGGCAAGCTGGATTGGCATGGCGTATTACTAGTTTATATAGTATTTCTTTTTCCGCTGCACTGTTTGTTGTTGTATGTTGTTGTACACTCTGATGATTTGATGTAATGTAATATGATGATAATGTAATAACTGATATAGTTCTTTGTTTAAAGATTATTCATTTATTATTATATGTTGTTCCGCTGCGAATTGTGAGATTCTGATGTGATTCTGTTGTTTCCTATTCCGTTCTATTTTGTTCTATTCTCTTTTTCTTTCTATTTTAAAATGATCTATTTTCTATTCTCTGTTTTCCATCTATTCTATATTTAAAAATTCTCTATCTTTTTCTATCTTCTTTTCCCTATCTATTCTTCTCTCTTCTTCTTTCTCTTTTTCTTTCTTTTCTTTTTCTTAAAAACCCATAACATCTCGGTTTTCGGCCTTTGATTTCTCGGCAGTCGATAAAGTGAGTATCGATGTTGAATTTTCGAAAGTCGAAAATTTCCGGGGCGTTACAATATACACCAATACTCTTCGGCAAAACCTGTATCACTTTGGATTTATGGAATTTGGTAATGGTCAAAATTCCAATATTGTCCATATTCAACTCTATAGTCCAAACACAAAATCCTTGGTTCAATAATAACAATTATTATTAACCATAATACTCTGACCAAAGATTTTGACTTTGGGTTGAGTTGACTTTGACCATGATACTAACCTCATATAACTGAAGTGATGAATCCTCTCTTGAATAGCGTCTTCCTTCCAATAATTCCACTCGACCCAACTATAATCATTTGATGTATGTCGTTCCATGATTTGACTATAATCAAAGGAGATTTTTCATATTGAATGTTGATAGTATTCTCAAGTCGAAAGAATTGTGTAAAATAGTCACATCGATATTTCCATTTGACCTTATTTATATTAATGAATAGAAAATTATCGAGTGAGTCATTCCATTAACTATCAGTACGTAACCCCTTGGTGCCCCCCATAGTCATGAGTAATACACTGTCCAACATTTGAATAGTATTACGTACTCTAGTCTTAACGAATACATTGATATCCAGTTTCGATGCATCTTGACAAGGAACATTTAAAATGATACATTTGTTTCAATGTGATAAATTACTCACGGTTACAACACTTTGCAACTACTATCACAAAACATATCACTTATGGATTTTCTATTAAATATACTTTTAATTAAATTTATTAATTAATACAACTACATTATATTAAGTATATAATAGAAAGAAAATACCTTTATTTCGAACAAGACTGGTCAACGAGTTAGATATATATAACAAATTACATAATTGCTCCTAGGGCATACCCCTAACTCTATCACTTATATCATTATAACCATATACAATAAAAAATAAAATGAAAATCTTACTTTATTTCTAGCAAGGTTCGCTATAAGAGTTAAGTTATATTATATTTTTTTACAAAATTACCCTTGGGGAAAATACTTAACTGTATCAATGACACCCACTTTAAATGCTCAACTTCTAAATCTTCGATATCAATGTAAATACCATCTTCCTAGGCATCTTCATTCCTATGTTTTGACACCCAATATTCTCTTTCTATCATGTCACTCTTAAAATTATCACGATAAAAAACTTTAGAAACATGACATCTTGACGTAGTATACTAATATTGAACTAATATCTCCTTAAGCAATCCATTAAATAACTCTACCTTCACAATCTTCATAAACATATAATGGGCCTTCACCTTAATCAAAAACCCTAATATAAGATCAATTTTGTCCCCATTACCGTCTTTACATTTGATGAAGTAACCAAAACATTAAAAATAACACTAATCACCTTTTCCACAACACAAAATCCGAACAAAGAAATCTCACTCAAATCAGCACTATAAAAGATAATTCTTTAGGGAGATTCAAACATAGATACCGCTTTTGAATTAAAAAACATACGAACCATGTTTTAAAAAGCTTCCACATTAAACCACGTTTTTAAATTATTATTTAATATTTTTAATTAGAAATTTATTTTAATTAATTTTTTATAACTTCTAGTTTTGTCGATAAAAGAATGATATAAAATATTATTTTTTCGTACATTTTCTAGTTTCTTTAATCCTTTATGAATTTTGATGAACTAATGAATTTTGCTAGAATTTTTTTAAAATAGATAGAGCATTTTTTTTCAACATTTCCATTTTGTTTTGAAGAAAGTGTACTATTGGACAAATTTGATTTTTCTTGAAGAACTTTATGAAAATATTTGGACTTTTCCAAAAACGTTTCTTTGGAAATATTTGATTTTTTTAAAAGATGAATCTTCGTCGAAAAAAAAAACCAAACTTTTGAAGAAAAATGACATTTTTATTGAAAATATTTGATTTTAAACTAATGTCTGAATTTCATACAGTCATTTATTTTATTGATGTTATATCAGTCTTGAATAAAATTAGAATCTAGTTTGATTCGTTTTTATTTATTAAACTACCGTTTAGTTTTTTCAACATGAACGGATGAGGTAGTATGCACGTTACTTGTCTATTGCTAAGATACTCTGTAGTGTTGGAGTAAGTGGAAGAAATTAACATTGGTACCGTAACTGCTTTAATGAGAAGAGAAGCCAAATGTTGGGCGGGGCTTTTGAATCATTGGACGCACGTTCTTTCTTCAGCCAGAGCACTCATGTTTATCCTAACTTTTCATCTTCCTCCTCCCGTAAATGTCCAAACTCACATTTCAATTGAAGAACAAAGATTAATGTTATAGGTAGATGTCAACAGGAACACCACTACATGATGTTTTCAGGTATAACACAAGTCAACATTTCTCAAAACAACACCAAATAGAAGTACAAAAGGAAGAGTTCGAAATTTTAGGTTTTTCCTTATCTTTATCGTTTGTCCGGATTTTGTAGTAGGGAAGCAATTTCACTGCTAAACGTGACGGCTACGAAGCTCTATCTGCTTGATCCTCCCTGAATTTCGATAATGATTTGAAATTTTGAATCGGTTCTTATTCTTACTATGTTGATAAACTTATTTTAATTAATATTTACACTACAATATCACTTGTATCCACATACGTTACATCAAATTATCTTATTTGATGTACAGGAGGTTCATAGGATCATAGCAATATTTGATTGACCTGGAGCTGTATAAAATTGAAACTTTTTTTTTGGTACCGTCTGGATCTGAAAAATATGCAGTGAAATTTTGAGACGGAGTGAGCAGTCATGGTTTATTGGAAAAAGGGAAATGGAGTGGTGGAGGTGCGGGGAATCGAACCCCGTGCCTCTCGCATGCGAAGCGAGCGCTCTACCATATGAGCTACACCCCCAATCATATTATGATTTTGTATTTCTTGGTTCCATCAAAGAGAAATTGTCATCCATTTTGTACTGCCCCTCGTAGGGCTGCATAAAGGTTGAGTTGAATTGGATTGGACTGAATACTTCACTCGACCTATATAGGTATGAGTTAAAGTTAGAGTACCGTCACACAGAATTCATTCACTACATATTTAGTCAGGAACGTTGTTTCAAAATACATTTAAAATGCTCTAAGAATATTTCTCCGAAAGCTCACAATCAATCCTATGGGTTTTTGGCCAATCTAATTTTACTTGGATTAACATCAAATATGATTTTTTTAAGCATATATTTATTCTAGAATACACACGATCTATTATAGTTTTAAACTGCTCTAATTTTACTTGGACCGATATTGAATGAGTTTCTTGGATAGGATTGGATTGGGTTAAAATAACGTTGGATCGAATAAAATATCACACCCGACATGTACGTAGTATGTGTTTAAAGTTGTAACCTATATCTAATCCAAACTTGGTTGGTGGTTGAGTTTGGCTAGGTTCACGTGGGTTGAGCCGGATTGGTTGGTAAGTTGGATTAGGGTCAAGTATGAGTTGTCTGCTCCTAGGTCCGTGGATAGGATAGAGTAGACTAACTACTAGGGAATACCGATCCTATAGATATAGATGTTAGAGGCCCTTTACAGTGATGAATGAGATATTGTCCCACATCGCCAAAAATATGTGCAGCTTTATGTTTATATAGTAAATCTCTCAAACCTATATTGGTTCTTAGGGTTAGATAATTTTATGCGAGGGAGGGTACTTATATGGCCATGAACTAACGCACACGCCGTCCGCCTGTCCCGTATCAAACCGGATCGGGTCCAATAAGAGCGGATTGTGTTATGTTTTTGCCGGACAAAAGTGAACAGTTTTTTGACTGTTTAAATTCAAATAGATGAGAGTCACATCTGTTTGAACGGACATGGACGCTGCTTTTTGAAACGAAGAGACCGGTTTCATATCAAACGAAGAGACGCGGCCGGTTTCCAACGGATATAACCGTTGCGAATTTGCTGTGTTGCAAATTGAAACAAAGAGACGCGTCCTTTTTTCAACAGATGTAGTCGTTCCAAATTTGCTGAAGAGACGCGGCTTTTTTTCAATGGGTGTAGCCGTTGGAAATTTTCCTATATAAGGAAAATGAAACCTGATCACTTTTAAATTCCAACCAATTCTCTTCCTTTTTGAAAAAAAAGTCCTCCATACCACATAAAAGTTCATACGCACCACAATCTCGAACAGATCACGTCTGTTGTATCTTGAAAGACTTTGAATAAAGTTTTAAGAAAATTGTTACGGCAAGCCTCAGACGAAATTTTCTTCTTCATCCGGTTAGATTTATTGTTTATATATACAACACACACACATCATTCTGTAATCTTTCTATTTCGAAGCTCTGCCGTTTTTACGGATTAGTACAATGATTGTTTATCGCTATACTTTAACGTAGCATTTTATTGTACTTGTTGCTATAGTTTGTTGTTGTAAGTTCATTACAACAATAGTTATTATTCAAAATTACCGATACATAATTCCAAAGTAGAGGAAATCTGATTTGTAAACTTGTCTTAGGAGTTTATAACTGATTGATCTCTGTTTTTGTATACGCGTCGTATAAAAATAGAGATAAATTATTTACCTTTAACCGATCCATGTTGTAAAGAAGGTTAGAGTCTAAGAAGCCCTCCTTCTTATAAATATCACTAATACAACAGATAATCATTATAGTTATCACTAATTACTATATAATTTAGCGGTGGCAAAACATTTCAACCGATGTAATCAAATCAAACATGATTATCTTTCCAATATGATGATATGAGGGTTGACACAAGCTACATTTTGTCGTGATTGTAGGAAATGATTCTATAAACTTTGTTTAATCTAAAATGGATTAACCATGGTAATTCAGGTAAACTTTGTTGGAATAATAAGTCATACAATATTTGTTTATTTTTTCTGGAAAATAGTACTAAAAGGTGGAGGCGTGGGGAATCAAACCCTGTGTCTCTCGCTTGCAAAGTGGACACTATATCATATGAGATCTTGTTACCACTAACTGAAATTGTCATTCCTATTATGTTGTTCATTGACTTTTATAGAGCAGAATGCCTGCTTCAATCCTTTAAAGATAGCTATGAATAATTAATCTCTGATTGATCCATGTTGTAAAAGCTTCATTAGAATTTGAACGGTTAAGTAAATATAACAAATACAACAAATTAGTCACAACAATTATCATTAATCACCATACTATTCTATATTGTTTAGTAGCGGCGAATTATTTCAGTCAATATCACCAAATTAAGCATACTTATCTTTCTGATATGATAGTTAAAGAGTTGACATAAGCTACATTTCTCGTGATTGAAGGAAATAATTTGTCCACAATATTCATTGGAATTAATAAATTTCCATTTGGATAATAAAGAGAAGATATTTGGATAGTAAAGCTTATGTGGTTTCTTGATCTGAAACCGAATGGAGCAAATATGGTCATGTAGATAAATTTTATTTGCAATAATAAGCCATGTAATATTTCGTTCCTTTTTGACAAAAAGTTGTATGTCTTCTTTCCTTTAGAGAGAAGTTGTGATTCATTCTATATTGGTTATTGTCTTAGATAGAGTTGACTAGGATTGTTATGATAATGTTACCCGTTACCAGTGCGAAAAAACGACCACGTGTCGATACCATAGGTAAGGCAAAAGTGTATATTGATGCATTACCATTACAATTGGTAAAATGATAGTTCATATGCCGATAAATCGGTAAATTCTTGATTGGTAATGGTAAAATTTCCCTACACATAAAACATCAAAATTGTATTGCATTACAATTTTAATAATGGTATAATAAGTAAATATTTTGTTCCTAACTGTAACTTCGTTAATCCTTATATCAATATTTTGACTTATTTTAAATAATATAGAAATTTTTCATGATTCATCACAAATTATTTACAACAATATGAAATAATAGCTTTGTTAATTGTAGACTTTGAACATAATAAAACCAAAAAAGAATCATCACCATAAATAATACTATATACACCTTCAAAACTGATATTCAAAAGTGTTTGTAGTTGCAATTAATTAAAACAGTCAAAACCCAAATTAGCACGACTAGTAAATTCATCGTTACTATTGGTATATTTACCATTAACAATGATAAATTTACCATTATCAAACTAATAGTGTTGGTACGCCGATATACGTTAATATTGGTTTACCAATTGGTTGATATTACTACGGTAACATTAAATTTCAATTACCATAACAACCTTAGAATAAACTAAGTCTTAGATTCCTGTAGAGATGGTTATAAATGCTTTACCTTTGATTCATCCATGTTGTCAAAGCTTCATTGAAATTTGAACTATTAATTGAATATCACTAGTACAACAACTTAATTATATGGTTATTATTAATTATTGTTTTATTCTACTATATTTTTGTATAGTGGTAGAATATTTCAGTCACCATCATTGAATTAAAAGTACTTAACCTTCCAATATGATGATTGAAGGTTGACATAACTTGCATTTCTTGTGATTCTAAAAAATAATTTGATCAACAATGTTCCTCGACATTAACTTGGATATTATGGAGAAGGTATTTGAGTAAGAAAGCTTATGAGGTTAACCAATGTTGTCAATGTGTGCGCTTTGGTGCAAAATAGCTCAAGCTGTAGCCACTGCGCCTTTTAGCAATCTAAGGCGTAGACGGTGCACATGACTTAAATAAAGCACAAAAGGCGCACGAATCGAAAAGCCCAAAGAGGTAGCTCCAATGAATTGTACAATATGAGATAAAATTTGGCCTTTAGCAGCAAAATCCGATCGGAATGTACCTATTTAGCTTTAGCATACCTGACAACTCATTTCCGACTTAATCTAGGTTTCGAACAAAATTAATTGAAGGTCTTTGTGACTTCTCATATTGAGTTGGTTGGATATGTGAGATTCTATTCTCTAAATTATATGTGTGTGCATTTTTTTAAATGTAAAACTCGAATATCAATAGCAGTTTTTAGTTGCAGATGCTTGTGTAGGAAATACAAAAGATGATGCTCAAGGCGCACAAAAAGAGCAAGCCACAAGACGCATGCCATTTGCCTTTTTGCTTTGACTACTTTGGTGGTTGCTTGATAAGAGCAAGCAGCACGAAAAGTAGACAAATTTTTTTAATATAAGACATACAATATAGGCCGTGTTAACATGTGCCCATTTATCAATCGGGCGTACAGTAGGGGTTCGTTTACGGAATAAATGACAAAAAATAACGGACAAAAACCATACATTTATAAATTTGGAGGTGCAGGGAATCGAACCCTGTGCCTCTCGCATGCAAAGCGAGCGCTCTACCATATGAGCTACACCCCCATTCATGTCATAATTTTGTTTGTCTTTTACATATTAAATTAATTGTCATTCATTGCAGTATCGACCCTTAGCTTTAGTAGATTAGACTAATTGCTTAAGTAATGTCAATCATGTAGAGGTAGTTGTAAATTGTTTGTAAAAGCTTCATTGGAATTTGCACTATTAATTAAATATCACAAATACAGTAAACTGATATACGGATTTTACTAATTTACTGTATTATTGTTTAATTGGGGTGATAAATTTCAATCAATTTAACCAAATTAAGCATGTTCACCTCTTTAACATAATAATTAGAGGGTCTAGGTCTGCAGGTGCAGCACAGTGGAAAGGAGGCTTGGGTTCTAGTAAAAAGACCCAAGTTCGATTCCTACCATGCGCTTCCCCATCCTATATAAATTACCCGGGGGTATGGGGGCTTGGATCAGCGGACAGCTTTACTGTACCCTCCTCAGGAGTTTATCGGCCTGTCGGGTTCTCCTGGGTTTTCAAAATAATAATAATTAGAGGGTTGGCATAGGGGTTGTTTTTTTTTTTTGTTTCTTGATTGTAAGAAATAACTTAGTCAACTAAGTTCATCAGCATTAATAAATTTCTAGTTAAATATTATAAAGAATTTATTTGGATAATAATGCTTGTCTTGTTGTTTAGTGTTGTCAAGGCGCACACCTAAGGAGAAAAAGCCCCACGTGCAACCGTTTTGCCTTTAAACAATCTAAGATATGTGCCATGCACAAGACACAATCACAGTGCGAAAGAGTTATCAAGCGAATAGCCTAAATAGTTGCGCTTCAATGAATTATATAGCATGGAATAAATTTTGGACCTGATGTCAAAAGTTTGTGACCTTTTGTTTTGATTTGGGTTGAATATTCTCAAAATTGCATGTATACACAATTTTTTAAAGCTTAAAACTTTGTTTTAACAGTGGGTTTTAATTGTAGAGTTGTATGTAGATAATATTATAAATGATGCTCAAAGCGCGCTAAAAAACGTACAGCTCAAACCTTGCGACCATTCACCTTGACTACTTTAGTGGTTGCTTGATATGAGCAAGCATGATAATTTAGACAATTTATTTTGAATAACAAGTCATACAATATAGGTTGTGTTACATGTATCCATTTATTAACAAAGCACACGTTGCGGTTTCATTTATACTCAATAAAATGATAAAGTTCATTACATGAAAGATAAGTTTCTAATACTAAAAGTGCAAAATTACCTTTGTAACCAAGATTAATTATTTGCATTAAATAGAGGGAATCTAACTCCATGCCCCTCGCATGCAAAGCAAGCGCATATGGGCTACAACCCCCTTCATGCCAATATTTTCAATGTCTTTTACATATTAAATTGAAATTGTCATTCATGTTGCATTAACCTTTAGCTTGGATAAAGTAAACTAACGATTAGGTAATGCCAATCCTATAGAGGTAGCTATGGTGACGAGAGGATTGACAAATGCTTCATTTTCTTGTGATTGTAAGAAATAATTAGATCAACAATGTTCATCAACATTAATAGATTTTCCTAGATATTGTAGCGAAGGTCTTTGGTGATTGTAAAAAATAAGTAGATCAACAATGTCATCATTAATAGATTTTCATGGATATTGTAGAGAAGGTATTTGGAAAATAAAGCTTGTGCGGTTGCTTGATCTGAAATGGAGCAAATATGGTAGTTTAAATAATATTTGTTTAAATAATAAGCCATGCAAAATTCATTTATTTTTTGGACAAAATGTATACATCAAAAAGTGACATTGTGGTCTACCATATGAGCTACACCCCCAATCATATCAACTTTTGTGTCTTTTATGGTCATTAAAGAGAAACAATCATTCATAGTATGCTAGTCCTTAACTTGGTGGAGTAGGCCAACTGCGAGCACCAAGCCAATTTTGGAGTGAGTGCAAGCCTACTTTGCAATCCTGATTATTCCCCTAATTACTTAGAGGGTGATGAAGTGGCAATGAAACTTAATTTTATGGTTTAAGATTTTGAGATTTAACTTCTTTATTTTCCATTCTGGTTTATTTCACCGATGTGTCTTATTTTCAGTTAGGTTCCATTATCTATGAATGTGGGATTTTATGGCGTATATATCGATTAATCTTTATTTTTAACATGGGTTAAAACTTTAGAAAGAGAAACCGGATGTGCGTAACAACATCCCAAATAAATCCGTATGTATGGTTATCATAAATTTATATTGGTTACTATATTGGCCTATTCTATTATATTGTTTAATAAGTGGCAAAGTATTTCAATCTTTATCTCTATTTACCTTTCTAAAATGTTAATTAATTAGGGGGTCAACATAAGTTTTTCTCTCTCATTATTGTGGGAAATAATTCGGTTAACAACATTCATGAAGTTAATAAATAATTTCCCAGTTGGATATTATGGGGAACGCATGTGCATAATATGTTATCTTTGATGCATATTTATTTGTCTCAATCAGTCTGCACTTACCTGAAATGCTTATGGAGATTGAGTGAACTCAAAGGTAACTCCTTTTTATAGTCCTCTGGAAGCGCCAAACTTATTACTTCGGATCTTGATTTTTTTTCTCATCATTATTTTCTTGAGTTTTAAAGTAAAATTGGCTTCCACAATTTTCCCTCCTTTAAAACAGCACCTGGTACTTTGTTTTTCATATGAGGAGTTGGAGATCGAGATCGTGCATCATTGTCCTACATTACTGAGACGACCCGACTTTCTACTCCCAGAAAATCGCATCATCTTGAATAAAGAAAGGGATAGAAGAAGAAAAGAAAGAGAAAGAAGAACACAAACAACATCAGAGAACTCACAGCGGAACGAATAAAATATAATATATAACATAAAATATTACACAGTATCATAATACATCAGAGTACACAACTTATACAACACATAATAGACAGATTATAAACTTCTGTCTAACTATACAACTCAAGAACATCAAATACAGGTACAAACAAACACAGCGGAATTAATATATAAATCTACACGTCGAAGCCTCCTGCTCCATATCTCCTCCATAATTCGTCAAGCTAACCTGATCCACTTGACTACTCATACATAATATGAGTACCCAAGAGTTTAACAAAACAGAAAATAAACACTCGGGTCAGACAGGGGTCTGGTGTGAGTAAACGGGTTAAAATTGCTTAACTTTAGAAAACCTTTTGAAAAGAAAAGGTATCACGTAAGACTTCCCACACATAAACATGGAAAAGTTTTTACCTTACGCTAACCAAAATGTTTGATAGGAAATCCAGTGATATTATAATAGTGTCTAGGGTTTTCAAGTAAATAAGAAATAGCCGAAATTGTTACATTTATTAAATTCCAGCTACATAGGTATACAAACAAAACCGTAGGGTCTCGTAGGAAAAATGGGTTTCCATCAATGGCAGGGCTACTGGGGTACCGCCCGTCACAATACGTGGCCTAGATCAACGTACCGAGGAGTACTCCCACTCCCCTGCAACACAAGGCCGGAACGATCCCTTACTGGATAGTCCCGAACAAGACAACCCCGCAGTTGGCCGCGACCCAACTGCCCACACAGCCGAATAAAAAGGGACTTCTAGACAGGGGAAAATCTTGCTCTCCAGTGGGAGCTACCCACGAAGCCTTGCTGCACCTCCCCTGTTTTAGCCATTCCCGGTTGATGAGGCTTGAGGTTACAATTACCTTTATAGGACATCAAATCTTAGAATGCTCATCGTCCCCCTGACGATGTGCTGAAAGCATTCAATCCATACAAGTTCGTTCCGGGTTCGAACGAAACCGAAGGCACTATCTCGTTGCACTCATAATTGGAATCACCCTCAGAATCAACGACCATAGCCCTTGCACTCTGATTCGCCATCTCGAATCTATAAGCACTATTCCGTCAAACTCATTACGGAATCACCCACAGAGTTATACTGACGTATAGCCCTTACACCTCGAGTCTTCACTTGCTCCACTTGGATTCACGACCTAACGTTTAATTGGAATCGATGTGGTTTTCGGATATCCAAATATGGAAACCCGATCCCGATCTCACCGAAACCAAACGCCATTTTAATCTCCAAGTTGTACTTAAGGGTTTAAATAGTTTAACTTATATTCAGGATGATATACAAACAAATAGATGAATTATATTATCATAACAGATAATTCATACTAACATTCGTCTTCACAAAGAAGCATATCACATAACAGAGATATCTAGTATCAACCAATATCAACATCCAATATCAACCAATCACCCAATATCATTCAACATCCAATATCAATCGTTCATCCAATATTAATCATTCATCCATAACAGAATTGATTAACTCTAATCAATTGGATTACTTAAATCATTCTTCATTTATTTATCCCAAATAAATAAATTAATCATCTCTAATGATCTTCACTAATTAATCTTTCTTTGATTAATTATTCTTTTATTACATTCAAGTAATTATCCTATCCATATTCAGTAATTAACCTTAATTACTACCATTAATCACAATAATTAATGATCATTCATTAATTAATTAACTATAATTAATTACATTAATTCTTAATTAATTACAATTAATTAATCACACTTAAATTAATTAGTTATATTAATCAACCTTGATTAATATTAATTAATGATCTTCATTAATTAATTTTAATTAATTAAATAATTAACTTATAATTAATCAACTAATTAAACATAATTAGTAATTAACAATTTGTAACTACTTAACTAAATTAATTAACTTCTCAACTAATTAATTCCTAATTTAATTATATTAATGCTTGATTAATTAATTAAATTAATTAATCTTTAATTACTTCATTAAATAATTATTAAACAATTTAATTTAACAATTAATCCTTAATTAAATTACTTTATTAATTAATTATATTTTAATTAACTACACTTAGTAATTAATCTCAAATTAATCACATTTATTAATCAATCACATTAATTAATTAACTAAAATAAATTAAGTAATTAACTCTTAATTACTTACATAAGTAATTATCTCTAATTACTTTCATTAATAAACCTTAATTAATCTCTTAATTAATTATTTAACAAATAATTAATCACATCATTAAATAATTCTTCATTCTTTAATTAATTAATTACTCCATAATTAATTAATTTCAAAACAATTATATAAATCAATTCTTTAATTGATATTATTAAGTGAGTAACCAATAATCACTTCTACTAGTTACTCCATGAGTAATTACTATTAATTACTTCCATAAGTAATTAACTTCCTTAATTACATTCAATTATTAATCATTAATTACTTTATCAAGTAATTATACTTAATTAATCCATAATTAAGTGATTATTTAAAATTTAATAAATAATTAACTAATTATTTAAAATTAATTAAACAATTAACTTTCTAGATTAAAAATCCTTAAGATAACATTATTCTTGATTAATCATTTTACTTATTCACAAATCCTATTTAATTAAGAATTCTTAAGTTTAAACAAAGATAATTTAACCATATTCATCTTCATATATAAATTTAAATCAAAATTTTATAACTTAAAAAAACAATTATACTATTTAGTTTCAAATCTTACAATTACCTTATTTGGAAATAAACATTTAGATATCATCTTAAAAATTTAAAACACTTTATTATCTAATTTAAACTTATTAATTTTCAAAATAAATTTGAAACATTACTTAACCATTTACTTAAAAGTTTTATTAATATTTCAATTCAGATCAATCCCTTAAATTAAAATTCAAAATTTTATTAAGTTGAATTGCTTCCAAAATAAACATCTCAAACAATTTAACTTTAAAATAAATTCAATTATCCTTTGCTTTAAGGAAATCATTTAAAACATTTTAAATTTGTAATTGAACTTAACTAACATTTTTTTTTTAAAGTTGTTAAACTTTTATCCACAAAGACCAAGCTTCAACTTGTACATTACTAACCCAGGACAACACAGCAAAAAGATGACCCGAGCTAATCCTAAATTAAACTCGTGCCTGCTTCGGGAAAAATTGCCAGAGACTCGGGAAAATCACTATAACTTCTCGGCCAAACACTCACAGCAACCCCAACGAACCCACTTCGAGTCATTCCCCATGAAAATCACGAGGGCTTCACCGAGAACAACTCTTCTTCCCCAACGCAATAATTTCCAGCAACCCAAAACTGTGCACACGGAGCACGGTGCACATGCACCTCCACCGCCGACCTTCATTGACCATCGCGACGATCAAAATCCATCTCACGAACCCCCTCGAGCAATAAACCAAACTCAGATTCCATAATTGATTTGTGAATCAAAATATGATCATTTTCGAACTGCTTCAGGAACTCTCTTGCCCAACTTCACCCACGGCCGATCACCACGACACCACCAGGACTCGCCGACCCCACCATCTAGTTGCCATACCCATGAACATCAACTACCCTAAGTGCGCACGCCTTCGGTTCACCCATTACGTCGCCAAGACCTCTACAGTTCAACTCACATCAACGCAACTAAAACCCTACTCTCTACAGTTCCCTTCAATCCACTAATTGAAAAAAATATTCTGTATTTTTCCCATGATCAATAGCTTGCAAGCAAGCTTCAATTCAAATATGAGCTCAATTAATCAAGTAAATCTTTGGTTATTGCCAAAAACCCAATTTACAATCAAACCCCAAATTCATCTTAATTCCTCAACTAAATTTTTTGATATTTACTCCTAAATTCATTATTTACTAACATGATTCCAATCATGTAATTCAAATCCAAAATTAAACAAGTTGATTGATCATGTATTTTAGCATTTTGCCACTGCATTTCTTGTTTCCAGGAATAATTCTAACCTATACTTTTGAAGCAAAATTTAAGTTTTAACTTGAGGATAATCAAACATAATATGTTGAATCTCTGATCTTAAATAAGACCAGTTGAATAAGTTGGGGTTTTGATCAAAATTTTAAATTACTGAACCAAGTACAGGGTGAATAAATATATAGGCAGTAAGTACTTATAAAAAGAAAATCATGCATTCATAAAAACAAATATTTATTATCAGAGCAACAACTCACTTGCATGCATCATTATTTGACCATAGATTAAACTAAAGCTGTTTTTAAAAACATTTACTCACCTCCAAATTATAGGCAAAGCAGAGAACACAACATAGTGAAGTCAAGTTCCAAGCTTTTAAATTATTGCAGATCAATTTTAGAGATTTTATTCCCCAGGCTTTTGAACAAAAATCTGAAGAATGCATTTGCTTTGATTTTTCTTGCTTGTTGAAATTGAATCCATGCATGTTGAAACTGATTTTCATTTGAATATGCAGATCTTCAATTGCATGTTTAAGTTGCAGCTTGAAGTTGAATTGCAGTCTTGAAAGTTATTTACTGATTTGAGCATTTAGATTTAATCTTGCTTTTTAGTTTCAACTTAACATTATCTTTTATCAGCTGAGAAATAATGGATGCCAATATGTTTAATAAACTTAATTTTGATTTTATAAAAATTAAAGAAAGTGAAATTTTTAGAAAGAAGACACTTGTTATTTAAGTTTTACACTTGTCATTTTATGACTTAATTAACTTACATGTGTTTATGAAGGAAGTTAACATGTTTACACATGTTCTTAAGTCTTTTTAAATTAATTTTACTTAGTCTTAAATGTGTATATAACATACTAATTAAATTTACTTTATAAATAAATATAAGTTTGCCTTTTTAAAAGAAAATATTCTAAACTAATAAAAATGCAAATAATTCCTATATATGTATTTAAAATCTAAAACATTTACATATGCATTTTTAACCATTTAAAATTTAAACACTTTAAAGAAAACATAAGTAAGACTTTGATTTAAATCCTTTCTAAACTATCATATTCAAAAACAAATTGTTTTTCCTATATTTTTAAAACAAATAAATTAATCTTTAAATTAACTTTTTTAAAAAAAATTAAAACAAAGCTCCAATTACAATATTCATTCATATCTAAATTATCAATAGATTAAAATTAAATCTCAAAACAACTCAAACTATAACATATACATTACATATATATTATAATTTGAAAGTTTATCTTTAAATTTGAAACAAAAGATCTCCTATATATCAAATGTATATATTATAAATAGAATAAAAATTTGATTAGCTTTTGAAAAACAATTCTTATCAACATTTTAAATTGCTAAAAAAATATTAATTCCAATTATCAGATTAAATATTTATTAACCATAAAAGATCAAATTCACCAATTTAAAATTAAAATTATAAAGAAAATTATCAAATCAGTTAAATTATTAATGCAGATTATTAAACTTATATTGCCCAAAATTCCGGGTCGTTACAATCCTCCCCCCTTAAAAGAATTTCATCCCCGAAATTTGGAAGCAAAGGTAATTTAATAATCCAGTACAGATTTTAATTTCAAACAGCAAAGCATTCCTAACAACCAGTTACTAACATCCATAGCAATCACATAAACAAACAAACTTAACTAATTATTCTGACACAAATCTGAATAAAACTCTAATACGAACTCGAGTTTCCCAAGTATAAATCACCAGGAGACTCGCTCTATAAAAGCCAACAAACTAACTACGCAACCAAAATTCAGAACTCCACTCATCTCTAGATCCAAAATCTGAACAGAACATCAGATTACTCTCAAATCCAGCTCAACATCCAACTCCAACTGAACTACAGATTCAACAATCAATCGATGAATCATACACGTACTCTTTCAGAGATACGTGACACATAATGAATTCCAGCTATCCAAACTGGCAATTCAATCTTATCCTATCAAAACACAGATAAAGCATCCCAGATGCTACAACACTAACCAACCCATTCTATCCAATTTCTGTTCTCTTAACCAGAGAAATCTTAACAACACTGAAGTCTCCAACTTCAAATTCTAAAACTTCTTATCTCATATCTGTAACTCAACAGACAATCCTGGGCTGCCAATCTCTTCCTGATCATCTTAATCTATGCTGATAATCCCAGAAACAACTAGACCAAAGCAAACACTTCCTGGATCATATTCAACAGAAAAGTCTTCCAAAATCTGTCGAAATCCAGAACACAAGCTCTACTCCTCAAGCAATAGCAAACAGAACTTGCTTCTTCTTTGCACAGAAGCTACCTTGCTTCCGCTGCACAACTCTGATTTTAAAATAGATGAGAGTACTGCTGATGAACACAAATACAAACTTATCCACTATATCCGAAAAACTTTGTTCATCAAATCCATAAAAATCTGAGTGACTTATCTGACTCAGTCACACAACCTCAAAACAGAATACTATTCAAAAACTAGATCAGTCCAATGCCAATTCTGAGTTGCTACTCCAACTCTCCTTACTCCAAGAACCACCCAACTATCAGGCTAATTATCAGCATTGCTTCTGGAATCAAAACAATAGGGAACTCAACTCCAGATGCAGACCACCTTCTGATTACCTCAGCAGCTCCTATTCACATGAGAAACCTCAGCCTCGAACAACAGATCACCCAAGATAGCCTAAGAAAATTCCCAACTAATCGCAAGTCACTTTTGCGATCCTATCTAGTTCGGATTCCAAATAAAACTGTCCTCTCTTTTCCAATTAGAATAGCCTTAAGCTTTCCAAAGCAGGTTAACCCTTCAAAAAACATCACCACCTTCAGCCCGGACTGCTAAAAGAGAACCACAAAGATTCCTGAATCATCAGAGAAACAAGCAACACTACTGCTTCTAATCTCCACCTCGATGATACTGCAAAGCTAAAAGATCTCCTTGTCAGCACGTCGAACACTTCGAGATGGAACTGCTACCACAGCTAACCAAAGACTTCAAATCCAAATGCTTCTCCAAAACCAAAACCTTCAACAAACCACACAACTGACTTCTAAGATGGCAGATAACTTCTCAAGAAACTCGGACTCCAAACCAAGCATCCACAACTCGCTTACCTTAAGGAATAACAATGAGACCATGCCTGAAAAGAAACAACTCATAGACCTTAGTCTCATATTCCAAAACAGCCAAACTCCTTGCTAGAGATCCAAACAACTTCTACACAGACGAGTCTTCCCTGCAGCAGGTAAAGATTGCTCCTCAACCACTTCTAAAACTGCTTCAAGAGAAAACACCTTCAGAAAATATCCATGGATACTGCATCTCATCACGCAGTTACCGAGATATCATTACTTATTTCTGCACTTCCAACAGATCCAAACTCAAGAAAAATTCGCTTACCCGAGCGAAATCCAAACTTACACTTCAAAGACAAACTCCAAATCTTCAAAAGATTTCCTTCGGATATCAGAGAAATCCTCACCTCAAGCTACAAATCTTACTCGAGACGGTATTAGGTCTACAGTCTCGGCAAATACTTCCAACCTCAAACATATGGACCCTCTTCCATCAGTGGTAGTCGTGTTACACACACACCACTACTCCATCTACCTCTAAAACTTATGTTGGAAAATCCGAACAGATAGCCCAACAAATCAGGCAGATATATATATATATATATATATATATATATATAGTTATATATAAAAATTACAAGTACGCTCTCTCAAGAAAGATACCACTACAGAGCCTAGGTATTCACTCAACCTAATGCTCCCTAAAGAAAGACACACTTCAGAGCCTAGGTATTCACTCAGCCTAATGCTCCCTAAAGAAAGACACACTTCAGAGCCTAGGTATTCACTCATCCTAATGCTCTGATACCAAGTGAGACGACCCGACTTTCTACTCCTAGAAAATCGCATCATCTTGAAGAAAGAAAGGGATAGAAGAAGAAAAGAAAGAGAAAAAAGAACACAAACAACATCAGAGAACTCACAGCGGAACGAATAAAATATAATATATAACATAAAATATTACACAGTATCATAATACATCAGAGTACACAACTTATACAACACATAATAGACAGATTATAAACTTCTGTCTAACTATGCAACTCAAGAACATCAAATACAGGTACAAACAAACACAGCGGAATTAATATATAAATCTACACGTCGAAGCCTCCTGCTCCATATCTCCTCCAGAATTCGTCAAGCTAACCTGATCCACTTGACTACTCATACATAATATGAGTACCCAAGAGTTTAACAAAACAGAAAATAAACACTCGGGTCAGACAGGGGTCTGGTGGGAGTAAACGGGTTAAAATTGCTTAACTATAGAAAACCTTTTGAAAAGAAAAGGTATCACGTAAGACTTCCCACACATAAACATAGAAAAGTTTTTACCTTACGCTAACCAAAACGTTTGATAGGAAATCCAGTGATATTATAATAGTGTCTAGGGTTTTCAAGTAAATAAGAAATAGCCGAAATTGTTACATTTATTAAATTCCAGCTACATAGGTATACAAACAAAACCGTAGGGTCTCGTACGAAAAATGGGTTTCCATCAATGGCAGGGCTACTGGGGTACCGCCCGTCACAATACGTGGCCTAGATCAACGTACCGAGGGGTACTCCCACTCCCCTGCAACACAAGGCCGGAACCATCCCTTACTGGACAGTCCCGAACAAGACAACCCCGCAGTTGGCCGCGACCCAACTGCCCACACAGCCGAATAAAAAGGGACTTCTAGACAGGGGAAAATCTTGCTCTCCAGTGGGAGCTACCCACGAAGCCTTGCTGCACCTCCTCTATTTTAGCCATTCCCGGTTGATGAGGCTTGAGGTTACGATTACCTTTATAGGACATCAAATCTTAGAATGCTCATTGTCCGCCTCACGATGTGCTGAAAGTATTCAATCCATACAAGTTCGTTCCGGGTTCGAACGAAACAGAAGGCACTATCTCGTTGCACTCATAATTGGAATCACCCTCAGAGTCAATGACCATAGCCCTTGCACTCTGATTCGCCATCTCGAATCTATAAGCACTATTCCGTCAAACTCATTACGGAATCACCCACAAAGTTATACTGACGTATAACCCTTACACCTCGAGTCTTCACTTGCTCCACTTGGATTCACGACCTAACGTTTAATTGGAATCGATGTGGTTTTTGGATATCCAAATATGGAAACCCGATCCCGGTCTCACCGAAACCAAACGCCATTTTAATGTCCAAGTTGTACTTAAGGGTTTAAACAGTTTAACATATATTCAGGACGATATATAAACAGATAGATGAATTATATTATCATAACAGATAATTCATACTAACATTCATCTTCACAAAGCAGCATATCACATAACAGAGATATCTAGTATCAACCAATATCAACATCCAATATCAACCAATCACCCAATATCATTCAACATCCAATATCAATCATTCATCCAATATTAATCATTCATCCATAACAGAATTGATTAACTCTAATCAATTGGATTACTTAAATCATTCTTCATTTATTTATCCCAAATAAATAAATTAATCATCTCTAATGATCTTCACTAATTAATCTTTCTTTGATTAATTATTCTTTAATTACATTCAAGTAATTATCCTATCCATATTCAGTAATTAACCTTAATTACTATCATTAATCACAATAATTAATGATCATTCATTAATTAATTAACTATAATTAATTACATTAATTCTTAATTAATTACAATTAATTAATCACACTTAAATTAATTACTTATATTAATCAACCTTGATTAATATTAATTAATGATCCTCATTAATTAATTTTAATTAATTAAATAATTAATCAACTAATTAATCATAATTAGTAATTAACAATTTGTAACTACTTAACTAAATTAATTAACTTCTCAATTAATTAATTTCTAATTTAATTATATTAATGCTTGATTAATTAATTAAATTAATTAATCTTTAATTACTTCATTAAGTAATTATTAAACAATTTAATTTAATAATTAATCCTTAATTAAATTACTTTATTAATTAATTGTATTTTAATTAATTACACTTAGTAATTAATCTCAAATTAATCACATTTATTAATCAATCACATTAATTAATTAACTAAAATAAATTAAGTAATTAACTCTTAATTACTTACATAAGTAATTATCTCTAATTACTTTCATTAATAAACCTTAATTAATCTCTTAATTAATTATTTAACAAATAATTAATCACATCATTAAATAATTCTTCATTCTTTAATTAATTAATTACTCCATAATTAATTAATTTCAAAACAATTATATAAATCAATTCTTTAATTGATATTATTAAGTGATTAACCAATAATCACTTCAACTAATTACTCCATGAGTAATTACTATTAATTACTTCCATAAGTAATTAACTTCCTTAATTACATTCAATTATTAATCATTAATTACTTTATCAAGTAATTATACTTAATTAATCCATAATTAAGTACTTATTTAAAATTTAATAAATAATTAACTAATTATTTAAAATTAATTAAACAATTAATCAATTAACTTTCTAGATTAAATATCCTTAAGATAACATTATTCTTGATTAATCTTTTTACTTATTCACAAATCCTATTTAATTAAGAATTCTTAAGTTTAAACAAAGATAATTTAACCATATTCATCTTCATATATAAATTTAAATCAAAATTTTATAACTTAAAAAAAATTATACTATTTAGTTTCAAATCGTACATTTACCTTATTTGGAAATAAACATTTAGATATCATCTTAAAAATTTAAAACACATTAATTATCTAATTTAAACTTATTGATTTTCAAAATAAATTTGAAACATTACTTAACAATTTACTTAAAAGTTTGATTAATATTTCAATTCAAATCAATCCCTTAAATTAAAATTCAAAATTTAATTAAGTTGAATTGCTTCCAAAATAAACATCTCAAACAATTTAACTTTAAAATAAATTCAATTATCCTTTGCTTCAAGGAAATCATTTAGAACATTTTAAATTTGTAATTGAACTTAACTAACATTTTTTTTTAAAAGTTATTCCCCAAACACTCACAGCAACCCCAATGAACCCACTTCGAGTCATTCTCCATGAAAATCATGAGGGCTTCACCGAGAACAACTCTTCTTCCCCAATGCAATAATTTCCAGCAACCCAAAACTGTACACACGGAGCACGGTGCACATGCACCTCCACCGCCGACCTTCATTGACCATCGCGACGATCAACATCCATCTCACGAACCCCCTCGAGCAAGAAACAAAACTCAGATTCCACAATTGATTTGTGAATCAAAATATGATCATTTTCGAACTGCTTCAGGAACTCTCTTGCCCAACTTCACCCACGGCCGATCACCACGACACCACCTGGACTCGCCGACCCCACCATCTAGTTGCCATACCCATGAACATCAACTACCCTAAGTGCGCGCGCCTTCGGTTCACCCATCACGTCGCCAAGACCTCTACAGTTCAACTCACATCAACGCAACTAAAACCCTACTCTCTACAGTTCCCTTCAATCCACTAATTAAAAAAAATATTCTGTATTTTTCCCATGATCAATAGCTTGCAAGCAAGCTTCAATTCAAATATGAACTCAATTAATCAAGTAAATCTTCGGTTATTGCCAAAAACCCAATTTACAATCAAACCCCAAATTCATCTTAATTCCTCAACTAAAATTTTTGATATTTACTCCTAAATTCATTATTTACTAACATGATTCCAATCATGTAATTCAAATCCAAAATTAAACAAGTTGATTGATCATGTATTTTAGCATTTTGCCACTGCATTTCTTGTTTCCAGGAATAATTCTAACCTATACTTTTGAAGCAAAATTTAAGTTTTAACTTGAGGATAATCAAACATAATATGTTGAATCTCTGATCTTAAATAAGACCAGTTGAATAAGTTGGGTTTTGATCAAAATTTTAAATTACTGAACCAAGTACAGGGTGAATAAATATACAGGCAGTAAGTACTTATAAAAAGAAAATCATGCATTCATAAAAACAAATATTTATTATCAGAGCAACAACTCGCTTGCATGCATCATTATTTGACCATAGATTAAACTAAAGCTGTTTTTAAAAACATTTACACACCTCCAAATTATAAGCAAAGCAGAGAACACAACATAGTGAAGTTAAGTTCCAGGCTTTTAAATTACTGCAGATCAATTTTAGAGATTTTATTCCCCAGGCTTTTGAACAAAAATTTGAAGAATGCATTTGCTTTGATTTTTCTTACTTGTTGAAATTGAATCCATGCATGTTGAAACTGATCTTCATTTGAATATGCAGATCTTCAATTGCATGTTTAAGTTGCAGCTTGATGTTGAATTGCAGTCTTGAAAGTTATTTACTGATTTGAGCATTTAGATTTAATCTTGCTTTTTAGTTTCAACTTAACATTATCTTTTATCAGCTGAGAAATAATGGATGCCAATATGTTTAATAAACTTAATTTTGATTTTATAAAAATTAAAGAAAGTGAAATTTTTAGAAAGAAGACACTTGTTATTTAAGTTTTACACTTGTCATTTTATGACTTAATTAACTTACATGTGTTTATGAAGGAAGTTAACATGTTTACACATGTTTTTAAGTCTTTTTAAATTAATTTTACTTAGTTTTCAATGTGTATATAACTTACTAATTAAATTTACTTTATAAGTAAATATAAGCTTGCCTTTTTAAAAGAAAATATTCTAAACTAATAAAAATGCAAATAATTCCTATATATGTATTTAAAATATAAAACATTTACATATGCATTTTTAACCATTTAAAATTTAAACACTTTAAAGAAAACATAAGTAAGACTTTAATTTAAATCCTTTCTAAACTATCATATTCAAAAACAAATTGTTTTTCCTATATTTTTAAAACAAATAAATTAATCTTTAAATTAACTTTTTTTTTAAAAAGTTAAAACAAAGCTCCAATTACAATATTCATTCATATCTAAATTATCAGTAGATTAAAATTAAATCTCAAAACAACTCAGACTATAACATATACATTACATATATATTATAATTTGAAAGTTTATCTTTAAATTTGAAACAAAAGATCTCCTATATATCAAATGTATATATTATAAATAGAATAAAAATTTGATTAGCTTTTGAAAAACAATTCTTATCAACATTTTAAATTGCTAAAAAAATATTAATTCCAATTATCAAATTAAATATTTATTAACCATAAAAGATCAAATTCACCAATTTAAAATTAAAATTATAAAGAAAATTATCAAATCAGTTAAATTATTAATGCAGATTATTAAATTTATATTGCCCAAAATTCCAGGTCGTTACAATTACGGTGAGATAATTCATATTTTTCATTCTTCTTTTGTTTTGCTTTAGTTTGTTATATCACATTTGTTATGTGATCTAGAGGCTGTTGATTGTATTATTAGGCAGTTACTGATAAATAAATATGCATTACTTTATTGATATTGTACATAAGTGCTTTTCACACATTGCGTGAATGCATAATTTTAGATGATTCATTTGAAATACATTTTATTTTATTCAATTTGCATTATAACATATATTTGTGATTTGTATTTTTCTTGAAATAATTTTGACAGTAATTAAATTATAGTTTGACTTATATATACAATGTACGCATGTGATATGAATGTCATTGAAAAATCATGTTTATGTTCTAATAGTGAAAAAACGTTTATTTTGACTTTCTACTAAAAAGGCATTGAATTTTAATTCACCATTTTAGCTAAAACAGTTATCTCAATTTTTACTCTTGTTTGTTTGAAGAAAGAGTCTAAAATAAAGGGGGAAATGAAAAGCATGTATACTCTTCGTTAACTCATTATTGGACTACAGTTGGTTTTTGTAGGGTAATTGTTGATTTTGGTGAAAAGGGTTCAAAATAATATGTACCATATTTTCATTATTAGTAGAGAAGAGAAGTGAAATACATCTGTCTTCATTGAAAGATCTTTCGTGTGATAGTTAGAGCTCAGGAACTAAACTAGATGAACTTATTAACTATTCTGTGTTAAACAAACATTCTTATACAGCCGTGGGCACAGCCTTCCACACTCTCCTCTCTGAAAACTATCGGTTGAGGGAACCATTGCGTAATGGCGTAATGCTTATATGAATAAGGTGCTGATAGTTGTGTTATATTGATGTATTAGATAAGCGCTTGAGCAGGTGCAAGTGATAAGAAATATAGATGGTTTTTTTTCCTATAAGAAAATAAAATAAAATACATTAGAAAATCGATCGTAAGATTATCAAATTTCATTGTAGGCACCGAATAAATCAATAAAAGTAGTAGCGTTTTTGAGATTTTTCATCTCAGAAACATCCAAGTATTTTTACGAAGTAATTATGGTGTTTAACGCTTTCATGATTATGAATCAAAAATAATTAAGTAATATTGATATTGCCTTTAAGAGGAGTAATTATGTTGTTTTATTTACACAATTATGGGGAGAAATATATTTGAAATCATTTCGTCATCTCGATTCAATCACTGACAAAATTAAACAATAAAGTACTAAAAACAATAAAATGACATTAAGAAATTTCGTGGTTCTGATGTTAAAGAATTATACGCCCACGGTAAAATGTCGTTATCTTCTCTCTTGATTCTTTGTACAAACAAAAATGGCAAAAGCTACAATTTTTGGTTAGCGTGCCTCAAAAAGAGTAAAATAAAATTCCCTCATTTATTGCTACACAGAGATTTCCGATTAGCATGTCCTTTCTATTTATAGCACACAGTGGTTTACGTGGATTGTCAACGTCATTCTTTCGTTCTTTTGATTTCTGCATTTGGATTGTGCCATGGGTCGACCATCCATCTTTGCTTATTTCATGTACACATATTGTTAACGTGACCATCGATGGAAAACTGAAATTTGAGTGGTTGAATTTTGAACGCAGGCAGGAAGTTCTAAATTCAGGCGGGAAGTTTGGAATTGAAGTGGGAAAACCCAAATTTGAGAAGACTGACTTTCCAGTTCTGTAAAGCAACGGACTTGTGGATTGCGCGCATATGTGTAGGTGAAGCTGCAATAAAAAAACCACCCCCCACTGTGGGAAGGACTATACTATCACTAGGACTTCGCTTTAATTTACTGGGAGTTGTGCCTTTATTATGTTCGGGATGGTGATGCTGCATAGTATTTGTTCCGCGCCAACATCGTCGAGGTTGTACTGCACTGTTCAATCCAAAATATCAGCAAAGTGTAGTGTTGAAGTTAAGTTGCATGGCTTAGTAGAAGAGATTATGCGGCTACTTTGGAGGGTGACTGGTTTGCATAACTATATTCTGAGCCATTTTCGTCGATAGAGGACTGCGGCGTTGCCCTTGCCTTTGAGTGGAGTTTAACGATCTTAAGGATGAAGTTGTGATCTCTTGGTTTGCCTTTGAGGAGTGAGGTTCGGCTCTTTGCTGCGGAACAGTTATTCCATCGTCTCATCTTTCAAGCCTTTCATATTTATGGATAGTGTTTTCTAAGGATTGCGGCGTTGTTCTGTCACATCAAGATGGTGACGCATTCTTTATCAATTTGGTGTTGACATGGGATTGTGGCACAGTTTTGTTACTTCAAGATGGCGGTGCATCCTTTGTAGCATTTTGATACTTAATTGCAGTGCAGACCTGCCACTTTAGATGTTAGTTTAAGATTCAATTGCATCCCGTTTGCGTATAATCGCTTATGGGGTGTGTCAAGGTTTTGTAATGTTAGGATTGCTTTCGAGACCGTATTACAGCCTCCATTTCTCATTGTTACTTGGAGATTTTGTCTTTGTTCCAACCTGTTAATCCTTACTTTATGGAGCTACATCGCAACCTTCATATTTGGTACTTGAAAGCAGTGCAGCAGTTCTACTTGTTTAAGTGAGTGTTAGATTCGCAGATCAATTCTCATACTTTGTGATTATTTCAAGTTCAACGCGGTATTATAGCACCCAAGTTATATTTAATGGAGAAGCGCGCTTTTTATGTTGTGTCGTCGTCCTTAAAGGTTTGGCGTAATATTACCCAGATTTTGTTTTTATATCCTTTTATTGACCGATCTTCTAAAATGTTGTACCTTTAGTCTTTTTACTCCTAAGAAAATACATCTTGATTCTTATGTTATTCTTCTTTGTGATTAATCAATTACATTTTGGGATTTTTCATAATTTCAATTAGGCGGTGGAGATTCGAATTGTGGTAAATATATAATTTTCCACTTCTTCTTCATTGTTTTACACGCTTCAAAAAATGTTAAATACAAAATCTAATCCTCTCCAAGACAAGTTTCTTTTTCGAACAAAGTAAGGGCATATTTCTTTTCTTTTTGTTTCCTTTGCTTTCCTGAACCTTTAATGATTATTGATAATCGATCCGATATATTTTCTTTGATATGGCAACCGTTTCTGTCTCTCCCCTGTCTTTGCCATCCAGGATATCTAAATTAGGGGAAATAGAGGATGTTTTGGGTCATTTCAGGTTCGGGGTTATGTAGGTAGGGTTCTTGAGCCTTGTGATGGCATCCACATGCCCCAGATGGTTTCATTTCTATCCATCCTGAACATATTCGATGCGGACTTTAAGTTCCCTCTAACCAAATTCTTCGTGAATGGTTTACTGTTGTTGGTATTGTCCCTATTTAGCTTACTCCTCTTTCTTATACTCTTTTGATTGTTACATTTATTCTTTATGCTGAGACGAGTGCACCTCCCTCGTACGAAGAACTCCAATTCTTATTCTATATCCATAAGAGTCCTTCCGATGTTGAATTTGTATTTTATTATGCTCAAGAAAAAAAGTCGGTTTTCACGTTTATTCCTGGTATGACCCAGGAGTAGTACAACTAACATTTCTTTATTTTGAATTTTGATGACTTTCCTTATATTTTTTAACCACATTCAAATTGTCCTCTTTTTTTGATGAGACCACTCCATCGTTCCTATCTCGTAGAAAGACAATCCAGGACTTGGGTGAAATGAGCGGAAAACGAACTTATTTTTTACCGAGTTGCTACTGCGGAAATACGATTTCTTGCACACTAGGACAACTTCTTTCGTTCTATTTTTAATTTTCTTTAACTACAGATAAATTTGGGGGTATAATTTGATAAACTGGACAATAAAATTTTATTTCCTGCTCTTAGCCCTTATAAGGACTTTTACTAATCTTAGCACTTTTCTTATGTATATGTGAGATGTGAGATGATTGGGGAACTTATTGACGGGCTCTTTGATGATTCCTCGTCAAAGAAATTAGAAGCAAAGAAAAAGAAAAGAGGAGATAAGAGGATAAAGGACGATGCTTGAGCTTTTGACCAGCCCATCAAGAAATATCACACGTCTTCTTCTCCTCCCCTTCCTTCTGAAGCTCCATCTATCCCCCTTCTTCAGTCTCTCCATGACCCTTGCATTCGCTACTTACCTTTTCCAGAGGACATTATTACCGTCCTTGCTGAGAGGGTGGGACGTGTCACTGCGGATGGTTTATCTCACATTTGCTTCTGCCTCCAAGTGTTATCCTATCACCCTTCCATTTCCTGCACTCTCTAACCCCAAGCTTGCTACCGAGCTCGAGAGGTCTTTGGCCTTCTTATGTACCTTCTTCTCCTTCTTTCTTTAATGGTGACTTGCTTTACCAATTTTTAGTTTATCCATCTTTGTTTTGTAACAGGTAAGTGCTTTGGCGATTGAGGCTCAGAAGAAGGCAGAAGATGATCAGGTCTCATTCGCTGCTCGTACTGCCCAGCTTAAGGCAGACCTTACCGCGGTTGCTTTTGAGGAGACTAGATTGGAGGAAGAGCTCAAGGATCAACGAGAGAAAGCGGAGAAGGCGGAGAGGGCGGAAAAGGCAACAGAGGACATCTTGACGTTGAAAGGTCAAGAGTTAGGGAAGAAAGATAAATTGTCAAGGGAAATGGAGAACGCGCAGAAGGATATGGACAAGCTTTCACAGATCATCTACTGTGTGCTTTATAATTTGTATGTTGCGGTTAAGCATCAATTTTTTGTTGATCGCTTGGATAATGTTTTTCCGAGGTCAATCTTAGTTTCTTGGAGGACCCAGAGAAGATCGAAGACGCCCTTACTTATTGTAGGACAGAGTGAGCTAAGGAGCTGGAGAAGAAGAAAGCTTCCTTATCTTCCTTCCAGAACATCTCTTTTTAGCGAGATGATGAGACTACGCCATCTAAGAAGACCGAGGCCACCTCGACCCCTCAAGTTAATGTAACTATTTGACCATTGTAAATGATTTTTGCTTCTTGTGTAATAAAAATACTTTTGTTTTTTTTTCTTCAAATTTTGTTGCGGTTAATTTCTTTAGTTTACTAGTTTCATCACCGCATTACGAATGACAATGATATTTTCATTCTATAGTCTTCTAAGGAAGTATTACTTACTAAACTCTTGAAGGAAAGCATGAGAAAACTTCAAACTCAGCTCTTAGATCGTCTTGGTCTTAGTGCGGGGCGATCTGCAAGTGTAAAAAAGAATTGAATGAGTTGTTCACACAACTTAAAAAGGAAACTCAGGGGTTGCTTTTCAAAATTGACCAAATAGTTAGGGAAAAAGAAGCTCTTAGCGATTTTGTATTGCGTCGGTGGCGGCATGCTTTAGAGAGTGGTTCCTTTCCACCCGACAGCCCTCATTTGGACTAGTTTAGGCTTTGAAATCTAAATAAGGAGTAAACGTTGTGTATAATTCTCAATTTTTTGTACGTGAATTTATTAGATTTTCCATATAAACTTGTTCTTTATATGACATGTTTTTTTTTTAATTTTAACTTCGTGCATCTCGACTTCTTTTGAATCGAAATTTGATTACTACCAACTTGGTCGATCTTCGTGGGCCTCCCTCCGAATATGTCGAAGCCTTTGAGTCCAAAAATCTTTCGTTCCAAATCGCCGATGGCTCGGATGAAACCATTGCGTCTGAGTTTGAGGTTGTGGCCACAACTTTTGTTGCGGCTTTGGAGGAAGTGAGTCTCCGTTTGACAGTTACTAACAAAGGGCTTGAAAGAGACTTGAATAATGTCCTTTTCGAGCTCAAGGAAGCAAACGATGCACTTGAGTGTCAGTATCAACATAATGTCAAGTTGCGTACTGAGCTGGATGTTGCAAACTCTAAAGTGACTGAAGTAGAGAAGTCATTCAAGGATGGTGAAGCACTTTATGAGATCGTTTATGGAACGGAGATTAAAGAGCTAACGAAGACTATAGAAGACATGTCTCTTCAGGCTGCCTACCAAATTGAGGAGAATGAGGGTGTCGAAGGACGAGAGAAGGCAAAGAGACCTAGCTTGGGCGCGACCCTTACTCCCTCTACAGGCATGGACACCTCGTTGGCGGATGAACGGAGGAAGAAATTAAAAGTACACTTCTAGGTAAGCTCAATGAGTTGCAGCAGATGGAGCGACAAAGGCCAAAGTTGCTTCCTCACTCACAGAGGAAGGGGTGAAAGGTGGATACTCTTAAATATTTTGGTGGCTTTTATAGAAACTCAAAGAAGACTAAGCTTGAACTAATTGATACTTTGGAGAAAACAAGAAAAGATGTTGTGCTCCAGATCTACGTGCTCGAAGATTTACTACGAGGAGATCAGGCTGCCCTTAGTGTCGTATCAGCACTAGTCAACGTGCCTGTGCATGATCGGATTGTCGACCTCGTAGAGAAGCTTAAAAGGGAGAAGGTTAAAGACAAGACTGGGTAGATAGCTTTACAATGCGCAATCGACGTTTTTTCCTATTTTGTACAGCGCTCTTATCTAAACTTCCTTTATATCAAAGAAGATTTTGAGGTGACTACGGAGGATCCGACACACCACTAAGCTGTTATTAATTATGATCCAAGAAATATATTTCGCTTCAAAACAGGCTTGCCTTTGGCTAGCATGCCTAAGCTTAGATGTTTACGATTAGCGCGGTATTTTAGGATCCTATAACTTTGGATACTTTTGTAAGACCATGTTGCAGAATATTTTTGGTTGTACAAATGCTCATAAGAGTACTGTAAAAAACATTTATTATTTTTTTTTTTTTTTGAAAAGACGTAAATTCCTTCTGAATTTTTACTGGATTGTGCTTCCTTTTAACTTTATTGGTCAAGATTCCTTTGATTTTTCAGCCTTGCACCACTAGGCGATGTTCGGAGACAACCGGCTTGGAGGTGAGGCTCAAGTCTGCTCTGATTCGAATTATCGAACTGGTGGGATTATTAACAGACACAAAGACAAATATAAGGTTTTTTTTATAAAGATAAGATCACGACACTGAATGACGACCTTGAAGGGTGTTAATACCTCAGATATTGATTTAGATGACAACAACAATATAAATATTGATAGTAATGTTTTTTAAAGTTGTATAGTGTATATTGCAGAATTTTACACAGGTACAAAATGATTAAACTTGAAGACTGATCAGTATAAAGATCAAGAATGACGATTTAGAGATGATGATCAATACTCATGAGCTTAAAGACAAAAATTTGAAGAGCTCAATAATTTAGTATATAGTTATGAGTCATTAGAATAAATTGTTAAATTCCTTGATAGCAGATTCCGATCTTTACCATAATTTTTTGATCTTTGATATTTAAAAAATATATTTTAATTTCAAAATATATTTTAAAAAAAATATGAAAGTTTTTTAATAGCTCAAAAATATTTAAAAACTATGTTTAAATTATTTTACAGAGTATAGGAGTTTAAAAATAATTTAAAAAACAATCATTTTCAAATTTCACTAGCATATGTCGATATACATATTTTTATATATTGACGTATGGACCGTTGGGGAGATGATTTTTAATGTTTGATTTTTGATTATATCTCTTCATGAATATACACTTCCTTTTAAACACCGTTTACACCAGTGAAAATATGCTTTTCTAATTTTAAAAAGCTGTGATTGTTTATTACATCTTTTCACGAATAAAGACATCTTTCTAAACACTGTATAAAGGGTTAGAAAAAAAAATTTAAACTAATTTTTCATCTTCTTTCTCTAGACTTTCCTCAATTATTTTCTTAAATACAAATTCTACTTTGCTCTCTACAAACCATTCAAACATTTACATGTACTTTCTCATCAATTCAAAGATCAACTTCCTATCAGAAGAGCTATAAGTAATCTTGTATCCCAAGTACAACTGCTGGTATTTGGAAATCAATAACTTTACTCTTATTTGTTTGCATGTTCAAATCAAGTGGACATGCTTAATAGTTCGTCTAAATTCAGTAGGTGATCTTGTAGTTCAGTAAATCAAGAGAGTTTGCTTTGGACTCATGATACATGAGGATGTACCTCGTAGCCTTGAAATCGGAATTGTATTTCGGTTTGCTTCCTATCTAGTTTAAAATTGGCGACTGAAAAGAAATATGTACAAGCAATTGTATGAGACTGGATGTCTGATTAGTTAATCCGAACCGGTATAAAATTCCTTATGTTTTCTCTCTTATTTTACTGCTTTTATATTTATCTATGATTGCATCTATGAGTGATACTCACTCCCTCTAGTGTTACATTAGTCTCATGATCTATTATTCCACAATCCACATTTGATATCAGTGCATTAGTTTTCAAAAACTCGTAATTTGATTTTTGAAGAGATAAATGGCTAGCAACACTGGTTGTTTACTTTTTAAAACTTTTATAGAAAAACAAAATCATGAAACCCATATGATACTATCAAATAGATTAAAAACTAATTATTCTGAAAAGTCACTTGATGTTTTGGAAAGGTATAATGTGAAATTGCAGAAATAAGTATGTTAAATGGCGGATGGTGAGCATACACTTGATATTCATACATCAAAAATTAAGGACAAATGAATACTAAACGATGGATACTCAAGACACATGATGAAAATTCGGAAATCATGAAAGTTATAATTTACAAAGATGAAGGGTTGGTTAACTTCAGAATTAACTAAAAAGGATATGTGATTGACATCGGCAATGTCGGTAACTCTAAGACTCCTATTATTTCTAATGTTTTGCTAGTTAGGAACTTGAAATATAACCCGTTTAACATTAGCCAATTTTGTGATAAAGATTTTAAAATTAAGCTTGAAAAAGATATTTGCCACATCAAGGATAATGAGTCTAAAATTATCTTTGAATGTACTAGGAAATGTATAGTTTACATCTTAAGTATAAAAGTGCCTATGTCTTTTGGCTAAACCTAGTGAAACTTGGATTTTGCATAAAAGGTCCGGCTTTTTAAAATTTAAACACTTATCTAAATTGCTTAGAATTTAGATTTTGATTTCACAATTCACAAGTATATCATATTTAGGGGGAGTACTGTTTTTCATCCATTTATGTTGATGGCAAGGGGGGAGGAAAATATAAATATAACACATGCACATATTAAGGGAGAGTTATTTAACTCAATGAGAGTTGTATTATATCTTATATATAAATATTTACATAGTTGTCATCATAAAAAAAGGGGAGATTGTTAATACCTTGGATATTGATTTTGATGGCAACAACCATATAAATATATACACTAATGTGCTGTTAAGTTTTATAGTATATATTGCAGAATACTGCACATGTTAAAATGATTAAACTTGAAGAATGATTAGTATAAAGACCAATAATGAAGATTTAAAGTTGATGGTCAAGACTCGTGAGTTCAAAGTCAGAGATTTGAAGATCTCAAGAATTTAGTGTAAAATTACGAGTCATTAGAATGAATTGTTAAAGTCTTATAATATATTTCGATTTTTATCACAAATTTTTGATCTTTGATATTTTAAACAAAATTATTTTAGTTTTAAAATATATTTTTAAATATTTTATGAAAGTTTTTTTAAGATTTCAAAAATATTCAAAAACTATGTTTAAATTATTTTACAAAGCATAAGATTTTTTAAACAATTTAAAGTAAAAACATTTCAAATTTCATTAACATATGTCGACATACATATTTGCATATGTCGATGATAATCTTTAAATTTTGATTTTCGATCACATCTCTTCACGAGTAGGCAATTCCTTTTAAACACTATCTAAACCGGTGAAAAAATTCCTTCTAGTTTTAAAAAGTTGTGATTGTTTGTCACATCTTTTCACAAATAGCTACATTTTTTCAAACACTATATAAAGGTTTTTTTAAAAAAGATTAACCGACTTTTCATGTTCTTTCTCTAAACTATATCTACATATATTTTTCAAATACAAATTCTACTTTTCTCTACAAAATATTAAAGCATCTGCATGTATTCTCTCATCAATTCAAAGACTAAACCACTATCAAAAGGGCTATAGGTTATCTTATATCCTAAGTACAAGTGTTTTTTTTTTGAAAATTAACAACTCTACTCTTATTTTTTTGGGTATGCATGTTGCCCGTTCAAATCAAGTGGTTGTGCTTAGCAGCCCATCTAAATCTAATGGGTGATCCTGTAGCTCGGTAAATCAAGAGAGTTTGCTCCAGATTTATGATACAGGAGGGTGTATCTCGTAGCCTTGGAATCAATATTGTATTCTGGTTTTCCTTCTTTCTGGTTTAAAATTGACGATTGAAAAGAAATCTATACAAGCAATTATACGAGACTGGATGTAAGATTTGTTAATCCGAACCAGTATAAAATTACTCATGCCTTCTCTATTAATTTGCTTTATTGCTTTTATGTTTATCTATGATTATGATTACACCTATGACTGATTGATAGTATAAATCTGTGTTTTTAATATGTGATTTGATATTAATCTTGAAAGAATTTTAAAACGTTTACATAAGTCAGAAAACACTATTCATCATTTTTTCTAGTGTTAAAATCCATTATTCCACAATTCACAAATGGTTGTCTCTTCAGGTCGTTAAACAAACTAGTGTAGAAAATGATCTTATCGCGTCCTTGATCGTCGATGTTGTATCGAGGCCTGGTGGTGTTCTTTCGCCTTCATCGAGGGCTAATCTTAATGTTATTTTCTAATGAAAATATGATTTGAAGAAGTATTGCGAGGCCAAATTTCATGGGTTGAAGAATTACTACAGAAAGGGCTCATTTTCGACTTCTTAGGTATGAAGCGGTTTTAGTCAAAATTTTGCGTCATGGGACCGTAGATCTCACCGTTATGACAACATCATAATCGATGATTCCTCTGAGGCGAATTTGAATCATAGTGTAGTTTGTTTTATTATAAGCCATAGTTTCGACCTTAACTTTTGATGCAACTTTGCATGACGATAAATTTATTCTCTCCTGTCATGTGTGCAAATGCGAGGAATCACGCAGCTATGAGCAGATTTTTAGTAAATTTTAGTTTTTAGTATTTGCTTGGCAAGCTTTATTTATTTTATGGAATTGTATCTGATTTGTAGGTTGTACCACATTCCATGCATTATCTTTTCTTGCCATTCTCAATTGATTGCTCATGCAGTTCATGCATCTTGAGCTTATTTTTGGTATTCATGCTCTATCGTGCTCTTAGCACGGTATGCTCGCTATTTGGGTGCAGACTATATTTTAACGGTAAAGTCAGGTCGCGTATCTACAACCTTTTAATTCACGCGTTTGATTTTTTGTACTAGTTAAGGTCGTATAATATCCTTACGTTCAGTGTAATTGTTTGGCCGAGAAGCCGAGTTGCATATGCTACAACTTAATGTTACTAGCTATGTTAGTGAAATTAACACAGAGGTATTTTTATATTGGTTTAGCCCGTCTAATATCCCTAAGTTCAGTTTACTGTATTACTATTTTCCATAATAATGGAAATGTTTGTTCTACAAGTAACGTTGATTATACAAAATAAGACTTGAGATGCTTTGAATTCCATGTTCTCGAAACTAGATTTCCATCATGTTTAGATTTGATCCGAGGGTTGATCTAGAATTTGCCTTTGAGTTTGGCATTAATTTTTGGGCTAGCTTCACCATTCTCATTTTCGAGAGTGCCGCTATCACTCACACGCTGCATAGCCAGTGCAGTCGATGAGTGATGGAGGTGAGGCATTGATGGTTAGGGAAAGTTGGCCTAAAAGCGGTTTGTTGGACCATGCATCTCTCTAATCCCTTCATGCGTTGGTTTATTAGGTTTGTGAATGATTGAAGAGCAGTTAGGATAGGGTTTGAGCTAGGCTCAGCAGAAGCTTCCATCTCGGTTTAGGATTAGAGGGGATGAATGACCTTTTTGGGATTTTTGAGGCCAGGTGTAATTGCTCTTGGGCAAGAGTATTGGAATCTGTGAGATTCATGGTATTGCAATGATATTTGAAAAAAGTATTTAAGTTTTGCTAAAGAGGAAAACAATGCCCTCCTTCTAGCGTTAAAAATGTTAGTAAGGTTTTCCATCTCAGAAACAACCAAGTGATTAATATGAAGTAATCACTGTGCTGAACACTTTCGTGATTATGAGTCAACAAAATTGAGTAATATTAATATTCCATTTATGTGCAGTAATTATATTGCTTTAAAGCTTACACAATTATGGTGAGAAATATACGATAAATAGATTAGTTATCTTAGTTCAAGCATTGACAAAATTAAACAATAAAGTAAAGTACTGAAAACAATAAAATAACACAGAAAATTTACGTGGTTTGGATGTTACAAATGTTACGTCCATGGGTAAAATGTCACTATCTTCTCTCTTGATTCTTTGTACAAACTAAAATGATAGAGTACAATTTTCGATCAGTGTGTCTCAAAAAGAGTAAAGTAAAATTTTCCTTTTTTTGCTAGCATCCTTTCTATTTATAGCACGTAGAGGTTCACATGCATTGTTAATGTTTTTTTTTTTCTATTTTGGTTTCTACCTTTGGATCGTGCCTTGTTTCGACCATCAATCTTGCTTATTTGATGTGCAAGGATTGTGAATATGGCATTTGGTGGAAAACTGAAATTTGAGCGGTTGAATTTTGAACATAAACGGAAAGTTCGAAATTGAGGCGGGATGCTTGGAATTGTGGCGGAATGCTTGGAATTGAAGTGGAAAATCCCAAATTTGAGTAGATCATGACTTTCCTAGTTATATAAAGCAACATGCTCGTGGACCGCGCATATGTGTAAATGAAGCTGCAATAAAAAACCATCTCCCATTACGGGAAGGACTATACCATTGCTAGTAGTCCGGAACTTCACTTTAGTTTATTAGAAGTTGCTTTATTATGCCTGGGTTAGTGATGTTGCGTAGTATTTCTTCTACACCAACACTATCGAGGTTGTACTGCACTGTCCAATCCGAGATATTAGCAAAACGTAGTATGGAGTTAAGCTGTATTGCTTAATAGAATAGACTATGCAGATACTTTGGAGAGTGACTGCTTTGCATAATTTTGTTCTGAGCCGTTTTCGTCGATAGAGGACTGCATTGTTGCCCTTGCTTTTGAGTTGGGTTTAACGGTCTTGGGATGAAGTTGAGCTCTCTTGGTTTGCCTTTAAGGAGTAAGGTTCGACTCTTTGTTGCAGACAATCCTTCCATCAACAGTCGTTCATGTTTGTGAATAGTGTTTTTTAAGGATGGTAGTGCTGTTCTGTCACGTTAAGATGGCAGAGCATTCCTTATCAGTTTGGTATTGACATATAATTATAGCACAGCTCTGTTACTTTAGGATGGCAAAGCATTCTTTGTAGCTTTTTGATACCAAATTGTGGCACATACTTGCCACTTTAGATATTAGTTTAAGATTGTGATGCATCGTCGTTTGCGTATAATCGTTTAAAGGGATCTGCCGTGATTTCGTAATGTTAGGATTGCTTTCGGGGCTACAGTGCAGCCTCCATTTTCATTGTTTCTTAGAGATTACACATCGGTTCCAACCTGTCAATGCTTACTTTATGGAGCTGCAGCGTAACCCTCATATTTGGTACTTGAAAGCCGTGCATCAGTTCTACTTGTTGAAGTGAGTGCTAGATTCATAGATTGGTCCTCATACTTTGTGAGTATTTCAAGTTTTCGACGCAGTATTATACTGCCCAAGTTATACTCAACGGAGAAGCGCGCTTTTATGTTTTGTCACCGTCCTTAAGGCTTTGGTGTAATATTATCTGGATTTTTGTTTCTTGTGTCCTTTTCGTAGTTCAACCTCTATTATAGGGCAGTTTCTTTGGCTTAGCGTTTACATTAATTTCCCTTTGTTTGGAAAATATGGGTGTAACAAGTAGTATTTCAATGTTCATGGAGCGGATTGAGGCATAAATATGGAGATTTAAGATAAACTTACAAAAAATAAATTAATACAACACACATGTGGGGAAACAAGTTATATATGTCATCTTTTAGAGATATCAGGTTGCATTGACCATTAGGAAGCCACTAAAATGTTTTTTGTTCATACATATAACAATGTCAACTCACACTATTATGCTATTCTATTATATATGCTAGGCATAGTTATGAAAAAGGCACACAATGCCGCAAAATAGCTTGGTACGAGGCGTACATTTGTGGATATTTGATCGCTGTTGAACTCGTCTCCTTCGAGAATCTCTTATGATATACGTTTAGAGTTGCTTCATCTCTTTCGAAAAGAATTATTATCATTTATCCTTGTACCTTACTTATCTTGTGCTAATCAGTTGTTTAAGCTAGACTGACCCGTGTATTTTTATATGCTCGAGTCAGACCGAGTTGTTTCAGGTTAATTACCTGCTATAGGATTTTGCTATGCTGCTTCCGCCTTGAATATTCTACTTTTCTCCTTTTATGTAGTTTTGTAGTCTATTTGTATGACTCTGATATGTATCTATTGTTTTGACTCATTGTATATTGTGTAGTCTTTGTACAACTTCTGATGTATCATTTTGTATTGTACCGGGATGTATCTGTATATATGTGTGTGTGTGTGTTTGACTGTTGTTCTGTGATGTGTTGTACACATTGTTGTTGTATTTTGTTCTGATAGATCCGTTAGCCACTTTAGTTTTGTATTAAGCATTTATTGAATATGTCGATTCACTTGAGAAAGTAAAATCTTTGTAGAGCACATTAATGCATTTAATAGATGTTTAAGACAAAGCTATAGATGGTCGCTCCTAACCAGCCCTATTCTCTGCATTAGCGGATAGTATTACCTAATAATACTCTTTATTAATGTGGATCTTGGGATGGGGCGTCACAACTTGGTATCAAAGCGCCCCTTATCTAGCTAAAGGATTTTCTCTTTTTTCCATTCATCATTATTGTATTTATTCTTACCTTCATACTTAGATAGAGATATTCTATTGGACATAGAATGCCAATATTTAAAATCTAAAAAAAATGGATTAATCAGCTGTGGCACGTTCACTAAAAAAAACCCTTTTGTAGCTAATCATTTATCAAGAAAAATTGAAAAAAAGTTGTGACGCTTCACTCCGAGACCCACATTAAAAAAGAGTATTAGTGGGTAATACTTCTGCTAATGCGGAGAATAGAGATGGTTAGGAGCAACCACCTATAGCTTTGTCTTAAACAACTACTAATTACGTTGATTTAATGCTTTAATTTTTTCTTTCTCAAGTGGATCGACATATTCAATAAATGTTTAATACAAAACCATAGTGGCTAACGGATCCATCAGAACAAAATACAACAACGAAATGTACAACACATCACGGAACAACAAATAGACATATATATACATATACACTGATACATCCCCAGTACAATATAAAATGATACATCATAAGTGGTACTAGGACCACACTATATACAACGAGTTAAAAATATAGATAGATATCAGAGTCAATCGAAAAGACTACAAAACTACTCGAAAAGAGATAAGCAGACATCTAAGGCGGAAAAAATCAAAGCAAAGTTCAAAGCAGGTTTCTAACCTGAATTAATTTGGTTAGTATACATCCACTTTGAGTGAGCGTTTTTATTAATACCATCGAGAAGAGTATAAGAGATTGATTACAGATGATCAATAATTTTAATAGAATTGATTTGTGAAGAAGAGAATTGTAGAAAGTTAGGTTTTGATAAAACCCTAATTGATGGAGGTCAAAACCCTAGCAGTCGCTTTTTAGATGCATACATAAATCTCATCTCTGAAACCTGAAGATAACTTATATAGGAGAATAGAAAAACCTAGGAAAAAATTCAAAATCGCCCCTTCGAACATCACAAATCTTCATATCAAACTCAAATAAAAAAACAGACAGAAGTCGCCTCAGGCGTCTGACAAAAGCCTCAGCGTCTAAGTTAAGTCTCTGGAAAACTGACAGGAGTAGCCTCAGATGTCTGACCTGGGTTTTTGGAACAGCTTTGTTGAAGCCTCAGATGTCTGTCGACTTCTCTCAGACATCTATCGTTGCTCCAACACCACTTCACCTTCTTCGTCGTATTTGCCTCCTCCAAGCTCCAATTTGCGAACCATTTTCTCCGTCATCAAGCTACTTCCAACTCCTTCAGTTCCATATATAGTATCGCCAAAATTCGACATGGAGATCCCACGGACTAGGATCAATAGACAAACCAGTTCTGAGTAACTCAAGAAGTAATGCATATGTTTGGACTTAGTTCTACCTCATTCCTACGGTGCACAATAAAATACATGTCTACATAAGTAGTAACAAGGTTAAGCTATACTTTTAATGATGTTCGTATCTTAAAGACGTCAAGTGGAGTATACGTAGGTGCTCTTTGGATGCAATCGCCTATGTAAGTGTGAGCATGGTCGTCTTTAAGAAAATATCAAGGCTAAATTCTCTAAAAACACTCGAAGAATCAACTTTGTTTAGAACCAAAATGAACACAACCAAGAGATTGAATGTGAAGGGTAACAATTCTTTGCCTGGTTATACACCAAGGCTGATGGTTCAAGATGAAATAGTTCACCATTAGCCAACTATATCATATAAATTTTAACTATGGAAAGTTCAAAGTGAAATATCTACTTATTTACGATATAACATTTTTTCTATATGCACTCTATGATATTCCTCTTTCTGGAAGAAACATATATCATCATTCATGTGTGAGATTGTTAGAAATCTTTCATAAGAATTATATGAAAGAAGATATAATTAGTCCCACGTTGAAAAAAATAAGAGAAGTATACATTATCAGGCTCGGTTTCTGGGTTAGACTGGCCAGGCGGCCGCTTAGAGAAACCCCCCGGGTGAGGGCAATGGGTGGGGAGGTAGGTGATTGTTGACAGGATTTTCAAGTTTACGGTTTAAAAGTTCATATTGCTGCTTTTATAAACAAAGTTGATATTGGTGCAGTGGTAGTATAGGCTTTCTGACTCAATAGGATAGGACTTCTGATTTTTTTTTGTCGATTTCTATGAATACAGGGAATAACAGTATTATCTCAGTTGGTCCGATCATTCTATGATTATTATTTTCACTGTGTACATTACGAAGATACTTTCTGAAATGGGTGAAGAAGATACATTAAGTTGGAATGTGAATTTTTCAGGTTATGAATCTAATTGGGGATGTAAAAGGAAAAGTTGCTATTTTGGGGGACGACATCATTGATACAGCAGGTAACTTATTGTGTTATTCAGTCGCTTGCATGATTTTATGTGGAATTCCATAGTTCTGTGTTACTGAATTCCCTTATATATATATAATGAAATTAGGTGCAACCACTAATGCTGCAGCTTTATTAAAGAAAGGAGGAGCTAAATCGGATCTTACCTGTGCCATACATGCTGTTTTCAGGTGAAATATGGGTTACATATTATATCAATGTTACAAAAATAGGAGCTGTATCGGTATTTCGTTTTTTCTATTATTCTGACGTGAGCTCAAAGAAATTCACATTTGTATAAATTAGAGCTAATCTGCAATTTTCATATTTGTACGCAACAACTAGCAAATGAATTTACTGACTTAGAAGTATAAATATTGTGCATTTTGTACCCCACTTGCAATTGAGAGATTGTCTGGTGGCGTTTTTACGCATTTATGGCGATGCCTACGTTAGTGACATTTTCCAGCGATCCACAGGTCCTAGAGTGTTTTATTTATTTTCTCATTTTTCATTTATTTTTGTCTTGTTTATATTCAATTTAGCTTTCTATTTTTTATTTCTCATGAAGGTAACGCAACAAAGAGAATCGTGCAAGGATGCTTGTTAAATCATTTTGTTAATTGATGCTACAATATTATTCATCTGATTAAAATAATGGTACCCTTGTAGCAATGTATGAAAATATAATGTTTCTATCCAAAGAAAATCCCATTATAATTTTATGAGAGGAAAAAAAAAATTGTAATTTTTTGTTGGTTTTGATTAAAGAATCATTTGCATTATTCAAAGCAAGATGATGTTCAAACGTATTTGTAAAAGAAGATGAAATGAGGAAAAAAAATTAGTAGTACAAGAAGAAAAATACATGTTTTTAACTTCATTTTATAATATATTATTTTCAAGTCATATTGCTTACATTATCTATAATTTGAAAGTGTCCAACTGTTACTTTTTTACGTTTAACTCTTCATATTTTGATCATAATTCATAACATTGTTTGTACTGGATGAAGAACGGAAGTAAAAATTGTAACTTTTTTTTGGCCTGGAACATTTACACTATCATAGCATGCAAGCTATGCAAGTAATTATGTTCTTATGATAACATTAGTAACACAAGCACATATTAAGCACATTTCACGGTTCACAAATGAAAGAGCTAAACATAAAACATGAATTTGAAAAAAAAAATCAAGAAGAAACAAAAAAATACAAACAAATTAACAACATTTGTGGTGTACTTCCATAATCTGGTTCTTGGGCACATCGATAGATCGATCAAATAACAAACTGATAGGGTTCAGAAAGGACATAAAGTTTATGTTTGATGTAAGAAGGAACGTGAAACTTCTGTCCAACGAAACAATTATCTATGAGACAATAGAATGCAGTGTTTGGTTTAAAAATGAATTTTATGTTTTCGGTTTTCAATATGTATGTCAAATATGAGATGAATGGAGGGACAACAGATGAGATGAAAGAAAGACGGATGAAAGGACGAAAGGGATAGAGAGACGACGAAAGAATGAATTATTTCACTTGCTTGTGTTATTTACTAAAACACATAAAAAAATAAAGTTGTTTTCTATTTTGCATGTTAACTTCGTTTTCTAAACCGGTCGTTTTCGACAATATACATGTGTCATGTGCATTTTTGTATGAAAGAAAATCCATAAAATAATAAACCAAACACTACGGAAATGTTCTCAAAAGAAGCTTTTGAAATTACGCACTTTCCCTGCTAACTTACATGATAAGCAGAAAGCTTTTTTTGTTAACTATAAGATCTATATTCACGTAAATCTATATTGCTTAACCATAAAATAATAAACCAAACACTACTAAAACCGTTACTTCTGTCTATGGCTTAACCATAAAATGAAAACTGTTACTTTTATCTATTAATTAACTCGGGGATATATTACAGTGCTTATCTAAATTTCCTTATTCCTCTATCTTGACTTCAGATGCATTCACAAACAATTTTTGCTTTGTTTTTCATTTTTTCCACATCGGAATCTAGGAGCAGAGCATGTTGTCTTTTACCATCCATGTAAGGAAAATTAATATTTTGAAAATGATGCATCAGACAAGTCCGACGCGATGAACACCGAAATTTAATTTTAACTTAAAAAACAAAATAATAAATTTAAAACAAAGGTCAAATAACAACAAGTCAAAAGCTTTAAAAAATTATATGTATTTATAACTTTTAAGAATATGTATTTTCTGTATGTGTGTATGTGTGTGTGTAAAGTGGCTAAACAAATTTTTGTAAAAAGTAAAACCATATAAGTAATAAGTTGATATTTTTGGTAGAAAAATGACACTGGTAATCATCTAAGTTATAGCAGTTGGGATAACCAAACTCTTTGGGTGAAGTAGATGCAAAATAATCACCTCAAAAGCAGGAACTTCTGGTCTATCACAATTCCAGCTGGCTTTGGAAATGTCTTCACTAATTGAGACCAACTCTCCTCCTTCTAAACAAATACAGTGGAGAAGCTCATGTAATCACTTATTCTGGAGTGCTCTTGGGTTGAATCTGGCTAGGTATTGAATTATATTATATTATAAAACCAAAGGCTATCTTTTAGTATTCCTTGAGAATGCATAGACAAGGAACTGCATGTTATAATATATGTAAATTCAAAAGAGTGGATATGCTATACAATATTTGTTATATTTTGTTTAGTCCCACATTATGGGATAAGTTAAATTTCAAGCTCTAAAACTTTTATATAATGGAGCATGTGTAATGGAAATATATTACTAATTTCAGAGATGAATAAAATGTTTCCATCCTCTATTTCTAATGGCTTCTTATTTTTATGTAGTTTAGAACACGTTATCATGTATTGGATATTCAAATCTAGAAGAATCTAATCTATCTCTTTCTCTTATTTAACCAATAAAATGAGATCCGAAATTTTCTAGATTTGTTTTGCGATTAATTTAGATCTCGATTTAAGTATTCTTGTTTCACAATTCTATATCTATTTCTTAATTTTTCAAATTTAGATTTAAGTTTTAATAGATCTTATCTTTTCAAGATCTTATTTTATTATGGATCTAAATTTATAGATCTTATTCCACTGTACATGTATTTTTGTTATTATATTTCAGATCTCATTTACTATAGATCTTATTTTTTGTTCTTATTTTTCTGATCTCATTATATTGTAGATCTCAAAATCACATTCGAATAATATATCTTTGAGATTTGTTCATGGTTAAAAAATAAAATGTTGTGATTTTTTGAATTTGGGTTTGAATTGATTTCAAACTTGCTTATTATTGCATGTTTTTTGAGTCCATTATTTTGGAAAGAAAAATTTGAGTTTAACAATTTCTATTGTTGATTCAAATAAATTTATTGAACTTAATAGTGTTTTGGTTTATGATGTAGATCAAAGTAATCTATGCACGTTTGGTAAATGAAGTTTTCATTTTGAAAACTCTTTGATTTGGATTTTGACTTTGAAATAATTTTGAAATATATAGTTTATATTTTCAGAAGAAATATTTTATTGTTCCTTAGAGAAACATATGCAAGAATAATGCATATTTAGAAGATCATATTAAGTTTAGATTCAATATTAATATTGATTTTGCAAGTGAATGGAAACATTAATGAAAGCATACACGATAAACTTAATTTTTAGCATTTGAAATAAAATTAAGAACCTGCAGTTCCTATAATATACTAAAAGCTTAAGTTTCCATAAATAATCAAATTTCATGTTTTCTTGTAATAAAGAACCAGAAGTTCCAAAAAAAGCGGAAACTTGAATTATTAAAAGGGATATATATATATATATATATATATATAAGTTATTTCACAAAATTTGACTATTAAGTAGTAAAGATTCTCTTATGGTATTCGTTTTAATTTTATTTTCGATATACTGAACTTAGATTTGAGATGAAATTTTGCTAAATAAAGTTAATTAGATTGATTTATTTGTTTGTAAAGAAATCAATTCGTTGTGACAATATTTTATATTTTTGGCCGCAACAATGTTTAATTGCATTTATCTTTTTAATCATAAATGCATTAAATGTTGTCGTCATAGTAACAAATTAAATTACCTTATTATCATACATGCATTGACTATAGTAAATTAAATGTTGTTGTGTTTTTATGTTTGGAATAAGTATAGACATATGGTTTATTATCCGGTGTACTTGTTTTAGCAAACAATGCTCGATATAACGAAAGAAATAATTTTGAATAACAAGCTGAAGTTGTGAAAAGATTTTTTTTTCAACCAGAAGTTGTATAACTCGGTCCGAGACTTGAAGTCCTGAATTATGTAATGATTTGTTGATAAAGTCTATGACTTGAAATCTTATAGTTATTTTTTTATTAGTCGAAATGTATAAGCTTCTAAATAAGAAGTTCACAGAAAATTTGAGAACCCGAAATACATAATAAATTAATGAGCTTGAAGTTCATGAATTAGAAACTCGAAGCTTTCTTAAAACTATGTGAAATTTTAAGATTACACTTCTTGAAGAAGTTAAAAGAGATAAATACATCTTAACACAAGATTATGACGGTGCGTTCAAGAGATTTCAAAAATCACAAATGAGTTATATCTTACTTACATCTTTGCATCTACATATTATATTGACCAAATGTCCTGAAGGTATTGTGTTGTATGACATTTCAAATACGTCTTGAATTGAAAATTAATTATTAATTTAGCTTTGAAAAGGATGTTCATTATTTATAAAATATGAATTCAAATGACATTTTAGTCCATATTTCTCATTTTTCATTTCAGTTTATATGTTGTAGTTGGTTTAAAATGTTTTCCCCCATTATATATACTTCTATGTAAAAGTACACATGGTCAATTTATAGGTTCCGTGCAACACAAAATATAATTTCATTTCAATATGTGCAGCTTTAATTTAATTATGCTTTAATTTAATTATTCTCTGTTGCTTTCTCATTGATATATCTAAATATAGATCTGATCTTTACTATTCGCACTATGTTATGAAACCTAAAGTTTTGACAAATTATTTTTGGGTGCATTAGTCAAACTATTTAATTAACGAAATACATTATAGTATTATCTAAAGGAGATAACTCATATAACGTACTGTTTAAGTTTATGGATGTGTGTGTGTGTATTAATCTCTTGATGCGATGTTTTCTTTAAAATTTATATTGCAAATCCAACATCCCAGAAGAGATGTTATAGAAATTTTATTTTTGTTAGATTGCAATTCCTTCAAAAGAAACACTATATTTTCTGAAGGAATATCATATAAAACATTAGAAGTAATAAAAATAATTTATCTCAAAAAAAAGGTATTGTATACCAATATTACAGTTCAGAAGTAGTGGTTCTATCTCCTACATCTTACGTTCATTTGGTGCATATATTTTTGTCACAGTATTAAAAGTTTGATGTGACGTTTCAATAAAAAGTTACAACAAAAATCTCCCATAGAGATATTTTATGCTATTGTAAAACTAGTAATTATATAATTTATGTGAAAGAAATATTGTATATTGATATGACATTCTAAAGCAACAATTAGCAAAGGGATCAAATCTAAGAGTATTTCTGTAACGTACGCGGATTTTCGTTGCCGAAAAACCGAATAGTTATGGGTTTTAAAAAGAAAAGAAAAGAAAGAAGAGAGAAAAAGAAGAAAGAAAAAGAAAAATAGAGGGAAAAGAAGATAGACAATTTTTAGAAAACAGAGAATTTTGAAAAATAGAAGATAGAAGAATTTTAAAAATAGAACGGACGGAAAACAACAGAACAACAACAGAATCTCACAATTCGCAGCGGAACAACATATAATAATAAATGAATAATCTTTAAACAAAGAACTATATCGGTTATTACATTACATCACATTTCATTACATCAAATCATCACATCAGAGTGTACAACAACATACAACAACATAACAATGCAGCGGAAAAAGAAATACTATATAAACTAGTAATACGCCATGCCAATCCAGTTTGCCTCCAGCAACTCCAGAATATCCAGAATATCCTGATAAACCTAACTCTTTACTGCCCGTGTGGAAATTGGTGGGCACCCAGAGTTTAGGAAGGAAAACAATAAACTCCAAGTCAGTCATGTGACTGGTGTGGGAACTCAAAACAGTTTATTTATCTTTAAAATCAAAATAGAGGAATATTTTTAATCAATTCGCAATGCTTTTAAAAATGAGACTACCATAAGGCCTCCCGCACACACACACATGCAAACGCAGAATCGGAGGAGATTTCTCCTTATGATAGCCAAAGATGCTTGATACGCATTTAAAATAACATTTGATATTATTATTAGTGCATAATGTATAACAAATCATTTCGAAAATAAAGATATAAATCTTAGCCGACATAGACATTTCGAACTATGCCTACTATAGCTACTATCCAAACAGTGGTGACCACCATAAGTGAATAGCAGGTTCTACAACTAATACCGTACAAGTTTCGTATTGGGAATTGGATTTCCAACAAATGGTCAGGCCAAGGAACTTCCCATTGCCACTGAGAATGCCTCTGGATGGACATCCCCGAGAACCAAACCGGATCTCAACCAACACAAGGCCGGGTTACTCCTAACTGAGTAACAACTGACCGAATATGCCATCCCCGGGTCCTTTGGGACCTTTTTCCGAGAGCGCTCTCTAATCAATTCACACAATCATAACAAAGTGTTTTCAACATGAGTAAGTATCTGGGCTCCATACCATGATACCACCCTTTTCCAGAAGGAAATGGACACATCCTAAAGGGTGCTACCCCTCATAACCTTGCTGCTTCTTTCCTGTTTTGACCATTTCCGGGATGTGAGGCTCGACGAATTCACGTCCACAAAAACATACTTTATACAAAAGCCATGCTTTGGGTCAATAAATGATCAACACAATGATCACTAAGATAGACGATCAAATAAATGATCCTATCACAAATAATCAACACAATGATCATTTCAGCATCACTCAGCATGTCACATTACCAAAATGGGATATATTGCTGATAACTTCAACTATATAACCTTTGAGCTCGTACGTCTCAAAGAAGGGTGTTAAGCAAAGAATAAATTCTCCGCCACCAACAGAAATATATTTGAAAGAAATCGGCTTTATATCTCAAATTGTAATGTCAGACATACACTCCATACAAGTCTGTTCCGGGATCGAACAGAACCGAAGGCACTTACAAAGAAGTCCTTGCAATCCGGATATTCACAATCCTGATCGGATTCACCATCACATATGGAGAACTCAATACCGTAGCTACTCGGTGCAGAGTCAATCGATAGTTCATCCTATCGCTTTCGCAAATACCGGTCTTCAACACCGATCTTCAAATGCAATTCACAACGACGTATCACATATTCGGAGTGGGTTATACGACCCCATGGTCCTTTCCCGGTTAACCCGAATAGTGAGCGCTTATTCAAAAATAAGTGTGCATTCAAATTCAATCATATTCACATCAAATACCCATTCAAAGGGAAATATTGATAGTCGGCTATTGAACTATCAATGGATATGCATACATCACCAGATTCCAAATAATTTTCCAAATTATTTACATTTCCAAAATATCTTTACAAGATATAAAATTCCAACACTTCAAAAATAAATCAATATTTATTTTTAACCAATTTCACTTTTCACATATAAATTCCATAATGAATTTATATTTCAAAATATTCGTGCATATACGATTTCAATTATTCATTTTCAATTTATCTTCAAAAAGATAAATTCTAAATATTCACTTCATATTGGAAAACATTTCCATACTTATTTACTCATAAGTAATTCACAAATCTTTTATTTTCAACACTTAGAAAATATTTAATATACTTAAATCGAATTAAGTATATATTTCATTCTTTAAGGAAATCATTCACTTAACATATTTATTTGGGCCAAAACGAATGTTACGTAAAACATCGTTACGACAACCCAAAATCACTAGTATAGGGATTCGAAATTAAATAGATATATAAATCCCGATACTATACAACCCATTTCCTTTCGGAAATCATTTACTATAACAACAGTGTTATAGTCCACCATTTCCTTTTATTTCTCGAAAACGTCTATTTCAACAATAAATGTTGAAATTTATGGTTTCGAATCTCAACACCTTTAAAACATCGTTAGATCGTTTTAATTCTGTTTAAAATATCACATTCTAAAACATTTTCTTTAACATGTTATTCACTATTCAAAAACGTGAATAAACTTCGTTAACAAATCTCATCCTTTTATTCATTTTTATTTCAAAGGATTATTCACAGTCTAAAACGTGAATATAACTCTATTTCTAAGTTATAACAATTAACTTATCGAAATAAGTCGTTTGCGAATTTATAAAACAACGTTTATAAATTCCATATCTATTTATTTATAAAAACTTTCTTTTTATAAATTCCTTTATTAACCTATTCCCGTTTATAACTAAATTATAACTAAACGTTCACATTATAAGTTAATTACTTATAAAACGATTATTTTACAAAATCGTTCTTTTTAAAGACTTTTCAATTTATAAACCTTATAACTTATAAGATTTATTTATTTAATCAATCTATTCTTCAAATAATTTCACCAAATTTATAAATCTTACTATTTATAAATTTCATTTATAACTTCACAGTTTATAGTTCTATAAATTTCATTCATTTATGAAATTCATTTTCACTACATTCAAACACTTATAAAAACTCGTTTTATAATGTCTATATTTCAATTTATAAATATCCATTTATAAATCTCTTAATATAAATCAGTTTATATTATTATTCTAAAACGTCTTTAAATTCCTTTATAATTTCATCATTTCGATTTGTAAAAAAATCAAATTTTATAAATCCTATATTTAAACTTTTATCATATATTCAAAAATCCAATCTAAATTATTTTATAAAATCATTAGTTCATATTTCTCAAAAATCGACTTTTAATCGTATTTCTAAAAATCAGCTTTTTAACTATATTTCACAAAAACCATAATTTTTATAACTTTAAAAATTATAACGTTTATTTATTTATAATGGATCAATTCCAAAAATATAGTATATTTTCAAAATCACTTTTAAAATCATTTTAAAATCCCAAAATCTGGGTCCAATGATGCTACACACCAAATAGTCAATCACGACTACAACGATATCATATATCGATATGATATTCCATCAAATATCAAAATATCTGAAATAAAATAAATACTGTTGAGGAATCCAGTTGGATCCCTCCAACCTGTTTCCTGCATCCAAAAACATTAGCACAATACCAATTTCGCTCCAGTACGAAATTATCGCGGTATATGTTCTTAATAAATATTATCCGCTTAATAACGGCGTAATAGGGTCTCATCCGCTAAACAAAAAATGCGGGAAATCAACAACTGCAATATATACATATGCCAATATATATATATTGATATTATATATAATACCAATTTCACTGTTTATGAAATATTCGCGGTATATGTTTATAATAAATAACATCCGCTTACTAACGGCGCATAATGTCTATTTTAACAATCAATAATTTACAGTCATCATTCAAACATGCATTCAAATATTTTAAATCTAACTATTTAAAATAAAATCGAAATCTATTCGATTGAGTGAGAAGTTCTCACCTTGGTTTTAATTTCCGTTTAAGCTTTTATTTCGAATAAAATTAAACGCGCGTTTAATTTTACCCGAAATTCTCACTAACTCCAAATGACTCCAAACCAACTCCATCGCGTAGTGCTCGTCCATACGATTCCAACGCAACTGAGTTTGCATTTTTTCGACCTCGTATGAAAAAGTTATGCATTTTATAAGATCGTACACGATTTATATAACTAAATTCACAACTAACTTAATAATTTAAACCCAAACAAATCACAGCCTTTGATCTCACCCCCCCTCACATCTGGGCCGCACGTCTCCACCCCCATCTTCTTCGTTCTCATCTCCAGGTCTTGGCCGAAAGCATGAAACCCAATAATGAAAACTAGGTTTAAATATTGCAACTTCAATACTCAATGAAAATTCGATCGGCTACATGCATTTTGAAGCTCTCAACTCCCTCTAGGTTCGGCCCCCTCCATGCCAAGCTCGGCCTGCTTATGCACGTGGAAATGCGTGCGAAATCTGATGCAAACGGCCCATCCTTGCTCCCTCTACGCAACTCCAAACTCGATCATATCCGTATGGATTTCAAGCTCTCTTCATGCTCTACCTTTTTCGTGTTGAACACTTCTTCTAATTCCTTGTAGATTGGGAGAGATTGAGAGATGAAGGAGATGGATTTCTGGCCATTGAATATTAGGGCCGGCTACATGAATGAATTAGGGTTTGGAATGATATTTTATCAAATTTTGTGAAGGGGTAGGGCTATTTATAAGGAACGAGCGACACTATTCATCCCGGATTTTCCGAACTCCGATTTAGACGCCGTAACCAGCGTTTCTAAGGTTTACCCCGCGTTCCGGACACAATGGAACAAGTTTCGGAAGCTAATTCGGAAGTATGTGCGAGTTATGGCTGAAAACGCTCAATTTAAATTAAACCGATTTAAACCGATTTCTAGGCGTTTTAATTTGTACCGGACAAACGGTAAATCCAAATGACTTGAAATTTGAAACCTTACAATAATATCACATTACGGATCCGATGAAACTGGTTTCGTCGAAATCCGAGACTTTTTGAAAAATGGCTATTTTGACTCGCCAAATTTAAATTAAAAACGATTCGATGCGTTTTGAGCTGCCACGATCAAACGATAACTCCGATTGACACGAAAATTGAAATCCGGTAATAACTAACTATTACGGATCCAATGAAACTGGTTTCGTTCAATTCTGAGACTGTCCAAAAATTGACTATTTTACAGTCGATTATTAAATATTAAAATATTCAATTTTCACAAATTAATTTCTAATTCGATTTTAAAAGTTCTAAAATATCTCTATAACTCCAGTATGATTAAATAAAATTTTTCAAATTATTTTCAATCATTTTTAACTCAATTTTTAATTATTTCCATAATTTAACATATTAAATTATCGATTTAATTATCCAATTAAATCCAAAAATTCAAATAAAAATTTATTTGACTTAAAAATTCACTTATAAATATTTAAAATTAATTAAATATTCAAATTTAAATTTCTAAAAATTCTGGGTCGTTACAATCTTTCCCCCTTAAAAGAATTTCGTCCTCGAAATTACAATTAAGAAAGGTTACAGAATTTATTAACTTTCCAAAATTCATAATTAAATTCCTTACAATACTTTACTAAGTTTTCCAAATCATACTTAGTTATGTTTTCAAAAACAATCTATATCATTTAACTTTCAACTCTAAAACAAAGTTAAAGTTTTCCAAAATTTTCCCAATTTTCTCAAAATTTTTCTAACGCCTTAAATTTCCGGAAAAATTCGCCATGTCTCCTTTGCGCGGCTCGATCCGAAAAAAAAAATGACAGTATATATATCACAAATATACATCTCATCAAGTAATGAGGCATCCCGAAGGGAAAAAAGTGTAAAAGTGCGATATTTAATCCGAGATATGTACCTTATATTTTATTAGCAAGCATATACAGCTAATATAGCGCTAAAGCGAACTCCAAATGCGAAGCAACGCGATCCGCACCTACTAAACACTTAACAAACAACATGAGAATCATGCATATAGACAATAATCTCAATATACAACATATAGTAACATAATAACTATATATGTCACTTAGCAAATGCAACAATAGCAATATATATTCAACCATCAACCAACTAACATCCATTCTCAATTCAATTAGTTTACATTTACTAATTAAATCTAATTCACATTCAATTCTATTCAAATTTATTTACTTCTAATTTGAATTCAATTACATTAGCTTTCAATTTCATTAATACTTAATGAATTTTATACAATCAACTAACAATCATATAACAACCAACGTTTATTAATTTACAACTAAATTCCTTTGCTTTATTCAACTTCTAATAACATTAGATTTTAATGAATTAACACTTTCATTCATTATTTCATATCAATTTAAATTACATTCAATTGTTTTAACATTTAATCGATTCATTAATTCAATTCAATTCTATTCAACAACACTTAAGTTATACTTCCATTTAACTTTAAAATTCACTTTTATTTACAACTCATATTAATATAGTTTCACTTCTTATATATATAAGTTTATTTCACAATTGTACATCACTTTAATTATAACTCAATTCTTATAATTCATTTGCTTATACAATTATTCTTTAATTTAGATTATTCAAACAACCTAACAATCAACTTACATACAATTTAATAATTTTGAAAAATTATTTCTTATATATAAAATATAATCAAGGCAAAATTATTTCATTTACCCAATTAAAACAATACTGTGCCGAATTGTTCTATTCAAGTGTTTAGAAACCCCTTCGGCCTAGTCTTGCGGACCACGCTGACGAAAGTTCATATACCACTCAATAAACCAATCATCACAATATAAAACAATTTTTATATTCACTAACAAGTACGCTCTCATAGCTATTATTACACTCAAACTCATTCTAGAGTACTGCTGACTCTATCTCTAATGAATTATACCCAACAGAACCATGGTTGTCGCTTAACCATAAGAGCTCTGATACCAAATGTAACGTACGCGGATTTTCGTTGCCGAAAAACCGAATAGTTATGGGTTTTAAAAAGAAAAGAAAAGAAAGAAGAGAGAAAAAGAAGAAAGAAAAAGAAAAATAGAGGGAAAAGAAGATAGACAATTTTTAGAAAACAGAGAATTTTGAAAAATAGAAGATAGAAGAATTTTAAAAATAGAACGGACGGAAAACAACAGAACAACAACAGAATCTCACAATTCGCAGCGGAACAACATATAATAATAAATGAATAATCTTTAAACAAAGAACTATATCGGTTATTACATTACATCACATTTCATTACATCAAATCATCACATCAGAGTGTACAACAACATACAACAACATAACAATGCAGCGGAAAAAGAAATACTATATAAACTAGTAATACGCCATGCCAATCCAGTTTGCCTCCAGCAACTCCAGAATATCCAGAATATCCTGATAAACCTAACTCTTTACTGCCCGTGTGGAAATTGGTGGGCACCCAGAGTTTAGGAAGGAAAACAATAAACTCCAAGTCAGTCATGTGACTGGTGTGGGAACTCAAAACAGTTTATTTATCTTTAAAATCAAAATAGAGGAATATTTTTAATCAATTCGCAATGCTTTTAAAAATGAGACTACCATAAGGCCTCCCGCACACACACACATGCAAACGCAGAATCGGAGGAGATTTCTCCTTATGATAGCCAAAGATGCTTGATACGCATTTAAAATAACATTTGATATTATTATTAGTGCATAATGTATAACAAATCATTTCGAAAATAAAGATATAAATCTTAGCCGACATAGACATTTCGAACTATGCCTACTATAGCTACTATCCAAACAGTGGTGACCACCATAAGTGAATAGCAGGTTCTACAACTAATACCGTACAAGTTTCGTATTGGGAATTGGATTTCCAACAAATGGTCAGGCCAAGGAACTTCCCATTGCCACTGAGAATGCCTCTGGATGGACATCCCCGAGAACCAAACCGGATCTCAACCAACACAAGGCCGGGTTACTCCTAACTGAGTAACAACTGACCGAATATGCCATCCCCGGGTCCTTTGGGACCTTTTTCCGAGAGCGCTCTCTAATCAATTCACACAATCATAACAAAGTGTTTTCAACATGAGTAAGTATCTGGGCTCCATACCATGATACCACCCTTTTCCAGAAGGAAATGGACACATCCTAAAGGGTGCTACCCCTCATAACCTTGCTGCTTCTTTCCTGTTTTGACCATTTCCGGGATGTGAGGCTCGACGAATTCACGTCCACAAAAACATACTTTATACAAAAGCCATGCTTTGGGTCAATAAATGATCAACACAATGATCACTAAGATAGACGATCAAATAAATGATCCTATCACAAATAATCAACACAATGATCATTTCAGCATCACTCAGCATGTCACATTACCAAAATGGGATATATTGCTGATAACTTCAACTATATAACCTTTGAGCTCGTACGTCTCAAAGAAGGGTGTTAAGCAAAGAATAAATTCTCCGCCACCAACAGAAATATATTTGAAAGAAATCGGCTTTATATCTCAAATTGTAATGTCAGACATACACTCCATACAAGTCTGTTCCGGGATCGAACAGAACCGAAGGCACTTACAAAGAAGTCCTTGCAATCCGGATATTCACAATCCTGATCGGATTCACCATCACATATGGAGAACTCAATACCGTAGCTACTCGGTGCAGAGTCAATCGATAGTTCATCCTATCGCTTTCGCAAATACCGGTCTTCAACACCGATCTTCAAATGCAATTCACAACGACGTATCACATATTCGGAGTGGGTTATACGACCCCATGGTCCTTTCCCGGTTAACCCGAATAGTGAGCGCTTATTCAAAAATAAGTGTGCATTCAAATTCAATCATATTCACATCAAATACCCATTCAAAGGGAAATATTGATAGTCGGCTATTGAACTATCAATGGATATGCATACATCACCAGATTCCAAATAATTTTCCAAATTATTTACATTTCCAAAATATCTTTACAAGATATAAAATTCCAACACTTCAAAAATAAATCAATATTTATTTTTAACCAATTTCACTTTTCACATATAAATTCCATAATGAATTTATATTTCAAAATATTCGTGCATATACGATTTCAATTATTCATTTTCAATTTATCTTCAAAAAGATAAATTCTAAATATTCACTTCATATTGGAAAACATTTCCATACTTATTTACTCATAAGTAATTCACAAATCTTTTATTTTCAACACTTAGAAAATATTTAATATACTTAAATCGAATTAAGTATATATTTCATTCTTTAAGGAAATCATTCACTTAACATATTTATTTGGGCCAAAACGAATGTTACGTAAAACATCGTTACGACAACCCAAAATCACTAGTATAGGGATTCGAAATTAAATAGATATATAAATCCCGATACTATACAACCCATTTCCTTTCGGAAATCATTTACTATAACAACAGTGTTATAGTCCACCATTTCCTTTTATTTCTCGAAAACGTCTATTTCAACAATAAATGTTGAAATTTATGGTTTCGAATCTCAACACCTTTAAAACATCGTTAGATCGTTTTAATTCTGTTTAAAATATCACATTCTAAAACATTTTCTTTAACATGTTATTCACTATTCAAAAACGTGAATAAACTTCGTTAACAAATCTCATCCTTTTATTCATTTTTATTTCAAAGGATTATTCACAGTCTAAAACGTGAATATAACTCTATTTCTAAGTTATAACAATTAACTTATCGAAATAAGTCGTTTGCGAATTTATAAAACAACGTTTATAAATTCCATATCTATTTATTTATAAAAACTTTCTTTTTATAAATTCCTTTATTAACCTATTCCCGTTTATAACTAAATTATAACTAAACGTTCACATTATAAGTTAATTACTTATAAAACGATTATTTTACAAAATCGTTCTTTTTAAAGACTTTTCAATTTATAAACCTTATAACTTATAAGATTTATTTATTTAATCAATCTATTCTTCAAATAATTTCACCAAATTTATAAATCTTACTATTTATAAATTTCATTTATAACTTCACAGTTTATAGTTCTATAAATTTCATTCATTTATGAAATTCATTTTCACTACATTCAAACACTTATAAAAACTCGTTTTATAATGTCTATATTTCAATTTATAAATATCCATTTATAAATCTCTTAATATAAATCAGTTTATATTATTATTCTAAAACGTCTTTAAATTCCTTTATAATTTCATCATTTCGATTTGTAAAAAAATCAAATTTTATAAATCCTATATTTAAACTTTTATCATATATTCAAAAATCCAATCTAAATTATTTTATAAAATCATTAGTTCATATTTCTCAAAAATCGACTTTTAATCGTATTTCTAAAAATCAGCTTTTTAACTATATTTCACAAAAACCATAATTTTTATAACTTTAAAAATTATAACGTTTATTTATTTATAATGGATCAATTCCAAAAATATAGTATATTTTCAAAATCACTTTTAAAATCATTTTAAAATCCCAAAATCTGGGTCCAATGATGCTACACACCAAATAGTCAATCACGACTACAACGATATCATATATCGATATGATATTCCATCAAATATCAAAATATCTGAAATAAAATAAATACTGTTGAGGAATCCAGTTGGATCCCTCCAACCTGTTTCCTGCATCCAAAAACATTAGCACAATACCAATTTCGCTCCAGTACGAAATTATCGCGGTATATGTTCTTAATAAATATTATCCGCTTAATAACGGCGTAATAGGGTCTCATCCGCTAAACAAAAAATGCGGGAAATCAACAACTGCAATATATACATATGCCAATATATATATATTGATATTATATATAATACCAATTTCACTGTTTATGAAATATTCGCGGTATATGTTTATAATAAATAACATCCGCTTACTAACGGCGCATAATGTCTATTTTAACAATCAATAATTTACAGTCATCATTCAAACATGCATTCAAATATTTTAAATCTAACTATTTAAAATAAAATCGAAATCTATTCGATTGAGTGAGAAGTTCTCACCTTGGTTTTAATTTCCGTTTAAGCTTTTATTTCGAATAAAATTAAACGCGCGTTTAATTTTACCCGAAATTCTCACTAACTCCAAACGACTCCAAACCAACTCCATCGCGTAGTGCTCGTCCATACGATTCCAACGCAACTGAGTTTGCATTTTTTCGACCTCGTATGAAAAAGTTATGCATTTTATAAGATCGTACACGATTTATATAACTAAATTCACAACTAACTTAATAATTTAAACCCAAACAAATCACAGCCTTTGATCTCACCCCCCCTCACATCTGGGCCGCACGTCTCCACCCCCATCTTCTTCGTTCTCATCTCCAGGTCTTGGCCGAAAGCATGAAACCCAACAATGAAAACTAGGTTTAAATATTGCAACTTCAATACTCAATGAAAATTCGATCGGCTACATGCATTTTGAAGCTCTCAACTCCCTCTAGGTTCGGCCCCCTCCATGCCAAGCTCGGCCTGCTTATGCACGTGGAAATGCGTGCGAAATCTGATGCAAACGGCCCATCCTTGCTCCCTCTACGCAACTCCAAACTCGATCATATCCGTATGGATTTCAAGCTCTCTTCATGCTCTACCTTTTTCGTGTTGAACACTTCTTCTAATTCCTTGTAGATTGGGAGAGATTGAGAGATGAAGGAGATGGATTTCTGGCCATTGAATATTAGGGCCGGCTACATGAATGAATTAGGGTTTGGAATGATATTTTATCAAATTTTGTGAAGGGGTAGGGCTATTTATAAGGAACGAGCGACACTATTCATCCCGGATTTTCCGAACTCCGATTTAGACGCCGTAACCAGCGTTTCTAAGGTTTACCCCGCGTTCCGGACACAATGGAACAAGTTTCGGAAGCTAATTCGGAAGTATGTGCGAGTTATGGCTGAAAACGCTCAATTTAAATTAAACCGATTTAAACCGATTTCTAGGCGTTTTAATTTGTACCGGACAAACGGTAAATCCAAATGACTTGAAATTTGAAACCTTACAATAATATCACATTACGGATCCGATGAAACTGGTTTCGTCGAAATCCGAGACTTTTGAAAAATGGCTATTTTGACTCGCCAAATTTAAATTAAAAACGATTCGATGCGTTTTGAGCTGCCACGATCAAACGATAACTCCGATTGACACGAAAATTGAAATCCGGTAATAACTAACTATTACGGATCCAATGAAACTGGTTTCGTTCAATTCTGAGACTGTCCAAAAATTGACTATTTTACAGTCGATTATTAAATATTAAAATATTCAATTTTCACAAATTAATTTCTAATTCGATTTTAAAAGTTCTAAAATATCTCTATAACTCCAGTATGATTAAATAAAAATTTTCAAATTATTTTCAATCATTTTTAACTCAATTTTTAATTATTTCCATAATTTAACATATTAAATTATCGATTTAATTATCCAATTAAATCCAAAAATTCAAATAAAAATTTATTTGACTTAAAAATTCACTTATAAATATTTAAAATTAATTAAATATTCAAATTTAAATTTCTAAAAATTCTGGGTCGTTACAATTTCATCACTGCAATATCAAGCGGCGCCTCATTTTCAAAGCCCTAGTTTATAAATTTGGACGAACGAGTATAAAAGAGAAAGCGGTCATTTTTAACACGAAGGAAAGAAGGCCGAAGGAATAAAAAGAAAAGGGGGATTTCTTATTTGGGCCGGCTACCATAAAGTATCAATTGGGCTTTATTTTTAAAATTAGAGTTTTGATTTTTAAATTGTTTTCAAATTTTTATTTTTTCTTTTAAACAGTTGTAAAGTCTAGTCATGTGAGTAGGAAACTTACTACAGTGGTGTAGTTCGAGAACACGTAACTAAATGGCTGAGTTGTGGCCGGTTTTGAGCGTAGAGTTAGGTTAGTCGATATCGGGTGTCGCGATTTTACGTGTGTAAGCGTCTGAATACTTAATTTCTAGTAGAAATTTTGGGACAGCACGTAGGCAGGGTTTTGCCGAAGCTGGGTAAATCTGTGTTGTTCTGTTTCTGTCTTTTATATTCTGCTATTATCCATGTTGCGATTTTTATGCTATTATCAGTACTGCATTTATTTTATATACTTTCGTATTAAATTTTTATAATTAATGGTATCACCCTATTCACCCCCCTCTAGCGTGAAATCGATCCTACATGTAGTATCAAAGCTAGGAACAAAAGCCAATTTTTGATTTCAAAGTTTTGGTTTTTCAAAAACCAATTTTCGTTCTAAAAATTTGAATATTTAAAATGGCTTCTTTTAATAATGCTTTTGGTGAGGGTCAGTCCATAGTTAGGCCACCAATTTTCAATGGTGAATAAGCTTACTGGAGAAACTGAATGAAATTTTTTGTGAAAACCATTGATGCTTATAATATTGTTGAGACAGGTTACTGAACACCAACTATAGTGGTAAATAATCACGAAATAGATAAACCAATGGATCAATGGACAGATCTTGAAAATAGACTACAGAATACTAATGATAAAGCTATGAATTCTATTATTTGTCCATTGGATCAAATTGAATTTAACCGTGTCTTACATTATCAAACTGCACAGGAAATCTGGCACACACTTGAAGTGACTCATGAAGGAACGTCTCAAGTCAAGGAATCTCGCCTTGCCATGCATAGTAGCGAATACGATAATTTCGGAATGGCCAAGGAAGAAAATGTCAAAGAGATATACGGACGACTTTCCAATGTTGTATACAAATCAAAAGCTCTTAGAAAATCATACACAGAGTTGGAAATAGTCCGAAAAATCCTCAGAGTCCTTCCACAAAAATTTGAAGCCAAAGTCACTGCCATTCAAGAATCAAAATATTTGAAACAAATCGAAGTTGAAGAGCTTCATCGAAAATCTCGCCACTTATAAGCTGGAAATGAAATTCAAGGACGAACGCGAAGGAGGTGATGCATAAAAGAAATCAATATCTATCAAAGGAACAATAGAAAATGACGATGACGACGACGGAGCAGCTGAGCTGGCACTATTAATAAAAAAATTCGAAAGGTGGAATCACAAATACTGAAATCCAGCTGAAAAGAAGAATAGTCAAAGCACTAGACAACTCGGACGAGCAAGAGATCATTTGTCACAAGTTCAACAAACCCGGTCATATCAAGCTCAATTGTCCACAGAATCGATTCAGCCAAGGAAAGAAACAGAAAAGGAGAAGTTTGCAGCCACTTGGGATGAAACTGATGAAGATGATAAAAGCACTGGCAATGAGAGTGAAAACACAGATTTGTGTCTTCTGGGTGATATAACCGACAATGATGACGACGAGCCAAGCAAGGTACCAAAACTTACTCATTCCAAGTTTCTTAAATATTTTCACGAAGTAAATGGCTGTTTCGAAAGACTTAAGGAGAAATACGCTAAAATTTAATCACAAAGAGACACTTTGATAGAATTAAATAAACAACTTAATCAATTGGTTAAAAACTGTCAAAACAAAAATCCTAAATGTGACAAGTGTCCATCATTTGAAGAAGAGATTAAACGATCAGAAACTAAAATTAAATCAGTTGAAAATGAAATTCTGATTTTGAAAGAAAGTGAAAATACGAGGAGAGAGAATTCCATTAAAAAGTGCACACAATTATTAAATGAAAATGAATCTCTCAAAACACAAGTCCAACAATTGTCTACGACTTTAGAAAAATTTTCAAAAAGTGAAAAATCATTAAATGTGCTATTAAGGAAACAAACTTTTAATACAGGTAGACAAGGACTTGGATATAATCAACTTGAACTTGTTAGAAGCAAAATTAGTCAAGTCAAATCTGAGTGCACAATTTGTAGAAAATAGGACACAATCAAAATATTTGTTGGCATAGACCCAAAAATGTAAAAACCATTCCAATTTGGGTTCCAAAAGGCATAAATATAAAATCCCTCAAAGTTAAACAAATCTGGGTGCGAAAAGGAACAAATATAAATTTGCTTGGGTCAACTCAAACATTTTTTTTCAAAATCTGTTGCCACTAACAAGCATGAACCTATAAAAACAAATAGGTCACAAAAATCTTCTCTCCTGTAGGCATGGTGGTAGGCCAAGGAACAACAACAGTGTTACTTGGATTCTGGCTATTCCAGACACACAACGTGCGACAAATCAAAGTTCCTTAGCCTGGTATAAAGGTGGAAGAATCATAATGGGTAACAACGAAAAATTATCGTAAAGGTAAAATAGGTAACGGTACATCTATCTTGAACGATATATTAGATGTGATAATCCGCACCATAATATGATTTAATTCAGCCAGTTATGTGATAAAGAAACGCATGTTGATTTTGATTCTGACTTATTAAAAATTGTTGGCCAATTAACTTTTTATGCCGAGAAATCTAGAGTCTTCATATAGATTTATTTGGATTAATGATGATGTTTTATTAGTTGATGATTACTCATGATATACGCGGATATATTTGTTTCTGGATCTGTCACTATGTTCACTATTTGTTTATTTGCACGGTTTCTGTAATATCCCGGAATTTTTAACAATATCAATTTAATAATCTGTATTAAAAATTAAATTTTTTTTTGGCAAGGCCAGCCGGTTTTATAGTGGACCGTCCACTTTTATTACGAAGTAATAAAAACATGAAGTACAGGAGTAAGGCATAGGCACCTTAACTACAAAGAAATAAGAAAATACAGCACATGAGTGTGACAGATATATCACAACTACAGCTAACCACTATCAAACTAAGACTCCACCGAAGAGGTAGTGAGTCGATCAACATCTTCCACCTGGGAAGGAACCAAAGAGTCTTTCCCAAGAATACCAGAATAAGGGCGAAACAGGAGCGCAGGAGAAGGATCATAAATATCAACATCAGAAGAGTAAATAAAAGATCGATCCCAAGAAATATCAACAAGCATGATAGAATTTAACTCAGCATACGAACCATCCAAATCAAGAACCAAGGAATCACCAGAAGGTCGATAATAAAGGCGACGATGGTCCGTAGGATCTGAGGATACATATCTAAAATAAGAATCATCAACGGGGTTAAAACGCACATCAGACCGACGATCAACCCAACAACTCTCAGATTCAACCCAAACGACAGACAACTCAGGCGTAGCAAGAACAGGAGAGGTGTCCGCAGAATCATCAGTAGGGACAATGGGTGCAGAAACAAATTTTTAAATTGATATTGATATTCAGTTAATAATAATTCAAATAGATTTAAATAATCATCTTCAATAATTATTTAATTGGTTATATTTATCTTTTAAATAATAGATTGATTTCTATTTTCAATATAAATATATGGTTTGTATTTTAAATAGATTTGTATTGTTTTAATTTTAATAAACAAAGCATATTTTTCTAATTTTAATATTTGTAGTAATTTGAATTTTTTTTATTTAATATTAGTTTTCAAAGTTATTGAATAAATCTTGGTTTAAATTTAACAAGTGAATCATGTTTAAATTTCTAATATATACATTATAATTGGGAAATTTTGATTTTAAATTAGTATTGAGTTTTCAAAAACGATTTCATAAATAAATATATGATTTTAAGAATTTGATAAGAAAAATATTAAGTGTTTAAATTAAATTGGCTTGAGTTTTAAATTTAGAATGAACAAACAAAAAGGTTTATGGCTTAATAAAATAGATAATTTATTAATAAAAATATAATTTCTTTTAAAATAATTTTAATTTAATAATAAGATATTTATGAAAACAATATTAATAGTGTATTGTCTTTATAAATAGATTTTGAATCAATTTTGCAATTTGTTATTTCAAATTGAATTTATATTCATAACTTGATTTGAAATATTTGATTTTGAATTTAATTTGAATTTAAAATTCCAAAGTATAAATCTCAATTGTTTTAATTTCTACATGTATAAGTTTTATTTATAAATATGGTTTGTTTTTATTTCTTTTATAAATTTATACACATATTTAAATATAAAATAACAAATTAAAATTTGGTTAACACATACATTAGTTTGTAAATCAAGTGCTAATTATTTTAAAGAAACAAGTGTTTCATTCTTTAACATTCATTTAACATGTGTTCAAAAACTAACATAACAAATTGACAAATGCATAAATTTGGACAAGTGTAAATCATTGTTTTAATTTTTCTTTTATTTTATCAAGTCTGAAAAACATTTATATAAACTTGCATTTTCTTTCATACATGTTTTTCCATTTCTTTGATCAAAAAGAGAAAACTTCAAAACTCTTCAAAAATCAAAATCATCTTCATATTAACAATCAAGCCTGCATATTCAAAACCAGGCTCAAATCTGCATACACAAATTCATCTAAATCAAATCTGCATTTCCTAAAAATCCAGAAATCTGCATATATACTCAAAAATCAAACCCATCTTCATCTCAAAATCGAAACCCATTTTATCATGATGGTCTGCACTTCCTCACATTCAAACATCAATCTGCATTGATTCACCAAAATCTGCAAAATTCAAAAGAGGTCTGCATTCTGTTTTTAAAACCTGGAATTGATCAAGCTTGCATTTTCTCCCTGCACAACCTCAAAATTTGAAGCTGTTCAAAAGAGCATCTGCATGCAAGTATTTTAGGCTAGAAATATGAGCATTCAGATTTCAACAAAATTGCAACTCAGATTTTAAAACAGAGAAGCATGCCTGCATATTTTTATTTCTGCAAATTTCAAAAAGAACAAACAGAGCTCTGTCTTCATTCTTCCAATTAGGTGAGTAACTCTTTAAATTTAAAATATAAATAAGGAAAAATGGTTGCATGTTTGGATACTGAAATAAATAAGTTTGCATGTGTGATTGTTGATGTGAAGTGTATTGGTATGTATTTCATTTGAATGTCCTTGGTTATGTTTTCCAGTGACCCTGTATTTGTTTTAAAATCATGTTCTTTTGATCCAATCCTTGTAGAATGTTGTTTACAAGACAGTAACTGTTTGTTTTAAGTTATTAAGTAAGTAGAAATTGAATTAAATTAATAATAAAATGGGATGGCTCTGGAAAATCAAATAAGTAGGCAATGTTCAAATATAACTGAAGATTTAAACATCATGTTTTTCTGAATTCTTGAATATGGATTGAATAATAAAATCATAATGTGATTTTTAAAACAAATACTATAGTTTTTAGTGAAGGAGTTTAGGAGCAGTTAGTGGATGAACTGCATATGATCTTTGGGGTTTCTCTGGTGATTCATGAATCTAGAGGGGGTGAGTTTCTGCATGGTGATGAAGAGTTGATCAGAGATGTTAAGTAAAATAGTGGATGGTGATGGAATTCACCAGAAAAGATGCGGCAGTGGAAATTAAAGTTGGAACCCTAGTTTTAGTATGGTTTGATGAATTGAACTTTTCGATTTTTTCAAGTGACCGAGTGCTTAGATATTTTGGAAATAGGAAGTTTGATTGTAGTTGAAGCCATGGTCGAAGTCGTTGACCCGCTGATGGTCGGAGGGTCGCGTTCTCGCCGTTGACAGGTTTTGAGGAAAACCTGAAATTGCTGTTGCCAGGTTTTGAATTGGGGGTTGAATTTGATTTTGTGAGTGGGAGCTTGATTTGGATGTTCGTGATGTGTTGTAGGAGGGGATTCTTATGGATAGCGATGATCCATGGCGACCAATGATGGCCGGAGTCGCCGTGCATATGCACGGCGATGAGTTGCTAGTGAAGTGTTGGGTTTGGTTTTGGTTCCAGGGGAGGTTTGAGTTTTTCTCGAAGTAAGTAGGATGATGACCCGAAGTAGTCAGGCATGAAACTCGAAGTGGTTTTGGGGTTCTCGGGTTGCTCTGAGTTTTTCAGGTTTACAGAAACCTGAAATTTCTGTTTGAACTTTTTTTTAAAATCTGTTGTTTTATTTGTAAGGAAAGTTTAAATCAAATTCAAATTCAAGTTTGAATTTTTGAATTTAAGTTCAAATTTAAAATCTTAGATTTGAAATAAAGTTTTAAAAATATTGAATTTAATTAAATATTTTACTTTCTTAATAGTAGTTGAACTTTTTGAAATTTGAAGTTCTTGTTTAAATAAGAGCAAGTTCAAATGAAGTTTAAAATCTGGAAGTTTAAAAATGAATTTCAGTTTGAAAATTTAAAAGAAGGTTAAAATTTGAAAGATTTAAACTAAATATAAATTGAAATTATTGAAACTTTGGAATGAATTTAACTTCAAATTTTATGATTACATTTTTAAGACAAATTTTTGTTTTATCTTGGAATTTTTAAAAGTTTTAAATTATTCAAACTTTGATAAGTTTAAATTATTCTTATTTTAAAACTTGTATTTAAATGGAATTTAAAGGTAATTTTCAAAAGTACTTTGTTTTAAATAAATTTTGTTTTTGAAACAAAATTTAGAAATGTTTTATCTTAAATTAATTAAGATTAATGTTTTGGAAATTTATTTGATTAACAAGGTAATTGAGGAATAGTTAGTTAATTTAATTAATTATTGATTAAGTAATAATTAAAATTAAATAATGATTAATAAATATAAAATCATGATCGTTAATTAGATTTTTAAATTAATGATTGATGAATTATTAATTATGTAATTAAGTTTTAATCAAGGATAATTTATTAAATAATTAACTTTAATTTATGGATAATTACAGATGATTTAATTTGTAATTATCTGAGTTAATTACTTAATAAAAATAATTAGAGAATGGTTAATGAAGGTCATTAACCAGGATTATTTAATCATTAATTAATATGGTTAATTTTAATAATTAATTAGATTAATTAATTCGATAATAATCATTTGTGAATGGTTTGAGTGTAATTACTTAATGAAGTAATTTAGAAATTAATTAATTAATGTAATTTATTTAGTTAAATAGGAATGTTTATTTTAATTAATTAAGTTTAATTAATTTTAAACACTTAGGTTTTATAAATAATTACTTTATGTAATTAATGATTTGGAAAATGCTTAGTTAAGTAATTGATTAATAATTACAGGTTGTAACTAAGTGGAGAAGTTTAAGAATGAAGTAATCTGGAACGTAATTACTTAGTAATTAATTAAGGAATAATTAATTTGGTTTAATAAAATAATTAAGTTAGTTAATTACTGAATGTAATTAATATGGGGATTAATAATTATGAGTTAACTACTTAAGGTAATTAATTTAGGAAGTCAATCTTATTAAATATTATTAAGGATTATTAATGATGTAATTAAAGATGATTGATTATGATTGATTAATTAATGATAAGTAATTAAAGGTAATTAATTAATTTAATTAATTAAGGATTAATGTAATTAATTATGATTAATTAATTGATTGAGATAATTAAAGGTTAATTACTATTTGGTTGAGAATAATTAATTTGTTAAATTAATTAAGGATAATTACATGAATGTAATTATGGATAATTAACCAAGAATGATTAATTAAGGTGACTAATGATGAATGATTAATTGATTGTAATCAATTAAATGATTGAGTAAGCAAGATATATTTTGATGAAGTAATTAATCTAATTTATTTTAAATTAATTAAAAATGAAGTAATTAATTTAATTCACTTTAAATTAATTAGAGATGGAGATAGTTAATTTAATTCGTTTTAAATTAATTTTATTGTGATGAGTAAATCATTGCTTATGTATGTATGGATGACATTGATTGTCTTGGATGCTTTGTGATCTCAGAAGTGAGATAAGTAATGTTGTGTGGTATGAATGCTTGGTTGCATTATGATGATAACATAGATTATCTATTGTGATGGTAATATATGGATTATCTATTTCGATATTGATAATATGGATTACCTGTTATTTGATAATGTTGATTATCAATTGTGACTTGTGAGTTATTTATCTGTGTGTATATTGACACTGTATTGAATTGTTTTAAACTTTAAAACAACTTGGACCTAAAAGACACGCTTTGGATTTCGATGAGACCGGGATCGGGTTTCCATATTTGGATATCCGAAAACCACATCGATTCCAATTAAACGTTAGGTCGTGAATCAAAGTAGAGCTTTGTGAAGACTCGAGGTGTAAGGACTATACGTCAGTATAAATCTGTGGGTGACTCCGTAATGAGTTAACGGACTAGTTCTTATAGGTTCGAGATGGTGGTTCAGAGTGCAAGGGTTATCGTCGTTAACTCTGAGGATGATTCCAAAATGAGTGTAACGAGATAATGCCTTCGGTTTCATTCGAACCCGGAACGAACTTGTATGGATTGAATGCTTTCAGAACATCGTCAGGTGGACGATAAGCATTCTAAGTGATGTGTTCACTAAAGGTAATCGTAGCCTCAAGCCTCATTAACGGGGAATGGCTAAAACAGGGAAGGTGTAGCAAGGCTTCGTGGGTAGCCCCCACTTGAGAGTGAGATTTACCCCTGTCTAGAGGTCCCTTTTTATTTCGGCTGTGTGGACGGTTTTGAGCTCCAACCGTCGGGGTTATCTTGTTCGAAACTGTTCAGTAAGGAATGGGTCTGTCCTTATGTTGCAGGGGAGCGGGCGTACTCCTCGGTACGATGATCTAGGCCACGTACTGTGACGGGCGGTACCCTAGTAGCCCTGCCATTGTATGGAATCCAAAATCCAATAAGTGCCAACGGTTTTGATTGTATTACCCACTTTTGTGGCTAGTAGCTGGAATTTAGTAATGTAACAATTTCGGCTATTTCATATTTATTCGAAAACCCTAGACACTATTATAATATCATCGGATTTCCTATCAAATGTTTTGGTTAGCGTAAGGTAAAAACTTTTCCATGTTTATGTGTGGGAAGTCTTACGTGATACCTTTCTTTTCAAAAGGTTTTTGAAAGTTAAGCAACCTTAACCTGTTACTCACATCAGACCCATGTCTGACCCGGAGTTTATTCTGTTTTCTTAAACTCTTGGGTACTCAAATTTTTACGAGTAGCCAAGGGATTCAGGTTAGCTTTTGACGAATTATGGAGAAGCAATGGAGCAGGAGGCTTCTGCGTTTGATATACAGTATTCCATTATGTGTTCTGTGTTGTCTCTAAGTTATATTGAATTGTAATAACTAGACAGGTGTTTATAACTGTCTAGTATGTGATGTATATCTGTGTAACTCTGATAATGATTGTAAACTATGTAATGTTTTTGTTATTAATATAATTTATTCGTTCCGCTGTTTAGATTCTGATGTTGTTTCTTTCTTCTCTTCTTTCTTTTCTCTTTCTATCCCTTTCTTTCTTATAAATGATGCGTCATTCTTTGGAGACGGATGGCGGGTTATTACAGTGGTATCAGAGCATTAGGTTGAGTGAATACCTAGGCTCTGTAATGGTGTCTTTCTTGAGAGAGCGTACTTGTAATTTTTATATATAAATATATAAATATATTTATTTCTACCTGTCTATTGGGTTACCTGTTCAGGTTCCCCAATATAAGTTATAAGGTAGATGGGTTAGTAGTGTGTGTAACACGACTACCATTGGTTAGAGTTTGAATGTTTGAAGTTGGAAGTGTATCTGTCGAGACTGTAGACCTAATACCGTCTTGAGTGAGTTCTGTAGTGATGAAGGATTTCATTGATCTCTGAAGGAAACCTGTTAAGGTTCGGAGTTCATTTCTGAAGTTGGATGAGTAGAGTTTGGATCTGTCGGTTGGGCAGAAGTGAGTGATGATATTTTGGATACCTTAGGGAATAGTAGCTGCGTGATAAGATGCAGTGACTATGGATTTTCCCGAAGAGGTTTTCTTTGGAACAAATTAAGGAGGTGAGTCTGCTTCAGTGTTGTGCCTGTGTTCAGCCGGTGTTTCTGTTTGCTTTGAGGTCCGAGTTTCTCGGAGAGCTTTGATTTGGAAATCTTTGGCATCTATGGCAACAGTGCAGCTTGGAGTGTTCTCGGTGTTGGCAAGAGATCTTCTGGCTTAGCAACTTTTCTGGAAGTGGAGTCCAGAAGCAGTTAAGTGGACCCGTTTCTTCGATGGGTTGGCTAATTAAGTTTAAGCTATTCTGTTTGGTTAAGGGAGAACAGTTTTCCTTGGATTTGGTTTGGTGGATCGCAAAAGTGACTTGCGATTGTTTGAATGTTTTCTTGGGTTATCTGATTTTTCTGAATGTCTTCAGAAAGTCAGAATTTTGTCCGCATCTGGAGATTGAGCTTTCTTATCGACTGGAATTCCAGGAGTGGTACCGGTAGTTCAGCTTTATAGAAGAATGGTTCCAAGAGATTGAGTTGGTGTAGCAGCTCAGAGTTTTGGAGGAACTTCTGAATTTTTCTTATGGATTTGTTGAACCATATTCTGGGGTGTGTTGTTGAGTTGTGCTTGTGTTCTTCTTCAAGCATTCTCTTCTACTCCGGATCAGAGCTGAGCAGCGGAAGCAGTTTGGAAGTGCATCTGCTTTTCTTTTCCCGGACAGGAGAAGTGAGTTGTTGTCTTCTGATGTTGAGAAGTAGGATTTGAGTTCTTGGTTTTGGTTGATCTTGAGGAGATCATTTTGTTGAGGTGATTGGTCTAGTTTGTTTCTAGAAGCATCAGCAAAGGTTGAGCTGATCAGTAAAGTTATGGACAGCCCAGGATCGTCCGAAGAGTTTTGTGGATTAGAGACAAAGGAATTTGGACTCTGAAGTCGGAGATTTGATTTGGATAAGTTTTCTCCGATCAAAAGTGAGCTATAAGATTGGGTAAGTCTGAGAAGCTAGCTCTGAAGTGTTTTGGATCTTTTCTGTGATCTTGCAGAATAAATGATTGATCTACAGGATTGAATTGCCAGTTTGGATAACTGGGATTCGATGAGTTTCACGTATCTCTGAGGGAGTACGTGTATGATCCATCTCTGGTTTTGGAACCAGCGGTTTTGAAGTTTTGGTTGTTGAGTCAGACTCGTCTGTAGTCTGATATCTTGTCTAGTGTATAGATATAGATGAATAGGAGCTTTTATAGCTTCATAGTATTGTTTGTTTGGATTCTATAGAGCGAGTATCCCGGTATATATACTTGGGGAAACTCGAAGAAATTCTATCCAGAATTTGCCTGGATAATTGAATTGGTTTGATTGGTTGCTATGGTTGTTAGCATATGTTTGATATATGCTTGTATTTTAAAATTTAATGAGATTATTAAATTACCTTTGTTTTAAATTTCGAGGACGAAATTCTTTTAAGGGGGAAGGATTGTAATGTCCCGGAATTTTTAACAATATCAATTTAATAATCTGTATTAAAAATTAAATTGATATTGATATTCTGTTAATAATAATTCAAATAGATTTAAATAATCATCTTCAATAATTATTTAATTGTTTATATTTATATTTCAAATAATAGATTGATTTATATTTTCAATATAAATATATGGTTTATATTTTAAATAGATTTGTATTGTTTTAATTTTAATAAATAAAGCATATTTTTCTAATTTTAATATTTGTAGTAATTTGAAAATTTGTTTTTTATTTAATATTAGTTTTCAAAGTTATTGAATAAATCTTAGTTTAAATTTTAAGTGAATCATGTTTAAATTTCTAATATATACATTATAATTGGGAAATTTTGATTTTAAATTAGTATTGAGTTTTCAAAAACTATTTCATAAATAAATATATGATTTTAAGAATTTGATAAGAAAAATATTAAGTGTTTAAATTAAATTGGCTTGAGTTTCTATTATTCCAGGATGGTGTGATAAAGGAAAACAATTGTGTGATGATTCAGTCCAAGTTATTAATGACAGTAATACAAGAATGACATCAAAGAAATTGACTAGAACCAAATCTGGTCCTGTTGATTCCCAATCTCCTGTAACCAGGAGCAGAAAAAACATTATCCACCGATCACTTTAGTATTATGATGATACAAAACATTGGAGTATGGAACATTAGGGGTGCTCATTGTCATTTGAAACTTGATCAAGTTAAAAATCTCATCCTCTCACATAATCTTAAAATTATAGCTATTCTCGAAACGAAACTCAATCTCACTTCATCTATTAAGGCTGGTAGTTACATTAATCCTAATTGGAATCATCTCCATAATCTTTCAGCTTCTAATTATGGTAGGATTTTAGTCCTTTTTGATCCTATCGCATTTTCCGTAACCTCTATTCTATCCTCTAGGCAATTCATTCACACAAAAATCATCTGCCAGCAAACTAAAACCTCATTCTATATTACTTTTATTTATGTGGATAATTCCATTGCTTCAAGACAAAAACTCTTTGACACCTAGCCTTTTCTCAGGCAAGAATCGCATCCATGGCTGGTCATGGGTGACTTTAATAGCTGTTTTCAACTTGATGATAAGTTTGGTGGCCAGCCATTATTCCCAAAGCATATCCTTCCATTAAACATTGCAATATTTGATTCTGACCTCCTCAAGCTTTAAACTTCCGGTGCTAGATATTCTTGGAATAATAAAAGTAGGCGTGGAGTCAGAACTTTCTCCACTATTGATCATGCCTTCTGCAATTTAAAATCTCTCTCTGTTTGGCCTAACCTCTCGGTCAACCTTATCCACCCTATCCTCTCTGATCACTCCCCTTTGATACTTACAAATGGTCCCAATAAGAAAAAGGAAAAAAGTAGTTTCAATTTTTTTAATGATTGGATGCTTTCCTCCGAATTTAAACCGATTGTGGGTAAAGCATGGTCCTCTCATTGTTATGGTAACCCTATGTTTATTCTTTGCAGGAAGCTCAAACTTGTTAAAAATCACTTGAGAACTTGGGCAGCTGAAAAGTATGGGGATGGTACCAAGCAGACATTTATATTGAAGAGTAGGTATAAACAAGCTCAAGAATTTATGATGAGAAACCCTCATGACCCTGTTGCTGCTGAGGAGGAAGGAAAGCTCTGCACGCTACTTAACATTGCCCTTGATATTGAAAGCGGGATGAAACAACAGCAGTTACACTATAAGTGGTTTAAATTTGGTGATCGTAATACTGAGTTTTTTCATTCCTCTATCAAAATTAAGAAAGCAAAAGAAAACATTCGCTCAATACGTTCCATCGACGGTACACTTGTCTCCTCTCCTGAGCTAATTGATGCTGCCTTTCTTAGTTATTTTGAAGACTTGCTTGGTAACTCCTCTAATTTTAGTCTGGACCTTGACATGTTGAATGACATTTCCCTACCTACTTTATCGAGTTTGCAGGCTTCTTTGCTTGTTGAACAGGTTACCGATGAGGAAATAAAGCATACTCTTTTTTCCATGAATAGAAAATCGAGTGGTGGTCCTGATGGATTTAATGTTCATTTCTACGTTAGTTGCTGGGACATTGTACAATATGATTTCTGCAAGGCTGTTCACAATTTCTTTAATAAATGCTCTCTGCTAACTGAAGTAAACTCTACTAACATTGTCTTAATTCCCAAATGTCCTGATGCTAGCTCTGTTTCTTCCTTCAGACCTATTTCATGCCGTAACGTGGTGTACAAATATATATCAAAACTTATTGCCACTAGGCTAATGCAAGTCCTTCCACAAATCATTTCACAGAACCAAGTTGCCTTCCTTCCCAGCAGAAGTATTTTTGACAACATTCTTCTTTCCCAAGAGCTTCTATATGGGTATGCGAGATCAAGTGCTACTCCATCTGCAATGTTAAAGCTAGACATCACGAATGCTTATGACTCCATTCACTGGTCCTCAATAGTTCGTATTATGGCCTTAATGAATTTTCCTAAGCCTTTTGTTAGTTGGGTATATGAATGTATTTCAACTCCTAGATTCTCCATTGTTCTGAATGGTCGTCCTATTGGTTATTTCAAGAGTAGGCAAGGAATTAGGCAGGGTGATCCGATCTCATCATATTTATTTCTTCTAGTGATGGAAGTCCTCACCAGATATATGAAAACCAAGTACACTTCGGGTCAGATCAGGTTCCATCCCAAATGTAAGCTTACAAATGTTACAACTCTTATGTTTGCTGATGATATAATGATATTTACTAAGCCACATCTTCCTTCGATATAGTGTGTTATTAGTACATTGTCTGATTTTTACAAGAAGACTGGTTTGCTTCTCAATTGTTCTAAATCTAGTATATCGTTTGCTGGGATCTCCTCCCAACTGTCCTTGTCTCTGATCCAAATTACAGGACTTCAACGTATGGTCTCTAATATGACATATCTTAGCCTCCCGCTCTTAACATCTAGATTAAAGCTTGCTGATTGCCTTCCCCTGTATTCCAAAATTGTTTCTTTACTTGACAGGTGGTCAAACAGATTCTTATCTCAGGCAGGAAGGCTTGTACTAATCAAATCGGTTGCTTTTTCTATGGTTGTTTATTAGTCAAAAGCTTTTATTCTGCCTGCTAAACTTTTGTATCTGATTAGAGGTGCAATGCTGAGATTTTTTTGGACTGGTTCCATTAATAACAGGAAGCCACTGCCATGCTCTTTCAGCCTCTTTGAAAAGGAAAGAAATTCTGGAGGGTTGGGAGTTATTAACATTATCAATTGGAACGTTGCAGCTTTCAATACACATCTTAATTCTATAATTGCCAAGAAGGAATCTGGGTGGGTTAAAAGGGTTTGGGCTCATCGAATTGGTAGGTCTAGTTTCTGGAGTTTGCCAACTCCTCAAACTTGTAGTTGGACTTGGAGAAAGTTGCTTGGATTGCGTGACACATTACTCCCCCTCATCGTTCATAAGATGGCTCACTCATCTGAAGTTAATTTTTGGTTTGATCCATGGGTCGCCAATGGAGTGTTATTGCATAAACTTTTCAGCTATCATCAACTAAATCAATCTGGAATTCCCAAAGCAGCCAAGGTTGTTGATTACATTAGCCATGGTGAAATGCAGCTACCTTACTCCTCTAATCAATTCATCAGGTGTGTTTGGAATGAAATTCAAAGTAAATTCTACCCTCCTGTTGAGGTAGATGTTGTTCATTGGAGTGCCAAAACCCATTCTGTCTCACATGTGTATAATCTTCTGCACCATTCCAGTATCCAAGCTTTTAAATGGAGTAAGGTCATATGGTCTACTGATTCTTCTCCCAGGGATAATTTAATGCTTTGGAAGGTTGTTCAAAATGCCTTGTTAACTAAAAGCAAGTTGATGGAGTTGGGTCTTGATATTGGAGTGTCCTGTTTCTTCTGTTTAAATGATACTGAGACCACGCACCACTTGTTTTTAGATTGTCCCTGTAATCTGATGTTATTTGGTAAAATGATGCAGCTTGCTGGAAGTAACTTGTTGTCCAATCCTAGGTCTATTGATCTTGACATGATATATAAAGCAACGAGGCGGCGAACTATGAAAGCAAGATGTCTTACTATTTGCCTGAAGAAATATATGACTATTGTGTGGCTTGAAAGAAATATGATATGTTTTGAAAAGAGAAGGAGGGATGGGGAGGTGTTATGGAAAGTCTTGAAGCATGATATTTATTTAGCTATGATGATGCAGCCCACTATACCTGCTGTTATCCGTGATGTTTGGAGATAGATGGTGGTTTTTTTCTCTTGTCTTGTTTCCTCCGTGTGCATGTTTTACTCTAGTTCATCTCTGTGTGTATTTTATTGCTTGTTTTTTCTTTGAACAAGCTATGTATTTTATTGTTTTGTTGCAATAAAATCAGGTAGGGGTCCTGATAACCCCGCTAGCCTTTGCTAAAAAAAAATTGGCTTGAGTTTTAAATTTAGAATGAACAAACAAAAAGGTTTATGACTTAATAAAATAGATAATTTATTAATAAAAATATAATTTCTTTTAAAATGATTTTAATTTAATAATAAGATATTTATGAAAACAATATTAATAGTGTATTGTCTTTATAAATAGATTTTGAATTAAATTTGCAATTTGTTATTTCAAATTGAATTTATATTTATAACTTGATTTGAAATATTTGATTTTGAATTTAATTTGAATTTAAAATTCCAAAGTATAAATCTCAATTGTTTTAATTTCTACATGTATAAGTTTTATTTATAAATATGGTTTGTTTTTATTTCTTTTATAAATTTATACACATATTCAAATATAAACTAACAAATTAAAATTTGGTTAACACAAATATTAGTTTGTAAATCAAGTACTAATTATTTTAAAGAAACAAGTGTTTCATTCTTTAACATTCATTTAACATGTGTTCAAAAACTAACATAACAAATTGACAAATGTATAAATTTGGACAAGTGTAAATCATTGTTTTAATTTTTCTTTTATTTTATCAAATCTGAAAAACATTTATATAAACTTGCATTTTCTTTCATACATTTTTTTCCATTTCTTTGATCAAAAAGAGAAAACTTCAAAAATCTTCGAAAATCAAAATCATCTTCATATTAACAATCAAGCCTGCATATTCAAAACCAGGCTCAAATCGGCATACACAAATTCATCTAAATCAAATCTGCATTTCCTCAAAATCCAGAAATCTGCATATTCAACCATACTCAAAAATCAAATCCATCTTCATCTCAAAATCAAAACCCCTTTTATCATGATGGTCTGCACTTCCTCACATTCAAACATCAATCTGCATTGATTCACCAAAATCTGCAAAATCCAAAAGAGGTCTGCATTCTGTTTTTAAAACCTGGAATTGATCAAGCTTGCATTTTCTCCCTACATAACCTCAAAATTTAAAGCTGTTCAAAAGAGCATCTGCATGCAAGTATTTTAGGCTGGAAATATGAGCATTCAGATTTCAACAAAATTGCAACTCAGATTTAAAACAGAGAAGCATGCCTGCATATTTTTATTTCTGCAAATTTCAAAAAGAACAAACAGAGCTCTGTCTTCATTCTTCCAATTAGGTGAGTAACTCTTTAAATTTAAAATATAAATAAGGAAAAATGGTTGCATGTTTGGATACTGAAATAAATAAGTTTGCATGTGTGATTGTTGATGTGAAGTGTATTGGTATGTATTTCATTTGAATTTCCTTTGTTATGTTTTCCAGTGACCCTGTATTTGTTTTAAAATCATGTTCTTTTGATCCAATCCTTGTAGAATGTTGTTTACAAGACAATAACTGTTTGTTTTAAGTTATTAAGTAAGTAGAAATTGAATTAAATTAATAATAAAATGGGATGGCTCTGGAAAATCAAATAAGTAGGCAATGTTCAAATATAACTGAAGATTTAAACATCATGTTTTTCTGAATTCTTGAATATGGATTGAATAATAAAATCATAATGTGATTTTTAAAACAAATACTATAGTTTTTAGTGAAGGAGTTTAGGAGCAGTTAATGGATGAACTGCATATGATCTTTGGGGTTTCTCTTGTGATTCATGAATCTGGAGGGGGTGAGTTTCTGCATGGTGATGGAGAGTTGATCAGAGATGTTAAGTAAAATAGTGGATGGTGATGGAATTCACCAGAAAAGATGCGGCGGTGGAAATTAAAGTTGGAACCCTAGTTTTAGGATGGTTTGATGAATCGAACTTTTCGATTTGTTCAAGTGACCGAGTGCTTAGATATTTTGGAAATAGGTAGTTTGATTGTAGTTGAAGCCATGGTCGAAGTCGTTGACCCGTTGATGGTCGGAGGGCCGCGTTCTCGCCGTTGGCAGGTTTTGAGGAAAACCTGAAATTGCTGTTGCCAGGTTTTGAATTGGGGGTTGAATTTGATTTCGTGAGTGGGAGCTTGATTTGGATGTTCGTGATGTGTTGTAGGAGGGGATTCTTATGGATAGCGATGATCCATGGCGACCAATGATGGCCGGAGTCGCCGTGCATATGCACGGCGATGAGTTGCTAGTGAAGTGTTGGGTTTGGTTTTGGTTCCAGGGGAGGTTTGAGTTTTTCTCGAAGTAAGTAGGATGATGACCCGAAGTAGTCAGGCATGAAACTCGAAGTGGTTTTGGGGTTCTCGGGTTGCTCTGAGTTTTTCAGGTTTACAGAAACCTGAATTTCTGTTTGAACTTTTTTTTAAAATCTGTTGTTTTATTTGTAAGGAAAGTTTAAATCAAATTCAAATTCAAGTTTGAATTTTTGAATTTAAGTTCAAATTTAAAATCTTAGATTTGAAATAAAGTTTTAAAAATATTGAATTTAATTAAATATTTTACTTTCTTAATAGTAGTTGAACTTTTTGAAATTTGAAGTTCTTGTTTAAATAAGAGCAAGTTCAAATGAAGTTTAAAATCTGGAAGTTTAAAAATGAATTTCAGTTTGAAAATTTAAAAGAAGGTTAAAATTTGAAAGATTTAAACTAAATATAAATTGAAATTATTGAAACTTTGGAATGAATTTAACTTCAAATTTTATGATTACATTTTTAAGACAAATTTTTGTTTTATCTTGGAATTTTTAAAAGTTTTAAATTATTCAAACTTTGATAAGTTTAAATTATTCTTATTTTAAAACTTGTATTTAAATGGAATTTAAAGGTAATTTTCAAAAGTACTTTGTTTTAAATAAATTTTGTTTTTGAAACAAAATTTAGAAATGTTTTATCTTAAATTAATTAAGATTAATGTTTTGGAAATTTATTTGATTAACAAGGTAATTGAGGAATAGTTAGTTAATTTAATTAATTATTGATTAAGTAATAATTAAAATTAAATAATGATTAATAAATATAAAATCATGATCGTTAATTAGATTTTTAAATTAATGATTGATGAATTATTAATTATGTAATTAAGTTTTAATCAAGGATAATTTATTAAATAATTAACTTTAATTTATGGATAATTACAGATGATTTAATTTGTAATTATCTGAGTTAATTACTTAATAAAAATAATTAGAGAATGGTTAATGAAGGTCATTAACCAGGATTATTTAATCATTAATTAATATGGTTAATTTTAATAATTAATTAGATTAATTAATTCGATAATAATCATTTGTGAATGGTTTGAGTGTAATTACTTAATGAAGTAATTTAGAAATTAATTAATTAATGTAATTTATTTAGTTAAATAGGAATGTTTATTTTAATTAATTAAGTTTAATTAATTTTAAACACTTAGGTTTTATAAATAATTACTTTATGTAATTAATGATTTGGAAAATGCTTAGTTAAGTAATTGATTAATAATTACAGGTTGTAACTAAGTGGAGAAGTTTAAGAATGAAGTAATCTGGAACGTAATTACTTAGTAATTAATTAAGGAATAATTAATTTGGTTTAATAAAATAATTAAGTTAGTTAATTACTGAATGTAATTAATTTGGGGATTAATAATTATGAGTTAACTACTTAAGGTAATTAATTTAGGAAGTCAATCTTATTAAATATTATTAAAGATTATTAATGATGTAATTAAAGATGATTGATTATGATTGATTAATTAATGATAAGTAATTAAAGGTAATTAATTAATTTAATTAATTAAGGATTAATGTAATTAATTATGATTAATTAATTGATTGAGATAATTAAAGGTTAATTACTATTTGGTTGAGAATAATTAATTTGTTAAATTAATTAAGGATAATTACATGAATGTAATTATGGATAATTAACCAAGAATGATTAATTAAGGTGACTAATGATGAATGATTAATTGATTGTAATCAATTAAATGATTGAGTAAGCAAGATATATTTTGATGAAGTAATTAATCTAATTTATTTTAAATTAATTAAAAATGAAGTAATTAATTTAATTCACTTTAAATTAATTAGAGATGGAGATAGTTAATTTAATTCGTTTTAAATTAATTTTATTGTGATGAGTAAATCATTGCTTATGTATGTATGGATGACATTGATTGTCTTGGATGCTTTGTGATCTCAGAAGTGAGATAAGTAATGTTGTGTGGTATGAATGCTTGGTTGCATTATGATGATAACATAGATTATCTATTGTGATGGTAATATATGGATTATCTATTTCGATATTGATAATATGGATTACCTGTTATTTGATAATGTTGATTATCAATTGTGACTTGTGAGTTATTTATCTGTGTGTATATTGATACTGTATTGAATTGTTTTAAACTTTAAAACAACTTGGACCTAAAAGACACGCTTTGGATTTCGATGAGACCGGGCTCGGGTTTCCATATTTGGATATCCGAAAACTACATCGATTCCAATTAAACGTTAGGTCATGAATCAAAGTAGAGCTTTGTGAAGACTCGAGGTGTAAGGACTATATGTCAGTATAACTCTGTAATTCCGTAATGAGTTGACGGACTAGTTCTTATAGGTTCGAGATGGTGGTTCAGAGTGCAAGGGTTATCGTCATTAACTCTGAGGGTGATTCCAAAATGAGTGTAACGAGATAATGCCTTCAGTTTCGTTCAAACCCGGAACGAACTTGTATGGATTGAATGCTTTCAGAACATCGTCAGGTGGACGATGAGCATTCTAAGTGATGTGTTCACTAAAGGTAATCGTGGCCTCAAGCCTCATCAACCGGGAATGGCTAAAACAGGGGAGGTGCAGCAAGGCTTCGTGGGTAGCCCCCACTTGAGAGTGAGATTTACCCCTGTCTAGAGGTCCCTTTTTATTTCGGCTGTGTGGACGGTTTTGAGCTCCAACTATCAGGTTATCTAATTCGAAACTGTTCAGTAAGGAATGGGTCCGGCCTTGTGTTGCAGGGGAGCGGGCGTACTCCTCGGTACGGTGATCTAGGCCACGTACTGTGACGGGCGGTACCCCAGTAGCCCTGCCATTGTATGGAATCCAAAATCCAATAAGTGCCAACGGTTTTGATTGTATTACCCATTTTAGTGGCTAGTAGCTGGAATTTAATAATGTAGCCTTTTCGGCTATTTCATATTTATTTGAAAACCCTAGACACTATTATAATATCATTGGATTTCCTATCAAATGTTTTGGTTAGCGTAAGGTAAAAACTATTCCATGTTTATGTGTGGGAAGTCTTACGTGATACCTTTCTTTTCAAAAGGTTTTTGAAAGTTAAGCAACCTTAACCTATTACTCACACCAGACCCATGTCTGACCCGGAGTTTATTCTGTTTTCTTAAACTCTTGGGTACTCAAACTTTTACGAGTAGCCAAGGGATTCAGGTTAGCTTTTGACGAATTGTGAAGAAGCAATGGAGCAGGAGGCTTCTGCGTTAGATATATAGTATTCCGCTGTGTGTTCTGTGTTGTCTCTAAGTTATAATGAATTGTAATAACTAGACAGGTGTTTATAACTGTCTAGTATGTGATGTATATCTGTGTAATTCTGATAATGATTGTAAACTATGTAATGTTTATGTTATTAATATAATTTATTCGTTCCGTTGTTTAGATTCTGATGTTGTTTCTTTCTTCTCTTCTTTCTTTTCTCTTTCTATCCCTTTCTTTCTTATAAATGATGCGTCATTCTATGAAGACGGATGGCGGGTTATTACAGCTTCAATTCAATTTCATTCAGAAGTTATTAAAAATGATTTTAAGATATTTTGTTTCACACTTTACGATCTGATCTATGACATAATAATCTTGAGCCAATAGAAAATTCGGATGCAGATAACACTGGGAAGCTAGTTGACAGGAAAATTACTAGTGGAACGTGATTTATGTTGAGACATTCAATAGTTGCATCATTTTCAAAGATAATATCTGCATACTTTTTATTTCAACCGATTTTTAATTAGCAGACATTTTTCTTTTATAAAACCCCTTCCAGAAAATCAATTTTATTGACCTTGTTTCAGATTAGTCCTTTTAGAAAATTTGATTTTTGGATTTGATCTTAAATGACTACATTAACTAATCTCGCTCTCTACTAATCATATATTATAACTTGAGACTGTATATTTAGTAAATTTCTTTAAAAATTAAAACAAGATTTATACAAACTTTTTGTTGATAAAATATTCCACAACCAGCTCTAATTCTATATATTTCTAACGACCATCACTCATCAAAATCCAATATAGTATGTCAATATGTGGTATTTTAAACGGAAAATCATTCTTTTTTCATTTTATTATATTTTTAGCAATAAAAACATCCAAAGTATTCACTCTCGTTTAAAAGTCCATACGGTTATGCATGGGTAAATTACTTGGATTTTTTTATTATGTGCTTCCATGCTCATTTAAAAGTCCTCACGGTTATGCATGTATGTAACACATATCAAAATTGATTGATTAAACAGAAAAGGTAATTCTAATCTCATTTCAAAGTCCCCACGGTTATGCGTGGTTAGAAGATACTTGAATTCATTTTTTTAGAAAAAAAATAAGAATACTACTAATCTCATTTAAAAGTCCTAATGGTTATGCATGGTTAGTAGATATTCAAATTCCTGATATAAATATACCACAAATAGACACAACTATATGGTTTTATATAATGACATTATCCCTATCATTCTAAAGTGGAATATGCATCAAAGTATTTATGATTTTTGTTTAATTTTTTATTGAAATTTAATATTTATACTCAATTGGGTATTAATATTGTAATAATGTCTGTCACTTTATCTCTATTTTTCTACCACCGTTACTCTTTTGCTGATAACAAAAGGGGAAGTGAAAAGTTAAGATTTTGGCAAACAAAGGTCAAATATTTATTTTCTATTTTCTATTTGCATCTAGCCTCATTTGCATATTTTTATTTATTTACATGCATATATGAAGGGGGAGCATTCAAACAGGGGGAGCAAATTCAATGATCAAATACATTTAATAAAATTCAAAATCTTAAATATATTTTTTTATCATCAAAAGGGAGAGATTGTTGAATATGCAAGTATATGATTTTTTTTTTTGATGATAACAAATATATATATATATATATATATATTCATTTAAATGTATTTGTTAACGTACTATTTTATTTTTTCACATAATAGAAATTTGCTGAATAAAATAAATAACACAGAATTTAAATTCAAACAGATATTTATTTAAACAAATATTTGTTACAATATTGAATAGTACAAATTTAAGCTCTCACTATATATATATATAAACTTCAATTACATTACAATTTCAATCACATCACATTTTTCATTATATATACATTTTCATCTCACTGTATTTCACTCATTCACTCGTATTTGATCTTCAACTCTATTTCAGATTGACTCCAGCATCTGAGTAATCTGCAAAATAAATGCTAACGTAGTAAAATTAAAAAAGAAATATTTGTGCAGTGTAAAATAAAATGTGTATTTTGAAAATGTTATTGCCTTAGTTATTTGGGTTGTTCGTCGTCATTTAATTTTGAATTCATCATACACGAACAATTTGTGACATGCACAGTGTATCATTGTACATGTCACAAGGCCGTGCACACCAGTATACACTTGACAAACTGCGGGGACATGTGAGCACAAGGTCAAACCCAATCAAAAGTTGGGTTCAACTCAAGTGAAATACAAATAAAGTCACGATATTAGCACAAAGGTCAAACCCGAGCTATAAGCTGGATTCGACTCAGGTGAAATTCCAAAAATCAAGATGAAGTTCAAGTGAAAAAAATGAAAAGTGACGTGCACAAGAAAACAATGTAGCTAGTTAGATATGGAACCGGAGCTATAGTTTCAAGTGCACAACAACATCGAGTATGCCAGACCTCATATACACTATGCACATGAATCAAATGCAATCAACTGAAGAGAAGACCTGGCAACATGTATGATATGATCAAAGGCAACAACATCAACCAAGGTCAGACTGCACAGTCAAATGCAAGCATATGAACACAAACTCAGACTGTAAATACAAAGTTCGGTAGCATGGCACAAAGGCACACAACAGAGTCTCGACCAAAACATGATGTACTTGTCAACAAGGACATAGTTGATGCATGCAAACTTCAAGATGTAGTGCATAGTCAAACTAAAATAACATATACACATGCCCAGGCTCTATCAAAGTCAAATGCCTTCGAATGAACAAGACCAAAACTGAAAATAAAATGGCATATGCATATAGACAAGATATGGACTATGGTGAACCAAATTGAATCAGACTTATATACCATACAAAAATGAACAAAGCCGCAACAGTAAAGCTCTGGAACAAAATCAAAGACAACTAAATCATGGAAAAGTCTCAACAACACATACACACACATGCATATGCATGTGTACACATGGTGACATGCAACAGTGAAGCCACTAGACTACATGAAGTCTAACAATAACCAATGGACTCAAACTTGAAGTAACAAGAAGGATCAACTAAACCCAGAAATGATGACTGGAAACACTATAGCAACTCAACACAACGCATATGTTAGCAGTGATGTACACATTAAACCAAACAACTATACATAATATGAAGATATCAAGTGAAGGCGACACCGGCTTGAATGTACATAAGCAACAATGCACATCAACTATCAAGTATAGACTCAATGAAACAACACTACAAACAAGTCACATGTTCCAAACAACTAATATCACACATAACTTCAAGCATGCAACCGAATACAAGTCGAAATGCTCAGCCCACAAAAATGCAAAGCTATGCCAGAAAGTGCAGACCACATTCATATGAAACCATGGTCAAGTACATATATATATATATATATGATGTATGTGTAGTGATAACTAGTATAGCAGCTCGAATGAGCACGTGCACTTATATACATATGCAACAGCCGAAATACAACTAGAGAATCACCAAACAAGTGAGGTAGACAAGACAATAGTTCCTGATAAGTGAAACATGGAGATGACGTTGATGTACACATATAAAACAGTGGACAATGTAATCCAGACCAATGTCATGATACAACTACAGATGCAAGCAAGTCAGAAAATCAAGGCATGTAGCCGTAGTGACCAAGATAATAACAAAGTCAAATTTACACAAAATCAAAGTGGCCAAAGTCAAATGTAATAGCAGTTTCAAATTAAACAAGTCAGTGTCGAAGTTAAATATTATCAAAGTCAATAAGCACAAAGAAAGGAACCAAAGTCAAGTTTAGATGCCAGAAAATCAAGCTATGGTAGCCAACGAATCAAACAAGTCAGAATCGAGCCGGTATAATCAAGTAATCACAAAATATACGAATTTGAACAAGTTAGTACAAATCTCAAACATTCAAGCAAAATTGAACGACAAAATAAATTATCCGACAATCGAATATTTAGGGAATTAAACCCTATTTAAACCCAAAGTCACCATTGCCCTAAAATCCACCGAGTTCAAGCAAACCAATCGGTAAAGCAAAAAGCATAAATCACATACCATTAAAATCGAACTCGATCGAGAAGCAGCCGCAAGTAACAATCAACAGAGGGATCAAATCGAAGAGTATTTCATCATTGCAATATCAAGCGGTGCCTCATTTTCAAAGCCCTAGTTTATAAATTTGGACGAGCGGGTATAAAAGAGAAAGCAGCCATTTTTAGCGCGAAGGAAAGAAGGTCGAAGGAATAAAAAGAAAAAGGGGATTTCTTATTTGGGCCGGTTGCCATAAATTATCAATTGGGCTTTATTTTTAAAATTAGGGTTTGATTTTTAAATTGTTTTTCAATTTATATTTTTTCTTTTAAAACAGTTGTAAAGTCTAGTGTGTGACTAGGGGATGAACTACAGTGGTGTAGTTCGAGAATTCGTGACTCAATGGCTGAGTTGTGGTAGAGTTTTGAGTGTAGAGTTAGGTTAGTCAATAGCGGGTGTCGCGAGTTTACGTGTGTAAGCGTCTGACTACTTAATTTCTAGTAGAAACCTTGGTGGCAGCACGTAGGCAGGGTTTTGCCGAAGCTGGGTAAATCTGTGTTGTTCTGTTTCTGTCTTTTATATTCTGCCATCACTACTAGAAAATGGGCAAATAGCGACGAGGGAGAGTGACGGCTTTCGACGGCTATTTTCCGACGGCTTCCGACGGGCCGTCGGCGGCCGTTGGAAGCCGTCGGAAAATCGCGAATTACAGCAGCCTAGCCGAGCCTTTCTTCCTCATTTTCCAGCCAACTCAAATTAAGAAAAAAACCCCAAATCACCAATTTTCCACCTCCAATCGCTGATTTCGTGAATTTTTCTCCTTCCCCCGCTGTGAATTCAACACCTCTTGCTCTCCAGCTCAGGTATAATCTCTTATTTTTCTGAAAAATTCAGTTTTTACCCTAATTCTATATTTGCATAAATTGATAAATTAGAGCGAATTAGTGATTGCAATTGTTTCCAGTAGCGTAATAACGGTTTATAGCATCACATGGTATACATATTTCATCTTTTATCGTGAAATTGTGAAAAACATGTATAATTTGTGGTTGTTTATATATATGTAAATCATTGTGTATGCCTTGATTCTACGATTGTATATGTATGTAGTGCTACTATCATTGTATTGTGTTAGTTGGAATAAGATAAAATAAATGAACGAGCTAGGAGTATTATATTGTGCACGTATTGACTTATGAAACAAAAAAAATGCATGAGTCTAAATTATAATTGTGTGTATTGAAAAATGACAAAAATGTTAAACCAGCCTTAAGTTGATGTAATACGTCGAATAAATATGTTAAGTTAAAATATATTTTTGTAAATGTGAACAGTTAGTAAAACTGTATTTTTTCGTAAAATGCGCACATGTAATTGACAATTGTCCCTTAGAGAGTTTTTGGCTCCGTCTGACGAGTGTTGTACATGATCGTTGTATAAATAGTCGTTTTTTTGAAAAACGACCATTTATATTCATCTGGTACAATGTTTTTTTGGATTTGTCCCTGTATTGGACAAGTTATGAACACAGTAAGATTTTACATTTTGTATACTACTTCGTCTCAAACGGTTCATAAAATTTCGGCCTAACTTTTCTTTTTTGTTTCCTGCGTACACGCATTTGTGTACAATGCAGGGAACAAAAGGAAAATGCTGCCGAAATTTTGTTGAATCGTTTGAGACGAAGTAATATACGAAATGTAAATGCTTACTGTGTTTGTAGTGGAAAGTAGGATGCCTGACCAATTAAAAAAAAATTATACAATTTTTTATATCGGTACGTTAAAAAATAAAATGTGCCCTATTTGAAGATATTTTTAAATTCGTGAAGTTGTTCTTTAAATTCAAATATTATACGGCCATGAAAATAATCTTTTTCGAATTTGTATTCTTGAAAATAAATATTAAATTTTGAACTTCTCATTTTGTCAAATAGGAAAAATGATTGATTATTTTGTTGATCGAAGGAGATGGATGTACCAAAGAAAAGGACTGAGGGGCTCAATAAAAGAAGATTTTTATAATGGTATAAACGTGTTTGTTGAATTCGCTTTAAGTAATAACGAAAACGATCCAGAAATTCGTTGTCCGTGTAGTAGTTGTAAACATTTGAAGTATTTGTTACCAGATATTGTGAAAGTTCATTTGTGGCAAAACGGTTTCGTACCCGAGTATTATGTTTGGGATCGGCATGGAGAAGTTGTAGCAAATACTACTGTAGAGTCTGAAAGTGTCGTTAACGAAATAGTTACGACGACCCGTATAGAAAATATGGTCGAAGATGCAGCACGATCAATGTTTCCTATGGTTGAAGTTAACGACAATGATGGAAATGTTGAAGAACCAAATATTGAAGCAATTTTTTTTATGATATACTAGATGTTGGTAAGAAACCTATTTGGGATGGTTGTAAAAACGACACTCAGCTGTCAGTAATCGCAGAATACATTGCGATGAAGTCAAAATACAACATCACTGAAGCTGGATTTACGGTTGTTGTACAAGCTGCAAAAAGACATATGTCGCCCGATAATCTAATGTGTGAAAATCACTATGAAGTTAAAAACTTATGTCGGCTTTTGGTTTACCTTATCAGAAAATAGGTACATGTTTAAAAGGCTGCATGTTGTTTTGGAAAGAATACGCGAACCTTAGAAATTGTAAAGTTTGTAACCAGGAGAGATACAAACCAAGAAAAAAGAAGGGGAAGGAAGTTTCGTACAAGCGTATGCATTACTTACCCATAACTCCAAGACTTCAAAGATTACATGCATTTTCTGTAACCGCATCTAATATGAGATGGCATAGCGTGAGAACGGAGGAAGAGGGTACGTTGACACATCCGGCCGATGGAGAAGCATGGAAACATTTCGATAAAACGTATCCAAATTTTGCAGCGGAGAGTCAAAATGTTAGATTAGGATTACATACGGACGATTTTTCTCCATTTTCTCAATTTGGTTCTAAATATTCATCCTGGCCCATTATCATCACACCGTATAATTTACCTCCATGAATGTGTATGAAAACGCAATATATGTTTCTTACTGTTGTCGTTTCTGGCCCCGACGATCCGATACAAGGAATCGATGTATATTTACAACGGTTGATTGAGGAGTTAAAAATCCCGTGGAACGAAGGAGTAGAAAGATACGATGTGTCCAAGAAGAAAATTTTTCGTATGTTTGCTTCTTTGTTATGGACTATAAGTGATTTTCCTGCCTATGCAATGCTTTCAGGATGGAGTACTGCCGGTCGTCTAGCATGTCCATATTGCATGGATGAAACACGAGCATTTTCTTTACCTCATGGTAAGAAAATTTCATGGTTTGGTTGTTATCGATATTTTCTCCATGTAAATCATCCCTTCAGAGGAGACAAGAAAAACTTTTTAGCCAATAGAGTAGAAACCAGACAACCATCGACGATATGGTCAAGCGAAGACATATATGAACTTGTTAGGGACTGTCCAAAGATATATGAACTGGCGAGCAAACAGAGATTGAAGGCAAATCAGTTGTTCATAACTAGTGCAAACAAACTATTTTTTAGGAGTTGCCGTATTGGAAACGTCTTCTGCTTCGTCATAACATAGATGTAATGCACAATGAGAAAAATGTATTTGATAATATTTTTAGCACAATTTTAAACGTGAAAGGGAAGACGAAGGATGATTTGAAATCAAGACGAGATATAGAAGAATTATGCAAATGTCCTGAGCTTCATATGAAACCAAATGACAGTAAAAAACCCAAAGCATGTTACGAATTAGATAATAATCAAGTTAAAGCTGTGTTAAAATGGGTGGAAGGGTTAAGATTTCCTGATGGGATACATCAAATCTTCGTAGATGTGTTGACTTTAAAAATGGTAGATTGAGCGGAATAAAAAGTCACGACTGTCACGTAATGATGGAAAATTTATTTTCCGTTATATTCAAAGAACTACTGCCGTTAAAAGTTTGGAAGGTAATAACGGAGCTTAGTATGTTTTACAAAGACCTTTGTTCGACTACTTTAAAAGTGCAACGTTTACGTAAACTGGAAGTGGACATTCCTATATTGCTTTGCAAATTAGAGAAAATATTTCCGTTTAATGTAATGGAACATTTATATGTTCATCTCCCATCTGAAACATGACTTCGAGGTCTTGTCCAATATGGATGGATGTATCCATTTGAGAGGTATGTAATATGTTATCATGTAATTTAATTGCATTTGAAGATGAAGTTAATATAAATTAATTTTGCATAGATATTTGAATCATCTGAAGAAAAAAGTGTGGCAAAAAGCACGAGCTGAAGGTTCGATATGTAAATCTTACATCGAAGAAGAAGCTTCATTCTTTTTCTCTCACTATTTCAGTGACCATATGAATATTTCATTTGAAAGTGTTCCTCGTAATGACGAAGGCGACGAACAAGAGTCCTCTCAAGCAATGTTATCTATTTTTAGACAACATGGTCGGCCTTTTGGAAAATGTGTAGAAATATGGTAGACGATAGAGATCTTCATGTAGCTCACACTTATATTCTTCTAAATTGTGCCGTGGTTGCACCATTTGTTAGGTAATCTGAAATAATAATTTGTGTTTTATTCTTTTCTATAATGTATGCGTGTGTTAACCTAACGTAATAATTTGTTTATATAAACAGTGTTTATGAATGTGAACATCCGAGCGGAGATCTCAGTAAAGAATTTTCCGGTTGGTTTTCAAATTACGTTTATGAGCCGAGAAATTGTGTTGTTGACGAAGGGTTGAAACATCTTGCGATGGGACCAAAAAGAGTGGTCAAAACATATCCAATATATTTCGTCAATGGATATAAATTAATACCAAAGAATACTGTGCAGAAAAATTAACAAATAATACTAGTGTATTTGTTAAAGTAGTGACGATCTAGAAAATCACTTAAATGATTTTTATGGCGTTCTAACACAAATTTTGCAACTGACATATTTCTCACGACCCGCGGAGGAGGTGATTCTATTTAGATGCAATTGGTTTAGCAATGTTCCAGGTTCTGGAATTAATGTGCACAAGGATTATAATCTTATCGAAATAAAGCATACATCGCACTATCACAATTATGATCCTTTTGTACTAGCCAAACAAGCATTGCAAGTTTATCACGCTCCTTATCCGTCTCTAAAAAGAGATAAAGCATATTGGTCTGCAGTTTTTAAAACAAAGGCCAGATTCACATTCGATGGGAAGAATATTCCGGACGAACAAGCTTATCAGGCAGATCTTGAGCAAAATAACGAAATAATAATTACAGACGATCATACAGATTTTGGTCCTTTGATCAATGAATCAAATGTTTTGGTTGAAGCGTTTGACAGTGCAGAGGAAAATATCATAGAAAACGAGACCGAAACTGAATCAGAATACGATGAAGACTGATATAAATCTGAATCTGTTTTTTTGCAATTGATGTAACTATGTTGAATTTTTGATGTATTATGAAATTGATGTAACTATGAAACCAAATCTGTTTACCATTGTTTACATGTTTTATGTCATTTCCATTTGTCATTTATTTAGCAATTTTTATTTAAAATGCAATAAAATCTGTTTATCGTCGGAAGAGTACACCCATTATAAATATATAACACACTTCTATTTCTATTTCCATTTCAGTCATTAATTAAGCAATTTATACCGTTGATATCATTTTCACATGAAATATATTTCATCATCATGTTATTATTCTCTTATATAATGATGTGTATATATGTCACAGGTTTATCATAATGTCATATAGAGGTAGGAGCTCTTCCCGATCATCAGGAGGCGATGGTAGTTGCCCATCGCAAGAACCACAGCGTCCAATAGTTTCGTTAGTCCCTAGAGCAGAGGGGTAAGAATTAAATTTTATTCAGCATCTTTTTTTTTATGATATATGTACGTACTTATGTATATCGTATTTAAAAACAGGGGGTTTGACCTACTTCCTTCGAAGGTTGTGCTGGATGTCTCTAGAGCTTCTTATCGCGGTAGGATGAGTGCTTGCTGGCCGAAGTGGGATAACATCCCTCCTCACATCATAGAGTGTATATGGCAGGATGTCCTAGTATGTATATTTTTCTGTTTTCCATTTTTATTTCGTTTTTGTCATTTTTCTACTGTTTATCGTTTAAAGTGTAATTTTTTTTTACTTTTTATCGTGAAACACAGGCTGAGATAGACATCCAGACAGACGATATGATGCTGGCACGAGGATACTGGATGTAGAAGATGCGCAAGAACTACAAGGACTCGATATCTGAGATTAAGAAATCTGGTAAGAAACCACGGTGGATGGGGGAGAGCGTATGGCAAGCTTGTTTGGGATACTGGGAGACGGACGAGGTGAAGGCAAGTATACTAAATTTTTTTGAATTATTAATTTGACGTGATCGAAAAATAATGTATCAAATTTTGAATGTACAGGCAGAGTCAGATAGAAACTCTGCAAACAGAAATAAGTATCCCGTCACTCATCGCGGAGGGTCGAAGTCGTTTCAGCAGTATCGGCAGGAGTTGGTAAATTTACTGAATAATAATTGTAAATAGTTTATGCTATATAATTTTAAATGTATAATAATTGTATGTAAAAATCAACTTCAGGAAGCTGAGGCACATGGTCATGTGGGCTATATGGACGTGTTCACCCGTATGCATGCTCGAGCATGTAAATCCGGACGGGACTGTTTTATATACATGGCAGGACGATGAATCCAGCAAAAGCCATGTAAGCATTTTTCATTTTATTCAGTATTAGTAATTGTTTGGCTTGTTAAACTATAATGAAATAAGATATGATATTATTAATTTGTTAATGCAGAAGAAGTTTATGGAGCAGCGACAGAAACTCCTTGCTGATACGGATCGAGATCAGCTGACGACTGAAGAGGAGGACGCTATTTTTAAGTCCGTTATGGATCCAGCAGATCATGGCAGACGATACGGATTTGACAATCAAGTGGTAAATAATTTATTTTATCTTAAAATATTTCAAATATGATATTTTGACCTTTCCAAAATAATAAACTTGAATTTTATTCATTTTTCCATTATTGCAGGCCAGCAGTCAGAGTAGGAGACGGCGGAATAGAGCTCAGAGCGATCTAGCAGATATAGAAGAATTGCGGACTAGAGTACCCCAGCTGGAGGAGCAGAATAATTTATTTATAACAATTATAGACTAATTAAATCATTCAGTCTTAATGGAATTCATCATTTCAGTTGCGTAACTCTTAGATGTAAATTTGGTCAGCAATAAACACCGAACTATTCGAATGTAAACGTTTACAGGTCAGTTAGCAAGTGGTGTGACATTATGGCTAAATTTATCGCTTATTCATTTTCAGTAAAATCTTATTTAATTTAATAAGCATTACCGTTAGTGCCATTTATATACACCAATTCTCTTCGGCAAAAACAGTATCACTTTGGATTTATGGAATTTGGTAATAGTCAAAATTCCAATATTGTTCGTTTTCAACTCTATAGTCCAAACACAAAATTCTTGGTTCAATAATAACAATTATTATTAACCGTACTACTCTGACCAAAGATTTTGACTTTGGATTGAGTTGACTTCGACCATGATACTAACCTCATATAACTGAAGTGACGAATCCTCTCTTGAATAGCGTCTTCCTTCCAATAATTCCACTCGACCCAACTATAATCATTTGATGTATGTCGTTCCATGACTTGACTATAATCAAAGCAGATTTTTCATATTGAATGTTGATAGTATTCTCAAGTCGAAAGAATTGTGTAAATGAGTCACGTCGATATTTTCTATTTGACCTTTGTTATATTAATGAATAGAAAATTATCGAGTGGGTCATTCCATAGTTATCCGATAACTATCGGTACGTAACCTCTTGGTGCCCCCAATAGTCATGAGTAATATACTGTCCAACATTTGAATAGTGTTACGTACTCTAGTCTTAACGAATACATTGATATCCAGTCTCGATGCAACATGACTAGGAACATTTAAAATGAAACATTTGTTTCATTGTTATAAATTACTCACGGTTACAACACTTTGTAACTACTATCACAAAACATATCATTTATGGATTTTCTATTAAATATGCTTTTAATTAAATTTATTAATTAATATAACTACATTATATAAAGTATATAATAGAAAGAAAATACCTTTATTTCCAACAAGATTGGTCAACGAGTTAGATATATGTAACAAATTACATAATTGCCCTAGGGCATACCCCCCTAACTCTATCACTTATGTCATTATAACCATATACAATAAAAAATAAAATGAAAATCTTACTTTATTTCTAACAAGGTTCGCTATAAGAGTTAAGTTATATTATATTCTTTTACAAAATTACCCTTGGGGAAAATCCTTAACTGTATCAATGACACCCACTTTAAATGCTCAACTTCTAAATCTTCGATATCAATGTAAATACCATCTTCCTAGGCATCTTCATTTCTATGTTTTGACACCCAAGATTCTCTTTCTATCATGTCACTCTTACAATTACTACGATAAAAAACTTTAGAAACATGACATCTTGACGTAGTATACTCATATTGAACTAATATCTCCTCAAGCAATCCATTAAATAACTCTACCTTCACAATCTTCATAAACATATAATGGGCCTTCACCTTAATCAAAAACCCTAATATAAGATCAATTTTGTCCCCATTACCCTCTTTACATTTGATGGAGTACCCAAAACATTAAAAAATAACACTAATCACCTTTTCCACAACACAAAATCCAAACAAAGAAATCTCACTCAAATCAGCACTGTAGAAGATAATTCTTTAGGGAGATTCAAACATAGATACCACTTTTGAGGCAATTTTGAATTAAAAAACATACGAACCATCTTTTAAAAAGCTTCCACATTAAACCACGTTTTTAAATTATTATTTAATACTTTTAATAAGAAATTTATTTTAATTAATTTTTTATAACTTCTAGTTTTGTCGATAAAAGAATAATATGAAATATTACTTTTTCGTATATTTTCTAGTTTCTTTAATCCTTTATGAATTTTGATGAACTAATGAATTTTGCTAGAAGTTTTCAAAATAGATAGAGCATTTTTTTTCAACATTTCCATTTTGTTTGGAAGAAAGTGTACTTTTGGACAAATTTGATTTTTCTTGAAGAATTTTATGAAAATATTTGGACTTTTCTAAAAACGTTTCTTTGGAAATATTTGATTTTGTTAAAAGATGAATCTTCGTTGAGAAAAAAACCAAACTTTTGGAGAAAAATGACCTTTTTATTAAAAATATTTGATTTTAAACTAATGTCTGAATTTCACACAGTCATTTATTTTATTGATGTTATATCAGTCTTGAATAAAATTAAAATCTAGTTTGATTCGTTTTTATTTATTAAATTACCGTTTAGTTTTTCAACATGAACGGATGAGGTAGTATACATGTTAGCCCTATATTGCTAAGATACTCTGTAGTGTTGGGGTAAGTGGAAGAAATTAACATTGGTACTGTAACTGCTTTAATGAGGAGAGAAGCAATGTTGGGCGGGGCTTTTGAATCATTGCACGAACGTTCTTTCTTCAGCCAGAGCACTCAAGTTTAACCTAACTTTTCATCTTCCTCCTCCTGTAAATGTCCAAACTCACATTTCAAATTGAAGAATTAAAATTGATGTTAGATGTAGATGTCAACAGGAAGGTATAACACAAGTCAACATTTCTCAAGACAACACCAAATAGTACGCACAAAAGGAAGAGTTTGAAATTTTAGGTTTTTCCCTGTCTTTATCGTTTATCCGGATTTTATATTAGGGAAGCAATTTCACTGCTAGACCTGACGGCTACGGAACTCTATCTGCTTGATCCTTCCTGAATTCCGGTAATGATTGGAAATTTTGAATAGGTTCTTACTCTAACTATGTCGATAAACTTATGTTAATTAATATTTACAGTACATTATCAGTTTTATCCGCATACGTTACATCAAATTATCTTATTTGATGTACAGGAGGTTCATAGGATCATAGCAAGATTTGATTGACATGGAGCTGTATAAAATTGAAAGTTTTTTTTTTGGTACCGTCTGGATCTGAAAAATATGCAGTGAAATTTTAAAACGGAGTGAGCAGTCATGGTTTATTGGAAAAAGGGGAATGGAGTGGTGGAGGTGCAAGGAATTGAACCCCATGCCTCTCGCATGCGAAGCAAGCGCTCTACCATATGAGCTACACCCCCAATCATGTTATAAATTTGTATTTCCAGATTTCATCAAAGAGAAATTGTCATCCATTTTGTAATGCCCCTTAGGGCTGCATAAAGTTTGAGTTGATTCGGATTGGACTGAATACTTCACTCGACCTATATAGGTATGAGTTAAAGTTAGAGTACCATCACATAGAATTCATTCACTACATATTTAGTCAAGAACGTTGTTTCAAAATACATTTAAAATGCTTTAAGAATATTTCTCAAAAAGCTCACAATCAATCCTATGGGGTTTTGGCCAATCTAATTTTACTTGGATTGACATCAAATATGATTTTTTTTAAGCATATATTTATTCTAGAATACACATGATCTATTATAGTTTTAAACTGCTCTAATTTTACTTGGACCGATGTTGAATGACTTTCTTGGATAGGATTGGATTGGGTTAAAATAAGGCTGGATTGAATAAAATATCACACCCGACATGTACGTAGTATGTGTTAAAAGTTGTAACCTATATCTAATCCAAACTTGGTTGGTGGTTGAGTTTGGCTAGGTTTACGTGGGTTGGGCCGGATTGGTTGGTATGTTGGATTGGGTCAAGTATGAGTTCTCTGCCCCTAGGTCCGTGGACTGGATAGAGTAGACTAACTACTAGGGAATACTGATCCTATAGATATAGATGTTAAAGGCCCTTTATAGTGATGAATGCGATATTGCCCCACATCGCCAAAAATATGTGCAGTTTTATGTTTATATAGTAAATTTCCCAAACCTATATTGGTTCTTAGGGTCAGATAATTTTGTGCGAGGGAGGGGACTAATATGGTCATGAACTAACGCGCGCGCCGTCCGCCTGTCCCTTATTGAACTGGATCGGGTGCGGGTCCTGTTATCCCGCCTTTTGGCAAAGCCGAGATACCAAAAAATTAAATGAAAATCAATGATTACTAGTCATGAACTTCGATTATGCATCGCAAGTTCGCTATGGATATTAATGAATTTTGTCTGAGTCCGGATCAGGCCACGATTGACAAGACATGACAAGCAAAGCCATGGAAGCATGTATTCCAAATTTTAGGCCAATCCGAGTTCATATGCTCAAGATATGATCGATGCAAGTGGAAGGAAAAAGTCACATTTTCGTATCCATCAGACAGCATTAACTTCGTATCGATGGAATCTGTATCCATCACCACGTCTCAATTCGTATCCACCAACTTCGCATTGATCGAGTTCGAATCCATCGAGTAACCTCGGCTCGCACCGATCAAGTTCGTATCCATCAACAGGGCATGCGCTTCGTATCGATCGGCTATGTCCTGTTTCGTATCCAATCAGCTAGACACAGTCTGTATCCATGGATGAGCTTCCATTCGAATCCATCGTTTTCGTATCGATCAGGGATACAATTCCTTCGTATCCATCTGTCTCGAATCCATCAGATGACTTCGCATCCATCGGGCAGTGACCATTTCGTACCCATCAGGAGTTCTTGTTCGAATCCATGAATAATTGCTTGTTCGTATCCATCGAGTCAAACAGGCCAGAGGTGACGCGTTGGTTATAGAGGCGAACGCAGCGAAATGCTCGAAGTGACTCGATCAAACCGGAGTGAAAAGCAGATCGGCACGAAGAGCGCGCGCCATGTCAACTTGCCCACGTGCGTTATCATCGAGTCGAAGTGATCGGTTCGAATCAATGGATTCGAACCAAACAGCCATGAAGCAATCCAAATTCGCATCGATCATATCTCCTAAACCATTGATCCAAATGCAATGAAATTTTCACAGCAGCTTGAATACATGCTAAAGAACAGTCATGCCAAGTTTCAGCTCGATTGGATCATTTTTTGGTCGATACGAAATTGTTTCGTATCGATCACAAATCGAGTCGAAACTTGGTGGGGTCGGTCGTGTGGGCCCACTCACGTGCCAAAAGAAGTCTCCCGAAGTTTGAGCACAATATCAGCCTCCTACGCCTATAAATAGCCCCCTAAAGCCTATAGAAAAAGGACCTTTTGGCTATTCGACGTCCAGACTCTGTCGGATTCAGTTTTACACATTACTATCGCTGTTGTACTCAAATTACTTCATTGTAATCGCCGTAATCATCTGTAACCAGCAAGGAAAATCAATAAAAGATAAAACTTTGAAGTGAACGTAGGCCGGAGATAGCCGAACCACTATAAATCTCGTGTCTTTGTTTGTCATTACTGGATTGTTGTTTTTTGTTTGCTTAGATCAGAGATTTGTGCTTGAATATTGCTGATTTGTGTTCATACACTGGTGCTTGCACGATACTTGGGGTTTGTGACCATTTTTGGCGCAAACACTTTGGTGCTTTCACTGAGAAGAACTAGCACCCGCTACATCGGATTGAAGTTCTGATTTGAAAAGCTTGAAGAATTCAGACTTAGAGAAAATGACTAGACAAAACAGTAGAAGGCGGAGGGCTGAGAGAAGCCAACAAGGAGGAAGCCAGGAGTCATCCTCTAAAGCTGGAGAAGGACAAGCTTCAATCTACATCACCAGGGATGAGATGGAGGCTATGGCTAATTTAATGCACGAAAGAATGATGAATAGTTAACAAGAGATGCTGCAGAATTTCTTTGAACAGGTGAGAGCAGCGAATGCGTAGAACCTTGGGCCAACTACAGCGGCTGCAAGTGTAGGACAAGGAGTCAGGATTGCGGAAACCGATGAAGGTCGGGTTCAAGATCGGAATGCAGGACCTGAAGGCAATCAACAAGGACTTGGGGGCAGACCCTCAGGATCAGACACTAGAAGACCCATAGATGAAGATCAACAGGTTGTAGTCAATGCTAATGTTACTGAGCCACATGAAGAGTATGTGCCAGAATTCCCTTCGAGACTAGGGGGCAGGACAGAAACATGACAAGGGGGCAACCCTCAGATGGAGATGAAAGGATGATTGGTCTAGTGCGACGAATCATGAGAGGAGGATTGTCGAGTGGAGGGTTAGAAGAAGTCAGTCGGAGTCCGTTCACTCCGAATATCAGAAATGCAAGGAACCCTCCAAAGTTCAAACTGCCTATGCTGGATCCTTATGACGAGAAGTCAGACCTAACGATGCATATTACCAGATACATTAGGCACATGGAAGTGTTGGGGGCATCTAAGGAAGTGATGGCTCGATGCTTCCCTCTATACTTGTTGGATTTGGCTGCGCTTTGGTTTAGGAAGCTAGAGAACGGATCATTCAGAACATGGGGCGAGCTTGAAGATTGCTTCATGAGACAGTTTAGGGTCCACGTGACACAACCCAAGAGTGTGATGACCTTGGCTTCGATAAAGCAGAGGACCGGAGAGTCCATAAAAGATTTCTTACTGTGATTCAATGCAACAGTGGCTTCTGTAGATCGTCCGGATCCATCGATGATATTGATGGCGGCGGTGGTAGGTGTTGGGGAAGGCAATGAATTCAAAGATTCTTTGGAAAGAGATCCACCACAAGATCTTGGAGAATTTTATCATGAAGCTGAAAGATTCATTCAGCTGGAAGATTCGCGAGTCGAACGACGAGAAATAAATGCTGTGCAGGGCGAAGGAACCGCTAGAGAACAGTCCGGAGCGGACAAAGGAAAGAGAAAGCAGGACGATAGACGTGATGGTCCTGATAAACGAATAAAATTCTGAGAGCCTAGATTCAGACAATACACAGATTTGATGGCAAGTCTAGAAAGGATTTACACTGAAACTTGGGGGCAACTCCCCTATCGAAAACCACACAGGAGAGATCCCACAGAGCGGGAGCGTAGAACTGGAAAATATTGTCTATTCCACAAGCTGGATGGACACACTACCGATGAATGCCGTCACCTAAAAGATGAGGTTGAAGAACATGCCAGGAGTAGTAGATTGCCACAGTATATCAGAGAACGGACTACGGCCGTAAGACCTGAACAACTGCCGCCTCCACCTAACAGAACTGATCCTGGATCGGAATCACGACTCGTCATCAATTGATTATGATGGCAAGGGCCAAGTTCGGGATCTGGACTTTGGTAGATTAGTTTTCTTAGATTTGACTTTAAAAATAAATGGCTATTCTATTCACTCATGTACGGGAACCGGAGAGATCCCTAGGCATGCTTTGAGACGGAAATAGACCGATCTGCCCGGAGAGGAAATGTTTAGTTTTCTCCTGATGTTTGAGATTGAACATCTAGGACTTGAATTTAATAAATAAATTTGAATTTCTTGAAATAAACCTTTGACCGGAGAGTTAAAGGATGAATATCAAATACCAATATGAAAATGATCGCTTTATGACCCTACCCGGAGAGGCAGGGTCCCCAGTGAAAGAAGTGAGTTGCTTCGCCGGAGATCGACAGGATCGACTCACTTAATGTCGTTTCCCATTTACCGGAGAATGATTGGATCGGGATACGATAAGAGCCCGGAGAGGCTGTGATCGGCCCACGATTTAGGTCATGACATCGCTTAATGTTCAGATACACTGAACCGGAGTGCAAGAAGTGAGTTGCTTCGCCGGAGAGCGACAGGATCGACTCACTTAACGCTGCTTCCCCTTTATCGGAGAGTGATAGGATGGGATCCAGCAAGAGCTCGGAGATGCTATGATCGGTTTAGAACAACCAAGACATCGCTATATGCCCTAGTTGGGGCCGGAGTGCAAGGGATAGAAAGCAACGCCGGAGTGCAATGGGATCTTTCTATTCAATCGCTATGTCGGGAATGGGCTTGGCAAGGGTCCGGAGTGACCACTGATAGTTCAGAGAGACTGTAGAATTTCATTCTTAATTTCCACAAGAAGAAATGGACAATGATTTGGCTTCGAACAGCCGCGAACTTGATTGACACTATTATTAGCTTTGAATAAAACATGAACTCACAGCATTTGATTTAAAGCTATTCAAAAGACACCTTTTGCCAAAAGACATGTTTTGGGGGGGAAAGTGTTATCCCGCCTTTTAGCAAAGCCGAGATACCCAAAAATTAACTGAAAATCAATGATTACTAGTCATGAACGTCGATTACGCATCCCAGGTTCGCTATGGATATCGATGAATTTTGTCCGAGTCCGGATCAGGCCACGATTGACAAGACATGACAAGCAAAGCCATGGAAGCCTGTATTTCAAATTTCAGGTCAATCCGAGTTCATATGCTCAAGATACGATCGATGCAAGTTGAAGGAAAAAGTCACATTTTCGTATCCATCAGATAACATTAACTTCGTATCGATGGAATCCGTATCCATCACCACGTCTCAATTCGTATCAACCAACTTCGCATAGATCGAGTTCGAATCCATCGAGGTACCTCGGCTCGCACCGATCAAGTTCGTATCCATCAACAGGGCTTGCGCTTCGTATCGATCGGCTATGTCCTGTTTCGTATCCAACCAGCTAGACACGGTCTGTATCCATGGATGAGCTTCCATTCAAATCCATCGTCTTCGTATCGATCAGGGATACAATTCCTTCGTATCCATCTTTCTCGAATCCATCAGATGACTTCGCATCCATCAGGCGGTGACCACTTCGTACCCATCAGGATTTCTTGTTCGAATCCATGAATAATTGCTTGTTTGTATCCATCGAGTCAAACATGCCAGAGGTGACGCGTTGGTTATGGAGGCGAACGCGGCGAAATGCTCGAAGTGACTCGATCAAACCGGAGTGAAAAGTGGATCGACACGAAGAGTGGGCGCCACGTCAACTTGCTCACATGTGTTATCATCGAGTCGAAGTGATCGGTTCGAATCAATGGATTCGAACCAAATAGCCATGAAGCAATCCAAATTCGCATCGATCATATCTACTAAACCATTGATTCAAATGCAACGAAATTTTCACAGCAGCTTGAATACATGTTAAAGAACAGTCCTGCCAAGTTTCAGCTCAATTGGATCATTTTTTGATCGATACGAAATTGTTTCGTATCGATCACAGATCGAGTCGAAACTTGGTGGGGTCGGTCGCGTGAGCCCACTCATGTGCCAGAAGAAGTCTCCCGAAGTTTGAGCGCAATATCAGCCTCCTACGCCTATAAATAACCCCCTGAAGCCTGCAGAAAAAGGACCTTTTGGCTATTCGACGTACAGACTCTGTCGGATTCAATTCTACACATTACTATCGCTGTTGTACTCAAATTACTTCATTGTAATCGCTGTAATCATCTGTAACCAGCAAGGAGAATCAATAAAAGATAAAACTTTGAAGTGGACGTAGGCCGAAGATAGCCGAACCACTATAAATCTCGTGTCTTTGTTTGTCATTACTGGATTGTTGTTTGTTGTTTGCTTAGATTTGAGATTTGTGCTTGAATATTGCTTATTTGTGTTCATACACTGGTGCTTTCACGATACTTGGGGTTTGTGACCATTTTTGGCGCAAACAGGTCCAACAAAAGCGGACCGTGTTATGTTTTTGTTGGACAAAAGTGAACGGTTTTTTGACTGTTTAAATTCGAACAGATGAGAGTCACATCTGTTTGAACGGACGTGGATGCTGCTTTTTCAAACGAAGAGACGCGACCGGTTTCCAACGGATATAGCCGTTGCGAATTTGCTGCGTTGCAAATTGAAACAAAGAGATGCGTCCTTTTTTCAACGGACGTAGTCGTTCCAAATTTGCTGAAGAGACGCGGCCTTTTTTCAACGAGTGTAGCCGTTGGAAATTTTCCTATATAAGTAAAATGAAACCGTATCACTTTCCAATTCCAACCAATTCTCTTCCTTTCTGAAAAAACAGTCCTTCATACCACATAGAAGTTCATACGCACCACAATCTCGAACAGATCACGTCTGTTGTATCTTGAAAGACTTTGAATAAAGTTTTAAGAAAATTGTTACGGCAGGCCTCAGACGAAATTTTCTTCTTCATCCGGTTAGATTTCTTGTTTATATACATATATACACGCATCATTCTGTAATCTTTCCATTTCGAAGTTGTGTCGTTTCTACGAATTAGTACAACGATTGTTTATCGCTATACTTTAACGTAGCATTTTGTTGTACTCATTGCTATAGTTTGTTGTTGTAAATTCATTACAACAATAGTTATTGTTCAAAATTACCGATACATAATTCCAAAGCAGAGGAAAACTGATTTCTAAACTTGTGTTAGGAGTTTATAACTGATTGATCTCTGTTTTTGTACACACGTCGTATAAAAATAGAGATAAATGATTTATCTTAAACCGATCCATGCTGTAAAAGCTTATAAATGTCACTAATACAACAAATAATCATTGTAGTTATCACTAATTACTATATTATTTAGCGGTGGCGAAACATTTCAATCGATATAATCAAATCAAACATGATTATCTTTCCAATATGATGATATGAGGGTCGACACAAGCTACATTTTGTCGTGATTGTAGGAAATAATTCGATAAACTTTGTTTAATCTTAAATGGATTAACAATTGTAATTCAGGTAAACTTTGTTGGAATAATAAGTCATACAATATTTGTTTATTTTTTCTGACAAATAGTATATCCTAAAAGGTGGAGGCGTGGGGAATCAAAACCTGTGTCGAGCAGACTGCCCGCTTCAATCCTTTAAAGATAGCTATGAATGATTAATCTCAGATTGATCCATGTTGCAAAAGCTTCATTAGAATTTGAATTGTTAAGTAAATATAACAAATACAACAAATTAGTCACAACAATTATCATTAATCACCATACTATTCTATATTTTTTAGTAGCGGCGAATTATTTCAGTCAATATCACCAAATTAAGCATACTTATCTTTCTGATATGATGGTTAAAGAGTTGACATAAGCTACATTTCTCGTGATTGAAGGAAATAATTTGTCGACAATATTCATTGTAATTAATAGATTTCCATTTGGATATTAAAGAGAAGATATTTGGATAGTAAAGCTTATGTGGTTGCTTGATCTGAAACTGAATGGAGCAAACATGGTCATGTAGATAAATTTTATTTGCAATAATAAGCCATTTAATATTTCGTTCCTTTTTGACAAAAAGTTGTATGTCTTCTTTCCTTTAGAGAGAAGTTGTGATTCATTCTATATTGGTCATTGGCTTAGATAGAGTTGACTAGGATTGTTATGATAATGTTACCCGTTACCAATGCGAAAAAATGACCACGTATCGATACCATAGGTAAGGCAAAAGTGAATATTGATGCATTACCATTACAATTGGTAAAATGATAGTTCATATGCCGATAAATCGGTAAATCCTTGATTGGTAATGGTAAAATTTCCCTACACATAAAACATTAAAATTGTTTTGCATTACAATTTTAATAATGGTACAACAAGTAAATATCTTGTTCCTAATTGTAACTTCGTTTATCCTTATATCAATATTTTGACTTATTTTAAATAATATAATTTTTTTTCATGATTCATCACAAATCATTTACAACAATATGAAATAATAGCTTTGCTAATTGTAGACTTTGAACATAATAAAACGAAAAAAGAATCATCACCATAAATAATACTATAGACACCATAAAAACTGATATTCAAAAGTGTTTGTAGTTGCAATTAATTAAAACAGCGAAAACCCAAATTAGCACGACTAGTAAATTCGTCGTTAATATTGGTATATTTACCATTAACAACGATAAATTTACCATTATCAAACTAATAGTGTTGGTACACCGATATACATTAATATTGGTAAAATATACATTAATATTGGTTTACCAATTGGTTGATATTAAGCTTCACTGAAATTTGAACTATTAATTGAATATCACTATTACAACAGCTTAATTGTATGGTTATTATTAATTATTGTTTTATTCTACTATATTTTTGTATAGTGGTAGAATATTTCAGTCACCATCATTGAATTAAGAGTACTTAACCTTCCAATATGATGATTGAAGGTTGACATAAATTGCATTTCTCGTGATTCTAAAAAATAATTTGATCAAAAATGTTCCTCGACATTAACTTGGATATTATGGAGAAGGTATTTGAGTAAGAAAGCCTATGAGGTTAACCAATGCTGTCAATGTGTGCACTTTAGTGCAAAATAGCTCAAGCTGTAGCCACTGTGCCTTTTAGCAATCTAAGGCGCTGACAGTGCACAGGACTCAAATAAAGCACAAAAGGCGCACGAATCGAAAAGCCCAAAGAGGTAGCTCCAGTGAATTGTACAATATGAGATAAAATTTGGTCTTTAGCCGCAAAATCCGATCGGAATGTACCTATTTAGCTTTAGCATACCTGACAACTCATTTCCGACTTAATCTAGGTTTCGAACAAAATGAATTGAAGGTCTTTGTGACTTCTCATATTGAGTTGGGTTGGATATGTGAGATTCTATTCTCTAAATTACATGTGTGTGCATTTTTTTAAAATGTAAAACTCGAATATCAATAGCAGTTTTTAGTTGCAGATGCTTGTGTAGAAAATACGAAAGATGATGCTCAAGGCGCACAAAAAGAGCAAGCCACAAGACGCATGCCATGTGCCTTTTCGCTTTGACTACTTTGGTGGTTGCTTGATAAGAGAAAGCAGCACGATAAGTAGACAAATTTTTTTAATACAAGACATACAATACAGGTCGTGTTAACATGTGCCCATTTATCAATTGGGCGTACAGTAGGGGTTCGTTTACGGAGTGAATGACAAAAAATGACGGACAAAAACCATACATTTATAAATTTGGAGATGCAGGGAATCGAACCCTGTGCCTCTCGCATGCAAAGCGAGCACTCTACCATATGAGCTACACCGCCATTCATGTCATAATTTTGTTTGTCTTCTACATATTAAATTAATTGTCATTCATTGCAGTATCAACCCTTAGCTTGAGTAGATTAGACTAACTGCTTAAGTAATGTCAATCATGTAGAGGTAGCTATAAATGGTTTGTAAAAGCTTCATTGGAATTTGCACTATTAATTAAATATCACAAATACAGTAAATTGATATATGGATTTCATTAATTTACTGTATTATTATTTAATTGGGGTGATATATTTCAATCAATTTAACCAAATTAAGCATGTTCATCTCTTTAACATAATAATTAGAGAGTTGACATAAGGGTTGTTTTTTGTTTTGTTTTTTGATTGTAAGAAATAACTTAGTCAACTTAGTTCATCGGCATTAATAAATTTCCAGTTAAATATTATAAAGAATTTATTTGGATAATAATGCTTGTCTTGTTGTTTAGTGTTGTCAAGGCGCACACCTAAGGAGAAAAATCCCCACGTGCAACCGTTTTGTCTTTAAACAATCCAAGATGTGTGCCGTGCACAAGACACAATTACAGTGAAAAAGAGTTATCAAGCGAATAGCCTAAAAGATCGTGCTTCAATGAATTATACAGCATGGAATAAATTTTGGACCTGATGTCAAAAGTTTGTGACATTTTGTTTTGATTTGGGTTGAATATTCTCAAAATTGCATGTATACACAATTTTTTAAAGCTTAAAACTTTGTTTTAACAGTGGGTTTTAATTGCAGAGTTCTATGTAGAAAATATTATAAATGATGCTCAAAGCGCACCAAAAAACGCACAGCTCGAACCTTGCGACTATTCACCTTGACTATTTTAGTGGTTGCTTGATATGAGCAAGCATGATAATTTAGACAATTTATTTTGAATAATAAGTCATGCAATATTGGTTGTGTTACATGTATCCATTTATTAACAAAGCACACGTTGCGGTTTCATTTACACTCAATAAAATGACAAAGTTCGTTATATGAAAGATAAGTTTCTAATGCTAAATGAGCAAAATTACCTTTGCAACCAAGATTAATTATTTTCATTAAATAGAGGGAATCTAACTCCATGCCTCTCGCATGCAAAGCAAGCGTATATGGGCTACAACCCCTTCATGCCAATTTTTTCAATGTCTTTTACATATTAAATTGAAATTGTCATTCATGCTGCATTAACTTTTAGCTTGGATAGAGTAAATTAACTATTAGGTAATGCCAATCCTATAGAGGTATCTATGGTGATGAGAGTATTGACATATGCTTCATTTTCTTGTGATTGTAAGAAATAATTAGATCAACAATGTTCATCAACATTAATAGATTTTCCTAGATATTGTAGCGAAGGTGTTTGGTGATTGTAAAAAATAAGTAGATCAACAATGTCATCATTAATAGATTTTCATGGATATTGTAGAGAAGGTATTTGAAAAATAAAGCTACTTTGGAGAGTGACTGCTTTGCATGACTTTGTTCTGAGCCATTTTCGTTGATAGATGACTGCATTGTTGCCCTTGCTTTTGAGTTGGGTTTAACGGTCTTGGGATGAAGTTGACATCTCTTGGTTTGCCTTTAAGGAGTAAGGTTCGACTCTTTGTTGCAGACAGTCCTTCCATCGACTCATCCCTTGAGTCGTTCATGTTTGTGAATAGTGTTTTTTAAGGACGGTAGTACTGTTCTGTCACGTCAAGATGGGGGAGCATTCTTTGTAGCTTTTTGATACCAAATTGTGGCACATACTTGCCACTTTAGATATTAGTTTAAGATTGCGATGCATCATCGTCTGCGTATAATCGTTTAAGGGGATCTGCCGTGATTTCGTAATGTTAGGATTGCTTTCGGGGCTACAGTGCAGCTTCCATTTTCATTGTTTCTTAGAGATTACACATCGGTTCCAACCTGTCAATGCTTACTTTATGGAGCTGCAGCGCAACCTTCATATTTGGTACTTCAAAGCCGTGCAGCAGTTCTACTTGTTGAAGTGAGTGTTAGATTCATAGATTGGTCCTCATACTTTGTGAGTATTTCAAGTTTTCGACGCAGTATTATAATGCCCAAGTTATACTCAACGGAGAAGCGTGGTTTTTATGTTGTGTCACCATCCTTAAGGCTTTGGCGTAATATTATCTGGATTTTTGTTTCTTGTGTCCTTTTCATAGTTCAACCTCTATCATAGGGCAGTTTCTTTGGCTCAGCGTTTACATTAATTTCCCTTTGTTTGGAAAATATGGATGTAACAAGTAGTATTTCAATGTTCATTGAGCGGATTGAGGCAGAAATCTGGAGATTTAAGAGAAACATACAAAAAATAAATTAGTACAACACACATGTGGGGAAACAATTTATACATGTCATCTTTTAGAGATATCATGTTGCATAGACAATTAGGAAGCCACTAAAACGTTTCTTGTTCATACATATAACAATGTCAACTCACACTATTATGCTATTCTATTATATATGCTAGTCATAGTTATGAAAAAGGCCTACAATGCCGCAAAAAAGCTTGGTACGAGGCGTACATTTGTGGATATTTGATCGTTGTTGAACTCGCCTCTTTCGAGAAACTCTTATGATATACGTTTAGAGTCGCTTCTTCTCTTTCGAAAAGAATTATTATCATTTATCCTTGTACCTTACTTATTTCATGCTAATCAGTTGTTTAAGCTAGACTGACTCGTGTATTTTTATATACTTGGGTCAGACCGAGTTGTTTCAGGTTAATTACCTTCTATAGGACTTTGCTATGCTGCTTCCGCCTTGAATATTCTACTTATATCATTTTATGTAGTTTTGTAGTCGTTTTGTATGACTCTGATATGTATCTATTGTTTTGACTCATTATATATTGTGTGGTCTTTGTACAATTTCTGATGTATCATTTTGTATTGTACCGGGATGTATCTGTATATATGTGTGTGTATATATGTTTGACTGCTGTTCTGTGATGTGTTGTACACATTGTTGTTGTATATTGTTCTGATAGATCCGTTAGCCACTTTAGTTTTGTATCTATAGCTTTGTCTTAAACATCTACTAATTACGTCGATTTAATGCTTTAGTTTTTTTCTTTCTCAAGTGCATCGACATATTCAATAAATGCTTTATACAAAACCATAGTGGCTAACGGATCCATCAGAACAAAATACAACAACGAAATGTACAACACATCACAGAACAACAAATAGGCATATATATACATATACATTGATACATCCCCAGTACAATACAAAATGATACGTCATAAGTGGTACTAGGACCACACTATATACAACGAGTTAAAAATATAGATAGATGTCAGAGCCATACAAACAAAATCTATAGTTCAGACAACTCTTTGAGCTATTAATAAATGTATTTTGTTTCATTTGAATTCTTGTCACGGTTTCTGTTGGGTGAAATAAAAAAACAAAAAAATGTCTTTGCTTGTCTAGGTTATATCCATGTTTCAGATGTATAGAAACCGACATGATTAAATTTAGTCTGATGCTTACTCTTTTTTTTCACCTTAGGCAATATCCCAAATAATAAGACTTAAGTTTAACCATTGATCACTCTGTCAACCAACCATTAAATTTATGAATACACACATGCATGGACACAAACTGGACTTACATAGAACATTTGATATTTTAAACCAATTTTAATGTGCATTTTCATTTTTCACAACACACCATATACCCACGATTCAAATTCATCAGGCACATATTATAACAATAATTAAATACTATTATTAATCACTAATATGTAATTGTCTAAATGACATTTCACTTATACTATTGCAAGATACTTACTCAGTACACACATTTTATACGCTATCTGCTCATAACTAGCATGTGATGGTGGAAACCCATTGAAAGAACTCCGTAAATAAGCAGTCATTCTCTTAACTAGCTGCATTGAAGAATAATAAGGTTACATGAATACAAGGTTGTCGCTGTACAATCCCCGATAGCTCCCTCAACAAAGGCAATTAGCAAGAGAGGGCGGTACAACATCTAAAGGGAAACTCGGGTTTCCAAGTCCATTATACAACGAAGGTGAAGACAGGATTGGGGTGGGCGAGAACGGTGGAGGCAATATGAGAGGTTACCTGGGAAGAACGAACGACGATATGTAGAGAATTATTTTGTGATGGCTGACCCAAAGTATGAAGGAAACTAATATATGCTTTTGTGAGCAGTGTTGAACTGCATATTTAAATGTAGTAACTCTCATTTTTGTGCAAACATTTCGAGTTTAAGCATGCTATGATAGATTTTGAACCTTTAATCAAATCAGTTGGACTGTGTTGTCACATAACATACTTAGCTTGTATTTTACTGTTTTTTTTCCCTACTTGATGATAATGTTTGACCTTTGTTCTTGATTCTACTAGTTTTAGCTGTGTTTCTATCATACATGTGAAATTACATCTGTAATGTATATTTAGCAACATCCTCCATGAACCTTTGCAAACAATACTGCCATACACAATATACGACTAAATAAACATGCTTGATCCGCTTATTATCTTTTAGTGGTACAGTTACTTGAGAGTAGAACACCAGTAGGAGGCCCACTGACCCTCATATAACAATGTCCATGCAAAACATAAGTAATCCTTAGAAACGTGCCTACAAAATCCGAAGTAGTCAAAAACGATCCTCTAATTTCTAATCCTACTTCATTTTGACCAATCTCTTTGGTCCATTCTTTAACTCTGTCCATAGGCAACGCAACTTGACTACTGACCATGTGTACACTCCTCAACGTAGCCTCCCCTGCCTCTTCAGAAAAGCCATCGATACCTTGGGTCGCTATAAACCCTACCTCTTCCTCTCACTCCACGACTTTCCATTAACCCTCCATTAAAACGCCATCGGCTTCCTCAACCAAATCAACTTCCCACAGCAAACCAATCGCCTGAACCTCCTCCTCAAATCGAGAATACTTCCGCAATCCCAAACCCAACTCGAACCACAAAATCGCAACCATAACCGAACACCCTCAACTCCCCAACTACCAGCGCAATTACTTTCGCCGCCACTAGAAAGCACCCAACACGACTCGCAAACCGCCACCGCAACTAATCATCTCCGATGCAAACCAACCGCCCATACAAATCGCCTGAACCATCTCCGAAATAGAAACCCTGTCATTTAGAGTTTTCTGTTTTCGAATCTTGGTTTTAAGACAAAGTGTGTTTTCTGTTTGATTTTGGAATCTTGGTTTGAGAATTCTATGTTTGTGAATTCAGGGATAAAGGTTTATGTTTAGCAATTGTTTTGGGGCCAGACACAAGTGTGGTTTTGTTATCTTTATTTAAAAAAGAAAAGAAAAAAATTAGTTCGGCCTTGTGGGCTGCTTATTTTCAAGTTAGTTGAATAGTTTGTTTTTGTTGTTTGTAAATTTTCTAAAAAAAAACAATTAAATAAATCTTTCTTCTAACTTTCTTTAAAAAAATAAATCATAGAACAAGTATTTATCTTGATTTAGTCCATGTAGTTTTCAAATCATTTTAGTTTCATTTATTTTGTTTTCCATTTTTTTAGTTCAAAATATGTGTGTATAAACAAATGTATATATTATTTTTCATTTCAGGTTGCCAAAGCAATTGGAAGGGTGAAGAAGATACATTAAGTTGGAATGTGAATTTTTCAGGTTATGAATCTAATTGGGGATGTAAAAGGAAAAGTTGCTATTTTGGGGCACGACATCATTGATACAGCAGGTAACTTATTGTGTTATCCAGTCGCTTGCATGATTTTATGTGGAATTCCATAGTTCTGTGTTACTGAATTCCCTTTTATATATATATAATGAAATTAGGTGCAACCACTAATGCTCCAGCTTTATTAAAGAAAGGAGGAGCTAAATCGGATCTTACCTGTGCCACACATGCTGTTTTCAGGTGAAATATGGGTTACATATCATATCAATGTTACAAAAATAGGAGCTGTATCGGTATTTCGTTTTTTCTATTATTCTGACATGAGCTCAAAGAAATTCACATTTGTATAAATTAGAGCTGATCTGCAATTTTCATATTTGTACGCAGCAACTAGCAAATGAATTTGCTGACTTAGAAGTATAAATATTGTGCATTTTGTACCCCACTTGCAACTGAGAGATTGTCTGGTGGCATTTTTACGCATTTATGGCGATGCCTACGTTAGTGACATTTTCCAGCGATCCACAGGTCGTAGAGTGTTTTATTTATTTTCTCATTTTTCATCTATTTTTGTCTTGTTTATATTCAATTTAGCTTTCTATTTTTTATTTCTCATGAAGGTAACGCAACAAAGAGAATCGTGCAAGGATGCTTGTTAAATCATTTTGTTAATTGATGCTACAATATTATTCATCTGATTAAAATAATGGTACCCTTGTAGCAATGTATGAAAATATAATGTTTCTATCTAAAGAAAATCCCATTATAATTTTATGAGAGGAAATTTTTTTTTGTAATTTTTTGTTGGTTTTGATTAAAGAATCATTTGCATTATTCAAAGCAAGATGATGTTCAAACGTATTTGTAAAAGAAGATGAAATGAGGAAAAAAATATATTAGTAGTACAAGAAGAAAAATACATGTTTTTAACTTCATTTTATAATATATTATTTTCAAGTCATATTGCTTACATTATCTATAATTTGAAAGTGTCCAACTGTTACTTGTTTACGTTTAACTCTTCATATTTTGATCATAATTCATAACATTGTTTGTACTGGATGAAGAACGGAAGTAAAAATTGTAACTTTTTTTTGGCCTGGAACATTTACACAAGCACATATTAAGCACATTTCACGGTTCACAAATGAAAGAGCTAAACATAAAACATGAATTTGAAAAGAAAAAAAATCAAGAAGAAACAAAAAAATACAAACAAATTAACAACATTTGTAGTGTACTTCCATCATCTGGTTCTTGGGCACATCGATAGATCGATCAAATAACAAACTGATAGGGTTCAGAAAGGACGTAAAGTTTATGTTTGATGTAAGAAGGAACGTGAAACTTCTGTCCAACGAAACAATTATCTATGAGACAATAGAATGTAGTGTTTGGTTTAAAAATGAATTTTATGTTTTCGGTTTTCAATATGTATGTCAAATATGAGAAGAATGGAGGGACGACAGATGAGATGAAAGAAAGACGGATGAAAGGACGAAAGGGATAGAGAGACGACGAAAGAATGAATTATTTCACTTACTTGTGTTATTTCCTAAAACACATAAAAAAAATAAAGTTGTTTTCTATTTTGCATGTTAATTTCGTTTTCTAAACCGGTCGTTTTCGACAATATAGATGTGTCATGTGCATTTTTGTATGAAAGAAAATCCATAAAATAATAAACCAAACACTACCGAAATGTTCTCAAAAGAAGCTTTTGAAATTATGCACTCTCCCTGTTAACTTACGTGATAAGCAGAAAGCTTTTTTTTGTTAACTATAAGATCTATATTCGCGTAAATCTATATTGCTTAACCATAAAATAATAAACCAAACACTACTAAAACTGTTACTTCTGTCTATTGCTTAACCATAAAATGAAAACTGTTACTTTTATCTATTAATTAACTCGGGGATAAATTACAGTGCTTATCTAAATATCCTTATTCCTTTATCTTGACTTCAGATGCATTTACAAACAATTTTTGCTTTGTTTTTCATTTTTTCCACATCGGAAACTAGGAGCAGAGCATGTTGTCTTTTACCATCCACGCAAGGAAAATGAATATTTTGAAAATGATGCATTAGACAAGTCCGACGCGATGAACACCGAAATTTAATTTTAACTTAAAAAACAAAATAATAAATTTAAAACAAAGGTCAAATAACAATAAGTCACAAGCTTTAAAAAATTATATGTATTTATAACTTTTAAGAATATGTATTTTCTGTATGTGTGTATATGCGTGTGTGTGTAGTTGCTAAACAAATTTTTGTAAAAAGTAAAACCATATAAATAATAAGTTGGTTATAATATATGTATATTATGAAGTGAATATGCTTGTACATTGTTTTGTTTAGTCCCACATCGTGGGATAAGTTCAGTCCTTACCTCTGAAGCCCTTATATAAAGTAGGTCATGTAATGTAAATAGACATCTATTCTCAGAAGTGAATAATATATCTTTTGTCTCTCTCCAATGGCTTCTAATTTTCTTTATTCCATAACACGTTATCAGCACGATGTTTTATTTTTAAGATTTTCTTTATGCATTTAAGACCTATTTCTTTTCTCTGGGATCTAATTTTATTTCATAGATCAAATTTCGTTTTGTAAACATTTGTTTTGATCTCATTTCTTTTTCCTAGATCTCATTTTGTATATCTTATAATGTTGATCTAATTATGTGAATCTAATATTATTTATTTGCATAGATCTAACTTTGTAGACTTCATTTTTCAGATCTCATTTGTAGAATTATTAAATTGATTTTATTTTTAGATGTTATTATGTTGATCTCAATATGATCTAATATTTCTGATCTAATTCTATTATAGATCTATAACATTTTATATTTTATATACTGTTGTTTTTCTTTTCGATCCACAGCCTTGATATGGTATAATGATTGATTTTAGATCTCATTGATCTTTCATTATTTTTAATTGATATTCTTTGTTATGAAGGATTTTATATAAAAATTTCTACCAAATTAATGTTGATTATCAAATATCTACATGAAATAGTTTTGATATTTGTAGCGTGTATAATTATATATATTATTGCTGATTTAATAATACAGAGAGGTTTGAGTTGCAGGAGAAGCAAACAAATTAATTTTCAATGACTCCAGTAATGGGAATCGAATCGATGGAATTAACCATATTCAAATGAGGTATTCCATTATGTTCAGCTTACAAAGTTCTATTAAATTGATTCTTCATTCTTTATAAAAGTTGTGCATATATTATGGACATTATATTCCATTTCTAGCATTTGATTTGAATTATACGGCTAATGGTAATAATTACCATACCATCTTGTTTTATTTGGTACTTGACATTCATTGAAGTATAAAAGAAATGATTAGTCCACTATTTGATCAATGAAATTAAGCAACACAAGAAACAAAGTTTCATCAGGTTTCTATTTTATTGTATGGTACAAGTCATGTCATTTTTTTTCTTCTTAATCATATGTTTCAGGGCACATACTCACGTCATTCATATTAGTGAGTATTGAAATTGATTCCATGAAAATATATATTTTTATTCAACAATTTTTTTTTGTTGCCAAATTTCTATTCTTGGTTAACTTGACTTGCATATTATACAGATTTAACTGAAAAAGATCAACATTTACCTATGGAACTCCCTGAAGGAGCGTTATGACTACCAAAATATGGTCACACTTTTAAACACTAGACATGAGTGGTTGAACTTGAAGTTTTAAGTCTTTAAATCTACTAGGAAATACAATTCCTCTATATTAAAATTACTTCTAAACTAAAATTATGTGAAAGGATTGTCTAGTAATACTAACCTTAAGTTAGATCATTTCTTCGAAGATGAAGGAAACTTCATTAATGATGAAAATCTAAGTACAGTAATAAATGATATGGTCGAATTGATCGATAATAGCAGCCTGAAGTCTGCTATATGGATTTTATTTTATTTCAGTTCAATAAATCAGTTTGAAGTTGGTAAAACCCAAGTTTTGATAATCTTTGGGTGTGTTTGCCAAACTATATATTTGAAGAAGTACATTTTAATATTCTCCAGAAGAGATAATCCATATGACATACTCTTGAAGAGATGTTTTATGATTTTTATATTTCAAAATCCAAACATCCTAGAAGAGATGTTGTAGAATTATGTCAATTATGTAGAAAAACACATTGATTATTGATGACATTCCAAAAACAATGCATATAAAGTATCTTTAGAAGTGATATGTACCACTCTAGAAGCGGTGTTTATGAAATATCCCCAGAAGTGATATTATATCATCGTATAACACTATAAAAGAATTTCCTATAAAATATTGTCAAATGTGATAATAAATTATCCAAAATTCAATCGTCTATTGTCATGGACCCGTAGCTCCATTAGACAAATAGTGATATGTAACCTTTTACTTTTCAGAACTTACGATGAATCAAATATTATACGCACAACTATTCTTGAAGAAATATCTCTAGATATGCTCCTGAAGAGATAATCTATATGTCATATCATAATTTTCACTAAAGCTATATAAATACGGTCTTGAACAAATTGGTATGTGCAACCATTGTAATTTCTTATTTTTATAACATTTCAAGGGTCCAGAAGATACTCTTATTTATGTTGTAAATATATCTATTTTACCGACTCTCTAGAGGAGATGTTTTTATATAATTATAAGTTAGTATATATTTTCTAATAAACAATCATAATTAATGTTCAATAGTAATATTAGAGATATAATCAAGGAACAATGGTATAATTTTTTTTAGTAATAACAATAATTTATTCAAAAAAAATAAAAAAAATAATGATATTGTATATCAATGTTACACTTTAGAAGTAGTGGTTTTATCTCTTGCATCTTACTTTCAGTTGGTGAATCTAATTTTGTCGCTGTATTTAAAGTTTGATATGCCATTTTAAAAGCAATTACAACAAAAATCTCCAGCATGGATATTTTATGCTACTGTAAAAGTAGTAATTATGTAATATGTATAAAATAAACAGTGTATATTGATATGGCATTCAAATAGTGCATATATATATATATATATATATATATATATATATATATATATATATATATAGAAGAGAAAGTTCACTCCAGAAGTGGTGATACTAATATATCTCTAGAAGAGATTTATAAATTTGAAAATGATAACATATCTCTAAAAGAGATTTATTTATATATTTGGTAATTTTATTAAACCAAATAAGTGTACATAAATTTGATTATAAAGGATCCTAATTTAGCTTAGATTAGATCCTAAAAGTTTGAGAGCTAAGAGGAAATCTGTATCTGTAACATTCTAGATATCTAGAAGATACTATTATTATTTTTGCTGTAATTTTTTTTACAGAACTCTCAATAGAGATGTGTAGAAATGCCTATATGCAATTAAAAATTACTCCTTGATAAGTAATCATAATTAGTGTTTAAAACTGATATTTAAGATATAATTGAGGAATAAAACTTAACAACTTGAAGTTGTGTGTATATTTTGTTCGAACCAGAAGTTTGATATGGTTTCAAACCAAATGTTTTGAACATTATCATGTGGTTTTGACATGTTTGCATTGACATTGATTTATAAATAGAAATTAATAGTTTTGATCCTTGTAATAGTTTGTTCCAAAAATCACTAATTCAAATGAGAAAGAATATGAAAATTTTACAATATACATGTGATACGTGGACGCACGTATACATCCATATATGTAATATTTAGCTAACAACCTGAAGTTTGTTATAAGCTATTATTTAGTGATTATGCATAGATATTATTTAGTGATTTAAAATTCAATCAACATAAATGCTGAATGACCTGAAGTCATGTATGTATTCAAATGATCTACACAATAAGTAAATTCCTCTAATAGCGTAGATCAATGAATGAGAACAAACTCTAATAATCAATATCAATTGAATGCATCTTATCAATGAATAAAAGAATTATCCTCCTATTATTAATATGTATGGTGTATTTGCTAGTAGCAATATCATAATGGATCAAAATGCGAATCCAAAGATGATTATTATTTAATGTGACAATGTTTGTCAACATTGAGGGGGAGGATAAAGGGATACAAGCTCATTTTGATCATCAATGTTAAATATTTGTTAAAATATACAATGATGCAAAATATTAAGTAACTTGAATAAATTATCAGTAATATCCCTAGTAGACTTTCTCCAATATAGATTTGAATCCCTGAAGGATCAAAATTTGTAAACCACATTTGAAATATGGTTCAAAAGTCAGTTAAAAATATTTTTGGAGTAAGTAATAAAGATGCCAAATAAAGGAGGTGAGTGTTTTTGAAGAAAAACTTAAGGATGCTCTGAAAGAGATCCATGACATGATTCTCAAATAACCCTAGAAGTGGGTTAGGTACCTAAAACATGATAATTAAAGAGATCTCAATAAATCATGTCTAGAACTGACAAGAAATAATCACCGATGATAAATTTATAAATAATAAAGCGCTTATGTTTATAAATGGATTAAAGATCCTGGATTAGAGAAAAACATGATTGGCCATCATGAGATTCTCCTTAATAAGAAATCTGAACTTGTAGTCCGCAAAGTACCAAAAGTACTTGAAATGCTTAATATACCCCGAAGGTATAAATGTGGTTTAAAATCATATTAAATAATGAAAGTGTACAAATTCCTGAAGAATATAAATAACTTTCATTGTTATAAAGAATGCAAAGAACAAGGAGAGTAAATTTCAACCTACTTTTAAGTGTTGTTGTAATGAAAATCTTGATATAATTCATGATGAGTAGATTACTTCCTATTTTTAAGTATCATTGTAATGAAACTCTTAATATCCATTGAAGTGATAGTTGCGATATGAAAATACTTATTAAAGTATACAAATTTCTGAAGAGTATATATAACTTTTGTAGTTATAAAGAATGAAAAAGACATGAAGTGTAGATTACAAATTTGTTCTAAGTATTGTTGTAATGAAAATCTTGATACATCAAGACGAGTAGATTACTTCCTGCTTTCTAGTAATGTTGTAATGAAATTTTTAATATTCATGAAAGATGTATAGTTGCACTGCGCAAAACTAATTTGAAAAAAATAATAATAATGAAAGCACATGAAGTGTGTTTCATAAAAGTAGCATACAAATGCATAAAATGCAAACCATATTTGGAAGAAACAATCTTAAAAAATTTGATTGTATCGAAGGAAACTATTAATAAATTGTATTATTAATGAGATTCATATTTATAGATCCAGAAGTATCTATAACCAATTTGAGTTATCGAAAGACGAATATGAATTCAGAGGAAAATTTTAAATCAGGGGGAGCATCCATAAGTATTTTATAATGCACTCTTTTTCCTTAACTAAGATTTTTTCCATTGGGTTTTTATTAGTAAGGTATTAACGAGGCATTATCTTGATCCAGAATTATCAACTCCCTGTAACATTTGAATAAGCTATAATGTACTCTTTTTCCTTATTTAAGATTTTTCCCACTGGGTTTTTCTTATTAAGGTTTTAATGAGGCATTATCTTGATCTAGAAGAATCAAACGTCTTTTCAAGAAATAACATCTCAAATATGTTATTTAAGTTAAATTATATTTTTATCCTTGACTAAGGTTTTTCCCATCGGGTTTTCCTATGTAAGGTTTTTACTGAAGTATTAAATTGATCCAGAAGTATCAAACTCTATCTGATGCAGTAAATTATTGAAATATGACATACTATATTGTACTCTTTTTCCTTCACTAAGATTTTTCCCATATGGTTTTACTTAGTAAGGTTTTAATGTGGCATTAGTTTGATCCAGAAGTATCAAGCTTTATTTAAAGAAATAAGAAAATAAAATATGTCATTGTACTCTTTTTCCTTCACTAAGATTTTTCCCATTGGGTTTTTCTTAGTAAGGTTTTAATGAGGTATTAGTTTGATCCAGAAGTATCAAGCTTTATTTAAAGAAATAAGAAAATAAAATATGTCATTGTACTCTTTTTCCTTCACTAAGATTTTCCCATTGGGTTTTTCTTAGTAAGGTTTTAATGAGGCATTATTTTGATCATGAAGTATCAAACTCTTATAAGAAATATCATTTTTAGTATGATATTTATGATTTCACAAGTTGCACTCTTTTCCTCGTTCAAGGTTTTTTCCCACTGGGTTTTTCTAATAGAGGTTTTTAATGAGGCAAACCTATATCGATTGAATCGATAAATGCAAGCAAGATAATAATGAGGGGGAGCAATCATCATACACGTTTCGAAACGGAAATTTCCAAATTATCCGAGCATTCAAGATTTTGAAGACGCATATTCAAGGGGGAGTGTTATAATATATGTATATTATGCAGTGAATATGCTTGTACATTGTTTTGTTTAGTCCCACATCGGGGGATAAGTTCAGTCCTTACCTCTGAAGCCCTTATATAAAGTAGGCCATGTAATGTAAATAGACATCTATTCTCAGAAGTGAATAATATATCTTTTATCTCTCTCTCCAATGGCTTCTAATTTTCTTTATTCTATAACAAAGTTGATATTTTTTGTAGAAAAATGACACTGGTAATCATCTCAGTTACAATTCCTAGCAATTGGGATAACCAAACACTTTGGGTGAAGTAGATGCAAAATAATCACCTCAAAAGCAGGAACTTCTGGTCTATCACAATTCCAGCTAGCTTTGGAAATGTCTTCTCCAATTGAGACCAACTCTCCTCCCTCTAAACAAATATAGTGGTGAAGCTCATGTAATCACTTATTCTGGAGTGTTCTTGGGTTGAATCTGGCTTGGTATTGAATTATATTATATTATAAAACCTAGGCTAGCTTTTAGTATTCCTTGAGAATGCATAGACAAGGAACTGCATGTTATAATATATGTGAATTCTAAAGAGTGGATATGCTATACAATATTTGTTATATTTTGTTTAGTCCCACATTATGGGATAAGTTAAATTTCAAGCTCTAAAACTTTTATATAATGGAGCATGTGTAATGGAAATATATTACTAATTTCAGAGATGAATAAAATGTTTCCATCCTCTTTTTCTAATGGCTTCTTATTTTTATATAGTTTAGAACACGTTATCATGTATTGGATATTCAAATCTAGAAGAATCTAATCTATCTTTATCTCTTATTCAACCAATAAAATCAGATCTGAAATTTTCTAAATCCGCTTTTCTAGATTTGTTTTGCGATTAATTTAGATCTAGATCTAAGTATTCTTGTTTCATAATTCTAAATCTATTTCTTAATTTTCAAATTTGGATTTAAGTTTTAATAGATCTCTTTTCAAGATCTTATTTTATCATGGATCTAAAATTATAGATCTTATTCCACTGTACATGTATTTTTGTCATTATATTTCAGATCTCATTTACTATAGATCTTATTTTTTTGTTCTTATTTTTCTGATCTCATTATATTGTAGATCTCAAAATCACATTCGAATAATATATCTTTGAATTTGTTCATGGTTTAAAAATAAAATGTTGTGATTTTTCGAATTTGGATTTGAATTGATTTCAAACTTGCTTATTATTGCATGTTTTTTGAGTTCATTATTTTGGAAAGCAAAATTTGAATTTAACAATTTTTATTGTTGATTCAAATAAATTTATTGAACTTAATTGCGTTTTGGTTTGTGATGTAGATCTAAGTAATCTATGCATGTTTGGTAAATGAAGTTTTCATTTTGAAAACTCTTTGATTTGGATTTTGACTTTGAAATAATTTTGAAATATATAGTTTATATTTTCAGAAGAAATATTTTATTGTTTCTTAGAGAAACATATGCAAGAATAATGCATATTTAGAAGATCATATTAAATTTAGATTCATATTGATTTAGCACACCTGAAGTGAATGGAAACATTAATGAAAGCATACACGATAAATTTAATTTTTAGCATTTGAAATAAAATTAAGAACCTACAGTTCCTATAATATACTAAAAGCTTGAGTTTCCATAAATAATCAAATTTCAAGTTTTCTTGTAATAAAGAACCAGAAGTTCCAAAAAAAGCGGAAACTTGAATTATATATATATATATATATATATATATATATATAAAAGTTATTTCAGAAAATTTGACTATTAAGAAGTAAAGATTCTCTTACGGTATTCGTTTTAATTTTATTTTTGATATACTGAACTTAGATTTGAGATGAAATTTTACTAAGTTACGTTAATTAGATTGATTTATTTGTTTGTAAAGAAATCTATTCGTTGTGACAATGTTTTATATTTTTGGCCGCAATAATGTTAAATTGCATTTAGCTTTTTAATCATAAATGCATTAAATGTTGTCGTCATAGTAACAAATTAAATTACCTTATTGTCATAAATGCGTCGACTATAATAAATTAAATGTTGTTGTGTTTTTATGTTTGGAATAAGTACAGACATATGGTTTATTATCTGGTGTACTTATTTTAGCAAACAATGCTCGATATAACGAAAGAAATAAGTTTGAATAACAAGCTGAAGTTGTGAAAAGATTTTTTTTTTCAACCAGAAGTTGTATAACTCAGTCCGAGACTTGAAGTCCTGAATTATGTAATGATTTGTTGATAAAGTCTATGACTTGAAATCTTATAATTATTTTTTTATTATTCGAAATGTATAATCTTCTAAACAAGATGTTCACACAAAATTTGAGAACCCGAAATTCATAATAAATTAATGGGCTTGAAGTTCATGAATTAGAAACCCGAAGCTTTCTTGAAACTATGTGAAATGTTAAGATTACACTTCTTGAAGAAGTTAAAAGAGATAAATACATCTTAACACAAGATTATGACAATGCGTTCAAGAGATTTCAAAAATCACAAAATGAGTTATATCTTACTTACATCTTTGCATCTACATATTATATTGACCAAATATCCTGATGGTATTGTGTTGTATGACATTTCAAATATGTCTTGAATTGAAAATTAATTATTAATTTAGCTTTGAAAAGGATGTTCATTATTTATAAAGTATGAATTCAAATGACATTTTAGTCCATATTTCTCATTTTTCATTTCAGTTTATATGTTGTAGTTGGTTTAAAATGTTTTCCCCTATTATATATGCTTCTATGTAAAAGTACACATAGTCAATTTATAGGTTCTGTGCAACGCGAAATATAATTTCATTTCAATATGTACAACTTTAAGATAATTATTCTCTCTGTTGCTTTCTCATTGATATATCTAAATATAGATCTGATCTTTACTGCACTATGTTATGAAACCTAAAGTTTTGACAAATTATTTTTGGGTGCATTAGTCAAACTACTTAATTAACGAAATACATTATAGTTTTATCTAGAGGAGATAACTCATATAACGTACTATTTAAGTTTATGGATGTGTGTGTATATATTAATCTCTTGATGCGATGTTTTCTTTGAAATTTATATTGCAAATCCAACATCCCAGAAGAGATATTATAGAAATTTTATTTTTGTTAGATTGCAATTCCTTCAAAAGAAACACTATATTTCCTGAAGGAATATCATATAAAACATTAGAAGTAATAAAAATAATTTATCTCTAAAAAAAGGTATTGTATACCAATATTACAGTTCAGAAGTAGTGGTTCTACCTCTTGCATCTTACTTTCATTTGGTGCATATAATTTTGTTACCGTATTAAAAGTTTGATGTGACATTTCAAAAACAGTTACAACAAAAATCTCCAATAGAGATATTTTATGTTACTGTAAAAGTAGTAATTATATCATTTATGTGAAAGAAATATTGTATATTGATATGACATTCTAAAGCAACAATTAGCAAAGGGATCAAATCTAAGAGTATTTCATCACTGCAATATCAAGCGGCGCCTCATTTTCAAAGCCCTAGTTTATAAATTTGGACGAACGAGTATAAAAGAGAAAGCGGTCATTTTTAACACGAAGGAAAGAAGGCCGAAGGAATAAAAAGAAAAGGGGGATTTCTTATTTGGGCCGGCTACCATAAAGTATCAATTGGGCTTTATTTTTAAAATTAGAGTTTTGATTTTTAAATTGTTTTCAAATTTTTATTTTTTCTTTTAAACAGTGGTAAAGTCTAGTCATGTGAGTAGGAAACTAACTACGGTGGTGTAGTTCGAGAACACGCAACTAAATGGCCAAAGGCACGCAACGAAATTTTGAAGCCAAAGTCACTGCCATTCAAGAATCAAAAGATTTGACACAAATCAAAGTTGAAGAGCTCATCGAAAATCTCGCCACTTATAAGCTACAAATGAAATTCAAGGAAGAACGTGAAGGAGGTGATGCATGAAAGAAATCGATATCTCTTAAAGCAACAATAGAAAATGACGACGGTGACGACGGAGCAGCTGAGCTGGCACAATTAATAAAAAAATTTGAAAGGTGGACTCACAAGTACGGAAATCCAGCTGAAAAACAGAATAGTCAAAGCACTAGACAACTCAGACGAGCAAGAGATCATTTGTCACAAGTTCAACAAACCCGGTCATATCAAGCTTAATTGTCCACAGAATCGATTCAGCCAAGGAAAGAAACAGAAAAGGAGAAGTTTGCAGCCACTTGGGATGAAACTGATGGAGATGATAAAAGCATTGGCAATGAGAGTGAAAAAGCAAATTTGTGCCTTCTGGTTGATATAACTGACAATGATGATGACGAGCCAAGCGAGGTATCAAAACTTACTCATTCAAAGTTTCTTATTTATTTTCACGAAGTAAATGGCTGTTTCGAAAGACTTAAGGGGAAATACGCTAAATTTAATCACAAAGAGACACTTTGATAGAATTAAATAAACAACTTAATCAATTGGTTAAAAACTATCAAAACAAAAGTCCTAAGTTTGACAAGTGTCCATCATTTAAAGAAGAGATTAAACAATCAGAAATTAAAATTAAATCAGTTGAAAATGAAACTCTGATTTTAAAAGAAAGTGAAAATATGAGGTGAGAGAATTCCATTAAAAAGTGCACACAATTATTAAATGAAAATGAATTCTCAAAACACAAGTCCAACAACTGTCTACGACTTTAGAAAAATTTTCAAAAAGTGAAAGATCATTAAATATGCTATTAATGAAACAAACTTTTAATACAGGTAGACGAGGACTTGGATATAATCAACTTGAACTTGTTGGAAGCAAAATTAGTCAAGTCAAATCTGAGTGCATAATTTATAGAAAAATAGGACACAATCAAAACATTTGTTGGCATAGACCCAAAAATGTAAAAACCATTCCAATTTAGGTTCCAAAAGGCATAAATATAAAATCCCTTAAAGTTAAACAAATCTGGGTGCCAAAAGGAACAAATATAAATTCGCTTGGGTCAACTCAAAACTTTCTTTTCAAAATCTGTTGCCACTAACAAGCATGGACCTATAAAAACAAATAGGTCACAAAAATCTTCTCTCGTGTAGGTATGGTGGTAGGCCGAGGAACAACAACAATGTTACCTGGATTCTGGTTGTTCCATGCACACAACATGCAACAAATCAAAGTTCCTTAGCCTAGTATAAAGGTGGCAGAATCATAATGGGTAACAACGAAAAATTATCGTAAAGGTAAAATAGGTAACGGTACATCTATCTTGAACGATATATTAGACGTGATATTCTACACCATAATCTGATTTAATTCAGCCAGTTATGTGATAAAGAAACGAATGTTGATTTTGATTCTGACTTATTCAAAATTGTTGGCCAATTAACTTTTTATGCCGAGAAATCTGGAGTCTAGATTTATTTGGATTAATGATGATGTTTTATTAGTTGATGATTACTCATGATATACGCGGATATATTTGTTTCTGGATCTGTCACTATGTTCACTATTTGTTTATTGGCACGGCTTCAATTCAATTTCATTCAAAAGCTGTCAAAAATGATTTTAAGATATTTTGTTTCACACTTCACGATCTGATCTATGACATTATAATCTTGACCCAATAGGAAATTCGGATGTAGAAAACACTGGCAAGCTAGTTGATAGGAAAATTACTAGTGGAACATGATTTTTGTTGAGACATTCAATAGTTGCATCATTTTCAAAGATAATATCTGCATACTTTTCATTTCAACCGATTTTTAATTAGCAGACATTTTTCTTTTATAAAAACCCTTCCAAAAAATCAATTTTGTTGACCATGTTTCAGATTAGTCATTTTAGAAAATTTGATTTTTTTTTGGATTTGATCATAAATGACTACATTAACTAATCTCGCTCCCTACTAGTTATCGAAAAGATAAATAGTGATTGAAAAAGTGACGGGTGTTGATATTAATCATATATTATAACTTGAGACTGTATATTTAGTAAATTTCTTTAGAAATTTAAACAAGAGTTATAAAAACTTTTTGTTGGTAAAATATTCCATGACCATCTCTAATTCTGTAATATTTCTAACGACCATCACTCATCAAAATCCAATATAGTATGTCAATATGTGGTATTTTAGATGGAAAATCATTCGTTTTCATTTTATTATAATTTTAGCAATAAAAACATCCAAAGTACTCACTCTCATTTAAAAGTCTCTACGGTTATGCATGAGTAAATTACTTGAATTTTTTATTATGTGCTTCCATGCTCATTTAAAAGTCCTTACGGTTATGCATGTATGGAAAACATATCAAAATTGATTGATTAAATAGACAAGGTAATTCTAATCTCATTTAAAAGTCCCCATGGTTATGCGTGGTTAGAAGATACTTGAATTCATTTTTTTTAGAAAAAAATTAAGAATACTACTAATCTCATTTAAAAGTCCTAATGGTTATGCATGGTTAGTAGATATTCAAATTCCTGATATAAATATACCATAAATAGACACAACTATATGGTTTTATATAATGACATCATCCCTATCATTCTAAAGTGAAATATGCATCAAACAGAGTATTTATGATTTTTGTTTGATTTTTTATTGAAATTTAATATTTATACTCGATTGGGTGTTAATATTGTAATAATGTCTATCACTTTATCTCTATTTTTCTACCACCGTTACTCTTTTGTTGATAACAAAAGAGGGAGAGAAAAGTTAAGATTTTGGCAAACAAAGGTCAAATATTTTATTTTGTATTTTCTATTTGCATCTAGGCTCATTTGCATATTTTTATTTATTTACATGCATTCAAATAGGGGGAGCAAATTCAATGATCAAATACATTTAATAAAATTAAAAATCTTAAATATATTTTTTTATCATCAAAAGGGAGAGATTGTTGAATATGAAAGTATATGATTTTTGTTTGATGATAAAATATATATATATATATATATTCATTTAAATGTATTTGTTAACGTACTATTTTATTTTTTCACATAATAGATATTTGCTGAATAAAATAAATAACACAGAATTTAAATTCAAACAGATATTTTATTTAAACAAATATTTGTTACAATATTGAATAGTAAAAATTTAAGCTCTCACTATATATATGTATATATATATAAACTTCAATTACATTACAATTTAAATCACATCACATTTTTTATTATATATACATTTTCATCTCACAACATTTCACTCATTCACTCGTATTTGATCTTCAACTCTATTTCAGATTAAATCCAGCACCTGAGTAATCTGCAAAATAAATACTAGCGTAGTAAAATTAAAAAAGAAATATTTGTGCAGTGTAAAATAAAATGGGTATTTTGAAAATGTCATTGCCTTAGTTATTTGGGTTGTTCGTCGTCATTTAATTTTGAATTCATCATACACGAACAATTTGTGACATGCACAGTGTATCATTGTACATTCCACAAGGCCGTGCACACCAGTATACATTTGACAAACTGCGGGGACAGGTGAGCACAAGGTCAAACCCAATCAAAAGTCAGGTTCAACTCAAGTGAAATACAATTAAAGTCACGATATTAGCACAAAGGTCAAACCCGAGCTATAAGCTGGATTCAACTCAGGTGAAATTCCAAAAATCAAGATGAAGTTCAAGTGAAAAAAATGAAAAGTGACATGCACAAGAAAACAATGTAGCTAGTTAGATATGGAACCAGAGCTCTAGTTTCAAGTGCACAACACCATCGAGTATGCCAGACCTCATATATACTATGCACATGAATCAAATGCAATCAACTGAAGTGAAGACCTGGCAACATGTATAATATGATCAAAGGTAACAACATCAACCAAGGTCAGACTGCACAGTCAAATGCAAGCATATGAATACAGACTTAGACTGTAAATACAAAGTTCAGTAGCATGGCACAAAGGCACACAACACAGTCTCGACCAAAACAGATGTACTTGTCAACAAGGACATAGTTGATGCATGCAGACTTTAAGATGTAGTGCATAGTCAAACTGAAACAACATATACACATGCCCAGGCTCTATCACAGTCAAATGCCTTCAAATGAACAAGACCAAAACTGAAAATAAAATGGCATATGTATATATACATGATATGGACTATGGTGAACCAAATTGAAACAGACTTGTATACCACAGAAGAATGAACAAAGCGTCAATAGTAAAGCTCTGGAACAAAATCAAAGACAACTAAATCATGGAAAAGTCTCAACAACACATATACACACACATGCATATGCATGTGTACACATGGTGACATGCAACAGTGAAACCACCAGACTACATAAAGTCTAACAATAACCAATGGACTCAGACTTGAAGTAACAAGAAGGATCAACTAAACCCAGAAATGATGACTGGAAACACTATAGCAACTCAACACAATGCATATGCTAGCAGTGATGTACACATTGAACCAAACAACTATACATAATGTGAAGATATCAAGTGAAGGCCACACCAGCTTGAATGTACATAAGCAACAATGCACATCAACTATTAAGTACAGACTCAATGAAACAACACTGCAAACAAGTCACATGTTCCAAACAACTAATATCACACATAACTTCAAGCATGCAACCGAATACAAGTCGAAATGCTCAGCTCACAAAAATGCAAAGCTATGCCAGAAAGTGCAGACCACATTCATATGAAACCATGGTCAAGTACACACACACACACACACACACACACACACACATATATATATATGATGTATGTGTAGTGATAACTAGTACAGCAGCTCGAATGAGCACGTGCACTTATATATATATGCAACAGCCGGAATACAACCAGAGAATCACCAAACAAGTGAGGTAGACAAGACAATAGTTCCGGATAAGTGAAACATGGATATGACATTGATGTACACATATAAAACAGTGGACAATATAACCCAGACCAATGTCATGATACAACTACAGATGCAAGCACAAAGAAAGGAACCAAAGTCAAGTTTAGATGCCAGAAAATCAAACCGTGGTAGCCGAGGAATCAAACAAGTCAGAATCGAGCCGTGATAATCAAGTAATCGCAAAATATACGAATTTGAACAAGTTAGCACAAATCTCAAGCATTCAAGCAAAATTGAATAGCATAACAAATTATCAGACAATCAAATATTTAGGGAATTGAACCCTATTTAAACCCAAAGTCACCATTGCCCTAAAATCCATCGTGTTCAAGCAAGCCAATTGGTAAAGCAAAAAGTATAAATCACATACCATTAAAATCGAACTCGATCGAGAAGCAGCCGCAAGCAACAATCAACAGAGGGATCAAATCGAAGAGTATCTCATCATTGCAATATCAAGCGGTGCCTCATTTTCAAAGCCCTAGTTTATAAATTTGGATGAGCGGGTATAAAAAAGAAAGCAGCCGTTTTTAGCGCGAAGGAAAGTGTAGGATCTAGAGTAACCCTAGAGGGGGGGGGGGGGGGTGAATAGGGTTATAGCAAATTTTCTCGAATTAAACGCAAAAACAAACTGTAGAAAAGTAAATATGCTGAAAAGTAAATCACACACAAAATTTACCCAGCTTCGGCAACCCCTGCCTACTGTTGCATTCCCAGATTTCTATTAGAATTAAACAGTCTCCCGCTTACAAACACTCTAGCAGATTCGCAAACCCTGCTACCGCCTATAGAGTTTTACAAACTCGCAAACCCTGCTTACTGAACTAATTCTAACTAGACAATCCGACACAACCTAAATCCTAGGTGGTGATTTACCAAGATTTGATTCGAAAAAAAACAGACTTAAAAATTGGAAATAAGAGAAAAAATAAATAAATAAAATTGAGTTACAAATTTTTGCCCTTAAACAACACAACCCGACCCAAAAGGAAACTAAACACGGCCACTTCCCTCTTGATGCAATTTAGGGTTCAGAAAATGGCTGCTTTCGTTCCTCTTTGCAACTAAAATTAGGGCTTCTGATAATTCGATGATGCCGATTGAGTTTGTTGCTCTGTCGATTGATTTGCTCCTCTAATGATCGGCTGCTTGCCTCGAGATGATTGATTGCGAATCTACTTTGGTACGTTGTTCGTTCCTTTTTCTTTTCAGGATTCGATTACTTGAATTTTCGATTGTTCTTTTTGCACACCCGCCGATGATGATTTTGGGTGTATATATATATATAGATTTCGAGACCCTTGAATTCGTTCGTATTCATTTACTTGACTTCATCACTTTCCTTTCTCGGTTGCTTGATAATATATTGATGGTTGTGATATTTGCGACTTAGTCAAATACGTATATTTTTGACTTGATTCACACGGTTTTGATTTCGAAGCGTTCGATCTTTCCTTGATCGATACGGCAGAAACTTTCCTGTTTTATTTGGATTTGACTTTTGACTTTTTCCATTTTTATACTGTGTTGATTTCTGACCTTGAATTTGAGACGTTTGATTACCACTGGCTTTGACTTTGTTACACGGCTATGTACTTGTTAGTCTTGTAATTCTCGATGAACTTGGGTAGTTTCATTTGACCTGTTCTCTGTAGCATATACATGTTTACTTTGTAGACCTGAGCCTTGTGTTCTTCATACCATGTGTACATGGTTCATTTGATCTGTTCTCTATAAGCTCGAGTTTGCATATTATTGTGGTTCATGTATGTTGAGCTCTGGTCTCTGTTGCATGCATTGCTGTTGTAGATGTTGATGTTGTACAATGTTCGACCTGGCAATATTGTGCTTCATGTGTGCTTTGTTTAATTTCTAGATTTCATCATACTTCTGTTGCATTCACTTCATATTTTCATTGCACTCATATTGCCTCGAGCTTGTACTGTTTGGTTCATCTTCTCTGGTTGGTTTAACCTGAACTTCACTTGAGCATTGATACTGTTGACTTGAGTGACTTTGATCATCATGTAGCTCACTGTCTTTGTACCTGTGCATATATGTTTACTGTTCTGTATTCATTTAGTCATTGTTCCATTCTTTTGGTTGTTTGCACTATGATATCTTGTAGCCTAGTCTGGTGCACCTTTTTTGCTGTGACATTGTAGTTTGCATTATTGCTGCTACCTGTACATCTGGTTGAAGTTCTGATCATTTGTATACATACATTCATGTATGTATATAAATGTATGTCTGCACTAATCTTTTCTACTGAAGGAGTCTTGTTGCTAGTTTGATTCACCTGTTTGTTATTTGAACTTGATGTTGTTTCTCAACATTGCATACTGCTGTTGAATTGTTTTGGAATTGAACTTGATGTTGTGTAGAATGATACTCTTCTCTGATTTTGCTTTGGTCATGACACTGTAGTTGTATACTTGGTCTTCACTGATTTTTTTCATTGCCTTGTATTGTCCAGTAGAGTTGACATGGATTGATCTCTGGTTTGATCCATGACTTGATTCACTGTTTGGATAGAGTTGCTTCACCTGTGTATGTTTACATTTTCTTTGTAGGAGCTTGGTCTGTCATTTGGTCTGCATACATAAGCTTTTATGCTGTTTCATTTATGATCTGCCATGCTTCAGTTTTATTGTGCCTTGTGTTGAACCCAGTTTTAAAAACTCGGGTTTGACCTTGTGCACACCTGTCCCTGTAGCGTTATCAAGTGTATATATCTATGTGCACGACTTTGTGGCATGTACAGTGATACACTGTGCATGTCACTGTTCGTGTGCGATGAATTCAAATGTGAATGATGACGAACAACCCAAATAACTGAGGCAAATAATATTTTCAAAATCCATATTTTATTTTATATTGCAAAAATATTTCTTTTTAAATTTTACTGCGTTAGTGAATATTTTTGCAGATTGCTCAGATGCTGGATTCTAATTGGAATGAAGTTGAAGATAAACTACGAGTATGAGTGATATGTAGTGAGGAATTTATGTAAATTGAATTGTGATTGTAACGGTCGCGATTTTTCGTTCTCCGAAAATCCGACATCGACACTCACTTTATCGACTGCCGAGAATTCGAAGGCCGAAAACCGAGATGTTATGGGTTTTAAAATGAAAGAAAAGAATTTAAGAAAAGAAAGAAGAGAGAAAAAGGTAGAAGATAGAGGGAAGAGAAAGAAAACAGAAAAACAGAGAATTTGAAAATAGGACGGACAGAAAGGAAACAAAAGAACAACAACAGAATCTCACAATTCGCAGCGGAACAACATATAATAATAAATGAATAATCTTTAAACAAGAACTATATCAGTTATTACTTTACATCACATTTTATTACATTACATCAAATCATATCAGAGTGTACAACATCATACAACAACAACAGTGCAGCGGAAAAGAAATACTATATAAACTAGTAATACGCCATGCCATCCAGCTTGCCTCCAGCAACTCCAGAATATCCAGAATATCCTGATAAAACTAACTCTTAACTGCCCGTGTGGAAATTGGTGGGCACCCAGAGTTTAGGAAGGAAAACAATAAACTCCAAGTCAGTCATGTGACTGGTGTGAGAACTCAAAACAGTTTATTTATCTTTAAAATCAAAAATAGAGGAATATTTTTAAATTCAATTCGCAATGCTTTTAAAAATGAGACTACCATAAGACCTCCCACCACACACACAATGCAAACGCAGACTTGGAGGAGATTTCTTCTTATGTTAGTCAAAGATGCTTGATACGCATTTAAAAGGAGCATTTGATATTATTATTAGTGCATAGTGTAGGAGAAATTCTTTCGAAAGTAGAATATAAATCTTAGCCAGCATAGGTACCATTATATTATGCCTACTAATAGCTACCATATTAGATGGCAGGTTCTACAACTAAAACCGTACAAGTTTCGTATTGGGAATTGGATTTCCAACGAATGATCAGGCCAAGGAACTTCCCATTGCCACATGAGAATGCCTCTGGATGGACATCCCCGAGAACCAAACCGGATCTCTACCAACACAAGGCCGGGTTACTCCTAACTGAGTAACAACTGACCGAATATGCCATCCCCCGGTCCTTTGGGACCTTTATCAACCGAGCGCTCGTAATCAATTCACACAATCATAACAAAGTGTTTTCAACATGAGTAAGTATCTGGGCTCCATACCATGACACCACCCTTTTCCAGAAGGAAATGGACACATCCTAAAGGGTGCTACCCCTCATAACCTTGCTGCTTCTTTCCTGTTTTGACCATTCACGGGATGTGAGGCTCGACGAAGTCACGTCCACAAAAACATACTTTATACAAAAGCCATGCTTTGGGTCAACAAATGATCAACACAATGATCACTAAGATAGACGATCAAATAAATGATCCTATCACAAATAATCAACACAATGATCATTTCAGCATCACTCAGCATGTCACATTACCAAAATGGGATATATCGCTGATAACTTCAACTATATAACCTTTGAGCTCGTACGTCTCAAAGAAGGGTGTTAAGCAAAGAATAAATTCTCCGCCACCAACAGAAATATATTTGAAAGAAATCGGCTTTATATCTCAACTTGTAATGTCAGACATACAATCCATACAAGTTTGTTCCGGGCTCGAACAAAACCGAAGGCACTTACAAAGAAGTCCTTGCAATCCGGATATTCACAATCCTGATCGGATTTCCCATCACTTAGGGAGTCTCTATACCGTTGCAACTCAGTGCAGAGACAATCGATAGGTCATCCTATCGCTTTCGCAAATACCGGGTCTTCAACACCGATCTTCAATGCAATTCACAACGACGTATCACATATTCGGAATGGGTTATACGACCCCATGGTCCTTTCCCGGTTAACCCGAATAGTGAGCGCTTATTCAAAAATAAGTGTGCATTCAAATTCTATCAATTTACATCAAATACCCGTTCAAAGGGAAATACTGATAGTCGGTTATTGAACTATCAATGGATATGCATACATCACCAGATTCCAAATAATTTTCCAAATTATTTATTTTCCAAAATATCTTTACAAGATATATAATTTCAACACTTCAAAAATAAATCAATATTTATTTTTAACAAGTCCCACTTTTCTTTTATAAATTCCATAACGAATTTATATTTCAAAATGTTCATGAATATACAATTCAATTATTCACTTTCAATTTATCTTCAAAAAGATAAATTCTCAAAATATTCACTTTATATCGGAAAACAATTCCTACTTATATTTTTATAAGTAATTCACAAATATCTTTTATTTTCAACACTTAGAAATATGCAATATACTTAAATCGAATTAAGTATATATTTCATTCTTTAAGGAAATCATTCACTTAAACATATTTGCCTGGGGCCAAAACGAATGTTGCGTAAAACATCGTTACGACGACCCAAAATCACTAGTATAGGGATTCGAAATTAAAATAGGTATATAAATCCCAATACTACTCAAAACATTTCCTTTCGGAAATCATTTACTATAACAACAGTGTTATAGTCCACCATTTCCTTTTATTTCTCGAAACATCTATTTCAACAATAAATGTTGAAATCTATGGTTTCGAATCTTAACACATTTTAAAACATCGTTAGATCGTTTTAATTCAATTTAAACATCCCATTCAAAACAATTTCTTTAACATATTATTCACTATTCAAAAATGCGAATAAACTCCGTTAACAAATTTCATCCCTTTATTCATTTTAATTCAAAGGATTATTCACTATTCAAAAATGTGAATATAACTCCATTTCTAAGTTATAACAATTAACTTATTAAAATAAGTCGTTTGCGAATTTATAAAACAACGTTTATAAATTCCATTTCTATTTATTTATAAAAACTTCTTTTTTTATAAATTCCTTTATTAACATATTTCAGTTTATAACTCAATTATAAACTAAATGTTTATATTATAAGTTAAATACTTATAAAACGATTATTTTATAAAATCGTTCTTTGAACTTCATAATTATAAATCTTATAACTTATAAGATTCATTTATTTAACCAAATCTATTCTTCAATTAACTTCACAAATTTATAAATCTTACTATTTATAAATTTCATTTATAACTTCACAGTTTATAATTCTATAAATTTCATTCTATTATGAAATTCATTTTCACTTAATTCAAACACTTATAAAAACTCGTTTTATAAGTTAATCTTTCAATTTATAAATATCCATTTATAAATCTTTAAATATAAATCAATTTATATTATTCTTTAAAACGTCTTTAAATTCCTTTATAATTTCACCATTTTGATTTATAAAATAATCAAATTTTATAAATCTTAAATTCAAACTTTTTAAAAATAAACTCAAAAATCCAGTTTAAATTATTTTATAAAATCATTGATCCATATTTCTCAAAAATCAACTTTTAACCGTATTTCTAAAAATCAGCTTTTTAACTATATTTCTCAAAATCATAATTTTTATAACTTTAAAAATTATAACGTTTATTTATTTATAATGGATCAATTCCAAAAATATAGTATATTTTCAAAATCACTTTTAAAATCATTTTAAAATCCCAAAAATCTGGGTCCAATGATGCTACACACCAAATAGTCAATCACGACTAACAACGATATCATATATCGATATGATAATCTATCAAATATCAAAATATCTGAAATTAAATAAATACTGTTGAGGAATCCAGTTGGATCCCTCCAACCTGTTTCCTGCATCCAAAAACATTAGCACAATACCAATTTCGCTCCAGTACGAAATTATCGCGGTATATGTTCTTATTAAATATTATCCGCTTACTAACGGCGTAATAGGGTCTCATCCGCTAAACAAAAAAAAATGCGGGAAATCAATAACTGCAATATATACATATGCCAATATATATATATTGATACTATATATAATACCAATTTCACTGTTTATGAAATATTCGCGGTATATGTTTATATTAAATAACATCCGCTTACTAACGGCGCATAATGTCTATTTTAACAATCAATAATTTACAGTCATCATTCAAACATGCATTCAAATATTTTAAATCTAACTATTTAAAATAAAATCGAAATCTATTCGATTGAGTGAGAAGTTCTCACCTTGGTTTTAAATTCCGTTTTAGCTTTTATTTCGAATAAAATTAAACGCGCGTTTAATTTTACCCGAAATTTTCACTAACTCCAAACGACTCCAAACCAACTCCATCGCGTAGTGCTCGTCCATACGATTCCAACGCAACTGAGTTTGCATTTTTTCGACCTCGTATGAAAAAGTTATGCATTTTATAAGATCGTACACGATTTATATAACTAAATTCACAACTAACTTAATAATTTAAACCCAAACAAATCATAGCCTTTGATCTCACCCCCCCTCACATCTGGGCCGCACGTCTCCACCCCCATCTTCTTCGTTCTCATCTCCAGGTCTTGGCCGAAAGCATGAAACCCAACAATGAAAACTAGGTTTAAATATTGCAACTTCAATACTCAATGAAAATTCGATCGGCTACATGCATTTTGAAGCTCTCAACTCCCTCTAGGTTCGGCCCCCTCCATGCCAAGCTCGGCCTGCTTATGCACGTGGAAATGCGTGCGAAATCTGATGCAAACGGCCCATCCTTGCTCCCTCTACGCAACTCCAAACTCGATCATATCCGTATGGATTTCAAGCTCTCTTCATGCTCTACCTTTTTCGTGTTGAACACTTCTTCTAATTCCTTGTAGATTGGGAGAGATTGAGAGATGAAGGAGATGGATTTCTGGCCATTGAATATTAGGGCCGGCTACATGAATGAATTAGGGTTTGGAATGATATTTTATCAAATTTTGTGAAGGGGTAGGGCTATTTATAAGGAACGAGCGACACTATTCATCCCGGGAATTTCGAACTCCGATTTAGACGCCGTAACCAGCGTACCTAGGGTTTATCCCGCGTTTCGGACACAATGGAACAGGTTTCGGAAGCTAATTCGGAAGTATGTGCGAGTTATGGCAGAAAACGTTCAATTTAAATTAAACCGATTTAAATCGATTTCTAGGCGTTTTAATTTGTACCGGACAAACGGTAAATCCAAACGACTTGAAATTTGAAACCTTACAATAATATCACATTACGGATCCGATGAAACTGGTTTCGTCGAATTCCGAGACTTTTTGAAAAATGGCTATTTTGACTCGCCAAATTTAAATTAAAAATAAATCGATGCGTTTCGAGCTGCCACGATCAAACGATAGCTCCGATTGACACGAAATTTGAAATCCGGTAATAACTAACTATTACGGATCCAATGAAACTGGTTTCGTTCAATTCTGAGACTGTCCAAAAATTGACTATTTTACAGTCGATTATTAAATATTAAAATATTCAATTTTCACAAATTAACTTTTAATTCGATTTTAAAAGTTCTAAAATATCATTCTAACTTCAATATGATAAAATAAAATTTTACAAATCATTTTCAATCATATTTAACTCTATTTTCAATTATTTCCATAATTTAACATATTAAATTATCGATTTAATTATCCAATTAAATCCAATAAATCAAAATAAAATTTATTTGACTTAAAAATTCACTTCTTAATATTTAAAATTAATTAAATATTCATATTTTAATTTCTAAAAATTCTGGGTCGTTACAATCTTTCCCCCTTAAAAGAATTTCGTCCTCGAAATTACAAGTAAGAAAGGTTACAAAATCTATTAACTTTCCAAAATTCATAATTAAACTTCTTACAATAACTTTACTAAGTTTTCAAATCATACTTAGTTATCTTTTTCAAAAACAACTATATCATTTAACTTTCAACTTTAAAACAAAGTTTAAAGTTTTCAAAATTTTCCAAATTTTCTCAAATTTTTCTAACGCCTTAAATTTTCGAAAAAATTTGCCATGTCTCCTTTGCGCGGCTCGATCCGAAAAAAAAATGACAGTATATATATCACAAATATACATCTCATCAAGTAATGAGGCATCCCGAAGGGAAAAAAGTGTAAAAGTACGATATTTAATCCGAGATATGTACCTTATATTTTATTAGCAAGCACATACGGCTAATATAGCGCTAAAGCGAACTCCAAATGCGAAGCAAACACGATCCGCACCTACTAAACTCAACAAACAACATGAGAATTATGCTTATAGACAATAATCTCAATATACAACATATAGCAACATAACAACTTATATGCTAAAATAGCAAATGCAACCAAACAACAAATGCAAACATCAACCAACTACCATTCATAATCAAATAAACATTCATTCTTATTCTCATTATATTCAATGAATTGGTTTTCACTTTCAAATCACATTTGATTCATTTACATTGGATTTACTAACATTCATTCTCAATTCAATTAGTTTGCATTACTAATTAAATCTAATTCACTTTCAATTCTATTCAAATTTATTTATTTCAAATTTGAATTCAATTACTTTAGCTTTAAATTTCATTAACACTTAATGAATTTATATACAATCAATCAACAATCAAATAACAACCGAAGTATATTAATTTCAACCAAATTCCTTTGCTTATATTCATACATTCAATTCGGTTTAAATTTTAATTGATTTTCATTCAATTTTTATTCAACTTCTAATAACATTTGAATTTTAATGAATTAACACTTATGTTCATTATTTTATATCAACTTAAATTTGCATTTAATTGATTAACATTCAATCCATTAATTCAATTCAATTACAAAGTTGAATTCTATTACATAACTCAAGTTCATATTTATTACTAACTTCATTAATTTACTTCGATACCAATATTAACTTCATTAACATTACCAAAGTTATATTTCCTTTAAACATCACTTAGTTTTACATAACTTAAATTCATATAGTTTCACTTCTTATATATATAAGTTTATTTCACAATTGTAAACACTTTAATTATAATTCAATTCTTATAATTCACTTGCTTATACAATAATTCTTTTATTTAGATTATTCAAACAACCTAACAATCAACTTATATACATTTTAATAATTTTGAAAAATTATTCCTTTATATATAAAATATAATCAAGGTAAAATTATTTCATTCACCCAATTAAAACAATACTGTGCCGAATTGTTCTATTCAAGTGCTTAGAAACCCCTTCGGCATAGTTTGACTGACCGTGCTGACGAAGGTTCATATGCCACTCAATAAACCAATCATCACAATATAAAACAATTTCATATTCACTAACAAATACGCTCTCATAGCTATTATTACACTCAAACTCATTCTAGAGTACTACTGACTCTATCTCTAATGAGTAATACCCAACAGAACCATGGTTGTCGCTTAACCATAAGAGCTCTGATACCAAATGTAACGGTCGAGATTTTTCGTTCTCCGAAAATCCGACATCGACACTCACTTTATCGACTGCCGAGAATTCGAAGGCCGAAAACCGAGATGTTATGGGTTTTAAAATGAAAGAAAAGAATTTAAGAAAAGAAAGAAGAGAGAAAAAGGTAGAAGATAGAGGGAAGAGAAAGAAAACAGAAAAACAGAGAATTTGAAAATAGGACGGACAGAAAGGAAACAAAAGAACAACAACAGAATCTCACAATTCGCAGCGGAACAACATATAATAATAAATGAATAATCTTTAAACAAGAACTATATCAGTTATTACTTTACATCACATTTTATTACATTACATCAAATCATATCAGAGTGTACAACATCATACAACAACAACAGTGCAGCGGAAAAGAAATACTATATAAACTAGTAATACGCCATGCCATCCAGCTTGCCTCCAGCAACTCCAGAATATCCAGAATATCCTGATAAACCTAACTCTTAACTGCCCGTGTGGAAATTGGTGGGCACCCAGAGTTTAGGAAGGAAAACAATAAACTCCAAGTCAGTCATGTGACTGGTGTGAGAACTCAAAACAGTTTATTTATCTTTAAAATCAAAAATAGAGGAATATTTTTAAATTCAATTCGCAATGCTTTTAAAAATGAGACTACCATAAGACCTCCCACCACACACACAATGCAAACGCAGACTTGGAGGAGATTTCTTCTTATGTTAGTCAAAGATGCTTGATACGCATTTAAAAGGAGCATTTGATATTATTATTAGTGCATAGTGTAGGAGAAATTCTTTCGAAAGTAGAATATAAATCTTAGCCAGCATAGGTACCATTATATTATGCCTACTAATAGCTACCATATTAGATGGCAGGTTCTACAACTAAAACCGTACAAGTTTCGTATTGGGAATTGGATTTCCAACGAATGATCAGGCCAAGGAACTTCCCATTGCCACATGAGAATGCCTCTGGATGGACATCCCCGAGAACCAAACCGGATCTCTACCAACACAAGGCCGGGTTACTCCTAACTGAGTAACAACTGACCGAATATGCCATCCCCCGGTCCTTTGGGACCTTTATCAACCGAGCGCTCGTAATCAATTCACACAATCATAACAAAGTGTTTTCAACATGAGTAAGTATCTGGGCTCCATACCATGACACCACCCTTTTCCAGAAGGAAATGGACACATCCTAAAGGGTGCTACCCCTCATAACCTTGCTGCTTCTTTCCTGTTTTGACCATTCACGGGATGTGAGGCTCGACGAAGTCACGTCCACAAAAACATACTTTATACAAAAGCCATGCTTTGGGTCAACAAATGATCAACACAATGATCACTAAGATAGACGATCAAATAAATGATCCTATCACAAATAATCAACACAATGATCATTTCAGCATCACTCAGCATGTCACATTACCAAAATGGGATATATCGCTGATAACTTCAACTATATAACCTTTGAGCTCGTACGTCTCAAAGAAGGGTGTTAAGCAAAGAATAAATTCTCCGCCACCAACAGAAATATATTTGAAAGAAATCGGCTTTATATCTCAACTTGTAATGTCAGACATACAATCCATACAAGTTTGTTCCGGGCTCGAACAAAACCGAAGGCACTTACAAAGAAGTCCTTGCAATCCGGATATTCACAATCCTGATCGGATTTCCCATCACTTAGGGAGTCTCTATACCGTTGCAACTCAGTGCAGAGACAATCGATAGGTCATCCTATCGCTTTCGCAAATACCGGGTCTTCAACACCGATCTTCAATGCAATTCACAACGACGTATCACATATTCGGAATGGGTTATACGACCCCATGGTCCTTTCCCGGTTAACCCGAATAGTGAGCGCTTATTCAAAAATAAGTGTGCATTCAAATTCTATCAATTTACATCAAATACCCGTTCAAAGGGAAATACTGATAGTCGGTTATTGAACTATCAATGGATATGCATACATCACCAGATTCCAAATAATTTTCCAAATTATTTATTTTCCAAAATATCTTTACAAGATATATAATTTCAACACTTCAAAAATAAATCAATATTTATTTTTAACAAGTCCCACTTTTCTTTTATAAATTCCATAACGAATTTATATTTCAAAATGTTCATGAATATACAATTCAATTATTCACTTTCAATTTATCTTCAAAAAGATAAATTCTCAAAATATTCACTTTATATCGGAAAACAATTCCTACTTATATTTTTATAAGTAATTCACAAATATCTTTTATTTTCAACACTTAGAAATATGCAATATACTTAAATCGAATTAAGTATATATTTCATTCTTTAAGGAAATCATTCACTTAAACATATTTGCCTGGGGCCAAAACGAATGTTGCGTAAAACATCGTTACGACGACCCAAAATCACTAGTATAGGGATTCGAAATTAAAATAGGTATATAAATCCCAATACTATTCAAAACATTTCCTTTCGGAAATCATTTACTATAACAACAGTGTTATAGTCCACCATTTCCTTTTATTTCTCGAAACATCTATTTCAACAATAAATGTTGAAATCTATGGTTTCGAATCTTAACACATTTTAAAACATCGTTAGATCGTTTTAATTCAATTTAAACATCCCATTCAAAACAATTTCTTTAACATATTATTCACTATTCAAAAATGCGAATAAACTCCGTTAACAAATTTCATCCCTTTATTCATTTTAATTCAAAGGATTATTCACTATTCAAAAATGTGAATATAACTCCATTTCTAAGTTATAACAATTAACTTATTAAAATAAGTCGTTTGCGAATTTATAAAACAACGTTTATAAATTCCATTTCTATTTATTTATAAAAACTTCTTTTTTTATAAATTCCTTTATTAACATATTTCAGTTTATAACTCAATTATAAACTAAATGTTTATATTATAAGTTAAATACTTATAAAACGATTATTTTATAAAATCGTTCTTTGAACTTCATAATTATAAATCTTATAACTTATAAGATTCATTTATTTAACCAAATCTATTCTTCAATTAACTTCACAAATTTATAAATCTTACTATTTATAAATTTCATTTATAACTTCACAGTTTATAATTCTATAAATTTCATTCTATTATGAAATTCATTTTCACTTAATTCAAACACTTATAAAAACTCGTTTTATAAGTTAATCTTTCAATTTATAAATATCCATTTATAAATCTTTAAATATAAATCAATTTATATTATTCTTTAAAACGTCTTTAAATTCCTTTATAATTTCACCATTTTGATTTATAAAATAATCAAATTTTATAAATCTTAAATTCAAACTTTTTAAAAATAAACTCAAAAATCCAGTTTAAATTATTTTATAAAATCATTGATCCATATTTCTCAAAAATCAACTTTTAACCGTATTTCTAAAAATCAGCTTTTTAACTATATTTCTCAAAATCATAATTTTTATAACTTTAAAAATTATAACGTTTATTTATTTATAATGGATCAATTCCAAAAATATAGTATATTTTCAAAATCACTTTTAAAATCATTTTAAAATCCCAAAAATCTGGGTCCAATGATGCTACACACCAAATAGTCAATCACGACTAACAACGATATCATATATCGATATGATAATCTATCAAATATCAAAATATCTGAAATTAAATAAATACTGTTGAGGAATCCAGTTGGATCCCTCCAACCTGTTTCCTGCATCCAAAAACATTAGCACAATACCAATTTCGCTCCAGTACGAAATTATCGCGGTATATGTTCTTATTAAATATTATCCGCTTACTAACGGCGTAATAGGGTCTCATCCGCTAAACAAAAAAAATGCGGGAAATCAATAACTGCAATATATACATATGCCAATATATATATATTGATACTATATATAATACCAATTTCACTGTTTATGAAATATTCGCGGTATATGTTTATATTAAATAACATCCGCTTACTAACGGCGCATAATGTCTATTTTAACAATCAATAATTTACAGTCATCATTCAAACATGCATTCAAATATTTTAAATCTAACTATTTAAAATAAAATCGAAATCTATTCGATTGAGTGAGAAGTTCTCACCTTGGTTTTAAATTCCGTTTTAGCTTTTATTTCGAATAAAATTAAACGCGCGTTTAATTTTACCCGAAATTTTCACTAACTCCAAACGACTCCAAACCAACTCCATCGCGTAGTGCTCGTCCATACGATTCCAACGCAACTGAGTTTGCATTTTTTCGACCTCGTATGAAAAAGTTATGCATTTTATAAGATCGTACACGATTTATATAACTAAATTCACAACTAACTTAATAATTTAAACCCAAACAAATCATAGCCTTTGATCTCACCCCCCCTCACATCTGGGCCGCACGTCTCCACCCCCATCTTCTTCGTTCTCATCTCCAGGTCTTGGCCGAAAGCATGAAACCCAACAATGAAAACTAGGTTTAAATATTGCAACTTCAATACTCAATGAAAATTCGATCGGCTACATGCATTTTGAAGCTCTCAACTCCCTCTAGGTTCGGCCCCCTCCATGCCAAGCTCGGCCTGCTTATGCACGTGGAAATGCGTGCGAAATCTGATGCAAACGGCCCATCCTTGCTCCCTCTACGCAACTCCAAACTCGATCATATCCGTATGGATTTCAAGCTCTCTTCATGCTCTACCTTTTTCGTGTTGAACACTTCTTCTAATTCCTTGTAGATTGGGAGAGATTGAGAGATGAAGGAGATGGATTTCTGGCCATTGAATATTAGGGCCGGCTACATGAATGAATTAGGGTTTGGAATGATATTTTATCAAATTTTGTGAAGGGGTAGGGCTATTTATAAGGAACGAGCGACACTATTCATCCCGGGAATTTCGAACTCCGATTTAGACGCCGTAACCAGCGTACCTAGGGTTTATCCCGCATTTCGGACACAATGGAACAGGTTTCGGAAGCTAATTCGGAAGTATGTGCGAGTTATGGCAGAAAACGTTCAATTTAAATTAAACCGATTTAAATCGATTTCTAGGCGTTTTAATTTGTACCGGACAAACGGTAAATCCAAACGACTTGAAATTTGAAACCTTACAATAATATCACATTACGGATCCGATGAAACTGGTTTCGTCGAATTCCGAGACTTTTTGAAAAATGGCTATTTTGACTCGCCAAATTTAAATTAAAAATAAATCGATGCGTTTCGAGCTGCCACGATCAAACGATAGCTCCGATTGACACGAAATTTGAAATCCGGTAATAACTAACTATTACGGATCCAATGAAACTGGTTTCGTTCAATTCTGAGACTGTCCAAAAATTGACTATTTTACAGTCGATTATTAAATATTAAAATATTCAATTTTCACAAATTAACTTTTAATTCGATTTTAAAAGTTCTAAAATATCATTCTAACTTCAATATGATAAAATAAAATTTTACAAATCATTTTCAATCATATTTAACTCTATTTTCAATTATTTCCATAATTTAACATATTAAATTATCGATTTAATTATCCAATTAAATCCAATAAATCAAAATAAAATTTATTTGACTTAAAAATTCACTTCTTAATATTTAAAATTAATTAAATATTCATATTTTAATTTCTAAAAATTCTGGGTCGTTACAGTGATGTAATTAGAATCAAAGTTGTATATGTATAGTGAGAGCTTGAATTTGTACTATTCAAAATTGTAATAAATATTTGTTTGAATAAAATTTCCGTTTGAACTCAAATTCTGTGTATTTAATTTTATTCAGCAAATATTTATTTAATCTATGAAAAATAAAATAGTACATTAACAAATACATTTAAACGAATGTATATATGTTTATTATCATCAAACAAAAATCATATAAGTGCATATTCAATAGAAAGAAGGTCGAAGGAATAAAAAGAAAAGAGGGATTTCTTATTTGGGCCGGTTGCCATAAATTATCAATTAGGCTTTATTTTTAAAATTAGGGTTTGATTTTTAAATTGTTTTTCAATTTTTATTTTTTCTTTTAAAACAGTTGTAAAGTCTAGTGTGTGACTAGGGGATGAACTACAGTGGTGTAGTTCGAGAATTCGTGACTCAATGGCTGAGTTGTGGTAGAGTTTTGAGTGTAAAGTAAGGTTAGTCAATAGTGGGTGTCGCGAGTTTACGTGTGTAAGCGTCTGACTACTTAATTTCTAGTAGAAACCTTAGTGGCCGCACGTAGGCACGGTTTTGCCGAAGCTGAGTAAATCTGTGTTGTTCTGTTTTTGTCTTTTATATTCTGCTATTATCCATGTTGCTTTTTTTCTGCTATTATCAGTACTGCGATTATTTTATATATTTCCGCATTAAATTCTTATAATTAATAATATCATCCTATTCACCCCCCTCTAGGGTGAAATCGATCCTACAATATATACATAATTAAGCATATAAAATTAAACACACACACACACACACACATATATAATAGTTAAATATATATGTATATATATATATAAGGCTAAATAAAATGTATATATATGAATAATTAATTCCATTCAAATACTTAAAACACACACACACACATATATATTAAAATTATTTCCAAATCAAAATTAGCAAAATAAACATGCAATAATAATTTTATCATTATTATATATATATATATAATAAATAGTTTCGTTCATAATAATTAAAAATATTAGTAATAAATATTAAAAAATCAAAATTTAAAATGTAAGAAAATTTAGGATCATAAAATACAGGTTCAAATTTTTTTTTCATGATTTTTTGAAATAAAATATTGTTTTTAATAAATAAAAGAAATGTTCAACCTAAGTAATTTAATTATTAAAAATACTAAATGTGAACAAAAAATTCTGAAATTTTTTCCGTGGGTTACTGCATTGATGCAATATTTATTTTAAATATGATAAACAATTCAAATAATCAATAAAAGATAATTTAAATTATTTATATATATAAAAAATTTATTTTCGAATTTGATAATTCATATTATGTATAAATAGGCGAAAGGAAAAATTCTAAGCCGTTTATACGCTATAAATATACATTTATGTAGTTATATGTTTAAAACATACATTAGTCTATATTTAAATTAATATATAAATATACATAAAACAATTAATAATGAAATTTTTAATTTCTTACAACAAATTATGCTTGTTTATACATAAATTATAACACATAATAATATAACCATGCACATAATCAAACTAATTTGTGACAACTGCATATACCTACGAAAATCTCACCTAACTAGTTATACAACATTAATATATATACAGATTTGGGATTATTCAATATTAAATCATAAATATGATATGATTACCGTTTATATAAATGAAATACTAATTGATGATGCCTTTGAGTTCGCTTGAATCAATGAATTCCCTTCTCTAGTTATGCTCGATCCGTCAGATTGCAAGTCTGAAATCGTCGAACTTTTCTATCAAATAGTGCTTTTACTTAACTTGAATTGATTTGAGATTCTTAGAACAGATATGGGGATTAATTTCGGCCAGCAAACTTGATAATTATGGCAGCCAAAAGTCGTTTTTTGATTAAGGGTTTAGATATATATATATATATATATATATCATTGTACAAGAGAGATATTAGGACAATCTCATTACCTATTCTCTCTTAATCTTAGCCGTCCATCTCTAGGTCTAATCCTAAGCTTTAGCCGCCTCCATTGTCAAAGCCGAAATTTGCAGCCCTATTGATGGGCTTTAAACCCATTTAAGCCCAAGCCAAAATGCTACGCAATTAAATCTACTTTAATGGCTTATTGATATCGTATATCGATTGGTACATTTATAACTATTATAAATATATATAACAATTTTTATTTCTCAAACTATATTCAGATTTTTATAATTAATATTTCATAAATATTAATTTATTTAATTTATTTATAACAATTATAAACTAATTAAATCATTCAATCTTAATGGAATTCATCATTTCAGTTGTGTAACTCTTCAATGTAAATTTGGTCAGCAATAAACACCGAACTATTCGAATGTAAACGTTTACACGTCAATTAGCAAGTGGTGTGACATTATAGCCAAATTTATCGCTTATTCATTTTCAGTAAAATCTTATTTAATTTAATAAGCATTACCCGTTAGTGCCATTTATATACACCAATTCTCTTCGGCAAAAACTGTACCACTTTGGATTTATGGAATTTGGTAATGGTCAAAATTCCAATATTGTCCGTATTCAACTCTATAGTCCAAACACAAAATTCTTGGTTCAATAATAACAATTATTATTAACCGTACTACTCTGACCAAAGATTTTGACTTTGGGTCGAGTTGACTTTGACCATGATACTAACCTCATATAACTGAAGTGACGAATCCTCTCTAGAATAACGTCTTCCTTCCAATAATTCCACTCGACCCAACTATAATCATTTGATGTATGTCGTTCCATGATTTGACTATAATCAAAGCATAGTTTTCATATTGAATGTTGACAGTATTCTCAAGTCGAAAGAATTATGTAAATTAGTCACATCGATATTTTCTATTTGACCTTAGTTATATTAATGAATAGAAAATTATCGAGTGAGTCATTCCATAGTTATCCAATAACTATCAGTACGTAACCCCTTGGTGCCCCCCATAGTCATGAGTAATACACTGTCCTACATTTGAATAGCGTTACATACTCTAGTCTTAAAAAATAAATTGATATCCAGTCTCGATGCATCTTGACTAGGAACAATTAAAATGTTACATTTGTTTCATTGTGATAAATTACTCACGGTTACAACACTTTGTAACTACTATCACAAAACATATCATTTATGGATTTTCTATTAAATATACTTTTAATTAAATTTATTAATTAATATAACTACATTATATCAAGTATATAATAGAAAGAAAATACCTTTATTTCCAACAAGATTGGTCAACGAGTTAGATATATGTAACAAATTACATAATTGCCCCTAGGGCATACCCCCTAACTCTATCACTTATATCATTATAACCATATACAATAAAAAATAAAATGAAAATCTTACTTTATTTCTAACAAGGTTTGCTATAAGAGTTAAGTTATATTATATTTTTTTACAACATTACCCTTGGGGAAAATCCTTAACTGTGTCAATGACACCCACTTTAAATGCTCAACTTCTAAATCTTTGATATCAATGTAAATACCATCTTCCTAGGCATCTTCATTCCTATGTTTTGACACCCAAGATTCTCTGTCTATCATGTCACTCTTAAAATTACAACGATAAAAAACTTTAGAAACATGACATCTTGACGTAGTATACTCATATTGAACTAATATGTCCTCAAGCAATCCATTAAATAACTCTACCTTCACAATCTTCATAAACATATAATAGGCCTTCACCTTAATCAAAAACCCTAATATAAGATCAATTTTGTCCCCATTACCGTCTTTACATTTGATGCAGTACCCAAAACATTAAAAATAACACTAATCACCTTTTCCACAACACAAAATCTGAACAAAGAAACCTCACTCAAATCAGCACTGTAAAAGATAATTCTTTAGGGAGATTCAAACATAGATACCACTTTTGAGGCAATTTTGAATTAAAAAACATACGAACCATCTTTTAAAAAGCTTCCACATTAAACCACGTTTTTAAATTATTATTTAATTTTTTTAATAAGAAATTTATTTTAATTAATTTTTTATAACTTCTAGTTTTGTCGATAAAAGAATAATATGAAATATATATTTTTTCGTATATTTTCTAGTTTCTTTAATACTTTATGAATTTTGATGAACTAATGAATTTTGCTAGAATTTTTTAAAATAGATAGAGCATTTTTTCTCGACATTTCCATTTTGTTTGGAAGAAAGTGTACTTTTGGAAAAATTTGTTTTTTCTTGAAGAACTTTATGAAAATATTTGGACTTTTCCAGAAACGTTTCACTGGAAATGTTTGATTTTGTTAAAAGATGAATCTTCGTTGAAAAAAAATCCAACTTTTGGAGAAAAATGACATTTTTATTGAAAATATTTGATTTTAAACTAATGTCTGAATTTCACACAGTCATTTATTTCATTGATGTTATATCAGTCTTGAATAAAATTAAAATCTAGTTTGATTCGTATTTATTTATTAAATTACGGTTTAGTTTTTTCAACATGAACGGATGAGGTAGTATACACGTTACCCGTATATTGCTAAGACACTTTGTAGTGTTGGGGTAAGTGGAAGAAATTAACATTGGTACTCTGACTGCTTTAATGAGGAGAGAAGCCAAATGTTGGGCGGGGCTTTTGAATCATTGGACGCACGTTCTTTCTTCAGCCAGAGCACTCAAGTTTAACCTAACTTTTCATCTTCCTCCTCCTGTAAATGTCCAAACTCACATTTCAATTGAAGAACTAAAATTAATGTTACAGGTAGATGTCAACAGGAACACCTCTACACGATGTTTTCAGGTATAACACAAGTCAACATTTCTCAAAACAACACCAAATAGAAGTACAAAAGGAAGAGTTCGAAATTTTAGGTTTTTCCTTGTCTTTACCGTTTGTCCGGATTTTATAGCAGGGAAGCAATTTCACTGCTAAATGTGACGGGTACGGAGCTCTATCTGCTTGATCGTCCCTGAATTTCGGTAACGATTTGAAATTTTGAATCGGTTCTTATTCTTACTATGTCGATAAACTTATTTTAAGTAATATTTACACTACAATATCAGTTTTGTCCGCATACGTTACATCAAATTATCTTTGATGTACAGGAGGTTCATAGGATCATAGCAAGATTTGATTGACATGGAGCTGTACAAAATTGGAAATTTTTTTTGGTACCGTCTGGATCTGAAAAATATGCAGTGAAATTTTGAGACGGAGTGAGCAGTCATGGTTTATTGGAGAAAGGGAAATGGAGTGGTGGAGGTGCGGGGAATCGAACCCCGCGCATCTCGCATGCGAAGCGAGCGCTCTACCATATGAGCTACACCACCAATCATATTATGATTTTGTATTTCCTGCTTCCATCAAAGAGAAATTGTCATCCATTTTGTACTGCCCCTCATAGGGCTGCATAAAGGTTGAGTTGAATTGGATTGGACTGAATACTTCACTCGACCTGTATAGGTATGAGTTAAAGTTAGAGTACCATCACATAGAATTCATTCACTACATATTTAGTCAAGAACGTTGTTTCAAAATACATTTAAAATGCTCTAAGAATATTTCTCAAAAAGCTCACAATCAATCCTATGGGTTTTTGGCCAATCAAATTTTACTTGGATTTACATCAAATATGATTTTTTTAAGCATATATTTATTCTAGAATACACATGATCTATTATAGTTTTAAATTGCTCTAATTTTACTTGGACCGATTGAATGAGTTTCTTGGATAGGATTGGATTGGGTTAAAATAAGGTTGGATTGAATAAAATATCACACCCAACATGTACGTATTATGTGTTAAAAGTTGTAACCTATATCTAATCCAAACTTGGTTGGTGGTTGAGTTTGGCTAGGTTTACGTGGGTTGAGCCGGATTGGTTGGTATGTTGGATTAGGGTAGGGTCAAGTATGAGTTGCTTGCCCCTAGGTCCGTGGACTGGATAGAATAGACTAACTACTAGGGAATACCGAACCTATAGATATAGATGTTAGAGGCCCTTTACAGTGATGAATGAGATATTGTCCCACATCGCCAAAAATATGTGCAGTTTTATGTTTATATAGTAAATCTCTCAAACCTTTATTGGTTCTTAGGGTCAGATAATTTTGTGCGAGGGAGGGGACTTATATGGCCATGAACTAACGCACACATCGTCCGCCTGTCCCATATCGAACCGGATCGGGTGCGGGTCCAATAAGAGCGGACTGTGTTATGTTTTTGCTGGACAAAAGTGAACAGTTTTTTGACTGTTTAAATTCAAACAAATGAGAGTCACAGCTGTTTGAACGGACATGGACGCTGCTTTTTCAAACGAAGAGACCGGTTTCATATGAAACGAAGAGACGCGGCCGGTTTCCAACGGATATAGCCGTTGCGAATTTGCTGTATTGCAAATTGAAACGAAGAGACGCATCCTTTTTTCAACGGATGTAGTCGTTCCAAATTTGCTGAAGAGACGCGGCTTTTTTTCAATGGGTGTAGCCGTTGGAAATTTTCCTATATATGGAAAATGAAACCTGATCACATTCCAATTCCAACCAATTCTCTTCCTTTCTGAAAAAACAGTCCTCCATGCTACATAAAAGTTCATACGCACCACAATCTCGAACAGATCACGTCTGTTGTATCTTGAAAGACTTTGAATAAAGTTTTAAGAAAATTATTACGGCAAGCTTCAGACGAAATTTTGTTCTTCATCTGGTTAGATTTCTTGTTTATATACACACACACATCATTCTGTAATCTTTCCATTTCGAAGTTTTGCCGTTTATACGGATTAGTACAACGATTGTTTATCGCTATACTTTAACGTAGCATTTTGTTGTACTTATTGCTATAGTTTGTTGTTGTAAATTCATTACAACAATAGTTATTATTCCAAATTACCGATACATAATTCCAAAGTAGAGGAAATCTGATTTGTAAACTTGCGTTAGGAGTTTATAACTGATTGATCTCTGTTTTTGTATACACGTCGTTTAAAAATAGAGATAAATTATTTATCTTTAACCGATCCGTGCTGTGAAAGCTTATAAATATCACTAATACAACAGATAATCATTGTAGTTTTCACTAATTACTATATTATTTAGTGGCGGCGAAACATTTCAACTGATATAATCAAATCAAACATGATTATCTTTCCAATATGATGATATGAGGGTCGACACAAGCTACATTTTGTCGTGATTGTAGGAAATGATTCGATAAACTTTATTTAATCTAAAATGGATTAACCATGGTAATTCTGGTAAACTTTGTTGGAATAATAAGTCATACAATATTTGTTTATTTTTTCTGACAAATAGTATATCCTAAAAGGTGGAGGCGTGGGGAATCAAACCCTATGTCTCTCGCTTGCAAAGTGAACACTATATCATATGAGATCTTGTTCCCACTAACTGAATTTGTCATTCATATTATGTTGTTCATTGACTTTTATAGATACGGAATGCCTGCTTCTATCCTTTAAAGATAGCTATGAATGGTTAATCTCTGATTGATCCATATTGCAAAAGCTTCATTAGAATTTGAACTGTTAAGTAAATATAACAAATACAACAAATTAGTCACAACAATTATCATTAATCACCATACTATTCTATATAGTTTAGTAGCGACGAATTATTTCAATCAATATCACCAAATTAAGCATACTTATCTTTCTGATATGATGGTTAAAGAGTTGACATAAGCTACATTTCTCGTGATTGATGGAAATAATTTGTCCACAATATTCATTGGAATTGATAAGTTTCCATTTGGATATTAAAGAGAAGATATTTGGATAGTAAAGCTTATGTGGTTGCTTGATCTGAAACTGAATGGAGCAAACATGGTCATGTTGATAAATTTTATTTGCAGTAATAAGCCATGTAATATGTCGTTCCTTTTTGACAAAAAGTTGTATGTCTTCTTTCCTTTAGAGAGAAGTTGTGATTCATTCTATATTGGTCATTGGCTTAGATTGAGTTGACTAGGATTGTTATGATAATGTTACCCATTACCAATGCGAAAAAACGACCACGTATCGATACCATAGGTAAGGCAAAAGTGAATATTGATGCATTACCATTACAATTGGTAAAATGATAGTTCATATGCCGATAAATCAGTAAATCCTTGATTGGTAATGGTAAAATTTCCCTACACATAAAACATTAAAATTGTATTGCATTACAATTTTAATAATGGTATAACAAGTAAATATTTTGTTCCTAACTGTAACTTCGTAAATCCTTATATCAATATTTTGACTTATTTTAAATAATATAGAAAATTTTCATGATTCATGACAAATTTTATACAACAATATGAAATAATAGCTTTGTTAATTGTAGACTTTGAACATAATAAAACTAAAAAAGAATCATCGCCATAAATAATACTATAGACACCTTAAAAACTGATATTCAAAAGTGTTTGTAGTTGCAGTTAATTAAAACAGCGAAAACCCAAATTAGCACGACTAGTAAATTCATCGTTATTATTGGTATATTTACCATTAACAACGATAAATTTACCATTATCAAACTAATAGTGTTGGTACACCGATGTACATTAATATTGGTTTACCAATTGGTTGATATTACTACGGTAACATTAAATTTCAATTACACAACCCTAGAATAAACTAAGTGCTTAGATACTTGTAGAGATGGTTATAAATGCTTTACCTTTTATTCATCCATGTTGTCAAAGCTTCATTGAAATTTGAACAATTAATTGAATATCACTAGTACAACAACTTAATTATATGGTTATTATTAATTATTGTTTTATTCTACTATATTTTTGTATAGTGGTAGAATATTTCAGTCACCATCATTGAATTAAGAGTACATAACCTTCCAATATGATGATTGAAGGTTGACATAAATTGCATTTCTCGTGATTCTAAAAAATAATTTGATCAACAATGTTCCTCGACATTAACTTGGATATTATGGAGAAGGTATTTGAGTAAGAAAGCTTATGAGGTTAACCAATGTTGTCAATGTGTGCGCTTGGGGGCAAAATAGCTCAAGTTGTAGCCACTGTGCCTTTTAGCAATCTAAGGCGCTGATAGTGCACAGGACTCAAATAAAGCACAAAAGGCGCACGAATTGAAAAGCCCAAAGAGGTAGCTCTATTGAATTGTACAATATGAGATAAAATTTGGCCTTTAGCCACAAAATCCGATCGGAATGTACCTATTTAGCTTTAGCATACCTGACAACTCATTTCCGACTTAATCTAGGTTTCGAACAAAATGAATTGAAGGTCTTTGTGACTTCTCATATTGAGTTGGGTTGGATATGTGAGATTCTATTCTCTAAATTACATGTGTGTGCATTTTTTTAAAATGTAAAACTCGAATATCAATGGCAGTTTTTAGTTGCAGATGCTTGTGTAGGTAATACAAAAGATGATGCTCAAGGAGCACAAAAAGAGCAAGCTACAAGATGCATGTCATGTGCCTTTTGGCTTTGACTACTTTGCTGGTTGCTTGATAAGAGCAAGCAGCACGATAAGTAGACAAATTTTTTTAATATAAGACATACAATATAGGTCGTGTTAACATGTGCCCATTTATCAATCGGGCGTACAGTAGGGGTTCGTTTATGGAGTAAATGACAAAAAATGACGGACAAAGACCATACATTTATAAATTTGGAGGTGCAGGGAATCGAACCCTGTGCCTCTCGCACGCAAAGCGAGCGCTCTACCATATGAGCTACACCCCCATTGTGACATCCCAGAATTTTGACCCTTTTATTATAATAAGTTTTTGATCAAATTTAAAATAAAATACGAGATTTTCATTTATAAAAATATAAGATGTTGGACATTTTTAGTTTTATATGTGTTATAAAGGAATTTATAATTTCAAAATATAAAATAGACTCTTTTAACAATATTTAAAATTAAATCTGTTTTATTCTATTAGATTAAAAATTATATATTAATGACATTCAATATCATAAGTATAAAAGTAGTTAATAATGATGAGTATAATAATACAATTCTATTCATATTAAATATAAATATAAAATATACAAATATAAATGCATTACAAATTAAATATTGGGAAGATTAAACTTTAAATAAAAATAAGATCAAGAAGTATTTCTAACAATTTTTATAATTAAAATAAAATAAGCTTATAAATATTAAATATAGTTATAAACATTAGTATACATAAACATAAGCACAAAACTATAACATGAATATAAGATATAAGTAGAAGATGTAACTATGTTAAGATATTATATCTTTAAACAAATTAACCTGCAGCAAACATTTTGTTTATATGTTAAAACATAATAAGTATAAACCTTTATGAATACATCTTTGTACAAACTAAAAATCTGCAAATTCTTTGTACAAAGAAATTCAAATATATGTGTCAGCAACACATAATAAGTGCACACCTATATGAAAACATTTTAGTACAAATAAAAACCTGCAGCAAACATTTTTGTACAGGCCAAAATATGCAAGTATCAAATAATACATCTTAGTACAAACAAACCTGAAGAATATCTTTGTAGAAAATCTTTGTGTCAGCAAGCATTTAATTTATGTTAACATAAGTGTAATCATATACATTAATTAGCACTACTATCTGTCTAATGTAAGCTGCTAGCCGAAATATTTTGCTTAGCTCAGATTTACAGTACCTTATTACAAATAAAAATAAAGCAAATGTAATATCAAGTTAAAGCTTGTTCAAGAAGACATATTGTTCAAGTTATATATGTATTCATCATTTCGTATTCTTGAGTTCATATGTAACTGCAAAAGCAAAGCCTGAGAAAAAAAAAGTATAAACAAAACTTTATATTTTCAAGTTCAAATCAAATTCAGGAAGCAAGAAAAGTTACAGGAAATTCAAAGCTTCAACTGCAGACTTCTATTACTAGCCTCTGTTTCAAGTTTCAACAGTGATTTATTTTTGGTGAGTAAACTTAATTTTTAAAGGTTAAGTTAATTAAAACAGTTCAAACATTAATTATAAATTGTTTATTTATGCTTCAGTTACATATGAAATTGTGTGTTCTGTGATCTCTGGAATTTGCTACAGGTTGCATTTGGCTTGAATACTCAAATTACCATCATTTAAATCGTTGATTAGCTTCGATTTCTCAACAAACAAGATGATAAGTTTCAATTTAAGATTTTTAGAAAGTTGATTAATTTATCTTTATAAGAATACCACTGAAATGTTGGGATACAGGAAATCATTTGATGATGGATGAAATTTGGTTGTTGTAAAATATTGATTCAAGGTTTTATATTGGATTCATATTACAAAATATTATTTTTAAAACAAAAATCAATATTATTAGATTAATATTTAGAGAGCAGTCTGCATATAAACTAAGATTGCATTTCTACAAAATTCTGATGATTAATTCATTTTTAAATGTTGAAACTTGGATTGGAGCACATACAAGCATCATGGACTCTGGGAAAAATATTGAATAAATTTTCAAATTCAAGAGTTGATCGAACGATTGCAAATTAGGGCTTGCGTTCTAGTTTTTTCATGTCTGTAACATTGTAGTGTTCGGCCTGTTCTCATGATCGAGTTGCTTGAGGGTCAGGTAGAAGGTTGCTCAACGTAGTGACGTCGTGGGGCCGAAAATTAGGGGTCAACGTTGTTTTGGGACGGCGATGGCAAGGCGTTTTACTGGGTGAGGTTAGTTACAGTTTTCGACCAATTGGCCAATTTTCAATTTGAGCACTTTGAGAATACTTCGAGCTTGGAATTCGTGTTAGTGTGGAAGTTGTGGTATGCCGATGATCTTAGAAGATCATCTGGACCACGCGCGCCGCCGTGCACGTGCACGGTGGCGTTTGGAGGCAGGACGTCGTATCAGGGTAGTGCTGCCTTCTTACTCGAGTTGTGCTCGAGTATGATGGGGTGAAGCTTCGGGTTTTGTTTCATGTCGTCTTCGAGTGTTTTACTGATGGTTTCTTTTATACTTAGTATAGTTTTAACTTACAGAAATAAAAAAAGAGAAAAGAGAAGAAGAAAGATGTACATGGGAGTGAAGCGGAAAGAATTGAGGAAGTACCGAAGTACTACTCGAGTAAATCAGGGGTAACCTCGAGTTCATATTTATCTGTAGTATTTGGAATAAAAATGAGGTTAAGGAATTTTAAGTATTATCAAAATTTCAACATTTTAAATTTAAAAAATGTTTGACAATTTATGTAAACTTTATAAGTTCAATTGCTTAGTTAATGAATAACAAACATTAAAACTCTTGGCTAATGTTTTAATTAAGTGATCAATTTAAGTTAATATAAAATTAATTACCGTTTGAGGTTATAATTAATAATAAGTTAGTTTCCAAATTTAAAGCAGAATTTTAGGTGTCATATTAAGTCGAACAGTTAATATAAATTAATTATTTTAGAAAGAAATTCAGAATAATTACAATTAGAGATTCGTTCATAAATTTGTAATTTATGAAATGGCAATTAACTACATAAGTTAATTAATGGATAGTAAAAGTTAATTAATTAAGTAATTTAAGTTAGAATTTATAAATGATTAATTAACTAATTAGCAGTTAACAAATAAGAATTAAGTTTCACTAATTAACGATTAAGGTTATTAATTAATGTGTAAGGAATATTTAATTAAGCAATTAAATAAATAAGACTTAATAATTTGATTAGGTTGAGATTCATTAAATAAAATAATAATTAACTGTTAACCAACGATCAAGCAAACATGATTAAGTGATATATTCTCAAGTAATTGATTTAAATCGAATTAATTACAATGAGAATTTAAATAATTGCTTATGGATTGTTGTGTATGTAAAATGTCTGGTTTGTATTGTTTGAATTGATGATATTCTGTGATGCTCTCTGATATGCTGTGATATGTCTAAGATGCTTGTATATGTTTTATCTGTAATAAATGCTATGTTAATTCAACTGTTAAATTTAAATTATTTAAACTGTTTAAGTTAATAAGACAACTTGGCCTTTAAAATGGCATTTGGAGTCGATGAGACCGGGATCGGAAGAATCAAATTTTGATTCTCCGAAAACCACATCGATCCAATTTAAACTTTAGGTCGTGAATCCTGAAATGAAGATCGAGATGGTGTTTTCAGAATGCAAGGGTTATCGTCGTTGACTCTAAGGGTGATTCCAAAACGAGTGTAACGAGATAATGCCTTCGGTTTCGTTCGAACCCGGAACGAACTTGGATGGATTGAATGCTTTCAGCACATCGTCAGGCGAACGATGAGCATTCTAAGAATAATGTTCTATAAAGGTAATCGCAACCTCAAGCCTCATCAACCGGGAATGGCTAAAACAGGGGAGATGCAGCAAGGTTAGGTGGGTCATGCCCAAGCAGGACAAGATATTTCCCCTGTCTAGATGTCCCTTTTCATTTCGGCTGTGTGGGCGGTTGCTAGCTACAACCGCGGGGTTTATCTTGTTCGGGACTGTTCAGTAAGGAATGGTTCCGGCCATGTGTTGCAGGCGGTCGGGAGTGATCCTCGGTACGGTGATCTAGGCCCCGTACTGTGACGGGCGGTACCCCAGTAGCCCTGCCATTGTTGGAAATCCATTTTCCCTACGAGACCCTACGGTTTTGATTTGTATTACCCACTTTTGTGGCTAGTAGCTGGAATTTAATGAATGTACCAATTTCGGCTATTTTCTATTTACTTGAAAACCTTAGACACTATTATAATATCACTGGATTTCCTATGAAATGTTTTGGTTAGCGTAAGGTAAAAACTTACCCGTATTTATTTGTGGGGAGTCTTACGTGATACCTTTATTTTCAAATGTTTTTCAAAGTTAAACAATTTAAACCGTTTACTCATACCAGACCCATGTCTGACCCAGAGTTTATATTTTGTGTTTTCATAAACTCTTAGGTACTCAAATTTTTATGAGTAGCCAAGTGATAGGTTTTGGACTCTGATTTCTGGAGGATCTTGGAGAAGGAGTTTCCAGGCGTATGTAGTTATCTATCTAGTTCCGTTGTGTTAGTAGTTGATTTATGATGTACCTCTGATGTTTATAGTGATAGATGTATGCATGACTGTCATATGTATTGATATTGTATAACTCTGATATATGTAAAACTATGTAATATTTATGTGATATATTATATTTTGTTCCGTTCCGCTGTGAGATTCTGATGTCGCTGTTCTTTCTTTCTCTTTCTTTTCTATTTCTATCCCTTTCTTTCTTAATGATGATACGTCTTTCTGGTAGTAGAAGGGCGGGTCGTCACAGTTGGTATCAGAGCATAGGTTAGTGATAACCTTGGCTCTGGTCGGAACTACTCATAGAATAGAGTTTGTAGAACTCTAGAATGAGTTTGAGTGTATTAATAGATATGAGCGCGTATTTGTTAGTGAATATAAAATTGTTTTTATATTGTGTTGACTTATATGTTGAGTGTTTATGAATTCTGGTCGATGTGTGGGACGCCATTTCATCGATAGGGATTTCTAAACTCTTAAACAAGATAGACCGACACAGTATTGTTTTTAAAGTAGGGTAAATGAAATAATTTTACCCAAAATTATATTTTGATATAAAAGAAATATTTTTTCTGAAATTATTACATATATTTGGATGTTTGGTTGTTAATATTACAATTTAAAATTTGAGTGGTTTATTACCAAATAAAATTGTCTAATAAAAGGAATATAATTAAAATTAGACTAAAACAGAATTTAAGTCCCGGAAATTTGAAAGGTGTTTAAATGAATTTAAAAAAAAGGATTTGGGGAATTTAAAAATCTTAGGAATGTTTGAAATGTTTTTCCAAAGATTTGAAGGCAATAATGGAGTATTGTTTTGGAAAATATAGTTGAATGAAAATTGTTTTGGGAGAATTTGTGGAAATAAGGAAGCACTGAACTCACTTCAGTCGCTGGAAAATAATCCTGATGATGATGGCCACATCATCAGTATTCATTTTCGAGTTTCTAAAGTGATGAATTGCTACCAGAATAATTGGTCATGATAAATTGTTTGGGCTTGTTGGGTATACAAGTTGTTTTAGAAATTTTCAAAAGGAAAAAATTTGTTTTGGTGAAAACAAGTGTTTGGAATTTGAAATTTGATTTGATATACCAAGTGGGTATGTGTAGTTATCCTTTCAAAATGGTTTTGGAAATGAGAACCGGGCAATTGAATTCTAAGAATTCTATTTAGATAATGTGAAAAGTTTAAATGAACTAAATGTTGAACTTATAAAGTAAAGTTGATATTAATAAGAAGAAATCGGGAACTTTAATCCCGGAATTAAAATTTAGCTTAAGTAAATGAAATAAGAAAACATATTGGAGCTTAACCTGAGATAAGTTAAATGGGATTATAGTTCAGAATGAACATAGTTGGATATAAAATTTGAAGGTAAAATGATTGTAATTATGAGGTGAAAATTTATACCTTAATATAGTAAGTGTTATATATAATCTGAAATTGTGGTTATAAGATGAAATGACTCAAATGAGCTTTTAAGAAAACAAATAAGTTTTTAGCTCATATATTGAGAAATAAATTTAAAGAATGGTAAGTAACTAAATTTAACTGAAGTTGAGTTGAAATAAAACTGAATTTGAATGAATTCAATCGAGTTATAAATATATTGAATAGAATAAAATTCTTATGTAAGTAAATATTGAATTGAATTTAAAATAGAATTGGAGTAAGTTGTAAACAAACCTAATTCAAGCATAAATTAAATAACCTCATTATAAATAAATTCAATAATGAATTGTTAATGTAAATTAAATTTTAGGAATGGACAAAAGAATAAATTAGTAAATAATTGGGATTTGATTAAAAGAAAATCAAATCAAAGATTTGAATGGAAATTGGTGAAATAGAATAAACCTAAATTGTTGGGTGGAAGAGTTTGAAGAAAATAAATGAATTAAGTAAATTGTGAAATGATTATTTAAAATATTGGTTGTCGAGTTTAATAAAATGGTTTGGAACCAAACTTGTTGAAATGAAAGGAAATGCAATGAAAGGATTGTGAATAAATTAATTGTGATGGAATCAAGTGTAAATTGAGTTGGAATCAATTTAAGATTTGTTATAAAGCTTAAGTGATTATTTATTCACAATGATATTGTTGAATTGCATATAGAAATGAGTTGTTTTGAAGTAAACAAGATTAAATAAAATTCTATGAATTATTAGAAACAAAATAGTATGAATGTGAAACCAATTGGAATGAATATGAGTTTGTTTTGCTTTAATGGATTATATATCTAAGCAAGTAAGTTATAAATCACTTTAACTGAAGGGAATGATTTGAGAATTGGTTGGAAGTAATTGTGCTAAGTGTCGTAACCTTACATATGTGCTTATGAAAATATGTGATGCTAAACAACGGAAACTCTGCTAAAACTTTTCAAAATTTTGGAAGTTAGGAATTAAAAATACAAAAAAATTTAGCAACAAAACAAGTTCAAATTGGAAATTAAAATAAACTAATGAATGAAACTAATTTAAAAATAATGATAAAAATCAGTTATAAATGGAAGATAGTCAATAAAATTAAATATTCAGAGTTGAAGAAAATTTGAATTCACATGGAATTAGAAATTCGAATTGGAAATAAGTAGATATAAGAGGATATAACGGATAAAGTGGTAGAGTAATAATGAGAGAGATATATAATGCTTATAATAAACTTAAGAAATGAATGGTGAAATTCTTAAGTGGGTTGATATTGAGAAACTTATTCCAAGTGGATAGAAATCAGAATAGTGTGAATAAAAGCAAATTGACATAGTTGATAACCAATGGATATAAATACGTAGGATGTACGTATATTATTTTATTCGCATAACAATTTGATCCAGATTCGAGCACAGAATTTCGAGATAGTTATATCGATCCGAGTTAGGATTTTTCACTCGATTTTCGACGACGAACCATGGATATGGATTTTGATTGATGTTGGAAATTCTCTATCATAGTTGTGACTATGCAAGGAGAATAACAGTTTCTGATCAAGAAACCAGTTCTGAGTCCGCAATAGGAAGTCGGGTGGACGATACTAGTTCGGAAATGAAATTTTGTGATCGAGTGAGTGATCGGATTTGATATTGCGTACGAATAGTATATGTACATCGTACGGGCTTGATTGAATAGATAGTGAAATTCTGTAAAGAAGTCAATAAAATTTGGAAAGAATTGATACTGTAGATTTCTGTATTGAATTGCTAGAATGGATGTCTGGAATTTATTGTATATTCCATATATCCCATTAGGGAAATTTTTTCATGATTCATCATTAGTTGTTAAACCAGTAATTCAGGAATTTGGAAGTTGAATCAAATTTAACTGTGGTCAGGAATCTAGTTTGGATTGTTGATCATCGAGAAACAAACTCTCGATAATTTTAGGGAAGTTTATCTGGATTTGTGTTCAGATAACTAGTGTTGTTAGTAAGAATAGACTGTTTGGTTGTTTGCTAATGTATGAATGGTATCTATGTTGAATGGTTGGTATAACAGCTTTTCAATTATCTTTGTTTTAAATTTCGGGGATGAAATTCTTTTAAGGGGGAAGGAATGTGACATCCCGGAATTTTGACCCTATTATTATAATAAGTTTTTGATCAAATTTATAATAAAATACGAGATTTTCATTTATAAAAATATAAGATATTGGACATTTTTAGTTGTATATGTGTTATAAAGGAATTTATAATTTCAAAATATAAAATAGACTCTTTTAACAATATTTAAAATTAAATATGTTTTATTCTATTAAATTAAAAATTATATATTAATGACATTAATATCATAAGTATAAAAGTAGTTAATAATGATGAGTATAGTAATACAATTCTATTCATATTAAATATAAATATAAAATATACAAATATAAATACATTACAAATTAAATATTGGGAAGATTAAACTTTAAATAAAAATAAGATCAAGAAGTGTTTCTAACAATTTTTATAATTAAAACAAAATAAGCTTATAAATATTTAATATAAGTATAACATAAAATATAGTTATAAACATTAGTATACATAAACATAAGTACAAAACTATAACATGAATATAAGATATAAGTAGAAAATGTAACTATGTTAAGATATAATATCTTTAAACAAATTAACCTGCAGCAAACCTTTAGTTTATATGTTAAAACATAATAAGTATAAACCTTTATGAATACATCTTTGCACAAACTAAAAATCTGCAAATTCTTTGTACAGAGAAATTCAAATATATGTGTCAGCAACACATAATAAGTGCACACCTATATGAAAACATTTTAGTACAAATAAAAACCTGCAGAAAACATTTTTGTACAGGCCAAAATCTGCAAGTATCGAATAATACATCTTAGTACAAACAAACCTGAAGAATATCTTTGTAGAAAATGTTTGTGTCAGCAAGCATTTAATTTATGTTAACATAAGTGTAAACATATACATTAATTAACACCACTATCTGTCTAATGTAAGCTGCTAGCCGAAATATTTTGCTTAGCTCAGATTTACAGTACCTTATTACAAATAAAAATAAAGCAAATGTAATATCAAGTTAAAGCTTGTTCAAGAAGACATATTGTTCAAGTTATATATGTATTCATCATTTCTTATTCTTGAGTTCATATGTAACTGCAAAAGAAAAGCCTGAGGAAAAAAAAAGAAGTATAAACAAAACTTTATATTTTCAAGTTCAAATCAAATTCAGGAAATAAGAAAAGTTACAGGAAATTCAAAGCTTCAACTGCAGACTTCTATTACTAGCCTCTGTTTCAAGTTTCAACAGTGATTTATTTTTGGTGAGTAAACTTAATTTTTAAAGGTTAAGTTAATTAAAACAGTTCAAACATTAATTATAAATTGTTTATTTATGCTTCAATTACATATGAAATTGTGTGTTCTGTGATCTCTGGAATTTGCTACAAGTTGCATTTGGCTTGAATACTCAAATTACCATCATTTAAATCATTGATTAGCTTCGATTTCTCAACAAACAAGATGATAAGTTTCAATTTAAGATTTTTAGAAAGTTGATTAAACTATCTTTATAAGAATACCACTGAAATGTTGGGATACAGGAAATCATTTGATGATGGATGAAATTTGGTTGTTGTAAAATATTGATTCAAGGTTTTATATTGGATTCATATTACAAAATATGATTTTTAAAACAAAAATCAAGATTATTAGATTAATATTTAGAGAGCAGTCTGCATATAAACTAAGATTGCATTTCTACAAAATTCTGATGATTAATTCATTTTTAAATGTTGAAACTTGGATTGGAGCACGTACAAGCATCATAGACTCTGGGAAAAATATTGAATAAATTTTCAAATTCAAGAGTTGATCGAACGATTGCAAAATAGGGCTTGCGTTCTAGTTTTTTCATGTCTGTAACATTGTAGTGTTCGGCCTGTTCTCATGATCGAGTTGCTTGAGGGTCAGGTAGAAGGTTGCTCAACGTAGTGGCGTCGTGGGGCCGAAGTTTGGGGGTCAACGGTGTTTTGGGACGGCGATGGCAAGGCGTTTTACTGGGTGAGGTTAGTTACAGTTTTCGACCAATTGGCCAATTTTCAATTTGAGCACTTTGAGAATACTTCGAGCTTGGAGTTCGTGTTAGTGTGGAAATTGTGGTATGTCGATGATCTTAGAAGATCATCTGGACCACGCACGCCGCCGTGCACGTGCATGGTGGCGTTTGGAGGCAGGACGTCGTATCAGGGTAGTGCTGCCTTCTTACTCGAGTTGTGCTCGAGTATAATGGGGTGAAGCTTTGGGTTTTGTTTCATGTCGTCTTCGAGTGTTTTACTGATGGTTTCTTTTATACTTAGTACAGTTTTAACTTATAGAAATAAAAAAAGAGAAATGAGAAGAAGAAAGATGTACAGGGGAGTGATGCGGGAAGAATTGAGGAAGTACCGAAGTACTACTCGAGTAAAACAGGGGTAACCTCGAGTTCATATTTATCTGTAGTATTTGGAATAAAAATGAGGTTAAGGAATTTTAAGTATTATCAGAATTTCAACATTTTAAATTTAATAAATGTTTGACAATTTAAGTAAACTTTATAAGTTCAATTGCTTAGTTAATGAATAACAAACATTAAAACTCTTAGCTAATGTTTTAATTAAGTGATGAATTTAAGTTAATAAAAAATTAATTACCGTTTGAGGTTATAATTAATAATAAGTTAGTTTCCAAATTTAAAGCAGAATTTTAGGTGTCATATTAAGTCGAACAGTTAATATAAATTAATTATTTTAGAAAGAAATTCAGAATAATTACAATTAGAGATTCGTTCATAAATTTGTAATTTATGAAATGGCAATTAACTACTTAAGTTAATTAATGGATAGTAATAGTTAATTAATTAAGTAATTTAAGTTAGAATTTATAAATGATTAATTAACTAATTAGCAGTTAACAAATAAGAATTAAGTTTCACTAATTAACGATTAAGGTTATTAATTAATGTTTAAGGAATATTTAATTAAGCAATTAAATAAATAAGACTTAATAATTTGATTAGGTTGAGATTCATTAAATTAAATAATAATTAACTGTTAACCAACGATCAAGCAAACATGATTAAGTGATATATTCTCAAGTAATTGATTTAAATCGAATTAATTACAATGAGAATTTAAATAATTGCTTATGGATTGTTGTGTATGTAAAATGTCTGGTTTGTATTGTTTGAATTGATGATATTCTGTGATGCTCTCTGATATGCTGTGATATATCTAAGATGCTTGTATATGTTTTATCTGTAATAAATGCTATGTTAATTCAACTGTTAAATTTAAATTATTTAAACTGTTTAAGTTAATAAGACAACTTGGCCTTTAAAATGGCATTTGGAGTCGATGAGACCGGGATCGGAAGAATCAAATTTTGATTCTCCGAAAACCACATCGATCCAATTTAAACGTTAGGTCGTGAATCCTGAAATGAAGATCGAGATGGTGTTTTCAGAATGCAAGGGTTATCGTCGTTGACTCTAAGGGTGATTCCAAAACGAGTGTAACGAGATAATGCCTTCGGTTTCGTTCGAACCCGGAACGAACTTGGATGGATTGAATGCTTTCAGCACATCGTCAGGCGAACGATGAGCATTCTAAGAATAATGTTCTATAAAGGTAATCGCAGCCTCAAGCCTCATCAACCGGGAATGGCTAAAACAGGGGAGATGCAGCAAGGTTAGGTGGGTCATGCCCAAGCAGGACAAGATATTTAACCTGTCTAGATGTCCCTTTTCATTTTGGCTGTGTGGGCGGTTGCTAGCTACAACCGCGGGGTTTATCTTGTTCGGGACTGTTCAGTAAGGAATGGTTCCGGCCTTGTGTTGTAGGGGGTCGGGAGTGATCCTCGGTACGGTGATCTAGGCCCCGTACTGTGACGGGCGGTACCCCAGTAGCCCTGCCATTGTTGGAAATCCATTTGCCCTACGAGACCCTACGGTTTTGATTTGTATTACCCACTTTTGTGGCTAGTAGCTGGAATTTAATGAATGTACCAATTTTGGCTATTTTCTATTTACTTGAAAACCTTAGACACTATTATAATATCACTGGATTTCCTATGAAATGTTTTGGTTAGCGTAAGGTAAAAACTTACCCGTATTTATTTGTGGGGAGTCTTACGTGATACCTTTATTTTCAAATGTTTTTCAAAGTTAAACAATTTAAACCGTTTACTCATACCAGACCCATGTCTGACCCGGAGTTTATATTTTGTGTTTTCATAAAGTCTTGGGTACTCAAATTTTTATGAGTAGCCAAGTGGTAGGTTTTGGACTCTGATTTCTGGAGGAGCTTGGAGAAGGAGTTTCCAGACGTATGTAGTTATCTATCTAGTTCCGTTGTGTCAGTAGTTGATATATGATGTACCTCTGATGTTTATAGTGATAGATGTATGCATGACTGTCATATGTATTGATATTGTATAACTCTGATATATGTAAAACTATGTAATATTTATGTGATATATTATATTTTGTTCCGTTCCGCTGTGAGATTCTGATGTTGCTGTTCTTTCTTTCTCTTTCTTTTCTATTTCTATCCCTTTCTTTCTTAATGATGATACATCTTTCTGGTAGTAGAAGGGCGGGTCGTCACACCCATTCATGTCATAATTTTGTTTGCCTTTTACATATTAAATTAATTGTCATTCATTGCAGTATCGACCCTTAGCTTGAGTAGATTAGGCTGATTGCTTAAGTAATGTCAATCATGTAGAGGTAGTGTAACATCCCAAAATTTTGAATTTCAAATTCGGTAAATTGTTTGAACTTTTAAATTTAATTTGAGAAATTTCAAGAGAAATAAAATATTGTTAATATTAATATTATAAAGTTATATGGATATAAATAAATATTTGATGGTTTAAGTTTTTAAATAAATGATAAATAAATGAAACATATAACAAAACAAAAATTTGTATTAATCAATAAAATAAAATATGTACAAATTAAAATGTTGTTTGTTAAAACTTTGAATAGAAATAAAAATTTGGAATGTATGTTGTAACAAAATCATATAGTTATGAAAGGACATAGGAATACATATGAGGTTGTAAACAAAAATATAAACAAGGAAAACAATGAAGTAAAGAGTGTATTCGACAACAAAACAAGGTAATCAGACAAAAGAAAAGAAGAATATACATTCAAATATGTAGACATAAGAAAAAAAATTACTAAAACAATTTTCTTTCATTTAGCAAAGTAACCAAATAATACATTAGATTATAAAAGTCTGCCAAACAAAACAAGAGTTAGTACTTGCAAGAATTAAAGTAAGATTGTATGTAAACAAGGGTGGGAACATGAGCATTAAATGCTTTCAAACTTAGCCCATAAACAAGACATTCGATTATAAAAAGAAGAAGAAAAATCTTTGATTTTAAAGGTATACAAATAATTACAAAGTACAAATAAAAAAAGAAAAAAAAGTCTTGTTTCAGTACTTCACTTGAACCTGCACATCTCCTTTATATACATGACTATGTGTTCCATTTCGTTCAAAGGCAAAGCCTAACAAAGATCAGAAAATAAAATGAAAATAAAAGCAAACATCACTTTATATTCAAATTTGAAAACAATTTGCGGAAGAAAAAACAAGGGAAAAGAGGAAGATCAGAACTGTAGTTTCAAAACAGATATAGTCTCAGTTCAAATCTTTGTCATGTGAGTAAACATACTTCTTTAAAATTTAAATCTTGATAGTTGGTTCATGAAATTTTTTTTGTTTGTTATATATTGCAAATAAGTTGTTCTGTGATGTTGCTAATTACTGGAAGTTCTGTTGGGTGATGTTCTTCAATATTTTCAGGTTCCTGAACAAAGATAAGTAGAATTTTTTTTATACTTCTTTATACAAAAGCATTTCAAACTTAGGATTTTAAACAAATTATGTTTGATTAATTTAAACCATGATCCATAATTTTCTTTAGCTTGAAATGAAGGAACTTGTCACTGTAAACTCATTTTATAGTCAAATAAGAAATTATACGATTTATTCAAGTAGTTTAAATTGTGGATTTGATTATATAACTTGTATAAACATACAAAATTATGATTTTTAAATTCAATACGATGATTTTTAATTAAGTATCTTAGGTGCAGTTCGTATTTGGGTAAAATATGCTTTTGAATCGATTGCTGGCGATCGACCGAATGTTAATTGATAAAAATTTGTGTGAAGCTAGTGTGTTGATCCACGATCTCAGGTAAATTGTCGATTTTTTTTCATTGCATAAATTTTGGAGACGAGTTCAATTTAGGGTTTAACCCTGAGTTATGCAGTATTCTGTAAACGTGGTGATTTCGTCACCATGAGATGATCGAGCTTCATGAAATTGAGGGGAATGGAAGAACATGGGGTTATCATGGTGAGGCCAAAGTTATGGCGATTCCGGTGGACTAAGGAGCACTGGCGAAGTGGTTTTGCGTGGTGGTGTTGGGTTGCAGTTTCGACGAGATACTCAATTTTTGATTTTTGAACTTTGGCGTCGAATCGAGGTATGATCTCGAGTATATGGATGATTTGCAACTTGCCGAGGGTTGCGACGGCTACCGGAACAGCGGCGCGACGTCAGGTACGTGCACGATGTCGACTTCGTATCAGCGGGTTTGGGCCTGGAGAGACTCGGGGAAGCATTCGAGAAAAAGGGTTTTTGGGCTCAAAGTCCTCTCGCGTTCGAATGGGGTTATTTCCAGCAGTAATAACTTAAGAAAAAAGAAGAAGAGAAGAACAGGAAGAAGAAGGATACGTGAACGATCAGGGGATGTCTCGGGGAAGAGACGGGAAGAACTCGAGTTGGACTCGGGTAAAAGCCTGGAAGTCTCGGGTTTGCTTTTATATTGGGTTAAGCCCAAACAAAATTTCAAGTTAACAATGATTAAGTAAATTTTTTGCATTTACAAGGTAACCAATGTTGATTATGTTAAGTTAAAAACTTACTATAAGTTATAGATCAGTTAACAATGTTTTAAAAATTTAATTAATCTTTTAATTAAACAATTAAATTTAAAATAAGAATTGAAATCAATTTACATTAAAACTTTCAATAGAACAATAAATTGATTTCCAAAGAGTAAAGAAGGTTTTCAAATGATAATTAAGGAAAATAATTTTTATTAACGAATAGTTTTGAAAAGAAATTAAGAACAATTTATAATTTGTAATTAAAATGGGTTAATAAACAATTAAGTGTTCAAATTAATTTGTGATTAATAATTAGTTAATTAGAAAAATTAAGTTAATTAATTATAATTGGCAGTTAATTAAAATAACTAATTAAGAAACAATTAATCGAGTTAATTAAGATTTAATTAATTTATCCAAATTTAATCATTGATTTTAAACATCAATACAAATAATTGTTAGGTTATTTATTTAAACCACATTGGAAAATAATTAACTATTGCTGTGCACTAGATTGATATTTTCTATTCTGGTTGTGATACTGTGTGATGTAAATTGCTATGTACTATACTATAATTGTGATTTTTTCCTGTATTGACGTGGAAAACCCTTTGCCCGTAAAACTACATTTAAACTTCGATGCGACAGGGAATCAAATTTCAGTTAGTTATCCGAAACCCACATCGAACCTGTGAATTTTTATGAACAACATATCCACATGTTTTTAAAAATTGACGCTCACTATTCGATTTAGCCGGGAGAGGACCTTTATGTCATATAGCCCATTCCGAATAAGTGATATGACGAAATGGATGAGCATTTGAAGACGGTAGTGAAGACTGGACGTCTTCGAGAATGATAGGATAACCTGTCGAATGACTCTGCATTGAGTTGCTCCCGTATAGAGTTCTCCATATATGATGGGGAGTCCGATCGGGATTGTAGACGCCTGGATTGCAAGGACTTCTTCGGAAGTGCCTTCGGTTCTGTTCGAACCCAGAACAGACTTGTTTGGATCGTATGTCTGACATTACATTTTAGATATAAAGCAGATTTCTTTCAAATACATTTCTGTTGGTGGCGGAGAATTTATTCTCTTAGCTTAACACCCTTCTCTGAGACGTATGAGCTCAGAGGTTATGTAGTTGAAGGTTATCAGTAATATATTCCCAACATGGTAATGTGGCATGCTGAGTGCTGCTGATCATTTGTTGATCGAAGCATGGCTTTGTGAAAAGCGTAGCTTTGTGGACGAGACTTTGTCGAACCTCACAACCCGATAATGATCAAAACAGAAAGAATGCAGCAAGATTATTTGGGGATAGCGCCCCCTGAGGTTATGTACATTTCCTTCTGGATAGAAGTGGTATCATGGTATGGAGCCCAAATACTTAACTTATGTGGATATCGCAAATATATATATATATATATATATATTACTTTGTGATTGTTGTTGGGTCCTCGGATAAAGGTTGGTTACAACCGGGGAATGACATACTCGTGTCAGTAGTTACCTAGTACAGAGGTAACCCGGCCTTGTGTTGGCAGAGATCCGGTTAGGTTCTCGGGTCGTCCCTCCAGAGGCATACCCATGTGGCCTAGGAAGTTCCTTAGCCTGACCATTTGTTGGAAATCCAATTCCCAGTACGAAACCCTGCATGATTTTAGTTGTATTACCTGCCATTTACTTATGATGGTCACCACTGTTTAGATGGTAGCTATAGTAGGCATACAATAATGGTTGTATGCTCGCTAAGATTTATATTATACTTTCGAAATATTTTTCTACACTATGCACTAGTAATAATATCAAAGAACTTTTCTCGTATCAAGCATATTTGACTATCATAAGAAGAAATCTCTTCTAATTCTACGATTGCATTGTGTGTGTGGCGGAAGGTCTTATGGTAGTTTCATTTCTTCAAAGCATATGAAATTCTTTTATAAATCTAGTTTCTTTAAAAGCAACTATTTTTGTTTACTCATACCAGTCCCATGACTGACCTGGAGTTATTGTTCTTTCGTAAACTCTGGGTGCCCAAAATTATTTTAAACGGGCAGCCTAGTAGCAGGTTTCCGTGTTATGGTGAAGCAGTATTTTGGAGCTTTTGCTTTGGTGATATCTTAGGAGCTTTTGGGGATCTCAGGTGTTTAGTCTTTGGGATTTTGCTATCGCTTCCTTCCTTTGTAGACTTTTTGGATATATGATCACTGTTGTATTATTATTATGATGTTATTTGGAGTTGTGGTGTATGTACTAAATACTCTGATGTGGTAATGGATATTATGTTGATGTTGTATCTGTGATGATATGTATAATATTCATTCTGTTCCGCTGTTTTATATTCATCTGATGTTGTTATAAGCTCCATCCGAACTGAAATTTGACGTTCGAATCTCCGGCTGTTGGATACAAGTGAGGTATTTGATGTCGACTTTTGAACGATGAATTTTGGGTCGTGACAAATTGGTATCAGAGCTGAAGGTTGAGTAAGAACTTTAGCTACGGAGTATAACACATTAGATGGCTCATTAGAGATGTGATGAAGTATACCCTAGAATGAGAATAATCAAGACCGAAACTCCAAAATTTCTTAGTTCATTTCTTTTTATTGCTGATATTCCTTAAGATATTTTGTCCGTATATCTAAACCAATTTTATTACTAATTACAGATAGTAAGAATGAGTGGATGAAGAGGAAGAGTTAGGGGTCAAGGGAATGCAGCACCTAATCAAATTCCTCCAGCAGCAGAAGCAGCAATACCTACTCAGAATCAGCCGAATCAGGCTGATTTATATAAGAATTTCTCAAAGCTTGATAGCAAACCGTTCACCGGCAAGGAGTCAATTGTTGAGGCTCAAGCATGGGTAAGATCATGTGAGAAAATCTTTAAAGAGCTAAAGCTGCAAGACGAGCAGAAGCGACTCATAGCTTCTTGGCAACTCCAAGAAGAAGCCTCAGCCTGGTGGGAAACTGTCATTGTAGATGAACCAGATGAAGAGTTTACTTGGAATCGATTTAAGGAGGTGTTTGAAAAGGTCTATATGCCGTCGGCAGGAATTTCCCGAATGTATCAAGAATTTATGGATTTAAAGCAAGAAAGCTTGCCATTTGAGGAGTACTTAAATAAGTTCAACGAACTATACCGTTTCGGTCCAGAGTTGTTAAACACGCCTCTTAAGAAAAATGAAAGGTTCATCCGTGGAATGAACAATAAGTATCATGAAAGGATGACAACATACGTCAAAGAATCTTTTTCTGGTCTTATTGATATGGGATATAGGTATGCCATACTGGATATGCAGAAGATTCTAAGGGAAGGAGGAAATTCAAGTAATCAGAATTGGAAAAAAGGAAGTTTGGGGGCAAGAGGCCACAACAAGACAAGGATAAGAAGTGCAGTCAAGGAAATTCGGCTAGGAACATAGCTTGTTACAATTGCCAAGAGAAGGGTCATTATTCAAACAGCTGCAAAACCCGAAGAAGCAAGTTAAGAAGGAAAAACCTGGGAGGAATGATCAAGGAGCTAAAGAATGCTATAATTGTCACAAGCCTGGACATGTTGTTAAAAATTGCCCGGTAATGAAGCAAGCACAGGTGGCAAATGTTTATGCGATAAAGAAAGACCCTTCAACTACGAAAGCAGATAAAGGAAAAGGTGTTCTGGAAGGTAACCTTACTATTTATGGTAAAGCTGTTAGAATTTTATTTGACACGGGAGCTTCACATAGCTTTATCTCCCAACAAACCGTAAGTGAATTAGAACTTAAAACTGAATATGTTGACGACCCTATTTGCGTGAAAAATACGGTTGGAGGTCCCGCAAATATTTGTTTGTATTGTAAGAAAGTTCCTATTTCATATGCTTGCTATCAATTTCCTACCAACCTTTATATCCTTGAATTTAATGAATTTGAAATCTTACTCGGAATGAACTGGTTATCGAGATACGAAGCTAAATTGGATTGTAATAAACGGACGATTTTAGTCAAAACAAACCATGGAAATTTTATTGAAATCTCTTGTGAGGATCCGAGTCCAAAAAGAGATAGATTGATGTATACTTTGGGATATCCTGAACCCGGTTTGCAGTCTATCCTGTTGTTCGGGAATTTTCCGACGTATTTGAAGAAGTAAAATCCTTACCTCCACACAGAGAAATAAAATTCCAAATTGACTTAGTACCCAATGCCCGTCCTGTCGTTCACGCAAGTCGCAGGATGGCACCTGGGAAAGAATTGAATTAGTCAATCAAACTTGAGATTTGCTAAAGAAAGGATTGATTCATCCTAGTGTTTCCGAATGGGGTTCAGCTGTCGTATTTGTGGCTAAATCGGACGGATCTTTGAGATTGTGTGTAGATTACCGCGATCTCAATAAACAAACTCTCAAAAATAAATTCCATTTACCTAGAATTGACGATCTATTAGATCAACTTCATGGCGCTCGATTCTTTTCTAAGATGGATTTAGCTCAAGGATTCCATCAGCTGCGAATAGCCGAGGATTGTGTTCATTTGACTGCCTTTAGGGGTCCTGACATGTTCTACGAATGGTTATTTATGCCCTTCGGACTAACCAACGCTCCCGCGTACTTCATAGATTTAATGACCCGAGTGTTTCGAGAAGTATTGAACAAATTTGTCCTTGTATTTATTGATGATATCTTGATTTACTCCAAAACTGAAGAGGGTCATGCTGAACATCTCAGAATTTTTTGGAGATATTAAGGAGGAGTATCCTGTTCGCTAAATTTTCTAAGTGTCACTTTTGGGTCAAAGAAGTCAGATTTATCGGTCATATTGTTAATGAAGAAGGAATTTCTGTTGATCCAAGCAAGATTTCTGCAATTCTGGACTGGAAGTGACCCACTACTCCTAGAGAAGTTCAAAGTTTTCTGGGTTTAGCAGGATATTATAGAAAGTTTGTACAAGATTTTTCTAAGTTGGCTAGTCCATTGACTAGGCTAACAATGAAGAATGCTAAATTCGATTGGACTCTAAAATGTGATGAAGCTTTCCAGGAATTGAAAAGGAGATTAACTATTGCTCCTGTTCTCGCTATTGTTAACAGGAATCAGGATTATCTGTCTATACTGACGCGTGTGGTGATGGGGTAGGTGCAGTATTAATGCAGAATGGGAAGGTAGTTGCCTACGTGAGTAGACAATTACGTCCGCACGAGAAAAACTACCCAACACATGATTTGGAGCTTTTGGTTGTTGTTTTCGCTTTGAAAATATGGCGACACTATCTTCTGGGTAAGAAACTTTTCAGGTTTCTTAACAATTTACAAAATTAACTTAACTAAATGAATATACCTAATGAACTCTCTTTCTCTAAGGTGAAAATTTTGAATTATTCACCGACCATAAATCTTTGAAATATCTCTTTACCCAGAAAGATCTGAATCTGCGATAACAACGTTGGTTGGAATTTCTGGCATCTTATGACCTAGATATTCTGTATACGCCAGGAAAGGCTAATGTAGTTGCAACGCCTTAAGTAGAAAGCTCGCTATTCTTGCTCATCTTGTTATCACTCCTACTCTTCTTAAGAGGATCGCCACGAAGCAAACTGAAGACAAGTTTCTTCGAGAAATGCGTAGAAGAATATGTTGAGGTGAAGATTCTAGTTTTGAAATTGATGATAATGGAGTTATAAGGATGAAAGACAGAATTTGTGTCCCTGACATTCCGGAGCTGAAACGCGAAGTTTTGGACGAATGTCACAAATCAAAACTCAGTATCCATCCAGGAGTTAATAAAATGTATCGAGATATCAAAAGAACTTTCTGGTGGAAGACAATGAAAAGGGACATATCCATATATGTGAGTCGCTGTGCTACTTGTCACCAAATCAAAAGCGATCAAAAGAAAGTGGCTGGTTTACTTCAGCCTTTGGAAGTACCAAAATGGAAATGGGATCAGGTATCGATGGATTTCATCGACGGATTCCCACGAACCAAGAAGTGAAATGAAGAAATTTGGGTTATAGTGGACCGTCTAACCAAAAATGCTCACTTTATTCCAGTGAAATCCACTCGGACTGCAGCAAGCTTAGTAGGGGTATATATAAAGGAAATTGTTCGTCTCCATGGTATTGCCAGCAGTATAGTAAGTGAACGTGACCCGATCTTCACTAGTAGATTTTGGGAGGCATTCCAAGCCGCTTTGGGAACAAAATTGAATTTCAGCACTGCTTATCACCCACAATCTGATGGAAAGACTGAGAGGATCAACCGAATTCTAGAAGACCTTTTACGTACTTGCATTCTCGACTTTGGTGGTTCTTGGGAGGACCATTTACATCTGGTCGAATTCTCTTATAACAACAGCTATCAGGCCAGTATAGAAATAGCTCCTTTCGAAGCTTTATATGGTCGTCCGTGTCGATCACCATCATGCTGGATTGAATCAGGTGATAGACTCGTCCTTGGACCAGATATGATTAAAGAAGCCACAGAGAAGGTTGATTTTATTCGAAAGAAATTAATAACTTCTCAATGTCGTCAGAAGAGCTATTATGACCGCCGAAGAAGAGATTAGGAATTTCAAGTTGGAGATTCTGTATTTCTGAAAGTGTCTCAGATACGGGGTGTATTGAGGTCTGGGAAAACTGGAAAGCTAGCATCGCTTTATATTGGTCCTTTTCCTATTCTGGAGAGGATCGGTCCTTTGGCATATCAAGTGCAGCTACCCAACTGGTTGTCTGGCATGCATGATGTGTTTCACATTGTTAATCTTCGAAAGTATGTGCACGACCCAGATAGTATTACTGAAGAAGCTGCTCAGCAGGATCTCGAAATCACTCCCAACTTGGCAGTAAAGAGGGAACCGATAAAAATTGTTGATCGTGATGAAAAGCGATTGCGAAACAAAGTTGTGAAACTGGTCAAAGTTCAATGGAGTGGCGATCCAAAGGACTGCACTTGGGAAACTGAAGATAATATGAAGAAATCATATCCCAATTGTAGAGTAGATATCTCGGCTTAAACTGGTAAGCCATTTCCTTATATTTTTCTAAATTCGTATATTCTTTGTTTGCTTCTCTCTCTCTCTCTTTCAAATTTCGAGGATGAAATTTTCTTAAGGAGGGGATATTGTAACATCCCAAAATTTTGAATTTCAAATTCGGTAAATTGTTTGAACTTTTTAAATTTAATTTGAGGAATTTCAAGAGAAATAAAATATTGGTAATATTAATATTATAAAGTTATATGGATATAAATAAATATTTGATGGTTTAAGTTTTTAAATAAATGATAAATAAATGAAATATATAACATAATAAAAATTTGTATTGATCAATAAAATAAAATATGTACAAATTAAAATGTTGTTAGTTAAAACTTTGAATAGAAATAAAAATTTGGAATGTATGTTGTAACAAAATCATATAGTTATGAAAGGACAAAGGAATACATATGAGGTTGTAAACAAAAATATAAACAAGGAAAACAATGAAGTAAAGAGTGTATTCGACAACAAAACAAGGTAATCTGACAAAAGAAAAGAAATATGTACATTCAAATATGTAGACATAAGAAAACAATAACTAAAACAATATTCTTTCATTTAGAAAAGTAACCAAACAAAACATTAGATTATAAAAGTCTGCCAAACAAAACAAGACTTAGTACTTGCAAGAATTAAAGTAAGATTGTATGTAAACAAGGGTGGGAACATGAGCATTAAATGCTTTCAAACTCAGCCCATAAACAAGTCATTCGAATATAAAAAGAAGAAGAAAAATCTTTGATTTTAAAGGTATACAAATAATTACAAAGTACAAATAAAAAAAGAAAAAAAAGTCCTGTTTCAGTACTTCACTTGAACCTGCACATCTTCTTTATATACATGACTATTTGTTCCATTTCTTTCAAAGGCAAAACCTAACAAAGATCGGAAAATAAAAAGAAAATAAAAGTAAACATCACTTTATATTCAAATTTGAAAACAATTTGCTGAAGAAAAAAAAGGGAAAAGAGGAAGATCAGAATTGTAGTTTCAAAACAGATATAGTCTCTATTGAAATCTTTGTCATGTGAGTAAACATACTTCTTTAAAATTTAAATCTTGATAGTTGGTTCATGAAAATTTTGTGTTTGTTATATATTGCAAATAAGTTGTTCTGTGATGTTGCTAATTACTGGAAGTTCTATTGGGTGATGTTCTTCAATATTTTAAGGTTCCTGAACAAAGATAAGTAAATTTTTTTTTATACTTCTTCATACAAAAGCATTTCAAACTTAGGATTTTAAACAAATTATGTTTGATTAAATTTAAACCATGATCCGGAATTTTCTTTAGCTTGAAATGAAGGAACTTGTCACTGTAAACTCATTTTACAGTCAAATAAGAAATTATACGATTTATTCAAGTAGTTTAAATTTTGGATTTGATTATATAACTTGTATAAACATACAAAATTATGATTTTTAAAATCAATACGATGATTTTTAATTATGTATCTTAGGTGCAATTCGTATTTGGGTAAAATATGCTTTTGAATCGATTACTGGCGATCGATCGAATGATAATTGATAAAAATTTGTGTGAGGCTAGTGTGTTGATCCACGATCTCAGGAAAATTATTAAAAAAAATTTCATTGCGTATTTTGGAGACGAGTTCAATTTAGGGTTTAACCCTGAGTTTTGCAGTGTTCTGTAAACGTGGTGATTTCGTCACCACGAGATGATTGAGCTTCATGAAATTGAGGGGAATGAAAGAACATGGGGTTAGCATAGTGAGGCCGAAGTTATGGTGATTCCGGTGGACTGAGGAGCGCTGGCGAAGTGGTTTTGCGTGGTGGTGTTGGGTTGCAGTTTCGACGAGATACTCAATTTTTGATTTTTGAACTTTGGCATCGAATCGAGGTATGATCTCGAGTATATGGACGATTCGCAACTTGCCAAGGGTTGCGACGGCCACCAGAACGGCGGCGCGACGTCGTGCACGTGCACGACGTCGACTTTGTATCGGCGGGTTTGGGCCTGGGGAGACTTGGGGAAGCATTCGAGAAAAAGGGGTTTTGGGCTCGAAGTCCTCTCGCATTCGAATGGGGTTATTTCCAGCAGTAATAACTTAAGAAAAAAAAGAAAAGAAAAGAAAAGAAGAAGAGGAAGAAGAAGGATACGTGAACGATCGGAGGATGTCTCGGGGAAAAGACGGGAAGAACTCGAATTGGACTCGAGTAAAAGCCTTGAAGTCTCGGGTTTGCTTTTATATTGGGTTAAGCCCAAACAAAATTTCATGTTAACAATGATTAAGTAAATTATTGGCATTTACAAGGTAACCAATGTTGATTATGTTAAGTTAAAAACTTACTATAAGTTATAGATTAGTTAACAATGCTTTAAAAATTTAATTAATCTTTTAACTAAACTATTAAATTTAAAATAAGAATTGAAATCAATTTACATTAAAACTTTCAATGGAACAATAAATTGATTTCCAAAGAGTAAAGAAGGTTTTCAAATGATAATTAAGGTAAATAATTTTTATTAACGAATAGTTTTGAAAAGAAATTAAGAACAATTTATAATTTGTAATTAAAACGGGTTAATAAACAATTAAGTGTTCAAATTAATTTGTGATTAAGAATTTGTTAATTAGAAAAATTAAGTTAATTAATTATAATTGGCAGTTAATAAAAATAACTAATTAAGAAACAATTAATCGAGTTAACTAAGATTTGATTAATTTATCCAAATTTAATCATTGATTTTAAACATCACTACAAATAATTGTGTGGTTAATTTATTTAAACCACATTGGAAAATAATTAACTATTGCTGTGCACTGATTGATATTTTCTGTTCTGGTTGTGATACTGTGTGATGTACATTGCTATTTACTGTACTATAATTGTGATTTGTTCCTGTGTTGATGTGGAAACCCCTTTGCCCGTAAAACGGCATTTAAACTTCGATGCGACAGGGAATCGAATTTCAGTTAGTTATCCGAAACCCACATCAAACCTATGAATTTTTGTGAATGACATATCCACATGTTTTTAAAAATTGACGCTCACTATTCGGTTTAGCCGGGAGAGGACCTTTGTGTCATATAACCCATTCCGAATAAGTGATATGATGAAATGGATGAGCATTTTAAGACGGTGGTGAAGACCGGACGTATGAGCTCAGAGGTTATGTAGTTGAAGGTTATCGGTAATATATTCCCAACGTGGTAATGTGAAGTTGTGGTCTACCATATGAGCTACACCCCCAATCATATCAACTTTTGTGTCTTTTATAGTCATTAAAGAGAAACAATCATTCATAGTGTGCTATTCGTTAACTTGGTGGAGTAGGCCAACTGCGAGCACCAAGCCAATTTTGGAGTGAGTGCAAGGCTGCTTTGCAATCCTGATTATTCCCTTAGTTACTTAGAGGGTGATGAAGTGGTAATGAAAATTAATTTTATGGTTTAAGATTTTGAGATTTAACTTCTTTATTTTCCCTTCTGGTTTATTTCACCGATATGTCTTATTTTCAGTTAGGTTCCATTATCTATGAATGTGGGATTTTATGGCATATATATCGATTAATCTTTATTTTTAACATGGGTTTAGACTTTAGAAAGAGAAACCGGATGTGTGTAACAACATCCCAAATAAACCCGTATGTATGGTTATCATAAATTTATATTGGCTACTATATTGGCCTATTCTATTATATTGTTTAATAAGTAGCAAAGTATTTCAATCCGTATCTCCAAATTAAGTGTGTTTACCTTTCTAATATGTTAATTAATTAGGGGGTCAACATAAGTTGTTTTTTCTCATTATTATGGGAAATAACTTGGTTAATAACATTCATGAAGTTAATAAATAATTTCCCAGTTGGATATTATGGGGAACGCATGTGCATAATATGTTATCTTTGATGCATATTTATTTGTCTCAATCAGTCTGCACTTACCTGAAAAGCTTATGGAGATTCAGTAAACTCAAAGGTAACTCCTTTTCATAGTCCTCTGGAAGTGCCAAACTTATTACTTCAGATCTTGATTTTTTTTCTCATCATTATTTTCTTGAGTTTTAAAGTAAAATTGGCTTCCACAATTTTCCCTCCTTTAAAACAGCACCTGGTACTTTGTTTTTCATATGGGGAGTTGGAGATCGAGATCGTGCACCATTGTCCTACATTACGGTGAATTATTAATATTTTTCATTCTTCTTTTGTTTTTCTTTAGTTTGTTATATCACATTTGTTATGTGATGTTGAGGCTGTTGATTGTATTATTAGGCAATTACTGATAAATAAATATGCATTACTTTATTGATATTGTACATAAGTGCTTTTCACACATTGCGTGAATGCATAATTTTAAATGATGCATTTGAAATACATTTTATTTTATTCAATTTGCATTATAACATATATTTGTGATTCGTATTTTTCCTGAAATAATTTTGTCAATAATTAAATTATAGCTTGACTTATATATACAATGCTACGCATGTGATATGAATGTCATTGAAAAATAATGTTTATGTTCTAATAGTGCAAAAATGTTTATTTTGACTTTCTACTAAAAAGACATTGAATTTTAATTCACCATTTCAGCTAAAACTGTTATCTCAATTTTTACTCTTGTTTGTTTGAAGAAAGAGTTTAAAATAAAGGGGGAAATGAAAAGCATGTATACTCTTCGTTAACTCATTATTCGGCTACAGTTGGTTTTTGTAGGGTAATTGTTGATTTTGGTGAAAAGGGTTCAAAATAATATGTACCATATTTTCATTATTTGTAGAGGAGAGAAGTGAAATACATTTGTCTTCATTGAAAGATCTTTCGTGTGATAGTTAGAGCTCAGGAACTAAACTAGATGAACTTATTAACTATTCCATGTTAAACAAACATTCTTATACAACCGTGGGCACAGCCTTCCACACTCTCCTCTCTGAAAACTATCGGTTGAGGGAACCGTTGCGTAATGGCGTAATGCTTATATGAATAAGGTGCTGATAGTTGTGTTATATTGATGTATTAGATAAGGGCTTGAGCAGGTGCAAGTGATAATAAATATAGATGGTTTTTTTCCTATAAGAAAATAAAATAAAATAAATTAGAAAATCGATCGTAAGATTATCAAATTTCATTGTAGGCACCGAATAAATCAATAAATGTAGTAGCGTTTTTGAGATTTTTCATCTCAGAAACATCTAAGTATTTTTTATGAAGTAATTATGGTGTTTAACGCTTTCGTGATTATGAATCTAAAAAATTAAGTAATATTGATATTGCCTTTAAGAGGAGTAATTATGATGTTTTATTTACACAATTATGGGGAGAAATATTAGAAATCGTTTCGTCATCTCGATTCAAGCACTAACAAAATTAAACAATAAAGTACTAAAAACAATAAAATGACATTAAGAATTTTCGTGGTTAAGATGTTAAAGAATTATACGCCCACGGTAAAATGTCACTATCTTCTCTCTTGATTCTTTGTACAAACAAAAATGGCAAAGAGTACAATTTTCGGTTAGCATGTCTCAAAAAGAGTAAAATAAAATTCCCTCATTTTTTGCTACACAGAGGTTTTCGATTAACATGTCCTTTCTATTTATAGCACACAGTGGTTTACGTGAATTATCAATGTCATTCTTTCGTTCTTTTGATTTCTGCATTTGGATTGAGCATGGGTCGACCATCCATCTTGCTTATTTGATGTATACATATTGTTAACGTGACCTTCAATGGAAAATTGAAATTTGAGCGGTTGAATTTTGAACGCAGGCGGGAAGTTCTAAATTGAGGCGGGAAGCTTGGAATTGAAGCGGGAAAACCCAAATTTGAGAAGACTATGACTTTCCAGTTCTGTAAAGCAATGGACATGTGGATTGCGCGCATATGTGTAGGTGAAGCTGCAATAAAAAACCACCCCCACTGCGGGAAGGACTATACTATCACTAGAACTCTAGGACTTCACTTTAATTTACTGGGAGTTGTGCCTTTATTATTTTCGGGATGGTGATGCAGCATAGTATTTGTTCCGCGCCAACACCGTCGAGGTTGTACTGCACTGTTGAATCCATAATATCAGCAAAGTGTAGTGTTGAAGTTAAGTTGCATGGCTTAGTAGAAGAGATTATGCGGCTACTTTGGTGAGTGACTGGTTTGCATGACTCTATTCTGAGCCATTTTCGTCGATAGAGGACTGCGGCGTTGCCTTGCCTTTGAGTTGAGTTTAACGATCTTAGGGATGAAGTTGTGATCTCTTGGTTTGCCTTTGAGGAGTGAGGTTCGGCTCTTGGCTGCGGAACAGTTATTCCATCGCCTCATCTTTCAAGTCTTTCATATTTCTGGATAGTGTTTTCTAAGGATTGCGGCGCTGTTCTGTCACATCAAAATGGTGACGCATTCTTTATCAGTTTGGTATTGACATGGGATTCTGGCGCGGTTTTGTTACTTCAAGATGGCGGCGCATCCTTTGTAGCGTTTTGATACTAAATTGCAGTGCAGACCTGCCACTTTAGATGTTAGTTTAAGATTCAAGTGCATCCCGTTTGCGTATAATCGCTTATGGGGTGTGTCATGGCTTTGTAATGTTAGGATTGCGTTCGAGACCGTATTACAGCCTCCATTTCTCATTGTTACTTGGAGATTGTGTCTTTGTTCCAACCTGTTAATCCTTACTTTATGGAGCTACACCGCAACCTTCATATTTGGTACTTGAAAGTTGCGCAGCAGTTCTACTTGTTTAAGTGAGTGTTAGATTCGCAGATCAATTCTCATACTTTGTGATTATTTCAAGTTCAACGCGGTATTATAGCACCCAAGTTATATTTAATGGAGAAGCGTGCTTTTTATGTTGTGTCATCGTCCTTAAAGGTTTGGTGTAATATTACCCAAATTTTGTTTAGGTATCCTTTTATTGGCCGATCTTCTAAAAAGTTGTACCTTTAGTCTTTTCACTCCTAAGAAAATACGTTTTGATTCTTATGTGATTCTTCTTTGTGATTAATCAATTACATTTTGGGGATTTTTCATAATTTCAGTTAGGCGGTGGAGATTCGAATTGTGGTAAATATATAATTTTCCTCTTCTTCTTCATTGTTTTACACACTTCAAAAAATGTTAAACACAAAATCTAATCCTCTCCCAGACAAGTTTTTTTTCCGAACAAAGTAAGGGCATATTTCTTTTCTTGTTGTTTCCTTTGCTTTCCTTAACTTTAACGATTATTGATAATCGATCCGATATATTTTCTTTAATATGGCAACCCTTTCTGTCTCTCCCCTGTCTTTGCCATGTAGGGTATCTAAATTAGGGGAAATAGAGGATGTTTTGCGTCATTTCAAGTTCGAGGTTATTTAGGTAGGGTTCTTGAGCCTTGCGATCGCATCCACATGCCCCAGATGGTTTCATTTCTATCCATCCTGAACATATTCGATGCGGACTTTAACTTTCCTCTAACCAAATTCTTCGTGAATGGTTTACTGTTGTTGGTATTGTCCCTATTCAGCTTACTCCTCTTTCTTATACCCATTTGATTGTTACATTTATTCTTTATGCTGAGAAGAGCGCACCTCCCTCGTACGAAGAACTCCAATTCTTATTCTATATCCATAAGAGTCCTTCCGATGGTGAATTTGTATTTTATTATGCTCAAGCAAAAAAGTCGGTTTTCACGTTTATTCCTGGTATGACCCAGAAGTAAAGCAACTAATATTTCTTTATTTTGAATTTTGATGACTTTCCTTATATTTTTTAACCACATTCAAATTTTCCTCTTTTTTGATGAGACCGCTGCATCGTTTGTATCTCATAGAAAGATCATCCAGGACTTTAACTAATCTTAGCACTTTTCTTATGTATATGTGAGATGATTGGGGATCTTACCGACGGGCTCTTTGATGATTCCTCGTCAAAGAAATTAGAAGCAAAGAAAAAGAAAAGAGGCAATAAGAGGATAAAGGACGATGCTTGAGCTTTTGACCAGCCCATCAAGAAATATTACACGTCTTCTTCTCCTCCCCTTCCTTTCTGTAGCTCCATCTATCCCCCTTCTTCAGTCCCTCCATAACCCTTGCATTCGCTACTTACCTTTGCCTGAGGACATTATTACCGTCCTAGCTGAGAGGGTGGTGCGTGTCACTGCGGATGGTTTATGTCACATTTGCTTCTGCCTCCAAGTCTTACCCTATCACCCTTCCAATTCCTACACTCTCCAACCCCGAGCTTGCTACCAAGCTCGAGAGGTCTTTGGCCTTCATATGTACCTTCTTGTCCTTATTTCTTTAATGGTGACTTTCTTTACCAATTTTTAGTTTATCCATCTTTGTTTTGTAATAGGTAAGTGCTTTGGCGATTGAGGCTCAGAAGAAGGCAGAAGATGATCAGGTCTCATTCGCTGCTCGTACTGCCCAGCTTAAGGCAGACCCTACCACGGTTGCTTTTGAGGATACTAGATTAGAGGAAGAGCTCAGGGATCAACGAGAGAAAGCGGGGAAGGCGGAGAGGGCGGCAAAGGAAACGGAGGAGATCTTGACGTTGAAAGGTCAAGAGTTAGGGAAGAAAGATAAATTGTTAAGGGGAATGGAGAATGCGCTGAAGGATATGGACAAGCTTTCACAGATCATCTACTGTGTCCTTTCTAAGTTGTATGCTGCAGTTAAGCATCAATTTTTTGTTGATCGCTTGGATAATGTTTTGTCGAGGTCAATCTTAGTTTCTTGGAGGACCCAGAGAAGATCGAAGATGCCCTTACTTATTGTAGGACAGAGTGGGCTATGAAGCTAGAAAAGAAGAAAGCTTCCCTATCTGCCTTCCAGAACATCTCTTTTTAGTGAGATGATGAGACTGTGCCATCTAAGAAGATCGAGGCCACCTCTACCCTTCAAGTTAATGTAACTATCCGACCTTTGTAAATGATTTTTGCTTCTTGTGTAATAAAAATACTTTTGTTTTTTTTCTTCAAATTTTGTTGCGGTTAATTTTTTTAGTTTACTGGTTTCATCACCCCATTACAATGACAATGATATTTTCTTTCTTTAGTCTTCTAAGGAAGTATTATTTACTAAACTCTTGAAGAAAAGCATGAGAAAACTTCAAACTCAGCTCGTAGATCGTCTTGGTCTTAGTGCGGGGTGATCCGCAAGTGTAAAAAAGAATTAAATGAGTTGTTCACACAACTTAGAAAGGAAACTCAGGGGTTGCTTTTCAAAATTGACCAAATAGTTAGGGAAAAAGTAGCTCTTAGCGATTTTGTATTGCGTCGGTGGCGGTATGCTTTAGAGAGCGTTTCCTTTCCACCCGACAGCCCTCATTTGGACTAGTTTAGGCTTTAAAATCTAAATAGGGAGTAAATGTTGTGTATAATTATCAATTTTTTGTACGTGAATATATTAGATTTTCCATATAAACTTGTTCTTTATATGACATGTTTTTTTTTAAATTTTAACTTCGTGCATCTCGACTTCTTTAGAATCGAACATTGATTACTACCAACTAGGTCGATCTTCGTGGGCCTCCCTCCAAATCTGTCGAAGCCTTTGAGTCCAAAAATCTTTCGTTCCAAATCGCTGATGGCTCAGATTAAACCAATGCGTTTGAGTTTGAAGTTGTGGCCACAACTTTTGTTGTGGCTTTGGAGGAAGAGAGTCTCCGTTTGGTAGTTACTAACAAAGGGCTTGAAAGAGACTTGAACAATGTCCTTTCCGAGCTCAAGGAAGCAAACGATGCACTTGAGTGTCAGTATCAACATAATGTCAAGTTGCGTACTGAGCTGGATGTTGCAAACTCTAAAGTGACTGAAGTAGAGAAGTCATTCAAGGATGGTGAAGCGCTTTATGAGATCGTTTATGAAATGGAGATTAAAGAGCTAACGAAGACATGTCTCTTCAGGCTGCCCACCAAATTGAGGAGAATGAGGGTGTCGAAGGACGAGAGAAGGCAAAGAGACCTAGCTTGGGCGTGACCCTTACTTCCTTTACAGGCATGGACACCTCGTTGACGGATGAACGGAGGAAGAAATTAAAAGTACACATCCAGGTAAACTCAATGAGTTGCAGCAGATGGAGCGACAAAGGCCAAAGGTGCTTCCTCACTCACAGAGGAAGGGGTGGAAGGTGGATACTCTTAAATATTTTGGTGGCTTTTATAGAAACTCAAAGAAGACTAAGGTTGAACTAATTGATACTTTAGAGAAAACAAGAAAGGTGTTGTGCTCAAGATCTACGTGCTCGAAGATTTACTACGAGGAGCTTAGGTTGCCCTTAGTGTCGTAGCAGCATTAGTCGACGTGCCTGTGCATGATCGGATTGTCGACCTCGTAGAGAAGCTTAGAAGGGAGAAGGTTAATGACAAGACGAGGCAGATCGCTTTACAACGCGCAATCGACGTTTTTTCCTATTATGTATAGCGCTCTTATCGAAACTTCCTTTATATCAAAGAAGATTTTGAGGTGACTACGGAGGATTCGACAGACCACTAAGCAGTTGTTAATTATGATCCAAGAAATATCTTTCGCTTCAAAACAGACCTGCCTTTGGCTAGCATGCCTAAGCTTAGATGTTTATGATTAGCGCGGTATTTTAGGATCCTATAACTTTGGATACTTTTGTAAGACCGTGTTGCAGAATATTTTTGGTTGTACAAATGTTCATAAGGGTACTGTAAATTTTTTTTTTTCTGTTTTTGACAAGACGTAATTTCCTTGTGAATTTTTACTGGATTGCGCTTCCTTTTAACTTTGTTGGTTTGGATTCCTTTGATTTTTCAGCCTTGCACTACTAGGCGATGTTCGAAGGCAACCGACTTGGGGTGAGGCTCAAGTCTGCTCTGATTCGAATTATCGAACTGGAGGGATTACTAACAGACACCAAAGACAAATATAAGGTTTTTTTAATGAAGATAAGATCACGACACTGAATGACGACCTTGAAGGGTGTTAATACCTCAGATATTGATTTAGATGACAACAACCATATAAATATTGATAGTAATGTTTTTTAAAGTTGTATAGTATATATTGCAGAATATTACACATGTACAAAATGATTAAACTTGAAGACTGATCAGTATAAAGATCAAGAATGACGATTTAGAGATGATGATCAAGACTCATGAGCTTAAAGACAAAAATTTGAAGAGCTCAAGAATTTAGTATATTTTAAAATTAAGCTTGAAAAAGATATTTGCCACATCGAGGATAATGAGTCTAAAATTATCTTTGAATGTACTAGGAAATGTAGTATTTACATCTTAAGTATAAAAGTGCCTTTGTCTTTTGGCTAAACCTAGTGAAAATTGGATTTTGCATAAAAGATCCGACTTTTTAAAATTTAATCACTTAACTAAATTGCTTAGATTTTTGATTTTGATTTTGATTTCACAATTCACAAGTGTATCATATTTAGGGGGAGTACTTTTTTTCATCCATTTATGTTGATGGCAAGGTGGGAGGAAAATATAAAATATAACACATGCACATTTTAAGGGAGAGTTATTTAACTCAATGAGAGTTGTATTATATTTTATATATAAAAATATTTACATAGTTGTCATCATAAAAAAAAGGGAGATTGTTAATACCTTAGATATTGATTTTGATGGCAACAACCATATAAATATATACACTAATGTGTTGTTAAGTTTTATAGCATATATTGCAGAATACTGCACATGTACAAAATGATTAAACTTGAAGACTGATTAGTATAAAGATCAAGAATGAAGATTTAAAGTTGATGATCAAGACTTGTGAGTTCAAAGACAGAGATTTGAAGAGCTCAAGAATTTAGTGTAAAATTACGAGTCATTAGAATAAATTGTTAAATTCCTTAATAGTTCGTCATTAGAATAAATTGTTAAATTTATTTGTTTGCCCGTTCAAATCAAGTGGATATGCTTAATAGTTCGTCTAAATTTAGTAGGTGGTCTTGTAGCTCAGTAAATCAAGAAAGTTTGCTTTGGACTCATGATACATGAGGATGTACCTCGTAGCCTTGAAATCAAGATCTTATTTTGGTTTACTTTCTATCTAGTTTAATATTGGCGACTGAAAAGAAATATGTACAAGCAATTGTATGAGACTGGATGTCTGATTAGTTAATCTGAACCGGTATAAAATTCCTTATGTTTTCTCTCTTATTTTACTGCTTTTATATTTATTTATGATTGCATCTATGACTGATACTCACTCCCTCTAGTGTTACATTAGTCTCATGATCTATTATTCCACAACCCACATTTGATATCAGTGCATTAGTTTTCAAAAACTCGTAATTTGATTTTTGAAGAGATAAATGGCTAGTAACATCGATTGTTTACTTTTTAAAACTTCTAGAAAAACAAAATCATGAAACTTATATGTTACTATCAAATAGATTAAAAACTAATTATTCCGAAAAGTCACTTGATGTTTTGGAAAGGTATAATGTGAAATTGCAGAAGTATGTTATATGGCAGATGGTGAGCATACACTTGATATTCATACATCAAAAATTAAGGACAAATGAATACTAAACGATGGATACTCAAGACACATGATGAAAATTTGGAAATCATAAAAGTTATAATTTACAAAGATGGAGGCTTCTTCAGAATTAACTAAAAAGGATATGTGATCGACATCGGCAATGTCGGTAAGTCTAAAACTCCTATTATTTCTAATGTTTTGCTAGTTAGGAACTTGAAATATAACCCGTTTAACATTAACCAATTTTGTGATAAAGATTTTAAAATTAAGCTTGAAAAAGATATTTGCCACATCGAGGATAATGTGTCTAAAATTATCTTTGAATGTACTAGGAAATGTAGTATTTACATCTTAAGTATAAAAGTGCCTTTGTCTTTTGGCTAAAACTAGTGAAAATTGGATTTTGCATAAAAGATCCGGCTTTTTAAAATTTAAACACTTATCTAAATTGCTTAGAATTTTGATTTTGATTTTGATTTCACAATTCACAAGCATATCATATTTAAGGGGAGTACTGTTTTTCATCCATCTATGTTGATGGCAAGGGGGGAGGAAAATATAAAATATAACACATGCACATATTAAGGGAGAGTTATTTAACTCAAAGAGAGTTGTATTATATTTTATATATAAAAATATTTACATAGTTGTCATCATAAAAAAAGGGGAGATTGTTAATACCTTAGATATTGATTTTGATGGCAACAACCATATAAATATATACACTAATGTGTTGTTAAGTTTTATAGTATATATTGCAAAATACTGCACATGTATAAAATGATTAAACTTGAAGACTGATTAGTATAAAGACCAAGAATGAAGATTTAAAGTTGATGATCAAGACTTGTGAGTTCAAAGACAAAGATTTGATGATCTCAAGAATTTAGTGTAAAATTACGAGTCATTAGAATGAATTGTTAAAGTCTTGATAATATATTTTGATTTTTATCACAAATTTCTGATCTTTGATATTTTTAAAAAAAAAATTTAGTTCTAAAATATATTTTTAAGTAATTTATGAAAGTTTATTTAAGAGTTCAAAAATATTTAAAAACTATGTTTAAATTATTTTACAAAGCATAAGATTTTTTAAACAATTTAAAATAAAATATTTCCAAATTTCATTAACATATGTCGACATACATATTTGCATATGTCGATGATAATTTTTAAATTTTGATTTTCGATCACATCTCTTCACGAGTAGGTAGTTCCTTTCAAACACTATCTAAACCAGTGAAAAAATGCCTTTTAGTTTTAAAAAGTTGTGATTGTTTGTCACGTCTTTTCACGAATAGCTACATTTTTTTCAAACACTATATAAAGGTTTTTTTTTAAAAATTTAACCGACTTTTCATGTTCTTCTTTCTCTAAACTATATCTACATATTTTTTTCAAATACAAATTATACTTTTCTCTACAAACTATTAAAACATCTGCATGTATTCTCTCATCAATTCAAAGACTAAACCACTGTCAGAAGGGCTACTGGTTATCTTATATCCTAAGTACAACTGTTTGTTTTTGAAAATTAACAACCCTACTCTTATTTTTTTGGGTGCGCTTGTTGCCCGTTCAAATCAAGTGGTTGTGCTTAGTAGCCCATCTAAATCTAATGGGTGATCCTGTAGCTCGGTAAATCAAGTGGGTTTGCTCCGGATTTATGATACATGAGGGTGTATCTCACAGCCTTAGAATCAATATTGTATTCTGATTTGTCTTCTTTCTGGTTTAAAATTGACGATTGAAAAGAAATCTATACAAGCAATTGTACGCGACTGGATGTAAGATTTGTTAATCCAAACCAGTATAAAATTACGCGTGCCTTCTCTATTACTTTACTTTATTGCTTTTATGTTTATCTACGATTACATCTATGATTGATTGTTAGTATAAATCTATGTTTTTAATATGTGATTTGATATTAATCTTGAAAGAATTTTAGAAGGTTTACATAAGTCAGAAAACACTATTCATCCTTTTTTCTAGTGTTAAAATCCATTATTCCACAATTCATAAATGGTTGTCTCTTCAGGTCGTTAAACAAACTGGTGTAGAAAATGATCTTATCGCGTCCTTGATCGTCGATGTTGTATCGAGGCCTAGTGGTGTTCTTTCGCCTCCGTTGAGGGCTAATCTTAATGTTATTTTCTAATGGAAATATGATTTGAAGAAGTATTGCGAGGTCAAATTTCATGGGTTGAAGTATTACTACAGAAAGGGCTCATTTTCGACAAGAGGCGGTTTTAGTCAATATTTTGCATCATGGGACCGTAGATCTCACCATTATGACAACATCATAATCGACGATTTCTCTGGGGTGAATTTGAATCGTAGCGTAGTTTGTTTTATTATAAGCCATAGTTTCGACCTTAACTTTTGATGCAACTTTACATGACGATAAATTTATTCTCTGCTGTCATGTGTGCAAATGCGAGGAATCACGTAGCTATGAGCATATTTTCAGTAAATTTTAGTTTTTAGTATTTGCTTGGCAAGCTTTATTTATTTTATGGAATTGTATCTGATTTGTGGGTTGTACCACATTCCATGCATTATCTTTTCTTGCCATTCTCCATTGATTGCTCATGCAGTTCATGCTTCTTGAGCTTATTTTTGGTATTCATGCTCTATCGTGCGCTTAGCACGGTATGCTTGCTATTTGGGTGCAGACTGTATTTTAACTGTGAAGTCGGTCACGTATCTACAACCTTTTAATTCACGCGTTTGGTATTTTGTACTGGTTCAGGACGTATAATATCCTTACGTTCAGTGTAATTGTTTGGCCGAGAAGCCGAGTTGTATATGCTACAACTTAATGTTACTAATTAACACAGAGATATTTTTATATTGGTTTAGCCCATTTAATATACCTAAGTTCAGTTTACTGTATTACTATTTTCCATAGTAATGACAATGTTTGTTCTACAAGTAATGTTGATTATACAAAATAAGACTTTGTTCTCGAAACTAGATTTCCATCATGTTTTGATTTGATCCGAGGGTTGATCTAGAATTTGCCTTTGAGTTTGGCATTAGTTTTTGGGCTAGCTTCACCATTCTCATTTTCGAGAGTGCCGCTATCACTCACACACTGCATAGCTAGTGCGGTCGATGAGTGATGGAGGTGAGCCATTGATGGTTAGGGAAAGTTGGCCTAAAAGCGGTATGTTGGACCATGCATCTCTCTAATCCCTTCATGCGTTGGTTTATTAGGTTTGTGAATGATTGAAGAGCAGTTAGGACAGGGTTTGAGCTAGGCTCAGCAGAAGCTTCCATCTCGGTTTAGGATTAGAGGGGATGAATGACCTTTTTGGGATTTTTGAGGCCAGGTGTAATTGCTCTTGGGCAAGAGTATTGGAATCTGTGAGATTCATGGTATTGTAATGATATTTGAAAAAAGTATTTAAGTTTTTCTAAAGAGGAAAACAATGCCCTCCTTCTAGCGTTAAAAATGTTAATAAGGTTTTCCATCTCAGAAACAACCAAGTGATTTTTATGAAGTAATCATAGTGCTGAACGCTTTCATGATTATGAGTCAACAAAATTGAGTAATAATAATATTCCATTTAAGTGCAGTAATTATATTGCTTTAAATCTTACACAATTATGGTGAGAAATATACGAGAAATCGATTCGTTATCTCAGTTCAAGCATTGACAAAATTATACAATAAAGTAAAGTACTGAAAACAATAAAATAACACAGAAAATTTGCATGGTTTGGATGTTAAAGAATGTTACGTCCATGGGTAAAATGTCACTATCTTCTCTCTTGATTCTTTGTACAAAGTAAAATGATAGAGTACAATTTTCGATCAGTGTGTCTCAAAAAGAGTAAAGTAAAATTTCCCTTTTTTTGCTAGCATCCTTTCTATTTATAGTACATAGAGGTTCACATGCATTGTTAATGTCATTTTTTTTTGCTATTTTGGTTTCTACCTTTGGATCGTGCCTTGTTTCGACCATCAATCTTGCTTATTTTATGTGCACGGATTGTGAATAGGGCATTTGGTGGAAAACTGAAATTTGAGCGGTTGAGTTTTGAACATAAACGGAAAGTTCGAAATTGAGGCGGGATACTTGGAATTGAGGCGGGATGCTTGGAATTGAAGCGGAAAATCCAAAATTTGAGTAGATCGTGATTTCTAGTTATATAAAGCAACATGCTCCTGGATTGCGCATATGTGTAAATGAAGCTGCAATAAAAAACCATCTCCCATTACGGGAAGGACTATACCATTGCTAGCAGTCCGGAACTTCACTTTAGTTTATTGGAAGTTGCTTTATTTTGTCTGGGTTAGTGATGTTGCATAGTATTTCTTCTAGACCAACACTATCGAGGTTGTACTACACTGTCCAATCCGAGATATCAGCAAAACGTAGTGTGGAGTTAAGCTGTATCGCTTAATAGAATAGACTATGCAGCTACTTTGGAGAGTGACTGTTTTGCATGACTTTGTTCTGAGCCGTTTTCGTCGATAGAGGACTGCATTTTTTCCCTTGCTTTTGAGTTGATTTAATGGTCTTGGGATGAAGTTGAGATCTCTTGGTTTGCCTTTAAGGAGTAAGGTTCGACTCTTTGTTGCAGACAGTCCTTCCATCGACTCATCCCTTGAGTCGTTTATGTTTGTGAGTAGTGTTTTTTAAGGACGGTAGCGCTGTTCTGTCACGTCAAGATGGCGGAGCATTCGTTATCAGTTTGGTATTGACATATAATTATAGTGCAGGTCTGTTGCTTTAGGATGGCGAAACATTCTTTGTAGCTTTTTGATACCAAATTGTGGCACATACTTGCCACTTTAGATATTAGTTTAAAATTGCGATGCATCGTCGTTTGCGTATAATCGTTTAAGGGGATCTGCCATGATTTCCTAATGTTAGGATTGCTTTCGGGGCTACAGTGCAGCCTCCATTTTCATTGTTTCTTAGAGATTAGACATCGGTTCCAACCTGTCAATGCTTACTTTATGAAGCTGCAGCGCAACCTTCATATTTGGTACTTGAAAGCCGTGCAGCAGTTCTACTTGTTGAAGTGAGTGTTAGATTCATAGATTGGTCCTCATACTTTGTGAGTATTTCCAGTTTTCGACGCAGTATTATAGTGCCCAAGTTATACTCAACGGAGAAGCGCGGTTTTTATGTCGTGTCACCATCCTTAAGGCTTTGGCATAATATTATCTGGATTTTTGTTTCTTGTGTCCTTTTCATAGTTCAACCTCTATTATAGGGCAGTTTCTTTGGCTCAGTGTTTACATTAATTTCCCTTTGTTTGGAAAATATGGGTGTAATAAGTAGTATTTCAATGTTCATGGAGCGGATTGAGGCAGAAATATGGAGATTTAAGAGAAACTTACAAAAAATAAATTAATACAACACACATGTGGGGAAACAAGTTATACATGTCATCTTTTAGAGATATCATGTTGCATAGACAATTAGGAAGCCACTAAATTGTTTTTTGTTCATACATATAACAGTGTCAACTCACACTATTATGCTATTCTATTATATATGCTAGTCATAGTTATGAAAAAGGCACATAATGCTGCAAAATAGCTTGGTACGAGGCGTACATTTGTGGATATTTGATCGTTGTTGAACTCACCTCTTTCGAGAAACTCTTATGATATATGTTTAGAGTTGCTTCTTATCTTTTGAAAAGAATTATTATCATTTATCCTTGTACCTTACTTATCTCATGCTAATCAGTTGTTTAAGCTAGACCGACCAGTTATTTTTATATACTCGGGACAGACCGGGTTGTTTCAGGTTAATTACCTGCTATAGGACTTTGCTATGCTGCTTTCGCCTTGAATATTCTACTTATCTCCTTTTATGTAGTTTTATAGTCGTTTTGTATAACTCTGATATGTATCTATTGTTTTGACTCATTGTATATTATGTGGTCTTTGTACAACTTCTGATGTATCATTTTGTATTGTACCGGGATGCATCTGTATATATGTGTGTGTCTATATATATATATATATGTTTGACTACTGTTCTGTCATGTGTTGTACACATTATTGTTGTATTTTGTTCTGATAGACCCGTTAGCCACTTTAGTTTTGTATTAAGCATTTATTGAATATGTCGATCCACTTGAGAAAGGAAAATCTTTTTAGAGCACATTAACGCATTTAATAGATGTTTAATACAAAGCTATAGATGGTCGCTCCTAACTAGCCCTATTCTCTGCATTAGCAGACAGTATTACCTAGTAATACTCTTTGTTAACGTGGATCTTGGGGTGGGGCGTCACAGCTTGGTATCAAAGCAAGTTGTGACGCCCCACCCCAAGACCCACATTAACAAAGAGTATTAGTGGGTAATACTTCTGCTAATGCGGAGAATAGAGATGGTTAGGAGCGACCATCTATAGCTTTGTCTTAAACATCTACTAATTACGTCGATTTAATGCTTTAGTTTATTTCTTTCTCAAGTGGATCGACATATTCAATAAATGCTTAATACAAAACCATAGTGGCTAACGGATCCATCAGAACAAAATACAACAACGAAATGTACAACACATCACAGAACAACAAATCGACATATATATACATATACACTGATACATCCCAAGTACAATGCAAAATGATACATCATAAGTGGTACTAGGACCACACTATATACAACGAGTCAAAAATATAGATAGATATCAGAGTCAATCAAAAAGACTACAAAACTACTCAAAGAGAGATAAGAAGACATCCAAGGCGGAAGAAATCAAAGCAAAGTTCAAAGCAGGTATCTAACCTGAAACAATTCGGTTAGTATACATCCACTTTGAGAGAGCGCTTTTATTAATACCACTGAGAAGAGAAGAGTAAAAGAGATTGATTACAAATGATTAATAATTTTAATAGAATTGATTTGTGGAGAAAAGAATTGAAGAAAGCCAAGTTTCGATAAAACCCTAATTGGTGGAGGTGAAAACCCTAGCAGTCGCTTTTTAGATGCGTACATAAATCTCATCTCTGAAACCTGAAGATAACTTATATAGCAGAATAGAAAAACCTAGGAAAAATTCAAAATCGCCCCTTCGAACATCACAAATCTTCATATCAAACTCAAATAAAAAAACAGACAGAAGTCGCCTCAGGCGTCTGACAAAAAGCCTCAGCGTCTAAGTTAAGTCTCTGGAAAACTGACAGGAGTAGCCTCAGATGTCTGACCTGGGTTTTTGGAACAGCTTTGTTGAAGCCTCAGATGTCTGTCGACTTCTCTCAGACGTCTATCGTTGCTCCAACACCACTTCACCTTCTTCGTCGTATTTGCCTCCTCCAAGCCCCAATTTGTGAACCGTTTTCTCCGTCATCAAGCTACTTCCAACTCCTTCAGTTCCATATATAGTATCGCCAAAATTCGACATGGAGATCCCACAGACTAGGATCAATAGACAAACCAATTCTGAGTAACTCAAGAAGTAATGCATATGTTTGGACTTAGTTCTACCTCATTCCTACGGTGCACAATAAAATACATGTCTACATAAGTAGTAACAAGGTTAAGCTATACTTTTAATGATGTTTGTATCTTAAAGACGTCAAGTGGAGTATACGTAGATGCTCTTTGGATGCAATCGCCTCTGTAAGTGTGAGCATGGTCGGCTTTAAGAAAATATCAAGGCTTAAATTCTCTAAAAACACTCGAAGAATCAACTTTGTTCAGAACCAAAATGAACATAACCAAGAGATTGAATGTGAAGGGTAACAATTCTTTGCCTGGTTATACACCAAGGCTGATGGTTCAAGATGAAATAGTTCACCATTAGCCAACTATATCATATAAATTTTAACTAGGAAAGTTCAAAGTGAAATATCTACTTATTTACGATATAACATCTGTTCTATATGCACTCTGTGATATTCCTCTTTCTGTGGAAGAAACATATATCATCATTCATGTGTGAGATTGTTAGAAATCTTTCATAAGAATTATATGAAAGAAGATATAATTAGTCCCACGTTGACAAAAATAAGAGAAGTATACATTATCAGGCTCGGTTTCTGGGTTAGACTGGCCAGGCGGCCGCTTAGAGAAACCCCCAGGGTGAGGGCAATGGGTGGGGAGGTAGGTGGTTGTTGACAGGCATTTCAAGTTTACGGTTTAAAAGTTCATATTGCTGCATTTATAAACAAAGTTGATATTGGTGCAGTGGTAGTATAGGCTTTCTGATTCAATAGGATAGGACTTCTGATTTTTTTTTGTCGATTTCTGTGAATACAGGGAATAACAGTATTATCTCAGTTGGTCCCGTCATTCTATGATTATTATCTTCACTGTGTACATTACGAAGATATTTTCTGAAATGGGTGAAGAAGATACATTAAGTTGGAATGTGAATTTTTCAGGTTATGAATCTAATTGTGGATGTAAAAGGAAAAGTTGCTATTTTGGGGGACGACATCATTGATACAGCAGGTAACTTATTGTGTTTTCCAGTCGCTTGCATGATTTTATGTGGAATTCCATAGTTCTATGTTACTGAATTCCCTTATATATATATATATAATGAAATTAGGTGCAACCACTAATGCTGCAGCTTTATTAAAGAAAGGAGGAGCTAAATCGGATCTTACCTGTGCCACACATGCTGTTTTCAGGTGAAATATGGGTTACATATTATATCAATGTTACAAAAATAGGAGCTGTATCGGTATTTCGTTTTTTCTATTATTCTGACATGAGCTCAAAGAAATTCACATTTGTATAAATTAGAGCTGATCTGCAATTTTCATATTTGTACGCAGCAACTAGCAAATGAATTTACTGACTTAGAAGTATAAATATTGTGCATTTTGTACCCCACTTGCAATTAAGAGATTGTCTGGTGGCGTTTTTACGCATTTATGGCGATGCCTACGTTAGTGACATTTTCCAGCGATCCACAGGTCCTAGAGTGTTTTATTTATTTTCTCATTTTTCACTTATTTTTGTCTTGTTTATATTCAGTTTAGCTTTCTATTTTTTATTTCTCATGAAGGTAACGCAACAAAGAGAATCGTGCAAGGATGCTTGTTAAATCATTTTGTTAATTGATGCTACAATATTATTCATCTGATTAAAATAATGGTACCCTTGTAGCAATGTATGAAAATATAATGTTTCTATCCAACGAAAATCCCATTAAAATTTTATGAGAGGAAATTTTTTTTTGTAATTTTTTGTTGCTTTTGATTAAAGAATCATTTGCATTATTCAAAGCAAGATGATGTTCAAACGTATTTGTAAAAGAAGATGAAATGAGGAAAAAAAATATTAGTAGTACAAGAAGAAAAATACATGTTTTTAACTTCATTTTATAATATATTATTTTCAAGTCATATTGCTTACATTATCTATAATTTGAAAGTGTCCAACTGTTACTTGTTTACGTTTAACTCTTCATATTTTGATCATAATTCATAACATTGTTTGTACTGGATGAAGAACGGAAGTAAAAATTGTAACTTTTTTTTGGCCTGGAACATTTACACTATCATAGCATGCAAGCTATGCAAGAAATTATGTTCTTATGATAACATTAGTAACACAAGCACATATTAAGCACATTCCACGGTTCACAAATGAAAGAGCTAAACATAAAACATGAATTGGAAAAAAAAAATCAAGAAGAAACAAAAAAATACAAACAAATTAACAACATTTGTAGTGTACTTCCACATCTGGTTCTTGGGCACATCGATAGATTGATCAAATAACAAACTGATAGGGTTCAGAAAGGACGTAAAGTTTATGTTTGATGTAAGAAGGAACGTGAAACTTCTGTCCAACGAAACAATTATCTATGAGACAATAGAATGTAGTGTTTGGTTTAAAAATGAATTTTATGTTTTCAGTTTTCAATATGTATGTCAAATATGAGAAGAATGGAGGGTCGACAGATGAGATGAAAGAAAGACGGATGAAAGGACGAAAGGGATAGAGAGACGACGAAAGAATGAATTATTTCACCTTCTTATGTTATTTCCTAAAACACAAAAAGAATAAAGTTGTTTTCTATTTTGCATGTTAATTTCGTTTTCTAAACCGGTCATTTTCGACAATATACATGTGTCATGTGCATTTTTGTACGAAAGAAAATCCATAAAATAATAAACCAAACACTACGGAAATGTTCTCAAAAGAAGCTTTTGAAATTACGCACTTTCCCTGTTAACTTACATGATAAGCAGAAAGCTTTTTTTGTTAACTATAAGATCTATATTCACGTAAATCTATATTGCTTAACCATAAAATAATAAACCAAACACTACTAAAACTGTTACTTCTCTCTATGGCTTAACCATAAAATGAAAACTGTTACTTTTATCTATTAATTAACTCGGGGATAAATTACAGTGCTTATCTAAATTTCCTTATTCCTTTATCTTGACTTCAGATGCATTTACAAACAATTTTTGCTTTGTTTTTCATTTTTTCCACATCGGAAACTAGGAGCAGAGCATGTAGTCTTTTACCATCCACGCAAGCAAAATGAATATTTTGAAAATGATGCATCAGACAAGTCCGACGCGATGAACACCGAAATTTAATTTTAACTTAAAAAACAAAATAATAAATTTAAAAGAAAGGTCAAATAACAATAAGTCACAAGCTTTAAAAAATTATATGTATTTATAACTTTTAAGAATACGTATTTTCTATATGTGTGTATATGCGTGTGTGTGTAAAGTCGCTAAACAAATTTTTGTAAAAAGTAAAACCATATAAATAATAAATTGATATTTTTTGTAGAAAAATGACACTGGTAATCGTCTCAGTTACAATTCCTAGCAATTGGGATAACCAAACTCTTTGGGCGAAGTAGATGCAAAATAATCACCTCAATAGCAGGAACTTCTGGTCTATCACAATTCCAGCTGGCTTTGGAAATGTCTTCTCCAATTGAGACCAACTCTCCTCCCTCTAAACAAATACAGTGGTGAAGCTCATGTAATCACTTATTCTGGAGTGCTTTTAGGTTGAATATGGCTCGGTATTGAATTATATTATATTATATAACCAAAGGCTAGCTTTTAGTATTCCTTGAGAATACATAGACAAGGAACTGCATGTTATAAATGTAAATTATAAAGAGTGGATATGCTATACAATATTTGTTATATTTTGTTTAGTCCCACATTATATGATAAGTTAAATCTCAAGCTCTAAAACTTTTATATAATGGAGCATGTGTAATGGAAATATATTACTAATTTCAGAAATGAATAAAATGTTTTTTTTCTAATGGCTTCGTATTTTTATATGGTTTAGAACAGGTTATCGTGTATTGGATATTCAAATCCGAAGAATCTGATCTATCTCTTCCTCTTATTCAACCGTTAAAAATCAGAATTGAAATTTTCTAGATCTGCTTTTCTAGATTTGTTTTGCGATTGATTTAGATCTAGATTTAAGCATTCTTGTTTTGCAATTCTATATCTATTTCTTAATTTTTCAAATTTGGATTTAAGTTTTAATAGATCTTATCTTTTCAAGGTCTTATTTTGTCATGGATCTAAATTTATAGATCTTACTCCACTGTACATCTATTTTTGTCATGATATTTCAGATCTCATTTACTATAGTTCTTTTTTTTCCTAATCTCATTATATTGTAGAACTCAAAATCACATTCGAATAATATATCTTTGAGATTTGTTCATGGTTTAAAAATAAAATGTTGTGATTTTTTGAATTTGGATTTGAATTGATTTCATACATGCTTACTATTGCATGTTTGTTGAGTTCATTATTTTGGAAAGCAAAATTTGAATTTAACAATTTCCATTGTTGATTCAAATAAATTTATTGAACTTAATTGTGTTTTGGTTTGTAATGTAGATCTAAGTAATCTATGCATGTTTGGTAAATGAAGTTTTCATTTTGAAAACTCTTTGATTTGGATTTTGAGTTTGAAATAATTTTGAAATATATAGTTTATATTTTCAGAAGAAATATTTTATTGTTTCTCAGAGAAACATATACAAGAATAATGCATATTTAGAAGATCATATTAAGTTTAGATTCAATATTAATATTGATTTAGCACACCTGAAGTGAATGGAAATATTAACGAAAGCATACACGATAAACTTAATATTTAGCATTTGAAATAAAATTAAGAACATGCAGTTCCTATAATATACTAAAAGCTTGAGTTAGCATAAATAATCAAATTTCAAGTTTTCTTGTAATAAAGAACCAGAAGTTCCAAAAAAAGCGGAAACTTGAATTATTAAAAGGGATATATATATACATACATATATATATATATATATATATATATATATTTGTGTGTGTGTGTGTGTGTGTTATTTTAGAAAATTTGACTATTAAGAAGTAAAGATTCTCTTATGGTATTCGTTTTAATTTTATTTTCGATATACTGAACTTAGATTTGAGATGAAATTTTGCTAAGTAACGTTAATTAGATTGATTTATTTATTTGTAAAGAAATCAATTCGTTGTGACAATATTTTATATTTTTGGCCGCAATAATGTTAAATTGCATTTATCATTTTAATCATAAATGCATTAAAAGTTGTCGTCGTAGTAACAAATTAAATTAACTTATTATCATAAATGCATTGACTATAGTAAATTAAATGTTTTTGTGTTTTTATGTTTGGAATAAGTATAGACATATGGTTTATTATCTGGTGTACTTATTTTAGCAAACAATGCTCGATATAACGAAAGATATAAGTTTGAATAACAAGCTGAAGTTGTGAAAAGATTTTTTTTTTCAACCAAAAGTTGTATAACTCAGTCCGAGACTTGAAGTCCTGAATTATGTAATGATTTGTTGATAAAGTCTATGACTTGAAATCTTATAGTTATTTTTTTATTAGTCGAAATGTATAAGCTTCTAAACAAGAAGTTCACACAAAATTTGAGAACCCGAAATTCATAATAAATTAATGGGCTTGAAGTTCATGAATTAGAAACCCGAAGCTTTCTTGAAACTATGTGAAATGTTAAGATTACACTTCTTGAAGAAGTTAAAAGAGATAAATACATCTTAACACAAGATTATGACAGTGCGTTCAAGAGATTTCAAAAATCACAAAATGAGTTATATCTTACTTACATCTTTGCATTTACATATTATGTTGACCAAATATCCTAATGGTACTATGTTGTATGGCATTTCAAATATGTCTTGAGCTGAAAATTAATTATTAATTTAGCTTTGAAAAGGTTGTTCATTATTTATAAAATATGAATTCAAATGACTTTTAGTCCATATTTCTCATTTTTCATTTCAGTTTATATGTTGTAGTTGGTTTAAAATGTTTTTCCCCATTATATATACTTCTATGTAAAAGTACACATGGTCAATTGATAGGTTCTGCGCAATGCGAAATATAATTTCATTTCAATATGTGCAGCTTTAATTTAGTTATTCTCTCCTTGCTTTCTCGTTGATATTTCTAAATATAGATCTGATCTTTACTAATCGCACTATGTTATGAAGCCTAAAGTTTTGACAAATTATTTTTGGGTGCATTAGTCAAGCTATTTAATTAACGAAATACATTATAGTATTATCCAGAGGAGATAACTCATATAACGTACTATTTAAGTTTATGGATGTGTGTGTGTATAATCTCTTGATGAGATGTTTTCTTTAAAATTTATATTGCAAATCCAACATCCCAGAAGAGATGTTATAGAAATTTTATTTTTGTTAGATTGCAATTCCTTAAAAAGAAACACTATATTCCCTGAAGGAATATCATATAAAACATTAGAAGTAATAAAAATGATTTATCTCTAAAAAAAGGTATTGTATACTAATATTACAGTTTAGAAGTAGTGGTTCTATATCTTGCATCTTACTTTCATTTGGTGCATATAATTTTGTTACTGTATTAAGAGTTTGATGCGACATTTCAAAACAGTTACAACAAAAATCTCCAATAGAGATATTTTATGCTACTGTAAAACTAGTAATTATGTAATTTATGTGAAAGAAATATTGTATATTAATATGACATTCTAATAGTTTGCATATATATCTCTGGAAGAGATAAGTTTGCTCCAGAAGGTATTGTGTTGTATGACATTCCAAATATGTCTTGAATTGAAAATTAATTATTAATTTAGCTTTGAAAAGGATGTTCATTATTTATAAAATATGAATTCAAATGACATTTTAGTCCATATTTCTCATTTTTCATTTCAGTTTATATGTTGTAGTTGGTTTAAAATGTTTTCCCCCATTATATATAGTTCTACGCAAAAGTACACATGGTCAATTTATAGGTTCTGTGCAATGCGAAATATAATTTCATTTCAATATGTGCAGATTTTATTTAATTATTCTCTCTGTTGCTTTCTCATTGATATATCTAAATATAGATCCGATCTTTACTAATCGCACTATGTTATGAAATCTAAAGTTTTGACAAATTATTTTTGGGTGCATTAGTCAAACTATTTAATTAACGAAATACATTATAGTATTATCTAGAGGAGATAACTCATATAACGTACTATTTCAGTTTATGGATGTGTGTGTATATTAATCTCTTGATGCAATGTTTTCTTTAAAATTTATATTGCAAATCCAACATCCCAGAAGAGATGTTATAGAAATTTTATTTTTGTTAGATTGCAATTCCTTTAAAAGAAACACTATATTTCCTGAAGGAATATCATATAAAACATCAAAAGTAATAAAAATAATTTATCTCTAAGAAAAGGTATTGTATACTAATATTACAGTTCAGAAGTAGTGGTTCTATCTCTTGCATCTTACTTTCATTTGGTGCATATAATTTTGTTACTGTATTAAAAATTTGATGTGACATTTCAAAAATAGTTACAACAAAAATCTCCAATAGAGATATTTTATGCTACTGTAAAACTAGTAATTATATAATTTATGTGAAAGAAATATTGTATATTGATATTACATTCTAAAGCAACAATTAGCAAAGGGATCAAATCGAAGAGTATTTCATCACTGCAATATCAAGCGGAGCCTCATTTTCGAAGCCCTAGTTTATAAATTTGGATGAACGAGTATAAAAGAGAAAGCAGCCATTTTTAACGCGAAGGAATAAAAATAAAAGGGGGATTTCTTATTTGGGCCGGCTACCATAAAGTATTAATTGGGCTTTATTTTTAAAATTAGAGTTTTGATTTTTAAATTGTTTTCAAATTTTTATTTTTCTTTTAAACAGCTGTAAAGTCTAGTCATGTGAGTAGGAAACGAACTACGGTGGTGTAGTTCGAGAACTCGCAACTAAATGGCTGAGTTGTGGTAGGTTTTGAGCGTAGAGTTGGGTTAGTCGATATCGGGTGTCGCAATTTTACGTGTGTAAGCGTCTGAATACTTAATTTCTAGTAGAAATTTTGAGGGAAGCATGTGACGATCCGGAATTTTCAAGCATTCGAAATTGGAATATTTAATTGATTTTAAATATTTAAAATTTAATTTTTAACTTGAATTCAAATATCACTATTTATTTAATAATTAAATTATTGAATTAAATAATTTGAAGTTGGGTAAAATATTGAATCTCTAGATTTAAGCCTGTTAAAAATATTTTAAAGGCTTGAAAAATTTATATTGATAGTACAGAAGATAGTAAAGGTGTTGAAATTGAATTTGGGAATGTTTTGTTAAGTTTTAAAATATATCGTTTAAATTGACGTTTAAAAATAGCCTTCCGTGGCACAGTCTCGGAATTCGACGAAACCAGTTCCATTGAATCCGTAATATTGTATTATTATTGGATTTCAATTTTCGTGGCGTTTGGAGTTGTCGTGTGATCGTACGGTAGATTAACGCGTTGTAGTTTATATCGAAAATTCAAATTTAATTAAGTATATATATTTATTTATACTAGTCAGCGTCAGTCGAATTTCCATCACACCTGAACTTTTCGAATCACTATAGCAAAGCGTCTTCAACACGCTTCCCCTCTTTAATATTAACAGCCGAGCATGTTAAAACACTCGATCCTCTCCTCCTTTCTAGACTTTCATTTTTTCTTCAATTTTTTTTTTTTAAAAAAGAGAGTAATGGCCGAAGAAAAATTTATAATGGTATGCCCGAACTTTGGCTATATGTATAAACTAAAAAAAAGGGATAATGGCGAACGACCTTGGGGAATAAGAAGAAATCGCGAGCCCCTCTATCTACCGAAATCAAATCGAATTCCTCCATGTATAAAAGAGAGAGAGAGAGTGGCCACGCTATCCTTTGATTCGAATTCTTGTATCGATATCAAGACAAGGCATCTCGCGTGCGCGATCGAAGACGACAGCCACCTGGAGGCTCGCGTTCGCCTGGAACGGGGAGCACGCGAATGGGGGAAAGACCGGCTGTGATGGCATCGGTTGAGAGATCATTAATCTGTGGTCTCGAAGCTAACGTAAAGGTGGGGTTCTCTGATTTTTCGTCGATGTCGACGGCATGTGAAAGTTTGGGATGTCAGCGTTCAGTCAGGTAAGGGGTCTAGGGTTCGGCTTTGAATGGTTGAGCAGACTGTGGCGATGGCAGCGTCGAGCAGTGAGGTATCGTTTTATTTATTCAAGTTAAATAAATATATATATACACACATGCATGTTAAATATACTGAGATAAACAGAAATTTTTACAGATAAGATTTTTATACAGAAAGATTTTAGAGATATATACATATATGGGAGTTTTTAAATATTGAAAGGTTATAAAAAAAAAGTTTTTTAAATCCTTATAAATTAAGTTCTAAGTACATATAGTTTCTAAAGAAAAAGAATAATAAATATTCATATTTTAATCTACTGGTTATTTCAAAATAATATATTTAGAGTGATTAATTTGTTTAACAAACATACTTAATTATTTTATCACTAAAAATATTTTTTAAAAGTAAATCCGTTTAATTTAATTTTTGGTTTAAAATAAAATCATTGGTAATTAAATTCATAAATGGGAATTAAATTATTCAGTTAGTCAAATATTAATAAAATCATATAATGTTTATTCAAGGTTTAAAATCTGAAAAGAAATAAGCTGGTCTGGAATGGATTGCAAACAAAACAAATCAAATGTGAGTTAATCTCACTCATCTGGTTGATACTTAAATTTAAATACTTAAATTTAAATATTTGGTTGAATGATTGAATTGTTTTGATGTGCAATATTATATATAGTAGTATATAATATATCTTGGAATGATTGATTTCCTGCATTAAATAGCGGATGAGACCCTATGCGCCGCATAATAGCGGATGATATTATATTAATCCCATATACCGCAATGTTCCACCTCGAAGTGGAATTGGTATTTTATATTGTGCTAAAATCTGTGGATGCAGGGAAACATGGTTGGAGGGTTCCAACTGGATTCCTCAAATTATTTATATTGTTTAATATTCTCTGTTATGAATATTCGATATTCTGTGATGAATATTATTGATAATTGGAATATTGAATGTTGTGGTTTACTTGAAAATATTTCGGTACACTAAGTTATCAAAATATATAGAATTGGATTTTTGAAAATAAAAGAAGGAGAATTTGTAAGTGAAATAATTATAGAGAATATAAATAATTAAGAATGAACTGGATAAGAATAATAGTGGTTTTAAAATTCTAATAAATAAATTCCATATATGAAAAGGGGATTTTGAATAAACAGGAAGATAATGAATTTTAAACTTCAGTGTTATTATTTAAAAGAATAAAGCATTTATTTTAAATTTAAGATTTAAATTATTGAAAAGAATAAACAAGAAATTTGGAAAACCTGAAATTGGTATGTTTCAGTTAAAAGATTTAAAATCAAAACGAAAAAATAAATAAATAAGTCTATAATTAATGGATTTTGAAATGATTTGAGTAAGTAGAGAAATTTATTCCAAAATGGAGTAAATTGGAAATCAATTTGAAACTTTATTTAAGTGGTTGAAGTTGGAACTTTAAAGAGAAGTGGGACTTTGAAATCTATAAACTGGGTTTATAAAAGTAAAGTAATATATCGGTGGATATTTGGAGGAATAAATTCACGATGGAAAGTTATTGAAGGAATGAGAATTTTTTTTTAAAAATAAATAGTGATTTAGTTTTAAAGGATGTGGAGAGAAGTATATTTCCCTGAATAACCAAGTACGTTTCAAAGTAAATTTTTAAAAGTTTTAATGTCGTTTTAAAAAGCATGTTTTAGAAAATTTATTATTTCTAAATGTTTAAATTCTGAAGTAAGTATTTTTAAAATTTATTATAGTAGTAATTATTAAAAGTGACTTAGTATTTTATTTTAAAAGGATAAAAATTTAGTTTTATATTTTATAAGCAGCTTTGTTTTAAATATTCTTAAAGTATATAAATTTTTGAATAAGTATTAAAGTAGTTTTAATTTAAAAGCCTTAAAGGATATTTTATAATGAAGAGTTTTTAAATTATTTAAAAAATCTAAAGTCTCTGTGCTTGGTGTTCCAGTGGAAATAAATATGTGGGTATTTATTCCATGAGAAGAGTATGGTCTGAAACTGGTTTCATAACGGTGTGAAAGTAGAAATATATCTTGTTTTAGATATTTTGAGGTAAATGAATAATTCAGGAGAAATTATTTATGGTTGAGGGTTGTTGTTTCTGTTAATTGATAGTTAAATCACTACACCAAATACAGAGATTTGCAACTAACCATCCGCGCATTTGGCAACGGTTATTAACCGTTGCCATTTAGAAATAGTTAATCGCCGTCTTGGTTTAGTTAGCAACGGTATTTTATCGTTGCTAACTGGGAATGGTTATTAACCGTAGCTTCTTTGGAGACAAATGATGGCTGTGAATTTCATCCTTTCGCGCCATAATTTTTGACGTGCTTCGTTCCAACTAGCAACGGTTTGTAACCGTCGTAAATGTTGTGGCAAATAATGGCGCTAATTTTGTGCCAAATATTCGCTGGGATCCAAAAAGTATTGGCCCGTCACTTTTCCTTCCCTCCTTTCCTTTGATATTCGTTTCGTCCTCTTTCAACGAAAAGAAAACCTAAATAAAAAAAACCCCAATTCCACCAATTCGATTTGCTTCAACCCGCTCATCTTTCCATCTAATCGTGAAATCATCTTCCATCCAACCGCGAACCCATCTTTCCACCTAATCGTGTCCAGCTGCGAACTCATCTTCCTTCCAGCCGCACCAGTTCTTCCTTCATTCAACGCCAATCAGTGGCCCTCTCAGATCTGTGTTCGGAGAAGTATTACAACGTGAATTTATCGAATACCTACTCTAGGTTGGGTACTCATTTTTAATTATTTTATTTCTATTTTAATTTTGATTTTGTTTCATACTTGTATTATAAAATCTAATTTGAAATCTTAATTATCTCAGATCTGTGTATCTTTGATATTTGGTTCCTCGAGTTTCATTGGCATAATCGAAGAGAGCACATAACTGCCAGGTAAGCTTTGTTTTGTAATAATACTTGTTGTCAATTGAAATGGAAACTCTGTGTACATGTATTTGCGGTGCATTGTTATATCACAGTACTTATGTGTAGAATTAAAAGAACCTTTAACTTCATACGTTGCTCGGCTAAGTCTTAAAGAACCCGGTTCAAATTTAACGTGAATATCTTCATGGTGATAAGATAAACTTTTAACTATGTACCAAGGATTTTCTGATTCTTCTCGGCCAAAAATTTGCCACCTTTTTCTTGTTCCATGTCGCTGAAAAGAGATTTAAAACGAATGTTACAGTCACCTTGAAAATTGACTTATCACAACTTAGTTAAAAGATTGTCAAATGCAATGATAACAAATTAATCTGTAATCCACACATGATTAATAGAAATCAGTAAATTATTTGGAAAACAAGCATGTGTGTTTCTACTCAGTGATTTATATGTATTATCGACGACTGGCTATCTGTACACGGTGAATCCATTCGTTTCTATGGTTGAATAATAGGAAAAGATTATATGCTTATATTTGTAGTTTAGAATAATAAAGAAAGGGATGCAACACAAGTTAAGGAACAGTTTATTCCCTATCATGCTTGCTTATGGGTTTGTTTAGTGTTACCATATAAGCTGTCATTTGAGTTCCATCATTATCGTCATCTTTTAGGATTGATGTTTCATTAAGTTTTTGGGGATTGATTATAGTCAATATCTACTACTCTTTAACAGTTTGCCAAAGTAGAGATGCACCTTCTAATCTGGACCATCAAAATACATATTTGATGTTTTAAGTGTACAGTGTTAGAGAACCAAGAAACAATTGGTTGTGCAAAGGATGATCTTTTTACATTTATATATGATTTGTTTTACAAATTGTACAATGTGAGATAATCTAACACGTCCTCGTACGTGTGGTGTATCATCAGCCAAACATTGCAACATGGAAGAGAAGTAGTGTTGTAGTGTGCATTCTCATATTTACTAAAGCCTAAATGTTGTACTGTACTGCATGCTAGTTAGACATAGCTGCTTATAGTGACTTCTAGGGTATAAGTTGATGCAACGAATTTTGTTTTACTAAATATGAGACCATATTTAGTAAGTGGATAAAATTGTTGTTAATGGCGCAAACCAAGCATCAGGAGAGGGGTAATGCATAGACATTACTCTGGTGCTACAAAATGGCACCGTTGTAATGGAAAATTTTTTGGAAACAGTTTGATGCTAATGTTAAATTTCAAGTGAAATCAGAAGAATATATATATATGTTTAGTTAATATCAGAGTTGAACTTGGTGGAAAGCCATAAGATATTGTTGCCCATGATTTCTTATCAGCTCTTGTTATTTTCTTTCAGTATGTCTTTTAGTATAGACAAACAATGGATGAATCAATCTAATCGAAGAAATACAGAATATGTGGAAGGTGTGAGAAATTTTGTTGCTGAAAACGGTGGCAATAAGGAAAAGTATTCGTGCCCTTGCACGCGGTGCAAAAATGAAAATACATTCAAATTAAATGACATTTATTTTCATTTGCTTAGATATGGTATTGTTCAATCATATACCGTGTGGTGTTTTCACGGGGAAAGAATACCGGAGAAGCCAAAACAACAACCGGTTAGTCATGCCACAAATACTGATGAGTCCGAACATAGTAGGATGGAGGATTTGATCAATGATGCAGATAGATTCCATCATTTTCAACCTACAAGTCAGTTGCATGATAATGCTAATATTGGTGAGCAGTTTACGGATAAATCATTTTTTGATAGTGCAACTGCAACAGAGCCATTGTATCCTTCTTGTCCAAAAGAGATTACAAAGTTGTATGCCATTGTGAAACTGAATAGCTTGAAGACCCAATACGGCTTTTCAGACAATGGTGTGACTGCACTACTCGAATTCATAAAGGAGTTACTCCTCGAAGGTAACACGCTACCGTCAAAGTACCCCGACGTGAAGAAGATCATTAAGCAAGTTGGGATGAATTACATAACTTATGATGCATGCATTAATGACTGCATCTTGTACTGGAAAGATAATGCGAACAAAGTTTCATGTACAAATTGCAACGCCTCAAGATATAAGACATCATTCGACGAAGAGAGAAAAGCTACCACAGTACCTCAAAAGAACTTAAGACATTTTCCTTTAATTTCTAGATTGAGAAGACTGTATACTGTACCATGGATAGCAGAAGCGATGACCTGGCATGGTCGTGCCAAGTCCGGTACAACCGTAATGCATCATCCGCGTGATACTTCTCAATGGAAAACTACAGATTCTTTTGATTCTTCATTTGCTGTTGAACCACGAAATATCACGCTTGGAATAGCAACAGATGGTTTCTGTCCGAATGCTTCTTTAACTAACCCTTACAGCTGTTGGCCAGTAATTGTAGTACCATATAACCTTCCTCCGTCTTTGCGCATGAAAAGAGAGTTCTCAAGGTTAACACTGTTGATTTCTGGGCCAAAACAACTGGGGAAGGATATTGATGTTTATTTAGAACCTTTGATAAACGAGTTAAAGCAGTTATGGGAAGGAGTCGTTACATTTGATTCATTTAAGAAATCTGAGTTCATAATGAGAGCTAGCGTGTTGTGGGCAATCCATGATCATCCCGCTCTTGGGACTTTATCGGGATGTACAACTCACGGCTACTTTGCATGTCCTATTTGTGGAGAAGAAACTACATCAGTTTATCTCCCTGAAAGTAAGAAGATTTGTTACATGGGACATCGTAGATTTCTTCCGTTCGGACACAAGTTTCGATATGATAAGACAAATTTCAACGAGTAAGAACTTAAGCGTCCTCCAAAACCACTGACTGGTTATCAAGTTGAAAAAAAGGTAGCGAATATAAAAATGAAAGTTGGTAAAAACATATCGAAAATTGGTCGAAAACGGAAAAAGACAATCGATGAAGAAGTTCCTGCATGGTATAGGAGGTCGAAGTTCTTTGATTTGCCATATTGGAAAACAAATTTGACCCGACATAATATTGATGTTATGCATACAGAGATGAATGTCACGAAACATTTGATCAACACAATTATGAACTATAAAGACATATCAAAAGATGGGATCAATGCACGGAAGGATTTGAAAATCATGGGTATAAAACAAAAGTTGTGGGTGATAGAAGATCCTGAAACAAGTAAAGTAACCATACCAAATGCGACTTTCACTTTGAGCAAAGAAGAAAAGATACGGTTTTGCACCATTTTGAAAATTTTGAAAGTGCCGAGCAAATTCTCTTCGAACTTCCATAACAATGTGAGCATCAACCCTCCTGAACTAAAAAATATGAAGTCACATGATTACCACGTCATAATGCAACATTTACTTCCGGTATTGCTTCAGCATTGTTTTCCGCAACATAAGGATCTACGGAATGCTATTCACCGCATTAGTCTCTTTTATAACATTTTGTGCTCAAAGGTGATCGACAGGGAAGATCTTCTAAAAGCAAAGTCTAATTTTGTAGAAGCAATGTGTGTTATTGAAAAACATTTTCCGCCTGCATTTTTTGATATCAGTATTCACCTTATGGTTCATTTAGCCGATGAAGCATTGATTTCTGGTCCTGTTAGATATAGGTGGATGTACCCGTTTGAATGGTAAATTACTAATTTTAGTTATGTACATAATTATTCGATTTAAATAGCTATTGATGTCTACATTTTACAATTATTCATCTTCATAGGTTGATGAAAACATATAAAGGATATGTGCGCAACAAAAGATATATTGAAGGGTGTATTGCAAAAGGATATATTGTACGAGAAGCTAGTCTTTACTGCATGGAGTATATGCCAAAAGGAGGTGATGACACTCATAAACATACCCGTGAAGCATTTTTAGACGAGGATGATGAGTTTGCTGATGAAATAGCACTAGATAATGGTAAAGATATAACGTTAACTCAAGTGCAATTTCAACAAGTGCGTAAATGGGTCCTTGATAAGTACGATGGATTGGATGAATGGAAGAAGTAAATTCATGAATTTGTTCTGAATTCTTATTATTGTAAATCAATTCATATATATAGTATTCATTGTGTGTTTTTCGTAGGAGGTATAACTCCTATGTTCAAAGCACCAAATCTCAAACTCGAGGCGGGGGTACATCTGGGGAAGCTATTAAAAATTTCACTTTTTGGTTACGTGAGGAGGTATATGTATTAAATATTTAACGTATTTTCAAGTTGACCATACACCTCCTTGACAATGTTTTTTTTACTTATTGTGTTTGTTGAAGTTGTTGAAGACCGTCGATGTTGACTCAACTCTTTGGCGGTTAGTTAACAGGCCGAAGTTTGATGCCCGTAGTTATATGAAGTACCAAGTGAATGGGTTTTTATTTTCTCCGAAGAGTTATGAAGAGCGAAAGCTAACACAGGATAGTGGGTATGCATGAGAGCAATTACACAATTTAGAGCGAGTGGGAAGGATAAAAATTTTAAGGAAGCAGAAACAACTTATTACGGAGTCATTCAACAGATAATTGAGTTGGATTACATTGACTTCAAACAAACAGTTTTTTATTGTGATTGGGTAAAGGTCGAAGATAAGATCAATGGTTGTAAAATAGATTCTGTTTCAAGCTTGATCACAGTTGACTTGGGAAAATTGAAGAATAAAGATAGCGTGAATGATGAGCCATTTATTCTTGCGTCGGAAGCGAGTCAAGTGTTCTACTCAAAAGATTTAAAAAATAACGGATGGTTTGTGGTTTTGCATACACCAAAACGGTTGACCATAAATGTGGATGACATTGAGTTTCCCACCGTTTATCAATCAGCTTTTGAAGACAATGAAAAATTAGAAGATCTTATCAAATGCATATGTTAACTTTGTATTTCAGAGCAGTTATTGCACCTTAACAAAATATTTATTTAAAATGGTGTAAAATGTAAAATGGTGTGTTATATGATAGTAGTAGATGCATTATATTTTTTATTAGTGCCATTATAATATCCTGATGGATCCATAAGGATGGATATATTGCAAGAGTTCATTTTGTGTTTGTAGTTGTAGGTACTTACATATGATCACATACATACACACATGTACACATACATATATATGATCAGCTTGACTATTCTTTCTTTCTTTGTGTTTGTAGGTAGACAGGCAGTTCAAGATATTATATTTGCACCCTATAGTTCAGCAGTGCTATGGTAATATATTTTTGTATTTGCATCCTTTATTTCAGTCAGTATTTTAGATATTGCTTTGAATCCGCTTAAGTTTAAAATTCTGGTGATGCAGGAAGACTTTATCACTGCCGCATAAAAGTGAATGTTCCCCTTCCCGCCCATCCCTGTGATGCCCGATTGCTGTTAGCCAAATTATTGCACGGAGTCCCCTCCATAACAAGATCAAACGCATTATATGACTTAATAAAATTGCTCCAAGCGATTACTGGTAAGCTGCTATACATCTGATATAGTAAACAATGTCCCCTTCTGATTTGTATGATCCCACCAGTTTCTCATCACATAATGTACGTCATAATGTTGTTGGGATTATTTTAGGATTTTAGACTTTGCAGGACATAATGTCACAAGATGCCACATCACCGTCAAATGATACAACTTCACAATTATCCACTTTAAAACGGGAGAAAATTGATATAGACAACTAAGGTTCTAAAATCGGAAAAAACGGTTCAAAGGTCGCTACGAAGATTGGTAAACTAGTAAGAAATCATGTGCCAATCTCATATCCAAGTTGGAAAAAAGTTCTGCCAAATTACAAGGAAGACGTGTGGAATCAATTGGAGGTAAGTTCTCCAATCTCATAACCATTTTTATGTACTATTTCTGTTTGTAAAATATAGTCGTCTGATTGTAATATGCACCCTTTTTATGTACTGTTTCTATTTCTGTACGTTTCTGATTGTAAAATAGGCCCGAATGAGCGAGGGTTCATATGAGACCATATTTATGTACTGTTTCTGTTTCAAGATATATTCTTTTATGATATTTATAGGATATTTAGATTGATCACTTTATTCATAGAGACTGATTAAACTATATACGTTGAAATGTAAAAATCCATATACTTTGAAATGTAAACTGTGTACATGAACTTAGATGGTTTAAATTCATTTATAATGCTTTCAATACATAAATAAAAAATGGTTCACATGCATTTTTTGTTATGCAGAAATATTTTGAGCTCGATCCTCTATCAAAGGACCTTATTATGAAAAAAATGTCTGGGGCTTTTAGGAGACACGAGAATGATTTGCGCAAGAATCATTATGACCATTTCATCACTGACGAAGAAAGAATGGGAAATTGTCCACCGAAAATTTCTCAAGATGGTTGGGATGAGTTCATAAGAAACGAATCAAAACCCGAGGCGAAAGAAAAAAGGAAGGGAGGCAAACAAAATAGATCAATGCTCGAATATGGTCATCATTTGGGACGTAAGAGTCACGCTATGATTACTCAAGAAATGGTATGTGTCATTGAATTGGTGCATCACATTGCATATACCATTAGTTCCAAATATAATTTTAGGTCATTGTATGCAGGTCGATTCAACTAGTCCGGGAACAAAAGTATCACGTCTTCAAGTATGGGAGAAAACGCATAAGAAAAAAGATGGCAGCACGTCAGATGCGACATCTTCCTACTTTGTAAGTTAAACAAATAATAACGCCTCTAAATTAAATTTTCATTATTCATATATATGTATTTACTTTTTAGGACAAAATTGAAAAATAAAAGGAAACGACGAGTGGTGGTGATGAAGCCGTCTTTATATCAGTGTTTGGTAAAGATGTAAAGGGCAGGAGCCGAAGTATTGGGACCAATATAGCTCCTAGCCAAGTTAAGAGTGTTGCCATTCCATGCAAACGGCTCAAACAGGCCCAAGGAGTATATGAGCAGCGACTGCAAAATGTGGAGAAAAAATTGATGAAGCTGGACAATATGGATGATAAACTGGAGCGTCTTCTCAGCATAGCCCAAGATAATCGTCAAGTAGGCAGTGAAATCGCATCTTCTCAGTTTGCCACTCCGAACAATTAGTTAATCGACCAAAGATGTGAAATCCTGAACTTCGAGGACGAAGTAATTGCAACAGGTACTATTTTAATCAACCAATCAGTCTTTTTGTGCTTCAACCGAGTTTACTGCTCTCTGTTATTGTGCATATAAACAAATTAATGAGTATTAGTGCATGTGTATTTATAGATTCCAAATTATCTTTTGTTATAGAAAAAGAGGTTAGGCAACAAAGGTTCACGTTTGACATGTACGTCATAATTAGGTTCACAAGAGGTATATATGACATTTTCAAATCCAAATTAACATAATCATAAGATATAAGAGAATATTTAGCAATATTTATAATGCTATAACCATAGGATAGAGCAAATTAAGCAGTTTTAAGTAGTTTTAGCAAATCAATAACAATGATCACATGGATAAGTTCTGGTGGGCACAACCTTCACTAAATTCTTGCTTGGCTGAAAGTACAGTGTTATTTAAAAAAAGGTTGTGTTCATGATTAGATTTGAGAAACAGTGAGAGATTGCAAGAAATGATGAAGAATCACGTAAAAGTTCAAAATGCTATTGCAGAGATGGAGTTTGAGACAGCGAATGAATGACAGAGATGAGAAGAAATTCATTGTCAATAGCAATCTAGTTTGTATACTTATACTCATCGTAGTCTTTATCTTATATATGTTTTGGTTTCAATTTTCATTGACACTCACAATAGCCATTATGTCCAAAAATAAATTAGTAAACTCCAAAACAAAAAAGGATATAGAAAGATCATAAAAGTTTACACCTTCCATTCCAATCTTGCATGATTTTAAAGATTGAATATCGCATACACAATGGGTCTAGGACTTGTGTAGCTCTGCACAATGGTCTTAAATGTTTGGGAGCTTGTTAGTTCTGTAAATGTGATTCCATATATTCACTCCAGAAATGCTTATATAATAGGTACTATATGCCGACATTCCACAACATTAGTAATTCATGGAAAACCAGTACCACCCACATATGAAAAAGTGTTGTTGGACAAAATTTTATTGCCGGATGAGCTAACCGCCAAAATATGTCGACAATTTACCGAGACCTTTAGGGATGTTGGAGCCGGAGGTTATGTGAGCCATCAAAAGGGCTTGATACGATATCTTTAGTCAGAGGTATTGATATTTCTGACTTGTTCTTTGCATATATTGCTGATTTTCTTTTGTTTGCTGTATATGAAATTTGCATATGCAAATGGATGTGTATTTTGTCCTGGTCTGTCTTGTTTACAAGATAATCGACAACTTATCAAATACTAGGAAGTAAAGTCAAAATTCAAGGACAAAATCCAAAAACAAAAAACATGATCAATGTGCCTGAACGATGAATGGAGGTCCAATAAACTAAAAATTGATTAGCTAAAAAAAATTTATGTGTGTGTCGTACTAATTGGGTTTAATGGGTGGTAAAATAATTTGGTTATGATGTAGGGGAGGGGACTGAAATGGTTTGGGACTGGAATGTTTGGTAGGGAACTGGAGTGGTTACATGAGTGTTTACTGGTGGTTGGAGTGGTTGATACTGGTGGTTTGTGGTAGAGTTGGTGAATAGGAAGTGGGAGGTAGTTTGTAATGCTGGAGTTCATTGCAGAATGTGGAGTTAGAGAGGTTGGTCGGGATAGTTGAATTATGCTGACAGTGTTATGGTTGTGATTTGGTTTGAAGAGGAAATGAAATGTGTAGTGATTGGTTTGAATAGGAAATATGGAAATGTTGTTGGAGTGTAGGCAGGTTTGTAGTTTGTGTTTGATGGCTTACTGGTACCAAGGGAACCAGGTTAGAAGTGTAAATGGTGGATGAAAGGGAAGTTGAAGGCTGCGGAGCAGTCAGAAGAAGACTGTTACAGTTTTTGTGATGTGATGTGAATGTGCAGTTGACAGGGGATTGGTTTTGAAGCAGACAATAAAACGAATTACAGTTGTTAGAATGCGTATAATTGATTTAAAAGTTATAACAGTTAGAATGCATATAATTAACTCGTTTAATCAATGCTGGATTACCAGCAGAAACACTCGCCGCATTCGCAGACATCTCTTTTGCCTGAGTACTGAGTAGAACCAAACATGTACTTGGCTTATTTATGATAACGAGGCTATGTGAAATATCCTTTTGTTTTCATATATTCTAGGTGAAATCAATCATAGATTAAGCATGCATAATGTACACCTACTGTAACGACCCGCCTTTTTGGACAGTTTAAACCGACGATCAAATGCACATGCCGATTCCAAACCATTCAAAAGGGCATATGGTTATTGGGGTAAATAAGAAAAGAAAAGAAAGAGAAATAAAGGAAAAGAAAAAACACAGAATCTCGCAGCGGAACGATAAAATATAATAGTCAAATAAACAGTTCATGAAGCTGTTTACTATACTTTGACAATTATTTATACAACATTTATCAGAGTTATACATATACAATAGAACAATTAAAATAATGCAGCAGATAGCATGATGCAAGGGTAATAATAGTAATAGTATACTAAATCTTCGTCTTCATCCTCAAGAATAGATCTTCAAAAATCTGAAAAATTCAAGACTGACCTGAGCGTAATGAAAAGACAAAACACCCGAGTCAGGACTAAAATATCCTTATGAAAGTTAAATCAATCGTAAATAAATATGAGTGTAACGGCGTCAGAGATGTTTACGGGTTTGACATCTCATATCCGGTGTCAACGTGCGTGCAATAACTCAAGAGATGTTACGGGATTTTCCATCTCTTAAGGATCCGTTAAACTATCTACTATGTAGTAATGTAAGCTAAGTAGATAATGCCTATCAGTAATATAAAGTATCAAAATAGCGTTAAGGCGTTACCATAATCCCCCTTACCACATTTTTATAATGCCATAGTCTATACAGCACCGTAAGCCCCACCGTAAACTGGTGGTTATCAGAGGGTACCCCATAGGTATAACACAAAACCAAACGTAGTGGTCGCGAATAGGATAATCAGTATGACAAGGTACATGAGGCGATACCAACTAGGATACTAGTAGTTGCGTGATCCGGACTGATGTTGGGCATAGCCAGCAGCTACCCCAACACCGCGAAATAACACTTCCAAATCAAGGGGTGCGTCCAAATCGCATCACAAATGTAATAGATATGGTATCGAAGAAGTGTGTCCTCTAGAGGAGGCGAACATCAATGGCCCGGCACGGCTCCTGTTTTAGTCGTGTCAGGGGTCATCCAATAATCGTTCTCTTTCTTCAGTCAACGCGTTCACCAAACCATCCACTTCATTCTGAATCAACACTCCGCGTATAATAGTTATTAAAGTGGTGTTCGGTATCGACAGAGAGTATGTCCATATCCGATCCCGGTCTCTTTAATAACTACGTATTATTACACCGTTGGCTCTTTTATATTTCAAATCGATTCATAATTGATGTCAAAATATCATATTCGCTTCAAAAATCAAATCCATTTCAAATATCATCGTATCTATTCAAATGTAAGATTTTGTTTCAAAAATCGTTTTCGCATCAATATGTCATTTCGATTTCAAAATCATTTCGAATTTCAATTTAGGTTGCAACTTCATTTAACTCAATTCGTATTTAAATCCAAGATTTAAACATAAACATTTCACCTTATTAACCAGCTTGAAATTTTTAGAAAATAGTTTATGTAGTTTAAAAGTAGTTTAAATAATTAAAATACTTAAAAATACTTAAAATCTTTAAAATGGATTTAAAATAGACAAATTAGTTTAAAATAATTTAAATTGGGTTAAGTAGATTAAAAATAGATTAAAATAGTTTAAGTATTCAAAATGGTTTATATAACAGAGTAATTTGGAAACAAATTAAAACAGCTTCAAAACCAATCCATTTCAATTATAACTTCCCAATTCAAATAAATTTCAATTTCCAATTTATCGATTCAATTTCGATTTCAATTCAAAACAATAACTTTGACTTTAAATTTATTCAATTTTACATTCACCTTCAACTTATTCAATTCGAATGTATATCGATTTTTAGCTTGATTTTTCAAAATATCAATTTTTAACACTTAACAAAATTTTCCTTCAATATTCAAATTTAAATCCCACTTACAAATATGATTCAATTTCAGCTCAATTTCAAATATCATTTTATACCGCTTTCACTTAGTAATATTCAAAGCTCGAATTACGGTTCGATCTTTTAAAACGAATAAATTTTCGAAATTCAATCATAACCAAATTTTAAATTTCAAAGTCTCAACTTAAATCATTTAACAATTTCTTTTAACCAAAATCTATTTCAACATTCGAAACTCAATTTTTCGATAAATTCGATTTCTATAAATTGATTTCTATTTATAACTTTTAAATCAAAACATTTACATAAATTTCAAATCGACGATTTAAAATTATTAATTTAGCCAATTCGGTGTCCGTATATAATTTTCTATCCTATGGCCAAGTAATTATTTATTTAAATTAATGTCAGGGATGAGTATATATTACTTAAACCGATCACAGTGTCATATGTATGTATAACAATATATATAAGCAAATAAACATCCAAACATTTAAATATCAATCGATAACATCCATCAAAATACATCATCCAATAGACAATACAATTTATGGCAGTTTCATAGTTATCAATGTCAGGTAATTTAATCGCAATTCAATTTTAATTTCAATTTAACTGTAAATTTAATTTCAAAGGTTAATTCAAATGACAATCTATATGGCAATTAACTTTATCAAACAACGACAAACAAAAATCATAAGACTTCATAATATCCAATTTAACTAGCATAAAGATATTTAGTACGTTGTGAGCATTATAAAACACTCACCTTGATTTCAATGCAGTTCCAGCGCTTTATTTTGAATAAAATTAAACGAGCGTTTAATTTTATCCGAAATTTCCACTAGCTCCAAACGATTCCAATCCATCTCCATAGCGTAGTATTCGACAAAATGAACCCGTCGCAATTCGTTTCGTCACAATCCGACCTCGTATCAACAAGATATCACAGTTTAAAATTTATACAATTTTAAATACAATTTCTTTATTAATTTTAAACCTAGCAATCTGGACCGTAGATTTCAAGGCTACAGATCAAGGCCGCACGAGCTTCCTTCCTACGCGCGTGCTCCCTCTCCAGGACGCGACAAAGCCGAACCCATCTAGCCTCCTAAACCCTAATCACGCAACACGCTACGCTCGCTTTTAGCTCGATCAACCAGTACCATCATGTAGCTCTTGCTCGACTCCACAATCACCTGAAGCACGGTGAAGCTCGGCCTCCCCTGGAGCACGCAATTTGATGACGAACGGTCGGCCATCGCGGCCCCGTAGCTCCCATCTCGCCGCTCCAATTTCGATCGTAGCCGTTGAATATCAAGAACTCAGTGTGCTCTACATTTTCCATGTTGGGAGTTTCGCGAATCGCTTTGTGGATGAGGAGATCGGAGGGGGAGAACAAGGCTAAATTCTGGCCGTGAATATGATAATGGCGGCTGCGTATTTGAAACCCTAGTTCTCTTTTTTATTTTGCAAAAGTGAAATTAATGAAGTGCTTAAATAGAAAACGACGAACACTATTTATCCGGCCTTTCCGAACTCCGATTTACGCGCGGTGACCGGCGTTTCTAGGGTTTATCCCACGTTCTGGACACAATGGAACAGGTTTCGGAAACTAATTCGATCGTATGTGAGACTTATAGCGATAAACGATCAATTTAAATTAAATCGATTTAAACTAATTTCTGTGCATTTTAGCTTGCCCTGGACAAACGGTAAATCCGATTGACATGAAATTTGAAATCTTACAATAATATCACATTACGGATCCGATGAATCTGGTTTCTTCAAAATCCGAGACTGTTTGAAAAATGACTATTTTAACTCGTCAAATTAATATTAAAACAATTTCGATGCGTTTCGAGCTGCTACGGTCAAACGAAAACTCCGATTGCTACTAAAATTGAAATCCGATAATAACAAACTATTACGGATCCAATGGAACTGGTTTCGTCCAATCTGAGACTGTTCGAAAATTGGCTATTTTTCAGTCGATAATTAAATATTAAAATATTCAATTTTCACAAATTTACTTTTAATTCGATTTTAAAAGTTCTACAACATCATTCTAACTTTAATATGATAAAATAAAATTTTACAAATCATTTTTAATCATATTAAACCCGTTATTCAATTATCCAATAAATTCCAATTTTAAAATCTTATTAACTCTACTATAATCCCAATATAACTTACATTCTCTTTGGAAACCAATTTGAATCATATTAAATCAAATTTCAATTATTCGCTCTATTTTCACATATTAAATTTCAATATCAAACTAATCATATCAAATTCGGAATTTAATTATTCAAACATTTGTAATATTAAATTTAAACAATTTGATTATTCTTAAATCACTATCTTTTGAAATATTCAAAACGAACTTAAAATTTAACTTTTGAAACGAGTTAAGATTATAGAACAACCATTTCCATTATACGGTTATTCAATTCCCATTATTAAATTATTCCATAAATTCCAAATATTAAATTTAAACAATTTCGATTATCCAATTATTCATTATCTTTTGAAATATTGAAATTGAACTTATAAGAATCAACTTTTAAAACCAATTCACAATTTAGAACAGTATTTTCACTTTACAGTTATTCAATTATTCAATAAGTTTTAAATATTTAATTTAAACAATTTACCTGTTCAATATTCAATATTTGATTTTTAAATAGATTTTTTACTTATCAATCAATTACTCTATTATACCCAATGAATTCAATATTTATTATCCTATTCAACTTTTGATTGCAAAGGCATTCACTAAGTAGATTTTATTTTTCATTACTTGGATAATTATTGTCGCAATTCATTCCAGTTATTATTATTCCAAACGAATTACAAATTTTTTTTCTAACATTAAATCACGAAATCTTTTAAATTACCTATTTTAATTATCGAAAATTTACGGGTCGTTACACTCTCCCCCACTCAAAACTTTTCGTCCCCGAAAAGGAAAAAGAAGGGAAAAGGAACTAAGTATAGAATTCAACATTAGATATATTTTATTCAAAGTTACCAACTTATAAACAATGAAATTCCATTTATAAAGTCATTACTACACCTTTACTAAGTCATTCCAAACGGCTTTCTAACTTTAAAAGTTAGTTATCAAAACAAGTTATAAAAAATTTTAAAACTTGAAAAATTTTCTAACACCCGGATTTTACAGAAAATTTCGGCAGAGTCTCCTTTGCGCGGCTCGATCGGAAAAAAATGACAGTATATATATCACAAATATACATCTCATCAAGTGATGAGTCATCCCGCAGGGAAAAAGTGTTAAAGTACGGTATGTAATCCGAGATATGTACCTTATATTTTGTTAGCGAGCATATACAGATAATATAGCGCGAAAGCGAGCTCCAAATGCGAAGCAAGCGCAATCCGCACCTACTAAACACTCAACAAACCATGAGAACATGCGTATTATGAAAATAATATCAATATACATCATATAGCAACATAACAACTACATGCCAACATAGCAAATGCAACAAACAACAAATGCAACCATCAATCAACTATCATCCAACGAATCCATAACCAATCAATATAAATTCACTTCTCATTAATATTTATTGACTTGGGTTTCAATTTTTAATCACAGTTGATTCATTAACGTTGGATTTTACTAACATTCATTCTCAATTCAATTAGTTAACATTCACTAATTTATATTTACATTAGTTCACTTCCAATTTGAATCAAATTAAATTCTATTTAAATTCATTTAACTTCCAATTTGATTTCAATAATTTATAGTTTTCAATTTCCTTAATCATTTAATGAATTATATACAATCAACTAACAATCATATAACAACCAAATCATACCCAACATAATCAAGTTATTAATTTTTCACTCAATTTGGTTTATCTCTTTTATATATATATCCTGTTATATAATTTTAAAAGAATCGTTTTATATTTGGTATCTTAAATTTTCAATATTAACTTTAATTAAGTCCGTAAGCCATACATATATCATCCGTGAGCAATATCAAATCTAATCGCTTATTCGATCACACAATTTCACTTCCAAACTAGTATCGTTCACACGACTCTCTAGTGCGGACTCAGATTTGGTTCCTTGATTGGAAACTGTTACTCTCCTTGCATAGCCATATACTATGATAGAGAATTCCAGAATCAAATTAAAAATCCATATCCAGGGTTCGCCGTCGAAAATCGAGTGAAAAATCCTAACTTGGATCGATATAAATCATCTCGAAATTTTATGCTCGAATTTGGATCAAATCGTTATGCGAATAAAATAATATACGTACAACTTATGTATCACCTTTCAATAGATTTCTATACAATTTATGTGACGAACCGAATTCGATGTCCGACAACAACATTAAATTCGTATCGCCGGAGCTTGCAACAACATTAGATGATAAATAACACAGCGGAAATAAAAGATGATATCACTGATACAACATGAATACAATATCCAATACATCAATTTGATACAATGATAATCATCAACATCAGAGAATACAATACAAAAATACAGCGGAACACGATACAAAATGATAAGTCTTCACAGAATCCAATACTGCAACTCTGATCCAAAGGCTCCAATGACAAGCTCCCAAAACTCCAAGCTCGATCCACCATAAAGGTTGCACAAAGATAAGCAAGTCCGTCCGTGGACTCCAAAGACTCCAAAATGATCAAAAAGAAAGCTGAAGGCTACCAAACGATATCTACTACCTGACTATCTGAAAAACCAAACTCTAGACTGCCCGTGTGGAAAATGGTGGGCACCCAGAGTTTAGAAAGGAACAATAAACTCCGGGTCAGTCATGGGACTGGTATGAGCAAACAAAAACATTTGGGCTTTGAAACAAACAAAAGGTTTTAAGTTTTTAAATCCGCAATGCTTTTTGAAAATGAAACTACCATAAGGCCTCCCGGCACACACACAATGCAAACGCACACATGGGGGAGATTTCTCCTTATGATAGTCAAAGATGCTTACTACGAGAAAAATTCTTTGATATTATTACTAGTGCATAGTGGAAAATCTTTCGAAAATATAATATAAATCCTAGCCAGCATAGGTACCATGATGCTATGCCTACTATAGCTGCCATGTTAAATGGCAGGTTCTACAACTAAAATCGTACAAGGCACGTATTGGATGAATGGGTTTCCAACAAATGGTCAGGCTAAGGAACTTCCTATTGCCACATGGGAACGCCTCTGGCGGGACGCCCCGAGAACCACCCTGGCTCTCTGCTAAACAAGGCCGGCTACCCCCTTCCCGGGGAATAAAACCTCAGATATGCCACCCCCGGTCCTTTGGGACCTTTAACCGAGGATCCTCTACACCAACAACATCACACAGTAATAATATAGTGTGTCCACATGAGTAAGTATCTGGGCTCCATACCATGATACTACCCTTTTCCAGAAGGAATGGTCATACCCTAGGGGAGCTACCCCTGAAACCTTGCCGCATCTTTCCTGTTTCGACCATTACCGGTTTGTGAGGCTCGATGAGGTTTCGTCCACAAAGCTACGCTTTTTCACAAAGCCACGCTTTGATCACAAATGATCAACAAATGATCGTCAATCACACAGCAGCACTTAGCATGCCACACTACCAAATTGGGAGTATATCGCTGATAACTTCAACTACATAACCTCTGAGCTCGTACGTCTCAGAGAAGGGTGTTAAGCTAAGAGAATAAATTCTCCGCCACCAACAGATATGTATTTGAAAGAAATCAGCTTTAAATCTCAAAGTGTAGTGTCGGACACACGACCATACAAGTCTGTTCCGGGCTCGAACAGAACCGAAGGCACTTCCGAAGAAGCCCTTGCAAATCCGGGTATTCACAATCCCGATCGGACTTTCCATCACTTAGGGAATCTCTATACCGTAGCTACTCAGTGCAGAGACAATCGATAGGTCATCCTATCGTTCTCGCAAATACCCGGTCTTCACCACCGGTCTTCAATTGCTATCCACAACGACGTATCATTATTCGGAATGGGCTATATGACACCAGGTCCTCTTCCGGCTAAACCGAATAATGAGCGTAATATTTAAAACATATGGATATGGGATTTCAGTTAAGTCACAACTTAAATTTCAAAATTCCCTTTTTAATGGTTTAAACCAATTACCATTTAAATCTTTAAACACAAAGATTTAGTTCACAAAATTTACCCAAATTCACAAAGATCCATTCACTTATTTCAAAGCAATTTCCATTTTATTTGGATTAATCCACTTAATCTTTTAAATAAAAGATTTAACTCATAGCTTTCAAAACCATTTCCAAAAGTTCATTCATAACTTGGAAAACTGTATTTCGATTCAAAACTTGAAATTCCTATAATACCAATTGGGAAATTCATTTCTTATATGAAAGCTTTTATCGTTTGAAAACACACAGTTTTCATCTTGGAAAACCAAACATTTAGATTATACAAGTTTCTCAAACTTGGGTTAAATTTAATTCTCAAAACAACACCTTTTAAAAATTGGTTTAAAAACCCATATAACTTGTATGACCTTTTACTTCATAAATTCTCAAAATAGAATTTAATTTCAAATTTTGAATTCAATTTTAAATTGAATTATTAAGTTTCAAAACTTTATTAAGTTATCCAAAATAACCTTTATTTTAGAAATTCTTTCCCAAAAGCTTTTCATTTTAAAGCCCGATCCATTTTCAAAATCATTTAGATTTAAAAATTCAATTTAAAAATTATTTCAAAAATCTATGACTTAACCCAACTCCACGTGCAATCCATATTTGTGTGTGTATAGTGTAGTCCAAGGGGTTTTACACAATAGTGCACACATCTATCATAAGAATATCAATAAGCGGTATAACTCATAACGCTTATCTTCATTCACAGATTCATAGATAAAGTAAATTAATCAATCACAAAGATTCACTATTACAATCCGATGTGGGTTTCGGGTAACCAATTGGTATCCGACTCCCTGTCGCATCGAAATTCAAATGTCGTTTATGGGTCAAAGGATTTGCATATTCATATAACAATATATTCATCACAAATAAAACATCTCATCACAAAGCATCACATAGCATCAAATATCAAATAAATCAATCTATCACAAAGCATCTGATTGCAATCAAACAACTACAACTAGGATGAATAAATTGGGTGGTTTATTTTATCAATAACATAATTACTTTTATTAGTAATCTTAAATTAATGATTTATTAATTTCAATTAAGTTTTAATTACCCTCATAAATTAATCATTTCTTTAATTAATTATCTTAATTAATTAACCCTTAATTGTAATTAAATCTTACTTACTTTTACTACTTAATTATTCCTTAATTAATTACTTTTATTAAAAAAATCCCTAATTATAAATTAAATCTTTATTATAATTAATTGTCCTTAACTGATTTATTAATCACTTTAAGTTATTTGACCTTTAATTACCTTCTCTTATTCCTTAATTAACTACTTTAATTTATAAACCTTTAATTATTGATTTATTAATCACTAATCCTTAATTATCTTTTTTATTTACTTCAATTCCTAACATTAAGTACTTTACATCAAGTAATAAGTTTCTTTAATTTAATTTCTTTTTTCAAAACCTTACCAAATTTTAAAAGATAAGACCTTTATCCTAGTCAATCTATTAATTACAAAATCAAATCTCACTTCAATAAACCTTCAAATAAACTTAATTATTATCCCATAAATTCACAAAGAATTTTATTAAGGAAAATAAGTCAACTTGTTTGACTAAACATTAAAAACTTGATTTATTAAAAAAAATTCGAAACTGTTTTGCAAAATCCACAAACCCGATAACCCCAGGTTCCCTCATTTCTCTTCGAGTTTCCTCGCATCTTGCTTCGAGTAAACTAACCAACTCCCCGTGCTTGGCTTCGAGTCGCGATCCTCCTTCCCCACCAACTCAAACACGCTGATACACAGAGGTGCACGTATACGTGCACAACGTCGCTAGCCACAGCTGATCAACGACGAACTCTCCAGCAAGTCACCAAAGACCTCCAGCCTCGATTCGAACAACCCAAACCCCATAATCACCGCTAAATCAAAAACGAGCCACTGCGTTGAAAACTGGAACGAAACCCATATCACAAAACCGCCACGAACCCCCTCCTCTGACCACCTGAACGTCGCCCCCCTCCGGTCTCGTCTCTGACAAACTCCAACCTAACGCCTCCCCGAGTACCACCACACTCGATCCACCAGGAAGTTCGTACCGATCAAAACTCTCAGCTCAATGCAAAATTAGGGTTAAGCCCCATATTGATCTCGTCCCCTTGATTTACACAATCGAAAAAAATTCTAACATTTTTCCTGACTTCCATAATCATTAAGCTTGCTTCAAAACCAATTTCATCGTCCAAGATTTGTTTAATAATTAGGAATTGGTAAAAAACATTTTTTTGTTCATCTCAAAACTGCTCGTTACATACGTAACTAAAAATCATCGTATTTGATTTAAAAATCTTGTTTTTGATTGTTGGTTCCAGATATAAGATCAAATCAACAAAATTAAACATTCGAATTTAACATGAAATTTTCATTTTACTGTAACTTCCTTTTTTTTTTCTCCTGAATATTTACTAATTTTTTTCTATTTAAAACTATTTTAGAAACAACATCACATTGGTATAGTTATTTTACTTTCAAAGATCATCATCTATTAAGACTCAGAAAAAAAAGGAAATTGAGTATTTTTTTTTCCTCAGACAGGTTTGAAACCTGTAACTATAACAGAGGCTATATATGCCTTTCCAACAGATATGCAGCAGTCACCTATGTTCACATGGACACTTTGTCACCCATACAACATGTTTCACATCATTTTTTCGAATTTTTATCACTTGCAAACCCATATAAAACATATATAAATTTTACATCTTTTTGTTATCTAAAACAGAGACAGAGAAACAAAGAATAACCTGGGACTTGTTTTGATGTTTTCTTTGATTTGAAATTGTTTTTAAAACTTAAGTTTGATTATGCCATCACATTTCATTTGAAGATCTTCACCAAAATCTATTTTCCTTTTGAGATATAAATTTTGATATGCAATCCTAGTGTTTGAGGAATCAACAGGGAAATGCACACAGTCATATATCCAACTATTTGTATGCATAGACAATGCAAGCATATTTCAGCAACCAACAAACATTTTTAAATGCAAATCCAAACATTTAAACCATAAAAGAAAATTTAAGTGGGGCCTGCTCACCTGAATTAATGAAGAACAGAGGCCAAATTTGAGATTTTTGAAAGCTTTCTCTTTGAAACTGGAAGTGTTTCCAGGTTTTACTTTATTCCTTTGAATCTGTAGCTTGACTTCCTTCTTTGTTTTCCATTTTTTTCTCTTTGAAGTTTTGTTTGCCACAGAATTGATCTTCAGGTTTATGTTTTGAACTTTGTTCTGCTAGCTTGCCTTTTGATTTTTCTTGATCCTGACTTTTGTTTTGATGCTCTTAAATCTTGCTTCCAGGCTTAAACTACTTGATACTTTGCCTTGCTACTTCCAGCTTTTAAATCGTTTCAGATGTAACTGAAGTATGCTTTGATTTGTTTTCAAATTTCGGGAGAGAATGGGTTTGAGTTTGAAGGGTTTGTTTTTTTTTTTTTTTTTTTTTTTTCAGATTTTCGATTTTCTTTGAAGAGGAGGGTGGATTTTCGAACTTGTGTTTTGAGGATGCAACTTGTTTTCTCTGATTTCTTGCTTTTGAAAAGAATGAACACAACTGACTTGTGATTTCAGATTTTTTTGAGAAGTGGAATGGCTGGCTATTATTATTTGCATGTTCCCCAAAAATTTGATTTAAAAGAAAACAAAATTTCTTTGCCACTTGTACAAATTCTTCTTTGTATGATATACACTTGTAGCTTGTAGGGAGAATTATGTTTAAATCCCTTGACTCAAATTGTTTTGTAAATTTTTTGTTTAATCCTCCATGTAATTGTATTTTTATGTATGCATATGTCTTAATGTTTAAATTTGTTTATGCTTATTTTTTTTCATTTGTTTATATCCTCTTTTATATTTATATTTTTACACAAATAAAATTTCTATTGTTTTTCACATTCAACTTAATTTTAGCTCACTATCTCTGTATACAACTTTTTTATACATTTTATATTCATGCATTTTTTTATTATTTATTTTCTTTTTGCACAACCTTTAAAAAGTTAAGAGTGATTTAAATATTTTGATTACATATTTACAAAGGATTACTTTTATTTATATAGGTGAATTTTACTTAAAAATAATATTTTGAAAATGGGTGCATTAATTTATTCTATCTTTTTATTACAACTTCCAAATCTATTCAATATTTTAGAAACAACCATTTTACTAATTTAAAGCTTTTAATCCTATTTTATTTTTTTAATACATTTTTATTTTTGAAAACCAATGTTTGTTGATAATTTACTTATTCTCATATTCCAAATCAAATTGCTATTTCTCTTTAAATTAATATTTATTTTTAATCCAAATTTTATTTTATAAGATTACTTATCCTTAAATTTTTTTTACCAAATTTTACTTATAATCTAAAATTTTAAATTTATTCCAGGAATTCCCTAATTAATACATGAATAACTTCATAATTTATTTTCAAAATTAAATTAATTGACAAATTAATCTTAGTTAATTTTCAGGAATGTTACAGATTCCCCCACTTAAAGAAATTTCGTCCCCGAAATTTGCTAGGGAGACGAGAAAGAATAGACGATAGATAAAGAACGATTGATCAGATCAGATCGAAATATTTATTCTGCATTCAGTTTACCAAATCAGAATATCAACAAATATGAGAATCAACTCATTCAATTATGAAATAATTGGGTTATTAGATCTACGAAATATACAGGGGTATTGGTTAGTTCGAAGGGATAACTAACCATTCGTAGATTACATCGAAACCCAATGAAATAGACAGAAATGGATTCGACTACGATCTCAGATTCAAGATTTAACTTATTTATGATTTGCTAAGAAATAAAACTATGGGTAGTTCTCCTATAACGAACAAACTCGAAAATTTAATCGTAAACGAGAAGGTTACCTTATAAAATTTCCTTTCCTTTATCAGCCCTTGAGGTTGAAGAATCACCCCTGACTGCGTACCTCTTTGCTACTAGAGCTTGCTTCTTTGCTGGACAGTCGTTGATCCTGTGTCCTGGCTTACGGCAATGATAGCATCCCGTAGATTCCTGATCTGGCCTCATAGATGGCTCTCTCAATCCTGGCTTCCAAGGATTCTTACATTTATCTGAGTAGTGGCCTTTCTCCAAGCAGTTGAGACAAGTGACTTCTTTCAGCTTTTTCTTTCGAGAATTCTTCTTTTCTTTTTCTTTCCTCGATTTCTTTCCACCAAACTTCTTTTTCCTCCAATTCAGATTGCTTGTATCTCCATCCTCCTCTGGAACTTCCTGTTTATCCAGAGTATCATATCTATAACCCATATCAATTAATTCAGAAAACGATTCCTTAACGTGAATAGTCATTCTCTCCTGATATTCCTCGTTCATTCCTCGAATAAACTTTTCATTCTTCTTTAATGGTGTATTCACCAATTCTGGACCAAATCGAGATAACTCGTTGAATTTGTTCAAATACTCTTCAAATGATAAACTTCCTTGCTTCAAATCTATAAACTCTTGGTACATTCTAGAGATACCAGCAGACGGCATATATCGCTGCTCGAACACTTCCTTGAAACGACTCCAAGTAAATTCATCCGCCGGTTCATCTAATGTAATAGTTTCCCACCAAGCTAAAGCCTCTTCCTGGAGTTGCCAAGTAGCTATCAATCGCATCTGATCATCTTCCAATTTTAGTCCTTTAAAAATCCTTTCACACGATCGAATCCAGGCTTGTGCTTCGATAAGGGTTTCTTTGCCAGTGAATGTCTTTCCACCAAGTCTAGAAAAACTTCGATATAAATCAGCTAGATTTGATTGAGATTGAATAGGAACATCTGTCGTTGCAGGGCCTTGACCAGTTGAAGTGGTACTTCCCCGTCCCCAATCTCGTCCTCTTCTTCCACTCATTCTCACTATCTGTGAATAGTAAGAAAACCGATTTAGGCATTCGGACGAAATATCTTAGAGAATAACAACAGATAAAGTGAATAGATTGAGAAATTTGGATTTTGGTTTCACTGGTTATACTCATTCTAGGGTATACTTCACCCTATCTCTAATGAGCCATCTAATGTGTTACACTCCGTAGCTAAAGTTCTTACTCAACCTTTAGCTCTGATACCAAACTGTGACGAACCGAATTCGATGTCCGACAACAACATTAAATTCGTATCGCCGGAGCTTGCAACAACATTAGATGATAAATAACACAGCGGAAATAAAAGATGATATCACTGATACAACATGAATACAATATCCAATACATCAATTTGATACAATGATAATCATCAACATCAGAGAATACAATACAAAAATACAGCGGAACACGATACAAAATGATAAGTCTTCACAGAATCCAATACTGCAACTCTGATCCAAAGGCTCCAATGACAAGCTCCCAAAACTCCAAGCTCGATCCACCATAAAGGTTGCACAAAGATAAGCAAGTCCGTCCGTGGACTCCAAAGACTCCAAAATGATCAAAAAGAAAGCTGAAGGCTACCAAACGATATCTACTACCTGACTATCTGAAAAACCAAACTCTAGACTGCCCGTGTGGAAAATGGTGGGCACCCAGAGTTTAGAAAGGAACAATAAACTCCGGGTCAGTCATGGGACTGGTATGAGCAAACAAAAACATTTGGGCTTTGAAACAAACAAAAGGTTTTAAGTTTTTAAATCCGCAATGCTTTTTGAAAATGAAACTACCATAAGGCCTCCCGGCACACACACAATGCAAACGCACACATGGGGGAGATTTCTCCTTATGATAGTCAAAGATGCTTACTACGAGAAAAATTCTTTGATATTATTACTAGTGCATAGTGGAAAATCTTTCGAAAATATAATATAAATCCTAGCCAGCATAGGTACCATGATGCTATGCCTACTATAGCTGCCATGTTAAATGGCAGGTTCTACAACTAAAATCGTACAAGGCACGTATTGGATGAATGGGTTTCCAACAAATGGTCAGGCTAAGGAACTTCCTATTGCCACATGGGAACGCCTCTGGCGGGACGCCCCGAGAACCACCCTGGCTCTCTGCTAAACAAGGCCGGCTACCCCCTTCCCGGGGAATAAAACCTCAGATATGCCACCCCCGGTCCTTTGGGACCTTTAACCGAGGATCCTCTACACCAACAACATCACACAGTAATAATATAGTGTGTCCACATGAGTAAGTATCTGGGCTCCATACCATGATACTACCCTTTTCCAGAAGGAATGGTCATACCCTAGGGGAGCTACCCCTGAAACCTTGCCGCATCTTTCCTGTTTCGACCATTACCGGTTTGTGAGGCTCGATGAGGTTTCGTCCACAAAGCTACGCTTTTTCACAAAGCCACGCTTTGATCACAAATGATCAACAAATGATCGTCAATCACACAGCAGCACTTAGCATGCCACACTACCAAATTGGGAGTATATCGCTGATAACTTCAACTACATAACCTCTGAGCTCGTACGTCTCAGAGAAGGGTGTTAAGCTAAGAGAATAAATTCTCCGCCACCAACAGATATGTATTTGAAAGAAATCAGCTTTAAATCTCAAAGTGTAGTGTCGGACACACGACCATACAAGTCTGTTCCGGGCTCGAACAGAACCGAAGGCACTTCCGAAGAAGCCCTTGCAAATCCGGGTATTCACAATCCCGATCGGACTTTCCATCACTTAGGGAATCTCTATACCGTAGCTACTCAGTGCAGAGACAATCGATAGGTCATCCTATCGTTCTCGCAAATACCCGGTCTTCACCACCGGTCTTCAATTGCTATCCACAACGACGTATCATTATTCGGAATGGGCTATATGACACCAGGTCCTCTTCCGGCTAAACCGAATAATGAGCGTAATATTTAAAACATATGGATATGGGATTTCAGTTAAGTCACAACTTAAATTTCAAAATTCCCTTTTTAATGGTTTAAACCAATTACCATTTAAATCTTTAAACACAAAGATTTAGTTCACAAAATTTACCCAAATTCACAAAGATCCATTCACTTATTTCAAAGCAATTTCCATTTTATTTGGATTAATCCACTTAATCTTTTAAATAAAAGATTTAACTCATAGCTTTCAAAACCATTTCCAAAAGTTCATTCATAACTTGGAAAACTGTATTTCGATTCAAAACTTGAAATTCCTATAATACCAATTGGGAAATTCATTTCTTATATGAAAGCTTTTATCGTTTGAAAACACACAGTTTTCATCTTGGAAAACCAAACATTTAGATTATACAAGTTTCTCAAACTTGGGTTAAATTTAATTCTCAAAACAACACCTTTTAAAAATTGGTTTAAAAACCCATATAACTTGTATGACCTTTTACTTCATAAATTCTCAAAATAGAATTTAATTTCAAATTTTGAATTCAATTTTAAATTGAATTATTAAGTTTCAAAACTTTATTAAGTTATCCAAAATAACCTTTATTTTAGAAATTCTTTCCCAAAAGCTTTTCATTTTAAAGCCCGATCCATTTTCAAAATCATTTAGATTTAAAAATTCAATTTAAAAATTATTTCAAAAATCTATGACTTAACCCAACTCCACGTGCAATCCATATTTGTGTGTGTATAGTGTAGTCCAAGGGGTTTTACACAATAGTGCACACATCTATCATAAGAATATCAATAAGCGGTATAACTCATAACGCTTATCTTCATTCACAGATTCATAGATAAAGTAAATTAATCAATCACAAAGATTCACTATTACAATCCGATGTGGGTTTCGGGTAACCAATTGGTATCCGACTCCCTGTCGCATCGAAATTCAAATGTCGTTTATGGGTCAAAGGATTTGCATATTCATATAACAATATATTCATCACAAATAAAACATCTCATCACAAAGCATCACATAGCATCAAATATCAAATAAATCAATCTATCACAAAGCATCTGATTGCAATCAAACAACTACAACTAGGATGAATAAATTGGGTGGTTTATTTTATCAATAACATAATTACTTTTATTAGTAATCTTAAATTAATGATTTATTAATTTCAATTAAGTTTTAATTACCCTCATAAATTAATCATTTCTTTAATTAATTATCTTAATTAATTAACCCTTAATTGTAATTAAATCTTACTTACTTTTACTACTTAATTATTCCTTAATTAATTACTTTTATTAAAAAAATCCCTAATTATAAATTAAATCTTTATTATAATTAATTGTCCTTAACTGATTTATTAATCACTTTAAGTTATTTGACCTTTAATTACCTTCTCTTATTCCTTAATTAACTACTTTAATTTATAAACCTTTAATTATTGATTTATTAATCACTAATCCTTAATTATCTTTTTTATTTACTTCAATTCCTAACATTAAGTACTTTACATCAAGTAATAAGTTTCTTTAATTTAATTTCTTTTTTCAAAACCTTACCAAATTTTAAAAGATAAGACCTTTATCCTAGTCAATCTATTAATTACAAAATCAAATCTCACTTCAATAAACCTTCAAATAAACTTAATTATTATCCCATAAATTCACAAAGAATTTTATTAAGGAAAATAAGTCAACTTGTTTGACTAAACATTAAAAACTTGATTTATTAAAAAAAATTCGAAACTGTTTTGCAAAATCCACAAACCCGATAACCCCAGGTTCCCTCATTTCTCTTCGAGTTTCCTCGCATCTTGCTTCGAGTAAACTAACCAACTCCCCGTGCTTGGCTTCGAGTCGCGATCCTCCTTCCCCACCAACTCAAACACGCTGATACACAGAGGTGCACGTATACGTGCACAACGTCGCTAGCCACAGCTGATCAACGACGAACTCTCCAGCAAGTCACCAAAGACCTCCAGCCTCGATTCGAACAACCCAAACCCCATAATCACCGCTAAATCAAAAACGAGCCACTGCGTTGAAAACTGGAACGAAACCCATATCACAAAACCGCCACGAACCCCCTCCTCTGACCACCTGAACGTCGCCCCCCTCCGGTCTCGTCTCTGAAAAACTCCAACCTAACGCCTCCCCGAGTACCACCACACTCGATCCACCAGGAAGTTCGTACCGATCAAAACTCTCAGCTCAATGCAAAATTAGGGTTAAGCCCCATATTGATCTCGTCCCCTTGATTTACACAATCGAAAAAAATTCTAACATTTTTCCTGACTTCCATAATCATTAAGCTTGCTTCAAAACCAATTTCATCGTCCAAGATTTGTTTAATAATTAGGAATTGGTAAAAAACATTTTTTTGTTCATCTCAAAACTGCTCGTTACATACGTAACTAAAAATCATCGTATTTGATTTAAAAATCTTGTTTTTGATTGTTGGTTCCAGATATAAGATCAAATCAACAAAATTAAACATTCGAATTTAACATGAAATTTTCATTTTACTGTAACTTCCTTTTTTTTTTCTCCTGAATATTTACTAATTTTTTTCTATTTAAAACTATTTTAGAAACAACATCACATTGGTATAGTTATTTTACTTTCAAAGATCATCATCTATTAAGACTCAGAAAAAAAAGGAAATTGAGTATTTTTTTTTCCTCAGACAGGTTTGAAACCTGTAACTATAACAGAGGCTATATATGCCTTTCCAACAGATATGCAGCAGTCACCTATGTTCACATGGACACTTTGTCACCCATACAACATGTTTCACATCATTTTTTCGAATTTTTATCACTTGCAAACCCATATAAAACATATATAAATTTTACATCTTTTTGTTATCTAAAACAGAGACAGAGAAACAAAGAATAACCTGGGACTTGTTTTGATGTTTTCTTTGATTTGAAATTGTTTTTAAAACTTAAGTTTGATTATGCCATCACATTTCATTTGAAGATCTTCACCAAAATCTATTTTCCTTTTGAGATATAAATTTTGATATGCAATCCTAGTGTTTGAGGAATCAACAGGGAAATGCACACAGTCATATATCCAACTATTTGTATGCATAGACAATGCAAGCATATTTCAGCAACCAACAAACATTTTTAAATGCAAATCCAAACATTTAAACCATAAAAGAAAATTTAAGTGGGGCCTGCTCACCTGAATTAATGAAGAACAGAGGCCAAATTTGAGATTTTTGAAAGCTTTCTCTTTGAAACTGGAAGTGTTTCCAGGTTTTACTTTATTCCTTTGAATCTGTAGCTTGACTTCCTTCTTTGTTTTCCATTTTTTTCTCTTTGAAGTTTTGTTTGCCACAGAATTGATCTTCAGGTTTATGTTTTGAACTTTGTTCTGCTAGCTTGCCTTTTGATTTTTCTTGATCCTGACTTTTGTTTTGATGCTCTTAAATCTTGCTTCCAGGCTTAAACTACTTGATACTTTGCCTTGCTACTTCCAGCTTTTAAATCGTTTCAGATGTAACTGAAGTATGCTTTGATTTGTTTTCAAATTTCGGGAGAGAATGGGTTTGAGTTTGAAGGGTTTGTTTTTTTTTTTTTTTTTTTTTTTTCAGATTTTCGATTTTCTTTGAAGAGGAGGGTGGATTTTCGAACTTGTGTTTTGAGGATGCAACTTGTTTTCTCTGATTTCTTGCTTTTGAAAAGAATGAACACAACTGACTTGTGATTTCAGATTTTTTTGAGAAGTGGAATGGCTGGCTATTATTATTTGCATGTTCCCCAAAAATTTGATTTAAAAGAAAACAAAATTTCTTTGCCACTTGTACAAATTCTTCTTTGTATGATATACACTTGTAGCTTGTAGGGAGAATTATGTTTAAATCCCTTGACTCAAATTGTTTTGTAAATTTTTTGTTTAATCCTCCATGTAATTGTATTTTTATGTATGCATATGTCTTAATGTTTAAATTTGTTTATGCTTATTTTTTTTCATTTGTTTATATCCTCTTTTATATTTATATTTTTACACAAATAAAATTTCTATTGTTTTTCACATTCAACTTAATTTTAGCTCACTATCTCTGTATACAACTTTTTTATACATTTTATATTCATGCATTTTTTTATTATTTATTTTCTTTTTGCACAACCTTTAAAAAGTTAAGAGTGATTTAAATATTTTGATTACATATTTACAAAGGATTACTTTTATTTATATAGGTGAATTTTACTTAAAAATAATATTTTGAAAATGGGTGCATTAATTTATTCTATCTTTTTATTACAACTTCCAAATCTATTCAATATTTTAGAAACAACCATTTTACTAATTTAAAGCTTTTAATCCTATTTTATTTTTTTAATACATTTTTATTTTTGAAAACCAATGTTTGTTGATAATTTACTTATTCTCATATTCCAAATCAAATTGCTATTTCTCTTTAAATTAATATTTATTTTTAATCCAAATTTTATTTTATAAGATTACTTATCCTTAAATTTTTTTTACCAAATTTTACTTATAATCTAAAATTTTAAATTTATTCCAGGAATTCCCTAATTAATACATGAATAACTTCATAATTTATTTTCAAAATTAAATTAATTGACAAATTAATCTTAGTTAATTTTCAGGAATGTTACAATTTATCTATATTAAATTATTTTATTGACTTTCATTTTATTTACAATTAATTATTCACAATCCATTATTCAGTTAATATATCCATTTCTTTACATAGCATCTTCTTTAACATTATCTTTTCTTAAACATCATATCAAAGAATTTGCTTACTCAAGTTCATTTTGAACATTCTATATAATTTAATTAAATTCAATTTCATTTTCCCATTTGATTCTTAGCTATAAGAAATTCCTTTGTTTACATTTATTGCATATTCATAGTTTCAGTTAATACAAATTTATTTGTGGAACATTTTATTAATCATCACTTTAGTTTATAGTCATTCCATAAAAGTCTAACTTCTTATATATGATTTTCTTAGTTTACTGTTATCTCAAAGTTACAAATTCAAATTTTCTATGCCATTTATATTTATTTTCTATAACCAATTTACAAAAGATATTATACAATTCATTTGTCTTCTTTCTTAAGTTCACTTACTTGTTCCATTTATCCATTTATCATTTCATGTTATATTTAAGTATATAACATTTTTATCACAACCAAATTTTCATTTATATACATTTTAATTCCTTTTGAGTTTTCCTTACTTGTATGCTTCAATTATTTTCAGGTTCTGTTTATTTGTACAATATCTCATTACATATCCAAAACATCGTTTTAACTTTTAACATTTGATAAGTCTTGTTATATGTTATCAGAATGTAATTTTGGTATTATACAAATTTATAGAATTTCATTTTTACTTAATTAGAATGTTCACAAATTTAATTTGTTTAAATCCTCTTTACCTTTCAACTTTAAAGTTTTCCCAAAACATAAGCTTAGATATCTTAATCCTCTTATTTTATAAATTTTGGTTATTCACATTTCATTCAAATAATTTGAAAATTACTAATTAACACAACTTAGAAATTTAAATGCCCGGTTCTTTTCAAATCGTTTGAAATAAACATATACACTGATATCTTTTTTTTATATATCAAATCATACCTTTGGAATTTAAACCAAAACCCATTTACCCAAAATAATTTCGAAGAAAAGAAAAGCTTCTTAGAAGTCTCCCCCACTTTGAGACTCGAAAATGAACGTCGATGATGTTGTGCAGTCATCACCGAAATTATTTTCCAGCGACAGAAGAGAGGAGTACTGAATTCATTCCTTCTTAAAATCCTTTCAAAATATTTCCCATAAATATTTTCCAACTAACATCACAATATATTTTCTTCAAAGCTTTGAAAACCATTTTTCAAAATCTCCGGGGATTAAATTCAATATTTTCCAGTTTAATTCTATTTTAATTTATAAGTCACCTTTATAAATATTCTTATAGGATTTTCTTTCTTAAAACATTCCACAAGTTTTTTTATTATTGTTTATTTTTCAATAAGCCTTATTTATTAAAACACAATATCCAATTAATGATAACAATCAATATTATCGTTTCCAACAACCAAATAAGCTAGATAGATCACAATAAATTTTGAAATAAATTCTTTATATACAAAATAAAATTAGGGCAAAATTATTTCATTTACCCAATTTCAAAACAATACTATGTCGAATTGTTCTGTTTAAGAGTTTAGAGATCCCTATTAATGACGTTAATTACTCGTATTGACCAGAATCCATAAGCCACTCAACAAATAAACCGACACAATATAAAACATTTTATATCACTAACAAATACGCTCTCTCATATACATACACTCAGCGAAACTACCCTATTTATAAATAGTCAGACCCCACAAAGCTAAGGTTATCGCTAAACCAAAGCTCTGATACCAACTGTAACGACCCTCCTTTTTGGACAGTTTAAACCGATGATCGAATGCACATACCGATTCCAAACCATTCAAAAGGGCAGATGGTTATTGGGGTAAATAAGGAAAGAAAAGAAAGAGAAATAAAGGAAAAGAAACAACACAGAATCTCGCAGCGGAACAATAAAATATAATAGTCAAATAAACAGTTCATGAATCTGCTTACTATACTTTGACAATTATTTATACAACATTTATCAGAGTTATACATTTACAATAGAACAATTAAAATAATGCAGCAGATAGCATGATGCAAGGGTAATAATAGTAATAGTATACCAAATCTTCGTCTTCATCCGCCAGAATAGATCTTCAAAAATCTGAAAAACTCAGGACTGACCCGAGCGTAATGAAAAGACAAAACACTCGAGTCAGGACTAAAATATCCTTATAAAAGTTAAATCAATCGTAAATAAATATGAGTGTAACGGCGTCAGAGATGTTCACGGGGTTTGACATCTCATATCCAGTGTCAACGTGCGTGCAATAACTCAAGAGATGTTACGGGATTTTCCATCTCTTAAGGATCCGTTAAACTATCTACTATGTAGTAATGTACGCTAAGTAGATAATGCCTATCAGTAATATAAAGTATCAAAATAGCGTTAAGGCGTTACCATAATCCCCCTTAACACATTTTTATAGTGCCATAGTCTGTACAGCACCGTAAGCCCCACCGTAAACTGGTGGTTATCAGAGGGTACCCCATAGGTATAACACAAAACCAAACGTAGTGGTCGCGAATAGGATAATCAGTATGACAAGGTACATGAGGCGATACCAACTAGGATACTAGTAGTTGCGTGATCCGGACTGATGTTGGGCATAGCCAGCAGCTACCCCAACACCGCGAAACAACACTCCCAAATCAAAGGGTGCACCCAAATCGCATCACAAATGTAATAGACATGGTATCAAAGAAGTGTGTCCGCTAGAGGTGGCGAACCTCAATGGCCCGGCGCGGCTCCTGTTTTAGTCATGTCAGGGGTCATCCAATAATTGTTCTCTTTCTTCAGTCAACGGGTTCACCAAACCATCCACTTCATTCTGGATCAACACTCCGCGTATAATAGTTATTAAAGTGGTGTTCGGTATCGATAGAGAGTATGTCCATATCCGATCCCGGTCTCTTTAATAACTACGTATTATTACACCGTTGGCTCTTTTATATTTCAAATCGATTCATAATTGATATCAAAATATTATATTCGCTTCAAAAATCAAATCCATTTCAAATATCATCGTATCTATTCAAATGTAAGATTTCGTTTCAAAAATCGTTTTCGCATCAATATCTCATTTCGATTTCAAAATCATTTCGAATTTCAATTTAGGTTGCAACTTCATTTAACTCAATTCGTATTTAAATCCAAGATTTAAACATAAACATTTCACCTTATTAACCAGCTTGAATTTTTTTGAAAATAGTTTAAGTAGTTTAAAAGTAGTTTAAATAATTAAAATACTTAAAAATACTTAAAATCTTTAAAATGGATTTAAAATAGATAAATTAGTTTAAAATAATTTAAATTGGGTTAAGTAGATTAAAAATAGATTAAAATAGTTTAAATATTCAAAATGGTTTATATAACAGAGTAATTTGGAAACAAATTAAAACAGCTTCAAAACCAATCCATTTCAATTATAACTTCCCAATTCAAATAAATTTCCAATTTACCGATTCGATTTCGATTTCAATTCAAAACAATGTCAACTTTGACTTTAAATTTATTCAATTTTACATTCACCTTCAACTTATTCAATTCCAATGTATATCGATTTTTAGCTTAATTTTTCAAAATATCAATTTTTAACACTTAACAAAATTTTCCTTCAATATTCAAATTTAAATCCCACTTACAAATATGATTCAATTTCATCTCAATTTCAAATATCATTTTATATCGCTTTCACTTAGTAATATTCAAAGCTCGAATTACGGTTCGATCTTTTAAAACGAATAAATTTTCGAAATTCAATCATAACCAAATTTTAAATTTCAAAGTCTCAACTTAAATCATTTAACAATTTCTTTTAACCAAAATCTATTTCAACATTCGAAACTCAATTTTTCGATAAATTCGATTTCTATAAATTGATTTCTATTTATAACTTTTAAATCAAAACATTTACATAAATTTCAAATCGACGATTTAAAATTATTAATTTAGCCAATTCGGTGTCCGTATATAATTTTCTATCCTATGGCCAAGTAATTATTTATTTAAATTAATGTCAGGGATGAGTATATATTACTTAAACCGATCACAGTGTCATATGTATGTATAACAATATATATAAGCAAATAAACATCCAAACATTTAAATATCAACCGATAACATCCATCAAAATACATCATCCAATAGACAATACAATTCATGGCAGTTTCATAGTTATCAATGTCAGGTAATTTAATCGCAATTCAATTTTAATTTCAATTTAACTGTAAATTTAATTTCAAAGGTTAATTCAAATGACAATCTATATGGCAATTAACTTTATCAAACAACGACAAACAAAAATCATAAGACTTCATAATATCCAATTTAACTAGCATAAAGATATTTAGTACGTTGTGAGCATTATAAAACACTCACCTTGATTTCAATGCAGTTCCAGCGCTTTATTTTGAATAAAATTAAACGAGCGTTTAATTTTATCCGAAATTTCCACTAGCTCCAAACGATTCCAATCCATCTCCATAGCGTAGTATTCGACAAAATGAACCCGTCGCAATTCGTTTCGTCACAATCCGACGTCGTATCAACAAGATATCACAGTTTAAAATTTATACAATTTTAAATACAATTTCTTTATTAATTTTAAACCTAGCAATCTGGACCGTAGATTTCAAGGCTACAGATCAAGGCCGCACGAGCTTCCTTCCTACGCGCGTGCTCCCTCTCCAGGACGCGACAAAGCCGAACCCATCTAGCCTCCTAAACCCTAATCACGCAACACGCTACGCTCGCTTTTAGCTCGATCAACCAGTACCATCATGTAGCTCTTGCTCGACTCCACAATCACCTGAAGCACGGTGAAGCTCGGCCTCCCCTGGAGCACGCAATTTGATGACGAACGGTCGGCCATCGCGGCCCCGTAGCTCCCATCTCGCCGCTCCAATTTCGATCGTAGCCGTTGAATATCAAGAACTCAGTGTGCTCTACATTTTCCATGTTGGGAGTTTCGCGAATCGCTTTGTGGATGAGGAGATCGGAGGGGGAGAACAAGGCTAAATTATGGCCGTGAATATGATAATGGCGGCTGCGTATTTGAAACCCTAGTTCTCTTTTTTATTTTGCAAAAGTGAAATTAATGAAGTGCTTAAATAGAAAACGACGAACACTATTTATCCGGCCTTTCCGAACTCCGATTTACGCACGGTGACCGGCGTTTCTAGGGTTTATCCCGCGTTCCAGACACAATGGAACAGGTTTCGGAAGCTAATTCGATCGTATGCGAGACTTATAGCGATAAACGATCAATCTAAATTAAATCGATTTAAACTAATTTCTGTGCATTTTAGCTTGCCCCGGACAAACGGTAAATCCGATTGACATGAAATTTGAAATCTTACAATAATATCACATTACGGATCCGATGAAACTGGTTTCTTCGAAATTCGAGACTGTTTGAAAAATGACTATTTTAACTCGTCAAATTAATATTAAAACAATTTCGATGCGTTTCGAGCTGCTACGGTCAAACGAAATCTCCGATTGCTACTAAAATTGAAATCCGATAATAACAAACTATTACGGATCTAATGGAGCTAGTTTCGTCCAATTCTGAGACTGTTCGAAAATTGGCTATTTTTCAGTCGATAATTAAATATTAAAAAATTCAATTTTCAAAAAAATTAACTTTTAATTCGATTTTAAAAGTTCCACAACATCATTCTAACTTTAATATGATAAAATAAAATTTTACAAATCATTTTTAATCATATTAAACCCGTCATTAAATTATACAATAAATTCCAATTTTAAAATCTTATTAACTCTACTATAATCCCAATATAACTTACATTCTCTTTGGAAACCAATTTGAATCATATTAAATCAAATTTCAATTATTCGCTCTATTTTCACATATTAAATTTCAATATCAAATTAATCATATCAAATTCGGAATTTAATTATTCAAACATTTGTAATATTAAATTTAAACAATTTGATTATTTTTAAATCACTATCTTTTGAAATATTCAAAACGAACTTAAAATTTAACTTTTGAAACGAATTAAGATTATAGAACAACCATTTCCAATATACGGTTATTCAATTCCCATTATTAAATTATTCAATAAATTCCAAATATTAAATATAAACAATTTCGATTATCCAATTATTCATTATCTTTTGAAATATTGAAACCGAACTTATAAGAATCAACTTTTAAAACCAATTCACAATTTAGAACACTATTTTCATTTTACAGTTATTCAATTATTCAATAAGTTTTAAATATTTAATTTAAACAATTTACCTGTTCAATATCCAATATTTTATTTTTAAATAGATTTTTTACTTATCAATCAATTACTCTATTGTACCCAATGAATTCTACATTTATTACCCTATTCTACTTTTGATTGCAAAGGCATTCACTAAGTAGATTTTATTTTTCATTACTTGGATAATTATTGTCGCAATTCATTCTAGTTATTATTATTCCAAACGAATTACAAATTTTTTTTCTAACATTAAATCACGAAATCTTTTAAATTACCTATTTTAATTATCGAAAATTTACGGGTCGTTACACCTACCGATGAGGTAATAACTTAAAGGTATACTGCAATATAGCTTTTGTTGGATATTAATGGTGCAAAATTGGTACATACTATTAACATCAAGCAATATTTATTGAAAAAATCATTATAAAAGGTTTGGATTTAACTTGATAGGTGTGTGCACGCACAAACTTTAAAGATTATGGATTTAACAATACCCGAATGAGATAATTAAGAAAAATAGTAGAATCAAATGCATTCGGAGGAGGTGGACATTTAAGGTTAGATATGTCCAAGCAACTTGTTCATATTACTTGATTTTTGGCTCAGTACAAACGGTGCAACATCGGACAAAAACCCAAAAATAGTGTAGTACTTAAGTGTAGTACTTGACCAAGCTAATGGTGTATGTTGTTGACGGGCAATAGGCAGTAGGAGGTGTGATGTAATACTTAAGTGTGGATGAGATGGAAACAGAGAAAATGAGGAAGTGCTGTAGTGTGTAGGAGTGTGGTTGTGAGTGGAAGTGTATAACAGAGGGGATGGAATGAAGTTGAAAGGCAGTTTTTTTTGTTAGTGTTGTTATAGTTGTTTAAATGTTTGCTGCCACTTTTACTTGTGCATTATTATTGCTTACACAGGAATTCCGTTGCTCTATTAACTGAACTTGACCAAGCTAAAATTCACTGTACGATTTGAGTTTAAAACCTGTTTTTACTTTTGCGCAGGAATTGGATAGAATACTGTATGCACCACAGCATGAGCCAAAGAAATATCAGCTTCGGCTAACCTGCTCAGCATCCTTTTAATGTGTTTATTATATGTAGTCTTCACTGCTTGCAAAACAATGTACTGTAATTAATGAAATCTTTGTAGTGTAGTGTAATAAACAATGCAGTGTAATAAGTATGATATTCCGGCACGGTAGCATTCTGTTTGCAAAACAATGAGTGTAATTATAAGTTTGATAATTTTATATGTATGGTATATGTGCGATATGTTTATAGTGCTTGTGTACCAATATTTTGATATTCTGGCATATTTTGATATTCTGGCATATTTTGATATATATTGATATTCTGGTGTATATATATTGAGATATGCGTGTAACGCAGTAGGGAGTTACAGATGTGATTTTGTAGGAGCAGGAGCAAACACTATGTGCAACGGGTGTTAACCGTTGCTTTATGTGTGACTTTGGGCATAAAGCAATGGTTTTTAAACGTTTTTTACTGGACATAAAGCAACGTTTTTTGGCCATAAAGCAACGCTTGCACCCGTTGCTTTTTGGACAGAAAGCAACGGTTTATATCCGTTGATTTTTTGCCCATTAAGCAATGGTTTGTAACCGTTGCCTTTTGTACATTAAGCAACGGTTTATACCCGTTGCATATTGTCCATAAAGCAACGGTTTATACCCATTGCCTTTGGCCCAATTTGCAACGGTTTATACCCGTTGCCTTTGGCCCAATTTGCAATGGTTAATACCCGTTGCCTTTGGCCCAGTTTGCAACGGTTTATACCCGTTGCCTTTGTCCCAATTTGCAACGGTTTATACCCGTTGCTTTTTGGACATAAAGCAACGGTTTTCTCCCGTCGCTAAATTCAACCACTCCTGTGTTGAAGACGGTTTTTACCCGTTGCTTTTGGAATTAACAAAGGTTTTTACCCGTTGTTAATAGCTTATAATGGTGTAGTGAATAACCGACTATCAATATTGGACCATGCGCCGATCGTTTCGAAGAGACCGGGATCGGGATTTATTTCTCGAAAACCACTTCGATCCGGTTTGTACGTTTTTGTGGGTAAAATGACTTCGGAGTCGAAGATGGAGCAATGAAGTGCAAGGGCTAGTCGCTACTAATCCTGAGGATAATTCCAAAATGGATGTAGTAGGAATAGTGCCTTCGGTTCCGTTCGAACCCGGGACGGACTTGTATAGATGAGTGCTTTCGGAACATCGTCAGGTGGACGATGAGCATTCTAAGTGAAATGTTCTAAAAGGTAACACTTAGCGTCAATCCTCATCAACCGGGAATGACTGGAAATCAGGGGTTATGCAGCAAGGCTAGGTGGGTAGCACCCATTTTAGGGTGAGGTCATCCCCGTCTAGATGTCCCTTTATTTCGGCTTAGTGGTGCGGTTACTGATCACAAACGTGGGGTAATCTTACTCGGGATTATTCAGTAAGGGGTAGTCCCGGTCTTGTATTGCAGGGGGTCGGGAGTGATCCTCGGTACGCTGATCTAGACCAGGTACCGTGATAGGTGGTACCCCAGTGCCTAGTCATTAGTTGGAAATCCATTCTCCCTATGCGCCTTGTACGATTTTTGTTTGTATTGCCCACTTTGTGGCTAGTAGCTGGAATTTAATAGATGTAACATTTTCTGCTATTTTAATAAGTATTTGTAAATAAACCCTATTATAATATCAGAGGATTTTAATAAAAAGTGTTTTAGCTATCTTAAGGTAAAAACCCGACATGTTTATTTGTAGCGTGGTCTTACGAGATGCTTTTGATTTTCAAAGGATTTTGAAACTTTAATAATCAATTTGAGTGTGATTTCTCACGCTGTTATTCCAGACTGACTCGTATGTTATTTAACTGTAATGCTCGGGTCAGACCGAGTATAATAGAATACAGAATATGATGTTGTGGGGCTCAGGAGACGAGCTGGATGGCGATACTTACTTCCGTACTTGATTTATATTCCGCTGTGTATTCAGTTGTGTGAGGACGGGTTATGATTACTGTCCAATTGTGTGTTATGTGATTGATGTATTCTGAGGATGTAATGTATAAACAGATATATTGGTTTTTGTTCAAAGATCGTTTATTATCTATTATATTTTATTCCGCTGCGATGGTAAGATTCTGATGTTGTTTTCTATCTTCTTCTTCTGCCTCTTCTTCTTTAACCCTCATGGTTCGGTTTTTCGGGCATCGAAAAATCGGGCCGTGACACAGCACGTAGGCAGGGTTTTGCCGAAGCTGGGTAAATCTATGTTATTCTGTTTCTGTATTTTATATTCTGCTTTTATCCGTGTTGCTATTTTTATGCTATTATCAGTACTGCGTTTATTTTATATACTTTCGCATTAAATTTTTATAACTAATAGTATCACCATATTCACCCCCCTCTAGCCTGAAATCGATCCTACAAGTAATATCAAAGCTAGGAACAAAAGTCAATTTTTGTTTTTCAAAAACCAATTTTCGTTTTAAAATTTTGAATTTTTGAAATGGCTTCTTTTAATAATGCTTTTGAGGTCAGTCCGTAGTTAGATCATCAATGTTCAATGGTGAATAGGCTTACTAAAAAAACTAAATGAAATTTTTTCTAAAAACCATTGATGCTTATAATATTGTTGAGACAGGTTACGGAACATCTACTATAGTGGTAAATAATCATGAAATAGATAAACCAATGGATCAATGGACAGACCTTGAAAATAGACTACAGAATGCTAATGATAAAGCTACGAATTCTATTATTTGTCCATTGGATCAAATTGAACTTAATCGTGTCTTACATTATCTAACTGCACAGGAAATCTGGCACACACTTGAAGTGACTCACGAAGGAACATCTCAAATTAAGGAATCTCGCCTTGCCATGCTTAGTGGAATACGATAATTTCGGAATGGCCAAGGAAGAAAATGTCAAAGAGATATACGGACAACTTTCCAATATTGTATACAAATCTAAAGCTCTCAGAAAATCATACACAGAGTTGGAAATAGTCCAAAAAATCCTCAGAGTCCTTCCTCGAAATTTTAAAGCCAACGTCACTGCCATTCAAGAATCAAAAGATTTGAAACAAATCAAAGTTGAAGAGCTCATCGAAAATCTCGCCACTTTTAAGCTAGAAATGAAATTCAAGGAAGAACGCGAAGAAGGCGATGCATGAAAGAAATCGATATCTCTCAAAGGAACAATAGAAAATGACGACGACGACGACGGAGAAGTTGAGATGGCACTATTAATAAAAAAATTCGAAAGTTGTAATCACAAATACAGAAATCCAGCTGAAAAGCAGAATAGTCAAAGCACTAGACAACTCAGACGAGCAAGAGATTATTTGTCACAAGTTCAACAAATCCGGTCATATCAAGCTCAATTGTCCACATACTCGATTCAGCCAAGGAAAGAAATAGAAAAGGAGAAGTTTGCAGCCACTTGGGATGAAACTGATGAAGATGATAAAAGCACTGGCAATGAGGGTGAAAAAGCAGATTTGTGTCTTCTAGGTGATATAACTGACAATGATGATGACGAGCCAAGCAAGGTATCAGAACTTACTCATTCAAAGTTTCTTATATATTTTCACGAAGTAAATGGCTGTTTTGAAAGACTTAAGGAGAAATATGCTAAAATTTAATCACAAAGAGACACTTTGATAGAATTGAATAAACAACTTAATCAATTGGTTAAAAACTATCAAAACAAAAGTCCTAAGTGTGACAAGTGTCCATCATTTGAAGAAGAGATTAAACAATCAGAAACTAAAATTAAATCAGTTGAAAATGAAATTCTGATTTTAAAAGAAAGTGAAAATACGAGGAGAGAGAATTCGATTAAAAAGTGCACACAATTATTAAATGAAAATGAATCACTCAAAACACAAGTCCAACAACTGTCTACGACTTTAGAAAAATTTTCAAAAAGTGAAAGATCATTAAATATGCTATTAAGGAAACAAACTTTTAATACAGGTAGTCAAGGACTTGGATATAATCAACTTGAACTTGTTAGAAAAATTAGTCAAGTCAAATCTAAGTGCATAATTTGTAGAAAAATAGGACACAATCAAAACATTTGTTGGCATAGACCCAAAAATGTAAAAACCATTCCAATTTGGGTTCCAAAAGGCAAAAATATAAAATCCCTTAAAGTTAAACAAATTTGGATGCCAAAAGGAACAAATATAAATTCGCTTGGGTCAACTCAAACATTTTTTTTCAAAATCTGTTGCCACTAACAACCATGACATATAAAAACAAATAGGTCACAAAAATCTTCTCTCGTGTAGGCATGGTGGCAGGCCGAGGAACAACAACAGTGTTACCTGGATTCTGGCTGTTCCAGGCACACAACGTGCGACAAATCAAAGTTCCTTAGTCTAGTACAAAGGTGGCAGAATCATAATGGGTAACAACGAAAAAATCGTAAAGGTAAAATAGGTAACGATACATCTATCTTGAACGATATATTAGATGTGATAATCTGCACCATAATCTGATTTAATTCAGCCAGTTATGTGATAAAGAAAGAATGTTGATTTTGATTCTAACTTATCAAAATTGTTGGCCATATAGATTTATTTTATGCCGAGAAATCTAGAGTCTTCATATAGAATTATTTGGATTGATGATGATGTTTTATTAGTTGATGATTACTCATGATATACGCGGATATATTTGTTTCTGGATCTGTCACTATGTTCACTGTTTTTTTATTTGCACGACTTCAATTCAATTTCATTCAAAAGATGTTAAAAATGATTTTAAGATATTTTGTTTCACACTTCACGATCTGATCTATGACATAATAATCTTGAGCCAATAGGAAATTCGGATGCAGATAACACTGGCAAGCTAGTAGATAGGAAAATTACTAGTGGAACGTGATTTATGTTGAGACATTCAATAGTTTCATAATTTTCAAATATAATATTTGCATACTTTTCATTTCAACCAATTTTTAATTAGCGGACATTTTTCTTTTATAAAACCCCTTACAGAAAATCAATTTTGTTGACCTTGTTTCAGATTATTCATTTTAGAAAATTTGATTTTTTGGATTTGATCTTAAATGACCACATTAACTAATCTCGCTTCCTACTGATTATCGAAAAGATAAATAGTGATTGAAAAAGCGACGAGTGCTAATATTAATCATATATTATAACTTGAGACTGTATATTTAGTAAATTTCTTTAGAAATTTAAACAAGAGTTATAAAAAAATTTCGTCGGTAAAATATTCCACGACCATCTCTAATTCTATTATATTTCTAACGATCATCACTCATCAAAATCCAATATAGTATGTCAATATGTGGTATTTTAGACGGAAAATCATTCGTTTTTCATTTTATTATATTTTTAGCAATAAAAACATCCAAAGTATTCACTCTCATTTAAAAGTCCCTGCGGTTGTGCATGGGTAAATTACTTGGATTGTTTTATTATATGCTTCCATACTCATTTAAAAGTCCTCACGGTTATGCATGTATGGAACACATATCAAAATTGATTGGTTAAATAGACAAGGTAATTCTAATCTCATTTAAAAGTCCCCACGGTTATGCATGGTTAGTAGATACTTGAATTCATTTTTTTTAGAAAAAAATTAAGAATACTACTAATCTCATTTAAAAGTCCTAATGGTTATGCATGGTTAGTAGATATTCAAATTCCTGATACAAATATACCACAAATAGACACAACTATATAGTTTTATATAATGACATTGTCCCTATCATTCTAAAGTGGAATATGCATCAAACATAGTATTTATGATTTTTGTTTGATTTTTTATTGAAATTTAATATTTATACTCGATTGGGTATTAATATTGTAATAATGTCTATCACTTTATCTCTATTTTTCTACCACCGTTACTCTTTTGCTGATAACAAAAGAGGGAGAGAAAAGTTAAGATTTTGGCAAACAAAGGTAAAATATTTTATTTTCTATTATCTATTTGCAAGGCTCATTTGCATACTTTTATTTATTTACATGCATATATGAAGGGGGAGCATTCAAATAGGGGGAGCGAATTCAATGAATTTAATAAAATTCAAAATCTTAAATATGTTTTGTTATCATCAAAAGGGAGAGATTGTTGAATATGCAAGTATATGATTTTTGTTTGATGATAACAAATATATACATACATACATATATATATTCATTTAAATGTATTTGTTAACGTACTATTTTATTTTTTCACATAATAGATATTTGCTGAATAAAATAAATAACACAGAATTTAAATTCAAACAGATATTTTGTTTAAACAAATATTTGTTACAATATTGAATAGTACAAATTTAAGCTCTCACTATATATATATATATATATATATATATAAACTTCAATTACATTACAATTTCAATCACATCACATTTTTCATTATATATACATTTTCATCTCACTACATTTCACCCATTCACTCGTATTTGATCTTCAACTCTATTTCAGATTGAATCTAGCATCTGCATAATCTACAAAATAAATACTAATGTAGTAAAATTAAAAAATAAATATTTATGCAGTGAAAAATAAAATGTGCATTTTGAAAATGTTATTGCCTTAGTTATTTGGATTGTTCGTCGTCATTTAATTTTGAATTCATCATACACGAACAACTTGTGACATGCACAGTGTATCATTGTACATGCCACAAGGCCGTGCACACCAGTATACACTTGACAAACTGCGGGGATAGGTGAGCACAAGGTCAAACCCAATCAAAAGTGGGGTTCAACTCAAGTGAAATACAAATAAAGTCACGATATTAGCACAAAGGTCAAACCCGAGCTATAAGCTGGATTCAACTCAGGTGAAATTCCAAAAATCAAGATGAAGTTCAAGTGAAAAAAATGAAAAGTGACGTGCATAAGAAAACAATGTAGCTAGTTAGATATGGAACCAGAGCTACAGTTTCAAGTGCACAACAACATCAAGAATGCAAGATCTCATATATAGTATGCACATGAATCAAATGCAATCAACTGAAGTGAAGACCTGGCAACATATATGATATGATCAAAAGCAACAACATCAACCAAGGTCAGACTGCATAGTCAAATGCAAGCATATGAATACAAACTCAGACTATAAAAATACAAAGTTCGGTAGCATGGCACAAAGGCACACAACACAGTCTCGACCAAAACATGATGTGCTTGTCAACAAGGACATAGTTGATGCATGCGGACTTCAAGATGTAGTGCATAGTCAAACTGCAACAACATATACACATGCCCAGGCTCTATCAAAGTCAAATGCCTTCAAATGAACAAGACCAAAACTGAAAATAAAATGGCATATGTATATAAACATGATATGGACTATGGTGAATCAAATTGAAACAGACTTGTATACCACACAAGAATGAACAAAGCCTCAACAATAAATCTCTGGAACAAAATCAAAGACAACAAAATCATGGAAAAGTCTCAACAACACACACACACACACATGCATATGCATGTGTACACATGGTGACATGAAACAGTGAAGCCACCAGACTACATGAAGTCTAACAATAACCATTGGACTCAGACTTGAAGTAACAAGAAGGATTAACTAAACCTAGAAATATTGACTGGAAACACTACAGCAACTCAACACAATGCATATGTTAGCAGTGATGTACACATTGAACCAAACAACTATACATAATGTGAAGATATCAAGTGAAGGCCACACCAGCTTGAATGTACATAAGCAACAATGCACATCAACTATCAAGTACAGACTCAATGAAACAACACTGCAAACAAGTCACATGTTCCAAACAACTAATATCACACATAACTTCAAGCATGCAACCGAATACAAGTCGAAATGCTCAGCTCACAAAAATGCAAAGCTATGCCAGAAAGTGCAGACCACATTCATATGAAACCATGGTCAAGCACACACACACACACACATATATATGATGTATGTGTAGTGATAACTAGTACAGCAGATCGAATGAGCACGTGCAGTTATATACATATGCAACAGCCGGAATACAACTAGAGAATCACCAAACAAGTGAGGTAGACAAGATAATAGTTCCGGATAAGTGAAACATGGAGATGACATTGATGTACACATAATAAACAGTGGACAATGTAACCCAGACCAATGTCATGATACAACTATAGATGCAAGCAAGTCAGAAAATCTAGGCATGTAGCCGTGGTGACCAAGATAATAACGAAGTCAAATTTACACAAAATCAAAGTGGCCAAAGTCAAATGTAATAGCAGTTTCAAATTGAACAAGTCAGTGCCAAAGTTAAATATTATCACAGTCAATAAGCACAAAGAAAGGAACCAAAGTCAAGTTTAGATGCCAGAAAATCAAGCCGTGGTAGCCAAACAATCAAATAAGTCAGAATCGAGCCGTGATAATCAAGTAATCACAAAATATACGAATTTGAACAAGTTAGTACAAATCTCAAGCATTCAAGCAAAATTGAACAGCAAAACAAATTATCAAACAATCGAATATTTAGGGAATTGAACCCTATTTAAACCCAAAGTCACCATTGCCCTAAAATCCATCGAGTTCAAGCAAGCTAATCAGTAAAGCAAAAAGCATAAATCACATACCATTAAAATCGAACTCAATCAAGAAGCAGCCGCAAGCAACAATCAACAGAGGAATCAAATTGAAGAGTATTTCATCATTGCAATATCAAGCGGCGCCTCATTTTCAAAGCCCTAGTTTATAAATTTGGACGAACGGGTATAAAAGAGAAAGCAGCCATTTTTAGCACGAAGGAAAGAAGGTCGAAGGAATAAAAAGAAAAGGGGGATTTCTTATTTGGGCCGGTTGCCATAAATTATCAATTGGGCTTTATTTTTAAAATTAGGGTTTGATTTTTAAATTGTTTTTCAATTTGTATTTTTTTTCTTTTAAAACAGTTGTAAAGTCTAGTGTGTGACTAGGGAATGAAACTACAGTGGTGTAGTTCGAGAATTCGTGACTCAATGGCTGAGTTGTGGTAGAGTTTTGAGTGTAGAGTTAGGTTAGTCAATAGCGGGTGTCGCGAGTTTACGTGTATAAGCGTCTGATTACTTAATTTCTAGTAGAAACCTTGGTGGCAGCACGTAGGCAGGGTTTTGCCGAAGCTGGGAAAATCTGTGTTGTTCTGTTTCCGTCTTTTATATTCTGCTATTATCCATGTTGCTATTTTTTGCTATTATCAGTACTGCGATTATTTTATATATTTCCGCACTCAATTTTTAGAATTAATAATATCACCCTATTCACCCCCCTCTAGGGTGAAATCGATCCTACATTATATACATAATTAAACATATAAAATAAAACATATATATATATATATATATATATATATATAATAGTAAAATATATATGTATATATAAGGCTAAATAAAATGTATATATATGAATAATTAATTCCATTCAAATACTTAAAACATATATATATATATATATATATATATATATATATATATATATATATATATATATATATTAAAATTATTTCCAAATCAAAATTAGCATAATAAATATACAGTAATAATTTTATCATTATTTTATATATATAATAAATAGTTTCGTTCATAATAATTAAAAATATTAATAATAAATATTCAAAAATCAAATTTTAAAATGCAAGAAAATTTAGGATCATAAAATACAGCTTTAAATTTTTTTTCATGATTTTTTGAAATAAAATATTATTTTTAATAAATAAAAGAAATGTTCAACCTAAGTAATTTATTTATTACAAATATTAAATGTTAACAAAAAATTCTGAAATTTTTTCCGTGGGTTACTGCAGTGATGCAATATTTATTTTAAATACGATAGACAATTCAAATATTCAATAAAAGATAATTTAAAATTATTTATATATATAAAAAATTTATTTTTGAATTTGATGATTCATATTATGTATAAATAGGCGAAAGGAAAAATTCTAAGCCGTTTATACGCTATAAATATACATAAATGTAATGTTTAAAGTATACATTAGTCTATATTTAAATTAATATATAAATATACATAAAATAATTAATAATGAATTTTCTTAATTTCTTAGAGAAAATTATGTTTGTTTATACATAAATTATAACACATAATAATATAACCATGCACATAACCAAACTAATTTGTGACAACTGCATATACCTTTGAAAATCTCGCATAACTAGTTATACAGCATTAATATATATACGGATTTGAGATTATTCAATATTAAATCATAAATATGATATGACTACCGTTTATATAAATAAAATACTAATTGATGATGCCTTTGAGTCTGCTTGAATCAATGAATTCCCTTCTCTAGTTATACTCGATCCGTCAAATTGCAAGTTTGGAATCATCGACCTTTTCTATCAAATAGTGCTTTTACTTAACTTGAATTGATTTTAGATTCTTAGAACGGATATGGGGATTAATTTCGGCCATCAAACCTGAAAATTATGGCAGCCAAAATTTGTTTTTTGATTAAGGGTTTGGATATATATATATATATATATATATATATATATATAGAGAGAGAGAGAGAGAGAGAGAGCATTGTACAAGAGAGATATTAGGACAATCTCATTACATATTCTCTCTTAATCTTAGCCGTCCATCTCTAGGTCTAATCCTAAGCTTTAGCCGCCTCCATTGTCAAAGCCGAAATTTGCAGCCCTATTGATGGGCTTTAAACCCATTTAGGCCCAAGCCAAAACGCTAGGCAGTTAAATCTAATTTAATGGATTATTGATATCGTATATCGACTGGTACATTTATAACTATTATAAATATATATAACAACTTTTATTTCTCAAACTATATTAAGATTTTTATAATTAATATTTCATAAATATTAATTAATTTAATTTATTTATAACAATTATAAACTAATTAAATCATTCGGTCTTAATGGAATTCATCATTTCAGTTGTGTAACACTTAGATGTAAATTTGGTCAGCAATAAACACCGAACTATTCGAATGTAAACGTTTACACGTCACTTAGCAAGTGATGTGACATTATGGCCAAATTTATCGCTTATTCATTTTCAGTAAAATCTTATTTAATTTAATATGCATTACCCGTTAGTGCCATTTATATATACCAATTCTCTTCGGCAAAAACTGTATCACTTTGGATTTATGGAATTTGGTAATGGTCAACATTCCAAAATTGTCTGTATTCAACTCTATAGTCCAAACACTCCTTGGTTCAATAATAACAATTATAATTAATCGTACTACTCTGACAAAAGATTTTGGCTTTGGGTTGAGTTGACTTTGACCATGATACTAACCTCATATAACTGAAGTGACGAATCCTCTCTTGAGTAGCGTCTTCCTTCTAATAATTCCACTCGACCCAACTATAATCATTTGATGTATGTCGTTCCTTGATTTGACTATAATCAAAGCAGATTTTTCATATTGAATGTTGACAGTATTCTCAAGTCGAAAGAATTGTGTAAATTAGTCACATCGATATTTTCTATTTGACCTTAGTTATATTAATGAATAGAAAATTATCGAGTGAGTCATTGCATAGTTATCCAATAACTATCAGTACGTAACCCCTTGGTGCCCCCCATAGTCATGAGTAATACACTGTCCAACATTTGAATAGCGTTACGTACTCTAGTCTTAACGAATACACTGATATCTAGTCTCGATGCATCTTGACTACGAACATTTAAAATGATACATTTGTTTCATTATGATAAATTACTCACGGTTACAACACTTTGTAACTACTATCACAAAACATATCATTTATGGATTTTCTATTAAATAAACTTTTAATTAAATTTATTAATTAATATAACTACATTATATCAAGTATATAATAGAAAGAAAATACCTTTATTTCGAACAAGATTGGTCAACGAGTTAGATATATGTAACAAACTATATAATTACCCCTAGGGCGTACCCCTAACTCTATCACTTATATCATTATAACCATATACAATAAAAAATAAAATGAAAATCTTACTTTATTTCTAACAAGGTCCGCTATAAGAGTTAAGTTATATTATATTTTTTTACAAAATTACCCTTGGGGAAAATCCTGAATTATATCAATGACACCCACTTTAAATGCTCAACTTCTAAATCTTCGATATCAATGTAAATACCATCTTCCTAGACATCTTCATTCCTATGTTTTGACACCCAAGATTCTCTTTCTATCATGTCACTCTTAAAATTACTACGATACAAAACTTTAGAAACATGACATCTTGACGTAGTATACTCATATTGAACTAATATCTCCTCAAGCAATCCATTAAATAATTCTACCTTCACAATCTTCATAAACATATAATGGGCCTTCACCTTTATCAAAAACCCTAATATAAGATCAATTTTGTCCCCATTACCGTCTTTACATTTGACGGAGTACCCAAAACATTAAAAATAACACTAATCACCTTTTCCACAACACAAAATCCGAACAAAGAAATCTCACTCAAATCAACACTGTAAAAGATAATTCTTTAGGGAGATTCAAACATAGATACCACTTTTGAGGCAATTTTGAATTAAAAAACATACGAACCATCTTTTAAAAAGCTTCCAAATTAAACCACATTTTTAAATTATTATTTAATATTTTTAATAAGAAATTTATTTTAATTAATTTTTTATAGCTTCTAGTTTTGTCGATAAAAGAATAATATGAAATACTATTTGTTCGTATATTTTCTAGTTTCTTTAATCCTTTATTAATTTTGATGAACTAATGAATTTTGCTAGAATTTTTTAAAATAGATAGAGCATTTTTTTCAACATTTTCGACTTTTTTTGAAGAAAGTGTACTTTTGTTCAAATTTGATTTTTCTTGAAGAACTTTATGAAAATATTTGGACTTTTCTCAAAAAGTTTCTTTGGAAATATTTGATTTTGTTAAAAGATGAATCTTCGTTGAAAAAAAACCAAACTTTTGAAGAAAAATGACCTTTTTATTGAAAATATTTGATTTTAAACTAACGTCTGAATTTCACACGGTCATTTATTTTATTGATGTTATATCAGTCTTGAATAAAATTAAAATCTAGTTTGATTAGTTTTTATTTATTAAATTATCATTTTGTTTTTTCAACATGAACGGATGAGGTAGTATAGACGTTACCGTGTATTGCTAAGATACTCTGTAGTGTTGGGGTAAGCGGAAGAAATTAACGTTGGTACTGTAACTGCTTTAATGAGGAGAGAAGCCAAATGTTGGCGGGGCTTTTGAATCATTGGACGCACGTTCTTTCTTCAGCCAGAGCACTCAAGTTTAACCTAACTTTTCATCTTCCTCCTCCTGTAAATGTCCAAACACACATTTCAATTGAAGAACAAAAATTAATGTTACAGGTAGATGTCAACAGGAACACCTCTACACGATGTTTTTAGGTATAACACAAGTCAACATTTCTCAAAACAACACCAAATAGAAGTACAAAAGGAAGAGTTCGAAATTTTAGGTTTTTCCTTGTCTTTATCGTTTGTCCGGATTTTATAGTAGGGAAGCAATTTACTGCTAAACGTGATGGCTACGGAGCTCTATCTACTTGATCGTCCCTGAATTTCAGTAACGATTTGAAATTTTGAATCGGTTCTTATTCTTACTATGTCAATAAACTTATTTTAATTAATATTTACACTACAATATCAGTTTTATCCGCATAGGTTACATCAAATTATCTTATTTGATGTACAGGAGGTTCATAGGATCATAACAAGATTTGATTGACATGGAGCTGTATAAAATTGAAAGTTTTTTTTGGTACCGTCTGGATCTGAAAAATATGCAGGGAAATTTTGAGACGGAGTGAGCAGTCATGGTTTATTGGAAAAAGGGAAATGGAGTGGTGGAGGTGCGGGGAATCGAACCCCGTGCCTCTCGCATGCGAAGCGAGCGCTCTACCATATGAGCTACACCCCCAATCGTATTAGGATTTTGTATTTCTTGCTTCCATCAAAGAGAAATTGTCATCCATTTTGTACTGCCCCTCGTAGGGCTGCATAAAGGTTGAGTTAATTGGATTGGACCGAATACTTCACTCGACCTATATAGGTATGAGTTAAAGTTAGAGTACCATCACATAGAATTCATTCACTACATATTTAGTCAAGAACGTTGTTGTAACGACCCAGGATTTTTAGTAAATAAAAATTTGAATATTTAATTAATTTTAAATATTAATAAGTGAATTTATAAGTCGAATAAATTTTATTTCGAATAATTGGATTTAATTGAATAATTAAATCGATAATTTAATATGTTAAATTATGGAAATAATTGAAAATTGGGTTAAATATGATTGAAAATGATTTGTAAAATTTTATTTTATCATGTTGAAGTTAGAATGATATTTTAGAACTTTTAAAATCGAATTAAGAGTTAATTTGTAAAAATTGAATATTTTAATATTTAAATCGACTAGTGAAAATAGTCAATTTTTGAACAGTCTCAGAATTGAACGAAACCAGTTTCATCGGATCGGCAATGTGATATTTTTGTAAGGTTTCAAATTTCGTGTCAATTGGATTTACCGTTTGTCCGGTGCAAGCTAAAACGCCTAGAAAATCGTTTAAATCGGTTTAAATTTAAATCGATCGTTTATTGCCATAACTCGCACAGATATCCGAATTAGCTTTCGAAACCTGTTCCATTGTGTCCGGAACGCAGGGTAAACCCTAGAAACGCTGGTTACGGCGCGTAAATCGGAGTTTGGAATTTCCGGATGAATAGTGTTCGATTTTTCCTATAAATAGCCCCCTTTACCATGAAAAAAAAAAATTAGGGTTTAACTTCGTGGCCGCCAGTGATGGTTTCAATGGCCAAAATTTGTCGAATCTTCCTTCATTAATCTCTCTCAATTCATATGCTTTTGTGGGAAACTTTCAACACGAGTTTTGTAGAGCGTATCAAGAGCTACAAATCTATACGGGGTTGATCGCGAATGAAGCAGCATAGATCGAGATTTATGGTCGCATTCATGCTAACTTTTGCACGCAAATCAAGGCGCTGGGGACCACCGAGCTAGCCACGGCTCTGGCCGATGGTGGCCTTGGTGATGGCGAGGGGAATGGAGGTCCTCGATCGCGTTCTCGTGGTCGAATGAGGGCTCAACAATTCGAAGAGGAAGGTCGGCTATGGATTTAACATCACGAATGATGATAGCCTGGGAAGAAAACAACATGCGGCCGTGACTCTCTAGATGCAGATCCAACGGTCCTGATTTGTTGAGGGTTTAAAATTATAAATTATGTTATAAATTTATGTATATAAATTCGTATAAACTTTGAAAAATCATAACTTTTTCATACGAGGTCGAAACCGCGCGAAACCAGTTGCATTGGAATCGTATGGACGAGCACTACGCGATGAAATTGGATTGGAGTCATTTGGAGTTAGTGAGAATTTCGGGTAAAATTAAACGCGCGTTTAATTTTATTCGAAATAAATCGCTAAAACGAAATTGAAATCAAGGTGAGAACTCCTCACTCAATCGAATCAGTTTCGATTTTATTTTAAATAGTTAGATTTAAAATATTTGAATGCATGTTTGAATGATGGTTGATATCTATTGATTGTTAAAATAGACATTATGCGCCGTTAGTAAGCGGATGTTATTTAATAAAAACATATACCGCGAATATTTCATAAACAGTGAAATTGGTATTATATATATAATAGCAATATATATATATTGGCATATGTATATATTGCAGTTGTTGATTCCCCGCATTTTTTAGCGGATGAGACCCTATTGCGCCGTTAGTAAGCGGATAATATTTTAAATCCCATATACCGCGATAATTCCGTACTGGAGCGGATTGGTATTGTGCTAATGTTTTTGGATGCAGGAAAACAGGTTGGAGGGATCCAACTGGATTCCTCAACAGTTTTTATTTGATTTCAGATATTTTGATATTTGATTGATTATCATATCGATATATGATATCGTTGTAGTCGTGATTGACTATTTGGTGTGTAGCATCATTGAACCAAATTTTGGAATTTTAAAATGATTTTTAAAGTGATTTTTGAAATATACTATATTTATGGAATTGATCCATTTTAAATAAATAAACGTTATAATTTTTAAAGTTATAAAAATTATGATTTTGAGAAATACGGTTAAAGATTGATTTTTGAGAAATATGGGTTAATGTTTTTATAAAATAATTAAATTGGATTTTTGAATTTATTATAAAAAAGTTTAAAAATAGGATTTATAAAATTTGATTATTTTATAAATCAAGAGAATGGTGAAATTATAAAGGAGATTAAGGATGTTTTAAAATAATAGTATAAATTGATTTTATAAAAGATTTATAAATTGATATTTATAAATTAAAACATTTGAATTATAAAACGAGTTTTTATAAGTGTTTGAATGAAGTGAAAATGGATTGCATATGTGAATGGAATTTATAAAATTATAAATGGTGAAGTTATAAATGAAATTTATAAATAGTAAGATTTATAAATTTTATAAAGTTATTAAAAGAATGGTTTTGGATAAATCATTGAATCTTATAAGTTATAGGATTTATAATTATGAAGTTCAAAGGAACGATTTTTGTAAACGAATAAATTATAATTATTTAACTTATAATATAAACTTTTAGTTTATAATTGAGTTATAAACTAGAATAGGTTAATAAAGGAATTTATAAAAGGAAGTTGTTATAAAATAAATAGAAATGGAATTTATAAACGTTGTTTTATAAATTCGCAAACGACTTATTTTGATAAGTTAATTGTTATAACTTATTTATGGAGTTATATTCACGTTTTAGACAGTGAATAATACTTTAAAATGAAATGTATAGAAAAGATGAAATTTGTTAACAAAGTATATTCACGTTTTTGAATAGTGAATAACATGTTAAAGAAATTGTTTTAGATGTGATGTTTTAAATAGAATTAAAACGATCTAACGATGTTTTTAAAATGTGTTGAGATTCGAAACCATAGATTTCAACATTTATTGTTGAAATAGACGTTTTCGAGAAATAGAAGGAAATAGTGGACTATAACACTGTTGTTATAGTAAATGATTTCCGAAAGGAAATATTTTGTATAGTATTGGGATTTATATATCTATCTTAAATTCGAATCGCTATACTAGTGATTTTGGGTTGTCGTAACGATGTTTTACGCAACATTCGTTTTGGCCCAAATAAATATGTTTAAGAGAATGATTTCCTTAAAGAATGAAATATATACTTAATTTTGATTTAAGTATATTGAATATTTTCCAAGTGTTGAAAATAAATAAATTTGTGAATTACTTATAAATAAATAAGTATGGAAATGTTTTCCAATATGAAGTGAATATTTAGAATTTATCTTTTTGAAGATAAATTGAAAATGAATATTAGAAATCGAATTGAAGTCGTAAATTCATAAATTTTTTTGGAATATAAATTCACTATGGAATTTATAAATAGAAAGGGGAATTTGTTTAAAAATAAATATTGATTTATTTTTAAAGTATTGAAAATTTTGATTGTAAAGATATTTTGGAAAATAAATAATTTGGAAAATTATTTGGAATCTGGTGATGTGTGCATATCCATTGATAGTTCAATAACCGACTATCAATATTACCCTTTGAATGGGTATTTGATGTGATTTGCTTGAATTTGAATGCCACATTTATTTCTAAATAAGCGCTCACTATTCGGGTTAACCGGGAAAGGACCATGGGGTCGTATAACCCATTCCGAATATGTGATACGTCGTTATGAATTGCATTTGAAGATCGGTGTTGAAGACCGGATATTTGCGAGAGCGACAGGATGACCTATCGATTGACTCTGCACCGAGTTGCTCCGGTATAGAGTTCTCCATATGTGATGGGGAATCCGATCAGGATTGTGGATATCCGGATTGCAAGGACTTCTTTGTAAGTGCCTTCGGTTCTGTTCGAGCCCGGAACCGACTTGTATGGATAGTATGCCTGACATTACAAGTTGAGATATAAAGCCGATTTCTTTCAAATATATTTCTGTTGGTGGCGGAGAATTTATTCTCTTAGCTTAACACCTTTCTCTGAGACGTACGAGCTCAGAGGTTATATAGTTGAAGGTTATCAGCAATATATTCCCAATTTGGTAATGTGACATGCTGAGTGTTGCTGAAATGATCATTGTGTTGATTATTTGTGATAGGATCATTTGTTTGATCGTCTATCTTGGTGATCATTTCTATGATCATTTGTTGACCCAAAGCATGGCTTTTGTATAAAGTATGTTTTTGTGGACGAGACTTCGTCGAGCCTCACAAACCGGTAATGGTCGAAACAGGAATTGTGCGGCAAGGTTTTCAGGGATCGCTTCCCTAGGGTATGACCATTCCTTCTGGAAAAGGGTAGTATCATGGAATGGAGCCTAGATACTTACTCATGTTGAAACACTTATTATTATGGTGTGATGTTGGTTAGAGAGCTCTCGTTTAAAGGTTCCAAAGGACCGGGGGTGGCATATCTGAGGGTTTGTAATATCCCTTGGGAAAAGGGGTTCCCGGCTTTGTTTAGCAGAGAACGGTGGTTCTCGGGGCATCCTTCCAGAGGCGTTTCCATGTGGCAATGGGAAGTTCCTTGGCCTGACCATTTGTTGGAAAATCCATTCTTCAAATACGAGCCTTGTACGGTTTTAGTTGTATAACCTGTCATGGAATATGGCGGTAACCCGCTATTGAACATGGTAGCTATAGTAGGCATAGTTCGAAATGTCTATGTTGGCTAAGATTTATATCTTTATTTTCGAAATGAATTTTCTCTACACTATGCACTAATAATAATATCAAATGTTCTTTTTAATGCGTATCAAGCATCTTTGACTATCATAAGGAGAAATCTCCTCCGATTCTGCGTTTGCATTGTGTGTGTGTGCGGGAGGCCTTATGGTAGTCCCATTTTAAAAGCATTGCGAATTAACTTTAAAAATATTCCTCTATTTTTATTTTTAAAGATAAATAAACTGTTTTGAGTTCTCACACCAGTCACATGACTGACTCGGAGTTTATTGTTTTCCTTCCTAAACTCTGGGTGCCCACCAATTTCCACACGGGCAGTCAAGAGTTAAGGTTTATCAGGATATTCTGGATATTCAGGAGTTGCTGGAGGCAAGCTGGATGGCATGGCGTATTACTAAGTATATAGTATTTCTTTTTTTCCGCTGCACTGTTTGTTGTTGTATGTTGTTGTACACTCTGATGATGATGATGTAATGTAATGTATAAAATGTAATAACTGATATAGTTCTTTGTTTAAAGATTATTCATTTATTATTATACGTTGTTCCGCTGCGAATTGTGAGATTCTGTTATTGTTCTGTTATTTTCTATTCCGTTCTATTTTCTTTTCTCTCTATTTTTCTATCTTTTTCTCTCCTCTTCTCTCTCTTTTCTTTTCTTAAACCATAACATTTCGGGTTTCCGACCTTCGATTTCTCGGCAGTCGATAAAGTGAGTATCGATGTTGAATTTTCGAAAGTCGAAAATTTTCGGGACGTTACATTTGGTATCAGAGCTTATGGTTAAGTGACAACCATGGTTCTGTTGGGTATTACTCATTAGAGATAGAGTCAGTAGTACTCTAGAATGAGTTGAGTGTAATAATAGATATGAGTGCGTATTTGTTAGTGAATATAAAAATTGTTTTATATTGTGATGATTGGTTTGTTGAGTGGCATATGAACCTTCGTCAGCACGGTCTGCAAAACTATGCCGAAGGGGTTTATAAACACTTGAATAGAACAATTCGGCACAATATTGTTTTAAATTGGGTAAATGAAATAATTTTACCTTGATTATATTTTATATATAAGGAATAATTTTTCAGAATTATTAAAGTGCATATAAGTTGATTGTTTGGTTGTTGAATAAGATGTTTGAATAATCTAAATAAAAGAATAATTGTATAAGTAAAAAGAATTATAAGAATTGAATTATAATTAAAATGATTTACAATTGTGAAATAAACTTATATATATGAGAAGTGAAACTAATGAATATATTTATGAATATGAGTTATAAATAAAAAATGAGTTTGAATAAGTAATGAAATTTGACCTTGGTTAAAGTTAAATAAAAATTTACTTTAGAATTGAGAATCTGAATAAATTTATAAGTTGGAATTTAAGTTAAGTAAAACCAAGTAATGCTTATTAAATGGAATATAACTTAAGAGATGTTGAATGAAGTTGATATTGATATCAAAGTAAATTAATGAAGTTAAGTGATAAATGTGAACTTGAGTTATATAAATGAATTGAATTAATGAATGTAAATGTTAATTCATTAAAATCTAATGTTATTGGAAGTTGAAAGATTGAATGAAAATCAATTTAATTAAACCAAATTGAATGAATATAAGCAAAGGAATTTGGTTGTAATTATATATACATTGGTTGTTATATGATTGTTAGTTGATTGTATATAATTCATTAAGTGTTAATGAAAGTGAATTAGCGAAATTGGAAGCTAAAGTAATTGAAATTCAATTGGAAGTTAAGTGAATCTTAAATGGAATTGAATTTGATTTGGAAGTGAACCAACTTGAATATGAATTAGTGAATATAAACTAATTGAAAATGAATGTTAGTAAAAACATCCACTATTAATGAATCAAAGGTGATTAAATTGAAAACCAATTTCATTGAATATTAATGAGAATATGAATGAATATTTATTGATTTGTTGGATGATAGTTGGTTGATGTTTGCATTTGTTGTTTTGTTGCATTTGCTATGTGGCATATATAGTTGTTATGTTGCTATATATTATATATTGAGATTATTTTCATATATGCATGTTCTCATGTTGTTTGTTGAGTGTTTAGTAGGTGCGGATCGCGTTTGCTTCGCATTTGGAGCTCGCTTTCGCGCTATATTAGCCGTATATGCTTGCTAATAAAATATAAGGTACATATCTCGGATTAAATATCGTACTTTTACACTTTTTTCCCTTCGGGATGCCTCATTACTTGATGAGATGTATATTTGTGATATATATACTGTCATTTTTTTTTCGGATCGAGCCGCGCAAAGGAGACTATGGCGAATTTTTCCGGAAATTTAAGGCGTTGGAAAAAAATTTGAGAAAATTGAATTTTTTTGAAAACTTTAACTTTGATTTGGAATTGAAAGTTAAACAATAGTAGTTGTTTTTGAAAAGATAACTAAGTATGATTTGAAAACTTAGTAAAGTTTTTGTAAGAAGTTTAAACTATGGATTTTGGAAAATTAATAGATTCTGTAACTTTTCTTACTTGTTAATTTCGAGGACGAAATTCTTTTAAGGGGGGAAGATTGTAACGACCCAGGATTTTTAGTAAATAAAAATTTGAATATTTAATTAATTTTAAATATTAATAAGTGAATTTATAAGTCGAATAAATTTTATTTCGAATAATTGGATTTAATTGAATAATTAAATCGATAATTTAATATGTTAAATTATGGAAATAATTGAAAATTGGGTTAAATATGATTGAAAATGATTTGTAAAATTTTATTTTATCATGTTGAAGTTAGAATGATATTTTAGAACTTTTAAAATCGAATTAAGAGTTAATTTGTAAAAATTGAATATTTTAATATTTAAATCGACTAGTGAAAATAGTCAATTTTTGAACAGTCTCAGAATTGAACGAAACCAGTTTCATCGGATCCGTAATGTGATATTTTTGTAAGGTTTCAAATTTCGTGTCAATTGGATTTACCGTTTGTCCGGTGCAAGCTAAAACGCCTAGAAAATCGTTTAAATCGGTTTAAATTTAAATCGATCGTTTATTGCCATAACTCGCACAGATGTCCGAATTAGCTTTCGAAACCTATTCCATTGTGTCCGGAACGCGGGGTAAACCCTAGAAACGCTGGTTACGGCGCGTAAATCGGAGTTTGGAATTTCCGGATGAATAGTGTTCGATTTTTCCTATAAATAGCCCCCTTTACCATGAAAAAAAAATAATTAGGGTTTAACTTCGTGGCCGCCAGTGATGGTTTCAATGGCCAAAATTTGTCGAATCTTCCTTCATTAATCTCTCTCAATTCATATGCTTTTGTGGGAAACTTTCAACATGAGTTTTGTAGAGCGTATCAAGAGCTACAAATCTATACGGGGTTGATCGCGAATGAAGCAGCATAGATCGAGATTTATGGTCGCATTCGTGCTAACTTTTGCACGCAAATCAAGGCGCTGGGGACCACCGAGCTAGCCACGGCTCTGGCCGATGGTGGCCTTGGTGATGGCGAGGGGAATGGAGGTCCTCGATCGCGTTCTCGTGGTCGAATGAGGGCTCAACAATTCGAAGAGGAAGGTCGGCTATGGGTTTAACATCACGAACGATGATAGCCTGGGAAGAAAACAACATGCGGCCGTGATTCTCTAGATGCAGATCCAACGGTCCTGATTTGTTGAGGGTTTAAAATTATAAATTATGTTATAAATTTATGTATATAAATTCGTATAAACTTTGAAAAATCATAACTTTTTCATACGAGGTCGAAACCGCGCGAAACCAGTTGCGTTGGAATCGTATGGACGAGCACTACGCGATGAAATTGGATTGGAGTCATTTGGAGTTAGTGAGAATTTCGGGTAAAATTAAACGCGCGTTTAATTTTATTCGAAATAAATCGCTAAAACGAAATTGAAATCAAGGTGAGAACTCCTCACTCAATCGAATCAGTTTCGATTTTATTTTAAATAGTTAGATTTAAAATATTTGAATGCATGTTTGAATGATGATTGATATCTATTGATTGTTAAAATAGACATTATGCGCCGTTAGTAAGCGGATGTTATTTAATAAAAACATATACCGCGAATATTTCATAAACAGTGAAATTGGTATTATATATATAATAGCAATATATATATATATATATATTGGCATATGTATATATTGCAGTTGTTGATTCCCCACATTTTTTAGCGGATGAGACCCTATTGCGCCGTTAGTAAGCGGATAATATTTTAAATCCCATATACCGCGATAATTCCGTACTGGAGCGGAATTGGTATTGTGCTAATGTTTTTGGATGCAGGAAAACAGGTTGGAGGGATCCAACTGGATTCCTCAACAGTTTTTATTTGATTTCAGATATTTTGATATTTGATTGATTATCATATCGATATATGATATCGTTGTAGTCGTGATTGACTATTTGGTGTGTAGCATCATTGAACCAAATTTTGGAATTTTAAAATGATTTTTAAAGTGATTTTTGAAATATACTATATTTTTGGAATTGATCCATTTTAAATAAATAAACGTTATAATTTTTAAAGTTATAAAAATTATGATTTTGAGAAATACGGTTAAAGATTGATTTTTGAGAAATATGGGTTAATGTTTTCATAAAATAATTAAATTGGATTTTTGAATTTATTATAAAAAAGTTTAAAAATAGGATTTATAAAATTTGATTATTTTATAAATCAAGAGAATGGTGAAATTATAAAGGAGATTAAGGATGTTTTAAAATAATAGTATAAATTGATTTTATAAAAGATTTATAAATTGATATTTATAAATTAAAACATTTGAATTATAAAACGAGTTTTTATAAGTGTTTGAATGAAGTGAAAATGGATTGCATATGTGAATGGAATTTATAAAATTATAAATGGTGAAGTTATAAATGAAATTTATAAATAGTAAGATTTATAAATTTTATAAAGTTATTAAAAGAATGGTTTTGGATAAATCATTGAATCTTATAAGTTATAGGATTTATAATTATGAAGTTCAAAGGAACGATTTTTGTAAACGAATAAATTATAATTATTTAACTTATAATATGAACTTTTAGTTTATAATTGAGTTATAAACTAGAATAGGTTAATAAAGGAATTTATAAAAGGAAGTTGTTATAAAATAAATAGAAATGGAATTTATAAACGTTGTTTTATAAATTCGCAAACGACTTATTTTGATAAGTTAATTGTTATAACTTATTTATGGAGTTATATTCACGTTTTAGACAGTGAATAATCCTTTAAAATGAAATGTATAGAAAAGATGAAATTTGTTAACAAAGTATATTCACGTTTTTGAATAGTGAATAACATGTTAAAGAAATTGTTTTAGATGTGATGTTTTAAATAGAATTAAAACGATCTAACGATGTTTTTAAAATGTGTTGAGATTCGAAACCATAGATTTCAACATTTATTGTTGAAATAGACGTTTTCGAGAAATAGAAGGAAATAGTGGACTATAACACTGTTGTTATAGTAAATGATTTCCGAAAGGAAATGTTTTGTATAGTATTGGGATTTATATATCTATCTTAAATTCGAATCCCTATACTAGTGATTTTGGGTTGTCGTAATGATGTTTTACGCAACATTCGTTTTGGCCCAAATAAATATGTTTAAGAGAATGATTTCCTTAAAGAATGAAATATATACTTAATTTCGATTTAAGTATATTGAATATTTTCCAAGTGTTGAAAATAAATAAATTTGTGAATTACTTATAAATAAATAAGTATGGAAATGTTTTCCAATATGAAGTGAATATTTAGAATTTATCTTTTTGAAGATAAATTGAAAATGAATATTAGAAATCGAATTGAAGTCGTAAATTCATAAATATTTTTGGAATATAAATTCACTATGGAATTTATAAATAGAAAGGGGAATTTGTTTAAAAATAAATATTGATTTATTTTTAAAGTATTGAAAATTTTGATTGTAAAGATATTTTGGAAAATAAATAATTTGGAAAATTATTTGGAATCTGGTGATGTGTGCATATCCATTGATAGTTCAATAACCGACTATCAATATTACCCTTTGAATGGGTATTTGATGTGATTTGCTTGAATTTGAATGCCACACTTATTTTTAAATAAGCGCTCACTATTCGAGTTAACCGAGAAAGGACCATGGGGTCGATAACCGATTCCGAATATGTGATACGTCGTTATGAATTGCATTTGAAGATCGGTGTTGAAGACCGGATATTTGCGAGAGCGACAGGATGACCTATCGATTGACTCTGCACCGAGTTGCTCCGGTATAGAGTTCTCCATATGTGATGGGGAATCCGATCAGGATTGTGGATATCCGGATTGCAAGGACTTCTTTGTAAGTGCCTTCGGTTCTGTTCGAGCCCGGAACAGACTTGTATGGATAGTATGCCCGACATTACAAGTTGAGATATAAAGCCGATTTCTTTCAAATATATTTCTGTTGGTGGCGGAGAATTTATTCTCTTAGCTTAACACCCTTCTCTGAGACGTACGAGCTCAGAGGTTATATAGTTGAAGGTTATCAGCAATATATTCCCAATTTGGTAATGTGACATGCTGAGTGTTGCTGAAATGATCATTGTGTTGATTATTTGTGATAGGATCATTTGTTTGATCGTCTATCTTGGTGATCATTTCTATGATCATTTGTTGACCCAAAGCATGGCTTTTGTATAAAGTATGTTTTTGTGGACGAGACTTCGTCGAGCCTCACAAACCGGTAATGGTCGAAACAGGAATTGTGCGGCAAGGTTTTCAGGGATCACTTCCCTAGGGTATGACCATTCCTTCTGGAAAAGGGTAGTATCATGGAATGGAGCCCAGATACTTACTCATGTTGAAACACTTATTATTATGGTGTGATGTTGGTTAGAGAGCTCTCGTTTAAAGGTTCCAAAGGACCGGGGGTGGCATATCTGAGGGTTTGTAATATCCCTTGGGAAAAGGGGTTCCCGGCTTTGTTTAGGAGAGAACGGTGGTTCTCGGGGCATCCTTCCAGAGGCGTTTCCATGTGGCAATGGGAAGTTCCTTGGCCTGACCATTTGTTGGAAAATCCATTCTTCAAATACGAGCCTTGTACGGTTTTAGTTGTATAACCTGTCATGGAATATGGCGGTAACCCGCTATTGAACATGGTAGCTATAGTAGGCATAGTTCGAAATGTCTATGTTGGCTAAGATTTATATCTTTATTTTCGAAATGAATTTTCTCTACACTATGCACTAGTAATAATATCAAATGTTCTTTTTAATGCGTATCAAGCATTTTTGACTATCATAAGGAGAAATCTCCTCCGATTCTGCGTTTGCATTGTGTGTGTGTGCGGGAGGCCTTATGGTAGTCCCATTTTAAAAGCATTGCGAATTGACTTTAAAAATATTCCTCTATTTTTATTTTTAAAGATAAATAAACTGTTTTGAGTTCTCACACCAGTCACATGACTGACTCGGAGTTTATTGTTTTCCTTCCTAAACTCTGGGTGCCCACCAATTTCCACACGGGCAGTCAAGAGTTAAGGTTTATCAGGATATTCTGGATATTCAGGAGTTGCTGGAGGCAAGCTGGATGGCATGGCGTATTACTAAGTATATAGTATTTCTTTTTTTCCGCTGCACTGTTTGTTGTTGTATGTTGTTGTACACTCTGATGATGATGATGTAATGTAATGTATAAAATGTAATAACTGATATAGTTCTTTGTTTAAAGATTATTCATTTATTATTATACGTTGTTCCGCTGCGAATTGTGAGATTCTGTTATTGTTCTGTTATTTTCTATTCCGTTCTATTTTCTTTTCTCTCTATTTTTCTATCTTTTTCTCTCCTCTTCTCTCTCTTTTCTTTTCTTAAACCATAACATTTCGGGTTTCCGGCCTTCGATTTCTCGGCAGTCGATAAAGTGAGTATCGATGTTGAATTTTCGAAAGTCGAAAATTTCTGGGACGTTACAGTTGATTCAAAATACATTTAAAATGCTCTAAGAATATTTCTCAAAAAGCTCATAATCAATCCGATGGGTTTTTGGCCAATCTAATTTTACTTGGATTGACATCAAATATGATTTTTTTAAGCATATATTTATTCTAGAATACACACGATCTATTATAGTTTTAAACTGCTCTAATTTTACTTGGACCGATATTAATGAGTTTCTTGGATAGGATTGGATTGGGTTAAAATAAGGTTGGATTGAATAAAATATAACACCCGACATGTACGTAGCATGTGTTAAAAGTTGTAACCTATATCTAATCCAAACTTGGTTGGTGGTTGAGTTTGGCTAGGTTTACGTGGGTTGAGCCGGATTGGTTGGTATGTTGGATTAGGGTCGAGTATGAGTTGTCTGCCCCTAGGTCCGTGGATTAGATAGAGTAGACTAACTACTAGGGAATACCGATCCTATAGATATAAATGTAGAGGCCCTTTACAGCGATGAATGAGATTTTGTCTCACATCGCCAAAAATATGTACAGTTTTATGTTTATATAGTAAATCTCTCAAACCTATATTGGTTCTTAGGGTCAGATAATTTTATGCGAGGGAGGGGACTTATATGGCCATGAACTAACGCACACGCCGTCCGCCTGTCCCGTATCGAACCGGATCGGGTGCGGGTCCATTAAGAGCGGATTGTGTTATGTTTTTGTCGGACAAAAGTGAACAGTTTTTTGACTGTTTAAATTCAAACATATGAGAGTCACATCTGTTTGATCGGACATGGACGCTGCTTTTTCAAATGAAGAGACCGGTTTCATATGAAATGAAGAGACGTGGTCGGTTTCCAACGGATATAGCCGTTGTGAATCTGCTGCGTTGCAAATTGAAACGAAGAGACGCGTCCTTTTTTCAACGGATGTAGTCGTTCCAAATTTTCTGAAGAGATGTGGCTTTTTTTCAACGGGTGGAGGCGTGGGGAATCAAACCCTGTGTCTCTCGCTTGCAAAGTGAACACTATATCATATGAGATCTTGTTCCCACTAACTGAAATTGTCATTCATATTATGTTGTTCATTGACTTTTATAGAGCAGAATGCCTGCTTCAATCCTTTAAAGATAGCTATGAATGATTAATCTCTGATTGATCCATGTTGTAAAAGCTTCATTAGAAATTGAACTGTTAAGTAAATATAACAAATGCAACAAATTAGTCACAACAATTATCATTAATCACCATACTATTCTATATTGTTTAGTAGCGACGAATTATTTTAGTCAATATCACTAAATTAAGCATACTTATCTTTCTGATATGATGGTTAAAGAGTTGACATAAGCTACATTTCTCATGATTGAAGGAAATAATTTGTCCACAATATTCATTGGAATTAATAAATTTCCATTTGGATATTAAAGAGAAGATATTTGGATAGTAAAGCTTATGTGGTTGCTTGATCTGAAACCGAATGGAGCAAACATGGTCATGTAGATAAATTTTATTTGCAATAATAAGCCATGTAATATTTCGTTCCTTTTTGACAAAAAGTTATATGTCTTCTTTCCTTTAGAGAGAAGTTGTGATTCATTCTATATTGGTCATTGGCTTAGATAGAGTTGACTAGGATTGTTATGATAATGTTACCCGTTACCAATGCGAAAAAACGACCACGTATCGATACCATAGGTAAGGCAAAAGTGAATTTGATGCATTACCATTACAATTTGTAAAATGATAGTTCATATACCGATAAATCGGTAAATTCTTGATTGGTAATGGTAAAATTTCCCTACACATAAAACATTAAAATTGTATTGCATTACAATTTTAATAATGGTATAAGAAGTAAATATCTTGTTCCTAACTGTAACTTCGTTAATCCTTATATCAATATTTTGACTTATTTTAAATAATATAGAAAATTTTCATGATTCATCACAAATTATTTACGACAATATGAAATAATAGCTTTGTTAATTGTAGACTTTGAACATAATAAAACTAAAAAAGAATCATCACCATAAATAATACTATAGACACCTTAAAAACTGATATTCAAAAGTGTTTGTAGTTGCAATTAATTAAAACAGTGAAAACCCAAATTAGCACGACTAGTAAATTCATCGTTATTATTGGTATATTTACCATTAACAATGATAAATTTACCATTATCAAACTAATAGTGTTGGTACATCGATATACGTTAATATTGGTTTACCAATTGGTTGATATTACTACGGTAACATTAAATTTCAATTACCATAACAACCCTAGAATAAACTAAGTGCTTAGATTCTTGTAGAGATGGTTATAAATGCTTTACCTTTGATTCATCCATGTTGTCAAAGCTTTATTGAAATTTGAACTATTAATTGAATATCACTAGTACAACAACTTAATTATATGGTTATTATTAATTATTGTTTTATTCTACTATATTTTTGTTATAATATATGTAAATATAAATAGTGAATATGCTATATACTGTTTTGTATTTAGTCCCACATCGTGGGATCAGTTCTATCCCAAGCTCCTTGGCATTTATATAAAGGTGCTAATGTAATGGAAATGTATTACTAATCTCTGAATGAATAAAATTGTTCTCTCTCTAATGGCTTCCACTTTCTTCATTTCATAACACGTTATCAGCATGATCTTTTTCTCGAATGTATTGGAAATTCTAATGCAGAAGATTAGATCCTTTTTTTTTCATGTAGGTACATCTCTTTCTCTTATTCAGTTACTGAAATCAGATCTATCTCTTCCTCTTATTCAACCATTGAAATCAGGTTTGAAATTTTCTAGATATGCTTTTCTAGATTTATTTTGCGATTAATTTAGATCTAGATTTAAGTATTCTTGTTTCACAATTCTATAGCTATTTTCTAATTTTTCAGATTTGAATTTAAGTTTTAATACATCTTATCTTTTCAAGATCTTATTTTGTCATAGATCTAAATTTATAGATCTTTATTCCACTGTACATGTATTTTTGTCATTATATTTCAGAACTCATCCTATAATAGATCCTTTTTTTGTTCCTTATTTTCTGATCTCATTATATTGTAGATCTCAAAATCACACCCAAATAATATACGTTTGGGATTTGTACATTGTTTAAAAATAAAATGTCGTGCTTTTTTGAATTTGGATTTGAATTGATTTCAAGCTTGCTTATTATTGCATGTTTTTTTTTGAGTTCATTATTTTGGAACGCAAGTTTTGAATTTGATAATTTCTGTTGTTGATTCAAATAAATTTATTGATCTTGGTTACGTTTTGGTTTGTGATATAGATCTAAGTAATATATAGATGTTTGATAAATGAAGTTTTCATTTTGAAAACTCTTTGATTTGGATTCTAATTTTGGAAATTATTTTGATATATATTGTTTATATTTCCAAAAGAAATATTTTATTATTTCTTAGAGAAACATATACAAGAATAATGCATATTTAGAAGATCATATTAGTTTAGATCCAATATTAATATTGTTTTAGTACACCTGAAGTGAATGGAAACGTTGATGAAAACATATACGGTAAACTTAATTTCTAGCATTTGAAATAAAAGTTGAGAACCTGCAGTTCCTATAATGCTAAAATCTTGAGTTTCCATAAATTATTAAATTTCAAGTTTTCTTATAATAAAGAACCAGAAGTTTCAATAAAAGAGCAGAAACTTGAATTATAAAAAGAAGGATATATATATGTGTGTGTATGTATGTATATACATATATATATAAGAGTTATTTAGTTATTTTAGAAATTTTGACTATTAATAAATAAAGTTTCTCTTATGGTATTCATTTAATTTTATTATCGAGTGTATTAAACTTAGCTTTGAGATTAAATTTTGCTAACTAAAGTTAGTTAGATAGGTTTACTTGTTTGTAAAGAAATCAATTCGTTGTGATAATATTTTATATTTTATGCCACAATAATGGTAAATTGCATTCATTTTTTTAATCATAAATGCAATAAATGTTGTCGTCATGGTAATAAATTAAATTACCATATCATCATAAATGCACTGGCTACAGTAAATTAAATGATGTTGTATTTTTATGTTTGGAATAAGAACAGACATATGGTTTATTTATGGTGTATTCATTTTGGCAAACAATGCTCGATATAATGAAAGAAATAAGTTTGAACAACAACCTGAAGTTGTGCAAAGATTTTTTTTCCAACCAGAAGTTGTATAACTCAAAGTCCAAGACCCGACGTCTTGAATTATGAAAAGATTCTGATAAACTTTACAAGCTCGAATTCTTGTTAATATTTTTTTGTCAAAATGTACAAGTCTTGAAATAAGAATGGACTTTTATTTTGTAACAATATGGTACAAAAAGGGGTAGAAGTTTATACAAAATTTGAGAACTTGAAGTTCATAACAAATTAATGAACTTGTAGTTCTTGAATTAGAAGCCCGAAGCTCTATTGAAATTATGTAAAATGATAAGGTTGTACTTCCTGAAGAAGTTAAAGAAAAGTAATAAATAATCATATGAGAAAATGATCTTGCATTCAAGAGAACACAAAAATCTCCAAATGAGTTATACCTTACCTTATATCTTAGCATTTACACTATATTAACCAAATATCCTGAAGATATTATTTTATATGATATTTCAAACATCATTGGATGTGTGTGTGTATTAATCTCTTGAAAAGATGTTTTAGAGATTTATTTATATTTATATTGCAAAATCTAACATCCTAGAAGAGATGTTATAGGAATTTTATTTTTGTTACATTGCAATTCCTTAAAAGGAAATACTATATTCCCCGAAGGAATAATGATATAATTTTTTTTGAGTAATAACAATAATTTGTCCAAAAAAATGATATTGTATACCAATGTTACACTCCAGAAGTAGTGGTTTTATCTCTTGCATCTTACTTTCAGTTGGTGAATCTAATTTTGTCACTATATTTATAGTTTGATACGCCATTTTAAAAGCAATTACAACAAAAATCTCCAGCATGGATATTTTATGCTATTGTAAAAGTAGTAATTATGTAATTTATATAAAATAAATATTGTATATTGATATGGCATTCAAATAGTGCATATATATATATATATATATATATATATATATATATATATCTAGAAGAGAAAGTTCACTCCAGAAGTGGTGATACTAATATATCTCTAGAAGAGATTTATAAATTTGAAAATGATAACATATATCTAGAAGAGATTTATTTATATATTTGGTAATTTTATTAAACCAAATAAGTGTACATAAATATGATTGTGAAGGATCCTAATTTAGTTTAGATTAGATCCAAAAGGTTTATGATTATCTCTAGAATATATTGTTCTATGTTCATATGTCTAATTATATCATAAAGGTCATGTTCCTAGTTATTATTTCATAAGAAATATTGCACATACAATCAATTCTTGAAGATATATTTTTAAATATTCTCCTGAAGAGATGGTCTATATTTTATATCATAATTTTCATGCAAGCTATACATACGGTCTTGAGGAGATCTGTATCTGTAATATTCCAAGTATCCATAAGATACTCTTATTATTATTTTTGTTGTACTTTTTTTTTGAACTCTCAAAAGAGATGTATAGAAATGTCTATATGCAATTATAAATTACTCTTTGATAAGTAATATAATTAATGTTCAAAACTTATACTTGAGATATAATTGAGGAACAAAACTTAACAACTTGAAGTTGTTCGAACCAGAAGTTCGATATGGTTCCAAACCAAATGTCTTGGATCCTTGTAATAGATTTTTCTAAAATAAATAATTAAAAAAAATCACTAATTCAAATGAGAAAATATATATTAGAATTTATCATATATATATGTAATACATGGATGCACGTATACATCCATATATGTAAATATTCAGCTAACAACCAGAAGTTTGTTATGAGATTATCTTATAGATCATGTATATATATTATTTAGTGATTTAAAATTCAATCAACATAAATGTTGAATGACCTGAAGTTGTATATGTGGTCAAATGATCTATACAATAAGTAAATTCCTCCAATTGACTAGATCAATGAATGAGAACAAACTCTACTAAGAAATATCAATTGAATGCATCTTACCAACTAATAAAATGATTATCCTCCTATAACTGATATACACATAATGTATTTGCTAGCAGCAATGTGATAGTGGATTAGGATGAGAATCCAAAGAGGATTATTATTTAATGTGACAATTTTCATCATTAAAGGGGAGGATAAAGGGATACAAGTTCATTTTGATCATCAGTGTTAAATATTTATTAAAATATACAGTGATGCAAATATTATCAATATTATCCCTAGTAGACTTTCTCCAATATAGATTTGAATCCCTGAAGGATCAAATTTTGTAAACCACATCTAAAATATAGTTCAAAAGCCAGTTTAAAATATTTTTAGAGTAAGTAATAAAGATGCCAAATAATGGAGGTGAGTGTTCTTGAAGAAACACTTAAGGGTGCTCTTGAAGAGACCAATGACATGATTGTCAAATTACCCAGAAGTGGTTTAGGTACCTAAAACATAATCAAAGAGATCTCAATAAATCATGTCTAGAACTGAAAAAAAATAATCATCGATGATAAATTTGTAAATAATAAAGCACTTATATTTATAAATAGATTAAGAATCTTGAACTAGGGGAAACATGACTGCCATCATGAATCCTTTAATAGTAGAGAAATATGGACATGTAGTCCGCAAAGTACGAAAGTACTTGAAATGCTTAATATACCCTGAAGGTATAAATGTGGTTTAAAATCATATTAAATAATGAAAGTATACAAATTCCTGAAGAATATAAATAACTTTCATTGTTATAAAGAATGCAAAGAACAAGGAGAGTAGATTTCAACCTACTTTTAAGTATTGTTGTAATGAAAATCTTGATATAATTCATGATGAGTAGATTACTTCCTATTTTTAAGTATCGTTGTAATGAAACTCTTAATATCCATTGAAGTGATAGTTGCGATATGCAAATACTTATTAAAGCATACAAATTTCTGAAGAATATATATAACTTTTGTAGTTATAAAGAATGCAAAAGACATGAAGTGTAGATTACAAATTTCTTTTAAGTATTATTGTAATGAAAATCTTGATATACTTCAAGATGAGTAGATTACTTCCTGCTTTCTAGTAATGTTGTAATGAAATTTTTAATATTCATGAAAGATGTATAGTTACAATGCGCAAAACTAATTTGAAGCACAAAAATGAAAGCACATGAAGTGTTTTTCATAAAAGTAGCATACAAATGCATAAAATGCAAACCATATTTGAAGCAACAATCATAGAAAATTTGATTGTATCGAAGGAAACTATTAATAAATTGTATTATTAATGAGATACATATTTATGGATCCAGAAGTATCTATAACCAATTTGAGTTATCGAAAGATGAATATGAATTCAGAGGAAAATTTAAAATCAGGGGGAGCATTCATAAGTATTTTATAATGCACTCTTTTTCCTTAACTAAGATTTTTCCCACTAGGTTTTTATTAGTATGGTTTTAATGAGGCATTACCTTGATCCAGAAGTATCAACTCCCTAGTAACATTTGAAATAAGTTATAATGTATACTTTTTCCTTATTTAAGTATTTTCCCACTGGGTTTTTCTTACTAAGGTTTTAACGAGGCATTGTCTTGATCTAGAAGAATCAAACGTCTTTTCAAGAAATAACATCTCAAATATGTAATTTAAGTTAAATTGTATTTTTATCCTTGACTAAGGCTTTTCCCATCGGGTTTTCCTTTGTAAGGTTTTTAATGAAGTATTATATTGATCCAGAAGTATCAAACTCTATTTGATTCTGTAAATTATTGAAATTTCTCATACTATATTGTACTCTTTTTCCTTCACTAAGATTTTTCCATAGGGTTTTTCTTAGTAAGGTTTTAACGAGGCATTAGTTTGATCCAGAAGTATCAAACTTCATTTGAAGAAATAAGAAAATAAAATATGTCATTGTACTCTTTTTCCTTCACTAAGATTTTTTCCATTAGGTTTTTCTTAATAAGGTTTTGATGAGGCATTGTTTTGATCCCGAAGTATCAAACCCTTTAGAAAGAATATCATTTTTAATATGATTTCATAAGTTGCACTCTTTTCCTCGTTCAAGGTTTTTTCCCACTGGGTTTTCCTAACAGAGGTTTTTAATGAGGCAATAGACAATATCTATATCGAATGAATCGATAAATGCAAGCAAGAGAACAATGAGGGGGAGCAATCATCAAACGCATTACAAAAGGGAAAATTTCAAGTTATCAGAGGATTCAAGATTTTGAAGACGCATATTCAAGGGGGAGTGTTATAATATAAGTAAATATAAATAGTGAATATGCTATATACTGTTTTGTATTTAGTCCCACATCGTGGGATTAGTTCTATCCCAAGCTCCTAGGCATTTATATAAAGGTGCTAATGTAATGGAAATGTATTACTAATCTCTGAATGAATAAAATTGTTCTCTCTCTAATGGCTTCCACTTTCTTCATTTCATAACATTTTTGTATAGTGGTAGAATATTTCAGTCACCATCATTGAATTAAGAGTACTTAACCTTCCAATATGATGATTGAAGGTTGACATAAATTGCATTTCTCGTGATTCTAAAAAATAATTTGATCAACAATGTTCCTCGACGTTAACTTGGATATTATGGAGAAGGTATATGGGTAAGAAAGCTTATGAGGTTAACCAATGTTGTCAATGTGTGCGCTTTGGTGCAAAATAGCTCAAGCTGTAGCCACTATGCCTTTTAGCAATTTAAGGCACAGACGGTGCACAGGACTCAAATAAAGCACAAAAGGCGCACGAATCGAAATGCCCAAAGAGGTAGCTCCAATAAATTGTACAATATGAGATAAAATTTGGCCTTTAGCCGCAAAATCCGATCGGAATGTACCTATTTAGCTTTAGCATACCTGACAACTCATTTCCGACTTAATCTAGGTTTCGAACAAAATGAATTGAAGGTCTTTGTGACTTCTCATATTGAGTTGGGTTGGATATGTGAGATTCTATTTTCTAAATTACATGTGTGTGCATTTTTTTAAAATGTAAAACTCGAATATAAATAGCAGATTTTAGTTGCAGATGCTTGTGTAGGAAATACAAAAGATGATGCTCAAAGCGCACAAAAAGAGCAAGCCACAAGACGCATGCCATGTGCCTTTTCGTTTTGACTACTTTGGTGGTTGCTTGATAAGAGCAAGAAGCACGATAAATAGACAATTTTTTTTAATATAAGACATACATATAGGTCGTGTTAACATGTGCCCATTTATCAATCGGGCGTACAGTAGGGGTTCGTTTACGGAGTAAATGACAAAAAATGACGGACAAAGACCATACATTTTTAAATTTGGAGGTGCAGGGAATCGAACCCTGTGCCTCTCGCATGCAAAGCGAGCGCTCTACCATATGAGCTACACCCCCATTCATGTCATAATTTTGTTTGTCTTTTACATATTAAATTAATTGTCATTCATTGCAGTATCGACCCTTAGCTTAAGTAGATTAGACTAATTGCTTAAGTAATGTCAATCATGTAAAGGTAGCTATAAATGGTTTGTAAAAGCTTCATTAGAATTTGCACTATTAATTAAATATCACAAATATAGTAAACTGATATATGGATTTCATTAATTTACTGTATTATTTTTTAATTGGGGTGATATATTTCAATCAATTTAACCAGATTAAGCATGTTCGCCTCTTTAACATAACAATTAGAGGGTGTACGTCCATGGGTGCAACACAGTGGAAAGGAGGCTTGGGTTCTGATAAAAAGACCCAAGTTCGATTCTAACCATGCACTTTCCCATCCTATATAAATTTATCCGGGGGTATGGGGGCTTGGATCGGTGGACGCCTTTACTGTACCCTCCTCAAGAGTTTACCAGCTTGTCAGGTTCTCTTGGGTTTTCAAATAATAATAATAATAATTAGAGGGTTGGCATAAGGGTTGTTTTTTTGTTTGTTTCTTGATTGTAGGAAATAACTTAGTCAACTAAGTTCATCAGCATTAATAAATTTCCAGTTAAATATTATAAAGAATTTATTCGGATAATAATGCTTGTCTTGTTGTTTAGTGTTGTCAAGGCGCACACCTAAGGAGAAAAAGCCCCACGTGCAACCGTTTTTCCTTTAAACAATATAAGATACGTGCCATGCATAAGACACAATCACAGTGCAAAAGAGTTATCAAGCGAATAGCCTAAATAGTCGCGCTTCAATGAATTATTTTTAACATGGGTTTAGGCTTTAGAAAGAGAAACCGGATGTGTGTAACAACATCCTAAATAAATCCGTGTGTATGATTATCATAAATTTATATTGATTACTATGTTGGCCTATTCTATTATATTGTTTAATAAGTGGAAAAGTATTTCAATCTGTATCTCCAAATTAAGTGTATTTACCTTTCTAATATGTTAATTAATTAGGGGGTCAACATATGTTTTTCTCTCTCATTATTGTGGGAAATAATTCAGTTAACAACATTCATGAAGTTAATAAATAATTTCCCAGTTGGATATTATGGGGAACGCATGTGCATAATATGTTATCTTTGATGCATATTTATTTGTCTCAATCAGTCTGCACTTACCTGAAATGCTTATGGAGATTCAGTGAACTCAAAGGTAACTCCTTTTTATAGTCCTCTGGAAGTGCCAAACTTATTACTTCGGTTCTTGATTTTTTTTTCTCATCATTATTTTCACGATTTTTAAAGTAAAATTGGCTTCCACAATTTTCCCTCCTTTAAAACAGCATCTGGTACTTTGTTTTTCATATGGGGAGTTGGAGATCGAGATCGTGCACCATTGTCCTACATTACGGTGAGATTATTCATATTTTTCATTCTTCTTTTGTTTTCCATTATTTTGTTATATCACATTTGTCATGTGATGTTGAGGCTATTGATTGTATTATTACTTATTAGGCAATTACTGATGAATAAACATGCATTACTTTATTGATATTGTACATAAGTGCTTTTCACACATTGCGTGAATGCATAATTTTAAATGATGCATTTGAAATACATTTTATTTTATTCAATTTGCATTATAACATATATTTGTGATTTGTATTTTTCTTGAAATAATTTTGTCAATAATTAAATTATAGTTTGACTTATGTATACAATACTACGCATGTGATATGAATGTCATTGAAAAATCATGTTTATGCTCTATTAGTGCAAAAATGTTTATTTTGACTTTCTGCTAAAAAGACATTGAATTTTAATTCACCATTTCAGCTAAAACAGTTATCTCAATTTTTACTCTTGTTTGTTTGAAGAAAGAGTTTAAAATAAAGGGGGAAATGAAAAGCACTATACTCTTGGTTAACTCATTATTGGACTACAGTTGGTTTTTGTAGGGTAATTGTTGATTTTGGTGAAAAGGGTTCAAAATAATATGTACCATATTTTCATTATTAGTAGAGAAGAGAAGTGAAATACATATATCTTCATTGAAAGATCTTTCGTGTGATAGTTAGAGCTCGGGAACTAAACTAGATGAACTTATTAACTATTCTGTTTTAAACAAATATTCTTATACAGCCGTGGGCACAGCCTTCTACACTCGCCTCTCTGAAAATAATCGGTTGAGGGAACCGTTGCGTGATGGCGTAATGCTTATATGAATAAGGTGCTGATAGTTGTGTTATATTGATATATTAGATAAGAGCTTGAACATGTGCAAGTGATAAGAAATATATATGGTTTTTTTTTCCTATAAGAAAATAAAATGAAATAAACTAGAAAATCGATCGTAAGATTATCAAATTTCATTGTAGGCACCGAATAAATCAATAAAAGTAGTAGCGTTTTTGAGATTTTTCATCTCAGAAATATCCAAGTATTTTTTACGAAGTAATTATGGTGTTTCGTGATTATGAATCAAAAAAATTAAGTAATATTGATATTGCCTTCAAGAGCAGTAATTATGTTGTTTTATTTACACAATTATGGGGAGAAATATATTAGAAATCGCTTCGTAATTGCGATTCAAGCACTGACAAAATTAAACAATAAAGTACTAAAAATAATAAAATAACATAATGAATTTTCGTGGTTCAGATGTTAAAGAATTATACGCCCATGGTAAAATGTCACTATATTCTCTCTTGATTCTTTGTACAAACAAAAATGGCAAAGAGTACAATTTTCGGTTAGCGTGTTTCAAAAAGAGTAAAATAAAATTCCCTCATTTTTTGTTACACAGAGGTTTCCGATTAATGTGTCCTTTCTATTTATAGAACACAGTGGTTTACGTGGATTGTCAACGTCATTTTTTCGTTCTTTTGATTTCTGCATTTGGATTGTGCCACGGGTTGACCATCCATCTTGCTTATTTGATGTGCACAAATTGTTAACGTGACCTTCGATGGAAAACTGAAATTTGAGCGGTTGAATTTTGAACGCAGGCGGGAAGTTCTAAATTGAGGCGGGAAGCTTGGAATTGAAGCGGGAAAATCCAAATTTGGGAAGACTATGACTTTCCAGTTCTGTAAAGCAACGGACTTGTGGATTGCGCGCATATGTGTAGGTGAAGTTGCAATAAAAAACCGCCTCCCATTGCGGGAAGGACTATACTATCACTAGCACTCTAGGACTTCGCTTTAATTTACTGGGAGTTGTGCCTTTATTATGTTCGGGGTGGTGATGCTGCATAGTATTTGTTCCGCGCCAACACCGTCAAGGTTGTACTGCACTGTCCAATCCAAAATATTAGTAAAGTGTAGTGTTGAAGTTAAGTTGCATGGCTTAGTAGAAGAGACTATGCGACTACTTTGGAGAGGTGACTGCTTTGCATGACTCTATTCTGAGCCATTTTCGTCGATAGAGGACTGCGGCGTTGCCCTTGCCTTTGAGTTAAGTTTAACGATCTTAAGGATGAAGTTGTGATCTCTTGGTTTGCCTTTGAGGAGTGAGGTTCGGATCTTGGTTGTGGAACAGTTATTCCATCGCCTCATCTTTCAAGTCTTTCATATTTCTGCATAGTGTTTTTTAAGGACTGCAGCGCTGTTCTGTCACATCAGGATGGTGATGCATTCTTTATTAGTTTGGTATTGACATGGGATTGTGGCGTAGTTTTGTTGCTTCAAGATGGCGGCGCATCCTTTGTAGTGTTTTGATACTAAATTACAGTGCATACCTGCCACTTTAGATGTTAGTTTAAGATTCAAGCGCATCCCGTTTGCGTATAATCGCTTATGGGGTGTGTCATGGTTTTGTAATGTTAGGATTGCTTTCGAGACCGTATTACAGCCTCCATTTCTCATTTTTACTTGAAGATTGTGTCTTTGTTCCAACCTGTTAATTCTTACTTTATGGAGCTACATCGCAACCTTCATATTTGGTACTTGAAAGCTGTGCAGCAGTTCTACTTGTTTAAGTGAGTGTTAGATTCGCAGATCAATTCTCATACTTTGTGATTATTTCAAGTTCAACGCTGTATCATAGCACCCAAGTTATATTTAATGGAGAAGTGTGCTTTTTATGTTGTGTCATCGTCCTGAAAGGTTTGGCGTAACATTTCCCAGATTTTGTTTTTGTATCCATTTATTGGCCGATCTTCTAAAAAGTTGTATCTTTAGTCTTTTCGACTCCTAAGAAAATATGTTTTGATTCTTATGTTATTCTTCTTTGTGATTAATCAATTACATTGTGGGGATTTTTCATCATTTCAATTATGCGGTCGAGATTCGAATTGTGGTAAATATATAATTTTCCTCTTCTTCTTCATTGTTTTACACGCTTTAAAAAATGTTAAACACAAAAATCTAATCCTCTCCAAGACAAGTTTCTTTTCTGAACAAAAGTAAGGGAATATTTCTTTTCTTGCTGTTTCCTTTGCTTTCCTCAACCTTTAGCGATTATTGATAATCGATCCGATATATTTTCTTTGATATGGCAACCGTTTCTGTCTCTCCCCTGTCTTTGCCATCCAGGATATCTATATTAAAGGAAATAGAGGATGTTTTGGGTCATTTCAGGTTCGGGGTTATGTAGGTAAGGTTCTTGAGCCTTGCGATCGCATCCACATGCCCCAGATGGTTTCAATTCTATCCATCCTGAACATATTCGATGCGGACTTTAACTTCCCTCTAACCAAATTCTTCGTGAATGGTTTACTGTTGTCGGTATCGTCCCTATTCAGCTTGCTCCTCTTTCGTATACTCTTTCGATTGTTACATTTATTCTTTATGCTGAGAAGTGCGCACCTCCCTCGCGCGAAGAACTCCAATTCTTATTCTATATCCATAAGAGTCCTTCTGATGGTGAATTTATATTTTATTATGCTCAAGCAAAAAAGTCGGTTTTCACGTTTTTTCCTGGTATGACCCAAAAGTAGAGCAATTAATATTTCTTTATTTTGAATTTTGATGACTTTCCTTATATTTTTCAACCACTTTCAAATTGTCCTCTTTTTTTGATGAGACCACTCAATCGTTCGTATCTCGTAGAAAGACCATCCAGGACTTGGGTGAAGATGAGCGGAAAACGAATTTATTTTTTACACAGTTGCTACTGCGGAAACACGATTTCTTGCACACTAGGACAACTTCTTTCATTCTGTTTTAAATTTTCTTTAACTACAGATAAAATTACGGATATAATTTGATAAATTGGACAACGAAATTTTATTTCCTGCTCTTAGCCCTTATAAGGACTTTTACTAATCTTAGCACTTTTATTATGTATATGTGAGATGATTGGGGATCTTGCCGACGGGCACTTTGATGATTCCTCGTCAAAGAAATTAGAAGCAAAGAAAAAGAAAAGAGGAGATAAGAGGATAAAGGACGATGCTTGAGATTTTGACCAGCCCATCAAGAAATATCACACGTCTTCTTCTCCTCCCCCATCCTTCTGAAGCTCTATCTATCCCCCTTCTTCAATCTCTCCATGACCCTTGCATTCGCTACTTACCTTTGCCTGAGGACACTATCACCAAACTTGCTGAGAGGGTGGGGCGTGTCACTCCGGATGGTTTATCTCACATTTGCTTCTGCCTCCAATTCTTATCCTATCACCCTTCCATTTCCTACACTCTCCTACCCCGAGCTTGCTACCGAGCTCGAGAGGTCTTTGGCCTTCATATGAACCTTCTTCTCTTTCTTTCTTTAATGGTGACTTGCTTTACCAATTTTTAGTTTATCCATCTTTGTTTTGTAACAGATAAGTGCTTTGGCGATTGAGGCTCAGAAGAAGGCAGAAGATGATCAGGTCTCATTTGCTGCTCGTACTACCCAGCTTAATGCAGACCCTACCCGGTTGCTTTTGAGGAGACTAGATTGGAGGAAGAGCTCAGGGATCAACAAGAGAAAGTGGAGAAGGCGGAGAGGACGGTAAAGACAGCGGAGGAGATCTTGACGTTGAAAGGTCAAGAGTTAGGGCAAAAAGATAAATTGTTAAGGGGGATGGAGAAGGCGCTGAAGGATAAGGACAAGCTTTCACAGATCATCTACCGTGTGCTTTATAAGTTGTATGCTTCGGTTAAGCATCAATATTTTTGTAGATCGCTTGGATACTGTTTTGCCAAGGTCAATCTTAGTTTCTTGGAGAACCCGGAGAAAAAGAAGACGTCCTTACTTATCATAGGACCGAGTGGGCTAAGGAGCTGGAGAAGAAGAAAGCTTCCCCATCTGCCTTCCCGGACATCTCTTTTTAGCGAGATGATAAGACTGCACCATCTAAGAAGACTGAGGCCACCTTGACCCCTCAAGTTAATGTAACTATCTGACCTTTGCAAATGATTTTTGCTTCTTGTGTAATAAAAATACTTTTGTTTTTTTTTTTCAAATTTTGTTGCAGTTAATTTCTTTAGTTTATTAGTTTCATCACCGCATTACAAATGAGAATGATATTTTTGTTCTTTATAGTCTTCTAAGGAAGTATTATTTACTAAACTCTTAAAGGAAAGCATGAGAAAACTTCAAACTCAGCTCGTAGATCGTCTTGGTCTTAGTGTAGGGCGATCCGCAAGTGTAAAAAAGAATTGAATGAGTTGTTCATACAACTTAGAAAGGAAACTCAGGGGTTGCTTTTCAAAATTTACCAAATAGTTAAGGGAAAAGAAGCTCTTAGCGATTTTGTATTGCGTCGGTGGCGGTATGCTTTAGAGAGCGGTTCCTTTCCACCCGACAGCCCTCATTTGGACTAGTTTAGGCTTTGAAATCTAAATAGGGAGTAAACGCTGTGTATAATTATCAATTTTTTGTACGTGAATTTATTATATTTTCCATATAAACTTGTTCTTTATATGACATGTTTTTTTTTTAATTTTAACTTTGTACATCTCGACTTCTTTTGAATCGAACTTTGATTACTACCAACTAGGTCGATCTTCGTGAGCCTTCCTCCGAATCTGTCGAAGCCTTTGAGTCCAAAAATCTTTCGTTCCAAATCGCTGATGGCCCGGATGAAACCAGTGCGTCTGAGTTTGAGGTTGTGGCCACAACTTCTGTCGTGGCTTTGGAGGAAGAGAGTCTCCGTTTGAAAGTTACTAATAAAGGGCTTGAAAGAGACTTGAACAATGTCCTTTTCGAGCTCAAGGAAGCAAACGATGCACTTGAGTGTATGTATCAACATAATGTCAAGTTGCGTACTGAGCTGGATGTTGCAAACTCTAAAGTGACTGAAGTAGAGAAGTCATTGAAGGATGGTGAAGCGCTTTATGAGATCGTTTATGAAACAGAGATTAAAGAGCTAACAAAGACTATAGAAGACATGTCTCTTCAGGCTGCACACCAAATTAAGGAGAATGAGGGTGTCGAAGGACGAGAGAAGGCAAAGAAACCTAGCTTGGGCGCGACCCTTACTCCCTCTACAGGGATGGACACCATGTTGGCAGATGAACGGAGGAGGAAATTAAAAGTACACTTCACGGTAAAGTCAATGAGTTGCAGCAGATGGAGCGACAATGGCCAAAGGTGTTTCCTCACTCACAGAGGAAGGGGTGGAAGGCGGATACTCTTAAATATTTTGGTCGCTTTTATAGAAACTCAAAGAAGGCTAAGGTTGAACTAATTGATACTTTAGAGAAAACAAGAAAGGATGTTGTGCTCGAGATCTATGTGCTCGAAGATTTACTACGAGGAGCTCAAGTTGCCCTTAGTAGCGTAACAACACTAGTCGACGTGCCTGTGCATGATCGGATTGTCGACCTCGTAGAGAAGTTTAGATGGGAGAAGGTTAAAGAAAGACGGGTCAGATCGCTTTACAACGTGCAATCGATGTTTTTTCCTATTTTGTACAACGCTCTTATCTGAACTTCCTTTATATCAAAGAAGATTTTGAGGTGAATACGGAGGATCCGACAGACCACTAAGCAGTTGTTAATTATGATCCAAGGAAGATCTTTCGCTTCAAAACAAACCTGCCTTTGGCTAGCATGCCTAAGCTTAGATGTTTTATGATTAGCGCAGTATTTTGGGATCCTATAACTTTGGATACTTTTGTAAGACCATGTTGTGGAATATTTTTGGTTGTACAAATGTTCATAAGGGTACTGTAAAAAAACATTTATTATTTTTTTCTTTTTTTGAAAAGGCGCAAATTCCTTGCGAGTTTTTACCGGATTGCGCTTCCTTTTAACTTTACTGGTCTAGATTCCTTTGATTTTTCAGCCTTGCACTACTAGGCGATGCTCGGAGACAACCGACTTGGGGGAGAGGCTCAAGTGTGCTCTAATTCGAATTATCGAACTGGAGGTATTATTAACAGACACCAAAGACAAATATAAGGTTTTTTATGAAGATAGATCACGACACTGAATGACGACCTTGAAGGGTGTTAATACCTCAGATATTGATTTAGATGACAACAACCATATAAATATTGATAGTTATGTTTTTTAAAGTTGTATAGTATATATTGCAGAATATTACACAGGTACAAAATGATTAAACTTGAAGATTGATCAGTATAAAGATCAAGAATGACGATTTAGAGATGATGATTAAGACTTATGAGTTTAAAGATAAAAATTTGAAGAGCTCAAGAATTTAGTATATAGTTATGAGTCAGTAAAATAAATTGTTAAAGTCCTTGATAGCAGATTTCGATCTTTATCACATATTTTTGATCTTTGATATTTAAAAAAAAATTAACTTCAAAATATATATAAAAATTTTTATGAAAGTTTTTTAATAGCTCAAAAATATTTAAAAACTACGTTTAAATTATTTTACAGAGTATAGGATTTTAAAAATAATTTAAAAAACAATCATTTTCTAATTTCACTAGCATATGTCGATATACATATTTTCATATATTGACGTAAGGACCGTTGGGGAGATGATTTTTAAATTTTGATTTTTGATTATATCTCTTCATGAATATACACTTCGTTTTAAACACCGTTTACACCAGTGAAAATATGCCTTTGTAATTTTAAAAAGCTGTGATTATTTATTACATCTTTTCATGAATAAAGACATCTTTTAAACACTATATAAAGGGTTTGAAAACAAACTTTTTTAACTAACTTTTCATCTTCTTTCTCTAGACTTTCCTCAGTTATTTTCTCATATACAAATTCTACTTTGCTCTCTACAAACTATTCAAACATTTACATGTACTTTCTCATCAATTCAAAGATCAACTCCCTATCAGAAGGGCTATAAGTAATTCGTATCCCAAGTACAACTGCTGGTATTTGGAAATCAACAACTTTACTCTTATTTATTCGCCCGTTCAAATCAAGTGGATATGCTTAATAGTTCGTCTAAATTTAGTAGGTGATCTTGTAGCTCAGTAAATCAAGAGAGTTCGCTTTGGACTCATGATACATGAGGATGTACCTCGTAGCCTTGAAATTGGGATTGTATTTTGGTTTGCTTTCTATCTAGTTTAAAATTGACGGCTGAAAAGAAATATGTACAAGCAATTATATGAGACTGGATGTCTGATTAGTTAATCCGAACTGGTATAAAATTCCTTATGTCTTCTCTCTTATTTTACTACTTTTATATTTAACCGTGATTGCATCTATGAATGATACCTACTCCCTCTAGTGTTACATTAGCCTCATGATCTATTATTCCACAACCCACATTTGATATCAGTGCATTAGTTTTCAAAAACTCGTAATTTGATTTTTGAAGAGATAAATGGCTAGTAACACTGATTGTTTACTTTTTAAAACTTTTATAGAAAAACAAAATCATGAATCCTATATGTTACTATTAAATAGATTAAAAACTAATTATTCTGAAAAGTCACTTGATGTTTTGGAAAGGTATAATGTGAAATTGCAGAAATAACTATGTTATATGGCGGATGGTGAGCATACACTTGATATTCATACATCAAAAATTAAGGACAAATGAATACTAAACGATGGATACTCAAGACACATGATAAAAATTCGAAAATCGTAAAAGTTATAATTTACAAAGATGAAGGGTTGGTTAACTTCAGAATTAACTAAAAAGGATATGTGATTGACATCGGCAATGTCGGTATAAAATTCCTTATGTCTTCTCTCTTATTTTACTACTTTTATATTTAACTGTGATTGCATCTGTGACTGATACCCACTCCCTCTAGTGTTACATTAGCCTCATGATCTATTATTCCACAACTCACATTTGATATCAGTACATTAGTTTTCAAAAATTCGTAATTTGATTTTTGAAGAGATAAATGCTAGTAACACTGATTGTTTACTTTTTAAAACTTTTATAGAAAAACAAAATCATGAAACTGATATGTTACTATCAAATAGATTAAAAACTAATTATTCTGAAAAGTCACTTGATGTTTTGGAAAGGTATAATGTGAAATTGCAGAAATAAGTATGTTTTATGGCAGATGAGGAGCATACACTTGATATTCATACATCAAAAATTAAGGACAAATGTATACTTAACAATGGATACTCAAGACACATGATGAAAATTCAGAAATCATAAAAGTTATAATTTACAAAGATGAAGGATCGGTTAACTTCAGAATTAACTAAAAATGATATGTGATTGACATCGGTAATGTCAGTAACTCTAAAACTCCTATTATTTTTAATATTTTGCTAGTTTGGAACTTGAAATATAACTCGTTTAACATTAACCAATTTTTTGATAAAGATTTTAAAATTAAACTTGAAAAAGATATTTGCCACATCAAGGATAATGAGTCTAAAATTATCTTTTAATGTACTAGGAAATGTAATATTTACATCTTAAGTATAAAAGTGCCTTTGTCTTTTGGCTAAACCTAGTGAAACTTGGATTTTGCATAAAAGATCCGGCTATTTAAATTTTAAACACTTATATAAATTGCTTAGAATTTTGATTTTGATTTCACAATTCACAAGTATATCATATTTAGGGGGAACACTGTTTTTCATCCATTTATGTTGATGACAAAGGGGGAGGAAAATATAAAATATAACACATGCATATATTAAGGGAGAGTTATTTAACTCAATGAGAGTTGTATTATATTTTATATATAAAAATATTACATAGTTGTCATCATAAAAAAGGAGGAGATTATTAATACCATAGATATTGATTTTGATGGCCACAACCATATAAATATATACACTAATGTGTTGTTAAGTTTTATAGTATATATTGCAGAATACTGCACATGTATAAAATGATTAAACTTGAAGACTGGTTAGTATAAAGACCAAGAATGAAGATTTAGAGTTGATTATCAAGAATCGTGAGTTCAAAGACAAAGATTTGAAGACCTCAAGAATTTAGTGTAAAATTACGAGTCATTAGAATGAATTGTTAAAGTCTGATAATATATTTCGATTTTTATCACAAATTTTTGATCTTTGATATTTTAATCAAAATTATTTTAGTTTTAAAATATATTTTTAAATATTTTATGAAAGTTTTTTTTAAGAGTTCAAAAATATTTAAAAACCATGTTTAAATTATTTTACAAAGCATAAGATTTTTAAACAATTTAAAATAAAAACATTTTCAAATTTCATTAACATATGTCAACGTACATATTTGCATTTGTCGATGATAATTTTTAAATTTTGAATTTTGATCACATCTCTTCACGAGTAGGCAATTCCTTTTAAACACTAGCTAAACCAGTGAAAAAATGCATTTTAGTTTTAAAAAGTTGTGATTATTTGTCACATCTTTTCACGAATAGCTACATTTTTTCAAACACTATATGAAGGTTTTAAAAAAAAATTAACCGAATTTTCATGTTCTTTCTCTAAACTATATCTACATATATTTTTTCAAATACAAATTCTACTTTTCTCTACAAACTATTAAAACATCTGCATGTATTCTCTCATCAATTCAAAGACTAAACCACTATGAGAAGAGCTATAGGTTATCTTATATCCTAAGTACAACTGTTTGTTTTTGAAAATTAACAACTCTACTCTTATTTTTTTGGGTGTGCTTGTTGCCCGTTCAAATCAAGTGGTCGTGCTTAGTAGCCCATCTAAATCTAATGGGTGATCTTGTAGCTCGATAAATCAAGAGAGTTTGCTCCGGATTTATGATGCAGGAGGGTGTATCTCGTAGCCTTGGAATCAGTATTGTATTCTGGTTTGCCTTCTTTCTGGTTTAAAATTAGCGATTGAAAAGAAATATATACAAGCAATTGAACGGGATTGGATGTAAGATTTGTTAATCCGAACCAGTATAAAATTACTCGTGCCTTCTCTATTACGTTACTTTATTGCTTTTATGTTTATTTATGATTACATCTATGATTGATTGTTAGTATAAATCTGTGTTTTTAATATGTGATTTGATATTAATCTTGAAAGAATTTTAAAAGGTTTACATAAGTCAGAAAACACTATTCATCATTTTTTCTAGTGTTAAAATCCGTTATTCCAAAATTCACAAATGGTTGTCTCTTCAGGTCGTTAAACAAACTAGTGTAGAAAATGATCTTATCGCGTCCTTGATCGTCGATGTTGTATCGAGGCCTGGTGGTATTCATTCGCCTCCGGCGAGGGCTAATCTTAATGTTATTTTCTAATGGAAATATGATTTGAAGGAGTATTGTGAGGCCAAATTTCATGGGTTGAAGAATTACTATAGAAAGGGCTCATTTTCAACTTCTTAGGCAAGAAGCGGTTTTAGTCAATGTTTCGCATCATGGGACCATAGATCTCACCGTTATGACAACATCATAATCGACGATTCCTCTGGGGCGAATTTGAATCGTAGCATAGTTTGTTTTATTATAAGCCGTAGTTTTGACCTTAACTTTTGATGCAACTTTGCATGACGATAAATTTATTTTCTCCTGTCATGTGTGCAAATGTGAGGAATCATAGAGCTATGAGTAGATTTTCAGTAAATTTTAGTTTTTAGTGTTTGATTGGCAAGCTTTATTTATTTTATGGAATTGTACCCGATTTGTAGGTTGTACCACATTCCATGCATTATCTTTTTTTGCCATTCTTAATTGATTGCTCATGTAGTTCATACTTCTTGAGCTTATTTTTGGTATTCATGCTCTACGTGCGCTTAGCATGGTATGCTCGCTATTTGGGTGCAGACTATATTTTAACGGTGAAGTCAGGTCGCGTATCTACAACCTATTAATTCACGCGTTTGGTTTTTTGTACTGGTTCAGGCCATATAATATCCTTACGTTCAGTGTAATTGTTTTGCTGAGAAGCCGAGTTGCATATGCTACAACTTAATGTTACTAGCTATATTAGTGAAATTAACACAGAGATTTTTATATTGGTTTAGCCCGTCTAATATCCCTACGTTCAGTTTACTGTATTACTATTTTCCATAATAATGCCAATGTTTGTTCTACAAGTAACGTTGATTATACAAAACAAGACTTGAGATGCTTTGAAATCCATGTTCACGAAACTAGATTTCCATCATTTTTTGATTTGATCCGAGGGTTGATCTAGAATTTGCCTTTGAGATTGGCATTAGTTTTCGAGCTAGCTTCATCATTCTCGTTTCTGAGAGTGCCGCTATCACTCACACGCTGCATAGCCAGTGCAGTCGATGAGTGATGGCGGTGAGCCATTGATGGTTAGGGAAAGTTGGCCTAAAAGCAATATGTTGGACCATGGATCTCCCTAATCCCTTCATGCGTTGGTTTATTAGGTTTGTGAACGATTGCAGAGCAGTTAGGACAGGGTCTGAGGTACATCTCGGTTTGGGCTTAGAGGGGATGAATGACCTTTTTGGGGATTTTTGAGGCCAGTTGTAATTGCTCTTGGGCAAGAGTAGTGGAATCTGTGAGATTCATGGTATTGTAATGATGTTTGAGAAAAGTATTTAAGTTTTGCTAAAGAGGAAAACAATGCCCTCCTTCCAGCGTCAAAAATGTTAATAATGTTTTCCATCTGAGAAACAACCAAGTGATTTTTATGAAGTAATTACAGTGCTGAACGCTTTCGTGATTATGAGTTAACAAAATTAAGTAATATTAATATTCCATTTAAGTGCAATATTTATATTGCTTTAAAGCTTACACAACTATGGTGAAAAATATACGAGAAATCGATTCGTTATCTCAGTTCAAGCACTGACAAAATTAAACAATAAAGTAAAGTAGTGAAAACAATAAAATAACACAGAAAATTTACGTGGTTTGGATGTTAAAAAATGTTACATCCATGGGTAAAATGTCACTATCTTCTCTCTTGATTCTTTATACAAACTAAAATGACAGAGTACAATTTTCGATCAGTGTGTCCCAAAAAGAGTAAAGTAAAATTTTCCTTTTTTTGGCTAGCATCCTTTCTATTTATAGTACATAGAGGTTCACATGCATTGTCAATGTCATTTTTTTGGCTATTTTGGTTTCTACCTTTGGATCGTGCCTTGTTTCGACCATCAATCTTGCTTATTTGATGTGCACGGATTGTGAATATGGCATTTGGTGGAAAACTAAAATTTAAACGGTTGAATTTTGAACATAAGCGGAAAGTTCGAAATTGAGGCGGGATGCTTGGAATTGAGGCGGGATGCTTGGAATTGAAGCGGAAAATCCCAAATTTGAGTAGACCATGACTTTCTTGTTATATAAAGCAACATTCTTATGGACTGTGCATATGTGTAAATGAAGCTGTAATTAAAAACCATCTTCCATTACGGGAAGGACTATACCATTGCTAGCAGTCCGGGACTTCGCTTTAGTTTATTGGAAGTTGCTTTATTATGTCTGGGTTAGTGATGTTGCGTAGTATTTCTTCTACACCAACACTATCGAGGCTGTACTGCACTATCCAGTCCGAGATATCAGCAAAACGTAGTGTTGAGTTAAGCTGTATTGCTTAGTAGAATAGACTATGTAGCTACTTTGGAGAGTGACTGCTTTGCATGACTTTGTTCTGAGTTGTTTTCGTCGATAGAGGATTGCACTGTTGCCCTTGCTTTTGAGTTGGGTTTAACGGTCTTGGGGTTGAAGTTGAGATCTCTTGGTTTGCCTTTGAGGAGTGAGGTTCGACTCTTTGTTGCAGACAGTCCTTCCATCGATTCATCCCTTGAGTCGTTCATGTTTTGAATAGTGTTTTTAAGGACGGCGACGTTGTTCTGTCACGTCAAGATGGCGGAGCATTCTTTATAATTTGGTATTGACATATGATTATAGTGCAGGTCTGTTACTTTAGGATGGCGAAGCATTCTTTGTAGCTTTTTGATACCAAATTGTGGCACATACTTGCCACTTTAGATATTAGTTCATGATTGCGGTGCATCGCCGTTTGTGTATAATCGTTTAAGGGGATCTGCCGTGGTTTCGTATTGTTAGGATTGCTTTCGAGGCTACAGTGCAGCCTCCATTTTCATTGTTTCTTAGAGATTACACATTGGTTCCAACATGTCAATGCTTACTTTATGGAGTTGCAGCGCAACCTTTATATTTGGTACTTGAAAGCCGTGCAGCGGTTTTACTTGTTGAAGTGAGTGTTAGATTCATAGATTGGTCCTCATACTTTGTGAGTATTTCAAGTTTTCGACGCAGTATTATAATACCCAAGTTATACTCAATGGAGAAGTGCGGTTTTTATGTTGTGTCACCGTCCTTAAGGCTTTGGTGTAATATTATATGGATTTTTGTTTCTTGTGTCCTTTTCATAGTTCAACCTTTATTATAGGGAAGTTTCTTTGGCTAAGCGTTTACATTAATTTCCCTTTGTTTGGAAAATATGGGTGTAACAAGTAGTATTTCAATGTTCATGGAGTGGATTGAGGCAGAAATATGGAGATTTAAGAGAAACTTACAAAAAATTAAATGAATACAACACACATGAGGGGAAACAAGTTATGCATGTCATTTTCTAGAGATATCATGTTGCATAGACAATTTGGAAGCTACTAAAATCTTTTTTGTTCATACATATAACAATGTCAACTCACACTATTATGCTATTCTATTATATATGCTAGCCATAGTTATGAAAAAGGCACACAATGCCGCAAAATAGCTTGGTACGAGGCGTACATTTGTGGATATTTCATCGTTGTTGAACTCGCTTCTTTCGAGAAACTCTTATAATATACGTTTAGAGTTGCTTCTTCTCTTTCGAGAAGAATTATTATCATTTATCCTTGTACCTTACTTATCTCATACTAATCGGTTGTTTAAGCTAGACTGACCCGTGTATTTTTATATACTCGGGTCATATCGAGTTGTTTCAGGTTAATTACCTGCTATAGGACTTTGCTATGCTGCTTCCGTCTTGAATATTCTACTTATCTCTTTTTATGTAGTTTTGTAGTTTTTTTGTATGACTCTGATATGTATCTATTGTTTGACTCATTGTATATTGTATGGTCTTTGTACAACTTCTGATGTATCATTTTGTATTGTACCGGGATGTATCTGTATATGTGTGTATATATATGTTTGACTGCTGTTCTGTGATGTGTTGTATATATTGTTGTTGTATTTTTTTCTGATAGATCCATTAGCCACTTTAGTTTAGTATCAAGCATTTATTGAATATGACGATTCACTTGAGAAAGGAAAATTTTTTTAGAGCACATTAACACATTTAATAGATGTTTAAGACAAAGCTATAGATGGTCGCTCCTAACCAGCCCTATTCTCCACATTAGCAAACAGTATTACCTAGTAATACTCTTTGTTAATGTGGATCTTGGGTTGGGACGTCACAACTTGCTTTGATACCAAGTTGTGACGCCCCACCCCGAGACCCACATTAACAAAAAGTATTAGTGGGTAATATTGTCTGCTAACGCGGAGAATACGGATGGTTAGGAGCGACCATCTATACCTTTTTCTTAAACATCTATTAAATATGTCGATTTAATGATTTAGAGTTTTTTCTTTCTCAAGTGGATCGACATATTCAATAAATGCTTAATACAAAACTATAGTGGCTAACGGATCTATCAGAACAAAATACAACAACGAAATGTACAATACATCACAGAACAACAAATAGACATATATATACATATACACTGATACATCCCAAGTACAATGCAAAATGATACATCATAAGTGGTACTAGGACCACACTATATACAACGAGTCAAAAATATAGATAGATATCAGAGTCAATCAAAAAGACTACAAAACTACTCAAAAAGAGAAAAGCAGACATCCAAGGCGGAAGAAATCAAAGCAAAGTTCAAAGCAGGTATCTAACCTGAAACAATTCGGTTAGTATACATCCACTTTAAGAGAGCGCTTTTATTAATACCACTGAGAAGAGAAGAGTATAAGAGATTGATTACAAATGATTAATAATTTTAATAGAATTGATTTGTGGAGAAAAGAATTGAAGAAAGCCAGGTTTTGATAAAACCCTAATTGGTGGAGGTGAAAACCCTAGCAGTCGCTTTTTAGATGCGTACATAAATCTCATCTCTGAAACCTGAAGATAACTTATATAGGAGAATAGAAAAACCTAGGAAAAAAATTCAAAATTGCCCCTTCGCACATCACAAATCTTCATATCAAGCTCAGCTCAAAATAAAAACAGAAGTCGTCTCAGACGTCTGACAAAAAGCCTCAGCGTCTAAGTCAAGTCTCTGGAAAACTGACAGGAGTCGCCTCAGATGTCTGACCTGGGTTTTTGGAACAGCTTTATTGAAGTCTCATACGTCTGTCGACTTCTCTCAGACGTCTATCGTTGTTGCTCCAGCACCACTTCACCTTCTTCGTCGTATTTGCCTGCTCCAAGCTCCAATTATCGAATCGTTTTCTCCGTTATCAAGCTACTTTCAACTCCTTCAATTTCATATATAGTATCGCCAACATTTCGACATGGAGATCCCACGGACTAGGATCAATAGGCAAACCAGTTCTGAGTAACTCAAGAAGTAATGCATATGTTTGGACTTAGTTCAACCTCATTGCTACGGTGCACAATAAAATGCATGTCTACATAAGTAGTAATAAGGTTAAGCTATACTTTTAATGATGTTCGTATCTTAAAGACGTCAAGTGGAGTATATGTAGGTGCTCTTTATGGATGCAATCGCCTATGTAAGTGTGAGCATGGTCGGCTTTATAAAAATATTAAGGCTTAAATTCTCTAAAAACATTCGAAGAATCAACTTTGTTCAGGACCAAAATGAACACAACTAAGATATTGAATGTGAAGGGAAACAATCTTTGTCTGGTGATACACTAATGGCTGACGGTTCAAGATGAAATAGTTCACCATTAGCCAACTATATCCTATAAGTTTTAACTATGGAAAGTTTAAAACGAAATATCTACTTATTCACGATATAACATCTGTTCCATATGCACTCTGTGATATTCCCCTTTTTGTGGAAGAAACATATTTCATCATTCATGTGTGAGATTGTTAGAAATCTTTCATAAGAAGTATATGAAAGAAGATATAATTAGTCCCACATTGACAAAAATAAGAGAAGTATACATTATCAGGCTCGGTTTCAGGGTAAGGCTGGCCAGACGACCGCTTAGGGAAACCCTCCGGGTGAGGGCAATGGGCGGGGAGGTGGATGGTTGCTGACAAGCTTTTAAAGTTTACGGTTTACAAGTTCATATTGCTGCTTTTATAAACAAAGTTGATATTGGTGTAGTGTTAGTATAGGCTTTCCAATGCTGAGGTTCGTGGTTCAATTCTTCCTTTCCATCTATATCTGGTCATTTAAGTCCGATAATTTTGTATGACTGGAGGAGATAGATGACCATGGATTAATAAGCATGCACGTGCGTCTCCCTCCTGACCCGATCGTTCTATGATTATTATTTTCACTGTGTACATAATGAATAATGAAGATATTTTTTGAAATGGGTGAAGAAGATACATTAAATTGGAATGTGAATTTTTCAAGTTATGAATCTAATTGGCGATGTAAAAGGAAAAGTTACTATTTTGGCGGACGTCATGATTGATACAGCTGGTAACTTATTGTATTATCCAGTTGCTTGCGTGATTTTATGTGGAATTCCATAGTTCTGTGTTACTGAATTCCCTCTTTTTTTTTATAATGAACTTAAGTGCAACCACTAATGCGGCAACTTTATTAAAGAAAGAAGGAGCTAAATCGGATCTTACCTGTGCCACGCATGCTGTTTTCAGGTGAAATATGGGTTACATAATATATCAATGTTACAAAAATAGGAGCTGTATCGGTATTTCGTTTTTTCTATTATACTGACATGAGCTCAAAGAAATTTACATTTGTATAAATTAGAGATGATCTGCCATTTTCATATTTGTACGCAGCAACTAGCAAATGAATTTACTGACTTAGAAGTATAAATATTGTGCATTTTGTACCCCACCTGCAATTGAGAGATTGTCTGGTGGCGTTTTTAAACAAGTGATAATCACGAACACAATTCCAATAGTTGAAGTTATTTTCCTCAACTGACTGTACTTTCTGTTGCAAACCCTCCTGCTGAAGCCATTTTGCGCATTCATGGCGATGCCTACGTTAGTGACATTTTCCACTGATGCACAAGTCCTAGAGTATTTTATTTATTTTCTCATTTTTTATTTATTTTTGTCTTGTTTATATTCGATTTAGCTTTCTATTTTTTTATTTCTCGTGAAGGGAATGCAGCAAAGAGAATCCTGTAAGGATGCTTGTTAAATCATTTTGTTAATTGATGCTACAATATTGTTCATCTGATTAACGTATGAAAATATAATGTTTCTATCCAAAGAAAATCCCATTATAATTTTATGAGAGGAAAAAAAATTGTAATTTTTTGTTGGTTTTGATTAAAGAATCATTTGCATTATTCAAATCAAGATGATGTTCAAACGTATTTGTAAAAGAAGATGAAATGAGAAAAAAAAAATATTAGTTGTACAAGAAGAAAAATACTTGTTTTTAACTTCATTTTACAATATATTATTTTCAAGTCATATTGCTTACATTATCTCTGATTTGAAAGTGTCCAAGTGTTACTTGTTTATGTTTAACTCTTCATATTTTGATCATAATTCATAACATTGTTTGTACTGGACGAAGAACGGAAGTAGAAATTGTAACTTTTTTTTTGGCCTGGAACATTTACACTGTCATAGCATGCAAGCGATGCAAGAAATTATATTCTTATGATAACACTAGTAACACAAGCACATATTAAGCTCATTTCACGGTTCACAAATGAAAGAGCTAAACATACATAGGTAAATGTACGTTGAAACTTGAATTTGAAACAAATAATCAAGAAGAGACAAAAAAATACAAACAAATTAACAACATTTGTGGTGTGCTTCCATCATCTAGTTCTTGGGCAAATTGATCAAATAACAAAACGATAGGGTTCAGAAAGGACTTTTAAAGTTTATGTTCGATGTAAGAAGGAACGAGAGACTTCCATCCAACAAATTAATTATCTATGAGACAATAGAATGTAGTATTTGGTTTAAAAACGAATTTTATGATTTCGGTTTTCAATATGTATGTCAAATATGAAAAGAATGGAGGGACGACGGATGAGATGAAAGAAAGACGGATGAAATGATGAAGGGAATAGGATGGAAGAATGAATTATTTTACGTGTTTACTTTATTTCTTAAAACACATAAAAAAACATGCTTTCTATTTTGCATGCTAACTTCGTTTTCTAAACCGGTCGTTTTCGATAATATACATGTGTCATGTGCATTTTTGTGTGAAAAAAAATCCATAAAATAATAAACCAAATACAATCGAAATGTTCTCAAACGAAGTTTTTGAAATTATGCACTTTCGTTGTTAACTTACATGATAAGTAGAAAGCTTTTTTGTTAACTATAAGATCTATATTTGCATAAATCTATATTGCTTAACCATAAAATAATAAACCAAACACTACCGAAACTATTACTTCTATATATTGTTTAAATATAAATGAAAACTGTTACTTTTATCTATTAATTAACTCAGGGATATATGTTCCAGTGCTTATCTAATTTTCCTTATTCCTCTATCTTGACTTCAAATGCGTTCACAAACAATTTTTGCTTTGTTTCTCATTTTTTCCACGTCGGAAACTAGGAGCAGAGCATGTTATCTTCTACCATCCACGCACGGAAATTGAATATTTTGAAAATGATGCATCAGACAAGTCCGACGTGATGAACATCGAAATTTAATTCTAACTTAAAAATCAAAATAATAAATTTAAAACAAAGATCAAATAACAATAAGTCACAAGCTTTAAAAAATTATATATGTTTATAACTTGTAAGAATATTTATTTTCTGTATGTGTGTGTATAAAGATGCTAAACAAATTTTTGTAAAAAGTAAAACCATATAAATAATAAGTTGACATTTTTCAATGATATTTTTCATAGAAAAATGACACTGGTAATCATCTCAATGACAATTCCTAGCAATTGGGATAACCAAACTCTTTGGGTGAAGTAGATGCAAAATAATCCCCTCAAAAGCAGGAACTTCTGGTCTATCACAATTCCTAGCAATTCCAGCTGGCTTTGGAAATGTCTTCTCCAATTGAGACCAACTCTCCTCCCTCTAAACAAATACAGTGGTGAAGCTCATGTAATCACTTATTCGGGAGTGCTTTTGGGTTGAATCTGGCTCGATATTGAATTATATTATATTATATAACCAAAGGCTAGCTTTTAGTATTCCTTGAGAATGCATAGACAAGGAACTGCATGCTATAATATATGTAAATTATAAAGAGTGGATATGCTATACAATATTTGTTATATTTTGTTTAGTCCCACAGTATAGGATAAGTTAAATCTCAAGCTCTAAAACTTTAATATAATGGAGCATGTGTAATGGAAATATATTACTAATTTCAAAAATGAATAAATTTTTTTTTTCTTCTAATGGCTTCTTATTTTTATATGGTTTAGAATAGGTTATCATGTATTGGATATTCAAATCCGAAGAATCTGATCTATCTCTTCCTCTTATTCAACCGATGAAATCAGATTTGAAATTTTCTAGATCTACTTTTCTAGATTTGTTTTGCGATTGATTTAGATCTAGATTTAAGTATTCTTGTTTCGCAATTCTATATCTATTTCTTAATTTTTCAAATTTGGATTTAAGTTTTAATAGATCTTATCTTTTCAAGATCTTATTTTATCATGGATTTAAATTTATAGATCTTATTCCACTGTACATGTATTTTTGTCATCATATTTTAGATCTCATTTACCATAGATCTTATTTTTTTGTTCTTATTTTTCTGATCTCATTATATTGTAGATCTCAAAATCACATTCGAATAATATATCTTTGAGATTTGTTCATGGTTTAAAAATAAAATGTTGTGATTTTTTGAATTTGGATTTGAATTGATTTCAAACTTGCTTATTATTGCATGTTTTTTAAGTTCATTATTTGGAAAGAAAATATTGAATTTAACAAATTCTGTTGTTGATTCAAATAAATTTATTGAACTTAATTGCGTTTTGGTTTGTGATGTAGGTCTAAGTAATCTATACATGTTTGGTAAATGAAGTTTTCATTTTAAAAACTCTTTGATTTGGATTTTGACTTTGGAAATAATTTTTAAATATATAGTTTATATTTCCAGAAGAAATATTTTATTGTTTCTTAGAGAAACATATACAAGAATAATGCATATTTGGAAGATCGTATTAAGTTCAAATTCAATATTAATATTGATTTAGCACACCTGAAGTGAATGGAAATATTAATGAAAGCATACACGATAAACATAATTTCTAGCATTTGAAATAAAATTAAGAACCTGCAGTTCCTATAATATACTAAAAGCTTGAGTTTCCATAAATAATCAAATTTCAAGTTTTCTTGTAATAAAGAACCAGAAGTCCCAAAAAAAGCGGAAACTTGAATTATTAAAAGGGATATATATATATATATATATATAAGAGTATCTTCAAAAAATTTGACTATTAAGAAGTAAAGATTCTCATATGGTATCCGTTTTAATTTTATTTTCGATATACTGAACTTAGATTTGAGATGAAATTTTGCGAAGTAACGTTAATTAGATTGATTTATTTGTTTGTAAATAAATCAATTCGCTGTGACAATATTTTATATTTTAGGTCGCAATAATGTTAAATTGCATTCATCTTTTTAATCATAAATGCATTAAATGTTGTCGTCATAGTGATAAATTAAATTACCTTATCATCATAAACGCATTGACTATAGTAAATTAAATGATGTTGTGTTTTTATGTTTGGAATAAGTGTAGACATATGGTTTATTATCTGGTGTATTTATTTTTACAAACAATGTTCGATATAACGAAAGAAATAAGTTTGAATAACAAGCTGAAGTTGTGAAAAGATTTTTTTTCAACCAGAAGTTATATAATTCAGTCCAAGACATGAAGTCCTGAACTATGTAATGATTTGTTGATAAAGTCTATGACTTGAAATCCTATAGTTATTTTTTTATTAGTCGAAATGTATAAGCTTCTAAACAAGAAGTTCACACAAAATTTGAGAACCCAAAATTCATAATAAATTAATGAGCTTGAAGTTCATGAATTAGAAACCCGAAGCTTTCTTGAAACTATGTGATATGCTAAGATTACACTTCTTGAAGAAGTTAAAAGAGATAAATACGTCTTAACCATGATTATGGCAGCGCGTTCAAGAGATTTCAAAAATAACAAAATGAGTTATATCTTACTTACATCTTTGCATTTACATATTATGTTGACCAAATATCCTAAAGGTACTATGTTGTATGGCATTTCAAATATGTCTTGAGCTGAAAATTAATTATTAATTTAGCTTTGAAAAGGTTGTTCATTATTTATAAAATATGAATTCAAATGACTTTTAGTCCATATTTCTCATTTTTCATTTCAGTTTATATGTTGTAGTTGGTTTAAAATGTTTTTCCCCATTATATATACATCTATGTAAAAGTACACATGGTCAATTTATAGGTTCTGCGCAATGCGAAATATAATTTCATTTCAATATGTGCAACTTTAATTTAATTATTATCTCCTTGCTTTCTCGTTGATATTTCTAAATATAGATCTGATCTTTACTAATCGCACTATGTTATGAAGCCTAAAGTTTTGACAAATTATTTTTGGGTGCATCAGTCAAGCTATTTAATTGACGAAATACAATATAGTATTATCCAGAGGAGATAACTCATATAACGTACTATTTAAGTTTATGGATGTGTGTGTATATAATCTCTTGATGAGATGTTTTCTTTAAAATTTATATTGCAAATCCAACATCCCAGAAGAGATGTTAAGAAATTTTATTTTTGTTTTATTGCAGTTCCTTAAAAAGAAACACTATATTCCCTGAAGGAATATCATATAAAACGTTAGAAGTAATAAACACAATTTATCTCTAAAAAAAGGTATTGTATACTAATATTACAGTTTAGAAGTAGTGGTTCTATATCTTGCATCTTACTTTCATTTGGTGCATATAATTTTGTTACTGTATTAAAAGTTTGATGCGACATTTCAAAAACAGTTACAACAAAAATCTCCAATAGAGATATTTTATGCTACTGTAAAACTAGTAATTCTGTAATTTATGTGAAAGAAATATTGTATATCAATATGACATTCTAATAGTTTGCATATATATCTCTGGAAGAGATAAGTTTGCTCCAGAAGTGGTGATAGTAAAATATCTCTAGAAGAGACTTATACATTTGGAATTGATAAAATATCTCTAGAAGATATTTGTTTGTATATTTGGTAATTTTATTAAACCAAATAAATGTATAGAAATTTGATTATGAAGGATTCCAATTTAGTTTAGATTTGATCCTAACTTAAAATTTGAGAGCTATGTAATCTGTATCATATATTTTATAAAGATTATATCAAACCTCCCAAATAGGTAAGATATCAAACTGTCTCTAAAATACACTATTTATGTTCATGTGTCTAATTATATGCTAACAGTCGTGGTCATATATATTATTTCATAAGAAATATTATATGTACAACCCTTTTTTGAAGAAATATCTTTAAATGTTCTTTTGAAGAGATAGTCTATATGTCATATCATACATTTCATGAAAGCTATAAATACCATCTTGAAGAGGTCTGTATGTGAAACTAATATAATATAATATATTTATAAAATTCCAAGTGTCAAGTAGCTACTCTTATTTTTTTGGGTAAGTATATCTCTTTTATTGAACTCTCTAGAAGAGATGTGTAGAAATGTCTATATCTAATTATAACTATATATTGTTCTCTCATAAGTAATCATAATTAATGTTTAAAAGATATATTTGAGATATAATTGAGAATTAAAATTTAATAACTTGAAGTTGTGTGTATAAATATTTGAACCAGAAGTTCAATATGGTTCCAAACCAGATGTTTGAACATTATCATACAGTCATGAAGCATGCCTATTGACATAGATCTACACATAGAAATTAATAGTTGTAATAGTTTGTTCTAAAACTCGCTAACTCAAATGAGAAAGAATATGCAAATTTATAATATATATGTAATAAGTGGATGCACGTATATATCAATATATGTAGATATTCAAATAACAACTTGAAGTTTGTTATGAGCTGATCTTATAGATTATGCATAAATATAATTCAGTGATTCAAAATTCAATCAACATAAATGTTGAACGACCTGAAGTCCTGTATGTATTCAAATGATCTACATAATAAGTAAATTCCTCCAATTGGTTAGATCAATGAACGAGAACAAACTCTATTAAGCAATATCAATTGAATGCATCTTATCAACTGATAAAAGAATTATCCTCCTATAATAATATGTATGATGTATTTGCTAGTAGCAATATCATAATGGATCAAAATGAGAATCCAAAGAAGATTATTATTAAATGTGACAATGTTCGTCAACATTGAGGGGGGGGAGGATAAAAGAGATGAAAAATATTAAGTAACTTAAATAAATTATCAATAATATCCCAAGTATACCGGCTACAACTAGTTGTAATCCTAGAAGGACCAAAGGGTATAAATCACATCTAAAGTGTGGTAGAGAAGTTAGTTTGAAATATTTTTGAAGAAAGTAATACAGATGCCAAATATAGAAGGTGAGTGTTTTTTAAGAAACACTTAAAGGTGCTCTAGAAGAGACTCATGACATTATTGTCAAATAAAACTAGAAGTGGTTTGGGTACCTAAATAGAATAAATATTGAGATATCAACAAATCATATCAAGAACTGACAAGAAATAATAACCAATGATAAATTTTTAAATAATAACAAGCGCTTATGTTTATAAATAGATTAAATATCTTGAATTAGAGGAAACACGATTGGCCATCATGAATCCTTTACTAATATAGAAATGTGGACTTGTAATCCGCAAAGTAGCGAAAGTGTTTGAAACACTTAATATACCTGAAAGGTATAAGTATTGCTTAAATCATATTAAACAATGAAAGCATACAAATTCCTTAAGATTATAAATAACTTTGGTGGTCATAAAAAATGCAAAGAATAAGAAGCATAGATTACATCCATCTTTTAAGCATTTTTGTAATGAAATCTTGATATAATTCATGATAAGCAAATTACTTTCTATTTTTTAGTATCATTGTAATGAAACTTTTAATATTCATCAAAGATGCTGTCGCATTATGCAAAAATGATTTGAAGCACAAAAATGAAAGCATATGAAGTGTTTTTCCTAAAGAATATTAATAACTTTAGTGGTTATAAAGAATGCAAAAATTAAGGAGCATAGATTACATCCATCTTTTAAGTATTGTTGTAATGAAAATCTTGATATAATTCATGATGAGTAGATTACTTCCTATTTTTTAGTGTTGTTGTAATGAAACTTTTAATATTCATCGAAGATGCAATTGCGATATGCAAAACTGGTTTGAAGCACAAAAATGAAAGCATATGAAGTGTTTTTCATAAAGGTAGCATACAAAATGCGTAAAACACAAATCATATTTGGAAGAAACAATCTTGAAAAATTCAATAGTATCGAAGGAAACTATTTGTAAATGATGAAGATCAAAAGAAAGGAAAGTAGAATTATTGTCCTCGGATTTTTAACGCTTGTCTAAGCTATGTTACAAAAGTATTTATAACCGATTTGAATTATAATGACACATATTCAAACTTAAAGGAAAATTATAAAATTAAGGGAAGCATACATAAGTATACCATAATGTACTCTTTTTCCTTCATTAAGATTTTTCCTCTTAATAAGGTTTTAATGAGGCATTACATTGATTCGGAAGTGTCAAACTCCATTTGATATCAATGATTAAAATATGTCATCGTACTCTTTTTCTTTCACAAAGATTTTTCCCATTGGGTTTTTTGGTAAGCTTTAATGGGACATTATTTTGATCATGAAGTATCAAACTCTTTAGAAGAAATATCGTTATATGAATATCTACGATTGCACAAGTTGCACTCTTTTCCTCGTTAAAGGTTTTTCCCATTTGGGTAATAGAGGTTTTAATAAGGCAACATACAATATCTATAGCAACTGAATGGATATATGAACGTGGGATAATAATGAGGGTGAGCAGTTATCATACACATTTAAAAATGGACAATTAGAAGTTACCATATGAGCATCCAAGATTTTGAAGACGCATATTCAAGAGGGAGTGTTATAATATATGTAAAGTATAAAAAGTGAATATGATATACAATGTTTGTTATATTTTGTACCTACATCATGGGATAAATTCAATCCCAAGCTCTGAAACCTTTATATAAAGGAGCTTGTGTAATAGAAATAGGTTGCTAATTTCAGGAATTAATTAAATGTTTCTTTTCTCTTTTTTCAATGGCTTCTTTGTTTACAACACTGCATCCACTTTGATCAAATTATCTTACCTTACTCAAACTGCACATCTGTTAGATATCTCTGGAATAAAATCGCTAAGAACCCGCTTCATATCCATGAAGATAACTTGGTATGGACAAAAACTAAAACTCAGTTTAACATTAGTGTTGTTTACATAGCTCTCTGCTCTGATCATAACTCTCCCAGACATCCATGTTACAAATGAATATGGAATAGTTAACAAAACTAAAAAAGACAATATAATGCTATGGAAGATTATCCAAAACTCTATCCTTATACAAGACAACTAATTTTAAGGGATCATCTGAACTGCTCCTTCTTCCATACTTACACTGAGATGTGGTTCGTGATTGAAACTCTGTTGGATTCGTGCCTAAATGAGACGCAGCATAACTTTCTACTTCATTTATTGAAACTCAGTCGCTCCGCCGACTTCATTTAATTATGATGACAATTTGAATTGCAAACCCTAGATCCAGTTGGAATCAGGCGATTCAACTATTAATCTGCATGCTCCTTCCCTTTTTGTGCTTGCTGACCCCTCACCAATTATCATGATGGTTTGAAAGTAGTACTGATCGGGGGAGCTGGTTCTTGTCGCAAACGTTATTTCATGCGCAGTTAAGATAAGATTTCTCTTGCTTATTTCATTTGTCGTAGAAATTAGATTTGATTGTTTGCAGTCCAGTGTGATCAATCTTAGTCAAGTTTCTACTGGTAATGGCTTTAGACTAGAAAACCTTATTATTATGTTCTTGCCAAATATGTCATACTGTGGTTGTCAACGCTGTATCAATGAGGGTCCTTCATTATGTTTGTTTGCTGAAACTTGTTTGTGATTTGATCGATGATATTGTAATGTATTGTATCATTTAATTTTATGTTATATTAAATATACATATATATATATGTGTATCACATACACATATATAAGTGTGTGCATGTATAAAGTATCAATTTGAAAGTATAACATGTCCGTAAGTTACACCCTGTAAAATTTACATAAATAAATTAATAGTTAATAAGGCTTCAAAATTGGAATGTGAGCAAATGACGGAATTTGGTCACGAAACATGCACTATTGCGTACGTGACGATTTTAGAGCAACTTTCATATTTGGAGTTTCGTGATCGGAGTTCAAACAAAGAAGTTACGAGCGTTTAAAGCATTCGAAATGAAAATAATTAGAAAACAAAAATAGTAATAAATATAATTAATAAACGGTACCCCACCGGTCGGCCCCACTATGGACTGGTCGACCGCTCATATGGGTGCAGTCGACCGGCAGATGCACATCGGCTAGGATTTGAAGCTTGGTCAACGACCCGGATTTAAAAATTTTAATCTAACGGATACAACTGATTCGAGCACTTATAAATACAGGCATAACCCCTCACTTCTCTTCTCATAATTTCTGATTCAAGCAACCAAACTCTACCAGTTTCTCCTCCATTATTCCTCGTAACTATAAAATAATTTGTATCTATACAAATTGGAGAAAAGCAGAATTTTTTTGGAGAAGAGCGGAAAAAAGAGGAGAAGCGAATCAGCGTTGCACAATAAAGAGGTAAATTTCAATATTATGAATTTACATTCCTCTTAATCACAAATTTCTTCTTGGACCTATAATTCTAATAGTATGCATGTACCATGTTATACATATTTCTTTGGACTAAAAAGGAGATGGAGTTGAATTAAAATATCAGACTCATATTTGGAGATTTGGAAAGCCTGAAAAGGCGAGTGAAAAATTATGCAATGTAACTATAATATTGGAATTTATTTCATTGGGTTTTTATTTAATTATTATGCTTAAATAAAGTTCTAGAGAGTTGTAGGTTCGAATTAAATGCATAAAATATTGCCTACATATTCTGTAATTTAGGAATATTACTTACACCTAGATCTGGAGGTTAGTCCCCAAGTTATTAAAAGTTGAATATCAATAAAGTATAGAATTTATTCCAGATCTACATCGGGTCGTAAAGATATTGGTATAATTTAGATCTGCCTTAATTCCATTGGAATGTGAATTTCTATTTTATAATTTGTTGGAAATATTATCCATGCTACCTCCATTGATCGTCTAATTTCTTAAATATACAGAAAAATTGCAGTGTTTGGATTGACAAGGAATATACACAAAAAGGGAAAGATATGTGTAAAGTATGGATTTTCTTTCCGTGGTTTGCACCGTATATTTCAATAAAAAGAAAAAAATTCTTGTAATTTCAACCGAAGCAAATCTCTTATTTTAGATTAATTTATAGAAGGTTATAACGGAAAACTTTTTTGTAAGGATAATTCTAACGGGTTAAAATATGGATGGAAAAATTATAGTTAGGGATTAATACTAGAAAAAAATATATACATACATGAATATGTAAAACGATGCTAAACATTCAAAATAAAATTATAATTAATGCAACATAATACACGTTAATATTTGTAGTAGATATATTTAGAACGTTAGAACAAATCGTATAACAAATAATAATATTAGGAAATAAAGATGGAAATATTTGTAACTTCAAAATTAATTGGTTAATAAATGTGCAATAAATAAGGAGTTACAAGAATTTAAATATGTTATAAATGGATTAATGAGACTGACTAATGAGATAAGGTAAAATTTTAATAAGTAAATAAATGTCATTAAGAAAATGTTCTGGTAAGATAATAATCATTTATTTCGAGCAAAGTGGCATTTATAAAAATTGTAAATAAAAATTTTAGGTAAAAATTAAATATTATAAAGCAATATAATCGTCATTATGGTAAATTATATAGCCTTAATTATACAAATATAGATTGGGGGTTTAGCCCAATACTTAAACTTAGGATGATCAATTTGATTTCGTAGGTTGGGATGCGAGGTTAGTAGAGTTATACAACAGAAGTCTATCCTTCATTCAGAGACTACCTACAGTTGTGTACACTCATTACTGATGTGGAATATCGCCAACCATAAGACCCATAGAAATGGAATATGAGTTGCGAATAAGAAAGAGAAAATACCGAGGGTTCGCCTAGGATTTGAAGTACTAAATGGCCCCATACCATATAGGAAATGGGGCGTGATGCATTTTTAATAAATGACAGTAAGTAACTTAAAAGGGTATGGTTATACCACCTTTTGGCTAGGTAGTATACCATTGGATTTGGCCAAACAGACATCATGACCATCAAGGCGGGAGGCCCAAAGAGATGGTTACCAGGCTTGGAGATCAGCTATAAACAAGACTATGGACGATGGTCGAGAAGATTAGGATCAGATCCCTAATTTTTGCCCCAATCAAGGTGCAATCAGTATGAAGTGACAAGGAATGCCTCATGAGGATATATTTCAAATTTCAAGTCGATTGGAGTTCATATGCTCGAGTTATGGAAAAACGAAGAGGGATCAAATCGTATTTAGCTCAACAGTACAACTCAACGATGATCACCCCATAACTCAACAACCATAAGGCACATTGAAATAAAACTTTGGGAACTAGGATAAGGGATCCTATGGAGTCTACCCTAGGGATTGCACATCATTTAGAGGAGTCTGGAGGGATCGGCCCTTATCCTTCCACAGGGATCGACTATAATCAGTCTTCACAACAATATCGTAACAAAGATCGATCAATAACTCAAGTTCTACTAAATCAATTGGCATGAAAGTTGGAGACTAAACATAAAATACAACATGGAGTAGCCCCTCTAGGGATCGCATGGCAATTGGAGAGGTTTGGAAGGATCGACCTCTATCCCTCAATATGCCGATTTGTTTAGTGCAAGTGAGCTAGTTAACCCTTAGATTATTCTTTGAATTGCATTAGTAGTATGACGATTAAATTATATATTATATTACAAAAGCCATATATAGGAATCATCATTTTCGATGGCTACAACCGATAGACTAGCATTTACGATGCGTATGTCCCGCTTCATATTTGAGAAGTATTAAGTAGCCAGGGATTATGTAGTGAAATGTTAAGATGTATATATATATATACATATGCATATGTGTGTGTACATATGTATATATGTGCGTGTGTAGCCAAGGTTTTAAATCTTAGATTTCGGTCCCGTCTCGTCTCGAGAATTCTATACATAATATCTCATATTAGACGAGATCTCGGGGGAGATGAGTCTATCTCGAGTGTACATCTCAGATGGACATATTGGATTTTAAAATCCTACTCGGGACAATTTCGGAGTAACTTAAGCATCTAAAATTGACATTTTAAAGATTTTTATAATAATTGTTATTTAAATATAAACTTAATAACATACATACTTTAAAAAAATCAATAATTTTAATTTTTTTAGAGGATAGTGGCTACATGATTGCTTAAATGGATCTTACTCATTTGAATATTAAAAATAAAAAATAAACAAAAAGTCATCTATTTTTTCTCACTCGTTAAAAAATAAAAGATAGAGTTAGAGGGCCAGTAAAAAATCATTAGAATGCAAGTTCTTTTGGACGAACATAAGTAGTTAAAATAATGTGTGAATGAAAAAACATCTTCATTTAAGATCTTCTATTTAGATTTATCTAAAATCTCATTTAAGATCTTAATATCTTGTACGAGATGAGTGTCGAGTAATAGATAAATAAAATTTTATGTCTCGTTTCGCTCAAGTTCGAACATGAGATCTTGAGTGAGATCTCGGGTGATATGAACGAGATTTAAAACAGTGTGTATAACATAACTTGGAAAAGGTTTGGATAGATATATCGTACTCATATAAGAACTAATGGATTAGCCATAAATTATAGACATAACATTTAAATGGAACCAATCGGTATAAGTTCGTGTTATGGATAAAGTATGCAATTTTTCAATAACCAAAATGTTATACTGACCCCCTTCCTCATTTCAACCCACAGGATAAATTTAGAGGGACAGATCGTTGGAACAAGATGAGAACGGTTGATGGAGAAGTCTTCTTACTCATTTTCGAACCTGACAAGGTGATTTGATGTCTAAAGGAACACTGTTGATTCTGAGGTAGTTGCATAAGTCGGTATTTATGTCCTTTTATATTTTACATTCTGTTGTGACTTTAGATTGATCGGTATCTGGTATACTTATGTTTATTATAGGCTACCAAAACCAATGATCTGTACTTTAATGGATTTGGATTTTGTCAACATTTAGGGCCATTAAGGTGCGAATTGTTATATTTCGTATCAGAGCTTAGGTTAATCAATCATAGGAATTAGGACATTATGAGAGAACATATTTGTATTTATATATATATATAGACACACACACCCCAAGCTCTATAAATTCGATCATAGAGTAGTTGGGGTCGTATTCCGAAAGGATGGCCAAGGCGACTGTGAGTTAGGAAAATATTTATAGAGTAAAAAATCACGCACCTTACACCGATTACCCTACGGAGTGTTCGCTGTATGCAAGACATTAATTAAGAAGAGCATGAGAACAACAGATGAAAGATTCTAGAGGCTGGATGGTACTTGACTTCTTTGTTAAAACTTGGTTGCCTTGTGATTGTGGATTTTGACGGATTAGTGATTGAAGATGCATATTTTATCTAAATAGGTGGGAAATAAGGATCTATATGTTATAAATATCTGAAGGCAAGTTCTCGCAAAAGAATGTTCATCGATCACCATAAGGTGACAAACCGAATTTTATCATAGAGGAGTAGAAGAAGAAAATTCCATTTCTGGGTCCGACCCATATGAGAGAATTTAAAAAAAAAATTGTGAAAATGCCTTGAAATGTTTGGATGGATTTCTAAAAGGATTTTTCCAAAAGGGTCCATTTGGAAACTTTAATTTTGAAAGCAGGAAAGTTTTGGAATTCTTAAAATATATATATAGTAATATAAAAAGATGAAGTACCTTGGTTTAAAAGGTTTTTGGCAAAAATGAGATTTCCATTTTCGAAATAAATAGAAAAGAAGCATATGATTAGCTCGACGATTTTTCCTATTTATAAAATCATTGGAATTTTATGAAATCCTGTCTTCAAAGGGTGTATATAATAGAAATGACATTTAATTTTATTGGGGTATGTAGTAAGGAAGTGTAGAAATTTCCGTTGGTAAAAATAAAAGAAATATTCCCGTATAAAAATAATACGAAGAATAATAGTTGGAATATTTTCGCGTATTAAATCTTGTTAATGGCAGAAGCAGTATAAGTTAAGAGTACTGCGAAATAAAAGAGCAAAAGGTTTGAAGCGCTAAATGGTAAGTTCGGGCTCCGTCATGTAGCGGACAAGAATTTTTTGGGACAGCTCGGATCATGTCGGATTGAATAAGATGTTGCAAAACGATTATTATTAATTAACCTGTCCCGAATTAGTTCTAGGTTCAACCTACACCCAAAATTCGGTTAATGGTCGAACCTAGCAGTCGACCTCAGCGGTTCACCGATAACCCTAAAGCAGTAAAGCTCTGGAACAAAATCAAAGACAACTAAATCATGGAAAAGTCTCAACAACACATACACACACATGCATATGCATGTGTACACATGGTGACATGCAACAGTGAAGCCACCGGACTACATGAAATCTAACAATAACCAATGGACTCAGACTTGAAGTAACAAGAAGGATCAACTAAACCCAGAAATGATGACTGGAAACACTATAGCAACTCAACACAATGCATATGTTAGCAGTGATGTACATATTGAACCAAACAACTATACATAATGTGAAGATATCAAGTGAAGGCACACCAGCTTGAATGTACATAAGCAACAATACACATCAACTATCAAGCACAGACTCAATGAAACAACACTGCAAACAAGTCACATGTTCCAAACAACTAATATCACACATAACTTCAAGCATGCAACCGAATACAAGTCGAAATGCTCAGCTCACAAAAATGCAAAGCTATGCAAGAAAGTGCAGACCACATTCATACGAAACTATGGTCAAGTACAAACACATATATATATATATATGTATGTATGTATGTATATATATATATGTATGTATGTATATATATATGTATGTATATATATATGATGTATGTGTAGTGATAACTAGTACAGCAGCTCGAATGAGCACGTGCACTAATATACATATGCAACAGCCGGAATACAACTAGAGAATCACCAAACAAGTGAGGTAGACAAGATAATAGTTCCGGATAAGTGAAACATGGAGATGGCATTGATGTACACATATAAAACAGTGGACAATGTAACCCAGACCAATGTCATGATACAACTACAGATGCAAGCAAGTCAGAAATCAAGGCATGTAGCCGTAGTGACCAAGATAATAACAAAGTCAAATTTACACAAAATCAAAGTGGCCAAAGTCAAATGTAATAACAATTTCAAATTGAACAAGTCAGTGCTGAAGTTAAATATTATCACAGTCAATAAGCATAAAGAAAGGAACCAAAGTCAAGTTTAGATGCTAGAAAATCAAGCCGTGGTAGCCAAGGAATCAAACGAGTCAGAATCGAGCCATGATAATCAAGTAATCACAAAATATACGAATTTGAACAAGTTAGTACAAATCTCAGGCATTCAAGCAAAATTGAACAAAAAACAAATTATCAGACAATCGAATATTTAGGGAATTGAACCCTATTTAAACCCATAGTCACCATTGCCCTAAAATCCATCGAGTTCAAGCAAGCCAATCGGTAAAGCAAAAAGCATAAATCACATACCATTAAAATCGAACTCGATCGAGAAGCAACCGCAAGCAACAATCAACAGAGGGATCAAATCGAAGAGTATTTCATCACTGCAATATCAAGCGGCGCCTCAATTTCAAAGCCCTAGTTTATAAATTTGGACGAACGGTTATAAAAGAGAAAGAAGCCATTTTTAGCGCGAAGGAAAGAAGGTCAAAGGAATAAAAAGAAAATGGGGATTTCTTATTTGGGCCGGTTGCCATAAAGTATCAATTGGGCTTTATTTTTAAAATCAGGGTTTGATTTTTAAATTGTTTTTCAATTTGTATTTTTTTCTTTTAAAACAGTTGTAAAGTCTAGTGTGTGACTAGAGATGAACTACAGTGGTGTAGTCCGAGACTTCGTGACTCAGTGGCTGAGTTGTGGTAGAGTTTTGAGTGTAGAGTTAGGTTAGTCAATAGCAGGTGTCGCGAGTTTACGTGTATGCGTCTGATTACTTAATTTCTAGTAGAAACATTGGTGGCAGCACGTAGGCAGGGTTTTGCCGAAGCTGGGTAAATCTGTGTTGTTCTGTTTCTGTCTTATATATTCTGCTATTATCCATGTTGCTATTTTTCTTCTATTATCAGTACTGCGATTATTTTATATATTTCCGCATTAATTTTTTATAATTAATAATATCACCCTATTCACCCCCCTCCAGGGTGAAATCGATCCTACTATATATACATAATCAAACGTGTGTGTGTATATATATATATAATAGTTAAATATATATGTATATATATAAGGCTAAATAAAATGTATATATATGAATAATTAATTCCATTCAAATACTTAAAACATACACACATATATATATATATATATTAAAATTATTTCCAAATCAAAATTAGCATAATAAACATACAATAATAATTTTATATATATATAATAAATAGTTTCGTTCATAATAATTAAAAATATTAGTAATAAATATTTGAAAAACAAATTTTAAAATGTAAGAAAATTTAGGATCATAAAATACAGGTTTAAAATTTTATTTCATGATTTTTTGAAATAAAATATTATTTTTAATAAATAAAAGAAATGTTCAACCTAAGTAATTTAATTATTAAAAACATTAAATGTTAACAAAAAATTCTGAAAATTTTTCCATGGGTTACTGCATTGATGCAATATTTATTTTAAATATGATAAACAATTCAAATAATCAATAAAAGATAATTTAAAATTATTTATATGTAGAAAAAAATTATTTTCGAATTTGATAATTCATATTATGTATAAATAGGCGAAAGGAAAAATTCTAAGCCGTTTATACGCTATAAATATACATATATGTAGTTATATGTTTAAAATATACATTAGTCTATATTTAAATTAATATATAAATATACATAAAATAATTAATAATGAAAATTTTTAATTTCTTACAGCAAATTATGTTTGTTTATACATAAATTATAACACATAATAATATAACCATGCACATAACCAAACTAATTTGTGACAACTACATATACCTACGAAAATCTCACCTAACTAGTTATACAGCATTAACATATATACAAATTTGGGATTATTCAATATTAAATCATAAATATGATATGATTACTGTTTATATAAATAAAATAATAATTGATGATGCCTTGAGTCCGCTTGAATCAATGAATTCCCTTCTCTAGTTATGCTCGATCCGTCAGATTGCAAGTCTGGAATCGTCGACCTTTTCTATCAAATAGTGCTTTTACTTAACTTGAATTGATTTGAGATTCTTAGAACGGATATGGGGATTAATTTCGGCCAGCAAACTTGATAATTATGGCAGCCAAAAGTTGTTTTTTGATTAAGGGTTTAGATATATATACATAGCATTGTACAAGAGAGATATTAGGACAATCTCATTACCTATTCTCTCTTAATCTTAGTCGTCCATCTCTAGGTCTAATCCTAACCTTTAGCCGCCTCCATTGTCAAAGCCGAAATTTGCAGCCCTATTGATGGGCTTTAAACCCATTTAAGCCTAAGCCAAAACGCTACGCAATTAAATCTAATTTAATGGCTTATTGATATCGTATATCGATTGGTACATTTATAACTATTATAAATATATATAATAATTTTTATTTCTCAAACTGTATTCAGATTTTTGTAATTAATATTTCATAAATATTAATTAATTTAATTTATTTATAACAATTATAAACTAATTTGGTCTGCAATAAACACCGAACAATTCATCATTTCAGTTGTGTAACTCTTAGATGTAAATTTGGTCTGCAATAAACACCGAATAATTCGAATGTAAACGTTTACACGTCACTTAGCAAGTGGTGTGACATTATGGCCAAATTTATCACCTATTCATTTTCAGTAAAATCTTATTTAATTTAATAAGCATTACCCGTTAGTGCCATTTATATACACCAATTCTCTTCGGCAAAAACTGTATCACTTTTGATTTATGGAATTTGGTAATGGTTAAAATTCCAATATTGTCCGTATTCAACTCTATAGTTCAAACACAAAATCCTTGGTTCAATAATAACAATTATTATTAACCGTACTACTCTGACCAAAGATTTTGACTTTGGGTTGAGTTGACTTTGACCATGATACTAACCTCATATAGCTGAAGTGACAAATCCTCTCTTGAATGGCGTCTTCCTTCCACTAATTCCACTCGACCTAACTATAATCATTTGATGTATGTCGTTCCATGATTGAATATAATCAAAGGAGATTTTTCATATTGAATGTTGACAGTATTCTCAAGTCGAAAGAATTGTGTAAATTAGTCACATCGATATTTTCTATTTGACCTTAGTTATATTAATGAATAGAAAATTATCGAGTGAGTCATTCCATAGTTATCCAATAACTATCAGTACGTAACCCCTTGGTGCCCCCCATAGTCATGAGTAATACACTGTCCAACATTTGAATAGCGTTACGTACTCTAGTCTTAACGAATACATTGATATCCAGTCTCGATGCATCTTGATTATGAACATTTAAAATGATACATTTGTTTCATTGTGATAAATTACTCACGGTTACAACACTTTGCAACTACTATCACAAAACATATCATTTATGGATTTTCTATTAAATATACTTTTAATTAAATTTATTAATTAATATAACTACATTATATCAAGTATATAATAGAAAGAAAATATCTTTATTTCGAACAAGATTGGTCAACGAGTTAGATATATGTAACAATTTACATAATTGCTCCTAGGGCATACCCCTAACTCTATCACTTATATCATTATAACCATATACAATAAAAAATAAAATGAGAATCTTACTTTATTTCTAACAAGGTTCACTATAAGAGTTAAGTTATATTATATTTTTTTGCAAAATTACCCTTGGGGAAAATCCTTAACTGTATCAATGACACCCACTTTAAATGCTCAACTTCTAAATCTTCGATATCAGTGTAAATACCATCTTCCTAGGCATCTTCATTCCTATGTTTTGACACCCAAGATTCTCTTTCTATCATGTCAGTCTTAAAATTACTACGATAAAAAACTTTAGAAACATGACATCTTGACGTAATATACTCATATTGAACTAATATCTCCTCAAGCAATCCATTAAATAACTCTACCTTCACAATCTTCATAAACATATAATGGGCCTTCACCTTAATCAAAAACCCTAATATAAGATCAATTTTGTCCCCATTACCGTCTTTACATTTGATGGAGTACCCAAAACATTAAAAATAACACTAATCACCTTTTCCACAACATAAAATCCGAACAAAGAAATCTCACACAGATCAGTACTGTAAAAGATAATTCTTTAGGGAGATTCAAACATAGATATCACTTTTGAGGCAATTTTGAATTAAAAAACATACGAACCATCTTTTAAAAAGCTTCCACATTAAATCACGTTTTTAAATTATTATTTAATATTTTTAATAAGAAATTTATTTTAATTAATTTTTTATAACTTCTAGTTTTGTCGATAAAAGAATAATATGAAATATTATTTTTTTGTATATTTTCTAGTTTCTTTAATCCTTTATGAATTTTGATGAACTAATAGAATTTTTAAAATAGATAGAGCATTTTTTTTCAGCATTTCCATTTTGTTTTGAAGAAAGTGTACATTTGGACAAATTTGATTTTTCTTGAAGAACTTTGTGAAAATATTTGGACTTCTCTAAAAACGTTTCTTTGGAAATATTTGATTTTGTTAAAAGATGAATCTTCGTTGAAAAAAAACCAAACTTTTGAAGAAAAATGACATTTTTATTGAAAATATTTGTTTTTAAACTAATGTACGAATTTCACACAGTCATTTATTTTATTGATGTTATTATATCAGTCTTGAATAAAATTAAAATCTAGTTTGATTCGTTTTTATTTATTAAATTACCGTTTAGTTTTTTCAACATGAACGGATGAGGTATTATACACGTTACCCGGATATTGCTAAGATACTCTGTAGTGTTGGGGTAAGCGGAAGAAATTAACATTGGTACTGTAACTGCTTTAATGAGGAGAGAAGCCAAATGTTGGGCGGGGCTTATGAATAATTGGACGCACGTTCTTTCTTCAGCCAGAGCACTCAAGTTTAACCTAACTTTTCATCTTCCTCCTCCTGTAAATGTCCAAACTCACATTTCAATTGAAGAACTAAAATTAATGTTACAGGTAGATGTCAACAGGAACACCTCTACACGATGTTTTTAGGTATAACACAAGTCAACATTTCTCAAAACAACACCAAATAGAAGTACAAAAGGAAGAGTTCGAAATTTTAGGTTTTTCCTTGTCTTTATCGTTTGTCCAGATTTTATAGTAGGGAAGCAATTTCACTGCCAAACGTGACGGTTGCGGAGCTCTATCTACGTGATCGTCCCTGAATTTCGGCAACGATTGAAATTTTGAATCGGTTCTTATTTTTACTATGTCGATAAACTTATTTTAATTAATATTTACACTACAATATCAGTTTTATCCGCATACGTTACATCAAATTATCTTATTTGATGTACAGGAGGTTCATAGGATCATAGCAAGATTTGATTGACATGGAGCTGTATAAAATTGAAAGTTCTTTTTTTGGTAATGTCTGGATCTGAAAAATATGCAGTCAAATTTTGAGACGGAGTGAGCAGTCATGGTTTATTGGAAAAAGGGAAATGGAGCGCTGGAGGTGCGGGGAATCGAACCCCGTGCCTCTCGCATGCGAAGAGAGCGCTCTACCATATGAGCTACACCCCCAATCATATTATGATTTTGTATTTCTTGCTTCCATCAAAGAGAAATTGTCATCCATTTTGTACTGCCCTTCGTAGGGCTGCATAAAGGTTGAGTTGAATTGGATTGGACTGAATACTTCACTCGACCTATATAGGTATGAGTTAAAGTTAGAGTACCATCACATTAATTCATTCATAACATATTTAGTCAAGAACGTTGTTTCAATATACATTTAAAATGCTCTAAGAATATTTCTCAAAAAGCTCACAATCAATCCTATGGGTTTTTGGCCAATCTAATTTTGCTTGGATTGACATCAAATATGATTTTTAAGCATATATTTATTCTAGAATACACATGATCTATTATAGTTTTAAACTGCTCTAATTTTACTTGGACCGATATTGAATGAGTTTCTTGGATAGGATTGGATTGGGTTAAAATAAGGTTGGATTGAACAAAATATCACACCCGACATGTACGTAGTATGTGTTAAAAGTTGTAACCTATATCAAATCCAAACTTGGTTGGTGGTTAAGTTTGGCTAGGTTTACGTGGGTTGAGCCGGATTGGTTGTTATGTTGGATTAGGGTCAAGTATGAGCTGTCTGCCCCTAGGTCCGTGGACTGGATAGAGTAGACTAACTACTAAGGAATACCGATCCTATAGATATAGATGTTAGAGGCTCTTTACAGTGATGAATGCGATATTGTCCCACATCGCCAAAAATATGTGTAGTTTTATGTTTATATAGTAAATCTCTCAAACCTATATTGGTTCTTAGGGTCAGATAATTCTATGCGAGGGAGGGGACTTATATGACCATGAACTAACGTACACGCCGTCCGCCTGTCCCGTATCGAACCGGATCGGGTGCGGGTCCAATAAGAGCGGATTGTGTTATGCTTTTGTCGGACAAAAGTGAACAGTTTTTTGACTGTTTAAATTCAAACAGATGAGAGTCACATCTGTTTGAACGGACATGGACGCTGCTTTTTCAAATGAAGAGACCGGTTTCATATGAAACGAAGAGACGCGACCGGTTTCCAATGGATATAGTCGTTGCGAATTTGCTGTGTTGCAAATTGAAACGAAGAGATGCGTCCTTTTTTCAATGGATGTAGTCGTTCCAAATTTGCTGAAGAGACGCGGCTTTTTTTCAATGGGTGTAGCCGTTGGAAATTTTCCTATATAAGGAAAATGAAACCTGATCACTTTCCAATTCCAACCAATTCTCTTCCTTTTTGAAAAAATAGTCCTCCATACCACATAAAAGTTCGTACGCACCACAATCTCGAATAGATCACGTCTGTTGTATCTTGGAAGACTTTGAATAAAGCTTTAAGAAAATTGTTACGGCAAGCCTCAGACGAAATTTTCTTCATCATCCGGTTAGATTTCTTTTTTATATATACACACACACATCATTATGTAATCTTTCCATTTCGAAGTTGTGCCGTTTTTACGGATTAGTACAACGATTGTTTATCGTTATACTTTAACGTAGCATTTTGTTGTACTTGTTGCTATCGTTTGTTGTAAATTCATTACAACAATAGTTATTATTCAAAATTACCGATACATAATTCCAAATTAGAGGAAATCTGATTTGTAAACTTGTGTTAGGAGTTTATAACTGATTGATCTCTGTTTTTGTATACACGTCGTATAAAAATAGAGATAAATTATTTATCTTTAACCGATCCATGTTGTAAAAGCTTATAAATATCACTAATACAACAGATAATCATTGTAGTTATCACTAATTACTATATTATTTAGCGGTGGCGAAACATTTCTATCGATATAATCAAATCAAACATGATTATCTTTCCAATATGATGATATGAGGGTCGACACAAGCTACATTTTGTCGTGATTGTAGGAAATGATTCGATAAACTTTGTTTAATCTAAAATAGATTAACCATGGTAATTCAGGTAAACTTTGTTGGAATAATAAGTCATACAATATTTGTTTATTTTTCTGACATATAGTATATCCTAAAAGGTGGAGGCGTGGGGAATCAAACCCTATTTCTCTCGCTTGCAAAGTGAACACTATATCATATGAGATCTTGTTCCCACTAACTGAAATTGTCATTCATATTATGTTGTTCATTGACTTTTATAGAGCAGAATGCCTGCTTCAATCCTTTAAAGATAGCTATGAATGATTAATCTCTGATTGATCCATGTTGTGAAAGCTTCATTAGAATTTGAACTGTTAAGTAAATATAACAAATACAACAAATTAGTCACAACAATTATCATTAATCAACATACTATTCTATATTGTTTAGTAGCAGCGAATTATTTTAGTCAATATCACCAAATTAAGCATACTTATCTTTCTGATATGATGGTTAAAGAGTTGACATAAGCTACATTTCTCGTGATTGAAGGAAATAATTTGTCCACAATATTCATTGGAATTAATAAATTTCCATTAGGATATTGAAGAGAAGATATTTGGATAGTAAATCTTATGTGGTTGCTTGATTTGAAACCGAATGGAGCAAACATGGTCATGTAGATAAATTTTATTTGCAATAATAAGCCATGTAATATTTCGTCCTTTTTTGAAAAAAAGTTGTATGACTTCTTTCCTTTAGAAAGAAGTTGTGGTTCATTCTATATTGGTTATTGGTTAGATAGAGTTGACTAGGATTGTTATGATAATGTTACCCGTTACCAATGCGAAAAAACGACCACGTATCGATACCATATGTAAGGCAAAAACGAATATCAATGCATTACCATTACAATTGATAAAATGATAGTTCATATGCCGATAAATCGGTAAATTCTTGATTGGTAATGGTAAAATTTTCATACACATAAAACATTAAAATTGTATTGCATTACAATTTTAATAATGGCATAACAAGTAAATATCTTGTTCCAACTGTAACTTCGTTAATCCTTATATCAATATTTTGACTTATTTTAAATAATATAGAAAATTTTCATGATTCATCACAAATTATTTACAACAATATGAAATAATAGCTTTGTTAATTGTAGACTTTGAACATAATAAAACTAAAAAAGAATCATCACCATAAATAATACTATAGACACCTTAAAAACTGATATTCAAAAGTGTTCGTAGTTGCAATTAATTAAAACGGTGAAAACCCAAATTAGCACGACTAGTAAATTCGTCGTTATTATTGGTATATTTACCATTAATAACGATAAATTTACCATTATCAAACTAATAGTGTTGGTACACCGATATACGTTAATATTGGTTTACCAATTGGTTGATATTACTACGGTAACATTAAATTTCAATTACCATAACAACCCTAGAATAAACTAAGTGCTTAGATTCTTGTAGAGATGGTTATAAATGCTTTACCTTTGATTCATCCATGTTGTCAAAGCTTCATTGAAATTTGAACTATTAATTGAATATCACTAGTACAACAACTTAATTATACGGTTATTATTAATTATTGTTTTATTCTACTATATTTTTGTATAGTGGTAGAATATTTCAGTCACCATCATTGAATTAAGAGTACTTAACCTTTCAATATGATGATTGAAGGTTGACATAAATTGCATTTCTCGTGATTCTAAAAAATAATTTGATCAACAATTTTCCTCGACATTAACTTGGATATTATGGAGAAGGTATTTGAGTAAGAAAGCTTATGAGGTTAGCCAATGTTGTCAGTGTGTGTGCTTTGGTGCAAAATAGCTCAAGCTGTAGCCATTGTGCCTTTTAGCAATCTAAGGCGCAGACGGTGCACAGGACTCAAATAAAGCACAAAAGGCGAACGAATCGAAAAGCCCAAAGAGGTAGCTCCAATGAATTGTACAATATGAGATAAAATTTGGCCTTTAGCTGCAAAATCCGATCGGAATATACCTATTTAGCTTTAGCATACATGACAACTCTTTTCCGACTTAATCTAGGTTTCGAACAAAATGAATTGAGGGTCTTTGTGACTTCTCATATTGAGTTGGGTTGGATATGTGAGATTCTATTCTGTAAATTACATGTGTGTGCATTTTTTAAAAATGTAAAACTCGAATATCAATAGCAGTTTTTAGTTGCAGATGCTTGTGTAGGAAATACAAAAGATGATGCTCAAGGCGCACAAAAAGAGCAAGCCACAAGATGCATGCCATGTGCCTTTTAACTTTGACTACTTTGGTGGTTACTTGATAAGAGCAAGCAGCTCGATAAGTAGACAATTTTTTTTAATATAAGACATACAATATAGGTCGTGTTAACATGTGCCCATTTATCAATCGGGCGTACAGTAGGGGTTCGTTTACGGAGTAAATGACAAAAAATGACGGACAAAAACCATACATTTATAAATTTGGAGGTGCAGGGAATCGAACCCTGTGCCTCTCGCATGCAAAGCGAGCGCTCTACCATATGAGCTACACCCCCATTCATGTCATAATTTTGTTTGTCTTTTACATATTAAATTAATTGTCATTCATTGCAGTATCGACCCTTAGCTTGAGTAGATTAGACTAATTGCTTAAGTAATGTCAATCATATAGAGGTAGCTATAAATGGTTTGTAGAAGCTTCATTATAATTTGCACTATTAATTAAATATCACAAATACAGTAAACTGATATATGGATTTCATTGATTTACTGTATTATTTTTTAATTGGGTTGATATATTTCAATCAATTTAACCAAATTAGGCATGTTCACCTCTTTAACATAATAATTTGAGCGTCTACGTCCGCGGGTGCAGCACAGTGGAAATGAGGCTTACGTTCTGGTGAAAAGACCCAAGCTCGATTCCTACTATGCTCTTCCCCATCCTATATAAATTTACCCGGGGGTATGGGGGCTTGGATCAGCGGTCGGCTTTACTGTACCCTCCTTAGGAGTTTACCGGCCTGCCGGGTTCTCCTGGGTTTTCAAAATAATAATAATAATTAGAGGGTTGGCATAAGGGTTGTTTTTTTGTTTTGTTTCTTGATTGTAGAAATAACTTAGTCAACTAAGTTCATCAACATTAATAAATTTCCAGTTAAATATTATAAAGAATTTATTTGGATAATAATGCTTGTCTTGTTGTTTATTGTTGTCAAGGCGCACACCTAAGGAGAAAAAGCCCCACGTGCAACCGTTTTGCCTTTAAACAATCTAAGATATGTGCCATGCACAAGACACAATCACGGTGCAAAAGAGTTATCAAGCGAATAGCCTAAATAGTCGCGCTTCAATGAGTTATACAGCATGGAATAAATTTTGGACCTGATGTCAAAAGTTTGTGACCTTTTGTTTTGATTTGGGTTGAATATTCTCAAAATTGCATGTATACACAATTTTTTAAAGCTTAAACTTTGTTTTAACAGTGGGTTTTAATTGCAGAGTTGTATGTAGAAAATATTATAAATGATGCTCAAAGCGCGCCAAAAAACGCACAGCTCAAACCTTGTGACTATTCACCTTGACTACTTTAGTGGTTGCTTGATATGAGCAAGCATGATAATTTAGACAATTTATTTTGAATAACAAGTCATACAATATAGGTTGTGTTACATGTATCCATTTATTAACAAAGCACACGTTGCGGTTTCATTTATACTCAATAAAATGACAAAGTTCATTGTATGAAAGATAAGTTTCTAATACTAAAAGTGCAAAATTACCTTTGCAACCAAGATTAATTATTTGCATTAAATAGAGGGAATCTAACTCCATGCCTCTCGCATGAAAAGCAAGCGCATATGGGCTACAACCCCCTTCATGCCAATTTTTTCAATGTCTTTTACATATTAAATTGAAATTGTCATTCATGCTACATTAACCTTTAGCTTGGATAGACTAAACTAACGATTAGGTAATGCCAATCCTATAGTGGTAGCTATGGTGACGAGAGGGTTGACATATGCTTCATTTTCTTGTGATTGTAAGAAATAATTAGATCAACAATGTTCATCAACATTAATAGATTTTCCTAGATATTGTAGCGAAGGTATTTAGTGATTGTAAAAAAAATAAGTAGATCAACAATGTCATCATTAATAGATTTTCATGGATATTGTAGAGAAGGTATTTGGAAAATAAAGCTTGCGCGGTTTCTTGATCTAAAATGGAGCAAATATGGTAGTATAAATAATATTTGTTTAAATAATAAGCCATGCTTTATTTATTTTTTGGACAAAATGTGTACATCGAAAAGTGAAGTTGTGGTCTACCATATGAGCTACACCCCCAACCATATCAACTTTTGTGTCTTTTATGGTCATTACAGAGAATCAATCATTCATAGTGTGCTAGTCCTTAACTTGGTGGAGTAGGCCAACTGCGAGCACCAAGCCAATTTTGGAGTGAGTGTAAGCCTACTTTGCAATCCTGATTATTCCCCTAGTTACTTAGAGGGTGATGAAGTGGTAATGAAAATTAATTTTATGGTTTAAGATTTTGAGATTTAACTTCTTTATTTTCCATTCTGGTTTATTTCGCCGATGTGTCTTATTTTCAGTTAGGTTCCATTATCTATGAATGTGAGATTTTATGGCATATATATCGATTAATCTTTATTTTTAACATGGGTTTAGACTTTAGAAAGAGAAATCGGATGTGTGTAACAGCATCCCAAATAAATCCGTATGTATGGTTATCATAAATTTATATTGGTTACTATATTGGCCTATTCTATTATATTGTTTAATAAGTGGCAAAGTATTTCAATCTGTATCTCCAAATTAAGTGTATTTACCTTTCTAATATGTTAATTAATTAAGGGGTCAACATAAGTTTTTTTCTCTCATTATTGTGGGAAATAATTCGGTTAACAACATTCATGACGTTAACAAATAATTTCCCAGTTGGATATTATGGGGAACGCATGTGCATAATATGTTATCTTTGATGCATATTTATTTGTCTCAATCAGTCTGCACTTACCTGAAATGCTTATGGAGATTCAGTGAACTCAAAGGTAACTCCTTTTTATAGTCCTCTGAAAGTGCCAAACTTATTACTTCGGATCTTGATTTTTTTTCTCATCATTATTTTCTTGAGTTCTAAAGTAAATTTGGCTTCCACAATTTTCCCTCCTTTAAAACAGCACCTGGTACTTTGTTTTTCATATGGGGAGTTGGAGATCGAGATCGTGCACCATTGTCCTACATTACGGTGAGATTATTCTTATTTTTCATTCTTCCTTTGTTTTGCTTTAGTTTGTTATATCACATTTGTTATGTGATGTTGAGGCTGTTGATTGTATTATTAGGCAATTACTGATTAACAAAAATGCATTACTTTATTGATATTGTACATAAGTGCTTTTCACACATTACGTGAATGCATAATTTTAAATGATGCATTTGAAATACATTTTATTTTATTCAATTTGCATTACAATATATATTTGTGATTTGTATTTTTCTTGAAATAATTTTGTCAATAATTAAATTATAGTTTGACTTATATATACAATGCTACGCATGTGATATGAATGTCATTGAAAAATCATGTTTATGTTCTAATAGTGCAAAAACGTTTATTTTGACTTTCTGCTAAAAAGACATTGAATTTTAATTCACCATTTCAGCTAAAACAGTTATCTCAATTTTTACTCTTGTTTGTTTGAAGAAAGCGTTTAAAATAAAGGGTGAAATGAAAAGCATTATACTCTTGGTTAATTCATTATTGGACTACAGTTGGTTTTTGTAGGGTAATCGTTGATTTTGGTGAAAAGGGTTCAAAATAATATGTACCATATTTTCATTATTAGCAGAGAAGAGAAGTGAAATACATCTGTCTTCATTGAAAGATCTTTCGTGCGATAGTTAGAGCTCGGGAACTAAACTAGATGAACTTAATAACTATTCCGCGTTAAACGAACATTCTTATACAGCCGTGGGCACAGCCTTCCACACTCTCCTCTCTGAAAACTATCGGTTGAGGGAACCGTTGCGTAATGGCGTAATGCTTATATGAATAAGGTGCTGATAGTTGTGTTATATTGATGTATCATATAAGGGCTTGAACAGGTGCAAGTGATAAGAAATATAGATGGTTTTTTTTCCTATAAGAAAATAAAATAAATTAGAAAATCGATCGTTAGATTATCAAATTTCATTGTAGGCACCAAATAAATCAATAAAAGTAGTAGCGTTTTTGAGATTTTTCATCTCAGAAACATCCAAGTATTTTTTACGAAGTAATTATGGTGTTTCGTGATTATGAATCAAAAAAATTAAGCAATATTAACATTGCCTTTAAGAATAGTAATTATGTTGTTTTATTTACACAATTATGGGGAGAAATATATTAGAAATCGTTTCGTAATCTCGATTCAAGCATTGACAAAATTAAACAATAAAGTACTAAAAACAATAAAATGACATAAAGAATTTTCGTGGTTCAGATGTTAAAGAATTATGCGCCCACGGTAAAATGTCACTGTATTCTCTCTTGATTCTTTGTACAAACAAAAATGGCAAAGAGTACAATTTTCGGTTAGCGTGTTTCAAAAAGAGTAAAATAAAATTCCCTCATTTTTTGTTACACATAGGTTTCCGATTAGTGTGTCCTTTCTATTTATAGCAGACAGTGGTTTACATGGATTGTCAACGTCATTCTTTCGTTCTTTTGATTTCTGCATTTGGATTGTGCCACGGGTCGGCCATCCATCTTGCTTATTTGATGTGCACAAATTGTTAACGTGACCTTCGATGGAAAACTGAAATTTGAGAGGTTGAATTTTGAACGCAGGCAGGAAGTTCTAAATTGAGGCGGGAAGCTTGGAATTGAAGCGGGAAAATCCAAATTTAGGAAGACTATGACTTTCCAGTTCTGTAAAGCAACGGACTTGTGGATTGCGCGCATATGTGTAGGTGAAGCTGCAATAAAAAACCGCCTCCCATTGCGGGAAGGATGATACTATCACTAGCACCCTAGGACTTCGCTTTAATTTACTAGGAGTTGTGCCTTTATTATGTTCGGGGTGGTGATGCTGCATAGTATTTGTTCCGCGCCAACACCGTCAAGGTTGTACTGCACTGTCCAATCCAAAATATTAGTAAAGTGTAGTGTTGAAGTTAAGTTGCATGGCTTAGTAGAAGAGACTATGCGACTACTTTTGAGAGGTGACCGCTTTGCACTACTCTATTCTGAGGCATTTTCGTCGATAGAGGACTGCGGCGTTGCCCTTGCCTTTGAGTTGAGTTTAACGATCTTAGGGATGAAGTTGTGATCTCTTGGTTTGCCTTTGAGGAGTGAGGTTCGGCTCTTGGTTGCTGAACAGTTATTCCATCGCCTCATCTTTCAAGTCTTTCATATTTCTGGATACTGTTTTTTAAGGATTGCAGCGCTTTTCTGTCACATCAAGATGGTGACGCATTCTTCATCAGTTTGGTATTGACATGGGATTGTGGCGCAGTTTTGTTGCTTCAAGATGGCGGCGCATCCTTTGTAGTGTTTTGATACTAAATTACAGTGCAGATGTAACAGCCCTAGTTTTTAGCTATTTATTTCTTTTAATTTTTTTGTTTTTAGGAATATAATTTATATAAATTGTGTTTACCAATATTGTTTAAATATTTAATTTAGAGAATTAAACTCGTTAATTTAATATGATTTTTGTAACTAAATTTAAGAAGAAGAAAAAAAAAGGAAATTTTTATAATGTATAATGAAGTGTGTGGTAACTAAATGTTTTGGATATTATCATAATATCTGTTGTTATACCCATTCCCTAAAAATAATGAAAAGGAGAAAATTTGTAACGTATTAAAGTAGTTAATTAATTATGTTAATTTGGTAGGTTATGACATGCAAATCATGTTGGTGGAATATTCTCAATTTTGACATATTAATTATGTTAGCAGTGAACATTGTTAAGCAATTTAAAACAATGAAACTTACAATCAATTTATTTGATAAATCTACCTTATTCCTAGTTAGCAATTCGAAACTTGAATAAAGGCACATACGGATATTTTAAAATGGAGTTAATGACAATTAATAGATATTTCAAAAAGAAATTTATGACAATTAATAGAGAAATTAATTGTAAAATTTCAGTAGTTGACCAGAATTAATTTATTGAATAATTAATGCAAATTAATAAAATTGATGAAAGATAAATAAGTTAATTCTTTTGGTTAATGGCATGAGGACACGAGGTTAATCCCCATTTTGTAGGAGAAATCTGCCCGTGTAACCAGTCCGGCTACCAGTGCCTACAAATCGGACGGATTAATGTGAGACGTCGCAGGATTGATAATTAACAAAAAGGGTTAATTAACTAATTAAGTTAGTAACCAAATTTGAGTATGTAATTAAAGGAGGATAATTAATTGGTAATATGGTAATTAATTGAAATCAATTAAGGAGGGTAATTAAAAGGGATAAGGTAATCAATTGAAATCAATTAAAGGCAATTAAAGGGGAATTAATTGATTAGAAGAATATGGAAATCAAATTTGCCTTCCTTTGCGCGTGACACAAAATTTTATTCTTTTAACATTTTGACATTTGCCTCTTACCATTTGTTTCTTGAGCATGTCACTGTATTCATTTATTCACGCAGCCTTATCCACAAAAATATCAACTCTTCCAATTGCCATTTTTCCTCTCACCTAAATTAAATGCATTCAAAATTTAATCTTGCCTATCTTTGTAAATTTTCGCATACCCATTATATCTCTCTGTTTCCACTGCGTTTGTTTTGCAATAAATAAATTTTTCGAACCATTGATCAAGTAAATATTTATGTAAGCATTTATTACTTTTGCCTTTTCAGTTAAAAGCTTTTTCATTGCTTACCATAAATCACGCAAGAGCTCAAGTTTTGCTTCCTCAATCAAATCTGTTCAAATTTGCAGTAACGCATGCTTTAATTTAGATTATAACTGGTATAAATCACGCAAGCTATCTAAAAAAAAAAATCCAAAAGAGTGATATCGTTCAAACATAAAACTGGAAAGAGAAATCAACGCATGCATTTATCACAATTTTCGTGTAGCGTTCAAACAAGAAGAACTGGAAATAAATCTCTTGCCTAAACGCATGCACTCAAAAATCAACGCTTGCATTTATTTCTTACGTTTTCAAACCTGCCTATTTATCTCCCCTTTTTATTTCGCAAGTTTATCTATAAATACTTTGCCTCATTCACATAAGTTTTCATATCTCCTTGTTTGTCCCTCTCTGGTACAAGCTTCTATCAGGTAAATAATTTGCATTGTTTATTTCTTTGCTTCTTCCAATTTTCCTTCCTCCTTCTTGTGTTCTCTGATTTCCTTGCTCGGCTACTTCCCCATCATGCCGTGCCATTTATAAATACATATAGAACTTTGTTAGTAGTAGGCTGGAAGAAATGATATAAATTGATTGTAGGAAGCTAGACTATGGAATTAGTGTAGTTATGATGTAGTTAGTGGTATTGTGGATTTGGATAAGTGCAGTTTGAAGAGGAAGGCATAGAAAGAAAAAAAAAAAAGAATTACAATTTAATAATGGAGAAGATAAATTGATAAGGAGAAAATGATATGAAATGTTGTTTAATTCAAATAAACAATATTGTATGAATAAATCTTGGGTGAATATAATAAAATGACATTTATTTCAATTTTTAATGGTTGAAATAAATTTAAGATGGTTAAAAATAAATTTAACTACTTATTTGAGAATTTGGGTGGATAAATATCAATGGATTGTATTTATTATGGTTAATAAAAGGATATTGGTGATGTATACCAATAATCACCTTTTAATGTTTAATAATAAAAGTAAAAGAAGAAATAATTTGCCTAAACATGATGAACATGTATGTGAAATAAAGTATTATTTAATGAATTCGAATGTAGTTAGTGGCTACATTTGATTAAATCGAATAATTTGAACAGTATTGTGTTTGTTGCCAATATTGTCATTTTATTTAAATAAATATATATGAGAATGAAAATAATTGATCATGATAAATATGATTAAAAATGTGAGAAATAATTTAATAATGTCTAAACATGTATTTGTTTTGTTTGGGTGCATAACATCTTTTTATTCAATCAATTGTATTAAATTTGCAATTTATTTTGCAATTTATTCAATTTATTTTATGCATGCGTACGGTTGAAGTATGGGCCTAGGATATGTTGAGACGGTTAGCGGGTTGTAGTAGTCGAGCAAGTTGAACTAAATTTCTTTTATTCTATTCGTTCCAGTTGTTCTGAAATTTTGCTTTGACCGTAATTTTTAAATTCGCATACTTGGTATTTGGATCTTATAGATTTAAGTCAAGGCTTTGCATCCGCCGAAGTTTGATCGTGCTTTCCGTTTTTTTTTTCGAAGTAGATACCGTGTTTGATTTAGATCCACTGCAGTGTTTAAGGTGAGTATTTCTCACCAGACATATGTACATATATTTTGTGAATTATCGCAAGTGTATGTGTAAAAATTTTATTTAAATATTATCTGTCTGTAGTATAACGTAGAATGATGAATCCCATTTAAATTGACACCTCATCAGTTATTATCTCTTGTATTATTTCTGCAGTTATATTATATTATTGTTTATTTACTGCTTAAATCACCACTGCAAGTTCCCTGTTAAATTTAGATTGTTGTGGGCTGAAATGATAGGCCTAAATGATGATTACTGTGCTATTATTATGTTAACTGTTTAACTGTTAACTTGGGATTGCGGGTTTGAAATGATAGAACCCGGGGTTTGTAAATTACGGATTGAAATGATATAAATCCGTATCACTTGACCTAGGCTAGAAAACTATATACAGGCCCGTGGTCCTTATAATATTTTCTGAAATATTTAAAATTATTTTGGAAGTTAAATATTTGATTTAATATCTTTAAAGGATTTTATATTGATTTTGAATGAGTTATAAATGTTAATAAATAAATAAATAAATATTTGAATAAAATTTTGGAATATAACTTATTTTGGAAATTCTGGATTTTTGAAAGGATAAGATTTCAGTTAAGAAATATATATATAAGTTATATTTGGAAATATTTATTAAGTTAAACAATCTACTAAAGCATTTAAATGCTGTCTTTTGAAATTGGACTAGTTTTACCCGTAACTTTAGGTAGCATTTCCTAAGTGCTATAGAATCTGGAATTTGATTGTTTTGAAATTTAAGGAATTTGATAAATTATATTTATGTTTAAGTTTTGGAGACCTTTAAGATATGAGATTTATAACTGGATTTTTCTTAATAAATTTAAGATGAACATTCTAGTGTTAAGTAAATTTTGAAATTATTTAATGGCATAATTTTGGAGTTTTATCTATGGAATTTATGGGAATATTCAAGACGAAATAATAAACACTAATTTGTTGAAAGAAAAAATATCCAACCTTAGTTTTGAATATTAATACTCTAATTGGATATATATATAGGAATTGAAATGGTCTTGGGAACATGAAGTGATATTTAAATTATGGTTTAAAATAAAGAAATATATTTGTAAAGCTATGTAAATTATCTTCTTTACAAAGTAACCATAAAGTTAAACCATTTATATCCAAACCATTTGTGTTTTGGGAGTTATGTTTTTTTTAAGAAAAATTTCCAATATATTATGGTTTAAAGGTATAATTCAAATATTTGGTTTCCAGATATTATAAATTTTAAGCAGTATGGTTTTGGAAAAGAATTATATTTGAATATAACGATATCATGTTGTTTTGGGTTTTAAATGATATCGTATTTATAGTTTTGAAATGGAAATGTTTATACTGGTTTTAAAGTATAAATTGTTTTTAAATGACCACGGGTTATAATAACGATGGGTTGGCAAAGAGACCGGGATCGGATATGGACATACTCTCTGTCGATACCGAAAACCACTTTGACCAACCGTGTACGCGGTGGAGATTCAAGAATGAAGTAGGTCGGTGGTGGCGTTTCCTGTAAGGTAAATACGTGGACCCGACTCCCGTGAGTTGGCATAAGGTGGCTAAAACAGGAGCAATTCCAGGCCAATGAGGTCATTCCTCTGATCGGACGCTCCTCTTCGATATTATACTATGATCTTGGATTGATTCAGTGGCCACTTCTATATTTTGATTTTGGGGGAGTTAGTTCGAGGTGGGCGGCAGCTGCGCGCTGCGCGTTACCATCAGCCTGGATAATAATTGGTATATCTACCCTGGCATTGCCTAGTTGTGCCGTGTCACCTACCCTATCGCGCCTTGTACGAGTTTGGTTTTCTCCCGTAGCCCGTGTGGTATCCTCTAGTGGCTTCCCGATCAGGAGGGACTATGATATTGGATGGACTACTGGGACTATTACGTGTTAAGGGCTATATGGGTAACCCCTTAACGCTATTAAAAAGTAAGTTTATTTTATAAATAGACACTAGTATAATAGCGCAATATACTACATAGTAAATAGTTTGACGGATCCTTAGAGGATGGGCGGTCCCAAGCATCCTTTAAGTTACTTGCTCTATATTACAGTACACTTGAATTAGCTTACATTATATAAGTATGTATGTCCTGACTCGAGTGTTATGTTTTATTTTTACGCTCGGGTCAGCCTGAGTTGCAGCTTCAATTTCTTCTCCGTAGCTAGGACACTCAGTAGATCATTCGCGCTGCTGGAAGTTGTTTCAGCCTTTATCTTTTCTGGAATTCAAGACTTTGAAGACTCTTTCTCTATTTATGTCTTAAAATTTGTATTGAGGATTATAGACAATGTAAGTTCTGTTTTGTTGAAGTTATATCAGTGGCTTCATGAACCACTAAATTTTTAATTTCCGCTGCGAGATTCTGATATCTGTGTATGTGATTCTGTGATCTATTTATTGTATATTCTGAGTTTTGCCAAATTTATTCTACAACGCAGTATTTTGAACAATTCAAGTCCGACAATGTGCGGATGCGAATGGTTGAAAATATTGGGACGTTACATTTGGTATCAGAGCCAGGTTCTAGGCAAAACTTAGAATGTATGGTAAATTTGATTTACAGAATCACGTTCATTCGAGATTGAACCACTCTCTTTTCGAATTTTGGAACATTCCCTACGGTTCGAAAGCTCATTCGTATCCCTCACTTTTTCATCTGCTTTAGATTCTGGAGTATCTCATAACTCCACTTCGGATGATCTTTATTGTAAATTGGCGGTCTCGCCATTATTCTAATAAAGGGGTGAAACTCCTTTACCATTAGCATTGATTCACCGGAGATTTATATTTATCCTCGGTTTATATGCTAGTATCTTTGGTTATTCCAAATTCTATCTCTTCGGATCAAATGTAGATTTACCCCAACCACATCGATATGGCTCTTTAAGTCACGGATCACTAGGTCAAGGTTGTTCGCGACTTATATAGACTTACCCAGTTTCCTTATTCTGATCTTCTGATTTCAATTTATCTTGAATTCTATTTGATTTGAGTTCATCAAATTTGAGTCTCTATCCTGGTTTGAGAAGTTTATTCCTATATTTGAAATTAAAATCTAATATTATATATATGAGTATAATTTTCAAAATTTTATAATTAATTTAACTAGTTGTCAAGAGATAATAGTTTTGATTTTATTTATGGTGTTGTAAGCCATGTGTTTGTCTAATAAATAAGTGAATATAAAACAATGGTTATAAATTAATTTGGAAACAGAAATGAATTTAAAACTAAAACTTGAGAATTAAATTTCTGATGATTTCAAACCTTGTGTTTAAATTTTAAAAGGATGTAATAAGTATTTTTGTATAGAAATTTGTTTCCAAAGAAATTTTAAAATTAGTGCTTTTCTCTTTGTCACTGGAAAATAATTTCGGTGATGACTGCAGCATCATCGACATTCATTTTCGAGTTTCGAAGTGAAAAGACCATTCTGTAGTCTGGCTACAGTGTTTCCTTGAGATTTTAATTGATTTGAATTTCTAAAGTATGACTTAATATATATAGATATATAATTTAAATTTGATTTGACATATTAGGTATATATATTTAGTTATCTCTAAATGGTTTGAAGGGAATCAGGAATTTAATTCTTAAAGTTATCTTGAGGAAGGAAAATAAATATAATAACAAAAATTTGAATAAAAAGGTTCCAATTGGAGATAATTAAATTGAAAGTTTTATTTGTATAACACCCAATTTCATTTAATATAACTTACCTTGATTTTCAAAAGTTAACATGTAATTGGATAATATACAATATAAAAGGATTTTATGAGTGGTTATAATAAATATTATACACTTAAATTTTAGTTATAAAAGATTAATGGGGATAAATAAGGAAAAGGAATTTAAGGAATTTTATTCAAATGTCTTAATAATCAAATTAATTTAATATGGAGCCGTAAATCTAACCAAGAGATTTTAATAAAAGGTTATTTCCTGAAATGAATATGTTTGTGTAATAAACAAGGTATCTTTGAATAAGGAAAATATATTTGAAAGGGATATTTTTGGAGTAAGGATTATATATCTTCAAATCATAGTTTAATTGATGTCTAAATAAATAGTTAAGACGTATTCTAATATCACTAAATTTTGATAATTGAGAATTGGTTTTCAAATGGAAATTCAAGGGTAACTTATTGAAGGAATATCTTATTTATAAGATAAGTATTTTTAATAAAGTGTTAGGTTATTTGTTAAAATTCAGAGTTAAGTACATAATAAACTGATTAGGAATACTATTATATCTACTATAGCATATTATGAGTGCTGCTGTTTCTAAAAATAAAATGTTTTGGAAATTTTTTTTTATAAATGAACTTAGGAATATTTCAACCTTGAAATGAATATTGTTTGGCATTGAATTTAAAAGGTACAAATGAAGATTATTTTAAAGGTATTATGATTTTAGTAGCATGATTTCCAAATTTATAAATTTAATGATTTCAAAGCATTATGATTGCAAATTTATTATCTTATTTGTTTTCAAACTATCTTTAAGTGTCCTTGGTTTCCCTATCTGCTACAGAATGAGGAGGCTATTGCTTATACCAGTCTATTTAGAAATCTTTTCTATAATCTTTAAAAATCTTTGTTACTCATCGGGGCCTGAGCACCGCTTACCACCCATAGACCGACGGTCGAACTGAAAAGAGTAAAACCGATTCTAGAAGATCTTCTTCGTGCTTCAAATCCGGAACTATTCGTTTAAAGTTCTTGTTTATCTAGCTTATCTTCCTTTGTTTCTTTTCTTTTGTTCCTTTTCGAGGACGAAAAGTTCTTAAGTGGGGGAGAGTGTAACAGCCCTAGTTTTTAGCTATTTATTTCTTTTAATTTTTTTGTTTTTAGGAATATAATTTATATAAATTGTGTTTACCAATATTGTTTAAATATTTAATTTAGAGAATTAAACTCGTTAATTTAATATGATTTTTGTAACTAAATTTAAGAAGAAGAAAAAAAAAGGAAATTTTTATAATGTATAATGAAGTGTGTGGTAACTAAATGTTTTGGATATTATCATAATATCTGTTGTTATACCCATTCCCTAAAAATAATGAAAAGGAGAAAATTTGTAACGTATTAAAGTAGTTAATTAATTATGTTAATTTGGTAGGTTATGACATGCAAATCATGTTGGTGGAATATTCTCAATTTTGACATATTAATTATGTTAGCAGTGAACATTGTTAAGCAATTTAAAATAATGAAACTTACAATCAATTTATTTGATAAATCTACCTTATTCCTAGTTAGCAATTCGAAACTTGAATAAAGGCACATACGGATATTTTAAAATGGAGTTAATGACAATTAATAGATATTTCAAAAAGAAATTTATGACAATTAATAGAGAAATTAATTGTAAAATTTCAGTAGTTGACCAGAATTAATTTATTGAATAATTAATGCAAATTAATAAAATTGATGAAAGATAAATAAGTTAATTCTTTTGGTTAATGGCATGAGGACACGAGGTTAATCCCCATTTTGTAGGAGAAATCTGCCCGTGTAACCAGTCCGGCTACCAGTGCCTACAAAGCGGACGGATTAATGTGAGACGTCGCATGATTGATAATTAACAAAAAGGGTTAATTAACTAATTAAGTTAGTAACCAAATTTGAGTATGTAATTAAAGGAGGATAATTAATTGGTAATATGGTAATTAATTGAAATCAATTAAGGAGGGTAATTAAAAGGGATAAGGTAATCAATTGAAATCAATTAAAGGCAATTAAAGGGGAATTAATTGATTATAAGAATATGGAAATCAAATTTGCCTTCCTTTGCGCGTGACACAAAATTTTATTCTTTTAACATTTTGACATTTGCCTCTTACCATTTGTTTCTTGAGCATGTCACTGTATTCATTTATTCACGCAACCTTATCCACAAAAATATCAACTCTTCCAATTGCCATTTTTCCTCTCACCTAAATTAAATGCATTCAAAATTTAATCTTGCCTATCTTTGCAAATTTTCGCATACCCATTATATCTCTCTGTTTCCACTGCGTTTGTTTTGCAATAAATAAATTTTTCGAACCATTGATCAAGTAAATATTTATGTAAGCATTTATTACTTTTGCCTTTTCAGTTAAAAGCTTTTTCATTGCTTACCATAAATCACGCAAGAGCTCAAGTTTTGCTTCCTCAATCAAATCTGTTCAAATTTGCAGTAACGCATGCTTTAAATTTAGATTATAACTGGTATAAATCACGCAAGCTATCTAAAAAAAAAAAAATCCAAAAGAGTGATATCGTTCAAACATAAAACTGGAAAGAGAAATCAACGCATGCATTTATCACAATTTTCGTGTAGCGTTCAAACAAGAAGAACTGGAAATAAATCTCTTGCCTAAACGCATGCACTCAAAAATCAACGCTTGCATTTATTTCTTACGTTTTCAAACCTGCCTATTTATCTCCCCTTTTTATTTCGCAAGTTTATCTATAAATACTTTGCCTCATTCACATAAGTTTTCATATCTCCTTGTTTGTCCCTCTCTGGTACAAGCTTCTATCAGGTAAATAATTTGCATTGTTTATTTCTTTGCTTCTTCCAATTTTCCTTCCTCCTTCTTGTGTTCTCTGATTTCCTTGCTCGGCTACTTCCCCATCATGCCGTGCCATTTATAAATACATATAGAACTTTGTTAGTAGTAGGCTGGAAGAAATGATATAAATTGATTGTAGGAAGCTAGACTATGGAATTAGTGTAGTTATGATGTAGTTAGTGGTATTATGGATTTGGATAAGTGCAGTTTGAAGAGGAAGGCATAGAAAGAAAAAAAAAAAGAATTACAATTTAATAATGGAGAAGATAAATTGATAAGGAGAAAATGATATGAAATGTTGTTTAATTCAAATAAACAATATTGTATGAATAAATCTTGGGTGAATATAATAAAATGACATTTATTTCAATTTTTAATGGTTGAAATAAATTTAAGATGGTTAAAAATAAATTTAACTACTTATTTGAGAATTTGGGTGGATAAATATCAATGGATTGTATTTATTATGGTTAATAAAAGGATATTGGTGATGTATACCAATAATCACCTTTTAATGTTTAATAATAAAAGTAAAAGAAGAAATAATTTGCCTAAACATGATGAACATGTATGTGAAATAAAGTATTATTTAATGAATTCGAATGTAGTTAGTGGCTACATTTGATTAAATCGAATAATTTGAACAGTATTGTGTTTGTTGCCAATATTGTCATTTTATTTAAATAAATATATATGAGAATGAAAATAATTGATCATGATAAATATGATTAAAAATGTGAGAAATAATTTAATAATGTCTAAACATGTATTTGTTTTGTTTGGGTGCATAACATCTTTTTATTCAATCAATTGTATTAAATTTGCAATTTATTTTGCAATTTATTCAATTTATTTTATGCATGCGTACGGTTGAAGTATGGGCCTAGGATATGTTGAGACGGTTAGCGGGTTGTAGTAGTCGAGCAAGTTGAACTAAATTTCTTTTATTCTATTCGTTCCAGTTGTTCTGAAATTTTGCTTTGACCGTAATTTTTAAATTCGCATACTTGGTATTTGGATCTTATAGATTTAAGTCAAGGCTTTGCATCCGCCGAAGTTTGATCGTGCTTTCCGTTTTTTTTTTCAAAGTAGATACCGTGTTTGATTTAGATCCACTGCAGCGTTTAAGGTGAGTATTTCTCACCAGACATATGTACATATATTTTGTGAATTATCGCAAGTGTATGTGTAAAAATTTTATTTAAATATTATCTGTCTGTAGTATAACGTAGAATGATGAATCCCATTTAAATTGACACCTCATCAGTTATTATCTGTTGTATTATTTCTGCAGTTATATTATATTATTGTTTATTTACTGCTTAAATCACCACTGCAAGTTCCCTGTTAAATTTAGATTGTTGTGGGCTGAAATGATAGGCCTAAATGATGATTACTGTGCTATTATTATGTTAACTGTTTAACTGTTAACTTGGGATTGCGGGTTTGAAATGATAGAACCCGGGGTTTGTAAATTACGGATTGAAATGATATAAATCCGTATCACTTGACCTAGGCTAGAAAACTATATACAGGCCCGTGGTCCTTATAATATTTTCTGAAATATTTAAAATTATTTTGGAAGTTAAATATTTGATTTAATATCTTTAAAGGATTTTATATTGATTTTGAATGAGTTATAAATGTTAATAAATAAATAAATAAATATTTGAATAAAATTTTGGAATATAACTTATTTTGGAAATTCTGGATTTTTGAAAGGATAAGATTTCAGTTAAGAAATATATATATAAGTTATATTTGGAAATATTTATTAAGTTAAACAATCTACTAAAGCATTTAAATGCTGTCTTTTGAAATTGGACTAGTTTTACCCCTAACTTTAGGTAGCATTTCCTAAGTGCTATAGAATCTGGAATTTGATTGTTTTGAAATTTAAGGAATTTGATAAATTATATTTATGTTTAAGTTTTGGAGACCTTTAAGATATGAGATTTATAACTGGATTTTTCTTAATAAATTTAAGATGAACATTCTAGTGTTAAGTAAATTTTGAAATTATTTAATGGCATAATTTTGGAGTTTTATCTATGGAATTTATGGGAATATTCAAGACGAAATAATAAACACTAATTTGTTGAAAGAAAAAATATCCAACCTTAGTTTTGAATATTAATACTCCAATTGGATATATATATAGGAATTGAAATGGTCTTGGGAACATGAAGTGATATTTAAATTATGGTTTAAAATAAAGAAATATATTTGTAAAGCTATGTAAATTATCTTCTTTACAAAGTAACCATAAAGTTAAACCATTTATATCCAAACCATTTGTGTTTTGGGAGTTATGTTTTTTTTAAGAAAAATTTCCAATATATTATGGTTTAAAGGTATAATTCAAATATTTGGTTTCCAGATATTATAAATTTTAAGCAGTATGGTTTTGGAAAAGAATTATATTTGAATATAACGATATCATGTTGTTTTGGGTTTTAAATGATATCGTATTTATAGTTTTGAAATGGAAATGTTTATACTGGTTTTAAAGTATAAATTGTTTTTAAATGACCACGGGTTATAATAACGATGGGTTGGCAAAGAGACCGGGATCGGATATGGACATACTCTCTGTCGATACCGAAAACCACTTTGACCAACCGTGTACGCGGTGGAGATTCCAGAATGAAGTAGGTCGGTGGTGGCGTTTCCTGTAAGGTAAATACGTGGACCCGACTCCCGTGAGTTGGCATAAGGTGGCTAAAACAGGAGCAATTCCAGGCCAATGAGGTCATTCCTCTGATCGGACGCTCCTCTTCGATATTATACTATGATCTTGGATTGATTCAGTGGCCACTTCTATATTTTGATTTTGGGGGAGTTAGTTCGAGGTGGGCGGCAGCTGCGCGCTGCGCGTTACCATCAGCCTGGATAGCAATTGGTATATCTACCCTGGCATTGCCTAGTTGTGCCGTGTCACCTACCCTATCGCGCCTTGTACGAGTTTGGTTTTCTCCCGTAGCCCGTGTGGTATCCTCTAGTGGCTTCCCGATCAGGAGGGACTATGATATTGGATGGACTACTGGGACTATTACGTGTTAAGGGCTATATGGGTAACCCCTTAACGCTATTAAAAAGTAAGTTTATTTTATAAATAGACACTAGTATAATAGCGCAATATACTACATAGTAAATAGTTTGACGGATCCTTAGAGGATGGGCGGTCCCAAGCATCCTTTAAGTTACTTGCTCTATATTACAGTACACTTGAATTAGCTTACATTATATAAGTATGTATGTCCTGACTCGAGTGTTATGTTTTATTTTTACGCTCGGGTCAGCCTGAGTTGCAGCTTCAATTTCTTCTCCGTAGCTAGGACACTCAGTAGATCATTCGCGCTGCTGGAAGTTGTTTCAGCCTTTATCTTTTCTGGAATTCAAGACTTTGAAGACTCTATCTCTATTTATGTCTTAAAATTTGTATTGAGGATTATAGACAATGTAAGTTCTGTTTTGTTGAAGTTATATCAGTGGCTTCATGAACCACTAAATTTTTAATTTCCGCTGCGAGATTCTGATATCTGTGTATGTGATTCTGTGATCTATTTATTGTATATTCTGAGTTTTGCCAAATTTATTCTACAACGCAGTATTTTGAACAATTCAAGTCCGACAATGTGCGGATGCGAATGGTTGAAAATATTGGGACGTTACAGCAGACCTGCCACTTTAGATGTTAGTTTAAGATTCAAGTGCATCCCGTTTGCGTATAATCGCTTATGGGGTGTGTCACGGTTTTGTAATGTTAGGATTGCTTTCGAGACCGTATTACAGCCTCCAATTCTCATTGTTACTTGAAGATTGTGTCTTTGTTCCAACCTGTTAATTCTTACTTTATGGAGCTACATCGCAACCTTCATATTTGGTACTTGAAAGCTATGCAGCAGTTCTACTTGTTTAAGTGAGTGTTAGATTCGTAGATCAATTCTCATACTTTGGGATTATTTCAAGTTCAATGCTGTATTATAGCACCCAAGTTATATTTAATGGAGAAGCGCGCTTTTTATGTTGTGTCATCGTCCTTAAAGGTCTGGTGTAACATTACCCAGATTTTGTTTTTGTATCCTTTTATTGGCCGATCTTCTAAAAAGTTGTACCTTTAGTCTTTTCGACTCCTAAGAAAATATGTTTTGATTCTTATATTATTCTTCTTTGTGATTAATCAATTACATTGTGGGTATTTTTCATCATTTCAATTATGCGGTCGAGATTCGAATTGTGGCAGATATATAATTTTCCTCTTCTTCTTCATTGTTTTACACGCTTCAAAAAATGTTAAACACAAAATCTAATCCTCTCCAAGACAAGTTTCTTTTCCGAACAAAAATAAGGGCATATTTCTTTTCTTGCTGTTTCCTTTGCTTTCCTCAACCTTTAGCGATTATTGATAATCGATCCGATATATTTTCTTTGATATGGCAACCGTTTCTGTCTCTCCCCTGTCTTTTCCATCTAGGGTATCTAAATTAAGGGAAATAGAGGATGTTTTGGGTCATTCAGGTTCGGGGTTATGTAGGTAGGGTTCTTGAGCCTTGCGATCGCATCCACATGCCCCAGATGGTTTCATTTCTATCCATCCTGAACATATTCGATGCGGACTTTAACTTCCCTCTAACCAAATTCTTCGTGAATGGTTTACTGTTGTTGGTATCGTCCCTATTCAACTTGCTTCTCTTTCTTATACTCTTTTGATTGTTACATTTATTCTTTATGCTGAGAAGAGCGCATCTCCATCGCGCGAAGAACTCCAATTCTTATTCTATATCCATAAGAGTCCTCTCGATGGTGAATTTGTATTTTATTATGCTGAAGCAAAAAAGTCGGTTTTCATGTTTATTCCTAATATGACCCAAAAGTAGAGCAATTAATATATCTTTATTATGAATTTTGATGACTTTCCTTATATTTTTCAACCACATTCAAATTGTCTTCTTTTTTTGATGAGACCACTACATCGTTCGTATCTCGTAGAAAGACCATCCAGGACTTGGGTGAAGATGAGCGGAAAACAAATTTATTTTTTACCGAGTTGCTACTGCGGAAATACGATTTCTTGCACACTAGGACAACTTCTTTCGTTATATTTTTAACTTTCTTTAACTACAGATAAATTTAGGGATATAATTTGATAAATTGGACAATGAAATTTTATTTCCTGCTCTTAGCCCTTATAAGGACTTTTTACTAATCTTGGCACTTTTCTTATGTATATGTGAGATGTGAGATGATTGGGGATCTTACTGACGGGCACTTTGATGATTCCTCATCAAAGAAATTAGAAGCAAAGAAAAAGAAAAGGGGAGATAAGAGGATAACGGATGATGCTTGAGATTTTGACCAGCCCATCAAGAAATATCGCACGTCTTCTTCTCCTCCCCCCTCCTTCTTAAGCTCTATCTATCCCCCTTCTTCAGTCTCTCCATGACCCTTGCATTCGCTACTTACCTTTGCCTGAGGACACTATTACCAAACTTGCTGAGAGGGTGGGGCGTGTCACTCCGGATGGTTTATCTCACATTTGCTTCTGCCTCCAAGTCTTATCCTATCACCCTTCCATTTCCTACACTCTCCTACCCCGAGCTTGCTACCGAGCTCGAGAGGTCTTTGGCCTTCATATGAACCTTCTTCTCTTTCTTTCTTTAATGGTGACTTGCTTTACCAATTTTTAGTTTATCCATCTTTGTTTTGTAACAGGTAAGTGCTTTGGCGATTGAGGCTCAGAAGAAGGCAGAAGATGATCAGGTCTCATTCGCAGCTCGTACTGCCCAGCTTAAGGTAGACCCTACCGTGGTTGCTTTTGAGGAGACTAGATTGGAGGAAGAGCTCAGGGATCAATGAGAGAAAGCGGAGAAGGCGTAGAGGGTGGCAAAGACAGCGGAGGAGATCTTGACATTGAAAGGTCAAGAGTTAGGGATGAAAGATAAATTGTTAAGGGGGATGGAGAAGGCGTTGAAGGATATGGACAAGCTTTCACAATCATCTACCGTGTGCTTTATAAGTTGTATGTTGCGGTTAAGCATCAATTTTTTTTTGATTGCTTGGATAATGTTTTTCCTAGGTCAATCTTAGTTTCTTGGGGAACCCAGAGAAGATCGAAGACGTCCTTACTTATCGTAGGACAGAGTGGGCTAAGGAGCTGGAGAAGAAGAAAGCTTCCCCTTCTGCCTTCCAGGACATCTCTTTTTAGCGAGATGATGAGACTGCGCCATCTAAGAAGACTGAGGCCACCTCGACCCCTCAAGATAATGTACCTATCCGACCTTTGTAAATGATTTTTGCTTCTTATGTAATAAAAATACTTTTGTTTTTTTTTTCAAATTTTGTTGCGGTTAATTTCTTTAGTTTATTAGTTTCATCACCGCATTACAAAGATAATGATATTTTCGTTCTTTATAGCCTTCTAAGGAAGTATTATTTGCTAAACTCTTGAAAGAAAGCATGAGAAAACATCAAACTCGGCTCGTAGGTCATCTTGGTCTTAGTGTAGGGCGATCCGCAAGTGTAAAAAAGAATTGAATGAGTTGTTCATATAACTTAGAAAGGAAACTCAGGGGTTGCTTTTCAAAATTGACCAAATAGTTAAGGAAAAAGAAGCTCTTAGCGATTTTGTATTGCGTCGGTGGTGGTATGCTTTAGAGAGCGGTTCCTTTCCACCCGACAGCCCTCGTTTGGACTAGTTTAGGCTTTGAAATCTAAATAGGGAGTAAACGCTGTGTATAATTATCAATTTTTTGTACGTGAATTCATTATATTTTCCATATAAACTTGTTCTTTATATGACATGTTTTTTTTTAAATTTTAACTTTGTACATCTCGACTTATTTTGAATCGAACTTCGATTACTACCAACTAGGTCGATCTTCGTGAGCCTTCCTCCGAATCAGTCGAAGCCTTTGAGTCCAAAAATCTTTCGTTCCAAATCGCTGATGGCCCGGATGAAACCAGTGCGTCTGAGTTTGAGGTTGTGGCCACAAGTTCTGTCGCGGCTTTGGAGGAAGAGAGTCTCCGTTTGACAGTTACTAACAAAGGGCTGAAAGAGACTTGAACAATGACCTTTTCGAGCTCAAGGAAGCAAACGATGCACTAGAGTGTCAGTATCAACATAATGTCAAGTTGCGTACTGAGCTGGATGTTGCAAACTCTAAAGTGACTGAAGTAGAGAAGTCATTGAAGGATGGTGAAGCGCTTTATGAGATCGTTTATGAAACGGAGATTAAAGAGCTAACAAAGACTACAGAAGACATGTCTCTTCAGGCTGCCCACCAAATTGAGGAGAATGAGGGTGTCGAAGGACGAGAGAAGGCAAAGAAACCTAGCTTGGGCGCGACCCTTACTCCCTCTACTGGCATGGACACCTCGTTGGCGGATGAACGAAGGAAGAAATTAAAAGTACACTTCCAGGTAAACTCAATGAGTTGCAGTAGATGGAGCGACAAAGGCCAAAGGTGTTTCCTCACTCACAGAGGAAGGGGTCGAAGGCGGATACTCTTAAATATTTTGGTGGCTTTTATAGAAACTCAAAGAAGACTAAGGTTGAACTAATTGATACATTAGAGAAAACAAGAAAGGATGTTGTGCTCAAGATCTACGTGCTCGAAGATTTACTACGAGGAGCTCAGGTTGCCCTTAGTGTCGTAACAGCACTAGTCGACGTGCCTGTGCATGATCGGATTGTCGACCTCGTAGAGAAGCTTAGAAGGGAGAAGGTTAAAGACAAGACGGGTCAGATCGCTTTACAACGCGCAATCGATGTTTTTCCTATTTTGTACAACGCTCTTATCTGAACTTCCTTTATATCAAAGAAGATTTTGAGGTCACTACGGAGGATCCGACAGACCACTAAGAAGTTGTTAATTATGATCCAAGGAAGATCTTTCGCTTCAAAACAGACCTGCCATTGGCTAGCATGCCTAAGCTTAGATGTTTTATGATTAGCGCGGTATTTTAGGATCCTGTAACTTTGGATACTTTTGTAAAACCATGTTGTAGAATATTTTTGGTTGTACAAATGCTCATAAGGGTACTGTAAAAAAACATTTATTATTTTTTCTTTCTTTGAAAAGACGTAAATTCCTTGCAAGTTTTTACTGGATTGCGCTTCCATTTAACTTTATTAGTCTGGATTCCTTTGATTTTTCAGCCTTGCACTACTAGGCGATGTTCAAAGACAACCGACTTGGGGGAGAGGCTCAAATCTTCTCTAATTCGAATTATCGAACTGGAGGGATTATTAACGTACACCAAAGACAAATATAAGGTTTTTTATGAAGATAAGGTCACGACACCGAATGACGACCTTGAAGGGTGTTAATACCTCATATATTGATTTAGATGACAACAACCATATAAATATTGATAGTAATGTTTTTTAAAGCTGTATAGTATATATTGCAAAATATTATACAGGTACAAAATGATTAAACTTGAAGACTGATCAGTATAAAGATCAAGAATGACGATTTAGAGATGATGATCAAGACTTATGAGTTTAAAGATAAAAATTTGAAGAGCTCAAGAATTTAGTATATGGTTATGAGTCATTAGAATAAATTGTTAAAGTCCTTGATAGCAGATTTCGATCTTTATCATAAATTTTTGATCTTTGATATTTAAAAAAAATTATTTTAACTTCAAAATGTATTTAATTTTTTTTTGAAAGTTTTTTAATAGCTCAAAAATATTTAAAAACTATGTGTAAATTATTTTACAGAGTATAGGATTTTAAAAATAATTTAAAAAACAATCATTTTCAAATTTCACTAGCATATGTCGATATACATATTTTCATATATTGACGTTATGACCGTTGGGGAGATGATTTTTAAATTTTTATTTTTGATTATATCTCTTCATTATACACTTCCTTTTAAGCACTGTTTGCACCAGCGAAAATATGCCTTTCTAATTTTAAAAAGCTGTGATTGTTTATTACATCTTTTCACGAATAAAGACATCTTTTTAAGCACTATATAAAGGGTTAGAAAACAAAAATTTTTAACTAACTTTTCATCTTCTTTCTCTAGACTTTCCTCGGTTATTTTCTCAAATACAAATTCTACTTTGCTCTCTATAAACTATTCAATCATTTACATGTACTTTCTCATCAATTCAAAGATGAACTCCCTATCAGAAGGGCTATAAGTAATCTTGTATCCCAAGTACAACCGCTGGTATTTGAAAATCAACAACTTTACTCTTATCTATTCGCCTGTTCAAATCAAGTGGATATGCTTAATAGTTCGTCTAAATTTAGTAGGTGATCTCGTAGCTCAGTAAATCAAGAGAGTTCGCTTTGGACTCATGATACATGGGGATGTACCTCGTAGCCTTGAAATCGGAATTGTATTTTGGTTTGCATTCTATCTAGTTTAAAATTGGTGACTGAAAAGAAATATGTACAAGCAATTATATGAGACTGGATGTCTGATTAGTTAATCCGAACCGGTATAAAATTCCTTATGTTTTCTCTTTTATTTTATTGCTTTTACATTTATCTGTGATTGTATCTATGAATGATACCCACTCCCTCTAGTGTTACATTAGCCTCATGATCTATTATTCCACAACCCACATTTGATATCAGTGCATTAGTTTTCAAAAACTCGTAATTTGATTTTTGAAGAGATAAATGGCTAGTAACACCGATTGTTTACTTTTTAAAATTTTTATAGAAAAAAAAATCATGAAACCTATATGTTAATATTAAATAGATTAAAAACTAATTATTCTGAAAAGTCACTTGATGTTTTGGAAAGGTATAATGTGAAATTGTAGAAATAAGTATGTTATATGGCGGATGGTGAGCATACACTTGATATTCATACATCAAAAACTAAGGACAAATGAATACTAAATGATGGATACTCAAGACACATGATAAAAATTCGAAAATCATAAAAGTTATAATTTACAAAGATGAAGGGTTGGTTAACTTCAGAATTAACTAAAAAGGATATGTGATTGACATCGGCAATGTCGGTAACTCTAAAACTCCTATTATTTCTAATGTTTTGCCAGTTAGGAACTTGAAATATAACCCGTTTAACATTAACCAATTTTGTGATAAAGATTTTAAAATTAAGCTTGAAAAAGATATTTTCCACATCGAGGATAATGAGTCTAAAATTATCTTTGAATGTACTAGGAAATGTAGTATTTACACCTTAAGTATAAAAGTGCCTTTGTGTTTTGGCTAAACCTAGTGAAACTTGGATTTTGCATAAAAGATCCGGCTTTTTAAAATTTAAACACTTATCTAAATTGCTTAGAATTTTAATTTTGATTTCACAATTCACAAGTATATCATATTTAGGGGGAGTACTGTTTTTCATCCATTTATGTTGATGTCAAGGGGGAGGAAAATATAAAATATAACACATGCATATATTAAGGGAGAGTTATTTAACTCAATGAGAGTTGTATTATATTTTATATATAAAATTATTTACATAGTTGTCTTCATAAAAAATGGAGAGATTGTCAATACCTTAGATATTGATTTTGATGGCAACAACCATATAAATATATACACTAATGTGTTGTTAAGTTTTATAGTATATATTGCAGAATACTGCACATGTGTAAAATGATTAAACTTGAAGACTGGTTAGTATAAAGACCAAGAATAAAGATTTAGAGTTGATGATTAAGACTCGTGAGTTCAAAGACAAAGATTTGAAGACCTCAAGAATTTAGTGTAAAATTACGAGTCATTAGAATGAATTGTTGAAGTCTAATAATATATTTCGATTTTTATCACAAATTTCTGATCTTTGATATTTTAATCAAAATTATTTTAGTTTTAAAATATATTTTTAAATATTTTATGAAAGTTTTTTAAGAGTTCAAAAATATTTAAAAACCATGTTTAAATTATTTTACAAAGCATAAGATTTTTAAACAATTTAAAATAAAACGTTTTAAAATTTCATTAACATATGTCGACACATATTTTGCATTATGCCAATGATAATTTTTAAATTTTGAATTTTGATCACATCTCTTCACGAGTAGGCAATTCCTTTTAAACACTAACTAAACCAGTGAAAAAATGCCTTTTACTTTTAAAAAGTTGTGATTGTTTGTCACATCTTTTCACGAATAGCTACATTTTTTCAAACACTATATGAAGGTTTAAAAAAAAATTAACCAACTTTTCATGTTCTTCTTTCTCTAAACTATATCTACATATTTTTTTCAAATACAAATTCTACTTTTCTCTACAGACTATTAAAACATCTGCATGTATTCTCTCATTAATTCAAAGACTAAACCACTATGAGAAGAGCAACAGGTTATCTTATGTCCTAAGTACAAGTGTTTGTTTTTGAAAATTAACAACTCTACTCTTATTTTTTTGGGTGTGCTTGTTGCCCGTTTAAATCAAGTGGTTGTGCTTAGTAGTCCATCTAAATCTAATGGGTGATCCTGTAGCTCGGTAAATCAAGAGAGTTTGCTCCGGATTTATGATGCAGGAGGGTGTATCTCGTAGCCTTGGAATCAGTATTGTATTCTGGTTTGCCTTCTTTCTGGTTTAAAATTAGCGATTGAAAAGATATATATACAAGCAATTGTATGAGATTGGATGTAAGATTTGTTAATCCGAACCAGTATAAAATTATTCATGCATTCTCTATTACTTTACTTTATTTCTTTTATGTTTATTTATGATTACATCTATGATTGATTGTTAGTATAAATCTGTGTTTTTAATATGTGATTTGATATCAATCTTGAAAGAATTTTAAAAGGTTTACATAAGTCAAAAAACACTATTCATCCTTTTTTCTAGTGTTAAAATCCATTATTCCACAATTCACAAATGATTGTCTCTTTAGGTCGTTAAACAAATTAGTGTAGAAAATGATCTTATCGCGTCCTTGATCGCCGATGTTGTATCGAGGCCTGGTGGTATTCTTTCGCCTCCGTCGAGGGCTAATCTTAATGTTATTTTCTAATGGAAATATGATTTGAAGAAGTATTGCGAGGCCAAATTTCATGGGTTGAAGAATTACTATAGAAAGGGCTCATTTTCAACTTCTTAGGCAAGAAGCGGTTTTAGTCAATGTTTCGCGTCATGGGACCGTAGATCTCACCGTTTCGACCTTAACTTTTGGTGCAACTTTGCATGACGATAAATTTATTTTCTCCTGTCATGTGTGCAAATGCGAGGAATCACACAGCTATGAGAAGATTTTCAGTAAATTTTAGTTTTTAATATTTGCTTGGCAAGCTTTATTTATTTTATGGAATTGTATCCGATTTGTAGGTTGTACCACATTCCATGCATTATCTTTTCTTGCCATTCTCAATTGATTGCTCATGCAGTTCATGCTTCTTGAGCTTATTTTTGGTATTCATGCTCTATTGTGCTCTTAGCACGGTACGCTCGCTATTTGGGTGTAGACTATATTTTGACGGTGAAGTCAGGTCGCGTATCTACAACCTTTTAATTCACGCGTTTGGTTTTTTGTACTGGTTCAGGCCGTATAATATCCTTACGTTCAGTGTACATGATTGATACAGCAGGTAACTTATTGTATTATCCAGTCGCTTGCATGATTTTATGTGGAATTCCATAGTTCTGTGTTACTGATTCCCTCCCTTTTTTTATAATGAAATTAGGTGCAACCACTAATGCTGCAGCTTTATTAAAGAAAGAAGGAGCTAAATCGGATCTTACCTGTGCCACACATGCTGTTTTCAGGTGAAATATGGGTTACATATTATATCAAGGTGTTTTTAGGCTCAAGGAAAAAGTTAGAGAAAAATTTAGTCTCAAGGACAAGAAGTTTGTTTTTTAGGCTGAAGGACACTTTTTAGTGTAAATCACAGAATGATAGTTGTAACTATCATTTTCCATTTACACTAAAAAGTGTCATTCAGACTAAAAAATAAACTTGCCGTCCCCGAGACTAATTTATTTTGCAACTTCTTCCTTGTGCCTATTTACTTGTTATATATCAATGTTACAAAAATAGGAATTGTATCGGTATTTCGTTTTTTATATTATACTGACATGAGGTCAAAGAAATTTACATTTGTATAAATTAGAGCTGATCTGCCATTTTCATATTTGTACGCAGCAACTAGCAAATGAATTTACTGAATTAGAAGTATAAATATTGTGCATTTTGTAGCCCACCTGCAATTGAGAGATTGTCTGGTGGCATTTTTAAACAAGTGATAATCACGAACACAATTCCAATAGTTGAAGTTATTTTCCTCAACTGACTGTACTTTCTATTGCAAACCCTCCTGCTGAAGCCATTTTGCGCATTCATGGCGATGCCTACGTTAGTGACATTTTCCAGTGATGCACAGGTCCTAGAGTATTTTATTTATTTTTGCCTTGTTTATATTCGATTTATCTTTCTATTTTCTTATTTCTCGTGAGGGAATGCAGCAAAGAAAATCCTGTAAGGATGCTTGTTAAATCATTTTGTTAATTGATGCTACAGTATTGTTCATCTGATTAAAATAATGGTACCCTTGTAGCAATGTATGAAAATATAATGTTTCTATCCAAAGAAAATTCCATTATAATTTTATGAGAGGAAAAAAAATTGTAATTTTTTGTTGGTTTTGATTAAAGAATCATTTGCATTATTCAAATCAAGATGATGTTCAAACGTATTTGTAAAAGAAGATGAAATGAGAGAAGAAAAAAATAGTAGTACAAGAAGAAAAATACAAGTTTTTAACTTCATTTTATAATATATTATTTTCAAGTCATATTGCTTACATTATCTCTGATTTGAAAGTGTCCGAGTGTTACTTGTTTATGTTTAACTCTTCATATTTTGATCACAATTCATAACATTGTTTGTACTGGACGAAGAACGGAAGTAGAAATTGTAACTTTTTTTTGGCCTGGAACATTTACACTGCCATACCATGCAAGCGATGCAAGAAATTATATTCTTATGATAACACTAGTAACACAAGCACATATTAAGCTCATTTCACGGTTCACGGATGAAAGAGCTAAACATACATAGGTAAATGTACGTTGAAACTTGAATTTGAAACAAATAATCAAGAAGAAACAAAAAAATACAAACAAATTAACAACATTTGTGGCGTGCTTCCATCATCTGGTTCTTGGGCACATCGATAGATCGATCAAATAACAAAACGATAGGGTTCAGAAAGGACTTTTAAAGTTTATGTTCGATGTAAGAAGGAACGAGAGACTTCCATCCAACAAATTAATTATCTATGAGACAATAGAACGTAGTGTTTGGTTTAAAAATGAATTTTATGTTTTTGGTTTTCAATATGTACGTCAAATATGAATAGAAAGGAGGGACGACGGATGGGATGAAATAAAGACGGATGAAATAACGAAGGGAATAGAACGGAAGAATGAATTATTTCACGTGTTTGCGTTATTTCTTGAAACACATAAAAAAAAACATGTTTTCTATTTTGCATGCTAACTTCGTTTTCTAAACCGGTCGTTTTCGATAATATACATGTGTCATGTGCATTTTTGTGTGAAAGAAAATCCATAAAATAATAAACCAAATTCAATCGAAATGTTCTCAAACGAAGTTTTTGAAATTATGCACTTTCGTTGTTAACTTACATGATAAGTAGAAAGCTTTTATGTTAACTATAAGATCTATATTTGCATAAATTTATATTGCTTAACCATAAAATAATAAACCAAACACTACCGAAACTGTTGCTTCTATCTATTGTTTAACTATAAATGAAAACTGTTACTTTTATCTATTAATTAACTCGGATATATGTTCCGGTGCTTATCTAATTTTCCTTATTCCTCTATCTTGACTTCAAATGCGTTCAAACAATTTTTGCTTTGTTTCTCATTTTTTCCACGTCGGAAACTAGGAGCAGAGCATGTTATCTTCTACCATCCACGCAAGGAAATTGAATATTTTGAAAATGATGCATCAGACAAGTCCGACGTGATGAACACCGAAATTTAATTTTAACTTAAAAAACAAAATAATAAATTTAAAACAAAGGTCAAATAACAATAAGTCACAAGCTTTAAAAAATTATATATGTTTACAACTTGTAAGAATATTTATTTTCTGTATGTGTGTCTATGTGTGTGTATAAAGTTGCTAAACAAATTTTTGTAAAAAGTAAAACCATATAAATAATAAGTTGATATTTTTCATAGAAAATTGACACTGGTAATCATCTAGATTACAATTCCTAGCAATTGGGATAACAAAACTCTTTGGGTGAAGTAGATGCAAAATAATCACCTCAAAAGCAGGAACTTCTAGTCTATCACAATTCCTAGCAATTCCAGCTGGCTTTGGAAATGTCTTCTCCAATTGAGACCAACTCTCCTCCCTATAAACAAATACAATGGTAAAGCTCATGTAATCACTTATTATGGAGTGCTTTTGGGTTGAATCTGTCTCGGTATTGAATTATATTATATTATATAACCAAAGGCTAGCTTTTAGTATTTCTTGAGAATGCATAGACAAGGAACTGCATGTTATAATATATGTAAATTATAAAGAGTGGATATGCTATACAATATTTGTTATATTTTGTTTAGTCCCACATTATAGGATAAGTTAAATCTCAAGATCTAAAACTTTTATATAATGGAGCATGTGTAATGGAAATATATTACTAATTTCAGAAATGAATAAAATGTTTTTTTTTCTAATGGCTTCTTATTTTTATATGGTTTAGAAGTAACTTTTTTTTGCGAAGTAACGTTAATTAGATTGATTTATTTGTTTGTAAAGAAATCAATTCGTTGTGACAATATTTTATATTTTAGGTCGCAATAATGTTAAATTGCATTCATCTTTTTAATCATAAATGCATTAAATGTTGTCGTCATAGTAATAAATTAAATTACCTTATCATCATAAATGCATTGACTATAGTAAACTAAATGATGTTGTGTTTTTATGTTTGGAATAAGTGTAGACATATGGTTTATTATCTGGTGTATTTATTTTAGCAAACAATGTTCGATATAACGAAAGAAATAAGTTTGAATAACAAGCTGAAGTTGTGAAAAGATTATTTTTTTCAACCAGAAGTTGTATAACTCAGTCCAAGACCCGAAGTCCTGAATTATGTAATGATTTGTTGATAAAGTCTATGACTTTAAATCTTATAGCTATTTTTTTATTAGTCAAAATGTATAAGCTTCTAAACAAGAAGTTCACACAAAATTTGAGAACCCGAAATTCATAATAAATTAATGAGCTTGAAGTTCATGAATTAGAAACCCGAAGCTTTCTTGAAACTATGTGAAATGTTAAGATTACACTTCTTGAAGAAGTTAAAAGAGATAAATACATCTTAACCAAGATTATGGCAGTGCGTTCAAGAGATTTCAAAAATCACAAAATGAGTTATATCTTACTTACATCTCTGCATTTACATATTATGTTGACCAAATATCCTAAAGGTATTGTGTTGTATGGCATTTCAAATATGTCTTGAATTGAAAATTAATTATTAATTTAGCTTTGAAAAGAATGTTCATTATTTATAAAATATGAATTCAAATGACTTTTAGTCCATATTTCTCATTTTTCATTTCAGTTTATATGTTGTAGTTGGTTTAAAATGTTTTCCCCCATTATATATACTTCTATGTAAAAGTACACATAGTCAATTTATAGGTTCTGTGCAATGCGAAATATAATTTCATTTCAATATGTGCAGCTTTAATTTAATTATTCTCTTTGTTGCTTTCTCGTTGATATATCTAAATATAGATATGATCTTTACTGATTGCACTATGTTATGAAGCCTATAGTTTTGACAAATTATTTTTGGGTGCATTAGTCAAGCTATTTAATTGACGGAATACATTATAGTATTATCCAGAGGTGATAACTCATATAACGTACTATTTAAGTTTATGGATGTGCGTGTATATAATCTCTTGATGAGATGTTTTCTTTAAAATTTATATTGCAAATCCAACATCCCAGAAGAGATGTTATAGAAATTTTATTTTTGTTAGATTGCAATTCCTTAAAAAGAAACACTATATTCCCTGAAGGAATATCATATAAAACATTAGAAGTAATAAAAATAATTTATCTCTAAAAAAAGTATTGTATACTAATATTACAATTTAGAAGTAGTGGTTCTATATCTTGCATCTTACTTTCATTTGGTGCATATAATTTTGTTACTGTATTAAAAGTTTGATGCGACATTTCAAAAATAGTTACAACAAAAATCTCCAATAGAGATACTTTATGCTACTGCAAAAGTACTAATTATGTAATTTATGTGAAAGAAATATTGTATATTGATATGACATTCTAATAGTTTGCATATATATCTCTGGAAGAGATAAGTTTGCTCCAGAAGTGGTGATAGTAAAATATCTCTAGAAGAGACTTATACATTTGGAAATGATCAAATATCTCTAGAAGATATTTGTTTGTATATTGGGTAATTTTATTAAACCAAATAAATGTATAGAAATTTGATTATGAAGGATTCCAATTTAGTTTAGATTTCATTCTAACTTAAAATTTGAGAGCTATGTAATATGTATCATATATTTCATTATGATTATATCAAACCTTCCAAATAGGTAAGATATCAAACTGTCTCTAGAATACACTATTTTATGTTCATGTGTCTAATTATATGCTAAAGGTCATGGTCATATATATTATTTCATAAGAAATATTATATGTACAACCCTTTTTCGAAGAAATATCTTTAAATATTCTTTTGAAGAGATAGTCTATATGTCATATCATACATTTCATGAAAGCTATAAATACCATCTTGAAAAGGTCTATATGTGCAACTAATATAATATAATATAATATATTTATAAAATTCCAAGTGTCCAGTAGCTACTCTTACTTTTTTGGGTAAGTATATCTCTTTTATTGAACTCTCTAGAAGAGATGTGTAGAAATGTCTATATGTAATTATAATTATATATTGTTCTCTCATAAGTAATCATAATTAATGTTTTAAAGATGTGTTTGAGATATAATTGAGAATTAAAATTTAACAACTTGAAGTTGTGTGTATAAATATTTGAACCAGAAGTTCTATATGGTTCCAAACCAGATGTTTTGAACATTATCATACAGTCATGAAGCATGCCTATTGACATAGATCTACACACAGAAATTAATAGTTGTAATAGTTTGTTCTAAAACTCACTAACTCAAATGAGAAAGAATATGCAAATATATAATATATATGTAATAAGTGGATGCACGTATATATCAATATATCCAGATATTCAAATAACAACTTGAAGTTTGTTATGAGCTGATCTTATAGATTATGCATAAATATAATTCAGTGATTCAAAATTCAATCAACATAAATGTTGAACGACCTGAAGTCCTGTATGTATTCAAATGATCTACATAATAAGTAAATTCCTCTAATTGGTTAGATCAATGAACGAGAACAAACTCTAGTAAGCAATATCAATTGAATGCATCTTATCAACTGATAAAAGAATTATCCTCCTATAATAATATGTATGATGTATTTGCTAGTAGCAATATCATAGTGGATCAAAATGAGAATCCAAAGAAGATTAAGATTAAATGTGAAAATGTTCGTCAAAATTGAGGGGGGGAGGATAAAAGAGATGCAAAATCTTAAGTAACTTAAATAAATTATCAATAATATCCCAAGTATACTTGCTACAACTAGTTGTAATCCTAGAAGGACCAAAGGGTATAAATCACATCTAAAGTGTAGTAGAGAAGTTAGTTTGAAATATTTTTGAAGAAAGTAATAAAGATGCCAAATATAGAAGGTGAGTGTTTTTTAAGAAACACTTAAAGGTGCTCTGGAAGAGACCCATGACATGATTGTCAAATAAAACTAGAAGTGGTTTGGGTACCTAACTAGAATAAATATTGAGATATCAACAAATCATATCTAGAACTGACAAGAAATAATCACCAATGATAAATTTTTAAATAATAAAAAACGCTTATGTTTATAAATAGATTAAAGATCTTGAGTTAGAGGAAACACGATTGGCCATCATGAATCCTTTACTAATGTAGAATTGTGGACTTGTAATCCACAAAGTAGCGAAAGTGTTTGAAACACTTAATATACCTCAAAGGTATAAATATTGCTTAAATTATATTAAACGATGAAAGCATACAAATTCCTGAAGAATATAAATAACTTTAGTGGTCATAAAGAATGCAAAGAATAAGAAGCATAGATTACATCCATCTTTTAAGCATTTTTGTAATGAAAATCTTGATATAATCCATGATAAGCAAATTACTTTCTATTTTTTAGTATTATTGTAATGAAACTTTTAATATTCATCAAAGATCCTGTTGCAATATACAAAAATGATTTTAAGCACAAAAATAAAAGCATATGAAGTGTTTTTCCTAAAGAATATTAATAACTTTAGTGGTTATAAAGAATGCAAAGATTAAGGAGCATAGATTACATCCATAATTTGAGTATTGTTGTAATGGAAATCTTGATATAATTCATGATGAGTAGATTACTTCCTATTTTTTAGTATTGTTGTAATGAAATTTTTAATATTCATCGAAGATGCAGTTGCAATATGAAAAACTGGTTTAAAAATAGATTACATCCTTCTTTTAAGCATTTTTGTAATGAAAATCTTGATATAATTCATGATAAGCAAATTACTTTCTATTTTTTAGTATTATTGTATTGATACTTTTAATATTCATCAAAGATGCTGTCGCAATATGCAAAAATGATTTGAAGCACAAAAATGAAAGCATATGAAGTGTTTTTCCTAAAGAATATTAATAACTTTAGTGGTTATAAAGAATGCAAAGATTAAGGAGCATATATTACATCCATCTTTTTAGTATTGTTGTAATGAAAATTTTGATATAATTCATGATGAGTAGATTACTTCATATTTTTTAGTATTGTTGTAATGAAACTTTTAATATTCATCGAAGATGCAGTTGCAATATGCAAAACTGGTTTAAAAATAGATTACATCCATCTTTTAAGCATTTTTGTAATGAAAATCTTGATATAATTCATGATAAGCAAAATACTTTCTATTTTTTAGTATTATTGTAATGAAACTTTTAATATTCATCAAAGATGCTGTCGCAATATGCAAAAATGATTTGAAGCACAAAAATGAAAGCATATGAAGTGTTTTTCCTAAAGAATATTAATAACTTTAGTGGTTATAAAGAATGCAAAGATTAAGGAGCATAGATCACATCCATCTTTTAAGTATTGTTGTAACGAAAATCTTGATATAATTCATGATGAGTAGATTACTTTTTATTTTTTAGTATTGTTGTAACGAAACTTTTAATATTCATCGAAGATGCAGTTGCAATATGCAAAACTGGTTTGAAGCACAAAAATGAAAGCATATGAAGTGTTTTTCATAAAGGTAGCATACAAAATGCATAAAACGCAAATCATATTTGGAAGAAACATCTTGAAAAATTCGATTGTTTCGAAGGAAACTATTTGTAAATGATGAAGATCTAAAGAAAGGAAAGTAGAATTATTGTCCTCGGATTTTTAACGCTTGTCTAAGCTATGTTACAAAAGTATTTTGTAACGTTGTGACATTTCGACGCTCGAAAATCGACATGAATACGTCCTCTGTATCAACTGCCGAGCAATCAAAGGCCGGAAAACCGTACCGTTAGGGTTAAAGAAAAGGTAGAAGATAGAAGAAGAGAGAAAAAGATAGAACAGAACAGAAAGAAACAACAGAACAATATATGAATCTCACAATCGCAGTGGAACAACATATAATAGATAAATGAATAACCTTTAAACAAAAGAACTATATCAGTTATTACATTACATCACATCACATTACATTATCAGGGTGTACAACAACAAACAACAACAAACACCAGAAAAGAAATACTATATACTAGTGAATACGCCATGCCATCCAGCTTGCCTCCAGCAACTCCTGAATTCCAGAATATCTTGATTACCTAACTCTAAACTGCCCGTGTGGAAATTGGTGGGCACCCAGAGTTTAGAAAGGAAAACAATAAACTCCGAGTCAGTCATGGGACTGCTGTGAGAACTTAAAATAGTTTATTTTTAAAACAAAGTACAGGAAAATTTAAAAATAGATTCGCAATGCTTTTTAGAAAATGAGACTACCATAAGGCCTCCCGCACACACACACACACAATGCAAACGCAGAATCGGAAGAGATTTCTCCTTATGATAGTCAAAGATGCTTGATACGCATTAAAAAGAAACATTTGATATTATTACTAGTGCATAGTGCAGAAAACATTTCGAAAGTAAAGATATAAATCTTAGCCAGCATAGGCATTTCACACTTATGTCTACTATAGCTACCATGTTCAATAGCAGGTTACCGCCACATTCCATGGCAGGTTATACAACTAAAACCGTACAGGGTTCGTATTGTTTCTTTGGATTTCCAACAAATGGTCAGGCCAAGGAACTTCCCATTGCCACATGGGTACGCCTCTGGAAAGACGACCCGAGAACCTAACCGGATCTCTGCCAACACAAGGTCAGGTTACCCCTAACTGGGTAACTACTGACACGAATATGTCATTCCCCGATCGTAACCGATCTATATCCGAGGATCCTCGATTCCAACAACCACAAAGTAATAAATTTGCAGCAACAACATAGGTTAAGTATCTGGGCTCCATACCATAATACCACCTCTATCCAGAAGGAATGACATACACTAAAGGGGCGCTACCCCCTAATAACCTTGTTACATCCTTTCTGTTTTGACCATTTTCGGGGTGCGAGGTCCGACGAAGTCTCATCCACAAAGCCACGCTTTATACAAAAGCTGTTCTTTGTTCAACAAATGCTCAACGACACTTAGCATATCACACTACCAAATTGGGAGTATATCACTAATAACCTTCAACTACATAACCTCTGAGCTCGTACGTCTCAGAGAAGGGTGTTAAGCTAAGAGAGTAAATTCTCCGTCACCAACAGAAATATATTTGAAAGAAATCAGCTTTATATCTCAATTTGTAATGTCAGACATAAATCCATACAAGTCTGTTCCGGGCTCGAACAGAACCGAAGGCACTTCCAAAGAAGCCCTCGCAATCTGGATATTTACTAATCACGTTCGGACTTCCTGTCACTAAGGGTGATAAACCCCTATATCAGAGATCAGCCGATGCAGAGTCATTCGACGGTAATCCTTCCGTTTTCAAAAATATCCGGTCTTCAACACCGATCATCAAATGCAATCCATAGCGACGTATCACATATTCGGAATGAGTTATACGACCCCAAGGTCCTTTCTCGGCTAACCCGAATAGTGAGCGCTTATTTTGAAAATAAGTGTGGCATTCAAATTCAAACAAATCACAACAAATACCTATTTAAAGGTAAATATTGATAACCGGTTATTTAACTATCAATACGTATGCTCAACATCACCAGATTCCAAATAATTTTCCAAATTATTTATTTTCCAAAATATCTTTACTAGATATATAATTTCCACACTTCAACCATTTGAAAACAAATTTTCAAATCACTTTTCCCCTTTACCACTTTTGAAAACAAATTTCAATCATTTTCCTTACGCGGAAATACTTTCATTTCAAAATGGTTCATTTAAACCAATTAAATAAATCCTTAACGATTTACTTTATATTTACGTTCCAAATCCGTAAACTTATCTCCACACTTCAAAAATAAATCAATGTTTATTTTTAAACAAATTTCCCTTTCTTTTATAAATTCCATAGTGAATTTACAATTCCAAAATATCTATGAATATACGATTTCCAAATCGATTTCTAATATTCATTTTCAATTTATCTTTAAAAGATAAAATCTCAAATTTTATTCATATCCCATTTACACGCCAAAATCCATTTATAAGTAAATTTAACTATAAATCTTTTATTTTACAAAATCTATTCATTTTATAACTTCTCAATTTATAAATCTATAAATTTCATTACTTACTAATCCATCCATTTACAATTTCATTTTAACACAAAAAAACTCGTTTTATAATTCTATTATTTTTAATTTATAAATATCAATTTTGTAAATCTTTTATATAAACCGTTTATAAAAATCCAAAAATCTCAATTTAAACTATTTTATAAAATTCATTAACTCCATATTTCAAAAATTACATTTTAACTATATTTCTCAAAAATCATAAATCTTTATAATATTAAATTTTTATAACGTTAATTTATTTAAAATGAATCAATTCAAAAATTTAATAAAACGTATACTTTCAAAAATCACTTTAAAACCCTTTTTAAATTTGAAAATCATCACTTTAAAATCTTTTTTATAATTCCAAAATTGGTCCAATGATGCAACACACCAAATAGTCAATCACGACAACAAAGACATCATATATCAGTATATGATAATCAACAAATATCACAATATCTGTAATCAAATAAATACTGGTGAGGAATCCAGTTGGATCCCTACAACCTGTTTCCCAACATCCACAGATGTTAGCACAATACCAATTCCATTCCAATACGGAATATTCGCGGTACATAGGATTTATAAAATACTATCCGCTATTATGCGGCGCAATAGGGTCTCATCCGCTATATAATGCGGGAAAATCAACTCCAAGTACATAAATAATACCCATTTCACTTTGCAGTGAAATATTCGCGGTATATGTTTTTAATAAATAACATCCGCTTAATATACAGCGTATAATGTCTATTTAACAACCAATAGATAATAATTTATCATCCATGCATACAATCATCAATTTTAAATCTAACTATTTAAAATTTAAATCGAAACAATTCGATTGAGTGAGAAGTTTTCACCTTGAATTTCCGATATCAGTTCCAGCGTTTTATTTCGAATAAAATTAAACGTGCGTTTAATTTTACCCGAAATTTTCACTACGTCCAATCGACTCCAATCCAAATCCATCGCGTAGTATTCGTCAATACGGTTCCAATGCAACTTGTTTCGTAATTTTTCGACCTCGTATGAACAAGATATGATTTTTCAAAGTTTATAGGAATTAATATATATAAATTTAAAAATTAAATTTTTATTTACAAACCCTAAGTCAATCGTGACCGTTGATTCCTGAGCAACCAAATCTGGCCGTGAATCACTTTCTTCCCGTTCATGCGAGAAAACACCCAGGCCTGTTCGAAATAACCCATGCCGCCATCATAAATCGAATTTTCGCACCCTACCCTGATGTCTTCCATGATGATCAGATGGCGCAACGTCGCGCGCCTCCCCCAAAGTCACCACCGGCCAGAATTCAGCTCCACTCGGTCAGCTGTAGCTCGCGAAAATCGAGAACGAACGTGGATGCTTTACAGTGAAATTCCTATCGATCCGTTGCTCTAATCGCGATCATGACCGTTGGATAGCTAGTTCGCAACGTGCTCTACAATATTGTAGTTGGTGATTTCTTGTAATTGTTAACGGATTTGAAGAAATTTGAGGAAGAACGAAGAACAATTTCGGCCATTAATATTATCACTGGCGGCTGTAACCCTAGCCAGGGTGTTGAGTGAAAAAAAATGAAAAGAGTGGTGCTTTTATAGAAAATTTTCAAATTACTATTCACTCGAAATTTTCCGAACTCCAAAAAAGCATGCCGGCTGGCGTTTCCAGGGTTTACCCCGCATTCCAGACACAATGGAATAGATTTCGGAGGCTAATTTGATCATCTGTGCGAGTTACGGAAATAAACGATCGATTTTAAATTAAATCGGTTAAGCTAATTTCTATGCGTTTGGGCTCGACCCAGACAAACGGTAAATCCGATTGACACGAAATTTGAAACCATACAATAATATCATATTACGGATCCGATGAAACTGGTTTCGTCGAAATCCGAGGCTGTTTAAAAAATGGCTATTTTAACTCGTCAATTAAATATTAAAATATTCAATTTTCACAAATTAACTTTAAATTCAATTTTTTAAAAGCTTTATAACATCACTCTAGCTCCAGTATGATTTAATAAAATTTTACAAATCATTTTTAATCATATTAAACCCAATTTTCAATTATTTCTGTAAGTTCGACTATTAAATTATCGATTTAATTATCCAATTAAATCCAATTATTCGAAATAAAATTTATTCGACTGTTTAATTTCACTTATTAATATTTAAAATCAATTAAATATACAAATTTTAATTAACAGAAATTCTGGGTCGTTACATATTTATAACCGATTTGAATTATAATGACACATGTTGAAACTTAAAGGGAAAATCATAAAATTAGGGGGAGCATACATAAGTATATCATAATGTACTCTTTTTCCTTCATTAAGATTTTTCCGCTTAATAAGGTTTTAATGAGGCATTACATTGATTCAGAAGTGTCAAACTCCATTTGATATAAATGATTAAAATATGTCATCGTACTCTTTTTCTTTCACTAAGATTTTTCCCATTGGGTTTTTTTAGTAAGCTTTAATGGGACATTATTTTGATCATGAAGTATCAAACTCTTTAGAAGAAATATAATTATATGAATATCTACGATTGCACAAGTTGCAATCTTTTTCTCGTTAAAGGTTTTTTCCATTTGGGTTTTTCTAATAGAGGTTTTTAATAAGGTAACGTACAATATCTATAGCAACTGAATGGATATATGAACGTGGGATAATAATGAGGGTGAGCAGTTGTCATACACATTTAAAAATGGACAATTAGAAGTTACCATATGAGCATCCAAGATTTTGAAGACGCATATTCAAGAGGGAGTGTTATAATATATGTAAAGTATAAAAAGTGAATATGATATACAATGTTTATTATATTTTGTTCCTACATCATGGGATAAATTCAATCCCAAGCACTGAAACCTTTATATAAAGGAGCTTGTGTAATAGAAATAGGTTGCTAATTTCAGGAATTAATTAAATGTTTCTTTTCTCTTTTTTTCAATGGCTTCTTTGTTTACAACGCTGCATCCACTTTGATCAAATTATCTTACCTTACTCAAACTGCACATCTGTTAGATATCTCCGGAATAAAATCGCTAAGGACCCCCTTCATATCCATGAAGATAACTTGGTATGGACAAAAACTAAAACTCAATTTAACATTAGTGTTGTTTACATAGCTCTCTGCTCCAATCATAACTCTCCAAGACATCCATGTTACAAATGAATATGGAATAGTTACAAAACTAAAAAAGACAATCTAATGCTATGGAAGATTATCCAAAACTCAATCCTTATACAAGACAACTAATTTTAAGGGATCATCTGTTCTACTCCTTCTTCCATACTTACACTGAGATGTGGTTCGTGATTGAAACTCTGTTGGATTGGTGCCTAAATGAGACGCAGCATAACTTTCTGCTTCATTTATTGAAACTCAGTCGCTCCGCCGACTTCATTTAATTACGATGACAGTTTGAATTGCAAACCCTAGATCCAGTTGGAATCAGGCGATTCAACTATTAACCTGCATGCTCCTTCCCTTTTTGTGCTTGCCGACCCCTCACCAATTCTCATGATGGTTTGAAAGTAGTACTGATTGGGGGAGCTGGTTCTTGTCGCAAACGTTATTTCACGCGCAGTTAAGATAAGATTTCTCTTGCTTATTTCATTTGTCGTAGAAATTGGATTTGATTGTTTGCAGTCCAGTGTGATCAATCATAGTCAAGTTTCTACTGGTAACGGCTTTAGACTGGAAAACCTTATTATTATGTTCTTGCCAAATATGTCATACGGTGGTTGTCAACACTATATCAATGAAGGTCCTTCATTATGTATGTTTGCTGAAACTTGTTTGTGATTTGATCGATGATATCATTTAAATAATTCGTTCCATAGTTACTGAGTTGTATGCTTATGCTGCTTGCAATTTGATCCAAAATAAATTTTGAATAGTTGCATTCGAAAAATTAAAGAATATATGGTTCAAAGTTTGAGTTGCACAATAAGCGGTCTGTTGTAACTGGATCAGCTCACACCAGAAGTTATAAATAAATTCTCTTATTGGAACTTTAATGGACCTATGAAATCTAATTCATTTAGAAGATTTCTAAATGTTATTTAAATAAAAAAATTATTTTATTTAAATTTATAAAATAATGTATTGTATTATTTAATTTTATGTTATATTAAATATATGTGTGTGTGTATCACATACACATATATAAGTGTGTGCATGTGTAAAGTATCAATCTGGAAGTATAACATGGCCGTAAGTTACACCCTGTAAAATTTACATAAATAAATTAATAGTTAATAAGGCTTCAAAATTGGAATGTGAGCAAATGACGGAATTTGATCACGAAACATGCACTATTGCGTACGTGACGATTTTAGAGCAACTTTCGTATTTGGAGTTTCGTGATCGGAGTTCAAACAAAGAAGTTACGAGCGTTTAAAGCATTCGAAATGAAAATAATTAGAAAACAAAAGCAGTGATAAATATAATTAATAAACGGGACCCCACCGGTCGGCACCCACTATGGACCGGTCGACCGCTCATAGGGGTGCAGTCGACTGACCGCTCACCGTACGTGACGATTTTATAAGAAGTTACGAGTTGTAATCCTAAAATGTTTCGATTGACAAGGAATATACACAAAAAGGGAAAGATATGTGTAAAGTATGGATTTTCTTTCTGTGGTTTGCACCGTATATTTCAATAAAAAGAAAAAAAATTCTTATAATTTCAACCGAAGCAAATCTCTTATTTTAGATTAATTTATAGAAGGTTATAACGGAAAACTTTTTTGTAAGGATAATTCTAACGGGTTAAAATATGGATGGAAAAATTATAGTTACGGATTAATAACTAGAAACAAAAATATACATACATGAATATGTACAACCATGCTAAACATTCAAAATAAAAATATAATTAATGCAACATAATACACGTTAATATTTGTAGTAGATATATTTACAACGTTAGAACAAATCGCATAACAAATAATAATATTAGGAAATAAAGATGGAAATATTTGTAACTTCAAAATTACTTAGTTAATAAATGTGCAATAAATAAGGAGTGATAAGAATTTAAATATGTTATAAATTGAATAGTGAGACTGACTAATTAGATAAGGTAAAATTTTAATAAGTAAGTAAATGTCATTAAGAAAATGTTCTGGTAAGATAATAATCATTTATTTGGAGCAAAGTGGCATTTATAAAAATTGTAAATAAACATGTTAGGTAATAATTAAATATTATAAAGCAGTATAATGATCATTATAGTAAATTATATAGCCTTAATTATACAAATATAGATTGGGGGTTTAGCCCAGTACTTAAACTTAGGATGATCAATTTGATTTCGTAAGTTGGGATGCGAGGTTAGTAGAGTTACACAACAGAAGTCTGTCCTTCACTCAGAGGCTACCTACAGTTGTGTACATTCACTACTGATGTGGAATATTGCCAACCATAAGACCCATAGAAATGGGATATGAGTTGCGAATAAGAAAGAGAAAAAATACCGAGGGTTCCCCTAGGATTTGAAGTACTAAATGGCCCCATACCATATAGGAAATGAGGTGTGATGCATTTTTAATAAAAGACAGTAAGTAACTTAAAGGGGTATGGTTATACCGCCATTTGGCTAGGTAGTATACCATTGGATTTGGCCAAAAAGATATCATGACCATCAAGGCGGGAGGCCCGAAGAGATGGTTACCAGGCTTGAAGATCAGCCATAAACAAAACCATGAACGATGGTCAAGCAGATTAGGATCAGATCCTTAATTTTTGTCCCAATCAAGGTGCAATCAGTATGAAGTGACAAGGAAGGCCTCATGAGGATATATTTCAAATTTCAAGTCAATTGGAGTTCATATGCTCGAGTTATGGGAAAACGAAGAGGGATCAGATCGTATTTAGCTTAACGGTACAACTCAACGATGATCACCCCATACTCGACAACCATAAGGCAAATTGAAATAAAACTTTGGGAACTAGAATAAGGGATCCTATGGAGTCTACCCTAGGGATTGCATGCCATTTAGAGGAGTCTGGAGGGATCGGCCCTTATCCCTCCACGGGGATCGGCTATAATCAGCCTTCACAACAATGTCGTAACAAAGATCGATCAATAAATCAAGTTCTACTAAATCAATTGGCATGAAACTTGGAGACTAAACATAATACAACATGGAGTAGCCCCTCTAGGGATCGCATGGCAATTGGAGCGGTTTAGAAGGATCGACCTCTATCCCTCAGTATGCCGATTTGTTTAGTGCAAGTGGGCTAGTTAACCCTTAGATTATTCTTTGAATTGCATTAGTAGTATGACGATTAAATTATGTATTATATTGCAAAAGCCATATATAGGAATCATCGTTTTCGATAGTTACAACCGATAGACCAGCATTGACGATGCGTATGGCCCGCTTCATATTTGAGAAGTATTAAGTAGTCAGGGATTTGGTAGTGAAATGTTAAGATGTATATATATACATAGGCATATGTGTGTGTACATATGTATATATGTGTGTGTGTGGCCAAGGTTTTAAATCTTAGATTTCGGTCCCGTCTCATCTCGAGAATTCTATACATAATATCTCATATCAGACGAGATCTCGGGGGAGATGAGTCTATCTCGGGTGTACATCTCAGATTGACATATTGGCTTTTAAAATCCTACTCGGGACAATTTCAGAGTAACTTAAGCATCTAAAATTGACATTTTAAAGATTTTTGTAATAATTGTTATTTAAATATAAACTTAATAACATACATAGTTTAAAAAAATCAATAATTTTAATTTTTTTTAGAGGATAGTGGTTACATGATTGCTTAAATGGATTTTACTCATTTGAATATTAAAAATAAAAAATAAACAAAAAGCCATCTATTTTTTCTCACTCGTTAAAAAATAAAAGATAGAGTTAGAGGGCCAGTAAAAGATCATTAGAATGCAAGTTCTTTTGGACGAACATAAGAAGTTAAAATAATGTGTAAATGAAAAAACATCTTCATTTGAGATCTTCTATTGAGATTTATCTGAAATCTCATTTAAGATCTTAATATCTTGTGCGAGATGAGTGTCGAGTAATAGATAAATAAAATTTTATGTCTCGTTTCACTAAATCTCGTTTCGCTCAAGTTCGAACATGAGGTCTCAGTGAGATCTCGGGTGATATGAACGAGATTTAAAACAATGTGTATAACATACCTTGGAAAAGGTTTGGATAGATATATCGTACGCATATAAGAACTAAATGGATTAGCCATAAATAATAGACATAGCATTTAAATGGAACCAATCGGTATAAGTTCGTGTTATGGATAAAGTGTACAATATTTCAATAACCAAAATGTTATACTGACCCCTTCCTCATTTCAACCCACATGGCAAATTTAGAGAGACAAATCGTTGGAACAAGATAAGAACGGTTGATGGAGAAGTCTTCTTATTCATGTTCGAACCTGATAAGGTGATTTGATGTCTAAAGGAACACTGTTGATTCTGAGGTAGTTGCATAAGTCGGTATTTATGTTCTATTATATTTTTCATTCTGTTGTGACTTGAGATTGATTGGTATCTGATATACTTATGTTTATTATAGGTTACCAAAACCAATGATCTGTACTTTAATGGACTTGGATTTGGATTTTGTCAACATTCAGGGCCATTAAGGTGCGAATTGTTATATTTCGTATCAGAGCTTAGGTTAATCAATCATAGGAATTAGGACATTCTAAGAGAACATATTTGTATTTCTATATATATATATGTATGTATGTATGTACACCCCAAGCTCTATAAATTTCAATCATAGAGTAGTTGGGGTCGTATTCCGAAAGGATGGCCAAGGCAACTGTGAGTTAGGAAAATATTTATAGAGTTAAAAATCACGCACCCTACCCCGATTACCCTACGGAGTGTTGGCTGTATGTAAGACGTTAATTAAGAAGAGCATGAGTGCAACAGATGAAAGATTCCAGAGGCTGGATGGTGCTGGACTTCTTTGTTAAAACTTGGTTGCCTTGTGATTGTGGATTTTGACGGATTAGTGATTGAAGATGCACATTTTATCTAAATAGGTGGGAAATAAGGATCTATATGTTACAAATATCCGAAGGCAAGTTCTTGCAAAAGAATGTTCATCGATCACCATAAGGTGACAAACCGAATTTTATCATAGAGGAGTAGAAGAAGAAAAGTCCATTTCTGGGTCCGACCCATATGAGAGAATTAAAAAAATTATTGTGAAAATGCCTTGAAATGTTTGGATGGATTTCTAAAAGGATTTTTCCAAAAGGGTCTATTAGGAAACTTTAATTTTGAAAGCAGTAAAGTTTTGAAATTCTTAATTATATATATAGTAATATAAAAAGATGAAGTACCTTGGTTTAAAAGGTTTTTAGCAAAAATGAGATTTCCATTTTCGAAATAAATAGAAAAGAAGCATATGATTAGCTAGATGATTTTTCCTCTTTATGAAATCATTGGAATTTTTTGAAATCCTGTCTTCAAAGGGTGTATATAATAGAAATGACGTTTAATTTTATTGGGGTATGTAGTAAGGAAGTGTAGAAATTTCCTTTTGTAAAAATAAAAGGAATATTCCCGTATAAAAATAAACGAAAAATAATAGCTGGAATATTTTGGTGTATTTAATCTTGTTAATGGAAGAAGCAGTATAAGTTAAGAGTACTATGAAATAAAAGAGCAAAAGGTTTGAAGTTGTAACGACCCAGAATTTTTATTAATTAAAATTTGAATATTTAATTAATTTTAAATATAAATAAGTGAATTTATAAGTCGAATAAATTTTATTTTGAATAATTGGATTTAATTGAATAATTAAAACGATAATTTAATATGTTAAATTATGGAAATAATTGGAAATTGAGTTAAATATGATTGAAAATGATTTGTAAAATTTTATTTTATCATATTGGAGTTAGAATGATATTTTAGAACTTTTAAAATGGAATTAAAAGTTAATTTGTGAAAATTGAATATTTTAGTATATAATCGACTAGTGAAAATAGTCAATTTTTGAACAATCTCAGAATTGAACGAAACCAGTTCCATTGGATCCGTAATAGTTAGTTATTACCGGATTTCAATTTTCGTAGCAACCGGAGTTATCGTTTGATCGTGGCAGCTCGAAACGCATCGAATTGTTTTTAATATTAATTTGGCGAGTTAAAATAGTCATTTTTCAAACAGTCTCGGATTTCGACGAAACTAGTTTCATCGGATCCGTAATGTGATATTATTGTAAGGTTTCAAATTTCGTGTCAATTGGATTTACCGTTTGTCCTGTACAAATTAAAACGCCTAGAAAATCGTTTAAATCGGTTTAATTTAAATTGAACGTTTATTGCCATAACTCGCACAGATGTCCGAATTAGCTTCCGAAACCTATTCCATTGTGTCCGGAACGCGGGGTAAAGCCTAGGAACGTCAGTTTCGGCGCGTAAATCGGAGTTTTGAAAACCCGGATGAATAGTGTCATTTTATTTCCTATAAATAGACCAACACTCTTCACAAATTAAAAAAAAAATTTAACCTAACCCTAAACGTAGCCACCACTTTCAGATTCAAAGGCCAGAAACACGCGACCTTCTTCCCCTCCGATCTCTCAATCCATCAACAATCGTAGGAAACTCCCAACTACAATCTCGTAGAGCACTCTGAGATCTCGAGATCCAACGGTTATGATTGTTTAACTCGAAGCGGATTGGCGGCAAATCGAGCTGGAAGTGGCCGGCTTTGGTCACGTTTTTCGTGTAAATCGAGGCGCTGGGGGGTGCGGCCTCTGGCCGTGGGTAGCTTTGGGCGTCGGCGTTCGAATGGGGGTGAGTTGATGGGGTTTCAACAACGTTTGGGAGGCGCGATATCTAACCCTAATTCCTAAAAATGGATTCGGCATTTGTCTGTAGAGATGAACGCACGCGTGTGGAAGGAGATGAAGGTGATGGATGGCCGTGATTTGCAGGTTGGAGGGATCTACGGTGATGATGTGTGAGGTTTAAAATTATATAGTTTTGTTGTAAATTATAAGTATATAATTCGTGTAAACTTCATAAAATCATAACTTTTCCATACGAGGTCGAAAACGCGCGAAACCAGTTGCGTTGGAATCGTATGGACGAGCACTACGCTATGGAATTGGATTGGAGTTGTTTGGAGTTAGTGAGAATTTTGGGTAAAATTAAACGTCCGTTTAATTTTATTCGAAATAAATCGCTAAAACGAAATTGAAATCAAGGTGAGAACTTCTCACTCAATCGAATCAGTTTCGATTTTAATTTTAAATAGTTATATTTAAAATATTTGAATGCATGTTTGAATGATGATTGTTATCTATTAATTGTTAAAATAGACATTATGCGCCGTTAGTAAGCAGATGTTATTTATTAAAAACATATACCGCGAATATTTCATAAACAGTGAAATTGGTATTATATATAATAGCAATATATATATATTGGCATATGTATATATTGCAGTTATTGATTTCCCGCATTATATAGCGGATGAGACCCTATTGCACCGTCTATTAAGCGGATAATATTTTAAATCCCATATACCGCGATAATTCCGTACTGGAGCGGAATTGGTATTGTGCTAATGTTTGTGGATGCAGGAAAACAGGTTGGAGGGATCCAACTGGATTCCTCCACAGTATTTATTTGATTTTAGATATTTTGATATTTGATGGATTATCATATCGATATATGATATCGTTGTTGTCGTGATTGACTATTTGGTGTGTAGCATCATTGGACCAAATTTGGAAATTTAAAATGATTTTTAAAGTGATTTTTGAAAATATACTATATGTTGGAATTGATTCATTTGAAATAAATAAACGATATAATTTTAATGTTATAAAAATTATGATTTTTGAGAAATATAGTAAAAGGTTGATTTTTGAAAATATGAGGCTAATGATTTTATAAAATAGTTTAAATTGGGATTTATTGAATTTATTATAAAATGTTGAAATATTGGATTTATAAAATTTGATTATTTTATAAATCAAAATGATGAAATTATAAAGGACTTTAAAGATGTTTTAGAATAATAGTATAAATTGATTTATATAAGAAATTTATAAATTGATATTTATAAATTAAAATATTTGAATCATAAAACGAGTTTTTATAAGTGTAAGAATGAATTGTGAATGAACTTCAAAATTGAATGAAATTTATAGAATTATAAACGGTGAAGTTATAAATGGAATTTTATAAGCAGTAGGTTTATAAAATTTGAAAAGTTATTTGAAGAATGGATTTTTATAAATAAATGAATCTTATAAGTTATAAGATTTATAAATTGGGATGTTTAAAAGAACGATTCTTGTAAACAAATAAATTATAAGTGTTTAACTTATAACATGAATTTTTAGTATATCATTGAGCTATAAATCGAATAGGTTAATAAAGGAATTTATAAAAGGAAGTAGTTATAAAACAAATAGAATTGGAATTTATAAACGTTGTTTTATAAATTCGCAAACGACTTATTTTGATAAGTAAATTGTTATAACTTATTTATGGAGTTATATTCACATTTTGGATAGTGAATAATCCTTTGAAACAAAATGAATAGAAATGATGAAATTGTTAACGTAGTATATTCATGTTTTTGAATAGTGAATAATATGTTAAAAAAAATGTTTAGAATGTGATATTTTAAATAGAATTAAAACGATCTAACGATGTTTTAAAATATGTTGAGATTCGAAACCATAGATTTCAACATTCATTGTTGAAATAGACGTTTTCGAGAAATAAAAGGAAATAGTGGACTATAACACTGTTGTTATAGTAAATGATTTCCGAAAGGAAATGTTTTGTATAGTGTTGGGATTTATATATCTATTTTAATTTCGAATCCCTATACTAGAGATTTTGGGTTGTCGTAACGATGTTTTACGCAACATTCGTTTTGGCCCAAATAAATATGTTTAAGAGCATGATTTCCTTAAAGAATGAAATATATACTTAATTTCGATTTAAGTATATTGAATATTTTCCAAAGGTTGAAAATAAATAAAATTTGTGAATTACATATGAATAAATAAGTATGGAAATGTCTTCCAATATAAAGTGAATATTTTGAGAATTTATCTTTTTGAAGATAAATTGAAATGAATAGTTGAAATCGTATATGCATAGATATTTTGGAATATAAATTCACTATGGAATTTATAAAAGAAAGGGGAACTTGTTTAAAGATAAATATTGATTTATTTTTGAGGTATTGAAATTTTATATCTTGTAAAGATAATTTGGAAAATTATTTGGAATCTGGTGATGTTGTGCATATCCATTGATAGTTCAATAACCGACTATCAATATTACCCTTTGAATGGGTAATTGATGTGATTTGTTCGAATTTGAATGCCACACTTATTTTTGAATAAGCGCTCACTATTCGGGTTAACCGGGAAAGGACCATGGGGTCGTATAACCCATTCCGAATATGTGATACGTCGTTATGAATTGCATTTGAAGACCGGTGTTGAAGACCGGATCTTTTGAAAGCGAAAGGACAACTCGTCGATTGTCTTTGCACCGAGTAGCTACGGTATAGAGACTCCCTATGTGATGGGAAGTCCAGACGTGATTAGTGAATATCCGGATTGCAAGGACTTCTTTGTAAGTGCCTTCGGTTCTGTTCGATCCCGGAACAGACTTGTATGGATTGTATGTCTGACGTTACAAATTGAGATATAAAGCAGATTTCTTTCAAATATATTTCTGTTGGTGGCGGAGAATTTATTCTCTTAGCTTAACACCCTTAGAGGTTATGTAGTTGAAGGTTATCAGCGATATATTCCCAATTTGGTAATGTGACATGCTGAGTGTTGCTGTGAAATGATCATTGTGTTGATTATTTGTGATAGGATCATTTATTTGATCGTCTATCCTGGTGATCATTTCTATGATCATTTGTTGACCCAAAGCATGGCTTTGGTATAAAGTATGTTTTTGTGGACGTGACTTCGTCGAGCCTCACACCCCGGGAATGGTCAAAACAGGAAAGATGCGGCAAGGTTATGAGGGGTAGCGCCCTTTAGGGTATGTGCATTTCCTTCTGGAAAAGGGTGGTATCATGGTATGGAGCCCAGATACTTACTCATGTTGAAAACACTTTATGATTGTGTGAATTGTTTACGAGCCCTTGGTTGAAAGGTCCCAAAGGACCGGGGGATGGCATACTCGGTCAGTTGTTACTTAGTTAGGGGTAACCCGGCCTTGTGTTGGTAGAGATCCGGTTTGGTTCTCGGGGATGTCCATCCAGAGGCATTCTCATGTGGCAATGGGAAGTTCCTTGGCCTGATCATTCGTTGGAAATCCAATTCCCAATACGAAACCTTGTACGGTATTAGTTGTAGAACCTGCCATTTACTTATGGTGGTCACCACTGTTTAGATGGTAGCTATAGTAGGCATAGTTCGAAATGTCTATGTTGGCTAAGATTTATATTCTACTTTCGAAATGAATTTTTCTCTACACTATGCACTAGTAATAATATCAAATGTTCTTTTTAATACGTATCAAGCATCTTTGACTATCATAAGGAGAAATCTCCTCCGATTCTGCGTTTGCATTGTGTGTGTGTGCGGGAGGCCTTATGGTAGTCTCATTTTTAAAAGCATTGCGAATTGACTTTAAAAATATTCCTCTATTTTGATTTTTAAAGATAAATAAACTGTTTTGAGTTCTCACACCAGTCACATGACTGACTCGGAGTTTATTGTTTTCCTTCCTAAACTCTGGGTGCCCACCAATTTCCACACGGGCAGTCAAGAGTTAAGGTTTATCAGGATATTCTGGAGTTGCTGGAGGCAAGCTGGATGGCATGGCGTATTACTAGTTTATATAATATTTCTTTTCCGCTGTTGATGTTGTTGTTGTTCACTCTGATGATATGGTGTAATGAAATGAAATGTATGAAATGTAATAACTGATATAGTTCTTTGTTTAAAGATTATTCAATTATCTATTATATGTTGTTCCGCTGCGATTGTGAGATTCTGATGTTGTTCTGTTGTTTTCTATTCCGTTCTATTTTCTATTTTCTTTTCTCTCTATTTCCTATCTTCTTATCTCTTCTTCTATCCTTTTTCTTTTTCTTAAACATTGAGAATTCGTATTTCTGTTCATCTTGAATTAATCAATGGAGATTAGTGTATATTCAAGGTGTACGGATTTGCGGGTCCTCACAGGTGGTATCAGAGCATATGGTTAAGCGACAACCATGGTTCTGTTGGGTATTATTCATTAGAGATAGAGTCAGTAGTACTCTAGAATGAGTTTGAGTGTAATAATAGCTATGAGAGCGTATTTGTTAGTGAATATAAAATTGTTTTATATTGTGATGATTGGTTTGTTGAGTGGTATATAGATTCTGGTTAATACGAGTAATTAACGTTGTTGATAGGGATCTCTAAACACTTGTACAGAACAATTCGACACAGTATTGTTTTAAAATTGGGTAAATGAAATAATTTTACCTTGATTATATTTTATATATAAAGGAATAATTTTTCAGAATTATTAAAGTGTATATAAGTTGATTGTTTGGTCGTTTGAATAATCTAAATTTAAAAGAAGAATTGTATAAGCAAATGAATTATAAGAATTGAATTATAATTAAAGTGATCTACAATTGTGAAATAAACTTAGATATATAAGAAGTGAAACTATACGAATATATATATATGAATATATTTATGAATATGAGTTGTAAATGAAAATGAATTTAAAGTTAAATGGAAATTTACTTTAGAATTGGAAGCTGAATTGATTTATAAATGGGAATTTAAGTTAAGTAAAAACAAAGTGATGTTATAAAATGGAAATATAACTTAAGAAATGTTGAATGAAGTTGATATTGGTATTAAAGTAAATTAATAAAGTGAAGTGATAAATGTGAACTTGAGTTATGAAATGAAATTCAACTTTTGTAATTGAATTGAATTAATGGATTGAATGTAAATCAATTAAATGTAAATTAAGTTGATATGAAATAATGAATGTAAGTGTAATTCATTAAAATGTAATGTTATTGGAAGTTGAATAGTTGAATGAAAATCAATTTAAGTAAACCAATTGAAAGTGATGGTGTTGAAACCAAATTGAATGAATATAAGCAAAGGAATTTGGTTGTAATTAATATACATTGATTGTTATATGATTGTTAGTTGATTGTATATAATTCATTAAGTGTTAATGAAATCGAGTTAATGAAATTGAAAGCTAAAGTAATTGAAATTCTATTGGAAGTTAAATGAATCTTAAATAGAATTGAATTTGATTGGAAGTGTACCAACTTGAATATGAATTAGTGAATATAAACTAATTGAAAATGAATGTTAGTAAAAACATCCACTGTTAATGAATCAAATGTGATTGAATTGAAAACCTATTTCATTGAATATTAAAGAGAATATGAATGAATATTTATCGGTTATGGATGATAGTTGGTTGATGGTTGAATATATATTGCTTTTACTGCATTTGCTATGTTTGCATATATAGTTATTAAGTTGCTATATGTTGTATATCGATACTATTTTCATATATGCATGTTCTCATGTTGTTTGTTGAGTGTTTAGTAGGTGCGGATCGCGTTTGCTTCGCATTTGGAGCTCGCTTTCGCGCTATATTAGCCATATATGCTTGCTAATAAAATATAAGGTACATATCTCGGATTACATACCGTACTTTTATATTTTTTTCCCTTCGGGATGCCTCATTACTTGATGAGATGTATATTTGTGATATATATACTGTCATTTTTTTTCCGGATCGAGCCGCGCAAAGGAGACTATGGCGAATTTTTCCGAAAATTTAAGGCGTTAGAATATTTTTGAGAAAATTGGAAAATTTTGAAAACTTTAACTTTGATTTGGAATTGAAAGTTAAACAATAGTAGTTGTTTTGAAAAGATAACTAAGTATGATTTGAAAACTTAGTAAAGTTATTGTAAGAAGTTTAACTATGGATTTTGGGAAAATTAATGGATTCTGTAACTTTCCTTACTTGATAATTTCGAGGACGAAATTCTTTTAAGGGGGGAAGATTGTAACGACCCAGAATTTTTATTAATTAAAATTTGAATATTTAATTAATTTTAAATATAAATAAGTGAATTTATAAGTTGAATAAATTTTATTTTGAATAATTGGATTTAATTGAATAATTAAATCGATAATTTAATATGTTAAATTATGGAAATAATTGGAAATTGAGTTAAATATGATTGAAAATGATTTGTAAATTTTATTTTATCATATTGGAGTTAGAATGATATTTTAGAACTTTTAAAATGGAATTAAAAGTTAATTTGTGAAAATTGAATATTTTAGTATTTAATCGACTAGTGAAAATAGTCAATTTTTGAACAGTCTCAGAATTGAACGAAACCAGTTCCATTGGATCCGTAATAGTTAGTTATTACCGGAATTCAATTTTCGTAGCAATCGGAGTTATCGTTTGATCGTGGCAGCTCGAAACGCATCGAATTGTTTTTAATATTTATTTGGCGAGTTAAAATAGTCATTTTTCAAACAATCTCGGATTTCGACGAAACTAGTTTCATTGGATCCATAATATGATATTATTGTAATGTTTCAAATTTCGTGTCAATTGGATTTACCGTTTGTCCTGTACAAATTAAAACGCCTAGAAAATCGTTTAAATCGGTTTAATTTAAATTGAACGTTTATTGCCATAACTCACACAGATGTCCGAATTAGCTTCCGAAACCTGTTCCATTGTGTCCGGAACGCGGGGTAAACCCTAGGAACGTCAGTTTCGACGCGTAAATCGGAGTTTTGAAAACCCGGATGAATAGTGTCGTTTTATTTCCTATAAATAGACCAACACCCTTCACAAATTAAAAAAAAAAATTAACCTAACCCTAAACGTAGCCGCCACTTTCAGATTCAAAGGCCAGAAACACGCGACCTTCTTCCCCTCCGATCTCTCAATCCATCAACAATCGTAGGAAACTCCCAACTACAATCTCGTAGAGCACTCTGAGATCTCGAGATCCAACGGTTATGATTGTTTAACTCGAAGCGGATTGGCGGCAAATTGAGCTGGAAGTGGCCGGCTTTGGTCATGTTTTTCGTGTAAATCGAGGCGCTGGGGGGATGCGGCCTCTGGCCTTGGGTAGCTTTGGGCGTCGGCGTTCGAATGGGGGTGAGATGATGGGGTTTCAACAACGTTTGGGAGTCCCAATATCTAACACTAATTTCTAAAAATGGGTTCGGCATTTGTCTGTAGAGATGAACGCACGCGTGTGGAAGGAGATGAAGGTGATGGATGGCCGTGATTTGCAGGTTGGAGGGATCTACGGTGATGATGTGTGAGGTTTAAAATTATACAGTTTTGTTGTAAATTATAAGTATATAATTCGTGTAAACTTCATAAAATCATAAGTTTTTCGTACGAGGTCGAAAACGCGCGAAACCAGTTGCGTTGGAATCGTATGGACGAGCACTACGCTATGGAATTGGATTGGAGTCGTTTGGAGTTAGTGAGAATTTTGGGTAAAATTAAACGTCCGTTTAATTTTATTCGAAATAAATCGCTAAAACGAAATTGAAATCAAGGTGAGAACTTCTCACTCAATCGAATCAGTTTCGATTTTAATTTTAAATAGTTATATTTAAAATATTTGAATGCATGTTTGAATGATGATTGTTATCTATTGATTGTTAAAATAGACATTATGCGTCGTTAGTAAGCGGATGTTATTTATTAAAAACATATACCGCGAATATTTCATAAACAGTGAAATTAGTATTATATATAATAACAATATATATATATATATATATATTGGCATATGTATATATTGCAGTTATTGATTTCCCGCATTGTATAGCGGATGAGACCCTATTGCGCCGTCTATTAAGCGGATAATATTTTAAATTCCATATACCGCGATAATTCCGTACTGGAGCGGAATTGGTATTGTGCTAATGTTTGTGGATGCAGGAAAACAGGTTGGAGGGATCCAACTGGATTCCTCAACAGTATTTATTTGATTTCAAATATTTTGATATTTAATGGATTATCATATCGATATATGATATCGTTGTTGTCGTGATTGACTATTTGGTGTGTAGCATCATTGGACCAAATTTGGAATTTTAAAATGATTTTTGAAAATATACTATATGTTGGAATTGATTCATTTTAAATAAATAAACGATATAATTTTAATGTTATAAAAATTATGATTTTTGAGAAATATAGTAAAAGGTTGATTTTTGAAAATATGAGGCTAATGATTTTATAAAATAGTTTAAATTGGGATTTATTGAATTTATTATAAAAAGTTGAAATATAGGATTTATAAAATTTGATTATTTTATAAATCAAAATGATGAAATTATAAAGGACTTTAAAGATGTTTTAGAATAATAGTATAAATTGATTTATATAAGAAATTTATAAATTGATATTTATAAATTAAAATATTTGAATCATAAAACGAGTTTTTATAAGTGTTAGAATGAATTGTGAATGAACTTCAAAATTGAATGAAATTTATAGAATTATAAACGGTGAAGTTATAAATGGAATTTTATAAGCAGTAGGTTTATAAAATTTGAAAAGTTATTTGAAGAATGGATTTTTGATAAATAAATGAACCTTATAAGTTATAAGATTTATAAATTGGGATGTTTAAAAGAACGATTCTTGTAAACAAATAAATTATAAGTGTTTAACTTATCATATGAATTTTTAGTATATCATTGAGTTATAAATCGAATAGGTTAATAAAGGAATTTATAAAAGGAAATAGTTATAAAACAAATAGAATTGGAATTTATAAACGTTGTTTTATAAATTCACAAACGACTTATTTTGATAAGTAAATTGTTATAACTTATTTATGGAGTTATATTCACATTTTAGATAGTGAATAATCCTTTGAAACAAAATGAATAGAAATGATGAAATTGTTAACGTAGTATATTCACGTTTTTGAATAGTGAATAATATGTTAAAGAAAATGTTTAGAATGTGATATTCTAAATAGAATTAAAACGATCTAACGATGTTTTAAAATATGTTGAGATTCGAAACCATAGATTTCAACATTCATTGTTGAAATAGACGTTTTCGAGAAATAAAAGGAAATATTGGACTATAACACTGTTGTTATAGTAAATGATTTCCGAAAGGAAATGTTTTGTATAGCATTGGGATTTATATATCTATTTTAATTTCGAATCCCTATACTAGAGATTTTGGGTTGTCGTAACGATGTTTTACGCAACATTCGTTTTGGCCCAAATAAATATGTTTAAGAGCATGATTTCCTTAAAGAATGAAATATATACTTAATTTCGATTTAAGTATATTGAATATTTTCCAAAGGTTGAAAATAAATAAAATTTGTGAATTACATATGAATAAATAAGTATGGAAATGTCGTCCAATATAAAGTGAATATTTTTAGAATTTATCTTTTTGAAGATAAATTGAAATGAATAATTGAAATCGTATATGCATGGATATTTTGTATATAAATTCACTATGGAATTTGTAAAAGAAAGGGGAACTTGTTTAAAGATAAATATTGATTTATTTTTGAGGTATTGAAATTTTATATCTTGTAAAGATATTTTGGAAAATAAATAATTTGGAAAATTATTTGGAATCTGGTGATGTTGTGCATATCCATTGATAGTTCAATAACCGACTATCAATATTTCTCTTTGAATGGGTAATTGATGTGATTTGTTTGAATTTGAATGCCACACTTATTTTTGAATAAGCGCTCATTATTCGGGTTAACCGGGAAAGGACCACGGGGTCGTATAACCCATTCCGAATATGTGATACGTCGTTATGAATTGCATTTGAAGACCGGTGTTGAAGACCGGATCTTTTGAAAGCGAAAGGACAACTCGTCGATTGTCTTTGCACCGAGTAGCTACGGTATAGAGACTCCCTATGTGATGGGAAGTCCGGACGTGATTAGTGAATATCCGGATTGCAAGGACTTCTTTGTAAGTGCCTTCGGTTCTGTTCGATCCCGGAACAGACTTGTATGGATTGTATGTCTGACGTTACAAATTGAGATATAAAGCAGATTTCTTTCAAATATATTTCTGTTGGTGGCGGAGAATTTATTCTCTTAGCTTAACACCCTTAGAGGTTATGTAGTTGAAGGTTATCAACGATATATTCCCAATTTGGTAATGTGACATGCTGAGTGTAGCTGTGAAATGATCATTGTGTTGATTATTTGTAATAGGATCATTTGTTTGATCGTCTATCCTGGTGATCATTTCTATGATCATTTGTTGACCCAAAGCATGGCTTTTGTATAAAGTATGTTTTTGTGGACGTGACTTCGTCGAGCCTCACACCCCGGGAATGGTCAATACAGGAAAGATGCGGCAAGGTTATGAGGGGTAGCGCCCTTTAGGGTATGTGCATTTCCTTCTGGAAAAGGGTGGTATCATGGTATGGAGCCCAGATACTTACTCATGTTGAAAACACTTTATGATTGTGTGAATTGTTTACGAGCCCTTGGTTGAAAGGTCCCAAAGGACCGGGGGATGGCATACTCGGTCAGTTGTTACTTAGTTAGGGGTAACCCGGCCTTGTGTTGGTAGAGATCCGGTTTGGTTCTCGGGGATGTCCATCCAGAGGCATTCTCATGTGGCAATGGGAAGTTCCTTGGCCTGATCATTCGTTGGAAATCCAATTCCCAATACGAAACCTTGTACGGTATTAGTTGTAGAACCTGCCATTTACTTATGGTGGTCACCACTGTTTAGATGGTAGCTATAGTAGGCATAGTTCGAAATGTCTATGTTGGCTAAGATTTATATTCTACTTTCGAAATGAATTTTTCTCTACACTATGCACTAGTAATAATATCAAATGTTCTTTTTGATATGTATCAAGCATCTTTGACTATCATAAGGAGAAATCTCCTCCGATTCTGCGTTTGCATTATGTGTGTGTGCGGGAGGCCTTATGGTAGTCTCATTTTTAAAAGCATTGCGAATTGACTTTAAAAATATTCCTCTATTTGGATTTTTAATGATAAATAAACTGTTTTGAGTTCTCACACTAGTCACATGACTGACTCGGAGTTTATTGTTTTCCTTCCTAAACTCTGGGTGCCCACCAATTTCCACACGGGCAGTCAAGAGTTAAGGTTTATCAGGATATTCTGGAGTTGCTGGAGGCAAGCTGGATGGCATGGCGTATTACTAGTTTATATAATATTTCTTTTCCGCTGTTGATGTTGTTGTTGTTGTACACTCTGATGATATGGTGTAATGAAATGAAATGTATGAAATGTAATAACTGATATAGTTCTTTGTTTAAAGATTATTCAATTATCTATTATATGTTGTTCCTCTGCGACTGTGAGATTCTGATGTTGTTCTGTTGTTTTCAATTCCGTTCTATTTTCTATTTTCTTTTCTCTCTATTTCCTATCTTCTTATCTCTTCTTCTATCCTTTTTCTTTTTCTTAAACATCGAGAATTCGTATTTCTGTTCATCTTGAATTAATCAATGGAGATCAGTGTATATTCATGGTGTACGGATTTGCGGGTCCTCACAGAAGTGCTAAATGGTAAGTTCGGGCTCCGTCATGTAGCGGACAAAAATTTTTTGGGACGTGCTAAGGTCTTGAAATCATGGGTCATTATTCATATTCCTTAAAAGCTAAAATTTAGGAATATGTTAGTGTGTCATCATTTTAAATAAAAGAAAAGGTTTTAAGGTCTAAGATTTATTACAAAATGCTAGGATCAAGCATATGCATTAACTCATAAATGAATTCCGACTACTTTGAAAAATGCCTTGACTTATTAAAAAATGTAAAGGAAAATGTTTTGAAAATAATAATAATAACAATAAAATTTTAGCGTTCTTTTTGGAAGTTTTTGTCTAAATGTTTTAAAGAAAATTGTAACAGCATGCCTTTTCGACCCTATGAAATCAGCATTAATACATCCTCGGTATTTACATGCTGAACACCCACGTATCGAAAAGACAGATTGTTAGGATGAAAGAATTAAAATACAGAACAGTATCTCACATCGTGATGAGAAATATATAATATACACATGATGTTTAGAAAAAGAAAAAACTGTAATATGTACACAACGTCAGAGAATGCTATACTATTATAAGCCTAGACAGTTATAACAGCCTGTCCTTACAATTGCTGATAAATACTGATAGAAATCAAGAACAACAAAACAGCGGAAGAATATAAGATACGTGTATGTCATCGCGGATCCAGCTCATCTTTTGAAAGCTCCAAAGCATCCAACTAAATCTCAAAAATATGCTCGGGCTGACCGAAGCGTTATAAGAAAATAACGTCTGGGTCGATCTGGTAAATCAGCATGAGAAAACTCAATCAAATCACATTGATTTCTATATTTATAAAACCCTTTCAAAATAAAAGGTATCTCGTAAAACCACACCTACATAAACATGGACGGAGTTTTACCTTACAATAAGCAAACCATTTATACTAGAAAATCCAGTGATATTATAATAATGTTTAAGGGGGAAAATATCAATAATCATGTAGCTATGATGCTCGTGAGTGTACATCACAACAATATTAAATATATAATCAAAAATTGTTAAAGCGCATTTGCTAATTGTATAGGATTCCACTAAGGACCCTCATACTTCGAGAATGGTCGTCCTGCATAAGGATCAAGATATCCTTTCGAAGCAATAATACATCCCTCGTGATGTATAATAGGAAACACATAACTGGCCACACAAGTCGAATGCATATTCATGCATGCATAACCCCCATAGGTAACTCTAGTAAGGATACGATTGCGCCCTTATGGGTGAGCTAAAGCCTCGGCTATGCGTCCTATCTCTGGTTTTAGTCATTACTCCTAATGAGGCTACGTCACGCATTCCACCTCACGCACCGCCACCTGAACAGATCTCAGAACCACACACGGATTCTAATACCTCAATAGGTCTCGAAACCACACATGGAATCCCGCATCCAAAATAGATCGTGGAATCACACATGGATTCCCATACCCAATGGATCCCGAAATCACACATGGATTCCCACATCTAAAGTAGATATTGAAATCACACATGGATTCCATATCCCAATGGATCACGGAATCACACATGGATTCCAACATCTCGAACAAAACTTGAATCTCCTTCAAGCGTAGAACCTGTATACGGTTTTGAAGTGGTTACGGTTTCGAGTCATCTCATCTAAATACACTCTCATACTTACTAGGTGTTCCAAAACAGATCAATTGATTTCCAAAATACTGAATGCCAGTTCTTTTGGAAACAATCAGATAATATATAAGTGTGGAGATTACATCCTAACCATTTAAGCAGACGGAGTTCCTTATCATTTGTCTTAGGAAAACAAAACAAGTTTATACGATAGTATAGCACGGTCGATGGCAACTGTACCACATAGTCCTCGTGTTTCTTCTAGATATTTCCAGCGTTAAATGCTACGGTGTTAAGTAGGAAATATTTTCGAACCACAAAATTAAGAAGGATTACATGTTTAGGCCAAGATTTGTTAGTTTGTTATTCAACTATCAAATAAAAAACATTCAAAATAGAGATTACATTATCCACAGAGACCACTAAGCCTTTCATTAATTTAAAATTACCTTTCAAATATTTATTAAAATATTCATATATTTATCTCACCGGTATAAGTATATCCACAAAACCTTTCACTTTCAAACTTTGAATTTTTTTTCCATATACTTATACAATGATATAAGTATATTCACATAATATTTAAGAAATATTGCTTATTTCAAAATCATATTAAAATGATCAAACCCAAATGTCATTAAAACATGGACATTAATAACCCAAGACACTATTCCCATTTATAAATCCGCATTATTCTATAGATATCTCATCTATAAATCTCCAATTCTCCAAATCTATTTATAAAACTTCTTTATAAATCTTCAAAAACTCGTATAAAACTTCCCTTTTTTAAATCTCTAAAGCCATTTTAGAAAAACAAGCTTCTTTTCCAAATTTACAAATGTCTTTAATGAATTATTTTCATTAAATAAAACCCTTACGTAAGTTTATCCATTTAAAATGATTTCTTTTTAAATAACATTTTATTATTTTTAAACGCCTTTTACAAAACAATTTATTGTTTGAAACATTTTAAGTAAAATAGTTAGTTATCTTTAAACAACGTTAGTAAAATAATAAATTTAAATAATCATTGATAAAATAATAAGCTTTGAAGAAATTATAATAATATAATAATAAACTTTAAAACAAGTTAAAATAATATAATAATTGAACTTAATAATTAATTACCTTTAAAACCTTATTGTTATAATAGGAAATCAAATTTTTAAAACAATATTATTATGATAATAGATTAACTTTTAAACCAATATTATTATAATATTTATTAAATAATATTATCTAAAATAATAATAAGCAATAAGTTTAAAATATAAAATAGTTAACTTTTAAATAATAATTAACTTTAAAATCAAATTACTATCAAATAACTTTAAATATCATTAAAGTATAAAATACCTTTAAATCATATTCAAAATATAACTTAATAATTTAAACAGTATTTAGAATATAAATTAGTTTATTTTAAACATCGTTGATAAAATAATTATTGCATAAAACACTTTGCTAAAATAATAATTATATAAAAATTTGTAATTGTTTAAATTTGAAGTTGATTTAAATCCATAACTTTGAGAATTCGGAAAAAGGATTAGTAGTCACAATAGTACTTAAACAAGCTACCATATCATTCAAATTAACTTTTCAAGTTATATAACTGGTATTTACATAATCAACATATATGTTAATAAATTCGACAATTAATGACCATTGGTTAACACATCACTTTTTCAAATTGGCATATCAATTAACGACATATAATTAGATGTCCAAATATATAAAATAGCAGAACAAAGATTTATTCTGATAATTATATGACCAATTAATTTAATTGGTAAAACAATGGTTTATTTTGCTAAATAGACGTTCGAATTACCATATTCAATTTACTTTAACAGAATGATGTTTATCTGGCCAAGTAGATAACACCCATGAAGTATAATTAATTAAACCACGTAATTATCCAAATTGACATGATAATAATCAGTCAGTATTAATTTATCATTAAATTATACTATATCAAAACTAACAACTATGTATACTAGAGCGTTCTACTCGTCAATACGAGTGTAACACAAAAATCTATGGATCAATCGGATTTACTACGAGGAAGTTACGACATTTCAAAGCTTAACAACTTAGGTTTATAAAATATTTAAACAAATCAAAATAGATTTCTCACCCAAAAATAAAACTACCGGCCCACCAAGCTACCAGACCTGACCCGCATGAATAGGAACCCTTCATCCCTAATCTCAAAATGCAAGCTCCGGGAACCCAATCAACGCGTGCATGTGCACAGAATCCCTGACCACCTATTCGACCAACAGAGACCGCCCGTAAATTTCTTTCCTTGAGCCTGTCACTTCAGCGTCACCGCCACCTCCTCTAACCTCACATAGAAATTTCCGATCACCCAAAACACCATTTTCCTACCATACAAAATCGAGTCAAAAATAGCTCGCAATCCATCAAACGACCACTATACTCAACCATTTTGCCATATGGTTCCATTCTCCAAGCTAGACCCGACGCAACTCTTCGTTTCCTCCATCGACATCGTTATATCCGACGAAACCTAACCCTAGTTTCCAACGATTGTTGGCAACCGTCGCCAAATGCCGTCGAACCTCAAACAAAAATACTACGACTTACCCCAACTCCAATGCTACCAATGCCAACCTCTAAATCAAACCAGAACCCTTACCAAGCGTTCGCCATCAAAAATCGAGTGATAGGTCCTTGTTTGGAACGGTGTGAAACACCTTAAGTCATGCACTCGAATCTTGGATCGAGAACCATATAAAAAAGGAAAGTGATCTGCGTACGATCTACGTACTCATCTAAAGGTTCTTACTTAATTACCTTCTTACCTTCCCACAAATATTTATGAAATCATTTCACAAAAATTCCAACTTAGGTTCAAACATTTTAAATGATACAACTTTACTTATGCAACCTTTTCATAAATCATTTTACCTTATTACTTGCATAATACTCTCCAACATCCTAAGAGTATATACAAATATTAATTTTTATTTACTTCCCAAAATTATTTATGAAACATTTTCATAAAACACAACTTAAGTTCACAAATTTGCATAACACTCAACTATATCCTGAGGGGAAACATTTTCATAAAACACAACTTAAGTTCACAAATTTGTATAACACTCAACTATATCCTGAGGGTATATATAACTATCAGATTCCAACTTTCTATTTTGAACTTAACTTGAGAAATAAATACCCCGTTTTTATTTCAAAATTTCTTTTGAAATGATACTACAGATTTAATCCATAGAAAATATTTATATAGCCCGAGTAGCCCTAAAATTATGCCAAGGAACCACATATTACCTAATAGTATTATACATTTCCTTACCAAGAAGGGTAATACTTAAGAGAAGTGTTTGTCATCCCGCCATATCTCTTGCCTGTTTTTAGTTACTTTCGAGCCACTCAAACTAGTTAACTAAAAAACACTTTTCTTCCTTTCGAATCCATTTTAAAACAATATATAAAGCATATATTTCCAACAAGTAGTTTTAATAAAATATCCATTCCCAACTTACTATGGATTTGTTCGGATTCGGACTCGTGTCGACCGTACAATTACAAAGAGAATAATTTGCTAAGTGCCCTACAACATTTACCGAAGAAACTATCAGATCATCACTTAGAAGATTATTTCGATCATCAAAAAACAAATCAGAACTCATCCCCCAAACTAAACCAAAGAAAACACACCTTTCTTTAAATTTTCTTTTCAAAGATATTTGTACTTTAAAAGTCATTCAAGTAAAACTATTATTTCTTTTTACCATAAATCATTTGAAATGATAATATACATTTTTTTCCTTTTTTTTCGTTTGTAAATCAAATCAAATTTTTTTTATCAAAAACAATTCTATAGCAAGATCCTAATGGTAGCAATCCCCTACTTAGATACTCGAAAATGAACACCAAAATCCTGCAGTCATCATCAGAATTATTTTACAACGACCGAAGTACTTCAGTATTTTATATCTCCTTGAAAATTCTTAGGAATATTTTTATCCCAAAAATATTTTCAAATAATACTATTACTATCTTCTAAATATTGAAAAAACATTTTCCAAAACCACCAAGATTTAAATTCTCAAATTCCTTTTATTTTTAAACTATATTTATAAATCATATTTATATAATTTCACTTTCTTATATATAAATAATTTCACAGTTTGTTAAAATTATATCAAATAACTTTTATTAAAATTAAATTTTAACCCAACATTATCACCGATTACTTTATAGTTAAATTATGAAACTGAATTCACAAGGCATTCTCTTTTAATGTTCCCAAAATTTCTATCTACCCAACTCATGTTCTAAAAATGAAGATTTCAGATAAATCAACAAACAATAGTCAATGACTAGAACTGGGCGAGCATGACTAATCAAATCCTTGATGATAATAGTGGAATATTATCATTCCTAACAAACAAGCATAGAACATGGATTCTTACATCCAAAATAGATCTCGGAATCATATATGTACTCCCACATCCAAAATAGATTTTGGAATCGCACATGGATTCCAACATCTCGAAGAAAAATCAAATCTCCTCCAAGCATAGAACTCGTATATGGTTTTGGAGTTATTACAATTTTGAGTCATCTCATATAAGTACACTCCCCCGCTTACTGGGTGTCCCAAAACCAATCGATCGAATTTCGGAATACTCAATACCGGTTCTTTTGAAAATAATTTGACAATCAATAGCGGACATCATCTCCTAACCATTTAAGTGGACGGATTTTCTTATCTTTCATCCTAGGAGAAAGAAACGAGTTTATATGTAAAGTATAGCACCACCGACGGTAACTGTACCATATAATCCCCGTGTTTCTTTTAGATATTTCTAGAGTCAAATCCTTTGGTGTAATGTAGGAAATATTTTTCTTTACCATCAAAATTAAGAAGGATTACATATTTAGGCTAAGATTTGATAATCAGTTATTTAACCTTCAAATAAACAAACATTCAAAACAGATATTACATTTCCTATGGGAACCACTAAGTTTCTTAAATTAATATTTTATTAATTTAAAATCACCTTTCAAATATTTATTAATTTATTCATATACTTATCTCATCGGTATAACTATATTAATAAAACCATTCACTTTCAAACTTGGAAAACTTTTCCATATACTTACAATGATATAAGTATATTCACATAACATCTAAAAAAGATTTCTTTTGTCAAAATCATATTAAAATGATCATAACCAAATGTCATTAAACTGGGGATATTAATAACCTAAGACACTGTTCCCTTTTATGAATCCCCTTTATTTTATAGATATCTCCTTTATAAATCTTCAAATCTATTTATAAAAATTCTTTATAAATCTTTAAAAAGTCATTTATAAAACTTCCCCCTTTTGAATCTCTAAAGCCATCTAAAAAACAAACGTCATTTCCAAATTTAGAAATTTCCTTAATGAATTATTTTTATTAAATAAAACCCTTATATAAGTCTTTCCATTTAAAATGATTTCTTCTTAAATAAGCAGTTTATTATTTTAAAACATCTTTTTCAAAACAATTTATCGTTTAAAACATTTTAAATAAAACAATTAGTTATCTTTAAACATTAGTAAAATAATAGCTTTAAACAATAATTAATAAAATAATAAACTTTAAACAAATTATAATAATACAGTAATAAACTTTAAAACAAGTTAAAATAACATAATAACTGAACTTAATAATAACTGAACTTAATATTTAACTACCTAGAAACTTATTGATAGAATAGTAAATCAAATTTTAAAACAATATTATTATAATAATAGATTAGCTTTTAAAAAAATATTATTATAATGATAAATTAACTTTTAAACAATATTATCTAAATTAATAATAAATAATAACTTTAAAATATAAAATAATTAACTTTAAATAATAGTTAACTTAAAATCAAATTATTATTAAATAACTTTAAATATCATTAAAGTATAAAATAACTTTAAATCATATTTAGAATTTAACTTAATAACTAAAATAATATCTAAAACATGAATTAGTTAACTTTAAACATTGTTGATAAAATAATTATTATATAAAACACTTTGCTAAAATAATAATTATGTAAACATTTGTAATTTTTTATATTTGAAGTTGATTTAAATCCATAATTTTAAGAATTCTAAAAGTAATCTCAATGGCACTTAAACAAGCTACCATGTCATTTAATTTAATATTCCAAGTTATATAACTGGTATTTACATAATCAACATCTATGTAAATAAATTCAACAATTAACCATAATTAGTTAACACATCATTGATTTGAATTGGCATATCAATAACGACGTATATTTAGTGTTTGAACCAAAAATGGCACAAACACTTAGGATTAAGGTATGGAATAAAGTATGAAGAAAGTAAAATGAAAACCGAGGAATAGAGAGCATGAAACAATTTATAGTGGTTCGGCAAAGCAGAACCTACGCCTACTTCAATATTTTATTGCTTATTTCTCACTTGGAGGCAGAATGTAACGACTCGGATTTTTGATCGTTAATTTTGAACATTTACTTCATTTTAAATGTTGAGTTTTGGAATGTGCGCGAGATTCAATATGTGGTTTATCGATCAAAAATAGTGCAATAAAACTTAAGCTCCAAATATAGCGAATTGATTAATAAATTCAATTATTGAGCTAATAATTAAAAATCGTTTAAATAATTGAATTAGAGTTGAATATGAAACCAAAACGATTTCCAATGTTGATATAAATTCTATTTGAATCAGAATTGAGTTCAAAAGCCTATCTTCTCCATACGATCGAATTATGACTCAGAACCTTTTCCATTACGCTCAAAATCGGGGTATAACATTATAAACGCATAGCGGCATGCCTCAATAGGAGTTCGTAACTATGCAGTAGGAAATTTGATATATTTTAAAATAAAAATAAAGATAAAAATCAAATCAAATCACCTTACCTTCTGAAATACGCTACCCTTCTTATCTTAAAATCATGTCTTCCCCTTTTCATTCTGTTACTTCAAAAGGAAAAAAACGTACGATCGTACCCGTGTAACTCTCGAATCCTTCATTCAAAAAATAATATAATATGAATACTGCGATCGAAGTAGCGATTTAGGCATTGAAATCGAGTACCTGGTGGCGTGAGCACGAAGGGGCCACAACCTCGATGTTTCATCTACGAAGGTTGGTGGCAAGCTGTGATTTGTTCAAGGAATTGGCATGCACATGGCTTCTCGTTGGAGTTGATTTGGGAAGGAGCAGATCACACATGACATTTTCCACTGGCCTCCATGCAAGTTTTGACCGTTCGAAGAAAATTCTGTAGCGGCTGTGGGAAATTTATATGAGGCTATTCGAAAAAGTATTCTTAGTATCAGCTGTGGAAAATTGTATTTAAGAGGGGTGTCGCGATGTGGAGAATGGACTCACTGTGATCTGGCAAAGCATGGCAACAATGGAGGTGATAGGAGCTTGATAGTGAGATGGTCTGGCATGCCTGAGATGTCATTCGCTTGCTGCAGGCAGCAGAGGTTCGATGATCTAGGGTGAAAATCTATATGGATCGTATATATATATATAGTATATGACAAGTACGTGTACGTTAGTATGAATTACATAGAATAACAATGCAGGTAAAATTAAAAGTAATCACGCCAGAATTTTTATACTGGTTCAGACCTTCCGTCCTACGTCCACTCCCGAAGCTCTCCTTTGGAAATGCACTAACCAATTGCCCTCGCTTCGTCCGGAGGAATAGGCTTTTATACAAGAGTATTTATTTGACAAGTATGTGTTCTAGGTAACACTGATTTTGAATACAAGCACAACTTCTTCCTATAATCTCCTTTGAGTGGTATGTAATTTTAAGCTTTGATATCAGAAAGAGATAAAAGTATGCTTTTGAATACTTTTAGAAATCAAAGAGATCACAGAAAGATTATAAAATAAAGAGAGAAGAGTTCAGAATGTCAAGTTAATTGTACTTCTTGAATTCATGCTTATTTATAGATGTTGAAGAGTTTATTTGAAAAGTAACGACCTTTAGTTCATTCTATTTCAGTCCAAGAGTTGCAATGTTTGAGGAGGAAGAGTTATGACTAGAGGAAGGGGATGCAACTCTTCGATTGAAGAAGATGTTTTTTGAGGAGAAATGGCCTTTACATTGGTCAGACATCTGGCCATTTGTATCAGACGTCTAGTTTGTTTAAAAACATTAAACAGAAAGTATTGCCAGACGTGTGAGTACATATGCCAGCCATCTGACACATGTATAGCCTGTTTTCTTAAGTATGTAAAAAAGCTTGTTATTAATTTGTATGTACAAATGCTAGTAAATATTACTCAAGAAGATTCTACATATCTTCTATTTAAGACATTAACAGAATATACTAATATTTCTCAATATAATGATCCTTGTTGCTGTCTTCAAGTCTTGGTCGTGAAAGTCTACCGGCATATGGATGATGTATATATCTATGTATATTGCATGTAAGTGATTGTATAGTTGTGGTCGTCAAAATCGAGGTTCTAACATTCTCCCCCTTTTTGATGATGAAAATTATACAATTCATTTTATAAGAAGCTCCCCCTGTCTTTTGTAATTTCTCCCCTATCTATAGGTAGTATAAACTCTCTCCCCCTTTGTCATTATCAAAAAAGAGTATAAAAAATAGTACGAGGAAATACCACAATAGCATAATGTTATTAATCACAATGCCAAAGTGATAAATCAAAATATCATAGTCAAACAAATAGGAGTTTGGAATATTATTAGTAAATAACTTATTGGTAGGAAAAATAACCTCAAAGATTAGGAGCATTGTCATCATAGTCGCTATGTTGCCATTGCGACTGATCATGGTACTCTTCATCTTCTCGAATAAAAAGTCCATGAAAAGATTGATAGTGTTCGTAATGTTGGGCTTCCTGTGGAGGCCATGAAATGTCTTCACTTTCCTCGGTGTCTACATTGATTGGAGCTTTTCCAAGAGCATGGGTCTGTAAAGGCTCTTCGACCGTTCGAGATCTTGATGGATGTGCATGAGGTACTGGAGGTGGTGTGTGAGATGAATATGATGTAGATCGTGAAGAAGATCGTCCGCGAACCTTTCTCATAACCTTTCCCAGAGTAGAAACGACCTTTTCTAAAAGTCTTTTCTACCTTTAGTCATTCGTGTAGAAAAAGATCATTCGAGGCAAGAAACTTCCTTATCCATGACCTTTTGATTCAAAGATAGGATGCGCTGGTTGTGAAGAGCTACATCTCTGATACTTTCTTATTGTCCTGTTGCAATTCGAGCCTCTTGAATTTCAGAATCATAGTAATAACTTGTTGATTTAGAAGGTCTTGATGTAGATGTAGGTTGTATAGGAGTAGACTGTTGTGTTGAGGTTGTTTGTGTTGTTGGTGTTGGTACTCAAAAAATGGTGTAATACTTGGTGGATTTTCAGGAAGATGCATCAAAGATAGGAAGCAAATTCCATTTTCCTTAAAATAAAGTTCTTCATATTGTGATAAGAATGAAGGCATGTTTTCTGCTCGAAGAATTCACATAGTATATATAGCATAAATAATTGTTTGACGAACTAAAGTCCAAAAGCTTTTAATTTGATCAAAAATATATTGAGCCCAATTTACTTTTGTATGGCCGAAAATAGCATATAAAACTTTAAGGTCATGATCATACACTTGCTCATGACTACCTAATCTAGGAAGTATGGTATTGATTAACATTCGGTTAAGTAGTCTAGCTTGTGGACTAAAACGGAATGGTGATAATTTTCTCATGTCATCTTCCTAAATGAGATGTGTTATTGCATCTCTTGGCTTGTGTCTCAAATCAGGAATATCTTGCAATCTGATTCCTGTATATGAGCACTGTAATATTTGCCCAAGCATTTCAACATTGAATTTGATAAGTTCCCGATCAACACTTGTCCAAACCCAATTCTTCGGATTAGATGGATTCCAAATATGAATTGAACATAAATTTGTAAAGAATAAAAATACTGCTAATCGATCAATTTGACCGGAGTTAGAATCATAGTTTATGAGATGGTGAACCCCAGCATCACTTACCAAATCATCGATTTCATAATTGAAGAATCTTCGAAGTAGATAAAATGGACCATAATGTATCCTTTTCTTTTCCAATTCGTGAAGCCTTTGTCTTCCATCTTGTTCTACCATCCAATCATTAATGATTTCGTCTACGACAAATTGTTGAGAAGGTGTTTGAGAACTGGAGCCTTGGCCTGTCTTCTTGCGCTTGGGAAAGGGTTTCTTGGATTTAGGTGCCATTGATTTGAAATTTTGAAAGAAAGAAGGAAAATTGATTTAGGAGTTTAGGTTTTGTTGTAGGGTTAGGAGAAAAATGATATAAAGAATGTAAAAGATGATTATAGAGGAGGCCGAAATGGTGACTTTGGAGTACGGTCAGATGTCTGTAGGCTAAATCAGACATCTAGTTGTATAGGCAATTTCAAAACAGAGACTTGATGCAGACGTCTGAGAATAAAATCAGATGTCTGTGCTGTGTTAGTGAATTTTCCAAAGAGTTGATCCAGACATCTGGACGAACTGGCGAACATCTGAGTTGAAACGTATAAATTTTTTAGAATTATTGCTAGACGTCTATTCTAAATCCCAGATGTCTATGAGGTATAGAAAATGTTATTAATATTTGAATTAAAAAATACACAAAACATAATCATGAATGAACTTTCTTAACATGACAAATATTATTGCTCTATATCGTAGATACCTGTCGTGACAACTTTGAGTTTATTTTAGAGATTTTAGATTGTTATTACTGATATAATTTGTTAGTAAGAACAAGATCTAAAATATAAATTATAATCTTGAATAGTTTGAACCTTATTATAAGTAATATATATATTTTAAATACAATTTTTAGAAGAATAGAGTTACTGTTTCTCCCATGAATTTGCTTTCTCCTTTGTATCCTTTTTTAATGGTCGAAGTGGAGACCAGAAGGAGGTATTAGACTGAATTGGGCTTCAGATGTTCCTTCTTCCCATAGTTCACGTGGAGTTATTTGATGAGCACGTGGAGGAGTTTCGATCAGACGGGAAGATCGTGCATGAACACAATCCTTTGTAGGAGAGTGTCCACATATTGCAAGAATGCATTTTTCTAGAAAGTTTAGATGAGCTCCTTGGTTTCATTGTGTATAGCATTTGAATGTTCATTATTTCTTGTTGGTAATGATGAACTTTATCAATTTTGTCACGAAGAGAAGCATTTTCAAGATTAATACCATATTTGGCCTTTTATACTTTCAGGGAATAGTCAATATGATACACAAAAGTAGTAGTAGGAAAAATGTGAGTGGAAGGAGAGGATTTTTTTGTTGTTTTGGTAGGTGACGTATACGAACTGCCGGAAGAAGGAGAGGAGAAATCAATGGCTGAGTAAGTTGAATTGTGATTAGACGACATTATATATAAAAGTTTAAATGTGGAGAGTGAAAGATTATATGGTTAAAAGAAATTTATCTTTGAGTTATATATAAGTTTTTCAATTTCTATTTAAGGAAAAATATAGTTGTTAGTTAACGAAATTATTAATTAGAAATTATTTGTAAAAAATTTGTGGTGTTCAGAAGGTTTCAAAACGAAAGGTGAAGAAGGTTTTTTGTTTGATTGCTTTTCTGAATAACCATTTAGGATAATATAGTTTAGTTTATTAATTCATTATATGAATGAATTCCCAAATTTCGTCTAAGTTTTACAAAAGATTGTTCATTTAGTGGTTTGGTGAATATATCGGCAATTTGATTGTCGGTGGTAACAAATTCAAGTGAGATAATTCCTTTTTCAACATTATCTCTAAGAAAATGGTGTCGTATGTCTATATGTTTAGTTCGAGAATGGTTAACTGGATTTTTAGATAAATCGATAGCGCTAGTATTGTCGTAGTATATCAGAGATTTTTCAAATATTTTACCAAAATCTCTAAGTGTTTGTTGTATATAGATTACTTGAGCACAAGCTAAGGCGGCGAAGACATATTCTGCTTCATATGTCGAGAGTGAAACATAAATTTGCTTTTTGCTAAACCACGAAACTAAAGATTGACCGATAAAGTGGCAGGTACCACTTATGCTTTTTCTGTCTGTTTTACATCCTTCGAAGTCTGCATCGCTATATGATACGAGTTGAAAAGTCATACCTTTAGGATAAAATAAGCCATAATCTATGATGTTGGATAAGTAACGTAAAATTCGTTTGACTGCTCGATGATGTGATTCCTTAGGTTGAGCTTGAAAGCGTGCGCAGAGACAGGCACTCATCATTATATCGGGTTTACTAGCTGTTAAATATAATAAGAGCCTATCATACTACGTTAATACTTTTGATCAAAGTCTTTTCCATTTTCATCTTTGTCTAAATATAAGGTTGTTCTCATAGGAGTTGGTTTACAAGTAGTGTTTTCCATTCCAAAACATTTAAGTAAATCTTTACAATACTTTTCTTGATTTATAAAAATACCATTGTCCAATTATTTTACTTATAATCTAAGGAAAAAATTTAATCCAACCATGTGTGACATTTCAAACTCTTTTTTTCATTATTTCAGAAAATTCGTTTCATAAACTTTCATTAGTTCATCCGTATATAATGTCATCAACATATATTTGTACAATTAGTATATCGTTATTTTTATGTTTTGTAAATAGAGTAGTGTCTATTTTGCCAATTTGAAATCCAGAATTTTGTAGATGAGTTTTTAGTCATTCATACCTAGCACGTGGTGCCTGTTTTAAACCATATAAAGCTTTTTTTAGTTTAAAAACATGATCAGGATATTTTTCATGAATAAACAATGGGGGTTGTTCTACAAAAACTTTTTCGTCGATAAAACCATTTAAGAAAGCACTTTTAACATCCATTTGAAAGAATTTAAAGTTACGATGACATGCAAAAGCCAGGAGAGCACGAATTTCTTCAAGGCGGGCTGTGGGAGCGAACGTCTCTTTGTAGTCAATTCCCTCTTCTTGGTTATAACCTTGATCCACTAATCTTGCTTTGTCACGAACAATATTTCCATTTTCATTAGCTTTGCTTTTGAAAGCCCATTTTGTTCCTATTACAAATTCATCTGATGGTCTAGGAACAAGTTCCCATACATTATTACATTTAAATTGATTTAATTCTTCTTGCATTGCTAAAATCCAAAATTCATCTTTAGATGATTTCTTATAATTTTTAGGTTCTGTTGTTGAGATAAAAGCAACATGACTCATTTGATTTAATCTATTTCTAGTGACTAGAGAATTTAAATCTCCAATTATATTATCCAAATGATGATTTTTTAATATTCGTGTGGGTGATCTTAAAACATGTTTATTATTATCAGAGGGTGAATTATTCATATTATCTGTATTTTCAGTTTGATTTTGAGTTTAAATTTCATCATCGTCTTCTTCTTTAACAATCTGTTGAAAATTTTCATCAAAAGACACATGTAAACTTTCTTCTATAATATTTGTTCGTTTATTATAAATTCTATAAACTTTACTATGTTCTGAATAACCAATAAAAATACCTTTGTCGGCTTTAGGGTCAAAATTTTCAAGATCATCTTTAGCATTTAAAATAAAACATTTTGACCTAAAATTTTTGAAATACGAAACTTTTGGTTTCTTTCCATATAATATTTCATAACATGTATTTTAAGTCATAGGTCAAAATGTGACACGATTTAATACAAAATAGGCAGTGGCAATAGCTTTAGCCCAAAAATGTTTGGGCGGGCTACCACTATTTAGTAGTGTTCGTGTAGATTCTTGTAAAGTTCTGTTTTTCCTTTCAACCACACCATTTTATTGTGGTGTTCGTGTAACCGAAAAATTACGACTAATTCCTTTTTTGTTACAAAAATTAGTGCAAATTTCATTGTCGAATTCTCCTCCATGATCACTACGTATATTGTTAATTTTTAAATCCATTAAATTAGTAATCCGTTTTGCAAAGATTTTAAACATTCCAAAAGTGTCACTTTTATGTTTTAAAAATAACGTCTAATTATTTCTTGAAAAATCATCTATAATTACAAACACATATTTGTTATGGTTTATTGATCGTACTTAGGTTGGTCCAAATAAATCTAAGTGAAGTAATTCCAATGGTTGCTTAGTAGATATGTTATTTTTAGATTTGATAGTACTTTTCTTTAACTTGCCACACAATCACTTGCATGCAATATACATAGCAATATATATCATCCATATGCTGGTAGACTTTCCTGACCAAGACTTGAAGACAGCAGCAAGGATCATTATATTGAGAAATATTAGTATATTCTGTTAATGTCTCAAATAGAAGATATGTACAATCTCCATGAGTAATCTTTGCAAGAATTTGCACATACAAATTATTAACAAGCTTTTTTACATACTTAAAAAAACAGGCTATACATGTGTTAGACATCTGGCTTATGTACTCAAACGTCTGGCAATACTTTCTGTTTTTTTTTAATTTTATAGTTAATTTTAGGAAGACCTCTAACTAGATCATGTTTTTCCAGTTTGTTGATTTATTTAAAATTTATATGACATAAATGTTTGTGCGAAATCCAAGGATCATCATGTTTTATGGCTAGACATAAATCTGAATTATTTTTAATGTTCATAGTATATGTATATTACGATTTCTAAATCCTTCAAAGAGTAAATTTTTGCCTTGATCGAGAATTTTACATTTATCTTTCTCAAATTTTCTTTCAAACCCTTTATCACACAACTGACACTAAGAAGATTATGTTTTAGGTTTTCTACTAATGAAACATTAGAAATAATAGGAGACTTACAGATACCGATATTGATGACTTCTCCAATGCCAATGACGAACCCTTTTGAATTATCGCCAAAGGTTACAGTGCCACCATCAATGTACTTTGTATTTGACAACATGTGAGCATTTCCCGTCATGTGCTTAGAGCATCCACTATCTAGTATCAATTTTCTTTATTTTTGTATTTGGATACCTACAAAAAATAAAGAAGTTTAAATTGGCATGCTTTTTACCTTTTTGGGTCCTAAGTGTTAGTAAGGGAGGGTAAGCATACCCATGATGGTCTGTTTCCTTTTGAAATGTAGTTATTATTGTGAACCACTTCTTTCATATAATTACCTATATATTTCTATTTAATTAGGTTGTTATTTGTTTTAGGAACCCATATTTTAGCTATTTTTGAACTTGTGATTAACTTCTTATCTCCGAAAGAAGGTCCTTTTGATCTTAGTATTAATCTTACTATACTTTGTAATTTTTGTTTTATTCTGAAACCCTATTCCATTTAGATTTTTGAATAGCTTGGAAATTTAATTAAATTCTCCAAATCTTGTTTTCCTTTTTTAAATTTTGTAACATTATTTGTAATTTTATCCAATTTGTTTTTAAGATTAGTAATTTCTAATTTTGAAGTTTCTAGATTATCTTTTAAGATAATGTGCTCATTACTAATTTCATTATTTTCTAGTTTAACTTTTCCTAATTCACAAGATAAAGCATCATTTGTAATAGAAAGATTCTTACACTTCTCTTAAGCATTTTCTAATTCTTCTTCTAAAATAGATTTTTCATCTTTTAGTAACCTATTTCAAGTTCTAATCGATTTATTTTAGCAACATATTCCTTATTTAATTTCTTAGTTTCTCTATATTTATCATCAAGTTCCATACTTACTTCTAAAATTTCATCATAAGTAAGATCGGGACATATCTCATTAGTGTGTGCCATGAAACATACATTTGCTTGCTCCGTATCACTTTCACCGTCGGATGTAGAGGAAGAGTCAGAGTCATCCCATGTAACTTGGATTGCCTTTATCTTTTTCTTAAATTTCTCAAACTTATTTTTCTTTTTCTCGTTGTTGAGTTTTGGGCAATCCTTCTTCAAATGTCCGAATTGATCACATTCAAAGCACTTGATTGAAGTTTGATTTGATGAACTTGATTTTCCGCTATTTTGGAATCTTGTCATTTTCTTGAATTTCTTAAATTTTTTGTAGTTCTTGGCAATAAATACAATTTCATCTTCATCCAATTCAGAATCTTCATTGCTTGCTTGAAATGCTATATTCTTCTTTTCATGGTTTTTTCCTTTCTAGCCTGAAATTAGCTTCATATGACATTTAATTTCCAATCAACTCTTCAACTTTGAGTACAAAAGGGTCATCAGCTTCTTTGATAGCCAATACTTTTCTTTCCCACTCAATTGTTAAAGAGTTGAGATTCGATATACTAAATCAAAATCAGTAAATATAAATCCTAGTGCCATAAGATCGTGTTCTATAGTCTGAAATCTTGAGTACATGTCAATAATTTACTCATTTTGTTTCATTTTGAAAGATGAAAATTGATTTTGTATAATTGATTTTTTTTGTTTGACCTTAGTTGTACCTTCGTGTGTAACTTGTAAAGTATTATTAGAAACAATACATTCATAGCTTTAGCATTATTAGAAGCAGCGGTTTTTTGTGCATCTGTCCACATGCTAATATTTGTTTCAGGTGCTATATACTTAATTTGAGTTGCTGGCCATATTTCTAAACCATTTGCTTCCATAAAAATCCTCATTTGGGTTGATCAATATGCATAATTAGATCTGATGAATAGTGGAGGATGTGCAGTTGACTGACCTTCTTGAAAGATATCTGCTACATTAACAAGTTTCAAATACTTGTTACTGTGATTTTAACTAACCTTGCTCCGATACCAATTCAAAGTCTATGTGGATCGTATATGTATGTAGTATATGACAAGTACGTGTATGATTGTATGAATTACAAAGAATGATAACGCAGGTAAAATTAAAAGCAATCACACTAGAATTTTTATACTGGTTCGGAACTCCCATCCTACGTCCAGTCCCAAAGCCCCCCTTCGGAAATACATTAACCTATTGCCCTCACTTCGCTCGGAGGAATAGGCTCTTATACAAGAGTATTTCTTTGGCAACTGCATATTCTAGGTAACACTGATTTTGACTACAAGTACAGCTTCTTCCTATAATCTCCTATGAGTAGTATGTAATTTTAAGCTTTGATATAAGGAAGAGATAAAAGTATGCTTTTGAGTACTTTTAGAAATCAGAGAGATCACAGAAAGATTAGAAAATAAAGAGAGAAGAGTTCAAAATGTCAAGTTAATAGTAATTTTCAAATTCATGTTTATTTATAGATGTTGAAGAGTTTGTTTGAGAAGTAACGACCTTTGGTTCATTCTATTTCAGTCCAAGAGTTCCAATGTTTTAGGAGGAAGAGTTATGACCAAAGAAAGGGGATGAAACTCTTCGATTGAAGAAGATGTCTTTTGATGAGAAATGGTCATTACCCAGGTCCGACGTCTGGCCATTTATGTCAGACGTCTGGTCTATTTTAAAAATAAAATAAGCAGAAAGCATTGTCAGACTCTGAGTACATATGCCAGACGTCTGATACATGTATAGCCTATTTTCTTGAGTATGTAAAAAAGCATGTTAATAATTTGTATGTGCAAATGCTTGTAAAGATTACTCAAGGAGATTGTACATATCTTTTATTTAAAACATTAACAGAATATACAAATATTTCTCAATATAATGATCCTTATTGCTATCTTCAAGTCTTGGTCGTGAAAGTCTACCTGCATATGGATGATATATATCGCTATGTATATTGCATGTAAGTGATTGTATAGTTGTGGCCATCAAAATCGAGGTTCTAACATAGGGATGATGGACCGGCGAGTGCGATGTCACAATGGTGGAAGATCGCGACAGTGCAGAGGTAAATTTATTGAATTAAAATGTAATTAGGCCAATTATATATATAAGATTTAAAAACAGAATTTTTAAAATGTCTTGGTTTGGAAAATTTATTTAAGTTTAGATTTTTGTAATTTATATAGACGATTCTTGTTAATGTATATGGTTTCAAAAGAGAAATTTAATTGGTTAAAAACAGTTTAAAATTTTAAGTTAACTTTGATTCAAACAAATTTAATTATCTTGATGTTAATAAAATACGTAATTTTATTATACGAGGTTTAAATCGAACGTGATCGGCCATTTGAATTCGTAGCTGGGAAGTCTACGTAATGGAATTAAAAATTGGAAGGGATTGCAAATAAAATCAAAGGTGAGAAAATTCTCACTCATTTGGCTGCCAATTTAATTTTAATTAGTTAAAATTAATTATTGAATGCTTGGTTGAAGTTGTTAATTATCATATGTTAAATGATCTATAGTAGTATATATATCAGTATTTGGAGTGATATTCCTACAAATTATAGCGGATGAACCTATATACCGCGATATCCCCCTCGAAGTGGGATTGGTACTTTTATGTTGAATTAACATCTATGGATGCAAGGAAACAGGTTGGAGGGATCCAATTGGATTCCTCAAAACATTGAATTTAATTTCATATATTGTGATATATGGATTGTGTAGAATAATCTATTATAGATTATTGTAGCGATTGGAATAATTGAATGATCAAGTAGCACTGGCCTAAATTTTGGTATTTTAAATACCATAATATTATCTTTGGAATTTGAAGGAATTTAAAAGGAGATTCTGAATATAAAAAATATTTATATCGAAGTTTGGATTATCTTAAAAGAAATTGATTTGGGCACAACAATAAATTTATTTTTGGATTGTATTTAACTATTCGTAAACAAAAATAGAGATTTTTAAAATAATTTATATAAAGGATTTTTAAACGATGGATTTTTAAAAACGATATTTCTGGAAAATATGAAAAGAAGTTGAAATCGATATTAAAGATAGATTGGCAGAAATGAATATAATTTGTAAGGAATTGGATTTATAAAACAGAATTTGTAAATTAGATTATTTTAATAAGTGAAACTTAGAGGAGTTATATATTTATAAATGATGTTATAAATAAAGGAAATTGATAACAGATGAAAATTGAAAATATAAAATTCATAGAGTGAATTTATATTAAAATATGGAAGTAGGGTGAGAAAAATAATGGATAATATTTTTGGAAGTAAAAATGGTTAAGGAGATTGGAATGGAAGTGATGTGATGTGGTTCGAGGGGAGTTTATAAATTAAATTGGTTATTGAGGTTTTCAAAATATATTTTTAATCCTAAGAAGTTAAGTTAGTTTTAAAGGAAAATTGCATTATTTGAAATTGTAAAATTTTAAACTAGTTGGATTGAAATACTTCGGTAGGTAGATTTTCAAATATTAAGTATTTATTTTAGTAAATTCTAACTTTTAAAAACCAGTTTTGAAAATTTATTTGTTTAACAAAAAATGAGTTATTGATGTTTGTAAAAGTGTTTTTGATATTTTAAATAATTATTCGAACATGTTTTAAAAGTAAATTAATATTTTTTTAAATACTTATTTTATAGATATATAAAGTTTTGATGTGATGGAAATTTTTATTACAAATTATCTCGAGATTTGTAAATGGTGTCTATAGTTGGATATGATTTTGAGGAGAGGAAATTTATTAGTGATTCCGGTGACTTTGGAATAAGTTACGAAATATTCTCTGAAGAGTTAATATTGAGATGACTTGGAGAGTAAGACCTGTAATGTTTTTCCTAAGTATAAAAATGGAAATTTGGAAATATTTCTAATTGTTGGGATGGTTTGAAAATATCCTACTGTGGATTCAAGTATTAGAAATTGTTTTCAAATGTTGGAAGTGATTGATATTTCTTATAAAGATATTTTAAAATAAATATTTTGGAAAAATGTATAATAAGGCCTACAAAAATAGATGACAAATCATCAAGATGTAAGTGTCGGTACTGAACCATAGGCAGGGGTCGGTATCGATCCCCAAGTTTTTCGAAATAGCCATCTTCGACTCTTCATCTCGTATCATCTTATGGTTAGATTTGTAATTCCGTAGTTGTTTGCTCCAATATTAGCATATTTTCGAGTCTAAATGATGGAGTTGTCAAGGAGCAAAGTTGACGTTTCAAGTGTTAATGTAGACCAATGGAGAATTTGATCAAACCTACAAAACGACTTTGAAAATAGGCTCAAGGCATCTTGTAGAAGGCATCAACAGAAGATTGGGGTCCACCTGAGGTGGAAATAAGACTCGATACCAATCCATAGGCTGGGGTCGGTATCGAACTCTGACATTGTTGCATTTGTAGTTAAATTGGTTTGGGTTTTTTTTCTTTGGCCTTGTGATCCTGTCTGTACTTGGTTTCTGAACTCTTGGTCTATCTCTTAGGGCTTCCTGCCTCGGTAGCTCTAAGCTTGATCCATCCATTCTGTCTGACCACTGCCTGGTCAAAAGGCTGGATAACACCTTCTCCTAAAATTACATCTCGTTTCCAATATGATGTGCTTTGAATTGAGAAAAGCAGGAATTGCCATGAAAGACTCCGCACTATGTTTCGAATGGTCGCTATCCTTCCTGTAAATTGATTCCACGAAAAGTTAAGTCCATAGTCATCTGCCATAATGCTCTACCAGCATCTGAAATTGTAAATTTGGAATGTAATCTTGTAATCTGTCATTCTAAGCTTGATGATTTTAAAATGATCCCATCCTTGCATTTTTTAAGGTTCAAACTTAATTTCCCTTTGGTTCTGATCCTCGAATATTGAACATGTACACTAACACATATCCATGTGCACACTTTGAGTTGATAGGAGTTTGCATGGCATGCATGGTCCATCACTTGCAGTTGCATAAGCATATATATGTTTACATCTATTTAAATATGCATATGGGTTTTTTCTTTTTTAGGACTCCGTATTGACCCATAGCTTAGGAGTCGGTATCGACCCTTGACTTGGAATAATTTTCAAGTTTGTTTGCTGAAACTTCGTATCCAAGCTTGGTTCATAATACCCATTCGTCTCTATTTCCTTTTCACTTGTCTCTGCCAATCCCAAACCTTCAAGCTTCTACCATTAACAAGCCTCCGAATTCGAAATGAATTCGTGCCTCCTTCACCTAGGATCGTCGTCGCTTGCCTTCGCCTGAAGGTGCCATCACCGCTGTTGACTAGACTCACCTCTCCTTGGTTAGAGTTATCTCCACCAACCCGTGCCTCAAATTTGAGGACCCGTTTTTACAGTTGAATTTATCCTCCTCTTGAACTTGCATTGTCATAGGTAGATGTATGATGAACTTTACAATGGAGATGGACATGGTTGAACAAATGTGGGTGATTAGGGATGAGGATGGCCATGATTTGGGAAGTGGTGAAGGTGGAAGAATAAGGATGAGGGGTGGAATTTCTTTGAGTGCTAAAGTTGTACAACTCCAGCACTTAGAATAATTTCAAAATGTCTTAGTTCACATAAGAATTTTTCTTTGTGTCCTAACGACCTTTTCTTTCTCTTGAGCCTTTTCCAAGGTGTAACCTTTGATTTAAAGCTTATCGGGACGGTCAACGATGACAGTCGTGTCGAGTAATATCCAGAATTTAAGACTGTTAAATAATATTTGTAACAACCCACATATTTTACAATTATATGTTTAAATGTTAAATTTAAATATAGCATCGTTAGTTGAATTTGAAGTCCAAAATGTGACTTTTTGTAAACCGTCGAATTCGGATTCGAGACCACTTCCATTGAGTCCAAAATGGCATTTGCGACCTTTTTGAGTATAAACATCGATATGTTTGGAGTTGATTAGAATTTTGATATTTTTATTTGGGGCTTTGGGTTTAGGTTTCAGCCCACTAACTTAACAAGGTATCCCCAACTCCTCTACCTAATAACTCTCACTCTACTCCTCTTCATTGATTCATTCCATTATTCCTAATATCTCAAGCTAAAGGAAAGAATGGAGGAAAAGATGGGATATTAAAATTCCTAAGCTCTATTCTCTTAGGAAATTCAAATTCTAGTTCTAAAATCAAGGAGAAGCTTAGGTAAGCATCCTCTTCATCTTCTCCATCTCAATCTCTCTTCAATTTTCAGAATTTTGTATAACCTAACTTAGGAAAAACTTCACCTTTGATAATAGATTGAAGATTCTAGAGGTGCATTGAAGAGGAATTGGTCTTGCTTTGTTTTAAATCTTCTCATTTATTGTTTTTAAGTTTTAAAGGTGAGTTTTTAAACTCACATCTACGTCTATAGCTTTCATTGTTGTTAGGTATGAATTACTAACATCTATTTCATATTTATTTGCTTTGATTTGAATTGATTTGGTGAATTTTTCAATTTTGGTGTTTTGAAGTCAAAATCTTTAAAAATTCTACTTTGGATGTTTGGACATGATATTTGGGGTGTATCGAAGAGCCTATAAGGCTGGGTTGTTGTTTGGCATAAATCGCTAGTCTTCGTTGCTTGTTCGATCGCTTCCGAATCGTTTTGGTCATCAATGGCCTGGGAAAACTATTTCCCAGTCCAGGTGACTAGACATCTGGTTGGTTTAGACCAGACGTCTAGTTATGGTCCCTGGAGAAAAAAAATATACACGGTAGAAGAAAAATGGCCATGCCCTCAATCAAACGTCTGGTTAGCCTATACCAGACGTCTAGATGCCTTGAGATAAAAAAGAGCAAAGTAATATAATAAATGACTGAACTCAGGACCAGACGTCCGATCCCAGGTCAGAAGTCTGGTCATGCCAGGTTAGACGTCTGGTCCTGTTGCCTTTTGACCATTTCGCCTATTTTCGAGAGGATTTCCTATTTTTATCAATTTTTGTTGATCCGATTAGTTGTTGTCAATTATTATCGATTTTGATGAATTCTTTTTTGGAATTTTGGAAATCCATTTGATGGATTTGGTATTGATTTTTATGGTTTTAATTCACGTTGTCAACCGTGGATTTTTGGTGATGGATTGTTTTTACAATCATTTCTGTGATTTGTCACTTTAAAATACAAAGGTTTTTATATTAGTAGTAAATATTCAAACTCTTTCACAAAAACGATTTCAACACTATTTTTAATACAAAACTCATTTTTAAAACCGTTTTCTAATCTATTGGTATATATAAAACTCTACCTCATTCGTATGAGAAATATAATTAAATGACTTAGCAAAACAAGTGGTACGAAATGCTTGCATTTTCTTCGTCGGTTAATTTTTGGACTTGTTTGATTGAAATCTCATGACAATCTTCAAGTGAAACTCTACAATATGTTCATAACTATTTAAGTTAAGCCAGTGGTTATGTGACATGAAGCTAAACTCATTTATTTACTTGCTTAGTGTAATTGACACTTCTTATTGATCAATGATGATCATTTTATGATTTAGACTAGCGATATGCGATGTCACTATGTCCGCGTGGGGGACTGTACCTCGTTCTGTTGAGCTTCGTCTCGTTTTTTTGTAGTAGCGACCTATGGGTATTATGGAGTTCGATTCATCGGGTGTATCATTGTGCTACGTCATTGTTCCAAATTATTTGAGTTTCAGGTTCACCAGGCGTACATTTGTACTACGTCATTGTTCCAGATTATTGGAGTTTCAGGTTCCTCGGGCATACCATTGTACTACGTCGTTGCACCGGCTCTATGGTTAGCGACCATGGGATAGCGACCCGTTTGTGATACACATGTTGGTGAGTTTTTATGCTCTCGTTTGTGAAAGGACTCCTCCCTTCGTGTTTTCTAGATTTCTAATTATTAATTTCTGGAATTTGTGTTTCACCAATTTTTTTGCGATTAGCATTGATATGTTTTGTCAATATTTGAGGTTTGGTGAATAAGCTAAATGTGATATTCTTTTTGAATATTTGAGGAGATTTGAGATATTGTATGATTTTTGTTGTTATTAAATGTATGCTTGTCGAAGTATGACATTATTGTTATCATATATTTCTTCTGTATCTCTTATCCTATCTCATCTTATATGATATTTATAGCTCGACTAATCCGTTTATTATTTTTCTTCTTAAATAATACTCGGGTCAGATCGTGGTGTTACCGGTGCTTCTACTTGACTTCATAGTAGGGACTAGCTTCTGAATTTTGGCTAATTACTTTAGCTTAGTAGTTTTTGCTTTTATACATTCGAGATAGAGACTACTTGATGTATACTTATTCTTTTATGATGTTGTGGATCTTGTTTGACCATTACTTTTATGTACACTTCTATATGTTATAATCATATCTCTTTCCGCCTTAGTGATATGAATATATGTGACTGATTTTGTGTTGTGCTTATTTTATTTGTTTCCGAAGGCCACATAACCACTGTGTAGTAGCGTTGAGTTTGTATTTGATATGCCGGGTTTCCTCTAGAAATGAAATGCATGTTATACTATCTGACATATCGGTATTTGCACAAAGCAATTACACAGACGGTCTCTCTTCAACAGCTTTATTCTTCATGCTAGTCGACGGCATTACCTTGTAGTGTCCTTGGCTAGTGTGAGTATAGAGGTGGGGCGTCATAATATCAGAAACTTGAACTACTCAACACTACAAAACATTACACAAGAATTCACTTTATCAGGGGAGTTATAGCATGTAATCACTCTAATGTCGATTATCAATCGATTATTTTATAGAAATAGACCGGAGACAATCCATCCATCTTGCTGTACAAAACCACAGGTGCAACACCTTTGAGATACATTGAATCAGATGCCGAGTTAAGCTTAGCCACAACTCCACATAAACCGCAAATTCCAATTTAGAAAGAACAGCAACAAGAGATCCCATTAGCTGAAAAACTAAATACAGAGAATCCCAAAGTCGAGCAGCAAGCTCCTGAAAATTCGATTGAGCCGGTAGGTGGTCCAAATGTAGACCCTGCACTTGACACTCTAGAGAATGTTGTAATATCAGATGATCCTGTTGATTATGTCGCTTCTAAAATCGATGAAGGATCTCTTCAGAGTATGAAACAAGCAAGGAATTCCATTCGATGACGTCTCGGTCCCGTCTCGCTATTAAAGAGTTCACAATCCCTCGTAGGGTTATATTGCATGTAATAAATACATATGCTTGGCGGGTTGCGTCCCATCATTCAACCAATTCATCCATCAAATTTTTAATTTTATGAGGCTTTCTCCGACACAGTTGCACCCCGAATAACTATGCCTTTCTCCTTGACACATATATGATCTTCACTGAGCACTTACATAGAGCGCCCAACGATGAGGAGATTCTATGTATAAACAGTTTCAAAAGCTAAAAAGAAAGTCCATCCTTGATTTACATGAAACTATTCAGGGGTTGCAGAATGGTTACTAAGGCATGGAACAAGTTGGTCTACTTTAAAACTGAGTGGTTCTATGCCAGCTCTTCGTCCGGGTTTGCAAGCAGATGGCTATTCGGACATAAGCTCCTCTCTATGTGTATTTTATGAATTTTTTTAATAGTATCCACACTTAACTCAGACCCTTGCTTTACTATCCAGATGTTCCAGTGAGACTCAGTAACTAGGATTGTTATGATAATGTTACCCGTTACCAATGCGAAAAAACGACCACGTATCGATACCATAGGTAAGGCAAAAGTGAATATTGATGCATTACCATTACAATTGGTAAAATGATAGTTCATATGCCGATAAATCAGTAAATCCTTGATTGGTAATGGTAAAATTTCCCTACACATAAAACATTAAAATTGTATTGCATTACAATTTTGACAATTGTATAACAAGTAAATATCTTGTTCCTAATTGTAAGTTCGTTAATTTTTATATCAATATTTTGACTTATTTTAAATAATATTTTTTTTCCCATGATTCATCACAAATTATTTACAACTATATAAAATAATAGCTTTGCTAATTATAGACTTTGAACATAATAAAACTAAAAAAAAGTCATTACCATAAATAATACTGTAGACACCTTAAAAACTGGTATTCAAAAGTGTTTGTAGTTACAATTAATTAAAACAGTGAAAACCCAAATTAGCACGACTAGTAAATTCATCGTTATCATTGGTATATTTACCATTAACAACGATAAATTTACCATTATCAAACTAATAGTGTTGGTACACCGATATAAGTTAATATTGGTTTACCAATTGGTTGATATTACTACGGTAACATTAAATTTCAATTACCATAACAACCCTAGAATAAACTAAGTGCTTAGATTCTTGTAGAGATGGTTATAAATGCTTTACCTTTGATTCATCCATGTTATCAAAGCTTCATTGAAATTTGAACTATTAATTGAATATCACTAGTACAACAACTTAATTACATGGTTATTGTTAATTATTGTTTTATTCTACTATATTTTTGTATAGGGGTAGAATATTCAGTCGCCATCATTGAATTAAGAGTACTAAACCTTCTAATATGATGATTGAAGGTTGACATAAATTGCATTTCTCGTGATTCTAAAAAATAATTTTATCAACAATGTTCCTCGACATTAACTTGGATATTATGGAGAAGGTATTTGAGTAAGAAAACTTATGAGGTTAACCAATGTTGTCAATGTGTGCGCTTTGGTGCAAAATAGCTCAAGTTGTACCACTATGCCTTTTAGCAATCTAAGGCGCAGACGGTGCACATGACTTAAATAAAGCACAAAAGGCGCACGAATCGAAAAGCCCAAAGAGGTAGCTCCAATGAATTGTACAATATGAGACAAAATTTAGGCTTTAGCCACAAAATTCGATCGGAATGTACCTATTTAGCTTTAGCATACCTGACAACTCATTTCAGACTTAATCTAGGTTTCGAACAAAATGAATTGAAGGTCTTTGTGACTTCCCATATTGAGTTGGGTTGGATATGTGAGATTCTATTCTCCAAATTACATGTGTGTTCATTTCTTTTTAAAATGTAAAACTCGAATATCAATAGCAGTTTTTAGTCGCAAAAGCTTGTGTAGGAAATACAAAAGATGATGCTCAAGGCGCACAAAAAGAGCAAGCCACAAGGCGCATGCCATGTGCCTTTTCGCTTTGACTACTTTGGTGGTTGCTTGATAAGAGCAAGCAGCAACATAAGTAGACAATTTTTTTGCCTTTTACATATTAAATTAATTGTCATTCATTTCAGTATCGACCCTTAGTTTGAGTAGATTAGATTAATTGGTTAAGTAATGTCAATCATGTAGAGGTGGCTATAAATGGTTTGTAAAAGCTTCATTGGAATTTGCACTGTTAATTAAATATCACAAATACAGTAAACTGATATATGGATTTCATTAATTTACTGTATTATTGTTTAATTGGGTTGATATATTTCAATCAATTTAACCAAATTAAGCATGTTCACCTCCTTAACATAATAATTAGAGGGTTGACAAAAGGGTTGTTTTTTTGTTATGTTTTTTGATTGTAAGAAATAACTTAGTCAACTAAGTTCATCAGCATTAATAAATTTCCAGTTAAATATTATAAAGAATTTATTTGGATAATAATACTTGTCTTGTTGTTTAGTGTTGTCAAGGCGCACACATAAGGAGAAAAAGCCCCACGTGCAACCGTTTTGCCTTTAAACAATCTAAGATGTGTGTTGTGCACAAGACACAATTACAGTGCAAAAGAGTTATCAAGCATATAGCCTAAAAAGTCGTGCTTCAATGAATTATACAGCATGGAATAAATTTTGGACCTGATGCCAAAAGTTTGTGACCTTTTGTTTTGATTTGGGTTGAATATTCTCAAAATTGCATGCATACACAATTTTTTAAAGCTTAAAACTTTGTCTTAACAGTAGGTTTTAATTGCAGAGTTCTATGTAGAAAATATTATAAATGATGCTCAAAGGGCACCAAAAACTGACAGCTCAAACCTTGCGACTATTCACCTTGACTACGCTAGTGGTTGCTTGATATGAGCAAGCATGATAATTTAGACAATTTATTTTGAATAATAAGTCATACAATATAGGTTGTGTTACATGTATCCATTTATTAACAAAACACACGTTGCGGTTACATTTATACTTAATAAAATGACAAAGTTCATTACATGAAAGATAAGTTTCTAATACTAAAAGTGAAAAATTACCTTTGCAACCAAGATTAATTATTTGCATTTAATAGAGAGAATCTAACTCCATGCCTCTCGCATGCAAAGCAAGCGCATATGGGCTACAACCCCCTTCATGCCAATTTTTTCAATGTCTTTTACATATTAAATTGAAATTGTCATTCATGCTGCATTTATTTTTAGCATGGATAGAGTAAATTAACTATTAGGTAATGCCAATCCTAGAGAGGTAGCTATGGTGACGAGAGGATTGACATATGCTTCATTTTCTTGTGATTGTAAGAAATAATTAGATCAACAATGTTCATCAACATTGATAGATTTTCCTATATATTGTAGCGAAGGTGTTTGGTGATTGTAAAAAATAAGTAGATCAACAATGTCATCATTAATATATTTTCATGGATATTGTAGAGAAGGTATTTGGATAATAAAGCTTGCACGGTTGCTTGATCTGAAATGGAGAAAATATGGTAGTTTAAATAATATTTGTTTAAATAATAAGCCATGCAAAATTTATTTATTTTTTTGGACAAAATGTATACATCGAAAAGTGAAGTTTTGGTCTACCATATGAGCTACACCCCAGTCATATCAACTTTTGTGTCTTTTATGGTCATTAAAGAGAAACAATCATTCATAGTGTCCTAGTCCTTAACTTAGCGGAGTAGGCCAACTACGAGCACCAAGCCAATTTTTGAGTGAGTGCAAGCCTACTTTGCAATCCTGATTATTCCCCTAGTTACTTAGAGGGTGATGAAGTGGTAATGAAAATTAATTTTATGGTTTAAGATTTTGAGATTTAACTTCTTTTTTTTCCATTCCGGTTTATTTCACCGATGTGTCTTATTATCAGTTAGGTTCCATTATCTATGAATGTGGGATTTTATGGCATATATATCGATTAATCTTTATTTTTGACATGGGTTTAATTTTTAGAAAGAGAAACTGGATGTGTGTAACAACATCCCAAATAAATCCGTATGTATGGTTATCATAAATTTATATTGGTTACTATATTGGCATATTCTATTATATTATTTAATAAGTAGCAAAGTATTTCAATCTGTATCTCTAAATTAAGTGTATTTACCTTTCTAGTATGTTAATTAATTAGGGGGTCAACATAAGTTGTTTTTTCCCATTATTGTGGGAAATAATTTGGTTAACAACATTCATGAAGTTAATAAATAATTTCCCAGTTGGATATTATGGGGAACAAATGTGCATAATATGTTATCTTTGATGCATATTTATTTGTCTCAATCAGTCTGCACTTACCTGAAAAGCTTATGGAGATTCAGTGAACTCAAAGGTAAATCCTTTTTATAGTCCTCTGGAAGTGCCAAACCTATTACTTCGGATCTTGATTTTTTTTATCATCATTATTTTCTTGAGTTTTAAAGTAAAATTAGCTTCCACAAATTTCCCTCCTTTAAAACAGCACCTGGTACTTTGTTTTTCATATGGGGAGTTGGAGATCGAGATCGTGCACCATTGTCCTACATTACGGTGAATTATTCATATTTTTCATTCTTCCTTTGTTTTGCTTTAGTTTGTTATATCACATTTGTTATGTGATGTTGAGGCTGTTGATTGGACTACAGTTGGTTTTTGTAGGGTAACTGTTTATTTTGGTGAAAAGGGTTCAAAATAATATGTACCATATTTTCATTATTAGTAGAGAAGAGAAGTGAAATACATCTGTCTTCATCGAAAGATCTTTCGTGTGATAGTTAGAGCTCAGGAACCAAACTAGATGAACTTATTAACTATTCCGTGTTAAACAAACATTCTTATACAGCCGTGGGTACAACCTTCCACACTCTCCTCTCTGAAAACTATCTGTTGAGGGAACCGTTGCGTAATGGCGTAATGCTTATATGAATAAGGTGCTGATAGTTGTGTTATATTGATGTATTAGATAAGGGCTTGAGCAGGTGCAAGTGATAAGAAATATAGATGGTTTTTTTTCCTATAAGAAAACAAAATAAAATAAAATAAATTAGAAAATCGATCATAAGATTATCAAATTTCATTGTAGGCACCGAATAAATTAATAAAAGTAGTAGCGTTTTTGAGATTTTTCATCTAAGAAACATACAAATATTTTTTACGAAGTAATTATGGTGTTTAACGCTTTCGTGATTATGAATCAAAAAAATTAAGTAATATTGATATTGCCTTTAAGAGGAGTAATTATGTTGTTTTATTTACCCAATTATGGGGAGAAATATATTAGAAATCATTTCGTCATCTCGGTTCAAGCATTGACAAAATTAAACAATAAAGTACTAAAAACAATAAAATGACATTAAGAATTTTCGTGGTTCAGATGTTAAAGAATTATACACCCACGGTAAAATGTCACTATCTTCTCTCTTGATTCTTTGTACAAACAAAAATGGCAAAGAGTACAATTTTCGGTTAGCGTGTCTCAAAAAGAGTAAAATAAAATTCCCTCATTTTTTGCTACACAGAGGTTTCCGATTAGCATGTCCTTTCTATTTATAGCACACAGTGGTTTACGTGGATTGTCAACGTCATTCTTTCGTTCTTTTGATTTTTGCATTTGGATTGTGCCACGGGTCGACCATCCATCTTGCTTATTTGATGTATACATATTGTTAACGTGACCTTCGATGGAAAACTGAACTTTAAGCGGTTGAATTTTGAGCACAGACGGGAAGTTCTAAATTGAGGCGGGAAGCTTGGAATTGAAGCGGGAAAACCCAAATTTGAGAAGACTATGACTTTCCAGTTCTGTAAAGCAACGGACTTGTGGATTGCGCGCATATGTATAGGTGAAGCTGCAATAAAAAACCGCCCCCCACTGCGGGAAGGACTATACTATCACTAGCACTCTAGGACTTCGCTTTAATTTACTGGGAGTTGTGCCTTTATTATGTTCGGGATGGTGATGCTGCATAGTATTTGTTCCGCGCCAACACCGTCGAGGCTGTATTGCACTGTTCAATCCAAAATATCAACAAAGTGTAGTGTTGAAGTTAAGTAGCATGGCTTAGTAGAAGAGATTATGGGGCTACTTTGGAGGTGACTGGTTTGCATGACTCTATTCTGAGCCATTTTCGTCGATAAAGGACTGCGACGTTTCCCTTGCCTTTGAGTTGAGTTTAACGATCTTGTGGATGAAGTTGTGATCTCTTGGTTTGCCATTGAGGAGTGAGGTTCGGCTCTTGGCTGCGGAACAGTTATTCCATTGCCTCATCTTTCAAGTCTTTCATATTTCTGGATCGAGTTTTCTAAGGATCGCGGCGTTGTTCTGTCACATCAAGATGGTGACGCATTCTTTATCAGTTTAGTATTGACATGGGATTGTGGCGCAGTTTTGTTACTTCAAGATGGCGGCGCATCCTTTGTAGCATTTTGATGCTAAATTGCAGTGCAGACCTGCCACTTTTGATGTTAGTTTAAGATTCAAGTGCAGCCCGTTTGCGTATAATCGCTTATGGGGTGTGTTACGGTTTTGTAATGTTAGGATTGCTTTCGAGACCGTATTACAGCATCCATTTCTCATTGTTACTTGGAGATTGTGTCTTTGTTCCAACCTGTTAATCCTTACTTTATGGAGCTACATCGCAACCTTCATATTTGGTACTTGAAAGCTGTACAGTAGTTCTACTTGTTTAAGTGAGTGTTAGATTCGCAGATCAATTCTCATACTTTGTGATTATTTCAAGTTCAACGCGGTATTATAGCACCAAAGTTATATTTAATGGAGAAGCGCGCTTTTTATGTTGTGTCATCGTCCTTAAAGGTTTGGCGCAATATTACCCAGATTTTGTTTTTGTATACTTTTATTGGCCGATCTTCTAAAAAGTTGTACCTTTAGTCTTTTCACTCCTAAGAAAATACGTTTTGATTCTTATGTTATTCTTCTTTGTGATTAATCAATTACATTTTGGGGATTTTTCATAATTTCAATTAGGCAGTGGAGATTTGAATTGTGGCAAATATATAATTTTCCTCTTCTTCATTGTTTTACACGCTTCAAAAAATGTTAAACAAAAAATCTAATCCTCTCCAAGACAAGTTTCTTTTTCAAACAAAGTAAGGGCATATTTCTTTTCTTGCTGTTTCCTTTGCTTTCCTTAACCTTTAACGATTATTGATAACCGATCCGATATATTTTCTTTGATATGGCTACCGTTTCTGTCTCTCCCCTGTCTTTACCATCTAGGGTATCTAAATTAGGGGAAACAGAGGATGTTTTGGGTCATTTCAGGTTCGGGGTTATGATGGTAGGTTTCTTGAGCCTTGCGATCGCACCACATGCCCCAGATGGTTTCATTTCTGTCCATCCCGAACATATTCGATGCGGACTTTAACTTCCCTCTAACCAAATTCTTCGTGAATGGTTTATTGTTGTTGGTATTGTCCCTATTCATCTTACTCCTCTTTCTTATACTCTTTTGATTGTTACATTTATTCTTTATGCTGAGAAGAGCGCACCTCCCTCGTACGAAGAACTCCAATTCTTATTCTATATCCATAAGAGTCCTTCCGATGGTGAATTTGTATTTTATTATGCTCAAGCAAAAAAGTCGGTTTTCACGTTTATTCCTGATATGACCCAGAAGTAGAGCAACTAATATTTCTCTATTTTGAATTTTGATGATTTTTTATCCACATTCAAATTGTCCTCTATTTTTGATGAGACCACTCCATCGTTCGTATCTCGTAGAAAGACCATCCAGGACATGGGTGAAGATGAGCGGAAAGCGAATTTATTTTTTACCGAGTTGCTACTGCGGAAATACGATTTCTTGCACACTAGGACAACTTCTTTCGTTCTATTTTTAATTTTCTTTAACTACAAAGAAATTTAGGGGTATAATTTGATAAATTGGACAATGAAATTTTATTTCCTGCTCTTAGCCCTCATAAGGACTTTTACCAATCTTAGCACTTTTCTTATGTATATGTGAGATGGTTGGGAATCTTACTGACGGGCTCTTTGATGATTCCTCGTCAAAGAAATTAGAAGCAAAGAAAAAGAAAAGAGGCGATAAGAGGATAAAGGACGATGCTTGAGCTTTTGACCAGCCCATCAAGAAATATCACACGTCTTCTTTTCCTCCCTTTCCTTCTGAAGCTCCATCTATCCCCCTTCTTCAGTTTCTCCATGACCCTTGCATTCGCTACTTACCTTTGCCTGAGGACATTATTACCGTCCTTGCTGAGAGGGTGGGGCGTGTCACTGCGGATGGTTTATCTCACATTTGCTTCTTCCTCCAAGTCTTATCATATCACCCTTCCATTTCCTACACTCTCCAACCCCGAGCTTGCTACCGAGCTCGAGAGGTCTTTGGCCTTCGTATGTACCTTCTTCTCCTTCTTTCTTTAACGGTGACTTGCTTTACCAATTTTTAGTTTATCCGTCTTTGTTTTGTAAGAGGTAACTGCTTTGGCGATTGATGCTCAGAAGAAGGCAGAAGATGATCAGGTCTCATTCGCTGCTCGTACTGCGCATCTTAAGGCGGACCCTACCGCGGTTGCTTTTGAGGAGACTAGATTGGAGGAAGAGCTCAGGGATCAACGAGAGAAAGCGGAGAGGGAGGCAAAGGCAACGGAGGAGATCTTGACATTGAAAGGTCAAGAGTTAGGGAAGAAAGATAAATTGTTAAGGGAAATGGAGAACGCGCTGAAGGATATGGACAAGCTTTCACAGATCATCTACTGTGTGCTTTATAAGTTGTATGCTGCGGGTAAGTATCAATTTTTTGTTGATCGCTTGGATATTGTTTTGTCGAGGTCAATCTTAGTTTCTTGGAGGACCCAGAGAAGATCGAAGACGCCCTTACTTATTGTAGGACAGAGTGGGCTAAGGAGCTGGAGAAGAAGAAAGCTTCCCTATCTGCCTTCCAGAACATCTCTTTTTAGCGAGATGATGAGGCTGCGCCATCTAAGAAGACCGAGGCCACCTCGACCCCCCAAGTTAATGTAACTATCCGACCTTTGTAAATGATTTTTGCTTCTTATGTAATAAAAATACTTTTGTTTTTTTTCTTCTTCAAATTTTGTTGCGGTTAATTTCTTCAGTTCACTGGTTTCATCACCGCATTACAAATGACAATGATATTTTCGTTCTTTAGTCTTCTAAGGAAGTATTATTTACTAAACTCTTGAAGGAAAGCATGAGAAAACTTCAAACTCAGCCCGTAGATCGTCTTGGTCTTAGTGCGGGGCGATCCGCAAGTGTAAAAAAGAATTGAATGAGTTGTTCACACAACTTAGAAATGAAACTCAGGGGTTGCTTTTCAAAATTGACCAAATAGTTAGGGAAAAAGAAGCTCTTAGCGATTTTGTATTGCGTTGGTGGCGTTATGCTTTAGAGAGCGGTTCCTTTCCACCCAACAGCCCTCATTTGGATTAGTTCAGGCTTTGAAATCTAAATAAGGAGTAAACGTTGTGTATAATTATCAATTTTTTGTACGTGAATTTATTAGATTTTCCATAAAACTTTTTCTTCATATGACATGTTTTTTTTAATTTTAACTTCGTGCATCTTGACTTCTTTTGAATCGAACTTTGATTACTACCAACTAGGTCAATCTTCGTAGGCCTCCCTCCGAATCCGTCGAAGCCTTTGAGTCCAAAAATCTTTCATTCCAAATCGCTGATGGCTCGGATGAAACCAGTGCGTCTGAGTTTGAGGTTGTGGCCACAACTTTTGTCGTGGCTTTGGAGGAAGAGAGTCTCCGTTTGATAGTTGCTAACAAAGGGCTTGAAAGAGACTTGAACAATGTCCTTTCCGAGCTCAAGGAAGCAAACGATGCACTTGAGTGTCAGTATCAACATAATGTCAAGTTGCGTACTGAGATGGATATTGCAAACTCTAAAGTGACTGAAGTAGAGAAGTCATTGAAGGATGGTGAAGCGCTTTATGAGATCATTTATGAAACGGAGATTAAAGAGCTAACGAAGACAACAGAAGACAAACAGTTTGAGTTGGAATACATATGTCGACATACATATTTGCATATGTCGATGATAATTTTTAAATTTTGAATTTTGATCACATCTCTTCACGAGTAGGCAGTTCCTTTTAAACACTATCTAAATCAGTGAAAAAATGCCTTTTAGTTTTAAAAAGTTGTGATTGTTTGTCACATCTTTTCACGAATAGCTACATTTTTGCAAACACTACATAAAGGTTTTAGACAAAAAATTAACTGACTTTTCATATTCTTCTTTCTCTAAACTATATCTACTTATTTTTTTCAAATACAAATTCTACTTTTCTCTACAAACTATTAAAACATTTGCATGTATTCTCTCATCAATTCAAAGACTAAACCACTATGAGAAGAGCTATAGGTTATCTTATATCCTAAGTACAACTGTTTGTTTTTGAAAATTAACAACTCTGATCGTTAGCTCTTCAATATTCGTTAGCTCTTTGTTTTTGAAAATTAACAACTGAGATCGTTACTGAACGTAAGGATATTATACCCAAAACCAGATATTATTTTATGGAATTGTATCTTAAGCTTATTTTTGGTATTCATGCTCTATCGTGCGCTTAGCGTGGTATGCTCGCTATTTGGGTGCAGATTATATTTTAACGGTGAAGTCAGGTCGCGTATCTATAACCTTTTAATTCACGCGTTTGGTTTTTTGTACTAGTTGAGGCCGTATAATATCCTTACGTTCAGTGTAATTGTTTGGCTGAGAAGCCGAGTTGCATATGCTACAACTTAATGTTACTAGCTATGTTAGTGAAATTAACACAGAAATTTTTATATTGGTTGAGCCCGTCTAATATCCCTACGTTGAGTTTACTATATTACTATTTTCCATAATAATGATAATGTTTGTTCTACAAGTAACGTTGATTATACAAAATAAGACTTGAGATGCTTTGAATTCCATGTTCTCGAAATGTAACGACCCGTAAATTTTCTATAATTAAAATAGCTAATTTAATAAGATTTCGTGATTTAATGTTAGAAAAAAAATTTGTAATTCATTTGGAATAATAATAACTGGAATGAATTGCAACAATAATTATCCAAGTAGTGGAAAATAAATGCTACTTAGTAAATGCCTTTGCAATCAATAGTTGAATAGGATAATAAATGTTGAATTCATTGGGTATAATAGAGTAATTGATTGATAAGTAAAATCTATTTTAAATTAAATATTGAATATTGAACAGGTAAATTGTTTAAATTAAATATTTAAAACTTATTGAATAATTGAATAACTGTAAAATGAAAATAGGGTTCTAAAATTGTGAATTGGTTTTAAAAGATTGAATCTTATAAGTTCAATTCCAATATTTCAAGATAATGAATTATTGGATAAGCGAAATTGTTTAAATTTAATGTTTGGAATTTATTGAATAATTTAATAATGGGAATTGGATAACTGTTTTAATGAAAATGGTTGTTCTATAATTTGAATTTGTTAAATTTTATAAGTTCGTTTTGAATATTTCAAAAGATAGTGATTTAAGAATAATCAAATTTAACTAAATTTAATATTACAAATGTTTAAATAATTAAATTCCGAATTTGATATGATTAATTTGATATTGAAATTTAATATATGGAAATAGAGTGAATAATTGAAATTTGATTTAATATGATTCAAATTGGTTTCCAAAGTGAATGTAAGTTATATTGGGATTATAATAGAGTTAATAAGATTTTAAAAAATTGGAATTTATTGGATAATTGAATAACGGCTTTAATATGATTAAAAATGATTTGTAAATTTTTATTTTATCATATTAAAGTTAGAATGATGTTGTAGAACTTTTAAAATCGAATTAAAAGTAAATTTGTGAAAATTGAATATTTTAATATTTAATTGACGAGTTAAAATAACCATTTTTCAAAAAGTCTCGAATTTCGACGAAACCAGTTTCATCGGATCCGTAACGTGATATTATTGTAAGATTTCAAATTTCGTGTCAATCGGATTTACCGTTTGTCCGAGGCGAGCCAAAACGCATAGAAATTCGTTTAATCAGTTTAATTTAAATTTGATCGTTTATTTCTGTAACTCACACATACGATCGAATTAGCTTCTGAGACCTATACCATTGTGTCCGGAACGTAAGGTAAACCCTAGAAACGCCAGCCGGCACATTTCGTCTGGAGATCGTTTAAAAAAAAAGCATGTGAATTTTGGAATTAATAATAATATAATATATAAAACCTTATATAAACATAACAGAAACCCTAGTTCATAATGCGCACCCGCCGTCTCTTATACAAACCAATGCCCAAAATTTTGTGCCTCTTCTTCCTCTATTTTCTCAAAATCTGTAAGGAATTACGAAATGTTTTCAACTACAAAAACGTAGAGGGTGGAGAGACGAATACATCCAACTGTCAGTTTTTGTTATCGTCGTCGTTTGGAGGCGAGAGACAGCCGCGTCCTTCTGCCGTCGCGTGCGACTTTCTAGGCAAAAAGGGGGGCCGAGCTTCGTGCTCTTCTGGCTGGTGGTGGAGCTAGGCTAGGCAGGTGGAACGACTATCGTTGATCGTCGTATAGCTTGACGATGTTGGAGCTTTAATTCGATAAAAGTGGCGGCTATGGGTTACTGGGTTTTCGCGTGTGAACGAAGAAGAAGAGGAAAGGAGAAGGGGCGGCCTGGATCTAGGGCTGGAAATCAACGGCTCAGATTGTTGCTAGGTTTAAAATTATAAAGAAATTTGTAAAATTATTATATATTGAATCGTCCAAACTTTGTAATGCTGTAACTTTTTGATTCAAGGTCGGATTGTGACGAAACGAATTGCGACGGGTTCGTTTTATCGAGCACTACGCAATGGAGCTGGATTGGAGTCGTTTGAAGCTAGTGAAAATTTCGGATAAAATTAAACGCTCGTTTAATTTTATTCGAAATAAAACGCTGGAACTAAATTGAAAATCAAGGTGAGTGTTTTATAACGCTCACAACGTACTAAATATCTTTATGCTAGTTAAATTGACATTATGAAGTGTTATGATTTTATTTGTCATTGTTGGATAAAAATTTAATTGTCATATAGCTTGTCAATTGAATTAACCGTTGGAAAATTTAATTTACAGTTAAACTGAAATTAAAATTGAATTGCGATTAAATTACCTGACATTGATAACTATGAAACTCTATGAACTGTATTGTCTATTGGATGATGTATTTTGATGGATGTTATTGGTTGATATTTAAATGCTTGGATGTTTATTTGCTTATACATACTGTTATGCATACATATGACACTGTGATTGGTTTAAGTAATATATACTCATCCCTGACATTTAATTGAAATAAATAATTACTTGGCCATAGGATAGAAAATTATATACGGATACCGAATTGGCTAAATTAATAATTTTTAAAATCGTCGATTTGAAATTTATTTAAATGTTTTGATTTAAAAGTTATAAATAGAATCAATTTATAAAAATCGAATTTATCGAAAAATTGAGTTTGGAATGTTGAAATAAAATTTGGTTAAAAGAAATTGTTAAATAATCAAAGTGGAGACTTTGGAATTTAAAAATCGAGATATGATTGAATTTCGTAAATTGATTTGTTTAAAGATTTAACCTAAATTCGAGCTTTGAATACTACTAAGTTAAAGTGATATAAAAATGATATTTCGAAATTGAGCTTGAAATTTAATCATATTTGTAATTGGGATTTAAATTTGAATATTGAAGGATAATTTTGTTAGGTGTTAAAAATTGATATTTTGAAAAATCAAGCTAAAAATCGATATAAATTGAAATCGAATAAATTGAAGGTGAATGTAAAATTGAATCAATTTGAAGTCAAGGTTGACAATGATTTGAATTGAAATCGAAATTCAATCGGTAGAGTGGAAATTGAAATTGATTTGAATTGGGAAGTTATAATTGAAATGGTTTGGTTTTGAAGCTGTTTTATTTTGTTTTCCAAATTACTCAGTTATATAAACCACTTTTGAATACTTAAACTATTTTAATTTATTTTAAATCTACTTAACCCAATTTAAATTATTTTAAACTAATTTATCTATTTCAAATCCATTTTAAGATTTTAAGTATTTTAACTATTTTAATTATTTAAAACCACTTTTAAAACTACTTAAAACTATTTTCTAAAATCCCAAACTGGTTAATAAGGTTAAATGTTTATGTTTTAAATCTTGAATTTGAATACGAATTGGATTAAATGAAGTTGCAACCTAAATTGAAATTCGAAATGTTTTGAAATCGAAATGAGATATTGATGCGGAGAATGATTTTTGAAATGGAATCTTACATTTGAATAGATACGTTGATATTTGAAATGGATTTGATTTTTGAAGCGAATATGATATTTTGATATCAATTATGAATCGATTTGAAATGTAAAAGAGCCAACGGTGTAATAATACGTAGTTATTAAAGAGACCGGGATCGGATATGGACATACTCTCTGTCAATACTGAAAACCACTTTAATAACTATTATACGTGGAGTGTTGATCCAGAATGAAGTGGATGGTTTGGTTAACGCGTTGACTGAAGAAAGAGAACGATATTAGATGACCCCTGACATGACTAAAACAGGAGCTGCGCCAGGCCATTGAGGTTCGCCATCTCTAGCGGACACACTTCTTCGATACCATATCTATTACATTTGTGATGCGATTTGGGTGCACCCCTTGATTTGGGAGTGTTGTTTCGCGGTGTTGGGGTAGCTGCTGGCTATGCTCAACATCAGTCCGGATCACGCAACTACTAGTATCCTAGTTGGTATCGCCTCATGTATCTTGTCATACTGATTATCCTATTCGCGACCACTATGTTATGTTTTGTGTTATACCTATAGGGTACCCTCTTATAACCACCAGTTTACGGTGGGGCTTACGGTGCTGTATAGAATATGACATTATATAAAACGTGTTAAGGGGGATTATGGTAACGCCTTAACGCTATTATGATACTTTATATTACTGATAGACATTATCTACTTAGCGTACATTACTACATAGTAGATAGTTTAACGGATCCTTAGAAGATGGAAAATCCTGTAACATCTCTTGAGTTATTGCACGCACGTTGACACTGGATATGAGATGTCAAACCCTGTAAACATCTCTGACGCCGTTGCACTCATATTTATTTACGATTGATTTAACTTTCATAAGGATATTTTAGTCCTGACTCGAGTGTTTTGTCTTTTCATTACGCTCGGGTCAGTCCCGAGTTTCAGATTTTTGAAGATCTATTCTGGAGGACGAAGAGGAAGATTTGGTACACTATTACTATTATTATCTGTGCATCATGCTGTCTGCTGCATTATTTTAATTGTTCTGTTGTATATGTATAACTCTGATAAATGTTGTATAAATAATTGTCAAAGTATAGTAAACAGCTTCATGAACTGTTTATTTGACTATTATATTTTATCGTTCCGCTGCGAGATTCTGTGCTGTTTCATTTCTTTTATTTCTCTTTCTTTTCTTTTCGTATTTACCCCAATAACTATCTGCCCTTTTGAATGGTTTGGAATCGACATGTGTATTTGATTGTCGATTTATATTGTCCAAAAAGGCGGGTCGTTACACGAAACTAGATTTCCATCATGTTTTGATTTGATCCGAGGGTTGATCTAGAATTTGCCTTTGAGATTGGCATTAGTTTTTGGGCTAGCTTCTTCATTCTCATTTCTGAGAGTGCCGCTGTCACTCATACGCTGCATAGCCAGTGCAGTCGATGAGTGATGGAGGTGAGCCATTGATGGATAGGGAAAGTTGGCCTAAAAGCGGTATGTTGGACCATGGATCTCTCTAATCCCTTCACGCGTTGGTTTATTAGGTTTGTGAATGATTGAAGAGCAATTAGGACAGGGTCTGAGGTACATCCGGGTTTGGGCTTAGAGGGGATGAATGAACTTTTTGGGGATTTTTGAGGCCAGGTGTAATTGCTCTTGGGCAAGAGTAGTGAAATCTGTGATATTCATGGTATTGTAATGATGTTTGAAAAAAGTAGTTAAGTTTTGCTAAAGAGGAAAACAATGCCTTCCTTCTAGCGTCAAAAATGTTAATAATGTTTTCCATATCAGAAACAACCAAGTGATTTTTATGAAGTAATCATAGTGCTGAACGCTTTCGTGATTATGAGTCAACAAAATTAAGTAATATTAATATTCCATTTAAGTGCACTAATTATATTGCTTTAAAGCTTACACAATTATGGTGAGAAATATATGAGAAATCGATTCGTTATCTCAGTTCAAGCACAGACAAAATTAAACAATAAAGTAAAGTACTGAAAACAATAAAATAACACAGACAATTTACGTGGTTTGGATGTTAAAAAATGTTACGTCCATGGGTAAAATGTCACTATCTTCTCTCTTGATTCTTTGTACAAACTAATATGACAGCGTACAATTTTCGATTAGCGCGTCCCAAAAAGAGTAAAGTAAAATTTCTCTTTTTTTTGCTAGCATCCTTTCTATTTATAGTACACATAGGTTCATATGCATTGTCGGTTTCATTTTTTTCGCTATTTTGATTTCTACCTTTGGATCGTGCATTGTTTCGACCATCAATCTTGCTTATTTGATGTGCACGGATTATGAATATGGCATTTGGTGGAAAACTAAAATTTAAACGGTTGAATTTTGAACATAAGCGGAAAGTTCAAAATTGAGGCGGGATGCTTGGAATTGAGGCGGGATGCTTGGAATTGAAGCGGAAAATCCCAAATTTGAGTAGACCGTGACTTTCTAGTTATATGAAGTAACATGCTTGTGGACTGCGCATATGTGTAAATGAAGCTGCAATAAAAAACCATCTTCCATTACGGGAAGGACTATACCATTGCTAGCAGTCCGGGACTTCACTTAGTTTATTGGAAGTTGCTTTATTATGGCTGGGTTAGTGATGTTGCATAGTATTTCTTCTACACCAACACTATCGAGGCTGTACTGTACTATCCAATCCGAGATATCAGCAAAACGTAGTGTTGAGTTAAGCTGTATTGCTTAGTAGAATAGAATATGTAGCTACTTTGGAGAGTGACTGCTTTGCATGACTTTGTTTTGAGCTGTTTTCGTCGATAGAGGATTGCATTGTCGCCCTTGCTTTTGAGTTGGGTTTATAGGTATTGGGGATGAAGTTGAGATCTCTTGGTTTGCCTTTAAGGAGTGAGGTTCGACTCTTTTTTGCGGACAGTCCTTCCATCGACTCATCCCTTGAGTCGTTCATGTTTGTGAATAGTGTTTTTTAAGGACGGCGGCGCTGTTCTGTCATGTCAAGATGGCGGAGCATTCTTTATAGTTTGGTATTGACATATGATTATAGCGCAGGTCTGTTACTTTAGGATGGCGAAGCATTCTTTGTAGCTTTTTGATACCAAATTGTGCCACATACTTGCCACTTTATATATTATTTTATGATTGCGGTGCATCGCCGTTTGCGTATAATTGTTTATGGGGATCTGCCGTGATTTCGTAATGTTAGGATTGCTTTCGGGCTACAGTGCAGCCTCCATTTTCATTGTTTCTTAGAGATTACCCATTGGTTCCAACCTATCAATGCTTACTTTATGGAGTTGCAGCGCAACCTTCATATTTGGTACTTGAAAGCCGGGCAGCAGTTTTACTTGTTGAAGTGAGTGTTAGATTCATAGATTGATCCTCATACTTTGTGAGTATTTCAAGTTTTCGACGCAGTATTATAATGCCCAAATTATACTCAACGGAGAAGCACGATTTTTATGTTGTGTCATCGTCCTTAAGGCTTTGGCGTAATATTATATGGGTTTTTGTTTCTTGTGTCCTTTTCATAGTTCAACCTTTATTATAGGGCAGTTTCTTTGGCTCAACGTTTACATTAATTTCCCTTTGTTTGGAAAATATGGGTGTAAGAAGTAGTATTTCAATGTTCATGGAGCGGATTGAGGCAGAAATATGGAGATTAAAGAGAAACTTACAAAAAATAAATTAATACAACACACATGAGGGGAAATAAGTTATACATGTCATCTTTTAGAGATATCATGTTGCATAGACAATTTGGAAGCCACTAAAATGTTTTTTGTTCATACATATAACAATGTCAACTCACACTATTATGCTATTCTATTATATATGCTAGCTGTAGTTATGAAAAAGGCACACAATGCCGCAAAATAGCTTGGTATGAGGCGTACATTTGTGGATATTTCATCGTTGTTGAACTCGCCTCTTTCGAGAAACTCTTATGATATACGCTCAGAGTTGCTTCTTCTCTTTCGAGAAGAATTATTATCATTTATCCTTGTACCTTACTTATCTCATACTAATCAGTTGTTTAAGCTAGACTGGCCCGTGTATTTTTATATATTCGGGTCATATCGAGTTGTTTCAGGTTAATTACCTACTATAGGACTTTGCTATGCTGCTTTCGTCTTGAATATTCTACTTATCTCTTTTTATGTAGTTTTGTAGTTGTTTTGTATGACTCTGATATGTATCTATTGTTTTGACTCATTGTATATTGTGTGGTCTTTGTACAACTTCTGATATATCATTTTGTATTCTACCGGGATGTATCTGTATATATATATGTGTGTGTGTATATATATGTTTGACTGCTGTTCTGTGATGTGTTGTACATATTGTTGTTGTATTTTTTTGATAGATCCATTAGCCACTTTAGTTTTGTATTATGCATTTATTGAATATGTTGATTCACTTGAGAAAGGAAAATCTTTTTAGAGCACATTAACGCATTTAATAGATGTTTAAGACAAAGCTATAGATGGTTGCTCCTAACCAGCCCTATTCTCCGCATTAGCAAACAAGTGGAGTATACGTAAGCAGTAACAAGGTTAAGCTATGCTTTTAATGATGTTCGTATCTTAAAGACGTCAAGTGGGGTATACTTAGGTGCTCTTTGGATGCAATCGCCTATGTAAGTGTGAGAATGGTCGGCTTTAAGAAAATATTAAGGCTTAAATTCTCTAAAAACACTCGAAGAATCAACTTTGTTCAGAACCAAAATGAACACGACCAAGAGATTGAATGCGAAGGGAAACAATTCTTTGCCTGGTTATACACAAAGGCTGACGGTTCAAGATGAAATAGTTCACCATTAGCCAACTGTATCATATAAGTTTTAACTATGGAAAGTTTAAAGTGAAATACCTACTTATTCACGTTATAACATCTGTTCTACATGCACTATGTGATATTCCCCTTTTTGTGGAAGAAACATATATCATCATTCATGTGTGAGATTGTTAGAAATCTTTCGTAAGAATTGTATGAAAGAAGATATAATTAGTCCCACGTTGACAAAAATAAGAGAAGTATACATCATCAGGCTCGGTTTCAGGGTTAGACTGGCTAGGCGTCCGCTTGGGGAAACCTCTCGGGTGAGGGCAATGGCGGGGAGGTAGGTGGTTGTTGACAGGCTTTTCAAGTTTATGGTTCAAAAGTTCATATTGCTGCTTTTACAAACAAAGTTGATATTGGTGCAGTGGTAATATAGGCTTTCTGATTCAAAGGGACAGGACTTTTGATTTTTTTGTCGATTTCTGTGAATACAGGGAATAACAGTATTATCTCAGTTGGTCCGGTCATTCTATGATTATTATTTTCACTGTGTACATTATGAAGATATTTTTTGAAATGGGTGAAGAAGATGCATTAAGTTGGAATGTGAATTTTTCAGGTTATGAATCTAATTGGGGATGTAAAAGGAAAAGTTGCTATTTTGGGGGATGACATGATTGATACAGCAGGTAACTTACTGTGTTATCCAGTCGCTTGCATGATTTTATGTGGAATTCCATAGTTCTATGTTACTGAATTCCCTCTTCTTCTTTTTTTTTACAATGAAATTAGGTGCAACCACTAATGCTGCAGCTTTATTCAAGAAAGAAGGAGCTAAATCGGTTCTTACCTATGCCACACATGCTGTTTTCAGGTGAAATATGGGTTACATATTATATCAATGTTACAAAAATAGGAGCTGTATCGGTATTTCGTTTTTTCTATTATTCTGACATGAGCTCAACGAAATTCACATTTGTATAAATTAGAGCTGGTCTGCAATTTTCATATTTGTACGCAGCAACTAGCAAATGAATTTACTGACTTAGAAGTATAAATATTGTGCATTTTGTGCCCCACTTGCAATTGAGAGATTGTCTGGTGGCGTTTTTAAACAAGTGATAATCACGAACCCAATTCCAATAGTTGAAGTTATTCTCCTCAACTGACCGTGCTTTTTGTTGCAAACCCTCTTGCTGAAGCCATTCTACGCATTTATGGCGATGCCTACGTTAGTGACATTTTCCAGTGATCCACAGGTCCTGGAGTGTTTTATTTATTTTCTCGTTTTTTATTTATTTTTGTCTTGTTTATATTCGATTTAGCTTTCTATTTTTTATCTCATGAAGGTAACGCAACAAAGAGAATCGTGCAAGGATGCTTGTTAAATCATTTTGTTAATTGATGCTACAATATTATTCATCTGATTAAAATAATGGTACCCTTGTAGCAATGTATGAAAATATAATGTTTCTATCCAAAGAAAATCCCATTATAATTTTAAGAGAGGAAAAAAATTGTTGTTATTTTTTGTTGGTTTTGATTAAAGAATCATTTGCATTATTCAAAGCAAGATGATGTTCTAACATATTTGTAAAAGAAGATGGAATGAGGAAAAAACATATTAGTAGTACAAGAAGAAAAATACATGTTTTTAACTTCATTTTATAATATATTATTTTCAAGTCATATTGCTTACATTATCTCTAATTTGGAAGTGTCCGAGTGTTACTTGTTTATGTTTAACTCTTCATATTTTGATCATAATTCATAACATTGTCTGTACTGGATGAAGAACGGAAGTAAAAATTGCAACTTTTTTTTTGGCCTGGAACATTTACACTATCATAGCATGCAAGCCATGCAAGAAATTATGTTCTTATGATAACACTATTAACACAAGCACATATTAAGCACATTTCACGGTTCACAAATGAAAGAGCTAAACATACATAGGTAAATGTACGTTGAAACATGAATTTGAAAAAAAAAATCAAGAAGAAACAAAAAATACAGACAAATTAACAACACTTGTGGTGTACTTACATCATCTGGTTCTTGGGCACATCACATTTGTGGTGTATTCTTGGGCACATCGATAGATCGATCAAATAACAAACTGATAGGGTTCAGAAAGGACGTAATGTTTGTGTTTGATGTAAGAAGGAACGTGAAACTTCTGTCCAACGAATTAATTATCTATGAGACAATCGAATGTAGTGTTTCGTTTAAAAACGAATTTTATGTTTTCGGTTTTCAATATGTATGTCAAATATGAGAAGAATGGAGGGACGACATATGAGATGAAAGAAAGACGGATGAAAGGACGAAAGGGATAGAGAGACGACGGAAGAATGAATTATTTCACTTGCTTGTGTTATTTCCTAAAACACATAAATAATAAGTTGATATTTTTTGTAGAAAAATGACACTGGTAATCATCTCAATTACAATTCCTAGCAATTGGGATAACCAAACTCTTTGGGTGAAGTAGATGCAAAATAATCACCTCAAAAGCAGGAACTTCTGGTCTATCACAATTCCAACTGGCTTTGGAAATGTCTTCTCCAATTGATACCAACTCTCCTCCCTCTAAACAAATACAGTGGTGAAGCTCATGTAATCACTTATTCTGGAGTGCTCTTGGGTTGAATCTGGCTTGGTATTGAATTATATTATATTATATTATGAAACCAAAGGCTAGCTTTTAGTATTCCTTGGGAATGTATAGACAAGGAACTGCATGTTATAATATATGTAACTTCTAAAGAGTGGATATGCTATACAATATTTGTTATATTTTGTTTAGTCCCACATTATGGGATAAGTTAAATTTCAAGCTCTAAAACTTTTATATAATGGAGCATGTGTAATGGAAATATATTACTAATTTCAGAGACGAATAAAATGTTTCCATCCTCTTTTTCTAATGGCTTCTTATTTTTGTATAGTTGGAACACGTTATCATGTATTGGATATTCAAATCTAGAAGAATCTAATCTATCCTTTCCTCTTATTCAACCAATAAAATCAGATCTAAAATTTTCTAGATCCGCTTTTCTAGATTTGTTTTGCGATTGATTTAGGTCTAGATCTAAATATTCTTGTTACACAATTCTATATCTATTTCTCAATTTTTCAAATCTGGATTTAAGTTTTAATAGATCTTATCTTTTCAAGATCTTATTTTATCACGGATCTAAATTTATAGATCTTATTCCACTGTACATGTATTTTTGTCGTTATATTTTAGATCTCATTTACTATAGATCGTATTTTTTTGTTCTTATTTTTCTGATCTCATTATATTGTAGATCTCAAAATCACATTCGAATAACATATCCTTGAGATTTGTTCATGGTTTAAAAATAAAATGTTGTGATTTTTTGTATTTGGATTTAAATTGATTTCAAACTTGCTTATTATTGCATGTTTTTTGAGTTCATTATTTTGGAAAGCAAAATTTGAATTTAACAATTTCTATTGTTGATTCAAATAAATTTATTGAACTTAATTGCGTTTTGGTTTGTGATGTAGATCTAAGTAATCTATGCATGTTTGGTAAATGAAGTTTTCATTTTGAAAACTCTTTGATTTGGATTTTGACTTTGAAATAATTTTGAAATATATAGTTTATATTTTCAGAAGAAATATTTTATTGTTCCTTAGAGAAACATATACAACAACAATGCATATTTAGAAGATCATATTAAGTTTAGATTCAATATTAATATTGATTTAGCACACCTGAAGTGAATGGAAACATTAATGAAAGCATACACGATAAACTTAATTTTTAGCATTTGAAATAAAATTAAGAACCTGTAGTTCCTATAATATACTAAAAGCTTGAGTTTCCGTTAACAATCAAATTTCAAGTTTTCTTGTACTAAAGAACTAGAAGTTCCAAAAAAAGCGGAAACTTGAATTATTAAAAGGGATATATATATATATACATATATAAGTAATTTCAGAAAATTTGACAATTAAGAAGTAAAGATTCTCTTATGGTATTCGTGTTAATTTTATTTTCGATATACTGAACTTAGATTTGTGATGAAATTTTGCTAAGTAACGTTAATTAGATTAATTTATTTGTTTGTAAAGAAATCAATTCGTTGTGACAATATTTTATATTTTTGGTTGCAATAATGTTAAATTGCATTTATCTTTTTAATCATAAATGCATTAAATGTTATCGTCATAGTAACAAATTAAATTACTTATTATCATAAATGCATTGACTATAGTAAATTAAATGTTGTTGTGTTTTATGTTTGGAATAAGTATAGACATACGGTTTATTATCTGGTGTACTTATTTTAGCCAACAATGCTAGATATAACGAAAGAAATAAGTTTGAATAACAAGCTGAAGTTGTGAAAAGATTTTTTTTCAACCAGAAGTTGTGTAACTCAGTCCAAGACTTGAAGTCCTGAATTATGAAATGATTTGTTGATAAAGTCTATGACTTGGAATCTTATAGTTATTTTTTTATTAGTCGAAATGTATAAGCTTCTAAACAAGAAGTTCACACAAAATTTGAGAACCCGAAATTCATAATAAATTAATGGGCTTGAAGTTCATGAATTAGAAACCCAAAGATTTCTTGAAACTATGTGAAATGTTAAGATTACACTTCTTGAAGAAGTTAAAAGAGATAAATACATCTTAACACAAGATTATGACAGTGCGTTCAAGAGATTTCAAAAATCACAAAATGAGTTATATCTTACTTACATCTTTGCATCTACATATTATATTGACCAAATATCCTGAAGGTATTATGTTGTATGACATTTCAAATATGTCTTGAATTGAAAATTAATTATTAATTTAGCTTTGAAAAGGATGTTCATTATTTATAAAATATGAATTCAAATGACATTTTAGTCTATATCTCTCATTTTTCATTTCAGTTTATACGTTGTAGTTGGTTTAAAATGTTTTTCCCTGTTATATATACTTCTATGTAAAAGTACACATGATCAATTTATAGGTTCTGTGCAACGCGAAATATAATTTCATTTCAATATGTGCAACTTTAATTTGATTATTCTCTCTGTTGCTTTCTCATTGATATATCTAAATATAGATCTGATCTTTACTAATCGTACTATGTTATGAAACCTAAAGTTTTGACAAATTATTTTTGTGCATTAGTCAAACTATTTAATTAACGAAATACATTATAGTATTATCTAGAGGAGATAACTCATATAACGTACTATTTAAGTTTATGGATGTGTGTGTATATATTAATCTCTTGATGCGATGTTTTCTTTAAAATTTATATTGCAAATCCAACATCCCAGAAGAGATGTTATAGAAATTTTATTTTTGTTAGATAGCAATTCCTTCAAAAGAAACACTATATTTCCTGAAGAAATATCATATAAAACATTAGAAGTAATAAAAATAATTTATCTCTAAAAAAAGGTATTGTATACCAATATTACAGTTCAGAAGTAGTGGTTCTATCTCTTGCATCTTACTTTCATTTGGTGCATATAATTTTGTTACTGTATTAAAAGTTTGATGTGACATTTGAAAAATAGTTACAACAAAAATCTCCAATAGAGATATTTTATGCTATTGTAAAACTAATAATTATATAATTTATGTGAAAGAAATATTGTATGTTGATATGACATTCTAAAGCAACAATTAACAAAGGGATCAAATCAAAGAGTATTTCATCACTGCAATATCAAGCGGCGCCTCATTTTCAAAGCCCTAGTTTATAAATTTGGACGAACGAGTATAAAAGAGAAAGCAGTCATTTTTAACGCGAAGGAAAGAAGGCCGAAGGAATAAAAAGAAAAGGGGGATTTCTTATTTGGGTCGGCTACCATAAAGTATCAATTGGGTTTTATTTCTCAAATTAGAGTTTTGATTTTTAAATTGTTTTCAAATTTTTATTTTTTCTTTTAAACAGTTGTGAAGTCTAGTCATGTGAGTAGGAAACTAACTACGGTGGTGTAATTCGAGAACTCGCAACTAAATGGTTGAGTTGTGGTACGTTTTGAGCGTAGATTTAGTTTAGTCGATATCGGGTGTCGCGATTTTACGTGTGTAAGCGTCTGAATACTTAATTTCTAGTAGAAATTTTGGGGGCAGCACGTAGGCAGGGTTTTACCGAAGCTGGGTAAATCTGTGTTGTTATGTTTCTGTCTTTTATATTCTGCTATTATCCGTGTTGCTATTTTTATGCTATTTTCAGTACTGCGTTTATTTTATATACTTTCGCATTAAATTTTTATAATTAATAGTATCACCCTATTCAACCCCCTCTAGCGTGAAATCGATCCTACAAGTAGTATCAAAGCTGGGAACAAAAGCCCATTTTTGATTTCCAAATTTTGGTTTTCAAAAATGACCAATTTTTTGTTTTAAAAATTTGAATTTTAAAATGGCTTCTTTTAATAATGCTTTTGATGAGGGTCAGTCCATAGTTAGACCACCAATGTTCAATGGTGAATAAGCTTACTGGAAAAACTGAATGAAATTTTTTCTGAAAACCATTGATGCTTATAATATTGTTGAGACAGGCTAGAGAACACCAACCATAGTGGTAAATAATCACGAAATAGATAAACCAATGGATCAATGGATAGATCTTGAAAATAGACTATAGAATGTTAATGTTAAAGCTGTGAATTCTATTATTTGTCCATTGGATCAAACTTAATTTAATCGTGTCTTACATTATCTAATTGCATAGGAAATCTGGCACACACTTGAAGTGACTCATGAAGGAACATCTCAAGTCAAGGAATCTCGCCTTGCCATGCTTATTAGCAAATACGATAATTTCGGAATAGACAAGGAAGAAAATGTCAAAGAGATATACGGACGACTTTTCAATATTGTATATAAATCAAAAGCTCTCAGAAAATCATACACAGAGTTGAAAATAGTCCGAAAAATCCTCAGAGTCCTCCCGCGAAAATTTGAAGCCAAAGTCACTGCCATTCAAGAATCAAAAGATTTGAAACAAATCAAAGTTGAAAAGCTCTTCGAAAATCTTGCCACTTATAAGCTATAAATGAAATTCAAGGAAGAAAGCGAAGGAGGTGATGCATGAAAGAAATCGATATCTCTCAATGGAACAACAGAAAATGACGACGACGACGGAGCAGCTGAGCTGGCACTATTAATAAAAAATTTCGAAAGGTGGAATCACAAATACGGAAATCCAGCTGAAAAGCAGAATAGTCAAAGCACTAGACAACTCAGACGAGCAAGAGATCATTTGTCACAAGTTCAACAAACCGGTCATATCAAGCTCAATTGTCCACATAATCGATTCAGCCAAGGAAAGAAATAGAAAAGGAGAAGTTTGCAACCACTTGGGATGAAACTGATGAAGATAATAAAAGCAATGGCAATGAGAGTGAAAAAGCAGATTTGTGTCTTCTAGGTGATATAATTGACAATGATGATAACGAGCCAAACGAGGTATCAAAACTTACTCATTCAAAGTTTCTTATATATTTTCACGAAGTAAATGGCTGTTTTGGAAGACTTAAGGAGAAATATGCTAAAATTTAATCACAAAGAGACACTTTGATAGAATTAAATAAACAACTTAATCAATTGGTTAAAAACTATCAAAACAAAAGCCCTAAGTGTGACAAGTGTCCATCATTTGAAGAAGAGATTAAACAATCAGAAATTAAAATTAAATCAGTTAAAAATGAAATTCTGATTTTAAAAGAAAGTAAAAACACGAGGAGAGAGAATTCCATTAAAAAGTGCATACATTTATTAAATGAAAATGAATCTCCCAAAACCCAAGTCCAACAACTGTCTACGACTTTAGAAATTTTTTCAAAAAGTGAAAGATCATTAAATATGCTATTAAGGAACAAACTTTAATACAGGTAGACTAGAACTTGGATATAATCAACTTGAACTTGTTAGAAGCAAAATTAGTCAAGTCAAATCTGAGTGCATAATTTGTAGAAAAATAGGACACAATCAAAACATTTGTTGGCATAAACCCAAAAATGTAAAAAGCATTCCAATTTGGATTCTAAAAGGCATAAATATAAAATCCCTTAATGTTAAACAAATCTGGGTGCCAAAAGGAATAAATTTAAATTCGCTTGGATCAACTCAAACATTTTTTTTCAAAATTTGTTTCCACTAACAACCATGGACCTATAAAAACAAATAGGTCACAAAAATCTTCTCTCGTATAGGCATGGTGGCAGGCCGAGGAACAACAACAGTGTTACCTGGATTCTGGCTGTTCCAGGCACACAACGTGCGAAAAATCAAAGTTCCTTAGCCTAGTATAAAGGTGGCTGAATCATAATGGGTAACAACGAAAAATTATCGTAAAGGTAAAATAGGTAACGTACATCTATCTTGAACAATATATTAGATGTGATAATCTGCACCATAATCTTATTTAATTCAGCCAGTTATGTGATAAAGAAACGAATGTTGATTTTGATTCTGACTTATTCAAAATTGTTGGCCAATTAACTTTTTATGCCGTGAAATATAGAGTCTTCATATAGATTTATTTGGATTATTGATGATGTTTTATTAGTTGATGATTACTCATGATATACGTGGATATATTTGTTTCTGCATCTGTTACTATGTTCATTATTTGTTTATTTGCATGGCTTCAATTCAGTTTCATTCAAAAGCTGTTAAAAATGATTTTAAGATATTTTGTTTCACACTTCACGATCTGATCTATGACATAATAATCTTGAGCTAATAGGAAATTCGGATGCAGATAACACTGGCAAGCTAATTGATAGAAAAATTACTTGTGGAACGTGATTTATGTTGAAACATTCAATAGTTGCATCATTTTCAAAGATAATATCTGTATACTTTTCATTTCAACCGATTTTTAATTAGCAGACATTTTTCTTTTATAAAACCCTTTCTAGAAAATCAATTTTGTTGACCTTGTTTCAGATTAGTCATTTTAGAAAATTTGATTTTTTTGGATTTGATCTTAAATGACTACATTAACTAATCTCGCTCCCTGCTGATTATCGAAAACATAAATAGTGATTGAAAATGTGACGAGTGCTAATATTAATCATATATTATAACTTGAGACTGTACATTTAGTAAATTTCTTTAGAAATTTAAACAAGAGTTATAAAAACTTTTTGTTGGTAAAATATTCCACGACCATCTCTAATTCTGTTATATTTCTAACGACCATCACTCATCAAAATCCAATATAGCATGTCAATATGTGGTATTTTAGACAGAAAATCATTCGTTTTTCATTTTATTATATTTTAGAAATAAAAACATCCAAAGTATTCACTCTCATTTAAAAGTCCCCACGGTTATGCATTGGTAAATTACTTGGATTTTTTTATTATGTGCTTCCATGCTCATTTAAAAGTCCTCACAGTTATGCATGTATGGAACACATATCAAAAATGATAGATTAAATAGACAAGGTAATTCTAATCTCATTTAAAAGTCCCCACGGTTATGCGTGGTTCGAAGATACTTGAATTCTTTTTTTTAGAAAAAAATTAAGAATACTACTAATCTCATTTAAAAGTCCTAATGGTTATGCATGGTTAGTAGATATTGAAATTCCTGATATAAATATACCACAAATAGACACAACTATATGTTTTTATATAAAGACATTATCCCTATCATTCTAAAGTGGAATATGCATCGAACAAAGTATTTATGATTTTTGTTTGATTTTTTATTGAAATTTAATATTTATACTCGATTGGGTATTAATATTGTAATAATGTCTATCACTTTATCTCTATTTTTCTACCACCGTTACTCTTTTGCTGATAACAAAAGGGGGAGAGAAAAGTTAAGATTTTGGCAAACAAAGGTCAAATATTTTATTTTGTATTTTCTATTTGCATCTAGGCTCATTTGCATATTTTTATTTATTTACATGCGTACATGAAGGGGGAGCATTCAAATAAGGAGAGCAAATTGAATGATCAAATACATTTAATAAAATTCAAAATTTTAAATATATTTTGTTATCATCAAAAGGGAGAGATTGTTGAATATGTAAGTATATGATTTTTGTTTGATGATAACAAATATATATACATATATATTCATTTAAATGTATTTGTTAACGTACTATTTTATTTTTTCACATAATAGATATTTGCTGAATAAAATAAATAACAAAGAATTTAAATTCAAGCAGATATTTTATTTAAACAAATATTTGTTACAATGTTGAATAGTACAAATTTAAGGTCTCACTATATATATATATATATATATATATATATATATATATATATATATATATATATATAAACTTCAATTACATTACAATTTCAATCACATCACATTTTTCACTATATATACATTTTCATCTCACTATGTCTCACTCATTCACTCGTATTTGATCTTCAACTCTATTTCAGATTGAATCCAGCATCTGAGTAATCTGCAAAATAAATACTAACGTAGTAAAATTAAAAAAGAAATATTTGTGCAGTGTAAAATAAAATGTGTATTTTGAAATGTTATTGCCTTAGTTATTTGGGTTGTTCGTCGTCATTTAATTTTGAATTCATCATACACGAACAACTTGTGACATGCACAGTGTATCATTGTACATGCCACAAGGCCGTACACACCAGTATACACTTGACAAACTGCGGGGACATGTGAGCACAAGGTCAAACCGAATCAAAAGTCGGGTTCAACTCAAGTGAAATACAAATAAAGTCATGATATTAGCATAAAGGTCAAACCCGAGCTATAAGCTGGATTCAGTTCAGGTGAAATTCCAAAAATCAAAATGAAGTTCAAGTGAAAAAAATGAAAAGTGACATGCACAAGAAAACAATGTAGCTAGTTAGATACGGAACCAGACTATAGTTTCAAGTGCACAACAACATCGAGTATGCCAGACCTCATATATACTATGCACATGAATCAAATGCAATCAACTGAAGTGAAGACCTGGCAACATGTATGATATGATCAAAGGCAACAACATCAACCAAGGTCAGACTGCACAGTCAAATGCAGGCATATGAATACAAACTCAGACTGTAAATACAAAGTTCAGTAGCATGGCAGAAAGGCACACAACACAGTCTCGACCAAAACATGATGTACTTGTCAACAAGGACATAGTTGATGCATGCAGACTTCAAGATGTAGTGCATAGTCAAACTGAAACAACATATACACATGCCCAGGCTCTATTGAAGTCAAATGCCTTCAAATGAACAAGACCAAAAATGAAAATAAAATGGCATATGTATATACACATGATATGGACTATGGTGAACCAAATTGAAACAGAGTTGAACAAAGCCTCAACAGTAAAGTTCTAGAACAAAATCAAAGACAACTAAATCATGGAAAAGTCTCAACAACACACACACACACATCCATATGCATGTGTACACATGGTGACATGCAATAGTGAAGCCACCAGACTACATGAAGTCTAACAATAACCAATGGACTTAGACTTGAAGTAACAAGAAGGATCAACTAAACCCAGAAATGATGACTGGAAACACTATAGCAACTCAACACAATGCATATGTTAGCAGTGATGTACACATTGAACCAAAAAACTATACATAATGTGAAGATATCAAGTGAAGGCCACACCAGCTTGAATGTACATAAGCAACAATGCACATCAACTATCAAGTACAGACTCAATGAAACAACACTAAAAATAAGTCACATGTTCCAAACAACTAATATCACACATAACTTCAAGCATGCAACCGAATACAAGTCGAAATGCTCAACTCACAAAAATGCAAAGCTATGCCAGAAAGTGCAGACCACATTCATATGAAACCATGGTCAAGTATATATATATACATATATATATATATATATATATATATATATATATATATATATATGATGCATGTGTAGTGATAACTAGTACAGCAGCTCGAATGAGCATGTGTACTTATATACATATGCAACAGCCGGAATACAACTAGAGAATCACCAAACAAGTGAGGTAGACAAGACTTTAGTTTCGGATAAGTGAAACATGGAGATAACATTTATGTACACATATAAAACAGTGGACAATGTAACCCAGACCAATGTCATGATACAACTACAGATGCAAGCAAGTCAGAAAATCAAGGCATGTAGCCGTGGTGACCAAGATAATAACAAAGTCAAATTTACACAAAATCAAAGTGGCCAAGTCAAATGTAATAGCAGTTTCAAATTGAACAAGTCAGTGCCGAAGTTAAATATTATCACAGTCAATAAGCACAAAGAAAGGAACCAAAGTCAAGTTCAGATGCCAGAAAATCAAGCCGTGGCAGCCAAGGAATCAAACAAGTCAGAATCGAGCCGTGATAATCAAGCAATCATAAAATATACGAACTTGAACAAGTTAGTACAAATCTCAAGCATTCAAGCAAAATTGAACAGCAAAACAAATTAGCATACAATCGAATATTTAGGGAATTGAACCCTATTTAAACCCAAAGTCACCATTGCCCTAAAATCCATCGAGTTCAAGCAAGCCAATCGGTAAAGCAAAAAGCATAAATCACATACCATTAAAATCGAACTCGGTCGAGAAGCAACCGCAAGCAACCATCAACAAAGGGATCAAATCGAAGAGTATTTCATCATTGCAATATCAAGAGGCGCCTCATTTTCAAAGCCCTAGTTTATAAATTTGGACGAACGGGTATAAAAGAGAAAGCAGCCACTTTTAGCGTGAAGGAAAGAAAGTTGAAGAAATAAAAAGAAAAGGGGGATTCCTTATTTGGGCTGTTGCCATAAATTATCAATTGGGCTTTATTTTTAAAATTAGGGTTTGATTTTTAAATTGTTTTTCAATTTGTATTTTTTTTCTTTTAAAACAGTTGTAAAGTCTAGTGTGTGACTAGGGGATGAACTACAGTGGTGTAGTTCGAGAATTTGTGACTCAATGGCTGAGTTGTGGTAGAGTTTCGAGTGTAGAGTTAGGTTAGTCAATAGCGGGTGTCGCGAGTTTACGTGTGTAAGCGTCTGACTACTTAATTTCTAGTAGAAACCTTGGTGGCAGCACGTAGGTAGGGTTTTGCCGAAGTTGGGTAAATCTGTGTTGTTCTGTTTCTGTCTTTTATATTCTACTATTATCCATGTTGCTTTTTTTCTACTATTATCAGTACTGCGATTATTTTATATATTTCGGCACTAAGTTTTTATAATTAATAATATCATCCTATTCACCCCCCTTTAGGGTGAAATCAATCCTAAAATATATACATAATTAAACATATATATATATATAATAGTTAAATATATATGTGTATATATAAGGCTAAATAAAATGTATATATATGAATAATTAATTCCATTCAAATACTTAAAACATATATATATATATATATATATATATTAAAATTATTTCCAAATCAAAATTAGCATAATAAACATACAATAATAATTTTATTATTATTTTATATATATATATAATAAATAGTTTCCATCGTAATAATTAAAAATATTAGTACTAAATATTAAAAAATCAAAATTTAAAATATAAGAAAATTTAGGATCATAAAATACAGGTTCAAATTTTTTTTTCATGATTTTTTAATAAATAAAAGAAATGTTCAACCTAAGTAATTTAATTATTAAAAATATTAAATGTTAACAAAAAATTCTGAAAATTTTACGTGGGTTACTGCATTGATGCAATATTTATTTTAAATATGATAAACAATTCAAATAATCAATAAAAGATAATTTAAAATTATTTATATGTAAAAAAAATTAATTTTGAATTTGATAATTCATATTATGTATAAATAGGCAAAAGGAAAAATTCTAAGCCGTTTATACACTATAAATATACATATATGTAGTTATATGTTTAAAATATACATTAGTCTATATTTAAATTAATATATAAATATACATAAAATAATTAATAATGAAATTTTTAATTTCTTACAGCAAATTATGTTTGTTTATACATAAATTATAACACATAATAATATAACCATGCACATAACCAAACAAATTTGTGACAACTACATATACCTATGAAAATCTCACCTAACTAGTTATACGGCATTAATATATATACAGATTTGGAATTATTCAATATTAAATCATAAATATGATATGATTACCGCTTATATAAATGAAATACTAATTGATGATGCCTTTGAGTCCGTTTGAATCAATGAATTCCCTACTCTAGTTATGCTCGATCCGTCAGATTGCAAGTCTGGAATCGTCGACCTTTTCTATCAAATAGTGCTTTTACTTAACTTGAATTGATTTGAGATTCTTAGAAAGGATATGGGGATTAATTTCGGCCAGCAAACTTGATAATTATGGCAGCCAAAAGTTGTTTTTTGATTAAGGGTTTATATATATATATATATATATATATATATTTATATATATATATATAGCATTGTACAAGAGAGATATTAGGACAATCTCATTACCTATTCTCTCTTAATCTTAGCCGTCCATCTCTAGGTCTAATCCTAAGCTTTAGCCGCCTCCATTGTCAAAGCCGAAATTTGCAGCCCTATTGATGGGCTTTAAACCCATTTAAGCCCAAGCCAAAACGCTACGTAATTAAATCTAATTTAATGGCTTATTGATATCGTATATCGATTGGTACATTTATAACTATTATAAATATATATAACAAATTTTATTTCTCAACCTATATTCAGATTTTTGTAATTAATATTACATAAATATTAGTTAATTTAATTTATTTATAACAATTATAAACTAATTAAATCATTCAGTCTTAATGGAATTCATCATTTCAGTTGTATAACTCTTAGATGTAAATTTGGTCAGCAATAAACACCGAACTATTCAAATGTAAACGTTTACACGTAACTTAGCAAGTGGTGTGACATTATGGCCAAATTTATCTCTTATTCATTTTAGTAAAATCTTATTTAATTTAATAAGCATTACCTGTTAGTGCCATTTATATACACCAATTCTCTTCGGTAAAAACTGTATCACTTTGGGTTTATGGAATTTGGTAATGGTCAAAATTCCAATATTGTCCGCATTCAACTCTATAGTCCAAACACAAAATCCTTGGTTCAATAATAACAATTATTATTAGTCGTATTACTCTGACCAAAGATTTTGACTTTGGGTTGAGTTGACTTTGACCATGATACTAACCTCATATAACTGAAGTGACGAATCCTCTCTTGAATAGCGTCTTCCTTCCAATAATTCCACTCGACCCAACTATAATCATTTGATGTATGTCGTCCCATGATTTGACTATAATCAAAGGAGATTTTTCATATTGAATGTTGACAGTATTCTCAAGTTGAAAGAATTGTGTAAATTAGTCACGTCGATATTTTCTATTTGACCTTAGTTATATTAATGAATAGAAAATTATCGAGTGAGTCATTCCATAGTTATCCAATAACTATCAGTATGTAACCCCTTGGTGCCCCCCATTGTCATGAGTAATACACTATCCAACATTTGAATAGCGTTACGTACTCTAGTCTTAACGAATACATTGATATGCAGTCTCGATGCATCTTGACTAGGAACATTTTAAATAATACATTTGTTTCATTGTGATAAATTACTCATGGTTACAACACTTTGTAACTACTATCACAAAACATATCATTTATGGATTTTCTATTAAATATACTTTTAATTAAATTTATTAATTAATATAACTACATTATATCAAGTATATAACAAAAAGAAAATACCTTTATTTCAAACAAGAGTGGTCAACGAGTTAGATATATGTAACAAATTACATAATTGCCCCTAGGTCATACCCCTAACTCTATCACTTATATCATTATAACTGTAACGACCCGAAATTTTCGAACCCGAAAATTCCAGATAGTTATGAAAAAGAAGAAAGAGATAGAAGAAGATCAGAAGCACCCACATCTCACATTCGCAGCAGATAAAATAAAATAATAAACAATAACAGTTTACAAAGGACTAATATTCTGTCGATTACATTTAAATACATCAGAGTTACACAAATATTCAACACTGGACATATACAAATCAACATGTCTCAGATTTACAATATTATAATACAGTGGAAATACTCTACACGTTCCTGTCATCCAGCTCGCCTCTTGGGCTCCAGAACGTCCTTACCTGAAAATCTGTAATACTTGGTCTGACCCGAGCATTACACCAAAGTAACACCCGGGTCAGGCTGGAAACCAGCGTGAGTAAACCCATCTAACATGGAATGCAAAGCATACAACTTATATATATAACCCGGGGTAACTCAAAGCAAATCACAAAGCCACAATTTATTATAGACATCACTTATTTCACATATAAGTTTTCTAAATACCAAGATTTAGATTTAAGATAATCCAATTCCTTTAAACCACTCCACTCCAGCATATAGACTTCGCATATCAATCTATAAAAGTTCGAAGTGGTTTCGGGTATTTCCTAATACCCGAACCCGGTCTTTTCGAGTCTCATGTCATCCTAATTCAAGTTATCCAAATGAATTACACAACATTTCATATCAGAAATATCAACTCATTCAAAACATCCAATACCATTTATTCATCCATAAGCAAATTTGATTAATTCCAAATCAATTAATTAGTCAACCCTTCATTATTCATCTTAGTCAATCACCCTGGATTAATTATTTTCCAATTACGTTCAAGTAATTATATTTAATTAATTTCACAATATTAATTATTCTTAACCCAAAATCAATAAGTAATCTTAATTACTTCATGAATTAATTATCTATTTTAATTACGTTAATCCTTAATTACTTATACTAATTAACTTCTCATAAGTCACTTATTACTGATTAATTCATTTAATTAATCAATCTTTAATTACGTCCTTGATTATATAATTAATGGTTCCCAATTATATTTTATTTTGTTCTAATCTAAATTAATTACTTTAATTCAACCACAATATTTATCTCTCTCGATTAATCTCAACCCGAAATTAACCATCCTTTTATTTACTTTATTAAATAAATCACTTTCTCCTTAATTAATCATCTTAATTAATCTCTTGATTAATTACACAAAGTAATTATATTTTATTAATTCCATTAAGTAATTATTTATCAAACCATCAAATGATTATTCTGAATTACTTACGCTTAATTAATTAACTTAAAACCTAACTTACTAATTAATTCAAACCCATAATTACTAAATTAATTAACTCAAATCATTAATTAATTGAATTAATTAACTATCCACTTAAATTACCCTACTAGTTTAATGAATCGCAAATTATTAAGTCCTTTTTAACAATAAAATGAAAACATTTTCTTATTCATGATTTAAGTTTTAAAACAAATTTAAAACCCAAATATTTTGAGTCAAGCAACAATTGATTCGAAAACAACCCAATACCAAAGTCACCAGATCATCAATGCATAACAATATCAACTCAATCATTCAATCCATGTATTTAAATTTAACCATTTAGTCATTCAACCAAGAATTTCCATATCGGTTAACAATAGTTGTTGTTATGTCAAAATCGCATATCTATAACCAAAAAAAAATTCAATAAGATGATATCCTAAAATATGTTTGTTTGAACATTTTACTGTTCATCTTTATATATTAATTTATGAATGGGCACAGTACATTTAAGTGTATGTTAATTATGATTCATACACAATGCAGGTTATAACTATAAGTGTAATTCATGGCATAAGTTGCTTTCCAGTGTCATTTTCTAAACCCACATGTTACTCTTTGTTTATTTGTATGTTGATGCTTGATTATATGTATTTCAGTTTGTATAAAACTGGTCGAACCGCTTAGTTATAGTATTCACGTTGTTTCATCTTTATTTGGCCGATAAATGTTAGGTCACCTCAAACAAATTCAGCTTTCCAGAAAATCTTCAATTTGCCACCTGAAGAATTTCTCATCAATGATTTTACTTATCATTTGAAGCGTAAAATGTCACTGTAGGTTATTTTGTTTAAAACTTGATATGACTTTTTTTTAATGCTTACTAAATATATATTTTCTTGTCAATGGTTTACTTCTAAATAATTTTCTTGTCGATGGATGGTTACTTGCAGTCGAAATGTTTACAATGCCTGAGGTTTTGTTGTGTAGCACAATTTATTTATCCGCAAGCTGGCCACTTATGCTTTATAAATTACAGATGGTAGTCGTATTGTCATATTACATCAAGATATAGTTAAAGCTAAATTCAAAATGCAATGTATTCAATTAAGGAAGGGAATATCCACTTTAAATTTAAAATTAAAAAAATCCAGAAATGTTTACTCACATTTGATTTTCAATTGCGAGATACCAGTACGTCGCCCACAAAATCAAATCACCGCTCCCACTATCTTCTCCCATCACTGCTGAGCATCACCCAGGCTTGAATCGAAACTGCCTCGAAACAGTGATTTGGGATCCCTTCATTCGCAACTCCATTTTTTTTTGATGAAGACGAGTGATTTGGGTTTCATCTGAAAGAAAGAGGTGAATCTCAATTTAAAAGGACGAAAGCAAGAGGCTTGCTTCAAAAGACAAAAGGGACATGATTTGATTTTTTTTTGTGCTGCTTGCTGGGTATAATGGTTTGCAGAGAAGCGAAAAAAGATACGACATTATTTCGGCTACTGATTTAACCTTTATTATTTTTATATTTTAATATTATAAATTTTCAAAACATCTCAAACTCTTATCGACGCGTTTGCATATCGTACGATAACACGACAACTCCAAACATTACGAAAATTGAAATCCAACAATAACTAACTATTACGGATCCAATGGAACTGGTTTCATCAAATTCCGAGACTGTGCCTCGAAAGGCTATCTTTAAATTCAATTTTAACGATATAGTTTCAAAACTGAACAAATCACCTTTAAATTAAATTTCAACCATTCTATTATCTTCAGTATCATCATTATAAATTTTATAAGCCTTCTAATTATTTTTAACCGGCTTAAAATTCCACATTCAACATCTTACCCAATTTCGAATTATATAATTCAAGAATTTAATTATCAAATAAATAGGGATATTTGGAATTAAAGTTAAAATTAACTTTTAAATATTTTAAAATTAATTAACTATTCAAATTTAAATTGTTAGAATTTCCGGGTCGTCACATTCCTCCCCTCTTAAAAGAATTTCGTCCTCGAAATTACTAGTTAGGAAGAATGGTTCAAAACCCGTTTACCTTTTTCCCAAAACCAACAGTTCAACATCCTACCAATTATCCTTTATAAAAGACCCCTTATCAATCTTACCAACTTTCCAAATTCTGCCACAGTTTTCAAACAATACTCTTCTGCCCAATCATTCAAATTTCAATTTAAAACCAAATTTTGAATTATCAAAATTTTCTCAAAATTTTTCTAACTCTCTAAATTTCCGAAATTTTTTGCCAGCGTCTCCTTTACGCGGCTAGCTCGGTACAACTACAAAAGGCCTCTACGCGCTCCCAAATTTCCAAAAGAAAACAGAAAGCCAAGTGGCTAGATCAAAACCCAATCCAATTTCATACAGAAATTAAATACATACCTTTTCTGTCGAGCAATTCAAATTTATCTTCTAATATGAAATCCAATTTTCTTTTTCTCTTTATAATACTGCATAACTTACCTAGCAATAATATCCAATCATAGTCTTTCAAATCATTTTACACATTTCCTTACGGAAGTTTTCACATCTACTTCTATGCAAACTAGTTTTCCTCGTTTTCATATGAATTCAATCTATTTTAAATTTTGAATATTGAATTTTATCTTCCATTTATAACTGAGTCATATTAGTTTCATCTACAAATTTTACTTTAATTTTCAATTTGAAATCGTTTTATCGTTAACAAGATTTTTTTTTTCAAAGATTTTCAAAAAAATTTCTAACTTCCAAAATTTTGGCAGAGTCCCCTTTGTACGGAGGAGCTTTTGCAATTTGACAAGAGATATAAATAAATATACATCGACCCACACGGTCGGAAAAAGCAAAAACAATTCATATTTCCTATTTTTATTGCGTAGGCGTACCTTATTTAGCATTTTAGCAAGCAGCTTATTAATTTAAGCAATTAGCGCAACCAAATCCAGCCAAACGGCCTTCAGGTGCCTGTACTTACTCAATTTACACATATAAGCACTATATATATGAAGACAATAACATTTCTCTTATTTAAACAATTATAACACTTCAATTCTAAAAGAAATGCATTCAAAATAACCTCCTCAAGCAATTTATATGTCTTCAAAACTAATTCAATTGCTTTCAACCAATTTATATACCATTTTCTTCAATTTTAATGGTTTGCAGCTCAATTTCTTACATTCAATTGATTTTTAATCCAAACAAATCCACATTCACTCCAAATGATTCAAAAATCAAGTTTATTTAATCTCTATCAACTCATAGAATTTTAATTACTTTTATTTACGCCAAACGACAACTATTTTTATGCAATTTCGATGATATTCGCTTAACAGAGTATTTATTTTTAGTCTATAACTACTTCAAATTAATTTCAATTCATCCTGTAATTAATTCTATTTTATCTAATTTATTTACCAACCATACATTTGCATTTCATTTCATTTCCACATCGTTCCCAATTTAAAACTATTTCAATGAGCTTGATAGTATTCAATGCTTATATTAATATCCGTTTCCAAAAATAAATTTAACCCAAACCCTTTATTTAATAACCTTTCATTCTAATAACCCATTAATTCACCCATTTAAAATTTTAAATCCACTTACTTAATTCATTTGCGAATTTATTTTATTTACACAAAGTCATTCTCAATTTATTTCTACTCATCTGGGTTTTGTTAGCATTCAAACCATTTCTATTATAATTCACTTTCATTTCATATGACAACTCTTCTCTTATATCTAATTTTACTTGCAAGTTCCGTTAAATTCTATTCATATCACACTTGAAATTTGTTTGTTATTCAAACCATCACTATTTCGATTCCACTCTATTTTATTTTTATTTTTATAACATCTCTTCTAATTTATTTCATTATCAAATCCAAGTCGAATTCTATTTACAATTTGAATTCATTTTCAAATTCCATTATTAACTTACAATCCATTTTATTTATCCGAGTTAAACTTTATTAATATACTCTATCGAATAATTATTTAACCAATTAGCATTCTTCCAATTTCTAATCAATATTCGATTTTTAATTATAAAATCACTTCATTAAATTTTCCTGAATTCAAAATTTTTCATAATTCCAGCTTGAATTTTCCCCTCATTTTCCATCACTTTTATTATAAATTTTAGAAATGCCTTTAAATCCACATAATACTATTAAAATAACTCTTTATAAAAATACTTTTTATAACTCGATGTCTCATCCAGTCCATCCTTGTTCTCATAGAAATTCAGTCATACGTTGATCAGGCGTAGGACTGGAAATCTATAAGTACTTGGTAAACCCATTTTCAACACCCAGTGAAAATACTTGAAAATTAATTTTGTTGAAAATATTGAAGGCATTTTAAGATAGAGGAAATATCTTTGGTGAGAATGCTCTGGAAATCATCACCCTATCTATGGTCGTAGTTACATCCAGGGTTACGTTGCCATCGCAGCAAAAGTCCATGTAACTGTAGGCTCTCCGCGGCCTCTCGATTACGCCATGGAACCCACGACAGATCGTAGTTGCATTTCAGGGTTACGTTGCCATCGCAGCAAAAGTCCATGTAACTGCAGGCTCTCTGCGGCCTCTGATTTTCGCTGTCAAAATGAAACTTCTCCACTCTTACATAGGTCGCAGTCTACCGATATAAAATCAAATGCAGACTGTTGGCTCTCAGCGGCACACACGACTTTCGCTATGGTATACATTACTCATAATCTTCAGGAACTAGTTTTGTCCGAACTCCTCACAGGATCAACTTTAGAACCCCCTTTAGGGCTCAAGGCAGCACCACCCGGTGGCACTCCTGAGAAGTTCATTTCAAGGGAGCGCCTTTTCCCCCAGAGCCATCATCAAAACACCTTATACTATACATCTAGTATCTTTCAAATCATACACCTAGTATGATCCCATACAAGGCTCCTTTACACAAAATCGATTACCCCAAAATCGATAATTCTCAAACTAGGCTTTCAAAATTTTAATATTGATTTTACCCAAAAATCAAAAGCCTTTCCAAATCCAAAGGTTCCCAAAACCCTTTTCCAAAATCCTCATAAGATCCTTTATATATATATTCAGATATATATAATTTTTAAAAACTTTGGATCCTTTCAAACTTGTATAAAACTCATTTTATACTTCAAACATTTTCAAAACCCTTTTCTTCCAGCAATAGATTCAACAAGGGGAGATTTATCTTATATATAACAAAGATATGTAACTTTGTTTATTCAAAATCAAATATTCCAATTTGATTACTCTTTTCGATATCAATTTCATTCAAATCCGTACGATATACACATATCATCCGTATGCTATACCAATCTAATCGCTCACTCGATCACACAATTTCACTTCCGAACTAGTATCGTCCACCCGACTTCCTAGTGCGGACACAAATCTGGTTTCTTGATTAGAAACTGTCATTCTCCTTGCATAACCATAACTATGATAGAGAATATCCAGAACCAATCAACAATCCATATCTAGGTTCGCCGTCGAAAATCGAGTGAAAAATCCCAACTCAGATCGATAAACTATCTTGAAATTCTATGCTCGAATCTGGATCAAATCACTATGCAAATAGAATAATATACGTACATCCCACGTATTTATTTTCATTGATTATCAGCCAAATCAATTCCCTTTCTATTCATATTTCCTTTAATTCCCTTTAACTTATTTACAATTGCCTTAATTCTCATTGAATATCACTTCAATTCTTATCTCAGTTGGGTATTAAATCCATAACAGTTTGAACTCCGACCAGTTTATATTTAGAAAATAGCTTGAAAATATTTAAAATAGATAAGTAGTTGAAAAATAATTATTAGTTTGCAAATTAGCTATAAAATAGTTAACTAATTGTAAAATAGTCGGAAAATAGTTGAATAGTTTCAGGAATTTTAAATAATTGCAAAATAGTTGGAAAATAGAAGTTAATTTGTGAAATAATTGAAAAATAGTAATTAGTTTAGAAAATAGTTGAAAAATGGTTAAATTGCTCTAAAATAATTGTAAAACAAGTATAAAATAATTTGGCTTTAAGAAAGAAAGATCGTACATAATAAATAGCTTGGAAAATAAGTTGATATTAAGACAATTTATATTGAAAATAGTTCAGAGTCAAAACTGTTCACTTCCCCTACTATTCAATTTAAATTTCCATTTAAATTGACCCAATTCCAATTCAAATAACTCCAAATTCCATTGGACTTGATTTATTCCCAATTCAACTTCAATTCTAATTAATTCAAACTCAATTCAATTGGTACTAATGGAATCTAAGTTTCAACTTATATTATGATTTCAAATTATTCCAATCAATTTGAATTATTATCAATTGAACCCATTTCAAACTCAAATCATTTCAATATAATCCAATTAAATTTCAATCTTGAATTTAAACTACCTTGAATTATATAAATTCGAGTTAAATTCTCAAAGGTTGGTTAAGAAAGAAAGATCGTACATACTAAATAGCTTGGAAAATAAGTTGATATTAAAACAATTTATATTGAAAATAGTTCAGAGTCAAAACTGTTCACTTCCCCTACTATTCAATTTAAATTTCCATTTAAATTGACCCAATTCAATTTCAAATAACTCCAAATTCCATTGGACTTGATTTATTCCCAATTCAACTTCAATTCTAATTAATTCAAACTCAATTCAATTGGTACTAATGGAATCTAAGTTTCAACTTATATTATGATTTCAAATTATTCCAATCAATTTGAATTATTATCAATTGAACCCATTTCAAACTCAAATCATTTCAATATAATCCAATTCAATTTCAATCTTGAATTTAAACTACCTTGAATTATATAAATTCGAGTTAAATTCTCAAAGGTTGGTTTAACTTTTTAAACCAAATTAACTTTTTAAACCAAATTAACTTTTATTCAAAGTTTTTAATCAATTTAATTTCTGAGTCAAATTCTCAAAATTCCATTTTAAATTTTCTTTACTTATGTATTTCGAGATTCAAATAAGAGTTCAATACAATTTTATTTTAAAAATTTAATTTATTATTAAATTTTATCTTCCAGTTTGAAGCCAGTACTTAAACAATTTTAATTTACAAACTCAATTATTCAAATTTTCAGTTTAAAGTGATTCCATATTCTTAATTTTAAATTAAATTTAGATTCCCCTTTTGTCTCAATAATGAATATATTACCACACTTCATTTCTCATTCATTTAAACAAATCCAATTCGCAATTTAAGGATTTTTTGTTTCATAACAATAGGATGACATTATCCAATTTATTTTAAAACGTCCATCCGTTTCCAATTTCCAGATCTCAAACCCATTTTGAGATCACACAAACTACCAATTCAAATTGGCTATTTAACTTTCCAAGTTAAATTCCAATTTCATCTTAAAATTTCCAATTCATGTTGTTCATCCAAACTTATTTAACTTCTCCCAAGTTAAATTCGATTTACTTAATCCAGTCAACCTCATTCAATTCTCAAACTTCACAATAATAATCTTCCCACTTAAAAACTTATCACTTGGGTATCACATCCCATTCCAAATTTCAAACTCAACATTTAGAGTTTATTCAAACTATTTTTGATTTATGTATATTCCTTATTCATACATATTATTCCCTTTACACACCAGGTCATTCTTAAATTTTAGACCACTTTTGTTTTTTTTTTCAAATCAAATTTTCAAATTCAGGGACCAAATTTAGAATTTCATTTTCAATCAATTAAATTTTAATTTGGTTGTATTTCTATTTCTATTTCTACTTAATTTAATTACAATTCAAGACTTCAATTTGGTTGTATTATATTACTTCTTAATTTTAATTTCAATAATTAATAACCAATCACCTAATATTTATTAGAATGAAATATTGCTTTATATATCAAAATATACTTTTATATTAAATCATTTAAAACCTTTATATAAGAAAATAACAAGTACGCGCTCATATATATATATATATACATACATACATACATACATACATACATACATACATACATACATACATATATATATATACTCAACTCATTCTAAAGTACTACGGACTCTACTTAATGAATAACTCCCACCAGAGCCAAGGTTCTCGCTTAACCTTTCAGCTCTGATACCAAATGTAACAACCCGAAATTTTCGAACTCGAAAATTCCAAATAGTTATGAAAAAGAAGAAAGGATAGAAGAAGAAGAAGATCAGAAGCACCCACATCTCACATTCGCAACGGATAAAATATAATAATAAACAATAACAGTTTGCAAAGGAATAATATTCTGTCGATTACATTTAAATACATCAGAGTTACATAAATATTCACCACTGGGCATATACAAATCAGCATGTCTCAGATTTACAATATTATAATACAACGGAAATGCTCTACACGTTCCTGTCATTCAGCTCGCCTCCTGGGCTCCAGAACGTCCTTACCTGAAAATCTGTAATACTCGGTCTGACCCGAGCATTACACCAAAGTAACACCCGGGTCAGGCAGGAAACCAGCGTGAGTAAACCCATCTAACATGAAATGCAAAGCATACAACTTATATATATAACCCGGGTAACTCAAAGCAAATCACAAAGCCACAATTTATTATAGACATCACTTATTTCACATATAAGTTTTCAGGATAATCCAATTCCTTTAAACCACTCCACTCCACCATATAGACTTCTCATATCAATCTATAAAAATTCGAAGTGGTTTCGGGTATTTCCTAATACCCGAACCCGGTCTTTTTGAGTCTCTTGTCATCCTAATTCAAGTTATCCAAATGAATTACACAACATTTCATATCAGAAATATCAACTCATTCAAAACATCCAATACCATTCAATCATCCATAAGCAAATTTGATTAATTCCAAATCAATTAATTAGTCAACCCTTCATTATTCATCTTAATCAATCACCCTGGATTAATTATTTTCCAATTACGTTCAAGTAATTATCTTTAATTAATTTCATAATATTAATTATTCTTAACCCAAAATCAATAAGTAATCTTAATTACTTCATGAATTAATTATCTATTTTAATTACGTTAATCCTTAATTACTTATACTAATTAACTTCTCATAAGTCACTTATTACCGATTAATTCATTTAATTAATCAATCTTTAATTACGTCCTTGATTATATAATTAATGGTCTCCAATTATATTTTATTTTGTTCTAATCTAAATTAATTACTTTAATTCAACCACAATATTTATCACTCTCGATTAATCTCAACCTGAAATTAACCATCCTTTTATTTACTTTATTAAATAAATCACTTTCACCTTAATTAATCATCTTAATTAATCTCTTGATTAATTACACAAAGTAATTATATTTTATTAATTTCATTAGGTAATTATTTATCAAACCATCAAATGATAATTCTGAATTACTTACGCTTAATTAATTAACTTAAAACTTAACTTATTAATTAATTCAAACCCTTAATTACTAAATTAATTAACTCAAATCATTAATTAATTGAATTAATTAACTATCCACTTAAATTACCCTACTAGTTTAATGAATCGCAAATTATTAAGTCCTTTTTAACAATAAAATGAAAACATTTTCTTATTCATGATTTAAGTTTTAAAACAAATTTAAAACCCAAATATTTTGAGTCAAGCAACAATTGACTCGAAAACAACCCAATACCAAAGTCACCAGATCATCAATGCATAACAATATCAACTCAATCATTCAATCCATGTATTTAAATTTAACCATTTAGTCATTCAACCAAGAATTTCCATATCGGTTAACAATAGTTGTTGTTATGTCAAAATCGCATATCTATAACAAAAAAAAAATCAATAAGATGATATCTTAAAATATGTTTGTTTGAACATTTTACTGTTCATCTTTATATATTAATTTATGAATGGGCACGGTACATTTAAGTGTATGTTAATTATGATTCATACACAATGCAGGTTATAATATAAGTGTAATTCATGGCATAATTTGTTTCTAGTGTCATTTTCTAAACCCGCATGTTACTCTTTGTATATCTGTATATTGATGCTTGATTATATGTATTTCAATTTGTATAAAACTGGTCGAACCGCTTAGTTATAGGATTCACGTTGTTGCATCTTTATTTGGCAGATAAATGTTCGGTCACCTCAAACAAATTCAGCTTTCCAGAAAATCTTCAATTTGCCACCTGAAGAATTTCTCATCAATGATTTTACTTATCATTTGAAGCGTAAAATGTCACTGTAGGTTATTTTGTTTAAAAGTTGATATGACTTTGTTTTAATGCTTACTAAATATTTATTTTCTTGTCAATGGTTTACTTCTGAATAATTTTCTTGTCGATGGATCGTTACTTGCAGTCGAAATGTTTACAATGCCTGAGGTTTTGTTGTGTAGCACAATTTATTTATCCGCAAGCTGGCCACTTATGCTTTATAAATTACAGATGGTAGTTGTATTGTCATACTACATCAAGATATAGTTAAAGCTAAATTCAAAATGCAATGTATTCAATTAAGGAAGGGAATATCCACTTTAAATTTAAAATTAAAAAAATCCAGAAATGTTTACTCACATTTGATTTTCGATTGCGAGATACCAGTACGTCGCCCACAAAATCAAATCACCGCTCCCACTGTCTTCTCCCATCACTGCTGAGCATCACCCAGGCTCGAATTGAAACGGCCTCCAAGCACGTCGTCCCTGCGCACGCGAGCTCCCAGTGCCCCACCTGCCACTTACGACGAGCAGTCAAACCCTAATACGCGTTCCTCCAAATCCAAAGACGTCGCGGCCACTTCCAACGATCGCGAGCTCTAGCCTCAATCGGGACTTCGTCGCCGACCTTGTTCGTGTTGAATATGCGCTTATATGATTTTTGTTTGATGATAATAAACATATATTCATCCGTTTAAATGTATTTGATAATATACTATTTTATTTTTCACAGATTAAATAAATATTTGCTGAATAAAATAAATAACACAGAATTTGAATTCAAACGAATATTTTATTCAAACAAATATTTATTACAATTTTGAATAGTATACAAATTCAAGCTCTCACTATACACTATACAACTTTGATACAAATTCAATTACATCACTATTTTACATCAGCACCTCACTACATATCACTCACACTCGTATTTATCTTCAACTGCATACCAGTTTGAATCCAGCATCTGAGCAATCTGCAAAAATATAAACTAACGCAGTAAAATTGAAACAGAAATATTTTTGCAATTCAAAAATAAAAGATAATTTTTGAATATATGATTTGCCTCAGTTATTTGGGTTGTTCGTCATAATTAAAATTTGATTTCATCATACACGAACAACTTGTGACATACACAGTGTATTACTGTATATGCCACAAGGCTGTGCACGCCGATATATACACTTGATAATGCTACAGGGACAGGTGAGCACAAGGTCAAACCCAAATATATGGACAGGTTCAACTCAGGTGCAATAAAGTCAAAAATACGACACGAGCACAAGGTCAAATCCGAGTTTTGAAACTGGATTCAACACAAGTGAATCGAGTTCAAGTCAGACCATTCAAATAAACTGCAACAAACACATATATGGTCTAAGTGAATCAAGCAAATGCACAGAAGTCACTTCAGCTACATTGAGGCTCAATGGTGAAGCAGACTCAAGTGAACAGGTAGCACAAGAACCAGAAACTACTGAAGCTACTTCTAAAAGAGAGCCAAAGCAAATGAACCGACTGCAAGTACAAATGACTAGAAAACAATGCAACAGTATCAAGTACAGTATGCACAAGAAACAAATGACAGTAAGCAATGAAGCAACAAGGTCAGAGAACCAAGCAACAATGTGCACAAGTGAATCAAGTGAATCATAATGAAGCAATGCAACATCTTCCATCAACACACTCAAGTGACTCAACAATGCAACAAGGTGATATGCAAACTACATGCAGGCCAGAAGCAAAAACTCGAGTGCAACAGTGAAGTTCAGCTATGCAAACAGCATAACAGTATACAAGCTCGAGCACAAGAACATGACAGCAAACAGAAGTGCACAGCAAGAGTAAGGCAATGCACAAATACAGGTGAATCAAGTGACCAACAAACTACTGAAGTTCAAATATCAAATTCAAGACAGACCAACATACTACAGTGAACCATCAAAATGCAAGCACAAAGTGCACAGCAACCATTAACTGCCACAAGACCACCATGCAAAGACCATAAGTACAAAATGGCCAAGCAAGTGCACCACTAAACCAACAAACAAGACCAAGAAAAAGTGAAGTACAACATCACAAGCAATTGCAAGCACTTGAAATCTCAAGTCATGACCGAAGCCAGCAGTACAATGAATTCCCAAATCAAAATAGTTCAAGTGAGCGAAGTCAACTAAATGATATCATAAATTCAAAAGTGCAGTTTAAAAAATTCAAAATGGCCGAAGTCATCAGGTAAAAGAAGTTGAATTCATGATTCAAAGTCAGAGCCTTGGCAATAAAGCGATTCACATTGCCGTGTAACCAAGTCAAATCAAGTGATAACCAAACATCTCAAATTCAAGGCATCGAGTCAGGTCAGAGAAATTCACGGAGCCAGGATTGAACATAAATTCAAAGCCATCGATTTTAAACCAAGTCAACCAAGAAATAATAAGAATAATTCGCATATGAATTAGTGAAGTTAAATCGCAATCATCCAAGCATAAACGATCGGCAGAGATAAAATCAAATATATTTTGTGCGAACGAAAATCTAGGGTTACAAACCCTATATAAGAAAATCATCATCGGCAATCTTATGTATCGAGTTCAAGAATCAACCAGCAAAGCAAAAAGAAGAAAATACATACCGAAGCAATCGAAGCAATCGAACTCGATCAAGCAAGGAGGAGAAGCCGCAAACAAATTGAAGCAAATCAGAAACAGTAATTGCAATCAACCAACAAAGGCAGCAACATAAAACCCTAATTTAAGAGCACGGCATCAAGAACGAAACCCCCAATTTTGCAAAAGGAACGGTCGCCATTATACTCAAGTAAAGAAAAAGAACCGGGCCGATAAAATAAAAGGGAGACATATTTTAATTAGTGGGACGTTTAGGCTTAGTTGTTTTTTAATTAGGGTTATTTGCTTTTTATGTTTGTGTTTCTTTTAATTTTAAAATTCTCTTTTAAACCGTGGTAATTTTCTAGTCGTGTGACTAGGGTACAAACTACGGTGTGTAGTTTGGGAATTCGCAACTCGGTAGTTGAGTTGTGGTCAGGGTTTTGAGCGTAGAGTTAGATTAGTCAATAGCGGGTATAGCGAGTTTACGTGTGTAAGCGAGGGACTATCTAATTTCTAGTAGAAACCTTGGGGGCAGCACGTAGGCAGGTTTTTGCCGAAGCTGGGTAAATTCTGTGTTGTTCTGTTCTGTTATTTATATTCTGCTATATCTGTGCTGCTATTCTGTGATCCGTGTTAATATTAATTAACTTCTGCAATTAAGTTTTTATAATTTACACTATCACCCTATTCACCCCCCCTCTAGGGTGAAATCGATCCTACAAGTGGTATCAGAGCTAGGAATAGAAGTCAACATTTGCTTTAAAAATTCTATTTTTTTTGAAAAAATCAGTTTTTGTTTAGAAATTTGAATTTTTAAAATGGCTTCTTTTAATAATGCTTTTGCAGAAGGTCAATCCATAGTTAGACCACTAATGTTCAATGGTGAATATGCTTTTTGGAAAAATAGGATGAAATTTTTTTTGAAAACCATTGACGCTTGGGATATTGTTGAGACAGGTTATAGAATACCAACTATAACTGTAGATGATCAGGAAATAGAGAAACCAAAGGAACAATGGACAGAACTAGAAAATAAATTACAGAATACTAATGCCAAAGCTATGAATTCTATTATCTGTTCATTAGATCAATTTGAATTTAATCGTGTCTCACATTGTCTAACTGCGCAGGAAATATGGCACATATTAGAAGTAACTCACGAAGGAACATCTCAAGTCAAAGAATCTCGTCTTGCCATGCTAAGCAGCGAATACGAGAACTTTACAATGGCGAAAGAAGAAAATGTCAAAGAGATGTACGGACGACTTTCCAACATCGTATACAAATCAAAAGCTCTCGGAAAAACATACACCGAATTGGAAATAGTACGTAAAATCCTCAGAGTCCTTCCACGAAGCTTTGAAGCAAAAGTAACTGCCATTCAAGAATCGAAAGATTTAAAACAACTCAAAGTCGAAGAACTCATCGGAAATCTCACCACTTATGAGCTAGAAATGAAATTCAAGGAAGAGCGTGAAGGTGGAGATACTCGAAAGAAATCAATAGCTCTCAAAGGAACAACTGAAAGTGATGATGAGAATGATGACGATGATGATGGAGCAGCAGAGCTAGTGTTACTAATAAAGAAATTCAAAAAGTGGAATCGCAAATACGGAAATCCAGCTCGAAATCATGAATTGAAAAGCAGAATAGGCAAAGCACTAGACAACCCAGAAGATCAGAAAATCATCTGTTACAAATGCAACAAACCCGGCCATATCAAGCCACAATGTCCTCAAAAACGATCAAATCAAGGAAAGAAACTAAAGAAGAAAAGCTTTGCGGCTACTTGGGATGAAACTGACGAAGATGAAAGTGATAACACCGAGAGTGAGAGTGAAAAAGCAAATATATGCCTTCATGGTGAAATTACAGACAGTGATGACGACGAGCCAAGCGAGGTATCAAAACTCACTCATTCTGAATTACTAATTTATTTCCATGAAGTAAATGGCTGTTATGAACGACTTAGGGAAAAATATGCTAAACTTGAATCTCAAAAGGATACTTTGATAGAATTCAATAAACAACTTGATCAATTAGTTAAGAACTATCAATGTAGAATCCCTAAGTGTGATAAGTGTACAACATTCGAAGAAGAAATTAAAAATCGGAAATCAATATAAAATCACTTGAAAATGAAATTCTGATTTTAAAAGAGAATGAAAATACTAGGAGAGAGAATTCTATTAAAAAGTGCACACAGTTGTTAAACGAAAATGAATCTCTCAAAACACAAGTCCAACAACTGTCAACGACCTTAGATAAATTTTTAAAAAGTGAAAAATCGTTGAATATGCTATTAGGAAAGCAAACTGTTAATATGGTTAGACAAGGACTTGGATATAATAATTCGAAAATTGTTGAAAGCAATATTAATCAAGTTAATTCTATGAGCACAATTTGTAAAAAATTTGGACACAATCACAATAATTGTTGGTATAGACCCAAACATATGAAAACTATACCGATTTGGGTTCCAAAAGGCACAAATATAAAATCTCTCAAAGTTAAACAAATTTGGGTGCCGAAGGGAACAATTATAAATAGTTTTGGGTATCCACAAAATTATCATTCTAAATATTTTATTACTAACAATCATGGACCTATAAAAACAAATAGGTCACTAAACTCTCTTCTCGTGTAGGTATGCTGGCAGGCTAAGGAACAACAGCAATGGTACTTGGATTCTGGCTGTTCCAGGCACATGACAGGCGATAAATCGAAGTTCCTTAGCCTAGAAAAGTACAAAGGTGGCAGAGTCACAATGGGGAACAATGACAAGTGTAAAATTGTCGGTAAAGGTAAAGTAGGTAACAATACATTTACCTTGAATGACGTTCTATATGTTGAAAATCTGCACCACAATTTGATATCAATCAGCCAGCTATGTGATAAAGGTATGAATGTTATCTTTGATTCTGACATGTGCAAAATTGTTGACAAATCATCAAAAGAAATCTTATTTTCAGGAAAAAGGAAAGGTAATATATATTCTCTATCTTTTGATGATCTCATCCTCTCTAAATGTTTGGTAGCTAAGGATATAGAAGTGAATTTATGGCATAGACGTTTAGGGCATGCTAGTATGAACTTATTAAACAAATTAAAAAGGAAAAGTTTGGTAAGAGGGTTGCCATCACATGAGTTTGAAACTGAAAACATCTGTAAAGCATGTACTTTGGGAAAACTTAGAAAATCATCGTTTCATGCCAAAAACAATGTAAGCACTTCTAGAGTTCTTGAACTAATTCATATGGATCTATTTGGACCTAATGACATTGCTAGCTTAGGAGGTAAGAAATATTGCTTTGTGTTAGTTGATGATTACTCAAGATATACATGGGTATACTTCTTAGCTAAAAAATCAGAAACTTTTTCATACTTCACAAGATACGCAAAATTTGTGCAAAATGGAAAAGAAGTCTCTATTGTTTCGTTAAGAAGTGATCATGGTGGAGAATTTGAAAATTATGAATTTGAAACTTTCTGTGATGAAAACGGAATCAAACATGAGTTCTCTGCACCACGTACTCCACAACAAAATGGGGTAGTTGAGAGAAAGAATCGAACTTTACAAGAATTGGCTAGGTCTATGTTAAATGAATATGAACTACCTCTGCATCTCTGGGCAGAAGCTGTAAATACAGCATGTTATGTAATGAATAGAGTTATCATCAGACCGATTCTTAACAAAACCCCCTATGAGCTATGGTTCAACAAAAAACCAAACATCGCTTACTTCAAAGTGTTTGGATGTCCTTGCTATATTCTTAATACAGGTGATCAGTTAGGAAAATTTGAAGCAAAGGCTGATGATGGCATCTTCATGGGTTACTCTTCGAGAAGCAAAGCTTATAGAGTCTACAACAAAAAGACTAAAACAATCATAGAGTCAATCAATGTGAAATTTGATGAAGGCATTGACGAACAGGATACATCCAAAAGCAACGTTGAAGAGGAGAAAGAAAAAGATGAGTTCGAAAAACCAAAAGAAACTGCTATTGAAACTATCACAACTCAAGAAGTCCGAAGAAATCTGGATCCAGAAAAGCTGAAATACAAAACAGACCATCCACCAGAATTGGTAATTGGAAACCCTATAGCAGGTATACAAACTCGTTCATCCTTTAAAAATCTATGTGATCTGTGCTTATATAGTGGATTTATTTCAGAAATAGAACCAAATAGCATAGATTCAGCCCTTAATGATGAAAACTGGTTCATGGCCATGCAAGAAGAACTAAATCAGTTTGAACGAAATAATGTTTGGAGTCTAGCACCTAGACCTAAGGATTATCCAGTTATAGGAACAAAATGGATTTTTAAAAATAAATATGACGAATCTGGAAATATAATTAGAAATAAAGCTAGACTAGTTGCTAAAGGATACAATCAAATTGAAGGAGTTGACTTTGATGAAACTTTTGCGCCTGTAGCTAGACTAGAATCAATTAGAATATTGTTAGCTTTTGCTTGTTACAAAGGATTTAAACTAAGACAAATGGACATTAAGAGTGCTTTTCTTAACGGAGTTTTAAAAGAAGATGTGTTTGTTGAACAACCAGAAGGTTTTGAAAGTCATGAATATCCAAACCATGTATACAAACTAAAGAAGGCATTATATGGATTAAAACAAGCTCCCAGAGCTTGGTATGAATGTCTTACTTCTTATCTTCTTGAAAATGGGTTCAAAAAGGGATGTGTAGATACCACACTATTTCTGTTGCATGAAAACAATGATATTTTGATTGTTCAAATATATGTTGATGACATCATTTATGGTGCTACTAACAAGTTATTGTATGAGAAATTTGAAAAAGTCATGCAGGAAAAATTTGAAATGAGCTTGGTTGGAGAGTTAAAATTCTTTTTAGGATTTCAAATCCAACAAAGCAATAAAGGCACATTCATTTCTCAAACAAAATATATTAGGGAACTTGTCAACAAATTTGGATTGAAAGATGCTAAACCAGCAAGAACTCCCATGAGTACAACACTTAAACTTGACAAAGATGAAAAGGGTAAGACAGTTGATCAAAAGCAGTACAGAGGTATGATTGGATCACTCCTTTATCTTACCGCCTCTAGACCTGACATCATGTTTTCTGTCTGCTTATGTGCGCGTTTTCAATCTAACCCAAAAGAATCTCATTTAAAAGCTGTTAAAAGAATTATAAGATATTTATTGCACACACCACGATTTGGCCTTTGGTATCCATCAAATGATAATTTTGAATTGAAAGGTTTTTCAGATGCTGATTATGCTGGAAATTTGGTTGATAGAAAAAGTACTAGTGGAGCATGTTTTATGTTAGGACATTCATTAGTTGCATGGTCGAGTAGAAAACAAAATTGTATTGCATTATCCACAACAGAGGCAGAGTATATTGCTTTGAGCGGTTGCTCTGCTCAAATCTTATGGATGATACAAACGTTGCATGACTATGGCCTAAATTTTAAACGTGTACCATTAATGTGTGATAGCAAAAGCGCAATTGATATCACAAATAATCCTGTACATCATTCGCGAACAAAACATATAGATGTAAGACATCATTTTATTAGAGATCATATTTCCAAAGAAAATATCTGCATAAATTTTATTTCAACTGATTCTCAATTGGCAGACATCTTTACAAAACCCCTACCAGAAAATAGTTTTTGTAAACTACGACTCAGTCTAGGTGTTTTGGAAATTTGCTGAATTTTTAACATTTTTTTCTCCCTACAAATCATCGAAAAGAAAAATAGTAATTGAAAAAGTGATGAGTGTTGATATTGATTATATATTATAACTCGAGAAAGTATAATTAGAAAATTTCTTTAGAAATGTAAACAAGAGTTATAAAACTTTTTGTTGGTAAAAAATTCCATGACCATCTCTATACCTATCATATTTCTATCAACCATCACTCATCAAAATTCTATATAGTTTGTCGATATGTGGTACTTTAAACAGGAATCATTCGTTTTTCATTTTTACATTTTTTTAAAAAATAAAATAAAAAAAATAATAATAATAAAAATAAATAAAAAATAAAAATAACAATAAATACCAAAGTATTCACTCTCATTTAAAAGTCCTCACGGTTATGCATGAGTGAATTACTTGGAATTTGTTATGTGCTTCCATGCTCATTTAAAAGTCCTCACGGTTATGCATGTATGGAACACATATCAAAAGTTGATTTTTTTTTAAAAATAAACAAGTTGATTCTAATCCCATTTAAAAGTCCTCACGGTTATGCGTGGTTAGAAGATACTTGATTTCATATTTTTTTCTAAAATAAATTTGGAATACTACTAATCTCATTTAAAAGTCCTAATGGTTATGCATGGTTAGTAGATATTCAAATTCCTGATATAAAAATACCACAAATAGACACAACTGTATGGTTTTATATGATGACATCATCTCCATCATTCTAAAAGTGGAATATGCGCCTAACAAAATATTTATGATTTTTGTTTGATTTTTTATTTAAATTTGATATTTATATTCAATTGAGTTTTAATGTTGGATTGATATCAATTACTTTTTCTCTATTTTCACTAACACTATTATTCTTTTGCTGATAACAAAAGGGGGAGAGAAAAGTTAAGATTTTGTCAAATAAAATCAAGCAAAGGTCAAATAATTTTCTATTTGCATCTAGAATTTGTATGCATATATGTAGGGGAGCATCGTATAGAGAGGAAGCATTTAAATAGGGGGAGCAATTAGAATATATCAATGATCAAATACATTTAACATATTCAAAATCTTAAATATATGTTTGTTATCATCAAAAGGGGGAGATTGTTGAATATGCGCTTATATGATTTTTGTTTGATGATAATAAACATATATTCATTCGTTTAAATGTATTTGATAATATACTATTTTATTTTTCACAGATTAAATAAATATTTGCTGGATAAAATAAATAACACAGAATTTGAATTCAAACGAATATTTTATTCAAACAAATATTTATTACAATTTTGAATAGTATACAAATTCAAGCTCTCACTATACACTATACAACTTTGATACAAATTCAATTACATCACTATTTTACATCAGCACCTCACTACATTTCACTCACACTCGTATTTATCTTCAACTGCATACCAGTTTGAATCCAGCATCTGAGCAATCTGCAAAAATATAAACTAACGCAGTAAAATTGAAACAGAAATATTTTTGCAATTCAAAAATAAAAGATAATTTTTGAATATATGATTTGCCTCAGTTATTTGGGTTGTTGGTCATAATTTAAATTTGATTTCATCATACACGAACAACTTGTGACATACACAGTGTATTACTGTATATGCCACAAGGCTGTGCACGCCGATATATACACTTGATAATGCTACAGGGACAGGTGAGCACAAGGTCAAACCCAAATATACGGACAGGTTCAACTCAGGTGCAATAAAGTCAAAAATACGACACGACCACAAGGTCAAATCCGAGTTTTGAAACTGGATTCAACACAAGTGAATCGAGTTCAAGTAAGACCATTCAAATAAACTGCAACAAACACATATATGGTCTAAGTGAATCAAGCAAATGCACAGAAGTCACTTCAGCTACATTGAGGCTCAATGGTGAAGCAGACTCAAGTGAACAGGTAGCACAAGAACCAGAAACTACTGAAGCTACTTCTAAAAGAGAGCCAAAGCAAATGAACCAACTGCAAGTACAAATGACTAGAAAACAATGCAACAGTATCAAGTACAGTATGCACAAGAAACAAATGACAGTAAGCAATGAAGCAACAAGGTCAGAGAACCAAGCAACAATGTGCAAAAGTGAATCAAGTGAATCATAATGAAGCAGTGCAACATCTTCCATCAACACACTCAAGTGACTCAACAATGCAACAAGGTGATATGCAAACTACATGCAGGCCAGAAGCAAAAACTCGAGTGCAACAGTGAAGTTCAGCTATGCAAACAGCATAACAGTATACAAGCTCGAGCACAAGAACATGACAGCAAACAGAAGTGCACAGCAAGAGTAAGGCAATGCACAAATACAGGTGAATCAAGTGACCAACAAACTACTGAAGTTCAAATATCAAATTCAAGACAGACCAACATACTACAGTGAACCATCAAAATGCAAGCACAAAGTGCACAGCAACCATTAACTGCCACAAGACCACCATGCAAAGACCAGAAGTACAAAATGGCCAAGCAAGTGCACCACTAAACCAACAAACAAGACCAAGAAAAAGTGAAGTACAACATCACAAGCAATTGCAAGCACATGAAATCTCAAGTCATGACCGAAGCCAGCAGTACAATGAATTCCCAAATCAAAATAGTTCAAGTGACCGAAGTCAACTAAATGATATCATAAATTCAAAAGTGCAGTTTAAAAAATTCAAAATGGCCGAAGTCATCAGGTAAAAGAAGTTGAATTCATGATTCAAAGTCAGAGCCTTGGCAATAAAGCGATTCACATTGCCGTGTAACCAAGTCAAAGCAAGTGATAACCAAACATCTCAAATTCAAGGCATCGAGTCAGGTCAGAGAAATTCACGGAGCCAGGATTGAACATAAATTCAAAGCCATCGATTTTAAACCAAGTCAACCAAGAAATAATAAGAATAATTCGCATATGAATTAGTCAAGTTAAATCGCAATCATCCAAGCATAAACGATCGGCAGTGATAAAATCAAATATATTTTGTGCGAACGAAAATCTAGGGTTACAAACCCTATATAAGAAAATCATCATCGACAATCTTATGTATCGAGTTCAAGAATCAACCAGCAAAGCAAAAAGAAGAAAATACATACCGAAGCAATCGAACTCGATCAAGCAAGGAGGAGAAGCCGCAAACAAATTGAAGCAAATCAGAAACAGTAATTGCAATCAACCAACAAAGGCAGCAACATAAAACCCTAATTTAAGAGCACGGCATCAAGAACGAAACCCCCAATTTTGCAAAAGGAACGGTCGCCATTATACTCAAGCAAAGAAAAAGAACCGGGCCGATAAAATAAAAGGGAGACATATTTTAATTAGTGGGCCGTTTAGGCTTAGTTGTTTTTTAATTAGGGTTATTTGCTTTTTATGTTTGTGTTTCTTTTAATTTTAAAATTCTCTTTTAAACCGTGGTAATTTTCTAGTCGTGTGACTAGGGTACAAACTACGGTGTGTAGTTTGGGAATTCGCAACTCGGTAGTTGAGTTGTGGTCAGGGTTTTGAGCGTAGAGTTAGATTAGTCAATAGCGGGTATAGCGAGTTTACGTGTGTAAGCGAGGGACTTTCTAATTTCTAGTAGAAACCTTGGGGGCAGCACGTAGGCAGGTTTTTGCCGAAGCTGGGTAAATTCTGTGTTGTTCTGTTCTGTTATTTATATTCTGCTATATCTGTGCTGCTATTCTGTGATCCGTGTTAATATTAATTAACTTCTGCAATTAAGTTTTTATAATTTACACTATCACCCTATTCACCCCCCCTCTAGGGTGAAATCGATCCTACAGTTCGAGCCTCCACCTTCATCTCGAGATTACAATCGCGAGCCCCTTTTTTTTTATTTTGGTTTTAAAATTTTTGGGATCCCTTCGTTCGCAACCCCATTTCTTTTTTTTCGTTGAAGACGAGTGATTTGGGTTTCATTTGAAAGAAAGAGACAAATCTCCATTTAAAAGGACGAAAGCAAGAGGCTTGCTTCAAAAGATAAAAGGGACATGATTTGATTTTTTTTGTGCTGCTTGCTGGGTATAATGGTTTGCAGAGAAAGGAAAAAAGATGCGAAATTATTTCGGCTGTTGATTTAACCTTTATTATTTTTAGAATTTAATATTATAAATTTTCAAAACATCTCAAACACTTATCGACGCGTTTGAAATCCGACAATAACTAACTATTACGGATCCAATGGAACTGGTTTCATCGAATTCCGAGACTGTGCCTCGGAAGGCTATCTTTAAATTCAATTTTAACGATATAGTTTCAAAACTGAACAAATCACCTTTAAATTAAATTTCAACCATTCTATTATCTTCAATATCATGATTATAAATTTTATAAGCCTTCTAATTATTTTTAACCGGCTTAAAATTCCACATTCAACATCTTACCCAATTTCGAATTATATAATTCAAGAATTTAATTATCAAATAAGTAGTGATATTTGGAATTAAAGTTAAAATTAACTTTTAAATATTTTAAAATTAATTAACTATTCAAATTTAAATTGTTAGAATTTCCGGGTCGTCACAATAACCATATACAATGAAAAATAAAATGAAAATCTTACTTTATTTCTAACAAGGTTCGCTATAAGAGTTAAATTATATTATATTTTTTACAAAATTACCCTTGGGGAAAATCCTTAACTGTACCAATGACACCCACTTTAAATGCTCAACTTCTAAATTTCGATATCAGTGTAAATACCATCTTCTTAGGCATCTTCATTCCTATGTTTTGACACCCAAGATTCTCTTTCTATCATGTCACTCTTAAAATTACTACCATAAAAAACTTTAGAAACATGACATTTTGAAGTAGTATACTCAAATTGAACTAATATCTCCTCAAGCAATCCATTAAATAACTCTACCTTCACAATCTTCATAAACATATAATGGGCCTTCACCTTAATCAAAAACCCTAATATAAGATCAATTTTGTCCCCATTACCATCTTTACATTTGATGGAGTATCCAAAACATTAAAAATAACACTAATCACCTTTTCCACAACACAAAATCCGAACAAAGAAATCTCACTCAAATCAGCTCCGTAAAAGATAATTCTTTAGGGAGATTTAAACATAGATACCACTTTTGAGGCAATTTTGAATTAAAAAACATACGAACCATCTTTTAAAAAGCTTCCACATTAAACCACGTTTTTATATTATTATTAAATATTTTTAATAAGAAATTTATTTTAATTAATTTTTTATAACTTCTAGTTTTGTCGATAAAAGAATAATATGAAATATTATTTTTTCGTATATTTTCTAGTTTCTTTAATCCTTCATGCATTTTGATGAACTAATGAATTTTGCTAGAATTTTTTAAAATAGATAGAGCATTTTTTTTCAACATTTCCATTTTGTTTTGAAGAAAGTGTACTTTTGGACAAATTTGATTTTTGTTGAAGAACTTTATGAAAATATTTGGACTTTTCTAAAACCGTTTCTTTGGAAATATTTGATTTTGCTAAAAGATGAATCTTCGTTGAAAAAAAAACCAAACTTTTGAAGAAAAATGACATTTTTATTGAAAATATTTGAATTAAATTAATGTATAAATTTCACATGGTCGTTTATTTTATTGATGTTATATCAGTCTTGAATAAAATTCTAGTTTGATTCGTTTTTATTTATTAAATTACCATTTAGGTTTTTCAACATGAACGGATGAGGTAGTATACACGTTACCCGTATATTGCTAAGATACTCTATAGTGTTGGGGTAAGTGGAAGAAATTAACATTGGTACTGTAACTGCTTTAATGAGGAGAGAAGCCAAATGTTGGGCGGGGCTTTTGAATCATTGGACGCACGTTCTTTCTTCAGCCAGAGCACTCAAGTTTAACCTAACGTTTCATCTTCCTCCTCCTGTAAATGTCCAAACTCACATTTCAATTGAAGAACTAAAATTAATGTTACAGGTAGATGTCAACAGGAGCACCTCTACACGATGTTTTTAGGTATAACATAAGTCAACATTTCTCAAAAAAACACCAAATAGAAGTACAAAAGGAAGAGTTCAAAATTTTAGGTTTTTCCTTGTCTTTATCGTTTGTCCGGATTTTATAGTAGGGTAGCAATTTCACTGCTAAACGTGACGGCTAAGGAGCTCTATCTGCTTGATCATCCTTGAATTTCGGTAACGATTTGAAATTTTGAATTGGTTCTTATTCTTACTATGTCGATAAACTTATTTTAATTAATATTTACACTACAATATCAGTTTTATCCGCATACGTTACATCAAGTTATCTCATTTGATGTACAGGAGGTTCATAGGATCATAGCAAGATTTGATTGACATGGATCTATATAAAATTGAAAGTTTTTTTTGGTATCGTCTGGATCCGAAAAATATGCAGTGAAATTTTGAGACGGAATGAGCAGTCATGGTTTATTGGAAAAAGGGAAATGGAGAGGTTGAGGTGCGGAGAATCAAACCAATTGCCTCTCGCATGCGAAGCGAGCGCTCTACCATATGAGCTACACCCCCAATCATATTATGATTTTGTATTTCTTGCTTCCATCAAAGAGAAATTGTCATCCATTTTGTACTGCCCCTCGTAGGGCTGCATAAAGGTTGAGTTGAATTGGATTGGACTGAATACTTCACTCGACCTATATAGGTATGAGTTAAAGTTAGAGTACCATCACATAGAATTCATTCACTACATATTTAGTCAAGAACGTTGTTTCAAAATACATTTAAAATGCTATAAGAATATTTCTCAAAAAGCTCACAATCAATCCTATGGGTTTTTGGCCAATCTAATTTTACTTGGATTGACATCAAATATGATTTTTTAAGCATATATTTATTCTAGAATACACATGATCTATTATAGTTTTAAACTGCTCTAATTTTACTTGGACCGATATTGAATGAGTTTGTTGGATAGGATTGGATTGGGTTAAAATAAGGTTGGATTGAATAAAATATCACACCCGACATGTACGTAGTATGTGTTAAAAGTTGTAACCTATATCTAATCCAAACTTGGTTGGTGGTTGAGTTTGGCTAGGTTTACGTGGGTTGGGACAGATTGGTTGGTATGTTGGGTTGGGATCAAGTATGAATTGTCTGCCCCTAGGTCCGTGGACTGGATAGATTAGACTAACTACTAGGGAATACCGATCCTATAGATATAGATGTTAGAGGCCCTTTATAGTGATGAATGCGATATTGTCCCGCATCGCCAAAAATATGTGCAGTTTTATTTTTATATAATAAATTTCTCACACCTATATTGGTTCTTAGGGTCAGATAATTTTGTGCGAGGGAGGGGACTTATATGGTCATGAACTAAAGCGCGCGCCGTCCGCCTGTCCCGCATTGAACTGGATCGGGTGCGGGTCCAATAAAAGCGGACCGTGTTATGTTTTTGCTGGGCAAAAGTGAACAGTTTTTTGACTGTTTAAATTCGAACAGATGAGAGTCACATCTGTTTGAACGGACATGTACGCTACTTTTTCAAACGAAGAGACGCGGCCGGTTTCCAACGGATATAGCCATGACGAATTTGCTGTGTTGCAAATTGAAACAAAGAGACGCGTCCTTTGTTCAACGGATGTAGTCGTTCCAAATTTGCTGAAGAGACGCGGCCTTTTTTCAACAGTTGTAGCCATTGGAAATGTTACTATATAAGGAAAATGAAAGCTTATCACTTTCCAATTCCAACCAATTCTCTTCCTTTTTGAAAAAACTGTCCTTCATACCACATAGAAGTTCATACGCACCACAATCTCGAACAGATCACGTCTGTTGTATCTTGAAAGACTTTGGATAAAGTTTTAAGAAAATTGTTACGGAAACCTCAGACGAAATTTTCTTCTTCATCCGGTTAGATTTCTTGTTTATATATATACACACATCATTCTGTAATCTTTCCATTTCTAAGTTGTGCCGTTTCTACGAATTAGTACAACGATTGTTTATCGCTATACTTTAACGTAGCATTTTGTTGTACTTAGTGCTATAATTTGTTGTTGTAAATTCATTACAACAATAGTTATTGTTCAAAATTACCGATACATAATTCCAAAGTAGAGGAAATCTGATTTGTAAACTTGTGTTAGGAGTTTATAACCAATTGGTCTCTGTTTTTGTATACACGTATAAAAATATAGATAAATGATTTATCTTTAACCGATCCATGCTGTAAATGCTTATAAATATCACTAATACAACAGATAATCATTGTAGTTATCACTAATTACTATATTATTTAGTGGTGGTGAAACATTTCAATCGATATAATCAAATCAAACATGATTATATTTCCAATATGATGATATGAGGGTCGACACAAGCTACATTTTGTCGTGGTTGGAGGAAATAATTCGATAAACTTTGTTTAATCTAAAATGGATTAACCATGGTAATTCAAGTAAACTTTGTTGGAATAATAAGTCATACAATATTTGTTTATTTTTTCTGACAAATAGTATATCCTAAAAGGTGGAGGCGTGGGGAATCAAACCCTGTGTCGAGCAGACTGACTGCTTCAATCCTTTAAAGATAGCTATGAATGATTAATCTCAGATTGATCCATGTTGCAAAAGCTTCATTAGAATTTGAACTATCAAGTAAATATAATAAATACAACAAATTAGTCACAACAATTATCATTAATCACCATACTATTCTATATTGTTTAGTAGCGGCGAATTATTTCAGTCAATATCACCAAATTAAGCATACTTATCTTTCTGATATGATGGTTAAAGAGTTGACATAAGCTACATTTCTCGTGATTGAAGGAAATAATTTGTCCACAATATTCATTGGAATTAATAAATTTCCGTTTGGATATTAAGGAAAAGATATTTGGATAGTAAAGCTTATGTGGTTGCTTGATCTGAAACTGAATGGAGCAAACATGATCATGCAGATAAATTTTATTTGCAATAATAAGCCATGTAATATTTCGTTCCTTTTTGACAAAAACTTGTATGTCTTCTTTCCTTTAGAGAGAAGTTGTGATTCATTCTATATTGGTCGTTGGCTTAGATAGAGTTGACAGGATTGTTATGATAAGTTACCCGTTACCAATGCGAAAAAACGACCACGTATCGACACCATAGGTAAGGCAAAAGTGAATATTGATGCATTACCATTACAATTGGTAAAATGATAGTTCATATGTCGATAAATCGGTAAATCCTTGATTGGTAATGGTAAAATTTCCCTACACATAAAACATTAAAATTGTATTGCATCAATTTTAATAATGGTATGACAAGTAAATATCTTGTTCCTTATTGTAACTTCGTTAATCGTTATATCAATATTTTGACTTATTTTAAATAATATTTTTTTCATGCTTCATCACAAATTATTTACAACAATATGAAATAATAACTTTCCTAATTTTAGACTTTGAACATAATAAAACTAAAAAAGAATCATCACCATAAATACTACTATAGACACCTTAAAAACTAATATTCAAAAGTGTTTGTAGTTGCAATTAATTAAAACAGTGAAAAACCAAATTAGCATGACTAGTAAATTCATCGTTATTATTGGTATATTTACCATTAACAACGATAAATTTACCATTATCAAACTAATAGTGTCGGTACACTGATATACGTTAATATTAGTTTACCAGTTGGTTGATATTACTACGATAACATTAAATTTCAATTACCATAACAATCCTAGAATAAACTAAGTGCTTAGATTCTTATAGAGATGGTTATAAATGCTTTACCTTTGATTCATCCATGTTGTCAAAGCTTCATTGAAATTTGAACTATTAATTGAATATCACTATTACAACAACTTAATTATATGGTTATTATTAATTATTGTTTTATTATGCTATATTTTTGTATAGTGATAGAATATTTCAATCACCCTCATTGAATTAAGAGTACTTAACCTTCCAATATGATGATTGAAGGTTGATATAAATTGCATTCTTGTGATTCTAAAAAATATTTTGGTCAACAATGTTCCTCGACATTAACTTGGATATTATGGAGAAGGTATTTGAGTAAGAAAGCTTATGAGGTTAACCAATGTTGTCAATGTGTGCGCTTTGGTGCAAAATAGCTCAAGCTGTAGCCACTATGCCTTTTAGCAATCTAAGGCGCAGACGGTGCACAGGACTCAAATAAAGCACAAAAGGCGCACAAATTGAAAAGCCCAAAGAGGTAGCTCTAATGAATTGTACAATATGAGATAAAATTTGGCCTTTAGCCGCAAAATCCGATCGGAATGTACCTATTTAGGTTTAGCATACCTGACAACTCATTTCCGACTTAATCTTGGTTTCGAACAAAATGAATTGAAGGTCTTTGTGACTTCTCATATTGAGTTGGGTTGGATGTGTGAGATTCTATTCTCTAAATTACATGTGTGTGCATTTTTTTTTAAAATGTAAAACTCGAATATACATAGCAGTTTTTAGTTGCAAATGCTTGTGTAGGAAATACAAAAGATGATGCTTTAGGCGCACAAAAAGAGCAAGCCACAAGACGCATGCCATGTGCCTTTTCGCTTTGATTACTTTGGTGGTTGCTTGATAAGAGCAAGCAGCACGATAAGTAGACAAATTTTTTTAATATAAGACATATAATATAGGTCGTGTTAACATGTGTCAATCGGGCGTACTGTAGGGGTTCGTTTACGGAGTAAATGACAAAATATGACGGACAAAAACCATACATTTATAAATTTGGAGGTGCAAGGAATCAAACCCTATGCCTCTCGCATGCAAAGCGAGCACACTACCATATGAGCTACACCCCCATTCATGTCATAATTTTGTTTGTCTTTTACATATTAAATTAATTGTCATTCATTGCAGTATCGACCCTTGTCTTTTACATATTAAATTAATTGTCATTCATTGCAGTATCGACCCTTAGCTTGAGTAGATTACACTAATTGCTTAAGTATTGTCAATCATGTAGTGGTAGCTATAAATGGTTTGTAAAAGCTTCATTGGAATTTGGACTATTAATTAAATATCACAAATACAGTAAACTGATATATCGATTTCATTAATTTACTGTATTATTATTTAATTGAGGTGATATATTTCAATCAATTTAACCAAATTAAGCATGTTCACCTCTTTAACATAATACTTAGAGGGTTGACATAAGGGTTGTGTTTTATGTTTTGTTCTTTGATTGTAAGAAATAACTTATTCAACTAAGTTCATCGGCATTAATAAATTTCCAGTTAAATATTATAAAGAGTTTATTTGGATAATAATGCTTGTCTTGTTGTTTAGTGTTGTCAAGGCGCACATCTAAGGAGAAAAAGCCCCACGTGCAACCGTTTTGCCTTTAAACCATCTAAGATGTGTGCCGTGCACAAGACATAATTACAGTGCCAAAGAGTTATCAAGCGAATAGCCTAAAACGTCGTGCTTCAATGAATTATATAGCATGGAATAAATTTTGGACCTAATGTCAAAGGTTTGTGACCTTTTGTTTTGATTTGGGTTGAATATTCCCAAAATTGCATGTATACACAATTTTTTAAAGCTTAAAACTTTGTTTCAACAGTGGGTTTTAATTGCAGAGTTCTATGTAAAAAATATTATAAATGATGCTCAAAGCGCACCATAAAACGCACAGCTCAAACCTCGCGACTATTCACCTTGACTACTTTAGTGGTTGCTTAATATGAGCAAGCATGATAAGTTAGACAATTTATTTTGAATACTAAGTCATACAATATAGGTTGTGTTACATGTATCCATTTATTAACAAAGCGCACGTTGCAGTTTCATTTATACTCAATAAAATGACAAAGTTCGTTATATGAAAGATAAGTTTCTAATGCTAAAAGTGCAAAATTACCTTTGCAACCAAGATTCATTATTTGCATTAAATAGAGGGAATCTAACTCTATGCCTCTCGCATGCAAAGAAAGCGCATATGGGCTACAACCCCCTTCATGCCAATTTTTCAATGTCTTTTACATATTAAATTGAAATTGTCATTCATGCTGCATTAATTTTTAGCTTGGATAGAGTAAATTATCTATTAGGTAATGCCAATCCTATAGAGGTAGCTATGGTGACGAGAGGATTGACATATGCTTCATTTTCTTGTGATTGTAAGAAATAATTAGATCAACAATGTTCATCAACATTAATAGATTTTCCTAGATATTGTAGCGAAGGTGTTTGGTGATTGTAAAAAATAAGTAGATCAACAATGTCATCATTAATAGATTTTCATGGATATTGTAGAGAAGGTATTTGGAAAATAAAGCTTGCGCGGTTGCTTGATCTGAAATGGAGCAAATATGGTAGTTTAAATAATATTTGTTTAAATAATAAGCCATGCAAAATTTATTTATTTATTTGGACAAAATGTATACATCGAAAAGTGAAGTTGTGGTCTACCATATGAGCTACACCCCCAGTCATACCAACTTTTGTGTCTTTTATGGGCATTAAAGAGAAACAATCATTCATAGTGCATTAGTCCTTAACTTGGTGGAGTGGGCCAACTGCGAGCACCAAGCCAATTTTGGAGCGAGTGCAAGCCTACTTTGTAATCCTTATTATTCCCCTAGTTACTTAGAGGGTGATGAAGTGGTAATGAAAATTAATTTTATGTTTTAAGATTTTGAGATTTAACTTCTTTATTTTCCATTATGGTTTATTTCACCGATGTGTCTTATTTTCAGTTAGGTTCCATTATCTATGAATGTGGGATTTTATGGCATATATATCAATTAATCTTTATTTTTAACATGGGTTTAGACTTTAGAAAGAGAAACCGGATTTGTGTAACAATATCCCAAATAAATTCGTATGTATGGTTATCATAAATTTATATTGGTTACTGCATATGCCTATTCTATTATATTGTTTAATAAGTAGCAAAGTATTTCAATATGTATCTCCAAATTAAGTGTATTTACCTTTCTAATATGTTAATTAATTAGGGGATCAACATAAGTTGTTTTTTATCATTATTGTGGGAAATAATTTGGTTAACAACATTCATGAAGTTAGTAAATAATTTCCCAGTTGGATATTATGGGGAACGCATGTGCATAATATGTTATCTTTGATGCATATTTATTTGTCTCAATCAGTCTGCACTTACCTGAAAAGCTTATGGAGATTCGGTGAACTCAAAGGTAACTCCTTTTTATAGTCCTCTGGACGCGCCAAACTTATTACTTTGGATCTTGTTTTTTTTCCTAATCATTATTTTCTTGAGTTTTAAAGTAAAATTGGCTTCCACAATTTTCCCTCCTTTAAAACAGCACCTGGTACTTTGTTTTTCATATGGGGAGTTGGAGATCGAGATCGTGCACCATTGTCCTACATTACGGTGAGATTATTCATATTTTTCATTCTTCTTTTGTTTTGCTTTAGTTTGTTGTATCACATTTGTTATGTGATGTTGAGGCTTTTGATTGTATTATTAGGCAATTACTGATAAATAAATATACATTACTTTATTGATATTGTACATAAGTGCTTTTCACACATTGCGTGAATGCATAATTTTAAATGATGCATTTGAAATACATTTTATTTTATTCAATTTGCATAATAACATATATTTGTGATTTGTATTTTTCTTGAAATAATTTTGTCAATAATTAAATTATAGTTTGACTTATATATACAATGCTACGCATGTGATATGAATGTCATTGAAAAATCATGTTTATGTTCTAATAGTGCAAAAACGTTTATTTTGACTTTCTACTAAAAAGACATTGAATTTTAATTCACCATTTCAGCTAAAACAGTTATCTCGATTTTTACTCTTGTTTGTTTGAAGAAAGAGTTTAAAATAAAGGGGGAAATGAAAAGCATGTATACTTTTCATTAACTCATTATTGGACAATAGTTGGTTTTTATAGGGTAATTTTTGATTTTGGTGAAAAGAGTTCAAAATAATATATACCGTATTTTCATTATTAGTATTGAAGAGAAGTGAAATACATCAGTCTTCATTGAAAGATCTTTCGTGTGATAGTTAGAGATCAAGAACTAAACTAGATGAACTTATTAACTATTCTGTGTTAAAGAAACATTCTTATACAGCCATGGGCACAGCCTTCCACACTCTCGTCTCTGAAAACTATCAGTTGAGGGAACCGTTGCGTAATGGCGTAATGCTTATATGAATCAGGTGCTGATAGTTGTGTTATATTGATGTATTAGATAAGGGCTTGAGCAGGTGCAAGTGATAAGAAATATAGATGGTTTTTTTCCTATAAGAAAATAAAATAAAATAAATTAGAAAATCGATCAGAAGATTATCAAATTTCACTGTAGGCACCAAATAAATCAATAAAAGTAGTAGCGTTTTTAAGATTTTTCATCTCAGAAACATCCAAGTATTTTTTACGAAGTGATTATGGCGTTTAACACTTTCGTGATTATGAATCAAAAAAATTAAGTAATATTGATATTGCCTTTAAGAGGAGTAATTATGTTGTTTTATTTACACAATTATGGGGAGAAACATATTAGAAATCATTTCGTCATCTCGATTCAAGCACTGACAAAATTAAACAATAAAGTACTAAAAAAAATAAAATGACATTAAGAATTTTCGTGGTTCAGATGTTAATGAATTATACGCCCACGGTAAAATGTCACTATCTTCTCTCTTGATGCTTTGCGCAAACAAAAATGGCAAAGAGTACAATTTTCGGTTAGCGTGTCTCAAAAAGAGTAAAATAAAATTCCCTCATTTTTTGCTACACAGAGGTTTCCGATTAGCATGTCCTTTCTATTTATAGCACACAGTGGTTTACGTGGATTGTCAACGTCATTCTTTCGTTCTTTTGATTCTGCATTTGGATTCTGCCATGGGTCTACCATCCATCTTGCTTATTTGATGTACACATATTGTTAACGTGACCTTCGATGGAAAACTGAAATTTGAGCGGTTGAATTTTGAACGCAGGCGGGAAGTTCTAAATTGAGGCGGGAAGCTTGGAATTGAAGCGGGAAAACCCAAATTTGAGAAGACTATGGCTTTCCAGTTCTGTAAAGAAATGGACTTGTGGATTGCGCGCATATGTGTAGGTGAAGCTGCAATAAAAAACCGCCCCCCTACTGCAGGAAGGACTATACTATCACTAGCACTCTAGGACTTCGCTTTAATTTACTGGGAGTTGTGCCTTTATTATGTTCGGGATGGTGATGCTACATAGTATTTGTTCCGCGCCAACAGCGTCGAGGTTGTACTACACTGTTCAATCCAAAGTATCAGCAAAGTGTAGTTTTGAAGTTAAGTTGCATGGCTTAGTAGAAGAGATTATGCGGCTACTTTGGAGGGTGACTTGTTTGCATGACTCTATTCTGAGCCATTTTCGTCGATAGAGGACTGCGACGTTGCCCTTGCCTTTGACTTGAGTTTAACGATCATAGGTATGAAGTTGTGATCTCTTGGTTTGCCTTTGAGGAGTGAGGTTCGCCTCTTGGCTGCGGAACAGTTATTCCATCGCCTCATCTTTCAAGTCTTTCAAATTTCTGGATAGCGTTTTCTAAGGATTGCGGCGCTGTTCTGTCACATCAAGATGGTGACGCATTCTTTATTAGTTTGGTATTGACATGGGATTGTGGCGCAGTTTTGTTACTTCAAGATGGCGGCGCATCTTTTGTAGCATTTTGATACTAAATTGCAGTGCAGACCTGCCACTTTAGATGTTAGTTTAAGATTCAAGTGCATCCCGTTTGCGTATAATCGATTATGGGGTGTGTCATGGTTTTGTAATGTTAGGATTGCTTTCGATACCCTATTATAGCCTCCATTTCTCATTGTTACTTGGAGATTGTGTCTTTGTTCCAACCTGTTAATCCTTACTTTATGGAGCTACATCGCAACCTTCATATTTGGTACTTGAAAGCTATGCAGCAGTTCTACTTGTTTAAGTGAGTGTTAGGTTCGCAGATCAATTCTCATACTTTGTGATTATTTCAAGTTCAACGCGGTATTATAGCGCCCAAGTTATATTTAATGGAGAAGCGTGCTTTTTATATTGTGTCATCGTCCTTAAAGGTTTGGCGTAATATTACCCAGATTTTGTTTTTGTATCCTTTTATTGTCCGACCTTCTAAAAAGGTGTACCTTTAGTCTTTTCACTCCTAAGAAAATACGTTCTAATTCTTATGTTATTCTTCTTTGTGATTAATCAATTACATTTTGGGGATTTTTCATAATTTCAATTAGGCGGTGGAGATTCGAATTGTGGTAAATATATAATTTTTCTCTTCTTCTTTATTGTTTTACACGCTTCAAAAAATGTTAAAACACAAAATCTAATCCTCTCCAAGACAAGTTTCTTTTTCGAACAAAGTAAGGGCATGTTTCTTTTCTTGCTGTTTCCTTTGCTTTCCTCAACCTTTAACGTTTATTGATAATTGATCCGATATATTTTCTTTGATATGGCAACCGTTTCTGTCTCTCCCTTGTCTTTGCCATCTTGGGTATCTAAATTAGGGGAAATAGAGGATGTTTTGGGTCATTTCAGGTTCGGGGTTAAGTAAGTAGGGTTCTTGAGCCTTGCGATCGCATCTGCATTCCCAGATGGTTTCATTTCTATCCATCCTGAACATATTCGATGCAGACTTTAACTTCCCTCTAACCAAATTCTTCATGAATGGTTTACCGTTGTTGGTATTGTCCCTATTCAGCTTACTCCTCTTTCTTATGCTCTTTACACTGTTACATTTATTCTTTATGCTGAGAAGAGCGCACCTCCCTCGTACGAAGAACTCCAATTCTTATTCTATATCCATAAGAGTCCTTCCGATGGTGAATTTGTATTTTATTATGCTCAAGCAAAAAGTCGGTTTTCACGTTTATTCCTGGTATGACCCAGAAGTAGAGCAACTAATATTTCTTTATTTTGAATTTTGATGACATTCAATATATTTTTTGAATACATTCAAATTGTCCTCTTTTTTTGATGAGACCACTGCATCGTTCGTATCTCGTAGAAAGACCATCCAGGACTTGGGCGAAGATGAGCGGAAAATGAATTTATTTTTTACCGAGTTGCTACTGCGGAAATACGATTTCTTGCACACTTGGAAAACTTCTTTCGTTCAATTTTGAATTTTCTTTAACTACAGATAAATTTAGGGGTATAATTTGATAAATTGGACAATGAAATTTTATTTCCTACTCTTAGCCCTTATAAGGACTTTTACTAATCTTTGCACTTTTCTTATGTATATGTGAGATGATTGGTGATCTTACCGACAGGCTCTTTGATGATTCCTTGTCAAAGAAATTATAAGAAAATAAAAAGAAAAGAGGAGATAAGAGGATAAAGGACGATGCTTGAGCTTTTGACCAGCCCATCAAGAAATATCACACGTCTTCTTCGCCTCCCCTTCATTCTGAAGCTCCATCTATCCTCCTTCTTCAGTCTCTCCATGACCCTTGCATTCGCTACCTACCTTTGCCTGAGGACATTATTACCGTCCTTGCTGAGAGGGTGGGGCGTGTCACTGCGGATGGTTTATCTCACATTTGCTTCTGCCTCCAAGTCTTGTCCTATCACCCTTCCATTTCCTACACTCTCCAACCCCGAGCTTGCTACCGAGCTCGAGAGGTCTTTGGCCTTCGTATGTGCCTTTTTTCCTTCTTTCTTTAATGATGACTTGCTTTACCAATTTTTAGTTTACCCATCTTTGTTTTGTAACAGGTAAGTGCTTTGGCGATTGAGGCTTAGAAGAAGGCAAAAGATCATCAGGTCTCATTCGCTGCTCGTACTGCACAGCGTAAGGCAAACCCTACCGCGGTTGCTTTTGAGGAGACAAGATTGGAGGAAGAGCTCAGGAATCAACGAGAGAAGGCGGAGAAGGCGGCAAAGGCAACGGAGGAGATCTTGACGTTGAAAGGTCAAGAGTTAGGGAAGAAAGGTAAATTGTTAAGCGAAATGGAGAACGCGCTGAAGGATATGGACAAGCTTTCACAGATCTTCTACTTTGTGCTTTATAAGTTGTATGCTGCGGGTAAGCATCAATTTTTTGTTGATCGCTTGGATAACGTTTTGTCGAGGTCAATCTTAGTTTCTTGGAGGACCCAGAGAAGATCGAAGACGCCCTTACTTATTGTAGGACATAGTGGACTAAGGAGCTGGAGAAGAAGAAAGCTTCCCTATCTACCTTCCAGAACATCTCTTTTTAATAAGATGATGAGACTGCGCCATTAAAGAAGACCGAGGCCACCTCGACCCCTCAAGTTAATGTAACTATCCGACCTTTGTAAATGATTTTTTCTTCTTGTGTAATAAAAATACTTTTGTTTTTTTTTCTTCAAATTTTGTTGTGGTTAATTTCTTTAGTTTACTAGTTTCATCACCGCATTACAATTGAAAATGATATTTTCATTCTTTACTCTTCTAAGAAAGTATTATTTACTGAATTCTTGAAGGAAGGCATGAGAAAATTTCAAACTCAGCTCGTAGATCGTCTTGGTCTTAGTGCGGGGCGATCCGCAAGTGTAAAAAAGAATTGAATGAGTTGTTCACCCAACTTAGAAAGGAAACTCAGGGGTTGCTTTTCAAAGTTGACCAAATAATTAGGGAAAAATAAGCTCTTAGCGATTTTGTATTGCGTCGGTGGCGGTATGCTTTAGAGAGCGGTTCCTTTCCACCCGACAGCCCTCAGTTGGACTAGTTTAGGTTTGAAATCTAAATAGGGAGTAAACGTAGTGTATAATTATCAATTTTTTGTACGTTAATTTATTAGATTTTCCATATAAACTTGTTCTTTATATAACATGTTTTTTTTTAAATTTTAACTTCGTGCATCTCGACTTCTTTTGAATCGAACTTTGATTACTACAAACTAGGTCGATCTTCGTGGGCCTCCCTCCGAATCTATCGAAGCCTTTGATTCCAAAAATCTTTCGTTCCAAATCGTTGATTGCTCGGATGAAACCAGTGCGTCTGAGTTTGAGGTTGTGGCCACAACTTTTGTCGTGGCTTTGGAGGAAGAGAGTCTCCGTTTGACAGTTACTAACAAAGGGCTTGAAAGAGACTTGAACAATGTCCTTTCCGAGCTCAAGGAAGCAAACGATGCACTTGAGTGTCAGTGTCAACATGATGTCAAGTTGCGTACTGAGCTGGATGTTGCAAACTATAAAGTGACTGAAGTAGAGAAGTCATTAAAGGATGGTGAAGTGCTTTATGAGATCGTTTATGAAACGGAGATTAAAGAGCTAATGAAGACTACAGAAGACATGTCTCTTCAGGCTGCCCACCAAATTGAGGAGAATGAGGGTGTTGAAGGACGAGAGGAGGCAAAGAGACCTAGCTTGGGCGCGATCCTTACTCCTTCTACAGGCATGGACACCTCGTTGGCGGATGAACAGAGGAAGAAATTAAAAGTACACTTCCAGGTAAACTCAATGAGTTGCAACAGATGGAGCGACAAAGGCCAAAGGTGCTTCCCCACTCACAAAGGAAGGGGTGGAAGGCGGATACTCTTAAATATTTTGGTGGCTTTTATAGAAACTCAAAGAAGACTAAGGTTGAACTAATTGATACTTTAGAGAAAACAAGAAAGGATGGTGTGCTCAAGATCTACATGTTCAAAGATTTACTACGAGGAGCTCAGGCTGCCCTTAGTGTCGTAGCAGCACTAGTCGACGTGCCTATGCATGATCGGATTGTCGACCTCGTAGAGAAGCTTAGAAGGGAGAACGTTAAAGACAAGACAGGGCAGATCGCTTTACAACGCGCAATCGACGTTTTTTCCTATTTTGTACGGGGCTCTTATCGGAACTTCCTTTATATCAAAGAAGATTTTGAGGTGACTACGGAGGATCCGACAGACCACTAAGCAGTTGTTAATTATGATCCAAGAAATATCTTTTGCTTCAAAACAGACCTGCCTTTGGCTAGCATGCTTAAGCTTAGATGTTTATTATTAGCACGGTATTTTAGGATCCTATAACTTTAGATACTTTTGTAAGACCATGTTGCAGAATATTTTTGGTTGTACAAATGCTCGCAAGGGTGCTGTAAAAAACATTTATTTTTTTTATTTTTTTTGAAAAGACGTAAATTCCTTATGAATTTTTACTGCATTGCGCTTCCTTTTAACTTTATTGGTCCGGATTCCTTTGATATTTCAGCCTTGCACTACTAGGCGATGTCCGGAGACAACAAACTTGGGGGTAAGGCTCAAGTCTGCTCTGATTCGAATTATCGAATTGGAGGGATTATTAACAAACAGCAAATACAAATATAAGGTTTTTTATGAAGATAAGATCACGACACTGAATGACGACCTTGAAGGGTGTTAATACCTCAGATATTGATTTAGATGACAACAACCATATAAATATTTACAGTAATGTTTTTTAAAGTTGTATAGTATATATTGCAGAATATTACACATGTACAAAATGATTAAACTTGAAGCCTGATCAGTGTAAAGATCAAGAATGACGATTTAGAGATGATGATCAAGACTCATGAGCTTAAAGACAAAAATATGAAGAGCTCAAGAATTTAGTATATAGTTATGAGTCATTAGAATAAATTGTTAAATTCCTTGATAGCAGATTCCGATCTTTACCACAATTTTTTGATCGTTGATATTTAAAATAATAATATTTTAACTTCAAAATATATTTTAAAAAAATTATGAAAGTTTTTTAATAGCTCAAAAATATTTAAAAACTACGTTTAAATTATTTTACAGAGTATAGGATTTTAAAAATAATTTAAAAAACTATCATTTTCAAATTTCACTAGCATATATCGATATACATATTTTTATATATTGACGTATGGACCGTTGGGGAGATGATTTTTAAAGTTTGATTTTTGATTATATCTATTCAAGAATATACACTTCCTTTCAAACACCGTTTACACCACTGAAAATATGCCTTTCTAATTTTAAAAAGCTGCGATTGTTTATTACGTCTTTTCATGAATAAAGACATCTTTTTAAACACTATATAAAGGGTTAGAAAAAAAAATTAACTAATTTTTCATCTTCTTTCTCTAGACTTTCCTCGGTTATTTTCTCAAATACAAATTCTACTTTGCTCTCTACAAACTATTCATACATTTACATGTACTTTCTCATCAACTCCAAGATCAACTCCCTATCAGAAGGGCTATAAGTAATCTTGTATCCCATGTATAATTGCTGGTATTTGGAAATCAACAACTTTACTCTTATTTGTTTGCCCGTTCAAATCAAGTGGATATGCTTAATAGTTCGTCTAAATTTAGTAGGCGATCTTGTAGCTTAGTAAATCAAGAGAGTTTACTTTGGACTCATGATACATGAGGATGTAGCTCGTAGCCTTGAAATCGGGATTGTATTTTGGTTTGCTTTCTATCTAGTTTAAAATTGGCGACTGAAAAGAAATATGTACAAGCAATTGTATGAGACTGGATGTCTGATTAGTTAATCCGAATCGGTATAAAATTCCTTATGTTTTCTCTCTTATTTTATTGCTTTTATATTTATCTATGATTGCATCTATGACTGATACTCACTCCTTCTAGTGTTACATTAGTCTCATGATCTATTATTCCACAACCCACATTTGATATCAGTGCATTAGTTTTCAAAAACCCGTAATTTGATTTTTGAAGAGATAAATGGCTAGTAACACTGATTGTTTACTTTTTAAAACTTTTATAGAAAAAAATAATCATGAAACCTATACGTTACTGTCAAATAGATTAAAAACTAATTATTCTGAAAAGTCACTTGATGTTTTGGAAAGGTATAATGTGAAATTGCAGAAATAAGTATGTTATACGGCGGATGGTGAGCATACACTTGATATTCATACATCAAAAATTAAGGACAAATGAATACTAAACGATGGATACTCAAGACACATGATGAAAATTCAGAAATCATAAAAGTTATAATTTACAAAAATGAAGGGTTGGTTAACTTCAGAATTTACTAAAAAGGATACGTGATTGACATCGGCAATGTCGGTAACTCTAAAACTCCTATTATTTCTAATGTTTTGCTAGTTAGGAACTTGAAATATAACCCGTTTAACATTAACCAATTTCGTGATAAAGATTTTAAAATTAAGCTTGAAAAAGATATTTTCCACATCGAGGATAATGAGTCTAAAATTATCTTTGAATGTACTAGAAAATGTAGTATTTACATCTTAAGTATAAAAGTGCCTTTGTCTTTTGGCTAAACCTAGTGAAACTTGGATTTTGCATAAAAGATGCGGCCTTTTAAAATTTAAACACTTATCTAAATTGCTTAGAATTTTGATTTTGATTTTGATTTCACAATTCACAAGTATATCATATTTAGGGTGAGTACTATTTTTCGTCCAATTGTGTTGATGGCAAGGGGGGAGGAAAATATAAAATATAACACATGCACATATTAAGGGAGAGTTATTTAACTCAATGAGAGTTGTATTATATTTTATATATAAAAATATTTACATAGGAGTCATCATAAAAAAAAGAGATTGTTAATATGTAACGACCTGCCTTTTTGGACACTTTAAACCGACGATCAAATACACATGTCGATTCCAAACCATTAAAAGGGCAGATAGTTATTGGGGTAATTAAGAAAAGAAAAGGAAGGAAAATAAAGGAAATGAAACAGAATCTCACAGCGGAAGGCTAAAGTATAATAATAAAATAACAGTTCATGAAGCTGTTAATTAAATGAAGACATTTGAAATGAATACATTTGATTATTATTATACAACATTTATCAGAGTTACATACACAACAAATATCATACAACAATGCAGCGGAATGGAATGAATATAATAGTAGTAGATAATATACCAAATCTTCGTCTCCGTCCTCCAAGGAAATGATCTTCAACCTAAACTGAAAACTCAGGACTGACCCGAGCGTAATGTAAAGACAAAACACTCGAGTCAGGACTAAATATCCTCATGCAAGTTAAGTCAATCGTAAATAAATATGAGTGTAACGGCGTCAGAGATGTTTACGGGGTTTGACATCTCATATCCAGTGTCAACGTGCGTGCAATAACTTAAGAAATGTTACGAGATTTTCCATCTCTCAAGGATCCGTTAAACTATCTACTATGTAGTAATATACGCTAAGTAGATAATGTCTATCAGTAATTTAAAGTATCAAAATAGCGTTAAGGCGTTACCATAATCCCCCTTAACACATTTTATATTCCCAAAAGCATATACAAGACCGTAGTTTCCCCAAAACCGGAAGTCACCAGAGGGCAATCCATATACTCAAGGTACAAATCAAAACGTAGTGGTCGCGAACAGGATAATCAGTATGACAAGGTACATGAGGCGATACCAACTAGGATACAAGTAGTTGCGCGATCCGGACTGATGTTGGGCATAGCCAGCAGCTACCCCAACACCGCGAAACAACACTCCGAAATTAAGGGGTGCACCCAAATCGCATCACAAATGTAATAGATATGGTATCGAAGAAGTGTGTCCGCTAGAGGTGGCGAACCTCAATGGCCCGGCGCGGCTCCTGTTTTAGTCATGTCAGGGGTCATCCAAAAATCGTTCTCTTTCTTCAGTCAACGCGTTCACCAAACCATCCACTTCATTCTGGATCATCACTCCGCGTATAATAGTTATTAAAGTGGTTTTCGGTATCGACAGAGAGTATGTCCATATCTGATCCCGGTCTCTTTAATAACTACGTATTATTACACCTTTGGCTCTTTATATTTCAAATCGATTCATAATTGATATCAAAATATCATATTCGCTTCAAAAATCAAATCCATTCAAATATCATCGTATCTTTCAAAATATCAGATTTCATATTTAAATTAAAGATTTAAATATAAACATTTCACCTTATTGACCAGCTTAGGATTTTAGAAAAATAGTTTTAAGTGGTTTAAAAGTAGTTTTAAATAATTAAAATAGTTAAAAACACTTAAAATCTTTAAAATGGATTTAAAATAGATAAATTAGTTTAAAATAATTTAAATTGGGTTAAGTAGATTTAAAATAGATTAAAATAATTTAAGTATTCAAAATGGTTTATATAACAGAGTAATTTTGAAAACAAATTAAAACGGCTTCAAAATCAATCCATTTCAATTATAACTTCCCAATTCAAATCAATTTCAATTTCCATTCTACCGATTCAATTTCGATTTCAATTCAAAACAATGTCAACTTTTACTTCAAATCAATTCAATTCTACATTCACCTTTAATTAATTCAATTTCAATTTATATCGATTTGGAGCTTGATTTCTCAAAATATCAATTTATAACACTTAACAAAATTTCCAACAATATTCAAGTTTAAATCCAAATTCCAAATATGATTCAATTCCAAACTCGATTTCAAAATATCATTTTCATATCACTTTTATTTAGTAATATTCAAAGCTCGAAATAATGTTCAATCTTTAAAATAAATAGATTTTCAAAATTCAATCATATCCAAATTTTAAATTTTAAAGTCACAACTTAAATTATTTACCAATTTCTTTTAACCAAAATTTATTTCAACATTCCAACTCAAATTTTCGACAAATTCGATTTCTATAAATTGATTTCTATTTATCACTTTTAAATCGAAACATTTAAATAAATTTCAAATCGACGATTTCAAAAATTATTAATTTAGCCAATTCGGTGTCCGTATCTAATTTTCTATCCTATGGCCAAGTAATTATTTATTTCAATTAAATGTCAGGGATGAGTATATATTACTTAAATTAAATCTTAGTATCATATGTATGCATAACAGGATCTATATAAGCAAATAAACATCCAAACATTCAATTATCAACCAATAGCATCCATCAAAATACATCATCCAATAAACAATACAATTCATGGCAGTTTCATAGTTATCAATGTCAGGTAATTTAATCGCAATTCAATTTTAATTTCAATTTAACTGTCAATTTAATTTTCAACGGTTAATGCAAAAGACAAGCTATATGACAATTAAATTTTTATCAAACAATGACAAATAAGATCATAACACTTCATAATGTCAAATTTAACTAGCATAAAGATATTTAGTACGGTGTGAGCGTTATAAAACACTCACCTTGATTTTTACGATTTAAATCAAATCGAACGACGTTCGATTTAACCCAAAATTTTCTCTAGCTCCAAATGATTCCAATCCAGTTCCATAGCGAAGAGCTCGTCCATACGATTCCAACGCAACTGGTTTCGCGCGTTTTCGACCTCGTATGAAAAAGATATGTATTTTTGAAGTTTATACGAATTTAAATATACAATTTCAGCTTTTATTTTAAATATCAAACCCTCAACTGCATCCTGGCCATCGATTTCTGCATCTTCAGATCTGAGCCATTGCTGCATCTTCTTCCTCTTCACGTTGAATGCCCAGTTTTGAACGCAAGAAACAAACCCATCAGCCGCCATCTTCATCGATTTTTCACGTCCAAACCGAGCAACTTGAAGACGATCAGGTTACACCACTTCGAAGCCACCGCCTTACTCCACCTTCACCCCAAATAGCTCCAAGCTCGGCCTCATCCTCTGCCTCGAATTGCGTGAAAAACGCAGCCCCTTCTTGCTCGATTTCCCGTTGATCCGTGGCTCCGTTTTCGATCATCTCCGTATGGATTTGAAGCTTTCATCGTGCTCTACTACTTTGTAGTTGAGAGTTTTTGCTAATTGTTGATGGATTGGGAGGAAAATGAGGAGGAAGTTTCGAAATTTTCAGGCCATTGAAATGAAAGTGGCGGCTGGTCAAAAGAGTTAGGGTTTGGAGCAAATGAAAGAGGATGGGTCCTTTTATAGAAAATTACAAAAACACTATTCACCGAAAAATTTTCGAACTCCAAACGAAGCGTGCCGGCAGGCGTTTCTAAGGTTTACCCCACGTTCCGAACGCAATGGAACGTGTTTCGGAAGCTAATTCGATCGTATGTGTGAGTTACGGCAATAAACGATCAATTTTAAATTAAACCGATTAACCGAATTTCTATGCGTTTTGGCTTGCCCCGGACAAACGGTAAATCCGTTTGACTTAAAATTTGAAACCTTACAATAATATCACATTACGGATCCAATGAAACTAGTTTCGTCGAAATCCGAGACCGTTTGAAAAATGACTATTTTAACTCGCCAAATTAATATTAAAACAATTTCAACGCGTTTCGAGCTGCCACGGTCAAACGACAACTCCCATTGCTACGAAATTGAAATCCGATAATAACTAACTATTACGGATCCAGTGAAACTAGTTTTGTCCAATTCTGAGACTGTTCAAAAATTGGCTATTTTCCAGTCGAAAATTAAATATTAAAATATTCAATTTTCACAAATAAATTTTAAATTCAGTTTTTAAAGTTCTATAACATCACTATAAAATCAATATGATAAAATAAAATTTTACAAATAATTTTTAATCATATTAAACCCGTTATTTAATTTATCCAATAAATTCCAAATATTTAATTTAGACAATTTCGCTTATCCAATAATTCATTATCTTTTGAAATATTGAAATTGAACTTATAAGATTCAACTTTTAAAACCATTTCAAAATTTAGAACCCTATTTTCATTTTACAGTTATTCAATTATTCAATAAGTTTTAAATATTTAATTTAAACAATTTACGTGTTCAATATTCAATATTTGATTTCAAATAGATTTTACTTATCAATCAACTACTTTCTTATACCAAATGAATTCAACATTTATCACCCTATTCAACTATCGATTGCAAAGGAATTTACTAAGTAGCATTTATTTTTCATTACTTGGATAATTGTTGCAATTCATTCCAGTTATTATTATTCCAAATGAATTACAATTTTTTTCTAACATTAAATCACGAAATCTTATTAATTTAGCTATTTTAATTATCGAAAATTTACGGGTCGTTACACTCTCCCCCACTCAAAACTTTTCGTCCCCGAAAAGGAAAAGAAGGGAAAAGAAACTAAGTATAGAATTCAACATTAGATATATTTTATTCAAAGTTACCAACTTATAAAACAATGAAATTCCATTTATAAAGTCATAACTACGCTTCCACAATGTTACTCCGAACGGCTTTCTAAATTTAAAAGTTAGTTATCAAAACAAGTTATAAAATTTAAAAACTTGAAAAATTTTCTAACACCCGGATTCACGGAAAATTTCGGTAGGGTCTCCTTTGCGCGGCTCGATCGAAAATTTTTATAATTCAATATATAACACAAATATAACCAATATATATCAAATATACATCTCATCTCAATGATGAGGCATCCCATATCTTGGGAAACAACATATATATATATCACCAATACCATATAAAACCATAAGCGTACCTTTTATTTAGCATTTATTAGCAGTTTACTTACATTTTGTGTGTAGCATAGAAGCGAGCTCTACAACGAAGCGCAACCCCTTTGCTACCTACTAAAATGCTCAATAACTAAGTTAGAACCATGCATATAAAGATAGATCACTATACTTAGCCTACACAACATATATATAACATATTTAGCTTCAAAACTGAGATTTCAATTTCTGGACAGCAAACAAATCTTAGCTTTAGGTCACCTAAACGGTACAATTTGACAACAGAATATAAAAAAAAGTTGTTGCATTCATTTCAGGCTTTCCGGAATGTCCAAAATAGTCGAATTCGGATCATCCGTTCAAAAGTTATGGCCGTTTTACTTAGGGGATACGCTTCAGCCTGGGCAGTGTTTGCGCAGGTCCGCGACGTTCACCCACATTTTCGACCTTCTAAACGATATCAAAACGCAAAACACTTAAAACAAAAGTTTTAGCTTAAGTTCTTAGCTTTCCAGAAAGTGTAAGATCATCAAAATCCGATAAACCAGTCAAAAGATATGGCGAAATACTAAGGGTGTATACTACTGATTTTAATTATTTTTACACAGGACAGCGAGTAACATTCAAGTTTTTAACCAAGCAGACGAAGGAATTTTCTCAAGTTATTTAAACAAAAGTTGTGCTATAGTTTCTGAGCTTTTCGAAAAGCCCAAGATCGTCGAATTCCGTTTAGCCATTCAAAAGTTATGGTTGTTTTCGTTTCAGCATATATTGGACAAATTTGGATTTTCCCAAAAATTTGCTTTTATTATTTCAAAGTGCAAACCATCAAAACTTCAAATTTTCTAAAAAAAACAATCATAAACACAAAGTCATTTATTTTCTTATTCATCCATGCAATAGGTTTACATTCAATTTGTTTCCGATTTATTCAAGTTTGTTTCATTCACATTTTAAATTCAAGTCAATTTGCTTCAATTTAAATTGAATTCAATTATATTTAATTTCACTTTGCTTCAAACTTGAATTTAATTTTTTATTTTTTTTTATTTTTTTTTATTCCGTTTATTCAATTCCATTAACACTAATGAATTCTACTTAATCAATTTTCATCCATCTAACAACCAATGCATATCAAACATTAACAACCATCCAGAATCTACACGAAATCAATTATACATTTCCAAGTCAATTTTTTTTTTCATACACTTCCAAGTTTATTGACATTTAGTTATATTCAAACTTAATTAGTTTCCATTTACCAATTTTATATTTCATTAATTTTAAATTTTATTCATTCATTTATATATATTATTCATTTTACAGCTTAAATTTCTTTTATATTTACAACTATCAATAGATCTTCACATTTTATTATTCACTCTCACACTGGTATATTATTTCTCTACTTATCCTTATTAGCATTTTAAACCCTTTAAGTATTTGGTAAGTTATAGTTATGCAAATAGAATGTAGTTAAACAACATGCAACTTCTTTTCATTTAAAGTTGAATTTTCAATTTATCAATTCTTAAGTCATTACTTAAATTTCACTATAATTTAATTTCACATTTACATTCACATATAGTATTTTCATTTTATATTAACATAATTGTGAATCACCTTTAAATGTTAATTTAAATTCCAATTATTTACTAACAATTTTATTTATATTTGCAACCATTAATTAAATGCATATTTCATTATTCAAACCTATACTTGTATATTATCCAATTAACAATTCATATAACATTTTTGAACTTCTTAAATATTTTGGTAAGTTATATCTATGCTATAGAATGAAATTTAATACTACGCGAGTTTTACAGTTTCAATTTTATTTTAAGTTCATAATTTCCTAATTCTAAGGATTTCTACTTCAATTGATATTTTCACTTAGCTCTTAGGTTCATTTCTCATTTCACAATTCAGAAGTTCCTCAATGATTCAAGTCTAAATTCATTTCAATCATTTAAAAAAAATCATTAATTATTAAAGGACTTAAGAATTCCAATCCCGGTTTCATTTCAAATCAAGTTTTGAAATAATATATACTTATATAATTTATATATCAAATCATACTATAGAGAATACAAAATAAAATAAAAGTTGAATTAAAACAAGGTTTAGACAAGCTATTAAGTGGTCTCCCCCACTCGGACTCTCGAAAATAAACGCCAATGATGCGTGCACTCATCACCGAAATCATTTTCTAGCGTCAAGAGAAGGGAATATAACACTTATCATAAAAAAAATCCTTCGAAAACAATTTCAACTCAATTATACTATCATATAATGCTCATATTATATTTTTCAAATTCTTGTAAGTCAATCTCAAACACCGGAATTTAAATTCCCAAATCCAAGTTAAAATTCATTTATTCATTATCAATTGTGTTTACAAGATTTCATTTTCCTAAATCCATTGTTATTTAATCAATTGTTGTAAATATTGACTGATCAAACAATAACGATAATAATCTAATATTATCATCTCCTGACAATCAATTCAATCAAAATGAATAAATATTCAAATAATTCTTTTATATAAAATATATTCCAAAATGATATTGTGTTGGTTTGTCCTATTCGAGTGTTTAGAAATTCCTATCGACGCCTTGGCGTCTCAAGTATCGACCAGAATTCATAAATACTCAACGGAACAAATTAACACAATATAAACCATTTTATATCAAATAACAAGTACGCTCTCTCATATACACTCAACTCATTCATATAGTTTACCTCTATTTCAATGAGTTATTCCCCACTAGAGCCAAGGTTTATCGCTAAACCAAAGCTCTAATACCAACTGTAACGACCTGCCTTTTTGGACACTTTAAACTGACGATCAAATACACATGTCGATTCCAAACCATTAAAAGGGCAGATAGTTATTGGGGTAATTAAGAAAAGAAAAGGAAGGGAAATAAAGGAAATGAAACAACACAGAATCTCACAGCGGAAGGCTAAAGTATAATAATAAAATAACAGTTCATGAAGCTGTTAATTAAATGAAGACATTTGAAATGAATACATTTGATTATTATTATACAACATTTATCAGAGTTACATACACAACAAATATCATACAACAATGCAGCGGAATGGAATGAATATAATAGTAGTAGATAATATACCAAATCTTCGTCTCCGTCCTCCAAGGAAATGATCTTCAACCTAAACTGAAAACTCAGGACTGACCCGAGCGTAATGAAAAGACAAAACACTCGAGTCAGGACTAAATATCCTCATGCAAGTTAAGTCAATCGTAAATAAATATGAGTGTAACGGCGTCAGAGATGTTTACGGGGTTTGACATCTCATATCCAGTGTCAACGTGCGTGCAATAACTTAAGAAATGTTACGAGATTTTCCATCTCTCAAGGATCCGTTAAACTATCTACTATGTAGTAATATACGCTAAGTAGATAATGTCTATCAGTAATATAAAGTATCAAAATAGCGTTAAGGCGTTACCATAATCCCCCTTAACACATTTTATATTCCCAAAAGCATATACAAGACCGTAGTTTCCCCAAAACCGGAAGTCACCAGAGGGCAATCCATATACTCAAGGTACAAATCAAAACGTAGTGGTCGCGAACAGGATAATCAGTATGACAAGGTACATGAGGCGATACCAACTAGGATACTAGTAGTTGCGTGATCCGGACTGATGTTGGGCATAGCCAGCAGCTACCCCAACACCGCGAAACAACACTCCGAAATCAAGGGGTGCACCCAAATCGCATCACAAATGTAATAAATATGGTATCGAAGAAGTGTGTCCGCTAGAGGTGGCGAACCTCAATGGCCCGGCGCGGCTCCTGTTTTAGTCATGTCAGGGGTCATCCAAAAATCGTTCTCTTTCTTCAGTCAACGCGTTCACCAAACCATCCACTTCATTCTGGATCATCACTCCGCGTATAATAGTTATTAAAGTGGTTTTCGGTATCGACAGAGAGTATGTCCATATCCGATCCCGGTCTCTTTAATAACTACGTATTATTACACCTTTGGCTCTTTATATTTCAAATCGATTCATAATTGATATCAAAATATCATATTCGCTTCAAAAATCAAATCCATTCAAATATCATCGTATCTTTCAAAATATCAGATTTCATATTTAAATTAAAGATTTAAATATAAACATTTCACCTTATTGACCAGCTTAGGATTTTAGAAAAATAGTTTTAAGTGGTTTAAAAGTAGTTTTAAATAATTAAAATAGTTAAAAACACTTAAAATCTTTAAAATGGATTTAAAATAGATAAATTAGTTTAAAATAATTTAAATTGGGTTAAGTAGATTTAAAATAGATTAAAATAATTTAAGTATTCAAAATGGTTTATATAACAGAGTAATTTTGAAAACAAATTAAAACGGCTTCAAAATCAATCCATTTCAATTATAACTTCCCAATTCAAATCAATTTCAATTTCCATTCTACCGATTCAATTTCGATTTCAATTCAAAACAATGTCAACTTTTACTTCAAATCAATTCAATTCTACATTCACCTTTAATTAATTCAATTTCAATTTATATCGATTTGGAGCTTGATTTCTCAAAATATCAATTTATAACACTTAACAAAATTTCCAACAATATTCAAGTTTAAATCCAAATTCCAAATATGATTCAATTCCAAACTCGATTTCAAAATATCATTTTCATATCACTTTTATTTAGTAATATTCAAAGCTCGAAATAATGTTCAATCTTTAAAATAAATAGATTTTCGAAATTCAATCATATCCAAATTTTAAATTTTAAAGTCACAACTTAAATTATTTACCAATTTCTTTTAACCAAAATTTATTTCAACATTCCAACTCAAATTTTCGACAAATTCGATTTCTATAAATTGATTTCTATTTATCACTTTTAAATCGAAACATTTAAATAAATTTCAAATCGACGATTTCAAAAATTATTAATTTAGCCAATTCGGTGTCCGTATATAATTTTCTATCCTATGGCCAAGTAATTATTTATTTCAATTAAATGTCAGGGATGAGTATATATTACTTAAATTAAATCTCAGTATCATATGTATGCATAACAGGATCTATATAAGCAAATAAACATCCAAACATTCAATTATCAACCAATAGCATCCATCAAAATACATCATCCAATAAACAATACAATTCATGGAAGTTTCATAGTTATCAATGTCAGGTAATTTAATCGCAATTCAATTTTAATTTCAATTTAACTATCAATTTAATTTTCAACGGTTAATGCAAAAGACAAGCTATATGACAATTAAATTTTTATCAAACAACGACAAATAAGATCATAACACTTCATAATGTCAAATTTAACTAGCATAAAGATATTTAGTACGGTGTGAGCGTTATAAAACACTCACCTTGATTTTTACGATTTAAATCAAATCGAACGACGTTCGATTTAACCCAAAATTTTCTCTAGCTCCAAATGATTCCATTCCAGTTCCATAGCGAAGAGCTCGTCCATACGATTCCAACGCAACTGGTTTCGCGCGTTTTCGACCTCGTATGAAAAAGATATGTATTTTTGAAGTTTATACGAATTTAAATATACAATTTCAGCTTTTATTTTAAATATCAAACCCTCAACTGCATCCTGGCCATCGATTTCTGCATCTTCAGATCTGAGTCATTGCTGCATCTTCTTCCTCTTCACGTTGAATGCCCAGGTTTGAACGCAAGAAACAAACCCATCAGCCGCCATCTTCATCGATTTTTCACGTCCAAACCGAGCAACTTGAAGACGATCAGGTTACACCACTTCGAAGCCACCGCCTTACTCCTCCTTCACCCCAAATAGCTCCAAGCTCGGCCTCATCCTCTGCCTCGAATTGCGTGAAAAATGCAGCCCCTTCTTGCTCGATTTCCCGTTGAACCGTGGCTCCGTTTTCGATCATCTCCGTATGGATTTGAAGCTTTCATCGTGCTCTACAACTTTGTAGTTGAGAGTTTTTGCTAATTGTTGATGGATTGAGAGGAAAATGAGGAGGAAGTTTCGAAATTTTCAGGCCATTGAAATGAAAGTGGCGGCTGGTCAAAAGAGTTAGGGTTTGGAGCAAATGAAAGAGGATGTGTCCTTTTATAGAAAATTGCAAAAACACTATTCACCGAAAATTTTCAAACTCCAAACGAAGCGTGCCGGCAGGCGTTTCTAAGGTTTACCCCACGTTCCGAACGCAATGGAACGTGTTTCGGAAGCTAATTCGATCGTATGTGTGAGTTACGGCAATAAACGATCAATTTTAAATTAAACCGATTAACCGAATTTCTATGCGTTTTGGCTTGCCCCGGACAAACGGTAAATCCGTTTGACTTAAAATTTGAAACCTTACAATAATATCACATTACGGATCCAATGAAACTAGTTTCGTCGAAATCCGAGACCGTTTGAAAAATGACTATTTTAACTCGCCAAATTAATATTAAAACAATTTCAACACGTTTCGAGCTGCCACGGTCAAACGACAACTCCCATTGCTACGAAATTGAAATCCGATAATAACTAACTATTACGGATCCAGTGAAACTAGTTTTGTCCAATTCTGAGACTGTTCAAAAATTGGCTATTTTCCAGTCGAAAATTAAATATTAAAATATTCAATTTTCACAAATAAATTTTAAATTCAGTTTTAAAAGTTCTATAACATCACTATAAAATCAATATGATAAAATAAAATTTTACAAATCATTTTTAATCATATTAAACCCGTTATTTAATTTATCCAATAAATTCCAAATATTTAATTTAGACAATTTCGCTTATCCAATAATTCATTATCTTTTGAAATATTGAAATTGAACTTATAAGATTCAACTTTTAAAACCATTTTAAAATTTAGAACCCTATTTTCATTTTACAGTTATTCAATTATTCAATAAGTTTTAAATATTTAATTTAAACAATTTACGTGTTCAATATTCAATATTTGATTTCAAATAGATTTTACTTATCAATCAACTACTTTCTTATACCAAATGAATTCAACATTTATCACCCTATTCAACTATCGATTGCAAAGGAATTTACTAAGTAGCATTTATTTTTCATTACTTGGATAATTGTTGCAATTCATTCCAGTTATTATTATTCCAAATGAATTACAATTTTTTTCTAACATTAAATCACGAAATCTTATTAATTTAGCTATTTTAATTATCGAAAATTTACGGGTCGTTACATAATACCTTAGATATTGATTTTGATGGCAACAACCATATAAATATATACACTAATGTGTTGTTAAGTTTTATAGTATATATTGCAGAATACTGCACATGTATAAAATGATTAAACTTGAAGACTGATTAGTATAAAGACCAAGAATGAAGATTTAAAGTTGATGATCAAGACTCGTGAGTTCGAAGACAGAGATTTGAAGATCTCAAGAATTTAGTGTAAAATTACGAGTCATTAGAATGAGTTGTTAAAGTCTGATAATATATTTCGATTTTTATCACAAATTTCTGATCTTTGATATTTTAAACAAAATTATTTTAGTTTTAAAATATATTTTTAAATATTTTATGAAAGTTTTCTTAAGAGTTCAAAAATATTTAAAAACTATGTTTAGATTATTTGACAAAGCATAAGATTCTTTAAACAATTTAAAATAAAAACATTTTCAAATTTCATTAACATATGTCGACATACATATTTGCATATGTCGATGATAATTTTTAAATTTTGATTTTCGATCACATCTCTTCACGAGTAGGCATTTCCTTTTAAATACTATCTAAACCAGTGAAAAAATGCGTTTTAGTTTTGAAAAGTTGTGATTGTTTGTCACATCTTTTCACGAATAGCCATTTTTCAAACTCTGTATAAAGGTTTTTTTTTTAAACAATTTAACCGAAGTATTGCGGAAATATGATTTGAAGAAGTATTGCGGGGCTAATATTAATGTTATTTTCTAATGGAAATATGATTTGAAGAAGTATTGTGGGGCCAAATTTCATGGGTTGAAGAATTACTACAGAAAGGGCTCATTTTCGACTTCTTAGGCAAGAAGCGGTTTTAGTCAATATTTTGCGTCATGGGATCGTAGATCTCACCGTTATGACAACATCATAATCGACGATTCCTCTAGGGCGAATTTGAATCGTAGCGTAGTTTGTTTTATTATAAGCCATAGTTTCGACCTTAACTTTTGATGCAACTTTGCATGACGATAAATTTATTCTCTCCTGTCATGTGTGCAAATGCTAGGAATCATGCAGCTATGAGCAGATTTTCAGTAAATTTTAGTTTTTAGTATTTGCTTATACAAAATAAGACTTGAGATGCTTTGAATTCCATGTTCTCGAAACTAGATTTCCATCATGTTTTGATTTGTTCCGAAGGTTGACCTAGAATTTTCCTTTGAGATTGGCATTAGTTTTTGGGCTAGCTTCATCATTCTCATTTTCGAGAGTGCCACTATCACTCACACGCTGCATAGCCAGTGCAGTCGATGAGTGATGGAGGTGAGCCATTGATGGTTAGGGAAAGTTTGCCTAAAAGCGGTATGTTGGACCATGCATCTCTCTAATCCCTTCATTCGTTGGTTTATTAGGTTTGTGAATGATTGAAGAGCAGTAAGGACAGGGTCTGAGGTGGGCTCTGCAGATCTTCCATCTCGGTTTGGGCTTAGAGGGGATGAATGACCTTTTTGGGATTTTTGAGGCTAGGTATAATTCCTCTTGGGCAAGAGTATTGGAATCTGTGAGATTCATGGTATTGTAATGATATTTGAAAAAAGTATTTAAGTTTTGCTAAAAAGTATTTAAGTCTTGGGGTTAGAGGGGATGAATGACCTTTTTCTGGATTTTTGTTTCTTGTGTCCTTTTCATAGTTCAACCTCTATTATAGGGCAGTTTCTTTGGCTCGGCGTTTACATTAATTTCCCTTTGTTTGGAAAATATGGGTGTAACAAGTAGTATTTCAATGTTCATGGAGCGGATTGAGGCAGAAATATGGAGATTTAAGAGAAACTTACAAAAATAAATTAATACAACACACATGTGGCGAAACAAGTTATACATGTCATCTTTTAGAGATATCATGTTGCATAGACATTTAGGAAGCCACTAAAATGTTTTTTGTTCATACATATAACAATGTCAGCTCACACTATTATGCTATTCTATTATATATGCTAGTCATAGTTATGAAAAAGGCACACAATGCCGCAAAATAACTTGGTACGAGGCGTACATTTGTGGATATTTGATCATTGTTGAACTCGCCTCTTTCGAGAAACTCTTATGATATACGTTTAGAGTTGCTTCTTCTCTTTCTAAAAGAATTATTATCATTTATCCTTGTACCTTACTTATCTCATGCTAATCAGTTGTTTAATCTAGACTGATCCGTGTACTTTTATATGCTCGGGTCAGACCAAGTTGTTTCAGATTAATTACCTGCTATTGGACTTTGCTATGCTGCTCCCGCCTTGAATATTCTACTTATCTCCTTTTATGTAGTTTTGTAGTCGTTTTGTATGACTCTGATATGTATCTATTGTTTTGACTCATTGTATATTGTGTGGTCTTTTTACAACTTCTGATGTATCATTTCGTGTTGTGCCGGGATGTATCTATATATATATGTGTGTGTGTGTGTGTATGTTTGACTACTGTTCTGTGATGTGTTGTACACATTGTTGTTGTATTTTGTTCTGATAGATCCATTAACCACTTTAGTTTTGTATTAAGCATTTATTGAATATGTCGATCCACTTGAGAAAGGAAAATCTTTTTAGAGCACATTAACGCATTTAATAGATGTTTAAGACAAAGCTATAGATGGTCGCTCCTAACCAGCCCTATTCTCTGCATTAGCAGACAGTATTACCTAATAATACTCTTTGTTAATGTGGATCTTGGGGTGGGGCGTCACAGGTTGGTATCAAAGCAAGTTGTGACGCCCCACCCCGTGACCCACATTAACAAAGAGTATTAGTGGGTAGTACTTCTGCTAATGCGGAGAATAGAGATGGTTAGGAGCGATCATCAATAGCTTTGTCTTAAACATCTACTAATTACGTCGATTTAATGCTTTAGTTTTTTCTTTCTCAAGTGGATCGACATATTTAATAAATGCTCAATACAAAACCATAGTGGCTAACGGATCCATCAGAATAAAATACAACAACGAAATGTACAACACATCACAGAACAACAAATAGACAAATATATATACATATACACTGATACATCCCCAGTACAATACAAAATGATACATCATAAGTGGTACGAGAACCACACTATACACAACGAGTCAAAAATATCGATAGATATCAGAGTCAATCGAAAAGACTACAAAACTACTCAAAAAGAGATAAGCAGACACCGAAGGCGGAAAAAATCAAAGCAAAGTTCAAAGCAGGTATCTAACATGAAACAATTTGGTTAGTGTACATCCACTTTGAGAAAGCGCTTTTATTAATACCACCGAGAAGAGTATAAGAGATTGATTACAAATGATCAATAATTTTAATAGAATTGATTTGTGAAGAAGAGAATTGAAGAAAGTTAGGTTTTGATAAAACCCTAATTGATGGAGGTCAAAACCCTAGCAGTCGCTTTTTAGATGCATACGTAAATCTCATCTCTGAAACTTGAAGATAACTTATATAGGGGAATAGAAAAACCTAGAAAAAATTCAAAATTGCTCCTTCGAACATCACAAATCTTCATGTCAAACTCAGGTCAAAAAACAGACAGAAGTCGCCTCAGACGTCTGACAAAAAGCCTCAGCGTCTTAGTCAAGTCTCTGGAAAACTGACAGGAGTAGCCTCAGATATCTGACCTGGGATTGTGGAACAACTTTGTTGAAGCCTCAGATGTCTATCGACTTCTCTCAGACGTCTATCGTTGTTGCTCCAACACCACTTCACCTTCTTCGTCGTATTTGCCTCCTTCAAGCTTCAATTTGCGAACGGTTTCTCCGTCATCAAACTACTTCCAACTCCTTCAGTTCCATATATAGTATCGCCAAAATTCGACATGGAGATCCCACGGACTAGGATCAATAGACAAACCAGTTCTGAGTAACTCAAGAAGTAATGCATATGTTTGGACTTAGTTCTACCTTATTCCTATGGTGCACAATAAAATACATGTCTACATAAGTAGTAGCAAGGTTAAGCTATACTTTTAATGATGTTCGTATCTTAAAGACGTTAAGTGGAGTATACGTAGGTGCTCTTTGGATGCAATCGCCTATGTAAGTGTGAGCATGGTCGGCTTTAAGAAAATATTAAGGCTTAAATTCTCTAAAGACACTCGAAGAATCAACTTTGTTCAGAACCAAAATGAACACAACCAAGAGATTGAATGTGAAGAGAAATAATTCTTTGCTGGTTATACACCAAGGCTGACGGTTCAAGATGAAATAGTTCACCATCGGCCAACTATATCATATAAGTTTTAACTATGGAAAGTTCAAAGTGAAATATCTACTTATTCACGGTATAACATCTGTTCTATATGCACTCTGTGATATCCCCCTTTTGTGGAAGAAACATATATCATCATTCATGTGTGAGATTGTTAGAAATCTTTCGTAAGAATTACATGAAAGAAGATATAATTAGTCCCACGTTGATAAAAATAAGAGAAGTATACATTATCAGGCTCGGTTTCAGGGTAAGACTGGCCAAGCGGCCGCTTAGGGAAACCCCCCGGGTATGGGCAATGGGCGGGGAGGTAGGTGGTTGTTGATAGGCTTTCCAAGTTTACGGTTTAAAAGTTCGTATTGCTGCTTTTATAAACAAAGTTGATATTGGTGCAGTGGTAGTATAGGCTTTCTGATTCAAAGGGACAGGACTTCTGATTTTTTTGTCGATTTCTGTGAATACAGGGAATAACAGTATTATCTCAGTAGGTCCGGTCATTCTATGATTATTATTTTCACTGTGTACATTACGAAGATATTTTCTGAAATGGATGAAGAAGATACATTAAGTTGGAATGTGAATTTTTCAGGTTATGAATCTAATTGGGGATGTAAAAGGAAAAGCTGCTATTTTGGGGGATGACATGATTGATACAGCAGGTAGCTTATTGTGTTATCCAGTCGCTTGCATGATTTTATTGTGCATTTTGTACCCCACTTGCAATTGAGAGATTGTCTGGTGGCGTTTTTAAACAAGTGATAATCACGAACCCAATTCCAATAGTTGAAGTTATTTTCCTCAACTGACCGTACTTTTTGTTGCAAACCCTCTTGCTGAAGCCATTTTACGCATTTATGGCGGTGCCTATGTTAGTGACATTTTCCAGTGATCCATAGGTCCTAGAGTGTTTTATTTATTTGCTCATTTTTTATATATTTTTGTCTTGTTTATATTCGATTTCGCTTCCTATTTTTATTTCTCATGAAGGTAACGCAACAAAGAGAATCGTGCAAGGATGCTTGTTAATTCATTTTGTTAATTGATGCTACAATATTATTCATCTGATTAAAATAATGGTTCCCTTATAGCAATGTATGAAAATATAATGTTTCTATCCAAAGAAAATCCCATTATAATTTTATGAGAGGAAAAAAAATTGTTGTAATTTTTTGTTGGTTTTGACTAAAGAATCATTTGCATTATTCAAAGCAAGATGATGTTCAAACGTATTTGTAAAAGAAGATGAAATGAGGAAAAAAAATATTAGTAGTACAAGAAGAAAAGTACATGTTTTTAACTTTATTTTATAATATATTATTTTCAAGTCATATTGCTTACATTATCTCTAATTTGAAAGTGTCCAAGTGTTACTTGTTTAACTCTTCATATTTTGATCGTAATTCATAACATTGTTTGTACTGGATGAAGAACGGAAGAAAAAATTGTAACTTTTTTTTTGGTCTGGAACATTTACACTATCATAGCATGCAAGCTATGCAAGAAATTATGTTCTTATGATAATACTAGTAACACAAGCACATATTAAGCACATTTCACGGTTCACAAATGAAAAAGCTAAACATACATAGGTAAATGTACGTTGAAACATGAATTTGAAAAAAAAAATCAAGAAGAAACCAAAAAATACAATCAAATTAACAACATATGGTGTACTTCCATCATCTGGTTCTTAGGCAGATCGATAGATCGATCAAATAACAAATTAATAGGGTTCAGAAAGGACGTAATGTTTATGTTTGATGTAAGAAGGAACGCGAAACTTCTGTCCAACGAATTAATTATCTATGAGACAATAGAATGTAGTGTTTCATTTAAAAACGAATTTTATGTTTTCGGTTTTCAATATGTATGTCAAATTTGAGAATGGAGGGACTACAGATGAGATGAAAAAAAGATGGATGAAAGGATGAAAGGGATAGGGAGACGAAGGAAGAATGAATTACTTCACTTGTTTGTGTTATTTCCTAAAGCACATTGAAAAAAATAAAGTTGTTTTCTATTTTGCATGTTAACTTCGTTTTCTAAACTGGTCGTTTTCGACAATATACATGTGTCATGTGCATTTTTGTATGAAAGAAAATCCATAAAATAATAAACCAAACACTATCGAAATGTTCTCAAAAGAAGCTTTCGAAATTATGCACTTTCCCTGTTAACTTACATGATAAGCAGAAAGCTTTTTTTTGTTAACTATAAGATCTATATTCGCGTAAATCTATATTTCTTAACCGTAGAATAATAAACCAAACACTACTAAAACTGTTACTTTTATCTATTGCTTAACCATAAAATGAAAACTGTTACTTTTATCTATTAATTAACTCGGGGATATATTACAGTGCTTATCTAATTTTCCTTATTCCTCTATCTTGACTTCAGATGCATTCACAAACAATTTTTGCTTTGTTTTTCATTTTTTCCACATCAGAAACTAGGAGCAGAGAATGTTGTTTTTAACCATCCACGCAAGGAAAATGAATATTTTGAAAATGATGCATCAGACAAGTCCGACGCGATGAACTCCAAAATTTAATTTTAACTTAAAAACAAAATAATAAATTTAAAACAAAGGTCAAGTAACAATAAGTCACAAGCTTTGAAAAATTATGTGTATTTATAACTTTTAAGAATATGTATTTTCTGTATGTGTATATGTGTGTGTATGTGTATATGTCTGTATGTATTTTCAAGCTCTAAAACTTTTATATTATGGAGCGTGTGTAATGGAAATATATTACTAATTTCATAGATGAATAAAATGTTTCCATCCTCTTTTTCTAATGGCTTCTTATTTTTATATAGTTTAGAACACGTTATCATGTATTGGATATTCAAATCTAGAAGAATCTAAACTATCTTTTCCTCTTATTCAACCAATAAAATCAGGTCTGAAATTTTCTAGATCCGCTTTTCTATATTTGTTTTGCGATTAATTTAGATCTAGATCTAAGTATTCATGTTTCACAATTCTATATCTATTTCTTAGTTTTTCAAATTTGGATTTAAGTTTTAGTAGATCTTATCTTTTCAAGATCTTATTTTATCATGGATCTAAATATATAGATCTTATTCCACTGTACATGTATTTTTGTCATTATATTTCAGATCTCATTTATTATAGATCTTATTTTTTTGTTCTTATTTTTCTGATCTCATTATATTGTAGATCTCAAAATCACATTCGAATAATATATCTTTGAGATTTGTTCATGTTTTAAAAATAAAATGTTATAATTTTTTGAATTTGGATTTGAATTGATTTCAAACTTGCTTATTATTGCATGTTTTTTGAGTTCATTATTTTGGAAAGCAAAATTTGAATTTAACAATTTCTTTATTGATTCAAATAAATTTATTGAACTTAATTGTGTTTTGGTTTGTGATGTAGATCTAAGTAATCTATGCATGTTTGGTAAATGAAGTTTTCATTTTGAAAATTCTTTGATTTGGATTTTGTCTTTGAAATAATTTTGGAATATATAGTTTATATTTTCAGAAGAAATATTTTGTTGTTTCTTATAGAAACATATACAAGAATAATGCATATTTAGAAGATTATTAAGTTTAGATTCAATATTAATATTGATTTAGCACACCTGAAGTGAATGGAAACATTAATGAAAGCATACACGATAAACTTAATTTTTAGCATTTGAAATAAAATTAAGAACCTGCAGTTTCTATAATATACCAAAAGCTTGAGCTTCCATAAATAATCAAATTTCAAGTTTTCTTGTAATGAAGAACCAGAAGTTCCAAAAAAAGCAGATTTCACAACATCAGATCCCACGACGATTTCATCACTCAAGATAGTTTCTGGTGTTGCTTCTTCACAAGGCGGCTTTAATTCTCTTTCGCGTCCTCCGGATAAGGGAGCACACTCAGAAACAGTTACAGTTCTTCATCGGGCTATAGAGAAGGACAGGGTTTCTTGTCATTTAGTTTCCAGCAATAGTGATCTACAAAAGGGTCCAGAGTTATCGGATAGAAACCTAAAAGACGATGGAGGCTTGGGTAGATCACACAATACGGCAATCAAATTACAATCGCAATCAATATGGAATAGGAATAATAATTCACCGATCGAGGATAGATCTGGTTCTCAAATAAACCATAATATGATAAATTTTCCTGAGGCGAGCAACTATTCAAAACAAAATGGTAAACAGTGGAATAATCGAAAACCTTATGGAGAGAGAACGGTAGACTGGAATAGAATCAAAAATGGTTTAGATGCTGGACAAAATAAAGATTGGAGGAACGCTGCTGATGGTGGTATTGGAGGGTCAGAAGAAACAGTGAATTTAACATTCAAACAACCATTAATTGTTAACCAGAAGAAAAAGGCTGTAATTGACTTTGAAATGAATAAAAGAGCTGCTGATAAGTGGAAAAATTCGATCATTTTTTATGTTTATGGGTCGAGACCATATCATACTCATTTGAAAGCTTATATTGAACGAATTTGGAAGCCTAAAAAACAATTTAATTTACTGGCTCGGGATAATGGTTTTTTATTATCAGATTCATAGACGCCTCGGACTGTGAAAATGTGTTGAAGGGGGGACCTTATTTGTTTGACAACCGTATAATTATTGTCAGGAAGTGGCAGGCAGGTATGAGATTTAGTAGAGATTTATTATCGACAATGCCAATATGGGTGAAGTTTCATAACTTGGAATTGGATTTATGGGATAAAGAAGCGTTAAGTGATATTGCTAGTGTGTTGGGTAAACCAATAAAGATGGATAAAATCACTGCGGATGAATCCAGGATTGCGTATGCCAAAGTGCCAATCGAAATGTCTACTGAAGAAGGTTTTCCTAATCATGTTGATGTGGTGATGCATAATGGAGAAGAGCTACAAGTCCTAGTGAAATACGATTATAAACCAATATTTTGTAAGGGCTGTAAAATCTTTGGACATTCTACTGAAATGTGTAAACTCAAAACTACAAAGTAAATGGATTCCAAAAATTAAGAATTCTGAAAATGTAAATTTGATCGAAGTAAGTGAAGAAGTAAGAAATAGAGAAACTGATCTAATGAATAATGTAAATTTTAATCAAGAAATCAGCAGTGAAATTGAATCAGATTCAGTTAAAGGTAATAATGGTAAATATAGGAATGTTGCTTCAGTTTCAGTACAACAAGATACAAAAAATAATATACAAAGGCCAAATATTATTAACACTCAGCTGTCGAACATTAGTATCTCTAACAACCAGTTCAATATATTGGATGTGGACATGGAGTCTCTCCCCAATTACATCCAAGCTGTGGAAGAGACAATAAATTCTGAAACAGTTAAAAATGAGGATCAGTATAAATCTTCTACTACATGGGCAGAGAAGCAGTCAAGACAGGAAATCCATCATTCAGAAGAAGGTAATGAATCTGCATCAACAACAATAGAAGAGAAGGAAACATACAACCATTTTAATAATATGAATGAGAGACAGCAGACTCGGGAACTTGAGGTAATACCTGTTTTATCCCTTAATTCTGGTGAAGATCTTGTTGAAGAGCTTTCGAATTCCGATGAGGAATTAATAAGTCACATTGCAGTAAAAGATAAACTCATCTCTAAGCAGGATCCTGCGATGAATGTAGAACATTTTGTTGAGGTAAACAAGTTATTTGATGATGAAATTGATGAATTAAATAATAAAAAAACAAAAAGAAAAATGGTGATGTAAATCATACAAACAATGCTCCTCCTAAAAGGCAAACAAGGAGTTACTCTAAATCCAAATGACCATAGTTGCCTGGAATGTCAGAGGCTTATATATTGCTGATAAACAACAAGCAGTTTTTAAATTTCTAAATCTCACAAATCAACATTGGTTGGTTTGCTTGAGAATAAACTGAGTAATGAGGCCATTTTGAAGCTTAAATATAAAATAAATAGTAGCTGGTCTTTTGTGGATAATAACATGTGTTCGTGTAGAGGTAGAATTCTTGTTATTTGGAATAATGCAACTTGGCAGGTTGAACCAACTCATATGTCATCACAACATATTTCTATGAATTTAATGAATGCAGGAGGACTCAATATGAATATCTTTTGTTTATGCTAGTAACTTTCTTAAGGACAGAGAACATTTATGGGGAATATTGTCTCAAGAAGCTAATTATAGTGATACCCCCTGGTGCCTGATTGGAGACTTTAACAATATATTATCAACTACTGATAAGAAAGGGGGTAATGCAGTCCCATTCAGTCAAATTGAAAGTTTTAAAAATTATGTGGTAAACTCTGGTCTAATAGAATTGCCTATTCAGGGTTTCAATTTCGCTTGGAGAAAAAGGGGAGTGGCTACAAAAATTGATAAAATTCTTTGCAATGATCTTTTAATAAACAAATTTCCTAATCTAGCATGTTTTGGAGTCTCAAATCCAATCAGTGATCATATCCCTCTATGCCTTAAATTATTGGAAATCCAAAAATCTTCAGCAGGAAAACCTTTTAGATATGTGAATACTTGGCACTTACTAGATGGCTATGACGAATGCTTCACAAATGCCTTTAAGGTAAAATTTGAGGGCTCTCATCTACATGTTTTTAGACAAAAGTTGAAAATGTGTAAAATATACCTAAAAGCATGGAATTATAGAAGAAATTTGGATGTTAGCATTTTGAAAGAGATGCAGCAGGAATATGAATCGGCTCTTAATTTTGCTGATAACAACCCAGAAAATGATATAGCTTTTGAAAATTTATTGGCAGCATGTAAAAAATGGAAGGAGCAAAATAATATTGAATTTCAAAATATTAATCAAAAAGCTAAAGTGGAATGGCTAACAGAAGGAGATGAATGCACTAGATTTTTTCATTCTAAAATGTCCATGAGGAGGCACACTTCAAATTTGAATTCCATTATTACTAAAGAAGGTAAACTAGCACATGATCCTATTACTATTGAAAATGAAGCTATATCATATTTCACTCAAATCTTTAATGGGGATGATATAAATACAACTCTTCCTGAAGTGAACTGCATATATTGCATTAATGATGAAGGGAGAAAACACTTATCTGTTTGTATAAGTTCTGAGGAAGTATACACTGCAATAAATTCCATGTCTGATAATAGCTGTCCAAGGCCTGATGGATTCTCTGCAAAATTTTAAAAAATTCACTGGAAAGAGTTAAAATGTAGTTTAACTAATATGTTAAATCAGGTATTCTCCACAGGCAAACTAGATAAAGGTATTAACCATACATTTATTACCCTTGTGCCAAAAATTAACAACCCATCGTCTCTAGCTGATTATAGACCAATATCGTGCTACAATGTAATTTACAAAATTATTGCCAAAGTTATCTGCAACAGAATTAAACCTTTTCTCAGTTATTTAATTTCTGAAGCTCAATCTGCGTTTATTCCGGGAAGAGTAATTTCTGAAAACATTCTACTTGCGCATGAACAAGTTAGATTATTTAATCGAAGAGGAGCTGGTAAGTTATGTCTCAAATTAGATTTACATAAAGCATATGATATGGTCAACAGAAAATTCATATGTCATATGCTTAAAATGATGGGTTTCCCTGAAAAATTGGTAAAATTAATTTATAATTGCATAAATTCTCCTACATTCTCTATTATGATTAACGGTTATCCTAAAGGTTTTATTACCAGCAACAGGGGTATTAGACAAGGAGATCCTTTATCTCCCTATCTGTTTTGTGTGGCTATGGAATATTTCTCGATTTCGATGTTGAAAGCATACAAAGTAAAGGACATTTCTCCTCCTTTTAATATAGAACCAGCAATTACACACCTTCTATATGCTGATGACTTGATGATTTTCATTCTGGCTTCTATGAAAAGTGCCAAGGTAATTAGAAAGTTCTTAATGAATCTTAAAAATTTTGCGGGGCTAAATGTTAACAATAATAAATCAATGCTGTACTTCAGCAAAGGCACAGTAAATAAGCAAGAAATCATGAATACTCTGAAAATGCAAGAAAGTAAGCTTCCTGTTAAATATTTAGGTGTGCCTCTATCTCATAACTATCTTCATTTCTCTGACTATGGAGCCTTATTTGATAATATTAACAAAAGATTAAATGGATGGGATTGCAAATTATTATCCATGGCTGGAAGGATAGAATTGATTCATTCAGTTATCACCCCTATGATTATGTATTGGATGATGTTATACCAACTGCCTTTGGCTACTATTGGAAAACTTAATAAAATATGTGCTAACTTTATTTGGAATGGAAGAAGTCACAAAATTGCTTGGAATACACTATGTCGTCCTAAATCAGAAGGAGGTATTGGATTGAGGAATTTTATAGATACCAGAAAAGCAGCTAGTCTTAAGCTTCTTTGGCAACTTATAAATTCAAAAAATTTATGGGCTCGTTGGATGTACAAAAGATACTGCAATAATAAACACTTCTGGAAGATGAATATAGACAATAACTCCTCTTGTACTTGGAAATCTATTCTCAAACATAGACAATTTGCATGCAATAATATTACCAGAATCATTGTCAATGGAAGTAACACATTGTTATGGCATGACCCTTGGATTAATAGTGAAAGCATGGTATCAATTCTTGGATGGGATAGCTTACAGCTCTATGGACATGCTAATGATACAGTGTCATCTATTATACATGATGGTAATTTTAAATTGGAATTAGTTCCTTTTACTAGACAATTGCACAATCATATTTTGAATATCAAAATAGATAACTCGGCAAATGAGGATTACTGGAAATGGAGTAAGGATATTAAAGGGTTCAGCTTTAAATCTGCATGGGATGCGGCTAGAATTCACTATCCTACTGAAGAATGGGGCAAAATTATCTGGAATAAATGCAATATTCCTAGAATGACATTAACTGCTTATAAAGCAATTTTAAATCGGCCGCCGACCAGAGATAAATTACTGGAATGGGGACATAACACAGAAACTAACTGTTTACTATGCAACCAATATACTGAAAACAATTCCCACTTATTTTTTGCATGCTCTTACTCATCATATTTATGGAAAACATGTTGTAACAAATTGGAATTACCTCAGCCGAGCTTGATGACTATAGAAGAAGGAATTCAACTCCTCTTCTTGTACTATTCTGCAAAGGACCAGACTGCTGGATTGGCGTATGCGAGTATTTCAACTATCATTTACCACATCTGGCAAGAGCGTAACTGTAGGCTACATGATAATCGAAAAATGGTGAGACAGTATCGATGGAAGCTAATTGAATTGGACTTGAAATTGTTGGGGAACAACAAATTGAAGAAGAAAAAAGAAATCTCAAATAGATGTAAGAGGATTCTGGATCGATGGGGAATAAATTTGATGGGAGATTGAATCGTCAGTGGCCGTTTATTGAAGGAGCAGTGTAGTGTTGTTCTTTCTTCATCTTTTTTATTTTGAGTAATGTATTGAGTGGGTGTGGTGAAAGCAGTGATGACGCCATATGTAGATACTGTTTGGTCTCTTTTTGGTTGTATTTGAGGTGGTTATGTACATTGTATTATAACTATTGCTTTGTTAATGAGTTGTTAATAAAGTGTCGCACTCTTTTTTCCTGTCCTATATTCACGCTGGATATAGGTTCAGGTTTTTAATGAGGCGGTTAACCTTTTTCAAAAAAAAAGTTATTTCAGAAAATTTGACTATTAAGAAGTAACGATTCTCTTATGGTATTCGTTTTAATTTTATTTTTGATATACTGAACTTAGATTTGAGATGAAAGTTTACTAAGTAACGTTAATTAGATTGATTTATTTGTTTGTAAAGAAATCAATTCGTTGTGACAATATTTTATATTATTGGCCGCAATAATGTTAAATTTCATTTATCTTTTTAATCATAAATAGATTAAATGTTGTCGTCATAGTAACAAATTAAATTACCTTATTATCATGACTGCATTGACTATAGTAAATTAAATGTTGTTGTGTTTTTATGTTTGGAATAAGCATAGACATATGGTTTATTTTCTAGTGTACTTATTTTAGCAAACAATGCTCGATATAACGAAAGAAATAAGTTTGAATAACAAGCTGAAGTTGTGAAAAGATTTTTTTTCAACCAGAAGTTGTATAACTCAGTCCGAGACTTGAAGTCCTGAATTGTGTAATGATTTGTTGATAAAGTCTATGACTTGAAATCTTATAGTTATTTTTTCATTAGTCGAAATGTATAAGCTTCTAAACAAGAAGTTCACACAAAATTTGAGAACCTGAAATTCATAATAAATTAATGGGCTTGAAGTTCATGAATTAGAAACCCGAAGCTTTCTTGAAACTATATGAAATGTTAAGATTACACTTCTTGAAGTAGTTAAAAGAGATAAATACATCTTAACACAAGATTATGGCAGTGCGTTCAAGAGATTTCAAAAATCACAAAATGAGTTATATCTCACTTACATCTTTGCATCTACATATTATATTGACCAAATATCCTGAAGGTATTGTGTTGTATGGCAATTCAAATATGTCTTGAATTGAAAATTAATTATTAATTTAGCTTTGAAAAGGATGTTCATTGTTTATAAAATATGAATTCAAATGACATTTTAGTCCATATTTCTCATTTTTCATTTCGGTTTATATGTTGTAGTTGGTTTAAAATGTTTTCCCTCATTATATATACTTCAATGTAAAAGTGCACATGGTCAATTTATAGGTTCTGTGCAACGCGAAATATAATTTCATTTCAATTTGTGCGGCTTTAATTTAATTATTCTCTCTGTTGCTTTCTTATTGATATATCTAAATATAGATCTGATCTTTACTAATCGCATTATTTTATGAAACCTAAAGTTTTGACAAACTATTTTTGGGTGCATTAGTCAAACTATTTAATTAACGAAATACATTATAGTATTATCTAGAGGAGATAACTCATATAACGTACTATTTAAGTTTATGGATGTGTGTGTATATATTAATCTCTTGATGCAATGTTTTCTTTAAAATTTATATTGCAAATCAAACATCCCAGAAGAGATGTTATAGAAATTTTATTTTTGTTAGATTGCAATTCCTTCAAAAGAAATACTATATTTCCTGAAGGAATATCTTATAAAACATTAGAAGTAATAAAAATAATTTATCTCCAAAAAAGGTAATGTATACCAATATTACAGTTCAGAAGTAGTGGTTCTATCTCTTTTATCTTACTTTCATTTGGTGCATATAATTTTGTTACTGTGTTAAAAGTTTGATGTGACATTTCAAAAACAGTTACAACAAAAATCTCCAATGGAGATATTTTATGCTACTGTAAAACTAGTAATTATATAATTTATGTGAAAGAAATATTGTATATTGATATGACATTCTAAAGCAACAATTAGCAAAGGGATCAAATCGAAGAGTATTTCATCACTGCAATATCAAGCGGCGCCTCATTTTCAAAGCCCTAGTTTATAAATTTGGACGAACGAGTATAAAAGAGAAAGCATCCATTTTTAACACGAAGGAAAGAAGGCCGAAGGAATTGAAAGAAAAGGTGGATTTCTTATTTGGGCCGGCTACCATAAAGTATCAATTGGGCTTTATTTTTAAAATTAGAGTTTTGATTTTTAAATTGTTTTCAAATTTTTATTTTTTCTTTTAAACAGTTGTAAAGTCTAGTCATGTGAGTAGGAAACGAACTACGGTGGTGTAGTTCGAAAACTCGCAACTAAATGGCTGAGTTGTTGTAGGTTTTGAGCGTAGAGTTAGGTTAGTCGATATCGGGTGTCGCGATTTTACGTGTGTAAGCGTCTGAATATTTAATTTCTAGCAGAAATTTTAGGGGCAGCACGTAGGCAGGATTTTTCCGAAGTTGGGTAAATCTGTGTTGTTCTGTTTCTGTCTTTTATATTATGGTATTATCCGTGTTGCTATTTTTATGCTATTATCAGTACTGCGTTTATTTTATATACTTTTGCATTAACTTTTTATAATTAATAGTATCACCATATTCACCCCCCTCTAGCGTGAAATCGATCCTACAAGTAGTATCAAAGCTAGGAACAAAAGCCAATTTTTGATTTCAAAATTTTGGTTTTTCAAAAACCAATTTTCGTTTTAAAAATTTTCGTTTTTAAAATGGCTTCTTTTAATAATGCTTTTGATCAGGGTCAGTCCATAGTTAGACCACCAATGCTCAACGGTGAATAAGCTTACCGGAAAAACTGAATGAAATTTTTTCTGAAAACCATTGATGCTTATAATATTGTTGAGACAGGTTATAGAACACCAACTATAGTGGTAAATAATCACGAAATAGATAAATCAATGGATAGATCTTGAAAATAGACTACATAATGCTAATGATAAAGCTATGAATTCTATTATTTGTCCATTGGATCAAATTGAATTTAATCGTGTCTTACATTATCTAACTGCACAGGAAATCTGGCACACATTTGAAGTGACTCTTGAAGGAACATCTCAAGTCAAGGAATCTCACCTTGCCATGCTTAGTAGTGAATACGATAATTTCGAAATGGCCAAGGAAGAAAATGTCAAAGAGATGTATGGACGACATTCCAATATTGTATACAAATCAAAAGCTCTCAGAAAATCATACACAGAGTTGGAAATAGTCCAAAAAATCCTCGGAGTCCTTCCATGAAATTTTGAAGCCAAAGTCACTGCCATTCAAGAATCAAAAGATTTGAAACAAATCAAAGTTGAAGAGCTCATCGAAAATCTCGCCACTTATAAGCTAGAAATGAAATTCAAGGAAGAACACGAAGGAGGTGATGCATGAAAGAAATCGATATCTCTCAAAGGAACAATAGAAAATGACGACGACGACGTAGCAGATGAGCTGGCACTATTAATAAAAAATTCGAAAGGTGGAATCACGAATACGGAAATCCAGCTGAAAAGCAGAATAGTCAAAGCACTAGACAACTCAGACGAGCAAGAGATCATTTGTCACAAGTTCAACAAACCCGGTCATATCAAGCTCAATTGTCCACAGAATCGATTCAACCAAGGAAAGAAACAGAAAAGGAGAAGTTTGCAGCCACTTGCGATGAAACTGATGAAGATGATAAAAGCACTGGCAATGAGAGTGAAAAAGCAGATTTGTGTCTTCTAGGTGATATAATTGACAATGACGATGACGAGCCAAGCGAAGTATCAAAACTTACTCATTCAAAGTTTCTTATATGTTTTCACGAAGTAAATGGCTGTTTCGAAAGACTTAAGGAGAAATACTCTAAAATTTAATCACAAAGAGATACTTTGATAGAATTAAATAAACCACTTAATCAATTGGTTAAAAACTATCAAAACAAAAGTCCTAAGTGTGACAAGTTTCCATCATTTGCAAACAATCAAAAAATAAAATTAAATCAGTTGAAAATGAAATTCTGATTTTAAAAGAAAGTGAAAATACTAGGACAGAGAATTCCATTAAAAAGTGCACATAGTTATTAAATGAAACTGAATCTCTCAAAAAACAAGTCCAACAACTGTCTAGAAAATTTTTCAAAAAGTTAAAGATCATTAAATATGTTATTAAGGAAACAAACTTTTAATACAGGTAGACAAGGACTTGGATATAATCAACTTGAACTTGTTAGAAGCAAAATTAGTCAAGTCAAATCTGAGTGCACAATTTGTAGAAAAATAGGACACAATCAAAACATTTGTTGGCATAGACCCAAAAATGTAAAAACCATTCCAATTTGGGTTCCAAAAGGCATAAATATAAAATCTCTTAAAGTTAAACAAATCTGGGTGCCAAAAGGAACAAATATAAATTCGCTTGGGTCAACTCAAACATTTTTTTTCAAAATCTGTTGCCACTAATAACCAAGGACCTATAAAAACAAATAGGTCACAAAAATCTTCTCTCGTGTAGGCATGGTGGCAGGCCGAGGAACAACAACAGTGTTACCTGGATTCTGGCTGTTCCAGGCACACAACGTGCGACAAATCAAAGTTCCTTTGCCTAGTATAAAGGTGGCAGAATCATAATGGGTAATAACGAAAAATTATCATAAGGGTAAAATAGATAATGGTACATCTATCTTGAACGATATATTAGATGTGATAATCTGCACCATAATCTGATTTAATTCAACCAGTTAAGTGATAAAGAAATGAATGTTGATTTTGATTCTGACTTATTCAAAATTGTTGGCCAATTAACTTTTTATGCCGACAAATCTAGAGTCCTCATATAGATTAATTTGGATTAATGATGATGTTTTATTAGTTGATGATTACTCATGAGATGCACGGATATATTTGTTTCTGGATCTGTCACCATGTTCACTATTTGTTCATTTGCACGGCTTCAATTCAATTTCATTCAAAAGCTGTTAAAAATGATTTTAAGATATTTTGTTTCACACTTCATGATCTGATCTATGACATAATAATCTTGAGCCAATAGGAAATTCGGATGCAGATAACACTGGCAAGCTAGTTGATAGGAAAATTACTAGCAGAACGTGATTTATGTTGAGACATTCAATAGTTGCATCATTTTCAAAGATAATATCTGCATACTTTTCATTTCAACCGATTTTTAATTAGCAGACATTTTTGTTTTATGAAACCCCTTCCAGAAAATCAATTTTGTTGACTTGTTTCAGATTAGTCATTTTAGAAAATTTGATTTTTTTGGATTTGATCTTAAATGACTACATTAACTAATCTCGCTCCCTACTGATTATCGAAAAGATAAATAGTGATTAAAAAAAAAAAAAGAAAAAAAAAAAAAAAAAATAAAAAAAAAAAAATAAAAAAAAAAAAAAAATTTTTATATTTTTTAAACAAGAGTTATAAAAACTTTTTGTTGGTAAAGTATTCCACGACCATCTCTAATTCTATTATATTTCTAACGACCATCACTCATCAAAATCCAATATAGTATGTCAATATGTGGTATTTTAGACGGAAAATCATTCGTTTTTCATTTTATTATATATTTAGCAATAAAAACATCCAAAGTATTCACTCTCATTTAAAAGTCCCTACGGTTATGCATGGGTAAATTACTTGGATTTTTTTATTATGTGCTTCCATGCTCATTTAAAAGTCCTCACGGTTATGCATGTATGGAACACGTATCAAAATTGATTGATTAAATAGACAAGGTAATTCTAATCTCATTTAAAAGTCCCCACGGTTATGCGTGGTTAGAAGATACTTGAATTCATTTTTTTAGAAAAAAATTAAGAATACTACTAATCTCATTTAAAAGTCCTAATGGTTATGCATGGTTAGTAGATATTCAAATTCCTGATATAAATATACCACAAATAAACACAACTATATGGTTTTATATAATGACATTATCCCTATCATTCTAAAGTGGAATATGCATCAGACAGAGTATTTATGATTTTTTTTTCAAATTTAATATTTATACTCGATTGGGTATTGATATTGTAATAATGTCTATCACTTTATCTCTATTTTTCTACCACCGTTACTCTTTTGGTGATAACAAAAGAGGGAGAGAAAAGTTAAGATTTTGGCAAACAAAGGTCAAATATTTTATTTTGTATTTTCTATTTGCATCTAGGCTCATTTGCATATTTTTGTGCATATATGAAGGGGGAGCATTCAAATAGGGGGAGCAAATTCAATGATCAAATACATTTAATAAAATTCAAAATCTTAAATATATTTTGTTATCATCAAAAGAGAGAGATTGTTGAATATGCAAGTATATGATTTTTTTTATGATAACAAATATATATATATATATATATATATATATATATATATTCATTTAAATGTATTTTTTAAGGTACTATTTTATTTTTTCACATAATAGATATTTGTTGAATAAAATAAATAACATAGAATTTAAATTCAAACAGATATTTTATTTAAACAAATATTTGTTACAATATTGAATAGTACAAATTTAAGCTCTCACTATATATATATAAACTTCAATTACATTACAATTTCAATCACATCACATTTTTCATTATATATACATTTTCATCTCACTACATTTCACTCATTCACTCGTATTTGATCTTCAACTCTATTTCAGATTGAATCCAGCATTTGAGTAATCTGCAAAATAAATACGAACGTAGTAAAATTAAAAAAGAAATATTTGTGCAGTGTAAAATAAAATGTGTATTTTGAAAATGTTATTTCCTTAGTTATTTGGGTTGTTCATCGTCAATTAATTTTGAATTCATCATACACAAACAACTTGTGACATGCACAGTGTATCATTATACATGCCACAAGGCCGTGCACACCAGTATACACTTGACAAACTGCGGGGATAGGTGAGCACAAGGTCAAACCCAATCAAAAGTCGGGTTCAACTCAAGTGAAAAACAAATAAAGTCACGATATTAGCACAAAGGTCAAACCCGAGCTATAAGCTGGATTCAACTCAGGTGAAATTCCAAAAATCATGATGAAGTTCAAGTGGAAAAAATGAAAAGCGACGTGCACAAGAAAACAATGTAGCTAGTTAGATATGGAACCAGAGCTACAGATTCAAGTGCACAACAACATCGAGTATGCCAGACCTCATATATACTATGCATATGAATCAAATGCAATCAACTGAAGTGAAGACCTGGCAATATGTATGATACGATCAAAGGCAACAACATCAGCCAAGGTCGGACTGCACAGTCAAATGCAGGCATATGAATACAAACTCATACTGTAAATACAAAGTTCAGTAGCATGGCACAAAGGCACACAACACGGTCTCGACCAAAACATGATGTACTTGTCAACAAGGACATAGTTGATGCATGCAGACTTCAAGATGTAGTGCATAGTCAAACTGAAACAACATTTACACAAGCCCAGGCTCTATCAAAGTCAGATGCCTTCAAATGAACAAGACCAAAACTGAAAATAAAATGGCATATGTATATAAACATGATATGGACTATGGTGAACCAAATTGAAACAGACTTGTATACCACACAAGAATGAACAAAGCCTCAACAGTAAAGTTCTGGAACAAAATCAAAGACAACTAAATCATGGAAAAGTCTCAACAACACATATACACACACATGCATATGCATGTGTACACATGGTGAAATGCAATAGTGAAGCCACCAGACTACATGAAGTCTAACAATAACCAATGGACTCAGACTTGAAGTAACAAGAAGGATAAACTAAACCCAGAAATGCTGACTGGAAACACTATAGAAACTCAGCACAATGCATATGTTAGCAGTGAAGTACACATTGAACCAAACAACTATACATAATGTGAAGATATCAAGTGAAGGCCACACCAGCTTGAATGTACATAAGCAACAATTCACATCAACTATCAAGTACAGACTCAATGAAACAACACTGCAAACAAGTCACATGTTCCAAACAACTAATATCACACATAACTTCAAGCATGCAACAGAATGCAAGTCGAAATGCTCAGCTCACAAAACTGCAAAGCTATGCCAGAAAGTGCAGACCACATTCATATGAAACCATGGTCAAGTATATATATATATATATATATATATATATATATATATATATATGATGTATGTGTAGTGATAACTAGTACAACAGCTTGAATGAGCACGTGCACTTATATACATATGCAACAGCCGGTATACAACTAGAGAATCACCAAACAAGTAAGGTAGACAAGACAATAGTTTCGGATAAGTGAAACATAGAGATGACATTGATGTACACATATAAAACAGTGGACAATGTAACCCAAACCAATGTCATGATACAACTACAGATGCAAGCAAGCAGAAAATCAAGGCATGTAGCCGTGGTGACCAAGATAATAAAAAAGTCAAATTTACACTAAATCAAAGTGGCCAAAGTCAAATGCAAAAGCAGTTTCAAATTGAACAAGTCAGTGCCGAAGTTAAATATTATCACAGTCAATAAGCATAAAGAAAGGAACCAAAGTCAAGTTTAGATGCCAAAAAATCAAGCTGTGGTAGCCAAGGAATCAAACAAGTCAGAATCGAGCCATGATAATCAAATAATCACAAAATATACGAATTTGAACAAGTTAGTACAAATCTCAAGCATTCAAGAAAAATTGAACAGCAAAACAAATTATCAGACAATCGAATATTTAGGGAATTGAACCCTATTTAAACCCAAAGTCACCATTGCCCTAAAATCCATCGAGTTCAAGCAAGCCAATCGGTACAGCAAAAAGCATAAATCACATACCATTAAAATCGAACTCGATCGAGAAGAAGCCGCAAGCAACAATCAACAGAGGGATCAAATCGAAGAGTATTTCATCATTGCAATATCAAGCGGCGCCCCATTTTCAAAGCCCTAGTTTATAAATTTGGACGAGCGGGTATAAAAGAGAAAGAAACCATTTTTAGCGCGAAGGAAAGAAGGTCGAAGGAATAAAAAGAAAAGGGGGATTTCTTATTTGGGCCGGCCATAAATTATCAATTGGGATTCATTTTTAAAATTAGGGTTTGATTTTTAAATTGTTTTTCAATTTATATTTTTTTTTCTTTTAAAACAGTTGTAAAGTCTAGTGTGTGACTAGGGGATGAACTACAGTGGTGTAGTTCGAGAATTCGTGACTCAATGGCTGAGTTGTGATAGAGTTTTGAATGTAGAGTTAGGTTAGTCAATAGCGGGTGTCGCCAGTTTACGTGTGTAAGCGTCTGACTACTTAATTTCTAGTAGAAACCTTGGTGGCAGCACGTAGACAGAGTTTTGCCGAAGCTGGGTAAATCTGTGTTATTTTGTTTCTGTCTTTTATATTCTGCTATTATCCATGTTGCTATTTTTCTGCTATCATCAACACTACGATTATTTTATATATTTCCGCATTAAATTTTTATAATTAATAATATCACCCTATTCACCCCCTCTAGGATGAAATCGATCCTACAATATATATATAATTAAACATATATATGTGTGTGTGTGTGTGTATAATAGTTAAATATATATGTATATATAAGGCTAAATAAAATGTATATATATGAATAATTAATTCCATTCAAATACTTAAAACATATATATATATATATATATATATTTTAAAATTATTTCCAAATCAAAATTAGCATAATAAACATACAATAATAATTTTATCATTATTTTATATATATAATAAATAGTTTCATTCATAATAATTAAAAATATTAGTAATAAATATTAAAAAATCAAATTTTAAAATGTAAGAAAATTTAGGATCATAAAATACAGGTTTAAGTTTTTTTCATTATTTTTTAAAATAAAATATTATTTTTAATAAATAAAAGAAATGTTCAACCTAAGTAATTTAATTATTAAAAATATTAAATGTTAACAAAAAATTCTGAAAATTTTTCCGTAGGTTACTACATTGATGCAATATTTATTTTAATATGATAAATAAATCAAATAATCAATAAAAGATAATTTAAAATTATTTATATATACAAAAAAATTTATTTTCGAATTTGATAATTCATATTATGTATAAATAGGAGAAAGGAAAAATTCTAAGTCGTTTATACGCTATAAATATGCTTATATATAGTTATATGTTTAAAATATACATTAGTCTATATTTAAATTAATATATAAATATACATAAAATAATTAATAATGAATTTTTTTAATTTCTTACAGCAAATTATGTTTGTTTACACATAAATTATAACACATAATAATATAACCATGCACATAACCAAACTAATTTGTGACAACTACATATACCTACGAAAATCTCACCTAACTAGTTATGCAGCATTAATATATATACAGATTTGGGATTATTCAATATTAAATCATAAATATGATATGATTACCGTTTATATAAATAAAATACTAATTGATGATGCCTTTGAGTACGCTTGAATCAATGAATTCCCTTCTCTAGTTATGCTCGATCCGTCAGATTGCAAGTCTGGAATCGTCGACCTTTTCTATCAAATAGTGCTTTTACTTAACTTGAATTGATTTGAGATTCTTAGAACGGATATGGGGATTAATTTCGGCTTGCAAACTTGATAATTATGACAGCCAAAAGTTGTTTTTTGATTAAGGGTTTATATATATATATATATATATATATATATATATATATATATATATAGCATTGTACAAGAGAGATATTAGGACTATCTCATTACCTATTCTCTCTTAATCTTAGCCGTCCATCTCTAGGTCTAGTCTTAAGCTTTAGCCGCCTCCATTGTCAAAGCCTAAATTTGCAGCCCTATTGATGGGCTTTAAACTTATTTAAGCCCAAGCCAAAACGCTACACAATTAAATCTAATTTAATGGCTTATTGATATCGTATATCGATTGGTACATTTATAACTATTATAAATATATATATATAACAATTTTTATTTCTCAAACTATATTCAGATTTTTATACCTAATATTTCATAAATATTAATTAATTTAATTTATTTATAACAATTATAAACTAATTAAATCATTCAGTCTTAATGGAATTCATCATTTCAATTGTGTAACTCTTAGATGTTAATTTGGTCAGCAATAAACACCGAACTATTCAAATGTAAATGTTTACACGTCACTTAGCAAGTGGTGTGACATTATGGCCAAATTTATCGCTTATTCATTTTCAGTAAAATCTTATTTAATTTAATAAGCATTACCCATTAGTGCCATTTATATACACCAATTCTCTTCGGCAAAAACTATATCACTTTGGATTTATGGAATTTGGTAATGGTCAAAATTCAAATATTGTCTGTATTCAACTCTATAGTCCAAACACAAAATCTTGGTTCAATAATAACAATTATTATTAACCATGCTACTCTAACCAAAGATTTTGACTTTGGGTTGAGTTGACTTTGACCATGATATTAACCTCATATAACTGAAGTGACGAATCCTCTCTTGATTAGCGTCTTCCTTCCAATAATTCCACTCGACCCAACTATAATCATTTGATGTATGTCATCCAATGATTTGACTATAATCAAAGCAAATTTTTCATAATCAACGTTGACAGTATTCTCAAGTCGAAAGAATTATGTAAATAGCCACATCGATATTTTCTATTTGACCTTAGATATATTAATGAATAGAAAATTATCGAGTGAGTCATTCCATAGTTATCCAATAACTATCAGCACGTAACCCCTTGGTTCCCCCTTGGTGCCCCCCATAGTCATGAGTAATACACCGTCCAACATTTGAATAGCAATACGTACTCTAGTCTTAACGAATACATTGATATCCAGTCTCGATGCATCTTGGCTAGGAACATTTAAAATGATACATTTGTTTCATTGTGATAAATTACTCACGGTTACAACACTTTGTAACTACTATCACAAAACATATCATTTATAGGTTTTCTATTAGATATACTTTTAATTAAACTAATTAATTAATATAACTACATTATATCAAGTATATAATAGAAAAAAATACCTTTATTTCGAAGAAGATTGGTCAACGAGTTAGATATATGTAACAAATTACATAATTGCCCCTAGGGCATACCCCCAACTCTATCACTTATATCATTATAAACATATACAATAAAAAATAAAATGAAAATTTTACTTTATTTCTAACAAGGTTCGCTATAAGAGTTAAGTTATATTATATATTTTTACAAAATTACCCTTGGGGAAAATCCTTAACTGTATCAATGACACCCACTTTAAATGCACAACTTCTAAATCTTCGATATCAATGTAAATACCATCTTCCTAGGCATCTTCATTCCTATGTTTTGACACCCAAGATTCTCTTTCTATCATGTCACTCTTAAAATTACTACGATAAAAAACTTTCGAAACATGACATCTTGACGTAGTATACTCATATTGAACTAATATCTCCTCACGCAATCCATTAGATAACTCTACCTTCACAATCTTCATAAACATATAATGGGCCTTCACCTTAATCAAAAACCCTAATATAAGATCAATTTTGTCCCCATTACCGTCTTTACATTTGATGGAGTACCCAAAACATTAAAAATAACACTAATCCCCTTTTCCACAACACAAAATCCGAACAAAGAAATCGCACTCAAATCAGCACTATAAAAGATAATTCTTTACGGAGATTCAAACATAGATACCACTTTTGAGGCAATTTTGAATTAAAAAACATACGAACCATCTTTTAAAAAGCTTCCACATTAAACCACGTTTTTAAATTATTATTTAATATTTTTAATAAGAAATTTATTTTAATTAATTTTTTATAACTTCTAGTTTTGTCAATAAAAGAATAATATGAAATATTATTTTTTCGTATATTTTCTAGATTAATCCTTTATGAATTTTGATGAACTAATGAATTTTGCTAGAATTTTTTTAAATAGATAGAGCATTTTTTTCAACATTTCCATTTTGTTTTGAAGAAAGTGTACTTTTGGACAAATTTGATTTTTCTTGAAGAACTTTATGAAAATATTTGGACTTTTCTAAAAGCGTTTCTTTGGAAATATTTGATTTTGTTAAAAGACGAATCTTCGTTGAAAAAAAACCAAACTTTTGAAGAAAAATGACATTTTTATTGAAAATATTTGATTTTAAACTAATGTCTGAATTTCATACAGTCGTTTATTTTATTGATATTATATCAGTCTTGAATAAAATTAAAATCTAGTTTGATTCATTTTTTATTTATTAAATTACCGTTTAGTTTTTTCAACATGATCGGATGAGGTAGTATACACGTTACCCATATATTGCTAAGATACTATGTAGTGTTGGGGTAAGTGGAAGAAATTAACATTGGTACTGTAACCGCTTTAATGAGGAGAGAAGCCAAATGTTGGGCGGGGCTTTTGAATCATTGGACGCACGTTCTTTCTTCAGCCAGAGCACTCAAGTTTAACCTAACCTTTCATCTTCCTCCTCTTGTAAATGTCCAAACTCACATTTCAATTGAAGAAGTAAAATTAATGTTACAGGTAGATGTCAACAGGAACACCTCTACATGATGTTTTCAGGTATAACACAAGTCAACATTTCTCAAAACAACAGCATATAGAAGAACAAAAGGAAGAGTTCGAAATTTTAGGTTTTTCCCTGTCTTTATCGTTTGTCCTGATTTTATAGTAGGGAAGCAATTTCACTGCTAAACGTGACGGCTACGGAGCTCTATCTGCTTGATCCTCCCTGAATTTCTGTAACGATTTGAAATTTTGAATTGGTTCTTACTCTTACTATTCGATAAACTTACTTTAATTAATATTTACACTACAATATCAGTTTTATCCACATACGTTATATCGAATTATCTTATTTGATGTACAGGAGGTTCATAGGATCATAGCAAGATTTGATTGAATCGGATTGGACTGAATACTTCACTCGACCTATATAGGTATGAGTTAAAATTAGAGTACCATCACATAGAATTCATTCACTACATATTTAGTCAAGAACGTTGTTTCAAAATACATTTAAAATACTCTAAGAATATCTCTCAAAAAGTTCACAATCAATCCTATGGGTTTTTGGCAAATCTAATTTTACTTGGATTGACATCAAATATGATTTTTTAAGCATATATTTATTCCAGAATACACATGATCTATTATAGTTTTAAACTGCTCTAATTTTACTTGGACCGGTAATGAATGAGTTTCTTGGTAGGATTGGATTGGGTTAAAATAAGATTGGATTGAATAAAATATCACACCCGACATGTACGTAGTATGTGTTAAAAGTTGTAACCTATATCTAATCCAAACTTGGTTGGTGGTTGAGTTTGGCTAGGTTTACGTGGGTTGGACCGGATTGGTTGGTATGTTGGATTGGGGACAAGTATGAGTCGTCTGCCCCTAGGTCCATGGACTGGATAGAGTAGACTAACTACTAGGGAATACCGATCCTATAGATATAGATGTTAGAGGCCCTTTATAGTGATAAATACGATATTGTCCCCACATCGCCAAAAATATGTGCAGTTTATGTTTATATAGTAAATTTCTCAAACCTATATTAGTTCTTAGGGTCAGATAATTTCTTGCGAGGGAGCGGATTTATATGGTCATGAACTAACGTGCGCGTCGTCCGCCTGTCCCGTATTGAACTAGATCGGGTGCGGGTTCAATAAAAGCAGACCGTGTTTTGTTTTTGCTAGACAAAAGTGAACAGTTTTTTGACTGTTTAAATTCGAACAGATGAGAGTCACATCAGTTTGAATGGACATGGACGCTGCTTTTTCAAACGAAGAGACGCGGTCGGTTTTCAACAGATATAGCCGTTGTGAATTTGCTGTGTCGCGAATTGAAACAAAGAGATGCGTCCTTTTTTCAAACGATGTAGTCGTTCCAAATTTGCTGAAGAGACGCTGCCTTTTTTCAACGGGTGTAGCCGTTGGAAATTTTCCTATGTAAGGCAAATGAAACATTATCACATTCCAATTCCAATCAATTCTCTTCCTTTCTGAAAAAACAGTCCTTCATACCACATAGAAGTTCATACGCACCACAATCTCGAACAGATCACGTCTGTTGTATCTTGAAAGACTTTGAATAAAGTTTTAAGAAAATTATTACGGCAAGCCTCAGACGAAATTTTCTTCTTCATCCGGTTCGATTTCTTGTTTATATATACACACACACACATCATTCTGTATTCTTTCCATTTCGAAGTTGTGCCATTTCTATGAATTAGTACAACGATTGTTTATCGCTATACTTTAACGTAGCATTTTGTTATACTTATTGATATAGTTTGTTGTTGTAAATTCTTTACAATAATAGTTATTGTTCAAAATTATCGATGCATAATTGCAAAGTAGTGGAAATCTGATTTGTAAACTTGTTTTAGGAGTTTATAACTGATTGATCTTAGTTTTTGTATACACGTCGTATAAAAATAGAGATAAATGATTTATCTTTAACCGATCCATGCTGTAAAAGATTATAAATATCACTAATACAACAGATAATCGTTGTAGTTATCACTAATTACTATATTATTTAGCGGTGGCGAAACATTTCAATCGATATAATCAAATCAAACACGATTTTATTTCCAATATGAGGGTCGACGCAAGCTACATTTTGTCGTGATTGTAGGAAATAATTCGATAAACTTTGTTTAATCTAAAATGGATTAACCATGGTAATTCAGGTAAACTTTGTTGGAATAATAAGTCATACGATATTTGTTTATTTTTTCTGACAAATAGTATATCCTAAGTGGAGGCATGAGGAATCAAACCCTGTGTGGAGCAGACTGCCTTCTTCAATCCTTTAAAGATAGCTATGAATGATTAATGTCATATTGATCCATGTTGCAAAAGCTTCATTAGAATTTGAACTGTTAAGTAAATATAAAAAATACAACAAATTAGTCACAACAATTATCATTAATCACCATACTATTCTATATTGTTTAGTAGCGGTGAATTATTTCAGTCAATATCACCAAATTAAGCATACTTATCTTTCTGATACGATGGTTAAAAAGTTGACATAAGCTACATTTCTCGTGATTGAAGGAAATAATTTGTCCACAATACTCATTGGAATTAATAAATTTCCATTTGGATATTAAAGAGAAGATATTTGGATCGTAAAGATTATGTGGTTGCTTGATCTGAAGCTGAATGGAGAAAACATGGTTATGTAGATAATTTTATTTGCAATAATAAACCATGTAATATTTCATTCCTTTTTGACAAAAAGTTTTATGTCTTCTTTCCTTTGGAGAGAAGTTTTGATTCATTCTATATTGGTCATTGGCTTAGATAGAGTTGACTAGGATTGTTATGATAATGTTACCTTTTACCAATGTGAAAAAACGACCACGTATCGATACCATAGGGAAGGCAAAAGTGAATATTGATGCATTACCATTACAATTGGTAAAATGATAGTTCATATGCCGATAAATCGATAAATCCTTGATTGGTAATGGTAAAATTTCCCTACACGTAAAACATTAAAATTGAATTGCATTACAATTTTAATAATGGTATAACACGTAATATCTTGTTCCTAATTGTAACTTCGTTAATCCTTATATTAATATTTTGACTTATTTTAAATAATATAATTTTTTTTCATGATTCATCACAAATTATTTACAACAATATGAAATAATAGCTTTGCTAATTGTAGACTTTGAACATAATAAAACTAAAAAAGAATCATCACCATAAATAATACTATAGACACCTTAAAAACTGATATTCAAAAGTGTTTGTGTAGGAAATACAAAAGATGATGCTCAAGGCGCACAAAAAGAGCAAGCCACAAGATGCATGCCAAGTGCATTTTCGCTTTGACTACTTTGGTGGTTGCTTGATAAGAGCAAGCAGCACGATAAGTAGACAAATTTTTTTAATATAAGACATACAATATAGGTCGTGTTAACATGTGCCCATTTATCAATCAGGTGTACACTAGGGGTTCGTTTACGGAGTAAATGACATAAAATGACGAACAAAAACCATACATTTATAGATTTGGAGGTGCAGGGAATCGAACCCTATGCCTCTCGCATGCAAAGCGAGCGCTCTACCATATGAGCTACACCCCCATTCATGTCATAATTTTGTTTGTCTTTTACACATTAAATTAATTGTCATTCATTGCATTATCGACCCTTAGCTTGAGTAGATTAGACTAATTGCTTAAGTAATGTCAATCATGTAGAGGTAGCTATAAACGGTTTGTAAAAGCTTCATTGGAATTTGCACTATTAATTAAATATCGCAAATACAGTAAACTGATATATGGATTTCATTAATTTACTGTGTTATTGTTTAATTAGGGTGATATATTTCAATCAATTAAACCAAATTAAGCATGTTCACCTCTTTAACATAATAATTAAAGGGTTGACATAAGGGTTGTTTTTTTGTTTTGCTTTTTGATTGTAAGAAATAACTTATTCAACTAAGTTCATCAGCATTAATAAATTTCCAGTTAAATATTATAAAGAATTTATTTGGATAATAATGCTTGTCTTGTTGTTTAGTGTTGTCAAGGCGCACACCTAAGGAGAAAAAGCCCCACGTGCAACCGTTTTTCCTTTAAACGATCTAAGACGTGTGTCGTGCACAAGACACAATTACAGTGCAAAAGAGAAATCAAGCGAATAGCCTAAAAAGTCATGCTTCAATGAATTAAACAGCATGGAATAAATTTTGGACCTGATGTCAAAAATTTGTGACCTTTTGTTTTGATTTGTGTTGAATATTCTCAAAATTGCATGTATACACAATTTTTTAAAGCTTAAAACTTTGTTTTAACATTGGGTTTTAATTGCAGAGTTCTATATAGAAAATATTATAAATGATGCTCAAAGCGCACCAAAAAACGCATAGCTCAAACCTTGCGACTACTCACCTTGGCTATTTACTGGTTGCTTGATATGAGAAAGCATGATAATTTAGACAATTTATTTTGAATAATAAGTCACACAATATAGGTTGTGTTACATGTATCTATTTATTAACAAAGCACACATTGCGGTTTCATTTATACTCAACAAAACGACAAAGTTCGTCATATGAAAGATAAGTTTCTAATGCTAAAAGTGCAAAATTACCTTTGCAACCAAGATTAATTATTTGCATTAAATAGAGGGAATCTAACTCCATGCCTCTCGCATGCAAAGCAAGCACATGTAGGCTACAACCCCCTTCATGCTAATTTTTTCAGTGTCTTTTACATATTAAATTGAAATTGTCGTTCATGCTGCATTAATTTTTAGCTTGGATAGAGTAAATTAACTATTAGGTAATGCCAATCCTATAGAGGTAGCTATGGTGACGAGAGGATTGACATATGCTTCATTTTCTTGTGATTGTAAGAAATAATTAGATCAACAATGTTCATCAACATTAGTAGATTTTCCTACATATTCTAGCGAAGGTGTTTGGTGATTGTAAAAAATAAGTAGATCAACAATGTCATCACTAATAGATTTTCATGGATATTGTAGAGAAGGTATTTGGAAAATAAAGCTTGCGCGGTTGCTTGATCTGAAATGGAGCAGATATAGTAGTTTAAATAATATTTGTTTAGATAATAAGCCATGCAAAATTTATTTATTTTTTTGGACAAAATGTATACATCGAAAAGTGAAGTTGTGGTCTACCATATGAGCTACACCCCCAGTCATATCAACTTTTGTGTCTTTCATGGTCATTAAAGAGAAACAATCATTCATAGTGTGCTAGTCCTTAACTTGGTGGAGTAGGCCAACTGCGAGCACCAAGCCAATTTTGGAGTGAGTGCAAGCCTACTTTGCAATCCTGATTATTCCCCAAGTTACTCAGAGGGCAATGAAGTGGTAATGAAAATTAATTTTAAGGTTTAAGATTTTGAGATTTAACTTCTTTATTTTCCATTCTGGTTTATTTCACCGATGTGTCTTATTTTCAGTTAGGTTCCATTATCTATGAATGTGGGATTTTATGGCATATATATCGATTAATCTTTATTTTTAACATGGGTTTAGACTTTAGAAAGAGAAACCGGATGTGCGTAACAACATCCCAAATAAATCCGTATTTATGGTTATCATAAATTTATATTGGTTACTATATTGGCCTATTCTATTATATTGTTTAATAAGCAGCAAAGTATTTCAATATGTATCTCCAAATTAAGTGTATTTACCTTTCCAATATGCTAATTAATTAGGGGGTCAACATAAGTTGTTTTTTCTCATTATTGTGGGAAATAATTTGGTTAACAACATTCATGAAGTTAATAAATAATTTCCCAGTTGGATATTATGGGGAACGCATGTGCATAATATGTTATCTTTGACGCATATTTATTTGTCTCAACCAGCCTGCACTTACCTGAAAAGCTTGTGGAGATTCAGTGAACTCAATGGTAACTCCTTTTTATAGTCCTCTGGAAGTGCCAAACTTATTACTTCGGATCTTGATTTTTTTCCTCATCGTTATTTTCTTGACTTTTAAAGTAAATTTGGCTTCCACAATTTTCCCTCCTTTAAAACAGCACCTGGTACTTTGTTTTTCATATAGGGAGTTGGAGATCGAGATCGTGCACCATTGTCCTACATTACGGTGAGATTATTCATATTTTTCATTCTTCTTTTGTTTTGCTTTAGTTTGTTATATTACCTTTGTTATGTGATGTTGAGGCTATTGATTGTATTATTAGGCAATTATTGATAAATAAATATGCATTAATTTATTGATGTTGTACATAAGTGCTTTTCACACATTGCGTGAATGCATAATTTTAAATGATGCATTTGAGGGAACAGTTGCGTAATGGCGTAATGCTTATATGAATAAGGTGCTGATAGTTGTGTTATACTGATGTATTAGATAAGGGCTTGAGCGGGTGCAAGTGATCAGAAATATAGATGGTTTTTTTTCCTATAAGAAAATAAAATAAATTAGAAAATCAATCGTAAGATTATCAAATTTCATTGTAGGCACCGAATAAATCAATAAAAGTAGTAGCGTTTTTGAGATTTTTCATCTCAAAAACATCCAAGTGTTTTTTATGAAGTAATTATGGTGTTTAACGCTTTCGTGATTATGAATCAAAAAAATTAAGTAATATTGATATTGCCTTTAAGAGGAGTAATTATGTTGTTTTATTTACACAATTATGGGGAGAAACATATTAGAAATCATTTCGTCATCTCGATTCAAGCATTGACAAAATTAAACAATAAAGTACTCAAAACAATAAAATGACATTAAGAATTTTCGTGGTTCAGATGTTAAAGAATTATATGCCCACGGAAAAATGTCACTATCTTCTCTCTTGATTCTTTGTACAAACAAAAATGGCAAAGAGTACAATTTTCGGTTAGCGTGTCTCAAAAAGAGTAAAATAAAATTCCCTCATTTTTTGCTACATAGAGGTTTCCGATTAGCATGTCCTTTCTATTTATAGCACACAGTGGTTTACGTGGATTGTCAACGTCATTCTTTCGTTCTTTTGATTTCTGCATTTGGATTGTGCCACGGGTCGACCATCCATCTTGCTTATTTGATGTATACATATTGTTAACGTGACCTTCGATGGAAAACTGAAATTTGAGCGGTTGAATTTTGAACGTAGGCGGGAAGTTCTAAATTGAGGCGGGAAGCTTGGAATTGAAGCGGGAAAACCCAAATTTGAGAAGACTACGACTTTCCAGTTCTGTAAAGCCACGGACTTATGGATTGCGTGCATATGTGTAGGTGAAGCTGCAACAAAAAACCAGCACTCTAGGACTTCTCTTTAATTTACTAGGAGTTGTGCCTTTATTATGTTCGGGATGGTGAAGCTGCATAGTATTTGTTCCGCGCCAACACCGTCGAGGTTGTGCTGCACTGTTCAATCCAAAATATCAGCAAAGTGTAGTGTTGAAGTTAAGTTGCATGGCTTAGTAGAAGAGATTATGCGGCTACTTTGGAGGGTGACTGGTTTGCATGACTCTATTCTAAGCCATATTCGTCGATAGAGGACTGCGGCGTTGCCCTTGCCTTTGAGTTGAGTTTAGCGATCTTGGGGATGAAGTTGTGATCTCTTGGTTTGCCTTTGAGGAGTGAGGTTCGGCTCTTGGCTGCGAAACAGTTATTCCATCGCCACATCTTTCAAGTCTTTCATATTTCTAGATAGTGTTTTCTAAGGATTGCGGCGCTGTTCTGCCACATCAAGATGGTGACGTATTCTTTATCAGTTTGGTATTGACATGGGATTGTGGCGCAGTTTTGTTACTTCAAGATGGCGGCGCATCCTTTGTAGCGTTTTGATACTAAATTGCAGTGCAGACCTGCCACTTTAGATGTTAGTTTAAGATTCAAGTGCATCCCGTTTGCATATAATCGCTTATGGGGTGTGTCACGGTTTTGTAATGTTAGGATTGCTTTCGAGACCGTATTACAGCCTCTATTTCCCATTGTTACTTGGAGAATGTGCCTTTGTTCCAAGCTGTTAATCCTTACTTCAAGGAGCTACATCGCAACCTTCATATCTGGTACTTGAATGTTGTGCAGCAGTTCTACTTGTTTAAGTGAGTATTAGATTCGCAGATCAATTCTCGTACTTTGTGATTATTTCAAGTTCAACGCGGTATTATAGCACCCAAGTTATATTTAATGGAGAAGCGCGCTTTTTTATGTTGTGTCATCGTCCTTAAAGGTTTGGTGTAATATTACCCAGATTTTGTTTTTGTATCCTTTTATTGGCCGATCTTCTAAAAAGTTGTACCTTTAGTCTTTTCACTCCTAAGAAAATACGTTTTGATTCTTATGTTATTCTTCTTTGTGATTAGTCAATTACATTTTGGGGATTTTTCATAATTTCAATTAGGCGGTGGAGATTCGAATTGTGGTAAATATATAATTTTCTTCTTCTTCTTCATTGTTTTACATGCTTCAAAAAATGTTAAACACAAAATCTAATCCTTTCCAAGACAAGTTTCTTTTCCGAACAAAGTAAGGGCATATTTCTTTTCTTGCTGTTTCCTTTTCTTTCCTTGACCTTTAATGATTATTGATAATCGATCCGATATATTTTCTTTGATATGGCAATCGTTTCTGTCAATCCCCTGTCTTTGCCATCTATGGTATCTAAATTAGGGGAAATAGAGGATGTTTTGGGTCATTTCAGGTACGGGGTTATGTAGGTAGGGTTCTTGAGCCTTGCAATCGCATCCACATGCCCCAGATGGTTTCATTTCTATCCATCCTGAACATATTCGATGCGGACTTTAACTTCCCTCAAACCAAATTCTTTGTGAATGGTTTACTGTTGTTGGTATTGTCTCTATTCAGCTTACTCCTCTTTCTTATACTCTTTTGATTGTTACATTTATTCTTTATGCTGAGAAGAGCGCACCTCCCTCGTATGAAGAACTCCAATTCTTATTCTATATCCATAAGAGTGCTTCCGATGGTGAATTTGTACTTTATTATGCTCTAGCAAAAAAGTCGATTTTCACGTTTATTCCTGGTATGACCCAGAAGTAGAGCAACTAATATTTCTTTATTTTGAATTTTGATGACTTTCCTTATATTTTTTAACCGCATTCAAATTGTCCTCTTTTTCGATGAGACCACTGCATCGTTCGTATCTCGTAGAAAGACCATCCAGGACTTGGGTGAAGATGAGCGGAAAACGAGTTTATTTTTAACAAGTTGCTACTGCGGAAATACGATTTCTTGCACACTAGGACAACTTCTTTCGTTCTTGTTTTAATTTTCTTTTACTACAGATAAATTTAGGGGTATAATTTGATAAATTGGACAATGAAATTTTATTTCCTGCTCTTAGCCCTTATAAGGACTTTTACTAATCTTAGCACTTTTCTTATGTATATATGAGATGATTGGGGATCTTACTGACGGGCTCTTTGATGATTCCTTGTCAAAGAAATTAGAAGAAAAGAAAAGGAAAAGAGGAGATAAGAGGATAAAGGACGATGCTTGAGCTTTTGACCAGCCCGTCAAGAAATATCACACGTCTTCTTCTCCTTCCCTTCCTTCTGAAGCTCCATCTATCCCCCTTCTTCAGTCTCTCCATGACCCTTGCATTCGCTACTTACCTTTGCCTGAGGACATTATTACCATCCTTGCTGAGAGGGTGGGGCATGTCACTACGGATGGTTTATCTCACATTTGCTTCTACCTCTAAGTCTTATCCTATCACCCTTCCATTTCCTACACTCTCCAACCCCGAGCTTGCTTCTGAGCTCGAGAGGTCTTTGGCCTTCGTATATACCTTCTTCTCCTTCTTCCTTTAATGGTGACTTGCTTTACCAATTTTTAGTTTATCCATCTTTATTTTGTAACAGGTAAATGCTTTGGCAATTGAGGCTCAGAAGAAGGCATAAGATGATTAGATCTCATTCGCTGCTCGTATTGCCCAGCTTAAGGCAGACCCTACCGCGGTTGCTTTTGAGGAGACTGGATTGGAGGAAGAGCTCAGGGATCAACGAGAGAAAGAGGAGAAGGCGTCAAAGGCAACAGAGGAGATCTTGACGTTGAAAGGTCAAGAGTTTGGGAAGAAAGATAAATTGTTAAGGGAAATGGAGAACGCGCTGAAGGATATGGACAAGCTTTCACAGATCATCTACTGTGTGCTTTACAAGTTGTATGCTGCGGTTAAGCATCAATTTTTTATTGATCGCTTGGATAATGTTTTGCCGAGGTCAATCTTAGTATCTTGGAGGACCTAGAGAAGATCGAAGACGCCCTTACTTATTGTAGGATAGAGTGGGCTAAGGAGCTGGAGAAGACGAAAGCTTCCCTATCTTCCTTCCAGAACATCTCTTTTTAGCGAGATGATGAGACTGCGCCATCTAAGAAGACCGAGGCCACCTCGACCCCTCAAGTTAATGTAATTATCCGACCTTTGTAAATGATTTTTGCTTCTTGTGTAATAAAAATACTTTTGTTTTTTTCTTCAAATTTTGTTGCGGTTAATTTCTTTAGTTTACTAGTTCATCACCACATTACAAATGACAATGATATTTTCGTTCTTTAGTCTTCTAAGGAAGTATTATTTACTATACTCTTGAAGGAAAGCATGAGAAAACTTCAAACTCAGCTCATAGATCGTCTTGGTCTTAGTGCGGGGCGATCCGCAAGTGTAAAAAAGAATTGAATGAGTTGTTCAGACAACTTAGAAAGGAAACTCAGGGGTTGCTTTTCAAAATTGACCAAATAGTTAGAGAAAAAGAAGCACTTAGCGATTTTGTATTGCGTCGGTGGCGGTATGCTTTAGAGAGCAGTTCCTTTCCACCTGACAGCCCTCATTTGGACTAGTTTAGGCTTTGAAATCTAAATAGGGAGTAAACGTTGTGTATAATTATCAATTTTTTGTACATGAATTTATTAGATTTTCCATATAAACTTGTTCTTTATATGACATGTTTTTTTTTTAATTTTAACTTCGTGCATCTCGACTTCTTTTCAACCGAACATTAATTACTACCAACTAGGTCGATCTTCGTGGGCCTACCTCGGAATCTGTCGAAGACTTTGAGTCCAAAAATCTTTCGTTCCAAATCGCTGATGGCTCGGATGAAACCAGTGCGTCTGAGTTTGAGGTTGTGGCCATAACTTTTGTCGCGGCTTTGGAGGAAGAGAGTCTCTGTTTGACAGTTACTAACAAAGGACTTGAAAGAGACTTGAACAATGTCCTTTCCGAGCTCAAGGAAGCAAACGATGCACTTAAGTGTCAGTATCAACATAATGTCAAGTTGCGTACTAAGCTGGATGTTGCAAACTCTAAAGTGACTGAAGTACAGAAGTTATTGAAGGATGGTGAAGCACTTTATGAGATCGTTTATGAAACGGAGATTAAAGAGCTAACGAAGACTACAGAAGACATGTCTCTTTACGCTGCCCACCAAATTGAGGAGAATGAGGGTGTCGAAGGATGAGAGAAAGCAAAGAGACCTAGCTTGGGCGCGACCCTTACTCCCTCTATAGGCATGGACAGCTCGTTGGCGGATGAACGGAGGAAGAAATTAAAAGTACACTTCCAGGTAAACTCAATGAGTTGCAGCAGATGGAGCGACAAAGGCCAAAGGTGCTTCCTTACTCATAGAGGAAGGGGTGGAAGGCGGATACTCTTAAATATTTTGGTGGCTTTTATAGAAACTCAAAGAAGACTAAGGTTGAACTAATTGATTCTTTAGAGAAAACAAGAAAGGATGTTGTGCTCAAGATCTACGTTCTCGAAGATTTACTACGAGGAGCTCAGGCTGCCTTTAGTGTCGTAGCAGCACTAGTCGACGTGCCTATGCACGATCGGATTGTTGACCTCGTAGAGAAGCTTAGAAGGGAGAAGATTAAAGACAAGACGGGGCAGATCGCTTTACAACGCGCAATCGACGTTTTTTCCTATTTTATACAGCGCTCTTATCTGAACTTCCTTTATATCAAAGAAGATCTTGAGGTGACTACGGAGGATCCGACAAACCACTAAGCAGTTGTTAATTATGATCCAAGAAATATCTTTCGCTTCAAAATAGACCTGCCTTTGGCTAGCATGCCTAAGCTTAGATGTTTATGATTAGCGCGGTATTTTAGGATCTTATAACTTTGGATACTTTTGTAAGACCATGTTGCAGAATATTTTTGGTTGTACAAATGCTTATAAGGGTACTGTAAAAAACATTTATTATTTTTTCTTTTTTTGAAAAGACGTAAATTCCTTGTGAATTTTTACTAGATTGCGCTTCCTTTTAACTTTATTGGTCTGGATTCCTTTGACTTTTCAGCCTAGCACTACTAGGCGATGTTGGAGACAACCGACTTGGGGATGAGGCTCAAATCTGCTCTGATTCGAATTATTGAACTGGAGGGATTATTAATAGACACCAAAGACAAATATAAGGTTTTTTTTATGAAGATAAGATCATGACACTGAATGACGACCTTGAAGGGTGTTAGTAACTCAGGTATTGATTTAGATGACAACAACCATGTAAATATTGATAGTAATGTTTTTTAAAGTTGTATAATATATATTGCAGAATATTACACAGGTACAAAATGATTAAACTTGAAGACTGATTAGTATAAAGATCAAGAATGATTATTTAGAGACGATGATCAAGACTCATGAGCTTAAAGACAAAAATTTGAAGATCTCAAGAATTTAGTATATAGTTATGGGTCATTAGACAAAATTGTTAAATTCCTTGATAGCAGATTCCGATCTTTACCACAATTTTTTTATCTTCGATATTTAAAAAATATTTTAACTTCAAAATATATTTAAAAAAAATTTATGAAAGTTTTTTAAAAGCTCAAAAATATTTAAAAACAATGTTTAAATTGTTTTACAGAGTATAGGATTTTAAAAATAATTTAAAAAACAATCATTTTCAAATTTCACTAGCATATGTCGATATACATATTTTTATATATTGACATATGGACCGTTGGGGAGATGATATTTAAAGTTTGATTTTTGACTATATCTCTTCATGAATATACATTTCCTTTTAAACATCGTTTACACCAGTGAAAATATGCCTTTCTAATTTTAAAAAGCTGTGAGTGTTTATTACATCTTTTCACGAATAAAGACATCTTTTTAAACACTATATAAAGGGTTAGAAAACAAATTTTTTTAACTAATTTTTCATCTTCTTTCTCTAGACTTTCCTCAGTTATTTTCTCAAATACAAATTCTACTATGCTCTCTACAAACTATTCAAACATTTACATGTACTTTCTCATCAATTCAAATATCAACTCTCTATCAGAAAGGCTATAGGTAATCTTGTATCCCAAGTACAACTGCTGATATTTGGAAATCAACAACTTTACTCTTATTTGTTTCCCCGTTCAAATCAAGTGGATATGCTTAATAGTTCGTCTACATTTAGTAGGTGATCTTGTAGCTCAGTAAATCAAGAGAGTTTGCTTTGGACTCATGATACATGAGGATGTACCTCGTAGCCTTGAAATTGGGATTGTATTTTGGTTTGCTTTCTATCTAGTTTAAAATTGGTGACTGAAAAGAACTATGTACAAACAATTGTATGAGACTGGATGTCTAATTAGTTAATCCGAACCGGTATAATATTCCTTATGTTTTCTCTCTTATTCTACTGCTTTTATATTTATCTATGATTTCATCTATGACTGATACTCATTCCCTCTAGTGTTACATTAGTCTCATGATCTATTATTCCACAACCCACATTTGATATCAGTGCATTAGTTATCAAAAACTCGTAATTTGATTTTTGAAGAGATAAATGGCTAGTAACACCGATTGTTTACTTTTTAAAATTTTTATAGAAAAACAAAATCATGAAACCTATATGTTACTATCAAATAGATTAAAGACTAATTATTCTAAAAAGTCACTTGATGTTTTGGAAAGGTATAATGTGAAATTGCAGAAATAAGTATGTTATGTGGCGGATGGTGAGCATAAACATGATATTCATACATCAAAAATTAAGGACAAATGAATACTAAATGTTGGATACTCAAGACACATGATTAAAATTCAAAAATCATAAAAGTTATAATTTACAAAGATGAAGGGTTGGATAACTTCAGAATTAACTAAAAAGGATACGTGATTGACGTCGGCAATGTCGGTAATTCTAAAACTCCTATTATTTCTAATGTTATGCTAGTTAGGAACTTGAAATATAACCCGTTTAACATTAAACAATTTTATGATAAAGATTTTAAAATTAAACTTGAAAAATATATTTGCCACATCGAGGATAATGAGTCTAAAATTATCTTTGAATGTACTAGGAAATGTAGTATTTACATCTTAAGTATAAAAGTGCCTTTGTCTTTTGGCTAAACCTAGTGAAACTTGGATTTTGCATAAAAGATCCGGCTTTTTAAAATTTAAACACTTATCCAAATTGCTTAGAATTTTGATTTTGATTTTTATTTCACAATTCACAAGTATATCATATTTAGGGGGAGTGCTGTTTTTCATCCATTTATGTTGATGGCAAAGGGGGAGGAAAATATAAAACATAATATTTGCACATATTAAGGGAGAGTTATTTAACTCAATGAGAGTTGTATTATATTTTATATATAAAAATATTTACATAGTTGTCATCATAAAAAAAGGAGAGATTGTCAATACCTTAGATATTGATTTTGATGGCAACAACCATATAAATATATACACTAATGAGTTGTTAAGATTTATAGTATATATTGCAGAATACTGCACATGTATAAAATGATTAAACTTGAAGATTGATTAGTATAAAGACCAAGAATGAAGATTTGAAGTTGATGATCAAGACTCTTGAGTTCAAAGACAAGGATTTGAAGATCTCAAGAATTTAGTGTAAAATTACGAGTCATTAGAACGAATTGTTAAAGTCTGATATTATATTTCGATTTTTATCACAAATTTTTGATCTTTGATATTTTAAACAAAATTATTTTAGTTTTAAAAAATATTTTTAAATATTTTATGAAAGTTTTTTTAAGAGTTCAAAATTATTTAAAAACTATGTTTAAATTATTTTACAAAGCATAATATTTTTTAAACAATTTAAAATAAAAACATTTTCAAATTTCATTAACATATGTCGACATACATATTTGCATATGTCGATGATAATTTTTAAATTTTTATTTTTGATCACATCTCTTCACGAGTAGGCAGTTCCTTTTAAACACTATCTAAACAAGTGAAAATATGCCTTTTAGTTTTAAAAAGTTGTGATTGTTTGTCACATCTTTTCACGAATAGCTACATTTTTTCAAACACTATATAAAGGTTTTTTTTTTAAATTTAACCGACTTTTCATGTTCTTCTTTCTCTAAACTATATCTGCATATTTTTTTCAAATACAAATTCTACTTTTCTCTACAAACTATTAAAACATCTGCATGTATTCTCTCATCAATTCAAAGACTAAACCACCATCAGAAGGGCTATAGGTTATCCTATATCCTAAGTACAACTGTTTGTTTTTGAAAATAAACAACTCTACTCTCATTTTTTTGGGTTTGCTTGTTGCCCGTTCAAATCAAGTGGTTGTGCTTAGTAACCCATCTAAATCCAATGGGTGATCCTGTAGCTCGGTAAATCAAGGGAGTTTGCTCCGGATTTATGATACAGGAGGGTGTATCTCGTAGCCATGAATCAATATTGTATTCTGGTTTGCCTTCTTTCTGGTTTAAAATTGATGAGTGAAAAGAAATCTATACAAGCAATTGTACGGGACTGGATGTAAGATTTGTTAATCCGAACCAGTATAAAATTACTCGTTCCTTCTCTATTACTTTACTTTATTGATTTTATGTTTATCTATGATTATGATTACATCCATGATTGATTGTTAGTATAAATCTGTATTTTTAATATGTGATTTGATATTAATCTTGAAAGAATTTTAGAAGGTTTACATAAGTCCGAAAACACTATTCATCCTTTTTTCTAGTGTTAAAATCCATTATTCCACAATTCACAAATGGTTGTCTCTTCAGGTCATTAAATAAACTAGTGTAGAAAGTGATCTTATCCCGTCCTTTATCGTCGATGTTGTATCGAGGCCTGGTGGTGTTCTTTCGCCTCCTTCGAGGGCTAATCTTAATGTTATTTTCTAATGGAAATATGATTTGAAGAAGTATTGCGAGGTCAAATTTCATGGGTTGAAGAATTACTACAGAAAGGGTTCATTTTCGACTTCTTAGGCAAAAAGCAGTTTTAGTCAATATTTTATGTCATGGGACCGTAGATCTCACCGTTATGACAACATCATAATCGACAGTTCCTCTGGGGCGAATTTTAATCGTAGCGTAGTTTGTTTTATTATAAGCCATAATTTCGACCTTAACTTTTGATGCAACTTTGCATGACGATAAATTTATTCTCTCCTGTCATGTGTGCAAATGCGAGGAATCACGCAGCTATGAGCAGATTTTCAGTAAATTTTAGTTTTTTGTATTTGCTTGGCAAGCTTTATTTATTTTATGGAATTGTATCTGATTTGTAGGTTGTACCACATTCCTTGCATTATCCTTTCTTGCCATTCTCAATTGATTGCTCATGCAGTTCAAGCTTCTTGAGCTTATTTTTTGTATTCATGCTCTATCGTGCACTTAGCATAGTATGCTCGCTATTTGGGTGTAGACTATATTTTAACGGTGAAGTCAGGTCGTGTATCTACAACCTTTTAATTCACGCGTTTGGTTTTTTGTACTGGTTCAGGCCGTATAATATCCTTACGTTCAGTGTAATTGTTGGCCGAGAAGCTGAGTTGCATATGCTACAACTTAATGTTACTAACTATGTTAGTGAAATTAACACAGAGATATTTTTATATTGGTTTAGCCCGTCAAATATCCCTAAGTTCAGTTTACTGTATTACTATTTTCCATAAAAATGACAATGCTTGTTCTACAAGTAACATTGATTATACAAAATAAGACTTGAGATGCTTTAAATTCCATGTTCTTGAAACTAGATTTCCATCATGTTTTGATTTGATCCGAGGGTTGATCTGGAATTTGCCTTTGAGTTTGGCATTATTTTTTGGGCTAGCTTCACCATTCTCGTTTTCGAGAGTGCCGCTATCACTCACACACTGCATAGCCAGTGCAGTCGATGAGTGATGGAGGTGAGCCATTGATGGTTAGGGAAAGTTGGCCTAAAAGCGGTATGTTGGACCATGCATCTCTCTAATCCCTTCATGCGTTGGTTTATTAGGTTTGTGAATGATTGAAGAGCAGTTAGGATAGGGTCTGAGGTGGGCTCTGCAGAAGCTTCCATCTCGGTTTGGGCTTAAAGGGGATGAATGACCTTTTTGGGATTTTTGAGGCCGGGTGTAATTGCTCGTGGGCAAGAGTATTAGAATCTGTGAGATTCATGGTATTGTAATGATATTTGAAAAAAGTATTTATGTTTTGCTAAACAGGAAAACAATGCCCTCCTTGGAATTGAGGCGGGACGCTTGGAATTGAAGCGGAAAATCCCAAATTTGAGTAGATTATGATTTTCTAGTTATATAAAGCAACATGCTCGTGGACTGCGCATATGTGTAAATGAAGCTGCAATAAAAAACCATCTCCCATTACGGGAAGGACTATACCATTGCTAGCAGTCCAGAACTTCACTTTAGTTTATTGGAAGTTGCTTTATTATGTCTGGGTTAGTGTGGAGTTAAGCTGTATAGCTTAATAGAATAGACTATGTAGCTACTTTGGAGAGTGACTACTTTGCATGAGTTTGTTCTGAGCCGTTTTCGTCGATAGAGGATTGCATTGTTTCCTTGCTTTTGATTTGGGTTTAACGGTCTTGGGATGAAGTTGAGATCTCTTGGTTTGCCTTTAAGGAGTAAGGTTCGACTCTTTGTTGCAGACAGTCCTTCCATCGACTCATCCCTTGAGTCGTTCATGTTTGTGAATAGTGTTTTTTAAGGACGGTAGCGCTGTTCTGTCACGTCAAGATGGCGAAGCATTCTTTATCAGTTTGGTATTGACATATAATTATAGTGCAGGTCTGTTACTTTAGGATGGCGAAGCATCCTTTGTAGCTTTTTGATACCAAATTGTGGCACACACTTGCCACTTTAGATATTAGTTTAAGATTGTGATGCATCGTCGTTTGCGTATAATCGTTTAAGGGGATCTGTCGTGATTTCGTAATGTTAGGATTGCTTTCGGGGCTACAGTGCAGCCTCCATTTTCATTGTTTCTGAGAGATTACACATCGGTTCCAACCTGTCAATGCTTACTTTATGGAGCTGCAGTGCAACCTTCATATTTGGTACTTGAAAGCCGTGAAGCAGTTCTACTTGTTGAAGTGAGTGTTAGACTCATAGATTGGTCCACATACTTTGTGAGTATTTCAAGTTTTCGACGCAGTATTATAGTGCCCAAGTTATAATCAACAGAGAAGCGCGGTTTTTATGTTGTGTCACCGTCCTTAAGGCTTTGGCGTAATATTATCTGGATTTTTGTTTCTTGTGTCCTTTTTATAGTTCAACCTCTATTATAGGGAAGTTTCTTTGGATCAGCGTTTACATTAATTTCCCTTTGTTTGGAAAATATGGGTGTAACAAGTAGTATTTCAATGTTCATGGAGCGGATTGAGGCAAAAATATGGAGATTTAAGAGAAACTTACAAAAAAATAAATTAATACAACACACATGTGGGGAAACAAGTTATACATGTCATCTTTTAGAGATATCATGTTGCATAGACAATTAGGAAGCCACTAAAATGTTTTTTGTTCATACATATAACAATGTCAACTCACATATTATGTTATTCTATTATATATGCTAGTCATAGTTATGAAAAAGGCACACAATGCTGCAAAATAGCTTGGTACGAGGCGTACGTTTGTGGATATTTGATCGTTGTTGAACTCGCCTCTTTTGAGAAACTCTTATGATATACGTTTAGAGTTGCTTCTTCTCTTTCGAAAAGAATTATTATCATTTACCCTTGTACCTTACTTATCTCATGCTAATCAGTTGTTTAAGCTAGACTGACCCGTGTATTTATATACTCGGGTCAGACCGAGTTGTTTCAAGTTAATTACCTGCTATACGACTTTGCTATGCTTCTTCCACCTTGAATATTCTACTTATCTCCTTTTATGTAGTTTTGTAGTCGTTTTGTATGACTCTGATATGTATCTATTGTTTTGACTCATTGTATATTACGTGGTCTTTGTACAACTTCTGATGTATCATTTTGTATTGTACCGGAATGTATCTGTATATGTGTGTGTGTGTGTGTGTATGTTTGACTGCTACTCTGTTATGTGTTGTACACATTGTTGTTGTATTTTGTTCTGATAAATCCGTTAGCCAGTTTAGTTTTGTATTAAGCATTTATTGAATATGTCGATCCACTTGAGAAAGGAAAATCTTTTTAGAGCACATTAACGCATTTAATAGATGTTTAAGACAAGTTATAGATGGTCGCTCCTAAATAGCCATATTCTCTGCATTAGCAGACAGTATTACCTAGTAATACTCTTTGTTAATGTGGATCTTGGGGTGGGGCATCACAGCTTGGTATCAAAGCAAGTTGTGACGCCCCACCCCGAGACCCACATTAACAAAGAGTATTAGTGGGCAATACTTCTGCTAATGCGGAGAATAGAGATGGTTAGGAGTGATCATCTATAGCTTTGTCTTAAACATCTACTAATTACGTCGATTTAATGCTTTAGTTTTTTTCTTTCTCAAGTGGATCGACGTATTCAATAAATGTTTAATGCAAAACCATAGTGGCTAATGGATCCATCTGAACAAAATACAACAACGGAATGTACAACACATCACAGAACAACAAATAGACATATATATACATATACACTGATACATCCCCAGTACAATACAAAATGATACATCATAAGTGGTACTAGGGCCACACTATATACAACGAGTCAAAAATATAGATAGATATCAGAGTCAATCGAAAAGACTACAAAACTTCTCAAAAAGAGATAAGTAGACATCCAAGGCGGAAAAAATCAAAGCAAAGTTCAAAGCAGTATCTAACCTGAAACAATTTGGTTAGTGTACATCCACTTTGAGAGAGCGCTTTTATTAATACCACCGAGAAGGGTACAAGAGATTGATTACAAATGATCAATAATTTTAATAGAATTGATTTGTGTAGAAGAGAATTGAAAAAAGTTAGGTTTTGATAAAACCCTAATTGATGGAGGTCAAAACCCTAGCAGTCGCTTTTTAGATGCATACATAAATCTCATCTCTGAAACCTGAAGATAACTTACATAGGAGAATAGAAAAACCTAGGAAAAAATTCAAAATTTCCCCTTCGAACATCACAAATCTTCATATCAAACTCAGGTCAAAAAACAGACAGAAGTCGCTTCAGACGTCTGACAAAAAGCCTCAGCGTCTAAGTCAAGTCTCTAGAAAACTGACAGGAGTAGCCTCAGACGTTTGATCTGGGTTTTTGGAACAGCTTTGTTGAAGCCTCGGATGTCTGTCGACTTCTCTCAGACATTGATGTACACATATAAAACAGTGAGGTAGACAAGACAATGGTTCCGGATAAGTGAAACATGGAGATGACATTGATGTACGCATATAAAACATTGGACAATGTAACCCAGACTAATGTCATGATACAACTATAGATGCAAGCAAGTCAGAAAATCAAGGCATATAGCCGTGGTGACCAAGATAATAACATAGTCAAATTTACACAAAATCAAAGTGGCCAAAGTAAAATGTAATAGCAGTTTCAAATTGAACAAGTCGGTGCCGAAGTTAAATATTATCACAGTCAATAAGCACCAAGAAAGGAACCAAAGTCAAGTTTAGATGCCAGAAAATCAAGCCGTGGTAGCCAAGGAATCAAACAAGTCAGAATCGAGCCGTGATAATCAAGTAATCACAAAATATACGAATTTGAACAAGTTAGTACAAATCTCAAGCATTCAAGCAAAAATGAACAGCAAAACAAATTATCAAACAATCGAATATTTAAGGAATTGAACCCTATTTAAACCCAAAGTCACCATTGCCCTAAAATCCATGGAGTTCAAGCAAGCCAATCGGTAAAGCAAAAAGCATAAATCACGTACCATTAAAATTGAACTCGATCGAGAAGCAGCCGCAAGCAACAATCAACAAAGGGATTTAATCGAAGAGTATTTCATCATTGCAATATCAAGCGGTGCCTCATTTTCAAAGCCCTAGTTTATAAATTTGGACGAGTGGGTATAAAAGGGAAAGCAACCATTTTTAGCGCGAAGGAAAGAAGGTCGAAGGGATAAAAAGAAAAGGGGGATTTCTTATTTGGGCCAGTTGCCATAAATTATCTATTGGGCTTTATTTTTAAAATTAGGGTTTGATTTTTAAGTTGTTTTTCAATTTATATTTTTTTCTTTTAAAACAGTTGTAAAGTCTAGTGTGTGACTAGGGGATGAACTACAGTGGTGTAGTTCGAGAAATCGTGACTCAATGGCTGAGTTGTGGTAGAGTTTTAGTGTAGAGTTAGGTTAGTCAATAGCGGGTGTCATGAGTTTGTGTGTAAGTGTCTGACTACCTAATTTCTAGTAGAAACCTTGGTGGCAGCATGTAGGCAGGGTTTTGCCGAAGCTGGGTAAATCTGTGTTGTTCTGTTTCTGTCTTTTATATTCTGCTATTATCCATGTTGCTATTTTTCTGCTATTATCAATACTGCGATTATTTTATATATTTCCGCATTAAATTTTTATAATTAATAATATCACCCTATTCACCCCCCCCTCTAAGATGAAATCGATCCTACAATACATACATAATTAAACATATAAAATTAACATATATGTGTGTGTGTGTGTGTATAATAGTTAAATATATATATATGCATATATATAAGGCTAAATAAAATGTATATATATGAATAATTAATTCCATTCAAATACTAAAAACATATATATATATATATATATTAAAATTATTTCCAAATCAAAATTAGCATAATAAACATACAATAATAATTTTATCATTATTTTATATATATATAATAAATAGTTTCATTCATAATAATTAAAAATATTAGTAATAAATATTAAAAAATCAAATTTTAAAATGTAAGAAAATTTTGGATCATAAAATACAGGTTCAATTTTTTTTTCATGATTTTTTGAAATAAAATATTATTTTTAATAAATAAAAGAAATGTTCAACCTAAGTAATTTAATTATTAAAAATATTAAACGTTAACAAAAAATTCTGAAATTTTTTCCATGGGTTACTGCATTGATGCAATATTTATTTTAAATATGATAAATAATTCAAATAATCAATAAAAGATAATTTAAAATTATTTATATATATATAAAAAATTATTTTCGAATTTGATAATTCATATTATGTATAAATAGGCGAAAGGAAAAATTCTAATATTAGTATTTTCTGAGTTTCGGAGTTTTGAAAATTTCTTTCGAATAATTTTGGGATATAATAAGAAAATATTATTTAGAAGTATTTTCTGATATTAGTATTTCGATACAATTTGGAAGAAATGTTTTAAAAGGGAATTTTGAAAGAAAATAAGTTTTTGTACTCCCCTCTCTGTCGCTGCAAAATAATTTCGGTGACATTGACATTCATTTTCGAGTTTCGAAGTGGGAAGGCCACTGTAGTAGTTTTATTACCGACTTATTTTAATAAACAAATATAAATTTTAAATTGTTTAAATATGATTGGATATATAATTTGCAAGCATATGTTTAGCTATTATTTTAAAATGATTTTGAATAAAGACCCGGTATTTAATTCCTAAGTTTCCGTTAATTAATAGTTTAAATTAAGGGTAGTAAAATGGAAGTAATTAATAATTGGAGCCTTTAATTAAAATAAGAGATTTAATGCTAAGTTATAAATAAAAAGAAATTAAAGGATAGGTTATAAATGAAATAACAAGAAAGTTGAAAGTGTAACCTATAAGACAAAAGATATTATTGTGAACATTAAATTAATTATAGGTAATGAGAAAAACTTGTATAATTTTTCAATTACAATCTTAAAGCATATATATAACTTACCAGATATTAAAAGTTACAATGTTAATAAGAAAATGTAATTGGAAATCTTACAAGTAAAGCTTGAGGTAATGAAAGTATTTAATGAATTTGCTATTATAAATGAGAATTTAATGCTATAAATTTAAGATGACTGAAAGAAAACCAATTATATATAATGAAAAGGTTAAATGAATCACCTTAATAAATAAGAAATTGATGTCATAGAGTTATAAACTTAGGTTGAAATTGAAATATTTCTAAATTTTAATATAATAGAAAGGTCAGAAATAAAATAATAAATAAGTTGAAGTTATTTCTAAATAAAATTGTAAGAAATAAATGAAAATAAAAAGATAAACCATTATATGAAAAAAAAAAAATCAAACAACAATAGTTTGAAATGAAATTAACAAAAATTAACTTGATTTATTGTTGGAAATTGTTGTTGTTTGGTCTATGGTTGTTTGGGTAAGGATACTTTAAAATTGTTTGGATGAATGAATAATCTATTTAGTTCACCAAAGACTGTTGAGTGAAGGGTACACTTAGTAGCTTATTTTTCATTTCGTACGATTTGAAGTTTTGAACCCGAACAACTATTTGTTTTGTTTGATATGAATGAATGTTTGATGTGGGTTGATTTATATGATGGTTGTATGCTTTGTTGCTAGTGACTGATATTTGTATGGATTTGTTTGTTATTGATTGAAACAATTTTAAATATTTCATTTTATAATTGTTAACCTTTTGGATTATATAAGTGAAATACATGTTATGGAAGCAACTGCTACTGCTTTTGGTTTCATAATAAAGCGTTAATTGCCCGACAAATAGGTATGTTTCGGATTACGATTTTATAGCACTATTATATTATATTATTTTTCCCGTGTTGGGATATATATTATTTTGGAAAATATATGTTATATATTGTTATATTTAATATTTTATTTTCTTCCGAGCCTCTCCGTACAAAGGAGACTCTGCCGAAATTTTTCGTAAATTTTGGACTTAGAAAATATTTTGAAAATGTTTTCCAAACCTTATTATTTTGTGTATAAAAAGATTAATGGTTATAAATTGGTATATTTTATCTAAATTAATTAATTTTTTACATTTATTTGTTTATAAAATTAATATTTTAAGTAAGATATATTGATTTCTTAATCCTTCTTTTTTCTTCTTTTCCCTTCTTTTCCTTTTCGGGGACGAAAAGTTTTGAGTGGGGGAGAGTGTAACGACCCGTAAATTTCGTTAATTAAATTTGTCATTTTAATAAGATATTGGAATTTAATTTAGGAAGAAATGAAATTAATTTATAATTAATAATGAAGCGAATGTTGAAAATGGAATGAAACCATGAAAATTTAAGATAAGTATTAACAGTTGAAATTAAATTACGAATAATTGAAGTAATGTAAATTGTTATACTAGGCTAAGATTTGAATATAAGAATACAAAGGTAAATAGTGAATTAATTTAATGAATTAATATATGTTATTTATTTAGGGTATTGAATAAATTTGGTAATCCTACTGCAATTAATGGTAATAATGTTGATATATGCTAATAAATTAAATTTCAATGCAATACCCATTAATGGATGGAATGAAATGGGATTTATGTAAATGTATACTAGGTTTTACATCAAATGGAAGTTATTTGTAATAAGTGGATGTAAATATTGAATCAATTTATGAAATAAATCTAAAGGTTATGTTTGGTTAGAACATAGGCGAACGAAATTAGTAGTATGGAAATAAGTGCCAACATTGATTATAAGTAATAAAGGCTTATTCATGTGACTAAGAGTAACGGTACTGTTTATTCAGGTTACCTATTTAATTAGTTTGTTAATTGGATTTGAGATAAATTGTAATAAATGTAAATAAATGTTACATTTGTGTGGAATGTAATACAATGGTTAGGAGTGTTAGAATAGATATATTAAAGTAATGAATGGGAAAAACAAGGTAACTAAGTTTATATAGTAGTATTGAACTTACTAAAAGATTTGAATTGAACGAATCATTTGATATATGTTTATTTCTTTAGTATGTGCATAAAATTTGGAAATCAAATTGCAATTAAGGGAAATTAGGTAGTACGCTATTTGGAAATAAATCTAATAAATACATTTAGGAAATGTAATATAATTCACTGTTAATTATACCTATAAAATGTCAATTTATTTAATAGCAAGATTTTCAACCAATAAACGGATCTATTGAGGTTTCAATTTATAAATTAATAACATTTAATGTGAAATCAAGTAAAATTATTTGACTTAAATTTTTGCGGATAGGGTAGGTGTGATTTGTCATTTAAAATGGTTAATTTTATAAGATGTTGTTAATGCTAATCCTATTTATAATATGACAATATGCTAATTTAAAGCTAGATTCAATTGAAGAAAAATTTCAATAATTGAATTTATTACGAATAAATGAAATTAAATATGGTGGTTTGTGAAATAATTTATGTAATAATTTTAAATCCAATGGTAAACCCTTCTATTTGAAATTAATGAATGGAATAATTATTGGTTAATTTAATTTAATGGAAATTTTGGAAATTTTATCTATAATTTTGAATTTTATGAAATTGAGGATTTATATTGATTAATCTTCTCTAAATTGACATTTAAAAATTGTTTAAATCATTGTAAATGTTTGAGAATTATAAAGTGATAAAGATTGCAAATTTCAGAATTTAAACGCGAAATTTGATTTAATTAATTTATTTTAAATTTATTCAATTAATGGAAAAATAGTCATTTTGGCCACTGACTCAGATTTCGACGAAATCAGTTTCATCGGATCTGTAACGGTGATTATAATAGGGTTTCAAGTTTCGTAGCGATCAGACTTGTCGTTTGATCGTACGGACTCGAAACGCCTCGAAATTTATGCAATTGAAATCAATTGAAATCAATTTGGAAAATATTATTTTTAGCATAACTTCTTCATACGATGCAATTTGAACCTGAAACCTTTTCCATTGCGTTTAAAACATTTTTTAAACACCTATTTTGATATATGGGCTTACCCAATTTCGGTCCGGGGTCAGAACGGGCTTTTTTGGGCTACTTTGTCGTTAGCACGTATTCAACCCGATCCATTTATTCTATTTTAACTTTCTCTATAAATATCCTGCTATAAACCCTAGCCTTCATAATACTCATTTGTCTGTACGTGAATTCATTCTATTCCTCCTCTTCCTCAATGGCAGACGAAATTATATATTTCCAGATCCAATTGCAAATCAAATCCAAAGCATAAAATTCAAAGTCCTCAGAAAAATCTGGAAAAAATATATGTTGAAGCTCTCGACTAGCGTAATTCACTGGTGCTATTCGTTTTTCGTTTTGGTTCATCGTCCGATCGGTAAAAATCAAGGAAGTTTCGGCCGTTCATCGCGCGTAGATGAAACTCGACGGATCGACGAACCATTTCTGGGTTTTGGAGAGGGAACGGAGGGGAGTTCATCGGCGGTGTTCATTTGTCGATCGGACGGTTGGATCTACGGCAATAATTCAACTAGGGTTTCTTTTTTTAAAGGCGGCTGCCCTAATTTCGTGCGTCAATGGTAGGGGAGTAGTGGCGCGGCGGTCGTGAGGTGCTTAGGTGATGTGGGGCGTCTTTCTTCTGGTTCGGCGTGGCCGCGTTTGGCCCAACAGGCGGCGACGATCGTGAATTGTACGAGGCAGCTGTGGATGAGGCGTGCGTTATGTGGGTTCGAAATTTGGGTTCTGCGCATAGAGATGCTGAGGTGGTAGGTAATGTAAAGTGTTCTCTTTTTAATTTTTTTTTAAAATTAAAATTCAATAGCATAAATCATCATAACTTTTGCATACGATATCCGTTTTACGCGCGGTTTCTTTTGTTAGGATCGTATTAAAATTCCGTACTTGATGACGCTGGTTTGGGTGAATTATGAGACTGTCAAATTTTTGGGTTTAAATTGAATTTAAATTCAAAAGGTGAGTGTTTTAACCCACTCACAATTTCTAAAATTTCCTATGTCTGTTAAATTGATATATGGTGTAATTTGAAATTTATTTATAAATTTTTGGCAAGTTTTAATCATCATCTCAGTTAATTGCATTCGTCTTGATTAAATTGTTATTTAATTTAATATTGCATATTACTGCCAGTTAAATTTATTTATTTTTGAATATAAAACTACCAGTTAAATTGTTATCTAATTTAATTATTTCATTTAAAACTGCCAGTAAACAGTTATAATTTATTTTTGAATATAAATTGATAATTGATACCTATTATTATCACCTGTTATATGTTGATGTATTGTTTGAATTTGGATGATGATTGTGATAAATGGTTGATGGTTGATATTGGATGAATAAATGCTATATTTTATATTGTTATAAACTGCCAGTTATTATGCATTTTTTGCATTCGGGATTGCAGTTTGAAATGATATATAATCGTAAATTTATTTTTAAGTTGCAGATTGAAATGATAAATATCTGTATCACTTGATCATAGGTTAGAAAATTATATACAGGCACCGCGGTCTATATATATAAATATTTTAAAGTGATTTTTCTATGGTTTTGGAAAGGAAATACGGTTTAATAAATATTAATTTTTGATGTTATGTAAGTACTATTATATAAGTTGAACTCTTGAATTTTAATATATAAAATTGATAAATAAAAATGAGTTTAAAAGTGGAGTATGCTTGTATTGTATTATATGGTTTTGTATCTATTTAAGATATTGTATATGTAGAGTTTTAAATGACCTAAATGAAGTTAAGTTGAAAGATAAATATGGAATTGGTTTAAATTGAATTATTTAAGAATTGTACTTGAATAACTTTGATTTGAAGTTTAAATAAAAGCGATGGTTTTAAAGCGTATGATTCTTATAACTTGATTTAGTTTAAAAGAATTTAAATGAATGTAAAGTTGGAATATCTGAATTTATCAAGTTAAATAAAATTGAAAAAATTATCCAGTTGTTTGAAGTTAAAAGTTTACTTAAATTTTATTGGATTTATTAAGTAAACATTTTCAAATCTAAATAATGGTAATTGAATTTGATATTTATGTAATTGTCGAAAAATTCGTTCTTGAAATGATGGAATATCTAAACCTTTGAAATATAGGGAGATTGTAATGGTTTATTTGGAAATTTAAATCTATATTTGGAAATTATTTGTGAAGGTGAAGAAACTATTTTTTTATATGTAAAATAGTTTATATTTAAACCATTTAAGTGGTGGGGTTATATTTCCAAGTTATGAAATTCAAGTTCTATGTTTAAGAAAGACTATATTTTCAAGCGTTGTTTTAGAAATATTATAACTTTGAAATTGTTAAGGTTTTAGAAAAGGATATATTTGGAAAAAGATATCATATTGATTTGGTTTTAAAAAGGGAATTGATCGAAATTTTATGGTTTTGAAATGAATATTATATCCTGGTTTTAAAGTATAAACTATTTAAAATAACCGCGATGTTATAAAAACGTTTGGTTGTTGAAGAGACCGGGATCGGAAGTTGTCATACTCTCTGCCAACTCCGAAAACCACTTTAACAACCATGTACGCGGTGGAGATTCCATAATGAAGTAGGATGGTGGCGACGTTTCCTTTGAGGTAAATATATGGACCCAACTCCCGTGAGTTGGCATAAGGTGGCTAAAACAGGAGCGATTCTCGGGCCAATTGAGGTAGCCCCTTTGATCGGACACATCCCTTCGATTTTATACTTTGACTTTTGGATTGATTCGGTGGCCACTTTTGATTTTCTTTTTGGGGGTGTGGCTCGAGGTGGGCGGTTGCTGCGCGCTACGCGTTACCACCAGCCCGGATGCGTAATTGGTATATCTACCCTGGCATTGCATAGTTGTGCCGTGTCACCAACCCTATCGCGCCTTGTACGAGTTTCTATTTGTGTCGTACCTATGGAGTATCCTCTGGTAGCCTCCCGATCAGGAGGCATTACGGTACTGTATAGACTATTGGCATTTTATGTGTTAACGTGGAAAATGTAAAGCCTTAATGCTATTTAAAAGTAAGCTTATTTTACAATTAGACACTATCATAATAGCGAAATATTACTACATAGTAAATAGTTTAACGGATACTTAAGAGATGTGAATCCTGAGCATCTTTTGAGTTACTGCACTCATATTTATTCCTGTTGATTTAACTTACATAAGATCTTTTAGTTCTGACTCGAGTGTTTTGTCTTTTCAATTCGCTCGGGCCAGTTCGAGCGTTTCAGGATTTCAAAGACCTTAGCTCCAGAGGAAGAAGATGGAGATTTATATTATTATTATTATTAACAGCCCACTATACTCATACTGTTCCGCTTCATTGTTATTGGTATGTGTAACTCTGATAAATGTTGTAAGTATAATCGAATATTTTGTAAAACAGCTTTATAAACTATATATTTGATTATTTTATTTTATCCTTCCACTGTGAGATTCTATTTTGTTTTATTTCTTTCTAGTTTTCCTGATTTACCCCATAAAAATCCGCCCTTTCGTATGGTTTGATTTGGCACGTGTATCGATTTAAATCGTGCGAAAAGGCGGGATGTTACAATCTGGTATCAGAGCTTTGGTTTAACGATAAACCTTAGCTTTGTGGGGGTCTGACTCTTTGTTAATAGGGTAATAATACCCTATGGGAGTCGCTGAGCGTATATATGAGAGAGTGCATTTGTTAGTGTTATAAAAGGTTTTAATATTGTGTTAATTTGTTCCGTTTTATATTTATAAATTCTCGTTGATGCATGGGACGCTGTGACATCAATAGGGATTTCTAAACACTGAATAGGACAGATCGACACAATATTTGTTTTGAATATAGGTGAATGAAATAATTTTGCCTATTATATTTTCTATATATATAAAATAAATTTTATCAAGATTATATTTGGTTGCAATATATTGGTTGTTAGGAAATAAAATTTATAAATAATAGTTGAAATAAGATTGAAAATAAAATAAATCAATTGGAAATTTTAGAACTTAAGTTCCGGAGTTTTGAAAATTTCTTTCGAATAATTTTGGGATATAATAAGAAAATATTATTTAGAAGTATTTTCTGATATTAGTATTTCGATACAATTTGGAAGAAATGTTTTAAAAGGGAATTTTAAAAGAAAACAAGTTTTTGTACTCCCCTCTCTGTCGCTGTAAAATAATTTCGGTGATGAGTGCATGCATCATTGACATTCATTTTCGAGTTTCGAAGTGGGAAGGCCACTGTAGTAGTTTTATTACAGATTTATTTTAATAAACAAATATAAATTTTAAATTGTTTAAATATAATTGGATATATAATTTGCAAGCATATGTTTAGCTATTATTTTAAAATGATTTTGAATAAAGACCCGGTATTTAATTCCTAAGTTTCCGTTAATTAATAGTTTAAATTAAGGGTAGTAAAATGGAAGTAATTAATAATTGGAGCCTTTAATTAAAATAAGAGATTTAATGCTAAGTTATAAATAAAAAGAAATTAAAGGATAGGTTATAAATGAAATAACAAGAAAGTTGAAAGTGTAACCTATAAGACAAAAGATATTATTGTGAACATTAAATTAATTATAGGTAATGAGAAAAACTTGTATAATTTTTCAATTACAATCTTAAAGCATATATATAACTTACCAGATATTAAAAGTTACAATGTTAATAAGAAAATGTAATTGGAAATCTTACAAGTAAAGCTTGAGGTAATGAAAGTATTTAATGAATTTGCTGTTATAAATGAGAATTTAATGCTATAAATTTAAGATGACTGAAAGAAAACCAATTATATATAATGAAAAGGTTAAATGAATCACCTTAATAAATAAGAAATTGATGTCATAGAGTTATAAACTTAGGTTGAAATTGAAATATTTCTAAATTTTAATATAATAGAAAGGTCAGAAATAAAATAATAAATAAGTTGAAGTTATTTCTAAATAAAATTGTAAGAAACAAATGAAAATAAAAAGATAAATCATTATATGAAAAAAAAAGAAATCAAATAACAATAGTTTGAAATGAAATTAACAAAAAATAACTTGATTTATTGTTTGGAAATTGTTGTTGTTTGGTCTATTGTTGTTTTGATTTGGGTTGAATATTTTCAAAATTGCATGTATACACAATTTTTTAAAGCTTAAAACTTTGTTTTAACAGTGGGTTTTAATTGCAGAGTTCTATGTAGAAAAAAATTATAAATGATGCTCAAAGCGCACCAAAAAACGCACAGCTCAAACCTTGCGACTATTCACCTTGATTACTTTAGTGGTTGCTTGATATGAGCAAGCATGATAATTTAGACAATTTATTTTTAATAATAAGTCATACAATATAGGCTGTGTTACATGTATCCATTTATTAACAAAGCACACGTTGCGGTTTCATTTATACTCAATAAAACGACAAAGTTCGTTATATGAAAGATAAGTTTCTAATGCTAAAAGTGCAAAATTACCTTTGCAACCAAGATTAATTATTTGCATTAAATGGAGGGAATCTAACTCCATGCCTCTCGCATGCAAAGCAAGCACATATGGGCTACAACCCCCTTCATGCCAATTTTTTCAATGTCTTTTACATATTAAATTGAAATTGTCATTCATGATGCATTAATTTTTAGCTTGGATAGAGTAAATTAACTATTAGGTAATGCCAATCCTATAAAGGTAGCTATGGTGATGAGAGGATTGACATATGCTTCATTTTCTTGTGATTATAAGAAATAATTAGATCGACAATGTTTATCAACATAAATAGATTTTCCTAGATATTGTAGCGAAGGTGTTTGGTGATTGAAAAAAATAAGTAGATCAACAATGTCATCATTAATAGATTTTCATGGATATTGTAGAGAAGGTATTTGGAAAATAAAGCTTGCGCGATTGCTTGATCTGAAATGGAGCAAATATGGTAGTTTAAATAATATTTGTTTAAATAATAAGCCATGCAAAATTTATTTATTTATTTGGACAAAATGTATACATCTAAAAGTGAAGTTGTGGTCTACCATATGAGCTACACCCCCAGTCATATCAACTTTTGTGTCTTTTATGGTCATTAAAGAGAAACAATCGTTCATAGTGTGCTAGTCCTCAACTTGGTGGAGTGGGCCAACTGCAAGCACCAAGCCAATTTTGGAGTGAGTGCAAGCCTACTTTGCAATCTTGATTATTCCCCTAGTTACTTAGAGGGTGATGAAGTGGTAATGAAAATTAATTTTATGGTTTAAGATTTTGAGATTTAACTTCTTTATTTTCCATTCTGGTTTATTTCACCAATGTGTCTTATTTTTAGTTAGGTTCCATTATCTATGGATGTGGGATTTTATGGCATATATATCCATTAATCTTTATTTTTAACATGGGTTTAGACTTTAGAAAGAGAAACCGGATGTGTGTAACAACATCCCAAATAAATCTGTATGTATGGTTATCATAAATTTATATTGGTTACTATATTGGCCTGTTCTATTACATTGTTTAATAAGTAGCAAAGTGTTTCAATCTATATCTCCAAATTAAGTGTATTTACCTTTCTAATATGTTAATTAATTAGGGGGTCAACAAAAGTTGTTTTTTCTCATTATTGTGGGAAATAATTTGGTTAACAACATTCATGAAGTTAATAAATAATTTCCCAGTTGGATATTATGGGGAACGCATGTGCATAATATGTTATCTTTGATGCATATTTATTTATCTCAATCAGTCTGCACTTACCTAAAAAGCTTGTGGAGATTCAGTGAACTCAAAGGTAACTCCTTTTTGTAGTCTTCTGGAAGTGCCAAACTTATTACTTCGGATCTTGTTTTTTTTCTCATCATTATTTTCTTGAGTTTTAAAGTAAAATTGGCTTCCACAATTTTCCCTCCTTTAAAACAGCACCTGGTACTTTGTTTTTCATATGAGGAGTTGGAGATCGAGATCGTGTACCATTGTCCTATATTACGGTGAGATTATTCATATTTTTCATTCTTTTTTTGCTTTAGTTTGTTATATCACATTTGTTATGTGATGTGAGGCTGTTGATTGTATTATTAGGCAATTACTGATAAATAAATATGCATTACTTTATTGATATTGTACATAAGTGCTTTTCACACATTGCATGAATGCATAATTTTAAATGATGCATTTGAAATACATTTTATTTTATTCAATTTGCATTATAATATATATTTGTGATTTGTACTTTTCTTGAAATAATTTTGTCAATAATTAAATTATAGTTTGACTAATATATACAATCCACGCATGTGATATGAATGTCATTGAAAAATCATGTTTATGTTCTAATAGTGCAAAAACATTTATTCTGACTTTCTACTAAAAAGACATTGAATTTTAATTCACCATTTCAGCTAAAACAGTAATCTCAATTTTTACTCTTATTTGTTTGAAGAAAGAGTTTAAAATAAAGGGGGAAATGAAAAGCATGTATACTCTTACTTAACTCATTATTGGACTACAGTTGGTTTTTGTAGGGTACTTGTTGATTTTGGTGAAAAGGGTTCAAAATAATATGTACCATAATTTCATTATTAGTGGAGAAGAGAAGTGAAATACATTTGTCTTCATGGAAAGATCTTTCGTGTGATAGTTAGAGCTCAGGAACTAAACTAGATGAACTTATTTACTATTCCGTGTTAAACAAACATTCTTATACAGCCGTGGGCACAGCCTTCCACACTCTCCTCTCTGAAAACTATCGGTTGAGGGAACAGTTGCGTAATAGCGTAATGCTTATATGAATAAGGTGCTGATAGTTGTGTTATATTGATGTATTAGATAATGGCTTGAGCAGGTGCAAGTGATAAGAAATATAGATGGTTTTTTTCCTATAAGAAAATAAAATAAAATAAATTAGAAAATCGATCGTAAGATTACCGAATTTCATTGTAGGCACCGAATAAATCAATAAAAGTAGTAGCGTTTTTGAGATTTTTCATCTCAAAAACATCCAAATATTTTTTACGAAGTAATTATGATGTTTAACGCTTTCGTGATTATGAATCAAAAAAATTAAGTAATATTGATAATGCCTTTAAGAGGAGTAATTATGTTGTTTTATTTACACAATTATGGGGAGAAATATATCAGAAATCGTTTCATCATCTCGATTCAAGCACTGACAAAATTAAACAATAAAGTACTAAAAACAATAAAATGACACTAAGAATTTTCATGGTTCAGATGTTAAAGAATTATACGCCCATGGAAAAATGTCACTATCTTCTCTCTTGGTTCTTTGTACAAACAAAAATGGAAAAGAGTATAATTTTCGGTTAGCGTGTCTCAAAAAGAGTAAAATAAAATTCCCTCATTGTTTGCCACATAGAGGTTTCCGATTAGCGTGTCCTTTCTATTTATAGCACACAGTGGTTTACGTGGATTGTCAACGTCATTCTTTCGTTCTTTTGATTTCTGCATTTGGATTGTGCCACGGGTCGACCATCCATCTTGCTTGTTTGATGTATACATATTATTACCGTGACCTTCGATGGAAAAATGAAATTTGGGCGGTTGAATTTTGAACGCAGGCGGGAAGTTCTAAATTGAGGCAGGAAGCTTGGAATTGAAGCGGAAAAACCCAAATTTGAGAAGACTATGACTTTCCAGTTCTGTAAAGCAACGGACTTGTGGATTGCGCGCATATGTGTATGTGAAGCTACAATAAAAAACCGCCTTCCCCCCCCCCACTGCGGGAAGGACTATACTATCACTAGCACTCTAGGACTTCGCTTTAATTTACTAGGATTTGTGCCTTTATTATGTTCGGGATGGTGATGCTGCATAGTATTTGTTCCGCGCCAACACCGTCGAGGTTGTACTGCACAATTCAATCCAAAATATCAGCAAAGTATAGTGTTGAAGTTAAGTTGCATGGCTTAGTAGAAGAGATTATGCGGCTACTTTGGAGGGTGACTGGTTTGCATGACTCTATTTTGAGCTATTTTCGTCGATAGAGGACTACGGCGTTGCCCTTGTCTTTGAGTTGAGTTTAACGATCTTAGGGATGAAGTTGCGATCTCTTGGTTTGCCTTTCAGGAGTGAGGTTCGGCTCTTGGCTGCGGAACAATTATTCCATCGCCTCATCTCGCAAGTCTTTCATATTTCTGGATAGTGTTTTCTAAGGATTGCGACGCTGTTCAGTCACATCAAGATGGTTACGCATTCTTTATCAGTTTGGTATTGACATGGGATTGTGGCGCAGTTTTGTTAATTCAAGATGGCGACACATCCTTTGTAGCGTTTTCCTTTGTAGCATTTTGATACTAAATTGCAGTGCAGACCTGCCACTTTAGATGTTAGTTTAAGATTTAAGTGCATCCCGTTTGCGTATAATCGCTTATGGGGTGTGTCACGGTTTTGTAATGTTAGGATTGCTTTCGAGACTGTATTATAGCCTCCATTTCTCATTGTTACTTGGAGATTGTGTCATTGTTCCAACCTGTTAATCCTTACTTTATGGAGCTACATCGCAACCTTCATATCTGGCACATGAATGTTGTGCGGCAGTTCTACTTGTTTAAGTGAGTGTTAGATTCGCAGATCAATTCTCGTACTTTGTGATTATTTCAAGTCCAACGCGGTATTATAGAACCCAAGTTATATTTAATGGAGAAGCGCGCTTTTTATGTTGTGTCATCGTCCTTAAAGGTTTGGCGTAATATTACCCAGATTTTGTTTTTGTATCCTTTTATTGGCCGATCTTCTAAAAAGTTGTACCTTTAGTCTTTTCACTCCTAAGAAAATAGTTTTGATTCTTATGTTATTCTTCTTTGTGATTAGTCAATTACATTTTGGGGATTTTTCATAATTTCAATTAGGCGGTGGAGATTCGAATTGTGGTAAATATATAATTTTCCTCTTCTTCTTCATTGTTTTACACGCTTCAAAAAATGTTAAACACAAAATCTAATCCTCTCCAAGACAAGTTTCTTTTCCGAACAAATTAAGGGCATGTTTCTTTTCTTGATGCTTCCTTTGCTTTCCTTAACCTTTAACGATTATTGATAATCGATCCGATATATTTTCTTTGATATGGCAACCGTTTCTGTCTCTCCCTTGACTTTTCCATCTAGGGTATCCAAATTAAGGGAATAGAGGATGTTTTGGGTCATTTCAGGTTCAGGGTTATGTAGGTAGGGTTCTTGAGCCTTGCGATCGCATCCACATGCCCCAGATGGTTTCATTTCTATCCATCCTGAACATATTCGATGCGGACTTTAACTTCCCTCTAACCAAATTCTTTGTGAATGGTTTACTGTTGTTGGTATTGTCCCTATTCAGCTTACTCCTCTTTCTTATACTCTTTTGGTTGTTACATTTATTCTTTATGCTGAGAAGAGCGCACCTCCCTTGTATGAAGAACTCCAATTCTTATTCTATATCCATAAGAGTCCTTCCGATGGTGAATTTGTATTTTGTTGTGCTCAAGCAAAAAGGTCGGTTTTCACGTTTATTCCTGGTATGACCCAGAAGTATAGCAACTAATATTTCTTTATTTTGAATTTTGATGACTTTCCTTATATTTTTTAACCACATTCAAATTGTCCTCTTTTTTTGATGAGACCACTGCATCGTTCGTATCTCGTAGAAAGACCATCCAGGACTTGGGTGAAGATTAGAGGAAAACGAATTTATTTTTTACCGAGTTGCTACTGCGGAAATATGATTTCTTGCACACTAGGACAACTTCTTTCGTTCTTATTTTAATTTTCTTTAACTATAGATAAATTTAGGGGTATAATTTGATAAATTGGACAATGAAATTTTATTTCCTAGTCTTAGCCCTTATAAGGACTTTTACTAATCTTAGCACTTTTCTTATGTATATGTGAGATGATTGGGGATCTTACTGACGGGCTCTTTGATGATTCCTCGTCAAAGAAATTAGAAGCAAAGAAAAAGAAAAGAGAAGATAAGAGGATAAAGGATGATGCTTGAGCTTTTGACCAGCCCATCAAGAAATATCACACGTCTTCTTCTCCTCCCCTTCCTTCTGAAGCTCCATCTATCCCCCTTCTTCAGTCTCTCCATGACCCTTGAATTCGCTACTTACCTTTGCCTGAGGACATTATTACCGTCCTTGCTGAGAGGGTGGGGCATGTCACTGCGGATGGTTTATCTCACCTTTTCTTCTTCCTCCAAGTCTTATCCTATCACCCTTCCATTTCCTACACTCTCCAACCCCAAGCTTGCTAACGAGCTCGAGAGGTCTTTGGCCTTCGTATGTACCTTCTTCTGCTTCTTTCTTTAATGGTGACTTGCTTTACCAATTTTTAGTTTATCCATCTTTGTTTTGTAACAGGTAAGTGCTTTGGCGATTAAGGCTCAGAAGAAGGCAGAATATGATTAGGTCTCATTCGCTGCTCGTGCTGCCCAGCTTAAGGCAGACCCTACCGCGGTTGCTTTTGAGGAGACTAGATTGGAGGAAGAGCTCAGGGATCAATGAGAGAAAGCGGAGCTGGCGGCAAAGACAACAGAGGAGATCTTGACGTTGAAAGGTCAAGAGTTAGGGAAGAAAGATAAATTGTTAAGGGAAATGGAGAACGCGCTGAAGGATATGGACAAGCTTTCACAGATCATCTACTGTGTGCTTTATAAGTTGTATGCTGTGGTTAAGCATCAATTTTTTGTTGATCGCTTGGATAATGTTTTGCCGAGATCAATTTTAGTTTCTCGGAGGACCCAGAGAAGATCGAAGATGCCCTTACTTATTGTAGGACAGAGTGGGCTAAGGAGCTGGAGAAGAAGAAAGATTCCATATCTGCCTTCCAGAACATCTCTTTTTAGCGAGATGATGAGACTGCGCCATCTAAGAAGACCGAGGCCACCTCGACCCCTCAAGTTAATGTAATTATCGGACCTTTGTAATTGATTTTTGCTTCTTGTGTAATAAAAATACTTTTGTTTTTTTCTTCAAATTTTGTTGTGCTTAATTTATTTAGTTTACTAGTTTCATCACCGCATTACAAATGACAATGATATTTTCGTTCTTTAGTCTTCTAAGGAAGTATTATTTACTAAACTCTTGAAGGAAAGCATGAGAAAACTTCAAACTCAGCTCGTAGATCATCTTGGTCTTAGTGCGGGGCGATATGCAAGTGTAAAAAAGAATTGAATGAATTGTTCACACAACTTAGAAAGGAAACTCAGGGGTTGCTTTTCAAAATTGCCCAAATAGTTAGGGAAAAAGAAGCTCTTAGCAATTTTGTATTTCGTCGATGGTGGTATGCTTTAGAGAGCTGTTCCTTTCCACCCGACAGCCCTCATTTGGACTAGTTTAGGCTTTGAAATCTAAATAGGGAGTAAACGTTGTGTATAATTATCAATTTTCTGTACGTGAATTTATTAGATTTTCCATATAAACTTGTTCTTTATATGACATGTTTTTTTTTTAATTTTAACTTCGTGCATCTCGACTTCTTTTGAATCGAACTTTGATTACTACCAACTAGGTCGATCTTCGTTGGCCTCCCTCCGAATCTGTCGAAGCCTTTGAGTCTGAAATTTTTTCATTCCAAATCGCTGATGGCTTGGATGAAACCAATGCGTCTGAGTTTGAGGTTGTGGCCACAACTTTTGTCTCGGCTTTGGAGAAAGAGAGTCTCCGTTTGACATTACTAACAAAGGGCATGAAAGAGACTTGAACAATGTCCTTTCCGAGCTCAAGGAAGCAAACGATGCACTTGAGTGTCAGTATCAACATAATGTCAAGTTGAGTACTAAGCTGGATGTTGCAAACTCTAAAGTGACTGAAGTAGAGAAGTCATTGAAGGATGGTGAAGCACTTTATGAGATCGTTTGTGAAACGGAGATTAAAGAGCTAACGAAGACTACAAAAGACATGTCTCTTCAGGCTAGCCACCAAATTGAGGAGAATGAGGATGTCGAAGGACGAGAGAAGGCAAAGAGACCTAGCTTGGGCGCGACCCTTACTCCCTCTACAGGCATGGACACCTCGTTGGCGGATGAATGGAGGAAGAAATTGAAAGTACACTTCCAGGTAAACTCAATGAGATGCAGCAGATGGAGCGACAAATGCCAAAGGTGCTTCCTTACTCACAGAGGAAGGGGTGGAAAGCGGATACTCTTAAATATTTTGGTGGCTTTTATAGAAACTCAAAGAAGACTAAGGTTGAACTAATTGATACCTTAGAGAAAACAAGAAAGGATGTTGTGCTCAAGATCTATGTGCTCGAAGATTTACTACGGGGAGCACAGGCTGCCCTTAGTGTCATAGCAGCACTAGTCGACGTGCATGTGCATGATCGGATTGTCGACCTCGTAGAGAAGCTTAGAAGGGAGAAGCTTAAAGACAAGACGGGGCAGATCGCTTTACAAAGCACAATCGACGTTTTTTCCTATTTTGTACAGCGCTCTTATCTAAACTTCCTTTATATCAAAGAAGATTTTGAGGTGACTACGGAGGATCCGTCAGACCACTAAGCAGTTGTTAATTATGATCCAAGAAATATCTTTCGCTTCAAAACGAACCTGCCTTTGGCTAGCATGCCTAAGCTTAGATGTTTATGATTAGCGCGGTATTTTAGAATCCTATAACTTTGGATACTTTTGTAAGACTGTGTTGCAGAATATTTTTGGTTGTACAAATGCTCATAAGGGTACTGTAAAACACATTTATTATTTTTTCTTTTTTTGAAAATACGTAAATTCCTTGTGAATTTTTACTAGATTGCGCTTCCTTTTAACTTTATTGGTCTGGATTCCTTTGATTTTTCAGCCTTGCACTACTAGGCGATGTTCGGAGAAAACCGACTTGGGGGTAAGACTCAAATCTGCTCTGATTCGAATTATCGAACTGGAGGGATTATTAACAGACACCAAAGACAAATATAAGGTTTTGTTTATGAAGATAAGATCACGACACTGAATGACGACCTTGAAGGGTGTTAATACCTCAGATATTGATTTAGATGACAACAACCATATAAATATTGATAGTAATGTTTTTTTAAAGTTGTGTAGTATATATTGCAGAATATTACACAGGTACAAAATGATTAGACTTGAAGACTGATCAGTATAAAGATCAAGAATGACGATTTAGTGATGATGATCAAGACTCATGAGCTTAAAGACAAAAATTTGAAGAGCTCAAGAATTTAGTATATAGTTATAAGTCATTAGAATAAATTGTTAAATTCCTCGATAGCAGATTCCGATCTTTACCATAATTTTTTGATCTTTGATATTTAAAAAAAAATTAACTTGAAAACAAATTTTAAAAAAATTTATGAAAGTTTTTTAATTGCTCAAAAATATTTAAAAACAATGTTTAGATTATTTTACAGAGTATAGGATTTTAAAAATAATTTAAAAAACAATCATTTTCAAATTTCACTAGCATATGTCGATATACATATTTTAATATATTGACGTATGGACCGTTGGGGAGATGATTTTTAAAGTTTGATTTTTGATTATATCTCTTCATGAATATACACTTCCTTTTAAACACCGTTTACACCAGTGAAAATATTCCTTTCTAATTTTTAAAAGCTGTGATTGTTTATTACATCTTTTCATGAATAAAGACATCTTTTTAAACACTATATAAAGGGTTAGAAAATAAATTTTTTTAACTAATTTTTCATCTTCTTTCTCTAGACTTTCCTCTGTTATTTTCTCAAATACAAATTCTACTTTGCTCTCTACGAACTATTCAATCATTTACATGTACTTTCTCATCAATTCAAATATCAACTCTCTATCAGAAGGGCTATAAGTAATCTTGTATCCCAAGTACAACTGCTCATATTTGGAAATCAACAACTTTACTCTTATTTGTTTGCCCGTTCAAATCAAGTGGGTATGCTTAATAGTTCGTCTACAGTTAGTAGGTTATCTTGTAGCTCAGTAAATCAAGAGAGTTTGCTTTGGACTCATGATACATGAGGACGTACCTCGTAGCCTTGAAATCGAGATTGTATTTTGGTTTGCTTTCTATCTAGTTTAAAATTGGCGACTGAAAAGAAATATGTACAAGCAATTGTATGAGACTATCCGAACCGGTATAAAATTCCTTATGGTTTCTCTCCTATTTTTCTGCTTTTATATTTATCTACGATTGCATCTATCACTGATACTCACTCCCTCTAGTGTTACATTAGTCTCATGATCTATTATTCCACAACCCACATTTGATATCAGTGCATTAGTTTTCAAAAACTCGTAATTTGATTTTTGAAGAGATAAATGGCTAGTAACACCGATTGTTTACTTTTTATAACTTTTATAGAAAAAAAAAATCATGAAACCTATATGTTACTATCAAATAGATTAAAAACTAATTATTCTGAAAAGTCACTTGATGTTTTGGAAAGGTATAATGTGAAATTGCAGAAATAAGTATGTTATGTGGCAGATGGTGAGCATACACTTCATATTCATACATCAAAAATTAAGGACAAATGAATACTAAACGATGGATACTCAAGACACATGATGAAAATTCGAAAATCGTAAAAGTTATAATTTACAAAGATGAAGGGTTGGTTAACTACAAAATTAACTAAAAAGGATATGTGATGGACGTCGGCAATGTTAGTAACTCTAAAAGTCCTATCATTTCTAATGTTTTGCTAGTTAGGAACTTGAAATATAACCCGTTTAACATTAACAAATTTTGTGATAAACATTTTAAAATTAAGCTTGAAAAAGACATTTGCCACATCGAGGATAATGAGTCTAAAATTATCTTTGAATGTACTAGGAAATGTAATACTTACATCTTAAGTATAAAAGTGCCTTTGTCTTTTGGCTAAACCTAGTGAAACTTGGATTTTTCATAAAAGATCCGGCTTTTTAAAATTTAAACACTTATCTAAATTGCTTAGAATTTTGATTTTGATTTTGATTTCATAATTAACAAGTATATCATATTTAGGGGGAGTATTGTTTTTCATCCATTTATGTTGATGGCAAGGGGGAGGAAAATATAAAACATAACACATGCACATATTAAGGGAGAGTTATTTAACTCAATGAGAGTTGTATTATATTTTATATATAAAAATATTTACATAGTTGTCACCATAAAAAAAGGAGAGATTGTTAATACCTTAGATATTGATTTTGATGGCAACAACCATATAAATATATACACTAATGTGTTGTTAAGTTTTATAGTATATATTGCAGAATACTGCACATGTATAAAATGATTAAACCTGAAAATTGATTAGTATAAAGTCCAAGAATGAAGATTTAAAGTTGATGATCAAGACTCGCGAGTTCAAAGACAGAGATTTGAAGATCTCAAGAATTTAGTGTAAAATTACGAGTCATTAGAATGAATTGTTAAAGTCTGATAATATATTTCGATTTTTATCGCAAATTTCTGATCTTTGATATTTTAAACAAAATTATTTTAGTTTTAAAATATATTTTTAAATATTTTATGAAAGTTTTTTTAAGAGTTCAAAAATATTTAAAAACTATGTTTAAATTATTTTACAAAGCATAAGATTTTTTAAACAATTTAAAATAAAAACATTTTCAAATTTCATTAACATATGTCGACATACATATTTGCATATGTCGATGATAATTTTTAAATTTTGATTTTTGATCACATCTCTTCATGAGTAGGCAGTTCCTTTTAAACACTACCTAAACCAGTGAAAAAATGCCTTTTAGTTTTAAAAAGTTGTGATTATTTGTCACATCTTTTCACGAATAGCTACATTTTTTCAAACATTATATAAAGTTTTTTTTTAAAAAAATTAACCGACTTTTCATGTTCTTCTTTCTCTAAACTATATCTACATATTTTTTTCAAATACAAATTCGACTTTTCTCTACAAATTATTAAAACATCTGCATGTATTCTCTCATCAATTCAAAGACTAAACCACTATCAGAAGGGCTATAGGTAATCTTATATCCTAAGTACAACTGTTTGTTTTTGAAAATTAACAACTCTATTCTTATTTTTTTGGGTGTGCTTGTTACCCGTTCAAATCAAGTGGTTGTGCTTAGTAGCCCATCTAAATCTAATGGGTGATCCTGTAGCTCGGTAAATCAAGAGAGTTTGCTACGGATTTATGATACAGAAGGGTGTATCTCGTAGCCTTGGAATCAATATTGTATTCTGGTTTGCCATCTTTCTGGTTTAAAATTGACGATTGAAAAGAAATCTATACAAGCAATCATACGAGACTGGATGTAAGATTTGTTAATCCGAACCGGTATAAAATTACTCGTGCCTTCTCTATTACTTTACTTTATTGCTTTTATTTTTATCTATGATTATGATTACATCTATGATTGATTGTTAGTATAAATTTGTGTTTTTAATATGTGATTTGATATTAATCTTGAAAGAATTTTAGAAGGTTTACATAAGTCAGAAAACACTATTCATCCTTTTTTTCTAGTGTTAAAATCCATTATTCCACAATTCACAAATGGTTGTCTCTTCAGGTCGTTAAACAAACTAGTGTAGAAAGTGATCTTATCACGTCCTTTATCATCGATGTTGTATCGAGGCCTGGTGGTGTTCTTTCGCCTCCGTCGAGGGCTAATCTTAATGTTATTTTCTAATGGAAATATGATTTGAAGAAGTATCGCGAGGCCAAATTTCATGGGTTGAAGAATTACTACAGAAAGGGCTCATTTTCGACTTCTTAGGCAAGAAGTGGTTTTAGTCAATATTTTGCGCCATGGGACCGTAGATCTCACCGTTATGACAACATCATAATCGACGATTCCTCTGGGGCGAATTTTAATCGTAGCGTAGTTTGTTTTATTATAAGCCATAATTTCGACCTTAACTTTTGATGCAATTTTGCATGACGATAAATTTATTCTCTTCTGTCATGTGTGCAAATGCGAGGAATCACGCAGCTATGAGCAGATTTTCAGTAAATTTTAGTTTTTAATATTTGCTTGGCAAGCTTTATTTATTTTATGGAATTGTATCTGATTTCTAGGTTGTACCACATTCCATGCATTATCCTTTCTTGCCATTCTCAATTGATTGCTCGCTTCTTGAGCTTATTTTTGGTATTCATGCTCTATCGTGCGCTTAGCACGGTATGCTCGCTATTTGGGTGCAGACTATATTTTAACGATGAAGTCAGGTTGCATATCTACAACCTTTTAATTCATGCGTTTGGGTTTTCGTACTGGTTCAGGCCGTATAATATCCTTACGTTCAGTGTAATTGTTTGGCCGAGAAGCCGAGTTGCATATGCTACAACTTAATGTTACTAGCTATGTTAGTGAAATTAACACAGAGATATTTTTATATTGGTTTAGCCCGTCTAATATCCCTAAGTTCAGTTTACTGTATTACTATTTTCCATAATAATGATAATGTTTGTTCTACAAGTAACGTTGATTATACAAAATAAGACTTAAGATGCTTTGAATTTCATGTTCTCGAAACTAGATTTCCATCATGTTTTGATTTGATCCGAGGGTTGATCTAGAATTTGCCTTTGAGTTTGGCATTAGTTTTTAGGCTAGCTTCACCATTCTCATTTCCGAGAGTGCCGCTATCACTCACACGCTGCATAGCCAGTGCAGTCGATGAGTGATGGAGGTGAGCCATTGATGGTTAGGGAAAGTTGGCCTAAAAGCGGTATGTTGGACCATGCATCTTTCTAATCCCTTCATGTGTTGGTTTATTAGGTTTGTGAATAATTGAAGAGCGGTTAGGACAGGGTCTGAGGTGGGCTCTGTAGAAGCTTCCATCTCGGTTTGGGCTTAGAGGGGATGAATGACCTTTTTGGGATGTTTGAGGCTAGGAGTAATTGCTCTTGGGCAAGAGTATTGGAATCTGTGAGATACATGGTATTGTAATGATATTTGAAAAAAGTATTTAAGTTTTGCTAAAGAGGAAAACAATGCCCTCCTTCTAGCGTTAAAAATGTTAATAAGGTTTTCCATGTCAGAAACAACCAAGTGATTTTTATGAAGTAATCACAGTGCAGAACGCTTTCGTGATTGTGAGTCAAAAAAATTGAGTAATATTAATATTCCATTTAAGTGCGGTAATTATATTGCTTTAAAGCTTACACAATTATGGTGAGAAATATATGAGAAATCGATTCATTATCTCATTTCGAGCATTGACAAAATTAAACAATAAAGTAAAGTACTGAAAACAATAAAATAACATAAAAAATTTACGTGGTTTGGATGTTAAAAAATGTTACGTCCATGGGTAAAATGTCACTATCTTCTCTCTTGATTCTTTGTACAAACTAAAATGATAGAGTACAATTTTCGATCAATGTGTCTCAAAAAAAGTAAAGTAAAATTTCCCTTTTTTTGCTAGCATCCTTTCTATTTATAGTACATAGACGTTCACATGCATTGTTAATGTCGTTTTTTTTGCTATTTTGGTTTCTACCTTTGGATCGTGCCTTGTTTCGACCATCAATCTTGCTTGTTTGATGTGCATGGATTGTGAATATGGCATTTGGTGGAAAACTGAAATTTGAGCGGTTGAATTTTGAACATAAACGGAAAGTTCGAAATTGAGGCGGGATGCTTGGAATTTAGGCGGGATGCTTGGAATTGAAGGCGAAAATCCCAAATTTGAGTAGATTATGACTTTCTAATTATATAAAGCAACATGCTCGTGGACTGCACATATGTGTAAATGAAGCTGCAATAAAAAACCATCTCCCATTACGGGAAGGACTATACCATTGCTAGTAGTCCAGAACTTCACTTTAGTTTATTGGAAGTTGCTTTATTATGTCTGGGTTAGTGATGTTCCATAGTATTTCTTCTACACCAACACTATCGAGGTTGTACTGCACTGTCCAATCCGAGATATCAGCAAAACGTAGTGTGGAGTTAATCTGTATTGCTTAATAGAATAGACTATGTAGCTACTTTGGAGAGTGACTGCTTTGCATGACTTTGTTCTGAGCCGTTTTCGTCGATAGAGGACTGCATTGTTGCCCTTGCTTTTGAGTTGGGTTTAACGGTCTTAGGATGAAGTTGAGATCTCTTGGTTTGTCTTTAAAGGGTAAGGTTCGACTCTTTATTGCAGACGGTCCTTCCATCGACTCATCCCTTGAGTCGTTCATGTTTGTGAATAGTGTATTTTAAGGATGGCAGCGCTGTTCTGTCACGTGAAGATGGCGGAGCATTCTTTATCAGTTTGGTATTGACATATAATTATAGCACAGGTCTGCTACTTTAGGATGGTGAAGTATTCTTTGTAGCTTTTTGATACCAAATTGTGGCACATACTTGCCACTTTAGATATTAGTTTAAGATTGTGATGCATCGTCGTTTGCGTATAATCGTTTAAGGGGATCTGCCGTGATTTCGTAATGTTAGGATTGCTTTCGGGGCAACAGTGCAGTCTACATTTTCATTGTTTCTTAGAGATTACACATCGGTTCCAACCTGTCAATGCTTACTTTATGGAGCTGCAGCGCAACCTTCATATTTGGTACTTGAAAGTCGTGCAGCAGTTCTACTTGTTGAAGTGAGTGTTAGATTCATAGATCGGTCCTCATACTTTGTGAGTATTTCAAGTTTTCGACGCAGTATTATAGTGCCCAAGTTATACTCAACGGAGAAGCGCGGTTTTTATGTTGTTTCACCGTCCTTAAGGCTTTGGCGTAATATTATCTGGATTTTGGTTTCTTGTATCCTTTTATAGTTCAACCTCTATTATAGGGCAGTTTCTTCGGCTCAGCGTTTACATTATTTTCCCTTTGTTTGGAAAATATGGGTGTAACAAGTAGTATTTCAATGTTCATGGAGCGGATTGAGGCAGAAATATGGAGAATTAAGAGAAACTTACAAAAAATAAATTAATACAACCATGGTTTTAAATCTCCTATATATCGCCCGAGATCTCGTCCGAGATCTCATTTTCACACTTAAACGAGACAAGACATCAAATCTCCTCCATACCTCCCTCGACCCTCATCTCGTCCGAGATATTCAAATCTCATCCGAAATATGGATCAAAATTTCAATTCGAAATCTCACCCGAAATTATACATTTAAAATATTTTTCATAATATTTTTTATTTTCATATTGATTCAAAAGAAACTACTCAATCCAATTATAATTTACCAACTTCTTGAACATATTCTTTACTTTTTATCTTAATGAGTCATAGCAAAAGGTTTCACTTCTTTATTATGTTCAAATAAAAGGATATTATTCAATTATTACCAAATCAATTAAGCTAATCAAGCTACTACTCCTCTAAAAATATTGCTTTTTTCATGTAAATCAAGTATGCTATCATTTTTATTTTTACTAAGAAAGTTATAACCATTAAATAAATTTTTGACACATAAGTACATCCGAGATATTCCCGAAATGTATCATCAGACCCAAGATGTACACCCGATATGTACTCATCTCGTCCGAGATCTCTCCCGATACGAAATAACTTGTGTAAAAAATCCGAGACGAAATGTGACCGAAATCCGATATTTAAAACCTTAAATACAACACACATGTGGGGAAACAAGTTATACATGTCATCATTTAGAGATATCATATTGCATAGACAATTAGGAAGCCACTAAAATGTTTTTTGTTCATACATATAACAATGTCAACTCACATATTATGCTATTCTATTATATATGCTAGTCATAGTTATGAAAAAGGCACACAATGCCGCAAAATAGCTTTGTACGAGGCGTACGTTTGTGGATATTTGATCGTTGTTGAACTCGCCTCTTTCGAGAAACTCTTAAGATATATGTTTAGAGTTGCTTCTTCTCTTTCGAAAAGAATTATTATCATTTATCCTTGTACCTTACTTATCTCATGCTAATCAGTTGTTTAAGCTAGACTGACCCGTGTATTCATATACTCGGGTCAGACCGAGTTGTTTCAGGTTAATTACCTGCTATAGGACTACGCTATGCTGCTTCTGCCTTGAATATTCTACTTATCTCCTTTTATGTAGTTTTGTAGTCGTTTTGTATGGCTCTGATATGTATCTATTGTTTTGACTCATTGTATATTGTGTGGTCTTTGTACAACTTCTGATGTATCATTTTGTATTGTACCAGAATGTATCTGTATATATATATATATGTGTGTGTGTGTGTGTGTGTGTGTGTGTATGTTTGACTGCTGTTCTGTTATGTGTTGTACACATTGTTGTTGTATTTTGTTCTGATAAATCCGTTAGCCACTTTAGTTTTGTATTAAGCATTTATTGAATATGTCGATCCACTTGAGAAAGGAAAATCTTTTTAGAGCACATTAACGCATTTAATAGATGTTTAAGACAAAGCTATAGATGGTCGCTCCTAACTATTATATTGACCAAATATCCTGAAGTATTGTGTTGTATGACATTTCAAATATGTCTTGAATTGAAAATTAATTATTAATTTAGCTTTGAAAAGGATGTTCATTATTTATAAAATATGAATTCAAATGACATTTTAGTCAATATTTCTCATTTTTCATTTCAGTTTATATGTTGTAGTTGGTTTAAAATGTTTTCCCTCATTATGTATACTTCTATGTAAAAGTACACATGGTCAATTTATAGGTTCTGTGCAACGCGAAATGTAATTTCATTTCAATATGTGCAGCTTTAATTTAATTATTCTCTCTATTGCTTTCTCATTGATATATCTAAATATAGATCTGATCTTTACTAATCGCACTATGTTATGAAACCTAAAGTTTTGACAAATTATTTTTGGGTGCATGAGTCAAACTATTTAATTAACGAAATACATTATAGTATTATCTAGAGGTGATAACTCATATAACGTACTATTTAAGTTTATGGATGTGTGTATATATATTAATCTCTTGATGCGATGTTTTCTTTAAAATTTATATTGCAAATCCAACATCCCAGAAGAGATGTTATAGAAATTTTATTTTGATTGAAATTCCTTCAAAAGAAACACTATATTTCTTGAAGGAATATCATATAAAACATTAGAAGTAATAAAAATAATTTATTCTAAAAAAAGGTGTTGTATACCTGTAATATCCCGGAATTTTTGACAATATCAATTTAATAATCGGTATTAAAAATTAAATTAATATTGATAATTTTGTTGATAATAGTTCAAATAGATTTAATAATCTTCTTCAATAAACATTTAATTGGATATTTATCTTTTAAAAATAATAAATTGGTTTCTATTTATAATATAAATATATAGTTATATTGTAAATGGATTAGCTTTGTTCTAAATTTAATAAATGAATCATGATTTAAATATCCTAATGTATATAACAATAATTTGGAAATTTTGATTTAATTTAATATTAAGTTTTCAAAGCTATGTAATAAATAAATATATGATTTTTATATTGTTAAGAAAAATATTTGAATGTTTAAAATAGTTTTGGCTTGAGTTTTAAAATTAATTGAATTAACAAAAAGTTTTATAGCTTAATAACATAGGTAATTTATTAATAAGAATATAATTTCTTTAAAAATGATTTCAATTTAATAATGAGATATTTCTAAAATAATATCAATAATGTATTGTCTTTATAAATAGATTTTGAATAAAATGGCAATGGTTATTTCAAATTAAATTTGTAATCATAACTTGATTTTAAAATAATTGATTTTGAAAATTGATCTGAATTTAAATTCCAAAGTATAAATTTTAATTGTTTAAATTTCCATATGCATAAGCTTTATTTATAAACATAAATTGTTTTTATTTCTTTTTAAATTTATATACATATTTAAATACTAATTAATTAATCAACTAAGCTTAGTATATATATTAACTTATGAATTAAATACTAATTACATTTAAAATAAGACAAGTGTTGATTTCCTAAGCCTCATTAGACAAATGTTACAAGACTAAACATTCAACTTGACAAATGTTGAAAATTGTACAAGTGGCCTCTTTTAAACTCATTTTCTTTTATTTAGTAAAATTTGAAAATTTCATTTATATAAACTTGCATCTTCTTTCATACTTATTTTTTTTCATTTCCTTAATCAAAAGAGAAAAAACTTTAAACACCTCTTCAAAATCAGTAACTCCTCTTCAAAATCAAGCTTGCTATCTTCAAACAAAATCAAATCCGGAAATCATGTTCAATACAAAATTACTTCCATGTAAATCTAAAATCTGTAATCAAATTCCAGTAAAAATCCTCAAATCATTTACCTGGAAACTAAAACAATACAAATCCCTGTAACTCCTCATATCAAATCTGTAGCCTGCCGTTTTCGAAGAAACAAACCTGCATTTTTTTCAAAACCCTACACAAACCCTTCACAAACTCCTCTTCAAATTTTATGGCTTGCAAAAAATTTTAAAATTTTCACATCTTCAGAATGAAGCCTGTTCAACAGCAGTTTTTAGATCAAGCAAACTGCGTTATCATATTTTTTCTGAAATCAGGAAAATTTGTTCTGCAACCAAACCTGCCTTCATTCATTTTTCAACTTGAGCATCAAAAGGAAGTCTGCAAACCCAAGTTTTAAAATCCAAAACCAAGCTGAATCTGGAAATAAAGCAGTTGCATTTCTTTCTCTGGAATCAAAACTGCACCTCACTTCAACCTGTGTCTAGCCTTGTTTTTCAAGCTTCAGCATTTTGGTTTTCAAATGTTTCTTCTTCAAGTTCAAAAGCTTTTCAATGGAAGCTCTGCCTTCTTCCAAAACTATGAGTAACTTTCTAAAATTCAAATTTTAAAAATTGGTTGCATGCTTGTATGCTGAGATAAATAAGTATTGCTTGTGTTTTTTTAAGTAAATGACTGATGTGAATATATATTTGTGTGCAAGCTGTAAATGTTTGCTCTGTTTGTTTGGTTTTCCAGGCTCAAAATTTCTGTATAAAATCCTTATCTTTTAACTAGTTTCAGATAGGATATAATTTTTAAATCAATGCTGTTTGATTTATCTTAGGTTAAGGTTTAAAAATATAAGTAAGCTAAAATAGAAGTCTATCTGTCTCTGTAAAACATAAATCATCTGTGCATGTTTGATAATATCAAAACTTGAAAATTTTAAATTGTAAATCCAGTATTATAAACTGATTACATATACAAAATTATGATTTTTAAAAATAAAATTACAATTTTTAGAGTTTAGTTTAAGTAGCAGTTAGTACTTGAACTAAAAATGAAATTTAAGTAAATCCTGGTGATCTGTGAATGGGGAGATCTCGGGGTTCTTTCTGAGGGAAGTTGATTGAGTGGGAAGTAAGGGAAAATTCATTAATGGTGATAGAATTACCCAGAAATGTTGCGGCAGTGGAAATCAACTGCGAACCCTAGTTTTAAGGAGGTTCAAAGAATCGATCTTTTTGATTTAAAGGATTGACCGAGTGCTATGATACTTGGGGAATGGGTAAATGGTGTGTGGATGAGTTCGTGGCCGGAGAGGGTGGACCTCAGATGATCGGAGTGGCGAGCAAGAAACGTTGACAGGTTTTGAAGGGGGACTTGGTTATGTTTCCAGGTTTGGGAATTTAAGTTCAAATTTTTGATTTTTGGTTGTTAGTTGTTTCCTGATGGTAGTGGGTTGATCTGGGAATGGTGGATGACTTGTACAGATTGTCGTGGATGATCGAAGAGGGGTGGCTTGCCTGTGCATATGCACAGTGCAAATTTCTTTTGACTCTTGGAGAATCTGGGTGGAATAGTTGAGAGAACTCGAAGTAGTCTCGAGTAAGTGTCGGGTAAGGCTCGAAGCAAAGAGGGGTTTGTCTCGAAGTGTTTTAGTATAAGGCTCGGGTTATTTTCAGTATTCAGGTTTGACAGAAAACCTGTAATAACAGTTTTAAAAATTATAAAAACAGAAGTTTTTTAAATGTAAAGAAAGTTTTAAACTTAGTTTTTAATCTAATTTGAAATTTTAAATTCAAGTTGATTTTAAATCTCAGATTTAAATAATAAAAATAAAATAAAATAATATAAGTTTCAAACTTGAATTATTAACTACTTCAATAGAAAGTAGATTGAATGTTTTAAAAACTGAAAGTTTAAGAAATATGAGCAAGATTTGAAATTTAATTTAAATCTGAAAATTTAAAATCAAATATGAACTCCAGTTTTGGAATTTAAAAGAAGATTTAAATTTGAAGATTTAAACTTAATATAAATTGAAGTTATTGAAATGTTAAAGGTTATAAATTGTTTAAACTTTGATAAGTTTAAATTATTTTCATTTTAAAACTTGTATTTAAATTGAAATTTGAAAGCAAGTTCAAAAGTACCTTGTTTAAAATAAATTTGTTTTTAAAAAACAAAATTAAGGAATGCTTTAACCTTAAATTAAGTTAAGAATTAATGTTTTGAAATTAATTTAAGTAATAAGGTAATTTAGGAATAATTAATTAATTTAATTAATTAATTGATTAGGGAAAAATAAATATTGATTAATGGTAAATCAATTTGTAATTAAGATCATTAATAGATTTTTAATTAATGATTAAAGAATTATTAATTAAAGTAATTAAGCTTTAATCAAGGTTAATTAATTTAATAATTATCTTTAATTAATGAATGATTAAAGATAATTTAAATTGAAGTAAATTTAAGTTAATTACCTTGTAAAATAATTAGAGGATGGTTAATGAAGGTCATTAACCAAGATTATTTAACAACTAATTAATATGGTTAATTTCTATAATTAATTAGATTAATTAATTTAATAATAATCAATTGTAAATGGTTTGAGTAATTACTTAATATAGTAATTAAGAAATTAATTACTTAATGTAATTAATTTAGTTTAATGGGTTTGTTTAATTTAATTAATTAAGTTTAATTAATTTTAAACATTTGGGTTTATAAATAATTACTTTATGTAATTAATGATTTGGAAATTACTTAGTTAAGTAATTAATTAATAATTACATGATTGTAATTAAGGGGAGATGTTTAAGTGTGAGGTAATTTGGATTTAAATTACTTAATAAATTAATCAAGGGATTAATTAAGTAATTAATTAAAGGATGATTAATTTGTTAAATATAGTAATTAAGTTAATTAATTACATAGAGTAATAAATTAAGGAATAATTAAGGATCATTAATTATTTAATTAATGATGTAATTAAAGTTGATTAATTATGATTAATTAATCAATAATAGGTAATTAAAGGTAATTAATTAATATAATTAATTAAGGATTAAAGTAATTAATTATGATTAATTAATTAATTGAAGTAATTAAAGTTTAATTACTGTTTAGTTGAGGATAATTAATTTGTGAAATTAATCAAGGACAATTACGTGAATGTAATTAAGAGTAATTAATCAAGAGTGATTAATTAGGATGATCTATTTTGATTGATTGTAATCAATTAAATAGATGGGTAAGCAAGTTATAATTTGGTGAAGTAATTAATTTAATTCATTTTAAATTAATTAAAGATGAAGTAATTAATTTAATTTATTTTAAAGCAATAAAAGTTGGGGTAATTAATTTAATTCATTTTAAATTAATTAGAGATAGTTAATTTAATTTATTTTTTAAATTAATTATATTGTGATAAGTAAATCTTTGCTTATGTATGAATGGATGTCATTGTTTGACTTGGATGGTTTGAGATCTCAGTAATGAGATAAATGATATTGTGTGGTATGGATGTTTGACTGTATTGTGATGATAACATAGGTTATCTATTGTGATGGTGAGATATGGAATATCTATTTGATAGTGATAATGTGGGTTACCTGTTATGTGATAATGTTGATTATCAGTTATGATTTATGAATTATCTATCTGTGTATATAGATACTGTAATTGAATTGTTTTAAAACTTTAAAAGAACTTGGCCCTAAAAGACACGCTTTGGATTTCGATGAGACCGGGATCGGGTTTCCATATTTGGATATCCGAAAACCACATCGATTCCAAATAACGTTAGGCCGTGAATCCAAGTGGAGCGAGTGAAGACTCGAGGTGTAAGGGCTATACGTCAGTATAACTCTGTGGGTGATTCCGTAATGAGTTTGACGGAATAGTACTTATAGATTCGAGATGGTGGTTTAGAGTACAAGGGTTATCGTCGTTAACTCTGAGGGTGATTCCAATACGAGTGTAACGAGATAATGCCTTCGGTTTCGTTCGAACCCGGAACGAACTTGTATGGATTGAATGCTTTCAGAACATCGTCAGGCGGACGACGAGCATTCTAAGATAATGTGTCCTATAAAGGTAATCGTAGCCTCAAGCCTCATCAACCAGGAATGGCTAAAACAGGGGAGGTGCAGCAAGGCTTCGTGGGTCGCACCCACTGGAGAGCAAGATTGATCCCTGTCTAGAGGTCCCTTTATATTTCGACTGTGTGGACGGTTTTTGAGCTCCAACCGTCGGGGTTGTCTTGTTCGGAACTGTTCAGTAAGGAACGGGTCCGGCTTTGTGTTGCAGGGGATGAAGGGAGTAATCCTCGGTATGGTGATCTAGGCCACGTACTGTGACGGGCGGTACCCCAGTAGCCCTGCCATTGTATGGAATCCAAAATCCAATAAGTGCCAACGGTTTTGATTGTATTACCCACTTTTGTGGCTAGTAGCTGGAATTTAATCATGTAACAATTTCGGCTATTTCTTATTTATTTGAAAACCCTAGACACTATTATAATATCATAAGATTTCCTATCAAATGTTTTGGTTAGCGTAAGGTAAAAACTTTTCCATGTTTATGTGTGGGAAGTCTTACGCGATACCTTTCTTCTCAAAAGATTTTTGAAAGTTAAGCAACTTTAACCTGTTACTTACACCAGACCCATGTCTGACCTGGAGTTTATTTTTGTTTTTCATAAACTCTTTGGTACTCAAATTTTTATGAGTAGTCAAGGGATTCAGGTTAGCTTTGACGAATTATGGAGAAGCAAATGGAGCAGAAGGCTTCTGCGTATAGCTATAGAGTTTTCCGCTGTGTGTTCTCTGAGTTGTTGTATTGTGTTGTATAACTAGACAGGTGTTTATAACTATCTAGTATGTGTTGTATATCTGTATACTCTGATAATGATTGTAAACTATGTAATATTTATGTTATTAATATAATTTATTCGTTCCGCTGTTGAGATTCTTGTGTTGTTTCTTCTTTCTCTTCCTTCTTTTCTTCCTCTATCCCTTTCTTTCTTAATTCATGATGCGATTTTCTGGGAGTAGAAAGTCGGGTCGTGACAATACCAATATTACAGTTCAGAAGTAGTGGTTCTATCTCTTGCATCTTACTTTCATTTGATGCATATAATCTTGTTACTGTATTAAAAGTTTGATGTGACAAAGAAACGAATGTTGATTTTGATTCTGACTTATTCAAAATTGTTGGCCAATTAACTTTTTATGCTGAGAAATCTAGAGTCTTCGTATAGATTTATTTGGATTAATGATGATGTTTTATTAGTTGATGAGTACTCATGATATACGCGGATATATTTGTTTCTGGATCTGTCACTATGTTCACTATTTGTTTATTTGCATGGCTTCAATTCAATTTCATTCAAAAGCCGTTAAAAATGATTTTAAGATATTTTGTTTCACACTTCACGATCTGATCTATGACATAATAATCTTGAGCTAATACGAAATTCGGATGTAGATAACACTGGCAAGCTAGTTGATAGGAAAATTACTAGTGGAACGTGATTTATGTTGAGACATTCAATAGTTGCATCATTTTCAAAGATAATATCTGCATACTTTTCATTTCAACCGATTTTTAATTAGCAGACATTTTTCTTTTATAAAACCCCTTCCATAAAATCAATTTTGTTGACCTTGTTTTAGATTAGTCATTTTAGAAAATTTGATTTTTTTTGGATTTGATCTTAAATGACTACATTAACTAATCTCGCTCCCTACTGATTATAGATAAGATAAATAGTGATTGAAAAAGTGACGAGTGCTGATATTAATCATATATTATAACTTTAGACTGTATATTTAGTAAATTTCTTTAGAAATTTAAACAAGAGTTATAAAACCTTTTTGTTGGTAAAATATTCCACGACCATCTCTAATTCTATTATATTTCTAACGACCATCACTCATCAAAATCCAATATAGTATGTCAATATGTGGTATTTTAGACGGAAAATCGTTCGTTTTTCATTTTATTATATTTTTAGCAATAAAAACATCCAAAGTATTCACTCTCATTTAAAAGTCCCTACGGTTATGCATGGGTAAATTACTTGAATTTTTTTATTATGTGCTTCCATGCTCATTTAAAAGTCCTCACGGTTATGCATGTATGGAACACATATCAAAATTGATCGATTGAATAGACAAGGCGATTCTAATCTCATTCAAAAGTTCCCACGGTTATGCGTGGTTAGAAGATACTTGAATTCATTTTTTTAGAAAAAAATTAAGAATACTATTAATATCATTTAAAAGTCCTAATGGTTATGCATGCTTAGTAGATATTCAAATTCCTGATATAAATATACCACAAATAGACCCAACAATATGGTTTTATATAATGACATTATCCCTATCATTCTAAAGTGGAATATGCATCAAATAGAGTATTTATGATTTTTTTCGTTTTGTTATTGAAATTTAATATTTATACTCGATTGGGTATTAATATTGTAATAATATCTATCACTTTATCTCTATTTTTCTACCACCGTTACTCTTTTGATAACAAAAGGGGGAGAGCAAAGTTAAGATTTTGGCAAACAAAGGTCAAATATTTTATTTTGTATTTTCTATTTGCATCTAGGATCATTTGCATATTTTTATTTATTTACATGCATATATGAAAGGGGAGCATTCAAATAGGGAGAGCAAATTCAATGATAAAATACATTTAATAAAATTCAAAATCTTAAATATATTTTGTTATCATCAAAAGGGAGAGATTGTTGAATATGCAAGTATATGATTTTGGTTTGATGGTAACAAATATATATATATATATATATATATATATATTCATTTAAATGTATTTGTTAACGTGCTATATTATTTTTTCACATAATAGATATTTGCTGAATAAAATAAATAACACAGAATTTAAATTCAAAAAGATATTTTATTTAAACAAATATTTGTTACAATATTGAATAGTACAAATTTAAGCTCTCACTACATATATATATATATATACATATATATATATATATGTATATAAACTTCAATTACATTACAATTTCAATCACATCACATTTTTCATTATATATACATTTTCATCTCACTACATTTCACTCATTCACTCATATTTGATCTTCAACTCTATTTCAGATTGAATCCAGCATCTGAGTAATCTGCAAAATAAATACTAACGTAGCAAAATTAAAAAAGAAATATTTGTGCAGTGTAAAATAAAATGTGTATTTTGAAAATGTTATCGCCTTAGTTATTTGGGTTGTTCGTCGTCATTTAATTTTGAATTCATCATACACGAAAAACTTATGACAAGCACAGTGTATCATTGTACATGCCACAAGGCCGTGCACACCAGTATACACTTGACAAACTGCGGGGACAGGTGAGCAAAAGGTCAAACCCAATCAAAAGTCGGGTTCAACTCAAGTGAAATACAAATAAAGTCACGATATTAGCACAAAGGTCAAACCCGAGCTATAAGCTGGATTCAACTCAGGTGAAATTCCAAAAATCTAGATGAAGTTCAAGTGAAAAAAATGAAAAGTGACATGCACAAGAAAACAATGTAGCTAGTTAGATATGGAACCAGAGCTATAGCTTCAAGTGCACAACAACATCGAGTATGCCAGACCTCGTATATACTATGAACATGAATCAAATGCAATCAACTGAAGTGAAGACCTGGCAACATGTATGATATGATCAAAGGCAACAACATCAACCAAGGTCAGACTACACTGTCAAATGCAAGCATATGAATACAAACTCAGACTGTAAATACAAAGTTCAGTAGCATGGCATAATGGCACAAGCGTATCGAAGACCTAGCGGTTGAGGTTGAAAGAGCGCTTGAATGTCTTGAACCAGGACGAGTCAAACTTTGGATGTTCTTTGGGGCAGCAGTCGCAAGTGAAAGGCCCTCAGACAGCCCTTGACTATATGCCTGCTCATCACATTTTTGGGAGAAGGCGACACCAGAAGACAGAAAACGATAGATAGAGGTTCCCTATATTGGAGAGTGGTGCAACACAATCTCGACCAAAACATGATGTACTTGTCAACAAGGACATAGTTGATGCATGCAGACTTCAAGATGTAGTGCATAGTCAAACTGAAACAACATATACACATGCCCAGGCTCTATCAAAGTCAAATGCCTTCAAATGAACAAGACCAAAACTGAAAATAAAATGGCATATGTATATACACATGATATAGACTGTGGTGAACCAAATTGAAACAGACTTGTATACCCCACAAGAATGAACAAAGCCTCAACAGTAAAGCTCTGGAACAAAATCAGAGACAACTAAATCATGGAAAAGTCTTAACAATACACACACACATGCATATGCATGTGTACACATGGTGTCATGCAACATTGAAGCCACCGGACTACATGAAGTCTAACAGTAACCAATGGACTAAGACTTGAAGTAACAAGAAGGATCAAAAAAACCCAGAAATGATGACTGGAAACACTATAGCAACTCAACACAATGCATATGTTAGCAGTGATGTACACATTGAACCAAACAACTATACATAATGTGAAGATATCAAGTGAAGGCCACACCAGCTTGAATGTACATAAGCAACAATGCACATCAACTATCAAGTACAGACTCAATGAAACAACACTGCAAACAAGTCACATGTTCCAAACGACTAATGTCACACAAAACTTCAAGCATGCAACCGAATACAAGTCGAAATGCTCAGCTCACAAAAATGCAAAGCTATGCCAGAAAGTGCAGACCACATTCATATGAAACCATGGTCAAGTACATATACATATATATGATGTATGTGTAGTGATAACTAGTACAGCAGCTCGAATGAGCATGTGCACTTATACACATATGCAACAGCCGGAATACAACTAGGGAATCACCAAACGATTGAGGTAGACAAGACAATAGTTCCGGATAAGTGAAACATGGAGATGACATTGATGTACATATATAAAACAGTGGACAATGTAACCCAGACCAATGTCATGGTACAACTACAGATGCAAGCAAGTCAGAAAATCAAGGCATGTAGTCGTGGTGACCAAGATAATAACAAAGTCAAATTTACACAAAATCAAAGTGGCCAAAGTCAAATGTAATAGCAGTTTCAAGTTGAATAAGTCAGTGCCGAAGTTAAATATTATCACAGTCAATAAGCACAAAGAAAGGAACCAAAGTCAAGTTTAGATGCCAGAAAATCAAGCCATGGTAGCCAAGGAATCAAACAAGTCAGAATCGAGCCATGATAATCAAGTAATCACAAAATATACGAATTTGAACAAGTTAGTACAAATCTCAAGCATTCAAGCAAAATTGAACAGCAAAACAAATTAACAGACAATCAAATATTTAGGGATTTGAACCCTATTTAAACCCAAAGTCACCATTGCCCTAAAATCCATCGAGTTCAAGCAAGCCAATCGGTAAAGCAAAAAGCATAAATCACATACCATTAAAATCGAACTCGATAGAGAAGCAGCAGCAAGCAACAATCAACGGAGGGATCAAATCGAAGAGTATTTCATCATTGCAATATCAAGCAGCACCTCATTTTCAAAGCCCTAGTTTATAAATTTGGATGAACGGGTATAAAAGAGAAAGTAGCCATTTTTAGCACGAAGGAAAGAAGGTCGAAGGAATAGAAAGAAAAGAGGGATTTCTTATTTGGGTCGGTTGCCATAAATTATCAATTGGGCTTTATTTCTAAAATTAGGGTTTGATTTTTAAATTGTTTTTCAATTTTAGTTTTTCTTTTAAAACAGTTGTAAAGTCTAGTGTGTGACTAGGGGATGAACTATAGTGGTATAGTTCGAGAATTCCTGACTCAATGGCTGAGTTGTGGTAGAGTTTTGAGTGTAGAGTTAGGTTAGTCAATAGCGGGTGTCGCGAGTTTACGTGTGTAAGCGTCTGACTACTTAATTTATACTAGAAACCTTGGTGGCAGCACGTAGGTAGGGTTTTGCCGAAGCTGGGTAAATCTGTGTTGTTCTGTTTTTGCCTTTTATATTCTACTATTATCCATGTTGCTATTTTTCTGCTATTATCAGTACTGCGATTATTTTATATATTTTCGCATTAAATTTTTATAATTAATAATATCACCCTATTCACCCCCCTATAGGGTGAAATCGATCCTACAATATATACATAATTAAACATATAAAATTAAACAAATATATATATATATATATAATAGTTAAATATAATATATATAAGGCTAAATAAAATGTACATATATGAATAATTAATTCCATTCAAATACTTAAAGCATATATATATATTTTATTTCCAAATCAAAATTAGCATAATAACATACAATAATAATTTTATCATTATTTTATATATATAATAAATAGTTTTGCTCATAATAATTAAAAATATTAGTAATAAATATTAAAAAATCAAATTTAAAATGTAAGAAAATTTAGGATCATAAAATACAGTTTCAAATTTTTTTTCATGATTTTTTGAAATAAAATATTATTTTTAATAAATAAAAGAAATGTTCAACCTAAGTAATTTAATTATTAAAAATATTAAATGTTAACAAAATATTCTGAAATTTTTTCCATGGGTTATTGCATTGATGCAATATTTATTTTAAATATGATAAACAATTCAAATAATCAAAAAAGATAATTTAAAATTATTTATATATATAAAAAATCTATTTTCGAATTTGACAATTCATATTATGTATAAATAGGCGAAAGGAAAAATTCTAAGCCGTTTATACGCTATAAATATACATATATGTAGTTATATGTTTAACCACATAAGTCTATATTTAAATTAATATATAAATATACATAAAATAATTAATAATGAATTTTTTTAATTTCTTACAGCAAATTATGTTTATTTATACATAAATTATAACATATTATAACATAACCATGCACATAACCAAACTAATTTGTGACAACTACATATACCTACGAAAATCTCACCTAACTAGTTATACAACATTGATATATATATATACAAATTTGAGATTATTCAATATTAAATCATAAATATGATATGATTACCTTTTATATAAATAAAATACTAATTGATGATGCCTTTGACTCCGCTTGAATCAATGAATTTCCTTCTTTAGTTATGCTCGATCTGTCAGATTGCAAGTCTGGAATCGTCGACCTTTTCTATCAAATAGTGCTTTTACTTAACTTGAATTGATTTGAGATTCTTAGAACGGATATAGGGATTAATTTTGGCCAGAAAACTTGATAATTATGGCAGTCAAAAGTTGTTTTTTGATTAAGGGTTTATATATATATATATATATATATATATATATATATATATATATACAAGAGAGATATTAGGACAATCTCATTACCTATTCTCTCTTAATCTTAGCCGTCCATCTCTAGGTCTAATCCTAAGCTTTAGCCTCCTCCATTGTCAAAGCCGAAATTTGCAGCCCTATTGATGGGCTTTAAACCCATTTAAGCCCAAGCCAAAATGCTACGCAATTAAATCTAATTTAATGGCTTATTGATATCGTATATCGATTGGTACATTTATAACTACTATAAATATATATAACAATTTTTATTTCTCAAACTATATTCAAATTTTTATAATTAATATTTCATAAATATTAATTAATGTAATTTATTTTAACAATTATAAACTAATCAAATCATTCGGTATTAATGGAATTCATCATTTCAGTTGTGTAACTCTTAGATGTAAATTTGGTCAGCAATAAACACCGAACTATTCGAATGTAAACGTTTACACGTCACTTGGCAAGTGGTGTGACATTATGGCCAAATTTATCGCTTATTCATTTTTATTTAAATCTTATTTAATTTAATAAGCATTACCCGTTAGTGCCATTTATATACACCAATTCTCTTCGACAAAAAATGTACCACTTTGGATTTATGGAATTTGGTAATGGTCAAAGTTCCAATATTGTCCGTATTCAACTCTATAGTCCAAACACAAAATCCTTAGTTCAATAATAACAATTATTATTAACCGTACTACTCTGACCAAAGATTTTGACTTTGGGTTGAGTTGACTTTGACCATGATACTAACCTCATATAACTGAAGTGACGAATCCTCTCTTGACTAGCATCTTCCTTCCAATAATTCCACTCGAACCAACTATAATCATTTGATGTATGTCATTCCATGATTCGACTATAATCAAAGTAGATTTTTCATATTGAATGTTGACAGTATTCTCAAGTTGAAAGAATTGTGCAAATTAGTCACATCGATATTTTCTATTTGACCTTAGTTGTATTAATGAATAGAAAATTATCGAGTGAGTCATTCCATAGTTATCCAATAACTATCAGTACGTAACCCCTTGATGCCTCCCATAGTCATGAGTAATACACTTCCAACATTTGAATAACGTTACGTACTCTAGTCTCGTTATTGATGTTATATCAGTCTTGAATAAAATTAAAATATAGTCTGATTCGTTTTTTATTTATTAAATTACCGTTTAGTTTTTTCAACATGAACGGATGAGGCAGTATACACGTTACCCGTATATTGCTAAGATATGTAGTGCTGGGGTAAGTAGAAGAAATTAACATTGGTACTGTAACTGCTTTAATGAAGAGAGAAGCCAAATGTTGGGCGGGGCTTTTGAATCATAGGACGGGCGTTCTTTCTTCAGCCAGAGCACCCAAGTTTAACCTAACCTTTCATCTTCCTCCTCCTGTAAATGTCCAAACTCACATTTCAATTGAAGAAGTAAAATTATTGCTACAGGTAGATGTCAACAAGAACACCTCTACACGATGTTTTCAGGTATAACACAAGTCAAAATTTCTCAAAACAACACCAGATTGAAGTACAAAAGGAAGAGTTCGAAATTTTAGGTTTTTCCCTGTCTTTATCGTTTGTCCGGATTTTATAGCAGGGAAGCAATTTCACTGCTAAACGTGACGGCTACGGAGCTCTATCTGCTTGATCCTCCCTGAATTTCGGTAATGATTTGAAATTTTGAATTGGTTCTTACGCTTACTATTCGATAAACTTATTTTAATTAACATTTACACTACAATATCAGTTTTATCCGCATACGTTACATCAAATTATCTAATAGTGTTGGTACACCGATATACGTCAATATTGGTTTACCAATTGGTTGATATTACTACGGTAACATTAAATTTCAATTACCATAACAACCCTAGAATAAACTAAGTGCTTAGATTCTTGTAGAGATGGTTATAAATGCTTTACCTTTGATTCATCCATGTTGTCAAAGCTTCATTGAAATTTGAACTATTAATTGAGTATCACTAGTACAACAACTTAATCATATGGTTATTATTAATTATTGTTTTATTCTACTATATTTTTGTATAATGGTAGAATATTTCAGTCACCATCATTGAATCAAGAGTACTTAACCTTCCAATATGATGATTGAAGGTTGACATAAATTGCATTTCTCGCGATTCTAAAAAATAATTTGATCAACAATGTTCCTCGACATTAAATTGGATATTATGGAGAAGGTATTTGAGTAAGAAAGCTTATGAGGTTAACCAATGTTGTCAATGTGTGCGCTTTGGTGCAAAATAGCTCAAGCTGTAGCCACTGTGCCTTTTAGCAATCTAAGGCGCAGACGGTGCACAAGACTAAAATAAAGCACAAAAGGCGCACGAATCGAAAAGCCCAAGGAGGTAGCTCCAATGAATTGTACAATATGAGATAAAATTTGGCCTTTAGCCGTAAAATCCAATCGGAATGTACCTATTTTGCTTTAGCATACCTGACAAAACCCATTTCCGAATTAATCTAGGTTTCGAACAAAATGAATCGAAAGTCTTTGTGACTTCTCATATTGAGTTGGGTTGGATATGTGAGATTCTATTCTCTAAATTACATGTGTGCGCATTTTTAAAAAATGTAAAACTCGAATATCAACAGCAGTTTTTAGTTGTAGATGCTTGTATAGGAAATACAAAAGATGATGCTCAAGGCGCACAAAAAGAGCAAGCCACAAGACGCATGCCATGTGCCTTTTCGCTTTGACTACTTTGGTGGTTGCTTGATAAGAGCAAGCAGTATGATAAGTAGACAAATTTTTTTAATATAAGACATACAATATAGGTCGTATTAACATGTGCCCATTTATCAATTGGGCGTAGAGTAGGGGTTTGTTTACGGAGTAAATTACAAAAAATGACGGACAAAAACCATACATTTATAGATTTGGAGGTGCGGGGAATCGAACCCTGTGCCTCTCACATGCAAAGCGAGCGCTCTACCATATGAGCTACACCCCCATTCATGTCATAATTTTGTTTGTCTTTTACATATTAAATTAATTGTCATTCATTGCAATATCGACCCTTAGCTTGAGTAGATTAGACTAATTGCTTAAGTAATGTCAATCATGTAGAAGTAGCTATAAATAGTTCGTAAAAGCTTCATTTTGAATTTGCACTATTAATTATGTATCACAAATACAGTAAACTGATATATGGATTTCATTAATTTACTGTATTATTGTTTAATTGGGGTGATATATTTCAATCAATTTAACCAAATTAAACATGTTCACCTCTTTAACATAATAATTAGAGGGTTGACATAAGGGTTGTTTTTTTTTGTTTAGTTTTTTGATTGTAAGAAATAACTTAGTCAACTAAGTTCATCGACATTAATAAATTTCCAGTTAAATATTATAAAGAATTTATTTGGATAATAATGCTTGTCTTGTTGTTTAGTGTTGTCAAGTCGCACACCTAAGGAGAAAAAGCCCCACGTGCAACCGTTTTGCCTTTAAACAATCCAAGATGTGTGCCGTGCACAAGACAATCATTCATAGAAAAGTGAAGTTGTGGTCTATCATATGAGCTACACCCCCAGTCATATCAACTTTTGTGTCTTTTATGGTCATTAAAGAGAAACAATCAATCATAGTGTGCTAGTCCTTAACTTGGTGGAGTAGGCCAACTGCGAGCACCAAACCAATTTTGGAGTGAGTGCAAGCCTACTTTGCAATCCTGATTATTCCCCAAGTTACTCAGAGGGCGATGAAGTGGTAATGAAAATTAATTTTAAGGTTTAAGATTTTGAGATTTAACTTCTTTATTTTCCATTTTGGTTTATTTCACCGATGTGTCTTATTTTCAGTTAGGTTCCATTATCTATGAATGTGGGATTTTATGGCATATATATCGATTAATCTTTATTTTTCACATGGGTTTAGACTTTAGAAAGAGAAACCGGATGTGCGTAACAACATCCCAAATAAATCCGTATTTATGGTTATCATAAATTTATATTGGTTACTATATTGGCCTATTCTATTATATTGTTTAATAAGCAGCAAAGTATTTCAATATGTATCTCCAAATTAAGTGTATTTACCTTTCCAATATGCTAATTAATTAGGGGGTCAACATAAGTTGTTTTTTCTCATTATTGTGGGAAATAATTTGGTTAACAACATTCATGAAGTTAATAAATAATTTCCCAGTTAGATATTATGGGGAACGCATGTGCATAATATGTTATCTTTGATGCATATTTATTTCTCTCAATCAGTCTGCACTTACCTGAAAAGCTTATGGAGATTCAGTGAACTCAAAGGTAACTCCTTTTTATAGTCCTCTGGAAATGCCAAACTTATTACTTCGGATCTTGATTTTTTTTCTCATCATTATTTTCTTGAGTTTTAAAGTAAAATTGGCTTCCACAATTTTCCCTCCTTTAAAACAGCGCCTGGTACTTTGTTTTTCGTATGGGGAGTTGGAGATCCAGATCGTGCACCATTGTCCTACATTACGATGAGATTATTCATATTTTTCATTCTTCTTTTGTTTTGCTTTAGTTTGTTATATCACATTTGTTATGTGATGTTGAGGCCGTTGATTGTATTATTAGGCAATTACTGATAAATAAATATGCATTACTTATTGATATTGTACATAAGTGCTTTTCACACATTGCGTGAATGCATAATTTTAAATGACGCATTTGAGATACATTTTATTTTATTCAATTTGCATTATAACATATATTTGTGATTTGTATTTTTCTTGAAATAATTTTGTCAATAATTAAATTATAGTTCGACTTATATATACAATGCTACGCATGTGATATGAATGTCAATGAAAAATCATGTTTATGTTCTAATAGTGCAAAAACATTTATTATGACTCTCTACTAAAAAGACATTGAATTTTAATTCACCATTTCAGCTAAAACAGTTATCTCAATTTTTACTCTTGTTGTTTGAAGAAACAGTTTAAAATAAAGGGGGAAATGAAAAGCATGTATACTCTTCGTTAACTCATTATTGGACTACAGTTGGTTTTTGTAGGGTAATTGTTGATTTTGGTGAAAAGGGTTCAAAATAATATGTACCATATTTTCATTATTAGTGGAGAAGAGAAGTGAAATACATCTGTCTTCATTGAAGATCTTTTGTGTGATAGTTAGAGCTCAGGAACTAAACTAGATGAACTTATTAACTATTCCTTGTTAAACAAACATTCTTATACAGCCGTGGGCACAACCTTCCACACTCTTCTCTCTGAAAACTATCGGTTGAGGGAACCGTTGCGTAATGGCGTAATGCTTATATGAATAAGGTGTTGATAGTTGTGTTGTATTGATGTATTAGATAAGGGCTTGAGCAGGTGCAAGTGATAAGAAATATAGATGGTTTTTTTCCTATAAGAAAATAAAATAAAATAAATTAGAAAATCGATCGTAAGATTATCAAATTTCATCGTAGGCACCGAATAAATCAATAAAAGTAGTAGCGTTTTTGAGATTTTTCATCACAGAAACATCCAAGTATTTTTTACGAAGTAATTATGGTGTTTAACGCTTTCGTGATTATGAATCAAAAAAGTTAAGTAATATTGATATTGCCTTTAAGAGGAGTAATTATGTGTAGGTGAAGCTTTAATAAACCCCCTCCCCCACTGCAGGAAGGACTATACTATCACTAGCACTCTAGGACGTCACTTTAATTTACTGGGAGTTGTGCCTTTATTATGTTAGGGATGGTGATGCTGCATAGTATTTGTTCCGTGCCAACACCGTCGAGGTTGCACTGCACTGTTCAATCCCAAGTATCAGCAAAGTGTAGTGTTGAAGTTAAGTTGCATGGCTTAGTAGAAGAGATTATGCGGCTACTTTGGAGGGTGACTGGTTTGCATGACTCTATTCTGAGCCATTTTCGTCGATAGAAGACTGCGGCGTTGCCCTTGCCTTTGAGTTGAGTTTAACGATATTAGGGATGAAGTTGTGATCTCTTGGTTTGCCTTTGTGGAGTGAGGTTTGGCTCTTGGCTGCGGAACAGTTATTCCATCGCCTCATCTTTCAAGTCTTTCATATTTCTAGATAGTGTTTTATATGGATTGTGGTTCTGTTCTGTCACATCAAGATGGTGACGCATTCTTTATCGGTTTGGTATTGACATGGGATTATGGCGCAGTTTTGTTACTTCAGGATGGCGGCGCATCCTTTGTAGCGTTTTGATTCTAAATTGCAGACCTGCCACTTTAGATGTTAGTTTAAGATTAAAGTGCATCCCGTTTGCTTATAATCACTTATGGGGTGTGTCACGGTTTTGTAATGTTATGATTGCTTTCGAGACCGTATTACATCCTCCGTTTCTCATTGTTACTTGGAGATTGTGTCTTTGTTCCAACCTGTTAATCCTTACTTTATGGAGCTACATCGCAACCTTCATATCTGGTACTTGAATGCTGTGTAGCAGTTCTACTTGTTTAAGTGACTGTTAGATTCACAGATCAATTCTCGTACTTCGTGATTATTTCAAGTTCAACGCGGTATTATAGCACCCAAGTTATATTTAATGGAGAAGCACACTTTTTATGTTGTGTCATCGTCCTTAAAGGTTTGGCGTAATATTACCCAGATTTTGTTTTTGTATCCTTTTGTTGGCCGATCTTCTAAATAGTTGTACCTTTAGTCTTTTCACTCCTAAGAAAATACGTTTTGATTCTTATGTTATTCTTCTTTGTGATTAGTCAATTACATTTTGGGGATTTTTCATAATTTCAATTAGGCGGTGGAGATTCAAATTGTGGTAAATGTATAATTTTCCTCTTCTTCTTCATTGTTTTACACGCTTCAAAAAATGTTAAACAAAAAATCTAATCCTCTCCAAGACAAGTTTCTTTTCGAAACAAAGTAAGGGCATATTTCTTTTCTTGCTGTTTCCTTTGCTTTCCTTCACATCTAACGATTATTGATAATCAATCTGATATATTTTCATTGATATGGCAACCGTTTCTGTCTCTCCCCAGTCTTTGCCATCTAGGGTATCTAAATTAGGGGAAATAGAGGATGTTTTGGGTCATTTCAGGTCCGGGTTATGTAGGTAGGGTTCTTAAGCCTTGCGATCGCATCCACATGCCCCAGATGGTTTCATTTCTATCCATCCTGAACATATTCGATGTGGACTTTAACTTCCCTCTAACCAAATTCTTTGTGAATGGTTTACTGTTGTTGGTATTGTCCCTATTCAGCTTACTCCTCTTTCTTATACTCTTTTGATTGTTACATTTATTCTTTATGCTGAGAAGAGCGCACCACCCTCGTACGAAGAACTCCAATTCTTATTCTATATCCATAAGAGTCCTTCCGATGGTGAATTTGTATTTTATTATGCTCAAGCAAAAAAGCCGGTTTTCACATTTATTCCTGCTATGACCCAGAAGTAGAGCAACTAATATTTCTTTATTTTGAATTTTGATGACTTCCCTTACATTTTTTAACCATATTCAAATTGTCCTCTTTTTTTGATGAGACCAATGCATCGTTCGTATCTCGTAGAAAGACCATCCAGGACTTGGGTGAAGATGAGCGGAAAACAAATTTATTTTTTACCAAGTTGCTACCGTGGAAATACGATTTCTTGCACACTAGGACAACTTCTTTCGTTCTTATTTTAATTTTCTTTAACTACGGATAAATTTAGGGGTATAATTTGATAAATTGGACAATGAAATTTTATTTCCTACTCTTAGCCCTTATAAGGACTTTTACTAATCTTAGAACTTTTCTTATGTATATGTGAGATGATTAGGGATCTTACTGACGGGCACTTTGATGATACCTCGTCAAAGAAATTAGAAGCAAAGAAAAAGAAAAGAGGAGATAAGAGGATAAAGGACGATGCTTGAGCTTTTGACCAGCCCATCAAGAAATATTGTTGAGCCACAGGTTCTATGAAGTTTTTGATTTCTGACAAAGAAATAATGGCGATCGACAAAACACAGGCATCATGGCTATAAAGAGGCACAAAAGAGCTACATATGGTACTCTAGATTATAGGTTGATTATTTGATATTGTAATAGTGATAAACTTGTTAAAATCTATCCTCAAATAATCTTGCACCTCAATATAATCGATATATATACATTTGAATAGCATTGTACATTCATTGAGCAAATTAACAGGGACCGGTCGACCAGTAATAAATCAGGCGGTCGGCCGTCTCTGTGTAAAATGCACAATGAACGTGCACACATGCACATAACAACTATATATTTGAAATCCTGTCTACTGGCCATTTTTTGACCTGTCGACCGTTTTTTAAACAGAGAGCAACCTTTTCCAAAAGACACTTCTTTCTCCAATGGTTGCATCTCTTACCTTTCATCAATGATCATAATTAATGGCTACTGTTCACAAAGAGTTACAACCATTTTTCTCTATATAAACTTATCTAAATCATTGATTCTACATACATAAAAATATTTTTTTACTACTCTAATTTCTGATCTTACTTTCAAAATACTCCTGCATTCTAAAAGCTCTCAATTATTTTAATTGCTTATTGAATCATTGAAATTATTTCATATCTTTTGATTCAATAAGTAATATACTTCCCTTAATCTTCACAAAACATCATTCACATATTTTGAGGATAAGATTATAGGAAGTTTGTACTACAAGTGACAAAACTGTGTTAGCAAGAACACATACCGTCAACAAACAATTATATTCATCTTTGTTGAAGTCCTCGGTGTTGTAAGAGGCAAGTGTTGAAGTCCTCGGTGTTGTAAGAGGCAAGTGTTGAAGTCCTCGGTGTATTAGAGGCGTGAAATCCCGTTCGTTTGCTCGGGTGTTGTAAACCTGTTCCTCCGGGTGAAGCGAGGTAGTTAATATTGAAAATCCAGATAGAAGTCTGGGACTGGACGTAGGATGGTGCTCCGAACCAGTATAAAAATCTCTGGTGTGATTTTTCTATTTTTATTTACTGTGCTATTATCATCTATTTCCGCATTTATATTATATTCCATATTACACGATCCGTGTGTACTATATTAGCACGTGCACTCGCACACACATACTTTTCATTTGGTATCAGAGCAAGGTCATCATATAACCGTAACACAGTTATTTGATATATTCTTGTAATATGGCAAATAACGCAAGTACTAGCACTCAAAACACCACTTACATGGAAGGTCAATCGACACAAAGACCTCCATTTTTCAATGGTCTTAACTATAGTTATTGGGCAACACGTATGTCATTCTTTATGCAATCAAATAGTTATGATGCTTGGAATGCAACTCAAAATGAAATAGTGAATCCAACAACTGATTATTCAGAATGGACTGCGACTGAGAAAACGGCAGCAGACGTAAATGCAAGAGCAATAAATATGTTTTTTTGTGCATTAGACCAAAATGAATATAACCGTGTTAGTATTTGCACTACTGCATATCAAATTTGGCAAACGTTAAAAATCACTCATGAAGGTACTAACAAGGTTAAACAAGCCAAAATAGCCATGCAGAAAAGTCAATTTCAAAATTTCAAAACGAAATCAAATGAGACAATCAATGATATGTATTCACGGTTTCAAACTATCCACCATGCACTTATTGGCTTAGGACAAAAGTATTCTGATTTTGATGTTGTTTCAACAGTCCTATATTCTCTGATTAGTGAATGGGAAGGAAAAGTATTAGCAATTGAAGAAGCTAATGACCTTTCTGTCATGAAGCCAGATGAATTGATAGGAAATCTAATGTCCTACGAAGCTAACTTGCAGACTAGAAAGGAACAAAAAGAAGAAAAGAAAAACATGGCATTCCATGCAGAAAAAGACGAAAATGAATCAGAGTCTGAAGACGAAGATCTGGCATTTATAGCAAAAGGTTTCAAAAAATTCCTAAAACAACGAAAAGCCAGTCGTTATAACAGAAAGAAATCTGGATCGAATAAACCAACACCATCTTCTATAGAATGTTTCAACTGCCACAAAAAGGGGCACATGCAGAAGGATTGTCCAGATCAAAAGAAGAAGTCAGAAAATGACAAATTCAAATATAAGAAGGACAAGTCAAAGAAACGAGCCTTCTCAGTAACATGGGATGATTCAGACTCATCTTCATCAGAAAGTGAAAGTGATTCGAAGAATGAACAAGCTAATGTATGTTTCATGGCAACAGAAGATGAGGTACAAATTCCTACATTCGATGAAATGCTTGATATTAATGCTGAATTGATAGTCAAATATAAAGACATAAAACGACAGCTAAAAGAAGCCAAAGCAGATTTGAGTAGAGCAGAATTTGAACGAGATATGTTAAAAGACGAGAAGAAAATATTAGAAGAAGAACTTGAAAAATTTCAAGAATCATCATCTAATGTTGACTCTCAACTAGTTCTTTTGAGTCAAGAAATTGAAACTCAAAAAGAGAAAAATGATGCTCTCACTACTAAAAATCATGAGCTTGAGGCAAAAGTCAAAATTCTGGACCTAGAAAAGGCTAGTTTACAAAATAAGTTAGATAACATTACTCAAAATGATTCTAACTTTAACAAAGGTCGAGAAAATTTGACAAAAATCATTGAAAATTCACAATCTATTTCGGATAAACAAGGTTTGGGATATAAGAAACAAGAAACGAAGAAACATCTTGGAAATAAAAAGAAGAAGAAAGTACAAAAAACTGAAGCTAAGAAAAATCTTAGTTTATTATACTCCAAACCAAAACCAGTTGTGAAATTTCAAAAGAAAAATATCAAGACTATCAAAATATGGGTTCCTAAAACAAATAACAATTTGATTAGGAACAAATATATTCAGAATTTCATGAACACTGTGCATCATAATACTAATTATGTATATAAAGGGGATACCAGACCCGTATGGGTTTGGACTCCTAAGACCTAACTCTTAGGACCCCATAAAAAGTGGGTACCATGGACTTAATTTTATTTTTTGCAGGTCCCACTTAAGAAAAGAGGAAAGTGGATATTGGACAGTGGTTGGTCGAAGCACATGACTGGAGACAAGAGCTTATTAACAAATATTACATACTCAGATGGTGGCTCCGTCACTTTTGGAGATAATTCAAAAGGCCATATCATCGGCAAAGGCGACGTGAGCAATTGCGGTACATCTAACTTACCTCTTATTACTAATGTCATGCTAGTTAGAAATTTAAAACACAATTTACGTAGTATTAGTCAGTTATGTGACAAGGGTTTTACAATTTCCTTTTCAAATAATAAGTGTAGTATTTTAGATAAAGACCATAATTTAGTTTTCGAAGGTTATAGAGACAGAAATATATATATTCTATATATGAATATTAATCATAATTCAGATATGTGTCTTGTGGCTAATGATAATGATCCATGGCTACGGCACAAACGCTTCTGTCATATAAACTTCAGAACTATTGATAAGCTAGCCAAAAACAATCTAGTTAGAGGACTACCCAAAATGTGTTTTAAGGTTAACAACATTTGTCATGCATGTCAATTAGGAAAATTGACCAAATCATCTTTTAAATCCAAGAAAGTTATATCAACGTTACAACCACTTGAGTTACTACACATGGATTTATTTGGACCTACTAGGGTTCAGTCAATAAATCACAGTCGATATGTGCTTGTAATTGTTGATGATTTCTCTCGTTACACATGGACAATTTTCTTAAAAAATAAAAGTGACACTTTCGATCATTTCAAATCTTTCGTCAAAAGAATTCAAAAATCAAAAGGGATTAAAGTTAAAAATATAAGAAGTGATCATGGCGGAGAGTTTGAAAATAATGAATTTGAGCATTTTTGTACAAAGAAAGGTATATATCATAATTTTTCGTTTCCCAAAACTCCACAACAGAATGGAGTTGTAGAACGGAAGAACCGAACTTTACGAGAATGTGCAAGAACATTATTGAATGGAGCCACCTTACCAAAACATTTCTGGGCAGAAGCCGTCGCAACTGCCTGTTATGTTTTAAATCGTGTGTCCATAAGACCTCTTACCAAGAATACTCCTTATGAATTATTTAACAAAAGAAAGCCTAAAATCTCATACTTCAAAGTTTTTGGTTCCAAGTGTTTTATTTTAAATACGAAAGACCAGCTTGGCAAATTCGATCCAAAAGCCGATGAAGGAATATTTGTCGGATATTCTGAATGAAGTAAGGCCTATCGTATATTTAATAAACGAACCAAAACTATTGAAGAATCACTTCATGTCTCTTTTGATGAATTCTATTAGCATCCTCACACTATATCAGATGATGACGAATCAATAGTCACTGACAATCCAATTATCACGAATATTGATTCTGACTCGGAAATAATTATTGAGAATATTCCTCAAATATGTGAGTTACAATCACCACCAAGGATATTAAGAGACCATCCGGCCCAAAATATAATCGGTGAAATAACATCACATGTCAGAACAAGGAGTCAACTCAATCACATGGGTCATGTCACTTTTCTCTCAACTATCGAACCTAAGAATCCAAAAGAAGCCGCTACAGACGATTACTGGATCATTGCCATGCAAGAAGAACTAAATCAGTTCGAGCGCAATGACGTTTGGGAACTTATTCCAAGACCAACTGATCAGTCAGTTATTGGTACTAAATGGGTCTATAAAAATAAGGCCGACGAACAAGGAAATATAACCAAAAATAAAGCAAGATTAGTAGCACAACGGTATAATCAGGAAGAAGGTATCGATTATGAAGAAACTTATGCACCAGTTGCTCGACTAGAAGCTATTAGAATCCTATTATCTTTTGCTTGTCACCATAATTTCAAACTTTATCAGATGGATGTCAAAAGTGCTTTTCTCAATGGATTTATCAAAGAGAATGTCTATGTCGAACAACCTCCTTTGTTCGTACATGAAAAATATCCTGACCATGTGTTCAAACTTAAGAAAGCTCTGTATGGTTTAAAACAAGCACCTCGTGCTTGGTATGAACGATTACGTAGCTATCTTATTAACTCAGGATTTCAAATAGGCAAAGTCGATCAAAATTTGTTTATTAAACATTCTCAAAAGGATATTCTAGTTATTCAGATGTATGTTGACGACATCATCTTTGGTTCAACAAACGATAAACTCTACAAGGAATTTGCAAGTATTATGACCAAAGAGTTCGAAATGTCTCATATGGGAGAACTGTCATATTTTCTTGGACTACAAATCAAACAACTTCCGAGTTGTATCTTTATCAATCAAGAAAAATATTGCAGAAATCTTATCAAACGCTTCGGATTAGAAAATACATCTGGTAAACCAACTCCTATGAGTACAACTACACATCTTGAAAAAGATGAAAAAGGTAAGAGTGTTGAGCAGAAATTATATCGAAGCATGATTGGTTCTCTTCTTTATCTTACAGCTAGTCGTCCAGATATAATGATGAGTGTTTGTCTATGTGCATGCTTTCAAGCAGATCCAAAGGAATCATATCTACGAGCAGTGAAACGTATAATTCCTTATCTTAATAATACCAAAGATTTTGGTTTTTTTATCCAAAAGAATGTCCATTTGAATTAGTATCATATAGTGATGCTGATTTTGGCGGCTCGCGAACGGATAGAAAAAGTACAAGTGGTACATGCCATTTTATTGGAAAATCACTTGTCTCTTGGTTTAGTAAGAAACAAAATTGTGTTTCACTATCAACATGTGAAGCTGAATATATATCAGCAGCTCTCACTTGTACTCAAGTACTATATATGCAACAAACACTTCAAGATTTTGATATTCATTTATCAAATTCTATTATATACTGTGATAACACAAGTGCTATAAATCTCTCTAAGAATCCAGTGAATCATTCTAGAACCAAACACATTGATATCCGTCATCATTTCCTTAGAGATAATATTGAAAAAGGATATATATGTCTTGAATATGTCCAAACTGATAATCAATTAGCGGACATTTTTACTAAGCCTCTGCTCGAATCTAGTTTTGTTAGATTACGAAGAGAGCTTGGTTTAATTTCAAGAAAAGATCTTGACTAGTAATTACTAATGATTGTCTTTTCCTTTGGTTATATTTTAACTATAGCATTTTTTTTCTAAGAAAAGCTATTTATTTTCTTTAAATAAGAGCCTTTGCTTGCTTTCACGGTCAATTTTCTTTATTCACTCTCATCCACAGGCTTATGTATAAGGAATTTCTTTATAAGCTTGTCAAAATTTCTTCTTTATTCATCTTTTCTTATCTAAGCATAAGGCTCTATACATAATTTTATATGGCCCACATTTGTGATGAGTGTGCTCAAAAATCACACATTTCCGTTACAAGTTCTGAACCAGAGGAGTATTATTCTCCTGAAACACCAAAACAAAAACCGAAGTATCATCACCAATGCATTCGTACTCCTGGCAGTACACCAACCTCAAAATGCGTAAAGAAGGTATTTTGTTCTCCTCGTACCAAAGCATAGATCGACGAGATTCACCACTATCAGAAACATCAAATTGATCTTCAAAGACAGCTCCATTATGGGCAAAGCCAGCTTTATCATGAACAACAACGGACATCGGCACGTTTATCTGTTTTAGAAAAAATGGCATCATTCTTTTGCGGTTCAAACAAGCATGATGTGCATGAACCAATGCCGTCTAGGCCGTCAACATCTAGGAGTCCTAACTCTTGGGATCAGAATTACAACAGGAATGAAGGTGCTCAGAAAAACGGGAGTCCATGGACACATCGTATTAAAGATAATAAAGAAAATTCTAATGACGATTCTTTAACTCCTCATTAGTTATATATATATATATATACATGTTGTAACGTTTTCTCTCTATCACTCATGTAATAACGTTTGTATTTTATAATAAGAGTGAAATATGAATTATATAACTCGACATATTCTCAAAAAACTGCAAAACAGACTATTTTTCATCAGGCAACAAAACCGGTCGACCACCTACAATAGAACCGGTCGACCGTTTAGCCTCTGGATGAAAACGGTCGACCGGCATATTATGAGCGGTCGACCGGTATACGTATATTTAGTTTTTATATATACATAGCGTCATGTTTTTTTTTCCATCCTCCTCCTCATTTGTTCAACCGGTTATTTATCCCCAAATTCCAAACCCTAGTCTCCCAATTTCAAATTCCGATTCTTCCAAATTTTCTAAAAATGGCTCCTCTGCAAAAGAAACCCAAGAGAGGGTCATCCTCCGGAACTTCATCACTCAATATCTCCGCTAAGAAATGGCTCGAAAATCCGGTAGCTATCACAAGATGGAATCAAATGACTAACTACAAATTTCATCCGGGCTCTTACATCAAATTTGATGATTTCACATCTTATGGAATCCGTAGGTTAGCAAATAACTCCAATCTTACTCCATTGATCGATTTTTCAGATAGCAATGTGGAAATAAATCACTTGATGATAAAATTGTTCTATGCCAACATGAGCCTCGAGGAGTACAAACCTGATGATCCGAATGGAGTCATTTGGTCTGTCGTATGTGGCAAACAAATTTTTATCACCCATGATAGGATAGCTTCTATACTGGGTATTCCAAATCAGGGCGATGAGTTTTCATCACATTTCTGCGAAATCTTCACTCGCGATAGCATCAGCCATCAATTCATGGAGGATAACAGTGATGGCACAAAATCAATTGGACTTCGACCCACCGCCAGACTACTACATCGCGTCTTGATGTTCTCTTTGTTTCCTAGACTAGGAAACTACGACGCTGTATACAAAGAAAACTTCAAGGCCCTTTATGCTATTTATGGAGATATCCAAATCAATTGGGTTCATATGCTGCTTGACGAGATTCTCAAGGTGAACAACTCTACGCGACCTCATTTTTTCTTTAATGAATATATCGTGCGTATTTTGCTAGCTTGTGGCGTAAGACCTCCTGACTCTGCTACCTCGAAACCAAAATGTATTGATTCCATAACCATCAAACGCATGAAGTTTCCTCCTCCTTACCTTCAGATTATGCCGTTTGAACAATGTCAACAAAGAGGTCCAACACAACAAAAAGCTACTTCCTCCCGACCTCGTTCCGAAGAAGTTAAAATGTTGAAATCAAAATCCACCACAAAAGAATCACTTGAAACTATTGCGCGTAATCAATTCTTGCTTGAATCAAGACTCAAGCGCATGGACACAAAAATTGGTAAACGCTTCAACAAAGTCAAGTCATTCTTTGGTATTTTATGGGATGCTATTTCATGTAGCACATCCATCTCTGCTCATGATCAGGACCCAGGCAAACGTCCTGCTCCTCCTGTTTTCAACTGGTCATCAACTGAGGAGTCTGCTGGTACTAGTGGACATGGTCGTGGAGAATCATCTAGAGAGGACGATGATGAGGAAGATGATGGTGATGATGATGATGAGGAAGAAGATGTTCAAGAGGAGACAGCTTCTGACTCATCCTAGATTCTGTTTTCTATCTCTATATTTTGGTTTAGTAATTTAAAACATCATTCGACACTTGTACTAAATGGTGTGTATGATACTCTGGTATGTTTGGACATGTTATATTATTTTTTGCTATGCATGAATTTTCTGCATGATATACTCCTATATTATTCCATTATCTATTATTCCTTTTTGTCGATGACAAAGGGGGAGAAAGTGCTAACAATTATTTGCAGGAATATATATATATATAAAGAATACAAACAAAATCTCAGGGGGAGATCACATATTCAGGGGGAGATTCAGAACTTCAGATATATGTTGTCATCAATCAAAAAAGGGGGAGAATGTTGAGTCACAGGTTCTATGAAGTTTTGGATTTCTGACAAAGAAATAAAGGCGATCGACAAAACACAGGCATCATGGCTATAAAGAGGCACAAAAGAGCTACATATGGTACTCTAGATTATAGGTTGATTATTTGATATTGTAATAGTGATAAACTTGTTAAAATCTATCCTCAAATAATCTTGCACCTCAATATAATCGATATATATACGTTTGAATAGCATCGTACATTCATTGAGCAAATTAACAGGGACCGGTCGACCGGTAATAAATTAGGCGGTCGACCGTCTCTGTGTAAAATGCACAATGAACGTACACACATGCACATAACGACTATATATTTGAAATCCTGTCTACTGGCCATTTTTTGACCTGTCGACCGTTTTTTAAACAGAGAGCAACCTTTTCCAAAAGACACTTCTTTCTCCAATGGTTGCATCTCTTACCTTTCATCAATGATCATATCTATTAATGGCTATTGTTCACAAAGAGTTACAACCATTTTTCTCTATATAAACTTATCTAAATCATTGATTCTACATACATAAAAATATTTTTTTACTACTCTAATTTTTGATCTTACTTTCTAAATACTCCTGCATTCTAAAAGCTCTCAATTATTTTAATTGCTTATTGAATCATTGAAATTATTTCATATCTTTTGATTCAATAAGTAATATACTTCCCTTAATCTTCACAAAACATCATTCACATATTTTGAGGATAAGATTATAGGAAGTTTGTACTACAAGTGACAAAACTGTGTTAGCAAGAACACATACCGTCAACAAACAATTATACTCATCTTTGTTGAAGTCCTCGGTGTTGTAAGAGGCAAGTGTTGAAGTCCTCGGTGTTGTAAGAGGCAAGTGTTGAAGTCCTCGGTGTATTAGAGGCGTGAAATCCCGTTCGTTTGCTCGGGTGTTGTAAACTTGTTCCTCCGGGTGAAGCGAGGTAGTTAATAGTGAAAATCCAGATAGAAGTCTGGGACTGGACGTAGGACGGTGCTCCGAACCAGTATAAAAATCTCTGGTGTGATTTTTCTATTTTTATTTACTGTGCTATTATCATCTATTTCCGCATTTATATTATATTCCATATTACACGATCCGTGTGTACTATATTAGCACGTGCACTCGCACACACATACTTTTCAAATATCACACGTCTTCTTCTCCTCCCCCATCCTTCTGAAGCTCTATCTATCCCCCTTCTTCAGTCTCTCCATGACCCTTGCATTCGCTACTTACCTTTGCCTGAGGACACTATGACCAAACTTGCTGAGAGGGTGGGGCGTGTCACTCCGGATGGTTTATCTCACATTTGCTTCTGCCTCCAATTCTTATCCTATCACCCTTCCATTTCCTACACTCTCCAACCCCGAGCTTGCTACCGAGCTCGAGAGGTCTTTGGCCTTCGTATGTACCTTCTTCTCCTTCTTTCTTTAATGGTGAATTGCTTTACCAATTTTTAGTTTATCCATCTTTGTTTTGTAACAGGTAAGTGCTTTGGCGATTAAGGATCAGAAGAAGGCAGAAGATGATTAGGTCTCATTCGCTGCTCGTACTGCCCAGCTTAAGGCAGACCCTACCGCGGTTGCTTTTGAGGAGACTAGATTGGAGGAAGAGCTCATAGATCAACGAGAGAAAGCGAAGAAGGTGGACAAGGAAACAGAAGAGGTCTTGACATTGAAAGGTCAAAAGTTAGGGAAGAAAGATAAATTGTTAAGGGAAATGGAGAACGCGCTGAAGGATATGGACAAGCTTTCACAGATCATCTACTGTGTGCTTTATAAGTTGTATGCTACGGTTAAGCATCATTTTTTTGTTGATCGCTTGGATAATGTTTTTCCGAGGTCAATCTTAGTTTCTTGGAGGACCCATAGAAGATCGAAGACGCCCTTACTTATTGTAGGACAGAGTGGGCTAAGGAGCTGGAGAAGAAGAAAGCTTCCTTATCTGCCTTCCACAACATCTCTTTTTAGCGAGATGATGAGACTGCGCCATCTAAGAAGACCGAGGCCACCTCGACCCCTCAAGTTAATGTAATTATCCGACCTTTATAAATGATTTTTGCTTCTTTTGTAATAAAAATACTTTTTTTTCTTCAAATTTTGTTGCGTTAATTTCTTTAGTTTACTAGTTTCATCACCGCATTACAAATGACAATGATATTTTCGTTGTTTAGTCTTCTAAGGAAGTATTATTTACTAAACTCTTGAAGGAAAGCATGAGCAAACTTCAAACGCAGCTCGTAGATCGTCTTAGTCTTAGTGCGGGGCGATTTGCAAGTGTAAAAAAGAATTGAATGAGTTGTTCACACAACTTAGAAAGGAAACTCAGGGGTTGCTTTTCAAAATTGACCAAATAGTTAGGGAAAAAGAAGCTCTTAGCGATTTTGTATTGCGTCGGTGGCGGTATGCTTTAGAGAGCGGTTCCTTTCCACCCGACAGCACTCATTTGGACTAGTTTAGGCTTTGAAATCTAAATAGGGAGTAAACGTTGTGTATAATTATCAATTTATTGTACGTGAATTTATTAGATTTTACATGTAAACTTGTTCTTTATATGACATGTTTTTTTTTAAATTTTAACTTCGTGCATCTCGACTTCTTTTGAATCGAACTTTGATTACTACCAACTAGGTCGATCTTTGTGGGCCTCCCTCCGAATCTGTCGAAGCCTTTGAGTCCAAAAATCTTTCGATCCAAATCGCTGATGGCTTGGATGAAACCAGTGCGTCTGAGTTTGAGGTTGTGGCCACAACTTTTGTTGCGGCTTTGGAGGAAGAGAGTCTCCGTTTGACAGTTACTAACAAAGGTCTTGAAAGAGATTTGAACAATGTCCTTTCCGAGCTCAAGGAAGCAAACGATGCACTTGAGTGTCAGTATCAACATAATATCAAGTTGCATACTGAGCTGGATGTTGCAAACTCTAAAGTGACTGAAGTAGAGAAGTCATTGAAGGATGGTGAAGCGCTTTATGAGATCGTTTATGAAACGGAGATTAAAGAGCTAACGAAGACTACAGAAGACATGTCTCTTCAGGCTGTCCACTAAATTGAGGATAATAAGGGTGTCGAAGGACGAGAGAAGGCAAAGAGACCTAGCTTGGGCGCGACCCTTACTCCCTCTACAGGCATGGACACCTCGTTGGCGAATGAACGGAGGAAGAAACTAAAAGCACACTTCCAGGTAAACTCAATGAGTTGCAGCAGATGGAGCGACAAAGGCCAAAGGTGCTTACTTGCTCACAGAGGAAGGGGTGGAAGGAAGATACTCTTAAATATTTTGGTGGCTTTTATAGAAATTCAAAGAAGACTAAGGTTGAACTAATTGATACTTTAGAGAAAACAAGAAAGGATGTTGTGCTCAAGATCTACGTGCTCGAAGATTTACTACGTGGAGCTCAGGCTACCCTTAGTGTCGTAGCAACACTAGTCGACGTGCCTGTGCATTATCGGATTGTCGACCTCGTAAAGAAGCTTAGAAGGGAGAAGGTTAAAGACAAGATGGGGCAGATCGCTTCACAACGCGCAATCGACGTTTTTTCCTATTTTGTACAGCGCTCTTATCTGAACTTCCTTTATATCAAAGAAGATTTTGAGGTAACTACGGAGGATCCGACAAACCACTAAGAAGTTGTTAATTATGATCCAAGAAATATCTTTCGCTTCAAAACAGAACTGCCTTTGGCTAGCATGCCTAAGCTTAGATGTTTATGATTAGCGCAGTATTTTAGGATCCTACAACTTTGGATACTTTGTAAGACCATGTTGCAGAATATTTTTGGTTATACAAATGCTCATAAGGGTACTGTAAAAAACATTTATTATTTTTTCTTTTTTGAAAAGACGTAAATTCCTTGTGAATTTTTACCGGATTGCGCTTCCTTTTAACTTTATTGGTCTGGATTCCTTTGATTTTTCAGCCTTGCACTACTAGGCGATGTTCGGAGACAACCGACTTGGGGGTGAGGCTCAAATCTGCTCTGATTCGAATTATCGAACCTGGAGGGATTATTAACAGACACCAAAGACAAATATAAGGTTTTTTTTATGAAGATAAGATCACGACGCTGAATGATGACCTTGAAGGGTGTTAATACCTTAGATATTGATTTAGATGACAACAACCATATAAATATTGATAGTAATGTTTTTTAAAGTTGTATAGTATATATTGCAGAATATTACACAGGTACAGAATGATTAAACTTGAAGACTGATAGGTATAAAGATCAAGAATGACAATTTAGAGATGATGATCAAGACTCATGAGCTTAAAGACAAAAATTTGAAGAGCTCAAGAATTTAGTATATAGTTATGAGTCATTAGAATAAATTGTTAAATTCCTTGATAGCAGATTCCAATCATTACCACAATTTTTTGATCTTTGATATTTAAAAATATATATTTTAATTTCAAAATATATTTAAAACAAATTTATGAAAGTTTTTTAATAGCTCAAAAATATTTAAAAACAATGTTTAAATTATTTTACAGAGTATTGGATTTTAAAAATAATTTAAAAAACAATCATTTTCAAATTTCACTAGCATATGTCGATATACATATTTTTATATATTGACGTATGGACCGTTGGGGAGATGATTTTTAAAGTTTGATTTTTAATTATATCTCTTCATGAATATACACTTCCTTTTAAACACCGTTTACACCAGTGAAAATATGCCTTTCTAATTTTAAAAAGCTGTGATTGTTTATTACATCTTTTCACGAATAAAGACATCTTTTTAAACACTATATAAAGAGTTGGATAACAAAAATTTTAACTAATTATTCATCTTCTTTCTCTAGACTTTCCTCAGTTATTTTCTCAAATACAAATTCTACTTTGCTCTCTACAAACTATTCTAACATTTACATGTACTTTCTCATCAATTCAAATATCAACTCTCTATCAGAAAGGCTATAAGTAATCTTGTATCCCAAGTACAACTGCTGGTATTTGGAAATCAACAACTTTACTTATTTGTTTGCCCATTCAAATCAAGTGGATATGCTTAATAGTTCGTCTACATTTAGTAGGTGATCTTGTAGCTCAGTAAATCAAGAGTTTTCTTTGGACTCGTGATACATGAGGATGTACCTCGTAGCCTTGAAATCGGGATTGTATTTTGGTTTGGTTTCTATCTAGTTTAAAATTGCGACTGAAAAAAAATATGTACAAGCAATTGTATGAGACTGGATTTCTGATTAGTTAATCCGAACCGGTATAAAATTCCTTATGTTTTCTCTCTTATTTTACTGCTTTTATATTTATCTATGATTGCATCTATGAGTGATACTCACTCCCTCTAGTGTTACATTAGTCTCATGATCTATTATTCCACAACCCACATTTGATATCAGTCATTAGTTTTCAAAAACTCGTAATTTGATTTTTGAAGAGATAAATGGCTAGTAACATCGATTGATTACTTTTTAAAATTTTTATAAAAAAGCAAAATCATGAAACCTATATGTTACTATCAAATAGATTAAAAACAAATTATTCTGAAAAGTCACTTGATGTTTTGGAAAGGTATAATGTGAAATTGCAGAAATAAGTATGTTATGTGGCGGATGGTGAGCATACACTTGATATTCATACATTAAAAATTAAGGACAAATGAATACTAAATGATGGATACCGAAGACACGTGATGAAAATTCGAAAATCATAAAAGTTATAATTTACAAAGATGAAGGGTTGGTTAACTTCAGAATTAACTAAAAAGGATATGTGATTGATGCCGGCAATGTCGGTAACTCTAAAACTCCTATTATTTCTAATGTTTTGCTAGTTAGGAACTTGAAATATTACCCGTTTAACATTAACCAATTTTATGATAAAGATTTTAAAATTAAACTTGAAAAAGATATTTGCCACATCGAGGATAATGTGTCTAAAATTATCTTTGAATGTACTAGGAAATGTAGTATTTACATCTTAAGTATAAAAGTGCCTTTGTCTTTTGGCTAAACCTAGTGAAACTTGGATTTTGCATAAAAGATCGGCATCTTGAAATTTAAACACTTATCTAAATTGCTTAGAATTTTGATTTTGATTTTGATTTCACAATTCACAAGTATATCATATTTAGGGGGAGTACTGTTTTTCATCCATTTATTTTGATGGCAATATGGGAGGAAAATATAAAACATAACACATGCACATATTAAGGGAGAGTTATTTAACTCAATGAGAGCTGTATTATATTTTATACATAAAAATATTTACATAGTTGTCATCATAAAAAAAAGGGAGATTGTTAATACCTTAGACATTGATTTTGATGGCAACAACCATATAAATATATACACTAATGTGTTGTTAAGTTTTATAATATATATTGCAGAATACTGCACATGTATAAAATGATTAAACTTGAAGACTGATTAGTATAAAGACCAAGAATGAAGATTTAAAGTTGATGATCAAGACTCTTGAGTTCAAAGACAGAGATTTGAAGATCTCAAGAATTTAGTGTAAAATTACGAGTCAAATTTCATTAACATATGTCGACATATATATATATATATATATATATATATATATATATTTACATATGTCGATGATAATTTTCAAATTTTGATTTTCGATCACATCTCTTCACGAGTAGGCAGTTCCTTTTAAACACTATCTAAACCAGTGTAAAAATGCCTTTTAGTTTTAAAAAATTGTGATTGTTTGTCACATCTTTTCATGAATAGCTACATTTTTTCAAACACTATATAATGGTTTTTTCATAAAAAATTAACCGACTTTTCATGTTATTCTTTCTCTAAACTATATCTACATATATTTTTCAAATACAAATTCTACTTTTCTCTATAAACTATTAAAACATCTGCATGTATTCTCTCGTTAATTCAAAGACTAAACCACTATCAGAAGGGCTATAGGTTATCTTATATCCTAAGTACAACTGCTTGTTTTTGAAAATTAACAACTCTACTCTTATTTTTTTGGGTGTGCTTGTTGCCCGTTCAAATCAAGTGGTTGTGCTTAGTAGCCCATCTAAATCTAATGGGTGATCCTGTAGCTCGGTATATCAAGAGAGTTTGCTACGGATTTATGATACAGGAGGATGTATCTCGTAGCCTTAGAGTCAATATTGTATTCTGGTTTGCCTTCTTTCTGGTTTAAAATTGACGATTGAAAAGAAATCTATACAAGCAATTGTACGGGACTGGATGTAAGATTTGTTAATCCGAACCAGTATAAAATTACTCGTGCCTCCTCTATTACTTTACTTTATTGCTTTTATGTTTATTTATGATTACATCTATGATTGATTGTTAGTATAAATCTGTGTTTTTAATATGTGATTTGATATTAATCTTGAAAGAATTTTGGAAGGTTTACATAAGTCAGAAAACACTATTCATCCTTTTTCTCGTGTTAAAATCCATTATTCCACAATTCACAAATGGTTGCCTCTTCAGGTCGTTAAACAAACTAGTGTAGAAAGTGATCTTATCACGTCCTTTATCGTCGATGTTGTATCGAGGCCTGGTGGTGTTCTTTCGCCTCCGTCGAGGGCTAATCATAATGTTATCTTCTAACGGAAATATGATTTGAAGAAGTATTGCGAGCCCAAATTTCATGGGTTGAAGAATTACTACAGAAAGGGCTCATTTCGACTTCTTAGGCAAAAAGCGGTTTTAGTCAATATTTTGCGTCATGGGACCGTAGATCTCACCGTTATGACAACATCATAATCGACGATTCCTCCGGGGCGAATTTTAATCGTAGCGTAGTTTGTTTTATTATAAGCCATAATTTCGACCTTAACTTTTGATGCAACTTTGCATGACGATAAATTTATTCTCTCCTGTCATGTGTGCAAATGCAAGGAATCACGCAGCTATGAGCAGATTTTCAGTAAATTTTAGTTTTTAGTTTTTGCTTGGCAAGCTTTATTTATTTTATGGAATTGTATCTGATTTGTAGGCTGTACCACATTCCATGCATTATCCTTTCTTGCCATTCTCAATTGATTGCTCATGCAGTTCATGCTTCTTGAGCTTATTTTTGGTATTCATGCTCTATCGTGCGCTTAGCACAGTATGCTCGCTATTTGGGTGCAGACTATATTTTAACGGTGAAGTCAGGTCGCGTATCCACAACCTTTTAGTTCACGCGTTTGGTTTTTTGTACTGGTTCAGGCCGTATAATATCCTTACGTTCAGTGTAATTGTTTGGCACACACGTACACCCGATATGTTCTCATCTCGTCCGAGATCTCTCCCGATACGAGATAACTTGTGTAAAAATTCTGAGACGAATGTGACCGAAATCCGATATTTAAAACCTTGAATACAACACACATGTGGGGAAACAAGTTATACATGTCATCTTTTAGAGATATCATGTTGCATAGACAATTAGGAAGCCACTAAAATGTTTTTTGTTCATACATATAACAATGTCAACTCACATATTATGCTATTCTATTATGTATGCTAGTCATAGTTATGAAAAAGGCACACAATGCCGCAAAATAGCTTGGTGCGAGGCGTACATTTGTGGATATTTGTTCATTGTTGAACTCGCCTCTTTCGGGAAACTCTTATGATATACGTTTACAGTTGCTTCTTCTCTTTCGAAAAGAATTGTTATCATTTAACCTTGTACCTTACTTATCTCATGCTAATGAGTTGTTTAAGCTAGACTGACCCGTGTATTTATATACTCGGGTCAGACCGAGTTGTTTCAGGTTAATTACCTGCTATAGGACTTCGCTATGCTGCTTCCGCCTTGAATATTCTACTTATCTCCTTTTATGTAGTTTTGTAGTCGTTTTTATGACTCTGATATGTATCTATTGTTTTGACTCATTGTATATTGTGTGGTCTTTGTACAACTTCTGATGTATCATTTTGTATTGTACCGGAATGTATCTGTATATATATGGGTGTGTGTATGTTTGACTGCTGTTTTGTTATGTGTTGGACACATTGTTGTTGTATTTTGTTCTGATAAATCTGTTAGCCACTTTAGTTTTGTATTAAGTATTTATTGAATATGTCGATCCACTTGCGAAAGGAAAATCATTTTAGAGCACATTAACGCATTTAATATATGTTTAAGACAAAGCTATAGATGGTCGCTCCTAACCAGCCATATTCTCTGCATTAGCAGACAGTATTACCTAGTAATACTCTTTGTTAATGCGGATCTTGGGGTGGGGCGTCATAGCTTGGTATCAAAGCAAGTTGTGACGCCCCACCCCGAGACCCACATTAACAAAGAGTATTAGTGGGTAATACTTCTGCTAATGCGGAGAATAGAGATGGTTAGGAGCGATCATCTATAGCTTTGTCTTAAACATCTACTAATTATGTCGATATAATGATTTAGTTTTTTTCTTTCTCAAGTGGATCGACATATTCAATAAATACTTAATACAAAACCATAGTGGCTAATGGATCCATCAGAACAAAATACAACAACGAAATGTACAACACGTCATAGAACAACAAACAGACATATATATACATATACACTGATACATCCCCAGTACAATACAAAATGATACATCATAAGTGGTACTAGGACCACACTATATACAACGAGTTAAAAATATAGAGAGATGTCAGAGTCAATCGAAAAGACTACAAAACTACTCAAAAAGAGATAAGCAGACATCCAAGGCGGAAAAAATCAAAGCAAAGTTCAAAGCAGGTATCTAACCTGAAACAATTTGGTTAGTGTACATCCACTTTGAGAGAGCGCTTTTATTAATACCACCGAGAAGAGTACAAGAGATTGATTACAAATGATCAATAATTTTAATAGAATTGATTTTTGAAGAAGAGAATTGGAGAAAGTTAGTTTTTGATAAAACCCTAATTGATGGAGGTAAAAACCCTAGCAGTCGCGTTTTAGATGCATACATAAGTCTCATCTCTGAAACCTGAAGATAACTTATATAGGAGAATAGAAAAACCTAGGAAAAAAATTCAAAATTGCCCCTTCGAACATCATAAATCTTCATGTCAAACTCAGGTCAAAAAATAGACATAAGTCGCCTGAGACGTGTGATAAAAAGCCTCAGCGTCTAAGTCAAGTCATTGGAAAACTGACAGGAGTAGCTTCAGATGTCTGACCTGGGTTTCTGGAACAGCTTTTTGAAGCCTCAGATGTCTGTCGACTTCTCTCAGACGTCTATCGTTGTTGCTCCAACACCACTTCACCTTCTTCGTCGTATTTGCCTCCTCCAAGCTCCAATTTGCGAACCGTTTTCTCCGTCATCAAGTTACTTCCAACTCCTTCCGTTTCATGTATAGTATAGCCAAAATTCGACATGGAGATCCCACGGACTAGGATCAATAGACAAACCAGCTCTGAGTAACTCAAGAAGTAATGCATATGTTTGGACTTAGTTCTACCTCATTCCTACGATGCACAATAAAATACATGTCTACATAAGTAGTATCAAGGTTAAGGTATACTTTTAATGATGTTCGTATCTTAAAGACGTCAAGTGGAGTATATGTAACGACCCAGGATTTTAATTAATTTAAATTTGAATATTTAATTAATTTTAAATATTAATAAGTGAATTTATAAGTCGAATAAATTTTAATTTGAATAATTGGATTTAATTGAATAATTAAATCGATGATTTAATATGTTAAATTATGGAAATAATTGAAAATTGGGTTAAATATGATTAAAAATGATTTGTAAAATTTTATTTTATCATATTGGAGTTAGAATGATATTTTGGAACTTTTAAAATTGAATTAAAAGTTAATTTGTGAAAATTGAATATTTTAATATTAAATCGACTAGTGAAAATAGTCAATTTTTGAACAGTCTCAGAATTGAACGAAACTAGTTTCATTGGATCCGTAATAGTTAGTTATTACCGGATTTGAATTTTCGTAGCAATCGGAGTTATCGTTTGATCGTGGCAGCTCGAAATGCATCGAATTATTTTTAATATTAATTTGGCGAGTTAAAATAGCCATTTTTCAAAAAGTCTCGAATTTCGACGAAACTAGTTTCATCGGATCCGCAATGTGATATTATTGTAAGGTTTCAAATTTCGTGTCAATTGGATTTACCGTTTGTCCGGTACAAATTAAAACGCCTAGAAAATCGTTTAAATCGGTTTAATTTAAATTGAACGTTTATAGCCATAACTCGCATAGATGTCCGAATTAGCTTCCGAAACCTGTTCCATTGTGTCCGGAACGCGGGGTAAACCCTAGAAACGCTGATTACGGCGTGTGAATCGGAGTTCGGAATTTTCGGAATGAATAGTGTCGTTCGTTCTTCTATAAATAGCCCCCCCTCTCTCTAAAAAAAAAAATATAACCCTAAACCCTAGCCGCCGCCAGTTATGAACCAATGGCCAAAATTTTTCGAATCTTCCTCCATTAATCTCTCTCAATTCGTATGTTTTCGTGGGAAACTTTCAACACGAGTTTTGTAGAGCGTATCAAGATCTTCAAATCAATACGGTGGGTCGTCGTTCAACGTAGCGAGGAGGGAGAAATCATGGCCAAAAGGTGCTTGGTTGCGCACGCAATACGATGGGCTACAGGTGGCCGAGCTCTATGGTACTGCAGCCGAGTGTGGCTCTTGCGAAGGGGGTCAGGATGGCATCACTTGATCATGGTGGAAGTTGATGTGGTGGCCGAACTTGCAAATCCTAATATATGCTATGGGTTCGGCTTCAATATACAGGGAGAGACGCGTGAACGAAGAAGAAAGGGGTAGGGGGACGTGCGGCCTGGATAGCTTGAGGGTGAGATCGTGTGGCTCAGAATTGTGTAGGTTAAAAATTATAATTAATTGTTGTAAATTTATTAAGTTAAAATCGTGTAAACTTCATAAAATCATATCTTTTTCATACGAGGTCAAAAACGCGCGAAATCAATTGCGTTGGATTCGTATGGACGAGCACTACGCGATGGAATTGGATTGGAGTCGTTTGGAGTTAGTGAGAATTTTGGGTAAAATTAAACGTCCGTTTAATTTTATTCGAAATAAATCGCTAAAACGAAATTGAAATCAAGGTGAGAACTTCTCACTCAATCGAATCAGTTTCGATTTTATTTTAAATAGTTAGATTTAAAATATTTGAATGCATGTTTGAATGATGATTGTTATCTATTGATTGTTAAAATAGACATTATGCGCCGTTAGTAAGCGGATGTTATTTATTAAAAACATATACCGCGAATATTTCATAAACAGTGAAATTGGTATTATATATAATAGCAATATATATATATATATATATATATATATATTGGCATATGTATATATTGGAGTTATTGATTTCCCGCATTTGTATAGCGGATGAGACCCTATTGCGCCGTCTATTAAGCGGATAATATTTTAAATCCCATATACCGCGATAATTCCGTACTGGAGCGGAATTGGTATTGTGCTAATGTTTGTGGATGCAGGAAAACGGGTTGGAGGGATCCAACAGGATTCCTCAACAGTATTTATTTGATTTTGAATATTTTGATATTCGTTGATTATCATATCGATATATGATATCGTTGTTGTCGTGATTGACTATTTGGTATGTAGCATCATTGGACCAAATTTGAAACTTTAAAATGATTTTTAAAGTGATTTTTGAAAATATACTATATGTTTGGAAATTGATTCATTTTAAATAAATAACTTTATGATTTTTAATGTTATAAAAATTATGATTTTTGAGGAATATAGTTAAAAGTTGATTTTTGAAAATATGAGGCTAATGATTTTATAAAATAGTTTAATCGGGATTTTAGAATTTATTGTGAAAAGTTTAAATATAGGATTTATAAAATTTAATTATTTTATGAATCAAAATGATGAAATTATAAAGGAGTTTAAAGACATATTTTAAAATAATAAAATAAATTGATTTATATAAAAGGATTTATAAATTGAAAATTTGTAAATTAAAATATTTGAATTATAAAAACGAGTTTTTATAAGTGTTAGAATGAATTGTGAATGAACTTCAAAATGGAATGAAATTTATAGAATTATAAACGGTGAAGTTATAAATGGAATTTTATAAGCAGTAGGTTTATAAAATTTATAAACTTATTGAAAGAATAGATTTGGATAAATAATTGAATCTTATAAGTTATAAGATTTATAATTATGAAGTTTAAAGGAACGATTTTGTAAAATAATCACTTTATAAGCATTTAACTTATAATATGAACCTTTGTTTTATAATTGAGTTATAAATTGAATAGGTTAATAAAGGAATTTATAAAAGGAAGTTGTTATAAAATAAATAGAAAAGGAATTTATAAACGTTGTTTTATAAATTCGCAAACAACTTATTTTGATAAGTTAATTTTTATAGCTTAATTATGGAGTTATATTCACGTTTTAGACAGTGAATAATCCTTTGAAATAAAATGAATAGAAGTGATGAAAGTTGTTAACGTAGTATATTCACGTTTTTGAATAGTGAATAATATGTTAAAGAAAATGTTTAGAATGTGATATTTTAAATAGAATTAAAACAATCTAATGATGTTTAAAAATGTGCTGAGATTCGAAACCCTAGATTTCAACATTTATTGTTGAAATAGACGTTTTCGAGAAATAAAAGGAAATGGTAGACTATAACACTGTTGTTATAGTAAATGATTTCCGAAAGGAAATGTTTTGTATAGTATTGGGATTTATATATCTATTTTAATTTCGAATCCCTATACTAGTGATTTTGGGACGTCGTAACGATGTTTTACGCAACATTTGTTTTGGCCGAAATAAATATGTTTAAGAGAATGATTTCCTTAAAGAATGAAATATATACTTAATTTCGATTTAAGTATATTGAATATTTTCCATGTGTTGAAAATAAATAAAATTTGAGAATTACTTATTAAATAAGTATAGAAATGTTTTCCAATATAAAGTGAATGTTTTGAGAATTTATCTTTTTGAAGATAAATTGGAATGAATAATTGAAATCGTTTATTCATAAATATTGTGAAATATAAATTCACTATGGAATTTATGAATAGAAAGGGAAGTTGTTTAAAAATAAATATTGATTTATTTTTGAAGTGTGAAAATTATATATCTAGTAAAGATATTTTGGAAAATAAATAATTTGGAAAATTATTTGGAATCTGGTGATGTTGTGCATATCCATTGATAGTTCAATAACCGATTATCAATATTTACCTTTGAAAGGTATTTGTTGTGATTTGCTTGAATTTGAATCCCACACTTATTTTTAAATTATTGCGCTCGTTATTCGGATTACCCATTACGAATAGTGATACGACGTAATGGATAGCATTGAAGACCGATGTTGAAGACCGGATATTTGTGAGAGTAATAGGATGACCTATCGATTGTCTCTGCACTGAGTTGCAACGGTATAGAGACTCCCTAAGTGATGGGAAATCCGATCAGGATTGTGGATATCCGGATTGCAAGGACTTCTTTGTAAGTGCCTTCGGTTTTGTTCGATTCCGGAACAGACTTGTATGGATTGTATGTCTGACATTACAAATTGAGATATAAAGCCAATTTCTTTCAAATATATTTCTGTTGGTGGCGGAGAATTTATTCTCTTAGCTTAACACCCTTCTCTGAGACGTACGAGCTCAGAGGTTATGTAGTTGAAGGTTATCAGCGATATATTCCCAATTTGGTAATGTGACATGCTGAGTGTTGCTGTAAATGATCATTGTGTTGATTATTTGTGATAGGATCATTTATTTGATCGTCTATCCTGGTGATCATTTCTATGATCGTTTGTTGAACCAAAGCATGGCTTTTGTATAAAGTATGTTTTTGTGGATGTGACTTCGTCGAGCCTCACACCTCGGGAATGGTCAAAACAGGAAAGATGCGGCAAGGTTATGAGGGGTAGCTCCCTTTAGGGTATGTGCATTTCCTTCTGGAAAAAGGTGGTATCGTGGTATGGAGCCCAGATACTTACTCATGTTGAAAACACTTTATGATTGTGTGAATTGATTGCGAGCGCTCGGTTAAAGGTCCCAAAGGACCGGGGGATGGCATACTCGTGTAGTAGTTACCTAGTGATAAAGGTAACCCGGCCTTGTGTTGGCAGAGAGCTGGTTAAGTTCTTGGGACGTCCATCCAGAGGCGTTTCCATGTGGCAATGGGAAGTTCCTTGGCCTGACCATTCGTTGGAAATCCATAGAAACAATACGAGACCGGTACGGCTTTAGTTGTATAACCTGCTATGGAATGTGGCGGTAACCTGCTATTGAACATAGTTAGCTATAGTAGGCATACGATAGTGGTCGTATGTTGGCTAAGATTTATATTCTACTTTCGAAATGAATTTTTCCTACACTATGCACTAGTAATAATATCAAATGTTATTTTTAATACGTATCAAGCATCTTTGACTATCATAAGGAGAAATCTCCTCCGATTCTGCGTTTGCATTGTGTGTGTGTGCGGGAGGCCTTATGGTAGTCTCATTTTTAAAAGCATTGCGAATTGACTTTAAAAATATTCCTCTATTTTGATTTTAAAGATAAATAAACTGTTTTGAGTTCTCACACCAGTCACATGACTGACTCGGAGTTTATTGTTTTCCTTCCTAAACTCTGGGTGCCCACCAATTTCCACACGGGCAGTTAAGAGTTAGGTTTATCAGGATATTCTGGATATTCAGGAGTTGCAGGAGGCAAGCTGGATGGCATGGCGTATTATTAGTATATAGTACTTCTCTTTTTCCGCTGTTTGATGTTGTTGTTGTTGTACACTCTGATGATATGATGTAATGAAATGTGATGTAATGTAATAACTGATATAGTTCTTTGTTTAAAGATTATTCATTTATTTATTATATGTTGTTCCGCTACGATTGTGAGATTCTGGTATTGTTGTGTTGTGTTCTGTTCCGTTCTATTTTCTATTCTCTTTTTCCCTCCATTTTCTATCTTCTTCTCTCTTTTTCTTTCTTTTCTTCTTCTTAAACCCTCAGTGTTCGGTTTTTCGGCATCCGACTGATTGGCATTCGATACAGTGGACGTATTGATGTCGATATTTGGGAGTCGAAGAATTGGGTCCTGACAACGTGGTATCAGAGCATATGGTTAAGCGACAACCATGGTTCTGTTGGGTACTACTCATTAGAGATAGAGTTAGTAGTACTATAGAATGAGTTTGAGTGTAATAATAGCTATGAGAGCGTATTTGTTAGTGAATATAAATTGTTTTGTATTGTGTTGACTTATCGGTTGATTGTTTATAGATTCCAGTCGATGTAGTCTAGCTAACTATCGTAGATAGGGGTTTCTAAACTCTTAAACAAGATAAACCGACACGATATTGTTTTAAATTGGGTAAATGGAATAATTTTACCTTGAGTATATTTTATATATAAAGGAATAATTTTTCAGAATTATTAAAGTGTATATAAGTTGATTGTTTAGTTGTTTGAATAATCTAAATAAAAGAATAATTGTATAAGCAAAAGAATTATAAGAATTGAATTATAATTAAAGTGATTTACAATTGTGAAATAAACTTATATATATAAGAAGTGAAACTATATGAATATATTTATGAATATGAGTTGTAAATAAAAAATGAATTTAAAGTTAAATGGAAATATAACTTAAGAGATGTTGAATGAAGTTGATATTGGTATCAAAGTAAATTATTAAAGTTAAGTGATAGATATGAACTTAAGTTATGTAAATGAAATTCAACTTGAAATGGTTAAATGAATTACCAATTGAATTGAATTAATGGATTGAATGTTAATCAATTAAATGTGAATTAAGTTGATATGAAATAATGAATGTTAGTGTTAATTCATTAAAATCTAATGTTATTGGAAGTTGAATAATTGAATGAAAATCAATTTAATTAAACCAAATTGAATGAATATAAGCAAAGGAATTTGGTTGTAATTAATATACATTGATTGTTATAAGAATGTTAGTTGATTGTATATAATTCATTAAGCATTAATGAAATTGGAAGCTAAATTAATTGAAATCCAATTGAAAGTTAAGTGAATCTTAAATAGAATTGAATTTGATTGGAAGTGAACCAACTTGAATATGAATTAGTGAATGCAAACTAATTAAAATTGAAAATGAATGTTAGTAAGAAAATCCACTGTTAATGAATCAAATGTGATTTAAATTGAAAACCTATTTCATTGAATGTTAATGAGAATATGAATGAATATTTATTGGTTATGAATGCTAGTTGGTTGATGGTTGAAGATATTGCTTTTGTTTCATTTGCTATGTTGACATATATAGTTATTATGTTGCTATATGTTGTATATCGATACTATTGTCAAATATGCATGATTCTCATGTTGTTTGTTGAGTGTTTAGTAGGTGCAGATCGTGTTTGCTTCGCATTTGGAGCTCGCTTTCGCGCTATATTAGCCGTATATGCTCGCTAATAAAATATAAGGTACATATCTCGGATTAAATACCGTACTTTTATACCTTTTTCCCTTCGGGATGCCTCATTACTTGATGAGATGTATATTTTTGATATATATACTGTCATTTTTTTTTCGGATCGAGCCGCGCAAAGGAGACTATGGCGAATTTTTCCGAAAATTTAAGGCGTTAGAAAAAATTTGAGAAAATTGGAAATTTTTTGAAAACTTCGACTTTTATTTGGAGTTGAAAGTTAAACAATAGTAGTTGTTTTTGAAAAGATAACTAAGTATGATTGGAAAACTTAGTAAAGTTATTGTAAGAAATTTAACTATGAATTTTGGAAAGTTAATAGATTCTGTAACTTTTCTTACTTGATAATTTCGAGGACGAAATTCTTTTAAGGGGGGAAGATTGTAACGACCAAGGATTTTAATTAATTTAAATTTGAATATTTAATTAATTTTAAATATTAATAAGTGAATTTATAAGTCGAATAAATTTTAATTTGAATAATTGGATTTAATTGAATAATTAAAACGATGATTTAATATGTTAAATTATGGAAATAATTGAAAATTGGGTTAAATATGATTAAAAATGATTTGTAAAATTTTATTTTATCATATTGGAGTTAGAATGATATTTTGGAACTTTTAAAATTGAATTAAAAGTTAATTTGTGAAAATTGAATATTTTAATATTAAATCGACTAGTGAAAATAGTCAATTTTTGAACAGTCTCAGAATTGGACGAAACCAGTTTCATTGGATCCGTAATAGTTAGTTATTACCGAATTTCAATTTTCGTAGCAATCGGAGTTATCGTTTGATCGTGGCAGCTCGAAACGCATCGAATTATTTTTAATATTAATTTGGCGAGTTAAAATAGCCATTTTTCAAAAAGTCTCGGATTTCGACGAAACCAGTTTCATCGGATCCATAATTTGATATTATTGTAAGGTTTCAAATTTCGTGTCAATTGTATTTACCGTTTGTCCGGTACAAATTAAAACGCCTAGAAAATCGTTTAAATCGGTTTAATTTAAATTCAACGTTTATAGCCATAACTCGCACAGATGTCCGAATTAGCTTCCGAAACCTGTTCCATTGTGTCCGGAACGCGGGGTAAACCCCAGAAACGCTGGTTACAGCGCGTGAATCGGAGTTCGGAATTTCCGGAATGAATAGTGTCGTTCGTTCTTCTATAAATAGCCCCCTCTCTCTAAAAAAAAATATAACCCTAAACCCTAGCCGCCGCCAGTTATGGACCAATGGCCAAAATTTTTCGAATCTTCCTCCATTAATCTCTCTCAATTCGTATGTTTTCGTGGGAAACTTTCAACACGAGTTTTGTAGAGCGTATCAAGATCTTCAAATCAATACGGTGGGTCGTCGTTCAACGTAGCGAGGAGGGAGAAATCATGGCCGAAAGGTGCTTGGTTGCGCACGCAATACGATGGGCTACAGGTGGCCGAGCTCTATGGTACTGCAGCCGAGCGTGGCTCTTGCGAAGGGGGTCAGGATGGCATCACTTGATCATGGTGGAAGTTGATGTGGTGGCCGAACTTTCAAACCCTAATATATGCTATGGGTTCGGCTTCAATATACAGGGAGAGACGCATGAACGAAGAAGAAAGGGGTAGGGGGACGTGCTGCCTGGATAGCTTGAGGGTGAGATCGTGTGGCTCAGAATTGTGTAGGTTAAAAATTATAATTAATTGTTGTAAATTTATTAAGTTAAAATCGTGTAAACTTCATAAAATCATATCTTTTTCATACGAGGTCAAAAACGCGCGAAACCAGTTGCGTTGGAATCGTATGGACGAGCACTACGCGATGGAATTGGATTGGAGTCGTTTGGAGTTAGTGAGAATTTTGGGTACAATTAAACGTCCGTTTAATTTTATTCGAAATAAATTGCTAATACGAAATTGAAATCAAGGTGAGAACTTCTCACTCAATCGAATCAGTTTCAATTTTATTTTAAATAGTTAGATTTAAAATATTTGAATGCATGTTTGAATGATGATTGTTATCTATTGATTGTTAAAATAGACATTATGCGCCGTTAGTAAGCGGATGTTATTTATTAAAAACATATACCGCGAATATTTCATAAACAGTGAAATTGGTATTATATATAATAGCAATATATATATATATATTGGCATATGTATATATTGGAGTTATTGATTTCCCGCATTTGTATAGCGGATGAGACCCTATTGCGCCGTCTATTAAGCGGATAATATTTTAAATCCCATATACCGCGATAATTCCGTACTGGAGCGGAATTGGTATCGTGCTAATGTTTGTGGATGCAGGAAAACAGGTTGGAGGGATCCAATAGGATTCCTAAACAGTATTTATTTGATTTTGAATATTTTGATATTCATTGATTATCATATCGATATATGATATCGTTGTTGTCGTGATTGACTATTTGGTATGTAGCATCATTGGACCAAATTTGAAACTTTAAAATGATTTTTAAAGTGATTTTTGAAAATATACTATATGTTTGGAAATTGATTCATTTTAAATAAATAACGTTATGATTTTTAATGTTATAAAAATTATGATTTTTGAGGAATATAGTTAAAAGTTGATTTTTGAAAATATGAGGCTAATGATTTTATAAAATAGTTTAATCGGGATTTTAGAATTTATTGTGAAAAGTTTAAATATAGGATTTATAAAATTTAATTATTTTATGAATCAAAATGATGAAATTATAAAGGAGTTTAAAGACGTATTTTAAAATAATAAATAAATTGATTTATATAAAAGGATTTATAAATTGATAATTTGTAAATTAAAATATTTGAATTATAAAAACGAGTTTTTATAAGTGTTAGAATGAATTGTGAATGAACTTCAAAATTGAATGAAATTTATAGAATTATAAACGTTGAAGTTATAAATGGAATTTTATAAGCAGTAGGTTTATAAAATTTATAAAGTTATTGAAAGAATAGATTTGGATAAATAATTGAATCTTATAAGTTATAAGATTTATAATTATGAAGTTTAAAGGAACGATTTTGTAAAATAATCATTTTATAAGCATTTAACTTATAATATGAACCTTTGTTTTATAATTGAGTTATAAATTGAATAGGTTAATAAAGGAATTTATAAAAGGAAGTTGTTATAAAATAAATAGAAAAGGAATTTATAAACGTTGTTTTATAAATTCGCAAACAACTTATTTTGATAAGTCAATTTTTATAGCTTAATTATGGAGTTATATTCACGTTTTAGACAGTGAATAATCCTTTGAAATAAAATGAATAGAAGTGATGAAAGTTGTTAACGTAGTATATTCACGTTTTTGAATAGTGAATAATATGTTAAAGAAAATGTTTAGAATGTGATATTTTAAATAGAATTAAAACAATCTAATGATGCTTAAAAATGTGTTGAGATTCGAAACCCTAGATTTCAACATTTATTGTTGAAATAGACGTTTTCGAGAAATAAAAGGAAATGGTAGACTATAACACTGTTGTTATAGTAAATGATTTCCGAAAGGAAATGTTTTGTATAGTATTGGGATTTATATATCTATTTAATTTCGAATCCCTATACTAGTGATTTTGGGACGTCGTAACGATGTTTTACGCAACATTTGTTTTGGCCCAAATAAATATGTTTAAGAGAATGATTTCCTTAAAGAATGAAATATATACTTAATTTCGATTTAAGTATATTGGATATTTTCCAAGTGTTGAAAATAAATAAAATTTGAGAATTACTTATTAAATAAGTATGGAAATGTTTTCCAATATAAAGTGAATGTTTTGAGAATTTATCTTTTTGAAGATAAATTGGAATGAATAATTGAAATCGTTTATTCATAAATATTGTGAAATATAAATTCACTATGGAATTTATGAATAGAAAGGGAAGTTGTTTAAAAATAAATATTGATTTATTTTTGAAGTGTGAAAATTATATATCTAGTAAAGATATTTTGGAAAATAAATAATTTGGAAAATTATTTGGAATCTGGTGATGTTGTGCATATCCATTGATAGTTCAATAACCGACTATCAATATTTACCTTTGAAAGGTATTTGTTGTGATTTGCTTGAATTTGAATGCTACACTTATTTTTAAATTATTGCGCTCGTTATTCGATTACCCATTCCGAATAGTGATACGACGTAATGGATAGCATTGAAGACCGGTGTTGAAGACCGGATATTTGTGAGAGCGATAGGATGACCTATCGATTGTCTCTGCACTGAGTTGCAACGGTATAGAGATTCCCTAAGTGATGGGAAATCCGATCAGGATTGTGGATATCCGGATTGCAAGGACTTCTTTGTAAGTGCCTTCGGTTTTGTTCGATCCCGGAATAGACTTGTATGGATTGTATGTCTGACATTACAAATTGAGATATAAAACCGATTTCTTTCAAATATATTTCTGTTGGTGGCGGAGAATTTATTCTCTTAGCTTAACACCCTTCTCTGAGACGTACGAGCTCAGAGGTTATGTAGTTGAAGGTTATCAGCGATATATTCCCAATTTGGTAATGTGACATGCTGAGTGTTGCTGTAAATGATCATTGTGTTGATTATTTGTGATAGGATCATTTATTTGATCGTCTATCCTGGTGATCATTTCTATGATCATTTGTTGACCCAAAGCATGGCTTTTGTATAAAGTATGTTTTTATGGATGTGACTTCGTCGAGCCTCACACCTCGGGAATGGTCAAAACAGGAAAGATGCGGCAAGGTTATGAGGGGTAGCTCCCTTTAGGGTATGTGCATTTCCTTCTGGAAAATGGTGGTATCATGGTATGGAGCCCAGATACTTACTCATGTTGAAAACACTTTATGATTGTGTGAATTGATTGCGAGCGCTCGGTTAAAGGTCCCAAAGGACCGGGGGATGGCATACTCGTGTAGTAGTTACCTAGTGATAAAGGTAACCCAGCCTTGTGTTGGCAGAGAGCTGGTTAAGTTCTTGGGACGTCCATCCAGAGGTGTTTCCATGTGGCAATGGGAAGTTCCTTGGCCTGACCATTCGTTGGAAATCCAAAGAAACAATACGAGACTGGTACGTTTTTAGTTGTATAACCTGCTATGGAATGTGGCGGTAACCTGCTATTGAACATAGTTAGCTATCGTAGGCATACGATAATGGTCGTATGTTGGCTAAGATTTATATTCTACTTTCGAAATGAATTTTTCCTACACTATGAACTAGTAATAATATCAAATGTTCCTTTTAATACGTATCAAGCATCTTTGACTATCATAAGGAGAAATCTCCTCCGATTCTGCATTTGCATTGTGTGTGTGTGCGGGAGGCCTTATGGTAGTCTCATTTTTAAAAGCATTGCGAATTGACTTTAAAAATATTCCTCTATTTTGATTTTAATGATAAATAAATTGTTTTGAGTTCTCACACCAGTCACATGACTGACTCGGAGTTTATTGTTTTCCTTCCTAAACTCTGGGTGCCCACCAATTTCCACACGAGTAGTTAAGAGTTAGGTTTATCAGGATATTCTGGATATTCAGGAGTTGCAGGAGGCAAGCTGGATGGCATGGCGTATTATTAGTATATAGTACTTCTCTTTTTCCGCTGTTTGATGTTGTTGTTGTTGTACACTCTAACGATATGATGTAATGAAATGTGATGTAATGTAATAACTGATATAGTTCTTTGTTTAAAGATTATTCATTTATTTATTATATGTTGTTCCGCTGCGATTGTGAGATTCTGATATTGTTGTGTTGTGTTCTGTTCCGTTCTATTTTCTATTCTCTTTTTCCCTCCATTTTCTATCTTCTTCTCTCTTTTTCTTTCTTTTCTTCTTCTTAAACCCTCAGTGTTCGGTTTTTCGGCATCCGACTGAATGGCATTCGATACAGTGGACGTATTGATGTCGATATTTGGGAGTCGAAGAATTGGGTCCTGACAGTATACGTAGGTGCTCTTTGGATGCAATCGCCTATGTAAGTGTGAGCATGGTCGGCTTTAAGAAAATATTAAGGCTTAAATTCTCTAATAACACTCAAAGAATCAACTTTGTTCAGAACAAAAATGAACACAACCAAGAGATTGAATGTGAAGGGAAACAATTCTTTGCCGGTTATACACCAAGGCTGACGGTTCAAGATGAAATAGTTCACCATTAGCCAACTATATCATGTAAGTTTTAACTATGGAAAGTTCTAAGGTTTTTTTAAAATTTAACCGACTTTTCATGTTCTTCTTTCTCTAAACTATATCTACATATTTTTTTCAAATACAAATTCTACTTTTCTCTTCAAACTATTAAAACATCTGCATGTATTCTCTCATCAATTCAAAGTCTAAACCACTATCAGAAGGGCTATAGGTTATCTTATATCCTAAGTACAATTGTTTGTTTTTGAAAATTAACAACTCTACTCTTATTTTTTTGGGTGTGCTTGTTGCCCATTCAAATCAAGTGGTTGTGCTTAGTAGCCCATCTAAATCTAATGGGTGATCCCATGGCTCGTTAAATCAAGAGAGTTTGCTCCGGATTTATGATACAGGAGGGTGTATCTCGTAGCCTTGGAATCAATATTATATTCTGGTTTGCCTTCTTTCTGGTTTAAAATTAACGATTGAAAAGAAATCTACACAAGCAATTGTACGGGACTGGATGTAGGATTTGTTAATCCAAATCAGTATAAAATTACTCGTGCCTTCTCTATTACTTTACTTTATTGCTTTTATGTTTATCTATGATTATGATCACATCTATGATTGATTGTTAGTATAAATCTGTGTTTTTAATATGTGATTTGATATTAATCTTGAAAGAATTTTAGAAGGTTTACACAAGTCAGCAAACACTATTCTCATCCTTTTTTCTAGTGTTAAAATCCATTATTCCACAATTCACAAATGGTTGTCTCTTCGGGTCGTTAAACAAACTAGTGTAGAAAGTGATCTTATCGCGTCCTTTATCGTCGATGTTGTATCGAGGTCTGGTGGTGTTCTTTCGCCTCCGTCGAGGGCTAATCTTAATGTTATTTTCTAATGGAAATATGATTTGAAGAAGTATTGCGAGGCTAAATTTCATGGGTTGAAGAATTACTACAGAAAGGGCTCATTTTCCACTTCTTAGGAAAGAAGCGGTTTTAGTCAATATTTTGCGTCATGGGACCGTAGATCTCACCGCCATGACAACATCATAATAGACGATTCCACTGGGGCGAATTTTGATCGTAGCGTAGTTTGTTTTATTATAAGACATAGTTTTGACCTTAACTTTTGATGCAACTTTGCATGACGATAAATTTGTTCTCTCCTGTCATGTGTGCAAATGCGAGGAATCATGCAGCTATGAGAAGATTTTCAGTAAATTTTAGTTTTAGTATTTGCTTGGAAAGCTTTATTTATTTTATGGAATTGATCGGATTTGTAGGTTGTACCACTTTACATGCATTATCCTTTCTTGCCATTCTCAATTGATTGCTCATGCAGTTCATGCTTCTTGAGCTTATTTTTGGTTTTCATGCTCTATCGTGCGCTTAGCACGGTATGCTCGCTATTTGGGTGCAGACTATATTATAACGTTGAAGTCAGATCGCGTATCTACAACCTTTTAATTCACGCGTTAGGTTTTTTGTACTAGTTCAGGCCGTATAATATCCTTACGTTCACTGTAATTGTTTGGCTGAGAAGCCGAGTTGCATATGCTACAACTTACTGTTACTAGCTATGTTAGTGAAATTAACACAGAGATATTTTTATATTGGTTTAGCCCGTTTAATATCCCTAAGTTCAGTTTACTATATTACTATTTTACATAATAATGACAATGTTTGTTCTACAAGTAATGTTGATTATACAAAATAAGATTTGAGATGCTTTGAATTCCATGTTCTCGAAACTAGATTTCCATCATGTTTTGATTTGATCCGAGGGTTGATCTAGAATTTGCCTTTGAGTTTGGCATTAGTTTTTGGGCTAGCTTCACCATTCTCATTTCCAAGAGTGCCGCTATCACTCACATGCTGCATAGCCAGTGCAGTCGATGAGTGATGGAGGTGAGCCATTGATGGTTAGGGAAAGTTGGCTTAAAAGCGGTATGTTGGACCATGCATCTCTTTAATCCCTTCACGGGTTGGTTTATTAGGTTTGTGAATGATTGAAGAGCAGTTAGGACAGAGTCTAAGGTGGGCTCTGCAGAAGCTTCCATCTCGGTTTGGGCTTAGAGGGGATGAATGACCTTTTTGAGATTTTTGAGGCCGTGTGTAATTGCTCTTGGCAAGAGTATTGTAATCTGTGAGATTCATGGTATTGTAACGATATTTGAAAAAAGTATTTAAGTTTTGCTAAAGAGGAAAACAATGCCCTCCTTCTAGCGTTAAAAATGTTAATAAGGTTTTCCATCTCAGAAACAACCAAGTGATTTTTATGAAGTAATCACAGTGCTTAATGCTTTCGTGGTTATGAGTCAACAAAATTGAGTAATATTAATATTCCATTTAAGTGCAGTAATTATATTGCTTTAAAGCTTACACAATTATGGTGAGAAATAAACGAGAAATCGATTCGTTATCTCTGTTCAAGCACTGACAAAATTAAACAATAAAGTAAAGTACTGAAAACAATAAAATAACAAAGAAAATTTACGTGGTTTGGATGTTAAAAAATGTTACGTCCATGGGTAAAATGTCACTATCTTCTCTCTTGATTCTTTGTACAAACTAAAATGATAGAGTACAATTTTTGATCAGTGTGTCTCAAAAAAAGTAAAATTTCCCTTTTTTTGCTAGCAACCTTTCTATTTATAGTACATAGAGGTTCACATGCATTGTTAATGTCATTTTTTTGCCATTTTGGTTTCTACCTTTGGATCGTGCCTTGTTTCGACCATCAATCTTGCTTATTTGATGTGCACGGATTGTGAATATGGCATTTGGTGGAAAACTGAAATTTGAGAGGTTGAATTTTGAACATAAACGGAAAGTTCGAAACTGGGGCGGGATGCTTGGAATTGAAGCGGAAAATCCCAAATTTGAGTAGATTATTTCTTTCTAGTTATATAAAGCAACATGCTTGTGGACTGCGCATATGTGTAAATAAGCTGCAATAAAAAACCATCTCTCACTACGGGAAGGACTATACCATTGCTAGCAGTCCGGAACTTAACTTTAGTTTGTTGGAAGTTGCTTTATTATGTCTGGGTTAGTGATGTTGCGTAGTATTTCTTCTACACCAACACTATCGAGGCTGAACTGCACTTTTCAATCCGAGATATCAGCAAAACGTAGTGTGGAGTTAAGCTGTATTGCTTAATAGAATAGACTATGCGGCTACTTTGGAGAGTGACTGCTTTGCATGACTTTGTTCTGGGCTATTTTTGTCGATAGAGGACTGCATTGTTGCCCTTGCTTTTGAGTTGGGTTTAACGGTCTTGGTATGAAGTTGTGATCTCTTGGTTTGCCTTTAAGGAGTAAGGTTCGACTCTTTGTTGCAGACAGTCCTTCCATCGACTCATCCCTAGAGTCGTTCATGTTTGTGAATAGTGTTTTTAAGGACGGTAGCGCTGTTCTGTCACGTCTAGATGGCGGAGCATTCTTCATCAGTTTGGTATTGACATATAATTATAGCGCAGGTCTGTTACTTTAGGATGGCGAAGCATTCTTTATGGCTTTTTGATACCAAATTGTGGCACATACTTGCCACTTTAGATATTAGTTTAAGATTGTGATGCATCGTCGTTTGTGTATAATCGTTTAAGGGGATCTGCCATGATTTCGTAATGTTAGGATTGCTTTCGGAGCTACAGTGCAGCCTCCATTTTCATTGTTCTTAGAGATTATACATCGGTTCCAACCTATCAATGCTTACTTTATGGAGCTGCAGCGTAACCTTCATATTTGGTACTTGAAAGCCGTGCAGCAGTTCTACTTGTTCAAATGAGTGTTAGATTCATAGATTGATCCTCATACTTTGTGAGTATTTCAAATTTTCGATGCAGTATTATAGTGCCCAATATATACTCAACGGGGAAGCGCGGTTTTTATCTTGTGTCACCGTCCTTAAGGCTTTGGCGTAATATTATCTAGATTTTTGTTTCTTGTGTCCTTTTTATAGTTCAACCTCTATTATAGGCCATTTCTTTGGCTCAGCGTTTACATTAATTTCCCTTTGTTTGGAAAATATGGTGTAACAAGTAGTATTTCAATGTTCATAGAGTGGATTGAGGCAGAAATGTGGAGATTTAAGAGAAACTTATAAAAAATAAATTAATACAACACACATGTGGGGAACAAGTTATACATGCCATCTTTTAGAGATATCATGTTGCATAGACAATTAGGAAGCCACTAAAATGTTTTTTGTTCATACATATAACAATGTCAACTCACATATTATGCTATTCTATTATATATGCTAGTCATAGTTATGAAAAAGGCACACAATGCCGCAAAATAGCTTGGTACGAGGCGTACGTTTGTGGATATTTGATCGTTGTTGAACTCGCCTCTTTCGAGAAACTCTTAAGATATATGTTTAGAGTTGCTTCTTCTCTTTTGAAAAGAATTATTATCATTTATCCTTGTACCTTACTTATCTCATGCTAATCAGTTGTTCAAGCTAGACTGACCCGTGTATTTATATACTCGAATCAGACCGAGTTGTTTCAGGTTAATTACCTGTTATAGGACTTTGCTATGCTGCTTCCGCCTTGAATATTCTACTTATCTCCTTTTATGTAGTTTTGTAGTCGTTTTGTATGACTCTGATAAGTATCTATTTTTTGACTCATTGTATATTGTGTGGTCTTTGTACAACTTCTGATGTATCATTTTGTATTGTACCGGAATGTATCTGTATATATATATATGTGTGTGTGTGTGTGTGTGTATATGTTTGACTGCTGTTCTGTTATGTGTTGTACACATTGTTGTATTATTTTGTTTTTATAAATCCGTTAGCCATTTTAGTTTTTTTATTAAGCATTTATTGAATATGTCGATCCACTTGAGAAAGGAAAATCTTTTTAGAGCACATTAACGCATTTAATAGATGTTTATGACAAAGCTATAGATGGTCGCTCCTAACCAGCCATATTCTCTGCATTAGCAGACAGTATTACCTAGTAATACTCTTTGTTAATGTGGATCTTGGGGTGGGGCGTCACAGCTTCGTATCAAAGCAAGTTGTGACGCCCCACCCCGAGACCCACATTAACAAAGAATATCAATGGGTAATACTTCTGCTAATGCGGAGAATAGAGATGGTTAGGAGCGATCATCTATAGCTTTGTCTTAAACTTCTACTAATTACGTCGATTTAATGCTTTAGTTTTTTTCTTTCTCAAGTGGATTGACATATTCAATAAATCCTAATAAAAAACCATAGTGGCTAATGGATCCATCAGAACAAAATACAACAACGAAATGTACAACACATCATAGAACAACAAATAGACATATATATACATATACACTGATACATCCCCAGTACAATACAAAATGATACATCATAAGTGGTACTAGGACCACACTATATACAACGAGTCAAAAATATAGATAGATATCAAAGTCAATCGAAAAGACTACAAAACTACTCAAAAAGAGATAAGCAGACATCCAAGGCGGAAAAAATCAAAGCAAAGTTCAAAGCAGGTATCTAACCTGAAACAATTTGGTTAGTGTACATCCACTTTGAGAGAGCGCTTTTATTAATACCACCGAGAAGAGTACAAGAGATTGATTACAAATAATCAATAATTTTAATAGAATTGATTTGTGAAGAAGAGAATTGAAGAAAGTTAGGTTTTGATAAAACCCTAATTGATGGAGGTCAAAACCCTAGCAGTCGCTTTTTAGATGCATACATAAATCTCATCTCTGAAACCTGAAGATAACTTATATAGGAGTAAAGAAAAACCTAGGAAAAAATTCAAAATTTCCCCTTCGAACATCACAAATCTTCATATCAAACTCAGGTCAAAAAACAAACAGAAGTCGCCTCAGACATCTGACAAAAAGCCTCAACGTCTAAGTCATGTCTTTGGAAAACTGACAGAAGTAGCCTCAGATGTTTGATCTGGGTTTTTGGAATAGCTTTGTTGAAGCCTCGGATGTCTGTCGACTTCTCTCAGACATTGATGTACACATATAAAACAATGAGGTACACAAGACAATAGTTCCGGATAAGTGAAACATGGAGATGGCATTGATGTATACATATAAAACAGTGGAGAATGTAACCCAGACCAATGTCATGATACAACTATAGATGCAAGCAAGTCAGAAAATCAAGGCATGTAGCCATGGTGACCAAGATAATAACAAAGTCAAATTTACACAAAATCAAAGTGGCCAAAGTCAAATGTAATAGCAATTTCAAATTGAACATGTCAGTGCCGAAGTTAAATATTATCATAGTCAATAAGCACAAAGAAAGGAACCAAATTCAAGTTTAGATGCCAGAAAACCAAGTCGTGGTAGCGAAGGAATCAAACAAGTCAGAATCGAGCCATGATAATCAAGTAATCACAAAACATACGAATTTGAACAAGTTAGTACAAATCTCAAACATTAAAGAAAAATTGAACAGAAAAACAAATTATCGGACAATCGAATATTTGGGGAATTGAACCCTATTTAAACCCAAAGTCACCATTGCCCTAAAATCCATCGAGTTCAAGCAAGCCAATCGGTAAAGCGAAAAGCATAAATCACATACCATTAAAATCGAACTCGATCGAGAAGCAGCCGCAAGCAACAATCAACAGAGGGATCTAATCGAAGAGTATTTCATCATTGCAATATCTAGCGGCGCCTCATTTTCAAGGCCCTAGTTTATAAATTTGGACGAGCGGGTATAAAAGAGAAAGCAACCATTTTTAGCGCGAAGGAAAGAAGGTCGAAGGAATAAAAAGAAAAGAGGGATTTCTTATTTGGGCCGGTTGCCATAAATTATCAATTAGGCTTTATTTTTAAAATTAGGGTTTGATTTTTAAATTGTTTTTCAATTTTTATTTTTTTCTTTTAAAACAGTTGTAAATTCTAGTGTGTGACTAGGGGATGAACTACAGTGGTGTAGTTTGAGAATTCATGACTCAATGCTGAGTTGTGGTATAGCTTTGAGTGTAGAGTTAGGTTAGTCAATAACGGGTGTCGTGATTCTACGAGTGTAAGCGTCTGACTACTTAATTTCTAGTTGAAACCTTGGTGGCAGCAAGTAGGCTGGGTTTTGCCGAAGCTGGGTAAATCTGTGTCGTTCTGTTTCTGTCTTTTATATTCTGCTATTATCCATGTTGCTATTTTTCTGCTATCATCAATACTGCGATTATTTTATATATTTCCGCACTAAATTTTTATAATTAATAATATCACCCTATTCACCCCCCTCTAGGATGAAATCGATTCTACAATATATACATAATTAAACATATAAAATTAAACATATATATGTGTGTGTATATATATATATAATAGTTAAATATATATGTATATATATAAGGCTAAATAAAATGTATATATATGAATAATTAATTCCATTCAAATACTTAAAACATATTTATATATATATTAAAATTATTTCCAAATTAAAATTAGCATAATAAACATACAATAATAATTTTATCATTATTTTTTATATATATATAATAAATAGTTTCGTTCATAATAATTAAAAATATCATTAATAAATATTAAAAAATCAAATTTTAAAATGTAAGAAAATTTGGGATCATAAAATACAGGTTCAAATTTTTTTCATGATTTTTTGAAATAAAATATTATTTTTAATAAATAAAAGAAATGTTCAACCCAAGTAATTTAATTATTAAAAATATTAAATGTTAACAAAAAATTCTGAAAATTTTTCCGTGGGTTACTGCATTGATGCAATATTTATTTTAAATATGATAAATAATTCAAATAATCAATAAAAGATAATTTAAAATTATTTATATATAAAAAAAACTTATTTTCGAATTAAAAAACATATAATGAGCCTTAACCTTAATCAAAAACCCAAATATAAGATCAATTTTGTCCCCATTACCGTCTTTACATTTGATGGAGTACCCAAAACATTAAAAATAACACTAATCACCTTTTCCACAACACAAAATCCGAACAAAGAAATCTGTAACGACCCAGAAATTTCGATCCCGAAAGTTCCAGATAGTTAATGAAAGAAGAAGAATACAGAAAACCAGTCACAGAAACCTCACATTCGCAGCGGATCAAATATAATATCAAATAAGATATCAGTTATCAAAGAAAAATATATCTGTTAATTTAAATATATATCAGACTTACACATATACATATACACTGGAAAAACAATCATCTCTAGATAGTTCAATATCACAGTGGAAACTCTCCATACGTCCCTGCCATCCAGCTTGCCTCCTGAGCTTCAGAACGAACTTACCTGAAAATCTGTAATACTCGGTCTGACCCGAGCATTACATCAAATTAATACCCGGGTCAGGCTGGAAACCAGCGTGAGTAAACACATCAAGCATGAAATACAAAAGCACACAACTTATATAAACCCGGGTTAATTTGTATCAATTTACAAGTCGTTATAGACATCACTTTATATCACACATTAATTTCTGCGTACCAAACTTAGATTAAATGGTCCAATTTACTTTAATCATTCCATTTCATCCTTTTCAATTCACACATCCTAATATAACAAATCGAAGTGGTTTCGGGTATTTACTAATACCCGACTCCGGTCTTTTCGAAACCATTGTCAACTTAACTTACATTATTCAAAGTGAAATACAACTCTACTTTTAATACAGGATGTCACAGTAATACATCATCAATAGATAATCACATCTTCACCGTTTAAGTCAAACATATCATATCACATAGCATCACGAACCACCTATTAGGGATAACAATCAAACAAGGCTTCCGATATCATTCTATTTATCCTTTAATTACATTTAAGTAATTAGCCCTTAATTAATTTCATAGATTAATTATCCTTAACCAAATACAGTAAGTAACCTCTAATTACTTCATTAATTAATTATTAACCATAATTATTAATCACCCTTAATTAATAACATCCAGTAATTAACTTAATTACTTTATAGAGTAAATTAATCCTTAATTTATTCTCTAATTGATCCCTTGATTAATCCCATTCAGAAATCAACTATCCTTAATTACCTTATTTCAAAAATTAATTACCTTTAATTAATTATCTCAATTAATCCCCTGATTAATTACATAGAAATTTAATCCAAATTACTTCCATCGTCAACATCCTTAATTACATCCGGTAATTACCATTAATTACTTCCTTAAGTAATTACGCTTCCATTAATTACATTAAGTAATTATTCATCAATCATTAAGTGTTTTAAATTAATTAAACTTAATTAATTAATCTAAACTAATCACATTAGACCCAATTAATTGCATTAAGTAATTAATTTCTTAATTACTTTTATTAAGTAATTAAACTTAAACAATTTCTCGATTGATTATTTAAATCTTATTAGATGATATACTTGATATATACGAAATCAATTAAGTCCCTTTTTGATTAATTTAGTTCAATACCTTATTTTGAAACTTCCTTACATTTTACAAAAATCATTAAAATATTTTACTTTTAAATCTCCCTATAATTGATTTCAAATTAAGGATTTAAAATAAATATAATTTAAACCCAAACAAGATTTAATTCAAATTTTATAATTTTTTTTAAACAAATGTTAAATAAAATTACTTATCAATAAAAGAGATTTATACAAATTTAAAACCGAATTATTTAATTTCAAATTTTGTTTTAAACTTAAACCGCCCCCTTTTTTTACACTCAGGACTCCCATGTTACTTCGGGTTTGACCCGATGCCTACTCGAATACAACTCGAGAAATCCCCCCCTTTTTCCCAAAAAAACTTGTTCAAGACTAAAGTAAAAACTGGCAACAAGAACTCATCCCAGAACAACCCGAGACAATCATGCAAAACTATCGAGTTCAATCCCGAAGAGAAGCGGTCTTCCCCCAAAGCTCAATCTTCTCCTGACCCCCATGTACACCGTGCACATGTACGGTGGTTCTGACCACCAACGGTCGATGACGCAATCTTCCACAGTTCGACTTCCACCTCACCGAACCCCCACGGTCTGCAGAATGGCGATTTCATCCCTAAATCAAAAACAAACCCATCTTCTCATTTACAGGAAACAGTCACTATCAGAAAATCATCCATCCACGACGATCTCGACCACAATGATCATCCTCATCTTCACCATAGATACCTTAACCTCCATTCTTTACTTTCCCCCCATGCGATCCATTCCGGAACGCCCCCGTCACCACAAGCACCATGACAACTCCGATGTACCAAACAGCCTTCCAAGCCCTAGTTCATCGCATTCTGGCCACCATGGTTACCGACAAATCATTAGGGAATTTTTCCCAAAGTCGTCATCCCCTAAACCTTCTTTGACACCAAACTCGAGCTTCAGATCATCATGGATCGCCGGATATAGGTAAAACCCCCAAAATTCTTCAACTTGAATTTACTCAGTGGATATCAAACTAAAAATTTTGAATTTAGTTTCTAAATTCATCATATACCATTATAACTTTGTTTATGTCTTCGAATCATAAACCTAAAATATCAGATTTTAAGCCAACATCAGATATTTGCCTGTATTCCTTCATTTTGAAATATTCTCAAAACATAAGACCTAGAGACTATTTTTAAAATTTATATTATAGTATGCTAATCATATTTCATTTATAGATCGTACCCAAATTCTGAAAGTTTTAAGGTATGAATTTTTAAATCAATTAGGAGCCTGGAAATAACATTATACAGTGACTTTGTTCAGTCATTATTTCATTTCCAAACATGCATTCAAAATCAAACATTCCTGCAAATATTATACTACATCCAACAATATTCAACTTGAGTATCAACCAGATTTTAAACTGCATGCATTCACTCAATCATGCATGAAGTATTTCCATCCATATATGTCATATTGGCACACTTATGAACTCAGGCAAAACAAATTTTATGGCATCATTACTAAAATTCAACCTAGTCATCAAAGCATATATCAGACTCAATTTAAAAGAAGTGTTTACTCACCATTATTAAGAACAGAGCTTGATTCCTGAAACCTTATGTTGCTTGGTACTGAACTGGAATCATGATGATCAAGGCTTTCTGAAAGTTTGTTGTTTCCAGGTTCTTGATAACAGAAAGTTCTCAAGCTTCTTCTTATTTTTTTTTCTTTTTTCTCCTTTCTAATGCTTCTACAGGTTTGAAACTAATTCTAGTTTCAGGCTTATTTTGATTTGCAAATGAATTTTAGGTAATGATTTGAAGAGGCCACAAATTAAACTGGTTTTACTCACCTTCATTTGGTTAGAACAAGAAACAGAACTTGTTATGAACAGAAATTGGAATTTTTGATCATGAACTGCTTTGAAACCAAATTAATTAGAAGCTTGCTTTGAATTCTTGGATTTGTTTTCTACTTTGAATTTGTTTTTAGGTTGATGTCGATCCCTTGCTTCAGGTTGAAACTGAAAAGATGACTGTAGTTTGAATTTGATTTCTCTGATATATTTTTTTATTTGAAAGGATGAAGAACAAAAGAATGGAGAGGCATTGAACTGAAAATCTCAGTTTTGTATATTATCATTATATTTTGAAAATATGTGTAATTAAATTAAAATTTTGTTTTAGATTAAAAATTAATTTTCCACTTGTTAATTTTCTAAGCTAACACTTATTTGAAAACCTAACACTTGTCATTTAGGTAAGCTATGTAACTTACATTTGTTAATTTATATTCTAATATTTCAATACTTGAATTTGGCATGTGTAAATATATTTAAATGTTTTTATAAATCTTTATATTTAATTTCTATTTAGTTAATATCTCTTCAATTCACATTTAGCAATTCTTTTTTAAAAAAACACAAATCATATACATATTATTTTAAATCCAATTTACTTAAAGATATTTATCTTTTGAATTTCAAATTCAAATTCAATTAAAAATCCACTCATATATGTATGTATGTATATATATATAAGCTTAATTTATTTGTTCAATTTACAAAATTTTAGTATTTTAATAATTTTAAATTCTGTTAATTGCCAATTAACAAATATCAAAAATCTGGGTTATCACATTCCACCTCCCTTTGAATCTTTTCGTCCTCGAAAAGAGACGAAACCAGAATTTATTAAACATTTTGAAACCAGTTAAAATATCCTTTGATCATTTTAAAACACTTTAAAATCTGTATAATATTTCCCAAAATAGTTTTTATAGAAAATATCATTTTATAACTCGATGTTTCAACAAGTCCGTCTTCGTTCTCGTAGAAATTTGGTCATACGTTGATCAGGCGTAGGACTGAAAATCTATAAGTACTTAGTAGACCCATCTTCAACACCCAGTGAAAATATTTGGAAAATAATTCTATTGAAAATATAGAAAATAGTTTTTGAAAATAGAGGATATATCTTTAGTGAGAATGCTCTGGAAATCATCACTCCCATCCATGGTCACAGTTACATTCCAGGGTTACGTTGCCATCGCAGCAAAAGTCCATGTAACTGCAGGCTCTTCGCGGCCTCTCGATTACGCCATGGAACCCACACAACAGATCACAGTTACATCCAGGGTTACGTTGCCGTCGCAGCAAAAGTCCATGTAACTGCAGGCTCTCTACGGCCTCTGATTTTCGCTGTCAAAATGAAACCTCTCCACTCCTACATAGGTCGCAGTCTGCCAATATAAAATCAAACGCAGACTGTTGGCCCTCAGCGGCACACACGGCTTTCGCTATGTTATACCATAGGTCGCATATACATCCTGGGTTACGTTGCCGTCGCAGCAAAAGTCCATGTAACTTTTGGCTCTCAACGGCACACACGACTTTCTCTACGGTATACTCTACTCATAATCCTCAGGAACTAGTTTTGTCCGGACTCCTCACAGGATCAACTTTAGAACCCCCCCTTGGGGCTCAAGGCAGCACCACCCGATGGTACTTCTGAGAAGTTCATTTCAAGGGAGCGCCGTTTTCCCCAGAGCTATCATCAAAACATTTTAGACTATACATATATAGTATCTTCAAATCATACACCTAGTATGATCTTATACAAATCTCTTTTATACCAAAATCGATTTTCCCAAATCGATGATTCTCAAACTAGGCTTTCCAAATTCAATATTGATTTTACCCAAAAATCAAAAGCCTTTCCAAATCCAAAGGTTCCTAAAACCCTTTTTCCAAAATCCCCATATGATCCTTTATATATATAGATATATATAAAATCCTTGATAAAAATCTTTGGATCATTTTAAACTTGTATAAAATCCTTTTATACTTCAAACATTTCCAAAAAACCCTTTTCTTCTGACAAAAGATTCATCAAGGGGAGTTTCATTTTATAAAACAAAGATATTTAACTTTGTTTACCCAAAATCAAATATTCAAATTTGATTACTCTTCTCAATATCATTTTCATTCAAATCCGTACGATGTAGACATATCATCCATATGCTATACCAATCAGATCGCTCACTCGATCACACAATTTCACTTTCGAACTAGTATCGTCCACCCGACTTCCTAGTGCGGACACAGATCTGGTTTCTTGATCAAAAACCGTCATTCTCCTTCCATAGTCTAACTGTGATAGAGAATATCCAGAACCAATCAACAATCCATATCCAGTTTCGCCGTCGAAAATCGAGTGAAAAATCCCACTCGAATCGATATAACTATCTCGAAATTCTATGCTCGAATCTGGATCAAATCACTATGCGAATAGAATAACATACGTACACCCTACGTATTTATCTTTATTGGTTATTAGCCAAATCAATTCCATTTCTATTCACATTCACTTTGATTTTCATTCACTTACTCACATTTGCTTCAATCTATTTAGATTATCACCTCTATTCTTATCTCGATTGGGTATTCAACCAATAACAGTTTAAACTCCGACCAGTTTATTTAGAAAATAGCTTGAAATTTTTTAAAATAGATAAGTAGTTGGAAAATAATTACTAGTTTGTAAAATAAGTGTAAAATAGTTAGAAAATAGTTAAATATTTATAGAAATTTTTAAATAATTGCAAAGTAATAGTAAGATAGTAATTAGTTTATAAAACAGTTGGAAAATTGCTAAACAGTTTCAAAAATAATTGTAAAATAAATATAGATAGTTTGGCTTTTAAAAGAAAGGTTGTATATATAATAAATAGCTTGGAAAAAAATAGGTTTATATTAAAACAATTTTATATTAAAATAAAATAGTCCAGAGTCAGAACTGTTCACTTCCCAATCTCCATTCTCATCAATTTAATTTAAATTTCCACTTCATTTAAATTGACCCAAATCCAATTTAAACAACTCCAATTTCCATTGAAATTGATTCAACCCCAATTCAAGTTGAATTAACCTCAATTTATTTCCAAATTCAATTCAACTCCATTTGAATCTTATACTCATACATCTTTAATCTCCATTTCAATTAGTTCAAATCAAATTCAATTTGAACCAACTTCAAATTCCAATTCACTATGAACTATCTCGAATTACATAAATTCGAGTTAATACTTCAATTGTTGATTTAATTCCTTTAAATCAATTTACCATTAAAGTTTTTAAACAATTCAATTCACAGTTCAAACCTAACATATTATACCACAAGTCAAATTAACTTTTTTTTATCAATAGCCCAAACCTTTAAACAATTTAATTTTGAGTCAATTTCTCAAAATTCCATTTTAAATTATCTCTATGATGGATATATTACCACACTTCACTTCTCATTCATTTAAACAAATCCAATTCACAATTTAAAGAATATTAATAACAATAGGATGATATCATCCAATTCATTTTCAAATTCTAGATCTCAAACCCAGTTTGAGATCACTCAACTCTCAATTACAATCAACCATTTAACTTTCCTAGCTAAATCTTTAATTTCATCTTAAAATTTACAAATCAGGTTGAACATTCTAACATTTCAACTTTTCCCAAGTTAAACTCAATTCACTTAATCCAGTCAACCTTACCCAGTTTGAACTTCCATTTCAAATTTTGAACTTCTCATAAATTATCTTCCCACTTATTAAGTTCAAAAGCTCATCACTTTTGGGTATCACGTCTTATTCCAAATTCAAAACTCAATATTTAGATTTTATTCCAAACCACCTTTGATATTATGTATATCCACATATATACATACTAAGTTATACTTTAAAATTTTAAACCACCTTTGGTTTTAATTCAAAACAAATTTCCTTTAAATTTTCAAACAACTTCTTGTTTGAAATAGGACCATTTCATTCAAATACATTAAATAATATTATTTATTATTTCTTTAAATTAATTACATCATTAATTAATCACATTCGGTAATTAACTTATTTCTTAATTACCTTCATCAAGTAATTGTCCCTTAAATTACTTGCCTCTAGTTACTTCATTAAGTAACTCCCTCTTTATTTATCATTTTCAATTATTATCCATTAATTAATCTCATTAAATAAAGTTTAATTAATTACATAAATTAATTGATTATCCTGAACCCTTTCCCAATTTCAAGATTTAATTCCAGTTTGAATCCATTTCAAACTTGTCTTTAATTTAATTTCAGTTTGGTTGTAATTCTATTACCACTTAATTCGTACTATTATTTTTAGTTTAATTAATACTACAACCAATTTCCTTAATATATTAGATAATCTATTATTTATATAAGATTCATTTACTTTTGAAATCGTTTAAAAACCTTTATATAAGAAAATATCAAGTACGCTCTCTCATATTTATACACTCAACTCATTATAGGGTACCACTTACCCCATTCTTAATGAGTAATCCCAAACAGAGCCAAGGTTCTCGCTTAACCTTCAGCTCTGATACCAAATGCAACGACCCAGAAATTTCGATCCCGAAAATTCCAGATATTTAATGAAAGAAGAAAGAGAAAGAAGAAGAATACAGAAAACCAGTCACAGAAACCTCACATTCGCAGCGGATCAAATATAATATCAAATAAGATATCAGTTATACAAAGAAAACTATATCTGTTAATTTAAATATATATCAGAGTTACACATATACATATACACTGGACAAAACAATCACCTTTAGATAGTTCAATATCATAGTGGAAACTCTCCATACGTCCCTGCCATCCAGCTCACCTCCTGAGCTTCAGAACGACCTTACCTGAAAATCTGTAATACTCGGTCTGACCCGCGCATTACATCAAAGTAACACCCGGGTCAGGCTGGAAACCAGCGTGAGTAAACACATCAAGCATGAAATACAAAAGCATACAACTTATATAAACCCGGGTTAATTTGTATCAATTTACAAGTCGTTATAGACATCACTTTATATCACACATTAATTTCTACGTACCAAACTTAGATTAAATGGTCCAATTTACTTTAATCATTCCATTTCATCCTTTTCAATTCACACATCCTAATATAACAAATCGAAGTGGTTTCAGGTATTTACTAATACCCGACTCCGGTCTTTTCGAAACCATTGTCAACTTAACTTACATTATTCAAAGTCAAATACAACTCTACTTTTAATACAGGATGTCACAGTAATACATCATCAATAGATAATCACATCTTCACAGTTTAAGTCAAACATATCATATCACATAGCATCACGAACCACCTATTAGGGATAACAATCAAACAAGGCTTCTGATATCATTCTATTTATCCTTTAATTACATTTAAGTAATTAACCCTTAATTAATTTCATAGATTAATTATCCTTAACCAAATACAGTAAGTAACCTCAAATTACTTCATTCATTAATTATTAACCATAATTATTAATCACCCTTGATTAATAACATCCAGTAATTAACTTAATTACTTTATTGAATAAATTAATCCTTAATTTATTCTCTAATTGATCCCTTGATTAATCCCATTCAGAAATCAACTATCCTGAATTACCTTATTTCAAAAATTAATTACCTTTAATTAATTATCTCAATTAATCCCCTGATTAATTACATAGAAATTTAATCCAAATTACTTCCATCGTCAACATCCTTAATTACATCCGGTAATTACCATTAATTACTTCCTTAAGTAATTACGCTTCCATTAATTACATTAAGTAATTATTCATCAATCATTAAGTGTTTTAAATTAATTAAACTTAATTAATTAATCTAAACTAATCACATTAGACCCAATTAATTGCATTAAGTAATTAATTTCTTAATTACTTTTATTAAGTAATTAAACTTAAACAATTTCTCGATTGATTATTTAAATCTTATTAGATGATATACTTGATATATACGAAATCAATTAAGCCCCTTTTTGATTAATTTAGTTCAATACCTTATTTTGAAACTTCCTTACATTTTACAAAAATCTTTAAAATATTTTACTTTTAAATCTCTCTATAATTGATTTCAAATTAAGGATTTAAAATAAATATAATTTAAACCCAAACAAGATTTAATTCAAATTTTATAAATTTTTTTAAACAAATGTTAAATAAAATTACTTATCAATAAAAGAGATTTATACAAATTTAAAACCAAATTATTTAATTTCAAATTTTGTTTTAAACTTAAACCCCCCCTTTTTTTTACACTCAGGACTCCCATGCTACTTCGGGTTTGACCCGATGCCTACTCGAGTACAACTCGAGCAATCCTCCCTTTTTTTCCCAAAAAAACTTGTTCAAGACTAAAGTAAAAACTGGCAACAAGAACTCATCCCAGAACAACCCGAGACAATCATGCAAAACTATCGAGTTCAATCCCGAAGAGAAGCGGTCATCCCCCAAAGCTCAATCTTCTCCTGACCCCCATGTACACCGTGCACATGTATGGTGGTTCTGACCACCAACAGTCGATGACGCAATCTTCCACAGTTCGACCTCCACCTCACCGAACCCCCACGGTCTACAGAATGGCGATTTCGTCCCTAAATCAAAAACGAACCCATCTTCTCATTTACAGGAAACAATCACTATCAGAAAATCATCCATCCACGACGATCTCGACCACGATGATCATCCTCATCTTCACCATAAATACCTTAACCTCCACTCTTTACTTTCCCCCCATGCGATCCATTCCGGAACGCCCCCATCACCCCAAGCACCATGACAACTCCGATGTACCAAACAGCCTTCCAAGCCCTAGTTCATCGCATTCTGTCCACCACGGTTACAGACAAATCATTAGGCAATTTTTCCCAAAGTCGTCATCCCCTAAACCTTCTTTGACACCAAACTCGAGCTTCAGATCATCATGGATCGCCGGATATAGGTGAAACCCCCAAAATTCTTCAACTTGAATTTACTCGGTGGATATCAAACTAAAAATTTTGAATTTAGTTTCTAAATTCATCATATACCATTATAACTTTGTTTATGTCTTCGAATCATAAACTTAAAATATCAGATTTTAAGCCAACATCAGATATTTTCCTGTATTCCTTCATTTTGAAATATTCTCAAAACATAAGACCTAGAGACTATTTTTAAAATTTATATTGTAGTATGCTAATCATATTTCATTTATAGATCGTACCCAATTTCTGAAAGTTTTATGGTATGAATTTTTAAATAATTAGGAGCCTGGAAATAACATTATACAGTTACATTGTTCAGTCATTATTTCATTTCCAAACATGCATTCAAAATCAAACATTCCTGCAAATATTATACTACATCCAACAATATTCAACTTGAGTATCAACCAGATTTTAAACTACATGCATTCACTCAATCATGCATGAAGTATTTCCATCCATATATGTCATATTGGCACACTTATGAATTCAGGCATAACAAATTTTATGACATCATTACTAAAATTCAACCCATTCATCAAAGCATATATCAGACTCAATTTAAAAGAAGTGTTTACTCACCATTATTAAGAACAGAGCTTGATTCCTGAAACCTTATGTCGCTTGGTACTGAACGGGAATCACGATGATCAAGGCTTTCTGAAAGTTTGTTGTTTCCAGGTTCTTGATAACAGAAAGTTCTCAAGCTTCTTCTTACTTTTTTTTTTCTTTTTTATCCTTTCTAATGCTTCTACAGGTTTGAAAATAATTCTGGTTTCAGGCTTATTTTGATTTGCAAATGAATTTCAGGTAATGATTTGAAGAGGCCACAAATTAATCTGGTTTTACTCACCTTCATTTGGTTAGAACAGGAAACAGAACTTGTTATGAACAGAAATTGGAATTTTTGATCATGAACCGCTTTGAAACCAAATTAATTAGAAGCTTGCTTTGAATTCGCGGATTTTTTTTCTACTTTGAATTTGTTTTTAGGTTGATGTCGATCCCTTGCTTCAGGTTGAAACTGAAAAGATGACTGTAGTTTGAATTTGATTTATCTGGTATTTTTTTTTTCATTTGAAAGGATAAAGAACAAAAGAATGGAGAGGCATTGAACTGAAAATCTCAGTTTTGTATATTATCATTATATTTTGAAAATATGTGTAATTAAATTAAAATTTTGTTTTAGATTAAAAATTAATTTGCCACTTGTTAATTTTCTAAGCTAACACTTATTTGAAAACCTAACACTTGTCATTTAGGTAAGCTATGTAACTTACATTTGTTAATTTATATTCTAATATTTCAATACTTGAATTTGGCAAGTGTAAATATATTTAAATGTTTTTATAAATCTTTATATTTAATTTCTATTTAGTTAATATCTCTTAAATTCACATTTAGCAATTCTTTTTTTTAAAAACAAATCATATACATATTATTTTAAATCCAATTTACTTGAAGATATTTATCTTTTGAATTTCAAATTCAATTTCAATTAAGAATCCACTCATATATGTATGTATGCATATATATATAAGCTTAATTTATTTGTTCAATTTACAAAATTTTAGTATTTTAATAATTTTAAATTCTGTTAATTGCCAATTAACAAATATCGAAAATCTGGGTTATCACAAAATCTCACTCAAATCAGCACTGTAAAAGATAATTCTTTAGGGAGATTCAAACATAGATACCACTTTTGAGGCAATTTTGAATTAAAAAACATACGAACCATCTTTTAAAAGGCTTCAACATTAAACCACGTTTTTAAATTATTATTTAATATTTTTTATAAGAAATTTATTTTAATTAATTTTTTATAACTTCTAGTTTTGTCGATAAAAGAATAATATGAAATATTATTTTTTCATATATTTCTAGTTTCTTTAATCCTTTATGAATTTTGATGAACTAATGAATTTTGCTAGAATTTTTTAAAATCGATAGTGCATTTTTTTTCAACATTTCCATTTTGTTTTGAAGAAAGTGTACTTTTGGACAAATTTGATTTTTCTTGAAGAACATTATGAAAATATTTGGACTTTTCTAAAAAAGTTTCTTTGGAAATATTTGATTTTGTTAAAAGACGAATCTTCGTTGAAAAAAAAAACCAAACTTTTGAAGAAATATGACACTTTTATTGAAAATATTTGATTTCAAACTAATGTCTGAATTTCACACAGTCATTTATTTTATTAATGTTATATCGGTCTTGAATAAAATTAAAATCTCGTTTGATTCATTTTTATTTATTAAATTGTCGTTTAGTTTTTTCAACATGAACGGATGAGGTAGTATACACCTTACCCGTATATTGCTAAGATATTATATAGTTTTGGGGTAAGTGGAAAAAATTAACATTGGTACTGTAAATGCTTTAATGAGGAGAGAAGCCAAATGTTGGGCGGGGCTTTTGAATCATTGGACGCACGTTCTTTCTTCAGCCAGAGCACTCAAGTTTAACCAAACTTTTCATCTTCCTCCTCTTGTAAATGTCCAAACTCACATTTCAAATTGAAGAATTAAAATTGATGTAGATGTCAACAGGAAGGTATAACACAAGTCAACATTTCTCAAAACAACACCAAATAGAAGTACAAAAGGAAGAGTTCGAAATTTGAGGTTTTTCCCTGTCCTTATCGTTTGTCCGGATTTTATAGTAGGGAAGTAATTTCACTGCTAAACGTGACGGCTACGGAGCTCTATCTGCTCGATCCTCCCTGAATTCCGGTAACGATTTGAAATTTTGAATTGGTTCTTACTCTTACTATGTCGATAAACTTATTTTAGTTAATATTTACACTACAATATTAGTTTTATCCTCATACATTACATCAAATTATCTTATTTGATGTACAGGAGGTTCATAGGATCATAGCAAGATTTGATTGACATGGAGCTGTATAAAATTGATTTTTTTTTGGTACCGTCTAGATCTGAAATATATGCAGTGAAATTTTGAGACGGAGTGAGCAGTCATGGTATTTCACTCATCCTTACAGAATTTGCATATTTACCTAGAAAATGTCGAATGGAAAGGTGGGAAGTAAACTATATCATATGGTGTATTGGAAAAAGGGAAACAGAGTGGTGGAGGTGCAGGGAATTGAACCCCGTGCCTCTCGCATGCGAAGCGAGTGCTCTACCATATGAGCTACACCCCCAATCACGTTATAAATTTGTATTTCCTGCTTCCATCAAAGAAAATTGTTATCCATTTTGTACTGCCGCTCGTAGGGCTGCATAAAGGTTGAGTTGAATTGGATTGGATTGGACTGAATACTTCACTCGACCTATATAGGTATGAGTTAAAGTTAGAGTACCATCACATAGAATTCATTCACTACATATTTAGTCAAGAACGTTGTTTCAAAATACATTTGAAATGCTCTAAGAATATTTCTCAAAAAGCTCACAATCAATCCTATGGGTTTTTGGCCAATCTAATTTTACTTGGGTTGGCATCAAATATGATTTTTTAAGCATATATTTATTCTAGAATACACATGATCTACTATAGTTTTAAACTGCTCTAATTTGACTTGGACCGATATTGAATGAGTTTCTTGGATAGGATTGGATTGGGTTAAAATAAGGTTGGATTGAATAAAATATCACACCCGATATGTACGTAGTATGTATTAAAAGTTGTAACCTATATCTAATCCAAACTTGGTTGGTGGTTGAATTTGGCTAGGTTTACGTGGGATGGGCCGGATCGGTTGGTATGTTGGATTGGGGTCAAGTATGAGTTGTTTGCCCCTAGGTCCGTGGACTGGATAGAGTAGACTAACTACTAGGGAATATCGATCCTATAGATATAGATGTTAGAGGCCCTTTACAGCGACGAATGAGATATTGTCTCACATCGCCAAAAATATGTGCAGTTTTATGTTTATATAGTAAATCTCTCAAACCTATATTGGTTTTTAGGGTCAGATAATTTTATGCGAGGGAGGGGACTTATATGGTCATGAACTAACGCGCGCGCCATCAGCCTGTCCCGTATTGAACTGGATCGGGTGCGGGTCCAATAAAAGCGGACCATGTTATGTTTTTGCTGGACAAAAGTGAACAGTTTTTTGACTGTTTAAATTCGAACAGATGAGAGTCACATCTGTTTGAACGGACGTGGACGCTGCTTTTTCAAACAAAGAGACGCGGCCGGTTTCCAACGGATATAGCCGTTGCGAATTTGTTGTGTTGCAAATTAAAACAAAGAGACGCGTCCTTTTTTCAACGGATGTAGTCGTTTCAAATTTGCTGAAGAGACGCGGGCTTTTTTCAACGGGTGTAGCCGTTGGAAATTTTCCTATATAAGGAAAAATGAAACCTTATCACTTTCCAATTCCAACCAATTCTCTTCCTTTTTGAAAAAACAATCCTTCATACCTCATAGAAGTTCATACGCACCACAATCTCGAACAGATCACGTCTGTTGTATCTTGAAAAACTTTGAATAAAGTTTTAAGAAAATTGTTACGGCAAGCCTCAGATAAAATTTTCTTCTTCATCCGGTTAGATTTCTTGTTTATATATATACACACACATCATTCTGTAATCTTTCCATTTCGAAGTTGTGCCGTTTCTACGAATTAGTACAACGATTGTTTATCGCTATACTTTAACGTAGCATTTTGTTGTACTTATTGCTATAGTTTGTTGTTGTATATTCATTACAACAATAGTTATTGCTCAAAATTACCGATACATAATTCAAAGTAGAGGAAATCTGATTTGTAAACTTGTGTTAGGAATTTATAACTGATTGATCTCTGTTTTTATATACATGTCGTATAAAAATAGAGATAAATGATTTATCTTTAACCGATCCATGCTGTAAAAGCTTATAAATATCACTAATACAACAGATAATCATTGTAGTTATCACTAATTACTATATTATTTAGCGGTGGCGAAACATTTCAATCGATATAATCAAATCAAACATGATTATATTTCCAATATGTTGATATGAGGGTCGACACAAGCTACATTTTGTCGTGATTGTAGGAAATAATTCGATAAACTTTGTTTAATCTAAAATGGATTAACCATTGTAATTCAGGTAAACTTTGTTGGAATAGTAAGTCATACAATATTTGTTTATTTTTTCTGACAAATAGTATATCCTAAAAGGTGGAGGCGTGGGGAATGAAACCCTGTGTCGAGCAGACTGCCTGCTTCAATCCTTTAAAAATAACTATGAATAATTAATCTCAGATTGATCCATGTTGCAAAAGCTTCATTAGAATTTGAACTGTTAAGTAAATATAACAAATACAACAAATTAGTCACAACAATTATCATTAATCACCATGCTATTCTATATTCTTTAGTAGCGGCGAATTATTTCAGTCAATATCACCAAATTAAGCATACTTATCTTTCTGATATGATGGTTAAAGAGTTGACATAAGCTACATTTCTCGTGATTGAAGGAAATAATTTGTCCACAATATTCATTGGAATTAATAAATTTCCATGGATATTAAAGAGAAGATATTTGGATAGTAAAGCTTATGTGGTTGCTTGATCTGAAACTGAATGGAGCAAACATGGTTTTGTAGATAAATTTTATTTGCAATAATAAGCCATGTAATATTTCGTTCCTTTTTGACAAAAAGTTGTATGTCTTCTTTCCTTTAGAGAGAAGTTGTGATTCAGTCTATATTGGTCATTGGCTTAGATAGAGTTGACCAGGATTGTTATGATAATGTTACCCGTTACCAATGCGAAAAAACGACCACGTATGGATACCATAGGTAAGGCAAAAGTGAATATTGATGCATTACCATTACAGTTGGTAAAATGATAGTTCATATGCCGATAAATCGGTAAATCCTTGATTGGTAATGGTAAAATTTCCCTACACATAAAACATTAAAATTGTTTTGCATTACAATTTTAATAATGGTATAACAAGTAAATATCTTGTTCCTAATTGTAACTTCGTCAATCCTTATATCAATATTTTGACTTATTTTAAATAATATAATTTTTTTTCATGATTCATCACAAATTATTTACAACAATATGAAATAATAGCTTTGCTAATTGTAGACTTTGAACATAATAAAACTAAAAAAGAATCATCACCATAAATAATACTATAGACACCTTAAAAATCGACATTCAAAAGTGTTTGTAATTGCAATTAATTAAAACAGTGAAAACCCAAATTATCACGACTAGTAAATTCATCGTTATTATTCGTATATTTACCATTAACAACGATAAATTTACCATTATTAGACTAATAGTGTTGGTACACCGATATACGTTAATATTGGTTTACCAATTGATTGATATTACTACGGTAACATTAAATTTCAATTACCATAACAGCCCTAGAATAAACTAAGTGCTTAGATTCTTGTAGAGATGGTTATAAATGCTTTACCTTTGATTCATCCATGTTGTCAAAGCTTCATTGAAATTTTAACTATTAATTGAATATCACTAGTACAACAACTTAATTATATGGTTATTATTAATTATTGTTTTATTCTACTATATTTTTGTATAGTGGTAGAATATTTCAGTCACCATCATTAAATTAAGAGTACTTAACCTACCAATATGATGATTGAAGGTTGACATAAATTGCATTTCTCATGATTCAAAAAAATAATTTGATCAACAATGTTCCTCGACGTTAACTAGGATATTATGGAGAAGGTATTTGAGTAAGAAAGCTTATGAGGTTAAACAATGTTGTCAATGTGTGCGCTTTGGTGCATAATAGCTCAAGCTGTAGCCACTGTGCCTTTTAGCAATCTAAGGCGCAGACAATGCACAGGACTCAAATAAAGCACAAAAGGCGCACGAATTGAAAAGCCCAAAGAGGTAGCTCCAATGAATTGTACAATATGAAATAAAATTTGGCCTTTAGCCGCAAAATCCGATCGGAATGTACCTATTTAGCTTTAGCATACCTGACAACTCATTTCCGACTTAATCTAGGTTTCGAACAAAATGAATTGAAGGTCTTTGTGACTTCCCATATTGAGTTGGGTTGGATATGTGAGATTCTATTCTCTAAGTTACATGTGTGTGCATTTTTTTAAAATGTAAAACTCAATATCAATAGCAGTTTTTAGTTGCAGATGCTTGTGTAGGAAATACAAAAGATGATGCTCAAGGCGCACAAAAAGAGCAAGCCACAAGACTCATGCCATGTGCCTTTTCACTTTGACTACTTTGGTGGTTTCTTGATAAGAGCAAGCAGCATGATAAGTAGACAAATTTTTTTAATATAAGACATACAATATAGGTTGTGTTAACATGTGCCCATTTATGAATCGGGCGTACAGTAGGGGTTCGTTTACGGAGTAAATGACAAAAAATGATGGACAAAAACCATACATTTATGAGTTTGGAGGTGCAGAGAATCGAACCCTGTGCCTCTCACATGCAAAGCGAGCGTTCTACCATATGAACTACACCCCCATTCATGTCATAATTTTGTTTGTCTTTTACATATTAAATTAATTGTCATTATTGCCGTATCGATCCTTAGCTTGAGTAGATTAGACTAATTGCTTAAGTAATGTCAATCATGTAGAGGTAGCTATAAATGGTTTGTAAAATCTTCATTAGAATTTGCACTATTAATTAAATATCACAAATACAGTAAATTGATATATGGATTTCATTAATTTACTGTATTATTGTTTAATTGGGGTGATATATTTCAATCAATTTAACCAAATTAAGCATGTTCACCTCTTTAACATAATTATGAGAGGGTTGACATAAGGGTTGTTTTCTTGGTTCGTTTTTTGATTGTAAGAAATAACTTATTCAAATAAGTTCATCGGCATTAATAAATTTCCAGTTAAATATTATAAAGAATTTATTTGGATAATAATGCTTGTCATGTTGTTTAGTGTTGTCAAGGCGCACACCTAAGGAGAAAAAGCCCCACGTGCAACCGTTTTGCCTTTAAACAATCTAAGATGTGTGCCGTGCACAAGACACAATTACAGTGCAAAAGAGTTATCAAGCGAATAGCCTAAAAAGTCGTGCTTCAATGAATTATACAGCATGGAATAAATTTTGGACCTGATGTCAAAAGTTTGTGACCTTTTGTTTTGATTTGGGTTGAATATTCTCAAAATTGCATGCATACACAATTTTTTAAAGCTTAAAACTTTGTTTTAACAGTGGGTTTTAATTGCAGAGTTCTATGTAGAAAATATTATAAATGATGCTCAAAGCGCACCAAAAAACGCACAGCTCAAACCTTGCGACTATTCACCTTGACTACTTTAGTGGTTGCTTGATATGAGCAAGCACGATAATTTAGACAACTTATTTTGAATAATAAGTCATACAATATAGGTTGTGTTACATGTATCCATTTATTAACAAAGCACACGTTGCGGTTTCATTTATACTCAATAAAATGACAAAGTTCGTTATATGAAAGATAAGTTTCTAATGCTAAAAGCACAAAATTACCTTTGCAACCAAGATTAATTATTTGCATTAAATAGAGGGAATCTAACTCCATGCCTCTCGCATGCAAAGCAAGCGCATATGGGCTACAACCCCCTTCATGCCAATTTTTTCAATGTCTTTTACATATTAAATTGAAATTGTCATTCATGTTGCATTAACCTTTAGCTTGGATAGAGTAAACTAACGATTAGGTAATGCCAATCCTATAGAGGTAGCTATGGTGATGAGAGGATTGACATATGCTTCATTTTCTTATGATTGTAAGAAATAATTAGATCAACAATGTTCATCAACATTAATAGATTTTCCTAGATATTGTAGCGAAGGTGTTTGGTGATTGTAAAAAATAAGTAGATCAACAATGTCATCATTAATAGATTTTCATGGATATTGTAGAGAAGGTATTTGGAAAATAAAGCTTGCGCGGTTGCTTGATCTGAAATGGAGCAAATATGGTAGTTTAAATAATATTTGTTTAAATAATAAGCCATGCAAAATTTATTTATTTTTTTGGACAAAATGTACACATCGAAAAGTGAAATTGTGGTCTACCATATGAGCTACACCCCCTGTCATATCAACTTTTGTGTCTTTTATGGTCACTAAAGAGAAACAATCATTCATAGTGTGCTAGTCCTTAACTTGGTGGAGTAGGCCAACTGCGAGCACCAAGCCAATTTTGGATTGAGTGCAAGCCTACTTTGCAATCCTGATTACTCCCCTAGTTACTTAGAGGGTGATGAAGTGGTAATGAAAATTAATTTTCTGGTTTAAGATTTTGAGATTTAACTTCTTTATTTTCCATTCTGGTTTATTTCACCGATGTGTCTTATTTTCAGTTAGGTTCCATTATCTATGAATGTGGGATTTTATGGCATATATATCGATTAATCTTTATTTTTAACATGGGTTTAGACTTTAGAAAGAGAAACCGGATGTGTGTAACAACATCCCAAATAAATCCGTATGTATGATTATCATAAATTTATATTGGTTACTATATTGGCCTATTCTATTATATTGTTTAATAAGTAGCAAAGTATTTCAATCTGTATCTCCAAATTAAGTGTATTTACCTTTCTAACATGTTAATTAATTAGGGGGTCAACATAAGTTGTTTTTTCTCATTATTGTGGGAAATAATTTGGTTAACAACATTCATGAAGTTAATAAATAATTTCCCAGTTGGATATTATGGGGAACGCGTGTGCATAATATGTTATCTTTGATGCATATTTATTTCTCTCAATCAGTCTGCACTTACCTGAAAAGCTTATGGAGATTCAGTGAACTCAAAGGTAACTCCTTTTTATAGTTGTAACGACCCAGAATTTTATTTAATTTAAATTTGAATATTTAATTAATTTTTAATTCGATTTTAAAAGTTCTAAAATATCATTCTAACTTCCATGTGATATAACTCAAAGTTAAAGTATTTATAAGTTGATTGTTAGGTTGTTTGAATAACCTAAATAAAAGAAAATTGTATAAGTAAAAAGAATTATAAGAATTGAAGTTATAATTAAAGTGTTGTTGGATGGAATTGATTTTTGGTATCGAAGTAAATAATCAAGTGGATTAAATGAATATGAACTTGAGTTATATAAATAAAATTCGACTTTAGTAATTGAATTGAATTAATGGATTGGACGTTAATCAATTGAATGTGAATCAAGTTGGTATGAAATAATGAATGTTAATTCATTGAAATCTAATGTTATTAGAAGTTGAATAAATTGAATGAGAATGAATATAAGCAAAGGAATTTGGTTGTAACTAATATACTTTGGTTGTTATTTGATTGTTGATTGGTTGTATATAATTCATTAAGAGTTAATGAAATTGAATTAGTGAAATTTAAAGCTATGTAATTGAATTCAAATTGGAAGTAAATAAATTTGAATAGAATTGAAAGTGAATGGGATTTAATTAGTGAATGTAAACTAATTAAATTGAGAATGAATGTTGATAAAATCCAATGTAATAAATCAAATGTGATTTGATATTGAAAACCATTTCATTGAATATAATGAGAATATGAATGAATATTCATTTGATTATGGATGATAGTTGATTGATGTTTGCATTTGTTGATTTTATGCATTTGCTAAGTGACATATATAGTTATTATGTTACTATATGTTGTATATTGAGATTATTGTCTATGTACATGTTCTCATGTTGTTTGTTGAGTGTTTAGTAGGTGCGGATCGCGTTGCTTCGCATTTGGAGTTCGCTTTAGCGCTATATTAGCTGTATATGCTTGCTAATAAAATATAAGGTACATATCTCGGATTAAATATCGTACTTTTACACTTTTTTCCCTTCGGGATGCCTCATTACTTGATGAGATGTATATTTGTGATATATATACTGTCATTTTTTTTTCGGATCGAGCCGCGCAAAGGAGACATGGCGAATTTTTCCGGAAATTTAAGGCGTTAGAAAAATTTTGAGAAAATTGGGAAAATTTTGGAAAACTTTAACTTTGTTTTAGAGTTGAAAGTTAAACGATGTAGTTGTTTTTGAAAAGATAACTAAGTATGATTTGAAAACTTAGTAAAGATTGGTAAAAAGTTTAATTATGAATTTCGGAAAATTAATAGATTCTGTAACCTTTCTTACTTGTAATTTCGAGGACGAAATTCTTTTAAGGGGGAAAGATTGTAACGACCCAGAATTTTATTTAATTTAAATTTGAATATTTAATTAATTTTAAATGTTAATAAGTGAATTTATAAGTCAAATAAATTTTTATTTGATTTATTAGATTTAATTAGATAATTAAATCAATAATTTAATATGTTAAATTATGAAAATAATTAAAAATTGAGTTAAATATGATTGAAAATAATTTGGAAAATTTTATTTTATCACATGGAAGTTAGAATGATATTTTAGAACTTTTAAAATCGAATTAAAAATTAATTTGTGAAAATTGAATATTTTAATATTTAATAATCGACTGTAAAATAGCCAATTTTTGAACAGTCTCAGAATTGAACGAAACCAGTTCCATTGGATCCGTAATAGTTAGTTATTACTGGATTTCAATTTTCGTGTCAATCGGAGTTATCGTTTGATCGTGGCAGCTCGAAACGCATCGAATTATTTTTAATTTAAATTTGACGAGTCAAAATAGCCATTTTTCAAAAAGTCTCGGATTTCGACGAAACAAGTTTCATCGGATCCGTAATGTGATATTATTGTAAGGTTTCAAATTTCGTGTCAATTGGATTTACCGTTTGTCCGGTACAAATTAAAACGCCTAGAAATCGATTTAAATCGGTTTAATTTAAATTGAGCGTTTTCAGCCATAACTCTCACATACTTCCGAATTAGCTTCCGAAACTTGTTCCATTGTGTCCGGAACGCGGGATAAACCCTAGGTACGCTGGTTATGGCGCCTAAATCGGAGTTCGGAATTTCCGGGATGAATAGTATCGCTCGTTCCTTATAAATAGACCACCATCTTCATAAATTTGCTAAAATAAGAAACCCTAACCCTAATTCAAGTTAGTAGCCGCCACATTCATAACCTATGGCCAGAAATGCTCCAACTTCATCCCTCTAGATCTTCCAATCCGTCGACATTCACGCGAAGTGCTCAACTACAAAGATGAAGAGCACAACACGAGCTAGAGATTCAACGGTGGAGATCGTGTTTGGAGTCGCGTAGAAGGAGAAAAAGGGGCCGAACCTGCAGATGTTCGCACGCATCTCGAGGGGTTTAGGGGAGGCCGAGCTTCAGGTGGTTGATGGTGGTGGTAGCTCTCGACGAGAGCTTCGATTTGCAAGTGGTTTGATGAATTTTCATCGAGTATTGAGCGAGCAAATTGAAACCCTAGTTCAAGCTAAGTGGGTTTGAATGTGCGGCCTTGGTCTGTAGCATGAACGTGAGGAAGATGATAGTGATGCACGGTGGAGATGAGTTGGCAGTGGATCTAGTGGCTAGGATTGCTTTGGGTATAAGATTTGTGGATTAATGTTGTTTTAATTATATTTAAGTCGTGTACAAACTTGTAAACATCATAACTTTTTCATACGAGGTCGAAAAAATGCAAACTCAGTTGCGTTGGAATCGTATGGACGAGCACTACGCGATGGAGTTGGTTTGGAGTCGTTTGGAGTTAGTGAGAATTTCGGGTAAAATTAAACGCGCGTTTAATTTTATTCGAAATAAAAGCTTAAACGGAATTTAAAACCAAGGTGAGAACTTCTCACTAAATCGAATAGATTTCGATTTTATTTTAAATAGTTAGATTTAAAATATTTGAATGCATGTTTGAATGATGACTGTAAATTATTGATTGTTAAAATAGACATTATGCGCCGTTAGTAAGCGGATGTTATTTAATATAAACATATACCGCGAATATTTCATAAACAGTGAAATTGGTATTATATATAATATCAATATATATATATTGGCATATGTATATATTGCAGTTGTTGATTTCCCGCATTTTTTGTTTAGCGGATGAGACCCTATTACGCCGTTATTAAGCGGATAATATTTAATAAGAACATGTACCGCGATAATTTCATACTGGAGCGAAATTGGTATTGTGCTAATGTTTTGGATGCAGGAAAACAGGTTGGAGGGATCCAACTGGATTCCTCAACAGTATTTATTTTATTTCAGATATTTTGATATTTGATGGATTATCATATCGATATATGATATCGTTGTTGTCGTGATTGACTATTTGGTGTGTAGCATCATTGGACCCAGATTTTGGGATTTTAAAATGATTTTTAAAGTGATTTTGAAAATATACTATATTTTTGGAATTGATCCATTATAAATAAATAAACGTTATAACTTTTTAAGTTATAAAAATTATGGTTTTTGTGAAATATAGTTAAAAAGCTGATTTTTAGAAATACGATTAAAAGTCGATTTTTGAGAAATATGAACTAATGATTTTATAAAATAATTTAGATTGGATTTTTGAATATATGATAAAAGTTTAAATATAGGATTTATAAAATTTGATTATTTTATAAATCGAAATGATGAAATTATAAAGGAATTTAAAGACGTTTTAAAAGAAAAATATAAATTGATTTATATTAAAGATTTATAAATTGATAATTTATAAATTAGAACGTAGGAATTATAAAACGAGCTTTTATAAGTGTAAGAATAAATTGTGAATGAATTTCATAAATAGAATGAAATTTATAGAATTTTATACGGTGAAGTCATAAATGGAATTTTATAAGCAGTAGGTTTATAAAATTTATTATGTTGTTGAAATAATAGTTTTGGATAAATAAATGAATCTTATAAGTTATAAGATTTATAATTATGAAATTCTAAGGAACGATTTTGTGAAATAATCGTTTATAAGTAGTTAACTTATAATATGAACGTTTAGTTTATAATTTAGTTATAAACTGGAATATGTTAATAAAGGAATTTATAAAAAGGAAGTTTTTATAAATAAATCGAAATGGAATTTATAAACGTTGTTCTATAAATTCACAAACGACTTATTTTGATAAGTTAATTGTTATAACCTATTAATGGAGTTATATTCACATTTTTGAAGAGTGAATAATCCTTTGAATTAGAATGAATAAAGGGATGAAATTTGTTAACGAAGTTATTCACGTTTTTGAATAGTGAATAACACGTTAAAGAAATTGTTTAGAATGTGAATGTTTTAAATAGAATTAAAACGATCCAACGATGTTTTAAAAGGTATTGAGATTCGAAACCATAGATTTCAACATTTATTGTTGAAATAGATGTTTCGAGAAATAAAAGGAAATAGTGGACTATAACACTGTTGTTATAGTAAATGATTTCCGAAAGGAAATGTTTTGAATAGTATTGGGATGTATATATATCTATTTTAATTTCGAATCCCTATACTAGTGATTTTGGGACGTCGTAACGATGTTTTACGCAACATTCGTTTTGGCCCAAGTAAATATGTTTAAGTGAATAATTTCCTTAAAGAATGAATTATATACTTAATTCGATTTAAGTATATTGAATATTTTCTAAGTGTTGAAAATAAAAGGAACTTGTGAATTACTTATGAATAAATAAGTATGGAAATGTTTTCCTATATGAAGTGAATAATTAGAATTTATCTTTTTCTGAAGATAAATTGAAATGGATTATTGAAATCGAATATGCATGGATATTTTGAAATATAAATTCATTATGGAATTTATGAATGAAAAGTGAAACTTGTTAAAAATAAATATTGATTTATTTTTGAAGTGTTGAAATTTAATATCTAGTGAAGATATTTTTGAAAAATAAATAATTTGGAAAATTATTTGGAATCTGGTGATGTATGCATATCAATTGATAGTTCAATAACCGACAATCAATATTTCCCTTTGATTGGGTATTTGATGTGAATTGATTGAATTTGAATGCACACTTATTTTTGAATAAGCGCTCACTATTCGGGTTAACCGGGAAAGGACCATGGGGTCGTATAACCCATTCCGAATATGTGATACGTCGTTGTGAATTGCATTGAAGATCGGTGTTGAAGACCCGGTATTTGCGAAAGCGATAGGATGACCTATCGATTGTCTCTGCACTGAGTTGCAACGGTATAGAGACTCCCTAAGTGATGGGAAATCCGATCAGGATTGTGAATATCCGGATTGCAAGGACTTCTTTGTAAGTGCCTTCGGTTTTGTTCGAGCCCGGAACAGACTTGTATGGATTGTATGTCTGACATTACAATTTGAGATATAAAGCCGATTTCTTTCAAATATATTTCTGTTGGTGGCGGAGAATTTATTCTTTGCTTAACACCCTTCTTTGAGACGTACGAGCTCAAAGGTTATATAGTTGAAGTTATCAGCGATATATTCCCAATTTGGTAATGTGACATGCTGAGTGATGCTGAAATGATCATTGTGTTGATTTTTGTGATAGGATCATTTATTTGATCGTCTATCTTAATGATCATTGTGTTGATCATTTGTTGACCCAAAGCATGGCTTTTGTATAAAGTATGTTTTTGTGGACGTGAATTCGTCGAGCCTCACATCCCGGAAATGGTCAAAACAGGAAAGAAGCAGCAAGGTTATGAGGGGTAGCACCCTTTAGGATGTGTCCATTTCCTTCTGGAAAAGGGTGGTATCATGGTATGGAGCCCAGATACTTACTCATGTTGAAAACACTTTGTTATGATTGTGTGAATTGATTAGAGAGCGCTCTCGGAAAAAGGTCCCAAAGGACCGGGGGATGGCATATTCGGTCAGTTGTTGCTCAGTTAGGAGTAACCCGGCCTTGTGTTGGTTGAGATCCGGTTTGGTTCTCGGGGATGTCCATCCAGAGGCATTCTCAGTGGCAATGGGAAGTTCCTTGGCCTGACCATTTGTTGGAAATCCAATTCCCAATACGAAACTTGTACGGTATTAGTTGTAGAACCTGCTATTCACTTATGGTGGTCACCACTGTTTGGATAGTAGCTATAGTAGGCATAGTTCGAAATGTCTATGTCGGCTAAGATTTATATCTTTATTTTAGAAATGATTTGTTATACATTATGCACTAATAATAATATCAAATGTTATTTTAAATGCGTATCAAGCATCTTTGGCTATCATAAGGAGAAATCTCCTCCGATTCTGCGTTTGCATGTGTGTGTGTGCGGGAGGCCTTATGGTAGTCTCATTTTTAAAAAGCATTGCGAATTGATTTAAAAATATTCCTCTATTTTGATTTTAAAGTAAATAAACTGTTTTGAGTTCTCACACCAGTCACATGACTGACTCGGAGTTTATTGTTTTCCTTCCTAAACTCTGGGTGCCCACCAATTTCCACACGGGCAGTTAAGAGTTAGGTTTATCAGGATATTCTGGATATTCTGGAGTTGCTGGAGGCAAGCTGGATGGCATGGCGTATTACTAGTTTATATAGTATTTCTTTTTCCGCTGCACTGTTAGTTGTTGTTGTACACTCTGATGATGTGATGTAATGTAATGTGATGTAATGTAATAACTGATATAGTTCTTTGTTTAAAGATTATTCATTTATTATTATATGTTGTTCCGCTGCGAATTGTGAGATTCTGATGTTGTTCTGTTGTTTTCTGTCCCGTCCTATTTTCTTCTGTTTTTCTCCTTTTTCTCTATTCTCTTTTTCTTTCTATTTCTAAATTTTCTATCTTCTTTTCCCTCTATCTTCTACCTTTTTCTCTCCCTTTTCTTTTCTTAAATTCTTTTTAAAACCCATAACATCTCGGTTTTCGGCCTTCGATTTCTCGGCAGTCGATAAAGTGAGTGTCGATGTCGAATTTTCGAAGAACGAAAATCCCTGATCGTTACAATAGTCCTCTGGAAGTGCCAAACTTATTACTTCGGATCTTGATTTTTTTTCTCATCATTATTTTCTTGAGTTTTAAAGTAAAATTGGCTTCCACAATTTTCCCTCCTTTAAAACAGCACCTGGTACTTTGTTTTTCATATGGGGAGTTGGAGATCGAGATCGTGCACCATTGTCCTACATTACGGTGAGATTATTCATATATTTCATTCTTCTTTTGTTTTGCTTTAGTTTGTTATATCACATTTGTTATGTGACGTTGAGGCTGTTGATTGTATTATTAGACAATTACTGATAAATAAATATGCATTACTTTATTGATATTGTACATAAGTGCTTTTCACACATTGCGTGAATGCATGATTTTAAATGACGCATTTGAAATTCATTTTATTTTATTCAATTTTCATTATAACTTATATTTGTGATTTGTATTTTTCTTGAAATAATTTTGTCAATAATTAAATTATAGTTTGACTTATATATACAATGCTACGCATGTGATATGAATGTCATTGAAAAATCATGTTTATGCTTTAATAGTGCAAAAACGTTTATTTTGACATTCTACTAAAAAGACATTGAATTTTAATACACCATTTTAGCTAAAACAATTATCTCAATTTTTACTCTTGTTTGTTTGAAGAAAGAGTTTAAAATAAAGGGGAAGTGAAAAGCATTGTGTACTCTTCGTTAACTCATTATTGGACTACAGTTGGTTTTTGTAGGGTAATCGTTGATTTTGGTGAAAAGGGTTCAAAATAATATATACCATATTTTCATTATTAGTAGAGAAGAAGAGAAGTGAAATACATCTGTCTTCATTGAAAAATCTTTCGTGTGATAGTTAGAGCTCAGGAACTAAACTAGATGAACTTATTAACTAATCCGTGTTAAACAAACATTCTTATACAGCCGTGGGCACAGCCTTCCACACTCTCCTCTCAGAAAACTATCGGTTGAGGGAACCGTTGCGTAACGGCGTAATGCTTATATGAATAAGGTGCTGATAGTTGTGTTATATTGATGTGTTAAATAAGGGCTTGAGCAGGCGCAAGTGATAAGAAATATAGATGGTTTTTTTTCCTATAAGAAAATAAAATAAAGTAAATTAGAAAATCGATCGTAAGATTATCAAAATTCATTGTAGGCACCGAATAAATTAATAAAACTAGTAGAGTTTTTGAGATTTTTCATCTCAAAAACATCCAAGTATTTTTTACGAAGTAATTATGGTTTTAACACTTTCGTGATTATGAATCAAAAAAATTAAGTAATATTGATATTGCCTTTAAGAGGAGTAATTATGTTGTTTTATTTACACAATTATAGGGAGAAATATATTAGAAATCGTTTCGTCATCTCGATTCAAGCACTGACAAAATTAAACAATAAAGTACTAAAAACAATAAAATGACATTAAGAATTTTCGTGGTTCAGATGTTAAAGAATTATACGCCCACGGTAAAATGTCACTATCTTCTCTCTTGATTCTTTGTACAAACAAAAATGGCAAAGAGTACAATTTTCGGTTAGTGTGTCTCAAAAAGAGTAAAATAAAATTCCCTCATTTTTTGCTACATAGAGGTTTCCGATTAGCATGTCCTTTCTATTTATAGCACACAGTGGTTTACGTGGATTGTCAACGTCATTCTTTCATTCTTTTGATTTCTGCATTTGGATTGTGCCACGGTTCAACCATCCATCTTGCTTATTTGATGTACACATATTGTTAACGTGACCTTCGATGGAAAACTGAAATTTGAGCAGTAGAATTTTGAACGCAGGGGGGAAGTTCTAAATTGAGGCGGGAAGCTCGGAATTGAAGCGGGAAAACCTAAATTTGAGAAGACTATGGCTTTCCAGTTCTGTAAAGCAACGGATTTGTGGATTGCGTGCATATGTGTAGGTGAAGCTGCAATAACCCCCCCCCCCCCACTGCGGGAAGGACTATACTATCACTAGCACTCTAGGACTTCGCTTTAATTTACTGGGAGTTGTGCCTTCATTATGTTCGGGATGGTGATGCTGCATAGTATTTGTTCCGCGCCAACATCGTTGAGGTTGTACTGCACTGTTCAGTCCAAAATATCAGCAAAGTGTAGTGTTGAAGTTAAGTTGCATGGCTTAGTAGAAGAGATTATGAGGCTACTTTGGAGGGTGACTGGTTTGCATTACTCTATTCTAAGCCATTTCCGTCCATAGAGGACTGCGGCGTTGCCCTTGCCTTTGAGTTGAGTTTAACAATCTTAGGGATGAAGTTGTGATCTCTTGATTTTCCTTTGAGGAGTGAGGTTCGGCTCTTGGCTGCGGAACAGTTATTCCATCGCCTCATCTTTCAAGTCTTTCATATTTCTGGATAGTGTTTTCTAAAGATTGCGGCGCTGTTCTGTCACATCAAGATGGTGACGCATTCTTTATCAGTTTGGTATTGACATGGGATTGTGGCGCAGTTTTGTTACTTCAAGATGGCGGCGCATCCTTTGTAGCGTTTTGATACTAAGTTGCAGTGCAGACCTGCCACTTTAGATGTTAGTTTAAGATTCAAGTGCATCCCGTTTGCGTATAATTGCTTATGGGGTGTGTCACGGTTTTGTAATGTTAGGATTGCTTTCGAGACCGTATTACAGCCTCCATTTCTCATTGTTACTTGGAGATTGTTTCTTTGTTCCAACCTGTTAATCCTTACTTTATGGAGCTACACCGCAACCTTCATATTTGGTACTTGAAAGCTGTGCAGCAGTTCTACTTCTTTAAGTGAGTGTTAGATTCGCAGATCAATTCTCATACTTTGTGATTATTTCAAGTTCAACGCGGTATTATAGCACCCAAGTTATATTTAATGGAGACGCGTGCTTTTTATGTTGTGTCATCGTCCTTAAAGGTTTGGCGCAATATTGCCCAGATTTTGTTTTTGTATCCTTTTATTGGCCGATCTTCTAAAAAGTTATACCTTTAGTCTTTTCACTCCTAAGAAAATACGTTTTGATTCTTATGTTATTCTTCTTTGTGATTAATCAATTACATTTTGGGGATTTTCATAATTTCAATTAGGCGGTGGAGATTCGAATTGTGGTGAATATATAATTTTCCTCTTCTTCTTCATTGTTTTACACGCATCAAAAAATGTTAAACACAAAATCTAATCCTCTCCAAGGCATGTTTCTTTTCCGAACAAAGTAAGGGCATATTTCTTTTCTTGTTGTTTCCTTTGCTTTCCTCAACCTTTAACGATTATTGATAATCGATCCGATATATTTTATTTGATATGGCAACCGTTTTTGTCTCTCCCCTGTCTTTGCCATCTAGGGTATCTAAATTAGGGGAAATAGAGGATGTTTTGGGTCATTTCAGGTTCGGGGCTATGTAGGTAGGGTTCTTGAGCCTTGTGATCGCATCCACATGCCCCAGATGGTTTCATTTCTATCCATCCTGAACATATTCGATGCGGACTTTAACATATTCGATCGCATCCACATGTGAGATTGTTAGAAATCTTTCATAAGAATTATATGAAAGAATATATAATTAGTCCCACGTTGAAAAAAATAAGAGAAGTATACATTATCAGGCTCGGTTTCAGGGTTAGACTGGCCAGGCGGCCGCTTCGGGAAACCTCCGGGTGAGGGCAATGGGCGGGGAGGTAGGTGGTTGTTGACAGGCTTTTCAAGTTTACGGTTTAAAAGTTCATATTGCTGCTTTTATAAACAAAGTTGATATTGGTGCAGTGGTAGTATAGGCTTTCTGATTCAAAGGGACAGGACTTCTGATTTTTTTGTCGATTTCTATGAATACAGGGAATAACAGTATTATCTCAGTTTGTCCGGTCATTCTACGATTATTATTTTCACTGTGTACATTACGAAGATATTTTCTGAAATGGGTGAAGAAGATACATTAAGTTGGAATGTGAATTTTTCAGGTTACGAATCTAATTGGGGATGTAAAAGGAAAAGTTGCTATTTTGGGGGACAGCAGGTAACTTATTGTGTTGTCCAGTCGCTTGCATGATTTTATGTGGAATTCCATAGTTCTGTGTTATTGAATTCCCTCTTTTTTTATAATGAAATTAGGTGCAACCACTAATGCTGCAACTTTATTAAAGAAAGGAGGAGCTAAATCGGATCTTACCTGTGCCACACATGCTGTTTTCAGGTGAAATATGGGTTACATAATATATCAATGTTACAAAAATAGGAGCTGTATCGGTATTTCGTTTTTTCTATTATACTTACATGAGCTCAAAGAAATTCACATTTGTATAAATTAGAGCTGATCTACAATTTTCATATTTGTACGTAGCAACTAGCAAATGAATTCACTGAATTAAAAGTATAAATATTGTGCATTTTGTAGCCTACCTGCAATTGAGAGATTGTCTGGTGGCGTTTTTAAACAAGTGATAATCACGAACACAATTCCAATAGTTGAAGTTATTTTCCTCAACTAACTGTACTTTCTGCTGCAAACCCTCCTGCTGAAGCCATTTTGCGCATTCATGGCGATGCCTGCGTTAGTGACATTTTCCTGTGATCCACAGGTCCTAGAGTGTTTTATTTATTTTCTCATTTTTTATTTATTTTTGTCTTGTTTATATTCGATTTAGCTTTCTATTTTTTATTTCTCATGAAGGTAACGCAACAAAGAGAATCGTGCAAGGATGCTTGTTAAATCATTTTGTTAATTGATGCTACAACATTATTCATCTGATTAAAATAATGGTACCCTTGTAGAAATGTATGAAAATATAATGTTTCTATCCAAAGAAAATCCCATTATAATTTTATGAGAGGAAAAAAATTGTTGTAATTTTTTGTTGGTTTTGATTAAAGAATCATTTGCATTATTCAAAGCAAGATGATGTTCAAACGTATTTGTAAAAGAAGATGAAATGATGAAAAAAAAAATATTAGTAGTACAAGAAGAAAAATACATGTTTTTAACTTCATTTTATAGTATATTATTTTCAAGTCATATTACTTACATCATCTCTAATTTGAAAGTGTCCAAGTGTTACTTGTTTATGTTTAACTCTTCATATTTTGATCATAATTCATAACATTGTTTGTACTGGATGAAGAACGGAAGTAAAAATTGCAACTTTTTTTTTGGCCTGGAACATTTACACTATCATAGCATGCAAGCTATGCAAGAAATTATGTTCTTATGATAACACTAGTAACACAAGCACATATTAAGCACATTTCACGGTTCACAAATGAAAGAGCTAAACATACATAGGTAAATGTACGTTGAAACATGAATTTGAAAAAATAATAATCAAGAAGAAACAAAAAAATACAAACAAATTAACAACATTTGTGGTGTACTTCCATCATCTGGTTCTTGGGCACATCGATAGATCGATCAAATAACAAACTGATAGGGTTTAGAAAGGACGTAAAGTTCATGTTTGATGTAAGGAACGTGAAACTTCTGTCCAACGAATTAATTATCTATGAGACAATAGAATGTAGTGCTTGTTTAAAAATGAATTTTATGTTTTCGGTTTTCAATATGTATGTCAAATATGATAAGAATGGAGGGACGACAGATGAGATGAAAGAAAGACAGATGAAAGGACGAAATGGATATAGAGACGACGGAAGAATGAATTATTTCACTTGCTTGTATTATTTCCTAAAACACATTAAAAAAAATAAAGTTGTTTTTTGCATGTTAATTTCGTTTTCTAAACCGGTCGTTTTCGACAATATACATGTGTCATGTGCATTTTTGTATGAAAAAAATCCATAAAATAATAAACCAAACACTACCGAAATGTTGTCAAAAGAAGCTTTTGAAATTATGCACTTTCCCTGTTAACTTACGTGATAAGCAGAAAGCTTTTTTTGTTAACTATAAGATCGATATTCGCGTAAATCTATATTGCTTAACCATAAAATAATAAACCAATCACTACTAAAACTGTTCTATCTATTGCTTAACCATAAAATGAAAACTGTTACTTTTATCTATTAATTAACTCGGGGATATATTACAGTGCTTATCTAATTTTCCTTAGTCCTCTATCTTGACTTCAGATGCATTCACAAACAATTTTTGCTTTGTTTTTCATTTTTTCCACATCGGAAACTAGGAGCAGAGCATGTTGTCTTTTACCATCCACGCAAGGAAAATGAATGTATTGAAAATGATGCATCAGACAAGTCCAACGCGATGAACACCGAAATTTAATTTTGACTTAAAAAACAAAATAATAAATTTAAAACAAAGGTCAAATAACAATAAGTCACAAGCTTTAACAAATTATATGTATTTATAACTTTTAAGAATATGTATTTTCTGTATGTGTGTATATGTGTGTATGTGTGTGTAAAGTCGGTAAACAAATTTTTGTAAAAAGTAAAACCATATAAATAATAAGTTGATACTTTTTGTAGAAAAATGACACTGGTAATCATCTCAACTACAATTCCTAGCAATTGGGATAACCAAACTCTTTGGGTGAAGTAGATGCAAAATAATGACCTCAAAAGTAGGAACTTCTGGTCTATCACAATTCCAGCTGGCTTTGGAAATGTCTTCTCCAATTGAGACCAACTTTCCTCCCTTTAAACAAATACAGTGGTGGAGCTCATGTAATCACTTATTCTGGAGTGCTCTTGGGTTGAATCTGGCTTGGTATTGAATTACATTATATTATAAAACCAAAGGCTAGCTTTTAGTATTCCTTGAGAATGCATAGACAAGGAACTGCATGTTATAATATATGTAAATTCTAAAGAGTGGATATGCTATACAATATTTGTTATATTTTGTTTAGTCCCACATTATGGGATAAGTTAAATTTCAAGCTCTAAAACTTTTATATAATGGATCATGTGTAATGGAAATATATTACAAATTTCAGAGATGAATAAAAATGTTTACATCCTCTTTTCCTAATGGCTTCTTATTTTTATATAGTTTAGAACACGTTATCATGTATTGGATATTCAAATCTAGAAGAATTTAATGCATCTCTTCCTCTTATTCAACCAATAAAATCAGATCTGAAATTTTCTAGATCTGCTTTTCTAGATTTGTTTTGCGATTAATTTAGATCTAGATCTAAGTATTCTTGTTTCACAATTCTATATCTATTTCTTAATTTTTCAAATTTGGATTTAAGTTTTAATAAATCTTATCTTTTCAAGATCTTATTTTATCATGGATCTAAATTTATAGATCTTATTCCACTGTACATGTATTTTTGTCATTATATTTCAGATCTCATTTACTATAGATCTTATTTTTTTGTTCTTATTTTTCTGATCTCATTATATTGTAGATCTCAAAATCACATTTGAATAATATATCTTTGAGATTTGTTCATGGTTTAAAAATAAAATGTTGTGATTTTTGAATTTGGATTTGAATTGATTTCAAACTTGCTTATTATTGCATGTTTTTTGAGTTCATTATTTTGGAAAGCAAAATTTGAATTTAACAATTTCTATTGTTGATTCAAATAAATTTATTGAACTTAATCGCGTTTTGGTTTGTGATGTAGATCTAAGTAATCTATGCATGTTTGGTAAATGAAGTTTTCATTTTGAAAACTCTTTGATTTGGATTTTGACTATGAAATAATTTTGAAATATATAGTTTATATTTTCAGAAGAAATATTTTATTGTTCCTTAGAGAAACATATACAAGAGTAATGCATATTTAGAAGATCATATTAAGTTTAGATTGAATATTAATATTGATTTAGCACACCTGAAGTGAATGGAAATATTAATGAAAGCATACACGATAAACTTAATTTTTAGCATTCGAAATAAAATTAAGAACCTGCAGTTCCTATAATATAATAAAAGCTTGAGTTTCCATAAATAATCAAATTTCAAGTTTTCTTGTAATAAAGAACCAGAAGTTCCAAAAAAAGCGGAAACTTGAATTATTAAAAAGGATATATATATATATATATATATAAAGTTATTTCAGAAAATTTGACTATTAAGAAGTAAAGATTCTCTTATGGTATTCGTTTTAATTTTATTTTCGATATACTGAACATAGATTTGAGATGAAATTTTGCTAAGTAACGTTAATTAGATTGATTTATTTGCTTGTAAAGAAATCAATTCGTTGTGAAAATATTTTATAATGAAATAAATGCATTAAATGTTGTCGTCATAGTAACAAATTAAATTACCTTATTATCATAAATGCATTGACTATAGTAAATTAAATGTTGTTGTGTTTTCATGTTTGGAATAAGTATAGACAAATGGTTTATTATCTGGTGTAATTATTTTAGCAAACAATGCTCGACATAACGAAAGAAATAAGTTTGAATAACAAGCTGAAGTTGTGAAAAGATTTTTTTTTTCAACCAGAAGTTGTATAACTCAGTCTGAGACTTGAAGTCCTGAATTATGTAATGATTTGTTGATAAAGTCTATGACTTGAAATCTTATAGTTATTTTTTTATTAGTCGAAACGTATAAGCTTCTAAATAAGAAGTTCACACAAAATTTGAGAACCCGAAATTCATAGTAAATTAATGGGCTTGAAGTTCATGAATTAGAAACTCGAAGCTTTCTTGAAACTATGTGAAATGTTAAGATTACACTTCTTGAAGAAGTTAAAAGAGATAAATACATCTTAAAACAAGATTATGACAGTGCGTTCAAGAGATTTCAAAAATCACAAAATGAGTTATATCTTACATCTTTGCATCTACATATTATATTGACCAAATATCCTGAAGGTATTGTGTTGTATCACATTTCAAATATGTCTTGAATTGAAAATTAATTATTAATTTAGCTTTGAAAAAGGATGTTCACTATTTATAAAATATGAATTCAAATGACATTTTAGTCCATATTTCTCATTTTTCAGTTTATATGTTGTAGTTGGTTTAAAATGTTTTCCCTATTATATATACTTTTATGTAAAAGTACACATGGTCAATTTATAGGTTCTGTGCAACGCGAAATATAATTTCATTTCAATATGTGCAGCTTTAATTTAATTATTCTCTCTGTTGCTTTCTCATTGATATATCTAAATATAGATCTGATCTCTACTAATCACACTATGTTATGAAACCTAAAGTTTTGACAAATTTTTTTTGGGTGCATTAGTCAAATTATTTGATTAACTAAATACATTATAGTATTATCTAGAGGAGATAACTCATATAACGTACTATTTAAGTTTATGGATGTGTGTGTATATATTAATCTCTTGATGCGATGTTTTCTTTAAAATTTATATTCCAAATCCAACATCCCAGAAAAGATGTTATAGAAATTTTATTTTTGTTAGATTGCAATTCCTTCAAAAGAAACGCTATATTTCCTGAAGGAATATCATATAAAACATTAGAAGTAATAAAAATAATTTATCTCTAAAAAAAGGTATTGTATACCAGTATTACAGTTCAGAAGTAGTGGTTCTATCTCTTGCATCTTACTTTCATTTGGTGCATATAATTTTGTTACTATATTAAAAGTTTGATGTGACATTTCAAAAACAGTTACAACAAAAATCTCCAATAGAGATATTTTATGCTACTGTAAAACTAGTGATTATATAATTTATGTGAAAGAAATATTGTATATTGATATTACATTCTAAAGCAACAATTAGCAAAGGGATCAAATCGAAGAGTATTTCATCACTGCAATATCAAGCGGCGCCTCATTTTCGAAGCCCTAGTTTATAAATTTGGACGAACGAGAATAAAAGAAAAGGCAGCCAATTTTAATGCGAAGGAAAGAAGGCCGAAGGAATAAAAAGAAAAGGGGGATTTCTTATTTGGGCCGGCTACCATAAAGTATCAATTGGGCTTTATTTTTAAAATTAGAATTTTGATTTTTAAATTGTTTTCAAATTTTTCTTTTTTCTTTTAAACAGCTGTAAAGTCTAGTCATGTGAGTAGGAAACGAACTACAGTGGTGTAGTTCGAGAACTCGCAACTAAATGGCTGAGTTGTGGTAGGTTTTGAGCGTAGAGTTTGGTTAGTCGATATCAGGTGTCGCGATTTTACGTGTGTAAGCATATGAATACTTAATTTCTAGTAGAAATTTTTGGGGCAGCACGTAGACAGGGTTTTGCTGAAGCTGGGTAAATCTGTGTTGTTCTGTTTCTGTCTTTTATATTCTGCTATTATCTGTGTTGCTATTTTTATGCTATTATCAGTATTGCGTTTATTTTATATACTTTCGCATTAAATTTTTATAATTAATAGTATCACCCTATTCCCCCTTCTAGCGTGAAATAGATCCTACAAGTAGTATCAAAGCTAGGAACAGAAGCCAATTTTTTTATTTCAAAATTTTGGTTTTTCAAAAACCAATTTTCATTTTTAAATTTTGAATTTTTAAAATGGCTTCTTTTAATAATGCTTTTGATGAGGGTCAGTCCATAGTTAGACCACCAATGTTCAATGGTGAATAAGCTTACTGGAAAAACTGAATGAAATTTTTTCTGAAAACCATTGATGCTTATTGTATTGTTGAGACATGTTACAGAACACCAACTATGGTGGTAAATAATCACGAAATAGATAAACCAATGGATCAATGGACAGATCTTGAAAATAGACTACAGAATGCTAATGATAAAGCTATGAATTCTATTATTTGTCCATTAGATCAAATTGAATTTAATCGTGTCTTACATTATCTAACTGCACAGGAAATCTGGCATACACTTAAAGTGACTCATGAAGGAACATCTCGAGTCAAGGAATCTCGCTTTTGCCATGCTTAGTAGCGAATACGATAATTTCGGAATGGCCAAGGAAGAAAATGTCAAAGAGACATACGGACGACTTTCCAATATTGTATGCAAATCAAAAGCTCTCAGAAAATCATACACAGAGTTGGAAATAGTCCGAAAAATCCTCAGATTCCTTCCAAGAAATTTTGAAGCCAAAGTCACTGCCATTCAAGAATCAAAAGATTTGAAACAAATCAAAGTTGAAGAGCGCATCGAAAATCTCGCAACTTATAAGCTAGAAATGAAATTCAAGGAAGAACGCGAATGAGGTGATGCATGAAAGAAATCAATATCTCTCAATGGAACAATAGAAAATGACGACGACGACGACGGAGCAGCTGAGCTGGCACTATTAATAAAAATATTCGAAAGGTGGAATCACAAATACGAAAATCCAGTTAAAAAGCAGAATAGTCAAAGCACTAGACAACTCAGACGAGCAAGAGATCATTTGTCACAAGTTCAACAAACCCGGTCATATCAAGCTCAATTGTCCACATAATCGATTCAGCCAAGGAAAGAAACAAAAAGGAGAAGCTTGTAGCCACTTAGGATGAAACTGATGAAGATGATAAAAGCACTGGCAATGAGAGTGAAAAAGCAGATTTATGTCTTCTAGGTGATATAACTGACAATGATGATGACGAGCAAAGCGAGGTATCAAAACTTACTCATTCAATTTTTTTTATATATTTTCACGAAGTAAATGGTTGTTTCGAAAGACTTAAGGAGAAATACGCTAAAATTTAATCACAAAAAGACACTTTGATAGAATTAAATAAACAACTTAATCAATTGGTTAAAAACTATCAAAACAAAAAACCTAAGTGTGACACGTGTCTATCATTTGAAGAAGAGATTAAACAATCAGAAATTAAAATTAAATCAGTTGGAAATGAAATTCTGATTTTAAAAGAAAGTGAAAATACGAGGAGAGAGAATTCCATTAAAAAGTGCACACAATTATTAAATGAAAATGAATCTCTCAAAACACAAGTTCGACAACTGTCTACGACTGTAGAAAATTTTTCAAAAAGTGAAAGATCATTAAATACGCTGTTAGGAAACAAACTTTTAATACAGGTAGACAAGGACTTGGATATAATCAACTTGAACTTGTTAGAAGCAAAATTAGTCAAGTCAAATCTGAGTGCACAATTTGTAGAAAAATAGGACACAATCAAAACATTTGTTGGCATAGACCCAAAGATGTAAAAACCATTCCAATTTGGGTTCCAAAAGGCAAAAATATAAAATCCCTTAAAGTTAAACAAATCTGGGCGCCAAAAGGAACAAATATAAATTCGCTTAGGTCAACTCAAACATTTTTTTCAAAATCTGTTGCCACTAACAACCATGGACCTATAAAAACAAATAGGTCACAAAAATCTTCTCTCGTGTAGGCATGGTGGAAGGCCGACGAACAACAACAGTGTTACCTGGATTCTGGCTGTTCCAGGCACACAACGTGCGACAAAGCATAGTTCCTTAGCCTAGTATAAGGTGGCAGAATCATAATGGGTAACAACGAAAAATTATCGTAAAGGTGAAATAGGTAACGGTGCATCTATCTTGAATGATATGTTAGATGTGATAATCTGCACCATGATCTGATTTAATTCAGCCAGTTATGTGATAAAGAAACGAATGTTGATTTTGATTCCGACTTATTCAAAATTGTTGGCCAATTAACTTTTTATGCCGAGAAATCTAGAGTCTTCATATAGATTTATTTGGATTAATGATGATGTTTTATTAGTTGATGATTACTCATGTATACGCGGATATATTTGTTACTGGAACTGTCACTATGTTCACTATTTGTTTATTTGCATGGCTTCAATTCAATTTCATTCAAAAGATGTTAAAAATGATTTTAAGATATTCTGTTTCACACTTCACGATCTGATCTATGACATCATAATCTTAAGCCAATAGGAAATTCGGATGCAGATAACACTAGCAAGTTAATCGATAGGAAAATTACTGGTGGAACGTGATTTATGTTGAGACATTCAATAGTTGCATCATTTTCAATGATAATATCGGCATACTTTTCATTTCAACCGATTTTTAAATAGCAGACATTTTTCTTTTATAAAACCCCTTCCAGAAAATCAATTTTGTTGACCTTGTTTCAGATTAGTGATTTTAGAAAATTTGATTTTTTTTTTTGGATTTGATCTTAAATGGCTACATTAACTAATCTCGCTCCCTACTGATTATCGAAAAGATAAATAGTGATTGAAAAAGTGATAAGTGCCGATATTAATCATATATTACAACTTGAGACTGTATATTTAGTAAATTTCTTTAGAAATTTAAACAAGAGTTATAAAAACTTTTTGTTGGTAAAATATTCCACGACCATCTCTAATTCTATTATATTTTTAACGACCATCACTCATCAAAATCCAATGTAGTATGTCAATATGTGGTATTTTAAACGGAAAATCATTCGTTTTTCATTATATTATATTTTTAGCAATAAAAACATCCAAAGTATTCACTCTCATTTAAAAGTCCCCACGGTTATGCATGGGTAAATTACTTGGATTTTTTTATTATGTGCTTCCATGCTCATTTAAAAGTCCTCACAGTTATGCATGTATGGAACACATGTCAAAATTGATTGATTAAATAGACAAGGTAATTTTAATCTCATTTAAAAGTTTCCACGGTTATGCATGGTTAGAAGATACTTGAATTCATTTTTTTAGAAAAAAATTAAGAATACTACTAATCTCATTTAAAAGTCCTAATGGTTATGCGTGGTTAGTAGATATTCAAATTCCTGATATAATTATACCACAAATAGACACAACTATACGGTTTTATATAATGACGTTATCCCTATCATTCTAAAGTGGAATATGCATCAAACAGAGTATTTATGATTTTTGTTTGATTTTTTATTGAAATTTAATATTTATAGTCGATTGGGTATTAATATTGTAATAATGTGCATCACTTTATCTCTATTTTTCTACTACCTTGCTCTTTTGCTGATAACAAAAGGGGAGAGAAAAGTTAAGATTTTGGAAAACAATCAAATATTTTATTTTGTATTTTCTATTTGCATCTAGGCTCATTTGCATATTTTTATTTATTTACTTGCATATATGAAGGGGAAGCGTTCAAATAAGGGGAGCAAATTCAATGATCAAATACATTTAATAAAATTCAAAATCTTAAATATATTTTGTTATCATCAAAAGGGAGAGATTGTTGACTATGCAAGTATATGATTTTTGTTTGATGATAACAAATATATATATATATATTCATTTAAATGTATTTGTTAACGTACTGTTTTATTTTTTCACATAATAGATATTTGCTGAAAGAAAAAAAATAACACAGAATTTAAATTCAAACAGATATTTTATTTAAACATATATTTGTTACAATATTGAATAGTACAAATTTAAGCTCTCACTATATATATATATATATGTATGTATGTATAAACTTCTATTACATTACAATTTCAATCACATCACATTTTTCACTATATATACATTTTCATCTCACTACATTTCACTCATTCACTCGTATTTGATCTTCAACTCTATTTCAGATTGAATCCAGCATCTGAGTAATATGTAAAATAAATACTAACGCAGTAAAATTAAAAAAGAAATACTTGTGTAGTGCAAAATAAAATGTGTATTTTGAAAATGTTATTGCCTTAGTTATTTGGGTTGTTCGTCGTCATTTAATTTTGAATTCATCATACACGAACAACTTGTGACATGCACAGTGTATCATTGTACATGCCACAAGGCCGTGCACACCAGTATACACTTGACAAACTGCGGGGACAGGTGAGCACAAGGTCAAACCCAATCAAAAGTCGGGTTCAAGTGAAATACAAATAAAGTCACGATATTAGCACAAAGGCCAAACCCGAGCTATAAGCTGGATTCAACTCAGGTGAAATTCCAAAAATCAAGATGAAGTTCAAGTGAAAAAAAATGAAAAGTGACATGCACAAGAAAACAATGTAGCTAGTTAGATATGGAACCAGAGCTATAGTTTCAAGTGCACAACAACATCGAGTATGCCAGACCTCATATATACTATGCACATGAATCAAATGCAATCAACTGAAGTGAAGACCTGGCAACATGTATGATATGATCAAAGGCAATAACTTCAACCAAGGTCAGACTTCACAGTCAAATGCAAGCATATGAATACAAACTCAGACTGTAAATACAAAGTTCAGTAGCATGGCACAAAGGCACATAACACAGTCTCGACCAAAACATGATGTACTTGTCAACAAGGACATAGTTGATGCATGCAGACTTCAAGATGTAGTGCATAGTCAAACCGAAACAACATATACACATGCCCATGCTCTATCAAAGTCAAACGCCTTCAAATGAACAAGACCAAAGCTGAAAATAAAATGGCATATGCATATACACATGATATGGACTATGGTGAGCCAAATTGAAACAAACTTGTATACCACACAAGAATGAACAAAGCCTCAACAGTAAAGCTATGGAACAAAATCAAAGACAACTAAATCATGGAAAAGTCTCAACAACACACACACACACATGCATATGCATGTGTACACATGGTGACATGAGACAGTGAAGCCACCAAACTACATGAAGTCTAACAATAACCAATGGACTCAGACTTGAAGTAACAAGAAGGATCAACTAAACCCAGAAATGATGATTGGAAACACTATAGCAACTCAACACAATGCATATGTTAGCAGTGATGTACACATTGAACTAAATAACTATACATAATGTGAAGATATCAAGTGAAGGCCACACCAGCTTGAATGTACATAAGCAACAATGCACATCAACTATGCAATGAAATAACACTGCAAACAAGTCACATGTTCCAAACAACTAATATCACACATAACTTCAAGCATGCAACCGAATGCAAGTCGAAACGATCAGCTCACAAAAATGCAAAGCTATGCCAGAAAGTGCAGACCACATTCATATGAAACCATGGTCAAGTACATACATATATATATATATATATATGATGTATGTGTAGTGATAACTAGTACAGCAGCTCGAATGAGCACGTGCACTTATATACATATGCAACGGCCGGAATACAACTAGAGAATCACCAAACAAGTGAGGTAGACAAGACAATAGTTCCGGATAAATGAAACATGGAGATGGCATTGATGTACACGTATAAAACAGTGGACAATGTAACCCAGACCAATGTCATGATACAACTACAGATGCAAGCAAGTTAGAAAATCAAGGCATGTAGCCGTGGTGACCAAAATAATAACAAAGTCAAATTTACACAAAATCAAATTAGCCAAAGTAAAATGTAATAGCAGTTTCGAATTGAACAAGTCAGTGCCAAGGTTAAATATTATCACAGTCAATAAGCACAATGAAAGGAACCAAAGTCAAGTTTAGATGCCAGAAAATCAAGCCATATAGCCAAGGAATCAAACAAGTCAGAATCGAGCCGTGATAATCAAGTAATCACAAAATATACGAATTTGAACAAGTTAGTACAAATCCCAAGCGTTTAAGCAAAATTGATCAGCAAAACAAATTATCAGACAATCGAATATTTAGGGAATTGAACCTTATTTAAACCCAAAGTCACCATTGCCCTAAAATCCATCGAGTTCAAGCAAGCCAATCGGTAAAGCAAAAAGCATAAATCACATACCATTAAAATCAAACTCGATCGAGAAGCAACCGCAAGCAACAATCAACAGAGGGATCAAATCGAAGAGTATTTCATCATTACAATATCAAGCGGCGCCTCATTTTCAAAGCTCTAGTTTATAAATTTGGACGAACGGGTATAAAAGAGAAAGCATTCATTTTTAGCGCGAAGGAAAGAAGGTCGAAGGAATAAAAAGAAAATGGGGATTTCTTATTTGGGCCGGTTGCCATAAATTATCAATTGGGCTTTATTTTTAAAATTAGGGTTTGATTTTTAAATTGTTTTTCAATTTGTATTTTTTTCTTTTAAAACAGTTGTATAGTTTAGTGTGTGACTAGGGGATGAACTACAGTGGTGTAGTTCGAGAATTCGTGACTCAATGGCTGAGTTGTGGTAGAGTTTTGAGTATAGAGTTAGGTTAGTCAATAGCGGATGTCGCGAGTTTACGTACGCAAGAGTCTGACTACTTAATTTCTAGTAGAAACCTTGGTGGCACCACGTAGGCAGGGTTTTGCCGAAGTTGGGTAAATCTGTGTTGTTCTATTTCTGTCTTTTATATTCTGCCATTATCCATGTTGCTATTTTTCTGCTATTATCAGTACTGCGATTATTTTATATATTTCCGCATTAAATTTTTATAATTAATAATATCACCCTATTCACCCCCTTCTAGGGTGAAATCGGTCCTATAATATATATATAATTAAACATATAAAATTAAACACACACACACACATATATATATAATAGTTAAATATATATGTATATATATAAGGCTAAATAAAATGTATATATATGAATAATTAATTCCATTCAAATACATAACACACACACATATATATATATTAAAATTATTTTCAAATCAAAATTAGCATAATAAACATACAATAACAATTTTATCATTATTATTATTATATATATATATATATATAATAAACAGTTTCGTTCATAATAATTAAAAATTATAGTAACAAATATTAAAAAATAAATTTTAAAATGTAAGAAAATTTAGGATCATAAAATACAGGTTTAAATCCTTTTTCATGATTTTTTGAAATAAAATATTATTTTTAATAAATAAAAGAAATGTTCAACCTAAGTAATTTAATTATTAAAAATATTAAATGTTAACAAAAAATTCTGAAATTTTTTCCGTGGGTAACTGCATTGATGCAATATTTATTTTAAATATGATAAACAATCCAAATAATCAATAAAAGATAATTTAAAATTATTTATATATAAAAAAAATATTTTCGAATTTGATAATTCATATTATGTATAAATAGGCGAAAGGAAAAATTCTAAGCCGTTTATACGCTATAAATATACATATATGTAGTTATATGTTTAAAATATACATTAGTCTACATTTAAATTAATATATAAATATACATAAAATAATTAATAATGAATTTTTTTAATTTCTTACAGCAAATTATGTTTGTTTATACATAAATTATAACACATAATAATATAACCATGCACATAACCAAACTAATTTGTGATAACTACATATACCTACGAAAATCTCACCTAACTAGTTATACTGCATTAACATGTATACAGATTTGGGATTATTCAATATTAAATCATAAATATGATATGATTACCATTTATATAAATAAAATACTAATTGATGATGCCTTTGAGTCCGCTTGAATCAATGAATTCCCTTCTTTAGTTATGCTCGATCTATCAGATTGCAAGTCTGGAATCGTCGACCTTTTCTATCAAATAGTGCTTTTACTTAACTCGAATTGATTTGAGATTCTTAGAACGAATATAAGGATTAATTTCAGCCAACAAACTTGATAATTATGGCAGCCAATAGTTGTTTTTTGATTAAGGGTTTAGATATATATATATATATATAGCATTGTACAAGAGAGATATTAGGACAATCTCATTACCTATTCTCTCTTAATCTTAGCCGTCCATCTCTAGGTCTAATCCTAAGCTTTAGCCGCCTCCATTGTCAAAGCCGAAATTTGCAGCCCTATTGATGGGCTTTAAACCCATTTAAGCCCAAGCCAAAACGCTACGCAATTAAATCTAATTTAATGGCTTATTGATATCGTATATCGATTGGTACATTTATAACTATTATAAATATATATAACAATATTTATTTCTCAAACTATATTCAGATTTTTATAATTAATATTTCATAAATATTAATTAATTTAATTTGTTTATATCGATTATAAACTAATTAAATCATTCGGTCTTAATGGAATTCATTATTTCAGTTGTGTAACTCTTAGATGTAAATTTGGTCAGCAATAAACACCGAACTATTCGAATGTAAACGTTTACACGTCACTTAGTAAGTGGTGTGCCATTATGGCCAAATTTATCACTTATTGATTTTTAGTAAAATCTTATTTAATTAAATATGCATTACCCGTTAGTGCCATTTATATACACCAATTCTCTTCGGCAAAAACTATATCACTTTGGATTTATGGAATTTGATAATGGTCAAAATTCCAATATTGTCTGTATTCAACTCTATAGACCAAACACAAAATCCTTGGTTCAATAATAACAATTATTATTAACTGTACTACTCTGACCAAAGATTTTGACTTTGGGTTGAGTTGACTTTGACCATGATACTAACCTCATATAAATGAAGCGACGAATCCTCTCTCGGATAGCGTCTTCCTTCCAATAATTCCACTCGACAACTATAATCATTTGATGTATGTCGTTCCATGATTTGACTATAATCAAGGAAGATTTTTCATATTGAATGTTGACAGTATTCTCAAGTCGAAAGAATTGTGTAAATTAGTTACATCGATATTTTCTATTTGACCTTAATTATATTAATGAATAGAAAATTATCGAGTGAGTCATTCCATAGTTATCCAATAACTATCAGTACGTAACCCCTTGGTGCCCCACATAGTCATGAGTAATAAATTGTCCAACATTTGAATAGCGTTACGTACTCTAGTCTTAACGAATACATTGATACCCAGTCTCGATGCATCTTGACTAGGAACATTTAAAATGATACATTTGTTTCATTGTGATAAATTACTCACGGTTACAACACTTTATAACTACTATCACAAAACATATCATTTATGGATTTTCTATTAAAGATACTTTTAATTAAATTTATTAATTAATATAACTACATTATATCAAGTATATAATAGAAAGAAAATACCTTTATTTCGAGCGAGATTGGTCAACGAGTTAGATATATGTAACAAATTACATAATTGCCCCTAGGGCATACCCCTAACTCTATCACTTATATCATTATAACCATATACAATAAAAAATAAAATGAAAATATTACTTTATTTCTAACAAGGTTCGCTATTAGAGTTAAGTTATATTATATATTTTTTACAAAATTACCCTTGGGGAAAATCCTTAACTTTATCAATGACACCCACTTTAAATGCTCAACTTCTAAATCTTCGATATCAATGTAAATACCATCTTCCTAGGCATCTTCATTCCTATGTTTTGACACCCAAGATTCTCTTTCTATCATGTCACTCTTAAAATTACTACGATAAAAAACTTTAGAAACATGACATCTTGACGTAGTATACTCATATTGAACTAATATCTCCTCAAGCAATCCATTAAATAACTCTACCTTCACAATCTTCATAAACATATAATGGGCCTTCACCTTAATCAAAAACCCTAATATAAGATCAATTTTGTCCTCATTACTGTCTTTACATTTGATGGAGTACCCAAAACATTAAAAATAACACTAATCACCTTTTCCATAACACAAAATCCGAACAAAGAAATCTCACTCAAATCAGCACTGTAAAAGATAATTCTTTAGGGAGATTCAAACATAGATACCACTTTTGAGGCAATTTTGAATTAAAAAACATACGAACCATCTTTTAAAAAGCTTCCACATTAAACCACGTTTTTAAATTATTATTTAATATTTTTAATAAGAAATTTATTTTAATTAATTTTTTATAACTTCTAGTTTTGTCGATAAAAGAATAATATGAAATATTATTTTTTCGTATATTTCTAATTCATTAATCCTTTATGAATTTTGATGAACTAATGAATTTTGCTAGAATTTTTTAAAATAAATAGGGCAATTTTTTTTCAACATTTCCATTTTGTTTTGAAGAAAGTGTACTTTTGGACAAATTTGATTTTTCTTGAAGAAATTTATGAGAATATTTGGACTTTTCTAAAAACATTTCTTTGGAAATATTTGATTTTGTTAAAATATGAATCTCCGTTTAAACAAAAACCAATTTTTTGAAGAAAAATGACATTTTTATTGAAAATATTTGATTTTAAACTAATGTCTGAATTTCACACAGTCATTTATTTTATTAATGTTATATCAGTCTTGAATAAAATTAGAATCTAGTTTGATTCGTTTTTATTTATTAAAATACCGTTTAGTTTTTTCAACATAAACGGATGAGGTAGTATGCACATTACCCGTATATTGCTAAGATACTCTGTAGTGTTGGGGTAAGTGGAAGAAATTAACATTTGTATTGTGACTACTTTAATGAGGAGAGAAGCCAAATGTTGGTCGGGGATTTTGAATCATTGGACGCACGTTCTTTCTTCAGCCAGAGCACTCAAGTTTAACCTAACGTTTCATCTTCCTCCTCCTGTAAATGTCCAAACTCACATTTCAATTGAAGAACTAAAATTAATGTTACATGTAGATGTCAACAGGAAGACCTCTACATGATGTTTTCAGGTATAACACAAGTCAACATTTCTCAAAACAACACCAAATAGAATTACAAAAGGAAGAGTTCGAAATTTTAGGTTTTTCCCTGTCTTTATCGTTTGTTCGGATTTTATAGTAGGGAAGCAATTTCACTGCAAATCGTGACGGCTACGGAGCTCTATCAGATTGATCCTCCCTGAATTCCGGTAATGACATGAAATTTTGAATTGGTTCTTACTCTTACTATGTCGATAAACTTATTTTAATTAATATTTACACTACAATATCAGTTTTATCCGCATACATTACATCAAATTATCTTATTTGATGTACAGGAGGTTCATAGGATCATTGCGAGATTTGATTGACATGGAGCTGTATAAAATTGAAAGTTTATTTTTGGTACCGTCTGGATCTGAAAAATAAGTAGTGAAATTTTGAGACGGAGTGAACAGTCATGGTATTTCACTCATCCTTACAAAATTTGCATATTTACCCTGAAAATGTCGAATGGAAAGGTGGGAAGTAAACTATATCAATTGGAAAAAAGGAAACGGAGTGGTGGAGGTGCAGGGAATTGAACCCCGTGCCTCTCGCATGCAAAGCGAGCGCTCTACCATATGAGCTACACCCCCAATCGTGATACAAATTTGTATTTCCTGCTTCCATCAAAGAGAAATTGTCATCCATTTTGTACTGCCCCTCGTACGGCTGCATAAAGTTTGAGTTGAATCGGATTGGACTGAATAATTCACTCGACCTATATAGGTATGAGTTAAAGTTAGAGTACCATCACATAGAATTCATTCACTACATATTTACTCAGGAATGTTGTTTCAAAATACATTTAAAATGCTATAAGAATATTTCTCAAAAAGCTCACAATCAATCCTATGGGTATTTGGCCAATCTAATTTTACTTGGATTGACATCAAATATGATTTTTTAAGCATATATTTATTCTAGAATACACATGATCTATTATAGTTTGAAACTGCTCTAATTTTACTTGGATCGATATTGAATGAGTTTCTTGGATAGGATTGGATTGGGTTAAAATAAGGTTGGATTGAATAAAAATCACATCCGACATGTACGTAGTATGTGTTAAAAGTTGTAACCTATATCTAATCCAAACTTGGCTGGTGGTTGAGTTTGGCTAGGTTTACGTGGGTTGGACCGGATTGGTTGGTATGTTGGATTGGGGTCAAGTATGAGTTGTTTTCCCCTAGGTCCGTGGACTGGATAGAGTAGACTAACTACTAGGGAGTACCGATCCTATAGATATAGATGTTAGAGGCCCTTTATAGCGATGAATGCGATATTGTCCCACATCGCCAAAAATATGTGCAGTTTTATGTTTATATAGTAAATTTATCAAACCTATATTGGTTCTTAGAGACAGATAATTTTGTGCGAGCGAGGGGACTTATATGGTCATGAACTAACACGCGCACCGTCCGCCTGTCCCGTATTGAACTGATCGGCTGCGGGTCCAATAAAAGCGGACCGTGTTATATTTTTGCTGGACAAAAGTGAACAGTTTTTTGACTGTTTAAATTCGAACAGATGAGAGTCACATCTGTTTAAACGGACATGGACACTGCTTTTTCAAACGAAGAGATGTAGCCGGTTTCCAACGGATATAGTCGTTGTGAATTTACTGTGTTGCAAATTGAAACAAAGAGACGCGTCCTTTTTTCAACGGATGTAGTCGTTTCAAATTTGCTGAAGAGACGCGGCCTTTTTTCAACGGGTGTAGCCTTTGGAAATTTTCCTATATAAGGAAAAAACCTTATCACTTTCCAATTCCAACCAATTCTCTTCCTTTTTGAAAAAACAATCCATACCACATAGAATTTCATACGCACCACAATCTCGAACAGATCACGTCTGTTGTATCTTGAAAGACTTTGAATAAAGTTTTAAGAAAATTGTTACGGCAAGCCTCAGACGAAATTTTCTTCTTCATCCGGTTAGATTTCTTGTTTATACACACACACACACACATCATTCTGTAATTTTTCCATTTCGAAATTGTATCGTTTCTACGAATTAGTACAGCGATTGTTTATCGCTATACTTTAACGTAGCATTTTGTTGTACTTATTGCTATAGTTTGTTGATGTAAATTCATTACAACGATAGTTATTGTTCAAAATTACCGATACATAATTCCAAAATAGAGGAAATCTGATTTGTGAACTTGTGTTAGAAGTTTATAACTGATTGATCTCTATTTTGGTATACACGTCGTATAAAAATAGAGATAAATTATTTATCTTTAACTGATCCACACTGTAAAAGCCTATAAATATTACTAATACAACGGATAATCATTGTAGTTATCATTAATTACTATATTATTTAGCGGCGGCGAAACATTTTAATCGATATAATCAAATCAAACATGATTATTTTTCCAATATGATGATATGAGGATCGACACAAGCTACATTTTGTCGTGATTGTAGGAAATAATTCGATAACTTTGTTTAATCTAAAATGGATTAACCATGGTAATTCAGGTAAACTTTGTTGGAATAATAAGTCATACAACATTTGTTTATTTTTTCTGACAAATAGTATATCCTAAAAGGTGAAGGCGTGGGGAATCAAACCCTATGTCGAGCAAACTGCCTGCTTCAGTCCTTTAAAGATAGCTATGAATGATTAATCTCAGATTGATCCATGTTGCAAAAGCTTCATTAGAATTTGAACTGTTAAGTAAATATAACAAATACAACAAATTAGTCACAACAATTATCATTAATCACCATACTATTCTATATTGTTTAGTAGCGGCGAAATATTTCAGTCAATATCACCAAATTAAGCATACTTATCTTTCTGATATGATGGTTAAACAGTTGACATAAGCTACATTTCTCGTGATTGTAGGAAATAATTTGTCCACAATATTCATTGGAATTAATAAATTTCCATTTGGATATTAAAGAGAAGATATTTGGATAGTAAAGCTTATGTGGTTGCTTGATCTGAACTGAATGGAGCAAACATGGTCATGTCGATAAATTTTATTTGAAATAATAAGCCATGTAATATTTCGTTCCTTTTTGAGAAAAAGTTGTATGTCTTCTTTCCTTTAGAGAGAAGTTGTGATTCATTCTATATTGGTCATTGGCTTAGATAGAGTTGACTAGGATTGTTATGATAATGTTACCTGTTACCAATGCGAAAAAACAACCACGTATCGATACCATAGGTAAGGCAAAAGTGAATATTGATGCATTACCATTACAATTGGTAAAATGATAGTTCATATGCCGATAAATTGGTAAATTCTTGATTGGTAATGGTAAAATTTCCCTACACATAAAACATTAAAATTGTATTGCATTACAATTTTAATAATGGTATAACAAGTAAATATCTTGTTCCTAACTGTAACTTTGTTAATCCTTATATCAATATTTTGACTTATTTTAAATAATATAGAAAAATTTCATGATTCATCACAAATTATTTACAACAATATGAAATAATAGCTTTGTTAATTGTAGACTTTGAACATAATAAAACTAAAAAAGAATCATCACCATAAATAATACTATAGACACCTTAAAAACTGATATTCAATAGTGTTTGTAGTTGCAATTAATTAAAACAGTGAAAACCAAAATTAGCATGACTAGTAAATTCTTCGTTATTATTGGTATATTTACCATTAACAACGATAAATTTACCATTATCAAACTAATAGTGTTGGTACACCGATATACGTTAATATTGGTTTACCAATTGGTTTATGTTACTACGGTAACATTAAATTTCAATTACCATAACAACCCTAGAATAAACTAAGTGCTTAGATTCTTGTAGAGATGGTTATAAATGCTTTACCTTTGATTCATCCATGTTGTCAAAGCTTCATTGAAATTTGAACTATTAATTGAATATCACTAGTACAACAACTTAATTATATGGTTATTATTAATTATGGTTTTATTCTACTATATTTTTGTACAATGGTAGAATATTTCAGTCACCATCATTGAATTAAGAGTACTTAACCTTCCAAAATGATGATTAAAGGTTGACATAAATTGCATTTTCGTGATTCTAAAAAATAATTTGATCAACAATGTTCCTCGACATTAACTTGGATATTATGGAGAAGGTATTTGAGTAAGAAAGCTTATGAGGTTAACCAATGTTGTCTATGTGTGCGCTTTGGTGCAAAATAGCTCAAGCTGTAGCCACTGTGCCTTTTAGCAATCTAAGGCGCAGACGGTGCACATGGCTCAAATAAAGCACAAAAGGCGCACGAATCGAAAAGCCCAAAGAGGTAGATCCAATGAATTGTACAATATGAGATAAAATTTGGCCTTTAGCCGTGAAATCCGATCGGAATGTACCTATTTAGCTTTAGCATACCTGACAACTCATTTCCGACTTAATCTAGGTATCAAACAAAATGAATTGAAGGTCTTTGTGACTTCTCATATTGAGTTGGGTTGGATATGTGAGATTCTATTCTCTAAATTACATGTGTGTGCATTTTTTAAAAATGTAAAACTCGAATATCAACAGCAGTTTTTAGTTGCAAATGCTTGTGTAGGAAATACAAAAGATGATGCTCAAGGCGCACAAAAAGAGAAAGCCACAAGACGCATGCCATGTGCCTTCTCGATTTGACTACTTTGGTGGTTGCTTGATAAGAGCAAGCAGCATAATAAGTAGACAAATTTTTTTAATATAAGACATACAATATAGGTCGTGTTAACATGTGCCCATTTATCAATCTGGCGTACAGTAGGGGTTCGTTTACGGAGTAAATGAAAAAAATAACAGACAAAAACCATACATTTATAAATTTGGAGGTGTAGGGAATCAAACCTTGTGCCTCTCGCATGCAAAGCGAGCGCTCTACCCTATGAGCTACACCCCCATTCATGTCATAATTTTGTTTGTCTTTTACATATTAAATTAATTGTCATTCATTGCAGTATCGACCCTTAGCTTGAGTAGATTAGACTAATTGCTTAAGTAATGTCAATCATGTAGAGGTAGCTATAAATGGTTTGTAAAAACTTCATTGGAATTTGCACTATTAATTAAATATCACAAGTGCAGTAAACTGATATATGGATTTCATTAATTTACTGTATTATTGTTTAATTGGGGAGATATATTTCAATCAATTTAACCGAATTAAGCATGTTCACCTCTTTAACATAATAATTAGAGGGTTGGCATAAGGGTTGTTTTTTGTTTTTGTTTTTTTCCTTGATTGTAAAAAATAACAGTGTCAACTAAGTTCATCAGCATTAATAAATTTCCAGTTAAATATTATAAAGAATTTATTTTGATAATAATGCTTGTCTTGTTGTTTAGTGTTGTCAAGGCGCACACCTAAGGAGAAAAAGCCCCACGTGCAACCGTTTTGCCTTTAAACAAACTAAGATGTGTGTCGTGCATAAGACACAATTACAGTGCAAAAGAGTTATCAAGCGAATAGCCTAAAAAGTCATGCTTCAATGAATTATACAGCATGGAATAAATTTTGGACCTGATGTCAAAAGTTTGTGACCTTTTGTTTTGATTTGGGTTGAATATTCTCGAAATTGCATGTATACACAATTTTTTAAAGCTTAAAACTTTGTTTTAACAGTGGGTTTTAATTGTAGAGTTCTATGCTGAAAATATTATAAATGATGCTCAAAGCGCACCAAAAAACGCACAGCTCAAACCTTACGACTATTCACCTTGACTACTTTAGTGGTTGCTTGATATGAGCAAGCATGATAATTTAAACAATTTATTTTGAATAATAAGTCATACAATATAGGTTGTGTTACATGTATCCATTTATTAACAAAGCACACGTTGCGGTTTCATTTATACTCAATAAAATGACAAAGTTCGTTATGTGAAAGATAAGTTTCTAATGCTAAAAGTGCAAAATTACCTTTGCAACCAAGATTAATTATTTGCATTAAATAGAGGGAATCTAACTCCATGCCTCTCGCATGCAAAGCAAGCGCATATGGGCTACAACCCCCTTCATGCCAATTTTTACAATTTCTTTTACATATTAAATTGAAATTGTCATTCATGCTGCATTAATTTTTATCTTGGATGGAGTAAATTAACTATTAGGTAATGCCAATCCTATAGAGGTAGCTATGGTGACGAGAGGATTGACATATGCTTCATTTTCTTGTGATTGTAAGAAATAATTAGATCAACAATGTTCATCAACATTAATAGATTTTCCTAGATATTGTAGCAAAGGTGTTTGGTGATTGTAAAAAATAAGTAGATCAATAATGTCATCATTAATAGATTTTCATGGATATTGTAGAGAAGGTATTTGGAAAATAAAGCTTGCGCGGTTGCTTGATCTGAAATGGAGCAAATATGGTAGTTTAAGTAATATTTGTTTAAATAATAAGCCATGCAAAATTTATTTATTTTTTTGGACAAAATGTATACATCGAAAAGTGAAGCTATGGTCTATCATATGAGCTACACCCCCATTCATATCAACTTTAGTGTCTTTTATGGTCATTAAAGAGAAACAGTCACTCATAGTGTGCTAGTCCTTAACTTCGTGGAGTAGGCCAACTGCGAGCGCCAAGCCAATTTTGGAGTGAGTGCAAGCCTACTTTGCAATCTTGATTATTCCCCTAGTTACTTAGAGGGTGATGAAGTGGTAATGAAAATTAATTTTACCGTTTAAGATTTTGGGATTTAACTTCTTTATTTTCCATTCTGGTTTATTTCACCAATGTGTCTTATTTTCAGTTATGTTCCATTATCTATGAATGTGGGATTTAATGGCATATATATCGATTAATCTTTATTTTTAACATGGGTTTAGACTTTAGAAAGAGAAACCAGATGCGTGTAACAACATCCCAAATAAATCTGTATGTATGGTTATCATAAATTTATATTAGTTACTATATTGGCCTATTCTATTATATTGTTTAATAAGTAGCAAAGTATTTCAATCTGCATCTCCAAATTAAGTGTATTTACCTTTCTACTATGTTAATTAATTAGGGGGTCAACATAAGTTGTTTTTTCTCATTATTGTGGGAAATAATTTGGTTAACAACATTCATGAAGTTAATAAATAATTTCCCAGTTGGATATTATGCGGAACGCATGTGCATAATATGTTATCTTTGATGCATATTTATTTGTCTCAATCAGTCTCCACTTACCTGAAAAGCTTATGGAGATTCAGTGAACTCAATGGCAACTCCTTTTTATAGTCCTCTGGAAGTGCCAAACTTATTACTTCCGATCTTGATTATTTTCTCATCATTATTTTATTGAGTTTTAAAGTAAAATTGGCTTCCACAATTTTCCCTCCTTTAAAATAGCACCTTGTACTTTGTTTTTCATATGGGGAGTTGGAGATCGAGATCGTGCACCATTGTCCTACATTATGGTGAGATTATTCATATTTTTCATTCTTCTTTTGTTTTGCTTTAGTTTGTTATATCACATTTGTTATGTGATGTTGAGGCTGTTGATTGTATTATTAGGCAATTACTGATAAATTAATATGCATTACTTTATTGATATTGTACGTAAGCAGGGCCGGCCTTTGGGTAAAGCGAGAAAAGCATCCGCTTTGGGCCTCCTCAAAAACTAGGGCACCGTTCAGTAGAAATTTTATTACACACTGCCAAAAAAAATCAATTGTCGATTAGGCGCGGAGGCGGAACTCTAGAAGCAGAACCACAACAGGACTCTTCCTGCACCGCTTGTTTCCAGAGATTGTAACAACATGATTGGACGGAGATGTAATTGTTTGAGTTGCAGATCTAGAGATGAAGGTTTGCTTAAAATTTTTCTAGTATTGGATGAAACTCACTGTCCTTTTCCTATTGAATAACTTGATTTCGTCATCTCTTGCAATTTAGTCTTCCTAGTTTGTATTGCTAATAATAGAATAAATTTGGGTGATCTTATTTGTGTTTGTTCAATTTGATGGCCATTACTGCGTGAGTTATATTGATATATACTTTAAAATGCTTGAGATGTTAATTTAATTTGTTTTGCTTGATGCTCCTATATTCCTTGTTTCTCAATCTAGTTGAAATGTGCATGGAGAGTGCTCTAGTCTAGATCCAGTGCTTAAGTCTAGATGTGTACGGATATTGCAGTTCAGGATGGACTACTTTGCATAAGGATTTTGGTTTATTACTACAATGACCATGATTCGGTTAAATATCGTAGGTTGTTGAAGAACGGTTTGCTAGTGTTGATGTAAAATTCATAGTTTGCTGTAGACTGGTTCGTTAATATAAAATTTGTTGATAAAAAATTGTGAAATTTATAGTTAATGTATTTAAGTAAAGGAGAATTTTTGTTGCAAATTATTTTGTGCAAACATTTTTGATGATTTAATTTACAAAGGTAGAATTAGTCTTTGTAATGAGTCTTGGTTTTACAGTTGGCTTTAGGTACAAAAACTTTTAGGACCGGCCCTGTACGTAAATGCTTTTCACACATTGCGTGAATTCATAATTTTAAATGATGCATTTTAAATACATTTTATTTTATTCAATTTGCATTATAACATATATTTGTGATTTTCTCATTTTAAACACCATTTACACCAATGAAAATATGCCTTTCCAATTTTAAAAAGTTGTGATTGTTTATTACATCTTTTCACGAATAAAGACATCTTTTTAAACATTGTATAAAGGGTTAGAAAACAAATTTTTTTAACTAATTTTTCATCTTCTTTCTCTAGACTTTCCACAGTTATTTTCTCAAGTACAAATTCTACTTCGCTCTCTCTAAACCATTCAAACATTTACATGTACTTTCTCATCAATTCAAAGATCAACTACATATCAGAAGGGCTATAAGTAATCTTGTATCCCAAGTACAACTGCCGGTATTTGGAAATCAACAACTTTACTCTTATTTGTTTGCCCGTTCAAATCAAGTGGATATGCTTAATAGTTCGTCTAAATTTAGTAGGTGATCTTGTAGCTCAGTAAATCAAGAGAGTTTGCTTTGGACTCATGATACATGAGGATGTACCTCATAGCCTTGAAATCGGGATTGTATTTTGGTTTGCTTTCTATCTAGTTTAAAATTGGCGACTGAAAAGAAATATGTACAAGCAATTGTATGAGACTGGATATCTCATTAGTTAATCCGAACCGGTATAAAATTCCTTATGTTTTCTCTCTTATTTTATTGCTTTTATATTTATATATGATTGCATCTATGACTGATACTCACACCCTCTAGTGTTACATTAGTCTCATGATCTATTATTCCACAACCCACATTTGATATCAATGCATTAGTTTTCAAAAACTCATAATTTGATTTTTGAAGAGATAAATGGCTAGTAACACCGATTGTTTACTTTTTAAAACTTTTATAGAAAAAAAATCATGAAACTTATATGTTACTATCAAATAGATTAAAAATTAATTATTCTGAAAAGTCACTTGACGTTTTGGAAAGGTATAATGTGAAATTGCAGAAATAAGTATGTTATATAGCGGATGGTGAGCATACACTTGATATTCATACATCAAAGATTAAGGACAAATGAATACTAAACGATGGATACTCAAGACATATGATGAAAATTCGAAAATCATAAAAGTTATAATTTACAAAGATGAAGGGTTGGTTAACTTTAGAATTAACTAAAAAGGATATGTAATTGACATCGGCAATGTCGGTAACTCTAAAACTCCTATTATTTCTAATGTTTTGCTACTTAGAGACTTGAAATATAACCCGTTTAACATTAACCAATTTTGTGATAAAGATTTTAAAATTAAGCTTGAAAAAGAAATTTTCCACATCGAGGATAATGAGTCTAAAATTATCTTTGAATGCACTAGGAAATGTAGTATTTACATCTTAAGTATAAAAGTGCCTTTGTCTTTTGGCTAAACCTAGTGAAACTTGGATTTTGCATAAAAGATCCGGCTTTTTAAAATTTAAACACTTATCTAAATTGCTTAGAATTTTGATTTTGATTTCACAATTCACAAGTATATCATATTTAGGGGGAGTACTGTTTTTCATCCATTTATGTTGATGGCAAGGGGGAGGAAAATATAAAATATAACACATGCACATATTAAGGGAGAGTTATTTAACTCAATGAGAGTTGTATTATATTTTATATATAAAAATATTTACATAGTTGCCATCATAAAAAAAGGGGAAATTGTTAATACCTTAGATATTTATTTTGATGGCAACAATCATATAAATATACACACTAATGTGTTGTTAAGTTTTATAGTATATATTGCAGAATACTGCACATGTATAAAATGATTAAACTTGAAGACTGATTAGTATAAAGACCAAGAATGAAGATTTAAAGTTGATGATCAAGACTCGTGAGTTCAAAGACAGAGATTTTAAGATCTCAAGAATTTAGTGTAAAATTACGAGTCATTAGAATGAATTTTTAAAGTTTGATAATATATTTCGACTTTTATCACAAATTTATGATCTTTGATATTTTGAACAAAATTATTTTAGTTTTAAAATATATTTTTAAATATTTTATGAAAGTTTTTTTAAGAGTTCAAAAATATTTAAAAACTATGTTTAAATTATTTTACAAAGCATAAGATTTTTTAAACAATTTAAAATAAAAACATTTTCAAATTTCATTAACATATGTCGACATACATTTTTGCATATGTCGATGATAATTTTTAAATTTTGATTTTCGATCACATCTCTTCACGAGTAGGAAGTTCCTTTTAAACACTATCTAAACCAGTGAAAAAATGCCTTTTAGTTTTAAAAAGTTATGATTGTTTGTCACATCTTTTCACGCATAGCTACATTTTTTCAAACACTATATAAAGGTTTTTTTTAAAAAATTTAACCGACTTTTCATGTTCTTCTTTCTCTAAACTATATCTACTTATTGTTTTTAAATACAAATTCTACTTTTCTCTACAAACTATTAAAACATCTGCATGTATTCTCTCATCAAATTCAAAGACTAAACCACTATCAGAAGGGCTATAGGTTATCTTATATCCTAAGTACAACTATTTGTTTTTGAAAATTAACAGCTCTACACTTATTTTTTTGGGTGTGCTTGTTGCCCGTTCAAATCAAGTGGTTGTGCTTAATAGCCCATCTAAATCTAATGGGTGATCCTGTAGCTCGGTAAATCAAGAGAGTTTGCTCCGGATTTATGATACAGAGGGGTGTATCTCGTAGCCTTGGAATCAATATTGTATTCTGGTTTACCTTCTTTTTGATTTAAAATTGAAGATTGAAAAGAAATCTATACAAGCAATTGTACGGGACTAGATGTAAGATTTGTTAATCCGAACCAGTATAAGATTACTCGTGCCTTCTCTATTACTTTACTTTATTGCTTTTATGTTCATCTATGATTATGATTACATCTATGATTGATTGTTAGTATAAATCTGTGTTTTTAATTTGTGATTTGATATTAATCTTGAAAGAATTTTAATAGGTTTACATAAGTCAGAAAACACTACTCATACTTTGTGAGTATTTCAAGTTTTCGACGCAGTATTATAGTGCCCAAGTTATACTCAATGGAGAAGCGGGTTTTTTATGTCATGTCACCATCCTTAAGGCTTTGGCGTAATATTATCTGGATTTTTGTTTCTTGTGTCCTTTTCATAGTTCTACCTCTATTATAGGGCAGTTTATTTGGCTCAGCGTTTACATTAATTTCCCTTTGTTTGGAAAATATGGGTGTAACAAGTAGTATTTCAATGTTCATGGAGCGGATTGAGGGAGAAATATAGAGATTTAAGAGAAACTTACAAAAAATAAATTAATACAACCCACATATGGGGAAACAAGTTATACATGTCATCTTTTAGAGATATCATGTTGCATAGACAATTAGGAAGCCACTAAAATGTTTTTTGTTCATACATATAACAATGTCAACTCACACTATTATGTTATTCTATTATATATGCTAGTCATAGTTATGAAAAAGGCACACAATGCCGCAAAATAGCTTGGTACGAGGCGTACATTTGTGGATATTTGATCGTTGTTGAACTCGCCTCTTTCGAGAAACTCTTATGATATACGTTTAGAGTTGCTTCTTCTCTTTCGAAAAGAATTATTATCATTTATCCTTGTACCTTACTTATCTCATGCTAATCAGTTGTTTAAGCTAGACTGACCCGTGTATTTTTATGTACTCGGGTCAGAACTGTTGTTTCAGGTTAATTACCTGCTATAGGACTTTGCTATGCTGCTTCCGCCTTGAATATTCTACTTATCTCCTTTTATGTAGTTTTGTAGTCATTTTGTATGACTCTAATATGTATCTATTGTTTTGACTCGTTGTATATTGTGTGGTCTTTTGTACAACTTCGGATGTATCATTTTGTATTGTACCGGGATGTATTTGTATATATGGTGTGTGTGTGTATGTTTGACTGTTGTTCTGTTACGTGTTGTACACATTGTTGTTGTATTTTGTTCTGATAAATCCGTTAGCCACTTTAGTTTTGTATTAAGCATTTATTGAATATGTCGATCCACTTGAGAAAGGAAAATCTTTTTAGAGCACATTAACGCATTTAATAGATGTTGAAGACAAAGCTATAGATGGTCGCTCCTAACCAGCCCTATTCTCTGCATTAGCAGACAGCATTACCTAGTAATACTCTTTATTAATGTGGATCTTGAGGTGGGGCGTCACAGCTTGGTATCAAAGCAAGTTGGGACGCCCCACCCCGAGACTCATATTAACAAAGAGTATTAGTGGGTAACACTTCTGCTAATGCGGAGAATAGAGATGGTTATGAGCGACCATCTATAGCTTTGTCTTAAACATCTACTAATTAGGTTGATTTAATGCTTTAGTTTTTTTCTTTCTCAAGTGGATCGACGTATTCAATAAATGCTTAATACAAAACCATAGTGGCTAACGGATCCATCAGAACAAAATACAATGAAATGTACAACACATCACAGAACAACAAATAGACATATATATACATATACACTGATACATCCCTAGTACAATACAAAATGATACATCATAAGTGGTACTAGGACCACACTATATACAACGAGTCAAAAATATAGATAGATATCAGAGTCAATCGAAAAGACTACAAAACTACTTGAAAAGAGATAAGCAGACATCCAAGGCGGAAAAAATCAAAGCAAAGTTCAAAGCAGGTATCTAACCTGAAACAATTTGGTTAGTGTACATCCACTTTGAGAGAGCGCTTTTATTAATACCATCGAGAATAGTATAAGAGATTGATTACAAATGATTAATAGTTTTAATAAAATTGATTTGTGAAGAAGAGAATTGAAGAAAATTAGGTTTTGATAAAACCCTAATTGATGGAGGTCAAAACCCTAGCAGTCGCTTTTTAGATGCATACATAAATCTCATCTCTGAAACCTGAAGATAACTTATATAGGAGAATAGAAAAACCTAGGAAAAAAAATTCAAAATTGCCCCTTCGAACATCACAAATCTTCATATCAAACTCAGGTCAAAAAACAGACAGAAGTCGCCTCAGACGTCTGACAAAAAGCCTCAGCGTCTAAGTCAAGTCTCTGGAAAACTGACAGGAGTAGCCTTAGATGTCTGGCCTAGGTTTTTGGAACAGCTTTGTTGAAGCCTCAGATGTCTATCGACTTCTCTCAGACGTCTGTCGTTGTTGCTTCAACACCACTTCGCCTTCTTCGTCGTATTTGCCTCCTCCAAGCTCCAATTTGCGAACCGTTTTCTCCGTCATCAAGCTACTTCCAACTCCTTCAATTCCATATATAGTATTGCCAAAATTCGACATGGAGATCCCACGGACTAAGATCAATAGACAAACCAGTTCTGAGTAACTCAAGAAGTAATGCATATGTTTGGACTTAGTTCTACCTCATTCCTACGGTGCACAATAAAATACATGTCTACATAAGTAGTAACAAGGTTAAGCTATACTTTTAATGATGTTCGTATCTTAAAGACGTTAAGTGGAGTATACGTAGATGCGCTTTGGATGCAATCGCCTATGTAAGTGTGAGCATGGTCGGCTTTAAGAAAATATTAAGGCTTAAATTCTCTAAAAAACACTCGAAGAATCAACTTTGTTCAGAACCAAAATGAACACAACCAAGAGATTGAATGTGAAGGGAAACAATTCTTTGCCTAGTTATAAACCAAGGCTGACGGTTCAAGATGAAATAGTTAACCATTAGCCAACTATATCATATAAGTTTTAACTATGGAAGGTTCAAAGTGAAATATCTACTTACTCACGATATAACATATGTTCTATATGCACTCTGTGATATTCCCTTTTTGTGGAAGAAACATATATCATCATTCATGTGTGAGATTGTTAGAAATATTTCATAAGAATTATATGAAAGAAGATATAATTAGTCCCACGTTGACAAAAACAAGAGAAGTATACATTACCAGGCTCGGTTTCAGGGTTAGACTGGCCAGACGGCCGCTTAGGGAAACCCCCCGGGTGAGGACAATGGGCGTGGAGGTAGGTGGTTGTTGACAGGCTTTTCAAGTTTACGGTTTAAAAGTTCATATTGCTGATTTTATAAACAAAGTTGATATTGGTGCAGTGGTAGTATAAGCTTTCTGATTCAAAGGGGCAGGACTTCTGATTTTTTTGTCGATTTCTGCGAATACAGGGAATAACAGTATTATCTCAGTTGGTCCGATCATTCTATGATTATTATTTTCACTGTGCACATTATGAAGATATTTTCTGAAATGGGTGAAGAAGATACATTAAGTTGGAATGTGAATTTTTCAGGTTATGAATCTAATTGGGGATGTAAAAGGAAAAGTTGCTATTTTGGGGGACGACATGATTGATACAACAGGTAACTTATTGTGTTATCCAGTCGCTTGCATGATTTTATATGGAATTCCATTGTTCTGTGCTACTGAATTCCCTCTTTTTTTATATAATGAAATTAGGTGCAACCACTAATGCTGCAGCTTTATTAAAGAAAGAAGGAGCTAAATCGGATGTTACCTGTGGCACACATGCTGTTTTCAGGTGAAATATGGGTTACATATTATATCAATGTTACAAAAATAGGAGTTGTATCGGTATTTCTTCTTTTTTATTATACTGACATGAGCTCAAAGAAATTCACATTTGTATAAATTAGAGCTGATCTGCAATTTTCATATTTGTACGCAGCAACTAGCAAATGAATTTACCGACTTAGAAGTATAAATATTGTGCATTTTGTACACCACTTGCAATTGAGAGATTATCTGGTGGTGTTTTTAAACAAGTGATAATCACGAACCCAATTCCGATAGTTGAAGTTATTTTCCTCAACTGACCGTACTTTCTGTTGCAAACCCTCTTGCTGAAGCCATTTTACGCATTTATGGCGATGCCTACGTTAGTGACATTTTCCAGTGATCCACGGGTCCTAGAGTGTTTTATTTATTTTCTCATTTTTTATTTATTTTTGTCTTGTTTATATTCGATTTAGCTTTCTATTTTTTTATTTCTCATGAAGGTAACGCAACAAAGAGAATCGTGCAAGGATGCTTGTTAAATCATTTTGTTAATTGATGCTACAATATTATTCATCTGATTAAAATAATGGTACCCTTGTAGCAATGTATGAAAATATAATGTTTCTATCCAAAGAAAATCCCATTATAATTTTATGAGAGGAAAAAAATTGTTGTAATTTTTTGTTGGTTTTGATTAAAGAATCATTTGCATTATTCAAAGCAAGATGATGTTTAAACGTATTTGTAAAAGATGATGAAATGAGGGAAAAAAATTAGTAGTACAAGAAGAAAAATACATGTTTTTAACTTCATTTTATAATATATTATTTTCAAGTCATATTGCTTACATTTTCTCTAATTTGAAAGCGTCCGACTGTTACTGGTTTATGTTTAACTCTTCCTATTTTGATCATAATTCATAACATTGTTTGTACTGGATGAAGAACGGAAGTAAAAATTATAACTTTTTTTTTTGGCCTGGAATATTTACACCATGATAGCATGCAAGCCATGCAAGAAATTATGTTTTTACGATAACACTAGTAACACAAGCACATATTAAGCGCATTTCACGCTTCACAAATGAAAGAGCTAAACATACAAAGGTAAATGAACGTTGAAACATGAATTGAAAGAAAAAAAATCAAGAAGAAACAAAAAAATACAAACAAAAACTACATTTGTGGTGTACTTCCATCATCTGGTTCTTGGGCACATTGATAGATCGATCAAATAACAAACTGATAGGGTTCAGAAACGACGTAAAGTTTATGTTTGATGTAAAAAGGAACGTGAAACTTTTGTCCGACGAATTAATTATCTATGAGACAATAGACTGTAGTGTTTGGTTTAAAAATGAATTTTATGTTTTCGGTTTTCAATATGAATGTCAAATATGAGAAGAATGGAGGGAGGACAGATGAGATGAAAGAAAGACGGATGAAAGGACGAAAGGGATAGAGAGAAGACGAAAATTATTTCACTTGCTCGTGTTATTTCCTAAAACACATAGAAAAATAAAGTTGTTTCTATTTTTCATGTTAACTTCGTTTTCTAAACCGGTCGTTTTCGACAATATACATGTGTCATGTGCATTTTTGTATGAAAGAAAATCCATAAAATAATAAACCAAACACTACCGAAATGTTCTCAAAAGAAGCTTTTGAAATTATGCACTTTCCCTGTTAATTTACATGATAAGCAGAAAGCTTTTTTTGTTATAAGACCTATATTCGCGTAAATCTATATTGCTTAACCATAAAATAATAAACCAAACACTACTAAACTGTTACTTCTATCTATTGCTTAACCATAAAATGAAAAACTGTTACTTTTATCTATTAATTAACTCGAGGATATATTACAGTGCTTATCTAATTTTCTTTATTCCTCAATCTTGACTTCAGATGCATTCACAAACAATTTTTGCTTTGTTTTTCATTTTTTCCACATCGAAAACTAGGAGCAGAGCATGTTGTTTTTTACCCTCTACGCAAGGAAAATGAATATTTTGAAAAAGATGCATCAGATAAGTCCGACGCGATGAACACCAAAATTTAATTTTAACTTAAAAAACAAAATAATAAATTTAAAACAAAGGTCATATAACAATAAGTCACAAGCTGTAATTTTATTTATTTATTTATAACTTCTAAGGATATGTATTTTCTGTATGTGTGTATATGTGTGTGTATGTGTGTGTAAAGTCGGTAAACAAATTTTTGTAAAAAGTAAAACCATATAAATAATAAGTTGACATTTTTTGTAGAAAAATGACACTGGTAATCGTCTCAATTACAATTCCTAGCAATTGGGATAACCAAACTCTTTGGGTGAAGTAGATGCAAAATAATCACCTTAAAAGCAGGAACTTCTGGTCTATCACAATTCCAACAGGCTTTGCAAATGTCTTCTCCAATTGAGACCAACTCTCCTCCCTCTAAACAAATACAGTGATGGAGCTCACGTAATCACTTATTCTGGAGTGCTCTTAGGTTGAATCTGGCTTGGTATTGAATTATATTAGATTATAAAACCAAAGGCTAGCTTTCAGTATTCCTTGAGAATGCATAGACAAGGAACTGCATGTTATAATATATGTAAATTCTAAAGAGTGGATATGCAATACAATATTTGTTATATTTTGTTTAGTCCCATATTATAGGATAAGTTAAATTTCAAGCTCTAAAACTTTTATATAATGGAGCATGTGTAATGGAAATATATTACTAATTTCAGAGATGAATAAAATGTTTCCATCCTCCTTTTATAATTGCTTCTTATTTTTATATAGTTTAGAACACGTTAGCATATATTGGATATTCAAATCTAGAAGAATCTAATCTATCTTGTCCTCTTATTCAACCAATAAAACCAGATCTGAAATTTTCTAGATCCACTTTACTAGATTTGTTTTGCGATTAGTTTAGATCTAGATCTAAGTATTCTTGTTTCATAATTCTATATCTATTTCTTAATTTTTCAAATTTGGATTTAAGTTTTAATAGATCTTATCTTTTCAAGATCTTATTATCATGGATCTAAATTCATAGATCTTGTTCCACTGTACATGTATTTTTGTCAATATATTTCAGATCTCATTTACTTTAGATCTTATTTATTTGATCTCATTATATTGTAGATCTCAAAATCACATTTTAATAATATATCTTTGAGATTTGTTTATGGTTTAAAAATAAAATGCTGTGATTTTTTGAATTTGTATTTGAATTGATTTCAAACTTGCTTATTATTGCATGTTTTTTTAGTTCATTATTTTGGAAAGCAAAATTTGAATTTAACCATTTCTATTGTTGATTCAAATAAATTTATTGAACTTAATTGTGTTTTGGTTTGTGATGTAGATCTAAGTAATCTATGCATGTTTGCTAAATGAAGTTTTCATTTTGAAAACTCTTTGATTTGGATTTTGACTTTGAAATAATTTTGAAATATATAGTTTATATTTTCAGAAGAAATATTTTATTGTTTCTTAGAGAAACATATACAAGAATAATGAATATTTAGAAGATCATATTAAGTTTAGATTCAATATTAATATTGATTTAGCACACCTAAAGTGAACGGAAACATTAATGAAAGCATATACGATAAACTTAATTTTTAGCATTTGAAATAAAATTAAGAACCTGCAGTTCCTATAATATACTAAAAGCTTGAGTTTCCATAAATCAGCAAATTCCTAGTTTCTTGTAATAAAGAACCAGAAGTTCCAAAAAAACTTGAATTATTAAAAGGGACATATATATATATAAGTTATTTCAGAAAATTTGACTATTAAGAAGTAAAGATTCTCTTATGGTATTCATTTTAATTTTATTTTCGATATACTGAACTTAGATTTGAGATGAAATTTTGCTAAGTAACGTTAATTAGATTGATTTATTTGTTTGTAAAGAAATCAATTCATTGTGACAATATTTTATATTTTTGGCCGCAATAATGTTAAATTGCATTGATCTTTTTAATCATAAATGCATTAAATGTTGTCGTCATAGTAACAAATTAAATTACCTTATTATCATAAATGCATTGACTATAGTGAATTAAATGATGTTGTGTTTTTATATTTGGAATAAGTATAGACATATGGTTTATTATATAGTGTATTTATTTTAGCAAACAATGCTCGATATAACAAAAGAAATAAGTTTGAATAACAAGTTGAAGTTGTGAAAAGAATTTTTTTTCAACCAGAAGTTGTATAACTCAGTCCGTGACTTGAAGTCCTGAATTATGTAATGATTTGTTGATAAAGTCTATGACTTGAATCTTTTGGTTATTTTTTTATTAGTCGAAATGTATAAGCTTCCAAACAAGAAGTTTACACAAAATTTGAGAACCCGAAATTCATAATAAATTAATGGGCTTGAAGTTCATGAATTAGAAACCCGAAGCTTTCTTGAAACTATGTGAAATGTTAAGATTACACTTCTTGAAGAAGTTAAAAGAGATAAATACATCTCAACACAAGATTATGACAGTGCGTTCAAGAGATTTCAAAAATCAAAAAATGAGTTATATCTTACTTACATCTTTGCATCTACATATTATATTGACCAAATATCCTGAAGGTATTGTGTTGTATGACATTTCAAATATTTCTTGAATTGAAAATTAATTATTAATTTAGCTTTGAAAAGGATGTTCATTATTTATAAAATATGAATTCATATGACATTTTAGTCCATATTTCTCATTTTTCATTTCAGTTTATATGTTGTAGTTGGTTTAAAATGTTTTCCCCCATTATATATACTTCTACGTAAAAGTACACATGGTCAATTTATAGGTTCTGTGCAACGCAGAATATAATTTCATTTCGATATGTGCAGCTTTAATTTAATTATTCTCTCTGTTGCTTTCTCATTGATATATCTAAATATAGATCCGATCTTTACTAATCGCACTATGTTATGAAACCTAAAGTTTTGACAAATTATTTTTGGGTGCATTAGTCAAACTATTTAATTAATGAAATACATTATAGTACTGTCTAGAGGAGATAACTCATATAACGTACTATTTAAGTTTATGGATGTGTGTGTATATATTAATCTCTTAATGCGATGTTTTCTTTTAAATTTATATTGCAAATCCAAATCCCAGAAGAGATGTTATAGAAAAAAATTTTTTGTTAGATTGCAATTCCTTCAAAAGAAACACTATATTTCTTGAAGGAATATCATATAAAACATTAGAAGTAATAAAAATAATTTATCTCTAAAAAAAGGTATTGTATACCAATATTACAGTTCAGAAGTAGTGGTTCTATCTCTTTTATCTTACTTTCATTTGGTGCATATAATTTTGTTATTGTATTGAAAGTTTGATGTGACATTTCAAAAATAGTTACAACAAAAATCTCCAATAGAGATATTTTATGCTACTGTAAAACTAGTAATTATATAATTTATGTGAAAGAAATATTATACATTGATATGACATTCTAAAGCAACAATTAGCAAAGGGATCAAATCGAAGAGTATTTCATCACTGCAATATCAAGTGGCGCCTCATTTTCAAAGCCCTAGTTTATAAATTTGGACGAACGAGTATAAAAGAGAAAGCGGCCATTTTTAACGCAAAGGAAAGAATGCTGAAGGAATAAAAAGAAAAGGGGGATTTCTTATTTGGGCCGGCTACCATAAAGTATCAATGGGGCTTTAATTTTAAAATTAGAGTTTTGATTTTTAAATTGTTTTCAAATTTTTATTTTTTCTTTTAAACAGTTGTAAAGTCTAGTCATGTGGAGTAGGAAACGAACTACGGTGGTGTAGTTCGAGAACTCGCAACTAAATGGATGAGTTGTGGTAGGTTTTGAGCGTAGAGTTAGGTTAGTCGATATCGGGTGTCGCGATTTTACATGTGTAAGCGTCTGAATACTTAATTTCAAGTAGAAATTATGGGGGCAGCACATAGGCAGGGTTTTGCTGAAGCTGGGTAAATTTGTGTTGTTCTGTTTCTGTCCTTTATATTCTGCTATTATCCGTGTTGCTATTTTTATGCTATTATCGGTATTGTGTTTATTTTATATACTTTCGCATTAAATTTTTATAATTAATAGTATCACCCTATTCACCCCCCTCTAGCGTGAAATCGATCCTACAAGTAGTATCAAAGTTAGGAACAAAAGCCAAGTTTTGATTTCAAAATTTTGGTTTTTCAGAAACCAATTTTCATTTTAAAATTTTGAATTTTTAAAATGGCTTCTTTTAATAATGCTTTTGATGAGGATTAGTCCATAGTTAGACAACCAATGTTCAATGGTGAATAAGCTTACTAGAAAAACTGAATGAATTTTTTTCTGAAAGCCATTGATGCTTATAATATTGTTGAGACAGGCTACAGAACACTAACTATAGTGGTAAATAATCACGAAATAGATAAACCAATGGATCAATGGACAGATCTTGAAAATAGACTACAGAATGCTAAAGATAAAGCTATGAATTCTATTATTTGTCCATTGGATCAAATTGAATTTAATCGTGTCTTACATTATCTAACTGCACAGGAAATATGGCACGCACTTGAAGTGACTCATGAAGGAACATCTCAAGTCAAGGAATCTCGCCTTGCCATGCTTAGTAGCGAATACGATAATTTCGGAATGGCCAAGGAAGAAAATGTCAAAGAGATATACGAACGACTTTCAAATATTGTATACAAATCAAAAGCTCTTAGAAAATCATACACAGAGTTGGAAATAGTCCAAAAAATCCTCAGAGTCCTCCACGAAATTTTGAAGCCAAAGTCACTGCCATTCAAGAATCAAAAGATTTGAAACAAATCAAAGTTGAAGAGCTCATCGAAAATCTCGCCACTTATAAGCTAGAAATGAAATTCAAGAAAGAACGCGAAGGAGGTGATGCATGAAAGAAATCGATATCCCTTAAAGGAATAATAGAAAATGACGAGGACGACGATGGAGCAGCTGAGCTGGCACTATTAATAAAAATATTCGAAAGGTGGAATCACAAATACGAAAATCCAGTTAAAAAACAGAATAGTCAAAGAACTAGACAACTCAGACGAGCAAGAGATCATTTGTCACAATTTCAACAAACCCGGTCATATCAAGCTCAATTGTCTAACATAATCGATTCAGCCAAGGAAAGAAACAAAAAGGAGAAGTTTGTAGCCACTTAGGATGAAACTGATGAAGATGATAAAAGCACTGGCAATGAGAGTGAAAAAGCAGATTTGTGTCTTCTAGGTGATATAACTGACAATGATGATGACGAGCAAAGCGAGGTATCAAAACTTACTCATTCAATTTTTTTAATATATTTTCACGAAGTAAATGGCTGTTTCGAAAGGCTTAAGGAGAAATACGCTAAAATTTAATCACAAAGAGACACTTTGATAGAATTAAATAAACAACTTAATCAATTGGTTAAAAACTATCAAAACAAAAGCCCTAAGTGTGACACGTGTCCATCATTTGAAGAAGAGATTAAACAATCAGAAATTAAAATTAAATAAGTTGAAAATGAAATTCTGATTTTAAAAGAAAGTGAAAATACGAGGAGAGAGAATTCCATTAAAAAGTGCATACAGTTATTAAATGAAAATGAATCTCTCAAAACACAAGTCCAACAACTGTCTACAACTTTAGAAAAAATTTCAAAAAGTGAAAGATCATTAAATATGCTATTAAGGAAACAAACTTTTAATACAAGTAGACAAGGACTTGGATATAATCAACTTGAACTTGTTAGAAGCAAAATTAGTCAAGTCAAATCTGAGTGCACAATTTGTAGAAAAATAGGACAGAATCAAAACATTTGTTGGCATAGACCCAAAAAATGTAAAAACCATTCCAATTTGGGTTCCAAAAGGCATAAATATAAAATCCCTTAAAGTTAAACAAATCTGGGTGCCAAAAGGAACAAATATAAATTCGCATGGGTCAACTCAAACATTTTTTTTTTCAAAATTTGTTGCCCCTAACAACCATGGACCTATAAAAACAAATAGGTCACAAAAATCTTCTCTCGTGTAGGCATGGTGGCAGGCCGAGGAACAACAACAGTGTTGCCTGGATTCTGGCTGTTCCAGGCACACAACGTGCGACAAATAAAAGTTTCTTAGCCTAGTACTAAGGTGGCAGAATCATAATGGGTAACAACGAAAAATTATCGTAAAGGTAAAATAGGTAACGGTACATCTATCTTGAACGATATATTAGATGTGATAATCTGCACTATAATCTGATTTAATTCAGCCAGCTATGTGATAAAGAAAAGAATGTTGATTTTGATTCTGACTTATTCAAAATTGTTAGCCAATTAACTTTTTATGCCAATAAATCTAGAGTCTTCATATAGATTTATTTGGATTAATGATGATATTTTATTAGTTGATGATTACTCATGATATACGCGGATATGTTTGTTTCTGGATCTGTCACTGTGTTCACTATTTGTTATTTGCACGGCTTCAATTCAGTTTCATTCAAAAGCTGTTAAAAATGATTTTAAGATATTTTGTTTCACACTTCACGATCTGATCTATGACATAATAATCTTGAGCCAACAGGATATTTGGATGCAGATAACATTGGCAAGCTAGTTGATAGGAAAATTACTAGTGGAACGTGATTTATGTTGTGACATTCAATAGTTGCATCATTTTCAAAGATAATATCTGCATACTTTTCATTTCAACCGATTTTTAATTAGCAGACATTTTTCTTTATAAAACCCCTTCCAGAAAATCAATTTTGTTGACCTTGTTTCAGATTAGTCATTTTAGAAAATTTGATTTTTTTGGATTTGATCTTAAATGACTACATTAAGTAATCTCGCTCCCTACTGATTATCGAAAAGATAAATAGTGATTGAAAAAGTGACGATTATTGATATTAATCATATATTATAACTTTAGACTGTATATTTAGTAAATTTCTTTAGAAATTTAAACTAGAGTTACAAAATCTTTTTGTTGGTAAAATATTCCACGACCATCTCTAATTATATTATATTTCTAAGGGCCATCACTCATCAGAATCCAATATAGTATGTCAATATGTGGTATTTTAGACGAAAAATCATTTGTTTTTCATTTTATTATATTTTTAGCAATAAAAACATCCAAAGTATTCACTCTCATTTAAAAGTCCCTACGATTATGCATGGGTAAATTACTTGGATTTTTTTATTATGTGCTTCCATGCTCATTTAAAAGTCCTCACGGTTATGCATGTAAATTGATTGATTAAATAGACAAGGTAATTCTAATCTCATTTAAAAGTCCCCACAGTTATGCGTGGTTAGAAGATACTAGAATTCATTTTTTTTAGAAAAAATTAAGAATACTACAAATCTCATTTAAAAGTCATAATGATTATGCATGGTTAGTAGATATTCAAATTCCTGATATAAATATACCACAAATAGACACAACTATATGGTTTTATATAATGACATTATCCCTATCATTCTAAAGTGGAATATGCATCAAACAGAGTATTTATGATTTTTGTTTGATTTTTTATTGAAATTTAATAGTTATACTCGATTGGGTATCAATATTGTAATAATGTCTATCACTTTATCTCTATTTTTCTACCACCGTTACTCTTTTGCTGATAACAAAAGGGGAAGAGAAAAGTTAAGATTTTGGCAAACAAAGGTCAAATATTTTATTTTGTATTTTCTATTTGCATCTAGGCTCATTTGCATATTTTTATTTATTTACATGCATATATGAAGGGGGAGCATTCAAATAGGGGGAGCAAATTCAATGACCAGAAACATTTAATAAAATTCAAAATCTTAAATATATTTTGTTATCATCAAAAGAGAGAGAATGTTGAATATGCAAGTATATGATTTTTGTTTGATGATAACATATATATATATATATATATTTATATAAATGTATTTGTTAACGTACTATTTTATTTTTTCACATAATAGATATTTGCTGAATAAAATAAATAACACAAAATTTAAATTCAAACATATATTTTATTTAAACAAATATTTGTTACAATATTGAATAGTACAAATTTAAGCTCTCACTATATATATATATATATATATATATATATATATATATAAACTTCAATCACATCACAATTTCAATCACATCACATTTTTCATTATATATACATTTTCATCTCACTACATTTCACTCATTCACTCGTATTTGATCTTCAACTCTATTTCCGATTGAATCCAGCATCTAAGTAATCTGCAAAACAAATACTAACGTAGTAAAATTAAAAAAGAAATATTTATGCAGTGTAAAATAAAATGTGTATTTTAAAAATGTTATCGCCTTAGTTATTTGGGTTGTTCATCGTCATTTAATTTTGAATTCATCATACAAGAACAACTTGTGACATGCACAGTGTATCGTTGTACATGCCACAAGGTCGTGCACACCAGTATACACTTGACAAACTGCGAGGACGGGTGAGCACAAGGTCAAACCCAATCAAAAGTCGGGTTCAACTCAAGTGAAATACAAATAAAGTCACGATATTAGCACAAAGGTCAAACCCGAGCTATAAGCTAGATTCAACTCAGGTGAAATTCCAAAAATCAAGATGAAGTTCAAGTGAAAAAAATGAAAAGTGACGTGCACAAGAAAACAATGTAGCTAGTTAGATATGGAACCAGAGCTATAGTTTCAAGTGCACAACAACATCGAGTATGCCAGACCTCATATATACTATGCACATGCATCAAATGCAATCAACTGAAGTGAAGACCTGGCAACATGTATGATATGATCAAAGGCAACAACATCAACCAAGGTCAGACTGCACAGTCAAATGCAAGCATATGAATACAAACTCAGACTGTAAATACAAAGTTCGGTAGCATGGCACAAAGTCACACAACAGAGTCTCGACCAAAACATGATGTACTTGCCAACAAGGACATAGTTGATGCATGCAGACTTCAAGATGTAGTGCATAGTCAAACTGAAACAACATATACACATGCCCAGGTTCTATCAAAGTCAAACGCCTTCAAATGACAAAACTGAAAATAAAATGGCATATGTATATACACATGATATGGACTATGGTGAACCAAATTGAGACAGACTTGTATACCACACAAGAATGAACAAAGCCTCAACAATAAAGCCCTGGAACAAAATCAAAGACAACTAAATCACGGAAAAGTCTCAACAACACATGTACACACACATGCATATGCATGTGTACACATGGTGACATGCAACAGTGATGCCACCAGACTACATGAAGTCTAACAATAACCAATGGACTCAGACATGAAGTAACAAGAAGGATCAACTAAACCTAGAAATGATGAATGGAAACACTATAGCAACTCAACACAATGTATATGTTAGCAGTGATGTACATATTGAACCAAACAACTATACATATTGTGAAGATATCAAGTGATGGCCGCACCAGCTTGAATGTACATAAGCAACAATGCACATCAACTATTAAGTACAGACTCAATGAAACAACACTGCAAACAAGTCACATGTTCCAAACAACTAATATCACACATAACTTCAAGCACGCAACCAAATACAAGTCCAAATGCTCAGCTCACAAAAATGCAAAGCTATGCCAGAAATTGCAGACCACATTCATATGAAACCATGGTCAAGTACACGCACAGATATATATATATATATATATATATATATATATGTATATATGTATGATGTATGTGTAGTGATAACTAGTACAGCAGCTCGAATGAGCACGTGCACTTATATACATATGCAACAAATATAAATACAACTAGAGAATCACCAAACAAGTGAGGTAGACAAGACAATAGTTCCGGATAAGTGAAACATGGAGATGACATTGATGTACACATATAAAACAGTGGACAATGTAACCCAGATCAATGTCATGATACAACTACAGATGCAAGCAAGTCAGAAAATCAAGGCATGTGGCCGTGGTGACCAAGACAATAACCAAGTAAAATTTACACAAAATCAAAGTGGCCAAAGTCAAATGTAATAGCAGTTTCAGATTGAACAAGTCAGTACCGAAGTTAAATATTATCACAGTCAATAAGCACAAAGAAAGGAACCAAAGTCAAGTTTAGATGCCAAAAAATCAAGCCGTGGTAGCCAAGAAATCAAACAAGTCAGTATCGAGCCATGATAATCAAGTAATCACAAAATATACGAATTTGAACAGGTTAGTACAAATCTCAAGCATTCAAGCAAAATTGAACAGCAAAACAAATTATCAGATAATCGAATATTTAGGGAATTGAACCTTATTTAAAATCAAAGTCACCATTGCCCTAAAATCCATAGAGTTCAAGCAAGCCAATCGATAAAGAAAAAAGCATAAATCACATACCATTAAAATCAAACTCGATTGAGAAGCAACCGCAAGCGACAATCAACAGAGGGATCAAACCTAAGTAATTAATAATTAAAAATATCAAATGTTAACAAAAAATTCTGAAATTTTTTCCATGGGTTACTGCATTGATGCAATATTTATTTTAAATATGATAAACAATTCAAATAATCAATAAAAGATAATTTAAAATTATTTTTATATAAAAAAATTATTTTCGATTTTGATAATTCATATTATGTATAAATAGGCGAAAGGAAAAATTCTAAGCCGTTTATACGCTATAAATATACATATATGTAGTTATATGTTTAAAATATACATTAGTCTATATTTAAATTAATATATAAATATACATAAAATAATTAATAATGAAATTTTTTAATTTCTTACAGCAAATTATGTTTGTTTATACATAAATTATTACACATAATAATATAACCATGCACATAACCAAACTAATTTGTGACAACTGCATATACCAACGAAAATCTCAACTAACTAGTTATACAGCATTAATACATATACAGATTTGGGATTATTCAATATTAAATCGTAAATATGATATGATTACCATTTATATAAATAAAATACTAATTGATGATGCCTTTGAGTCCGCTAGAATCAATGAATTCCCTTCTCTAGTTATGCTCGATCCGTCAGATTGCAAGTCTGGAATCGTCGACCTTTTGTATCAAATAGTGCTTTTACTTAACTTGAATTGATTTGAGATTCTTAGAACGGATATGGGGATTAATTTCGGCCAGCAAACTTGATAATTATGGCAGCCAAAAGTTGTTTTTTGATTAAGGGTTTAGATATATATATATATATAGCATTGTACAAGAGATATATTAGGACAATCTCATTACCTATTCTCTCTTAATCTTAGCCGTCCATCTCTAGGTCTAATCCTAATCTTTAGCCGCCTCCATTGTCAAAGCCGAAATTTGCAGCCCTATTGATGGGCTTTAAACCCATTTAAGCCCAAGCCAAAACGCTACGCAATTAAATCTAATTTAATGGCTTTTTGATATCGTATATCGATTGGTACATTTATAACTATTATAAATATATAACAATTTTTATTTCTCAAACTAATTAAGATTTTTATAATTAATATTTCATAAATATTAATTAATTAATTTAATTTATAACAATTATAAACTAATTAAATCATTCGGTCTTAATGGAATTCATCATTTCAGTTGTGTAACTCTTAGATGTAAATTTGGTCAGCAATAAACACCGAACTATTCGAATGTAAACGTTTACACGTCATTTAGCAAGTGGTGTGACATTATGGACAAATTTATCGCTTATTCACTTTCAGTAAAATCTTATTTAATTTAGTAAGCATTACACGTTAGTGCCATTTATATACACCAATTCTCTTCGGCAAAAACTGTATCACTTTGGATTTATGGAATTTGGTAAGGTCAAAATTCCAATATTGTCTGTATTCAACTCTATAGTCCAAACACAAAATCCTTGGTTCAATAATAACAATTATTATCAACCGTGCTACTCTGACCAAAGATTTTCACTTTGGGTTGAGTTGACTTTGACCATGATACTAACCTCATATAACTGAAGTGACGAATCCTCTCTTGAATTGCGTCTTCCTTCCAATAATTCCACTCGACCCATATATAATCATTTGATGTATGTCGTTCCATGATTTGACTATAATCAAAGCATATTTTTCATATTGAATGTTGACAGTATTCTCAAGTCGAAAGAATTGTGTAAATTAGTCACATCGATATTTTCTATTTCACCTTAGTTATATTAATGAATAGAAAATTATCGAGTGAGTCATTCCATAGCTATCCAATAAATATCAGTACGTAACCCTTTGGTGCCCCCATAGTCATAAGTAATACACTGTCCAACATTTGAATAGCGTTACGTACTCTAGTCTTAACGAATACATTGATATCCAGTCTCGATGCATCTTGACTAGGAACATTTAAAATGATACATTTGTTTCAATGTGATAAATTACACACGGTTACAACACTTTGTAACTACTATCACAAAACATATCATTTATAGATTTTCTATTAAATATACTTTTAATTAAATTTATTAATTAATATAGCAACATTATATCAAGTATAATAGAAAGAAAGAAAATACCATTATTTCGAACAAGATTGGTCAACGAGTTAGATATCTGTAAAAAATTACATAATTGCCCCTAGGGCATACCCCTAACTCTATCACTTATATCATTATAACCATATACAATGAAAAATAAAATGAAAATCTTACTTTATTTCTAACAAGGTTCGCTATAAGAGTTAAGTTATATTATATTTTTTTACAAAATTACCCTTGGGGAAAATCCTTAACTGTATCAATGACACCCACTTTAAATGCTCAACTTCTAAATCTTCGATATCAATGTAAATACCATCTTCCTAGGCATCTTCTGTAACATCCCAAAATTATTAATTTAAATTTGCTAACTTATTTGAACTTTTGGAAAATTAATTTGAAAGGTTTCAAAACAAATCAAATATTATTGATATTGAATATTACAAAAAACATATGGATATAAATAAAATATTCGGTAGTTTAAGCTATAAATAATAATAAAAATTATAAAAAAACTAGAATTTATGTTAAACATAAATATACAAGGTAACTCATAAGTTAATTCTAATAAAAATAACATATGAAATACATATAGATTTGCATGTGAATTATGTAAACAAGGAAATAACAAAAACAAAATGTATGCAAGGCTAAAAAATAAATATCTATGTATAAAAAAATGTAAGCAAGAAGATTAATCCAAAAAAAATGTGCATACAAAATTCAAATAGGACTATATGTAAACTTAAAAGGAAACATAAGCATTTAATGCTATCTATTCTCAAGCAAAAATCAGAATCACTTCAGCCACCAAAAGAAAATATCCGGTCAAAGAAAAAGTAATAAAATCTGACCAAAAGAAAAGTTCATACTAGATATTACCTACCCGTATACAAACTATCTCCTTTATATGTACATCCATATCAGTATAGTTCGTTCAAACAAAAACATAGCAAATCCAGGAAGAAAAAAAGTAAAACATCACTATATTTTCAAACTAAAAAAAAATCATTCAACTAAATAAAACAGGATTCAAAAGAAGATCAACTGCAGATTCCCAAAAACAACAAAAAAAAGTTGTTCTCTGTTTCAAATTTGCTTCCAGGTGAGTAAATATATTATTTCAAAGTTTAAATCTGGGTATTAGTTCATGGAACTTTGTACTTTGCTGTAAAGAAAAAAAATTATAGTTCTGTATGTTTTCTGTGATACTGGAGATGTTTATATGACTTGTTCTTCTATATTTTTGGTTTCAAAGCAAAGTGAATTAGGAAAAATCAAATAAATCTTCATACAAACAATTTTAACTTAGGATTTTTTAAACAAAATAAGTTGTTTAAACTTGAATCACGACCAAGAATTTGTTTTAAGCTTGATCATGAAGAGTTTGACTCTGTAACCTCAATTTTACAGTAAAAACAAAACCATATGATGAATTCGAGTAATTTAAATTATCGATTTGATTATATAACTTGAACGAACTTACAAAGATAGGATGTTTAAAATTAATATGATGATTTTTAATTAAGTATTCCAAGAGCAATTTACTGTTGAACAAAATTTGCCTTTTTTCCATTTTCTGATGATCGATCCAATATTGGGTGATGAAATTTTGTTTGTAGCTAGTTTATTGATCAAGGATTTCGGGAAAATTGACAAAAAAAATTTCTATTGCATGAACTAATTAGACGAGTTCAATTTAGGGTTTAAGTTCGAGTTTTACAGTGGTCTGGAAACGTGGTGATTTCGTCACCACGAGTTGATCGAGCAGCACGAAATTGAGAGGGAAAGTAGAGTGGGGTATCGGCAACGTGAAGCCGGAATTGGGGATTTTCTGATGAACGGAGTGAGTGGGATGAGGCATTTTCGTCTTGGTGAGTTTGAGTTACAGTTCGAACGAAAGGCTAAATTTCGTTTTCGAGTTTTTTGATTCGAATCGACCCTCAATTTCGAGTATAGGGGATTTTTGCGACTTGCCGAAGATCGTGAAGTTCGCCGGAGCGATGGCGCGACGCCGTGCACATGCATGACATCGATTTTGTATTAGTAGGTTTTGAGCTTGGGGGGAACTCGAAGGAATGCTCGAGCAGGAGATGGGTTGGCTTGAGTTTATCGCGTTCGTGTGGAGTTGATTCAGCGGTTATTTAAGTTTAAACTTGAGCTAGAAAAAAAGAAGAAGAAGAAAGTACGGTGAGGCACGAGAGAGTGACTCGGGGAAACGTAGGGGGAAATTCGAGTAACACTCGAGTAAAAACCTGGGGTAATCTCCGGTTCTGTTTTCGAAAGGATTAAGCCTAATTAAATTTAAAGTAAATGTTGTAAACAAAATTTAGTACTAATGAAGTAATTAATATTTGACAAATTAAGCTAAGAAACTATTCTAAGTTTAAATTATTCAAGTAAATACTTGACATCGTTTTTAATCTTAATTAATATTCCGATTGAATAGTTAAAGCGTCTAAGGGTTAAAGATAAGGGTTAAATATTCTGATTAATATTTGACAAATTAATATTAAAGTTAAGGGTTAAAGTTAACATTAAAGCTTTTTATAATTCTAATAAATTGATTTCAAAGTAATTAAGGAAGATTTTAAAATATTAATTAAGATAGATAATTATTATTAAATAATTGTTAAAGGGTAATTAAGAATAGTTAATTAATTTATTAACTAAGTAATTAAGGATTTATAATTGTAAATTAAAATTGGTTAATTAATAATTAAGTGTCTAATTTATTTGTAATTAAGAATGGTTAATTAGATAATTTAAGTTGACTAATTTATAATTAGTAGTTAATTAAGTTAATTGATTAAGAAATAATTAATTAATAAAGTTGATTAAGATTTAATTAATTTATTTATCATTAAGAATAATTAATCATTGATTTAAAATAATCAATAAAAATAGTTATGTGGTTAATTCATTTAAACCACATTCACCTTAATAAAAATTGATTAACCGTTATCAAATGTTGTGTACTGAATTGATATTTCCATTGCGATACTATGTGATGTGAATTGCTTTGTGCTGAACTGTGATTTGTGATTTGTTCCTGTATGTATATGAAAACCCTTTTGCCCATAAAACGGTATTTAAACTTCGATGCGACAGGTAGTCGGATTCCAGTTGGTTATCCGAAACCCACATCGAACCCTAAATGTGAATCTTCGTGATTGATACATCCACGTGTTTTAAAATTAAGCGCTCACATTCGGATTAGCCGGGAGAGGACCTTTGTGTCATATAACTCATTCCGAATAGTGATACGACGAAATGAATTGCATTTGAAGATGGTGGTGAAGAACGGTTGTCTTCGTAAACGATAGGATGCGAATGTCTCTGCACTGAGTTGCTCCGGTATAGAGATCTCCACATGTGATGGGGAGTCCAATTGGAATTGTGGATACCCGGATTTGCAAGGGCTTCTTCCTTTATTAGACAAAGTGCCTTCGGTTCTGGTCAGACCCGGAACAGACTTGTATGGTTGTGTGTCTGACATTACACTTAGATATATAAAGTAGATTTCTTTCAAATACATATCTGTTGGTGGCGGAGAATTTATTCTCTTACCTTAACACCCTTCTCTGAGACGTACGAGCTCAGAGGTTATGTAATTGAAGATTATCCGTGATATACTCCCAATTTGGTAGTGTGGCATGCTAAGTGCTGCCGTGTGTTGATGATCATTTGTGATCAAAGCATGGCTTTTGTGTAAAGCATAGCCTTGTGGACGAGACCTCATCGGACCTTACACCCCGAAAATGGTCGAAACAGGAAAGATGCGGCAAGGTTATGAGGGTCGCTCCCTTTAGGGTATGTCATTTCCTTCTGGAAAAGGTGGTATCATGGTATGGAGCCCAGATACTTAACCTATGTGGTTTCTGCAATCTCATTTACTGTGTGGTTGTTGCTTTGTGGTAGAGGGCCCTCGGATAAAGGTCGCAAACGACTGGAGGGTGGCATACTCGAGTAGTAGTTACCTAGTTACAGAGGTAGCCAGGCCTTGTGTTGGCAGAGAGCCAGGTAGGTTCTCGGGATGTCCCTCCAGAGGGGTACCCATGTGTCGGTAGGAAGTTCCTTAGCCTGACAATTTGTTGGAAACCCAATTCCCAATACGAAATCAGTACGGTTTTAGCCTGACCATTTGTTAGCAGTATTTTGGAGGCTTTTACCTTGGAGATATTTTGGAAGCTTTGGATATCAAGGTGCTTAGTTTTTGGAAGTTTTCTAACACTTCATTCCTTTGAAGACCTTTTGGCATATGATCACTAGTTGTTCTATTATGATGTTCTACTTGAAGTTGTGATATATGTACTATGATACTCTGATGTTGTAATGGATATTATGATGATGTCGTATTTGTGATGTAATGCATGATATTCATTCTGTTTCCGCTGTTTTATATTCATCTAATGTTGTTATAAGCTCCATCCGATTGGAGTTCGATGTTTGAATTTATGACAATCGAATACAAGTAAGGTATTTAGTGTCAATTTTCGAACATTGGATTTCGGGTCATGACAAAGTGGCATCAGAGCTGAAGGTTGAGTAAGAACTTTAGCTACGGAGTATAACGCATTAGATGGCTCATTAGAGATAGGATGAAGTATACCCTAGAATGAGTATAACAGAGACCGAAGCTTCAAATTTTATTGGTCTATTTCTTTTAACTGCTGATATTCCTTAAGATATCTCGTCCTTATATCTAAATCAATTTTATTACTAATTACAGATAGTAAGAATGAGCGAACGAAGAGGAAGAGCTGGGGGCGAGGAAATGCCATAGCACCTAGTCAAGTTCCCCCAACAGCAGAAGCAGCTTTATCTATTCAGCATCAGCCGAATCTGGCTGATTTATATAAGAGTTTCTCAAGGCTTGGTGGTAAGCCGTTCACCGGCAAGGTGTCGATTGTTGAGGCCCAAGCATGCATCAGATCATGTGAAAGTTTCTTTAGAGGACTAAAGTTGCAAGACGATTAGATGCGACTCATAGCTTCTTGGCAACTTCAAGAAGAAGCTTTAGCATGGTGGTAGAGAGTTACTGTAGATAAACCAGAAGACTAGTTTACTTGGGAGAGATTTAAAGAAGTATTTGAGAAGCGCTATATGCCATCGGCTAGAATTTCTCGAATGTACCAGGAATTCATGGACTTAAATCAAGAGAGCTTGTCATTCGAGGAGTATCTAAACAAATTCAATGAATTATCTCATTCTGGTCCAGAGTTGGTGAACACACCTTTAAAGAAGTGAATAGGAAGTTCCGCGAAAGGATGACTGGCCACATCAAAGAATCCTTTTCAGATTTGGTTGATATGGGATACAGATATGCCACACTTGACATGCAAAAAGCCCCGGTGGAAAAAGGAAATCCGAGCAATCAAAATTGGAAGAAGAGGAAATTTGGAGGCAAGAAACCATGACAGAATAAGGAGAAAAAGAAAAGTAATTAGGGAAGCACAGCAGAGAATGTCACTTGCTTCAATTGTCTAGAAAAAGGCCACCACTCAAACAGCTGCAAGAAACCAAAGAGGGACCAATACGTACAAGCGAAGCCCAGGAAATGTTGTTATTATCAGAAATTGGGACACGAAGTTAAAGATTGCCCAACAATGAAGCAAGCTCAGACAGCCAAGGTGTACACGGTCAAAGACAAACCTGCATCTTCCAAAGCGGAAAAGGGGAAAGGAGTTCTGGAAGGAAATCTTACTATTTATGATAGCATTGTTAGAGTTCTGTTTGACACGGGCGCTACACATAGTTTTATCTCTCAGCAAGCTATAAATGAATTAAATCTTGAACCTGATTTTGTTGATGAGCCTATATGCGTAAAGAATCTAGTTGGGGCTCCCGTGAACCTTTGTCTTCGATGTAGAGACGTTCCTATCCCATATTCTTGTTACCAATTCCCTATCAATCTCTTTGTCCTTGATTTTAAAGAGTTTGAAGTCTTACTCGGAATGGAATGGCTAGCAAAATATGAAGCCAAATTGGATTGTAATAATCGATTGATTTCGATTAAAACCAAAGTTGGAGATTTCATCGAGCTTTCTTGTGAGGATCGACGTATTTGAAGAAGTGAAATCTCTACCTCCACACCGAGAAATAGAATTCAGAATCGACCTAGTACCCAATGCTCGTCCTGTCGTTCATGCAAGTCGCAGAATGACGCCTAGGGAAAGGGTTGAATTAGTCCAGCAAACCAATGATTTACTAGAAAAAGGGTTAATTCGTCCTAGTGTTTCTGAATGGGGTTAAGCCGTAGTGTTTGTTATTAAATCGAATGGATCTTTGAGATTGTGTGTAGATTACCGCGATCTCAATAAGCTGACTCTCAAGAATAAATTTCCTCTACCTAAAATTGATGATCTGTTTGATCAATTGCACGACGCTCATTTCTTTTCGAAGATGGATCTAGCCCAGGGGTTCCATCAACTACGAATCTCCGAAGATTGTGTTCATTTGACCGCTTTCAGGGGTCCTAATAAGTTCTACGAATGGTTAGTCATGCCTTTCGGGCTAACCAATACTCCAGCATACTTCGTAGATCTTATGACTCGTGTATTCTGGGAAGTATTGAATAAATTTGTGCTTGTGTTTATTGATGATATTTTGGTCTATTCCAAGACCGAAGAGGAACATGTCGAACATCTTAGAATCATTTTGGAGATGTTAAGGAGGAATGTTTTATTCGCAAAATTTTCCAAATGCCAATTCTGGGTCAAAGAAGTCAAATTTCTGCGCCATATTGTTAATGAAGAAGGAATTTCTGTTGACCCTAGCAAAATTTCCACTATTCTTGATTGGAGGAAACCCACTACCCCAAAATAAGTTCGAAGCTTTTTGGGTTTAGCAAGTTATTATTGGAAGTTTGTTCAGGACTTTTCTAAGATAGCTAGTCCGTTGACTAAGCTAACAATGAAGGATGTAAAATTCAATTGGACTCTGAAATGTGATGAAGATTTTCAGGAGTTGAAGAAGAGATTAACCACCGCTCCTGTTCTCGCTATTATCAACGGGAATCAGGGATTATCTGTTTATACCGACGCTTGCAGTGATGGTTTGGGTGCGGTATTAATGCAGAATGGGAAGGTAATTTCCTATGCGAGTAGACAGTTACGTCCTCATGAAAGAAATTATCCAACCCATGATTTGGAGCTTCTAGCTGTTATCTTCGCTTTAAAAATATGGCGACATTATCTTCGGGGTGAAAAATTCGAATTATTCACCGACCACAAGTCTTTGAAATATCTCTTCACCCGAAAAGATTTAAATCTGCGACAACAACGTTGGTTGGAATTTTTGGCGTCTTATGACCTAGACATTCTATATACGCTCGGCAAAACCAATGTAGTTGCCGATGCTTTAAGTAGGAGATATGTTATTCTTGCTCACCTTGTTATCGCTCCCACTCTTCTTAAGAGGATTGCGAGCAAACAGTATGAAGACGAGTTTCTTCGGGGAATCTATAAAAGAACATGCCAAGGGGAAGATACTAGTTTTGAGATGGATAGTAGAGGAGTTATAAGATTAAAAGGCAAAATATGTGTCTCAGACTTCCCTGATCTGAAACGAGAAGTTTTGGACGAATGTCACAAATCTAAACTTTGCATCCATCCAGGAGTTAACAAGATGTATCGTGATATTAAAAGAATTTTCTGGTGGAAGACAATGAAAAGGGACATATCTATATATGTGAGTCGCTGTGCTACTTGCCAATAAATCAAAAGCGATCAAAAGAAAATGGCGGGTTTACTTCAGCCTTTAGAGGCATCCAAGTGGAAATGGGACCAAGTATCAATGGATTTCATCGACGGGTTGCCTCGTACTCGGAAAGGCAATGAAGCAATTAGGGTTATTGTGGACCGTTTGACTAAGACAGCCCACTTTTTGCCAGTGAAATCTACACGCACGGCGGCAAGTTTAGCCGAGTTATATGTGAAAGAAATTGTCCATCTCCACGGTATTCCTAGCATTATAGTGAGTGATCATGACCCGATCTTCACTAATAGATTTTGGGAGGCATTTCAAGACGTATTAGGAACAAAACTGAATTTCAACACTGCTTGTCACCCACAATCTGATGGGCAGACGGAGAGGATTAACCGAATCTTGGAAGACCTATTTGCGTGCTTGTATACTTGATTTTGGTGGTTCTTAGGAGGACCATTTACATCTGGTCGAATTCTCATATAACAATAGCTATCAGGCCAGTATAGAGATGGCTCCTTTTGAGGCTTTATATGGTCGTCCATGTCGATCATCCACATGCTGAATTGAGGCAGGTGATAGACTCGTTCTTGGACCGGATATGATTAAAGAAGCCACGGAGAAAGTTGATTTTATACGGAAGAAATTGAGGATGGCTCAAAGTCGTCAAAAGAGTTATTATGATCGCAGAAGAAGGAATTTGGAATCCCAGATTGGAGACTCTGTCTTTCTTAAAGTATCTCCTATGGGAGGTGTATTAAGGTTTGGGAAGACCGGTAAACTGGCATCACGCTATATTGGTCCTTTTCCTATTCTAGAGAGGATCGGTTCTTTAGCTTATCAAGTGCAGTTGCCTAGCTGGTTGTTCGGTGTGCATGATGTATTCCACATTTCTAATCTTCGAAAGTATGTGCACGATCCAGATAGTATTATTGAAGAAACTGCTCAGCAGGATCTCGACATCACCCCTAATTTAACAGTCAAAAGAGAACCGATAAAGATTGTAGATTTTGATGAAAAGCAATTGAGAAACAAAGTTGTGAAACTAGTTAAAGTTCAGTGGAGTGGCGATCCAAAGGACTGCACTTGGGAAACTAAAGATAATATGTGGAAATCTTATCCCAATTGCAAAGTGGATATCTTGGTTTAAACTGGTAAGCTATTTCCTTATTCTTTTCTGAATTCGTATATTCTTTGTTTGCTTTTCTCTCTCTTTCAAATTTCGAGGACGAAATTTTCTTAAGGGGGGTATTTGTAACATCCCAAAATTATTAGTTTAAATTTGGTAACTTATTTGAAATTTTGGAAAATTAATTTGAAAGGTTTCAAAACAAATCAAATATTAATGATATTGAATATTACAAAAAACATATGGATATAAATAAAATATTTGGAAGTTTAAGCTATAAATAATAATACAAATTATATAAAAAAACTAGAATTTGTGTTAAACATAAATATATAAGGTAACTCATAAGATAATTCTAATAAAAATAACATATGAAATACATATAGATTTGCATGTGAATTATGTAAACAAGGAAATAACAAAAACAAAAATGTATGCAAGGCTAAAAAATAAATATCTATGTATAGAAAAAATGTAAGCAAGAAGATTAAACAAAAAAAATGTACATACAAAATTCAAATAGGATTATATGTAAACTTAAAAGGAAACATAAGCATTTAATGCTATCTATTCCCAAGCACAAATCAAAATCACTTCGCCACTACAAGAAAATATCTGGTCAAAGAAAAAATGATAAAATCTGACCAAAAGAAAAGTCCATACTAGATAAAACCTACCCTTATACAAACTATCTCCTTTATATATACATCCATATTAGTATAGTTCGTTCAAACAAAAACATAGCAAAGCCAGGAAGAAGAAAAAGTAAAACATCATTATATTTTCAAACTAAAAAAAAATCATTTAACTAAATAAAACAGGATTCAAAAGAAGATCAACTGCAGGTTTCCAAAAACAATAAAAAAAGTTGTTCTCTCTTTCGAATTTGCTTCCAGGTGAGTAAATATATTATTTCAAAGTTTAAATCTGGGTATTAGTTCATGGAACTTTGTACTTTGCTGTAAAGAAAAAAAATATAGTTCTGTATGTTTTCTGTGATACTGGAGATGTTTATATGACTTGTTCTTCTATATTTTTGCTTTCAGAGCAAAGTGAAATAGGAAAAATCAAATAAATATTCATACAAACATTTTTAACTTAGGATTTTTTAAACAAAATAAGTTGTTTAAACTTGAATCACAGCCTAGAATTTGTTTTAAGCTTGATCATGAAGAATTTGACTCTATAACCTCAATTTTACAGTAAAAACAAAACCATATGATGAATTCGAGTAATTTAAATTATCGATTTGATTATATAACTTGAATGAACTTACAAAGATAGGATTTTTAAAATTAATATGATGATTTTTAATAGAGTATTCCAAGAGCAGCTCACAGTTGAACAAAATTTTCCTTTTTTTCCATTTTCTCCATTTTCTGATGATCGATCCAATATTGGGTGATGAAATTTTGTTTGAAGCTAGTTTATTGATCAAGGATTATGGGAAAATTGTCAAAAAAAATTCTATTGCATGAATTGATTAGACGAGTTCAATATAGGGTATAAGTTTGAGTAGCGGTCTGGAAATGTGGTAATTTCCTCACCACGGGTTGATTGAGCTGCACGAAATTGAGAGGGAAAGTAGAGTGGGGTATAGGCAACGTGAAGCCGGAATTGGGGATTTTTTAATGAACAGAGTGAGTGGGACGAGGCGTTTTCGTCTTGATGAGTTCGAGTTACAGCTCGAATGAAAGGCTAAATTTCGTTTTTGAGTTTTTGGATTCGAATCGACCCTCGATTTTGAGTATAGGGGATTTTTGCGACTTGCCGAAGATCGCGAAGTTCGCCGGAGCGATGGTGCGACGCCGTGCACGTGCACGACATCGATTTTGTATCAGGTGGTTTTGAGCTTAGGGGGAACTCGAAGGAATGCTCGAGTAGGAGATGGGTTGGCTCGAGTTTCTCGCGTTCTTGTGAAGTTGATTCAGTAGTTGTTTAAGTTTAAACTTGAGCTAGAAAAAATAAATAAGAAAGTATGGTGAGGCATGAGAGAGTGACTCGGGGAAACGTAGGGGGAAACTCGAGTAACACTCGAGTAAAAACCTGGGGTAATCCCGGGTTCTGTTTTCGAAAGGATTAAGCCTAATTAAATTTAAAGTAAATGTTGTAAACAAAATTTAGTGCTAATGAAGTAATTAATATTTGACAAATTAAGCTAAGAAAATATTCTAAGTTTAAATTATTCAAATAAATACTTAACATCGTTTTTAATCTTAATTAATATTCTAATTGAATAGTTAACTTAAAAGATAAGGGTTAAAGTTAACATTAAAACATTTTATAATTGTAATAAATTGATTTCAAAGTAATTAAGGAAGATTTTAAAATATTAATTAAGATAGATAATTATTATTAAATAATTGTTAAAGGGTAATTAAGAATAGTTAATTAATTATTAACTAAGAAATTACGGATTTATAATTGTAAAATAAGATTGGTTAATTAATAATTAAGTGTCTAATTTATTTGTAATTAAGAATGGTTAATTGGATAATTTAAGTTGATTAATTTATAATTAGTAGTTAATTAAGTTAATTGATTAAGAAATAATTAATTAATAAAGTTGATTAAAATTTAATTAATTTATTTATCATTAAGAATAATTAATCATTGATTTAAAATAATCAATAAAGATTGTTATGTGGTTAATTCATTTAAACCACATTCGCCTTAATTAAAAAATGATTAACCATTATCAAATGTTGTGTACTGAATTGATATTTCTGTTATGATACTGTGTGATGTAAATTGCTTTGTGCTGAACTATGATTTGTGATTTGTTCCTGTATGTATATGAAAACCCTTTTGCCCATAAAACGGCATTTAAACTTCGATGCGATAGGGAGTCGGATTCCAGTTGGTTATCCGAAACCCACATCGAATCCTGAATGTGAATCTTTGTGATTGATACATCCACGTGTTTCAAAATTAAGCGCTCACTATTCGGATTAGCCGGGAGAGGAACTTTTTGTCATATAACCCATTCCGAATAGCGATACGACGAAATGAATAGCATTTGAAGATGGTGGTGAAGACCGGGTGTCTTCGAAAACGATAGGATAACCTATCGAATGTCTCTGCACTGAGTTGCTTCGGTATAGAGATCTCCACATGTGATGGGGAGTCCAATCGGGATTGTGGATACCCGGATTTGCAAGGGCTTCTTCCTTTATTGGACGAAGTGCCTTCGGTTCTGTTCGGACACGGAACAGACTTGTATGGTTGTGTGTCTGACATTACACTTTGAGATATAAAGCAGATTTCTTTCAAATACATATCTGTTGGTGGCGGAGAATTTATTCTCTTAGCTTAACACCCTTCTCTGAGACGTACGAGCTCAGAGGTTATGTAATTGAAGGTTATCCGTGATATACTCCCAATTTGGTAGTGTGCCAAGCTAAGTGCTGCTGTGTGTTGATGATCATTTGTGATCATTTGTGATCAAAGCATGCTTTTGTGTAAAGCCTATCTTTGTGGATGAGACCTCATCGGACCTCACACTTTGAAAATGGTCGAAACAGGAAAGATGCGGCAAGGTTATGAGGGTCGCACCCTTTAGGGTATGTCATTTCCTTCTGGAAAAGGTGGTATCATGGTATGGAGCCCAGATACTTAACCTATGTGGTTGTTGCAATCTCATTTACTGTGTGGTCGTTTCTTTGTGGTAGAGAGCCCTCGGATAAAGGTCGCAAACGACCGGTGGGTGGCATACTCGAGTAGTAGTTACCTTGTTACAGAGGTAACCCGGCTTTGTGTTGGCAGAGAGCCGGGTAGGTTCTCGGGACGTCCCTCCAGAGGCGTACCCATGTGGCAGCAGGAAGTTCCTTAGCCTGGCCATTTGTTGGAAACCTAATTCCTAATACGAAACCAGTACGGTTTTAGTTGTATAACCTGCCATCTTGACTTAGTGTACTCATATTGAACTAATATCTCCCCAAGCAATCCATTAAATAACTCTACATTCACAATCTTCATAAACATATAATGGGCCTTCACCTTAATCAAAAACCCTAATATAAGATCAATTTTGTCTCCATTACCGTCTTTACATTTGATGGAGTACCCAAAACATTAAAAATAACACTAATCACCTTTTCCACAATACAAAATCCGAACAAAGAAATCTCACTCAAATCAGCACTGTAAAAGATCATTCTTTAGGGAGATTCAAACATAGATACCACTTTTGAGGCAATTTTGAATTAGAAAACATACGAACCATCTTTTAAAAAGCTTCCACATTAAACCACGTTTTCAAATTGTTATTTAATATTTTTAATAAGAAATTTATTTTAATAAAATTTTTATAACTTCTAGTTTTGTCGATAAAATAATAATATGAAATATTATTTTTTCGTATAGTTTCTAGTTTCTTTAATCCTTTATGAATTTTGATGAACTAATGAATTTTGCTAAAAAAATTTAAAATAGATAGAGCATTTTTTTCAACATTTCCATTTTGTTTTGAAGAAAGTGTACTTTTGGACAAATTTGATTTTTCTTGAAGAACTTTATGAAAATATTTGGACTTTTCTAAAAACGTCTCTTTGGAAATATTTGATTTTGTTAAAAGATGAATGTTCATTGGAAAAAAAAATTGAAGAAAAATGACCTTTTTATTGAAAATATTTGATTTTAAACTAATGCCTGAATTTCACATAGTCGTTTATTTTATTGATGTTATATCAGTCTTGAATAAAATTGAAATCTAGTTTGATTCGTTTTTATTTATTAAATTACTGTTTAGTTTTTTCAACATGAACGGATAAGCTAGTATACACGTTACCCGTATATTGCTAAGATACTCTGTAGTGTTGGGGTAAGTGGAAGAAATTAACATTGGTACTGTAACTGCTTTAATGAGGAGAGAAGCCAAATGTTGGGCGGGGCTTATGAATCATTGGACGCACGTTCTTTCTTCAGCCAGAGCACTCAAGTTTAACTTAACTTTTCATCTTCCTCCTCCTATAAATGTCAAAACTCACATTTCAATTGAAGAACTAAAATTAATGTTACAGGTAGATGTCATCAGGAACACCTCTACACGATGTTTTCAGGTATAACACAAGTCAACATTTCTCAAAACAACACCAAATAGAAGTACAAAAGGAAGAGTTCGAAATTTTAGGTTTTTCCTTGTCTTTATCGTTTGTCCGGATTTTATAGTAGGGAAGCAATTTCACTGCTAAACGTGACGGTTACGGAGCTCTGTCTTCTTGATCGTCCCTGAATTTCGGTAATGATTTGAAATTTTAAATCGGTTCTTATTCTTACCATGTCGATAAACTTATTTTAATTAATATTTACACTACAATATCATTTTTATCCGCATACGTTACATCAAATTATCTTATTTGATGTACAGGAGGTTCATAGGATCATAGCAAGATTTGATTGACAGGGAGCTATATAAAATTGAAATTTGTTTTGGTACCGTCTGGATCTGAAAATATGCAGTGAAATTTTGAGACCGAGTGAGCAGTCATGGTTTATTGGAAAAAGGGAAATGGAGTGGTGGAGGTGCGGGGAATCGAACCCCGTGCCTCTCGCATGCGAAGCGAGCACTCTACCATATGAGCTACACCCCCAATTATATTATGATTTTGTATTTCTTGCTTCCATCAAAGAGAAATTGTCATCCATTTTGTACTGCCCCTCGTAGGGCTGCATAAAGGTTGAGTTGAATTGGATTGTACTGAATACTTCACTCGACCTATATAGGTATGAGTTAAAGTTAGAGTACCATCACATAGAATTCAGTCACTACATATTTAGTCAAGAACGTTGTTTTAAAATACATTTAAAATGCTCTAAGAATATTTCTCAAAAAGCTCACAATCAATCCTATGGGTTTTTGGCCAATCTAATTTTACTTGGATTGACATCAAATGTGATTTTTTAAGCATATATTTATTCTAGAATACACATGATCTATTATAGTTTTAAACTGCTCTAATTTTACTTGGTCCGATATTGAATGAGTTTCTTGGATAGGATTGGATTGGGTTAAAATAAGGTTGGATTGAATAAAATATCACACCTGACATATACGTAGTATGTGTTAAAAGTTGTAACCTATATCTAACCCAAACTTGGTTGGTGGTTGAGTTTGGCTAGGTTCACGTGGGTTGAGCCGGATTGGTTGGTATGTTGGATTAGGGTCAAGTATGAGTTGTCTGCCCCTAGGTCCGTAGACTGGATAGAGTAGACTAACTACTAGGGAATACCGATCCTATAGATATAGATGTTAGAGGCTTTACAGTGATGAATGAGATATTGTCCCACATCGCCAAAAATATGTGCAGTTTTATGTTTATATAGTAAATCTCTCAAACCTATATTGGTTCTTAGGGTCAGATAATTTTATGCGAGGGAGGGGACTTATATGGCCACGAACTAACGCACACGCCGTCCGCCTGTCCCGTATCGAACCGGATCGGGTGCGAGTCCAATAAGAGCGGATTGTGTTATGTTTTTGCTGGGCAAAAGTGAACAGTTTTTTGACTGTTTAAATTCAAACAGATGAGGGTCACATCTGTTTGGACGGACATGGACGCTGCTTTTTCAAACGAAGAGATAGTTTCATATGAAACGAAGAGTCGCGGCCGGTTTCCAATGGATATAGCATTGCGAATTTGCTGTGTTGCAAATTGAAACGAAGAGACGTGTCCTTTTTCAACGGATGTAGTCGTTCCAAATTTGCTGAAGAGACGCGGCTTTTTTTCAACGGGTGTAGCCGTTGGAAATTTTCCTATAAAGGAAAATGAATCCTGATCACTTTCCAATTCCAACCAATTCTCTTCCTTTTTGAAAAAACAGTCATCCATACCACATAAAAGTTCATACGCACCACAATCTCGAACAGATCACGTCTGTTGTCTCTTGAAAGACTTTGAATAAAGTTTTAAGAAAATTGTTACAGCAAGCCTCAGACGAAATTTTCTTCTTCATCCGGTTAGATTTCTTGTTTATATATACACACACATCATTCTGTAATCTTCCCATTTCGAAGTTGTGCCGTTTTTACGGATTAGTACAATGATTGTTTATCGCTATACTTTAACGTAACATTTTGTTGTACTTGTTGCTATAGTTTGTTGTTGTGAATTCATTACAACAATAGTTATTATTCAAAATTACCGATACATAATTCCAAAGTAGAGGAAATCTGATTTGTGAACTTGTGTTAGGAGTTCATAACTGATTGATCTCTGTTTTTGTATACACGTCGTATAAAAATAGAGATAAATTATTTATCTTTAACCGATCCATGCTGTAAAAGCTTATAAATATCACTAATACAATAGATAATCATTGTAGTTATCACTAATTACTATATTATTTGGCGGTGGCGAAACATTTCAATCGATATAATCAAATCAAACATGATTATCTTTCCAATATGATGATATGAGGGTCGACACAAGCTACATTTTGTCGTGATTGTAGGAAATGATTCGATAAACTTTGTTTAATCTAAAATGGATTAACCATGGTAATTCAGGTAAACTTTGTTGGAATAACAAGTCATACAATATTTGTTTATTTTTTTTTGATAAATAGTATATCCTAAAAGGTGGAGGCGCGGGGAATCAAACCCTGTGTCTCTCGCTTGCAAAGTGAACACTATATCATATGAGATCTTGTTCCCACTAACTGAAATTGTCATTCATATTATGTTGTTCATTGACTTTTATAGAGCAGAATGCCTGCTTCAATCCTTTAAAGATAGCTATGAATGATTAATCTCTGATTGATCCTTGTTGTAAAAGCTTCATTAGAATTTGAACTGTTAAGTAAATATAACAAATACAACAAATTAGTAACAACAATTATCATTAATCACCATACTATTCTATATTGTTTAGTAGTGACGAATTATTTCAGTCAATATCGCCAAATTAAGCATACTTATCTTTCTGATATGATGGTTAAAGAGTTCACATAAGCTACATTTCTCGTGAGTGAAGGAAATAATTTGTCCACAATATTCATTGGAATTAATAAATTTCCATTTGGATATTAAAGAGAAGATATTTGGATAGTAAATCTTATGTGGTTGCTTGATCTGAAACCGAATGGAGCAAACATGGTCATGTGGATAAATTTTATTTGCAATAATAAGCCATGTAATATTTCGTTCCTTTTTGACAAAAAGTTGTATGTCTTCTTTCCTTTAGAGAGAAGTTGTGATTCATTCTATATTGGTCATTGGCTTAGATAGAGTTGACTAGGATTGTTATGATAATGTTACCCGTTACCAATGCGAAAAAACGACCACGTATCGATACCATAGGTAAGGCAAAAGTGAATATTGATGCATTACCATTACAATTGGTAAAATGATAGTTCATATGTCGATAAATCGGTAAATTCTTCATTGGTAATGGTAAAATTTTCCTACACATAAAACATTAAAATTGTATTGCATTACAATTTTAATAATGGTATAATAAGTAAATATCTTGTTCCTAACTGTAACTTCGTTAATCCTTATATCAATATTTTGACTTATCTTAAATAATATAGAAAATTTTCATGGTTCATCACAAATTATTTACAACAATATGAAATAATAGCTTTGTTAATTGTAGACTTTGAACATAATAAAACTAAAAAAGAATCATCACCATAAATAATACTATAGACACCTTAAAAACTGATATTCAAAAGTGTTTGTAGTTGCAATTAATTAAAACAGTGAAAACCGAAATTAGTACGACTAGTAAATTCATCGTTATTATCGGTATATTTACCATTAACAACGATAAATTTACCATTATCAAACTAATAGTGTTGGTACACCAATATACGTTAATATTGGTTTACCAATTGGTTGATATTACTACGGTAACATTAAATTTCAATTACCATAACAACCCTAGAATAAATTAAGTGCTTAGATTCTTGTAGAGATGGTTATAAATGCTTTACCTTTGATTCATCCATGTTGTCAAAGCTTCATTGAAATTTGAACTATTAATTGAATATCACTAGTACAACAACTTAATAATATGGTTATTATTAATTATTGTTTTATTCTACTATATTTTTGTATAGTGGTAGAATATTTCAGGCACCATCATTGAATTAAGAGTACTTAACCTTCCAATATGATGGTTGAAGGTTGACATAAATTGCATTTCTCGTGATTCTAAAAAATAATTTGATCAACAATGTCCCTCGACATTAACTTGGATATTATGGAGAAGGTATTTGAGTAAGAAAGCTTATGAGGTTAACCAATGTTGTCAATGTGTGCGCTTTGGTGCAAAATAGCTCAAGCTGTAGCCACTGTGCCTTTTAGCAATCTAAGGCTCATACGATGCACATGACTCAAATAAAGCACAAAAGGCACACGAATCGAAATGCCCAAAGAGGTAGCTCTAATGAATTGTACAATATGAGATAAAATTTGGCCTTTAGCCGCAAAATCCGATCGAAATGTACCTATTTAGCTTTAGCATACCTGACAACTCATTTCCGACTTAATCTAGGTTTCGAACAAAATGAATTGAAGGTCTTTGTGACTTCACATATTGAGTTGGGTTGGATATGTGAGATTCTATTCTCTAAATTACATGTGTGTGCATTTTTTTTAAAATGTAAAACTCGAATATCAATAGTAGTTTTTAGTTGCAGATGCTTGTGTAGGAAATACAAAAGATGATGCTCAAGGCGCACAAAAAGAGCAAGCCACAAGATGCATGCCATGTGCCTTTTCGCTTTGACTACTTTGGTGGTTGCTTGATAAGAGCAAGCAGCATGAAAAGTAGACAATTTTTTTTAATATAAGACGTACAATATAGGTCGTGTTAACATGTGCCCATTTATCAATCGGGCGTACAGTAGGGGTTCGTTTATGGAGTAAATGACAAAAAATAATGGACAAAAACCATACATTTATAAATTTGGAGGTGCAGGGAATCGAACCCTGTGCCTCTCGCATGCAAAGAAGCGCTCTACCATATGAGCTACACCCCCATTCATGTCATAATTTTGTTTGTCTTTTACATATTAAATTAATTGTCATTCATTGCAGTATCGACCCTTAGCTTGAGTAGATTAGACTAATTGCTTAAGTAATGTCAATCATGTAGAGGTAGCTGTAAATGGTTTGTAAAAGCTTCATTGGAATTTGCACTATTAATTAAATTTCACAAATACAGTAAACTGATATATGGATTTCATTAATTTACTATATTATTGTTTAGTTGGGGTGATATATTTCAATCAATTTAACCAAATTAAGCATGTTCACCTCTTTAACATAATAATTAGAGGGTCTACGTCCGCGGGTGCAACACAGTGGAAAGGAGGCTTGAGTTCTGGTAAAAAGACCCAAGTTCGATTCCTACCATGCGCTTCCTCATCCTATATAAATTTACCCGGGGGTATGGAGGCTTGGATCAGCGGATGACATTTCTGTACCCCCCTCAGGATTTACCGGTCTGCCGGGTTCTCCTGGGTTTTCAAAAAATAATAATAATAATAATAATAATAATAATAATAATAATAATAATAATAATAATAATTAGAGGGTTGGAATAATGGTTGTTTTTTTTGTTTTTTTTCTAGATTGTAAGAAATAACTTAGTCAACTAAGTTCATCAGCATTACTAAATTTCCAGTTAAATATTATAAAGAATTTATTTGGATAATAATGCTTGTCTTGTTGTTTAGTGTTGTCAAGGCGCACACCTAAGGAGAAAAAGCCCCACGTGCAACCGTTTTGCCTTTAAAAAATCTAAGATATGTGCCATGCACAAGACACAATCACAGTGCGAAAGAGTTATCAAGCGAATAGCCTAAATAGTCGCGCTTCAATGAATTATACAGCATGGAATTAATTTTGGACCTGATGTCAAAAGTTTGTGACCTTTTGTTTTGATTTGGGTTGAATATTCTCAAAATTGCATGTATACACAATTTTTTTAAGCTTAAAACTTTGTTTTAACAGTGGGTTTTAATTGCAGAGTTGTATGTAGAAAATATTATAAATGATGCTCAAAGTGCGCCAAAAAACGCACAGCTCAAACCTTGCGACTATTCACCTTGCCTACTTTAGTGGTTGCTTGATATGAGCAAGCATGATAATTTAGACAATTTATTTTGAATAATAAGTCATACAATATAGGTTATGTTACATGTATACATTTATTAACAAAGCACACGTTGCGGTTTCATTTATACTCAATAAAATGACAAGGTTCTTATATGAAAGATAAGTTTCTAATACTAAAAGTGCAAAATTACCTTTGCAACCAAGATTAATTATTTGCATTAAATAGAGGGAATCTAACTCCATGCCTCTCGCATGCAAAGCAAGCGCATATGGGCTACAACCCCCTTCATGCCATTTTTTTCAATGTCTTTTACATATTAAATTGAAATTGTCATTCATGCTGCATTAACCTTTAGCTTGGATAGAGTAAACTAACGATTAGGTAATTCCAATCCTATAGAGGTAGCTATGGTGACGAGGGGATTGACATATGCTTCATTTTCTTGTGATTGTAAGAAATAATTAGATCAACAATGTTCATCAACATTAATAGATTTTCCTAGATATTGTAGCGAAGGTATTTGGTGATTGTAAAAAAAATAATTAGATCAACAATGTCATCATTAATAGATTTTCATGGATATTGTAGAGAAGGTATTTGGAAAATAAAGCTTGCGCGGTTGCTTGATCTGAAATGGAGCAAATATGGTAGTTTAAATAATATTTGTTTAAATAATAAGCCATGCAAAATTTATTTATTTTTTGGACAAAATGTATACATCGAAAAGTGAAGTTGTGGTCTACCATATGAGCTACACCCCCAATGATATCAACTTTTGTGTCTTTTATGGTCATTAAAGAGAAACAATCATTCATAGTGTGCTAGTCCTTAACTTGATGGAGTAGGCCAACTGCGAGCACCAAGCCAATTTTGGAGTGAGTGCAAGCCTACTTTGCGATCCTGATTATTCCCCTAGTTACTTAGAGGGTGATGAAGTGGCAATGAAAATTAATTTTATGGTTTAAGATTTTGAGATTTAACTTCTTTATTTTCCATTCTAGTTTATTTCACCGATATGTCTTATTTTCAGTTAGGTTCCATTATCTATGAGTGTGGGATTTTATGGCGTATATATCGATTAATCTTTATTTTTAACGTGGGTTTAGACGTTAGAAAGAGAGACCGAATGTGTGTAACAACATCCCAAATAAATCCGTATGTATGGTTATCATAAATTTATATTGGTTACTATATTGGCCTATTCTATTATATTGTTTAATAAGTGGCAAAGTATTTCAATCTGTATCTCCAAATTAAGTGCATTTACCTTTCTAATATGTTAATTAATTAGGGGGTCAACATAAGTTTTTCTCTCTCATTATTGTGGGAAATAATTCGGTTAACAACATTCATGAAGTTAATAAATAATTTCCCAGTTGGATATTATGGGGAACGCATGTGCATAATACGTTATCTTTGATGCATATTTATTTGTCTCAATTAGTCTGCACTTACCTGAAATGCTTATGGAGATTCAGTGAACTCAAGGGTAACTCCTTTTTATAGTCCTCTGGAAGCGCCAAACTTATTACTTCGAATCTTGATTTTTTTTTCTCATCATTATTTTCTTGAGTTTTAAAGTAAAATTGGCTTCCACAACTTTCCCTCCTTTAAAACAGCACCTGGTACTTTGTTTTTCATATAGGGAGTTGGAGATCGAGATCGTGCACCACTGTCCTACATTACGGTGAGATTATTCATGTTTTTCATTCTTCTTTTGTTTTTCTTTAGTTTGTTATATCACATTTGTTTTGTGATGTTGAGGCTGTTGATTGTATTATTAGGCAATTACTGATAAATAAATATGCATTACTTTATTGATATTGTACATAAGTGCTTTTCACACATTGCGTGAATGAATAATTTTAAATGATGCATTTGAAATACATTTTTATTTTATTCAATTTGCATTATAATATATATTTGTGATTTGTATTTTTCTTGAAATAATTTTTTCAATAATTAAACTATAGTTTGACTTATATATACAATGCTATGCATGTGATATGAATGTCACTGAAAAATCATGTTTATGTTCTAATAGTGCAAAAACGTTTATTTTGACTTTCTGCTAAAAAGACATTGAATTTTAATTCACCATTTCAGCTAAAACAGTTATCTCAATTTTTACTCTTGTTTGTTTGAAGAAAGAGTTTAAAATAAAGGGGGAAATGAAAAGCATTATACTCTTGGTTAACTCATTATTGGACTACAGTTGGTTTTTGTAGGGTAATTGTTGATTTTGGTGAAAAGGGTTCAAAATAATATGTACCATATTTTCATTATTAGTAGAGAAGAGAAGTGAAATACATCTGTCTTCATTGAAAGATCTTTCGTGTGATAGTTAGAGCTCGGGAACTAAACTAGATGAACTTATTAACTATTCTGTGTTAAACAAACATTCTTATACAGCCGTGGGCACAGCCTTCCACACTCGCCTCTCTGAAAACTATCGGTTGAGGGAACCGTTGCGTAATGGCGTAATGCTTATATGAATAAGGTGTTGATAGTTGTGTTATATTGATGTATTAGATAAGGGCTTGAACAGGTGCAAGTGATAAGAAATATAGATGGGTTTTTTTCCTATAAGAAAATAAAACAAAATAAATTAGAAAATCGATCGTAAGATTATCAAATTTCATTGTAGGCACCGAATAAATCAATAAAAGCAGTAGCGTTTTTGAGATTTTTCATCTCAGAAACATCTAACTTTTTTTACGAAGTAATTATGGTGTTTCGTGATTATGAATCAAAAAAATTAAGTAATATTGATATTGCCTTTAAGAGCGGTAATTATGCTGTTTTATTTACACAATTATGGGGAGAAATATATTAGAAATCGTTTCGTAATCTTGATTTAAGCACTGACAAAATTAAATAATAAAGTACTAAAAACAATAAAATGACATAAAGAATTTTCGTGGTTCAGATGTTAAAATGTCACTATATTCTCTCTTGATTCTTTGTACAAACAAAAATGGCAAAGAGTATAATTTTCGGTTAGCGTGTTTCAAAAAGAGTAAAATAAAATTCCCTCATTTTTTGTTACACAGTGGTTTCCGATTAGTGTGTCCTTTCTATTTATAGCACACAGTGGTTTACGTGGATTGTCAACGTCATTCTTTCGTTCTTTTGATTTCTGCATTTGGATTGTGCCATGGGTCGACCATCCATCTTGCTTATTTGATGTGCACAGATTGTTAATGTGACCTTCGATGGAAAACTGAAATTTGAGCGGTTGAATTTTGAACGCAGGCGGGAAGTTCTAAATTGAGGCGGGAAGCTTGGAATTGAAGCGGGAAAATCCAAATTTGGGAAGACTATTACTTTCCGGTTCTGTAAAGCAACAGACTTGTGGATTGCGCGCATATGTGTGGGTGGAGCTGCAATAAAAAACCGCCTCCCACTGCGGGAAGGACTATACTATCACTATCACTCTAGGACTTCGCTTTAATTTACTGGGAGTTGTGCCTTTATTATGTTCGGGGTGGTGATGCTGCATAGTATTTGTTCCATGCCAACACCGTCAAGGTTGTACTGCACTGTTCAATCCCAAATATTAGCAAAGTGTAGTGTTGAAGTTAAGTTGCATGGCTTAGTAGAAGAGACTATGCGGCTACTTTGGAGAGGTGGCTGCTTTGCATGACTCTATTCTGAGCCATTTTCGTCGATAGAGGACGCGGCGTTGCCCTTACCTTTGAGTTGAGTTTAACGATCTTAGGGATGAAGTTGTGATCTCTTGGTTTGCCTTTGAGGAGTGAGGTTCGGCTCTTGGGTGCTGAACAGTTATTCCATCGCCTCATCTTTCAAGTCTTTCATATTTCTGGATAGTGTTTTTTAAGGATTGCAGTGTTGTTTATCACATCAAGATAGTGACGCATTCTTTATCAGTTTGGTATTGACATGGGATTGTGGCGCAGATTCGTTGCTTCAGGATGGTGGCGCATCCTTTGTAGTGTTTTGATACTAAATTACAGTGCAGACCTGCCACTTTAGATGTTAGTTTAAGATTCAAGCGCATCCCGTTTGCATATAATCGCTTATGGGGTGTGTCTCGGTTTTTTAATGTTAGGATTGCTTTCGAGACCGTATTACAGCCTCCATTTCTCATTGTTACTTGAAGATTGTGTCTTTGTTCCAACCTGTTAATTCTTACTTTATGGAGCTCCATCGCAACCGTCATATTTGGTACTTGAAAGCTGTGCAGCAGTTCTACTTGTTTAAGTGAGTGTTAGATTCGCAGATCAATTCTCATACTTTGTGATTATTTCAAATTCAACGTTGTATTATAGCACCCAAGTTATATTTAATAGAGAAGCACGCTTTTTATGTTGTGTCATCGTCCTTAAAGGTTTGGCGTAACATTACCCAGATTTTGTTTTTGTATCCTTTTATTAGCCAATCTTCTAAAAAGTTGTACCTTTAGTCTTTTCGACTCCTAAGAAAATATGTTTTGATTCTTATGTTATTCTTCTTTGTGATTAATCAATTACATTGTGGGGATTTTTCATCATTTCAATTATGCGGTCGAGATTCAAATTGTGGTAAATATATAATTTTCCTCTTCTTCTTCATTGTTTTACACGCTTCAAAAAATGCTAAACACAAAATCTAATCCTCTCCAAGACAAGTTTCTTTTCCGTACAAAGTAAGGGCATATTTCTTTTCTTGCTGTTTCCTTTGCTTTCCTCAACCTTTAGCGATTATTGATAATCGATCCGATATATTTTCTTTGATATGGCAACTGTTTCTGTCTCTCTCCTGTCTTTGCCATCTAGGGTTTCTAAATTAAGGGAAATAGAGGATGTTTTGGGTCATTTCAGGTTCGGGGTTATGTAGGTAGGGTTCTTGAGCCTTGCGATCGCATCCACATGCCCTAGATGGTTTCATTTCTATCCATCCTGAACATATTCGATGCGGACTTTAACTTCCCTCTAACCAAATTCTTCGTGAATGGTTTACTGTTGTTGGTATCGTCCCTATTCAGCTTGCTCCTCTTTCTTATAGTCTTTTGATTGTTACATTTATTATTTATGCTGAGAAGAGCGCACCTCCCTCGCGCGAAGAACTCCATTTCTTATTCTATATCCATAAGAGTCCTTCCGATGGTGAATTTGTATTTTATTATGCTCAAGCAAAAAAGTCGGTTTTAACGTTTATTCCTGGTATGGCCCAAAAGTAGAGCAATTAATATTTCTTTATTTTGAATTTTGATGACTTTCCTTGTATTCTTCAACCACATTCAAATTGTCCTCTTTTTTTGATGAGACCACTACATCATTCGTATCTCGTAGAAAGACCATCTAGGACTTGGGTGTAGATGAGTGGAAAACGAATTTTATTTTTACCGAGTTGCTACTGCGGAAATATGATTTCTTGCACACCAGGACAACTTCTTTCGTTCTATTTTTAATTTTCTTTAAGTACAAATAAATTTAGGGATATAATTTGATAAATTGGACAATGAAATTTTATTTCCTGCTCGTAGCCCTTATAAGGACTTTTACTAATCTTAGCACTTTTCTTATGTATATGTGAGATGATTAGGGATCTTACAGACGGGCACTTTGATGATTCCTCGTCAAAGAAATTAGAAGCAAAGAAAAAGAAAAGATGAGATAAGAGGATAAAGGACGATGCTTGAGATATTGACCAGCCCATCAAGAAATATCACACGTCTTCTTCTCCTCCCCCTTCTTCTGAAGCTCTATCTATCCCCCTTCTTCAGTCTCTCCATGCCCCTTGCATTCGCTACTTACCTTTTCCTGAGGACACTATTACCAAATTTGTTGAAAGGGTGGGGCGTGTCACTCCGGATGGTTTATCTCACATTTGCTTCTGCCTCCAAGTCTTATCCTGTCACCCTTCCATTTCCTACACTTTCCTACCCCGAGCTTGCTACCGAGCTCGAGAGGTCTTTGGCCTTTGTATGAACCTTCTTCTCTTTCTTTCTTTAATGGTGACTTGCTTTACCAATTTTTAGTTTATCCATCTTTGTTTTGTAATAGGTAAGTGCTTTGGCGATTGAGGCTCAAAAGAAGGCCAAAAATGATCAGGTCTCATTCGCTGCTCGTACTGCCCAGCTTAAGGCAGACCCTACCGCGGTTGCTTTTGAGGAGACTAGATTGGAGGAAGAGCTCAGGGATCAACGAGAGAAAGCGGAGAAGGCGGAGAGGGCGGCAAAGACAGTGGAGGAGATCTTGACGTTGAAAGGTCAAGAGTTTGGGAAGAAAGATAAATTGTTAAGGGGGATGGAGAAGGTGCTGAAGGATATGGACAAACTTTCACAGATCATCTACCGTGTGCTTTATAAGTTATATGCTGCGGTTAAGCATCAATTTTTTGTTGATCGCTTGGATAATGTTTTGCCGAGGTAAATCTTAGTTTCTTGGGGAACCCAGAGAAGATCGAAGACGTCCTTACTTATCGTAGGACAGCGTGGGCTAAGGAGCTGGAGAAGAAGAAAGCTTCCCCTTCTGCCTTCCAGGACATCTCTTTTTAGTGAGATAATGAGACTGCGCCATCTAAGAAGATTGAGGCCTCCTCGACCCCTCCAGTTAATATAACTATATGACCTTTGTAAATGATTTTTGCTTCTTGTGTAATAAAAATACTTTTTTTTTCCAATTTTGTTGCGGTTAATTTCTTTAGTTTATTAGTTTCATCACCGCATTACAAATGATAATGATATTTTCATTCTTTATAGTCTTCTAAGGAAGTATTATTTACTAAACTCTTGAAGGAAAGCATGAGAAAACTTCAAACTCAGCTCGTAGATCGTCTTGGTCTTAGTGCAGGGAGATCCGCAAGTGTAAAAAAGAATTGAATGAGTTGTTCGTACAATTTAGAAAGGAAACTCAAGGGTTGCTTTTCAAAATTGACCAAATAGTTAAGGAAAAATAAGCTCTTAGCGATTTTGTATTGCGTCAGTGGCGGTATGCTTTAGAGAGCGGTTCCTTTCCACTCGACAGCCCTCATTTGGACTAGTTTAGGCTTTGAAATCTAAATAGGGAGTAAACGCTGTGTATAATTATCAATTTTTTGTACGTGAATTTATTATATTTTCAATATAAACTTTTTCTTTATTTGACATGTTTTTTTTAATTTTAACTTCGTACATCTCGACTTCTTTTAAATCGAACTTTGATTTCTACCAACTAGGTCGATCTTCATGGGCCTCCCTCCGAATCTGTCGAAGCCTTTGAGTCCAAAAATCTTTTGTTCAGTGTAATTGTTTTGCCGAGAAGCCGAGTTGCATACCCTACAACTTAATGTTACTAGCTATGTTAGTGAAATTAACACAGAGATATTTTTATATTGGTTTAGCTCGTCTAATATCCCTAAGTTCAGATTACTGTATTACTATTTTCCATAATAATGACAATGTTTGTTTTACAAGTAACGGTTGTTATACAGAATAATACTTGAGATGCTTTGAATTCCATGTTCTCGAAACTAGATTTCCATCATGTTTTGATTTGATCCGAGGGTTGATCTAGAATTTGCCTTTGAGTATAACATTAGTTTTTGGGCTAGCTTCACCATTCTCATTTTCGAGAGTGCCGCTATCACTCACACGATGCATAGCCAGTGCAGTCGATGAGTGATGGAGGTGAGCCATTGATGGTTAGGGAAAGTTGGCCTAAAGGCGGTATGTTGGACCATGCATCTCTCTAATCCCTTCATGCGTTGGTTTATTAGATTTTTGAATGATTGAAGAGCAGTTAGGACAGGGTCTGCGGTGGGCTCTGCAGAAGCTTCCATCTCGGTTTGGGCTTAGAGGGGATGAATGACCTTTTTGGGATTTTTGAGGCCAGGTGTATTTGCTCTTGGGCAAGAGTATTGGAATCTGTGAGATTCATGGTACTGTAATTATATTTGAAAAAAAGTATTTAAGTTTTGCTAAAGAGGAAAACAATGCCCTCCTTCTAGTGTTAAAAATGTTAATATGGTTTTCCATCTCAGAAACAACCAAGTGATTTTTATGAAGTAATCACAGTGCTGAACGCTTTCGTGATTATGAGTCAAAAAAATTGAGTAATATTAATATTCCATTTAAGTGCAGTAATTATATTGCTTTAAAGCTTACACAATTATGGTGAGAAATATACGAGAAATCGATTCGTTATCTCAGTTCAAGCACTGACAAAATTAAGCAATAAAGTGAAGTACTGAAAATAATAAAATAACACAGAAAATTTACGTGGTTTGGATGTTAAAAAATGTTACGTCCATGGGTAAAATGTCACTATCTTCTCTCTTGATTCTTTGTACAAACTAAAATGATAGAGTATAATTTTCGATCAGTGTGTCTCAAAAAGAGTAAAGTAAAATTTCCCTTTTTTTGCTAGCATCCTTTCTATTTATAGTACATAGAGGTTCACATGCATTGTTAATGTCATTTTTTTTTCTATTTTGATTTTTTTCCTTTGGATCGTGCCTTGTTTCGACCATCAATCTTGCTTATTTGATGTGCACGGATTGTGAATATGGCATTTGGTGGAAAACTGAAATTTGAGCAGTTGAATTTTGAACATAAACGGAAAGTTCGAAATTGAGGCGGGATGCTTGGAATTGAGGCGGGATGCTTGGAAATGAAGCGGAAAATCCCAAATTTGAGTATATCATGACTTTCTAGTTATATAAAGCAACATGCCTTTGGACTGCGCATATGTGTAAATGAAGCTGCAATAAAAAACCATCTCCCATTACGGGAAGGACTATACCATTGCTAGCAGTCCGGAACTTCACTTTAGTTTATTGGAAGTTGCTTTATTATGTCTGGGTTAGTGACGTTGCATAGTATTTCTTCTACACCAACACTATCGAGGCTGTACTGCACTGTCCAATCCGAGATATCAGCAAAACTTAGTGTGGAGTTAAGCTGTATTGCTTAATAGAATAGACTATGCAGCTACTTTGGAGAGTGACTACATTGCATGACTTTGTTCTGAGCCGTTTTCGTCGATAGAGGACTGCATTGTAGCCCTTGCTTTTGAGTTGGGTTTAACGGTCTTGGGATGAAGTTGAGATCTCTTGGTTTGCCTTTAAGGAGTAAGGTTCGACTCTTTGTTGCAGATAGTCCTTCCATCGACTAATCCCTTGAGTCGTTCATGTTTGTGAATAGTGTTTTTTAAGGACGGTAGCGCTATTCTGTCATGTCAAGATGGCAGAGCATTCTTTATCAGTTTGGTATTGACATATAATTATAGCGCAGGTGATGCAGCGCACCATACTAACTTGGTTGCTTTATGTAACTTGGATGCCTTACGTCGCTTGCGACCTAACGAGATAGAGGACATAGATAGCATAGTGGAAGGCGATGAAGAGCACCAACAGCTTATTCATAGGTCGTTGGAATGACCTAACAAGCTAAATCAGTGGGATAAGTCGCTGGAACGACCTAACAACCTAAGTCGGTATGATAAGTGGCTGGAACGACCTAGCGAGTTAAAGCAAACCTCATACCACCCAAGTTCCTTAGGTTGCTCAAGCAAGCTAACGACCTATGATAAGTCGTTAGTGACCTAGCGAGTTAGCTCACTCAGTATGCCGTGCTTTTCTTATGATGCTCATGGTCGCGTAAAGCTTAGGTCGCAAGGTTGCTTATGTCGCTCAGATGTTAGGTCGCGTGAAGAAGATCCAGTGCTGAGAAGTCCTAGGTCGTATGCCGCTTGTGTATACTGAGTCGCATGATGTTGTAGTGTGTTAACTCGTGTATTGTGTTTGTGTTGTACATATTTGTTAACTCGCATTGTGTTGTAAGCCGCGGCCAGTAGGTTGTAGGTCGTTTGTGCTGTATAGGTCGTGAGTCGCTGTTTGTTTTAGGTCGTTGATGTTCGGTCGTGCATGTGTCGTGCGTGAGTTGTAAACTGCCTATAAATATGGGAGTTGTGTCATTTGTAAACTAAGTTGATTTTGAATGAAACTTGTGTTTGTGTTCTTTGTGCTACTTTGAAATTGGAAGTTGAGCATTGTCTCCTTTCTCCATTTTCGCTTATTCGAGTGCGCTCGAATCAACGGATTTGAAGTTGATTCACGGAATCTCGTGCGCGAGATCAATGTAGAAGAGTCGTAGATCTTTTAATACGGTATCGTGCGCTATCAACGTGTTGGAGATAGCTAGAATTCGGTATCTCTCGAGATCAACGAATTTGGGCATTCGGTATTTTCAGTCCATCGATTGCTACTTTCACTGTTTCATCCATTTTCGTTATTTCCGCCGCTTCAGTTTGGTATCAGAGCTAGACTTAGCCAATCATAGCTAAGCCGAGCCTGTTGGAGCTAAGTGAAGTGTTCAAGTTCAGATTTGTTCAAGCCGAAAGTTAAAGTTTTTTGAAGTTTCAATCATGCCTCCGAGAAGTGCTAATCGTCATCAAAATGTTGAAGATTTGTACAAAAGAGAAGATGTTGAACAAATGGAACAACGAATCAGTAATAAATTCAATGAGAAGTTGGATGAAGGAATTGGTAGATTGGAGAAATTGATGATTGATATGAATCAAAGTCAAAGGAGAAGATCGCCAGTCTCGAACCATGGATGAAACAGGGTTTCACCATCGGTTACGGAAGCGAGGAGGGTGTCGCCACAATCGTACCGATATAGAAGAGAATCATCAGTTTCAACGAGACGAGATCACCATGAATATAGACATGAAGAGAGAAGAACTCCATGTGAGTTTGGAGATGAGCCATATCGTGATGCTAAAATACATAGTAGAAGAGACATGCGTGATCGTAGGGATGTTGATGACCAAGATCGATATCGAAGTACACATGATTATGATGAAGATAGTGACAGAGGTAGTATTCACTTTCGAGATCGAGACCAAGTACGACGTCAATATAGGGATGTAGAAGATGATCGACGATGGGAGTTGGGGATGAAAACTGAAATTTCAGAATTCAAGGGTAGTATGCAAGCTGAAGAATTCCTTGATTGGTTATCTAATGTTGAAGAGATTTTTGACTTCAAAGAAGTTCCCGAGCATCGCAGAGTTAAGTTGGTTGCTACTCGGTTGAGAGGAAGAGCTATGGCATGGTGGCAACAAACCAAACTTACACGGGAAAGAATGAGCAAATCAAAGATTGTCTCATGGGAGAAGATGAAGAAGTTAATGAAGGCTACTTTCTTGCCTTATAACTATCAATCCCTTATGTATCAGCTATTGCAGAACTTGAGACAGGGAACAAAGTCGGTGAATGATTATGCGGATGAATTTTATCAATTGATTGCGAGGACTGATATCATGGAGACAGAGGAACAATTGACAGCTAGATTTGTTGGAGGATTGAGAATGCAAATTCAGGATATGGTGAATATGTTTGATCCGAGATCCGTTGCTGAAGCACACCAGAAGGCTCTAGCTTGGGAGAAGCAAGGTAGAAGAGGAGGTGGTGTGTTTACAAATTCCAAAAATCAAGTGAAAGGGGCTAGTAGCAATGCGAATGTTTCCAAGGCTGTTAATAAACCGGTTGTTAATGAAGTTGCTAAGACCAAGGTCAACAACAATTTCAAGTGCTATAACTGTCAGGAGTTTGGTCACAAGAGCAATGAATGTCCGAAGCCGAAGAAGCGAGCGATGGTTGCTGAGGTCGAGGATGAGGATGCAGAAACAGAATGTTTAAATTCACTACAAATTGAGGAAGAAGAAGAGTTGTCGGGAGACGAAGGTTGTAATTTAATGATGAGAAGATCTTGCTTGACGCCAAAACAGGAAGAGAAGACTAGTTGGTTGAGGAGTAATATCTTTCAGTCGACGTGCACTATTCTGGGGAAGGTTTGCAAGTTTGTTATCGATGCAGGAAGCTGTGACAATATTATCTCTTCAGAAGCTGTAAAGAAGTTGGCGTTAAAGACAGAAAAGCATGCCAAACCTTACAAGTTGGCTTGGTTGAGGAAAGGTGGAGAAGTGAAGGTTGGTCGAAGAGCTCGTGTAACTTTCTCCATTGGGAAGAAATATAAAGATGTGATTTGGTGTGATGTTGTGGATATGGATGTGTGTCATCTGTTGCTGGGGAGACCGTGGCAATATGATAGGGCTGTGCAACATGATGGTCGTACCAATAGCTACAGTTTCATGTTTGAGGGCACAAAAATCACTTTAGTTCCTAAGAAGTGACAACAAGAAGACAGCAAGTTGGAGGAGATTGAAGAATTGAAGACTTTGCTATCTTTGAAGGAGTTTGTTAAAGAAGTCGAAAATGAACCTGAAGTATTTTTGTTGGTTGGACGTGAGAGTAAAGAAGAGGTTGAAATTCCTGAAGAAGTAAAGCCAGTGCTGGAAGAATTTGAAGATGTATTTCCAGAAGAGTTGTCCAAAAAGTTACCACCGTCGAGGGACATACAACACCAAATAGATCTTGTTCCAGGAGCCGTGTTACCGCATAGACCACATTACAGGATGAGTCCAAAGAAACACGAGGAGTTGAGAAGACAGGTTGAGGAGATGCTTAAACAAGGGCGTGTTCAGGAGAGTCTCAGTCCTTGTGTTGTACCAACATTGTTAGTGCCGAAGAAGGATGGTTCGTGGAGTATGTGTACAGATAGCAGGGCGCTCAACAAAATAACTGTGAGGTACAAATTTCCAATGCCTAGATTGGATGATTTATTAGACCAGTTGAATGGAGCTGCTATATTTTCAAAGATTGATCTAAAAAGTGGGTACCATCAAATTCGAATTCGACCAGGGGATGAATGGAAAACAGTGTTCAAGACATGGGAGGGGTTGTATGAATGGCTGGTTAGGCCGTTTGGTCTTTCGAATGCACCTAGTACGTTTATGCGGGTGATGAATCAGATCTTTAGACCATTTATTAGGAAGTTCGTGGTGGTGTATTTTGATGATATACTGATATACAGTGGAAGCCCAGAAGAACACTTGCATCATCTAAGAGAAGTGTTGATGATACTGCGACAGGAACAATTTTATGCTGCAACGAAGAAATGCGTGTTCATGACGCATAGTGTTTTATTTTTGGGATATGTTGTATCAGAAGGAGGTATACAGGTGGATCAGAATAAAGTGGAAGGAATCAGAAATTGGCCACAACCCAGGACTATAACTGAAGTGAGAAGCTTTCATGGTTTAACATCATTCTATCGAAGGTTTATTCCACATTTCAGTAGCGTGATGGCACCAGTTACTGATTGTATGAAGGGGGAAGCAATTTTCATGGTTAGAGGAAGCATAATTTGCTTTTGAGCAGATCAAGGAACTTTTGACGTCAGCGCCCATTCTAGTATTACCAGACTTTCAATTGTTGTTTGAGCTACATACTGATGCATCTAAGGTTGGAATTGGAGGGGTGTTAAGTCAGAAGGGCTGTCCTATTGCTTATTTTAGTGAGAAGCTTTCAGGAGCCAAGATGAGATATAATACTTATGATGTAGAATTTTACGATGTTGTGCAAGCTGTGAAGCATTGGAGACACTATTGTTCCATAAAGAATTTGTTTTATATATTGATCATGAAGCGTTGAAGCATTTGCAAGGGCAAGACAAGATTGGAGCTAGGCATGCCTCGTGGATTGCATACTTACAACAGTTTACATTTGTTGTGAAACACAAATCGGGAGTTACAAACCGTGTGGCAGATGCATTGAGTAGAAGGAATCATTTGTTGACTACAATAAAGGTTGAAGTGACGGGGTTTGAAGTACTTCCAGAATTGTTTATTGAAGATCCTTACTTTGCGAAGTTTGTAGATGAAGTCAAGAAGGGAAAGACGAATGAGTTTGTGTTGGTGCATGGTTTTCTTTTCAAAGGAAATCGATTATGTATTCCAGATTGTAGTTTACGAATGAAGATTGTGAAAAAATTGCATGAAGAAGGACATGTGGGAAGACATCAAACTTTGCAGTTGATTTCTCAATCATATTTTTGGCCTTCCATGAGAAAAGAAGTTGAAAGATTTGTGGAGAGATGTCACATATGTCAAGTTTCCAAAGGGACAGCTACGAATGCAGGATGGTATATGCCATTGCCTGTGCATACTAGACCATGGGTTGATATTAGCATGGACTTTGTTTTGGGTTTGCCTAGAACTCAACGTGGAAATGATTCCATATATGTGGTGGTAGATAGATTTTCGAAGATGGCACATTTCATAGCTTGTAAAAAGACCGCCGACGCAGTCCGTGTTGCTTAGTTATTATTTAAAGAGATTTATCGATTATATGGGTTACCTGAGACCATTATTTCTGACAGGGATACATGATTTCTAAGCCATTTTTGGATGATTTTGTGGAAGATGGTTGGATCGAAACTGAATTTAGTAGCGCTTATCATCCGCAAACAGATGGGCAAACGGAGGTGGTGAATAGATCATTGGGAAACTTGCTGAGATGTCTTGTAAAAGATAATTTGAAGAGCTGGGATATGAAGTTATGTCAGGCAGAATTTGCACATAATCACGCTGTTAATCGAAGTACTGGATTCAGTCCATTTCAAATTGTATATTCAGCAATTCCGAAGGGACCGTTGGATTTGACGACAGTGCCATATCAGAAGGGAGTTGTTAAGCGAGCTTGTGATTTCGTGAATGAGTTGCAGAAGTGTCACAAAACAGTTCACGAACGATTTCTTGCATCAAATGAGAAGTATAAACAACTGGCAGATAAGAAGCGAAGGGGCATAGAATTTAAAGAAGGAGATTTTGTATATGCAGTGTTGACTAAAGATAGATTTCCTATTGGTACTTACAACAAGCTGGCGGCTAGAAAAATTGGTCCTTTGGAAGTCGTAAAGAAGATTAATGAGAATGCGTATCAGTTGAGATTGCCAGATCATATCCATACTGCCGATGTTTTCAATGTCAAACACTTAATTCCATATTATGGGGAGAAGTTTGTCGAAGTAGAGGAAAATGTGAATTCGAGATCGAATTCTTTTCAACCCGGGGAGGATGATGTAGCGCACCATACTAACTTTGTTGCGTTATGTAACTTGGATGTCTTAGGTTGCTTGCGACCTAACGAGATAGAGGACATAGATAGCACAGTGGAAGGCGATGAAGAGAAACAACAGCTATTCATAGGCCGTTGGAACGACCTAACAAGCTAAATCGGTGGGATAAGTCACGGAACGACCTAACAACCTAAGTCAGTATGATAAGTCGCTGGAACGACCTAGTGAGTTAAAGCAAACCTCATACCGCCCAGGTTTCTTAGGTCGCTCAAGCAAGCTAAGGACCTATGATAAGTCGCGAGCGACCTAGCGAGTTAGCTCACTCAGTATGTCATGCTTTTCTTATGATGCTCAAGGTCACGTAAAGCTTAGGTCGCAAGGTTGCTTATGTCGCTCAGATGTTAGGTCGCGTGAAGAAGATTCAGTGCTGAGAAGTCCTAGGTCATATGCCGCTTGTCTATAATGAGTCGCATGATGTTGTAGTGTGTTAATTCGTGTATTGTGTTTGTGTTGTACATATTTGTTAACTCGCGTTGTGTTGTAAGTCACGACCAGTAGGTTGTAGGTCGTTTTTGCTGTATAGGTCGTGAGTCGCTGTTTGTTTTAGGTCGTTGATGTTAGGTCGTGCATGTGTCGTGCGTGAGTTGTAAACTGCCTATAAATATGGGAGTTGTGTTATGAAAAAGGCACACAATGCCGCAAAATAGCTTGGTACGAGGCGTACATTTGTGGATATTTGATCGTTGTTGAACTCGCCTCTTTCGAGAAACTGCTATGATATACGTTTAGAGTTGCTTCTTCTCTTTCGAAAAGAATTATTATCATTTATCCTTGTACCTTACTTATCTCATCCTAATCAGTTGTTTAAGCTAGACTGACACGTGTATTTTTATATACTCGGGTCAGACCGAGTTGTTTCAGGTTAATTACCTGCTATAGGACTTTGCTATGCTGCTTCCGGCTTGAATATTCTACTTATCTCCTTTCATTTAGTTTTGTAGTCATTTTGTATGACTCTGATATGTATCTATTGTTTTGACTCATTGTATATTGTGTGGTCTTTTGTACAACTTCTGATGTATCATTTTGTATTGTACCGGGATGTATCTGTATATATGTGTTTGTGTGTGTGTGTATATGTCTGACTGCTATTCTGTTATGTGTTGTACACATTGTTGTTGTATTTTGTTCTGATAAATCCGTTAGCCACTTTAGTTTTGTATTAAGCATTTATTGAATATGTCGATCCACTGGAGAAAAGAAAATCTTTTTAGAGCATATTAACGCATTAAATAGATGTTTAAGACAAAGCTATTGATGGTCGCTCCTAACCAGCCCTATTCTCTACATTAGCAGACAGTATTACCTAGTAATACTCGTTAATAATGTGGATCTTGGGGTGGGGCGTCACAGCTTGGTATCAAAGCAAGTTGTGATGCCCCACCCCGAGACCCATATTAACAAAGAGTATTAGTGGGTAACACTTCTGCTAATGCGGAGAATAGAGATGGCTTGGAGCGACCATCTATAGTTTTGTCTTAAACATCAACTAATTAGGTCGATTTAATGCTTTAGTTTTTTTTCTTTCTTAAGTGGATCGACATATTCAATAAATTCTTAATACAAAACCATAGTGGCTAACGGATCCATCAAAACAAAATACAACGAAATGTACAACACATCACAGAACAACAAATAGACATATATATACATATACACGGATACATCCCCAGTACAATACAAAATGATACATCATAAGTGGTACTAGGACCACACTATATACAACGAGTCAAAAATATAGATAGATATTAGAGTCAATCGAAAAGACTACAAAACTACTCAAAAAGAGATAAGCAGACATCGAAGGCGGAAAAAATCAAACCAAATTTCAAAGCAGGTATCTAACCTGAAACAATTTGGTTAGTGTACATCCACTTTGAGGAGCGCTTTTATTAATACCACCGAGAAGAGTACAAGAGATTGATTACAAATGATCAATAGTTTTAATAGAATTGATTCGTGAAGAAGCGAATTGAAGAAAGTTAGGTTTTGATAAAACCCTAATTAATGGAGGTCAAAACCCTAGCAGTCGCTTTTTAGATGCATATATAAATCTCATCTCTGAAACCTGAAGATAACTTATATATGAGAATAGAAAAACCTAGGAAAAAAATTCAAAATTACCCCTTCGAACATCACAAATCTTCATATCAAACTCAGGTCAAAAAAAGACAGAAGTCGCCTCGGACGTCTGACAAAATGCCTCAGCGTCTAACTCAAGTCTCTGGAAAACTGACAGGAGTAGCCTCAGATGTCAGACCTAGGTTTTTGGAACAGCTTTATTGAAGTCTCATATGTCTGTCGACTTCTCTCAGACGTCTATCGTTGTTGCTTCAACACCACTTCACCTTCTTCGTCGTATTTGCCTCCTCCAAGCTCCAATTTGCGAACCGTTTCTCCGTCATCAAGCTACTTCCAACTCCTTCAGTTCCATATATAGTATCGCCAAAATTCGACATGGAGATCCCATGGACTAGGATTAATAAACAAACCAGTTCTGAGTAACTCAAGAAGTAATGCATATGTTTGGACTTAGTTCTACCTCATTCCTACGGTGCACAATAAAATACATGTCTACATAAGTAGTAACAAGGTTAAGCTATAATTTTAATGATGCTCGTATCTTAAAGACGTTAAGTGGAGTATACGTAGATGCTCTTTGGATGCAATCGCCTATGTAAGTGTGAGCATGGTCGGCTTTAAGAAAATATTAAGGCTTAAATTCTCTAAAAACACTCGAAGAATCGACTTTGTTCAGAACCAAAATGAACACAACCAAGAGATTGAATGTGAAGGGAAACAATTCTTTGCCTAGTTATACACCAAGGCTGACGGTTCAAGATGAAATAGTTCACCATTAGCCAAATATATCATATAAGTTTTAACTATGGAAAGTTCAAAGTGAAATATCTACTTATTCACGATATAACATCTGTTCTATATGCACTCTGTGATATTCCCTTTTTGTGGAAGAAACATATATCATCATTTATGTGTGAGATTGTTAGAAACTTTCATAAGAATTATATGAAAGAAGATATAATTAGTGCCACGTTGAAAAAAATAAGAGAAGTATACATTATTAGGCTCGGTTTCAGGGTTAGACTGGCCAGACGACCGCTTAGGGAAACCCCCCGGGTGAGGACAATGGGCGTGGAGGTAGGTGGTTGTTGACAGGCTTTTCAAGTTTACGGTTTAAAAGTTCATATTGCTGCTTTTATAAACAAAGTTGATATTGGTGCAGTGGTAGTATAGGCTTTCTGATTCAAAGGGGTAGGACTTCTGATTTTTTTGTCGATTTCTGCGAATACAGGGAATAACAATATTATCTCAGTTGGTCCGGTCATTCTATGATTATTATTTTCACTGTGTACATTACGAAGATATTTTCTGAAATGGGTGAAGAAGATACATTAAGTTGGAATGTGAATTTTTCAGGTTATGAATCTAATTGGGGATGTAAAAGGAAAAGTTGCTATTTTGGGGGACGACATGATTGATACAGCAGGTAACTTATTGCGTTATCCAGTCGCTTGCATGATTTTATGTGGAATTCCATAGTTTTGTGTTACTGAATTCCCTCTTTTTTTTAATGAAATTAGGTGCAACCACTAATGCTGCAGCTTTATTAAAGAAAGAAGGAGCTAAATCGGATGTTTCCTGTGCCACACATGCTGTTTTCAGGTGAAATATGGGTTACATATTATATCAATGTTACAAAAATAGGTGTTGTATCGGTATTTCGTTTTTTCTATTATACTGACATGAGTTCGAAGAAATTCACATTTGTATAAATTAGAGTTGATCTGCAATTTTCATATTTGTACGCAGCAACTAGCAAATGAATTTACCGACTAAGAAGTATAGATGTTGTGCATTTTGTACCCCACTTGCAATTGAGAGATTGTCTGGTGGCGTTTTTAAACAAGTGATAATCACGAACCCAATTCCAATAGTTGAAGTTATTTTCCTCAACTGGCCGTACTTTTTGTTGCAAACCCTCTTGCTGAAGCCATTTTACACATTTGTGGCAATGCCTACGTTAGTGACATTTCCAGTGATCCATAGGTTCTAGAGTGTTTTATTTATTTTCTCATTTTTTATTTATTTTTGTCTTGTTTATATTCGATTTAGCTTTCTATTTTTTATTTCTCATGAAGGTAACGCAACAAAGAGAATCGTGCAAGGATGCTTGTTAAATCATTTTGTTAATTGATGCTACAATATTATTCATCTGATTAAAATAATGGTATCCTTATAGCAATGTATGAAAATATAATGTTTCTATCCAAAGAAAATCCCATTATAATTTCAAGAGAGGAAAAAAATTGTTGCAATTTTTGGTTGGTTTTGATTAAAGAATCATTTGCATTATTCAAAGCATGATGATGTTTAAACGTATTTGTAAAAGAAGATGAAATGAGCAAAAAAAAAAATTAGTAGTACAAGAAGAAAAATACATGTTTTTAACTTCATTTTATAATATATTATTTTCAAGTCATATTGCTTACATTATCTCTAATTTGAAAGTGTCCAACTATTACTTGTTTATGTTTAACTCTTCATATTTTGATCATAATTCGTAACATTGTTTTCGGTTTTCAATATGTATGTCAAATATGAGAAGAATGGTGGGACGACAGATGAGATGAAAGAAAGACGGATGAAAGGACGAGAATGATAGAGAGACGACGAAAATTATTTCACTTGCTTGTGTTATTTCCTAAAACACATAAAAAAATAAAGTTGTTTTCTATTTTGCATGTTAACTTCGTTTTCTAAACCGGTCGTTTTCGAAAATATACATGTGTCATGTGCATTTTTGTATGAAAGAAAATCCATAAAATAATAAACCAAACACTACCGAAATGTTCTCAAAAGAAGCTTTTGAAATTATGCGCTTTCCCTGTTAACTTACATGCTAAGCAGAAAGCTTCTTTTTTTATAAGATCTATATTCACGTAAATCTATATTGCTTAACCATAAAAAAATAAACCAAACACTACTAAACTGTTACTTTTATCTATTGCTTAACCATAAAATGAAAAACTGTTACTTTTATCTATTAATTAACTCGGGGATATATTACAGTGCTTATCTAATTTTCCTTATTCCTCTATCTTGACTTCAGATGCATTCACAAACAATTTTTGCTTTGTTTTTCATTTTTTCCACATTGGAAACTAGGAGCAGAGCATGTTGTCTTTTACCATCCACGCAAGGAAAATGAATATTTTGACAATGATGCATCAGACAAGTCCGACGCAATGAACACCGAAATTTAATTTTAACTTAAAAAACAAAATAATAAATTTAAAACAAAGGTCAAATAACAATAAGTCACAAGCTTTAAAAAATTATATTTATTTATAACTTTTAAGAATATGTATTTTCTGTATGCGTGTATATGTGTGTGTATGTGTGTGTAAAGTCGCTAAACAAATTTTTGTAAAAAGTAAAACCATATAAATAATAAGTTGATATTGTTCGTTGATATTTTTCGTAGAAAAATGACACTGGTAATCATCTCAATTACAATTCCTAGCAATTGGGATAACCAAACTCTTTGGGTGAAGTAGATGGAAAATAATCGTCTCAAAAGCAGGAACTTCTGGTCTATCAAAATTCCAGCAGGCTTTGGAAATGTCTTCTCCAATTGAGACCAACTCTCCTCCCTCTAAACAAATACGGTGGTGAAGCTCATGTAATCACTTATTCTGGAGTGCTCTTGGGTTGAATCAGGCTTGGTATTGAATTATATTATATTATAAAACCAAAAGCTAGCTTTTAGTATTCCTTGAGAATGCATAGACAAGGAACTGCTGTTATAATATATGTAAATTACAAAGAGTGGACATGCTATACAATATTTGTTATATTTTGTTTAGTCCCACATTATGGGATAAGTTAAATTTCAAGCTCTAAAACTTTTATATAATGGAGCATGTGTAATGGAAACATATTACTAATTTCAGAGATGAATAAAATGTTTCCATCCTCTTTTTCTAATTGCTTCTTATTTTTATATAGTTTAGAACACGTTATCATATATTGGATATTCAAATCCAGAAGAATCTAATCTATCTTTTCCTCTTATTCAACCAATAAAATCAGATCTGAAATTTTCTAGATCCACTTTTCTTGATTTGTTTTGTGATTAATTTAGATCTAGATCTAAGTATTCTTATTTCATAATTCTATATCTATTTCTTAATTTTTCAAATTTGGATTTAAGTTTTAATAGATCTTATCTTTTCAAGATCTTATTTATCATGGATCTAAATTCATAGATCTTGTTTCAATGCACATGTATTTTTGTCATTATATTTCAGATCTCATTTACTGTAGATCTTATTTTTTTTGTTCTTATTTTTTTGATCTCATTATATTGTAGATCTCAAAATCACATTTGAATAATATATCTTTGAGATTTGTTTATGGTTTAAAAATAAAATGTTGTGATTTTTTGAATTTGGATTTGAATTGATTTCAAACTTGCTTATTATTGCATGTTTTTTGAGTTCATTATTTTGGAAAGCAAAATTTAAATTTAACAATTTCTATTGTTGATTCAAATAAATTTATTGAACTTAATTGCGTTTTGGTTTGTGATGTAGATCTAAGTAATCTATGCATGTTTGGTAAATGAAGTTTTCATTTTGAAAACTCTTTGATTTGGATTTTGAATTTGAAATAATTTTGAAATATATAGTTTATATTTTCAGAAGAAATATTTTATTGTTTCTTAAAGAAACATATACAAGAATAATGCATATTTAGAAGATCGTATTAAGTTTAGATTTAATATTAATATTGATTTAGCACACCTGAAGTGAATGGAAACATTAATGAAAGCATACATGATAAACTTAATTTTTAGCATTTGAAATAAAATTAAGAACATGCAGTTCCTATAATATACTAAAAGCTTGAGTTTCCATAAATAATCAAATTCCAAGTTTCTTGTAATAAAGAACCAGAAGTTCCAAAAAAGCGGAAACTTGAATTATTAAAAGGGATATATATATATATATATATATATATATATATATATAAGTTATTTCAGAAAATTTGACTATTAAGAAGTAAAGATTCTCTTATGGTATTCATTTTAATTTTATTTTCGATTTACCGAACTTAGATTTGAGATGAAATTTTGCTAAGTAACGTTAATTAGATTGATTTATTTGTTTGTAAAGAAATCAATTCGTTGTGACAATATTTTATATTTTTGGTCGCAATAATGTTAAATTGCATTTATCTTTTTAATCATAAATGCATTAAATGTTGTCGTCATAGTAACAAATTAAATTACCTTATTATCATAAATGCATTGACTATAGTAAATTAAATGTTGTTGTGTTTTTATGTTTGGAATAAGTATAGACATATGGTTTATTATATGGTGTACTTATTTTAGCAAACAATGCTCGATATAACGAAAGAAATAAGTTTGAATAACAAGATGAAGTTGTGAAAAGCTTTTTTTTCAACTAGAAGTGTATAACTCAGTCTGAGACTTGAAGTCCTTTGGGTGGCCATTTTTAACACGAAGGAAAGAAGGCCGAAGGAATAAAAAGAAAAGGGGGGTTTCTTATTTGGGCGGCTACCATAAAGTATCAATGGTGATTTATTTTTAAAATTAGAGTTTTGATTTTTAAATTGTTTTCAAATTTTTATTTTTTCTTTTAAACAGTTGTAAAGTCTAGACATGTGAGTAGGAAACGAACTACGGTGATGTAGTTCGAGAACTCGCAACTAAATGGCTGGGTTGTGGTAGGTTTTGAGCGTTGAGTTAGGTTAGTCGATATCGGGTGTCGCGATTTTACGTGTGTAAGCATCTGAATACTTAATTTCTAGTAGAAATTTTGAGGGCAGCAAGTATGCAGGGTTTTGCTGAAGCTAGGTAAATCTGTGTTGTTCTATTTCTGTCTTTTATATTCTGCTGTTATCCGTGTTGCTATTTTTATGCTATTATCAGTATTGCGTTTATTTTATATACTTTCGCATTAAATTTTTATAATTAATAGTATCACCCTATTCACCCTCCTCTAGCGTGAAATCGATCCTACAAGTAGTATCAAAGCTAGGAACAAAAGCCAATTTTTGATTTCAAAATTTTGGTTTTTCAAAAATCAATTTGAATTTTAAAATTTTGAATTTTTAAAATGGCTTCTTTTAATAGTGCTTTTGATGAGGGTCAGTCCATAGTTAGACCACCAATGTTCAATGTTGAATAAGCTTACTGGAAAAACTGAATGAATTTTTTTCTGAAAGCCATTGATGCTTATAATATTGTTGAGACAGGGTACAGAACACCAATTATAGTTGTAAATAATCACGAAATAGATAAACCAATGGATCAATGGACAGATCTTGAAAATAGACTATAGAATGCTAATGATAAAGCTATGAATTCTATTATTTGTCCATTGGATCAAATTGAATTTAATCGTGTCTTACATTATCTAACTGCACAGGGAATCTGGCACACACTTGAAGTGACTCAAGAAGGAACATCTCAAGTCAAGGAATCTCGCCTTTCCATGCTTAGTAGCGAATACGATAATTTTGGAATGGCCAAGGAAGAAAATGTCAAAGAGATATACGGACGACTTTCCAATATTGTATACAAATCAAAAGCTCTCAGAAAATCATACACAGAGTTGGAAATAGTCCAAAAAATCCTCAGAGTCCTTCCACGAAATTTTGAAGCCAAAGTCACTACCATTCAAGAATCAAAATATTTGAAACAAATCAAAGTTGAAGAGCTCATCGAAAATCTCGCCACTTATAAGCTAGAAATGAAATTCAAGGAAGAACGCGAAGGAGGTGATGCATGAAAGAAATCGATATCTCTCAAAGGAACAATAGAAAATGACGACGACGACGATGGAGCAGCTGAGCTGGCACTATTAATAAAAAAAATCGAAAGGTGGAATCACAAATACGAAAATCCAGCTGAAAAGCAGAATAGTCAAAGCACTAGACAACTCAGACGAGCAAGAAATCATTTGTCACGATTTCAACAAACCCTGTCATATCAAGCTCAATTGTCCACAGAATCGATTCAGCTAAGGAAAGAAACAGAGAAGGAGAAGTTTGCAGCCACTTGGGATGAAACTGATGAAGATGATAAAAACACTGGCAATGAGAGTGAAAAAAACAGATTTGTGTCTTCTAGGTGATATAACTGACAATGATGATGACAAGCAAGTGAGGTATCAAAACTTACTCATACAAAGTTTCTTATTTATTTTGACGAAGTAAATGGTTGTTTCGAAAGAATTAAGGAGAAATACGCTAAATTTTAATCACAAAGAGACACTTTGATAGAATTAAATAAAAAAATTTAATCAATTGGTTAAAAACTATCAAAACAAAAGTTCTAAGTGTGACAAGTGTCCATCATTTGAAGAAGATATTAAACAATCAGAAATTAAAATTAAATCAGTTAAAAATGAAATTCTGATTTTAAATGAAAGTGAAAATATGAGGAGAGAGAATTCCTTTAAAAAGTGCATACAGTTATTAAATGAAAATGAATCTCTCAAACACAAGTCCAACAACTGTCTACAACTTTAGAAAAATTTTCAAAAAGTGAAAGATCATTAAATATGCTATTAAGGAAACAAACTTTTAATACAGGTAGACAAGGACTTGGATATAATCAACTTGAACTTGTTAAAAGCAAAATTAGTCAAGTCAAATCTGAGTGCACAATTTGTAGAAAAATAGGACACAATCAAAACATTTGTTGGCATAGACCCAAAAATGTAAAAACCACTCCAATTTGGGTTCCAAAAGGCATAAATATAAAATCCCTTAAAGTTAAACAAATCTGGGTGCCAAAAGGAACAAATATAAATTTGCTTGGGTCAACTCAAACATTTCTTTTTCAAAATCTGTTGCCCCTAACAACCATGGACCTATAAAAATAAATAGGTCACAAAAATCTTCTCTCGTGTAGGCATGGTGGCAGGCCGAGGAACAACAACAGTGTTGCCTGGATTCTAGCTGTTCCAGGCACACAACGTGCGACAAAGCAAAGTTCCTTAGCCTAGTATAAGGTGGCAGAATCATAATGGGTAACAAAGAAAAATTATCGTAAAGGTAAAATAGGTAACAGTGCATCTATCTTGAACGATATATTAGATGTGATAATCTACACCATAATCTGATTTAATTCAGCTAGTTATGTGATAAAGAAACGAATGTTGATTTCGATTCTGACTTATTCAAAATTGTTGGCCAATTAACTTTTTATGCCGAGAAATCTAGAGTCTTCATATAGATTTATTTGGATTAATGATGATGTTTTATTAGAAGATGATTACTCATGATATACGCGGATATGTTTGTTTCTGGATCTGTCACTGTATTCACTATATGTTTATTTGCACGGCTTCAATTCAATTTCATTCAAAAGCTGTTAAAAATGATTTTAAGATATTTTGTTTCACACTTCACGATTTGATCTATGACGTAATAATCTTGAGCCAATAGGAAATTCGGATGCAGATAACACTAGCAAGCTAGTTGAAAGGAAAATTACTAGTGGAACGTGATTTATGTTGAGACATTCAATAGTTGCATCATTATCAAAGATAATATCTGCATACTTTTCATTTCAACAGATTTTTAATTAGCAGACATTTTTCTTTATAAAACCCCTTCCAGAAAATCAATTTTGTTGACCTTGTTTCAGATTAGTCATTTTAGAAAATTTGATTTTTTTTGGATTTGATCTTAAATGACTACATTAACTAATCTCGCTCCCTATTGATTATCGAAAAGATAAATAGTGATTGAAAAAGTGACGACTATCACTCATCAAAATCCAATATAGTATGTCAATATGTGGTATTTTAGACTGAAAATCATTCGTTTTTCATTTTATTATATTTTTAGCAATAAAAACATCCAAAGTATTCACTCTCATTTAAAAGTCCCTACGTTATGCTTGGGTAAATTACTTGGATTTTTTTATTATGTGCTTCCATGCTCATTTAAAAGTCCTCACGGTTATGCATGTATGGAACACATATCAAAATTGATTGATTAAATAGACAAGGTAATTCTAATCTCATTTAAAAGTCCCCGCAGTTATGCGTGGTTAGAAGATACTTGAATTCATTTTTTTTAGAAAAAATTAAGAATACTACCAATCTCATTTAAAAGTCCTAATGCTTATGCATGGTTAGTAGATATTCAAATTCCTAATATAAATATACCACAAATAGACACAACTATATGGTTTTATATAATGACATTATCCCTATCATTCTAAAGTGGAATATGCATCAAACAAAGTATTTATGATTTTTGTTTGATTTTTTATTGAAATTTAATATTTATACTCGATTGGGTATCAATATTGCAATAATGTCTATCACTTTATCTCTATTTTTCTACCACCGTTATTCTTTCCTGATAATAAAAGGGGGAGAGAAAAATTAAGATTTTGGCAAATAAAGGTCAAATATTTTATTTTGTATTTTCTATTTGCATCTAGGCTCATTTGCATATTTTTATTTATTTACATGCATATATGAAGGGGGAGCGTTCAAATAGGGGGAGTAAATTCAATGATCAAATACATTTAATAAAATTCAAAATCTTAAATATATTTTGTTATCATCAAAAGAGAGAGAATGTTGAATATGCAAGCATATGATTTTTGTTTGATGATAACAAATATATATATATATATATACATATATATATTCATTTAAATGTATTTGTTAACATACTATTTTATTTTTTCACATAATAGATATTTGCTGAATAAAATAAATAACACAAAATTTAAATTCAAACATATATTTTATTTAAACAAATATTTGTTACAATATTGAATAGTACAGGTTTAAGCTCTCACTATATATATATATATATATATATATATATATATATATATATATATATATAAACTTCAATCACATTACAATTTCTGTCACATCACATTTTTCATTATATATACATTTTCATCTCACTACATTTCACTCATTCACTCGTATTTGATCTTCAACTCTATTTCCGATTGAATCCAGCATCTGAGTAATCTGCAAAACAAATACTAACGTAGTAAAATTAAAAAAGAAATATTTGTGCAGTGTAAAATAAAATGTGTATTTTGAAAATGTTATTGCTTTAGTTATTTGGGTTGTTCGTCATCATTTAATTTTGAATTCATCATACACGAACAACTTGTGACATGCATAGTGTATCATTGTACATGCCACAAGGTCATGCCCACCAGTATACACTTGACAAACTACGGCGACAGGTGAGCACAAGGTCAAACCCAATCAAAAGTCGGGTTCAACTCAAGTGAAATACAAATAAAGTCACGATATTAGCACAAAGGTCAAACCCGAGCTATAAGCTGGATTCAACTCAGGTGAAATTCCAAAAATCAAGATGAAGTTCAAGTGAAAAAAATGAAAAGTGACGTGCACAAGAAAACAGTGTAGCTAGTTAGATATGGAACCAGAGCTATAGTTTCAAGTGCATAACAACATCGAGTATGCCAGACCTCATATATACTATGCACATGCATCAAATGCAATCAACTGAAGTGAAGACCTGACAACATGTATGATATGATCAAAGGAAACAGCATCAACCAAGGTCAGACTGCATATTCAAATGCAAGCATATGAATACAACTAATGTGTACACATGGTGGCATACACATGTTCCAAATCAAAATACATACACACATGCATACACATGGTGTACACATGGAAAAGTCTTAACAATACATACACACACATGCATAAAAAAGGTCGACGATTCCAGACTTGCAATCTAACGGATCGAGCATAACTAGAGAAGGGAATTCATTGATTCAAGCGAACTCAAAGGCATCATCAATTAGTATTCTATTTATATAAACGGTAATCATATCATATTTATGATTTAATATTGAATAATCCCAAGTCTGTATATATATTAATGCTGTATAACTAGTTAGGTGAGATTTTCATAGGTATATGTAGTTGTCACAAATTAGTTTGGTTATGTGCATGGTTAAATTATTATGTGTAATAATTTATGTATAAACAAACATAATTTGCTGTACGAAATTAAAAAAATTCATTATTAATTATTTTATGTATATTTATATATTAAAGACAATTAAATCATGGAAAAGTCTCAACAACACATATACGCACACATGCATATGCATGTGCACACATGGTGACATGCAACAGTGATGCCACCAGACTACATGAAGTCTAACAATAACCAATGGACTCAGACTTGAAGTAACTAGAAGGATCAACTAAACCTAGAAATGATGACTGGAAACACTATAGCAACTCAACACAATGCATATGTTAGCAGTGATGTACACATTGAACCAAACAACTATACATAATGTGAAGATATCAAGTGAAGGCCACACCAGCTTGAATGTACATAAGCAATAATGCACATCAACTATCAAGTACCGACTCAATGAAACAACACTGCAAACAAGTCACATGTTCCAAACAACTAATATCACACATAACTTCAAGCATGCAACCGAATACAAGTCGAAATGCTCAGCTCACAAAAATGCAAAGCTATGCCAAAAAGTGCAGACCACATTCATATGAAACCATGGTCAAGTACACACACACACACACACACACACACACATATATATATATGATGTATGTGTAGTGATAACTAGTACAGCAGCTCGAATGAGCACGTGCACTTATATACATATGCAACAACTGGAATACAACTAGAGAATCACCAAACAAGTGAGGTAGACAAGACAATAGTTCCGGATAAGTGAAACATGGAGATGACATTGATGTACACATATAAAACAATGGACAATGTGACCCAGACCAATGTCATGATACAACTACATATGCAAGCAAGTCAGAAAATCAAGGCATGTAGCCGTTGTGACCAAGATAATAACAAAGTCAAATTTACACAAAATCAAAGTGGCCAAAGTAAAATGTAATAGCAGTTTCAGATTGAACAAGTCAGTGCCGAAGTTAAATATTATCACAGTCAATAAGCACAAAGAAAGGAACCAAAGTCAAGTTTAGATCCCAAAAAATCAAGCCGTGGTAGCCAAGGAACCAAACAAGTCAGAATCGAGCCGTGATAATCAAGTAATCACAAAATATACGAATTTGAACAAGTTAGTACAAATCTCAAGCATTCAAGCAAAATTGAACAGCAAAACAAATTATAAGACAATCAAATATTTAGGGAATTGAACCCTATTTAAAACCAAAGTCACCATTGCCCTAAAATCCATCGAGTTCAAGCAAGCCAATTGGTAAAGCAAAAAACATAAATCACATACCATTAAAATCGAGCTCGATCGAGAAGCAGCCGCAAGCAACAATCAACAGAGGGATCAAATCGAAGAGTATTTCATCATTGCAATATCAAGCGGCGCCTCATTTTCAAAGCCCTAGTTTATAAATTTGGACGAGCGTGTACAAAAGAGAAAGCAACCACTTTTAGCACGAAGGAAAGAAGGTCGAAGGAATAAAAAGAAAAGGGGGATTTCTTATTTGGGCCGGTTGCCATAAATTATCAATTGGGCTTTACTTTTAAAATTAGGGTTTGATTTTTAATTGTTTTCCAATTTGTATTTTTTTCTTTTAAAACAGTTGTAAAGTATAGTGTGTGACTAGGGGATGAACTACAGTGGTGTAGTTCGAGAATTCGCGACCCAATGGCTGAGTTGTGGTAGAGTTTTGAGTGTAGAGTTAGGTTAGTCAATAGCGGGGGTCGCGATTTTACATGTGCAAGCGTCTGACTACTTAATTTCTAGTAGAAACCTTGGTGGCAGCACGCAAGCAGGGTTTGGCCGAAGCTGGAAATACGTGTTGTTCTGTTTCAGTCTTTTATATTATGCTATTATCCGTGTTGTTATTTTTCTTCCATTATCAGTACTGCGATTATTTTATATATTTCCGCATTAAATTTTTATAATTAATAATATCACCATATTCACCCCCCTCTAGGGTGAAATCGATCCTATAATATATACATAATTAAACATATAAAATTAAACATACATACATATATATATAATAGTTAAATATATATGTATATATATAAGGCTAAATAAAATGTATATATATAAATAATTAATTCCATTCAAATACTTAAAAAACACACACACAGATATATATATATATATATATATATATATATGTATTAAAATTATTTCCAAATCAAAATTAGCATAATAAACATACAATAATAAATTTATCATTATTTTATATATATATATATATATATAATAAATAGTTTCATTCATAATAATTAAAAATATCAGCATTAAAAATTAAAAAAATCAAATTTTAAAATTTAAGAAAATTTAGGATCATAAAATACAGGTTCAAATTTTTTTTCAAGATTTTTAAAAATAAAATATTATTTTTAATAAATAAAAGAAATGTTCAACCTAAGTAATTTAATTATTAAAAATATTAAATGTTAACAAAAAATTCTGAAAATTTTTCCGTGGGTTACTGCATTGATGCAATATTTATTTTAAATATGATAAACAATTCAAATAATCGATAAAAGATAATTTAAAATTATTTATATATAAAAAAATTATTTTCGAATTTGATAATTCATATTATGTATAAATTAGCGAAAGGAAAAATTCTAAGCCGTTTATACGCTATAAATATACATATATGTAGTTATATGTTTAAAATATACATTAGTCTATATTTAAATTAATATATAAATATACATAAAATAATTAATAATGAATTTTTTTAATTTCTTACAGCAAATTATGTTTGTTTATACATAAATTATTACACATAATAATATAACCATGCACATAACCAAACTAATTTGTGACAACTACATATACCTACGAAAATCTCACCTAACTAGTTATACAGCATTAATATATATACAGATTTGGGATTATTCAATATTAAATCGTAAATATGATATGATTACCGTTTATATAAATAAAATACTAATTGATGATGCCTTTGAGTTCGCTTGAATCAATGAATTCCCTTCTCTAGTTATGCTCGATCCGTTAGATTGCAAGTCTGGAATCGTCGACCTTTTGTATCAAATAGTGCTTTTACTTAACTTGAATTGATTCGAGATTCTTCGAACGGATATGGGGATTAATTTTGGCCAGCAAACTTGATAATTATGGTAGCCAAAAGTTATTTTTGATTAAGGGTTTATATATATATATATATATATATATATATATATATATATATATATATAGCGCATTGTACAAAAGAGATATTAGGACAATCTCATTACCTATTCTCTCTTAATCTTAGTCATCCATCTCTAGGTCTAATCCTAAGATTTAGCCGCCTCCGTTGTCAAAGCCGAAATTTGCAACCCTATTGATGGGCTTTAAACCTATTTAAGCCCAAGCCAAAACGCCACGCAATTAAATCTAATTTAATGGCTTTTTGATATCGTATATCGATTGGTACATTTATAACTATTATAAATATATATAACAATTTTTATTTCTCAAACTATATTCAGATTTTTATAATTAATATTTCATAAATATTAATTAATTTAATTTATTTATAACAATTATAAACTAATTAAATCATTCGATCTTAATGGAATTCAACATTTTAGTTGTGTAGCTCTTAGATGTAAATTTGGTCAGCTATAAACACCGAACTATTCGAATGTAAACGTTTACACGTCAGTTAGCAAGTGGTGTGACATTATGGCCAAATTTATCGCTTATTCATTTTCAGTAAAATCTTATTTAATTTAATAAGCATTACCCGTTAGTGCCATTTATATACACCAATTCTCTTCGACAAAAACTGTATCACTTGGGATATATGGAATTTGGTAATGGTCAAAATTCCAATATTGTCTTTATTCAACTCTATAGTCCAAACACAAAATCCTTGGTTCAATAATAACAATTATTATTAACCATGCTACTCTGACCAAAGATTTTGACTTTGGTTGAGTTGACTTTGACCACGATACTAACATCATATAACTGAAGTGACGAATCCTCTCTTGAATAACGTCTTCCTTCCAATAATTCCACTCGACCCAACTAAAATCATTTGATGTATGTCGTTCCATGATTTGACTATAATCAAAGCAGATTTTTCATATTGAATGTTGATAGTATTCTCAAGTCGAAATAATTGTGTAAATTAGTCACATCGATATTTTCTATTTCACCTTAGTTATATTAATGAATAGAAAATTATCGAGTGAGTCATTCCATAGTAATCCAATAACTATCAGTATGTAACCCCTTGGTGCCCCCCATAGTCATGAGTAATACACTATCCAACATTTGAATAGCATTACGTATTCTAGTCTTAACGAATACATTGATATCCAGTCTCGATGCATCTTGACTAGGAACATTTAAAATGATACATTTGTTTCATTGTGATAAATTACTCACGGTTACAACAATTTGTAACTACTATCACAAAACATATCATTTATAGATTTCCTATTAAATATACTTTTAATTAAATTTATTAATTAATATAACAACATTATATCAAGTATATAATAGAAAGAAAGAAAATACCTTTATTTCGAACAAGATTGGTCAACGAGTTAGATATCTGTAACAAATTACATAATTTCGCCTAGGGAATACCCCTAACTCTATCACTTATATCATTATAACCATATACAATGAAAAATAAAATGAAAATCTTACTTTATTTCTAACAAGGTTCGCTATAAGAGTTAAGTTATATTATATTTTTTTACAAAATTACCCTTGGGGAAAATCCTTAACTGTATCAATGACACCCACTTTAAATGCTCAACTTCTAAATCTTCGATATCAATGTAAATACCAACTTCCTAGGCATCTTCTGTAACATCCCAAAATTATTAATTTAAATTTGCTAACTTATTTGAACTTTTGGAAAATTAATTTGAAAGGTTTCAAAACAAATTAAATATTATTGATATTGAATATTACAAAAAACATATGGATATAAATAAAATATTTGGCAGTTTAAGCTATAAATAATAATAAAAATTATAAAAAAAACTAGAATTTGTGTCAAACATAAATATACAAGGTAACTCATAAGATAATTCTAATAAAAATAACATATGAAATACATATAGATTTGCATGTGAATTATGTAAACAAGGAAATAACAAAAACAAAATGTATGAAAGGCTAAAAGATAAATTTCTATGTATAAAAAAAATGTAAGCAAGAAGATTAAACAAAAAAAAGTGTACATACAAAATTCAAATAGGATTATATGCAAACTGAAAAGGAAACATAAGCATTTAATGCTATCCATTCTCAAGCACAAATCAAAATCACTTTAGCCACCAAAAGAAAATATCTAGTCAAAGAAAAATAATAAAATCTGACCAAAAGAAAAGTTCATACTAGATAATACCTACCCTTATACAAACTATCTCCTTTATATATACATCCATATTAGTATAGTTCGTTCAAACAAAAACATAGCAAAGCCAGGGAGAAAAAAAAGTAAAACATCACTATATTTTCAAACTAAAAAAAAATCATTCAACTAAATAAAACAGGAATCAAAAGAAGATCAACTGCAGGTTTCCAAAAACAACAAAAAAAAGTTGTTCTCTGTTTCAAATTTACTTCCAGGTGAGTAAATATATTATTTCAAAGTTTAAATCTAGGTATTAGTTCATGGAACTTTGTACTTTGCTGTAAACAAAAAAGTTATAGTTCTGTATGTTTTCTGTGATACTGGAGATGTTTATATGACTTGTTCTTCTATATTTTTGGTTTCAGAGCAAAGTGAATTAGGAAAAATCAATTAAATCTTCATACAAACAATTTTAACTTAGGATTTTTTAAACAAAATAAGTTGTTTAAACTTGAATCACAGCCTAGAATTTGTTTTAAGCTTGATCATGAAGAGTTTGACTCTGTAACCTCAATTTTACAGTAAAAACAAAACCATATGATGAATTCGAGTAATTTAAATTATCGATTTGATTATATAACTTGAATGAACTTACAAAGATAGGATTTTTAAAATTAATATGATGATTTTTAATTAAGTATTCCAAGAGCAATTTACAGTTGAACAAAATTTGCCTTTTTTCCATTTTCTGATGATCGATCCAATATTGGGTGATGAAATTTTGTTTGAAGCTAGTTTATTAATCAAGGATTTCGGGAAAATTGTCAAAAAAAATCTATTGCATGAACTGATTAGACGAGTTCAATTTAGGGTTTAAGTTTGAGTTTTACAGTGGTCTGGAAATGTGGTGATTTCGTCAACACGGGTTGATCGAGCAGCACCAAATTGAGAGGGAAAGTAGAGTGAGGTATCGGCATCGTGAAGCCGGAATTGGGGATTTTCTTATGAACGGAGTGAGTGGGACGAGGCGTTTTCGTCTTGGTGAGTTCGAGTTACAGTTCGAACGAAAGGCTAAATTTCGTTTTCGAGTTTTTGGATTCGAATCGACCCTCGATTTCGAGTATAGGGGATTTTTGCGACTTGCCGAAGGTCGCGAAGTTCACTGGAGCGATGGCGCGATGCCGTGCACGTGCACGACATCGATTTTGTATCAGGAGGTTTTGAGCTTGGGGGGAACTCGAAGGAATGCTCGAGTAGGAGATGGGTTGGATCGAGTTTCTCGCATTCGTGTGGAGTTGATTCGGCAGTTGTTTAAGTTTAAACTTGAGCTAGAAAAAAAAGAAGAAAATGAAGAAAGTACGGTAAGGCACGAGAGAGTGACTCGGGGAAACGTAGGGGGAAACTCAAGTAACACTCGAGTAAAAACCTGGGGTAATCTCAGGTTCTATTTTCGAAAGGATTAAGCCTAATTAAATTTAAATTAAATGTTGTAAACAAAATTTAGTACTAATGAAGTAATTAATATTTGACAAATTAAGCTAAGAAACTATTCTAAGTTTAAATTATTCAAGTAAATACTCAACATCGTTTTTAATCTTAATTAATATTCCGATTGAATCGTTAAAGTGTCTAAGGGTTAAAGATAAGCGTTAAATATTCTGATTAATATTTGACAAATTAATATTAAGGATAAGGGTTAAAGTTAACATTAAAGCTTTTTATAATTGTAATAAATTGATTTCAAAGTAATTAAGGAAGATTTTAAAATATTAATTAAGATAGATAATTATTATTAAATAATTGTTAAAGGGTAATTAGGAATAGTTAATTAATTTATTAAATAAGTAATTAAGGATTTATAATTGTAAATTAAAATTGGTTAATTAATAATTAAGTGTCTAATTTATTTGTAATTAAGAACGGTTAATTAGATAATTTAAGTTGACTAATTTATAATTAGTAGTTAATTAAGTTAATTGATTAAGAAATAATTAATTAATAAATTTGATTAAGATTTAATTAATTTATTTATCATTAAGAATAATTAATCATTGATTTAAAATAATCAATAAAAATAGTTATGTGGTTAATTCATTTAAACCACATTCACCTTAATTAAAAAATGATTAACCATTATCAAATGTTGTGTACTGAATTGATATTTCCGTTGTGATACTGTGTGATGTGAATTGCTTTGTGCTGAACTGTGATTTGTGATTTGTTCCTGTATGTATATGAAAACCCTTTTTCACATAAAATGGTATTTAAACTTCGATGTGACAGGGAGTCGGATTCCAGTTGGTTATCCGAAACCCACATCGAACCCTGAATGTGAATCTTCGTGATTGATACATCCACGTGTTTTAAAATTAAGCGCTCACTATTTGAATTAGCCGGGAGATGAACTTTGTGTCATATAACTCATTCTGAATAGTGATACGACAAAATGAATAGCATTTGAAGACGGTGGTGAAGACCGGGTGTCTTCGAAAACGATAGGATAACCTATCGAATGTCTCTGCACTGAGTTGCTCCGGTATAGAGATCTCCACATGTGATGGGGAGTCCAATCGGGATTGTGGATACCCAGATTTGCAAGGGCTTCTTCCATTATTGGACGAAGTGCCTTCGGTTCTGTTCGGACCAGGAACAGACTTTTATGGTTGTGTGTGTAACATTACACTTTGAGATATAAAGTAGATTTCTTTCAAATAAATATCTGTTGGTTGCGGAGAATTTATTCTCTTAGCTTAACACCCTTCTCTGAGACGTACGAGCTCATAGGTTATGTAATTGAAGGTTATCCGTGATATACTCCCAATTTGGTAGTGTGGCATGCTAAGTGCTGCGGTGTGTTGATGATCATTTGTGATCAAAGCATGGCTTTTGTGTAAAGCGTAGCTTTGTGGATGAGACCTCATCGGACCTCACACCCCGAAAATGGTCGAAACAGGAAAGATGCGGCAAGGTTATGAGGGTCGCACCCTTTAGGGTATGTCATTTCCTTCTGGAAAAGGTGGTATCATGGTATGGAGCCCAGATACTTAACCTATGTGGTTGTTGCAATCTCATTTACCGTGTGGTTGTTGCTTTGTGGTAGAGGTCCCTCGGATAAAGGTCGCAAACGACCAGGGGTGGCATACTCGAGTAGTAGTTACCTAGTTACAGAGGTAGTCCGGCCTTGTGTTGGCAGAGAGCCGGGTAGGTTCTCGGGACGTCCCTCCAGAGGCGTACCCATGTGTCGGTAGGAAGTTCCTTAGCCTGACCGTTTGTTGGAAACCCAATTCCCGATATGAAATCAGTACGGTTTTAGTTGTATAACCTGCCATTTACTTATGGTGGTCACCATTGTTTAGATTGTAGCTATAGTATGCATAATACAGAATGTCTATGCTGGCTAAGATTAATATTATACTTTCGAAATGATTTTCTACACTATGCACTAGTAATAATATTTAAGAATTTTTCCCGTATCAAGCATTTTTGACTATCGTAAGAAGAAATCTACTCCAATTCTGCGATTGCATTGTGTGTGTGGCGGGAGGTCTTATGGTAGTTTCATTTTCCAAAAAGCATACCGGATTTTCTTGTATAAATTTGTTTATTTGAAAGCAACTATTTTTGTTTACTCATACCAGTCCCATGTCTGACTCGGAGTTTATTGTTTCCTTTCTAAACTCTGGGTGCCCATCATTTCCACACGGGCAGCCTAGTAGCAGGTTTCCATGTTCTGGTGTTAGCAGTATTTTGGAGGCTTTTACTTTGGAGATATTTTGGAATCTTTGGATATCAAGGTGCTTAGTTTTTGGAAGTTTTCTATCACTTCATTCCTTTGAAGATCTTTGGCATATGATCACTTGTTGTTCTATTATGATGTTCTACTTGAAGTTGTGATATATGTACTATGATACTCTGATATTGTAGTGGATATTATGATGATGTCGTATCTGTGATGTAATGCATGATATTCATTCTGTTTCCGCTGTTTTATATTCATCTAATGTTGTTATAAGCTCCATCCGACTGGAGTTCGATGTTTGAATTTCTGACAATCGAATACAAGTGAGGTATTTAGTGTCAATTTTTGAACATTAGATTTTGGGTCGTGACAAAGTGGTATCAGAGATGAAGGTTGAGTAAGAACTTTAGCTACGGAGTATAACGCATTAGATGGCTCATTAGAGATAGGGTGAATTATACCCTAGAATGAGTATAACAGAGACCGAAGCTTCAAATTTTCTTGGTCTATTTCTTTTAACTGCTGATATTCCTTAAGATATCTCGTCCGTATATCTAAATCAATTTTATTACTAATTACAGATAGTAAGAATGAGCGGACGAAGAGGAAGAGCTGGGGGGCGAGGAAATGCCACAGCACCTAGTCAAGTTCCCCCAACAGCAGAAGCAGCTTTATCTATTCAGCATCAGCCGAATCTGGCTGATTTATATAAGAGTTTCTCAAGGCTTGGTGGTAAGCCGTTCACCGTCAAGGAGTCGATTGTTGAGGCCCAAGCATGGATCAGATCATGTGAAAGAATCTTTAGAGGAATAAAGTTCCAAGATGATCAGATGTGACTCATAGCTTCTTGGCAACTTCAAGAAGAAGCTTTAGCATGGTGGTAGACAGTTACTGTAGGTAGATAAACCAGAAGACGAGTTTACTTGGGAGAGATTTAAAGAAGTATTTGAGAAGCGCTATATGCCATCGGCTAGAATTTCTCGAATGTACCAGGAATTCAAGGACATATAGCAAGGGAGCTTGTCATTCGAGGAGTATCTAAACAAATTCAATGAATTATCTCGTTTTGGTCCAGAGTTGGTGAACACACCTTTAAAGAAGTGAATAGGAAGTTCCACGAAAGGATGACTGGCCACGTCAAAGAATCCTTTTCAGATATGGTTGACATGGGATACAGATATGCCACACTTGACATGCAAAAAGCCCTGGTGGAAAAAGGAAATCCGAGCAATCAAAATTGAAAGAAGAGGAAATTTGGAGGCAAGAAACCATGGCAGAGTAAGGAGAAAAATAAGAGCAATCGGGGAAGCACAGCAGAGAATGTCACTTGCTTTAATTGTTTAGAAAAAGGCCACTACTCAAATAGCTGCAAGAAACCAAAGAGGGACCAATCCATACAAGCGAAGCCGAGGAAATGTTATTATTGTCAGAAATTGGGACACGAAGTTAAAGATTGTCCAACCATGAAGCAAGCTCAGATAGCCAAGGTGTACATGGTCAAAGACAAACCTGCATCTTCCAAATCGGAAAAGGGGAAAGGAGTTCTGGAAGGTAATCTTACTATTTATGATAGCATTGTTAGAGTTCTGTTTGACACGGGCGCTACACATAGTTTTATCTCTCAGCAAGTTATAAATGAATTAAATCTTGAACCTGATTTTGTTGATAAGCCTATATGCGTAAAGAATACAGTTGGAAGTCCCATGAACCTTTGTCTTCGATGTAGAGACATTCCTATCTCATATTCTTGTTACCAATTCCCTATCAATCTCTTTGTCCTTGATTTTAACGAGTTTGAAGTCTTACTCGGAATGGAATGGCTAGCAAAATATGAAGCCAAATTGGATTGCAATAATCGATTGATTTCGATTAAAACCAAATTTGGAGATTTCATCGAGATTTCTTGTGAGGACCGACGTATTTGAAGAAGTGAAATCTCTACCTCCACACCGAGAAATAGAATTCAAAATCGACCTAGTACCCAATGCTCGTCATGTCGTTCACGCAAGTCGCAGGATGGCGCCTAGGGAAAGGGTTGCATTAGTCCAGCAATCCAATGATTTACTAGAAAAAGGGTTAATTCGTCCTAGTGTTTCTGAATGGGGTTCAGCCGTAGTGTTTGTTGCTAAATCGGATGGATCTTTGAGATTGTGTGTAGATTACCGCAATCTCAATAAGCTGACTCTCAAGAATAAATTTCCTCTACCTTGAATTGATGATCTGTTTGATCAATTGCACGACGCTCGTTTCTTTTTGAAGATGGATCTAGCCCATGGGTTCCATCAACCACGAATCGCCGAAGATTGTGTTCATTTGACCGCTTTCAGGGGTCCTAATATGTTCTACGAATGTTTAGTCATGCCTTTCGGGCTAACCAATGCTCCAGCATACTTCATAGATCATATGACTCGTGTATTCTGGGAAGTATTGAATAAATTTGTGCTTGTGTTTATTGATGATATTTTGGTCTATTCCAAGACCAAAGAGGAACATGCCGAGCATCTTAGAATCGTTTTGGAGATACTACGGAGGAATGTTTTATTCGCAAAATTTTCCAAATGCCAATTCTAGGTCAAAGAAGTCAAATTTCTACGCCATATTGTTAATGAAGAAGGAATTTCTGTTGATCCTAGCAAAATTTCCACTATTCTTGATTGGAGGAAACCCACTACCCCAAAAGAAGTTCGAAGCCTTTTGGGTTTAGCAGGTTATTATTGGAAGTTTGTTCAGGACTTTTCTAAGATAGCTAGTCCGTTGACTAAGCTAACAATGAAGGATGTAAAATTCAATTGGACTCCGAAATGTGATGAAGCTTTTCAGGAGTTGAAGAAGAGATTAACCACCGCTCCTGTTCTCGCTATTATCAACGGGAATCAAGGATTATCTATTTATACCGACGCTTGCGGTGATGGTTTAGGTGCGGTATTAATGCAGAATGAGAAGGTAATTGCCTGTGCGAGTAGACATTTACGTCCTCATGAAAGAAATTATCCAACCCATGATTTGGAGCTTCTAGCTATTATCTTCGCTTTAAAAATATGGCGACATTATCTTCTGGGTGAAAAATTCGAATTATTCACCGACCACAAATCTTTGAAATATCTCTTTACCCAAAAAGATTTAAATCTGCGACAACAATGTTGGTTGGAATTTCTGGCATCTTACGACCTAGACATTCCATATACGCTCGGAAAAGCCAATGTAGTTGCCGGTGCTTTAAGTAGGAGATATGCTATTCTTGCTCATCTTGTTATCGCTCCTACTCTTCTTAAGAGGATCGCGAGAAAACAGTATGAAGACGATTTTCTTCGGGGAATCTATAAAAGAACATGCCAAGGGGAAGATACTAGTTTTGAGATGGATAGTAGAGGAGTCATAAGATTAAAAGGCAAAATATGTGTCTCAGACTTCCCTGATCTGAAACGAGAAGTTTTGGACGAATGTCAGAAATCTAAACTTTGCATCCATCCAGGAGTTAAAAAGATGTATCGCGATATTAAAAGAACTTTCTGGTGGAAGACAATGAAAAGACATATCTATATATGTGAGTCGCTGTGCTACTTGCCAACAAATCTAAAGCGATCAAAAGGAAATGGCGGGTTTACTTCAGCCTTTAGAGGTATCCAAGTGGAAATGGGACCAAGTATCGATGGATTTCATCGACGAGTTGCCTCGTACTCGGAAAGGCAATGAAGCAATTAGGGTTATTGTGGACCATTTGACTAAGACATCCCACTTTTTGCCAGTGAAATCTACCCGCACGGCGGCAAGTTTAGCCGAGTTATATGTGAAAGAAATTGTCCATCTCCACGGTATTTCTAGCAGTATAGTGAGTGATCATGACCCGATCTTCACTAATAGATTTTGGGAGGCATTTCAAGACGTATTAGGAACAAAACTGAATTTCAACACTGCTTATCACCCACAATCTGATGGGCAGACGGAGAGGATTAACCGAATCTTGGAAGACCTATTTGCGTGCTTGTATACTTGATTTTGGTGGTTCTTGGGAGGACCATTTACATCTGGTCGAATTCTCATATAACAATAGCTATCAGGCCAGTATAGAGATGGCTCTTTTTGAGGCTTTATATGGTCGTCTGTGTCGATCACCCACATGCTGAATTGAGGCAGGTGATAGACTCGTTCTTGGACCGGATATGATTAAAGAAGCCACGGAGAAAGTTGATTTTATACGGAAGAAATTGAGGATGGCTCAAAGTCGTCAAAAGAGTTATTATGATCGCAGAAGAAGGAATTTGGAATTCCAGATTGGAGACTCTGTCTTTCTTAAAGTATCTCCTATGCGAGGTGTATTAAGGTTTGGGAAGACCGGTAAGCTGGCACCATGCTATATTGGTCCTTTTCCTATTCTAGAGAGGATCGGTTCTTTAGCTTACCAAGTGCAGTTGCCTAGCTGGTTATTTGGCGTGCATGACGTGTTCTACATTTCTAATCTTCGAAAGTATGTGCACGATCCAGATAGTATTATTGAAGAAACTGCTCTGCAGGATCTCGACATCACCCCTAATTTAACAGTCAAAAGAGAACCGATAAAGATTGTAGATCGTGATGAAAAGCAATTGAGAAACAAAGTTGTGAAACTAGTTAAAGTTCAGTGGAGTGGCTATCCAAAGGACTGCACTTGGGAAACTGAAGATAATATGCGGAAATCTTATCCCAATTGCAAAGTGGATATCTCGGTTTAAACTGGTAAGCTATTTCCTTATTCTTTTCTGAATTCGTATATTCTTTGTTTGCTTTTCTCTCTCTTTCAAATTTCGAGGACGAAATTTTCTTAAGGGAGGGTATTTGTAACATCCCAAAATTATTAGTTTAAATTTGGTAACTTATTTGAAATTTTGGAAAATTAATTTGAAAGGTTTCAAAACAAATCAAATATTATTGATATTGAATATTACAAAAAACATATGGATATAAATAAAATATTTGGTAGTTTAAGCTATAAATAATAATAAAAAAAACTAGAATTTGTGTTAAACATAAATATATAAAGTAACTCATAAGATAAGTCTAATAAAAATAACATATGAAATACATATAGATTTGCATGTGAATTATGTAAACAAGGAAATAACAAAAACAAAAATGTATGCAAGACTAAAAATAAATATCTATGTATAAAAAAAATGTAAGCAAGAAGATTAAACAAAAAAATGTACATACAAAATTCAAATAGGATTATGTGTAAACTTAAAAGGAAACATAAGCATTTAATGCTATCTATTCTCAAGCACAAATCAAAATCACTTCATCCACTAAAAGAAAATATCTGGTCAAAGAAAAAATAATAAAATCTGACCAAAAGAAAAGTTCATACTAGATAATACCTACCCTTATACAAACTATCTCATTTATATACATCCATATTAGTATAGTTCGTTCAAACAAAACATAGCAAAGCCAGGAAGAAAAAAAGTAAAACATCACTATATTTTCAAACTAAAAAAAATCATTTAACTAAATAAAACAGGATTCAAAAGAAGATCAACTGCAGGTTTCCAAGAACAATAAAAAAATGTTGTTCTCTGTTTTAAATTTGCTTCCAGGCGAGTAAATATATTATTTCAAAGTTTAAATCTGGGTATTAGTTCATGGAACTTTGTACTTTGCTGTAAAGAAAAAAATATATAGTTCTGTATGTTTTCTGTGATACTGGAGATGTTTATATGACTTGTTCTTCTATATTTTTGCTTTAAGAGCAAAGTGAATCAGAAAAAATAAAATAAATCTTCATACAAACATTTATAACTTAGGATTTTTTAAATAAAATAAGTTGTTTAAACTTGAATCACAGCCTAGAATTTGTTTTAAGCTTGATCATGAAGAGTTTGACTCTGTAACCTCAATTTTACAGTAAAAACAAAACCATATGATGAATTCAAGTAATTTAAATTATCGGTTTGATTATATAACTTGAATGAAATTACAAAGACAATATTTTTAAAATTAATATGATGATTTTTAATTAAGTATTCCAAGAGCAATTCACAGTTGAACAAAATTTGCCTTTTTTCCATTTTCTGATGATCGATCCAATATTGGGTGATAAAATTTTGTTTGAAGCTAGTTTATTGATCAAGGATTTCGGGAAAATTGTCTAAAAAAAATTCTATTGCAAGAATTGATTAGACGAGTTCAATTTAGGGTATAAGTTTGAGTTTTACAGTGGTCTGGAAACATGGTGATTTCCCCACCACGGGTTGATCGAGCTGCACGAAATTGAGAGGGAAAGTAGAGTGGGGTATCGGCAACGTGAAGCCGGAATTGGGGATTTTCTGATGAACGGAGTGAGTGGGACGAGGCGTTTTCGTCTTGATGAGTTCGAGTTACAGTTCGAACGAAAGGCTAAATTTTGTTTTCGAGTTTTTGGATTCGAATCGACCCTCGATTTCGAGTATACGGGATTTTTACAACTTGCCGAAGGTCGCAAAGTTTGTCGAAGCGATGGTGCGACGCCGTGCCCATGCACGACATCGATTTTGTATCAGGAGGTTTTGAGCTTTGGGGGAACTCGAAGGAATGCTCGAGTAGGAGATGGGTTGGCTCGAGTTTCTCGCGTTCGTGTGAAGTTGATTCAGAAGTTGTTTAAGTTTAAATTTGAGCTAGAAAAAATAAAAAAGAAGAAAAATAAGAAAGTATGGTAAGGCACGAGAGAGTGACTCGGGGAAACGTAGGGGGAAACTCGAGTAACACTCGAGTAAAAACCTGGGGTAATCTCAGGTTCTGTTTTCGAAAGGATTAGCCCTAATTAAATTTAAAGTAAATGTTGTAAACAAAATTTAGTACTAATGAAGTAATTAATATTTGACAATTAAGCTAAGAAACTATTCTAAGTTTAAATTATTCAAGTAAATACTTAACATCGTTTTTAATCTTAATTAATATTCTAATTGAATAGTTAACTTAAAGATAAGGGTTAAAGTTAACATTAAAGCATTTTATAATTGTAATAAATTGATTTCAAAGTAATTAAGGAAGATTTTAAAATATTAATTAAGATAGATAATTATTATTAAATAATTGTTAAAGGGTAACTAAAAATAGTTAATTAATTTATTAACTAAGTAATTAAGGATTTATAATTGTAAATTAAAATTGGTTAATTAATAATTAAGTGTCTAATTTATTTATAATTAAGAATGGTTAATTAGATAATTTAAGTTGATTAATTTACAATTAGTAGTTAATTAAGTTAATTGGTTAAGAAATAATTAATTAATAAAGTTGATTAAGATTTAATTTATTTATTTATCATTAAGAATAATTAATCATTGATTTAAAATAATCAATAAAAATAGTTATGTGGTTAATTCATTTAAACCACATTCACCTTAATTAAAAAATGATTAACCATTATCAAATGTTGCGTATTGAATTGATATTTCTGCTGTGATACTGTGTGATGTGAATTGCTTTGTGCTGAACCATGATTTGTGATTTGTTCCTGTATGTATATGAAAACCCTTTTGCCAATACAACGGTATTTAAACTTCGATGCGACAGGGGTCGGATTTCTGTTGGTTATCTGAAACCCACATCGAACCCTGAATGTGAATCTTTGTGATTGATACATCCACGTGTTTTAAAATTAAGCGCTCACTATTCGGATTAGCTGGGAGAGGACCTTTGTATCATATAACCCATTCCGAATAGTAATACGACGAAATGAATAGCATTTGAAGACAGTGGTGAAGACCGGGTGTCTTCGAAAACGATAGGATAACCTATCGAATGTCTATGCACTGAGTTGCTCCGGTATAGAGATCTCCACATGTGATGGGGAGTCCAATCGGGATTGTGGATACCCGAATTTGCAAGGGCTTCTTCCTTTATTTGACGAAGTGCCTTCGGTTCTGTTGGGACTCGGAACAGACTTGTATGGTTGTGTGTCTGACATTACACTTTGAGATATAAAACAGATTTCTTTCTAATACATATCTGTTGGTGGCGGAGAATTTATTCTCTTAGCTTAACACCCTTCTCTGAGACGTACGAGCTCAGAGGGTATGTAATTGAAGGTTATCTGTGATATACTCCCAACTTGGTAGTGTTGCATGCTAAGTGCTGCTGTGTGTTGAGGATCATTTGTGATCATTTGTGATCAAAGCATGGCTTTTGTGTAAAGCGTGGCTTTGTGGACGAGACCTCATTGGACCTCACACTCCGAAAATGGTCGAAACAGGAAAGATGCGGCAAGGTTATGAGGGTCGCACCCTTTAGGGTATGTCATTTCCTTCTGGAAAAGGTGGTAACATGGTATGGAGCCCAGATACTTAACCTATGTGGTTACTGCAATCTCATTTACTGTGTGGTTGTTGCTTTGTGGTAGAGGGCCCTCGGATAAAGGTCGCAAACGACCGGAGGGTGGCATACTTGAGTAGTAGTTACCTATTTACAGAGGTATCCCGGCCTTGTGTTGGCAGAGACCTTATAGGTTCTCGGGACGTCCCTCCAGAGGCATACCCATGTGTCGGTAGGAAGTTCCTTAGCCTGACCGTTTGTTGGAAACCCAATACGAAATCAATACGGTTTTAGTTGTATAACCTGCCATTTACTTATGGTGGTCACCACTGTTTAGATGGTAGCTATAGTACGCATAGTACGGAATGTCTATGCTGGCTAAGATTAACTTATACTTTCGAAATGATTTTCTACACTATGCACTAGTAATAATATTTAAGAATTTTTCCTGTATCAAGCATTTTTGACTATCGTAAGAAGAAATCTCCTCCAATTCTGCGATTGCATTGTGTGTGTGGCGGGAGATCTTATGGTAGTTTCATTTTCCAAAAAGCATACTGGATTTTCTTGTATAAATCTGTTTATTTGAAAGCAACTATTTTTTTTTGCTCATACCAGTCCCATGGTAGTTTATTGTTTCCTTTCTAAACCCTGGGTGCCCATCATTTCCACACGGGCAGCCTAGTAGCAGGTTTCCGTGTTTTGGTGTTAGCAGTATTATGGAGGCTTTTACCTTGGAGATATTTTGGAAGCTTTGGATATCAAGGTGCTTAGTTTTTGGAAGTTTGCTATCACTTCATTCCTTTAAAGACCCTTTGGCATATGATCACTTGTTGTTCTATTATGATGTTCTATTTGGAGTTGTGATATATGTACTATGATACTTTGATGTTGTAATGGATATCATGATGATGTTGTATCTGTGATGTAATGCATGATATTCATTTTGTTTCCACTATTTTATATTCATCTAATGTTGTTATAAGCTCCATCCGACTAGAGTTCGATGTTTGAATTATCGACAATCGAATACAAGTGAGGTATTTAGTGTCAAGTTTCGAACATTGAATTTCGGGTCATGACATCTTCATTCCTATGTTTTGACACCCAAGATTCTCTTTCTATCATGTCACTCTTAAAATTACTACGATAAAAAACTTTAGAAACATGACATCTTGACTTAGTATACTCATATTGAACTAATATCTCCTCAAGCAATCCATGAAATAACTCTACCTTCACAATCTTCATAAACATATAATGGGCCTTCACCTTAATCGAAAACCCTAATATAAGATCAATTTTGTCCCCATTACCGTCTTTACATTTGATGGAGTACCCAAAACATTAAAAATAACACTAATCACCTTTTCCACAACGCAAAATCCGAACAAAGAAATCTCACTCAAATCAGCACTGTAAAAGATAATTCTTTAGGGAGATACAAACATAGATACCACTTGTGAGGCAATTTTGAATTAAAAAACTTACGAACCATCTTTTAAAAAGCTTCCACATTAAACCACGTTTTTAAATTGTTATTTAATGTTTTTAATAATAAATTTATTTTAATTAATTTTTTATAACTTCTAGTTTTGTCGATAAACGAATAATATGAAATATTATTTTTTCGTATATTTTCTAGTTTCTTTAATCCTTTATGAATTTTGATGAACTAATGAATTTTGCTAGAATTTTTTAAAACAAATAGAGCATTTTTTTTCAACATTTCCATTTTGTTTTGAAGAAAGTGTACTTTTGGACAAATCTGATTTTTCTTGAAGAACTTTATGAAAATATTTGGACTTTTCTAAAAACGTTTCTTTGGAAATATTTGATTTTGTTAAAAGATGAATGTTCGTTGAAAAAAACCCAAACTTTTGAAGAAAAATGACCTTTCTATTGAAAATATTTGATTTTAAACTAATGTCTGAATTTCACACAGTCGTTTATTTCATTGATGTTATATCAGTCTTGAATAAAATTGAAATCTAGTTTGATTCGTTTTTATTTATTATATTACCGTTTAGTTTTTTCAACATGAACGGATGAGCTAGTATACACGTTACCCGTATATTGCTAAGATACTCTGTAGTGTTGGGGTAAGTGGAAGAAATTAACATTGGTACTGTAACTGCTTTAATGAGGAGAGAAGCCAAATGTTGGGCGGGGCTTTTGAATCATTGGACGCACGTTCTTTCTTCAGCCAGAGCACTCAAGTTTAACCTAACTTTTCATCTTCCTCCTCCTGTAAATGTCCAAACTCACATTTCAAATTGAAGAACTAAAATTGATGTAGATGTCAACAGGAAGGTATAACACAAGTCAACATTTCTCAAAACAACACCAAATAGAAGTACTAAAGGAAGAGTTCGAAATTTTAGGTTTTTCCCTGTCTTTATCGTTTGTCCGGATTTTATAGTAGGAAAGCAATTTCACTGCTAAATGTGACAGCTACGGAGTTCTATCTGCTTGATCCTCCCTGAATTTCGGTAACGATTTGAAATTTTGAATCGGTTCTTATTCTTACTATGTCGATAAACTTATTTTAATTAATATTTACACTACAATATCAGTTTTATCCGCATACGTTACATCAAATTATCTTATTTGATGTACAGGAGGTTCATAGGATCATAGTTTATTGGAGCTGTATAAAATTGAAAGTTTTTTTTTTGGTACCATCTGGATCTGAAAAATATGCAGTGAAATTTTGAGACGGAGTGAGCAGTCATGGTTTATTGAAAAAAGGGAAAAGGAGTGGTGGAGGTGCGGGGAATCGAACCCCGTGCCTCTCGCATGCGAAGCGAGCGCTCTACCATATGAGCAACACCCCCAATCATATTATGATTTTGTATTTCTTGCTTCCATAAAAAAGAAATTGTCATCCATTTTGTACTGCCCCTCCTAGGGTTGCATAAAGATTGAGTTGAATTGGATTGGACTGAATACTTCACTCGACCTATATAGGTATGAATTAAAGTTAGAGTACCATCACATAGAATTCATTCACTACATATTTAGTCAAGAACGTTGTTTCAAAATACATTTAAAATGCTTTAAGAATATTTCTCTAAAAGCTCACAATCAATCCTATGGGTTTTTGGCCAATCTAATTTTACTTGGATTGACATCAAATATGATTTTTTAAGCATATATTTATTCTAGAATACACATGATCTATTATAGCTTTAAACTGCTCTAATTTTACTTGGACCGATATTGAATGAGTTTCATAGATAGGATTGGACTGGGTTAAAATAAAGTTGGATTGAATAAAATATCACACCCGACATGTACGTAGTATGTGTTAAAAGTTGTAACCTATATCTAATCCAAACTTGGTTGGTGGTTGAGTTTGGCTAGGTTTACGTGGGTTGAGACGAATTGGTTGGTATGTTGGATTAGGGTCAAGTATGAGTTGTCTGCCCCTAGGTCCGTGGACTGGATAGAGTAGACTAACTACTAGGGAATACCGATCCTATAGATATAGATATTAGAGGCCCTTTACAGCGATGAATGAGATATTGTCTCACATCGCCAAAAATATGTGCAGTTTTATGTTTATATAGTAAATCTCTCAAACCTATATTGGTTCTTAGGGTCAGATAATTTTACACGACGGAGGGGACTTATATGGCCATGAACTAACGCACACGCCGTCCGCCTGTCCCGTATCGAACCAGATCGGATGCGGGTCCAATAAGAGAAGATAGTGTTATGTTTTTGCCGGACAAAAGTGAACAGTTTTTTGACTGTTTAAATTCAAACAGATGAGAGTCACATCTGTTTGAACGGACATGGACGCTGCTTTTTTAAACGAAGAGACCGGTTTTATATGAAACGAAGAGACGCGACCGGTTTCCAACGAATATAGTCGTTGCGAATTTGCTGTGTTGCAAATTGAAACGAAGAGACGCGTCCTTTTTTCAACGGATGTAGTCGTTCCAAATTTTCTGAAGAGACGCGGCTTTTTTTCAACGGGTGGAGGCTTAGGGAATCAAACCCTGTGTCTCTCGCTTGCAAAGTGAACACTATATCATATGAGATCTTGTTCCTACTAACTGAAATTGTCATTCATATTATGTTGTTCATTGACTTTTATAGAGCAGAATGCCAGCTTCAATCCTTTAAAGATAGCTATGAATGATTAATCTCTGATTGATCCATGTTGTAAAAGCTTCATTAGAATTTGAACTGTTAAGTAAATATAACAAATCCAACAAATTAGTCACAACAATTATCATTAATCACCAAACTATTCTATATTGTTTAGTAGCGGCGAATTATTTTAGTCAATATCACCAAATTAAGCATACTTATCTTTCTGATATGATCGCTAAAGAGTTGACATAAGCTACATTTCTCGTGATTGAAGGAAATAATTTGTCCACAATATTCATTGGAATTAATAAATTTCCATTTGGATAGTAAAGCTTATGTGGTTGGTTGATCTGAAACCGAATGGAACAAACATGGTCATGTAGATAAATTTTATTTGCAATAATAAGCCATGTAATATTTCATTCCTTTTTGACAAAAAGTTATATGTCTTCTTTCCTTTAGAGAGAAGTTGTGATTCATTCTATATTGGTCATTGGCTTAGATAGAGTTGACTAGGATTGTTATGATAATGTTATCCGTTACCAATGCGAAAAAACGACCACGTATCGATACCATAGGTAAGGCAAAAGTGAATATTGATGCATTACCATTACAATTGGTAAAATGATAGTTCATATGCCGATAAATTGGTAAATTCTTGATTGGTAATGGTAAAATTTCCCTACACAATAAAACATTAAAATTGTATTGCATTACAATTTTAATAATGGTATAACAAGTAAATATCTTGTTCCTAACTGTAACTTTGTTAATCCTTATGTCAATATTTTGACTTATTTTAAATAATATAGAAAAATTTCATGATTCATCACAAATTATTTACAACAATATGAAATAATAGCTTTGTTAATTGTAGACTTTGAACATAATAAAACTAAAAAAGAATCATCACCATAAATAATACTATAGACACCTAAAAAACTGATATTCAAAAGTGTTTGTAGTTGCAATTAATTAAAACGTGAAAACCAAAATTAGCACGACTAGTAAATTCTTCGTTATTACTGGTATATTTACCATTAACAACGATAAATTTACCATTATCAAACTAATAGTGTTGGTACACCGATATACGTTAATATTGGTTTACTAATTGGTTGATATTACTACGTTAATATTAAATTTCAATTACCATAACAACCCTAGAATAAACTAAGTGCTTAGGTTCTTGTAGAGATGGTTATAAATGCTTTACCTTTGATTCATCCATGTTGTCAAAGCTTCATTGAAATTTGAACTATTAATTGAATATCAATAGTACAACAACTTAATTATATGGTTATTATTAATTCTTGTTTTATTCTACTATATTTTTGTATAGTGGTAGAATATTTCAGTCACCATCATTGAATTAAGAGTACTTAACCTTCCAATATGATGATTGAAGGTTGACATAAATTGCATTTCTCGTGATTCTAAAAAATAATTTGATCAAAAATGTTCCTCGACATTAACTTGGATATTATGGAGAAGGTATTTGAGTAAGAAAGCTTATGAGGTTAACCAATGTTGCCAATGTGTGCGCTTTGGTGCTGTGCCTTTTAGCAATCTAAGGCGCAGTCGGTGCATAGGACTCAAATAAAGCACAAAAGGCGCACGAATCGAAAAGCCCAAAGAGGTAGCTCCAATGAATTGTACAATATGAGATAAAATTTGGCCTTTAGCCGCAAAATCCGATCGGAATGTACCTATTTAGCTTTAGCATACCTGACAACTCATTTCCGACTTAATCTAGGTTTCGAACAAAATGAATTAAAGGTCTTTGTGACTTCTCATATTGAGTTGGGTTGGATATGTGAGATTCTATTCTCTAAATTACATGTATGTGCATTTTTTAAAAATGTAAAACTCGAATATCAATAGCAGTTTTTAGTTGCAGATGCTTGTGTAGCAAATACAAAAGATGATGCTCAAGGCGCACAAAAAGAGCAAGCCACAAGACGCATGCCATGTGCCTTTTCTCTTTCACTACTTTGGTGGTTGCTTGATAAGAGCAAGAAGCACGATAAGTAGACAATTTTTTTTAATATAAGACATACATATAGGTCGTGTTAACATGTGCCCATTTATCAATCGGGCGTACAGTAGGGGTTCGTTTACGGAGTAAATGACAAAAAATGACGGACAAAAACCATACATTCATAAATTTGGAGGTGCAGGGAATCAAACCCTATGCCTCTCGCATGCAAAGCGAGCGCTCTACCATATGAGCTACACCCCCATTCATGTCATAATTTTGTTTGTCTTTTACATATTAAATTAATTGTCATTCATTGCAGTATCGAACCTTAGCTTGAGTAGATTAGACTAATTGCTTAAGTAATGTCAATCATGTAGAGGTAGCTATAAATGGTTTGTAAAAGCTTCATTGGAATTTGCACTATTAATTAAATATCACAAACACAGTAAACTGATATATGAATTTCATTAATTTACTGTATTATTGTTTAATAGGGGTGATATATTTTAATCAATTTAACCAGATTAAGCATGTTCACCTCTTTAACATAATAATTAGAGGGTGTACGTCCGCGGGTGCAGCACAGTGGAAATGAGGCTTGGGCATGGTAAAAAGACCCAAGTTCGATTCCTACCATGCGCTTTTCCATCCTATATAAATTCACCCGGGGGTATGAGGGCTTAGATCAGCGGACGGCTTTACTGTACCCTCCTCAGGAGTTTACCGGCCTGCCGGGTTCTCCTGGTTTTCAAAAAAATAAATAATAATAATAATAATTAGAGGGTTGGCATAAGGGTTGTTTTTTTGTTTTTGTTTTTTTCCTTGATTGTAAGAAATAACTTAGTCAACTAAGTTCATCAGCATTAATAAATTTCCAGTTAAATACTATAAAGAATTTATTTGGATAATAATGCTTGTCTTGTTGTTTAGTGTTGTCAAGGCGCACACCAAAGGAGAAAAAGCCCAACGTGCAACCATTTTGCCTTTAAACAATCTAAGATACGTGCCATGCACAAGACACAATCACAGTGCGAAAGAGTTATCAAGCGAATAGCGTAAATAGTCGCGCTTCAATGAATTATACAGCATGGAATAAATTTTGGACTTGATGTCAAAAGTTTGTGACCTTTTGTTTTGATTTGGGTTGAATATTCTCAAAATTGCATGTATACACAATTTTTTAAAGCTTAAAACCTAGTTTTAACAGTGGGTTTTAATTGCAGAGTTGTATGTAGAAAATATTATAAATGATGCTCAAGGCGCGCCAAAAAACGCACAGCTCAAACATTGCGACTATTCACCTTGACTACTTTAGTGGTTGCTTGATATGAGCAAGCATGATAATTTAGACAATTTATTTTGAATAATAAGTCATACAATATAGGTTGTGTTACATGTATCCATTTATTAACAAAGCACGTTGCTGTTTCATTTATACTCAATAAAATGACAAAGTTCATTATATGAAAGATTAGTTTCTAATGCTAAAAGTGCAAAATTACCTTTGCAACCAAGATTAATTATTCGCATTAAATAGAGGGAATCTAACTCCATGCCTCTCGCATGCAAAGCAAGCGCATATGGGCTACAACCCCCTTCATGCGAATTTTTTCAATGTCTTTTACATATTAAATTGAAATTGGCATTCATGCTGCATTAACCTTTAGCTTAGATAGAGTAAACTAACGATTAGGTAATGTCAATCCTATAGAGGTAGCTACGGTGACGAGAGGATTGACATATGCTTCATTCTCTTGTGGTTGTAAGAAATAATTAGATCAACAATGTTCATCAACATTAATAGATTTTCCTAGATATTGTAGTGAAGGTATTTGGTGATTGTAAAAAAATAAGTAGATCAACAATGTCATCATTAATAGATTTTCATGGATATTGTAGAGAAGGTATTTGGAAAATAAAGCTTGCGCGGTTGCTTGATCTGAAATGAAGCAAATATGGTAGTTTAAATAATATTTGTTTAAATAATAAGCCATGCAAAATTTATTTATTTTTTGGACAAAATGTATACATCGAAAAGTGAAGTTGTGGTCTACCATATGAGCTACACCCCTAATCATATCAACTTTTGTGTCTTTTATGGTCATTAAAGAGAGACAACCATTCATAGTGTGCTAGTCCTTAACTTGGTGGAGTAGGCCAACTGCCAGCACCAAGCCAATTTTGGAGTGAGTGCAAGCCTACTTTGCAATCCTGATTATTCCCCTAGTTACTTAGAGGGTGATGAAGTGGCAATGAAAATTAATTTTATGGTTTAAGATTTTGAGACTTAACTTCTTTATTTTCCATTCTGGTTTATTTCACCGATGTGTCTTATTTTCAGTTAGGTTCCATTATCTATGAATGTGGGATTTTATGGCGTATATATCGATTAATCTTTATTTTTAACATGGGTTTAGACTTTAGAAAGAGAAACCGGATGTGTGTAACAACATCCCAAATAAATTCGTATGTGTGGTTATCATAAATTTATATTGGTTACTATATTGGCCTATTCTATTATCTATACTATACTATTATTGGTAAGTTGAATTTCAAGCTCACCCAGGCCCCCTTGAAATTTGGCAACCAAACAGTCACGTTTATACTTTTTGATATATTCTTCCCGTCCTCGCTATTCCCCTCCTTCCCCTACGTCTTTCTTCTTCCTCCTTTTAGGTCGTCCCAAGTTGTTCCGTTTCAGAATAGGAGAAGCCCTCATTGCAATTTCGCAAATCTGAAAGTCATTGCTTTTATTCTTTCCCTGCCATCTCCCCGCTTAATATCCAACTTATTTCCCAAGCCCTAAAACCAAAATTTTCTCCGCTCCTCCATCCAATCGGTCGACCAATCCGCCTTCTTTCCTAATCGCATCTCTCCGCTTCCCCTCATGCTCTTTTCATGCGTTTATCACCTTTGTGTCTTCGTACATCTTCATGCCTCAACGGTGACTTTTGATGCCTCCAGTTTCCGTTCGTTACTCGCTGCTTTACCATGAAATCGGCAGGTTATCGACTTCGGGGCACTGAGGTCGGCCGTTTCTGCCGTACGGTTTTCTATGGTTGCTACTGTCATGGTGGCCGGTTCTAAGTCCTCTGGTATTAGGCTGTTTCTGGGTGCTCTTCCACTGGTGCTGCTATTTTTGGATTTTTTTTCGGCTAGTAGTTTTGATTTTGGCTTGTCGATCTCTCATCCCCATCTCTTTCCGTGAAGGTAATTCATTTGCCCTCATTTGCTTCCTCCTCGGTTTTGGTTCTGCCTAAACTGTAGAATTTTAAAAAATTTTGTACTGTAGACAGGTTGTCTTCTCGAGGCTTTGGTTTCAGATCTACCATCTTCTGTTGTAGTTTCAGGCTGACCTCCTTGCCTGTTTGAAGGTTTGTTTCTTACTCATATTAGGACTGGTTTATTTTGAATTTTTAGGTATTTTTGATAATTGATAGCTGCTAATCAAACTGTTTGTTGAGTCTAACATGCGCTGCTAATCAAACTGTTTGTTGAGTCTATAATGCTCTAACCATATCTGGAATAAATATTACACTGTGTTTTTGGACATAATCTACTGATGCATATCAGAAGTATTGATTGTCTTTAGCTTTGTATAGTGATACATGTCACAAGTATGTTTCCATTTGTCTACAGGAATTAGTATATACAGGGAACAATTTGTCTTTCTCTTACCACTTCAATATGTTAGAGCAAAGAATAAAAGTACACCTGACTTTATAAAGTTAGTACACTGATTAACTTTTTGAATGGATAAAAATTTATACGCATTTTTTTCACCGCTGTCATACTACTTTAGTTTTTTAGTTTCTTATTAGACTTGAAAAAATGGATCGCTTCCACTGTTATTTAACTATAATTTTGTTACGGTAAACAGGTTATAGAATCTATTAAATTATGCTATTTCAGTGCATGTTCTTAGCTGTAGTTTAGTCTACAACTTTACAATAGATGCTGTTAGATGCTGCCAAGATTATTTAGGCGTGTTGTAAAAGGACTAACCTTTCATAAATACCATGCCTAATGGTTGTTGTTATACTGCACTACCTTCTGGGTTCTCTATCCATGTATTATTACCACAAATAAAACATTAATAGACTCTGAAATTCATAGGACTGGTTATAAACAATACATTGATTGTGTAGAACCATATAGTTTCATCAATTCAACATCACAGTTTTGCACATTACAGAGTTTCGCATATTTTAATTGGTATCTAAGCCGGTCGTGCTAGCATTATTATTTTATTATACTATTATATGATGATCCACCATTTCCAAATTTCCCTACTTCTCCTTTGGTCCCTCCTACCACATGTAATTTCATTTCTACTTCGGTCAGCCCTTGATATTTTTTCACAATTTTCGAGAAGCTCCCGTCCTCATCCCCTATTTTAGTGTTAGAAAAACTACCCTCTTCCAATTATTTGTCCTACCCTCTAAGCCATTACCTTATTTCCAACGCTCTTCGCGCACTGCATCGTAAAATCAGCCTTAGGTCTGCTCTTCCTCCCTCCGCACGAACACTCGCTGCTACATCACCTCATTCATGCCAAACAATGTCGATTTTCTTTTGTCAAACAATTTAAACCATCACCAAACTGCTGTATTGGGGTAATATTTTAGCTTTGCAAATTTTATTCTTAAGCAGTCGTCTTCCAACGTTATTCTCTTACTAGATTATACTTTTGTGCTTGATACAGTTTCAAGTTGTGGCGATCCTCTTTTGAGTTGAAACTGATTACTAACAAAAAAAACAGTTATGACATGGCTATTTCGTCCAAATCCGAAGGAATAAAACCTACAATATAATTCATCATTAAAATTGTTTTTTTTATTAGGCTGCATTTGTTTTGGACTCTTTAGATTCAAGTTTAAAGCATGGATTCTATTGTAGGTATTATGGATTTCAAACACTTAAATAAATTCCATATTTAAAACATGGATTGCTGATTTTTTTTGGATACTGAAAATTTTGGGTATAAGTTTTATTTTATAGATATCTTAAGTGCTAAATTTATGTTAAAGGGGATTTATGATTTCTTAAGTTTTATTTTTACATTTCCGTTGCTACATTTTTTTTACATTACTCACTCATGGGTTTTATTTCACGCATCATCTTATGTAAATTTTATTCAAATCTAAAGGGCATGCTGTAATTTAAATGCAACTGGATATAACAACATTACTTCAGGATATGTGATAGATAAATACTTATTTCTACTTCTACATTTTCAAAGTTTATTGGGATATTTTGATTTGGTTTATATTGGAACTCTAATTAACCATTTTGAATGAATGTTAATGATTTATTCCAGTTGCCCATATAGGTTTTTTTTCTTGGTGTAAAAATATTTGTCATCTTATAATGGTTTTAATGCTTTATGCACCGAATCAAACAGAATTTTATCGAGATATGCACTGACATATGTCCAACTGTGTAAAATTTTACTACCTACATTTTTTTGTTGATATCTAATTTAGCCAAATAGATAGTAGTTATGAAGCTCTATTCCTATCTGAATCTAAAGTTTGAAATACTGTTATCTGTCACTTTAATCTGCTGCAAGGTTAACTTTATAATATAAATAAATTTCTACTTCACTTATTTGTGGTTGCTAACAATATCTACAGCCCATGAAACAGGGGAATTATTTTATCAGTATTTTGTAAATTATTGCTTATTTAGGTACATAAATATGTATAATTTGATCATGGTATAGAATTATAACTTTTAGTTCATAGAGATATTTTTTGCATTCATTTAGGTAACACTCTATTGAGGATAATTAAATGTTTAATATTAGGTTTTCTAACCTGATCTGCTCGGTCAGAAGAAAGTAAGTAGTACTGAGTAATGTTCAGTTTTTTTAACCGAGCTTGCTCCTTTTTTCTTTTTTTCCAGCTCAGCGCTACGTTCAGCACAATTTACAGCTGTGCTGCAGCTGTCCGTTTTATTAGCCTTCGTCTTCGCCTTGCTTCAGGTAAACTTTACTGCCTTTATTTCCCTTCACACTGCGAATAAGGTACTGCTCTCTACTGCATGCACTCTTTGTTTAAGCCAATTGTGATCCAATCATGTACGAAATGGTATAGAATTCGTCTTCTGTGTGGCAATCGATAGTACTGCCACTTAATTGCTTCGCAAAAAGGCCTGAACCATTTGTAATCCATATACACAGCTGCCCGACCCTTTTTAAATTTCAACTACGCGACAATTTGTTTCTCAGCTATGCATATATTAACCCCCTTTCTTCGTTTCTCCCCGCTTCATTTCTTCATTTCAATTTGTTTCATATGTTTATATTTTTCTACAGATACAATGTTCGACTGTGGTCAAAAACACATAGATGTACACACCTTCTAACTACAAAAGAATTGTGTCATACTACTACGAGAAAATGGTTATTCTCAAATAGAAATTAGATATCAAATTAGCTATTGTAGTTTTATCACGTACTGTTGAAAATAAATACGATCTATAATTGTCAATAGCCGGCTTACTCTACAACTTTGCTTCCAAAACATGTACATGGACTCTGATAAGTATGTCTGCCACAGTTTATGTTAGCTCTTTTGATAATGAAGGCTATGTAACTTGAATTATATTATTTATGCCAGTAACCATGTATATAATTAAACCTACCTATGTTTTGTTTTCTGTAGGATCTCAAACAAAGTAATTTTTAGCAACTGCCACTACTTTTTAAACTATTTGGGTGCAAAGAAAAATTGAGGGATGAGAAATTGGGTAATGCTAAAACCTACACATTATAGGCTTGTTTCAAAGCTAAACCTTTACAGTCTGATTTTTTCTTCATTCACAGATTTTTGCCTCTTTAAAGGATGTCATGTTAGGTCTTTGTTAAATGTACTATTTGCACTGAATTAATCTTGCTGTTATTTTCGCTTATGTTTACTTATTTTTTTCATTCGCTGACTTATTTCTACACTTCAATGGTCTAAAATTTTATTATTTACATTTTGTTGTTTATATCTAATTTAATCACATAAATAGCAGTTCTGAAGCTCTATTCCTATCTTAATCTACATTTTTAAATAATGTTATCTGTCCCTTTAATGTTCTGCAAGGTTAAATTTATAATATAAATAAACTTCTGCTTCACTTATGTGTGTTTGCTACCAACATCTACAGCCCCTAAAACAATGGAATTATTTTATCAGTATTCTGTGAATTATTGCTTATTTACGTACATAAACATGTATAATTTGATCATGGTATAGAATTGTATCTTTTAGTTGATAGAGATAATTTTTGCATTCATTTAGATAATACTTTATTGAGGATAAATAACTGACTAATATTAGGTTTTTTAAACTGAGATGCTCAGTCAGAAAAAAATAAGTAGTACTACGTACTGTTCAGTTTTTTTAACCGAGCTTACCCCTTTTTTTTCAGCTCAGCGCTATGTTCAGCACAATTTACACCTGTGTTGTAGCTGTCCATTTTATTAGCCTTCGTCTTCGCCTTGCTCCAGGTAATTTTTACTGCCTTCATTTTCCTTCATGCTGCGAATAAGGTCATTTTTTAACCATTTGTAATCCATATACACATCTGTACGACCCTTCTTGAATTTAAATTACGCGACAATTTGTTTCTTAGCTATGCATATATTAACCCCCTTTCTTCATTTCTCCTCGCTTCGTTTCTTCATTTCAATTTGTTTCATATATTTATATTTTTCTATAAATACAATGTTCGAGTGTGGTCAAAAACTGATAAATGTAGACACCTTCTACCTACAAAAGAATTGTGACATACTACTACGCAAAAATGGTTATTCTCAAATAGAAATTAGATATAAAATTAGCTATTGTAGTTTTATCACGTATTGTTCAAAATAAATATGATCTATAATTGTGAATAGCCGGCTTACCCTGCAACTTTGCTTCCAAAACATGTACATGGACTCTGATAAGTCTGTCTGCCACAGTTTATATTAGCTCTATTGATAATGAAGGTTATGTAACTTGAATTATAATATTTATGCAAGTAACCATGTATATAATTAAACCTACCTATGTTTTGTTTTCTGTAGGATCTCAAACAAACTCATTTTTAGCAACTGCCACTACTTTTTATACTCTTTGGGTACAAAGAAAAATTGAGGGATGAGAAATTGGCTACTGCTAAAACCTAAACATTGTAAACTTGCTTCAAAACTAAACCTTTACAGTCTGAGTTTTTCTTCATTCACAGATTTTTGCCTCTTAAAAGGATGTCATGTTAGGCCTTTGTTAAATGTACTGTTTGCACTGCATTAATCTTCCTATTGTTTTCGCTTACGTTTAATTATTATTTTCATTCGCTGACTTATTTCCACACTTCAATGGTCTAAAAGTTTACTATTTACATTTTGTTGTTGATATCTAATTTAGCCAAATAAATAGTAGTTCTGAAGCTCTACTCCTATCTTAATCTAAATTTTGAAATACTGTTATCTGTCACTTTAATCTGCAACAAGATTAAATTTATAATATAGATAACCTTCTCCTTCACTTATTTGTGGTTGCTACCAATATCTACAGCCCCTAAAACAGTGGAATTATTTTACCAGTATTCTGTGAATTATTGCTTATTTACGTACATAAATATGTATAATTTGATCATGGTATAGAATTCTAACTTTTAGTTGATAGAGATAATTTTTGCATTCATTTAGGTAAAACTCTATTGAAGATAATTAACTGACTAATATTAGGTTTTTTAACCTGCGATGCTCAATCAGAAAAAACTAAGTAGTACTGAGTAATGCTCAGTTTTTTTAACCGAGCTTACTCCTTTTTTTTTATTCCATCTCAGCGCTACATTCACCGCAATTTATAGCTGTACAGCAGCTGTACGTTTTATTAGCCTTCGTTTTCGCCCTGCTACAGGCAATTTTTACTGCCTTTATTTCCCTTCATACTGTGAATAGGGTACTTCTCCCTGCTGCATGCCTTCTTTGTTTAAGCCAATTGTAATCCATTCATGTACGAAATGGTATAGAATTGGTCTTCTGTATGGCAATCGATAGTACTGCCCCTTAATTACTTCACAAAAAGGCCTGAACCATTTGTAATCCATATACACAGCTGTACGACCCTTCTTGAATTTAAACTCCGTGACAATTTGTTTCTTAGCTATGCATATATTAACCCCCTTTCTTCATTTCCACCCGCTTCAAACAGAATTCAAGCGTCAGGGGATTCGTATAATGAAAAATACCAATGGGGATTTCATACCTTTTCTTTTTGTACCAGATATAATGTTGGAGATGGAGGTTGTTGACAAAAATAGAAAGAGAAAATCAATCGGCGGGACAACCTCCCCTTCTGACAGTTCATCCCCGTTGTTTGACTCTGCTGCCAAACTTTGTCTTGGTGGTCTACACAGGAGCACTAATCTTCCCCCAGCATCATCATCCGGTACACATGTTAGCCAAGTAGACTTATCCGTGTTTACTGTGAGTATGTTTTCTCCTTTTTTTTCTTCCTCTGTAGCTGACAAATATTACTTGACATATCTAACATATCCTTTTGCAACAGCCGGTGTGTACATCGGCCACGGGCCTTCCTACTCCACCCGTAAAACGAAAATACAACAAATCAACCAAAAATTCGCTAGCCGCAGGTCTAAAGAAATTCACTTCTACAGCCCCCAATGTTTCTGACGTTGCATGTAATCACACGAACAATCCGCTTACATCGGATGTTCGTGAAAATTGTTCTTCGTCGCCGTCTTCAGCACCATTCTCTGTCTCCTCTACTGTTCCTTCCTTTAATTCTGATCCGTTAGGCTCTGTTCCGGGACAACCGTGCAACACCCAAACAAACCATTCGTCCATTCCAGTGATTTCCGGTATGTTCCCTCGGTTATCTTCGCTCCACCCCACCTCTGTTGGAGTCGTTCAGTAAATATCATAAATCATGGCTCCATAAAATGTGCCCCACGGTGTCAAAGTCAAACTTTATTTCTCATAAAACTTTATTACAGCTGCACGGTACAAAATATAATTTTATTGCATTGTACCCATTATGTGGTTTTCGTATTTCTCTTTGTACAAAATAATTCCACTGTCGGCTGATGCATGGCTTGAGAAAACCAAACTCCAACTGCTGATCCCTGTACTTCCATCGTATTCAGCAAGTTTTGACAACATCACGTTGCAGGTTCGCCTTCCATTTTCCAACCATGTTCGTTCCGTGCGACTAATAGGTCGGATGAACCAGCGACAAGTAGACCCACAGCTTCTTTGCGTCCAGTTTACCTGCTTAAAGATATACGTATTGTTCCAACTAATAGTTTGGCTTCCCTCCTTATGCTCCTGTTAACTTAAACAAATTTACTAACCATAATGTACCTGTAGGTCAATGGAGGAAACGGCGCAATCGAGTTCTTTCGTTGCAATCAAAGAAAATCTACAATTCAACAAATTTACGTCATGGTGATGAATTTTTTCGTTCCTCCAATTCCTGCATGTTTTTCCATTGTTTTCCAACGTTCAATACGAACGGTTCATGAATTAATAACACAATCTTCACTGCAGTGTGCAGTCTTCATTTATGTTCTTCGGTCACAAGTACAAGGAGGCATGGAAGCGTACAAAATATAACAAATACTGCCGTGTCCAACTCCGAGCTTTGGTTTTGTAGTCCGTTGACAAATGTTTTCCGTGACTACCCTAACCTAGCAAAAAATAACATACATCAACGTAGGTAATCCTCTATCTTTTGTATGTGTTCTCACATTAGTTGGTCATGTCAGCTTCATTTCTTTCCCGTTATTTACCTATGGTAGGTTGTATTTTTAAATCATGGGATTTCGGGCCTCCCACTAACATATGCCGTAATTGTGGTGCCAATGTTTGGTTCGATGAGAGAAATCGGAAGGATGACATCCCCAGCTCTGCAAAATTCTCGGTTTGTTGTCAAGGTGGAAAAGTTTGCTTACCTCTGTTAAAGGAAACCCCGCAGTTGTTGAAAAATTTATTGGACTATACACAAGGCGGAACAGCTTCGTGTTTCCGAGAACAAATTCGAATGTATAATTCTATGTTTGCATTCACATCAATGGGCGGACATGTTGACAATAGTGTTAATGATGGTAAAGGAGTTTATGTATTCAGATTAAATGGTCAAAATCATCATAAAATTGGATCTCTGCTACCTATTGACGGCGTTCCCAAATTTGCACAATTGTATATTTATGATACAGAAAACGAGCGGGAAAATAGGTTGCGCATTTATTCGTGAAACAACACTAGAGATGTGGATCCAAATTTAGTTTCGAATGGCAAGAGATAGGTTCAAAGTTAGCACTTTACGTGATGTTAGCATTCGAATTCTTTCTGGAAGGAACAATGATGGCAGGCAATATAACTTACCCACTTCTTCTGAGATAGCTGCTTTAATAGTTGGTAATGACAATCAACCAGGCGTCCATAGAGATATTGTGCTGGAAGAGAAAACAGGCATCCTGTGTCGTATAAACGAAAAGCACCCCAGCTTCATGGCAATGCAATATCCAATTCTATTTCCTTACGCTGAAGATGGATATAGATCATGTATTGAATATCGCAATGCTCAGCTTGCCTCTGATGGTGAAAGAATTTTTCTAACGATTCGTGAGTACTATGCTTTTCGACTGCAGAATAGACAGAATGAAGGGCAAACTTTACTTAGAGGAGGCCGTTTGCTTCAACAATATATTGTTAACGCATACACTTGCATTGAGGAAGATAGATTGAGATGTATTAGACATAATCAATCGAACATACGATCAGACCTTTATAAAGGTTTGCAGGATGCTGTGCTTGCAGGGGATACGTCTGCTAAATCGATTGGTAAACGAACAATCTTGCCTTCCAGTTTCACCGGCGGTCCCAGATATATGGTTCAAAATTATCAAGATGCGGTGGCTATTTGTCGATGGGGTGGATGTCCAGATTTGTTTATAACGTTCACCAGTAATTCAAAGTGGCCGGAAATCAGATATATGCTTGACTTGATTCCAGGTCAACAACCTCACCATCGACCGGACATCATCGCCCGTGTCTTCCACTTAAAACTTAAACAATTTATAAAAGATGTATTTAAAAATGGACATTTTGGACGAGCTAAAGCAGGTACTATCTTCGTTCCTAAGTACGTATAGACATATACGCACTATCCATCTATATTTCATATTTCTTCGTACTCCCGCAGCTCTAACTTTACGATTTCTTTTTCCCACGCAGTTATATACACAATAGAATTTCAGAAAAGAGGCCTGCCACATGCTCATATCTTACTTTTTCTACACGCCAATGACAAACCAAAGACCACGTTGCAGGTTGACCGGATTGTAAGCGCTGAAGTGCCAGACCCTGCCATAGATCCGATCGGTTATGATGCAGTTGGGCAATTCATGGTGCATGGCCCCTGTGGTCTGGCTTATAAACATGCACAGTGTATGGAAGGTGGTGTATGTGGAAAACATTATCCAAAATCTTTTACGAATGATACAAGCTTTGACAAAGATGGTTTTCCGATTTATAAACGTCGACAGAATGGCCATTCCATACGCACATCCACGGAAATAACAGTTGACAGTTGTTGGATTGTACCGCATAACGTTGACTTATTGGTTAAACATAATGCGCATATAAATGTCGAGGTATGTAATAAAAATAAGTCTGTTAAATATTTGTTTAAATATATCAATAAGGGACATGATAGAGCAATGGTAATCGTCGAAGAAAATAGTGCAAATAAAGAAATTGCGACGAATCAACATGATGAGATCAAAAGGTATCTTGATTGTCGATATGTCTCCGCTTCTGAAGCTTGCTGGCGTATATTTGAGTTTGAGGTGCAATATCGTAAGCCATCGGTACAAAGACTACAGTTTCATCTTCCGGGGGAGCATACAGTTACTTTCACCGATAATGATAACATATCTGAAATTGTAGGTAGGCGAAATATTGAAATAACTTTTTTCACAGAATGGATGAGAACTAATACGATGCATGCAGATGCAAGATGTTTGACATATGTTGATTTTCCATCGAAATGGGTATGGTACGAAAAAGATAAGCAGTGGAGAAGAAGGAAGCAAGGTGATAAAATAGGCAGAATATACTATGCGCATCCAACTTCCGGGGAAAGATTCTATTTACGAATGCTTTTAACCGTTGTTCAAGGTCCAACCTGTTATGAGGACATTAGAACAGTAAATGGTACGATATATTCAGACTTCCAATCTGCATGTGTTGCTTTAGGATTGTTAGAAAATGACAACGAATGGAATACTGCGCTATGTGAAGCTGGAAACTGGTCTTCTGGAAAAAGCTTACATCAAATGTTCGCGACTATGCTACTTTTCTGCGAACTTTCCAACCCGTTTGAAGTTTGGAACAACAACTGGGAACTTCTCTCCGACGATGTACAATGGCAACAATGACGCATTCGAAATAACATAGATTTGTTGTTAACAGAAGACGAACTAAAGAACTATTGTTTGATAGAGCTTGAAAATATACTTAGTATGAACAATCGTTCTTTAGCTAACTTTCCCCTTATGCCAATGCCAAATTTATCGTTAGCACGTCCCCATCACAACAGACTAATAGAGGTGGAACTAAGCTACGATTGTCCTACTTTACAACAGGAAGCATGCACAATGTTGTGTCAATTAAACGTGGAGCAGAAGACCGTTTTCGATGTTGTCTGCGCATCAGTATACGAAAAATCAGGAGGTTTTTTCTTTGTTTACGGAAGTGGGGGCACGGGAAAAACTTTCCTATGGAATACGATAATTACAACAATGCGTTCGGAAGGCAAAATTGTTTTAGCGGTTGCATCGTCTGGTATAGCATCTCTCCTACTTCCAGGTCGTCGAACTGCCCATTCTAGGTTTAAAATACCAATTGACGTTGGAGAAGACACGACATGCGGCATTTCAAAGCAATCAAACCTTGCACAGCTAATAATACGAGCAGATTTAATTATTTGGGACGAGGCTCCTATGGTTCGCCGCAATTCTTTGGAAGCTTTTGATCGCACCCTTCGAGACTTAATGGACGACGGCGTCAACTGTTTGGATGAACGTACTTTTGGTGGGAAAACTGTTTTGTTGGGGGGAGATTTTAGACAAGTGCTTCCTGTAATACCAAAAGGATCGCGAAATGCAATCGTCCAATCCTCCATAAACAAATCTCAGTTATGGTCCAAGTGTCGAGTTTTCAAGCTAAACATTAACATGCGTCTAAAGGCGACTGATGGTACACCTTCTGAGGTAAAAAATTTGGAAAATTTTACAAAATGGGTTCTCGCTGTTGGTGATGGAAAAGTTCCAGCAACCGCACTGCAACAAGGAGCTGAGCCAACATGGATAAAAATACCACAACAATTGTTGATCGAGGAAACTTCGAATCCAACTGCAGCAATAGTACATACTACGTACCCTGACTTGCAGAAATGATTGAAGGAGCCAAATTATTTGCGTCTTCGATGCATTTTGGCACCAATAAATGATTGCGTTGAAGAAATTAACAACTACATAACATCGACTCTTTCAGGATCTTTAACTACGTACCTAAGCGCAGACACAATAAGTCCGGCCTCTGAAGGAATTGAGGATCAACATATATTGTTTCCTACTGAATTTTTAAACACTTTGAACCCTTCAGGCGTTCCTGGCCATAAACTCAACCTTAAAGTAGGAATTCCGATAATGCTTCTTCGTAATATTAATCAAAGTATAGGCCTCTGCAATGGAACACGGTTGATCGTTACCTAACTAGCTGCACGAGTAGTTGAAGCTGAAATTATTACTGGTACCTACGTTGGAAATAAAGTTTTCATTCCTCGGATTGTCCATACATCAGCAAATACAAAATGGCCGTTTATTCTGCGTCGCTTACAGTTTCCAATCAAAGTTTGCTTCGCCATGACAATTAATAAAAGTCAAGGACAGACTTTAGATCATGCCGGTGTATATTTGCCGCGACCTGTGTTTTCCCACGGTCAACTGTACGTCGCCATATCAAGAACAACATCACAACGAGGTCTGAAAATGCTTATCAAACAGCAAGGAGCGGAAGAAGTTGGCTATACTGAAAATATTGTTTTCCACGAAATATTTCAAGATTTGTAGCTACTTTCACTCTGTCTATGTTGAATATTCCGGTTTAAAATCCTTTTAGAGGAGTTGATTCCTATGTAGTTTAGTTTACTGCGCTGCATTTTCTCCTATGTTGTAAAAAATGGCAATTTTTTCTCCGCACATTGATCCATTGCTAACCCTAATACATATTGTTGTTTGCATTTCATTTCCACTGATATACGAGACTCTTTTCGATGCTCGATTTTACCTTGGCTTAAAAATTCATTCGACTTTCTGCCTGCTACCACAAATTTATTCAACCTTCTTACTTTCTTGGTATCTGCCGCGTGGTTTAACGTATAACATCTTTTTTTAACACTTATCTTCAATGTGGATCCTTGCAATAAGTCACCTCTACTTCACTATTTGGTTAATCCTTTATGCAGCTGAAATTACAAAGTCTATGTTTTCTGTTTTCGCTACTGTTTGATACATATACTGGATAGGTACAGATCTATTTGTCAGTGTTAATGTACTAATTAATTGACCAACTTTCAGTACGTAATTACTTATTGCCCATTAATTTAATGTTCATGTTTTTTCATTACTTTTTCCCTACCTTTAAACAATTTCACTTCCCAACTAAAAAATTCAATGATTATCACCTTTAAATTCTAAAACTCTTTCAAATTGTGAACTCGCCCTTTCAACTCCAAATTACCCAACTGCCAACTTCATCATTATTATGTTTTCACATTTCTTTGTCGTTCTCCTTCATCAATCTGTTTTCACACCTGTTGGATATAGTTGTTATAAGCATAATGACGTGTGTTTCCAATGTATTTTTTTACAAATTACTGTTGTTCAACCTGGTGAATGCTTCATAGTTTTTTTCACTTCTGTACACCATCTTACATGTGGATATGTATGATTTTGATTATACGTTCTTACTTTGTTTTGCTTATAAATTTGTTGATCTTTTTTTCCCACACAATGCGAATAATGATCAAAATAACGTCCATCCATATATCTCAACGTGATCCTTCGAAGTTATACAAACGATATACAAAATATTAGTTGGAACCGACTTGCTTTCTTATCGAAACGTATTAATTTATAACAACACATGTTCATCTTCTAAACGCACGCATTTGTTTTGCCATACCAACAGTTTAGACACATTAAGCATGATACCTTTTTGATCATCCTAATTCTCACTGTCTGTCATAATAAATCCGCTTGATCTACTGAAGTCCAGGATAAGTATTATCAACCTATTTTTATTTTTTTTAAAACCAAAAACCTGATATAAAAATTTGAATTCATTAGCTTTTCTCATTCATGAATTTGAGGGTGCTTAACAATAGCTCTAGGTTATATGGGTTCACTTTTAGATTTTTCTACGGCCTGCGATAGAATTGTCACGGTGCATACTGTTTTGACTGTATACTCCATCATAGCTTATTTATAAATGGTTTGTTTGCTATGTTATCAGGTATGGGTTTTATAATCTACCTACATTTTTTCTTTTCAAACATGGATAACGCTAGATTTAATTACAATTTTAATTTAAAACCTTGCCCACTGCTACATAATAACATTTCAATGGTACATAATATTCAAAACGAACTTCTCTTACACTCATTCAAGCTAAATGAATACAGATTGTAAACTACTACTCTATTTTCTTTTCTCTTATCCTGTTAAAAATCAAACTAATAATACCAGGCAGACCTACCTTTTCCCCTGTATTTTTTGCATAATTTTAAAGCATAATTAAAAATTACCTGGTTTTGAACTAGAGCATAAAAATATAACATATTATCCACATTTGGAACCATTTTACTATTTATCCATGTTTGTAAACATAACACTACCATTAACTAAAAAACAAACAATGTATCTTTAAAATTCGTACACATTGACATTTAGTGCAAAACTGTCTCTAACGTGCACACCTGTTTGTATACTGCTGTAATGTATTAGAGAGTTATAAAAAAATGTTGCTATATTTCAGTTGACAAATTCTCCTTAAACGAATAGTATTTTATTTGTGATTCAGGATTTGTACTAGAATTTTAGGTTTCAAATAGAATACTGGAAGCACAAATATATATATCTTTGTTTAGGAGCATTACATCAAATGATCAGTTGGTTCGCATATTTGTCTGCATAGCTTATGGAATAACTTTAGAATTTTTATTAAATGATCTGCATTACTACTGTGCCTTTTCGTTCAAGCTGAGAAAGTTTTCCACTGTCTTCTGCCGCACCCAATATCCTTTAACAATTATAAGGGAAAGATCCAGATGCTTTTACACTGTTGTTTTGTTGTTTTCTTATTTCATAAGCTATATGAACAGTCATGTTTGTACTATAATTACTTTACAGATTCACTTATTATCAGAGCCAAGTGGAAGAGTTCTTCTCAATAGCTATATGGACCTTTATAGATTTGGTCTACATTCATGTGATGGGTGGTATGTATTATTAGCAAAGCTTCTGAATGATATATGGTTCGATGGGTTTGTTTCTGTTACTCTTACCTAAATATATTAATGCTCTTTAAAATGCATACAGCTTTAGTGACATTTTCTTTTATGATTAAAAGTATATTTTATTCTACCCTTATATGCAATTTTAGTCACATGTTCTGTGATGAAATATATAACTTGCGGTAATCCAAGCTGTAACTATTTTTTGGTAACTCAATGAAAATGATAAGTATAATATCGTATTGTAATAAAAGAGATTGAAAAATATTTCAGGATAAACTATATTAGGTTTTCAGTTAATTTTGTTCAACTGTACTGTTTTGTTACTAACTATATACATTTCACGCTGATACTGTACATGTGATCTATACACATGCAGCAGACTAAGAGAATCAAACTTTTTCCGTCTAAATAGAATATGGATGATTATTATGTTCTACCATGATGTTCTTATCATTACACTTTTTCTGCTATTAATTTGAATCAAATTAGGAGGGAAGTGACATGTTAATGGATTAAATAAATTAAAAGCATAGTAACATGTTGATAGTTCCTTGAAGGAACAACATATTTTGATAAAAAAATATGGTTTATCGGTACTTGAAAACTAGATCAACTGCTTAAACTCAGCCAACTGAAGAAACGACCTTGAATTTAAACTGTACAATTTAAATTTTTATTTGGTGATTCCCTAACAACCACCAATGACCTCTATATTAAAGCACAAAACACATTAAATCTAAAGTTCTGTTACTTAAGTACCAAAGGATTTGGATATCATTCACATTTACTATGCATGTGTTGCTTGAAATGACCAACACGAGGATTATTAGATTGTAGAACAGTTTGGAAATATAGGATTAATAGATCTACAGTGTAAATGTTTTGGTGTATCCTTTCACGGAGAAATTATAAATCGTTTATTTTTGTTTTATAACATATACAGTTCCATCTATAAATAAATACATTTACTTCAGGCACGTGAGAGTATATTTTCTCATTAAATAATTGTTCCTAACATACGACTATTAGCATGATCTTCCTTCACAACCTTAATTTGCATTTTGGGTTCAGCCTACTATTTACAAGTTGGTCTCTTTGGTTTTTTTATTACCGCATATGACCTTAACTGTTCCTATTAGTTTTTCAGAACGTTAGTTTAGAACTTGGTTGTGTATCTTCTGCATTTCATGTTTACGTCAAAAGTATTTTGCGCATTGGATTATATTTTTACAAAATTTTGCTCACTTTTTTAATTTATCCTATACTGCTAGCTCCAACCTATCTTCCTTCCACATCACATGACCAAAGACCACTTCGGTTTATGAAGATGTGCTTTTATATAATATATATCCCTGCATGTCTTTGCAGTTGGTGTCGACCTGTAACCATTCAAACGTGATCTTTCTGGGACGAAAAAATGCTCAAAATTTTGATTTATATTCTTGCACCTTTCAAATTTAATGATTTTTTATTGGCTTTTTTACTTTTACTGGATTCTACTCTTTTATTCATGCAGTTAGGCACGTCAATGCAATAGGAATCTGGAACCAAGGTTTACTCTCCATAAAGGTACCATACGCATGAAATTTTTACAATAATACAACTGTAATTTTGTTTCTTTTTTGGTCCCCAAAATTCAGTTTGTATCAGGTATAACTAATGAAAAGTGCCTGTTATGTACTTACATGGAAATGTAGTCAATGTTCACATGCTATAAACTTATTTCGTGACTATTTCTTATTAGTAAACACATGAAATAATAACGTTACTTAACATATGTCACTATTAAGAACTAATGATTTTCATCAACTGTCTGTTATGATTATCTATTATCATTGTACTAATTTAGACATTGCCTACTGGCTTTTGTCCAAACTGTCAACTATTTTAAGGCATTAACCATTTCCTCTGCTTATTTGATTTTTTCTCTTCGTCTGTATTTATAAATTCGATATAAATATGGCAAGTCGGATTCACCAAAATTGTGCATAAAAGATGTAATACATTTCAAAAAATTTCATATGATGGTGTAGAGTATATTATAATAGATATACTTAAATCACTAAGTTGATTTTGTTTCACTCAGTCTTCCTACTGGGTGTCACATTGTGTTCAACTTCTTTTCATATTCTTCTTTGGCTGCTGTTGCATTGTACTACATTCTACTTCTTTGTTTCCTATTTGTTTGGATTTATATGGGAATGAAATACTGCATATGCATTTTTCATGCATAATATATAAAACTGTGTTTGTTTCCTGAGTAACGAACTATATGGCAATTAATGTTGGGTTATCACAATATTATGTGGTACGACTTATCATTTATCCATCTTACTTTTATCAAGAAAACACAGTGAAAGAGTTGAAGAGTTTATCACTCCATTGAGGATACAGTTTTCCATTCGGGTATGACTTCTGGACTACTATCATTGCAGTTACTGTACTCATTATTCAATATGATGCTTGTTTATATTTCGCACCTCCTGCCATTTACAACACATCATAAATTAAAATTAGCAGTTTTTGTAATAATTATCCTCCAGCGCATTTAACCTGACAGATTACGAAAAGACATCCATTATTACAATTCCAATCCTTTATAACCTGCTGCCAATCTATTGCTCATACACAAAGCACCTTCAACCAACAAATTTTCTTTTCTTCTCTCAATCATAGAAAATTCACCCTCATCTATAGACTCACTGACTGTTGACACTGTTGGAGCAACAATCAGAGTCCGTGTTGCAAGGATGTGGGACTCCATAAACCTAAAAAGCAATGATGTTTTTGGGTTTAATATGCAGTTGCTTGATAAGAAGGTTAGCCTTTACGACGTTTCTGACTTTGTTCGTTTTCTACATCCTACTTTTATCCCCGTTTGTTTAAATCTTATGGTTATTGCCTCTAACAAGATTGGGATAATCTTCGTACATATTTACTTTAAATTTAATTTCTCATCTGTCTTTTATTCCAAATTTTTAATACATGTGTTTATGTACTTTTTTATTACACGTTAACTATGTCTTTTATCCTCCCAATGGTGACTTCAAAGCTTAAACTGGTCTTCCAAATTTTGTACCGTGCTTTCGTTTGTTAAATGTTACAAGGTTTTGCATATACGAGTTTCCGCATAAATTTATACTTTTGGCTTTTACTGTTCTCCAGAATATTTTGGTCTCATTTTAAATGAAAACATCTTCCCCTTCTGATTTCATTTTTCTCTTTTCATCCTTTCATGTTCAACCTTTTATTGTTTCTCATTTTTCGAACATCGTATGTGCTTACAGTATGCTTTCCTTTGTCCCTTTCGCCATTACAAAATTAAAATATACACACATGTTTTTTTTTGCAATTGATTGCATACTAGATAATTTACCATGTATCCCATTTATATTCCAACATGTGTGATGCCATGTGAAACAGATTCATCACCAATACATGTAGTTCGGATAGGTTATATCAGTTTTTCTTTATTTACCACATTCGATACATGCTAAGCTGAGAATAATGCTTGCAGGTTTAGTGTTTGTGCTACAGACGCATGCATCCCCCATGCATGTATTAGTCATTGTTTTGTTCTGTGCATATTCATATTCCATCAAAGTATAAAACTGGCAGATTTTTAGCAGACAAACAATCAAATTAACTATGCTATTTATGCAGCATTCGAAGTTGTTTTGTTCTTATATTGATGTGACTGTGCATGTTAAGCTATCGTCTTCTACATTGTTTTTTTTCTCCCACTGCTCTTACGAATTTCGTTAACCCAACATTTGGTCATATATATATATATATATATATTACATTATCTATCTTCTTTTACTTCATTTTATGTGAATTCTTTGTCGATCATGCCTCATCTACTATTTCTTCATCTTCATTACCCAATTATTTTGATATTCATCGTGGTACATATAAAACCAATACTGTCGCATCCATTGTACCTCAAACATTCATATTCCCACTTCACATTTACTGTTCCTATAAATTTTCAATTCCTCCAACTCTGCATTAATTTCCCACTGTTCAGTAGTTTTGTACGCCTGCTGTTATACTTTCCCCTTGCATAATAAAACAGTACTAACAACTTTTATTTTTCAGCACGTAAAAAAAATAACTTTTCACGCAGCCTGCCTTCATAGAATGGCAACGGATGCAATGCGATAGCTCATGGCTACTATTTCAACCTCATATATTTTCATCCTCAGGTTTTACTTAGACAGTACATTCATATAGGCATCTGCACCTGCGGTTCACCGTTACTACATGAAAGTGTACACATAGTCGCGTACTAATGCTTTCTCTTATTTCAGGATGGAGAAATACACGCAATTGTAGGGCCCCGTTTCATGCCACTATTCCTCGGCAAGCTTAAGGAAGGGTTGATTTACGACATAGTTGATTTCAACGTCACACCTGCTGGTGACAGTTATCTTCCGTTCCACAACCCAATTAAGATCGACTTTACTGCGCTTACAAAGGTGACAGAGGTCGACAACCATGATGACACCATACCTGCACATAAGTTTTCCTTTGCAGACTATCAGTCCATAATTAACAGAACCGATACTGTTAAATACTTGACTGGTAAGTATACTACATCCCATCTGCTTTCCATTTCATTCTATTACCCTTCCACTTACCTATTTCCAAATCAAATACGACTCAACCCCTCGACTTAGATGTCATTGGAGTCCTCCACCATGTTGGTGCTGTCGTCAACCAGTCTGTCGGGAATGGTTCAGTGACTACTAAGCGCGAGCTTATCCTATATCTTCACTGGTATCTGTTACTTCTGTATTTTTTCAACCCACTACATAACTGCCTTTTAACTTCTAATATATTCTTAGATGACCATTAACTTATCTCACCTACAGTGGTAACCGCATTACCGCTACACTGTGGGGCAACAAAATAAACTTGATAGACGACTCCACTGTCACTGACACCACCAAAACAGTTATCCTTACGTCGATGACCGTAAAGAATTAACGGGGTATATTTCCTATATCTACATATCCTCATGTACTTTGTTTATATATTTGTTACCCCTAACACATTGCTGCTGCCTTGGCGTACAGGTAAACCAAGCATGAGCTCAACTACTGCAACGTTTTTTTACACCGATTTGGATGTTGCTGAGGGATCTGATATGCTTAAGAGGTCGACCCCACTAACCGCATATCAATATTACTTACTACGAAAAAATCGAACTTCTTTCGGCCTCCTACTAACACTACCATTTTCTACTGTTTTCCCAGCTTCCGCAAAAGGAAATTCCCTGCGTTTTCATCTGAGGACGTTCAGTCCAAAACACCTGCCAAGATAATCACTAATAAGTGCATATCCGAAATAATCAGCTCGGATCTTCCATCTGCGTACGAGGTAAGTACACTACACCTCACTCCCTGCCTACCTGCCTTGCCTGGTACAGTTTTTTTCCCTTCCAAACACCGCACTCCTAAAAAAATCTGTGTATCCGACTGTTTTTAACACTACGGTTGTGACAACATTTGCCTTTTACCTGGGGAGATAATTGTATTCCTACATAACTGATCTTCTGCTCTTTGCCAAGTCTTTGCATGCATAAGTTCATACTCATCGTCAAAAGCTAACTTTTCTAAACTGCGTGGCATTTTTTCTCTCCCAACAACTTACCTACCTGGTCATGTCCATTCCTAAATTTTTCGTGCTAAGCGTAATTTTTCCCTTCTCACCATGCTACAGTTCTCCCTTAAAATTCCCCCTATGCTTGCACGTAGACTATAATTATGGAAAATTACATCCTTATCTTGCATTTTCATGTTTCAACAAATTAATTTTAAGAGTTTAAACTTGGACAGTTTATAATTTACTGATTTATCTTTCCTGTCTTATATCTGTATGGCTACCATATTTACAGTAACTATGTTTTCTAACTACGTTTTACTATTTGTTTTCTCTTGGTACAATGACAAATAAATATTTGATCATCACAATGCTTGCTTACTGTATTTACAGTATTGCTTTACTTATCATAGCCATAACAGACTTCTACTTCATTTACGATACTACTTCAACCACTCACGACATCAACCTTTCTAATTTAGGGGAAAATCTACGCTTTTGAAGCTAAAATAACAGGACTTTCTCTCGACAATGGATGGGAATACTTATCTTGCAACGTTTGCAAATCCCGCATAAGCACATCGACACATACGAATTACTGCAGCAAGTGCGACAGAGATGTCGAGTTTCCATTGCATAGGTAATGACATCACAATTATGCTTCCATGTATACCTACTTTTACCACTCATCATCCTTTATCTTTTCTCCATTACTAGGTTTCGTTTGGAAGTAATCGTTGATGATGGCACCGCGTCTGTTCCAATCCTTCTATTTGACAAATTGGCAGAGTTTGTTGTGACACAAAAGGCTGAATCTTTATACCTAATTCAGAGAAATGAGGTACTTCTTAATTTATCTAAGTCAGCATATGCTCCAAAATCAGCCACGTCATTTGCATACGTTATACACCTAGCTGTAGTCGCTGACATGTATAATGTAGAAAAGGACTAATGAATTTGTTTTTTAACACACGATTAAGATGCAAAAAATATACTGAAGATTAAAAAAAACCTCTGAATAAGTCAAAATCCACCAAGACTTTTTCAAAGAAAATGAAACATTAAGTGCAGAATGTTTACCGATGTTCCTATAAAGAATAAAAAATGTAGTAAAGCGTCTTATACACTTCGTCTTCTTTTCTACCTCAATTTGTGGCCCCTTTTTTTTCCCACACTTATGTTTTCTATAACAATTTTTGCAAGTTGATCACACGACATAACAGGAATATGGTACCAGGTGATTTAATCCCATACTACATGGTTTTAGCTCAATTTCACAGTAACGTAGGCTGACATTCAGAACTAAATCACAGAATAAATATAAGGATTCATATTACCCAATGAAAATTATTACGATAATTAACATTAAAACCGTTACTCTTGAAACCCATACTACAAAACTAGATCCCGAGCGGAGGGTAAGTTAGATAGCATGTTAGAAATTATCCTAGAAATTAAGATAATCTACCTACTCTGCTGCAACATTATACAAGATATTTTCCAGTAACAAAACATTTATTTTGCATGAAGGTTGGGGGTGCGAAAAAGGTAGCAACTATTCTCGAACAAATAGTCGGTAAAACTGAAAATTTTCACGCCAAAGTTGACACATATACTACTTCTGCTGGGAAGAAAAAATTAACAGCAACTAAAATTTCTCCTCCATCTACCAACAGCAACAGTATGCAACCTGAACAAATCACTCCTAAGGTACCTATTTCACCATCAATATACGTATGTCTTCGTGCAAACAACTGTTATGTTCAACACACTACATTTATACCTGACTTTTTTTTTCCAGTACCTATAAACCATTTGTTTGTAAACTAATTTTTACATGCTATAACACTACAGGGTCCAGCTATCTCAGACAGCAAAATCAATCAGCCTAAAGGAAATCCGAGAAAGAAAAATCGTACGGCTGCCGTTTAGACTCTACATTGTTTTTAAACACATCTCATGTTATCGTTAATGCTGTAGTGCAAGTACTTTTCTTCGTTATCTGACTTCTGTTACGTACTCTGTTTGGTTTAAAATAAAGTATTATAACTTTCTATCCACTACATATCTCTAAATATACTTATTCAGGAAGCAACTAAAAATCTCCTGTGCAGTTACAACAATGAGTTTTAACCTATACGTCCACTAACTACCACAACTACCGACAGCTGTTAGTCATATGATTAAAGCTTGCTATGCTGGGATTATTCATGACTGTGTGTAAAGCTATTCATATCTGTACTTGCATATTTTACTACTCCATACTTTTATACTGTAGCCATTCTTGCCCGTGCATTGTAGTATATTTTCCATATTTTTTGGCCTCCGTGCATTGTTCATTATTATTACTAGAAAGCTGCCTATAAATAGATTGCTATACGTACATTTATTGAAGAAAATTAACTCTTTGGATTTAAATCATTTCCGTCTGCGTGCTGTACAGCTAATGGATGGAATCGCAGTTTCTTGTGGTTTCACATTTTTAAGTTTATATTAATCTTTCTATGTTCAGGCCTCAGCAACTGATAAATTCAGTTTGTTCATATAAAAAAATATTGTTAGCTAATCGATTTCTATATATTATACAATCTCTATCACAAGTGGAGTACAGTGTAATATAATCAATATTATCAACAACACATGGACAAATATGGGCAACTAGCTTAAAATACATGATTCAAACATTTAAGCTCTCCTCAATTACCCATCAAAAAGCCAAACTTCTTGATATCCTGCGTTCGCATACATATCCACATTTCTTCTATCAATTTTAACGTAGGTAACACTTATGTAATACATGTACGGAACTGGGGTTATGAACTCTATGTATCGAACATTCCAGCCAAACAAGCAATTGTCACTAACCGCTATAACAAGGACACCAAATCTTTCCTTCCGATACCTAAGGTATTAATTCAATATCCTATACTTACCTAAAAAATAAACTTATTTTCTCACCTCTTATTTTTTTTATCCGCATTAGTAATTATCCTAATGCATCTATAATCATCATCCTAGGTTGACATCCATGGACAGGTAAGTTCATAACCTTACCCTGTTATTATACTTCCTCTCTTCACCGATATTACATTCTGCATGCTGTTTTATTTCATTGACATCATCAACAGGTTGACGAACACATAACGCTACTACAATCCATTTTGGGCTCTAGGGGAATCCAAGTTACTATATCCCCACTAATGGTTATGTCCTCCACTTACATATAACACAGACATAGTAACTAAACCTATTTAATTTTCAATATTATACTCATGGTATCATCTATTTCACTGTAGGTCCCATAATAACTAGCTTCTACCTTGGACCGAGCAAGGATTGAAAAAAGACGTCTTCACTGTCTGAAGCAACAACTCCGCTCAAAAAAGGTACACACCATCCTGCACCTGAAATAGCTTTTCACCATCAATGCATTCACCGAATTGCATTCTACGCTTCTTCAATTGATATATAGGTTCTTAAACACATCTGCTCGGAACATGCTTTGGACAAAAAAATAAAAGAGCTTGAAAACTCCATTCCATTCCACGCAAACTCATCAGACAATGGAGTGAATAAGGTAATCCACCTAATAGAGTCACGACTACCTGTCGTATCGCTCAGATTAAATAGCATTACCTCATTCCTTAACAGGTTACAGTACGACTAAACAACTCTACTGCTGGTGTGTGCATTACAAGCTTAGACTTGCTGAATGTTCTTAGCACTCACAGGTTTAACAGTGAAAATTCATCGTACAACGAATTTACCCATGCACCCAATTTCAAACATCAGTAAGTTTGCAGTTAACATTATATTTACCAAATTTAATGTTCGTCCACGACATTGTTAAGGTCCATACAATTTTTTTACATCATTCTATAATTGCAATTAACGTATCAATGCAAACATTTCAACTGCTGTTATTCGAAAATATAAACGATTATGAGATTGTGAGAAAATTGTGAATTGTACTACTGGAACGGCTCTGACTGACTATGACAATGTGAGAAAAACATGTTTCACATTTTGTACATGTTGTCATATTGTTTTTTTCCTCATCATTCCTAATTTCATTCCTCCAGTTGCAGTGCATTATTTATCTTTTACTAATATTATTACTGAGTTGCTGAAATCCTTCACGAAATGCAGATGGTGGTTCGACAACCTGGTCAGTAAGATTGGGATATGGAAGGCCTAGCTATTATTGAGGAAACCAATTGAAAGAGTAATCATAACTTCATCATTTGCATTTTCCCAAGCCAGGACACCTTTACTTTTTTACTGCTGTACTTTATAATGGTACTTCATTTTTTTTCTAATTTTTATTGGTCACATCGCATGTACAAATTTACAACTTTCTGTTCATTCATGTAACTCTGCATTTAAAATATATATTATATGGTTTTAGTTCAGAGCCAATTACTTTTTTCATTATTCCCTGTTTCCATTAACACTCTTTTTAATTGTACATAATTACATGTTTATTGTTCACTTTCCCTATGACTACTTAATCTGCATGTCCAAGAATAGCAAGTCAACTTCTACATTTTTATTGATCTGATTCTTTGTTGCGCGCTTTTGATAAAATCTAATTTTTGCACTGAAGTATTCTGAAACAAGGATAAACAACACTTATGTGTTTCATAATCTTCTATTTTCACCATGTTAAAATTTGCCTGCATACCCATTTTAAATGTTTCCATGCAAAGTAATATATAATTATAATATGCTCGCCGGATCCGTGTGCGAAGCACGGGTTCGCACTAGTATTGTTTAATAAGTGGCAAAGTATTTCAATCTGTATCTCCAAATTAAGTGTATTTACCTTTCTAATATGTTAATTAATTAGGGGGCCAACATAAGTTTTTCTCTCTCATTATTGTGGGAAATAATTCGGTTAACAACATTCATGAAGTTAATAAATAATTTCCCAGTTGGATATTATGGGGAACGCATGTGCATATTATGTTATCTTAGTATAGGCTTTCCAATGCTGAGGTCCGTGGTTCAATTCGTCCTTTCCATCTATATTCGGTCATTTAAGTCAGATAATTTTGTACGACTGGAGGAGATAAATGACCATGGATTAATAGGCATGCATGTGCGTCTCCCTCCCGACCCGATCATTCTATGATTATTATTTTCACTGTGTAAATAATGAAGATATTTTTTGAAATGGGTGAAGAAGATACATTAAGTTGGAATGTGAATTTTTCAGGTTATGAATCTAATTGGCGATGTAAAAGGAAAAGTTGCTATTTTGGCGGACGACATGATTGATACAGCAGGTAACTTATTGTATTATCCAGTCGCTTGCATGATTTTATGTGGAATTCCATAGTTCTGTGTTACTGAATTCCCTCTTTTTTTTCTTTATAATGAAATTAAGTGCAACCACAAATGTTGCAGCTTTATTAAAGAAAGAATGAGCTAAATCGGATCTTACCTGTGCCGCACATGCTGTTTTCAGGTGAAAGATGGGTTACATAATATATCAATGTTACGAAAATAGGAGCTGTATCGGTATTTCGTATTTTCTATTATACTGACATGAGCTCAAAGAAATTTACATTTTTCTAAATTAGAGCTGATCTGCCATTTTCATATTTGTACGCAGCAACTATCAAATGAATTTACTGAATTAGAAGTATAAATATTGTGCATTTTGTAGCCCACCTGCAATTGAGAGATTGTCTGGTGGCGTTTTTAAACAAGTGATAATCACGAACACAATTCCAATAGTTGAAGTTATTTTCTTCAACTGACTGTACTTTCTGTTGCAAACCCTCCTGCTGAAGCCATTTTGCGCATTCATGGCGATGCCTACGTTAGTGACATTTTCCAGTGATGCACAGGTCCTAGAGTATTTTTTTATTTTTTCATTTTTTATTTATTATTGTCTTGTTTATATTCGATTTAGCTTTCTATTTTTTTATTTCTCGTGAAGGGAATGCAACAAAGAGAATCCTGTAAGGATGCTTGTTAAATCATTTTGTTAATTGATGCCACAATATTGTTCATCTGATTAAAATAATGGTACCCTTGTAGCAATGTATGAAAATATAATGTTTCTATCCAAAGAAAATCCCATTATAATTTTATGAGAGGAAAAAAAATTGTAATTTTTTGTTGGTTTTGATTAAAGAATCATTTGCATTATTCAAATCAAGATGATGTTCAAACGTATTTGTAAAAGAAGATGAAATGAGAAAAAAAATATTAGTAGTACAAGAAGAAAAATACATGTTTTTAACTTCATTTTATAATATACTATTTTCAAGTCATATTGCTTACATTATCTCTGATTTGAAAGTGTCCGAGTATTACTTGTTTATGTTTAACTCTTCATATTTTGATCATAATTCATTAAATTGTTTGTACTGGACGAAGAACGGAAGTAGAAATTGTAACTTTTTTTTGGCCTGGAACATTTACACTGTCATAGCATGCAAGCGATACAAGAAATTATATTCTTATGGTAACACAAGCACATATTAAGCTCATTTCACGGTCCATAAATGAAAGAGCTAAACATACATAGGTAAATGTACGTTGAAACTTGAATTTGAAACAAATAATCAAGAAGAGACAAAAAAATACAAACAAATTAACAACATTTGTGGTGTGCTTCCATCATCTGGTTCTTGGGCACATCGATAGATCGATCAAATAACAAAACGATAGGGTTCAGAAAGGACTTTTAAAGTTTATGTTCGACGTAAGAAGGAACGAGATACTTCCGTCCAACAAATTAATTATCTATGAGATAATAGAACGTAGTGTTTGGTTTAAAAACGAATTTTATGTTTTCGGTTTTCAATATGTATGTCAAATATGAAAAGAATGGAGAGACGACGGATGAGATGAAAGAAAGATGGATGAAATGACGAAGGGAATAGGACGGAAGAATGAATTATTTCACGTGTTTGCGTTATTTCTTAAAACACATAAAAAACATGTTTTCTATTTTGCATGCTAATTTCGTTTTCTAAACCGGTCGTTTTCGATAATATACATGTGTCATGTGCATTTTTGTGTGAACGAAAATCCATAAAATAATAAACCAAATACAATCGAAATGTTCTCAAATGAAGTTTTTGAAATTATGCACTTTCGCTGTTAACTTACATGATAAGTAGAAAGCTTTTTTGTTAACTATAAGATCTATATTTGCATAAATCTATATTGCTTAACCATAAAATAATAAACCAAACACTACTGAAACTGTTACTTCTATCTATTGTCTAACTATAAATGAAAACTGTTACTTTTATCTATTAATTAACTCAGGGATATATGTTCCGGTGCTTATCTAATTTTCCTTATTCCTCTATCTTGACTTCAAATGCGTTCACAAACAATTTTTGCTTTGTTTCTCATTTTTTCCACGTCGGAAACTAGGAGCAGAGCATGTTTTCTTCTACCATCCATGCAAGGAAATTGAATATTTTGAAAATGATGCATCGGACAAGTCCGACATGATGAACACCGAAATTTAATTTTAACTTAAAAACAAAATAATAAATTTAAAACAAAGGTCAAATAACAATAAGTCACAAGCTTTAAAAAATTATATATGTTTATAACTTGTAAGAATATTTATTTTCTGTATATATGTATGTCTATGTGTGTGTATAAAGTTGCTAAACAAATTTTTGTAAAAAGTAAAACCATATAAATAATAAGTTGATAATTTTCGTAGAAAAATGACACTGGTAATCATCTCAATTACAATTCCTAGCAATTGGGATAACCAAAATCTTTGGGTGAAGTAGATGCAAAATAATCACCTCAAAAGCAGGAACTTCTGGTCTATTACAATTCCTAGCAATTCCAGCTGGCTTTGGAAATGTCTTCTCCAATTGAGACCAACTCTCCTCCCTCTAAACAAATACAGTGGTGAAGCTCATCTAATCACTTATTCTGGAGTGCTTTTGGGTTGAATCTGGCTCGGTATTGAATTATATTATATTATATAACCAAAGGCTAGCTTTTAGTATTCCTTGAGAATGCATAGACAAGGAACTACATGTTATAATATATGTAAATTATAAAGAGTGGATATACTATACAATATTTGTTATATTTTGTTTAGTCCCACATTATAGGATAAGTTAAATCTCAAGCTCTAAAACTTTTATATAATGGAGCATGTGTAATGGAAATATATTACTAATTTCAGAAATGAATAAAATGTTTTTTTTCTTCTAATGACTTCTTATTTTTATATGGTTTATAACAGGTTATCATGTATTGGATATTCAAATCCGAAGAATATGATCTATCTCTTCCTCTTATTCAACCGATAAAATCAGATTTGAAATTTTCTAGATCTGCTTTTTTAGATTTGTTTTGTGATTGATTTAGATCTAGATTTAAGTATTCTTGTTTCGTAATTCTATATCTATTTCTTAATTTTTCAAATTTGGATTTAATTTTTAATAGATCTTATCTTTTCAAGATCTTATTTTATCATGGATCTAAATTTAGAGATCTTATTCCACTGTACATGTATTTTTGTCATCATATTTCAGATCTCATTTACTATAGATCTTGTTTTTTTGTTCTTATTTTTCTGATCTCATTATATTGTAGATCTCAAAATCACATTCGAATAATATATCTTTGAGATTTGTTCATTTAAAAAATAAAATGTTGGGGTTTTTTGAATTTGGATTTGAATTCATTTCAAACTTGCTTATTATTGCATGTTTTTTGAGTTCATTATTTGGAAAGCAAATATTGTATTTAACAAATTCTGTTGTTGATTCAAATAAATTTATTGAAGTTAATTGCGTTTTGGTTTGTGATGTAGGTCTAAGTAATCTATACATGTTTGGTAAATGAAGTTTTCATTTTGAAAACTCTTTGATTTGGATTTTGACTTTGGAAATAATTTTGAAATATATAGTTTATATTTTCAGAAGAAATATTTTATTGTTTCTTAGAGAAACATATACAAGAATAATGCATATTTAGAAGATCGTATTAAGTTCAAATTCAATATTGATATTGATTTAGCACACCTGAAGTGAATGGAAATATTAATGAGCGCATACACGATAAACATAACTTTTAGCATTTGAAATAAAATTAAGAACCCGCAGTTCCTATAATATACTAAAAGCTTGAGTTTCCATAAATAATCAAATTTCAAGTTTTCTTGTAATAAAGAACCAGAAGTTCCAAAAAAAGCGGAAACTTGAATTATTAAAGGGATATATATGTAAGAGTTATTTCAAAAAATTTGACTATTAAGAAGTAAAGATTCTCTTATGGTATTCGTTTTAATTTTATTTTCGATATACTGAACTTAGATTTTAGATGAAATTTTGCTAAGTAACGTTAGTTAGATTGATTTATTTGTTTGTAAAAAATCAATTCGCTGTGACAATATTTTATATTTTAGGCCGCAATAATGTTAAATTGCATTCATCTTTTTAATCATAATTTCATCAAATGTTGTCGTTATAGTAATAAATTAAATTACCTTATCATCATAAATGCATTGACTATAGTAAATTAAATGATGTTGTGTTTTTATGTTTGGAATAAGTGTAGACATATGGTTTATTATCTAGTGTATTTATTTTAGGAAACAATGTTCGATATAACGAAAGAAATAAGCTTGAATAACAAGCTGAAGTTGTGAAAAGATTTTTTTTCAACCAGAAGTTGTATAACTCAGTCCAAGACCTGAAGTCCTGAACTATGTAATGATTTGTTGATAAACTCTATGACTTGAAATCTTATAGTTATTTTTTTTATTAGTCGAAATGTATAAGCTTCTAAACAAGAAGTTCACACAAAATTTGAGAACCCGAAATTCATAATAAATTAATGAGCTTGAAGTTCATGAATTAGAAACCCGAAGCATTCTTGAAACTATGTGAAATGTTAAGATTACACTTCTTGAAGAAGTTAAAAGAGATAAATACGTCTTAACCAAGATTATGGCAGTGCGTTCAAAAGATTTCAAAAATCACAAAATGAGTTATATCTTACTTACATCTTAGCATTTACATATTATGTTGACCAAATATCCTAAAGGTATTGTGTTGTATGGCATTTCAAATATGTCTTGAATTGAAAATTAATTATTAATTTAGCTTTGAAAAGGATGTTCATTACTTATAAAATATGAATTCAAATGACTTTTAGTCCATATTTCTCATTTTTCATTTCAGTTTATATGTTGTAGTTGGTTGAAAATGTTTTCCTCCATTATATATACTTCTATGTGGTCAATTTATAGGTTCTATGCAATGCGAAATATAATTTCATTTCAATATGTGCAGCTTTAATTTAATTATTCTCTATGTTGCTTTCTCGTTGATATATCTAAATATAGACCTGATCTTTACTAATCGCACTATGTTATGAAGCCTAAAGTTTTGACAAATTATTTTTGGGTGCATTAGTCAAGCTATTTAATTGACGAAATACATTATAGTATTATCCAGAGGAGATAACTCATATAACGTACTATTTAAGTTTATGAATGTGTGTGTATATAATCTCTTGATGAGATGTTTTCTTTAAAATTTATATTGCAAATCCAACATCCCAGAAGAGATGTTATAGAAATTTTATTTTTGTTAGATTGCAATTCCTTAAAAAGAAACACTATATTCCCTGAAGGAATATCATATAAAACATTAGATGTAATAAAAATAATTTATCTCTAAAAAAAGGTATTGTATACTAATATTACAGTTTAGAAGTAGTGGTTCTATATCTTGCATCTTACTTTCATTTGGTGCATATAATTTTGTTAGTGTATTAAAAGTTTGATGCGACATTGCAGAAACAGTTACAACAAAAATCTCTAATAGAGATATTTTATGCTAGTGTAAAACTAGTAATTATGTAATTTATGTGAAAGAAATATTGTATATTGATATGACATTCTAATAGTTTGCATATATATCTCTAGAAGAGATAAGTTTGCTCCAGAAGTGGTGATAGTAAAATATCTCTAGAAGAGACTTATACATTTGGAAATGATAAAATATCTCTAGAAGATATTTGTTTGTATATTTGGTAATTTTATTAAACCAAATAAATGTATAGAAATTTGATTATGAAGGATTCCAATTTAGTTTAGATTTGATTCTAACTTAAAATTTGAGAGCTATGTAATATGTATCATATATTTCATTATGATTATATCAAACCTCCCAAATAGGTAAGATTTCAAACTGTCTCTAGAATACACTATTTTATGTTCATGTGTCTAATTATATGCTAAAAGTCATGGTCATATATATTATTTCATAAGAAATATTATATGTACAACCCTTTTTTGAAGAAATATCTTTGAATATTCTTTTGAAGAGATAGGCTATATGTCATATCATACATTTCATGAAAGCTATAAATACCATCTTGAAGAGGTCTGTATGTGCAACTAATATAATATAATGTATTTATAAAATTCCAAGTGTCAAGTAGCTACTCTTATTTTTTTGGGTAAGTATATATCTTTTATTGAACTCTCTAGAAGAGATGTGTAGAAATGTCTATATGTAATTATAACTATATATTGTTCTCTCACAAGTAATCATAATTAATGTTTAAAAGATATATTTGAGATGTAATTGAGAATTAAAATTTAACAACTTGAAGTTGTGTGTATAAATATTTGAACCAGAAGTTCAATATGGTTCCAAACCAGATGTTTTGAACATTATCATACAGTCATGAAGCATGCCTATTGACATAGATCTACACACAGAAATTAATAGTTGTAATAGTTTGTTCTAAAACTCACCAACTCAAATGAGAAAGAATATGCAAATTTATAATATATATATGTAATAAGTGGATGCACGTATATATCAATATATGTAGATATTCAAATAACAACTTGAAGTTTGTTATGAGCTGATCTTATAGATTATGCATAAATATAATTCAGTGATTCAAAATTCAATCAACATAAATGTTGAACGACCTGAAGTCCTGTATGCATTCGAATGATCTACATAATAAGTAAATTCCTCCAATTGGTTAGATCAATGAACGAGAACAAACTCTAATAAGCAATATCAATTGAATGCATCTTATCAACTGATAATAGAATTATCCTCCTATAATAATATGTATGATGTATTTTCTTGTAGCAATATCATAATGGATCAAAATGAGAATCCAAAGACAATTATTATTAAATGTGACAATGTTCGTCAACATTGAGAGGGGTGGGAGGATAAAAGAGATGCAAAATATTAAGTAATTTAAATAAATTATCAATAATATCCCAAGTATACTTGCTACAACTAGTTGTAATCCTAGAAGGACCAAAGGGTATAAATCACATCTAAAGTGTAGTAGAGAAATTAGTTTGAAATATTTTTGAAGAAAGTAATAAAGATGCCAAATATAGAAGGTGAGTGTTTTTTAAGAAACACTTAAAGGTGCTCTGGAAGAGACCCATGACATGATTGTCAAATAAAACTAGAAGTAGTTTGGGTACCTAAATAGAATAAATATTGAGATATCAACAAATCATATCTAGAACTGACAAGAAATAATCACCAATGATAAATTTTTAAATAATAAAAAGCGCTTATGTTTATAAATAGATTAAAGATCTTGAATTAGAGGAAACACGATTGGCCATCATGAATCATTTACTAATATATAATTGTGGACTTGTAATCCGCAAAGTAGCGAACGTGTTTGAAACACTTAATATACCTCAAAGGTATAAATATTGCTTAAATCATATTAAACGATGAAAGCATACAAATCCCGAAGAATATAAATAACTTTGGTGGACATTATTTTGATCATGAAGTATCAAACTCTTTAGAAGAAATATCATTACATGAATATCTACGATTGCACAAGTTGCACTCTTTTCCTCGTTAAAGGTTTTTTTTCCCATTTGGGTTTTTGTAATAGAGGTTTTTAATAAGGCAACGTACAATATCTATAGCGACTGAATGGATATATGAACGCGGGATGATAATAATGAGGGTGAGCAGTTATCATACACAATGGACAATTTAAAGCTACCATATGAGCATCCAAGATTTTGAAGACGCATATCCAAGGGGAGTGTTATAATATATGTAAATTATAAAAAGTGAATATGATATACGATGTTTGTTATATTTTGTTCCTACATCATGGGATAAATTCAATCCCAAGCTCCGAAACCTTTATATAAAGGAGCTTGTGTAATAGAAATAGATTATTAATTTCAGGAATTAATTAAATGTTTCCTTCCTTTTTTTTTAACGGCTTCTTAATATTATGTTGTTTACAACAATGCATCCACTTTGATCAAATTATCTTAACTTACTCAAACTGCACATCTGTTAGATATCTCCGGAATAAAATCGCTAAGAATATGGACAAAAACTAAAACTCAATTTAACATTAGTGTTGTTTACATAGCTCTCTGCTCTGATCATAACTCTCCAAGACATCCATGTTACAAATGAATATGGAATAGTTACAAAACTAAAAAAGACAATCTAATGCTATGGAAGATTATCCAAAACTCAATCCTTATACAAGACAACTAATTTTAAGGGTTCATCTGTTCTGCTCCTTCTTCCATACTTACACTGAGATGTGGTTCGTGATTGAAACTCTGTTGGATTGGTGCCTAAATGAGACGCAGCATAACTTTCTGCTTCATTTATTGAAACTCAGTCGCCCCGCCGACTTCATTTAATTACGATGACAATTTGAATTGCAAACCCTAGATCCAGTTGGAATCAGGCGATTCAACTATTAACCTGCATGCTCCTTCCCTTTTTGTGCTTGCCGACCCCTCACCAATTCTCATGATGGTTTGAAAGTAGTACTGATTGGGGGAGCTGGTTCTTGTCGCAAACGTTATTTCACGCGCAGTTAAGATAAGATTTCTCTTGCTTATTTCATTTGTCGTAGAAATTGGATTTGATTGTTTGCAGTCCAGTGTGATCAATCTTAGTCAAGTTTCTACTGGTAACGGCTTTAGACTGGAAAACCTTATTATTATGTTCTTGCCAAATATGTCATACGGTGGTTGTCAACACTATATCAATGAAGGTCCTTCATTATGTATGTTTGCTGAAACTTGTTTGTGATTTGATCGATGATATCATTTAAATAATTCGTTCCATAGTTACTGAGTTGTATGCTTATGCTGCTTGCAATTTGATCCAAAATAAATTTTGAATAGTTGCATTCGAAAAATTAACCAATAGATGGTTCAAAGTTTGAGTTGCACAATAAGCGGTCTGTTGTAACTGGATCAGCTCGCACCAGGAGTTATGAATAAATTTTAAAAAAAATCTCTTATTGGAACTTTAATGGACCTATGAAGTCTAATTCATTTAGAAGATTTCTAAATGTTATTTAAATAAAAAAATTATTTTATTTGAATTTATAAAATAATGTATTGTATTATTTAATTTTATGTTATATTAAATATATATATATATATATATATATATATATTTGTGTGTGTGTGTGTGTGTGTCACATACACATATATAAGTGTGTGCATGTGTAAAGTATCAATCCGAAAGTATAACATGTCTGTAAGTTACACCCTGTAAAATTTACATAAATAAATTAATAGTTAATAAGGCTTCAAAATTGGAATTTGAGCAAATGACGGAATTTGGTCACCAAACATGCACTATTGCGTACTTGACGATTTTAGAGCAACTTTCATATTTGGAGTTTCGTGATCGGAGTTCAAACAAAGAAGTTACGAGCGTTTAAAGCATCCGAAATGAAAATAATTAGAAAACAAAAGTAGTAATAAATATAATTAATAAACGGAACCCCACCGGTCGGCACCCACTATGGACCGGTCGACCGCTCATAAGGGTGCAGTCGACTGACCGATGCACATCGGCTAGGATTTGAAGCTTGGTCAATGACCCGGATTTAAAAATTTTAATCTAACGGATACACCTGATTCGAGTACTTATAAATACAGGCATAACCCCTCACTTCTCTTCTCATAATTTCTGATTCAAGCAACCAAACTCTACCAATTTCTCCTCCATTATTCCTCGCAACTATAAAATAATTTGTATCTTTACAAATTGGAGAAAAGCAGAATTTTTTTGGAGAAGAGCGGAAAAAAGAGGAGAAGCGAATCAGCGTTGCACAATAAAGAGGTAAATTTCAATATTATGAATTTATATTCCTCTTAATCACAAATTTCTTCTTGGACCTATAATTCTAACAGTATGCATATACCATGTTATACATATTTCTTTGGACTAAAAAGGAGATGGATTGAATTAAAATATCAGACTCGGATTTGGAGATTTGGAAAGCCTGAAAAGGCGAGTGAAAAATTATGCAATGTAACTATAATATTGGAATTTATTTCGTTGGGTTTTTATTTAATTATTGTGCCTAAATAAAGTTCTAGAGAGTTGTAGGTTCGAATTAAATGCATAAAATATTGCCTACATATTCTGTAATTTAGGAATATTACTTACACCTAGATCTGGAGGTTAGTCCCCAAGTTATTAAAAGATGAATATCAATAAAGTATAGAATTTATTCCAGATCTACATTGGGTCGTAAAGATGTTAGTATAATTTAGATTTTCCTTAATTCCATTGGAATGTGAATTTCTGTTTCTTAATTTCTTGGAAATATTATCCATGCTACCTCCATTGATCGTCTAATTTCTTAAATGTACAGAAAAATTGTAGCGTTTGGATTGACAAGGAATATACACAAAAAAGGAAAGATATGTATAAAGTATGGGTTTTCTTTCCGTGGTTTGCACCGTATATTTCAATAAAAAGAAAAAATATTCTTGTAATTTCAACCGAAGCAAATATCTTATTTTAGATTAATTTATGGAAGGTTCTAACTGAAAACTTTTTTGTTAGGATAATTCTAACGGGTTAAAATATGGATGGAAAAATTATAGTTAGGGATTAATAACTAGAAACAAAAATATACATACATGAATTTGTACAACCATGCTAAACATTCAAAATAAAAATATAATTAATGCAACATAATACACGTTAATATTTGTAGTAGATATATTTAGAACGTTAGAACAAATCGCATAACAAATAATAATATTAGGAAATAAAGATGGAAATATTTGTAACTTCAAAATTAATTGGTTAATAAATGTGCAATAAATAAGGAGTTACAAGTGTTTAAATATGTTATAAATGGATTAATGAGACTGACTAATGAGATAAGGTAAAATTTTAATAAGTAAATAAATGTCATTAAGAAAATGTTCTGGTAAGATAATAATCATTTATTTCGAGCAAAGTGGCATTTATAAAAATTGTAAATAAACATGTTACGTAATAATTAAATATTATAAAGCAGTATAATCGTCATTATGGTAAATTATATAGCCTTAATTATACAAATACAGATTGGGGGTTTAGCCCAATACTTAAACTTAGGATGATCAATTTGATTTCGTAGGTTGGGATGCGAGGTTAGTAGATTTATACAACAGAAGTCTGTCCTTCATTCAGAGACTACCTACAGTTGTGTACACTCACTACTGATGTGAAATATCGCCAACCATAAGACCTATAGAAATGGAATATGAGTTGCGAATAAGAAAGAGAAAATACCGAGGGTTCGTCTAGGATTTGAAGTACTAAATGGCCCCATACCATATAGGAAATGGGGCGTGATGCATTTTTAATAAAAGACAGTAAGTAACTTAAAGGGGTATGGTTATATCACCTTTTGGCTAAGTAGTATACCATTGGATTTGGCCAAACAGACATCATGACCATCAAGGCGGGAGGACCAAAGAGATGGTTACCAGGCTTGGAGATCTGCTATAAACAAGACTATGGACGATGGTCAAGCAGATTAGGATCAGATCCCTAATTTTTGTCCCAATCAAGGTGCAATCAGTATGAAGTGACAAGGAATGCCTCATGAGGATATATTTCAAATTTCAAGTCGATTGGGGTTCATATGCTCGAGTTATGGAAAAACGAAGAGGGATCAGATCGTATTTAGCTCAACAGTACAACTCAACGATGATCACCCCATAACTCAACAACCATAAGGCACATTGAAATAAAACTTTGGGAACTAGAATAAGAGATCCTATGGAGTCTACCCTAGGGATCGCACGTCATTTAGAGGAGTCTGGAAGGATCGACCCTTATCCCTCCACAGGGATCGGCTATAATCAGTCTTCACAACAATATCGTAACAAAGATTGATCAATAACTCAAGTTCTACTAAATCAATTGGCATGAAACTTGGAGACTATACATAAAATACAACATGGAGTAGCCCCTCTAGGGATCGCATGGCAATTGGAGAGGTTTGGAGGGATCGACCTCTATCCCTCAATATGCCGATTTGTTTAGTGCAAGTGAGCTAGTTAACCCTTAGATTATTCTTTGAATTGCATTAGTAGTATGACGATTAAATTATATATTATATTACAAAAGCCATATATAGGAATCATCGTTTTCGATGGTTACAACCGATAGACTAACATTCACGATGCGTATGGCCCGCTTCATATTTGAGAAGTATTAAGTAGCCAGGGATTATGTAGTGAAATGTTAAGATGTATATATATACATATGCATATGTGTGTGTACATATGTATATATGTGTGTGTGTAGCCAAGGTTTTAAATCTTAGATTTCGGTCCCATCTCGTCTCGAGAATTCTATACATAATATCTCATATCAGACGTGATCTCGGGGGAGATGAGTCTATCTCGAGTGTACATCTCAGATTGACATATTGGATTTTAAAATCCTACTCGGGACAATTTCGGAGTAACTTACGCATCTAAAATTGACATTTTAAAGTTTTTAATAATAATTATTATTTAGATATAAACTTAATAACATACATAGTTTTAAAAAAATCAACAATTTTAATTTTTTTAGAGGATAGTGGCTACATGATTGCTTAAATGGATTTTACTCACTTGAGTATTAAAAATAAAAAATAAACAAAAAGTCATCTAACTCACTCGTTAAAAAATAAAAGATAGAGTTAGAGGGCCAGTAAAAAATCATTAGAATGCAAGTTCTTTTGGACGAACATAAGAAGTTAAAATAATGTGTGAATAAAGAAACATCTTCATTTAAGATCTTCTATTGAGATTTATCTAAAATCTCATTTAAGATCTTAATATCTTGTACGAGATGAGTGTCGAGTAATAGATAAATAAAATTTTATGTCTCGTTTCGCTCAAGTTCGAACATGAGATCTTGAGTGAGATCTCGGGTGATATGAACGAGATTTAAAACAGTGTGTATAACATAACTTGGAAAAGGTTTGGATAGATATATCGTACTCATATAAGAACTAAATGGATTAGCCATAAATAATAGACATAGCATTTAAATGGAACCAATCGGTATAAATTCGTGTTATGGATAAAGTATGCAATTTTTCAATAACCAAAATGTTACACTAACCCCCTTCCTCATTTCAAACCACAGGATAAATTTAGAGGGACAGATCGTTGGAACAAGATGAGAACGGTTGATGGAGAAGTCTTCTTATTCATGTTCGAACCTGACAAGGTGATTTGATGTCTCAAGGAACACTGTTGATTCTGAGGTAGTTGCATAAGTCGGTATTTATGTTCTTTTATATTTTACATTCTGTTGTGACTTTAGATTGATCGGTATCTGATATACTTATGTTTATTATAGGCTACCAAAACCAATGATCTGTACTTTAATGGATTTGGATTTTGTCAACATTTAGGGTCATTAAGGTGCGAATTGTTATATTTCGTATCAGAGCTTAGGTTAATCAATCATAGGAATTAGGACATTCTGAGAGAACATATTTGTATTTATATATATATATATATATATATATATATATATATATATATATAGACACACACACCCCAAGCTCAATAAATTTCGATCATAGAGTAGTTGGGGTCGTATTCCGAAAGGATGTCCAAGGCGACTGTGAGTTAGGAAAATATTTATAGAGTTAAAAATCACGCACCTTACCCCGATTACCCTACGGAGTGTTGGCTATATGCAAGACGTTAATTAAGAAGAGCATGAGTACAACAGATGAAAGATTCCAGAGGCTGGATGGTACTTGACTTCTTTGTTAAAACTTGGTTGCCTTGTGATTGTGGATTTTGACAGATTAGTGATTGAAGATGCATATTTTATCTAAATAGGTGGGAAATAAGGATCTATATGTTATAAATATCCGAAGGCAAGTTCTCGCAAAAGAATGTTCATCGATCACCATAAGGTGACGAACCGAATTTTATCATAGAGAAGTAGAAGAAGAAAAGTCCATTTCTGAGTCCGACCCATATGAGAGAATTAAAAAAAAAATTGTGAAAATGCCTTGAAATGTTTGGATGGATTTCTAAAAGGATTTTTCCAAAAGGGTCCATTTGGAAACTTTAATTTTGAAAGCAGGAAAGTTTTGAAATTCTAAAATATATATATATATATATATATATATATATAGTAATATAAAAAGATGAAGTACCTTGGTTTAAAAGGTTTTTGGCAAAACTGAGATTTCCATTTTCGAAATAAATAGAAAAGAAGCATATGATTAGCTCGACGATTTTTCCTATTTATAAAATCATTGGAATTTTTTGAAATCCTGTCTTCAAAGGGTGTATATAATAGAAATGACATTTAATTTTATTGGGGTATATAGTAAGGAAGTGTAGAAATTTCCGTTGGTAAAAATAAAAGGAATATTCCCGTATAAAAATAATACGAAGAATAATAGCTGGAATATTTTCGCGTATTAAATCTTGTTAATGGCAGAAGCAGTATAAGTTAAGAGTACTGCGAAATAAAAGAGCAAAAGGTTTGAAGAGCTAAATGGTAAGTTCGGGCTCCGTCATGTAGCGGACAAGAATTTTTTGGGACAGCTCGGATCGTGTCGGATTGAATAAGATGTTGCAAAACGATTATTATTATTAATTAACCTGTCCCGAATTAGTTCTAGGTTCAACCTACACCCAAAATTCGGTTAATGGTCAATCCTAGCAGTCGACCTCAGCGGTTCACCGATAACCCTAAAGCAGTAAAGCTCTGGAACAAAATCAAAGACAACTAAATCATGGAAAAGTCTCAACAACACATACACACACATGCATATGCATGTGTACACATGGTGACATGCAATAGTGAAGCCACCGGACTACATGAAATCTAACAATAACCAATGGACTCAGACTTGAAGTAACAAGAAGGATCAACTAAACCTAGAAATGATGACTGAAAACACTATAGCAACTCAACACAATGCATATGTTAGCAGTGATGTACACATTGAACCAAACAACTATACATAATGTGAAGATATCAAGTGAAGGCACACCAGCTTGAATGTACATAAGCAACAATGCACATCAACTATCAAGTACAGACTCAATGAAACAACACTGCAAACAAGTCACATGTTCCAAACAACTAATATCACACATAACTTCAAGCATGCAACCGAATACAAGTCGAAATGCTCACCTCACAAAAATGCAAAGCTATGCCAGAAAGTGCAGACCACATTCATATGAAACTATGGTCAAGTACATACATACATACATAGATATATATATATATATGTGTGTGTGTGTGTGTATGTATGTATGTATGTATGTATATATGATGTATGTGTAGTGATAACTAGTACAGCAGCTCGAATGAGCACGTGCACTTATATACATATGCAACAGCCGGAATACAACTAGAGAATCACCAAACAAGTGAGGTAGACAAGACAATAGTTTCGGATAAGTGAAACATGGACATGGCATTGATGTACACATATAAAACAATGGACAATGTAACCCAGACCAATGTCATGATACAACTACAGATGCAAGCAAGTCAGAAATCAAGGCATGTAGCCGTGGTGACCAAGATAATAACAAAGTCAAATTTACACAAAATAAAAGTGGCCAAAGTCAAATGTAATAACAGTTTCAAATTGAACAAGTCAGTGCCGAAGTTAAATATTATCACAGTCAATAAGCACAAAGAAAGGAACCAAAGTCAAGTTTAGATGCTAGAAAATCAAGCCGTGGTAGCCAAGGAATCAAACAAGTCAGAATCGAGCCATGATAATCAAGTAATCACAAAATATATGAATTTGAACAAGTTAGTACAAATCTCAGGCATTCAAGAAAAATTGAACAACAAAACAAATTATCAGACAATCGAATATTTAGGGAATTGAACCCTATTTAAACCCATAGTCACCATTACCCTAAAATCCATCAAGTTCAAGCAAGCCAATCGGTAAAGCAAAAAGCATAAATCACATACCATTAAAATCGAACTCGATCGAGAAGTAACCGCAAGCAACAATCAACAGAGGGATCAAATCAAAGAGTATTTCATCACTGTAATATCAAGCGGTGCCTCATTTTCAAAGCCTATAAATTTGGACGAACGGTTATAAAAAAGAAAGAAGCCATTTTTAGTGCGAAGGAAAGAAGGTCGAAGGAATAAAAAGAAAATGGGGATTTCTTATTTGGGCCGGTTGCCATAAAGTATCAATTGGGCTTTATTTTTAAAATCAAGGTTTGATTTTTAAATTGTTTTTCAATTTGTATTTTTTTCCTTTAAAATAGTTGTAAAGTCTAGTTGTGACTAGAGATGAACTACAGTGGTGTAGTTCGAGACTTCGTGACTCAATGGCTGAGTTGTGGTAGAGTTTTGAGTGTAGAGTTAGGTTAGTCAATAGCAGGTGTCGCGAGTTTACGTGTGTAAGCGTCTGACTACTTAATTTCTAGTAGAAACCTTGGTGGCAGCACGTAGGCAGGGTTTTGCCGAAGCTGGGTAAATCTGTGTTGTTCTGTTTCTGTCTTTTATATTCTGCTATTATCCATGTTGTTATTTTTCTGCTATTATCAGTACTGCGATTATTTTATATATTTCCGCATTAATTTTTTCTAATTAATAATATCACCCTATTCACCCTCCACCAGGGTGAAATCGATCCTACAATATATACATAATCAAACATATATATATATATATATATATATAATAGTTAAATATATATGTATATATAAGGCTAAATAAAATGTATATATATGAATAATTAATTCCATTCAAATACTTAAAACATATATATATATATATATTAAAATTATTTCCAAATCAAAATTAGCATAATAAACATACAATAATAATTTTATCATTATTTTATATATATATAATAAATAGTTTCGTTCATAATAATTAAAAATATTAGTAATAAATATTAAAAAACAAATTTTAAAATGTAAGAAAATTTAGGATCATAAAATACAGGTTTTAAATTTTTTTTCATGATTTTTTGAAATAAAATATTACTTTTAATAAATAAAAGAAATGTTCAACCTAAGTAATTTAATTATTAAAAATATTAAATGTTAACAAAAAATTCTGAAATTTTTTCCATGGGTTACTGCATTGATGCAATATTTATTTTAAATATGATAAACAATTCAAATAATCAATAAAAGATAATTTAAAATTATTTATATGTATAAAAAAATTATTTTCGAATTTGATAATTCATATTATGTATAAATAGGCGAAAGGAAAAATTCTAAGCCGTTTATACACTATAAATATACATATACGTAGTTATATGTTTAAAATATACATTAGTCTATATTTAAATTAATATATAAATATACATAAAATAATTAATAATGAAAATTTTTAATTTCTTACAGCAAATTATGTTTGTTTATACATAAATTATAACACATAATAATATAACCATGCACATAACCAAACTAATTTGTGACAACTACATATACCTACGAAAATCTCACCTAACTATTTATACAGCATTAATATATATACAGATTTGGGATTATTCAATACTAAATCATAAATATGATATGATTACTGTTTATATAAATAAAATAATAATTGATGATGCCTTTGAGTCCGCTTGAATCAATGAATTCCCTTCTCTAGTTATGCTCGATCCGTCAGATTGCAAGTCTGGAATCGTCGACCTTTTCTATCAAATAGTGCTTTTATTTAACCTGAATTGATTTGAGATTCTTAGAACCGATATGGGGATTAATTTCGGCCAGCAAACTTGATAATTATGGCAGCCAAAAGTTGTTTTTTGATTAAGGGTTTAGATATATATACATAACATTGTACAAGAGAGATATTAGGACAATCTCATTACCTATTCTCTCTTAATCTTAGTCGTCCATCTCTAGGTCTAATCCTAAGCTTTAGCCGCCTCCATTGTCAAAGCCGAAATTTGCAGCCCTATTGATGGGCTTTAAACCCATATAAGCCTAAGCCAAAACGCTACGCAATTAAATCCAATTTAATGGCTTATTGATATCGTATATCGATTGGTACATTTATAACTATTATAAATATATATAACAATTTTTATTTCTCAAACTGTATTCAAATTTTTGTAATTAATATTTCATAAATATTAATTAATTTAATTTATTTATAACAATTATAAACTAATTAAATCATTCAGTCTTAATGGAATTCATCATTTCAGTTGTGTAACTCTTAGATGTAAATTTGGTCAGCAATAAACACCGAACAATTAGAATGTAAACGTTTACACGTCACTTAGCAAGTGGTGTGACATTATGGCCAAATTTATCGCCTGTTCATTTTCAGTAAAATCTTATTTAATTTAATAAGCATTACCCGTTAGTGCCATTTATATACACCAATTCTCTTCGGCAAAAACTGCATCACTTTGGATTTATGGAATTTGGTAATGGTTAAAATTCCAATATTGTCCGTATTCAACTCTATAGTTCAAACACAAAATCCTTGGTTCAATAATAACAATTATTATTAACCGTACTACTCTGACAAAAGATTTTGACTTTGGGTTGAGTTGACTTTGACCATGATACTAACCTCATATAACTGAAGTGACGAATCCTCTCTTGAATAGCGTCTTCCTTCCAATAATTCCACTCGACCCAACTATAATCATTTGATGTATGTCGTTCCATGATTGACTATAATCAAAGGAGATTTTTCATATTGAATGTTGACAGTATTCTCAAGTCGAAAGAATTGTGTAAATTAGTCACATCGATATTTTCTATTTGACCTTAGTTATATGAATGAATAGAAAATTATCGAGTGAGTCATTCCATAGTTATCCAATAACTATCAGTACGTAACCCCTTGGTGCCCCCCATAGTCATGAGTAATACACTGTCCAACATTTGAATAGCGTTACGTACTCTAGTCTTAACGAATACATTGATATCCAGTCTCGATGCATCTTGATTATGAACATTTAAAATGATACATTTGTTTCATTGTGATAAATTACTCACGGTTACAACACTTTGCAACTACTATCACAAAACATATCATTTATGGATATTCTATTAAATACACTTTTAATTAAATTTATTAATTAATATAACTACATTATATCAAGTATATAATAGAAAGAAAATATCTTTATTTCGAACAAGATTGGTCAACGAGTTAGATATATGTAACAATTTACATAATTGCTCCTAGGGCATACCCCTAACTCTATCACTTATATCATTATAACCATATACAATAAAAAATAAAATGAAAATCTTACTTTATTTCTAACAAGGTTCACTATAAAAGTTAAGCTATATTATGTTTTTTTGCAAAATTACCCTTGGGGAAAATCCTTAACTGTATCAATGACACCCACTTTAAATGCTCAACTTCTAAATCTTCGATATCAATGTAAATACCATCTTCCTAGGCATCTTCATTCCTATGTTTTGACACCCAACATTATCTTTCTATCATGTCATTCTTAAAATTACTACGATAAAAAACTTTAGAAACATGACATCTTGACTTAATATACTCATATTGAACTAATATCTCCTCAAGCAATCCATTAAATAACTCTACCTTCACAATCTTTATAAACATATAATGGGCCTTCATCTTAATCAAAAACCCTAATATAAGATCGATTTTGTCCCCATTACCGTCTTTACATTTGATGGAGTACCCAAAACATTAAAAATAACACTAATTACCTTTTCCACAACATAAAATCCGAACAAAGAAATCTCACACAGATCAGTACTGTAAAAGATAATTCTTTAGGGAGATTCAAACATAGATATCACTTTTGAGGCAATTTTGAATTAAAAAACATACGAACCATCTTTTAAAAAGCTTCCACATCAAACCACGTTTTTAAATTATTATTTAATATTTTTAATAAGAAATTTATTTTAATTAATTTTTTATAACTTCTAGTTTTGTCGATAAAAGAATAATATGAAATATTATTTTTTTGTATATTTTCTAGTTTCTTTAATCCTTTATGAATTTTGATGAACTAATAGAATTTTTTAAAATAGATAGAGCATTTTTTTTCAACATTTCCATTTTGTTTTGAAGAAAGTGTACATTTGGACAAATTTGATTTTTCTTGAAGAACTTTGTGAAAATATTTGGACTTTTCTAAAAATGTTTCTTTGGAAATATTTGATTTTGTTAAAAGATGAATCTTCGTTGAAAAAAAACCAAACTTTTGAAGAAAAATGACATTTTTATTGAAAATATTTGATTTTAAACTAATGTTTGAATTTCACACATCATTTATTTTATTGATGTTATTATATCAGTCTTGAATAAAATTAAAATCTAGTTTGATTCGTTTTTATTTATTAAACTACTGTTTAGTTTTTTCAACATGAACGAATGAGGTATTATACACGTTACCTGGATATTGCTAAGATACTCTGTAGTGTTGGGGTAAGCGGAAGAAATTAACATTGGTACTGTAACTGCTTTAATGAGGAGAGAAGCCAAATGTTGGGCGGGGCTTATGAATCATTGGACGCACGTTCTTTCTTCAGCCAGAGCACTCAAGTTTAACCTAACTTTTCATCTTCCTCCTCCTGTAAATGTCCAAGCTCACATTTCAATTGAAGAACTAAAATTAATGTTACAGGTAGATGTCAACAGGAACACCTCTACACGATGTTTTCAGGTATAACACAAGTCAACATTTCTCAAAACAACACCAAATAGAAGTACAAAAGGAAGAGTTCGAAATTTTAGGTTTTTCCTTGTCTTTATCGTTTGTCCGGATTTTATAGTAGGGAAGCAATTTCACTGTTAAACATGACGGCTACGGAGCTCTATCTACGTGATCGTCCCTGAATTTCGGCAACGATTGAAATTTTGAATCGGTTCTTATTCTTACTATGTCGATAAACTTATTTTAATTAATATTTACACTGCAATATCAGTTTTATCTGCATACGTTACATAAAATTATCTTATTTGATATACAGGAGGTTCATAGGATCATAGCAGTCATGGTTTATTGGAAAAAGGGAAATGGGGCGGTGGAGGTGCGGGGAATCGAACCCCGTGCCTCTCGCATGCGAAGCGAGCGCTCTACCATATGAGCTACACCCCCAATCGTATTATGATTTTGTATTTCTTGCTTCCATCAAAGAGAAATTATCATCCATTTTGTACTGCCCTTCGTAGGGCTGCATAAAGGTTGAGTTGAATTGGATTGGACTGAATACTTCACTCGACCTATAGAGGTATGAGTTAAAGTTGGAGTACCATCACATTAATTCATTCACTACATATTTAGTCAAGAACGTTGTTTCAAAATACATTTAAAATGCTCTAAGAATATTTCTCAAAAAGATCACAATCAATCTTATGGGTTTTTGGCCAATCTAATTTTGCTTGGATTGACATCAAATATGATTTTTTTAAGCATATATTTATTCTAGAATACACATGATCTATTATAGTTTTAAACTGCTCTAATTTTACTTGGACCGATATTGAATGAGTTTCTTGGATAGGATTGGATTGGGTTAAAATAAGGTTGGATTGAACAAAATATCACACCCGACATGTACGTAGTATGTGTTAAAAGTTGTAACCTATATCTAATCCAAACTTGGTTGGTGGTTGAGTTTGGCTAGGTTTACGTGGGTTGAGCTGGATTGGTTGGTATGTTGGATTAGGGTCAAGTATGAGTTGTCTGCCCCTAGGTCCGTGGACTGGATAGAGTAGACTAACTACTAAGGAATACCGATCCTATAGATATAGATGTTAGAGGCCCTTTACAGTGACGAATGCGATATTGTCCCACATCGCCAAAAATATGTGTAGTTTTATGTTTATATAGTAAATCTCTCAAACCTATATTGGTTCTTAGGGTCAGATAATTTTACGCGAGAGAGGGGACTTATATGACCATGAACTAACGTACACGCCGTCCGCCTGTCCCGTATCGAACCGGATCGGGTGCGGGTCCAATAAGAGCGGATTGTGTTATGTTTTTGCCGGACAAAAGTGAACAGTTTTTTGACTGTTTAAATTCAAACAGATGAGAGTCACATCTGTTTGAACGGACATGGACGCTGCTTTTTCAAATGAAGAGACCGGTTTCATATGAAACGAAGAGACGCGGCCGGTTTCCAATGGATATAGCCGTTGCGAATTTGCTGTGTTGCAAATTGAAACGAAGAGACGCGTCCTTTTTTCAATGGATGTAGTCGTTCCAAATTTGCTGAAGAGACGCGGCTTTTTTTCAATGGGTGTAGCCATTGGAAATTTTCCTATATAAGGAAAATGAAACCTGATCACTTTCCAATTCCAACCAATTCTCTTCCTTTTTGAAAAAACAGTCCTCCATACCACATAAAAGTTCGTACGCACCACAATCTCGAACAGATCACGTCTGTTGTATGTTGGAAGACTTTGAATAAAGTTTTAAGAAAATTGTTACGGCAAGCCTTAGACGAAATTTTCTTCTTCATCCGGTTAGATTTCTTGTTTATATATATACACACACATCATTCTGTAATCTTTCCATTTCGAAGTTGTGCCGTTTTTACGGATTAGTACAACGATTGTTTATCGTTATACTTTAACATAGCATTTTGTTGTACTTGTTGCTATAGTTTTGTTGTAAATTCATTACAACAATAGTTATTATTCAAAATTACCGATACATAATTCCAAAGTAGAGGAAATCTGATTTGTAAACTTATGTTAAGAGTTTATAACTGATTGATATCTGTTTTTGTATACACGTCGTATAAAAATAGAGATAAATTATTTATCTTTAACCGATCCATGTTGTAAAAGCTTATAAATATCACTAATACAGCAGATAATCATTGTAGTTATCACTAATTACTATATTATTTAGCAGTGGCGAAACATTTCAATCGATATAATCAAATCAAACATGATTATCTTTCCAATATGATGATATGAGGGTCGACACAAGCTACATTTTATCGTGATTGTAGGAAATGATTCGATAAACTTTGTTTAATCTAAAATGGATTAACCATGGTAATTCAGGTAAACTTTGTTGGAATAATAAGTCATACAATATTTGTTTATTTTTTCTGACATATAGTATATCCTAAAAGGTGGAGGCGTGGGGAATCAAACCCTGTGTCTCTCGCTTGCAAAGTGAACACTATATCATATGGGATCTTGTTCCCACTAAGTGAAATTGTCATTCATATTATGTTGTTCATTGACTTTTATAGAGCAGAATGCCTGCTTCAATCCTTTAAAGATAGCTATGAATGATTAATCTCTGATTGATCCATGTTGTAAAAGCTTCATTAGAATTTGAACTGTTAAGTAAATATAACAAATACAACAAATTAGTCACAACAATTATCATTAATCACCATACTATTCTATATTGTTTAGTAGCGGCGAATTATTTCAGTCAATATCACCAAATTAAGCATACTTATCTTTTTGATATGATGGTTAAAGAGTTGACATAAGCTACATTTCTCATGATTGAAGGAAATAATTTGTCCACAATATTCATTGGAATTAATAAATTTCCATTTGGATATTGAAGAGAAGATGTTTGGATAGTAAAGCTTATGTGGTTGCTTGATTTGAAACCGAATGGAGCAAACATGGTGATGTAGATAAATTTTATTTGCAATAATAAGCCATGTAATATTTCGTCCTTTTTTGATAAAAAGTTGTATGTCTTCTTTCCTTTAGAAAGAAGTTGTGATTCATTCTATATTGGTCATTGGTTAGATAGAGTTGACTAGGATTGTTATGATAATGTTACCCGTTACCAATGCGAAAAAACGACCACGTATCGATACCATATGTAAGGCAAAAGCGAATATCGATGCATTACCATTACAATTGGTAAAATGATAGTTCATGTGCCGATAAATCGGTAAATTCTTGATTGGTAATGGTAAAATTTTCATACACATAAAACATTAAAATTGTATTGCATTAGAATTTTAATAATGGCATAACAAGTAAATATCTTGTTCCTAACTGTAACTTCGTTAACCCTTATATCAATATTTTGACTTATTTTAAATAATATAGAAAATTTTCATGATTCATCACAAATTATTTACAACAATATGAAATAATAGCTTTGTTAATTGTAGACTTTGAACATAATAAAACTAAAAAAGAATCATCACCATAAATAATACTATAGACACCTTAAAAACTGATATTCAAAAGTGTTTGTAGTTGCAATTAATTAAAACAGTGAAAACCCAAATTAGCACGACTAGTAAATTCATCGTTATTATTGGTATATTTACCATTAACAACAATAAATTTGCCATTATCAAACTAATAGTGTTGGTACACCGATATACGTTAATATTGGTTTACCAATTGGTTGATATTACTACGGTAACCTTAAATTTCAATTACCATAACAACCCTAGAATGAACTAAGTGCTTAGATTCTTGTAGAGATGGTTATAAATGCCTTACCTTTGATTCATCCATGTTGTCAAAGCTTCATTGAAATTTGAACTATTAATTGAATATCACTAGTACAACAACATAATTATACGGTTATTAATAATTATTGTTTTATTCTACTATATTTTTGTATAGTGGTAGAATATTTCAGTCACCATCATTGAATTAAGAGTACTTAACCTTTCAATATGATGATTGAAGGTTGACATAAATTGCATTTCTCGTGATTCTAAAAAATAATTTGATCAACAATGTTCCTCGACATTAACTTGGATATTATGGAGAAGGTATTTGAGTAAGAAAGCTTATGAGGTTAGCCAATGTTGTCAGTGTGTGCGCTTTGGTGCAAAATAGCTCAAGCTGTAGCCATTGTGCCTTTTAGCAATCTAAGGTGCAGACGGTGCACAGGACTCAAATAAAGCACAAAAGGCGCACGAATCGAAAAGCCCAAAGAGGTAGCTCCAATGAATTGTGCAATATGAGATAAAATTTGGCCTTTAGCCGCAAAATCCGATCGGAATGTACCTATTTAGCTTTAGCATACCTGACAACTCATTTCCGACTTAATCTAGGTTTCAAACAAAATGAATTGAAGTTCTTTGTGACTTCTCATATTGAGTTGGGTTGGATATGTGAGATTCTATTCTCTAAATTACATGTGTGTGCATTTTTTTAAAATGTAGAACTCGAATATCAATAGCAGTTTTTAGTTGCAGATGCTTGTGTAGGAAATACAAAAAATGATGCTCAAGGCGCACAAAAAGAGCAAGCCACAAGACGCATGCCATGTGCCTTTTCGCTTTGACTACTTTGGTGGTTGCTTGATAAGAGCAAGCAGCTCGATAAGTAGACAATTTTTTTTAATATAAGACATACAATATAGGTCGTGTTAACGTGTGCCCATTTATCAATCGGGCGTACAGTAAGGGTTCGTTTACGGAGTAAATGACAAAAAATGACGGACAAAAACCATACATTTATAAATTTGGAGGTGCAGGGAATCGAACCCTGTGCCTCTCGCATGCAAAGAGAGCGCTATACCATATGAGCTAAACCCCCATTCGTGTCATAATTTTGTTTGTCTTTTACATATTAAATTAATTGTCATTCATTGCAGTATCGACCCTTAGCTTGAGTGGATTAGACTAATTGCCTAAGTAATGTCAATCATATAGAGGTAGCTATAAATGGTTTGTAAAAGCTTCATTGGAATTTGCACTATTAATTAAATATCACAAATACAGTAAACTGATATATGGATTTCATTGATTTACTGTATTATTGTTTAATTGGGTTGATATATTTCAATCAATTTAATCAAATTAGGCATGTTCACCTCTTTTACATAATAATTTGAGGGTCTACGTCCGTGGGTGAAGCATAGTGGAAATGAGGCTTGCGTTCTGGTAAAAAGACCCAAGTTCGAATCCTACTATGCTCTTCCCCATCCTATACAAATTTACCCGGGGGTATGGGGGCTTGGATCAGCGGTCGGCATTACTGTACCCTCCTCAGGAGTTTACCGACCTGCCGTGTTCTCCTGGGTTTTCAAAATAATAATAATAATTAGAGGGTTGGCATAAGGGTTGTTTTTTTTTGTTTTGTTTCTTGATTGTAGAAATAACTTAGTCAACTAAGTTCATCAGCATTAATAAATTTCCAGTTAAATATTATAAAGAATTTATTTGGATAATAATGCTTGTATTGTTGTTTAGTGTTGTCAAGGCGCACACCTAAGGAGAAAAAGCCCCACGTGCAACCGTTTTGCCTTTAAACAATCTAAGATATGTGCCATGCACAAGACACAATCACAGTGCAAAAGAGTTAACAAGCGAATAGCCTAAATAGTCGCGCTACAATGAGTTATACAGCATGGAATAAATTTTGGACCTGATGTCAAAAGTTTGTGACCTTTTGTTTTGATTTGGGTTGAATATTCTCAAAATTGCATGCATACACAATTTTTTAAAGCTTAAACTTTGTTTTAACAGTGGGTTTTAATTGCAGAGTTGTATGTAGAAAATATTATAAATGATGCTCAAAGCGCGCCAAAAAACGCATAGCTCAAACCTTGCGACTATTCACCTTGACTATTTTAGTGGTTGCTTGATATGAGCAAGCATGATAATTTAGACAATTTATTTTGAATAACAAGTCATACAATATAGGTTGTGTTACATGTATCCATTTATTAACAAAGCACACGTTGCGGTTTCATTTATAATCAATAAAATGACAAAGTTCATTATATGAAAGATAAGTTTCTAATACTAAAAGTGAAAAATTACCTTTGCAACCAAGATTTATTATTTGCATTAAATAGAGGGAATCTAACTCCATGCCTCTCGCATGCAAAGCAAGCGCATATGGGCTACAACCCCCTTCATGCCAATTTTTTCAATGTCTTTTACATATTAAATTGAAATTGTCATTCATGCTGCATTAACCTTTAACTTGGATAGACTAAACAAACGATTAGGTAATGCCAATCCTATAGTGGTAGCTATGGTGACGAGAGGATTGACATCTGCTTCATTTTCTTGTGATTGTAAGAAATAATTAGATCAACAATGTTCATCAACATTAATAGATTTTCCTAGATATTGTAGCGAAGGTATTTAGTGATTGTAAAAAAAATAAGTAGACCAACAATGTCATCACTAATAGATTTTCATGGATATTGTAGAGAAGGTATTTGGAAAAAAAAGCTTGCGCGGTTGCTTGATCTAAAATGGAGCAAATATGGTAGTATAAATAATATTTGTTTAAATAATAAGCCATGCTTTATTTATTTTTTGGACAAAATGTGTACATCGAAAAGTGAAGTTGTGGTCTACCATATGAGCTACACCCCCAATCATATCAACTTTTGTGTCTTTTATGGTTATTAAAGAGAAACAATCATTCATAGTGTGCTAGTCCTTAACTTGGTGGAGTAGGCCAACTGTGAGCACCAAGCCAATTTTGGAGTGAGTGCAAGCCTACTTTGCAATCCTGATTATTCCCCTAGTTACTTAGAGGGTGATGAAGTGGCAATGAAAATTAATTTTATGGTTTAAGATTTTGAGATTTAACTTCTTTATTTTCCATTCTGGTTTATTTCACTGATGTGTCTTATTTTCAGTTAGGTTCCATTATCTATGAATGTGGGATTTTATGGCGTATATATCGATTAATCTTTATTTTTAACATGGGTTTAGACTTTAGAAAGAGAAACCGGATGTGTGTAACAGCATCCCAAATAAATCCGTATGTATGGTTATCACAAATTTATATTGGTTACTATATTGGCCTATTCTATTATATTGTTTAATAAGTGGCAAAGTATTTCAATCTATATCTCCAAATTAAGTGTATTTACCTTTCTAATATGTTAATTAATTAGGGGGTCAACATATGTTTTTTTCTCTCATTATTGTGGGAAATAATTAGGTTAACAACATTCATGACGTTAATAAATAATTTCCCGGTTGGATATTATGGGGAACGCATGTGCATAATATGTTATCTTTGATGCATATTTATTTGCCTCAATCTGTCTGCACTTACCTGAAATGCTTATGGAGATTCAGTGAACTCAAAGGTAACTCCTTTTTATAGTCCTCTGAAAGTGCCAAACTTATTACTTTGGATCTTGATTTTTTTTCTCATCATTATTTTCTTGAGTTTTAAAGTAAATTTGGCTTCCATAATTTTCCCTCCTTTAAAACAGCACCTGGTACTTTGTTTTTCATATGGGGAGTTGGAGATCGAGATCGTGCACCATTGTCCTACATTACGGTGAGATTATTCTTATTTTTCATTTTTCCTTTGTTTTGCTTTAGTTTGTTATATCACAATTGTTATGTGATGTTGAGGCTGTTGATTGTATTATTAGGCAATTACTGATAAATAAATATGCATTACTTTGTTGATATTGTACATAAGTGCTTTTCACACATTGCGTGAATGCATAATTTTAAATGATGCATTTGGAATACATATTATTTTATTCAATTTGCATTATAATATATATATTTGTGATTTGTATTTTTCTTGAAATAATTTTGTCAATAATTAAATTATAGTTTGACTTATATATACAATGCTACGCATGTGATATGAATGTCATTGAAAAATCATGTTTATGTTCTAATAGTGCAAAAACGTTTATTTTGACTTTCTGCTAAAAAGACATTGAATTTTAATTCACCATTTCTGCTAAAACAGTTATCTCAATTTTTACTCTTGTTTGTTTGAAGAAAGAGTTTAAAATAAAGGGGGAAATGAAAAGCATTATACTCTTGGTTAATTCATTATTGGACTACAGTTGGTTTTTGTAGGGTAATTGTTGATTTTGGTGAAAAGGGTTCAAAATAATATGTACTATATTTTCATTATTAGCAGAGAAGAGAAGTGAAATACATCTGTCTTCATTGAAAGATCTTTCGTGCGATAGTTAGAGCTTGGGAACTAAACTAGATGAACTTATTAACTATTCCGCATTAAACGAACATTCTTATACAGCCGTAGGCACAGCCTTCCACACTCGCCTCTCTGAAAACTATCGGTTGAGGGAACCGTTGCGTAATGGCGTAATGCTTATATGAATAAGGTTCTGATAGTTGTGTTATATTGATGTATTAGATAAGGGCTTGAACAGGTGCAAGTGATAAGAAATATAGATGGTTTTTTTTCCTATAAGAAAATAAAATAAAATAAATTAGAAAATCGATCGTAAGATTATCAAATTTCATTGTAGGCACCGAATAAATCAATAAAAGTAGTAGCGTTTTTGAGATTTTTCATCTCAGAAACATCCAAGTATTTTTTACGAAGTAATTATGGTGTTTCGTGATTATGAATCAAAAAAATTAAGTAATACTGATATTGCCTTTAAGAGCAGTAATTATGTTGTTTTATTTACACAATTATGGGGAGAAATATATTAGAAATCGTTTCGTAATCTCGATTCAAGCATTGACAAAATTAAACAATAAAGTACTAAAAACAATAAAATGACATAAAGAATTTTCGTGGTTCAGATGTTAAAGAATTATGCGCCCACGGTAAAATGTCACTATATTCTCTCTTGATTCTTTGTACAAACAAAAATGGCAAAGAGTACAATTTTCGATTAGCGTGTTTCAAAAACAGTAAAATAAAATTCCCTCATTTTTTGTTACACATAGGTTTCGATTAGTGTGTCCTTTCTATTTATAGCACACGGTGGTTTACATGGATTGTCAACGTCATTCTTTCGTTCATTTGATTTCTGCATTTGGATTGTGCCACGGGTCGACCATCCATCTTGCTTATTTGATGTGCACAGATTGTTAACGTGACCTTCGATGGAAAATTGAAATTTGAGCGGTTGAATTTTAAACGCAAGCGGGAAGCTTGGAATTGAAGCGGGAAAATCCAAATTTGGAAAGACTATGACTTTCCAGTTCTGTAAAGCAACGGACTTGTGGATTGCGCGCATATGTGTAGGTGAAGCTGCAATAAAAAACCGCCTCCCATTGCGGGAAGGACTATACTATCACTAACACTCTAGTACTTCGCTTTAATTTATTGGGAGTTGTGCCTTTAAAATGTTCGGGGTGGTGATGATGCATAGTATTTGTTCCACGCCAACACCGTCAAGGTTGTACTGCACCGTTCAATCCAAAATATTAGCACAGTGTAGTGTTGAAGTTAAGTTGCATGGTTTAGTAGAAGAGACTATGCGACTACTTTGTAGAGGTGACCGCTGTGCATGACTCTATTCTGAGCCATTTTCATCGATAGAGGACTGCGGCGTTGCCCTTGCCTTTGAGTTGAGTTTAACGATCTTAGGGATGAAGTTGTGATCTCTTGGTTTGCCTTTGAGGAGTGAGGTTCGGCTCTTGGTTGCCGAACAGTTATTCCATCGCCTCATCTTTCAAGTCTTTCATATTTCTGGATAGTGTTTTTTAAGGATTGCAGTGCTGTTCTGTCACATCAAGATGGTGACGCATTCTTCATCGGTTTGGTATTAACATGGGATTGTGGCGCAGTTTTGTTGCTTCAAGATGGCGGCGCATCCTTTGTAGTGTTTTGATACTAAATTACAGTGCAGACCTGCCACTTTAGATGTTAGTTTAAGATTCAAGTGCATCCCGTTTGCGTATAATCACTTATGGGGTGTGTCACGGTTTTGTAATGTTAGGATTGCTTTCGAGACCGTATTACAGCCTCCATTTCTCATTGTTACTTGAAGATTGTGTCTTTGTTCCAACCTGTTAATTCTTACTTTATGGAGCTACATCGCAACCTTCATATTTGGAACTTGAAAGCTGTGCAGCAGTTCTACTTGTTTAAGTGAGTGTTAGATTCACAGATCAATTCTAATACTTTGTGATTATTTCAAGTTCAACGCTGTATTATAGCACCCAAGTTATATTTAATGGAGAAGCGCGCTTTTTATGTTGTGTCATCGTCCTTAAAGGTCTGGTGTAACATTACCCAGATTTTGTTTTTGTATCCTTTTATTGGCCGATCTTCTAAAAAGTTGTACCTTTAGTCTTTTCGACTCCTAAGAAAATATGTTTTGATTCTTATATTATTCTTCTTTGTGATTAATCAATTACATTGTGGGGATTTTTCATCATTTCAATTATGCGGTCGAGATTCGAATTGTGGCAGATATATAATTTCCCTCTTCTTCTTCATTGTTTTACACGCTTCAAAAAATGTTAAACACAAAATCTAATCCTCTCCAAGACAAGTTTCTTTTCCGAACAAAAATAAGGGCATATTTCTTTTCTTGCTGTTTCCTTTGCTTTCCTCAACCTTTAGCAATTATTGATAATCGATCCGATATATTTTCTTTGATATGGCAACCGTTTCTGTCTCTCCCCTGTCTTTGCCATCTATAGTATCTAAATTAAGGGAAATAGAGGATGTTTTGGGTCATTTCAGGTTCGGGGTTATGTAGGTAGGGTTCTTGAGCCTTGCGATCGCATCCACATGCCCCAGATGGTTTCATTTCTATCCATCCTGAACATATTCGATGCGGACTTTAACTTCCCTCTAACCAAATTCTTCGTGAATGGTTTACTGTTGTTGGTATCATCCCTATTCAGCTTACTTCTCTTTCTTATACTCTTTTGATTGTTACATTTATTCTTTATGCTGAGAAGAGCGCACCTCCCTCGCGCGAAGAACTCCAATTCTTATTCTATATCCATAAGAGTCCTTTCGATGGTGAATTTGTATTTTATTATGCTCAAGCAAAAAAGTCGGTTTTCACGTTTATTCCTAGTATGACCCAAAAGTAGAGCAATTAATATATCTTTATTTTGAATTTTGATGACTTTCCTTATATTTTTCAACCACATTCAAATTGTCTTCTTTTTTTGATGAGACCACTACATCGTTCGTATCTCGTAGAAAGACCATCCAGGACTTGGGTGAAGATGAGCGGAAAACAAATTTATTTTTTACCGAGTTGCTACTGCGGAAATACGATTTCTTGCACACTAGGACAACTTCTTTCGTTATATTTTTAATTTTCTTTAACTACAGATAAATTTTGGAATATAATTTGATAAATTGGACAATGAAATTTTATTTCCTGCTCTTAGCCCTTATAAGGACTTTTTACTAATCTTGGCACTTTTCTTATGTATATGTGAGATGTGAGATGATTGGGGATCTTACTGACGGGCACTTTGATGATTCCTCGTCAAAGAAATTAGAAGCAAAGAAAAAGAAAAGGGGAGATAAGAGGATAACGGACGATGCTTGAGATTTTGACCAGCCCATCAAGAAATATCACACGTCTTCTTCTCCTCCCCTCTCCTTCTGAAGCTCTATCTATCCCCCTTCTTCAGTCTCTCCATGACCCTTGCATTCTCTACTTACCTTTGCCTGAGGACACTATTACCAAACTTGCTAAGAGGGTGGGGCATGTCACTCTGGATGGTTTATCTCACATTTGCTTCTGCCTCCAAGTCTTATCCTATCACCCTTCCATTTCCTACACTCTCCTACCCCGAGCTTGCTACCGAGCTCGAGAGGTCTTTGGCCTTCGTATGAACCTTCTTCTCTTTCTTTCTTTAATGGCGACTTGCTTTACCAATTTTTAGTTTATCCATCTTTGTTTTGTAACAGGTAAGTGCTTTGGCGATTGAGGCTCAGAAGAAGGCAGAAGACGATCAGTTCTCATTCGCTGCTCGTACTGCCCAGCTTAAGGCAGACCCTACCGCGGTTGCTTTTAAGGAGACTAGATTGGAGGAAGAGCTCAGGGATCAACGAGAGAAAGCGGAGAAGGCGGAGAGGGCGGCAAATACAGCGGAGGAGATCTTGACGTTGAAAGGTCAAGAGTTAGGGATGAAAGATAATTTGTTAAGGGGGATGGAGAAGGCGTTAAAGGATATGGACAAGCTTTCACAGATCATCTACCGTGTGCTTTATAAGTTGTATGTTGCGGTTAAGCATAATTTTTTTTGATCACTTGGATAATGTTTTGCCTAGGTCAATCTTAGTTTCTTGGGGAACCCAGAGAAGATCGAAGACGTCCTTAATTATCGTAGGACAGAGTGGGCTAAGGAGCTAGAGAAGAAGAAAGCTTCCCCTTCTGCCTTCCAGGACATCTCTTTTTAGCGAAATGATGAGACTGCGCCATCTAAGAAGACCGAGGCCACCTCGACCCCTCAAGATAATGTAACTATCTGACCTTTGTAAATGATTTTTGCTTCTTATGTAATAAAAATACTTTCGTTTTTTTTTTCAAATTTTATTGCGGTTAATTTCTTTAGTTTATTAGTTTCATCACCGCATTACAAAGATAATGTATAGTCTTCTAAGGAAGTATTATTTACTAAACTCTTGAAAGAAAGCATGACAAAACTTCAAACTCAGCTCGTAGATCATCTTGGTCTTAGTGCAGGGCGATCCGCAAGTGTAAAAAAGAATTGAATGAGTTGTCCATACAACTTAGAAAGGAAACTCAGGGGTTGCTTTTCAAAATTGACCAAATAGTTATGGAAAAAGAAGCTCTTAGCGATTTTGTATTGCTTCGGTGGCGGTATGCTTTAGAGAGCGGTTCCTTTCCACCCGACAGCCTTCATTAGGACTAGTTTAGGCTTTGAAATCTAAATAGGGAGTAAACACTGTGTATAATTATCATTTTTTTGTACGTGAATTAATTATATTTTCCATATAAACCTGTTCATTATATGACATTTTTTTTTTAATTTTAACTTCGTACATCTCGACTTCTTTTGAATCGAACTTTGATTACTACCAACTAGGTCGATCTTCGTGGGCCTCCCTCCGAATCTTTCGAAGCCTTTGAGTCCAAAAATCTTTCGTTCCAAATCGCTGATGGCCCGGATGAAACCAGTGCGTCTGAGTTTGAGGTTGTGGCCACAACTTCTGTCGCGGCTTTGGAGGAAGAGAGTCTCTGTTTGACAGTTACTAACAAAGGGCTTGAAAGAGACTTGAACAATGTCCTTTTCGAGCTCAAGGAAGCAAACGATGCACTAGAGTGTCAGTATCAACATAATGTCAAGTTGCGTACTGAGCTGGATGTTGCAAACTCTAAAGTGACTGAAGTAGAGAAGTCATTGAAGGATGGTGAAGCGCTTTATGAGATCGTTTATGAAACGGAGATTAAAGAGCTAACAAAGACTACAGAAGACATGTCTCTTCAGGCTGCCCACCAAATTGAGGAGAATGAGGGTGTCGAAGGACGAGAGAAGGCAAAGAAACCTAGCTTGGGCGCGACCCTTACTCCCTCTACTGGCATGGACACCTCGTTGGCGGATGAACGGAGAAAGAAATTAAAAGTACACTTCCTGGTAAACTCAATGAGTTGTAGTAGATGGAGCGACAATGGCCAAAGGTGTTTCCTCACTCACAGAGGAAGGGGTCGAAGGCGGATACTCTTAAATATTTTGGTGGCTTTTATAGAAACTCAAAGAAGACTAAGGTTGAACTAATTGATACTTTAGAGAAAATAAGAAAGGATGTTGTGCTCAAGATCTACGTGCTCGAAGATTTACTACGAGGAGCTCAGGTTGCCCTTAGTGTCATAACAGCACTAGTCGACGTGCCTGTGCATGATCGGATTGTCGGCCTCGTAGAGAAGCTTAGAAGGGAGAAGGTTAAAGACAAGACGGGACAGATCGCTTTACAACGCGCAATCGATTTTTTTTCCTATTTTGTACAACGCTCTTATCTGAACTTCCTTTATATCAAAGAAGATTTTGAGGTGACTACGGAGGATCCGACAGACCACTAAGCAGTTGTTAGTTATGATCCAAGGAAGATCTTTCGCTTCAAAACTTACCTGCCATTGGCTAGCATGCCTAAGCTTAGATGTTTTATGATTAGCGTGGTATTTTAGGATCCTATAACTTTGGATACTTTTGTAAGACCATGTTGTAGAATATTTTTGGTTGTACAAATGCTCATAAGGGTACTGTAAAAAAACATTTATTATTTTTTCTTTTTTTGAAAAGACGTAAATTCCTTGTGAGTTTTTACTGGATTGCGCTTCCTTTTAACTTTATTAGTCTAGATTCCTTTGATTTTTCAGCCTTGCACTACTAGGCGATGTTCGGAGACAACCGACTTGGGGGAGAGGCTCAAATCTGCTCTAATTCGAATTATCGAACTGGAGGGATTATTAACATACACCAAAGACAAATATAAGGTTTTTTATGAAGATAAGGTCACGACACTGAATGACGACCTTGAAGGGTGTTAATACCTCATATATTGATTTAGATGACAACAACCATATAAATATTGATAGTAATGTTTTTTAAAGTTGTATAGTATATATTGCAGAATATTACACAGGTACAAAATGATTAAACTTGAAGACTGATCAGTAGAGAAATCAAGAATGACGATTTAGAGATGATGATCAAGACTTATGAGTTTAAAGATAAAAATTTGAAGAGCTCAAGAATTAAGTATATGGTTATGAGTCATTAGAATAAATTGTTAAAGTCCTTGATAGCAGATTTCGATCTTTATCATAAATTTTTGTTCTTTGATATTTAAAAAAAATTATTTTAACTTCAAAATGTATTTAAATTTTATTATGAAAGTTTTTTAATAGCTCAAAAATATTTAAAAACTATGTTTAAATTATTTTACAGAATATAGGATTTTAAAAATAATTTAAAAAAAATCATTTTCAAATTTCACTAGCATATGTCGATATACATATTTTCATATATTGACGTAAGGACCGTTGGGGAGATGATTTTTAAATTTTGATTATATCTCTTCATCATACACTTCCTTTTAAACACCGTTTACACCAGTGAAAATATGCCTTTCTAATTTTAAAAAGTTGTGATTGTTTATTACATCTTTTCATGAATAAGGACATCTTTTTAAGCACTATATAAAGGGTTAGAAAACAAAAAAATTTAACTAACTTTTCATCTTCTTTCTCTAGACTTTCCCCGGTTATTTTCTCAAATACAAATTCTACTTTGCTCTTTATAAACTATTCAAACATTTACATGTACTTTCTCATCAATTCAAAGATCAACTCCCTATCAAAAGGGCTATAAGTAATCTTGTATCCCAAGTACAACTACTGGTATTTGAAAATCAACAACTTTACTCTTATTTATTCGCTTGTTCAAATCAAGTGGATATGCTTAATAGTTCGTCTAAATTTAGTAGGTGATCTCGTAGCTCAGTAAATCAAGAGAGTTCGCTTTGGACTCATGATACATGGGGATGTACCTCGTAGCCTTGAAATCGGAATTGTATTTTGGTTTGCATTCTATCTAGTTTAAAATTGACGACTGAAAAGAAATATGTACAAGCAATTGTATGAGACTGGATGTCTGATTAGTTAATCTGAACCGGTATAAAATTCCTTATGTGTTCTCTCTTATTTTACTACTTTTATATTTAACTGTGATTGCATCTATGAATGATGCCAACTCCCTCTAGTGTTACATTAGCCTCATGATCTATTATTCCACAACCCACATTTGATATCAGTGCATTAGTTTTCAAAAACTCGTAATTTGATTTTTGAAGAGATAAATGGCTAGTAACACTGATTGTTTACTTTTTAACACTTTTATAGAAAAACAAAATCATGAAACCTATATGTTACTATCAAATAGATTAAAAACTAATTATTCTGAAAAGTCACTTGATGTTTTGGAAAGGTATAATGTGAAATTGCAGAAATAAGTATGTTATATGGCGGATGGTGAGCATACACTTGATATTCATACATCAAAAATTAAGGACAAATGAATACTAAATGATGGATACTCAAGACACATGATTAAAATTCGAAAATCATAAAAGTTATAATTTACAAAGATGAAGGGTTGGTTAACTTCAGAATTAACTAAAAAGGATATGTGATTGACATCGGCAATGTCAGTAACTCTAAAACTCCTATTATTTCTTATGTTTTGCTAGTTAGTAACTTGAAATATAACCCGTTTAGCATTAACCAATTTTGTGATAAAGATTTTAAAATTAAGCTTGAAAAAGATATTTTACACATCGAGGATAATGAGTCTAAAATTATCTTTGAATGTACTAGGAAATGTAGTATTTACATCTTAAGTATAAAAGTGCCTTTGTCTTTTGGCTAAACCTAGTGAAACTTGGATTTTGCATAAAAGATCCGGCTTTTTAAAATTTAAACACTTATCTAAATTGCTTAGAATTTTGATTTTGATTTCACAATTCACAAGTATATCATATTTAGGGGGAGTACTGTTTTTCATCCATTTATGTTGATGGCAAAGGGGGAGGAAAATATAAAATATAACACATGCATATATTAACGGAGAGTTATTTAACTCAATGAGAGTTGTATTATATTTTATATATATAATTATTTACATAGTTGTCTTCATAAAAAATGGAGAGATTGTCAATACCTTAGATATTGATTTTGATGGCAACAACCATATAAATATATACACTAATGTGTTGTTAAGTTTTATAGTATATATTGCAGAATACTGCACATGTATAAAATGATTAAACTTGAAGACTGGTTAGTATAAAGACCAAGAATGAAGATTTAGAGTTGATGATTAAGACTCGTGAGTTCAAAGACAAAGATTTGAAGACCTCAAGAATTTAGTGTAAAATTACGAGTCATTAGAATGAATTGTTGAAGTCTAATAATTGAAGACCTCAAGAATTTAGTGTAAAATTACGAGTCATTAGAATGAATTGTTGAAGTCTAATAATATATTTCGATTTTTATCACAAATTTCTGATCTTTGATATTTTAATCAAAATTATTTTAGTTTTAAAATAAATTTTTATATATTTTATGAAAGTTTTTTAAGAGTTCAAAAATATTTAAAAACCATGTTTAAATTATTTTACAAAGCATAAGATTTTTTAAACAATTTAAAATAAAAACATTTTCAAATTTCATTAACATATGTTGACATACATATTTTGCATTATGTCGATGATAATTTTAAAATTTTGAATTTTGATCACATCTCTTCACGAGTAGGCAATTCCTTTTAAACACTAGCTAAACCAGTGAAAAAATGCCTTTTACTTTTAAAAAGTTGTGATTGATTGTCACATCTTTTCACGAATAGCTACATTTTTTTAAACACTATATGAAGGTTTTAAAAAAAAATCAACCGACTTTTCATGTTCTACTTTCTCTAAACTATATCTACATATTTTTTTCAAATACAAATTCTACTTTTCTCTCCAAACTATTAAAACATCTGCATGTATTCTCTCATCAATTCAAAGACTAAACCACTATGAGAAGAGCTACAGGTTATCTTATATCCTAAGTACAAGTGTTTGTTTTTGAAAATTAACAACTCTACTCTTATTTTTTTGGGTGTGCTTGTTGCCCGTTCAAATCAAGTGGTTGTGCTAAGTAGCCCATCTAAATCTAATGGGTGATCCTGTAGCTCGGTAAATCAAGAAAGTTTGCTCCGGATTTATGATGCATGAGGGTGTATCTCGTAGCCTTGGAATCAGTATTGTATTCTGGTTTGCCTTCTTTCTGGTTTAAAATTTGCGATTGAAAAGATATATATACAAGCAATTGTACGAGATTGGATGTAAGATTTGTTAATCCGAACCAGTATAAAATTACTCATGCCTTCTCTATTACTTTATTTTATTGCTTTTATGTTTATTCATGATTACATCTATGATTGATTGTTAGTATAAATATGTGTTTTTAATATGTGATTTGATATTAATCTTGAAAGAATTTTAAAAGGTTTACATAAGTCAAAAAACACTATTCGTCCTTTTTTCTAGTGTTAAAATCCATTATTCCACAATCCACAAATGGTTGTCTCTTCAGGTCGTTAAACAAACTAGTGTAGAAAATGATCTTATCGCGTCCTTGATCGTCGATGTTGTATCGAGGCTTGGTGGTATTCTTTCGCCTCCGTCGAGGGCTAATCTTAATGTTATTTTCTAATGGAAATATGATTTGAAGAAGTATTGCGAGGCCAAATTTCATGGGTTGAAGAATTACTATAGAAAGGTCTCATTTTCAACTTCTTAGGCAAGAAGCGGTTTTATTCAATGTTTCGCGTCATGGGACCGTAGATCTCACCGTTATGACAACATCATAATGACGATTCCTCTGGGGCGAATTTGAATCATAGCATAGTTTGTTTTATTATAAGCCGTAGTTTCGACCTTAGCTTTTGATGCAACTTTGCATGACGATAAATTTATTTTCTCCCGTCATGTGTGCAAATGCGAGGAATCACACAGCTATGAGCAGATTTTCAGTAAATTTTAGTTTTTAGTATTTGCTTGGCAAGCTTTATTTATTTTATGGAATTGTACCCGATTTGTAGGTTGTACCGCATTACATGCATTATCTTTTCTTGCCATTCTCAATTGATTGCCCATGCAGTTCATGCTTCTTGAGCTTATTTTTGGTATTCATGCTCTATTGTGCGCTTAGCATGGTACGCTCGCTATTTGGGTGCAGACTATATTTTGACGGTGAAGTCAGGTCGCGTATCTACAACCTTTTAATTCACGCGTTTGGTTTTTAGTACTGGCCCAGGCTGTATAATATCCATACGTTCAGTGTACATGATTGATACAGCAGGTAACTTATTGTATTATCCAGTCGCTTGCATGATTTTATGTGGAATTCCATAGTTCTGTGTTACTGAATTCCCTCCCTTTTTTATAATGAAATTAGGTGGAACCACTAATGCTGCAGCTTTATTAAAGAAAGAAGGAGCTAAATCGGATCTTACCTGTGCCACACATGCTGTTTTCAGGTGAAATATGGGTTACATATTATATCAAGGGGTTTTTAGGCTCAAGGAAAAAGTTAGAGAAAAATTTAGTCTCAAGGACAAGAAGTTTGTTTTTTAGGCTGAAGGACACTTTTTAGTGTAAATCACAGAATGATAGTTGTAACTATCATTTTCAATTTACACTAAAAAGTGACATTCAGACTAAAAAATAAACCTGTCGTCCCCGAGACTAATTTTTTTCGCAACTTCTTCCTTGTGCCTATTTACCTGTTATATATCAATGTTACAAAAATAGGAGTTGTATCGGTATTTCGTTTTTTCTATTATACTGACATGCGGTCAAAGAAATTTACATTTGTATAAATTAGAGCTGATCTGCCATTTTCATATTTGTACGCAGCAACTAGCAAATGAATTTACTGAATTAGAAGTATAAATATTGTGCATTTTGTAGCCCATCTGCAATTGAGAGATTGTCTGGTGGCGTTTTTAAACAAGTGATAATCACGAACACAATTCCAATAGTTGAAGTTATTTTCCTCAACTGACTGTACTTTCTGTTGCAAACCCTCCTGCTGAAGCCATTTTGCGCATTCATGGCGATGCCTACGTTAGTGACATTTTCCAGTGATGCACAGGTCCTAGAGTATTTTATTTATTTTTGTCTTGTTTATATTCGATTTAGCTTTCTATTTTCTTATTTCTCGTTAGGGAATGCAGCAAAGAGAATCCTGTAAGGATGCTTGTTAAATCATTTTGTTAATTGATGCTACAATATTGTTCATCTGATTAAAATAATGGTACCCTTGTAGCAATGTATGAAAATATAATGTTTCTATCCAAAGAAAATTCCATTATAATTTTATGAGAGGAAAAAAAATTGTAATTTTTTGTTGGTTTTGATTAAAGAATCATTTGCATTATTCAAATCAAGATGATGTTCAAACGTATTTGTAAAAGAAGATGAAATGAGAAAAAAAATAGTAGTACAAGAAGAAAAATACAAGGTTTTAACTTCATTTTATAATATATTATTTTCAAGTCATATTGCTTACATTATCTCTCATTTGAAAGTGTCCGAGTGTTGCTTGTTTATGTTTAACTCTTCATATTTTGATCATAATTCATAACATTGTTTGTACTGGACGAAGAACGGAAGTAGAAATTGCAACTTTTTTTTGGCCTGGAACATTTACACTGTCATAGCATGCAAGCGATGCAAGAAATTATATTCTTATGATGACACTAGTAACACAAGCACATATTAAGCTCATTTCACGGTTCACAGATGAAAGAGCTAAACATACATAGGTAAATGTACGTTGAAACTTGAATTTGAAACAAATAATCAAGAAGAAACAAAAAAATACAAACAAATTAACAACAATTGTGGCATGCTTCCATCATCTGGTTCTTGGGCACATCGATAGATTGATCAAATAACAAAATGATAGGGTTCAAAAAGGACTTTTAAAGTTTATGTTTGATGTAAGAAGGAACGAGAGACTTCCGTCCAACAAATTAATTATCTATGAGACAATAGAACGTAGTGTTTGGTTTAAAAACGAATTTTATGTTTTCGGTTTTCAATATGTACGTCAAATATGAAAAGAATGGAGGGATGACGAATGGGATGAAAGAAAGACGGATGAAATGACGAAGGTATTAGGACGGAAGAATGAATTATTTCACGTGTTTGCGTTATTTCTTAAAACACATAAAAAAACATGTTTTCTATTTTGCATGCTAACTTCGTTTTCTAAACCGGTCGTTTTCGATAATATACATGTGTCATGTGTATTTTTGTGTGAAAGAAAATCCATAAAATAATAAACCAAATTCAATCGAAATGTTCACAAACAAAGTTTTTGAAATTATGCACTTTCGTTGTTAACTTACATGATAAGTAGAAAGCTTTTATGTTAACTATAAGATCTATATTTGCACAAATCTATATTGCTTAACCATAAAATAATAAACCAAACACTACCGAAACTGTTGCTTCTATCTATTGTTCAACTATAAATGAAAACTGGTACTTTTATCTATTAATTAACTCGGATATATGTTCCAGTGCTTATCTAATTTTCCTTATTCCTCTATCTTGACTTTAAATGCGTTCACAAACAATTTTTGCTTTGTTTCTCATTTTTTCCACGTCGGAAACTAGGAGCAGCGCATGTTATCTTCTACCATCCACGCAAGGAAATTGAATATTTTGAAAATGATGCATCAGACAAGTCCGACGTGATGAACACCGAAATTTAATTTTAGCTTAAAAAAAATAATAAATTTAAAACAAAGGTCAAATAACAATAAGTCACAAGCTTTAAAAAATTATATATGTTTATAACTTGTAAGAATATTTATTTTCTGTATGTGTGTCTATGTGTGTGTATAAAGTTGGTAAACAAATTTTTGTAAAAAGTAAAAGCCATATAAATAATAAGTTGATATTTTTCGTAGAAAATTGACACTGGTAATCATCTCAATTACAATTCCTAGCAATTGGGATAACCAAACTCTTTGGTGAAGTAGATGCAAAATAATCACCTCAAAAGCAGGAACTTCTAGTCTATCACAATGCCTAGCAATTCCAGCTGGCTTTGAAAATGTCTTCTCCAATTGAGACCAACTCTCCTCCCTCTAAACAAATACAGTGGTGAAGCTCATGTAATCACTTATTATGGAGTGCTTTTGGGTTGAATCTGGCTCAGTATTGAATTATATTATATTATATAACCAAAGGCTAGCTTTTAGTATTCCTTGAGAATGCATAGACAAGGAACTGCATGTTATAATATATGTAAATTATAAAGAGTGGATATGCTATACAATATTTGTTATATTTTTTTAGTCCCACATTATAGGATAAGTTAAATCTCAAGCTCTAAAACTTTTATATAATGGAGCATGTGTAATGGGAATATATTACTAATTTCAGAAATGAATATAATGATTTTTTTCTAATGGCTTCTTATTTTTATATGGTTTAGAAGTAACGTTTTTTTTGCGAAGTAACGTTAATTAGATTGATTTATTTGTGTGTAAAGAAATCAATTCGTTGTGACAATATTTTATATTTTAGGCCGCAATAATGTTAAATTGCATTCGTCTTTTTAATCATAAATGAATTAAATGTTGTCGTCATAGTAATAAATTAAATTATCTTATCATCATAAATGCATTGACTATAGTAAATTAAATGATGTTGTGTTTTTATGTTTGGAATAAGTGTAGACATATGGTTTATTATCTGGTGTATTTATTTTAGCAAACAATGTTCGATATAACGAAAGAAATAAGTTTGAATAATAAGCTGAAGTTGTGAAAAGATTTTTTTTTCAACCAGAAGTTGTATAACTCAGTCCAAGACCTGAAGTCCTGAATTATGTAATGATTTGTTGATAAAGTCTATGACTTGAAATCTTACAGTTATTTTTTTTATTAGTCGAAATGTATAAGCTTCTAAACAAGAAGTTCACACAAAATTTGAGAATCCGAAATTCATAATAAATTAATGAGCTTGAAGTTCATGAATTAGAAACCCAAAGCTTTCTTGAAACTATGTGAAATGTTAAGATTACACTTCTTGAAGAAGTTAAAAGAGATAAATACGTCTTAACCAAGATTATGGAAGTGCATTCAAGAGATTTCAAAAATCACAAAATGAGTTATATCTTACTTACATCTTTGCATTTACATATTATGTTGACCAAATATCCTAAAGGTATTGTATTGTATGGCATTTCAAATATGTCTTGAATTGAAAATTAATTATTAATTTAGCTTTGAAAAGAATGGTCATTATTTATAAAATATGAATTCAAATGACTTTTAGTCCATATTTCTCATTTTTCATTTCAGTTTATATGATGTAGTTGGTTTAAAATGTTTTCCCCCATTATATATACTTCTATGTAAAAGTACACATGGTCAATTTATAGGTTCTGTGCAATGCGAAATATAATTTCATTTCAATATGTGCAGCTTTAATTTAATTATTCTCTCTGTTGCTATCTCGTTGATATATCTAAATATAGATCTGATCTTTACTAATCGCACTATGTTATGAAGCCTATAGTTTTGACAAATTATTTTTGGGTGCATTAGTCAAGCTATTTAATTGACGAAATACATTATAGTATTATCCAGAGAAGATAACTCATATAACGTACTATTTAAGTTTATGGATGTGCGTGTATATAATCTCTTGATGAGATGTTTTCTTTAAAATTTATATTGCAAATCCAACATCCCAGAAGAGATGTTATAGAAATTTTATTTTTGTTAGATTGCAATTCCTTAAAAAGAAACACTATATTCCCTTAAGGAATATCATATAAAACATTAGAAGTTATAAAAATAATTTATCTCTAAAAAAAGTATTGTATACTAGTATTACAGTTTAGAAGTAGTGGTTCTATATCTTGCATCTTATTTTCATTTGGTGCATATAATTTTGTTACTGTATTAAAAGTTTGATGCGACATTTCAAAAACAGTTACAACAAAAATCTCCAATAGAGATAGTTTATGCTACTGCAAAAGTATTAATTATGTAATTTATGTGAAAGAAATATTGTATATTGATATGACATTCTAATAGTTTGCATATATAACTCTGGAAGAGATAAGTTTGCTCCAGAAGCGGTGATAGTAAAATATCTCTAGAAGAGACTTATACATTTGGAAATGATCAAATATCTCTAGAAGATATTTGTTTCTATATTTGGTAATTTTATTAAACCAAATAAATGTGTAGAAATTTGATTATGGAGGATTCCAATTTAGTTTAGATTTGATTCTAACTTAAAATTTGAGAGCTATGTAATATGTATCATATATTTCATTATGATTATATCAAACCTCCCAAATAGGTAAGATATCAAATTGTCTCTAGAATACACTATTTTATGTTCATGTGTCTAATTATATGTTAAAAGTCATTGTCATATATATTATTTCATAAGAAATATTATACATACAACCCTTTTTTGAAGAAATATCTTGAAATATTCTTTTGAAGAGATAGTCTATATGTCATATCATACATTTCATGAAAGCTATAAATACCATTTTGAAGAGGTCTATATTTGCAACTAATATAATATAATATATTTATAAAATTCCATGTGTCCAGTAGCTACTCTTATTTTTTGGGTAAGTATATCTCTTTTATTGAACTCTCTAGAAGAGATGTGTAGAAATGTCTATATGTAATTATAATTATATATTGTTCTCTCATAAGTAATCATAATTAATGTTTTAAAGATATGTTTGAGATATAATTGAGAATTAAAATTTAACAACTTGAAGTTGTGTGTATAAATATTTGAACCAGAAGTTCTATATGGTTCCAAACCAGATGTTTTGAACATTATCATACAGTCATGAAGCATGCCTATTGACATAGATCTATACACAGATATTAATAGTTGTAATAGTTTGTTCTAAAACTCACTAACTCAAATGAGAAAGAATATGCAAATATATAATATATATGTAATAAGTGGATGCACGTATATATCAATATATCTAGATATTCAAATAACAACTTGAAGTTTGTTATGAGCTGATCTTATAGATTATGCATAAATATAATTCAGTGATTCAAAATTCAATCAACATAAATGTTGAACGACCTAAAGTCCTATATGTATTCAAATGATCTACATAATAAGTATATTCCTCCAATTGGTTAGATCAATGAACGAGAACAAACTCTAATAAGCAATATCAATTGAATGCATCTTATCAACTGATAAAAAAATTATCCTCCTATAATAATATGTATGACGTATTTGCTAGTAGCAATATCATAATGGATCAAAATGAGAATCCAAAGAAGATTACGATTAAATGTGAAAATGTTCGTCAACATTGAGGGGGGGGGGGGAGGATAAAAGAGATGCACAATCTTAAGTAACTTAAATAAATTATCAATAATATCCCAAGTATACTTGCTACAACTAGTTGTAATCCTAGAAGGACCAAAGGGTATAAATCACATCTAAAGTGTAGTAGAGAAGTTAGTTTGAAATATTTTTGAAGAAAGTAATAAAGATGCCAAATATAGAAGGTGAGTGTTTTTTAAGAAACACTTAAAGGTGCTCTGGAAGAGACCCATGACATGATTGTCAAATAAAACTAGAAGTGGTTTGGGTACCTAAATAGAATAAATATTGAGATATCAACAAATCATATCTAGAACTGACAAGAAATAATCACCAATGATAAATTTTTAAATAATAAAAAACGCTTATGTTTATAAATAGATTAAAGATCTTGAGTTAGAGGAAACACGATTGGCCATCATGAATCATTTACTAATATAGAAATATGGACTTGTAATCCGCAAAGTAGCGAAAGTGTTTGAAACACTTAATAAACCTCAAAGGTATAAATATTGCTTAAATCATATTAAACGATGAAAGCATACAAATTCCTGAAGAATATAAATAACTTTAGTGGTCATAAAGAATGCAAAGAATAAGAAGCATAGATTACATCCATCTTTTAAGCATTTTTGTAATGAAAATCTTGATATAATTCATGATAAGTAAATTGCTTTCTATTTTTTAGTATTATTGTAATGAAACTTTTAATATTCATCAAAGATGCTGTTGTAATATACAAAAATGATTTGAAGCACAAAAATAAAAGCATATGAAGTGTTTTTCCTAAAGAATATTAATAACTTTAGTGGTTATAAAGAATGCAAAGATTAAGGAGCATAGATTACATCCATCTTTTAAGTATTGTTGTAACGGAAATCTTGATATAATTCATGATGAGTAGATTACTTCCTATTTTTTAGTATTGTTGTAATGAAATTTTTAATATTTATCGAAGATGCAGTTGCAATATGAAAAACTGGTTTAAAAATAGATTACATCCTTCTTTTAAGCATTTTTGTAATGAAAATCTTGATATAATTCATGATAAGCAAATTGCTTTCTATTTTTTAGTATTATTATATTGAAACTTTTAATATTCATCAAAGATGCTGTCGCAATATGCAAAAATGATTTGAAGCACAAAAATGAAAGCATATGAAGTGTTTTTCCTAAAGAATATTAATAACTTTAGTGGTTATAAAGAATGCAAAGATTAAGGAGCATAGATTACATCCATCTTTTTAGTATTGTTGTAATGAAAATTTTGATATAATTCATGATGAGTAGATTACTTCATATTTTTTAGTATTGTTGTGATGAAACTTTTAATATTCATCGAAGATGCAGTTGCAATATGCAAAAATGGTTTAAAAATAGATTACATCCATCTTTTAAGCATTTTTGTAATGAAAATCTTGATATAATTCATGATAAGCAAAATACTTTCTATTTTTTAGTATTATTGTAATGAAACTTTTAATATTCATCGAAGATGCTGTCGCAATATGCGAAAATGATTTGAAGCACAAAAATGAAAGCATATGAAGTGTTTTTCCTAAAGAATATTAATAACTTTAGTGGTTATAAAGAATGCTAAGATTAAGGAGCATAGATTACATCCATCTTTTAAGTATTGTTGTAATGAAAATCTTGATATAATTCATGATGGGTAGATTACTTTCTATTTTTTAGTATTGTTGTAACGAAACTTTTAATATTCATCGAAGATGCAGTTGCAATATGCAAAACTGGTTTGAAGCACAAAAATGAAAGCATATGAAGTGTTTTTCGTAAAGGTAGCATACAAAATGCATAAAACGCAAATCATATTGGGAAGAAACAATCTTGAAAAATTCGATTGTTTCGAAGGAAACTATTTGTAAATGATGAAGATCTAAAGAAAGGAAAGTAGAATTATTGTCCTTGGATTTTTAACGCTTGTCTAAGCTATGTTACAAAAGTATTTTGTAACGTTGTGACATTTCGACGCTCGAAAACCGACATGAATACGTCCACTGTATCAACTGCCGAGCAATCGAAGGCCGGAAAATCGTACCGTTAGGGTTAAAGAAATGGTAGAAGATAGAAGAAGAGAGAGAAAGATAGAACAGAACAGAAAGAAACAACAGAACAATATATGAATCTCACAATCGCAGTGGAACAACATATAATAGATAAATGAATAATCTTTAAACAAAAGAACTATATCAGTTATTACATTAAATCACATTACATTACATTACATTATCAGAGTGTACAACAACAAACAACAACAAACAGCGGAAAAGAAATAATATATACTAGTGAATACGCCATGCCATCCAGCTTGCCTCCAGCAACTCCTGAATTCCAGAATATCCTGATTACCTAACTCTGGACTGCCCGTGTGGAAATTGGTGGGCACCCAGAGTTTAGAAAGGAAAACAATAAACTCCGAGTCAGTCATGGGACTGGTATGAGAACTTAAAATAGTTTATTTTTAAAACAAAGTACAGGATAATTTTAAAATAGATTCGCAATGCTTTTTAGAAAATGAGACTACCATAAGGCCTCCCGCACACACACACAATGCAAACACAGAATCGGAGGAGATTTCTCCTTATGATAGTCAAAGATGCTTGATACGCATTAAAAAGAAACATTTGATATTATTACTAGTGCATAGTGCAGAAAACATTTCGAAAGTAAAGATATAAATTTTAGCCAGCATAGGCATTTCACACTTATGTCTACTATAGCTACCATGTTCAATAGCAGGTTACCGCCACATTCCATGGCAGGTTATACAAATAAAACCGTACAGGGTTCGTATTGTTTCTTTGGATTTCCAACAAATGGTCAGGTCAAGGAACTTCCCATTGCCACATGGGTAAGCCTCTGGAAAGACGATCCGAGAACCTAACCGGATCTCTGCCAATACAAGGCCGGGTTACCCCTAACTGGGTAAATACTGACATGAATATGTCATTCCCCGATCGTAACCGATCTATAACCAAGGATCCTCGATTCCAACAACCACAAAGTAATAAATTTGCAGCAACAACATAGGTTAAGTATCTGGGCTCCATACCATGATACCACCTCTATCCAGAAGGAATGACATACACTAAAGGGGCGCTACCCCCTAATAACCTTGATGCATCCTTCCTGTTTTGACCATTTTCGGGGTGTGAGATCCGACGAAGTCTCGTCCACAAAGCCACGCTTTATACAAAAGTTGTGCTTTGTTCAACAAATGCTCAACAGCACTTAGCATATCACACTACCAAATTGAGAGTATATCACTAATAACCTTCAACTACATAACCTCTGAGCTCGTACGTCTCAGAGAAGGGTGTTGAGCTAAGAGAATAAATTCTCCGCCACCAACAGAAATATATTTGAAAGAAATCAGCTTTATATCTCAATCTGTAATGTCAGACATATAATCCATACAAGTCTGTTCCAGGCTCGAACAGAACCGAAGGCACTTCCAAAGAAGCCCTCGCAATCCGGATATTTACTAATCACGTCCGGACTTCCCGTCACTAAGGGTGATAAAACCCCTATATCGGAGATCGGCCGATGCAGAGTCATTCGACGGTAATCCTTCCGTTTTCAAAAATATCCGGTCTTCAACACCAGTCATCAAATGCAATCCATAACGACGTATCACATATTCGGAATGAGTTATACGACCCCAAGGTCCTTTCCCGGCTAACCCGAATAGTGAGCGCTTATTTTGAAAATAAGTGCGGCATTCAAATTCAAACAAATCACAACAAATACCTATTTAAAGGTAAATATTGATAGTCGGTTATTTAACTATGAATAGGTATGCTCAACATCACCAGATTCCAAATTATTTATTTTCCAAAATATCTTTACTTGATATATAATTTCCACACTTCAACCATTTGAAAACAAATTTTCAAATCACTTTTCTCCTTTACCACTTTTGAAAACAAATTTCAATCATTTTCCTTACGCGGAAATACTTTCATTTCAAAATGGTTCATTTAAACCATTTAAATAAATCCTTAACGATTTACTTTATATTTACGTTCCAAATCCGTAAATTTATCTCCACACTTCAAAAATAAATCAATGTTTATTTTTAAACAAATTTCCCTTTCTTTTATAAATTCCATAGTGAATTTACAATTCCAAAATATCTATGAATATACGATTTCCAAATCGATTTCTAATATTCATTTTCAATTTATCTTTAAAAGATAAAATCTCAAATTTTATTCATATCCCATTTACACGCCAAAATCCACTTATAAGTAAATTTAACTATAAATCTTTTATTTTACAAAATCTATTCATTTTATAACTTCTCAATTTATAAATCTATAAATTTCATTACCTACTAATCCATCCATTTACTATTTCATTTTAACACAAAAAAACTCGTTTTATAATTCTATTATTTTTAATTTATAAATATCAATTTTATATATCTTTTATATAAACCGTTTATAAAAATCCAAAAATCTCAATTTAAACTATTTTATAAAATTCATTAACTCCATATTTCAAAAATTACATTTTAACTATATTTCTCAAAAATCATAAATCTTTATAATATTAAATTCTTATAACGTTAATTTATTTAAAATGAATCAATTCAAAAATTTAATAAAACGTATACTTTCAAAAATCACTTTAAAACCCTTTTTAAATTTGAAAATCATCACTTTAAAATCTTTTTTATAATTCCAAAATTGGCCTAATGATGCAACACACCAAATAGTCAATCACGACAACAAAGACATCATATATCAGTATATGATAATCAACAAATATCACAATATCTGTAATCAAATAAATACTGGTGAGGAATCCAGTTGGATCCCTACACCTGTTTCCCTGCATCCACAGATGTTAGCACAATACCAATTCCGTTCCAATACGGAATATTCACGGTACATAGGATTTATAAAATACTATCCGCTATTATGCGGCGCAATAGGGTCTCATCCGCTAGATAATGCGGGAAAATCAACTCCAAGTACATAAATAATACCAATTTCACTTTGCAGTGAAATATTCGTGGTATATGTTTTTAATAAATAACCTTCGCTTAATATACGGCGTATAATGTCTATTTAACAATCCATAGATAATAATTTATCATCCAGGCATACAATCATCAATTTTAAATCTAACTATTTAAAATTTAAATCGAAACAATTCGATTGAGTGAGAAGTTTTCACCTTGAATTTCCGATATCAGTTCCAGCGTTTTATTTCGAATAAAATTAAACGTGCGTTTAATTTTACCCGAAATTTTCACTACGTCCAATCGACTCCAATCCAACTCCATCGTGTAGTATTCGTCAATACGGTTCCAACGCAACTTGTTTCGTAATTTTTCGACCTCGTATGAACAAGATATGATTTTTCAAAGATTATACGAATTAATATATATATATATATATATTACAAATTAAATTTTTATTTACAAACCCTAAATCAATCGTGACCGTTGATTACTGAGCAACCAAATCTGGCCGTGAATCACTTTCTTCCCGCTCACACGAGAAAACACCCAGGCCTGTTCGAAATAACCCATGCCGCCATCATAAATCGAATTTTCGCACCCTACCCCGATGTCTTCCACGTTGATCAGATGGCGCAACGTCGCGCGTCTCCCCCAAAGTCACCACCGGCCAGAATCCGGCTCCACTCGGTCAACTGTAGCTCGCGAAAATCGAGAATGAACGTGGATGCTTTACAGTGAAATTCCCATCGATCCGTTGCTCTAATCGCGATCATGACCGTTGGATAGCTAGTTCGCAACGTGCTCTACAATATTGTAGTTGGTGATTTCTTGTAATTGTTAACGGATTTGAAGAAATTTGAGGAAGAACGGAGAACAATTTCGGCCATTAATATTATCACTGGCGGCTGTAACCCTAGCCAGCGTGTTGAGTGAAAAAAAATTAAAAGAGCGGTGCTATTATAGAAAATTTTCAAATTACTATTCACTCGAAATTTTCCGAACTCCAAACAAAGCGTGCTGACTGGCGTTTCCAGGGTTTACCCCGCGTTCCAGACACAGTGGAATAGGTTTCGGAGGCTAATTTGATCATCTGTGCGAGTTACGGAAATAAACGATCGATTTTAAATTAAATCGGTTAAGCTAATTTCTATGCGTTTGGGCTCGACCCGGACAAACGGTAAATCCGATTGACACGAAATTTGAAACCATACAATAATATCACATTACGGATCCGATGAAACTGGTTTCGTCGAAATCCGAGGCTGTTTAAAAATGACTATTTTAACTACTAATCTGCATGCTGCTTCCCTTTTTGTGCTTGCTGACCCCTCACCAATTCTCATGATGGTTTGAAAGTAGCATTGATTGGGGGAGCTGGTTCTTGTCGCAAACGTTATTTCACGCGCAGTTAAGATAAGATTTATCTTGCTTATTTCATTTGTCGTAGAAATTAGATTTGATTGTTTGCAGTCCAGTGTGATCAATCTTAGTCAAGTTTCTACTGGTAATGGCTTTAGACTAGAAAACCTTATTATTATGTTCTTGCCAAATATGTCATACGGCGGTTGTCAACACTGTATCAATGAAGGTCCTTCATTATGTATGTTTGCTGAAACTTGTTTGTGATTTGATCGATGATATTGTAATGTATTGTATTATTTAATTTTATGTTATATTAATTATATATACATATATATGTGTATCACATACACATATATAAGTGTGTGCATGTATAAAGTATCAATCTGAAAGTATAACATGTCCGTAAGTTACACCCTGTAAAATTTACATAAATAAATTAATAGTTGATAAGGCTTCAAAATTGGAATGTGAGCAAATGACGGAATTTGGTCACGAGACATGCACTATTGCGTATGTGACGATTTTAGAGCAACTTTCATATTTGGAGTTTCGTGATCGGTGTTCAAACAAAGAAGTTACGAGCGTTTAAAGCATTCGAAATGAAAATAATTAGAAAACAAAAATAGTAATAAATATAATTAATAAACGGGAACCCACCGGTCGGGCCCCACTATGGACTGGTCGACCGCTCATAGGGGTGCTGTCGACTGGCCGATGCACATCGGCTAGGATTTGAAGCTTCGTCAATGACCCGGATTTAAAATTTTTAATCTAACAGATACAACTGATTCGAGTACTTATAAATACAGGCATAATCCCTCACTTCTCTTCTCATAATTTCTGATTCAAGCAACCAAACTCTTCCAATTTCTCCTCCATTATTCCTCGTAACTATAAAATAATTTGTATCTATACAAATTGGAGAAAAGCAGATTTTTTTTGGAGAAAAGCAGAAAAAAGAGGAGAAGCGAATCAGCGTTGCACAATAAAGAGGTAAATTTCAATATTATGAATTTATATTCCTCTTAATCACAAATTTCTTCTTGGAACTATAATTCTAATAGTATGCATATACCATGTTATACATATTTCTTTGGACTAAAAAGGAGATGGAGTTGAATTAAAATATCAGACTCGGATTTGGAGATTTGGAAAGCCTGAAAAGGCCAGTGAAAAATTATGCAATGTAACTATAATATTGGAATTTATTTCATTGTGTTTTTATTTAATTATTATGCCTAAATAAAGTTTTAGAAAGTTGTAGGTTCGAATTAAATGCATAAAATATTGCCTACATATTCTGTAATTTAGGAATATTACTTACACCTAGATCTGGAGGTTAGTCCCCAAGTTATTAAAAGTTGAATATCAATAAAGTATAGAATTTATTCCAGATCTACATAGGGTCGTAAAGATGTTGGTATAATTTAGATCTGCCTTAATTCCATTGGAATGTGAATTTCTGTTTTTTATTTTGTTGGAAATATTATCCATGCTACCTCCATTGATCATCTAATTTCTTAAATATACAGAAAAATTGCAGCGTTTAGATTGACAAGGAATATACACAAAAAGGGAAAGATATGTGTAAAATATGGATTTTCTTTCCGTGGTTTGCACCGTATATTTCAATAAAAAGAAAAAAAATTCTTGTAATTTCAACTGAAGCAAATCTCTTATTTTAGATTAATTTATAGAAGGTTATAACGGAAAACTTTTTTGTAAGGATAATTCTAACGGGTTAAAATATGGATGGAGAAATTATAGTTAGGGATTAATACTAGAAACAAAAAAATACATACATGAATATGTAAAACCATGCTAAACATTCAAAATAAAATTATAATTAATGCAACATAATACACGTTAATATTTGTAGTAGATATATTTAGAACGTTAGAACAAATCGCATAACAAATAATAATATTCGGAAATAAAGATGGAAATATTTGTAACTTCAAAATTAATTGGTTAATAAATGTGCAATAAATAAGGAGTTACAAGAATTTAAATATGTTATAAATGGATTAATGAGACTGACTAATGAGATAAGGTAAAATTTTAATAAGTAAATAAATGTCATTAAGAAAATGTTCTGGTAAGATAATAATCATTTATTTCGAGCAAAGTGGCATTTATAAAAATTGTAAATAAACATGTTAGGTAATAATTAAATATTATAAAGCAATATAATCGTCATTATGGTAAATTATATAGCCTTAATTATACAAATACAGATTGGGGGTTTAGCCCAACACTTAAACTAAGGATGATCGATTTGATTTCGTAGGTTGGGATGCGAGGTTAGTAGAGTTATACAACAGAAGTCTGTCCTTCATTCAGAGACTACCTACAGTTGTATACACTCACTACTGATGTGGAATATCGCCAACCATAAGACCCATAGAAATGGAATATGAATTGTGAATAAGAAAGAGAAAATACCGAGGGTTCGCCTAGGATTTGAAGTACTAAATGGCCCCATACCATATAGGAAATGGGGCGTGATGCATTTTTAATAAAAGACAGTAAGTAACTTAAAGGGGTATGGTTATACCACCTTTTGGCTAGGTAGTATACCATTGGATTTGGCCAAACAGACATCATGACCATCAAGGCGGGAGGCCCAAAGAGATGGTTACCAGGCTTGGAGATCAACTATAAACAAGACTATGGACGATGGTCAAGCAGATTAGGATCAGATCCCTAATTTTTGTCCCAATCAAGGTGCAATCAGTATGAAGTGACATGGAATGCCTCATGAGGATATATTTCAAATTTCAAGTCGATTGGAGTTCATATGCTTGAGTTATGAAAAAACGAAGAGGGATCAGATTGTATTTAGCTCTACAGTACAACTCAACGATGATCACCCCATAACTCAACAACCATAAGGCACATTGAAATAAAACTTTGGGAACTAGAATAAGGGATCCTATGGAGTCTACCCTAGGGATCGCACGTCATTTAGAGGAGTCTGGAGGGATCGGCCCTTATCCCTCCAAAGGGATCGGCTATAATCAGTCTTCACAACAATATTGTAACAAAGATCGATCAATAACTCAAGCTCTACTAAATCAATTGGCATGAAACTTGGAGACTAAACATAAAATACAACATGGAGTAGCCCCTCTAGGGATCGCATGGCAATTGGAGAGGTTTGGAGGGATCGACCTCTATCCCTCAATATGCCGATTTGTTTAGTGCAAGTGAGCTACTTAACCCTTAGATTATTCTTTGAATTGCATTAGTAGTATGACGATTAAATTATATATTATATTACAAAAGCCATATATAGGAATCATCATTTTCGATGGTTACAACCGATAGACTAGCATTGACGATGCGTATGGCCCGCTTCATATTTGAGAAGTATTAAGTAGCCAGGGATTATGTAGTGAAATGTTAAGATGTATATATATACATATGCATATGTGTGTGTACATATGTATATATGTGTGTGTAGCCAAGGTTTTAAATCTTAGATTTTGGTCCCGTCTCGTCTCGAGAATTCTATACATAATATCTCATATCAGACGAGATCTCGAGGGAGATGAGTCTATCTCGAGTGTACATCTCAGATTGACATATTGGATTTTAAAATCCTACCCGGGACAATTTCGGAGTAACTTAAGCATCTAAAATTGACATTTTAAAGATTTTTATAATAATTGTTATTTAAATATAAACTTAATAACATACATAGTTTAAAAAAAAATCAATAATTTAATTTTTTTAGAGGATAGTGGCTACATGATTGCTTAAATGGATTTTACTCATTTGAATATTAAAAATAAAAAATAAACAAAAAGTCATCTATTTTTTCTCACTCGTTAAAAAATAAAAGATAGAGTTAGAGGGCCAGTAAAAAAATCATTAGAATGCAAGTTCTTTTGGACGAACATAAGAAGTTAAAATAATGTGTGAATAAAAAAACATATTCATTTAAGATCTTCTATTGAGATTTATCTAAAATCTCATTTAAGATCTTAATATCTTGTACGAGATGAGTGTCGAGTAATAGATAAATATAATTTTATGTCTCATTTCGCTCAAGTTCGAACATGAGATCTTGAGTGAGATCTCGGGTGATATGAACGAGATTTAAAACAGTGTGTATAACATAACTTGGAAAAGGTTTGGTTAGATATATCGTACTCATATAATAACTAATGGATTAGCCATAAATAATAGACATAGCATTTAAATGGAACCAATCGGTATAAGTTCATGTTATGGATAAAGTATGCAATTTTTCAATAACCAAAATGTTATACTGACCCCCTTCCTCATTTCAACCCACAGGATAAATTTAGAGGGACAGATCGTTGGAACAAGATGAGAACGGTTGATGGAGAAGTCTTCTTATTCATGTTCGAACCCGACGAGGTGATTTGATGTCTAAAGGAACACTGTTGATTCCGAGGTAGTTGCATAAGTCGGTATTTATGTTCTTTTATATTTTACATTATGTTGTGACTTTAGATTGATCGGTATCTGATATACTTATGTTTATTATAGGCTACCAAAACCAATGATCTGTACTTTAATGGATTTGGATTTTGTCAACATTTAGGGCCATTAAGGTGCGAATTGTTATATTTCATATCAGAGCTTAGGTTAATCAATCATAGGAATTAGGACATTTTGAGAGAACATATTTGTATTTATATATATATATATAGACACACACCCCAAGCTCTATAAATTTCGATCATAGAGTAGTTGGGGTCGTATTCCGAAAGGATGGCCAAGGCGATTGTCAGTTAGGAAAATATTTATAGAGTTAAAAATCACGCACCTTACCCCGATTACCCTATGGAGTGTTGGCTGTATGCAAGGCGTTAATTAAGAAGAGCATGAGTACAACAGATGAAAGATTCCAGAGGCTGGATGGTACTTGACTTCTTTGTTAAAACTTGGTTGCCTTGTGATTGTGGATTTTGACGAATTAGTGATTGAAGATGCATATTTTATCTAAATAGGTAGGAAATAAGGATCTATATGTTATAAATATCTGAAGGCAAGTTCTCGCAAAAGAATGTTCATCGATCACCATAAGGTGACAAACCGAATTTTATCATAGAGGAGTAGAAGAAGAAAAGTCCCTTTCTGGGTCCGACCCATATGGGAGAATTAAAAAAAAATTGTGAAAATGCCTTGAAATGTTTGGATGGATTTCTAAGAGGATTATTCCAAAAGGGTCCATTTGGAAACTTTAATTTTGAAAGCAAGAAAGTTTTGAAATTCTTAAATATATATATATATATATATATATATATAGTAATATAAAAAGATGAAGTACCTTGGTTTAAAAGGTTTTTGGCAAAAATGAGATTTCCATTTTCGAAATAAATAGAAAAGAAGCATATGATTAGCCAGACGATTTTTCCTATTTATAAAATCATTGGAATTTTTTGAAATCCTGTCTTCAAAGGGTGTATATAATAGAAATGACATTTAATTTTATTGGGGTATGTAGTAAGGAAGTGTAGAAATTTCCGCTGGTAAAAATAAAAGGAATATTCCCGTATAAAAATAATACGAAGAATAATAGCTGGAATATTTTCGCGTATTAAATCTTGTTAATGGCAGAAGCAGTATAAGTTAAGAGTACTGCAAAATAAGAGAGCAAAAGGTTTGAAGAGCTAAATGGTAAGTTCGGGCTCCGTCATGTAGCGGACAAGAATTTTTTGGGACAGCTCGGATCGTGTCGGATTGAATAAGATGTTGCAAAACGATTATTATTATTAATTAACCTGTCCCGAATTAGTTCTAGGTTCAACCTACACCTAAAATTCGGTTAATGGTCGATCCTAGCAGTCGACCTCAGCGGTTCACCGATAACCCTAAAGCAGTAAAGCTCTGGAACAAAATCAAAGACAACTAAATCATGGAAAAGTCTCAACAACACATACACACACATGCATATGCATGTGTACACATGGTGACATGCAACAGTGAAGCCACCGGACTACATGAAATCTAACAATAACCAATGGACTCAGACTTGAAGTAACAAGAAGGATCAACTAAACCCAGAAATGATGACTGGAAACACTATAGCAACTCAACACAATGCATATGTTAGCAGTGATGTACACATTGAATCAAACAACTATACATAATGTGAAGATATCAAGTGAAGGCACACCAGCTTGAATGTACATAAGCAACAATGCACATCAACTATCAAGTACAGACTCAATGAAACAACACTACAAACAAGCCACATGTTCCAAACAACTAATATTACACATAACTTCAAGCATGCAACCGAATACAAGTTGAAATGCTCAGCTCACAAAAATGCAAAGCTATGCCAGAAAGTGCAGACCACATTCATATAAAACTATGGTCAAGTACATACATACATATATATATGTATGTGTATATATATATGTATGTATATATATATATATATATATGCATGTGTAGTGATAACTAGTACAGCAGCTCGAATGAGCACGTGCACTTATATACATATGCAACAGCCGGAATACAACTAGAGAATCACCAAACAAGTGAGGTAGACAAGACAATAGTTCCGGATAAGTGAAACATGGAGATGGCATTGATGTACACATATAAAATAGTGGACAATGTAACCCAGACCAATGTCATGATACAACTACAGATGCAAGCAAGTCAGAAATCAAGGCATGTAGCCGTGGTGACCAAGATAATAACAAAGTCAAATTTACACAAAATCAAAGTGGCCAAAGTCAAATGTAATAACAGTTTCAAATTGAACAAGTCAGTGCCGAAGTTAAATATTATCACAGTCAATAGGCACAAAGAAAGGAACCAAAGTCAAGTTTAGATGCTAGAAAATCAAGCCATGGTAGCCATGGAATCAAACAAGTCAGAATCGAGCCATGATAATCAAGTAATCACAAAATATACGAATTTGAACAAGTTAGTACAAATCTCAGGCATTCAAGCAAAATTGAACAACAAAACAAATTATCAGACAATCGAATATTTAGGGAATTGAACCCTATTTAAACCCATAGTCACCATTTCCCTAAAATCCATCGAGTTCAAGCAAGCCAATCGGTAAAGCAAAAAGCATAAATCACATACCATTAAAATCGAACTCGATCGAGAAGCAACCGCAAGCAACAATCAACAGAGGGATCAAATCGAAGAGTATTTCATCACTGCAATATCAAGCGGCGCCTCATTTTCGAAGCCCTAGTTTATACATTTGGACGAACGGTTATAAAAGAGAAAGAAGCCATTTTTAGCGCGAAGGAAAGAAGGTCGAAGGAATAAAAAGAAAATGGGGATTTCTTATTTGGGCCGGTTGCCATAAAGTATCAATTGGGCTTTATTTTTAAAATCAGGGTTTGATTTTTAAATTGTTTTTCAATTTGTATTTTTTTCTTTTAAAACAGTTGTAAAGTCTAGTGTGTGACTAGAGATGAACTACAGTGGTGTAGTTCGAGACTTCGTAACTCAATGGCTGAGTTGTGGTAGAGTTTTGAGTGTAGAGTCAGGTTAGTCAATAGCAGGTGTCGCGAGTTTACGTGTGTAAGCGTCTGACTACTTAATTTCTAGTAGAAACCTTGGTGGCAGCACGTAGGCAGGGTTTTGCCGAAGCTGGGTAAATCTGCGTTGTTCTGTTTCTGTCTTTTATATTCTGCTATTATCCATGTTGCTATTTTTCTGCTATTATCAGTACTGCGATTATTTTATATATTTCCCCATTAATTTTTTATAATTAATAATATCACCCTATACACCCCCCTCTAGGGTGAAATCGATCCTACAATATATACATCATCAAACATATATATATATATATATATATATAATAGTTAAATATATATGTATATATATAAGGCTAAATAAAATGTATATATATGAATAATTAGTTCCATTCAAATACTTAAAACATATATATATATATATATATATATATATATATATATATATATATATATATATTAAAATTATTTCCAAATCAAAATTAGCATAATAAACATACAATAATAATTTTATCATTATTTTATATATATATATAATAAATAGTTTCATTCATAATAATTAAAAATATTAGTAATAAATATTGAAAAAACAAATTTTAAAATGTAAGAAAATTTAGGATCATAAAATACAGGTTTAAAATTTTTTTTCATGATTTTTTGAAATAAAATATTATTTTTAATAAATAAAAGAAATGTTCAACCTAAGTAATTTAATTATTAAAAATATTAAATGTTAACAAAAAATTCTGAAAATTTCTCCATGGGTTACTGCATTGATGCAATATTTATTTTAAATATGATAAACAATTCAAATAATCAATAAAAGATAATTTAAAATTATTTATATGTATAAAAAAATTATTTTCGAATTTGATAATTCATATTATGTATAAATAGGTGAAAGGAAAAATTCTAAGCCGTTTATACGCTATAAATATACATATATGTAGTTATATGTTTAAAATATACATTAGTCTATATTTAAATTAATATATAAATATACGCAAAATAATTAATAATGAAATTTTTTAATTTCTTAGAGCAAATTATGTTTGTTTATACATAAATTATAACACATGATAATATAACCATGCACATAACCAAACTAATTTGTGACAACTACATATACCTACGAAAATCTCACCAAACTAGTTATACAGCATTAATATATATACAGATTTGGGATTATTCAATATTAAATCATAAATATGATATGATTACTGTTTATATAAATAAAATAATAATTGATGATGCCTTTGAGTCCGCTTGAATCAATGAATTCTTTTCTCTAGTTATGCTCGATCCGTCAGATTGCAAGTCTGGAATCGTCGACCTTTTCTATCAAATAGTGCTTTTACTTAACTTGAATTGATTTGAGATTCTTAGAACAGATATGGGGATTAATTTCGGCCAGCAAACTTGATAATTATGGCAGCCAAAAGTTATTTTTTGATTAAGGGTTTAAATATATATACATAGCATTGTACAAGAGAGATATTAGGACAATCTCATTACCTATTCTTTCTTAATCTTAGTCGTCCATCTCTAGGTCTAATCCTAAGCTTTAGCCGCCTCCATTGTCAAAGCCGAAATATGCAGCCCTATTGATGGGCTTTAAACCCATTTAAGCCTAAGCCAAAACGCTACGCAATTAAATCTAATTTAATGGCTTATTGATATCGTATATCGATTGGTACATTTATAACTATTATAAATATATATAACAATTTTTATTTCTCAAACTGTATTCAGATTTTTGTAACTAATATTTCATAAATATTAATTAATTTAATTTATTTATAACAATTGTAAACTAATTAAATCATTCAGTCTTAATGGAATTCATCATTTCAGTTGTGTAACTCTTAGATGTAAATTTGGTCAGCAATAAACACCGAACAATTCGAATGTAAATGTTTACACGTCACTTAGCAAGTGGTGTGACATTATGGCCAAATTTATCGCCTATTCATTTTCAGTAAAATCTTATTTAATTTAATAAGCATTACCTGTTAGTGCCATTTATATACACCAATTCTCTTCGGCAAAAACTGTATCACTTTGGATTTATGGAATTTGGTAATGGTTAAAATTCCAATATTGTCCGTATTCAACTCTATAGTTCAAACACAAAATCCTTGGTTCAATAATAACAATTATTATTAACCGTACTACTCTGACCAAAGATTTTGACTTTGGGTTGAGTTGACTTTGACCATGATACTAACCTCATATAACTGAAGTGACGAATCCTCTCTTGAATAGCGTCTTCCTTCCAATAATTCCACTCGACGCAACTATAATCATTTGATGTATGTCGTTCCATGATTGACTATAATCAAAGGAGATTTTTCATATTGAATGTTGACAGTATTCTCAAGTCGAAAGAATTGTGTAAATTAGTCACATCGATATTTTCTATTTGACCTTAGTTATATTAATGAATAGAAAATTATCGAGTGAGTCATTCCATAGTTATCCAATAACTATCAGCACGTAACCCCTTGCTGCCCCCCATAGTCATGAGTAATATACTGTCCAACATTTGAATAGCGTTACGTACTCTAGTCTTAACAAATACATTGATATCCAGTCTCGATGCATCTTGATTATGAACATTTAAAATGATACATTTGTTTCATTATGATAAATTACTCACGGTTACAACACTTTGCAACTACTATCACAAAACATATCATTTATGGATTTTCTATTAAATATACTTTTAATTAAATTTATTAATTAATATAACTACATTATATCACGTATATAATAGAAAGAAAATATCTTTATTTCGAACAAGATTGGTCAACGAGTTAGATATATGTAACAATTTACATAATTGCTCCTAGGGCATACCCCTAACTCTATCACTTGTATCATTATAACCATATACAATAAAAAATAAATTGAAAATCTCACTTTCTTCCTAACAAGGTTCACTATAAGAGTTAAGTTATATTATATTTTTTTGCAAAATTACCCTTGGGGAAAATCCTTAACTGTATCAATGACACCGACTTTAAATGCTCAACTTCTAAATCTTCGATATCAATGTAAATACCATCTTCCTAGGCATCTTCATTCCTATGTTTTGACACCCAAGATTCTCTTTCTATCATGTCACTCTTAAAATTACTACGATAAAAAACTTTATAAACATGACATTTTGACGTAATATACTCATATTGAACTAATATCTCCTCAAGCAATCCATTAAATAACTCTACCTTCACAATCTTCATAAACATATAATGGGCCTTCAAATCAAAAACCCTAATATAAGATCAATTTTGTCCCTATTACCGTCTTTACATTTGATGGAGTACCCAAAACAATTAAAATAACACTAATCACCTTTTCCACAACATAAAATCCGAACAAAGAAATCTCACACAGATCAGTACTGTAAAAGATAATTCTTTAGGGAGATTCAAACATAGATATCACTTTTGAGGCAATTTTGAATTAAAAAACATACGAACCATCTTTTAAAAAGCTTCCACATTAAACCACGTTTTTAAATTATTATTTAATATTTTTAATAAGAAATTTATTTTAATTAATTTTTTATACCTTCTAGTTTTGTCGATAAAAGAATAATATGAAATATTATTTTTTTGTATATTTTCTAGTTTCTTTAATCCTTTATGAATTTTGATGAACTAATAGAATTTTTTAAAATAGATAGAGCATTTTTTTTTTCAACATTTCCATTTTGTTTTGAAGAAAGTGTACATTTGGACAAATTTGATTTTTCTTGAAGAACTTTGTGAAAATATTTGGACTTTTCTAAAAACGTTTCTTTGGAAATATTGGATTTTGTTAAAAGATGAATCTTCATTGAAAAAAAACCAAACTTTTGAAGAAAAATGACATTTTTATTGAAAATATTTGATTTTAAACTAATGTCTAAATTTCACACAGTCATTTATTTTATTGATGTTATTATATCAGTCTTGAATAAAATTAAAATCTAGTTTGATTCGTTTTTATTTATTAAATTACCGTTTAGTTTATTCAACATGAACGGATGAGGTATTATACACGTTACCCGGATATTGCTAAGATACTCTGTAGTGTTGGGGTAAGCGGAAGTGTTAATTGGTACTGTAACTGCTTTATTGAGGAGAGAAGCCAAATGTTGGGCGGGGCTTATGAATCATTGGACGCACGTTCTTTCTTCACCCAGAGCACTCAAGTTTAACCTAACTTTTCGTCTTCCTCCTCCTGTAAATGTCCAAACTCACATTTCAATTGAAGAACTAAAATTAATGTTACAGGTAGATGTCAACAGGAACACCTCTACACGATGTTTTCAAGTATAACACAAGTCAACATTTCTCAAAACAACATCAAATAGAAGTACAAAAGGAAGAGTTCGAAATTTTAGGTTTTTCCTTGTCTTTATCGTTTGTCCGGATTTTATAGTAGGGAAGCAATTTCACTGCTAAACGTGACGGCTACGGAGCTCTATCTACGTGATCGTCCCTGAATTTCGGCAACGATTGAAATTTTGAATCGGTTCTTATTCTTACTATGTCGATAAACTTATTTTAATTAATATTTACACTACAATACAGTTTTATCCGCGTGCGTTACATCAAATTATCTTATTTGATGTACAGGAGGTTCATAGGATCATAGCAAGATTTGATTGACATGGAGCTGTATAAAATTGAAAGTTCTTTTTTTTTGGTACCGTCAGGATCTGAAAAATATGCAGTGAAATTTTGAGACGGAGTGAGCAGTCATGGTTTATTGGAAAAAGGGAAATGGAGCGGTGGAGTGCGGGGAATCTAGCCCAGTGCCTCTCGCATGCGAAGCGAGCGCTCTACCATATGAGCTACACCCCCAATCATATTATGATTTTGTATTTCTTGCTTCCATCAAAGAGAAATTGTCATCCATTTTGTACTGCCCTTCGTAGGGCTGCATAAAGGTCGAGTTGAATTGGATTGGACTGAATACTTCACTCGACCTATATAGGTATGAGTTAAAGTTAGAGTACCATCACATTAATTCATTCACTACATATTTAGTCAAGAACGTTGTTTCAAAATACATTTAAAATGCTCTAAGAATATTTCTCAAAAAGCTCACAATCAATCCTATGGGTTTTTGGCCAATCTAATTTAGCTTGGATTGACATCAAATATGATTTTTTAAGCATATATTTATTCTAGAATACACATGATCTATTATAGTTTTAAACTGCTCTAATTTTACTTGGACCGATATTGAATGAGTTTCTTGGATAGGATTGGATTGGGTCAAAATAAGGTTGGATTGAACAAAATATCACACCCGACATGTACGTAGTATGTGTTAATAGTTGTAACCTATATCTAATCCAAACTTGGTTGGTGGTTGAGTTTGGCTAGGTTTACGTGGGTTGAGCCGGATTGGTTGGTATGTTGGATTAGGGTCAAGTATGAGGTGTCTGCCCCTAGGTCCATGGACTGGATAGAGTAGACTAACTACTAGGGAATACCGATCCTATAGATATAGATGTTAGAGGCCCTTTACAGCGATGAATGAGATATTGTCTCACATCGCCAAAAATATGTGCAGTTTTATGTTTATGTAGTAAATCTCTCAAACCTATATTGGTTCTTAGGGCCAGATAATTTTATGCGAGGGAGGGGACTTATATGGCCATGAACTAACGCACACGCCATCCGCCTGTCCCGTATCGAACCAGATCGGGTGCGGGTCCTGTAAAAGAAGATTGTGTTATGTTTTTGCCGGACAAAAGTGAACAGTTTTTTGACTGTTTAAATTCAAACATATGAGAGTCACATCTGTTTGAACGGACATGGCGCTGCTTTTTCAAACGAAGAGACCGGTTTCATATGAAACGAAGAGACGCGACCGGTTTCCAACGGATATAGCCGTTGCGAATTGGTTGTGTTGCAAATTGAAACGAAGAGACGCGTCCTTTTTTTAACGGATGTAGTCGTTCCAAATTTTCTGAAGGGACGCGGCTTTTTTTCAACGGGTGGAGGCATGGGGAATCAAACCCTGTGTCTCTCGCTTGCAAAGTGAACACTATATCATATGAGATCTTGTTCCCACTAACTGAAATTGTCATTCATATTATGTTGTTCATTGACTTTTATAGAGCAGAATGCCTGCTTCAATCCTTTAAAGATAGCTATGAATGATTAATCTCTGATTGATCCATGTTGTAAAAGCTTCATTAGAATTTGAACTGTTAAGTAAATATAACAAATACAACAAATTAGTCACAACAATTATCATTAATCACCATACTATTCTATATTGTTTAGTAGCGGTGAATTATTTTAGTCAATATCACCAAATTAAGCATACTTATCTTTCTGATATGATGGTTAAAGAGTTGACATAAGCTACATTTCTCGTGATTGAAGGAAATAATTTGTCCACAATATTCATTGGAATTAATAAATTTCCATTTGGATATTAAAGAGAAGATATTTGGATAGTAAAGCTTATGTAGTTGCTTGATCTGGAACCGAATGGAACAAACATGGTCATGTAGATAAATTTTATTTGCAATAATAAGCCATGTAATATTTCATTCCTTTTTGACAAAAAGTTGTATGTCTTCTTTCCTTTAGAGAGAAGTTGTGATTCATTCTATATTGGTCATTGGCTTAGATAGAGTTGACTAGGATTGTTATGATAATGTTACCCGTTACCAATGCGAAAAAATGACCACGTATCGATACCATAGGTAAGGCAAAAGTGAACATTGATGCATTACCATTACAATTGGTAAAATGGTAGTTCATATGTCGATAAATTGGTAAATTCTTGATTGGTAATGGTAAAATTTCCCTACACATAAAACATTAAAATTGTATTGCATTACAATTTTAACAATGGTATAACAAGTAAATATCTTGTTCCTAACTGTAACTTCGTTAATCATTATATCAATATTTTGACTTATTTTAAATAACATAGAAAAATTTCATGATTCATCACAAATTATTTACAACAATATGAAATAATAGCTTTGTTAATTGTAGACTTTGAACATAATAAAACTAAAAAAGAATCATCACCATAAATAATACTATAGACACCTTAAAAATTGATATTCAAAAGTTTTTGTAGTTGCAATTAATTAAAATAGTGAAAACCAAAATTAGCACGACTAGTAAATTCTTCGTTATTATTGGTATATTTACCATTAACAACGATAAATTTACCATTATCAAACTAATAGTGTTGGTAGACCGATATACGTTAATATTGGTTTACCAATTGGTTGATATTACTACGGTAACATTAAATTTCAATTACCATAACAACCCTAGAATAAACTAAGTGCTTAGATTCTTGTAGAGATGGTTATAAATGCTTTACCTTTGATTCATCCATGTTGTCAAAGCTTCATTGAAATTTGAACTATTAATTGAATATCACTAGTACAACAACTTAATTATATGGTTATTATTAATTATTGTTTTATTCTACTATATTTTTGTATAGTGGTAGAATATTTCAGTCACCATCATTGAATTAAGAGTACTTAACCTTCCAATATGATGATTGAAGGTTGACATAAATTGCACTTCTCGTGATTCTAAAAAATAATTTGATCAACAATGTTCCTCGACATTAACTTGGATATTATGGAGAAGGTATTTGAGTAAGAAAGCTTATGAGGTTAACCAATGTTGCCAATATGTGCGCTTTGGTGCAAAATAGCTCAAGCTGTAGCCACTGTGCCTTTTAGCAATCTAAGGCGCAGACGGTGCACAGGACTCAAATAAAGCACAAAAGGCGCACGAATCGAAAAGCCCAAAGAGGTAGCTCCAATGAATTGTACAATATGAGATAAAATTTGGCCTTTAGCCGCAAAATCCGATCGGAATGTACCTATTTAGCTTTAGCATACTTGACAACTCATTTCCGACTTAATCTAGGTTTCGAACAAAATGAATTGAAGGTCTTTGTGACTTCTCATATTGAGTTGGGTTGGATATGTGAGATTCTATTCTCTAAATTACATGTATGTGCATTTTTTAAAAATGTAAAACTCGAATATCAATAGCAGTTTTTAGTTGCAGATGCTTGTGTAGCAAATACAAAAGATGATGCTCAAGGTGCACAAAATGAGCAAGCCACAAGACGCATGCCATGTGCCTTTTCGCTTTGACTACTTTGGTGGTTGCTTGATAAGAGAAAGAAGCACGATAAGTAGACAATTTTTTTTAATATAAGACATACATATAGGTCGTGTTAACATGTGTCCATTTATCAATCGGGCGTACAGTAGGGGTTCGTTTACGGAGTAAATGACAAAAAATGACGGACAAAAACCATACATTCATAAATTTGGAGGTGCAGGGAATCGAACCCTGTGCCTCTCGCATGCAAAGCGAGCGCTCTACCATATGAGCTACACCCCCATTCATGTCATAATTTTGTTTGTCTTTTACATATTAAATTAATTGTCATTCATTGCAGTATCGACCCTTAGCTTGAGTAGATTAGACTAATTGCTTAAGTAATGTCAATCGTGTAGAGGTAGCTATAAATGGTTTGTAAAAGCTTCATTGGAATTTGCACTATTAATTAAATATCACAAACACAGTAAACTGATATATGGATTTCATTAATTTACTATATTATTGTTTAATTGGGGTGATATATTTCAATCAATTTAACCAGATTAAGCATGTTCACCTCTTTAACATAATAATTAGTGGGTGTACGTCTTTACATTTGATGGAGTACCCAAAACATTAAAATAATACTAATCAACTTTTCCACAACACAAAATTCGAACAAAGAAATCTCACTCAAATCAGCACTGTAAAAGATAATTCTTTAGGGAGATTCAAACATAGATACCACTTTTGAGGCAATTTTGAATTAAAAAACATACAAACCATCTTTTAAAAAGCTTCCACATTAAACCACGTTTTTAAATTATTATTTAATATTTTTAATAAGAAATTTATTTTAATTAATTTTTTATAACTTCTAGTTTTGCCGATAAAAGAATAATATGAAATATTATTTTTTCGTATATTTTCTACTTTCTTTAATCCTTTATGAATTTTGATGAACTAATGAATTTTGCTAGAATTTTTTTAAATGGATAGAGCATTTTTTTTCAACATTTCCATTTTGTTTTGAAGAAAGTGTACTTTTGGACAAATTTGATTTTTCTTGAAGAACTTTATGAAAATATTTGGACTTTTCTAAAAACGTTTCTTTGGAAATATTTGATTTTGTTAAAATACGAATCTTCATTGAAAAAAAACCAAACTTTTGAAGAAAAATGACATTTTTATTGAAAATATTTGATTTTAAACTAATGCCTGAATTTCACACAGTCATTTATTTTATTGATGTTATTATTATATCAGTCTTGAATAAAATTAAAATCTAGTTTGACTCGTTATTATTTATTAAATTACCTTTTAGTTTTTTCAACATGAACGAATGAGGTAGCGTGCACGTTACCCGTATATTGCTAAGATACTCTAGTGTTGGGGTAAGTGGAAGAAATTAACATTTGTAATGTAACTGCTTTAATGAGGAGAGAAGCCAAATGTTGGGCGCAACTTTTGAATTATTGGACGCACGTTCTTTCTTCAGCCAGAGCACTCAAGTTTAACCTAACTTTTCATCTTCCTCCTCCGAGAAATGTCCAAACTCACATTTCAATTGAAGAAGTAAAATTAATGTTACAGGGAGATGTCAACAGGAACACCTCTACACGATGTTTTCAGGTATAACACAAGTCAACATTTCTCAAAACAACACCAAACAGAAGTACAAAAGGAAGAGTTCGAAATTTTAGGTTTTTCCTTGTCTTTATCGTTTGTCCGGATTTTATAGTAGGGAAGCAATTTCACTCCTAAACGTGACGGCTACGGAGCTCTATCTCCTTGATCCTCCCTGAATTTCGGCAACGATTTGAAATTTTGAATCGGTTCTTATTCTTACTACGTCGATAAACTTATTTTAATTAATATTTACACTACAATATCAGTTTTATCCGCATACGTTACATCAAATTATCTTATTTAATGTACAGGAGGTTCATAGGATCATAGAAAGATTTGATCGACATGGAGCTGTATAAAATTGAAAGTTTTTTTTTTGGTACCGTCTTGATCTGAAAAATATGCAGTGAAATTCTGAGACGGATTGAGCAGTCATGGTTTATTGGAAAAAGGGAAATGGAGTGGTGGAGGTGCGGGGAATCGAACCCCGTGCCTCTCGCATGCGAAGCGAGCGCTCTACCATATGAGCTACACCCCCAATCATATTATGATTTTGTATTTCTTGCTTCCATCAAAGAGAAATTGTCATCCATTTTGTACTGCCCTTCGTAGGGCTGCATAAAGGTCGAGTTGAATTGGATTGGACTGAATACTTCACTCGACCTATATAGGTATGAGTTAAAGTTAGAGTACCATCACATAGAATTCATTCACTACATATTTAGTCAAGAACGTTGTTTCAAAATACATTTAAAATGCTCTAATAATATTTCTCACAAAGCTCACATTCAATCCTATGGGTTTTTGGCCAATCTAATTTTCCTTGGATTGACATCAAATATGATTTTTTTAAGCATATATTTATTCTAGAATACACATGATCTATTATAGTTTTGAACTGCTCTAATTTTACTTGGACCGATATTGGATGAGTTTCTTGGATAGGATTGGATTGGGTTAAAATAGGGTTGGATTGAATAAAATATCACACCCAACATGTACGTAGTATGTGTTAAAAGTTGTAACCTATATCTAATCCAAACTTGGTTGGTGGTTGAGTTTGGCTAGGTTTACGTGGGTTGAGCCGGATTGGTTGGTATGTTGGATTAGGGTCAAGTATGAGGTGTCTGCCCCTAGGTCCATGGACTGGATAGAGTAGACTAACTACTAGGGAATACCGATCCTATAGATATAGATGTTAGAGGCCCTTTACAGCGATGAATGAGATATTGTCTCACATCGCCAAAAATATGTGCAGTTTTATGTTTATGTAGTAAATCTCTCAAACCTATATTGGTTCTTAGGGCCAGATAATTTTATGCGAGGGAGGGGACTTATATGGCCATGAACTAACGCACACGCCATCCGCCTGTCCCGTATCGAACCAGATCGGGTGCGGGTCCAGTAAAAGCAGATTGTGTTATGTTTTTGCCGGACAAAGTGAACAGTTTTTTGACTGTTTAAATTCAAACAGATGAGAGTCACATCTGTTTGAACGGACATGGACGCTGCTTTTTCAAATGAAGAGACCGGTTTTGTAATATCCCGGAATTTTGGACAATATAAATATGATAATCTGTGTCTAAATTTATATTGAATTGATAATTTTTGTTGATAAATTTGAATTGATTCTATAATCTTCTTTATTTAAATATTTAATTTGTGAAATTATTTTTAATGAGTTAATAAATTGTTTTCTATTTTATAATGTATATGTATTTATATATATTTTAAATAGACAAGTTGTTTTTAATTAAATTAGTATAACATAATTTTAATATTTTGAAAATTAGGAATTGTGATTTATTTTTCATTTAAGCTTTTCAAAAAAATTTAATTAAATAACTATATGATTTTAAATATGTAAGATAAATATTTTATTGGTTTAAAATTTCATTTTAACTTAAGTTTGTATATTAAAATATGTTACATAAATGTTTGTGTAATTCTTTTTAAATTATTAATTGATAATTTTGATTTGTAAATTTAATTTTAAATTTAAAATACAATTTAAAATGTGAACATGTATTCATGTAAGTTATTGTAACCTCTTTTATAAATCTATTTTAATTATTTAAAGGTATCTTTGATAAATGATTCAATTGTATATTGTTCTATTTATAATAATATTTTGCTTTGTTCTTTAGAAATTAAATATATACATAACTATGTATAAGAACTAATCAACTAAGTTCCAACATTCATTAATCTTAATTTAAATAACAAAACATTTTAACGACAAATGTAAGCATAATTAACATGTGTAACATCTTAGATTCTAATATAACAAATGTAAACTTGTCACCATTTTTAAATGACAAGTGTCAAGTTATATCTTTTATTTGTTTTTAATAAATCATAAAATTTAGTTTTATAACATTGCATTCTTTCATTCATGGCTTTTCTCAGTTTCATTCTTAACTAAAGAAAACTTGCAAGGACCATTTTTTTTCTTTTCTTCAAGATGCATATCCCTGAAAACATTTTTCTACATGCAAATCTTTTCCTGTCCAAAAGCATTCTTCAAAAACCCTTCCTTTTCTTTAAACCCATCCTCAAGATCAAAACTCTATGTTCCATTTCAAAGGCCTGCATCTTTTTCAAAACAATCTGGAAATAAATGCAAAACATAAACTGCATGAAAGGATTTTTCAAAGATCAGGAAAACAAGTTTAAAGGCATTCAACATTCAAGTTTAAAGCTCTCTGCAACATTCAAATTTAAGGATTATAAATCAATAATAAAAGCAGGTGGCAACTTCAGTTTTAAAGTTTGCAAAAGAAGTTCAAAAGGGTTTTTCAAATCTGAGTTCTCTCTGCATTTTTTTAAATTCAGGTGAGTAACTTAACATATTTGAAAGTTTAAGTATAAAATATGGATTGCTTGATTTATTCATGAAATTAAGTAGGCCTAAACTTATATTGTCAAATATTTTGCTGTGTACATATATAAGCATGAATGTGATGTATGTTTGTTTACCTATGGTACTGTCTGCACAGTACAAGCTCGAATGGATCCAAATTTCTTTCCTTCTGATCTCGTTGTTGTTTTGACCTAGTGATTGACTGAAGTATGTTTGGTTCATGATAAAGTAAAGTTAAAACATCTTATATAGGTTAAATGAATTTTTGAATTTGCCTGAAACTCAATAACAGAGCAAACGTTAATATAAGAGGGAAAATTCAAACATTTTGATTTATTGTTTCAGGTTTATTAATAGAAACATCAAGTGAATGCATGAATTTTAAATCAAAAATTACTATTTATAATACTGTAAACAAAGAACAGTTTTAAATTTACAGTATTATACATATTCGATAAACACAGTGGATGTTGGCATTTGTTTGGATTGAATTTGCTTCTGAAGATGGTGTAACTATCAAAGATTGTAGGAAATTTCTTAAGTGGATTGAAATTTCATTTTGAGGTTGTAATTAGGATTTAAAGTGTAGAACCCTAGTTTTTACTGTGTTTGAGAAATTGAGTGCTGCGGCTTCATCATTGGATCGAGTTCAACCATTTTTGGCATGTTGGTAGATGATGTATTAACGGAGTCATCGCCGGAGTTTGGAGTGTGATAGTGGCCGAACTTGGGTGATATCGCCGTTGACAGGTTGGCGGGTGTTTTGTTGTCTGTAGTTCCAGGTTTGGAATCTGGATCTCAAAATTGAATTCGAGTATATGTTGTAGAGGTTGATGTCGAAATGGTTTGAAGGGATGATTGTTGGCAGTGGGGTGGTCGTATGGATGGCCAGAGATGGCCGGAGATTATGTGCAGGTGCACAGTGGTGATGAGGACATGTTGAGGTGGGTCACAGTTTATTTTCCCGTGATGGTCTCGGGTATTTTGAAGGTAGACTCGGAGCAGAGAAGTTGTTGACTTGAAGTAAAGGCAGAGAGGACTCGAGTGAGTGGTGTTGCAGGTTTTAAAACAAAACCAGGGAAACTGTTTTTTTTCAAGGTTTTATAAAATTGAAGTGGAGATTTGAAATGCAAACTAAAAATTTGAAACCAAGTTTGAAAACCTGAATTTAGATATAAATTCAAATAATTTAAATTTTGGTCTTTGAAATTATTGAGTTTCTTTAAATTTTAGATTGGGTTTTAAATCTAAAATCAGAAACCTGTTTGCAGTTTTGAAGATTAAAAGCAAGTTTTAAATATGAACTAAAATCTCAACTTAGGATTTAAAACCTGAATTTAAATATGAATTCAAATAAGTTTGAATTCTGGCTTTTTGAAATAATTTAAATTCAGAAAAAAAAATTCAAAGTTGGTTTTTAAATAAAACAGAAACTGTTTTCTGTTTTTAAATGTAAAGGTCAGGTTTAAATTGCAAGTGGAGATTTAAACTGCGTTTTTAATATGAAATTTGAATATGAATTCAAATTAGATTGTCTGAGATTTGAATTCATTTATGTTTTTAAATTTAAATTTGATTTCAAACTCACAAGTGTAAATGCATATGTGTTTTGCATTTGAATTGGAAGGTTAAATTTTAAATTAGAAATCCAAAGTGAATTCAAATCTGGGTTTTTAAATCTGGAATAAAATTCAAACTTCAGATTTTTAAAATAAAAGTTTAAATTTAAATTGCTTTTGAATGATTAAATGATTTGCATTTGAATTGAGGGTGGAGATTGTAGGAAGAATTTTAAAGAGTTAAAAACTAAAATGAATTTGGAAGTTGTATTTCAATTTTTAAATTTTAAAGAAAATTTTAAATTGATTTGAATTTAAATTGAATTTGTAATTTAAATTGTTTTAACTTATTGATAAGGTAGATGTTTTAACATATATGATAAAAAAAAGTTTTGAATTGTTTTAAAATCTAATTTAAGATAAATTTGAGTCTTAAGTTTAAAATGAAGTTAAATAGAATTTAAAGTAAATTTAAAAATATTTTGTTTTTAAGTGTATAATTAAAAAAGAAATGTTTATCTAAAAGATAAATAAAATTAAATGATTGGATTCATTTAATTATTAAGGTAATTAAGATGAAAATTAATTATTTAATTAATTAATTATGTGGATGTTTAATTAAGTAATTAATGATTTTTAAGTTAATTAATTAGATTTAAGATTAATTAATTAAGGTTAATTAAACTATAATTAAGGATGGTTAATTAAATTTTAATTAATGATTACGATTTTAATTAATACTTAATTAATTAATAATTAGTGATTAATTAAGTTGTAATTAAGTATTAACTAATTGATAATTAATAATGATTAATTTAAGTTAATTCTTAATTAAGTAATTAAGAAATGTTAATGAAGTCATTAACTTAAGATTATTTAACAATTAATTAATGTGATTAATTTAGATAATTAATTAGATTAATTAATTTATAATAATCATTTATGTAATTGTTTAAGTTTAATTACTTAATAAAAGTAATTAAAGAATTAATTACTTGGTGTAATTAATTTGATTAATGTGATTAGTTTAGATTAATTAAGTTAAATTAATTTAAACATTTGTTGATTGTTTGATAATTACTTTATGTAATTTATGAATTTGTAATTACTTAAGGAAGTAATTAATAATTACAGGATGTAATTAAAGATATTTGATATAGAAGTAAATTGGATTTAAATTACTTTGAAATTAATCAAGGGGATTAATTTAGATAATTAATTTAGAATAATTAATTGTGGGATGAGTAATTAAAGTAGTTAATTACTGAATGGTTATTAATCATGGGTGATTAATATTTATATGTGGATTAATTTCAGATTAATTACTTATGTAATTAATTTATATTTAGAGATTTATTAATTGTAGTCAGAAATCATTAATTAATTAGTTAATGATGTGATTTGGAATTGATTAATTAAGGTATAATTAATAATGAATAAATAATTAATGTAATTAATTTTAGTTTATCAATTAATTTAGTAATTACAAGTTAATTATTTGCAAAGGGTTTAAGTAATTAACTTGTGTGATTAACTTATAAGCTAATTACTTATTGTAATTAGAGATAGTTAATCAATATTAATTGAAATATTGAGATGATGATTTATAAATTGATTTAAAATCAATTAATGGTTAAGTTAAGCAGAATTTTAATGATGAAGTAATTAATTTAATTCATTTTAATTTAATTAGGGTTTAAGTAATTAATTTAATTCATTTTAAATTAATTATAGAAAGTGTGATCATTAGATCATTGCTTATGTTTGATGAATGGTATTGGTTGCCTGGTATGGTTTGTAATCTCAGTTATGAGATGAGTAGTGTATGTGATATGGATGCATTGGTTGCTTTTGGATGATAATATGGATTATCTGATTATGATATGAATTATTTGTTGATAATGATAAGATTGATTATCTATTGTGTTGTGAATTATCTATCTGTGTATATTTAGATAATGAATTGAATTGTTTTAAACTTAAAACAACTTGGACCTAAAAGACACGCTTTGGATTTCGATGAGACCGGGATCGGGTTTCCATATTTGGACATCCGAAAACCACATTGATTCCAATTAAACGTTAGGTCGTTAATCCAAGTGGAGCGAGTGAAGACTCGAGGTGTAAGGGCTATACGTCAGTATAACTCTGTGGGTGATTCCGTAATGAGTTTGACGGAATAGTACTTATCGATTCGAGATAGTGATTCAGAGTGCAAGGGTTATTGTCGTTAACTCTGAGGGTGATTCCAAAATGAGTGTAACGAGATAATGCCTTCGGTTTCGTTCGAACCCGGAACGAACTTGTATGGATTGAATGCTTTCAGAACATCGTCAGGTGGACGATGAGCATTCTAAGTGATGTGTCCTATAAAGGTAATCGTAGCCTCAAGCCTCATCAACCGAGAATGGCTAAAACATGGGAGGTGCAGCAATGCTTCGTGGGCAGCCCCCACTTGAGAGTAAGATTTACCCCTGTCTAGAGGTCCCTTTATATTTCGACTGTGTGGACGGTTGATCATGACAACCGTCGGGGTTGTCTTATTCGGAACTGTTCAGTAAGGAACAGGTCCAGCTTTGTGTTGCAGGGGATTGAGAGTAATCCTCGGTACGGCGATCTAGGCCACGTACTGTGACGGGCGGTACCCCAGTAGTCCTGCCATTGTATGGTATCCAAAATCCAATAAGTGCCAACGGTTTTGATTGTATTACCCACTTTTGTGGCTAGTAGCTGGAATTTAATAATGTAACAATTTCGGCTATTTCTTATTTATTTGAAAACCCTACACCCTACTATAATATCATCAGATTTCCTATCAAATGTTTTGGTTAGCGTAAGGTAAAAACTTTTCCATGTTTATGTGTGGGAAGTCTTACATGATACTTTTCTTTCAAAAGGTTTTGAAAATTAAGCAACTTTAACCTGTTACTCACACCAGACCCATGTCTGACCCGGAGTTATTTTTGTTTTTCTTTAACTCTTGGGTACTCAAATTTTTATGAGTAGTCAAGGGAATTCAGGTTAGGATTCAGGTTAGCTTTGACAAATTGTGGAGGAGCATATGGAGCAGGAGGCTTCTGCGTATAGTTATATAGTTCTGCTGTGTTGGTATCTCTGAGTGTTTCTGTATTGTGATTGAGTTGTAATAACTAGACAGGTGTTTATAACTGTCTAGTATGTGTTGTATATGTCTGTGTAACTCTGATATTTGATGTATACTATGTTATACTTATGTTACTAATATAATTTATTTGTTCCGCTGTTGAGATTCTTGTGTTGTTTCTTCTTTTCTACTTTCTTTTCTCTTTTCTATCCCTTTCTTTCTTAAGGATGATACGACTTTTTGTGGAGAAAAAGTCGGGTCGTCTCACTTGGTATCAGAGCGTTAGGTTGAGTGAATACCTAGGCTCTGTAGTGGTGTCTATCTTGAGAGAGCGTATTTTTATTTTTAATATATATATATGTATAATTGGTTCTACCTATTTGTTGGATTACCCATTCAGGTTTTTCCAATATAAGTTATAAAGGTAGATGAGGTAGAAGTGTGTGTAACACGACTACCATTGGTTGGAGTTTGATGGATGAGGTTGGAAGTGTATTTGTCGAGACTGTAGACCTAATACCGTCTCGAGTAAGTTTTTCTTGGTTTAAAGACTTCATCGATCTCTGAAGGTAACCTGTAAAGGTTCGGAGTTCGTCTTTGAAGTACAGAATTGAGTTTTGATCTGTCGTTAGGGCAGAAGCAAGCAAGTAAAGGTGTCTTGATATCTCAGGAAGTAGTAGCTGTGTGATGAGATGCAGTGACTATGGATATTTCCGAAGATGTTTCTTTGAAACGAGAGTAAGAAGTGAGTCTGCTCGGTGATGTGGCTGAGTTTAGCTAAGTATTCTGAGTTGATAGGGAGTCTTCTGGCTGAGTAGTTTTTCTGAAGTGGAGTTCAGAAGCAGCAGAGTGGATCCGTTTCTCTGGTAAGTTGGCTAGGCCAGCATAAGCTGTTCTGTTGGGTTGAGAGAGAGCAGTTTTCTTTGGATTTAGGCTGAGTTGATCGCAAAAGTGACTTGCGATAGTATGTTCTCTTGTGTTTGTTGGAGATTATCCGGATTTCTTTCAGGAAGTCAGAGTTTGTCTGCGTCTGGAGATCGAGTTTTCTTTCCAGGATTGGTACAGATGGTTCAGTTAGTAGATGCATGGTTTCCTGAGGTAGAAGTGGGTGAAACAACTCAGGTTTAGGAGGAACATCTGAGTTTTTCTTTATGCATATGTGGAACCATATTTCTGTGCTGGGTTGTTTTAGTCTGTGCTTGTGCTCTTCGTCAGCATTTTCTTCTGTTTCGGATCAGAGTTGTGCAGTGGAAGCAGTTTGGGAATGTTTCATTTCCGGATAAGGAGAAGTTTGTTCTGCCTTCTGTTGTTGAGAAGCAGGGTTTGTGTTCTTGGTTTTTGAGTGATCTTGAGGAGATCATTGGATTGTTTTTGATTCAGTCTGTTTCTTATGGAATCAGCAAGAGTTAAGCTGATCAGGATGGATGTTGGTAGCCTAGGATCGTCCGAAAGGTTTTTACGGATAAGAGACAGAGAAATTTGGATTCTGGAATTGGAGATTTGAATTTGGTTAAGTTTTTCTCTGATCCAGGGAACTATAAGTTTGGGAAGCTAGCTCCGAAGTGTTTTGGTTTCTTCTGTGTTGGGTAAGATCAGTGTTTGGTTTTCTAGAGTTGAATTGTTAGTTTGAATAACTGGGATTCGGTATGTTTCACGTATCTCTAAGGGAGTACGTGTTTGATATTTCTGGTTATAGGACCAGCAGTTTAGGATGGATTGGTTGTTGAGTCAGACTCGTTTGTAGTCTGATATTCTGTTTAGAATTATTGTTAGGAGCTCTATAGTTTGATAGCATTGATTGATTGGATTTTATAGAGCGAGTATCTCGATATATATATATATATATATATACCGAGGAAACTCATGAGATTTTATCCAAAATTTTTTTGGATAATTAGATTTGTTCTGTTTGTGTGAATTGGTTGCTTAGGTTATTGGCATATGAATAACATATGTAGTGTTTTAAAATAAAATCTTTTAATAGATTATTAAATTACCTTTGTTTTAAATTTCGGGGACGAAATTCTTTTAAGGGGGAAGGATTGTAATATCCCGGAATTTTGGACAATATAAATTTGATAATCTGTGTCTAAATTTATATCGAATTGATAATTTTTGTTGATAAATTTGAATTGATTCTATAATCTTCTTTATTTAAATATTTAATTTGTGAAATTATTTTTAATGAGTTAATAAATTGTTTTCTATTTTATAATGTATATGTATTTATATATATTTTAAATAGACAAGTTGTTTTTAATTAAATTAGTATAACATAATTTTAATATTTTGAAAATTAGGAATTGTGATTTATTTTTAATTTAAGCTTTTCAAAAATATTTAATTAAATAACTATATGATTTTAAATATGTAAGATAAATATTTTATTGGTTTAAAATTTCATTTTAACTTAAAGTTGTATATTAAAATACGTTACATAAATGTTTGTGCAATTCTTTTTAAATTATTAATTGATAATTTTGATTTGTAAATTTAATTTTAAATTTAAAATAAAATTTAAAATGTGAACATGTATTCATGTAAGTTATTGTAACCTCTTTTATAAATCTATTTTAATTATTTAAAGGTATCTTTGATAAATGATTCAATTGTATATTGTTCTATTTATAATAATATTTTGCTTTGTTCTTTAGAAATTAAATATATACATAACTATGTATAAGAACTAATTAACTAAGTTCAAACATTCATTAATCTTAATTTAAATAACAAAACATTTTAAAGACACATGTAAGCATAATTAACATGTGTAACATCTTAGATTCTAATATAACAAAGGTAAACTTATCACCATTTTTAAATGACAAGTGTCAAGTTATATCTTTTATTTGTTTTTAATAAATCATAAAATTTAGTTTTATAACATTACATTCTTTCATTCATGGCTTTTCTCAGTTTCATTCTTAACTAAAGAAAACTTGCAAGAACCATTTTTTTTCTTTTCTTCAAGATGCATATCCCTGAAAACATTTTTCTACATGAAAATCTTTTCCTGTCCAAAAGCATTCTTCAAAAACCCTTCCTTTTCTTTAAACCCATCCTCAAGATCAAAACTCTATGTTCCATTTCAAAGGCCTGCATCTTTTTCAAAACAATCTGGAAATAAATGCAAAACATAAACTGCATGAAAGAATTTTTCAATGATCAGGAAAACAAGTTTAAAGGCATTCAACATTCAAGTTTAAAGCTCTCTGCAACATTCAAATTTAAGGATTATAAATCAATAATAAAAGCAGGTGGCAACTTCAGTTTTAAAGTTTGCAAAAGAAGTTCAAAAGGGTTTTTCAAATCTGAGTTCTCTCTGCATTTTTTTAAATTCAGGTGAGTAACTTAACATATTTGAAAGTTTAAGTATAAAGTATGGATTGCTTGATTTATTCATGAAATTAAGTAGGCCTAAACTTATATTGTCAAATATTTTGCTGTGTACATATATAAGCATGAATGTGATGTATGTTTGTTTACCTATGGTACTGTCTGCACAGTACAAGCTCGAATGGATCCAAATTTCTTTCCTTCTGATCTCGTTGTTGTTTTGACCTAGTGATTGACTGAAGTATGTTTGGTTCATGATAAAGTAAAGTTAAAACATCTTATATAGGTTAAATGGATTTTTGAATTTGCCTGAAACTCAATAACAGAGCAAACGTTAATATAAGAGGGAAAATTCAAACATTTTGATTTATTGTTTCAGGTTTATTAATAGAAACATCAAGTGAATGCATGAATTTTAAATCAAAAATTACTATTTATAATACTGTAAACAAAGAACAGTTTTAAATTTACAGTATTATACATATTTGATAAACACAGTGAATGTTGGCATTTGTTTGGATTGAATTTGCTTCTGAAGATGGTGTAACTATCAAAGATTGTAGGAAAATTTCTTAAGTGGATTGAAATTTCATTTTGAGGTTGTAATTAGGATTTAAAGTGTAGAACCTTAGTTTTTACTGTGTTTGAGAAATTGAGTGCTGCGGCTTCATCATTGGATCGAGTTCAACCATTTTTGGCATGTTGGTAGATGATGTATTAATGGAGTCATCGCCGGAGTTTGGAGTGTGATAGTGGCCGGAGTTGGGTGATATCGCTGTTGATAGGTTGGGGGGGTGTTTTGTTGTCTATAGTTCCAGGTTTGGAATCTGGATCTCGAAATTGAATTCGAGTATATGTTGTAGAGGTTGATGTTGAAATGGTCTGAAGGGATGATTGTTGGCAGTGGGGTGGTCGTATGGATGGCCGGAGATGGCCGGAGATTATGTGCAGGTGCACAGTGGTGATGAGGACATGTTGAGGTGGGTCACAGTTTATTTTCCTGTGATGGTCTCGGGTATTTTGAAGGGAGACTCGGAGCAGAGAAGTTGTTGACTCGAAGTAAAGGCAGAGAGGACTCGAGAGAGTGGTGTTGCAGGTTTTAAAACAAAACCAGGGAAACTATTTTTTTCCAGGTTTTATAAAATTGAAGTGGAGATTTGAAATGCAAACTAAAAATTTGAAACCAAGTTTGAAAACCTGAACTTAGATATAAATTCAAATAATTTAAATTTTAGTCTTTGAAATTATTGAGTTTTTTTTAAATTTTAGATTGGGTTTTAAATCTAAAATTAGAAACCTGTTTGCAGTTTTGAAGATTAAAGGCAAGTTTTAAATATGAACTAAAATCTCAACTTAGGATTTAAAACCTGAATTTAAATATGAATTCAAATAAGTTTGAATTCTTGCGTTTTGAAATAATTTAAATTCAGAAAAGAATTTCAAAGTTGGTTTTTAAATAAAACAGAAACTGTTTTCTGTTTTTAAATGTAAAGGTCAAGTTTAAATTGCAAGTGGAGATTTAAACTGAGTTTTTAATATGAAATTTGAATATGAATTCAAATTAGATTGTCTGAGATTTGAATTCATTTATGTTTTTAAATTTAAATTTGATTTCAAACTCACAAGTGTAAATGCATATGTGTTTTGCATTTGAATTGGAAGGTTAAATTTTAAATTAGAAATCCAAAGTGAATTCAAATCTGGGTTTTTAAATCTGGAATAAAATTCAAACTTCAGATTTTTAAAATAAAGGTTTAAATTTAAATTGCTTTTGAATGATTAAATGATTTGCATTTGAATTGAGGGTGTAGATTGTGGGAAGAATTTTAAAGAGTTAAAAACTAAAATGAATTTGGAAGTTGTATTTCAATTTTGAAATTTTAAAGAAAATTTTAAATTGAATTGAATTTAAATTTAATTTGTAATTTAAATTGTTTTAACTTATTGATAAGGTAGATGTTTTAACATATATGATAAAAAAAAAGTTTTGAATTGTTTTAAAATCTTATTTAAGATAAATTTGAGTGTTAAATTTAAAATGAAGTTAAATAGAATTTAAAGTAAATTTAAAAACATTTTGTTTTTAAATGTATAATTAAATAAGAAATGTTTATCTAAAAGATAAATAAAATTAAATGATTGGATTCATTTAATTATTAAGGTAATTAAGATGAAAATTAATTATTTAATTAATTAATTATGTGGATGTTTAATTAAGTAATTAATGATTTTTAAGTTAATTAATTAGATTTGAGATTAATTAATTAAGGTTAATTAATCTATAATTAAGGATGGCTAATTAAATTTTAATTAATGATTAAGATTTTAATTAATACTTAATTAATTAATAATTAGTGATTAATTAAGTTGTAATTAAGTATTAATTAATTGATAATTAATAATGATTAATTTAAGTTAATTCTTAATTAAGTAATTAAGAAATGTTAATGAAGTCATTAACTTAAGATTATTTAACAATTAATTAATGTGATTAATTTAGATAATTAATTAGATTAATTAATTTATAATAATCATTTATGTAATTGTTTAAGTTTAATTACTTAATAAAAGTAATTAAAGATAATTACTTGGTGTAATTAATTTGATTAATGTGATTAGTTTAGATTAATTAAGTTAAATTAATTTAAACATTTGTTGATTGTTTGATAATTACTTTATGTAATTTATGAATTTGTAATTACTTAAGGAAGTAATTAATAATTACAGGACGTAATTAAAGATATTTGATATAGAAGTAAATTGGATTTAAATTACTTTGAAATTAATCAAGGGGATTAATTTAGATAATTAATTTAGAATAATTAATTATGGGATGAGTAATTAAAGTAGTTAATTACTGAATGGTTATTTATCATGGGTGATTAATATTTATATGTGGATTAATTTCATATTAATTACTTATGTAATTAATTTATATTTAGAGATTTATTAATTGTAGTCAGAAATCATTAATTAATTAGTTAATGATGTAATTTGGAATTGATTAATTAAGGTATAATTAATAATGAATAAATAATTAATGTAATTAATTTTAGTTAATCAATTAATTTAGTAATTACAAGTTAATTATTTGCAAAGGGTTTAAGTAATTAACTTGTGTGATTAACTTATAAGCTAATTACTTATTGTAATTAGAGATAGTTAATCAATATTAATTGAAATATTGAGATGATGATTTATAAATTGATTTAAAATCAATTAATGGTTAAGTTAAGCAGAATTTTAATGATGAAGTAATTAATTTAATTCATTTTAAATTAATTAGCGTTTAAGTGATTAATTTAATTCATTTTAAATTAATTATAGAAAGTGTGATCATTAGATCATTGCTTATGTTTGATGAATGGTATTGGTTGCCTGGTATGGTTTGTAATCTCAGTTATGAGATGAGTAGTGTATGTGATATGGATGCATTGGTTGCTTTTGGATGATAATATGGATTATCTGATTATGATATGAATTATGTGTTGATAATGATAAGATTGATTATCTATTGTGTTGTGAATTATCTATCTGTGTATATTTAGATAATGAATTGAATTGTTTTAAACTTAAAACAACTTGGACCTAAAAGACACGCTTTGGATTTCGATGAGACCGGGATCGGGTTTCCATATTTGGACATCCGAAAACCACATCGATTCCAATTAAACGTTAGGTCGTTAATCCAAGTGGAGCGAGTGAAGACTCGAGGTGTAAGGGCTATACGTTAGTATAACTCTGTGGGTGATTCCGTAATGAGTTTGACGGAATAGTACTTATAGATTCGAGATGGTGATTTAGAGTGCAAGGGTTATTGTCATTAACTCTGAGGGTGATTCCAAAATGAGTGTAACGAGATAATGCCTTCGGTTTCGTTCGAACCCGGAACGAACTTGTATGGATTGAATGCTTTCAGAACATCATCAGGTGGACGATGAGCATTCTAAGTGATGTGTCCTATAAAGGTAATCGTAGCCTCAAGCCTCATCAACCGAGAATGGCTAAAACAGGGGAGGTGCAGCAAGGCTTCGTGGGTAGCCCCCACTTGAGAGTAAGATTTACCCCTGTCTAGAGGTCCCTTTATATTTCGGCTGTGTGGACGGTTGATCATGACAACCGTCGGGGTTGTCTTAATCGGAACTGTTCAGTAAGGAACGGGTCCGGCTTTGTGTTGCAGGGGATTGGGAGTAATCCTCGGTACGGTGATCTAGGCCACGTACTGTGACGCACGGTACCCCAGTAGCCCTGCCATTGTATGGAATCCAAAATCCAATAAGTACCAACGGTTTTGATTGTATTACCCACTTTTGTGGCTAGTAGCTGGAATTTAATAATGTAACAATTTCGGCTATTCCTTATTTATTTGAAAACCCTAGACCCTATTATAATATCATCAGATTTCCTATCAAATGTTTTGGTTAGCGTAAGGTAAAAACTTTTCCATGTTTATGTGTGGGAAGTCTTACATGATACTTTTCTTTCAAAAGGTTTTGAAAATTAAGCAACTTTAACCTGTTACTCACACCAGACCCATGTCTGACCCGGAGTTATTTCTGTTTTTCTTTAACTCTTGGGTACTCAAATTTTTATGAGTAGTCAAGGGAATTAAGGTTAGGATTCAGGTTAGCTTTGACGAATTGTGGAGGAGCATATGGAGCAGGAGTCTTCTGCGTATAGTTATATAGTTCCGCTGTGTTGGTATCTCTGAGTGTTTTTGTATTGTGATTGAGTTATAATAACTAGACAGGTGTTTATAACTGTCTAGTATGTGTTGTATATGTCTGTGTAACTCTGATATTTGATGTATACTATGTTATACTTATGTTACTAATATAATTTATTCGTTCCGCTGTTGAGATTCTTGTGTTGCTTCTTCTCTCTTCTTTCTTTTCTCTTTTCTATCCCTTTCTTTCTTAAGGATGATACGACTTTTTGTGGAGAAAAAGTCGGGTCGTCTCAGGTTTCATATGAAACAAAGAGACACAGCCGGTGTCCAATGGATATAGCCGTTGCGAATTTGTTGTGTTGCAAATTGAAACGAAGAGACGCGTCCTTTTTTCAACGGATGTAGTCGTTCCAAATTTGCTGAAGAGACACGGCTTTTTTTCAATGGGTGTAGCCGTTGGAAATTTTCCTATATAAGGAAAATGATACCTGATCACTTTCCAATTCCAACCAATTCTCTTCCTTTTTGAAAAAACAGTCCTCCATACCACATAAAAGTTCGTACGCACCACAATCTCGAGCAGATCACGTCTGTTGTATCTTGGAAGACTTTGAATATAGTTTTAAGAAAATAGTTACGGCAAGCCCCAGACGAAATTTTCTTCTTCATCCGGTTAGATTTCTTGTTTATATCTATACACACACATCATTCTATAATCTTTCCATTTCGTAGTTGTGCCGTTTTTACGGATTAGTACAACGATTGTTTATCGTTTTACTTTAACATAGCATTTTGTTGTACTTGTTGCTATAGTTTGTTGTAAATTCATTACAACAATAGTTATTATTCAAAATTACCGATACATAATTCCAAAGTAGAGGAAATCTGATTTCTAAACTTGTGTTAAGAGTTTATAACTGATTGATCTCTGTTTTTGTATACACGTCATATAAAAATAGAGATAAATTATTTATCTTTAACCGATCCATGTTGTAAAAGCTTATAAATATCACTAATACAGCAGATAATCATTGTAGTTATCACTAATTACTATGTTATTTAGCGGTGGCGTAACATTTCAATCGATATAATCAAATCAAACATCATTATCTTTCCAATATGATGATATGAGGGTCGACACAAGCTACATTTTTTCGTGGTTGTAGGAAATGATTCGATAAACTTTGTTTAATCTAAAATGGATTAACCATGGTAATTCAGGTAAACTTTGTTGGAATAATAAGTCATACAATATTTGTTTATTTTTTCTGACATATAGTATATCCTGAAAGGTGGAGGCGTGGGGAATCAAACCCTGTGTCTCTCACTTACAAAGTGAACACTATATCATATGAGATCTTGTTCCCACTAATTGAAATTGTCATTCATATTATGTTGTTCATTGACTTTTATAGAGCAGAATGCCTGCTTCAATCCTTTAAAGATAGCTATGAATGATTAATCTCTGATTGATCCATGTTGTAAAAGCTTCATTAGAATTTGAACTGTTAAGTAAATATAACAAATACAAAAAATTAGTCACAACAATTATCATTAATCACCATACTATTCTATATTGTTTAGTAGCGGCGAATTATGTCAGTCAATATCACCAAATTAAGCATATTTATCTTTCTGATATGATGGTTAAAGAGTTGACATAAGCTACATTTCTCGTGATTGAAGGAAATAATTTGTCCACAATATTCATTGGAATTAATAAATTTCCATTTGGATATTGAAGAGAAGATATTTGGATAGTAAAGCTTATGTGGTTGCTTGATTTGAAACCGAATGGAGCAAACATGGTCATGTTGATAAATTTTATTTGCAATAATAAGCCATGTAATATTTCGTCCTTTTTTGACAAAAAGTTGTGTGTCTTCTTTCCTTTAGAAAGAAGTTGTGATTCATTCTATATTGGTCATTGGTTAGATAGAGTTGACTAGGGTTGTTATGATAATGTTACCCGTTACCAATGCGAGAAAACGACCACGTATCGATACCATATGTAAGGCAAAAGCGAATATCGATGCATTACCATTACAATTGGTAAAATGATAGTCCATGTGCCGATAAATCGGTAAATTCTTGAATGGTAATGGTAAAATTTTCATACACATAAAACATTAAAATTGTATTGCATTACAATTTTTATAATGGCATAACAAGTAAATATCTTGTTCCTAACTGTAACTTCGTTAATCCTTATATCAATATTTTGACTTATTTAAATAATATAGAAAATTTTCATGATTCATCACAAATTATTTACAACAATATGAAATAATAGCTTTGTTAATTGTAGACTATGAACATAATAAAACTAAAAAAGAATCATCACCATAAATAATACTATAGACGCCTTAAAAACTGATATTCAAAAGTGTTTGTAGTTGCAATTAATTAAAACAGTGAAAACCCAAATTAGCACGACCAGTAAATTCATCGTTATTATTGGTATATTTACCATTAACAACGATAAATTTACCATTATCAAACTAATAGTGTTGGTACACCAATATACGTTAATATTGGTTTACCAATTGGTTGATATTACTACGGTAACATTAAATTTCAATTACCATAACAACCCTAGAATAAACTAAGTGCTTAGATTCTTGTAGAGATGGTTATAAATGCTTTACCTTTGATTCATCCATGTTGTCAAAGCTTCATTGAAATTTGAACTATTAATTGAATATCACTAGAACAACAACTTAATTATACGGTTATTATTAATTATTGTTTTATTTTACTATATTTTTGTATAGTGGTAGAATATTTCAGTCACCATCATTGAATTAAGAGTACTTAACCTTTCAATATGATGATTGAAGGTTGACATAAATTGCATTTCTCGTGATTCTAAAAAATAATTTGATCAACAATGTTCCTCGACATTAACTTGGATATTATGGAGAAGGTATTTGAGTAAGAAAGCTTATGAGGTTAGCCAATGTTGTCAGTGTGTGCGCTTTGGTGCAAAATAACTCAAGTTGTAGCCATTGTGCCTTTTAGCAATCTAAGGCGCAGACGTGCACATGACTCAAATAATGAACAAAAGGCGCACGAATCGAAAATCCCAAAGAGGTAGCTCCAATGAATTGTACAATATGAGATAAAATTTGTCCTTTAGCCGCAAAATCCGATCGGAATGTACCTATTTAGCTTTAGCATACCTGACAACTCATTTCCGACTTAATCTAGGTTTCGAACAAAATGAATTGAAGGTCTTTGTGACTTCTCATATTGAGTTGGGTTGGATATGTGAGATTCTATTCTCTAAATTACATGTGTGTGCATTTTTAAAAAATGTAAAACTCGAATATCAATAGCAGTTTTTAGTTGCAGATGCTTGTGTAGGAAATACAAAAGATGATGCTCAAGGCGCACAAAAAGAGCAAGCCACAAGACGCATGCCATGTGCCTTTTCGCTTTGACTACTTTGGTGGTTGCTTTATAAGAGAAAGCAGCTCGATAAGTAGACAATTTTTTTTAATATAAGACAATATAGGTTGTGTTAACATGTGCCCATTTATCAATCGGGCGTACAGTAGGGGTTCGTTTACGGAGTAAATGACAAAAAATGACGGACAAAAACCATACATTTATAAATTTGGAGGTGTAGGGAATCAAACCCTGTGCCTCTCGCATGTAAAGCAAGCGCTCTACCATATGAGCTACACCCCCATTCATGTCATAATTTTGTTTGCCTTTTACATATTAAATTAATTGTCATTCATTGCAGTATCGACCCTTAGCTTGAGTAGATTAGACTAATTGCTTAAGTAATGTCAATCATATAGAGGTAGCTATAAATGGTTTGTAAAAGCTTCATTGGAATTTGCACTATTAATTAAATATCACAAATACGGTAAACTAATATATGGATTTCATTGATTTACTGTATTATTGTTTAATTGGGTTGATATATTTCAATCAATTTAAAAAAATTAGGCATGTTCACCTCTTTAACATAATAATTTGAGGGTCTACGTCCGCGGGTGCAGCACAATGGAAATGAGGCTTGCGTTCTGGTAAAAAGGCCCAAGTTCGATTCCTACTATGCTCTTCCCCATCCTATATAAATTTACCCGGGGGTATGGGGGCTTGGATCAGCGGTCAGCTTTACTGTACCCTCCTCAGGAGTTTACTGGCCTGCCGGGTTCTCCTGGGTTTTCAAAATAATAGTAATAATTAGAGGGTTGGCATAAGGGTTGTTTTTTTTGTTTTGTTTCTTGATTATAGAAATAACTTAGTCAACTAAGTTCATCAGCATTAATAAATTTCCAGTTAAATATTATAAAGAATTTATTTGGATAATAATGCTTGTCTTGTTGTTTAGTGTTGTCAAGGCACACACCTAAGGAGAAAAAGCCCCACGTGCAACCGTTTTGCCTTTAAACAATGTAAGATATATGCCATGCACAAAACACAATCACAGTGCAAAAGAGTTATCACGCGAATAGCCTAAATAGTCGCGCTTCAATGAGTTATATAGCATGGAATAAATTTTGGACCTGATGTCAAAAGTTTGTGACCTTTTGTTTTGATTTGGGTTGAATATTCTCAAAATTGCATGTATACACAATTTTTTAAAGCTTAAACTTTGTTTTAACAGTTGGTTTTAATTGCATTTGTTGATTAAACATTTGTTGATTGTTTGATAATTACTTTATGTATTTTATGAATTTGTAATTACTTAAGGAAGTAATTAATAATTACAGGACGTAATTAAAGATATTTGATATAGAAGTAAATTGGATTTAAATTACTTTGAAATTAATCAAGGGGATTAATTTAGATAATTAATTTAGAATAATTAATTATGGGATGAGTAATTAAAGTAGTTAATTACTGAATGGTTATTAATCATGGGTGATTAATATTTATATGTGGATTAATTTCAGATTAATTACTTATGTAATTAATTTATATTTAGAGATTTATTAATTGTAGTCAGAAATCATTAATTAATTAGTTAATGATGTAATTTGGAATTGATTAATTAAGGTATAATTAATAATGAATAAATAATTAATGTAATTAATTTTAGTTTATCAATTAATTTAGTAATTACAAGTTAATTATTTGCAAAGGGTTTAAGTAATTAACTTGTGTGATTAACTTATAAGCTAATTACTTATTGTAATTAGAGATAGTTAATCAATATTAATTGAAATATTGAGATGATGATTTATAAATTGATTTAAAATCAATTAATGGTTAAGTTAAGCAGAATTTTAATGATGAAGTAATTAATTTAATTCATTTTAAATTAATTAGAGTTTAAGTGATTAATTTAATTCATTTTAAATTAATTATAGAAAGTGTGATCATTAGATCATTGCTTATGTTTGATGAATGGTATTGGTTGCCTGGTATGGTTTGTAATCTCAGTTATGAGATGAGTAGTGTATGTGATATGGATGCATTGGTTGCTTTTGGATGATAATATGGATTATCTGATTATGATATGAATTATTTGTTGATAATGATAAGATTGATTATCTATTGTGTTGTGAATTATCTATCTGTGTATATTTAGATAATGAATTGAATTGTTTTAAACTTAAAACAACTTGGACCTAAAAGACACGCTTTGGATTTCGATGAGACCGGGATCGGGTTTCCATATTTGGACATCCGAAAACCACATCGATTCCAATTAAACGTTAGGTCGTTAATCCAAGTGGAGCGAGTGAAGACTCGAGGTGTAAGGGCTATACGTCAGTATAACTCTGTGGGTGATTCCGTAATGAGTTTGACGGAATAGTACTTATCGATTCGAGATAGTGATTCAGAGTGCAAGGGTTATTGTCGTTAACTCTGAGGGTGATTCCAAAATGAGTGTAACGAGATAATGCCTTCGGTTTCGTTCGAACCCGGAACGAACTTGTATGGATTGAATGCTTTCAGAACATCGTCAGGTGGACGATGAGCATTCTAAGTGATGTGTCCTATAAAGGTAATCGTAGCCTCAAGCCTCATCAACCGAGAATGGCTAAAACAGGGGAGGTGCAGCAAGGCTTCGTGGGTAGCCCCCACTTGAGAGTAAGATTTACCCCTGTCTAGAGGTCCCTTTATATTTCGACTATGTGGACGGTTGATCATGACAACCGTCGGGGTTGTCTTATTCGGAACTGTTCAGTAAGGAACAGGTCCAGCTTTGTGTTGCAGGGGATTGAGAGTAATCCTCGGTACGGCGATCTAGGCCACGTACTGTGACGGGCGGTACCCCAGTAGTCCTGCCATTGTATGGTATCCAAAATCCAATAAGTGCCAACGGTTTTGATTGTATTACCCACTTTTGTGGCTAGTAGCTGGAATTTAATAATGTAACAATTTCGGCTATTTCTTATTTATTTGAAAACCCTACACCCTACTATAATATCATCAGATTTCCTATCAAATGTTTTGGTTAGCGTAAGGTAAAAACTTTTCCATGTTTATGTGTGGGAAGTCTTACATGATACTTTTCTTTCAAAAGGTTTTGAAAATTAAGCAACTTTAACATGTTACTCACACCAGACCCATGTCTGACCCGGAGTTATTTTTGTTTTTCTTTAACTCTTGGGTACTCAAATTTTTATGAGTAGTCGAGGGAATTCAGGTTAGGATTCAGGTTAGCTTTGACGAATTGTGGAGGAGCATATGGAGCAGGAGGCTTCTGCGTATAGTTATATAGTTCTGCTGTGTTGGTATCTCTGAGTGTTTCTGTATTGTGATTGAGTTGTAATAACTAGACAGGTGTTTATAACTGTCTAGTATGTGTTGTATATGTCTGTGTAACTCTGATATTTGATGCATACTATGTTATACTTATGTTACTAATATAATTTATTTGTTCCGCTGTTGAGATTCTTGTGTTGTTTCTTCTTTCTCTTCTTTCTTTTCTCTTTTCTATCCCTTTCTTTCTTAAGGATGATACGACTTTTTGTGGAGAAAAAGTCGGGTCGTCTCACTTGGTATCAGAGCGTTAGGTTGAGTGAATACCTAGGCTCTGTAGTGGTGTCTATCTTGAGAGAGCGTATTTTTATTTTTAATATATATATGTATAATTGGTTCTACCTATTTGTTGGATTACCCGTTCAGGTTTTTCCAATATAAGTTATAAAGGTAGATGAGGTAGAAGTGTGTGTAACACGACTAACATTGGTTGGAGTTTGATGGATGAGGTTGGAAGTGTATTTGTCGAGACTGTAGACCTAATACCGTCTCGAGTAAGTTTTTCTTGGTTTAAAGACTTCATCGATCTCTGAAGGTAACCTGTAAAGGTTCGGAGTTCGTCTTTGAAGTACAGAATTGAGTTTTGATCTGTCGTTAGGGCAGAAGCAAGCAAGTAAAGGTGTCTTGATATCCCAGGAAGTAGTAGCTGTGTGATGAGATGCAGTGACTATGGATATTTCCGAAGATGTTTCTTTGAAACGAGAGTAAGAAGTGAGTCTGCTCGGTGATGTGGCTGAGTTTAGCTAAGTATTCTGAGTTGATAGGGAGTCTTATGGCTGAGTAGTTTTTCTGAAGTGGAGTTCAGAAGCAGCAGAGTGGATCCGTTTCTCTGGTAAGTTGGCTAGGCCAGCATAAGCTGTTCTGTTGGGTTGAGAGAGAGCAGTTTTCTTTGGATTTAGGCTGAGTTGATCGCAAAAGTGACTTGCGATAGTATGTTCTCTTGTGTTTGTTGGAGATTATCCGGATTTCTTTCAGGAAGTCAGAGTTTGTCTGCGTCTGGAGATCGAGTTTTCTTTCCAGGATTGGTACAGATGGTTCAGTTAGTAGATGCATGGTTTCCTGAGGTAGAAGTGGGTGAAACAACTCAGGTTTAGGAGGAACATCTGAGTTTTTCTTTATGCATATGTGGAACCATATTTCTGTGCTGGGTTGTTTTAGTCTGTGCTTGTGCTCTTCGTCAGCATTTTCTTCTGTTTCGGATCAGAGTTGTGCAGTGGAAGCAGTTTGGGAATGTTTCATTTCCGGATAAGGAGAAGTTTGTTCTGCCTTCTGTTGTTGAGAAGCAGGGTTTGTGTTCTTGGTTTTTGAGTGATCTTGAGGAGATCATTGGATTGTTTTTGATTCAGTCTGTTTCTTATGGAATCAGCAAGAGTTAAGCTGATCAGGATGGATGTTGGTAGCCCAGGATCGTCCGAAAGGTTTTTTACGGATAAGAGACAGAGAAATTTGGATTCTGGAATTGGAGATTTGAATTTGGTTAAGTTTTTCTCTGATCCAGGGAACTATAAGTTTGGGAAGCTAGCTCCGAAGTGTTTTGGTTTCTTCTGTGTTGGGTAAGATCAGTGTTTGGTTTTCTAGAGTTGAATTGTTAGTTTGAATAACTGGGATTCGGTATGTTTCACGTATCTCTAAGGGAGTACGTGTTTGATATTTCTGGTTATAGGACCAGCAGTTTAGGATGGATTGGTTGTTGAGTCAGACTCGTTTGTAGTCTGATATTCTGTTTAGAATTATTGTTACGAGCTCTATAGTTTGATAGCATTGATTGATTGGATTTTATAGAGCGAGTATCCCGATATATATATATATATATATATATATATATATATATATATATATATATATATATATACGAGGAAACTCATGAGATTTTATCCAAAATTCTTTTGGATAATTAGATTTGTTCTGTTTGTGTGAATTGGTTGCTTAGGTTATTGGCATATGAATAACATATGTAGTGTTTTAAAATAAAATCTTTTAATAGATTATTAAATTACCTTTGTTTTAAATTTCGGGGACGAAATTCTTTTAAGGGGGAAGGATTGTAATATCCCGGAATTTTGGACAATATAAATTTGATAATCTGTGTCTAAATTTATATCGAATTGATAATTTTTGTTGATAAATTTGAATTGATTCTATAATCTTCTTTATTTAAATATTTAATTTGTGAAATTATTTTTAATGAGTTAATAATTTTTTTTCTGTTTTATAATGTATATGTATTTATATATATTTTAAATAGACAAGTTGTTTATAATTAAATTAGTATAATATAATTTTAATATTTTGAAAATTAGGAATTGTGATTTATTTTTAACTTAAGCTTTTCAAAAATATTTAATTAAATAACTATATGATTTTAAATATGTAAGATAAATATTTTATTGGTTTAAAATTTCATTTTAACTTAAAGTTGTATATTAAAATACGATACATAAATGTTTGTGCAATTCTTTTTAAATTATTAATTGATAATTTTGATTTGTAAATTTAATTTGAAATTTAAAATAAAATTTAAAATGTGAACATGTATTCATGTAAGTTATTGTAACCTCTTTTATAAATCTATTTTAATTATTTAAAGGTATCTTTGATAAATGATTCAATTGTATATTGTTCTATTTATAATAATATTTTGCTTTGTTCTTTAGAAATTAAATATATACATAACTATGTATAAGAACTAATTAACTAAGTTCAAACATTCATTAATCTTAATTTAAATAACAAAACATTTTAAAGACACATGTAAGCATAATTAACATGTGTAACATCTTAGATTCTAATATAACAAAGGTAAACTTATCACCATTTTTAAATGACAAGTGTCAAGTTATATCTTTTATTTGTTTTTAATAAATCATAAAATTTAGTTTTATAACATTGCATTCTTTCATTCATGGCTTTTCTCAGTTTCATTCTTAACTAAAGAAAACTTGCAAGAACCATTTTTTTTCTTTTCTTCAAGATGCATATCCCTGAAAACATTTTTCTACATGAAAATCTTTTCCTGTCCAAAAGCATTCTTCAAAAACCCTTCCTTTTCTTTAAACCCATCCTCAAGATCAAAACTCTATGTTCCATTTCAAAGGCCTGCATCTTTTTCAAAACAATCTGGAAATAAATGCAAAACATAAACTGCATGAAAGGATTTTTCAAAGATCAGGAAAACAAGTTTAAAGGCATTCATCATTCAAGTTTAAAGCTCTCTGCAACATTCAAATTTAAGGATTATAAATCAATAATAAAAGCAGGTGGCAACTTCAGTTTTAAAGTTTGCAAAAGAAGTTCAAAAGGGTTTTCAAATCTGAGTTCTCGCTGCATTTTTTTAAATTCAGGTGGGTAACTTAACATATTTGAAAGTTTAAGTATAAAATATGGATTGCTTGATTTATTCATGAAATTAAGTAGGCCTAAACTTATATTGTCAAATATTTTGCTGTGTACATATATAAGCATGAATGTGATGTATGTTTGTTTACCTATGGTACTGTCTGCACAGTACAAGCTCGAATGGATCCAAATTTCTTTCCTTCTGATCTCGTTGTTGTTTTGACCTAGTGATTGACTGAAGTATGTTTGGTTCATGATAAAGTAAAGTTAAAACATCTTATATAGGTTAAATGAATTTTTGAATTTGCCTGAAACTCAATAACAGAGCAAACGTTAATATAAGAGGGAAAATTCAAACATTTTGATTTATTGTTTCAGGTTTATTAATAGAAACATCAAGTGAATGCATGAATTTTAAATCAAAAATTACTATTTATAATACTGTAAACAAAGAACAGTTTTAAATTTACAGTATTATACATATTTGATAAACACAGTGGATGTTGGCATTTGTTTGGATTGAATTTGCTTCTGAAGATGGTGTAACTATCAAAGATTGTAGGAAAATTTCTTAAGTGGATTGAAATTTCATTTTGAGGTTGTAATTAGGATTTAAAGTGTAGAACCCTAGTTTTTACTGTGTTTGAGAAATTGAGTGCTGCGGCTTCATCATTGGATCGAGTTCAACCATTTTTGGCATGTTGGTAGATGATGTATTAATGGAGTCATCGCCGGAGTTTGGAGTGTGATAGTGGCCGGAGTTGGGTGATATCGCTGTTGATAGGTTGGGGGGGGTGTTTTGTTGTCTATAGTTCCAGGTTTGGAATCTGGATCTCGAAATTGAATTCGAGTATATGTTGTAGAGGTTGATGTTGAAATGGTCTGAAGGGATGATTGTTGGCAGTGGGGTGGTCGTATGGATGGCCGGAGATGGCCGGAGATTATGTGCAGGTGCACAGTGGTGATGAGGACATGTTGAGGTGGGTCACAGTTTATTTTCCTGTGATGGTCTCGGGTATTTTGAAGGGAGACTCGGAGCAGAGAAGTTGTTGACTCGAAGTAAAGGCAGAGAGGACTCGAGAGAGTGGTGTTGCAGGTTTTAAAACAAAACCAGGGAAACTATTTTTTTCCAGGTTTTATAAAATTGAAGTGGAGATTTGAAATGCAAACTAAAAATTTGAAACCAAGTTTGAAAACCTGAACTTAGATATAAATTCAAATAATTTAAATTTTAGTCTTTGAAATTATTGAGTTTTTTTTAAATTTTAGATTGGGTTTTAAATCTAAAATTAGAAACCTGTTTGCAGTTTTGAAGATTAAAGGCAAGTTTTAAATATGAACTAAAATCTCAACTTAGGATTTAAAACCTGAATTTAAATATGAATTCAAATAAGTTTGAATTCTTGCGTTTTGAAATAATTTAAATTCAGAAAAAAATTTCAAAGTTGGTTTTTAAATAAAACAGAAACTGTTTTCTGTTTTTAAATGTAAAGGTCAAGTTTAAATTGCAAGTGGAGATTTAAACTGAGTTTTTAATATGAAATTTGAATATGAATTCAAATTAGATTGTCTGAGATTTGAATTCATTTATGTTTTTAAATTTAAATTTGATTTCAAACTCACAAGTGTAAATGCATATGTGTTTTGCATTTGAATTGGAAGGTTAAATTTTAAATTAGAAATCCAAAGTGAATTCAAATCTGGGTTTTTAAATCTGGAATAAAATTCAAACTTCAGATTTTTAAAATAAAGGTTTAAATTTAAATTGCTTTTGAATGATTAAATGATTTGCATTTGAATTGAGGGTGTAGATTGTGGGAAGAATTTTAAAGAGTTAAAAACTAAAATGAATTTGGAAGTTGTATTTCAATTTTGAAATTTTAAAGAAAATTTTAAATTGATTTGAATTTAAATTTAATTTGTAATTTAAATTGTTTTAACTTATTGATAAGGTAGATGTTTTAACATATATGATAAAAAAAAAGTTTTGAATTGTTTTAAAATCTTATTTAAGATAAATTTGAGTGTTAAATTTAAAATGAAGTTAAATAGAATTTAAAGTAAATTTAAAAACATTTTGTTTTTAAATGTATAATTAAATAAGAAATGTTTATCTAAAAGATAAATAAAATTAAATGATTGGATTCATTTAATTATTAAGGTAATTAAGATGAAAATTAATTATTTAATTAATTAATTATGTGGATGTTTAATTAAGTAATTAATGATTTTTAAGTTAATTAATTAGATTTGAGATTAATTAATTAAGGTTAATTAATCTATAATTAAGGATGGCTAATTAAATTTTAATTAATGATTAAGATTTTAATTAATACTTAATTAATCAATAATTAGTGATTAATTAAGTTGTAATTAAGTATTAATTAATTGATAATTAATAATGATTAATTTAAGTTAATTCTTAATTAAGTAATTAAGAAATGTTAATGAAGTCATTAACTTAAGATTATTTAACAATTAATTAATGTGATTAATTTAGATAATTAATTAGATTAATTAATTTATAATAATCATTTATGTAATTGTTTAAGTTTAATTACTTAATAAAAGTAATTAAAGATAATTACTTGGTGTAATTAATTTGATTAATGTGATTAGTTTAGATTAATTAAGTTAAATTAATTTAAACATTTGTTGATTGTTTGATAATTACTTTATGTAATTTATGAATTTGTAATTACTTAAGGAAGTAATTAATAATTACAGGACGTAATTAAAGATATTTGATATAGAAGTAAATTGGATTTAAATTACTTTGAAATTAATCAAGGGGATTAATTTAGATAATTAATTTAGAATAATTAATTATGGGATGAGTAATTAAAGTAGTTAATTACTGAATGGTTATTAATCATGGGTGATTAATATTTATATGTGGATTAATTTCATATTAATTACTTATGTAATTAATTTATATTTAGAGATTTATTAATTGTAGTCAGAAATCATTAATTAATTAGTTAATGATGTAATTTGGAATTGATTAATTAAGGTATAATTAATAATGAATAAATAATTAATGTAATTAATTTTAGTTAATCAATTAATTTAGTAATTACAAGTTAATTATTTGCAAAGGGTTTAAGTAATTAACTTGTGTGATTAACTTATAAGCTAATTACTTATTGTAATTAGAGATAGTTAATCAATATTAATTGAAATATTGAGATGATGATTTATAAATTGATTTAAAATCAATTAATGGTTAAGTTAAGCAGAATTTTAATGATGAAGTAATTAATTTAATTCATTTTAAATTAATTAGCGTTTAAGTGATTAATTTAATTCATTTTAAATTAATTATAGAAAGTGTGATCATTAGATCATTGCTTATGTTTGATGAATGGTATTGGTTGCCTGGTATGGTTTGTAATCTCAGTTATGAGATGAGTAGTGTATGTGATATGGATGCATTGGTTGCTTTTGGATGATAATATGGATTATCTGATTATGATATGAATTATTTGTTGATAATGATAAGATTGATTATCTATTGTGTTGTGAATTATCTATCTGTGTATATTTAGATAATGAATTGAATTGTTTTAAACTTAAAACAACTTGGACCTAAAAGACACGCTTTGGATTTCGATGAGACCGGGATCGGGTTTCCATATTTGGACATCCGAAAACCACATCGATTCCAATTAAACGTTAGGTCGTTAATCCAAGTGGAGCGAGTGAAGACTCGAGGTGTAAGGGCTATACGTCAGTATAACTCTGTGGGTGATTCCGTAATGAGTTTGACGGAATAGTACTTATAGATTCGAGATGGTGATTTAGAGTGCAAGGGTTATTGTCATTAACTCTGAGGGTGATTCCAAAATGAGTGTAACGAGATAATGCCTTCGGTTTCGTTCGAACCCGGAACGAACTTGTATGGATTGAATGCTTTCAGAACATCGTCAGGTGGACGATGAGCATTCTAAGTGATGTGTCCTATAAAGGTAATCGTAGCCTCAAGCCTCATCAACCGAGAATGGCTAAAACAGGGGAGGTGCAGCAAGGCTTCGTGGGTAGCCCCCACTTGAGAGTAAGATTTACCCCTGTCTAGAGGTCCCTTTATATTTCGGCTGTGTGGACGGTTGATCATGACAACCGTCGGGGTTGTCTTATTCGGAACTGTTCAGTAAGGAACGGGTCCGGCTTTGTGTTGCAGGGGATTGGGAGTAATCCTCGGTACGGTGATCTAGGCCACGTACTGTGACGCACGGTACCCCAGTAGCCCTGCCATTGTATGGAATCCAAAATCCAATAAGTACCAACGGTTTTGATTGTATTACCCACTTTTGTGGCTAGTAGCTGGAATTTAATAATGTAACAATTTCGGCTATTCCTTATTTATTTGAAAACCCTAGACCCTATTATAATATCATCAGATTTCCTATCAAATGTTTTGGTTAGCGTAAGGTAAAAACTTTTCCATGTTTATGTGTGGGAAGTCTTACATGATACTTTTCTTTCAAAAGGTTTTGAAAATTAAGCAACTTTAACCTGTTACTCACACCAGACCCATGTCTGACCCGGAGTTATTTCTGTTTTTCTTTAACTCTTGGGTACTCAAATTTTTATGAGTAGTCAAGGGAATTAAGGTTAGGATTCAGGTTAGCTTTGACGAATTGTGGAGGAGCATATGGAGCAGGAGTCTTCTGCGTATAGTTATATAGTTCCGCTGTGTTGGTATCTCTGAGTGTTTTTGTATTGTGATTGAGTTATAATAACTAGACAGGTGTTTATAACTGTCTAGTATGTGTTGTATATGTCTGTGTAACTCTTATATTTGATGTATACTATGTTATACTTATGTTACTAATATAATTTATTCGTTCCGCTGTTGAGATTCTTGTGTTGTTTCTTCTCTCTTCTTTCTTTTCTCTTTTCTATCCCTTTCTTTCTTAAGGATGATACGACTTTTTGTGGAGAAAAAGTCGGGTCGTCTCAGGTTTCATATGAAACAAAGAGACACAGCCGGTGTCCAATGGATATAGCCGTTGCGAATTTGTTGTGTTGCAAATTGAAACGAAGAGACGCGTCCTTTTTTCAACGGATGTAGTCGTTCCAAATTTGCTGAAGAGACACGGCTTTTTTTCAATGGGTGTAGCCGTTGGAAATTTTCCTATATAAGGAAAATGATACCTGATCACTTTCCAATTCCAACCAATTCTCTTCCTTTTTGAAAAAACAGTCCTCCATACCACATAAAAGTTCGTACGCACCACAATCTCGAGCAGATCACGTCTGTTGTATCTTGGAAGACTTTGAATATAGTTTTAAGAAAATAGTTACGGCAAGCCTCAGACGAAATTTTCTTCTTCATCCGGTTAGATTTCTTGTTTATATCTATACACACACATCATTCTATAATCTTTCCATTTCGTAGTTGTGCCGTTTTTACGGATTAGTACAACGATTGTTTATCGTTTTACTTTAACATAGCATTTTGTTGTACTTGTTGCTATAGTTTGTTGTAAATTCATTACAACAATAGTTATTATTCAAAATTACCGATACATAATTCCAAAGTAGAGGAAATCTGATTTGTAAACTTGTGTTAAGAGTTTATAACTGATTGATCTCTGTTTTTGTATACACGTCATATAAAAATAGAGATAAATTATTTATCTTTAACCGATCCATGTTGTAAAAGCTTATAAATATCACTAATACAGCAGATAATCATTGTAGTTATCACTAATTACTATGTTATTTAGCGGTGGCGTAACATTTCAATCGATATAATCAAATCAAACATCATTATCTTTCCAATATGATGATATGAGGGTCGACACAAGCTACATTTTTTCGTGGTTGTAGGAAATGATTCGATAAACTTTGTTTAATCTAAAATGGATTAACCATGGTAATTCAGGTAAACTTTGTTGGAATAATAAGTCATACAATATTTGTTTATTTTTTCTGACATATAGTATATCCTGAAAGGTGGAGGCGTGGGGAATCAAACCCTGTGTCTCTCACTTACAAAGTGAACACTATATCATATGAGATCTTGTTCCCACTAATTGAAATTGTCATTCATATTATGTTGTTCATTGACTTTTATAGAGCAGAATGCCTGCTTCAATCCTTTAAAGATAGCTATGAATGATTAATCTCTGATTGATCCATGTTGTAAAAGCTTCATTAGAATTTGAACTGTTAAGTAAATATAACAAATACAAAAAATTAGTCACAACAATTATCATTAATCACCATACTATTCTATATTGTTTAGTAGCGGCGAATTATGTCAGTCAATATCACCAAATTAAGCATATTTATCTTTCTGATATGATGGTTAAAGAGTTGACATAAGCTACATTTCTCGTGATTGAAGGAAATAATTTGTCCACAATATTCATTGGAATTAATAAATTTCCATTTGGATATTGAAGAGAAGATATTTGGATAGTAAAGCTTATGTGGTTGCTTGATTTGAAACCGAATGGAGCAAACATGGTCATGTAGATAAATTTTATTTGCAATAATAAGCCATGTAATATTTCGTCCTTTTTTGACAAAAAGTTGTGTGTCTTCTTTCCTTTAGAAAGAAGTTGTGATTCATTCTATATTGGTCATTGGTTAGATAGAGTTGACTAGGGTTGTTATGATAATGTTACCCGTTACCAATGCGAGAAAACGACCACGTATCGATACCATATGTAAGGCAAAAGCGAATATCGATGCATTACCATTACAATTGGTAAAATGATAGTCCATGTGCCGATAAATCGGTAAATTCTTGAATGGTAATGGTAAAATTTTCATACACATAAAACATTAAAATTGTATTGCATTGCAATTTTAATAATGGCATAACAAGTAAATATCTTGTTCCTAACTGTAACTTCGTTAATCCTTATATCAATATTTTGACTTATTTAAATAATAGAGAAAATTTTCATGATTCATCACAAATTATTTACAACCATATGAAATAATAGCTTTGTTAATTGTAGACTTTGAACATAATAAAACTAAAAAAGAATCATCACCATAAATAATACTATAGACGCCTTAAAAACTGATATTCAAAAGTGTTTGTAGTTGCAATTAGTTAAAACAGTGAAAACCCAAATTAGCACGACCAGTAAATTCATCGTTATTATTGGTATATTTACCATTAACAACGATAAATTTACCATTATCAAACTAATAGTGTTGGTACACCAATATACGTTAATATTGGTTTACCAATTGGTTGATATTACTACGGTAACATTAAATTTCAATTACCATAACAACCCTAGAATAAACTAAGTGCTTAGATTCTTGTAGAGATGGTTATAAATGCTTTACCTTTGATTCATCCATGTTGTCAAAGCTTCATTGAAATTTGAACTATTAATTGAATATCACTAGAACAACAACTTAATTATATGGTTATTATTAATTATTGTTTTATTCTACTATATTTTTGTATAGTGGTAGAATATTTCAGTCACCATCATTGAATTAAGAGTACTTAACCTTTCAATATGATGATTGAAGGTTGACATAAATTGCATTTCTCGTGATTCTAAAAAATAATTTGATCAACAATGTTCCTCGACATTAACTTGGATATTATGGAGAAGGTATTTGAGTAAGAAAGCTTATGAGGTTAGCCAATGTTGTCAGTGTGTGCGCTTTGGTGCAAAATAACTCAAGTTGTAGCCATTGTGCCTTTTAGCAATCTAAGGCGCAGACGTGCACATGACTCAAATAAAGAACAAAAGGCGCACGAATCGAAAATCCCAAAGAGGTAGCTCCAATGAATTGTACAATATGAGATAAAATTTGTCCTTTAGCCGCAAAATCCGATCGGAATGTACCTATTTGGCTTTAGCATACCTGACAACTCATTTCCGACTTAATCTAGGTTTCGAACAAAATGAATTGAAGGTCTTTGTGACTTCTCATATTGAGTTGGGTTGGATATGTGAGATTCTATTCTCTAAATTACATGTGTGTGCATTTTTTTAAAATGTAAAACTCGAATATCAATAGCAGTTTTTAGTTGCAGATGCTTGTGTAGGAAATACAAAAGATGATGCTCAAGGCGCACAAAAAGAGCAAGCCACAAGACGCATGCCATGTGCCTTTTCGCTTTGACTACTTTGGTGGTTGCTTTATAAGAGCAAGCAGCTCGATAAGTAGACAATTTTTTTTAATATAAGACAATATAGGTTGTGTTAACATGTGCCCATTTATCAATCGAGCGTACAGTAGGGGTTCGTTTACGGAGTAAATGACAAAAAATGACGGACAAAAACCATACATTTATAAATTTGGAGGTGTAGGGAATCAAACCCTGTGCCTCTCGCATGCAAAGCAAGCGCTCTACCATATGAGCTACACCCCCATTCATGTCATAATTTTGTTTGCCTTTTACATATTAAATTAATTGTCATTCATTGCAGTATCGACCCTTAGCTTGAGTAGATTAGACTAATTGCTTAAGTAATGTCAATCATATAGAGGTAGCTATAAATGGTTTGTAAAAGCTTCATTGGAATTTGCACTATTAATTAAATATCACAAATACAGTAAACTAATATATGGATTTCATTGATTTACTGTATTATTGTTTAATTGGGTTGATATATTTCAATCAATTTAAAAAAATTAGGCATGTTCACCTCTTTAACATAATAATTTGAGGGTCTACGTCCGCGGGTGCAGCACAATGGAAATGAGGCTTGCGTTCTGGTAAAAAGGCCCAAGTTCGATTCCTACTATGCTCTTCCCCATCCTATATAAATTTACCCGGGGGTATGGGGGCTTGGATCAGCGGTCGGCTTTACTGTACCCTCCTTAGGAGTTTACCGGCCTGCCGGGTTCTCCTGGGTTTTCAAAATAATAGTAATAATTAGAGGGTTGGCATAAGTGTTGTTTTTTTTGTTTTGTTTCTTGATTATAGAAATAACTTAGTCAACTAAGTTCATCAGCATTAATAAATTTCCAGTTAAATATTATAAAGAATTTATTTGGATAATAATGCTTGTCTTGTTATTTAGTGTTGTCAAGGCACACACCTAAGGAGAAAAAGCCCCACGTGCAACCGTTTTGCCTTTAAACAATGTAAGATATATGCCATGCATAAGACACAATCACAGTACAAAAGAGTTATCAAGCGAATAGCCTAAATAGTCGCGCTTCAATGAGTTATATAGCATGGAATAAATTTTGGACCTGATGTCAAAAGTTTGTGACCTTTTGTTTTGATTTGGGTTGAATATTCTCAAAATTGCATGTATACACAATTTTTTAAAGCTTAAACTTTGTTTTAACAGTTGGTTTTAATTGCAGAGTTGTATGTAAAAAATATTATAAATGATGCTCAAAGCGCGCCAAAAAACGCACAGCTCAAACCTTGCGACTATTCACCTTGACTACTTTAGTGGTTGCTTGATATGAGCAAGCATGATAATTTAGACAATTTATTTTGAATAACAAATCATACAACATAGGTTGTGTTACATGTATCCATTTATTAACAAAGCACACGTTGCGGTTTCATTTATACTCAATAAAATGACAAAGTTCATTATATGAAAGATAAGTTTCTAATACTAAAAGTGCAAAATTACCTTTGTAACCAAGATTAATTATTTGCATTAAATAGAGGGAATCTAACTCCATGCCTCTCGCATGCAAAGCAAGCGCATATGGGCTACAACCCCCTTCATGCCAATTTTTTCAATGTCTTTTACATATTAAATTGAAATTGTCATCCATGCTGCATTAACCTTTAGCTTGGATAGACTAAACTAACGATTAGGTAATGCCAATCCTATAGTGGTAGCTATGGTGACGAGAGGATTGACATATGCTTCATTTTCTTGTGATTGTAAGAAATAATTAGATCAACAATGTTCATCAACATTAATAGATTTTCCTAAATATTGTAGCGAAGGTATTTAGTGATTGTAAAAAAAATAAGTAGATCAACAATGTCATCATTAATAGATTTTCATGGATATTGTAGAGAAGGTATTTGGAAAATAAAGCTTGCGCGGTTGCTTGATCTAAAATGGAGCAAATATGGTAGTATAAATAATATTTGTTTAAATAATAAGCCATGCTTTATTTATTTTTTGGACAAAATGTGCACATCGAAAAGTGAAGTTGTGGTCTACCATATGAGCTACACCCCCAATCATATCAACTTTTGTGTCTTTTATGGTCATTAAAGAGAAACAATCATTCATAGTGCGCTAGTCCTTAACTTGGTGGAGTAGGCCAACTGCGAGCACCAAGCCAATTTTGGAGTGAGTGCAAGCCTACTTTGCAATCCTGATTACTCCCCTAGTTATTTAGAGGGTGATGAAGTGGCAATGAAAATTAATTTTATGGTTTAAGATTTTGAGATTTAACTTCTTTATTTTCCATTCTGGTTTATTTCACCGATGTGTCTTATTTTCAGTTAGGTTCCATTATCTATGAATGTGGATTTTATGGCGTACATATCGATTAATCTTTATTTTTAACATGGGTTTAGACTTTAGAAAGAGAAATCGGATGTGTGTAACAGCATCCCAAATAAATCCGTATGTATGGTTATCATAAATTTATATTGGTTACTATATTGGCCTATTCTATTATATTGTTTAATAAGTGGCAAAGTATTTCAATCTGTATCTCCAAATTAAGTGTATTTACCTTTCTAATATGTTAATTAATTAGGGGGTCAACATAAGTTTTTCTCTCTCATTATTGTGGGAAATAATTCGGTTAACAACATTCATGACGTTAATAAATAATTTCCCAGTTGGATATTATGGGGAACGCATGTGCATAATATGTTATCTTTGATGCATATTTATTTGTCTCAATCAGTCTGCACTTACCTGAAATGCTTATGGAGATTCAGTAAACTCAAAGGTAACTCCTTTTTATAGTCCTCTGAAAGTGCCAAACTTATTACTTCGGATCTTGATTTTTTTTCTCATCATTATTTTCTTGAGTTTTAAAGTAAATTTGGCTTCCACAATCGAGATCGTGCACCATTGTCCTACATTACGGTTAGATTATTCTTATTTTTCATTCTTCCTTTGTTTTGCTTTAGTTTGTTATATCACATTTGTTATGTGATGTTGAGGCTGTTGATTGTATTATTAGGCAATTACTGATAAATAAATATGCATTACTTTATTGATATTGTACATAAGTGCTTTTCATACATTGCGTGAATGCATAATTTTAAATGATGCATTTGAAATACATTTTATTTCATTCAATTTGCATTATAATATACATTTGTGATTTGTATTTTTCTTGAAATAATTTTGTCAATAATTAAATTATAGTTTGACTTATATATACAATGCTACGCATGTGATATGAATGTCATTGAAAAATCATGTTTATGTTCTAATAGTGCAAAAACGTTTATTTTGACTTTCTGCTAAAAAGACATTGAATTTTAATTCACCATTTCAGCTAAAACAGTTATCTCAATTTTTACTCTTGTTTGTTTGAAGAAAGAGTTTAAAATAGAGGGGGAAATGAAAAGCATTATACTCTTGGTTAATTCATTATTGGACTACAGTTGGTTTTTGTAGGGTAATTGTTGATTTTGGTGAAAAGGGTTCAAAATAATATGTACCATATTTTCATTATTAGCAGAGAAGAGAAGTGAAATACATATGTCTTCATTGAAAGATCTTTCGTGCGATAGTTAGAGCTCGGGAACTAAACTAGATGAACTTATTAACTATTCCGCGTTAAACGAACATTCTTATACAGCCGTGGGCACAGCCTTCCACACTCGCCTCTCTGAAAACTATCGGTTGAGGGAACCGTTGCATAATGGCGTAATGCTTATATGAATAAGGTGCTGATAGTTGTGTTATATTGATGATTAGATAAGGGCTTGAACAGGTGCAAGTGATAAGAAATATAGATGGTTTTTTTCCTATAAGAAAATAAAATAAAATAAATTAGAAAATCGATCGTAAGATTATCAAATTTCATTGTAGGCACCGAATAAATCAATAAAAGTAGTAGCGTTTTTGAGATTTTTCCTCTCAAAAACATCCAAGTATTTTTTACGAAGTAATTATGGTGTTTCGTGATTATGAATCAAAAAAATTAAGTAATATTGATATTGCCTTTAAGAGCAGTAATTATGTTGTTTTATGTACGCAATTATGGGGAGAAATATATTAGAAATCATTTCGTAATCTCGATTCAAGCATTGACAAAATTAAACAATAAAGTACTAAAAACAATAAAATGACATATAGAATTTTCGTGGTTCAGATGTTAAAGAATTATGCGCCCACGGTAAAATGTCACTATATTCTCTCTTGATTCTTTGTACAAACAAAAATGGCAAAGAGTACAATTTTCGATTAGCGTGTTTCAAAAAGAGTAAAATAAAATTCCCTCATTTTTTGTCACACATAGGTTTCCGATTAGTGTGTCCTTTCTATTTATAGCACACAGTGGTTTACATGGATTGTCAACGTCATTCTTTCGTTCTTTTGATTTCTGCATTTGGATTGTGCCACGGGTCGACCATCCATCTTGCTTATTTGATGTGCACAGATTGTTAACGTGACCTTCGATGGAAAATTGAAATTTGAGCGGTTGAATTTTGAATGCAGGCGGGAAGTTCTAAATTGAGGCGGGAAGCTTGGAATTGAAGCGGGAAAATCCAAATTTGGGAAGACTATGACTTTCCAGTTCTGTAAAGCAACAGACTTATGGATTGCGCACATATATGTAGGTGAAGCTGCAATAAAAAACCGCCTCCCATTGCGGGAAGGACTATACTATCACTAGCACTCTAGTACTTCGCTTTAATTTACAGGGAGTTGTGACTTTATTATGTTCGGGGCGGTGATGCTGCATAGTATTTGTTCCACGCCAACACCGTCAAGGTTGTACTGCACTGTTCAATCCAAAATATTAGCAAAGTGTAGTGTTGAAGTTAAGTTGCATGGCTTAGTAGAAGAGAATATGCGGCTACTTTGGAGAGGTGACCGCTTTGCATGACTCTATTCTGGGCCATTTTCATCGATAGAGGACTGCGGCGTTGCCCTTGCCTTTGAGTTGAGTTTAACGATCTTAGGGATGAAGTTGTGATCTCTTGGTTTGCCTTTGAGGAGTGAGGTTCGGCTCTTGGTTGCTGAACAGTTATTCCATCGCCTCATCTTTCAAGTCTTTCATATTTCTGGATAGCGTTTTTTAAGGATTGCAGCGCTGTTCTGTCACATCAAGATGGTGACGCATTCTTCATCAGTTTGGTATTGACATGGGATTGTGGCGCAGTTTTGTTGCTTCAAGATGGCGGCGCATCCTTTGTAGTGTTTTGATACTAAATTACAGTGCAGACCTGCCACTTTAGATGTTAGTTTAAGATTCAAGTGCATCCCGTTTGCGTATAATCGCTTATGGGGTGTGTCACGGTTTTGTAATGTTAGGATTGCTTTCGAGACCGTATTACAGCCTCCATTTCTCATTGTTACTTGAAGATTGTGTCTTTGTTCCAACCTGTTAATTCTTACTTTATGGAGCTACATCGCAACCTTCATATTTGGTACTTGAAAGCTGTGCAGCAGTTCTACTTGTTTAAGTGAGTGTTAGATTCGCAGATCGATTCTCATACTTTGTGATTATTTCAAGTTCAACGCTGTATTATAGCACCCAAGTTATATTTAATGGAGAAGCGCGCTTTTTATGTTGTGTCATCGTCCCTAAAGGTCTGGTGTAACATTACCCAGATTTTGTTTTTGTATCCTTTTATTGGCCGATCTTCTAGAAAGTTGTACCTTTAGTCTTTTCGACTCCTAAGAAAATATGTTTTGATTCTTATATTATTCTTCTTTGTGATTAATCAATTACATTGTGGGGATTTTTCATCATTTCAATTATGTGGTGAAGATTCGAATTATGGCAGATATATAATTTTCCTCTTCTTCTTCATTGTTTTACACGCTTCAAAAAATGTTAAACACAAAATCTAGTCCTCTCCAAGACAAGTTTCTTTTCCGAACAAAAATAAGGGCATATTTCTTTTCCTGCTGTTTCCTTTGCTTTCCTCAACCTTTAGCGATTATTGATAATCGATCTGATATATTTTCTTTGATATGGCAACCGTTTCTGTCTCTCCTCTGTCTTTGCCATCTAGGGTATCTAAATTAAGGGAAATAGAGGATGTTTTGGGTCATTTCAGGTTCGGGGTTATGTAGGTAGGGTTCTTGAGCCTTGCGATCGCATCCACATGCCCCAGATGGTTTCATTTCTATCCATCCTGAACATATTCGATGCGGACTTTAACTTTCCTCTAACCAAATTCTTCGTGAATGGTTTACTGTTGTTGGTATCGTCCCTATTCAGCTTGCTTCTCTTTCTTATACTCTTTTGATTGTTACGTTTATTCTTTATGCTGAGAAGAGCGCACCTCCCTCGCGCGAAGAACTCCAATTCTTATTCTATATCCATAAGAGTCCTTTCGATGGTGAATTTGTATTTTATTATGCTCAAGCAAAAAAGTCGGTTTTCACGTTTATTCCTAGTATGACCCAAAAGTAGAGCAATTAATATATCTTTATTTTGAATTTTGATGACTTTCCTTATATTTTTCAACCACATTCAAATTGTCTTCTTTTTTTGATAAGACCACTACATTGTTTGTATCTCGTAGAAAGACCATCCAGGACTTGGGTGAAGACGAGCGGAAAACGAATTTATTTTTTACCAAGTTGCTACTGAGGAAATACGATTTCTTGCACACTAGGACAACTTCTTTCGTTATATTTTTAAATTTCTTTAACTACAGATAAATTTAGGGATATAATTTGATAAACTGGACAATGAAATTTTATTTCCTTCTCTTAGCCCTTATAAGGACTTTTTACTAATCTTGGCACTTTTCTTATGTATATGTGAGATGTGAGATGATTGGGGATCTTACTGACGGGCACTTTGATGATTCCTCGTCAAAGAAATTAGAAGCAAAGAAAAAGAAAAAGGGAGATAAGAGGATAACGGACGATGCTTGAGATTTTGACCAGCCCATCAAGAAATATCACACGTCTTCTTCTCCTCCCCCTCCTTCTGAAGCTCTATCTATCCCCCTTAAGCTCTATCTATCCCCCTTCTTCAGTCTCTCCATGACCCTTGCATTCGCTACTTACCTTTTCCTGAGGACACTATTACCAAACTTGCTGAGAGGGTGAGGCGTGTCACTCCGGATGGTTTATCTCACATTTGCTTCTACCTCCAAGTCTTATCCTATCACCCTTCCATTTCCTACACTCTCCTACCCCGATCTTGCTACCGAGCTCGAGAGGTCTTTGGCCTTCGTATGAACCTTCTTCTCTTTCTTTCTTTAATGGTGACTTGCTTTACCAATTTTTAGTTTATCCATCTTTATTTTGTAACAGGTAAGTGCTTTGGAGATTGAGGCTCAGAAGAAGGCAGAAGATGATCAGGTCTCATTCGCTGCTCGTACTGCCCAGCTTAAGGCAGACCCTACCGTGGTTGCTTTTAAGGAGACTAGATTGGAGGAAGAGCTCAGGGATCAACGAGAGAAAACGGAGAAGGCAGAGAGGGCGGAAAAGACAGCGGAGGAGATCTTGACGTTGAAAGGTCAAGAGTTAGGGATGAAAGATAAATTGTTAAGGGGGATGGAGAAGGCGTTGAAGGATATGGACAAGTTATCACAGATCATCTACCGTGTGCTTTATAAGTTGTATGTTGCGGTTAAGCATCAATTTTTTTTTGATCGCTTGGATAATGTTTTGCCTAGGTCAATCTTAGTTTCTTAGGGAACCCAGAGAAGATCGAAGACGTCCTTACTTATCATAGGACAGAGTGGGCTAAGGAGATGGAGAAGAAGAAAGCTTCCCCTTCTGCCTTCCAGGACATCTCTTTTTAGCGAGATGATGAGACTGTTCCATCTAAGAAGACTGAGGCCACCTAGACCCCTCAAGATAATGTAACTATCTGACCTTTGTAAATGATTTTTGCTTCTTATGTAATAAAAATACCTCTGTTTTTTTTTTCAAATTTTGTTGCGATTAATTTCTTTAGTTTATTAGTTTCATCACCGCATTACAAAGATAATGATATTTTCGTTCTTTTTTAGTCTTCTAAGGAAGTATTATTTACTAAACTCTTGAAAGAAAGCATGAGAAAACTTCAAACTCAGCTCGTAGATCATCTTGGTCTTAGTGCAGGGCAATCCGCAAGTGTAAAAAAGAATTGAATGAGTCGTTCATACAACTTAGAAAGGAAACTCAGGGGTTGCTTTTCAAAATTGACCAAATAGTTAAGGAAAAAGAAGCTCTTAGCGATTTTGTATTGCGTCGGTGGCGGTATGCTTTAGAGAGCGGTTCCTTTCCACCCGACAGCCTTCATTTGGACTAGTTTAGGCTTTGAAATCTAAATAGGAAGTAAACGCTGTGTATAATTATCAATTTTTTGTACGTGAATTTATTATATTTTCCATATAAACCTGTTCTTTATATGACATGTTTTTTTTTTTAAATTTTAACTTCGTACATCTCGACTTCTTTTGAATCGAACTTTGACTACTACCAACTAGGTCGATCTTCGTGGGCCTCCCTCCGAATCTATCGAAGCCTTTGAGTCCAAAAATCTTTCGTTCCAAATCGCTGATGGCCCGGATGAAACCAGTGCGTCTGAGTTTGAGGTTGTGGCCACAACTTCTGTCGCGGCTTTGGAGGAAGAGAGTCTCCGTTTGACAGTTACTAACAAAGGGCTTGAAAGAGACTTGAACAATGTCCTTTTCGAGCTCAAGGAAGCAAACGATGCACTAGAGTGTCAGTATCAACATAATGTCAAGTTGCGTACTGAGCTGGATGTTGCAAACTCTAAAGTGACTGAAGTAGAGAAGTCATTGAAGGATGGTGAAGCTCTTTATGAGATCGTTTATGAAACGGAGATTAAAGAGCTAACAAAGACTACAGAAGACATGTCTCTTCAGGCTGCCCACTAAATTGAGGAGAATGAGGGTGTCGAAGGATGAGAGAAGGCAAAGAAACCTAGCTTGGGCGCGACCCTTACTCCCTCTACTGGCATGGACACCTTGTTGGCGGATGAACGGAGGAAGAAATTAAAAGTACACTTCCAGGTAAACTCAATGAGTTGCAGTAGATGGAGCGACAAAGGCCAAAGGTGTTTCCTCACTCACAGAGGAAGGGGTCGAAGGCGGATACTCTTAAATATTTTGGTGGCTTTTATAGAAACTCAAAGAAGACTAAGGTTGAACTAATTGATACTTTAGAGAAAACAAGAAAGGATGTTGTGCTCAAGATCTACGTGCTCGAAGATTTACTACAAGGAGCTCAGGTTGCCCTTAGTGTCGTAACAGCACTAGTCGACGTGCCTGTGCATGATCGGATTGTCGACCTTGTAGAGAAGCTTAGAAGGGAGAAGGTTAAAGACAAGACGGGTCAGATCGCTTTACAATGCGCAATCGATGTTTTTTCCTATTTTGTACAACGCTCTTATCTGAACTTCCTTTATATCAAAGAAGATTTTGAGGTGACTACGGAGGATCCGATAGACCACTAAGCAGTTGTTAATTATGAACCAAGGAAGATCTTTCGCTTCAAAACAGACCTGCCATTGGCTAGCATGCCTAAGCTTAGATGTTTTATGATTAGCGCGGTATTTTAGGATCCTATAACTTTGTATACTTTTGTAAGACCATGTTGTAGAATATTTTTGGTTGTACAAATGGTCATAAGGGTATTGTAAAAAAACATTTATTATTTTTTCTTTTTTTGAAAAGACGTAAATTCCTTGCGAGTTTTTACTGGATTACACTTCCTTTTAACTTTATTGGTCTGGATTCCTTTGGTTTTTCAGCCTTGCACTACTAGGCGATGTTCAGAGACAACCGACTTGGGGGAGAGGCTCAAATCTGCTCTAATTCGAATTATCGAACTGGAGGGATTATTAACATACACCAAAGACAAATATAAGGTTTTTTATGAAGATAAGGTCACGACACTGAATGACGACCTTGAAGGGTGTTAATACCTCATATATTGATTTAGATGACAACAACCATATAAATATTGATAGTAATGTTTTTTAAAGTTGTATAGTATATATTGCAGAATATTACATAGGTACAAAATGATTAAACTTGAAGACTGATCAGTATAAAGATCAAGAATGACGATTTAGAGATGATGATCAAGACTTATGAGTTCAAAGATAAAAATTTGAAGAGCTCAAGAATTTAGTATATGGTTATGAGTCATTAGAATAAATTGTTAAAGTCCTTGATAGCAGATTTCGATCTTTATCATAAATTTTTGATCTTTGATTTTTAAAAATTTTTAATTTAACTTCAAAATGTATTTAATTTTTTTTATGAAAGTTTTTTAATAGCTCAAAAATATTTAAAAACAATGTTTAAATTATTTTACAGAGTATAGGATTTTAAAAATAATTTAAAAAACAATCATTTTCAAATTTCACTAGCATATGTCGATATACATATTTTCATATATTGACGTAAGGACCGTTGGGGAGATGATTTTTAAATTTTGATTTTTGATTATATCTCTTCATTATACACTTCCTTTTAAACACCGTTTACACCAGTGAAAATATGCCTTTCTAATTTTAAAAAGCTGTGATTGTTTATTACATCTTTTCATAAATAAAGACATCTTTTTAAGCACTATATAAAGGGTTAGAAAACAAAAAATTTTAACTAGCTTTTCATCTTCTTTCTCTAGACTTTCCTCAGTTATTTTCTCAAATACAAATTCTACTTTGCTCTCTATAAACTATTCAAACATTTACATGTACTCTCTCATCAATTCAAAGATCTACTCCCTATCAGAAGGGCTATAAGTAATCTTGTATCCCAAGTACAACTGCTGGTATTTGAAAATCAACAACTTTACTCTTATTTATTCGCCCGTTCAAATCAAGTGGATATGCTTAATAGTTCATCTAAATTTAGTAGGTGATCTCGTAGCTCAGTAAATCAAGAGAGTTCGCTTTGGACTCATGATACATGGGGATGTACCTCGTAGCCTTGAAATCGGAATTGTATTTTGGTTTGCATGCTATCTAGTTTAAAATTGGCGACTGAAAAGAAATATGTACAAGCAATTGTATGAGACTGGATGTCTGATTAGTTAATCCGAACCGGTATAAAATTCCTTATGTGTTCTCTCTTATTTTACTACTTTTATATTTAACTGTGATTGCATCTATGAATGATGCCCACTCCCTCTAGTGTTACATTAGCCTCATGATCTATTATTCCACAACCCACATTTGATATCAGTGCATTAGTTTTCAAAAACTCGTAATTTGATTTTTGAAGAGATAAATGGCTAGTAACACTGATTGTTTACTTTTAAAACTTTTATAGAAAAACAAAATCATGAAACCTATATGTTACTATCAAATAGATTAAAAACTAATTATTCTGAAAAGTCACTTGATGTTTTGGAAAGGTATAATGTGAAATTGCAGAAATAAGTATGTTATATGGCGGATGGTGAGCATACACGTGATATTCATACATCAAAAATTAAGGACAAATGAATACTAAACGATGGATACTCAAGACACATGATAAAAATTCGAAAATCATAAAAGTTATAATCTACAAAGATGAAGGGTTGGTTAACTTCAGAATTAACTAAAAAGGATATGTGATTGACATCGGCAATGTCGGTAACTCTTAAACTCCTATTATTTCTAATGTTTTTCTAGTTAGGAACTTGAAATATAACCCGTTTAACATTAACCAATTTTGTGATAAAGATTTTAAAATTAAGCTTGAAAAAGATATTTTCCACGTCGAGGATAATGAGTCTAAAATTATCTTTGAATGTACTAGGAAATGTAGTATTTACATCTTAAGTATAAAAGTGCCTTTGTCTTTTGGCTAAACCTAGTGAAACTTGGATTTTGCATAAAAGATCCGGCTTTTTAAAATTTAAACACTTATCTAAATTGCTTAGAATTTTGATTTTGATTTCACAATTCACAAGTATATCATATTTAGGGGGAGTACCGTTTTTCATCCATTTATGTTGATGGCAAGGGGGGAGGAAAATATAAAATATAACACATGCATATATTAAGGGAGAGTTATTTAACTCAATGAGAGTTGTATTATATTTTATATATAAAATTATTTACATAGTTGTCTTCATAAAAAATGGAGAGATTGTCAATACCTTAGATATTGATTTTGATGGCAACAACCATATAAATATATACACTAATGTGTTGTTAAGTTTTATAGTATATATTGCAGAATACTGCACATGTATAAAATGATTAAACTTGAAGACTGGTTAGTATAAAGACCAAGAATGAAGATATAGAGTTGATGATTAAGACTCGTGAGTTCAAAGACAAAGATTTGAAGACCTCAAGAATTTAGTGTAAAATTACGAGGCATTAGAATGAATTGTTGAAGTCTAATAATATATTTCGATTTTTATCACAAATTTCTGATCTTTGATATTTTAATCAAAATTATTTTAGTTTTAAAATATATTTTTAAATATTTTATGAAAGTTTTTTAAGAGTTCAAAAATATTTAAAAACCATGTTTAAATTATTTTACAAAGCATAAGATTTTTTAAACAATTTAAAATAAAAACATTTTCAAATTTCATTAACATATGTCGACATACATATTTTGCATTATGTCGATGATAATTTTTAAATTTTGAATTTTGATCACATCTCTTCACGAGTAGGCAATTCCTTTTAAACACTAGCTAAACCAGTGAAAAAAAGCCTTTTACTTTTAAAAAGTTGTGATTGTTTGTCACATCTTTTCATGAATAGCTACATTTTTTCAAACACTATATGAAGGTTTTAAAAAAAATTAACCGACTTTTCATGTTCTTCTTTCTCTAAACTGTATCTACATATTTTTTTCAAATACAAATTCTACTTTTCTCTACAAACTATTAAAACATCTGCATGTATTCTCTCATCGATTCAAAGACTAAACCACTATGAGAAGAGCTACAGGTTATCTTATATCCTAAGTACAAGTGTTTGTTTTTGAAAATTAACAACTCTACTCTTATTTTTTTGGGTGTGCTTGTTTCCCGTTCAAATCAAGTGGTTGTGCTTAGTAGCCCATCTAAATCTAATGGGTGATCCTGTAGCTCGGTAAATCAAGAGAGTTTGCTTCGGGTTTATGATGCAGGATGGTGTATCTCATAGCCTTGGAATCAGTATTGTATTCTAGTTTGCCTTCTTTCTGGTTTAAAATTAGCGATTGAAAAGATATATATACAAGCAATTATAGAGATTGGATGTAAGATTTGTTAATCCGAACCAGTATAAAATTACTCATGCCTTCTCTATTACTTTACTTTATTGCTTTTACGTTTATTTTTTTGATTACATCTATGATTGATTGTTAGTATAAATCTGTGTTTTCAATATGTGATTTGATATTAATCTTGAAAGAATTTTAAAAGGTTTACATAAGTCAAAAAACACTATTCATCCTTTTTTCTAGTGTTAAAATCCATTATTCCACAATTCAAAAATGGTTGTCTCTTCAGGTCGTTAAACAAACTAGTGTAGAAAATGATTTTATCGCGTCCTTGATCGTCGATGTTGTATCGAGGCCTGGTGGTATCCTTTCGCCTCCGTCGAGGGCTAATCTTAATGTTATTTTCTAATGGAAATATGATTTGAAGAAGTATTGCGAGGCCAAATTTCATGGGTTGAAGAATTACTATAGAAAGGGCTCATTTTCAACTTCTTAGGCAAGAAGTGGTTTTAGTCAATGTTTCGCGTCATGGGACCGTAGATCTCACCGTTATGACAACATCATAATCGATGATTCCTCTGGGGCGAATTTGAATCGTAGCATAGTTTTTTTTATTATAAGCCGTAGTTTCGACCTTAACTTTTGATGCAACTTTGCATGACGATAAATTTATTGTCTCCTGTCATGTGTGCAAATGTGAGGAATCACGCAGCTATGAGCAGATTTTCAGTAAATTTTAGTTTTTAGTATTTGCTTGGCAAGCTTTATTTATTTTATGGAATTGTACCCGATTTGTAGGTTGTACCACATTCCATGCATTATCTTTTCTTGCCATTCTCAATTGATTGCTCATACAGTTCATGCTTCTTGAGCTTATTTTTGGTATTCATGCTCTATTGTGCTCTTAGCACGGTACGCTCGCTATTTGGGTGCATACTATATTTTGACGGTGAAGTTAGGTCGCGTATCTACAACCTTTTAATTCACGTGTTTGGTTTTTGTACTGGTTCAGGCCGTATAATATCCTTACGTTCAGTGTACATGATTGATACAGCAGGTAACTTATTGTATTATCCAGTCGCTTGCATGATTTTATGTGGAATTCCATAGTTCTGTGTTACTGAATTCCCTCCCTTTTTTTATAATGAAATTAGGTGCAACCACTAATGCTGTAGCTTTATTAAAGAAGGAGCTAAATCGGATCTTACCTGTGCCACACATGCTGTTTTCAGGTGAAATATGAGTTACATATTATATCAAGGGGTTTTTAGGCTCAAGGAAAAAGTTAGAGAAAAATTTAGTCTCAAGGACAGGAAGTTTGTTTTTTAGGCTGAAGGGCACTTTTTAGTATAAATCACAGAATGATAATTGTAACTATCATTTTCAATTTACACTTAAAAGTGTCATTCAGACTAAAAAATAAACTTGTCGTCCCCGAGACTAATTTTTTTTGCAACTTCTTCCTTGTGTCTATTTACCTGTTATATATCAATGTTACAAAAATAGGAGTTGTATCGGTATTTCGTTTTTTCTATTATACTGACATGAGGTCAAAGAAATTTACATTTGTATAAATTAGAGCTGATCTACCATTTTCATATTTGTACGCAGCAACTAGCAAATGAATTTGCTGAATTAGAAGTATAAATATTGTGCATTTTGTAGCCCACCTGCAATTGAGAGATTGTCTGGTGGCATTTTTAAACAAGTGATAATCATGAACACAATTTCAATAGTTGAAGTTATTTTCCTCATCTGACTGTACTTTCTGTTGCAAACCCTCCTGCTGAAGCCATTTTGCGCATTCATGGCGATGCCTACGTTAGTGACATTTTCCAGTGATGCACATGTCCTAGAGTATTTTATTTATTTTTGTCTTGTTTATATTCGATTTAGCTTTCTATTTTCTTATTTCTCGTGAGGGAATGCAGCAAAGAGAATCCTCTAAGGATGCTTGTTAAATCATTTTGTTAATTGATGCTACAATATTGTTCATCTGATTAAAATAATGGTACCCTTGTAGCAATGTATGAAAATATAATGTTTCTATCCAAAGAAAATTCCATTATAATTTTATGAGAGGAAAAAAATTGTAATTTTTTGGTTGGTTTTGATTAAAGAATCATTTGCATTATTCAAATCAAAATGATGTTCAAACGTATTTGTAAAAGAAGATGAAATGAGAAAAAAAATAGTAGTACAAGAAGAAAAATACAAGTTTTTAACTTCATTTTATAATATATTATTTTCAAGTCATATTGCTTACATTATCTCTGATTTGAAAGTGTCCGAGTGTTGCTTGTTTATGTTTAACTCTTCATATTTTGATCATAATTCATAACATTGTTTGTACTTGACGAAGAACAGAAGTAGAAATTGTAACTTTTTTTTTGGCCTGGAACATTTACACTGTCATAGCATGCAAGCGATGCAAGAAATTATATTCTTATGATAACACTAGTAACACAAGCACATATTAAGCTCATTTCACGGTTCACAGATGAAAGAGCTAAACATACATAGGTAAATGTACGTTGAAACTTGAATTTGAAACAAATAATCAAGAAGAAACAAAAAAATACAAACAAATTAACAACATTTGTGGCGTGCTTCCATCATCTGGTTCTTGGGCACATCGATAGATCGATCAAATAACAAAACGATAGGGTTCAGAAAGGACTTTTAAAGTTTATGTTCGATGTAAGAAGGAACGAGAGACTTCCGTCCAACAAATTAATTATCTGTGAGACAATAGAACGTAGTGTTTGGTTTAAAAACGAATTTTATGTTTTCGGTTTTCAATATGTACGTCAAATATGAAAAGAATGGAGGGACGACGGATGGGATGAAAGAAAGACGGATGAAATGACGAAGGGAATAGGATGGAAGAATGAATTATTTCACGTGTTTGCGTTATTTCCTAAAACACATAAAAAACATGTTTTCTATTTTGCATGCTAACTTCGTTTTCTAAACCGGTCGTTTTCGATAATATACATGTGTCATGTGCATTTTTGTGTGAAAGAAAATCCATAAAATAATAAACCAAATTCAATCGAAATGTTCTCAAACGAAGTTTTTGAAATTATGCACTTTCGTTGTTAACTTACATGATAAGTAGAAAGCTTTTATGTTAACTATAAGATCTATATTTGCATAAATCTATATTGCTTAACCATAAAATAATAAACCAAACACTACCGAAACTGTTGCTTCTATCTATTATTTAACTATAAATCAAAACTGTTACTTTTATCTATTAATTAACTCGGATATATGTTCCAGTGCTTATCTAATTTTCCTTATTCCTCTATCTTGACTTCAAATGCGTTCACAAACAATTTTTGCTTTGTTTCTCATTTTTTCCACGTCGGAAACTAGGAGCAGAGCATGTTATCTTCTACCATCCACGCAAGGAAATTGAATATTTTGAAAATGATGCATCAGACAAGTCCGACGTGATGATAAACAAGTCACAAGCTTTAAAAATTTATATATGTTTATAACTTGTAAGAATATTTATTTTCTGTATGTGTGTCTATGTGTGTGTATAAAGTTGCTAAACAAATTTTTGTAAAAAGTAAAACCATATAAATAATAAGTTGATATTTTTCATAGAAAATTGACACTGGTTATCATCTCAATTACAATTCCTAGCAATTGGGATAACCAAACTCTTTGGGTGAAGTAGATGCAAAATAATCACCTCAAAAGCAGGAACTTCTAGTCTATCACAATTCCTAGCAATTCCAGTTGGCTTTGGAAATGTCTTCTCCAATTGAGACCAACTCTCCTCCCTCTAAACAAATACAGTGGTGAAGCTCATGTAATCACTTATTATGGAGTGCTTTTGGGTTGAATCTGGCTCGGTATTGAATTATGTTATATTATATAACCAAAGGCTAGCTTTTAGTATTCCTTGAGAATGCATAGACAAGGAACTGCATGTTATAATATATGTAAATTATAAAGAGTGGATATGCTATACAATATTTGTTATATTTTGTTTAGTCCCACATTATAGGATAAGTTAAATCTCAAGCTCTAAAACTTTTATATAATGGAGCATGTGTAATGGAAATATATTACTAATTTCAGAAATGAATAAAATGTTTTTTTTCTAATGGCTTCTTATTTTTATATGGTTTAGAAGTAACATTTTTTTTGCGAAGTAACGTTAATTAGATTGATTTATTTGTTTGTAAAGAAATCAATTCGTTGTGACAATATTTTATATTTTAGGCCCCAATAATGTTAAATTGCATTCATCTTTTTAATCATAAATGCATTAAATGTTGTCGTCATAGTAATAAATTAATTTACTTTATCATCATAAATGCATTGACTATAGTAAATTAAATGATGTTGTGTTTTTATGTTTGGAATAAGTGTAGACATATGGTTTATTATCTGGTGTATTTATTTTAGCAAACAATGTTCGATATAACGAAAGAAATAAGTTTGAATAACAAGCTGAAGTTGTGAAAAGATTTTTTTTTCAACCAGAAGTTGTATAACTCAGTCTAAAACCTGAAGTCCTGAATTATGTAATGATTTGTTGATAAAGTCTATGACTTGAAATCTTATAGTTATTTTTTTATTAGTCGAAATGTATAAGCTTCTAAACAAGAAGTTCACACAAAATTTGAGAACCCAAAATTCATAATAAATTAATGAGCTTGAAGTTCATGAATTAGAAACCCGAAGCTTTCTTGAAACTATGTGAAATGTTAGATTACACTTCTTGAAGAAGTTAAAAGAGATAAATACATCTTAACCAAGATTATGGCAGTGCGTTCAAGAGATTTCGAAAATCACAAAATGAGTTATATCTTACTTACATCTTTGCATTTACATATTATGTTGACCAAATATCCTAAAGGTATTGTGTTGTATGGAATTTCAAATATGCCTTGAATTGAAAATTAATTATTAATTTAGCTTTGAAAAGAATGTTCATTATTTATAAAATATGAATTCAAATGACTTTTAGTCCATATTTCTCATTTTTCATTTCAGTTTATATATTGTAGTTGGTTTAAAATGTTTTCCCCCATTATATATACTTCTATGTAAAAGTACACATGGTCAATTTATAGGTTCTGTGCAATGCGAAATATAATTTCATTTCAATATGTGCGGCTTTAGTTTAATTATTCCCTCTGTTGCTTTCTCGTTGATATATCTAAATATAGATCTGATCTTTACTAATCGCACTATGTTATGAAGCCTATAGTTTTGACAAATTATTTTTGGGTGCATTAGTCAAGCTATTTAATTGACGAAATACATTATAGTATTATCCATAGGAGATAACTCATATAACGTACTATTTAAGTTTATGGATATGTGTGTATATGATCTCTTGATGAGATGTTTTCTTTAAAATTTATATTGCAAATCCAACGTCCCAGAAGAGATGTTATGGAAATTTTATTTTTGTTAGATTGCAATTCCTTAAAAAGAAACACTATATTCCCTGAAGGAATATCATATAAAACATTAGAAGTGATAAAAATAATTTATCTCTAAAAAAAGTATTGTATACTAATATTACAGTTTAGAACTAGTGGTTCTATATCTTGCATCTTACTTTCAATTGGTGCATATAATTTTGTTACTGTATTAAAAGTTTGATGCGACATTTCAAAAACAGTTACAACAAAAATCTCCAATAGAGATATTTTATGCTACTGCAAAAGTACTAATTATGTAATTTATGTGAAAGAAATATTGTATATTGATATGACATTCTAATAGTTTGCATATATATCTCTGGAAGAGATAAGTTTGCTTCAGAAGTGGTGATACTAAAATATATCTAGAAGAGACTTATACATTTGGAAATGATCAAATATCTCTAGAAGATATTTGTTTGTATATTTGGTAATTTTATTAAACCAAATAAATGTATAGAAATTTGATTATGAAGGATTCCAATTTAGTTTAGATTTGATTCTAACTTAAAATATGAGAGCTATGTAATATGTATCATATATTTCATTTTGATTATATCAAACCTCCCAAATAGGTAAGACATCAAACTGTCTCCAGAATACACTATTTTATGTTCATGTGTCTAATTATATGCTAAAAGTCATGGTCATATATATTATTTCATAAGAAATATTATATGTACAACCCTTTTTTGAAGAAATATCTTTAAATATTCTTTTGAAGAGATAATCTATATGTCATATCATACATTTCATGAAAGCTATAAATACCATCTTGAAGAGGTCTATATGTGCGACTAATATAATATAATATATTTATAAAATTCCAAGTGTCCAGTAGCTACTCTTATTTTTTTGGGTAAGTATATTTCTTTTATTGAACTCTCTAGAAGAGATGTGTAGAAATGTCTATATGTAATTATAATTATATATTGTTCTCTCATAAGTAATCATAGTTAATGTTTTAAAGATATGTTTGAGATATAATTGAGAATTAAAATTTAACAACTTGAAGTTGTGTGTATAAATATTTGAACCAGAAGTTCTATATGGTTCCAAACCAGATGTTTTGAACATTATCATACAGTCATGAAGCATGCCTATTGACATAGATCTACACACAAAAATTAATAGTTGTAATAGTTTGTTCTAAATCTCACTAACTCAAATGAGAAAGAATATGCAAATATATAATATATATGTAATAAGTGGATGCACGTATATATCAATATATCTAGATATTCAAATAACAACTTGAAGTTTGTTATGAGCTAATCTTATAGATTATGCATAAATATAATTCAGTGATTCAAAATTCAATCAACATAAATGTTGAACGACCTGAAGTCCTGTATGTATTCAAATGATCTACATAATAAGTAAATTCCTCCAATTGGTTAGATCAATGAACGAGAACAAACTCTGATAAGCAATATCAATTGAATGCATCTTATCAACTGATAAAAGAATTATCCTCCTATAATAATATGTATGATGTATTTTCTAGTAGCAATATCATAATGGATCAAAATGAGAATCTAAAGAAGATTACGATTAAATGTGAAAATGTCCGTCAACATTGAGGGGGGGAGGATAAAAGAGATGCAAAATCTTAAGTAACTTAAATAAATTATCAATAATATCCCAAGTATACTTGCTACAACTAGCTGTAATCCTAGAAGGACCAAAGGGTATAAATCACATCTAAAGTGTAGTAGAGAAGTTAGTTTGAAATATTTTTGAAGAATGTAATAAAGATGCCAACTATAGAAGGTGAGTGTTTTTTAAGAAACACTTAAAGGTGCTCTGGAAGAGACCCATGACATGATTGTCAAATAAAACTAGAAGTGGTTTGGGTACCTAAATAGAATAAATATTGAGATATTAACAAATCATATCTAGAACTGACAAGAAATAATCACCAATGATAAATTTTTAAATAGTAAAAAACGCTTATGTTTATAAATAGATTAAAGATCTTGAGTTAGTTGAAACACGATTGGCCATCGTGAATCCTTTACTAATATAGAAATGTGGACTTGTAATCCGCAAAGTAGCGAAAGTGTTTGAAACACTTAATATACCTCAAAGGTATAAATATTGCTTAAATCATATTAAATGATGAAAGCATACAAATTCCTGAAGAATATAAATAACTTTAGTGGTCATAAAGAATGCAAAGAATAAGAAGCATAGATTACATCCATCTTTTATGCATTTTTGTAATGAAAATCTTGATATAATTCATGATAAGCAAATTACTTTTTATTTTTTAGTATTATTGTAATGAAACTTTTAATATTCATCAAATATGCTGTTGCAATATACAAAAATGATTTGAAGCACAAAAATAAAAGCATATGAAGTGTTTTTCCTAAAGAATATTAATAACTTTAGTGGTTATAAAGAATGCAAAGATTAAGGAGCATAGATTACATCCATCTTTTAAGTATTGTTGTAATGGAAATTTTGATATAATTCATGATGAGTAGATTACTTCCTATTTTTTAGTATTGTTGTAATGAAATTTTTAATATTCATCGAAGATGCAGTTGCAATATGAAAAACTGGTTTAAAAATAGATTACATCCTTCTTTTAAGCATTTTTGTAATGAAAATCTTGATATAATTCATGATAAGCAAATTACTTTCTATTTTTTATTATTATTGTATTGAAACTTTTAATATTCATCAAAGATGCTGTCGCAATATGCAAAAATGATTTGAAGCACAAAAATGAAAGCATATGAAGTGTTTTTCCTAAAGAATATTAATAACTTTAGTGGTTATAAAGAATGCAAAGATTAAGGAGCATAGATTACATCCATCTTTTTAGTATTGTTGTAATGAAAATTTTGATATAATTCATGATGATTAGATTACTTCATATTTTTTAGTATTGTTGTAATGAAACTTTTAATATTCATCGAAGATGCAGTTGCAATATGCAAAATTGGTTTAAAAATAGATTACATCCATCTTTTAAGCATTTTTGTAATGAAAATCTTGATATAATTCATGATAAGCAAAATACTTTCTATTTTTTAGTATTATTGTAATGAAACTTTTAATATTCATCAAAGATGCTGTCGCAATATGCAAAAATGATTTGAAGCACAAAAATGAAAGCATATGAAGTGTTCTTCCTAAAGAATATTAATAACTTTAGTGGTTATGAAGAATGCAAAGATTAAGGAGCATAGATTACATCCATCTTTTAAGTATTGTTGTAATGAAAATCTTGATATAATTCATGATGAGTAGATTACTTTTTATTTTTTAGTATTGTTGTAACGAAACTTTTAATATTCATCGAAGATGCAGTTGCAATATGCAAAACTGGTTTGAAGCACAAAAATGAAAGCATATGAAGTGTTTTTCATAAAGGTAGCATGCAAAATTCATAAAACGCAAATCATATTTGGAAGAAACAATCTTGAAAAATTCGATTGTTTCGAAGGAAACTATTTGTAAATGATGAAGATCTAAAGAAAGGAAAGTAGAATTATTGTCCTCGGATTTTTAACGCTTGTCTAAGCTATGTTACAAAAGTATTTTGTAACGTTGTGACATTTCGATGCTCGAAAACCGACATGAATACGTCCACTGTATCAACTGCCGAACAATCGAAGGCCGGAAAACCGTATCGTTAGGGTTAAAGAAAAGGTAGAAGATAGAAGAACAGAGAAAAAGATAGAACAGAACAGAAAGAAACAACAGAACAATATATGAATCTCACAATCGTAGTGGAACAACATATAATAGATAAATGAATAATCTTTAAACAAAAGAACTATATCAGTTATTACATTACATCACATTACATTACATTATCAGAGTGTACAACAACAAACAGAGGAAAAGAAATACTATATACTTGTGAATACGCCATGCCATCCAGCTTGCCTCCAGCAACTCCTGAATTCCAGAATATCCTGATTATCTAACTCTAGACTGCCCGTGTGGAAATTGGTGGGCACCCAGAGTTTAGAAAGGAAAACAATAAACTTCGAGTCAGTCATGGGACCGGTGTGTGAACTTAAAATAGTTTATTTTTAAAACAAAGTACAGGATAATTTTAAAATAGATTCGCAATGCTTTTTAGAAAATGAGACTACCATAAGGCCTCCCGCATACACACACAATGTAAACGCAGAATCGGAGGAGATTTCTCCTTATGATAGTTAAAGATGCTTGCTACGCATTAAAAAGAAACATTTGATATTATTACTAGTGCATAGTGCAGAAAACATTTCGAAAGTAAAGATATAAATCTTAGCCAGCATAGGCATTTCACACTTATGTCTACTATAGCTACCATGTTCAATAGCAGGTTACCGCCACATTCCATGGCAGGTTATACAACTCAAACCGTACAGGGTTCGTATTGTTTCTTTGGATTTCCAACAAATGGTCGGGCCAAGGAACTTCCCATTGCCACATGGGTACGCCTCTAGAAAGACGACCCGAGAACCTAACCGGATCTCTGCCAACACAAGGCCGGGTTACCCCTAACTGTGTAACTACTGACACGAATATGTCATTACCCGATCGTAACCGATCTATATCCGAGGATCTTCGATTCCAAAAACCACAAAGTAATAAATTTGCAGCAACAACATAGGTTAAGTATCTGGGCTCCATACCATGATACCACCTCTATCCAGAAGGAATGACATACACTAAAGGGGCGCTACCCCCTAATAACCTTGCTGGATCCTTCCTGTTTTGACCATTTTCGGGGTGTGAGGTCCGACGAAGTCTCGTCCACAAAGCCACGCTTTATACAAAAGCTATGCTTTGTTCAACAAATGCTCAACAGCACTTAGCATACACACTACCAAATTGGGAGTATATCACTAATAACCTTCAACTACATAACCTCTGAGCTCGTACGTCTCAGAGAAGGGTGTTAAGCTAAGAGAATAAATTCTCCGTCACCAACAGAAATATATTTGAAAGAAATCAGCTTTATATCTCAATTTGTAATGTCAGACATACAATCCATACAAGTCTGTTCCGGGCTCGAACAGAACCGAAGGCACTTCCAAAGAAGCCCTCGCAATCCAGATATTTACTAATCACGTCTGGACTCCCCGTCACTAAGGGTGATAAAACCCCTATATCAGAGATCAGCCGATGCAGAGTCATTCGACGGTAATCCTTCCGTTTTCAAAAATATCCGGTCTTCAACACCGGTCATCAAATGCAATCCATAGCGACGTATCACATATTCGAAATGAGTTATACGACCCCAAGGTCCTTTCCCGGCTAACCCGAATAGTGAGCGCTTATTTTGAAAATAAGTGTGGCATTCAAATTCAAACAAATCACAACAAATACCTATTTAAAGGTAAATATTGATAGCCGGTTATTCAACTATCAATAGGTATGCTCAACATCACCAGATTCCAAATAATTTTCCAAATAATTTATTTTCCAAAATATCTTTACTAGATATGTAATTTCCACACTTCAACCATTTGAAAACAGATTTTCAAATCACTTTTCCCCTTTACCACTTTTGAAAACAAATTTCAACCATTTTCCTTACGCGGAAATACTTTCATTTCAAAATGGTTCATTTAAACCAATTAAATAAATCCTTAACGATTTACTTTATATTTACGTTCCAAATCCGTAAATTTATCTCCACACTTCAAAAATAAATCAACGTTTATTTTTAAACAAATTTCCCTTTCTTTTATAAATTCCATAGTGAATTTACAATTCCAAAATATCTATGAATATACGATTTCCAAATCGATTTCTAATATTCATTTTCAATTTATCTTTAAAAGATAAAATCTCAAATTTTATTCATATCCCATTTACACGCCAAAATCCATTTATAAGTAAATTTAACTATAAATCTTTTATTTTACAAAATCTATTCATTTTATAACTTCTCAATTTATAAATCTATAAATTTCATTACTTACTAATCCATCCATTTACTATTTCATTTTAACACAAAAAAACTCGTTTTATAATTCTATTATTTTTAATTTATAAATATCAATTTTGTAAATCTTTTATATAAACCGTTTATAAAAATCCAAAAATCTCAATTTAAACTATTTTATAAAATTCATTAACTCCATATTTCAAAAATTACATTTTAACTATATTTCTCAAAAATCATAAATCTTTATAATATTAAATTTTTATAACGTTAATTTATTTAAAATGAATCAATTCAAAAATTTAATAAAACGTATACTTTCAAAAATCACTTTAAAACCCTTTTTAAATTTGAAAATCATCACTTTAAAATCTTTTTTATAATACCAAAATTGGCCCAATGATGCAACACACCAAATAGTCAATCACGACAACAAAGACATCATATATCAGTATATGATAATCAACAAATATCACAATATCTGTAATCAAATAAACACTGGTGAGGAATCCAGTTGGATCCCTATACCTGTTTCCCTGCATCCACAGATGTTAGCACAATACCAATTCCGTTCCAATACGGAATATTCGCGGTACATAGGATTTATAAAATACTATCCGCTATTATGCGGCGCAATAGGGTCTCATCCGCTATATAATGCGGGAAAATCAACTCCAACTACATAAATAATACCAATTTCACTTTGCAGTGAAATATTCGCGGTATATGTTTTTAATAAGTAACATCCGCTTAATATACGGCGTATAATGTCTATTTAACAATGAATAGATAATAATTTATCATCCAGGCATACAATCATCAATTTTAAATCTAACTATTTAAAATTTAAATCGAAACAATACGATTGAGTGAGAAGTTTTCACCTTGAATTTCCGATATCAGTTCTAGCGTTTTATTTCGAATAAAATTAAACGTGCGTTTAATTTTACCCAAAATTTTCACTACGTCCAATCGACTCCAATCCAACTCCATCGCGTAGTATTCGTCAATACGGTTCCAACGCAACTTGTTTCGTAATTTTTCGACCTCGTATGAACAAGATATGATTTTTCAAAGTTTATACGAATTAATATACATAAATTTACAAATTAAATTTTTGTTTACAAACCCTAAATCAATCGTGACCGTTGATTCCTGAGCAACCAAATCTGGTCGTGGATCACTTTCTTCCCGTTCACGCGAGAAAACACCCAGGCCTGTTCAAAATAACCCATGCCGCCATCATACATCGAATTTTCGCACCCTACCCCGATGTCTTCCACGATGATCAAATGGCGCAACGTCGCGCGCCTCCCCCAAAGTCACCACCAGCCAGAATCCGGCTCCACTCGGTCAGCTGTAGCTCGCGAAAATCGAGAACGAACGTGGATGCTTTACAGTGAAATTCTCATCGATCCGTTGCTCTAATCGCGATCATGACCGTTCGATAGCTAGTTCGCAACGTGCTCTACAATATTGTAGTTGGTGATTTCTTGTAATTGTTAACGGATTTGAATAAATTTGAGGAAGAACGGAGAACAATTTCGGCCATTAATATTATCACTGGCGGCTGTAACCCTAGCCAGGGTGTTGAGTGAAAAATATGAAAAGAGTGGTGCTTTTATAGAAAATTTTCAAATTACTATTCACTCGGAATTTTCCGAACTCCAAAAAAAGCGTGCCGGCTGGCGTTTCCAGGGTTTACCCCACGTTTCGGACACAATGGAATAGGTTTCGGAGGCTAATTTGATCATCTGTGCAAGTTACGGAAATAAACGATCGATTTTAAATTTAATCAGTTAAGCTAATTTCTATGCGTTTGGGCTCGACCCGGACAAACGGTAAATCCGATTGACACGAAATTTGAAACCATACAATAATATCACATTACGGATCCGATGAAACTGGTGTCGTCGAAATCCGAGGCTGTTTAAAAAATGGCTATTTTAACTCGTCAATTAAATATTAAAATATTCAATTTTCACAAATTAACTTTAAATTCAATTTTTTAAAAGCTTTATAACATCACTCTAGCTCCAATATGATTTAATAAAATTTTACAAATCATTTTTAATCATATTAAACCCAATTTCCAATTATTTATGTAATTTCGACTATTAAATTATCGATTTAATTATCCAATTAAATCCAATTATTCAAAATAAAAGTTATTCGACCGTTTAATTTCACTTATTAATATTTAAAATCAATTAAATATACAATTTTTAATTAACAGAAAATCTGGGTCGTTGCATATTTATAACCGATTTGAATTATAATGACACATGTTGAAACTTAAAGGGAAAATCATAAAATTAGGGGGAGCATACATAAGTATGTCATAATGTACCATTTTTCTTTCATTAAGATTTTTCCTCTTAATAAGGTTTTAATGAGGCATTACATTGATTCAGAAGTGTCAAACTCTATTTGATATCAATGATTAAAATATGTCATCGTACTCTTTTTCTTTCACTAAGATTTTTCCCAATGGGTTTTTTTAGTAAGCTTTAATAGGACATTATTTTGATCATGAAGTATCAAACTCTTTAGAAGAAATATCATTATATGAATATCTACGATTGCACAAGTTGCACTCTTTTCCTCGTTAAAGTCTCTAGAATACACTATTTTATGTTCATGTGTCTAATTATATGCTAAAAGTCATGGTCATATATATTATTTCATAAGAAATATTATATGTACAACCCTTTTTTGAAGAAATATCTTTGAATATTCTTTTGAAGAGATAGTCTATATGTCATATCATACATTTCATGAAAGCTATAAATACCATCTTGAAGAGGTCTGTATGTGCAACTAATATAATATAATGTATTTATAAAATTCCAAGTGTCAAGTAGCTACTCTTATTTTTTTGGGTAAGTATATATCTTTTATTGAACTCTCTAGAAGAGATGTGTAGAAATGTCTATATGTAATTATAACTATATATTGTTCTCTCACAAGTAATCATAATTAATGTTTAAAAGATATATTTGAGATGTAATTGAGAATTAAAATTTAACAACTTGAAGTTGTGTGTATAAATATTTGAACCAGAAGTTCAATATGGTTCCAAACCAGATGTTTTGAACATTATCATACAGTCATGAAGCATGCCTATTGACATAGATCTACACACAGAAATTAATAGTTGTAATAGTTTGTTCTAAAACTCACCAACTCAAATGAGAAAGAATATGCAAATTTATAATATATATATGTAATAAGTGGATGCACGTATATATCAATATATGTAGATATTCAAATAACAACTTGAAGTTTGTTATGAGCTGATCTTATAGACTATGCATAAATATAATTCAGTGATTCAAAATTCAATCAACATAAATGTTGAACGACCTGAAGTCCTGTATGCATTCAAATGATCTACATAATAAGTAAATTCCTCCAATTGGTTAGATCAATGAACGAGAACAAACTCTAATAAGCAATATCAATTGAATGCATCTTATCAACTGATAAAAGAATTATCCTCCTATAATAATATGTATGATGTATTTTCTTGTAGCAATATCATAATGGATCAAAATGAGAATCCAAAGAAAATTATTATTAAATGTGACAATGTTCGTCAACATTGAGAGGGGTGGGAGGATAAAAGAGATGCAAAATATTAAGTAATTTAAATAAATTATCAATAATATCCCAAGTATACTTGCTACAACTAGTTGTAATCCTAGAAGGACCAAAGGGTATAAATCACATCTAAAGTGTAGTAGAGAAATTAGTTTGAAATATTTTTGAAGAAAGTAATAAAGATGCCAAATATAGATGGTGGGTGTTTTTTAAGAAACACTTAAAGGTGCTCTGGAAGAGACCCATGACATGATTGTCAAATAAAACTAGAAGTAGTTTGGGTACCTAAATAGAATAAATATTGAGATATCAACAAATCATATCTAGAACTGACAAGAAATAATCACCAATGATAAATTTTTAAATAATAAAAAGCGCTTATGTTTATAAATAGATTAAAGATCTTGAATTAGAGGAAACACGATTGGCCATCATGAATCATTTACTAATATATAATTGTGGACTTGTAATCCGCAAAGTAGCGAACGTGTTTGAAACACTTAATATACCTCAAAGGTATAAATATTGCTTAAATCATATTAAACGATGAAAGCATACAAATCCCGAAGAATATAAATAACTTTGGTGGACATTATTTTGATCATGAAGTATCAAACTCTTTAGAAGAAATATCATTACATGAATATCTACGATTGCACAAGTTGCACTCTTTTCCTCGTTAAAGGTTTTTTTTCCCATTTGGGTTTTAGTAATAGAGGTTTTTAATAAGGCAACGTACAATATCTATAGCGACAGAATGGATATATGAACGCGGGATGATAATAATGAGGGTAGCAGTTATCATACACAATGGACAATTTAAAGCTACCATATGAGCATCCAAGATTTTGAAGACGCATATCCAAGGGGAGTGTTATAATATATGTAAATTATAAAAAGTGAATATGATATACGATGTTTGTTATATTTTGTTCCTACATCATGGGATAAATTCAATCCCAAGCTCCGAAACCTTTATATAAAGGAGCTTGTGTAATAGAAATATATTATTAATTTCAGGAATTAATTAAATGTTTCCTTCCTTTTTTTTAACGGCTTCTTATTATTATGTTGTTTACAACAATGCGTCCACTTTGATCAAATTATCTTAACTTACTCAAACTGCACATCTGTTAGATATCTCCGGAATAAAATCGCTAAGAATATGGACAAAAACTAAAACTCAATTTAACATTAGTGTTGTTTACATAGCTCTCTGCTCTGATCATAACTCTCCAAGACATCCATGTTACAAATGAATATGGAATAGTTACAAAACTAAAAAAGACAATCTAATGCTATGGAAGATTATCCAAAACTCAATCCTTATACAAGACAACTAATTTTAAGGGATCATCTGTTCTGCTCCTTCTTCCATACTTACACTGAGATGTGGTTCGTGATTGAAACTCTATTGGATTGGTGCCTAAATGAGATGCAGCATAACTTTCTGCTTCATTTATTGAAACTCAGTCGCTCCGCCGACTTCATTTAATTACGATGACAATTTTAATTGCAAACCCTAGATCCAGTTGGAATCAGGCGATTCAACTATTAACCTGCATGCTCCTTCCCTTTTTGTGCTTGCCGACCCCTTACCAATTCTCATGATGGTTTGAAAGTAGTACTGATTGGGGGAGCTGGTTCTTGTCGCAAACGTTATTTCACGCGCAGTTAAGATAAGATTTCTCTTGCTTATTTCATTTGTCGTAGAAATTGGATTTGATTGTTTGCAGTCCAGTGTGATCAATCTTAGTCAAGTTTCTACTGGTAACGGCTTTAGACTGGAAAACCTTATTATTATGTTCTTGCCAAATATGTCATACGGTGGTTGTCAACACTGTATCAATGAAGGTCCTTCATTATGTATGTTTGCTGAAACTTGTTTGTGATTTGATCGATGATATCATTTAAATAATTCGTTCCATAGTTACTGAGTTGTATGCTTATGATGCTTGCAATTTGATCCAAAATAAATTTTGAATAGTTGCATTCGAAAAATTAACGAATAGATGGTTCAAAGTTTGAGTTGCACAATAAGCGGTCTGTTGTAACTGGATCAGCTCACACCAGAAGTTATAAATAAATTCTCTTATTGGAACTTTAATGGACCTATGAAATCTAATTCATTTAGAAGATTTCTAAATGTTATTTAAATAAAAAAATTATTTTATTTGAATTTATAAAATAATGTATTGTATTATTTAATTTTATGTTATATTAAATATATATATATGTGTGTGTGTGTGTGTGTGTCACATACACATATATAAGTGTGTGCATGTGTAAAGTATCAATCCGAAAGTATAACATGTCTGTAAGTTACACCCTGTAAAATTTACATAAATAAATTAATAGTTAATAAGGCTTCAAAATTGGAATTTGAGCAAATGACGGAATTTGGTCACCAAACATGCACTATTGCGTACTTGACGATTTTAGAGCAACTTTCATATTTGGAGTTTCGTGATCGGAGTTCAAACAAAGAAGTTATGAGCGTTTAAAGCATCCGAAATGAAAATAATTAGAAAACAAAAGTAGTAATAAATATAATTAATAAACGGGACCCCACCGGTCGGCACCCACTATGGACCGGTCGACCGCTCATAAGGGTGCAGTCGACTGACCGATGCACATCGGCTAGGATTTGAAGCTTGGTCAATGACCCGGATTTAAAAATTTTAATCTAACGGATACACCTGATTCGAGTACTTATAAATACAGGCATAACCCCTCACTTCTCTTCTCATAATTTCTGATTCAAGCAACCAAACTCTACCAATTTCTCCTCCATTATTCCTCGCAACTATAAAATAATTTGTATCTTTACAAATTGGAGAAAAGCAGAATTTTTTTGGAGAAGAGCGGAAAAAAGAGGAGAAGCGAATCAGCGTTGCACAATAAAGAGGTAAATTTCAATATTATGAATTTATATTCCTCTTAATCACAAATTTCTTCTTGGACCTATAATTCTAACAGTATGCATATACCATGTTATACATATTTCTTTGGACTAAAAAGGAGATGGATTGAATTAAAATATCAGACTCAGATTTGGAAAGCCTGAAAAGGCGGGTGAAAAATTATGCAATGTAACTATAATATTGGAATTTATTTCGTTGGGTTTTTATTTAATTATTATGCCTAAATAAAGTTCTAGAGAGTTGTAGGTTCGAATTAAATGCATAAAATATTGCCTACATATTCTGTAATTTAGGAATATTACTTACACCTAGATCTGGAGGTTAGTCCCAAAGTTATTAAAAGATGAATATCAATAAAGTATATAATTTATTCCAGATCTACATTGGGTCGTAAAGATGTTAGTATAATTTAGATTTTCCTTAATTCCATTGGAATGTGAATTTCTGTTTCTTAATTTCTTGGAAATATTATCCATGCTACCTCCATTGATCGTCTAATTTCTTAAATGTACAGAAATATTGCAGCGTTTGGCTTGACAAGGAATATACACAAAAAAGGAAAGATATGTATAAAGTATTGATTTTCTTTCCGTGGTTTGCACCGTATATTTCAATAAAAAGAAAAAAAAATTCTTATAATTTCAACCGAAGCAAATCTCTTATTTTAGATTAATTTATAGAAGCTTATAACAGAAAACTTTTTTGTTAGGATAATTCTAACGGGTTAAAATATGGATGGAAAAATTATAGTTAGGGATTAATAACTAGAAACAAAAATATACATACATGAATATGTACAACCATGCTAAACATTCAAAATAAAAATATAATTAATGCAACATAATACACGTTAATATTTGTAGTAGATATATTTAGAACGTTAGAACAAATCGCATAACAAATAATAATATTAGGAAATAAAGATGGAAATATTTGTAACTTCAAAATTAATTGGTTAATAAATGTGCAATAAATAAGGAGTTGCAAGTATTTAAATATGTTATAAATGGATTAATGAGACTGACTAATGAGATAAGGTAAAATTTTAATAAGTAAATAAATGTCATTAAGAAAATGTTCTGGTAAGATAATAATCATTTATTTCGAGCAAAGTGGCATTTATAAAAATTGTAAATAAACATGTTACGTAATAATTAAATATTATAAAGCAGTATAATCGTCATTATGGTAAATTATATAGCCTTAATTATACAAATACAGATTGGGGGTTTAGCCCAATACTTAAACTTAGGATGATCAATTTGATTTCGTAGGTTGGGATGCGAGGTTAGTAGAGTTATACAACAGAAGTCTGTCCTTCATTCAGAGACTACCTACAGTTGTGTACACTCACTACTGATGTGAAATATCGCCAACCATAAGACCCATAGAAATGGAATATGAGTTGCGAATAAGAAAGAGAAAATACCGAGGGTTCGCCTAGGATTTGAAGTACTAAATGGCCCCATACCATATAGGAAATGGGGCGTGATGCATTTTTAATAAAAGACAGTAAGTAACTTAAAGGGGTATGGTTATATCACCTTTTGGCTAGCTAGTATACCATTGGATTTGGCCAAACAGACATCATGACCATCAAGGCGGGAGGCCCAAAGAGATGGTTACCAGGCTTGGAGATCTGCTATAAACAAGACTATGGACGATGGTCAAGCAGATTAGGATCAGATCCCTAATTTTTGTCCCAATCAAGGTGCAATCAGTATGAAGTGACAAGGAATGCCTCATGAGGATATATTTCAAATTTCAAGTCGATTGGAGTTCATATGCTCGAGTTATGGAAAAACGAAGAGGGATCAGATCGTATTTAGCTCAACAGTACAACTCAACGATGATCACCCCATAACTCAACAACCATAAGGCACATTGAAATAAAACTTTGGGAACTAGAATAAGAGATCCTATGGAGTCTACCCTAGGGATCGCACGTCATTTAGAGGAGTCTGGAAGGATCGACCCTTATCCCTCCACAGGGATCGGCTATAATCAGTCTTCACAACAATATCGTAACAAAGATTGATCAACAACTCAAGTTCTACTAAATCAATTGGCATGAAACTTGGAGACTATACATAAAATACAACATGGAGTAGCCCCTCTAGGGATCGCATGGCAATTGGAGAGGTTTGGAGGGATCGACCTCTATCCCTCAATATGCCGATTTGTTTAGTGCAAGTGAGCTAGTTAACCCTTAGATTATTCTTTGAATTGCATTAGTAGTATGACGATTAAATTATATATTATATTACAAAAGCCATATATAGGAATCATCGTTTTCGATGGTTACAACCGATAGACTAACATTCACGATGCGTATGGCCCGCTTCATATTTGAGAAGTATTAAGTAGCCAGGGATTATGTAGTGAAATGTTAAGATGTATATATATACATATGCATATGTGTGTGTACATATGTATATATGTGTGTGTGTAGCCAAGGTTTTAAATCTTAGATTTCGGTCCCATCTCGTCTCGAGAATTCTATACATAATATCTCATATCAGACGTGATCTTGGGGGAGATGAGTCTATCGCGAGTGTACATCTCAGATTGACATATTGGATTTTAAAATCCTACTCGGGACAATTTCGGAGTAACTTACGCATCTAAAATTGACATTTTAAAGTTTTTTATAATAATTATTATTTAGATATAAACTTAATAACATACATAGTTTTAAAAAATTCAATAATTTTAATTTTTTTAGAGGATAGTGGCTACATGATTGCTTAAATGGATTTTACTCACTTGAGTATTAAAAATAAAAAATAAACAAAAAGTCATCTAACTCACTCGTTAAAAAATAAAAGATAGAGTTAGAGGGCCAGTAAAAAAATCATTAGAATGCAAGTTCTTTTGGACGAACATAAGAAGTTAAAATAATGTGTGAATGAAAAAACAACTTCATTTAAGATCTTCTATTGAGATTTGTCTAAAATCTCATTTAAGATCTTAATATCTTGTACGAGATGAGTGTCGAGTAATAGATAAATAAAATTTTATGTCTCGTTTCGCTCAAGTTCGAACATGAGATCTTGAGTGAGATCTCGGGTGATATGAACGAGATTTAAAACAGTGTGTATAACATAACTTGGAAAAGGTTTGGATAGATATATCGTACTCATATAAGAACTAAATGGATTAGCCATAAATAATAGACATAGCATTTAAATGGAACCAATCGGTATATGTTCGTGTTATGGATAAAGTATGCAATTTTTCAATAACCAAAATGTTATACTGACCCCCTTCCTCATTTCAACCCACAGGATAAATTTAGAGGGACAGATCGTTGGAACAAGATGAGAACGGTTGATGGAGAAGTCTTCTTATTCATGTTCGAACTAGACAAGGTGATTTGATGTCTAAAGGAACACTGTTGATTCTGAGGTAGTTGCATAAGTCGGTATTTATGTTCTTTTATATTTTACATTCTGTTGTGACTTTAGATTGATCGGTATCTGATATACTTATGTTTGTTATAGGCTACCAAAACCAATGATCTGTACTTTAATGGATTTGGATTTTGTCAACATTTAGGGTCATTAAGGTGCGAATTGTTATATTTCGTATCAGAGCTTAGGTTAATCAATCATAGGAATTAGGACATTCTGAGAGAACATATTTGTGTGTGTGTGTGTGTGTGTGTGTGTGTGTGTGTGTATAGACACACACACCCCAAGCTCTATAAATTTCGATCATAGAGTAGTTGGGGTCGTATTCCGAAAGGATGTCCAAGGCGACTGTGAGTTAGGAAAATATTTATAGAGTTAAAAATCACGCACCTTACCCCCGATTACCCTACGGAGTGTTGGCTGTATGCAAGACGTTAATTAAGAAGAGCATGAGTACAACAGATGAAAGATTCCAGAGGCTGGATGGTACTTGACTTCTTTGTTAAAACTTGGTTGCTTTGTGATTGTGGATTTTGACGGATTAGTGATTGAAGATGCATATTTTATCTAAATAGGTGGGAAATAAGGATCTATATGTTATAAATATCCGAAGGCAAGTTCTCGCAAAAGAATGTTCATCGATCACCATAAGGTGACAAACCGAATTTTATCATAGAGGAGTAGAAGAAGAAAAGTCCATTTCTGAGTCCGACCCATATGAGAGAATTAAAAAAAATTATGAAAATGCCTTGAAATGTTTGGATGGATTTCTAAAAGGATTTTTCCAAAAGGGTCCATTTGGAAACTTTAATTTTGAAAGCAGGTAAGTTTTGAAATTCTTAAATATATATATATGTATATATAGTAATATAAAAAGATAAAGTACCTTGGTTTAAAAGGTTTTTGGCAAAAATGAGATTTCCATTTTCGAAATAAATAGAAAAGAAGCATATGATTAGCTCGACGATTTTTCCTATTTATAAAATCATTGGAATTTTTTGAAATCCTGTCTTCAAAGGGTGTATATAATAGAAATGACATTTAATTTTATTGGGGTATGTAGTAAGGAAGTGTAGAAATTTCCGTTGGTAAAAATAAAAGGAATATTCCCGTATAAAAATAATACGAAGAATAATAGCTGGAATATTTTCGCGTATTAAATCTTGTTAATGGCAGAAGCAGTATAAGTTAAGAGTACTGCGAAATAAAAGAGCAAAAGGTTTGAAGAGCTAAATGGTAAGTTCGGGCTCCGTCATGTAGCGGACAAGAATTTTTTGGGACAGCTCGGATCGTGTCGGATTGAATAAGATGTTGCAAAACGATTATTATTATTAATTAACCTATCCCGAATTAGTTCTAGGTTCAACCTACACCCAAAATTCGGTTAATGGTCGATCCTAGCAGTCGACCTCAGCGGTTCACCGATAACCCTAAAGCAGTAAAGCTCTGGAACAAAATCAAAGACAACTAAATCATGGAAAAGTCTCAACAACACATACACACACATGCATATGCATGTGTACACATGGTGCATGCAACAGTGAAGCCACCGGACTACATGAAATCTAACAATAACCAATGGGCTCAGACTTGAAGTAACAAGAAGGATCAACTAAACCCAGAAATGATGACTGAAAACACTATAGCAACTCAACACAATGCATATGTTAGCAGTGATGTACACATTGAACCAAACAACTATACATAATGTGAAGATATCAAGTGAAGGCACACCAGCTTGAATGTACATAAGCAACAATGCACATCAACTATCAAGTACAGACTCAATGAAACAACACTCCAAACAAGCCACATGTTCCAAACAACTAATATTACACATAACTTCAAGCATGCAACCGAATACAAGTCGAAATGCTCAGCTCACAAAAATGCAAAGCTATGCCAGAAAGTGCAGACCACATTCATATAAAACTATGGTCAAGTACATACATATATATATATATATGTATGTGTATATATATATATGTATGTATGTATGTATATATATATATATATGATGCATGTGTAGTGATAACTAGTACAGCAGCTCAATTGAGCACGTGCACTTATATACATATGCAACAGCCGGAATACAACTAGAGAATCACCAAACAAGTGAGGTAGACAAGACAATAGTTCCGGATAAGTGAAACATGGAGATGGCATTGATGTACACATATAAAACAGTGGACAATGTAACCCAGGCCAATGTCATGATACAACTACAGATGCAAGCAAGTCAGAAATCAAGGCATGTAGCCATGGTGACCAAGATAATAACAAAGTCAAATTTACACAAAATCAAAGTGGCCAAAGTCAAATGTAATAACAGTTTCAAATTGAACAAGTCAGTGCCGAAGTTAAATATTATCACAGTCAATAAGCACAAAGAAAGGAACCAAAGTCAAGTTTAGATGCTAGAAAATCAAGCCGTGGTAGCCAAGGAATCAAACAAGTCAGAATCGAGCCATGATAATCAAGTAATCACAAAATATATGAATTTGAACAAGTTAGTACAAATCTCAGGCATTCAAGAAAAATTGAACAACAAAACAAATTATCAGACAATCGAATATTTAGGGAATTGAACCCTATTTAAACCCATAGTCACCATTGCCCTAAAATCCATCGAGTTCAAGCAAGCCAATCGGTAAAGCAAAAAGCATAAATCACATACCATTAAAATCGAACTCAATCGAGAAGCAACCGCAAGCAACAATCAACAGAGGGATCAAATCAAAGAGTATTTCATCACTGCAATATCAAGCGGTGCCTCATTTTCAAAGCCTATAAATTTGGACGAACGGTTATAAAAGAGAAGGAAGCCATTTTTAGCGCGAAGGAAAGAAGGTCGAAGGAATAAAAAGAAAATGGGGATTTCTTATTTGGGCCGGTTGCCATAAAGTATCAATTGGGCTTTATTTTTAAAATCAGGGTTTGATTTTTAAATTGTTTTTCAATTTGTATTTTTTTCTTTTAAAACAGTTGTAAAGTCTAGTTGTGACTAGAGATGAACTACAGTGGTGTAGTTCGAGACTTTGTGACTCAATGGCTGAGTTGTGGTAGAGTTTTGAGTGTAGAGTTAGGTTAGTCAATAGCAGGTGTCGCGAGTTTACGTGTGTAAGCGTCTGGCTACTTAATTTCTAGTAGAAACCTTGGTGGCAGCACGTAGGCAGGGTTTTGCCGAAGCTGGGTAAATCTGTGTTGTTTTGTTTCTGTCTTTTATATTCTGCTATTATCCATGTTGCTATTTTTCTGCTATTATCAGTACTGCGATTATTTTATATATTTCCGCATTAATTTTTTATAATTAATAATATCACCCTATTCACCCCCCTCCAGGGTGAAATCGATCCTACAATATATACATAATCAAACATATATATATATATAATAGTTAAATATATATGTATATATATAAGGCTAAATAAAATGTATATATATGAATAATTAAATCCATTCGAATACTTAAAACATATATATATGTTAAAATTATTTCCAAATCAAAATTAGCATAATAAACATACAATAATAATTTTATCATTATTTTATATATATATAATAAATAGTTTCGTTCATAATAATTAAAAATATTAGTAATAAATATTAAAAAACAAATTTTAAAATGTAAGAAAATTTAGGATCATAAAATACAGGTTTTAAATTTTTTTTCATGATTTTTTGAAATAAAATATTATTTTTAATAAATAAAAGAAATGTTCAACCTAAGTAATTTAATTATTAAAAATATTAAATGTTAACAAAAAATTCTAAAATTTTTTCCATGGGTTACTGCATTGACGCAATATTTATTTTAAATATGATAAACAATTCAAATAATCAATAAAAGATAATTTAAAATTATTTATATGTATAAAAAATTTATTTTCGAATTTGATAATTCATATTATGTATAAATAGGCGAAAGGAAAAATTCTAAGCCGTTTATACACTATAAATATACATATATGCAGTTATATGTTTAAAATATACATTAGTCTATATTTAAATTAATATATAAATATACATAAAATAATTAATAATGAATTTTTTTAATTTCTTACAGCAAATTATGTTTGTTTATACATAAATTATAACACATAATAATATAACCATGCACATAACCAAACTAATTTGTGACAACTACATATACCTACGAAAATCTCACCTAACTATTTATACAGCATTAATATATATACAGATTTGGGATTATTCAATACTAAATCATAAATATGATATGATTACTGTTTATATAAATAAAATAATAATTGATGATGCCTTCGAGTCCGCTTGAATCAATGAATTCCCTTCTCTAGTTATGCTCGATCCGTCAGATTGCAAGTCTGGAATCGTTGACCTTTTCTATCAAATAGTGCTTTTATTTAACTTGAATTGATTTGAGATTCTTAGAACCGATATGGGGATTAATTTCGGCCAGCAAACTTGATAATTATGGCAGCCAAAAGTTGTTTTTTGATTAAGGGTTTAGATATATATACATAACATTGTACAAGAGAGATATTAGGACAATCTCATTACCTATTCTCTCTTAATCTTAGTCGTCCATCTCTAGGTCTAATCCTAAGCTTTAGCCGCCTCCATTGTCAAAGCCGAAATTTGCAGCCCTATTGACGGGCTTTAAACCCATTTAAGCCTAAGCCAAAACGCTACGCAATTAAACCCAATTTAGTGGCTTATTGATATCGTATATCGATTGGTACATTTATAACTATTATAAATATATATAACAATTTTTATTTCTCAAACTGTATTCAAATTTTTGTAATTAATATTTCATAAATATTAATTAATTTAATTTATTTATAACAATTATAAACTAATTAAATCATTCAGTCTTAATGGAATTCATCATTTCAGTTGTGTAACTCTTAGATGTAAATTTGGTCAGCAATAAACACCGAACAATTCGAATGTAAATGTTTACACGTCACTTAGCAAGTGGTGTGACATTATGGCCAAATTTATCGCCTGTTCATTTTCAGTAAAATCTTATTTAATTTAATAAGCATTACCCGTTAGTGCCATTTATATACACCAATTCTCTTCGGCAAAAACTGCATCACTTTGGATTTATGGAATTTGGTAATGGTTAAAATTCCAATATTGTCCGTATTCAACTCTATAGTTCAAACACAAAATCCTTGGTTCAATAATAACAATTATTATTAACCGTACTACTCTGACAAAAGATTTTGACTTTGGGTTGAGTTGACTTTGACCATGATACTAACCTCATATAACTGAAGTGACGAATCCTCTCTTGAATAGCGTCTTCCTTCCAATAATTCCACTCGACCCAACTATAATCATTTGATGTATGTCGTTCCATGATTGACTATAATCAAAGGAGATTTTTCATATTGAATGTTGACAGTATTCTCAAGTTGAAAGAATTGTGTAAATTAGTCACATCGATATTTTCTATTTGACCTTAGTTATATGAATGAATAGAAAACTATCGAGTGAGTCATTCCATAGTTATCCAATAACTATCAGTACGTAACCCCTTGGTGCCCCCCATAGTCATGAGTAATACACTGTCCAACATTTGAATAGCGTTACGTACTCTAGTCTTAACGAATACATTGATATCCGGTCTCGATGCATCTTGATTATGAACATTTAAAATGATACATTTGTTTCATTGTGATAAATTACTCATGGTTACAACACTTTGCAACTACTATCACAAAACATATCATTTATGGATTTTCTATTAAATACACTTTTAATTAAATTTATTAATTAATATAACTACATTATATCAAGTATATAATAGAAAGAAAATATCTTTATTTCGAACAAGATTGGTCAACGAGTTAGATATATGTAACAATTTACATAATTGCTCCTAGGGCATACCCCTAACTCTATCACTTATATCATTATAACCATATACAATAAAAAATAAAATGAAAATCTTACTTTATTTCTAACAAGGTTCACTATAAGAGTTAAGTTATATTATATTTTTTTGCAAAATTACCCTTGGCGAAAATCCTTAACTGTATCAATGACACCCACTTTAAATGCTCAACTTCTAAATCTTCGATATCAATGTAAATACCATCTTCCTAGGCATCTTCATTCCTATGTTTTGACACCCAAGATTCTCTTTCTATCATGTCATTCTTAAAATTACTACGATAAAAAACTTTAGAAACATGACATCTTGACGTAATATACTCATATTGAACTAATATCTCCTCAAGCAATCCATTAAATAACTCTACCTTCACAATCTTCATAAACATATAATGGGCCTTCATCTTAATCAAAAACCCTAATATAAGATCGATTTTGTCCCCATTACCGTCTTTACATTTGATGGAGTACGCAAAACATTAAAAATAACACTAATCGCCTTTTCCACAACATAAAATCCGAACAAAGAAATCTCACACAGATCAGTACTGTAAAAGATAATTCTTTAGGGAGATTCAAACATAGATATCACTTTTGAGGCAATTTTGAATTAAAAAACATACGAACCATCTTTTAAAAAGCTTCCACATCAAACCACGTTTTTAAATTATTATTTAATATTTTTAATAAGAAATTTATTTTAATTAATTTTTTATAACTTCTAGTTTTGTCGATAAAAGAATAATATGAAATATTATTTTTTTGTATATTTTCTAGTTTCTTTAATCCTTTATGAATTTTGATGAACTAATAGAATTTTTTAAAATAGATAGAGCATTTTTTTTCAACATTTCCATTTTGTTTTGAAGAAAGTGTACATTTGGACAAATTTGATTTTTGTTGAAGAACTTTGTGAAAATATGGACTTTTCTAAAAACATTTCTTTGGAAATATTTGATTTTGTTAAAAGATGAATCTTCGTTGAAAAAAAACCAAACTTTTGAAGAAAAATGACATTTTTATTGAAAATATTTGATTTTAAACTAATGTCTGAATTTCACACAATCATTTATTTTATTGATGTTATTATATCAGTCTTGAATAAAATTAAAATCTAGTTTGATTCGTTTTTATTTATTAAACTACCGTTTAGTTTTTTCAACATGAACGGATGAGGTATTATACACGTTACCCGGATATTGCTAAGATACTCTGTAGTGTTGGGGTAAGCGGAAGAAATTAACGTTGGTACTGTAACTGCTTTAATGAGGAGAGAAGCCAAATGTTGGGCGGGGCTTATGAATCATTGGACGCACGTTCTTTCTTCAGCCATAGCACTCAAGTTTAACCTAACTTTTCATCTTCCTCCTCCTGTAAATGTCCAAACTCACATTTCAATTGAAGAACTAAAATTAAAGTTACAGGTAGATGTCAACAGGAACACCTCTACACGATGTTTTCAGGTATAACACAAGTCAACATTTCTCAAAACAACACCAAATAGAAGTACAAAAGGAAGAGTTCGAAATTTTAGGTTTTTCCTTGTCTTTATCGTTTGTCCGGATTTTATAGTAGGGAAGCAATTTCACTGCTAAACGTGACGGCTACGGAGCTCTATCTACGTGATCATCCCTGAATTTCGGCAACGATTGAAATTTTGAATCGGTTCTTATTCTTACTATGTCGATAAACTTATTTTAATTAATATTTACATTATAATATCAGTTTTATCCGCATACGTTACATAAAATTATCTTATTTGATATACAGGAGGTTCATAGGATCATAGCAGTCATGGTTTATTGGAAAAAGGGAAATGGAGCGGTGGAGGTGCGGGGAATCGAACCCCGTGCATCTCGCATGCGAAGCGAGCGCTCTACCATATGAGCTACACCCCCAATCGTATTATGATTTTGTATTTCTTGCTTCCATCAAAGAGAAATTATCATCCATTTTGTACTGCCCTTCGTAGGGCTGCATAAAGGTTGAGTTGAATTGGATTGGACTGAATACTTCACTCGACCTATAGAGGTATGAGTTAAAGTTAGAGTACCATCACATTAATTCATTCACTACATATTTAGTCAAGAATGTTGTTTCAAAATACATTTAAAATGCTCTAAGAATATTTCTCAAAAAGCTCACAATCAATCTTATGGGTTTTTGGCCAATCTAATTTTGCTTGGATTGACATCAAATATGATTTTTTAAGCATATATTTATTCTAGAATACACATGATCTATTATAGTTTTAAACTGCTCTAATTTTACTTGGACCAATATTGAATGAGTTTCTTGGATAGGATTGGATTGGGTTAAAATAAGGTTGGATTGAACAAAATATCACACCCAACATGTACGTAGTATGTGTTAAAAGTTGTAACCTATATCTAATCCAAACTTGGTTGGTGGTTGAGTTTGGCTAGGTTTACGTGGGTTGAGCCGGATTGGTTGGTATGTTGGATTAGGGTCAAGTATGAGTTGTCTGCCCCTAGGTCCGTGGACTGGATAGAGTAGACTAACTACTAAGGAATACCGATCCTATAGATATAGATGTTAGAGGCTCTTTACAGTGACGAATGCGATATTGTCCCACATCGCCAAAAATATGTGTAGTTTTATGTTTATATAGTAAATCTCTCAAACCTATATTGGTTCTTAGGGTCAGATAATTTTACGCGAGGGAGGGGACTTATATGACCATGAACTAACGTACACGCCGTCCGCCTGTCCCGTATCGAACCGGATCGGGTGCGGGTCCAATAAGAGCGGATTGTGTTATGTTTTTTCCGGACAAAAGTGAACAGTTTTTTGACTGTTTAAATTCAAACAGATGAGAGTCACATCTGTTTGAACGGACATGGACGCTGCTTTTTCAAATGAAGAGACCGGTTTCATATGAAACGAAGAGACGCGGCCGGTTTCCAATGGATATAGCCGTTGCGAATTTGCTATGTTGCAAATTGAAACGAAGAGACGCGTCCTTTTTTCAATGGATGTAGTCGTTCCAAATTTGCTGAAGAGACGCGGCTTTTTTTCAGTGGGTGTAGCCGTTGGAAATTTTCCTATATAAGGAAAATGAAACCTGATCACTTTCCAATTCCAACCAATTCTCTTCCTTTTTGAAAAAACAGTCCTCCATACCACATAAAAGTTCGTACGCACCACAATCTCGAACAGATCACGTCTGTTGAATGTTAGAAGACTTTGAATAAAGTTTTAAGAAAATTGTTACGGCAAGCCTCAGACGAAATTTTCTTCTTCATCCGGTTAGATTTCTTGTTTATATATATACACACACATCATTCTGTAATCTTTCCATTTCGAAGTTGTGCCGTTTTTACGGATTAGTACAACGATTGTTTATCGTTATACTTTAACATAGCATTTTGTTGTACTTGTTGCTATAGTTTGTTGTAAATTCGTTACAACAATAGTTATTATTCAAAATTACCGATACATAATTCCAAAGTAGAGGAAATCTGATTTGTAAACTTGTGTTAGGAGTTTATAACTGATTGATCTCTGTTTTTGTATACACGTCGTATAAAAATAGAGATAAATTATTTATCTTTAACCGATCCATGTTGTAAAAGCTTATAAATATCACTAATACAGCAGATAATCATTGTAGTTATCACTAATTACTATATTATTTAGCAGTGGCGAAACATTTCAATCGATATAATCAAATCAAACATGATTATCTTTCCAATATGATGACATGAGGGTCGACACAAGCTACATTTTATCGTGATTGTAGGAAATGATTCGATAAACTTTGTTTAATCTAAAATGGATTAACCATGGTAATTCAGGTAAACTTTGTTGGAATAATAAGTCATACAATGTTTGTTTATTTTTTCTGACATATAGTATATCCTAAAAGGTGGAGGCGTGGGGAATCAAACCCTGTGTCTCTCGCTTGCAAAGTGAACACTATATCATATGAGATCTTGTTCCCACTAAGTGAAATTGTCATTCATATTATGTTGTTCATTGACTTTTATAGAGCAGAATGCCTGCTTCAATCCTTTAAAGATAGCTATGAATGATTAATCTCTGATTGATCCATGTTGTAAAAGCTTGATTAGAATTTGAACTGTTAAGTAAATATAACAAATACAACAAATTAGTCACAACAATTATCATTAATCACCATACTATTCCATATTGTTTAGTAGCGGCGAATTATTTCAGTCAATATCACCAAATTAAGCATACTTATCTTTTTGATATGATGGTTAAAGAGTTGACATAAGCTACATTTCTCATGATTGAAGGAAATAATTTGTCCACAATATTCATTGGAATTAATAAATTTCCATTTGGATATTGAAGAGAAGATGTTTGGATAGTAAAGCTTATGTGGTTGCTTGATTTGAAACCGAATGGAGCAAACATGGTGATGTAGATAAATTTTATTTGCAATAATAAGCCATGTAATATTTCGTCCTTTTTTGATAAAAAGTTGTATGTCTTCTTTCCTTTAGAAAGAAGTTGTGATTCATTCTATATTGGTCATTGGTTAGATAGAGTTGACTAGGATTGTTATGATAATGTTACCCGTTACGAATGCGAAAAAACGACCACGTATCGATACCATATGTAAGGCAAAAGCGAATATCGATGCATTACCATTACAATTGGTAAAATGATAGTTCATGTGCCGATAAATCGGTAAATTCTTGATTGGTAATGGTAAAATTTTCATACACATAAAACATTAAAATTGTATTGCATTACAATTTTAATAATGGCATAACAAGTAAATATCTTGTTCCTAACTGTAACTTCGTTAACCCTTATATCAATATTTTGACTTATTTTAAATAATATAGAAAATTTTCATGATTCATCACAAATTATTTACAACAATATGAAATAATAGCTTTGTTAATTGTAGACTTTGAACATAACAAAACTAAAAAAGAATCATCACCATAAATAATACTATAGACACCTTAAAAACTGATATTCAAAAGTGTTTGTAGTTGCAATTAATTAAAACAGTGAAAACCCAAATTAGCATGACTAGTAAATTCATCGTTATTATTGGTATATTTAACATTAACAACAATAAATTTACCATTATCAAACTAATAGTGTTGGTACACCGATATACGTTAATATTGGTTTACCAATTGGTTGATATTACTACGGTAACCTTAAATTTCAATTACCATAACAACCCTAGAATAAACTAAGTGCTTAGATTCTTGTAGAGATGGTTATAAATGCTTTACCTTTGATTCATTCATGTTGTCAAAGCTTCATTGAAATTTGAACTATTAATTGAATATCACTAGTACAACAACATAATTATACGGTTATTAATAATTATTGTTTTATTCTACTATATTTTTGTATAGTGGTAGAATATTTCAGTCACCATCATTGAATTAAGAGTACTTAACCTTTCAATATGATGATTGAAGGTTGACATAAATTGCATTTCTCGTGATTCTAAAAAATAATTTGATCAACAATGTTCCTCGACATTAACTTGGATATTATGGAGAATGTATTTGAGTAAGAAAGCTTATGAGGTTAGCCAATGTTGTCAGTGTGTGCGCTTTGGTGCAAAATAGCTCAAGCTGTAGCCATTGTGCCTTTTAGCAATCTAAGGTGCAGACGGTGCACATGACTCAAATAAAGCACAAAAGGCGCACGAATCGAAAAGCCCAAAGAGGTAGCTCCAATGAATTGTGCAATATGAGATAAAATTTGGCCTTTAGCCGCAAAATCCGATCGGAATGTACCTATTTAGCTTTAGCATACCTGACAACTCATTTCCGACTTAATCTAGGTTTCGAACAAAATGAATTGAAGTTCTTTGTGACTTCTCATATTGAGTTGGGTTGGATATGTGAGATTCTATTCTCTAAATTACATGTGTGTGCATTTTTTTAAAATGTAAAACTCGAATATCAATAGCAGTTTTTAGTTGCAGATGCTTGTGTAGGAAATACAAAAGATGATGCTCAAGGCGCACAAAAAGAGCAAGCCACAAGACGCATGCCATGTGCCTTTTCGCTTTAACTACTTTGGTGGTTGCTTGATAAGAGCAAGCAGCTCGATAAGTAGACAAATTTTTTTAATATAAGACATACAATATAGGTCGTGTTAACATGTGCCCATTTATCAATCGGGCGTACAGTAGGGGTTCGTTTACGGAGTAAATGACAAAAAATGACGGACAAAAACCATGCATTTATAAATTTGGAGGTGCAAGGAATCAAACCCTGTGCCTCTCACATGCAAAGAGAGCGCTCTACCATATGAGCTAAACCCCCATTCATGTCATAATTTTGTTTGTCTTTTACATATTAAATTAATTGTCATTCATTGCAGTATCGACCCTTAGCTTGAGTGGATTAGACTAATTTCCTAAGTAATGTCAATCATATAGAGGTAGCTATAAATGGTTTGTAAAAGCTTCATTGGAATTTGCACTATTAATTAAATATCACAAGTACAGTAAACTGATATATGGATTTCATTGATTTACTGTATTATTGTTTAATTGGGTTGATATATTTCAATCAATTTAACCAAATTAGGCATGTTCACCTCTTTTACATAATAATTTGAGGGTCTACGTCCGTGGGTGAAGCATAGTGGAAATGAGGCTTGCGTTCTGGTAAAACGACCCAAGCTCGATTCCTACTATGCTCTTCCCCATCCTATAGGGTTTGGGGGCTTGGATCAGCGGTCGGCTTTACTGTACCCTCCTCAGGAGTTTACCGGCCTGCCGTGTTCTCCTGGGTTTTCAAAATAATAATAATAATTAGAGGGTTGGCATAAGGGTTGTTTTTTTTTTGTTTTGTTTCTTGATTGTAGAAATAACTTAGTCAACCAAGTTCGTCAGCATTAATAAATTTCCAGTTAAATATTATAAAGAATTTATTTGGATAATAATGCTTGTCTTGTTGTTTAGTGTTGTCAAGGTGCACACCTAAGGAGAAAAAGCCCCATGTGCAACCGTTTTTGCCTTTAAACAATCTCAGATATGTGCCATGCACAAGACACAATCACAGTGCAAAAGAGTTAACAAGCGAATAGCCTAAATAGTCGCGCTACAATGAGTTATACAGCATGAAATAAATTTTGGACCTGATGTCAAAAGTTTGTGACCTTTTGTTTTGATTTGGGTTGCATATTCTCAAAATTGCATGTATACACAATTTTTTAAAGCTTAAACTTTGTTTTAACAGTGGGTTTTAATTGCAGAGTTGTATGTAGAAAATATTATAAATGATGCTCAAAGCGCGCCAAAAAACGCATAGCTCAAACCTTGCGACTATTCACCTTGACTACTTTAGTGGTTGCTTGATATGAGCAAGCATGATAATTTAGACAATTTATTTTGAATAACAAGTCATACAATATAGGTTGTGTTACATGTATCCATTTATTAACAAAGCACACGTTGCGGTTTCATTTATACTCAATAAAATGACAAAGTTCATTATATGAAAGATAAGTTTCTAATACTAAAAGTGAAAAATTACCTTTGTAACCAAGATTAATTATTTGCATTAAATAGAGGGAATCTAACTCCATGCCTCTCGCATGCAAAGCAAGCGCATATGGGCTACAACCCCCTTCATGCCAATTTTTTCAATGTCTTTTACATATTAAATTGAAATTGTCATTCATGCTGCATTAACCTTTAGCTTGGATAGACTAAACTAACGATTAGGTAATGCCAATCCTATAGTGGTAGCTATGGTGACGAGAGGATTGACATATGCTTCATTTTCTTGTGATTGTAAGAAATAATTAGATCAACAATGTTCATCAACATTAATAGATTTTCCTAGATATTGTAGCGAAGGTATTTAGTGATTGTAAAAAAAATAAGTAGACCAACAATGTCATCACTAATAGATTTTCATGGATATTGTAGAGAAGGTATTTGGAAAAAAAAGCTTGCGCGGTTGCTTGATCTAAAATGGAGCAAATATGGTAGTATAAATAATATTTGTTTAAATAATAAGCCATGCTTTATTTATTTTTTGGACAAAATGTGTACATCGAAAAGTGAAGTTGTGGTCTACCATATGAGCTACACCCCCAATCATATCAACTTTTGTGTCTTTTATGGTCATTAAAGAGAAACAATCATTCATAGTGTGCTAGTCCTTAACTTGGTGGAGTAGGCCAACTGCGAGCACCAAGCCAATTTTGGAGTGAGTGCAAGCCTACTTTGCAATCCTGATTATTCCCCTAGTTACTTAGAGGGTGATGAAGTGGCAATGAAAATTAATTTTATGGTTTAAGATTTTGAGATTTAACTTCTTTATTTTCCATTCTGGTTTATTTCACCGAGGTGTCTTATTTTCAGTTAGGTTCCATTATCTATAAATGTGGGATTTTATGGCGTATATATCGATTAATCTTTATTTTTAACATGGGTTTAGACTTTAGAAAGAGAAATCGGATGTGTGTAACAGCATCCCAAATAAATCCGTATGTATGGTTATCATAAATTTATATTGGTTACTATATTGGCCTATTCTATTATATTGTTTAATAAGTGGCAAAGTATTTCAATCTATATCTCCAAATTAAGTGTATTTACCTTTCTAATATGTTAATTAATTAGGGGGTCAACATATGTTTTTTTCTTTCATTATTGTGGGAAATAATTCGGTTAACAACATTCATGATGTTAATAAATAATTTCCCAGTTGGATATTATGGGGAACGCATGTGCATAATATGTTATCTTTGATGCATATTTATTTGTCTCAATCAGTCTGCACTTACCTGAAATGCTTATGGAGATTCAGTGAACTCAAAGGTAACTCCTTTTTATAATCCTCTGAAAGTGCCTGTGACGGCTCGGATTTTGCCCGCTCAAAAATCGACATCCATACTTCAAATCGTACTCGAATGTCATAGATTCGACCGTTCAAATCCGATTCGTCGGAGCTTATAACAATCATTAAGTAAACAACACAGCGGAATAAAAGAACAATACATTGATATACAGCTTTGATACAATATCTGATACAACAGATGATCCAATAGATATCAATATACATCAGAGATATGATACAATAAATAGCAGCGGAAAAGAAAAATAGATAACATCTAACATACGGAACAATATAACTCTAAAATAGTCTTCAAGGAAGAACTCCGAAAATAACTGCAACTCCATTTCCAAGAATCAATCCAGCAATAGCTCGAACCCCCATAACATTGCACCAAGCTTAGCAAGACTGGTGCGATCCAAAGACTGAACTAACTCCAGATAATCTACTACATCCGACTATCTGAAAAACCCAACTCTAGACTGCTCGTGTAGAAATATAATGAGCACCCAGAGTTTAGGAAAGAAAACAATAAACTCCGGATCAGTCGTGGGACTGGTGTAAGCAACAAAAACAGTTTATCTTATAAAAATAATATAAGAAAGAATTTTAAAGTCAATTCGCAATGCTTTTTAGAAATGAGACTACCATAAGGCCTCCCGCACACACACACAATGCAAACGCAGAATCGGAGGAGATTTCTCCTTATGATAGTCAAAGATGCTTGATACGCATTAAAATCAAATCAATTTTGATATTATTATTAGTGCATAGTGTAGAAGAAATTCATCTCGAAAGTAGAATATAAATCTTAGCCAACATACGACCATTATCGTATGCCTACTATAGCTACCATCCAAACAGTGTTGCGACACCATAAGTGAATGATAGGTTCTACAACTAATACCGTACAAGTTTCGTATTGTTTCTTTGGATTTCCAACAAATGGTCAGGCCAAGGAACTTCCCATTGCCACATGAGAATGCCTCTGGAAAGACATCCCCGAGAACCAAACCGGAACTCTGCCAACACAAGGCCGGGTTACCCCTAACTGGGTAACTACTGACACGAGCACGCCATTCCCCGATCGTAAACGACCTTTCTCACGGGATCCCGAAAGCCAACAACCACAAAGTAATAAATTCGTAGTAACCACATAGGTTAAATATCTGGGCTCCATACCATGATACAACCTCTATCCAGAAGGAAATGTACATACCCTAAAGGGTGCTACCCCTCATAACCTTGCTGCATCTTTCCTGTTTTGACCATTTCCGGAGTGTGAGGCTCGACGAAGTCACGTCCACAAAAACATACTTTATACAAAAGCCATGCTTTGGGTCAACAAATGATCAACACAATGATCACCAAGATAGACGATCAAATAAATGATCCTATCACAATAATCAACACAATGATCATTTACAGCATCACTCAACATGTCACATTACCAAATTGGGAATATATCGCTGATAACTTCAACTATATAACCTCTGAGCTCGTACGTCTCAGAGAAGGGTGTTAAGCTAAAAGAATAAATTCTCCGCCACCACAGAAATATATTTGAAAGAAATCGGCTTTACATCTCAACTTGTAATGTCAGACACACAATCCATACAAGTCTGTTCCGGGATCGAACAGAACCGAAGGCACTTACAAAGAAGTCCTTGCAACCCGGATATTCACAATCCCGATCGGATTTCCCATCACTTAGGGAATCTCTATACCAGGAGCTACCCAGTGCAGAGACAATCGATAGGTTATCCTATCGTTCTCGCAAATACCCGGTCTTCAACACCGGTCTTCAAATGCTATCCATAACGACATATCACATATTCGGAATGGGATATATGACACAAAGGTCCTTTCCCGGTTAAACCGAATAGTGAGCGAAAATATTTTCAAAACATATGGATATGGGATTTCAATTAAGTCACAACTTAATAATTCAAAACTTTTCTTCAAATGGCTTAACAAATTACCATTTTCAATCTTTAAACAAAAAGATTCATTTTCACAACCTTTAATGGTTTAAACAATTTTCACATTTTAATCTTTTAAACAAAAGATTCATTCACAGATTTTCCAAATCAATTTTCATTTCAATTTTGATTAACTCGTTAAATCTTTAAATCAAAGATTTAACTTATAGCCTTCGAAACAATTTCATTTCAATTTGATTTAAACAAATCATCAATTTAAATCTGTTAAAAATAAGCAGATTTAATTCATAGCTTTCAAAAAGAATTCATTCATAACTTAGGGAAATCATTTCTCTATTCAATCTTGAAATTTCCCTAATTAACTGGAATCTCAGTTCTTATCTAAAAGTGTTTATCATTTGAAAACAACAGTTTTTATTTTGGAAATCTGGTTCATTTATACGAGTTTAAATCCTTGGGTTAAATTCAAATTCCCAAAAATAATACTTTAAAAATGGTTTACCTCATAATGACTAGTATAATATCATTAATCCCTAATTTCAAATTACAGAATTCAATTTCAAGTATTGAATTTAAATTCAACTTATTTAAATTCCAAAACTTAATCAAGTAATTTAAAAATAATAAATTCTATTTTGAAATTCCATTTTGAAATTCCATTCCAAAAGCTTTTCACATTTATTCCAATTCCATTTCCAAAACATTTGAATTTAAAAATTCAAATTTAACTATTTCTAAAATCTGCGACTTAATTCATTTCCTCGTGAAATCCATAATTGTGTGTGTATAAGTGTGGTTCAGGGGTTTTACTCAATAGTGCAACATCATACAATTATCACAGATCAGAATACAGGAATATAATTGATAAGCGATATAAATTATGACGCTTATCATTCATACACAGATTCGCAGATATATATATCACAGATAATAAACTATATCACAGATCACAACACAAATCAGGATAATCATAAAGCATCATATAACAGGGATATCAAACAGTTTACCATCCAATATAATCCAAGCATCCATAGGTAGGGTTAATTTAATTATCTGATTAATTTAAATCAGATTAAATTTGTATGAATAATTCTTTTCACATTTATTATCAAATAAATTTCAAGTAAATGATTCTCATTAACTATTCATAATTATTTAAAGAAATTTAACCTTTAATTACTTACCATAAAGCAATCATCTCATAACAATTCATCATTAATTCCCAATATATCTAATGATCTTCTTAAATTAATTAAACTAAATAAATTAACTTTAATTAATCAATTTATCCAAAATTAATTTCAATAAGTGATAAATCTTCAATTACTTTCATTAAGTAATTGCATTTTGCAATTTATAATTTTAATTATCTAGATTAATAAATCCAATTAACTATTAAAATTAATCACCTTAATTAATATTTGACAATCCTTAGTAAATCGTCTTTATTAACTAATAACACTTCTTTAATTACTTACTTAAGGAAATTTCATAGATTAAAATCATTATTAATCATTGCTAATTCATTAATTTATAAATAAAATAAATCATTCTTTTATTACCTTATTAATTAAATTATTTTCACTACCTTAATTATCTCTAAGATAATTAATTTCTTTATTAATGACTTCATTAATATTTAAGTGTATTTCTATCATTGCACTTTAAATTTTAAATTCAATTTAATTTAAAAATACACTTAATCATTCATGTTATTCAGAACAATTTAAAATTCAAAAACTTCTTTTATTACAAAACTAAAATTCAAATTTAGATTTGAATTCCAGATTTAAACTTTGATTAAACCTTTATTAGAATTCATTTCCTTAAAATTTCCAAATTCCATTTTAAATTCAAATTCTTTAAAACATACTTTAATTGCTTAAACTCTTTTATTTAAAACAAATTTAAATTTTTAAACTAAGTTTCAAACCTGAACTTGAGTTATGTTAAGCTTTGATTTTTTTTTTTCTACATAGATAAACTTTTGCTTTTGAACTTTAAAATTCAGTTTATATTCAAATAAAAAGAGAAACAGGTTCTGTCAAAACCTGTACAGCATTTTCGACCCGAGACACCCCTGTTCTTGCTTCGAGACCAACCTGCAAAAATCTCGAGCACGTCTCGAGTTCCCCCCCTGCTCCTTTCCTTTCGCGTTTCCTTCTTCTTCTTCTTCTTTTTTTCTTTCTTTCTGCTCTTCAGATCCAAGTGTGCACGGTGCACGTGCACCGTTGCCTCAACCTCCTCCGGCCATCCACACGAACCTCAACATGACGCCTTCCATCACCAGATGCCATCACGATCAACCAAAAACCATCACCACGCCCAAACCAAAATCTAGCAGTGAAAACCGAAACCTGGAAACACAAGAACCCAAACCTTCCCAACCTGTCAACGAGTCGTTCTCCCCACCTCAGCCACTTGAACTCGCCAAACTCCAGCCATGAACTCGCCTCCGACCATGCTACCACCTTCCCAAACCTCGTGCAACTCGATGCACAGTTGAAGATGCGGTGGTCAAAAGTTCAATCACCTCAAAAATTAGGGCTACCAACTTCAAATCACTGCCCCCATCGCCACCGCCACCGTTGGCACCTCCAACCATTTTTCCCACACTTCCCGTTCGCTCCTCCACCTCCAAGAAGCGCCACAAACTCCCAGGTCAACTGGATTGCTGAGGGCAACCCAAAATCCCCAAAACCATCAAACCAGAAATGCCTAATCAATACTTAGCTATAAAATGTGATTTTACTTTTAAAAATCCTAATTTTAGATAAGAATTCAAGTTGTAAACCTGAATTAATAATTTAAGATGTTTGAAACTTCACTCCTATTAAGCATTTAACTGTTTTTAAGGTTTTCAAAGCAATTCCACCTTGTTTCACTTGAATTCAGATTTTTAAAATTTACTTTATGATCAAACAAAAATATTTTGTGTAGATACTAAGTCCTATCAATCAATAGATTAAGCAAAGATGATCTTTGTTTTAAATCTGAGCTTCAAATCTTATAACAGAGATGTTTTCAGACTATTTAACAGACAGGTATCATATATTCATAGAATTGCATCAATATATAGACACACAAACCTACTTATTCCACGCATAAGAAACATAACTGAATATACTTAAGCAAATTTAAATTTAAGTTACTCACAGATTTTTGCAGAGAAATGAACAGAGTCTTCTTTATTTGAAACCTGTTTTGTATTTGCTAGCTGAAGCTATTCTCTTGATCTCTGGTGGTATTGATTGTGTTGATGTTAGTAAGTTGAGTTTTGTTTAAGTTTTAAACAATGCTTGCTTCGGTTTTTTTCTTTTCTAGCTTTGCTTAGTTATGTTTTGAACGAACTGAAGTTAAATAAGTTGATATATATATAGAAAAAGATGTACAGAGTGATGATCTGGTTTGTACAGGTAATGTTATTTGTATAATAGGCATGGGTGAAGAGGCTTGCATTAATTGTTGAGGTGTATGGCATTTATTTGTCTTGTACTGATATACTTGCCTGCATATTTACTTGTTCATGTATATTTGTACTTTGTTTTGTTTCAATTATTTTGTTTACTTGCATATTTGTTTTGTGGCTGAAGAGTTAATGCATCCCTTTTTCTCGGCTGATATCACGCTTTGCTTGACTAAAGACATATCTTTTGGTGGCTGCAGATCTTTCTCTTGTTTGCTATTGTACTTGGTTATGCATTTACTTACAGGCCTATACATATTTAAATTGTTTTTGTTTATATTTATTTCTTTGTTTATTTACTTTGTCTATATTCTTCCACCTGCCTACATATCTACTTTTGCATTTGTTTTGTTATTTTACCTTTGTTGCTTCATTTTGTTATACTTTATTTGTTTGCAGTTTTATATTGAGCTGAGTTAGTTTACATACCCTTTTCTTATGTGTATTTCTTCTTTTGTTTTATCACTTGTCATATGAATATATTTCAAATCACATTTGAATGTATATTGTTTCTTTTTTTCTTTTGCAAGCCTACACATTTCTATTTTTACCTTGAGTATTTATTTTATCTTACATACAAATTGTTTTGTATCTTTCTATATATTTATTTCAATAGTTTATATTTTAAAAGATATTTTGTTTTGTTTATGTTTGTGTTTTATTTTATTTTGCATGTTATTTCTTTTGTTTGAATACTTCATTTATATGTTTACTTGTTTCTTGTCTTGCTTCTTCATTTTATTTGCTCACACATTTTGTTTTAATGTTTAAATATAGCTGGTTTGTTTTTGCAAGTTAATTCATATATACGTTTTGTTCCACTGCTTTGTTTTATTACTTTATAGTATGAATAACTTCTGTTTTAACATGTTGTTAAAATTTATTTATGAGTTACTATATATATATTTTTCTTAATTTATTTTATAACCCAAATATTTATTAAATCATGCATCTAAGATTTAAATTCAAATCAATATATATATATATATATACATTCAATTCTGATTTTATAATTTCAAATTGACTCATATATATCCAAATATACATATACATATATATATTCACATATATACATATATATATATATATAATATTTAAAAATTTAAATGATTTATATAGAATATACTTGAACTCGAGGAAACTCGCTTCCATTTATAATCAATTTCCCTTACAATTTCATTCAGAAATTCATTTAATTATCAATTTAAATTAAATTAAAATCTAGGGTCGTTACAAACTTCCCCACTTAAAAGAATTTCGTCCTCGAAATTCGCAGGCACGAAAACAATACAGAGATAGACGAAAGATAGAAGAAATATCTTTTCAAATCAAACTGGATATCGATTTTGGATTTGGCTCATCAAATCAGAATATCAACAATAGATACAAGAAATTATAATAGAATTTCGAATTCGGTTTTAAACGAAATCGTTTTATTGATTCAATTCAAATTATCCTTCATATTCTACTAATCAATTTAACTCAAATTAAAATTTCAATTTATTTAAAATTTTCAATTTGCAAATTCATATTCATTAAGGTTTTAAAATCAAAACCGATAAAAACCGATGAAGATACGAAGTAAAATTTTCTACAACGATTCGTAGAGCATCAATGCACCGAAACTTCTTTCTCTGGAGCTGTCACGAAGCAATTCAAAAGAATTTGGAAACGAATCAAAGAAAATTGATAGAGAAAGTTATTTCCACCGTTGTTACAGAGTTTTGACTAATTGTAGTCGTATTTCCCTGTCCTCTATCTCGTTTTCTTCTTGCACTCATACTTACTATCAGTAGATAGTAAGAGAATTTACTGAAGCATTCAAACGGATATCTTAAGGATTACTCATTCTAGGATTTACTTCACCCTATCTCTAATGAGTTACTTAATGTGTTACACTCCTGAGCTAAAGTTCAACCCTTAGCTCTGATACCAAATGTGACGGCTCGGATTTTGCCCGCTCAAAAATCGACATCCATACTTCAAATCGTACTCGAATGTCATAGATTCGACCGTTCAAATCCGATTCGCTGGAGCTTATAACAATCATTAAGTAAACAACACAGCGGAATAAAAGAACAATACATTGATATACAGCTTTGATACAATATCTGATACAACAGATGATCCAATAGATATCAATATACATCAGAGATATGATACAATAAATAGCAACGGAAAAGAAAAATAGATAACATCTAACATACGGAACAATATAACTCTAAAATAGTCTTCAAGGAAGAACTCCGAAAATAACTGCAACTCCATTTCCAAGAATCAATCCAGCAATAGCTCGAACCCCCATAACATTGCACCAAGCTTAGCAAGACTGGTGCGATCCAAAGACTGAACTAACTCCAGATAATCTACTACATCCAACTATCTGAAAAACCCAACTCTAGACTGCTCGTGTAGAAATATAATGAGCACCCAGAGTTTAGGAAAGAAAACAATAAACTCCGGATCAGTCGTGGGACTGGTGTGAGCAACAAAAACAGTTTATCTTATAAAAATAATATAAGAAAGAATTTTAAAGTCAATTCGCAATGCTTTTTAGAAATGAGACTACCATAAGGCCTCCCGCACACACACACAATGCAAACGCAGAATCGGAGGACATTTCTCCTTATGATAGTCAAAGATGCTTGATACGCATTAAAATCAAATCAATTTTGATATTATTATTAGTGCATAGTGTAGAAGAAATTCATCTCGAAAGTAGAATATAAATCTTAGCCAACATACGACCATTATCGTATGCCTACTATAGCTACCATCCAAACAGTGTTGCGACACCATAAGTGAATGATAGGTTCTACAACTAATACCGTACAAGTTTCATATTGTTTCTTTGGATTTCCAACAAATGGTCAGGCCAAGGAACTTCCCATTGCCACATGAGAATGCCTCTGGAAAGACATCCCCGAGAACCAAACCGGAACTCTTCCAACACAAGGCCGGGTTACCCCTAACTGGGTAACTATTGACACGAGCACGCCATTCCCCGATCGTAAACGACCTTTCTCACGGGATCCCGAAAGCCAACAACCACAAAGTAATAAATTCGTAGTAACCACATAGGTTAAATATCTGGGCTCCATACCATGATACAACCTCTATCCAGAAGGAAATGTACATACCCTAAAGGGTGCTACCCCTCATAACCTTGCTGCATCTTTCCTGTTTTGACCATTTCCGGGGTGTGAGGCTCGACGAAGTCACGTCCACAAAAACATACTTTATACAAAAGCCATGCTTTGGGTCAACAAATGATCAACACAATGATCACCAAGATAGACGATCAAATAAATGATCCTATCACAATAATCAACACAATGATCATTTACAGCATCACTCAACATGTCACATTACCAAATTGGGAATATATCGCTGATAACTTCAACTATATAACCTCTGAGCTCGTACGTCTCAGAGAAGGGTGTTAAGCTAAAAGAATAAATTCTCCGCCACCACAGAAATATATTTGAAAGAAATCGGCTTTACATCTCAACTTGTAATGTCAGACACACAATCCATACAAGTCTGTTCCGGGATCGAACAGAACCGAAGGCACTTACAAAGAAGTCCTTGCAACCCGGATATTCACAATCCCGATCGGATTTCCCATCACTTAGGGAATCTCTATACCAGGAGCTACCCAGTGCAGAGACAATCGATAGGTTATCCTATCGTTCTCGCAAATACCCGGTCTTCAACACCGGTCTTCAAATGCTATCCATAACGACATATCACATATTCGGAATGGGATATATGACACAAAGGTCCTTTCCCGGTTAAACCGAATAGTGAGCGAAAATATTTTCAAAACATATGGATATGGGATTTCAATTAAGTCACAACTTAATAATTCAAAACTTTTCTTCAAATGGCTTAACAAATTACCATTTTCAATCTTTAAACAAAAAGATTCATTTTCACAACCTTTAATGGTTTAAACAATTTTCACATTTTAATCTTTTAAACAAAAGATTCATTCACAGATTTTCCAAATCAATTTTCATTTCAATTTTGATTAACTCGTTAAATCTTTAAATCAAAGATTTAACTTATAGCCTTCGAAACAATTTCATTTCAATTTGATTTAAACAAATCATCAATTTAAATCTGTTAAAAATAAGCAGATTTAATTCATAGCTTTCAAAAAGAATTCATTCATAACTTAGGGAAATCATTTCTCTATTCAATCTTGAAATTTCCCTAATTAACTGGAATCTCAGTTCTTATCTAAAAGTGTTTATCATTTGAAAACAACAGTTTTTATTTTGGAAATCTGGTTCATTTATACGAGTTTAAATCCTTGGGTTAAATTCAAATTCCCAAAAATAATACTTTAAAAATGGTTTACCTCATAATGACTAGTATAATATCATTAATCCCTAATTTCAAATTACAGAATTCAATTTCAAGTATTGAATTTAAATTCAACTTATTTAAATTCCAAAACTTAATCAAGTAATTTAAAAATAATAAATTCTATTTTGAAATTCCATTTTGAAATTCCATTCCAAAAGCTTTTCACATTTATTCCAATTCCATTTCCAAAACATTTGAATTTAAAAATTCAAATTTAACTATTTCTAAAATCTGCGACTTAATTCATTTCCTCGTGAAATCCATAATTGTGTGTGTATAAGTGTGGTTCAGGGGTTTTACTCAATAGTGCAACATCATACAATTATCACAGATCAGAATACAGGAATATAATTGATAAGCGATATAAATTATGACGCTTATCATTCATACACAGATTCGCAGATATATATATCACAGATAATAAACTATATCACAGATCACAACACAAATCAGGATAATCATAAAGCATCATATAACAGGGATATCAAACAGTTTACCATCCAATATAATCCAAGCATCCATAGGTAGGGTTAATTTAATTATCTGATTAATTTAAATCAGATTAAATTTGTATGAATAATTCTTTTCACATTTATTATCAAATAAATTTCAAGTAAATGATTCTCATTAACTATTCATAATTATTTAAAGAAATTTAACCTTTAATTACTTACCATAAAGCAATCATCTCATAACAATTCATCATTAATTCCCAATATATCTAATGATCTTCTTAAATTAATTAAACTAAATAAATTAACTTTAATTAATCAATTTATCCAAAATTAATTTCAATAAGTGATAAATCTTCAATTACTTTTATTAAGTAATTGCATTTTGCAATTTATAATTTTAATTATCTAGATTAATAAATCCAATTTACTATTAAAATTAATCACCTTAATTAATATTTGACAATCCTTAGTAAATCGTCTTTATTAACTAATAACACTTCTTTAATTACTTACTTAAGGAAATTTCATAGATTAAAATCATTATTAATCATTGCTGATTCATTAATTTATAAATAAAATAAATCATTCTTTTATTACCTTATTAATTAAATTATTTTCACTACCTTAATTATCTCTAAGATAATTAATTTCTTTATTAATGACTTCATTAATATTTAAGTGTATTTCTATCATTGCACTTTAAATTTTAAATTCAATTTAATTTAAAAATACACTTAATCATTCATGTTATTCAGAACAATTTAAAATTCAAAAACTTCTTTTATTACAAAACAAAAATTCAAATTTAGATTTGAATTCCAGGTTTAAACTTTGATTAAACCTTTATTAGAATTCATTTCCTTAAAATTTCCAAATTCCATTTTAAATTCAAATTCTTTAAAACATACTTTAATTGCTTAAACTCTTTTATTTAAAACAAATTTAAATTTTTAAACTAAGTTTCAAACCTGAACTTGAGTTATGTTAAGCTTTGATTTTTTTTTTCTACATAGATAAACTTTTGCTTTTGAACTTTAAAATTCAGTTTATATTCAAATAAAAAGAGAAACAGGTTCTGTCAAAACCTGTACAGCATTTTCGACCCGAGACACCCCTGTTCTTGCTTCGAGACCAACCTGCAAAAATCTCGAGCACGTCTCGAGTTCCCCCCCTGCTCCTTTCCTTTCGCGTTTCCTTCTTCTTCTTTTTTTTTTTCTTTCTGCTCTTCAGATCCAAGTGTGCACGGTGCACGTGCACCGTTGCCTCAACCTCCTCCGGCCATCCACACGAACCTCAACATGACGCCTTCCATCACCAGATGCCATCACGATCAACCAAAAACCATCACCACGCCCAAACCAAAATCTAGCAGTGAAAACCGAAACCTGGAAACACAAGAACCCAAACCTTCCCAACCTGTCAACGAGTCGTTCTCCCCACCTCGGCCACTTGAACTCGCCCAACTCCAGCCATGAACTCGCCTCCGACCATGCGACCACCTTCCCAAACCTCATGCAACTCGATGCACAGTTGAAGACGCGGTGGTCAAAAGTTCAATCACCTCAAAAATTAGGGCTACCAACTTCAAATCACTGCCCCCATCGCCACCGCCACCGTTGGCACCTCCAACCATTTTTCCCACACTTCCCGTTCGCTCCTCCACCTCCAAGAAGCGCCACAAACTCCCAGGTCAACTGGATTGCCGAGGGCAACCCAAAATCCCCAAAACCATCAAGCCAGAAATGCCTAATCAATACTTAGCTATAAAATGTGATTTTACTTTTAAAAATCCTAATTTTAGATAGGAATTCAAGTTGTAAACCTGAATTAATAATTTAAGATGTTTGAAACTTCACTCCTATTAAGCATTTAACTGTTTTTAAGGTTTTCAAAGCAATTCCACCTTGTTTAACTTGAATTCAGATTTTTAAAATTTACTTTATGATCAAACAAAAATATTTTGTGTAGATACTAAGTCCTATCAATCAATAGATTAAGCAAAGATGATCTTTGTTTTAAATCTGAGCTTCAAATCTTATAACAGAGATGTTTTCAGACTATTTAACAGACAGGTATCATATATTCATAGAATTGCATCAATATATAGACACACAAACCTACTTATTCCACGCATAAGAAACATAACTGAATATACTTAAGCAAATTTAAGTTTAAGTTACTCACAGATTTTTGCAGAGAAATGAACAGAGTCTTCTTTATTTGAAACCTGTTTTGTATTTGCTAGCTGAAGTTATTCTCTTGATCTCTGGTGGTATTGATTGTGTTGATGTTAGTAAGTTGAGTTTTGTTTAAGTTTTAAACAATGCTTGCTTCAGTTTTTTTCTTTTCTAGCTTTGCTTAGTTATGTTTTGAACGAACTGAAGTTAAATAAGTTGATATATATATAGAAAAGGATGTACAGAGTGATGATCTGGTTTGTACAGGTAATGTTATTTGTATAATAGGCATGGGTGAAGAGGCTTGCATTAATTGTTGAGGTGTATGGCATTTATTTGTCTTGTACTGATATACTTGCCTGCATATTTACTTGTTCATGTATATTTGTACTTTGTTTTGTTTCAATTATTTTGTTTACTTGCATATTTGTTTTGTGGCTGAAGAGTTAATGCATCCCTTTTTCTCGGCTGATATCATGCTTTGCTTGACTAAAGACATATCTTTTGGTGGCTGCAGATCTTTCTCTTGTTTGCTATTGTACTTGGTTATGCATTTACTTACAGGCCTATACATATTTAAATTGTTTTTGTTTATATTTATTTCTTTGTTTATTTACTTTGTCTATATTCTTCCACCTGCCTACATATCTACTTTTGCATTTGTTTTGTTATTTTACCTTTGTTGCTTCATTTTGTTATACTTTATTTGTTTGCAGTTTTATATTGAGCTGAGTTAGTTTACATACCCTTTTCTTATGTGTATTTCTTCTTTTGTTTTATCACTTGTCATATGAATATATTTCAAATCACATTTGAATGTATATTGTTTCTTTTTTTCTTTTGCAAGCCTACACATTTCTATTTTTACCTTGAGTATTTATTTTATCTTACATACAAATTGTTTTGTATCTTTCTATATATTTATTTCAATAGTTTATATTTTAAAAGATATTTTGTTTTGTTTATGTTTGTGTTTTATTTTATTTTGCATGTTATTTCTTTTGTTTGAATACTTCATTTATATGTTTACTTGTTTCTTGTCTTGCTTCTTCATTTTATTTGCTCACACATTTTGTTTTAATGTTTAAATATAGCTGGTTTGTTTTTGCAAGTTAATTCATATATACGTTTTGTTCCACTGCTTTGTTTTATTACTTTATAGTATGAATAACTTCTGTTTTAACATGTTGTTAAAATTTATTTATGAGTTACTATATATATATTTTTCTTAATTTATTTTATAACCCAAATATTTATTAAATCATGCATTTAAGATTTAAATTCAAATCAAAATATATATATATATATACATTCAATTCTGATTTTATAATTTCAAATTGACTCATATATATCCAAATATACATATACATATATATATTCACATATATACATATATATATGTATATATAATATTTAAAAATTTAAATGATTTATATAGAATATACTTGAACTCGGGGAAACTCACTTCCATTTATAATCAATTTCCCTTACAATTTCATTCAGAAATTCATTTAATTATCAATTTAAATTAAATTAAAATCTAGGGTCGTTACAGTGCCAAACTTATTACTTTGGATCTTGATTTTTTTTCTCATCATTATTTTCTTCAGTTTTAAAGTAAATTTGGCTTCCACAATTTTCCCTCCTTTAAAACAGCACCTGGTACTTTGTTTTTCATATGGGGAGTTGGAGATCGAGATCGTGCACCATTGTCCTACATTACGGTGAGATTATTCTTATTTTTCATTTTTCCTTTGTTTTGCTTTAGTTTGTTATATCACAATTGTTATGTGATGTTGAGGCTGTTGATTGTATTATTAGGCAATTACTGATAAATAAATATGCATTACTTTGTTGATATTGTACATAAGTGCTTTTCACACATTGCCTGAATGCATAATTTTAAATGATGCATTTGGAATACATATTATTTTATTCAATTTGCATTATAATATATATATTTGTGATTTGTATTTTTCTTGAAATAATTTTGTCAATAATTAAATTATAGTTTGACTTATATATACAATGCTACGCATGTGATATGAATGTCATTGAAAAATCATGTTTATGTTCTAATAGTGCAAAAACGTTTATTTTGACTTTCTGCTAAAAAGACATTGAATTTTAATTCACCATTTCAGCTAAAACAGTTATCTCAATTTTTACTCTTGTTTGTTTGAAGAAAGAGTTTAAAATAAAGGGGGAAATGAAAAGCATTATACTCTTGGTTAATTCATTATTGGACTACAGTTGGTTTTTGTAGGGTAATTGTTGATTTTGGTGAAAAGGGTTCAAAATAATATGTACCATATTTTCATTATTAGTAGAGAAGAGAAGTGAAATACATCTGTCTTCATTGAAAGATCTTTCGTGCGATAGTTAGAGCTTGGGAACTAAACTAGATGAACTTATTAACTATTCCGCATTAAACGAACATTCTTATACAGCCGTAGGCACAGCCTTCCACACTCGCCTCTCTGAAAACTATCGATTGAGGGAACCGTTGCGTAATGGTGTAATGCTTATATGAATAAGGTTCTGATAGTTGTGTTATATTGATGTATTAGATAAGGGCTTGAACAGGTGCAAGTGATAAGAAATATAGATGGTTTTTTTTCCTATAAGAAAATAAAATAAAATAAATTAGAAAATCGATCGTAAGATTATCAAATTTCATTGTAGGCACCGAATAAATCAATAAAAGTAGTAGCATTTTTGAGATTTTTCATCTCAGAAGCATCCAAGTATTTTTTACGAAGTAATTATGGTGTTTCGTGATTATGAATCAAAAAAATTAAGTAATATTGATATTGCCTTTAAGAGCAGTAATTATGTTGTTTTATTTACACAATTATGGGGAGAAATATATTAGAAATCATTTCGTAATCTCTATTCAAGCATTGACAAAATTAAACAATAAAGTACTAAAAACAATAAGATGACATAAAGAATTTTCGTGGTTCAGATGTTAAAGAATTATGCGCCCACGGTAAAATGTCACTATATTCTATCTTGATTCTTTGTACAAACAAAAATGGCAAAGAGTACAATTTTCGGTTAGCGTGTTTCAAAAAGAGTAAAATAAAATTCCCTCATTTTTTGTTACACATAGGTTCCGATTAGTGTGTCCTTTCTATTTATATCACACAGTGGTTTACATGGATTGTCAACGTCATTCTTTCGTTCATTTGATTTCTGCATTTGGATTGTGCCACGGGTCGACCATCCATCTTGCTTATTTGATGTGCACAGATTGTTAACGTGACCTTCGATGGAAAATTTAAATTTGAGCGGTTGAATTTTGAACGCAGGCGGGAAGTTCTAAATTGGGGCGGGAAGCTTGGAATTGAAGCGGGAAAATTCAAATTTAGAAAGACTATGACTTTTCAGTTCTGTAAAGCAACGGACTTGTGGATTGCGCGCATATGTGTAGGTGAAGCTGCAATAAAAAACCGCCTCCCATTGCGGGAAGGACTATACTATCACTAGCACTCTAGTACTTCACTTTAATTTATTGGGAGTTGTGCCTTTATTATGTTCGGGGTGGTGATGATGCATAGTATTTGTTCCACGCCAACACCGTCAAGGTTGTACTGCACTGTTCAATCCAAAATATTAGCACAGTGTAGTGTTGAAGTTAAGTTGCATGGGTTAGTAGAAGAGACTATGCGACTACTTTGGAGAGGTGACCGCTTTGCATGACTTTATTCTGAGCCATTTTCATCGATAGAGGACTGCGGCGTTGCCCTTGCCTTTGAGTTGAGTTTAACGATCTTAGGGATGAAGTTGTGATCTCTTGGTTTGCCTTTGAGGAGTGAGGTTCGGCTCTTGGTTGCCGAACAGTTATTCCATCGCCTCATCTTTCAAGTCTTTCATATTTCTGGATAGTGTTTTTTAAGGATTGCAGTGTTGTTCTGTCACATCAAGATGGTGACGCATTCTTCATCGGTTTGGTATTAACATGGGATTGTGGCGCAGTTTTGTTGCTTCAAGATGGCGGCGCATCCTTTGTAGTGTTTTGATACTAAATTACAGTGCAGACCTGCCACTTTAGATGTTAGTTTAAGATTCAAGTGCATCCCGTTTGCGTATAATCGCTTATGGGGTGTGTCACGGTTTTGTAATGTTAGGATTGCTTTCGAGACCGTATTACAGCCTCCATTTCTCATTGTTACTTGAAGATTGTGTCTTTGTTCCAACCTGTTAATTCTTACTTTATGGAGCTACATTGCAACCTTCATATTTGGTACTTGAAAGCTGTGCAGCAGTTCTACTTGTTTAAGTGAGTGTTAGGTTCGCAGATCAATTCTAATACTTTGTGATTATTTCAAGTTCAACGCTGTATTATAGCACCCAAGTTATATTTAATGGAGAAGCGCGCTTTTTATGTTGTGTCATCGTCCTTAAAGGTCTGGTGTAACATTACCCAGATTTTGTTTTTGTATCCTTTTATTGGCCGATCTTCTAAAAAGTTGTACCTTTAGTCTTTTCGACTCCTAAGAAAATATGTTTTGATTCTTATATTATTCTTCTTTGTGATTAATCAATTACATTGTGGGGATTTTTCATCATTTCAATTATGCGGTCGAGATTCGAATTGTGGCAGATATATAATTTTCCTCTTCTTCTTTATTGTTTTACACGCTTCAAAAAATGTTAAACACAAAATCTAATCCTCTCCAAGACAAGTTTCTTTTCCGAACAAAAATAAGGGCATATTTCTTTTCTTGCTGTTTCCTTTGCTTTCCTCAACCTTTAGCGATTATTGATAATCGATCTGATATATTTTCTTTGATATGGCAACCGTTTCTGCCTCTCCCCTGTCTTTGCCATCTATAGTATCTAAATTAAGGGAAATAGAGGATGTTTTGGGTCATTTCAGGTTCGGGGTTATGTAGGTAGGGTTCTTGAGACTTGCGATCGCATCCACATGCCCCAGATGGTTTCATTTCTATCCATCCTGAACATATTCGATGCGGACTTTAACTTCCCTCTAACCAAATTCTTCGTGAATGGTTTACTGTTGTTGGTATCATCCCTATTCAGCTTACTTCTCTTTCTTATACTCTTTTGATTGTTACATTTATTCTTTATGCTGAGAAGAGCGCACCTCCTTCGCGCGAAGAACTCCAATTCTTATTCTATTTCCATAAGAGTCCTTTCGATAGTGAATTTGTATTTTATTATGCTCAAGCAAAAAAGTCGGTTTTCACGTTTATTCCTAGTATGACCCAAAAGTAGAGCAATTAATATATCTTTATTTTGAATTTTGATGACTTTCCTTATATTTTTCAACCACATTCAAATTGTCTTCTTTTTTTGATGAGACCACTACATCGTTCGTATCTCGTAGAAAGACCATCCAGGACTTGGGTGAAGACGAGCGGAAAACAAATTTATTTTTTACCAAGTTGCTACTGCGGAAATACGATTTCTTGCACACTAGGACAACTTCTTTCGTTATATTTTTAAGTTTCTTTAACTACAGATAAATTTTGGAATATAATTTGATAAATTGGACAATGAAATTTTATTTCCTGCTCTTAGCCCTTATAAGGACTTTTTACTAATCTTGGCACTTTTCTTATGTATATGTGAGATGTGAGATGATTGGGGATCTTACTGACGGGCACTTTGATGATTCCTCGTCAAAGAAATTAGAAGCAAAGAAAAAGAAAAGGGGAGATAAGAGGATAACGGACGATGCTTGAGATTTTGACCAGCCCATCAAGAAATATCACACGTCTTCTTCTCCTCCCCTCTCCTTCTGAAGCTCTATCTATCCCCCTTCTTCAGTCTCTCCATGACCCTTGCATTCGCTACTTACCTTTGCCTGAGGACACTATTACCAAACTTGCTAAGAGGGTGGGGCATGTCACTCTGGATGGTTTATCTCACATTTGCTTCTGCCTCCAAGTCTTATCCTATCACCCTTCCATTTCCTACACTCTCCTACCCCGAGCTTGCTACCGAGCTCGAGAGGTCTTTGGCCTTCGTATGAACCTTCTTCTCTTTCTTTCTTTAGTGGTGACTTGCTTTACCAATTTTTAGTTTATCCATCTTTGTTTTGTAACAGGTAAGTGCTTTGGCGATTGAGGCTCAGAAGAAGGCAGAAGATGATCAGGTCTCATTCGCTGCTCGTACTGCCCAGCTTAAGGCAGACCCTACCGCGGTTGCTTTTGAGGAGACTAGATTGGAGGAAGAGCTCAGGGATCAACGAGAGAAAGCGGAGAAGGCAGAGAGGGAGGCAAAGACAGCGGAGGAGATCTTGACGTTGAAAGGTCAAGAGTTAGGGATGAAAGATAAATTGTTAAGGGGGATGGAGAAGGCGTTAAAGGATATGGACAAGCTTTCACAGATCATCTACCGTGTTCTTTATAAGTTGTATGTTGCGGTTAAGCATAATTTTTTTTGATCACTTGGATAATGTTTTGCCTAGGTCAATCTTAGTTTCTTGGGGAACCCAGAGAAGATCGAAGACGTCCTTAATTATCGTAGGACAGAGTGGGCTAAGGAGCTAGAGAAGAAGAAAGCTTCCCCTTCTGCCTTCCAGGACATCTCTTTTTAGCGAAATGATGAGACTGCGCCATCTAAGAAGACTGAGGCCACCTCGACCCCTCAAGATAATGTAACTATCTGACCTTTGTAAATGATTTTTGCTTCTTATGTAATAAAAATACTTTCGTTTTTTTTTCAAATTTTGTTGCGGTTAATTTCTTTAGTTTATTAGTTTCATCACCGCATTACAAAGATAATGTATAGTCTTCTAAGGAAGTATTATTTACTAAACTCCTGAAAGAAAGCATGACAAAACTTCAAACTCAGCTCGTAGATCATCTTGGTCTTAGTGCAGGGCGATCCGCAAGTGTAAAAAAGAATTGAATGAGTTGTTCATACAACTTAGAAAGGAAACTCAGGGGTTGCTTTTCAAAATTGACCAAATAGTTATGGAAAAAGAAGCTCTTAGCGATTTTGTATTGCGTCGGTGGCGGTATGCTTTAGAGAGCGGTTCCTTTCCACCCGACAGCCTTCATTTGGACTAGTTTAGGCTTTCAAATCTAAATAGGGAGTAAACGCTGTGTATAATTATCATTTTTTTGTACGTGAATTTATTATATTTTCCATATAAACCTGTTTTTTATATGACATGTTTTTTTTTTAATTTTAACTTCGTACATCTCGACTTCTTTTGAATCGAACTTTGATTACTACCAACTAGGTCGATCTTCGTGGGCCTCCCTCCGAATCTTTCGAAGCCTTTGAGTCCAAAAATCTTTCGTTCCAAATCGCTGATGGCCCGGATGAAACCAGTGCGTCTGAGTTTGAGGTTGTGGCCACAACTTCTGTCACGGCTTTGGAGGAAGAGAGTCTCTGTTTGACAGTTACTAACAAAGGGCTTGAAAGAGACTTGAACAATGTCTTTTTCGAGCTCAAGGAAGCAAACGATGCACTAGAGTGTCAGCATCAACATAATGTCAAGTTGCGTACTGAGCTAGATGTTGCAAACTCTAATGTGACTGAAGTAGAGAAGTCATTGAAGGATGGTGAAGCGCTTTATGAGATCGTTTATGAAACGGAGATTAAAGAGCTAACAATGACTACAGAAGACATGTCTCTTCAGGCTGCCCACCAAATTGAGGAGAATGAGGGTGTCGAAGGACGAGAGAAGGCAAAGAAATCTAGCTTGGGCACGACCCTTACTCCCTCTACTGGCATGGACACCTCGTTGGGGGATGAACGGAGAAAGAAATTAAAAGTACACTTCCTAGTAAACTCAATGAGTTGCAGTAGATGGAGCGACAATGGCCAAAGGTGTTTCCTCACTCACAGAGGAAGGGGTCGAAGGCGGATACTCTTAAATATTTTGGTGGCTTTTATAGAAACTCAAAGAAGACTAAGGTTGTACTAATTGATACTTTAGAGAAAATAAGAAAGGATGTTGTGCTCAAGATCTACGTGCTCGAAGATTTACTACGAGGAGCTCAGGTTGCCCTTAGTGTCATAACAGCACTAGTCGACGTGCCTGTGCATGATCGGATTGTCGACCTCGTAGAGAAGCTTAGAAGGGAGAAGGTTAAAGACAAGACGGGACAGATCGCTTTACAACGCGCAATCGATGTTTTTTCCTATTTTGTACAACGCTCTTATCTAAACTTCCTTTATATCAAAGAAGATTTTGAGGTGACTACGGAGGATCCGACAGACCACTAAGCAGTTGTTAATTATGATCCAAGGAAGATCTTTCGCTTCAAAACAGACCTGCCATTGGCTAGCATGCCTAAGCTTAGATGTTTTATGATTAGCGCGGTATTTTAGGATCCTATAACTTTGGATACTTTTGTAAGACCATGTTGTAGAATATTTTTGGTTGTACAAATGCTCATAAGGGTACTGTAAAAAAACATTTATTATTTTTTCTTTTTTTGAAAAGACGTAAATTCCTTGCGAGTTTTTACTGGATTGCGCTTCCTTTTAACTTTATTGGTCTGGATTCCTTTGATTTTTCAGCCTTGCACTACTAGGCGATGTTCGGAGACAACCGACTTGGGGGAGAGGCTCAAATCTGCTCTAATTCGAATTATCGAACTGGAGGGATTATTAACATACACCAAAGGCAAATATAAGGTTTTTTATGAAGATAAGGTCACGACACTGAATGACGACCTTGAAGGGTGTTAATACCTCATATATTGATTTAGATGACAATAACCATATAAATATTGATAGTAATGTTTTTTAAAGTTGTATAGTATATATTGCAGAATATTACACAGGTACAAAATGATTAAACTTGAAGACTGATCAGTATAAAGATCAAGAATGACGATTTAGAGATGATGATCAAGACTTATGAGTTTAAAGATAAAAATTTGAAGAGCTCAAGAATTAAGTATATGGTTATGAGTCATTAGAATAAATTGTTAAAGTCCTTGATAGCAGATTTCGATCTTTATCATAAATTTTTGATCTTTGATATTTAAAAAAAAATTATTTTAACTTCAAAATGTATTTAAATTTTAATATGAAAGTTTTTTAATAGATCAAAAATATTTAAAAACAATGTTTAAATTATTTTACAGAATATAGGATTTTAAAAATAATTTAAAAAAATCATTTTCAAATTTCACTAGCATATGTCGATATACATATTTTCATATATTGACGTAAGGACCGTTGGGGAGATGATTTTTAAATTTTGATTTTTGATTATATCTCTTCATCATACACTTCCTTTTAAACACCGTTTACACCAGTGCAAATATGCCTTTCCTATTTTAAAAAGCTATGATTGTTTATTACATCTTTTCATTAATAAAGACATCTTTTTAAGCACTATATAAAGGGTTAGAAAACAAAAAATTTTAACTAACTTTTCATCTTCTATCTCTAGACTTTCCCCGGTTATTTTCTCAAATACAAATTCTACTTTGCTCTTTATAAACTATTCAAACATTTACATGTACTTTCTCATCAATTCAAAGATCAACTCCCTATCACAAGGGCTATAAGTAATCTTGTATCCCAAGTACAACTACTGGTATTTGAAAATCAACAACTTTACTCTTTATTTATTCGCTCGTTCAAATCAAGTGGATATGCTTAATAGTTCATCTAAATTTAGTAGGTGATCTCGTAGCTCAGTAAATCAAGAGAGTTCGCTTTGGACTCATGATACATGGGGATGTACCTCGTAGCCTTGAAATCGGAATTGTATTTTTGTTTGCATTCTGTCTAGTTTAAAATTGGCGACTGAAAAGAAATATGTACAAGCAATTGTATGAGACTGGATGTCTGATTAGTTAATCTGAACCGGTATAAAATTCCTTATGTGTTCTCTCTTATTTTACTACTTTTATATTTAACTGTGATTGCATCTATGAATGATGCCAACTCCCTCTAGTGTTACATTAGCCTCATGATCTATTATTCCACAACCCACATTTGATATCAGTGCATTAGTTTTCAAAAACTCGTAATTTGATTTTTGAAGAGATAAATGGCTAGTAACACTGATTGTTTACTTTTTAACACTTTTATAGAAAAACAAAATCATGAAACCTATATGTTACTATCAAATAGATTAAAAACTAATTATTCTGAAAAGTCACTTGATGTTTTGGACAGGTATAATGTGAAATTGCAGAAATAAGTATGTTATATGGCGGATGGTGAGCATACACTTGATATTCATACATCAAAAATTAAGGACAAATGAATACTAAATGATGGATACTCAAGACACATGATTAAAATTTGAAAATCATAAAAGTTATAATTTACAAAGATGAAATGTTGGTTAACTTCAGAATTAACTAAAAAGGATATGTGATTGACATCGGCAATGTCGGTAACTCTAAAACTCCTATTATTTCTTATGTTTTGCTAGTTAGGAACTTGAAATATAACCCGTTTAACATTAACCAATTTTGTGATATAGATTTTAAAATTAAGCTTGAAAAAGATATTTTACACATTGAGGATAATGAGTCTAAAATTATCTTTGAATGTACTAGGAAATGTAGTATTTACATCTTAAGTATAAAAGTGCCTTTGTCCTTTGGCTAAACCTAGTGAAACTTGGATTTTGCATAAAAGATCCGGCTTTTTAAAATTTAAACACTTATCTAAATTGCTTAGAATTTTGATTTTGATTTCACAATTCACAAGTATATCATATTTAGGGGGAGTACTGTTTTTCATCCATTTATGTTGATGGCAAAGGGGGAGGAAAATATAAAATATAACACATGCATATATTAAGGGAGAGTTATTTAACTCAATGAGAGTTGTATTATATTTTATATATAAAATTATTTACACAGTTGTCTTCATAAAAAATGGAGAGATTGTCAATACCTTAGATATTGATTTTGATGGCAACAACCATATAAATATATACACTAATGTGTTGTTAAGTTTTATAGTATATATTGCAGAATACTGCACATGTATAAAATGATTAAACTTGAAGACTGGTTAGTATAAAGACCAAGAATGAAGATTTAGAGTTGATGATTAAGACTCGTGAGTTCAAAGACAAAGATTTGAAGACCTCAAGAATTTAGTGTAAAATTACGAGTCATTAGAATGAATTGTTGAAGTCTAATAATATATTTCGATTTTTATCACAAATTTCTGATCTTTGATATTTTAATCAAAATTATTTTAGTTTTAAAATATATTTTTATATATTTTATGAAAGTTTTTTAAGAGTTCAAAAATATTTAAAAACCATGTTTAAATTATTTTACAAAGCATAAGATTTTTTAAACAATTTAAAATAAAAACATTTTCAAATTTCATTAACATATGTCGACATACATATTTTGCATTATGTCGATGATAATTTTTAAATTTTGAATTTTGATCACATCTCTTCATGAGTAGGCAATTCCTTTTAAACACTAGCTAAACCAGTGAAAAAATGCCTTTTACTTTTAAAAAGTTGTGATTGTTTGTCACATCTTTTCACGAATAGCTACATTTTTTTAAACACTATATGAAGGTTTTAAAAAAAAATTAACCGACTTTTCATGTTCTTCTTTCTCTAAACTATATCTACATATTTTTTTCAAATACAAATTCTACTTTTCTCTCCAAACTATTAAAACATCTGCATGTATTCTCTCATCAATTCAAAGACTAAACCACTATGAGAAGAGCTACAGGTTATCTTATATCCTAAGTACAAGTGTTTGTTTTTGAAAATTAACAACTCTACTCTTATTTTTTTGGGTGTGCTTGTTGCCCGTTCAAATCAAGTGGTTGTGCTAAGTAGCCCATCTAAATCTAATGGGTGATCCTGTAGCTCGGTAAATCAAGAAAGTTTGCTCCGGATTTAGGATGCATGAGGGTGTATCTCGTAGCCTTGGAATCAGTATTGTATTCTGGTTTGCCTTCTTTCTGGTTTAAAATTAGCGATTGAAAAGATATATATACAAGCAATTGTACGAGATTGGATGTAAGATTTGTTAATCCAAACCAGTATAAAATTACTCATGCCTTCTCTATTACTTTACTTTATTGCTTTTATGTTTATTTATGATTACATCTATGATTGATTGTTAGTATAAATATGTGTTTTTAATATGTGATTTGATATTAATCTTGAAAGAATTTTAAAAGGTTTACATAAGTCAAAAAACACTATTCATCCTTTTTTCTAGTGTTAAAATCCATTATTCCACAATTCACAAATGGTTGCCTCTTCAGGTCGTTAAACAAACTAGTGTAGAAAATGATCTTATCGCGTCCTTGATCGTCGATGTTGTATCGAGGCTTGGTGGTATTCTTTCGCCTCCGTCGAGGGCTAATCTTAATGTTATTTTCTAATGGAAATATGATTTGAAGAAGTATTGCGAGGCCAAATTTCATGGGTTGAAGAATTACTATAGAAAGGTCTCATTTTCAACTTCTTAGGCAAGATGCGGTTTTAGTCAATGTTTCGCGTCATGGGACCGTAGATCTCACCGTTATGACAACATCATAATCGACGATTCCTCTGGGGCGAATTTGAATCATAGCATAGTTTGTTTTATTATAAGCCGTAGTTTCGACCTAAGCTTTTGATGCAACTTTGCATGACGATAAATTTATTTTCTCCCATCATGTGTGCAAATGCGAGGAATCACACAGCTATGAGCAGATTTTCAGTAAATTTTAGTTTTTAGTATTTGCTTGGCAAGCTTTATTTATTTTATGGAATTGTACCCGATTTGTAGGTTGTACCACATTACATGCATTACCTTTTCTTGCCATTCTCAATTGATTGCTCATGCAGTTCATGCTTCTTGAGCTTATTTTTGGTATTCATGCTCTATTGTGCGCTTAGCATGGTACGCTCGCTATTTGGGTGTAGACTATATTTTGACGGTGAAGTCAGGTCGCGTATCTACAACCTTTTAATTCACGCGTTTGGTTTTTTGTACTGGCCCAGGCTGTATAATATCCTTACGTTCAGTGTACATGATTGATACAGCAGGTAACTTATTGTATTATCCAGTCGCTTGCATGATTTTATGTGGAATTCCATAGTTCTGTGTTACTGAATTCCCTCCCTTTTTTTATAATGAAATTAGGTGAAACCACTAATGCTGCAGCTTTATTAAAGAAAGAAGGAGCTAAATCGGATCTTACTTGTGCCACACATGATGTTTTCAGGTGAAATATGGGTTACATATTATATCAAGGGGTTTTTAGGCTCAAGGAAAAAGTTAGAGAAAAATTTAGTCTCAAGGACAAGAAGTTTGTTTTTTAGGCTGAAGGACACTTTTTAGTGTAAATCACAGAATGATAGTTGTAACTATCATTTTCAATTTGCACTAAAAAGTGACATTCAGACTAAAAAATAAACTTGTCGTCCCCGAGACTAATTTTTTTGCAACTTCTTCCTTGTGCCTATTTACCTGTTATATATCAATGTTACAAAAATAGGAGTTGTATCGGTATTTCGTTTTTTCTATTATACTGACATGCGGTCAAAGAAATTTACATTTGTATAAATTAGAGCCGATCTGCCATTTTCATATTTGTACGCAGCAACTAGCAAATGAATTTACTGAATTAGAAGTATAAATATTGTGCGTTTTGTAGCCCATCTGCAATTGAGAGATTGTCTGGTGGCGTTTTTAAACAAGTGATAATCACGAACACAATTCCAATAGTTGAAGTTATTTTCCTCAACTGACTGTACTTTCTGTTGCAAACCCTCCTGCTGAAGCCATTTTGCGCATTCATGGCGATGCCTACGTTAGTGACATTTTCCAGTGATGCACAGGTCCTAGAGTATTTTATTTATTTTTGTCTTGTTTATATTCGATTTAGCTTTCTATTTTCTTATTTCTCTTTAGGGAATGCAGCAAAGAGAATCCTGTAAGGATGCTTGTTAAATCATTTTGTTAATTGATGCTACAATATTGTTCATCCGATTAAAATAATGGTACCCTTGTAGCAATGTATGAAAATATAATGTTTCTATCCAAAGAAAATTCCATTATAATTTTATGAGAGGAAAAAAAATTGTAATTTTTTGTTGGTTTTGATTAAAGAATCATTTGCATTATTCAAATCAAGATGATGTTCAAAGGTATTTGTAAAAGAAGATGAAATGAGAAAAAAAATAGTCGTACAAGAAGAAAAATACAAGGCTTTAACTTCATTTTATAATATATTATTTTCAAGTCATATTGCTTACATTATCTCTGATTTGAAAGTGTCCGAGTGTTGCTTGTTTATGTTTAACTCTTCATATTTTGATCATAATTCATAACATTGTTTGTACTGGACGAAGAACAGAAGTAGAAATTGTAACTTTTTTTTTGGCCTGGAACATTTACACTGTCATAGCATGCAAGCGATGCAAGAAATTATATTCTTATGATAACACTAGTAACACAAGCACATATTAAGCTCATTTCACGGTTCACAGATGAAAGAGCTAAACATACATAGGTAAATGTACGTTGAAACTTGAATTTGAAACAAATAATCAAGAAGAAACAAAAAAATACAAACAAATTAACAACAATTGTGGCGTGCTTCCATCATCTGGTTCTTGGGCACATCGATAGATTGATCAAATAACAAAATGATAGGGTTCAGAAAGGACTTTTAAAGTTTATGTTCGATGTAAGAAGGAACAAGAGACTTCCGTCCAACAAATTAATTATCTATGAGACAATAGAACGTAGTGTTTGGTTTAAAAACGAATTTTATGTTTTCGGTTTTCAATATGTACGTCAAATATGAAAAGAATGGAGGGATGATGGATGGGATGAAAGAAAGACGGATGAAATGACAAAGGGATTAGGACGGAAGAATGAATTATTTCACGTGTTTGCGTTATTTCTTAAAACACATAAAAAAAACATGTTTTCTATTTTGCATGCTAACTTCGTTTTCTAAATCGGTCGTTTTCGATAATATACATGTGTCATGTGCATTTTTGTGTGAAAGAAAATCCATAAAATAATAAACCAAATTCAATCGAAATGTTCCCAAACGAAGTTTTTGAAATTATGCACTTTCGTTGTTAACTTACATGATAAGTAGAAAGCTTTTATGTTAACTAAAAGATCTATATTTGCATAAATCTATATTGCTTAACCATAAAATAATAAACCAAACACTACCGAAACTGTTGCTTCTATCTATTATTTAACTATAAATGAAAACTGGTACTTTTATCTATTAATTAACACGGATATATGTTCCAGTGCTTATCTAATTTTCCTTATTCCTCTATCTTGACTTCAAATGCGTTCACAAACAATTTTTGCTTTGTTTCTCATTTTTTCCACGTCGGAAACTAGGAGCAGCGCATGTTATCTTCTACCATCCACGCAAGGAAATTAAATATTTTGAAAATGATGCATCAGACAAGTCCGACGTGATGAACACCGAAATTTAATTTTAACTTAAAAAACAAAATAATAAATTTAAAACAAAGGTCAAATAACAATAAGTCACAAGCTTTAAAAAATTATATATGTTTATAACTTGTAAGAATATTTATTTTCTGTATGTGTGTCTATGTGTGTGTATAAAGTTGCTAAACAAATTTTTGTAAAAAGTAAAAGCCATATAAATAATAAGTTGATATTTTTCGTAGAAAATTGACACTGGTAATCATCTCAATTACAATTCCTAGCAATTGGGATAACCAAACTCTTTGGGTGAAGTAGATGCAAAATAATCACCTCAAAAGAAGGAACTTCTAGTCTATCACAATTCCTAGCAATTCCAGCTGGCTTTGGAAATGTCTTCTCCAATTGAGACCAACTCTCCTCCCTCTAAACAAATACAGTGGTGAAGTTCATGTAATCACTTATTATGGAGTGCTTTTGGGTTGAATCTGGCTCGGTATTGAATTATATTATATTATATAACCAAAGGCTAGCTTTTAGTATTCCTTGAGAATGCATAGACAAGGAACTGCATGTTATAATATATGTAAATTATAAAGAGTGGATATGCTATACAATACTTGTTATATTTTTTTTAGTCCCACATTATAGGATAAGTTAAATCTCAAGCTCTAAAACTTTTATATAATGGAGCATGTGTAATGAAAATATATTACTAATTTCAGAAATGAATAAAATGTTTTTTTTCCTAATGGCTTCTTATTTTTATATGGTTTAGAAGTAACGTTTTTTTGCGAAGTAACGTTAATTAGATTGATTTATTTGTTTGTAAAGAAATCAATTCGTTGTGACAATATTTTATATTTTAGGCCGCAATAATGTTAAATTGCATTCATCTTTTTAATCATAAATGCATTAAATGTTGTCGTCATAGTAATAAATTAAATTACCTTATCATCATAAATGCATTGACTATAGTAAATTAAATGATGTTGTGTTTTTATGTTTGGAATAAGTGTAGATATATAGTTTATTATCTGGTGTATTTATTTTAGCAAACAATGTTCGATATAACGAAAGAAATAAGTTTGAATAATAAGCTGAAGTTGTGAAAAGATTTTTTTTTCAACCAGAAGTTGTATAACTCAGTCCAAGACCTGAAGTCCTGAATTATGTAATGATTTGTTGATAAAGTCTATGACTTGAAATCTTACAGTTATTTTTTTTATTAGTCGAAATGTATAAGCTTCTAAACAAGAAGTTCACACAAAATTTGAGAATCCGAAATTCATAATAAATTAATGAGCTTGAAGTTCATGAATTAGAAACCCAAAGCTTTCTTGAAACTATGTGAAATGTTAAGATTACACTTCTTGAAGAAGTTAAAAGAGATAAATACGTCTTAACCAAGATAATGGAAGTGCGTTCAAGAGATTTCAAAAATCACAAAATGAGTTATATCTTACTTACATCTTTGCATTTACATATTATGTTGACCAAATGTCCTAAAGGTATTGTGTTGTATGGAATTTCAAATATGTCTTGAATTGAAAATTAATTATTAATTTAGCTTTGAAAAGAATGTTCATTATTTATAAATATGAATTCAAATGACTTTTAGTCCATATTTCTCATTTTTCATTTCAGTTTATATGCTGTAGTTGGTTTAAAATGTTTTCCCCCATTATATATACTTCTATGTAAAAGTACACATGGTCAATTTATAGGTTCTGTGCAATGCGAAATATAATTTCATTTCAATATGTGCAACATTAATTTAATTATTCTCTCTGTTGCTATCTCATTGATATATCTAAATATAGATCTGATATTTACTAATCGCACTATGTTATGAAGCCTATAGTTTTGACAAATTATTTTTGGGTGCATTAGTCAAGCTATTTAATTGGCGAAATACATTATAGTATTATCCAGAGGAGATAACTCATATAACGTACTATTTAAGTTTATGGATGTGCGTGTATATAATCTCTTGATGAGATGTTTTCTTTAAAATTTATATTGCAAATCCAACATCCCAGAAGAGATGTTATAGAAATTTTATTTTTGTTAGATTGCAATTCCTTAAAAAGAAACACTATATTCCCTTGAGGAATATCATATAAAACATTAGAAGTTATAAAAATAATTTCTCTAAAAAAAGTATTGTATACTAATATTACAGTTTAGAAGTAGTGGTTCTATATCTTGCATCTTACTTTCATTTGGTGCATATAATTTTGTTACTGTATTAAAAGTTTGACGCGACATTTCAAAAACAGTTACAACAAAAATCTCCAATAGAGATATTTTATGCTACTGCAAAAGTACTAATTATGTAATTTATGTGAAAGAAATATTGTATATTGATATGACATTCTAATAGTTTGCATATATATCTCTGGAAGAGATAAGTTTGCTCCAGAAGCGGTGATAGTAAAATATCTCTAGAAGAGACTTATACATTTGGAAATGATCAAATATCTCTAGAAGATATTTGTTTGTATATTTGGTAATTTTATTAAACCAAATAAATGTACAGAAATTTGATTATGGAGGATTCCAATTTAGTTTAGATTTGATTCTAACTTAAAATTTGAGAGCTATGTAATATGTATCATATATTTCATTATGATTATATCAAACCTCCCAAATAGGTAAGATATCAAATTGTCTCTAGATTACACTATTTTATGTTCATGTGTCTAATTATATGCTAAAAGTCATTGTCATATATATTATTTCATAAGAAATATTATACATACAACCCTTTTTTGAAGAAATATCTTTAAATATTCTTTTGAAGAGATAGTCTATATGTCATATCATACATTTCATGAAAGCTATAAATACCATCTTGAAGAGGTCTATATGTGCAACTAATATAATATAATATATTTATAAAATTCCAAGTGTCCAGTAGCTACTCTTATTTTTTGGGTAAGTATATCTCTTTTATTGAACTCTCTAGAAGAGATGTGTAGAAATGTCTATATGTAATTATAATTATATACTGTTCTCTCATAAGTAATCATAATTAATGTTTTAAAGATATGTTTGAGATATAATTGAGAATTAAAATTTAACAACTTGAAGTTGTGTGTATAAATATTTGAACCAGAAGTTCTATATGGTTCCAAACCAGATGTTTTGAACATTATCATACAGTCATGAAGCATGCCTATTGACATAGATCTATACACAGATATTAATAGTTGTAATAGTTTGTTCTAAAACTCACTAACTCAAATGAGAAAGAATATGCAAATATATAATATATATGTAATAAGTGGATGCACGTATATATCAATATATCTAGATATTCAAATAACAACTTGAAGTTTGTTATGAGCTGATCTTATAGATTATGCATAAATATAATTCAGTGATTCAAAATTCAATCAACATAAATGTTGAACGACCTAAAGTCCTATATGTATTCAAATGATCTACATAATAAGTAAATTCCTCCAATTGGTTAGATCAATGAACGAGAACAAACTCTAATAAGCAATATCAATTGAATGCATCTTATCAACTGATAAAAAAATTATCCTCCTATAATAATATGTATGACGTATTTGCTAGTAGCAATATCATAATGGATCAAAATGAGAATCCAAAGAAGATTACGATTAAATGTGAAAATGTTCGTCAACATTGAGGGGGGGGGGAGGATAAAAGAGATGCACAATCTTAAGTAACTTAAATAAATTATCAATAATATCCCAAGTATACATGCTACAACTAGTTGTAAGCCTAGAAGGACCAAAGGGTATAAATCACATCTAAAGTGTAGTAGAGAAGTTAGTTTGAAATATTTTTGAAGAAAGTAATAAAGATGCCAAATATAGAAGGTGAGTGTTTTTTAAGAAACACTTAAAGGTGCTCTGGAAGAGAGCCATGACATGATTGTCAAATAAAACTAGAAGTGGTTTGGGTACCTAAATAGAATAAATATTGAGATATCAACAAATCATATCTAGAACTGACAAGAAATAATCACCAATGATAAATTTTTAAATAATAAAAAACGCTTATGTTTATAAATAGATTAAAGATCTTGAGTTAGAGGAAACACGATTGGCCATCATGAATCATTTACTAATATAGAAATGTGGACTTGTAATCCGCAAAGTAGCGAAAGTGTTTGAAACACTTAATAAACCTCAAAGGTATAAATATTGCTTAAATCATATTAAACGATGAAAGCATACAAATTCCTGAAGAATATAAATAACTTTAGTGGTCATAAAGAATGCAAAGAATAAGAAGCATAGATTACATCCATCTTTTAAGCATTTTTGTAATGAAAATCTTGATATAATTCATGATAAGTAAATTACTTTCTATTTTTTAGTATTATTGTAATGAAACTTTTAATATTCATCAAAGATGCTGTTGTAATATACAAAAATGATTTGAAGCACAAAAATAAAAGCATATGAAGTGTTTTTCCTAAAGAATATTAATAACTTTAGTGGTTATAAAGAATGCAAAGATTAAGGAGCATAGATTACATCCATCTTTTAAGTATTATTGTAATGGAAATCTTGATATAATTCATGATGAGTAGATTACTTCCTATTTTTTAGTATTGTTGTAATGAAATTTTTAATATTCATCGAAGATGCAGTTGCAATATGAAAAACTGGTTTAAAAATAGATTACATCCTTCTTTTAAGCATTTTTGTAATGAAAATCTTGATATAATTCATGATAAGCAAATTACTTTCTATTTTTTAGTATTATTATATTGAAACTTTTAATATTCATCAAAGATGCTGTCGCAATATGCAAAAATGATTTGAAGCACAAAAATGAAAGCATATGAAGTGTTTTTCCTAAAGAATATTAATAACTTTAGTGGTTATAAAGAATGCAAAGATTAAGGAGCATAGATTACATCCATCTTTTTTGTATTGTTGTAATGAAAATTTTGATATAATTCATGATGAGTAGATTACTTCATATTTTTTAGTATTGTTGTGATGAAACTTTTAATATTCATCGAAGATGCAGTTGCAATATGCAAAAATGGTTTAAAAATAGATTACATCCATCTTTTAAGCATTTTTGTAATGAAAATCTTGATATAATTCATGATAAGCAAAATACTTTCTATTTTTTAGTATTATTGCAATGAAACTTTTAATATTCATCGAAGATGCTGTCGCAATATGCAAAAATGATTTGAAGCACAAAAATGTAAGCATATGAAGTGTTTTTCCTAAAGAATATTAATAACTTTAGTGGTTATAAAGAATGCAAAGATTAAGGAGCATAGATTACATCCATCTTTTAAGTATTGTTGTAATGAAAATCTTGATATAATTCATGATGAGTAGATTACTTTCTATTTTTTAGTATTGTTGTAACGAAACTTTTAATATTCATCGAAGATGCAGTTGCAATATGCAAAACTGGTTTGAAGCACAAAAATGAAAGCATATGAAGTGTTTTTCATAAAGGTAGCATACAAAATGCATAAAACGCAAATCATATTGGGAAGAAACAATCTTGAAAAATTCGATTGTTTCGTAGGAAACTATTTGTAAATGATGAAGATCTAAAGAAAGGAAAGTAGAATTATTGTCCTCGGATTTTTAACGCTTGTCTAAGCTATGTTACAAAAGTATTTTGTAACGTTGTGACATTTCGACGCTCGAAAACCGACATGAATTCGTCCACTGTATCAACTGCCGAGCAATCGAAGGCCGGAAAACCGTACCGTTAGGGTTAAAGAAAAGGTAGAAGATAGAAGAAGAGAGAGAAAGATAGAACAGAACAGAAAGAAACAACAGAACAATATATGAATCTCACAATTGCAGTGGAACAACATATAATAGATAAATGAATAATCTTTAAACAAAAGAACTATATCAGTTATTACATTAAATCACATTACATTACATTACATTACATTACATTACATTACATTATCAGAGTGTACAACAACAAACAACAACAAACAGCGGAAAAGAAATACTATATACTAGTGAATACGCCATGCCATCCAGCTTGCCTCCAGCAACTCCTGAATTCCAGAATATCCTGATTACCTAACTCTGGACTGCCCGTGTGGAAATTGGTGGGCACCCAGAGTTTAGAAAGGAAAACAATAAACTCCGAGTTAGTCATGGGACTGGTGTGAGAACTTAAAATAGTTTATTTTTAAAACAAAGTACAGGATAATTTTAAAATAGATTCGCAATGCTTTTTAGAAAATGAGACTACCATAAGGCCTCCCGCACACACACACAATGCAAACACAGAATCGGAGGAGATTTCTCCTTATGATAGTCAAAGATGCTTGATACGCATTAAAAAGAAACATTTTATATTATTACTAGTGCATAGTGCAGAAAACATTTCAAAAGTAAAGATATAAATTTTAGCCAGCATAGGCATTTCACACTTATGTCTACTATAGCTACCATGTTCAATAGCAGGTTACCGCCACATTCCATGGCAGGTTATACAAATAAAACCGTACAGGGTTCGTATTGTTTCTTTGGATTTCCAACAAATGGTCAGGTCAAGGAACTTCCCATTGCCACATGGGTAAGCCTCTGGAAAGACGATCCGAGAACCTAACCGGATCTCTGCCAACACAAGGTCGGGTTACCCCTAACTGGGTAAATACTGACATGAATATGTCATTCCCCGATCGTAACCGATCTATATCCAAGGATCCTCGATTCCAACAACCACAAAGTAATAAATTTGCAGCAACAACATAGGTTAAGTATCTGGGCTCCATACCATGATACCACCTCTATCCAGAAGGAATGACATACACTAAAGGGGCGCTACCCCCTAATAACCTTGATGCATCCTTCCTGTTTTGACCATTTTCGGGGTGTGAGATCCGACGAAGTCTCGTCCACAAAGCCACGCTTTATACAAAAGTTGTGCTTTGTTCAACAAATGCTCAACAGCACTTAGCATATCACACTACCAAATTGAGAGTATATCACTAATAACCTTCAACTACATAACCTCTGAGCTCGTATGTCTCAGAGAAGGGTGTTAAGCTAAGAGAATAAATTCTCCGCCACCAATAGAAATATATTTGAAAGAAATCAGCTTTATATCTCAATTTGTAATGTCAGACATATAATCCATACAAGTCTGTTCCGGGCTCGAACAGAACCGAAGGCACTTCCAAAGAAGCCCTCGCAATCCGGATGTTTACTAATCATGTCCGGACTTCCCGTCACTAAGGGTAATAAAACCCCTATATCGGAGATCGGCCGATGCAGAGTCACTCGACGGTAATCCTTCCGTTTTCAAAAATATCCGGTCTTCAACACCAGTCATCAAATGCAATCCATAACGACGTATCACATATTCGGAATGAGTTATACGACCCCAAGGTCCTTTCCCGGCTAACCCGAATAGTGAGCGCTTATTTTGAAAATAAGTGTGGCATTCAAATTCAAACAAATCACAACATATACCTATTTAAAGGTAAATATTGATAGTCGGTTATTTAACTATGAATAGGTATGCTCAACATCACCAGATTCCAAATTATTTATTTTCCAAAATATCTTTACTAGATATATAATTTCCACACTTCAACCATTTGAAAACAAATTTTCAAATCACTTTTCCCCTTTACCACTTTTGAAAACAAATTTCAATCATTTTCCTTACGCGGAAATACTTTCATTTCAAAATGGTTCATTTAAACCAATTAAATAAATCCTTAACGATTTACTTTATATTTACGTTCCAAATCCGTAAATTTATCTCCACACTTCAAAAATAAATCAACGTTTATTTTTAAACAAATTTCCCTTTCTTTTATAAATTCCATAGTGAATTTACAATTCCAAAATATCTATGAATATACGATTTCCAAATCGATTTCTAATATTCATTTTCAATTTATCTTTAAAAGATAAAATCTCAAATTTTATTCATATCCCATTTACACGCCAAAATCCACTTATAAGTAAATTTAACTATAAATCTTTTATTTTACAAAATCTATTCATTTTATAACTTCTCAATTTATAAATCTATAAATTTCATTACTTACTAATCCATCCATTTACTATTTCATTTTAACACAAAAAAACTCGTTTTATAATTCTATTATTTTTAATTTATAAATATCAATTTTATATATCTTTTATATAAACCGTTTATAAAAATCCAAAAATCTCAATTTAAACTATTTTATAAAATTCATTAACTCCATATTTCAAAAATTACATTTTAACTATATTTCTCAAAAATCATAAATCTTTATAATATTAAATTCTTATAACGTTAATTTATTTAAAATGAATCAATTCAAAAATTTAATAAAACGTATACTTTCAAAAATCACTTTAAAACCCTTTTTAAATTTGAAAATCATCACTTTAAAATCTTTTTTATAATTCCAAAATTGGCCCAATGATGCAACACACCAAATAGTCAATCACGACAACAAAGACATCATATATCAGTATATGATAATCAACAAATATCACAATATCTGTAATCAAATAAATACTGGTGAGGAATCCAGTTGGATCCCTACACCTGTTTCCCTGCATCCACAGATGTTAGCACAATACCAATTCCGTTCCAATACGGAATATTCGCGGTACATAGGATTTTTAAAATACTATCCGCTATTATGCGGCGCAATAGGGTCTCATCCGCTAGATAATGCGGGAAAATCAACTCCAAGTACATAAATAATACCAATTTCACTTTGCAGTGAAATATTCGTGGTATATGTTTTCAATAAATAACCTTCGCTTAATATACGGCGTATAATGTCTATTTAACAATCAATAGATAATAATTTATCATCCAGGCATACAATCATCAATTTTAAATCTAACTATTTAAAATTTAAATCGAAACAATTCGATTGAGTGAGAAGTTTTCACCTTGAATTTCCAATATCAGTTCCAGCGTTTTATTTCGAATAAAATTAAACGTGCGTTTAATTTTACCCAAAATTTTCACTACATCCAATCGACTCCAATCCAACTCCATCGCGTAGTATTCGTCAATACGGTTCCAACGCAACTTGTTTCGTAATTTTTCGACCTCGTATGAACAAGATATGATTTTTCAAAGATTATACGAATTAATATATATATATATATATATATATATATATATATATTACAAATTAAATTTTTATTTACGAACCCTAAATCAATCGTGACCGTTGATTACTGAGCAACCAAATCTGGCCGTGAATCACTTTCTTCCCGTTCACACGAGAAAAAACCCAGGCCTGTTCGAAATAACCCATGCCGCCATCATAAATCGAATTTTCGCACCCTACCCCGATGTCTTCCACGATGATCAGATGGCGCAACATCGCGCGTCTCCCCCAAAGTCACCACCGGCCAGAATCCGGCTCCACTCGGTCAACTGTAGCTCGCGAAAATCGAGAATGAACGTGGATGCTTTACAGTGAAATTCCCATCGATCCGTTGCTGTAATCGCGATCATGACCGTTGGATAGCTAGTTCGCAACGTGCTCTACAATATTGTAGTTGGTGATTTCTTGTAATTGTTAACGGATTTGAATAAATTTAAGGAAGAACGGAGAACAATTTCGGCCATTAATATTATCACTGGCGGCTGTAACCCTAGCCAGCGTGTTGAGTGAAAAAAAATGAAAAGAGTGGTGCTTTTATAGAAAATTTTCAAATTACTATTCGCTCGAAATTTTCCGAACTCCAAACAAAGCGTGCTGGCTGGCGTTTCCAGGGTTTACCCCGCGTTCCGGACACAATGGAATAGGTTTCGGAGGCTAATTTAATCATCTGTGCGAGTTACGGAAATAAACGATCGATTTTAAATTAAATCGGTTAAGCTAATTTCTATGCGTTTGGGCTCGACCCGGACAAACGGTAAATCCGATTGACATGAAATTTGAAACCATACAATAATATCACATTACAGATCCGATGAAACTGGTTTCGTCGAAATCCGAGGCTGTTTAAAAATGAATATTTTAACTACTAATCTGCATGCTGCTTCCCTTTTTGTGCTTGCTGACCCCTCACCAATTCTCATGATGGTTTGAAAGTACTACTGATTGGGGGAGCTGGTTCTTGTCGCAAACATTATTTCACGCGCAGTTAAGATAAGATTTCTCTTGCTTATTTCATTTGTCGTAGAAATTAGATTTGATTGTTTGCAGTCCAGTGTGATCAATCTTAGTCAAGTTTCTACTGGTAATGGCTTTAGACTAGAAAACCTTATTATTATGTTCTTGCCAAATATGTCATACGACGATTGTCAACACTGTATCAATGAAGGTCCTTCATTATGTATGTTTGATGAAACTTGTTTGTGATTTGATCGATGATATTGTAATGTATTGTATTATTTAATTTTATGTTATATTAAATATATATACATATGTATGTGTATCACATACACATATATAAGTGTGTGCATGTATGAAGTATCAATCTGAAAGTATAACATGTCCGTAAGTTACACCCTGTAAAATTTACATAAATAAATTAATAGTTAATAAGGCTTCAAAATTGGAATGTGAGCAAATGACGGAATTTGGTCACGAAACATGCACTATTGCGTATGTGACGATTTTAGAGCAACTTTCATATTTGGAGTTTCGTGATCGGTGTTCAAACAAAGAAGTTACGAGCGTTTAAAGCATTCGAAATGAAAATAATTAGAAAACAAAAATAGTAATAAATATAATTAATAAACGGGAACCCACCGGTCGGGCCCCACTATGGACCGGTCGACCGCTCATAAGGGTGCAGTCGACTGGCCGATGCACATCGGCTAGGATTTGAAGCTTGGTCAATGACCCGGATTTAAAATTTTTAATCTAACGGATACAACTGATTCGAGTACTTATAAATACAGGCATAATCCGTCTCTTCTCTTCTCATAATTTCTGATTCAAGCAACCAAACTCTTCCAATTTCTCCTCCATTATTCCTCGTAACTATAAAATAATTTGTATCTATACAAATTGGAGAAAAGCAGATTTTTTTTGGAGAAGAGCAGAAAAAAGAGGAGAAGCGAATCAGCGTTGCACAATAAAGAGGTAAATTTCAGTATTATGAATTTATATTCCTCTTAATCACAAATTTCTTCTTGGACCTATAATTCTAATAGTATGCATATACCATGTTATACATATTTCTTTGGACTAAAAAGGAGATGGAGTTGAATTAAAATATCAGACTCGGATTTGGAGATTTGGAAAGCCTGAAAAGGCGAGTGAAAAATTATGCAATGTAACTATAATATAGGAATTTATTTCATTGTGTTTTTATTTAATTATTATGCCTAAATAAAGTTTTAGAGAGTTGTAGGTTCGAATTAAATGCATAAAATATTGCCTACATATTCTGTAATTTAGGAATATTACTTACACCTAGATCTGGAGGTTAGTCCCCAAGTTATTAAAAGTTGAATATCAATAAAGTATAGAATTTATTCCAGATCTACATAGGGTCGTAAAGATGTTGGTATAATTTAGATCTGCCTTAATTCCATTGGAATGTGAATTTCTGTTTTTAAATTTGTTGGAAATATTATCCATGCTACCTCCATTGATCATCTAATTTCTTAAATATACAGAAAAATTGCAGCATTTAGATTTACAAGGAATATACACAAAAAGGGAAAAATATGTGTAAAGTATGGATTTTCTTTCCGTGGTTTACACCGTATATTTCAATAAAAAGAAAAAAAATTCTTGTAATTTCAACCGAAGCAAATCTCTTATTTTAGATTAATTTATAGAAGGTTATAACGGAAAACTTTTTTGTAAGGATAATTCTAACGGGTTAAAATATGGATGGAAAAATTATAGTTAGGGATTAATACTAGAAACAAAAAAATACATACATGAATATGTAAAACCATGCTAAACATTCAAAATAAAATTATAATTAATGCAACATAATACCCGTTAATATTTGTAGTTGATATATTTAGAACGTTAGAACAAATCGCATAACAAATAATAATATTAGGAAATAAAGATGGAAATATTTGTAACTTCAAAATTAATTGGTTAATAAATGTGCAATAAATAAGGAGTTACAAGAATTTAAATATGTTATAAATGGATTAATGAGACTGACTAATGAGATAAGGTAAAATTTTAATAAGTAAATAAATGTCATTAAGAAAACGTTCTGGTAAGATAATAATCATTTATTTCGAGCAAAGTGGCATTTATAAAAATTCTAAATAAACATGTTAGGTAATAATTAAATATTATAAAGCAATATAATCGTCATTATGGTAAATTATATAGCCTTAATTATACAAATACAGATTGGGGGTTTAGCCCAACACTTGAACTAAGGATGATCGATTTGATTTCGTAGGTTGGGATGCGAGGTTAGTAGAGTTATACAACAGAAGTCTGTCCTTCATTCAGAGACTACCTACAGTTGTGTACACTCACTACTGATGTGGAATATCGCCAACATAAGACCCATAGAAGTGGAATATGAGTTGTGAATAAGAAAGAGAAAATACCGAGGGTTCGCCTAGGATTTGAAGTACTAAATGGCCCCATACCATATAGGAAATGGGGCGTGATGCATTTTTAATAAAAGACAGTAAGTAACTTAAAGGGGTATGGTTATACCACCTTTTGGCTAGGTAGTATACCATTGGATTTGGCCAAACAGACATCATGACCATCAAGGCGGGAGGCCCAAAGAGATGGCTACCAAGCTTGGAGATCAGCTATAAACAAGACTATGGACGATAGTCAAGCAGATTAGGATCAGATCCCTAATTTTTGTCCCAATCAAGGTGCAATCAGTATGAAGTGACATGGAATGCCTCATGAGGATATATTTCAAATTTCAAGTCGATTGGAGTTCATATGCTCGAGTTATGGAAAAACGAAGAGGGATCAGATTGTATTTAGCTCAACAGTACAACTCAACGATGATCACCCCATAACTCAACAACCATAAGGCACATTGAAATAAAACTTTGGGAACTAGAATAAGGGATCCTATGGAGTCTACCCTAGGGATCGCACGTCATTTAGAGGAGTCTGGAGGGATCGGCCCTTATCCCTCCAAAGGGATCGGCTATAATCAGTCTTCACAACAATATCGTAACAAAGATCGATCAATAACTCAAGTTCTACTAAATCAATTGGCATGAAACTTGGAGACTAAACATAAAATACAACATGGAGTAGCCCCTTTAGGGATCGCATGGCAATTGGAGAGGTTTGGAGGGATCGACCTCTATCCCTCAATATGCCGATTTGTTTAGTGCAAGTGAGCTAGTTAACCCTTAGATTATTCTTTGAATTGCATTAGTAGTATGACGATTAAATTATATATTATATTACAAAAGCCATATATAGGAATCATCGTTTTCGATGGTTACAACCGATAGACTAGCATTGACGATGTGTATGGCCCGCTTCATATTTGAGAAGTATTAAGTAGCCAGGGATTATGTAGTGAAATGTTAAGATGTATATATATACATATGCATATGTGTGTGTATATATGTATATATGTGTGTGTAGCCAAGGTTTTAAATCTTAGATTTTGGTCCCGTCTCGTCTCGAGAATTCTATACATAATATCTCATATCAGACGAGATCTCGGGGGAGATGAGTCTATCTCGAGTGTACATCTCAGATTGACATAATGGATTTTAAAATCCTACTCGGGACAATTTCGGAGTAACTTAAGCATCTAAAATTGACATTTTAAAGATTTTTATAATAATTGTTATTTAAATATAAACTTAATAACATACATAGTTTAAAAAAAATCAATAATTTTAATTTTTTTAGAGGATAGTGGCTACATGATTGCTTAAATGGATTTTACTCATTTGAATATTAAAAATAAAAAATAAACAAAAAGTCATCTTTTTTTCTCACTCGTTAAAAAATAAAAGATAGAGTTAGAGGGCCAGTAAAAAAATCATTAGAATGCAAGTTCTTTTGGACGAACATAAGAAGTTAAAATAATGTGTGAATAAAAAAACATCTTCATTTAAGATCTTCTATTGAGATTTATCTAAAATCTCATTTAAGATCTTAATATCTTATACGAGATGAGTGTCGAGTAATAGATAAATATAATTTTATGTCTCATTTCGCTCAAGTTCGAACATGAGATCTTGAGTGAGATCTCGGGTGATATGAACGAGATTTAAAACAGTGTGTATAACATAACTTGGAAAAGGTTTGGTTAGATATATCGTACTCATATAATAACTAATGGATTAGCCATAGATAATAGACATAGCATTTAAATGGAACCAATCGGTATAAGTTCATGTTGTGGATAAAGTATGCAATTTTTCAATAACCAAAATGTTATATTGACCCCCTTCCTCATTTCAACCCACAGGATAAATTTAGAGGGACAAATCGTTGGAACAAGATGAGAACGGTTGATGGAGAAGTCTTCTTATTCATGTTCGAACCTGACGAGGTGATTTGATGTCTAAAGGAACACTGTTGATTCCGAGGTAGTTGCATAAGTCGGTATTTATGTTCTTTTATATTTTACATTCTGTTGTGACTTTAGATTGATCGGTATCTGATATACTTATGTTTATTATAGGCTACCAAAACCAATGATCTGTACTTTAATGGATTTGGATTTTGTCAACATTTAGGGCCATTAAGGTGCGAATTGTTATATTTCGTATCAGAGCTTAGGTTAATCAATCATAGGAATTAGGACATTTTGAGAGAACATATTTTTATTTATATATATATATATATATATATATATATATAGACACACACCCCAAGCTCTATAAATTTCGATCATAGAGTAGTTGGGGTCGTATTCCAAAAGGATGGCCAAGGCGATTGTCAGTTAGGAAAATATTTATAGAGTTAAAAATCACGCACCTTACCTCGATTGCCCTATGGACTGTTGGCTGTATGCAAGACGTTAATTAAGAAGAGCATGAGTACAACAGATGAAAGATTCCAAAGGCTGGATGGTACTTGACTTCTTTGTTAAAACTTGGTTGCCTTGTGATTGTGGATTTTGATGGATTAGTGATTGAAGATGCATATTTTATCTAAATAGGTAGGAAATAAGGATCTATATGTTATAAATATCTGAAGGCAAGTTCTCGCAAAAGAATGTTCATCGATCACCATAAGGTGACAAACCAAATTTTATCATAGAGGAGTAGAAGAAGAAAAGTCCATTTCTGGGTCCGACCCATATGGGAGAATTAAAAAAAATTGTGAAAATGCCTTGAAATGTTTGGATGGATTTCTAAAAGGATTTTTCCAAAAGGGTCCATTTGGAAACTTTAATTTTGAAAGCAGGAAAGTTTTGAAATTCTTAAATATATATATATATATACATATATATATATATATAGTAATATAAAAAGATGAAGTACCTTGGTTTAAAAGGTTTTTGGCAAAAATGAGATTTCCATTTTCAAAATAAATAGAAAAGAAGCATATGATTAGCTAGACGATTTTTCCTATTTATAAAATCATTGGAATTTTTTGAAATCCTGTCTTCAAAGGGTGTATATAATAGAAATGACATTTAATTTTATTGGGGTATGTAGTAAGGAAGTGTAGAAATTTCCGCTGGTAAAAATAAAAGGAATATTCCCATATAAAAATAATACGAAGAATAATAGCTGGAATATTTTCGCGTATTAAATCTTGTTAATGGCAGAAGCAGTATAAGTTAAGAGTACTACGAAATAAGAGAGCAAAAGGTTTGAAGAGCTAAATGGTAAGTTCGGGCTCCGTCATGTAGCGGACAAGAATTTTTTGGGACAGCTCGGATCGTGTCGGATTGAATAAGATGTTGCAGAACGATTATTATTATTAATTAAACTGTCCCGAATTAGTTCTAGGTTCAACCTACACCCAAAATTCGGTTAATGGTCGATCCTAGCAGTCGACCTCAGCGGTTCACCGATAACCCTAAAGCAGTAAAGCTCTGGAACAAAATCAAAGAAAACTAAATCATGGAAAAGTCTCAACAACACATACACACACATGCATATGCATGTGTACACATGGTGACATGCAACAGTGAAGCCACCGGACTACATGAAATCTAACAATAACCAATGGACTCAGACTTGAAGTAACAAGAAGGATTAACTAAACCCAGAAATGATGACTAGAAACACTATAGCAACTCAACACAATGCATATGTTAGCAGTGATGTACACATTGAACCAAACAACTATACATAATGTGAAGATATCAAGTGAAGGCACACCAGCTTGAATGTACATAAGCAACAATGCACATCAACTATCAAGTACAGACTCAATGAAACAACACTCCAAACAAGCCACATGTTCCAAACAACTAATATTACACATAACTTCAAGCATGCAACCGAATACAAGTCGAAATGCTCAGCTCACAAAAATGCAAAGCTATGCCAGAAAGTGCAGACCACATTCATATAAAACTATGGTCAAGTACATACATATATATATATGTATGTGTATATATATATATGATGCATGTGTAGTGATAACTAGTACAGCAGCTCGAATGAGCACGTGCACTTATATACATATGCAACAGCCGGAATACAACTAGAGAATCACCAAACAAGTGAGGTAGACAAGACAATAGTTCCGGATAAGTGAAACATGGAGATGGCATTGATGTACACATATAAAACAGTGGACAATGTAACCCAGGCCAATGTCATGATACAACTACAGATGCAAGCAAGTCAGAAATCAAGGCATGTAGCCGTGGTGACCAAGATAATAACAAAGTCAAATTTACACAAAATCAAAGTGGCCAAAGTCAAATGTAATAATAGTTTCAAATTGAACAAGTCAGTGCCGAAGTTAAATATTATCACAGTCAATAAGCATAAAGAAAGGAACCAAAGTCAAGTTTAGATGCTAGAAAATCAAGCCGTGGTAGCCAAGGAATCAAACAAGTCAAAATCGAGCCATGATAATCAAGTAATCACAAAATATACGAATTTGAACAAGTTAGCACAAATCTCAGGCATTCAAGCAAAATTGAACAACAAAACAAATTATCAGACAATCGAATATTTAGGGAATTGAACCCTATTTAAACCCATAGTCACCATTGCCCTAAAATCCATCGAGTTCAAGCAATCCAATCGGTAAAGCAAAAAGCATAAATCACATACCATTAAAATCGAACTCGATCGAGAAGCAACCGCAAGCAAAAATCAACAAAGGGATCAAATCGAAGAGTATTTCATCACTGCAATATCAAGTGGCGCCTCATTTTCAAAGCCCTAGTTTATAAATTTGGACGAACGGTTATAAAAGAGAAAGAAGCCATTTTTAGCGCGAAGGAAAGAAGGTCGAAGGAATAAAAAGAAAATGGGGATTTCTTATTTGGGCCGGTTGCCATAAAGTATCAATTGGGCTTTATTTTTAAAATCAAGGTTTGATTTTTAAATTGTTTTTCAATTTGTATTTTTTTTCTTTTAAAACGGTTGTAAAGTCTAGTGTGTGACTAGAGATGAACTACAATGGTGTAGTTCGAGACTTCGTGACTCAATGGCTGAGTTGTGGTAGAGTTTTGAGTGTAGAGTCAGGTTAGTCAATAGCAGGTGTCGCGAGTTTACGTGTGTAAGCGTCTGACTACTTAATTTCTAGTTGAAACCTTGGTGGCAGCACGTAGGCAGGGTTTTGCCGAAGCTGGGTAAATCGGTGTTGTTCTGTTTTTGTCTTTTATATTCTGCTATTATCCATGTTGCTATTTTTCTGCTATTATCAGTACTGCGATTATTTTATATATTTTCGCATTAATTTTTTATAATTAATAATATCACCCTATTCACCCCCCTCTAGGGTGAAACCGATCCTACAATATATACATCATCAAACATATATATATATATATATATATATATAATAGTTAAATATATATGTATATATATAAGGCTAAATAAAATGTATATATATGAATAATTAATTCCATTCAAATACTTAAAACATATATATATATATATATATATATATATATTAAAATTATTTCCAAATCAAAATTAGCATAATAAACATACAATAATAATTTTATCATTATTTTATATATATATAATAAATAGTTTCGTTCATAATAATTAAAAATATTAGTAATAAATATTGAAAAAACAAATTTTAAAATGTCAGAAAATTTAGGATCATAAAATACAGGTTTAAAATTTTTTTTCATGATTTTTTGAAATAAAATATTATTTTTAATAAATAAAAGAAATGTTCAACCTAAGTAATTTAATTATTAAAAATATTAAATGTTAACAAAAAATTCTGAAAATTTTTCCATGGGTTACTGCATTGATGCAATATTTATTTTAAATATGATAAACAATTCAAATAATCAATAAAAGATAATTTAAAATTATTTATATGTATAAAAAATTTATTTTCGACTTTGATAATTCATATTATGTATAAATAGGTGAAAGGAAAAATTCTAAGCCGTTTATACGCTATAAATATACATATATGTAGTTATATGTTTAAAATATACATTAGTCTATATTTAAATTAATATATAAATATACGCAAAATAATTAATAATGAAATTTTTTAATTTCTTACAGCAAATTATGTTTGTTTATACATAAATTATAACACATGATAATATAACCATGCACATAACCAAACTAATTTGTGACAACTACATATACCTACGAAAATCTCACCTAACTAGTTATACAGCATTAATATATATACAGATTTGGGATTATTCAATATTAAATCATAAATATGATATGATTACTGTTTATATAAATAAAATAATAATTGATGATGCCTTTGAGTCCGCTTGAATCAATGAATTCTCTTCTCTAGTTATGCTCGATCCGTCAGATTGCAAGTCTGGAATCGTCGACCTTTTCTATCAAATAGTGCTTTTACTTAACTTGAATTGATTTGAGATTCTTAGAACGGATATGGGGATTAATTTCGGCCAGCAAACTTGATAATTATGGCAGCCAAAAGTTATTTTTTGATTAAGGGTTTAGATATATATACATAGCATTGTACAAGAGAGATATTAGGACAATCTCATTACCTATTCTCTCTTAATCTTAGTCGTCCATCTCTAGGTCTAATCCTAAGCTTTAGCCGCCTCCATTGTCAAAGCCGAAATTTGCAGCCCTATTGATGGGCGTTAAACCCATTTAAGCCTAAGCCAAAACGCTACGCAATTAAATCTAATTTAATGGCTTATTGATATCGTATATCGATTGGTACATTTATAACTATTATAAATATATATAACAATTTTTATTTCTCAAACTGTATTCAGATTTTTGTAATTAATATTTCATAAATATTAATTAATTTAATTCATTTATAACAATTATAAACTAATTAAATCATTCAGTCTTAATGGAATTCATCATTTCAGTTGTGTAACTCTTAGATGTAAATTTGGTCAGCAATAAACACCGAACAATTCGAATGTAAATGTTTACACGTCACTTAGCAAGTGGTGTGACATTATGTCCAAATTTATCGCCTATTCATTTTCAGTAAAATCTTATTTAATTTAATAAGCATTACCCATTAGTGCCATTTATATACACCAATTCTCTTCGTCAAAAACTGTATCACTTTGGATTTATGGAATTTGGTAATGGTTAAAATTCCAATATTGTCCGTATTAAACTCTATAGTTCAAACACAAAATCCTTGGTTCAATAATAACAATTATCATTAACCGTACTACTCTGACCAAAGATTTTGACTTTGGGTTGAGTTGACTTTGACCATGATACTAACCTCATATAACTGAAGTGACGAATCCTCTCTTGAATAGCGTCTTCCTTCCAATAATTCCACTCGACCCAACTATAATCATTTGATGTATGTCGTTCCATGATTGACTATAATCAAAGGAGATTTTTCATATTGAATGTTGACAGTATTCTCAAGTCGAAAGAATTGTGTAAATTAGTCACATCGATATTTTCTATTTGACCTTAGTTATATTAATGAATAGAAAATTATCGAGTGAGTCATTCCATAGTTATCCAATAACTATCAGCACGTAACCCCTTGCTGCCCCCTATAGCCATGAGTAATATACTGTCCAACATTTGAATAGCGTTACGTACTCTAGTCTTAACAAATACATTGATATCCAGTCTCGATGCATCTTGATTATGAACATTTAAAATGATACATTTGTTTCATTTTGATAAATTACTCACGGTTACAACACTTTGCAACGACTATCACAAAACATATCATTTATGGATTTTCTATTAAATATACTTTTAATTAAATTTATTAATTAATATAACTACATTATATCAAGTATATAATAGAAAGAAAATATCTTTATTTCGAACAAGATTGGTCAAATAGTTAGATATATGTAACAATTTACATAATTGCTCCTAGGGCATACCCCTAACTCTATCACTTATATCATTATAACCATATACAATAAAAAATAAATTGAAAATCTCACTTTCTTTCTAACAGGGTTCACTATAAGAGTTAAGTTATATTATATTTTTTTGCAAAATTACCCTTGGGGAAAATCCTTAACTGTATCAATGACACCGACTTTAAATGCTCAACTTCTAAATCTTCGATATCAATGTAAATACCATCTTCCTAGGCATCTTCATTCCTATGTTTTGACACCTAAGATTCTCTTTCTATCATGTCAATCTTAAAATTACTACGATAAAAAACTTTAGAAACATGACATCTTGACGTAATATACTCATATTGAACTAATATCTCCTCAAGCAATCCATTAAATAACTCTACCTTCACAATCTTCATAAACATATAATGGGCCTTCACCTTAATCAAAAACCCTAATATAAGCTCAATTTTGTCCCTATTACCGTCTTTACATTTGATGGAGTACCCAAAACATTAAAAATAACACTAATCACCTTTTCCACAACATAAAATCCGAACAAAGAAATCTCACACAGATCAGTACTGTAAAAGATAATTCTTTAGGGAGATTCAAACATAGATATCACTTTTGAGGCAATTTTGAATTAAAAAACATACGAACCATCTTTTAAAAAGCTTCCACATTAAACCACGTTTTTAAATTATTATTTAATATTTTTAATAAGAAATTTATTTTAATTAATTTTTTATAACTTCTAGTTTTGTCGATAAAAGAATAATATGAAATATTATTTTTTTGTATATTTTCTAGTTTCTTTAATCCTTTATGAATTTTGATGAACTAATAGAATTTTTTAAAATAGATAGAGCATTTTTTTTTCAACATTTCCATTTTGTTTTGAAGAAAGTGTACATTTGGACAAATTTGATTTTTCTTGAAGAACTTTGTGAAAATATTTGGACTTTTCTAAAAACGTTTCTTTGGAAATATTGGATTTTGTTAAAAGATGAATCTTCTTTGAAAAAAAACCAAACTTTTAAAGAAAAATGACATTTTTATTGAAAATATTTGATTTTAAACTAATGTCTAAATTTCACACAGTCATTTATTTTATTGATGTTATTATATCCGTCTTGAATAAAATTAAAATCTAGTTTGATTCGTTTTTATTTATTAAATTACCGTTTAGTTTTTTCAACATGAACGGATGAGGTATTATACACGTTACCCGGATATTGCTAAGATACTCTGTAGTGTTGGGGTAAGCGGTAGAAATTAACATTGGTACTGTAACTGCTTTATTGAGGAGAGAAGCCAAATGTTGGGCGGGGCTTTTGAATCATTGGACGCACGTTCTTTCTTCAGCCAGAGCACTCAAGTTTAACCTAACTTTTCGTCTTCCTCCTCCTGTAAATGTCCAAACTCACATTTCAATTGAAGAACTAAAATTAATGTTACATGTAGATGTCAACAGGAACACCTCTACACGATGATTTCAAGTATAACACAAGTCAACATTTCTCAAAACAACATCAAATAGAAGTACAAAAGGAAGAGTTCGAAATTTTAGGTTTTTCCTTGTCTTTATCGTTTGTCCGGATTTTATAGTAGGGAACCAATTTCACTGCTAAACGTGACGGCTACGGAGCTCTATCTACGTGATCGTCCCTGAATTTCGGCAACGATTGAAATTTTGAATCGGTTCTTATTCTTACTATGCCGATAAACTTATTTTAATTAATATTTACACTGCAATACAGTTTTATCCGCATACGTTACATCAAATTATCTTATTTGATGTACAGGAGGTTCATAGGATCATAGCAAGATTTGATTGACATGGAGCTGTATAAAATTGAAAGTTCTTTTTTTTTGCTACCGTCTGGATCTGAAAAATATGCAGTGAAATTTTGAGACGGAGTGAGCAGTCATGGTTTATTGGAAAAAGGGAAATGGAGCGGTGGAGTGCGAGGAATCTAACCCCGTGCCTCTCGCATGCGAAGCGAGCGCTCTACCATATGAGCTACACCCCCAAGCACATTATGATTTTGTATTTCTTGCTTCCATCAAAGAGAAATTGTCATCCATTTTGTACTGCCCTTCGTAAGGCTGCATAAAGGTTGAGTTGAATTGGATTGGGCTGAATGCTTCACTCGACCTATATAGGTATGAGTTAAAGTTAGAGTACCATCACATTAATTCATTCGCTACATATTTAGTCAAGAACGTTGTTTCAAAATACATTTAAAATGCTCTAAGAATATTTCTCAAAAAGCTCACAATCAATCCTATGGGTTTTTGGCCAATCTAATTTTGCTTGGATTGACATCAAATATGATTTTTTAAGCATATATTTATTCTAGAATACACATGATCTATTATAGTTTTAAACTGCTCTAATTTTACTTGGACCGAAATTGAATGAGTTTCTTGGATAGGATTGGATTGGGTCAAAATAAGGTTGGATTGAACAAAATATCACACCCGACATGTACGTAGTATGTGTTAAAAGTTGTAACCTATATCTAATCCAAACTTGGTTGGTGGTTGAGTTTGGCTAGGTTTACGTGGGTTGAGCCGGATTGGTTGGTATGTTGGATTAGGGTCAAGTATGAGGTGTCTGCCCCTAGGTCCGTGGACTGGATAGAGTAGACTAACTACTAGGGAATACCAATCCTATAGATATAGATGTTAGAGGCCCTTTACAGCGATGAATGAGATATTGTCTCACATCGCCAAAAATATGTGCAGTTTTATGTTTATGTAGTAAATCTCTCAAACCTATATTGGTTCTTAGGGCCAGATAATTTTATGCGAGGGAGGGGACTTATATGGCCATGAACTAACGCACACGCCATCCGCCTGTCCCGTATCGAACCAGATCGGGTACGGGTCCAGTAAAAGCAGATTGTGTTATGTTTTTACTGGACAAAAGTGAACAGTTTTTTGACTGTTTAAATTCAAACAGATGAGAGTCACATCTGTTTGAACGGACATGGACGCTGCTTTTTCAAATGAAGAGACCGGTTTTGTAATATCCCGGAATTTTGGACAATATAAATTTGATAATCTGTGTCTAAATTTATATTGAATTGATAATTTTTGTTGATAAATTTGAATTGATTCTATAATCTTATTTATTTAAATATTTAATTTGTGAAATTATTTTTAATGAGTTGACAAATTGTTTTCTATTTTATAATGTATATGTATTTATATGTATTTTAAATAGACAAGTTGTTTTTAATTAAATTAGTATAACATAATTTTAATATTTTGGAAATTAGGAATTGTGATTTATTTTTAATTTAAGCTTTTCAAAAATATTTAATTAAATAACTATATGATTTTAAATATGTAAGATAAATATTTTATTGGTTTAAAATTTCATTTTAACTTAAGTTTGTATATTAAAATATGTTACATAAATGTTTGTGTAATTCTTTTTAAATTATTAATTGATAATTTTGATTTGTAAATTTAATTTCAAATTTAAAATACAATTTAAAATGTGAACATGTATTCATGTAAGTTATTGTAACCTCTTTTATAAATCTATTTTAATTATTTAAAGGTATCTTTGATAAATGATTCAATTGTATATTGTTCTATTTATAATAATATTTTGCTTTGTTCTTTAGAAATTAAATATATACATAACTATGTATAAGAACTAATTAACTAAGTTCCAACATTCATTAATCTTAATTTAAATAACAAAACATTTTAAAGACACATGTAAGCATAATTAACATGTGTAACATCTTAGATTCTAATATAACAAATGTAAACTTGTCACCATTTTTAAATGACAAGTGTCAAGTTATATCTTTTATTTGTTTTTAATAAATCATAAAATTTAGTTTTATAACATTGCATTCTTTCATTCATGGCATTTCTTAGTTTCATTCTTAACTAAAGAAAACTTGCAAGAACCATTTTTTTTCTTTTCTTCAAGATGCATATCCCTGAAAACATTTTTCTACATGCAAATCTTTTCCTGTCCAAAAGCATTCTTCAAAAACCCTTCCTTTTCTTTAAACCCATCCTCAAGATCAAAACTCTATGTTCCATTTCAAAGGCCTGCATCTTTTTCAAAACAATATGGAAATAAATGCAAAACAGAAACTGCATGCAAGAATTTTTCAAAGATCAGGAAAACAAGTTTAAAGGCATTCAACATTCAACTTTAAAGCTCTCTGCAACATTCAAATTTAAGGATTATAAATCAATAATAAAAGCAGGTGGCAACTTCAGTTTTAAAGTTTGCAAAAGAAGTTCAAAAGGGTTTTTCAAATCTGAGTTCTCTCTGCATTTTTTTAAATTCAGGTGAGTAACTTAACATATTTGAAAGTTTAAGTATAAAATATGGATTGCTTGATTTATTCATGAAATTAAGTAGACCTAAACTTATATTGCTAAATAATTTGCTGTGTACATATATAAGCATGAATGTGATGTATGTTTGTTTACCTATGGTACTGTCTGCACAATACAAGCTCGAATGGATCCAAATTTCTTTCCTTCTGATCTCGTTGTTGTTTTGACCTAGTGATTGACTGAAGTATGTTTGGTTCATGATAAAGTAAAGTTAAAACATCTTATATAGGTTAAATGAATTTTTGAATTTGCCTGAAACTTAATAACAGAGCAAACATTAATATAAGAGGGAAAATTCAAACATTTTGATTTATTGTTTCAGGTTTATTAATAGAAACATCAAGTGAATGCATGAATTTTAAATCAAAAATTACTATTTATAATACTGTAAACAAAGAACAGTTTTAAATTTACAGTATTATACATATTTGATAAACACAGTGGATGTTGGCATTTGTTTGGAATGAATTTGCTTCTGAAGATGGTGTAACTATCAAAGGTTGTAGGAAAATTTCTTAAGTGGATTGAAATTTCATTTTGAGGTTGTAATTAGGATTTAAAGTGTAGAACCCAAGTTTTTACTGTGTTTGAGAAATTGAGTGCTGCGGCTTCATCATTCGATCGAGTTCAACCATTTTTGGCATGTTGGTAGATGATGTATTAATGGAGTCATCGCCGGAGTTTGGAGTGTGATAGTGGCCGAAGTTGGGTGATATCGCCGTTGACAGGTTGGGGGGGTGTTTTGTTGTCTGTAGTTCCAGGTTTGGAATCTGGATCTCGAATTTGAATTCGAGTATATGTTGTAGAGGTTGATGTTGAAATGGTCTGAAGGGATGATTGTTGGCAGTGGGGTGGTCGTATGGATGGCCAGAGATGGCCGGAGATTATGTGCAGGTGCACAGTGGTGATGAGGACATGTTGAGGTGGGTCACAGTTTATTTTCCCGTGATGGTCTCGGGTATTTTGAAGGTAGACTCGGAGCAGAGAAGTTGTTGACTTGAAGTAAAGGCAGAGAGGACTCGAGTGAGTGGTGTTGCAGGTTTTAAAACAAAACCAGGGAAACTGTTTTTTTTCAAGGTTTTATAAAATTGAAGTGGAGATTTGAAATGCAAACTAAAAATTTGAAACCAAGTTTGAAAACCTGAATTTAGATATAAATTCAAATAATTTAAATTTTGGTCTTTGAAATTATTGAGTTTTTTTAAATTTTAGATTGGGTTTTAAATCTAAAATCAGAAACCTGTTTGCAGTTTTGAAGATTAAAAGCAAGTTTTAAATATGAACTAAAATCTCAACTTAGGATTTAAAACCTGAATTTAAATATAAATTCAAATAAGTTTGAATTCTGGCTTTTTGAAATAATTTAAATTCAGAAAAAAATTTCAAAGTTGGTTTTTAAATAAAACAAAAACTGTTTTCTGTTTTTAAATGTAAAGGTCAGGTTTAAATTGCAAGTGGAGATTTAAACTGAGTTTTTAATATGAAATTTGAATATGAATTCAAATTAGATTGTCTGAGATTTGAATTCATTTATGTTTTTAAATTTAAATTTGATTTCAAACTCACAAGTGTAAATGCATATGTGTTTTGCATTTGAATTGGAAGGTTAAATTTTAAATTAGAAATCCAAAGTGAATTCAAATCTGGGTTTTTAAATCTGGAATAAAATTCAAACTTCAGATTTTTAAAATAAAAGTTTAAATTTAAATTGCTTTTGAATGATTAAATTATTTGCATTTGAATTGAGGGTGTAGATTGTAGGAAGAATTTTAAAGAGTTAAAAACTAAAATGAATTTGGAAGTTGTATTTCAATTTTGAAATTTTAAAGAAATTTTTTAATTGATTTGAATTTAAATTGAATTTGTAATTTAAATTTTTTTAACTTATTGATAAGGTAGATGTTTTAACATATATGATAAAAAAAAGTTTTGAATTGTTTTAAAATCTTATTTAAGATAAATTTGAGTCTTAAGTTTAAAATGAAGTTAAATAGAATTTAAAGTAAATTTAAAAACATTTTGTTTTTAGGTGTATAATTAAAAAAGAAATGTTTATCTAAAAGATAAATAAAATTAAATGATTGGATTCATTTAATTATTAAGGTAATTAAGATGAAAATTAATTATTTAATTAATTAATTATGTGGATGTTTAATTAAGTAATTAATGATTTTTAAGTTAATTAATTAGATTTGAGATTAATTAATTAAGGTTAATTAATCTATAATTAAGGATGGGTAATTAAATTTTAATTAATGATTAAGATTTTAATTAATACTTAATTAATTAATAATTAGTGATTAATTAAGTTGTAATTAAGTATTAATTAATTGATAATTAATAATGATTAATTTAAGTTAATTCTTAATTAAGTAATTAAGAAATGTTAATGAAGTCATTAACTTAAGATTATTTAACAATTAATTAATGTGATTAATTTAGATAATTAATTAGATTAATTAATTTATAATAATCATTTATGTAATTGTTTAAGTTTAATTACTTAATAAAAGTAATTAAAGAATTAATTACTTGGTGTAATTAATTTGATTAATGTGATTAGTTTAGATTAATTAAGTTAAATTAATTTAAACATTTGTTGATTGTTTGATAATTACTTTATGTAATTTATGAATTTGTAATTACTTAAGGAAGTAATTAATAATTACAGGATGTAATTAAAGATATTTGATATAGAAGTAAATTGGATTTAAATTACTTTGAAATTAATCAAGGGGATTAATTTAGATAATTAATTTAGAATAATTAATTATGGGATGAGTAATTAAAGTAGTTAATTACTGAATGGTTATTAATCATGGGTGATTAATATTTATATGTGGATTAATTTCAGATTAATTACTTATGTAATTAATTTATATTTAGAGATTTATTAATTGTAGTCAGAAATCATTAATTAATTAGTTAATGATGTAATTTGGAATTGATTAATTAAGGTATAATTAATAATGAATAAATAATTAATGTAATTAATTTTAGTTAATCAATTAATTTAGTAATTACAAGTTAATTATCTGCAAAGGGTTTAAGTAATTAACTTGTGTGATTAACTTATAAGCTAATTACTTATTGTAATTAGAGATAGTTAATCAATATTAATTGAAATATTGAGATGATGATTTATAAATTGATTTAAAATCAATTAATGGTTAAGTTAAGCAGAATTTTAATGATGAAGTAATTAATTTAATTCATTTTAAATTAATTAGCGTTTAAGTGATTAATTTAATTCATTTTAAATTAATTATAGAAAGTGTGATCATTAGATCATTGCTTATGTTTGATGAATGGTATTGGTTGCTTGGTATGGATTGTAATCTCAGTTATGAGATGAGTAGTGTATGTGATATGGATGCATTGGTTGCTTTTGGATGATAATATGGATTATCTGATTATGATATGAATTATTTGTTGATAATGATAAGATTGATTATCTATTGTGTTGTGAATTATCTATCTGTGTATATTTAGATAATGAATTGAATTGTTTTAAACTTAAAACAACTTGGACCTAAAAGACACGCTTTGGATTTCGATGAGACCGGGATCGGGTTTCCATATTTGGACATCCGAAAACCACATCGATTCCAATTAAACGTTAGGTCGTTAATCGAAGTGGAGCGAGTGAAGACTCGAGGTGTAAGGGCTATAGTCAGTATAACTCTGTGGGTGATTCCGTAATGAGTTTGACGGAATAGTACTTATAGATTCGAGATGGTGATTCAGAGTGCAAGGGTTATTGTCGTTAACTCTGAGGGTGATTCCAAATTGAGTGTAACGAGATAATGCCTTCGGTTTCGTTCGAACCCGGAACAAACTTGTATGGATTGAATGCTTTCAGAACATCGTCAGGTGGACGATGAGCATTCTAGGTGATGTGTCCTATAAAGGTAATCGTAGCCTCAAGCCTCATCAACCGAGAATGGCTAAAACAGGAGAGGTGCAGCAAGGCTTCGTGGGTAGCCCCCACTTGAGAGTAAGATTTACCCCTGTCTAGAGGTCCCTTTATATTTCGGCTGTGTGGACGGTTGATCATGACAACCGTCGGGGTTGTCTTATTCGGAACTGTTCAGTAAGGAACGGGTCCGGCTTTGTGTTGCAGGGGATTGGGAGTAATCCTCGGTACGGTGATCTAGGCCACGTACTGTGACGGACGGTACCCCAGTAGCCCTGCCATTGTATGGAATCCAAAATCCAATAAGTGCCAACGGTTTTGATTGTATTACCCACTTTTGTGGCTAGTAGCTGGAATTTAATAATGTAACAATTTCGGCTATTTCTTATTTATTTGAAAACCCTACACCCTATTATAATATCATCAGATTTCCTATCAAATGTTTTGGTTAGCGTAAGGTAAAAACTTTTCCATGTTTATGTGTGGGAAGTCTTACATGATACTTTTCTTTCAAAAGGTTTTGAAAATTAAGCAACTTTAACCTGTTACTCACACCAGACCCATGTCTGACCCGGAGTTATTTCTGTTTTTCTTTAGCTCTTGGGTACTCAAATTTTTATGAGTAGTCAAGGGAATTAAGGTTAGGATTCAGGTTAGCTTTGACGAATTGTGGAGGAGCATATGGAGCAGGAGGCTTCTGCGTATAGTTATATAGTTCTGCTGTGTTGGTATCTCTGAGTGTTTCTGTATTGTGATTGAGTTGTAATAACTAGACAGGTGTTTATAACTGTCTAGTATGTGTTGTATATGTCTGTGTAACTCTGATATTTGATGTATACTATGTTATACTTATGTTACTAATATAATTTATTCGTTCCGCTGTTGAGATTCTTGTGTTGTTTCTTCTTTCTCTTCTTTCTTTTCTCTTTTCTATCCCTTTCTTTCTTAAGTATGATACGACTTTTTGTGGAGAAAAAGTCGGTTCCTCTCAGGTTTCATATGAAACGAAGAGACGCGGCCGGTGTCCAATGGATATAGCCGTTGCGAATTTGCTGTGTTGCAAATTGAAACGAAGAGACGCGTCCTTTTTTCAACGGATGTAGTCGTTCCAAATTTGCTGAAGAGACACGGCTTTTTTTCAATGGGTGTAGCCGTTGGAAATTTTCCTATATAAGGAAAATGAAACCTGATCACTTTCCAATTCCAACCAATTCTCTTCCTTTTGAAAAAACAGTCCTCCATACCACATAAAAGTTCGTACGCACCACAATCTCGAGCAGATCATGTCTGTTGTATCTTGGAAGACTTTGAATATAGTTTTAAGAAAATAGTTACGGCAAGCCTCAGACGAAATTTTCTTCTTCATCCGGTTAGATTTCTTGTTTATATCTATACACACACATCATTCTATAATCTTTCCATTTCGAAGTTGTGCCGTTTTTACGGATTAGTACAACGATTGTTTATCGTTATACTTTAATATAGCATTTTGTTGTACTTGTTGCTATAGTTTGTTGTAAATTCATTACAACAATAGTTATTATTCAAAATTACCGATACATAATTCCAAAGTAGAGGAAATCTGATTTGTAAACTTGTGTTAGGAGTTTATAACTGATTGATCTCTGTTTTTGTATACACGTCGTATAAAAATAGAGATAAATTATTTATCTTTAACCGATCCATGTTGTAAAAGCTTATAAATATCACTAATACAGCAGATAATCATTGTAGTTATCACTAATTACTATGTTATTTAGCGGTGGCGTAACATTTCAATCGATATAATCAAATCAAACATTATTATCTTTCCAATATGATGATATGAGGGTCGACAGAAGCTACATTTTTTCGTGGTTGTAGGAAATGATTCGATAAACTTTGTTTAATCTAAAATGGATTAACCATGGTAATTCAGGTAAACTTTGTTGGAATAATAAGTCATACAATATTTGTTTATTTTTTCTGACATATAGTATATCCTGAAAGGTGGAGGCGTGGGGAATCAAACCCTGTGTCTCTCACTTGCAAAGTGAACACTATATCATATGAGATCTTGTTCCCACTAACTGAAATTGTCATTCATATTATGTTGTTCATTGACTTTTATAGAGCAGAATGCCTGCTTCAATCCTTTAAAGATAGCTATGAATGATTAATCTCTGATTGATCCATGTTGTAAAAGCTTTATTAGAATTTGAACTGTTAAGTAAATATAACAAATACAACAAATTAGTCACAACAATTATCATTAATCACCATACTATTCTATATTGTTTAGTAGCGGCGAATTATGTCAGTCAATATCACCAAATTAAGCATACTTATCTTTCTGATATGATGGTTAAAGAGTTGACATAAGCTACATTTCTCGTGATTGAAGGAAATAATTTGTCCACAATATTCATTGGAATTAATAAATTTCCATTTGGATATTGAAGAGAAGATATTTGGATAGTAAAGCTTATGTGGTTGCTTGATTTGAAACCGAATGGAGCAAACATGGTCATGCAGATAAATTTTATTTGCAATAATAAGCCATGTAATATTTCGTCCTTTTTTGACAAAAAATTGTGTGTCTTCTTTCCTTTAGAAAGAAGTTGTGATTCATTCTATATTGGTCATTGGTTAGATAGAGTTGACTAGGGTTGTTATGATAATGTTACCCGTTACCAATGCGAGAAAACGACCACGTATCGATACCATATGTAAGGCAAAAGCGAATATTGATGCATTACCATTACAATTGGTAAAATGATAGTTCATGTGCCGATAAATCGGTAAATTCTTGATTGGTAATGGTAAAATTTTCATACACATAAAACATTAAAATTGTATTGCATTACAATTTTAATAATGGCATAACAAGTAAATATCTTGTTCCTAACTGTAACTTCGTTAATCCTTATATCAATATTTTGACTTATTTAAATAATATAGAAAATTTTCATGATTCATCACAAATTATTTACAACAATATGAAATAATAGCTTTGTTAATTGTAGACTTTGAACATAATAAAACTAAAAAAGAATCATCACCATAAATAATACTATAGACGCCTTAAAAACTGATATTCAAAAGTGTTTGTAGTTGCAATTAATTAAAACAGTGAAAACCCAAATTAGCACGACCAGTAAATTCATCGTTATTATTGGTATATTTACCATTAACAACGATAAATTTACCATTATCAAACTAATAGTGTTGGTACACCGATATACGTTAATATTGGTTTACCAATTGGTTGATATTACTACGGTAACATTAAATTTCAATTACCGTAACAACCCTAGAATAAACTAAGTGCTTAGATTCTTGTAGAGATGGTTATAAATGCTTTACCTTTGATTCATCCATGTTGTCAAAGCTTCATTGAAATTTGAACTATTAATTGAATATCACTAGAAAAACAACTTAATTATACGGTTATTATTAATTATTGTTTTATTCTACTATATTTTTGTATAGTGGTAGAATATTTCAGTCACCATCATTGAATTAAGAGTACTTAACCTTTCAATATGATGATTGAAGGTTGACATAAATTGCATTTCTCGTGATTCTAAAAAATAATTTGATCAAGAATGTTCCTCGACATTAACTTGGATATTATGGAGAAGGTATTTGAGTAAGAAAGCTTATGAGGTTAGCCAATGTTGTCAGTGTGTGCGCTTTGGTGCAAAATAGCTCAAGTTGTAGCCATTGTGCCTTTTAGCAATCTAAGGCGCAGACGATGCACATGACTCAAATAAAGCACAAAAGGCGCACGAATCGAAAATCCCAAAGAGGTAGCTCCAATGAATTGTACAATATGAGATAAAATTTGGCCTTTAGCTGCAAAATCCGATCGGAATGTACCTATTTAGCTTTAGCATACCTGACAACTCATTTCCGACTTAATCTAGGTTTCGAACAAAATGAATTGAAGGTCTTTGTGACTTCTCATATTGAGTTGGGTTGGATATGTGAGATTCTATTCTCTAAATTACATGTGTGTGCATTTTTTTAAAATGTAAAACTCGAATATCAATAGCAGTTTTTAGTTGCAGATGCTTGTGTAGGAAATACAAAAGATGATGCTCAATGCGCACAAAAAGAGCAAGCCACAAGACGCATGCCATGTGCCTTTTCGCTTTGACTACTTTGGTGGTTGCTTGATAAGAGCAAGCAGCTCGATAAGTAGACAAATTTTTTTAATATAAGACAATGTAGGTTGTGTTAACATGTGCCCATTTATCAATCGGGCGTACAGTAGGGGTTCGTTTACGGAGTAAATGACAAAAAATGACGGACAAAAACCATACATTTATAAATTTGGAGGTGTAGGGAATCAAACCCTGTGCCTCTCGCATGCAAAGCAAGCGCTCTACCATATGAGCTACACCCCCATTCATGTCATAATTTTGTTTGTCTTTTACATATTAAATTAATTGTCATTCATTGCAGTATCGACCCTTAGCTTGAGTAGATTAGACTAATTGCTTAAGTAATGTCAATCATATAGAGGTAGCTATAAATGGTTTGTAAAAGCTTCATTGGAATTTGCACTATTAATTAAATATCACAAATACAGTAAACTGATATATGGATTTCATTGATTTACTGTATTATTGTTTAATTGGGTTGATATATTTCAATCAATTTAACAAAATTAGGCATGTTCACCTCTTTAACATAATAATTTGAGGGTCTACGTCCGCGGGTGCAGCACAATGGAAATGAGGCTTGCGTTCTGGTAAAAAGGCCCAAGTTCGATTCCTACTATGCTCTTCTCCATCCTATATAAATTTACCCGGGGGTATGGGGGCTTGGATCAGCGGTCGGCTTTACTGTACCCTCCTCAAGAGTTTACCGGCCTATCGGGTTCTCCTGGGTTTTCAAAATAATAGTAATAATTAGAGGGTTGGCATAAGGGTTGTTTTTTTTGTTTTGTTTCTTGATTATAGAAATAACTTAGTCAACTAAGTTCATCAGCATTAATAAATTTCCTGTTAAATATTATAAAGAATTTATTTGGATAATAATGCTTGTCTTGTTGTTTAGTGTTGTCAAGGCGCACACCTAAGGAGAAAAAGCCCCACGTGCAACCGTTTTGCCTTTAAACAATCTAAGATATATGCCATGCACAAGACACAATCACAGTGCAAAAGAGTTATCAAGCGAATAGCCTAAATAGTCGCGCTTCAATGAGTTATACAGCATGGAATAAATTTTGGACCTGATGTCAAAAGTTTGTGACCTTTTGTTTTGATTTGGGTTGAATATTCTCAAAATTGCATGTATACACAATTTTTTAAAGCTTAAACTTTGTTTTAACGGTGGGTTTTAATTGCAGAGTTGTATGTAGAAAATATTATAAATGATGCTCAAAGCGTGCCAAAAAACGCACAGCTCAAACCTTGCGACTATTCACCTTGACTACTTTAGTGGTTGCTTGATATGAGCAAGCATGATAATTTAGACAATTTATTTTGAATAACAAGTCATACAACATAGGTTGTGTTACATGTATCCATTTATTAACAAAGCACACGTTGCGGTTTCATTTATACTCAATAAAATGACAAAGTTCATTATATGAAAGATAAGTTTCTAATACTAAAAGTGCAAAATTACCTTTGCAACCAAGATTAATTATTTGCATTAAATAGAGGGAATCTAACTCCATGCCTCTCGCATGCAAAGCAAGCGCATATGGGCTACAACCCCCTTCATGCCAATTTTTTCAATGTCTTTTACATATTAAATTGAAATTATCATCCATGCTGCATTAACCTTTAGCTTGGATAGACTAAACTAACGATTAGGTAATGCCAATCCTATAGTGGTAGCTATGGTGACGAGAGGATTGACATATGCTTCATTTTCTTGTGATTGTAAGAAATAATTAGATCAACAATGTTCATCAACATTAATAGATTTTCCTAAATATTGTAGCGAAGGTATTTAGTGATTGTAAAAAAAATAAGTAGATCAACAATGTCATCATTAATAGATTTTCATGGATATTGTAGAGAAGGTATTTGGAAAATAAAGCTTGTGCGGTTGCTTGAACTAAAATGGAGCAAATATGGTAGTATAAATAATATTTGTTTAAATAATAAGCCATGCTTTATTTATTTTTTGGACAAAATGTGTACATCGAAAAGTGAAGTTGTGGTCTACCATATGAGCTACACCCCCAATCATATCAACTTTTGTGTCTTTTATGGTCATTAAAGAGAAACAATCATTCATAGTGTGCTAGTCCTTAACTTGGTGGAGTAGGCCAACTTCGAGCACCAAGCCAATCTTGGAGTGAGTGCAAGCCTACTTTGCAATCCTGATTATTCCCCTAGTTACTTAGAGGGTGATGAAGTGGCAATGAAAATTAATTTTATGGTTTAAGATTTTGAGATTTAACTTCTTTATTTTCCATTCTGCTTTATTTCACCGATGTGTCTTATTTTCCGTTAGGTTCCATTATCTATGAATGTGGGATTTTATGGCGTATATATCGATTAATCTTTATTTTTAACATGGGTTTAGACTTTAGAAAGAGAAATCGGATGTGTGTAACAGCATCCCAAATAAATCCGTATGTATGGTTCTCATAAATTTATATTGGTTACTATATTGGCCTATTCTATTATATTGTTTAATAAGTGGCAAAGTATTTCAATCTGTATCTCCAAATTAAGTGTATTTACCTTTCTAATATGTTAATTAATTAGGGGGTCAACATAAGTTTTTTTCTCTCATTATTGTGGGAAATAATTCGGTTAACAACATTCATGACGTCAATAAATAATTTCCCAGATGGATATTATGGGGAACGCATGTGCATAATATGTTATCTTTGATGCATATTTATTTGTCTCAATCAGTCTGCACTTACTTGAAATGCTTATGGAGATTCAGTGAACTCAAAGGTAACTCCTTTTTATAGTCCTCTGAAAGTGCCAAACTTATTACTTCGGATCTTGATTTTTTTTCTCATCGTTATTTTCTTGAGTTTTAAAGTAAATTTGGCTTCCACAATCGAGATCGTGCACCATTGTCCTACATTACGGTTAGATTATTCTTATTTTTCATTCTTCCTTTGTTTTGCTTTAGTTTGTTATATCACATTTGTTATGTGATGTTGAGGCTGTTGATTGTATTATTAGGCAATTACTGATAAATAAATATGCATTACTTTATTGATATTGTACATAAGTGCTTTTCATACATTGCGTGAATGCATAATTTTAAATGATGCATTTGAAATACATTTTATTTCACTCAATTTGCATTATAATATATATTTGTGATTTGTATTTTTCTTGAAATAATTTTGTCAATAATTAAATTATAGTTTGACTTATATATACAATGCTACGCATGTGATATGAATGTCATTGAAAAATCATGTTTATGTTCTAATAGTGCAAAAATGTTTATTTAAACTTTCTGCTAATAAGACATTGAATTTTAATTCACCATTTCAGCTAAAACAGTTATCTCAATTTTTACTCTTGTTTGTTTGAAGAAAGAGTTTAAAATAGAGGGGGAAATGAAAAGCATTATACTCTTGGTTAATTCATTATTGGACTACAGTTGGTTTTTGTAGGGTAATTGTTGATTTTGGTGAAAAGGGTTCAAAATAATATGTACCATATTTTCATTATTAGCAGAGAAGAGAAGTGAAATACATCTGTCTTCATTGAAAGATCTTTCATGCGATAGTTAGAGCTCGGGAACTAAACTAGATGAACTTATTAACTATTCCGCGTTAAACGAACATTCTTATACAGCCGTGGGCACAGCCTTCCACACTCGCCTCTCTGAAAACTATCGGTTGAGGGAACCGTTGCATAATGGCGTAATGCTTATATGAATAAGGTGCTGATAGTTGTGTTATATTGATGATTAGATAAGGGCTTGAACAGGTGCAAGCGATAAGAAATATAGATGGTTTTTTTCCTATAAGAAAATAAAATAAAATAAATTAGAAAATCGATCGTAAGATTATCAAATTTCATTGTAGGCACCGAATAAATCAATAAAAGTAGTAGCGTTTTTTAGATTTTTCATCTCAGAAACATCCAAGTATTTTTTACGAAGTAATTATGGTGTTTCGTGATTATGAATCAAAAAAATTAAGTAATATTGATATTGCCTTTAAGAGCAGTAATTATGTTGTTTTATGTACACAATTATGGGGAGAAATATATTAGAAATCGTTTCGTAATCTCGATTCAATCATTGACAAAATTAAACAATAAAGTACTAAAAACAATAAAATGACATATAGAATTTTCGTGGTTCAGATGTTAAAGAATTATGCGCCCACGGTAAAATGTCACTATATTCTCTCTTGATTCTTTGTACAAACAAAAATGGCAAAGAGTACAATTTTCGGTTAGCGTGTTTCAAAAAGAGTAAAATAAAATTCCCTCATTTTTTGTCACACATAGGTTTCCGATTAGTATGCCCTTTCTATTTATAGCACACAGTGGTTTACATGGATTGTCAACGTCATTCTTTCGTTCTTTTGATTTCTGCATTTGGATTGTGCCACGGGTCGACCATCCATCTTGCTTATTTGATGTGCACAGATTGTTAACGTGACCTTCGATGGAAAATTGAAATTTGAGCGGTTGAATTTTGAACGCAGGCGGGAAGTTCTAAATTGAGGCGGGAAGCTTGGAATTGAAGCGGGAAAATCCAAATTTGGGAAGACTATGACTTTCCAGTTCTGTAAAGCAACAGACTTATGGATTGCGCACATATGTGTAGGTGAAGCTGCAATAAAAAACCGCCTCCCATTGCGGGAAGGACTATACTATCACTAGCACTCTAGTACTTCGCTTTAATTTACAGGGAGTTGTGACTTTATTATGTTCGGGGCGGTGATGCTGCATAGTATTTGTTCCACGCCAACACCGTCAAGGTTGCACTGTTCAATCCAAAATATTAGCAAAGTGTAGTGTTTAAGTTAAGTTGCATGGCTTAGTAGAAGAGAATATGCGGCTACTTTGGAGAGGTGACCGCTTTGCATGACTCTATTCTGGGCCATTTTCATCGATAGAGGACTGCGGCGTTGCCCTTGCCTTTGAGTTGAGTTTAACGATCTTAGGGATGAAGTTGTGATCTCTTGGTTTGCCTTTGAGGAGTGAGGTTCGGCTTTTGGTTGCTGAACAGTTATTCCATCACCTCATCTTTCAAGTCTTTCATATTTCTGGATAGCGTTTTTTAAGGATTGCAGCGCTGTTCTGTCACATCAAGATGGTGACGCATTCTTCATCAGTTTGGTATTGACATGGGATTGTGGCGCAGTTTTGTTGCTTCAATATGGCGGCGCATCCTTCGTAGTGTTTTGATACTAAATTACAGTGCAGACCTGCCACTTTAGATGTTAGTTTAAGATTCAAGTGCATCCCGTTTGCGTATAATCGCTTATGGGGTGTGTCACGGTTTTGTAATGTTAGGATTGCTTTCGAGACCGTATTACAGCCTCCATTTCTCTTTGTTACTTGAAGATTGTGTCTTTGTTCCAACCTGTTAATTCTTACTTTATGGAGCTACATCGTAACCTTCATATTTGGTACTTGAAAGCTGTGCAGCAGTTCTACTTGTTTAAGTGAGTGTTAGATTCGCAGATCGATTCTCATACTTTGTGATTATTTCAAGTTCAACGCTGTATTATAGCACCCAAGTTATATTTAATGGAGAAGCGCGCTTTTTATGTTGTGTCATCGTCCTTAAAGGTCTGGTGTAACATTACCCAGATTTTGTTTTTGTATCCTTTTATTGGCCGATCTTCTAGAAAGTTGTACCTTCAGTCTTTTCGACTCCTAAGAAAATATGTTTTGATTCTTATATTATTCTTCTTTGTGATTAATCAATTACATTGTGGGAATTTTTCATCATTTCAATTATGCGGTCGAGATTCGAATTGTGGCAGATATATAATTTTCCTCTTCTTCTTCAATGTTTTACACGCTTCAAAAAATGTTAAACACAAAATCTAGTCCTCTCCAAGACAAGTTTCTTTTCCGAACAAAAATAAGGGCATATTTCTTTTCCTGCTGTTTCCTTTGCTTTCCTCAACCTTTAGCGATTATTGATAATCGATCTGATATATTTTCTTTGATATGGCAACCGTTTTTGTCTCTCCTCTGTCTTTGCAATCTAGGGTATCTAAATTAAGGGAAATAGAGGATGTTTTGGGTCATTTCAGGTTCGGGGTTATGTAGGTAGGGTTCTTGAGCCTTGCGATCGCATCCACATGCCCCAGATGGTTTCATTTCTATCCATCCTGAACATATTCGATGCGGACTTTAACTTCCCTCTAACCAAATTCTTCGTGAATGGTTTACTGTTGTTGGTATCGTCCCTATTCAGCTTGCTTCTCTTTCTTATACTCTTTTGATTGTTACGTTTATTCTTTATGCTGAGAAGAGCGCACCTCCCTCGCGCGAAGAACTCCAATTCTTATTCTATATCCATAAGAGTCCTTTCGATGGTGAATTTGTATTTTATTATGCTCAAGCAAAAAAGTCGGTTTTCACGTTTATTCCTAGTATGACCCAAAAGTAGAGCAATTAATATATCTTTATTTTGAATTTTGATGACTTTCCTTATATTTTTCAACCACATTCAAATTGTCTTCTTTTTTTGATAAGACCACTACATCGTTCGTATCTCGTAGAAAGACCATCCAGGACTTGGGTGAAGACGAGCGGAAAACGAATTTATTTTTTACCGAGTTGCTACTGCGGAAATACGATTTCTTGCACACTAGGACAACTTCTTTCGTTATATTTTTAAATTTCTTTAACTACAGATAAATTTAGGGATATAATTTGATAAACTGGACAATGAAATTTTATTTCCTGCTTTTAGCCCTTATAAGGACTTTTTACTAATCTTGGCACTTTTCTTATGTATATGTGAGATGTGAGATGATTGGGGATCTTACTGACGGGCACTTTGATGATTCCTCATCAAAGAAATTAGAAGCAAAGAAAAAGAAAAAGGGAGATAAGAGGATAACGGACGATGCTTGAGATTTTGACCAGCCCATCAAGAAATATCACACGTCTTCTTCTCCTCCCCCTCCTTCTGAAGCTCTATCTATCCCCCTTCTTCAGTCTCTCCATGACCCTTGGATTCGCTACTTACCTTTGCCTGAGGACACTATTACCAAACTTGCTGAGAGGGTGAGGCGTGTCACTCCGGATGGTTTATCTCACATTTGCTTCTGCCTCCAAGTCTTATCCTATCACCCTTCCATTTCCTACACTCTCCTACCCCGAGCTTGCTACCGAGCTCGAGAGGTCTTTGGCCTTCGTATGAACCTCCTTCTCTTTCTTTCTTTAATGGTGACTTGCTTTACCAATTTTTAGTTTATCCATCTTTGTTTTGTAACAGGTAAGTGCTTTGGAGATTGAGGCTCAGAAGAAGGCAGAAGATGATCAGGTCTCATTCGCTGCTCGTACTGCCCAGCTTAAGGCAGACCCTACCGTGGTTGCTTTTGAGGAGACTAGATTGGAGGAAGAGCTCAGGGATCAACGAGAGAAAACGGAGAAGGCAGAGAGGGCGGAAAAGACAACGGAGGAGATCTTGACGTTGAAAGGTCAAGAGTTAGGGATGAAAGATAAATTGTTAAGGGGGATGGAGAAGGCGTTGAAGGATATGGACAAGCTATCACAGATCATCTACCGTGCGCTTTATAAGTTGTATGTTGCGGTTAAGCATCAATTTTTTTTTGATCGCTTGGATAATGTTTTGCCTAGGTCAATCTTAGTTTCTTAGGGAACCCAGAGAAGATCGAAGACGTCCATACTTATCATAGGACAGAGTGGGCTAAGGAGATGGAGAAGAAGAAAGCTTCCCCTCCTGCCTTCCAGGATATCTCTTTTTAGCGAGATGATGAGACTGCGCCATCTAAGAAGACTGAGGCCACCTCGACCCCTCAAGATAATGTAACTATCTAACCTTTGTAAATGATTTTTGCTTCTTATGTAATAAAAATACCTCTGTTTTTTTTTTCAAATTTTGTTGCGGTTAATTTCTTTAGTTTATTAGTTTCATCACCGCATTACAAAGATAATGATATTTTCGTTCTTTGTAGTCTTCTAAGGAAGTATTATTTACTAAACTCCTGAAAGAAAGCATGAGAAAACTTCAAACTCAGCTCGTAGATCATCTTGCAGGGCAATCCGCAAGTGTAAAAAAGAATTGAATGAGTCGTTCATACAACTTAGAAAGGAAACTCAGGGGTTGCTTTTCAAAATTGACCAAATAGTTAAGGAAAAAGAAGCTCTTAGCGATTTTGTATTGCGTCGGTGGCGGTATGCTTTAGAGAGCGGTTCCTTTCCACCCGACAGCCTTCATTTGGACTAGTTTAGGCTTTGAAATCTAAATAGGAAGTAAACGCTGTGTATAATTATCAATTTTTTGTACGTGAATTTATTATATTTTCCATATAAACCTGTTCTTTATATGACATGTTTTTTTTTTAAATCTTAACTTCTTACATCTCGACTTCTTTTGAATCGAACTTTGACTACTACCAACTAGGTCGATCTTCGTGGGCCTCCCTTCGAATCTGTCGAAGCCTTTGAGTCCAAAAATCTTTCGTTCCAAATCGCTGATGGCCCGGATGAAACCAGTGCGTCTGAGTTTGAGGTTGTGGCCACAACTTATGTCGCGGCTTTGGAGGAAGAGAGTCTCCGTTTGACAGTTACTAACAAAGGGCTTGAAAGAGACTTGAACAATGTCCTTTTCGAGCTCAAGGAAGCAAACGATGCACTAGAGTGTCAGTATCAACATAATGTCAAGTTGCGTACTGAGCTGGATGTTGCAAACTCTAAAGTGACTGAAGTAGAGAAGTCATTGAAGGATGGTGAAGCTCTTTATGAGATCGTTTATGAAACGGAGATTAAAGAGCTAACAAAGACTACAGAAGACATGTCTCTTCAGGCTGCCCACTAAATTGAGGAGAATGAGGGTGTCGAAGGATGAGAGAAGGCAAAGAAACCTAGCTTGGGCGCGACCCTTACTCCCTCTACTGGCATCGACACCTCGTTGGCGGATGAACGGAGGAAGAAATTAAAAGTACACTTCCAGGTAAACTCAATGAGTTGCAGTAGATGGAGCGACAAAGGCCAAAGGTGTTTCCTCACTCACAGAGGAAGGGGTCGAAGGCGGATACTCTTAAATATTTTGGTGGCTTTTATAGAAACTCAAAGAAGACTAAGGTTGAACTAATTGATACTTTAGAGAAAACAAGAAAGGATGTTGTGCTCAAGATCTACGTGCTCGAAGATTTACTACGAGGAGCTCAGGTTGCCCTTAGTATCATAACAGCACTAGTCGACGTGCCTGTGCATGATCGGATTGTCGACCTTGTAGAGAAGCTTAGAAGGGAGAAGGTTAAAGACAAGACGGGTCAGATCGCTTTACAACGCGCAATCGATGTTTTTTCCTATTTTGTACAACGCTCTTATCTGAACTTCCTTTATATCAAAGAAGATTTTGAGGTGACTACGGTGGATCTGACAGACCACTAAGCAGTTGTTAATTATGAACCAAGGAAGATCTTTCGCTTCAAAACAGACCTGCCATTGGCTAGCATGCCTAAGCTTAGATGTTTTATGATTAGCGCGGTATTTTAGGATCCTATAACTTTGTATACTTTTGTAAGACCATGTTGTAGAATATTTTTGGTTGTACAAATGCTCATAAGGGTACTGTAAAAAAAAACATTTATTATTTTTTCTTTTTTTGAAAAGACGTAAATTCCTTGCGAGTTTTTACTGGATTGCACTTCCTTTTAACTTTATTGGTCTGGATTCCTTTGATTTTTCAGCCTTGCACTACTAGGCGATGTTCGGAGACAACCGACTTGGGGGAGAGGCTCAAATCTGCTCTAATTCGAATTATCGAACTGGAGGGATTATTAACATACACCAAAGACAAATATAAGGTTTTTTATGAAGATAAGGTCACGACACTGAATGACGACCATGAAGGGTGTTAATACCTCATATATTGATTTAGATGACAACAACCATATAAATATTGATACTAATGTTTTTTAAAGTTGTATAGTATATATTGCAGAATATTACACAGGTACAAAATGATTAAACTTGAAGACTGATCGGTATAAAGATCAAGAATGACGATTTAGAGATGATGATCAAGACTTATGAGTTCAAAGATAAAAATTTGAAGAGCTCAAGAATTTAGTATATGGTTATGAGTCATTAGAATAAATAGTTAAAGTCCTTGATAGCAGATTTCGATCTTTATCATAAATTTTTGATCTTTGATATTTAAAAAAAATTAATTTAACTTCAAAATGTATTTAAATTTTTTTATGAACGTTTTTTAATAGCTCAAAAATATTTAAAAACAATGTTTAAATTATTTTACAGAGTATAGGATTTTAAAAATAATTTAAAAAACAATCATTTTCAAATTTCACTAGCATATGTCGATATACATATTTTCATATATTGACGTAAGGACCGTTGGGGAGCTGATTTTTAAATTTTGATTTTTGATTATATCTCTTCATTATACACTTCCTTTTAAACATCGTTTACACCAGTGAAAATATGCCTTTCTAATTTTAAAAAGCTGTGATTGTTTATTACATCTTTTCATGAATAAAGTCATCTTTTTAAGCACTATATAAAGGGTTAGAAAACAAAATTTTTTAACTAACTTTTCATCTTCTTTCTCTAGACTTTCCTCAGTTATTTTCTCAAATACAAATTCTACTTTGCTCTCTATAAACTATTCAAACATTTACATGTACTTTCTCATCAATTCAAAGATCAACTCCCTATCAGGAGGGCTATAAGTAATCTTGTATCCCAAGTACAACTGCTGGTATTTGAAATCAACAACTTTACTCTTATTTATTCGCCCGTTCAAATCAAGTGGATATGCTTAATAGTTCATCTAAATTTATTAGGTGATCCGTAGCTCAGTAAATCAAGAGAGTTCGCTTTGGACTCATGATACATGGGGATGTACCTCGTAGCCTTGAAATCGGAATTGTATTTTGGTTTGCATTCTATCTAGTTTAAAATTGGCGACTGAAAAGAAATATGTACAAGCAATTGTATGAGACTGGATGTCTGATTAGTTAATCCGAACCGGTATAAAATTCCTTATGTGTTCTCTCTTATTTTACTACTTTTATATTTAACTGTGATTGCATCTATGAATGATACCCACTCCCTCTAGTGTTACATTAGCCTCATGATCTATTATTCCACAACCCACATTTGATATCAGTGCATTAGTTTTCAAAAACTCGTAATTTGATTTTTGAAGAGATAAATGGCTAGTAACACTGACTGTTTACTTTTTAAAACTTTTATAGAAAAACAAAATCATGAAACCTATATGTTACTATCAAATAGATTAAAAAGTAATTATTCTGAAAAGTCACTTGATGTTTTGGAAAGGTATAATGTGAAATTGCAAAAATAAGTATGTTACATGGCAGATGGGGAGCATACACGTGATATTCATACATCAAAAATTAAGGACAAATGAATACTAAACGATGGATACTCAAGACACATGATAAAAATTCGAAAATCATAAAAGTTATAATTTACAAAGATGAAGGGTTGGTTAACTTCAGAATTAACTAAAAAGGTTATGTGATTGACATCGACAATGTCGGTAACTCTAAAACTCCTATTATTTCTAATGTTTTTCTAGTTAGGAACTTGAAATATAACCCGTTTAACATTAACCAATTTTGTGATAAAGATTTTAAAATTAAGCTTGAAAAAGATATTTTCCACGTCGAGGATAATGAGTCTAAAATTATCTTTGAATGTACTAGGAAATGTAGTATTTACATCTTAAGTATAAAAGTGCCTTTGTCTTTTGGCTAAACCTAGTGAAACTTGGATTTTGCATAAAAGATCCGGCTTTTTAAAATTTAAACACTTATCTAAATAGCTTAGAATTTTGATTTTGATTTCACAATTCACAAGTATATCATATTTGGGGGAGTACTGTTTTTCATCCATTTATGTTGATGGCAAAGGGGGAGGAAAATATAAAATATAACACATGCATATATTAAGGGAGAGTTATTTAACTCAATGAGAGTTGTATTATATTTTATATATAAAATTATTTACATAGTTGTCTTCATAAAAAATGGAGAGATTGTCAATACCTTAGATATTGATTTTGATGGCAACAACCATATAAATATATACACTAATGTGTTGTTAAGTTTTATAGTATATATTGCAGAATACTGCACATGTATAAAATGATTAAACTTGAAGACCGGTTAGTATAAAGACCAAGAATGAAGATATAGAGTTGATGATTAAGACTTGTGAGTTCAAAGACAAAGATTTGAAGACCTCAAGAATTTAGTGTAAAATTACGAGGCATTAGAATGAATTGTTGAAGTCTAATAATATATTTCGATTTTTATCACAAATTTCTGATCTTTGATATTTTAATCAAAATTATTTTAGTTTTAAAATATATTTTTAAATATTTTATGAAAGTTTTTTAAGAGTTCAAAAATATTTAAAAACCATGTTTAAATTATTTTACAAAGCATAAGATTTTTTAAACAATTTAAAATAAAAACATTTTCAAATTTCATTAACATATGTCGACATACATATTTTGCATTATGTCGATGATAATTTTTAAATTTTGAATTTTGATCACATCTCTTCACGAGTAGGCAATTCCTTTTAAACACTAGCTAAACCAGTGAAAAAATGCCTTTTACTTTTAAAAAGTTGTGATTGTTTGTCACATCTTTTCACGAATAGCTACATTTTTTCAAACACTATATGAAGGTTTTAAAAAAAATTAACCGACTTTTCATGTTCTTCTTTCTCTAAATTGTATCTACATATTTTTTTCAAATACAAATTCTACTTTTCTCTACAAACTATTAAAACATCTGCATGTATTCTCTCATCGATTCAAAGACTAAACCACTATGAGAAGAGCTACAGGTTATCTTATATCCTAAGTACAAGTGTTTGTTTTTGAAAATTAACAACTCTACTCTTATTTTTTTTGGGTGTGCTTGTTTCCCGTTCAAATCAAGTGGTTGTGCTTAGTAGCCCATCTAAATCTAATGGGTGATCCTGTAGCTCGGTAAATCAAGAGAGTTTGCTCCAGGTTTATGATGCAGGATGGTATATCTCGTAGCCTTGGAATCAGTATTGTATTCTGGTTTGCCTTCTTTCTGGTTTAAAATTAGCGATTGAAAAGATATATATATACAAGCAATTATACGAGATTGGATGTAAGATTTGTTAATCCGAACCAGTATAAAATTACTCATGCCTTCTCTATTACTTTACTTTATTGCTTTTACGTTTATTTTTGTGATTACATCTATGATTGATTGTTAGTATAAATCTGTGTTTTAATATGTGATTTGATATTAATCTTGAAAGAATTTTAAAAGGTTTACATAAGTCAAAAAACACTATTCATCCTTTTTTCTAGTGTTAAAATCCATTATTCCACAATTCACAAATGGTTGTCTCTTCAGGTCGTTAAACAAACTAGTGTAGAAAATGATTTTATCGCGTCCTTGATCGTCGATGTTGTATCGAGGCCTGGTGGTATTCATTCGCCTCCGTCGAGGGCTAATCTTAATGTTATTTTCTAATGGAAATATGATATGAAGAAGTATTGCGAGGCCAAATTTCATGGGTTGAAGAATTACTATAGAAAGGGCTCATTTTCAACTTCTTAGGCAAGAAGCGGTTTTAGTCAATGTTTCGCGTCATGGGACCGTAGATCTCACCGTTATGACAACATCATAATCGATGATTCCTCTGGGGCGAATTTGAATCGTAGCATAGTTTTTTTTATTATAAGCCGTAGTTTCGACCTTAACTTTTGATGCAACTTTGCATGACGATAAATTTATTTTCTCCTGTCATGTGTGCAAATGTGAGGAATCACGCAGCTATGAGCAGCTTTTCAGTAAATTTTAGTTTTTAGTATTTGCTTGGCAAGCTTTATTTATTTTATGGAATTGTACCCGATTTGTAGGTTGTACCACATTCCATGCATTATATTTTCTTGCCATTCTCAATTGATTGCTCATTCAGTTCATGCTTCTTGAGCTTATTTTTGGTATTCATGCTCTATTGTGCTCTTAGCACGGTACGCTCGCTATTTGGGTGCAGACTATATTTTGACGGTGAAGTTAGGTCGCGTATCTACAACCTTTTAATTCACGTGTTTGGTTTTTGTACTGGTTCAGGCCGTATAATGTCCTTACGTTCAGTGTACATGATTGATACAACAGGTAACTTATTGTATTATCCAGTCGCTTGCATGATTTTATGTGGAATTCCATAGTTCTGTGTTACTGAATTCCCTCCCTTTTTTTATAATGAAATTAGGTGCAACCACTAATGCTGTAGCTTTATTAAAGAAGGAGCTAAATCGGATCTTACCTGTGCCACACATGCTGTTTTCAGGTGAAATATGAGTTACATATTATATCAAGGGGTTTTTAGGCTCAAGGAAAAAGTTAGAGAAAAATTTAGTCTCAAGGACAGGAAGTTTGTTTTTTAGGCTGAAGGGCACTTTTTAGTGTAAATCACAGAATGATAATTGTAACTATCATTTTCAATTTACACTAAAAAGTGTCATTCAGACTAAAAAATAAACTTGTCGTCCCCGAGACTAATTTTTTTTGCAACTTCTTCCTTGTGCCTATTTACCTGTTATATATCAATGTTACAAAAATAGGAGTTGTATCGGTATTTCGTTTTTTCTATTATACTGATATGAGGTCAAAGAAATTTACATTTGTATAAATAGAGCTGATCTGCCATTTTCATATTTGTACGCAGCAACTAGCAAATGAATTTGCTGAATTAGAAGTATAAATAATGTGCATTTTGTAGCCCACCTGCAATTGAGAGATTGTCTGGTGGCATTTTTAAACAAGTGATAATCACGAACACAATTTCAATAGTTGAAGTTATTTTCCTCAACTGACTGTACTTTCTGTTGCAAACCCTCCTGCTGAAGCCATTTTGCGCATTCATGGCGATGCCTACGTTAGTGACATTTTCCAGTGATGCACAGGTCCTAGAGTATTTTATTTATTTTTGTCTTGTTTATATTCGATTTAGCTTTCTATTTTCTTATTTCTCGTGAGGGAATGCAGCAAAGAGAATCCTGTAAGGATGCTTGTTAAATCATTTTGTTAATTGATGCTACAATATTGTTCATCTGATTAAAATAATGGTACCCTTGTAGCAATGTATGAAAATATAATGCTTCTATCCAAAGAAAATTCCATTATAATTTTATGAGAGGAAAAAAATTGTAATTTTTTGGTTGGTTTTGATTAAAGAATCATTTGCATTATTCAAATCAAGATGATGTTCAAACGTATTTGTAAAAGAAGATGAAATGAGAAGAAAACAATAGTAGTACAAGAAGAAAAATACAAGTTTTTAACTTCATTTTATAATATATTATTTTCAAGTCATATTGCTTACATTATCTCTGATTTGAAAGTGTCTGAGTGTTGCTTGTTTATGTTTAACTCTTCATATTTTGATCATAATTCATAACATTGTTTGTACTGGACGAAGAACGGAAGTAGAAATTGTAACTTTTTTTTTGGCCTGGAACATTTACACTGTCATAGCATGCAAGCGATGCAAGAAATTATATTCTTATGATAACACTAGTAACACAAGCACATATTAAGCTCATTTCACGGTTCACAGATGAAAGAGCTAAACATACATAGGTAAATGTACGTTGAAACTTGAATTTGAAATAAATAATCAAGAAGAAACAAAAAAATACAAACAAATTAACAACATTTGTAGCGTGCTTCCATCATCTGGTTCTTGGGCACATCGATAGATCGATCAAATAACAAAACAATAGGGTTCAGAAAGGACTTTTAAAGTTTATGTTCGATGTAAGAAGGAACGGGAGACTTCCGTCCAACAAATTAATTATCTGTGAGACAATAGAACGTAGTGTTTGGTTTAAAAACGAATTTTATGTTTTCGGTTTTCAATATGTACGTCAAATATGAAAAGAATGGAGGGACGACGGATGGGATGAAAGAAAGACGGATGAAATGACGAAGGGAATAGGATGGAAGAATGAATTATTTCACGTGTTTGCGTTATTTCTTAAAACACATAAAAAAACATGTTTTCTATTTTGCATGCTAACTTCGTTTTCTAAACCGGTCGTTTTCGATAATATACATGTGTCATGTGCATTTTTGTGTGAAAGAAAATCCATAAAATAATAAACCAAATTCAATCGAAATGTTCTCAAACGAAGTTTTTGAAATTATGCACTTTCGTTGTTAACTTACATGATAAGTAGAAAGCTTTTATGTTAACTAAAAGATCTATATTTGCATAAATCTATATTGCTTAACCATAAAATAATAAACCAAACACTACCGAAACTGTTGCTTCTATCTATTATTTAACTATAAATGAAAACTGTTACTTTTATCTATTAATTAACTCGGATATATGTTCCAGTGCTTATCTAATTTTCCTTATTCCTCTATCTTGACTTCAAATGCATTCACAAACAATTTTTGCTTTGTTTCTCATTTTTTCCACGTCGGAAACTAGGAGCAGAGCATGTTATCTTCTACCATCCACGCAAGGAAATTGAATATTTTGAAAATGATGCATCAGACAAGTCCGACGTGATGATAAATAAGTCACAAGCTTTAAAAAGTTATATATGTTTATAACTTGTAAGAATATTTATTTTCTGTATGTGTGTCTATGTGTGTGTATAAAGTTGCTAAACAAATTTTTGTAAAAAGTAAAACCATACAAATAATAAGTTGATATTTTTCATAGAAAATTGACACTGGTAATCATCTCAATTACAATTCCTAGCAATTGGGATAACCAAACTCTTTGGGTGAAGTAGATGCAAAATAATCACCTCAAAAGCAGGAACTTCTAGTCTATCACAATTCCTAGCAATTCCAGCTGGCTTTGGAAATGTCTTCTCCAATTGAGACCAACTCTCCTCCCTCTAAACAAATACAGTGGTGAAGCTCATGTAATCACTTATTATGGAGTGCATTTGGGTTGAATCTGGCTCGATATTGAATTACGTTATATTATATAACCAAAGGCTAGCTTTTAGTATTCCTTGAGAATGCATAGACAAGGAACTGCATGTTATAATATATGTAAATTATAAAGAGTGGATATGCTATACAATATTTGTTATATTTTGTTTAGTCCCACATTATAGGATAAGTTAAATCTCAAGCTCTAAAACTTTTATATAATGGAGCATGTGTAATGGAAATATATTACTAATTTCAGAAATGAATAAAATCTTTTTTTTTCTAATGGCTTCTTATTTTTATACGGTTTAGAAGTAACGTTTTTTTTGCGATGTAACGTTAATTAGATTGATTTATTTGTTTGTAAAGAAATCAATTCGTTGTGACAATATTTTATATTTTAGGCCGCAATAATGTTAAATTGCATTCATCTTTTTAATCATAAATGCATTAAATGTTGTCGTCATAGTAATAAATTAATTTACTTTATCATCATAAATGCATTGACTATAGTAAATTAAATGATGTTGTGTTTTTATGTTTGGAATAAGTGTAGACATATGGTTTATTATCTTGTGTATTTATTTTAGCAAACAATGTTCGATATAACGAAAGAAATAAGTTTGAATAACAAGCTGAAGTTGTGAAAAGTTTTTTTTTTCAACCAGAAGTTGTATAACTCAGTCTAAAACCTGAAGTCCTGAATTATGTAATGATTTGTTGATACAGTCTATGACTTGAAGTCTTATAGTTATTTTTTTATTAGTCGAAATGTATAAGCTTCTAAACAAGAAGTTCACACAAAATTTGAGAACCCGAAATTCATAATAAATTAATGAGCTTGAAGTTCATGAATTAGAAACCCGAAGCTTTCTTGAAACTATGTGAAATGTTATATTACACTTCTTGAAGAAGTTAAAAGAGATAAATACATCTTAATCAAGATTATGGCAGTGCGTTCAAGAGATTTCAAAAATCACAAAATGAGTTATATCTTACTTACATCTTTGCATTTACATATTATGTTGACCAAATATCCTAAAGGTATTGTGTTGTATGGCATTTCAAATATGCCTTGAATTGAAAATTAATTATTAATTTAGCTTTGAAAAGAATGTTCATTATTTATAAAATATGAATTCAAATGACTTTTAGTCCATATTTCTCATTTTTCATTTCAGTTTATATATTGTAGTTGGTTTAAAATGTTTCCCCCCATTATATATACTTCTATGTAAAAGTACACATGGTCAATTTATAGGTTCTGTGCAATGCGAAATATAATTTCATTTCAATATGTGCAGCTTTAGTTTAATTATTCCCTCTGTTGCTTTCTCGTTGATATATCTAAATATAGATCTAATCTTTACTAATCGCACTATGTTATGAAGCCTATAGTTTTGACAAATTATTTTTGGGTGCATTAGTCAAGCTATTTAATTGACGAAATACATTATAGTATTATCCATAGGAGATAACTCATATAACGTACTATTTAAGTTTATGGATATGTGTGTATATGATCTCTTGATGAGATGTTTTCTTTAAAATTTATATTGCAAATCCAACGTCCCAGAAGAGATGTTATGGAAATTTTATTTTTGTTAGATTGCAATTCCTTAAAAAGAAACCCTATATTCCCTGAAGGAATATCATATAAAACATTAGAAGTAATAAAAATAATTTATCTCTAAAAAAAGTATTGTATACTAATATTACAGTTTAGAACTAGTGGTTCTATATCTTGCATCTTACTTTCATTTGGTGCATATAATTTTGTTACTGTATTAAAAGTTTGATGCGACATTTCAAAAACAGTTACAACAAAAATCTCCAATAGAGATATTTTATGCTACTGCAAAAGTACTAATTATGTAATTTATGTGAAAGAAATATTGTATATTGATATGACATTCTAATAGTTTGCATATATATCTCTGGAAGAGATAAGTTTGCTTCAGAAGTGGTGATAGTAAAATATATCTAGAAGAGACTTATACATTTGGAAATGATCAAATATCTCTAGAAGATATTTGTTTGTATATTTGGTAATTTTATTAAACCAAATAAATGTATAGAAATTTGATTATGAAGGATTCCAATTTAGTTTAGATTTGATTCTAACTTAAAATTTGAGAGCTATGTAATATGTATCATATATTTCATTATGATTATATCAAACCTCCCAAATAGGCAAGACATCAAACTGTCTCTAGAATACACTATTTTATGTTCATGTGTCTAATTATATGCTAAAAGTCATGGTCATATATATTATTTCATAAGAAATATTATATGTACAACCCTTTTTTGAAGAAATATCTTTAAATATTCTTTCGAAGAGATAGTCTATATGTCATATCATACATTTCATGAAAGCTATAAATACCATCTTGAAGAGGTCTATATGTGCAACTAATATAATATAATATATTTATAAAATTCCAAGTGTCCAGTAGCTACTCTTATTTTTTTGGGTAAGTATATTTCTTTTATTGAACTCTCTAGAAGAGATGTGTAGAAATGTCTATACGTAATTATAATTATATATTGTTCTCTCATAAGTAATCATAATTAATGTTTTAAAGATATGTTTGAGATATAATTGAGAATTAAAATTTAACAACTTGAAGTTGTGTGTATAAATATTTGAACCAGAAGTTCTATATGGTTCCAAACCAGATGTTTTGAACATTATCATGCAGTCATGAAGCATGCCTATTGACATAGATCTACACACAGAAATTAATAGTTGTAATAGTTTGTTCTAAATCTCACTAACTCAAATGAGAAAGAATATGCAAATATATAATATATATGTAATAAGTGGATGCACGTATATATCAATATATATAGATATTCAAATAACAACTTGAAGTTTGTTATGAGCTAATCTTATAGACTATGCATAAATATAATTCAGTGATTCAAAATTCAATCAACATAAATGTTGAACAACCTGAAGTCCTGTATGTATTCAAATGATCTACATAATAAGTAAATTCCTCCAATTGGTTAGATAAATGAACGAGAACAAACTCTGATAAGCTATATCAATTGAATGCGTCTTATCAACTGATAAAAGAATTATCCTCCTATAATAATATGTATGATGTATTTGCTAGTAGCAATATCATAATGGATCAAAATGAGAATCCAAAGAAGATTACGATTAAATGTGAAAATGTTCGTCAACATTGAGGGGGGGGGGAGGATAAAAGAGATGCAAAATCTTAAGTAACTTAAATAAATTATCAATAATATCCCAAGTATACTTGCTACAACTAGCTGTAATCCTAGAAGGACCAAAGGGTATAAATCACATCTAAAGTGTAGTAGAGAAGTTAGTTTGAAATATTTTTGAAGAAAGTAATAAAGATGCCAAATATAGAAGGTGAGTGTTTTTTAAGAAACACTTAAAGGTGCTCTGGAAGAGACCCATGACATGATTGTCAAATAAAACTAGAAGTGGTTTGGGTACCTAAATAGAATAAATATTAAGATGTTAACAAATCATATCTAGAACTGACAAGAAATAATCACCAATGATAAATTTTTAAATAATAAAAAACGCTTATGTTTATAAATAGATTAAAGATCTTGAGTTAGTGGAAACACGATTGGCCATCGTGAATCCTTTACTAATATAGAAATGTGGACTTGTAATCCGCAAAGTAGCGAAAGTGTTTGAAACACTTAATATACCTCAAAGGTATAAATATTGCTTAAATCATATTAAACGATGAAAGCATACAAATTCCTGAAGAATATAAATAACTTTAGTGGTCATAAAGAATGCAAAGAATAAGAAGCATAGATTACATCCATCTTTTATGCATTTTTGTAATGAAAATCTTGATATAATTCATGATAAGCAAATTACTTTTTATTTTTTAGTATTATTGTAATGAAACTTTTAATATTCATCAAAGATGCTGTTGCAATATACAAAAATGATTTGAAGCACAAAAATAAAAGCATATGAAGTGTTTTTCCTAAAGAATATTAATAACTTTAGTGGTTATAAAGAATGCAAAGATTAAGGAGCATAGATTACATCCATCTTTTAAGTATTGTTGTAATGGAAATTTTGATATAATTCATGATGAGTAGATTACTTCCTATTTTTTAGTATTGTTGTAATGAAATTTTTAATATTCATCGAAGATGCAGTTGCAATATGAAAAACTGGTTTAAAAATAGATTACATCCTTCTTTTAAGCATTTTTGTAATGAAAATCTTGATATAATTCATGATAAGCAAATTACTTTCTATTTTTTATTATTATTGTATTGAAACTTTTAATATTCATCAAAGATGCTGTCGCAATATGCAAAAATGATTTGAAGCACAAAAATGAAAGCATATGAAGTGTTTTTCCTAAAGAATATTAATAACTTTAGTGGTTATAAAGAATGCAAAGATTAAGGAGCATAGATTACATCCATCTTTTTAGTATTGTTGTAATGAAAATTTTGATATAATTCATGATGAGTAGATTACTTCATATTTTTTAGTATTGTTGTAATGAAACTTTTAATATTCATCGAAGATGCAGTTGCAATATGCAAAATTGGTTTAAAAATAGATTACATCCATCTTTTAAGCATTTTTGTAATGAAAATCTTGATATAATTCATGATAAGCAAAATACTTTCTATTTTTTAGTATTATTGTAATGAAACTTTTAATATTCATCAAAGATGCTGTCGCAATATGCAAAAATGATTTGAAGCACAATAATGAAAGCATATGAAGTGTTTTTCCTAAAGAATATTAATAACTTTAGTGGTTATAAAGAATGCAAAGATTAAGGAGCATAGATTACATCCATCTTTTAAGTATTGTTGTAATGAAAATCTTGATATAATTCATGATGAGTAGATTACTTTTTATTTTTTAGTATTGTTGTAACGAGACTTTTAATATTCATCGAAGATGCAGTTGCAATATGCAAAACTGGTTTGAAGCACAAAAATGAAAGCATATGAAGTGTTTTTCATAAAGGTAGCATGCAAAATGCATAAAACGCAAATCATATTTGGAAGAAACAATCTTGAAAAATTCGATTGTTTCGAAGGAAACTATTTGTAAATGATGAAGATCTAAAGAAAGGAAAGTAGAATTATTGTCCTCGGATTTTTAACGCTTGTCTAAGCTATGTTACAAAAGTATTTTGTAACGTTGTGACATTTCGACGCTCGAAAACCGACATGAATACGTCCACTGTATCAACTGCCGAACAATCGAAGGCCGGAAAACCGTATCGTTAGGGTTAAAGAAAAGGTAGAAGATAGAAGAAGAGAGAAAAAGATAGAACAGAACAGAAAGAAACAACAGAACAATATATGAATCTCACAATCGTAGTGGAACAACATATAATAGATAAATGAATAATTTTTAAACAAAAGAACTATATCAGTTATTACATTACATCACATTACATTACATTATCAGAGTGTACAACAACAAACAACAACAAACAGAGGAAAAGAAATACTATATACTTGTGAATACGCCATGCCATCCAGCTTGCCTCCAGCAACTCCTGAATTCCAGAATATCCTGATTATCAAACTCTAGACTGCCCATGTGGAAATTGGTGGTCGCCCAGAGTTTAGAAAGGAAAACAATAAACTCCGAGTCAGTCATGGGACTGGTGTGAGAACTTAAAACAGTTTATTTTTAAAACAAAGTACAGGATAATTTTAAAATAGATTCGCAATGCTTTTTAGAAAATGAGACTACCATAAGGCCTCCCGCATACACACACAATGTAAACGCAGAATCGGAGGAGATTTCTCCTTATGATAGTTAAAGATGCTTGATACGCATTAAAAAGAAACATTTGATATTATTACTAGTGCATAGTGCAGAAAACATTTCGAAAGTAAAGATATAAATCTTAGCCAGCATAGGCATTTCACACTTATGTCTACTATAGCTACCATGTTCAATAGCAGGTTACCGCCACATTCCATGGCAGGTTATACAACTCAAACCGTACAGAGTTCGTATTGTTTCTTTGGATTTCCAACAAATGGTCAGGCCAAGGAACTTCCCATTGCCACATGGGTACGCCTATGAAAAGACGACCTGAGAACCTAACCGGATCTCTGCCAACACAAGGCCGGGTTACCCCTAACTGGGTAACTACTGACACGAATATGTCATTACCCGATCGTAACCGATCTATATCCGAGGATCCTCGATTCCAACAACCACAAAGTAATAAATTTGCAGCAACAACATAGGTTAAGTATCTGGGCTCCATACCATGATACCACCTCTATCCAGAAGGAATGACATACACTAAAGGGGCGCTACCCCCTAATAACCTTGCTGCATCCTTCCTGTTTTGACCATTTTCGGGGTGCGAGGTCCGACGAAGTCTCGTCCACAAAGCCATGCTTTATACAAAAGCTACGCTTTGTTCAAAAAATGCTCAACAGCACTTAGCATACACACTACCAAATTGGGAGTATATCACTAATAACCTTCAACTACATAACCTCTGAGCTCGTACGTCTCAGAGAAGGGTGTTAAGCTAAGAGAATAAATTCTCCGTCACCAACAGAAATATATTTGAAAGAAATCAGCTTTATATCTCAATTTGTAATGTCAGACATACAATCCATACAAGTCTGTTCCGGGCTCGAACAGAACCGAAGGCACTTCCAAAGAAGCCCTCGCAATCCAGATATTTACTAATCACGTCCAGACTCCCCGTCACTAAGGGTGATAAAACCCCTATATCAGAGATCAGCCGATGCAGAGTCATTCGACGGTAATCCTTCCGTTTTCAAAAATATCCGGTCTTCAACACCGGTCATCAAATGCAATCCATAGCAACGTATCACATATTCGAAATGAGTTATACGACCCCAATGTCTTTTCCCGGCTAACCCGAATAGTGAGCGCTTATTTTAAAAATAAGTGTGGCATTCAAATTCAAACAAATCACAACAAATACCTATTTAAAGGTAAATATTGATAGCCGGTTATTCAACTATCAATAGGTATGCTCAACATCACCAGATTCCAAATAATTTTCCAAACTATTTATTTTCCAAAATATCTTTACTAGATATATAATTTCCACACTTCAACCATTTGAAAACAGATTTTCAAATCACTTTTCCCCTTTACCACTTTTGAAAACAAATTTCAATCATTTTCCTTACGCGGAAATATTTTCATTTCAAAATGGTTCATTTAAACCAATTAAATAAATCCTTAACGATTTACTTTATATTTACGTTCCAAATCCGTAAATTTATCTCCACACTTCAAAAATAAATCAACGTTTATTTTTAAACAAATTTCCCTTTCTTTTATAAATTCCATAGTGAATTTACAATTCCAAAATATCTATGAATATACGATTTCCAAATCGATTTCTAATATTCATTTTCAATTTATCTTTAAAAGATAAAATCTCAAATTTTATTCATATCCCATTTACACGCCAAAATCCATTTATAAGTAAATTTAACTATAAATCTTTTATTTTACAAAATCTATTCATTTTATAACTTCTCAATTTATAAATCTATAAATTTCATTACTTACTAATCCATCCATTTACTATTTCATTTTAACACAAAAAAACTCGTTTTATAATTCTATTATTTTTAATTTATAAATATCAATTTTGTAAATCTTTTATATAAACCGTTTATAAAAATATAAAAATCTCAATTTAAACTATTTTATAAAATTCATTAACTCCATATTTCAAAAATTACATTTTAACTATATTTCTCAAAAATCATAAATCTTTATAATATTAAATTTTTATAACGTTAATTTATTTAAAATGAATCAATTCAAAAATTTAATAAAACGTATACTTTCAAAAATCACTTTAAAACCCTTTTTAAATTTGAAAATCATCACTTTAAAATCTTTTTTATAATTCCAAAATTGGCCCAATGATGCAACACACCAAATAGTCAATCACGACAACAAAGACATCATATATCAGTATATGATAATCAACAAATATCACAACATCTGTAATCAAATAAATACTGGTGAGGAATCCAGTTGGATCCCTAAAACCTGTTTCCCTGCATCCACAGATGTTAGCACAATACCAATTCCGTTCCAATACGGAATATTCGCGGTACATAGGATTTATAAAATACTATCGGCTATTATGCAGCGCAATAGGGTCTCATCCGCTATATAATGCGGGAAAATCAACTCCAACTACATAAATAATACCAATTTCACTTTGCAGTGAAATATTCGCGGTATATGTTTTTAATAAGTAACATCCGCTTAATATACGGCGTATAATGTCTATTTAACAATCAATAGATAATAATTTATCATCCAGGCATACAATCATCAATTTTAAATCTAACTATTTAAAATTTAAATCGAAACGATACGATTGAGTGAGAAGTTTTCATCTTGAATTTCCGATATCAGTTCTAGCGTTTTATTTCGAATAAAATTAAACGTGCGTTTAATTTTACCCAAAATTTTCACTATGTCCAATCGACTCCAATCCAACTCCATCGCGTAGTATTCGTCAATACGGTTCCAACGCAACTTGTTTCGTAATTTTTCGACCTCGTATGAACAAGATATGATTTTTCAAAGTTTATACGAATTAATATATATAAATTTACAAATTAAATTTTTATTTACAAACCCTAAATCAATCGTGACCGTTGATTCCTGAGCAACCAAATCTGGCCGTGAATCACTTTCTTCCCGTTCACGCGAGAAAACACCCAGGCCTGTTCAAAATAACCCATGCCGCCATCATACATCGAATTTTCGCACCCTACCCCGATGTCTTCCACGATGATCAAATGGCGCAACGTCGCGCGCCTCCCCCAAAGTCACCACCAGCCAGAATCCGGCTCCACTCGGTCAGCTGTAGCTCGCGAAAATCGAGAACGAACGTGGATGCGTTACAGTGAAATTCTCATCGATCCGTTGCTCTAATCGCGATCATGACCGTTCAATAGCTAGTTCGCAACGTGCTCTACAATATTGTAGTTGGTGATTTCTTATAATTGTTAACGAATTTGAATAAATTTGAGGAAGAACGGAGAACAATTTCGGCAATTAATATTATCACTGGCGGCTGTAACCCTAGCCAGAGTGTTGAGTAAAAAAATGAAAAGAGTGGTGCTTTTATAGAAAATTTTCAAATTACTATTCACTCGAAATTTTCCGAACTCCAAAAAAAGCGTGCCGGCTGGCGTTTCCGGGGTTTACCCCACATTTCGGACACAATGGAATAGGTTTCGGAGGCTAATTTGATCATCTTTGCAAGTTACGGAAATAAACGATCGATTTTAAATTTAATCGATTAAGCTAATTTCTATGCGTTTGGGCTCGATCCGGACAAACGGTAAATCCGATTGACACGAAATTTGAAAGCATACAATAATATCACATTACGGATCCGATGAAACTGGTGTCGTCAAAATCTGAGGCTGTTTAAAAAATGGCTATTTTAACTCGTCAATTAAATATTAAAATATTCAATTTTCACAAATTAACTTTAAATTCAATTTTTTAAAAGCTTTATAACATCACTCTAGCTCCAATATGATTTAATAAAATTTTACAAATCATTTTTAATCATATTAAACTCAATTTCCAATTATTTCTGTAATTTCGACTATTAAATTATCGATTTAATTATCCAATTAAATCCAATTATCGAAATAAAATTTATTCGACTGTTTAATTTCACTTATTAATATTTAAAATCAATTAAATATACAAATTTTAATTAACAGAAATTCTGGGTCATTACATATTTATAACCGATTTGAATTATAATGACACATATTCAAACTTAAAGGGAAAATTATAAAATTAGAGGGAGCATACATAAGTATATCATAATGTACTTTTTTTCCTTCATTAAGATTTTTCCTCTTAATAAGGTTTTAACGAGGCATTACATTGATTCAGAAGTGTCAAACTCCATTTGATATCAATGATTAAAATATGTCATTGTACTTTAATTTTCACTAAGATTTTTCCCATTGGGTTTTTTAGTAAGCTTTAATGGGACATTATTTTGATCATGAAGTATCAAACTCTTTAGAAGAAATATCATTATATGAATATCTACGATTGCACAAGTTGCACTATTTTCCTCGACAAAGGTTTTTCCCCTTTGAGTTTTTCTAATAGAGGTTTTTAATAAGACAACGTACAATATCTATAGCAACTGAATGGATATATGAACGCAGGATAATAACGATGGTGCGCAGTTATCATACACATTTAAAAATGGACAATTTAAAGCTACCACATGAGCATCTAAGATTTTGAAGACGCATATTCAAGGAGGAGTGTTATAATATATGTAAATTATAAAAAATGAATATGATATACAATGTTTGTTATATTTTGTTCCTACATCATGGGATAAATTCAATCCCAAGCTCCGAAACCTTTATATAAAGGAGCTTGTGTAATAGAAATAGATTATTAATTTCAGGAATTAATTAAATGTTTCCTTCCTTTTTTTTTTAACGGCTTCTTATTATTATGTTGTTTACAACAATGCATCCACTTTGATCAAATTATCTTAACTTACTCAAAATGCACATCTGTTAGATATCTCCGGAATAAAATGGCTAAGAATATGGACAAAAACTAAAACTCAATTTAACATTAGTGTTGTTTACATAGCTCTCTGCTCTGATCATAACTCTCCAAGACATCCATGTTACAAATGAATATGGAATAGTTACTGATTGGGGGAGCTGGTTCTTGTCGCAAACGTTATTTCACGCGCAGTTAAGATAAGATTTCTCTTGCTTATTTCATTTGTCGTAGAAATTGGATTTGATTGTTTGCAGTCCAGTGTGATCAATCTTAGTCAAGTTTCTACTGGTAACGGCTTTAGACTGGAAAACCTTATTATTATGTTCTTGCCAAATATGTCATACGGTGGTTGTCAACACTGTATCAATGAAGGTCCTTCATTATGTATGTTTGCTGAAACTTGTTTGTGATTTGATCGATGATATCATTTAAATAATTCGTTCCATAGTTACTGAGTTGTATGCTTATGCTGCTTGCAATTTGATCCAAAATAAATTTTGAATAGTTGCATTCGAAAAATTAACGAATAGATGGTTCAAAGTTTGAGTTGCACAATAAGCGGTCTGTTGTAACTGGATCAGCTCGCACCAGGAGTTATGAATAAATTTTAAAAAAAATCTCTTATTGGAACTTTAATGGACCTATGAAGTCTAATTCATTTAGAAGATTTCTAAATGTTATTTAAATAAAAAAAATTATTTTATTTGAATTTATAAAATAATGTATTGTATTATTTAATTTTATGTTATATTAAATATATGTGTGTGTGTATCACATACACATATATAAGTGTGTGCATGTGTAAAGTATCAATCTGGAAGTATAACATGGCCGTAAGTTACACCCTGTAAAATTTACATAAATAAATTAATAGTTAATAAGGCTTCAAAATTGGAATGTGAGCAAATGACGGAATTTGATCACGAAACATGCACTATTGCGTACGTGACGATTTTAGAGCAACTTTCATATTTGGAGTTTCGTGATCGGAGTTCAAACAAAGAAGTTACGAGCGTTTAAAGCATTCGAAATGAAAATAATTAGAAAACAAAAGTAGTAATAAATATAATTAATAAACGGGACCCCACCGGTCGGCACCCACTATGGACCGGTCGACCGCTCATAAGGGTGCAGTCGACTGACTGATGCACATCGGCTAGGATTTGAAGCTTGGTCAATGACCCGGATTTAAAAATTTTAATCTAACGGATACACCTGATTCGAGTACTTATAAATACAGGCATAACCCCTCACTTCTCTTCTCATAGTTTCTGATTCAAGCAACCAAACTCTACCAATTTCTCCTCCATTATTCCTCGCAACTATAAAATAATTTGTATCTTTACAAATTGGAGAAAAGCAGATTTTTTTTGGAGAAGAGCGGAAAAAAGAGGAGAAGCGAATCAGCGTTGCACAATAAAGAGGTAAATTTCAATATTATGAATTTATATTCCTCTTAATAACAAATTTCTTCTTGGACCTATAATTCTAACAGTATGCATATACCATGTTATACATATTTCTTTGGACTAAAAAGGAGATGGATTGGATTAAAATATCAGACTCAGATTTGGAAAGCCTGAAAAGGCGAGTGAAAAATTATGCAATGTAACTATAATATTGGAATTTATTTCGTTGGGTTTTTATTTAATTATTATGCCTAAATAAAGTTATAGAGAGTTGTAGGTTCGAATTAAATGCATAAAATATTGCCTACATATTCTGTAATTTAGGAATATTACTTACACCTAGATTTGGAGGTTAGTCCCCAAGTTATTAAAAGATGAATATCAATAAAGTATAGAATTTATTCCAGATCTACATTGGGTCGTAAAGATGTTAGTATAATTTAGATTTTCCTTAATTCCATTAGAATGTGAATTTCTGTTTCTTAATTTCTTGGAAATATTATCCATGCTACCTCCATTGATCGTCTAATTTCTTAAATGTACAGAAATATTGCAGCGTTTGGCTTGACAAGGAATATACACAAAAAAGGAAAGATATGTATAAAGTATGGGTTTTCTTTCCGTGGTTTGCACCGTATATTTCAATAAAAAGAAAAAAAAATTCTTATAATTTCAACCGAAGCAAATCTCTTATTTTAGATTAATTTATAGAAGCTTATAACAGAAAACTTTTTTGTTAGGATAATTCTAACGGGTTAAAATATGGATGGAAAAATTATAGTTAGGGATTAATAACTAGAAACAAAAATATACATACATGAATATGTACAACCATGCTAAACATTCAAAATAAAAATATAATTAATGCAACATAATACACGTTAATATTTGTAGTAGATATATTTAGAACGTTAGAACAAATCGCATAACAAATAATAATATTAGGAAATAAAGATGGAAATATTTGTAACTTCAAAATTAATTGGTTAATAAATGTGCAATAAATAAGGAGTTACAAGTGTTTAAATATGTTATAAATGGATTAATGAGACTGACTAATGAGATAAGGTAAAATTTTAATAAGTAAATAAATGTCATTAAGAAAATGTTCTGGTAAGATAATAATCATTTATTTCGAGCAAAGTGGCATTTATAAAAATTGTAAATAAACATGTTACGTAAGAATTAAATATTATAAAGCAGTATAATCGTCATTATGGTAAATTATATAGCCTTAGTTATACAAATACAGATTGGGGGTTTAGCTCAATACTTAAACTTAGGATGATCAATTTGATTTCGTAGGTTGGGATGCGAGGTTAGTAGAGTTATACAACAGAAGTCTGTCCTTCATTCAGAGACTACCTACAGTTGTGTACACTCACTACTGATGTGAAATATCGCCAACCATAAGACCCATAGAAATGGAATATGAGTTGCGAATAAGAAAGAGAAAATACCGAGGGTTCGTCTAGGATTTGAAGTACTAAATGGCCCCATACCATATAGGAAATGGGGCGTGATGCATTTTTAATAAAAGACAGTAAGTAACTTAAAGGGGTATGGTTATATCACCTTTTGGCTAAGTAGTATACCATTGGATTTGGCTAAACAGACATCATGACCATCAAGGCGGGAGGACCAAAGAGATGGTTACCAGGCTTGGAGATCTGCTATAAACAAGACTATGGACGATGGTCAAGCAGATTAGGATCAGATCCTTAATTTTTGTCCCAATCAAGGTGCAATCAGTATGAAGTGACAAGGAATGCCTCATGAGGATATATTTCAAATTTCAAGTCGATTGGAGTTCATATGCTCGAGTTATGGAAAAACAAAGAGGGATCAGATCGTATTTAGCTCAACAGTACAACTCAACGATGATCACCCCATAACTCAACAACCATAAGGCACATTGAAATAAAACTTTGGGAACTAGAATAAGAGATCCTATGGAGTCTACCCTAGGGATCGCACGTCATTTAGAGGAGTCTGGAAGGATCGACCCTTATCCCTCCACAGGGATCGGCTATAATCAGTCTTCACAACAATATCGTAACAAAGATTGATCAATAACTCAAGTTCTACTAAATCAATTGGCATGAAACTTGGAGACTATACGTAAAATACAACATGGAGTAGCCCCTCTAGGGATCGCATGGCAATTGGAGAGGTTTGGAGGGATCGACCTCTATCCCTCAATATGCCGATTTGTTTAGTGCAAGTGAGCTAGTTAACCCTTAGATTATTCTTTGAATTGCATTAGTAGTATGACGATTAAATTATATATTATATTACAAAAGCCATATATAGGAATCATCGTTTTCGATGGTTACAACCGATAGACTAACATTCACGATGCGTATGGCCCGCTTCATATTTGAGAAGTATTAAGTAGCCAAGGATTATGTAGTGAAATGTTAAGATGTACATATATACATATGCATATGTGTGTGTACATATGTATATATGTGTGTGTGTAGCCAAGGTTTTAAATCTTAGATTTCGGTCCCATCTCGTCTCGAGAATTCTATACATAATATCTCATATCAGACGAGATCTCGGGGGAGATGAGTCTATCTCGAGTGTACATCTCAGATTGACATATTGGATTTTAAAATCCTACTCGGGACAATTTCGGAGTAACTTACGCATCTAAAATTGACATTTTAAAGTTTTTTATAATAATTATTATTTAAATATAAACTTAATAACATACATAGTTTTAAAAAAATCAATAATTTTAATTTTTTTAGAGGATAGTGGCTACATGATTGCTTAAATGGATTTTACTCACTTGAGTATTAAAAATAAAAAATAAACAAAAAGTCATCAAACTCACTCGTTAAAAAATAAAAGATAGAGTTAGCGGGCCAGTAAAAAATCATTAGAATGCAAGTTCTTTTGGACGAACATAAGAAGTTAAAATAATGTGTGAATAAAAAAACATCTTCATTTAAGATCTTCTATTGAGATTTATCTAAAATCTCATTTAAGATCTTAATATCTTATACGAGATGAGTGTCGAGTAATAGATAAATAAAATTTTATGTCTCGTTTCGCTCAAGTTCGAACATGAGATCTTGAGTGAGATCTCGGGTGATATGAACGAGATTTAAAACAGTGTGTATAACATAACTTGAAAAAGGTTTGGATAGATATATCGTACTCATATAAGAACTAAATGGATTAGCCATAAATAATAGACATAACATTTAAATGGAACCAATCGGTATAAGTTCGTGTTATGGATAAAGTATGCAATTTTTCAATAACCAAAATGTTATACTGACCCCCTTCCTCATTTCAAACCACATGATAAATTTAGAGGGACAGATCGTTGGAACAAGATGAGAACGGTTGATGGAGAAGTCTTCTTATTCATGTTCGAACCTGACAAGGTGATTTGATGTCTCAAGGAACACTGTTGATTCTGAGGTAGTTGCATAAGTCGGTATTTATGTTCTTTTATATTTTACATTCTGTTATGACTTTAGATTGATCGGTATCTGATATACTTATGTTTATTATAGGCTACCAAAACCAATGATCTGTACTTTAATGGATTTGGATTTTGTCAACATTTAGGGTCATTAAGGTGCGAATTGTTATATTTCGTATCAGAGCTTAGGTTAATCAATCATAGTAATTAGGACATTCTGAGAGAACATATTTGTATTTATATATATATATATATATATAGACACACACACCCCAAGCTCTATAAATTTCGATCATAGAGTAGTTGGGGTCGTATTCCGAAAGGATGTCCAAGGCGACTGTGAGTTAGGAAAATATTTATAGAGTTAAAAATCACGCACCTTACCCCGATTACCCTACGGAGTGTTGGCTATATGCAAGACGTTAATTAAGAAGAGCATGAGTACAACAGATGAAAGATTCCAGAGGCTGGATGGTACTTGACTTCTTTGTTAAAACTTGGTTGCCTTGTGATTGTGGATTTTGACGGATTAGTGATTGAAGATGCATATTTTATCTAAATAGGTGGGAAATAAGGATCTATATGTTATAAATATCCGAAGGCAAGTTCTCGCAAAAGAATGTTCATCGATCACCATAAGGTGACAAACCGAATTTTATCATAGAGAAGTAGAAGAAGAAAAGTCCATTTCTGAGTCCGACCCATATGAGAGAATTAAAAAAAAAATTGTGAAAATGCCTTGAAATGTTTGGATGGATTTCTAAAAGGATTTTTCCAAAAGGGTCCATTTGGAAACTTTAATTTTGAAAGCAGGAAAGTTTTGAAATTCTTAAATATATATATATATATATATATATATATATATATATATATATAGTAATATAAAAAGATGAAGTACCTTGGTTTAAAAGGTTTTTGGCAAAAATGAGATTTCCATTTTCGAAATAAATAGAAAAGAAGCATATGATTAGCTCGACGATTTTTCCTATTTATAAAATCATTGGAATTTTTTGAAATCCTGTCTTCAAAGGGTGTATATAATAGAAATGACATTTAATTTTATTGGGGTATGTAGTAAGGAAGTGTAGAAATTTCCGTTGGTAAAAATAAAAGGAATATTCCCGTATAAAAATAATACGAAGAATAATAGCTGGAATATTTTCGCGTATTAAATCTTGTTAATGGCAGAAGCAGTATAAGTTAAGAGTACTGCGAAATAAAAGAGCAAAAGGTTTGAAGAGCTAAATGGTAAGTTCGGGCTCCGTCATGTAGCGGACAAGAATTTTTTGGGACAGCTCGGATCGTGTCGGATTGAATAAGATGTTGCAAAACGATTATTATTATTAATTAACCTGTCCCGAATTAGTTCTAGGTTCAACCTACACCCAAAATTTGGTTAATGGTCAATCCTAGCAGTCGACCTCAGCGGTTCACCGATAACCCTAAAGCAGTAAAGCTCTGGAACAAAATCAAAGACAACTAAATCATGGAAAAGTCTCAACAACACATACACACACATGCATATGCATGTGTACACATGGTGACATGCAATAGTGAAGCCACCGGAATACATGAAATCTAACAATAACCAATGGACTCAGACTTGAAGTAACAAGAAGGATCAACTAAACCCAGAAATGATGACTGAAAACACTATAGCAACTCAACACAATGCATATGTTAGCAGTGATGTACACATTGAACCAAACAACTATACATAATGTGAAGATATCAAGTGAAGGCACACCAGCTTGAATGTACATAAGCAACAATGCACATCAACTATCAAGTACAGACTCAATGAAACAACACTGCAAACAAGTCACATGTTCCAAACAACTAATATCACACATAACTTCAAGCATGCAACCGAATACAAGTCGAAATGCTCACCTTACAAAAATGCAAAGCTATGCCAGAAAGTGCAGACCACATTCATATGAAACTATGGTCAAGTACATACATACATACATACATAGATATATATATATATGTATGTATGTATATATGTATGTATGTATATATATATGATGTATGTGTAGTGATAACTAGTACAGCAGCTCGAATGAGCACGTGCACTTATATACATATGCAACAGCCGGAATACAACTAGAGAATCACCAAACAAGTGAGGTAGACAAGACAATAGTTTCGGATAAGTGAAACATGGAGATGGCATTGATGTACACATATAAAACAATGGACAATGTAACCCAGACCAATGTCATGATACAACTACAGATGCAAGCAAGTCAGAAATCAAGGCATGTAGCCGTGGTGACCAAGATAATAACAAAGTCAAATTTACACAAAATAAAAGTGGCCAAAGTCAAATGTAATAACAGTTTCAAATTGAACAAGTCAGTGCCGAAGTTAAATATTATCACAGTCAATAAGCACAAAGAAAGGAACCAAAGTCAAGTTTAGATGCTAGAAAATCAAGCCGTGGTAGCCAAGGAATCAAACAAGTCAGAATCGAGCCATGATAATCAAGTAATCACAAAATATATGAATTTGAACAAGTTAGTACAAATCTCAGGCATTCAAGAAAAATTGAACAACAAAACAAATTATCAGACAATCGAATATTTAGGGAATTGAACCCTATTTAAACCCATAGTCACCATTGCCCTAAAATCCATCGAGTTCAAGCAAGCCAATCGGTAAAGCAAAAAGCATAAATCACATACCATTAAAATCGAACTCGATCGAGAAGCAACCGCAAGCAACAATCAACAGAGGGATCAAATCAAAGAGTATTTCATCACTACAATATCAAGCGGTGCCTCATTTTCAAAGCCTATAAATTTGGACGAACGGTTATAAAAGAGAAAGAAGCCATTTTTAGTGCGAAGGAAAGAAGGTCGAAGGAATAAAAAGAAAATGGGGATTTCTTATTTGGGCCGGTTGCCATAAAGTATCAATTGGGCTTTATTTTTAAAATCAGGGTTTGATTTTTAAATTGTTTTTCGATTTGTATTTTTTTCTTTTAAAACAGTTGTAAAGTCTAGTTGTGACTAGAGATGAACTACAGTGGTGTAGTTCGAGACTTCGTGACTCAATGGCTGAGTTGTGGTACAGTTTTGAGTGTAGAGTTAGGTTAGTCAATAGCAGGTGTCGCGAGTTTACGTGTGTAAGCGTCTGACTACTTAATTTCTAGTTGAAACCTTGGTGGCAGCACGTAGGCAGGGTTTTGCCGAAGCTGGGTAAATCTGTGTTGTTCTGTTTCTGTCTTTTATATTCTGCTATTATCCATGTTGCTATTTTTCTGCTATTATCAGTACTACGATTATTTTATATATTTCCGCATTAATTTTTTCTAATTAATAATATCACCCTATTCACCCCCCTCCAGGGTGAAATCGATCCTACAATATATACATAATCAAACATATATATATATAATAGTTAAATATATATGTATATATATAAGGCTAAATAAAATGTATATATATGAATAATTAATTCCATTCAAATACTTAAAACATATATATATATATATATATATATATATATTAAAATTATTTCCAACTCAAAATTAGCATAATAAACATACAATAATAATTTTATCATTATTTTATATATATATAATAAATAGTTTCGTTCATAATAATTAAAAATATTAGTGATAAATATTAAAAAACAAATTTTAAAATGTAAGAAAATTTAGGATCATAAAATACAGGTTTTAAATTTTTTTTCATGATTTTTTGAAATAAAATATTATTTTTAATAAATAAAAGAAATGTTCAACCTAAGTAATTTAATTATTAAAAATATTAAATGTTAACAAAAAATTCTGAAATTTTTTCCATGGGTTACTGCATTGATGCAATATTTATTTTAAATATGATAAACAATTCAAATAATCAATAAAAGATAATTTAAAATTATTTATATGTATAAAAAATTTATTTTCGAATTTGATAATTCATATTATGTATAAATAGGCGAAAGGAAAAATTCTAAGCCGTTTATACACTATAAATATACATATATGTAGTTATATGTTTAAAATATACATTAGTCTATATTTAAATTAATATATAAATACACATAAAATAATTAATAATGAATTTTTTTAATTTCTTACAGCAAATTATGTTTGTCTATACATAAATTATAACACATAATAATATAACCATGCACATAAACAAACTAATTTGTGACAACTACATATACCTACGAAAATCTCACCTAACTATTTATACAGCATTAATATATATACAGATTTGGGATTATTCAATACTAAATCATAAATATGATATGATTACTGTTTATATAAATAAAATAATAATTGATGATGCCTTTGAGTCCGCTTGAATCAATGAATTACCTTCTCTAGTTATGCTCGATCCGTCAGATTGCAAGTCTGGAATCGTCGACCTTTTCTATCAAATAGTGCTTTTATTTAACTTGAATTGATTTGAGATTCTTAGAACCGATATGGGGATTAATTTCGGCCAGCAAACTTGATAATTATGGCAGCCAAAAGTTGTTTTTTGATTAAGGGTTTAGATATATATACATAACATTGTACAAGAGAGATATTAGGACAATCTCATTACCTATTCTCTCTTAATCTTAGTCGTCCATCTCTAGGTCTAATCCTAAGCTTTAGCCGCCTCCATTGTCAAAGCTGAAATTTGCAGCCCTATTGATGGGCTTTAAACCCATTTAAGCCTAAGCCAAAACGCTACGCAATTAAATCCAATTTAATGGCTTATTGATATCGTATATCGGTTGGTACATTTATAGCTATTATAAATATATATAACAATTTTTATTTCTCAAACTGTATTCAAATTTTTGTAATTAATATTTCATAAATATTAATTAATTTAATTTATTTATAACAATTATAAACTAATTAAATCATTCAGTCTTAATGGAATTCATCATTTCAGTTGTGTAACTCTTAGATGTAAATTTGGTCAGCAATAAACACCGAACAATTCGAATGTAAACGTTTACACGTCACTTAGCAAGTGGTGTGACATTATGGCCAAATTTATCGCCTGTTCATTTTCAGTAAAATCTTATTTAATTTAATAAGCATTACCCGTTAGTGCCATTTATATACACCAATTCTCTTCGGCAAAAACTGCATCACTTTGGATTTATGGAATTTGGTAATGGTTAAAATTCCAATATTGTCCGTATTCAACTCTATAGTTCAAACACAAAATCCTTGGTTCAATAATAACAATTATTATTAACCGTACTACTCTGACAAAAGATTTTGACTTTGGGTTGAGTTGACTTTGACCATGATACTAACCTCATATAACTGAAGTGACGAATCCTCTCTTGAATAGCGTCTTCCTTCCAATAATTCCACTCGACCCAACTATAATCATTTGATGTATGTCGTTCCATGATTGACTATAATCAAAGGAGATTTTTCATATTGAATGTTGACAGTATTCTCAAGTCGAAAGAATTGTGTAAATTAGTCACATCGATATTTTCTATTTGACCTTAGTTATATGAATGAATAGAAAATTATCGAGTGAGTCATTCCATAGTTATCCAATAACTATCAGTACGTAACCCCTTGGTGCCCCCCATAGTCATGAGTAATACACTGTCCAACATTTGAATAGCGTTACGTACTCTAGTCTTAACGAATACATTGATATCCAGTCTCGATGCATCTTGATTATGAACATTTAAAATGATACATTTGTTTCATTGTGATAAATTACTCACGGTTACAACACTTTGCAACTACTATCACAAAACATATCATTTATGGATATGCTATTAAATGCACTTTTAATTAAATTTATTAATTAATATAACTACATTATATCAAGTATATAATAGAAAGAAAATATCTTTATTTCGAACAAGATTGGTCAACGAGTTAGATATATGTAACAATTTACATAATTGCTCCTAGGGCATACCCCCAACTCTATCACTTATATCATTGTAACCATATACAATAAAAAATAAAATGAAAATATTACTTTATTTCTAACAAGGTTCACTATAAAAGTTAAGCTATATTATATTTTTTTGCAAAATTACCCTTGGGGAAAATCCTTAACTGTATCAATGACACCCACTTTAAATGCTCAACTTCTAAATCTTCGATATCAATGTAAATACCATCTTCCTAGGCATCTTCATTCCTATGTTTTGACACCCAAGATTATCTTTCTATCATGTCATTCTTAAAATTACTACGATAAAAAACTTTAGAAACATGACATCTTGACGTAATATACTCATATTGAACTAATATCTCCTCAAGCAATCCATTAAATAACTCTACCTTCACAATCTTCATAAACATATAATGGGCCTTCATCTTAATCAAAAACCCTAATATAAGATCGATTTTGTCCCCATTACCGTCTTTACATTTGATGGAGTACCCAAAACATTAAAAATAACACTAATTACCTTTTCCACAACATAAAATCCGAACAAAGAAATCTCACACAGATCAGTACTGTAAAAGATAATTCTTTAGGGAGATTCAAACATAGATATCACTTTTGAGGCAATTTTGAATTAAAAAACATACGAACCATCTTTTGAAAAGCTTCCACATCAAACCACGTTTTTAAATTATTATTTAATATTTTTAATAAGAAATTTATTTTAATTAATTTTCTATAACTTCTAGTTTTGTCGATAAAAGAATAATATGAAATATTATTTTTTTTGTATATTTTCTAGTTTCTTTAATCCTTTATGAATTTTGATGAACTAGTAGAATTTTTTAAAATAGATAGAGCATTTTTTTTCAACATTTCCATTTTGTTTTGAAGAAAGTGTACATTTGGACAAATTTGATTTTTCTTAAAGAACTTTGTGAAAATATTTGGACTTTTCTAAAAATGTTTCTTTGGAAATATTTGATTTTGTTAAAAGATGAATCTTCGTTGAAAAAAAACCAAACTTTTGAAGAAAAATGACATTTTTATTGAAAATATTTGATTTTAAACTAATGTTTGAATTTCACACAATCATTTATTTTATTGATGTTATTATATCAGTCTTGAATAAAATTAAAATCTAGTTTGATTCGTTTTTATTTATTAAACTACTGTTTAGTTTTTTCAACATGAACGAATGAGGTATTATACACGTTACCCGGATATTGCTAAGATACTCTATAGTGTTGGGGTAAGCGGAAGAAATTAACATTGGTACTGTAACTGCTTTAATGAGGAGAGAAGCCAAATGTTGGGCGGGGCTTATGAATCATTGGACGCACGTTCTTTCTTCAGCCAGAGCACTCAAGTTTAACCTAACTTTTCATCTTCCTCCTCTTGTAAATGTCCAAACTCACATTTCAATTGAAGAACTAAAATTAATGTTACAGGTAGATGTCAACAGGAACACCTCTATACGATGTTTTCAGGTATAACACAAGTCAACATTTCTCAAAACAACACCAAATAGAAGTACAAAAGGAAGAGTTCGAAATTTTAGGTTTTTCCTTGTCTTTATCGTTTGTCCGGATTTTATAGTAGGGAAGCAATTTCACTGTTAAACGTGACGGCTACGGAGCTCTATCTACGTGATCGTCCCTGAATTTCGGCAACGATTGAAATTTTGAATCGGTTCTTATTCTTACTATGTCGATAAACTTATTTTAATTAATATTTACACTACAATATCAGTTTTATCCGCATACGTTACATAAAATTATCTTATTTGATATACAGGAGGTTCATAGGATCATAGCAGTCATGGTTTATTGGAAAAAGGGAAATGGAGCGGTGGAGGTGCGGGGAATCGAACCCCGTGCCTCTCGCATGCGAAGCGAGCGCTCTACCATATGAGCTACACCCCCAATCGTATTATGATTTTCTATTTCTTGCTTCCATCAAAGAGAAATTATCATCCATTTTGTACTGCCCTTCGTAGGGCTGCATAAAGGTTGAGTTGAATTGGATTGGACTGAATACTTCACTCGACCTATAGAGGTATGAGTTAAAGTTAGAGTATCATCACATTAATTCATTCACTACATATTTAGTCAAGAACGTTGTTTCAAAATACATTTAAAATGCTCTAAGAATATTTCTCAAAAAGATCACAATCAATCTTATGGGTTTTTGGCCAATCTAATTTTGCTTGGATTGACATCAAATATGATTTTTTAAGCATATATTTATTCTAGAATACACATGATCTATTATAGTTTTAAACTGCTCTAATTTTACTTGGACCGATATTGAATGAGTTTCTTGGATAGGATTGGATTGGGTTAAAATAAGGTTGGATTGAACAAAATATCACACCCGACTTGTACGTAGTATGTGTTAAAAGTTGTAACCTATATCTAATCCAAACTTGGTTGGTGGTTGAGTTTGGCTAGGTTTACGTGGGTTGAGCCGGATTGGTTGGTATGTTGGATTAGGGTCAAGTATGAGTTATCTGCCCCTAGGTCCGTGGACTGGATAGAGTAGACTAACTACTAAGGAATACCGATCCTATAGATATAGATGTTAGAGGCCCTTTACAGTGACGAATGCGATATTGTCCCATATCGCCAAAAATATGTGTAGTTTTATGTTTATATAGTAAATCTCTCAAACCTATATTGGTTCTTAGGGTCAGATAATTTTACGCGAGAGAGGGGACTTATATGACCATGAACTAACGTACACGCCGTCCGCCTGTCCCGTATCGAACCGGATCGGGTGCGGGTCCAATAAGAGCGGATTGTGTTATGTTTTTGCCGGACAAAAGTGAACAGTTTTTTGACTGTTTAAATTCAAACAGATGAGAGTCACATCTGTTTGAACGGACATGGACGCTGCTTTTTCAAATGAAGAGACCGATTTCATATGAAACGAAGAGACGCGGCCGGTTTCCAATGGATATAGCCGTTGCGAATTTGCTGTGTTGCAAATTGAAACGAAGAGACGCGTCCTTTTTTCAATGGATGTAGTCGTTCCAAATTTGCTGAGGAGACGCGGCTTTTTTTCAATGGGTGTAGCCGTTGGAAATTTTCCTATATAAGGAAAATGAAACCTGATCACTTTCCAATTCCAACCAATTCTCTTCCTTTTTGAAAAAACAGTCCTCCATACCACATAAAAGTTCGTACGCACCACAATCTCGAACAGATCACGTCTGTTGTATGTTGGAAGACTTTGAATAAAGTTTTAAGAAAATTGTTACGGCAAGCCTCAGACGAAATTTTCTTCTTCATCCGGTTAGATTTCTTGTTTATATATATACACACACATCATTCTGTAATCTTTCCATTTCGAAGTTGTGCCGTTTTTACGGATTAGTACAACGATTGTTTATCGTTATACTTTAACATAGCATTTTGTTGTACTTGTTGCTATAGTTTGTTGTAAATTCATTACAACAATAGTTATTATTCAAAATTACCGATACATAATTCCAAAGTAGAGGAAATCTGATTTGTAAACTTATGTTAGGAGTTTATAACTGATTGATCTCTGTTTTTGTATACACGTCGTATAAAAATAGAGATAAATTATTTATCTTTAACCGATCCATGTTGTAAAAGCTTATAAATATCACTAATACTGCAGATAATCATTGTAGTTATCACTAATTACTATATTATTTAGCAGTGGCGAAACATTTCAATTGATATAATCAAATCAAACATGATTATCTTTCCAATATGATGATATGAGGGTCGACACAAGCTTCATTTTATCGTGATTGTAGGAAATGATTCGATAAACTTTGTTTAATCTAAAATGGATTTACCATGGTAATTCAGGTAAACTTTGTTGGAATAATAAGTCATACAATATTTGTTTATTTTTTCTGACATATAGTATATCCTAAAAGGTGGAGGCGTGGGGAATCAAACCCTGTGTCTCTCGCTTGCAAAGTGAACACTATATCATATGAGATCTTGTTCCCACTAAGTGAAATTGTCATTCATATTATGTTGTTCATTGACTTTTATAGAGCAGAATGCCTGCTTCAATCCTTTAAAGATAGCTATGAATGATTAATCTCTGATTGATCCATGTTGTAAAAGCTTCATTAGAATTTGAACTGTTAAGTAAATATAACAAATACAACAAATTAGTCACAACAATTATCATTAATCACCATACTATTCTATATTGTTTAGTAGCGGCGAATTATTTCAGTCAATATCACCAAATTAAGCATACTTATCTTTTTGATATGATGGTTAAAGAGTTGACATAAGCTACATTTCTCATGATTGAAGGAAATAATTTGTCCACAATATTCATTGGAATTAATAAATTTCCATTTGGATATTGAAGAGAAGATGTTTGGATAGTAAAGCTTATGTGGTTGCTTGATTTGAAACCGAATGGAGCAAACATGGTGATGTAGATAAATTTTATTTGCAATAATAAGCCATGTAATATTTCGTCCTTTTTTGATAAAAAGTTGTATGTCTTCTTTCCTTTAGAAAGAAGTTGTGATTCATTCTATATTGGTCATTGGTTAGATAGAGTTGACTGGGATTGTTATGATAATGTTACCCGTTACCAATGCGAAAAAACGACCACGTATCGATACCATATGTAAGGCAAAAGCGAATATCGATGCATTACCATTACAATTGGTAAAATGATAGTTCATGTGCCGATAAATCGGTAAATTCTTGATTGGTAATGGTAAAATTTTCATACACATAAAACATTAAAATTGTATTGCATTACAATTTTAATAATGGCATAACAAGTAAATATCTTGTTCCTAACTGTAACATCGTTAACCCTTATATCAATATTTTGACTTATTTTAAATAATATAGAAAATTTTCATGATTCATCACAAATTATTTACAACAGTATGAAATAATAGCTTTGTTAATTGTAGACTTTGAACATAATAAAACTAAAAAAGAATCATCACCATAAATAATACTATAGACACCTTAAAAACTGATATTCAAAAGTGTTTGTAGTTGCAATTAATTAAAACAGTGAAAACCCAAATTAGCACGGCTAGTAAATTCATCGTTATTATTGGTATATTTACCATTAACAACAATAAATTTACCATTATCAAACTAATAGTGTTGGTACACCGATATACGTTAATATTGGTTTACCAATTGGTTGATAATACTACGGTAACCTTAAATTTCAATTACCATAACAACCCTAGAATAAACTAAGTGCTTAGATTCTTGTAGAGATGGTTATAAATGCTTTACCTTTGATTCATCCATGTTGTCAAAGCTTCATTGAAATTTGAACTATTAATTGAATATCACTAGTACAACAACATAATTATACGGTTATTAATAATTATTGTTTTATTCTACTATATTTTTGTATAGTGGTAGAATATTTCAGTCACCATCATTGAATTAAGAGTACTTAACCTTTCAATATGATGATTGAAGGTTGACATAAATTGCTTTTCTCGTGATTCTAAAAAATAATTTGATCAACAATGTTCCTCGACATTAACTTGGATATTATGGATAAGGTATTTGAGTAAGAAAGCTTATGAGGTTAGCCAATGTTGTCAGTGTGTGCGCTTTGGTGCAAAATAGCTCAAGCTGTAGCCATTGTGCCTTTTAGCAATCTAAGGTGCAGACGGTGCACAGGACTCAAATAAAGCACAAAAGGCGCACGAATCGAAAAGCCCAAAGAGGTAGCTCCAATGAATTGTGCAATATGAGATAAAATTTGGCCTTTAGCCGCAAAATCCGATCGGAATGTACCTATTTAGCTTTAGCATACCTGACAACTCATTTCCGACTTAATCTAGGTTTCGAACAAAATGAATTGAAGTTCTTTGTGACTTCTCATATTGAGTTGGGTTGGATATGTGAGATTCTATTCTCTAAATTACATGTGTGTGCATTTTTTTAAAATGTAGAACTCGAATATCAATAGCAGTTTTTAGTTGCAGATGCTTGTGTAGGAAATACAAAAGATGATGCTCAAGGCGCACAAAAAGAGCAAGCCACAAGACGCATGCCATGTGCCTTTTCGCTTTGACTACTTTGGTGGTTGCTTGATAAGAGCAAGCAGCTCGATAAGTAGACAATTTTTTTTAATATAAGACATACAATATAGGTCGTGTTAACATGTGCCCATTTATCAATCGGGCGTACAGTAGGGGTTCGTTTACGGAGTAAATGACAAAAAATGACGGACAAAAACCATACATTTATAAATTTGGAGGTGCAGGGAATCGAACCCTGTGCCTCTCGCATGCAAAGAGAGCGCTATACCATATGAGCTAAACCCCCATTCGTGTCATAATTTTGTTTGTCTTTTACATATTAAATTAATTGTCATTCATTGCAGTATCGACCCTTAGCTTGAGTGGATTAGACTAATTGCCTAAGTAATGTCAATCATATAGAGGTAGCTATAAATGGTTTGTAAAAGCTTCATTGGAATTTGCACTATTAATTAAATATCACAAATACAGTAAACTGATATATGGATTTCATTGATTTACTGTATTATTGTTTAATTGGGTTGATATATTTCAATCAATTTAACCAAATTAGGCATGTTCACCTCTTTTACATAATAATTTGAGGGTCTACGTCCGTGGGTGAAGCATAGTGGAAATGAGGCTTGCGTTCTGGTAAAAAGACCCAAGTTCGAATCCTACTATGCTCTTCCCCATCCTATACAAATTTACCCGGGGGTATGGGGGCTTGGATCAGCGGTCGGCATTACTGTACCCTCCTCAGGAGTTTACCGACCTGCCGTGTTCTCCTGGGTTTTCAAAATAATAATAATAATTAGAGGGTTGGCATAAGGGTTGTTTTTTTTTGTTTTGTTTCTTGATTGTAGAAATAACTTAGTCAACTAAGTTCATCAGCATTAATAAATTTCCAGTTAAATATTATAAAGAATTTATTTGGATAATAATGCTTGTCTTGTTGTTTAGTGTTGTCAAGGCGCACACCTAAGGAGAAAAAGCCCCACGTGCAACTGTTTTGCCTTTAAACAATCTAAGATATGTGCCATGCACAAGACACAATCACAGTGCAAAAGAGTTAACAAGCGAATAGCCTAAATAGTCGCGCTACAATGAGTTATACAGCATGGAATAAATTTTGGACCTGATGTCAAAAGTTTGTGACCTTTTGTTTTGATTTGGGTTGAATATTCTCAAAATTGCATGTATACACAATTTTTTAAAGCTTAAACTTTGTTTTAACAGTGGGTTTTAATTGCAGAGTTGTATGTAGAAAATATTATAAATGATGCTCAAAGCGCGCCAAAAAACGCATAGCTCAAACCTTGCGACTATTCACCTTGACTATTTTAGTGGTTGCTTGATATGAGCAAGCATGATAATTTAGACAATTTATTTTGAATAACAAGTCATACAATATAGGTTGTGTTACATGTATCCATTTATTAACAAAGCACACGTTGCGGTTTCATTTATACTCAATAAAATGACAAAGTTCATTATATGAAAGATAAGTTTCTAATACTAAAAGTGAAAAATTACCTTTGCAACCAAGATTAATTATTTGCATTAAATAGAGGGAATCTAACTCCATGCCTCTCGCATGCAAAGCAAGCGCATATGGGCTACAACCCCCTTCATGCCAATTTTTTCAATTTCTTTTACATATTAAATTGAAATTGTCATTCATGCTGCATTAACCTTTAGCTTGGATAGACTAAACAAACGATTAGGTAATGCCAATCCTATAGTGGTAGCTATGGTGACGAGAGGATTGACATATGCTTCATTTTCTTGTGATTGTAAGAAATAATTAGATCAACAATGTTCATCAACATTAATAGATTTTCCTAGATATTGTAGAGAAGGTATTTAGTGATTGTAAAAAAAATAAGTAGACCAACAATGTCAGCACTAATAGATTTTCATGGATATTGTAGAGAAGGTATTTGGAAAAAAAAGCTTGCGCGGTTGCTTGATCTAAAATGGAGCAAATATGGTAGTATAAATAATATTTGTTTAAATAATAAGCCATGCTTTATTTATTTTTTGGACAAAATGTGTACATCGAAAAGTGAAGTTGTGGTCTACCATATGAGCTACACCCCCAATCATATCAACTTTTGTGTCTTTTATGGTCATTAAAGAGAAACAAACATTCATAGTGTGCTAGTCCTTAACTTGGTGGAGTAGGCCAACTGCGAGCACCAAGCCAATTTTGGAGTGAGTGCAAGCCTACTTTGCAATCCTGATTATTCTTCTAGTTACTTAGAGGGTGATGAAGTGGCAATGAAAATTAATTTTATGGTTTAAGATTTTGAGATTTAACTTCTTTATTTTCCATTCTGGTTTATTTCACCGATGTGTCTTATTTTCAGTTAGGTTCCATTATCTATGAATGTGGGATTTTATGGCGTATATATCGATTAATCTTTATTTTTAACATGGGTTTAGACTTTAGAAAGAGAAATCGGATGTGTGTAACAGCATCCCAAATAAATCCGTATGCATGGTTACCATAAATTTATATTGGTTACTATTTTGGCCTATTCTATTATATTGTTTAATAAGTGGCAAAGTATTTCAATCTATATCTCCAAATTAAGTGTATTTACCTTTCTAATATGTTAATTAATTAGGGGGTCAACATATGTTTTTTTCTCTCATTATTGTGGGAAATAATTAGGTTAACAACATTCATGACGTTAATAAATAATTTCCCAGTTGGATATTATGGGGAACGCATGTGCATAATATGTTATCTTTGATGCATATTTATTTGTCTCAATCAGTCTGCACTTACCTGAAATGCTTATGGAGATTCAGTGAACTCAAAGGTAACTCCTTTTTATAGTCCTCTGAAAGTGCCAAACTTATTACTTTGGATCTTGATTTTTTTTCTCATCATTATTTTCTTGAGTTTTAAAGTAAATTTGGCTTCCATAATTTTCCCTCCTTTAAAACAGCACCTGGTACTTTGTTTTTCATATGGGGAGTTGGAGATCGAGATCGTGCACCATTGTCCTACATTACGGTGAGATTATTCTTATTTTTCATTTTTCCTTTGTTTTGCTTTAGTTTGTTATATCACAATTGTTATGTGATGTTGAGGCTGTTGATTGTATTATTAGGCAATTACTGATGAATAAATATGCATTACTTTGTTGATATTGTACATAAGTGCTTTTCACATATTGCGTGAATGCATAATTTTAAATGATGCATTTGGAATACATATTATTTTATTCAATTTGCATTATAATATATATATTTGTGATTTGTATTTTTCTTGAAATAATTTTGTCAATAATTAAATTATAGTTTGACTTATATATACAATGCTATGCATGTGATATGAATGTCATTGAAAAATCATGTTTATGTTCTAATAGTGCAAAAACGTTTATTTTGACTTTCTGCTAAAAAGACATTGAATTTTAATTCACCATTTCAGCTAAAACAGTTATCTCAATTTTTACTCTTGTTTTTTTGAAGAAAGAGTTTAAAATAAAGGGGGAAATGAAAAGCATTATACTCTTGGTTAATTCATTATTGGACTACAGTTGGTTTTTGTAGGGTAATTGTTGATTTTGGTGAAAAGGGTTCAAAATAATATGTACTATATTTTCATTATTAGCAGAGAAGAGAAGTGAAATACATCTGTCTTCATTGAAAGATCTTTCGTGCGATAGTTAGAGCTTGGGAACTAAACTAGATGAACTTATTAACTATTCCGCATTAAACGAACATTCTTATACAGCCGTAGGCACAGCCTTCCACACTCGCCTCTCTGAAAACTATCGGTTGAGGGAACCGTTGCGTAATGGCGTAATGCTTATATGAATAAGGTTCTGATAGTTGTGTTATATTGATGTATTAGATAAGGGCTTGAACAGGTGCAAGTGATAAGAAATATAGATGGTTTTTTTTCCTATAAGAAAATAAAATAAAATAAATTAGAAAATCGATCGTAAGATTATCAAATTTCATTGTAGGCACCGAATAAATCAATAAAAGTAGTAGCGTTTTTGAGATTTTTCATCTCAGAAACATCCAAGTATTTTTTACGAAGTAATTATGGTGTTTCGTGATTATGAATCAAAAAAATTAAGTAATATTGATATTGCCTTTAAGAGCAGTAATTATGTTGTTTTATTTACACAATTATGGGGAGAAATATATTAGAAATCGTTTCGTAATCTCGATTCAAGCATTGACAAAATTAAACAATAAAGTACTAAAGACAATAAAATGACATAAAGAATTTTCGTGGTTCAGATGTTAAAGAATTATGCGCCCACGGTAAAATGTCACTATATTCTCTCTTGATTCTTTGTACAAACAAAAATGGCAAAGAGTACAATTTTCGTTTAGCGTGTTTCAAAAAGAGTAAAATAAAATTCCCTCATTTTTTGTTACACATAGGTTCCGATTAGTGTGTCCTTTCTATTTATAGCACACAGTGGTTTACATGGATTGTCAACGTCATTCTTTCGTTCATTTGATTTCTGCATTTGGATTGTGCCACGGGTCGACCATCCATCTTGCTTATTTGATGTGCACAGTTTGTTAACGTGACCTTCGATGGAAAATTGAAATTTGAGCGGTGGAATTTTAAACGCAAGCGGGAAGCTTTGAATTGAAGCGGGAAAATCCAAATTTGGAAAGACTATGACTTTCCAGTTCTGTAAAGCAACAGACTTGTGGATTGCGCGCATATGTTCGGGGTGGTGATGATGCATAGTATTTGTTCCACGCCAACACCGTCAAGGTTGTACTGCACTGTTCAATCCAAAATATTAGCACAGTGTAGTGTTGAAGTTAAGTTGCATGGTTTAGTAGAAGAGACTATGCGACTACTTTGGAGAGGTGACCGCTTTGCATGACTCTATTCTGAGCCATTTTCATCGATAGAGGACTGCGGCGTTGCCCTTGCCTTTGAGTTGAGTTTAACGATCTTAGGGATGAAGTTGTGATCTCTTGGTTTGCCTTTGAGGATTGAGGTTCGGCTCTTGGTTGCCGAACAGTTATTCCATCGCCTCATCTTTCAAGTCTTTCATATTTCTGGATAGTGTTTTTTAAGGATTGCAGTGCTGTTCTGTCACATCAAGATGGTGACGCATTCTTCATCGGTTTGGTATTAACATGGGATTGTGGCGCAGTTTTGTTGCTTCAAGATGGCGGCGCATCCTTTGTAGTGTTTTGATACTAAGTTACAGTGCAGACCTGCCACTTTAGATGTTAGTTTAAGATTCAAGTGCATCCCGTTTGCGTATAATCGCTTATGGGGTGTGTCACGGTTTTGTAATGTTAGGATTGCTTTCGAGACCGTATTACAGCCTCCATTTCTCATTGTTACTTGAAGATTGTGTCTTTGTTCCAACCTGTTAATTCTTACTTTATGGAGCTACATCGCAACCTTCATATTTGGTACTTGAAAGCTGTGCAGCAGTTCTACTTGTTTAAGTGAGTGTTAGATTCACAGATCAATTCTAATACTTTGTGATTATTTCAAGTTCAACGCTGTATTATAGCACCCAAGTTATATTTAATGGAGAAGCGCGCTTTTTATGTTGTGTCATCGTCCTTAAAGGTCTGGTGTAACATTACCCAGATTTTGTTTTTGTATCCTTTTATTGGCCGATCTTCTAAAAAGTTGTACCTTTAGTCTTTTCGACTCCTAAGAAAATATGTTTTGATTCTTATATTATTCTTCTTTGTGATTAATCAATTACATTGTGGGGATTTTTCATCATTTCAATTATGCGGTCGAGATTCGAATTGTGGCAGATATATAATTTTCCTCTTCTTCTTCATTGTTTTACACGCTTCAAAAAATGTTAAACACAAAATCTAATCCTCTCCAAGACAAGTTTCTTTTCCGAACAAAAATAAGAGCATATTTCTTTTCTTGCTGTTTCCTTTGCTTTCCTCAACCTTTAGCAATTATTGATAATCGATCCGATATATTTTCTTTGATATGGCAACCGTTTCTGTCTCTCCCCTGTCTTTGCCATCTATAGTATCTAAATTAAGGGAAATAGAGGATGTTTTGGGTCATTTCAGGTTCGGGGTTATGTAGGTAGGGTTCTTGAGCCTTGCGATCGCATCCACATGCCCCAGATGGTTTCATTTCTATCCATCCTGAACATATTCGATGCGGACTTTAACTTCCCTCTAACCAAATTCTTCGTGAATGGTTTACTATTGTTGGTATCATCCCTATTCAGCTTACTTCTCTTTCTTATACTCTTTTGATTGTTACATTTATTCTTTATGCTGAGAAGAGCGCACCTCCCTCGCGCGAAGAACTCCAATTCTTATTCTATATCCATAAGAGTCCTTTCGATGGTGAATTTGTATTTTATTATGCTCAAGCAAAAAAGTCGGTTTTCAAGTTTATTCCTAGTATGACCCAAAAGTAGAGCAATTAATATATCTTTATTTTGAATTTTGATGACTTTCTTTATATTTTTCAACCACATTCAAATTGTCTTCTTTTTTTGATGAGACCACTACATCGTTCGTATCTCGTAGAAAGACCATCCAGGACTTGGGTCGATCTTCGTGGGCCTCCCTCCGAATCTTTCGAAGCCTTTGAGTCCAAAAATCTTTCGTTCCAAATCGCTGATGGCCCGGATGAAACCAGTGCGTCTGAGTTTGAGGTTGTGGCCACAACTTCGTTCGCGGCTTTGGAGGAAGAGAGTCTCTGTTTGACAGTTACTAACAAAGGGCTTGAAAGAGACTTGAACAATGTCCTTTTCGAGCTCAAGGAAGCAAACGATGCACTAGAGTGTCAGTATCAACATAATGTCAAGTTGCGTACTGAGCTGGATGTTGCAAACTCTAAAGTGACTGAAGTAGAGAAGTCATTGAAGGATGGTGAAGCGCTTTATGAGATCGTTTATGAAACGGAGATTAAAGAGCTAACAAAGACTACAGAAGACATGTCTCTTCAGGCTGCCCACCAAATTGAGGAGAATGAGGGTGTCGAAGGACGAGAAAAGGCAAAGAAACCTAGCTTGGGCGCGACCCTTACTCCCTCTACTGGCATGGACACCTCGCTGGCGGATGAACGGAGAAAGAAATTAAAAGTACACTTCCTGGTAAACTCAATGAGTTGCAGTAGATGGAGTGACAATGGCCAAAGGTGTTTCCTCACTCACAGAGGAAGGGGTCGAAGGCAGATACTCTTAAATATTTTGGTGGCTTTTATAGAAACTCAAAGAAGACTAAGGTTGAACTAATTGATACTTTAGAGAAAATAAGAAAGGATGTTGTGCTCAAGATCTACGTGCTCGAAGATTTACTACGAGGAGCTCAGGTTTCCCTTAGTGTCATAACAGCACTAGTCGACGTGCCTGTGCATGATCGTATTGTCGGCCTCGTAGAGAAGCTTAGAAGGGAGAAGGTTAAAGACAAGACGGGACAGATCGCTTTACAACGCGCAATCGATGTTTTTTTCCTATTTTGTACAACGCTCTTATCTGAACTTCCTTTATATCAAAGAAGATTTTGAGGTGACTACGGAGGATCCGACAGACCACTAAGCAGTTGTTAATTATGATCCAAGGAAGATCTTTCGCTTCAAAACAGACCTGCCATTGGCTAGCATGCCTAAGCTTAGATGTTTTATGATTAGCATGGTATTTTAGGATCCTATAACTTTGGATACTTTTGTAAGACCATGTTGTAGAATATTTTTGGTTGTACAAATGCTCATAAGGGTACTGTAAAAAAACATTTATTATTTTTTCTTTTTTTGAAAAGACGTAAATTCCTTGCGAGTTTTTACTGGATTGCGCTTCCTTTTAACTTTATTGGTCTGGATTCCTTTGATTTTTCAGCCTTGCACTACTAGGCGATGTTCGGAGACAACCGACTTGGGGGAGAGGCTCACATCTGCTCTAATTCGAATTATCGAACTGGAGGGATTATTAACATACACCAAAGACAAATATAAGGTTTTTTATGAAGAGAAGGTCACGACACCAAATGACGACCTTGAAGGGTGTTAATACCTCATATATTGATTTAGATGACAACAACCATATAAATATTGATAGTAATGTTTTTTAAAGTTGTATAGTATATATTGCAGAATATTACACAGGTACAAAATGATTAAACTTGAAGACTGATCAGTATAAAAATCAAGAATGACGATTTAGAGATGATGATCAAGACTTATGAGTTTAAAGATAAAAATTTGAAGAGCTCAAGAATTAAGTATATGGTTATGAGTCATTAGAATAAATTGTTAAAGTCCTTTATAGCAGATTTCGATCTTTATCATAAATTTTTGATCTTTGATATTTAAAAAAAATTATTTTAACTTCAAAATGTATATAAATTTTATTATGAAAGTTTTTTAATAGCTCAAAAATATTTAAAAACTATGTTTAAATTATTTTACAGAATATAGGATTTTAAAAATAATTTAAAAAAATCATTTTCAAATTTCACTAGCATATGTCAATATACATATTTTCATATATTGACGTAAGGACCGTTGGGGAGATGATTTTTAAATTTTGATTATATCTCTTCATCATACACTTCCGTTTAAACACCGTTTACACCAGTGAAAATATGCCTTTCTAATTTTAAAAAGCTGTGATTGTTTATTGCATCTTTTCATGAATAAAGACATCTTTTTAAGCACTATATAAAGGGTTAGAAAACAAAAATTTTTAACTAACTTTTCATCTTCTTTCTCTAGACTTTCCCCGGTTATTTTCTCAAATACAAATTCTACTTTGCTCTTTATAAACTATTCAAACATTTACATGTACTTTCTCATCAATTCAAAGATCAACTCCCTATCAAAAGGGCTATAAGTAATCTTGTATCCCAAGTACAACTACTGGTATTTGAAAATCAACAACTTTACTCTTATTTATTCGCTCGTTCAAATCAAGTGGATATGCTTAATAGTTCGTCTAAATTTAGTAGGTGATCTCGTAGCTCAGTAAATCAAGAGAGTTCGCTTTGGACTCATGATACATGGGGATGTACCTCGTAGCCTTGAAATCGGAATTGTATTTTGGTTTGCATTCTATCTAGTTTAAAATTGGCGACTGAAAAGAAATATGTACAAGCAATTGTATGAGACTGGATGTCTGATTAGTTAATCTGAACCGGTATGAAATTCCTTATGTGTTCTCTCTTATTTTACTACTTTTATATTTAACTGTGATTGCATCTATGAATGATGCCAACTCCCTCTAGTGTTACATTAGCCTCATGATCTATTATTCCACAACCCACATTTGATATCAGTGCATTAGTTTTCAAAAACTCGTAATTTGATTTTTGAAGAGATAAATGGCTAGTAACACTGATTGTTTACTTTTTAACACTTTTATAGAAAAACAAAATCATGAAACCTATATGTTACTATCAAATAGATTAAAAACTAATTATTCTGAAAAGTCACTTGATGTTTTGGAAAGGTATAATGTGAAATTGCAGAAATAAGTATGTTATATGGCGGATGGTGAGCATACACTTGATATTCATACATCAAAAATTAAGGACAAATGAATACTAAATGATGGATACTCAAGACACATGATTAAAATTCGAAAATCATAAAAGTTATAATTTACAAAGATGAAGGGTTGGTTAACTTCAGAATTAACTAAAAAGGATATGTGATTGACATCGGCAATGTCAGTAACTCTAAAACTCCTATTATTTCTTATGTTTTGCTAGTTAGGAACTTGAAATATAACCCGTTTAACATTAACCAATTTTGTGATAAAGATTTTAAAATTAAGCTTGAAAAAGATATTTTACACATCGAGGATAATGAGTCTAAAATTATCTTTGAATGTACTAGGAAATGTAGTATTTACATCTTAAGTATAAAAGTGCCTTTGTCTTTTGGCTAAACCTAGTGAAACTTGGATTTTGCATAAAAGATCCGGCTTTTTAAAATTTAAACACTTATCTAAATTGCTTAGAATTTTGATTTTGATTTCACAATTCACAAGTATATCATATTTAGGGGGAGTACTGTTTTTCATCCATTTATGTTGATGGCAAAGGGGGAGGAAAATATAAAATATAACACATGCATATATTAAGGGAGAGTTATTTAACTCAATGAGAGTTGTATTATATTTTATATATATAATTATTTACATAGTTGTCTTCATAAAAAATGGAGACATTGTCAATACCTTAGATATTGATTTTGATGGCAACAACCATATAAATATATACACTAATGTGTTGTTAAGTTTTATAGTATATATTGCAGAATACTGCACATGTATAAAATGATTAAACTTGAAGACTGGTTAGTATAAAGACCAAGAATGAAGATTTAGAGTTGATGATTAAGACTCGTGAGTTCAAAGACAAAGATTTGAAGACCTCAATAATTTAGTGTAAAATTACGAGTCATTAGAATGAATTGTTGAAGTCTAATAATATATTTCGATTTTTATCACAAATTTCTGATCTTTGATATTTTAATCAAAATTATTTTAGTTTTAAAATATATTTTTATATATTTTATGAAAGTTTTTTAAGAGTTCAAAAATATTTAAAACCATGTTTGAATTATTTTACAAAGCATAAGATTTTTTAAACAATTTAAAATAAAAACATTTTCAAATTTCATTAACATATGTCGACATACATATTTTGCATTATGTCGATGATAATTTTAAAATTTTGAATTTTGAACACATCTCTTCACGAGTAGGCAATTCCTTTTAAACACTAGCTAAACCAGTGAAAAAATGCCTTTTACTTTTAAAAAGTTGTGATTGTTTGTCACATCTTTTCACGAATAGCTACATTTTTTTAAACACTATATGAAGGTTTTAAAAAAAAATTAACCGACTTTTCATGTTCTTCTTTCTCTAAACTATATTTACATATTTTTTTCAAATACAAATTCTACTTTTCTCTCCAAACTATTAAAACATCTGCATGTATTCTCTCATCAATTCAAAGACTAAACCACTATGAGAAGAGCTACAGGTTATCTTATATCTTAAGTACAAGTGTTTGTTTTTGAAAATTAACAACTCTACTCTTATTTTTTTGGGTGTGCTTGTTGCTCGTTCAAATCAAGTGGTTGTTGTAAGTAGCCCATCTAAATCTAATGGGTGATCCTGTAGCTCGGTAAATCAAGAAAGTTTGCTCCGGATTTATGATGCATGAGGGTGTATCTCTTAGCCTTGGAATCAGTATTGTATTCTAGTTTGCCTTCTTTCTGGTTTAAAATTAGCGATTGAAAAGATATATATACAAGCAATTGTATGAGATTGGATGTAAGATTTGTTAATCCGAACCAGTATAAAATTACTCATGCCTTCTCTATTACTTTATTTTATTGCTTTTATGTTTATTTATGATTACATCTATGATTGATTATTAGTATAAATATGTGTTTTTAATATGTGATTTGATATTAATCTTGAAAGAATTTTAAAAGGTTTACATAAGTCAAAAAACACTATTCATCCTTTTTTCTAGTGTTAAAATCCATTATTCCACAATCCACAAATGGTTGTCTCTTCAGGTCGTTAAACAAACTAGTGTAGAAAATGATCTTATCGCGTCCTTGATCGTCGATGTTGTATCGAGGCTTGGTGGTATTCTTTCTCCTCCGTCGAGGGCTAATCTTAATGTTATTTTCTAATGGAAATATGATTTGAAGAAGTATTGCGAGGCCAAATTTCATGGGTTGAAGAATTACTATAGAAAGGTCTCATTTTCAACTTCTTAGGCAAGAAGCGGTTTTAGTCAATGTTTCGCGTCATGGGACCGTAGATCTCATCGTTATGACAACATCATAATCGACGATTCCTCTGGGGCGAATTTGAATCATAGCATAGTTTGTTTTATTATAAGCCGTAGTTTCGACCTTAGCTTTTGATGCAACTTTGCATGACGATAAATTTATTTTCTCCCGTCATGTGTGCAAATGCGAGGAATCACACAGCTATGAGCAGATTTTCAGTAAATTTTAGTTTTTAGTATTTGCTTGGCAAGCTTTATTTATTTTATGGAATTGTACCCGATTTGTAGGTTGTACCACATTACATGCATTATCTTTTCTTGCCATTCTCAATTGATTGCTCATGCAGTTCATGCTTCTTGAGCTTATTTTTGGTATTCATGCTCTATTGTGCGCTTAGCATGGTACGCTCGCTATTTGGGTGCAGACTATATTTTGACGGTGAAGTCAGGTCGCGTATCTACAACCTTTTAATTCACGCGTTTGGTTTTTTGTACTGGCCCAGGCTGTATAATATCCTTACGTTCAGTGTACATGATTGATACAGCAGGTAACTTATTGTATTATCCAGTCGCTTGCATGATTTTATGTGGAATTCCATAGTTCTGTGTTACTGAATTCCCTCCCTTTTTTTATAATGAAATTAGGTGAAACCACTAATGCTGCAGCTTTATTAAAGAAAGAAGGAGCTAAATCGGATCTTACCTGTGCCACACATGCTGTTTTCAGGTGAAATATGGGTTACATATTATATCAAGGGGTTTTTAGGCTCAAGGAAAAAGTTAGAGAAAAATTTAGTCTCAAGGACAAGAAGTTTGTTTTTTAGGCTGAAGGACACTTTTTAGTGTAAATCACAGAATGATAGTTGTAACTATCATTTTCAATTTACACTAAAAAGTGACATTCAGACTAAAAAATAAACTTGTCGTCCCCGAGACTAATTTTTTTTGCAACTTCTTCCTTGTGCCTATTTACCTGTTATATAAAATAGGAGTTGTATCGGTATTTCGTTTTTTCTATTATACTGACATGCGGTCAAAGAAATTTACATTTGTATAAATTAGAGCTGATCTGCCATTTTCATATTTGTACGCAGCAACTAGCAAATGAATTTACTGAATTAGAAGTATAAATATTGTGCATTTTGTAGCCCATCTGCAATTGAGAGATTGTCTGGTGGCGTTTTTAAACAAGTGATAATCACGAACACAATTCCAATAGTTGAAGTTATTTTCCTCAACTGACTGTACTTTCTGTTGCAAACCCTCCTGCTGAAGCCATTTTGCGCATTCATGGCGATGCCTACGTTAGTGACATTTTCCAGTAATGCACAGGTCCTAGAGTATTTTATTTATTTTTGTCTTGTTTATATTCGATTTAGCTTTCTATTTTCTTATTTCTCGTTAGGGAATGCAGCAAAGAGAATCCTGTAAGGATGCTTGTTAAATCATTTTGTTAATTGATGCTACAATATTGTTCATCTGATTAAAATAATGGTACCCTTGTAGCAATGTATGAAAATATAATGTTTCTATCCAAAGAAAATTCCATTATAATTTTATGAGAGGAAAAAAAATTGTAATTTTTTGTTGCTTTTGATTAAAGAATCATTTGCATTATTCAAATCAAGATGATGCTTAAACGTATTTGTAAAAGAAGATGAAATGAGAAAAAAAATAGTAGTACAAGAAGAAAAATACAAGGTTTTAACTTAATTTTATAATATATTATTTTCAAGTCATATTGCTTACATTATCTCTCATTTGAAAGTGTCCGAGTGTTGCTTGTTTATGTTTAACTCTTCATATTTTGATCATAATTCATAACATTGTTTGTACTGGACGAAGAACGGAAGTAGAAATTGTAACTTTTTTTTTGGCCTGGAACATTTACACTGTCATAGCATGCAAGCGATGCAAGAAATTATATTCTTATGATAACACTAGTAACACAAGCACATATTAAGCTCATTTCACGGTTCATAGATGAAAGAGCTAAACATACATAGGTAATGTACGTTGAAACTTGAATTTGAAACAAATAATCAAGAAGAAACAAAAAAATACAAACAAATTAACAACAATTGTGGCGTGCTTCCATCATCTGGTTCTTGGGCACATCGATAGATTGATCAAATAACAAAATGATAGGGTTCAGAAAGGACTTTTAAAGTTTATGTTTGATGTAAGAAGGAACGGGAGACTTCCGTCCAACAAATTAATTATCTATGAGACAATAGAACGTAGTGTTTGGTTTAAAAACGAATTTTATGTTTTCGGTTTTCAATATGTACGTCAAATATGAAAAGAATGGAGGGATGACGAATGGGATGAAAGAAAGACGGATGAAATGACGAAGGGATTAGGACGGAAGAATGAATTATTTCACGTGTTTGCGTTATTTCTTAAAACACATAAAAAAAACATGTTTTCTATTTTGCATGCTAACTTCGTTTTCTAAACCGGTCGTTTTCGATAATATACATGTGTCATGTGCATTTTTGTGTGAAAGAAAATCCATAAAATAATAAACCAAATTCAATCGAAATGTTCTCAAACAAAGTTTTTGAAATTATGCACTTTCGTTGTTAACTTACATGATAAGTAGAAAGCTTTTATGTTAACTATAAGATCTATATTTGCACAAATCTATATTGCTTAACCATAAAATAATAAACCAAACACTACCGAAACTGTTGCTTCTATCTATTGTTCAACTATAAATGAAAACTGGTACTTTTATCTATTAATTAACTCGGATATATGTTCCAGTGCTTATCTAATTTTCCTTATTCCTCTATCTTGACTTCAAATGCGTTCACAAACAATTTTTGCTTTGTTTCTCATTTTTTCCACGTCGGAAACTAGGAGCAGCGCATGTTATCTTCTACCATCCACGCAAGGAAATTGAATATTTTGAAAATGATGCATCAGACAAGTCCGACGTGATGAACACCGAAATTTAATTTTAGCTTAAAAAACAAAATAATAAATTTAAAACAAAGGTCAAATAACAATAAGTCACAAGCTTTAAAGAATTATATATGTTTATAACTTGTAAGAATATTTATTTTCTGTATGTGTGTCTATGTGTGTGTATAAAGTTGCTAAACAAATTTTTGTAAAAAGTAAAAGCCATATAAATAATAAGTTGATATTTTTCGTAGAAAATTGACACTGGTCATCATCTCAATTACAATTCCTAGCAATTGGGATAACCAAACTCTTTGGGTGAAGTAGATGCAAAATAATCACCTCAAAAGCAGGGACTTCTAGTCCATCACAATGCCTAGCAATTCCAGCTGGCTTTGGAAATGTCTTTTCCAATTGAGTCCAACTCTCCTCCCTCTAAACAAATACAGTGGTGAAGCTCATGTAATCACTTATTATGGAGTGCTTTTGGATTGAATCTGGCTCGGTATTGAATTATATTATATTATATAACCAAAGGCTAGCTTTTAGTATTCCTTGAGAATGCATAGACAAGGAACTGCATGTTATAAGATATGTAAATTATAAAGAGTGGATATGCTATACAATATTTGTTATATTTTTTTAGTCCCACATTATAGGATAAGTTAAATCTCAAGCTCTAAAACTTTTATATAATGGAGCATGTGTAATGGGAATATATTACTAATTTCAGAAATGAATATAATGATTTTTTTTCTAATGGCTTCTTATTTTTATATGGTTTAGAAGTAACGTTTTTTTTGCGAAGTAACGTTAATTAGATTGATTTATTTGTTTGTAAAGAAATCAATTCGTTGTGACAATATTTTATATTTTAGGCCGCAATAATGTTAAATTGCATTCATCTTTTTAATCATAAATGCATTAAATGTTGTCGTCATAGTAATAAATTAAATTACCTTATCATCATAAATGCATTGACTATAGTAAATTAAATGATGTTGTGTTTTTATGTTTGGAATAAGTGTAGACATATGGTTTATTATCTGGTGTATTTATTTTAGCAAACAATGTTCGATATAACGAAAGAAATAAGTTTGAATAATAAGCTGAAGTTGTGAAAAGATTTTTTTTTCAACCAGAAGTTGTATAACTCAGTCCAAGACCTGAAGTCCTGAATTATGTAATGATTTGTTAATAAAGTCTATGACTTGAAATCTTACAGTTATTTTTTTTATTAGTCGAAATGTATAAGCTTCTAAACAAGAAGTTCACACAAAATTTGAGAATCCAAAATTCATAATAAATTAATGAGCTTGAAGTTCATGAATTAGAAACCCAAAGCTTTCTTGAAACTATGTGAAATGTTTAGATTACACTTCTTGAAGAAGTTAAAAGAGATAAATACGTCTTAACCAAGATTATGGAAGTGCATTCAAGAGATTTAAAAAATCACAAAATGAGTTATATCTTACTTACATCTTTGCATTTACATATTATGTTGACCAAATATCCTAAAGGTATTGTGATGTATGGCATTTCAAATATGTCTTGAATTGAAAATTAATTATTAATTTAGCTTTGAAAAGAATGTTCATTATTTATAAAATATGAATTCAAATGACTTTTAGTCCATATTTCTCATTTTTCATTTCAGTTTATATGCTGTAGTTGGTTTAAAATGTTTTCCCCCATTATATATACTTCTATGTAAAAGTACACATGGTCAATTTATAGGTTTTGTGCAATGCGAAATATAATTTCATTTCAATATGTGCAGCTTTAATTTAATTATTCTCTCTGTTGCTATCTCGTTGATATATCTAAATATAGATCTGATCTTTACTAATCGCACTATGTTATGAAGCCTATAGTTTTGACAAATTATTTTTGGGTGCATTAGTCAAGCTATTTAATTGACGAAATACATTATAGTATTATCCAGAGAAGATAACTCATATAACGTACTATTTAAGTTTATGGATGTGCGTGTATATAATCTCTTGATGAGATGTTTTCTTTAAAATTTATATTGCAAATCCAACATCCCAGAAGAGATGTTATAGAAATTTTATTTTTGTTAGATTGCAATTCCTTAAAAAGAAACACTATATTCCCTTAAGGAATATCATATAAAACATTAGAAGTTATAAAAATAATTTATCTCTAAAAAAAGTATTGTATACTAATATTACAGTTTAGAAGTAGTGGTTCTATATCTTGCATCTTATTTTCATTTGGTGCATATAATTTTGTTACTGTATTAAAAGTTTGATGCGACATTTCAAAAACAGTTACAACAAAAATCTCCAATAGAGATAGTTTATGATACTGCAAAAGTACTAATTATGTAATTTATGTGAAAGAAATATTGTATATTGATATGACATTCTAATAGTTTGCATATATAACTCTGGAAGAGATAAGTTTGCTCCAGAAGCGGTGATAGTAAAATATCTCTAGAAGAGACTTATACATTTGGAAATGATCAAATATCTCTAGAAGATATTTGTTTCTATATTTGGTAATTTTATTAAACCAAATAAATGTATAGAAATTTGATTATGGAGGATTCCAATTTAGTTTAGATTTGTTTCTAACTTAAAATTTGAGAGCTATGTAATATGTATCATATATTTCATTATGATTATGTCAAACCTCCCAAATAGGTAAGATATCAAATTGTCTCTAGAATACACTATTTTATGTTCATGTGTCTAATTATATGTTAAAAGTCATTGTCATATATATTATTTCATAAGAAATATTATACATACAACCCTTTTTTGAAGAAATATCTTGAAATATTCTTTTGAAGAGATAGTCTATATGTCATATCGTACATTTCATGAAAGCTATAAATACCATTTTGAAGAGGTCTATATTTGCAACTAATATAATATAATATATTTATAAAATTCCATGTGTCCGGTAGCTACTCTTATTTTTTGGGTAAGTATATCTCTTTTATTGAACTCTCTAGAAGAGATGTGTAGAAATGTCTATATGTAATTATAATTATATATTGTTCTCTCATAAGTAATCATAATTAATGTTTTAAAGATATGTTTGAGATATAATTGAGAATTAAAATTTAACAACTTGAAGTTGTGTGTATAAATATTTGAACCAGAAGTTCTATATGGTTCCAAACCAGATGTTTTGAACATTATCATACAGTCATGAAGCATGCCTATTGACATAGATCTATACACAGATATTAATAGTTGTAATAGTTTGTTCTAAAACTCACTAACTCAAATGAGAAAGAATATGCAAATATATAATGTATATGTAATAAGTGGATGCACGTATATATCAATATATCTAGATATTCAAATAATAACTTGAAGTTTGTTATGAGCTGATCTTATAGATTATGCATAAATATAATTCAGTGATTCAAAATTCAATCAACATAAATGTTGAACGACCTAAAGTCCTATATGTATTCAAATGATCTACATAATAAGTAAATTCCTCCAATTGGTTAGATCAATGAACGAGAACAAACTCTAATAGGCAATATCAATTGAATGCATCTTATCAACTGATAAAAAAATTATCCTCCTATAATAATATGTATGACGTATTTGCTAGTAGCAATATCATAATGGATCAAAATGAGAATCCAAAGAAGATTACGATTAAATGTGAAAATGTTCGTCAACATTGAGGGGGGGAGGATAAAAGAGATGCACAATCTTAAGTAACTTAAATATATTATCAATAATATCCCAAGTATACTTGCTACAACTAGTTGTAATCCTAGAAGGACCAAAGGGTATAAATCACATCTAAAGTGTAGTAGAGAAGTTAGTTTGAAATATTTTTGAAGAAAGTAATAAGGATGCCAAATATAGAGGGTGAGTGTTTTTAAGAAACACTTAAAGGTGCTCTGGAAGAGACCCATGACATGATTGTCAAATAAAACTAGAAGTGGTTTGGGTACCTTAATAGAATAAATATTGAGATATCAACAAATCATATCTAGAACTAACAAGAAATAATCACCAATGATAAATTTTTAAATAATAAAAAACGCTTATGTTTATAAATAGATTAAAGATCTTGAGTTAGAGGAAACACAATTGGCCATCATGAATCATTTACTAATATAGAAATGTGGACTTGTAATCCGCAAAGTAGCGAAAGTGTTTGAAACACTTAATAAACCTCAAAGGTATAAATATGGCTTAAATCATATTAAACGATGAAAGCATACAAATTCCTGAAGAATATAAATAACTTTAGTGGTCATAAAGAATGCAAAGAATAAGAAGCATAGATTACATCCATCTTTTAAGCATTTTTGTAATGAAAATCTTGATATAATTCATGATAAGTAAATTGCTTTCTATTTTTTAGTATTATTGTAATGAAACTTTTAATATTCATCAAAGATGCTGTTGTAATATACAAAAATGATTTGAAGCACAAAAATAAAAGCATATGAAGTGTTTTTCCTAAAGAATATTAATAACTTTAGTGGTTATAAAGAATGCAAAGATTAAGGAGCATAGATTACATCCATCTTTTAAGTATTGTTGTAACGGAAATCTTGATATAATTCATGATGAGTAGATTACTTCCTATTTTTTAGTATTGTTGTAATGAAATTTTTAATATTCATCGAAGATGCAGTTGCAATATGAAAAACTGGTTTAAAAATAGATTACATCCTTCTTTTAAGCATTTTTGTAATGAAAATCTTGATATAATTCATGATAAGCAAATTACTTTCTATTTTTTAGTATTATTATATTGAAACTTTTAATATTCATCAAAGATGCTGTCGCAATATGCAAAAATGATTTGAAGCACAAAAATGAAAGCATATGAAGTGTTTTTCCTAAAGAATATTAATAACTTTAGTGGTTATAAAGAATGCAAAGATTAAGGAGCATAGATTACATCCATCTTTTTAGTATTGTTGTAATGAAAATTTTGATATAATTCATGATGAGTAGATTACTTCATATTTTTTAGTATTGTTGTGATGAAACTTTTAATATTCATCGAAGATGCAGTTGCAATATGCAAAAATGGTTTAAAAATAGATTACATCCATCTTTTAAGCATTTTTGTAATGAAAATCTTGATATAATTCATGATAAGCAAAATACTTTCTATTTTTTAGTATTATTGTAATGAAACTTTTAATATTCATCGAAGATGCTGTCGCAATATGCAAAAATGATTTGAAGCACAAAAATGAAAGCATATGAAGTGTTTTTCCTAAAGAATATTAATAACTTTAGTGGTTATAAAGAATGCTAAGATTAAGGAGCATAGATTACATCCATCTTTTAAGTATTGTTGTAATGAAAATCTTGATATAATTCATGATGGGTAGATTACTTTCTATTTTTTAGTATTGTTGTAACGAAACTTTTAATATTCATCGAAGATGCAGTTGCAATATGCAAAACTGGTTTGAAGCACAAAAATGAAAGCATATGAAGTGTTTTTCATAAAGGTAGCATACAAAATGCATAAAACGCAAATCATATTGGGAAGAAACAATCTTGAAAAATTCGATTGTTTCGAAGGAAACTATTTGTAAATGATGAAGATCTAAAGAAAGGAAAGTAGAATTATTGTCCTCGGATTTTTAATGCTTGTCTAAGCTATGTTACAAAAGTATTTTGTAACGTTGTGACATTTCGACGCTCCAAAATCGACATGAATACGTCCACTGTATCAACTGCCGAGCAATCGAAGGCCGGAAAATCGTACCGTTAGGGTTAAAGAAATGGTAGAAGATAGAAGAAGAGAGAGAAAGATAGAACAGAACAGAAAGAAACAACAGAACAATATATGAATCTCACAATCGCAGTGGAACAACATATAATAGATAAATGAATAATCTTTAAACAAAAGAACTATATCAGTTATTACATTAAATCACATTACATTACATTACATTATCAGAGTGTACAACAACAAACAACAACAAACAGCGGAAAAGAAATACTATATACTAGTGAATACGCCATGCCATCCAGCTTGCCTCCAGCAACTCCTGAATTCCAGAATATCCTGATTACCTAACTCTGGACTGCCCGTGTGGAAATTGGTGGGCACCCTGAGTTTAGAAAGGAAAACAATAAACTCCGAGTCAGTCATGGGACTGGTATGAGAACTTAAAATAGTTTATTTTTAAAACAAAGTACAGGATAATTTTAAAATAGATTCGCAATGCTTTTTAGAAAATGAGACTACCATAAGGCCTCCCGCACACACACACAATGCAAACACAGAATCCGAGGAGATTTCTCCTTATGATAGTCAAAGATGCTTGATACACATTAAAAAGAAACATTTGATATTATTACTAGTGCATAGTGCAGAAAATATTTCGAAAGTAAAGATATAAATTTTAGCCAGCATAGGCATTTCACACTTATGTCTACTATAACTACCATGTTCAATAGCAGGTTACCGCCACATTCCATGGCAGGTTATACAAATAAAACCGTACAGGGTTCGTATTGTTTCTTTGGATTTCCAACAAACGGTCAGGTCAAGGAACTTCCCATTGCCACATGGGTAAGCCTCTGGAAAGACGATCCGAGAACCTAACCGGATCTCTGCCAACACAAGGTCGGGTTACCCCTAACTGGGTAAATACTGACATGAATATGTCATTCCCCGATCGTAACCGATCTATATCCAAGGATCCTCGATTCCAACAACCATAAAGTAATAAATTTGCAGCAACAACATAGGTTAAGTATCTGGGCTCCATACCATGATACCACCTCTATCCAGAAGGAATGACATACACTGAAGGGGCGCTACCCCCTAATAACCTTGATGCATCCTTCCTGTTTTGACCATTTTCGGGGTGTGAGATCCGACGAAGTCTCGTCCACAAAGCCACGCTTTATACAAAAGTTGTGCTTTGTTCAACAAATGCTCAACAGCACTTAGCATATCACACTACCAAATTGAGAGTATATCACTAATAACCTTCAACTACGTAACCTCTGAGCTCGTACGTCTCAGAGAAGGGTGTTATGCTAAGAGAATAAATTCTCCGCCACCAATAGAAATATATTTGAAAGAAATCAGCTTTATATCTCAATTTGTAATGTCAGACATATAATCCATACAAGTCTGTTCCGGGCTCGAACAGAACCGAAGGCACTTCCAAAGAAGCCCTCGCAATCCGGATATTTACTAATCACGTCCGGACTTCCCGTCACTAAGGGTGATAAAACCCCTATATCGGAGATCGGCCGATGCAGAGTCATTCGACGGTAATCCTTCCGTTTTCAAAAATATCCGGTCTTCAACACCAGTCATCAAATGCAATCCATAACGACGTATCACATATTCGGAATGAGTTATACGACCCCAAGGTCCTTTCCCGGCTAACCCGAATAGTGAGCGCTTATTTTGAAAATAAGTGCGGCATTCAAATTCAAACAAATCACAACAAATACCTATTTAAAGGTAAATATTGATAGTCGGTTATTTAACTATGAATAGGTATGCTCAACATCACCAAATTCCAAATTATTTATTTTCCAAAATATCTTTACTAGATATATAATTTCCACACTTCAACCATTTGAAAACAAATTTTCAAATCACTTTTCTCCTTTACCACTTTTGAAAACAAATTTCAATCATTTTCCTTACACGGAAATACTTTCATTTCAAAATGGTTCATTTAAACCAATTAAATAAATCCTTAACGATTTACTTTATATTTACGTTCCAAATCCGTAAATTTATCTCCACACTTCAAAAATAAATCAACGTTTATTTTTAAACAAATTTCCCTTTCTTTTATAAATTCCATAGTGAATTTACAATTCCAAAATATCTATGAATATACGATTTCCAAATCGATTTCTAATATTCATTTTCAATTTATCTTTAAAAGATAAAATCTCAAATTTTATTCATATCCCATTTACACGCCAAAATCCACTTATAAGTAAATTTAACTATAAATCTTTTATTTTACAAAATCTATTCATTTTATAACTTCTCAATTTATAAATCTATAAATTTCATTACTTACTAATCCATCCATTTACTATTTCATTTTAACACAAAAAAACTCGTTTTATAATTCTATTATTTTTAATTTATAAATATCAATTTTATATATCTTTTATATAAACCGTTTATAAAAATCCAAAAATCTCAATTTAAACTATTTTATAAAATTCATTAACTCCATATTTCAAAAATTACATTTTAACTATATTTCTCAAAAATCATAAATCTTTATAATATTAAATTCTTATAACGTTAATTTATTTAAAATGAATCAATTCAAAAATTTAATAAAATGTATACTTTCAAAAATCACTTTAAAACCCTTTTTAAATTTGAAAATCATCACTTTAAAATCTTTTTTATAATTCCAAAATTGGCCCAATGATGCAACACACCAAATAGTCAATCACGACAACAAAGACATCATATATCAGTATATGATAATCAACAAATATCACAATATCTGTAATCAAATAAATACTGGTGAGGAATCCAGTTGGATCCCTACACCTGTTTCCCTGCATCCACAGATGTTAGCACAATACCAATTCCATTCCAATACGGAATATTCGCGGTACATAGGATTTATAAAATACTATCCGCTATTATGCGGCGCAATAGGGTCTCATCCGCTAGATAATGCGGGAAAATCAACTCCAAGTACATAAATAATACCAATTTCACTTTGCAGTGAAATATTCGTGGTATATGTTTTCAATAAATAACCTTCGCTTAATATACGGCGTATAATGTCTATTTAACAATCAATAGATAATAATTTATCATCCAAGCATACAATCATCAATTTTAAATCTAACTATTTAAAATTTAAATCGAAACAATTCGATTGAGTGAGAAGTTTTCAGCTTGAATTTCCGATATCAGTTCCAGCGTTTTATTTCGAATAAAATTAAACGTGCGTTTAATTTTACCCGAAATTTTCACTACGTCCAATCGACTCCAATCCAACTCCATCGCGTAGTATTCGTCAATACGGTTCCAACGCAACTTGTTTCGTAATTTTTCGACCTCGTATGAACAAGATATGATTTTTCAAAGATTATACGAATTAATATATATATATATTACAAATTAAATTTTTATTTACAAACCCTAAATCAATCGTGACCGTTGATTACTGAGCAACCAAATCTGGCCGTGAATCACTTTCTTCCCGTTCACACGAGAAAACACCCAGGCCTGTTCGAAATAACCCAGGCCGCCATCATAAATCGAATTATAGCACCCTACCCCGATGTCTTCCACGATGATCAGATGGCGCAACGTCGCGCGTCTCCCCCAAAGTCACCACCGGCCAGAATCCGGCTCCACTCGGTCAACTGTAGCTCGCGAAAATCGAGAATGAACGTGGATTCTTTACAGTGAAATTCCCATCGATCTGTTGCTCTAATCGCGATCATGACCGTTGGATAGCTAGTTCGCAACGTGCTCTACAATATTGTAGTTGGTGATTTCTTGTAATTGTTAACGGATTTGAAGAAATTTGAGGAAGAACGGAGAACAATTTCGGCCATTAATATTATCACTGGCGGCTGTAACCCTAGCCAGCGTGTTGAGTGAAAAAAAATTAAAAGAGTGGTGCTTTTATAGAAAATTTTCAAATTACTATTCACTCGAAATTTTCCGAACTCCAAACAAAGCGTGCTGGCTGGCGTTTCCAGGGTTTACCCCGCGTTCCGGACACAATGGAATAGGTTTCGGAGGCTAATTTGATCATCTGTGCGAGTTACGGAAATAAACGATCGATTTTAAATTAAATCGGTTAAGCTAATTCTATGCGTTTGGGCTCGACCCGGACAAACGGTAAATCCGATTGACACGAAATTTGAAACCATACAATAATATCACATTACGGATCCGATGAAACTGGTTTCGTCGAAATTCGAGGCTGTTTAAAAATGACTATTTTAACTACTAATCTGCATGCTGCTTCCCTTTTTGTGCTTGCTGACCCCTCACCAATTCTCATGATGGTTTGAAAGTAGCACTGATTGGGGGAGCTGGTTCTTGTCGCAAACGTTATTTCACGCGCAGTTAAGATAAGATTTCTCTTGCTTATTTCATTTGTCGTAGAAATTAGATTTGATTGTTTGCAGTCCAGTGTGATCAATCTTAGTCAAGTTTCTACTGGTAATGGCTTTAGACTAGAAAACCTTATTATTATTTTCTTGCCAAATATGTCATACGGCGGTTGTCAACACTGTATCAATGAAGGTCCTTCATTATGTATGTTTGCTGAAACTTGTTTTTGATTTGATCGATGATATTGTAATGTATTGTATTATTTAATTTTATGTTATATTAAATATATATACATATATATGTGTATCACATACACATATATAAGTGTGTGCATGTATAAAGTATCAATCTGAAAGTATAACATGTCCGTAAGTTACACCCTGTAAAATTTACATAAATAAATTAATAGTTGATAAGGCTTCAAAATTGGAATGTGAGCAAATGACGGAATTTGGTCACGAGACATGCACTATTGCGTATGTGACGATTTTAGAGCAACTTTCATATTTGGAGTTTCGTGATCGGTGTTCAAACAAAGAAGTTACGAGCGTTTAAAGCATTCGAAATGAAAATAATTAGAAAACAAAAATAGTAATAAATATAATTAATAAACGGGAACCCACCGGTCGGGCCCCACTATGGACCGGTCGACCGCTCATAGGGGTGCAGTCGACTGGCCGATGCACATCGGCTAGGATTTGAAGCTTGGTCAATGACCCGGATTTAAAATTTTTAATCTAACGGATACAACTGATTCGAGTACTTATAAATACAGCCATAATCCCTCACTTCTCTTCTCATAATTTCTGATTCAAGCAACCAAACTCTTCCAATTTCTCCTCCACTATTCCTCGTAACTATAAAATAATTTGTATCTATACAAATTGGAGAAAAGCAGATTTTTTTTGGAGAAGAGCAGAAAAAAGAGGAGAAGCGAATCAGCGTTGCACAATAAAGAGGTAAATTTCAGTATTATGAATTTATATTCCTCTTAATCACAAATTTCTTCTTGGACCTATAATTCTAATAGTATGCATATACCATGTTATACATTTCTTTGGACTAAAAAGGAGATGGAGTTGAATTAAAATATCAGACTCGGATTTGGAGATTTGGAAAGCCTGAAAAGGCGAGTGAAAAATTATGCAATGTAACTATAATATTGGAATTTATTTCATTGTTTTTTTATTTAATTATTATGCCTAAATAAAGTTTTAGAGAGTTTTAGGTTCGAATTAAATGCATAAAATATTGCCTACATATTCTGTAATTTAGGAATATTACTTACACCTAGATCTGGAGGTTAGTCCCCAAGTTATTAAAAGTTGAATATCAATAAAGTATAGAATTTATTCCAGATCTACATAGGGTCGTAAAGATGTTGGTATAATTTAGATTTGCCTTAATTCCATTGGAATGTGAATTTCTATTTTTTAATTTGTTGGAAATATTATCCATGCTACCTCCATTGATCATCTAATTTCTCAAATATACAGAAAAATTGCAGCGTTTAGATTGACAAGGAATATACACAAAAAGGGAAAGATATGTGTAAAGTATGGATTTTCTTTCCGTGGTTTGCACCGTATATTTCAATAAAAAGAAAAAAAATTCTTGTAATTTCAACCAAAGCAAATCTCTTATTTTAGATTAATTTATAGAAGGTTATAACGGAAAACTTTTTTGTAAGGATAATTCTAACGGGTTAAAATATGGATGGAAAAATTATAGTTAGGGATTAATACTAGAAACAAAAAAATACATACATGAATATGTAAAACCATGCTAAACATTCAAAATAAAATTATAATTAATGCAACATAATACACGTTAATATTTGTAGTAGATATATTTAGAACGTTAGAACAAATCGCATAACAAATAATAATATTAGGAAATAAAGATGGAAATATTTGTAACTTCAAAATTAATTGGTTAATAAATGTGCAATAAATAAGGAGTTACAAGAATTTAAATATGTTATAAATGGATTAATGAGACTGACTAATGAGATAAGGTAAAATTTTAATAAGTAAATAAATGTCATTAAGAAAATGTTCTGGTAAGATAATAATTATTTCGAGCAAAGTGGCATTTATAAAAATTGTAAATAAACATGTTAGGTAATAATTAAATATTATAAAGCAATATAATCGTCATTATGGTAAATTATATAGCCTTAATTATACAAATACAAATTGGGGGTTTAGCCCAACACTTAAACTAAGGATGATCGATTTGATTTCGTAGGTTGGGATGCGAGGTTAGTAGAGTTATACAACAGAAGTCTGTCCTTCATTCAGAGACTACCTACAGTTGTGTACACTCACTACTGATGTGGAATATCGCCAACCATAAGACCCATAGAAATGGAATATGAGTTGTGAATAAGAAAGAGAAAATACCGAGGGTTCGCCTAGGATTTGAAGTACTAAATGGCCCCATACCATATAGGAAATGGGGCGTGATGCATTTTTAATAAAAGACAGTAAGTAACTTAAAGGGGTATGGTTATACCACCTTTTGGCTAGGTAGTATACCATTGGATTTGGCCAAACAGACATCATGACCATCAAGGCGGGAGGCCCAAAGAGATGGTTACCAGGCTTGGAGATCAGCTATAAACAAGACTATGGATGATGGTCAAGCAGATTAGGATCAGATCCCTAATTTTTGTCCCAATCAAGGTGCAATCAGTATGAAGTGACATGGAATGCCTCATGAGGATATATTTCAAATTTCAAGTCGATTGGAGTTCATATGCTTGAGTTATGGAAAAACGAAGAGGGATCAGATTGTATTTAGCTCTACAGTACAACTCAACGATGATCACCCCATAACTCAACAACCATAAGGCACATTGAAATAAAACTTTATGAACTAGAACAAGGGATCCTATGGAGTCTACCCTAGGGATCGCACGTCATTTAGAGGAGTCTGGAGGGATCGGCCCTTATCCCTCCAAAGGGATCGGCTATAATCAGTCTTCACAACAATATCGTAACAAAGATCGATCAATAACTCAAGCTCTACTAAATCAATTGGCATGAAACTTGAAGACTAAACATAAAATACAACATGGAGTAGCCCCTCTAGGGATCGCATGGCAATTGGAGAGGTTTGGAGGGATCGACCTCTATCCCTCAATATGCCGATTTGTTTAGTGCAAGTGAGCTACTTAACCCTTAGATTATTCTTTGAATTGCATTAGTAGTATGACGATTAAATTATATATTATATTACAAAAGCCATATATAGGAATCATCATTTTCGATGGTTACAACCGATAGACTAGCATTGACGATGCGTATGGCCCGCTTCATATATGAGAAGTATTAAGTAGCCAGGGATTATGTAGTGAAATGTTAAGATGTATATATATACATATGCATATGTGTGTGTACATATGTATATATGTGTGTGTAGCCAAGGTTTTAAATCTTAGATTTTGGTCCCGTCTCGTCTCGAGAATTCTATACATAATATCTCATATCAGACGAGATCTCGAGGGAGATGAGTCTATCTCGAGTGTACATCTCAGATTGACATATTGGATTTTAAAATCCTACTCGGGACAATTTCGGAGTAACTTAAGCATCTAAAATTGACATTTTAAAGATTTTTATAATAATTGTTATTTAAATATAAACTTAATAACATACATAGTTTAAAAAAAAATCAATAATTTTAATTTTTTTAGAGGATAGTGGCTACATGATTGCTTAAATGGATTTTACTCATTTGAATATTAAAAATAAAAAATAAACAAAAAGTCATCTATTTTTTCTCACTCGTTAAAAAATAAAAGATAGAGTTAGAGGGCCAGTAAAAAAATCATTAGAATGCAAGTTCTTTTGGACGAACATAAGAAGTTAAAATAATGTGTGAATAAAAAAACATCTTCATTTAAGATCTTCTATTGAGATTTATCTAAAATCTCATTTAAGATCTTAATATCTTGTACGAGATGAGTGTCGAGTAATAGATAAATATGATTTTATGTCTCATTTCGCTCAAGTTCGAACATGAGATCTTGAGTGAGATCTCGGGTGATATGAACGAGATTTAAAACAGTGTGTATAACATAACTTGGAAAAGGTGTGGTTAGATATATCGTACTCATATAATAACTAATGGATTAGCCATAAATAATAGACATAGCATTTAAATGGAACCAATCAGTATAAGTTCATGTTATGGATAAAGTATGCAATTTTTCAATAACCAAAATGTTATACTGACCCCCTTCCTCATTTCAACTCATAGGATAAATTTAGAGGGACTGATCGTTGGAACAAGATGAGAACGGTTGATGGAGAAGTCTTCTTATTCATGTTCGAACCTGACGAGGTGATTTGATGTCTAAAGGAACACTGTTGATTCCGAGGTAGTTGCATAAGTCGGTATTTATGTTCTTTTATATTTTACATTATGTTGTGACTTTAGATTGATCGGTATCTGATATACTTATGTTTATTATAGGCTACCAAAACCAATGATCTGTACTTTAATGGATTTGGATTTTGTCAACATTTAGGGCCATTAAGGTGCGAATTGTTATATTTCGTATCAGAGCTTAGGTTAATCAATCATAGGAATTAGGACATTTTGAGAGAACATATTTGTATTTATATATATATATATATATATATATATATAGACACACACCCCAAGCTCTATAAATTTCGATCATAGAGTAGTTGGGGTCGTATTCCGAAAGGATGGCCAAGGCGATTGTCAGTTAGGAAAATATTTATAGAGTTAAAAATCACGCACCTTACCCCGATTACCCTATGGAGTGTTGGCTGTATGCAAGGCGTTAATTAAGAAGAGCATGAGTACAACAGATGAAAGATTCCAGAGGCTGGATGGTACTTGACTTCTTTGTTAAAACTTGGTTGCCTTGTGATTGTGGATTTTGACGGATTAGTGATTGAAGATGCATATTTTATCTAAATAGGTAGGAAATAAGGATCTATATGTTATAAATATCTGAAGGCAAGTTCTCGCAAAAGAATGTTCATCGATCACCATAAGGTGACAAACCGAATTTTATCATGGAGGAGTAGAAGAAGAAAAGTCCATTTCTGGGTCCGACCCATATGGGAGAATTAAAAAAAAATTGTGAAAATGCCTTGAAATGTTTGGATGGATTTCTAAAAGGATTTTTCCAAAAGGGTCCATTTGGAAACTTTAATTTTGAAAGCAGGAAAGTTTTGAAATTCTTAAATATATATATATATATATATATATATATATATATATATATATAGTAATATAAAAAGATGAAGTACCTTGGTTTAAAAGGTTTTTGGCAAAAATAAGATTTCCATTTTCGAAATAAATAGAAAAGAAGCATATGATTAGCTAGACGATTTTTCCTATTTATAAAATCATTGGAATTTTTTGAAATCCTGTCTTCAAAGGGTGTATATAATAGAAATGACATTTAATTTTATTGGGGTATGTAGTAAGGAAGTGTAGAAATTTCCGCTGGTAAAAATAAAAGGAATATTCCCGTATAAAAATAATACGAAGAATAATAGCTGGAATATTTTCGCGTATTAAATCTTGTTAATGGCAGAAGCAGTATAAGTTAAGAGTACTGCAAAATAAGAGAGCAAAAGGTTTGAAGAGCTAAATGGTAAGTTCGGGCTCCGTCATGTAGCGGACAAGAATTTTTTGGGACAGCTCGGATCGTGTCGGATTGAATAAGATGTTGCAAAACGATTATTATTATTAATTAACCTGTCCCGAATTAGTTCTAGGTTCAACCTACACCCAAAATTCGGTTAATGGTCGATCCTAGCAGTCGTCCTCGGCGGTTCACCGATAACCCTAAAGCAGTAAAGCTCTGGAACAAAATCAAAGACAACTAAATCATGGAAAAGTCTCAACAACACATACACACACATGCATATGCATGTGTACACATGGTGACATGCAACAATGAAGCCACCGGACTACATGAAATCTAACAATAACCAATGGACTCAGACTTGAAGTAACAAGAAGGATCAACTAAACCCAGAAATGATGACTGGAAACACTATAGCAACTCAACACAATGCATATGTTAGCAGTGATGTACACATTGAATCAAACAACTATACATAATGTGAAGATATCAAGTGAAGGCACACCAGCTTGAATGTACATAAGCAACAATGCACATCAACTATCAAGTACAGACTCAATGAAACAACACTACAAACAAGCCACATGTTCCAAACAACTAATATTACACATAACTTCAAGCATGCAACCGAATACAAGTTGAAATGCTCAGCTCACAAAAATGCAAAGCTATGCCAGAAAGTGCAGACCACATTCATATAAAACTATGGTCCAGTACATACATATATATATATATATATATATATATATATATGTATGTGTATATATATATGTATGTATATATATATATATATGCATGTGTAGTGATAACTAGTACAGCAGCTCGAATGAGCACGTGCACTTATATACATATGCAACAGCCGGAATACAACTAGAGGATCACCAAACAAGTGAGGTAGACAAGACAATAGTTCCGGATAAGTGAAACATGGAGATGGCATTGATGTACATATATAAAACAGTGGACAATGTAACCCAGACCAATGTCATGATACAACTACAGATGCAAGCAAGTCAGAAATCAAGGCATGTAGCCGTGGTGACCAAGATAATAACAAAGTCAAATTTACACAAAATCAAAATGGCCAAAGTCAAATGTAATAACAGTTTCAAATTGAACAAGTCAGTGCCGAAGTTAAATATTATCACAGTCAATAAGCACAAAGAAAGGAACCAAAGTCAAGTTTAGATGCTAGAAAATCAAGCCATGGTAGCCATGGAATCAAACAAGTCAGAATCGAGCCATGATAATCAAGTAATCACAAAATATATGAATTTGAACAAGTTAGTACAAATCTCAGGCATTCAAGCAAAATTGAACAACAAAACAAATTATCAGACAATCGAATATTTAGGGAATTGAACCCTATTTAAACCCATAGTCACCATTTCCCTAAAATCCATCGAGTTCAAGCAAGCCAATCGGTAAAGCAAAAAGCATAAATCACATACCATTAAAATCGAACTCGATCGAGAAGCAACCGCAAGGAACAATCAACAGAGGGATCAAATCGAAGAGTATTTCATCACTGCAATATCAAGCGGCGCCTCATTTTCAAAGCCCTAGTTTATAAATTTGGACGAACGGTTATAACAGAGAAAGAAGCCATTTTTAGCGCGAAGGAAAGAAGGTCGAAGGAATAAAAAGAAAATGGGGATTTCTTGTTTGGGCCGGTTGCCATAAAGTATCAATTGGGCTTTATTTTTAAAATCAGGGTTTGATTTTTAAATTGTTTTTCAATTTGTATTTTTTACTTTTAAAACAGTTGTAAAGTCTAGTGTGTGACTAGAGATGAACTACAGTGGTGTAGTTCGAGACTTCGTGACTCAATGGCTGAGTTGTGGTAGAGTTTTGAGTGTAGAGTCAGGTTAGTCAATAGCAGGTGTCGCGGGTTTACGTGTGTAAGCGTCTGACTACTTAATTTCTAGTAGAAACCTTGGTGGCAGCACGTAGGCAGGGTTTTGCCGAAGCTGGGTAAATCTGTGTTGTTCTGTTTCTGTCTTTTATATTCTGCTATTATCCATGTTGCTATTTTTCTGCTATTATCAGTACTGCGATTATTTTATATATTTCCGCATTAATTTTTTATAATTAATAATATCACCCTATTCACCCCCCTCTAGGGTGAAATCGATCCTACAATATATACATCATCAAACATATATATATATATATATAATAGTTAAATATATATGTATATATATAAGGCTAAATAAAATGTATATATATGAATAATTAGTTCCATTCAAATACTTAAAACATATATATATATATATATTAAAATTATTTCCAAATCAAAATTAGCATAATAAACATACAATAATAATTTTATCATTATTTTATATATATATATAATAAATAGTTTCGTTCATAATAATTAAAAATATTAGTAATAAATATTGAAAAAACAAATTTTAAAATGTAAGAAAATTTAGGATCATAAAATACAGGTTTAAAATTTTTTTTCATGATTTTTTGAAATAAAATATTATTTTTAATAAATAAAAGAAATGTTCAACCTAAGTAATTTAATTATTAAAAATATTAAATGTTAACAAAAAATTCTGAAAATTTCTCCATGGGTTACTGCATTGATGCAATATTTATTTTAAATATGATAAACAATTCAAATAATCAATAAAAGATAATTTAAAATTATTTATATGTATAAAAAAATTATTTTCGAATTTGATAATTCATATTATGTATAAATAGGTGAAAGGAAAAATTCTAAGCCGTTCATACGCTATAAATATACATATATGTAGTTATATGTTTAAAATATACATTAGTCTATATTTAAATTAATACATAAATATACGCAAAATAATTAATAATGAAATTTTTTAATTTCTTAGAGCAAATTATGTTTGTTTATACATAAATTATAACACATGATAATATAACCATGCACATAACCAAACTAATTTGTGACAACTACATATACCTACGAAAATCTCACCTAACTAGTTATACGGCATTAATATATATACAGATTTGGGATTATTCAATATTAAATCATAAATATGATATGATTACTGTTTATATAAATAAAATAATAATTGATGATGCCTTTGAGTCCGCTTGAATCAATGAATTCTCTTCTCTAGTTATGCTCGATCCGTCAGATTGCAAGTCTGGAATCGTCGACCTTTTCTATAAAATAGTGCTTTTACTTAACTTGAATTGATTTAAGATTCTTAGAACGGATATGGGGATTAATTTCGGCCAGCAAACTTGATAATTATGGCAGCCAAAAGTTATTTTTTGATTAAGGGTTTAAATATATATACATAGCATTGTACAAGAGAGATATTAGGACAATCTCATTACCTATTCTTTCTTAATCTTAGTCGTCCATCTCTAGGTCTAATCCTAAGCTTTAGCCGCCTCCATTGTCAAAGCCAAAATTTGCAGCCCTATTGATGGGCTTTAAACCCATTTAAGCCTAAGCCAAAACGCTACGCAATTAAATATAATTTAATGGCTTATTGATATCGTATATCGATTGGTACATTTATAACTATTATAAATATATATAACAATTTTTATTTCTCAAACTGTATTCAGATTTTTGTAATTAATATTTCATAAATATTAATTAATTTAATTTATTTATAACAATTATAAACTAATTAAATCATTCAGTCTTAATGGAATTCATCATTTCAGTTGTGTAACTCTTAGATGTAAATTTGGTCAGCAATAAACACCGAACAATTCGAATGTAAATGTTTACACGTCACTTAGCAAGTGGTGTGACATTATGGCCAAATTTATCACCTATTCATTTTCAGTAAAATCTTATTTAATTTAATAAGCATTACCCGTTAGCGCCATTTATATACACCAATTCTCTTCGGCAAAAACTGTATCACTTTGGATTTATGGAATTTGGTAATGGTTAAAATTCCAATATTGTCCGTATTTAACTCTATAGTTCAAACACAAAATCCTTGGTTCAATAATAACAATTATTATTAACCGTACTACTCTGACCAAAGATTTTGACTTTGGGTTGAGTTGACTTTGACCATGATACTAACCTCATATAACTGAAGTGACGAATCCTCTCTTGAATAGCGTCTTCCTTCCAATAATTCCACTCGACCCAACTATAATCATTTGATGTATGTCGTTCCATGATTGACTATAATCAAAGGAGATTTTTCATATTGAATGTTGACAGTATTCTCAAGTCGAAAGAATTGTGTAAATTAGTCACATCGATATTTTCTATTTGACCTTAGTTATATTAATGAATAGAAAATTATCGAGTGAGTCATTCCATAGTTATCCAATAACTATCAGCACGTAACCCCTTGCTGCCCCCCATAGTCATGAGTAATATACTGTCCAACATTTGAATAGCGTTACGTACTCTAGTCTTAACAAATACATTGATATCCAGTCTCGATGCATCTTGATTATGAACATTTAAAATGATACATTTGTTTCATTATGATAAATTACTCACGGTTACAACACTTTGCAACTACTATCACAAAACATATCATTTATGGATTTTCTATTAAATATACTTTTAATTAAATTTATTAATTAATATAACTACATTATATCACGTATATAATAGAAAGAAAATATCTTTATTTCGAACAAGATTGGTCAACGAGTTAGATATATGTAACAATTTACATAATTGCTCCTAGGGCATACCCCTAACTCTATCACTTATATCATTATAACCATATACAATAAAAAATAAATTGAAAATCTCACTTTCTTTCTAACAAGGTTCACTATAAGAGTTAAGTTATATTATATTTTTTTGCAAAATTACCCTTGGGGAAAATCCTTAACTGTATCAATGACACCGACTTTAAATGCTCAACTTCTAAATCTTCGATATCAATGTAAATACCATCTTCCTAGGCATCTTCATTCCTATGTTTTGACACCCAAGATTCTCTTTCTATCATGTCATTCTTAAAATTACTACGATAAAAAACTTTATAAATATGACATTTGACGTAATATACTCATATTGAACTAATATCTCCTCAAGCAATCCATTAAATAACTCTACCTTCACAATCTTCATAAACATATAATGGGCCTTCAAATCAAAAACCCTAATATAAGATCAATTTTGTCCCTATTACCATCTTTACATTTGATGGAGTACCCAAAACATTAAAAATAACACTAATCACCTTTTCCACAACATAAAATCCGAACAAAGAAATCTCACACAGATCAGTACTGTAAAAGATAATTCTTTAGGGAGATTCAAACATAGATATCACTTTTGAGGCAATTTTGAATTAAAAAACATACGAACCATCTTTTAAAAAGCTTCCACATTAAACCACGTTTTTAGATTATTATTTAATATTTTTAATAAGAAATTTATTTTAATTAATTTTTTATAACTTCTAGTTTTGTCGATAAAAGAATAATATGAAATATTATTTTTTTGTATATTTTCTAGTTTCTTTAATCCTTTATGAATGTTGATGAACTAATAGAATTTTTTAAAATAGATAGAGCATTTTTTTTCAACATTTCCATTTTGTTTTGAAGAAAGTGTACATTTGGACAAATTTGATTTTTCTTGAAGAACTTTGTGAAAATATTTGGACTTTTCTAAAAACGTTTCTTTGGAAATACAAAGATGAATCTTCATTGAAAAAAAACCAAACTTTTGAAGAAAAATGACATTTTTATTGAAAATATTTGATTTTAAACTAATGTCTAAATTTCACACAGTCATTTATTTTATTGATGTTATTATATCAGTCTTGAATAAAATTAAAATCTAGTTTGATTCGTTTTTATTTATTAAATTACCGTTTAGTTTATTCAACATGAACGGATGAGGTATTATACACGTTACCCGGATATTGCTAAGATACTCTGTAGTGTTGGGGTAAGCGGAAGAAATTAACATTGGTACTGTAACTGCTTTATTGAGGAGAGAAGCCAAATGTTGGGCGGGGCTTATGAATCATTGGACGCACGTTCTTTCTTCAGCCAGAGCACTCAAGTTTAACCTAACTTTTCGTCTTCCTCCTCCTGTAAATGTCCAAACTCACAATTCAATTGAAGAACTAAAATTAATGTTACAGGTAGAGTCAACAGGAACACCTCTACACGATGTTTTCAAGTATAACACAAGTCAACATTTCTCAAAACAACATCAAATAGAAGTACAAAAGGAAGAGTTTGAAATTTTAGGTTTTTCCTTGTCTTTATCGTTTGTCCGGATTTTATAGTAGGGAAGCAATTTCACTGCTAAACGTGACGGCTACGGAGCTCTATCTACGTGATCGTCCCTGAATTTCGGCAACGATTGAAATTTTGAATCGGTTCTTATTCTTACTATGTCGATAAACTTATTTTAATTAATATTTACACTACAATACAGTTTTATCCGCATACGTTACATCAAATTATCTTATTTGATGTACAGGAGGTTCATAGGATCATAGCAAGATTTGATTGACATGGAGCTGCATAAAATTGAAAGTTCTTTTTTTTGGTACCGTCTGGATCTGAAAAATATGCAGTGAAATTTTGAGACGGAGTGAGCAGTCATGGTTTATTGGAAAAAGGGAAATGGAGCGGTGGAGTGCGGGGAATCTAGCCCCGTGCCTCTCGCATGCGAAGCGAGCGCTCTACCATATGAGCTACACCCCCAATCATATTATGATTTTGTATTTCTTGCTTCCATCAAAGAGAAATTGTCATCCATTTTGTACTGCCCTTCGTAGGGCTGCATAAAGGTTGAGTTGAATTGGATTGGACCGAATACTTCACTCGACCTATATAGGTATGAGTTAAAGTTAGAGTACCATCACATTAATTCATTCACTACATATTTAGTCAAGAACGTTGTTTCAAAATACATTTAAAATGCTCTAAGAATATTTCTCAAAAAGCTCACAATCAATCTTATGGGTTTTTGGCCAATCTAATTTAGCTTGGATTGACATCAAATATGATTTTTTAAGCATATATTTATTCTAGAATACACATGATCTATTATAGTTTTAAACTGCTCTAATTTTACTTGGACCGATATTGAATGAGTTTCTTGGATAGGATTGGATTGGGTCAAAATAAGGTTGGATTGAACAAAATATCACACCCGACATGTACGTAGTATGTGTTAAAAGTTGTAACCTATATCTAATCCAAACTTGGTTGGTGGTTGAGTTTGGCTCGGTTTACGTGGGTTGAGACGGATTGGTTGGTATGTTGGATTAGGGTCAAGTATGAGGTGTCTGCCCCTAGGTCCGTGGACCGGATATAGTAGACGAACTACTAGGGAATACCGATCCTATAGATATAGATGTTAGAGGCCCTTTACAGCGATGAATGAGATATTGTCTCACATCGCCAAAAATATGTGCAGTTTTATGTTTATGTAGTAAATCTCTCAAACCTATATGGTTCTTAGGGCCAGATAATTTTATGCGAGGGAGGGGACTTATATGGCCATGAACTAACGCACACGCCATCCGCCTGTCCCGTATCGAACCAGATCGGGTGCGGGTCCTGTAAAAGCAGATTGTGTTATGTTTTTGCCGGACAAAAGTGAACAGTTTTTTGACTGTGTAAATTCAAACAGATGAGAGTCACATCTGTTTGAACGGACATGGACGCTGCTTTTTCAAACGAAGAGACCGGTTTCATATGAAACGAAGAGACGCGACCGGTTTCCAACGGATATAGCCGTTGCGAATTGGTTGTGTTGCAAATTGAAACGAAGAGACGCATCCTTTTTTTAACGGATGTAGTCGTTCCAAATTTTCTGAAGGGACGCGGCTTTTTTTCAACGGGTGGAGGCATGGGGAATCAAACCCTGTGTCTCTCGCTTGCAAAGTGAACACTATATCATATGAGATCTTATTCCCACTAACTGAAATTGTCATTCATATTATGTTGTTCATTGACTTTTATAGAGCAGAATGCCTGCTTCAATCCTTTAAAGATAGCTATGAATGATTAATCTCTGATTGATCCATGTTGTAAAAGCTTCATTAGAATTTGAACTGTTAAGTAAATATAACAAATACAACAAATTGGTCACAACAATTATCATTAATCACCATACTATTCTATATTGTTTAGTAGCGGTGAATTATTTTAGTCAATATCACCAAATTAAGCATACTTATCTTTCTGATATGATGGTTAAAGAGTTGACATAAGCTACATTTCTCGTGATTGAAGGAAATAATTTGTCCACGATATTCATTGGAATTAATAAATTTCCATTTGGATATTAAAGAGAAGATATTTGGATAGTAATGCTTATGTAGTTGCTTGATCTGGAACCGAATGGAACAAACATGGTCATGTAGATAAATTTTATTTGCAATAATAAGCCATGTAATATTTCATTCCTTTTTGACAAAAAGTTGTATGTCTTCTTTCCTTTAGAGAGAAGTTGTGATTCATTCTATATTGGTCATTGGCTTAGATAGAGTTGACTAGGATTGTTATGATAATGTTACCCGTTACCAATGCGAAAAAACGACCACGTATCGATACCATAGGTAAGGCAAAAGTGAATATTGATGCATTACCATTACAATTTGTAAAATGGTAGTTCATATGTCGATAAATTGGTAAATTCTTGATTGGTAATGGTAAAATTTCCCTACACATAAAACATTAAAATTGTATTGCATTACAATTTTAATAATGGTATAACAAGTAAATATCTTGTTCCTAACTGTAACTTCGTTAATCCTTATATCAATATTTTGACTTATTTTAAATAACATAGAAAAATTTCATGATTCATCACAAATTATTTACAACAATATGAAATAATAGCTTTGTTAATTGTAGACTTTGAACATAATAAAACTAAAAAAGAATCATCACCATAAATAATACTATAGACACCTTAAAAATTGATATTCAAAAGTTTTTGTAGTTGCAATTAATTAAAATAGTGAAAACCAAAATTAGCACGACTAGTAAATTCTTCGTTATTATTGGTATATTTACCATTAACAACGATAAATTTACCATTATCAAACTAATAGTGTTGGTAGACCGATATACGTTAATATTGGTTTACCAATTGGTTGATATTACTACGGTAACATTAAATTTCAATTACCATAACAACCCTGGAATAAACTAAGTGCTTAGATTCTTGTAGAGATGGTTATAAATGCTTTACCTTTGATTCATCCATGTTGTCAAAGCTTCATTGAAATTTGAACTATTAATTGAATATCACTAGTACAACAACTTAATTATATGGTTATTATTAATTATTGTTTTATTCTACTATATTTTTGTATAGTGGTAGAATATTTCAGTCACCATCATTGAATTAAGAGTACTTAACCTTCCAATATGATGATTGAAGGTTGACATAAATTGCACTTCTCGTGATTCTAAAAAATAATTTGATCAACAATGTTCCTCGACATTAACTTGGATATTATGGAGAAGGTATTTGAGTAAGAAAGCTTATGAGGTTAACCAATGTTGCCAATGTGTGCGCTTTGGTGCAAAATAGCTCAAGCTGTAGCCACTGTGCCTTTTAGCAATCTAAGGCGCAGACGGTGCACAAGACTCAAATAAAGCACAAAAGGCGCACGAATCGAAAAGCCCAAAGAGGTAGCTCCAATGAATTGTACAATATGAGATAAAATTTGGCCTTTAGCCGCAAAATCCGATCGGAATGTACCTATTTAGCTTTAGCATACCTGACAACTCATTTCCGACTTAATCTAGGTTTCGAACAAAATGAATTGAAGGTCTTTGTGACTTCTCATATTGAGTTGGGTTGGATATGTGAGATTCTATTCTCTAAATTACATGTATGTGCATTTTTTAAAAATGTAAAACTCGAATATCAATAGCAGTTTTTAGTTGCAGATGCTTGTGTAGCAAATACAAAAGATGATGCTCAAGGTGCACAAAATGAGCAAGCCACAAGACGCATGCCATGTGCCTTTTCGCTTTGACTACTTTGGTGGTTGCTTGATAAGAGCAAGAAGCACGATAAGTAGACAATTTTTTTTAATATAAGACATACATATAGGTCGTGTTAACATGTGTCCATTTATCAATCAGGCGTACAGTAGGGGTTCGTTTACGGAGTAAATGACAAAAAATGACGGACAAAAACCATACATTCATAAATTTGGAGGTGCAGGGAATCGAACCCTGTGCCTCTCGCATGCAAAGCGAGCGCTCTACCATATGAGCTACACCCCCATTCATGTCATAATTTTGTTTGTCTTTTACATATTAAATTAATTGTCATTCATTGCAGTATCGACCCTTAGCTTGAGTAGATTAGACTAATTGCTTAAGTAATGTCAATCGTGTAGAGGTAGCTATAAATGGTTTGTAAAAGCTTCATTGGAATTTGCACTATTAATTAAATATCACAAACACAGTAAACTGATATATGGATTTCATTAATTTACTGTATTATTGTTTAATTGGGGTGATATATTTCAATCAATTTAACCAGATTAAGCATGTTCACCTCTTTAACATAATAATTAGTGGGTGTACGTCTTTACATTTGATGGAGTACCCAAAACATTAAAATAATACTAATCAACTTTTCCACAACACAAAATTCGAACAAAGAAATCTCACTCAAATCAGCACTGTAAAAGATAATTCTTTAGGGAGATTCAAACATAGATACCACTTTTGAGGCAATTTTGAATTAAAAAACATACAAACCATCTTTTAAAAAGCTTCCACATTTTGTAATATCCCGGAATTTTGGACAATATAAATTTGATAATCTGTGTCTAAATTTATATCGAATTGATAATTTTTGTTGATAAATTTGAATTGATTCTATAATCTTCTTTATTTAAATATTTAATTTATGAAATTATTTTTAATGAGTTAATAAATTGTTTTCTATTTTATAATGTATATGTATTTATATATATTTTAAATAGACAAGTTGTTTTTAATTAAATTAGTATAACATAATTTTAATATTTTGAAAATTAGGAATTGTGATTTATTTTTAATTTAAGCTTTTCAAAAATATTTAATTAAATAACTATATGATTTTAAATATGTAAGATAAATATTTTATTGGTTTAAAATTTCATTTTAACTTAAGTTTGTATATTAAAATATGTTACATAAATGTTTGTGTAATTCTTTTTAAATTATTAATTGATAATTTTGATTTGTAAATTTAATTTGAAATTTAAAATACAATTTAAAATGTGAACATGTATTCATGTAAGTTATTGTAACATCTTTTATAAATCTATTTTAATTATTTAAAGGTATCTTTGATAAATGATTCAATTGTATATTGTTCTATTTATAATAATATTTTGCTTTGTTCTTTAGAAATTAAATATACACATAACTATGTATAAGAACTAATTAACTAAGTTCCAACATTCATTAATCTTAATTTAAATAACAAAACATTTTAAAGACACATGTAAGCATAATTAACATGTGTAACATCTTAGATTCTAATATAACAAATGTAAACTTGTCACCATTTTTAAATGACAAGTGTCAAGTTATATCTTTTATTTGTTTTTAATAAATCATAAAATTTAGTTTTATAACATTGCATTCTTTCATTCATGGCTTTTCTTAGTTTCATTCTTAACTAAAGAAAATTTGCAAGGACCATTTTTTTTCTTTTCTTCAAGATGCATATCCCTGAAAACATTTTTCTACATGCAAATCTTTTCCTGTCCAAAAGCATTCTTCAAAAACCCTTCCTTTTCTTTAAACCCATCCTCAAGATCAAAACTCTATGTTCCATTTCAAAGGCCTGCATCTTTTTCAAAACAATCTGGAAATAAATGCAAAACAGAAACTGCATGCAAGGATTTTTCAAAGATCAGGAAAACAAGTTTAAAGGCATTCAACATTCAAGTTTAAAGCTCTCTGCAACATTCAAATTTAAGGATTATAAATCAATAATAAAAGCAGGTGGCAACTTCAATTTTAAAGTTTGCAAAAGAAGTTCAAAAGGGTTTTTCAAATCTGAGTTCTCTCTGCATTTTTTTAAATTCAGGTGAGTAACTTAACATATTTGAAAGTTTAAGTATAAAATATGGATTGCTTGATTTATTCATGAAATTAAGTAGACCTAAACTTATATTGCTAAATAATTTGCTGTGTACATATATAAGCATGAATGTGATGTATGTTTGTTTACCTATGGTACTGTCTGCACAATACAAGCTCGAATGGATCCAAATTTCTTTCCTTCTGATCTCGTTGTTGTTTTGACCTAGTGATTGACTGAAGTATGTTTGGTTCATGATAAAGTAAAGTTAATACATCTTATATAGGTTAAATGAATTTTTGAATTTGCCTGAAACTTAATAACAGAGCAAACATTAATATAAGAGGGAAAATTCAAACATTTTGATTTATTGTTTCAGGTTTATTAAAAGAAACATCAAGTGAATGCATGAATTTTAAATCAAAAATTACTATTTATAATACTGTAAACAAAGAACAGTTTTAAGAACAGTGTAACTATCAAAGATTGTAGGAAAATTTCTTAAGTGGATTGAAATTCCATTTTGAGGTTGTAATTAGGATTTAAAGTGTAAAACCCTAGTTTTTACTGTGTTTGAGAAATTGAGTGCTGCGGCTTCATCATTGGATCGAGTTCAACCATTTTTGGCATGTTGGTAGATGATGTATTAATGGAGTCATCGCCGGAGTTTGGAGTGTGATAGTGGCCGAAGTTAGGTGATATCGCCGTTGACAGGTTGGGGGGGTGTTTTGTTGTCTGTAGTTCCAGGTTTGGAATCTGGATCTCGAAATTGAATTCGAGTATATGTTGTAGAGGTTGATGTTGAAATGGTTTGAAGGGATGATTGTTGGCAGTGGGGTGGTCGTATGGATGGCCGGAGATGGCCGGAGATTATGTGCAGGTGCACAGTGGTGATGAGGACTTGTTGAGGTGGGTCGCAGTTTATTTTCCCGTGATGGTCTCGGGTATTTTGAAGGTAGACTCGGAGCAGAGAAGTTGTTGACTTGAAGTAAAGGCAGAGAGGACTCGAGTGAGTGGTGTTGCAGGTTTTAAAACAAAACCAGGGAAACTGTTTTTTTTCAAGGTTTTATAAAATTGAAGTGGAGATTTGAAATGCAAACTAAAAATTTGAAACCAAGTTTGAAAACCTGAATTTGGATATAAATTCAAATAATTTAAATTTTGGTCTTTGAAATTATTGAGTTTTTTAAAATTTTAGATTGGGTTTTAAATCTAAAATCAGAAACCTGTTTGCAGTTTTGAAGATTAAAAGCAAGTTTTAAATATGAACTAAAATCTCAACTTAGGATTTAAAACCTGAATTTAAATATGAATTCAAACAAGTTTGAATTCTGGCTTTTTGAAATAATTTAAATTCAGAAAAAAAATTCAAAGTTGGTTTTTAAATAAAACAGAAACTGTTTTCTGTTTTTAAATGTAAAGGTCAGGTTTAAATTGCAAGTGGAGATTTAAACTGAGTTTTTAATATGAAATTTGAATATGAATTCAAATTAGATTGTCTGAGATTTGAATTCATTTATGTTTTTAAATTTAAATTTGATTTCAAACTCACAAGTGTAAATGCATATGTGTTTTGCATTTGAATTGGAAGGTTAAATTTTAAATTAGAAATCCAAAGTGAATTCAAATCTGGGTTTTTAAATCTGGAATAAAATTCAAACTTCAGATTTTTAAAATAAAAGTTTAAATTTAAATTGCTTTTGAATGATTAAATGATTTGCATTTGAATTGAGGGTGTAGATTGTAGGAAGAATTTTAAAGAGTTAAAAACTAAAATGAATTTGGAAGTTGTATTTCAATTTTGAAATTTTAAAGAAAATTTTAAATTGATTTGAATTTAAATTGAATTTGTAATTTAAATTGTTTTAACTTATTGATAAGGTAGATGTTTTAACATATATGATAAAAAAAAGTTTTGAATTGTTTTAAAATCTTATTTAAGATAAATTTAAGTCTTAAGTTTAAAATGAAGTTAAATAGAATTTAAAGTAAATTTAAGTATTTTTAAGTGTATAATTAAAAAAGAAATGTTTATCTAAAAGATAAATAAAATTAAATGATTGGATTCATTTAATTATTAAGGTAATTAAGATGAAAATTAATTATTTAATTAATTAATTATGTGGATGTTTAATTAAGTAATTAATGATTTTTAAGTTAATTAATTAGATTTAAGATTAATTAATTAAGGTTAATTAAACTATAATTAAGATGGTTAATTAAATTTTAATTAATGATTAAGATTTTAATTAATACTTAATTAATTAATAATTAGTGATTAATTAAGTTGTAATTAAGTATTAACTAATTGATAATTAATAATGATTAATTTAAGTTAATTCTTAATTAAGTAATTAAGAAATGTTAATGAAGTCATTAACTTAAGATTATTTAACAATTAATTAATGTGATTAATTTAGATAATTAATTAGATTAATTAATTTATAATAATCATTTATGTAATTGTTTAAGTTTAATTACTTAATAAAAGTAATTAAAGAATTAATTACTTGGTGTAATTAATTTGATTAATGTGATTAGTTTAGATTAATTAAGTTAAATTAATTTAAACATTTGTTGATTGTTTGATAATTACTTTATGTAATTTATGAATTTGTAATTACTTAAGGAAGTAATTAATAATTACAGGATGTAATTAAAGATATTTGATATAGAAGTAAATTGGATTTAAATTACTTTGAAATTAATCAAGGGGATTAATTTAGATAATTAATTTAGAATAATTAATTATGGGATGAGTAATTAAAGTAGTTAATTACTGAATGGTTATTAATCATGGGTGATTAATATTTATATGTGGATTAATTTCAGATTAATTACTTATGTAATTAATTTATATTTAGAGATTTATTAATTGTAGTCAGAAATCATTAATTAATTAGTTAATGATGTAATTTGGAATTGATTAATTAAGGTATAATTAATAATGAATAAATAATTAATGTAATTAATTTTAGTTTATCAATTAATTTAGTAATTACAAGTTAATTATTTGCAAAGGGTTTAAGTAATTAACTTGTGTGATTAACTTATAAGCTAATTACTTATTGTAATTAGAGATAGTTAATCAATATTAATTGAAATATTGAGATGATGATTTATAAATTGATTTAAAATCAATTAATGGTTAAGTTAAGCAGAATTTTAATGATGAAGTAATTAATTTAATTCATTTTAAATTAATTAGAGTTTAAGTAATTAATTTAATTCATTTTAAATTAATTATAGAAAGTGTGATCATTAGATCATTGCTTATGTTTGATGAATGGTATTGGTTGCCTGGTATGGTTTGTAATCTCAGTTATGAGACGAGTAGTGTATGTGATATGGATGCATTGGTTGCTTTTGGATGATAATATGGATTATCTGATTATGATATGAATTATTTGTTGATAATGATAAGATTGATTATCTATTGTGTTGTGAATTATCTATCTGTGTATATTTAGATAATGAATTGAATTGTTTTAAACTTAAAACAACTTGGACCTAAAAGACACGCTTTGGATTTCGATGAGACCGGGATCGCGTTTCCATATTTGGACATCCGAAAACCACATCGATTCCAATTAAACGTTAGGTCGTTAATCCAAGTGGAGCGAGTGAAGACTCGAGGTGTAAGGGCTATACGTCAGTATAACTCTGTGGGTGATTCCGTAATGAGTTTGACGGAATAGTACTTATAGATTCGAGATGGTGATTCAGAGTGCAAGGGTTATTGTCGTTAACTCTGAGGGTGATTCCAAAATGAGTGTAACGAGATAATGCCTTCGGTTTCGTTCGAACCCGGAACGAACTTGTATGGATTGAATGCTTTCAGAACATCGTCAGGTGGACGATGAGCATTCTAAGTGATGTGTCCTATAAAGGTAATCGTAGCCTCAAGCCTCATCAACCGAGAATGGCTAAAACAGGGGAGGTGCAGCAAGGCTTCGTGGGTAGCCCCCACTTGAGAGTAAGATTTACCCCTGTCTAGAGGTCCCTTTATATTTCGACTGTGTGGACGGTTGATCATGACAACCGTCGGGGTTGTCATATTCGGAACTGTTCAGTAAGGAACAGGTCCAGCTTTGTGTTGCAGGGGATTGAGAGTAATCCTCGGTACGGTGATCTAGGCCACGTACTGTGACGGGCGGTACCCCAGTAGTCCTGCCATTGTATGGTATCCAAAATCCAATAAGTGCCAACCGTTTTGATTGTATTACCCACTTTTGTGGCTAGTAGCTGGAATTTAATAATGTAACAATTTCGGCTATTTCTTATTTATTTGAAAACCCTACACCCTACTATAATATCATCAGATTTCCTATCAAATGTTTTGGTTAGCGTAAGGTAAAAACTTTTCCATGTTTATGTGTGGGAAGTCTTACATGATACTTTTTTTTCAAAAGGTTTTGAAAATTAAGCAACTTTAACCTGTTACTCACACCAGACCCATGTCTGACCCGGAGTTATTTTTGTTTTTCTTTAACTCTTGGGTACTCAAATTTTTATGAGTAGTCAAGGGAATTCAGGTTAGGATTCAGGTTAGCTTTGACGAATTGTGGAGGAGAATATGGAGCAGGAGGCTTCTGCGTATAGTTATATAGTTCTGTTGTGTTGGTATCTCTGAGTGTTTCTGTATTGTGATTGAGTTGTAATAACTAGACAGGTGTTTATAACTGTCTAGTATGTGTTGTATATGTCTGTGTAACTCTGATATTTGATGTATGCTATGTTATACTTATGTACTAAAATAATTTATTTGTTCCGCTGTTGAGATTCTTGTGTTGTTTCTTCTTTCTCTTCTTTCTTTTCTCTTTTCTATCCCTTTCTTTCTTAAGGATGATACGACTTTTTGTGGAGAAAAAGTCGGGTCGTCTCACTTGGTATCAGAGCATTAGGTTGAGTGAATACCTAGGCTCTGTAGTGGTGTCTATCTTGAGAGAGCGTATTTTTATTTTTAATATATATATATATATATGTATAATTGGTTCTACCTATTTGTTGGATTACCCATTCAGGTTTTTCCAATATAAGTTATAAAGGTAGATGAGGTAGAAGTGTGTGTAACACGACTACCATTGGTTGGAGTTTGATGGATGAGGTTGGAAGTGTATTTGTCGAGACTGTAGACCCAATACCGTCTCGAGTAAGTTTTTCTTGGTTTAAAGACTTCATCGATCTCTGAAGGTAACCTGTAAAGGTTCAGAGTTCGTCTTTGAAGTACAGAATTGAGTTTTGATCTGTCGTTAGGGCAGAAGCAAGCAAGTAAAGGTGTCTTGATATCTCAGGAAGTAGTAGCTGCGTGATGAGATGCAATGACTATGGATATTTCCGAAGATGTTTCTTTGAAACGAGAGTAAGAAGTGAGTCTGCTCGGTGATGTGGCTGAGTTTAGCTAAGTATTCTGAGTTGATAGGGAGTCTTCTGGCTGAGTAGTTTTTCTGAAGTGGAGTTCAGAAGCAGCAGAGTGGATCCGTTTCTCTGGTAAGTTGGCTAGGCCAGCATAAGCTGTTCTATTGGGTTGAGAGAGAGCAGTTTTCTTTGGATTTAGGCTGAGTTGATCGCAAAAGTGACTTGCGATAGTATGTTCTCTTGTGTTTGATGGAGATTATCCGGATTTCTTTCAGGAAGTCAGAGTTTGTCTGCGTCTGGAGATCGAGTTTTCTTTCCAGGATTGGTACAGATGGTTCAGTTAGTAGATGCATGGTTTCCTGAGGTAGAAGTGGGTGAAACAACTCAGGTTTAGGAGGAACATCTGAGTTTTTCTTTATGCATATGTGGAACCATATTTCTGTGCTGGGTTGTTTTAGTCTGTGCTTGTGCTCTTCGTCAGCATTTTCTTCTGTTTCGGTTCAGAGTTGTGCAGTGGAAGCAGTTTGGGAATGTTTCTTTTCCGGATAAGGAGAAGTTTGTTCTGCCTTCTGTTGTTGAGAAGCAGGGTTTGTGTTCTTGGTTTTTGAGTGATCTTGAGGAGATCATTGGATTGTTTTGATTCAGTCTGTTTCTTATGGAATCAGCAAGAGTTAAGCTGATCAGGATGGATGTTGGTAGCCCAGGATCGTCCGAAAGGTTTTTACGGATAAGAGACAGAGAAATTTGGATTCTGGAATTGGAGATTTGAATTTGGTTAAGTTTTTCTCTGATCCAGGGAACTATAAGTTTGGGAAGCTAGCTCCGAAGTGTTTTGGTTTCTTCTGTGTTGGGTAAGATCAGTGTTTGGTTTTCTAGAGTTGAATTGTTAGTTTGAATAACTGGGATTCGGTATGTTTCACGTATCTCTAAGGGAGTACGTGTTTGATATTTCTGGTTATAGGACCAGCAGTTTAGGATGGATTGGTTGTTGAGTCAGACTCGTTTGTAGTCTGATATTCTGTTTAGAATTATTGTTAGGAGCTCTATAGTTTGATAGTATTGATTGATTGGATTTTATAGAGCGAGTATCCCGATATATATATATATATATATATATATATATATATATATATATATATACCGAGGAAACTCGTGAGATTTTATCCAAAATTCTTTTGGATAATTAGATTTGTTCTGTTTGTGTGAATTGGTTGCTTAGGTTATTGGCATATGAATAACATATGTAGTGTTTTAAAATAAAATCTTTTAATAGATTATTAAATTACCTTTGTTTTAAATTTCGGGGACGAAATTCTTTTAAGGGGGAAGGATTGTAATATCCTGGAATTTTGGACAATATAAATTTGATAATCTATGTCTAAATTTATATCGAATTGATAATTTTTGTTGATAAATTTGAATTGATTCTATAATCTTCTTTATTTAAATATTTAATTTGTGAAATTATTTTTAATGAGTTAATAAATTGTTTTCTATTTTATAATGTATATGTATTTATATATATTTTAAATAGACAAGTTGTTTTTAATTAAATTAGTATAACATAATTTTAATATTTTGAAAATTAGGAATTGTGATTTATTTTTAATTTAAGCTTTTCAAAAATATTTAATTAAATAACTATATGAATTTAAATATGTAAGATAAATATTTTATTGGTTTGAAATTTCATTTTAACTTAAAGTTGTATATTAAAAACGTTACATAAATGTTTGTGCAATTCTTTTTAAATTATTAATTGATAATTTTGATTTGTAAATTTAATTTGAAATTTAAAATAAAATTTAAAATGTGAACATGTATTCATGTAAGTTATTGTAACCTCTTTTATAAATCTATTTTAATTATTTAAAGGTATCTTTGATAAATGATTCAATTGTATATTGTTCTATTTATAATAATATTTTTCTTTGTTCTTTAGAAATTAAATATATACATAACTATGTATAAGAACTAATTAACTAAGTTCAAACATTCATTAATCTTAATTTAAATAACAAAACATTTTAAAGACACATGTAAGCATAATTAACATGTGTAACATCTTAGATTCTAATATAACAAAGGTAAACTTATCACCATTTTTAAATGACAAGTGTCAAGAAATATCTTTTATTTGTTTTTAATAAATCATAAAATTTAGTTTTATAACATTGCATTCTTTCATTCATGGCTTTTCTCAGTTTCATTCTTAACTAAAGAAAACTTGCAAGAACCATTTTTTTCCTTTTCTTCAAAATGCATATCCCTGAAAACATTTTTCTACATGAAAATCTTTTCCTGTCCAAAAGCATTCTTCAAAAACCCTTCCTTTTCTTTAAACCCATCCTCAAGATCAAAACTCTATGTTCCATTTCAAAGGCCTGCATCTTTTTCAAAACAATCTGGAAATAAATGCAAAACAGAAACTGCATGCAAGGATTTTTCAAAGATCAGGAAAACAAGTTTAAAGGCATTCAACATTCAAGTTTAAAGCTCTCTGCAACATTCAAATTTAAGGATTATAAATCAATAATAAAAGCAGGTGGCAACTTCAGTTTTAAAGTTTGCAAAAGAAGTTCAAAAGGGTTTTTCAAATCTGAGTTCTCTCTGCATTTTTTTAAATTCAGGTGAGTAACTTAACATATTTGAAAGTTTAAGTATAAAATATGGATTGCTTGATTTATTCATGAAATTAAGTAGACCTAAACTTATATTGCGAAATAATTTGCTGTGTACATATATAAGCATGAATGTGATGTATGTTTGTTTACCTATGGTACTGTCTGCACAGTATAAGCTCGAACGGATCCAAATTTCTTTCCTTCTGATCTCGTTGTTGTTTTGACCTAGTGATTGACTGAAGTATGTTTGGTTCATGATAAAGTAAAGTTAAAACATCTTATATAGGTTAAATGAATTTTTGAATTTGCCTGAAACTCAATAACAGAGCAAACGTTAATATAAGAGGGAAAATTCAAACATTTTGATTTATTGTTTCAGGTTTTTAATAGAAACATCAAGTGAATGCATGAATTTTAAATCAAAAATTACTATTTATAATACTGTAAACAAAGAACGGTTTTAAATTTACAGTATTATACATATTTGATAAACACAGTGGATGTTGGCATTTGTTTGGATTGAATTTGCTTCTGAAGATGGTGTAACTATCAAAGATTGTAGGAAAATTTCTTAAGTGGATTGAAATTCCATTTTGAGGTTGTAATTAGGATTTAAAGTGTAGAACCCTAGTTTTTACTGTGTTTGAGAAATTGAGTGCTACGGCTTCATCATTGGATCGAGTTCAACCATTTTTGGCATGTTGGTAGATGATGTATTAATGGAGTCATCGCCGGAGTTTGGAGTGTGATAGTGGCCGGAGTTGGGTGATATCCCTGTTGATAGGTTGGGGGGGTGTTTTGTTGTCTATAGTTCCAGGTTTGGAATCTGGATCTCGAAATTGAATTCGAGTATATGTTGTAGAGGTTGATGTTGAAATGGTCTGAAGGGATGATTGTTGGTAGTGGGGTGGTCGTATGGATGGCCGGAGATGGTCGGAGATTATGTGCAGGTGCACAGTGGTGATGAGGACATGTTGAGGTGGGTCACAGTTTATTTTCCTGTGATGGTCTCGGGTATTTTGAAGGGAGACTCGGAGCAGAGAAGTTGTTGACTCGAAGTAAAGGCAGAGAGGACTCGAGAGAGTGGTGTTGCAGGTTTTAAAACAAAACCAGGGAAACTATTTTTTTCCAGGTTTTATAAAATTGAAGTGGAGATTTGAAATTCAAACTAAAAATTTGAAACCAAGTTTGAAAACCTGAACTTAGATATAAATTCAAATAATTTAAATTTTAGTCTTTGAAATTATTGAGTTTTTTTTAAATTTTAGATTGGGTTTTAAATCTAAAATTAGAAACCTGTTTGCAGTTTTGAAGATTAAAGGCAAGTTTTAAATATGAACTAAAATCTCAACTTAGGATTTAAAACCTGAATTTAAATATGAATTCAAATAAGTTTGAATTCCGGCGTTTTGAAATAATTTAAATTCAGAAAAAAATTTCAAAGTTGGTTTTTAAATAAAACAGAAACTGTTTTCTGTTTTTAAATGTAAAGGTCAAGTTTAAATTGCAAGTGGAGATTTAAACTGAGTTTTTAATATGAAATTTGAATATGAATTCAAATTAGATTGTTTGAGATTTGAATTCATTTATGTTTTTAAATTTAAATTTGATTTCAAACTCACAAGTGTAAATGCATATGTGTTTTGCATTTGAATTGGAAGGTTAAATTTTAAATTAGAAATCCAAAGTGAATTCAAATCTGGGTTTTTAAATCTGGAATAAAATTCAAACTTCAGATTTTTAAAATAAAGGTTTAAATTTAAATTGCTTTTGAATGATTAAATGATTTGCATTTGAATTGAGGGTGTAGATTGTGGGAAGAATTTTAAAGAGTTAAAAACTAAAATGAATTTGGAAGTTGTATTTCAATTTTGAAATTTTAAAGAAAATTTTAAATTGATTTGAATTTAAATTTAATTTGTAATTTAAATTGTTTTAACTTATTGATAAGGCAGATGTTTTAACATATATGATAAAAAAAAGTTTTGAATTGTTTTAAAATCTTATTTAAGATAAATTTGAGTGTTAAATTTAAAGTAAATTTAAAAACATTTTGTTTTTAAATGTATAATTAAATAAGAAATGTTTATCTAAAAGATAAATAAAATTAAATGATTGGATTCATTTAGTTATTAAGGTAATTAAGATGAAAATTAATTATTTAATTAATTAATTATGTGGATGTTTAATTAAGTAATTAATGATTTTTAGGTTAATTAATTAGATTTGAGATTAATTAATTAAGGTTAATTAATCTGTAATTAAGGATGGCTAATTAAATTTTAATTAATGATTAAGATTTTAATTAATACTTAATTAATTAATAATTAGTGATTAATTAAGTTGTAATTAAGTATTAATTAATTGATAATTAATAATGATTAATTTAAGTTAATTCTTAATTAAGTAATTAAGAAATGTTAATGAAGTCATTAACTTAAGATTATTTAACAATTAATTAATGTGATTAATTTAGATAATTAATTAGATTAATTAATTTACAATAATCATTTATGTAATTGTTTAAGTTTAATTACTTAATAAAAGTAATTAAAGATAATTACTTGGTGTAATTAATTTGATTAATGTGATTAGTTTAGATTAATTAAGTTAAATTAATTTAAACATTTGTTGATTGTTTGATAATTACTTTATGTAATTTATGAATTTGTAATTACTTAAGGAAGTAATTAATAATTACAGGATGTAATTAAAGATATTTGATATAGAAGTAAATTGGATTTAAATTACTTTGAAATTAATCAAGGGGATTAATTTAGATAATTAATTTAGAATAATTAATTATGGGATGAGTAATTAAAGTAGTTAATTACTGAATGGTTATTAATCATGGGTGATTAATATTTATATGTGGATTAATTTCATATTAATTACTTATGTAATTAATTTATATTTAGAGATTTATTAATTGTAGTCAGAAATCATTAATTAATTAGTTAATGATGTAATTTGGAATTGATTAATTAAGGTATAATTAATAATGAATAAATAATTAATGTAATTAATTTTAGTTAATAAATTAATTTAGTAATTACAAGTTAATTATTTGCAAAGGGTTTAAGTAATTAACTTGTGTGATTAACTTATAAGCTAATTACTTATTGTAATTAGAGATAGTTAATCAATATTAATTGAAATATTGAGATGATGATTTATAAATTGATTTAAAATCAATTAATGGTTAAGTTAAGCAGAATTTTAATGATGAAGTAATTAATTTAATTCATTTTAAATTAATTAGCGTTTAAGTGATTAATTTAATTCATTTTAAATTAATTATAGAAAGTGTGATCATTAGATCATTGCTTATGTTTGATGAATGGTATTGGTTGCCTGGTATGGTTTGTAATCTCAGTTATGAGATGAGTAGTGTATGTGATATGGATGCATTGGTTGCTTTTGGATGATAATATGGATTATCTGATTATGATATGAATTATTTGTTGATAATGATAAGATTGATTATCTATTGTGTTGTGAATTATCTATCTGTGTATATTTAGATAATGAATTGAATTGTTTTAAACTTAGACCTAAAAGACACGCTTTGGATTTCGATGAGACCGGGATCGGGTTTCCATATTTGGACATCCGAAAACCACATCGATTCCAATTAAGCGTTAGGTCGTTAATCCAAGCGGAGCGAGTGAAGACTCGAGGTGTAAGGGCTATACGTCAGTATAACTCTGTGGGTGATTCCGTAATGAGTTTGATGGAATAGTACTTATAGATTCGAGATGGTGATTCAGAGTGCAAGGGTTATTGTCATTAACTCTGAGGGTGATTCCAAAATGAGTGTAACGAGATAATGCCTTCGGTTTCGTTCGAACCCGGAACGAACTTGTATGGATTGAATGCTTTCAGAACATCGTCAGGTGGACGATGAGCATTCTAAGTGATGTGTCCTATAAAGGTAATCGTAGCCTCAAGCCTCATCAACCGAGAATGGCTAAAACAGGGGAGGTGCAGCAAGGCTTCGTGGGTAGCCCCCACTTGAGAGTAAGATTTACCCCTGTCTAGAGGTCCCTTTATATTTCGGCTGTGTGGACGGTTGATCATGACAACCGTCGGGGTTGTCTTATTCGAAACTGTTCAGTAAGGAACGAGTCCGGATTTGTGTTGCAGGGGATTGGGAGTAATCCTCGGTACGGTGATCTAGGCCACGTACTGTGACGGACGGTACCCCAGTAGCCCTGCCATTGTATGGAATCCAAAATCCAATAAGTACCAACGGTTTTGATTGTATTACCCACTTTTGTGGCTAGTAGCTGGAATTTAATAATGTAACAATTTCGGCTATTTCTTATTTATTTGAAAACCCTAGACCCTATTATAATATCATCAGATTTCCTATCAAATGTTTTGGTTAGCGTAAGGTAAAAACTTTTCCATGTTTATGTGTGGGAAGTCTTACATGATACTTTTCTTTCAAAAGGTTTTGAAAATTAAGCAACTTTAACCTGTTACTCACACCAGACCCATGTCTGACCCGGAGTTATTTCTGTTTTTCTTTAACTCTTGGGTACTCAAATTTTTATGAGTAGTCAAGGGAATTAAGGTTAGGATTCAGGTTAGCTTTGACGAATTGTGGAGGAGCATATGGAGCAGGAGGCTTCTGCGTATGGTTATATAGTTCCGCTGTGTTGGTATCTCTGAGTGTTTTTGTATTGTGATTGAGTTGTAATAACTAGACAGGTGTTTATAACTGTCTAGTATGTGTTGTATATGTCTGTGTAACTCTGATATTTGATGTATACTATGTTATACTTATGTTACTAATATAATTTATTCGTTCCACTGTTGAGATTCTTGTGTTGTTTCTTCTCTCTTCTTTCTTTTCTCTTTTCTATCCCTTTCTTTCTTAAGCATGATACGACTTTTTGTGGAGAAAAAGTCGGTTCGTCTCAGGTTTCATATGAAACGAAGAGACACAGCCGGTGTCCAATGGATATAGCCGTTGAGAATTTGCTGTGTTGCAAATTGAAACGAAGAGACGCGTCCTTTTTTCAACGGATGTAGTCGTTCCCAATTTGCTGAAGAGACACGGCTTTTTTTCAATGGGTGTAGCCGTTGGAAATTTTCCTATATAAGGAAAATGATACCTGATCACTTTCCAATTCCAACCAATTCTCTTCCTTTTTGAAAAAACAGTCCTCCATACCACATAAAAGTTCGTACGCACCACAATCTCGAGCAGATCACGTCTGTTGTATCTTGGAAGACTTTGAATATAGTTTTAAGAAAATAGTTACGGCAAGCCTCAGACGAAATTTTCTTCTTCATCCGGTTAGATTTCTTGTTTATATCTATACACACACATCATTCTATAATCTTTCCATTTCGTAGTTGTGCCGTTTTTACGGACTAGTACAACGATTGTTTATCGTTATACTTTAACATAGCATTTTGTTGTACTTGTTGCTATAGTTTGTTGTAAATTCATTACAACAATAGTTATTATTCAAAATTACCGATACATAATTCCAAAGTAGAGGAAATCTGATTTGTAAACTTGTGTTAGGAGTTTATAACTGATTGATCTCTATTTTTGTATACACGTCATATAAAAATAGAGATAAATTATTTATCTTTAACCGATCCATGTTGTAAAAGCTTATAAATATCACTAATACAGCAGATAATCATTGTAGTTATCACTAATTACTATGTTATTTAGCGGTGGCGTAACATTTCAATCGATATAATCAAATCAAACATTATTATCTTTCCAATATGATGATATGAGGGTCGACACAAGCTACATTTTTTCGTGGTTGTAGGAAATGATTCGATACATTATTATCTTTCCAATATCGATGCATTACCATTACAATTGGTAAAATGATAGTTCATGTGCCGATAAATCGGTAAATTCTTGAATGGTAATGGTAAAATTTTCATACACATAAAACATTAAAATTGTATTGCATTACAATTTTAATAATGGCATAACAAGTAAATATCTTGTTCCTAACTGTAACTTCGTTAATCCTTATATCAATATTTTGACTTATTTAAATAATATAGAAAATTTTCATGATTCATCACAAATTATTTACAACAATATGAAATAATAGCTTTGTTAATTGTAGACTTTGAACATAATAAAACTAAAAAAGAATCATCACCGTAAATAATACTATAGACGCCTTAAAAACTGATATTCAAAAGTGTTTGTAGTTGCAATTAATTAAAACAGTGAAAACCCAAATTAGCACGACCAGTAAATTCATCGTTATTATTGGTATATTTACCATTAACAACGATAAATTTACCATTACCAAACTAATAGTGTTGGTACACCAATATACGTTAATATTGGTTTTCCAATTGGTTGATATTACTACGGTAACATTAAATTTCAATTACCATAACAACCCTAGAATAAACTAAGTGCTTAGATTCTTGTAGAGATGGTTATAAATGCTTTACCTTTGATTCATCCATGTTGTCAAAGCTTCATTGAAATTTGAACTATTAATTGAATATCACTAGAACAACAACTTAATTATACGGTTATTATTAATTATTGTTTTATTCTACTATATTTTTGTATAGTGGTAGAATATTTCAGTCACCATCGTTGAATTAAGAGTACTTAACCTTTCAATATGATGATTGAAGGTTGACATAAATTGCATTTCTCGTGATTACAGTTAGGAACTTGGATATTATGGAGAAGGTATTTGAGTAAGAAAGCTTATGAGGTTAGCCAATGTTGTCAGTGTGTGCGCTTTGGTGCAAAATAACTCAAGTTGTAGCCATTGTGCCTTTTAGCAATCTAAGGCGCAGACGTGCACATGACTCAAATAAAGCACAAAAGGCGCACGAATCGAAAATCCCAAAGAGGTAGCTCCAATGAATTGTACAATATGAGATAAAATTTGTCCTTTAGCCGCAAAATCCGATCGGAATGTACCTATTTAGCTTTAGCATACCTGACAACTCATTTCCGACTTAATCTAGGTTTCGAACAAAATGAATTGAAGGTCTTTGTGACTTCTCATATTGAGTTGGGTTGGATATGTGAGATTCTATTCTCTAAATTACATGTGTGTGCATTTTTTTAAAATGTAAAACTCGAATATCAATAGGAGTTTTTAGTTGCAGATGCTTGTGTAGGAAATACAAAAGATGATGCTCAAGGCGCACAAAAAGAGCAAGCCACAAGACGCATGCCATGTGCCTTTTCGCTTTGACTACTTTGGTGGTTGCTTTATAAGAGCAAGCAGCTCGATAAGTAGACAAATTTTTTAATATAAGACAATATAGGTTGTGTTAACATGTGCCCATTTATCAATCGGGCATACAGTAGGGGTTCGTTTACGGAGTAAATGACAAAAAATGACGGACAAAAACCATACATTTATAAATTTGGAGGTGTAGGGAATCAAACCCTGTGCCTCTCGCATGCAAAGCAAGCGCTCTACCATATGAGCTACCCCCCCCCCATTCATGTCATAATTTTGTTTGCCTTTTACATATTAAATTAATTGTCATTCATTGCAGTATCGACCCTTAGCTTGAGTAGATTAGACTAATTGCTTAAGTAATGTCAATCATATAGAGGTAGCTATAAATGGTTTGTAAAAGCTTCATTGGAATTTGCACTATTAATTAAATATCACAAATACAGTAAACTGATATATGGATTTCATTGATTTACTGTATTATTGTTTAATTGGGTTGATATATTTCAATCAATTTAACAAAATTAGGCATGTTCACCTCTTTAACATAATAATTTGAGGGTCTACGTCCGCGGGTGCAGCACAATGGAAATGAGGCTTGCGTTCTGGTAAAAAGGCCCAAGTTCGATTCCTACTATGCTCTTCCCCATCCTATATAAATTTACCCGGGGGTATGGGGGCTTGGATCAGCGGTCGGCTTTACTGTACCCTCCTCAGGAGTTTACCGGCCTGCCGGGTTCTCCTGGGTTTTCAAAATAATAGTAATAATTAGAGGGTTGGCATAAGGGTTGTTTTTTTTTGTTTTGTTTCTTGATTGTAGAAATAACTTAGTCAACTAAGTTCATCAGCATTAATAAATTTCCAGTTAAATATTATAAAGAATTTATTTGGATAATAATGCTTGTCTTGTTGTTTAGTGTTGTCAAGGCGCACACCTAAGGAGAAAAAGCCCCACGTGCAACCGTTTTGCCTTTAAACAATCTAAGATATGTGCCATGCACAAGACACAATCACAGTGCAAAAGAGTTAACAAGCGAATAGCCTAAATAGTCGCGCTACAATGAGTTATACAGCATGGAATAAATTTTGGACCTGATGTCAAAAGTTTGTGACCTTTTGTTTTGATTTGGGTTGAATATTCTCAAAATTGCATATATACACAATTTTTTAAAGCTTAAACTTTGTTTTAACAGTGGGTTTTAATTGCAGAGTTGTATGTAGAAAATATTATAAATGATGCTCAAAGCGCGCCAAAAAACGCATAGCTCAAACCTTGCGACTATTCACCTTGACTATTTTAGTGGTTGCTTGATATGAGCAAGCATGATAATTTAGACAATTTATTTTGAATAACAAGTCATACAATATAGGTTGTGTTACATGTATCCATTTATTAACAAAGCACACGTTGCGGTTTCATTTATACCCAATAAAATGACAAAGTTCATTATATGAAAGATAAGTTTCTAATACTAAAAGTGAAAAATTACCTTTGCAACCAAGATTAATTATTTGCATTAAATAGAGGGAATCTAACTCCATGCCTCTCGCATGCAAAGCAAGCGCATATGGGCTACAACCCCCTTCATACCAATTTTTTCAATGTCTTTTACATATTAAATTGAAATTGTCATTCATGCTGCATTAACCTTTAGCTTGGATAGACTAAACAAACGATTAGGTAATGCCTATCCTATAGTGGTAGCTATGGTGACGAGAGGATTGACATATGCTTCATTTTCTTGTGATTGTAAGAAATAATTAGATCAACAATGTTCATCAACATTAATAGATTTTCCTAGATATTGTAGCGAAGGTATTTAGTGATTGTAAAAAAAATAAGTAGACCAACAATGTCATCACTAATAGATTTTCATGGATATTGTAGAGAAGGTATTTGGAAAAAAAAGCTTGCGCGGTTGCTTGATCTAAAATGGAGCAAATATGGTAGTATAAATAATATTTGTTTAAATAATAAGCCATGCTTTATTTATTTTTTGGACAAAATGTGTACATCGAAAAGTGAAGTTGTGGTCTACCATATGAGCTACACCCCCAATCATATCAACTTTTGTGTCTTTTATGGTCATTAAAGAGAAACAATCATTCATAGTGTGCTAGTCCTTAACTTGGTGGAGTAGGCCAACTGCGAGCACCAAGCCAATTTTGGAGTGAGTGCAAGCCTACTTTGCAATCCTGATTATTCCCCTAGTTACTTAGAGGGTGATGAAGTGGCAATGAAAATTAATTTTATGGTTTAAGATTTTGAGATTTAACTTCTTTATTTTCCATTCTAGTTTATTTCACCGATGTGTCTTATTTTCAGTTAGGTTCCATTATCTATGAATGTGGGATTTTATGGCGTATATATCGATTAATCTTTATTTTTAACATGGGTTTAGACTTTAGAAAGAGAAATCGGATGTGTGTAACAGCATCCCAAATAAATCCGTATGTATGGTTATCATAAATTTATATTGGTTACTATATTGGCCAATTCTATTATATTGTTTAATAAGTGGCAAAGTATTTCAATCTATATCTCCAAATTAAGTGTATTTACCTTTCTAATATGTTAATTAATTAGGGGGTCAACATATGTTTTTTTCTCTCATTATTGTGGGAAATAATTAGGTTAACAGCATTCATGACGTTAATAAATAATTTCCCAGTTGGATATTATGGGGAACGCATGTGCATAATATGTTATCGTTGATGCATATTTATTTGTCTCAATCAGTCTGCACTTACCTGAAATGCTTATGGAGATTCAGTGAACTCAAAGGTAACTCCTTTTTATAGTCCTCTGAAAGTGCCAAACTTATTACTTTGGATCTTGATTTTTTTTTCTCATCATTATTTTCTTGAGTTTTAAAGTAAATTTGGCTTCCATAATTTTCCCTCCTTTAAAACAGCACCTGGTACTTTGTTTTTCATATGGGGAGGTGGAGATCGAGATCGTGCACCATTGTCCTACATTACGGTGAGATTATTCTTATTTTTCGTTTTTCCTTTGTTTTGCTTTAGTTTGTTATATCACAATTGTTATGTGATGTTGAGGCTGTTGATTGTATTATTAGGCAATTACTGATAAATAAATATGCATTACTTTGTTGATATTGTACATAAGTGCTTTTCACACATTGCGTGAATGCATAATTTTAAATGATGCATTTGGAATACATATTATTTTATTCAATTTGCATTATAATATATATATTTGTGATTTGTATTTTTCTTGAAATAATTTTGTCAATAATTAAATTATAGTTTGACTTATATATACAATGCTATGCATGTGATATGAATGTCATTGAAAAATCATGTTTATGTTCTAATAGTGCAAAAACGTTTATTTTGACTTTCTGCTAAAAAGACATTGAATTTTAATTCACCATTTCAGCTAAAACAGTTATCTCAATTTTTACTCTTGTTTGTTTGAAGAAAGAGTTTAAAATAAAGGGGGAAATGAAAAGCATTATACTCTTGGTTAATTCATTATTGGACTACAGTTGGTTTTTGTAGGGTAATTGTTGATTTTGGTGAAAAGGGTTCAAAATAATATGTACTATATTTTCATTATTAGCAGAGAAGAGAAGTGAAATACATCTGTCTTCATTGAAAGATCTTTCGTGCGATAGTTAGAGCTTGGGAACTAAACTAGATGAACTTATTAACTATTCCGCATTAAACGAACATTCTTATACAGCCATAGGCACAGCCTTCCACACTCGCCTCTCTGAAAACTATCGGTTGAGGGAACCGTTGCGTAATGGCGTAATGCTTATATGAATAAGGTTTTGATAGTTGTGTTATATTGATGTATTAGATAAGGGCTTGAACAGGTGCAAGTGATAAGAAATATAGATGGTTTTTTTTCCTATAAGAAAATAAAATAAAATAAATTAGAAAATCGACCGTAAGATTATCAAATTTCATTGTAGGCACCGAATAAATCAATAAAAGTAGTAGCGTTTTTGAGATTTTTCATCTCAGAAACATCCAAGTATTTTTTACGAAGTAATTATGGTGTTTCGTGATTATGAATCAAAAAAATTAAGTAATATTGATATTGCCTTTAAGAGCAGTAATTATGTTGTTTTATTTACACAATTATGGGGAGAAATATATTAGAAATCGTTTCGTAATCTCGATTCAAGCATTGACAAAATTAAACAATAAAGTACTAAAGACAATAAAATGACATAAAGAATTTTCGTGGTTCAGATGTTAAAGAATTATGCGCCCACGGTAAAATGTCACTATATTCTCTCTTGATTCTTTGTACAAACAAAAATGGCAAAGAGTACAATTTCGGTTAGCGTGTTTCAAAAAGAGTAAAATAAAATTCCCTCATTTTTTGTTACACATAGGTTCCGATTAGTGTGTCCTTTCTATTTATAGCACACAGTGGTTTACATGGATTGTCAACGTCATTCTTTCGTTCATTTGATTTCTGCATTTGGATTGTGCCACGGGTCGACCATCCATCTTGCTTATTTGATGTGCACAGATTGTTAACGTGACCTTCGATGGAAAATTGAAATTTGAGCGGTTGAATTTTAAACGCAAGCGGGAAGCTTTGAATTGAAGCGGGAAAATCCAAATTTGGAAAGACTATGACTTTCCAGTTCTGTAAAGCAACGGACTTGTGGATTGCGCGCATATGTGTAGGTGAAGCTGCAATAAAAAACCGCCTCCCATTGCGGGAAGGACTATACTATCACTAACACTCTAGTACTTCGCTTTAATTTATTGGGAGTTGTGCCTTTATAATGTTCGGGGTGGTGATGATGCATAGTATTTGTTCCACGCCAACACCATCAAGGTTGTACTGCACTGTTCAATCCAAAATATTAGCACAGTGTAGTGTTGAAGTTAAGTTGCATGGTTTAGTAGAAGAGACTATGCGACTACTTTGGAGAGGTGACCGCTTTGCATGACTCTATTCTGAGCCATTTTCATCGATAGAGGACTGCGGCGTTGCCCTTGCCTTTGAGTTGAGTTTAACGATCTTAGGGATGAAGTTGTGATCTCTTGGTTTGCCTTTGAGGAGTGAGGTTCGGCTCTTGGTTACCGAACAGTTATTCCATCGCCTCATCTTTCAAGTCTTTCATATTTCTGGATAGTGTTTTTAAGGATTGCAGTGCTGTTCTGTCACATCAAGATGGTGACGCATTCTTCATCGGTTTGGTATTAACATGGGATTGTGGCGCAGTTTTGTTGCTTCAAGATGGCGGCGCATCCTTTGTAGTGTTTTGATACTAAATTACAGTGCAGACCTGCCACTTTAGATGTTAGTTTAAGATTTAAGTGCATCCCGTTTGCGTATAATCGCTTATGGGGTGTGTCACGGTTTTGTAATGTTAGGATTGCTTTCGAGACCGTATTACAGCCTCCATTTCTCATTGTTACTTGAAGATTGTGTCTCTGTTCCAACCTGTTAATTCTTACTTTATGGAGCTACATCGCAACCTTCATATTTGGTACTTGAAAGCTGTGCAGCAGTTCTACTTGTTTAAGTGAGTGTTAGATTCACAGATCAATTCTAATACTTTGTGATTATTTCATGTTCAACGCTGTATTATAGCACCCAAGTTATATTTAATGGAGAAGCGCGCTTTTTATGTTGTGTCATCGTCCTTAAAGGTCTGGTGTAACATTACCCAGATTTTGTTTTTGTATCCTTTTATTGGCCGATCTTCTAAAAAGTTGTACCTTTAGTCTTTTCGACTCCTAAGAAAATATGTTTTGATTCTTATATTATTCTTCTTTGTGATTAATCAATTACATTGTGGGGATTTTTCATCATTTCAATTATGCGGTCGAGATTCGAATTGTGGCAGATATATAATTTTCCTCTTCTTCTTCATTGTTTTACACGCTTCAAAAAATGTTAAACACAAAATCTAATCCTCTCCAAGACAAGTTTCTTTTCCGAACAAAAATAAGGGCATATTTCTTTTCTTGCTGTTTCCTTTGCTTTCCTCAACCTTTAGCAATTATTGATAATCGATCCGATATATTTTCTTTGATATGGCAACCGTTTCTGTCTCTCCCCTGTCTTTGCCATCTATAGTATCTAAATTAAGGGAAATAGAGGATGTTTTGGGTCATTTCAGGTTCGGGGTTATGTAGGTAGGGTTCTTGAGCCTTGCGATCGCATCCACATGCCCCAGATGGTTTCATTTCTATCCATCCTGAACATATTCGATGCGGACTTTAACTTCCCTCTAACCAAATTCTTCGTGAATGGTTTACTATTGTTGGTATCTTCCCTATTCAGCTTACTTCTCTTTCTTATACTCTTTTGATTGTTACATTTATTCTTTATGCTGAGAAGAGCGCACCTCCCTCGCGCGAAGAACTCCAATTCTTATTCTATATCCATAAGAGTCCTTTCGATGGTGAATTTGTATTTTATTATGCTCAAGCAAAAAGGTCGGTTTTCACCTTTATTCCTAGTATGACCCAAAAGTAGAGCAATTAATATATCTTTATTTTGAATTTTGATGACTTTCCTTATATTTTTCAACCACATTCAAATTGTCTTCTTTTTTTGATGAGACCACTACATCGTTCGTATCTCGTAGAAAGACCATCCAGGACTTGGGTCGACCTTCGTGGGCCTCCCTCCGAATCTTTCGAAGCCTTTGAGTCCAAAAATCTTTCGTTCCAAATCGCTGATGGCCCGGATGAAACCAGTGCGTCTGAGTTTGAGGTTGTGGCCACAACTTCGTTCGTGGCTTTGGAGGAAGAGAGTCTCTGTTTGACAGTTACTAACAAGGGGCTTGAAAGAGACTTGAACAATGTCCTTTTCGAGCTCAAGGAAGCAAACGATGCACTAGAGTGTCAGTATCAACATAATGTCAAGTTGCGTACTGAGCTGGATGTTGCAAACTCTAAAGTGACTGAAGTAGAGAAGTCATTGAAGGATGGTGAAGCGCTTTATGAGATCGTTTATGAAACGGAGATTAAAGAGCTAACAAAGACTACAGAAGACATGTCTCTTCAGGCTGCCCACCAAATTGAGGAGAATGAGGGTGTCGAAGGACGAGAGAAGGCAAAGAAACCTAGCTTAGGCGCGACCCTTACTCCCTCTACTGGCATGGACACCTCGCTGGCGGATGAACGGAGAAAGAAATTAAAAGTACACTTCCTGGTAAACTCAATGAGTTGCAGTAGATGGAGTGACAATGGCCAAAGGTGTTTCCTCACTCACAGAGGAAGGGGTCGAAGGCGGATACTCTTAAATATTTTGGTGGCTTTTATAGAAACTCAAAGAAGACTAAGGTTGAACTAATTGATACTTTAGAGAAAATAAGAAAGGATGTTGTGCTCAAGATCTACGTGCTCGAAGATTTACTACGAGGAGCTCAGGTTGCCCTTAGTGTCATAACAGCACTAGTCGACGTGCCTGTGCATGATCGGATTGTCGGCCTCGTAGAGAAGCTTAGAAGGGAGAAGGTTAAAGACAAGACGGGACAGATCGCTTTACAACGCGCAATCGATGTTTTTTTCCTATTTTGTACAACGCTCTTATCTGAACTTCCTTTATATCAAAGAAGATTTTGAGGTGACTACGGAGGATCCGACAGACCACTAAGCAGTTGTTAATTATGATCCAAGGAAGATCTTTCGCTTCAAAACAGACCTGCCATTGGCTAGCATGCCTAAGCTTAGATGTTTTATGATTAGCGTGGTATTTTAGGATCCTATAACTTTGGATACTTTTGTAAGACCATGTTGTAGAATATTTTTGGTTGTACAAATGCTCAAAAGGGTACTGTAAAAAAACATTTATTATTTTTTCTTTTTTTGAAAAGACGTAAATTCCTTGCGAGTTTTTACTGGATTGCGCTTCCTTTTAACTTTATGGTCTGGATTCCTTTGATTTTTCAGCCTTGCACTACTAGGCGATGTTCGAAGACAACCGACTTGGGGGAGAGGCTCAAATCTGCTCTAATTCGAATTATCGAACTGGAGGGATTATTAACATACACCAAAGACAAATATAAGGTTTTTTATGAAGATAAGGTCACGACACCGAATGACGACCTTGAAGGGTGTTAATACCTCATATATTGATTTAGATGACAACAACCATATAAATATTGATAGTAATGTTTTTTAAAGTTGTATAGTATATATTGCAGAATATTACACAGGTACAAAATGATTAAACTTGAAGACTGATCAGTATAAAAATCAAGAATGAAGATTTAGAGATGATGATCAAGACTTATGAGTTTAAAGATAAAAATTTGAAGAGCTCAAGAATTAAGTATATGGTTATGAGTCATTAGAATAAATTGTTAAAGTCCTTGATAGCAGATTTCGATCTTTATCATAAATTTTTGATCTTTGATATTTAAAAAAAATTATTTTAACTTCAAAATGTATTTAAATTTTATTATGAAAGTTTTTTAATAGCTCAAAATATATAAAAACTATGTTTAAATTATTTTACAGAATATAGGATTTTAAAAATAATTTAAAAAAAATCATTTTCAAATTTCACTAGCATATGTCGATATACATATTTTCATATATTGACGTAAGGACCGTTGGGGAGATGATTTTTAAATTTTGATTATATCTCTTCATCGTACACTTCCTTTTAAACACCGTTTACACCAGTGAAAATATGCCTTTCTAATTTTAAAAAGCTGTGATTGTTTATTACATCTTTTCATGAATAAAGACATCTTTTTAAGCACTATATAAAGGGTTAGAAAACAAAATTTTTTAACTAACTTTTCATCTTCTTTCTCTAGACTTTCCCCGGTTATTTTCTCAAATACAAATTCTACTTTGCTCTTTATAAACTATTCAAACATTTACATGTACTTTCTCATCAATTCAAAGATCAACTCCCTATCAAAAGGGCTATAAGTAATCTTGTATCCCAAGTACAACTACTGGTATTTGAAAATCAACAACTTTACTCTTATTTATTCGCTCGTTCAAATCAAGTGGATATGCTTAATAGTTCGTCTAAATTTAGTAGGTGATCTCGCAGCTCAGTAAATCAAGAGAGTTCGCTTTGGACTCATGATACATGGGGATGTACCTCGTAGCCTTGAAATCGGAATTGTATTTTGGTTTGCATTCTATCTAGTTTAAAATTGGCGACTGAAAAGAAATATGTACAAGCAATTGTATGAGATTGGATGTCTGATTAGTTAATCTGAACCGGTATGAAATTCCTTATGTGTTCTCTCTTATTTTACTACTTTTATATTTAACTGTGATTGCATCTATGAATGATGCCAACTCCCTCTAGTGTTACATTAGCCTCATGATCTATTATTCCACAACCCACATTTGATATCAGTGCATTAGTTTTCAAAAACTCGTAATTTGATTTTTGAAGAGATAAATGGCTAGTAACACTGATTGTTTACTTTTTAACACTTTTATAGAAAAACAAAATCATGAAACCTATATGTTACTATCAAATAGATTAAAAACTAATTATTGTGAAAAGTCACTTGATGTTTTGGAAAGGTATAATGTGAAATTGCAGAAATAAGTATGTTATATGGCGGATGGTGAGCATACACTTGATATTCATACATCAAAAATTAAGGACAAATGAATACTAAATGATGGATACTCAAGATACATGATTAAAATTCGAAAATCACAAAAGTTATAATTTACAAAGATGAAGGGTTGGTTAACTTCAGAATTAACTAAAAAGGATATGTGATTGACATCGGCAATGTCAGTAACTCTAAAACTCCTATTATTTCTTATGTTTTGCTAGTTAGGAACTTGAAATATAACCCGTTTAACATTAACCAATTTTGTGATAAAGATTTTAAAATTAAGCTTGAAAAAGATATTTTACACATCGAGGATAATGAGTCTAAAATTATCTTTGAATGTACTAGGAAATGTAGTATTTACATCTTAAGTATAAAAGTGCCTTTGTCTTTTGGCTAAACCTAGTGAAACTTGGATTTTGCATAAAAGATCCGGCTTTTTAAAATTTAAACACTTATCTAAATTGCTTAGAATTTTGATTTTGATTTCACAATTCACAAGTATATCATATTTAGGGGGAGTACTGTTTTTCATCCATTTATGTTGATGGCAAAGGGGGAGGAAAATATAAAATATAACACATGCATATATTAAGGGAGAGTTATTTAACTCAATGAGAGTTGTATTATATTTTATATATATAATTATTTACATAGTTGTCTTCATAAAAAATGGAGAGATTGTCAATACCTTAGATATTGATTTTGATGGCAACAACCATATAAATATATACACTAATGTGTTGTTAAGTTTTATAGTATATATTGCAGAATACTGCACATGTATAAAATGATTAAACTTGAAGACTGGTTAGTATAAAGACCAAGAATGAAGATTTAGAGTTGATGATTAAGACTCGTGAGTTCAAAGACAAATATTTGAAGACCTCAAGAATTTAGTGTAAAATTACGAGTCATTAGAATGAATTGTTGAAGTCTAATAATATATTTCGATTTTTATCACAAATTTCTGATCTTTGATATTTTAATCAAAATTATTTTAGTTTTAAAATATATTTTTATATATTTTATGAAAGTTTTTTAAGAGTTCAAAAATATTTAAAGCCATGTTTAAATTATTTTACAAAGCATAAGATTTTTTAAACAATTTAAAATAAAAACATTTTCAAATTTCATTAACATATGTCGACATACATATTTTGCGTTATGTCGATGATAATTTTAAAATTTTGAATTTTGATCACATCTCTTCACGAGTAGGCAATTCCTTTTAAACACTAGCTAAACCAGTGAAAAAATGCCTTTTACTTTTAAAAAGTTGTGATTGTTTGTCACATCTTTTCACGAATAGCTACATTTTTTTAAACACTATATGAAGGTTTTAAAAAAAAATTAACCGACTTTTCATGTTCTTCTTTCTCTAAACTATATCTACATATTTTTTTCAAATACAAATTCTACTTTTCTCTCCAAACTATTAAAACATCTGCATATATTCTCTCATCAATTCAAAGACTAAACCACTATGAGAAGAGCTACAGGTTATCTTATATCCTAAGTACAAGTGTTTGTTTTTGAAAATTAACAACTCTACTCTTATTTTTTTGGGTGTGCTTGTTGCTCGTTCAAATCAAGTGGTTGTGCTAAGTAGCCCATCTAAATCTAATGGGTGATCCTGTAGCTCGGTAAATCAAGAAAGTTTGCTCCGGATTTATGATGCATGAGGGTGTATCTCGTAGCGTTGGAATCAGTATTGTATTCTAGTTTGCCTTCTTTCTGGTTTAAATTAGCGATTGAAAAGATATATATACAAGCAATTGTACGAGATTGGATGTAAGATTTGTTAATCCGAACCAGTATAAAATTACTCATGCCTTCTCTATTACTTTATTTTATTGCTTTTATGTTTATTTATGATTACATCTGTGATTGATTGTTAGTATAAATATGTGTTTTTAATATGTGATTTGATATTAATCTTGAAAGAATTTTAAAAGGTTTACATAAGTCAAAAAACACTATTCATCCTTTTTTCTAGTGTTAAAATCCATTATTCCACAATCCACAAATGGTTGTCTCTTCAGGTCGTTAAACAAACTAGTGTAGAAAATGATCTTATCGCGTCCTTGATCGTCGATGTTGTATCGAGGCTTGGTGGTATTCTTTCTCCTCCGTCGAGGGCTAATCTTAATGTTATTTTCTAATGGAAATATGATTTGAAGAAGTATTGCGAGGCCAAATTTCATGGGTTGAAGAATTACTATAGAAAGGTCTCATTTTCAACTTCTTAGGCAAGAAGCGGTTTTAGTCAATGTTTCGCGTCATGGGACCGTAGATCTCACCGTTATGACAACATCATAATCGACGATTCCTCTGGGGCGAATTTGAATCATAGCATAGTTTGTTCTATTATAAGCCGTAGTTTCGACCTTAGCTTTTGATGCAACTTTGCATGACGATAAATTTATTTTCTCCCGTCATGTGTGCAAATGCGAGGAATCACACAGCTATGAGCAGATTTTCAGTAAATTTTAGTTTTTAGTATTTGCTTGGCAAGCTTTATTTATTTTATGGAATTGTACCCGATTTGTAGGTTGTACCACATTACATGCATTATCTTTTCTTGCCATTCTCAATTGATTGCTCATGCAGTTCATGCTTCTTGAGCTTATTTTTGGTATTCATGCTCTATTGTGCGCTTAGCATGGTACGCTCGCTATTTGGGTGCAGACTATATTTTGACGGTGAAGTCAGGTCGCGTATCTACAACCTTTTAATTCACGCATTTGGTTTTTTGTACTGGCCCAGGCTGTATAATATCCTTACGTTCAGTGTACATGATTGATATAGCAGGTAACTTATTGTATTATCCAGTCGCTTGCATGATTTTATGTGGAATTCCATAGTTCTGTGTTACTGAATTCCCTCCCTTTTTTTTAATGAAATTAGGTGAAACCACTAATGCTGCAGCTTTATTAAAGAAAGAAGGAGCTAAATCGGATCATACTTGTGCCACACATGCTGTTTTCAGGTGAAATATGGGTTACATATTATATCAAGGGGTTTTTAGGCTCAAGGAAAAAGTTAGAGAAAAATTTAGTCTCAAGGACAAGAAGTTTGTTTTTTAGGCTGAAGGACACTTTTTAGTGTAAATCACAGAATGATAGTTGTAACTATCATTTTCAATTTACACTAAAAAGTGACATTCAGACTAAAAAATAAACTTGTCGTCCCCGAGACTAATTTTTTTTGCAACTTCTTCCTTGTGCCTATTTACCTGTTATATATCAATGTTACAAAAATAGGAGTTGTATCGGTATTTCGTTTTTTCTATTATACTGACATGCGGTCAAAGAAATTTACATTTGTATAAATTAGAGCTGATCTGCCATTTTCATATTTGTACGCAGCAACTAGCAAATGAATTTACTGAATTAGAAGTATAAATATTGTGCATTTTGTAGCCCATCTGCAATTGAGAGATTGTCTGGTGGCGTTTTTAAACAAGTGATAATCACGAACACAATTCCAATAGTTGAAGTTATTTTCCTCAACTGACTGTACTTTCTGTTGCAAACCCTCCTGCTGAAGCCATTTTGCGCATTCATGGCAATGCCTACGTTAGTGACATTTTCCAGTAATGCACAGGTCCTAGAGTATTTTATTTATTTTTGTCTTGTTTATATTCGATTTAGCTTTCTATTTTCTTATTTCTCGTTAGGGAATGTAGCAAAGAGAATCCTGTAAGGATGATTGTTAAATCATTTTGTTAATTGATGCTACAATATTGTTCATCTGATTAAAATAATGGTACCCTTGTAGCAATGTATGAAAATATAATGTTTCTATCCAAAGAAAATTCCATTATAATTTTATGAGAGGAAAAAAAATTGTAATTTTTTGTTGGTTTTGATTAAAGAATCATTTGCATTATTCAAATCAAGATGATGTTCAAACGTATTTGTAAAAGAAGATGAAATGAGAAAAAAAATAGTAGTACAAGAAGAAAAATACAAGGTTTTAACTTCATTTTATAATATATTATTTTCAAGTCATATTGCTTACATTATCTCTCATTTGAAAGTGTCCGAGTGTTGCTTGTTTATGTTTAACTCTTCATATTTTGATCATAATTCATAACATTGTTTGTACTGGACGAAGAACGGAAGTAGAAATTGTAACTTTTTTTTTTGGCCTGGAACATTTACACTGTCATAGCATGCAAGCGATGCAAGAAATTATATTCTTATGATAACACTAGTAACACAAGCACATATTAAGCTCATTTCACGGTTCACAGATGAAAGAGCTAAACATACATAGGTAAATGTACGTTGAAACTTGAATTTGAAACAAATAATCAAGAAGAAACAAAAAAATACAAACAAATTAACAACAATTGTGGCGTGCTTCCATCATCTGGTTCTTGGGCACATCGATAGATTGATCAAATAACAAAATGATAGGGTTCAGAAAGGACTTTTAAAGTTTATGTTTGATGTAAGAAGGAACGGGAGACTTCCGTCCAACAAATTAATTATCTATGAGACAATAGAACGTAGTGTTTGGTTTAAAAACGAATTTTATGTTTTCGGTTTTCAATATGTACGTCAAATATGAAAAGAATGGAGGGATGACGGATGGGATGAAAGAAAGACGGATGAAATGACGAAGGGATTAGGACGGAAGAATGAATTATTTCACGTGTTTGCGTTATTTCTTAAAACACATAAAAAAAACATGTTTTCTATTTTGCATGCTAACTTCATTTTCTAAACCGGTCGTTTTCGATAATATACATGTGTCATGTGCATTTTTGTGTGAAAGAAAATCCATAAAATAATAAACCAAATTCAATCGAAATGTTCTCAAACAAAGTTTTTGAAATTATGCACTTTCGTTGTTAACTTACATGATAAGTAGAAAGCTTTTATGTTAACTATAAGATCTATATTTGCACAAATCTATATTGCTTAACCATAAAATAATAAACCAAACACTACCGAAACTGTTGCTTCTATCTATTGTTCAACTATAAATGAAAACTGGTACTTTTATCTATTAATTAACTCGGATATATGTTCCAGTGCTTATCTAATTTTCCTTATTCCTCTATCTTGACTTCAAATGCGTTCACAAACAATTTTTGCTTTGTTTCTCATTTTTTCCACGTCGGAAACTAGGAGCAGCGCATGTTATCTTCTACCATCCACGCAAGGAAATTGAATATTTTGAAAATGATGCATCAGACAAGTCCGACGTGATGAACACCGAAATTTAATTTTAGCTTAAGAAACAAAATAATAAATTTAAAACAAAGGTCAAATAACATTAAGTCACAAGCTTTAAAAAATTATATATGTTTATAACTTGTAAGAATATTTATTTTCTGTATGTGTGTCTATGTGTGTGTATAAAGTTGCTAAACAAATTTTTGTAAAAAGTAAAAGCCATATAAATAATAAGTTGATATTTTTCGTAGAAAATTGACACTGGTAATCATCTCAATTACAATTCCTAGCAATTGGGATAACCAAACTCTTTGGGTGAAGTGGATGTAAAATAATCACCTCAAAAGCAGGAACTTCTAGTCTATCACAATGCCTAGCAATTCCAGCTGGCTTTGGAAATGTCTTCTCCAATTGAGACCAACTCTCCTCCCTCTAAACAAATACAGTGGTGAAGCTCATGTAATCACTTATTATGGAGTGCTTTTGGGTTGAATCTGGCTCAGTATTGAATTATATTATATTATATAACCAAAGGCTAGCTTTTAGTATTCCTTGAGAATGCATAGACAAGGAACTGCATGTTATAATATATGTAAATTATAAAGAGTGGATATGCTATACAATATTTGTTATATTTTTTTAGTCCCACATTATAGGATAAGTTAAATCTCAAGCTCTAAAACTTTTATATAATGGAGCATGTGTAATGGGAATATATTACTAATTTCAGAAATGAATATAATGATTTTTTTTCTAATGGCTTCTTATTTTTATATGGTTTAGAAGTAACGTTTTTTTGCGAAGTAACGTTAATTAGATTGATTTATTTGTTTGTAAAGAAATCAATTCGTTGTGACAATATTTTATATTTTAGGCCGCAATAATGTTAAATTGCATTCATCTTTTTAATCATAAATGCATTAAATGTTGTCGTCATAGTAATAAATTAAATTACCTTATCATCATAAATGCATTGACTATAGTAAATTAAATAATGTTGTGTTTTTATGTTTGGAATAAGTGTAGACATATGGTTTATTATCTGGTGTATTTATTTTAGCAAACAATGTTCGATATAACGAAAGAAATAAGTTTGAATAATAAGCTGAAGTTGTGAAAAGATTTTTTTTTCAACCAGAAGTTGTATAACTCAGTCCAAGACCTGAAGTCCTGAATTATGTAATGATTTGTTAATAAAGTCTATGACTTGAAATCTTACAGTTATTTTTTTTATTAGTCGAAATGTATAAGCTTCTAAACAAGAAGTTCACACAAAATTTGAGAATCCGAAATTCATAATAAATTAATGAGCTTGAAGTTCATGAATTAGAAACCCAAAGCTTTCTTGAAACTATGTGAAACGTTAAGATTACACTTCTTGAAGAAGTTAAAAGAGATAAATACGTCTTAACCAAGATTATGGAAGTGCATTCAAGAGATTTAAAAAATCACAAAATGAGTTATATCTTACTTACATCTTTGCATTTACATATTATGTTGACCAAATATCCTAAAGGTATTGTGTTGTATGGCATTTCAAATATGTCTTGAATTGAAAATTAATTATTAATTTATCTTTGAAAATAATGTTCATTATTTATAAAATATGAATTCAAATGACTTTTAGTCCATATTTCTCATTTTTCATTTCAGTTTATATGCTGTAGTTGGTTTAAAATGTTTTCCCCCATTATATATACTTCTATGTAAAAGTACACATGGTCAATTTATAGGTTCTGTGCAATGCGAAATATAATTTCATTTCAATATGTGCAGCTTTAATTTAATTATTCTCTCTGTTGCTATCTCGTTGATATATCTAAATATAGATCTGATCTTTACTAATCGCACTATGTTATGAAGCCTATAGTTTTGACAAATTATTTTTGGGTGCATTAGTCAAGCTATTTAATTGACGAAATACATTATAGTATTATCCAGAGAAGATAACTCATATAACGTACTATTTAAGTTTATGGATGTGCGTGTATATAATCTCTTGATGAGATGTTTTCTTTAAAATTTATATTGCAAATCCAACATCCCAGAAGAGATGTTATAGAAATTTTATTTTTGTTAGATTGCAATTCCTTAAAAAGAAACACTATATTCCCTTAAGGAATATCATATAAAACATTAGAAGTTATAAAAATAATTTATCTCTAAAAAAAGTATTGTATACTAATATTACAGTTTAGAAGTAGTGGTTCTATATCTTGCATCTTATTTTCATTTGGTGCATATAATTTTGTTACTGTATTAAAAGTTTGATGCGACATTTCAAAAACAGTTACAACAAAAATCTCCAATAGAGATAGTTTATGCTACTGCAAAAGTACTAATTATGTAATTTATGTGAAAGAAATATTGTATATTGATATGACATTCTAATAGTTTGCATATATAACTCTGGAAGAGATAAGTTTGCTCCAGAAGCGGTGATAGTAAAATATCTCTAGAAGAGACTTATACATTTGGAAATGATCAAATATCTCTAGAAGATATTTGTTTCTATATTTGGTAATTTTATTAAACCAAATAAATGTATAGAAATTTGATTATGGAGGATTCCAATTTAGTTTAGATTTGTTTCTAACTTAAAATTTGAGAGCTATGTAATATGTATCATATATTTCATTATGATTATATCAAACCTCCCAACTAGGTAAGATATCAAGTTGTCTCTAGAATACACTATTTTATGTTCATGTGTCTAATTATATGTTAAAAGTCATTGTCATATATATTATTTCATAAGAAATATTATACATACAACCCTTTTTTGAAGAAATATCTTGAAATATTCTTTTGAAGAGATAGTCTATATGTCATATCGTACATTTCATGAAAGCTATAAATACCATTTTGAAGAGGTCTATATTTGCAACTAATATAATATAATATATTAAAATTCCATGTGTCCGGTAGCTACTCTTATTTTTTGGGTAAGTATATCTCTTTTATTGAACTCTCTAGAAGAGATGTGTAGAAATGTCTATATGTAATTATAATTATATATTGTTCTCTCATAAGTAATCATAATTAATGTTTTAAAGATATGTTTGAGATATAATTGAGAATTAAAATTTAACAACTTGAAGTTGTGTGTATAAATATTTGAACCAGAAGTTCTATATGGTTCCAAACCAGATGTTTTGAACATTATCATACAGTCATGAAGCATGCCTATTGACATAGATCTATACACAGATATTAATAGTTGTAATAGTTTGTTCTAAAACTCACTAACTCAAATGAGAAAGAATATGCAAATATATAATGTATATGTAATAAGTGGATGCACGTATATATCAATATATGTAGATATTCAAATAACAACTTGAAGTTTGTTATGAGCTGATCTTATAGATTATGCATAAATATAATTCAGTGATTCAAAATTCAATCAACATAAATGTTGAACGACCTAAAGTCCTAATGTATTCAAATGATCTACATAATAAGTAAATTCCTCCAATTGGTTAGATCAATGAACGAGAACAAACTCTAATAAGCAATATCAATTGAATGCATCTTATCAACTGATAAAAAAATTATCCTCCTATAATAATATGTATGACGTATTTGCTAGTAGCAATATCATAATGGATCAAAATGAGAATCCAAAGAAGATTACGATTAAATGTGAAAATGTTCGTCAACATTGAGGGGGGGGGAGGATAAAAGAGATGCACAATCTTAAGTAACTTAAATAAATTATCAATAATATCCCAAGTATACTTGCTACAACTAGTTGTAATCCTAGAAGGACCAAAGGGTATAAATCACATCTAAAGTGTAGTAGAGAAGTTAGTTTGAAATATTTTTGAAGAAAGTAATAAAGAAGCCAAATATAGAAGGTGAGTGTTTTTTAAGAAACACTTAAAGGTGCTCTAGAAGAGACCCATGACATGATTGTCAAATAAAACTAGAAGTGGTTTGGGTACCTTAATAGAATAAATATTGAGATATCAACAAATCATATCTAGAACTGACAAGAAATAATCACCAATGATAAATTTTTAAATAATAAAAAACGCTTATGTTTATAAATAGATTAAAGATCTTGAGTTAGAGGAAACACGATTGGCCATCATGAATCATTTACTAATATAGAAATGTGGACTTGTAATCCGCAAAGTAGCGAAAGTGTTTGAAACACTTAATAAACCTCAAAGGTATAAATATTGCTTAAATCATATTAAACGATGAAAGCATACAAATTCCTGAAGAATATAAATAACTTTAGTGGTCATAAAGAATGCAAAGAATAAGAAGCATAGATTACATCCATCTTTTAAGCACTTTTGTAATGAAAATCTTGATATAATTCATGATAAGTAAATTGCTTTCTATTTTTTAGTATTATTGTAATGAAACTTTTAATATTCATCAAAGATGCTGTTGTAATATACAAAAATGATTTGAAGCACAAAAATAAAAGCATATGAAGTGTTTTTCCTAAAGAATATTAATAACTTTAGTGGTTATAAAGAATGCAAAGATTAAGGAGCATAGATTACATCCATCTTTTAAGTATTGTAACGACCCAGAATTTATAGAAATTAAAATTTGAATATTTAATTTATTTTAAATATTAATAAGTGAATTCATAAGTCAAATAAATTTTTATTTGATTTATTAGATTTAATTAGATAATTAAATCAATAATTTAATATGTTAAATTATGAAAATAATTGAAAATTGAGTTAAAAATGATTGTAAATAATTTGGAAAATTTTATTTAATCATACTGGAGTTATAGAAATATTTTAGAACTTTTAAAATCGAATTAAAAGTTAATTTGTGAAAATTGAATATTTTAATATTTAATAATCGACTGTAAAATAGTCAATTTTTGAACAGTCTCAGAATTGAACGAAACAAGTTCCATTGGATCCGTAATAGTTAGTTATTACCGGATTTCAATTTTCGTGTCAATCGGAGTTATCGTTTGATCGTGGCAGCTCGAAACGCATCGAATTGTTTTTAATTTAAATTTGGCGAGTCAAAATAGCCATTTTTCAAAAATCTTGGATTTCGACGAAACCAGTTTCATCGGATCCGTAATGTGATATTATTGTAAGATTTCAAATTTCAAGTCGTTTGGATTTACCGTTTGTCCGGTACAAATTAAAACGCCTAGAAATCGACTTAAATCGGTTCAATTTAAATTGAGCGTTTGTAGCCATAACTCGCACAGATGTCCGAATTAGCTTCCGAAACCTGTTCCATTGTGTCCGGAACGCGGGATAAACCCTAGGTACGCTGGTTACGGCGTCTAAATCGGAGTTCGGAATTTCCGGGTGAATAGTGTCGAACGAAACTCTATAAATATGCACCCTACCCCTTCATAATTAAAAAAAAAATATAACAACATAAAACCCTAGCCGCCTCTTTTATAATGGAAGGCCAGAAATTGTCGAAATTCAACCCTTAATCTCTTCCAATCCGTGAAGTTTTAGCCAAAGTGTTCAACACGAAGATTGGAGAGCACGACAAGAGCTTCGATTCCATACGGTGATGATGGATTTTGGTGCAACGGAGGGGGAGTGATGTGTGGCCGTTTGCATCAGGTTTCGCACGACTTCCTAGGCTATACACGAGGCCGAGCCGTATACCCTTGGGGCCGAGCATGGTTGTTGGGTCAGGCTTCGACGTGGAGGCGACGTGATGAAGTTTCATCGAGTATAAGTGGTGCAAATCGAAACCCTAATGTCTTGGATATGGGTTCTTTGTGTCGGCCAAAACCTGTAGGGTGAACGTGAGGGAGAAGAAGGGTAGGGACGGTCCAGATGTGTTTGGGGTTGTGATGGATGGCCTTGATTAAGTTGAGTTTGATAATAAAAGTTATGTTGAAATTTAGTTATAAAAACATGTACAATCTTGTAAAATTCATATCTTTTTCATACGAGGTCGAAAAAATGCAAACTCAGTTGCGTTGGAATCGTATCGTCGAGCACTACGCGATGGAGTTGGTTTAGAGTCGTTTGGAGTTAGTGAGAATTTCGGGTAAAATTAAACGCGCGTTTAATTTTATTCGAAATAAAAGCTAAAACGGAAATTAAAACCAAGGTGAGAACTTCTCACCCAATCGAATCAGTTTCAATTTTATTTTAAATAGTTAGATTTAAAATATTTGAATGCATGTTTGAATGATGATTATTATCTATTGATTGTTAAAATAGACATTATACGCCGTTAGTAAGCGGATGTTATTTAATAAAAACATATACCGCGAATATTTCATAAACAGTGAAATTGGTATTATAAATAATATCAATATATATATATTGGCATATGTATATATTGCAGTTGATTGATTTCCCGTAATTTTAGCGGATGAGACCCTATTGCGCCGTTATTAAGCGGATAATATTTAATAAGAACATATACCGCGATAATTTCGTACTGGAGCGAAATTGGTATTGTGCTAATGTTTTTGGATGCAGGAAAACAGGTTGGAGGGATCTAACTGGATTCCTCAACAGTATTTATTTAATTTCAGATATTTTGATATTTGATGGATTATCACATCGATATATGATATCGTTGTTGTCGTGATTGACTATTCGGTGTGTAGCATCATTGGACCCAGATTTTGGGATTTTAAAATGATTTTTAAAGTAATTTTTAAGAATATACTATATTTTTGGAATTGATCCATTATAAATAAATAAACGTTATAATTTTTAAAGTTATAAAAATTATGATTTTAAGAAATATAGTTAAAAGCTGATTTTTGAAAATAAGGAATTAATGACTTTATAAAAGAGTTTAAATTGGGATTTTGAACTTGTTATAAAAAGTTTAAATATAGGATTTATAAAATTTGATTATTTTATAAATCAAAATGGTGAAGTTTTTAAAGGAATTTAAAGACGTTTTAAAGAATAATATAATTTGATTTATATTAAGAGATTTATAAACGGATATTTATAAATTGAAATATTGACTTATAAAACGAGTTTTTATAAGTGTTTGAATGAAGTGAAAATGAAATTCATAAATGAATGGAATTTATAGAATTATAAACTGTGAAGTTATAAATGAAATTTTATAAGCAGTAGGTTTATAAAATTTATAAAGTTATCAAAAGAATAAATTTTGGATAAATAAACAATCTTATAAGTTAAGATTAATAATTTGGGAAGTTAAATGAACGATTTTGTAAAATAACCGTTTTATAAGTATTTAACTTATAATATGAACGTTTAGTTTCTAATTTAGCTATAAACTGGAATAAGTTAATAAAGGAATTTATAAAAAGGAAGTTTTTATAAATAAATAGAAATGGAATTTATGAACGTTGTTTTATAAATTCGCAAAGGACTTATTTTGATAAGTTAATTGTTATAACTTGGAAATAGAGTTATATTCACGTTTTTAGACAGTGAATAATCCTTTGAATTAAAATGAATAAAAGGATGGAATTTGTTAAAGAAGTATATTCACGTTTTTGAATAGTGAATGATATGTTAAAGAAATTGTTTTTAAATGAGATGTTTGAATTGAATTAAAACGATCTAATGATGTTTTAAAATGTGTTGAGATTCGAAACCATAGATTTCAACATTCATTGTTGAAATAGACGTTTTCGAGAAATAAAAGGAAATGGTGAACTATAATACTGTTGTTATAGTAAATGATTTCCGAAAGGAAATGTTTTGGTTTAGTATTGGGATTTATATATCTATTTTAATTTCGAATCCATATACTAGTGATTTTGGGTTGTCGTAACGATGTTTTACGCAACATTCGTTTTGGCCCAAGTAAATATGTTTAAGCGAATGATTTCCTTAAAGAATGAATTATATACTTAATTCGATTTAAGTATATTGAATATTTTCAAAGGTTGAAAATAAGAAGATTTGTGGATTACTTATGAATAAATAAGTATGGAAATGTTTTCCAATATGAAGTGAATATTTAGAATTTATCTTTTTGAAGATAAATTGAGAATGAATAATTGAAATCGGTTATTCATGGATATTTTTGAAATATAAATTCATCATGGAATTTATATGTGAAAGTGGAATTTGTATGAAAATAAATGTTGATTTATTTTTGAAGTGTTGAAATAATATATCTTGTAAAGATATTTTGGAAAATAAATAATTTGGAAAATTATTTGGAATCTGGTGATGTATGCATATCCATTGATAGTTCAATAATCGACTATCAATATTTCCCTTTGAATGGGTATTTGATGTGAATTGATTGAATTTGAATGCACACTTATTTTTGAATAAGCGCTCACTATTCGGGTTAACCGGGAAAGGACCATGGGGTCGTATAACCCATTCCGAATATGTGATACGTCGTTGTGAATCGCATTTGAAGATCGGTGTTGAAGACCGGATATTTGCGAGAGTGATAGGATGAACTATCGATTGACTCTGCACCGAGTAGCTACGGTATTGAGTTCTCCATATGTGATGGTGAATCCGATCAGGATTGTGAATATCCGGATTGCAAGGACTTCTTTGTAAGTGCCTTCGGTTCTGTTCGAGCCCGGAACAGACTTGTATGGATTGTATGCCTGACATTACAAGTTGAGATATAAAGCCGATTTCTTTCAAATATATTTCTGTTGGTGGCGGAGAATTTATTCTTTGCTTAACACCCTTCTTTGAGACGTACGAGCTCAAAGGTTATATAGTTGAAGTTATCAGCGATATATTCCCAGTTTGGTAATGTTACATGCTGAGTGATGCTGAAATGATCATTGTGTTGATTATTTGTGATAGGATCATTTATTTGATCGTCTATCTTAGTGATCATTGTGTTGATCATTTGTTGACCCAAAGCATGGCTTTTGTATAAAGTATGTTTTTGTGGACGTGAATTCGTCGAGCCTCACATCCCGGAAATGGTCAAAACAGGAAAGAAGCAGCAAGGTTATGAGGGGTAGCGCCCTTTAGGATATGTGCATTTCCTTCTGGAAAAGGGTGGTATCATGGTATGGAGCCCAGATACTTACTCATGTTGAAAACACTTTGTTATGATTGTGTGAATTGATTACGAGCGCTCGGTTGATAAAGGTCCCAAAGGACCGGGGGATGGCATATTCGGTCAGTTGTTACTCAGTTAGGAGTAACCCGGCCTTGTGTTGGTAGAGATCCGGTTTGGTTCTCGGGGATGTCCATCCAGAGGCATTCTCATGTGGCAATGGGAAGTTCCTTGGCCTGACCATTTGTTGGAAATCCAATTCCCAATACGAAACTTGTACGGTATTAGTTGTAGGACCTGCCATTCACTTATGGTGGTCACCACTGTTTGGATAGTAGCTATAGTAGGCATACGATAATGGTCGTATGTTGGCTAAGATTTATATCTTTATTTTTGAAATGATTTGTTATTACACTATGCACTAGTAATAATATCAAATGTTATTTTAAAATGCGTATCAAGCATCTTTGACTATCATAAGGAGAAATCTCCTCCGATTCTGCGTTTGCATGTGTGTGTGTGCGGGAGGCCTTATGGTAGTCTCATTTTTAAAAGCATTGCGAATTGATTTAAAATATTCCTCTATTTTGATTTTAAAGTAAATAAACTGTTTTGAGTTCTCACACCAGTCACATGACTGACTCGGAGTTTATTGTTTTCCTTCCTAAACTCTGGGTGCCCACCAATTTCCACACGGGCAGTCAGGAGTTAAGGTTTATCAGGATATTCTGGATATTCTGGAGTTGCTAGAGGCAAGCTGGATGGCATGGCGTATTACTAGTTTATATAGTATTTCTTTTTCCGCTGCACTGTTTATTGTTGTATGTTGTTGTACACTCTGATGATATGATATGATGTAATGAAATATAATGTGATGTAATAACTGATATAGTTCTTTATTTAAAGATTATTCATTTATTATTATATGTTGTTCCGCTGCGAATTGTGAGATTCTGTTGTTGTTCTGTTTTCTTTCTGTTTTCTTCTATTTTAAAATGTTCTACCTTCTTTTCTCTCTTCTCTCTATTTTCTATCTTTCTATTTTCTTCTACCTTTTTCTTTTCTTTCTTTCTTCTTTTTGAAACCCATAACATTCCGGTTTCCGGCCTTCGATTTCTCGGCAGTCGATAAAGTGAGTATCGATGTCGAATTTTCGGAGAACGAAAATCCCCGTTATGTTACATTTGGTATCAGAGCTGATGGTTAAGCGACAACCATGGTTCTGTTGGGTATTACTCATTAGAGATAGAGTCAGTAGTACTCTAGAATGAGTTTGAGTGTAATAATAGCTATGAGAGCGTATTTGTTAGTGAATATGAAATTGTTTTATATTGTGATGATTGGTTTATTGAGTGGCATATGAACCTTCGTCAGCACGGTCAGTCAAACTATGCCGAAGGGGTTTCTAAACACTTGGATAGAACAATTCGGCACAGTATTGTTTTAATTGGGTAAATGAAATAATTTTGCCTTGATTATATTTTGTATATAAAGAAATAATTTTTCAAAATTATTAAATTGTATGTAAGTTGATTGTTAGGTTGTTTGAATAATCTAAATTAAAGAATAATTGTATAAGTAAAAGAATTATAAGAATTGAAGTATAATTAAAGTGATTTACAATTGTGAAATAAACTTATATATATAAGAAGTTAATATATTTATGAATATGAGTTGTAAATAATCAAATGGATTAAATAAAATAATGAATATAAGTGTTGATTCATTAAAATCTAATGTTATTAAAAGTTGAATAAAAAAATGAATGAATATAAGCAAAGGAATTTGGTTGAAATTAATATACTTTGGTTGTTATATGATTGTTGTTTAGTTGCATTTGCTATGTGACATATATAGTTGTTATGTTGCTATATGTTGTATATCGATACTATTGTCATATATGCATGTTTCTCATGTTGTTTGTTGAGTTTAGTAGGTGCGGATCACGTTTGCTTCGCATTTGGAGTTCGCTTTCGCGCTATATTAGCCGTATATGCTTGCTAATAAAATATAAGGTACATATCTCGGATTAAATATCGCACTTTTATACTTTTTTCCCTGCGGGATGCCTCATTACTTGATGAGATGTATATTTGTGATATATATACTGTCATTTTTTTTCGGATCGAGCCGCGCAAAGGAGACTATGGCGAATTTTTCCGAAAATTTAAGGCGTTAGAAAATTTTTGAGAAAATTGGAAAATTGTGAAAACTATAACTTTGATTTGGAATTGAAAGTTAAACCATGGTAGTTGTTTTTGAAAAGATAACTAAGTATGATTTGGAAAACTTAGTAAAGTATTGTAAGAAGTTTAATTATGGATTTTTGAAAATTAATAAATTCTATAACTTTTCTTACTTAATAATTTCGAGGACGAAATTCTTTTAAGTGGGGAAGATTGTAACGACCCAGAATTTTTAGAAATTAAAATTTGAATATTTAATTTATTTTAAATATTAATAAGTGAATTCATAAGTCAAATAAATTTTTATTTGATTTATTAGATTTAATTAGATAATTAAATCAATAATTTAATATGTTAAATTATGAAAATAATTGAAAATTGAGTTAAAAATGATTGTAAATAATTTGGAAAATTTTATTTAATCATACTGGAGTTATAGAAATATTTTAGAACTTTTAAAATCGAATTAAAAGTTAATTTGTGAAAATTGAATATTTTAATATTTAATAATCGACTGTAAAATAGTCAATTTTTGAACAGTCTCAGAATTGAACGAAACCAGTTCCATTGGATCCGTAATAGTTAGTTATTACCGGATTTCAATTTTCGTGTCAATCGGAGTTATCGTTTGATCGTGGCAGCTCGAAACGCATCGAATTGTTTTTAATTTAAATTTGGCGAGTCAAAATAGCCATTTTTCAAAAAGTCTCGGATTTCGACGAAACCAGTTTCATCGGATCCGTAATGTGATATTATTGTAAGATTTCAAATTTCAAGTCGTTTGGATTTACCGTTTGTCCGGTACAAATTAAAACGCCTAGAAATCGACTTAAATCGGTTCAATTTAAATTGAGCGTTTGTAGCCATAACTCGCACAGATGTCCGAATTAGCTTCCGAAACCTATTCCATTGTGTCCGGAACGCGGGATAAACCCTAGGTACGCTGGTTACGGCGTCTAAATCGGAGTTCGGAATTTCCGGGTGAATAGTGTCGAACGAAACTCTATAAATATGCACCCTACCCCTTCATAATTAAAAAAAAAATATAACAACATAAAACCCTAGCCGCCTCTTTTATAATGGAAGGCCAGAAATTGTCGAAATTCAACCCTTAATCTCTTCCAATCCGTGAAGTTTTAGCCAAAGTGTTCAACACGAAGATTGGAGAGCACGACGAGAGCTTCGATTCCATACGGTGATGATGGATTTTGGTGCAACGGAGGGGGAGTGATGTGTGGCCGTTTGCATCAGGTTTCGCACGACTTCCTAGGCTATACACGAGGCCGAGCCGTATACCCTTGGGGCCGAGCATGGTGGTTGGGTCAGGCTTCGACGTGGAGGCGACGTGATGAAGTTTCATCGAGTATAAGTGGTGCAAATCGAAACCCTAATGTCTTGGATATGGGTTCTTTGTGTCGGCCAAAACCTGTAGGGTGAACGTGAGGGAGAAGAAGGGTAGGGACGGTCCAGATGTGTTTGGGGTTGTGATGGATGGCCTTGATTAAGTTGAGTTTGATAATAAAAGTTATGTTGAAATTTAGTTATAAAAACATGTACAATCTTGTAAAATTCATATCTTTTTCATACGAGGTCGAAAAAATGCAAACTCAGTTGCATTGGAATCGTATCGTCGAGCACTACGCGATGGAGTTGGTTTGGAGTCGTTTGGAGTTAGTGAGAATTTCGGGTAAAATTAAACGCGCGTTTAATTTTATTCGAAATAAAAGCTAAAACGGAAATTAAAACCAAGGTGAGAACTTCTCACCCAATCGAATCAGTTTCGATTTTATTTTAAATAGTTAGATTTAAAATATTTGAATGCATGTTTGAACGATGATTATTATCTATTGATTGTTAAAATAGACATTACACGCCGTTAGTAAGCGGATGTTATTTAATAAAAACATATACCGCGAATATTTCATAAACAGTGAAATTGGTATTATAAATAATATCAATATATATATATTGGCATATGTATATATTGCAGTTGATTGATTTCCCGTAATTTTAGCGGATGAGACCCTATTGCGCCGTTATTAAGCGGATAATATTTAATAAGAACATATACCGCGATAATTTCGTACTGGAGCGAAATTGGTATTGTGCTAATGTTTTTGGATGCAGGAAAACAGGTTGGAGGGATCTAACTGGATTCCTCAACAGTATTTATTTAATTTCAGATATTTTGATATTTGATGGATTATCACATCGATATATGATATCGTTGTTGTCGTGATTGACTATTCGGTGTGTAGCATCATTGGACCCAGATTTTGGGATTTTAAAATGATTTTTAAAGTAATTTTTAAGAATATACTATATTTTTGGAATTGATCCATTATAAATAAATAAACGTTATAATTTTTAAAGTTATAAAAATTATGATTTTAAGAAATATAGTTAAAAGCTGATTTTTGAAAATAAGGAATTAATGACTTTATAAAAGAGTTTAAATTGGGATTTTGAACTTGTTATAAAAAGTTTAAATATAGGATTTATAAAATTTGATTATTTTATAAATCAAAATGGTGAAGTTTTTAAAGGAATTTAAAGACGTTTTAAAGAATAATATAATTTGATTTATATTAAGAGATTTATAAACGGATATTTATAAATTGAAATATTGACTTATAAAACGAGTTTTTATAAGTGTTTGAATGAAGTGAAAATGAAATTCATAAATGAATGGAATTTATAGAATTATAAACTGTGAAGTTATAAATGAAATTTTATAAGCAGTAGGTTTATAAAATTTATAAAGTTATCAAAAGAATAAATTTTGGATAAATAAACAATCTTATAAGTTAAGATTAATAATTTGGGAAGTTAAATGAACGATTTTGTAAAATAACCGTTTTATAAGTATTTAACTTATAATATGAACGTTTAGTTTCTAATTTAGCTATAAACTGGAATAAGTTAATAAAGGAATTTATAAAAAGGAAGTTTTTATAAATAAATAGAAATGGAATTTATGAACGTTGTTTTATAAATTCGCAAAGGACTTATTTTGATAAGTTAATTGTTATAACTTGGAAATAGAGTTATATTCACGTTTTTAGACAGTGAATAATCCTTTGAATTAAAATGAATAAAAGGATGGAATTTGTTAAAGAAGTATATTCACGTTTTTGAATAGTGAATGATATGTTAAAGAAATTGTTTTTAAATGAGATGTTTGAATTGAATTAAAACGATCTAATGATGTTTTAAAATGTGTTGAGATTCGAAACCATAGATTTCAACATTCGTTGTTGAAATAGACGTTTTCGAGAAATAAAAGGAAATGGTGAACTATAATACTGTTGTTATAGTAAATGATTTCCGAAAGGAAATGTTTTGGTTTAGTATTGGGATTTATATATCTATTTTAATTTTGAATCCATATACTAGTGATTTTGGGTTGTCGTAACGATGTTTTACGCAACATTCGTTTTGGCCCAAGTAAATATGTTTAAGTGAATGATTTCCTTAAAGAATGAATTATATACTTAATTCGATTTAAGTATATTGAATATTTTCAAAGGTTGAAAATAAGAAGATTTGTGGATTACTTATGAATAAATAAGTATGGAAATGTTTTCCAATATGAAGTGAATATTTAGAATTTATCTTTTTGAAGATAAATTGAGAATGAATAATTGAAATCGGTTATTCATGGATATTTTTGAAATATAAATTCATCATGGAATTTATATGTGAAAGTGGAATTTGTATGAAAATAAATGTTGATTTATTTTTGAAGTGTTGAAATAATATATCTTGTAAAGATATTTTGGAAAATAAATAATTTGGAAAATTATTTGGAATCTGGTGATGTATGCATATCCATTGATAGTTCAATAATCGACTATCAATATTTCCCTTTGAATGGGTATTTGTTGTGAATTGATTGAATTTGAATGCACACTTATTTTTGAATAAGCGCTCACTATTCGGGTTAACCGGAAAAGGACCATGGGGTCGTATAACCCATTCCGAATATGTGATACGTCGTTGTGAATCGCATTTGAAGATCGGTGTTGAAGACCGGATATTTGCGAGAGTGATAGGATGAACTATCGATTGACTCTGCACCGAGTAGCTACGGTATTGAGTTCTCCATATGTGATGGTGAATCCGATCAGGATTGTGAATATCCGGATTGCAAGGACTTCTTTGTAAGTGCCTTCGGTTCTGTTCGAGCCCGGAACAGACTTGTATGGATTGTATGCCTGACATTACAAGTTGAGATATAAAGCCGATTTCTTTCAAATATATTTCTGTTGGTGGCGGAGAATTTATTCTTTGCTTAACACCCTTCTTTGAGACGTACGAGCTCAAAGGTTATATAGTTGAAGTTATCAGCGATATATTCCCAGTTTGGTAATGTGACATGCTGAGTGATGCTGAAATGATCATTGTGTTGATTATTTGTGATAGGATCATTTATTTGATCGTCTATCTTAGTGATCATTGTGTTGATCATTTGTTGGCCCAAAGCATGGCTTTTGTATAAAGTATGTTTTTGTGGACGTGAATTCGTCGAGCCTCACATCCCGGAAATGGTCAAAACAGGAAAGAAGCAGCAAGGTTATGAGGGGTAGCGCCCTTTAGGATATGTGCATTTCCTTCTGGAAAAGGGTGGTATCATGGTATGGAGCCCAGATACTTACTCATGTTGAAAACACTTTGTTATGATTGTGTGAATTGATTACGAGCGCTCGGTTGATAAAGGTCCCAAAGGACCGGGGGATGGCATATTCGGTCAGTTGTTACTCAGTTAGGAGTAACCCGGCCTTGTGTTGGTAGAGATCCGGTTTGGTTCTCGGGGATGTCCATCCAGAGGCATTCTCATGTGGCAATGGGAAGTTCTTTGGCCTGACCATTTGTTGGAAATCCAATTCCCAATACGAAACTTGTACGGTATTAGTTGTAGGACCTGCCATTCACTTATGGTGGTCACCACTGTTTGGATAGTAGCTATAGTAGGCATACGATAATGGTCGTATGTTGGCTAAGATTTATATATTTATTTTTGAAATGATTTGTTATTACACTATGCACTAGTAATAATATCAAATGTTATTTTAAAATGCGTATCAAGCATCTTTGACTATCATAAGGAGAAATCTCCTCCGATTCTGCGTTTGCATGTGTGTGTGTGCGGGAGGCCTTATGGTAGTCTCATTTTTAAAAGCATTGCGAATTGATTTAAAATATTCCTCTATTTTGATTTTAAAGTAAATAAACTGTTTTGAGTTCTCACACCAGTCACATGACTGACTCGGAGTTTATTGTTTTCCTTCCTAAACTCTGGGTGCCCACCAATTTCCACACGGGCAGTCAGGAGTTAAGGTTTATCAGGATATTCTGGATATTCTGGAGTTGCTAGAGGCAAGCTGGATGGCATGGCGTATTACTAGTTTATATAGTATTTCTTTTTCCGCTGCACTGTTTATTGTTGTATGTTGTTGTACACTCTGATGATATGATATGATGTAATGAAATATAATGTGATGTAATAACTGATATAGTTCTTTATTTAAAGATTATTCATTTATTATTATATGTTGTTCCGCTGCGAATTGTGAGATTCTGTTGTTGTTCTGTTTTCTTTCTGTTTTCTTCTATTTTAAAATGTTCTACCTTCTTTTCTCTCTTCTCTCTATTTTCTATCTTTCTATTTTCTTCTACCTTTTTCTTTTCTTTCTTTCTTCTTTTTAAAACCCAATACATTCCGGTTTCCGGCCTTCGATTTCTCGGCAGTCGATAAAGTGAGTATCGATGTCGAATTTTCGGAGAACGAAAATCCCTGTCTGTTACAATTGTTGTAACGGAAATCTTGATATAATTCATGATGAGTAGATTACTTCCTATTTTTTAGTATTGTTGTAATGAAATTTTTAATATTCATCGAAGATGCAGTTGCAATATGAAAAACTGGTTTAAAAATAGATTACATCCTTCTTTTAAGCATTTTTGTAATGAAAATCTTGATATAATTCATGATAAGCAAATTACTTTCTATTTTTTAGTATTATTATATTGAAACTTTTAATATTCATCAAAGATGCTGTCGCAATATGCAAAAATGATTTGAAGCACAAAAATGAAAGCATATGAAGTGTTTTTCCTAAAGAATATTAATAACTTTAGTGGTTATAAAGAATGCAAAGATTAAGGAGCATAGATTACATCCATCTTTTTAGTATTGTTGTAATGAAAATTTTGATATAATTCATGATGAGTAGATTACTTCATATTTTTTAGTATTGTTGTGATGAAACTTTTAATATTCATCGAAGATGCAGTTGCAATATGCAAAAATGGTTTAAAAATAGATTACATCCATCTTTTAAGCATTTTTGTAATGAAAATCTTGATATAATTCATGATAAGCAAAATACTTTCTATTTTTTAGTATTATTGTAATGAAACTTTTAATATTCATCGAAGATGCTGTCGCAATATGCAAAAATGATTTGAAGCACAAAAATGAAAGCATATGAAGTGTTTTTCCTAAAGAATATTAATAACTTTAGTGGTTATAAAGAATGCTAAGATTAAGGAGCATAGATTACATCCATCTTTTAAGTATTGTTGTAATGAAAATCTTGATATAATTCATGATGGGTAGATTACTTTCTATTTTTTAGTATTGTTGTAATGAAACTTTTAATATTCATCGAAGATGCAGTTGCAACATGCAAAACTGGTTTGAAGCACAAAAATGAAAGCATATGAAGTGTTTTTCATAAAGGTAGCATACAAAATGCATAAAACGCAAATCATATTGGGAAGAAACAATCTTGAAAAATTCGATTGTTTCGAAGGAAACTATTTGTAAATGATGAAGATCTAAAGAAAGGAAAGTAGAATTATTGTCCTCGGATTTTTAACGCTTGTCTAAGCTATGTTACAAAAGTATTTTGTAACGTTGTGACATTTCGACGCTCGAAAATCGACATGAATACGTCCACTGTATCAACTGCCGAGCAATCGAAGGCCGGAAAATCGTACCGTTAGGGTTAAAGAAATGGTAGAAGATAGAAGAAGAGAGAGAAAGGTAGAACAGAACAGAAAGAAACAACAGAACAATATATGAATCTCACAATCGCAGTGGAACAACATATAATAGATAAATGAATAATGTTTAAACAAAAGAACTATATCAGTTATTACATTAAATCACATTACATTACATTACATTATCAGAGTGTACAACAACAAACAACAACAAACAGCGGAAAAGAAATACTATATACTAGTGAATACGCCATGCCATCCAGCTTGCCTCCAGCAACTCCTGAATTCCAGAATATCCTGATTACCTAACTCTGGACTGCCCGTGTGGAAATTGGTGGGCACCCAGAGTTTAGAAAGGAAAACAATAAACTCCGAGTCAGTCATGGGACTGGTATGAGAACTTAAAATAGTTTATTTTTAAAACAAAGTACAGGATAATTTTAAAATAGATTCGCAATGCTTTTTAGAAAATGAGACTACCATAAGGCCTCCCGCACACACACACAATGCAAACACAGAATCGGAGGAGATTTCTCCTTATGATAGTCAAAGATGCTTGATACGCATTAAAAAGAAACATTTGATATTATTACTAGTGCATAGTGCAGAAAATATTTCGAAAGTAAAGATATAAATTTTAGCCAGCATAGGCATTTCACACTTATGTCTACTATAGCTACCATGTTCAATAGCAGGTTACCGCCACATTCCATGGCAGGTTATACAAATAAAACCGTACAGGGTTCGTATTGTTTCTTTGGATTTCCAACAAATGGTCAGGTCAAGGAACTTCCCATTGCCACATGGGTAAGCCTCTGGAAAGACGATCCGAGAACCTAACCGGATCTCTGCCAATACAAGGCCGGGTTACCCCTAACTGGGTAAATACTGACATGAATATGTCATTCCCCGATCGTAACCGATCTATATCCAAGGATCCTCGATTCCAACAACCACAAAGTAATAAATTTGCAGCAACAACATAGGTTAAGTATCTGGGCTCCATACCATGATACCACCTCTATCCAGAAGGAATGGCATACACTAAAGGGGCGCTACCCCCTAATAACCTTGATGCATCCTTCCTGTTTTGACCATTTTCGGGGTGTGAGATCCGACGAAGTCTCGTCCACAAAGCCACGCTTTATACAAAAGTTGTGCATTGTTCAACAAATGCTCAACAGCACTTAGCATATCACACTACCAAATTGAGAGTATATCACTAATAACCTTCAACTACATAACCTCTGAGCTCGTACGTCTCAGAGAAGGGTGTTAAGCTATAAGAATAAATTCTCCGCCACCAATAGAAATATATTTGAAAGAAATCAGCTTTATATCTCAATTTGTAATGTCAGACATATAATCCATACAAGTCTGTTCCGGGCTCGAACAGAACCGAAGGCACTTCCAAAGAAGCCCTCGCAATCCGGATATTTACTAATCACGTCCGGACTTCCCGTCACTAAGGGTGATAAAACCCCTATATCGGAGATCGGCCGATGCAGAGTCATTCGACGGTAATCCTTCCATTTTCAAAAATATCCGGTCTTCAACACCAGTCATCAAATGCAATCCATAACGACGTATCACATATTCGGAATGAGTTATACGACCCCAAGGTCCTTTCCCGGCTAACCCGAATAGTGAGCGCTTATTTTGAAAATAAGTGTGGCATTCAAATTCAAACAAATCACAACAAATACCTATTTAAAGGTAAATATTGATAGTCGGTTATTTAACTATGAATAGGTATGCTCAACATCACCAGATTCCAAATTATTTATTTTCCAAAATATCTTTACTAGATATATAATTTCCACACTTCAACCATTTGAAAACAAATTTTCAAATCACTTTTCTCCTTTACCACTTTTGAAAACAAATTTCAATCATTTTCCTTACACGGAAATACTTTCATTTCAAAATGGTTCATTTAAACCAATTAAATAAATCCTTAACGATTTACTTTATATTTACGTTCCAAATCCGTAAATTTATCTCCACACTTCAAAAATAAATCAACGTTTATTTTTAAACAAATTTCCCTTTCTTTTATAAATTCCATAGTGAATTTACAATTCCAAAATATCTATGAATATACGATTTCCAAATCGATTTCTAATATTCATTTTCAATTTATCTTTAAAAGATAAAATCTCAAATTTTATTCATATCCCATTTACACGCCAAAATCCACTTATAAGTAAATTTAACTATAAATCTTTTATTTTACAAAATCTATTCATTTTATAACTTCTCAATTTATAAATCTATAAATTTCATTACTTACTAATCCATCCATTTACTATTTCATTTTAACACAAAAAAACTCGTTTTATAATTCTATTATTTTTAATTTATAAATATCAATTTTATATATCTTTTATATAAACCGTTTATAAAAATCCAAAAATCTCAATTTAAACTATTTTATAAAATTCATTAACTCCATATTTCAAAAATTACATTTTAACTATATTTCTCAAAAATCATAAATCTTTATAATATTAAATTCTTATAACGTTAATTTATTTAAAATGAATCAATTCAAAAATTTAATAAAACGTATACTTTCAAAAATCACTTTAAAACCCTTTTTAAATTTGAAAATCATCACTTTAAAATCTTTTTTATAATTCCAAAATTGGCCCAATGATGCAACACACCAAATAGTCAATCACGACAACAAAGACATCATATATCAGTATATGATAATCAACAAATATCACAATATCTGTAATCAAATAAATACTGGTGAGGAATCCAGTTGGATCCCTACACCTGTTTCCCTGCATCCACAGATGTTAGCACAATACCAATTCCGTTCCAATATGGAATATTCGCGGTACATAGGATTTATAAAATACTATCCGCTATTATGCGGCGCAATAGGGTCTCATCCGCTAGATAATGCGGGAAAATCAACTCCAAGTACATAAATAATACCAATTTCACTTTGCAGTGAAATATTCGTGGTATATGTTTTTAATAAATAACCTTCGCTTAATATACGGCGTATAATGTCTATTTAACAATCAATAGATAATAATTTATCATCCAGGCATACAATCATCAATTTTAAATCTAACTATTTAAAATTTAAATCGAAACAATTCGATTGAGTGAGAAGTTTTCACCTTGAATTTCCGATATCAGTTCCAGCATTTTATTTCGAATAAAATTAAACGTGCGTTTAATTTTACCCGAAATTTTCACTACGTCCAATCGACTCCAATCCAACTCCATCGCGTAGTATTCGTCAATACGGTTCCAACGCAACTTGTTTCGTAATTTTTCGACCTCGTATGAACAAGATATGATTTTTCAAAGATTATACGAATTAATATATATATATTACAAATTAAATTTTTATTTACAAACCCTAAATCAATCATGACCGTTGATTACTGAGCAACCAAATCTGGCCGTGAATCACTTTCTTCCCGTTCACACGAGAAAACACCCAGGCCTGTTCGAAATAACCCAGGCCGCCATCATAAATCGAATTTTCGCACCCTACCCCGATGTCTTCCACGATGATCAGATGGCGCAACGTCGCGCGTCTCCCCCAAAGTCACCACCGGCCAGAATCCGGCTCCACTCGGTCAACTGTAGCTCGCGAAAATCGAGAATGAACGTGGATGCTTTACAGTGAAATTCCCATCGATCCGTTGCTCTAATCGCGATCATGACCATTGGATAGCTAGTTCGCAACGTGCTCTACAATATTGTAGTTGGTGATTTCTTGTAATTGTTAACGGATTTGAAGAAATTTGAGGAAGAACGGAGAACAATTTCGGCCATTAATATTATCACTGGCGGCTGTAACCCTAGCCAGCGTGTTGAGTGAAAAAAAATTAAAAGAGTGGTGCTTTTATAGAAAATTTTCAAATTACTATTCACTCGAAATCTTCCGAACTCCAAACAAAGCGTGCTGGCTGGCGTTTCCAGGGTTTACCCCGCGTTCCGGACACAATGGAATAGGTTTCAGAGGCTAATTTGATCTTCTGTGCGAGTTACGGAAATAAACGATCGATTTTAAATTAAATCGGTTAAGCTAATTTCTATGCGTTTGGGCTCGACCCGGACAAACGGTAAATCCGATTGACGCGAAATATGAAACCATACAATGATATCACATTACGGATCCGATGAATCTAGTTTCGTCGAAATTCGAGGCTGTTTAAAAATGACTATTTTAACTACTAATCTGCATGCTGCTTCCCTTTTTGTGCTTGCTGACCCCTCACCAATTCTCATGATGGTTTGAAAGTAGCACTGATTGGGGGAGCTGGTTCTTGTCGCAAACGTTATTTCACGCGCAGTTAAGATAAGATTTCTCTTGCTTATTTCATTTGTCGTAGAAATTAGATTTGATTGTTTGCAGTCCAGTGTGATCAATCTTAGTCAAGTTTCAACTGGTAATGGCTTTAGACTAGAAAACCTTATTATTATGTTCTTGCCAAATATGTCATACGGCGGTTGTCAACACTGTATCAATGAAGGTCCTTCATTATGTATGTTTGCTGAAACTTGTTTGTGATTTGATCGATGATATTGTAATGTATTGTATTATTTAATTTTATGTTATATTAAATATATATACATATATATGTGTATCACATACACATATATAAGTGTGTGCATGTATAAAGTATCAATCTGAAAGTATAACATGTCCGTAAGTTACACCCTGTAAAATTTACATAAATAAATTAATAGTTGATAAGGCTTCAAAATTGGAATGTGAGAAAATGACGGAATTTGGTCACGAGACATGCACTATTGCGTATGTGACGATTTTAGAGCAACTTTCGTATTTGGAGTTTCGTGATCGGTGTTCAAACAAAGAAGTTACGAGCGTTTAAAGCATTCGAAATGAAAATAATTAGAAAACAAAAATAGTAATAAATATAATTAATAAACGGGAACCCACCGGTCGGGCCCCACTATGGACCGGTCGACCGCTCATAGGGGTGCAGTCGACTGGCCGATGCACATCGGCTAGGATTTGAAGCTTGGTCAATGACCCGGATTTAAAATTTTTAATCTAACGGATACAACTGATTCGAGTACTTATAAATACAGCCATAATCCCTCACTTCTCTTCTCATAATTTCTGATTCAAGCAACCAAACTCTTCCAATTTCTCCTCCATTATTCCTCGTAACTATAAAATAATTTGTATCTATACAAATTGGAGAAAAGCAGATTTTTTTTGGAGAAGAGCAGAAAAAAGAGGAGAAGCGAATCAGCGTTGCACAATAAAGAGGTAAATTTCAGTATTATGAATTTATATTCCTCTTAATCACAAATTTCTTCTTGGACCTATAATTCTAATAGTATGCATATACCATGTTATACATATTTCTTTGGACTAAAAAGGAGATGGAGTTGAATTAAAATATTAGACTCGGATTTGGAGATTTGGAAAGCCTGAAAAGGCGAGTGAAAAATTGTGCAATGTAACTATAATATTGGAATTTATTTCATTGTGTTTTTATTTAATTATTATGCCTAAATAAAGTTTTAGAGAGTTGTAGGTTCGAATTAAATGCATAAAATATTGCCTACATATTCTGTAATTTAGGAATATTACTTACACCTAGATCTGGAGGTTAGTCCCCAAGTTATTAAAAGTTGAATATCAATAAAGTATAGAATTTATTCCAGATCTACATAGGGTCGTAAAGATGTTGGTATAATTTAGATCTGCCTTAATTCCATTGGAATGTGAATTTCTGTTTTTTAATTTGTTGGAAATATTATCCATGCTACCTCCATTGATCATCTAATTTCTTAAATATACAGAAAAATTGCAGCGTTTAGATTGACAAGGAATATACACAAAAAGGGAAAGATATGTGTAAAGTATGGATTTTCTTTCCGTGGTTTGCACCGTATATTTCAATAAAAAGAAAAAAAATTCTTGTAATTTCAACCGAAGCAAATCTCTTATTTTAGATTAATTTATAGAAGCTAATAACGGAAAACTTTTTTGTAAGGATAATTCTAACGGGTTAAAATATGGATGGAAAAATTATAGTTAGGGATTAATACTAGAAACAAAAAAATACATACATGAATATGTAAAACCATGCTAAACATTCAAAATAAAATTATAATTAATGCAACATAATACACGTTAATATTTGTAGTAGATATATTTAGAACGTTAGAACAAATCGCATAACAAATAATAATATTAGGAAATAAAGATGGAAATATTTGTAACTTCAAAATTAATTGGTTAATAAATGTGCAATAAATAAGGAGTTACAAGAATTTAAATATGTTATAAATGGATTAATGAGACTGACTAATGAGATAAGGTAAAATTTTAATAAGTAAATAAATGTCATTAAGAAAATGTTCTGGTAAGATAATAATTATTTCGAGCAAAGTGGCATTTATAAAAATTGTAAATAAACATGTTAGGTAATAATTAAATATTATAAAGCAATATAATCATCATTATGGTAAATTATATAGCCTTAATTATTCAAATACAGATTGGGGGTTTAGCCCAACACTTAAACTAAGGATGATCGATTTGATTTTGTAGGTTGGGATGCGAGGTTAGTAGAGTTATACAACAGAAGTCTGTCCTTCATTCAGAGACTACCTACAGTTGTGTACACTCACTACTGATGTGGAATATCGCCAACCATAAGACCCATAGAAATGGAATATGAGTTGTGAATAAGAAAGAGAAAATACCGAGGGTTCGCCTAGGATTTGAAGTACTAAATGACCCCATACCATATAGGAAATGGGGCGTGATGCATTTTTAATAAAAGACAGTAAGTAACTTAAAGGGGTATGGTTATACCACCTTTTGGCTAGGTAGTATACCATTGGATTTGGCCAAACAGACATCATGACCATCAAGGCGGGAGGCCCAAAGAGATGGTTACCAGGCTTGGAGATCAGCTATAAACAAGACTATGGACGATGGTCAAGCAGATTAGGATCAGATCCCTAATTTTTGTCCCAATCAAGGTGCAATCAGTATGAAGTGACATGGAATGCCTCATGAGGATATATTTCAAATTTCAAGTCGATTGGAGTTCATATGCTTGAGTTATGGAAAAACGAAGAGGGATCAGATTGTATTTAGCTCTACAGTACAACTCAACGATGATCACCCCATAACTCAACAACCATAAGGCACATTGAAGTAAAACTTTATGAACTAGAACAAGGGATCCTATGGAGTCTACCCTAGGGATCGCACGTCATTTAGAGGAGTCTGGAGGGATCGGCCCTTATCCCTCCAAAGGGATCGGCTATAATCAGTCTTCACAACAATATCGTAACAATGATCGATCAATAACTCAAGCTCCACTAAATCAATTGGCATGAAACTTGGAGACTAAACATAAAATACAACATGGAGTAGCCCCTCTAGGGATCGCATGGCAATTGGAGAGGTTTGGAGGGATCGACCTCTATCCCTCAATATGCCGATTTGTTTAGTGCAAGTGAGCTACTTAACCCTTAGATTATTCTTTGAATTGCATTAGTAGTATGACGATTAAATTATATATTATATTACAAAAGCCATATATAGGAATCATCATTTTCGATGGTTACAACCGATAGACTAGCATTGACGATGCGTATGGCCCGCTTCATATTTGAGAAGTATTAAGTAGCCAGGGATTATGTAGTGAAATGTTAAGATGTATATATATACATATGCATATGTGTGTGTACATATGTATATATGTGTGTGTAGCCAAGGTTTTAAATCTTAGATTTTGGTCCCGTCTCGTCTCGAGAATTCTATACATAATATCTCATATCAGACGAGATCTCGAGGGAGATGAGTCTATCTCGAGTGTACATCTCAGATTGACATATTGGATTTTAAAATCCTACTCGGGACAATTTCGGAGTAACTTAAGCATCTAAAATTGACATTTTAAAGATTTTTATAATAATTGTTATTTAAATATAAACTTAATAACATACATAGTTTAAAAAAAATCAATAATTTTAATTTTTTTAGAGGATAGTGGCTAAATGATTGCTTAAATGGATTTTACTCATTTGAATATTAAAAATAAAAAATAAACAAAAAGTCATCTATTTTTTCTCACTCGTTAAAAAATAAAAGATAGAGTTAGAGGGCCAGTAAAAAAATCATTAGAATGCAAGTTCTTTTGGACGAACATAAGAAGTTAAAATAATGTGTGAATAAAAAAACATCTTCATTTAAGATCTTCTGTTGAGATTTATCTAAAATCTCATTTAAGATCTTAATATCTTGTACGAGATGAGTGTCGAGTAATAGATAAATATAATTTTATGTCTCATTTCGCTCAAGTTCGAACATGAGATCTTGAGTGAGATCTTGGGTGATATGAACAAGATTTAAAACAGTGTGTATAACATAACTTGGAAAAGGTTTGGTTAGATATATCGTACTCATATAATAACTAATGGATTAGCCATAAATAATAGACATAGCATTTAAATGGAACCAATCGGTATAAGTTCATGTTATGGATAAAGTATGCAATTTTTCAATAACCAAAATGTTATACTGACCCCCTTCCTCATTTCAACCCACAGGATAAATTTAGAGGGACTGATCGTTGGAACAAGATGAGAACGGTTGATGGAGAAGTCTTCTTATTCATGTTCGAACCTGACGAGGTGATTTGATGTCTAAAGGAACACTGTTGATTCCGAGGTAGTTGCATAAGTCGGTATTTATGTTCTTTTATATTTTACATTATGTTGTGACTTTAGATTGATCGGTATCTGATATACTTATGTTTATTATAGGCTACCAAAATCAATGATCTATACTTTAATGGATTTGGATTTTGTCAACATTTAGGGCCATTAAGGTGCGAATTGTTATATTTCGTATCAGAGCTTAGGTTAATCAATCATAGGAATTAGGACATTTTGAGAGAACATATTTGTATTTATATATATATATATATATAGACACACACCCCAAGCTCTATAAATTTCGATCATAGAGTAGTTGGGGTCGTATTCCGAAAGGATGGCCAAGGCGATTGTCAGTTAGGAAAATATTTATAGAGTTAAAAATCACGCACCTTACCCCGATTACCCTATGGAGTGTTGGCTGTATGCAAGGCGTTAATTAAGAAGAGCATAAGTACAACAGATGAAAGATTCCAGAGGCTGGATGGTACTTGACTTCTTTGTTAAAACTTGGTTGCCTTGTGATTGTGGATTTTGACGGATTAGTGATTGAAGATGCATATTTTATCTAAATAGGTAGGAAATAAGGATCTATATGTTATAAATATCTGAAGGCAAGTTCTCGCAAAAGAATGTTCATCGATCACCATAAGGTGACAAACCGAATTTTATCATAGAGGAGTAGAAGAAGAAAAGTCCATTTCTGGGTCCGACCCATATGGGAGAATTAAAAAAAATTGTGAAAATGCCTTGAAATGTTTGGATGGATTTCTAAAAGGATTTTTCCAAAAGGGTCCATTTGGAAACTTTAATTTTGAAAGCAGGAAAGTTTTGAAATTCTTAAATATATATATATATATATATATAGTAATATAAAAAGATGAAGTACCTTGGTTTAAAAGGTTTTTGGCAAAAATGAGATTTCCATTTTCGAAATAAATAGAAAAGAAGCATATGATTAGCTAGACGATTTTTCCTATTCATAAAATCATTGGAATTTTTTGAAATCCTGTCTTCAAAGGGTGTATATAATAGAAATGACATTTAATTTTATTGGGGTATGTAGTAAGGAAGTGTAGAAATTTCCGCTGGTAAAAATAAAAGGAATATTCCCGTATAAAAATAATACGAAGAATAATAGCTGGAATATTTTCGCGTATTAAATCTTGTTAATGGCAGAAGCAGTATAAGTTAAGAGAACTGCAAAATAAGAGAGCAAAAGGTTTGAAGAGCTAAATGGTAAGTTCGGGCTCCGTCATGTAGCGGACAAGAATTTTTTGGGACAGCTCGGATCGTGTCGGATTGAATAAGATGTTGCAAAACGATTGTTATTATTAATTAACCTGTCCCGAATTAGTTCTAGGTTCAACCTACACCCAAAATTCGGTTAATGGTCGATCCTAGCAGTCGACTTCAGCGGTTCACCGATAACCCTAAAGCAGTAAAGCTCTGGAACAAAATCAAAGACAACTAAATCATGGAAAAGTCTCAACAACACATACACACACATGCATATGCATGTGTACACATGGTGACATGCAACAGTGAAGCCACCGGACTACATGAAATCTAACAATAACCAATGGACTCAGATTTGAAGTAACAAGAAGGATCAACTAAACCCAGAAATGATGACTGGAAACACTATAGCAACTCAACACAATGCATATGTTAGCAGTGATGTACACATTGAATCAAACAACTATACATAATGTGAAGATATCAAGTGAAGGCACACCAGCTTGAATGTACATAAGCAACAATGCACATCAACTATCAAGTACAGACTCAATGAAACAACACTACAAACAAGCCACATGTTCCAAACAACTAATATTACACATAACTTCAAGCATGCAACCGAATACAAGTTGAAATGCTCAGCTCACAAAAATGCAAAGCTATGCCAGAAAGTGCAGACCACATTCATATAAAACTGTGGTCAAGTACATACATATATATATATGTGTGTATATATATGTATGTATGTGTATATATATATATGCATGTGTAGTGATAACTAGTACAGCAGCTCGAATGAGCACGTGCACTTATATACATATGCAACAGCCGGAATACAACTAGAGAATCACCAAACAAGTGAGGTAGACAAGACAATAGTTCCGGATAAGTGAAACATGGAGATGGCATTGATGTACACATATAAAACAATGGACAATGTAACCCAGACCAATGTCATGATACAACTACAGATGCAAGCAAGTCAGAAATCAAGGCATGTAGCCGTGGTGACCAAGATAATAACAAAGTCAAATTTACACAAAATCAAAGTGGCCAAAGTCAAATGTAATAACAGTTTCAAGTTGAACAAGTCAGTGCCGAAGTTAAATATTATCACAGTCAATATAAACAAAGAAAGGAACCAAAGTCAAGTTTAGATGCTAGAAAATCAAGCCATGGTAGCCATGGAATCAAACAAGTCAGAATCGAGCCATGATAATCAAGTAATCACAAAATATATGAATTTGAACAAGTTAGTACAAATCTCAGGCATTCAAGCAAAATTGAACAACAAAACAAATTATCAGACAATCGAATATTTAGGGAATTGAACCCTATTTAAACCCATAGTCACCATTTCCCTAAAATCCATCGAGTTCAAGCAAGCCAATCGGTAAAGCAAAAAGCATAAATCACATACCATTAAAATCGAACTCGATCGAGAAGCAACCGCAAGCAACAATCAACAGAGGGATCAAATCGAAGAGTATTTCATCACTGCAATATCAAGCGGCGCCTCATTTTCAAAGCCCTAGTTTATAAATTTGGACGAACGGTTATAAAAGAGAAAGAAGCCATTTTTAGCGCGAAGGAAAGAAGGTCGAAGGAATAAAAAGAAAATGGGGATTTCTTATTTGGGCCGGTTGCCATAAAGTATCAATTGGGCTTTATTTTTAAAATCAGGGTTTGATTTTTAAATTGTTTTTCAATTTGTATTTTTTTTCTTTTAAAACAGTTGTAAAGTCTAGTGTGTGACTAGAGATGAACTACAGTGGTGTAGTTCGAGACTTCGTGACTCAATGGCTGAGTTGTGGTAGAGTTTTGAGTGTACAGTCAGGTTAGTCAATAGCAGGTGTCGCGAGTTTACGTGTGTAAGCGTCTGACTACTTAATTTCTAGTAGAAACCTTGGTGGCAGCACGTAGGCAGGGTTTTTCCGAAGCTGGGTAAATCTGTGTTGTTCTGTTTCTGTCTTTTATATTCTGCTATTATCCATGTTGCTATTTTTCTGCTATTATCAGTACTGCGATTATTTTATATATTTCCGCATTAATTTTTTATAATTAATAATATCACCCTATTCACCCCCCTCTAGGGTGAAATCGATCCTACAATATATACATCATCAAACATATATATAAATATATATAATAGTTAAATATATATGTATATATATAAGGCTAAATAAAATGTATATATATGAATAATTAGTTCCATTCAAATACTTAAAACATATATATATATATATACGAGTATGGTGGCACGTCCGTTGGACGTGTGCCAAGAAGGAAGTGTGAAAATTTTGTGTGTGATACCGTTATGGTGGTGATATATATACACATAGACACACATACGTACATATGTACACAAATATATGTGTGTGTATGTGTGTGTCTATGTATGTGTGTGTCTGTTTTATATTTTCCCTTCTTTTCTGTACAGTTGCAGTAGTGTAGAGCTATATATTAATTTTGGTCTAATTATATAGGTTGGCCAGCACCGAATGAGAAGTTTGAAGCAGCCAGGAAGTAGATTGATGCACCAAGGAATGCAATAAAATGAACATTCATTTGTTGATGCAGTATTTGAAAAAGAACAAAGCCACACAAACAATGCATTTTTTAAACAATATTCATGGAGAATAGTATTAACAATATTTAGTATCTATCATGGCCTATAGTGATGAGTTTCGGTCTTTTTTTAAAAAAAGGGCAACTCTGAGTAGAAGTTGCTTCTTATAACTTGAGTAAAAAATATTATTTAACCTTACGAAATGACTTGATTTGTACGTAATGAATCATTTTTTATGTGCATAAATGCACAAAGCATCCATTTATCAAAACATGAATGAGACTAAATTATTTTAGGAATAATTGAACTGGTAAAGAGAATAATTAACTATTACATCAACATTCAAAGAAACGTAATAAATATTAAATTAGCATTTTCAATAGTTTGGATCTTAAATAAATTACATCGCCTCTATTTTAAAAAGTAATAAATTAGCATGTTAATATATGAGAAATTTTTCTTCTCAACCACAAAGATCGCATCTCCCACTTCATAATAAATGCTCAATATTTGTTAAAGTATAAAACTACTTGACGCTAGCGTATAGATTTCGAAATATCATTTACCATAATATTGTTATAAAATTTTGTAGGATTTAAATTGATGTAATAATTTTTCTATGTTTTTTCAAGGGTGATGTCAACAATAGTAGCTTGTAAGTAATCTATAAGCACTAAATTTGAACCAAACTGAGAAGAACGAAGTTACAACCTATACAACTAAATTTAAACTAAAACTGTAAATGAACTAAAGTGGTCCCTCGTTTAAACCTTCCAGCTTCTTCTTCAATCATCTTTCCTTTAAAATCTCCCTCCCCTTGTATATTTTCACTGACATATATCTACTTGTACACACATAGAGTCCTCTGCAATGTAAATGAAAAAACTCCCTACTGTAATGAGTTTAAAGATCAACTATGAAATGTCAAAAAAATATAAACTTTGCCAAATGAAAAATATTCTATGCAAAATACATTCACCATATATATATGGTTTAATAGTAATGAAAAATACAGTTCCTGTAACTTAGATATATGCAATGAGAACACTAAGTAACATGGTTTGAGTTAGCTTGCACTTGTCATTAGTTTAATTATTAAACAGAAAAATTTATCCATATAACTTCAAACAAATATTGTCATGATTCAGCCTTTATTTAATCTTACAACTTTAACGATTAATATAACAACACAATAAACCAATTTTTACATTAATATGATAGGTAAAGAAAAAGAATTCGAATGAATTCTAGAAACATGTACCCATTACAATATCTTTCATGACCACGTCATGGGAGAAATACACTTTTGTTGGCCATTGCACTGGAGTAGCAGGCCACTGCATTCAAACTTGCCAAGGTATCAGGTCAACCAAGAACTTAAGCGGCACAGTTATGTGAGATTATGAACTTGTAAACCATCTAATGCTTCAGTGAAGAAAACTAATATTTGATGGTTCTTGCTAGATAGCATTAGCAATGCTCAGCATACGATATAATATTATAAGCCAAATATAGCAAGTACATGATCATTATTCTCCGGTCAATGTATAGATTTATATACACATACAGATTGTTTTGCTTTCATGTTTTCTTTCAGCTTACTGTTTATAGCTATGACGTCAAACCGGTATGCCGCAACACAATTTGAATGGTGCTTTGGTAGCTTCTTCCACCCTAGAGCTATATATGTAATTTAGAAAAGAAAAATATCAATGGTAAGTAAAAATATAAACTTTATGGTAAGGATGAACATTTGTTATTGTACCACATTTCTATGATACTATGATACATTCATTTATTTACATTCATTTAATCATGAATTTGCAATTGCGTTGCTATTCAAACATGGATTGAAGGTATCGATATGTACATTAAAATAATTGTTGATGTCTGGTAGACTAAAGGAACAGCAACAATTACTAAAATGTGACAATATGTTAACATTAAACCCTTAGGGGTTCGTATTGTTGTAACTTGTGAGAAATATCGGACCTTCATTCTGAGTCCGGCAAATAATTTGGAGAAAATTTATCTATGCCAATAGACCTGAAGAAACTTTAAATTATGCCACCTTAGTTTCGCCAATACGGTTTTTAGGGTCATGTGCAGAGCACATGCATAAGTAAGCATAACATGAAAACCATTCTGTACAAATTCAATTTGAATAGAATAATGAAATTCATATTGGAAAGTGAGTCGTCACACTTGCAATATTGCCAATGTAAGTTAAAAGGTCAACAGATAATGGATTACCTTAAACTGTTAAAATCAAAAATTAAGGAATCAAAGGTGCAAGTGCATTATCTTGAAATCGGACGCCACTGTTTGACAATTTATAGGTGGGAATGATGACTAATGGAAGTAATAACGTGATTAAAATTAAGATGGGGAAAAAGAGGTTCGTTTCAATTGTTTATTGTCTTATTTAACTCTGTTCTTAATTTTTAAAGTTAGTAGAACAGTAAGATAGTTTAATTAAATTATTAAAGTAGGACTTATTTATGTATTGTATTAGTTATTGATCTGTAAAATTTAAATTATAACATTTTAAAGTTTTAAACCTAATTTTACTGCAGCTTTTATTCTTTTGTAGTTTTACTTTTAAAATTGAAACCCTGATTATACAGTTGCAAATTAATTGTAAATTAATTTAATAAATTTTGATTGTTTATAAATTTTATTTTTAAATTTACAGTTGAATATTACAGTTGAAAGTTAACCTTGTATTTACTAATTTCGTAACATTTTAAGTTTTTCTTAGAATTTTGAACGTAAATAGACCAAAACTTTATATCTTGTATTTGGAGTTTTCAAGATTTTAAATCTGTAATGCAGATTTTTAATCAGTAATGATAATCTGTTAAAGTAATATCTACAAATAAAAATTAAATCATTAATATATAAAGCAAAAACCTTAGTCTAAGGGTAAAAGTGAAGCGGCATACGTGCCGTATACGTGCGAGTTACACTGATTTGAAATTAAACATATATAAAATAAGTTTTTTTCTTCTGTATCAAAAGCGGAACCAAAAAAAAAACAAAATATCATAAACTGGAAATGGTAAGTAAAACTGATTATTGAACTTCGAAAATGATGTATTCGTACTATGCAAAAAAATTTGCAAAACTTCATCAGTAGGTATCAGAGGCATGCTGGTAGATGGAAGTAGAAGATAAACAGTAGTACTTAAGAGCTGGAATTTTACACTGCAAATTGTTATTGGTCACTGCAAAATACATATTTTTCAAAAGGCTAGCTAGCCAAAACTGGTTAAGAGCTTTAAACCCAAAACTGATGTACGCATATGAAATATATTGGTTTAAAATCAAATGTATATCAAAAGCATTGTAGAGTTACGTTTACGTTGAATCGTCAAAAAAAAAATTCCTTTCCAAACCATGATGTATAAATTTTACTGCGAGTCAATGGTGAGACAAAACTTGTACGGTGCACACTGTTGGTTGTAAATTCAAAATTTATATGTTTCGAAAAGCGAACTGCAAAAACTGCTAAACAGCTAGAAATTCAAAGGTGATATACACGTGTGAATTATATCGTTTTCAAGGTAAACATTATTTTTGTTAGGCTGACAGTGACGGTACAACATGAAATTGACTATTGAAAGTAGCAGCAGCCAATATGTACTCAGACTAAAGATATATGAAGGTTAAAAATAGGAGCATGTACTGCATACGTAGAAAAAATTGCTCAACCTCTTTAAATTCAGAACTACTAAAAAGCATACAGTGTGAAGTAGGAGAAGATAGAAGATTAATTGTTATAAACTTAAAACTACCCATGTTAATTAGTTAACAAAAAGCTAAATGCGACAAAAAGAGAAATCAAAATAATCTTTTACATTATCCATCGTGGACTCTTACTAAACCGATATTTTTTTGTGTGGAATTAAACAGTTACAAAATTTCTATAGTCTGGAAATTCCAATAAAAAGACATTATCGTAATCGAAGCGAAAATTAAATAATGAATGATCTGTAAAAGTTTAAAGAACTAAAAATAAGCAAATTAATTTCTTTTGTAGAAATGTAATTTTTGAGTAAAATATCAAATAGAAGATGTTATGTTTAAAGGAGCACATTATCCATTGTGGACGTTTAGTAAGTGTACATTTATTTGGAATTTAAAACTCACAAAATTTGATGAGCACACAAATTCCACTAATAAGAAGTCAACGTATTCGATAGTAAAATTAAATATTGAATGATCTGTAAAAGTTTAAAAGTTAAAAATTAGCAAATTAATTTCATTTTTGCGACTGTAATTTTAAGTGAAATATCAAATAAAAAATCTTATGTTTAAAGGAATACATTATCCATTGTGGACTCTTACTAATCTTACAATTTTTCAGAATTTAAAACTCTCAAAGTTTCTTCAGTGCAAATTTCACTAATAAGATGTTAACAATTTAATCTATTTTACCAATTTTAAACTAATTAAATTTATTTTAAACAAAAAAATAAGTTCACATGTTTGTTAAAATCTTTGTACCATTTGAAGTTTTAAAAAAAGTCACAGAAAAAAATAAAAATAAAAACCATTTCCAATCAACTTTGTAAAAGTTAAATATGTGTAGAAAAATTGATGCTAGATCTGCATGTTCAAGTAAAACAGTACACAACAAACAATCTGTGTATTTTCTGAATAATCAATGCTCCAAATATGTCTGGAGAGTAAATTGAAATGATGTGTCGGGTAGCAAATTTTACATTCATATGTACAAAGGAGGATCAACTCTCCTAACCGTATGCGAAAACAGAAACCCAATTTTTTTTTACCCAGGCTTAGATTGTAAAAAAGTGTGAATGGACAGTAGTAATGAATCTATTATCTTGAATTGTAGACGCTACTGAATACATGAGCCTTATAAGCTCTATAACAACGTAACATTTAATGTTGCGATATTAGCAATCAAACATTTGATTTTATAATATTTTGCACAAAATGGTTGATTAGGAAGAAGGACGTTGACACATTGTCCTCTAGATGGTATATGCAGCTAGCATCGTATACTCATCAAGCTATTTTTTTTTTTTGCTATCATATGCTACATATACTTCATTTTTTTGTCCAAGAAATGTCAAATTATTCAGTTATGTTGGTTTGATTTCATCTATGAATTCATGTGAAAAAGAGTGAACATGACACATGGTGTGCCAAATATTGTGTCAGTTAGAACATTTAAAAGATTAAGGAGTAAGATCACAATATGCAGTCAACTGCTACGTTTTGAAACCAACCATGCAATGAATGTTCTAATGCCAAAATAAAAATATAAGGTAACACAATATCATATTAGAATTCTGATGTTAGAACAAAAATGCATAAAATTTCAATCTTTGATTTCATAGGTTGTATATTTCTTTAATGAAGCAGTTAAAGTAAAAACCGCATGTGCATTCGACCAAACATGCATTAAGTTACCACAGACTAATACTGGTTAGTCTTAATGCACAACGAATAATCAATAAAAAGGGTCTTCTCAATATAGCAATGCATGGCAAAATGCAATTTTGTTGTGACCCGACGTGTAATTTATGAAGAAGCTAAAAATGATTAAAAGGGGACCCTTTAAACTGGAAACTCACCAAATTAAGTTTAAAAAAGTATGCGACAGCTTAAGGAAGAGAACAACATGGTTTTACCGAAGGCAGGTGCATGATCCAAATAATTAGGAGTTAACCCGACAACATAAAGAGGGGCTATATAACCTAACAAACACATTGCAAAGTTGTCCAAAATTAATAAAATATCAAGCTAAGAAGAGTAAAGCTTTCTGAAAAAGGAAACTAAAACTACCAAAATTCTTTTGCTGTGCAAAGTGCTTTAAGCTTGGATCTAACCTTGGTTTGATTATTATTCCGTTTGCAAATTGAGGCGTGTAATAGATCGATAAGATATCACTCCCAAATTAACCTTAAAAGGGCATGGATCCTTATCAATAGCAACTATTACGTACATGAAAACAAATTTATATCTTCCAGTGTATTTTCATACAGGCACAAAATACATTAACGTGTGTATTATTCATGTTCCCATCAATACTTGTTGGCTATCATATAAAAGCTAAGATGGATTAAAAAATGTACACAGAGTAAAGTCCTTGGTGTTTGCCGTCTAAACAACATCATTAACAACGTCCCAGGCTTAAAACAAAGGACGAAACACGTTAAGAAATACCATGATTACAGGCAGATTTTTTTTCTTAAGAAGTAAAACTATAAATAAAAAAAACATGACTAATACTACCATTAAGCCAACATATATTCAGTTCTAGACATACCGGTCTTTCAAATTTTAATGGCTCGATTAGTTTGGCTCTATGTTTACCTGGAACGCCTGCAATATAATTGAAGAAGGATGAATATGGAACCATTTGCTGATTTAAAATTATCAAGTTAGGTGACTATTGCCCCAGTTGTTAATAACAGGTAAAAAAAATTTGATGACAATTAAATGATAGGGTGAAAAAAGGAATATCGGTCCATAAGACTGATATATTAGCAGCTATGGAATCATAACAACGAAAAAAACAATAAATAGAGTACAATGATGTTAATTAAACCAACATAATAGTCATGCTAATTATAGGTGTTAAATACAGTGCGAAAACATGTTCTACAATCGAGGATATTTGGTTAACCGACTTCTAATTCCATTCTAATTCCATCATATGAATCCCTAATTATTGTAAAAAAAGAAAGAGTTAAAATAATCTACCAAAAGTTCAAAAGGTTTGGCTACTATGTCAAAAAATCACTTACATAGAGAAATTAATAGCATAGATCAGCCTCTTGTGGTTTCGGATCCTCCACCTCCCTATCAACAGAAGGTCGAACATAAAAATAACTGAACACTGAATTTCTTGGCAATTGAAGATCCTACACTGAAATTTTAAAAGCGGATCGAACATGCGTTTGGAAGTGAACAAAATTGGGTCTAGGGTTTAGGCTCTAGCTCTGGGCACGCAATTGGGGATCGGAAGCGGGCTATTACATTGATAGGTGTGTTCAGTTATTGGTGACTGTTTTTCATTTTTTTTTCATTTCCGAGGGATGGTGGCATGAGGTGATGGGTTGAGAAATGAACGGGAGGAAGAAATGAGTTGGCAAAGAAACGTGAAGACGTGGTGTTGATGAGAAAGTCAGGCATACCCTTATTCTCAATAGACGGTTTTTTTAAAGAAAGGGCAGTTTTGGTAAACCAAAAAAGGCTTCACTTTGACCCTTTGACCACGGGTTTTGCATTATAGTATAGATATATATATATATATATATATATATATATATATATATATATATATATATATATTAAAATTATTTCCAAATCAAAATTAGCATAATAAACATACAATAATAATTTTATCATTATTTTATATATATATAATAAATAGTTTCGTTCATAATAATTAAAAATATTAGTAATAAATATTGAAAAAACAAATTTTAAAATGTAAGAAAATTCAGGATCATAAAATACAGGTTTAAAATTTTTTTTCATGATTTTTTGAAATAAAATATTATATTTAATAAATAAAAGAAATGTTCAACCTAAGTAATTTAATTATTAAAAATATTAAATGTTAACAAAAAATTCTGAAAATTTCTCCATGGGTTACTGCATTGATGCAATATTTATTTTAAATATGATAAACAATTCAAATAATCAATAAAAGATAATTTAAAATTATTTATATGTATAAAAAAATTATTTTCGAATTTGATAATTCATATTATGTATAAATAGGTGAAAGGAAAAATTCTAAGCCGTTTATACGCTATAAATATACATATATGTAGTTATATGTTTAAAATATACATTAGTCTATATTTAAATTAATATATAAATATACGCAAAATAATTAATAATGAAACTTTTTAATTTCTTAGAGCAAATTATGTTTGTTTATACATAAATTATAACACATGATAATATAACTATGCACATAACCAAACTAATTTGTGACAACTACATATACCTACGAAAATCTCACCTAACTAGTTATACAGCATTAATATATATACAGATTTGGGATTATTCAATATTAAATCATAAATATGATATGATTACTGTTTATATAAATAAAATAATAATTGATGATGCCTTTGAGTCCGCTTGAATCAATGAATTCTCTTCTCTAGTTATGCTCGATCCGTCAGATTGCAAGTCTGGAATCGTCGACCTTTTCTATCAAATAGTGCTTTTACTTAACTTGAATTGATTTGAGATTCTTAGAACGGATATGGGGATTAATTTCGGCCAGCAAACTTGATAATTATGGCAGCCAAAAGTTATTTTTGGATTAAGGGTTTAAATATATATACATAGCATTGTACAAGAGAGATATTAGGACAATCTCATTACCTATTCTTTCTTAATCTTAGTCGTCCATCTCTAGGTCTAATCCTAAGCTTTAGCCGCCTCCATTGTCAAAGCCGAAATTTGCAGCCCTATTGATGGGCTTTAAACCCATTTAAGCCTAAGCCAAAACGCTACGCAATTAAATCTAATTTAATGGCTTATTGATATCGTATATCGATTGGTACATTTATAACTATTATAAATATATATAACAATTTTTATTTCTCAAACTGTATTCAGATTTTTGTAATTAATATTTCATAAATATTAATTAATTTAATTTATTTATAACAATTATAAACTAATTAAATCATTCAGTCTTAATGGAATTCATCATTTCAGTTGTGTAACTCTTAGATGTAAATTTGGTCAGCAATAAACACCGAACAATTCGAATGTAAATGTTTACACGTCACTTAGCAAGTGGTGTGACATTATGGCCAAATTTATCGCATATTCATTTTCAGTAAAATCTTATTTAATTTAATAAGCATTACCCGTTAGCGCCATTTATATACACCAATTCTCTTCGGCAAAAACTGTATCACTTTGGATTTATGGAATTTGGTAATGGTTAAAATTCCAATATTGTCCGTATTCAACTCTATAGTTCAAACACAAAATCCTTGGTTCAATAATAACAATTATTATTAACCGTACTACTCTGACCAAAGATTTTGGCTTTGGGTTGAGTTGACTTTGACCATGATACTAACCTCATATAACTGAAGTGACGAATCCTCTCTTGAATAGCGTCTTCCTTCCAATAATTCCACTCGACCCAACTATAATCATTTGATGTATGTCGTTCCATGATTGACTATAATCAAAGGAGATTTTTCATATTGAATGTTGACAGTATTCTCAAGTCAAAAGAATTGTGTAAATTAGTCACATCGATATTTTCTATTTGACCTTAGTTATATTAATGAATAGAAAATTATCGAGTGAGTCATTCCATAGTTATCCAATAACTATCAGCACGTAACCCCTTGCTGCCCCCCCATAGTCATGAGTAATATACTGTCCAACATTTGAATAGCGTTACGTACTCTAGTCTTAACAAATACATTGATATCCAGTCCCGATGCATCTTGATTATGAACATTTAAAATGATACATTTGTTTCATTATGATAAATTACTCACGGTTACAACACTTTGCAACTACCATCACAAAACATATCATTTATGGATTTTCTGTTAAATATACTTTTAGTTAAATTTATTAATTAATATAACTACATTATATCACGTATATAATAGAAAGAAAATATCTTAATTTCGAAGAAGATTGGTCAACGAGTTAGATATATGTAACAATTTACATAATTGCTCCTAGGGCATACCCCTAACTCTATCACTTATATCATTATAACCATATACAATAAAAAATAAATTGAAAATCTCACTTTCTTTCTAACAAGGTTCACTATAAGAGTTAAGTTATATTATATTTTTTTGCAAAATTACCCTTGGGGAAAATCCTTAACTGTATCAATGACACCGACTTTAAATGCTCAACTTCTAAATCTTCGATATCAATGTAAATACCATCTTCCTAGGCATCTTCATTCCTATGTTTTGACAACCAAGATTCTCTTTCTATCATGTCACTCTTAAAATTACTACGATAAAAATCTTTATAAATATGACATCTTGACGTAATATACTCATATTGAACTAATATCTCCTCAAGCAATCCATTAAATAACTCTACCTTCACAATCTTCATAAACATATAATGGGCCTTCAAATCAAAAACCCTAATATAAGATCAATTTTGTCCCTATTACCGTCTTTACATTTGATGGAGTACCCAAAACATTAAAAATAACACTAATCACCTTTTCCACAACATAAAATCCGAACAAAGAAATCTCACACAGATCAGTACTGTAAAAGATAATTCTTTAGGGAGATTCAAACATAGATATCACTTTTGAGGCAATTTTGAATTAAAAAACATACGAACTATCTTTTAAAAAGCTTCCACATTAAACCACGTTTTTAAATTATTATTTAATATTTTTAATAAGAAATTTATTTTAATTAATTTTTTATAACTTCTAGTTTTGTCGGTAAAAGAATAATATGAAATATTATTTTTTTGTATATTTTCTAGTTTCTTTAATCCTTTATGAATGTTGATGAACTAATAGAATTTTTTAAAATAGATAGAGCATTTTTTTTTCAACATTTCCATTTTGTTTTGATGAAAGTGTACATTTGGACAAATTTGATTTTTCTTGAAGAACTTTGTGAAAATATTTGGACTTTTCTAAAAACGTTTCTTTGGAAATATTGGATTTTGTTAAAAGATGAATCTTCATTGAAAAAAAACCGAACTTTTGAAGAAAAATGACATTTTTATTGAAAATATTTGATTTTAAACTAATGTCTAAATTTCACACAGTCATTTATTTTATTGATGTTATTATATCAGTCTTGAATAAAATTAAAATCTAGTTTGATTCGTTTTTATTTATTAAATTACCGTTTAGTTTATTCAACATGAACGGATGAGGTATTATACACGTTACCCGAATATTGCTAAGATACTCTGTAGTGTTGGGGTAAGCGGAAGAAATTAACATTGGTACTGTAACTGCTTTATTGAGGAGAGAAGCCAAATGTTGGGCGGGGCTTATGAATCATTGGACGCACGTTCTTTCTTCAGCCAGAGCACTCAAGTTTAACCTAACTTTTCGTCTTCCTCCTCCTGTAAATGTCCAAACTCACATTTCAATTGAAGAACTAAAATTAATGTTATAGGTAGATGTCAACAGGAACACCTCTACACGATGTTTTCAAGTATAACACAAGTCAACATTTCTCAAAACAACATCAAATAGAAGTACAAAAGGAAGAGTTCGAAATTTTAGGTTTTTCCTTGTCTTTATCGTTTGTCCGGATTTTATAGTAGGGAAGCAATTTCACTGCTAAACGTGACGGCTACGGAGCTCTATCTACGTGATCGTCCCTGAATTTCGGCAACGATTGAAATTTTGAATCGGTTCTTATTCTTACTATGTCGATAAACTTATTTTAATTAATATTTACACTACAATACAGTTTTATCCGCATACGTTACATCAAATTATCTTATTTGATGTACAGGAGGTTCATAGGATCATAGCAAGATTTGATTGACACGGAGCTGTATAAAATTGAAAGTTCTTTTTTTTTTGGTACCGTCTGGATCTGAAAAATATGCAGTGAAATTTTGAGACGGAGTGAGCAGTCATGGTTTATTGGAAAAAGGGAAATGGAGCGGTGGAGTGCGAGGAATCTAGCCCCGTGCCTCTCGCATGCGAAGCGAGCGCTCTACCATATGAGCTACACCCCCAATCATATTATGATTTTGTATTTCTTGCTTCCATCAAAGAGAAATTGTCATCCATTTTGTACTGCCCTTCGTAGGGCTGCATAAAGGTTGAGTTGAATTGGATTGGACTGAATACTTCACTCGACCTATATAGGTATGAGTTAAAGTTAGAGTACCATCACATTAATTCATTCACTACATATTTAGTCAAGAACGTTGTTTCAAAATACATTTAAAATGCTCTAAGAATATTTCTCAAAAAGCTCACAATCAATCTTATGGGTTTTTGGCCAATCTAATTTAGCTTGGATTGACATCAAATATGATTTTTTAAGCATATATTTATTCTAGAATACACATGATCTATTATAGTTTTAAACTGCTCTAATTTTACTTGGACCGATATTGAATGAGTTTCTTGGATAGGATTGGATTGGGTCAAAATAAGGTTGGATTGAACAAAATATCACACCCGACATGTACGTAGTATGTGTTAAAAGTTGTAACCTATATCTAATCCAAACTTGGTTGGTGGTTGAGTTTGGCTAGGTTTACGTGGGTTGAGACGGATTGGTTGGTATGTTGGATTAGGGTCAAGTATGAGGTGTCTGCCCCTAGGTCCGTGGACTGGATAGAGTAGACGAACTACTAGGGAATACCGATCCTATAGATATAGATGTTAGAGGCCCTTTACAGCGATGAATGAGATATTGTCTCACATCGCCAAAAATATGTGCAGTTTTATGTTTATGTAGTAAATCTCTCAAACCTATATTGGTTCTTAGGGCCAGATAATTTTATGCGAGGGAGGGGACTTATATGGCCATGAACTAACGCACACGCCTTCCGCCTGTCCTGTATCGAACCAGATCGGGTGCGGGTCCTGTAAAAGCAGATTGTGTTATGTTTTTGCCGGACAAAAGTGAACAGTTTTTTGACTGTGTAAATTCAAACAGATGAGAGTTACATCTGTTTGAACGGACATGGACGCTGCTTTTTCAAACGAAGAGACCGGTTTCATATGAAACGAAGAGACGCGACCGGTTTCCAACGGATATAGCCGTTGCGAATTGGTTGTGTTGCAAATTGAAACGAAGAGACGCGTCCTTTTTTTAACGGATGTAGTCGTTCCAAATTTTCTGAAGGGACGCGGCTTTTTTTCAACGGGTGGAGGCATGGGGAATCAAACCCTGTGTCTCTCGCTTGCAAAGTGAACACTATATCATATGAGATCTTGTTCCCACTAACTGAAATTGTCATTCATATTATGTTGTTCATTGACTTTTATAGAGCAGAATGCCTGCTTCAATCCTTTAAAGATAGCTATGAATGATTAACCTCTGATTGATCCATGTTGTAAAAGCTTCATTAGAATTTGAACTGTTAAGTAAATATAACAAATACAACAAATTAGTCACAACAATTATCATTAATCACCATACTATTCTATATTGTTTAGTAGCGGTGAATTATTTTAGTCAATATCACCAAATTAAGCATACTTATCTTTCTGATATGATGGTTAAAGAGTTGACATAAGCTACATTTCTCGTGATTGAAGGAAATAATTTGTCCACAATATTCATTGGAATTAATAAATTTCCATTTGGATATTAAAGAGAAGATATTTGGATAGTAAAGCTTATGTAGTTGCTTGATCTGGAACCGAATGGAACAAACATGGTCATGTAGATAAATTTTATTTGCAATAATAAGCCATGTAATATTTCATTCCTTTTTGACAAAAAGTTGTATGTCTTCTTTCCTTTAGAGAGAAGTTGTGATTCATTCTATATTGGTCATTGGCTTAGATAGAGTTGACTAGGATTGTTATGATAATGTTACCCGTTACCAATGCGAAAAAACGACCACGTATCGATACCATAGGTAAGGCAAAAGTGAATATTGATGCATTACCATTACAATTTGTAAAATGGTAGTTCATATGTCGATAAATTGGTAAATTCTTGATTGGTAATGGTAAAATTTCCCTACACATAAAACATTAAAATTGTATTGCATTACAATTTTAATAATGGTATAACAAGTAAATATCTTGTTCCTAACTGTAACTTCGTTAATCCTTATATCAATATTTTGACTTATTTTAAATAACATAGAAAAATTTCATGATTCATCACAAATTATTTACAACAATATGAAATAATAGCTTTGTTAATTGTAGACTTTGAACATAATAAAACTAAAAAAGAATCATCACCATAAATAATACTATAGACACGTTAAAAATTGATATTCAAAAGTTTTTGTAGTTGCAATTAATTAAAATAGTGAAAACCAAAATTAGCACGACTAGTAAATTCTTCGTTATTATTGGTATATTTACCATTAACAACGATAAATTTACCATTATCAAACTAATAGTGTTGGTAGACCGATATACGTTAATATTGGTTTACCAATTGGTTGATATTACTACGGTAACATTAAATTTCAATTACCATAACAACCCTAGAATAAACTAAGTGCTTAGATTCTTGTAGAGATGGTTATAAATGCTTTACCTTTGATTCATCCATGTTGTCAAAGCTTCATTGAAATTTGAACTATTAATTGAATATCACTAGTACAACAACTTAATTATATGGTTATTTTTAATTATTGTTTTATTCTACTATATTTTTGTATAGTGGTAGAATATTTCAGTCACCATCATTGAATTAAGAGTACTTAACCTTCCAATATGATGATTGAAGGTTGACATAAATTGCACTTCTCGTGATTCTAAAAAATAATTTGATCAACAATGTTCCTCGACATTAACTTGGATATTATGGAGAAGGTATTTGAGTAAGAAAGCTTATGAGGTTAACCAATGTTGCCAATGTGTGCGCTTTGGTGCAAAATAGCTCAAGCTGTAGCCACTGTGCCTTTTAGCAATCTAAGGCGCAGACGGTGCACAAGACTCAAATAAAGCACAAAAGGCGCACGAATCGAAAAGCCCAAAGAGGTAGCTCCAATGAATTGTACAATATGAGATAAAATTTGGCCTTTAGCCGCAAAATCCGATCGGAATGTACCTGTTTAGCTTTAGCATACCTGACAACTCATTTCCGACTTAATCTAGGTTTCGAACAAAATGAATTGAAGGTCTTTGTGACTTCTCATATTGAGTTAGGTTGGATATGTGAGATTCTATTCTCTAAATTACATGTATGTGCATTTTTTAAAAATGTAAAACTCGAATATCAATAGCAGTTTTTAGTTGCAGATGCTTGTGTAGCAAATACAAAAGATGATGCTCAAGGTGCACAAAATGAGCAAGCCACAAGACGCATGCCATGTGCCTTTTCGCTTTGACTACTTTGGTGGTCGCTTGATAAGAGCAAGAAGCACGATAAGTAGACAATTTTTTTTAATATAAGACATACATATAGGTCGTGTTAACATGTGTCCATTTATCAATCAGGCGTACAGTAGGGGTTCGTTTACGGAGTAAATGACAAAAAATGACGGACAAAAACCATACATTCATAAATTTGGAGGTGCAGGGAATCGAACCCTGTGCCTCTCGCATGCAAAGCGAGCGCTCTACCATATGAGCTACACCCCCATTCATGTCATAATTTTGTTTGTCTTTTACATATTAAATTAATTGTCATTCATTACAGTATCGACCCTTAGCTTGAGTAGATTAGACTAATTGCTTAAGTAATGTCAATCGTGTAGAGGTAGCTATAAATGGTTTGTAAAAGCTTCATTGGAATTTGCACTATTAATTAAATATCACAAACACAGTAAACTGATATATGGATTTCATTAATTTACTGTATTATTGTTTAATTGGGGTGATATATTTCAATCAATTTAACCAGATTAAGCATGTTCACCTCTTTAACATAATAATTAGTGGGTGTACGTCTTTACATTTGATGGAGTACCCAAAACATTAAAATAATACTAATCAACTTTTCCACAACACAAAATTCGAACAAAGAAATCTCACTCAAATCAGCACTGTAAAAGATAATTCTTTAGGGAGATTCAAACATAGATACCACTTTTGAGGCAATTTTGAATTAAAAAACATACAAACCATCTTTTAAAAAGCTTCCACATTAAACCACGTTTTTAAATTATTATTTAATATTTTTAATTAGAAATTTATTTTAATTAATTTTTTATAACTTCTAGTTTTGCCGATAAAAGAATAATATGAAATATTATTTTTTCGTATATTTTCTACTTTCTTTAATCCTTTATGAATTTTGATGAACTAATGAATTTTGCTAGAATTTTTTAAAATGGATAGAGCATTTTTTTTCAACATTTCCATTTTGTTTTGAAGAAAGTGTACTTTTGGACAAATTTGATTTTTCTTGAAGAACTTTATGAAAATATTTGGACTTTTCTAAAAACGTTTCTTTGGAAATATTTGATTTTGTTAAAATACGAATCTTCATTGAAAAAAAACCAAACTTTTGAAGAAAAATGACATTTTTATTGAAAATATTTGATTTTAAACTAATGCCTGAATTTCACACAGTCATTTATTTTATTGATGTTATTATTATATCAGTCTTGAATAAAATTAAAATCTAGTTTGACTCGTTATTATTTATTAAATTACCTTTTAGTTTTTTCAACATGAACGGATGAGGTAGCGTGCACGTTACCCGTATATTGCTAAGATACTCTAGTGTTGGGGTAAGTGGAAGAAATTAACATTTGTAATGTAACTGCTTTAATGAGGAGAGAAGCCAAATGTTGGGCGCAGCTTTTGAATTATTGGACGCACGTTCTTTCTTCAGCCAAAGCACTCAAGTTTAACCTAACTTTTCATCTTCCTCCTCCTGGAAATGTCCAAACTCACATTTCAATTGAAGAAGTAAAATTAATGTTACAGGGAGATGTCAACAGGAACACCTCTACACGATGTTTTCAGGTATAACACAAGTCAACATTTCTCAAAACAACACCAAACAGAAGTACAAAAGGAAGAGTTCGAAATTTTAGGTTTTTCCTTGTCTTTATCGTTTGTCCGGATTTTATAGTAGGGAAGCAATTTCACTCCTAAACGTGACGGCTACGGAGCTCTATCTGCTTGATCCTCCCTGAACTTCGGCAACGATTTGAAATTTTGAATCGGTTCTTATTCTTACTATGTCGATAAACTTATTTTAATTAATATTTACACTACAATATCAGTTTTATCCGCATACGTTACATCAAATTATCTTATTTGATGTACAGGAGGTTCATAGGATCATAGCAAGATTTGATCGACATGGAGCTGTATAAAATTGAAAGTTTTTTTTTTGGTACCGTCTTGATCTGAAAAATATGCAGTGAAATTCTGAGACGGAGTGAGCAGTCATGGTTTATTGGAAAAAGGGAAATGGAGTGGTGGAGGTGCGGGGAATCGAACCCCGTGCCTCTCGCATGCGAAGCGAGCACTCTACCATATGAGCTACACCCCCAATCATATTATGATTTTGTATTCCTTTCTTCCATCAAAGAGAAATTGTCATCCATTTTGTACTGCCCCTCGTAGGGCTGCATAAAGGTTGAGTTGAATTGGATTGGACTGAATACTTCACTCGACCTATATAGGTATGAGCTAAAGTTAGAGTACCATCACATAGAATTCATTCACTACATATTTAGTCAAGAACGTTGTTTCAAAATACATTTAAAATGCTCTAAGAATATTTCTCACAAAGCTCAAAATCAATCCTATGGGTTTTTGGCCAATCTAATTTTCCTTGGATTGACATCAAATATGATTTTTTTAAGCATATATTTATTCTAGAATACACATGATCTATTATAGTTTTGAACTGCTCTAATTTTACTTGGACCGATATTGAATGAGTTTCTTGGATAGGATTGGATTGGGTTAAAATAGGGTTGGATTGAATAAAATATCACACCCAACATGTACGTAGTATGTGTTAAAAGTTGTAACCTATATCTAATCCAAACTTGGTTGGTGGTTGAGTTTGGCTAGGTTTACGTGGGTTGAGCCGGATTGGTTGGTATGTTGGATTAGGGTCAAGTATGAGGTGTCTGCCCCTAGGTCCGTGGATTGGATAGAGTAGACTAACTACTAGGGAATACCGATCCTATAGATATAGATGTTAGAGGCCCTTTACAGCGATGAATGAGATATTGTCTCACATCGCCAAAAATATGTGCAGTTTTATGTTTATGTAGTAAATCTCTCAAACCTATATTTGTTCTTAGGGCCAGATAATTTTATGCGAGGGAGGGGACTTATATGGCCATGAACTAACGCACACGCCATCCGCCTGTCCCGTATCGAACCAGATCGGGTGCGGGTCCAGTAAAAGCAGATTGTGTTATGTTTTTGCCGGACAAAGTGAATAGTTTTTTGACTGTTTAAATTCAAATAGATGAGAGTCACATCTGTTTGAACGGACATGGACGCTGCTTTTTCAAATGAAGAGACCGGTTTTGTAATATCCCGGAATTTTGGACAATTTAAGTTTGATAATCTGTGTCTAAATTTATATCGAATTGATAATTTTTGTTGATAAATTTGAATTGATTCTATAATCTTCTTTATTTAAATATTTAATTTGTGAAATTATTTTTAATGAGTTAATAAATTGTTTTCTATTTTATAATGTATATGTATTTATATATATTTTAAATAGACAAGTTGTTTTTAATTAAATTAGTATAACATAATTTTAATATTTTGAAAATTAGGAATTGTGATTTATTTTTAATTTAAGCTTTTCAAAAATATTTAATTAAATAACTATATGATTTTAAATATGTAAGATAAATATTTTATTGGTTTAAAATTTCATTTTAACTTAAAGTTGTATATTAAAATACGTTACATAAATGTTTGTGCAATTCTTTTTAAATTATTAATTGATAATTCTGATTTGTAAATTTAATTTGAAATTTAAAATAAAATTTAAAATGTGAACATGTATTCATGTAAGTTATTGTAACCTCTTTTATAAATCTATTTTAATTATTTAAAGGTATCTTTGATAAATGATTCAATTGTATATTGTTCTATTTATAATAATATTTTTCTTTGTTCTTTAGAAATTAAATATATACATAACTATGTATAAGAACTAATTAACTAAGTTCAAACATTCATTAATCTTAATTTAAATAACAAAACATTTTAAAGACACATGTAAGCATAATTAACATGTGTAACATCTTAGATTCTAATATAACAAAGGTAAACTTATCACCATTTTTAAATGACAAGTGTCAAGTTATATCTTTTATTTGTTTTTAATAAATCATAAAATTTAGTTTTATAACATTGCATTCTTTCATTCATGGCTTTTCTCAGTTTCATTCTTAACTAAAGAAAACTTGCAAGAACCATTTTTTTTCTTTTCTTCAAGATGCATATCCCTGAAAACATTTTTCTACATGAAAATCTTTTCCTGTCCAAAAGCATTCTTCAAAAACCCTTCCTTTTCTTTAAACCCATCCTCAAGATCAAAACTCTATGTTCCATTTCAAAGGCCTGCATCTTTTTCAAAACAATCTGGAAATAAATGCAAAACATAAACTACATGAAAGGATTTTTCAAAGATCAGGAAAACAAGTTTAAAGGCATTCAACATTCAAGTTTAAAGCTCTCTGCAACATTCAAATTTAAGGATTATAAATCAATAATAAAAGCAGGTGGCAACTTCAGTTTTAAAGTTTGCAAAAGAAGTTCAAAAGGGTTTTTCAAATCTGAGTTCTCTCTACATTTTTTTAAATTCAGGTGAGTAACTTAACATATTTGAAAGTTTAAGTATAAAATATGGATTGCTTGATTTATTCATGAAATTAAGTAGGCCTAAACTTATATTGTCAAATATTTTGCTGTGTACATATATAAGCATGAATGTGATGTATGTTTGTTTACCTATGGTACTGTCTGCACAGTACAAGCTCGAATGGATCCAAATTTCTTTCCTTCTGATCTCGTTGTTGTTTTGACCTAGTGATTGACTGAAGTATGTTTGGTTCATGATAAAGTAAAGTTAAAACATCTTATATAGGTTAAATGAATTTTTGAATTTGCCTGAAACTCAATAACAGAGCAAACATTAATATAAGAGGGAAAATTCAAACATTTTGATTTATTGTTTCAGGTTTATTAATAGAAACATCAAGTGAATGCATGAATTTTAAATCAAAAATTACTATTTATAATACTGTAAACAAAGAACGGTTTTAAATTTACAGTATTATACATATTTGATAAACACAGTGGATGTTGGCATTTGTTTGGATTGAATTTGCTTCTGAAGATGGTGTAACTATCAAAGATTGTAGGAAAATTTCTTAAGTGGATTGAAATTTCATTTTGAGGTTGTAATTAGGATTTAAAGTGTAGAACCCTAGTTTTTACTGTGTTTGAGAAATTGAGTGCTGCGGCTTCATCATTGGATCGAGTTCAACCATTTTTGGCATGTTGGTAGATGATGTATTAATGGAGTCATCGCCGGAGTTTGGAGTGTGATAGTGGCCGAAGTTGGGTGATATCGCCGTTGACAGGTTGGGGGGGTGTTTTGTTGTCTGTAGTTCCAGGTTTGGAATCTGGATCTCGAAATTGAATTCGAGTATATGTTGTAGAGGTTGATGTTGAAATGGTTTGAAGGGATGATTGTTGGCAGTGGGGTGGTCGTATGGATGGCCAGAGATGGCCGGAGATTATGTGCAGGTGCACAGTGGTGATGAGGACATGTTGAGGTGGGTCACAGTTTATTTTCCCGTGATGGTCTCGGGTATTTTGAAGGTAGACTCGGAGCAGAGAAGTTGTTGACTTGAAGTAAAGGCAGAGAGGACTCGAGTGAGTGGTGTTGCAGGTTTTAAAACAAAACCAAGGAAACTGTTTTTTTTCAAGGTTTTATAAAATTGAAGTGGAGATTTGAAATGCAAACTAAAAATTTGAAACCAAGTTTGAAAACCTGAATTTGGATATAAATTCAAATAATTTAAATTTTGGTCTTTGAAATTATTGAGTTTTTTTAAATTTTAGATTGGGTTTTAAATCTAAAATCAGAAACCTGTTTGCAGTTTTGAAGATTAAAAGCAAGTTTTAAATATGAACTAAAATCTCAACTTAGGATTTAAAACCTGAATTTAAATATGAATTCAAATAAGTTTGAATTCTGGCTTTTTGAAATAATTTAAATTCAGAAAAAAAAATTCAAAGTTGGTTTTTTAATAAAACAGAAACTGTTTTCTGTTTTTAAATGTAAAGGTCAGGTTTAAATTGCAAGTGGAGATTTAAACTGAGTTTTTAATATGAAATTTGAATATGAATTCAAATTAGATTGTCTGAGATTTGAATTCATTCATGTTTTTAAATTTAAATTTGATTTCAAACTCACAAGTGTAAATGCATATGTGTTTTGCATTTGAATTGGAAGGTTAAATTTTAAATTAGAAATCCAAAGTGAATTCAAATCTGGGTTTTTAAATCTGGAATAAAATTCAAACTTCAGATTTTTAAAATAAAAGTTTAAATTTAAATTGCTTTTGAATGATTAATGATTTGCATTTGAATTGACGGTGTAGATTGTAGGAAGAATTTTAAAGAGTTAAAAACTAAAATGAATTTGGAAGTTGTATTTCAATTTTGAAATTTTAAAGAAAATTTTAAATTGATTTGAATTTAAATTGAATTTGTAATTTAAATTGTTTTAACTTATTGATAAGGTAGATGTTTTAACATATATGATAAAAAAAAGTTTTGAATTGTTTTAAAATCTTATTTAAGATAAATTTGAGTCTTAAGTTTAAAATGAAGTTAAATAGAATTTAAAGTAAATTTAAAAATATTTTGTTTTTAAGTGTATAATTAAAAAAGAAATGTTTATCTAAAAGATAAATAAAATTAAATGATTGGATTCATTTAATTATTAAGGTAATTAAGATGAAAATTAATTATTTAATTAATTAATTATGTGGATGTTTAATTAAGTAATTAATGATTTTTAAGTTAATTAATTAGCTTTAAGATTAATTAATTAAGGTTAATTAAACTATAATTAAGGATGGTTAATTAAATTTTAATTAATGATTAAGATTTTAATTAATACTTAATTAATTAATAATTAGTGATTAATTAAGTTGTAATTAAGTATTAACTAATTGATAATTAATAATGATTAATTTAAGTTAATTCTTAATTAAGTAATTAAGAAATGTTAATGAAGTCATTAACTTAAGATTATTTAACAATTAATTAATGTGATTAATTTAGATAATTAATTAGATTAATTAATTTATAATAATCATTTATGTAATTGTTTAAGTTTAATTACTTAATAAAAGTAATTAAAGAATTAATTACTTGGTGTAATTAATTTGATTAATGTGATTAGTTTAGATTAATTAAGTTAAATTAATTTAAACATTTGTTGATTGTTTGATAATTACTTTATGTAATTTATGAATTTATAATTACTTAAGGAAGTAATTAATAATTACAGGATGTAATTAAAGATATTTGATATAGAAGTAAATTGGATTTAAATTACTTTGAAATTAATCAAGGGGATTAATTTAGATAATTAATTTAGAATAATTAATTATGGGATGAGTAATTAAAGTAGTTAATTACTGAATGGTTATTAATCATGGGTGATTAATATTTATATGTGGATTAATTTCAGATTAATTACTTATGTAATTAATTTATATTTAGAGATTTATTAATTGTAGTCAGAAATCATTAATTAATTAGTTAATGATGTAATTTGGAATTGATTAATTAAGGTATAATTAATAATGAATAAATAATTAATGTAATTAATTTTAGTTTATCAATTAATTTAGTAATTACAAGTTAATTATTTGCAAAGGGTTTAAGTAATTAACTTGTGTGATTAACTTATAAGCTAATTACTTATTGTAATTAGAGATAGTTAATCAATATTAATTGAAATATTGAGATGATGATTTATAAATTGATTTAAAATCAATTAATGGTTAAGTTAAGCAGAATTTTAATGATGAAGTAATTAATTTAATTCATTTTAAATTAATTAGAGTTTAAGTAATTAATTTAATTCATTTTAAATTAATTATAGAAAGTGTGATCATTAGATCATTGCTTATGTTTGATGAATGGTATTGGTTGCCTGGTATGGTTTGTAATCTCAGTTATGAGACGAGTAGTGTATGTGATATGGATGCATTGGTTGCTTTTGGATGATAATATGGATTATCTGATTATGATATGAATTATTTGTTGATAATGATAAGATTGATTATCTATTGTGTTGTGAATTATCTATCTGTGTATATTTAGATAATGAATTGAATTGTTTTAAACTTAAAACAACTTGGACCTAAAAGACACGCTTTGGATTTCGATGAGACTGGGATCGGGTTTCCATATTTGGACATCCGAAAACCACATCGATTCCAATTAAACGTTAGGTCGTTAATCCAAGTGGAGCGAGTGAAGACTCGAGGTGTAAGGGCTATACGTCAGTATAACTCTGTGGGTGATTCCGTAATGAGTTTGACGGAATAGTACTTATAGATTCGAGATGGTGTTTCAGAGTGCAAGGGTTATTGTCGTTAACTCTGAGGGTGATTCCAAAATGAGTGTAACGAGATAATGCCTTCGGTTTCGTTCGAACCCGGAACGAACTTGTATGGATTGAATGCTTTCAGAACATCGTCAGGTGGACGATGAGCATTCTAAGTGATGTGTCCTATAAAGGTAATCGTAGCCTCAAGCCTCATCAACCGAGAATGGCTAAAACAGGGGAGGTGCAGCAAGGCTTCGTGGGTAGCCCCCACTTGAGAGTAAGATTTACCCCTGTCTAGAGGTCCCTTTATATTTCGACTGTGTGGACGGTTGATCATGACAACCGTCGGGGTTGTCTTATTCGGAACTATTCAGTAAGGAACAGGTCCAGCTTTATGTTGTAGGGGATTGAGAGTAATCCTCGGTACGGTGATCTAGGCCACGTACTGTGACGGGCGGTACCCCAGTAGTCCTGCCATTGTATGGTATCCAAAATCCAATAAGTGCCAACCGTTTTGATTGTAATACCCACTTTTGTGTCTAGTAGCTGGAATTTAATAATGTAACAATTTCGGCTATTTCTTATTTATTTGAAAACCCTACACCCTACTATAATATCATCAGATTTCCTATCAAATGTTTTGGTTAGCGTAAGGTAAAAACTTTTCCATGTTTATGTGTGGGAAGTCTTACATGATACTTTTCTTTCAAAAGGTTTTGAAAATTAAGCAACTTTAACCTGTTACTCACACCAGACCCATGTCTGACCCGGAGTTATTTTTGTTTTTCTTTAACTCTTGGGTACTCAAATTTTTATGAGTAGTCAAGGGAATTCAGGTTAGGATTCAGGTTAGCTTTGACGAATTGTGGAGGAGCATATGGAGCAGGAGGCTTCTGCGTATAGTTATATAGTTCTGCTGTGTTGGTATCTCTGAGTGTTTCTGTATTGTGATTGAGTTGTAATAACTAGACAGGTGTTTATAACTGTCTAGTATGTGTTGTATATGTCTGTGTAACTCTGATATTTGATGTATACTATGTTATACTTATGTACTAATATAATTTATTTGTTCCGCTGTTGAGATTCTTGTGTTGTTTCTTCTTTCTCTTCTTTCTTTTCTCTTTTCTATCCCTTTCTTTCTTAAGGATGATACGACTTTTTGTGGAGAAAAAGTCGGGTCGTCTCACTTGGTATCAGAGCGTTAGGTTGAGTGAATACCTAGGCTCTGTAGTGGTGTCTATCTTGAGAGAGCGTATTTTTATTTTTAATATATATATATATATATATGTATAATTGGTTCTACCTATTTGTTGGATTACCCGTTCAGGTTTTTCCAATATAAGTTATAAAGGTAGATGAGGTAGAAGTGTGTGTAACACGACTACCATTGGTTGGAGTTTGAGAGATGAGGTTGGAAGTGTATTTGTCGAGACTGTAGACCTAATACCGTCTCGAGTAAGTTTTTCTTGGTTTAAAGACTTCATCGATCTCTGAAGGTAACCTGTAAAGGTTCGGAGTTCGTCTTTGAAGTACAGAATTGAGTTTTGATCTGTCGTTAGGGCAGAAGCAAGAAAGTAAAGGTGTCTTGATATCTCAGGAAGTAGTAGCTGCGTGATGAGATGCAGTGACTATGGATATTTCCGAAGATGTTTCTTTGAAACGAGAGTAAGAAGTGAGTCTGCTCGGTGATGTGGCTGAGTTTAGCTAAGTATTCTGAGTTGATAGGGAGTCTTCTGGCTGAGTAGTTTTTCTGAAGTGGAGTTCAGAAGCAGCAGAGTGGATCCGTTTCTCTGGTAAGTTGGCTAGGCCAGCATAAGCTGTTCTGTTGGGTTGAGAGAGAGCAGTTTTCTTTGGATTTAGGCTGAGTTGATCGCAAAAGTGACTTGCGATAGTATGTTCTCTTGTGTTTGTTGGAGATTATCCGGATTTCTTTCAGGAAGTCAGAGTTTGTCTGCGTCTGGAGATCGAGTTTTCTTTCCAGGATTGGTACAGATGGTTCAGTTAGTAGATGCATGGTTTCCTGAGGTAGAAGTGGGTGAAACAACTCAGGTTTAGGAGGAACATCTGAGTTTTTCTTTATGCATATGTGGAACCATATTTCTGTGCTGGGTTGTTTTAGTCTGTGCTTGTGCTCTTCGTCGGCATTTTCTTCAGTTTCGGATCAGAGTTGTGCAGTGGAAACAGTTTGGGAATGTTTCTTTTCCGGATAAGGAGAAGTTTGTTCTGCCTTCTGTTGTTGAGAAGCAGGGTTTGTGTTCTTGGTTTTTGAGTGATCTTGAGGAGATCATTGGATTGTTTTTGATTCAGTCTGTTTCTTATGGAATCAGCAAGAGTTAAGCTGATCAGGATGGATGTTGGTAGCCCAGGATCGTCCGAAAGGTTTTTACGGATAAGAGACAGAGAAATTTGGATTCTGGAATTGGAGATTTGAATTTGGTTAAGTTTTTCTCTGATCCAGGGAACTATAAGTTTAGGAAGCTAGCTCCGAAGTGTTTTGGTTTCTTCTGTGTTGGGTAAGATCAGTGTTTGGTTTTCTAGAGTTGAATTGTTAGTTTGAATAACTGGGATTTGGTATGTTTCACGTATCTCTAAGGGAGTACGTGTTTGATATTTCTGGTTATAGGACCAGCAGTTTAGGATGGATTGGTTGTTGAGTCAGACTCGTTTGTAGTCTGATATTCTGTTTAGAATTATTGTTAGGAGCTCTATAGTTTGATAGTATTGATTGATTGGATTTTATAGAGCGAGTATCCCGATATATATATATATATATATATATATATATATATATATATACACCGAGGAAACTCGTGAGATTTTATCCAAAATTCTTTTGGATGATTAGATTTGTTCTGTTTGTGTGAATTGGTTGCTTAGGTTATTGGCATATGAATAACATATGTAGTGTTTTAAAATAAAATCTTTTAATAGATTATTAAATTACCTTTGTTTTAAATTTCGGGGACGAAATTCTTTTAAGGGGGAAGGATTGTAATATCCCGGAATTTTGGACAATATAAATTTGATAATCTGTGTCTAAATTTATATCGAATTGATAATTTTTGTTGATAAATTTGAATTGATTCTATAATCTTCTTTATTTAAATATTTAATTTGTGAAATTATTTTTAATGAGTTAATAAATTGTTTTCTATTTTATAATGTATATGTATTTATATATATTTTAAATAGACAAGTTGTTATTAATTAAATTAGTATAACATAATTTTAATATTTTGAAAATTAGGAATTGTGATTTATTTTTAATTTAAGCTTTTCAAAAATATTTAATTAAATAACTATATGATTTTAAATATGTAAGATAAATATTTTATTGGTTTAAAATTTCATTTTAACTTAAAGTTGTATATTAAAATACGTTACATAAATGTTTGTGCAATTCTTTTTAAATTATTAATTGATAATTCTGATTTGTAAATTTAATTTGAAATTTAAAATAAAATTTAAAATGTGAACATGTATTCATGTAAGTTATTGTAACCTCTTTTATAAATCTATTTTAATTATTTAAAGGTATCTTTGATAAATGATTCAATTGTATATTGTTCTATTTATAATAATATTTTTCTTTGTTCTTTAGAAATTAAATATATACATAACTATGTATAAGAACTAATTAACTAAGTTCAAACATTCATTAATCTTAATTTAAATAACAAAACATTTTAAAGACACATGTAAGCATAATTAACATGTGTAACATCTTAGATTCTAATATAACAAAGGTAAACTTATCACCATTTTTAAATGACAAGTGTCAAGTTATATCTTTTATTTGTTTTTAATAAATCATAAAATTTAGTTTTATAACATTGCATTCTTTCATTCATGGCTTTTCTCAGTTTCATTCTTAACTAAAGAAAACTTGCAAGAACCATTTTTTTTCTTTTCTTCAAGATGCATATCCCTGAAAACATTTTTCTACACGAAAATCTTTTCCTGTCCAAAAGCATTCTTCAAAAACCCTTCCTTTTCTTTAAACCCATCCTCAAGATCAAAACTCTATGTTCCATTTCAAAGGCCTGCATCTTTTTCAAAACAATCTGGAAATAAATGCAAAACATAAACTACATGAAAGGATTTTTCAAAGATCAGGAAAACAAGTTTAAAGGCATTCAACATTCAAGTTTAAAGCTCTCTGCAACATTCAAATTTAAGGATTATAAATCAATAATAAAAGCAGGTGGCAACTTCAGTTTTAAAGTTTGCAAAAGAAGTTCAAAAGGGTTTTTCAAATCTGAGTTCTCTCTACATTTTTTTAAATTCAGGTGAGTAACTTAACATATTTGAAAGTTTAAGTATAAAATATGGATTGCTTGATTTATTCATGAAATTAAGTAGGCCTAAACTTATATTGTCAAATATTTTGCTGTGTACATATATAAGCATGAATGTGATGTATGTTTGTTTACCTATGGTACTGTCTGCACAGTACAAGCTCGAATGGATCCAAATTTCTTTCCTTCTGATCTCGTTGTTGTTTTGACCTAGTGATTGACTGAAGTATGTTTGGTTCATGATAAAGTAAAGTTAAAACATCTTATATAGGTTAAATGAATTTTTGAATTTGCCTGAAACTCAATAACAGAGCAAACGTTAATATAAGAGGGAAAATTCAAACATTTTGATTTATTGTTTCAGGTTTATTAATAGAAACATCAAGTGAATGCATGAATTTTAAATCAAAAATTACTATTTATAATACTGTAAACAAAGAACGGTTTTAAATTTACAGTATTATACATATTTGATAAACACAGTGGATGTTGGCATTTGTTTGGATTGAATTTGCTTCTGAAGATGGTGTAACTATCAAAGATTGTAGGAAAATTTCTTAAGTGGATTGAAATTTCATTTTGAGGTTGTAATTAGGATTTAAAGTGTAGAACCCTAGTTTTTACTGTGTTTGAGAAATTGAGTGCTGCGGCTTCATCATTGGATCGAGTTCAACCATTTTTGGCATGTTGGTAGATGATGTATTAATGGAGTCATCGCCGAAGTTTGGAGTGTGATAGTGGCCGGAGTTGGGTGATATCGCTGTTGATAGGTTGGGGGGGTGTTTTGTTGTCTATAGTTCCAGGTTTGGAATCTGGATCTCGAAATTGAATTCGAGTATATGTTGTAGAGGTTGATGTTGAAATGGTCTGAAGGGATGATTGTTGGTAGTGGGGTGGTCGTATGGATGGCCGGAGATGGCCGGAGATTATGTGCAGGTGCACAGTGGTGATGAGGACATGTTGAGGTGGGTCACAGTTTATTTTCCTGTGATGGTCTCAGGTATTTTGAAGGGAGACTCGGAGCAGAGAAGTTGTTGACTCGAAGTAAAGGCAGAGAGGACTCGAGAGAGTGGTGTTGCAGGTTTTAAAACAAAACCAGGGAAACTATTTTTTTCCAGGTTTTATAAAATTGAAGTGGAGATTTGAAATGCAAACTAAAAATTTGAAACCAAGTTTGAAAACCTGAACTTAGATATAAATTCAAATAATTTAAATTTTAGTCCTTGAAATTATTGAGTTTTTTTTAAATTTTAGATTGGGTTTTAAATCTAAAATTAGAAACCTGTTTGCAGTTTTGAAGATTAAAGGCAAGTTTTAAATATGAACTAAAATCTCAACTTAGGATTTAAAACCTGAATTTAAATATGAATTCAAATAAGTTTGAATTCTGGCGTTTTGAAATAATTTAAATTCAGAAAAAAATTTCAAAGTTGGTTTTTAAATAAAACAGAAACTGTTTTCTGTTTTTAAATGTAAAGGTCAAGTTTAAATTGCAAGTGGAGATTTAAACTGAGTTTTTAATATGAAATTTGAATATGAATTCAAATTAGATTGTTTGAGATTTGAATTCATTTAATGTTTTAAATGTAAATTTGATTTCAAACTCACAAGTGTAAATGCATATGTGTTTTGCATTTGAATTGGAAGGTTAAATTTTAAATTAGAAATCCAAAGTGAATTCAAATCTGGGTTTTTAAATCTGGAATAAAATTCAAACTTCAGATTTTTAAAATAAAGGTTTAAATTTAAATTGCTTTTGAATGATTAAATGGTTTGCATTTGAATTGAGGGTGTAGATTGTGGGAAGAATTTTAAAGAGTTAAAAACTAAAATGAATTTGGAAGTTGTATTTCAATTTTGAAATTTTAAAGAAAATTTTAAATTGATTTGAATTTAAATTTAATTTGTAATTTAAATTGTTTTAACTTATTGATAAGGTAGATGTTTTAACATATATGATAAAAAAAAAGTTTTGAATTGTTTTAAAATCTTATTTAAGATAAATTTGAGTGTTAAATTTAAAATGAAGTTAAATAGAATTTAATGTAAATTTAAAAACATTTTGTTTTTAAATGTATAATTAAATAAGAAATGTTTATCTAAAAGATAAATAAAATTAAATGATTGGATTCATTTAATTATTAAGGCAATTAAGATGAAAATTAATTATTTAATTAATTAATTATGTGGATGTTTAATTAAGTAATTAATGATTTTTAAGTTAATTAATTAGATTTGAGATTAATTAATTAAGGTTAATTAATCTATAATTAAGGATGGCTAATTAAATTTTAATTAATGATTAAGATTTTAATTAATACTTAATTAATTAATAATTAGTGATTAATTAAGTTGTAATTAAGTATTAATTAATTGATAATTAATAATGATTAATTTAAGTTAATTCTTAATTAAGTAATTAAGAAATGTTAATGAAGTCATTAACTTAAGATTATTTAACAATTAATTAATGTGATTAATTTAGATAATTAATTAGATTAATTAATTTATAATAATCATTTATGTAATTGTTTAAGTTTAATTACTTAATAAAAGTAATTAAAGATAATTACTTGGTGTAATTAATTTGATTAATGTGATTAGTTTAGATTAATTAAGTTAAATTAATTTAAACATTTGTTGATTGTTTGATAATTATTTTATGTAATTTATGAATTTGTAATTACTTAAGGAAGTAATTAATAATTACAGGATGTAATTAAAGATATTTGATATAGAAGTAAATTGGATTTAAATTACTTTGAAATTAATCAAGGGGATTAATTTAGATAATTAATTTAGAATAATTAATTATGGGATGAGTAATTAAAGTAGTTAATTACTGAATGGTTATTAATCATGGGTGATTAATATTTATATGTGGATTAATTTCATATTAATTACTTATGTAATTAATTTATATTTAGAGATTTATTAATTGTAGTCAGAAATCATTAATTAATTAGTTAATGATGTAATTTGGAATTGATTAATTAAGGTATAATTAATAATGAATAAATAATTAATGTAATTAATTTTAGTTAATCAATTAATTTAGTAATTGCAAGTTAATTATTTGCAAAGGGTTTAAGTAATTAACTTGTGTGATTAACTTATAAGCTAATTACTTATTGTAATTAGAGATAGTTAATCAATATTAATTGAAATATTGAGATGATGATTTATAAATTGATTTAAAATCAATTAATGGTTAAGTTAAGCAGAATTTTAATGATGAAGTAATTAATTTAATTCATTTTAAATTAATTAGCGTTTAAGTGATTAATTTAATTCATTTTAAATTAATTATAGAAAGTGTGATCATTAGATCATTGCTTATGTTTGATGAATGGTATTGGTTGCCTGATATGGTTTGTAATCTCAGTTATGAGATGAGTAGTGTATGTGATATGGATGCATTGGTTGCTTTTGGATGATAATATGGATTATCTGATTATGATATGAATTATTTGTTGATAATGATAAGATTGATTATCTATTGTGTTGTGAATTATCTATCTGTGTATAGTTAGATAATGAATTGAATTGTTTTAAACTTAAAACAACTTGGACCTAAAAGACACGCTTTGGATTTCGATGAGACCGGGATCGGGTTTCCATATTTGGACATCCGAAAACCACATCGATTCCAATTAAACGTTAGGTCGTTAATCCAAGCGGAGCGAGTGAAGACTCGAGGTGTAAGGGCTATACGTCAGTATAACTCTGTGGGTGATTCCGTAATGAGTTTGACGGAATAGTACTTATAGATTCGAGATGGTGATTCAGAGTGCAAGGGTTATTGTCATTAACTCTGAGGGTGATTCCAAAATGAGTGTAACGAGATAATGCCTTCGGTTTCGTTCGAACCCGGAACGAACTTGTATGGATTGAATGCTTTCAGAACATCGTCAGGTGGACGATGAGCATTCTAAGTGATGTGTCCTATAAAGGTAATCGTAGCCTCAAGCCTCATCAACCGAGAATGGCTAAAACAGGGGAGGTGCAGCAAGGCTTCGTGGGTAGCCCCCACTTGAGAGTAAGATTTACCCCTGTCTAGAGGTCCCTTTATATTTCGGCTGTGTGGACGGTTGATCATGACAACCGTCGGGGTTGTCTTATTCGAAACTGTTCAGTAAGGAACGGGTCCGGCTTTGTGTTGCAGGGGATTGGGAGTAATCCTCGGTACGGTGATCTAGGCCACGTACTGTGACGGACGGTACCCCAGTAGCCCTGCCATTGTATGGAATCCAAAATCCAATAAGTACCAACGGTTTTGATTGTATTACCCACTTTTGTGGCTAGTAGCTGGAATTTAATAATGTAACAATTTCGGCTATTTCTTATTTATTTGAAAACCCTAGACCCTATTATAATATCATCAGATTTCCTATCAAATGTTTTGGTTAGCGTAAGGTAAAAACTTTTCCATGTTTATGTGTGGGAAGTCTTACATGATACTTTTCTTTCAAAAGGTTTTGAAAATTAAGCAACTTTAACCTGTTACTCACACCAGACCCATGTCTGACCCGGAGTTATTTCTGTTTTTCTTTAACTCTTGGGTACTCAAATTTTTATGAGTAGTCAAGGGAATTAAGGTTAGGATTCAGGTTAGCTTTGACGAATTGTGGAGGAGCATATGGAGCAGGAGGCTTCTGCGTATAGTTATATAGTTCCGCTGTGTTGGTATCTCTGAGTGTTTTTGTATTGTGATTGAGTTGTAATAACTAGACAGGTGTTTATAACTGTCTAGTATGTGTTGTATATGTCTGTGTAACTCTGATATTTGATGTATACTATGTTATACTTATGTTACTAATATAATTTATTCGTTCCACTGTTGAGATTCTTGTGTTGTTTCTTCTCTCTTCTTTCTTTTCTCTTTTCTATCCCTTTCTTTCTTAAGCATGATACGACTTTTTGTGGAGAAAAAGTCGGGTCGTCTCAGGTTTCATATGAAACGAAGAGACACAGCCGGTGTCCAATGGATATAGCCGTTGCGAATTTGCTGTGTTGCAAATTGAAACGAAGAGACGCGTCCTTTTTTCAACGGATGTAGTCATTCCAAATTTGCTGAAGAGACACGGCTTTTTTTCAATGGGTGTAGCCGTTGGAAATTTTCCTATATAAGGAAAATGATACCTGATCACTTTCCAATTCCAACCAATTCTCTTCCTTTTTGAAAAAACAGTCCTCCATACCACATAAAAGTTCGTACGCACCACAATCTCGAGCAGATCACGTCTGTTGTATCTTGGAAGACTTTGAATATAGTTTTAAGAAAATAGTTACGGCAAGCCTCAGACGAAATTTTCTTCTTCATCCGGTTAGATTTCTTGTTTATATCTATACACACACATCATTCTATAATCTTTCCATTTCGTAGTTGTGCCGTTTTTACGGACTAGTACAACGATTGTTTATCGTTATACTTTAACATAGCATTTTGTTGTACTTGTTGCTATAGTTTGTTGTAAATTCATTACAACAATAGTTATTATTCAAAATTACCGATACATAATTCCAAAGTAGAGGAAATCTGATTTGTAAACTTGTGTTAGGAGTTTATAACTGATTGATCTCTATTTTTGTATACACGTCATATAAAAATAGAGATAAATTATTTATCTTTAACCGATCCATGTTGTAAAAGCTTATAAATATCACTAATACAGCAGATAATCATTGTAGTTATCACTAATTACTATGTTATTTAGCGGTGGCGTAACATTTCAATCGATATAATCAAATCAAACATTATTATCTTTCCAATATGATGATATGAGGGTCGACACAAGCTACATTTTTTCGTGGTTGTAGGAAATGATTCGATAAACTTTGTTTAATCTAAAATGGATTAACCATGGTAATTCAGGTAAACTTTGTTGGAATAATAAGTCATACAATATTTGTTTATTTTTTCTGACATATTATATATCCTGAAAGGTGGAGGCGTGGGGAATCAAACCCTGTGTCTATCACTTACAAAGTGAACACTATATCATATGAGATCTTGTTCCCACTAATTGAAATTGTCATTCATATTATGTTGTTCATTGACTTTTATAGAGCAGAATGCCTGCTTCAATCCTTTAAAGATAGCTATGAATGATTAATCTCTGATTGATCCATGTTGTAAAAGCTTCATTAGAATTTGAACTGTTAAGTAAATATAACAAATACAAAAAATTAGTCACAACAATTATCATTAATCACCATACTATTCTATATTGTTTAGTAGCGGCGAATTATGTCAGTCAATATCACCAAATTAAGCATACTTATCTTTCTGATATGATGGTTAAAGAGTTGACATAAGCTACATTTCTCGTGATTGAAGGAAATAATTTGTCCACAATATTCATTGGAATTAATAAATTTCCATTTGGATATTGAAGAGAAGATATTTGGATAGTAAAGCTTATGTGGTTGCTTGATTTGAAACCGAATGGAGCAAACATGGTCATGTAGATAAATTTTATTTGCAATAATAAGCCATGTAATATTTCGTCCTTTTTTGACAAAAAGTTGTGTGTCTTCTTTCCTTTAGAAAGAAGTTGTGATTCATTCTATATTGGTCATTGGTTAGATAGAGTTGACTAGGGTTGTTATGATAATGTTACCCGTTACCAGTGCGAGAAAACGACCACGTATCGATACCATATGTAAGGCAAAAGCGAATATCGATGCATTACCATTACAATTGGTAAAATGATAGTTCATGTGCCGATAAATCGGTAAATTCTTGAATGGTAATGGTAAAATTTTCATACACATAAAACATTAAAATTGTATTGCATTACAATTTTAATAATGGCATAACAAGTAAATATCTTGTTCCTAACTGTAACTTCGTTAATCCTTATATCAATATTTTGACTTATTTAAATAATATAGAAAATTTTCATGATTCATCACAAATTATTTACAACAATATGAAATAATAGCTTTGTTAATTGTAGACTTTGAACATAATAAAACTAAAAAAGAATCATCACCATAAATAATACTATAGACGCCTTAAAAACTGATATTCAAAAGTGTTTGTAGTTGCAATTAATTAAAACAGTGAAAACCCAAATTAGCACGACCAGTAAATTCATCGTTATTATTGGTATATTTACCATTAACAACGATAAATTTACCATTACCAAACTAATAGTGTTGGTACACCAATATACGTTAATATTGGTTTACCAATTGGTTGATATTACTACGGTAACATTAAATTTCAATTACCATAACAACCCTAGAATAAACTAAGTGCTTAGATTCTTGTAGAGATGGTTATAAATGCTTTACCTTTGAAATTTGAACTATTAATTGAATATCACTAGAACAACAACTTAATTATACGGTTATTATTAATTATTGTTTTATTCTACTATATTTTTGTATAGTGATAGAATATTTCAGTCACCATCATTGAATTAAGAGTACTTAACCTTTCAATATGATGATTGAAGGTTGACATAAATTGCATTTCTCGTGATTCTAAAAAATAATTTGATCAACAATGTTCCTCGACATTAACTTGGATATTATGGAGAAGGTATTTGAGTAAGAAAGCTTATGAGGTTAGCCAATGTTGTCAGTGTGTGCGCTTTGGTGCAAAATAACTCAAGTTGTAGCCATTGTGCCTTTTAGCAATCTAAGGCGCAGACGTGCACATGACTCAAATAAAGCACAAAAGGCGCACGAATCGAAAATCCCAAAGAGGTAGCTCCAATGAATTGTACAATATGAGATAAAATTTGTCCTTTAGCCGCAAAATCCGATCGGAATGTACCTATTTAGCTTTCGCATACCTGACAACTCATTTCCGACTTAATCTAGGTTTCGAACAAAATGAATTGAAGGTCTTTGTGACTTCTCATATTGAGTTGGGTTGGATATGTGAGATTCTATTCTCTAAATTACATGTGTGTGCATTTTTTTAAAATGTAAAACTCGAATATCAATAGCAGTTTTTAGTTGCAGATGCTTGTGTAGGAAATACAAAAGATGATGCTCAAGGCGCATAAAAAGAGCAAGCCACAAGACGCATGCCATGTGCCTTTTCGCTTTGACTACTTTGGTGGTTGCTTTATAAGAGCAAGCAGCTCGATAAGTAGACAATTTTTTTTAATATAAGACAATATAGGTTGTGTTAACATGTGCCCATTTATCAATCGGGCATACAGTAGGGGTTCGTTTACGGAGTAAATGACAAAAAATGACGGACAAAAACCATACATTTATAAATTTGGAGGTGTAGGGAATCAAACCCTGTGCCTCTCGCATGCAAAGCAAGCGCTCTACCATATGAGCTACACCCCCATTCATGTCATAATTTTGTTTGCCTTTTACATATTAAATTAATTGTCATTCATTGCAGTATCGACCCTTAGCTTGAGTAGATTAGACTAATTGCTTAAGTAATGTCAATCATATAGAGGTAGCTATAAATGGTTTGTAAAAGCTTCATTGGAATTTGCACTATTAATTAAATATCACAAATATAGTAAACTGATATATGGATTTCATTGATTTACTGTATTATTGTTTAATTGGGTTGATATATTTCAATCAATTTAACAAAATTAGGCATGTTCACCTCTTTAACATAATAATTTGAGGGTCTACGTCCGCGGGTGCAGCACAATGGAAATGAGGCTTGCGTTCTGGTAAAAAGGCCCAAGTTCGATTCCTACTATGCTCTTCCCCATCCTATATAAATTTACCCGGGGGTATGGGGGCTTGGATCAGCGGTCGGCTTTACTGTACCCTCCTCAGGAGTTTACCGGCCTGCCGGGTTCTCCTGGGTTTTCAAAATAATAGTAATAATTAGAGGGTTGGCATAAGGGTTGTTTTTTTTGTTTTGTTTCTTGATTGTAGAAATAACTTAGTCAACTAAGTTCATCAGCATTAATAAATTTCCAGTTAAATATTATAAAGAATTTATTTGGATAATAATGCTTGTCTTGTTGTTTAGTGTTGTCAAGGCGCACACCTAAGGAGAAAAAGCCCCACGTGCAACCGTTTTGCCTTTAAACAATGTAAGATATATGCCATGCACAAGACACAATCACAGTGCAAAAGAGTTATCAAGCGAATAGCCTAAATAGTCGCGCTTCAATGAGTTATATAGCATGGAATAAATTTTGGACCTGATGTCAAAAGTTTGTGACCTTTTGTTTTGATTTGGGTTGAATATTCTCAAAATTGCATGTATACACAATTTTTTAAAGCTTAAACTTTGTTTTAACAGTGGGTTTTAATTGCAGAGTTGTATGTAGAAAATATTATAAATGATGCTCAAAGCGCGCCAAAATACGCACAGCTCAAACCTTGCGACTATTCACCTTGACTACTTTAGTGGTTGCTTGATATGAGCAAGCATGATAATTTAGACAATTTATTTTGAATAACAAATCATACAACATAGGTTGTGTTACATGTATCCATTTATTAACAAAGCACACGTTGCGGTTTCATTTATACTCAATAAAATGACAAAGTTCATTATATGAAAGATAAGTTTCTAATACTAAAAGTGCAAAATTACCTTTGTAACCAAGATTAATTATTTGCATTAAATAGAGGGAATCTAACTCCATGCCTCTCGCATGCAAAGCAAGCGCATATGGGCTACAACCCCCTTCATGCCAATTTTTTCAATGTCTTTTACATATTAAATTGAAATTGTCATCCATGCTGCATTAACCTTTAGCTTGGATAGACTAAACTAACGATTAGGTAATGCCAATCCTATAGTGGTAGCTATGGTGACGAGAGGATTGACATATGCTTCATTTTCTTGTGATTGTAAGAAATAATTAGATCAACAATGTTCATCAACATTAATAGATTTTCCTAAATATTGTAGCGAAGGTATTTAGTGATTGTAAAAAAAATAAGTAGATCAACAATGTCATCATTAAAAGATTTTCATGGATATTGTAGAGAAGGTATTTGGAAAATAAAGCTTGCGCGGTTGCTTGATCTAAAATGGAGCAAATATGGTAGTATAAATAATATTTGTTTAAATAATAAGCCATGCTTTATTTATTTTTTGGACAAAATGTGTACATCGAAAAGTGAAGTTGTGGTCTACCATATGAGCTACACCCCCAATCATATCAACTTTTGTGTCTTTTATGGTCATTAAAGAGAAACAATCATTCATAGTGCGCTAGTCCTTAACTTGGTGGAGTAGGCCAACTGCGAGCACCAAGCCAATTTTGGAGTGAGTGCAAGCCTACTTTGCAATCCTGATTATTCCCCTAGTTACTTAGAGGGTGATGAAGTGGCAATGAAAATTAATTTTATGGTTTAAGATTTTGAGATTTAACTTCTTTATTTTCCATTCTGGTTTATTTCACCGATGTGTCTTATTTTCAGTTAGGTTCCATTATCTATGAATGTGGGATTTTATGGCGTATATATCGATTAATCTTTATTTCTAACATGGGTTTAGACTTTAGAAAGAGAAATCAGATGTGTGTAACAGCATCCCAAATAAATCCGTATGTATGGTTATCTTAAATTTATATTGGTTACTATATTGGCCTATTCTATTATATTGTTTAATAAGTGGCAAAGTATTTCAATCTGTATCTCCAAATTAAGTGTATTTACCTTTCTAATATGTTAATTAATTAGGGGGTCAACATAAGTTTTTCCTCTCATTATTGTGGGAAATAATTCGGTTAACAACATTCATGACGTTAATAAATAATTTCCCAGTTGGATATTATGGGGAACGCATGTGCATAATATGTTATCTTTGATGCATATTTATTTGTCTCAATCAGTCTGCACTTACCTGAAATGCTTATGGAGATTCAGTGAACTCAAAGGTAACACCTTTTTATAGTCCTCTGAAAGTGCCAAACTTATTACTTCGGATCTTGATTTTTTTTCTCATCATTATTTTCTTGAGTTTTAAAGTAAATTTGGCTTCCACAATCGAGATCGTGCACCATTGTCCTACATTACGGTTAGATTATTCTTATTTTTCATTCTTCCTTTGTTTTGCTTTAGTTTGTTATATCACATTTGTTATGTGATGTTGAGGCTGTTGATTGTATTATTAGGCAATTACTGATAAATAAATATGCATTACTTTATTGATATTGTACATAAGTGCTTTTCATACATTGCGTGAATGCATAATTTTAAATGATGCATTTGAAATACATTTTATTTCATTCGATTTGCATTATAATATATATTTGTGATTTGTATTTTTCTTGAAATAATTTTGTCAATAATTAAATTATAGTTTGACTTATATATACAATGCTACGCATGTGATATGAATGTCATTGAAAAATCATGTTTATGTTCTAATAGTGCAAAAACGTTTATTTTGACTTTCTGCTAAAAAAGACATTGAATTTTAATTCACCATTTCAGCTAAAACAGTTATCTCAATTTTTACTCTTGTTTGTTTGAAGAAAGAGTTTAAAATAGAGGGGGAAATGAAAAGCATTATACTCTTGGTTAATTCATTATTGGACTACAGTTGGTTTTTGTAGGGTAATTGTTGATTTTGGTGAAAAGGGTTCAAAATAATATGTACCATATTTTCATTATTAGCAGAGAAGAGAAGTGAAATACATCTGTCTTCATTGAAAGATCTTTCGTGCGATAGTTAGAGCTCGGGAACTAAACTAGATGAACTTATTAACTATTCCGCGTTAAACGAATATTCTTATACAGCCGTGGGCACAGCCTTCCACACTCGCCTCTCTGAAAACTATCGGTTGAGGGAACCGTTGCATAATGGCGTAATGCTTATATGAATAAGGTGCTGATAGTTGTGTTATATTGATGATTAGATAAGGGCTTGAACAGGTGCAAGTGATAAGAAATATAGATGGTTTTTTTCCTATAAGAAAATAAAATAAATTAGAAAATCGATCGTAAGATTATCAAATTTCATTGTAGGCACCGAATAAATCAATAAAAGTAGTAGCGTTTTTGAGATTTTTCATCTCAGAAACATCCAAGTATTTTTTACGAAGTAATTATGGTGTTTCGTGATTATGAATTAAAAAAATTAATAATATTGATATTGCCTTTAAGAGCAGTAATTATGTTGTTTTATGTACGCAATTATGGGGAGAAATATATTAGAAATCATTTCGTAATCTTGATTCAAGCATTGACAAAATTAAACAATAAAGTACTAAAAACAATAAAATGACATATAGAATTTTCGTGGTTCAGATGTTAAAGAATTATGCGCCCACGGTAAAATGTCACTATATTCTCTCTTGATTCTTTGTACAAACAAAAATGGCAAAGAGTACAATTTTCGGTTAGCGTGTTTCAAAAAGAGTAAAATAAAATTCCCTCATTTTTTGTCACACATAGGTTTCCGATTAGTGTGTCCTTTCTATTTATAGCACACAGTGGTTTACATGGATTGTCAACGTCATTCTTTCGTTCTTTTGATTTCTGCATTTGGATTGTGCCACGGGTCGACCATCCATCTTGCTTATTTGATGTGCACAGATTGTTATCGTGACCTTCGATGGAAAATTGAAATTTGAGCGGTTGAATTTTGAACGCAGGCGGGAAGTTCTAAATTGAGGCGGGAAGCTTGGAATTAAAGCGGGAAAATCCAAATTTGGGAAGACTATGACTTTCCAGTTCTGTAAAGCAACAGACTTATGGATTGCGCACATATGTGTAGGTGAAGCTGCAATAAAAAACCGCCTCCCATTGCGGGAAGGACTATACTATCACTAGCACTCAAGTACTTCGCTTTAATTTACAGGGAGTTGTGACTTTATTATGTTCGGGGCGGTGATGCTGCATAGTATTTGTTCCACGCCAACACCGTCAAGGTTGTACTGCACTGTTCAATCCAAAATATTAGCAAAGTGTAGTGTTGAAGTTAAGTTGCATGGCTTAGTAGAAGAGAATATGCGGCTACTTTGGAGAGGTGACCGCTTTGCATGACTCTATTCTGGGCCATTTTCATCGATAGAGGACTGCGGCGTTGCCCTTGCCTTTGAGTTGAGTTTAACGATCTTAGGGATGAAGTTGTGATCTCTTGGTTTGCCTTTGAGGAGTGAGGTTCGGCTCTTGGTTGCTGAACAGTTATTCCATCGCCTCATCTTTCAAGTCTTTCATATTTTTGGATAGCGTATTTTAAGGATTGCAGCGCTGTTCTGTCACATCAAGATGGTGACGCATTCTTCATCAGTTTGGTATTGACATGGGATTGTGGCGCAGTTTTGTTGCTTCAAGATGGCGGCGCATCCTTTGTAGTGTTTTGATACTAAATTAGAGTGCAGACCTGCCACTTTAGATGTTAGTTTAAGATTCAAGTGCATCCCGTTTGCGTATAATCGCTTATGGGGTGTGTCACGGTTTTGTAATGTTAGGATTGCTTTCGAGACCGTATTACAGCCTCCATTTCTCATTGTTACTTGAAGATTGTGTCTTTGTTCCAACCTGTTAATTCTTACTTTATGGAGCTACATCGCAACCTTCATATTTGGTACTTGAAAGCTGTGCAGTAGTTCTACTTGTTTAAGTGAGTGTTAGATTCGCAGATCGATTCTCATACTTTGTGATTATTTCAAGTTCAACACTGTATTATAGCACCCAAGTTATATTTAATGGAGAAGCGCGCTTTTTATGTTGTGTCATCGTCCCTAAAGGTCTGGTGTAACATTACCCAGATTTTGTTTTTGTATCCTTTTATTGGCCGATCTTCTAGAAAGTTGTACCTTTAGTCTTTTCGACTCCTAAGAAAATATGTTTTGATTCTTATATTATTCTTCTTTGTGATTAATCAATTACATTGTGGGGATTTTTCATCATTTCAATTATGCGGTCGAGATTCGAATTATGGCAGATATATAATTTTCCTCTTCTTCTTCATTGTTTTACATGCTTCAAAAAATGTTAAACACAAAATCTAGTCCTCTCCAAGACAAGTTTCTTTTCCGAACAAAAATAAGGGCATATTTCTTTTCCTGCTGTTTCCTTTGCTTTCCTCAACCTTTAGCGATTATTGATAATCGATCTGATATATTTTCTTTGATATGGCAACCGTTTCTGTCTCTCCTCTGTCTTTACCATCTAGGGTATCTAAATTAAGGGAAATAGAGGATGTTTTGGGTCATTTCAGGTTCGGGGTTATGTAGGTAGGGTTCTTGAGCCTTGCGATCACATCCACATGCCCCAGATGGTTTCATTTTTATCCATCCTGAACATATTCGATGCGGACTTTAACTTTCCTCTAACCAAATTCTTCGTGAATGGTTTACTGTTGTTGGTATCGTCCCTATTCAGCTTGCTTCTCTTTCTTATACTCTTTTGATTGTTACGTTTATTCTTTATGCTGAGAAGAGCGCACCTCCCTCGCGCGAAGAACTCCAATTCTTATTCTATATCCATAAGAGTCCTTTCGATGGTGAATTTGTGTTTTATTATGCTCAAGCAAAAAAGTCGGTTTTCACGTTTATTCCTAGTATGACCCAAAAGTAGAGCAATTAATATATCTTTATTTTGAATTTTGATGACTTTCCTTATATTTTTCAACCACATTCAAATTGTCTTCTTTTTTTGATAAGACCACTACATCGTTCGTATCTCGTAGAAAGACCATCCAGGACTTGGGTGAAGACGAGCGGAAAACGAATTTATTTTTTACCGAGTTGCTACTGCGGAAATACGATTTCTTGCACACTAGGACGACTTCTTTCGTTATATTTTTAAATTTCTTTAACTACAGATAAATTTAGGGATATAATTTGATAAACTGGAAAATGAAATTTTATTTCCTGCTCTTAGCCCTTATATGGACTTTTTACTAATCTTGGCACTTTTCTTATGTATATGTGAGATGTGAGATGATTGGGGATCTTACTGACGGGCACTTTGATGATTCCTCGTCAAAGAAATTAGAAGCAAAGAAAAAGAAAAAGGGAGATAATAGGATAACGGACGATGCTTGAGATTTTGACCAGCCCATCAAGAAATATCACACGTCTTCTTCTCCTCCCTCTCCTTCTGAAGCTCTATCTATCCCCCTTAAGCTCTATCTATCCCCCTTCTTCAGTCTCTCCATGACCCTTGCATTCGCTACTTACCTTTTCCTGAGGACACTATTACCAAACTTGCTGAGAGGGTGAGGCGTGTCACTCCGGATGGTTTATCTCACATTTGCTTCTGCCTCCAAGTCTTATCCTATCACCCTTCCATTTCCTACACTCTCCTACCCCGAGCTTGCTACCGAGATCGAGAGGTCTTTGGCCTTCGTATGAACCTTCTTCTCTTTCTTTCTTTAATGGTGACTTGCTTTACCAATTTTTAGTTTATCCATCTTTGTTTTGTAACAGGTAAGTGCTTTGGAAATTGAGGCTCAGAAGAAGGCAGAAGATGATCAGGTCTCATTCGCTGCTCGTACTGCCCAGCTTAAGGCAGACCCTACCGTGGTTGCTTTTAAGGAGACTAGATTGGAGGAAGAGCTCAGGGATCAACGAGAGAAAACGGAGAAGGCAGAGAGGGCGGAAAAGACAGCGGAGGAGATCTTGACGTTGAAAGGTCAAGAGTTAGGGATGAAAGATAAATTGTTAAGGGGGATGGAGAAGGCGTTGAAGGATATGGACAAGTTATCACAGATCATCTACCGTGTGCTTTATAAGTTGTATGTTGCGGTTAAGCATCAATTTTTTTTTGATCGCTTGGATAATGTTTTGCCTAGGTCAATCTTAGTTTCTTAGGGAACCCAGAGAAGATCGAAGACGTCCTTACTTATCATAGGACAGAGTGGGCTAAGGAGATGGAGAAGAAGAAAGCTTCCCCTTCTGCCTTCCAGGACATCTCTTTTTAGCGAGATGATGAGACTGTGCCATCTAAGAAGACTGAGGCCACCTCGACCCCTCAAGATAATGTAACTATCTGACCTTTGTAAATGATTTTTGCTTCTTATGTAATAAAAATACCTCTGTTTTTTTTTCAAATTTTGTTGCGGTTAATTTCTTTAGTTTATTAGTTTCATCACCGCATTACAAAGATAATGATATTTTCGTTCTTTGTAGTCTTCTAAGGAAGTATTATTTACTAAACTCTTGAAAGAAAGCATGATAAAACTTCAAACTCAGCTCGTAGATCATCTTGATCTTAGTGCAGGGCAATCCGCAAGTGTAAAAAAGAATTGAATGAGTCGTTCATACAACTTAGAAAGGAAACTCAGGGGTTGCTTTTCAAAATTGACCAAATAGTTAAGGAAAAAGAAGCTCTTAGCGATTTTGTATTGCGTCGGTGGCGGTATGCTTTAGAGAGCGGTTCCTTTCCACCCGACAGCCTTCATTTGGACTAGTTTAGGCTTTGAAATCTAAATAGGAAGTAAACGCTGTGTATAATTATCAATTTTTTGTACGTGAATTTATTATATTTTCCATGTAAACCTGTTCTTTATATGACATGTTTTTTTTTTAAATTTTAACTTCGTACATCTCGACTTCTTTTGAATCGAACTTTGACTACTACCAACTAGGTCGATCTTCGTGGGCCTCCCTCCGAATCTATCGAAGCCTTTGAGTCCAAAAATCTTTCGTTCCAAATCGCTGATGGCCCGGATGAAACCAGTGCGTCTGAGTTTGAGGTTATGGCCACAACTTCTGTCGCAGCTTTGGAGGAAGAGAGTCTCCGTTTGACAGTTACTAACAAAGGGCTTGAAAGAGACTTGAACAATGTCCTTTACGAGCTCAAGTAAGCAAACGATGCACTAGAGTGTCAGTATCAACAAAATGTCAAGTTGCGTACTGAGCTGGATGTTGCAAACTCTAAAGTGACTGAAGTAGAGAAGTCATTGAAGGATGGTGAAGCTCTTTATGAGATCTTTTGTGAAACGGAGATTAAAGAGCTAACAAAGACTACAGAAGACATGTCTCTTCAGGCTGCCCACTAAATTGAGGAGAATGAGGGTGTCGAAGGATGAGAGAAGGCAAAGAAACCTAGCTTGGGCGCGACCCTTACTCCCTCTACTGGCATGGACACCTCGTTGGCGGATGAACGGAGGAAGAAATTAAAAGTACACTTCCAGGTAAACTCAATGAGTTGCAGTAGATGGAGCGACAAAGGCCAAAGGTGTTTCCTCACTCACACAGGAAGGGGTCGAAGGCGGATACTCTTAAATATTTTGGTGGCTTTTATAGAAACTCAAAGAAGACTAAGGTTGAACTAATTGATACTTTAGAGAAAACAAGAAAGGATGTTGTGCTCAAGATCTACGTGCTCAAAGATTTACTACAAGGAGCTCAGGTTGCCCTTAGTGTCGTAACAGCACTAGTCGACGTGCCTGTGCATGATCGGATTGTCGACCATGTAGAGAAGCTTAGAAGGGAGAAGGTTAAAGACCAGACGGGTCAGATCGCTTTACAATGCGCAATCGATGTTTTTTCCTATTTTGTACAACGCTCTTATCTGAACTTCCTTTATATCAAAGAAGATTTTGAGGTGACTACGGAGGATCCGATAGACCACTAAGCAGTTGTTAATTATGAACCAAGGAAGATCTTTCGCTTCAAAACAGACCCGCCATTGGCTAGCATGCCTAAGCTTAGATGTTTTATGATTAGCACGGTATTTTAGGATCCTATAACTTTGTATACTTTTGTAAGACCATGTTGTAGAATATTTTTGGTTGTACAAATGCTCATAAGGGTACTGTAAAAAAACATTTATTATTTTTTCTTTTTTTGAAAAGACGTAAATTCCTTGTGAGTTTTTACTGGATTGCGCTTCCTTTTAACTTTATTGGTCTGGATTCCTTTGGTTTTTCAGCCTAGCACTACTAGGCGATGTTCGGAGACAACCGACTTGGTGGAGAGGCTCAAATCTGCTCTAATTCGAATTATCGAACTGGAGGGATTATTAACATACACCAAAGACAAATATAAGGTTTTTTATGAAGATAAGGTCACGACACTGAATGACGACCTTGAAGGGTGTTAATACCTCATATATTGATTTAGATGACAACAACCATATAAATATTGATAGTAATGTTTTTTAAAGTTGTATAGTATATATTGCAGAATATTACACAGGTACAAAATGATTAAACTTGAAGACTGATCAGTATAAAGATCAAGAATGACGATTTAGAGATGATCATCAAGACTTATGAGTTCAAAGATAAAAATTTGAAGAGCTCAAGAATTTAGTATATGGTTATGAGTCATTAGAATAAATTGTTAAAGTCCTTGATAGCAGATTTCGATCTTTATCATAAATTTTTGATCTTTGATATTTAAAAAAAATTAATTTAACTTCAAAATGTATTTAAATTTTTTTATGAAAGTTTTTTAATAGCTCAAAAATATTTTAGAAAAATGTTTAAATTATTTTACAGAGTATAGGATTTTAAAAATAATTTAAAAAACAATCATTTTCAAATTTCACTAGCATATGTCGATATACATATTTTCATATATTGACGTAAGGACCGTTGGGGAGATGATTTTTAAATTTTGATTTTTGATTATATCTCTTCATTATACACTTCCTTTTAAACACCGTTTACACCAGTGAAAATATGCCTTTCTAATTTTAAAAAGTTGTGATTGTTTATTACATCTTTTCATAAATAAAGACATCTTTTTAAGCACTATATAAAGGGTTAGAAAACAAAAAATTTTAACTAACTTTTCATCTTCTTTCTCTAGACTTTCCTCAGTTATTTTCTCAAATACAAATTCTACTTTGCTCTCTATAAACTATTCAAACATTTACATGTACTTTCTCATCAATTCAAAGATCAACTCCCTATCAGAAGGGCTATAAGTAATCTTGTATCCCAAGTACAACTACTGGTATTTGAAAATCAACAACTTTACTCTTATTTATTCGCCCGTTCAAATCAAGTGGATATGCTTAATAGTTCATCTAAATTTAGTAGGTGATCTCGTAGCTCAGTAAATCAAGAGAGTTCGCTTTGGACTCATGATACATGGGGATGTACCTCGTAGCCTTGAAATCGGAATTGTATTTTGGTTTGCATTCTATCTAGTTTAAAATTGGCGACTGAAAAGAAATATGTACAAGCAATTGTATGAGACTGGATGTCTGATTAGTTAACCCGAACCGGTATAAAATTCCTTATGTGTTCTCTCTTATTTTACTACTTTTATATTTAACTGTGATTGCATCTATGAATGATGCCCACTCCCTCTAGTGTTACATTAGCCTCATGATCTATTATTCCACAACCCACATTTGATATCAGTGCATTAGTTTTCAAAAACTCGTAATTTGATTTTTGAAGAGATAAATGGCTAGTAACACTGATTGTTTACTTTTAAAACTTTTATAGAAAAACAAAATCATGAAACCTATATGTTACTATCAAATAGATTAAAAACTAATTATTCTGAAAAGTCACTTGATGTTTTGGAAAGGTATAATGTGAAATTGTAGAAATAAGTATGTTATATGGCGGATGGTGAGCATACACGTGATATTCATACATCAAAAATTAAGGACAAAGGAATACTAAACGATGGATACTCAAGACACATGATAAAAATTCGACAATCATAAAAGTTATAATTTACAAAGATGAAGGGTTGGTTAACTTCAGAATTAACTAAAAAGGATATGTGATTGACATCGGCAATGTCGGTAACTCTAAAACTCCTATTATTTCTAATGTTTTTCTAGTTAGGAACTTGAAATATAACCCGTTTAACATTAACCAATTTTGTGATAAAGATTTTAAAATTAAGCTTGAAAAAGATATTTTCCACGTCGAGGATAATGAGTCTAAAATTATCTTTGAATGTACTAGGAAATGTAGTATTTACATCTTAAGTATAAAAGTGCCTTTGTCTTTTGGCTAAACCTAGTGAAACTTGGATTTTGCATAAAAGATCCGGCTTTTTAAAATTTAAACACTTATCTAAATTGCTTAGAATTTTGATTTTGATTTCACAATTCACAAGTATATCATATTTAGGGGGAGTACTGTTTTTCATCCATTTATGTTGATGGCAAGGGGGGAGGAAAATATAAAATATAACACATGCATATATTAAGGGAGAGTTATTTAACTCAATGAGAGTTGTATTATATTTTATATATAAAATTATTTACATAGTTGTCTTCATAAAAAATGGAGAGATTGTCAATACCTTAGATATTGATTTTGATGGCAACAACCATATAAATATATACACTAATGTGTTGTTAAGTTTTATAGTATATATTGCAGAATACTGCACATGTATAAAATGATTAAACTTGAAGACTGGTTAGTATAAAGACCAAGAATGAAGATATAGAGTTGATGATTAAGACTCGTGAGTTCAAAGACAAAGATTTGAAGACCTCAAGAATTTAGTGTAAAATTACGAGGCATTAGAATGAATTGTTGAAGTCTAATAATATATTTCGATTTTTATCACAAATTTCTGATCTTTGATATTTAATCAAAATTATTTTAGTTTTAAAATATATTTTTAAATATTTTATGAAAGTTTTTTAAGAGTTCAAAAATATTTAAAAACCATGTTTAAATTATTTTACAAAGCATAAGATTTTTTAAACAATTTAAAATAAAAACATTTTCAAATTTCATTAACATATGTCGACATACATATTTTGCATTATGTCGATGATAATTTTTAAATTTTGAATTTTGATCACATCTCTTCACGAGTAGGCAATTCCTTTTAAACACTAGCTAAACCAGTGAAAAAATGCCTTTTACTTTTAAAAAGTTGTGATTGTTTGTCACATCTTTTCACGAATAGCTACATTTTTTCAAACACTATATGAAGGTTTTAAAAAAAATTAACCGACTTTTCATGTTCTTCTTTCTCTAAACTGTATCTACATATTTTTTTCACATACAAATTCTACTTTTCTCTACAAACTATTAAAACATCTGCATGTATTCTCTCATCGATTCAAAGACTAAACCACTATGAGAAGAGCTACAGGTTATCTTATATCCTAAGTACAAGTGTTTGTTTTTGAAAATTAACGACTCTACTCTTATTTTTTTGGGTGTGCTTGTTTCCCGTTCAAATCAAGTGGCTGTGCTTAGTAGCCCATCTAAATCTAATGGGTGATCCTGTAGCTCGGTAAATCAAGAGAGTTTGCTCCGGGTTTATGATGCAGGATGGTGTATCTCGTAGCCTTGGAATCAGTATTGTATTCTGGTTTGCCTTCTTTCTGGTTTAAAATTAGCGATTGAAAAGATATATATACAAGCAATTATCGAGATTGGATGTAAGATTTGTTAATCCGAACCAGTATAAAATTACTCATGCCTTCTCTATTACTTTACTTTATTGCTTTTACGTTTATTTTTGTGATTACATCTATGATTGATTGTTAGTATAAATCTGTGTTTTCAATATGTGATTTGATATTAATCTTGAAAGAATTTTAAAAGGTTTACATAAGTCAAAAAACACTATTCATCCTTTTTTCTAGTGTTAAAATCCATTATTCCACAATTCACAAATGGTTGTCTCTTCAGGTCGTTAAACAAACTAGTGTAGAAAATGATTTTATCGCGTCCTTGATCGTCGATGTTGTATCGAGGCCTGGTGGTATTCTTTCGCCTCCGTCGAGGGCTAATCTTAATGTTATTTTCTAATGGAAATATGATTTGAAGAAGTATTGCGAGGCCAAATTTCATGGGTTGAAGAATTACTATAGAAAGGGCTCATTTTCAACTTCTTAGGCAAGAAGCGGTTTTAGTCAATGTTTCGCGTCATGGGACCGTAGATCTCACCGTTATGACAACATCATAATCGATGATTACTCTGGGGCGAATTTGAATCGTAGCATATTTTTTTTTATTATAAGCCGTAGTTTCGACCTTAACTTTTGATGCAACTTTGCATGACGATAAATTTATTTTCTCCTGTCATGTGTGCAAATGTGAGGAATCACGCAGCTATGAGCAGATTTTCAGTAAATTTTAGTTTTTAGTATTTGCTTGGCAAGCTTTATTTATTTTATGGAATTGTACCCGATTTGTAGGTTGTACCACATTCCATGCATTATCTTTTCTTGCCATTCTCAATTGATTGCTCATACAGTTCATGCTTCTTGAGCTTATTTTTGGTATTCATGCTCTATTGTGCTCTTAGCACGGTACGCTCGCTATTTGGGTGCAGACTATATTTTGACGGTGAAGTTAGGTCGCGTATCTACAACCTTTTAATTCACGTGTTTGGTTTTTGTACTGGTTCAGGCCGTATAATATCCTTACGTTCAGTGTACATGATTGATACAGCAGGTAACTTATTGTATTATCCTGTCGCTTGCATGATTTTATGTGGAATTCCATAGTTCTGTGTTACTGAATTCCCTCCCTTTGTTTATAATGAAATTAGGTGCAACCACTAATGCTGTAGCTTTATTAAAGAAGGAGCTAAATCGGATCTTACCTGTGCCACACATGCTGTTTTCAGGTGAAATATGAGTTACATATTATATCAAGGGGTTTTTAGGCTCAAGGAAAAAGTTAGAGAAAAATTTAGTCTCAAGGACAGGAAGTTTGTTTTTTAGGCTGAAGGGCACTTTTTAGTGTAAATCACAGAATGATAATTGTAACTATCATTTTCAATTTACACTTAAAAGTGTCATTCAGACTAAAAAATAAACTTGTCGTCCCCGAGACTAATTTTTTTTGCAACTTCTTCCTTGTGCCTATTTACCTGTTATATATCAATGTTACAAAAATAGGAGTTGTATCGGTATTTCGTTTTTTCTATTATACTGACATGAGGTCAAAGAAATTTACATTTGTATAAATTAGAGCTGATCTGCCATTTTCATATTTGTACGCAGCAACTAGCAAATGAATTTGCTGAATTAGAAGTATAAATATTGTGCATTTTGTAGCCCACCTGCAATTGAGAGATTGTCTGGTGGCATTTTTAAACAAGTGATAATCACGAACACAATTTCAATAGTTGAAGTTATTTTCCTCAACTGACTGTACTTTCTGTTGCAAACCCTCCTGCTGAAGCCATTTTGCGCATTCATGGCGATGCCTACGTTAGTGACATTTTCCAGTGATGCACATGTCCTAGAGTATTTTATTTATTTTTGTCTTGTTTATATTCGATTTAGCTTTCTATTTTCTTATTTCTCATGAGGGAATGCAGCAAAGAGAATCCTGTAAGGATGCTTGTTAAATCATTTTGTTAATTGATGCTACAATATTGTTCATCTGATTAAAATAATGGTACCCTTGTAGCAATGTATGAAAATATAATGTTTCTATCCAAAGAAAATTCCATTATAATTTTATGAGAGGAAAAAAATTGTAATTTTTTGGTTGGTTTTGATTAAAGAATCATTTGCATTATTCAAATCAAGATGATGTTCAAACGTATTTGTAAAAGAAGATGAAATGAGAAAAAAATAGTAGTACAAGAAGAAAAATACAAGTTTTTAACTTCATTTTATAATATATTATTTTCAAGTCATATTGCTTGCATTATCTCTGATTTGAAAGTGTCCGAGTGTTGCTTGTTTATGTTTAACTCTTCATATTTTGATCATAATTCAGAACATTGTTTGTACTGGACGAAGAACGGAAGTAGAAATTGTAACTTTTTTTTTGGCCTGGAACATTTACACTGTCATAGCATGCAAGCGATGCAAGAAATTATATTCTTATGATAACACTAGTAACACAAGCACATATTAAGCTCATTTCATGGTTCACAGATGAAAGAGCTAAACATACATAGGTAAATGTACGTTGAAACTTGAATTTGAAACAAATAATCAAGAAGAAACAAAAAAATACAAACAAATTAACAACATTTGTGGCGTGCTTCCATCATCTGGTTCTTGGGCACATCGATAGATCGATCAAATAACAAATAGATAGGGTTCAGAAAGGACTTTTAAAGTTTATGTTCGATGTAAGAAGGAACGAGAGACTTCCATCCAACAAATTAATTATCTGTGAGACAATAGAACGCAGTGTTTGGTTTAAAAACGAATTTTATGTTTTCGGTTTTCAATATGTACGTCAAATATGAAAAGAATGGAGGGACGACGGATGGGATGAAAGAAAGACGGATGAAATGACGAAGGGAATAGGATGGAAGAATGAATTATTTCACGTGTTTGCGTTATTTCCTAAAACACATAAAAAAACATGTTTTCTATTTTGTATGCTAACTTCGTTTTCTGAACCGGTCGTTTTCGATAATATACATGTGTCATGTTCATTTTTGTGTGAAAGAAAATCCATAAAATAATAAACCAAATTCAATCGAAATGTTCTCAAACGAAGTTTTTGAAATTATGCACTTTCGTTGTTAACTTACATGATAAGTAGAAAGCTTTTATGTTAACTATAAGATCTATATTTGCATAAATCTATATTGCTTAACCATAAAATAATAAACCAAACACTACCGAAACTGTTGCTTCTATCTATTATTTAACTATAAATGAAAACTGTTACTTTTATCTATTAATTAACTCGGATATATGTTCCAGTGCTTATCTAATTTTCCTTATTCCTCTATCTTGACTTCAAATGCGTTCACAAACAATTTTTGCTTTGTTTCTCATTTTTTCCACATCGGAAACTAGGAGCAGAGCATGTTATCTTCTACCATCCACGCAAGGAAATTGAATATTTTGAAAATGATGCATCAGACAAGTCCGACGTGATGATAAATAAGTCACAAGCTTTAAAAATTTATATATGTTTATAACTTGTAAGAATATTTATTTTCTGTATGTGTGTCTATGTGTGTGTATAAAGTTGCTAAACAAATTTTTGTAAAAAGTAAAACCATATAAATAATAAGTTGATATTTTTCATAGAAAATTGACACTGGTAATCATCTCAATTACAATTCCTAGCAATTGGGATAACCAAACTCTTTGGGTGAAGTAGATGCAAAATAATCACCTCAAAAGCAGGAACTCCTAGTCTATCACAATTCCTAGCAATTCCAGCTGGCTTTGGAAATGTCTTCTCCAATTGAGACCAACTCTCCTCCCTCTAAACAAATACAGTGGTGAAGCTCATGTAATCAATTATTATGGAGTGCTTTTGGGTTGAATCTGGCTCGGTATTGAATTATATTATATTATATAACCAAAGGCTAGCTTTTAGTATTCCTTGAGAATGCATAGACAAGGAACTGCATGTTATAATATATGTAAATTATAAAGAGTGGATATGCTATACAATATTTGTTATTTTTTTTTAGTCCCACATTATAGGATAAGTTAAATCTCAAGCTCTAAAAGTTTTATATAATGGAGCATGTGTAATGGAAATATATTACTAATTTCAGAAATGAATAAAATGTTTTTTTTCTAATGGCTTCTTATTTTTATATGGTTTAGAAGTAACATTTTTTTTGCGAAGTAACGTTAATTAGATTGATTTATTTGTTTGTAAAGAAATCAATTCGTTGTGACAATATTTTATATTTTAGGCCGCAATAATGTTAAATTGCATTCATCTTTTTAATCATAAATGCATTAAATGTTGTCGTCATATTAATAAATTAATTTACTTTATCATCATAAATGCATTGACTATAGTAAATTAAATGATGTTGTGTTTTTATGTTTGGAATAAGTGTAGACATATGGTTTATTATCTGGTGTATTTATTTTAGCAAACAATGTTCGATATAACGAAAGAAATAAGTTTGAATAACAAGCTGAAGTTGTGAAAAGATTTTTTTTCAACCAGAAGTTGTATAACTCAGTCTAAAACCTGAAGTCCTGAATTATGTAATGATTTGTTGATAAAGTCTATGACTTGAAATCTTATAGTTATTTTTTTATTAGTCGAAATGTATAAGCTTCTAAACAAGAAGTTCACACAAAATTTGAGAACCCGAAATTCATAATAAATTAATGAGCTTGAAGTTCATGAATTAGAAACCCGAAGCTTTCTTGAAACTATGTGAAATGTTAGATTACACTTCTTGAAGAAGTTAAAAGAGATAAATACATCTTAACCAAGATTATGGCAGTGCGTTCAAGAGAATTCAAAAATCACAAAATGAGTTATATCTTACTTACATCTTTGCTTTTACATATTATGCTGACCAAATATCCTAAAGGTATTGTGTTGTATGGCATTTCAAATATGCCTTGAATTGAAAATTAATTATTAATTTAGCTTTGAAAAGAATGTTCATTATTTATAAAATATGAATTCAAATGACTTTTAGTCCATATTTCTCATTTTTCATTTCAGTTTATATATTGTAGTTGGTTTAAAATGTTTCCCCCCATTATATATACTTCTATGTAAAAGTACACATGGTCAATTTATAGGTTCTGTGCAATGCGAAATATAATTTCATTTCAATATGTGCAGCTTTAGTTTAATTATTCCCTCTGTTGCTTTCTCGTTGATATATCTAAATATAGATCTGATCTTTACTAATCGCACTATGTTATGAAGCCTATAGTTTTGACAAATTATTTTTGGGTGCATTAGTCAAGCTATTTAATTGACGAAATACATTATAGTATTATCCATAGGAGATAACTCATATAACGTACTATTTAAGTTTATGGATATGTGTGTATATGATCTCTTGATGAGATGTTTTCTTTAAAATTTATATTGCAAATCCAACGTCCCAGAAGAGATGTTATGGAAATTTTATTTTTGTTAGATTGCAATTCCTTAAAAAGAAACACTATATTCCCTGAAGGAATATCATATAAAACATTAGAAGTAATAAAAATAATTTATCTCTAAAAAGAGTATTGTATACTAATATTACAGTTTAGAACTAGTGGTTCTATATCTTGCATCTTACTTTCAATTGGTGCATATAATTTTGTTACTGTATTAAAAGTTTGATGCGACATTTCAAAAACAGTTACAACAAAAATCACCAATAGAGATATTTTATGCTACTGCAAAAGTACTAATTATGTAATTTATGTGAAAGAAATATTGTATATTGATATGACATTCTAATAGTTTGCATATATATCTCTGGAAGAGATAAGTTTGCTTCAGAAGTGGTGATAGTAAAATATATCCAGAAGAGACTTATACATTTGGAAATGATCAAATATCTCTAGAAGATATTTGTTTGTATATTTGGTAATTTTATTAAACCAAATAAATGTATAGAAATTTGATTATGAAGGATTCCAATTTAGTTTAGATTTGATTCTAACTTAAAATTTGAGAGCTATGTAATATGTATCATATATTTCATTATGATTATATCAAACCTCCCAAATAGGTAAGACATCAAACTGTCTCCAGAATACACTATTTTATGTTCATGTGTCTAATTATATGCTAAAAGTCATGGTCATATATATTATTTCATAAGAAATATTATATGTACAACCATTTTTTGAAGAAATATCTTTAAATATTCTTTTGAAGAGATAATCTATATGTCATATCATACATTTCATGAAAGCTATAAATACCATCTTGAAGAGGTCTATATGTGCAACTAATATAATATAATATATTTATAAAATTCCAAGTGTCCAGTAGCTACTCTTATTTTTTTAGGTAAGTATATTTCTTTTATTGAACTCTCTAGAAGAGATGTGTAGAAATGTCTATATGTAATTATAATTATATATTGTTCTCTCATAAGTAATCATAATTAACGTTTTAAAGATATGTTTGAGATATAATTGAGAATTAAAATTTAACACCTTGAAGTTGTGTGTATAAATATTTGAACCAGAAGTTCAATATGGTTCCAAACCAGATGTTTTGAACATTATCATACAGTCATGAAGCATGCCTATTGACATAGATCTACACACAGAAATTAATAGTTGTAATAGTTTGTTCTAAATCTCACTAACTCAAATGAGAAAGAATATGCAAATATATAATATATATGTAATAAGTGGATGCACGTATATATCAATATATCTAGATATTCAAATAACAACTTGAAGTTTGTTATGAGCTAATCTTATAGATTATGCATAAATATAATTCAGTGATTCAAAATTCAATCAACATAAATGTTGAACGACCTGAAGTCCTGTATGTATTCAAATGATCTACATAATAAGTAAATTCCTCCAATTGGTTAGATCAATGAACGAGAACAAACACTGATAAGCAATATCAATTGAATGCATCTTATCAACTGATAAAAGAATTATCCTCCTATAATAATATGTATGATGTATTTGCTAGTAGCAATATCATAATGGATCAAAATGAGAATCTAAAGAAGATTACGATTAAATGTGAAAATGTCCGTCAACATTGAGGGGGGGGGAGGATAAAAGAGATGCAAAATCTTAAGTAACTTAAATAAATTATCAATAATATCCCAAGTATACTTGCTACAACTAGCTGTAATCCTAGAAGGACCAAAGGGTATAAATCACATCTAAAGTGTAGTAGAGAAGTTAGTTTGAAATATTTTTGAACAAAGTAATAAAGATGCCAAATATAGAAGGTGGGTGTTTTTTAAGAAACACTTAAAGGTGCTCTGGAAGAGACCCATGATATGATTGTCAAATAAAACTAGAAGTGGTTTGGGTACCTAAATAGAATAAATATTGAGATATTAACAAATCATATCTAGAACTGACAAGAAATAATCACCAATGATAAATTTTTAAATAATAAAAAATGCTTATGTTTATAAATAGATTAAAGATCTTGAGTTAGTGGAAACACGATTGGCCATCGTGAATCCTTTACTAATATAGAAATGTGGACTTGTAATCCGCAAAGTAGCGAAAGTGTTTGAAACACTTAATATACCTCAAAGGTATAAATATTGCTTAAATCATATTAAATGATGAAAGCATACAAATTCCTGAAGAATATAAATAACTTTAGTGGTCATAAAGAATGCAAAGAATAAGAAGCATAGATTACATCCATCTTTTATGCATTTTTGTAATGAAAATCTTGATATAATTCATGATAAGCAAATTACTTTTTATTTTTTAGTATTATTGTAATGAAACTTTTAATATTCATCAAAGATGCTGTTGCAATATACAAAAATGATTTGAAGCACAAAAATAAAAGCATATGAAGTGTTTTTCCTAAAGAATATTAATAACTTTAGTGGTTATAAAGAATGCAAAGATTAAGGAGCATAGATTACATCCATCTTTTAAATATTGTTGTAATGGAAATTTTGATATAATTCATGATGAGTAGATTACTTCCTATTTTTTAGTATTGTTGTAATGAAATTTTTAATATTCATCGAAGATGCAGTTGCAATATGAAAAACTGGTTTAAAAATAGATTACATCCTTCTTTTGAGCATTTTTGTAATGAAAATCTTGATATAATTCATGATAAGCAAATTACTTTCTATTTTTTATTATTATTGTATTGAAACTTTTAATATTCATCAAAGATGCTGTTGCAATATGCAAAAATGATTTGAAGCACAAAAATGAAAGCATATGAAGTGTTTTTCCTAAAGAATATTAATAACTTTAGTGGTTATAAAGAATGCAAAGATTAAGGAGCATAGATTACATCCATCTTTTTAGTATTGTTGTAATGAAAATTTTGATATAATTCATGATGATTAGATTACTTCATATTTTTTAGTATTGTTGTAATGAAACTTTTAATATTCATCGAAGATGCAGTTGCAATATGCAAAATTGGTTTAAAAATAGATTACATCCATCTTTTAAGCATTTTGGTAATGAAAATCTTGATATAATTCATGATAAGCAAAATACTTTCTATTTTTTAGTATTATTGTAATGAAACTTTTAATATTCATCAAAGATGCTGTCGCAATATGCAAAAATGATTTGAAGCACAAAAATGAAAGCATATGAAGTGTTTTTCCTAAAGAATATTAATAACTTTAGTGGTTATGAAGAATGCAAAGATTAAGGAGCATAGATTACATCCATCTTTTAAGTATTGTTGTAATGAAAATCTTGATATAATTCATGATGAGTAGATTACTTTTTATTTTTTAGTATTGTTGTAACGAAACTTTTAATATTCATCGAAGATGCAGTTGCAATATGCAAAACTGGTTTGAAGCACAAAAATGAAAGCATATGAAGTGTTTTTCATAAAGGTAGCATGCAAAATGCATAAAACGCAAATCATATTTGGAAGAAACAATCTTGAAAAATTCGATTGTTTCGAAGGAAACTATTTGTAAATGATGAAGATCTAAAGAAAGGAAAGTAGAATTATTGTCCTCGGATTTTTAACGCTTGTCTAAGCTATGTTACAAAATTATTTTGTAACGTTGTGACATTTCGATGCTCGAAAACCGACATGAATACGTCCACTGTATCAACTGCCGAACAATCGAAGGCCGGAAAACCGTATCGTTAGGGTTAAAGAAAAGGTAGAAGATAGAAGAAGAGAGAAAAAGATAGAACAGAACAGAAAGAAACAACAGAACAATATATGAATCTCACAATCGTAGTGGAACAACATATAATAGATAAATGAATAATCTTTAAACAAAAGAACTATATCAGTTATTACATTACATCACATTACATTACATTATCAGAGTGTACAACAACAAACAACAACAAACAGAGGAAAAGAAATACTATATACTTGTGAATACGCCATGCCATCCAGCTTGCCTCCAGCAACTCCTGAATTCCAGAATATCCTGATTATCTAACTCTAGACTGCCCGTGTGGAAATTGGTGGGCACCCAGAGTTTAGAAAGGAAAACAATAAACTCCGAGTCAGTCATGGGACTGGTGTGTGAACTTAAAATAGTTTATTTTTAAAACAAAGTACAGGATAATTTTAAAATAGATTCGCAATGCTTTTTAGAAAATGAGACTACCATAAGGCCTCCCGCATACACACACAATGTAAACGCCGAATCGGAGGAGATTTCTCCTTATGATAGTTAAAGATGCTTGATACGCATTAAAAAGAAACATTTGATATTATTACTAGTGCATAGTGCAGAAAACATTTCGAAAGTAAAGATATAAATCTTAGCCAGCATAGGCATTTCACACTTATGTCTACTATAGCTACCATGTTCAATAGCAGGTTACCGCCACATTCCATGGCAGGTTATACAACTCAAACCGTACAGGGTTCGTATTGTTTCTTTGGATTTCCAACAAATGGTCAGGCCAAGGAACTTCCCATTGCCACATGGGTACGCCTCTGGAAAGACGACCCGAGAACCTAACCGGATCTCTGCCAACACAAGGCCGGGTTACCCCTAACTGTGTAACTACTGACACGAATATGTCATTACCCGATCGTAACCGATCTATATCCGAGGATCCTCGATTCCAACAACCACAAAGTAATAAATTTGCAGCAACAACATAGGTTAAGTATCTGGGCTCCATACCATGATACCACCTCTATCCAGAAGGAATGACATACACTAAAGGGGCGCTACCCCCTAATAACCTTGCTGGATCCTTCCTGTTTTGACCATTTTCGGGGTGTGAGGTCCGACGAAGTCTCGTCCACAAAGCCACGCTTTATACAAAAGCTATGCTTTGTTCAACAAATGCTCAACAGCACTTAGCATACACACTACCAAATTGGGAGTATATCACTAATAACCTTCAACTACATAACCTCTTAGCTCGTACGTCTCAGAGAAGGGTGTTAAGCTAAGAGAATAAATTCTCCGTCACCAACAGAAATATATTTGAAAGAAATCAGCTTTATATCTCAATTTGTAATGTCAGACATACAATCCATACAAGTCTGTTCCGGGCTCGAACAGAACTGAAGGCACTTCCAAAGAAGCCCTCGCAATCCAGATATTTACTAATCACGTCCGGACTCCCCGTCACTAAGGGTGATAAAACCCCTATATCAGAGATCAGCCGATGCAGAGTCATTCGACGGTAATCCTTCCGTTTTCAAAAATATCCGGTCTTCAACACCGGTCATCAAATGCAATCCATAGCGACGTATCACATATTCGAAATGAGTTATACGACCCCAAGGTCCTTTCCCGGCTAACCCGAATAGTGAGCGCTTATTTTGAAAATAAGTGTGGCATTCAAATTCAAACAAATCACAACAAATACCTATTTAAAGGTAAATATTGATAGCCGGTTATTCAACTATCAATAGGTATGCTCAACATCACCAGATTCCAAATAATTTTCCAAATAATTTATTTTCCAAAATATCTTTACTAGATATATAATTTCCACACTTCAACCATTTGAAAACATATTTTCAAATCACTTTTCCCCTTTACCACTTTTGAAAACAAATTTCAACCACTTTCCTTACGCGGAAATACTTTCATTTCAAAATGGTTCATTTAAACCAATTAAATAAATCCTTAACGATTTACTTTATATTTACGTTCCAAATCCGTAAATTTATCTCCACACTTCAAAAATAAATCAACGTTTATTTTTAAACAAATTTCCCTTTCTTTTATAAATTCCATAGTGAATTTACAATTCCAAAATATCTATGAATATACGATTTCCAAATCGATTTCTAATATTCATTTTCAATTTATCTTTAAAAGATAAAATCTCAAATTTTATTCATATCCCATTTACACGCCAAAATCCATTTATAAGTAAATTTAACTATAAATCATTTATTTTACAAAATCTATTCATTTTATAACTTCTCAATTTATAAATCTATAAATTTCATTACTTACTAATCCATCCATTTACTATTTCATTTTAACACAAAAAAACTCGTTTTATAATTCTATTATTTTTAATTTATAAATATCAATTTTGTAAATCTTTTATATAAACCGTTTATAAAAATCCAAAAATCTCAATTTAAACTATTTTATAAAATTCATTAACTCCATATTTCAAAAATTACATTTTAACTATATTTCTCAAAAATCATAAATCTTTATAATATTAAATTTTTATAACGTTAATTTATTTAAAATGAATCAATTCAAAAATTTAATAAAACGTATACTTTCAAAAATCACTTTAAAACCCTTTTTAAATTTGAAAATCATCACTTTAAAATCTTTTTTATAATTCCAAAATTGGCCCAATGATGCAACACACCAAATAGTCAATCACGACAACAAAGACATCATATATCAGTATATGATAATCAACAAATATCACAATATCTGTAATCAAATAAATACTGGTGAGGAATCCAGTTGGATCCCTAAAACCTGTTTCCCTACATCCACAGATGTTAACACAATACCAATTCCGTTCCAATACGGAATATTCGTGGTACATAGGATTTATAAAATACTATCCGCTATTATGCAGTGCAATAGGGTCTCATCCGCTATATAATGCGGGAAAATCAACTCCAACTACATAAATAATACCAATTTCACTTTGCAGTGAAATATTCGCGGTATATGTTTTTAATAAGTAACATCCGCTTAATATACGGCGTATAATGTCTATTTAACAATCAATAGATAATAATTTATCATCCAGGCATACAATCATCAATTTTAAATCTAACTATTTAAAATATAAATCGAAACAATACGATTGAGTGAGAAGTTTTCACCTTGAATTTCCGATATCAGTTCTAGCGTTTTATTTCGAATAAAATTAAACGTGCGTTTAATTTTACCCAAAATTTTCACTACGTCCAATCGACTCCAATCCAACTCCATCACGTAGTATTCGTCAATACGGTTCCAACGCAACTGTTTCGTAATTTTTCGACCTCGTATGAACAAGATATGATTTTTCAAAGTTTATACGAATTAATATATATAAATTTACAAATTAAATTTTTATTTACAAACCCTAAATCAATCGTGACCGTTGATTCCTGAGCAACCAAATCTGGCCGTGGATCACTTTCTTCCCGTTCACGCGAGAAAACACCCAGGCCTGTTCAAAATAACCCATGCCGCCATCATACATCGAATTTTCGCACCCTACCCCGATGTCTTCCACGATGATCAAATGGCGCAACGTCGCGCGCCTCCCCCAAATTCACCACCAGCCAGAATCCGGCTCCACTCGGTCAGCTGTAGCTCGTGAAAATCGAGAACGAACGTGGATGCTTTACAGTGAAATTCTCATCGATCCGTTGCTCTAATCGCGATCATGACCGTTCGATAGCTAGTTCGCAACGTGCTCTACAATATTGTAGTTGGTGATTTCTTGTAATTGTTAACGGATTTGAATAAATTTGAGGAAGAACGGAGAACAATTTCGGCCATTAATATTATCACTGGCGGCTGTAACCCTAGCCAAGGTGTTGAGTGAAAAATATGAAAAGAGTGGTGCTTTTATAGAAAATTTTCAAATTACTATTCACTCGAAATTTTCCGAACTCCAAAAAAAGCGTGCCGGCTGGCGTTTCCAGCGTTTACCCCACGTTTCGGACACAATGGAATAGGTTTCGGAGGCTAATTTGATCATCTGTGCAAGTTACGGAAATAAACGATCGATTTTAAATTTAATCGGTTAAGCTAATTTTTATGCGTTTGGGCTCGACCCGGACAAACGGTAAATCCGATTGACACGAAATTTGAAACCATACAATAATATCACATTATGGATCCGATGAAACTGGTGTCGTCGAAATCCGAGGCTGTTTAAAAAATGGCTATTTTAACTCGTCAATTAAATATTAAAATATTCAATTTTCACAAATTAACTTTAAATTCAATTTTTTAAAAGCTTTATAACATCACTCTAGCTCCAATATGATTTAATAAAATTTTACAAATCATTTTTAATCATATTAAACCCAATTTCCAATTATTTATGTAATTTCGACTATTAAATTATCGATTTAATTATCCAATTAAGTCCAATTATTCAAAATAAAAGTTATTCGACCGTTTAATTTCACTTATTAATATTTAAAATCAATTAAATATACAATTTTTAATTAACAGAAAATCTGGGTCGTTACATATTTATAACCGATTTGAATTATAATGACACATGTTGAAACTTAAAGGGAAAATCATAAAATTAGGGGGAGCATACATAAGTATGTCATAATGTACCATTTTTCTTTCATTAAGATTTTTCCTCTTAATAAGGTTTTAATGAGGCATTACATTGATTCAGAAGTGTCAAACTCTATTTGATATCAATGATTAAAATATGTCATCGTACTCTTTTTCTTTCACTAAGATTTTTCCCAATGGGTTTTTTTAGTAAGCTTTAATAGGACATTATTTTGATCATGAAGTATCAAACTGTTTAGAAGAAATATCATTATATGAATATCTACGATTGCACAAGTTGCACTCTTTTCCTCGTTAAAGTCTCTAGAATACACTATTTTATGTTCATGTGTCTAATTATATGCTAAAAGTCATGGTCATATATATTATTTCATAAGAAATATTATATGTACAACCCTTTTTTGAAGAAATATCTTTGAATATTCTTTTGAAGAGATAGTCTATATGTCATATCATACATTTCATGAAAGCTATAAATACCATCTTGAAGAGGTCTGTATGTGCAACTAATATAATATAATGTATTTATAAAATTCCAAGTGTCAAGTAGCTACTCTTATTTTTTTGGGTAAGTATATATCTTTTATTGAACTCTCTAGAAGAGATGTGTAGAAATGTCTATATGTAATTATAACTATATATTGTTCTCTCACAAGTAATCATAATTAATGTTTAAAAGATATATTTGAGATGTAATTGAGAATTAAAATTTAACAACTTGAAGTTGTGTGTATAAATATTTGAACCAGAAGTTCAATATGGTTCCAAACCAGATGTTTTGAACATTATCATACAGTCATGAAGCATGCCTATTGACATAGATCTACACACAGAAATTAATAGTTGTAATAGTTTGTTCTAAAACTCACCAACTCAAATGAGAAAGAATATGCAAATTTATAATATATATATGTAATAAGTGGATGCACGTATATATCAATATATGTAGATATTCAAATAACAACTTGAAGTTTGTTATGAGCTGATCTTATAGATTATGCATAAATATAATTCAGTGATTCAAAATTCAATCAACATAAATGTTGAACGACCTGAAGTCCTGTATGCATTCAAATGATCTACATAATAAGTAAATTCCTCCAATTGGTTAGATCAATGAACGAGAACAAACTCTAATAAGCAATATCAATTGAATGCATCTTATCAACTGATAAAAGAATTATCCTCCTATAATAATATGTATGATGTATTTTCTTGTAGCAATATCATAATGGATCAAAATGAGAATCCAAAGAAAATTATTATTAAATGTGACAATGTTCGTCAACATTGAGAGGGGTGGGAGGATAAAAGAGATGCAAAATATTAAGTAATTTAAATAAATTATCAATAATATCCCAAGTATACTTGCTACAACTAGTTGTAATCCTAGAAGGACCAAAGGGTATAAATCACATCTAAAGTGTAGTAGAGAAATTAGTTTGAAATATTTTTGAAGAAAGTAATAAAGATGCCAAATATAGAAGGTGGGTGTTTTTTAAGAAACACTTAAAGGTGCTCTGGAAGAGACCCATGACATGATTGTCAAATAAAACTAGAAGTAGTTTGGGTACCTAAATAGAATAAATATTGAGATATCAACAAATCATATCTAGAACTGACAAGAAATAATCACCAATGATAAATTTTTAAATAATAAAAAGCGCTTATGTTTATAAATAGATTAAAGATCTTGAATTAGAGGAAACACGATTGACCATCATGAATCATTTACTAATATATAATTGTGGACTTGTAATCCGCAAAGTAGCGAACGTGTTTGAAACACTTAATATACCTCAAAGGTATAAATATTGCTTAAATCATATTAAACGATGAAAGCATACAAATCCCGAAGAATATAAATAACTTTGGTGGACATTATTTTGATCATGAAGTATCAAACTCTTTAGAAGAAATATCATTACATGAATATCTACGATTGCACAAGTTGCACTCTTTTCCTCGTTAAAGGTTTTTTTTCCCATTTGGGTTTTTGTAATAGAGGTTTTTAATAAGGCAACGTACAATATCTATAGCGACTGAATGAATATATGAACGCGGGATGATAATAATGAGGGTGAGCAGTTATCATACACAATGGACAATTTAAAGCTACCATATGAGCATCCAAGATTTTGAAGACGCATATCCAAGGGGAGTGTTATAATATATGTAAATTATAAAAAGTGAATATGATATACAATGTTTGTTATATTTTGTTCCTACATCATGGGATAAATTCAATCCCAAGCTCCGAAACCTTTATATAAAGGAGCTTGTGTAATAGAAATAGATTATTAATTTCAGGAATTAATTAAATGTTTCCTTCCTTTTTTTTTAACGGCTTCTTATTATTATGTTGTTTACAACAATGCATCCACTTTGATCAAATTATCTTAACTTACTCAAAATGCACATCTGTTAGATATCTCCGGAATAAAATGGCTAAGAATATGGACAAAAACTAAAACTCAATTTAACATTAGTGTTGTTTACATAGCTCTCTGCTCTGATCATAACTCTCCAAGACATCCATGTTACAAATGAATATGGAATAGTTACAAAACTAAAAAAGACAATCTAATGCTATGGAAGATTATCCAAAACTCAATCCTTATACAAGACAACTAATTTTAAGGGATCATCTGTTCTGCTCCTTCTTCCATACTTACACTGAGATGTGGTTCGTGATTGAAACTCTGTTGGATTGGTGCCTAAATGAGACGCAGCATAACTTTCTGCTTCATTTATTGAAACTCAGTCGCTCCGCCGACTTCATTTAATTACGATGACAATTTGAATTGCAAACCCTAGATCCAGTTGGAATCAGGCGATTCAACTATTAACCTGCATGCTCCTTCCCTTTTTGTGCTTGCCGACCCCTCACCAATTCTCATGATGGTTTGAAAGTAGTACTGATTGGGGGAGCTGGTTCTTGTCGCAAACGTTATTTCACGCGCAGTTAAGATAAGATTTCTCTTGCTTATTTCATTTGTCGTAGAAATTGGATTTGATTGTTTGCAGTCCAGTGTGATCAATCTTAGTCAAGTTTCTACTGGTAACGGCTTTAGACTGGAAAACCTTATTATTATGTTCTTGCCAAATATGTCATACGGTGGTTGTCAACACTGTATCAATGAAGGTCCTTCATTATGTATGTTTGCTGAAACTTGTTTGTGATTTGATCGATGATATCATTTAAATAATTCGTTCCATAGTTACTGAGTTGTATGCTTATGCTGCTTGCAATTTGATCCAAAATAAATTTTGAATAGTTGCATTCGAAAAATTAACGAATAGATGGTTCAAAGTTTGAGTTGCACAATAAGCGGTCTGTTGTAACTGGATCAGCTCGCACCAGGAGTTATGAATAAATTTTAAAAAAAATCTCTTATTGGAACTTTAATGGACCTATGAAGTCTAATTCATTTAGAAGATTTCTAAATGTTATTTAAATAAAAAAAATTATTTTATTTGAATTTATAAAATAATGTATTGTATTATTTAATTTTATGTTATATTAAATATATGTGTGTGTGTATCACATACACATATATAAGTGTGTGCATGCGTAAAGTATCAATCTGGAAGTATAACATGGCCGTAAGTTACACCCTGTAAAATTTACATAAATAAATTAATAGTTAATAAGGCTTCAAAATTGGAATGTGAGCAAATGACGGAATTTGATCACGAAACATGCACTATTGCATACGTGACGATTTTAGAGCAACTTTCATATTTGGAGTTTCGTGATCGGAGTTCAAACAAAGAAGTTACGAGCGTTTAAAGCATTCGAAATGAAAATAATTAGAAAACAAAAGTAGTAATAAATATAATTAATAAACGAGACCCCACCGGTCGGCACCCACTATGGACCGGTCGACCGCTCATAAGGGTGCAGTCGACTGACCGATGCACATCGGCTAGGATTTGAAGCTTGGTCAATGACCCGGATTTAAAAATTTTAATCTAACGGATACACCTGATTCGAGTACTTATAAATACAGGCATAACCCCTCACTTCTCTTCTCATAATTTCTGATTCAAGCAACCAAACTCTACCAATTTCTCCTCCATTATTCCTCGCAACTATAAAATAATTTGTATCTTTACAAATTGGAGAAAAGCAGAATTTTTTTGGAGAAGAGCGGAAAAAAGAGGAGAAGCGAATCAGCGTTGCACAATAAAGAGGTAAATTTCAATATTATGAATTTATATTCCTCTTAATCACAAATTTCTTCTTGGACCTATAATTCTAACAGTATGCATATACCATGTTATACATATTTCTTTGGAATAAAAAGGAGATGGATTGAATTAAAATATCAGACTCAGATTTGGAAAGCCTGAAAAGGTGAGTGAAAAATTATGCAATGTAACTATAATATTGGAATTTATTTCGTTGGGTTTTTATTTAATTATTATGCCTAAATAAAGTTCTAGAGAGTTGTAGGTTCGAATTAAATGCATAAAATATTGCTACATATTCTGTAATTTAGGAATATTACTTACACCTAGATCTGGAGGTTAGTCCCCAAGTTATTAAAAGATGAATATCAATAAAGTATAGAATTTATTCCAGATCTACATTGGGTCGTAAAGATGTTAGTATAATTTAGATTTTCCTTAATTCCATTGGAATGTGAATTTCTGTTTCTTAATTTCTTGGAAATATTATCCATGCTACCTCCATTGATCGTCTAATTTCTTAAATGTACAGAAATATTGCAGCGTTTGGCTTGACAGGGAATATACACAAAAAAGGAAAGATATGTATAAAGTATGGGTTTTCTTTCCGTGGTTTGCACCGTATATTTCAATAAAAAGAAAAAAAATTCTTATAATTTCAACCGAAGCAAATCTCTTATTTTAGATTAATTTATAGAAGCTTATAACAGAAAACTTTTTTGTTAGGATAATTCTAACGGGTTAAAATATGGATGGAAAAATTATAGTTAGGGATTACTAACTAGAAACAAAAATATACATACATGAATATGTACAACCATGCTAAACATTCAAAATAAAAATATAATTAATGCAACATAATACACGTTAATATTTGTAGTAGATATATTTAGAACGTTAGAACAAATCGCATAACAAATAATAATATTAGGAAATAAAGATGGAAATATTTGTAACTTCAAAATTAATTGGTTAATAAATGTGCAATAAATAAGGAGTTACAAGTATTTAAATATGTTATAAATGGATTAATGAGACTGACTAATGAGATAAGGTAAAATTTTAATAAGTAAATAAATGTCATTAAGAAAATGTTCTGGTAAGATAATAATCATTTATTTCGAGCAAAGTGGCATTTATAAAAATTGTAAATAAACATGTTACGTAATAATTAAATATTATAAAGCAGTATAATCGTCATTATGGTAAATTATATAGCCTTAATTATACAAATACAGATTGGGGGTTTAGCCCAATACTTAAACTTAGGATGATCAATTTGATTTCGTAGGTTGGGATGCGAGGTTAGTAGAGTTATACAACAGAAGTCTGTCCTTCATTTAGAGACTACCTACAGTTGTGTACACTCACTACTGATGTGAAATATCGCCAACCATAAGACCCATAGAAATGGAATATGAGTTGCGAATAAGAAAGAGAAATTACCGAGGGTTCGCCTAGGATTTGAAGTACTAAATGGCCCCATACCATATAGGAAATGGGGTGTGATGCATTTTTAATAAAAGACAGTAAGTAACTTAAAGGGGTATGGTTATATCACCTTTTGGCTAGGTAGTATACCATTGGATTTGGCCAAACAGACATCATGACCATCAAGGCGGGAGGCCCAAAGAGATGGTTACCAGGCTTGGAGATCTGCTATAAACAAGACTATGGACGATGGTCAAGCAGATTAGGATCAGATCCCTAATTTTTGTCCCAATCAAGGTGCAATCAGTATGAAGTGACAAGGAATGCCTCATGAGGATATATTTCAAATTTCAAGTCGATTGGAGTTCATATGCTCGAGTTATGGAAAAACGAAGAGGGATTAGATCGTATTTAGCTCAACAGTACAACTCAACGATGATCACCCCATAACTCAACAACCATAAGGCACATTGAAATAAAACTTTGGGAACTAGAATAAGAGATCCTATGGAGTCTACCCTAGGGATCGCACGTCATTTAGAGGAGTCTGGAAGGATCGACCCTTATCCCTCCACAGGGATCGGCTATAATCAGTCTTCACAACAATATCGTAACAAAGATTGATCAATAACTCAAGTTCTACTAAATCAATTGGCATGAAACTTGGAGACTATACATAAAATACAACATGGAGTAGCCCCTCTAGGGATCGCATGGCAATTGGAGAGGTTTGGAGGGATCGACCTCTATCCCTCAATATGCCGATTTGTTTAGTGCAAGTGAGCTAGTTAACCCTTAGATTATTCTTTGAATTGCATTAGTAGTATGACGATTAAATTATATATTATATTACAAAAGCCATATAGGAATCATCGTTTTGGATGGTTACAACCGATAGACTAACATTCACGATGCGTATGGCCCGCTTCATATTTGAGAAGTATTAAGTAGCCAGGGATTATGTAGTGAAATGTTAAGATGTATATATATACATTTGCATATGTGTGTGTACATATGTATATATGTGTGTGTGTAGCCAAGGTTTTAAATCTTAGATTTCGGTCCCATCTCGTCTCGAGAATTCTATACATAATATCTCATATCAGACGAGATCTCAGGGGAGATGAGTCTATCTCGAGTGTACATCTCAGATTGACATATTGGATTTTAAAATCCTACTCGGGACAATTTCGGAGTAACTTACGCATCTAAAATCGACATTTTAAAGTTTTTTATAATAATTTTTATTTAAATATAAACTTAATAACATACATCGTTTTAAAAAAATCAATAATTTTAATTTTTTTAGAGGATAGTGGCTACATGATTGCTTAAATGGATTTTACTCACTTGAGTATTAAAAATAAAAAATAAACAAAAAGTCATCTAACTCACTCATTAAAAAATAAAAGATAGAGTTAGAGGGCCAGTAAAAAATCATTAGAATGCAAGTTCTTTTGGACGAACATAAGAAGTTAAAATAATGTGTGAATGAAAAAACATCTTCATTTAAGATCTTCTATTGAGATTTATCTAAAATCTCATTTAAGATCTTAATATCTTGTACGAGATGAGTGTCGAGTAATAGATAAATAAAATTTTATGTCTCGTTTCGCTCAAGTTCGAACATGAGATCTTGAGTGAGATCTCGGGTGATATGAACGAGATTTAAAACAGTGTGTATAACATAACTTGGAAAAGGTTTGGATAGATATATCGTACTCATATAAGAACTAAATGGATTAGCCATAAATAATAGACATAGCATTTAAATGGAACCAATCGGTATATGTTCGTGTTATGGATAAAGTATGCAATTTTTCAATAACCAAAATGTTATACTGACCCCCTTCCTCATTTCAACCCACAGGATAAATTTAGAGGGACAGATCGTTGGAACAAGATGAGAACGGTTGATGGAGAAGTCTTCTTATTCATGTTCGAACCTGACAAGGTGATTTGATGTCTAAAGGAACACTGTTGATTCTGAGGTAGTTGCATAAGTCGGTATTTATGTTCTTTTATATTTTACATTCTGTTGTGACTTTAGATTGATCGGTATCTGATATACTTATGTTTGTTATAGGCTACCAAAACCAATGATCTGTACTTTAATGGATTTGGATTTTGTCAACATTTAGGGTCATTAAGGTGCGAATTGTTATATTTCGTATCAGAGCTTAGGTTAATCAATCATAGGAATTAGGACATTCTGAGAGAACATATTTGTGTGTGTGTGTGTGTGTGTGTGTATATATATATATATAGACACACACACCCCAAGCTCTATAAATTTCTATCATAGAGTAGTTGGGGTCGTATTCCGAAAGGATGTCCAAGGCGACTGTGAGTTAGGAAAATATTTATAGAGTTAAAAATCACGCACCTTACCCCGATTACCCTACGGAGTGTTGGCTGTATGCAAGACGTTAATTAAGAAGAGCATGAGTACAACAGATGAAAGATTCCAGAGGCTGGATGGTACTTGACTTCTTTGTTAAAACTTGGTTGCCTTGTGATTGTGGATTTTGACGGATTAGTGATTGAAGATGCATATTTTATCTAAATAGGTGGGAAATAAGGATCTATATGTTATAAATATCGGAAGGCAAGTTCTCGCAAAAGAATGTTCATCGATCACCATAAGGTGACAAACCGAATTTTATCATAGAGGAGTAGAAGAAGAAAAGTCCATTTCTGAGTCCGACCCATATGAGAGAATTAAAAAAAAATTGTGAAAATGCCTTGAAATGTTTGGATGGATTTCTAAAAGGATTTTTTCAAAAGGGTCCATTTGGAAACTTTAATTTTGAAAGCAGGAAAGTTTTGAAATTCTTAAATATATATATATATGTATATATATATATATATAGTAATATAAAAAGATGAAGTACCTTGGTTTAAAAGGTTTTTGGCAAAAATGAGATTTCCATTTTCGAAATAAATAGAAAAGAAGCATATGATTAGCTCGACGATTTTTCCTATTTATAAAATCATTGGAATTTTTGAAATCCTGTCTTCAAAGGGTGTATATAATAGAAATGACATTTAATTTTATTGGGGTATGTAGTAAGGAAGTGTAGAAATTTCCGTTGGTAAAAATAAAAGGAATATTCCCGTATAAAAATAATACGAAGAATAATAGCTGGAATATTTTCGCGTATTAAATCTTGTTAATGGCAGAAGCAGTATAAGTTAAGAGTACTGCGAAATAAAAGAGCAAAAGGTTTGAAGAGCTAAATGGTAAGTTCGGGCTCCGTCATGTAGCGGACAAGAATTTTTTGGGACAGCTCGGATCGTGTCGGATTGAATAAGATGTTGCAAAACGATTATTATTATTAATTAACCTGTCCCGAATTAGTTCTAGGTTCAACCTACACCCAAAATTCGGTTAATGGTCGATCCTAGCAGTCGACCTCAGCGGTTCACCGATAACCCTAAAGCAGTAAAGCTCTGGAACAAAATCAAAGACAACTAAATCATGGAAAAGTCTCAACAACACATACACACACATGCATATGCATGTGTACACATGGTGACATGCAACAGTGAAGCCACCGGACTACATGAAATCTAACAATAACCAATGGACTCAGACTTGAAGTAACAAGAAGGATCAGATAAACCCAGAAATGATGACTGAAAACACTATAGCAACTCAACACAATGCATATGTTAGCAGTGATGTACACATTGAACCAAACAACTATACATAATGTGAAGATATCAAGTGAAGGCACACCAGCTTGAATGTTCATAAGCAACAATGCACATCAACTATCAAGTACAGACTCAATGAAACAACACTGCAAACAAGTCACATGTTCCAAACAACTAATATCACACATAACTTCAAGCATGCAACCGAATGCAAGTCGAAATGCTCACCTCACAAAAATGCAAAGCTATGCCAGAAAGTGCAGACCACATTCATATGAAACTATGGTCAAGTACATACATACATACATAGATATATATATATATATATGTATGTATGTATGTATGTATGTATATATATATGATGTATGTGTAGTGATAACTAGTACAGCAGCTCGAATGAGCACGTGCACTTATATACATATGCAACAGCCGGAATACAACTAGAGAATCACCAAACAAGTGAGGTAGACAAGACAATAGTTTCGGATAAGTGAAACATGGAGATGGCATTGATGTACACATATTAAACAATGGACAATGTAACCCAGACCAATGTCATGATACAACTACAGATGCAAGCAAGTCGGAAATCAAGGCATGTAGCCGTGGTGACCAAGATAATAACAAAGTCAAATTTACACAAAATAAAAGTGGCCAAAGTCAAATGTAATAACAGTTTCAAATTAAACAAGTCAGTGCCGAAGTTAAATATTATCACAGTCAATAAGCACAAAGAAAGGAACCAAAGTCATGTTTAGATGCTAGAAAATCAACCCGTGGTAGCCAAGGAATCAAACAAGTCAGAATCGAGCCATGATAATAAAGTAATCACAAAATATATGAATTTGAACAAGTTAGTACAAATCTCAGGCATTCAAGAAAAATTGAACAACAAAACTAATTATCAGACAATCGAATATTTAGGGAATTGAACCCTATTTAAACCCATAGTCACCATTGCCCTAAAATCCATCGAGTTCAAGCAAGCCAATCGGTAAAGCAAAAAGCATAAATCACATACCATTAAAATCGAACTCTATCGAGAAGCAACCGCAAGCAACAATCAACAGAGGGATCAAATCAAAGAGTATTTCATCACTGCAATATCAAGCGGTGCCTCATTTTCAAAGCCTATAAATTTGGACGAACGGTTATAAAAGAGAAAGAAGCCATTTTTAGCGCGAAGGCAAGAAGGTCGAAGGAATAAAAAGAAAATGGGGATTTCTTATTTGGGCCGGTTGCCATAAAGTATCAATTGGGCTTTATTTTTAAAATCAGGGTTTGATTTTTAAATTGTTTTTCAATTTGTATTTTTTTCTTTTAAAACAGTTGTAAAGTTTAGTTGTGACTAGAGATGAACTACAGTGGTGTAGTTCGAGACTTCGTGACTCAATGGCTGAGTTGTGGTAGAGTTTTGAGTGTAGAGTTAGGTTAGTCAATAGCAGGTGTCGCGAGTTTACGTGTGTAAGCGTCTGACTACTTAATTTCTAGTAGAAACCTTGGTGGCAGCACGTAGGCAGGGTTTTGCCGAAGCTGGGTAAATCTGTGTTGTTCTGTTTCTGTCTTTTATATTCTGCTATTATCCATGTTGCTATTTTTCTGCTATTATCAGTACTGCGATTATTTTATATATTTCCGCATTAATTTTTTATAATTAATAATATCACCCTATTCACCCCCCTCCAGGGTGAAATCGATCCTACAATATATACATAATCAAACATATATATATATATATATATATAATAGTTAAATATATATGTATATATATAAGGCTAAATAAAATGTATATATATGAATAATTAATTCCATTCGAATACTTAAAACATATATATATATATATATTAAAATTATTTCCAAATCAAAATTAGCATAATAAACATACAATAATAATTTTATCATTATTTTATATATATATAATAAATAGTTTCGTTCATAATAATTAAAAATATTAGTAATAAATATTAAAAAACAAATTTTAAAATGCAAGAAAATTTAGGATCATAAAATACAGGTTTTAAATTTTTTTTCATGATTTTTTGAAATAAAATATTATTTTTAATAAATAAAAGAAATGTTCAACCTAAGTAATTTAATTATTAAAAATATTAAATGTTAACAAAAAATTCTGAAAATTTTTCCATGGGTTACTGCATTGATGCAATATTTATTTTAAATATGATAAACAATTCAAATAATCAATAAAAGATAATTTAAAATTATTTATATGTATAAAAAATTTATTTTCGAATTTGATAATTCATATTATGTATAAATAGGCGAAAGGAAAAATTCTAAGCCGTTTATACACTATAAATATACATATATGCAGTTATATGTTTAAAATATACATTAGTCTATATTTAAATTAATATATAAATATACATAAAATAATTAATAATGAAATTTTTTAATTTCTTACAGCAAATTATGTTTGTTTATACATAAATTATAACACATAATAATATAACCATGCACATAACCAAACTAATTTGTGACAACTACATATACCTACGAAAATCTCACCTAACTATTTATACAGCATTAATATATATACATATTTGGGATTATTCAATACTAAATCATAAATATGATATGATTACTGTTTATATAAATAAAATAATAATTGATGATGCCTTCGAGTCCGCTTGAATCAATGAATTCCCTTCTCTAGTTATGCTCGATCCGTCAGATTGCAAGTCTGGAATCGTCGACCTTTTCTATCAAATAGTGCTTTTATTTAACTTGAATTGATTTGAGATTCTTAGAACCGATATGGGGATTAATTTCGGCCAGCAAACTTGATAATTATGGCAACCAAAAGTTGTTTTTTGATTAAGGGTTTAGATATATATACATAACATTGTACAAGAGAGATATTAAAACAATCTCATTACCTATTCTCTCTTAATCTTAGTCGTCCATCTCTAGGTCTAATCCTAAGCTTTAGCCGCCTCCATTGTCAAAGCCGAAATTTGCAGCCCTATTGACGGGCTTTAAACCCATTTAAGCCTAAGCCAAAACGCTACGCAATTAAATCCAATTTAGTGGCTTATTGATATCGTATATCGATTGGTACATTTATAACTATTATAAATATAAATAACAATTTTTATTTCTCAAACTGTATTCAAATTTTTGTAATTAATATTTCATAAATATTAATTAATTTAATTTATTTATAACAATTATAAACTAATTAAATCATTCAGTCTTAATGTAATTCATCATTTCAGTTGTGTAACTCTTAGATGTAAATTTGGTCAGCAATAAACACCGAACAATTCGAATGTAAACGTTTACACGTCACTTAGCAAGTGGTGTGACATTATGGCCAAATTTATCGCCTGTTCATTTTCAGTAAAATCTTATTTAATTTAATAAGCCTTACCCGTTAGTGCCATTTATATACACCAATTCTCTTCGGCAAAAACTGCATCACTTTGGATTTATGGAATTTGGTAATGGTTAAAATTCCAATATTGTCCGTATTCAACTCTATAGTTCAAACACAAAATCCTTGGTTCAATAATAAACTTTATTATTAACCGTACTACTCTGACAAAAGATTTTGACTTTGGGTTGAGTTGACTTTGACCATGATACTAACCTCATATAACTGAAGTGACGAATCCTCCCTTGAATAGCGTCTTCCTTCCAATAATTCCACTCGACCCAACTATAATCATTTGATGTATGTCGTTCCATGATTGACTATAATCAAAGGAGATTTTTCATATTGAATGTTGACAGTATTCTCAAGTCGAAAGAATTGTGTAAATTAGTCACATCGATATTTTCTATTTGACCTTAGTTATATGAATGAATAGAAAACTATCGAGTGAGTCATTCCATAGTTATCCAATAACTATCAGTACGTAACCCCTTGGTGCCCCCCATAGTCATGAGTAATACACTGTCCAACATTTGAATAGCGTTACGTACTCTAGTCTTAACGAATACATTGATATCCGGTCTCGATGCATCTTGATTATGAACATTTAAAATGATACATTTGTTTCATTGTGATAAATTACTCACGGTTACAACACTTTGCAACTACTATCACAAAACATATCATTTATGGATTTTCTATTAAATACGCTTTTAATTAAATTTATTAATTAATATAACTACATTATATCAAGTATATAATAGAAAGAAAATATCTTTATTTCGAACAAGATTGGTCAACGAGTTAGATATATGTAACAATTTACATAATTGCTCCTAGGGCATACCCCTAACTCTATCACTTATATCATTATAACCATATACAATAAAAAATAAAATGAAAATCTTACTTTATTTCTAACAAGGTTCACTATAAGAGTTAAGTTATATTATATTTTTTTGCAAAATTACCCTTGGCGAAAATCCTTAACTGTATCAATGACACCCACTTAAATGCTCAACTTCTAAATCTTCGATATCAATGTAAATACCATCTTCCTAGGCATCTTCATTCCTATGTTTTGACACCCAAGATTCTCTTTCTATCATGTCATTCTTAAAATTACTACGATAAAAAACTTTAGAAACATGACATCTTGACGTAATATACTCATATTGAACTAATATCTCCTCAAGCAATCCATTAAATAACTCTACCTTCACAATCTTCATAAACATATAATGGGCCTTCATCTTAATCAAAAACCCTAATATAAGATCGATTTTGTCCCCATTACCATCTTTACATTTGATGGAGTACGCAAAACATTAAAAATAACACTAATCACCTTTTCCACAACATAAAATCCGAACAAAGAAATCTCACACAGATCAGTACTGTAAAAGATAATTCTTTAGGGAGATTCAAACATAGATATCACTTTTGAGGCAATTTTGAATTAAAAAACATACGAACCATCTTTTAAAAAGCTTCCACATCAAACCACGTTTTTAAATTATTATTTAATATTTTTAATAAGAAATTTATATTAATTAATTTTTTATAACTTCTAGTTTTGTCGATAAAAGAATAATATGAAATATTATTTTTTTGTATATTTTCTAGTTTCTTTAATCCTTTATGAATTTTGATGAACTAATAGAATTTTTTAAAATAGATAGAGCATTTTTTTTCAACATTTCCATTTTGTTTTGAAGAAAGTGTACATTTGGACAAATTTGATTTTTCTTGAAGAACTTTGTGAAAATATGGACTTTTCTAAAAACATTTCTTTGGAAATATTTGATTTTGTTAAAAGATGAATCTTCGTTGAAAAAAAACCAAACTTTTGAAGAAAAATGACATTTTTATTGAAAATATTTGATTTTAAACTAATGTCTGAATTTCACACAATCATTTATTTTATTGATGTTATTATATTAGTCTTGAATAAAATTAAAATCTAGTTTGATTCGTTTTTATTTATTAAACTACCGTTTAGTTTTTTCAACATGAACGGATGAGGTATTATACACGTTACCCGGATATTGCTAAGATACTCTATAGTGTTGGGGTAAGCGGAAGAAATTAACGTTGGTACTGTAACTGCTTTAATGAGGAGAGAAGCCAAATGTTGGGCGGGGCTTATGAATCATTGGACGCACGTTCTTTCTTCAGCCAGAGCACTCAAGTTTAACCTAACTTTTCATCTTCCTCCTCCTGTAAATGTCCAAACTCACATTTCAATTAAAGAACTAAAATTAATGTTACAGGTAGATGTCAACAGGAACACCTCTACACGATGTTTTCAGGTATAACACAAGTCAACATTTCTCAAAACAACACCAAATAGAAGTACAAAAGGAAGAGTTCGAAATTTTAGGTTTTTCCTTGTCTTTATCGTTTGTCCGGATTTTATAGTAGGGAAGCAATTTCACTGCTAAACGTGACGGCTACGGAGCTCTATCTACGTGATCGTCCCTGAATTTCGGCAACGATTGAAATTTTGAATCGGTTCTTATTCTTACTATGTCGATAAACTTATTTTAATTAATATTTACACTATAATATCAGGTTTATCCGCATACGTTACATAAAATTATCTTATTTGATATACAGGAGGTTCATAGGATCATAACAGTCATGGTTTATTGGAAAAAGGGAAATGGAGCGGTAGAGGTGCGGGGAATCGAACCCCGTGCATCTCGCATGCGAAGCGAGCGCTCTACCATATGAGCTACACCCCCAATCGTATTATGATTTTGTATTTCTTGCTTCCATCAAAGAGAAATTATCATCCATTTTGTACTGCCCTTCGTAGGGCTGCATAAAGGTTGAGTTGAATTGGATTGGACTGAATACTTCACTCGACCTATAGAGGTATGAGTTAAAGTTAGAGTACCATCACATTAATTCATTCACTACATATTTAGTCAAGAACGTTGTTTCAAAATACATTTAAAATGCTCTAAGAATATTTCTCAAAAAGCTCACAATCAATCTTATGGGTTTTTGGCCAATCTAATTTTGCTTGGATTGACATCAAATATGATTTTTTAAGCATATATTTATTCTAGAATACACATGATCTATTATAGTTTTAAACTGCTCTAATTTTACTCGGACCAATATTGAATGAGTTTCTTGGATAGGATTGGATTGGGTTAAAATAAGGTTGGATTGAACAAAATATCACACCCGACATGTACGTAGTATGTGTTAAAAGTTGTAACCTATATCTAATCCAAACTTGGTTGGTGGTTGAGTTTGGCTAGGTTTACGTGGGTTGAGCCGGATTGGTTGGTATGTTGGATTAGGGTCAAGTATGAGTTGTCTGCCCCTAGGTCCGTGGACTGGATAGAGTAGACTAACTACTAAGGAATACCGATCCTATAGATATAGATGTTAGAGGCTCTTTACAGTGACGAATGCGATATTGTCCCACATCGCCAAAAATATGTGTAGTTTTATGTTTATATAGTAAATCTCTCAAACCTATATTGGTTCTTAGGGTCAGATAATTTTACACGAGGGAGGGGACTTATATGACCATGAACCAACGTACACGCCGTCCGCCTGTCCCGTATCGAACCGGATCGGGTGCGGGTCCAATAAGAGCGGATTGTGTTATGTTTTTGCCGGACAAAAGTGAACAGTTTTTTGACTGTTTAAATTCAAGTAGATGAGAGTCACATCTGTTTGAACGGACATGGACGCTGCTTTTTCAAATGAAGAGACCGGTTTTGTAACGACCCCGGATTTTTATATAAATTTAAAATGATAATTAAAATCTATTTTTGAAGAAAACGGTGAAATTAATCGATTTAGTGATGTGAGTTTCCCCGAGTTCAAATATATTCTATATAAATCATTTAAATTTTTAAATATTGTATATACATGTATATATGTGAATATATATATATATATGTATATTTGGGTATATATGAGTCAATTTGAAATTATAAAATCTTGTGTGTATATATATATATATTTTGATTTGAATTTAAATCTTAGATGAATGGTTTAATAAATATTTGAGTTATAAAATAAATTAAGAAAATATATATATATAGTAACTCATAAATAAATATTATAGTAAGATAACAATAAATATTTAAACTAGAAATAGAAAAATAATATGAGATAAATTTTAATAAAAATAGGAAGTAGAACATTTGCTAAATTCTAACAACATGATAAAATAGAAATTTGTTTATATTTCAAAACAAGAAGATTTAAAGAAAATAAAATACATTTAAATATGAAAAGTAAGTATAGAAATAAAACAAAATAAATAAGTTTGTACACTTAAAAACAAAACTAAAGTAACTAGATACAATGTAAAATATGAAACAAGTCAATATAACAAAGCAAAAGCAAATAAAAAAATAAAATATGCAAATATGAAGACGGCAAAAAAAAAATACTAGTGTGAAACCAAAACAAGAAAGAGAAACAAAGAAAAGAAAAAAGAAATACAACACCCTGAACATGCTTTTTCTTTTATATACTATCTCCATATTGTACAGCCACAATAATAAGGAAAAGAAGATGTACAAGCAAATGAAGCTATGCATGTAGACTGAGGAATAGAGCACTAAGCAATTAATGCCCTTACCGTAGTACACAATATAATACATCTCAGCCCATAATGTAAGCATAGCTGCCATTAATATAATATGCATCAGCCATTAATAAAAATAAAAATGAATGAACCTGTTGTACTAACTACAGCCTGCATACTTCTCTTTATATACATCCACTTCTTCATTTCATCAGTTTAGTCCATCATAAACAAAAATAAAGTGGCATCATTTCAAAACTCAAACAAACTACAACCAGAGAAATCAAAGAAGGTGATTTCAGCTGGCAATTTCAAAAGCCTGTTTCTATAAAAAGCTCTGCCACTTTGCTAAAACACAGTGAGTAAACTTATACTTCACTCAATCCCTTTTGTGTTGAATGCTTGTATGAATGTGGATAGCCTTTGCATAGGGATGAATGGCTGTGCTTATGTTTTGATTTTCTTAGAAACATTGTTTCCTACTCTCTATTCCTGTAACATTTTAGTTACAGGTAAACTCGAAATTCCTCCCTCCCATTTTTCTTTATTTTTTTTTACTTTTGAAAGAAAATTGAATCGCAAAGCAAGTTAAAGTGTGGTTTAACTTGCACTACACTTCAGTAATAAATCAAACAAGATTTGAAATGTTAATATAAATTCAAGTTGAAGGTAGAGTTTAGTTTAAACATAAATAAGTTTTAAATTCAAATTGTTTTAATAACTTAAAAGCAATTCAATGTATATTAAAGAAATTTGAAATGAAGTTGAAATTTTAAATGAAAAATTTAAGCAAGTTGAAATTAAAAGTTTAAAACTAAATTTAAATTTGAATTAAAGATAATTTGAATCCTTGTCTGAAATCAAAGAAGTTTTAATATTTAAATTGTTTAAATTTGATTTGTGATGATAATTAAAACATTAGTTAGAAAAGGCTTTAAAATTGAATTAGTAAAGATAAATTGATCTGCACTCATTAAATTAGTTCAAGTGAATAATTGATAAATTTATTTAATCAAGAAATTAAGATTCGAGTTAAATTAATTAAGGTAAATAAATTTGTAAATAAGATTCATTGGTTTAATAAAGAGTTGTCTTTTAAACAAATCCTTGAGGTTATTTAATCAAGTAATTAAGATTTATTAAGTTACAGTTTAAAACTTAATTAATTAAATAATCAGTGATTAAATATATGATTTTAAAGGTTAATTAAATGGTAATTAACAATAGTTAAATTGAGTTAATTACTTAAGAATAGTAATTAAATAATTATGAATAGTTAATGAGGATCATTTACTTGAAATTTGATTTGATAATAAATGTGAGAAGAATTATTCATAGAAATTTAATATGATTTAAATTAATCAGAAAATTAAATTAATCTTATTTAAGCATGTTTGGATTATATTGGATGGTAAACTGTTTGATATCCCTGTTATATGATGCTTTATGATTATCCTGATTTGTGTTGTGATCTATGATGAAATTTATTATCTGTGATATATATATATATATATGTCTGCGAATCTGTGTATGAAAGATAAGCGTTATAAATTTATATCGCTTATCGAATATATTGTTGCATTTGATCTGTGATGATTGAATGATGTTGCACTATTGTGTTAAAACCCTGGACCACACTCATACACACACAATATGGATTTCACGAGGAAATCGATTAAGTCGCAGAATTTTTTGAAATAGTTTAAAATTTGAATTTTTAAATTCAAATGTTTTGGAAATGGAATTGGAATAGAAGTGAAAAGCTTTTGAAATGGAATTCAAAGATGGAAATTTATTTTGAATAACTGGATTAAGTGTTGGAATTTAAATACTTTAATTCAAATTTGAATTCAATATTCAAATTGAATTCTGTAATTTGAAACTAGGGATTAATGATATTATACTAGTCATTATGAGTTAAATCATTTTTTTTTTAAAAGTATTATTTTTTTGGAATTTGAATTTATCCCAAGGATTTCAACTCGTATAAATGAACCAGATTTCCAAAATGAAAACTGTTGTTTCCAAATGATAAACACTTTTAGATAAGAACTAAGATTCCAGTTAATTAGGGGAATTTCAAGATTGAATAGAGAAATGATTTTCCCAAGTTATGAATGAATTCTTTTTGAAAGCTATGAATTAAATCTGTTTATTTTTAACAGATTTAAATTGATGATTTGTTTAAATCAAATTGAAATGAAATTGTTTTGAAGGCTATAAGTTAAATCTTTGATTTAAAGATTTAACGAGTTAATCGAATTGAAATGAAAATTGATTTGGAAAAATCTGTGAATGAATCTTTTATTTAAAAGATTAAAATGTGAAAATTGTTTAAACCGTTAAAGGTTGTGAAAATGAATCTTTTTGTTTAAAGATTGAAAATGGTAAATTATTTAAACCATTTGAAGAAAAGTTTTGGGAAATAAGTTGTGACTTAATTGAAATCCCAATATCCATATATTTTTAAAATATTTTCGCTCACTATTCGGTTTAGCCGGGAAAGGACCTTTGTGTCGTATAACCCATTCCGAATATGTGATACGTCGTTATGGATAGCATTTGAAGACCGGTGATGAAGACCGGGTATTTGCGAAAGCGATAGGATGACCTATCGATTGTCTCTACACTGGGTAGCTCCTGGTATAGAGATTCCCTAAGTGATGGGAAATCCGATCGGGATTGTGGATATCCGGATTGCAAGGACTTCTTTGGAAGTGCCTTCGGTTCTGTTCGATCCCGGAACAGACTTGTATGGATAGTATGTCTGACATTACAAGTTGAGATATAAAGCCGATTTCTTTCAAATATATTTCTGTTGGTGGCGGAGAATTTATTCTTTTAGCTTAACACCCTTCTCTGAGACGTACGAGCTCAGAGGTTATATAGTTGAAGGTTATCAGCAATATATTCCCAATTTTGGTAATGCGACATGCTGAGTGTTGCTGTGAAATGATCATTGTGTTGATTATTTATGATAGGATCATTTGTTTGATCGTCTATCTTGGTGATCATTTCTATGATCATTTGTTGACCCAAAGCATGACTTTTGTATAAAATATGTTTTTGTGGACGTGACTTCGTCGAGCCTCACACCCCGGAAATGGTCAAAACAGGAAAGATGCGGCAAGGTTATGAGGGGTAGCTCCCTTTAGGGTATGTACATTTCCTTCTGGATAGAGGTGGTATCATGGTATGGAGCCCAGATATTTAACCTATGTGGTTACCGCGAATTTATTACTTTGTGGTTGTTGGTTATCGGGATCCCGTGAGAAAGGTCGTTTACGATCGGGGAATGGCGTGCTCGTGTCAGTAGTTACCCAGTTAGGGGTAACCTGGCCTTGTGTTGGCAGAGTTCCGGTTTGGTTCTCGGGGGTGTCCATCCAGAGGCATTCTCATGAGGCAATGGGAAGTTCCTTGGCCTGACCATTTGTTGGAAATCCAAAGAAACAATACGAGACTTGTACAGTATTAGTTGTATAACCTGCCATGGAATGTGGCGGTAACCTGCTATTGAACATGGTTAGCTATAGTAGGCATACGATAATGGTCGTATGTTGGCTAAGATTTATATTCTACTTTCGAAACGAATTTTCTCTACACTATGCACTTGTAATAATAGTAAATGTTTCTTTTTAATGCGTATCAAGCATCTTTGACTATCATAAGGAGAAATCTCCTCCGATTCTGCGTTTGCATTGTGTGTGTGTGCGGGAGGCCTTATGGTAGTCTCATTTTTAAAAAGCATTGCGAATTGACTTTGGAAATCTTTTGTTGAATGTTTTAAAAGATAAACTGTTTTTGTTGCTCACACCAGTCCCACGACTGATCCGGAGTTTATTGTTTTCTTTCCTAAACTATGGGTGCTCATTATATTTCTACACGAGCAGTCTAGAGTTTGGTTTTTCAGATAGTTAGATATAGTGGATTATCTGGAGTTAGTTCAGTCTTTGGATCACACCAGTCTTGCCTAGCTTGGTGCGTTGTTATAGGGAGTTCGAGCTATTACTGGATTAGTTATTTGAGATGGAGTTGCAGTTCTCGGAGTTCTTCCTTGAAGACTATCTTAGAGTTATTTGTTCCGCTGCTAGATGTTATCTATCGTTTTCTTTTCCACTGCTATTTTATTGTATCATGTGTCTGATGTATATTGATATCTATTGGATCATCTGTTGTATCAGATATTGTATCAAAGCTGTATATCAATGTATTATTCTTTTATTCCGCTGTGTTGTTTACTTAATGATTGTTATAAGCTCCGGCGAATCGGATTTGAACGGTCGAATCTATGGCATTCGAATACGATTTGAAGTATGGATGTCGATTTTTGAGCGGGCAAAATCCGAGTCGTTACATTTGGTATCAGAGCTAAGGGTTGAACTTTAGCTCAGGAGTGTAACACATTAAGTAGCTCATTAGAGATAGGATGAAGTAAATCCTAGAATGAGTAATCCTTAAGATATCCGTTTTAATGCCTCACTAAATTCTCTTACTATCCACTGATATTAAGTATGAGTGCAAGAAGAGAATGAGATAGAGGATAGGGAAATACGACTATAATTGGTCAATACTCTGTAACAACAGTGGAAATAACTTTCTTATCAAATTTTCTTTGATTCGTTTCTAAATTCTTTTGATTACTTCGTGACAGCTCCAGAAAGAAGAAGTTTTGATATGATGGTAGCTCTACGATTTGTTATAGAAAATCCTTATCTTTATCGTTTCTTATCGGCTTTTCGATTTAATCCTTAATGAATATAAATTGGAAATTTTGAATGAATTAGAAATTTTAAATTAATTTAAATTGATTAATAGAATATAGAGCTTAATTTGAATTGTATCGATAAAATGATTTTGTTTAAAACCAAAATTTGAAATTTTATTATAATTTCTTGTATCTATTATTGATATTCTGATTTGGTGAGCCAAATGCAGAACTGATATCCAGTTTGATCTGAAATGATATTTCTCTATCTTTTATCTATCTTTGTTGTTTTCGTGCCTGCGAATTTCGAGGACGAAATTCTTTTAAGGGGGGAAGTCTGTAACGACCCCGGATTTTTATATAAATTTAAAATGATAATTAAAATCTATTTTTAAAGAAAACGGTGAAATTAATCGATTTAGTGATGTGAGTTTCCCCGAGTTCAAATATATTCTATATAAATCATTTAAATTTTTAAATATTGTATATACATGTATATATGTGAATATATATATATGTATATTTGGGTATATATGAGTCAATTTGAAATTATAAAATCTTGTGTGTATATATATATATATATATATATTTTGATTTGAATTTAAATCTTAGATGAATGGTTTAATAAATATTTGAGTTATAAAATAAATTAAGAAAATATATATATAGTAACTCATAAATAAATATTATAGTAAGATAACAATAAATATTTAAACTAGAAATAGAAAAATAATATGAGATAAATTTTAATAAAAATAGGAAGTAGAACATTTGCTAAATTCTAACAACATGATAAAATAGAAATTTATTTATATTTCAAAACAAGAAGATTTAAAGAAAATAAAATACATTTAAATATGAAAAGTAAGTATAGAAACAAAACAAAATAAATAAGTTTGTACACTTAAAAATAAAACTAAAGTAACTAGATACAATGTAAAATATGAAACAAGTCAATATAACAAAGCAAAAGCAAATAAAAAAAATAAAATATGCAAATATGAAGACAGCAAAAAAAAAATACTAGTGTGAAACCAAAACAAGAAAGAGAAACAAAGAAAAGCAAAAAGAAATACAACACCCTGAACATGCTTTTTCTTTTATATACTATCTCCATATTGTACAGCCACAATAATAAGGAAAAGAAGATGTACAAGCAAATGAAGCTATGCATGTAGACTGAGGAATAGAGCACTAAGCAATTAATGCCCTTACCGTAGTACACAATATAATACATCTCAGCCCATAATGTAAGCATAGCTGCCATTAATATAATATGCATCAGCCATTAATAAAAATAAAAATGAATGAACCTGTTGTACTAACTACAGCCTGCATACTTCTCTTTATATACATCCACTTCTTCATTTCATCAGTTTAGTCCATCATAAACAAAAATAAAGTGGCATCATTTCAAAACTCAAACAAACTACAACCAGAGAAATCAAAGAAGGTGATTTCAGCTGGCAATTTCAAAAGCCTGTTTCTATAAAAAGCTCTGCCACTTTGCTAAAACACAGTGAGTAAACTTATACTTCACTCAATCCCTTTTGTGTTGAATGCTTGTATGAATGTGGATAGCCTTTGCATAGGGATGAATGGCTGTGCTTATGTTTTGATTTTCTTAGAAACATTGTTTCCTGCTCTCTATTCCTGTAACATTTTAGTTACAGGTAAACTCGAAATTCCTCCCTCCCATTTTTCTTTATTTATTTTTTTACTTTCGAAAGAAAATTGAATCGCAAAGCAAGTTAAAGTGTGGTTTAACTTGCACTACACTTTAGTAATAAATCAAACAAGATTTGAAATTTGTTTTCTGGCAACAATGAAAACACAGTACATCCAAATTCTGGTTCACAGAGTAAATTTTATATCAAAATCCAAACTGGAAGCATCTCTGTTTTATTTCAAACCAGAAAAACTAAAAGTAAGTTCAGCAAATTCAAATTGAAGATTTTAAAGCATCAGAAATTTAAAGACTTCAAGCTTTAGAAAGCATCTGGAACAAATGAACAAGGTGAGAAACTTTTATTTTAAATTTGAAAATGAATGAAACGCTGCTCTGTTGACGGTGATAATAGTGTCCATCTCCACTTCAAAAATCTATTTCTCTTTATCTAGTTTGTATTTGATGATGCTATAAACTAGAAAAGTGTTAAATTTTGAATATAGTTTACGGTAAAAATAGTCTGGTGAGTTAATATGCTTTGTAGTTCGATAGGGATCTATTTTACAGTAAGCAATCACATTTTTGTGAAAATTTAATGTCTTCAATTCTAGGATTCGAGCATATGATCAGATTTCTTGTGTTGAAAATTTAATTTTAGAAGTAAAATTGGAATTTTTGGTGATCTATATCACGAGAAATCGAAAAGTGAACGATTTTCATTCAAAAATTAAATTCCGGCGATCTCATCGCCGTGGGGTGGCATGGCCAGATCTGGGAGATGCTGGTGGACTTGGGGAAGATGATGACCATGGTGGAATTCTTGTGTTGGTCCTTGATTGTGCGCGCGAGGGGATTTAGGGTTTAACAGCCTGTTTTATCGCCGAGTTTTCAAATGGGTTTCACGACGTCGTGATGCAATCGGAGTCGATCGCGATTGGTGCCGTGGTTGCTAGAAGGTGCGACGTAGCTTCGGGAACGATGGCGAGGTGCCTGGTGGTCGCAGGCGGCGGCACGAGGCATTTCATATTGATCAGATTGGTTCCAGTTTTAGTTCGAACATCTCGTTTTCGAAACACGGCGAACTTGAGGGTGTTAGTTGATCGGTGTGGTCGAGAGGGTCACCAGTGACTTGTTGACGGTCTTTGCGATGATCAGAGTCGCTCCGATGTGGTGTACACGTGCACGGTGCACGTTGAAGTTTGGAGGGGCTGTAGCGGTTGGGAAGGAGAAGAAGGGGATGGTTTGCGTTGCGTACAGGAAGTCTCGGGGAAAATGGTAAATGACGCGAAGTGGTACTCGAGTAAATCGAGTAAGTGACTCGAAGCATTAGCAGGGGGGTCTCGGGTCGAATTCCTGTTTCAATTTTTAACCTGAAACCTAAAACTGTTTTGGTTTGAGAATTTTAAAACCAATTTAAATTTTAAACCAAGATTTTTAAAAGCTGAGTTCAAATTGAAATGTTAATATAAATTCAAGTTGAAGGTAGAGTTTAGTTTAAACATAAATAAGTTTTAAATTCAAATTGTTTTAATGACTTAAAAGCAATTCAATATATATTAAAGAAATTTGAAATGAAGTTGAAATTTTAAATGAAAAATTTAAGCAAGTTGAAATTAAAAGTTTAAAACTAAATTTAAATTTGAATTAAAGATAATTTGAATCCTAGTCTGAAATCAAAGAAGTTTTAATATTTAAATTGTTTAAATTTGATTTGTGATGATAATTAAAACATTAGTTAGAAAAGGCTTTAAAATTGAATTAGTAAAGATAAATTGATCTGCACTCATTAAATTAGTCCAAGTGAATAATTGATAAATTTATTTAATCAAGAAATTAAGATTCGAGTTAAATTAATTAAGGTAAATAAATTTGTAAATAAGATTCATTGGTTTAATAAAGAGTTGTCTTTTAAACAAATGCTTGAGGTTATTTAATCAAGTAATTAAGATTTATTAAGTTATAGTTTAAAACTTAATTAATTAAATAATCAGTGATTAAATATATGATTTTAAAGGTTAATTAAATGATAATTAACAATAGTTAAATTGAGTTAATTACTTAAGAATAGTAATTAAATAATTATGAATAGTTAATGAGGATCATTTACTTGAAATTTAATTTGATAATAAATGTGAGAAGAATTATTCATAGAAATTTAATCTGATTTAAATTAATCAGACAATTAAATTAATCTTATTTAAGCATGTTTGGATTATATTGGATGGTAAACTGTTTGATATCCCTGTTATATGATGCTTTATGATTATCCTGATTTGTGTTGTGATCTATGATGAAATTTATTATCTGTGATATATATATATATATGTCTGCGAATCTGTGTATGAAAGATAAGCGTTATAAATTTATATCGCTTATCGAATATATTGTTGCATTTGATCTGTGATGATTGAATGATGTTGCACTATTGTGTTAAAACCCTGGACCACACTCATACACACACAATATGGATTTCAGGAGGAAATCGATTAAGTCGCAGATTTTTTTGAAATAGTTTAAATTTTGAATTTTTAAATTCAAATGTTTTGGAAATGGAATTGGAATAGAAGTGAAAAGCTTTTGAAATGGAATTCAAAGATGGAAATTTATTTTGAATAACTGGATTAAGTGTTGGAATTTAAATACTTTATTTTAAATTTGAATTCAATATTCAAATTGAATTCTGTAATTTGAAACTAGGGATTAATGATATTATACTAGTCATTATGAGTTAAATCATTTTTTTTAAAAAAGTATTATTTTTTTGGAATTTGAATTTAACCCAAGGATTTCAACTCGTATAAATGAACCAGATTTCCAAAATGAAAACTGTTGTTTCCAAATGATAAACACTTTTAGATAAGAACTAAGATTCCAGTTAATTAGGGGAATTTCAAGATTGAATAGAGAAATGATTTTCCCAAGTTATGAATGAATTCTTTTTGAAAGCTATGAATTAAATCTGTTTATTTTTAACAGATTTAAATTGATGATTTGTTTAAATCAAATTGAAATGAAATTGTTTTGAAGGCTATAAGTTAAATCTTTGATTTAAAGATTTAACGAGTTAATCGAATTGAAATGAAAATTGATTTGGAAAAATCTGTGAATGAATCTTTTATTTAAAAGATTAAAATGTGAAAATTGTTTAAACCGTTAAAGGTTGTGAAAATGAATCTTTTTGTTTAAAGATTGAAAATGGTAAATTATTTAAACCATTTGAAGAAAAGTTTTGGGAAATAAGTTGTGACTTAATTGAAATCCCAATATCCATATATTTTTAAAATATTTTCGCTCACTATTCGGTTTAGCCGGGAAAGGACCTTTGTGTCGTATAACCCATTCCGAATATGTGATACGTCGTTATGGATAGCATTTGAAGACCGGTGATGAAGACCGGGTATTTGCGAAAGCGATAGGATGACCTATCGATTGTCTCTGCACTGGGTAGCTCCTGGTATAGAGATTCCCTAAGTGATGGGAAATCCGATCGGGATTGTGGATATCCGGATTGCAAGGACTTCTTTGGAAGTGCCTTCGGTTCTGTTCGATCCCGGAACAGACTTGTATGGATAGTATGTCTGACATTACAAGTTGAGATATAAAGCCGATTTCTTTCAAATATATTTCTGTTGGTGGCGGAAAATTTATTCTTTTAGCTTAACACCCTTCTCTGAGACGTACGAGCTCAGAGGTTATATAGTTGAAGGTTATCAGCGATATATTCCCAATTTTGGTAATGTGACATGCTGAGTGTTGCTGTGAAATGATCATTGTGTTGATTATTTATGATAGGATCATTTGTTTGATCGTCTATCTTGGTGATCATTTCTATGATCATTTGTTGACCCAAAGCATGGCTTTTGTATAAAGTATGTTTTTGTGGACGTGACTTCGTCGAGCCTCACACCCCGGAAATGGTCAAAACAGGAAAGATGCGGCAAGGTTATGAGAGGTAGCTCCCTTTAGGGTATGTACATTTCCTTCTGGATAGAGGTGGTATCATGGTATGGAGCCCAGATATTTAACCTATGTGGTTACCACGAATTTATTACTTTGTGGTTGTTGGTTATCGGGATCCCGTGAGAAAGGTCGTTTACGATCGGGGAATGGCGTGCTCGTGTCAGTAGTTACCCAGTTAGGGGTAACCCGGCCTTGTGTTGGCAGAGTTCCGGTTTGGTTCTCGGGGGTGTCCATCCAGAGGCATTCTCATGTGGCAATGGGAAGTTCCTTGGCCTGACCATTTGTTGGAAATCCAAAGAAACAATACGAGACTTGTACAGTATTAGTTGTATAACCTTCCATGGAATGTGGCGGTAACCTGCTATTGAACATGGTTAGCTATAGTAGGCATACGATAATGGTCGTATGTTGGCTAAGATTTATATTCTACTTTCGAAACGAATTTTCTCTACACTATGCACTAGTAATAATAGTAAATGTTTCTTTTTAATGCGTATCAAGCATCTTTGACTATCATAAGGAGAAAATTCCTCCGATTCTGCGTTTGCATTGTGTGTGTGTGCGGGAGGCCTTATGGTAGTCTCATTTTTAAAAAGCATTGCGAATTGACTTTGGAAATCTTTTGTTGAATGTTTTAAAAGATAAACTGTTTTTGTTGCTCACACCAGTCCCACGACTGATCCGGAGTTTATTGTTTTCTTTCCTAAACTCTGGGTGCTCATTATATTTCTACACGAGCAGTCTAGAGTTTGGTTTTTCAGATAGTTAGATATAGTGGATTATCTGGAGTTAGTCCAGTCTTTGGATCACACCAGTCTTGCCTAGCTTGGTGCGTTGTTATGGGGAGTTCGAGCTATTACTGGATTAGTTATTTGAGATGGAGTTGCAGTTCTCGGAGTTCTTCCTTGAAGACTATCTTAGAGTTATTTGTTCCGCTGCTAGATGTTATCTATCGTTTTCTTTTCCGTTGCTATTTTATTGTATCATGTGTCTGATGTATATTGATATCTATTGGATCATCTGTTGTATCAGATATTGTATCAAAGCTGTATATCAATGTATTATTCTTTTATTCCGCTGTGTTGTTTACTTAATGATTGTTATAAGCTCCGGCGAATCGGATTTGAACGGTCGAATCTATGGCATTCGAATACGATTTGAAGTATGGATGTCGATTTTTGAGCGGGCAAAATCCGAGTCGTTACAGGTTTCATATGAAATGAAGAGACGCGGCCGGTTTCCAATGGATATAGCCATTGCGAATTTGCTGTGTTGCAAATTGAAACGAAGAGACGCGTCCTTTTTTCAATGGATTTAGTCGTTCCAAATTTGCTGAAGAGACGCGGCTTTTTTCAATGGGTGTAGCCGTTGGAAATTTTCCTATATAAGGAAAATGAAACCTGATCACTTTCCAATTCCAACCAATTCTCTTCCTTTTTGAAAAAACAATCCTCCATACCACATAAAAGTTCGTACGCACCACAATCTCGAACAGATCACGTCTGTTGTATGTTGGAAGACTTTGAATAAAGTTTTAAGAAAATTGTTACGGCAAGCCTCAGACGAAATTTTCTTCTTCATCCGGTTAGATTTCTTGTTTATATATATACACACACATCATTCTGTAATCTTTCCATTTCGAAGTTGTGTCGTTTTTACGGATTAGTACAACGATTGTTTATCGTTATACTTTAACATAGCATTTTGTTGTACTTGTTGCTATAGTTTGTTGTAAATTCATTACAACAATAGTTATTATTCAAAATTACCGATACATAATTCCAAAGTAGAGGAAATCTGATTTGTAAACTTGTGTTAGGAGTTTATAACTGATTGATCTCTGTTTTTGTATACACGTCGTATAAAAATAGAGATAAATTATTTATCTTTAACCGATCCATGTTGTAAAAGCTTATAAATATCACTAATATAGCAGATAATCATTGTAGTTATCACTAATTACTATATTATTTAGCAGTGGCGAAACATTTCAATCGATATAATCAAATCAAACATGATTATCTTTCCAATATGATGATATGAGGGTCGACACAAGCTACATTTTATCGTGATTGTAGGAAATGATTCGATAAACTTTGTTTAATCTAAAATGGATTAACCATGGTAATTCAGGTAAACTTTGTTGTAATAATAAGTCATACAATGTTTGTTTATTTTTTCTGACATATAGTATATCCTAAAAGGTGGAGGCGTGGGGAATCAAACCCTGTGTCTCTCGCTTGCAAAGTGAACACTATATCATATGAGATCTTGTTCCCACTAAGTGAAATTGTCGTTCATATTATGTTGTTCATTGACTTTTATAGAGCAGAATGCCTGCTTCAATCCTTTAAAGATAGCTATGAATGACTAATCTCTGATTGATCCATGTTGTAAAAGCTTCATTAGAATTTGAACTGTTAAGTAAATATAACAAATACAACAAATTAGTCACAACAATTATCATTAATCACCATACTATTCCATATTGTTTAGTAGCGGCGAATTATTTCAGTCAATATCACCAAATTAAGCATACTTATCTTTTTGATATGATGGTTAAAGAGTTGACATAAGCTACATTTCTCATGATTGAAGGAAATAATTTGTCCACAATATTCATTGGAATTAATAAATTTCCGTTTGGATATTGAAGAGAAGATGTTTGGATAGTAAATCTTATGTGGTTGCTTGATTTGAAACCGAATGGAGCAAACATGGTGATGTAGATAAATTTTATTTGCAATAATAAGCCATGTAATATTTCGTCCTTTTTTGATAAAAAGTTGTATGTCTTCTTTCCTTTAGAAAGAAGTTGTGATTCATTCTATATTGGTCATTGGTTAGATAGAGTTGACTAGGATTGTTATGATAATGTTACCCGTTATGAATGCGAAAAAACGACCACGTATCGATACCATATGTAAGGCAAAAGCGAATATCGATGCATTACCATTACAATTGGTAAAATGATAGTTCATGTGCCGATAAATCGGTAAATTCTTGATTGGTAATTGTAACGACCCAGAATTTTTATTAATTAAAAATTGAATATTTAATTAATTTTAAATATTTATAAGTGAATTTTTAAGTCAAATAAATTTTATTTTGATTTATTGGATTTAATTGAATAATTAAATCGATAATTTAATATGTTAAATTATGGAAATAATTAAAAATTGAGTTAAAAATGATTGAAAATAATTTGGAAAATTTTATTTAATCATACTGGAGTTATAGAAATATTTTAGAACTTTTAAAATCGAATTAAAAGTTAATTTGTGAAAATTGAATATTTTAATATTTAATAATCGACTGTAAAATAGCCAATTTTTGAACAGTCTCAGAATTGAACGAAACCAGTTTCATTGGATTCGTAATAGTTAGTTATTACCGAATTTCAATTTTCGTGTCAATCGGAGCTATCGTTTGATCGTGGCAGCTCGAAACGCATCGAGTTATTTTTAATTTAAATTTGGCGAGTCAAAATAGCCATTTTTCAAAAAGTCTCGGAATTCGACGAAACCAGTTTCATCGGATCCGTAATGTGATATTATTGTAAGGTTTCAAATTTCAAGTCATTTGGATTTACCGTTTGTCCGGTACAAATTAAAACGCCTAGAAATCGGTTTAAATCGGTTTAATTTAAATCGAACGTTTTCAGCCATAACTCGCACATACTTCCGAATTAGCTTCCGAAACCTGTTCCATTGTGTCCGGAACGCGGGATAAACCCTAGGTACGCTGGTTACGGCGTCTAAATCGGAGTTCGGAATTTCCGGGTGAATAGTGTCGATCGGTTCCTTATAAATACACCCATTCTCTTCACAAATTGATAAAAAAAAAATAAAACCTAATTTTAAAACTGCATAGCCGGCCCTAACCCTTCAATGGCCAGAATTTTCTCAACTTCATCCCTCCAAATCTTCTAATCTACTCATTGATTCAAGAAAGTTTCAACTAGAAACTCGTAGAGGGTGATGAGATCTTGGATTTCAACGGCTATGATCGCGAATGGCTTCACGGATTGGCGGCAAATTGGGTTCAAAGGGCTGGAGTTCATTCTCGAACCGCGTGCTACAGGGGTGGCCGAGCTCCACCAGGTTTGGGCCGAACCTAGAGGGGGAGAGGAGCTTCAAAATGCATGTGTTTTGATGGGATATCGTTGAGAAACAAGGTTGTAATGTTTAAACCTAATCTTGGTGTCATGGGTTCTTTTAGTCGTGCAAATTTCTGGGGAGTTGCGTGATGAGGAACGAAGAGAAGGGGTAGGGGTGGACGGCCTGATGTGGGGGTGCAAGGATCCAATGGCTCTGGTGTGATGAGGGTTTAAATTTATTAAGTTATGTTGTAAATTTGTTTATATAAATCACGTACAAACTTGTAAAAATCATAACTTTTTCATACGAGGTCGAAAAAATGCAAACTCAGTTGCGTTGGAATCGTATGGACGAGCACTACGCGATGGAGTTGGTTTGGAGTCGTTTGGAGTTAGTGAGAATTTCGGGTAAAATTAAACGCGCGTTTAATTTTATTCGAAATAAAAGCTAAAACGGAAATTAAAACCAAGGTGAGAACTTCTCACTCAATCGAATAGATTTCAATTTTATTTTAAATAATTAGATTTAAAATATTTGAATGCATGTTTGAATGATGACTGTATATATTGATTGTTAAAATAGACATTATGCGCCGTTAGTAAGCGGATGTTATTTAGTAAAAACATATACCGCGAATATTTCATAAACAGTGAAATTGGTATTATATATAATATCAATATATATATATTGGCATATGTATATATTGCAGTTGATTGATTTCCCGTATTTTTTTAGCGGATGAGACCCTATTACGCCGTTATTAAGCGGATAATATTTAATAAGAACATGTAGCGCGATAATTTCGTACTGGAGCGAAATTGGTATTGTGCTAATGTTTTTGGATGCAGGAAACAGGTTGGAGGGATCCAACTGGATTCCTCAACAGTATTTATTTAATTTCAGATATTTTGATATTTGGTTGATTATCATATCGATATATGATATCGTTGTTGTCGTGATTGACTATTTGGTGTGTAGCATCATTGGACCCAGATTTTGGGATTTTAAAATGATCTTTAAAATGATTTTTGAAAATATACTTTATTTCTGGAATTGATCCATTATAAATAAATAAACGTTATAATTTTTAAAGTTATAAAAATTATGGTTTTTGTGAAATATAGTTAAAAAGCTGATTTTTAGAAATACGATTAAAAGTCGATTTTTGAGAAATATGAACTAATGATTTTATAAAATAATTTAGATTGGATTTTTGAATATATGATAAAAGTTTAAATATAGGATTTATAAAATTTGATTATTTTATAAATCGAAATGATGAAATTATAAAGGAATTTAAAGACGTTTTAGAATAATAATATAAACTGATTTATATTTAGAGATTTATAAATGGATATTTATAAATTGAAATATAGACATTATAAAACGAGTTTTTATAAGTGTTTGAATGTAGTGAAAGTGAATTTCATAAATGAATGAAATTTATAGAATTATATAACGGTGAAGTTATAAATGGAATTTTATAAACAATAGGTTTGTAAAATTTGTAAAGTTCAAAGGAACGATTTTTGCAAATAAATAAATTATAAGTGTTGACTTATAATTTGGACTTTTGGTTTATAATTAAGATTATAAATCGAATAGGTAAATGAAGAAGATTTATAAAGGAAGTTGTTATGAAATAAATGGAAATGGAATTTATAAACGTTGTTTTATAAATTCGCAAACGACTTATTTTGATAAGTTAATTGTTATAACTTATAAATGGAGTTATATTCACGTTTTTAGACAGTGAATAATCCTTTAAAATAAAATGAATAGAAAGGATGAAATTTGTTAATGTAGTATATTCACGTTTTTGAATAGTGAATAATACGTTAAAGAAAATGTATTGAATGTGAATGTTTTAAATAGAATTAAAACGATTTAACGATGTTTTAATTGTGTTGAGATTCGAAATCATAGATTTCAACGTTTATTGTTGAAATAGACGTTTTCGAGAAATAAAAGGAAATGGTGGACTATAACACTGTTGTTATAGTAAATGATTTCCGAAAGGAAATGGGTTGTATAGTATTGGGATTTATATATCTATTTAATTTCGAATCCCTATACTAGTGATTTTGGGACGTTGTAACGATGTTTTACGCAACATTCGTTTTGGCCCAAATAAAAATGTTTAAGAGAATGATTTCCCTTAAAGAATGAATAATATACTTAATTCGATTTAAGTATATTGAATATTTTCAAAGGTTGAAAATAAAAAGATTTGTCGATTACTTATTTTTGATAAGTATGGAAATGTTTTACAATATGAAGTGAATAATTAGAATTTATCTTTTTGAAGATAAATTGAAATGAATTATTGAAATCGAATATGCATGGATATTTTGAAATATAAATTCATTATGGAATTTATATGTGAAAAGTGAAATTGGTTAAAAATAAATATTGATTTATTTTTGAAGTGTTGAAATTATATATCTTGTAAAGATATTTTGGAAAGTAAATAATTTGGAAAATTATTTGGAATCTGGTGATGTATGCATATCCAGTGATAGTTCAATAATCGACTACCAATATTTCCCTTTGAATGGGTATTTGATGTGAATTGTTTGAATTTGAATGCACACTTATTTTTGAATAAGCGCTCACTATTCGGGTTAACCGGGAAAGGACCATGGGGTCGTATAACCCATTCCGAATATGTGATACGTCGTTATGAATTGCATTTGAAGATCGGTGTTGAAGACCGGTATTTGCGAGAGCGATAGGATGACCTATCGATTGTCTCTGCACTGGGTCGCACCTGGTATAGAGGTTCCATAAGTGATGGGAAATCCGATCAGGATTGTGAATATCCGGATTGCAAGGACTTCTTTGTAAGTGCCTTCGGTTCTGTTCGATCCCGGAACAGACTTGTATGGATCGTATGCCTGACATTACAAGTTGAGATATAAAGCCGATTTCTTTCAAATATATTTCTGTTGGTGGCGGAGAATTTATTCTTTGCTTAACACCCTTCTTTGAGACGTACGAGCTCAAAGGTTATATAGTTGAAGTTATCAGCGATATATCCCATTTTGGTAATGTGACATGCTGAGTGATGCTGAAATGATCATTGTGTTGATTATTGTGATAGGATCATTTATTTGATCGTCTATCTTAGTGATCATTGTGTTGATCATTTATTGACCCAAAGCATGGCTTTTGTATAAAGTATGTTTTTGTGGACGTGACTTCGTCGAGCCTCACATCCCGGAAATGGTCAAAACAGGAAAGATGCGGCAAGGTTATTAGGGGTTGCTGTAGCTCCCCTTAGGGTATGTGCATTTCCTTCTGGAAAGGGGTGGTATCATGGTATGGAGCCCAGATACTTACTCATGTTGAAAACACTCTATTTATTATGGTGTGATGTTGGATATCGAGCGCTCGGTTGAAAAGGTCCTAAAGGACCGGGGAATGGCGTGCTCGTGTCAGTAGTTACCCAGTTAAGGGGTAACCCGGCCTTGTGTTGGCAGAGTTCCGGTTTGGTTCTCGGGGGTGTCTTTCCAGAGGCATTCTCAGTGGCAATGGGAAGTTCCTTGGCCTGACCATTTGTTGGAAATCCAAAGAAACAATACGAAACTTGTACGGTTTTAGTTGTAGAACCTGCCATTTAATATGGTAGCTATTAGTAGGCATAATATAATGGTACCTATGCTGGCTAAGATTTATATTCTACTTTCGAAATGAATTTCTTCTACACTATGCACTAATAATAATATCAAAATTGATTTGATTTTAATGCGTATCAAGCATCTTTGACTATCATAAGGAGAAATCTTCTCCAAGTCTGCGTTTGCATTGTGTGTGTGGCAGGAGGCCTTATGGTAGTCTCATTTTTAAAAGCATTGCGAATTGAATTAAAAATATTTCTCTATTTTGATTTTAAAGATAAATAAACTGTTTTGAGTTCTCACACCAGTCACATGACTGACTCGGAGTTTATTGTTTTCCTTCCTAAACTCTGGGTGCCCACCAATTTCCCCACGGGCAGTTAAGAGTTAAGGTTTATCAGGATATTCTGGATATTCTGGAGTTGCTGGAGGCAAGCTGGATGGCATGGCGTATTACTACTTATATAGTATTTCTTTTCCGCTGCACTGTTTGTTGTTGTATGATGTTGTACACTCTGATATGATGTGATGTAATGAAATGTAATGTAATAACTGATATGGTTCTTTGTTTAAAGATTATTCATTTATTATTATATGTTGTTCCGCTGCGAATTGTGAGATTCTGTTGTTGTTCTGTTGTTGTTTTCTGTCCCGTCCTATTTTTTTTCTATTTTTCTTTTTCCTTCTTCTTTTTCTCTCTTCTTTCTTTTCTTTTTAAAACCCATAACATCTCGGTTTTCGGCCTTCGATTTCTCGGCAGTCGATAAAGTGAGTGTCGGTGTCGAATTTTCGAAGAACGAAAATCCGTGACGTTACAGTAATGGTAAAATTTTCATACACATAAAACATTAAAATTGTATTGCATTACAATTTTAATAATGGCATAACAAGTAAATATCTTGTTCCTAACTGTAACTTCGTTAACCCTTATATCAATATTTTGACTTATTTTAAATAATATAGAAAATTTTCATGATTCATCACAAATTATTTACAACAATATGAAATAATAGCTTTGTTAATTGTAGACTTTGAACATAATAAAACTAAAAAAGAATCATCACCATAAATAATACTATAGACACCTTAAAAACTGATATTCAAAAGTGTTTGTAGTTGCAATTAATTAAAACAGTGAAAACCCAAATTAGCACGACTAGTAAATTCATCGTTATTATTGGTATATTTACCATTAACAGCAATAAATTTACCATTATCAAACTAATAGTGTTGGTACACCGATATACGTTAATATTGGTTTACCAATTGGTTGATATTACTACGGTAACCTTAAATTTCAATTACCATAACCACCCTAGAATAAACTAAGTGCTTAGATTCTTGTAGAGATGGTTATAAATGCTTTACCTTTGATTCATCCATGTTGTCAAAGCTTCATTGAAATTTGAACTATTGATTGAATATCACTAGTACAACAACATAATTATACGGTTATTAATAATTATTGTTTTATTCTACTATATTTTTGTATAGTGGTAGAATATTTCAGTCACCATCATTGAATTAAGAGTACTTAACCTTTCAATATGATGATTGAAGGTTGACATAAATTGCATTTCTCGTGATTCTAAAAAATAATTTGATCAACAATGTTCCTCGGCATTAACTTGGATATTATGGAGAAGGTATTTGAGTAAGAAAGCTTATGAGGTTAGCGAATGTTGTCAGTGTGTGCGCTTTGGTGCAAAATAGCTCAAGCTATAGCCATTGTGCCTTTTAGCAATCTAAGGTGCAGACGGTGCACAGGACTCAAATAAAGCACAAAAGGCGCACGAATCAAAAAGCCCAAAGAGGTAGCTCCAATGAATTGTGCAATATGAGATAAAATTTGGCCTTTAGCCGCAAAATCCGATCGGAATGTACCTATTTAGCTTTAGCATACCTGACAACTCATTTCCGACTTAATCTAGGTTTCGAACAAAATGAATTGAAGTTCTTTGTGACTTCTCATATTGAGTTGGGTTGGATATGTGAGATTCTATTCTCTAAATTACATGTGTGTGCATTTTTTTAAAATGTAAAACTCGAATATCAATAGCAGTTTTTAGTTGCAGATGCTTGTGTAGGAAATACAAAAGATGATGCTCAAGGCGCACAAAAAGAGCAAGCCACAAGACGCATGCCATGTGCCTTTTCGCTTTGACTACTTTGGTGGTTGCTTGATAAGAGCAAGCAGCTCGATAAGTAGACAAATTTTTTTAATATAAGACATACAATATAGGTCATGTTAACATGTGCCCATTTATCAATCGGGCGTACAGTAGGGGTTCGTTTACGGAGTAAATGACAAAAAATGACGGGCAAAAACCATACATTTATAAATTTGGAGGTGCAAGGAATCGAACCCTGTGCCTCTCACATGCAAAGAGAGTGCTCTACCATATGAGCTAAACCCCCATTCATGTCATAATTTTGTTTGTCTTTTACATATTAAATTAATTGTCATTCATTGCAGTATCGACCCTTAGCTTGAGTGGATTAGACTAATTGCCTAAGTAATGTCAATCATATAGAGGTAGCTATAAATGGTTTGTAAAAGCTTCATTGGAATTTGCACTATTAATTAAATATCACAAATACAGTAAACTGATATATGGATTTCATTGATTTACTGTATTATTGTTTAATTGGGTTGATATATTTCAATCAATTTAACCAAATTAGGCATGTTCACCTCTTTTACATAATAATTTGAGGGTCTACGTCCGTGGGTGAAGCATAGTGGAAATGAGGCTTGCGTTCTGGTAAAAAGACCCAAGTTCGATTCCTACTATGCTCTTCCCCATCCTATACAAATTTACCCGGGGGTATGGGGGCTTGGATCAGCGGTCGGCTTTACTGTACCCTCCTCAGGAGTTTACCGGCCTGCCGTGTTCTCCTGGGTTTTCAAAATAATAATAATAATTAGAGGGTTGGCATAAGGGTTGTTTTTTTTTGTTTTGTTTCTTGATTGTAGAAATAACTTAGTCAACCAAGTTCGTCAGCATTAATAAATTTCCAGTTAAATATTATAAAGAATTTATTTGGATAATAATGCTTGTCTTGTTGTTTAGTGTTGTCAAGGTGCACACCTAAGGAGAAAAAGCCCCATGTGCAACCGTTTTGCCTTTAAACAATCTCAGATATGTGCCATGCACAAGACACAATCACAGTGCAAAAGAGTTAACAAGCGAATAGCCTAAATAGTCGCGCTACAATGAGTTATACAGCATGAAATAAATTTTGGACCTGATGTCAAAAGTTTGTGACCTTTTGTTTTGATTTGGGTTGCATATTCTCAAAATTGCATGTATACACAATTTTTTAAAGCTTAAACTTTGTTTTAACAGTGGGTTTTAATTGCAGAGTTGTATGTAGAAAATATTATAAATGATGCTCAAAGCGCGCCAAAAAACGCATAGCTCAAACCTTGCGACTATTCACCTTGACTACTTTAGTGGTTGCTTGATATGAGAAAGCATGATAATTTAGACAATTTATTTTGAATAACAAGTCATACAATATAGGTTGTGTTACATGTATCCATTTATTAACAAAGCACACGTTGCGGTTTCATTTATACTCAATAAAATGACAAAGTTCATTATATGAAAGATAAGTTTCTAATACTAAAAGTGAAAAATTACCTTTGCAACCAAGATTAATTATTTGCATTAAATAGAGGGAATCTAACTCCATGCCTCTCGCATGCAAAGTAAGCGCATATGGGCTACAACCCCCTTCATGCCAATTTTTTCAATGTCTTTTACATATTAAATTGAAATTGTCATTCATGCTGCATTAACCTTTAGCTTGGATAGACTAAACTAACGATTAGGTAATGCCAATCCTATAGTGGTAGCTATGGTGACGAGAGGATTGACATATGCTTCATTTTCTTGTGATTGTAAGAAATAATTAGATCAACAATGTTCATCAACATTAATAGATTTTCCTAGATATTGTAGCGAAGGTATTTAGTGATTGTAAAAAAAATAAGTAGACCAACAATGTCATCACTAATAGATTTTCATGGATATTGTAGAGAAGGTATTTGGAAAAAAAAGCTTGCGCGGTTGCTTGATCTAAAATGGAGCAAATATGGTAGTATAAATAATATTTGTTTAAATAATAAGCCATGCTTTATTTATTTTTTGGACAAAATGTGTACATCGAAAAGTGAAGTTGTGGTCTACCATATGAGCTACACCCCCAATCATATCAACTTTTGTGTCTTTTATGGTCATTAAAGAGAAACAATCATTCATAGTGTGCTAGTCCTTAACTTGGTGGAGTAGGCCAACTGCGAGCACCAAGCCAATTTTGGAGTGAGTGCAAGCCTACTTTGCAATCCTGATTATTCCCCTAGTTACTTAGAGGGTGATGAAGTGGCAATGAAAATTAATTTTATGGTTTAAGATTTTGAGATTTAACTTCTTTATTTTCCATTCTGGTTTATTTCACCGATGTGTCTTATTTTCAGTTAGGTTCCATTATCTATAAATGTGGGATTTTATGGCGTATATATCGATTAATCTTTATTTTTAACATGGGTTTAGACTTTAGAAAGAGAAATCAGATGTGTGTAACAGCATCCCAAATAAATCCGTATGTATGGTTATCATAAATTTATATTGGTTACTATATTGGCCTATTCTATTATATTGTTTAATAAGTGGCAAAGTATTTCAATCTATATCTCCAAATTAAGTGTATTTACCTTTCTAATATGTTAATTAATTAGGGGGTCAACATATGTTTTTTTCTCTCATTATTGTGGGAAATAATTCGGTTAACAACATTCATGATGTTAATAAATAATTTCCCAGTTGGATATTATGGGGAACGCATGTGCATAATATGTTATCTTTGATGCATATTTATTTGTCTCAATCAGTCTGCACTTACCTGAAATGCTTATGGAGATTCAGTGAACTCAAAGGTAACTCCTTTTTATAGTCCTCTGAAAGTGCCAAACTTATTACTTTGGATCTTGATTTGTTTTCTCATCATTATTTTCTTGAGTTTTAAAGTAAATTTGGCTTCCACAATTTTCCCTCCTTTAAAACAGCACCTGGTACTTTGTTTTTCATATGGGGAGTTGGAGATCGAGATCGTGCACCATTGTCCTACATTACGGTGAGATTATTCTTATTTTTCATTTTTCCTTTGTTTTGCTTTAGTTTGTTATATCACAATTGTTATGTGATGTTGAGGCTGTTGATTGTATTATTAGGCAATTACTGATAAATAAATATGCATTACTTTGTTGATATTGTACATAAGTGCTTTTCACACATTGCGTGAATGCATAATTTTAAATGATGCATTTGGAATACATATTATTTTATTCAATTTGCATTATAATATATATATTTGTGATTTGTATTTTTCTTGAAATAATTTTGTCAATAATTAAATTATAGTTTGACTTATATATACAATGCTACGCATGTGATATGAATGTCATTGAAAAATCATGTTTATGTTCTAATAGTGCAAAAACGTTTATTTTGACTTTCTGCTAAAAAGACATTGAATTTTAATTCACCATTTCAGCTAAAACAGTTATCTCAATTTTTACCCTTGTTTGTTTGAAGAAAGAGTTTAAAATAAAGGGGGAAATGAAAAGCATTATACTCTTGGTTAATTCATTATTGGACTACAGTTGGTTTTTGTAGGGTAATTGTTGATTTTGGTGAAAAGGGTTCAAAACTATCGGTTGAGGGAACATTCTTATACAGCCGTAGGCACAGCCTTCCACACTCGCCTCTCTGAAAACTATCGGTTGAGGGAACCGTTGCGTAATGGCGTAATGCTTATATGAATAAGGTTCTGATAGTTGTGTTATATTGATGTATTAGATAAGGGCTTGAACAGGTGCAAGTGATAAGAAATATAGATGGTTTTTTTTCCTATAAGAAAATAAAATAAAATAAATTAGAAAATCGATCGTAAGATTATCAAATTTCATTGTAGGCACCGAATAAATCAATAAAAGTAGTAGCATTTTTGAGATTTTTCATCTCAGAAGCATCCAAGTATTTTTTACGAAGTAATTATGGTGTTTCGTGATTATGAATCAAAAAAATTAAGTAATATTGATATTGCCTTTAAGAGCAGTAATTATGTTGTTTTATTTACACAATTATGGGGAGAAATATATTAGAAATCGTTTCGTAATCTCGATTCAAGCATTGACAAAATTAAACAATAAAGTACTAAAAACAATAAGATGACATAAAGAATTTTCGTGGTTCAGATGTTAAAGAATTATGCGCCCACGGTAAAATGTCACTATATTCTCTCTTGATTCTTTGTACAAACAAAAATGGCAAAGAGTACAATTTTCGGTTAGCGTGTTTCAAAAAGAGTAAAATAAAATTCCCTCATTTTTTGTTACACATAGGTTCCGATTAGTGTGTCCTTTCTATTTATAGCACACAGTGGTTTACATGGATTGTCAACGTCATTCTTTCGTTCATTTGATTTCTGCATTTGGATTGTACCACGGGTCGACCATCCATCTTGCTTATTTGATGTGCACAGATTGTTAACGTGACCTTCGATGGAAAATTGAAATTTGAGCGGTTGAATTTTGAACGCAGGCGGGAAGTTCTAAATTGAGGCGGGAAGCTTGGAATTGAAGCGGGAAAATCTAAATTTGGAAAGACTATGACTTTTCAGTTCTGTAAAGCAACGGACTTGTGGATTGCGCGCATATGTGTAGGTGAAGCTGCAATAAAAAACCGCCTCCCATTGCGGGAAGGACTATACTATCACTAGCACTCTAGTACTTCGCTTTAATTTATTGGGAGTTGTGCCTTTATTATGTTCGGGGTGGTGATGATGCATAGTGTTTGTTCCACGCCAACACCGTCAAGGTTGTACTGCACTGTTCAATCCAAAATATTAGCATAGTGTAGTGTTGAAGTTAAGTTGCATGGTTTAGTAAAAGAGACTGTGCGACTACTTTGGAGAGGTGACCGCTTTGCATGACTCTATTCTGAGCCATTTTCATCGATAGAGGACTGCGGCGTTGCCCTTGCCTTTGAGTTGAGTTTAACGATCTTAGGGATGAAGTTGTGATCTTTTGGTTTGCCTTTGAGGAGTGAGGTTCGGCTCTTGGTTGCCGAACAGTTATTCCATCGCCTCATCTTTCAAGTCTTTCATATTTCTGGATAGTGTTTTTTAAGGATTGCAGTGCTGTTCTGTCACATCAAGATGGTGACGCATTCTTCATCGGTTTGGTGTTAACATGGGATTGTGGCGCAGTTTTGTTGCTTCAAGATGGCGGCGCATCCTTTGTAGTGTTTTGATACTAAATTACAGTGCAGACCTGCCACTTTAGATGTTAGTTTAAGATTCAAGTGCATCCCGTTTGCGTATAATCGCTTATGGGGTGTGTCATGGTTTTGTAATGTTAGGATTGCTTTCGAGACCGTATTACAGCCTCCATTTCTCATTGTTACTTGAAGATTATGTCTTTGTTCCAACCTGTTAATTCTTACTTTATGGAGCTACATCGCAACCTTCATATTTGGTACTTGAAAGCTGTGCAGCAGTTCTACTTGTTTAAGTGAGTGTTAGATTCGCAGATCGATTCTCATACTTTGTGATTATTTCAAGTTCAACGCTGTATTATAGCACCCAAGTTATATTTAATGGAGAAGCGCGCTTTTTATGTTGTGTCATCGTCCCTAAAGGTCTGGTGTAACATTACCCAGATTTTGTTTTTGTATCCTTTTATTGGCCGATCTTCTAGAAAGTTGTACCTTTAGTCTTTTCGACTCCTAAAAAAATATGTTTTGATTCTTATATTATTCTTCTTTGTGATTAATCAATTACATTGTGGGGATTTTTCATCATTTCAATTATGCGGTCGAGATTCGAATTATGGCAGATATATAATTTTCCTCTTCTTCTTCATTGTTTTACACGCTTCAAAAAATGTTAAACACAAAATCTAGTCCTCTCCAAGACAAGTTTCTTTTCCGAACAAAAATAAGGGCATATTTCTTTTCCTGCTGTTTCCTTTGCTTTCCTCAACCTTTAGCGATTATTGATAATCGATCTGATATATTTTCTTTGATATGGCAACCGTTTCTGTCTCTCCTCTGTCTTTGCCATCTAGGGTATCTAAATTAAGGGAAATAGAGGATGTTTTGGGTCATTTCAGGTTCGGGGTTATGTAGGTAGGGTTCTTGAGCCTTGCGATCGCATCCACATGCCCCAGATGGTTTCATTCCTATCCATCCTGAACATATTCGATGCGGACTTTAACTTTCCTCTAACCAAAGTCTTCCTGAATGGTTTACTGTTGTTGGTATCGTCCCTATTCAGCTTGCTTCTCTTTCTTATACTCTTTTGATTGTTACGTTTATTCTTTATGCTGAGAAGAGCGCACCTCCCTCGCGCGAAGAACTCCAATTCTTATTCTATATCCATAAGAGTCCTTTCGATGGTGAATTTGTATTTTATTATGCTCAAGCAAAAAAGTCGGTTTTCACGTTTATTCCTAGTATGACCCAAAAGTAGAGCAATTAATATATCTTTATTTTGAATTTTGATGACTTTCCTTATATTTTTCAACCACATTCAAATTGTCTTCTTTTTTTGATAAGACCACTACATCGTTCGTATCTCGTAGAAAGACCATCCCGGACTTGGGTGAAGACGAGCGGAAAACGAATTTATTTTTTACCGAGTTGCTACTGCGGAAATACGATTTCTTGCACACTACGATTCTAATACTTTGTGATTATTTCAAGTTCAACGCTGTATTATAGCACCCAAGTTATATTTAATGGAGAAGCGCGTTTTTTTATGTTGTGTCATCGTCCTTAAAGGTCTGGTGTAACATTACCCAGATTTTGTTTTTGTATCCTTTTATTGGCCGATCTTCTAAAAAGTTGTACCTTTAGTCTTTTCGACTCCTAAGAAAATATGTTTTGATTCTTATATTATTCTTCTTTGTGATTAATCAATTACATTGTGGGGATTTTTCATCATTTCAATTATGCGATCGAGATTCGAATTGTGGCAGATATATAATTTTCCTCTTCTTCTTTATTGTTTTACACGCTTCAAAAAATGTTAAACACAAAATCTAATCCTCTCCAAGACAAGTTTCTTTTCCGAACAAAAATAAGGGCATATTTCTTTTCTTACTGTTTCCTTTGCTTTCCTCAACCTTTAGCGATTATTGATAATCGATCCGATATATTTTCTTTGATATGGCAACCGTTTCTGTCTCTCCCCTGTCTTTGCCATCTATAGTATCTAAATTAAGGGAAATAGAGGATGTTTTGGGTCATTTCAGGTTCGAGGTTATGTAGGTAGGGTTCTTGAGCCTTGCGATCGCATCCACATGCCCTAGATGGTTTCATTTCTATCCATCCTGAACATATTCGATGCGGACTTTAACTTCCCTCTAACCAAATTCTTCGTGAATGGTTTACTGTTGTTGGTATCATCCCTATTCAGCTTACTTCTTTTTCTTATACTCTTTTGATTGTTACATTTATTCTTTATGCTGAGAAGAGCGCACCTCCCTCGCGCGAAGAACTCCAATTCTTATTCTATTTCCATAAGAGTCCTTTCGATGGTGAATTTGTATTTTATTATGCTCAAGCAAAAAAGTCGGTTTTCACGTTTATTCCTAGTATGACCCAAAAGTAGAGCAATTAATATATCTTTATTTTGAATTTTGATGACTTTCCTTATATTTTTCAACCACATTCAAATTGTCTTCTTTTTTTGATGAGACCACTACATCGTTCGTATCTCGTAGAAAGACCATCCAGGACTTGGGTGAAGACGAGCGGAAAACAAATTTATTTTTTACCGAGTTGCTACTGCGGAAATACGATTTCTTGCACACTAGGACAACTTCTTTCCTTATATTTTTAAGTTTCTTTAACTACAGATAAATTTTGGAATATAATTTGATAAATTGGACAATGAAATTTCATTTCCTGCTCTTAGCCCTTATAAGGACTTTTTACTAATCTTGGCACTTTTCTTATGTATATGTGAGATGTGAGATGATTGGGGATCTTACTGACGGGCACTTTGATGATTCCTCGTCAAAGAAATTAGAAGCAAAGAAAAAGAAAAGGGGAGATAAGAGGATAACGGACGATGCTTGAGATTTTGACCAGCCCATCAAGAAATATCACACGTCTTCTTCTCCTCCCCTCTCCTTCTGAAGCTCTATCTATCCCCCTTCTTCAGTCTCTCCATGACCCTTGCATTCGCTACTTACCTTTGCCTGAGGACACTATTACCAAACTTGCTAAGAGGGTGGGGCATGTCACTCTGGATGGTTTATCTCACATTTGCTTTTGCCTCCAAGTCTTATCCTATCACCCGTCCATTTCCTACACTCTCCTACCCCGAGCTTGCTACCGAGCTCGAGAGGTCTTTGGCCTTCGTATGAACCTTCTTCTCTTTCTTTCTTTAATGGTGACTTGCTTTACCAATTTTTATTTTATCCATCTTTGTTTTGTAACAGGTAAGTGCTTTGGCGATTGAGGCTCAGAAGAAGGCAGAAGATGATCAGGTCTCATTCGCTGCTCGTACTGCCCAGCTTAAGGCAGACCCTACCGCGGTTGCTTTTGAGGAGACTAGATTGGAGGAAGAGCTCAGGGATCAACGAGAGAAAGCGGAGAAGGCGGAGAGGGCGGCAAAGACAGCGGAGGAGATCTTGACGTTGAAAGGTCAAGAGTTAGGGATGAAAGATAAATTGTTAAGGGGGATGGAGAAGGCGTTAAAGGATATGGACAAGCTTTCACAGATCATCTACCGTGTGCTTTATAAGTTGTATGTTGCGGTTAAGCATAATTTTTTTTGATCACTTGGATAATGTTTTGCCTAGGTCAATCTTAGTTTCTTGGGGAACCCAGAGAAGATCGAAGACGTCCTTAATTATCGTAGGACAGAGTGGGCTAAGGAGCTAGAGAAGAAGAAAGCTTCCCCTTCTGCCTTCCAGGACATCTCTTTTTAGCGAAATGATGAGACTGCGCCATCTAAGAAGACTGAGGCCACCTCGACCCCTCAAGATAATGTAACTATCTGACCTTTGTAAATGATTTTTGCTTCTCATGTAATAAGAATACTTTCGGTTTTTTTTCAAATTTTGTTGCGGTTAATTTCTTTAGTTTATTAGTTTCATCACCGCATTACAAAGATAATGTATAGTCTTCTAAGGAAGTATTATTTACTAAACTCCTGAAAGAAAGCATGACAAAACTTCAAACTCAGCTCGTAGATCATCTTGATCTTAGTGCAGGGCGATCCGCAAGTGTAAAAAAGAATTGAATGAGTTGTTCATACAACTTAGAAAGGAAACTCAGGGGTTGCTTTTCAAAATTGACCAAATAGTTATGGAAAAAGAAGCTCTTAGCGATTTTGTATTGCGTCGGTGGCGGTATGCTTTAGAGAGCGGTTCCTTTCCACCCGACAGCCTTCATTTGGACTAGTTTAGGCTTTGAAATCTAAATAGGGAGTAAACGCTGTGTATAATTATCATTTTTTTGTACGTGAATTTATTATATTTTCCATATAAACCTGTTTTTTATATGACATGTTTTTTTTTTAATTTTAACTTCGTACATCTCGACTTCTTTTGAATCGAACTTTGATTGCTACCAACTAGGTCGATCTTCGTGGGCCTCCCTCCGAATCTTTCGAAGCCTTTGAGTCCAAAAATCTTTCGTTCCAAATCGCTGATGGCCCGGATGTAACCAGTGTGTCTGAGTTTGAGGTTGTGGCCACAACTTCTGTCGCGGATTTGGAGGAAGAGAGTCTCTGTTTGACAGTTACTAACAAAGGGCTTGAAAGAGACTTGAACAATGTCCTTTTCGAGCTCAAGGAAGCAAACGATGCACTAGAGTGTCAGCATCAACATAATGTCAAGTTGCGTACTGAGCTGGATGTTGCAAACTCTAATGTGACTGAAGTAGAGAAGTCATTGAAGGATGGTGAAGCGCTTTATGAGATCGTTTATGAAACGGAGATTAAAGAGCTAACAATGACTACAGAAGACATGTCTCTTCAGGCTGCCCACCAAATTGAGGAGAATGGGGGTGTCGAAGGACGAGAGAAGGCAAAGAAATCTAGCTTGGGCGCGACCCTTACTCCCTCTACTGGCATGGACACCTCGTTGGCGGATGAACGGAGAAAGAAATTAAAAGTACACTTCCTGGTAAACTCAATGAGTTGCAGTAGATGGAGCGACGATGGCCAAAGGTGTTTCCTCACTCACAGAGGAAGGGGTCGAAGGCGGATACTCTTAAATATTTTGGTGGCTTTTATAGAAACTCAAAGAAGACTAAGGTTGAACTAATTGATACTTTAGAGAAAATAAGAAAGGATGTTGTGCTCAAGATCTACGTGCTCGAAGATTTACTACGAGGAGCTCAGGTTGCCCTTAGTGTCATAACAGCACTAGTCGACGTGCCTGTGCATGATCGGATTGCCGACCTCGTAGAGAAGCTTAGAAGGGAGAAGGTTAAAGACAAGACGGGACAGATCGCTTTACAACGCGCAATCGATGTTTTTTCCTATTTTGTACAACGCTCTTATCTAAACTTCCTTTATATCAAAGAAGATTTTGAGGTGACTACGGAGGATCCGACAGACCACTAAGCAGTTGTTAATTATGATCCAAGGAAGATCTTTCGCTTCAAAACAGACCTGCCATTGGCTAGCATGCCTAAGCTTAGATGTTTTATGATTAGCGCGGTATTTTAGGATCCTATAACTTTGGATACTTTTGTAAGACCATGTTGTAGAATATTTTTGGTTGTACAAATGCTCATAAGGGTACTGTAAAAAAAAATTTATTATTTTTTCTTTTTTTGAAAAGACGTAAATTCCTTGTGAGTTTTTACTGGATTGCGCTTCCTTTTAACTTTATTGGTCTGGATTCCTTTGATTTTTCAGCCTTGCACTACTAGGCGATGTTCGGAGACAACCGACTTGGGGGAGAGGCTCAAATATGCTCTAATTCGAATTATCGAACTGGAGGGATTATTAACATACACCAAAGACAAATATAAGGTTTTTTATGAAGATAAGGTCACGACACTGAATGACGACCTTGAAGGGTGTTAATACCTCATATATTGATTTAGATGACAATAACCATATAAATATTGATAGTAAAGTTTTTTAAAGTTGTATAGTATATATTGCAGAATATTACACAGGTACAAAATGATTAAACTTGAAGACTGATCAGTATAAAGATCAAGAATGACGATTTAGAGATGATGATCAAGACTTATGAGTTTAAAGATAAAAATTTGAAGAGCTCAAGAATTAAGTATATGGTTATGAGTCATTAGAATAAATTGTTAAAGTCCTTGATAGCAGATTTCGATCTTTATCATAAATTTTTGATCTTTGATATTTAAAAAATATTATTTTAACTTCAAAATGTATTTAAATTTTAATATGAAAGTTTTTTAATAGCTCAAAAATATTTAAAAACTATGTTTAAATTATTTTACAGAATATAGGATTTTAAAAATAATTTAAAAATAATCATTTTCAAATTTCACTAGCATATGTCGATATACATATTTTCATATATTGACGTAAGGACCGTTGGGGAGATGATTTTTAAATTTTGATTTTTGATTATATCTCTTCATCATACACTTCCTTTTAAACACCGTTTACACCAGTGAAAATATGCCTTTCTAATTTTAAAAAGCTGTGATTGTTTATTACATCTTTTCATGAATAAAGACATCTTTTTAAGCACTATATAAAGGGTTAGAAAACAAAAAATTTTAACTAACTTTTCATCTTCTTTCTCTAGACTTTCCCCGGTTATTTTCTCAAATACAAATTCTACGTTGCTCTTTATAAACTATTCAAACATTTACATGTACTTTCTCATCAATTCAAAGATCAACTCCCTATCAAAAGGGCTATAAGTAATCTTGTATCCCAAGTACAACTACTGGTATTTGAAAATCAACAACTTTACTCTTATTTATTCGCTCGTTCAAATCAAGTGGATATGCTTAATAGTTCATCTAAATTTAGTAGGTGATCTCGTAGCTCAGTAAATCAAGAGAGTTCGCTTTGGACTCATGATACATGGGGATGTACCTCGTAGCCTTGAAATCGGAATTGTATTTTGGTTTGCATTCTGTCTAGTTTAAAATTGGCGACTGAAAAGAAATATGTACAAGCAATTGTATGAGACTGGATGTCTGATTAGTTAATCCGAACCGGTATAGAATTCCTTATGTGTTCTCTCTTATTTTACTACTTTTATATTTAACTGTGATTGCATCTATGAATGATGCCAACTCCCTCTAGTGTTACATTAGCCTCATGATCTATTATTCCACAACCCACATTTGATATCAGTGCATTAGTTTTCAAAAACTCGTAATTTGATTTTTGAAGAGATAAATGGCTAGTAACACTGATTGTTTACTTTTTAACACTTTTATAGAAAAACAAAATCATGAAACCTATATGTTACTATCAAATAGATTAAAAACTAATTATTCTGAAAAGTCACTTGATGTTTTGGACAGGTATAATGTGAAATTGCAGAAATAAATATGTTATATGGCGGATGGTGAGCATACACTTGATATTCATACATCAAAAATTAAGGACAAATGAATACTAAATGATGGATACTCAAGACAAATGATTAAAATTCGAAAATCATAAAAGTTATAATTTACAAAGATGAAGGGTTGGTTAACTTCAGAATTAACTAAAAAGGATATGTGATTGACATCGGCAATGTCGGTAACTCTAAAACTCCTATTATTTCTTATGTTTTGCTAGTTAGGAACTTGAAATATAACCCGTTTAACATTAACCAATTTTGTGATATAGATTTTAAAATTAAGCTTGAAAAAGATATTTTACACATTGAGGATAATGAGTCTAAAATTATCTTTGAATGTACTAGGAAATGTAGTATTTACATCTTAAGTATAAAAGTGCCTTTGTCCTTTGGCTAAACCTAGTGAAACTTGGATTTTGCATAAAAGATCCGGCTTTTTAAAATTTAAACACTTATCTAAATTGCTTAGAATTTTGATTTTGATTTCACAATTCACAAGTATATCATATTTAGGGGGAGTACTGTTTTTCATCCATTTATGTTGATGGCAAAGGGGGAGGAAAATATAAAATATAACACATGCATATATTAAGGGAGAGTTATTTAACTCAATGAGAGTTGTATTATATTTTATATATAAAATTATTTACACAGTTGTCTTCATAAAAAATGGAGAGATTGTCAATACCTTAGATATTGATTTTGATGGCAACAACCATATAAATATACACACTAATGTGTTGTTAAGTTTTATAGTATATATTGCAGAATACTGCACATGTATAAAATGATTAAACTTGAAGACTGGTTAGTATAAAGACCAAGAATGAAGATTTAGAGTTGATGATTAAGACTCGTGAGTTCAAAGACAAAGATTTGAAGACCTCAAGAATTTAGTGTAAAATTACGAGTCATTAGAATGAATTGTTGAAGTCTAATAATATATTTCGATTTTTATCACAAATTTCTGATCTTTGATATTTTAATCAAAATTATTTTAGTTTTAAAATATATTTTTATATATTTTATGAAAGTTTTTTAAGAGTTCAAAAATATTTAAAAACCATGTTTAAATTATTTTACAAAGCATAAGATTTTTTAAACAATTTAAAATAAAAACATTTTCAAATTTCATTAACATATGTCGACATACATATTTTGCATTATGTCGATGATAATTTTTAAATTTTGAATTTTGATCACATCTCTTCATGAGTAGGCAATTCCTTTTAAACACTAGCTAAACCAGTGAAAAAATGCCTTTTACTTTTAAAAAGTTGTGATTGTTTGTCACATCTTTTCACGAATAGCTACATTTTTTTAAACACTATATGAAGGTTTTAAAAAAAAATTAACCGACTTTTCATGTTCTTCTTTCTCTAAACTATATCTACATATTTTTTTCAAATACAAATTCTACTTTTCTCTCCAAACTATTAAAACATCCGCATGTATTCTCTCATCAATTCAAAGACTAAAACCACTATGAGAAGAGCTACAGGTTATCTTATATCCTAAGTACAAGTGTTTGTTTTTGAAAATTAACAACTCTACTCTTATTTTTTTGGGTGTGCTTGTTGCCCGTTCAAATCAAGTGGTTGTGCTAAGTAGCCCATCTAAATCTAATGGGTGATCATGTAGCTCGGTAAATCAAGAAAGTTTGCTCCGGATTTAGGATGCATGAGGGTGTATCTCGTAGCCTTGGAATCAGTATTGTATTCTGGTTTGCCTTCTTTCTGGTTTAAAATTAGCGATTGAAAAGATATATATACAAGCAATTGTACGAGATTGGACGTAAGATTTGTTAATCCGAACCAGTATAAAATTACTCATGCCTTCTCTATTACTTTACTTTATTGCTTTTATGTTTATTTATGATTACATCTATGATTGATTGTTAGTATAAATATGTGTTTTTAATATGTGATTTGATATTAATCTTGAAAGAATTTTAAAAGGTTTACATAAGTCAAAAAACACTATTCATCCTTTTTTCTAGTGTTAAAATCCATTATTCCACAATTCACAAATGGTTGTCTCTTCAGGTCGTTAAACAAACTAGTGTAGAAAATGATCTTATCGCGTCCTTGATCGTCGATGTTGTATCGAGGCTTGGTGGTATTCTTTCGCCTCCGTCGAGGGCTAATCTTAATGTTATTTTCTAATGGAAATATGATTTGAAGAAGTATTGCGAGGCCAAATTTCATGGGTTGAAGAATTACTATAGAAAGGTCTCATTTTCAACTTCTTAGGCAAGATGCGGTTTTAGTCAATGTTTCGCGTCATGGGACCATAGATCTCACCGTTATGACAACATCATAATCGACGATTCCTCTGGGGCGAATTTGAATCATAGCATAGTTTGTTTTATTATTAGCCGTAGTTTCGACCTAAGCTTTTGATGCAACTTTGCATGACGATAAATTTATTTTCTCCCGTCATGTGTGCAAATGCGAGGAATCACACAGCTATGAGCAGATTTTCAGTAAATTTTAGTTTTTAGTATTTGCTTGGCAAGCTTTATTTATTTTATGGAATTGTACCCGATTTGTAGGTTATACCACATTACATGCATTATCTTTTCTTGCCATTCTCAATTGATTGCTCATGCAGTTCATGCTTCTTGAGCTTATTTTTGGTATTCATGCTCTATTGTGCGCTTAGCATGGTACGCTCGCTATTTGGGTGCAGACTATATTTTGACGGTGAAGTCAGGTCGCGTATCTACAACCTTTTAATTCACGCGTTTGGTTTTTTGTACTGGCCCAGGCTGTATAATATCCTTACGTTCAGTGTACATGATTGATACAGCAGGTAACTTATTGTATTATCCAGTCGCTTGCATGATTTTATGTGGAATTCCATAGTTCTGTGTTACTGAATTCCCTCCCTTTTTTTATAATGAAATTAGGTGAAACCACTAATGCTGCAGCTTTATTAAAGAAAGAAGGAGCTAAATCGGATCTTACTTGTGCCACACATGCTGTTTTCAGGTGAAATATGGGTTACATATTATATCAAGGGGTTTTTAGGCTCAAGGAAAAAGTTAGAGAAAAATTTAGTCTCAAGGACAAGAAGTTTGTTTTTTAGGCTGAAGGACACTTTTTAGTGTAAATCACAGAATGATAGTTGTAACTATTATTTTCAATTTACACTAAAAAGTGACATTCAGACTAAAAAATAAACTTGTCGTCCCCGAGATTAATTTTTTTTTGCAACTTCTTCCTTGTGCCTATTTACCTGTTATATATCAATGTTACAAAAATAGGAGTTGTATCGGTATTTCTTTTTTTCTATTATACTGACATGCGGTCAAAGAAATTTACATTTGTATAAATTAGAGCCGATCTGCCATTTTCATATTTGTACGCAGCAACTAGCAAATGAATTTACTGAATTAGAAGTATAAATATTGTGCATTTTGTAGCCCATCTGCAATTGAGAGATTGTCTAGTGGCGTTTTTAAACAAGTGATAATCACGAACAAAATTCCAATAGTTGAAGTTATTTTCCTCAACTGACTGTACTTTCTGTTGCAAACCCTCCTGCTGAAGCCATTTTGCGCATTCATGGCGATGCCTACGTTAGTGACATTTTCCAGTGATGCACAGGTCCTAGAGTATTTTATTTATTTTTGTCTTGTTTCTATTCGATTTAGCTTTCTATTTTCTTATTTCTCGTTAGGGAATGCAGCAAAGAGAATCCTGTAAGGATGCTTGTTAAATCATTTTGTTAATTGATGCTACAATATTGTTCATCTGATTAAAATAATGGTACCCTTGTAGCAATGTATGAAAATGTAATGTTTCTATCCAAAGAAAATTCCATTATAATTTTATGAGAGGAAAAAAAATTGTAATTTTTTGTTGGTTTTGATTAAAGAATCATTTGCATTATTCAAATCAAGATGATGTTCAAACGTATTTGTAAAAGAAGATGAAATGAGAAAAAAATAGTCGTACAAGAAGAAAAATACAAGGCTTTAACTTCATTTTATAATATATTATTTTCAAGTCATATTGCTTACATTATCTCTGATTTGAAAGTGCCCGAGTGTTGCTTGTTTATGTTTAACTCTTCATATTTTGATCATAATTCATAACATTGTTTGTACTGGACGAAGAACAGAAGTAGAAATTGTAACTTTTTTTTTGGCCTGGAACATTTACACTGTCATAGCATGCAAGCGATGCAAGAAATTATATTCTTATGATAACACTAGTAACACAAGCACATATTAAGCTCATTTCACGGTTCACAGATGAAAGAGCTAAACATACATAGGTAAATGTACGTTGAAACTTGAATTTGAAACAAATAATCAAGAAGAAACAAAAAAATACAAACAAATTAACAACAATTGTGGCGTGCTTCCATCATCTGGTTCTTGGGCACATCGATAGATTGATCAAATAACAAAATGATAGGGTTCAGAAAGGACTTTTAAAGTTTATGTTCGATGTAAGAAGGAACGAGAGACTTCCGTCCAACAAATTAATTATCTATGAGACAATAGAACGTAGTGTTTGGTTTAAAAACGAATTTTATGTTTTCGGTTTTCAATATGTACATCAAATATGAAAAGAATGGAGGGATGACGGATGGGATGAAAGAAAGACGGATGAAATGACGAAGGGATTAGGACGGAAGAATGAATTATTTCACGTGTTTGCGTTATTTCTTAAAACACATAAAAAAAACATGTTTTCTATTTTGCATGCTAACTTCGTTTTCTAAACCGGTCGTTTTCGAAAATATACATGTGTCATGTGCATTTTTGTGTGAAAGAAAATCCATAAAATAATAAACCAAATTCAATCGAAATGTTCTCAAACAAAGTTTTTGAAATTATGCACTTTCGTTGTTAACTTACATGATAAGTAGAAAGCTTTTATGTTAACTATAAGATCTATATTTGCATAAATCTATATTGCTTAACCATAAAATAATAAACCAAACACTACCGAAACTGTTGCTTCTATCTATTGTTCAACTATAAATGAAAACTGGTACTTTTATCTATTAATTAACTCGGATATATGTTCCAGTGCTTATCTAATTTTCCTTATTCCTCTATCTTGACTTCAAATGCGTTCACAAACAATTTTTGCTTTGTTTCTCATTTTTTCCACGTCGGAAACTAGGAGCAGCGCATGTTATCTTCTACCATCCACGCAAGGAAATTGAATATTTTGAAAATGATGCATCAGACAAGTCCGACGTGATGAACACCGAAATTTAATTTTAACTTAAAAAACAAAATAATAAATTTAAAACAAAGGTCAAATAACAATAAGTCACAAGCTTTAAAAAATTATATATGTTTATAACTTGTAAGAATATTTATTTTCTGTATGTGTGTCTATGTGTGTGTATAAAGTTGCTAAACAAATTTTTGTAAAAAGTAAAAGCCATATAAATAATAAGTTGATATTTTTCGTAGAAAATTGACACTGGTAATCATCTCAATTACAATTCCTAGCAATTGGGATAACCAAACTCTTTGGGTGGTGTAGATGCAAAATAATCACCTCAAAAGCAGGAACTTCTAGTCTATCACAATTCCTAGCAATTCCAGCTGGCTTTGGAAATGTCTTCTCCAATTGAGACCAACTCTCCTCCCTCTAAACAAATACAGTGGTGAAGCTCATGTAATCACTTATTATGGAGTGCTTTTGGGTTGAATCTGGCTCGGTATTGAATTATATTATATTATATAACCAAAGGCTAGCTTTTAGTATTCCTTGAGAACGCATAGACAAGGAACTGCATGTTATAATATATGTAAATTATAAAGAGTGGATATGCTATACAATATTTGTTATATTTTTTTTAGTCCCACATTATAGGATAAGTTAAATCTCAAGCTCTAAAACTTTTATATAATGGAGCATGTGTAATGGAAATATATTACTAATTTCAGAAATGAATAAAATGTTTTTTTTCTAATGGCTTCTTATTTTTATATGGTTTAGAAGTAACGTTTTTTTTGCGAAGTAACGTTAATTAGATTGATTTATTTGTTTGTAAAGAAATCAATTCGTTGTGACAATATTTTATATTTTAGGCCGCAATAATGTTAAATTGCATTCATCTTTTTAATCATAAATGCATTAAATGTTGTCGTCATAGTAATAAATTAAATTACCTTATCATCATTAATGCATTGACTATAGTAAATTAAATGATGTTGTGTTTTTATGTTTAGAATAAGTGTAGACATATGGTTTATTATCTGGTGTATTTATTTTAGCAAACAATGTTCGATATAACGAAAGAAATAAGTTTGAATAATAAGCTGAAGTTGTGAAAAGATTTTTTTTTTCAACCAGAAGTTGTATAACTCAGTCCAAGACCTGAAGTCCTGAATTATGTAATGATTTGTTGATAAAGTCTATGACTTGAAATCTTACAGTTATTTTTTTTATTAGTCGAAATGTATAAGCTTCTAAACAAGAAGTTCACACAAAATTTGAGAATCCGAAATTCATAATAAATTAATGAGCTTGAAGTTCATGAATTAGAAACCCAATGCTTTCTTGAAACTATGTGAAATGTTAAGATTACACTTCTTGAAGAAGTTAAAAGAGATAAATACGTCTTAACCAAGATTATGGAAGTGCGTTCAAGAGATTTCAAAAATCACAAAATGAGTTATATCTTACTTACATCTTTGCATTTACATATTATGTTGACCAAATGTCCTAAAGGTATTGTGTTGTATGGAATTTCAAATATGTCTTGAATTGAAAATTAATTATTAATTTAGCTTTGAAAAGAATGTTCATTATTTATAAAATATGAATTCAAATGACTTTTAGTCCATATTTCTCATTTTTCATTTCAATTTATATGCTGTAGTTGGTTTAAAATGTTTTCCCCCATTATATATACTTCTATGTAAAAGTACACATGGTCAATTTATAGGTTCTGTGCAATGCGAAATATAATTTCATTTCAATATGTGCAGCATTAATTTAATTATTCTCTCTGTTGCTATCTCATTGATATATCTAAATATAGATCTGATAATTACTAATCGCACTATGTTATGAAGCCTATAGTTTTGACAAATTATTTTTGGGTGCATTAGTCAAGCTATTTAATTGGCGAAATACATTATAGTATTATCCAGAGGAGATAACTCATATAACGTACTATTTAAGTTTATGGATGTGAGTGTATATAATCTCTTGATGAGATGTTTTCTTTAAAATTTATATTGCAAATCCAACATCCCAGAAGAGATGTTATAGAAATTTTATTTTTGTTAGATTGCAATCCTTAAAAAGAAACACTATATTCCCTTAAGGAATATCATATAAAACATTAGAAGTTATAAAAATAATTTATCTCTAAAAAAAGTATTGTATACTAATATTACAGTTTAGAAGTAGTGGTTCTATATCTTGCATCTTACTTTCATTTGGTGCATATAATTTTGTTACTGTATTAAAAGTTTGATGCGACATTTCAAAAACAGTTACAACAAAAATCTCCAATAGAGATATTTTATGCTACTGCAAAAGTACTAATTATGTAATTTATGTGAAAGAAATATTGTATATTGATATGACATTCTAATAGTTTGCATATATATCTCTGGAAGAGATAAGTTTGCTCCAGAAGCGGTGATAGTAAAATATCTCTAGAAGAGACTTATACATTTGGAAATGATCAAATATCTCTAGAAGATATTTGTTTGTATATTTGGTAATTTTATTAAACCAAATAAATGTATAGAAATTTGATTATGGAGGATTCCAATTTAGTTTAGATTTGATTCTAACTTAAAATTTGAGAGCTATGTAATATGTATCATATATTTCATTATGATTATATCAAACCTCCCAAATAGGTAAGATATCAAATTGTCTCTAGATTACACTATTTTATGTTCATGTGTCTAATTATATGCTAAAAGTCATTGTCATATATATTATTTCATAAGAAATATTATACATACAACCGTTTTTTGAAGAAATATCTTTAAATATTCTTTTGAAGAGATAGTCTATATGTCATATCATACATTTCATGAAAGCTATAAATACCATCTTGAAGAGGTCTATATGTGCAACTAATATAATATAATATATTTATAAAATTCCAAGTGTCCAGTAGCTACTCTTATTTTTTGGGTAAGTATATCTCTTTTATTGAACTCTCTAGAAGAGATGTGTAGAAATGTCTATATGTAATTATAATTATATATTGTTCTCTCATAAGTAATCATAATTAATGTTTTAAAGATATGTTTGAGATATAATTGAGAATTAAAATTTAACAACTTGAAGTTGTGTGTATAAATATTTGAACCAGAAGTTCTATATGGTTCCAAACCAGATGTTTTGAACATTATCATACAGTCATGAAGCATGCCTATTGACATAGATCTACACACAGATATTAATAGTTGTAATAGTTTGTTCTAAAACTCACTAACTCAAGTGAGAAAGAATACGCAAATATATAATATATATGTAATAAGTGGATGCACGTATATATCAATATATCTAGATATTCAAATAACAACTTGAAGTTTGTTATGAGCTGATCTTATAGATTATGCATAAATATAATTCAGTGATTCAAAATTCAATCAACATAAATGTTGAACGATCTAAAGTCCTATATGTATTCAAATGATCTACATAATAAGTAAATTCCTCCAATTGGTTAGATCAATGAACGAGAACATACTCTAATAAGCAATATCAATTGAATGCATCTTATCAACTGATAAAAAAATTATCCTCCTATAATAATATGTATGACGTATTTGCTAGTAGCAATATCATAATGGATCAAAATGAGAATCCAAAGAAGATTACGATTAAATGTGAAAATGTTCGTCAACATTGAGGGGGGGGGGGAGGATAAAAGAGATGCACAATCTTAAGTAACTTAAATAAATTATCAATAATATCCCAAGTATACTTGCTACAACTAGTTGTAATCCTAGAAGGACCAAAGGGTATAAATCACATCTAAAGTGTAGTAGAGAAGTTAGTTTGAAATATTTTTGAAGAAAGTAATAAAGATGCCAAATATAGAAGGTGAGTGTTTTTTAAGAAACACTTAAAGGTGCTCTGGAAGAGAGCCATGACATGATTGTCAAATAAAACTAGAAGTGGTTTGGGTACCTAAATAGAATAAATATTGAGATATCAACAAATCATATCTAGAACTGACAAGAAATAATCACCAATGATAAATTTTTAAATAATAAAAAACGCTTATGTTTATAAATAGATTAAAGATCTTGAGTTAGAGGAAACACGATTGGCCATCATGAATCATTTACTAATATAGAAATGTGGACTTGTAATCCGCAAAGTAGCGAAAGTGTTTGAAACACTTAATAAACCTCAAAGGTATAAATATTGCTTAAATCATATTAAACGATGAAAGCATACAAATTCCTGAAGAATATAAATAACTTTAGTGGTCATAAAGAATGCAAAGAATAAGAAGCATAGATTACATCCATCTTTTAAGCATTTTTGTAATGAAAATCTTGATATAATTCATGATAAGTAAATTACTTTCTATTTTTCAGTATTATTGTAATGAAACTTTTAATATTCATCAAAGATGCTGTTGTAATATACAAAAATGATTTGAAGCACAAAAATAAAAGCATATGAAGTGTTTTTCCTAAAGAATATTAATAACTTTAGTGGTTATAAAGAATGCAAAGATTAAGGAGCATAGATTACATCCATCTTTTAAGTATTATTGTAATGGAAATCTTGATATAATTCATGATGAGTAGATTACTTCCTATTTTTTAGTATTGTTGTAATGAAATTTTTAATATTCATCGAAGATGCAGTTGCAATATGAAAAACTGGTTTAAAAATAGATTACATCCTTCTTTTAAGCATTTTTGTAATGAAAATCTTGATATAATTCATGATAAGCAAATTACTTTCTATTTTTTAGTATTATTATATTGAAACTTTTAATATTCATCAAAGATGCTGTCGCAATATGCAAAAATGATTTGAAGCACAAAAATGAAAGCATATGAAGTGTTTTTCCTAAAGAATATTAATAACTTTAGTGGTTATAAAGAATGCAAAGATTAAGGAGCATAGATTACATCCATCTTTTTAGTATTGTTGTAATGAAAATTTTGATATAATTCATGATGATAGATTACTTCATATTTTTTAGTATTGTTGTGATGAAACTTTTAATATTCATCGAAGATGCAGTTGCAATATGCAAAAATGGTTTAAAAATAGATTACATCCATCTTTTAAGCATTTTTGTAATGAAAATCTTGATATAATTCATGATAAGCAAAATACTTTCTATATTTTAGTATTATTGTAATGAAACTTTTAATATTCATCGAAGATGCTGTCGCAATATGCAAAAATGATTTGAAGCACAAAAATGAAAGCATATGAAGTGTTTTTCCTAAAGAATATTAATAACTTTAGTGGTTATAAAGAATGCAAAGATTAAGGAGCATAGATTACATCCATCTTTTAAGCATTGTTGTAATGAAAATCTTGATATAATTCATGATGAGTAGATTACTTTCTATTTTTTAGTATTGTTGTAACGAAACTTTTAATATTCATCGAAGATGCAGTTGCAATATGCAAAACTGGTTTGAAGCACAAAAATGAAAGCATATGAAGTGTTTTTCATAAAGGTAGCAAACAAAATGCATAAAACGCAAATCATATTGGGAAGAAACAATCTTGAAAAATTCGATTGTTTCGTAGGAAACTATTTGTAAATGATGAAGATCTAAAGAAAGGAAAGTAGAATTATTGTCCTCGGATTTTTAACGCTTGCCTTAGCTATGTTACAAAAGTATTTTGTAACGTTGTGACATTTCGACGCTCGAAAACCGACATTGTAACGCCTGCGGATTTTTCGTTGCCGAAAAACCGAATAGTTATGGGTTTAAGAAATATTTAAGAAAAGAAAACGACAGAAGAAGAGAGAAGAAGATAGAAAATAGAGAAATAGACCACAGAAAATAGGAAATTTGAAAATAGAAGAAAAAGAGAATAGAAAATGGAGGGGAAAGAAAAATAGAACATAGAGAATTTTAAAATAGAAAATAGAAAGAAAAGAGAATAGAACGGAACAGAAAACAACAGAATCACATCAGGATCTCACCATTCGCAGCGGAACAACATATAATAATAAATGAATAATCTTTAAACAAAGAACTATATCAGTTATTACATTACATCACATTTCATTACATCATATCATCAGAGTGTACAACAACAACAAACAGTGCAGCGGAAAAGAAATACTATATAACTAGTAATACGCCATGCCATCCAGCTTGCCTCCAGCAACTCCAGAATATCCAGAATATCCTGATAAACCTAACTCTTAACTGCCCGTGTGGAAATTGGTGGGCACCCAGAGTTTAGGAAGGAAAACAATAAACTCCAAGTCAGTCATGTGACTGGTGTGAGAACTCAAAACGGTTTATTTATCTTTAAAATCAAAATAGAGGAATATTTTTAAGTCAATTCGCAATGCTTTTTAAAAGTGAGACTACCATAAGGCCTCCCGCACACACACACATGCAAACGCAGAATCGGAGGAGATTTCTCCTTATGATAGTCAAAGATGCTTGATACGCATTAAAAAGAACATTTGATATTATTACTAGTGCATAGTGTAGGAAAAATTTATTTCGAAAGTAGAATATAAATCTTAGCCAACATACGACCATTATCGTATGCCTACTATAGCTACTATCCAAACAGTGGTGACCACCATAAGTGAATGGCAGGTTCTACAACTAATACCGTACAAGTTTCGTATTGGGAATTGGATTTCCAACGAATGATCAGGCCAAGGAACTTCCCATTGCCACATGAGAATGCCTCTGGATGGACATCCCCGAGAACCAAACCGGATCTCTACCAACACAAGGCCGGGTTACCCTAACTGAGTAACAACTGACCGAATATGCCATCCCCCGGTCCTTTGGGACCTTTTCACCGAGCGCTCATAATCAATTCACACAATCATAACAAAGTGTTTTCAACATGAGTAAGTATCTGGGCTCCATACCATGATACCACCCTTTTCCAGAAGGAAATGGACACATCCTAAAGGGTGCTACCCCTCATAACCTTGCTGCTTCTTTCCTGTTTTGACCATTCACGGGGTGTGAGGCTCGACGAAGCCACGTCCACAAAAACATACTTTATACAAAAGCCATGCTTTGGGTCAACAAATGATCAACACAATGATCACAAGGATAGACGATCAAATAAACGATCCTATCACAAATAATCAACACAATGATCATTTCAGCATCACTCAGCATGTCACATTACCAAATTGGGAATATATCGCTGATAACATTCAACTACATAACCTCTAAGCACGTACGTCTCAGAGAAGGGTGTTAAGCTAAAAGAATAAATTCTCCGCCACCAACAGAAATATATTTGAAAGAAATCGGCTTTACATCTCAATTTGTAACGTCAGACATACAATCCATACAAGTCTGTTCCAGGCTCGAACAAAACCGAAGGCACTTACAAAGAAGTCCTTGCAATCCGGATATCCACAATCCTGATCGGATTCACCATCACATATGGAGAACTCAATACCGTAGCTACTCGGTGCAGAGTCAGTCGACAAGTCATCCTATCGCTCTCGCAAATATCCGGTCTTCTACACCGATCTTCAAATGCAATTCACAACGACGTATCACATATTCGGAATGGGTTATACGACCCCATGGTCCTTTCCCGGTTAACCCGAATTGTGAGCGCTTATTCAAAAATAAGTGTAGCATTCACATTCAAACAAATCATATCAATTACCCATTCAAAGGGAAATATTGATAGTCGGTTATTGAACTATCACTGGATATGCACACATCACCAGATTCCAAATAATTTTCCAAATTATTTATTTTCCAAAATAGCTTTACAAGATATAAAATTTCAACACTTCAAAAATAAATCAATATTTATTTTTAAGCAGATTCCGCTTTCTTTTATAAATTCCTTAATGAATTTATATTTCAAAATATCATGCATATACGATTTCAACTATCCATTTTCAATTTATCTTAAAAAAAGATAAATTCTAAATATTCACTTCATATTGGAAAACATTTCCATACTTATTATTCATAAGTAATTCACAAATCTTTTTATTTTCGACCTTGGAAAATATTCAATATACTTAAATCGAATTAAGTATATAATTCATTCTTTAAGGAAATCATTCTCTTAAACATTTTTATTTGGGCCAAAACGAATGTCACGTAAAACATCGTTACGACAACCCAAAATCACTAGTATAGGGATTCGAAATTAAAATAGATATATAAATCCCAATACTATACAAAACATTTCCTTTCGGAAATTATTTACTATAACAACAGTGTTATAGTCCACCATTCCCTTTTATTTCTCGAAACATCTATTTCAACAATAAATGTTGAAATCTATGGTTTCGAATCTCAACATGTTTAAAAACATCGTTAGATCGTTTTAATTCTATTTAAAACATCACATCTAAACATTTTCTTTAACGTATTATTCACTATTCAAAAACGTGAATATACTTCATTAACAAATTTCATCAATTCTATGCATTTTATTTCAAAGGATTATTCACTGTCTAAAACGTGAATATAACTCCATTTATAAGTCATAACAATTAACTTATCAAAATAAGTTGTTTGCGGATTTATAAAACAACGTTTATAAATTCCATTTCTATTTATTTATAAAAACTTCTTTTTTTTTATAAATTCTTTTATTAACCTATTCCAGTTTATAACTCAATTATAAACTAAAAGTTCATATTATAAGTTAATTACTTATAAAACGATTATTTTACCAAATCGTTCTTTTAAAGACTTTTCAATTTATAAATCTTATAACTTATAAGATCCATTTATTTAACCAATCTATTCTTCAAATAATTTCACCAAATTTATAAATCTTACTATTTATAAATTTCATTTATAACTTCACCGTTTATACTTCTATAAATTTCATTCATTTATGAAATTCATTTTCACTTAATTTAAACACTTATAAAAACTCGTTTTATAATGTCTATATTTCAATTTATAAATATCCATTTATAAATCTCTTAATATAAATCAATTTATATTATTCTTTAAAACGTCTTTAAATCCCTTTATAATTTCATCATTCTCTTGATTTATAAAATAATTAAATTTTATAAATCCTATATTTTCACTTTTTATAATAAATCCAAAAAAATCCCAATTTAAACTATTTTATAACATCATTACTTCATATTTCTCAAAAATCAATCTTTAACTATATTTCTCAAAAATCATAGTTTTTATAACATGAAAAATTATAACGTTTATTTATTTAAAATGGATCAATTCCAAAAATATAGTATATTTTCAAAAATCACTTTAAAAATCATTTTAAAATCCTAAAATCTGGGTCCAATGATGCTACATACCAAATAGTCAATCACGACTACAATGATATCATATATCGATATGATAATCCATCAAATATCAAAATATCTGAAATCAAATAAAAACTGTTGAGGAATCCAGTTGGATCCCTCCAACCTGTTTTCCTGCATCCACAAACATTAGCACAATACCAATTTCGCTCCAGTACGAAATTATCGCGGTATATGTTCTTATTAAATATTATCCGCTTAATAACGGCGCAATAGGGTCTCATCCGCTAAAAAATACGGGAAATCAACAACTGCAATATATACATATGCCAATATATATATATTGATATTATTTATAATACCAATTTCACTGTTTATGAAATATTCGCGGTATATGTTTTTACTAAATAACATCCGCTTACTAACGGCGTATAATGTCTATTTTAACAATCAATAGATAACAATCATCATTCAAACATGCATTCAAATAATTTAAATCTAACTATTTAAAATAAAATCGAAACCGATTCGATTGAGTGAGAAGTTCTCACCTTGATTTAAATTCCGTTTTAGCGATTTATTTCGAATAAAATTAAACGTGCGTTTAATTTTACCCAAAATTCTCACTAACTCCAAACGACTCCAAACCAACTCCATCGCGTAGTGCTCGTCCATACGATTCCAACACAACTGAGTTTGCATTTTTTCGACCTCGTATGAAAAAGATATGCATATTTGAAGTTACACGAATTAATCTATAAACTAATTACAACATAAATTAAAATTTTTAAACCCACGTCTAACACAAGCCGTTAGATTTTGCTTCCACCCCTCATCACCGTGCGTTTGCTCTTCCCTTCTCTCTCGTATGCATCTCCAGTAACTTGTTCGAATGCAAGAACCCATAGAACTTCCAAATTAGGTTTTAATTTCCTAGCCTCCTCGACGCACTTGAACTCGATCAAACTCCATAGCATCGAAGCCCAAACCAAGACCTATACTCGGCCCCAAGGACATGCAACTCGGCCTCCCTATCCACCTTGAAATGCGTGCGCAGGCCATGACCAACGGCCCCCTGTTGCTCACTCCACACGACACCAAACACGATCTCCACCGTTGATCTCCAAGCTCTCGTTGTGATCTTCATCTTTGTAGTTGAACACGAAGCTTGAAAGTGAATGGATCAAGAGATAATCGAGGAAGGAGGAGAAATACTGGCCATTGACAGTGGGGGTGGCGGCTAGGGTTATATTTTCTTTTTTTATTTATTTATGAAGGTGTTGGGGCTATTTATAAAGAAACGATCGACACTATTCATCCCGGAAATTCCGAACTCCGATTTACGTGCCGTAACCAGCGTTTCTAGGGTTTACCCCGCGTTCCGGACACAATGGAACATGTTTCGGAAGCTAATTCGGAAGTATGTGCGAGTTATGGCTGTAAACGCTCAATTTAAATTAAACCGATTTAAGCGATTTTCTAGGCGTTTTAATTTTTATCGGACAAACGGTAAATCCAATTGACTTGAAAATTTAAACCTTACAATAATATCACATTACGGATCCGATGAAACTGGTTTCGTCGAATTCCGAGACTTTTTGAAAAATGGCTATTTTGACTCGCCAAATTAAAATTAAAAATAATTCGATGCGTTTCGAGCTGCCACGATAAAACGATAGCTCCGATTGACAAGAAAATTGAAATCCGATAATAACTAACTATTACGGATCCAATGAAACTGGTTTCGTTCAATTCTGAGACTGTTCAAAAATTGACTATTTTCACTGGTCGATTTTAATATTAAAATATTCAATTTTCACAAATTAACTTTTAAATCGATTTTAAAGTTCTAAAATATCGTTCTAACTTCCATATGATAAAATAAAATTTTACAAATCATTTTCAATCATATTTAACCCAATTTTCAATTATTTCCATAATTTAACTTATTAAATTATCGATTTAATTATCCAATTAAATCCAATAATTCAAAATAAAATTTATTTGACTTATAAATTCACTTATAAATATTTAAAATTAACTAAATATTCAAATTTTAATTATTAAAAATTCTGGGTCGTTACAGACATGAATACGTCCACTGTATCAACTGCCGAGCAATCGAAGGCCGGAAAACCGTACCGTTAGGGTTAAAGAAAAGGTAGAAGATAGAAGAAGAGAGAGAAAGATAGAACAGAACAGAAAGAAACAACAGAACAATATATGAATCTCACAATCGCAGTGGAACAACATATAATAGATAAATGAATAATCTTTAAACAAAAGAACTATATCAGTTATTACATTAAATCACATTACATTACATTACATTACATTACATTACATTATCAGAGTGTACAACAACAAACAACAACAAACAGCGGAAAAGAAATACTATATACTAGTGAATACGCCACGCCATCCAGCTTGCCTCCAGCAACTCCTGAATTCCAGAATATCCTGATTACCTAACTCTGGACTGCCCGTGTGGAAATTGGTGGGCACCCAGAGTTTAGAAAGGAAAACAATAAACTCCGAGTCAGTCATGGGACTGGTGTGAGAACTTAAAATAGTTTATTTTTAAAACAAAGTACAGGATAATTTTAAAATAGATTCGCAATGCTTTTTAGAAAATGAGACTACCATAAGGCCTCCCGCACACACACACAATGCAAACACAGAATCAGAGGAGATTTCTCCTTATGATAGTCAAAGATGCTTGATACGCATTAAAAAGAAACATTTGATATTATTACTAGTGCATAGTGCAGAAAACATTTCAAAAGTAAAGATATAAATTTTAGCCAGCATAGGCATTTCACACTTATGTCTACTATAGCTACCATGTTCAATAGCAGGTTACCGCTACATTCCATGGCAGGTTATACAAATAAAACCGTACAGGGTTCGTATTGTTTCTTTGGATTTCCAACAAATGGTCAGGTCAAGGAACTTCCCATTGCCACATGGGTAAGCCTCTGGAAAGACGATCCGAGAACCTAACCGGATCTCTGCCAACACAAGGTCGGGTTACCCCTAACTGGGTAAATACTGACATAAATATGTCATTCCCCGATCGTAACCGATCTATATCCAAGGATCCTCGATTCCAACAACCACAAAGTAATAAATTTGCAGCAACAACATAGGTTAAGTATCTGGGCTCCATACCATGATACCACCTCTATCCAGAAGGAATGACATACACTAAAGGGGCGCTACCCCCTAATAACCTTGATGCATCCTTCCTGTTTTGACCATTTTTGGGGTGTGAGATCCGACGAAGTCTCGTCCAAAAAGCCGCGCTTTATACAAAAGTTGTGCTTTGTTTAACAAATGCTCAATAGCACTTAGCATATCACACTACCAAATTGAGAGTATATCACTAATAACCTTCAACTACATAACCTCTGAGCTCGTACGTCTCAGAGAAGGGTGTTAAGCTAAGAGAATAAATTCTCCGCCACCAATAGAAATATATTTGAAAGAAATCAGCTTTATATCTCAATTTGTAATGTCAGACATATAATCCATACAAGTCTGTTCCGGGCTCGAACAGAACCGAAGGCACTTCCAAAGAAGCCCTCGCAATCCGGATATTTACTAATCACGTCCGGACTTCCCTTCACTAAGGGTGATAAAACCCCTATATCGGAGATCGGCCGATGCAGAGTCATTCGACGGTAATCCTTCCGTTTTCAAAAATATCCGGTCTTCAACACCAGTCATCAAATGCAATCCATAACGACGTATCACATATTCGGAATGAGTTATACGACCCCAAGGTCCTTTCCCGGCTAACCCGAATAGTGAGCGCTTATTTTGAAAATAAGTGTGGCATTCAAATTCAAACAAATCACAACAAATACCTATTTAAAGGTAAATATTGATAGTCGGTTATTTAACTATGAATAGGTATGCTCAACATCACCGGATTCCAAATTATTTATTTTCCAAAATATCTTTACTAGATATATAATTTCCACACTTCAACCATTTGAAAACAAATTTTCAAATCACTTTTCCCCTTTACCACTTTTGAAAACAAATTTCAATCATTTTCCTTACGCGGAAATACTTTCATTTCAAAATGGTTCATTTAAACCAATTAAATAAATCCTTAACGATTTACTTTATATTTACGTTCCAAATCCGTAAATTTATCTCCACACTTCAAAAATAAATCAACGTTTATTTTTAAACAAATTTCCCTTTCTTTTATAAATTCCATAGTGAATTTACAATTCCAAAATATCTATGAATATACGATTTCCAAATCGATTTCTAATATTCATTTTCAATTTATCTTTAAAAGATAAAATCTCAAATTTTATTCATATCCCATTTACACGCCAAAATCCACTTATAAGTAAATTTAACTATAAATCTTTTATTTTACAAAATCTATTCATTTTATAACTTCTCAATTTATAAATCTATAAATTTCATTACTTACTAATCCATCCATTTACTATTTCATTTTAACACAAAAAAAATCGTTTTATAATTCTATTATTTTTAATTTATAAATATCAATTTTATATATCTTTTATATAAACCGTTTATAAAAATCCAAAAATCTCAATTTAAACTATTTTATAAAATTCATTAACTCCATATTTCAAAAATTACATTTTAACTATATTTCTCAAAAATCATAAATCTTTATAATATTAAATTCTTATAACGTTAATTTATTTAAAATGAATCAGTTCAAAAATTTAATAAAACGTATACTTTCAAAAATCACTTTAAAACCCTTTTTAAATTTGAAAATCATCACCTTAAAATCTTTTTTATAATTCCAAAATTAGCCCAATGATGCAACACACCAAATAGTCAATCACGACAACAAAGACATCATATATCAGTATATGATAATCAACAAATATCACAATATCTGTAATCAAATAAATACTGGTGAGGAATCCAGTTGGATCCCTACACCTGTTTCCCTGCATCCACAGATGTTAGCACAATACCAATTCCGTTCCAATACGGAATATTCGCGGTACATAGGATTTATAAAATACTATCCGCTATTATGCGGCGCAATAGGGTCTCATCCGCTAGATAATGCGGGAAAATCAACTCCAAGTACATAAATAATACCAATTTCACTTTGCAGTGAAATATTTGTGGTATATGCTTTTAATAAATAACCTTCGCTTAATATACGGCGTATAATGCCTATTTAACAATCAATAGATAATAATTTATCATCCAGGCATACAATCATCAATTTTAAATCTAACTATTTAAAATTTAAATCGAAACAATTCGATTGAGTGAGAAGTTTTCACCTTGAATTTCCAATATCAGTTCCAGCGTTTTATTTCGAATAAAATTAAACGTGCGTTTAATTTTACCCGAAATTTTCACTACGTTCAATCGACTCCAATCCAACTCCATCGCGACGGTTCCAACGCAACTTGTTTCGTAATTTTTCGACCTCGTATGAACAAGATATGATTTTTCAAAGATTATACGAATTAATATATATATATATATTACAAATTAAATTTTTATTTACAAACCCTAAATCAATCGTGACCGTTGATTACTGAGCAACCAAATCTGGCCCTGAATCACTTTCTTCCCGTTCACACGAGAAAAAACCCAGGCCTGTTCGAAATAACCCATGCCGCCATCATAAATCGAATTTTCGCACCCTACCCCGATGTCTTCCACGATGATCAGATGGCGCAACATCGCGCGTCTCCCCCAAAGTCACCACCGGCCAGAATCCGGCTCCACTCGGTCAACTGTAGCTCACGAAAATCGAGAATGAACGTGGATGCTTTACAGTGAAATTCCCATCGATCCGTTGCTCTAATCGCGATCATGACCGTTGGATAGCTAGTTCGCAACGTGCTCTACAATATTGTAGTTGGTGATTTCTTGTAATTGTTAACGGATTTGAATAAATTTGAGGAAGAACGGAGAACAATTTCGGCCATTAATATTATCACTGGCGGCTGTAACCCTAGCCAGCGTGTTGAGTGAAAAAAAATGAAAAGAGTGGTGCTTTTATAGAAAATTTTCAAATTACTATTCACTCGAAATTTTCCGAACTCCAAACAAAGCGTGCTGGCTGGCGTTTCCAGGGTTTACCCCGCGTTCCGGACACAATGGAATAGGTTTCGGAGGCTAATTTGATCATCTGTGCGAGTTACGGAAATAAACGATCGATTTTAAATTAAATCGGTTAAGCTAATTTCTATGCGTTTGGGCTCGACCCGGACAAACGGTAAATCCGATTGACACGAAATTTGAAACCATACAATAATATCACATTACGGATCCGATGAAACTGGTTTCGTCGAAATCCGAGGCTGTTTAAAAATGACTATTTTAACTACTAATCTGCATGCTGCTTCCCTTTTTGTGCTTGCTGACCCCTCACCAATTCTCATGATGGTTTGAAAGTAGTACTGATTGGGGGAGCTGGTTCTTGTCGCAAACGTTATTTCACGCGCAGTTAAGATAAGATTTCTCTTGCTTATTTCATTTGTCGTAGAAATTAGATTTGATTGTTTGCAGTCCAGTGTGATCAATCTTAGTCAAGTTTCTACTAGTAATGGCTTTAGACTAGAAAACCTTATTATGTTCTTGCCAAATATGTCATACGACGGTTGTCAACACTGTATCAATGAAGGTCCTTCATTATGTATGTTTGCTGAAACTTGTTTGTGATTTGATCGATGATATTGTAATGTATTGTATTATTTAATTTTATGTTATATTAAATATATATACATATGTATGTGTATCACATACACATATATAAGGGTGTGCATGTATAAAGTATCAATCTGAAAGTATAACATGTCCGTAAGTTACACCCTGTAAAATTTACATAAATAAACTAATAGTTGATAAGGCTTCAAAATTGGAATGTGAGCAAATGACGGAATTTGGTCACGAAACATGCACTATTGCGTATGTGACGATTTTAGAGCAACTTTCATATTTGGAGTTTCGTGATCGGTGTTCAAACAAAGAAGTTACGAGCGTTTAAAGCATTCGAAATGAAAATAATTAGAAAACAAAAATAGTAATAAATATAATTAATAAACGGGAACCCACCGGTCGGGCCCCACTATGGACCGGTCGACCGCTCATAGGGGTGCAGTCGACTGGCCGATGCACATCGGCTAGGATTTGAAGCTTGGTCAATGACCCGGATTTAAAAAATTTAATCTAACGGATACAACTGATTCGAGTACTTATAAATACAGGCATAATCCGTCTCTTCTCTTCTCATAATTTCTGATTCAAGCAACCAAACTCTTCCAATTTCTCCTCCATTATTCCTCGTAACTATAAAATAATTTGTATCTATACAAATTGGAGAAAAGCATATATTTTTTGGAGAAGAGCAGAAAAAAGAGGAGAAGCGAATCAGCGTTGCACAATAAAGAGGTAAATTTCAGTATTATGAATTTATATTCCTCTTAATCACAAATTTCTTCTTGGACCTATAATTCTAATAGTATGCATATGCCATGTTATACATATTTCTTTGGACTAAAAAGGAGATGGAGTTGAATTAAAATATCAGACTCGGATTTGGAGATTTGGAAAGCCTGAAAAGGCGAGTGAAAAATTATGCAATGTAACTATAATATTGGAATTTATTTCATTGTGTTTTTATTTAATTATTATGCCTAAATAAAGTTTTAGAGAGTTGTAGGTTCGAATTAAATGCATAAAATATTGCCTACATATTCTGTAATTTAGGAATATTACTTACACCTAGATCTGGAGGTTAGTCCCCAAGTTATTAAAAGTTGAATATCAATAAAGTATAGAATTTATTCCAGATCTACATAGGGTCGTAAAGATGTTGGTATAATTTAGATCTGCCTTAATTCCATTGGAATGTGAATTTCTGTTTTTTAATTTGTTGGAAATATTATCCATGCTACCTCCATTGATCATCTAATTTCTTAAATATACAGAAAAATTGCAGCGTTTAGATTGACAAGGAATATACACAAAAAGGGAAAGATATGTGTAAAGTATGGATTTTCTTTCCGTGGTTTACACCGTATATTTCAATAAAAAGAAAAAAAATTCTTGTAATTTCAACCGAAGCAAATGTCTTATTTTAGATTAATTTATAGAAGGTTATAACGGAAAACTTTTTTGTAAGGATAATTCTAACGGGTTAAAATATGGATGGAAAAATTATAGTTAGGGATTAATACTAGAAACAAAAAAATACATACATGAATATGTAAAACCATGCTAAACATTCAAAATAAAATTATAATTAATGCAACATAATACACGTTAATATTTGTAGTAGATATATTTAGAACGTTAGAACAAATCGCATAACAAATAATAATATTAGGAAATAAAGATGGAAATATTTGTAACTTCAAAATTAATTGGTTAATAAATGTGCAATAAATAAGGAGTTACAAGAATTTAAATATGTTATAAATGGATTAATGAGACTGACTAACGAGATAAGGTAAAATTTTAATAAGTAAATAAATGTCATTAAGAAAACGTTCTGGTAAGATAATAATCATTTATTTCGAGCAAAGTGGCATTTATAAAAATTCTAAATAAACATGTTAGGTAATAATTAAATATTATAAAGCAATATAATCGTCATTATGGTAAATTATATAGCCTTAATTATACAAATACAGATTGGGGGTTTAGCCCAACACTTGAACTAAGGATGATCGATTTGATTTCGTAGGTTGGGATGCGAGGTTAGTAGAGTTATACAACAGAAGTCTGTCCTTCATTCAAAGACTACCTACAGTTGTGTACACTCACTACTGATGTGGAATATCGCCAACCATAAGACCCATAGAAATGGAATATGAGTTGTGAATAAGAAAGAGAAAATACCGAGGGTTCGCCTAGGATTTGAAGTACTAAATGGCCCCATACCATATAGGAAATGGGGCGTGATGCATTTTTAATAAAAGACAGTAAGTAACTTAAAGGGGTATGATTATACCACCTTTTGGCTAGGTAGTATACCATTGGATTTGGCCAAACAGACATCATGACCATCAAGGCGGGAGGCCCAAAGAGATGGTTACCAGGCTTGGAGATCAGCTATAAACAAGACTATGGACGATAGTCAAGCAGATTAGGATCAGATCCCTAATTTTTGTCCCAATCAAGGTGCAATCAGTATGAAGTGACATGGAATGCCTCATGAGGATATATTTCAAATTTCAAGTCGATTGGAGTTCATATGCTCGAGTTATGGAAAAACGAAGAGGGATCAGATTGTATTTAGCTCAACAGTACAACTCAACGATGATCACCCCATAACTCAACAACCATAAGGCACATTGAAATAAAACTTTGGGAACTAGAATAAGGGATCCTATGGAGTCTACCCTAGGGATCGCACGTCATTTAGAGGAGTCTGGAGGGATCGGCCCTTATCCCTCCAAAGGGATCGGCTATAATCAGTCTTCACAACAATATCGTAACAAAGATCGATCAATAACTCAAGTTCTACTAAATCAATTGGCATGAAACTTGGAGACTAAACATAAAATACAACATGGAGTAGCCCCTTAGGGATCGCATGGCAATTGGAGAGGTTTGGAGGGATCGACCTCTATCCCTCAATATGCCGATTTGTTTAGTGCAAGTGAGCTAGTTAACCCTTAGATTATTCTTTGAATTGCATTAGTAGTATGACGATTAAATTATATATTATATTACAAAAGCCATATATAGGAATCATCGTTTTCGATGGTTACAACCGATAGACTAGCATTGACGATGCGTATGGCCCGCTTCATATTTGAGAAGTATTAAGTAGCCAGGGATTATGTAGTGAAATGTTAAGATGTATATATATACATATGCATATGTGTGTGTACATATGTATATATGTGTGTGTAGCCAAGGTTTTAAATCTTAGATTTTGGTCCCGTCTCGTCTCGAGAATTCTATACATAATATCTCATATCAGACGAGATCTCGGGGGAGATGAGTCTATCTCGAGTGTACATCTCAGATTGACATATTGGATTTTAAAATCCTACTCGGGACGATTTCGGAGTAACTTAAGCATCTAAAATTGACATTTTAAAGATTTTTATAATAATTGTTATTTAAATATAAACTTAATAACATACATAGTTTAAAAAAAATCAATAATTTTAATTTTTTTAGAGGATAGTGGCTACATGATTGCTTAAATGGATTTTACTCATTTGAATATTAAAAATAAAAAATAAACAAAAAGTCATCTATTTTTTCTCACTCGTTAAAAAATAAAAGATAGAGTTAGAGGGCCAGTAAAAAAATCATTAGAATGCAAGTTCTTTTGGACGAACATAAGAAGTTAAAATAATGTGTGAATAAAAAAACATCTTCATTTAAGATCTTCTATTGAGATTTATCTAAAATCTCATTTAAGATCTTAATATCTTGTACGAGATGAGTGTCAAGTAATAGATAAATATAATTTTATGTCTCATTTCGCTCAAGTTCGAACATGAGATCTTGAGTGAGATCTCGGGTGATATGAACGAGATTTAAAACAGTGTGTATAACATAACTTGGAAAAGGTTTGGTTAGATATATCGTACTCATATAATAACTAATGGATTAGCCATAGATAATAGACATAGCACTTAAATGGAACCAATCGGTATAAGTTCATGTTATGGATAAAGTATGCAATTTTTCAATAACCAAAATGTTATACTGACCCCCTTCCTCATTTCAACCCACAGGATAAATTTAGAGGGACAGATCGTTGGAACAAGATGAGAACGGTTGATGGAGAAGTCTTCTTATTCATGTTCGAACCTGACGAGGTGATTTGATGTCTAAAGGAACATTGTTGATTCCGAGGTAGTTGCATAAGTCGGTATTTATGTTCTTTTATATTTTACATTCTGTTGTGACTTTAGATTGATCGGTATCTTATATACTTATGTTTATTATAGGCTACCAAAACCAATGATCTGTACTTTAATGGATTTGGATTTTGTCAACATTTAGGGCCATTAAGGTGCGAATTGTTATATTTCGTATCAGAGCTTAGGTTAATCAATCATAGGAATTAGGACATTTTGAGAGAACATATTTTTATTTATATATATATATATATATAGACACACACCCCAAGCTTTATAAATTTCGATCATAGAGTAGTTGGGGTCGTATTCCGAAAGGATGGCCAAGGCGATTGTCAGTTAGGAAAATATTTATAGAGTTAAAAATCACGCACCTTACCTCGATTACCCTATGGAGTGTTGGCTGTATGCAAGACGTTAATTAAGAAGAGCATGAGTACAACAGATGAAAGATTCCAGAGGCTGGATGGTACTTGACTTCTTTGTTAAAACTTGGTTGCCTTGTGATTGTGGATTTTGATGGATTAGTGATTGAAGATGCATATTTTATCTAAATAGGTAGGAAATAAGGATCTATATGTTATAAATATCTGAAGGCAAGTTCTCGCAAAAGAATGTTCATCGATCACCATAAGGTGACAAACCGAATTTTATCATAGAGGAGTAGAAGAAGAAAAGTCCATTTCTGGGTCCGACCCATATGGGAGAATTAAAAAAAATTGTGAAAATGCCTTGAAATGTTTGGATGGATTGCTAAAAGGATTTTTCCAAAAGGGTCCATTTGGAAACTTTAATTTTGAAAGCAGGAAAGTTTTGAAATTCTTAAATATATATATATATAGTAATATAAAAAGATAAAGTACCTTGGTTTAAAAGGTTTTTGGCAAAAATGAGATTTCCATTTTCGAAATAAATAGAAAAGAAGCATATGATTAGCTAGACGATTTTTCCTATTTATAAAATCATTGGAATTTTTTGAAATCCTGTCTTCAAAGGGTGTATATAATAGAAATGACATTTAATTTTATTGGGGTATGTAGTAAGGAAGTGTAGAAATTTCCGCTGGTAAAAATAAAAGGAATATTCCCGTATAAAAATAATACGAAGAATAATAGCTGGAATATTTTCGCGTATTAAATCTTGTTAATGGCAGAAGCAGTATAAGTTAAGAGTACTGCGAAATAAGAGAGCAAAAGGTTTGAAGAGCTAAATGGTAAGTTCGGGCTCCGTCATGTAGCGGACAAGAATTTTTTGGGACAGCTCGGATCGTGTCGGATTGAATAAGATGTTGCAAAACGATTATTATTATTAATTAACCTGTCCCGAATTAGTTCTAGGTTCAACCTACACCCAAAATTCGGTTAATGGTTGATCCTAGCAGTCGACCTCAGCGGTTCACCTGTGACGACCCAACTTCCATACTCCAGAAAGTTGCATCGTTAAGAAGAAAGAAAGGGATAGAAAAGAGAAAAGAAAGGAAAGAAAGAACAAACAACATCAGAATCTCACAGCGGAATCGAATAAATTATAATATATCACATAAAACTTTACATAGTATCTTATACATCAGAGTAATACAGCTAATACAACACAAAACTAGACAGTTATAAACATCTGTCTAGCTATTACAATCCAAGTACATCAGAGAGAATCAATACAACACAAACACAGCGGAACTACTACATATATCTACACGCTGAAGCCTCCTGCTCCATTATCTCCTCCAGAACTCGTCAAAGCAATCCTGAAAACACTTGACTACTCATACGTAATATGAGTACCCAAGAGTTTAATAAAACAGAAAATAAACACTCAGGTCAGACAGGGGTCTGGTGTGAGTAAACGGGGATAAAAAGTTGCTTAACTTTAGAAAATCCTTTGAAAACAAAGGTATCACGTAAGACTTCCCACACATAAACATGGAAAAGTTTTTACCTTACGCTAACCAAAACATTTGATAGGAAATCCAGTGATATTATAATAGTGTCTAGGGTTTTCAAGTAAATAAGAAATAGCCGAAATTGTTACATTCATTAAATTCCAGCTACTAGCCACAAAAGTGGGTAATACAAACAAAACCGTAGGGTCTCGTAGGGAAAATGGGTTTCCATCAATGGCAGGGCTACTGGGGTACCGCCCGTCACAGTACGTGGCCTAGATCACCGTACCGAGGATTACTCCCTTCATCCCCTGCAACACAAAGCCGGACCCGTTCCTTACTGAACAGTTCCGAACAAGACCACCCCGCAGATTGGTCGTCACCAACTGCCACACAGCCGAAATATATAAAGGGACCTCTAGACAGGGGTAAATCTTGCTCTCAAGTGGGTGCGACCCACGAAGCTTTGCTGCACCTCCCCTGTTTTAGCCATTCCCGGTTGATGAGGCTTGAGGCTGCGATTACCTTTATAGGACCAATCATCTTAGAATGCTCATCGTCCGCCTGACGATGTGCTGAAAGCATTCAATCCATACAAGTTCGTTCCGGGTTCGAACGAAACCGAAGGCATTATCTCGTTACACTCGTATTGGAATCACCCTCAGAGTTAACGACAATAACCCTTGCACTCTAAACCACCATCTCGAATCTATAAGTACTATTCCGTCAAACTCATTACGGAATCACCCACAGAGTTATACTGACGTATAGCCCTTACACCTCGAGTCTTCACTTGCTCCACTTGGATTAACGACCTAACGTTTAATTGGAATCGATGTGGTTTTCGGATATCCAAATATGGAAACCCGATCCCGGTCTCATCGAAACCAAACGCCATTTTAATGTCCAAGTTGTACTTAAGGGTTTTTAAACAATTAACTTATCTCATTACTATATACTTTACAGAGATAGGTAAACTACATTTAACAATAGATAAGCACATTCATATCATAACAGATAATCTGTATCATCCATAAATAGATAATCATCACAACCAAACAATCCATCACAAACTATCATACTTAAACCATACATTCATATCATACAAATACAACTTATCTCATTACTGAGATCACAACCATTCAATCAATAACATCCATAAGCAATGATTTACTAACCAACAATTTATAATTAATTTAAAATGAATTAAATTAATTACAATCATCTCTAATTAATTTAAAATAAATTAAATTAATTAACACATTTAAATCCTGCTTACATCCATTAATTAATTAACCTAGTTAATTAATTATCCACTAAGTATTTAACTTGATTAAACAACCCTGATTAATCATTTACTAATTACAATAAGTAATTAGTCCTCAATTAATTAACCTTAATCATAAGTAATTAACATTTAATTACTCATTTATTAATTAATTATAATTAATTATATTTATCCTTAATTAATTACAATTAATTAATCACTTAACTAATTAATTATTATTTAATGAAACAATCATTAATTACATCATTAATTAAAATAATTAATGATCTCTAACATTTAAATAAATTACTTAATTAAAATTAATTACATTTAGTAATTAATCTAATTATTAATCACCTTGATTAATATTCAATTAAGTAATTAACTATCTTTAATTACTCATTAACAAATTAATTAACCAATAATTAATCATTAATTAATTCCTTAATTAATTACAAAAGTAATTATCCAAATTACTAATTACATTCCAGTAATTAACATTATTACTTCATCAAGTAATCCTGCTCCACTAATTACATTAAGTAATTACATTCTTAAAATCATCAAATGATTTATTTAAATTAATTAAACTAAATTAATTAACTAAAATAAATCACAATCCAAAATAAATTACAATAAGTAATTAATTACTTAATTACTTAACAAATTACAATTAATTAGATTCAATCAATTAATCTAATTAATTACCCAAAATTAATTTCCTTAATTAATTACTAAATTATCCTTAGATAATTATCATCATTATTATTTAACACATTTCATTAATTACATACTTAAGAAATCTGGATCAGATTAATAAATCATTTCTAATTAAAATTAATCTAAATCATTATTTCAAATCAGATAATTAGGTAAATTCTTAATTATCTTAAATATTTTCAAAATATTCTAATTACTAATCAAATAACTCCTTCACATTCAAAATGTATTAAAACAATACATTTCTAAATTCAAATTCAAATTCCATTTTAAAAATTTGATATTTTAAAATGTTTAACCATTTAAACATGAATCTAAATTAACACTTCATATTTTAAATTCAAATACTAAGGAACTAATTTCTTCCAAGTTTGAACTTATTTGAAATCAAATTTTATTTTCAAATCTATATTAAACACTGAAATATGTTCATTCATTCTTCTTTAAATTTATAAACTGTTTGAAATCAAAACTGAGTTTCAAAGTAAATTTGAAACTGTTTTTAATTTGATTTCAAACCAGTTTAAATCAAATTTGAAAATATTTAAATTTGATCATACTTCTAAAACTTACAAAACTATTTAAATCTAATTCTGTTTTTAAAAAAAAAAAAAAACAACCTGAAACTATTCTTAAACTTGATTAAAACTGAATTTTAAATCTAGTTTAAATTTAAGATTTGCATTTTAAAAATTTGAATTCAAAATTACATTTGAATTCAGATTCAAGTTACACTTGGATCATGTTGCAACTTAAAATATGAATTTATTCAAAAATTTAAAACTGCAAATGTCTCAGGTTTAAACCTGAAACAGTTTAAATCTAGATTAAAAACAGAATTAAAAACTTTGAATTCAAAATTCATTTGAATTCAGTTAAATCTTGCATTTGATTTAATTTAAAATCTTTAAAATAAGAGTTTCATTTAAGATTTTTAAAAAAAACTGCAAAACAACTTTCAGGTTTCAAACCTGAAACAGTTTTTTTTTTTTAAATTTTGATTTAAAATCAAACTTTAAACTTGTCTAAGACATTTCATCTTTAAAAACTTTAAATTTCAAACTCTATTTGAATTCAGATTTAACTTGCATTTAAATCAAATTACAACTTAAATATGAATTCACTCAAAATTGAAAATTGCAGAACACAAGCTATCACCCTGCAGCTAAACTAACCCGAGCAATCCTATCATGTACTTCGAGTTCCTAAGTAAGTTGCTTCGAGTCAAAAACAAGAATACCCGAGTATTGACTCGAGTTAAATCCCTGCACTTACCCAACAAAGTTCAACAGAACTTTACCTATACATGGTGCATATGCACCATCACTCTGGCTATCACCAGCCACTCTGACCATCTCCACCAAGACACTGACCAGCTTCCAACATGGATACGACCATCATATTTCCCCATCAGCTCACAATTAAAATTCAAATGATTTAAGCAACCTGGAATATCCCATTAACCCCAAACACCAAACCTGTCAACAGCCAATCTGCTCGCCTCCGACCATCTTCATCGCTACAATTCCGGCAGATGGTCCATCTATAACCCCTCTGCAATCTCAACAAACCCCACTCCTATTCGATGCAACACAGAGATAACAAGAGGCCATCAAACCCGACCACTCAACTTCAGGCCATAACCTGGAAAACCCCAAATTCACATCCCCTCTCTCTCTCTCTGATCACTAACCTTCCAATTTCACCTTATTCTTACATCAATATTTCACCCATAGGAAGTATCTTAATACCTAAAATTTTCTAACTTAACAGATACCTTTAAAATTTCCATTTCTGTCCAAAACTAAAATGCTAATGCCACAGTTCATATAAAAGGGTGAAATTTGTTTTAAATTTTCTGATTTATAACATATATTCATGTTATAGTCTTGTAATTAATAATTAATGATGTTTATATTTTTGTTTATTTGAAATACCTGCTGCAGTATTTGCTTCAGAAGCAACAAATTCTTCAAAACAACTGATTATGACTTAAGAACATAATTTATTATTAAACAATCATTATTTGTTGCTCATATTAATTCCTAACAGAGACTAAACAAGTGAATAAGGTTTTCTTATAAAACTTAGTTTAGACAGTAAACTATAAATCAGGGTTACAGTAAGCCCATACATATATATATCTATATATATTTTCACACATCATATTGATCCCAAATAAACTCATACAAGCATACACAATTTTACATGATCACATGCATCAGACAGGTTCAAACTTTTACATTGAGGTTCTCACAAAAATAAATAACATAGCAGTTTGGTTTAAAACAGTTTGAAAAACATAAGCTCTGTAGTTTATGTTTGATTTTAATTTTTAAAGAAATCTGTTTTTAAAAGAAGAAGTTTACTCACCTATTAATCTGAAGATGCAGAAACAACTTGATGCAGAGCAAATTTAGCTGCAGATTCCATTTTCCAGAGATGCAAATTGAAGGGCATTTGAAAATCTGGGATTTGCAAGATGAAGTTGCTTTACTTGTTGATGGTGATGCACGCAGACTCATCTAATAGCTCATACTTTTAAATTGGACTTCATATTGATTTGAAGTTGATCTTTGCAGATTTGTTATTTGCAGGCTTCAAAGTTGAATGCAGAATTGAAGTTATTTGTAGGAATGATTTGCAGATTTTAGACTGCAGATTTGAAGAAGTTTGGGTTTGCAGATTTTGACTAGAAGTTTGTTTTTGCAGAATTGAATTTGTATATTTGAAGATGAATGCAGAAATGAAGATGTATGCAAATTTGTTTTGAAGATAGGTTGCAGATTTGAGAATTTATTGCAGATTTGAGGTTGAATGCAATTGTTTTTGATTTACTCAAATCTGATTTTCAGAACTTAAAATTTGAAGAGAATGTTTTTATCAAAATGCTTTGTTATGTTTCTATCAATATAACTTAAATTTTAAGAAAAATAAATAAGCTTGCCACTTGTTATGTTATAGTGCTAATTGTTTTACAAGTGTCTCTTCTATGTTCTAATAATTTAACACATATGCAAAACCAATTATTAAAAGAGAATTCTAAATTTATATATGTATTTAAATTATCTTAAACTATTTCAAATTATTTAAACATGTTTCAAATGTTTATTAACATTAGTTTTGAAATACATACACATACACTTCTTTATAAAACTATACAATTACACTTAATTGCTTGTTTAAATATTTTTAAAATAATATTACTTATAAAACAAAATTTCAAAAGAAAAGATTTTAAAAGAAATGAGAGGTTGAATTAAATTTTATCAATGTTATACTTTAACACAAATGAATTAATTCTCATTTCAAAGAGAAAAACAATTTTTAAAATAGACAAAACAAATTTTTATTATAAAACAAAATTAAACTATATTTATTCTATAAACAAATAAATACTTACTAATTTAAATCAATTTACAAATTTACATTTATATATAATAATTAGAAAATATACTTTATTAAATATAAATTTAAAATTAAAACCAAATCTCTATTTACAATGTATAAACATTTATACATTATAAATAAAATATTTTTAATCTTTGAAAAGAATACCATTTAACAAATTAAATAATTATAAATCTTCAAAAGAGAATTCTAGTTTAAATTAAATTATTCAATCAATATTTCACATTTTAAAATAATTATCAAAGAAATTATTAAATAATTATTGCCTAAATTTCCGGGACATCACATTCCTTCCCCCTTAAAAGAATTTCGTCCCCGAAATTTAAAAGCAAAGGTAATTTAATAATTCTATACAGATTTTAAATTTTAAAAGAGCAATCAAATACTATCAATCAAATACTAGCAACCATAACAACCAATTCAAACAAACAGTTCTAATTATCCAGACAAAAATTCTGTATAAGAATTCCCTAGAGTTTCCCAGGTACCAACACCGGGACACTCGCCCTACAGAATCTAAACTAACTAAACCACTCAGATCTAGAGCTCCTATATCTAGATCTACAAATCTAAACAGAATACAGGACTACAGTCAAGTCCTGATCAACTCCCAAACCCCTCAGAACTACTGAGTCCAAAACCAGAGATAAACCATACACGTACTCCCTCAGAGATACGTGAAAACAAACAAATTCCAGCCATCCGAACTGGAAATTCAGTCTCGTAGAACAAATACTTAACTTTAAGAGAAAACAGAAAGATCCAATCTCATATCCACACAATCTCTCATATCGATCTTGGGCCGCCTCCAACCTTCTAGATCAATCAGATCTACCACATAGCTCTTCTACACAAATATCAGAAGACTTCCAACCTACTACTCCTATTCTGGAAAACAAACAGATACAAAACAATCAAGTCTCCAGATCCAAAATGAATTTCCTGTAGAAATCCTTTGATCCAAAACAAAACTCAAATTCCCAAAGAATCGGGTGCTCCTATTCTGGAATAGCTGCCACCATGCTTCCACTGTGCAACTCTGATTCGAGAATGCTGTTGATGAACACAAGTATAAACTTGATCAACTTATCCCGGAATATTGTTCATCAAATTCCATAAAATCTCAGACCACTTCAATAACTCTAACATCCTCTAGAGATGCTTCAATCCAAACAAAGATTACTTAAAAACTTTCAAACCATCGCAAGTCACTTTTGCGATTCCACCTAGTTCAGATCCCAAGAAATCATTCTCACTGCAACAATCAGAACAGCTAAAACCTTCAAAAGAAGAAACTAGTGGTCCACCTCTTAACCACTAACATCACTCCCAACTGAGCTTCCAGAAGAAATGGACATGCTCCACCATAAGTCCAGACTACTGACAGAAGAATCACAGAGACTCCTAAACCACCGAAGAACAGGTCACTCACTGCTGCTACTACTGCCAAAACTTTCTTAGCCAAAAGCTCATCAAACCTCAAACTACACCAGCCTCTTCACAAAAGAGCCTTCCAGATAGACAGATATCTCTCAGGAAACTCGCTCCCAAACCAAGCTCAAAACGCTCTGCCAAACTGAGTCTCTAACTCAAAAACAGACAAAACTCCTTCCTGAAGGTTGCCAAGATACCATGCTGGCTTCAGTACTCCCAACTGCTTCCAGACTCAAGAAAATCTACTCACACGAGTGCAATCCAGCTTACAATCCAAAAATAAACTCCGAATCTTGAAAAGATTTCCTTCAGATATCAGTAGAATCCTTCACACCAAACTGCCAAACTACTCAAGATACCCAACACTGCCCTAGCAGACCACTTCCAATCTCAAACACTCGAACTCCAACCATTGGTAGTTGTGTTAAACACACCACTACCCTATCTACCTTTATTACTTATATTGGAAAACCTGAACAGGTAACCCAACAAATAGGCAGAAATAAATATATATATATATATATATAGATATATATTCAAAATTACAAATATGCTCTCTCAAGAAAACACCACTACAGAGCCTAGGTATTCACTCAACCTAAAGCTCTGATACCACGTTGTAACGACCCAACTTCCATACTCCAGAAAGTTGCATCGTTAAGAAGAAAGAAAGGGATAGAAAAGAGAAAAGAAAGGAAAGAAAGAACAAACAACATCAGAATCTCACAGCGGAATCGAATAAATTATAATATATCACATAAAACTTTACATAGTATCTTATACATCAGAGTAATACAGCTAATACAACACAAAACTAGACAGTTATAAACATCTGTCTAGCTATTACAATCCAAGTACATCAGAGAGAATCAATACAACACAAACACAGCGGAACTACTACATATATCTACACGCTGAAGCCTCCTGCTCCATTATCTCCTCCAGAACTCGTCAAAGCAATCCTGAAAACACTTGACTACTCATACGTAATATGAGTACCCAAGAGTTTAATAAAACAGAAAATAAACACTCAGGTCAGACAGGGGTCTGGTGTGAGTAAACGGGGATAAAAAGTTGCTTAACTTTAGAAAATCCTTTGAAAACAAAGGTATCACGTAAGACTTCCCACACATAAACATGGAAAAGTTTTTACCTTACGCTAACCAAAACATTTGATAGGAAATCCAGTGATATTATAATAGTGTCTAGGGTTTTCAAGTAAATAAGAAATAGCCGAAATTGTTACATTCATTAAATTCCAGCTACTAGCCACAAAAGTGGGTAATACAAACAAAACCGTAGGGTCTCGTAGGGAAAATGGGTTTCCATCAATGGCAGGGCTACTGGGGTACCGCCCGTCACAGTACGTGGCCTAGATCACCGTACCGAGGATTACTCCCTTCATCCCCTGCAACACAAAGCCGGACCCGTTCCTTACTGAACAGTTCCGAACAAGACCACCCCGCAGATTGGTCGTCACCAACTGCCACACAGCCGAAATATATAAAGGGACCTCTAGACAGGGGTAAATCTTGCTCTCAAGTGGGTGCGACCCACGAAGCTTTGCTGCACCTCCCCTGTTTTAGCCATTCCCGGTTGATGAGGCTTGAGGCTGCGATTACCTTTATAGGACCAATCATCTTAGAATGCTCATCGTCCGCCTGACGATGTGCTGAAAGCATTCAATCCATACAAGTTCGTTCCGGGTTCGAACGAAACCGAAGGCATTATCTCGTTACACTCGTATTGGAATCACCCTCAGAGTTAACGACAATAACCCTTGCACTCTAAACCACCATCTCGAATCTATAAGTACTATTCCGTCAAACTCATTACGGAATCACCCACAGAGTTATACTGACGTATAGCCCTTACACCTCGAGTCTTCACTTGCTCCACTTGGATTAACGACCTAACGTTTAATTGGAATCGATGTGGTTTTCGGATATCCAAATATGGAAACCCGATCCCGGTCTCATCGAAACCAAACGCCATTTTAATGTCCAAGTTGTACTTAAGGGTTTTTAAACAATTAACTTATCTCATTACTATATACTTTACAGAGATAGGTAAACTACATTTAACAATAGATAAGCACATTCATATCATAACAGATAATCTGTATCATCCATAAATAGATAATCATCACAACCAAACAATCCATCACAAACTATCATACTTAAACCATACATTCATATCATACAAATACAACTTATCTCATTACTGAGATCACAACCATTCAATCAATAACATCCATAAGCAATGATTTACTAACCAACAATTTATAATTAATTTAAAATGAATTAAATTAATTACAATCATCTCTAATTAATTTAAAATAAATTAAATTAATTAACACATTTAAATCCTGCTTACATCCATTAATTAATTAACCTAGTTAATTAATTATCCACTAAGTATTTAACTTGATTAAACAACCCTGATTAATCATTTACTAATTACAATAAGTAATTAGTCCTCAATTAATTAACCTTAATCATAAGTAATTAACATTTAATTACTCATTTATTAATTAATTATAATTAATTATATTTATCCTTAATTAATTACAATTAATTAATCACTTAACTAATTAATTATTATTTAATGAAACAATCATTAATTACATCATTAATTAAAATAATTAATGATCTCTAACATTTAAATAAATTACTTAATTAAAATTAATTACATTTAGTAATTAATCTAATTATTAATCACCTTGATTAATATTCAATTAAGTAATTAACTATCTTTAATTACTCATTAACAAATTAATTAACCAATAATTAATCATTAATTAATTCCTTAATTAATTACAAAAGTAATTATCCAAATTACTAATTACATTCCAGTAATTAACATTATTACTTCATCAAGTAATCCTGCTCCACTAATTACATTAAGTAATTACATTCTTAAAATCATCAAATGATTTATTTAAATTAATTAAACTAAATTAATTAACTAAAATAAATCACAATCCAAAATAAATTACAATAAGTAATTAATTACTTAATTACTTAACAAATTACAATTAATTAGATTCAATCAATTAATCTAATTAATTACCCAAAATTAATTTCCTTAATTAATTACTAAATTATCCTTAGATAATTATCATCATTATTATTTAACACATTTCATTAATTACATACTTAAGAAATCTGGATCAGATTAATAAATCATTTCTAATTAAAATTAATCTAAATCATTATTTCAAATCAGATAATTAGGTAAATTCTTAATTATCTTAAATATTTTCAAAATATTCTAATTACTAATCAAATAACTCCTTCACATTCAAAATGTATTAAAACAATACATTTCTAAATTCAAATTCAAATTCCATTTTAAAAATTTGATATTTTAAAATGTTTAACCATTTAAACATGAATCTAAATTAACACTTCATATTTTAAATTCAAATACTAAGGAACTAATTTCTTCCAAGTTTGAACTTATTTGAAATCAAATTTTATTTTCAAATCTATATTAAACACTGAAATATGTTCATTCATTCTTCTTTAAATTTATAAACTGTTTGAAATCAAAACTGAGTTTCAAAGTAAATTTGAAACTGTTTTTAATTTGATTTCAAACCAGTTTAAATCAAATTTGAAAATATTTAAATTTGATCATACTTCTAAAACTTACAAAACTATTTAAATCTAATTCTGTTTTTTTTAAAAAAAAAAAAACAACCTGAAACTATTCTTAAACTTGATTAAAACTGAATTTTAAATCTAGTTTAAATTTAAGATTTGCATTTTAAAAATTTGAATTCAAAATTACATTTGAATTCAGATTCAAGTTACACTTGGATCATGTTGCAACTTAAAATATGAATTTATTCAAAAATTTAAAACTGCAAATGTCTCAGGTTTAAACCTGAAACAGTTTAAATCTAGATTAAAAACAGAATTAAAAACTTTGAATTCAAAATTCATTTGAATTCAGTTAAATCTTGCATTTGATTTAATTTAAAATCTTTAAAATAAGAGTTTCATTTAAGATTTTTAAAAAAAACTGCAAAACAACTTTCAGGTTTCAAACCTGAAACAGTTTTTTTTTTTTAAATTTTGATTTAAAATCAAACTTTAAACTTGTCTAAGACATTTCATCTTTAAAAACTTTAAATTTCAAACTCTATTTGAATTCAGATTTAACTTGCATTTAAATCAAATTACAACTTAAATATGAATTCACTCAAAATTGAAAATTGCAGAACACAAGCTATCACCCTGCAGCTAAACTAACCCGAGCAATCCTATCATGTACTTCGAGTTCCTAAGTAAGTTGCTTCGAGTCAAAAACAAGAATACCCGAGTATTGACTCGAGTTAAATCCCTGCACTTACCCAACAAAGTTCAACAGAACTTTACCTATACATGGTGCATATGCACCATCACTCTGGCTATCACCAGCCACTCTGACCATCTCCACCAAGACACTGACCAGCTTCCAACATGGATACGACCATCATATTTCCCCATCAGCTCACAATTAAAATTCAAATGATTTAAGCAACCTGGAATATCCCATTAACCCCAAACACCAAACCTGTCAACAGCCAATCTGCTCGCCTCCGACCATCTTCATCGCTACAATTCCGGCAGATGGTCCATCTATAACCCCTCTGCAATCTCAACAAACCCCACTCCTATTCGATGCAACACAGAGATAACAAGAGGCCATCAAACCCGACCACTCAACTTCAGGCCATAACCTGGAAAACCCCAAATTCACATCCCCTCTCTCTCTCTCTGATCACTAACCTTCCAATTTCACCTTATTCTTACATCAATATTTCACCCATAGGAAGTATCTTAATACCTAAAATTTTCTAACTTAACAGATACCTTTAAAATTTCCATTTCTGTCCAAAACTAAAATGCTAATGCCACAGTTCATATAAAAGGGTGAAATTTGTTTTAAATTTTCTGATTTATAACATATATTCATGTTATAGTCTTGTAATTAATAATTAATGATGTTTATATTTTTGTTTATTTGAAATACCTGCTGCAGTATTTGCTTCAGAAGCAACAAATTCTTCAAAACAACTGATTATGACTTAAGAACATAATTTATTATTAAACAATCATTATTTGTTGCTCATATTAATTCCTAACAGAGACTAAACAAGTGAATAAGGTTTTCTTATAAAACTTAGTTTAGACAGTAAACTATAAATCAGGGTTACAGTAAGCCCATACATATATATATCTATATATATTTTCACACATCATATTGATCCCAAATAAACTCATACAAGCATACACAATTTTACATGATCACATGCATCAGACAGGTTCAAACTTTTACATTGAGGTTCTCACAAAAATAAATAACATAGCAGTTTGGTTTAAAACAGTTTGAAAAACATAAGCTCTGTAGTTTATGTTTGATTTTAATTTTTAAAGAAATCTGTTTTTAAAAGAAGAAGTTTACTCACCTATTAATCTGAAGATGCAGAAACAACTTGATGCAGAGCAAATTTAGCTGCAGATTCCATTTTCCAGAGATGCAAATTGAAGGGCATTTGAAAATCTGGGATTTGCAAGATGAAGTTGCTTTACTTGTTGATGGTGATGCACGCAGACTCATCTAATAGCTCATACTTTTAAATTGGACTTCATATTGATTTGAAGTTGATCTTTGCAGATTTGTTATTTGCAGGCTTCAAAGTTGAATGCAGAATTGAAGTTATTTGTAGGAATGATTTGCAGATTTTAGACTGCAGATTTGAAGAAGTTTGGGTTTGCAGATTTTGACTAGAAGTTTGTTTTTGCAGAATTGAATTTGTATATTTGAAGATGAATGCAGAAATGAAGATGTATGCAAATTTGTTTTGAAGATAGGTTGCAGATTTGAGAATTTATTGCAGATTTGAGGTTGAATGCAATTGTTTTTGATTTACTCAAATCTGATTTTCAGAACTTAAAATTTGAAGAGAATGTTTTTATCAAAATGCTTTGTTATGTTTCTATCAATATAACTTAAATTTTAAGAAAAATAAATAAGCTTGCCACTTGTTATGTTATAGTGCTAATTGTTTTACAAGTGTCTCTTCTATGTTCTAATAATTTAACACATATGCAAAACCAATTATTAAAAGAGAATTCTAAATTTATATATGTATTTAAATTATCTTAAACTATTTCAAATTATTTAAACATGTTTCAAATGTTTATTAACATTAGTTTTGAAATACATACACATACACTTCTTTATAAAACTATACAATTACACTTAATTGCTTGTTTAAATATTTTTAAAATAATATTACTTATAAAACAAAATTTCAAAAGAAAAGATTTTAAAAGAAATGAGAGGTTGAATTAAATTTTATCAATGTTATACTTTAACACAAATGAATTAATTCTCATTTCAAAGAGAAAAACAATTTTTAAAATAGACAAAACAAATTTTTATTATAAAACAAAATTAAACTATATTTATTCTATAAACAAATAAATACTTACTAATTTAAATCAATTTACAAATTTACATTTATATATAATAATTAGAAAATATACTTTATTAAATATAAATTTAAAATTAAAACCAAATCTCTATTTACAATGTATAAACATTTATACATTATAAATAAAATATTTTTAATCTTTGAAAAGAATACCATTTAACAAATTAAATAATTATAAATCTTCAAAAGAGAATTCTAGTTTAAATTAAATTATTCAATCAATATTTCACATTTTAAAATAATTATCAAAGAAATTATTAAATAATTATTGCCTAAATTTCCGGGACATCACATCACCGATAACCCTAAAGCAGTAAAGCTCTGGAACAAAATCAAAGACAACTAAATCATGGAAAAGTCTCAACAACACATACACACACATGCATATGCATGTGTACACATGGTGACATGCAACAGTGAAGCCACCGGACTACATGAAATCTAACAATAACCAATGGACTCAGACTTGAAGTAACAAGAAGGATCAACTAAACCCAGAAATGATGACTGGAAACACTATAGCAACTCAACACAATGCATACGTTAGCAGTGATGTACACATTGAATCAAACAACTATACATAATGTGAAGATATCAAGTGAAGGCACACCAGCTTGAATGTACATAAGCAACAATGCACATCAACTATCAAGTACAGACTCAATGAAACAACACTACAAACAAGCCACATGTTCCAAACAACTAATATTACACATAACTTCAAGCATGCAACCGAATACAAGTCGATATGCTCAGCTCACAAAAATGCAAAGCTATGCCAGAAAGTGCAGACCATATTCATATAAAACTATGGTCAAGTACATACATATATATATATGTATGTGTCTATATATATATATATATATGTATGTATGTATATATATATATATATATGATGCATGTGTAGTGATAACTAGTACAGCAGCTCGAATGAGCACGTGCACTTATATACATATGCAACAGCCGGAATACAACTAGAGAATCACCAAACAAGTGAGGTAGACAAGACAATAGTTCCGGATAAGTGAAACATGGAGATGGCATTGATGTACACATATAAAACAGTGGACAATGTAACCCAGGCCAATGTTATGATACAACTACAGATGCAAGCAAGTCAGAAATCAAGGCATGTAGCCGTGGTGACCAAGATAATAACAAAGTCAAATTTACACAAAATCAAAGTGGCCAAAGTCAAATGTAATAACAGTTTCAAATTGAACAAGTCAGTGTCGAAGTTAAATATTATCACAGTCAATAAGCACAAAGAAAGGAACCAAAGTCAAGTTTAGATGCTAGAAAATCAAGCCGTGGTAGCCAAGGAATCAAACAAGTCAAAATCGAGCCATGATAATCAAGTAATCACAAAATATACGAATTTGAACAAGTTAGTACAAATCTCAGGCATTCAAGCAAAGTTGAACAACAAAACAAATTATCAGACAATCGAATATTTAGGGAATTGAACCCTATTTAAACCCATAGTCACCATTGCCCTAAAATCCATCGAGTTCAAGCAAGCCAATCGGTAAAGCAAAAAGCATAAATCACATACCATTAAAATCGAACTTGATCGAGAAGTAACCGCAAGCAAAAATCAACAGAGGGATCAAATCGAAGAGTATTTCATCACTGCAATATCAAGCGGCGCCTCATTTTCAAAGCCCTAGTTTATAAATTTGGATGAACGGTTATAAAAGAGAAAGAAGCCATTTTTAGCGCGAAGGAAAGAAGGTCGAAGGAATAAAAAGAAAACGGGGATTTCTTATTTGGGCCGGTTGCCATAAAGTATCAATTGGGCTTTATTTTTAAAATCAAGGTTTGATTTTTAAATTGTTTTTCAATTTGTATTTTTTTCTTTTAAAACAGTTGTAAAGTCTAGTGTGTGACTAGAGATGAACTACAATGGTGTAGTTCGAGACTTCGTGACTCAATGGCTGAGTTGTGGTAGAGTTTTGAGTGTAGAGTCAGGTTAGTCAATAGCAGGTGTCGCGAGTTTACGTGTGTAAGCGTCTGACTACTTAATTTCTAGTAGAAACCTTGGTGGCAGCACGTAGGCAGGGTTTTGCCGAAGCTGGATAAATCTGTGTTGTTCTGTTTCTGTCTTTTATATTCTGCTATTATCCATGTTGCTATTTTTCTGCTATTATCAGTACTGCGATTATTTTATATATTTCCGCATTAATTTTTTATAATTAATAATATCACCCTATTCACCCCCCTCTAGGGTGAAATCGATCCTACAATATATACATCATCAAACACACACACACACACACATATATATATAATAGTTAAATATATATGTATATATATAAGGCTAAATAAAATGTATATATATGAATAATTAATTCCATTCAAATACTTAAAACATATATATATATATATATACATATATATATATATATATATATACATATTAAAATTATTTCCAAATGAAAATTAGCATAATAAACATACAATAATAATTTTATCATTATTTTATATATATATAATAAATAGTTTCGTTCATAATAATTAAAAATATTAGTAATAAATATTGAAAAAACAAATTTTAAAATGTCAGAAAATTTAGGATCATAAAATACAGGTTTAAAATTTTTTTTCATGATTTTTTGAAATAAAATATTATTTTTAATAAATAAAAGAACTGTTCAACCTAAGTAATTTAATTATTAAAAATATTAAATGTTAACAAAAAATTCTGAAATTTTTTCCATGGGTTACTGCATTGATGCAATATTTATTTTAAATATGATAAACAATTCAAATAATCAATAAAAGATAATTTAAAATTATTTATATGTATAAAAAATTTATTTTCGAATTTGATAATTCATATTATGTATAAATAGGTGAAAGGAAAAATTCTAAGCCGTTTATACGCTATAAATATACATATATGTAGTTATATGTTTAAAATATACATTAGTCTATATTTAAATTAATATATAAATATACGCAAAATAATTAATAATGAAATTTTTTAATTTCTTACAGCAAATTATGTTTGTTTATACATAAATTATAACACATGATAATATAACCATGCACATAACCAAACTAATTTGTGACAACTACATATACCTACGAAAATCTCACCTAACTAGTTATACAGCATTAATATATATACAGATTTGGGATTATTCAATATTAAATCATAAATATGATATGATTACTGTTTATATAAATAAAATAATAATTGATGATGCCTTTGATTCCGCTTGAATCAATAAATTCTCTTCTCTAGTTATGCTCGATCCGTCAGATTGCAAGTCTGGAATCGTCGACCTTTTCTATCAAATAGTGCTTTTACTTAACTTGAATTGATTTGAGATTCTTAGAACGGATATGGGGATTAATTTCGGCCAGCAAACTTGATAATTATGGCAGCCAAAAGTTATTTTTTGATTAAGGGTTTAGATATATATACATAGCATTGTACAAGAGAGATATTAGGACAATCTCATTACCTATTCTCTCTTAATCTTAGTCGTCCATCTCTAGGTCTAATCCTAAGCTTTCGCCGCCTCCATTGTCAAAGCCGAAATTTGCAGCCCTATTGATGGGCTTTAAACCCATTTAAGCCTAAGCCAAAACGCTACGCAATTAAATCTAATTTAATGGCTTATTGATATCGTATATCGATTGGTACATTTATAACTATTATAAATATATATAACAATTTTTATTTCTCAAACTGTATTCAGATTTTTGTAATTAATATTTCATAAATATTAATTAATTTAATTTATTTATAACAATTATAAACTAATTAAATCATTCAGTCTTAATGGAATTCATCATTTCAGTTGTGTAACTCTTAGATGTAAATTTGGTCAGCAATAAACACCGAACAATTCGAATGTAAATGTTTACACGTCACTTAGCAAGTGGTGTGACATTATGGCCAAATTTATCGCCTATTCATTTTCAGTAAAATCTTATTTAATTTAATAAGCATTACCCCTTAGTGCCATTTATATACACCAATTCTCTTCGGCAAAAACTGTATCACTTTGGATTTATGGAATTTGGTAATGGTTAAAATTCCAATATTGTCCGTATTCAACTCTATAGTTCAAACACAAAATCCTTGGTTCAATAATAACAATTATCATTAACCGTACTACTCTGACCAAAGATTTTGACTTTGGGTTGAGTTGACTTTGACCATGATACTAACCTCATATAACTGAAGTGACGAATCCTCTCTTGAATAGCGTCTTCCTTCCAATAATTCCACTCGACCCAACTATAATCATTTGATGTATGTCGTTCCATGATTGACTATAATCAAAGGAGATTTTTCATATTGAATGTTGACAGTATTCTCAAGTCGAAAGAATTGTGTAAATTAGTCATATCGATATTTTCTATTTGACCTTAGTTATATTAATGAATAGAAAATTATCGAGTGAGTCATTCCATAGTTATCCAATAACTATCAGCACATAACCCCTTGCTGCCCCCTATAGTCATGAGTAATATACTGTCCAACATTTGAATAGCGTTACGTACTCTAGTCTTAACAAATACATTGATATCCAGTCTCGATGCATCTTGATTATGAACATTTAAAATGATACATTTGTTTCATTTTGATAAATTACTCACGGTTACAACACTTTGCAACGACTGTCACAAAACATATCATTTATGGATTTTCTATTAAATATACTTTTAATTAAATTTATTAATTAATATAACTACATTATATCAAGTATATAATAGAAAGGAAATATCTTTATTTCGAACAAGATTGGTCAACGAGTTAGATATATGTAACAATTTACATAATTGCTCCTAGGGCATACCCCTAACTCTATCACTTATATCATTATAACCATATACAATAAAAAATAAATTGAAAATCTCACTTTCTTTCTAACAAGGTTCACTATAAGAGTTAAGTTATATTATATTTTTTTGCAAAATTACCCTTGGGGAAAATCCTTAACTGTATCAATGACACCGACTTTAAATGCTCAACTTCTAAATCTTCGATATCAATGTAAATACCATCTTCCTAGGCATCTTCATTCCTATGTTTTGACACCTAAGATTCTCTTTCTATCATGTCACTCTTAAAATTACTACGATAAAAAACTTTAGAAACATGACATCTTGACGTAATATACTCATATTGAACTAATATCTCCTCAAGCAATCCATTAAATAACTCTACCTTCACAATCTTCATAAACATATAATGGCCCTTCACCTTAATCAAAAACCCTAATATAAGATCAATTTTGTCCCTATTACCGTCTTTACATTTGATGGAGTACCCAAAACATTAAAAATAACACTAATCACCTTTTCCACAACATAAAATCCGAACAAAGAAATCTCACACAGATCAGTACTGTAAAAGATAATTCTTTAGGGAGATTCAAACATAGATATCACTTTTGAGGCAATTTTGAATTAAAAAACATACGAACCATCTTTTAAAAAGCTTCCACATTAAACCACGTTTTTAAATTATTATTTAATATTTTTAATAAGAAATTTATTTTAATTAATTTTTTATAACTTCTAGTTTTGTCGATAAAAGAATAATATGAAATATTATTTTTTTGTATATTTTCTAGTTTCTTTAATCCTTTATGAATTTTGATGAACCAATAGAATTTTTTAAAATAGATAGAGCATTTTTTTTTCAACATTTCCATTTTGTTTTGAAGAAAGTGTACATTTGGACAAATTTGATTTTTCTTGAAGAACTTTGTGAAAATATTTGGACTTTTCTAAAAACGTTTCTTTGGAAATATTGGATTTTGTTAAAAGATGAATCTTCTTTGAAAAAAAACCAAACTTTTGAAGAAAAATGACATTTTTATTGAAAATATTTGATTTTAAACTAATGTCTAAATTTCACACAGTCATTTATTTTATTGATGTTATTATATCCGTCTTGAATAAAATTAAAATCTAGTTTGATTCGTTTTTATTTATTAAATTACCGTTTAGTTTTTTCAACATGAACGGATGAGGTATTATACACGTTACCCGGATATTGCTAAGATACTCTGTAGTGTTGGGGTAAGCGGTAGAAATTAACATTGGTATTGTAACTGCTTTATTGAGGAGAGAAGCCAAATGTTGGGCGGGGCTTTTGAATCATTGGACGCACGTTCTTTCTTCAGCCAGAGCACTCAAGTTTAACCTAACTTTTCGTCTTCCTCCTCCTGTAAATGTCCAAACTCACATTTCAATTGAAGAACTAAAATTAATGTTACATGTAGATGTCAACAGGAACACCTCTACACGATGATTTCAAGTATAACACAAGTCAACATTTCTCAAAACAACATCAAATAGAAGTACAAAAGGAAGAGTTCGAAATTTTAGGTTTTTCCTTGTCTTTATCGTTTGTCCGGATTTTATAGTAGGGAAGCAATTTCACTGCTAAACGTGACGGCTACGGAGCTCTATCTACGTGATCGTCCCTGAATTTCGGCAACGATTGAAATTTTGAATCAGTTCTTATTCTTACTATGTCGATAAACTTATTTTAATTAATATTTACACTACAATACAGTTTTATCCGCATACGTTACATCAAATTATCTTATTTGATGTACAGGAGGTTCATAGGATCATAGCAAGATTTGATTGACATGGAGCTGTATAAAATTGAAAGTTCTTTTTTTTTTGCTACTGTCTGGATCTGAAAAATATGCAGTGAAATTTTGAGACGGAATGAGCAGTCATGGTTTATTGGAAAAAGGGAAATGGAGCGGTGGAGTGCGGGGAATCTAACCCCGTGCCTCTCGCATGCGAAGCGAGCGCTCTACCATATGAGCTACACCCCCAATCACATTATGATTTTGTATTTCTTGCTTCCATCAAAGAGAAATTGTCATCCATTTTGTACTGCCCTTCGTAAGGCTGCATACAGGTTGAGTTGAATTGGATTGGACTGAATACTTCACTCGACCTATATAGGTATGAGTTAAAGTTAGAGTACCATCACATTAATTCATTCGCTACATATTTAGTCAAGAACGTTGTTTCAAAATACATTTAAAATGCTCTAAGAATATTTCTCAAAAAGCTCACAATCAATCTTATGGGTTTTTGGCCAATCTAATTTTGCTTGGATTGACATCAAATATGATTTTTTAAGCATATATTTATTCTAGAATACACATGATCTATTATAGTTTTAAACTGCTCTAATTTTACTTGGGCCGAAATTGAATGAGTTTCTTGGATAGGATTGGATTGGGTCAAAATAAGGTTGGATTGAACAAAATATCACACCCGACATGTACGTAGTATGTGTTAAAAGTTGTAACCTATATCTAATCCAAACTTGGTTGGTAGTTGAGTTTGTCTAGGTTTACGTGGGTTGAGCCGGATTGGTTGGTGTGTTGGATTAGGGTCAAGTATGAGGTGTCTGCCCCTAGGTCCGTGGACTGGATAGAGTAGACTAACTACTAGGGAATACCAATCCTATAGATATAGATGTTAGAGGCCCTTTACAGCGATGAATGAGATATTGTCTCACATCGCCAAAAATATGTGCATTTTTATGTTTATGTAGTAAATCTCTCAAACCTATATTGGTTCTTAGGGCCAGATAATTTTATGCGAGGGAGGGGACTTATATGGCCATGAACTAACACACACGCCATCCGCCTGTCCCGTATCGAACCAGATCGGGTGCGGGTCCAGTAAAAGCAGATTGTGTTATGTTTTTGCCGGACAAAAGTGAACAGTTTTTTGACTGTTTAAATTCAAACAGATGAGAGTCACATCTGTTTGAACGGACATGGACGCTGCTTTTTCAAACGAAGAGACCGGTTTCATATGAAACGAAGAGACGCGACCGGTTTCCAACGGATATAGCCGTTGCGAATTGGTTGTGTTGAAAATTGAAACGAAGAGACGCTTCCTTTTTTTAGCGGATGTAGTCGTTCCAAATTTTCTGAAGAGACGCGGCTTTTTTTCAACGGGTGGAGGCGTGGGGAATCAAACCCTGTGTCTCTCGCTTGCAAAGTGAACACTATATCATATGAGATCTTGTTCCCACTAACTGAAATTGTCATTCATATTATGTTGTTCATTGACTTTTATAGAGCAGAATGCCTGCTTCAATCCTTTAAAGATAGCTATGAATGATTAATCTCTGATTGATCCATGTTGTAAAAGCTTCATTAGAATTTGAACTGTTAAGTAAATATAACAAATACAACAAATCAGTCATAACAATTATCATTAATCACCATACTATTCTATATTGTTTAGTAGCGGCGAATTATTTTAGTCAATATCACCAAATTAAGCATACTTATCTTTCTGATATGATGGTTAAAGAGTTGACATAAGCTACATTTCTCGTGATTGAAGGAAATAATTTGTCCACAATATTCATTGGAATTAATAAATTTCCATTTGGATATTAAAGAGAAGATATTTGGATAGTAAAGCTTATGTAGTTGCTTGATCTGGAACCGAATGGAACAAACATGGTCATGTAGATAAATTTTATTTGCAATAATAAGCCATGTAATATTTCATTCCTTTTTGACAAAAAGTTGTATGTCTTCTTTCCTTTAGAGAGAAGTTGTGATTCATTCTATATTGGTCATTGGCTTAGATAGAGTTGACTAGGATTGTTATGATAATGTTACCCGTTACCAATGCGAAAAAACGACCACGTATCGATACCATAGGTAAGGCAAAAGTGAATATTGATGCATTACCATTACAATTGGTAAAATGGTAGTTTATATGTCGATAAATTGGTAAATTCTTGATTGGTAATGGTAAAATTTCCCTACACATAAAACATTAAAATTGTATTGCATTACAATTTTAATAATGGTATAACAAGTAAATATCTTGTTCCTAACTGTAACTTCGTTAATCCTTATATCAATATTTTGACTTATTTTAAATAACATAGAAAAATTTCATGATTCATCACAAATTATTTACAACAATATGAAATAATAGCTTTGTTAATTTTAGACTTTGAACATAATAAAACTAAAAAAGAATCATCACCATAAATAATACTATAGACACCTTAAAAATTGATATTCAAAAGTTTTTGTAGTTGCAATTAATTAAAACAGTGAAAACCAAAATTAGCACGACTAGTAAATTCTTCGTTATTACTGGTATATTTACCATTAACAACGATAAATTTACCATTATCAAACTAATAATGTTGGTAGACCGATATACGTTAATATTGGTTTACCAATTGGTTGATATTACTACGGTAACATTAAATTTCAATTACCATAACAACCCTAGAATAAACTAAGTGCTTAGATTCTTGTAGAGATGGTTATAAATGCTTTACCTTTGATTCATCCATGTTGTCAAAGCTTCATTGAAATTTGAACTATTAATTGAATATCACTAGTACAACAACTTAATTATATGGTTATTATTAATTATTGTTTTATTCTACTATATTTTTGTATAGTGGTAGAATATTTCAGTCACCATCATTGAATTAAGAGTACTTAACCTTCCAATATGATGATTGAAGGTTGACATAAATTGCACTTCTCGTGATTCTAAAAAATAATTTGATCAACAATGTTCCTCGACATTAACTTGGATATTATGGAGAAGGTATTTCAGTAAGAAAGCTTATGAGGTTAACCAATGTTGCCAATGTGTGCGCTTTGGTGCAAAATAGCTCAAGCTGTAGCCACTGTGCCTTTTAGCAATCTAAGGCGCAGACGGTGCACAGGACTCAAATAAAGCACAAAAGGCGCACGAATCGAAAAGCCCAAAGAGGTAGCTCCAATGAATTGTACAATATGAGATAAAATTTGGCCTTTAGCCGCAAAATCCGATCAGAATGTACCTATTTAGCTTTAGCATACCTGACAACTCATTTCTAATCTAGGTTTCGAACAAAATGAATTGAAGGTCTTTGTGACTTCTCATATTGAGTTGGGTTGGATATGTGAGATTCTATTCTCCAAATTACATGTATGTGCATTTTTAAAAAATGTAAAACTCGAATATCAATAGCAGTTTTTAGTTGCAGATGCTTGTGTAGCAAATACAAAAGATGATGCTCAAGGCGCACAAAAAGAGCAAGCCACAAGACGCATGCCATGTGCCTTTTCGCTTTGACTACTTTGGTGGTTGCTTGATAAGAGCAAGAAGCACGATAAGTAGACAATTTTTTTTAATATAAGACATGCATATAGGTCGTGTCAACATGTGTCCATTTATCAATCGGGCGTACAATAGGGGTTTGTTTACGGAGTAAATGACAAAAAATGACGGACAAAAACCATACATTCATAAATTTGGAGGTGCAGGGAATCGAACCCTGTGCCTCTCGCATGCAAAGCGAGCGCTCTACCATATGAGCTACACCCCCATTCATGTCATAATTTTGTTTGTCTTTTACATATTAAATTAATTGTCATTCATTGCAGTATCGACCCTTAGGTTGAGTAGATTAGACTAATTGGTTAAGTAATGTCAATCGTGTAGAGGTAGCTATAAATGGTTTGTAAAAGCTTCATTGGAATTTGCACTATTAATTAAATATCACAAACACAGTAAACTGATATATGGATTTCATTAATTTACTGTATTATTGTTTAATTGGGGAGATATATTTCAATCAATTTAACCAGATTAAGCATGTTCACCTCTTTAACATAATAATTAGTGAGTGTACGTCTTTACATTTGATGGAGTACCCAAAACATTAAAATAATACTAATCACCTTTTCCATAACACAAAATTCGAACAAAGAAATGTCACTCAAATCAGCACTGTAAAAGATAATTCTTTAGGGAGATTCAAACATAGATACCACTTTTGAGGCAATTTTGAATTAAAAAACATACAAACCATCTTTTAAAAAGCTTCCACATTAAACCACGTTTTAAAATTATTATTTAATATTTTTAATAAGAAATTTATTTTAATTAATTTTTTATAACTTCTAGTTTTGCCGATAAAAGAATAATATGAAATATTATTTTTTCGTATATTTTCTACTTTCTTTAATCCTTTATGAATTTTGATGAACTAATGAATTTTGCTAGAATTTTTTAAAATGGATAGAGCATTTTTTTTCAACATTTCCATTTTGTTTTGAAGAAAGTGTACTTTTGGACAAATTTGATTTTTCTTGAAGAACTTTATGAAAATATTTGGACTTTTCTAAAAACATTTCTTTGGAAATATTTGATTTTGTTAAAATACGAATCTTTATTGAAAAAAAACCGAACTTTTGAAGAAAAATGACATTTTTATTGAAAATATTTGATATTAAACTAATGTCTGAATTTCACACAGTCATTTATTTTATTGATATTATTATTATATCAGTCTTGAATAAAATTAAAATCTAGTTTGACTCGTTATTATTTATTAAATTACCGTTTAGTTTTTTCAACATGAACGGATGAGGTAGCGTGCACGTTACCCGTATATTGCTAAGATACTCTAGTGTTGGGGTAAGTGGAAGAAATTAACATTTGTAATGTAACTGCTTTAATGAGGAGAGAAGCCAAATGTTGGGCGCAGCTTTTGAATTATTGGACGCACGTTCTTTCTTCAGCCAGAGCACTCAAGTTTAACCTAACTTTTCATCTTCCTCCTCCTGGAAATGTCCAAACTCACATTTCAATTGAAGAAGTAAAATTAATGTTACAGGGAGATGTCAACAGGAACACCTCTACACGATGTTTTCAGGTATAACACAAGTCAACATTTCTCAAAACAACACCAAACAGAAGTACAAAAGGAAGAGTTTGAAATTTTAGGTTTTTCCTTGTCTTTATCATTTGTCCGGATTTTATAGTAGGGAAGCAATTTCACTGCTAAACGTGACGGCTACGGAGCTCTATCTGCTTGATCCTCCCTGAATTTCGGCAACGATTTGAAATTTTGAATCGGTTCTTATTCTTACTATGTCGATAAACTTATTTTAATTAATATTTACACTACAATATCAGTTTTATCCGCATACGTTACATCAAATTATCTTATTTGATGTACAGGAGGTTCATAGGATCATAGCAAGATTTGATCGACATGGAGCTGTATAAAATTGAAAGTTTTTTTTTGGTACCGTCTTGATCTGAAAAATATGCAGTGAAATTTTGAGACGGAGTGAGCAGTCATGGTTTATTGGAAAAAGGGAAATGGAGTGGTGGAGGTGCGGGGAATCGAACCCCGTGCCTCTCGCATGCGAAGCGAGCGCTCTACCATATGAGCTACACCCCCAATCACATTATGATTTTGTATTCCTTTCTTCCATCAAAGAGAAATTGTCATCCATTTTGTACTGCCCCTCGTAGGGCTGCATAAAGGTTGAGTTGAATTGGATTGGACTGAATACTTCACTCGACCTATATAGGTATGAGTTAAAGTTAGAGTACCATCACATAGAATTCATTCACTACATATTTAGTCAAGAACGTTGTTTCAAAATACATTTAAAATGCTCTAAGAATATTTCTCACAAAGCTCACAATCAATCCTATGGGTTTTTGGCCAATCTAATTTTCCTTGGATTGACATCAAATATGATTTTTTTAAGCATATATTTATTCTAGAATACACATGATCTATTATAGTTTTAAACTGCTCTAATTTTACTTGGACCGATATTGAATGAGTTTCTTGGATAGGATTGGATTGGGTTAAAATAGGGTTGGATTGAATAAAATATCACACCCGACATGTACGTAGTATGTGTTAAAAGTTGTAACCTATATCTAATCCAAACTTGGTTGGTGGTTGAGTTTGTCTAGGTTTACATGGGTTGAGCCGGATTGGTTGGTATGTTGGATTAGGGCCAAGTATGAGGTGTCTGCCCCTAGGTCCATGGACTGGATAGAGTAGACTAACTACTAGGGAATACCGATCCTATAGATATAGATGTTAGAGGCCCTTTACAGCGATGAATGAGATATTGTTTCACATCGCCAATAATATGTGCAGTTTTATGTTTATGTAGTAAATCTCTCAAACCTATATTGGTTCTTAGGGCCAGATAATTTTATGCGAGGGAGGGGACTTATATGGCCATGAACTAACGCACACGCCATCCGCCTGTCCCGTATCGAACCAGATCGGGTGCGGGTCCAGTAAAAGCAGATTGTGTTATGTTTTTGCCGGACAAAAGTGAACAGTATTTTGACTGTTTAAATTCAAACAGATGAGAGTCACATCTGTTTGAACGGACATGGACGCTGCTTTTTCAAATGAAGAGACCGGTTTTGTAATATCCCGGAATTTTGGACAATATAAATTTGATAATCTGTGTCTAAATTTATATTGAATTGATAATTTTTGTTGATAAATTTGAATTGATTCTATAATCTTCTTTATTTAAATATTTAATTTGTGAAATTATTTTTAATGAGTTAATAAATTGTTTTCTATTTTATAATGTATATGTATTTATATATATTTTAAATAGACAAGTTGTTTTTAATTAAATTAGTATAACATAATTTTAATATTTTGAAAATTAGGAATTGTGATTTATTTTTAATTTAAGCTTTTCAAAAATATTTAATTAAATAACTATATGATTTTAAATATGTAAGATAAATATTTTATTGGTTTAAAATTTCATTTTAACTTATGGTTGTATATTAAAATATGTTACATAAATGTTTGTGTAATTCTTTTTAAATTATTAATTGATAATTTTGATTTGTAAATTTAATTTGAAATTTAAAATACAATTTAAAATGCGAACATGTATTCATGTAAGTTATTGTAACCTCTTTTATAAATCTATTTTAATTATTTAAAGGTATCTTTGATAAATGATTCAATTGTATATTGTTCTATTTACAATAATATTTTGCTTTGTTCTTTAGAAATTAAATATATACATAACTATGTATAAGAACTAATTAACTAAGTTCCAACATTCATTAATCTTAATTTAAATAACAAAACATTTTAAAGACACATGTAAGCATAATTAACATGTGTAACATCTTAGATTCTAATATAACAAATGTAAACTTGTCACCATTTTTAAATGACAAGTGTCAAGTTATATCTTTTATTTGTTTTTAATAAATCATAAAATTTAGTTTTATAACATTGCATTCTTTCATTCATGGCTTTTCTTAGTTTCATTCTTAACTAAAGAAAACTTGCAAGAACCATTTTTTTTCTTTTCTTCAAGATGCATATCCCTGAAAACATTTTTCTACATGCAAATCTTTTCCTGTCCAAAAGCATTCTTCGAAAACCCTTCCTTTTCTTTAAACCCATCCTCAAGATCAAAACTCTATGTTCCATTTCAAAGGCCTGCATCTTTTTCAAAACAATCTGGAAATAAATGCAAAACAGAAACTGCATGCAAGAATTTTTCAAAGATCAGGAAAACAAGTTTAAAGGCATTCAACATTCAACTTTAAAGCTCTCTGCAACATTCGAATTTAAGGATTATAAATCAATAATAAAAGCAGGTGGCAACTTCAGTTTTAAAGTTTGCAAAAGAAGTTCAAAAGGGTTTTTCAAATCTGAGTTCTCTCTGCATTTTTTTAAATTCAGGTGAGTAACTTAACATATTTGAAAGTTTAAGTATAAAATATGGATTGCTTGATTTATTCATGAAATTAAGTAGACCTAAACGTATATTGCTAAATAATTTGTTGTGTACATATATAAGCATGAATGCGATGTATGTTTGTTTACCTATGGTACTGTCTGCACAGTACAAGCTCGAATGGATCCAAATTTCTTTCCTTCTGATCTCGTTGTTGTTTTGACCTAGTGATTGACTGAAGTATGTTTGGTTCATGATAAAGTAAAGTTAAAACATCTTATATAGGTTAAATGAATTTTTTAATTTGCCTGAAACTTAATAACAGAGCAAACATTAATATAAGAGGGAAAATTCAAACATTTTGATTTATTGCTTCAGGTTTATTAATAGAAACATCAAGTGAATGCATGAATTTTAAATCAAAAATTACTATTTATAATACTGTAAACAAAGAACGGTTTTAAATTTACAGTATTATACATATTTGATAAACACAGTGGATGTTGGCATTTGTTTGGATTGAATTTGCTTCTGAAGATGGTGTAACTATCAAAGATTGTAGGTAAATTTCTTAAGTGGATTGAAATTTCATTTTGAGGTTGTAATTAGGATTTAAAGTGTAGAACCCTAGTTTTTACTGTGTTTGAGAAATTGAGTGCTGCGGCTTCATCATTGGATCGAGTTCAACCATTTTTGGCATGTTGGTAGATGATGTATTAATGGAGTCATCGCCGGAGTTTGGAGTGTGATAGTGGCCGAAGTTGGGTGATATCGCCGTTGACAGGTTGGGGGGGTGTTTTGTTGTCTGTAGTTCCAGGTTTGGAATCTGGATCTCGAAATTGAATTCGAGTATATGTTGTAGAGGTTGATGTTGAAATGGTCTGAAGGGATGATTGTTGGCAGTGGGGTGGTCGTATGGATGGCCAGAGATGGCCGGAGATTGTGTGCAGGTGCACAGTGGTGATGAGGACATGTTGAGGTGGGTCACAGTTTATTTTCCCGTGATGGTCTCGGGTATTTTGAAGGTAGACTCGGAGCGAAGAAGTTGTTGACTTGAAGTAAAGGCAGAGAGGACTCGAGTGAGTGGTGTTGCAGGTCTTAAAACAAAACCAGGGAAACTGTTTTTTTTTCAAGGTTTTATAAAATTGAAGTGGAGATTTGAAATGCAAACTAAAAATTTGAAACCAAGTTTGAAAACCTGAATTTAGATATAAATTCAAATAATTTAAATTTTGGTCTTTGAAATTATTGAGTTTTTTTAAATTTTAGATTGGGTTTTAAATCTAAAATCAGAAACCTGCTTGCAGTTTTGAAGATTAAAAGCAAGTTTTAAATATGAACTAGAATCTCAACTTAGGATTTAAAACCTGAATTTAAATATGAATTCAAATAAGTTTGAATTCTGGCTTTTTGAAATAATTTAAATTCAGAAAAAAAAATTTCAAAGTTGGTTTTTAAACAAAACAGAAACTGTTTTCTGTTTTTAAATGTAAAGGTCAGGTTTAAATTGCAAGTGGAGATTTAAACTGAGTTTTTAATATGAAATTTGAATATGAATTCAAATTAGATTGTCTGAGATTTGAATTCATTTATGTTTTTAAATTTAAATTTGATTTCAAACTCACAAGTGTAAATGCATATGTGTTTTGCATTTGAATTGGAAGGTTAAATTTTAAATTAGAAATCCAAAGTGAATTCAAATCTGGGTTTTTAAATCTGGAATAAAATTCAAACTTCAGATTTTTAAAATAAAAGTTTAAATTTAAATTGCTTTTGAATGATTAAATGATTTGCATTTGAATTGAGGGTGTAGATTGTAGGAAGAATTTTAAAGAGTTAAAAACTAAAATGAATTCGGAAGTTGTATTTCAATTTTGAAATTTTAAAGAAAATTTTAAATTGATTTGAATTTAAATTGAATTTGTAATTTAAATTGTTTTAACTTATTGATAAGGTAGATGTTTTAACATATATGATAAAAAAAAGTTTTGAATTGTTTTAAAATCTTATTTAAGATAAATTTGAGTCTTAAGTTTAAAATGAAGTTAAATAGAATTTAAAGTAAATTTAAAAACATTTTGTTTTTAAGTGTATAATTAAAAAAGAAATGTTTATCTAAAAGATAAATAAAATTAAATGATTGGATTCATTTAATTATTAAGGTAATTAAGATGAAAATTAATTATTTAATTAATTAATTTTGTGGATGTTTAATTAAGTAATTAATGATTTTTAAGTTAATTAATTAGATTTGAGATTAATTAATTAAGGTTAATTAATCTATAATTAAGGATGGTTAATTAAATTTTAATTAATGATTAAGATTTTAATTAATACTTAATTAATTAATAATTAGTGATTAATTAAGTTGTAATTAAGTATTAATTAATTGATAATTAATAATGATTAATTTAAGTTAATTCTTAATTAAGTAATTAAGAAATGTTAATGAAGTCATTAACTTAAGATTATTTAACAATTAATTAATGTGATTAATTTAGATAATTAATTAGATTAATTAATTTATAATAGTCATTTATGTAATTGTTTAAGTTTAATTACTTAATAAAAGTAATTAAAGAATTAATTACTTGGTGTAATTAATTTGATTAATGTGATTAGTTTAGATTAATTAATTTAAATTAATTTAAACATTTGTTGATTGTTTGATAATTACTTTATGTAATTTATGAATTTGTAATTACTTAAGGAAGTAATTAATAATTACAGGATGTAATTAAAGATATTTGATATAGAAGTAAATTGGATTTAAATTACTTTGAAATTAATCAAGGGGATTAATTTAGATAATTAATTTAGAATAATTAATTATGGGATGAGTAATTAAAGTAGTTAATTACTGAATGGTTATTAATCATGGGTGATTAATATTTATATGTGGATTAATTTCAGATTAATTACTTATGTAATTAATTTATATTTAGAGATTTATTAATTGTAGTCAGAAATCATTAATTAATTAGTTAATGATGTAATTTGGAATTGATTAATTAAGGTATAATTAATAATGAATAAATAATTAATGTAATTAATTTTAGTTTATCAATTAATTTAGTAATTACAAGTTAATTATTTGCAAAGGGTTTAAGTAATTAACTTGTGTGATTAACTTATAAGCTAATTACTTATTGTAATTAGAGATAGTTAATCAATATTAATTGAAATATTGAGATGATGATTTATAAATTGATTTAAAATCAATTAATGGTTAAGTTAAGCAGAATTTTAATGATGAAGTAATTAATTTAATTCATTTTAAATTAATTAGAGTTTAAGTAATTAATTTAATTCATTTTAAATTAATTATAGAAAGTGTGATCATTAGATCATTGCTTATGTTTGATGAATGGTATTGGTTGCCTGGTATGGTTTGTAATCTCAGTTATGAGATGAGTAGTGTATGTGATATGGATGCATTGGTTGCTTTTGGATGATAATATGGATTATCTGATTATGATATGAATTATTTGTTGATAATGATAAGATTGATTATCTATTGTGTTGTGAATTATCTATCTGTGTATATTTAGATAATGAATTGAATTGTTTTAAACTTAAAACAACTTGGACCTAAAAGACACGCTTAGGATTTCGATGAGACCGGGATCGGGTTTCCATATTTGGACATCCGAAAACCACATCGATTCCAATTAAACATTAGGTCGTTAATCCAAGTGGAGCGAGTGAAGACTCGAGGTGTAAGCGCTATACGTCAGTATAACTCTGTGGGTGATTCCATAATGAGTTTGACGAAATAGTACTTATAGATTCGAGATGGTGATTCAGAGTGCAAGGGTTATTATCGTTAACTCTGAGGGTGATTCCAAATTGAGTGTAACGAGATAATGCCTTCGGTTTCGTTCGAACCCGGAACGAACTTGTATGGATTGAATGCTTTCAGAACATCGTCAGGTGGACGATGAGCATTCTAGGTGATGTGTCCTATAAAGGTAATCGTAGCCTCAAGCCTCATCAACCGGGAATGGCTAAAACATGGGGTGCAGCAAGGCTTCGTGGGTAGCCCCCACTTGAGAGTAAGATTTACCCCTGTCTAGAGGTCCCTTTATATTTCGGCTGTGTGGACGGTTGATCATGACAACCGTCGGGGTTGTCTTATTCGGAACTGTTCAGTAAGGAACAGGTCCAGCTTTGTGTTGTAGGGGATTGGGAGTAATCCTCGGTACGGTGATCTAGGCCACGTACTGTGACGGGCGGTACCCCAGTAGTCCTGCCATTGTATGTTATCCAAAATCCAATAAGTGCCAACGGTTTTGATTGTATTACCCACTTTTGTGGCTAGTAGCTGGAATTTAATAATGTAACAATTTCGGCTATTTCTTATTTATTTGAAAACCCTACACCCTACTATAATATCATCAGATTTCCTATCAAATGTTTTGGTTAGCGTAAGGTAAAAACTTTTCCATGTTTATGTGTGGGAAGTCTTACATGATACTTTTCTTTCAAAAGGTTTTGAAAATTAAGCAACTTTAACCTGTTACTCACACCAGACCCATGTCTGACCCGGAGTTATTTTTGTTTTTCTTTAACTCTTGGGTACTCAAATTTTTATGAGTAGTCAAGGGAATTCAGGTTAGGATTCAGGTTAGCTTTGACGAATTGTGGAGGAGCATATGGAGCAGGAGGCTTCTGCGTATAGTTATATAGTTCTGCTGTGTTGGTATCTCTGAGTGTTTCTGTATTGTGATTGAGTTGTAATAACTAGACAGGTGTTTATAACTGTCTAGTATGTGTTGTATATGTCTGTGTAACTCTGATATTTGATGTATACTATGTTATACTTATGTTACTAATATAATTTATTTGTTCCGTTGTTGAGATTCTTGTGTTGTTTCTTCTTTCTCTTCTTTCTTTTCTCTTTTCTATCCCTTTCTTTCTTAAGGATGATACGAATTTTTGTGGAGAAAAAATCGGGTCGTCTCACTTGGTATCAGAGCGTTAGGTTGAGTGAATACCTAGGCTCTGTAGTGGTGTCTATCTTGAGAGAGCGTATTTTTATTTTTAATATATATATGTATAATTGGTTCTACCTATTTGTTGGATTACCCGTTCAGGTTTTTCCAATATAAGTTATAAAGGTAGATGAGGTAGAAGTGTGTGTAACACGACTACCATTGGTTGGAGTTTGATGGATGAGGTTGGAAGTGTATTTGTCGAGACTGTAGACCTAATACCGTCTCGAGTAAGTTTTTCTTGGTTTAAAGACTTCATCGATCTCTGAAGGTAACCAGTAAAGGTTCGGAGTTCGTCTTTGAAGTACAGAATTGAGTTTTGATCTGTCGTTAGGGCAGAAGCAAGCAAGTAAAGGTGTCTTGATATCTCAGGAAGTAGTAGCTGCGTGATGAGATGCAGTGACTATGGATACTTCCGAAGATGTTTCTTTGAAACGAGACTAAGAAGTGAGTCTGCTCGGTGATGTGGCTGAGTTTAGCTAAGTATTATGAGTTGATAGGGAGTCTTCTGGCTGAGTAGTTTTTCTGAAGTAGAGTTCAGAAGCAGCAGAGTGGATCCGTTTCTCTGGTAAGTTGGCTAGGCCAGCATAAGCTGTTCTGTTGGGTTGAGAGAGAGCAGTTTTCTTTGGATTTAGGCTGAGTTGATCGCAAAAGTGACTTGCGATAGTATGTTGTCTTGTGTTTGTTGGAGATTATCCGGATTTCTTTCAGGAAGTCAGAGTTTGTCTGCGTCTGGAGATCGAGTTTTCTTTCCAGGATTGGTACAGATGGTTCAGTTAGTAGATGCATGGTTTCCTGAGGTAGAAGTGGGTGAAACAACTCAGGTTTAGGAGGAACATCTGAGTTTTTCTTTATGCATATGTGGAACCATATTTCTGTGCTGGGTTGTTTTAGTCTGTGCTTGTGCTCTTCGTCAGCATTTTCTTCTGTTTCGGATCAGAGTTGTGCAGTGGAAGCAGTTTGGGAATGTTTCTTTTCCGGATAAGGAGAAGTTTGTTCTGCCTTCTGTTGTTGAGAAGCAGGGTTTGTGTTCTTGGTTTTTGAGTGATCTTGAGGAGATCATTGGATTGTTTTTTATTCAGTCTGTTTCTTATGGAATCAGCAAGAGTTAAGCTGATCAGGATGGATGTTGGTAGCCCAGGATCGTCCGAAAGGTTTTTATGGATAAGAGACAGAGAAATTTGGATTCTGGAATTGGAGATTTGAATTTGGTTAAGTTTTTCTCTTATCCAGGGAACTATAAGTTTGGGAAGCTAGCTCCGAAGTGTTTTGGTTTCTTCTGTGTTGGGTAAGATCAGTGTTTGGTTTTCTAGAGTTGAATTGTTAGTTTGAATAACTGGGATTCGGTATGTTTCACGTATCTCTAAGGGAGTACGTGTTTGATATTTCTGGTTATAGGACCAGCAGTTTAGGATGGATTGGTTGTTGAGTCAGACTCGTTTGTAGTCTGATATTCTGTTTAGATTTTTTGTTAGGAGCTCTATAGTTTGATAGTATTGATTGATTGGATTTTATAGAGCGAGTATCCCGATATATATATATATATATATATATATATATATATATATATATATATACCGAGGAAATTCGTGAGATTTTATCCAAAATTCTTTTGGATAATTAGATTTGTTCTGTTTGTGTGAATTGGTTGCTTAGGTTATTGGCATATGAATAACATATGTAGTGTTTTAAAATAAAATCTTTTAATAGATTATTAAATTACCTTTGTTTTAAATTTCGGGGACGAAATTCTTTTAAGGGGGAAGGATTGTAATATCCCGGAATTTTGGACAATATAAATTTTGATAATCTGTGTCTAAATTTATATCGAATTGATAATTTTTGTTGATAAATTTGAATTGATTCTATAATCTTCTTTATTTAAATATTTAATTTGTGAAATTATTTTTAATGAGTTAATAAATTGTTTTCTATTTTATAATGTATATGCATTTATATATATTTTAAATAGACAAGTTGTTTTTAATTAAATTAGTATAACATAATTTTAATATTTTGAAAATTAGGAATTGTGATTTATTTTTAATTTAAGTTTTTCAAAAATATTTAATTAAATAACTATATGATTTTAAATATGTAAGATAAATATTTTATTGGTTTAAAATTTCATTTTAACTTAAAGTTGTATATTAAAATATGTTACATAAATGTTTGTGTAATTCTTTTTAAATTATTAATTGATAATTTTGATTTGTAAATTTATTTGAAATTTAAAATAAAATTTAAAATGTGAACATGTATTCATGTAAGTTATTGTAACCTCTTTTATAAATCTATTTTAATTATTTAAAGGTATCTTTGATAAATGATTCAACTGTATATTGTTCTATTTATAATAATATTTTGCTTTGTTCTTTAGAAATTAAATATATACATAACTATGTATAAGAACTAATTAACTAAGTTCAAACATTCATTAATCTTAATTTAAATAACAAAACATTTTAAAGACACATGTAAGCATAATTAACATGTGTAACATCTTAGATTCTAATATAACAAAGGTAAACTTATCACCATTTTTAAATGACAAGTGTCAAGTTATATCTTTTATTTGTTTTTAATAAATCATAAAATTTAGTTTTATAACATTGCATTCTTTCATTCATGGCTTTTCTCAGTTTCATTCTTAACTAAAGAAAACTTGCAAGAACCATTTTTTTTCTTTTCTTCAAGATGCATATCCCTGAAAACATTTTTCTACATGCAAATCTTTTCCTGTCCAAATGCATTCTTCAAAAACCCTTCCTTTTCTTTAAACCCATCCTCAAGATCAAAACTCTATGTTCCATTTCAAAGGCCTGCATCTTTTTCAAAACAATCTGGAAATAAATGCAAAACATAAACTGCATGAAAGGATTTTTCAAAGATCAGGAAAACAAGTTTAAAGGCATTCAACATTCAAGTTTAAAGCTCTCTACAACATTCAAATTTAAGGATTATAAATCAATAATAAAAGCAGGTGGCAACTTCAGTTTTAAAGTTTGCAAAAGAAGTTCAAAAGGGTTTTTCAAATCTGAGTTCTCTCTGCATTTTTTAAATTCAGGTGAGTAACTTAACATATTTGAAAGTTTAAGTATAAAATATGGATTGCTTGATTTATTCATGAAATTAAGTAGGCCTAAACTTATATCGTTAAATATTTTGCTGTGTACATATATAAGCATGAATGCGATGTATGTTTGTTTACCTATGGTACTGTCTGCACAGTACAAGCTCGAATGGATCCAAATTTCTTTCCTTCTGATCTCGTTGTTGTTTTGACCTAGTGATTGACTGAAGTATGTTTGGTTCATGATAAAGTAAAGTTAAAACATCTTATATAGGTTAAATGAATTTTTGAATTTGCCTGAAACTTAATAACAGAGCAAACATTAATATAAGAGGGAAAATTCAAACATTTTGATTTATTGTTTCAGGTTTATTAATAGAAACATCAAGTGAATGCATGAATTTTAAATCAAAAATTACTATTTATAATACTGTAAACAAAGAACGGTTTTAAATTTACAGTATTATACATATTTGATAAACACAGTGGATGTTGGCATTTGTTTGGATTGAATTTGCTTCTGAAGATGGTGTAACTATTAAAGATTGTAGGAAAATTTCTTAAGTGGATTGAAATTTCATTTTGAGGTTGTAATTAGGATTTAAAGTATAGAACCCTAGTTTTTACTGTGTTTGAGAAATTGAGTGCTGCGGCTTCATCATTGGATCGGGTTCAACCATTTTTGGCATCTTGGTAGATGATGTATTAGTGGAGTCATCGCCGGAGTTTGGAGTGTGATAGTGGCCGAAGTTGGGTGATATCGCCGTTGACAGGTTGGGGGGGTGTTTTGTTGTCTGCAGTTCCAGGTTTGGAATCTGGATCTCGAAATTGAATTCGAGTATATGTTGTAGAGGTTGATGTTGAAATGGTCTGAAGGGATGATTGTTGGCAGTGGGGTGGTCGTATGGATGGCCAGAGATGGCCGGAGATTATGTGCAGGTGCACAGTGGTGATGAGGACATGTTGAGGTGGGTCACAGTTTATTTTCCCGTGATGGTCTCGGGTATTTTGAAGGTAGACTCGGAGCAGAGAAGTTGTTGACTTGAAGTAAAGGCAGAGAGGACTCGAGTGAGTGGTGTTGCTGGTTTTAAAACAAAACCAGGGAAACTGTTTTTTTTCAAGGTTTTATAAAATTGAAGTGGAGATTTGAAATGCAAACTAAAAATTTGAAACCAAGTTTGAAAACCTGAATTTAGATATAAATTCAAATAATTTAAATTTTGGTCTTTGAAATTATTGAGTTTTTTTAAATTTTAGATTGGGTTTTAAATCTAAAATCAGAAACCTACTTGCAGTTTTGAAGATTAAAAGCAAGTTTTAAATATGAACTAGAATCTCAACTTAGGATTTAAAACCTGAATTTAAATATGAATTCAAATAAGTTTGAATTCTGGCTTTTTGAAATAATTTAAATTCAGAAGAAAAAAATTTCAAAGTTGGTTTTTAAATAAAACAGAAACTGTTTTCTGTTTTTAAATGTAAAGGTCAGGTTTAAATTGCAAGTGGAGATTTAAACTGAGTTTTTAATATGAAATTTGAATATGAATTCAAATTAGATTGTCTGAGATTTGAATTCATTTATGTTTTTAAATTTAAATTTGATTTCAAACTCACAAGTGTAAATGCATATGTGTTTTGCATTTGAATTGGAAGGTTAAATTTTAAATTAGAAATCCAAAGTGAATTCAAATCTGGGTTTTTAAATCTGGAATAAAATTCAAACTTCAGATTTTTAAAATAAAAGTTTAAATTTAAATTGCTTTTGAATGATTAAATGATTTGCATTTGAATTGAGGGTGTAGATTGTAGGAAGAATTTTAAAGAGTTAAAAACTAAAATGAATTTGGAAGTTGTATTTCAATTTTGAAATTTTAAAGAAAATTTTTAATTGATTTGAATTTAAATTGAATTTGTAATTTAAATTGTTTTAACTTATTGATAAGGTAGATGTTTTAACATATATGATAAAAAAAAGTTTTGAATTGTTTTAAAATCTTATTTAAGATAAATTTGAGTCTTAAGTTTAAAATGAAGTTAAATAGAATTTAAAGTAAATTTAAAAACATTTTGTTTTTAAGTGTATAATTAAAAAAGAAATGTTTATCTAAAAGATAAATAAAATTAAATGATTGGATTCATTTAATTATTAAGGTAATTAAGATGAAAATTAATTATTTAATTAATTAATTATATGGATGTTTAATTAAGTAATTAATGATTTTTAAGTTAATTAATTAGATTTGAGATTAATTAATTAAGGTTAATTAATCTATAATTAAGGATGGTTAATTAAATTTTAATTAATGATTAAGATTTTAATTAATACTTAATTAATTAATAATTAGTGATTAATTAAGTTGTAATTAAGTATTAATTAATTGATAATTAATAATGATTAATTTAAGTTAATTCTTAATTAAGTAATTAAGAAATGTTAATGAAGTCATTAACTTAAGATTATTTAACAATTAATTAATGTGATTAATTTAGATAATTAATTAGATTAATTAATTTATAATAGTCATTTATGTAATTGTTTAAGTTTAATTACTTAATAAAAGTAATTAAAGAATTAATTACTTGGTGTAATTAATTTGATTAATGTGATTAGTTTAGATTAATTAAGTTAAATTAATTTAAACATTTGTTGATTGTTTGATAATTACTTTATGTAATTTATGAATTTGTAATTACTTAAGGAAGTAATTAATAATTACAGGATGTAATTAAAGATATTTGATATAGAAGTAAATTGGATTTAAATTACTTTGAAATTAATCAAGGGGATTAATTTAGATAATTAATTTAGAATAATTAATTATGGGATGAGTAATTAAAGTAGTTAATTACTGAATGGTTATTAATCATGGGTGATTAATATTTATATGTGGATTAATTTCAGATTAATTACTTATGTAATTAATTTATATTTAGAGATTTATTAATTGTAGTCAGAAATCATTAATTAATTAGTTAATGATGTAATTTGGAATTGATTAATTAAGGTATAATTAATAATGAATAAATAATTAATGTAATTAATTTTAGTTTATCAATTAATTTAGTAATTACAAGTTAATTATTTGCAAAGGGTTTAAGTAATTAACTTGTGTGATTAACTTATAAGCTAATTACTTATTGTAATTAGAGATAGTTAATCAATATTAATTGAAATATTGAGATGATGATTTATAAATTGATTTAAAATCAATTAATGGTTAAGTTAAGCAGAATTTTAATGATGAAGTAATTAATTAGAGTTTAAGTAATTAATTTAATTCATTTTAAATTAATTATAGAAAGTGTGATCATTAGATCATTGCTTATGTTTGATGAATGGTATTGGTTGCCTGGTATGGTTTGTAATCTCAGTTATGAGATGAGTAGTGTATGTGATATGGATGCATTGGTTGCTTTTGGATGATAATATGGATTATCTGATTATGATATGAATTATTTGTTGATAATGATAAGATTGATTATCTATTGTGTTGTGAATTATCTATCTGTGTATATTTAGATAATGAATTGAATTGTTTTAAACTTAAAACAACTTGGACCTAAAAGACACGCTTTGGATTTCGATGAGACCGGGATCGGGTTTCCATATTTGGACATCCGAAAACCACATCGATTCCAATTAAACGTTAGGTCGTTAATCCAAGTGGAGCGAGTGAAGACTCGAGGTGTAAGCGCTATACGTCAGTATAACTCTGTGGGTGATTCCATAATGAGTTTGACGGAATAGTACTTATAGATTCGAGATGGTGATTCAGAGTGCAAGGGTTATTATCGTTAACTCTGAGGGTGATTCCAAATTGAGTGTAACGAGATAATGCCTTCGGTTTCGTTCGAACCCGGAACGAACTTGTATGGATTGAATGCTTTCAGAACATCGTCAGGTGGACGATGAGCATTCTAGGTGATGTGTCCTATAAAGGTAATCGTAGCCTCAATCCTCATCAACCGGGAATGGCTAAAACATGGGGTGCAGCAAGGCTTCGTGGGTAGCCCCCACTTGAGAGTAAGATTTACCCCTGTCTAGAGGTCCCTTTATATTTCGGCTGTGTGGACGGTTGATCATGACAACCGTCGGGGTTGTCTTATTCGGAACTGTTCAGTAAGGAACAGGTCCAGCTTTGTGTTGCAGGGGATTGGGAGTAATCCTCGGTATGGTGATCTAGGCCACGTACTGTGACGGGCGGTACCCCAGTAGTCCTGCCATTGTATGTTATCCGAAATCCAATAAGTGCCAACGGTTTTGATTGTATTACCCACTTTTGTGGCTAGTAGCTGGAATTTAATAATGTAACAATTTCGGCTATTTCTTATTTATTTGAAAACCCTACACCCTACTATAATATCATCAGATTTCCTATCAAATGTTTTGGTTAGCGTAAGGTAAAAACTTTTCCATGTTTATGTGTGGGAAGTCTTACATGATACTTTTCTTTCTAAAGGTTTTGAAAATTAAGCAACTTTAACCTGTTACTCACACCAGACCCATGTCTGACCCGGAGTTATTTTTGTTTTTCTTTAACTCTTGGGTACTCAAATTTTTGTGAGTAGTCAAGGGAATTCAGGTTAGGATTCAGGTTAGCTTTGACGAATTGTGGAGGAGCATATAGAGCAGGAGGCTTCTACGTATAGTTATATAGTTCTGCTGTGTTGGTATCTCTGAGTGTTTCTGTATTGTGATTGAGTTGTAATAACTAGACAGGTGTTTATAACCGTCTAGTATGTGTTGTATATGTCTGTGTAACTCTGATATTTGATGTATACTATGTTATACTTATGTTACTAATATAATTTATTTGTTCCGCTGTTGAGATTCTTGTGTTGTTTCTTCTTTCTCTTCTTTCTTTTCTCTTTTCTATCCCTTTCTTTCTTAAGGATGATACGACTTTTTGTGGAGAAAAAATCGGGTCGTCTCACTTTGTATTAGAGCGTTAGGTTGAGTGAATACCTAGGCTCTGTAGTGGTGTCTATCTTGAGAGAGCGTATTTTTATTTTTAATATATATATGTATAATTGGTTCTACCTATTTGTTGGATTACCCGTTCAGGTTTTTCCAATATAAGTTATAAAGGTAGATGAGGTAGAAGTGTGTGTAACACGACTACCATTGGTTGGAGTTTGATGGATGAGGTTGGAAGTGTATTTGTCGAGACTGTAGACCTAATACCGTCTCGAGTAAGTTTTTCTTGGTTTAAAGACTTCATCGATCTCTGAAGGTAACCAGTAAAGGTTCGGAGTTCGTCTTTGAAGTACAGAATTGAGTTTTGATCTGTCGTTAGGGCAGAAGCAAGCAAGTAAAGGTGTCTTGATATCTCAGGAAGTAGTAGCTGCGTGATGAGATGCAGTGACTATGGATACTTCCGAAGATGTTTCTTTGAAACGAGACTAAGAAGTGAGTCTGCTCGGTGATGTGGCTGAGTTTAGCTAAGTATTATGAGTTGATAGGGAGTCTTCTGGCTGAGTAGTTTTTCTGAAGTAGAGTTCAGAAGCAGCAGAGTGGATCCGTTTCTCTGGTAAGTTGGCTAGGCCAGCATAAGCTGTTCTGTTGGGTTGAGAGAGAGCAGTTTTCTTTGGATTTAGGCTGAGTTGATCGCAAAAGTGACTTGCGATAGTATGTTGTCTTGTGTTTGTTGGAGATTATCCGGATTTCTTTCAGGAAGTCAGAGTTTGTCTGCGTCTGGAGATCGAGTTTTCTTTCCAGGATTGGTACAGATGGTTCAGTTAGTAGATGCATGGTTTCCTGAGGTAGAAGTGGGTGAAACAACTCAGGTTTAGGAGGAACATCTGAGTTTTTCTTTATGCATATGTGGAACCATATTTCTGTGCTGGGTTGTTTTCGTCTGTGCTTGTGCTCTTCGTCAGCATTTTCTTCTGTTTCGGATCAGAGTTGTGCAGTGGAAGCAGTTTGGGAATGTTTCTTTTCCGGATAAGGAGAAGTTTGTTCTGCCTTCTGTTGTTGAGAAGCAGGGTTTGTGTTCTTGGTTTTTGAGTGATCTTGAGGAGATCATTGGATTGTTTTTTATTCAGTCTGTTTCTTATGGAATCAGCAAGAGTTAAGCTGATCAGGATGGATGTTGGTAGCCCAGGATCGTCCGAAAGGTTTTTATGGATAAGAGACAGAGAAATTTGGATTCTGGAATTGGAGATTTGAATTTGGTTAAGTTTTTCTCTGATCCAGGGAACTATAAGTTTGGGAAGCTAGCTCCGAAGTGTTTTGGTTTCTTCTGTGTTGGGTAAGATTAGTGTTTGGTTTTCTAGAGTTGAATTGTTAGTTTGCATAACTGGGATTCGGTATGTTTCACGTATCTCTAAGGGAGTACGTGTTTGATATTTCTGGTTATAGGACCAGTAGTTTAGGATGGATTGGTTGTTGAGTCAGACTCGTTTGTAGTCTGATATTCTGTTTAGATTTTTTGTTAGGAGCTCTATAGTTTGATAGTATTGATTGATTGGATTTTATAGAGCGAGTATCCCGATATATATATATATATATATATATATATATATATATATATACCGGGGAAACTCGTGAGATTTTATCCAAAATTCTTTTGGATAATTAGATTTGTTCTGTTTGTGTGAATTGGTTGCTTAGGTTATTGGCATATGAATAACATATGTAGTGTTTTAAAATAAAATCTTTTAATGGATTATTAAATTACCTTTGTTTTAAATTTCGGGGACGAAATTCTTTTAAGGGGGAAGGATTGTAATATCTCGGAATTTTGGACAATATAAATTTTGATAATCTGTGTCTAAATTTATATCTAATTGATAATTTTTGTTGATAAATTTGAATTGATTCTATAATCTTCTTTATTTAAATATTTAATTTGTGAAATTATTTTTAATGAGTTAATAAATTGTTTTCTATTTTATAATGTATATGTATTTATATATATTTTAAATAGACAAGTTGTTTTTAATTAAATTAGTATAACATAATTTTAATATTTTGAAAATTAGGAATTGTGATTTATTTTTAATTTAAGTTTTTCAAAAATATTTAATTAAATAACCATATGATTTTAAATATGTAAGATAAATATTTTATTGGTTTAAAATTTCATTTTAACTTAAAGTTGTATATTAAAATATGTTACATAAATGTTTGTGTAATTCTTTTTAAATTATTAATTGATAATTTTGATTTGTAAATTTATTTGAAATTTAAAATAAAATTTAAAATGTGAACATGTATTCATGTAAGTTATTGTAACCTCTTTTATAAATCTATTTTAATTATTTAAAGGTATCTTTGATAAATGATTCAATTGTATATTGTTCTATTTATAATAATATTTTGCTTTGTTCTTTAGAAATTAAATATATACATAACTATGTATAAGAACTAATTAACTAAGTTCAAACATTCATTAATCTTAATTTAAATAACAAAACATTTTAAAGACACATGTAAGCATAATTAACATGTGTAACATCTTAGATTCTAATATAACAAAGGTAAACTTATCACCATTTTTAAATGACAAGTGTCAAGTTATATCTTTTATTTGTTTTTAATAAATCATAAAATTTAGTTTTATAACATTGCATTCTTTCATTCATGGCTTTTCTCAGTTTCATTCTTAACTAAAGAAAACTTGCAAGAACCATTTTTTTTCTTTTCTTCAAGATGCATATCCCTGAAAACATTTTTCTACATGCAAATCTTTTCCTGTCCAAATGCATTCTTCAAAAACCCTTCCTTTTCTTTAAACCCATCCTCAAGATCAAAACTCTATGTTCCATTTCAAAGGCCTGCATCTTTTTCAAAACAATCTGGAAATAAATGCAAAACATAAACTGCATGAAAGGATTTTTCAAAGATCAGGAAAACAAGTTTAAAGGCATTCAACATTCAAGTTTAAAGCTCTCTGCAACATTCAAATTTAAGGATTATAAATCAATAATAAAAGCAGGTGGCAACTTCAGTTTTAAAGTTTGCAAAAGAAGTTCAAAAGGGTTTTTCAAATCTGAGTTCTCTTTGCATTTTTTAAATTCAGGTGAGTAACTTAACATATTTGAAAGTTTAAGTATAAAATATGGATTGCTTGATTTATTCATGAAATTAAGTAGGCCTAAATTTATATTGTTAAATATTTTGCTGTGTACATATATAAGCATGAATGCGATGTATGTTTGTTTACCTATGGTACTGTCTGCACAGTACAAGCTCGAATGGATCCAAATTTCTTTCCTTCTGATCTCGTTGTTGTTTTGACCTAGTGATTGACTGAAGTATGTTTGGTTCATAATAAAGTAAAGTTAAAACATCTTATATAGGTTAAATGAATTTTTGAATTTGCCTGAAACTCAATAACAGAGCAAACATTAATATAAGAGGGAAAATTCAAACATTTTGATTTATTGTTTCAGGTTTATTAATAGAAACATCAAGTGAATGCATGAATTTTAAATCAAAAATTACTATTTCTAATACTGTAAACAAAGAACGGTTTTAAATTTACAGTATTATACATATTTGATAAACACAGTGGATGTTGGCATTTGTTTGGATTGAATTTGCTTCTGAAGATGGTGTAACTATCAAAGATTGTAGGAAAATTTCTTAAGTGGACTGAAATTTCATTTTGAGGTTGTAATTAGGATTTAAACTGTAGAACCCTAGTTTTTACTGTGTTTGAGAAATTGAGTGCTGCGGCTTCATCATTGGATCGAGTTCAACCATTTTTGGCATGTTGGTAGATGATGTATTAATGGAGTCATCGCCGGAGTTTGGAGTGTGATAGTGGCCGGAGTTGGGTGATATCGCTGTTGATAGGTTGGGGGGGTGTTTTGTTGTCTATAGTTCCAGGTTTGGAATCTGGATCTCGAAATTGAATTCGAGTATATGTTGTAGAGGTTGATGTTGAAATGGTCTGAAGGGATGATTGTTGGCAGTGGGGTGGTCGTATGGATGGCCAGAGATGGCCGGAGATTATGTGCAGGTGCACAGTGGTGATGAGGACATGTTGAGGTGGGTCACAGTTTATTTTCCTGTGATGGTCTCGGGTATTTTGAAGGGAGACTCGGAGTAGAGAAGTTGTTGACTCGAAGTAAAGGCAGAGAGGACTCGAGTGAGTAGTGTTGCAGGTTTTAAAACAAAACCAGGGAAATTATTTTTTTTCCAGGTTTTATAAAATTGAAGTGGAGATTTGAAATGCAAACTAAAAATTTGAAACCAAGTTTGAAAACCTGAACTTAGATATAAATTCAAATAATTTAAATTTTAGTCTTTGAAATTATTGAGTTTTTTTAAATTTTAGATTGGGTTTTAAATCTAAAATCAGAAACCTGTTTGCAGTTTTGAAGATTAAAGGCAAGTTTTAAATATGAACTAAAATCTCAACTTAGGATTTAAAACCTGAATTTAAATATGAATTCAAATAAGTTTGAATTCTGGCGTTTTGAAATAATTTAAATTCAGAAAAAAATTTCAAAGTTGGTTTTTAAATAAAACAGAAATTGTTTTCTGTTTTTAAATGTAAAGGTCAAGTTTAAATTGCAAGTGGAGATTTAAACTGAGTTTTTAATATGAAATTTGAATATGAATTCAAATTAGATTGTCTGAGATTTGAATTCATTTATGTTTTTAAATTTAAATTTGATTTCAAACTCACAAGTGTAAATGCATATGTGTTTTGCATTTGAATTGGAAGGTTAAATTTTAAATTAGAAATCCAAAGTGAATTCAAATCTGGGTTTTTAAATCTGGAATAAAATTCAAACTTCAGATTTTTAAAATAAAGGTTTAAATTTAAATTGCTTTTGAATGATTAAATGATTTGCATTTGAATTGAGGGTGTTGATTGTGGGAAGAATTTTAAAGAGTTAAAAACTAAAATGAATTTGGAAGTTGTATTTCAATTTTGAAATTTTAAAGAAAATTTTAAATTGATTTGAATTTAAATTGAATTTGTAATTTAAATTGTTTTAACTTATTGATAAGGTAGATGTTTTAACATATATGATAAAAAAAAGTTTTGAATTGTTTTAAAATCTTATTTAAGATAAATTTGAGTCTTAAATTTAAAATGAAGTTAAATAGAATTTAAAGTAAATTTAAAAACATTTTGTTTTTAAATGTATAATTAAATAAGAAATGTTTATCTAAAAGATAAATAAAATTAAATGATTGGATTCATTTAATTATTAAGGTAATTAAGATGAAAATTAATTATTTAATTAATTAATTATGTGGATGTTTAATTAAGTAATTAATGATTTTTAAGTTAATTAATTAGATTTGAGATTAATTAATTAAGGTTAATTAATCTATAATTAAGGATGGGTAATTAAATTTTAATTAATGATTAAGATTTTAATTAATACTTAATTAATTAATAATTAGTGATTAATTAAGTTGTAATTAAGTATTAATTAATTGATAATTAATAATGATTAATTTAAGTTAATTCTTAATTAAGTAATTAAGAAATGTTAATGAAGTCATTAACTTAAGATTATTTAACAATTAATTAATGTGATTAATTTAGATAATTAATTAGATTAATTAATTTATAATACTCATTTATGTAATTGTTTAAGTTTAATTACTTAATAAAAGTAATTAAAGAATTAATTACTTGGTGTAATTAATTTGATTAATGTGATTAGTTTAGACTAATTAAGTTAAATTAATTTAAACATTTGTTGATTGTTTGATAATTACTTTATGTAATTTATGAATTTGTAATTACTTAAGGAAGTAATTAATAATTATAGGATGTAATTAAAGATATTTGATATAGAAGTAAATTGGATTTAAATTACTTTGAAATTAATCAAGGGGATTAATTTAGATAATTAATTTAGAATAATTAATTATGGGATGAGTAATTAAAGTAGTTAATTACTGAATGGTTATTAATCATGGGTGATTAATATTTATATGTGGATTAATTTCAGATTAATTACTTATGTAATTAATTTATATTTAGAGATTTATTAATTGTAGTCAGAAATCATTATTAATTAGTTAATGATGTAATTTGGAATTGATTAATTAAGGTATAATTAATAATGAATAAATAATTAATGTAATTAATTTTAGTTAATCAATTAATTTAGTAATTACAAGTTAATTATTTGCAAAGGGTTTAAGTAATTAACTTGTGTGATTAACTTATAAGCTAATTATTTATTGTAATTAGAAATAGTTAATCAATATTAATTGAAATATTGAGATGATGATTTATAAATTGATTTAAAATCAATTAATGGTTAAGTTAAGCAGAATTTTAATGATGAAGTAATTAATTTAATTCATTTTAAATTAATTAGAGTTTAAGTGATTAATTTAATTCATTTTAAATTAATTATAGAAAGTGTGATCATTAGATCATTGCTTATGTTTGATGAATGGTATTGGTTGCCTGGTATGGTTTGTAATCTCAGTTATGAGATGAGTAGTGTATGTGATATGGATGCATTGGTTGCTTTTGGATGATAATATGGATTATCTGATTATGATATGAATTATTTGTTGATAATGATAAGATTGATTATCTATTGTGTTGTGAATTATCTATCTGTGTATATTTAGATAATGAATTGAATTGTTTTAAACTTAAAACAACTTGGACCTAAAAGACACGCTTTGGATTTCGATGAGACCGGGATCGGGTTTCCATATTTGGACATCCGAAAACCACATCGATTCCAATTAAACGTTAGGTCGTTAATCCAAGTGGAGCGAGTGAAGACTCGAGGTGTAAGGGCTATACGTCAGTATAACTCTGTGGGTGATTCCGTAATGAGTTTGACGGAATAGTACTTATAGATTCGAGATGGTGATTCAGAGTGCAAGGGTTATTGTCGTTAACTCTGAGGGTGATTCCAAAATGAGTGTAACGAGATAATGCCTTCGGTTTCGTTCGAACCCGGAACGAACTTGTATGGATTGAATGCTTTCAGAACATCGTCAGGTGGAAGATGAGCATTCTAAGTGATGTGTCCTATAAAGGTAATCGTAGCCTCAAGCCTCATAAACCGAGAATGGCTAAAACAGGGGAGGTGCAGCAAGGCTTCGTGGGTAGCCCCCACTTGAGAGTAAGATTTACCCCTGTCTAGAGGTCCCTTTATATTTCGGCTGTGTGGACGGTTGATCATGACAACCGTCGGGGTTGTCTTATTCGGAACTGTTCAGTAAGGAACGGGTCCGGCTTTGTGTTGCAGGGGATTGGGAGTAATCCTCGGTACAGTGATCTAGGCCACGAACTGTGACGGACGGTACCCCAGTAGCCCTGCCATTGTATGGAATCCAAAATCCAATAAGTGCCAACGGTTTTGATTGTATTACCCACTTTTGTGGCTAGTAGCTTGAATTTAATAAAGTAACAATTTCGGCTATTTCTTATTTATTTGAAAACCCTAGACCCTATTATAATATCATCAGATTTCCTATCAAATGTTTTGGTTAGCGTAAGGTAAAATTTTTCCATGTTTATGTGTGGGAAGTCTTACATGATACTTTTCTTTCAAAAGGTTTTGAAAATTAAGCAACTTTAACCTGTTACTCACACCAGACCCATGTCTGACCCGGAGTTATTTCTGTTTTTCTTTAACTCTTGGGTACTCAAATTTTTATGAGTAGTCAAGGTAATTAAGGTTAGGATTCAGGTTAGCTTTGACGAATTGTGGAGGAGCATATGGAGCAGGAGGCTTTTGCTTATAGTTATATAGTTCCGCTGTGTTGGTATCTCTGAGTGTTTCTGTATTGTGATTGAGTTGTAATAACTAGACAGGTGTTTATAACTGTCTAGTATGTGTTGTATATGTCTGTGTAACTCTGATATTTGATGTATACTATGTTATACTTATGTTACTAATATAATTTATTCGTTCCGCTGTTGAGTTTCTTGTGTTGTTTCTTCTTTCTCTTCTTTCTTTTCTCTTTTCTATCCCTTTCTTTCTTAAGAATGATATGACTTTTTGTGGAGAAAAAGTCGGTTCGTCTCAGGTTTCATATGAAACGAAGAGACGCGGCCGGTGTCCAATGGATATAGCCGTTGCGAATTTGCTGTGTTGCAAATTGAAACGAAGAGACGCGTCCTTTTTTCAACGGATGTAGTCGTTCCAAATTTGCTGAAGAGACACGGCTTTTTTTCAATGGGAGTAGCCGTTGGAAATTTTCCTATATAAGGAAAATGAAACCTGATCACTTTCCAATTCCAACCAATTCTCTTCCTTTTTGAAAAAACAGTCCTCCATACCACATAAAAGTTCGTACGCACCACAATCTCGAGCAGATCATGTCTGTTGTATCTTGGAAGACTTTGAATATAGTTTTAAGAAAATAGTTACGGCAAGCCTCAGACGAAATTTTCTTCTTCATCCGGTTAGATTTCTTGTTTATATCTATACACACACATCATTCTATAATCTTTCCATTTCGAAGTTGTGCCGTTTTTACGGATTAGTACAACGATTGTTTATCGTTATACTTTAATATAGCATTTTGTTGTACTTGTTGCTATAGTTTGTTGTAAATTCATTACAACAATAGTTATTATTCAAAATTACCGATACATAATTCCAAAGTAGAGGAAATCTGATTTGTAAACTTGTGTTAGGAGTTTATAACTGATTGATCTCTGTTTTTGTATACACGTCGTATAAAAATAGAGATAAATTATTTATCTTTAACCGATCCATGTTGTAAAAGCTTATAAATATCACTAATACAGCAGATAATCATTGTAGTTATCACTAATTACTATGTTATTTAGCGGTGGCGTAACATTTCAATCGGTATAATCAAATCAAACATTATTATCTTTCCAATATGATGATATGAGGGTCGACACAAGCTACATTTTTTCGTGGTTGTAGGAAATGATTCGATAAACTTTGTTCAATCTAAAATGGATTAACCATGGTAATTCAGGTAAACTTTGTTGGAATAATAAGTCATACAATATTTGTTTATTTTTTCTGACATATAGTATATCCTGAAAGGTGGAGGCGTGGGGAATCAAACCCTGTGTCTCTCACTTGCAAAGTGAACACTATATCATATGAGATCTTGTTCCCACTAACTGAAATTGTCATTCATATTATGTTGTTCATTGACTTTTATAGAGCAGAATGCCTGCTTCAATCCTTTAAAGATAGCTATGAATGATTAATCTCTGATTGATCCATGTTGTAAAAGCTTCATTAGAATTTGAACTGTTAAGTAAATATAACAAATACAACAAATTAGTCACAACAATTATCATTAATCACCATACTATTCTATATTGTTTAGTAGCGGCGAATTATGCCAGTCAATATCAACAAATTAAGCATACTTATCTTTCTGATATGATGGTTAAAGAGTTGACATAAGCTACATTTCTCGTGATTGAAGGAAATAATTTGTCCACAATATTCATTGGAATTAATAAATTTCCATTTGGATATTGAAGAGAAGATATTTGGATAGTAAAGCTTATGTGGTTGCTTGATTTGAAACCGAATGGAGCAAACATGGTCATGTAGATAAATTTTATTTGCAATAATAAGCCATGTAATATTTCGTCCTTTTTTGACAAAAAATTGTGTGTCTTCTTTCCTTTAGAAAGAAGTTGTGATTCATTCTATATTGGTCATTGGTTAGATAGAGTTGACTAGGGTTGTTATGATAATGTTACCCGTTACCAATGCGAGAAAACGACCACGTATCGATACCATATGTAAGGCAAAAGCGAATATTGATGCATTACCATTACAATTGGTAAAATGATAGTTCATGTGCCGATAAATCGGTAAATTCTTGATTGGTAATGGTAAAATTTTCATACACATAAAACATTAAAATTGTATTGCATTACAATTTTAATAATGGCATAACAAGTAAATATCTTGCTCCTAACTGTAACTTCGTTAATCCTTATATCAATATTTTGACTTATTTAAATAATATAGAAAATTTTCATGATTCATCACAAATTATTTACAACAATATGAAATAATAGCTTTGTTAATTGTAGACTTTGAACATAATAAAACTAAAAAAGAATCATCACCATAAATAATACTATAGACGCCTTAAAAACTGATATTCAAAAGTGTTTGTAGTTGCAATTAATTAAAACAGTGAAAACCCAAATTTGCACGACCAGTAAATTCATCGTTATTATTGGTATATTTACCATTAACAACGATAAATTTACCATTATCAAACTAATAGTGTTGGTACACCGATATACGTTAATATTGGTTTACCAATTGGTTAATATTACTACGGTAACATTAAATTTCAATTACCGTAACAACCCTAGAATAAACTAAGTGCTTAGATTCTTGTAGAGATGGTTATAAATGCTTTACCTTTGATTCATCCATGTTGTCAAAGCTTCATTGAAATTTGAACTATTAATTGAATATCACTAGAACAACAACTTAATTATACGGTTATTATTAATTATTGTTTTATTCTACTATATTTTTGTATAGTGGTAGAATATTTCAGTCACCATCATTGAATTAAGAGTACTTAACCTTTCAATATGATGATTGAAGGTTGACATAAATTGCATTTCTCGTGATTCTAAAAAATAATTTGATCAACAATGTTCCTCGACATTAACTTGGATATTATGGAGAAGGTATTTGAGTAAGAAAGCTTATGAGGTTAGCCAATGTTGTCAGTGTGCGCGCTTTGGTGCAAAATAGCTCAAGTTGTAGCCATTGTGCCTTTTAGCAATCTAAGGCGCAGACGGTGCACATGACTCAAATAAAGCACAAAAGGCGCACGAATCGAAAATCCCAAAGAGGTAGCTCCAATGAATTGTACAATATGAGATAAAATTTGGCCTTTAGCTGCAAAATCCGATCGGAATGTACCTATTTAGCTTTAGCATACCTGACAACTCATTTCCGACTTAATCTAGGTTTCGAACAAAATGAATTGAAGGTCTTTGTGACTTCTCATATTGAGTTGGGTTGGATATGTGAGATTCTATTCTCTAAATTACATGTGTGTGCATTTTTTAAAAATGTAAAACTCGAATATCAATAGCAGTTTTTAGTTGCAGATGCTTGTGTAGGAAATACAAAAGATGATGCTCAATGCGCACAAAAAGAGCAAGCCACAAGACGCATGCCATGTGCCTTTTCGCTTTGACTGCTTTGGTGGTTACTTGATAAGAGCAAGCAGCTCGATAAGTAGACAAATTTTTTTAATATAAGACAATATAGGTTGTGTTAACATGTGCCCATTTATCAATCGGGCGTACAGTAGGGGTTCGTTTACGGAGTAAATGACAAAAAATGACGGACAAAAACCATACATTTATAAATTTGGAGGTGTAGGGAATCAAACCCTGTGCCTCTCGCATGCAAAGCAAGCGCTCTACCATATGAGCTACACCCCCATTCATGTCATAATTTTGTTTGTCTTTTACATATTAAATTAATTGTCATTCATTGCAGTATCGACCCTTAGCTTGAGTAGATTAGACTAATTGCTTAAGTAATGTCAATCATATAGAGGTAGCTATAAATGGTTTGTAAAAGCTTCATTGGAATTTGCACTATTAATTAAATATCACAAATACAGTAAACTGATATATGGATTTCATTGATTTACTGTATTATTGTTTAATTGGGTTGATATATTTCAATCAATTTAACAAAATTAGGCATGTTCACCTCTTTAACATAATAATTTGAGGGTCTACGTCCGCGGGTGCAGCACAATGGAAATGAGGCTTGCGTTCTGGTAAAAAGGCCCAAGTTCGATTCCTACTATGCTCTTCCCCATCCTATATAAATTTACCCGGGGGTATGGGGGCTTGGATCAGCGGTCGGCTTTACTGTACCCTCCTCAGGAGTTTACCGGCCTACCGGGTTCTCCTGGGTTTTCAAAATAATAGTAATAATTAGAGGGTTGGCATAAGGGTTGTTTTTTTTGTTTTGTTTCTTGATTATAGAAATAACTTAGTCAACTAAGTTCATCAGCATTAATAAATTTCCAGTTAAATATTATAAAGAATTTATTTGGATAATAATGCTTGTCTTGTTGTTTAGTGTTGTCAAGGCGCACACCTAAGGAGAAAAAGCCCCACGTGCAACCGTTTTGCCTTTAAACAATCTAAGATATATGCCATGCACAAGACACAATCACAGTGCAAAAGAGTTATCAAGCGAATAGCCTAAATAGTCGCGCTTCAATGAGTTATACAGCATGGAATAAATTTTGGACCTGATGTCAAAAGTTTGTGACCTTTTGTTTTGATTTGGGTTGAATATTCTCAAAATTGCATGTATACACAATTTTTTAAAGCTTAAACTTTGTTTTAACAGTGGGTTTTAATTGCAGAGTTGTATGTAGAAAATATTATAAATGATGCTCAAAGCGCGCCAAAAAACGCACAACTCAAACCTTGCGACTATTCACCTTGACTACTTTAGTGGTTGCTTGATATGAGCAAGCATGATAATTTAGACAATTTATTTTGAATAACAAGTCATACAACATAGGTTGTGTTACATGTATCCATTTATTAACAAAGCACACGTTGCGGTTTCATTTATACTCAATAAAATGACAAAGTTCATTATATGAAAGATAAGTTTCTAATACTAAAAGTGCAAAATTACCTTTGCAACCAAGATTAATTATTTGCATTAAATAGAGGGAATCTAACTCCATGCCTCTCGCATGAAAAGCAAGCGCATATGGGCTACAACCCCCTTCATGCCAATTTTTTCAATGTCTTTTACATATTAAATTGAAATTGTCATCCATGCTGCATTAACCTTTAGCTTGGATAGACTAAACTAACGATTAGGTAATGCCAATCCTATAGTGGTAGCTATGGTGACGAGAGGATTGACATATGCTTCATTTTCTTGTGATTGTAAGAAATAATTAGATCAACAATGTTCATCAACATTAATAGATTTTCCTAAATATTGTAGCGAAGGTATTTAGTGATTGTAAAAAAAATAAGTAGATCAGCAATGTCATCATTAATAGATTTTCATGGATATTGTAGAGAAGGTATTTGGAAAATAAAGCTTGGGTGAAGACGAGCGGAAAACAAATTGTCTTCTTTTTTTGATGAGACCACTACATCGTTCGTATCTCGTAGAAAGACCATCCAGGACTTGGGTGAAGACGAGCGGAAAACAAATTTATTTTTTACCGAGTTGCTACTGCGGAAATACGATTTCTTGCACACTAGGACAACTTCTTTCGTTATATTTTTAAGTTTCTTTAACTACAGATAGATTTTGGAATATAATTTGATAAATTGGACAATGAAATTTCATTTCCTGCTCTTAGCCCTTATAAGGACTTTTTACTAATCTTGGCACTTTTCTTATGTATATGTGAGATGTGAGATGATTGGGGATCTTACTGACGGGCACTTTGATGATTCCTCGTCAAAGAAATTAGAAGCAAAGAAAAATAAAAGGGGAGATAAGAGGATAACGGACGATGCTTGAGATTTTGACCAGCCCATCAAGAAATATCACACGTCTTCTTCTCCTCCCCTCTCCTTCTGAAGTTCTATCTATCCCCCTTCTTCAGTCTCTCCATGACCCTTGCATTCGCTACTTACCTTTGCCTGAGGACACTATTACCAAACTTGCTAAGAGGGTGGGGCATGTCACTCTGGATGGTTTATCTCACATTTGCTTCTGCCTCCAAGTCTTATCCTATCACCCTTCCATTTCCTACACTCTCCTACCCCGAGCTTGCTACCGAGCTCGAGAGGTCTTTGGCCTTCGTATGAACCTTCTTCTCTTTCTTTCTTTAATGGTGACTTGCTTTACCAATTTTTAGTTTATCCATCTTTGTTTTGTAACAGGTAAGTGCTTTGGCGATTGAGGCTCAGAAGAAGGCAGAAGATGATCAGGTCTCATTCGCTGCTCGTACTGCCCAGCTTAAGGCAGACCCTACCGCGTTTGCTTTTGAGGAGACTAGATTGGAGGAAGAGCTCAGGGGTCAACGAGAGAAAGCGGAGAAGGCGGAGAGGGCGGCAAAGACAGCGGAGAAGATCTTGACGTTGAAAGGTCAAGAGTTAGGGATGAAAGATAAATTGTTAAGGGGGATGGAGAAGGCGTTAAAGGATATGGACAAGCTTTCACAGATCGTCTACCGTGTGCTTTATAAGTTGTATGTTGCGGTTAAGCATAATTTTTTTTGATCACTTGGATAATGTTTTGCCTAGGTCAATCTTAGTTTCTTGGGGAACCCAGAGAAGATCGAAGACGTCCTTAATTATCGTAGGACAGAGTGGGCTAAGGAGCTAGAGAAGAAGAAAGCTTCCCCTTCTGCCTTCCAGGACATCTCTTTTTAGCGAAATGATGAGACTGCGCCATCTAAGAAGACTGAGGCCACCTCGACCCCTCAAGATAATGTAACTATCTGACCTTTGTAAATGATTTTTGCTTCTTATGTAATAAAAATACTTTCGTTTTTTTTCTTCAAATTTTGTTGCGGTTAATTTCTTTAGTTTATTAGTTTCATCACCGCATTACAAAGATAATGTATAGTCTTCTAAGGAAGTATTATTTACTAAACTCCTAAAAGAAAGCATGACAAAACTTCAAACTCAGCTCATAGATCATCTTGGTCTTAGTGCAGGGCGATCCGCAAGTGTAAAAAAGAATTGAATGAGTTGTTCATACAACTTAGAAAGGAAACTCAGGGGTTGCTTTTCAAAATTGACCAAATAGTTATGGAAAAAGAAGCTCTTAGCGATTTTGTATTGCGTCGGTGGCGGTATGCTTTAGAGAGCGGTTCCTTTCCACCCGACAGCCTTCATTTGGACTAGTTTAGGCTTTGAAATCTAAATAGGGAGTAAACGCTGTGTATAATTATCATTTTTTTGTACGTGAATTTATTATATTTTCCATATAAACCTGTTTTTTATATGACATGTTTTTTTTTTAATTTTAACTTCGTACATCTCGACTTCTTTTGAATCGAACTTTGATTACTACCAACTAGGTCGATCTTCGTGGGCCTCCCTCCGAATCTTTCGAAGCCTTTGAATCCAAAAATCTTTCGTTCCAAATCGCTGATGGCCCGGATGTAACCAGCGTGTCTGAGTTTGAGGTTGTGGCCACAACTTCTGTCGCGGATTTGGAGGAAGAGAGTCTCTGTTTGACAGTTACTAACAAAGGGCTTGAAAGAGACTTGAACAATGTCCTTTTCGAGCTCAAGGAAGCAAACGATGCACTAGAGTGTCAGCATCAACATAATGTCAAGTTGCGTACTGAGCTGGATGTTGCAAACTCTAATGTGACTGAAGTAGAGAAGTCATTGAAGGATGGTGAAGCGCTTTATGAGATCGTTTATGAAATGGAGATTAAAGAGCTAACAATGACTACAGAAGACATGTCTCTTCAGGCTGCCCACCAAATTGAGGAGAATGAGGGTGTCGAAGGACGAGAGAAGGCAAAGAAATCTAGCTTGGGCGCGACCCTTACTCCCTCTACTGGCATGGACACCTCGTTGGCGGATGAACGGAGAAAGAAATTAAAAGTACACTTCCTGGTAAACTCAATGAGTTGCAGTAGATGGAGCGACAATGGCCAAAGGTGTTTCCTCACTCACAGAGGAAGGGGTCGAAGGCGGATACTCTTAAATATTTTGGTGGCTTTTATAGAAACTCAAAGAAGACTAAGGTTGAACTAATTGATACTTTAGAGAAAATAAGAAAGGATGTTGTGTTCAAGATCTACGTGCTCGAAGATTTACTACGAGGAGCTCAGGTTGCCCTTAGTGTCATAACAGCACTAGTCGACGTGCCTGTGCATGATCGGATTGTCGACCTCGTAGAGAAGCTTAGAAGGGAGAAGGTTAAAGACAAGACGGGACAGATCGCTTCACAACGCGCAATCGATGTTTTTTCCTATTTTGTACAACGCTCTTATCTAAACTTCCTTTATATCAAAGAAGATTTTGAGGTGACTACGGAGGATCCGACAGACCACTAAGCAGTTGTTAATTATGATCCAAGGAAGATCTTTCGCTTCAAAACAGACCTGCCATTGGCTAGCATGCCTAAGCTTAGATGTTTTATGATTAGCGCGGTATTTTAGGATCCTATAACTTTGGATACTTTTGTAAGACCATGTTGTAGAATATTTTTGGTTGTACAAATGCTCATAAGGGTACTGTAAAAAAACATTTATTATTTTTTCTTTTTTTGAAAAGACGTAAATTCCTTGCGAGTTTTTACTGGATTGCGCTTCCTTTTAACTTTATTGGTCTGGATTCCTTTGATTTTTCAGCCTTGCACTACTAGGCGATGTTCGGAGACAACCGACTTGGGGGAGAGGCTCAAATCTGCTCTAATTCGAATTATCGAACTGGAGGGATTATTAACATACACCAAAGACAAATATAAGGTTTTTTATGAAGATAAGGTCACGACACTGAATGACGACCTTGAAGGGTGTTAATACCTCATATATTGATTTAGATGACAATAACCATATAAATATTGACAGTAATGTTTTTTAAAGTTGTATAGTATATATTGCAGAATATTACACAGGTACAAAATGATTAAACTTGAAGACTGATCAGTATAAAGATCAAGAATGACGATTTAGAGATGATGATCAAGACTTATGAGTTTAAAGATAAAAATTTGAAGAGCTCAAGAATTAAGTATATGGTTATGAGTCATTAGAATAAATTGTTAAAGTCCTTGATAGCAGATTTCGATCTTTATCATAAATTTTTGATCTTTGATATTTAAAAAAAAATTATTTTAACTTCAAAATGTATTTAAATTTTAATATGAAAGTTTTTTAATAGCTCAAAAATATTTAAAAACTATGTTTAAATTATTTTACAGAATATAGGATTTTAAAAATAATTTAAAAAAAATCATTTTCAAATTTCACTAGCATATGTCGATATACATATTTTCATATATTGACGTAAGGACCGTTGGGGAGATGATTTTTAAATTTTGATTTTTGATTATATCTCTTCATCATACACTTCCTTTTAAACACCGTTTACACCAGTGAAAATATGCCTTTCTAATTTTAAAAAGCTGTGATTGTTTATTACATCTTTTCATGAATAAAGACATCTTTTTAAGCACTATATAAAGGGTTAGAAAACAAAATTTTTTAACTAACTTTTCATCTTCTTTCTCTAGACTTTCCCCGGTTATTTTCTCAAATACAAATTCTACTTTGCTCTTTATAAACTATTCAAACATTTACATGTACTTTCTCATCAATTCAAAGATCAACTCCCTATCAAAAGGGCTATAAGTAATCTTGTATCCCAAGTACAACTACTGGTATTTGAAAATCAACAACTTTACTCTTATTTATTCGCTCGTTCAAATCAAGTGGATATGCTTAATAGTTCATCTAAATTTAGTAGGTGATCTCGTAGCTCAGTAAATCAAGAGAGTTCGCTTTGGACTCATGATACATGGGGATGTACCTCGTAGCCTTGAAATCGGAAATGTATTTTGGTTTGCATTCTGTCTAGTTTAAAATTGGCGACTGAAAAGAAATATGTACAAGCAATTGTATGAGACTTGATGTCTGATTAGTTAATCTGAACCGGTATAAAATTCCTTATGTGTTCTCTCTTATTTTACTACTTTTATATTTAACTGTGATTGCATCTATGAATGATGCCAACTCCCTCTAGTGTTACATTAGCCTCATGATCTATTATTCCACAACCCACATTTGATATCAGTGCATTAGTTTTCAAAAACTCGTAATTTGATTTTTGAAGAGATAAATGGCTAGTAACACTGATTGTTTACTTTTTAACACTTTTATAGAAAAACAAAATCATGAAACCTATATGTTACTATCAAATAGATTAAAAACTAATTATTCTGAAAAGTCACTTGATGTTTTGGACAGGTATAATGTGAAATTGCAGAAATAAGTATGTTATATGGCGGATGGTGAGCATACACTTGATATTCATACATCAAAAATTAAGGACAAATGAATACTAAATGATGGATACTCAAGACACATGATTAAAATTCGAAAATCATAAAAGTTATAATTTACAAAGATGAAGGGTTGGTTAACTTCAGAATTAACTAAAAAGGATATGTGATTGACATCGGCAATGTCGGTAACTCTAAAACTCCTATTATTTCTTATGTTTTGCTAGTTAGGAACTTGAAATATAACCCGTTTAACATTAACCAATTTTGTGATATAGATTTTAAAATTAAGCTTGAAAAAGATGTTTTACGCATTGAGGATAATGAGTCTAAAATTATCTTTGAATGTACTAGGAAATGTAGTATTTACCTCTTAAGTATAAAAGTGCCTTTGTCCTTTGGCTAAACCTAGTGAAACTTGGATTTTGCATAAAAGATCCGGCTTTTTAAAATTTAAACACTTATCTAAATTGCTTAGAATTTTGATTTTGATTTCACAATTCACAAGTATATCATATTTAGGGGGAGTACTGTTTTTCATCCATTTATGTTGATGGCAAAGGGGGAGGAAAATATAAAATATAACACATGCATATATTAAGGGAGAGTTATTTAACTCAATGAGAGTTGTATTATATTTTATATATAAAATTATTTACACAGTTGTCTTCATAAAAAATGGAGAGATTGTCAATACCTTAGATATTGATTTTGATGGCAACAACCATATAAATATATACACTAATGTGTTGTTAAGTTTTATAGTATATATTGCAGAATACTGCACATGTATAAAATGATTAAACTTGAAGACTGGTTAGTATAAAGACCAAGAATGAAGATTTAGAGTTGATGATTAAGACTCGTGAGTTCAAAGACAAAGATTTGAAGACCTCAAGAATTTAGTGTAAAATTACGAGTCATTAGAATGAATTGTTGAAGTCTAATAATATGTTTCGATTTTTATCACAAATTTCTGATCTTTGATATTTTAATCAAAATTATTTTAGTTTTAAAATATATTTTTAGTTGATATATCTAAATATAGATCTGATATTTACTAATCGCACTATGTTATGAAGCCTATAGTTTTGACAAATTATTTTTGGGTGCATTAGTCAAGCTATTTAATTGGCGAAATACATTATAGTATTATCCAGAGGAGATAACTCATATAACGTACTATTTAAGTTTATGGATGTGCGTGTATATAATCTCTTGATGAGATGTTTTCTTTAAAATTTATATTGCAAATCCAACATCCCAGAAGAGATGTTATAGAAATTTTATTTTTGTTAGATTGCAATTCCTTAAAAAGAAACACTATATTCCCTTAAGGAATATCATATAAAACATTAGAAGTTATAAAAATAATTTATCTCTAAAAAAGGTATTGTATACTAATATTACAGTTTAGAAGTAGTGGTTCTATATCTTGCATCTTACTTTCATTTGGTGCATATAATTTTGTTACTGTATTAAAAGTTTGATGCGACATTTCAAAAACAGTTACAACAAAAATCTCCAATAGAGATATTTTATGCTACTGCAAAAGTACTAATTATGTAATTTATGTGAAAGAAATATTGTATATTGATATGACATTCTAATAGTTTGCATATATATCTCTGGAAGAGATAAGTTTGCTCCAGAAGCGGTGATAGTAAAATATCTCTAGAAGAGACTTATACATTTGGAAATGATCAAATATCTCTAGAAGATATTTGTTTGTATATTTGGTAATTTTATTAAACCAAATAAATGTATAGAAATTTGATTATGGAGGATTCCAATTTAGTTTAGATTTGATTCTAACTTAAAATTTGAGAGCTATGTAATATGTATCATATATTTCATTATGATTATATCTAACCTCCCAAATAGGTAAGATATCAAATTGTCTCTAGATTACACTATTTTATGTTCATGTGTCTAATTATATGCTAAAAGTCATTGTCATATATATTATTTCATAAGAAATATTATACATACAACCCTTTTTTAAAGAAATATCTTTAAATATTCTTTTGAAGAGATAGTCTATATGTCATATCATACATTTCATGAAAGCTATAAATACCATCTTGAAGAGGTCTATATGTGCAACTAATATAATATAATATATTTATAAAATTCCAAGTGTCCAGTAGCTACTCTTATTTTTTGGGTAAGTATATCTCTTTTATTGAACTCTCTAGAAGAGATGTGTAGAAATGTCTATATGTAATTATAATTATATATTGTTCTCTCATAAGTAATCATAATTAATGTTTTAAAGATATGTTTGAGATATAATTGAGAATTAAAATTTAACAACTTGAAGTTGTGTGTATAAATATTTGAACCAGAAGTTCTATATGGTTCCAAACCAGATGTTTTGAACATTATCATACAGTCATGAAGCATGCCTATTGACATAGATCTATACACAGATATTAATAGTTGTAATAGTTTGTTCTAAAACTCACTAACTCAAGTGAGAAAGAATATGCAAATATATAATATATATGTAATAAGTGGATGCACGTATATATCAATATATCTAGATATTCAAATAACAACTTGAAGTTTGTTATGAGCTGATCTTATAGATTATGCATAAATATAATTCAGTGATTCAAAATTCAATCAACATAAATGTTGAACGACCTAAAGTCCTATATGTATTCAAATGATCTACATAATAAGTAAATTCCTCCAATTGGTTAGATCAATGAACGAGAACAAACTCTAATAAGCAATATCAATTGAATGCATCTTATCAACTGATAAAAAAATTATCCTCCTATAATAATATGTATGACGTATTTGCTAGTAGCAATATCATAATGGATCAAAATGAGAATCCAAAGAAGATTACGATTAAATGTGAAAATGTTCGTCAACATTGAGGGGGGGGGGGAGGATAAAAGAGATGCACAATCTTAAGTAACTTAAATAAATTATCAATAATATCCCAAGTATACTTGCTACAACTAGTTGTAATCCTAGAAGGACCAAAGGGTATAAATCACATCTAAAGTGTAGTAGAGAAGTTAGTTTGAAATATTTTTGAAGAAAGTAATAAAGATGCCAAATATAGAAGGTGAGTGTTTTTTAAGAAACACTTAAAGGTGCTCTGGAAGAGAGCCATGACATGATTGTCAAATAAAACTAGAAGTGGTTTGGGTACCTAAATAGAATAAATATTGAGATATCAACAAATCATATCTAGAACTGACAAGAAATAATCACCAATGATAAATTTTTAAATAATAAAAAACGCTTATGTTTATAAATAGATTAAAGATCTTGAGTTAGAGGAAACACGATTGGCCATCATGAATCATTTACTAATATAGAAATGTGGACTTGTAATCCGCAAAGTAGCGAAAGTGTTTGAAACACTTAATAAACCTCAAAGGTATAAATATTGCTTAAATCATATTAAACGATGAAAGCATACAAATTCCTGAAGAATATAAATAACTTTAGTGGTCATAAAGAATGCAAAGAATAAGAAGCATAGATTACATCCATCTTTTAAGCATTTTTGTAATGAAAATCTTGATATAATTCATGATAAGTAAATTACTTTCTATTTTTTAGTATTATTGTAATGAAACTTTTAATATTCATCAAAGATGCTGTTGTAATATACAAAAATGATTTGAAGCACAAAAATAAAAGCATATGAAGTGTTTTTCCTAAAGAATATTAATAACTTTAGTGGTTATAAAGAATGCAAAGATTAAGGAGCATAGATTACATCCATCTTTTAAGTATTATTGTAATGGAAATCTTGATATAATTCATGATGAGTAGATTACTTCCTATTTTTTAGTATTGTTGTAATGAAATTTTTAATATTCATCGAAGATGCAGTTGCAATATGAAAAACTGGTTTAAAAATAGATTACATCCTTCTTTTAAGCATTTTTGTAATGAAAATCTTGATATAATTCATGATAAGCAAATTACTTTCTATTTTTTAGTATTATTATATTGAAACTTTTAATATTCATCAAAGATGCTGTCGCAATATGCAAAAATGATTTGAAGCGCAAAAATGAAAGCATATGAAGTGTTTTTCCTAAAGAATATTAATAACTTTAGTGGTTATAAAGAATGCAAAGATTAAGGATCATAGATTACATCCATCTTTTTAGTATTGTTGTAATGAAAATTTTGATATAATTCATGATGAGTAGATTACTTCATATTTTTTAGTATTGTTGTGATGAAACTTTTAATATTCATCGAAGATGCAGTTGCAATATGCAAAAATGGTTTAAAAATAGATTACATCCATCTTTTAAGCATTTTTGTAATGAAAATCTTGATATAATTCATGATAAGCAAAATACTTTCTATTTTTTAGTATTATTGTAATGAAACTTTTAATATTCATCGAAGATGCTGTCGCAATATGCAAAAATGATTTGAAGCACAAAAATGAAAGCATATGAAGTGTTTTTCCTAAAGAATATTAATAACTTTAGTGGTTATAAAGAATGCAAAGATTAAGGAGCATAGACTACATCCATCTTTTAAGTATTGTTGTAATGAAAATCTTGATATAATTCATGATGAGTAGATTACTTTCTATTTTTTAGTATTGTTGTAACGAAACTTTTAATATTCATCGAAGATGCAGTTGCAATATGCAAAACTGGTTTGAAGACCAAAAATGAAAGCATATGAAGTGTTTTTCATAAAGGTAGCATACAAAATGCATAAAACGCAAATCATATTGGGAAGAAACAATCTTGAAAAATTCGATTGTTTCGTAGGAAACTATTTGTAAATGATGAAGATCTAAAGAAAGGAAAGTAGAATTATTGTCCTCGGATTTTTAACGCTTGTCTTAGCTATGTTACAAAAGTATTTTGTAACGTTGTGACATTTCGACGCTCGAAAACCGACATTGTAACGCCTGCGGATTTTTCGTTGCCGAAAAACCGAATAGTTATGGGTTTAAGAAATATTTAAGAAAAGAAAAAGACAGAAGAAGAGAGAAGAAGATAGAAAATAGAGAAATAGACCACAGAAAATAGGAAATTTGAAAATAGAAGAAAAAGAGAATAGAAAATGGAGGGGAAAGAAAAATAGAACATAGAGAATTTTAAAATAGAAAATAGAAAGAAAAGAGAATAGAACGGAACAGAAAACAACAGAATCACATCAGAATCTCACCATTCGCAGCGGAACAACATATAATAATAAATGAATAATCTTTAAACAAAGAACTATATCAGTTATTACATTACATCACATTTCATTACATCATATCATCAGAGTGTACAACAACAACAAACAGTGCAGCGGAAAAGAAATACTATATAACTAGTAATACACCATGCCATCCAGCTTGCCTCCAGCAACTCCAGAATATCCAGAATATCCTGATAAACCTAACTCTTAACTGTCCGTGTGGAAATTGGTGGGCACCCAGAGTTTAGGAAGGAAAACAATAAACTCCAAGTCAGTCATGTGACTGGTGTGAGAACTCAAAACAGTTTATTTATCTTTAAAATCAAAATAGAGGAATATTTTTAAGTCAATTCGCAATGCTTTTTAAAAGTGAGACTACCATAAGGCCTCCCGCACACACACACATGCAAACGCAGAATCGGAGGAGATTTCTCCTTATGATAGTCAAAGATGCTTGATACGCATTAAAAAGAACATTTGATATTATTACTAGTGCATAGTGTAGGAAAAATTTATTTCGAAAGTAGAATATAAATCTTAGCCAACATACGACCATTATCGTATGCCTACTATAGCTACTATCCAAACAGTGGTGACCACCATAAGTGAATGGCAGGTTCTACAACTAATACCGTACAAGTTTCGTATTGGGAATTGGATTTCCAACGAATGATCAGGCCAAGGAACTTCCCATTGCCACATGAGAATGCCTCTGGATGGACATCCCCGAGAACCAAACCGGATCTCTACCAACACAAGGCCGGGTTACCCCTAACTGAGTAACAACTGACCGAATATGCCATCCCCCGGTCCTTTGGGACCTTTTCACCGAGCGCTCGTAATCAATTCACACAATCATAACAAAGTGTTTTCAACATGAGTAAGTATCTGGGCTCCATACCATGATACCACCCTTTTCCAGAAGGAAATGGACACATCCTAAAGGGTGCTACCCCTCATAACCTTGCTGCTTCTTTCCTGTTTTGACCATTCACGGGGTGTGAGGCTCGACGAAGTCACGTCCACAAAAACATACTTTATACAAAAGCCATGCTTTGGGTCAACAAATGATCAACACAATGATCACAAGGATAGACGATCAAATAAACGATCCTATCACAAATAATCAACACAATGATCATTTCAGCATCACTCAGCATGTCACATTACCAAATTGGGAATATATCGCTGATAACATTCAACTACATAACCTCTAAGCACGTACGTCTCAGAGAAGGGTGTTAAGCTAAAAGAATAAATTCTCCGCCACCAACAGAAATATATTTGAAAGAAATCGGCTTTACATCTCAATTTGTAACGTCAGACATACAATCCATACAAGTCTGTTCCGGGCTCGAACAAAGCCGAAGGCACTTACAAAGAAGTCCTTGCAATCCGGATATCCACAATCCTGATCGGATTCACCATCACATATGGAGAACTCAATACCGTAGCTACTCGGTGCAGAGTCAATCGACAGGTCATCCTATCGCTCTCGCAAATATCCGGTCTTCTACACCGATCTTCAAATGCAATTCACAACGACGTATCACATATTCGGAATGGGTTATACGACCCCATGGTCCTTTCCCGGTTAACCCGAATAGTGAGCGCTTATTCAAAAATAAGTGTAGCATTCACATTCAAACAAATCATATCAATTACCCATTCAAAGGGAAATATTGATAGTCGGTTATTGAACTATCACTGGATATGCACACATCACCAGATTCCAAATAATTTTCCAAATTATTTATTTTCCAAAATAGCTTTACAAGATATAAAATTTCAACACTTCAAAAATAAATCAATATTTATTTTTAAGCAGATTCCGCTTTCTTTTATAAATTCCTTAATGAATTTATATTTCAAAATATCATGCATATACGATTTCAACTATCCATTTTCAATTTATCTTAAAAAAAGATAAATTCTAAATATTCACTTCATATTGGAAAACATTTTCATACTTATTATTCATAAGTAATTCACAAATCTTTTTATTTTCGACCTTGGAAAATATTCAATATACTTAAATCGAATTAAGTATATAATTCATTCTTTAAGGAAATCATTCTCTTAAACATTTTTATTTGGGCCAAAACGAATGTCACGTAAAACATCGTTACGACAACCCAAAATCACTAGTATAGGGATTCGAAATTAAAATAGATATATAAATCCCAATACTATACAAAACATTTCCTTTCGGAAATTATTTACTATAACAACAGTGTTATAGTCCACCATTCCCTTTTATTTCTCGAAACATCTATTTCAACAATAAATGTTGAAATCTATGGTTTCGAATCTCAACATGTTTAAAAACATCGTTAGATCGCTTTAATTCTATTTAAAACATCACATCTAAACATTTTCTTTAACGTATTATTCACTATTCAAAAACGTGAATATACTTCATTAACAAATTTCATCAATTCTATGCATTTTATTTCAAAGGATTATTCACTGTCTAAAACGTGAATATAACTCCATTTATAAGTCATAACAATTAACTTATCAAAATAAGTTGTTTGCGGATTTATAAAACAACGTTTATAAATTCCATTTCTATTTATTTATAAAAACTTCTTTTTTTTATAAATTCTTTTATTAACCTATTCCAGTTTATAACTCAATTATAAACTAAAAGTTCATATTATAAGTTAATTACTTATAAAACGATTATTTTACCAAATCGTTCTTTTAAAGACTTTCCAATTTATAAATCTTATAACTTATACGATCCATTTATTTAACCAATCTATTCTTCAAATAATTTCACCAAATTTATAAATCTTACTATTTATAAATTTCATTTATAACTTCACCGTTTATACTTCTATAAATTTCATTCATTTATGAAATTCATTTTCACTTAATTTAAACACTTATAAAAACTCGTTTTATAATGTCTATATTTCAATTTATAAATATCCATTTATAAATCTCTTAATATAAATCAATTTATATTATTCTTTAAAACGTCTTTAAATCCCTTTATAATTTCATCATTCTCTTGATTTATAAAATAATTAAATTTTATAAATCCTATATTTTCACTTTTTATAATAAATCCAAAAAAATCCCAATTTAAACTATTTTATAACACATTACTTCATATTTCTCAAAAATCAATCTTTAACTATATTTCTCAAAAATCATAGTTTTTATAACATGAAAAATTATAACGTTTATTTATTTAAAATGGATCAATTCCAAAAATATAGTATATTTTCAAAAATCACTTTAAAAATCATTTTAAAATCCCAAAATCTGGGTCCAATGATGCTACATACCAAATAGTCAATCACGACTACAATGATATCATATATTGATATGATAATCCATCAAATATCAAAATATCTGAAATCAAATAAAAACTGTTGAGGAATCCAGTTGGATCCCTCCAACCTGTTTTCCTGCATCCACAAACATTAGCACAATACCAATTTCGCTCCAGTACGAAATTATCGCGGTATATGTTCTTATTAAATATTATCCGCTTAATAACGGCGCAATAGGGTCTCCTCCGCTAAAAAATACGGGAAATCAACAACTGCAATATATACATATGCCAATATATATATATTGATATTATTTATAATACCAATTTCACTGTTTATGAAATATTCGCGGTATATGTTTTTACTAAATAACATCCGCTTACTAACGGCGTATAATGTCTATTTTAACAATCAATAGATAACAATCATCATTCAAACATGCATTCAAATAATTTAAATCTAACTATTTAAAATAAAATCGAAACCGATTCGATTGAGTGAGAAGTTCTCACCTTGATTTAAATTCCGTTTTAGCGATTTATTTCGAATAAAATTAAACGTGCGTTTAATTTTACCCAAAATTCTCACTAACTCCAAACGACTCCAAACCAACTCCATCGCGTAGTGCTCGTCCATACGATTCCAACACAACTGAGTTTGCATTTTTTCGACCTCGTATGAAAAAGATATGCATATTTGAAGTTACACGAATTAATCTATAAACTAATTACAACATAAATTAAAAATTTTAAACCCACATCTAACACAAGCCGTTAGATTTTTCTTCCACCCCTCATCACCGTGCGTTTGCTCTTCCCTTCTCTCTCGTATGCATCTCCAGTAACTTGTTCGAACGCAAGAACCCATAGAACTTCCAAATTAGGTTTTAATTTCCTAGCCTCCTCGACGCACTTGAACTCGATCAAACTCCATAGCATCGAAGCCCAAACCAAGACCTATACTCGGCCCCAAGGACATGCAACTCGGCCTCCCTATCCACCTTGAAATGCGTGCGCAGGCCATGACCAACGGCCCCCTGTAGCTCACTCCACACGACACCAAACACGATCTCCACCGTTGATCTCCAAGCTCTCGTTGTGATCTTCATCTTTGTAGTTGAACACGAAGCTTGAAAGTGAATGGATCAAAAGATAATCGAGGAAGAAGGAGGAGAAATACTGGCCATTGACAGTGGGGGTGGCGGCTAGGGTTATATTTTCTTTTTTTTTATTTATGAAGGTGTTGGGGCTATTTATAAAGAAACGATCGACACTATTCATCCCGGAAATTCCGAACTCCGATTTACGCGCCGTAACCAGCGTTTCTAGGGTTTACCCCGTGTTCCGGACACAATGGAACAGGTTTCGGAAGCTAATTCGGAAGTATGTGCGAGTTATGGCTGTAAACGCTCAATTTAAATTAAACCGATTTAAGCGATTTTCTAGGCGTTTTAATCTGTATCGGACAAACGGTAAATCCAATTGACTTGAAATTTGAAACCTTACAATAATATCACATTACGGATCCGATGAAACTGGTTTCGTCGAATTCCGATACTTTTTGAAAAATGGCTATTTTGACTCGCCAAATTAAAATTAAAAATAATTCGATGCGTTTCGAGCTGCCACGATAAAACGATAGCTCCGATTGACACGAAAATTGAAATCCGATAATAACTAACTATTATGGATCCAATGAAACTGGTTTCGTTCAATTTTGAGACTGTTCAAAAATTGACTATTTTCACTAGTCGATTTTAATATTAAAATATTCAATTTTCACAAATTAACTTTTAAATCGATTTTAAAAGTTCTAAAATATCGTTCTAACTTCCATATGATAAAATAAAATTTTACAAATCATTTTCAATCATATTTAACCCAATTTTCAATTATTTCCATAATTTAACTTATTAAATTATCGATTTAATTATCCAATTAAATCCAATAATTCAAAATAAAATTTATTTGACTTATAAATTCACTTATAAATATTTAAAATTAACTAAATATTCAAATTTTAGTTATTAAAAATTCTGGGTCGTTACAATCTTTCCCCCTTAAAAGAATTTCGTCCTCGAAATTAACAAGTAAGAAAAGTTACAGAATCTATTAATTTTCCATAAATCCATAGTTAAACTTCTTATAATAACTTACTAAGTTTTCAAATCATACTTAGTTATCTTTTCAAAAACAATTACTATTGTTTAACTTTCAACTCCAAAATCAAAGTTTATAGTTTTCAAAATTTTCCAATTTTCTTAAAATTTTCCAACGCCTTAAATTTCCGGAAAAATTCGCCATAGTCTCCTTTGCGCGGCTCGATCCGAAAAAAAAAATGACAGTATATATATCACAAATATACATCTCATCAAGTAATGAGGCATCCCGCAGGGAAAAAGTATAAAAGTACGGTATGTAATCTGAGATATGTACCTTATATTTTATTAGCAAGCATATACGGCTAATATAGCGCGAAAGCGAGCTCCAAATGCGAAGCAAACGCGATCCGCACCTACTAATCACTCAACAAACAACATGAGAATCATGCATATATGAAAATAGTATCGATATACAACATATAGCAACATAGCAAATGAAGTAAAACAACATATATTCAACCATCAACCAACTAACATCCATAACCAATAAATATTCATTCTTATTCTCAATTATATTTAATGAAATGGTTTTCACTCTAAATCATATTTGATTTATTTACATTGGATTTTATCAACTTTCATTCTCAATTCAATTAGTTATCATTTACTAATTTAAATCCAATTCACATTCAATTCTATTCAAATTTATTTACTTTCAATTTGAATTCAATTTCATAGCTTCCAATTTCGCTAATTCACTTTCATTAACACTTAATGAATTATATACAATCAATCAACCAACAACCATATAACAACCAATGTATATTAATTACAACCAAATTTCCTTTGCTTCACTTACATTCATTTTGGTTTAACACCTTTAATTAAATTGACTTCCATTCAATTTATTCAACTTCCAATAACATTTGATTTCAATGAATTAACACTTATATTCATTATTTCATATCAACTTAAATTTACATTTAATTGACTTACATTCAATCCATTCATTCAATTCAATTACAAAGTTGAATTTTTATTTATATAACTCGAGTTCATATTCATTTAATCCACTTGATTATTTACTTCGATACCAAAATCAATTCCATTCATAAATATATTCATATAGTTTCACTTCTTATATATATAAGTTTATTTCACAATTGTAAATCACTTTAATTATAATTCAATTCTCATAATTCTTTTTACTTATACAATTATTCTTTTATTTAGATTATTCAAACAACCTAACAATCAACTTATATTTACTTTAATAATTCTGAAAAATTATTCCTTTATATATAAAATATAATCAAGGTAAAATTATTTCATTTACTCAATTTAAAACAATACTGTGTCGAATTGTTCTGTACAAGTGTTTAGAGATCCCTATCAACAACGTTAATTACTCGTATTAACCAGAATCTATATACCACTCAACAAACCAATCATCACAATATAAAACGATTTCGTATTCACTAACAAATACGCTCTCATAGCTATTATTACACTCAAACTCATTCTAGAGTACTGCTGACTCTATCTCTAATGAGTAATACCCAACAGAACCTTGGTTGTCGCTTAACCATATGCTCTGATACCAAATGTAATGCCTGTGGATTTTTCGTTGCCGAAAAACCGAATAGTTATGGGTTTAAGAAATATTTAAGAAAAGAAAAAGACAGAAGAAGAGAGAAGAAGATAGAAAATAGAGAAATAGACCACAGAAAATAGGAAATTTGAAAATAGAAGAAAAAGAGAATAGAAAATGGAGGGGAAAGAAAAATAGAACATAGAGAATTTTAAAATAGAAAATAGAAAGAAAAGAGAATAGAACGGAACAGAAAACAACAGAATCACATCAGAATCTCACCATTCGCAGCGGAACAACATATAATAATAAATGAATAATCTTTAAACAAAGAACTATATCAGTTATTACATTACATCACATTTCATTACATCATATCATCAGAGTGTACAACAACAACAAACAGTGCAGCGGAAAAGAAATAATATATAACTAGTAATACGCCATGCCATCCAGCTTGCCTCCAGCAACTCCAGAATATCCAGAATATCCTGATAAACCTAACTCTTAACTGCCCGTGTGGAAATTGGTGGGCACCCAGAGTTTAGGAAGGAAAACAATAAACTCCAAGTCAGTCATGTGACTGGTGTGAGAACTCAAAACAGTTTATTTATCTTTAAAATCAAAATAGAGGAATATTTTTAAGTCAATTCGCAATGCTTTTTAAAAGTGAGACTACCATAAGGCCTCCCGCACACACACACATGCAAACGCAGAATCGGAGGAGATTTCTCCTTATGATAGTCAAAGATGCTTGATACGCATTAAAAAGAACATTTGATATTATTACTAGTGCATAGTGTAGGAAAAATTTATTTCGAAAGTAGAATATAAATCTTAGCCAACATACGACCATTATCGTATGCCTACTATAGCTACTATCCAAACAGTGGTAACCACCATAAGTGAATGGCAGGTTCTACAACTAATACCGTACAAGTTTCATATTGGGAATTGGATTTCCAACGAATGATCAGGCCAAGGAACTTCCCATTGCCACATGAGAATGCCTCTGGATGGACATCCCTGAGAACCAAACCGGATCTCTACCAACACAAGGCCGGGTTACCCCTAACTGAGTAACAACTGACCGAATATGCCATCCCCCGATCCTTTGGGACCTTTTCACCGAGCGCTCGTAATCAATTCACACAATCATAACAAAGTGTTTTCAACATGAGTAAGTATCTGGGCTCCATACCATGATACCACCCTTTTCCAGAAGGAAATGGACACATCCTAAAGGGTGCTACCCCTCATAACCTTGTTGCTTCTTTCCTGTTTTGACCATTCACGGGGTGTGAGGCTCGACGAAGTCACGTCCACAAAAACATACTTTATACAAAAGCCATGCTTTGGGTCAACAAATGATCAACACAATGATCACAAGGATAGACGATCAAATAAACGATCCTATCACAAATAATCAACACAATGATCATTTCAGCATCACTCAGCATGTCACATTACCAAATTGGGAATATATCGCTGATAACATTCAACTACATAACCTCTAAGCACGTACGTCTCAGAGAAGGGTGTTAAGCTAGAAGAATAAATTCTCTGCCACCAACAGAAATATATTTGAAAGAAATCGGCTTTACATCTCAATTTGTAACGTCAGACATACAATCCATACAAGTCTGTTCCGGGCTCGAACAAAACCGAAGGCACTTACAAAGAAGTCCTTGCAATCCGGATATCCACAATCCTGATCGGATTCACCATCACATATGGAGAACTCAATACCGTAGCTACTCGGTGCAGAGTCAATCGACAGGTCATCCTATCGCTCTCGCAAATATCCGGTCTTCTACACCGATCTTCAAATGCAATTCACAACGACGTATCACATATTCGGAATGGGTTATACGACCCCATGGTCCTTTCCCGGTTAACCCGAATAGTGAGCGCTTATTCAAAAATAAGTGTAGCATTCACATTCAAACAAATCATATCAATTACCCATTCAAAGGGAAATATTGATAGTCGGTTATTGAACTATCACTGGATATGCACACATCACCAGATTCCAAATAATTTTCCAAATTATTTATTTTCCAAAATAGCTTTACAAGATATAAAATTTCAACACTTCAAAAATAAATCAATATTTATTTTTAAGCAGATTCCGCTTTCTTTTATAAATTCCTTAATGAATTTATATTTCAAAATATCATGCATATACGATTTCAACTATCCATTTTCAATTTATCTTAAAAAAAGATAAATTCTAAATATTCACTTCATATTGGAAAACATTTCCATACTTATTATTCATAAGTAATTCACAAATCTTTTTATTTTCGACCTTGGAAAATATTCAATATACTTAAATCGAATTAAGTATATAATTCATTCTTTAAGGAAATCATTCTCTTAAACATTTTTATTTGGGCCAAAACGAATGTCACGTAAAACATCGTTACGACAACCCAAAATCACTAGTATAGGGATTCGAAATTAAAATAGATATATAAATCCCAATACTATACAAAACATTTCCTTTCGGAAATTATTTACTATAACAACAGTGTTATAGTCCACCATTCTCTTTTATTTCTCGAAACATCTATTTCAACAATAAATGTTGAAATCTATGGTTTTGAATCTCAACATGTTTAAAAACATCGTTAGATCGTTTTAATTCTATTTAAAACATCACATCTAAACATTTTCTTTAACGTATTATTCAATATTCAAAAACGTGAATATACTTCATTAACAAATTTCATCAATTCTATGCATTTTATTTCAAAGGATTATTCACTGTCTAAAACGTGAATATAACTCCATTTATAAGTCATAACAATTAACTTATCAAAATAAGTTGTTTGCGGATTTATAAAACAACGTTTATAAATTCCATTTCTATTTATTTATAAAAACTTCTTTTTTTTTTATAAATTCTTTTATTAACCTATTCCAGTTTATAACTCAATTATAAACTAAAAGTTCATATTATAAGTTAATTACTTATAAAACGATTATTTTACCAAATCGTTCTTTTAAAGACTTTCCAATTTATAAATCTTATAACTTATAAGATCCATTTATTTAACCAATCTATTCTTCAAATAATTTCACCAAATTTATAAATCTTACTATTTATAAATTTCATTTATAACTTCACCGTTTATACTTCTATAAATTTCATTCATTTATGAAATTCATTTTCACTTAATTTAAACACTTATAAAAACTCGTTTTATAATGTCTATATTTCAATTTATAAATATCCATTTATAAATCTCTTAATATAAATCAATTTATATTATTCTTCAAAACGTCTTTAAATCCCTTTATAATTTCATCATTCTCTTGATTTGTAAAATAATTAAATTTTATAAATCCTATATTTTCACTTTTTATAATAAATCCAAAAAAATCCCAATTTAAACTATTTTATAACATCATTACTTCATATTTCTCAAAAATCAATCTTTAACTATATTTCTCAAAAATCATAGTTTTTATAACATGAAAAATTATAACGTTTATTTATTTAAAATGGATCAATTCCAAAAATATAGTATATTTTCAAAAATCACTTTAAAAATCATTTTAAAATCCCAAAATCTGGGTCCAATGATGCTACATACCAAATAGTCAATCACGACTACAATGATATCATATATCGATATGATAATCCATCAAATATCAAAATATCTGAAATCAAATAAAAACTATTGAGGAATCCAGTTGGATCCCTCCAACCTGTTTTCCTGCATCCACAAACATTAGCACAATACCAATTTCGCTCCATTACGAAATTATCGCGGTATATGTTCTTATTAAATATTATCCGCTTAATAACGGCGCAATAGGGTCTCATCCGCTAAAAAATACGGGAAATCAACAACTGCAATATATACATATGCCAATATATATATATTGATATTATTTATAATACCAATTTCACTGTTTATGAAATATTCGCGGTATATGTTTTTACTAAATAACATCCGCTTACTAACGGCGTATAATGTCTATTTTAACAATCAATAGATAACAATCATCATTCAAACATGCATTCAAATAATTTAAATCTAACTATTTAAAATAAAATCGAAACCGATTCGATTGAGTGAGAAGTTCTCACCTTGATTTAAATTCCGTTTTAGCGATTTATTTCGAATAAAATTAAACGTGCGTTTAATTTTACGCAAAATTCTCACTAACTCCAAACGACTCCAAACCAACTCCATCGCGTAGTGCTCGTCCATACGATTCCAACGCAACTGAGTTTGCATTTTTTCGACCTCGTATGAAAAAGATATGCATATTTGAAGTTACACGAATTAATCTATAAACTAATTACAACATAAATTAAAATTTTTAAACCCACATCTAACACAAGCCATTAGATTTTGCTTCCACCCCTCATCACCGTGCGTTTGCTCTTCCCTTCTCTCTCGTATGCATCTCCAGTAACTTGTTCGAACGCAAGAACCCATAGAACTTCCAAATTAGGTTTTAATTTCCTAGCCTCCTCGACGCACTTGAACTCGATCAAACTCCATAGCATCGAAGCCCAAACCAAGACGTATACTCGGCCCCAAGGACATGCAACTCGGCCTCCCTATCTACCTTGAAATGCGTGCGCAGGCCATGACCAACGGCCCCCTGTAGCTCACTCCACACGACACCAAACACGATCTCCACCGTTGATCTCCAAGCTCTCGTTGTGATCTTCATCTTTGTAGTTGAACACGAAGCTTGAAAGTGAATGGATCAAGAGATAATCGAGGAAGAAGGAGGAGAAATACTGGCCATTAACAGTGGGGGTGGCGGCTAGGGTTATATTTTTTTTTTTTTTTTTATTTATGAAGGTGTTGGGGCTATTTATAAAGAAACGATCGACACTATTCATCCCGGAAATTCCGAACTCCGATTTACGCGCCGTAACTAGCGTTTCTAGGGTTTACCCCGCGTTCCGGACACAATGGAATAGGTTTCGGAAGCTAATTCGGAAGTATGTGCGAGTTATGGCTGTAAACGCTCAATTTAAATTAAACCGATTTAAGCGATTTTCTAGGCGTTTTAATTTGTATCGGACAAACGGTAAATCCAATTGACTTGAAATTTGAAACCTTACAATAATATCACATTACGGATCCGATGAAACTTGTTTCGTCGAATTCCGAGACTTTTTGAAAAATGGCTATTTTGACTCGCCAAATTAAAATTAAAAATAATTCGATGCGTTTCGAGCTGCCACGATAAAACGATAGCTCCGATTGACACAAAAATTGAAATCCAGTAATAACTAACTATTACGGATCCAATGAAACTGGTTTCGTTCAATTCTGAGACTGTTCAAAAATTGACTATTTTCACTAGTCGATTTTAATATTAAAATATTCAATTTTCACAAATTAACTTTTAAATCGATTTTAAAAGTTCTAAAATATCGTTCTAACTTCCATATGATAAAATAAAATTTTACAAATCATTTTCAATCATATTTAACCCAATTTTCAATTATTTCCATAATTTAACTTATTAAATTATCGATTTAATTATCCAATTAAATCCAATAATTCAAAATAAAATTTATTTGACTTATAAATTCACTTATAAATATTTAAAATTAACTAAATATTCAAATTTTAATTATTAAAAATTCTGGGTCGTTACAGACATGAATACGTCCACTGTATCAACTGCCGAGCAATCGAAGGCCGGAAAACCGTACCGTTAGGGTTAAAGAAAAGGTAGAAGATAGAAGAAGAGAGAGAAAGATAGAACAGAACAGAAAGAAACAACAGAACAATATATGAATCTCACAATCGCAGTGGAACAACATATAATAGATAAATGAATAATCTTTAAACAAAAGAACTATATCAGTTATTACATTAAATCACATTACATTACATTACATTACATTACATTACATTATCAGAGTGTACAACAACAAACAACAACAAACAGCGGAAAAGAAATACTATATACTAGTGAATACGCCACGCCATCCAGCTTGCCTCCAGCAACTCCTGAATTCCAGAATATCCTGATTACCTAACTCTGGACTGCCCGTGTGGAAATTGGTGGGCACCCAGAGTTTAGAAAGGAAAACAATAAACTCCGAGTCAGTCATGGGACTGGTGTGAGAACTTAAAATACTTTATTTTTAAAACAAAGTACAGGATAATTTTAAAATAGATTCGCAATGCTTTTTAGAAAATGAGACTACCATAAGGCCTCCTGCACACACACACAATGCAAACACAGAATCAGAGGAGATTTCTCCTTATGATAGTCAAAGATGCTTGATACGCATTAAAAAGAAACATTTGATATTATTACTAGTGCATAGTGCAGAAAACATTTCAAAAGTAAAGATATAAATTTTAGCCAGCATAGGCATTTCACACTTATGTCTACTATAGCTACCATGTTCAATAGCAGGTTACCGCCACATTCCATGGCAGGTTATACAAATAAAACCGTACAGGGTTCGTATTGTTTCTTTGGATTTCCAACAAATGGTCAGGTCAAGGAACTTCCCATTGCCACATGGGTAAGCCTCTGGAAAGACGATCCGAGAACCTAACCGGATCTCTGCCAACACAAGGTCGGGTTACCCCTAACTGGGTAAATACTGACATGAATATGTCATTCCCCGATCGTAACCGATCTATATCCAAGGATCCTCGATTCCAACAACCACAAAGTAATAAATTTGCAGCAACAACATAGGTTAAGTATCTGGGCTCCATACCATGATACCACCTCTATCCAGAAGGAATGACATACACTAAAGGGGCGCTACCCCTAATAACCTTGATGCATCCTTCCTGTTTTGACCATTTTTGGGGTGTGAGATCCGACGAAGTCTCGTCCACAAAGCCACGCTTTATACAAAAGTTGTGCTTTGTTCAACAAATGCTCAACAGCACTTAGCATATCACACTACCAAATTGAGAGTATATCACTAATAACCTTCAACTACATAACCTCTGAGCTCGTACGTCTCAGAGAAGGGTGTTAAGCTAAGAGAATAAATTCTCCGCCACCAATAGAAATATATTTGAAAGAAATCAGCTTTATATCTCAATTTGTAATGTCAGACATATAATCCATACAAGTCTGTTCCGGGCTCGAACAGAACCGAAGGCACTTCCAAAGAAGCCCTCGCAATCCGGATATTTACTAATCACGTCCGGACTTCCCGTCACTAAGGGTGATAAAACCCCTATATCGGAGATCGGCCGATGCAGAGTCATTCGACGGTAATCCTTCCGTTTTCAAAAATATCCGGTCTTCAACACCAGTCATCAAATGCAATCCATAACGACGTATCACATATTCGGAATGAGTTATACGACCCCAAGGTCCTTTCCCGGCTAACCCGAATAGTGAGCGCTTATTTTGAAAATAAGTGTGGCATTCAAATTCAAACAAATCACAACAAATACCTATTTAAAGGTAAATATTGATAGTCGGTTATTTAACTATGAATAGGTATGCTCAACATCACCAGATTCCAAATTATTTATTTTCCAAAATATCTTTACTAGATATATAATTTCCACACTTCAACCATTTGAAAACAAATTTTCAAATCACTTTTCCCCTTTACCACTTTTGAAAACAAATTTCAATCATTTTCCTTACACGGAAATACTTTCATTTCAAAATGGTTCATTTAAACCAATTAAATAAATCCTTAACGATTTACTTTATATTTACGTTCCAAATCCGTAAATTTATCTCCACACTTCAAAAATAAATCAACGTTTATTTTTAAACAAATTTCCCTTTCTTTTATAAATTCCATAGTGAATTTACAATTCCAAAATATCTATGAATATACGATTTCCAAATCGATTTCTAATATTCATTTTCAATTTATCTTTAAAAGATAAAATCTCAAATTTTATTCATATCCCATTTACACGCCAAAATCCACTTATAAGTAAATTTAACTATAAATCTTTTATTTTACAAAATCTATTCATTTTATAACTTCTCAATTTATAAATCTATAAATTTCATTACTTACTAATCCATCCATTTACTATTTCATTTTAACACAAAAAAACTCGTTTTATAATTCTATTATTTTTAATTTATAAATATCAATTTTATATATCTTTTATATAAACCGTTTATAAAAATCCAAAAATCTCAATTTAAACTATTTTATAAAATTCATTAACTCCATATTTCAAAAATTACATTTTAACTATATTTCTCAAAAATCATAAATCTTTATAATATTAAATTCTTATAATGTTAATTTATTTAAAATGAATCAATTCAAAAATTTAATAAAAGGTATACTTTCAAAAATCACTTTAAAACCCTTTTTAAATTTGAAAATCATCACTTTAAAATCTTTTTTATAATTCCAAAATTAGCCCAATGATGCAACACACCAAATAGTCAATCACGACAACAAAGACATCATATATCAGTATATGATAATCAAAAAATATCACAATATCTGTAATCAAATAAATACTGGTGAGGAATCCAGTTGGATCCCTACACCTGTTTCCCTGCATCCACAGATGTTAGCACAATACCAATTCCGTTCCAATACGGAATATTCGCGGTACATAGGATTTATAAAATACTATCCGCTATTATGCGGCGCAATAGGGTCTCATCCGCTAGATAATGCGGGAAAATCAACTCCAAGTACATAAATAATACCAATTTCACTTTGCAGTGAAATATTCGTGGTATATGCTTTTAATAAATAACCTTCGCTTAATATACGGCGTATAATGTCTATTTAACAATCAATAGATAATAATTTATCATCCAGGCATACAATCATCAATTTTAAATCTAACTATTTAAAATTTAAATCGAAACAATTCGATTGAGTGAGAAGTTTTCACCTTGAATTTCCAATATCAGTTCCAGCGTTTTATTTCGAATAAAATTAAACGTGCGTTTAATTTTACCCGAAATTTTCACTGCGTTCAATCGACTCCAATCCAACTCCATCGCGACGGTTCCAACGCAACTTGTTTCGTAATTTTTCGACCTCGTATGAGCAAGATATGATTTTTCAAAGATTATACGAATTAATATATATATATATATATATTACAAATTAAATTTTTATTTACAAACCCTAAATCAATCGTGACCGTTGATTACTGAGCAACCAAATCTGGCCGTGAATCACTTTCTTCCCGTTCACACGAGAAAAAACCCAGGCCTGTTCGAAATAACCCATGCCGCCATCATAAATCAAATTTTCGCACCCTACCCCGATGTCTTCCACGATGATCAGATGGCGCAACATCGCGCGTCTCCCCCAAAGTCACCACCGGCCAGAATCCAGCTCCACTCGGTCAACTGTAGCTCACGAAAATCGAGAGTGAACGTGGATGCTTTACAGTGAAATTCCCATCGATCCGTTGCTCTAATCGCGATCATGACCGTTGGATAGCTAGTTCGCAACGTGCTCTACAATATTGTAGTTGGTGATTTCTTGTAATTGTTAACGGATTTGAATAAATTTGAGGAAGAACGGAGAACAATTTCGGCCATTAATATTATCACTGGCGGCTGTAACCCTAGCCAGCGTGTTGAGTGAAAAAAAATGAAAAGAGTGGTGCTTTTATAGAAAATTTTCAAATTACTATTCACTCGAAATTTTCCGAACTCCAAACAAAGCGTGCTGGCTGGCGTTTCCAGGGTTTACCCCGCGTTCCGGACATAATGGAATAGGTTTCGGAGGCTAATTTGATCATCTATGCGAGTTACGGAAATAAACGATCGATTTTAAATTAAATCGGTTAAGCTAATTTCTATGCGTTTGGGCTCGACCCGGACAAACGGTAAATCCGATTGACACGAAATTTGAAACCATACAATAATATCACATTACGGATCCGATGAAACTGGTTTCGTCGAAATCCGAGGCTGTTTAAAAATGACTATTTTAACTACTAATCTGCATGCTGCTTCCCTTTTTGTGCTTGCTGACCCCTCACCAATTCTCATGATGGTTTGAAAGTAGTACTGATTGGGGGAGCTGGTTCTTGTCGCAAACGTTATTTCACGCGCAGTTAAGATAAGATTTCTCTTGCTTATTTCATTTGTCGTAGAAATTAGATTTGATTGTTTGCAGTCCAGTGTGATCAATCTTAGTCAAGTTTCTACTGGTAATGGCTTTAGACTAGAAAACCTTATTATTATGTTCTTGTCAAATATGTCATACGACGGTTGTCAACACTGTATCAATGAAGGTCCTTCATTATGTATGTTTGCTGAAACTTGTTTGTGATTTGATCGATGATATTGTAATGTATTGTATTATTTAATTTTATGTTATATTAAATATATATACATATGTATGTGTATCACATACACATATATAAGGGTGTGCATGCATAAAGTATCAATCTGGAAGTATAACATGTCCGTAAGTTACACCCTGTAAAATTTACATAAATAAATTAATAGTTGATAAGGCTTCAAAATTGGAATGTGAGCAAATGACTGAATTTGGTCACGAAACATGCACTATTGCGTATGTGACGATTTTAGAGCAACTTTCATATTTGGAGTTTCGTGATTGGTGTTCAAACAAAGAAGTTACGAGCGTTTAAAGCATTCGAAATGAAAATAATTAGAAAACAAAAATAGTAATAAATATAATTAATAAACGGGAACCCACCGGTCGGGCCCCACTATGGACCGGTCGACCGCTCATAGGGGTGCAGTCGACTGGCCGATGCACATCGGCTAGGATTTGAAGCTTGGTCAATGACCCGGATTTAAAAATTTTAATCTAACGGATACAACTGATTCGAGTACTTATAAATACAGGCATAATCCGTCTCTTCTCTTCTCATAATTTCTGATTCAAGCAACCAAACTCTTCCAATTTCTCCTCCATTATTCCTCGTAACTATAAAATAATTTGTATCTATACAAATTGGAGAAAAGCAGATTTTTTTTGGAGAAGAGCAGAAAAAAGAGGAGAAGCGAATCAGCGTTGCACAATAAAGAGGTAAATTTCAGTATTATGAATTTATATTCCTCTTAATCACAAATTTCTTCTTGGACCTATAATTCTAATAGTATGCATATGCCATGTTATACATATTTCTTTGGACTAAAAAGGAGATGGAGTTGAATTAAAATATCAGACTCGGATTTGGAGATTTGGAAAGCCTGAAAAGGCGAGTGAAAAATTATGCAATGTAACTATAATATTGGAATTTATTTCATTGTGTTTTTATTTAATTATTATGCCTAAATAAAGTTTTAGAGAGTTGTAGGTTCGAATTAAATGCATAAAATATTGCCTACATATTCTGTAATTTAGGAATATTACTTACACCTAGATCTGGAGGTTAGTCCCCAAGTTATTAAAAGTTGAATATCAATAAAGTATAGAATTTATTCCAGATCTACATAGGGTCGTAAAGATGTTGGTATAATTTAGATCTGCCTTAATTCCATTGGAATGTGAATTTCTGTTTTTTAATTTGTTGGAAATATTATCCATGCTACCTCCATTGATCATCTAATTTCTTAAATATACAGAAAAATTGCAGCGTTTAGATTGACAAGGAATATACACAAAAAGGGAAAGATATGTGTAAAGTATGGATTTTCTTTTCGTGGTTTACACCGTATATTTCAATAAAAAGAAAAAAAATTCTTGTAATTTCAACCGAAGCAAATGTCTTATTTTAGATTAATTTATAGAAGGTTATAACGGAAAACTTTTTTGTAAGGATAATTCTAACGGGTTAAAATATGGATGGAAAAATTATAGTTAGGGATTAATACTAGAAACAAAAAAATACATACATGAATATGTAAAACCATGCTAAACATTCAAAATAAAATTATAATTAATGCAACATAATACACGTTAATATTTGTAGTAGATATATTTAGAACGTTAGAACAAATCGCATAACAAATAATAATATTAGGAAATAAAGATGGAAATATTTGTAACTTCAAAATTAATTGGTTAATAAATGTGCAATAAATAAGGAGTTACAAGAATTTAAATATGTTATAAATGGATTAATGAGACTGGCTAACGAGATAAGGTAAAATTTTAATAAGTAAATAAATGTCATTAAGAAAACTATCTGGTAAGATAATAATCATTTATTTCGAGCAAAGTGGCATTTATAAAAATTCTAAATAAACATGTTAGGTAATAATTAAATATTATAAAGCAATATAATCGTCATTATGGTAAATTATATAGCCTTAATTATACAAATACAGATTGGGGGTTTAGCCCAACACTTGAACTAAGGATGATCGATTTGATTTCGTAGGTTGGGATGCGAGGTTAGTAGAGTTATACAACAGAAGTCTGTCCTTCATTCAAAGACTACCTACAGTTGTGTACACTCACTACTGATGTGGAATATCGCCAACCATAAGACCCACAGAAATGGAATATGAGTTGCGAATAAGAAAGAGAAAATACCGAGGGTTCGCCTAGGATTTGAAGTACTAAATGGCCCCATACCATATAGGAAATGGGGCGTGATGCATTTTTAATAAAAGACAGTAAGTAACTTAAAGGGGTATGGTTATACCACCTTTTGGCTAGGTAGTATACCATTGGATTTGGCCAAACAGACATCATGACCATCAAGGCGGGAGGCCCAAAGAGATGGTTACCAGGCTTGGAGATCAGCTATAAACAAGACTATGGACGATAGTCAAGCAGATTAGGATCAGATCCCTAATTTTTGTCCCAATCAAGGTGCAATCAGTATGAAGTGACATGGAATGCCTCATGAGGATATATTTCAAATTTCAAGTCGATTGGAGTTCATATGCTCGAGTTATGGAAAAACGAAGAGGGATCAGATTGTATTTAGCTCAACAGTACAACTCAACGATGATCACCCCATAACTCAACAACCATAAGGCACATTGAAATAAAACTTTGGGAACTAGAATAAGGGATCCTATGGAGTCTACCCTAGGGATCGCACGTCATTTAGAGGAGTCTGGAGGGATCGGCCCTTATCCCTCCAAAGGGATCGGCTATAATCAGTCTTCACAACAATATCGTAACAAAGATCGATCAATAACTCAAGTTCTACTAAATCAATTGGCATGAAACTTGGAGACTAAACATAAAATACAACATGGAGTAGCCCCTTTAGGGATCGCATGGCAATTGGAGAGGTTTGGAGGGATCGACCTCTATCCCTCAATATGCCGATTTGTTTAGTGCAAGTGAGCTAGTTAACCCTTAGATTATTCTTTGAATTGCATTAGTAGTATGACGATTAAATTATATATTATATTACAAAAGCCATATATAGGAATCATCGTTTTCGATGGTTACAACCGATAGACTAGCATTGACGATGCGTATGGCCCGCTTCATATTTGAGAAGTATTAAGTAGCCAGGGATTATGTAGTGAAATGTTAAGATGTATATATATACATATGCATATGTGTGTGTACATATGTATATATGTGTGTGTAGCCAAGGTTTTAAATCTTAGATTTTGGTCCCGTCTCGTCTCGAGAATTCTATACATAATATCTCATATCAGACGAGATCTCGGGGGAGATGAGTCTATCTCGAGTGTACATCTCAGATTGACATATTGGATTTTAAAATCCTACTCGGGACAATTTCGGAGTAACTTAAGCATCTAAAATTGACATTTTAAAGATTTTTATAATAATTGTTATTTAAATATAAACCTAATAACATACATAGTTTAAAAAAAATCAATAATTTTAATTTTTTTAGAGGATAGTGGCTACATGATTGCTTAAATGGATTTTACTCATTTGAATATTAAAAATAAAAAATAAACAAAAAGTCATCTATTTTTTCTCACTCGTTAAAAAATAAAAGATAGAGTTAGAGGGCCAGTAAAAAAATCATTAGAATGCAAGTTCTTTTGGACGAACATAAGAAGTTAAAATAATGTGTGAATAAAAAAACATCTTCATTTAAGATCTTCTATTGAGATTTATCTAAAATCTCATTTAAGATCTTAATATCTTGTACGAGATGAGTGTCGAGTAATAGATAAATATAATTTTATGTCTCATTTCGCTCTAGTTCGAACATGAGATCTTGAGTGAGATCTCGGGTGATATGAACGAGATTTAAAACAGTGTGTATAACATAACTTGGAAAAGGTTTGGTTAGATATATCGTACTCATATAATAACTAATGGATTAGCCATAGATAATAGACATAGCACTTAAATGGAACCAATCGGTATAAGTTCATGTTATGGATAAAGTATGCAATTTTTCAATAACCAAAATGTTATACTGACCCCCTTCCTCATTTCAACCCACAGGATAAATTTAGAGGGACAGATCGTTGGAACAAGATGAGAACGGTTGATGGAGAAGTCTTCTTATTCATGTTCGAACCTGACGAGGTGATTTGATGTCTAAAGGAACATTGTTGATTCCGAGGTAGTTGCATAAGTCGGTATTTATGTTCTTTTATATTTTACATTCTGTTGTGACTTTAGATTGATCGGTATCTGATATACTTATGTTTATTATAGGCTACCAAAACCAATGATCTGTACTTTAATGGATTTGGATTTTGTCAACATTTAGAGCCATTAAGGTGCGAATTGTTATATTTCGTATCAGAGCTTAGGTTAATCAATCATAGGAATTAGGACATTTTGAGAGAACATATTTTTTTTTTTATATATATATATATATATATATATATATATAGACACACACCCCAAGCTCTATAAATTTCGATCATAGAGTAGTTGGGGTCGTATTCCGAAAGGATGGCCAAGGCGATTGTCAGTTAGGAAAATATTTATAGAGTTAAAAATCACGCACCTTACCTCGATTACCCTATGGAGTGTTGGCTGTATGCAGACATTAATTAAGAAGAGCATGAGTACAACAGATGAAAGATTCCAAAGGCTGGATGGTACTTGACTTCTTTGTTAAAACTTGGTTGCCTTGTGATTGTGGATTTTGATGGATTAGTGATTGAAGATGCATATTTTATCTAAATAGGTAGGAAATAAGGATCTATATGTTATAAATATCTGAAGGCAAGTTCTCGCAAAAGAATGTTCATCGATCACCATAAGGTGACAAACCGAATTTTATCATAGAGGAGTAGAAGAAGAAAAGTCCATTTCTGGGTCCGACCCATATGGGAGAATTAAAAAAATTGTGAAAATGCCTTGAAATGTTTGGATGGATTTCTAAAAGGATTTTTCCAAAAGGGTCCATTTGGAAACTTTAATTTTGAAAGCAGGAAAGTTTTGAAATTCTTAAATATATATATATATATATATATATATATATATATAGTAATATAAAAAGATAAAGTACCTTGGTTTAAAAGGTTTTTGGCAAAAATGAGATTTCCATTTTCGAAATAAATAGAAAAGAAGCATATGATTAGCTAGACGATTTTTCCTATTTATAAAATCATTGGAATTTTTTGAAATCCTGTCTTCAAAGGGTGTATATAATAGAAATGACATTTAATTTTATTGGGGTATGTAGTAAGGAAGTGTAGAAATTTCCGCTGGTAAAAATAAAAGGAATATTCCTGTATAAAAATAATACGAAGAATAATAGCTGGAATATTTTCGCGTATTAAATCTTGTTAATGGCAGAAGCAGTATAAGTTAAGAGTACTGCGAAATAAGAGAGCAAAAGGTTTGAAGAGCTAAATGGTAAGTTCGGGCTCCGTCATGTAGTGGACAAGAATTTTTTGGGACAGCTCGGATCGTGTCGGATTGAATAAGATGTTGCAAAACGATTATTATTATTAATTAACCTGTCCCGAATTAGTTCTAGGTTCAACCTACACCCAAAATTCGGTTAATGGTCGATCCTAGCAGTCGACCTCAGCGGTTCACCGATAACCCTAAAGCAGTAAAGCTCTGGAACAAAATCAAAGACAACTAAATCATGGAAAAGTCTCAACAACACATACACACACATGCATATGCTTGTGTACACATGGTGACATGCAACAGTGAAGCCACCGGACTACATGAAATCTAACAATAACCAATGGACTCAGACTTGAAGTAACAAGAAGGATTAACTAAACCCAGAAATGATGACTAGAAACACTATAGCAACTCAACACAATGCATATGTTAGCAGTGATGTACACATTGAACCAAACAACTATACATAATGTGAAGATATCAAGTGAAGGCACACCAGCTTGAATGTACATAAGCAACAATGCACATCAACTATCAAGTACAGACTCAATGAAACAACACTACAAACAAGCCACATGTTCCAAACAACTAATATTACACATAACTTCAAGCATGCAACCGAATACAAGTCGAAATGCTCAGCTCACAAAAATGCAAAACTATGCCAGAAAGTGCAGACCACATTCATATAAAACTATGGTCAAGTACATACATATATATATATATGTATGTGTATATATATATATATGTATGTATGTATATATATATATATATATATGATGCATGTGTAGTGATAACTAGTACAGCAGCTCGAATGAGCACGTGCACTTATATACATATGCAACAGCCGGAATACAACTAGAGAATCACCAAACAAGTGAGGTAGACAAGACAATAGTTCCGGATAAGTGAAACATGGAGATGGCATTGATGTACACATATAAAACAGTGGACAATGTAACCCAGGCCAATGTCATGATACAACTACAGATGCAAGCAAGTCAGAAATCAAGGCATGTAGCCGTGGTGACCAAGATAATAACAAAGTCAAATTTACACAAAATCAAAGTGGCCAAAGTCAAATGTAATAACAGTTTCAAATTGAACAAGTCAGTGCCGAAGTTAAATATTATCACAGTCTATAAGCACAAAGAAAGGAACCAAAGTCAAGTTTAGATGCTAGAAAATCAAGCCGTGGTAGCCAAGGAATCAAACAAGTCAAAATCGAGCCATGATAATCAAGTAATCACAAAATATACGAATTTGAACAAGTTAGTACAAATCTCAGGCATTCAAGCAAAATTGAACAACAAAACAAATTATCAGACAATCGAATATTTAGGGAATTGAACCCTATTTAAACCCATAGTCACCATTGCCCTAAAATCCATCGAGTTCAAGCAAGCCAATCGGTAAAGCAAAAAGCATAAATCACATACCATTAAAATCGAACTCGATCGAGAAGCAACCGCAAGCAAAAATCAACAAAGGGATCAAATCGAAGAGTATTTCATCACTGCAATATCAAGCGGCGCCTCATTTTCAAAGCCCTAGTTTATAAATTTGGACGAACGGTTATAAAAGAGAAAGAAGCCATTTTTAGCGCGAAGGAAAGAAGGTCGAAGGAATAAAAAGAAAATGGGGATTTCTTATTTGGGCCGATTGCCATAAAGTATCAATTGGGCTTTGTTTTTAAAATCAAGGTTTGATTTTTAAATTGTTTTTCAATTTGTATTTTTTTTCTTTTAAAACAGTTGTAAAGTCTAGTGTGTGACTAGAGATGAACTACAATGGTGTAGTTCGAGACTTCGTGACTCAATGGCTGAGTTGTGGTAGAGTTTTGAGTGTAGAGTCAGGTTAGTCAATAGGACGTGTCGCGAGTTTACGTGTGTAAGCGTCTGACTACTTAATTTCTAGTAGAAACCTTGGTGGCAGCACGTAGGCAGGGTTTTGCCGAAGCTGGGTAAATCTGTGTTGTTCTGTTTCTGTCTTTTATATTCTGCTATTATCCATGTTGCTATTTTTCTGCTATTAACAGTACTGCGATTATTTTATATATTTCCGCATTAATTTTTTATAATTAATAATATCACCCTATTCACCCCCCTCTAGGGTGAAATCGATCCTACAATATATACATCATCAAACACACACACACACAGATATATATATATATATAATAGTTAAATATATATGTATATATATAAGGCTAAATAAAATGTATATATATGAATAATTAATTCCATTCAAATACTTAAAACATATATATATATATATATATTAAAATTATTTCCAAATGAAAATTAGCATAATAAACATACAATAATAATTTTATCATTATTTTATATATATATAATAAATAGTTTCGTTCATAATAATTAAAAATATTAGTAATAAATATTGAAAAAACAAATTTTAAAATGTCAGAAAATTTAGGATCATAAAATACAGGTTTTAAATTTTTTTTCATGATTTTTTGAAATAAAATATTATTTTTAATAAATAAAAGAACTGTTCAACCTAAGTAATTTAATTATTAAAAATATTAAATGTTAACAAAAAATTCTGAAATTTTTTCCATGGGTTACTGCATTGATGCAATATTTATTTTAAATATGATAAACAATTCAAATAATCAATAAAAGATAATTTAAAATTATTTATATGTATAAAAAATTTATTTTCGAATTTGATAATTCATATTATGTATAAATAGGTGAAAGGAAAAATTCTAAGCCGTTTATACGCTATAAATATACATATATGTAGTTATATGTTTAAAATATACATTAGTCTATATTTAAATTAATATATAAATATACGCAAAATAATTAATAATGAAATTTTTTAATTTCTTACAGCAAATTATGTTTGTTTATACATAAATTATAACACATGATAATATAACCATGCACATAACCAAACTAATTTGTGACAACTACATATACCTACGAAAATCTCACCTAACTAGTTATACAGCATTAATATATATACAGATTTGGGATTATTCAATATTAAATCATAAATATGATATGATTACTGTTTATATAAATAAAATAATAATTGATGATGCCTTTGAGTCCGCTTGAATCAATGAATTCTCTTCTCTAGTTATGCTCGATCCGTCAGATTGCAAGTCTGGAATCGTCGACCTTTTCTATCAAATAGTGCTTTTACTTAACTTGAATTGATTTGAGATTCTTAGAACGGATATGGGGATTAATTTCGGCCAGCAAACTTGATAATTATGGCAGCCAAAAGTTATTTTTTGATTAAGGGTTTAGATATATATACATAGCATTGTACAAGAGAGATATTAGGACAATCTCATTACCTATTCTCTCTTAATCTTAGTCGTCCATCTCTAGGTCTAATCCTAAGCTTTAGCCGCCTCCATTGTCAAAGCCGAAATTTTGCAGCCCTATTGATGGGCTTTAAACCCATTTAAGCCTAAGCCAAAACGCTACGCAATTAAATCTAATTTAATGGCTTATTGATATCGTATATCGATTGGTACATTTATAACTATTATAAATATATATAACAATTTTTATTTCTCAAACTGTATTCAGATTTTTGTAATTAATATTTCATAAATATTAATTAATTTAATTTATTTATAACAATTATAAACTAATTAAATCATTCAGTCTTAATGGAATTCATCATTTCAGTTGCGTAACTCTTAGATGTAAATTTGGTCAGCAATAAACACCGAACAATTCGAATGTAAATGTTTACACGTCACTTAGCAAGTGGTGTGACATTATGGCCAAATTTATCGCCTATTCATTTTCAGTAAAATCTTATTTAATTTAATAAGCATTACCCCTTAGTGCCATTTATATACACCAATTCTCTTCGGCAAAAACTGTATCACTTTGGATTTATGGAATTTGGTAATGGTTAAAATTCCAATATTGTCCGTATTCAACTCTATAGTTCAAACACAAAATCCTTGGTTCAATAATAACAATTATCATTAACCGTACTACTCTGACCAAAGATTTTGACTTTGGGTTGAGTTGACTTTGACCATGATACTAACCTCATATAACTGAAGTGACGAATCCTCTCTTGAATAGCGTCTTCCTTCCAATAATTCCACTCGACCCAACTATAATCATTTGATGTATGTCGTTCCATGATTGACTATAATCAAAGGAGATTTTTCATATTGAATGTTGACAGTATTCTCAAGTCGAAAGAATTGTGTAAATTAGTCACATCGATATTTTCTATTTGACCTTAGTTATATTAATGAATAGAAAATTATCGAGTGAGTCATTCCATAGTTATCCAATAACTATCAGCACGTAACCCCTTGCTGCCCCCTATAGTCATGAGTAATATACTGTCCAACATTTGAATAGCGTTACGTACTCTAGTCTTAACAAATACATTGATATCCAGTCTCGATGCATCTTGATTATGAACATTTAAAATGATACATTTGTTTCATTTTGATAAATTACTCACGGTTACAACACTTTGCAACGACTATCACAAAACATATCATTTATGGATTTTCTATTAAATATACTTTTAATTAAATTTATTAATTAATATAACTACATTATATCAAGTATATAATAGAAAGGAAATATCTTTATTTCGAACAAGATTGGTCAACGAGTTAGATATATGTAACAATTTACATAATTGCTCCTAGGGCATACCCCTAACTCTATCACTTATATCATTATAACCATATAAAATAAAAAATAAATTGAAAATCTCACTTTCTTTCTAACAAGGTTCACTATAAGAGTTAAGTTATATTATATTTTTTTGCAAAATTACCCTTGGGGAAAATCCTTAACTGTATCAATGACACCGACTTTAAATGCTCAACTTCTAAATCTTCGATATCAATGTAAATACCATCTTCCTAGGCATCTTCATTCCTATGTTTTGACACCTAAGATTCTCTTTCTATCATGTCACTCTTAAAATTACTACGATAAAAAACTTTAGAAACATGACATCTTGACGTAATATACTCATATTGAACTAATATCTCCTCAAGCAATCCATTAAATAACTCTACCTTCACAATCTTCATAAACATATAATGGGCCTTCACCTTAATCAAAAACCCTAATATAAGATCAATTTTGTCCCTATTACCGTCTTTACATTTGATGGAGTACCCAAAACATTAAAAATAACACTAATCACCTTTTCCACAACATAAAATCCGAACAAAGAAATCTCACACAGATCAGTACTGTAAAAGATAATTCTTTAGGGAGATTCAAACATAGATATCACTTTTGAGGCAATTTTGAATTAAAAAACATACGAACCATCTTTTAAAAAGCTTCCACATTAAACCACGTTTTTAAATTATTATTTAATATTTTTAATAAGAAATTTATTTTAATTAATTTTTTATAACTTCTAGTTTTGTCGATAAAAGAATAATATGAAATATTATTTTTTTTGTATATTTTCTAGTTTCTTTAATCCTTTATGAATTTTGATAAACCAATAGAATTTTTTAAAATAGATAGAGCATTTTTTTTTCAACATTTCCATTTTGTTTTGAAGAAAGTGTACATTTGGACAAATTTGATTTTTCTTGAAGAACTTTGTGAAAATATTTGGACTTTTCTAAAAACGTTTCTTTGGAAATATTGGATTTTGTTAAAAGATGAATCTTCTTTGAAAAAAAACCAAACTTTTGAAGAAAAATGACATTTTTATTGAAAATATTTGATTTTAAACTAATGTCTAAATTTCACACAGTCATTTATTTTATTGATGTTATTATATCCGTCTTGAATAAAATAAAAATCTAGTTTGATTCGTTTTTATTTATTAAATTACCGTTTAGTTTTTTCAACATGAACGGATGAGGTATTATACACGTTACCCGGATATTGCTAAGATACTCTGTAGTGTTGGGGTAAGCGGTAGAAATTAACATTGGTATAATAACTGCTTTATTGAGGAGAGAAGCCAAATGTTGGGCGGGGCTTTTGAATCATTGGACGCACGTTCTTACTTCAGCCAGAGCACTCAAGTTTAACCTAACTTTTCGTCTTCCTCCTCCTGTAAATGTCCAAACTCACATTTCAATTGAAGAACTAAAATTAATGTTACATGTAGATGTCAACAGGAACACCTCTACACGATGATTTCAAGTATAACACAAGTCAACATTTCTCAAAACAACATCAAATAGAAGTACAAAAGGAAGAGTTCGAAATTTTAGGTTTTTCCTTGTCTTTATCGTTTGTCCGGATTTTATAGTAGGGAAGAAATTTCACTGCTAAACGTGACGGCTACGGAGCTCTATCTACGTGATCGTCCCTGAATTTCGGCAACGATTGAAATTTTGAATCGGTTCTTATTCTTACTATGTCGATAAACTTATTTTAATTAATATTTACACTACAATACAGTTTTATCCGCATACGTTACATCAAATTATCTTATTTGATGTACAGGAGGTTCATAGGATCATAGCAAGATTTGATTGACATGGAGTTGTATAAAATTGAAAGTTCTTTTTTTTTGCTACTGTCTGGATCTGAAAAATATGCAGTGAAATTTTGAGACGGAGTGAGCAGTCATGGTTTATTGGAAAAAGGGAAATGGAGCGGTGGAGTGCGGGGAATCTAACCCCGTGCCTCTCGCATGCGAAGCGAGCGCTCTACCATATGAGCTACACCCCCAATCACATTATGATTTTGTATTTCTTGCTTCCATCAAAGAGAAATTGTCATCCATTTTGTACTGCCCTTCGTAAGGCTGCATAAAGGTTGAGTTGAATTGGATTGGACTGAATACTTCACTCGACCTATATAGGTATGAGTTAAAGTTAGAGTACCATCACATTAATTCATTCGCTACATATTTAGTCAAGAACGTTGTTTCAAAATACATTTAAAATGCTCTAAGAATATTTCTCAAAAAGCTCACAATCAATCCTATGGGTTTTTGGCCAATCTAATTTTGCTTGGATTGACACCAAATATGATTTTTTAAGCCTATATTTATTCTAGAATACACATGATCTATTATAGTTTTAAACTGCTCTAATTTTACTTGGACCGAAATTGAATGAGTTTCTTGGATAGGATTGGATTGGGTCAAAATAAGGTTGGATTGAACAAAATATCACACCCGACATGTACGTAGTATGTGTTAAAAGTTGTAACCTATATCTAATCCAAACTTGGTTGGTAGTTGAGTTTGGCTAGGTTTACGTGGGTTGAGCCGGATTGGTTGGTGTGTTGGATTAGGGTCAAGTATGAGGTGTCTGCCCCTAGGTCCGTGGACTGGATAGAGTAGACTAACTACTAGGGAATACCAATCCTATAGATATAGATGTTAGAGGCCCTTTACAGCGATGAATGAGATATTGTCTCACATCGCCAAAAATATGTGCATTTTTATGTTTATGTAGTAAATCTCTCAAACCTATATTGGTTCTTAGGGCCAGATAATTTTATGCGAGGGAGGGGACTTATATGGCCATGAACTAACACACACGCCATCCGCCTGTCCCGTATCGAACCAGATCGGGTGCGGGTCCAGTAAAAGCAGATTGTGTTATGTTATTGCCGGACAAAAGTGAACAGTTTTTTGACTGTTTAAATTCAAACAGATGAGAGTCACATCTGTTTGAACGGACACGGACGCTGCTTTTTCAAACGAAGAGACCGGTTTCATATGAAACGAAGAGACGCGACCGGTTTCCAACGGATATAGCCGTTGCGAATTGGTTGTGTTGCAAATTGAAACGAAGAGACGCTTCCTTTTTTTAACGGATGTAGTCGTTCCAAATTTTCTGAAGAGACGCGGCTTTTTTTCAACGGGTGGAGGCGTGTGGAATCAAACCCTTTGTCTCTCGCTTGCAAAGTGAACACTATATCATATGAGATCTTGTTCCCACTAACTGAAATTGTCATTCATATTATGTTGTTCATTGACTTTTATAGAGCAGAATGCCTGCTTTAATCCTTTAAAGATAGCTATGAATGATTAATCTCTGATTGATCCATGTTGTAAAAGCTTCATTAGAATTTGAACTGTTAAGTAAATATAACAAATACAACAAATTAGTCAAAACAATTATCATTAATCACCATACTATTCTATATTGTTTAGTAGCGGCGAATTATTTTAGTCAATATCACCAAATTAAGCATACTTATCTTTCTGATATGATGGTTAAAGAGTTGACATAAGCTACATTTCTCGTGATTGAAGGAAATAATTTGTCCACAATATTCATTGGAATTAATAAATTTCCATTTGGATATTAAAGAGAAGATATTTGGATAGTAAAGCTTATGTAGTTGCTTGATCTGGAACCGAATGGAACAAACATGGTCATGTAGATAAATTTTATTTGCAATAATAAGCCATGTAATATTTCATTCCTTTTTGACAAAAAGTTGTATGTCTTCTTTCCTTTAGAGAGAAGTTGTGATTCATTCTATATTGGTCATTGGCTTAGATAGAGTTGACTAGGATTGTTATGATAATGTTACCCGTTACCAATGCGAAAAAACGACCACGTATCGATACCATAGGTAAGGCAAAAGTGAATATTGATGCATTACCATTACAATTGGTAAAATGGTAGTTTATATGTCGATAAATTGGTAAATTCTTGATTGGTAATGGTAAAATTTCCCTACACATAAAACATTAAAATTGTATTGCATTACAATTTTAATAATGGTATAACAAGTAAATATCTTGTTCCTAACTGTAACTTTGTTAATCCTTATATCAATATTTTGACTTATTTTAAATAACATAGAAAAATTTCATGATTCATCACAAATTATTTACAACAATATGAAATAATAGCTTTGTTAATTTTAGACTTTGAACATAATAAAACTAAAAAAGAATCATCACCATAAATAATACTATAGACACCTTAAAAATTGATATTCAAAAGTTTTTGTAGTTGCAATTAATTAAAACAGTGAAAACCAAAATTAGCACGACTAGTAAATTCTTCGTTATTATTGGTATATTTACCATTAACAACGATAAATTTACCATTATCAAACTAATAGTGTTGGTAGACCGATATACGTTAATATTGGTTTACCAATTGGTTGATATTACTACGGTAACATTAAATTTCAATTACCATAACAACCCTAGAATAAACTAAGTGCTTAGATTCTTGTAGAGATGGTTATAAATGCTTTACCTTTGATTCATCCATGTTGTCAAAGCTTCATTGAAATTTGAACTATTAATTGAATATCACTAGTACAACAACTTAATTATATGGTTATTATTAATTATTGTTTTATTCTACTATATTTTTGTATAGTGGTAGAATATTTCAGTCACCATCATTGAATTAAGAGTACTTAACCTTCCAATATGATGATTGAAGGTTGACATAAATTGCACTTCTCGTGATTCTAAAAAATAATTTGATCAACAATGTTCCTCGACATTAACTTGGATATTATGGAGAAGGTATTTCAGTAAGAAAGCTTATGAGGTTAACCAATGTTGCCAATGTGTGCGCTTTGGTGCAAAATAGCTCAAGCTGTAGCCACTGTGCCTTTTAGCAATCTAAGGCGCAGACGGTGCACAGGACTCAAATAAAGCACAAAAGGCGCACGAATCGAAAAGCCCAAAGAGGTAGCTCCAATGAATTGTACAATATGAGATAAAATTTGGCCTTTAGCCGCAAAATCCGATCAGAATGTACCTATTTAGCTTTAGCATACCTGACAACTCATTTCCGACTTAATCTAGGTTTCGAACAAAATGAATTGAAGGTCTTTGTGACTTCTCATATTGAGTTGGGTTGGATATGTGAGATTCTATTCTCCAAATTACATGTATGTGCATTTTTTGAAAATGTAAAACTCGAATATCAATAGCAGTTTTTAGTTGCAGATGCTTGTGTAGCAAATACAAAAGATGATGCTCAAGGCGCACAAAAAGAGCAAGCCACAAGACGCATGCCATGTGCCTTTTCGCTTTGACTACTTTGGTGGTCGCTTGATAAGAGCAAGAAGCACGATAAGTAGACAATTTTTTTTAATATAAGACATACATATAGGTCGTGTTAACATGTGTCCATTTATCAATCGGGCGTACAGTAGGGGTTTGTTTACGGAGTAAATGACAAAAAATGACGGACAAAAACCATACATTCATAAATTTGGAGGTGCAGGGAATCGAACCCTGTGCCTCTCGCATGCAAAGCGAGCGCTCTACCATATGAGCTACACCCCCATTCATGTCATAATTTTGTTTGTCTTTTACATATTAAATTAATTGTCATTCATTGCAGTATCGACCCTTAGCTTGAGTAGATTAGACTAATTGGTTAAGTAATGTCAATCGTGTAGAGGTAGCTATAAATGGTTTGTAAAAGCTTCATTGGAATTTGCACTATTAATTAAATATCACAAACACAGTAAACTGATATATGGATTTCATTAATTTACTGTATTATTGTTTAATTGAGGAGATATATTTCAATCAATTTAACCATATTAAGCATGTTCACCTCTTTAACATAATAATTAGTGAGTGTACTTCTTTACATTTGATGGAGTACCCAAAACATTAAAATAATACTAATCACCTTTTCCACAACACAAAATTCGAACAAAGAAATCTCACTCAAATCAGCACTGTAAAAGATAATTCTTTAGGGAGATTCAAACATAGATACCACTTTTGAGGCAATTTTGAATTAAAAAACATACAAACCATCTTTTAAAAAGCTTCCACATTAAACCACGTTTTAAAATTATTATTTAATATTTTTAATAAGAAATTTATTTTAATTAATTTTTTATAACTTCTAGTTTTGCCGATAAAAGAATAATATGAAATATTATTTTTTCGTATATTTTCTACTTTCTTTAATCCTTTATGAATTTTGATGAACTAATGAATTTTGCTAGAATTTTTTAAAATGGATAGAGCATTTTTTTTCAACATTTCCATTTTGTTTTGAAGAAAGTGTACTTTTGGACAAATTTGATTTTTCTTGAAGAACTTTATGAAAATATTTGGACTTTTCTAAAAACATTTCTTTGGAAATATTTGATTTTGTTAAAATACGAATCTTTATTGAAAAAAAACCAAACTTTTGAAGAAAAATGACATTTTTATTGAAAATATTTGATTTTAAACTAATGTCTGAATTTCACACAGTCATTTATTTTATTGATATTATTATTATATCAGTCTTGAATAAAATTAAAATCTAGTTTGACTCGTTATTATTTATTAAATTACCGTTTAGTTTTTTCAACATGAACGGATGAGGTAGCGTGCATGTTACCCGTATATTGCTAAGATACTCTAGTGTTGGGGTAAGTGGAAGAAATTAACATTTGTAATGTAACTGCTTTAATGAGGAGAGAAGCCAAATGTTGGGCGCAGCTTTTGAATTATTGGACGCACGTTCTTTCTTCAGCCAGAGCACTCAAGTTTAACCTAACTTTTCATCTTCCTCCTCCTGGAAATGTCCAAACTCACATTTCAATTGAAGAAGTAAAATTAATGTTACAGGGAGATGTCAACAGGAACACCTCTACACGATGTTTTCAGGTATAACACAAGTCAACATTTCTCAAAACAACACCAAACAGAAGTACAAAAGGAAGAGTTTGAAATTTTAGGTTTTTCCTTGTCTTTATCGTTTGTCCGGATTTTATAGTAGGGAAGCAATTTCACTGCTAAACGTGACGGCTACGGAGCTCTATCTGCTTGATCCTCCCTGAATTTCGGCAACGATTTGAAATTTTGAATCGGTTCTTATTCTTACTATGTCGATAAACTTATTTTAATTAATATTTACACTACAATATCAGTTTTATCCGCATACGTTACATCAAATTATCTTATTTGATGTACAGGAGGTTCATAGGATCATAGCAAGATTTGATCGACATGGAGCTGTATAAAATTGAAAGTTTTTTTTTGGTACCGCCTTGATCTGAAAAATATGCAGTGAAATTTTGAGACGGAGTGAGCAGTCATGGTTTATTGGAAAAAGGGAAATGGAGTGGTGGAGGTGCGGGGAATCGAACCCCGTGCCTCTCGCATGCGAAGCGAGCGCTCTACCATATGAGCTACACCCCCAATCATATTATGATTTTGTATTCCTTTCTTCCATCAAAGAGAAATTGTCATCCATTTTGTACTGCCCCTCGTAGGGCTGCATAAAGGTTGAGTTGAATTGGATTGGACTGAATACTTCACTCGACCTATATAGGTATGAGTTAAAGTTAGAGTACCATCACATAGAATTCATTCACTACATATTTAGTCAAGAACGTTGTTTCAAAATACATTTAAAATGCTCTAAGAATATTTCTCACAAAGCTCACAATCAATCCTATGGGTTTTTGGCCAATCTAATTTTCCTTGGATTGACATCAAATATGATTTTTTTAAGCATATATTTATTCTAGAATACACATGATCTATTATAGTTTTAAACTGCTCTAATTTTACTTGGACCGATATTGAATGAGTTTCTTGGATAGGATTGGATTGGGTTAAAATAGGGTTGGATTGAATAAAATATCACATCCGACATGTACGTAGTATGTGTTAAAAGTTGTAACCTATATCTAATCCAAACTTGGTTGGTGGTTGAGTTTGGCTAGGTTTACATGGGTTGAGCCGGATTGGTTGGTATGTTGGATTAGGGCCAAGTATGAGGTGTCTGCCCCTAGGTCCGTGGACTGGATAGAGTAGACTAACTACTAGGGAATACCGATCCTATAGATATAGATGTTAGAGGCCCTTTACAGCGATGAATGAGATATTGTTTCACATCGCCAATAATATGTGCAGTTTTATGTTTATGTAGTAAATCTCTCAAACCTATATTGGTTCTTAGGGCCAGATAATTTTATGCGAGGGAGGGGACTTATATGGCCATGAACTAACGCACACGCCATCCGCCTGTCCCGTATCGAACCAGATCGGGTGCGGGTCCAGTAAAAGCAGATTGTGTTATGTTTTTGGCGGACAAAAGTGAACAGTTTTTTGACTGTTTAAATTCAAACAGATGAGAGTCACATCTGTTTGAACGGACATGGACGCTTCTTTTTCAAATGAAGAGACCGGTTTTGTAATATCCCGGAATTTTGGACAATATAAATTTGATAATCTGTGTCTAAATTTATATTGAATTGATAATTTTTGTTGATAAATTTGAATTGATTCTATAATCTTCTTTATTTAAATATTTAATTTATGAAATTATTTTTAATGAGTTAATAAATTGTTTTCTATTTTATAATGTATATGTATTTATATATATTTTAAATAGACAAGTTGTTTTTAATTAAATTAGTATAACATAATTTTAATATTTTGAAAATTAGGAATTGTGATTTATTTTTAATTTAAGCTTTTCAAAAATATTTAATTAAATAACTATATGATTTTAAATATGTAAGATAAATATTTTATTGGTTTAAAATTTCATTTTAACTTATGGTTGTATATTAAAATATGTTACATAAATGTTTGTGTAATTCTTTTTAAATTATTAATTGATAATTTTGATTTGTAAATTTAATTTGAAATTTAAAATACAATTTAAAATGTGAACATGTATTCATGTAAGTTATTGTAACCTCTTTTATAAATCTATTTTAATTATTTAAAGGTATCTTTGATAAATGATTCAATTGTATATTGTTCTATTTATAATAATATTTTGCTTTGTTCTTTAGAAATTAAATATATACATAACTATGTATAAGAACTAATTAACTAAGTTCCAACATTCATTAATCTTAATTTATATAACAAAACATTTTAAAGACACATGTAAGCATAATTAACATGTGTAACATCTTAGATTCTAATATAACAAATGTAAACTTGTCACCATTTTTAAATGACAAGTGTCAAGTTATATCTTTTATTTGTTTTTAATAAATCATAAAATTTAGTTTTATAACATTGCATTCTTTCATTCATGGCTTTTCTTAGTTTCATTCTTAACTAAAGAAAACTTGCAAGAACCATTTTTTTTCTTTTCTTCAAGATGCATATCCCTGAAAACATTTTTCTACATGCAAATCTTTTCCTGTCCAAATGCATTCTTCAAAAACCCTTCCTTTTCTTTAAACCCATCCTCAAGATCAAAACTCTATGTTCCATTTCAAAGGCCTGCATCTTTTTCAAAACAATCTGGAAATAAATGCAAAACATAAACTGCATGAAAGGATTTTTCAAAGATCAGGAAAACAAGTTTAAAGGCATTCAACATTCAAGTTTAAAGCTCTCTGCAACATTCAAATTTAAGGATTATAAATCAATAATAAAAGCAGGTGGCAACTTCAGTTTTAAAGTTTGCGAAAGAAGTTCAAAAGGGTTTTTCAAATCTGAGTTCTCTCTGCATTTTTTAAATTCAGGTGAGTAACTTAACATATTTGAAAGTTTAAGTATAAAATATGGATTGCTTGATTTATTCATGAAATTAAGTAGGCCTAAATTTATATTGTTAAATATTTTGCTGTGTACATATATAAGCATGAATGCGATGTATGTTTGTTTACCTATGGCACTGTCTGCACAGTACAAGCTCGAATGGATCCAAATTTCTTTCCTTCTGATATCGTTGTTGTTTTGACCTAGTGATTGACTGAAGTATGTTTGGTTCATCATAAAGTAAAGTTAAAACATCTTATATAGGTTAAATGAATTTTTGAATTTGCCTGAAACTCAATAACAGAGCAAACGTTAATATAAGAGGGAAAATTCAAACATTTTGATTTATTGTTTCAGGTTTATTAATAGAAACATCAAGTGAATGCATGAATTTTAAATCAAAAATTACTATTTATAATACTGTAAACAAAGAACGGTTTTAAATTTACAGTATTATACATATTTGATAAACACAGTGGATGTTGGCATTTGTTTGGATTGAATTTGCTTCTGAAGATGGTGTAACTATCAAAGATTGTAGGAAAATTTCTTAAGTGGATTGAAATTTCATTTTGAGGTTGTAATTAGGATTTAAAGTGTAGAACCCTAGTTTTTACTGTGTTTGAGAAATTGAGTGCTGCGGCTTCATCATTGGATCGAGTTCAACCATTTTTGGCATGTTGGTAGATGATGTATTAATGGAGTCATCGCCGGAGTTTGGAGTGTGATAGTGGCCGAAGTTGGGTGATATCGCCGTTGACAGGTTGGGGGGGTGTTTTGTTGTCTGTAGTTCCAGGTTTGGAATCTGGATCTCGAAATTGAATTCGAGTATATGTTGTAGAGGTTGATGTTGAAATGGTCTGAAGGGATGATTGTTGGCAGTGGGGTGGTCGTATGGATGGCCAGAGATGGCCGGAGATTATGTGCAGGTGCACAGTGGTGATGAGGACATGTTGAGGTGGGTCACAGTTTATTTTCCCGTGATGGTCTCGGGTATTTTGAAGGTAGACTCGGAGCAGAGAAGTTGTTGACTTGAAGTAAAGGCAGAGAGGACTCGAGTGAGTGGTGTTGCAGGTTTTAAAACAAAACCAGGGAAACTGTTTTTTTTCAAGGTTTTATAAAATTGAAGTGGAGATTTGAAATGCAAACTAAAAATTTGAAACCAAGTTTGAAAACCTGAATTTAGATATAAATTCAAATAATTTAAATTTTGGTCTTTGAAATTATTGAGTTTTTTTAAATTTTAGATTGGGTTTTAAATCTAAAATCAGAAACCTGTTTGCAGTTTTGAAGATTAAAAGCAAGTTTTAAATATGAACTAGAATCTCAACTTAGGATTTAAAACCTGAATTTAAATATGAATTCAAATAAGTTTGAATTCTGGCTTTTTGAAATAATTTAAATTCAGAAAAAAAAATTTCAAAGTTGGTTTTTAAATAAAACAGAAACTGTTTTCTGTTTTTAAATGTAAAGGTCAGGTTTAAATTGCAAGTGGAGATTTAAACTGAGTTTTTAATATGAAATTTGAATATGAATTCAAATTAGATTGTCTGAGATTTGAATTCATTTATGTTTTTAAATTTAAATTTGATTTCAAACTCACAAGTGTAAATGCATATGTGTTTTGCATTTGAATTGGAAGGTTAAATTTTAAATTAGAAATCCAAAGTGAATTCAAATCTGGGTTTTTAAATCTGGAATAAAATTCAAACTTCAGATTTTTAAAATAAAAGTTTAAATTTAAATTGCTTTTGAATGATTAAATGATTTGCATTTGAATTGAGGGTGTAGATTGTAGGAAGAATTTTAAAGAGTTAAAAACTAAAATGAATTTGGAAGTTGTATTTCAATTTTGAAATTTTAAAGAAATTTTTTAATTGATTTGAATTTAAATTGAATTTGTAATTTAAATTGTTTTAACTTATTGATAAGGTAGATGTTTTAACATATATGATAAAAAAAAGTTTTGAATTGTTTTAAAATCTTATTTAAGATAAATTTGAGTCTTAAGTTTAAAATGAAGTTAAATAGAATTTAAAGTAAATTTAAAAACATTTTGTTTTTAAGTGTATAATTAAAAAAGAAATGTTTATCTAAAAGATAAATAAAATTAAATGATTGGATTCATTTAATTATTAAGGTAATTAAGATGAAAATTAATTATTTAATTAATTAATTATGTGGATGTTTAATTAAGTAATTAATGATTTTTAAGTTAATTAATTAGATTTGAGATTAATTAATTAAGGTTAATTAATCTATAATTAAGGATGGTTAATTAAATTTTAATTAATGATTAAGATTTTAATTAATACTTAATTAATTAATAATTAGTGATTAATTAAGTTGTAATTAAGTATTAATTAATTGACAATTAATAATGATTAATTTAAGTTAATTCTTAATTAAGTAATTAAGAAATGTTAATGAAGTCATTAACTTAAGATTATTTAACAATTAATTAATGTGATTAATTTAGATAATTAATTAGATTAATTAATTTATAATAGTCATTTATGTAATTGTTTAAGTTTAATTACTTAATAAAAGTAATTAAAGAATTAATTACTTGGTGTAATTAATTTGATTAATGTGATTAGTTTAGATTAATTAAGTTAAATTAATTTAAACATTTGTTGATTGTTTGATAATTACTTTATGTAATTTATGAATTTGTAATTACTTAAGGAAGTAATTAATAATTACAGGATGTAATTAAAGATATTTGATATAGAAGTAAATTGGATTTAAATTACTTTGAAATTAATCAAGGGGATTAATTTAGATAATTAATTTAGAATAATTAATTATGGGATGAGTAATTAAAGTAGTTAATTATTGAATGGTTATTAATCATGGGTGATTAATATTTATATATGGATTAATTTCAGATTAATTACTTATGTAATTAATTTATATTTAGAGATTTATTAATTGTAGTCAGAAATCATTAATTAATTAGTTAATGATGTAATTTGGAATTGATTAATTAAGGTATAATTAGTAATGAATAAATAATTAATGTAATTAATTTTAGTTTATCAATTAATTTAGTAATTACAAGTTAATTATTTGCAAAGGGTTTAAGTAATTAACTTGTGTGATTAACTTATAAGCTAATTACTTATTGTAATTAGAGATAGTTAATTAATATTAATTGAAATATTGAGATGATGATTTATAAATTGATTTAAAATCAATTAATGGTTAAGTTAAGCAGAATTTTAATGACGAAGTAATTAATTTAATTCATTTTAAATTAATTAGAGTTTAAGTAATTAATTTAATTCATTTTAAATTAATTATAGAAAGTGTGATCATTAGATCATTGCTTATGTTTGATGGATGGTATTGGTTGCCTGGTATGGTTTGTAATCTCAGTTATGAGATGAGTGGTGTATGTGATATGGATGCATTGGTTGCTTTTGGATGATAATATGGATTATCTGATTATGATATGAATTATTTGTTGATAATGATAAGATTGATTATCTATTGTGTTGTGAATTATCTATCTGTGTATATTTAGATAATGAATTGAATTGTTTTAAACTTAAAACAACTTGGACCTAAAAGACACGCTTTGGATTTCGATGAGACCGGGATCGGGTTTCCATATTTGGACATCCGAAAACCACATCGATTCCAATTAAACGTTAGGTCGTTAATCCAAGTGGAGCGAGTGAAGACTCGAGGTGTAAGCGCTATACGTTAGTATAACTCTGTGGGTGATTCCGTAATGAGTTTGACGGAATAGTACTTATAGATTCGAGATGGTGATTCAGAGTGCAAGGGTTATTATCGTTAACTCTGAGGGTGATTCCAAATTGAGTGTAACGAGATAATGCCTTCGGTTTCGTTCGAACCCGGAACGAACTTGTATGGATTGAATGCTTTCAGAACATCGTCAGGTGGACGATGAGCATTCTAGGTGATGTGTCCTATAAAGGTAATCGTAGCCTCAAGCCTCATCAACCGGGAATGGCTAAAACAGGGGGTGCAGCAAGGCTTCGTGGGTAGCCCCCACTTGAGAGTAAGATTTACCCCTGTCTAGAGGTCCCTTTATATTTCGGCTGTGTGGACGGTTGATCATGACAACCGTCGGGGTTGTCTTATTCGGAACTGTTCAGTAAGGAACAGGTCCAGCTTTGTGTTGCAGGGGATTGGGAGTAATCCTCGGTACGGTGATCTAGGCCACGTACTGTGACGGGCGGTACCCCAATAGTCCTGCCATTGTATGTTATCCAAAATCCAATAAGTGCCAACGGTTTTGATTGTATTACCCACTTTTGTGGCTAGTAGCTGGAATTTAATAATGTAACAATTTCGGCTATTTCTTATTTATTTGAAAACCCTACACCCTACTATAATATCATCAGATTTCCTATCAAATGTTTTGGTTAGCGTAAGGTAAAAACTTTTCCATGTTTATGTATGGGAAGTCTTACATGATACTTTTCTTTCAAAAGGTTTTGAAAATTAAGCAACTTTAACCTGTTACTCACACCAGACCCATGTCTGACCCGGAGTTATTTTTGTTTTTCTATAACTCTTGGGTACTCAAATTTTTATGAGTAGTCAAGGGAATTCAGGTTAGGATTCAGGTTAGCTTTGACGAATTGTGGAGGAGCATATGGAGCAGGAGGCTTCTGCGTATAGTTATATAGTTCTGTTGTGTTGGTACCTCTGAGTGTTTCTGTATTGTGATTGAGTTGTAATAACTAGACAGGTGTTTATAACTGTCTAGTATGTGTTGTATATGTCTGTGTAACTCTGATATTTGATGTATACTATGTTATACTTATGTTACTAATATAATTTATTTGTTCCGCTGTTGAGATTCTTGTGTTGTTTCTTCTTTCTCTTCTTTCTTTTCTCTTTTCTATCCCTTTCTTTCTTAAGGATGATACGACTTTTTGTGGAGAAAAAATCGGGTCGTCTCACTTGGTATCAGAGCGTTAGGTTGAGTGAATACCTAGGCTCTGTAGTGGTGTCTATCTTGAGAGAGCGTATTTTTATTTTTAATATATATATGTATAATTGGTTCTACCTATTTGTTGGATTACCCGTTCAGGTTTTTCCAATATAAGTTATAAAGGTAGATGAGGTAGAAGTGTGTGTAACACGACCACCATTGGTTGGAGTTTGATGGATGAGGTTGGAAGTGTATTTGTCGAGACTGTAGACCTAATACCGTCTCGAGTAAGTTTTTCTTGGTTTAAAGACTTCATCGATCTCTGAAGGTAACCTGTAAAGGTTCGGAGTTCGTCTTTGAAGTACAAAATTGAGTTTTGATCTGTCGTTAGGGCAGAAGCAAGCAAGTAAAGGTGTCTTGATATCTCAGGAAGTAGTAGCTGCGTGATGAGATGCAGTGACTATGGATATTTCCGAAGATGTTTCTTTGAAACGAGAGTAAGAAGTGAGTCTGCTCGGTGATGTGGCTGAGTTTAGCTAAGTATTCTGAGTTGATAGGGAGTCTTCTGGCTGAGTAGTTTTTCTGAAGTAGAGTTCAGAAGCAGCAGAGTGGATCCGTTTCTCTGGTAAGTTGGCTAGGCCAGCATAAGCTGTTCTGTTGGGTTGAGAGAGAGCAGTTTTCTTTGGATTTAGGCTGAGTTGATCGCAAAAGTGACTTGCGATAGTATGTTGTCTTGTGTTTGTTGGAGATTATCCGGATTTCTTTCAGGAAGTCAGAGTTTGTCTGCGTCTGGAGATCGAGTTTTCTTTCCAGGATTGGTACAGATGGTTCAGTTAGTAGATTGTGACGACCCTGACTCGGCCTTCGAAAATCGGCACCGGATACGACACTCGTATTCAAATGCCGCAGATCCAAACGTCGAATCTGGTTCGCCGGAGCTTATAACACCATTAAGTAAAACAACACAGCGGAAGAAAAAGAATAATATATATCATATATACATCATTGATACAACATCTGATACAATATGATACAACAGACGATACAATAGATACTATTATACATCAGAGATATGATACAAGATAACAGCAGCAGAAAAGAAAAGATAACACAGCAGCGGAACAAAAATCTCTAATATGGTCTTCAAGAAAGAACTCCAGCATCGGTAATCTCCATCTCCAAATCACCAATCCAGCGATAGCTCGGACTCTCAATAACGATGCACAAAACTAAGCAAGTGCAGTCCCGATCCAAAGATGGAACTAGCTCCAGATAATCTACTAAACCTGACTATCTGAAAAACCCAACTCTAGACTGCCCGTGTGGGAAAATAGTGGGCACCCAGAGTTTAGGAAAGGAACAATAAACTCCAGGTCAGTCATGGGACTGGTATGAGCAAACAAAAACATTTGGTCTTTTTAAAACAAACAACAGAATTTAAATTTGAAATCCGCAATGCTTTTTGAAAAATGAAACTACCATAAGGCCTCCCGGCACACACACAATGCAAACGCACACATGGGGGAGATTTCTCCTTATGATAGTCAAACATGCTTACTACGAAAAAAATCCTTTGATATTATTACTAGTGCATAGTGGAAAATCTTTCGAAAGTATAATATAAATCCTAGCCAGCATAGGTACCATGATGCTATGCCTACTATAGCTGCCATGTTAAATGGCAGGTTCTACAACTAAAACCGTACAAGGCACGTATTGGATGAATGGATTTCCAACAAATGGTCAGGCTAAGGAACTTCCTACTGCCACATGGGATCGCCTCTGGCGGGACGTCCCGAGAACTAACGTTACGGTTAGATCTCTGCCAACACAAGGCCGGGTTACCTCTGTAACTAGGTAACTACTACACGAATATGCCATCCCCCGGTCCTTTGGGACCTTTATCCGAGGCGCCTCAAAGCAACAACCACACAGTAAATGAGATTGGAGCAACCACATAGGTTAAATACCAGGGCTCCATACCTGATACCACCCTTTACCAGAAGGGAATGACATACCCTAAAGGGAGCGACCCTCATAACCTTGCCGCATCTTTCCTGTTTCGACCATTTCCGGGGAGTGAGGTCCTGATGCAGTCTCGTCCACAAAGCTACGCTTTGGCACAAAGCCATGCTTTGGGTCAACAGATGACCAAAGCAATGATCATGAAGATAAATGATCATATCACAAATGATCAACCAATGATCATCACCCAGCAGCACTCAGCATGCCACATTACCAAATTGGGAATATATCACTGATAAATATCAACTACATAACCTCTGAGCTCGTACGTCTCAGAGAAGGGTGTTAAGCTAAGAGAATAAATTCTCCGCCACCAAGCAGAGATGTATTTGATAGAGATCGGTTTAATATCTCAAAGTGTAATGTCGGACATACAACCATACAAGTCTGTTCCGGGTTCGAACAGAACCGAAGGCACTTCCGAAGAAGCCCTTGCAAATCCGGGTATCCACAATCCCGATCGGACTTCCCATCACTAAGGGAATCTCTATACCGTAGCTACTCGGTGCAGAGACAATCGATAGGTTATCCTATCGTTCTCACAAATACCCGGTCTTCACCACCGGTCTTCAATTGCAATCCATAACGTCGTATCACTATTCGGAATGGGTTATATGACACAATGTCCTCTCCCGGCTAAACCGAATAGTAAGCGCCATATTTTAAAACATATGGATATGGGATTTTAGGTTAAGTCACAACTTAAAAATCCAAAGCTTTTTTTTTCAAATGGTTAACAAATTACCATTTTAAATCTTTAAATAAAAAGATTAATTTCACAAAGTTTCACCCAATTCCACAAAGATCTATCCATAGATTTCCAAAACAATTTTCATTCAATTTGGATTAACCAAATTAAATCTTTAAAATTAAAGATTTTTAGCTTTCAAACCCATTTCCAAAGATTTATCTATAACTTGGAAAACAATTTTCCTTTTAGACTTGAAAATCCTTTTAACACAACTTGGAAGTCCATTTCTTATGGGAAAGCAAATCTAATTTATACAAGTTGAAATCTTGAGTTGAATTTAAATTCCAAAACGTCATCTTTAAAAATGGTTTAAACCCATATAACCCATTTGTAAGTTGAATAACTTTTTAAACAATAGTTTCCAAGTTATAGAATTCAATTTCAAATATTGAATTCAAATTTAAATTAATTTATTTAAATTTCAAAACTCAATCAAGTTATTCAAATAACTTTTATTTTTGAAAACTTATTTTCAAGAGTTTTTCAACTCTAGTTCCAAAACTATTTTGGATTCAAAAACTAAATCTTAAAACAATTTCAAAATCCGTGACTTAACTAGTTTCCACGTGCAATCCATATTTGTGTGTGTAATGTGGCCCAGGGGTTCAACACAATAGTGCACAACATCATCATCACAGATTCAATTACTACAATTCGATGTGGGTTTCGGATAACCAAATGGAATCCGACTCCCTGTCGCATCGAAGTTTAAATGCCGTTTTACGGGCAAAAAGGGTTTCACACACATGTAGGAATAAATCACAAATCACAGTCCATCACAAAGCAATCACAGCATCACAACAAAAATATCAACCCAATACAGAACAATTGATGATAGTTAATCATCTCAAATTAGGGTGAATATGATTAAGTGTGTTAACCACACAATTTATTTTTATAAAATTTAAATCAACGATTAATTATTCTTAACTATAAACTGGTTCAATCCTAATTAACTTTATCAACTAGCTTTTCTTAATTTAATTATCTTCATTCATAAAATCCTAAATTTATAATTAAGTAAATCTTAATCTCCAATTAAGTTGAATATGATTAAGTGAATTAACCACACAATTGTTTAATTTACTTTAAATCAATTATTAATCATTCTTATCTATACATTTGATTAAATCTTAATTAACTTTATCAATTAATTACTCTTAATTTATTTATCTTAATTAATTTATTCTTAATCATTAATTGATCAACTTTTAATTATAAGCTAATTAAAAATTTAATCGTTTAAATCTTTATTAAATCCTTATAAAGAGATTTGTTTTTAAGTTGAATTTGAATATTTGTTTTATCCCTCAAATATTTTATCAAGTCAAATTTTTTAAATGATTTTATTTTTTCTTTCTAACTTTTAAAATACTTCATTTATTTCAGACAACTATTTAAAAAAAACGAATTTTAAAAAATCATGTTTTCAGAATTTTCAAAACTTGAATCTTTACTGTTTTAAAGCCCGACCCGAGACCTTCCCCGAGTTTCCCCCCGAGACCAACATTGCCCTACTTTGAGTTCCTATTCGAAACCACCCGAGAGAGAAAATTTTTCACAAATTTGCCTAAGTCCAGAAATCTACTCGATAGAGCTCCAAAACTTCACGATCTCGACTTTGAGTTTTTCGCTCAATTTCCCGTGCCATGCTTCGAGCTTTCCTCACTGCTTCCCCAAACCAGTCCACTGACACAACGATCATCCATGTGCACGTGCACCGCTGGAACTGCCGCCGATGATCAGAGCCAAGGCCACCAGTAAGTCAACGATCCTCCCCCCAAAACCACACAACCACCCAAACTCGAATAAATTTGAAAACAAAAATTTGGGTCAACTCAACCCAACAACTCAGCACACCTCGCCAGAAAATATGGGTTGTCCCGCCTCCACCGATCATCAGAGGCCACGAGGTTTGGTCCACAGCTTCGTCGACACGTGACGCTTCTAATGGCGCCGGAGACGTGAAGTCCGGTTGTGTATGGATGGTGCAGCAACTCCATTTCGACCGTGAACAGAAAATGGGTCTTAAACCCTATTTTGCTTTCGAATTAAAGATTTATGAATTTATAAATTGCTCTAGTATTTTTCTGATGATTTAGAACATTGAATCATGCTGCCACAAAGATCTCGAGGGCCAAAGTTCCTTAGATCAACAGAATTTGATGAAGTTTCCTTTTACAGATCATCCTAGATAATCCAGTGAAAAGCTAATGAGAAATTTTGATTCCAGTTTCAAAAATTATCATTTTCCAAGGGGATTCAAGTAATATTTCTGAAATACAAATCGGTGATATTCGAATTTATTGCTTATTGGGTTGTTACTGAGTTTAACATTTTCCAGTGAAGATAATCCCAGTCCCTTTGCTTCGATTTGTTACTGAATTAAAGTACAGGTTAAGCAACATTTTCAACTTGTTTAAAAATCTTTTCCCAAAGCAAAAAGAAGGTAGAAGAAGTTGTAGTTGTAGACAGTTTACTCTGTGAACCAGAGGTTTGAGCATGACCATGCTTACAGTTTTTTTCCATTAAAAGAAAACTACAAAATTTGCTTTGATTTAACTCTAAAGCACAGTGTAAGTTTTGAACTACACTTTAATTTGTCTTGCAAAAGAGTATAGGAGAGAGGATTCTAAGTTCCCTGTAACTAAATGTTATAGAAAACAGGAATAGGAAACAAATGTTTTCCAGGAAATTCAAACACAAGCATACCATTCATTTAATTCAAAGCCATGGCATCCATACACATAAACATAGGCAACCACATTCACACATAATGATCATCAGCATCAGGTTAGGATCAAATGTTTTTCACTGTAAACCCCAAAGTGTTACTGGAAACAGATAGCAAAAAGAAAAAGGAAGAAATCATGTTTCCAGGCAAAGAAAATTCAAGCATGGCACCCATTCACAAGCTAAAACTAACCACATTCATGCAAGCATTTAAACACAAGAGAAAAAAAGAAATGAAGAAGGCATGGGGTTCACTCACATTTTTCCCAGAAGATAAGAATGCTTCCTGACAGCTAATTCAAAACAGAGATGAGTGAAGGCCTGCAAGTTTCTTTATTTTTTTCTCCTACTTTAATCCCTTTAAATTTAGATCTGCAAATCATAATTACAGATCTTTGTTTATCCTTTGTTATGCTCATTTACTCAAATCATTAATAACAGTAATTTTTATTTTATTACTTACTGTTTGAATGTATAAAATAGAGAAGCCCCTTTTTTTTTCTTTTCTGCAGTTTGAATACTAGAAATGGTTTTGTCTTTGATCTTCAATTTTCCTGCAACTCAGATTTGATGCAATTGCTAAAGTCTTTTGTTTTATTTATTCATTTCATAAATAAACAAAGTTTTAAATTTTCTTACTCACAGTATTGTTTTAAATGCAACAGAGAATAGGGTCTGCTGTTGCAAACCAAAAATTCATCTTGACTTGAACTTTATTTCATCCCTGCAACTTTATTTACTTTCAGAAACCCTGCACTTGCTTCCCAGGCTGAAGCAATTTTTTTCTTTCTTGATTATTTTGATGCAGTAGCTGATTTTAAACTGCAGTTTTGAAATTTGTTTGTGTTAAAACTTGATTTTGAAACCAAAAATTTATTACTTTTTTTTTTCAATTTATTCTCAAATTATATTTCAAAAGTTAAAAATATATTATTAACTTATATTGACAGATTTTAGGATGTTATTTTATTTTATTTTATTTATAAGATATTAAATATAGAATTTCAAATTCATAGTTAAATTGTAGAATCAATGTCCAAATAAATACATATCCTATTTAAATTTGAAAAATTCAAATTAATCCACAATTTTATTCAAAAAAAATACATTTTAATTTTGAAATTCTATAAATCCCAAATTCTATTCTGTGATTCATTTATATAAATATACATCTTATTTTTCCTAAATCCAATATTTATTTTTAAGCTACTTATACTTAATTTTCTTATTAAATTTCTGTTTATAATCAAAATTATTTATCTATTCCAAGTATTTTCTAATTAATTCAAAATTTTATTTTCAGAAGTAAATTTAATTGCCAATTTAAACTTAGATAAATTTTTAGGAATGTTACATATTTCCCCCCTTAAAAGAATTTCGTCCTCGAAATTTGCAAGGAAGACGAGAAGAATAGATGAAAGATAGAGAAATGTCTTTCCAATCAGATCGGATAACAATTCTGTATTTGGGTTACCAAATCAGAATATCGACAATATGAGAACAACTCATACAATATTACACAAGATATTTGGGTCCAGCGGCCTACGAATATGCAAGGACATTGATTAGTTCGAAGGGATAACTAATCATTCGTAGAATATATCGGATCCCAGAGAATAGATGGATAGATAGATTCAATCTTCATATTAGTTAACCAATTTACTTAATTTAAAATTTCTAACTTATTTAAAATTTTCAATTTCAATTTCAAATTTATTAGAGTTTAGAACGAAAAGCTGATAAGAAATTGGATGAAGATATGGGGTAAGAATTTTCTACAACGATTCATAGGGCCACCATCGCATCGAAACTTCTTTCTGGAGCTGTCACGAAGCAATCAAAAGAATTTGTGAATCGAATCAAAGGAGATTGATAGAGAAAAGTTGTTTCCGCTATTGCAGGGTATCGACCATTTGTAGTCGTATTCCCTGTCCCCTATCTCGTCCTCTTCTCGCACTCATACTCACTATCAGTGGATAGTAAGAGAATTTACTGAGGCGTTCGAACAGATATCTTAAGGATATACTCATTCTAGGGTAAACTTCACCCTATCTCTAATGAGTTACTTAATGTGTTATACTCCTGAGCTAAGGTTTTAACCATCAGCTCTGATACCACTTGTGACGACCCTGACTCGGCCTTCGAAAATCGGCACCGAATACGACACTCGTATTCAAATGCCGCAGATCCAAACGTCGAATCTGGTTCGCCGGAGCTTATAACACCATTAAGTAAAACAACACAGCGGAAGAAAAAGAATAATATATATCATATATACATCATTGATAAAACATCTGATACAATATGATACAACAGACGATACAATAGATACTATTATACATCAGAGATATGATACAAGATAACAGCAGCAGAAAAGAAAAGATAACACAGCAGCGGAACAAAAATCTCTAATATGGTCTTCAAGAAAGAACTCCAGCATCGGTAATCTCCATCTCCAAATCACCAATCCAGCGATAGCTCGGACTCTCAATAACGATGCACAAAACTAAGCAAGTGCAGTCCCGATCCAAAGATGGAACTAGCTCCAGATAATCTACTAAAACTGACTATCTGAAAAACCCAACTCTAGACTGCCCGTGTGGGAAAATAGTGGGCACCCAGAGTTTAGGAAAGGAACAATAAACTCCAGGTCAGTCATGGGACTGGTATGAGCAAACAAAAACATTTGGTCTTTTTAAAACAAACAACAGAATTTAAATTTGAAATCCGCAATGCTTTTTGAAAAATGAAACTACCATAAGGCCTCCCGGCACACACACAATGCAAACACACACATGGGGGAGATTTCTCCTTATGATAGTCAAACATGCTTACTACGAAAAAAATCCTTTGATATTATTACTAGTGCATAGTGGAAAATCTTTCAAAAGTATAATATAAATCCTAGCCAGCATAGGTACCATGATGCTATGCCTACTATAGCTGCCATGTTAAATGGCAGGTTCTACAACTAAAACCGTACAAGGCACGTATTGGATGAATGGATTTCCAACAAATGGTCAGGCTAAGGAACTTCCTACTGCCACATGGGATCGCCTTTGGCGGGACGTCCCGAGAACTAACGTTACGGTTAGATCTCTGCCAACACAAGGCCGGGTTACCTCTGTAACTAGGTAACTACTACACGAATATGCCATCCCCCGGTCCTTTGGGACCTTTATCCGAGGCGCCTCAAAGCAACAACCACACAGTAAATGAGATTGGAGCAACCACATAGGTTAAATACCAGGGCTCCATACCTGATACCACCCTTTACCAGAAGGGAATGACATACCCTAAAGGGAGCGACCCTCATAACCTTGCCGCATCTTTCCTGTTTCGACCATTTCCGGGGAGTGAGGTCCTGATGCAGTCTCGTCCACAAAGCTACGCTTTGGCACAAAGCCATGCTTTGGGTCAACAGATGACCAAAGCAATGATCACAAAGATAAATGATCAAACAAATGATCATATCACAAATGATCAACCAATGATCATCACCCAGCAGCACTCAGCATGCCACATTACCAAATTGGGAATATATCACTGATAAATATCAACTACATAACCTCTGAGCTCGTACGTCTCAGAGAAGGGTGTTAAGCTAAGAGAATAAATTCTCCGCACCAAGCAGAGATGTATTTGATAGAGATCAGTTTAATATCTCAAAGTGTAATGTCGGACATACAACCATACAAGTCTGTTCCGGGTTCGAACAGAACCGAAGGCACTTCCGAAGAAGCCCTTGCAAATCCGGGTATCCACAATCCCGATCGGACTTCCCATCACTAAGGGAATCTCTATACCGTAGCTACTCGGTGCAGAGACAATCGATAGGTTATCCTATCGTTCTCACAAATACCCGGTCTTCACCACCGGTCTTCAATTGCAATCCATAACGTCGTATCACTATTCGGAATGGGTTATATGACACAAGGTCCTCTCCCGGCTAAACCGAATAGTAAGCGCCATATTTTAAAACATATGGATATGGGATTTTAGGTTAAGTCACAACTTAAAAATCCAAAGCTTTTTTTTCAAATGGTTAACAAATTACCATTTTAAATCTTTAAATAAAAAGATTAATTTCACAAAGTTTCACCCAATTCCACAAAGATCTATCCATAGATTTCCAAAACAATTTTCATTCAATTTGGATTAACCAAATTAAATCTTTAAAATTAAAGATTTTTAGCTTTCAAACCCATTTCCAAAGATTTATCTATAACTTGGAAAACAATTTTCCTTTTAGACTTGAAAATCCTTTTAACACAACTTGGAAGTCCATTTCTTATGGGAAAGCAAATCTAATTTATACAAGTTGAAATCTTGAGTTGAATTTAAATTCCAAAACGTCATCTTTAAAAATGGTTTAAAACCCATATAACCCATTTGTAAGTTGAATAACTTTTTAAACAATAGTTTCCAAGTTATAGAATTCAATTTCAAATATTGAATTCAAATTTAAATTAATTTATTTAAATTTCAAAACTCAATCAAGTTATTCAAATAACTTTTATTTTTGAAAACTTATTTTCAAGAGTTTTTCAACTCTAGTTCCAAAACTATTTTGGATTCAAAAATTAAATCTTAAAACAATTTCAAAATCCGTGACTTAACTAGTTTCCACGTGCAATCCATATTTGTGTGTGTAATGTGGCCCAGGGGTTCAACACAATAGTGCACAACATCATCATCACAGATTCAATTACTACAATTCGATGTGGGTTTCGGATAACCAAATGGAATCCGACTCCCTGTCGCATCGAAGTTTAAATGCCGTTTTACGGGCAAAAAGGGTTTCACACACATGTGGGAATAAATCACAAATCACGGTCCATCACAAAGCAATCACAGCATCACAACAAAAATATCAACCCAATACAGAACAATTGATGATAGTTAATCATCTCAAATTAGGGTGAATATGATTAAGTATGTTAACCACACAATTTATTTTTATAAAATTTAAATCAACGATTAATTATTCTTAACTATAAACTGGTTCAATCCTAATTAACTTTATCAACTAGCTTTTCTTAATTTAATTATCTTCATTCATAAAATCCTAAATTTATAATTAAGTAAATCTTAATCTCCAATTAAGTTGAATATGATTAAGTGAATTAACCACACAATTGTTTAATTTACTTTAAATCAATGATTAATTATTCTTATCTATACATTTGATTAAATCTTAATTAACTTTATCAATTAATTACTCTTAATTTATTTATCTTAATTAATTTATTCTTAATCATTAATTGATCAACTTTTAATTATAAGCTAATTAAAAATTTAATCGTTTAAATCTTTATTAAATCCTTATAAAGAGATTTGTTTTTAAGTTGAATTTGAATATTTGTTTTATCCCTCAAATATTTTATCAAGTCAAATTTTTTAAATGATTTTATTTTTTCTTTCTAACTTTTAAAATACTTCATTTATTTCAGACAACTATTTAAAAAAAACGAATTTTAAAAAATCATGTTTTCAGAATTTTCAAAACTTGAATCTTTACTGTTTCAAAGCCCGACCCGAGACCTTCCCCGAGTTTCCCCCCGAGACCAACATTGCCCTGCTTCGAGTTCCTATTCGAAACCACCCGAGAGAGAAAATTTTTCACAAATTTGCCTAAGTCCAGAAATCTACTCGATAGAGCTCCAAAACTTCACGATCTCGACTTCGAGTTTTTCGCTCAATTTCCCGTGCCATGCTTCGAGCTTTCCTCACTGCTTCCCCAAACCAGTCCACTGACACAACGATCATCCATGTGCACGTGCACCGCTGGAACTGCCGCCGATGGTCAGAGCCAAGGCCACCAGTAAGTCAACGATCCTCCCCCCAAAACCACACAACCACCCAAACTCGAATAAATTCGAAAACAAAAATTTGGGTCAACTCAACCCAACAACTCAGCACACCTCGCCAGAAAATATGGGTCGTCCCGCCTCCACCGATCATCAGAGGCCACGAGGTTTGGTCCACAGCTTCGTCGACACGTGACGCTTCTAATGGCGCCGGAGACGTGAAGTCCGGTCGTGTATGGATGGTGCAGCAACTCCATTTCGACCGTGAACAGAAAATGGGTCTTAAACCCTATTTTGCTTTCGAATTAAAGATTTATGAATTTATAAATTGCTCTAGTATTTTTCTGATGATTTAGAACATTGAATCATGCTGCCACAAAGATCTCGAGGGCCAAAGTTCCTTAGATCAACATAATTTGATGAAGTTTCCTTTTACAGATCATCCTAGATAATCCAGTGAAAAGCTAATGAGAAATTTTGATTCCAGTTTCAAAAATTATCATTTTCCAAGGGGATTCAAGTAATATTTCTGAAATACAAATCGGTGATATTCGAATTTATTGCTTATTGGGTTGTTACTGAGTTTAACATTTTCCAGTGAAGATAATCCCAGTCCCTTTGCTTCGATTTGTTACTGAATTAAAGTACAGGTTAAGCAACATTTTCAACTTGTTTAAAAATCTTTTCCCAAAGCAAAAAGAAGGTAGAAGAAGTTGTAGTTGTAGACAGTTTACTCTGTGAACCAGAGGTTTGAGCATGACCATGCTTACAGTTTTTTTCCATTAAAAGAAAACTACAAAATTTGCTTTGATTTAACTCTAAAGCACAGTGTAAGTTTTGAACTACACTTTAATTTGTCTTGCAAAAGAGTATGGGAGAGAGGATTCTAAGTTCCCTGTAACTAAATGTTATAGAAAACAGGAATAGGAAACAAATGTTTTCCAGGAAATTCAAACACAAGCATACCATTCATTTAATTCAAAGCCATGGCATCCATACACATAAACATAGGCAACCACATTCACACATAATGATCATCAGCATCAGGTTAGGATCAAATGTTTTTCACTGTAAACCCCAAAGTGTTACTGGAAACAGATAGCAAAAAGAAAAAGGAAGAAATCATGTTTCCAGGCAAAGAAAATTCAAGCATGGCACCCATTCACAAGCTAAAACTAACCACATTCATGCAAGCATTTAAACACAAGAGAAAAAAAGAAATGAAGAAGGCATGGGGTTCACTCACATTTTTCCCAGAAGATAAGAATGCTTCCTGACAGCTAATTCAAAACAGAGATGAGTGAAGGCCTGCAAGTTTCTTTATTTTTTTCTCCTACTTTAATCCCTTTAAATTTAGATCTGCAAATCATAATTACAGATCTTTGTTTATCCTTTGTTATGCTCATTTACTCAAATCATTAATAACAGTAATTTTTATTTTATTACTTACTGTTTGAATGTATAAAATAGAGAAGCCCCTTTTTTTTTCTTTTCTGCAGTTTGAATACTAGAAATGGTTTTGTCTTTGATCTTCAATTTTCCTGCAACTCAGATTTGATGCAATTGCTAAAGTCTTTTGTTTTATTTATTCATTTCATAAATAAACAAAGTTTTAAATTTTCTTACTCACAGTATTGTTTTAAATGCAACAGAGAATAGGGTCTGCTGTTGCAAACCAAAAATTCATCTTGACTTGAACTTTATTTCATCCCTGCAACTTTATTTACTTTCAGAAACCCTGCACTTGCTTCGCAGGCTGAAGCAATTTTTTTCTTTCTTGATTATTTTGATGCAGTAGCTGATTTTAAACTGCAGTTTTGAAATTTGTTTGTGTTAAAACTTGATTTTGAAACCAAAAATTTATTACTTTTTTTTTTCAATTTATTCTCAAATTATATTTCAAAAGTTAAAAATATATTATTAACTTATATTGACAGATTTTAGGATGTTATTTTATTTTATTTTATTTATAAGATATTAAATATAGAATTTCAAATTCATAGTTAAATTGTAGAATCAATGTCCAAATAAATACATATCCTATTTAAATTTGAAAAATTCAAATTAATCCACAATTTTATTCAAAAAAAATACATTTTAATTTTGAAATTCTATAAATCCCAAATTCTATTCTGTGATTCATTTATATAAATATACATCTTATTTTTCCTAAATCCAATATTTATTTTTAAGCTACTTATACTTAATTTTCTTATTAAATTTCTGTTTATAATCAAAATTATTTATCTATTCCAAGTATTTTCTAATTAATTCAAAATTTTATTTTCAGAAGTAAATTTAATTGCCAATTTAAACTTAGATAAATTTTTAGGAATGTTACATATTTCCCCCCTTAAAAGAATTTCGTCCTCGAAATTTGCAAGGAAGACGAGAAGAATAGATGAAAGATAGAGAAATGTCTTTCCAATCAGATCGGATAACAATTCTGTATTTGGGTTACCAAATCAGAATATCGACAATATGAGAACAACTCATACAATATTACACAAGATATTTGGGTCCAGCGGCCTACGAATATGCAAGGACATTGATTAGTTCGAAGGGATAACTAATCATTCGTAGAATATATCGGATCCCAGAGAATAGATGGATAGATAGATTCAATCTTCATATTAGTTAACCAATTTACTTAATTTAAAATTTCTAACTTATTTAAAATTTTCAATTTCAATTTCAAATTTATTAGAGTTTAGAACGAAAAGCTGATAAGAAATTGGATGAAGATATGGGGTAAGAATTTTCTACAACGATTCATAGGGCCACCATCGCATCGAAACTTCTTTCTGGAGCTGTCACGAAGCAATCAAAAGAATTTGTGAATCGAATCAAAGGAGATTGATAGAGAAAAGTTGTTTCCGCTATTGCAGGGTATCGACCATTTGTAGTCGTATTCCCTGTCCCCTATCTCGTCCTCTTCTCGCACTCATACTCACTATCAGTGGATAGTAAGAGAATTTACTGAGGCGTTCGAACAGATATCTTAAGGATATACTCATTCTAGGGTAAACTTCACCCTATCTCTAATGAGTTACTTAATGTGTTATACTCCTGAGCTAAGGTTTTAACCATCAGCTCTGATACCACTTGTGACGACCCTGACTCGGCCTTCGAAAATCGGCACCGAATACGACACTCGTATTCAAATGCCGCAGATCCAAACGTCGAATCTGGTTCGCCGGAGCTTATAACACCATTAAGTAAAACAACACAGCGGAAGAAAAAGAATAATATATATCATATATACATCATTGATAAAACATCTGATACAATATGATACAACAGACGATACAATAGATACTATTATACATCAGAGATATGATACAAGATAACAGCAGCAGAAAAGAAAAGATAACACAGCAGCGGAACAAAAATCTCTAATATGGTCTTCAAGAAAGAACTCCAGCATCGGTAATCTCCATCTCCAAATCACCAATCCAGCGATAGCTCGGACTCTCAATAACGATGCACAAAACTAAGCAAGTGCAGTCCCGATCCAAAGATGGAACTAGCTCCAGATAATCTACTAAACCTGACTATCTGAAAAACCCAACTCTAGACTGCCCGTGTGGGAAAATAGTGGGCACCCAGAGTTTAGGAAAGGAACAATAAACTCCAGGTCAGTCATGGGACTGGTATGAGCAAACAAAAACATTTGGTCTTTTTAAAACAGACAACAGAATTTAAATTTGAAATCCGCAATGCTTTTTGAAAAATGAAACTACCATAAGGCCTCCCGGCACACACACAATGTAAACGCACACATGGGGGAGATTTCTCCTTATGATAGTCAAACATGCTTACTACGAAAAAAATCCTTTGATATTATTACTAGTGCATAGTGGAAAATCTTTCAAAAGTATAATATAAATCCTAGCCAGCATAGGTACCATGATGCTATGCCTACTATAGCTGCCATGTTAAATGGCAGGTTCTACAACTAAAACCGTACAAGGCACGTATTGGATGAATGGATTTCCAACAAATGGTCAGGCTAAGGAACTTCCTACTGCCACATGGGATCGCCTTTGGCGGGACGTCCCGAGAACTAACGTTACGGTTAGATCTCTGCCAACACAAGGCCGGGTTACCTCTGTAACTAGGTAACTACTACACGAATATGCCATCCCCCGGTCCTTTGGGACCTTTATCCGAGGCGCCTCAAAGCAACAACCACACAGTAAATGAGATTGGAGCAACCACATAGGTTAAATACTAGGGCTCCATACCTGATACCACCCTTTACCAGAAGGGAATGACATACCCTAAAGGGAGCGACCCTCATAACCTTGCCGCATCTTTCCTGTTTCGACCATTTCCGGGGAGTGAGGTCCTGATGCAGTCTCGTCCACAAAGCTACGCTTTGGCACAAAGCCATGCTTTGGGTCAACAGATGACCAAAGCAATGATCACAAAGATAAATGATCAAACAAATGATCATATCACAAATGATCAACCAATGATCATCACCCAGCAGCACTCAGCATGCCACATTACCAAATTGGGAATATATCACTGATAAATATCAACTACATAACCTCTGAGCTCGTACGTCTCAGAGAAGGGTGTTAAGCTAAGAGAATAAATTCTCCGCACCAAGCAGAGATGTATTTGATAGAGATCAGTTTAATATCTCAAAGTGTAATGTCGGACATACAACCATACAAGTCTGTTCCGGGTTCGAACAGAACCGAAGGCACTTCCGAAGAAGCCCTTGCAAATCCGGGTATCCACAATCCCGATCGGACTTCCCATCACTAAGGGAATCTCTATACCGTAGCTACTCGGTGCAGAGACAATCGATAGGTTATCCTATCGTTCTCACAAATACCCGGTCTTCACCACCGGTCTTCAATTGCAATCCATAACGTCGTATCACTATTCGGAATGGGTTATATGACACAAGGTCCTCTCCCGGCTAAACCGAATAGTAAGCGCCATATTTTAAAACATATGGATATGGGATTTTAGGTTAAGTCACAACTTAAAAATCCAAAGCTTTTTTTTCAAATGGTTAACAAATTACCATTTTAAATCTTTAAATAAAAAGATTAATTTCACAAAGTTTCACCCAATTCCACAAAGATCTATCCATAGATTTCCAAAACAATTTTCATTCAATTTGGATTAACCAAATTAAATCTTTAAAATTAAAGATTTTTAGCTTTCAAACCCATTTCCAAAGATTTATCTATAACTTGGAAAACAATTTTCCTTTTAGACTTGAAAATCCTTTTAACACAACTTGGAAGTCCATTTCTTATGGGAAAGCAAATCTAATTTATAAAAGTTGAAATCTTGAGTTGAATTTAAATTCCAAAACGTCATCTTTAAAAATGGTTTAAAACCCATATAACCCATTTGTAAGTTGAATAACTTTTTAAACAATAGTTTCCAAGTTATAGAATTCAATTTCAAATATTGAATTCAAATTTAAATTAATTTACTTAAATTTCAAAACTCAATCAAGTTATTCAAATAACTTTTATTTTTGAAAACTTATTTTCAAGAGTTTTTCAACTCTAGTTCCAAAACTATTTTGGATTCAAAAATTAAATCTTAAAACAATTTCAAAATCCGTGACTTAACTAGTTTCCACGTGCAATCCATATTTGTGTGTGTAATGTGGCCCAGGGGTTCAACACAATAGTGCACAACATCATCATCACAGATTCAATTACTACAATTCGATGTGGGTTTCGGATAACCAAATGGAATCCGACTCCCTGTCGCATCGAAGTTTAAATGCCGTTTTACGGGCAAAAAGGGTTTCACACACATGTGGGAATAAATCACAAATCACGGTCCATCACAAAGCAATCACAGCATCACAACAAAAATATCAACCCAATACAGAACAATTGATGATAGTTAATCATCTCAAATTAGGGTGAATATGATTAAGTATGTTAACCACACAATTTATTTTTATAAAATTTAAATCAACGATTAATTATTCTTAACTATAAACTGGTTCAATCCTAATTAACTTTATCAACTAGCTTTTCTTAATTTAATTATCTTCATTCATAAAATCCTAAATTTATAATTAAGTAAATCTTAATCTCCAATTAAGTTGAATATGATTAAGTGAATTAACCACACAATTGTTTAATTTACTTTAAATCAATGATTAATTATTCTTATCTATACATTTGATTAAATCTTAATTAACTTTATCAATTAATTACTCTTAATTTATTTATCTTAATTAATTTATTCTTAATCATTAATTGATCAACTTTTAATTATAAGCTAATTAAAAATTTAATCGTTTAAATCTTTATTAAATCCTTATAAAGAGATTTGTTTTAAGTTGAATTTGAATATTTGTTTTATCCCTCAAATATTTTATCAAGTCAAATTTTTTAAATGATTTTATTTTTTCTTTCTAACTTTTAAAATACTTCATTTATTTCAGACAACTATTTAAAAAAAACGAATTTTAAAAAATCATGTTTTCAGAATTTTCAAAACTTGAATCTTTACTGTTTTAAAGCCCGACCCGAGACCTTCCCCGAGTTTCCCCCCGAGACCAACATTGCCCTGCTTCGAGTTCCTATTCGAAACCACCCGAGAGAGAAAATTTTTCACAAATTTGCCTAAGTCCAGAAATCTACTCGATAGAGCTCCAAAACTTCACGATCTCGACTTCGAGTTTTTCGCTCAATTTCCCGTGCCATGCTTCGAGCTTTCCTCACTGCTTCCCCAAACCAGTCCACTGACACAACGATCATCCATGTGCACGTGCACCGCTGGAACTGCCGCCGATGGTCAGAGCCAAGGCCACCAGTAAGTCAACGATCCTCCCCCCAAAACCACACAACCACCCAAACTCGAATAAATTCGAAAACAAAAATTTGGGTCAACTCAACCCAACAACTCAGCACACCTCGCCAGAAAATATGGGTCGTCCCGCCTCCACCGATCATCAGAGGCCACGAGGTTTGGTCCACAGCTTCGTCGACACGTGACGCTTCTAATGGCGCCGGAGACGTGAAGTCCGGTCGTGTATGGATGGTGCAGCAACTCCATTTCGACCGTGAACAGAAAATGGGTCTTAAACCCTATTTTGCTTTCGAATTAAAGATTTATGAATTTATAAATTGCTCTAGTATTTTTCTGATGATTTAGAACATTGAATCATGCTGCCACAAAGATCTCGAGGGCCAAAGTTCCTTAGATCAACAGAATTTGATGAAGTTTCCTTTTACAGATCATCCTAGATAATCCAGTGAAAAGCTAATGAGAAATTTTGATTCCAGTTTCAAAAATTATCATTTTCCAAGGGGATTCAAGTAATATTTCTGAAATACAAATCGGTGATATTCGAATTTATTGCTTATTGGGTTGTTACTGAGTTTAACATTTTCCAGTGAAGATAATCCCAGTCCCTTTGCTTCGATTTGTTACTGAATTAAAGTACAGGTTAAGCAACATTTTCAACTTGTTTAAAAATCTTTTCCCAAAGCAAAAAGAAGGTAGAAGAAGTTGTAGTTGTAGACAGTTTACTCTGTGAACCAGAGGTTTGAGCATGACCATGCTTACAGTTTTTTTCCATTAAAAGAAAACTACAAAATTTGCTTTGATTTAACTCTAAAGCACAGTGTAAGTTTTGAACTACACTTTAATTTGTCTTGCAAAAGAGTATGGGAGAGAGGATTCTAAGTTCCCTGTAACTAAATGTTATAGAAAACAGGAATAGGAAACAAATGTTTTCCAGGAAATTCAAACACAAGCATACCATTCATTTAATTCAAAGCCATGGCATCCATACACATAAACATAGGCAACCACATTCACACATAATGATCATCAGCATCAGGTTAGGATCAAATGTTTTTCACTGTAAACCCCAAAGTGTTACTGGAAACAGATAGCAAAAAGAAAAAGGAAGAAATCATGTTTCCAGGCAAAGAAAATTCAAGCATGGCACCCATTCACAAGCTAAAACTAACCACATTCATGCAAGCATTTAAACACAAGAGAAAAAAAGAAATGAAGAAGGCATGGGGTTCACTCACATTTTTCCCAGAAGATAAGAATGCTTCCTGACAGCTAATTCAAAACAGAGATGAGTGAAGGCCTGCAAGTTTCTTTATTTTTTTCTCCTACTTTAATCCCTTTAAATTTAGATCTGCAAATCATAATTACAGATCTTTGTTTATCCTTTGTTATGCTCATTTACTCAAATCATTAATAACAGTAATTTTTATTTTATTACTTACTGTTTGAATGTATAAAATAGAGAAGCCCCTTTTTTTTCTTTTCTGCAGTTTGAATACTAGAAATGGTTTTGTCTTTGATCTTCAATTTTCCTGCAACTCAGATTTGATGCAATTGCTAAAGTCTTTTGTTTTATTTATTCATTTCATAAATAAACAAAGTTTTAAATTTTCTTACTCACAGTATTGTTTTAAATGCAACAGAGAATAGGGTCTACTGTTGCAAACCAAAAATTCATCTTGACTTGAACTTTATTTCATCCCTGCAACTTTATTTACTTTCAGAAACCCTGCACTTGCTTCCCAGGCTGAAGCAATTTTTTTCTTTCTTGATTATTTTGATGCAGTAGCTGATTTTAAACTGCAGTTTTGAAATTTGTTTGTGTTAAAACTTGATTTTGAAACCAAAAATTTATTACTTTTTTTTTTCAATTTATTCTCAAATTATATTTCAAAAGTTAAAAATATATTATTAACTTATATTGACAGATTTTAGGATGTTATTTTATTTTATTTTATTTATAAGATATTAAATATAGAATTTCAAATTCATAGTTAAATTGTAGAATCAATGTCCAAATAAATACATATCCTATTTAAATTTGAAAAATTCAAATTAATCCACAATTTTATTCAAAAAAAATACATTTTAATTTTGAAATTCTATAAATCCCAAATTCTATTCTGTGATTCATTTATATAAATATACATCTTATTTTTCCTAAATCCAATATTTATTTTTAAGCTACTTATACTTAATTTTCTTATTAAATTTCTGTTTATAATCAAAATTATTTATCTATTCCAAGTATTTTCTAATTAATTCAAAATTTTATTTTCAGAAGTAAATTTAATTGCCAATTTAAACTTAGATAAATTTTTAGGAATGTTACATAGATGCATGGTTTCCTGAGGTAGAAGTGGGTGAAACAACTCAGGTTTAGGAGGAACATCTGAGTTTTTCTTTATGCATATGTGGAACCATATTTCTGTGCTGGGTTGTTTTAGTCTGTGCTTGTGCTCTTCGTCAGCATTTTCTTCTGTTTCGGATCAGAGTTGTGCAGTGGAAGCAGTTTGGGAATGTTTATTTTCCGGATAAGGAGAAGTTTGTTCTGCCTTCTGTTGTTGAGAAGCAGGGTTTGTGTTCTTGGTTTTTGAGTGATCTTGAAGAGATCATTGGATTGTTTTTTATTCAGTCTGTTTCTTATGGAATCAGCAAGAGTTAAGCTGATCAGGATGGATGTTGGTAGCCCAGGATCGTCCGAAAGGTTTTTATGGATAAGAGACAGAGAAATTTGGATTCTGGAATTGGAGATTTGAATTTGGTTAAGTTTTTCTCTGATCCAGGGAACTATAAGTTTGGGAAGCTAGCTTCGAAGTGTTTTGGTTTCTTCTGTGTTGGGTAAGATCAGTGTTTGGTTTTCTAGAGTTGAATTGTTAGTTTGAATAACTGGGATTCGGTATGTTTCACGTATCTCTAAGGGAGTACGCGTTTGATATTTCTGGTTATAGGACCAGCAGTTTAGGATGGATTGGTTGTTGAGTCAGACTCGTTTGTAGTCTGATATTCTGTTTAGATTTTTTGTTAGGAGCTCTATAGTTTGATAGTATTGATTGATTGGATTTTATAGAGCGAGTATCCCGATATATATATATATATATATATATATATATATATATATATATATATATATATATACACCGAGGAAACTCGTGAGATTTTATCCAAAATTCTTTTGGATAATTAGATTTGTTCTGTTTGTGTGAATTGGTTGCTTAGGTTATTGGCATATGAATAACATATGTAGTGTTTTAAAATAAAATCTTTTAATAGATTATTAAATTAACTTTGTTTTAAATTTCGGGGACGAAATTCTTTTAAGGGGGAAGGATTGTAATATCCCGGAATTTTGGACAATATAAATTTTGATAATCTGTGTCTAAATTTATATCGAATTGATAATTTTTGTTGATAAATTTGAATTGATTCTATAATCTTCTTTATTTAAATATTTAATTTGTGAAATTATTTTTAATGAGTTAATAAATTGTTTTCTATTTTATAATGTATATGTATTTATATATATTTTAAATAGACAAGTTGTTTTTAATTAAATTAGTATAACATAATTTTAATATTTTGAAAATTAGGAATTGTGATTTATTTTTAATTTAAGTTTTTCAAAAATATTTAATTAAATAACTATATGATTTTAAATATGTAAGATAAATATTTTATTGGTTTAAAATTTCATTTTAACTTAAAGTTGTATATTAAAATATGTTACATAAATGTTTGTGTAATTCTTTTTAAATTATTAATTGATAATTTGATTTGTAAATTTATTTGAAATTTAAAATAAAATTTAAAATGTGAACATGTATTCATGTAAGTTATTGTAACCTCTTTTATAAATCTATTTTAATTATTTAAAGGTATCTTTGATAAATGATTCAATTGTATATTGTTCTATTTATAATAATATTTTGCTTTGTTCTTTAGAAATTAAATATATACATAACTATGTATAAGAACTAATTAACTAAGTTCAAACATTCATTAATCATAATTTAAATAACAAAACATTTTAAAGACACATGTAAGCATAATTAACATGTGTAACATCTTAGATTCTAATATAACAAAGGTAAACTTATCACCATTTTTAAATGACAAGTGTCAAAGTTATATCTTTTATTTTTTTTTAATAAATCATAAAATTTAGTTTTATAACATTGCATTCTTTCATTCATGGCTTTTCTCAGTTTCATTCTTAACTAAAGAAAACTTGCAAGAACCATTTTTTTTCTTTTCTTCAAGATGCATATCCCTGAAAACATTTTTCTACATGCAAATCTTTTCCTGTCCAAATGCATTCTTCAAAAACCCTTCCTTTTCTTTAAACCCATCCTCAAGATCAAAACTCTATGTTCCATTTCAAAGGCCTGCATCTTTTTCAAAACAATCTGGAAATAAATGCAAAACATAAACTGCATGAAAGGATTTTTCAAAGATAAGGAAAACAAGTTTAAAGGCATTCAACATTCAAGTTTAAAGCTCTCTGCAACATTCAAATTTAAGGATTATAAATCAATAATAAAAGCAGGTGGCAACTTCAGTTTTAAAGTTTGCAAAAGAAGTTCAAAAGGGTTTTTCAAATCTGAGTTCTCTCTGCATTTTTTAAATTCAGGTGAGTAACTTAACATATTTGAAAGTTTAAGTATAAAATATGGATTGCTTGATTTATTCATGAAATTAAGTAGGCCTAAACTTATATTGTTAAATATTTTGCTGTGTACATATATAAGCATGAATGCGATGTATGTTTGTTTACCTATGGTACTGTCTGCACAGTACAAGCTCGAATGGATCCAAATTTCTTTCCTTCTGATCTCGTTGTTGTTTTGACCTAGTGATTGACTGAAGTATGTTTGGTTCATGATAAAGTAAAGTTAAAACATCTTATATAGGTTAAATGAATTTTTAAATTTGCCTGAAACTTAATAACAGAGCAAACATTAATATAAGAGGGAAAATTCAAACATTTTGATTTATTGTTTCAGGTTTATTAATAGAAACATCAAGTGAATGCATGAATTTTAAATCAAAAATTACTATTTATAATACTGTAAACAAAGAACGGTTTTAAATTTACAGTATTATACATATTTGATAAACACAGTGGATGTTGGCATTTGTTTGGATTGAATTTGCTTCTGAAGATGGTGTAACTATCAAAGATTGTAGGAAAATTTCTTAAGTGGATTGAAATTTCATTTTGAGGTTGTAATTAGGATTTAAAGTGTAGAACCCTAGTTTTTACTGTGTTTGAGAAATTGAGTGCTGCGGCTTCATCATTGGATCGAGTTCAACCATTTTTGGCATGTTGGTAGATGATGTATTAGTGGAGTCATCGCCGGAGTTTGGAGTGTGATAGTGGCCGAAGTTGGGTGATATCGCCGTTGACAGGTTGGGGGGTGTTTTGTTGTCTGTAGTTCCAGGTTTGGAATCTGGATCTCGAAATTGAATTCGAGTATATGTTGTAGAGGTTGATGTTGAAATGGTCTGAAGGGATGATTGTTGGCAGTGGGGTGGTCGTATGGATGGCCAGAGATGGCCGGAGATTATGTGCAGGTGCACAGTGGTGATGAGGACATGTTGAGGTGGGTCACAGTTTATTTTCCCGTGATGGTCTCGGGTATTTTGAAGGTAGACTCGGAGCAGAGAAGTTGTTGACTTGAAGTAAAGGCAGAGAGGACTCGAGTGAGTGGTGTTGCAGGTTTTAAAACAAAACCAGGGAAACTGTTTTTTTTCAAGGTTTTATAAAATTGAAGTGGAGATTTGAAATGCAAACTAAAAATTTGAAACCAAGTTTGAAAACCTGAATTTAGATATAAATTCAAATAATTTAAATTTTGGTCTTTGAAATTATTGAGTTTTTTTAAATTTTAGATTGGGTTTTAAATCTAAAATCAGAAACCTGTTTGCAGTTTTGAAGATTAAAAGCAAGTTTTAAATATGAACTAGAATCTCAGCTTAGGATTTAAAACCTGAATTTAAATATGAATTCAAATAAGTTTGAATTCTGGCTTTTTGAAATAATTTAAATTCAGAAAAAAAAATTTCAAAGTTGGTTTTTAAATAAAACAGAAACTGTTTTCTGTTTTTAAATGTAAAGGTCAGGTTTAAATTGCAAGTGGAGATTTAAACTGAGTTTTTAATATGAAATTTGAATATGAATTCAAATTAGATTGTCTGAGATTTGAATTCATTTATGTTTTTAAATTTAAATTTGATTTCAAACTCACAAGTGTAAATGCATATGTGTTTTGCATTTGAATTGGAAGGTTAAATTTTAAATTAGAAATCCAAAGTGAATTCAAATCTGGGTTTTTAAATCTGGAATAAAATTCAAACTTCAGATTTTTAAAATAAAAGTTTAAATTTAAATTGCTTTTGAATGATTAAATGATTTGCATTTGAATTGAGGGTGTAGATTGTAGGAAGAATTTTAAAGAGTTAAAAACTAAAATGAATTTGGAAGTTGTATTTTAATTTTGAAATTTTAAAGAAATTTTTTAATTGATTTGAATTTAAATTGAATTTGTAATTTAAATTGTTTTAACTTATTGATAAGGTAGATGTTTTAACATATATGATAAAAAAAAGTTTTGAATTGTTTTAAAATCTTATTTAAGATAAATTTGAGTCTTAAGTTTAAAATGAAGTTAAATAGAATTTAAAGTAAATTTAAAAACATTTTGTTTTTAAGTGTATAATTAAAAAAGAAATGTTTATCTAAAAGATAAATAAAATTAAATGATTGGATTCATTTAATTATTAAGGTAATTAAGATGAAAATTAATTATTTAATTAATTAATTATGTGGATGTTTAATTAAGTAATTAATGATTTTTAAGTTAATTAATTAGATTTGAGATTAATTAATTAAGGTTAATTAATCTATAATTAAGGATGGTTAATTAAATTTTAATTAATGATTAAGATTTTAATTAATACTTAATTAATTAATAATTAGTGATTAATTAAGTTGTAATTAAGTATTAATTAATTAATAATTAATAATGATTAATTTAAGTTAATTCTTAATTAAGTAATTAAGAAATGTTAATGAAGTCATTAACTTAAGATTATTTAACAATTAATTAATGTGATTAATTTAGATAATTAATTAGATTAATTAATTTATAATAGTCATTTATGTAATTGTTTAAGTTTAATTACTTAATAAAAGTAATTAAAGAATTAATTACTTGGTGTAATTAATTTGATTAATGTGATTAGTTTAGATTAATTAAGTTAAATTAATTTAAACATTTGTTGATTGTTTGGTAATTACTTTATGTAATTTATGAATTTGTAATTACTTAAGGAAGTAATTAATAATTACAGGATGTAATTAAAGATATTTGATATAGAAGTAAATTGGATTTAAATTACTTTGAAATTAATCAAGGGGATTAATTTAGATAATTAATTTAGAATAATTAATTATGGGATGAGTAATTAAAGTAGTTAATTAATGAATGGTTATTAATCATGGGTGATTAATATTTATATGTGGATTAATTTCAGATTAATTACTTATGTAATTAATTTATATTTAGAGATTTATTAATTGTAGTCAGAAATCATTAATTAATTAGTTAATGATGTAATTTGGAATTGATTAATTAAGGTATAATTAATAATGAATAAATAATTAATGTAATTAATTTTAGTTTATCAATTAATTTAGTAATTACAAGTTAATTATTTGCAAAGGGTTTAAGTAATTAACTTGTGTGATTAACTTATAAGCTAATTACTTATTGTAATTAGAGATAGTTAATCAATATTAATTGAAATATTGAGATGATGATTTATAAATTGATTTAAAATCAATTAATGGTTAAGTTAAGCAGAATTTTAATGACGAAGTAATTAATTTAATTCATTTTAAATTAATTAGAGTTTAAGTAATTAATTTAATTCATTTTAAATTAATTATAGAAAGTGTGATCATTAGATCATTGCTTATGTTTGATGAATGGTATTGGTTGCCTGGTATGGTTTGTAATCTCAGTTATGAGATGAGTAGTGTATGTGATATGGATGCATTGGTTGCTTTTGGATGATAATATGGATTATCTGATTATGATATGAATTATTTGTTGATAATGATAAGATTGATTGTCTATTGTGTTGTGAATTATCTATCTGTGTATATTTAGATAATGAATTGAATTGTTTTAAACTTAAAACAACTTGGACCTAAAAGACACGCTTTGGATTTCGATGAGACCGGGATCGGGTTTCCATATTTGGACATCCGAAAACCACATCGATTCCAATTAAACGTTAGGTCGTTAACCAAGTGGAGCGAGTGAAGACTCGAGGTGTAAGCGCTATACGTCAGTATAACTCTGTGGGTGATTCCGTAATGAGTTTGACGGAATAGTACTTATAGATTCGAGATGGTGATTCAGAGTGCAAGGGTTATTGTCGTTAACTCTGAGGGTGATTCCAAATTGAGTGTAACGAGATAATGCCTTCGGTTTCGTTCGAACCCGGAACGAACTTGTATGGATTGCATGCTTTCAGAACATCGTCAGGTGGACGATGAGCATTCTAGGTGATGTGTCCTATAAAGGTAATCGTAGCCTCAAGCCTCATCAACCGGGAATGGCTAAAACAGGGGGTGCAGCAAGGCTTCGTGGGTAGCCCCCACTTGAGAGTAAGATTTACCCCTGTCTAGAGGTCCCTTTATATTTCGGCTGTGTGGACGGTTGATCATGACAACCGTCGGGGTTGTCTTATTCGGAACTGTTCAGTAAGGAACAGGTCCAGCTTTGTGTTGCAGGGGATTGGGAGTAATCCTCGGTACGGTGATCTAGGCCACGTACTGTGACGGGCGGTACCCCAATAGTCCTGCCATTGTATGTTATCCAAAATCCAATAAGTGCCAACGGTTTTGATTGTGTTACCCACTTTTGTGGGTAGTAGCTGGAATTTAATAATGTAACAATTTCGGCTATTTCTTATTTATTTGAAAACCCTACACCCTACTATAATATCATCAGATTTCCTATCAAATGTTTTGGTTAGCGTAAGGTAAAAACTTTTCCATGTTTATGTGTGGGAAGTCTTACATGATACTTTTCTTTCAAAAGGTTTTGAAAATTAAGCAACTTTAACCTGTTACTCACACCAGACCCATGTCTGACCCGGAGTTATTTTTGTTTTTCTTTAACTCTTGGGTACTCAAATTTTTATGAGTAGTCAAGGGAATTCAGGTTAGGATTCAGGTTAGCTTTGACGAATTGTGGAGGAGCATATGGAGCAGGAGGCTTCTGCGTATAGTTATATAGTTCTGCTGTGTTGGTATCTCTGAGTGTTTCTGTATTGTGATTGAGTTGTAATAACTAGACAGGTGTTTATAACTGTCTAGTATGTGTTGTATATGTCTGTGTAACTCTGATATTTGATGTATACTATGTTATACTTATGTTACTAATATAATTTATTTGTTCCGCTGTTGAGATTCTTGTGTTGTTTCTTCTTTCTCTTCTTTCTTTTCTCTTTTCTATCCCTTTCTTTCTTAAGGATGATACGACTTTTTGTGGAGAAAAAATCGGGTCGTCTCACTTGGTATCAGGGCGTTAGGTTGAGTGAATACCTAGGCTCTGTAGTGGTGTCTATCTTGAGAGAGCGTATTTTTATTTTTAATATATATATGTATAATTGGTTCTACCTATTTGTTGGATTACCCGTTCAGGTTTTTCCAATATAAGTTATAAAGGTAGATGAGGTAGAAGTGTGTGTAACACGACTACCATTGGTTGGAGTTTGATGGATGAGGTTGGAAGTGTATTTGTCGAGACTGTAGACCTAATACCGTCTCGAGTAAGTTTTTCTTGGTTTAAAGACTTCATCGATCTCTGAAGGTAACCTGTAAAGGTTCGGAGTTCGTCTTTGAAGTACAGAATTGAGTTTTGATCTGTCGTTAGGGCAGAAGCAAGCAAGTAAAGGTGTCTTGATATCTCAGGAAGTAGTAGCTGCGTGATGAGATGCAGTGACTATGGATATTTCCGAAGATGTTTCTTTGAAACGAGAGTAAGAAGTGAGTCTGCTCGGTGATGTGGCTGAGTTTAGCTAAGTATTCTGAGTTGATAGGGAGTCTTCTGGCTGAGTAGTTTTTCTAAAGTAGAGTTCAGAAGCAGCAGAGTGGATCCGTTTCTCTGGTAAGTTGGCTAGGCCAGCATAAGCTGTTCTGTTGGGTTGAGAGAGAGCAGTTTTCTTTGGATTTAGGCTGAGTGGATCGCAAAAGTGACTTGCGATAGTATGTTGTCTTGTGTTTGTTGGAGATTATCCGGATTTCTTTCAGGAAGTCAGAGTTTGTCTGCGTCTGGAGATCGAGTTTTCTTTCCAGGATTGGTACAGATGGTTCAGTTAGTAGATGCATGGTTTCCTGAGGTAGAAGTGGGTGAAACAACTCAGGTTTAGGAGGAACATCTGAGTTTTTCTTTATGCATATGTGGAACCATATTTCTGTGCTGGGTTGTTTTAGTCTGTGCTTGTGCTCTTCGTCAGCATTTTCTTCTGTTTCGGATCAGAGTTGTGCAGTGGAAGCAGTTTGGGAATGTTTCTTTTCCGGATAAGGAGAAGTTTGTTCTGCCTTCTGTTGTTGAGAAGCAGGGTTTGTGTTCTTGGTTTTTGAGTGATCTTGAGGAGATCATTGGATTGTTTTTTATTCAGTCTGTTTCTTATGGAATCAGCAAGAGTTAAGCTGATCAGGATGGATGTTGGTAGCCCAGGATCGTCCGAAAGGTTTTTATGGATAAGAGACAGAGAAATTTGGATTCTGGAATTGGAGATTTGAATTTGGTTAAGTTTTTCTCTGATCCAGGGAACTATAAGTTTGGGAAGCTAGCTCCGAAGTGTTTTGGTTTCTTCTGTGTTGGGTAAGATCAGTGTTTGGTTTTCTAGAGTTGAATTGTTAGTTTGAATAACTGGGATTCGGTATGTTTCACGTATCTCTAAGGGAGTACGTGTTTGATATTTCTGGTTATAGGACCAGCAGTTTAGGATGGATTGGTTGTTGAGTCAGACTCGTTTGTAGTCTGATATTCTGTTTAGATTTTTTGTTAGGAGCTCTATAGTTTGATAGTATTGATTGATTGGATTTTATAGAGCGAGTATCCCGATATATATATATATATATATATATATATATACACCGAGGAAACTCGTGAGATTTTATCCAAAATTCTTTTGGATAATTAGATTTGTTCTGTTTGTGTGAATTGGTTGCTTAGGTTATTGGCATATGAATAACATATGTAGTGTTTTAAAATAAAATCTTTTAATAGATTATTAAATTAACTTTGTTTTAAATTTCGGGGACGAAATTCTTTTAAGGGGGAAGGATTGTAATATCCCGGAATTTTGGACAATATAAATTTTGATAATCTGTGTCTAAATTTATATCGAATTGATAATTTTTGTTGATAAATTTGAATTGATTCTATAATCTTCTTTATTTAAATATTTAATTTGTGAAATTATTTTTAATGAGTTAATAAATTGTTTTCTATTTTATAATGTATATGTATTTATATATATTTTAAATAGACAAGTTGTTTTTAATTAAATTAGTATAACATAATTTTAATATTTTGAAAATTAGGAATTGTGATTATTTTTAATTTAAGTTTTTCAAAAATATTTAATTAAATAACTATATGATTTTAAATATGTAAGATAAATATTTTATTGGTTTAAAATTTCATTTTAACTTAAAGTTGTATATTAAAATATGTTACATAAATGTTTGTGTAATTCTTTTTAAATTATTAATTGATAATTTTGATTTGTAAATTTATTTGAAATTTAAAATAAAATTTAAAATGTGAACATGTATTCATGTAAGTTATTGTAACCTCTTTTATAAATCTATTTTAATTATTTAAAGGTATCTTTGATAAATGATTCAATTGTATATTGTTCTATTTATAATAATATTTTGCTTTGTTCTTTAGAAATTAAATATATACATAACTATGTATAAGAACTAATTAACTAAGTTCAAACATTCATTAATCTTAATTTAAATAACAAAACATTTTAAAGACACATGTAAGCATAATTAACATGTGTAACATCTTAGATTCTAATATAACAAAGGTAAACTTATCACCATTTTTAAATGACAAGTGTCAAGTTATATCTTTTATTTGTTTTTAATAAATCATAAAATTTAGTTTTATAACATTGCATTCTTTCATTCATGGCTTTTCTCAGTTTCATTCTTAACTAAAGAAAACTTGCAAGAACCATTTTTTTTCTTTTCTTCAAGATGCATATCCCTGAAAACATTTTTCTACATGCAAATCTTTTCCTGTCCAAATGCATTCTTCAAAAACCCTTCCTTTTCTTTAAACCCATCCTCAAGATCAAAACTCTATGTTCCATTTCAAAGGCCTGCATCTTTTTCAAAACAATCTGGAAATAAATGCAAAACATAAACTGCATGAAAGGATTTTTCAAAGATCAGGAAAACAAGTTTAAAGGCATTCAACATTCAAGTTTAAAGCTCTCTGCAACATTCAAATTTAAGGATTATAAATCAATAATAAAAGCAGGTGGCAACTTCAGTTTTAAAGTTTGCAAAAGAAGTTCAAAAGGGTTTTTCAAATCTGAGTTCTCTCTGCATTTTTTAAATTCAGGTGAGTAACTTAACATATTTGAAAGTTTAAGTATAAAATATGGATTGCTTGATTTATTCATGAAATTAAGTAGGCCTAAACTTATATTGTTAAATATTTTGCTGTGTACATATATAAGCATGAATGCGATGTATGTTTGTTTACCTATGGTACTGTCTGCACAGTACAAGCTCGAATGGATCCAAATTTCTTTCCTTCTGATCTCGTTGTTGTTTTGACCTAGTGATTGACTGAAGTATGTTTGGTTCATGATAAAGTAAAGTTAAAACATCTTATATAGGTTAAATGAATTTTTAAATTTGCCTGAAACTTAATAACAGAGCAAACATTAATATAAGAGGGAAAATTCAAACATTTTGTTTTATTGTTTCAGGTTTATTAATAGAAACATCAAGTGAATGCATGAATTTTAAATCAAAAATTACTATTTATAATACTGTAAACAAAGAACGGTTTTAAATTTACAGTATTATACATATTTGATAAACACAGTGGATGTTGGCATTTGTTTGGATTGAATTTGCTTCTGAAGATGGTGTAACTATCAAAGATTGTAGGAAAATTTCTTAAGTGGATTGAAATTTCATTTTGAGGTTGTAATTAGGATTTAAAGTGTAGAACCCTAGTTTTTACTGTGTTTGAGAAATTGAGTGCTGCGGCTTCATCATTGGATCGAGTTCAACCATTTTTGGCATGTTGGTAGATGATGTATTAGTGGAGTCATCGCCGGAGTTTGGAGTGTGATAGTGGCCGAAGTTGGGTGATATCGCCGTTGACAGGTTGGGGGGGTGTTTTGTTGTCTGTAGTTCCAGGTTTGGAATCTGGATCTCGAAATTGAATTCGAGTATATGTTGTAGAGGTTGATGTTGAAATGGTCTGAAGGGATGATTGTTGGCAGTGGGGTGGTCGTATGGATGGCCAGAGATGGCCGGAGATTATGTGCAGGTGCACAGTGGTGATGAGGACATGTTGAGGTGGGTCACAGTTTATTTTCCCGTGATGGTCTCGGGTATTTTGAAGGTAGACTCGGAGCAGAGAAGTTGTTGACTTGAAGTAAAGGCAGAGAGGACTCGAGTGAGTGGTGTTGCAGGTTTTAAAACAAAACCAGGGAAACTGTTTTTTTTCAAGGTTTTATAAAATTGAAGTGGAGATTTGAAATGCAAACTAAAAATTTGAAACCAAGTTTGAAAACCTGAATTTAGATATAAATTCAAATAATTTAAATTTTGGTCTTTGAAATTATTGAGTTTTTTTAAATTTTAGATTGGGTTTTAAATCTAAAATCAGAAACCTGTTTGCAGTTTTGAAGATTAAAAGCAAGTTTTAAATATGAACTAGAATCTCAGCTTAGGATTTAAAACCTGAATTTAAATATGAATTCAAATAAGTTTGAATTCTGGCTTTTTGAAATAATTTAAATTCAGAAAAAAAAATTTCAAAGTTGGTTTTTAAATAAAACAGAAACTGTTTTCTGTTTTTAAATGTAAAGGTCAGGTTTAAATTGCAAGTGGAGATTTAAACTGAGTTTTTAATATGAAATTTGAATATGAATTCAAATTAGATTGTCTGAGATTTGAATTCATTTATGTTTTTAAATTTAAATTTGATTTCAAACTCACAAGTGTAAATGCATATGTGTTTTGCATTTGAATTGGAAGGTTAAATTTTAAATTAGAAATCCAAAGTGAATTCAAATCTGGGTTTTTAAATCTGGAATAAAATTCAAACTTCAGATTTTTAAAATAAAAGTTTAAATTTAAATTGCTTTTGAATGATTAAATGATTTGCATTTGAATTGAGGGTGTAGATTGTAGGAAGAATTTTAAAGAGTTAAAAACTAAAATGAATTTGGAAGTTGTATTTTAATTTTGAAATTTTAAAGAAATTTTTTAATTGATTTGAATTTAAATTGAATTTGTAATTTAAATTGTTTTAACTTATTGATAAGGTAGATGTTTTAACATATATGATAAAAAAAAGTTTTGAATTGTTTTAAAATCTTATTTAAGATAAATTTGAGTCTTAAGTTTAAAATGAAGTTAAATAGAATTTAAAGTAAATTTAAAAACATTTTGTTTTTAAGTGTATAATTAAAAAAGAAATGTTTATCTAAAAGATAAATAAAATTAAATGATTGGATTCATTTAATTATTAAGGTAATTAAGATGAAAATTAATTATTTAATTAATTAATTATGTGGATGTTTAATTAAGTAATTAATGATTTTTAAGTTAATTAATTAGATTTGAGATTAATTAATTAAGGTTAATTAATCTATAATTAAGGATGGTTAATTAAATTTTAATTAATGATTAAGATTTTAATTAATACTTAATTAATTAATAATTAGTGATTAATTAAGTTGTAATTAAGTATTAATTAATTAATAATTAATAATGATTAATTTAAGTTAATTCTTAATTAAGTAATTAAGAAATGTTAATGAAGTCATTAACTTAAGATTATTTAACAATTAATTAATGTGATTAATTTAGATAATTAATTAGATTAATTAATTTATAATAGTCATTTATGTAATTGTTTAAGTTTAATTACTTAATAAAAGTAATTAAAGAATTAATTACTTGGTGTAATTAATTTGATTAATGTGATTAGTTTAGATTAATTAAGTTAAATTAATTTAAACATTTGTTGATTGTTTGGTAATTACTTTATGTAATTTATGAATTTGTAATTACTTAAGGAAGTAATTAATAATTACAGGATGTAATTAAAGATATTTGATATAGAAGTAAATTGGATTTAAATTACTTTGAAATTAATCAAGGGGATTAATTTAGATAATTAATTTAGAATAATTAATTATGGGATGAGTAATTAAAGTAGTTAATTAATGAATGGTTATTAATCATGGGTGATTAATATTTATATGTGGATTAATTTCAGATTAATTACTTATGTAATTAATTTATATTTAGAGATTTATTAATTGTAGTCAGAAATCATTAATTAATTAGTTAATGATGTAATTTGGAATTGATTAATTAAGGTATAATTAATAATGAATAAATAATTAATGTAATTAATTTTAGTTTATCAATTAATTTAGTAATTACAAGTTAATTATTTGCAAAGGGTTTAAGTAATTAACTTGTGTGATTAACTTATAAGCTAATTACTTATTGTAATTAGAGATAGTTAATCAATATTAATTGAAATATTGAGATGATGATTTATAAATTGATTTAAAATCAATTAATGGTTAAGTTAAGCAGAATTTTAATGACGAAGTAATTAATTTAATTCATTTTAAATTAATTAGAGTTTAAGTAATTAATTTAATTCATTTTAAATTAATTATAGAAAGTGTGATCATTAGATCATTGCTTATGTTTGATGAATGGTATTGGTTGCCTGGTATGGTTTGTAATCTCAGTTATGAGATGAGTAGTGTATGTGATATGGATGCATTGGTTGCTTTTGGATGATAATATGGATTATCTGATTATGATATGAATTATTTGTTGATAATGATAAGATTGATTGTCTATTGTGTTGTGAATTATCTATCTGTGTATATTTAGATAATGAATTGAATTGTTTTAAACTTAAAACAACTTGGACCTAAAAGACACGCTTTGGATTTCGATGAGACCGGGATCGGGTTTCCATATTTGGACATCCGAAAACCACATCGATTCCAATTAAACGTTAGGTCGTTAACCAAGTGGAGCGAGTGAAGACTCGAGGTGTAAGCGCTATACGTCAGTATAACTCTGTGGGTGATTCCGTAATGAGTTTGACGGAATAGTACTTATAGATTCGAGATGGTGATTCAGAGTGCAAGGGTTATTGTCGTTAACTCTGAGGGTGATTCCAAATTGAGTGTAACGAGATAATGCCTTCGGTTTCGTTCGAACCCGGAACGAACTTGTATGGATTGCATGCTTTCAGAACATCGTCAGGTGGACGATGAGCATTCTAGGTGATGTGTCCTATAAAGGTAATCGTAGCCTCAAGCCTCATCAACCGGGAATGGCTAAAACAGGGGGTGCAGCAAGGCTTCGTGGGTAGCCCCCACTTGAGAGTAAGATTTACCCCTGTCTAGAGGTCCCTTTATATTTCGGCTGTGTGGACGGTTGATCATGACAACCGTCGGGGTTGTCTTATTCGGAACTGTTCAGTAAGGAACAGGTCCAGCTTTGTGTTGCAGGGGATTGGGAGTAATCCTCGGTACGGTGATCTAGGCCACGTACTGTGACGGGCGGTACCCCAATAGTCCTGCCATTGTATGTTATCCAAAATCCAATAAGTGCCAACGGTTTTGATTGTGTTACCCACTTTTGTGGGTAGTAGCTGGAATTTAATAATGTAACAATTTCGGCTATTTCTTATTTATTTGAAAACCCTACACCCTACTATAATATCATCAGATTTCCTATCAAATGTTTTGGTTAGCGTAAGGTAAAAACTTTTCCATGTTTATGTGTGGGAAGTCTTACATGATACTTTTCTTTCAAAAGGTTTTGAAAATTAAGCAACTTTAACCTGTTACTCACACCAGACCCATGTCTGACCCGGAGTTATTTTTGTTTTTCTTTAACTCTTGGGTACTCAAATTTTTATGAGTAGTCAAGGGAATTCAGGTTAGGATTCAGGTTAGCTTTGACGAATTGTGGAGGAGCATATGGAGCAGGAGGCTTCTGCGTATAGTTATATAGTTCTGCTGTGTTGGTATCTCTGAGTGTTTCTGTATTGTGATTGAGTTGTAATAACTAGACAGGTGTTTATAACTGTCTAGTATGTGTTGTATATGTCTGTGTAACTCTGATATTTGATGTATACTATGTTATACTTATGTTACTAATATAATTTATTTGTTCCGCTGTTGAGATTCTTGTGTTGTTTCTTCTTTCTCTTCTTTCTTTTCTCTTTTCTATCCCTTTCTTTCTTAAGGATGATACGACTTTTTGTGGAGAAAAAATCGGGTCGTCTCACTTGGTATCAGGGCGTTAGGTTGAGTGAATACCTAGGCTCTGTAGTGGTGTCTATCTTGAGAGAGCGTATTTTTATTTTTAATATATATATGTATAATTGGTTCTACCTATTTGTTGGATTACCCGTTCAGGTTTTTCCAATATAAGTTATAAAGGTAGATGAGGTAGAAGTGTGTGTAACACGACTACCATTGGTTGGAGTTTGATGGATGAGGTTGGAAGTGTATTTGTCGAGACTGTAGACCTAATACCGTCTCGAGTAAGTTTTTCTTGGTTTAAAGACTTCATCGATCTCTGAAGGTAACCTGTAAAGGTTCGGAGTTCGTCTTTGAAGTACAGAATTGAGTTTTGATCTGTCGTTAGGGCAGAAGCAAGCAAGTAAAGGTGTCTTGATATCTCAGGAAGTAGTAGCTGCGTGATGAGATGCAGTGACTATGGATATTTCCGAAGATGTTTCTTTGAAACGAGAGTAAGAAGTGAGTCTGCTCGGTGATGTGGCTGAGTTTAGCTAAGTATTCTGAGTTGATAGGGAGTCTTCTGGCTGAGTAGTTTTTCTAAAGTAGAGTTCAGAAGCAGCAGAGTGGATCCGTTTCTCTGGTAAGTTGGCTAGGCCAGCATAAGCTGTTCTGTTGGGTTGAGAGAGAGCAGTTTTCTTTGGATTTAGGCTGAGTGGATCGCAAAAGTGACTTGCGATAGTATGTTGTCTTGTGTTTGTTGGAGATTATCCGGATTTCTTTCAGGAAGTCAGAGTTTGTCTGCGTCTGGAGATCGAGTTTTCTTTCCAGGATTGGTACAGATGGTTCAGTTAGTAGATGCATGGTTTCCTGAGGTAGAAGTGGGTGAAACAACTCAGGTTTAGGAGGAACATCTGAGTTTTTCTTTATGCATATGTGGAACCATATTTCTGTGCTGGGTTGTTTTAGTCTGTGCTTGTGCTCTTCGTCAGCATTTTCTTCTGTTTCGGATCAGAGTTGTGCAGTGGAAGCAGTTTGGGAATGTTTCTTTTCCGGATAAGGAGAAGTTTGTTCTGCCTTCTGTTGTTGAGAAGCAGGGTTTGTGTTCTTGGTTTTTGAGTGATCTTGAGGAGATCATTGGATTGTTTTTTATTCAGTCTGTTTCTTATGGAATCAGCAAGAGTTAAGCTGATCAGGATGGATGTTGGTAGCCCAGGATCGTCCGAAAGGTTTTTATGGATAAGAGACAGAGAAATTTGGATTCTGGAATTGGAGATTTGAATTTGGTTAAGTTTTTCTCTGATCCAGGGAACTATAAGTTTGGGAAGCTAGCTCCGAAGTGTTTTGGTTTCTTCTGTGTTGGGTAAGATCAGTGTTTGGTTTTCTAGAGTTGAATTGTTAGTTTGAATAACTGGGATTCGGTATGTTTCACGTATCTCTAAGGGAGTACGTGTTTGATATTTCTGGTTATAGGACCAGCAGTTTAGGATGGATTGGTTGTTGAGTCAGACTCGTTTGTAGTCTGATATTCTGTTTAGATTTTTTGTTAGGAGCTCTATAGTTTGATAGTATTGATTGATTGGATTTTATAGAGCGAGTATCCCGATATATATATATATATATATATATATATATATATATATATATATATATATATACACCGAGGAAACTCGTGAGATTTTATCCAAAATTCTTTTGGATAATTAGATTTGTTCTGTTTGTGTGAATTGGTTGCTTAGGTTATTGGCATATGAATAACATATGTAGTGTTTTAAAATAAAATCTTTTAATAGATTATTAAATTAACTTTGTTTTAAATTTCGGGGACGAAATTCTTTTAAGGGGGAAGGATTGTAATATCCCGGAATTTTGGACAATATAAATTTTGATAATCTGTGTCTAAATTTATATCGAATTGATAATTTTTGTTGATAAATTTGAATTGATTCTATAATCTTCTTTATTTAAATATTTAATTTGTGAAATTATTTTTAATGAGTTAATAAATTGTTTTCTATTTTATAATGTATATGTATTTATATATATTTTAAATAGACAAGTTGTTTTTAATTAAATTAGTATAACATAATTTTAATATTTTGAAAATTAGGAATTGTGATTTATTTTTAATTTAAGTTTTTCAAAAATATTTAATTAAATAACTATATGATTTTAAATATGTAAGATAAATATTTTATTGGTTTAAAATTTCATTTTAACTTAAAGTTGTATATTAAAATATGTTACATAAATGTTTGTGTAATTCTTTTTAAATTATTAATTGATAATTTTGATTTGTAAATTTATTTGAAATTTAAAATAAAATTTAAAATGTGAACATGTATTCATGTAAGTTATTGTAACCTCTTTTATAAATCTATTTTAATTATTTAAAGGTATCTTTGATAAATGATTCAATTGTATATTGTTCTATTTATAATAATATTTTGCTTTGTTCTTTAGAAATTAAATATATACATAACTATGTATAAGAACTAATTAACTAAGTTCAAACATTCATTAATCTTAATTTAAATAACAAAACATTTTAAAGACACATGTAAGCATAATTAACATGTGTAACATCTTAGATTCTAATATAACAAAGGTAAACTTATCACCATTTTTAAATGACAAGTGTCAAGTTATATCTTTTATTTGTTTTTAATAAATCATAAAATTTAGTTTTATAACATTGCATTCTTTCATTCATGGCTTTTCTCAGTTTCATTCTTAACTAAAGAAAACTTGCAAGAACAATTTTTTTTCTTTTCTTCAAGATGCATATCCCTGAAAACATTTTTCTACATGCAAATCTTTTCCTGTCCAAATGCATTCTTCAAAAACCCTTCCTTTTCTTTAAACCCATCCTCAAGATCAAAACTCTATGTTCCATTTCAAAGGCCTGCATCTTTTTCAAAACAATCTGGAAATAAATGCAAAACATAAACTGCATGAAAGGATTTTTCAAAGATCAGGAAAACAAGTTTAAAGGCATTCAACATTCAAGTTTAAAGCTCTCTGCAACATTCAAATTTAAGGATTATAAATCAATAATAAAAGCAGGTGGCAACTTCAGTTTTAAAGTTTGCAAAAGAAGTTCAAAAGGGTTTTTCAAATCTGAGTTCTCTCTGCATTTTTTAAATTCAGGTGAGTAACTTAACATATTTGAAAGTTTAAGTATAAAATATGGATTGCTTGATTTATTCATGAAATTAAGTAGGCCTAAACTTATATTGTTAAATATTTTGCTGTGTACATATATAAGCATGAATGCGATGTATGTTTGTTTACCTATGGTACTGTCTGCACAGTACAAGCTCGAATGGATCCAAATTTCTTTCCTTCTGATCTCGTTGTTGTTTTGACCTAGTGATTGACTGAAGTATGTTTGGTTCATGATAAAGTAAAGTTAAAACATCTTATATAGGTTAAATGAATTTTTAAATTTGCCTGAAACTTAATAACAGAGCAAACATTAATATAAGAGGGAAAATTCAAACATTTTGTTTTATTGTTTCAGGTTTATTAATAGAAACATCAAGTGAATGCATGAATTTTAAATCAAAAATTACTATTTATAATACTGTAAACAAAGAACGGTTTTAAATTTACAGTATTATACATATTTGATAAACACAGTGGATGTTGGCATTTGTTTGGATTGAATTTGCTTCTGAAGATGGTGTAACTATCAAAGATTGTAGGAAAATTTCTTAAGTGGATTGAAATTTCATTTTGAGGTTGTAATTAGGATTTAAAGTGTAGAACCCTAGTTTTTACTGTGTTTGAGAAATTGAGTGCTGCGGCTTCATCATTGGATCGAGTTCAACCATTTTTGGCATGTTGGTAGATGATGTATTAGTGGAGTCATCGCCGGAGTTTGGAGTGTGATAGTGGCCGAAGTTGGGTGATATCGCCGTTGACAGGTTGGGGGGGTGTTTTGTTGTCTGTAGTTCCAGGTTTGGAATCTGGATCTCGAAATTGAATTCGAGTATATGTTGTAGAGGTTGATGTTGAAATGGTCTGAAGGGATGATTGTTGGCAGTGGGGTGGTCGTATGGATGGCCAGAGATGGCCGGAGATTATGTGCAGGTGCACAGTGGTGATGAGGACATGTTGAGGTGGGTCACAGTTTATTTTCCCGTGATGGTCTCGGGTATTTTGAAGGTAGACTCGGAGCAGAGAAGTTGTTGACTTGAAGTAAAGGCAGAGAGGACTCGAGTGAGTGGTGTTGCAGGTTTTAAAACAAAACCAGGGAAACTGTTTTTTTTCAAGGTTTTATAAAATTGAAGTGGAGATTTGAAATGCAAACTAAAAATTTGAAACCAAGTTTGAAAACCTGAATTTAGATATAAATTCAAATAATTTAAATTTTGGTCTTTGAAATTATTGAGTTTTTTTAAATTTTAGATTGGGTTTTAAATCTAAAATCAGAAACCTGTTTGCAGTTTTGAAGATTAAAAGCAAGTTTTAAATATGAACTAGAATCTCAGCTTAGGATTTAAAACCTGAATTTAAATATGAATTCAAATAAGTTTGAATTCTGGCTTTTTGAAATAATTTAAATTCAGAAAAAAAAATTTCAAAGTTGGTTTTTAAATAAAACAGAAACTGTTTTCTGTTTTTAAATGTAAAGGTCAGGTTTAAATTGCAAGTGGAGATTTAAACTGAGTTTTTAATATGAAATTTGAATATGAATTCAAATTAGATTGTCTGAGATTTGAATTCATTTATGTTTTTAAATTTAAATTTGATTTCAAACTCACAAGTGTAAATGCATATGTGTTTTGCATTTGAATTGGAAGGTTAAATTTTAAATTAGAAATCCAAAGTGAATTCAAATCTGGGTTTTTAAATCTGGAATAAAATTCAAACTTCAGATTTTTAAAATAAAAGTTTAAATTTAAATTGCTTTTGAATGATTAAATGATTTGCATTTGAATTGAGGGTGTAGATTGTAGGAAGAATTTTAAAGAGTTAAAAACTAAAATGAATTTGGAAGTTGTATTTCAATTTTGAAATTTTAAAGAAATTTTTTAATTGATTTGAATTTAAATTGAATTTGTAATTTAAATTGTTTTAACTTATTGATAAGGTAGATGTTTTAACATATATGATAAAAAAAAGTTTTGAATTGTTTTAAAATCTTATTTAAGATAAATTTGAGTCTTAAGTTTAAAATGAAGTTAAATAGAATTTAAAGTAAATTTAAAAACATTTTGTTTTTAAGTGTATAATTAAAAAAGAAATGTTTATCTAAAAGATAAATAAAATTAAATGATTGGATTCATTTAATTATTAAGGTAATTAAGATGAAAATTAATTATTTAATTAATTAATTATGTGGATGTTTAATTAAGTAATTAATGATTTTTAAGTTAATTAATTAGATTTGAGATTAATTAATTAAGGTTAATTAATCTATAACTAAGGATGGTTAATTAAATTTTAATTAATGATTAAGATTTTAATTAATACTTAATTAATTAATAATTAGTGATTAATTAAGTTGTAATTAAGTATTAATTAATTAATAATTAATAATGATTAATTTAAGTTAATTCTTAATTAAGTAATTAAGAAATGTTAATGAAGTCATTAACTTAAGATTATTTAACAATTAATTAATGTGATTAATTTAGATAATTAATTAGATTAATTAATTTATAATAGTCATTTATGTAATTGTTTAAGTTTAATTACTTAATAAAAGTAATTAAAGAATTAATTACTTGGTGTAATTAATTTGATTAATGTGATTAGTTTAGATTAATTAAGTTAAATTAATTTAAACATTTGTTGATTGTTTGGTAATTACTTTATGTAATTTATGAATTTGTAATTACTTAAGGAAGTAATTAATAATTACAGGATGTAATTAAAGATATTTGATATAAAAGTAAATTGGATTTAAATTACTTTGAAATTAATCAAGGGGATTAATTTAGATAATTAATTTAGAATAATTAATTATGGGATGAGTAATTAAAGTAGTTAATTACTGAATGGTTATTAATCATGGGTGATTAATATTTATATGTGGATTAATTTCAGATTAATTACTTATGTAATTAATTTATATTTAGAGATTTATTAATTGTAGTCAGAAATCATTAATTAATTAGTTAATGATGTAATTTGGAATTGATTAATTAAGGTATAATTAATAATGAATAAATAATTAATGTAATTAATTTTAGTTTATCAATTAATTTAGTAATTACAAGTTAATTATTTGCAAAGGGTTTAAGTAATTAACTTGTGTGATTAACTTATAAGCTAATTACTTATTGTAATTAGAGATAGTTAATCAATATTAATTGAAATATTGAGATGATGATTTATAAATTGATTTAAAATCAATTAATGGTTAAGTTAAGCAGAATTTTAATGATGAAGTAATTAATTTAATTCATTTTAAATTAATTAGAGTTTAAGTAATTAATTTAATTCATTTTAAATTAATTATAGAAAGTGTGATCATTAGATCATTGCTTATGTTTGATGAATGGTATTGGTTGCCTGGTATGGTTTGTAATCTCAGTTATGAGATGAGTAGTGTATGTGATATGGATGCATTGGTTGCTTTTGGATGATAATATGGATTATCTGATTATGATATGAATTATTTGTTGATAATGATAAGATTGATTATCTATTGTGTTGTGAATTATCTATCTGTGTATATTTAGATAATGAATTGAATTGTTTTAAACTTAAAACAACTTGGACCTAAAAGACACGCTTTGGATTTCGATGAGACCGGGATCGGGTTTCCATATTTGGACATCCGAAAACCACATCGATTCCAATTAAACGTTAGGTCGTTAATCCAAGTGGAGCGAGTGAAGACTCGAGGTGTAAGCGCTATACGTCAGTATAACTCTGTGGGTGATTCCGTAATGAGTTTGACAGAATAGTACTTATAGATTCGAGATGGTGATTCAGAGTGCAAGGGTTATTGTCGTTAACTCTGAGGGTGATTCCAAATTGAGTGTAACGAGATAATGCCTTCGGTTTCGTTCGAACCCGGAACGAACTTGTATGGATTGAATGCTTTCAGAACATCGTCAGGTGGACGATGAGCATTCTAGGTGATGTGTCCTATAAAGGTAATCGTAGCCTCAAGCCTCATCAACCGGGAATGGCTAAAACAGGGGGTGCAGCAAGGCTTCGTGGGTAGCCCCCACTTGAGAGTAAGATTTACCCCTATCTAGAGGTCCCTTTATATTTCGGCTGTGTGGACGGTTGATCATGACAACCGTCGGGGTTGTCTTATTCGGAACTGTTCAGTAAGGAACAGGTCCAGCTTTGTGTTGCAGGGGATTGGGAGTAATCCTCGGTACGGTGATCTAGGCCACGTACTGTGACGGGCGGTACCCCAATAGTCCTGCCATTGTATGTTATCCAAAATCCAATAAGTGCCAACGGTTTTGACTGTGTTACCCACTTTTGTGGCTAGTAGCTGGAATTTAATAATGTAACAATTTTGGCTATTTCTTATTTATTTGAAAACCCTACACCCTACTATAATATCATCAGATTTCCTATCAAATGTTTTGGTTAGCGTAAGGTAAAAACTTTTCCATGTTTATGTGTGGGAAGTCTTACATGATACTTTTCTTTCAAAAGGTTTTGAAAATTAAGCAACTTTAACCTGTTACTCACACCAGACCCATGTCTGACCCGGAGTTATTTTTGTTTTTCTTTAACTCTTGGGTACTCAAATTTTTATGAGTAGTCAAGGGAATTCAGGTTAGGATTCAGGTTAGCTTTGACGAATTGTGGAGGAGCATATGGAGCAGGAGGCTTCTGCGTATAGTTATATAGTTCTGCTGTGTTGGTATCTCTGAGTGTTTCTGTATTGTGATTGAGTTGTAATAACTAGACAGGTGTTTATAACTGTCTAGTATGTGTTGTATATGTCTGTGTAACTCTGATATTTGATGTATACTATGTTATACTTATGTTACTAATATAATTTATTTGTTCCGCTGTTGAGATTCTTGTGTTGTTTCTTCTTTCTCTTCTTTCTTTTCTCTTTTCTATCCCTTTCTTTCTTAAGGATGATACGACTTTTTGTGGAGAAAAAATCGGGTCGTCTCACTTGGTATCAGAGCGTTAGGTTGAGTGAATACCTAGGCTCTGTAGTGGTGTCTATCTTGAGAGAGCGTATTTTTATTTTTAATATATATATGTATAATTGGTTCTACCTATTTGTTGGATTACCCGTTCAGGTTTTTCCAATATAAGTTATAAAGGTAGATGAGGTAGAAGTGTGTGTAACACGACTACCATTGGTTGGAGTTTGATGGATGAGGTTGGAAGTGTATTTGTCGAGACTGTAGACCTAATACCGTCTCGAGTAAGTTTTTCTTGGTTTAAAGACTTCATCGATCTCTGAAGGTAACCTGTAAAGGTTCGGAGTTCGTCTTTGAAGTACAGAATTGAGTTTTGATCTGTCGTTAGGGCAGAAGCAAGCAAGTAAAGGTGTCTTGATATCTCAGGAAGTAGTAGCTGCGTGATGAGATGCAGTGACTATGGATATTTCCGAAGATGTTTCTTTGAAACGAGAGTAAGAAGTGAGTCTGCTCGGTGATGTGGCTGAGTTTAGCTAAGTATTCTGAGTTGATAGGGAGTCTTCTGGCTGAGTAGTTTTTCTGAAGTAGAGTTCAGAAGCAGCAGAGTGGATACGTTTCTCTGGTAAGTTGGCTAGGCCAGCATAAGCTGTTCTGTTGGGTTGAGAGAGAGCAGTTTTCTTTGGACTTAGGCTGAGTTGATCGCAAAAGTGACTTGCGATAGTATGTTGTCTTGTGTTTGTTGGAGATTATCCGGATTTCTTTCAGGAAGTCAAAGTTTGTCTGCTTCTGGAGATCGAGTTTTCTTTCCAGGATTGGTACAGATGGTTCAGTTAGTAGATGCATGGTTTCCTGAGGTAGAAGTGGGTGAAACAACTCAGGTTTAGGAGGAACATCTGAGTTTTTCTTTATGCATATGTGGAACCATATTTCTGTGCTGGGTTGTTTTAGTCTGTGCTTGTGCTCTTCGTCAGCATTTTCTTCTGTTTCGGATCAGAGTTGTGCAGTGGAAGCAGTTTGGGAATGTTTCTTTTCCGGATAAGGAAAAGTTTGTTCTGCCTTCTGTTGTTGAGAAGCAGGGTTTGTGTTCTTGGTTTTTGAGTGATCTTGAGGAGATCATTGGATTGTTTTTTATTCAGTCTGTTTCTTATGGAATCAGCAAGAGTTAAGCTGATCAGGATGGATGTTGGTAGCCCAGGATCGTCCGAAAGGTTTTTATGGATAAGAGACAGAGAAATTTCGATTCTGGAATTGGAGATTTGAATTTGGTTAAGTTTTTCTCTGATCCAGGGAACTATAAGTTTGGGAAGCTAGCTCCGAAGTGTTTTGGTTTCTTCTGTGTTGGGTAAGATCAGTGTTTGGTTTTCTAGAGTTGAATTGTTAGTTTGAATAACTGGGATTCGGTATGTTTCACGTATCTCTAAGGGAGTACGTGTTTGATATTTCTGGTTATAGGACCAGCAGTTTAGGATGGATTGGTTGTTGAGTCAGACTCGTTTGTAGTCTGATATTCTGTTTAGATTTTTTGTTAGGAGCTCTATAGTTTGATAGTATTGATTGATTGGATTTTATAGAGCGAGTATCCCGATATATATATATATATATATATATATATATATATATATATATATATATATATATATATATATACCGAGGAAACTCGTGAGATTTTATCCAAAATTCTTTTGGATAATTAGATTTGTTCTGTTTGTGTGAATTGGTTGCTTAGGTTATTGGCATATGAATAACATATGTAGTGTTTTAAAATAAAATCTTTTAATAGATTATTAAATTAACTTTGTTTTAAATTTCGGGGACGAAATTCTTTTAAGGGGGAAGGATTGTAATATCCCGGAATTTTGGGCAATATAAATTTTGATAATCTGTGTCTAAATTTATATCGAATTGATAATTTTTGTTGATAAATTTGAATTGATTCTATAATCTTCTTTATTTAAATATTTAATTTGTGAAATTATTTTTAATGAGTTAATAAATTGTTTTCTATTTTATAATGTATATGTATTTATATATATTTTAAATAGACAAGTTGTTTTTAATTAAATTAGTATAACATAATTTTAATATTTTGAAAATTAGGAATTGTGATTTATTTTTAATTTAAGTTTTTCAAAAATATTTAATTAAATAACTATATGATTTTAAATATGTAAGATAAATATTTTATTGGTTTAAAATTTCATTTTAACTTAAAGTTGTATATTAAAATATGTTACATAAATGTTTGTGTAATTCTTTTTAAATTATTAATTGATAATTTTGATTTGTAAATTTATTTGAAATTTAAAATAAAATTTAAAATGTGAACATGTATTCATGTAAGTTATTGTAGCCTCTTTTATAAATCTATTTTAATTATTTAAAGGTATCTTTGATAAATGATTCAATTGTATATTGTTCTATTTATAATAATATTTTGCTTTGTTCTTTAGAAATTAAATATATACATAACTATGTATAAGAACTAATTAACTAAGTTCAAACATTCATTAATCTTAATTTAAATAACAAAACATTTTAAAGACACATGTAAGCATAATTAACATGTGTAACATCTTAGATTCTAATATAACAAAGGTAAACTTATCACCATTTTTAAATGACAAGTGTCAAGTTATATCTTTTATTTGTTTTTAATAAATCATAAAATTTAGTTTTATAACATTGCATTCTTTCATTCATGGCTTTTCTCAGTTTCATTCTTAACTAAAGAAAACTTGCAAGAACCATTTTTTTCTTTTCTTCAAGATGCATATCCCTGAAAACATTTTTCTACATGCAAATCTTTTCCTGTCCAAATGCATTCTTCAAAAACCCTTCCTTTTCTTTAAACCCATCCTCAAGATCAAAACTCTATGTTCCATTTCAAAGGCCTGCATCTTTTTCAAAACAATCTGGAAATAAATGCAAAACATAAACTGCATGAAAGGATTTTTCAAAGATCAGGAAAACAAGTTTAAAGGCATTCAACATTCAAGTTTAAAGCTCTCTGCAACATTCAAATTTAAGGATTATAAATCAATAATAAAAGCAGGTGGCAACTTCAGTTTTAAAGTTTGCGAAAGAAGTTCAAAAGGGTTTTTCAAATCTGAGTTCTCTCTGCATTTTTTAAATTCAGGTGAGTAACTTAACATATTTGAAAGTTTAAGTATAAAATATGGATTGCTTGATTTATTCATGAAATTAAGTAGGCCTAAATTTATATTGTTAAATATTTTGCTGTGTACATATATAAGCATGAATGCGATGTATGTTTGTTTACCTATGGCACTGTCTGCACAGTACAAGCTCGAATGGATCCAAATTTCTTTCCTTCTGATATCGTTGTTGTTTTGACCTAGTGATTGACTGAAGTATGTTTGGTTCATAATAAAGTAAAGTTAAAACATCTTATATAGGTTAAATGAATTTTTGAATTTGCCTGAAACTCAATAACAGAGCAAACGTTAATATAAGAGGGAAAATTCAAACATTTTGATTTATTGTTTCAGGTTTATTAATAGAAACATCAAGTGAATGCATGAATTTTAAATCAAAAATTACTATTTATAATACTGTAAACAAAGAACGGTTTTAAATTTACAGTATTATACATATTTGATAAACACAGTGGATGTTGGCATTTGTTTGGATTGAGTTTGCTTCTGAAGATGGTGTAACTATCAAAGATTGTAGGAAAATTTCTTAAGTGGATTGAAATTTCATTTTGAGGTTGTAATTAGGATTTAAAGTGTAGAACCCTAGTTTTTACTGTGTTTGAGAAATTGAGTGTTGCGGCTTCATCATTGGATCGAGTTCAACCATTTTTGGCATGTTGGTAGATGATGTATTAATGGAGTCATCGCCGGAGTTTGGAGTGTGATAGTGGCCGGAGTTGGGTGATATCGCTGTTTGATGCAGTCATGAGTCGTATACGACTCAAGTTGTTACGAGATAAGGAGCAGCGCTTTAAGTTGAGTGGAAGGGTTGAGTCGTCCACGACTCAACCTGGAGGAGTTGAACCATACACGACTCAACTGGAGACCAGAGGGGACACGGAGAAAGAAACGCGAGTCAAAGAAAGGGATTTGAGTCGTATACGAGTTAACAAGAAAGAAGAGGAGGAGTTACGACTTAGCAGAAGTTTGAGGTGTGCGAATGTGATGAGTCGTACACGACTCAACGAATTATCCATAAGGCGTGTACGAGTTAACAAGAGCAGATAAGTGGAAGTAGATGAGTCGTTCGGAGTTGACTCGGTTGAAGGGATATGCCGCAAGTAAGCTTGGGAGCTTGAGTCGTTGGAAGTATGTTGAGTCGTGACCCATGTTGAGTCGGTGGTATGCATATGTTGTTAAGTCGAATGTCGTGTACTATGTTCTGTAAGATGTAAGTATGTGTCGCATTATAGTATGAGTCGTGAGTCCTAAGTCATGAGTCGTGAATCTGTTGAGTCGTGAGTCATTGAGCCGGCATGGTGTTGTAAGTGTTAACCCGTGTGCATTGAGTCGCCGCCGACTTATAGTGAGTCGTAAGTCGTATGCGACTTAAGGGTCAGGGTCAAAACTCTATAAATAGGGGGGGTGCGTTGTACATTGAAGTTGTTGATTTTGAAATAAAATTTCTTGTTGATTGCTTTGTGCTTTCTTCTCCAATTGGTAGTTGAGTGTAATCTCCTATCTCCACTTACGTCATTCGAGTGCGCTCGAATCCACGTTTGTTGAAGCCGATTCACGGAATCTAGTGCGCTAGATCAACGTACGAAGAATCGTAGATCTTTGAACACGGTATAGTGCGCTATCAACGTGTTTGAGATAGCTAGAATCCGGTATCTTTGGATCAACGGATTTGGGCCTTGCAGTATTCTCAACTCACCGATTGCTACATTCCATCGATTGAAGTTTGTTTCGAGTTATCCGCTGCGTCATTATTGGTATCAGAGCCATACTTAGCCAATCATAGCTAAGTTGATTCTTGGAGCCAATTTTTGAAGTTGTGTTCATCGTGTTCATATTGAAGTTGCAACAGGAGGGAGAACTTTCGATCCATTCCATTTCGGATCAAAGTGTTGAAGGTGTTTGAAATTGAAGGCCGTGTATACTTGTGGGAAGTAGCCGAGCCTTGTAAAGGGTTTGAGCCGTACCTTGTGCTTGAGTAGGAGCCGACCTTACTTTGAGTCGTTCCTTATTGCCGAGCTAGAGCAAGCCGAGTCAAGGGAAGCTGTGACTTATTGTTGTTTGTGAAGTGTTGTGTTGATTCAATCATGCCGCCAAGAAGAGCTAACCGTCATCAAAATGTTGAAGCATTGTATCGTAGAGAAGAAGCCGAGCTTATGGAACAACGAATTAATGAAAAATTTGATGAAGGCATTGGTAAATTGGAGAAATTGATGAATGATTTGAATCAAAGGAGGAGATCACCAAACTCGAACCATGGAGGAAACCGAGTTTCGCCATCGGTTACGGAAGCGAGGAGGGTATCACCACATTCTTGTAGAGATAGAAGAGAAACATCAATTTCATCACGAAGAGATCATCATGACTATGCACATGAAGAGAGAAGAAGTCAACGTGAATTTGACAATGAAGCATATAGGGATGAAGAGAGACATAGTCAAAGAAGCATGCATGAACGAAGGGATGATAATGGTCGAGATCGATGTAGGCGTACGTTTGACTTTGTTGAAGAGGGTGATAGAGCTAGTATTCATTATCGAGATCGAGACCAAGTTCGAAATTCTTATCGGGATGTTGAAGATGATCGTCGTTGGGAATCGGGTATGAAGATGGAAATTCCAGAATTTAAAGGAGGGATGGTAGCTGAAGAATTTCTTGATTGGTTATCTAATGTTGAAGAGATCTTTGATTTCAAGGAGGTTCCTGAGCATAGAAGGGTGAAGTTGGTTGCTACTAGGTTGAGGGGGAGAGCTTTGGCATGGTGGCAACAAACTAAACTTACCAGGGAGAGAATGGGGAAGTCAAAGATAGAACCGTGGGATAAGATGAAAAAGTTGATGAGATCTACTTTCTTACCTTACAACTATCAGTCACTTATGTACCAGAGGTTGCAGAATCTGAGGCAAGGGACAAAGTCTATTAGTGATTATGCTGATGAATTTTACCAACTCATTGCCAGGAATGATATTATGGAAACGGAAGAACAACTAACTGCTAGATTCATTGGGGGATTTGGAATGCAGATCCAGGACATGGTTAATATGTTTGATCCTAGATCAGTGGCAGAGGCACATCAGAAAGCGTTGGCTTGGGAAAAGCAAGGAAGGCGTGGAGGTGGTGTGTTTACTAACTCTAACAATCAAGTGAAGGGTGTTGGTGGAAGTTCTAATGTTCCTAAAGCTGTTACAAAGCCAGTGATAAAGGAGGCTGAGAAGGCGAAGGTTAGCAGTGGTTTCAAATGTTATAATTGTCAGGAGTTGGGTCATAAAAGCAATGAATGTCCGAAGCCAAAGAAGAGAGCAATGGTTGCAGAAGTGGAGGAGGATGATGGTGAGGAGGCAGAATGTTCAAATGCACCTTATGTTGAGGAGGAAGAAGAATTATCTGGGGATGAAGGTTGTAATCTTATGATGAGGAGGTCATGTCTTACACCAAAGCAAGAGGAGGATTGTAGTTGGTTGAGAAGCAATATTTTTCAGTCGACATGCACTATTCTGGGGAAGGTTTGCAAGTTTGTCATAGATGCTGGGAGTTATGATAATATTATTTCTACAGAGGCTGTGAGGAAATTGAACTTGAAAACTGAGAAACATCCTAAACCGTACAAGCTAGCATGGTTGCGAAAGGGTGGTGAAATGAAGGTGTGTCGAAGGGCTTGTGTTAATTTTTCTATTGGGAAGAAGTACAAAGATGAAATTTGGTGTGACGTTGTGGACATGGACGTATGTCATCTGTTGTTGGGCAGACCGTGGCAGTTTGATAGATCAGTTCAACATGATGGTCGTGCCAATAGCTACAGTTTCATGTTCAAAGGTACTAAAATCACTTTAGTTCCTAAGAAACAACAACAGAAGGAGAGCAAGCTTGAGGAGATCGAGGAATTGAAAACTCTGTTGACTTTGAAAGAGTTTGTCAAGGAAGTTGAAGAAGAGCCTGAAATATTTTTGTTGATTGGGAGAGAGAGTAATGAAGAAGTTGAAATTCCAGAAGAAGCAAAGCCAATTTTGAAAGAATTTGAAGATGTCTTTCCAGAAGAGTTGCCTAAGGAGTTACCGCCACTTAGAGACATTCAACATCAGATTGATCTTGTTCCGGGAGCAGTGCTACCACATCGACCACATTACCGAATGAGTCCAAAGGAATATGAAGAATTACGAAGGCAGGTGGAAGAGTTACTTGAGCAGGGACGTGTTCAGCAAAGCTTGAGTCCTTGTGCTGTGCCAGCTTTGTTGGTACCGGAGAAGGATGGAACATGGAGAATGTGTACAGATAGTAGAGCTTTGAACAAGATTACTGTCCGCTATAGATTTCCTATACCGAGGTTGGATGATTTGTTAGACCAGTTGAGTGGGGCAACTATATTTTCGAAGATTGATTTGAAGAGTGGTTATCACCAGATTCGAATTAGACCGGGAGACGAATGGAAGACAACTTTCAAGACGAGAGAGGGGTTATACGAATGGTTGGTTATGCCATTTGGTTTATCAAATGCACCTAGTACATTCATGCGGGTGATGAATCAAATCTTTAGACCATTCATTGGGAAGTTCGTGGTGGTTTATTTCGATGATATTCTGATATATAGCAGGAGTATGGAGGAGCATGTTCTACATTTGAGGGAAGTGTTGATTATTCTTCGTGAAGAACAATTTTATGCTGCTACGAAGAAATGTGTGTTTATGGCAAGAAGTGTTTTATTTCTAGGTTATGTTGTTTCAGGAAAAGGTATTCAAGTTGATCAGAATAAAGTTGAAGCAGTCAGGAATTGGCCACAGCCAAAGACAATTATGGAAGTGAGAAATTTTCATGGGCTAGCGTCATTCTACCGGAGATTCATTCCACACTTCAGTAGCGTGATGGCTCCAGTTACTGATTGCATGAAGGGGAAGCAGTTTGTATGGTCAGAGGAAGCGGGAGTTGCTTTTGAACGAATCAAAGAACTGTTGACGACAGCGCCAATTCTTGTTTTACCTAATTTTCAGTTGTTGTTTGAGCTACACACTGATGCATCAAAGGTTGGGATTGGAGGAGTGTTGAGTCAGCAGGGGAAACCTATTGCATATTACAGTGAGAAGTTATCAGGAGCAAAAATGAGATATAGTACATACGATGTTGAGTTTTATGCTGTTGTGCAAGCTGTTAAACATTGGAGACATTATCTATTTCAGAAAGAATTTGTTCTTTATACCGATCATGAAGCTTTGAAGCATTTACATGGACAGGATAAAATTTCAGCGAGGCATGCATCATGGATTGCTTATTTGCAGCAGTTTACTTTTGTGGTCAAACATAAGTCAGGGGTGACGAACCGTGTGGCTGATGCATTGAGTAGGCGGAGTCATTTGCTGACAACATTGATAGTTGAGGTGACCGGGTTTGAATTACTACCAGAGATGATTAAAGGAGATCCTTACTTTGTGAAATATGTTGAAAAGGTGAAGGATGGGAGTACCGATGAATTTATAATGGTTGATGGATTCTTGTTTAAAGGAAATCGGTTATGTATTCCTGAGAGCAGCTTGAGAATGAAAATTATCAAGGAGTTGCATGAAGAAGGCCATGTGGGTAGAGATCGTACATTGCAGTTGATTTCCCAATCTTATTTTTGGCCGTCGATGAGAAAAGAAGTTGAAAGATTTGTGGAGAGATGCCATATTTGCCAGGTTTCAAAGGGAACAGCGACAAATGCAGGATTGTATATGCCATTACCTGTGCCGTCTAAGCCATGGGTTGATATCAGCATGGATTTCGTTTTGGGTTTGCCTAGAACTCAAAAGGGAAATGATTCTATATTTGTTGTGGTTGATAGATTTTCTAAAATGGCACATTTTATTGCTTGCAAGAAGACGGCGGATGCTGTTCGTGTTGCTCAGTTATTTTTCAAGGAGATCTATCGACTTCATGGACTGCCAGAATCTATTGTGTCAGATAGGGATACTCGTTTTCTGAGTCACTTTTGGTTAAGTTTGTGGAAGATGGTGGGAACAAAGCTGAAGTTTAGTAGCGCTTATCATCCGCAAACTGATGGACAGACAGAAGTTGTAAACAGGTCATTGGGAAATTTGTTACGATGTCTTGTACAGGATAATTTGAGAAGTTGGGACATGAAGTTATGCCAAGCAGAATTTGCTCATAATCATGCCAAGAATCGCAGTACGGGTTTCAGTCCATTTCAGATTGTATATTCAAATTTACCAAGGGGGCCATTGGATTTAGCAGTAGTACCACAACCGAAGGTGACAGTTAAACGTGCTGCTGATTTTGTAGGTGAGCTGACTGAATGTCATAAAATCGTTCAGGAACGATTGGAGAAAGCGAATGAGAAGTATAAGAAGTCTGCAGATGTAAAACGACGAAATGTTGAATTTAACAAAGGCGATTTGGTGTATGCTGTGTTGACGAAGGATCGTTTTCCAGTGGGCACTTATAATAAGCTGAAAGCTAGAAAAATTGGTCCAATTGAAGTTTTGAAGAAAATCAATGAGAATGCTTATCAATTAAAGTTACCAGATGATGTTTATACTTCTGATGTTTTTAACGTCAAATATTTAATTCCATATCATGGAGGTGAGATTGATGTGGAGGAATTTACAAATTCGAGGTCGAATTTTTCTCAACCAGGGGAGAATGATGCAGTCATGAGTCGTATACGACTCAAGTTGTTACGAGATAAGGAGCAGCGCTTTAAGTTGAGTGGAAGGGTTGAGTCGTCCACGACTCAACCTGGAGGAGTTGAACCATACACGACTCAACTGAAGACCAGAGGGGACACGGAGAAAGAAACGCGAGTTAAAGAAAGGGATTTGAGTCGTATACGAGTTAACAAGAAAGAAGAGGAGGAGTTACGACTTAGCAGAAGTTTGAGGTGTGCGAATGTGATGAGTCGTACACGACTCAACGAATTATCCACAAGGCGTGTACGAGTTAACAAGAGCAGAGAAGTGGAAGTAGATGAGTCGTTCGGAGTTGACTCGGTTGAAGGGATATGCCGCAAGTAAGCTTGGGAGCTTGAGTCGTTGGAAGTATGTTGAGTCGTGACCCATGTTGAGTCGGTGGTATGCATATGTTGTTAAGTCGTATGTCGTGTACTATGTTCTGTAAGATGTAAGTATGTGTCGCATTATAGTATGAGTCGTGAGTCCTAAGTCATGAGTCGTGAATCTGTTGAGTCGTGAGTCATTGAGCCGGCATGGTGTTGTAAGTGTTAACCCGTGTGCATTGAGTCGCCGCCGACTTATAGTGAGTCGTAAGTCGTATGCGACTTAAGGGTCAGGGTCAAAACTCTATAAATAGGAGGGGTGCGTTGTACATTGAAGTTGTTGATTTTGAAATAAAATTTCTTGTTGATTGCTTTGTGCTTTCTTCTCCAATTGGTAGTTGAGTGTAATCTCCTATCTCCACTTACGTCATTCGAGTGCGCTCGAATCCACGTTTGTTGAAGCCGATTCACGGAATCTAGTGCGCTAGATCAACGTACGAAGAATCGTAGATCTTTGAACACGGTATAGTGCGTTATCAACGTGTTTGAGATAGCTAGAATCCGGTATCTTTGGATCAACGGATTTGGGCCTTGCAGTATTCTCAACTCACCGATTGCTACATTCCATCGATTGAAGTTTGTTTCGAGTTATCCGCTGCGTCACTGTTGATAGGTTGGGGGGGTGTTTTGTTGTCTATAGTTCCAAGTTTGGAATCTGGATCTCGAAATTGAATTCGAGTATATGTTGTAGAGGTTGATGTTGAAATGGTCTGAAGGGATGATTGTTGGCAGTGGGGTGGTCGTATGGATGGCCAGAGATGGCCGGAGATTATGTGCAGGTGCACAGTGGTGATGAGGACATGTTGAGGTGGGTCACAGTTTATTTTCCTGTGATGGTCTCGGGTATTTTGAAGGGAGACTCAGAGTAGAGAAGTTGTTGACTCGAAGTAAAGGCAGAGAGGACTCGAGTGAGTGGTGTTGCAGGTTTTAAAACAAAACCAGGGAAACTGTTTTTTTTCCAGGTTTTATAAAATTGAAGTGGAGATTTGAAATGCAAACTAAAAATTTGAAACCAAGTTTGAAAACCTGAACTTAGATATAAATTCAAATAATTTAAATTTTAGTCTTTGAAATTATTGAGTTTTTTTAAATTTTAGATTGGGTTTTAAATCTAAAATCAGAAACCTGTTTGCAGTTTTGAAGATTAAAGGCAAGTTTTAAATATGAACTAAAATCTCAACTTAGGATTAAATATGAATTCAAATAAGTTTGAATTCTGGCGTTTTGAAATAATTTAAATTCAGAAAAAAATTTCAAAGTTGGTTTTTAAATAAAACAGAAACTGTTTTCTGTTTTTAAATGTAAAGGTCAAGTTTAAATTGCAAGTGGAGATTTAAACTGAGTTTTTAATATGAAATTTGAATATGAATTCAAATTAGATTGTCTGAGATTTGAATTCATTTATGTTTTTAAATTTAAATTTGATTTCAAACTCACAAGTGTAAATGCATATGTGTTTTGCATTTGAATTGGAAGGTTAAATTTTAAATTAGAAATCCAAAGTGAATTCAAATCTGGGTTTTTAAATCTGGAATAAAATTCAAACTTCAGATTTTTAAAATAAAGGTTTAAATTTAAATTGCTTTTGAATGATTAAATGATTTGCATTTGAATTGAGGGTGTTGATTGTGGGAAGAATTTTAAAGAGTTAAAAACTAAAATGAATTTGGAAGTTGTATTTCAATTTTGAAATTTTAAAGAAAATTTTAAATTGATTTGAATTTAAATTGAATTTGTAATTTAAATTGTTTTAACTTATTGATAAGGTAGATGTTTTAACATATATGACAAAAAAAAGTTTTGAATTGTTTTAAAATCTTATTTAAGATAAATTTGAGTCTTAAATTTAAAATGAAGTTAAATAGAATTTAAAGTAAATTTAAAAACATTTTGTTTTTAAATGTATAATTAAATAAGAAATGTTTATCTAAAAGATAAATAAAATTAAATGATTGGATTCATTTAATTATTAAGGTAATTAAGATGAAAATTAATTATTTAATTAATTAATTATGTGGATGTTTAATTAAGTAATTAATGATTTTTAAGTTAATTAATTAGATTTGAGATTAATTAATTAAGGTTAATTAATCTATAATTAAGGATGGGTAATTAAATTTTAATTAATGATTAAGATTTTAATTAATACTTAATTAATTAATAATTAGTGATTAATTAAGTTGTAATTAAGTATTAATTAATTGATAATTAATAATGATTAATTTAAGTTAATTCTTAATTAAGTAATTAAGAAATGTTAATGAAGTCATTAACTTAAGATTATTTAACAATTAATTAATGTGATTAATTTAGATAATTAATTAGATTAATTAATTTATAATAATCATTTATGTAATTGTTTAAGTTTAATTACTTAATAAAAGTAATTAAAGAATTAATTACTTGGTGTAATTAATTTGATTAATGTGATTAGTTTAGATTAATTAAGTTAAATTAATTTAAACATTTGTTGATTGTTTGATAATTACTTTATGTAATTTATGAATTTGTAATTACTTAAGGAAGTACTTAATAATTACAGGATGTAATTAAAGATATTTGATATAGAAGTAAATTGGATTTAAATTACTTTGAAATTAATCAAGGGGATTAATTTAGATAATTAATTTAGAATAATTAATTATGGGATGAGTAATTAAAGTAGTTAATTACTGAATGGTTATTAATCATGGGTGATTAATATTTATATGTGGATTAATTTCAGATTAATTACTTATGTAATTAATTTATATTTAGAGATTTATTAATTGTAGTCAGAAATCATTAATTAATTAGTTAATGATGTAATTTGGAATTGATTAATTAAGGTATAATTAATAATGAATAAATAATTAATGTAATTAATTTTAGTTAATCAATTAATTTAGTAATTACAAGTTAATTATTTGCAAAGGGTTTAAGTAATTAACTTGTGTGATTAACTTATAAGCTAATTATTTATTGTAATTAGAGATAGTTAATCAATATTAATTGAAATATTGAGATGATGATTTATAAATTGATTTAAAATCAATTAATGGTTAAGTTAAGCAGAATTTTAATGATGAAGTAATTAATTTAATTCATTTTAAATTAATTAGAGTTTAAGTGATTAATTTAATTCATTTTAAATTAATTATAGAAAGTGTGATCATTAGATCATTGCTTATGTTTGATGAATGGTATTGGTTGCCTGGTATGGTTTGTAATCTCAGTTATGAGATGAGTAGTGTATGTGATATGGATGCATTGGTTGCTTTTGGATGATAATATGGATTATCTGATTATGATATGAATTATTTGTTGATAATGATAAGATTGATTATCTATTGTGTTGTGAATTATCTATCTGTGTATATTTAGATAATGAATTGAATTGTTTTAAACTTAAAACAACTTGGACCTAAAAGACACGCTTTGGATTTCGATGAGACCGGGATCGGGTTTCCATATTTGGACATCCGAAAACCACATCGATTCCAATTAAACGTTAGGTCGTTAATCCAAGTGGAGCGAGTGAAGACTCGAGGTGTAAGGGCTATACGTCAGTATAACTCTGTGGGTGATTCCGTAATGAGTTTGACGGAATAGTACTTATAGATTCGAGATGGTGATTCAGAGTGCAAGGGTTATTGTCGTTAACTCTGAGGGTGATTCCAAAATGAGTGTAACGAGATAATGCCTTCGGTTTCGTTCGAACCCGGAACGAACTTGTATGGATTGAATGCTTTCAGAACATCGTCAGGTGGACGATGAGCATTCTAAGTGATATGTCCTATAAAGGTAATCGTAGCCTCAAGCCTCATAAATCGAGAATGGCTAAAACAGGGGAGGTGCAGCAAGGCTTCGTGGGTAGCCCCCACTTGAGAGTAAGATTTACCCCTGTCTAGAGGTCCCTTTATATTTCGGCTGTGTGGACGGTTGATCATGACAACCGTCGGGGTTGTCTTATTCGGAACTGTTCAGTAAGGAACGGGTCCGGCTTTGTGTTGCAGGGGATTGGGAGTAATCCTCGGTACGGTGATCTAGGCCACGTACTGTGACGGACGGTACCCCAGTAGCCCTGCCATTGTATGGAATCCAAAATCCAATAAGTGCCAACGGTTTTGATTGTATTACCCACTTTTGTGGCTAGTAGCTTGAATTTAATAAAGTAACAATTTCGGCTATTTCTTATTTATTTGAAAACCCTAGACCCTATTATAATATCATCAGATTTCCTATCAAATGTTTTGGTTAGCGTAAGGTAAAAATTTTCCATGTTTATGTGTGGGAAGTCTTACATGATACTTTTCTTTCAAAAGGTTTTGAAAATTAAGCAACTTTAACCTGTTACTCACACCAGACCCATGTCTGACCCGGAGTTATTTCTGTTTTTCTTTAACTCTTGGGTACTCAAATTTTTATGAGTAGTCAAGGGAATTAAGGTTAGGATTCAGGTTAGCTTTGACGAATTGTGGAGGAGCATATGGAGCAGGAGGCTTCTGCGTATAGTTATATAGTTCCGCTGTGTTGGTATCTCTGAGTGTTTCTGTATTGTGATTGAGTTGTAATAACTAGACAGGTGTTTATAACTGTCTAGTATGTGTTGTATATGTCTGTGTAACTCTGATATTTGATGTATACTATGTTATACTTATGTTACTAATATAATTTATTCGTTCCGCTGTTGAGATTCTTGTGTTGTTTCTTCTTTCTCTTCTTTCTTTTCTCTTTTCTATCCCTTTCTTTCTTAAGAATGATACGACTTTTTGTGGAGAAAAAGTCGGTTCGTCTCAGGTTTCATATGAAAAGAAGAGACGCGGCCGGTGTCCAATGGATATAGCCGTTGCGAATTTGCTGTGTTGCAAATTGAAACGAAGAGACGCGTCCTTTTTTCAACGGATGTAGTCGTTCCAAATTTGCTGAAGAGACACGGCTTTTTTTCAATGGGTGTAGCCGTTGGAAATTTTCCTATATAAGGAAAATGAAACCTGATCACTTTCCAATTCCAACCAATTCTCTTCCTTTTTGAAAAAACAGTCCTCCATACCACATAAAAGTTCGTACGCACCACAATCTCGAGCAGATCACGTCTGTTGTATCTTGGAAGACTTTGAATATAGTTTTAAGAAAATAGTTACGGCAAGCCTCAGACGAAATTTTCTTCTTCATCCTGTTAGATTTCTTGTTTATATCTATACACACACATCATTCTATAATCTTTCCATTTCGAAGTTGTGCCGTTTTTACGGATTAGTACAACGATTGTTTATCGTTATACTTTAATATAGCATTTTGTTGTACTTGTTGCTATAGTTTGTTGTAAATTCATTACAACAATAGTTATTATTCAAAATTACCGACACATAATTCCAAAGTAGAGGAAATCTGATTTGTAAACTTGTGTTAGGAGTTTATAACTGATTGATCTCTGTTTTTGTATACACGTCGTATAAAAATAGAGATAAATTATTTATCTTTAACCGATCCATGTTGTAAAAGCTTATAAATATCACTAATACAGTAGATAATCATTGTAGTTATCACTAATTACTATGTTATTTAGCGGTGGCGTAACATTTCAATCGGTATAATCAAATCAAACATTATTATCTTTCCAATATGATGATATGAGGGTCGACACAAGCTACATTTTTTCGTGGTTGTAGGAAATGATTCGATAAACTTTGTTTAATCTAAAATGGATTAACCATGGTAATTCAGGTAAACTTTGTTGGAATAATAAGTCATACAATATTTGTTTATTTTTTCTGACATATAGTATATCCTGAAAGGTGGAGGCGTGGGGAATCAAACCCTGTGTCTCTCACTTGCAAAGTGAACACTATATCATATGAGATCTTGTTCCCACTAACTGAAATTGTCATTCATATTATGTTGTTCATTGACTTTTATAGAGCAGAATGCCTGCTTCAATCCTTTAAAGATAACTATGAATGATTAATCTCTGATTGATCCATGTTGTAAAAGCTTCATTAGAATTTGAACTGTTAAGTAAATATAACAAATACAACAAATTAGTCACAACAATTATCATTAATCACCATACTATTCTATATTGTTTAGTAGCGGCGAATTATGTCAGTCAATATCAACAAATTAAGCATACTTATCTTTCTGATATGATGGTTAAAGAGTTGACATAAGCTACATTTCTCGTGATTGAAGGAAATAATTTGTCCACAATATTCATTGGAATTAATAAATTTCCATTTGGATATTGAAGAGAAGATATTTGGATAGTAAAGCTTATGTGGTTGCTTGATTTGAAACCGAATGGAGCAAACGTGGTCATGTAGATAAATTTTATTTGCAATAATAATCCATGTAATATTTCGTCCTTTTTTGACAAAAAATTGTGTGTCTTCTTTCCTTTAGAAAGAAGTTGTGATTCATTCTATATTGGTCATTGGTTAGATAGAGTTGACTAGGGTTGTTATGATAATGTTACCCGTTACCAATGCGAGAAAACGACCACATATCGATACCATATGTAAGGCAAAAGCGAATATTGATGCATTACCATTACAATTGGTAAAATGATAGTTCATGTGCCGATAAATCGGTAAATTCTTGATTGGTAATGGTAAAATTTTCATACACATAAAACATTAAAATTGTATTGCATTACAATTTTAATAATGGCATAACAAGTAAATATCTTGTTCCTAACTGTAACTTCGTTAATCCTTATATCAATATTTTAACTTATTTAAATAATATAGAAAATTTTCATGATTCATCACAAATTATTTACAACAATATGAAATAATAGCTTTGTTAATTGTAGACTTTGAACATAATAAAACTAAAAAAGAATCATCACCATAAATAATACTATAGACGCCTTAAAAACTGATATTCAAAAGTGTTTGTAGCTGCAATTAATTAAAACAGTGAAAACCCAAATTTGCACGACCAGTAAATTCATCGTTATTATTGGTATATTTACCATTAACAACGATAAATTTACCATTATCAAACTAATAGTGTTGGTACACCGATATACGTTAATATTGGTTTACCAGTTGGTTGATATTACTACGGTAACATTAAATTTCAATTACCGTAACAACCCTAGAATAAACTAAGTGCTTAGATTCTTGTAGAGATGGTTATAAATGCTTTACCTTTGATTCATCCATGTTGTCAAAGCTTCATTGAAATTTGAACTATTAATTGAATATCACTAGAACAACAACTTAATTATACGGTTATTATTAATTATTGTTTTATTCTACTATATTTTTGTATAGTGGTAGAAAATTTCAGTCACCGTCATTGAATTAAGAGTACTTAACCTTTCAATATGATGATTGAAGGTTGACATAAATTGCATTTCTCGTGATTCTAAAAAATAATTTGATCAACAATGTTCCTCGACATTAACTTGGATATTATGGAGAAGGTATTTGAGTAAGAAAGCTTATGAGGTTAGCCAATGTTGTCAGTGTGCGCGCTTTGGTGCAAAATAGCTCAAGTTGTAGCCATTGTGCCTTTTAGCAATCTAAGGCGCAGACGGTGCACATGACTCAAATAAAGCACAAAAGGCGCACGAATCGAAAATCCCAAAGAGGTAGCTCCAATGAATTGTACAATATGAGATAAAATTTGGCCTTTAGCTGCAAAATCCGATCGGAATGTACCTATTTAGCTTTAGCATACCTGACAACTCATTTCCGACTTAATCTAGGTTTCGAACAAAATGAATTGAAGGTCTTTGTGACTTCTCATATTGAGTTGGGTTGGATATGTGAGATTCTATTCTCTAAATTACATGTGTGTGCATTTTTTAAAAATGTAAAACTCGAATATCAATAGCAGTTTTTAGTTGCAGATGCTTGTGTAGGAAATACAAAAGATGATGCTCAATGCGCACAAAAAGAGCAAGCCACAAGACGCATGCCATGTGCCTTTTCGCTTTGACTACTTTGGTGGTTGCTTGATAAGAGCAAGCAGCTCGATAAGTAGACAAATTTTTTTAATATAAGACAATATAGGTTGTGTTAACATGTGCCCATTTATCAATCGGGCGTACAGTAAGGGTTCGTTTACGGAGTAAATGACAAAAAATGACGGACAAAAACCATACATTTATAAATTTGGAGGTGTAGGGAATCAAACCCTGTGCCTCTCGCATGCAAAGCAAGCGCTCTACCATATGAGCTACACCCCCATTCATGTCATAATTTTGTTTGTCTTTTACATATTAAATTAATTGTCATTCATTGCAGTATCGACCCTTAGCTTGAGTAGATTAGACTAATTGCTTAAGTAATGTCAATCATATAGAGGTAGCTATAAATGGTTTGTAAAAGCTTCATTGGAATTTGCACTATTAATTAAATATCACAAATACAGTAAACTGATATATGGATTTCATTGATTTACTGTATTATTGTTTAATTGGGTTGATATATTTCAATCAATTTAACAAAATTAGGCATGTTCACCTCTTTAACATAATAATTTAAGGGTCTACGTCCGCGGGTGCAGCACAATGGAAATGAGGCTTGCGTTCTGGTAAAAAGGCCCAAGTTCGATTCCTACTATGCTCTTCCCCATCCTATATAAATTTACCCGGGGGTATGGGGGCTTGGATCAGCGGTCGGCTTTACTGTACCCTCCTCAGGAGTTTACCGGCCTACCGGGTTCTCCTGGGTTTTCAAAATAATAGTAATAATTAGAGGGTTGGCATAAGGTTTGTTTTTTTTTGTTTTGTTTCTTGATTATAGAAATAACTTAGTCAACTAAGTTCATCAGCATTAATAAATTTCCAGTTAAATATTATAAAGAATTTATTTGGATAATAATGCTTGTCTTGTTGTTTAGTGTTGTCAAGGCGCACACCTAAGGAGAAAAAGCCCCACGTGCAACCGTTTTGCCTTTAAACAATCTAAGATATATGCCATTGACAAGACACAATCACAGTGCAAAAGAGTTATCAAGCGAATAGCCTAAATAGTCGCGCTTCAATGAGTTATACAGCATGGAATAAATTTTGGACCTGATGTCAAAAGTTTGTGACCTTTTGTTTTGATTTGGGTTGAATATTCTCAAAATTGCATGTATACACAATTTTTTAAAGCTTAAACTTTGTTTTAACAGTGGGTTTTAATTGCAGAGTTGTATGTAGAAAATATTATAAATGATGCTCAAAGCGCGCCAAAAAACGCACAGCTCAAACCTTGCGACTATTCACCTTGACTACTTTAGTGGTTGCTTGATATGAGCAAGCATGATAATTTAGACAATTTATTTTGAATAACAAGTCATACAACATAGGTTGTGTTACATGTATCCATTTATTAACAAAGCACACGTTGCGGTTTCATTTATACTCAATAAAATGACAAAGTTCATTATATGAAAGATAAGTTTCTAATACTAAAAGTGCAAAATTACCTTTGCAACCAAGATTAATTATTTGCATTAAATAGAGGGAATCTAACTCCATGCCTCTCGCATGCAAAGCAAGCGCATATGGGCTACAACCCCCTTCATGCCAATTTTTTCAATGTCTTTTACATATTAAATTGAAATTGTCATCCATGCTGCATTAACCTTTAGCTTGGATAGACTAAACTAACGATTAGGTAATGCCAATCCTATAGTGGTAGCTATGGTGACGAGAGGATTGACATATGCTTCATTTTCTTGTGATTGTAAGAAATAATTAGATCAACAATGTTCATCAACATTAATAGATTTTCCTAAATATTGTAGCGAAGGTATTTAGTGATTGTAAAAAAAATAAGTAGATCAGCAATGTCATCATTAATAGATTTTCATGGATATTGTAGAGAAGGTATTTGGAAAATAAAGCTTGTGCGGTTGCTTGATCTAAAATGGAGCAAATATGGTAGTATAAATAATATTTGTTTAAATAATAAGCCATGCTTTATTTATTTTTTGGACAAAATGTGTACATCGAAAAGTGAAGTTGTGGTCTACCATATGAGCTACACCCCCAATCATATCAACTTTTGTGTCTTTTATGGTCATTAAAGAGAAACAATCATTCATAGTGTGCTAGTCCTTAACTTGGTGGAGTAGGCCAACTGCGAGCACCAAGCCAATTTTGGAGTGAGTGCAAGCCTACTTTGCAATCCTGATTATTCCCCTAGTTACTTAGAGGGTGATGAAGTGGCAATGAAAATTAATTTTATGGTTTAAGATTTTGAGATTTAACTTCTTTATTTTCCATTCTGGTTTATTTCACCGATGTGTCTTATTTTCAGTTAGGTTCCATTATCTATGAATGTGGGATTTTATGGCGTATATATCGATTAATCTTTATTTTTAACACGGGTTTAGACTTTAGAAAGAGAAATCGGATGTGTGTAACAGCATCCCAAATAAATCCGTATGTATGGTTATCATAAATTTATATTGGTTACTATATTGGCCTATTCTATTATATTGTTTAATAAGTGGCAAAGTATTTCAATCTGTATCTCCAAATTAAGTGTATTTACCTTTCTAATATGTTAATTAATTAGGGGGTCAACATAAGTTTTTTTCTCTCATTATTGTGGGAAATAATTCGGTTAACAACATTCATGACGTTAATAAATAATTTCCCAGTTGGATATTATGGGGAACGCATGTGCATAATATGTTATCTTTGATGCATATTTATTTGTCTCAATCAGTCTGCACTTACTTGAAATGCTTATGGAGATTCAGTGAACTCAAAGGTAACTCCTTTTTATAGTCCTCTGAAAGTGCCAAACTTATTACTTCGGATCTTGATTTTTTTTCTCATCATTATTTTCTTGAGTTTTAAAGTAAATTTGGCTTCCACAATCGAGATCGTGCACCATTGTCCTACATTACGGTTAGATTATTCTTATTTTCATTCTTCCTTTGTTTTGCTTTAGTTTGTTCTATCACATTTGTTATGTGATGTTGAGGCTGTTGATTGTATTATTAGGCAATTACTGATAAATAAATATGCATTACTTTATTGATATTGTACATAAGTGCTTTTCATACATTGCGTGAATGCATAATTTTAAATGAAGCATTTGAAATACATTTTATTTCACTCAATTTGCATTATAATATATATTTGTGATTTGTATTTTTCTTGAAATAATTTCGTCAATAATTAAATTATAGTTTGACTTATATATACAATGCTACGCATGTGATATGAATGTCATTGAAAAATCATGTTTATGTTCTAATAGTGCAAAAACGTTTATTTTCACTTTCTGCTAAAAGGACATTGAATTTTAATTCACCATTTCAGCTAAAACAGTTATCTCAATTTTTACCCTTGTTTGTTTGAAGAAAGAGTTTAAAATAGAGGGGGAAATGAAAAGCATTATACTCTTGGTTAATTCATTATTGGACTACAGTTGGTTTTTGTAGGGTAATTGTTGATTTTGGTGAAAAGGGTTCAAAATAGTATGTACCATATTTTCATTATTAGCAAAGAAGAGAAGTGAAATACATCTGTCTTCATTGAAAGATCTTTCATGCGATAGTTAGAGCTCGGGAACTAAACTAGATGAACTTATTAACTATTCCGCGTTAAACGAACATTCTTATACAGCCGTGGGCACAGCCTTCCACGCTCGCCTCTCTGAAAACTATCGGTTGAGGGAACCGTTGCATAATGGCGTAATGCTTATATGAATAAGGTGCTGATAGTTGTGTTATATTGATGATTAGATAAGGGCTTGAACAGGTGCAAGCGATAAGAAATATAGATGGTTTTTTTCCTATAAGAAAATAAAATAAAATAAATTAGAAAATCGATCGTAAGATTATCAAATTTCATTGTAGGCACCGAATAAATCAATAAAAGTAGTAGCGTTTTTTAGATTTTTCATCTCAGAAACATCCAAGTATTTTTTACGAAGTAATTATGGTGTTTCGTGATTATGAATCAAAAAAATTAAGTAATATTGATATTGCCTTTAAGAGCAGTAATTATGTTGTTTTATGTACACAATTATGGGGAGAAATATATTAGAAATCGTTTCGTAATCTCGATTCAAGCATTGACAAAATTAAACAATAAAGTACTAAAAACAATAAAATGACATATAGAATTTTTGTGGTTCAGATGTTAAAGAATTATGCGCCCACGGTAAAATGTCACTATATTCTCTCTTGATTCTTTGTACAAACAAAAATGGCAAAGAGTACAATTTTCGGTTAGCGTGTTTCAAAAAGAGTAAAATAAAATTCCCTCATTTTTTGTCACACATAGGTTTCCGATTAGTGTGTCTTTTCTATTTATAGCACACAGTGGTTTACATGGATTGTCAACGTCATTCTTTCGTTCTTTTGATTTCTGCATTTGGATTGTGCCACGGGTCGACCATCCATCTTGCTTATTTGATGTGCACAGATTGTTAATGTGACCTTCGATGGAAAATTGAATTTTGAGCGGTTGAATTTTGAACGCAGGCGGGAAGTTCTAAATTGAGGCGGGAAGCTTGGAATTGAAGCGGGAAAATCCAAATTTGGGAAGACTATGACTTTCCAGTTCTATAAAGCAACAGACTTATGGATTGCGCACATATGTGTAGGTGAAGCTGCAATAAAAAACCGCCTCCCATTGCGGGAAGGACTATACTATCACTAGCACTCTAGTACTTCGCTTTAATTTACAGGGAGTTGTGACTTTATTATGTTCGGGGCGGTGATGCTGCATAGTATTTGTTCCATGCCAACACCGTCAAGGTTGCACTGTTCAATCCAAAATATTAGCAAAGTGTAGTGTTGAAGTTAAGTTGCATGGCTTAGTAGAAGAGAATATGCGGCTACTTTGGAGAGGTGACCGCTTTGCATGACTCTATTCTGGGCCATTTTCATCGATAGAGGACTGCGGCGTTGCCCTTGCCTTTGAGTTGAGTTTAACGATCTTAGGGATGAAGTTGTGATCTCTTGGTTTGCCTTTGAGGAGTGAGGTTCGGCTTTTGGTTGCTGAACAGTTATTCCATCGCCTCATCTTTCAAGTCTTTCATATTTCTGGATAGCGTTTTTTAAGGATTGCAGCGCTGTTCTGTCACATCAAGATGGTGACGCATTCTTCATCAGTTTGGTATTGACATGGGATTGTGGCGCAGTTTTGTTGCTTCAAGATGGCGGCGCATCCTTCGTAGTGTTTTGATACTAAATTACAGTGCAGACCTGCCACTTTAGATGTTAGTTTAAGATTCAAGTGCATCCCGTTTGCGTATAATCGCTTATGGGGTGTGTCACGGTTTTGTAATGTTAGGATTGCTTTCGAGACCGTATTACAGCCTCCATTTCTCATTGTTACTTGAAGATTGTGTCTTTGTTCCAACCTGTTAATTCTTACTTTATGGAGCTACATCGCAACCTTCATATTTGGTACTTGAAAGCTGTGCAGCAGTTCTACTTGTTTAAGTGAGTGTTAGATTCGCAGATCGATTCTCATACTTTGTGATTATTTCAAGTTCAATGCTGTATTATAGCACCCAAGTTATATTTAATGGAGAAGCGCGCTTTTTATGTTGTGTCATCGTCCTTAAAGGTCTGGTGTAACATTACCCAGATTTTGTTTTTGTATCCTTTTATTGGCCGATCTTCTAGAAAGTTGTACCTTTAGTCTTTTCGACTCCTAAGAAAATATGTTTTGATTCTTATATTATTCTTCTTTGTGATTAATCAATTACATTGTGGGGATTTTTCATCATTTCAATTATGCGGTCGAGATTCGAATTGTGGCAGATATATAATTTTCCTCTTCTTCTTCATTGTTTTACACGCTTCAAAAAATGTTAAACACAAAATCTAGTCCTCTCCAAGACAAGTTTCTTTTCCGAACAAAAATAAGGGCATATTTCTTTTCCTGCTGTTTCCTTTGCTTTCCTCAACCTTTAGCGATTATTGATAATCGATATGATATATTTTCTTTGATATGGCAACCGTTTTTGTCTCTCCTCTGTCTTTGCAATCTAGGGTATCTAAATTAAGGGAAATAGAGGATGTTTTGGGTCATTTCAGGTTCGGGGTTATGTAGGTAGGGTTCTTGAGCCTTGCGATCGCATCCACATGCCCCAGATGGTTTCATTTCTATCCATCCTGAACATATTCGATGCGGACTTTAACTTCCCTCTAACCAAATTCTTCGTGAATGGTTTACTGTTGTTGGTATCGTCCCTATTCAGCTTGCTTCTCTTTCTTTTACTCTTTTGATTGTTACGTTTATTCTTTATGCTGAGAAGAGCGCACCTCCCTCGCGCGAAGAACTCCAATTCTTATTCTATATCCATAAGAGTCCTTTCGATGGTGAATTTGTATTTTATTATGCTCAAGCAAAAAAGTCGGTTTTCACGTTTATTCCTAGTATGACCCAAAAGTAGAGCAATTAATATATCTTTATTTTGAATTTTAATGACTTTCCTTATATTTTTCAACCACATTCAAATTATCTTCTTTTTTTGATAAGACCACTACATTGTTCGTATCTCGTAGAAAGACCATCCAGGACTTGGGTGAAGACGAGCGGAAAACGAATTTATTTTTTACCGAGTTGCTACTGCGGAAATACGATTTCTTGCACACTAGGACAACTTCTTTCGTTATATTTTTAAATTTCTTTAACTACAGATAAATTTAGGGATATAATTTGATAAACTGGACAATGAAATTTTATTTCCTGCTCTTAGCCCTTATAAGGATTTTTACTAATCTTGGCACTTTTCTTATGTATATGTGAGATGTGAGATGATTGGGGATCTTACTGACGGGCACTTTGATGATTCCTCATCAAAGAAATTAGAAGCAAAGAAAAAGAAAAAGGGAGATAAGAGGATAACGGACGATGCTTGAGATTTTGACCAGCCCATCAAGAAATATCACACGTCTTCTTCTCCTCCCCCTCCTTCTGAAGCTCTATCTATCCCCCTTCTTCAGTCTCTCCATGACCCTTGGATTCGCTACTTACCTTTGCCTGAGGACACTATTACCAAACTTGCTGAGAGGGTGAGGCGTGTCACTCCGGATGGTTTATCTCACATTTGCTTCTGCCTCCAAGTCTTATCCTATCACCCTTCCATTTCCTACACTCTCCTACCCCGAGCTTGCTACCGAGCTCGAGAGGTCTTTGGCCTTCGTATGAACCTCCTTCTCTTTCTTTCTTTAATGGTGACTTGCTTTACCAATTTTTAGTTTATCCATCTTCGTTTTGTAACAGGTAAGTGCTTTGGAGATTGAGGCTCAGAAGAAGGCAGAAGATGATCAGGTCTCATTCGCTGCTCGTACTGCCCAGCTTAAGGCAGACCCTACCGTGGTTGCTTTTGAGGAGACTAGATTGGAGGAAGAGCTCAGTGATCAACGAGAGAAAACGGAGAAGGCAGAGAGGGCGGAAAAGACAGCGGAGGAGATCTTGACGTTGAAAGGTCAAGAGTTAGGGATGAAAGATAAATTGTTAAGGGGGATGGAGAAGGCGTTGAAGGATATGGACAAGCTATCACAGATCATCTACCGTGTGCTTTATAAGTTGTATGTTGCGGTTAAGCATCAATTTTTTTATGATCGCTTGGATACTGTTTTGCCTAGGTCAATCTTAGTTTCTTAGGGAACCCAGGGAAGATCGAAGACGTCCTTACTTATCATAGGACAGAGTGGGCTAAGGAGATGGAGAAGAAGAAAGCTTCCCCTTCTGCCCTCCAGGACATCTCGTTTTAGCGAGATGATGAGACTGCGCCATCTAAGAAGACTGAGGCCACCTCGACCCCTCAAGATAATGTAACTATCTAACCTTTGTAAATGATTTTTGCTTCTTATGTAATAAAAATACCTCTGTTTTTTTTTTCAAATTTTGTTGCTGTTAATTTCTTTAGTTTATTAGTTTCATCACCGCATTACAAAGATAATGATATTTTCGTTCTTTGTAGTCTTCTAAGGAAGTATTATTTACTAAACTCTTGAAAGAAAGCATGAGAAAACTTCAAACTCAGCTCGTAGATCATCTTGCAGGGCAATCCGCAAGTGTAAAAAAGAATTGAATGAGTCGTTCATACAACTTAGAAAGGAAACTCAGGGGTTGCTTTTCAAAATTGACCAAATAGTTAAGGAAAAAGAAGCTCTTAGCGATTTTGTATTGCGTCGGTGGCGGTATGCTTTAGAGAGCGGTTCCTTTCCACCCGACAGCCTTCATTTGGACTAGTTTAGGCTTTGAAATCTAAATAGGAAGTAAACGCTGTGTATAATTATCAATTTTTTGTACGTGAATTTATTATATTTTCCATATAAACCTGTTCTTTATATGACATGTTTTTTTTTTAGATTTTAACTTCTTACATCTCGACTTCTTTTGAATCGAACTTTGACTACTACCAACTAGGTCGATCTTCGTGGGCCTCCCTTCGAATCTGTCGAAGCCTTTGAGTCCAAAAATCTTTCGTTCCAAATCGCTGATGGCCCGGATGAAACCAGTGCGTCTGAGTTTGAGGTTGTGGCCACAACTTCTGTCGCGGCTTTGGAGGAAGAGAGTCTCCGTTTGACAGTTACTAACAAAGGGCTTGAAAGAGACTTGAACAATGTCCTTTTCGAGCTCAAGGAAGCAAACGATGCACTAGAGTGTCAGTATCAACATAATGTCAAGTTGCGTACTGAGCTGGATGTTGCAAACTCTAAAGTGACTGAAGTAGAGAAGTCATTGAAGGATGGTGAAGCTCTTTATGAGATCGTTTATGAAACGGAGATTAAAGAGCTAACAAAGACTACAGAAGACATGTCTCTTCAGGCTGCCCACTAAATTGAGGAGAATGAGGGTGTCGAAGGATGAGAGAAGGCAAAGAAACCTAGCTTGGGCGCGACCCTTACTCCCTCTACTGGCATCGACACCTCGTTGGCGGATGAACGGAGGAAGAAATTAAAAGTACACTTCCAGGTAAACTCAATGAGTTGCAGTAGATGGAGCGACAAAGGCCAAAGGTGTTTCCTCACTCACAGAGGAAGGGGTCGAAGGCGGATACTCTTAAATATTTTGGTGGCTTTTATAGAAACTCAAAGAAGACTAAGGTTGAACTAATTGATACTTTAGAGAAAACAAAAAAGGATGTTGTGCTCAAGATCTACGTGCTCGAAGATTTACTACGAGGAGCTCAGGTTGCCCTTAGTATCATAACAGCACTAGTCGACGTGCCTGTGCATGATCGGATTGTCGACCTTGTAGAGAAGCTTAGAAGGGAGAAGGTTAAAGACAAGACGGGTCAGATCGCTTTACAACGCGCAATCGATGTTTTTTCCTATTTTGTACAACGCTCTTATCTGAACTTCCTTTATATCAAAGAAGATTTTGAGGTGACTACGGAGGATCTGACAGACCACTAAGCAGTTGTTAATTATGAACCAAGGAAGATCTTTCGCTTCAAAACAGACCTGCCATTGGCTAGCATGCCTAAGCTTAGATGTTTTATGATTAGCGCGGTATTTTAGGATCCTATAACTTTGTATACTTTTGTAAGACCATGTTGTAGAATATTTTTGGTTGTACAAATGCTCATAAGGGTACTGTAAAAAAACATTTATTATTTTTTCTTTTTTTGAAAAGACGTAAATTCCTTGCGAGTTTTTACTGGATTGCGCTTCCTTTTAACTTTATTGGTCTGGATTCCTTTGATTTTTCAGCCTTGCACTACTAGGCGATGTTCGGAGACAACCGACTTGGAGGAGAGGCTCAAATCTGCTCTAATTCGAATTATCGAACTGGAGGGATTATTAACATACACCAAAGACAAATATAAGGTTTTTTATGAAGATAAGGTCACGACACTGAATGACGACCTTGAAGGGTGTTAATACCTCATATATTGATTTAGATGACAACAACCATATAAATATTGACACTAATGTTTTTTAAAGTTGTATAGTATATATTGCAGAATATTACACAGGTACAAAATGATTAAACTTGAAGACTGATCAGTATAAAGATCAAGGATGACGATTTAGAGATGATGATCACGACTTATGAGTTCAAAGATAAAAATTTGAAGAGCTCAAGAATTTAGTATATGGTTATGAGTCATTAGAATAAATTGTTAAAGTCCTTGATAGCAGATTTCGATCTTTATCATAAATTTTTGATCTTTGATATTTAAAAAAAATTAATTTAACTTCAAAATGTATTTAAATTTTTTTATGAACGTTTTTTAATAGCTCAAAAATATTTAAAAACAATGTTTAAATTATTTTACAGAGTATAGGATTTTAAAAATAATTTAAAAAACAATCATTTTCAAATTTCACTAGCATATGTCGATATACATATTTTCATATATTGACGTAAGGACCGTTGGGGAGATGATTTTTAAATTATGATTTTTGATTATATCTCTTCATTATACACTTCCTTTTAAACACCGTTTACACCAGTGAAAATATGCCTTTCTAATTTTAAAAAGTTGTGATTGTTTATTACATCTTTTCATGAATAAAGTCATCTTTTTAAGCACTATATAAAGGGTTAGAAAACAAAAAATTTTAACTAACTTTTCATCTTCTTTCTCTAGACTTTCCTCAGTTATTTTCTCAAATACAAATTCTACTTTGCTCTCTATAAACTATTCAAACATTTACATGTACTTTCTCATCAATTCGAAGATCAACTCCCTATCAGAAGGGCTATAAGTAATCTTGTATCCCAAGTACAACTGCTGGTATTTGAAATCAACAGCTTTACTCTTATTTATTCGCCCGTTCAAATCAAGTGGATATGCTTAATAGTTCATCTAAATTTATTAGGTGATCTCGTAGCTCAGTAAATCAAGAAAGTTCGCTTTGGACTCATGATACATGGGGATGTACCTCGTAGCCTTGAAATCGGAATTGTATTTTGGTTTGCATTCTATCTAGTTTAAAATTGGCGACTGAAAAGAAATATGTACAAGTAATTGTATGAGACTGGATGTCTGATTAGTTAATCCGAACCGGTATAAAATTCCTTATGTGTTCTCTCTTATTTTACTACTTTTATATTTAACTGTGATTGCATCTATGAATGATACCCACTCCCTCTAGTGTTACATTAGCCTCATGATCTATTATTCCACAACCCACATTTGATATCAGTGCATTAGTTTTCAAAAACTCGTAATTTGATTTTTGAAGAGATAAATGGCTAGTAACACTGACTGTTTACTTTTTAAAACTTTTATAGAAAAACAAAATCATGAAACCTATATGTTACTATCAAATAGATTAAAAACTAATTATTCTGAAAAGTCACTTGATGTTTTGGAAAGGTATAATGTGAAATTGCAGAAATAAGTATGTTATATGGCAGATGGGGAGCATACACGTGATATTCATACATCAAAAATTAAGGACAAATGAATACTAAACGATGGATAATCAAGACACATGATAAAAATTCGAAAATCATAAAAGTTATAATTTACAAAGATGAAGGGTTGGTTAACTTCAGAATTAACTAAAAAGGTTATGTGATTGACATCGACAATGTCGGTAACTCTAAAACTCCTATTATTTCTAATGTTTTTCTAGTTAGGAACTTGAAATATAACCCGTTTAACATTAACCAATTTTGTGATAAAGATTTTAAAATTAAGCTTGAAAAGGATATTTTCCACGTCGAGGATAATGAGTCTAAAATTATCTTTGAATGTACTAGGAAATGTAGTATTTACATCTTAAGTATAAAAGTGCCTTTGTCTTTTGGCTAAACCTAGTGAAACTTGGATTTTGCATAAAAGATCCGGCTTTTTAAAATTTAAACACTTATCTAAATAGCTTAGAATTTTGATTTTGATTTCACAATTCACAAGTATATCATATTTAGGGGGAGTACTATTTTTCATCCATTTATGTTGATGGCAAGGGGGGAGGAAAATATAAAATATAACACATGCATATATTAAGGGAGAGTTATTTAACTCAATGAGAGTTGTATTATATTTTATATATAAAATTATTTACATAGTTGTCTTCATAAAAAATGGAGAGATTGTCAATACCTTAGATATTGATTTTGATGGCAACAACCATATAAATATATACACTAATGTGTTGTTAAGTTTTATAGTATATATTGCAGAATACTGCACATGTATAAAATGATTAAACTTGAAGACTGGTTAGTATAAAGACCAAGAATGAAGATATAGAGTTGATGATTAAGACTTGTGAGTTCAAAGACAAAGATTTGAAGACCTCAAGAATTTAGTGTAAATTTACGAGGCATTAGAATGAATTGTTGAAGTCTAATAATATATTTCGATTTTTATCACAAATTTCTGATCTTTGATATTTTAATCAAAATTATTTTAGTTTCAAAATATATTTTTAAATATTTTATGAAAGTTTTTTAAGAGTTCAAAAATATTCAAAAACCATGTTTAAATTATTTTAAAAGCATAAGATTTTTTAAACAATTTAAAATAAAAACATTTTCAAATTTCATTAACATATGTCGACATACATATTTTGCATTATGTCGATGATAATTTTTAAATTTTGAATTTTGATCACATCTCTTCACGAGTAAGCAATTCCTTTTAAACACTAGCTAAACCAGTGAAAAAATGCCTTTTACTTTTAAAAAGTTGTGATTGTTTGTCACATCTTTTCACGAATAGCTACATTTTTTCAAACACTATATGAAGGTTTTAAAAAAAATTAACCGACTTTTCATGTTCTTCTTTCTCTAAACTGTGTCTACATATTTTTTTCAAATACAAATTCTACTTTTCTCTACAAACTATTAAAACATCTGCATGTATTCTCTCATCGATTCAAAGACTAAACCACTATGAGAAGAGCTACAGGTTATCTTATATCCTAAGTACAAGTGTTTGTTTTTGAAAATTAACAACTCTACTCTTATTTTTTTGGGTGTGCTTATTTCCCGTTCAAATCAAGTGGTTGTGCTTAGTAGCCCATCTAAATCTAATGGGTGATCCTGTAGCTCGGTAAATCAAGAGAGTTTGCTCCGGGTTTATGATGCAGGATGGTATATCTCGTAGCCTTGGAATCAGTATTGTATTCTGGTTTGCCTTCTTTCTGGTTTAAAATTAGCGATTGAAAAGATATATATACAAGCAATTATACGAGATTGGATGTAAGATTTGTTAATCCGAACCAGTATAAAATTACTCATGCCTTCTCTATTACTTTACTTTATTGCTTTTACGTTTATTTTTGTGATTACATCTATGATTGATTGTTAGTATAAATCTGTGTTTTTAATATGTGATTTGATATTAATCTTGAAAGAATTTTAAAAGGTTTACATAAGTCAAAAAACACTATTCATCCTTTTTTCTAGTGTTAAAATCCATTATTCCACAATTCACAAATGGTTGTCTCTTCAGGTCGTTAAACAAACTAGTGTAGAAAATGATTTTATCGCGTCCTTGATCGTCGATGTTGTATCGAGGCCTGGTGGTATTCATTCGCCTCCGTCGAGGGCTAATCTTAATGTTATTTTCTAATGGAAATATGATTTGAAGAAGTATTGCGAGGCCAAATTTCATGGGTTGAAGAATTACTATAGAAAGGGCTCATTTTCAACTTCTTAGGCAAGAAGCGGTTTTAGTCAATGTTTCGCGTCATGGGACCGTAGATCTCACCGTTATGACAACATCATAATCGATGATTCCTCTGGGGAGAATTTGAATCGTAGCATAGTTTTTTTTATTATAAGCCGTAGTTTCGACCTTAACTTTTGACGCAACTTTGCATGACGATAAATTTATTTTCTCCTGTCATGTGTGCAAATGTGAGGAATCACGCAGCTATGAGCAGCTTTTCAGTAAATTTTAGTTTTTAGTATTTGCTTGGCAAGCTTTATTTATTTTATGGAATTGTACCCGATTTGTAGGTTGTACCACATTCCATGCATTATCTTTTCTTGCCATTCTCAATTGATTGCTCACGCAGTTCATGCTTCTTGAGCTTATTTTTGGTATTCATGCTCTATTGTGCTCTTAGCACGGTACACTCGCTATTTGGGTGCAGACTATATTTTGACGGTGAAGTTAGGTCGCATATCTACAACCTTTTAATTCACGTGTTTGGTTTTTGTACTGGTTCAGGCCGTATAATATCCTTACGTTCAGTGTACATGATTGATACAGCAGGTAACTTATTGTATTATCCAGTCGCTTGCATGATTTTATGTGGAATTCCATAGTTCTGTGTTACTAAATTCCCTCCCTTTTTTTATAATGAAATTAGGTGCAACCACTAATGCTGTAGCTTTATTAAAGAAGGAGCTAAATCGGATCTTACCTGTGCCACACATGCTGTTTTCAGGTGAAATATGAGTTACATATTATATCAAGGGGTTTTTAGGCTCAAGGAAAAAGTTAGAGAAAAATTTAGTCTCAAGGACAGGAAGTTTGTTTTTTAGGCTGAAGGGCACTTTTTAGTGTAAATCACAGAATGATAATTGTAACTATCATTTTCAATTTACATTAAAAAGTGTCATTCAGACTAAAATATAAACTTGTCGTCCCCGAGACTAATTTTTTTGCAACTTCTTCCTTGTGCCTATTTACCTGTTATATATCAATGTTACAAAAATAGGAGTTGTATCGGTATTTCGTTTTTTCTATTATACTGACATGAGGTCAAAGAAATTTACATTTGTATAAATAGAGCTGATCTGCCATTTTCATATTTGTACGCAGCAACTAGCAAATGAATTTGCTGAATTAGAAGTATAAATAATGTGCATTTTGTAGCCCACCTGCAATTGAGAGATTGTCTGGTGGCATTTTTAAACAAGTGATAATCACGAACACAATTTCAATAGTTGAAGTTATTTTCCTCAACTGACTGTACATTCTGTTGCAAACCCTCCTGCTGAAGCCATTTTGCGCATTCATGGCGATGCCTACGTTAGTGACATTTTCCAGTGATGCACAGGTCCTAGAGTATTTTATTTATTTTTGTCTTATTTATATTCGATTTAGCTTTCTATTTTCTTATTTCTCGTGAGGGAATGCAGCAAAGAGAATCCTGTAAGGATGCTTGTTAAATCATTTTGTTAATTGATGCTACAATATTGTTCATCTGATTAAAATAATGGTACCCTTGTAGCAATGTATGAAAATATAATGCTTCTATCCAAAGAAAATTCCATTATAATTTTATGAGAGGAAAAAAATTGTAATTTTTTGGTTGGTTTTGATTAAAGAATCATTTGCATTATTCAAATCAAGATGATGTTCAAACGTATTTGTAAAAGAAGATGAAATGAGAAGAAAACAATAGTAGAACAAGAAGAAAAATACAAGTTTTTAACTTCATTTTATAATATATTATTTTCAAGTCATATTGCTTACATTATCTCTGATTTGAAAGTGTCCGAGTGTTGCTTGTTTATGTTTAACTCTTCATATTTTGATCATAATTCATAACATTGTTTGTACTGGACGAAGAACGGAAATAGAAATTGTAACTTTTTTTTTGGCCTGGAACATTTACACTGTCATAGCATGCAAGCGATGCAAGAAATTATATTCTTATGATAACACTAGTAACACAAGCACATATTAAGCTCATTTCACGGTTCACAGATGAAAGAGCTAAACATACATAGGTAAATGTACGTTGAAACTTGAATTTGAAACAAATAATCAAGAAGAAACAAAAAAATACAAACAAATTAACAACATTTGTGGCGTGCTTCCATCATCTGGTTCTTCGGCACATCGATAGATCGATCAAATAACAAAATGATAGGGTTCAGAAAGGACTTTTAAAGTTTATGTTCGATGTAAGATGGAACGGGAGACTTCCGTCCAACAAATTAATTATCTGTGAGACAATAGAACGTAGTGTTTGGTTTAAAAACGAATTTTATGTTTTCGGTTTTCAATATGTACGTCAAATATGAAAAGAATGGAGGGACGACGGATGGGATGAAAGAAAGACGGATGAAATGACGAAGGGAATAGGATGGAAGAATGAATTATTTCACGTATTTGCGTTATTTCTTAAAACACATAAAAAAAACATATTTTCTATTTTGCATGCTAACTTCGTTTTCTAAACCGGTCGTTTTCGATAATATACATGTGTCATGTGCATTTTTGTGTGAAAGAAAATCCACAAAAAAATAAACCAAATTCAATCGAAATGTTCTCAAACGAAGTTTTTGAAATTATGCACTTTCGTTGTTAACTTACATGATAAGTAGAAAGCTTTTATGTTAACTAAAAGATCTATATTTGCATAAATCTATATTGCTTAACCATAAAATAATAAACCAAACACTACCAAAACTGTTGCTTCTATCTATTATTTAACTATAAATGAAAACTGTTACTTTTATCTATTAATTAACTCGGATATATGTTCCAGTGCTTATCTAATTTTCCTTATTCCTCTATCTTGACTTCAAATGCATTCACAAACAATTTTTGCTTTGTTTCTCATTTTTTCCATGTCGGAAACTAGGAGCAGAGCATGTTATCTTCTACCATCCACGCAAGGAAATTGAATATTTTGAAAATGATGCATCAGACAAGTCCGACGTGATGATAAATAAGTCACAAGCTTTAAAAAGTTATATATGTTTATAACTTGTAAGAATATTTATTTTCTGTATGTGTGTCTATGTGTGTGTATAAAGTTGCTAAACAAGTTTTTGTAAAAAGTAAAACCATATAAATAATAAGTTGATATTTTTCATAGAAAATTGACACTGGTAATCATCTCAATTACAATTCCTAGCAATTGGGATAACCAAACTCTTTGGGTGAAGTAGATGCAAAATAATCACCTCAAAAGCAGGAACTTCTAGTCTATCACAATTCCTAGCAATTCCAGCTGGCTATGGAAATGTCTTCTCCAATTGAGACCAACTCTCCTCCCTCTAAACAAATACAATGGTGAAGCTCATGTAATCACTTATTATGGAGTGCATTTGGGTTGAATCTGGCTCGGTATTGAATTACGTTATATTATATAACCAAAGGCTAGCTTTTAGTATTCCTTGAGAATGCATAGACAAGGAACTGCATGTTATAATATATGTAAATTATAAAGAGTGGATATGCTATACAATATTTGTTATATTTTGTTTAGTCCCACATTATAGGATAAGTTAAATCTCAAGCTCTAAAACTTTTATATAATGGAGCATGTGTAATGGAAATATATTACTAATTTCAGAAATGAATAAAATCTTTTTTTCTCTAATGGCTTCTTATTTTTATATGGTTTAGAAGTAACGTTTTTTTTGCGAAGTAACATTAATTAGATTGATTTATTTGTTTGTAAAGAAATCAATTCGTTGTGACAATATTTTATATTTTAGGCCGCAATAATGTTAAATTGCATTCATCTTTTTAATCATAAATGCATTAAATGTTGTCGTCATAGTAATAAATTAATTTACTTTATCATCATAAATGCATTGACTATAGTAAATTAAATGATGTTGTGTTTTTATGTTTGGAATAAGTGTAGACATATGGTTTATTATCTGGTGTATTTATTTTAGCAAACAATGTTCGATATAACGAAAGAAATAAGTTTGAATAACAAGCTGAAGTTGTGAAAAGATTTTTTTTTCAACCAGAAGTTGTATAACTCAGTCTAAAACCTGAAGTCCTGAATTATGTAATGATTTGTTGATACAGTCTATGACTTGAAGTCTTATAGTTATTTTTTTATTAGTCGAAATGTATAAGCTTCTAAACAAGAAGTTCACACAAAATTTGAGAACCCGAAATTCATAATAAATTAATGAGCTTGAAGTTCATGAATTAGAAACCCGAAGCTTTCTTGAAACTATGTGAAATGTTAGATTACACTTCTTGAAGAAGTTAAAAGAGATAAATACATCTTAACCAAGATTATGGCAGTGCGTTCAAGAGATTTCAAAAATCACAAAATGAGTTATATCTTACTTACATCTTTGCATTTACATATTATGTTGACCAAATATCCTAAAGGTATTGTGTTGTATGGCATTTCAAATATGCCTTGAATTGAAAATTAATTATTAATTTAGCTTTGAAAAGAATGTTCATTATTTATAAAATATGAATTCAAATGACTTTTAGTCCATATTTCTCATTTTTCATTTCAGTTTATATATTGTAGTTGGTTTAAAATGTTTCCCCCCATTATATATACTTCTATGTAAAAGTACACATGGTTAATTTATAGGTTCTGTGCAATGCGAAATATAATTTCATTTCAATATGTGCAGCTTTAGTTTAATTATTCCCTCTGTTGCTTTCTCGTTGATATATCTAAATATAGATCTGATCTTTACTAATCGCACTATGTTATGAAGCCTATAGTTTTGACAAATTATTTTTGGGTGCATTAGTCAAGCTATTTAATTGACGAAATACATTATAGTATTATCCATAGGAGATAACTCATATAACGTACTATTTAAGTTTATGGATATGTGTGTATATGATCTCTTGATGAGATGTTTTCTTTAAAATTTATATTGCAAATCCAACGTCCCAGAAGAGATGTTATGGAAATTTTATTTTTGTTAGATTGCAATTCCTTAAAAAGAAACCCTATATTCCCTGAAGGAATATCATATAAAACATTAGAAGTAATAAAAATAATTTATCTCTAAAAAAAGTATTGTATACTAATATTACAGTTTAGAACTAGTGGTTTTATATCTTGCATCTTACTTTCATTTGGTGCATATAATTTTGTTACTGTATTAAAAGTTTGATGCGACATTTCAAAAACAGTTACAACAAAAATCTCCAATAGAGATATTTTATGCTACTGCAAAAGTACTAATTATGTAATTTATGTGAAAGAAATATTGTATATTGATATGACATTCTAATAGTTTGCATATATATCTCTGGAAGAGATAAGTTTGCTTCAGAAGTGGTGATAGTAAAATATATCTAGAAGAGACTTATACATTTGGAAATGATCAAATATCTCTAGAAGATATTTGTTTGTATATTTGGTAATTTTATTAAACCAAATAAATGTATAGAAATTTGATTATGAAGGATTCCAATTTAGTTTAGATTTGATTCTAACTTAAAATTAGAGAGCTATGTAATATGTATCATATATTTCATTATGATTATATCAAACCTCCCAAATAGGTAAGACATCAAACTGTCTCTAGAATACATTATTTTATGTTCATGTGTCTAATTATATGCTAAAAGACATGGTCATATATATTATTTCATAAGAAATATTATATGTACAACCCTTTTTTGAAGAAATATCTTTAAATATTCTTTTGAAGAGATAGTCTATATGTCATATCATACATTTCATGAAAGCTATAAATACCATCTTGAAGAGGTCTATATGTGCAACTAATATAATATAATATATTTATAAAATTCCAAGTGTCCAGTAGCTACTCTTATTTTTTTGGGTAAGTATATTTCTTTTATTGAACTCTCTAGAAGAGATGTGTAGAAATGTCTATATGTAATTATAATTATATATTGTTCTCTCATAAGTAATCATAATTAATGTTTTAAAGATATGTTTGAGATATAATTGAGAATTAAAATTTAACAAATTGAAGTTGTGTGTATAAATATTTGAACCAGAAGTTCTATATGGTTCCAAACCAGATGTTTTGAACATTATCATACAGTCATGAAGCATGCCTATTGACATAGATCTACACACAGAAATTAATAGTTGTAATAGTTTGTTCTAAATCTCACTAACTCAAATGAGAAAGAATATGCAAATATATAATATATATGTAATAAGTGGATGCACGTATATATCAATATATATAGATATTCAAATAACAACTTGAAGTTTGTTATGAGCTAATCTTATAGATTATGCATAAATATAATTCAGTGATTCAAAATTCAATCAACATAAATGTTGAACGACCTGAAGTCCTGTATGTATTCAAATGATCTACATAATAAGTAAATTCCTCCAATTGGTTAGATCAATGAACGAGAACAAACTCTGATAAGCAATATCAATTGAATGCATCTTATCAACTGATAAAAGAATTATCCTCCTATAATAATATGTATGATGTATTTGCTAGTAGCAATATCATAATGGATCAAAATGAGAATCCAAAGAAGATTACGATTAAATGTGAAAAAGTTCGTCAACATTGAGGGGGGGAGGATAAAAGAGATGCAAAATCTTAAGTAACTTAAATAAATTATCAATAATATCCCAAGTATACTTGCTACAACTAGCTGTAATCCTAGAAGGACCAAAGGGTATAAATCACATCTAAAGTGTAGTAGAGAAGTTAGTTTGAAATATTTTTGAAGAAAGTAATAAAGATGCCAAATATAGAAGGTGAGTGTTTTTTAAGAAACACTTAAAGGTGCTCTGGAAGAGACCCATGACATGATTGTCAAATAAAACTAGAAGTGGTTTGGGTACCTAAATAGAATAAATATTGAGATATTAACAAATCATATCTAGAACTGACAAGAAATAATCACCAATGATAAATTTTTAAATAATAAAAAACGCTTATGTTTATAAATAGATTAAAGATCTTGAGTTAGTGGAAACACGATTGGCCATCGTGAATCCTTTACTAATATAGAAATGTGGACTTGTAATCCGCAAAGTAGCGAAAGTGTTTGAAACACTTAATATACCTCAAAGGTATAAATATTGCTTAAATCATATTAAACGATGAAAGCATACAAATTCCTGAAGAATATAAATAACTTTAGTGGTCATAAAGAATGCAAAGAATAAGAAGCATAGATTACATCCATCTTTTATGCATTTTTGTAATGAAAATCTTGATATAATTCATGATAAGCAAATTACTTTTTATTTTTTAGTATTATTGTAATGAAACTTTTAATATTCATCAAAGATGCTGTTGCAATATACAAAAATGATTTGAAGCACAAAAATAAAAGCATATGAAGTGTTTTTCCTAAAGAATATTAATAACTTTAGTGGTTATAAAGAATGCAAAGATTAAGGAGCATAGATTACATCCATCTTTTAAGTATTGTTGTAATGGAAATTTTGATATAATTCATGATGAGTAGATTACTTCCTATTTTTTAGTATTGTTGTAATGAAATTTTTAATATTCATCGAAGATGCAGTTGCAATATGAAAAACTGGTTTAAAAATAGATTACATCCTTCTTTTAAGCATTTTTGTAATGAAAATCTTGATATAATTCATGATAAGCAAATTACTTTCTATTTTTTATTATTATTGTATTGAAACTTTTAATATTCATCAAAGATGCTGTCGCAATATGCAAAAATGATTTGAAGCACAAAAATGAAAGCATATGAAGTGTTTTTCCTAAAGAATATTAATAACTTTAGTGGTTATAAAGAATGCAAAGATTAAGGAGCATAGATTACATCCATCTTTTTAGTATTGTTGTAATGAAAATTTTGATATAATTCATGATGAGTAGATTACTTCATATTTTTTAGTATTGTTGTAATGAAACTTTTAATATTCATCGAAGATGCAGTTGCAATATGCAAAATTGGTTTAAAAATAGATTACATCCATCTTTTAAGCATTTTTGTAATGAAAATCTTGATATAATTCATGATAAGCAAAATACTTTCTATTTTTTAATATTATTGTAATGAAACTTTTAATATTCATCAAAGATGCTGTCGCAATATGCAAAAATGATTTGAAGCACAAAAATGAAAGCATATGAAGTGTTTTTCCTAAAGAATATTAATAACTTTAGTGGTTATAAAGAATGCAAAGATTAAGGAGCATAGATTACATCCATCTTTTAAGTATTGTTGTAATGAAAATCTTGATATAATTCATGATGAGTAGATTACTTTTTATTTTTTAGTATTGTTGTAACGAAACTTTTAATATTCATCGAAGATGCAGTTGCAATATGCAAAACTGGTTTGAAGCACAAAAATGAAAGCATATGAAGTGTTTTTCATAAAGGTAGCATGCAAAATGCATAAAACGCAAATCATATTTGGAAGAAACAATCTTGAAAAATTCGATTGTTTCGAAGGAAACTATTTGTAAATGATGAAGATCTAAAGAAAGGAAAGTAGAATTATTGTCCTCGGATTTTTAACGCTTGTCTAAGCTATGTTACAAAAGTATTTTGTAACGTTGTGACATTTCGACGCTCGAAAACCGACATGAATACGTCCACTGTATCAACTGCCGAACAATCGAAGGCCGGAAAACCGTATCGTTAGGGTTAAATAAAAGGTAGAAGATAGAAGAAGAGAGAAAATGATAGAACAGAACAGAACAGAAAGAAACAACAGAACAATATATGAATCTCACAATCGTAGTGGAACAACATATAATAGATAAATGAATAATCTTTAAACAAAAGAACTATATCAGTTATTACATTACATCACATTACATTACATTATCAGAGTGTACAACAACAAACAACAACAAACAGAGGAAAAGAAATACTATATACTTGTGAATACGCCATGCCATCCAGCTTGCCTCTAGCAACTCCTGAATTCCAGAATATCCTGATTATCAAACTCTAGACTGCCCATGTGGAAATTGGTGGTCACCCAGAGTTTAGAAAGGAAAACAATAAACTCCGAGTCAGTCATGGGACTGGTGTGAGAACTTAAAACAGTTTATTTTTAAAACAAAGTACAGGATAATTTTAAAATAGATTCGCAATGCTTTTTAGAAAATGAGACTACCATAAGGCCTCCCGCATACACACACAATGTAAACGCAGAATCGGAGGAGATTTCTCCTTATGATAGTTAAAGATGCTTGATACGCATTAAAAAGAAACATTTGATATTATTACTAGTGCATAGTGCAGAAAACATTTCGAAAGTAAAGATATAAATCTTAGCCAGCATAGGCATTTCACACTTATGTCTACTATAGCTACCATGTTCAATAGCAGGTTACCGCCACATTCCATGGCAGGTTATACAACTCAAACCGTACAGGGTTCGTATTGTTTCTTTGGATTTCCAACAAATGGTCAGGCCAAGGAACTTCCCATTGCCACATGGGTACGCCTCTGAAAAGACGACCCGAGAACCTAACCGGATCTCTGCCAACACAAGGCCGGGTTACCCCTAACTGGGTAACTACTGACACGAATATGTCATTACCCGATCGTAACCGATCTATATCCGAGGATCCTCGATTCCAACAACCACAAAGTAATAAATTTGCAGCAACAACATAGGTTAAGTATCTGGGCTCCATTCCATGATACCACCTCTATCCAGAAGGAATGACATACACTAAAGGGGCGCTACCCCCTAATAACCTTGCTGCATCCTTCCTGTTTTGACCATTTTCGGGGTGTGAGGTCCGACGAAGTCTCGTCCACAAAGCCATGCTTTATACAAAAGCTATGCTTTGTTCAAAAAATGCTCAACAGCACTTAGCATACACACTACCAAATTGGGAGTATATCACTAATAACCTTCAACTACATAACCTCTGAGCTCGTACGTCTTAGAGAAGGGTGTTAAGCTAAGAGAATAAATTCTCCGTCACCAACAGAAATATATTTGAAAGAAATCAGCTTTATATCTCAATTTGTAATGTCAGACATACAATCCATACAAGTCTGTTCCGGGCTCGAACAGAACCGAAGGCACTTCCAAAGAAGCCCTCGCAATCCAGATATTTACTAATCACGTCCAGACTCCCCGTCACTAAGGGTGATAAAACCCCTATATCAGAGATCAGCCGATGTAGAGTCATTCGACGGTAATCCTTCCGTTTTCAAAAATATCCGGTCTTCAACACCGGTCATCAAATGCAATCCATAGCGACGTATCACATATTCGAAATGAGTTATACGACCCCAATGTCTTTTCCCGGCTAACCCGAATAGTGAGCGCTTATTTTAAAAATAAGTGTGGCATTCAAATTCAAACAAATCACAACAAATACCTATTTAAAGGTAAATATTGATAGCCGGTTATTCAACTATCAATAGGTATGCTCAACATCACCAGATTCCAAATAATTTTCCAAATTATTTATTTTCCAAAATATCTTTACTAGATATATAATTTCCACACTTCAACCATTTGAAAACAGATTTTCAAATCACCTTTCCCCTTTACCACTTTTGAAAACAAATTTCAATCATTTTCCTTACGCGGAAATATTTTCATTTCAAAATGGTTCATTTAAACCAATTAAATAAATCCTTAACGATTTACTTTATATTTACGTTCCAAATCCGTAAATTTATCTCCACACTTCAAAAATAAATCAACGTTTATTTTTAAACAAATTTCCCTTTCTTTTATAAATTCCATAGTGAATTTACAATTCCAAAATATCTATGAATATACGATTTCCAAATCGATTTCTAATATTCATTTTTAATTTATCTTTAAAAGATAAAATCTCAAATTTTATTCATATCCCATTTACACGCCAAAATCCATTTATAAGTAAATTTAACTATAAATCTTTTATTTTACAAAATCTATTCATTTTATAACTTCTCAATTTATAAATCTATAAATTTCATTACTTACTAATCCATCCATTTACTATTTCATTTTAACACAAAAAAACTCGTTTTATAATTCTATTATTTTTAATTTATAAATATCAATTTTGTAAATCTTTTATATAAACCGTTTATAAAAATCCAAAAATCTCAATTTAAACTATTTTATAAAATTCATTAACTCCATATTTCAAAAATTACATTTTAACTATATTTCTCAAAAATCATAAATCTTTATAATATTAAATTTTTATAACGTTAATTTATTCAAAATGAATCAATTCAAAAATTTAATAAAACGTATACTTTCAAAAATCACTTTAAAACCCTTTTTAAATTTGAAAATCATCACTTTAAAATCTTTTTTATAATTCCAAAATTGGCCCAATGATGCAACACACCAAATAGTCAATCACGACAACAAAGACATCATATATCAGTATATGATAATCAACAAATATCACAACATCTGTAATCAAATAAATACTGGTGAGGAATCCAGTTGGATCCCTAAAACCTGTTTCCCTGCATCCACAGATGTTAGCACAATACCAATTCCGTTCCAATACGGAATATTCGCGGTACATAGGATTTATAAAATACTATCCGCTATTATGCAGCGCAATAGGGTCTCATCCGCTATATAATGCGGAAAAATCAACTCCAACTACATAAATAATACCAATTTCACTTTGCAGTGAAATATTCACGGTATATGTTTTTAATAAGTAACATCCGCTTAATATACGGCGTATAATGTCTATTTAACAATCAATAGATAATAATTTATCATCCAGGCATACAATCATCAATTTTAAATCTAACTATTTAAAATTTAAATCGAAACAATACGATTGAGTGAGAAGTTTTCACCTTGAATTTCCGATATCAGTTCTAGCGTTTTATTTCGAATAAAATTAAACGTGCGTTTAATTTTACCCAAAATTTTCACTACATCCAATCGACTCCAATCCAACTCCATCGCGTAGTATTCGTCAATACGGTTCCAATGCAACTTGTTTCGTAATTTTTCGACCTCGTATGAACAAGATATGATTTTTCAAAGTTTATACGAATTAATATATATAAATTTACAAATTAAATTTTTATTTACAAACCCTAAATCAATCGTGACCGTTGATTCCTGAGCAACCAAATCTGGCCGTGAATCACTTTCTTCCCGTTCACGCGAGAAAACACCCAGGCCTGTTCAAAATAACCCATGCCGCCATCATACATCGAATTTTCGCACCCTACCCCGATGTCTTCCACGATGATCAAATGGCGCAACGTCGCGCGCCTCCCCCAAAGTCACCACCAGCCAGAATCCGGCTCCACTCGGTCAGCTGTAGCTCGCGAAAATCGAGAACGAACGTGGATGCTTTACAGTGAAATTCTCATCGATCCGTTGCTCTAATCGCGATCATGACCGTTCGATAGCTAGTTCGCAACGTGCTATACAATATTGTAGTTGGTGATTTCTTATAATTGTTAACGGATTTGAATAAATTTGAGGAAGAACGGAGAACAATTTTGGCAATTAATATTATCACTGGCGGCTGTAACCCTAGCCAGAGGGTTGAGTGAAAAAAATGAAAAGAGTGGTGCTTTTATAGAAAATTTTCAAATTACTATTCACTCGAAATTTTCCGAACTCCAAAAAAAGCGTGCCGGCTGGCGTTTCCGGGGTTTACCCCACATTTCGGACACAATGGAATAGGTTTCGGAGGCTAATTTGATCATCTGTGCAAGTTACGGAAATAAACGATCGATTTTAAATTTAATCGGTTAAGCTAATTTCTATGCGTTTGGGCTCGACCCGGACAAACGGTAAATCCGATTGACACGAAATTTGAAACCATACAATAATATCACATTACGGATCCGATGAAACTGGTGTCGTCGAAATCCGAGGCTGTTTAAAAAATGGCTATTTTAACTCGTTAATTAAATATTAAAATATTCAATTTTCACAAATTAACTTTAAATTCAATTTTTTAAAAGCTTTATAACATCACTCTAGCTCCAATATGATTTAATAAAATTTTACAAATCATTTTTAATCATATTAAACTCAATTTCCAATTATTTCTGTAATTTCGACTATTAAATTATCGATTTAATTATCCAATTAAATCCAATTATCGAAATAAAATTTATTCGACTGTTTAATTTCACTTATTAATATTTAAAATCAATTAAATTGTAACGACCCAGAATTTTATTAAATTAAAATTTGAATATTTAATTAATTTTAAATATTTATAAGTGAATTTTTAAGTCAAATAAATTTTTATTTGAATTTTTGGATTTAATTGAATAATTAAATCGATAATTTAATATGTGAAATTATGAAAATAATTGAAAATTTTATTAAAAATGATTGTAAATAATTTGTAAAATTTTATTTTATCATATTGAAGTTAGAACGATATTTTAGAACTTTTAAAATCGAATTAAAAGTTAATTTGTGAAAATTGAATATTTTAATATTTAATAATCGACTGTAAAATAGTCAATTTTTGGACAGTCTCAGAATTGAATGAAACCAGTTTCATTGGATCCGTAATAGTTAGTTATTACCGGATTTCAATTTTCGTGTCAATCGGAGTTATCGTTTGATCGTGGCAGCTCGAAACGCATCGAATTATTTTTAATTTAAATTTGGCGAGTCAAAATAGCCATTTTTCAAAAAGTCTCGGAATTCGACGAAACAAGTTTCATCGGATCCGTAATGTGATATTATTGTAAGGTTTCAAATTTCAAGTCAATTGGATTTACCGTTTGTCCGGTACAAATTAAAACGCCTAGAAATCGGTTTAAATCGGTTTAATTCAAATTGAACGTTTGCAGCCATAACTCACACATACTTCCGAATTAGCTTCCGAAACCTGTTCCATTGTGTCCGGAACGCGGGATAAACCCTAGGTACGCTGGTTACGGCGTCTAAATCGGAGTTCGGAATTTCCGGGTGAATAGTGTCGTTCGTTTCTCTATAAATATGCACCCTACCCCTTCATAATAAAAAAAAAAAAAAAATAACAACTCAAAACCCTAGCCGCCTCCACCTGATAAATGGCCAGCATTTTCCCACCTTTCTCCCTTGATTTCTTCCAATCCATCAGCAATTAGATGAATCTTTCAACTAGAAAGATGTAGAGCACATCAAGATCTACAATATCAACGGCTATGATCGTGTTTGGAGCTTCGGATTGGCGACAAATCTTGCCCAAAGGGCTGGAGTTCATTCTCGAACTGCGTGCTACAGGGATGGCCGAGTTCTATGGGGTTGGGGCCGAACCTAGCTTGTCTCGAGAGCTTCGTCATGGCGTTGGAGTGATCGAATTTCGTTGAGCGAGGAGACGGTGAAGTTAAAACCTAATTTTTGATATATGGGTTCTTTTGCGCGTGTGATGGCCTGGAGATGACGGCCTGTAGAAGATGAAGAAGGGAAGGGTTGCGTTCAAGGGTGGAGATGAGGGGGTGCAAGGATCCAGTGGCTAGAAATTGAGGAAGGTTTAAATTATAAAGTTATGTGTGATTTAAGTTATATAAAACGTGTACAAACTTGTAAAAATCATAACTTTTTCATACGAGGTCGGAAAAATGCAAACTCAGTTGCGTTGGAATCGTATGGACGAGCACTACGCGATGGAGTTGGTTTGGAGTCGTTTGGAGTTAGTGAGAATTTCGGGTAAAATTAAACGCGCGTTTAATTTATTCGAAATAAAAGCTAAAACGGAATTTAAAACCAAGGTGAGAACTTCTCACTCAATCGAATAGATTTCAATTTTATTTTAAATAGTTAGATTTAAAATATTTGAATGCATGTTTGAATGATGAATTGTATATATTGATTGTTAAAATAGACATTATGCGCCGTTAGTAAGCGGATGTTATTTAATAAAAACATATACCGCGAATATTTCATAAACAGTGAAATTGGTATTATATATAATATCAATATATATATATTGGCATATGTATATATTGCAGTTGTTGATTTCCCGCATTTTTTGTTTAGCGGATGAGACCCTATTACGCCGTTATTAAGCGGATAATATTTAATAAGAACATGTACCGCGATAATTTCGTACTGGAGCGAAATTGGTATTGTGCTAATGTTTTTGGATGCAGGAAACAGGTTGGAGGGATCCAACTGGATTCCTCAACAGTATTTATTTAATTTCAGATATTTTGATATTTGATTGATTATCATATCGATATATGATATCGTTGTTGTCGTGATTGACTATTTGGTGTGTAGCATCATTGGACCCAGATTTTGGGATTTTAAAATGATTTTAAAAGTGATTTTGAAAATATACTATATTTTTTTGGAATTGATCCATTATAAATAAATGAACGTTATAATTTTTAAAGTTATAAAAATTATAATTTTTGTGAAATATAGTAAAAAAAAAAGCTGATTTTTAGAAATACGATTAAAGGTCGATTTTTGAGAAATATGAACTAATGATTTTATAAACTAATTTAGATTGGATTTTTGAATATATGATAAAAGTTTAAATATAGGATTTATAAAATTTGATTATTTTATAAATCAGAATGATGAAATTATAAAGGAATTTAAAGACGTTTTAAAAGAAAAATATAAATTGATTTATATTAAAGATTTATAAATTGATAATTTATAAATTAGAACGTAGGAATTATAAAACGAGCTTTTATAAGTGTAAGAATAAATTGTGAATGAATTTCATAAATAGAATGAAATTTATAGAATTTTATACGGTGAAGTCATAAATGGAATTTTATAAGCAGTAGGTTTATAAAATTTATTATGTTGTTAAAATAATAGTTTTGGATAAATAAATGAATCTTATAAGTTATAAGATTTATAATTATGAAATTCTAAGGAACGATTTTGTGAAATAATTGTTTATAAGTAGTTAACTTATAATATGAACGTTTAGTTTATAATTTAGTTATAAACTGGAATATGTTAATAAAGGAATTTATAAAAAGGAAGTTTTTATAAATAAATAGAAAAGGAATTTATAAACGTTGTTTTATAAATTCGCAAATGACTTATTTTGACAAGTTAATTGTTATAACTTAGAAATGGAGTTATATTCACATTTTTTTAATAGTGAATAATCCTTTGAATTAAAATGAATAAAAGAATGAAATTGGTTAACGTAGTTTATTCACGTTTTTGAATTGTGAATAACACGTTAAAGAAATTGTTTAGGATGTGAATGTTTTAAATAGAATTAAAACGATCCAACGATGTTTTTAAAATGTGTTGAGATTCGAAACCATAGATTTCAACATTTATTGTTGAAATAGATGTTTCGAGAAATAAAAGGAAATAGTGGACTATAACACTGTTGTTATAGTAAATGATTTCTGAATGGAAATGTTTTGGTTTAGTATTGGGATTTATATATCTATTTTAACTTCGAATCCCTATACTAGTGATTTTGGGTTGTCGTAACGATGTTTTACGTAACATTCGTTTTGGCCCAAATAAATATGTTTAAGTGAATGATTTCCTTAATAGAATGAAATATATACTTAATTCGATTTAAGTATATTGAATATTTTCTAAGTGTTGAAAATAAAAAGATTTGTGAATTACTTATTTTTAATAAGTATGGAAATGTTTTCCAATATGAAGTGAAAAATTAGAATTTATCTTTTTAAAGATAAATTGAAATGAATTATTGAAATCGTATATGCACGAATATTTTGAAATACAAATTCATTATGGAATTTATATGTGAAAAGTGAAATTGGTTAAAAATAAATATTGATTTATTTTTGAAGTGTTGAAACTATATATCTAGTAAAGATATTTTGGAAAATAAATAATTTGGAAAATTATTTGGAATCTGGTGATGTATGCATATCCAGTGATAGTTCAATAACCGACTATCAATATTTCCCTTTGAATGGGTATTTGATGTGATTTGATTGAATTTGAATGCACACTTATTTTTGAATAAGCGCTCACTATTCGGGTTAACCGGGAAAGGACCATGGGGTCGTATAACCCATTCCGAATATGTGATACGTCGTTGTGAATTGCATTTGAAGATCGGTGTTGAAGACCGGTATTTGCGAGAGCGATAGGATGACCTATCGATTGTCTCTGCACTGGGTCGCACCTGGTATAGAGATTCCATAAGTGATGGGAAATTCGATCAGGATTGTGAATATCCGGATTGCAAGGACTTCGTAAGAAGTGCCTTCGGTTCTGTTCGATCCCGGAACAGACTTGTATGGATTGTATGCCTGACATTACAATTTGAGATATAAAGCCGATTCCTTTCAAATATATTTCTGTTGGTGGCGGAGAATTTATTCTTTGCTTAACACCCTTCTTTGAGACGTACGAGCTCAAAGGTTATATAGTTGAAGTTATCAGCGATATATCCCATTTTGGTAATGTGACATGCTGAGTGATGCTGAAATGATCATTGTGTTGATTATTGTGATAGGATCATTTATTTGATCGTCTATCTTAGTGATCATTGTGTTGATCATTTGTTGACCCAAAGCACGGCTTTTTGTACAAAGTGTGTTTTTGTGGACGTGACTTCGTCGAGCCTCACATCCCGGAAATGGTCAAAACAGGAAAGATGCGGCAAGGTTATTAGGGGTTGCTGTAGCTCCCCTTAGGGTATGTGCATTTCCTTCTGGAAAGGGGTGGTATCATGGTATGGAGCCCAGATACTTACTCATGTTGAAAACACTCTATTTATTATGGTGTGATGTTGGATATCGAGCGCTCGGTTGAAAAGGTCCTAAAGGACCGGGGAATGGCGTGCTCGTGTCAGTAGTTACCCAGTTAAGGGGTAACCCGGCCTTGTGTTGGCAGAGTTCCGGTTTGGTTCTCGGGGGTGTCTTTCCAGAGGCATTCTCAGTGGCAATGGGAAGTTCCTTGGCCTGACCATTTGTTGGAAATCCAAAGAAACAATACGAAACTTGTACGGTATTAGTTGTAGAACCTGCCATTTAATATGGTAGCTATAGTAAGCATACTATAATGGTACCTATGCTGGCTATGATTTATATTCTACTTTCGAAAGAATTTGTTCTACACTATGCACTAATAATAATATCAAATGTTATTTTAAATGCGTATCAAGCATCTTTGACTCACATAAGAAGAAATCTCCTCCAAGTCTGCGTTTGCATTGTGTGTGTGGTGGGAGGTCTTATGGTAGTTACATTTTTAAAAGCATTGCGAATTGATTTTAAAGATATTCCCCTTTTTAATTTTAAAGATAAATAAACTGTTTTGAGTTCTCACACCAGTCACATGACTGACTCGGAGTTTATTGTTTTTCCTTCCTAAACTCTGGGTGCCCACCAATTTCCACACGGGCAGTTAAGAGTTAGGTTTATCAGGATATTCTGGATATTCTGGAGTTGCTGGAGGCAAGCTGGATGGCATGGCGTATTACTAGTTTATATAGTATTTCTTTTTCCGCTGCACTGTTTGTTGTTGTATGTTGTTGTACACTCTGATGTGATGATATAATGTAATGTAATAACTGATATAGTTCTTTGTTTAAAGATTATTCATTTATTATTATATGTTGTTCCGCTGCGAATTGTGAGATTCTGTTGTTGTTCTGTTGTTCCTTTCTGTCCCGTGCTATTCTTCTGTCTATTTCTATTTTTCAAATTTTCTATCTTCTGTCTTTTTTCAAATTCTCTGTTTTCTTTCTCTGTTTTTCTAAAAAATTGTCTATCTTCTTTTCCCTCTATTTTTCTTTTTCTTTCTTCTTTTTCTCTCTTCTTTCTTTTCTTTTCTTTTTTAAAAACCCATAACATCTCGGTTTTTGGCCTTCGATTTCTCGGCAGTCGATAAAGTGAGTGTCGATGTTGAATTTTCGAAGAACGAAAATCCGGTGCGTTACATTTGGTATCAGAGCTGATGGTTAAGCGACAACCATGGTTCTGTTGGGTATTATTCATTAGAGATAGAGTCAGCAGTACTCTAGAATGAATTTGAGTGTAATAATAGCTATGAGAGCGTATTTGTTAGTGAATATAAAATTTGTTTTATATTGTGATGATTGGTTTGTTGAGTGGCATATGAACTTTCGTCAGCACAGCCTCGAAACTGAGCCGAAGGGGTTTCTAAACACTTGAATAGAACAATTCGGCACAATATTGATTTTAAATTGGGTAAATGAAATAATTTTGCCTTGATTATATTTTTATATATGAAGGAATAATTTTTCTAAATTATTAAAGTGTATATAAGTGATTGTTAGGTTGTTTGAATAATCTAAATAAAAGAATAATTGTATAAGCAAATGAATTATAAGAATTGAATTATAATTAAAGTGTTTACAATTGTGAAATAAACTTATATATATAAGAATATTTAAAGTTAAATGGAATATAACTTAAGTGTTGTTGAATGGAATTGATTTTGGTATCGAAGTAAATAAATCAAGTGGATTAAATGGAATATGACTTAGGAGTTATATAAATGAAATTCAACTTTTGTAATTGAATTGAATGAATGGATTGAATGTTAAAACAATTGAATGTAATTTAAGTTGATAAGGAATAATTAATGAAAGTATTAATTCATTAAAATCTAATGTTATTAGAAGTTGAATAAAAAAAATGAATGAAAGTAAGCAAAGTAATTTGGTTGTAATTAATATACATTGGTTGTTATATGGTTGTTGATTGATTGTATATAATTCATTAAGTATTAATGAAATTGAAAGCTAATGCAATTGAATTCAAATTGAAAGTAAATAAATTTGAATAGAATTGAATGTGAGTTAGATTTAATTAGTAAATGTAAACTAATTGAATTGAGAATGAATGTTAGTAAATTCCAACATTAATAAATCAAATATGATTTAGAGTGAAAACCAATTCATTAAATATGAATGAGAATATGAATGAATGTTTATTGGTTATGGAATGTAGTTGGTTGATGGTTGAATATATATTTCTATTGTTGCATTTGTTGTTTAGTTGCATTTGTTATGTGACATATATAGTTATTATGTTGCTATGTGTTGTATATTGAGATTATTGTCTATATGCATGATTCTCATGTGGTTTGTTGAGTTTAGTAGGTGCGGATCGCGTTTGCTTCGCATTTGGAGTTCGCTTTAGCGCTATATTAGCCGTATATGCTTGCTAATAAAGTATAAGGTACATATCTCGGATTAAATATCGTACTTTTACACTTTTTTCCCTTCGGGATGCCTCATTACTTGATGAGATGTATATTTGTGATATATATACTGTCATTTTTTTTTCGGATCGAGCCGCGCAAAGGAGACTATGACGAATTTTTCCGAAAATTTAAGGCGTTAGAAAAATTTGAGAAAATTTGGAAAATTTAGAAAACTTTAACTTTAATTTTGAAGTTGAAAGTTAAATGATATAATTGTTTTTGAAAAGATAACTAAGTATGATTTGAAAACTTAGTAAAGTTATTGTAAGAAGTTTAATTATAAATTTTGGAAAGTTAATAGATTCTGTAACCTTTCTTACTTGTAATTTCGAGGACGAAATTCTTTTAAGGGGGAAAGATTGTAACGACCCAGAATTTTATTAAATTAAAATTTGAATATTTAATTAATTTTAAATATTTATAAGTGAATTTTTAAGTCAAATAAATTTTTATTTGAATTTTTGGATTTAATTGAATAATTAAATCGATAATTTAATATGTGAAATTATGAAAATAATTGAAAATTTTATTAAAAATGATTGTAAATAATTTGTAAAATTTTATTTTATCATATTGAAGTTAGAACGATATTTTAGAACTTTTAAAATCGAATTAAAAGTTAATTTGTGAAAATTGAATATTTTAATATTTAATAATCGACTGTAAAATAGTCAATTTTTGGACAGTCTCAGAATTGAATGAAACCAGTTTCATTGGATCCGTAATAGTTAGTTATTACCGGATTTCAATTTTCGTGTCAATCGGAGTTATCGTTTGATCGTGGCAGCTCGAAACGCATCGAATTATTTTTAATTTAAATTTGGCGAGTCAAAATAGCCATTTTTCAAAAAGTCTCGGAATTCGACGAAACCAGTTTCATCGGATCCGTAATGTGATATTATTGTAAGGTTTCAAATTTCAAGTCAATTGGATTTACCGTTTGTCCGGTACAAATTAAAACGCCTAGAAATCGGTTTAAATCGGTTTAATTCAAATTGAACGTTTGCAGCCATAACTCACACATACTTCCGAATTAGCTTCCGAAACCTGTTCCATTGTGTCCGGAACGCGGGATAAACCCTAGGTACGCTGGTTACGGCGTCTAAATCGGAGTTCGGAATTTCCGGGTGAATAGTGTCGTTCGTTTCTCTATAAATATGCACCCTACCCCTTCATAATAAAAAAAAAAAAAAAAAAATAACAACTCAAAACCCTAGCCGCCTCCACCTGATAAATGGCCAGCATTTTCCCACCTTTCTCCCTTGATTTCTTCCAATCCATCAGCAATTAGATGAATCTTTCAACTAGAAAGATGTAGAGCACATCAAGATCTACAATATCAACGGCTATGATCGTGTTTGGAGCTTCGGATTGGCGACAAATCTTGCCCAAAGGGCTGGAGTTCATTCTCGAACTGCGTGCTACAGGGATGGCCGAGTTCTATGGGGTTGGGGCCGAACCTAGCTTGTCTCGAGAGCTTCGTCATGGCGTTGGAGTGATCGAATTTCGTTGAGCGAGGAGACGGTGAAGTTAAAACCTAATTTTTGATATATGGGTTCTTTTGCGCGTGTGATGGCCTGGAGATGACGGCCTGTAGAAGATGAAGAAGGGAAGGGTTGCGTTCAAGGGTGGAGATGAGGGGGTGCAAGGATCCAGTGGCTAGAAATTGAGGAAGGTTTAAATTATAAAGTTATGTGTGATTTAAGTTATATAAAACGTGTACAAACTTGTAAAAATCATAACTTTTTCATACGAGGTCGGAAAAATGCAAACTCAGTTGCGTTGGAATCGTATGGACGAGCACTACGCGATGGAGTTGGTTTGGAGTCGTTTGGAGTTAGTGAGAATTTCGGGTAAAATTAAACGCGCGTTTAATTTATTCGAAATAAAAGCTAAAACGGAATTTAAAACCAAGGTGAGAACTTCTCACTCAATCGAATAGATTTCAATTTTATTTTAAATAGTTAGATTTAAAATATTTGAATGCATGTTTGAATGATGAATTGTATATATTGATTGTTAAAATAGACATTATGCGCCGTTAGTAAGCGGATGTTATTTAATAAAAACATATACCGCGAATATTTCATAAACAGTGAAATTGGTATTATATATAATATCAATATATATATATTGGCATATGTATATATTGCAGTTGTTGATTTCCCGCATTTTTTGTTTAGCGGATGAGACCCTATTACGCCGTTATTAAGCGGATAATATTTAATAAGAACATGTACCGCGATAATTTCGTACTGGAGCGAAATTGGTATTGTGCTAATGTTTTTGGATGCAGGAAACAGGTTGGAGGGATCCAACTGGATTCCTCAACAGTATTTATTTAATTTCAGATATTTTGATATTTGATTGATTATCATATCGATATATGATATCGTTGTTGTCGTGATTGACTATTTGGTGTGTAGCATCATTGGACCCAGATTTTGGGATTTTAAAATGATTTTAAAAGTGATTTTGAAAATATACTATATTTTTTTGGAATTGATCCATTATAAATAAATGAACGTTATAATTTTTAAAGTTATAAAAATTATAATTTTTGTGAAATATAGTAAAAAAAAAGCTGATTTTTAGAAATACGATTAAAGGTCGATTTTTGAGAAATATGAACTAATGATTTTATAAACTAATTTAGATTGGATTTTTGAATATATGATAAAAGTTTAAATATAGGATTTATAAAATTTGATTATTTTATAAATCAGAATGATGAAATTATAAAGGAATTTAAAGACGTTTTAAAAGAAAAATATAAATTGATTTATATTAAAGATTTATAAATTGATAATTTATAAATTAGAACGTAGGAATTATAAAACGAGCTTTTATAAGTGTAAGAATAAATTGTGAATGAATTTCATAAATAGAATGAAATTTATAGAATTTTATACGGTGAAGTCATAAATGGAATTTTATAAGCAGTAGGTTTATAAAATTTATTATGTTGTTAAAATAATAGTTTTGGATAAATAAATGAATCTTATAAGTTATAAGATTTATAATTATGAAATTCTAAGGAACGATTTTGTGAAATAATTGTTTATAAGTAGTTAACTTATAATATGAACGTTTAGTTTATAATTTAGTTATAAACTGGAATATGTTAATAAAGGAATTTATAAAAAGGAAGTTTTTATAAATAAATAGAAAAGGAATTTATAAACGTTGTTTTATAAATTCGCAAATGACTTATTTTGACAAGTTAATTGTTATAACTTAGAAATGGAGTTATATTCACATTTTTTTAATAGTGAATAATCCTTTGAATTAAAATGAATAAAAGAATGAAATTGGTTAACGTAGTTTATTCACGTTTTTGAATTGTGAATAACACGTTAAAGAAATTGTTTAGGATGTGAATGTTTTAAATAGAATTAAAACGATCCAACGATGTTTTTAAAATGTGTTGAGATTCGAAACCATAGATTTCAACATTTATTGTTGAAATAGATGTTTCGAGAAATAAAAGGAAATAGTGGACTATAACACTGTTGTTATAGTAAATGATTTCTGAATGGAAATGTTTTGGTTTAGTATTGGGATTTATATATCTATTTTAACTTCGAATCCCTATACTAGTGATTTTGGGTTGTCGTAACGATGTTTTACGTAACATTCGTTTTGGCCCAAATAAATATGTTTAAGTGAATGATTTCCTTAATAGAATGAAATATATACTTAATTCGATTTAAGTATATTGAATATTTTCTAAGTGTTGAAAATAAAAAGATTTGTGAATTACTTATTTTTAATAAGTATGGAAATGTTTTCCAATATGAAGTGAAAAATTAGAATTTATCTTTTTAAAGATAAATTGAAATGAATTATTGAAATCGTATATGCACGAATATTTTGAAATACAAATTCATTATGGAATTTATATGTGAAAAGTGAAATTGGTTAAAAATAAATATTGATTTATTTTTGAAGTGTTGAAACTATATATCTAGTAAAGATATTTTGGAAAATAAATAATTTGGAAAATTATTTGGAATCTGGTGATGTATGCATATCCAGTGATAGTTCAATAACCGACTATCAATATTTCCCTTTGAATGGGTATTTGATGTGATTTGATTGAATTTGAATGCACACTTATTTTTGAATAAGCGCTCACTATTCGGGTTAACCGGGAAAGGACCATGGGGTCGTATAACCCATTCCGAATATGTGATACGTCGTTGTGAATTGCATTTGAAGATCGGTGTTGAAGACCGGTATTTGCGAGAGCGATAGGATGACCTATCGATTGTCTCTGCACTGGGTCGCACCTGGTATAGAGATTCCATAAGTGATGGGAAATTCGATCAGGATTGTGAATATCCGGATTGCAAGGACTTCGTAAGAAGTGCCTTCGGTTCTGTTCGATCCCGGAACAGACTTGTATGGATTGTATGCCTGACATTACAATTTGAGATATAAAGCCGATTCCTTTCAAATATATTTCTGTTGGTGGCGGAGAATTTATTCTTTGCTTAACACCCTTCTTTGAGACGTACGAGCTCAAAGGTTATATAGTTGAAGTTATCAGCGATATATCCCATTTTGGTAATGTGACATGCTGAGTGATGCTGAAATGATCATTGTGTTGATTATTGTGATAGGATCATTTATTTGATCGTCTATCTTAGTGATCATTGTGTTGATCATTTGTTGACCCAAAGCACGGCTTTTTGTACAAAGTGTGTTTTTGTGGACGTGACTTCGTCGAGCCTCACATCCCGGAAATGGTCAAAACAGGAAAGATGCGGCAAGGTTATTAGGGGTTGCTGTAGCTCCCCTTAGGGTATGTGCATTTCCTTCTGGAAAGGGGTGGTATCATGGTATGGAGCCCAGATACTTACTCATGTTGAAAACACTCTATTTATTATGGTGTGATGTTGGATATCGAGCGCTCGGTTGAAAAGGTCCTAAAGGACCGGGGAATGGCGTGCTCGTGTCAGTAGTTACCCAGTTAAGGGGTAACCCGGCCTTGTGTTGGCAGAGTTCCGGTTTGGTTCTCGGGGGTGTCTTTCCAGAGGCATTCTCAGTGGCAATGGGAAGTTCCTTGGCCTGACCATTTGTTGGAAATCCAAAGAAACAATACGAAACTTGTACGGTATTAGTTGTAGAACCTGCCATTTAATATGGTAGCTATAGTAAGCATACTATAATGGTACCTATGCTGGCTATGATTTATATTCTACTTTCGAAAGAATTTGTTCTACACTATGCACTAATAATAATATCAAATGTTATTTTAAATGCGTATCAAGCATCTTTGACTCACATAAGAAGAAATCTCCTCCAAGTCTGCGTTTGCATTGTGTGTGTGGTGGGAGGTCTTATGGTAGTTACATTTTTAAAAGCATTGCGAATTGATTTTAAAGATATTCCCCTTTTTAATTTTAAAGATAAATAAACTGTTTTGAGTTCTCACACCAGTCACATGACTGACTCGGAGTTTATTGTTTTTCCTTCCTAAACTCTGGGTGCCCACCAATTTCCACACGGGCAGTTAAGAGTTAGGTTTATCAGGATATTCTGGATATTCTGGAGTTGCTGGAGGCAAGCTGGATGGCATGGCGTATTACTAGTTTATATAGTATTTCTTTTTCCGCTGCACTGTTTGTTGTTGTATGTTGTTGTACACTCTGATGTGATGATATAATGTAATGTAATAACTGATATAGTTCTTTGTTTAAAGATTATTCATTTATTATTATATGTTGTTCCGCTGCGAATTGTGAGATTCTGTTGTTGTTCTGTTGTTCCTTTCTGTCCCGTGCTATTCTTCTGTCTATTTCTATTTTTCAAATTTTCTATCTTCTGTCTTTTTTCAAATTCTCTGTTTTCTTTCTCTGTTTTTCTAAAAAATTGTCTATCTTCTTTTCCCTCTATTTTTCTTTTTCTTTCTTCTTTTTCTCTCTTCTTTCTTTTCTTTTCTTTTTTAAAAACCCATAACATCTCGGTTTTTGGCCTTCGATTTCTCGGCAGTCGATAAAGTGAGTGTCGATGTTGAATTTTCGAAGAACGAAAATCCGGTGCGTTACATAAATATACAAATTTTAATTAACAGAAATTCTGGGTCATTACATATTTATAACCGATTTGAATTATAATGACACATATTCAAACTTAAAGGGAAAATTATAAAATTAGGGGGAGCATACATAAGTATATCATAATGTACTTTTTTTCCTTCATTAAGATTTTTGCTCTTAATAAGGTTTTAATGAGGCATTACATTGATTCAGAAGTGTCAAACTCCATTTGATATAAATGATTAAAATATGTCATCGTACTTTTATTTTCACTAAGATTTTTCCCATTGGGTTTTTTAGTAAGCTTTAATGGGACATTATTTTGATCATGAAGTATCAAACTCTTTAGAAGAAATATCATTATATGAATATCTACGATTGCACAAGTTGCACTATTTTCCTCGACATAGATCTACACACAGAAATTAATAGTTGTAATAGTTTGTTCTAAAACTCACCAACTCAAATGAGAAAGAATATGCAAATTTATAATATATATATATATATATATGTAATAAGTGGATGCACGTATATATCAATATATGTAGATATTCAAATAACAACTTGAAGTTTGTTATGAGCTGATCTTATAGATTATGCATAAATATAATTCAGTGATTCGAAATTCAATCAACATAAATGTTGAACGACCTGAAGTCCTGTATGCATTCAAATGATCTACATAATAAGTAAATTCCTCCAATTGGTTAGATCAATGAACGAGAACAAACTCTAATAAGCAATATCAATTGAATGCATCTTATCAACTGATAAAAGAATTATCCTCCTATAATAATATGTATGATGTATTTTCTTGTAGCAATATCATAATGGATCAAAATGAGAATCCAAAGAAAATTATTATTAAATGTGACAATGTTCGTCAACATTGAGAGGGGTGGGAGGATAAAAGAGATGCAAAATATTAAGTAATTTAAATAAATTATCAATAATATCCCAAGTATACTTGCTACAACTAGTTGTAATCCTAGAAGGACCAAAGGGTATAAATCACATCTAAAGTGTAGTAGAGAAATTAGTTTGAAATATTTTTGAAGAAAGTAATAAAGATGCCAAATATAGAAGGTGGGTGTTTTTTAAGAAACACTTAAAGGTGCTCTGGAACAGACCCATGACATGATTGTCAAATAAAACTAGAAGTAGTTTGGGTACCTAAATAGAATAAATATTGAGATATCAACAAATCATATCTAGAACTGACAAGAAATAATCACCAATGATAAATTTTTAAATAATAAAAAGCGCTTATGTTTATAAATAGATTAAAGATCTTGAATTAGAGGAAACACGATTGGCCATCATGAATCATTTACTAATATATAATTGTGGACTTGTAATCCGCAAAGTAGCGAACGTGTTTGAAACACTTAATATACCTCAAAGGTATAAATATTGCTTAAATCATATTAAACGATGAAAGCATACAAATCCCGAAGAATATAAATAACTTTGGTGGACATTATTTTGATCATGAAGTATCAAACTCTTTAGAAGAAATATCATTACATGAATATCTACGATTGCACAAGTTGCACTCTTTTCCTCGTTAAAGGTTTTTTTCCCATTTGGGTTTTTGTAATAGAGGTTTTTAATAAGACAACGTACAATATCTATAGCGACTGAATGGATATATGAACGCGGGATGATAATAATGAGGGTGAGCAGTTATCATACACATTTAAAAATGGACAATTAGAAGTTACCATATGAGCATCCAAGATTTTGAAGACGCATATTTAAGAGGGAGTGTTATAAATATATTTAAAGTATAAAAAGTGAATATGATATACAATGTTTGTTATATTTTGTTTCTACATCATGGGATAAATTCAATCCCAAGCTCCGAAACCTTTATATAAAGGAGCTTGTGTAATAGAAATAGATTATTAATTTCAGGAATTAATTAAATGTTTCCTTCCTTTTTTTTTAACGGCTTCTTATTATTATGTTGTTTACAACAATGCATCCACTTTGATCAAATTATCTTAACTTACTCAAACTGCACATCTGTTAGATATCTCCGGAATAAAATCGCTAAGAATATGGACAAAAACTAAAACTCAATTTAACATTAGTGTTGTTTACATAGCTCTCTGCTCTGATCATAACTCTCCAAGACATCCATGTTACAAATGAATATGGAATAGTTACAAAACTAAGAAAGACAATCTAATGCTATGGAAGATTATCCAAAACTCAATCCTTATACAAGACAACTAATTTTAAGGGATCATCTGTTCTGCTCCTTCTTCCATACTTACACTGAGATGTGGTTCGTGATTGAAACTCTGTTGGATTGGCGCCTAAATGAGACGCAGCATAACTTTCTGCTTCATTTATTGAAACTCAGTCGCTCCGCCGACTTCATTTAATTACGATGACAATTTGAATTGCAAACCCTAGATCCAGTTGGAATCAGGCGATTCAACTATTAACCTGCATGCTCCTTCCCTTTTTGTGCTTGCCGACCCCTCACCAATTCTCATGATGGTTTGAAAGTAGTACTGATTGGGGGAGCTGGTTCTTGTCGCAAACGTTATTTCACGCGCAGTTAAGATAAGATTTCTCTTGCTTATTTCATTTGTCGTAGAAATTGGATTTGATTGTTTGCAGTCCAGTGTGATCAATCTTAGTCAAGTTTCTACTGGTAACGGCTTTAGACTGGAAAACCTTATTATTATGTTCTTGCCAAATATGTCATACGGTGGTTGTCAACACTGTATCAATGAAGGTCCTTCATTATGTATGTTTGCTGAAACTTGTTTGTGATTTGATCGATGATATCATTTAAATAATTCGTTCCATAGTTACTGAGTTGTATGCTTATGCTGCTTGCAATTTGATCCAAAATAAATTTTGAATAGTTGCATTCGAAAAATTAACGAATAGATGGTTCAAAGTTTGAGTTGCACAATAAGCGGTCTGTTGTAACTGGATCAGCTCGCACCAGGAGTTATGAATAAATTTTAAAAAAAATCTCTTATTGGAACTTTAATGGACCTATGAAGTCTAATTCATTTAGAAGATTTCTAAATGTTATTTAAATAAAAAAATTATTTTATTTGAATTTATAAAATAATGTATTGTATTATTTAATTTTATGTTATATTAAATATATGTGTGTGTGTATCACATACACATATATAAGTGTGTGCATGTGTAAAGTATCAATCTGGAAGTATAACATGGCCGTAAGTTACACCCTGTAAAATTTACATAAATAAATTAATAGTTAATAAGGCTTCAAAATTGGAATGTGAGCAAATGACGGAATTTGATCACGAAACATGCACTATTGCGTACGTGACGATTTTAGAGCAACTTTTATATTTGGAGTTTCGTGATCGGAATTCAAACAAAGAAGTTACGAGCGTTTAAAGCATTCGAAATGAAAATAATTAGAAAACAAAAGTAGTAATAAATATAATTAATAAACGGGGCCCCACCGGTCGGCACCCACTATGGACCGGTCGACCGCTCATAGGGGTGCAGTCGACTGACCGCTCACCATACGTGACGATTTTATAAGAAGTTACGAGTTGTAATCCTAAAATGTTTCGATTGACAAGGAATATACGCAAAAAGGGAAAGATATGTGTAAAGCATGGATTTTCTTTCCGTGGTTTGCACCGTATATTTCAATAAAAAGAAAAAAAATTCTTGTAATTTCAACCGAAGCAAATCTCTTATTTTAGATTAATTTATGGAAGGTTATAACGGAAAACTTTTTTGTAAGGATAATTCTAACGGGTTAAAATATGGATGGAAAAATTATAGTTAGCGGTTAATAACTAGAAACAAAATTATACATACATGAATATGTACAATCATGCTAAACATTCAAAATAAAAATATAATTAATGCAACATAATACACGTTAATATTTAGTAGATATAATTAGAACATTAGAACAAATCGCATAACAAATAATAATATTAGGAAATAAAGATGGAAATATTTGTAACTTCAAAATTAATTGGTTAATAAATGTGCAATAAATGAGGAGTTACAAGAATTTAAATATGTTATAAACGGATTAATGAGACTGACTAATGAGATAAGGTAAAATTTTAATAAGTAAATAAATGTCATTAAGAAAATTTTCTGGTAAGATAATAATCATTTATTTCGAGCAAAGTGGCATTTATAAAAATTGTAAATAAACATGTTAGGTAATAATTAAATATTATAAAGCAGTATAATCGTCATTATGGTAAATTATATAGCCTTAATTATACAAATACAGATTGGGGGTTTAGCCCAATACTTAAACTTAGGATGATCAATTTGATTTCGTAGGTTGGGATGCGAGGTTAGTAGAGTTATACAACAGAAGTCTGTCCTTCATTCAGAGACTACCTACAGTTGTGTACACTCACTACTGATGTGGAATATCACCAACCATAAGACCCACAGAAATGGAATATGAGTTGCGAATAAGAAAGAGAAAATACCGAGGGTTCGCCTAGGATTTGAAGTACTAAATGGCCCCATACCATATAGGAAATGGGGCGTGAAGCATTTTTAATAAAAGACAGTAAGTAACTTAAAGGGGTATGGTTATACCACCTTTTGGCTAGGTAGTATACCATTGGATTTGGCCAAACAGACATCATGACCATCAAGGCGGGAGGCCCAAAGAGATGGTTACCAGGCTTGGATATCAGCTATAAAAAAGACTATGGACGATGGTCAAGCAGATTAGGATCAGATCCTTAATTTTTGTCCCAATCAAGGTGCAATCAGTATGAAGTGACAAGGAATGCCTCATGAGGATATATTTCAAATTTCAAGTCGATTGGAGTTCATATGCTCGAGTTATGGAAAAACGAAGAGGGATCAGATCGTATTTAGCTCAACAATACAACTCAACGATGATCACCCCATAACTCAACAACCATAAGGCACATTGAAATAAAACTTTAGGAACTAGAATAAGGGATCCTATGGAGTCTACCCTAGGGATCGCACATCATTTAGAGGAGTCTGGAGGGATCGGCCCTTATCCCTCCACAGGGATCGGCTATAATCAGTCTTCACAATAATATCGTAACAAAGATCGATCAATAACTCAAGTTCTACTAAATCAATTGGCATGAAACTTGGAGACTAAACATAAAATACAACATGGAGTAGCCCCTCTAGGGATCGCATGGCAATTGGAGAGGTTTGGAAGGATCGACCTCTATCCCTCAATATATCGATTTTTTTAGTGCAAGTGAGCTAGTTAACCCTTAGATTATTCTTTGAATTGCATTAGTAGTATGATGATTAAATTATATATTATATTACAAAAGCCATATATAGGAATCATCGTTTTCGATGGTTACAACCGATAGACTAGCACTGACGATGCGTATGGCCCGCTTCATATTTGAGAAGTATTAAGTAGCCAGGGATTATGTAGTGAAATGTTAAGATGTATATATATACATATGCATATGTGTGTGTACATATGTATATATGTGTGTGTGTAGCCAAGGTTTTAAATCTTAGATTTCGGTCCCGTCTCGTCTCGAGAATTCTATACATAATATCTCATATCAGACGAGATCTCGGGGGAGGTGAGTCTATCTCGAGTGTACATCTCAGATTGACATATTGGATTTTAAAATCCTACTCTGGACAATTTCGGAGTAACTTAAGCATCTAAAATTGACATTTTAAAGATTTTTATAATAGTTGTTATTTAAATATAAACTTAATAACATACATAGTTTAAAAAAAATCAATAATTTTAATTTTTTTAGAGGATAGTGGCTACATGATTGCTTAAATGGATTTTACTCATTTGAACATTAAAAATAAAAAATAAACAAAAAGTCATCTATTTTTTCTCACTCGTTAAAAAATAAAAGATAGAGTTAGAGGGCCAGTAAAAAATCATTAGAATGCAAGTTCTTTTGGACGAACATAAGAAGTTAAAATAATATGTGAATGAAAAAACATCTTCATTTAAGATCTTCTATTGAGATTTATCTAAAATCTCATTTAAGATCTTAATATCTTGTACGAGATGAGTGTCGAGTAATAGATAAATAAAATTTTATGTCTCGTTTCGCTCAAGTTCGAACATGAGATCTTGAGTGAGATATCGGGTGATATGAACGAGATTTAAAAAAGTGTGTATAACATAACTTGGAAAAGGTTTGGATAGATATATCGTACTCATATAAGAACTAATGGATTAGCCATAAATAATAGGCATAGCATTTAAATGGAACCAATCGGTATAAGTTCGTGTTATGGATAAAGTATGCAATTTTTCAATAACCAAAATGTTATACTGACCCCTTTCCTCATTTCAACCCAGATGATAAATTTAGAGGGACAGATCGTTGGAACAAGATGAGAACGGTTGATGGAGAAGTCTTCTTATTCATGTTCGAACCTGACAAGGTGATTTGATGTCTAAAGGAACACTGTTGATTCTGAGGTAGTTGCATAAGTCGGTATTTATGTTCTTTTATATTTTACATTCTGTTGTGACTTTAGATTGATCGGTATCTGATATACTTATGTTTATTATAGGCTACCAAAACCAATGATCTGTACTTTAATGGATTTGGATTTTGTCAACATTTAGGGCCATTAAGGTGCGAATTGTTATATTTCGTATCAGAGCTTAGGTTAATCAATCATAGGAATTAGGACATTCTGAGAGAACATATTTGTATACACACACACACACACACACACACACACCCGAAGCTCTATAAATTTCGATCATAGAGTAGTTGGGGTCGTATTCCGAAAGGATGGCCAAGGCGACTGTGAGTTAGGAAAATATTTATAGAGTTAAAAATCACGCACCTTACCCCGATTACCCTACGGTGTGTTGGCTGTATGCAAGACGTTAATTAAGAAGAGCATGAGTACAACAGATGAAAGATTCCAGAGGCTGGATGGTGCTTGACTTCTTTGTTAAAACTTGGTTGCCTTGTGATTGTGGATTTTGACGGATTAGTGATTGAAGATGCATATTTTATCTAAATAGGTGGGAAATAAGGATCTATATGTTATGAATATCTGAAGGCAAGTTCTCGCAAAAGAATGTTCATCGATCACCATAAGGTGACAAACCGAATTTTATCATAGAGGAGTAGAAGAAGAAAAGTCCAGTTCTGGGTCCGACCCATATGAGAGAATTAAAAAAAAATATTGTGAAAATGCCTTGAAATGTTTGGATGGATTTCTTAAAGGATTTTTCCAAAAGGGTCCATTTGGAAACTTTAATTTTGAAAGCAGGAAAGTTTTGAAATTCTTAAATATATATATATATATATATATATATATAGTAATATAAAAAGATGAAGTACCTTGGTTTAAAAGGTTTTTGGCAAAAATGAGATTTCCATTTTCAAAATAAATAGAAAAGAAGCATATGATTAGCTCGACGATTTTTCCTATTTATAAAATCATTGGAATTTTTTGAAATCCTGTCTTCAAAGGGTGTGTATAATAGAAATGACATTTAATTTTATTAGGGTATGTAGTAAGGAAGTGTAGAAATTTCCGTTGGTAAAAATAAAAGGAATATTCCCGTATAAAAATAATACGAAGAATAATAGCTGGAATATTTTCGCGTATTAAATCTTGTTAATGGCAGAAGCAGTATAAGTTAAGAGAGCAAAAGGTTTGAAGAGCTAAATGGTAAGTTCGGGCTCCGTCATGTAGCGGACAAGAATTTTTTGGGATAGCTTGGATCGTGTCGGATTGAATAAGATGTTGCAAAACGATTATTATTATTAATTTACCTATCTCGAATTAGTTCTAGGTTCAACCTACACCCAAAATTCGGTTAATGGTCGATCCTAGCAGTCGACCTCAGCGGTTCACCAATAACCCTAAAGCATTAAAGCTCTGGAACAAAATCAAAGACAACTAAATCATGGAAAAGTCTCAACAACACATACACACACATGCATATGCATGTGTACACATGGTGACATGCAACAGTGAAGCCACCGGACTACATGAAATCTAACAATAACCAATGGACTCAGACTTGAAGTAACAAGAAGGATCAACTAAACCCAGAAATGATGACTGGAAACACTATAGCAACTCAACACAATGCATATGTTAGCAGTGATGTACACATTGAACCAAACAACTGTACATAATGTGAAGATATCAAGTGAAGGCACACCAGCTTGAATGTACATAAGCAACAATGCACATCAACTATCAAGTACAAACTCAATGAAACAACACTGCAAACAAGTCACATGTTCCAAACAACTAATATCACACATAACTTCAAGCATGCAACCGAATACAAGTCAAAATGCTCAGCTCACAAAAATGCAAAGCTATGCCAGAAAGTGCAGACCACATTCATATGAAACTATGGTCAAGTACATATATATATGTGTGTATGTATATATATATATGATGTATGTGTAGTGATAACTAGTACAGCAGCTCGAATGAGCACGTGCACTTATATACATATGCAACAGCCGGAATACAACTAGAGAATCACCAAACAAGTGAGGTAGACAAGACAATAGTTCCGGATAAGTGAAACATGGAGATGGCATTGATGTACACATATAAAAGAGTGGACAATGTAACCCAGACCAATGTCATGATACAACTACAGATGCAAGCAAGTCAGAAATCAAGGCATGTAGCCGTGGTGACCAAGATAATAACAAAGTCAAATTTACACAAAATCAAAGTGGCCAAAGTCAAGTGTAATAACAGTTTCAAATTGAACAAGTCAGTGCCGAAGTTAAATATTATCAGAGTTAATAAGCACAAAGAAAGGAGCCAAAGTCAAGTTTAGATGCTAGAAAATCAAGCCGTGGTAGCCAAGGAATCAAATAAGTCGGAATCGAGCCATTATAATCAAGTAATCACAAAATATACGAATTTGAACAAGTTAGTACAAATCTCAGGCATTCAAGCAAAATTGAACAACAAAACAAATTATCAGACAATCGAATATTTAGGCTATTGAACCCTATTTAAACCCATAGTCACCATTGCCCTAAAATCCATCGAGTTCAAGCAAGCCAATCGGTAAAGCAAAAAGCATAAATCACATACCATTAAAATCGAACTCGATCGAGAAGCAACCGCAAGCAACAATCAACAGAGGGATCAAATCGAAGAGTATTTCATCACTGCAATATCAAGCGGCGCCTCATTTTCAAAGCCCTAGTTTATAAATTTGGACGAACGGTTATAAAAGAGAAAGAAGCCATTTTTAGCGCGAAGGAAAGAAGGTCGAAAGAATAAAAAGAAAATGGGGATTTATTATTTGGGCCGGTTGCCATAAAGTATCAATTGGGCTTTATTTTTAAAATCAGGGTTTGTTTTTTAAATTGTTTTTCAATTTGTATTTTTTTCTTTTAAAACAGTTGTAAAGTCTAGTGTGTGACCAGAGATGAACTACAGTGGTGTAGTTCGAGACTTCGTGACTCAATGGCTGAGTTGTGGTAGAGCTTTGAGTGTAGAGTTAGGTTAGTCAATAGCAGGTGTCGCGAGTTTACGTGTGTAAGCGTCTGACTACTTAATTTCTAGTAGAAACCTTGGTGGCAACACGTAGGCAGGGTTTTGCTGAAGCTGGGTAAATCTGTGTTGTTCTGTTTCTGTCTTTTATATTCTGCTATTATCCATGTTGCTATTTTTCTGCTATTATCAGTACTGCGATTATTTTATATATTTCCGCATTAATTTTTTATAATTAATAATATCACCCTATTCACCCCCCCTCCAGGGTAAAATCGATCCTACAATATATACATAATCAAACATATATATATATATATAATAGTTAAATATATATGTATATATATAAGGCTAAATAAAATGTATATATATGAATAATTAATTCCATTCAAATACTTAAAACATATATATATATATATATATATATATATTAAAATTATTTGCAAATCAAAATTAGCATAATAAACATACAATAATAATTTTATCATTATTATATATATATAATAAATAGTTTCGTTCATAAAAATTAAAAATATTAGTAATAAATATTGAAAAAAGAAATTTTAAAATGTAAGAAAATTTAGGATCATAAAATACAGGTTTAAATTTTTTTTTCATGATTTTTTGAAATAAAATATTATTTTTAATAAATAAAAGAAATGTTCAACCTAAGTAATTTAATTATTAAAAATATTAAATGTTAACAAAAAATTCTGAAATTTTTTCCATTGGTTACTGCATTGATGCAATATTTATTTTAAATATGATAAACAATTCAAATAATCAATAAAAGATAATTTAAAATTATTTATATGTATAAAAAAATTTATTTTCGAATTTGATAATTCATATTATGTATAAATAGGTGAAAGGAAAAATTCTAAGCCGTTTATACGCTATAAATATACATATATGTAGTTATATGTTTAAAATATACATTAGTCTATATTTAAATTAATATATAAATATACATAAAATAATTAATAATGAATTTTTTTAATTTCTTACTGCAAATTATGTTTGTTTATACATAAATTATAACACATAATAATATAACCATGCACATAACTAAACTAATTTGTGACAACTACATATACCTACGAAAATCTCACCTAACTAGTTATACAGCATTAATATATATACAGATTTGGGATTATTCAATATTAAATCATAAATATGATATGATTACTGTTTATATAAATAAAATAATAATTGATGATGCCTTTGAGTCCGCTTGAATCAATGAATTCCCTTCTCTAGTTATGCTCGATCCGTCAGATTGCAAGTCTGGAATCGTCGACCTTTTCTGTCAAATGGTGCTTTTACTTAACTTGAATTGATTTGAGATTCTTAGAACGGATATGGGGATTAATTTCGGCCAGCAAACTTGATAATTATGGCATTCAAAAGTTGTTTTTTGATTAAGGGTTTAGATATATATACATAGCATTGTACAAGAGAGATATTAGGACAATCTCATTACCTATTCTCTCTTAATCTTAGTCGTCCATCTCTAGGTCTAATCCTAAGCTTTAGCCGCCTCCATTGTCAAAGCCGAAATTTGCAGCCCTATTGATGGGCTTTAAACCCATTTAAGCCTAAGCCAAAACGCTACGCAATTAAATCTAATTTAATGGCTTATTGATATCGTATATCGATTGGTACATTTATAACTATTATAAATATATATAACAATTTTTATTTCTCAAACTGTATTCAGATTTTTGTAATTAATATTTCATAAATATTAATTAATTTAATTTATTTATAACAATTATAAACTAACTAAATCATTCAGTCTTAATGGAATTCATCATTTCAGTTGTGTAACTCTTAGATCTAAATTTGGTCAGCAATAAACACCGAACAATTCGAATGTAAACGTTTACACGTCACTTAGCAAGTGGTGTGACGTTATGGCCAAATTTATCGCCTATTCATTTTTAGTAAAATCTTATTTAATTTAATAAGCATTACCTGTTAGTGCCATTTATATACACCAATTCTCTTCGGCAAAAACTGTATCACTTTGGATTTATGGAATTTGGTAATGGTTAAAATTCCAATATTGTCCGTATTCAACTTTATAGTTCAAACACAAAATCCTTGGTTCAATAATAACAATTATTACTAACCGTACTACTCTGACCAAAGATTTTGACTTTGGGTTGAGTTGACTTTGACCATGATACTAACCTCATATAACTGAAGTGACCAATCCTCTCTTGAATAGCGTCTTCCTTCCAATAATTCCACTCGACCCGACTATAATCATTTGATGTATGTCGTTCCATGATTGACTATAATCGAAGGAGATTTTTCATATTGAATGTTGACAGTATTCTCAAGTCGAAAGAATTGTGTAAATTAGTCACATCGATATTTTCTATTTGACCTTAGTTATATTAACGAATAGAAAATTATCGAGTGAGTCATTCCATAGTTATCCAATAACTATCAGTACGTAAACCCTTGGTGCCCCCCATAGTCATGAGTAATACACTGTCCAACATTTGAATAGCGTTACGTACTCTAGTCTTAACGAATACATTGATATCCAGTCTCGATGCATCTTGATTATGAACATTTAAAATGATACATTTGTTTCATTGTGATAAATTACTCACGATTACAACACTTTGCAACTACTATCACAAAACATATCATTTATGGATTTTCTATTAAATATACTTTTAATTAAATTTATTAATTAATATAACTATATTATATCAAGTATATAATAGAAAGAAAATATCTTTATTTTGAACAAGATTGGTCAACGAGTTAGATATATGTAACAATTTACATAATTGCTCCTAGGGCATACCCCTAACTCTATCACTTATATCATTATAACCATATACAATAAAAAATAAAATGAAAATCTTACTTTATTTCTAACAAGGTTCACTATAAGAGTTAAGTTATATTATTTTTTTTGCAAAATTACCCTTGGGGAAAATCCTTAACTTTATCAATGACACCCACTTTAAATGCTCAACTTCTAAATCTTCGATATCAATGTAAACACCATCTTCCTAGGCATCTTCATTCCTATGTTTTGACACCCAAGATTCTTTTTCTATCATGTCACTCTTAAAATTACTACAATAAAAAACTTTAGAAACATGACATCTTGACGTAATATACTCATATTGAACTAATATCTCCTCAAGCAATCCATTAAATAACTCTACCTTCACAATCTTCATAAACATATAATGGGCCTTCACCTTAATCAAAAACCCTAATATAAGATCAATTTTGTCCCCATTACCGTCTTTACATTTGATGGAGTACCCAATACATTAAAAATAACACTAACCACCTTTTCCACAACATAAAATCCGAACAAAGAAATCACACACAGATCAGTACTATAAAAGATAATTCTTTAGGGAGATTCAAACATAGATATCACTTTTGAGGCAATTTTGAATTAAAAAACATACGAACCATCTTTTAAAAAGCTTCCACATTAAACCACGTTTTTAAATTATTATTTAATATTTTTAATAAGAAATTTATTTTAATTAATTTTTTATAACCTCTAGTTTTGTCGATAAAAGAATAATATGAAATATTTTTTTTTTGTATATTTTCTAGTTTCTTTAATCCTTTATGAATTTTGATGAACTAATAGAATTTTTTAAAATACATAGAGCATTTTTTTTCCATATTTCCATTTTGTTTTGAAGAAAGTGTACATTAGGACAAATTTGATTTTTCTTGAAGAACTTTGTGAAAATATTTGGACTTTTCTAAAAACGTTTCTTTGGAAATATTTGATTTTGTTAAAAGATGAATCTTCATTGAAAAAAAACCAATCTTTTGAAGAAAAATGACATTTTTATTGAAAATATTTGATTTTAAACTAATGTCTGAATTTCACACAGTCATTTATTTTATTGATGTTATTATATCAGCCTTGAATAAAATTAAAATCTAGTTTGATTCGTTTTTATATATTAAATTACCGTTTAGTTTTTTCAGCATGAACGGATGAGGTATTATACACGTTACCCGGATATTGCTAAGATACTCTGTAGTGTTGGGGTAAGCGGAAGAAATTAAGATTGGTACCGTAACTGCTTTAATGAGGAGAGAAGCCAAATGTTGGGCGGGGCTTATGAATCATTGGACGCACGTTCTTTCTTCAGCCAGAGCACTCAAGTTTAACCTAACTTTTCATCTTCCTCCTCCTGTAAATGTCCAAACTCACATTTCAATTGAAGAACTAAAATTAATGTTACAGGTAGATGTCAACAGGAACACCTCTACACGATGTTTTCAGGTATAACACAAGTCAACATTTCTCAAAACAACACCAAATAGAAGTACAAAAGGAAGAGTCTGAAATTTTAGGTTTTTCCTTGTCTTTATCGTTTGTCCGGATTTTCTAGTAGGGAAGCAATTTCACAGCTAAACGTGATGGCTACGGAGCTCTATCTACGTGATCGTCCCTGAATTTCGGCAACGATTGAAATTTTGAATCGGTTCTTATTCTTACTATGTCGATAAACTTATTTTAATTAATATTTACACTACAGTATCAGTTTTATCCGCATACGTTACATCAAATTATCTTATTTGATGTACAGGAGGTTCATAGGATCATAGCAAGATTTGATTGACATGGAGCTGTATAAAATTGAAAGTTCTTTTTTTGGTACCGTCTGGATCTGAAAAATATGCAATGAAATTTTGAGACGGAGTGAGCAGTCATGGTTTATTGGAAAAAGGGAAATGGAGCGGTGGAGGTGCGGGGAATCGAACCCCGTGCCTCTCGCATGCGAAGCGAGCGCTCTACCATATGAGCTACACCCCCAATCATATTATGATTTTGTATTTCTTGCTTCCATCAAAGAGAAATTGTCATCCATTTTGTACTGCCCTTCGTAGGGCTGCATAAAGGTTGAGTTGAATTGGATTGGACTGAATACTTCACTCGACCTATATAGGTATGAGTTAAAGTTAGAGTACCATCACATTAATTCATTCATTACATATTCAGTCAAGAACGTTGTTTCAAAATACATTTAAAATGCTCTAAGAATATTTCTCAAAAAGCTCACAATCAATCCTATAGGTTTTTGGCCAATCTAATTTTGCTTGGATTGACATCAAATATGATTTTTTAAGCATATATTTATTCTAGAATACACATGATCTATTATAGTTTTAAACTTCTCTAATTTTACTTGGACCGATATTGAATGAGTTTCTTGGATAGGGTTGGATTGGGTTAAAATAAGGTTGGATTGAACAAAATATCACACCCGACATGTACGTAGTATGTGTTAAAAGTTGTAACCTATATCTAATCCAAACTTGGTTGGTGGTTGTGTTTGGCTAGGTTTACGTGGGTTGAGCCGGATTGGTTGGTATGTTGGATTAGGGTCAAGTATGAGTTGTCTTCCCCTAGGTCCGTGGACTGGATAGAGTAGACTAACTACTAAGGAATATCGATCCTATAGATATAGATGTTAGAGGCCTTTACAGTGATGAATGCGATATTGTCCCACATCGCCAAAAATATCTGTATTTTTATGTTTATATAGTACATCTCTCAAACCTATATTGGTTCTTAGGGTCAGATAATTTTATGCGAGGGAGGGGACTTATATGACCATGAACTAACATACATGTCGTCCGCCTATCCCGTATCGAACCGAATCGGGTGCGGGTCCAATAAGAGCGGATTGTGTTATGTTTTTGCCGGACAAAAGTGAACAGTTTTTTGACTGTTTAAATTCAAACAGATGAGAGTCACATCTGTTTGAACGGACATGGACGCTGCTTTTTCAAATGAAGAGACCGGTTTCATATGAAACGAAGAGACGCGGCCGGTTTCCAATAGATATAGCTGTTGCGAATTTGCTGTGTTGCAAATTACAACGAAGAGACGCGTCCTTTTTTCAACGGATGTAGTCGTTCCAAATTTGCTAAAGAGACGCGGCTTTTTTTCAATGGGTGTAGCCGTTGGAAATTTTCCTATATAAGGAAAATGAAACCTGATCACTCTCCAATCCCAACCAATTCTCTTCCTTTTTGAAAAAACAGTCCTCCATACCACATAAAAGTTCGTACGCACCACAATCTCGAACAGACGATGTCTGTTGTATCTTGGAAGACTTTGAATAAACTTTTAAGAAAATTGTTACGGAAAGCCTCAGACGAAATTTTCTTCTTCATCCGGTTAGATTTCTTGTTTGTATACACACACACACATCATTATGTAATCTTTCCATTTCGAAGTTGTGCCGTTTTTATGGATTAGTACAACGATTGTTTATCGTTATACCTTAACGTAGCATTTTGTTGTACTTGTTGCTATAGTTTGTTGTAAATTCATTACAACAATAGTTATTATTCAAAATTACCGATACATAATTCCAAAGTAGTGGAAATCTGATTTGTAAACTTGTGTTAGGAGTTTATAACTGATTGATCTCTGTTTTTGTATACACGTCGTATAAAAATAGAGATAAATTATTTATTTTTAACCGATCCATGTTGTAAAAGCTTATAAATATCACTAATACAGCAGATAATCATTGTAATTATCACTAATTACTATATTATTTAACGGTGGCGAAACATTTCAATCGATATAATCAAATCAAACATGATTATCTTTCCAATATGATGATATGAGGGTCGACACAAGCTACATTTTATCGTGATTGTAGGAAATGATTCGATAAACTTTGTTTAATCTAAAATGGATTATCCATGGTAATTCAGGTAAACTTTGTTGGAATAATAAGTCATACAATATTTGTTTATTTTTTCTGACATATAGTATATCCTAAATGGTGGAGGCGTAGGGAATCAAACCTTGTGTCTCTCGCTTGCAAAGTGAACACTATATCATATGAGATCTTGTTCCCACTAACTGAAATTGTCATTCATATTATGTTGTTCATTGACTTTTATAGAGCAGAATGCCTGCTTCAATCCTTTAAAGATAGCTATGAATGATTAATCTCTGATTGATCCATGTTGTAAAAGCTTCATTAGAATTTGAACTGTTAAGTAAATATAACAAATACAACAAATTAGTCACAACAATTATCATTAATCACCATACTATTCTATATTGTTTAGTAGCGGCGAACTATTTCAGTCAATAACACCAAATTAAGCATACTTATCTTTCTGATATGATGGTTAAAGAGTTGACATAAGCTACATTTCTCGTGATTGAAGGAAATAATTTGTCCACAATATTCATTGGAATTAATAAATTTCCATTTGGATATTGAAGAGAAGATATTTGGATAGTAAAGCTTATGCGGTTGCTTGATTTGAAACCGAATGGAGCAAACATGGTCATATAGATAAATTTTATTTGCAATAATAAGCCATGTAATATTTCATCCTTTTTTGACAAAAAGTTGTATGTCTTCTTTCCTTTTAGAAAGAAGTTGTGATTCATTCTATATTGGTCATTGGTTAGATAGAGTTGGCTAGGATTGTTATGATAATGTTACCCGTTACCAATGCGAAAAAACGACCACGTATCGATACCATATGTAAGGCAAAAGCGAATATCGATGCATTACCATTACAATTGGTAAAATGATAGTTCATGTGCCGATAAATCGGTAAATTCTTGATTGGTAATGGTAAAATTTTCATACACATAAAACATTAAAATTGTATTGCATTACAATTTTAATAATGGCATAACAAGTAAATATCTTGTTCCTAACTGTAACTTCGTTAATCCTTATTTCAATATTTTGACTTATTTTAAATAATATAGAAAATTTTCATGATTCATCATAAATTATTTACAACAATATGAAATAATAGCTTTGTTAATTGTAGACTTTGAACATAATAAAACTAAAAAAGAATCATCACCATAAATAATACTATAGACACCTTAAAAACTGATATTCAAAAATGTTTGTAGTTGCAACTAATTAAAACAGTGAAAACCCAAATTAGCACGACTAGTAAATTCATCGTTATTATTGGTATATTTACCATTAACAACGATAAATTTACCATTATCAAACTAATAGTGTTGGTACACCGATATATGTTAATATTGGCTTACCAATTGGTTGATATTATTATGGCAACATTAAATTTAAATTACCATAACAACCCTAGAATAAACTAAGTGCTTAGATTCTTGTAGAGACGGTTATAAATGCTTTACCTTTGATTCATCCATGTTGTCAAAGCTTCATTGAAATTTGAACTATTAATTGAATATCACTAGTACAACAACTTAATTATACGGTTATTATTAATTATTGTTTTATTCTACTATATTTTTATATAGTGGTAGAATATTTCAGTCACCATCATTGAATTAAGAGTACTTAACCTTTCAATATGATGATTGAAGGTTGACATAAATTGCATTTCTCGTGATTCTAAAAAATAATTTGATCAACAATGTTCCTCGGCATTAACTTGGAAATTATGGAGAAGGTATTTGAGTAAGAAAGCTTATGAGGGTAGCCAATGTTGTCAGTGTGTGTGTGCTTTGGTGCAAAATAGCTCAAGCTGTAGCCATTGTGCCTTTTAGCAATCTAAGGCGCAGACGGTGCACAGGACTCAAATAAAGCACAAAAGGCGCACGAATCGAAAAGCCCAAAGAGGTAGCTCCAATGAATTGAACAATATGAGATAAAATTTGGCCTTTAGCCGCAAAATCCGATCAGAATGTACCTATTTAGCTTTAGCATACCTGACAACTCATTTCTGACTTAATCTAGGTTTCGAACAAAATGAATTGAAGGTCTTTGTGACTTCTCATATTGAGTTGGGTTGGATATGTGAGATTCTATTCTCTAAATTACATGTTTGTGCATTTTTTTTAAATGTAAAACTCGAATATCAATAGCAGTTTTTAGTTGCAGATGCTTGTGTAGGAAATACAAAAGATGATGCTCAGGGCGCATAAAAAGAGCAAGCCACAAGACGCATGCCATGTGCCTTTTCGCTTTGACTACTTTAGTGGTTGCTTGATAAGAGCAAGCAGCTCGATAAGCAGACAATTTTTTTTAATATAAGACATACAATATAGGTCGTGTTAACATGTGCCCATTTATCAATCGGGCGTACAGTAGGGGTTCGTTTACGGAGTAAATGACAAAAAATGACGGACAAAAACCATACATTTATAAATTTGGAGGTGTAGGGAATCGAACCCTGTGCCTCTCGCATGCAAAGCGAGCGCTCTACCATATGAGCTACACCCCCATTCATGTCATAATTTTGTTTGTCTTTTACATATTAAATTAATTGTCATTCATTGCAGTATCGACCCTTAACTTGAGTAGATTAGACTAATTGCTTAAGTAATGTCAATCATACAGAGGTAGCTATAAATGGTTTGTAAAAGCTTCATTGGAATTTGCACTATTAATTAAATATCACAAATACAGTAAACTGATATATGGATTTCATTGATTTATTGTATTATTGTTTGATTGGGTTGATAAATTTCAATCAATTTAACCAAATTAGGCATGTTCACCTCTTTAACATAATAATTTGAGGGTCTACGTCCACGGGTGCAGCACAGTGGAAATGAGGCTTGCGTTCAGGTAAAAAGACTCAAGTTCGATTCCTACTATGCTCTTCCCCATCCTATATAAATTTACCCGGGGGTATGAGGGCTTGGATCAGCGGTCCGCTTTACTGTATCCTCCTCAGGAGTTTACCGGCCCGCCGGGTTCTCCTTGGTTTTCAAAATAATAATAATAATTAGAGGGTTGGCATAAGGGTTTTTTTTGTTTCTTGATTGTAGAAATAACTTAGTCAACTAAGTTCATCAGCATTAATAAATTTCTAGTAAATATTATAAAGAATTTATTTGGATAATAATGCTTGTCTTGTTGTTTAGTGTTGTCAAGGCGCACACCTAAGGAGAAAAAGCCCCACGTGCAACCGTTTTTCCTTTAAACAATCTAAGATATGTGCCATGCACAAGACACAATCACAGTGCAAAAGAGTTATCAAGCGAATAGCCTAAATAGTCGCGCTTCAATGAGTTATACAGCATGGAATAAATTTTGGACCTGATGTCAAAAGTTTGTGACCTTTTGTTTTGATTTTAGTTGAATATTCTCAAAATTGCATGTATACACAATTTTTTAAAGCTTAAACTTTGTTTTAATAGTGGGTTTTAATTGCAGAGTTGTATGTAGAAAATATTATAAATGATGCTCAAAGCGCGCCAAAAAACGCACAGCTCAAACCTTGCGACTATTCACCTTGACTACTTTAGTGGTTGCTTGATATGAGCAAGCATGATAATTTAGACAATTTATTTTGAATAACAAGTCATACAATATAGGTTTTTTTACATGTATCCATTTATTAACAAAGCACACGTTGCGGTTTCATTTATACTCAATAAAATGACAAAGTTCGTTATATGAAAGATAAGTTTCTAATACTAAAAGTGCAAAATTACCTTTGCAACCAAGATTAATTATTTGCATTGAATAGAGGGAATCTAACTCCATGCCTCTTGCATGCAAAGCAAGCTCATATGGGCTACAACCCCCTTCATGCCAATTTTTTCAATGTCTTTTACATATTAAATTGAAATTGTCATTCATGCTGCATTAACCTTTAGCTTGGATAGACTAAACTAACGATTAGGTAATGCCAATCCTATAGTGGTAGCTATGGTGACGAGAGGATTGACATATGCTTCATTTTCTTGTGATTGTAAGAAATAATTAGATCAACAATGTTCATCAACATTAATAGATTTTCCAAGATATTGTAGCGAAGGTATTTAGTGATTGTAAAAAAAATAAGTAGATCAACAATGTCATCATTAATAGATTTTCATGGATATTGTAGAGAAAGTATTTGGAAAATAAAGCTTGCGCGGTTGCTTGATCTAAAATGGAGCAAATATGGTAGTATAAATAATATTTGTTTAAATAATAAGCCATGCTTTATTTATTTTTTGGACAAAATGTGTACATCGAAAAGTGAAGTTGTGGTCTACCACATGAGCTACACCCCCAATCATATCAACTTTTGTGTCTTTTATGGTCATTAAAGAGAAACAATCATTCATAGTGTGCTAGTCCTTAACTTGGTGGAGTAGGCCAACTGCGAGCACCAAGCCAATTTTGTTGTGATCTCTTGGTTTGCCTTTGAGGAGTGAGGTTCGGCTCTTGGTTGCTGAACAGTTATTCCATCGCCTCATCTTTCAAGTCTTTCATATTTCTGGATAGTGTTTTTTGAGGATTGCAGCGCTGTTCTGTCACATCAAGATGGTGACGCATTCTTCATCAGTTTGGTATTGACATGGAATTATGGTGCAGTTTTGTTGCTTCAAGATGGCGGTGCATCCTTTGTAGTGTTTTGATACTAAATTACAGTGCAGACTTGCCACTTTAGATGTTAGTTTAAGATTCAAGTGCATCCCGTTTGCGTATAATCGCTTATGGGGTGTGTCACGGTTTTGTAATGTTAGGATTGCTTTCGAGACCGTATTACAGCCTCATTTCTCATTGTTACTTGAAGATTGTGTCTTTGTTCCAACCTGTTAATTCTTACTTTATGGAGCTACATCGCAACCTTCATATTTGGTACTTGAAAGCTGTGCAGCAGTTCTACTTGTTTGAGTGAGTGTTAGATTCGCAGATCAATTCTCATACTTTGTGATTATTTCAAGTTCAACGCTATATTATAGCACCCAAGTTATATTTAAGGGAGAAGCGCGCTTTTTACGTTGTGTCATCGTCCTTAAAGGTCTGGTGTAACATTACCCAGATTTTGTTTTTGTATCCTTTTATTGGCCGATCTTCTAAAAAGTTGTACCTTCAGTCTTTTCGACTCCTGAGAAAATATGTTTTGATTCTTATATTATTCTTCTTTGTGATTAATCAATTACATTGTGGGGATTTTTCATCATTTCAATTATGCGGTCGAGATTCGAATTGTGGCAGATATATAATTTTCCTCTTCTTCTTCATTGTTTTACACGCTTCAAAAAATGTTAAACACAAAATCTAATCCTCTCCAAGACAAGTTTCTTTTCCGAACAAAAATAAGGGCGTATTTCTTTTCTTGCCGTTTCCTTTGCTTTCCTCAACCTTTAGCGATTATTGATAATCGATCCGATATATTTTCTTTGATATGGCAACCGTTTATGTCTCTCCCCTGTCTTTGCCATCTAGGGTATCTAAATTAAGGGAAATAGAGGATGTTTTGGGTCATTTCAGGTTCGGGGTTATGTTGGTAGGGTTCTTGAGTCTTGCGATCGCATCCACATGCCCCAGATGGTTTCATTTCTATCCATCCTGAACATATTCGATGCGGACTTTAACTTCCCTCTAACCAAATTCTTCATGAATGGTTTACTGTTGTTGGTATCGTCCCTATTCAGCTTGCTTCTCTTTCTTATACTCTTTTGATTGTTACATTTATTCTTTATGCTGAGAAGAGCGCACCTCCCTCACGCGAAGAACTCCAATTCTTATTCTATATCCATAAGAGTCCTTTCGATGGTGAATTTGTATTTTATTATGCTCAAGCAAAAAAGTCGGTTTTCACGTTTATTCCTAGTATGACCCAAAAGTAGAGCAATTAATATATCTTTATTTTGAATTTTGATGACTTTCCTTATATTTTTCAACCACATTAAAATTGTCTTCTTTTTTTGATGAGACCACTACATCGTTCGTATCTCGTAGAAAGACCATCCAGGACTTGGGTGAAGATGAGCGGAAAACGAATTTATTTTTTACCGAGTTGCTACTGCAGAAATACGATTTCTTGCATACTAGGACAACTTCTTTCGTTATATTTTTAACTTTCTTTAACTACAGATAAATTTAGGGATATAATTTGATAAATTGGACAATGAAATTTTATTTCCTGCTCTTAGCCCTTATAAGGACTTTTTACTAATCTTGGCACTTTTCTTATGTATATGTGAGATGTGAGATGATTGGGGATCTTACTGATGGGCATTTTGATGATTCCTCATCAAAGAAATTAGGAGCAAAGAAAAAGAAAAGGGGAGATAAGAGGATAACGGACGATGCTTTAGATTTTGACCAGCCCATCAAGAAATATCACACGTCTTCTTCTCCTCCCCCTCCTTCTGAAGCTCTATCTATCCCCCTTCTTCAGTCTCTCCATGACCCTTGCATTCGCTACTTACCTTTGCCTGAGGACACTATTACCAAACTTGCTGAGAGGGTGGGGCGTGTCACTCCGAATGGTTTATCTCACATTTGCTTCTGCCTCCAAGTCTTATCCTATCACCCTTCCATTTCCTACACTCTCCTACCCCGAGCTTGCTACCGAGCTCGAGAGGTCTTTGGCCTTCGTATGAACCTTCTTCTCTTTCTTTCTTTAATGGTGACTTGCTTTACCAATTTTTAGTTTATCCATCTTTGTTTTGTAACAGGTAAGTGCTTTGGCGATTGAGGCTCAGAAGATGGCAGAAGATGATCAGGTCTCATTCGCTGCTCGTGCTGCCCAGCTTAAGGCAGACCCTACCGCAGTTGCTTTTGAGGAGACTAGATTGGAGGAAGAGCTCAGGGATCAACGAGAGAAAGCGGAGAGGGCGGCGGCAAAGACAGCGGAGGAGATCTTGACGTTGAAAGGTCAAGAGTTAGGGATGAAAGATAAATTGTTAAGGGGGATGGAGAAGGCACTGAAGGATATGGACAAGCTTTCACAGATCATCTACCGTGTGCTTTATAAGTTTTATGTTGCTGTTAAGCATCGATTTTTTTTTGATCGCTTGGATAATGTTTTTCCTAGGTCAATCTTAGTTTCTTGGGGAACCCAGAGAAGATCGAAGACGTCCTTACTTATCATAGGACAGAGTGGGCTAAGGAGCTGGAGAAGAAGAAAGCTTCCCCTTCTACCTTCTAGGACATCTCTTTTTAGCGAGATGATGAGACTGCGCCATCTAAGAAGACTGAGGCCACCTCGACCCCTCAAGATAATGTAACTATCTGACCTTTGTAAATGATTTTTGCTTCTTATGTAATAAAAATACTTTTGTTTTTTTTTCAAATTTTGTTGCGGTTAATTTCTTTAGTTTATTAGTTTCATCACCGCATTACAAAGATAATGATATTTTCATTCTTTATAGTCTTCTAAGGAAGTATTATTTACTAAACTCTTGAAAGAAAGCATGAGAAAACTTCAAACTCAGCTCGTAGATCATCTTGGTCTTAGTGTAGGGCGATCCGTAAGTGTGAAAAAGAATTGAATGAGTTGTTCATACAACTTAGAAAGGAAACTCAGGGGTTGCTTTTCAAAATTGACCAAATAGTTAAGGAAAAAGAAGCTCTTAGCGATTTTGTATTGCGTCGGTGGCAGTATGCTTTAGAGAGCGGTTCCTTTCCACCCGACAGCCTTCATTTGGACTAGTTTAGGCTTTGAAATCTAAATAGGGAGTAAATGCTGTGTATAAAAATCAATTTTTTGTACATGAATTTATTATATTTTCCATATAAACCTGTTCTTTATATGACATGTTTTTTTTTAAATTTTAACTTCGTACATCTCGACTTCTTTTGAATCGAACTTTGATTACTACCAACTAGGTCGATCTTCGTAGGCCTCCCTCCGAATCTGTCGAAGCCTTTGAGTCCAAAAATCTTTCGTTCCAAATCGCTGATGGCCCGGATGAAACCAGTGCGTCTGAGTTTGAGGTTGTGGCCACAACTTCTGTCGTGGCTTTGGAGGAAGAGAGTCTCCGTTTGATAGTTACTAACAAAGGGTTTGAAAGAGACTTGAACAATGTCCTTTTCGAGCTCAAGGAAGCAAACGATGCACTAGAGTGTCAGTATCAACATAATGTCAAGTTGCGTACTGAGCTGGATGTTGCAAACTCTAAAGTGACTGAAGTAGAGAAGTCATTGAAGGATGGTGAAGCGCTTTATGAGATCGTTTATGAAACAGAGATTAAAGAGCTAATAAAGACTACAGAAGACATGTCTCTTCAGGCTGCCCACCAAATTGAGGAGAATGAGGGTGTCGAAGGACGAGAGAAGGCAAAGAAACCTAGCTTGGGCGCGACCCTTACTCCCTCTACTGGCATGGACACCTTGTTGGCGGATGAACGGAGGAAGAAATTAAAAGTACACTTCCAGGTAAACTCAATGAGTTGCAGTAGAAGGAGCGACAAAGGCCAAAGGTGTTTCCTCACTCATAGAGGAAGGGGTCGAAGGCGGATACTCTTAAATATTTTGGTGGCTTTTATAGAAACTCAAAGAAGACTAAGGTTGAACTAATTGATAGTTTAGAGAAAACAAGAAAGGATGTTGTGCTCAAGATCTACGTGCTCGAAGATTTACTACGAGGAGCTCAGGTTGCCCTTAGTGTCGTAACAGCAATAGTCGACGTGCCTGTGCATGATCGGATTGTCGACCTCGTAGAGAAGCTTAGAAGGGAGAAGGTTAAAGACAAGACGGGTCAGATCGCTTTACAACGCGCAATCGATGTCTTTTCCTATTTTGTACAACGCACTTATCTGAACTTCCTTTATATCAAAGAAGATTTTGAGGTGACTACGGAGGATCCGACAGACCACTAAGCAATTGTTAATTATGATCCAAGGAAGATCTTTCGCTTCAAAACAGACCTGCCATTGGCTAGCATGCCTAAGCTTAGATGTTTTATGATTAGCGCGGTATTTTAGGATCCTATAACTTTGGATACTTTTGTAAGACCATGTTGTAGAATATTTTTGGTTGTACATATGCTCATAAGGGTACTGTAAAAAAACATTTATTATTTTTTCTCTTTCTGAAAAGACGTAAATTCCTTGCGAGTTTTTACTGGATTGCGCTTCCTTTTAACTTTATTGGTCTGGATTCCTTTGATTTTTCAGCCTTGCACTACTAGGCGATGTTCGGAGACAACCGACTTGGGGGAGAGGCACAAATCTGCTCTAATTCGAATTATCGAACTAGAGGGATTATTAACATACACCAAAGCCAAATATAAGGTTTTTTATGAAGTTATGGTCACGACACTGAATGACGACCTTGAAGGGTGTTAATACCTCATATATTGATTTAGATGACAACAACCATATAAATATTGATAGTAATGTTTTTTAAAGTTGTATAGTATATATTGCAGAATATTACACAGGTACAAAATGATTAAACTTGAAGACTGATCAGTATAAAGATCAAATGACGATTTAGAGATGATGATCAAGACTTATGAGTTTAAAGATAAAAATTTGAAGAGCTCAAGAATTTAGTATATGGTTATGAGTCATTAGAATAAATTGTTAAAGTTCTTGATAGCAGATTTCGATCTTTATCATAAATTTTTGATCTTTGATATTTAAAAAAAATTATTTTAACTTCAAAATTTATTTAAATTTTTTTATGAAAGTTTTTTAATAGCTCAAAAATATTTTAAAACTATGTTTAAATTATTTTACAGAGTATAGGATTTTAAAAATAATTTAAAAAACAATCATTTTCAAATTTCACTAGCATATGTCGATATACATATTTTCATATATTGACGTAAGGACCTTTGGGGAGATGATTTTTAAATTTTGATTTTTGATTGTATCTCTTGATTATACACTTCCTTTTAAACACCGTTTACACCAGTGAAAATATGCCTTTCTAATTTTAAAAAGCTGCGATTGTTTATTACATCTTTTCATGAATAAAGACATCTTTTTAAGCACTATATAAAGGGTTAGAAAACAAAAAATTTTAACTAACTTTTCATCTTCTTTCTCTAGACTTTCCTCAGTTATTTTCTCAAATACAAATTCTACTTTGCTCTCTATAAACTATTCAAACATTTACATGTACTTTCTCATCAATTCAAAGATCAACTCCCTATCAGAAGAGCTATAAGTAATCTTGTATCCCAAGTACAACTGCTGGTATTTGAAAATCAACAACTTTACCCTTATTTATCCGCCCGTTCAAATCAAGTGGATATGCTTAATAGTTCGTCTAAATTTAGTAGGTGATCTCGTAGCTCAGTAAATCAAGAGAGTTCGCTTTGGACTCATGATACATAGGGATGTACCTCGTAGCCTTGAAATCGAAATTGTATTTTGGTTTGCATTCTATCTAGTTTAAAATTGGCGACTGAAAAGAAATATGTACAAGCAATTGTATGAGACTGGATGTCTGATTAGTTAATCCGAACCGGTATAAAATTCCTTATGTGTTCTCTCTTATTTTACTACTTTTATATTTAACTGTGATTGCATCTATGAATCATACCCACTCCCTCTAGTGTTACATTAGCCTCATGATCTATTATTCCACAACCCACATTTGATATCAGTGCATTAGTTTTCAAAAACTCGTTATTTGATTTTTGAAGAGATAAATGGCTAGTAACACTGATTGTTTACTTTTTAAAACTTTTGTAGAAAAACAAAATCATGAAACCTATATGTTACTAACAAATAGATTAAAAACTAATTATTCTGAAAAGTCACTTGATGTTTTGGAAAGATATAATGTGAAATTGCAGAAATAAGTATGTTATATGGCGGATGGTGAGCATACACTTGATATTCATACATCAAAAATTTAGGACAAATGAATACTAAACGCTGGATACTCAAGACACATGATAAAAATTCGAAAATCATAAAAGTTATAATTACAAAGATGAAGGGTTGGTTAACTTCAGAATTAACTAAAAAGGATATGTGATTGACATCGGCAATGTCGGTAACTCTAAAACTCCTATTATTTCTAATGTTTTGCTAGTTAGGAACTTGAAATATAACCCGTTTAACATTAACCAATTTTGTGATAAAGATTTTAAAATTAAGCTTGAAAAGGATATTTTCCACATCGAGGATAATGAGTCTAAAATTATCTTTGAATGTACTAGGAAATGTAGTATTTACATCTTAAGTATAAAAGTGCCTTTGTCTTTTGGCTAAACCTAGTGAAACTTGGATTTTGCATAAAAGATCCGGCTTTTTAAAGTTTAAACACTTATCTAAATTGCTTAGAATTTTGATTTTGATTTCACAATCCGCAAGTATATCATATGTAGGGGGAGTACTGTTTTTCATCCATTTATGTTGATGGCAAGGGGGGAGGAAAATATAAAATATAACACATGCATATATTAAGGGAGAGTTATTTAACTCAATGAGATTTGTATTATATTCTATATATAAAATTATTTACATAGTTGTCTTCATAAAAAATGGAGAGATTGTCAATACCTTAGATATTGATTTTGATGGCAACAACCATATAAATATATACACTAATGTGTTGTTAAGTTTTATAGTATATATTGCAGAATACTGCACATGTATAAAATGATTAAACTTGAAGACTGGTTAGTATAAAGACCAAGAATGAAGATTTAGTGTAAAATTACGAGTCATTAGAATGAATTGTTGAAGTCTAATAATATATTTCGATTTTTATCACAAATTTCTGATATTTGATATTTTAATCGAAATTATTTTAGTTTTAAAATATATTTTTATATATTTTATGAAATTTTTTTAAGAGTTCAAAAATATTTAAAAACCATGTTTAAATTATTTTACAAAGCATAAGATTTTTTAAACAATTTAAAATAAAAACATTTTCAAATTTCATTAACATATGTCGACATACATATTTTGCATTATGTCGATGATAATTTTTAAATTTTGAATTTTGATCACATCTCTTCACGAGTAGGCAATTCCTTTTAAACACTAGCTAAACCAGTGAAAAAATGCCTTTTACTTTTAAAAAGTTGTGATTGTTTGTCACATCTTTTCACGAATAGCTACATTTTTTCAAACACTATATGAAGGTTTTAAAAAAAAATAACCGACTTTTCATGTTCTTCTTTCTCTAAACTATATCTACATATTTTTTTCAAATACAAATTCTACTTTTCTCTACAAACTATTAAAACATCTGCATGTATTCTCTCATCAATTCAAAGACTAAACCACTATGAGAAGAGCTACAGGTTATCTTATATCCTAAGTACAAGTGTTTGTTTTTGAAAATTAACAACTCTACTCTTATTTTTTTGGGTGTGCTTGTTGCCCGTTCAAATCAAGTGGTTGTGCTTAGTAGCCCATCTAAATCTAATGGGTGATCCTGTAGCTCGGTAAATCAAGAGAGTTTGCTCCGGATTTATGATGCAGGAGGGTGTATCTCGTAGCCTTGGAATCAGTATTGTATTCTGGTTTGCCTTCTTTCTGGTTTAAAATTAGCGATTGAAAAGATATATATACAAGCAATTGTACGAGATTGGATGTAAGATTTGTTAATCCGAACCAGTATAAAATTACTCATGCCTTCTCTATTACTTTACTTTATTGCTTTTATGTTTATTTATGATTACATCTATGATTGATTGTTAGTATGAATCTGTGTTTTTAATATGTGATTTGATATTAATCTTGAAAGAATTTTAAAAGGTTTACATAAGTCAAAAAACACTATTCATCCTTTTTTCTATTGTTAAAATCCATTATTCCACAATTCACAAATGGTTGTCTCTTCATGTCGTTAAACAAACTAGTGAAGAAAATGATCTTATCGCGTCCTTGATCGTCGATGTTGTATCGAGGCCTGGTGGTATTCTTTCGCCTCCGTCGAGGGCTAATCTTAATGTTATTTTCTAATGGAAATATGATTTGAAGAAGTATTGCGAGTCCAAATTTCATGGGTTGAAGAATTACTATAGAAAGGGCTCCTTTTCAACTTCTTAGGCAAGAAGCGGTTTTAGTCAATGTTTCGCGTCATGGGACCGTAGATCTGACCGTTATGACAACATCATAATCGATGATTCCTCTGGGGCGAATTTGAATCGTAGCATAATTTGTTTTATTATAAGCCGTAGTTTCGACCTTAACTTTTGATGCAACTTTGCATGACGATAAATTTATTTTCTCCTGTCATGTGTGCAAATGCGAGGAATCACACAGCTATGAGCAGATTTTCAGTAAATTTTAGTTTTTAGTATTTGCTTGGCAAGCTTTATTTATTTTATGGATTTGTACCCGATTTGTAGGTTGTACCACATTCCATGCATTATCTTTTCTTGCCATTCTCAATTAATTGCTCATGCAGTTCATGCTTCTTGAGCTTATTTTTGGCATTCATGCTCTATTGTGCTTTTAGCACGGTACGCTCGCTATTTGGGTGCAGACTATATTTTGACGGTGAAGTCGGGTCGCGTATCTACAACCTTTTAATTCACGCGTTTGTTTTTTTGTACTGGTTCAGGCCGTATAATATCCTTACGTTCAGTGTACATGATTGATACAGCAGGTAATTTATTGTATTATCCAGTCGCTTGCATGATTTTATGTGGAATTCCATAGTTCTGTGTTACTGAATTCCCTCCCTTTTTTTTATATTGAAATTAGGTGCAACCACTAATGCTGCAGCTTTATTAAAGAAAGAAGGAGCTAAATCGGATCTTACCTGTGCCACACATGCTGTTTTCAGGTGAAATATGGGTTACATATTATATCAAAGGGTTTTTAGGCTCAAGGAAAAAGTTAGAGAAAAATTTAGTCTCAAGGACAAGAAGTTTGTTTTTTAGGCTGAAGGACACTTTTTAGTGTAAATCACAGAATGATAGTCGTAACTATCATTGTCAATTTACACTAAAAAGTGTCATTCAGACTAAAAAATAAACTTGTCGTCCCCGAGACTAATTTTTTTTGCAACTTCTTCCTTGTGCCTATTTACCTGTTATATATCAATATTACAAAAATAGGAGTTGTATCGGTATTTCGTTTTTTCTATTATACTGACATGAGGTCAAAGAAATTTACATTTGTATAAATTAGAGCTGATCTGCCATTTTCATATTTGTACGCAGCAACTAGAAAATGAATTTACTGAATTAGAAGTATAAATATTGTGCATTTTGTAGCCCACCTGCAATTGAGAGATTGTCTGGTGACGTTTTTAAATAAGTGATAATCACGAACACAATTCCAATAGTTGAAGTTATTTTCCTTAACTGACTGTACTTTCTGTTGCAAACCCTCCTGCTGAAGCCATTTTGCACATTCATGGCGATGCCTACATTAGTGACATTTTCCAGTGATGCACAGGTCCTAGAGTATTTTATTTATTTTTGTCTTGTTTATATTCGATTTAGCTTTCTATTTTCTTATTTCTCGTGAGGGAATGCAGCAAAGAGAATCCTGTAAGGATGCTTGTTAAATCATTTTGTTAATTGATGCTACAATATTGTTCATCTGATTAAAATAATGGTACCCTTGTAGCAATGTATGAAAATATAATGTTTCTATCCAAAGAAAATTCCATTATAATTTTATGAGAGGAAAAAAAATTGTAATTTTTTGTTGGTTTTGATTAAAGAATCATTTGCATTATTCAAATCAAGATGATGTTCAAACGTATTTGTAAAAGAAGATGAAATGAGGAAAAAAAATAGTAGTACAAGAAGAAAAATACAAGTTTTTAACTTCATTTTATAATATATTATTTTCAAGTCATATTGCTTACACTATCTCTGATTTGAAAGTGTCCGAGTGTTGCTTGTTTATGTTTAACTCTTCATATTTTGATCATAATTCATAACATTGTTTGTACTGGACGAAGAACGGAAGTAGAAATTGTAACTTTTTTTTTGGCCTGGAACATTTACACTGTCATAGCATGCAAGCGATGCAAGAAATTATATTCTTATGATAACACTAGTAACACAAGCACATATTAAGCTCATTTCACGGTTCACAGATGAAAGAGCTAAACATACATAGGTAAATGTACGTTGAAACTTGAATTTGTAACAAATAATCAAGAAGAAACAAAAAAAATACAAACAAATTAACAACATTTGTGGTGTGCTTCCATCATCTGGTTCTTGGGCACATCGATAGATCGATCAAATAACAAAACGATAGGGTTCAGAAAGGACTTTTAAAGTTTATGTTCGATGTAAGAAGGAACGAGAGACTTCCGTCCAACAAATTAATTATCTATGAGACAATAGAACGTAGTGTTTTGTTTAAAAACGAATTTTATGTTTTCGGTTTTCAATATGTACATCAAATATGAAAAGAATGGAGGGACGACGGATGGGATGAAAGAAAGACGGATGAAATGACGAAGGGAATAGGACGGAAGAATGAATTATTTCACATGTTTGCGTTATTTCTTAAAACACATAAAAAAAACATGTTTTCTATTTTGCATGCTAACGTCGTTTTCTAAACCGGTCGTTTTCGATAATATACATGTGTCATGTGCATTTTTGTGTGAAAGAAAATCCATAAAATAATAAACCAAATTCAATCGAAATGTTCTCAAACGAAGTTTTTGAAATTATGCACTTTCGTTGTTAACTTACATGATAAGTAGAAAGCTTTTATGTTAACTATAAGATCTATATTTGCATAAATCTATATTGCTTAACCATAAAATAATAAACCAAACACTACCGAAACTGTTGCTTCTACTATAAATGAAAACTGTTACTTTTATCTATTAATTAACTTGGATATATGTTCCAGTGCTTATCTAATTTTCCTTATTCCTCTATCTTGACTTCAAATGTGTTCACAAACAATTTTTGCTTTGTTTCTCATTTTTTTCACGTCGGAAACTAGGAGCAGAGCATGTTATCTTCTACCATCCACGCAAGGAAATTGAATATTTTGAAAATGATGCATCAGACAAGTCCGACTTGATGAACACCGAAATTTAATTTTAACGTAAAAAACAAAATAATAAATTTAAAACAAAGGTCAAATAACAATAAGTCACAAGCTTTAAAAAATTATATATGTTTATAACTTGTAAGAATATTTATTTTCTGTATGTGTGTCTATGTGTGTGTATAAAGTTGCTAAACAAATTTTTGTAAAAAGTAAAACCATATAAATAATAAGTTGATATTTTTCATAGAAAATTGACACTGGTAATCGTCTCAATTACAATTCCTAGCAATTGGGATAACCAAACTCTTTGGGTGAAATAGATGCAAAATAATCACCTCAAAAGCAGGAACTTCTAGTCTATCACAATTCCTAGCAATTCCAGCTGGCTTTGGAAATGTCTTCTCCAATTGAGACCAACTCTTCTCCCTCTAAACAAATACAGTGGTGAAGCTCATGTAATCACTTATTATGGAGTGCTTTTGGGTTGAATCTGGCTCGGTATTGAATTATATTATATTATATAACCAAAGGCTAGCTTTTAGTATTCCTTGAGAATGCATAGACAAGGAATTGCATGTTATAATATATGTAAATTATAAAGAGTGGATATGCTATACAATATTTGTTATATTTTGTTTAGTCCCACATTATAGGATAAGTTAAATCTCAAGCTCTAAAACTTTTATATAATGGAGCATGTGTAATGGAAATATATTACTAATTTCAGAAATGAATAAAATGTTTTTTTTCTACCGGCTTCTTATTTTTATATGGTTTAGAAGTAACTTTTTTTCGCGAAGTAACGTTAATTAGATTGATTTATTTGTTTGTAAAGAAATCAATTCGTTGTGACAATATTTTATATTTTAGGCCGCAATAATGTTAAATTGCATTCATCTTTTTTATCATAAATGCATTAAACGTTGTCGTCATAGTAATAAATTAAATTACCTTATCATCATTAATGCATTGACTATAGTAAATTAAATGATGTTGTGTTTTTATGTTTGGAATAAGTGTAGACATATGGTTTATTATCTGGTGTATTTATTTTAGCAAACAATGTTCGATATAACGAAAGAAATAAGTTTGAATAACAAGCTGAAGTTGTGAAAAGATTTTTTTTCAACCAGAAGTTGTATAACTCAGTCCAAGACCTGAAGTCCTGAATTATGTAATGATTTGTTGATAAAGTCTATGACTTGAAATCCTTTAGTTATTTTTTTATTAGTCGAAATGTATAAGCTTCTAAACAAGAAGTTCACACAAAATTTGAGAACCCGAAATTCATAATAAATTAATGAGCTTGAAGTTCATGAATTAGAAACCAGAAGCTTTCTTGAAACTATGTGAAATGTTAAGATTACACTTCTTGAAGAAGTTAAAAGAGATAAAAACATCTTAACCAAGATTATGGCAGTGCGTTCAAGAGATTTCAAAAATCACAAAATGAGTTATATCTTACTTACATCTTTGCATTTACATATTATGTTGACCAAATATCCTAAAGGTATTGTGTTGTATGGCATTTCAAATATGTCTTGAATTGAAAATTAATTATTAATTTAGCTTTGAAAAGAATGTTCATTATTTATAAAATATGAATTCAAATGACTTTTAGTCCATATTTCTCATTTTTCATTTCGGTTTATATGTTGTAGTTGGTTTAAAATGTTTTCCCCCATTATATATATTTCTATGTAAAAGTACACATGGTCAATTTATAGGTTCTGTGCAATGCGAAGTATAATTTCATTTCAATATGTGCAGCTTTAATTTAATTATTCTCTCTGTTGCTTTCTCGTTGATATATCTAAATATAGATCTGATCTTTACTAATCGCACTATGTTATGAAGCCTATAGTTTTGACAAATTATTTTTGGGTGCATTAGTCAAGCTATTTAATTGACGAAATACATTATAGTATTATCCAGAGGAGATAACTCATATAATGTACTATTTAAGTTTATGGATGTGCGTGTATATAATCTCTTGATGAGATGTTTTCTTTAAAATTTATATTGCAAATCCAACATCCCGGAAGAGATGTTATAGAAATTTTATTTTTGTTAGATTGCAATTCCTTAAAAAGAAACACTATATTCCTTGAAGGAATATCATATAAAACATTAGAAGTAATAAAAATAATTTATCTCTAAAAAATGTATTGTATACTAATATTACGGTTTAGAAGTAGTGGTTCTATATCTTGCATCTTACTTTCATTTGGTGCATATAATTTTATTACTGTATTAAAAGTTTGATGCGACATTTCAAAAACAGTTACAACAAAAATATCCAATAGAGATATTTTATGCTACTGCAAAAGTACTAATTATGTAATTTATGTGAAAGAAATATTGTATATTGATATGACATTCTAATAGTTTGCATATATATCTCTGGAAGAGATAAGTTTGCTCCAGAAGTGGTGATAGTAAAATATCTCTAGAAGAGACTTATACATTTGGAAATGATCAAATATCTCTAGAAGATATTTGTTTGTATATTTGGTAATTTTATTAAACCAAATAAATGTATAGAAATTTGATTATGAAGGATTCCAATTTAGTTTAGATATGATTCTAACTTAAAATTTGAGATCTATGTAATATGTATCATATATTTCATTATGATTATATCAAACCTCCTAAATAGGTAAGATATCAAACTGACTCTAGAGTACACTATTTTATGTTCATGCGTCTAATTATATGCTAAAAGTCATGGTCATATATATTATTTCATAAGAAATATTATATGTACAACCCTTTTTTGAAGAAATATCTTTAAATATTCTTTTGAAGAGATAGTCTATATGTCATATCATACATTTCATGAAAGCTATAAATACCATCTTGAAGAGGTCTATATGTGCAACTAATATAATATAATATATTTATAAAATTCTAAGTGTCCAGTAGCTACTCTTATTTTTTTGGGTAAGTATATCTCTTTTATTGAACTCTCTAGAAGAGATGTGTAGAAATGTCTATATGTAATTATAATTATATATTGTTCTCTCATAAGTAATCATAATTAATGTTTTAAAGATATGTTTGAGATATAATTGAGAATTAAAATTTAACAACTTGAAGTTGTGTGTATAAATATTTGAACCAAAAGTTCTATATGGTTCCAAACCAGATGTTTTGAACATTATCATACAGTCATGAAGCATGCCTATTGACATAGATCTACACACAGAAATTAATAGTTGTAATAGTTTGTTCTAAAACTCACTAACTCAAATGAGAAAGAATATGCAAATATATAATATATATGTAATAAGTGGATGCACGTATATATCAATATATATAGATATCCAAATAACAACTTGAAGTTTGTTATGAGCTGATCTTATAGATTATGCATAAATATAATTCAGTGATTCAAAATTCAATCAACATAAATGTTGAACGACCTGAAGTCCTGTATGTACTCAAATGATCTACGTAATAAGTAAATTCCTCCAATTGGTTAGATCAATGAACGAGAACAAACTCTAATAAGCAATATCAATTGAATGCATCTTATCAACTGATAAAAGAATTATCCTCCTATAATAATATGTATGATGTATTTGCTAGTAGCAATATCATAATGGATCAAAATGAGAATCCAAAGAAGATTACGATTAAATGTGAAAATGTTCGTCAACATTGAGGGGGGGGGGAGGATAAAAGAGATGCAAAAGCTTAAGTAACTTAAATAAATTATCAATAATATCCCAAGTATACTTGCTACAACTAGTTGTAATCTTAGAAGGACCAAAGGGTATAAATCACATCTAAAGTGTAGTAGAGAAGTTAGTTTGAAATATTTTTGAAGAAAGTAATAAAGATGCCAAATATAGAAGGTGAGTGTTTTTTAAGAAACACTTAAAGGTGCTCTGGAAGAGACCCATGACATGATTGTCAAATAAAACTAGAAGTGGTTTGGGTACCTAAATAGAATAAATATTGAGATATCAACAAATCATATCTAGAAATTACAAGAAATAATCACCAATGATAAATTTTTAAATAATAAAAAACGCTTATGTTTATAAATAGATTAAAGATCTTGAGTTAGAGGAAACACGATTGGCCATCATGAATCCTTTACTAATATAGAAATGTGGACTTGTAATCCGCAAAATAGCGAAAGTGTATGAAACACTTAATATACCTCAAAGATATAAATATTGCTTAAATCATATTAAACGATGAAAGCATACAAATTCCTGAAGAATATAAATAACTTTAGTGGTCATAAAGAATGCAAAGAATAAGAAGCATAGATTACATCCATCTTTTAAGCATTTTTGTAATGAAAATCTTGATATAATTCATGATAAGCAAATTACTTTCTATTTTTTAGTATTATTGTAATGAAACTTTTAATATTCATCAAAGATGCTGTCGCAATATGCAAAAATGATTTGAAGCACAAAAATAAAAGCATATGAAGTGTTTTTCCTAAAGAATATTAATAACTTTAGTGGTTTTAAAGAATGCAAAGATTAAGGAGCATAGATTACATCCATCTTTTAAGTATTGTTGTAATGGAAATCTTGATATAATTCATGATGAGTAGATTACTTCCTATTTTTTAGTAATGTTGTAATGAAATTTTTAATATTCATCGAAGATGCAGTTGCAATATGAGAAACTGGTTTAAAAATAGATTACATCCTTCTTTTAAGCATTTTTGTAATGAAAATCTTGATATAATTCATGATAAGCAAATTACTTTCTATTTTTTAGTATTATTGTATTGAAAATTTTAATATTCATCAAAGATTCTGTCGCAATATGCAAAAATGATTTGAAGCACAAAAATGAAAGCATATGAAGTGTTTTTCCTAAAGAATATTAATAACTTTAGTGGTTATAAAGAATGCAAAGATTAAGGAGCATAGATTACATCCATCTTTTTAGTATTGTTGTAATGAAAATTTTGATATAATTCACGATGAGTAGATTACTTCATATTTTTTAGTATTGTTGCAATGAAACTTTTAATATTCATCGAAGATGCAGTTGCAATATGAAAAACTGGTTTAAAAATAGATTACATCCATCTTTTAAGCATTTTTGTCATGAAAATCTTGATATAATTCATGATAAGCAAAATACTTTCTATTTTTTAGTATTATTGTAATGAAACTTTTAATATTCATCAAAGATGCTGTCGCAATATGCAAAAATGATTTGAAGCACAAAAATGAAAGCATATGAAGTGTTTTTCCTAAAGAATATTAATAAGTTTAGTGGTTATAAAGAATGCAAAGATTAAGGAGCATAGATTACATCCATCTTTTAAGTATTGTTGTAATGAAAATCTTGATATAATTCATGATGAGTAGATTACTTTCTATTTTTTAGTATTGTTGTAACGAAACTTTTAATATTCATCGAAGATGCAGTTGCAATATGCAAAACTGGTTTGAAGCACAAAAATGAAAGCATATGAAGTGTTTTTCATAAAGGTAGCATACAAAATGCATAAAACTCAAATCATATTTGGAAGAAACAATCTTGAAAAATTCGATTGTTTCGAAGGAAACTATTTGTAAATGATGAAGATCTAAAGAAAGGAAAGTAGAATTATTGTCCTCGGATTTTTAACGCTTGTCTAAGCTATGTTACAAAAGTATTTTGTAACGTTGTGACATTTCGACGCTCGAAAACCGACATGAATACGTCCACTGCATCAACTGCCGAGCAATCGAAGGCCGGAAAACCGTACCATTAGGGTTAAAGAAAAGGTAGAAGATAGAAGAAGAGAGAAAAGATAGAACAGAACAGAAAGAAACAACAGAACAATATATGAATCTCACAATCGCAGTGGAACAACATATAATAGATAAATGAATAATCTTTAAACAAAAGAACTATATCAGTTATTACATTACATCACATTACATTACATTATCAGAGTGTACAACAACAAACAACAACAAACAGCGGAAAAGAAATACTATATACTAATGAATACGCCATGCCATCCAGCTTGCCTCCAGCAACTCCTGAAGTTCTAGAATATCCTGATTACCTAACTCTAGACTGCCCGTGTGGGAATTGGTGGGCACCCAGAGTTTAGAAAGGAAAACAATAAACTCCGAGTCAGTCATGGGACTGGTGTGAGAACTTAAAACAGTTTATTTTTAAAACAAAGTACAAGATAATTTTAAAATAGATTCGCAATGCTTTTTAGAAAATAAGACTACCATAAGGCCTCTCGCACACACACACAATGCAAACGCAGAATCGGAGGAGATTTCTCCTTATGATAGTCAAAGATGCTTGATACGCATTAAAAAGAAACATTTGATATTATTACTAGTGCATAGTGCAGAAAACATTTTGAAAGTAAAGATATAAATCTTAACCAGCATAGGCATTTCACACTTATGTCTACTATAGCTACCATGTTCAATAGCAGGTTACCGCCACATTCCATGGCAGATTATACAACTAAAACCGTACAGGTGTAACGACCTAGAATTTTTATTAATGAAAAATTGAATATTTAATTGAATGTAAATATTAATAAGTGAAATTTATAAGTCGAATAAATTTTATTTCGAATAATTGGATTTAATTGGATAATTAAATTGATAATTTAATAGTTGAAATTACAGAAATAATTGAAAATTTGGTTAAATATGATTGAAAATGATTTGTAAAATTTTATTTTATCACATTAGAGTTAGAATAATGTTATAGAACTTTTAAAATCGAATTAAAAGTTTATTTGTGAAAATTGAATATTTTAATATTTAATTATCGATTGTAAAATAGCCAATTTTTGAAAAGTCTCAGAATTGGACGAAACCAGTTTCATTGGATCCGTAATAGTTTTTATTATCGGATTTCAATTTTCGTAGCAATCGGAGTTGTCGTTTGATCGTGGCAGCTCGAAACGCATCGAAATTGTTTTAATATTAATTTGGCGAGTTAAAATAGTCATTTTTTAAAATGTCTCGGATTTCGACGAAACCAGTTTCATTGGTGTGATATTATTGTACGGTTTCAAATTTAGTGTCAATCGGATTTACCGTTTGTCCGGTGCAAGCCAAAACGCCTAGAAATTAGTTTAAATCGGTTTAATTTAAATCGATCGTTTATTGCCATAACTCGCACAGATGACCGAATTAGCTCCCGAAACACGATCCATTGTGTTTGGAACGTGGGGTAAACCTTAGAAACGCCAACCGGCACGCTTCGTTTGGAGTTCGAAAAATTCAGGGTGAATAGTGTTCGCGTATTTTTCTATAAAAGCCCCCCCCCCCTCTTCATAAATTTGCAAAAATTAAAACCCTAACCCTAATTTCAAAGCTCCAGCCACCATTAATAAACGAATGGCCAGAAATTCATCATTTTCTCCTCTCAATCTCTCCCAATCCATACGTTTTTAGGAAAACTTGTCAACACGAAAGTTGTAGAGCTAAGCAAGAGCTTTCAATCCATACGGTGATGATCGGAATTGGAGCGACGAGGTGGGGGCTACGTGCCCGCGTTCACCATCAGGTCGGCATGACTTTCAAGGTGCTGGTGAGGGCCGAGTTCATCATGGCTTAGGCCGAGCATGGAGTAGGAGGTGCTTGTTCATATGGCGCTAGTTGATCGTGTTCATGTTCGTCGCGGAGGCTCGAATTTTAAACCCTAATTTCTCAAAATGGGTTTGTGCGTGTGCGTGTAACCTGTAGATGGAGCGTGAATGGGAGATGAAGCAGTGAACGGTCATGATGCAGGAGGCAAGGGATCAAGGGCTATGATTAGGTTGAGGGTTTAAAATCTAAAATTATGTTGTAAAATTATGAATAAAAATTCGTGTAAACTTCTAAAAATCATATCTTTTTCATACGAGGTCGAAAATGCGCGAAACTAGTTGCGTTGGAATAGTATGGACGAGCACTACGCTATGGAATTAGATTGGAGGCGTTTGGAGTTAGCGAAAATTTCGGGTAAAATTAAACGTCCGTTTAATTTTATTCGAAATAAAAGCTGAAAACGAAATTGAAATCAAGGTGAGAACTTCTCACTCAATCGAATCGGTTTCGATTTTAATTTTAAATAGTTATATTTAAAATTCTTGAATGCATGTTTTAATGATGATTGTTATCTATTGATTGTTAAAATAGACATTATGCATCGTTAGTAAGCGGAGGTTATTTATTAAAAACATATACCACGAATATTTCACCGTATAGTGAAATTGGTATTATCTATGTATTTGGAATTGATTTCCCGCATTGTATAGCGGATGAGACCCTATTGCGCCGCCTATTAAGCGGATAATATTTATAAATCCCATATACCGCGATAATTCCGTACTGGAGCGGAATTGGTATTGTGCTAATGTTTGTGGATGTAGGGAAACAGGTTGGAGGGATCCAACTGGATTCCTCAACTGTATTGATTTATTTACAGATATTGTGATATTTGTTGATTATCATATCGATATATGATATTTGGATGTCGTGATTGACTATTTGGTGCTGCTGCATCATCAGATCCATTTCTGAAGTTTTAAAATAATGATTTTGGTTTTAAAAGAAATTTTAAAGTGATTTTCGAAAGTATAGGTTTTATTAAATTTTGAATTGTTAAAAATAAATAAACGTTAAAATTTTAATGTTATAAAAGTATGATTTTTATGAAATGAAAGCGAAAAACGATTTTTGAAATAAATAGTTAATAAATGTATGAAATGGTTTAAATTGGAATTTTTGAACTATTACAAACAATTTTTATAAAAGATTTATAAAATGGATATTTATAAATTAAAAATATTGGAATTATAAAACAAGTTTATTAAGTGTTAAAATGAAGAATAAAATGGATTTCGTTGAAAATTATAGATTTATAAATTATGAAGATTATAAAATGAATAGATGTTGTAAAATAAAAGATGTATAAGTAATTAACTTATAAACTGAGTTTTAAGCATATAAATGAGATATTAATAGAAATTTTAATAAAGGAGATTTTATAAGTTGAAGTTGTTATAAAATATAAAGGAATCTTATAAGTAATAAGATTTATGATTTGTGAAGTTTTGAAAGAACGATTTTGTAAATAAATGAATTATAAGTAATCAACTTATAGTATGGACTTTTGGTATATATTGAGATATACAAATGGAATTGGTAAATAAAGGAAATTTATAAATCAAAGCTTATAAATAGAAATGGAATTTATATACATTGTTTATAAATTCGAAATCAATGGAATTTGATAAATTGAATGTTGAAATTGGTAAGGAAGTATATTCACGATTTTGGACAGTGAATATATTATTAAATAAAATGAATATGCTTGAGAAAATGAATATTATAAAAATGGAGTTAATCATTTTAACAATGTTTTAAAATGGATTAAGTATCCAAAACATAGATTTCAACATTCATTGTTGAAATAGACGTTTTCGAGAAATAAGGAAATGGTGGACTATAACACTGTTGTTATAGTAAATGGTTTCCGAAAGGAAATGTTTTATATGGTATTGGGATTTATATATCTATTTAAACTTTGAATCCCTATACTAGTGATTTTGGGGCGTCGTAACGATGTTTTACGCAACGTTCGTTTTTGACCCAAATAAATGTGTTAAGAGAATGATTTCCTTAAAAGAATGAAATATATACTTAATTTCGATATTAAGTATATTGAATATTTTCTAAGTATTGAAATTAAATGGATTTGTGAATTACTTATTAATAAATAATTATGGAAATGTTTTTCCAATGTGAAATGAAACGTTTTGAGAATTTATCTTTTTGAAGACAAATTGAAAATGAATATTAGAAATCGGTTTGGGAAATTGTATATTCATAGATATTTTGGAATTGTAAATTCACTAGGGAATTTATAAAAGAAAGGGGAATTTGTTTAAAAATAAACGTTGATTTATTTTTGAAGTGTGGGAATAAATTTACGGATTTGGAACGTAAATATAAATAAATCGGTAAGGATTTATTTAATTGGTTTAAATAAACCATTTTGAAATAAGAGTATTTCCTCGTAAGGAAAATGATTCGAAAATTTGTTTTCAAATGGTTGAAGTGTGGAAATTATATATCTAGTAAAGATATTTTGGAAAGTAAATAATTTGGGAAATTATTTGGAATTTGGTGATGTTGAGCATGCCCATTGATAGTTAAATAATCCGACTATCAATATTTACCTTTAAATAGGTATTTGTTGTGAATTGTTGAATTTGAATGCCACACTTATTTTTGAATAAGCGCTCACTATTCGGGTTAGCCGGGAAAGGAGTTTGGGGTCGTATAACCCATTCCGAGTATGTGATACGTCGTTATGGATTCCATTTGATGACCGGTGTTGAAGACAGGATATTTGTGAAAACGGAAGGATTACCGTCGAGTTACTCTACATCGGCTGATCTCCGATATAGAGGTTTTATCACCCTTAGTGACGGGAAGTCCGGTCGTGATTAGTGAATATCCGGAATGCAAGGACTTCTTTGTAAGTGCCTTCGGTTCTGTTCGATCCCGGAACAGACTTGTATGGATTGTATGTCTGACATTACAAGTTGAGATATAAAGCTGATTTCTTTCAAATATATTTCTGTTGGTGGCGGAGAATTTATTCTCTTAGCTTAACACCCTTCTCTGAGACGTACGAGTTCAGAGGTTATATAGTTGAAGGTTATTAGTGATATACTCCCAATTTGGTAGTGTGGCATGCTGAGTGTTGTTGTGAAATGATCATTGTTTGATCATTTGTGATATGATCATTTGTTTGATCTTTTATCCTGGTGATCATTTCTATGATCATTTGTTGACCCAAAGCATAGCTTTTGTATAAAGCGTGGCTTTGTGGACGAGACTTCGTCGGACCTCACACCCCGAAAATGGTCAAAACAGGAAGGATGCAGCAAGGTTATTAAGGGGTAGCACCCCTTTAATGTATGTCATTCCTTCTGGATAGAGGTGGTATCATGGTATGGAGCCCAGATATTTAACCTATGTTGTTGCTGCAAATTTTATGGTTGTTGGAAATCGAGGATCCTCGGATAGATCGGTTACGATCGGAAGATGACATATTCGTGTCAGTAGTTACCTAGTTTGAAAGGTAACCCGGCCTTGTGTTGGCAGAGATCCGGTTAGGTTCTCGGTACGTCATTCCAGAGGCGTTTCCATGTGGCAATGGGAAGTTCCTTGGCCTGACCATTTGTTGGAAATCCAATTCCCAATACGAAACCCTGTACGGTTTTAGTTGTAGAACCTGCCATTTACTTATGGTGGTCACCACTGTTTAGATGGTAGCTATAGTAGGCATACGATAATGGTCGTATGTTGGCTAAGATTTATATCTTTACTTTCGAAATAATTTTCCTACACTATGCACTAGTAATAATATCAAATGTTCTTTTTAATGCGTATCAAGCATCTTTGACTATCATAAGGAGAAATCTCCTCCGATTCTGCGTTTGCATTGTGTGTGTGTGCGGGAGGCCTTATGGTAGTCTCATTTTTAAAAGCATTGCGAATTGAATTTAAAAATATTCCTCTATTTTGATTTTTAAGAAAAATAAAAAATTTTAGTTCTCACACCAGTCACATGACTGACTCGGAGTTTATTGTTTTCCTTCCTAAACTCTGGGTGCCCACCAATTTCCACACGGGCAGTCAAGAGTAAGGTTTATCAGGATATTCTGGAATTCAGGAGTTGCTGGAGGCAAGTTGGAGGGCATGGCGTATTCACTTGTATATAGTATTTCTTTTCCGCTGTTTGTTGTTGTACACTCTGATGATGTAATGTAATGTAATATGATGTAATGTAATAACTGATATAGTTCTTTGTTTAAAGATTATTCATTTATCTACTATATGTTGTTCCGCTGCGAATTGTGAGATTCTGATGTTGTTCTGTTGTTTCTTTCTGTTCTGTTCTATCTTTTTCTCTCTTCTTCTACCTTTTTCTTTTTCTTAAACCCTAACGATACGGTTTTTCGGCTTTCGATTGCTCGGCAGTTGATACAGTGGACGAAAAATCGCAGTCGTTACATTTGGTATCAGAGCTTATGGTTAAGCGACAACCATGGCTCTGTTGGGCATTCCTCATTAGAGATAGAGTCAGTAGTACTCTAGAATGAGTTTGAGTGTAATAATAGATACGAGCGCGTATTTGTTAGTGAATATAAATTGTTTTATATTGTGATGATTGGTTTGTTGAGTGGTATATGGATTTTGGTCAACACGAGTAATTAACGTTGTTGATAGGGATCTCTAAACACTTGAATAGAACAATTCGACACAGTATTGTTTTAATAGGGTAAATGAAATAATTTTACCTTGATTATATTTTTATATAAAGGAATAATTTTTCAGAATTATTAAAGTGGATATGAATTGATTGTTTGGTTGTTGAATAAAAGCAACAATTTTTAAAGAATAATTGTATAAGCAATCAAATTATAAGTATGAAGTTATAATTAAAATAATTTACACTTGTGAAATAATCTTATATATAAGAAGTGAAATTATATAAGTAAAAGATTTATAAATGTGATTTATAATCTGAAAATAAAATTCCAGAGAAGTGTTTTGAAAGGATTTGATATTTTGGAAAATTGTTTTGGAGAAATTAAAGTTCTAAACTCTTTTCGGCCGCTGGAAAATAATTCCGATGATGATCATGACATCATCGGTGTTCATTTTCGGGTTTCCAAAAGAGGTATTGCTTCCAGATTATTTTAAATGAAGTTGTTTGGAAAATTTTGAGTTTGGTTTTGGGAATTCAAAAGATAATTTGGATTGATTTCAAAAATGGTTTTGGAAGGTTGAAAAGACTCTGAAATCCTATTTAAAATATTTATGGGAATGATAAAAGAGTTGATAACTTATACAGATTGAATTTTGATAGAATAAATTTAACTTAAAAGTTGAAGTTAAATTAAAGGAAGTATAAGTAGATCAATAAAATCCAAGTTGAAATAAATTTAAGTTGTCATCAAAGATATGTGATTTGAAATTTAACAAAAGGAAAGTTAAATAAATTGATTTGGATTTGATAAGATGGTTGAAAAGGAACATAAGTTAAATAATGTTGAATAAAGTTGATTTTGGTATCAAAGTAAATTAATAAGTGAATTAATGAAATGAAGTCATTAAGAATTTGAACTTGAGTTATATAAATGAAATTCAACATTATCTTGTTAAAGGAATTAGCAATTGAATTGAACTAATGGATTAAATGTTAATCAATTAAATGTAAATAATTGATATGAAATAATGAATGTAAGTGTTAATTCATTGAAAGCTAATGTTATTAGAAATTGAATAAATTGAATGAAAGTCAATTTAATATGATCCAATTGGAATTAAATGTGTTAAACCAAATTGACTGTAAATTTAATAAATTTGGTTGTGTTGGATAAACATTGGTTGTTATTTGATTGTTGATTGATTGTATATAATTCATTAAGTGTTAATGAAATTGAATTAGCGAAATTGGAAGCTATGTAATTGAATTCAAATGGATAATTTGTAAATTTGAATAGAATTGAATGTGAATTGGATTTAAATTAGTGAATGCAAACTAATTAAAATTGAATATGAAGGAATGTTAGCAAATCCAATGTAAATAAATCAAATGTGATTTAAATTGAAAACCAATTCATTGAATATTAATGAGAATATGAATGAATGTTGATTTGGTTATGGATGATAGTTGGTTAATGTTTGCATTTGTTGTTTTGTTGCATTTGCTATGTTGACATATGTAGTTGTTATGTTACTATATGTTGTATATTGATACTATTTTCATATATGCATGATTCTCATGTTGTTGTTGAGTGTATAGCAGGTGCGGATTGCGCTTGCTTCGTATTTGGAGCTCGCTTTCGTGCTATATTAGCCATATACGCTCGCTAATAATAAATAAGGTACATATCTCGGATTACATACCGTACTTTTACACTTTTTTCCCTACGGGATGCCTCATCACTTGATGAGATGTATATTTGTGATATATATACTGTCATTTTTTTCGGATCGAGCCGCGCAAAGGAGACTCTGGCGATTTTTTTCGAAAATTTAAGACGTTAGAAAAAATTTGAGAAAATTGGGAAAATTTGTGAAAAACTAAGTTTTGATTTGAAGTTGAAAGTTAAACTATAGTAGTTGGTTTTGAAAGATATCTAAGTATGATTTGAAAACTTAGTAAAGTTTTGTAAGAAGTTTAACTATGGATTTTGGGAAAGTTAATAGATTCTGTAACTTTTCTTACTTGGTAATTTCGAGGACGAAATTCTTTTAAGGGAGGAAGTTTGTAACGACCCAGAATTTTTATTAATTAAAAATCGAATATTTAATTGAATGTAAATATTAATAAGTGAAGTTTATAAGTCGAATAAATTTTATTTTGAATAATTGGATTTAATTGGATAATTAAATTGATAATTTAATAGTTGAAATTACAGAAATAATTGAAAATTTGGTTAAATATGATTGAAAATGATTTGTAAAATTTTATTTTATCACATTGGAGTTAGAATAATGTTATAGAACTTTTAAAATCGAATTAAAAGTTTATTTGTGAAAATTGAATATTTTAATATTTAATTATCGACTGTAAAATAGCCAATTTTTGAACAGTCTCAGAATTGGACGAAACTAGTTTCATTGGATCCGTAATAGTTTGTTATTATCAAATTTCAATTTTCGTAGCAATCGGAGTTGTCGTTTGATCGTGGCAGCTCGAAACGCATCGAAATTGTTTTAATATCAATTTGGCGAGTTAAAATAGTCATTTTTTCAAAAAGTCTCGGATTTCGACGAAACCAGTTTCATCGGATCCGTAATGTGATATTATTGTATGGTTTCAAATTTCGTGTCAATCGGATTTACCGTTTGTCCGGTGCAAGCCAAAACGCCTGGAAATTAGTTTAAATCGGTTTAATTTAAATCGATCGTTTATTGCCATAACTCGCACAGATGACCGAATTAGCTCCCGAAACACGTTCCATTGTGTTCGGAACGTGGGGTAAACCTTAAAAACGCCAACCGGCACGCTTCGTTTGGAGTTCGGAAAATTCGGGGTGAATAGTGTTCGCGTATTTTTCTATAAAAGCCCCCCCCCCCCTCTTTATAAATTTGCAAAAATTAAAACCCTAACCCTAATTTCAAAGCTCCAGCCGCCATTAATAAACGAATGGCCAGAAATTCATCATTTTCTTCTCTCAATCTCTCCCAATCCATACGTTTTTAGGAAAACTTGTCAACACGAAAGTTGTAGAGCTAAGCAAGAGCTTTCAATCCATACGGTGATGAACGGAATTGGAGCGACGAGGAGGGGGCTACGTGCCCGCGTTCACCATCAGGTCGGCATGACTTTCAAGGTGCTGGTTAGGGCCGAGTTCATCATGGCTTGGGCCGAGCATGGAGTAGGAGGTGCTTGTTCATATGGCGCTAGTTGATCGTGTTCATGTTCGTCGAGGAGGCTCGAATTTTGAACCCTAATTTCTCAAAATGGGTTTGTGCGTGTGTGTGTAACTTGTAGATGGAGCGTAAATGGGAGATGAAGCAGTGAACGGTCATGATGCAGGAGGCAAGGGATCAAGGGCTGTGATTAGGTTGAGGGTTTAAAATCTAAAATTATGTTGTAAAATTATGAATAAAAATTCGTGTAAATTTCTAAAAATCATATCTTTTTCTTACGAGGTCGAAAACGCACGAAACCAGTTGCGTTGGAATCGTATGGATGAGAACTACGCTATGGAATTGGATTAGAGTCGTTTGGAGTTAGCAAAAATTTCGGGTAAAATTAAACGTCCGTTTAATTTTATTCGAAATAAAAGCTGAAAACGAAATTGAAATCAAGGTGAGAACTTCTCACTCAATCGAATCGGTTTCGATTTTAATTTTAAATAATTATATTTAAAATTATTGAATGCATGTTTGAATGATGATTGTTATCTATTGATTGTTAAAATAGACATTATGCGCCGTTAGTAAGCGGAGGTTATTTATTAAAAACATATACCGCGAATATTTCACCGTATAGTGAAATTGGTATTATATATGTATTTGGAATTGATTTCCCGCATTGTATAGCGGATGAGACCCTATTGCGCCGCCTATTAAGCGGATAATATTTATAAATCTCATATACCGCGATAATTCCGTACTGGAGGGGAATTGGTATTGTGCTAATGTTTGTGGATACAGGGAAACAGGTTGGAGGGATCCAACTGGATTCCTCAACTGTATTGATTTATTTACAGATATTGTGATATTTGTTGATTATCATATCGATATATGATATTTGGATGTCGTGATTGACTATTTGGTGCTGCTGCATCATCGGATCCATTTCTGAAGTTTTAAAATAATGATTTTGGTTTTAAAAGAAATTTTAAAGTGATTTTCGAAAGTATACGTTTTATTAAATTTTGAATTGTTAAAAATAAATAAACGTTAAAATTTTAATGTTATAAAAGTATGATTTTTATGAAATGAAAGCGAAAAGTGATTTTTGAAATAAATAGTTAATAAATGTATGAAATGGTTTAAATTGGAATTTTTGAACTATTACAAACAATTTTTATAAAAGATTTATAAAATGGATAGTTATAAATTAAAAATATTGGAATTATAAAACAAGTTTATTAAGTGTTAAAATGAAGAATAAAATGGATTTCGTTGAAAATTATAGATTTATAAATTATGAAGATTATAAAATGAATAGATGTTGTAAAATAAAAGATGTATAAGTAATTAACTTATAAACTGGGTTTTAAGCATACAAATGGGATATTAATAGAAATTTTAATAAAGGAGATTTTATAAGTTGAAGTTGTTATAAAATATAAAGGAATCTTATAAGTAATAAGATTTATGATTTGTGAAGTTTTGAAAGAACGATTTTGTAAATAAATGAATTATAAGTAATCAACTTATAGTATGGACTTTTGGAATATATTGAGATATACAAATGGAATTGGTAAATAAAGGAAATTTACAAATCAAAGCTTATAAATAGAAATGGAATTTATAGACATTGTTTATAAATTCGAAATCAATGGAATTTGATAAATTGAATGTTGAAATTGGTTAAGGAAGTATATTCACGATTTTGGACAGTGAATATATTATCAAATAAAATGAATATGCTTGAGAAAATGAATATTATAAAAATGGAGTTAATCGTTTTAACGATGTTTTAAAATGGATTAAATATCAAAAACATAGATTTCAACATTCATTGTTGAAATAGACGTTTTCGAGAAATAAGGAAATGGTGGACTATAACACTGTTGTTATAGCAAAATTATTTCCGAAAGGAAATGTTTTATATGGTGTTGGGATTTATATATCTATTTAAACTTTGAATCCCTATACTAGTGATTTTGGGGCGTCGTAACGATGTTTTACGCAACGTTCGTTTTTGACCCAAATAAATGTGTTAAGAGAATGATTTCCTTAAAAGAATGAAATATATACTTAATTTCGATATTAAGTATATTGAATATTTTCTAAGTATTGAAAATAAATGGATTTGTGAATTACTTATTAATAAATAAGTATGGAAATGTTTTTCCAATGTGAAATGAAACGTTTTGAGAATTTATCTTTTTGAAGACAAATTGAAAATGAATATCAGAAATCGGTTAATTGTATATTCATAGATATTTTGGAATTGTAAATTCACTAGGGAATTTATAAAAGAAAGGGGAATTTGTTTAAAAATAAACGTTGATTTATTTTTGAAGTGTGAGAATAAATTTACGGATTTGGAACGTAAATATAAAATAAATCGGTAAGGATTTATTTAATTGGTTTAAATAAACCATTTTGAAATAAGAGTATTTCCGCGTAAGGAAAATGATTCGAAAATTTGTTTTCAAATGGTTGAAGTGTGGAAATTATATATCTAGTAAAGATATTTTGGAAAGTAAATAATTTGGGAAATTATTTGGAATTTGGTGATGTTAAGCATGCCCATTGATAGTTAAATAATCCGACTATCAATATTTACCTTTAAATAGGTATTTGTTGTGAATTGTTGAATTTGAATGCCACACTTATTTTTGAATAAGCGCTCACTATTCGGGTTAGCCGGGAAAGGAGTTTGGGGTCGTATAACCCATTCCGAGTATGTGATACGTCGTTATGGATTCCATTTGATGACCGGTGTTGAAGACCGGATATTTGTGAAAACGGAAGGATTACCGTCGAGTTACTCTACATCGGCTGATCTCCGATATAGAGGTTTTATCACCCTTAGTGACGGGAAGTCCGGTCGTGATTAGTGAATATCCGGAATGCAAGGACTTCTTTGTAGTGCCTTCGGTTCTGTTCGATCCCGGAACAGACTTGTATGGATTGTATGTCTGACATTACAAGTTGAGATATAAAGCTGATTTCTTTCAAATATATTTCTGTTGGTGGCGGAGAATTTATTCTCTTAGCTTAACACCCTTCTCTGAGACGTACGAGTTCAGAGGTTATATAGTTGAAGGTTATTAGTGATATACTCCCAATTTGGTAGTGTGGCATGCTGAGTGTTGCTGTGAAATGATCATTGTTTGATCATTTGTGATATGATCATTTGTTTGATCATTTATCTTGGTGATCATTTGTTGACCCAAAGCACAGCTTTTGTATAAAGCGTGGCTTTGTGGACGAGACTTCGTCGGACCTCACACCCCGGAAATGGTCAAAACAGGAAGGATGCAGCAAGGTTATTAGGGGGTAGCACCCCTTTAGTGTATGTCATTCCTTCTGGATAGAGGTGGTATCATGGTATGGAGCCCAGATATTTAACCTATGTTGTTGCTGCAAATTTTGTGGTTGTTGGAAATCGAGGATCCTCGGATAGATCGGTTACGATCGGGGGATGACATATTCGTGTCAGTAGTTACCTAGTTTGAAAGGTAACCTGGCCTCGTGTTAGCAGAGATCCGGTTAGGTTCTCGGGACGTCATTCCAGAGGCGTTTCCATGTGGCAATGGGAAGTTCCTTGGCCTGACCATTTGTTGGAAATCCAATTCCCAATACGAAACCCTGTACGGTTTTAGTTGTAGAACCTGCCATTTACTTATGGTGGTCACCACTGTTTAGATGGTAGCTATAGTAGGCATACGATAATGATCGTATGTTGGCTAAGATTTATATCTTTACTTTCGAAATAATTTTCCTACACTATGCACTAGTAATAATATCAAATGTTCTTTTTAATGCGTATCAAGCATCTTTGACTATCATAAGGAGAAATCTCCTCCGATTCTGCGTTTGCATTGTGTGTGTGTGTGCGGGAGGCCTTATGGTAGTCTCATTTTTAAAAGCATTGCGAATTGAATTTAAAAATATTCCTCTATTTTGATTTTTAAGAAAAATAAACTTTTTTAGTTCTCACACCAGTCACATGACTGACTCGGAGTTTATTGTTTTCCTTCCTAAACTCTGGGTGCCCACCAATTTCCACACGGGCGGTCAAGAGTAAGGCTTATCAGGATATTCTGGAATTCAGGAGTTGCTGGAGGCAAGTTGGAGGGCATGGCGTATTCACTTGTATATAGTATTTCTTTTCCGCTGTTTGTTGTTGTACACTCTGATGATGTAATGTAATGTAATATGATGTAATGTAATAACTGATATAGTTCTTTGTTTAAAGATTATTCATTTATCTATTATATGTTGTTCCGCTGCGAATTGTGAGATTCTGATGTTGTTCTGTTGTTTCTTTCTGTTCTGTTCTATCTTTTTCTCTCTTCTTCTACCTTTTTCTTTTTCTTAAACCCTAACGATATGGTTTTTCGGCTTTCTATTGCTCGGCAGTTGATACAGTGGACGTATTAATGTCGGTTTTCGTGGACGAAAAATCGCAATCGTTACATTTGGTATCAGAGCTTATGGTTAAGCGACAACCATGGCTCTGTTGGGTATTACTCATTAGAGATAGAGTCAGTAGTACTCTAGAATGAGTTTGAGTGTAATAATAAATTAATAGTTAATAAGGCTTCAAAATTGGAATGTGAGCAGATGATGGAATTTGGTTACCAAACATGCACTATTGCGTACCTGACGATTTTAGAGCAACTTTCATATTTGGAGTTTCGTGATCGGAGTTCAAACAAAGAAGTTACGAGCGTTTGAAGCATTCGAAATGAAAATAATTAGAAAACAAAAATAGTAATAATTATAATTAATAAACGAGTCCCCACCGATCGGCCACCACTATGGACCGGTCGACCGCTAATAGGGGTGCAGTCGACCGGCCGATGCACATCGGTTAGGATTTGAAGCTTGGTCAACGACCCGGATTTAAAAATTTTAATCTAACGGATACAACTGATTCGAGTACTTATAAATACATGCATAATCCCTCACTTCTCTTCTCATAATTTCTGATTCAAGCAACCAAACTCTACCAATTTCTCCTCCATTATTCCTCGTAACTATAAAATAATTTGTATCTATACAAATTGGAGAAAAGCAGATTTTTTTTTGGAGAAGAGCAGAAAAAAGAGGAGAAGCGAATCAGCGTTGCACAATAAAGAGGTAAATTTCAATATTATGAATTTATATTCCTCTTAATCACAAATTTCTTCTTGGACCTATAATTCTAACAGTATGCATATACCATGTTATACATATTTCTTTGGACTAAAAAGGAGATGGAGTTGAATTAAAATATCAGACTCGGATTTGGAAAGCCTGAAAAGGCGAGTGAAAAATTATGCAATGTAACTATAATATTGGAATTTATTTCATTGTGTTTTTATTTAATTATTATGCCTAAATAAAGTTTTAGAGAGTTGTAGGTTCGAATTAAATGCATAAAATATTGCCTACATATTCTGTAATTTAGGAATATTACTTACACCTAGATCTGGAGGTTAGTCCCTAAGTTATTAAAAGTTGAATATCAATAAAGTATAGAATTTATTCCAGATCTACATAGGGTCGTAAAGATGTTGGTATAATTTAGATCTGCCTTAATTCCATTGGAAAGTGAATTTATGTTTTTTAATTTGTTGGAAATATTATCCATGCTACCTCCATTGATCGTCTAATTTCTTAAATATACAGAAAAATTGCAGCGTTTGGATTGACAAGTAATATACACAAAAAAGGAAAGATATGTGTAAAGTATGGATTTTCTTTCCGTGGTTTGCACCGTATATTTCAATAAAAAGAAAAAAAAATTCTTGTAATTTCAACCGAAGCAAATCTCTTATTTTAGATTAATTTATGGAAGGTTATAAAGGAAAACTTTTTTGTAAGGATAATTCTAACGGGTTAAAATATGGATGGAAAAATTATAGTTAGGGGTTAATAACTAGAAACAAAAATATACATACATGAATATGTACAATCATGCTAAACATTCAAAATAAAAATATAATTAATGCAACATAATACACGTTAATATTTAGTAGATATAATTAGAACGTTAGAACAAATGGCATAACAAATAATAATATTAGGAAATAAAGATGGAAATATTTGTAACTTCAAAATTAATTGGGTAATAAATGTGCAATAAATAAGGAGTTACAAGAATTTAAATATGTTATAAATGGATTAATGAGACTGACTAATGAGATAAGGTAAATTTTTAATAAGTAAATAAATGTCATTAAGAAAATGTTCTGGTAAGATAATAATCATTTATTTCGAGCAAAGTGGCATTTATAAAAATTGTAAATAAACATGTTAGGTAATAATTAAATATTATAAAGCAGTATAATCGTCATTATGGTAAATTATATAGCCTTAATTATACAAATACAGATTGGGGGTTTAGCCCAATACTTAAACTTAGGATGATCAATTTGATTTCGTAGGTTGGGATGCGAGGTTAGTAGAGTTATACAACAGAAGTCTGTCCTTCATTCAGAGACTACCTACAGTTGTGTACACTCACTACTGATGTGGAATATCGCCAACCATAAGACCCATAGAAATGGAATATGAGTTGCGAATAAGAAAGAGAAAATATCGAGGGTTCGCCTAGGATTTGAAGTACTAAATGGCCCCATACCATATAGGAAATGGGGCGTGATGCATTTTTAATAAAAGACAGTAAGTAACTTAAAGGGGTATGGTTATACCACCTTTTGGCTAGGTAGTATACCATTGGATTTGGCCAAACATACATCATGACCATCAAGGCGGGAGGCCCAAAGAGATGGTTACCAGGCTTGGAGATCAGCTATAAACAAGACTATGGACGATGGTCAAGCAGATTAGGATCAGATCCTTAATTTTTGTCCCAATCAAGGTGCAATTAGTATGAAGTGACAAGGAATGCCTCATGAGGATATATTTCAAATTTCAAGTCGATTGGAGTTCATATGCTTGAGTTATGGAAAAACGAAGAGGGATCAGATCGTATTTAGCTCAACAGTACAACTCAACGATGATCATCCCATAACTCAACAACCATAAGGCACATTGAAATAAAACTTTGGGAACTAGAATAAGGGATCCTATGGAGTCTACCCTAGGGATCACACGTCATTTAGAGGAGTCTGGAGGGATCGGCCCTTATCCCTCCACAGGGATCGGCTATAATCAGTCTTCACAACAATATCGTAACAAAGATCGATCAATAACTCAAGTTCTACTAAATCAATTGGCATGAAACTTGGAGACTAAACATAAAATACAACATGGAGTAGCCCATCTAGGGATCGCATGGCAATTGGAGAGGTTTGGAAGGATCGACCTCTATCCCTCAATATGCCGATTTGTTTAGTGCAAGTGAGCTAGTTAACCCTTAGATTATTCTTTGAATTGCATTAGTAGTATGACGATTAAATTATATATTATATTACAAAATCCATATATAAGAATCATCGTTTTCGATGGTTACAACCGATAGACTAGCACTGACGATGCGTATGGCCCGCTTCATATTTGAGAAGTATTAAGTAGCCAGGGATTATGTAGTGAAATGTTAAGATGTATATATATACATTTGCATATGTGTGTGTACATATGTATATATGTGTGTGTGTAGCCAAAGTTTTAAATCTTAGATTTCGGTCCCGTCTCGTCTCGAGAATTCTATACATAATATCTCATATCAGACGAGATCTCGGGGGAGGTGAGTCTATCTCGAGTGTACATCTCAGATTGACATATTGGATTTTAAAATCCTACTCGGGACAATTTCGGAGTAACTTAAGCATCTAAAATTGACATTTTAAAGATTTTTATAATAGTTGTTATTTAAATATAAACTTGATAACATACATAGTTTAAAAAAAATCAATAATTTTAATTTTTTTAGAGGATAGTGGCTACATGATTGCTTAAATGGATTTTACTCATTTGAATATTAAAAAAAAAAGTCATCTATTTTTTCTCACTCGTTAAAAAATAAAAGATAGAGTTAGAGGGCCAGTAAAAAATCATTAGAATGCAAGTTCTTTTGGACGAACATAAGAAGTTAAAATAATGTGTGAATGAAAAAACATCTTCATTTAAGATCTTCTATTGAGATTTATCTAAAGTCTCATTTAAGATCTTAATATCTTGTACGAGATGAGTGTCGAGTAATAGATAAATAAAATTTTATGTCTCGTTTCGCTCAAGTTGGAACATGAGATCTTGAGTGAGATCTCGGGTGATATGAACGAGATTTAAAACAGTGTGTATAACATAACTTGGAAAAGGTTTGGATAGGTATATCGTACTCATATAAGAACTAATGGATTAGCCATAAATAATAGACATAACATTTAAATGGAACCAATCGGTATAAGTTCGTGTTATGGATAAAGTATGCAATTTTTCAATAACCAAAATGTTATACTGACCCCTTTCCTCATTTCAACCCGCATGATAAATTTAGAGGGACAGATCGTTGGAACAAGATGAGAACGGTTGATGGAGAAGCCTTCTTATTCATGTTCGAACCTGACAAGGTGATTTGATGTCTAAAGTAACACTGTTGATTCTGAGGTAGTTGCATAAGTCGGTATTTATGTTCTTTTATATTTTACATTCTATTGTGAATTTAGATTGATCAGTATCTGATATACTTATGTTTATTATAGGCTACCAAAACCAATGATCTGTACTTTAATGGATTTGGATTTTGTCAACATTTAGGTCCATTAAGGTGCGAATTGTTATATTTCGTATCAGAGCTTAGGTTAATCAATCATAGGAATTAGGACATTCTGAGAGAACATATTTGTATATATATATATATATATATAGACACACACACCCCAAGCTCTATAAATTTTGATCATAGAGTAGTTGGGGTCGTATTCCGAAAGGATGGCCAAGGCGACTGTGAGTTAGGAAAATATTTATAGAGTTAAAAATCACGCACCTTACCCCGATTACCCTACGGAGTGTTGGCTGTATGCAAGACGTTAATTAAGAAGAGCATGAGTACAACAGATGAAAGATTCCAGAGGCTGGATGGTACTTGACTTCTTTGTTAAAACTTGGTTGCCTTGTGATTGTGGATTTTGACGGATTAGTGATTGAAGATGCATATTTTATCTAAATAGGTGGGAAATAAGGATCTAAATGTTATAAATATCTGAAGGCAAGTTCTCGCAAAAGAATGTTCATCGATCACCATAAGGTGACAAACCAAATTTTATCATAGAGGAGTAGAAGAAGAAAAGTCCATTTCTGGGTCCAACCCATATGAGAGAATTAAAAAAATATATTGTGAAAATGCCTTGAAATGTTTGGATGGATTTCTAAAAGGATTTTTCCAAAAGGGTCCATTTGGAAACTTTAATTTTGAAAGCAGGAAAGTTTTGAAATTCTTAAAAATATATATATATATATATATATATATATATATAGTAATATAAAAAGATGAAGTACCTTGGTTTAAAAGGTTTTTGGCAAAAATGAGATTTCCATTTTCGAAATAAATAGAAAAGAAGCATATGATTAGCTCGATGATTTTTCCTATTTATAAAATCATTGGAATTTTTTGAAATCCTGTCTTCAAAGGGTGTGTATAATAGAAATGACATTTAATTTTATTGGGGTATGTAGTAAGGAAGTGTAGAAATTTCCGTTGGTAAAAATAAAAGGAATATTCCCGTATAAAAATAATACGAAGAATAATAGCTGGAATATTTTCGCGTATTAAATCTTGTTAATGGCAGAAGCAGTATAAGTTAAGAGTACTGCGAAATAAAAGAGCAAAAGGTTTGAAGAGCTAAATGTTAAGTTCGGGCTCCGTCATGTAGCGGACAAGAATTTTTAGGGATAGCTCGGATCGTGTCGGATTGAATAAGATGTTGCAAAACGATTATTATTATTAATTAACCTATCCCGAATTAGTTCTAGGTTCAACCTACACCCAAAATTCGGTTAATGGTCGATCCTAGCAGTTGACCTTAGCGGTTCACCGATAACCCTAAAGCAGTAAAGCTCTGGAACAAAATCAAAGACAACTAAATCATGGAAAAGTCTCAACAACACATACACACACATGCATATGCATGTGTACACATGGTGACATGCAACAGTGAAGCCACCGGACTACATGAAATTTAACAATAACCAATGGACTCAGACTTGAAGTAACAAGAAGGATCAACTAAACCCAGAAATGATGACTGGAAACACTATAGCAACTCAACACAATGCATATGTTAGCACTGATGTACACATTGAACCAAACAACTATACATAATGTGAAGATATCAAGTGAAGGCACACCAGCTTGAATGTACATAAGCAACAATGCACATCAACTATCAAGTACAAACTCAATGAAACAACACTGCAAACAAGTCACATGTTCCAAACAACTAATATCACACATAACTTCAAGCATGCAACCGAATACAAGTCAAAATGCTCAGCTCACAAAAATGCAAAGCTATGCCAGAAAGTGCAGACCACATTCATATGAAACTATGGTCAAGTACATATATATATATATCTCTGTGTGTGTGTGTGTGTGTATATATATGTGTATGTATATATACATATATGATGTATGTGTGGTGATAACTAGTACAGCAGCTCGAATGAGCACGTGCACTTATATACATATGCAACAGCCGGAATACAACTAGAGAATCACCAAACAAGTGAGGTAGACAAGACAATAGTTCCGGATAAGTGAAACATGGAGATGGCATTGATGTACACATATAAAACAGTGGACAATGTAACCCAGACCAATGTCATGATACAACTACAGATGCAAGCAAGTCAGAAATCAAGGCATGTAGCCGTGGTGACCAAGATAATAACAAGGTCAAATTTACACAAAATCAAAGTGGCCAAAGTCAAATGTAATAACAGTTTCAAATTGAACAAGTCAGTGCCGAAGTTAAATATTATCACAGTCAATAAGCACAAAGAAAGGAACCAAAGTCAAGTTTAGATGCTAGAAAATCAAGCCGTGGTAGCCAAGGAATCAAACAAGTCAGAATCGAGCCATGATAATCAAGTAATCACAAAATATACGAATTTGAACAAGTTAGTACAAATCTCAAGCATTCAAACAAAATTGAACAACAAAACAAATTATCAGACAATCGAATATTTAGGGAATTGAACCCTATTTAAACCCATAGTCGCCATTGCCCTAAAATCCATCGAGTTCAAGCAAGCCAATCGGCAAAGCAAAAAGCATAAATCACATACCATTAAAATCGAACTCGATCGAGAAGCAACCGCAAGCAACAATCAACAGAGGGATCAAATCGAAGAGTATTTCATCACTGCAATATCAAGCGGCGCCTCATTTTAAAAGCCCTAGTTTATAAATTTGGACGAACGGTAATAAAAGAAAAAGAAGCCATTTTTAGCGCGAAGGAAAGAAGGTCGAAGGAATAAAAAGAAAATGGGGATTTCTTATTTGGGCCGGTTGCCATAAAGTATCAATTGGGCTTTATTTTTAGAAGCAGGGTTTGATTTTTAAATTGTTTTTCAATTTGTATTTTTTTCTTTTAAAACAGTTGTAAAGTCTAGTGTGCGACTAGAGATGAACTACAGTGGTGTAGTTCGAGACTTCGTGACTCAATGGCTGAGTTGTGGTAGAGCTTTGAGTGTAGAGTTAGGTTAGTCAATAGCAGGTGTCGCGAGTTTACGTGTGTAAGCGTCTGACTACTTAATTTCTAGTAGAAACCTTGGTGGCAACACGTAGGCAGGGTTTTGCCGAAGCTGGGTAAATCTGTGTTGTTCTGTTTCTGTCTTTTATATTCTGCTATTATCCATGTTGCTATTTTTCTGCTATTATCAGTACTGCGATTATTTTATATATTTCCGCATTAATTTTTTATAATTAATAATATCACCCTATTCACTCCCCTCCAGGGTAAAATCGATCCTACAATATATACATAATCAAACCTATATTTATATATAATAGTTAAATATATATGTATATATATAAGGCTAAATAAAATGTATATATATGAATAATTAATTCCATTCAAATACTTAAAACATATATATATATATATTAGAATTATTTCCAAATCAAAATTAGCATAATAAACATACAATAATAATTTTATCATTATTTTATATATATAATAAATAGTTTCGTTCATAATAACTAAAAATATTAGTAATAAATATTGAAAAAACAAATTTTAAAATGTAAGAAAATTTAGGATCATAAAATACAGGTTTAAAATTTTTTTCATGATTTTTTGAAATAAAATATTATTTTTAATAAATAAAAGAAATGTTCAACCTAAGTAATTTAATTATTAAAAATATTAAATGTTAACAAAAAATTCTGAAAATTTTTCCATGGGTTACTGCATTGATGCAATATTTATTTTAAATATGATAAACAATTCAAATAATCAATAAAAGATAATTTAAAATTATTTATATGTATAAAAAATTTATTTTCGAATTTGATAATTAGGCGAAAGGAAAAATTCTAAGCCGTTTATACGTTATAAATATACATATATGTAGTTATATGTTTAAAATATACATTAGTCTATGTTTAAATTAATATATAAATATACATAAAATAATTAATAATGAAATTTTTTAATTTCTTATAGCAAATTATGTTTGTTTATACATAAATTATAACACATAATAATATAACCATGCACATAACCAAACTAATTTGTGACAACTACATATACCTACGAAAATCTCACCTAACTAGTTATACAACATTAATATATATATATATACAGATTTGGGATTATTCAATATTAAATCATAAATATGATATGATTACTGTTTATATAAATAAAATAATAATTGATGATGCCTTTGAGTCCGCTTGAATCAATGAATTCCCTTCTCTAGTTATGCTCGATCCGTCAGATTGCAACTCTGGAATCGTCGACCTTTTCTATCAAATGGTGCTTTTACTTAACTTGAATTGATTTGAGATTCTTAGAACGGATATGGGGATTAATTTCGGCCAGCAAACTTGATAATTATGGCATCCAAAAGTTGTTTTTTGATTAAGGGTTTAGATATATATACATAGCATTGTACAAGAGAGATATTAGGACAATCTCATTACCTATTCTCTCTTAATCTTAGTCGTCATCTCTAGGTCTAATCCTAAGCTTTAGCCGCCTCCATTGTCAAAGCCGAAATTTGCAGCCCTATTGATGGGCTTTAAACCAATTTAAGCCTAAGCCAAAACGCTACGCAATTAAATCTAATTTAATGGCTTATTGATATCATATATCGATTGGTACATTTATAACTATTATAAATATATATAACAATTTTTATTTCTCAAACTGTATTCAGATTTTTGTAATTAATATTTCATAAATATTAATTAATTTAATTTATTTATAACAATTATAAACTAATTAAATCATTCAGTCTTAATGGAATTCATCATTTCAGTTGTGTAACTCTTGGATGTAAATTTGGTCGGCAATAAACACCGAACAATTCGAATGTAAACGTTTACACGTCACTTAGCAAGTGGTGTGACGTTATGGAAAAATTTATCGCCTATTCATTTTCAGTAAAATCTTATTTAATTTAATAAGCATTACCTGTTAGTGCCATTTATATACACCAATTCTATCACTTTGGATTTATGGAATTTGGTAATGGTTAAAATTCCAATATTGTCTGTATTCAACTCTATAGTTCAAACACAAAATCCTTGGTTCAATAATAACAATTATTATTAACCGTACTACTCTGACCAAAGATTATTACTTTGGGTTGAGTTGACTTTGACCATGATACTAACCTCATATAACTGAAGTGACGAATCCTCTCTTGAATAGCATCTTCCTTCCAATAATTCCACTCGACCCAACTATAATCATTTGATGTATGTCGTTCCATGATTGACTATAATCGAAGGAGATTTTTCATATTGAATGTTGACAGTATTCTCAAGTCGAAAGAATTGTGTAAATTAGTCACATCGATATTTTCTATTTGACCTTAGTTATATTAATGAATAGAAAATTATCGAGTGAGTCATTCCATAGTTATCCAATAACTATCAGTACGTAAACCCTTGGTGCCCCCCATAGTCATGAGTAATACACTGTCCAACATTTGAATAGCGTTACGTACTCTAGTCTTAACGAATACATTGATATCCAGTCTCGATGCATCTTGATTATGAACATTTAAAATGATACATTTGTTTCATTGTGATAAATACTCACGGTTACAACACTTTGCAACTACTATCACAAAACATATCATTTATGGATTTTCTATTAAATATACTTTTAATTAAATTTATTAATTAATATAACTATATTATATCAAGTATATAATAGAAAGAAAATATCTTTATTTCGAACAAGATTGGTCAACGAGTTAGATATATGTAACAATTTACATAATTGCTCCTAGGGCATACCCCTAACTCTATCACTTATATCATTATAACCATATACAATAAAAAATAAAATGAAAATCTTACTTTAGTTCTAGCAAGGTTCACTATAAGAGTTAAGTTATATTATATTTTTTTGCAAAATTACCCTTGGGGAAAATCCTTAACTGTATCAATGACACACACTTTAAATGCTCAACTTCTAAATCTTCGATATCAATGTAAATGCCATCTTCCTAGGCATCTTCATTCCTATGTTTTGACACCCAAGATTCTCTTTCTATCATGTCACTCTTAAAATTACTACGATAAAAAACTTTAGAAACATGACATCTTGACGTAATATACTCATATTGAACTAATATCTCCTCAAGCAATCCATTAAATAACTCTACCTTCATAATCTTCATAAACATATAATGGGCCTTCACCTTAATCAAAAACCCTAATATAAGATCAATTTTATCCCCATTACCGTCTTTACATTTGATGGAGTACCCAAAACATTAAAAATAACACTAATCACCTTTTCCACAACATAAAATCCGAACAAAGAAATCTCACACAGATCAGTACTGTAAAAGATAATTCTTTAGGGAGATTCAAACATAGATATCACTTTTGAGGCAATTTTGAATTAAAAAACATACGAACCATCTTTTAAAAAGCTTCCACATTAAACCACGTTTTTAAATTATTATTTAATATTTTTAATAAGAAATTTATTTTAATTAATTTTTTATAACTTCTAGTTTTGTCGATAAAAGAATAATATGAAATATTATTTTTTTTGTATATTTTCTAGTTTCTTTAATCCTTTATGAATTTTGATGAACTAATAGAATTTTTTAAAATAGATAGAGCATTTTTTTTCCACATTTCCATTTTGTTTTGAAGAAAGTGTACATTAGGACAAATTTGATTTTTCTTGAAGAACTTTGTGAAAATATTTGGACTTTTCTAAAAACGTTTCTTTGGAAATATTTGATTTTGTTAAAAGATGAATCTTCGTTGAAAAAAAACCAAACTTTTGAAGAAAAATGACATTTTTATTGAAAATACTCGATTTTAAACTAATGTCTGAATTTCACACAGTCATTTATTTTATTGATGTTATTATATCAGTCTTGAATAAAATTAAAATCTAGTTTGATTCGTTTTTATTTATTAAATTACCGTTTAGTTTTTTCAACATGAACGGATGAGGTATTATACACGTTACCCGGATATTGCTAAGATACTCTGTAGTGTTGGGGTAAGCGGAAGAAATTAAGATTGGTACCGTAACTGCTTTAATGAGGAGAGAAGCCAAATGTTGGGAGGGGCTTATGAATCATTGGACACACGTTCTTTCTTCAGCCAGAGCACTCAAGTTTAACCTAACTTTTCATCTTCCTCCTCCTGTAAATGTCCAAACTCACATTTCAATTGAAGAACTAAAATTAATGTTACAGGTAGATGTCAACCGGAACACCTCTACAAGATGTTTTCAGGTATATGTAACGACCCAGAATTTTTATAAATTAAAATTTGAATATTTAATTAATTTTAAATATTTATAAGTGAATTTATAAGTCAAATAAATTTTTATTTGAATTTTTGGATTTAATTGGATAATTAAATCGATAATTTAATATGTTAAATTATGAATATAATTGAAAATTGAGTTAAAAATGATTGTAAATAATTTGGAAAATTTTATTTAATCATACTGGAGTTATAGAAATATTTTAGAACTTTTAAAATCGAATTAAAAGTTAATTTGTGAAAATTGAATATTTTAATATTTAATAATCGACTGTAAAATAGTCAATTTTTGAACAGTCTCAGAATTGAACGAAACCAGTTTCATTGGATCCGTAATAGTTAGTTATTACTGGATTTCAATTTTCGTGTCAATCGGAGCTATCGTTTGATCGTGGCAGCTCGAAACTCATCGATTTATTTTTAATTTAAATTTGGCGAGTCAAAATAGCCATTTTTCAAAAAGTCTCGGAATTCGACGAAACCAGTTTCATCGGATCCGTAATGTTATATTATTGTAAGGTTTCAAATTTCAAGTCAATTGGATTTACCGTTTGTCCGGTACGAATTAAAACGCCTAGAAATCTACTTAAATCGGTTTAATTTAAATTGAGCGTTTTCAGCCATAACTCGCACATACTTCCGAATTAGCTTCCGAAACCTGTTCCATTGTGTCCGGAACGCGGGATAAACCCTAGGTACGCTGGTTACGGCGCCTAAATCGGAGTTCGGAATTTCCGGGATGAATAGTGTTTACGCTTGCTTTTCCTATAAAAGAACCCTTCACCCTTCATAAATTTCAACACTAAAAACCTAACCCTAATATCATGTAGCCGGCCCTAATTTTTCAATGGTCAGAAATCATCCAATTTCAACCCTCAATCTCTCCCAATCTACAAAGAATTAGAAGAAGTTGTTAACTACAAAGATGAAGAGCACGAGATGAGCTTTAAATCCATACGGACATGATCGGGAATGGTGCGACGATGGAGGAGCAAAACATGGCCGTTCTCATCAGGAAACGCACGCAATTCGAGGCCTATCTCAGGGCCGAGCTCCCTGTGGTTGCAGCCGAACATAGCTTAGATCGAGTGCTTCGCGATGGCTGTGGTGTGATCGTGTATAGTCGTGTGTGGAGGGAGAATAATTCAACCCTAATTCATGTTGAATGGGTTCATGGTTCGGCCTCAAACCTGTAGCTTCTTGCGTGAGGAAGATGGTTGCGTCCTAGGGTCCAGATGGGAGCAAGCAAGATCCAATGGCTATGGCTTGATTAGGTTTAAATTAGAAAGTTATATTGTAATTTATATAATTAAAACTCGTGTAACTTCAAAATTTGATATCTTTTTCATACGAGGTCGAAAAAATGCAAACTCAGTTGCGTTGGAATCGTATGGACGAGCACTACGCGATGGAGTTGGTTTGGAGTCGTTTGGAGTTAGTGAGAATTTCGGGTAAAATTAAACGCGCGTTTAATTTTATTCGAAATAAAAGCTGAAACGAAATTAAAACCAAGGTGAGAACTTCTCACTCAATCGAATCGGTTTCGATTTTATTTTAAATAGTTAGATTTAAAATATTTGAATGCATGTTTGAATGATGACTGTAAATTATTGATTGTTAAAATAGACATTATACGCCGTTAGTAAGCGGATGTTATTTAATAAAAACATATACCGCGAATATTTCATAAACAGTGAAATTGGTATTATATATAATATCAATATATATATATTGGCATATGTATATATTGCAGTTATTGATTTCCCGCATTTTTTGTTTAGCGGATGAGACCCTATTACGCCGTTATTAAGCGGATAATATTTAATAAAAACATGTACCGCGATAATTTCGTACTGGAGCGAAATTGGTATTGTGCTAATGTTTTTGGATGCAGGAAAACAGGTTGGAGGGATCCAACTGGATTCCTCAACAGTTTTTATTTGATTTCAGATATTTTGATATTTGATGGATTATCATATCGATATATGATATCGTTGTTAGTCGTGATTGACTATTTGGTGTGTAGCATCATTGGACCAAATTTCTGGTATTTTAAAAATGTTTTTAAAGTAATTTTTGAAAAGATAAAATATTTTGGAATTGATCCATTTTAAATAAATGAACGTTATAATTCTTAAAGTTATAAAAATTATAATTTTTGAGAAATACGGTTAAAAGCTGATTTTTGAGAAATAGGAATTAATGACTTTATAAAATAGTTTAAACTGGATTTTTGAATTTATTATCAAAAGTTTAAATATAGGATTTATAAAATTTGATTATTTTATAAATCAAAATGGTGAAATGATAAAGGGAATTAAAGACGTTTCAGAATAATAATATAAACTGATTTATATTAAGAGATTTATAAATGGATATTTATAAATTGAAATATAGACATTATAAAACGAGTTTTTATAAGTGTTTGAATTAAGTGAAAATGAATTTCATTAAAGAATGAAATTTATAGAATTATAAACCGTGAAGTTATAAATGAAATTTATAAATAGTAAGATTTATAAATTTGGTGAAATTACTTGAAGAATAGATTGGATAAATCATTAAATCTTATAAGTTATAAGATTTATAAATTGGAAAGTCTTTAAAAGAACGATCTTATAAAATAATCGTTTTATAAGTATTTAACTTATAATATGAACGTTTAGTTTATAATTTAGTTATAAACTGGAATAGGTTAATAAAGGAATTTATTAAAGGAAGTTTTTATAAATAAATAGAAGAGGAATTTATAAACGTTGTTTTATAAATTCGCAAACGACTTATTTTGATAAGTTAATTGTTATAACCTATTAATGGAGTTATATTCACATTTTTGAATAGTGAATAATCCTTTAAAATAAATTGAATAAAAGGATGAAATTTGTTAACGAAGTATATTCACGTTTTTGAATAGTGAATAATACGTTAAAGAAAATGTTTGAAATAGATGTTTCGAGAAATAAAAGGAAATGGTGGACTATAACACTGTTGTTATAGTAAATGATTTCCGAAAGGAAATGTTTTGTATAGTATTGAGATTTATATATCTATTTTTAATTTCGAATCCCTATACTAATGATTTTGGGTTGTCGTAACGATGTTTTACGCAACATTCGTTTTGGCCCAAATAAATATGTTTAAGTGAATGATTTCCTTAAAGAATGAATTATATACTTAATTCGATTTAAGTATATTGAATATTTTCCAAGGTTGAAAATAAAAAGTTTTGTGAATTACTTATGAATAATAAGTATGGAAATGTTTTCCAATATGAAGTGAATAATTAGAATTTATCTTTTTGAAGATAAATTGAAATGAATAAATTGAAATCATATCCATGAATATTTTGAAATATAAATTCATTATGGAATTTATATGTGAAAGTGAAATGTGTTTGAAAATAAATATTGATTTATTTTTAAAGTGTTGGAATTTTATATCTTGCAAAGATATTTTGGAAAATAAATAATTTGGAAAATTATTTGGAATCTGGTGATGTGTGCATATCCAGTGATAGTTCAATAACCGACTATCAGTATTTCCCTTTGAATGGGTATTTGATGTGAATTGTTTGAAATTGAATGCACACTTATTTTTGAATAAGCGCTCACTATTCGGGTTAACCGGGAAAGGACCATGGGGTCATATAACCCACTCCGAATATGTGATACGTCGTTGTGAATCGCATTTGAAGATCGGTGTTGAAGACCGGTATTTGCGAGAGTGATAGGATGAACTATCGATTGACTCTGCACCGAGTAGCTACGGTATTGAGTTCTCCATATGTGATGGTGAATCCGATCAGGATTGTGAATATCCGGATTGCAAGGACTTCTTTGTAAGTGCCTTCGGTTCTGTTCGAGCCCGGAACAGACTTGTATGGATTGTATGTCTGACATTACAAGTTGAGATATAAAGCCGATTTCTTTCAAATATATTTCTGTTGGTGGCGGAGAATTTATTCTTTGCTTAACACCCTTCTCTGTGACGTACGAGCTCAGAGGTTATATAGTTGAAGTTATCAGCGATATATTCCCAGTTTGGTAATGTGACATGCTGAGTGATGCTGAAATGATCATTGTGTTGATTATTTGTGATAGGATCATTTATTTGATCGTCTATCCTTGTGATCATTGTGTTGATCATTTGTTGACCCAAAGCATGGCTTTTGTATAAAGTATGTTTTTGTGGACGTGAATTCGTCGAGCCTCACATCCCGGAAATGGTCAAAACAGGAAAGATGCGGCAAGGTTATGAGGGGTAGCACCCTTTAGGATATGTCCATTTCCTTCTGGAAAAGGGTGGTGTCATGGTATGGAGCCCAGATACTTACTCATGTTGAAAACACTTTATGATTGTGTGAATTGATTACGAGCGCTCGGTGATAAAGGTCCCAAAGGACCGGGGGATGGCATATTCGGTCAGTTGTTACTCAGTTAGGAGTAACCCGGCCTTGTGTTGGTAGAGATCCGGTTTGGTTCTCGGGGATGTCCATCCAGAGGCATTCTCATGTGGCAATGGGAAGTTCCTTGGCCTGATCATTCGTTGGAAATCCAATTCCCAATACGAAACTTGTACGGTTTTAGTTGTAGAACCTGCCATCTAATATGGTAGCTATTAGTAGGCATAATATAATGGTACCTATGCTGGCTAAGATTTATATTCTACTTTCGAAATCGTTTTATACACTATGCACTAATAATAATATCAAAATTGATTTGATTTTAATGCGTATCAAGCATCTTTGACTATCATAAGGAGAAATCTTCTCCAAGTCTGCGTTTGCATTGTGTGTGTGGCAGGAGGTCTTATGGTAGTCTCATTTTTAAAAAAAAGCATTGCGAATTAATTTAAAAATATTCCTCTATTTTGATTTTAAAGTTAAATAAACTGTTTTGAGTTCTCGCACCAGTCACATGACTGACTTGGAGTTTATTGTTTTCCTTCCTAAACTCTGGGTGCCCACCAATTTCCACACGGGCAGTTAAGAGTTAGGTTTATCAGGATATTCTGGATATTCTGGAGTTACTGGAGGCAAGCTGGATGGCGTGGCATATTATTTATATAGTATTTCTTTTTCCGCTGCACTGTTTATTGTTGTATGTTGTTGTACACTCTGATGATATGATGTAATGTAATGAAATGTATAAAATGTAATAACTGATATAGTTCTTTGTTTAAAGATTATTCATTTATTATTATATGTTGTTCCGCTGCGAATTGTGAGATTCTGTTGTTGTTTCTGTTCTATTTTCTTTCTATTCTCTTTTTCTTCTATTTCTAAATTTTCTGTTCTCTTTTCTATTTTCTTTTCTCTCTATTTTCTATCTTCTCTCTTCTTCTCTTTTCTTTTCCTAAATTCTTTTTCTTAAAACCCCTAAGGGTTCGTATTTTCGTTCATCTTGAATTAAACAAAGGAGATTAGTGTCTATTCAAGGAGTACGGACTTACGGGTCTTTACAGTATAACACAAGTCAACATTTCTCAAAACAACACCAAATAAAAGTACAAAAGGAAGAGTTCGAAATTTTAGGTTTTTCCTTGTCTTTATCGTTTGTCCGGATTTTATAGTAGGGAAGCAATTTCACTGCTAAACGTGACGGCTACGGAGCTCTATCTACGTGATCGTCCCTGAATTTCGGCAACGATTGAAATTTTGAGTCGATTCTTATTCTTACTATGTCGATAAACTTATTTTAATTAATATTTACACTACAATATCAGTTTTATCCGCATATGTTACATCAAATTATCTTATTTGATGTACAGGAGGTTCATAGGATCATAGCAAGATTTGATTGACATGGAGATGTATAAAATTGAAAGTTCTTTTTTTTGGTACCGCCTGGATCTGAAAAATATGCAGTGAAATTTTGAGACGGAGTGAGCAGTCATGGTTTATTGGAAAAAGGGAAATGGAGCGGTGGAGGTGCGGGGAATCGAACCCCGTGCCTCTCGCATGCGAAGCGAGCGCTCTACCATATGAGCTACACCCCCAATCATATTATGATTTTGTATTTCTTGCTTCCATCAAAGAGAAATTGTCATCCATTTTGTACTGCCCTTCGTAGGGCAGCATAAAGGTTGAGTTGAATTGGATTGGACTGAATACTTCACTTGACCTATATAGGTATGAGTTAAAGTTAGAGTACCATCACATTAATTCATTCATTACATATTCAGTCAAGAACGTTGTTTCAAAATACATTTAAAATGCTTTAAGAATATTTCTCAAAAAGCTCACAATCAATCCTATGGGTTTTTGGCCAATCTAATTTTGCTTGGATTGACATCAAATACGATTTTTTAAGCATATATTTATTCTAGAATACACATGATCTATTATAGTTTTAAACTGCTCTAATTTTACATGGACCGATATTGAATGAGTTTCTTGGATTGGGTTGAAATAAGGTTGGATTGAACAAAATATCACACCCGACATGTACGTAGTATGTGTTAAAAGTTGTAACCTATATCTAATCCAAACTTGGTTGGTGGTTGAGTTGGCTAGGTTTACGTGGGTTGAGCCGGATTGGTTGGTATGTTGGATTAGGGTCAAGTATGAGTTGTCTACCCCTAGGTCCGTGGACTGGATAGAGTAGACTAACTCCTAAGGAATACCGATCCTATAGATATAGATGTTAGAGGCCCTTTACAGTGATGAATGCGATATTGTCCCACATCGCCAAAAATATGTGTAGTTTTATGTTTATATAGTAAATCTCTCAAACCTATATTGGTTCTTAGGGTCAGATAATTTTATGTGAGGGAGGGGACTTATATGACCATGAACTAACGTACATGCCGTCCGCCTGTCCCGTATCGAACCGGATCGGGTGCGGGTCCAATAAGAGCGGATTGTGTTATGTTTTTGCCGGACAAAAGTGAACAGTTTTTTGACTGTTTAAATTCAAACAGATGAGAGTCACATCTATTTGAACGGACATGGACGCTGCTTTTTCAAATGAAGAGACCGGTTTCATATGAAACGAAGAGACGCGGCCGGTTTCCAATGGATATAGCTGTTGCGAATTTGCTGTGTTGCAAATTGAAACGAAGAGACGCGTCCTTTTTTCAACGGATGTAGTCGTTCCAAATTTGCTGAAGAGACGTGGCTTTTTTTCAATGGGTGTAGCCGTTGGAAATTTTCCTATATAAGGAAAATGAAACCTGATCACTTTCCAATCCCAACCAATTCTCTTCCTTTTTGAAAAAACAGTCCTCCATACCACATAAAAGTTCGTACGCACCACAATCTCGAACAGATGATGTCTGTTGTATCTTGGAAGACTTTGAATAAAGTTTTAAGAAAATTGTTACGGCAAGCCTCAGAAGAAATTTTCTTCTTCATCCGGTTAGATTTCTTGTTTATACACACACACACACATCATTATGTAATCTTTCCATTTCGAAGTTGTGCCATTTTTACGGATTAGTACAACGATTGTTTATCGTTATACTTTAACGTAGCATTTTGTTGTACTTGTTGCTATAGTTTGTTGTAAATTCATTACAACAATAGTTATTATTCAAAATTACCGATACATAATTCCAAAGTAGAGGAAATCTGATTTGTAAACTTGTGTTAGGAGTTTATAACTGATTGATCTCTGTTTTTGTATACACGTCGTACAAAAATAGAGATAAATTATTTATCTTTAATCGATCCATGTTGTAAAAGCTTATAAATATCACTAATACAGCAGATAATCATTGTAATTATCACTAATTACTATATTATTTAGCGGTGGCGAAACATTTCAATCGATATAATCAAACAAACATGATTATCTTTCCAATATGATGATATGAGGGTCGACACAAGCTACATTTTGTCGTGATTGTAGGAAATGATTCGATAAACTTTGTTTAATCTAAAATGGATTAACCATGGTAATTCAGGTAAACTTTGTTGGAATAATAAGTCATACAATATTTGTTTATTTTTTCTGACATATAGTATATCCTAAATGGTGGAGGCGTAGGGAATCAAACCCTGTGTCTCTCGCTTGCAAAGTGAACACTATATCATATGAGATCTTGTTCCCACTAACTGAAATTGTCATTCATATTATGTTGTTCATTGACTTTTATAGAGAAGAATGCCTGCTTCAATCCTTTAAAGACAGCTATGAATGATTAATCTCTGATTGATCCACGTTGTAAAAGCTTCATTAGAATTTGAATTGTTAAGTAAATATAACAAATACAACAAATTAGTCACAACAATTATCATTAATCACCATACTATTCTATATTGTTTAGTAGCGGCGAATTATTTCAGTCAATATCACCAAATTGAGCATACTTATCTTTCTGATATGATGGTTAAAGAGTTGACATAAGCTACATTTCTCGTGATTGAAGGAAATAATTTGTCCACAATATTCATTAGAATCAATAAATTTCCATTTGGATATTGAAGAGAAGATATTTGGATAGTAAAGCTTATGTGGTTGCTTGATTTGAAACCGAATGGAGCAAACATGGTCATGTAGATAAATTTTATTTGCAATAATAAGCCATGTAATATTTCGTCCTTTTTTGACAAAAAGTTGTATGTCTTCTTTCCTTTAGAAAGAAGTTGTGATTCATTCTATATTGGTCATTGGTTAGATAGAGTTGATTAGGATTGTTATGATAATGTTACCGTTACCAATGCGAAAAAACGACCACGTATCGATACCATATGTAAGGCAAAAGCGAATATCGATGCATTACCATTATAATTGGTAAAGTGATAGTTCATGTGCCGATAAATCGGTAAATTCTTGATTGGTAATGGTAAAATTTTCATACACATAAAACATTAAAATTGTATTGCATTACAATTTTAATAATGGCATAACAAGTAAATATCTTATTCCTAACTGTAACTTCGTTAATCCTTATATCAATATTTTGACTTATTTTAAATAATATAGAAAATTTTCATGATTCATCACAAATTATTTACAACAATATGAAATAATAGCTTGTTAATTGTAGACTTTGAACATAATAAAACTAAAAAAGAATCATCACCATAAATAATACTATAGACACCTTAAAAACTGATATTCAAAAATGTTTGTAGTTGCAATTAATTAAAACAGTGAAAACCCAAATTAGCACGACTAGTAAATTCATCGTTATTATTGGTATATTTACCATTAACAACGATAAATTTACCATTATCAAACTAATAGTGTTGGTACACCGATATACGTTAATATTGGTTTACCAATTGGTTGATATTACTATGGTAACATTAAATTTCAATTACCATAACAACCCTAGAATAAACTAAGTGCTTAGATTCTTGTAGAGACGGTTATAAATGCTTTACCTTTGATTCATCCATGTTGTCAAAGCTTCATTGAAATTTGAACTATTAATTGAATATCACTAGTACAACAACTTAATTATACGGTTATTATTAATTATTGTTTTATTCTACTATATTTTTGTATAGTGGTAGAATATTTCAGTCACCATCATTGAATTAAGAGTACTTATCCTTTCAATATGATGATTGAAGGTTGACATAAATTGCATTTCTCGTGATTCTAAAAAATAATTTGATCAACAATGTTCCTCGACATTAACTTGGATATTATGGAGAAGGTATTTGAGTAAGAAAGCTTATGAGGGTAGCCAATGTTGTCAGTGTGTGCGCTTTGGTGCCAAATAGCTCAAGCTGTAGCCATTGTGCCTTTTAGCAATCTAAGGCGCAGATGGTGCACATGACTCAAATAAAGCACAAAAGGCGGACGAATCGAAAAGCCCAAAGAGGTAGCTCCAATGAATTGTACAATATGAGATAAAATTTGGCCTTTAGCCGCAAAATCCGATCGGAATGTACCTATTTAGCTTTAGGATACCTGACAACTCATTTCCGACTTAATCTAGGTTTCGAACAAAATGAATTGAAGGTCTTTGTGACTTCTCATATTGAGTTGGGTTGGATATGTGAGATTCTATTCTCTAAATTACATGTGTGTGCATTTTTTTAAAATGTAAAACTCGAATATCAATAGCAGTTTTTAATTGCAGATGCTTGTGTAGGAAATACAAAAGATGATGCTCAGGGTGCACAAAAAGAGCAAGCCACAAGACGCATGCCATGTGCCTTTTCGCTTTGACTACTTTGGTGGTTGCTTGATAAGAGCAAGTAGCTCGATAAGTAGACAATTTTTTTTAATATAAGACATACAATATAGGTCGTGTTAACATGTGCCCATTTATCAATCGGGCGTACAGTAGGGGTTCGTTTACGGAGTAAATGACAAAAGATGACGGACAAAAACCATACATTTATAAATTTGGAGGTGCAGGGAATCGAACCCTGTGCCTCTCGCATGCAAAGCGAGCGCTCTACCATATGAGCTACACCCCCATTCATGTCATAATTTTGTTTGTCTTTTACATATTAAATTAATTGTCATTCATTGCAGTATCGACCTTTAGCTTGAGTAGATTAGACTAATTGCTTAAGTAATGTCAATCATATAGAGGTAGCTATAAATGGTTTGTAAAAGCTTCATTGGAATTTGCACTATTAATTAAATATCACAAATACAGTAAACTGATATATGGATTTCATTGATTTACTGTATTATTGTTTAATTGGGTTGATATATTTCAATCAATTTAACCAAATTAGGCATGTTCACCTCTTTAACATAATAATTTGAGGGTCTACGTCCGCGGGTGCAGCACAGTGGAAATGAGGCTTGCGTTCTGGTAAAAAGACCCAAGTTCGATTCCTACTATGCTCTTCCCTATCCTATATAAATTTACCCGGGGGTATGGGGCTTGGATCAGCGGTCGGCTTTACTACACCCTCCTCAGGAGTTTACCGGCCTGCCGGGTTCTCCTGGGTTTTCAAAATAAAAATAATAATTAGATGGTTGGCATAAGGGGTTTTTTTTGTTTCTTGATTGTAGAAATAACTTAGTCAACTAAGTTCATCAGCATTAGTAAATTTCTAGTTAAATATTATAAAGAATTTATTTGGATAATAATGCTTGTCTTGTTGTTTAGTGTTGTCAAGGCGCACACCTAAGGAGAAAAAGCCCCACGTGCAACCGTTTTTCCTTTAAACAATCTAAGATATGTGCCATGCACAAGACACAATCACAGTGCAAAAGAGTTATCAAGCGAATAGCCTAAATAGTCGCGCTTCAATGAGTTATACAGCATGGAATAAATTTTGGACCTGATGTCAAAAGTTTGTGACCTATTGTTTTGATTTGGGTTGAATATTCTCAAAATTGCATGTATACACAATTTTTTAAAGCTTAAACTTTGTTTTAACAGTGGGTTTTAGTTGCAGAGTTGTATGTAGAAAATATTATAAATGATGCTCAAAGCGCGCCAAAAAACGCACAGCTCAAACCTTGCGACTATTCACCTTGACTACTTTAGTGGTTGCTTGATATGAGCAAGCATGATAATTTAGACAATTTATTTTGAATAACAAGTCATACAATATAGGTTGTGTTACATGTATCCATTTATTAACAAAGCACACGTTGCGGTTTCATTTATACTCAATAAAATGACAAAGTTCATTATATTACCTTTGCAACCAAGATTAATTATTTGCATTAAATAGAGGGAATCTAACTCCATGCCTCTTGCATGCAAAGCAAGCGCATATGGGCTACAACCCCCTTCATGCCGATTTTTTCAATGTCTTTTACATATTAAATTGAAATTGTCATTCATGCTGCATTAACCTTTAGCTTGGATAGACTAAACTAACGATTAGGTAATGCCAATCCTATAGTGGTAGCTATGGTGACGAGAGGATTGACATATGCTTCATTTTCTTGTGATTGTAAGAAATAATTAGATCAACAATGTTCATCAACATTAATAGATTTTCCTAGATATTGTAGCGAAGGTATTTAGTGATTGTAAAAAAAATAAGTAGATCAACAATGTCATCATTAATAGATTTTCATGGATATTGTAGAGAAGGTATTTGGAAAATAAAGCTTGCGCGGTTGCTTGATCTAAAATGGAGCAAATATGGTAGTATAAATAATATTTGTTTAAATAATAAGCCATGCTTTATTTATTTTTTGGACAAAATGTGTACATCGAAAAGTGAAGTTGTGGTCTACCATATGAGCTGCACCCCCAATCATATCAACTTTTGTGTCTTTTATGGTCATTAAAGAGAAACAATCATTCATAGTGTGCTAGTCCTTAACTTGGTGGAGTAGGCCAACTGCGAGCACCAAGCCAATTTTGGAGTGAGTGCAAGCCTACTTTGCAATCCTGATTATTCCCCTAGTTACTTAGAGGGTGATGAAGTGGCAATCAAAAATTAATTTTATGGTTTAAGATTTTGAGATTTAACTTCTTTATTTTCCATTCTGCTTTATTTCACCGATGTGTCTTATTTTCAGTTAGTTTCCATTATCTATGAATGTGGGATTTTATGGCATATATATCGATTAATCTTTATTTTTAACATGGGTTTAGACTTTAGAAAGAGAAATCGGATGTGTGTAACAGCATACCAAATAAATCCGTATGTATGGTTATCATAAATTTATATTGGTTACTATATTGGCCTATTCTATTATATTGTTTAATAAGTGGCAAAGTATTTCAATCTGTATCTCCAAATTAAGTGTATTTACCTTTTTAATATGTTAATTAATTAGGGGGTCAAGATAAGTTTTTTTCTCTCATTATTGTGGGAAATAATTTGGTTAACAACATTCATGACGTTAATAATTAATTTCCCAGTTGGATATTATGGGGAACACATGTGCATAATATGTTATCTTTGATGCATATTTATTTGTCTCAATCAGTCTGCACTTACCTGAAATGCTTATGGAGATTCAGTGAACTCAAAGGTAACTCCTTTTTATAGTCCTCTGAAAGTGCCAAACTTATTACTTCGGATCTTGATTTTTTTTCTCATCATTATTTTCTTGAGTTTTAAAGTAAATTTGGCTTCCACAATTTTCCCTCCTTTAAAACAGCACCTGGTACTTTGTTTTCCATATGGGGAGTTGGAGATCGAGATCGTGCACCATTGTCCTACATTACGATGAGATTATTCTTATTTTTCATTCTTCCTTTGTTTTGCTTTAATTTGTTATATCACATTTGTTATGTGATGTTGAGGCTGTTGATGTATTATTAGGCAATTACTGATAAATAAATATGCATTACTTTATTGATATTGTACATAAGTGCTTTTCACACATTGCGTGAATGCATAATTTTAAATGATGCATTTGAAATACATTTTTTTATTCAATTTGCATTATAATATATATATTTGTGATTTGTATTTTTCTTGAAATAATTTTGTCAATAATTAAATTATAGTTTGACTTATATATACAATGCTACGCATGTGATATGAATGTCATTGAAAAATCATGTTTATGTTCTAATAGTGCAAAAACGTTTATTTTGACTTTCTGCTAAAAAGACATTGAATTTTAATTCACCATTTCAGCTAAAACAGTTATCTCAATTTTTACTCTTGTTTGTTTGAAGAAAGAGTTTAAAATAAAAGGGGAAATGAAAAGCATTATACTCTTGGTTAATTCATTATTGGACTACAGTTGGTTTTTGTAGGGTAATTGTTGATTTTGGTGAAAAGGGTTTAAAATAATATGTACCATATTTTCATTATTAGCAGAGAAGAGAAGTGAAATACATCTGTCTTCATTGAAAGATCTTTCGTGCGATAGTTAGAGGTCGGGAACTAAACTAGATGAACTTATTAACTATTCCGCGTTAAACAAACATTCTTATACAGCCGTGGGCACAGCCTTCCACACTCGCCTCTCTGAAAACTATCGGTTGAGGGAACCGTTGCGTAATGGCATAATGCTTATATGAATAAGGTGCTGATAGTTGTGTTATATTAATGTATTAGATAAGGGCTTGAACAGGTGCACTGTTCAATCCAAAATATTAGCAAAGTGTAGTGTTGAGGTTAAGTTGCATGGCTTAGTAGAAGAAACTATGCGGCTACTTTGGAGAGGTGACCGCTTTGCATGACTCTATTCTGAGCCATTTTCATCGATAGAGGACTGCGGCGCTGCCCTTGCCTTTGAGTTGAGTTTAACGATCTTAGGGATGAAGTTGTGATCTCTTGGTTTGCCTTTGAGGAGTGAGGTTCGGCTCTTGGTTGCTGAACAGTTATTCCATCGCCTCATCTTTCAAGTCTTTCATATTTCTGGATAGTGTTTTTTAAGGATTGCAGCGTTGTTCTGTCACATCAAGATGGTGACGCATTCTTCATAAGTTTGGTATTGACATGGGATTGTGGCGCAGTTTTGTTGCTTTAAGATGGTGGCGCATCCTTTGTAGTGTTTTGATACTAAATTACAGTGCAGTCCTGCCACTTTAGATGTTAGTTTAAGATTCAAGTGCATCCCATTTGCATATAATTGCTTATGGGGTGTGTCACGGTTTTGTAATGTTAGGATTGCTTTCGAGACCGTATTACAGCCTCATTTCTCATTGTTACTTGAAGATTGTGTCTTTGTTCCAACCTGTTAATTCTTACTTTATGGAGCTACATCGCAACCTTCATATTTGGTACTTGAAAGCTGTGCAGCAGTTCTACTTGTTTGAGTGAGTGTTAGATTCGCAGATCAATTCTCATGCTTTGTGATTATTTCAAGTTCAACGCTATATTATAGCACCCAAGTTATATTTAAGGGAGAAGCGCGCTTTTTACGTTGTGTCATCGTCCTTAAAGGTCTGGTGTAACATTACCCAGATTTTGTTTTTTTATCCTTTTATTGGCCGATCTTCTAAAAAGTTGTACCTTCAGTCTTTTCGACTCCTGAGAAAATATGTTTTGATTCTTATATTATTCTTCTTTGTGATTAATCAATTACATTGTGGGGATTTTTCATCATTTCAATTATGCGGTCGAGATTCGAATTGTGGCAGATATATAATTTTCCTCTTCTTCTTCATTGTTTTACACGCTTCAAAAAATGTTAAGCACAAAATCTAATCCTCTCCAAGACAAGTTTCTTTTCCGAACAAAAATAAGGGCATATTTCTTTTCTTTCTGTTTCCTTTGCTTTCCTCAACCTTTAGCGATTATTGATAATCGATCCGATATATTTTCTTTGATATGGCAACTGTTTCTGTCTCTCCCCTGTCTTTGCCATCTAGGGTATCTAAATTAAGGGAAATAGAGGATGTTTTGGGTCATTTCAGGTTCGGGGTTATGTAGGTAGGGTTCTTGAGCCTTGCGATCGCAACCACATGCCCCAGATGGTTTCATTTCTATCCATCCTGAACATATTCGATGCGGACTTTAACTTCCCTCTAACCAAATTCTTCGTGAATGGTTTACAGTTGTTGGTATCGTCCCTATTCAGCTTGCTTCTCTTTCTTATACTCTTTTGATTGTTACATTTATTCTTTATGCTGAGAAGAGCGCACCTCCCTCGCGCGAAGAACTCCAATTCTTATTCTATATCCATAAGAGTCCTTTCGATGGTGAATTTGTATTTTATTATGCTCAAGCAAAAAAGTCGGTTTTCACGTTTATTCCTAGTATGACCCAAAAGTAGAGCAATTAATATATCTTTATTTTGAATTTTGATGACTTTCCTTATATTTTTCAACCACATTCAAATTGTCTTCTTTTTTTGATGAGACCACTACATCGTTCGTATCTCGTAGAAAGACCATCCAGGACTTGGGTGAAGATGAGCAGAAAACGAATTTATTTTTTACCGAGTTGCTACTGCAGAAATACGATTTCTTGCACACTAGGACAACTTCTTTCGTTATATTTTTAACTTTCTTTAACTACAGATAAATTTAGGGATATAATTTGATAAATTGGACAATGAAATTTTATTTCCTGCTCTTAGCCCTTATAAGGACTTTTTACTAATCTTGGCACTTTTCTTATGTATATGTGAGATGTGAGATGATTGGGGATCTTACTGACGGGCACTTTGATGATTCCTCATCAAAGAAATTAGAAGCAAAGAAAAAGAAAAGGGGAGATAAGAGGATAACGGACGATGCTTGAGATTTTGACCAGCCCATCAAGAAATATCACACGTCTTCTTCTCCTTCCCCCTCCTTCTGAAGCTCTATCTATCCCCCTTCTTCAGTCTCTCCATGACCCTTGCAATCGCTACTTACCTTTGCCTGAGGACACTATTACCAAACTTGCTGAGAGGGTGGGGCGTGTCACTCCGAATGGTTTATCTCACATTTGCTTCTGCCTCCAAGTCTTATCCTATCACCCTTCCATTTCCTACACTCTCCTACCCCGAGCTTGCTACCGAGCTCGAGAGGTCTTTGGCCTTCGTATGAACCTTCTTCTCTTTCTTTCTTTAATGGTGACTTGCTTTACCAATTTTTAGTTTATCCATTTTTGTTTTGTAACAGGTAAGTGCTTTGGCGATTGGGGCTCAGAAGAAGACAGAAGATGATGAGGTCTCATTCGCTGCTCGTACTGCCCAGCTTAAGGCAAACCCTACCGCGGTTGCTTTTGAGGAGACTAGATTGGAGGAAGAGCTCAGGGATCAACGAGAGAAAGCGGAGAGGGCGGCAAAGACAGCGGAGGAGATCTTGACGTTGAAAGGTCAAGAGTTAGGGATGAAAGATAAATTGTTAAGGGGGATGGAGAAGGCGTTGAAGGATATGGACAAGCTTTCACAGATCATCTACCGTGTGCTTTATAAGTTGTATGTTGCAGTTAAGCATCAATTTTTTTTTGATCGCTTGGATAATGTTTTGCCTAGGTCAATCTTAGTTTCTTGGGGAACCCAGAGAAGATTGAAGATGTCCTTACTTATCGTAGGACAGAGTGGGCTAAGGAGCTGGAGAAGAAGAAAGCTTCCCTTTCTGCCTTCCAGGACATCTCTTTTTAGCGAGATGATGAGACTGCGCCATCTAAGAAGACTGAGGCCACCTCGACCCCTCAAGATAATCTAACTATCTGACCTTTGTAAATGATTTTTGCTTCTTATATAATAAAAATACATTTGTTTTTTTTTTCAAATTTTGTTGCGGTTAATTTCTTTAGTTTATTAGTTTCATCACCGCATTACAAAGATAATGATATGTTCGTTCTTTATAGTCTTCTAAGGAAGTATTTTTTACTAAACTCTTGAAAGAAAGCATGAGAAAACTTCAAACTCAGCTCGTAGATCATCTTGGTCTTAGTGTAGGGCAATCCGCAAGTGTAAAAAAGAATTGAATGAGTTGTTCATACAACTTAGAAAGGAAACTCAAGGGTTGCTTTTCAAAATTGACCAAATAGTTAAGGAAAAAGAAGCTCTTAGCGATTTTTTATTGCATCGGTGGCGGTATGCTTTAGAGAGCGGTTCCTTTTCACCCGACAGCCTTCATTTGGACTAGTTTAGGCTTTGAAATCTAAATAGAGAGTAAATGCTGTGTATAATTATTAATTTTTTGTACGTGAATTTATTATATTTTCCATATAAACCTGTTCTTTATATGACATGTTTTTTTTTTTAAATTTTAACTTCATACATCTCGACTTCTTTTGAATCGAACTTTGATTACTACCAACTAGGTCGATCTTCGTGGGCTTCCCTCTGAATCTGTCGAAGCCTTTGAGTCCAAAAATCTTTCGTTCCAAATCGCTGATGGCCCGGATGAAACCAGTGCGTCTGAGTTTGAGGTTGTGGCCACAACTTCTGTCGCGGCTTTAGAGGAAGAGAGTCTCCGTTTGACAGTTACTAACAAAGGGCTTGAAAGAGACTTGAACAATGTCCTTTTCGAGCTCAAGGAAGAAAACGATGCACTAGAGTGTCAGTATCAACGTAATGTCAAGTTGCGTACTGAGCTGGATGTTGCAAACTCTAAAGTGACTGAAGTAGAGAAGTCATTGAAGGATGGTGAAGCGCTTTATGAGATCGTTTATGAAACGGAGATTAAAGAGCTAATAAAGACTACATAAGACATGTCTCTTCAGGCTGCCCACCAAATTGAGGAGAATGAGGGTGTCGAAGGACGAGAGAAGGCAAAGAAACCTAGCTTGGGCGCGACCCTTACTCCCTCTACTGGCATGGACACCTCGTTGGCGGATGAACGAAGGAAGAAATTAAAAGTACACTTCCAGGTAAACTCAAGGAGTTGCAGTAGATGGAGCGACAAAGGCCAAAGGTGTTTCCTCACTCACAGAGGAAGGGGTCGAAGGCGGATACTCTTAAATATTTTGGTGGCTTTTATAGAAACTCAAAGAAGACTAAGGTTGAACTAATTGATACTTTAGAGAAAACCAGAAAGGATGTTGTGCTCAAGATCTACGTGCTCGAAGATTTACTACGAGGAGCTCAGGTTGCCCTTAGTGTCGTAACAGCAATAGTCGACGTGCCTGTGCAAGATCGGATTGTCGACCTCGTAGAGAATCTTAGAAGGGAGAAGGTCAAAGACAAGACAGGTCAGATCGCTTTACAACGCGCAATCGATGTCTTTTCCTATTTTGTACAACGCACTTATCTGAACTTCCTTTATATCAAAGAAGATTTTGAGGTGACTACGGAGGATCCGACAGACCACTAAGCAGTTGTTAATTATGATCCAAGGAAGATCTTTCGCTTCAAAACAGACCTGCCATTGGCTAGCATGCCTAAGCTTAGATGTTTTATGATTAGCGCGGTATTTTAGGATCCTATAACTTTGGATACTTTTGTAAGACCATGTTGTAGAATATTTTTGGTTGTATATATGCTCATAAGGGTACTGTAAAAAAACATTTATTATTTTTTCTCTTTTTGAAAAGACGTAAATTCCTTGCGATTTTTTACTGGATTGCGCTGCCTTTTAACTTTATTGGTCTGGATTCCTTTGATTTTTCAGCCTTGCACTACTAGGCGATGTTCGGAGACAACCGACTTGGGGGAGAGGCTCAAATCTGCTCTAATTCGAATTATCGAACTGGAGGGATTATTAACATACACCAAAGACAAATATAAGGTTTTTTATGAAGATATGGTCACGACACTGAATGACGACCTTGAAAGGTGTTAATACCTCATATATTGATTTAGATGACAACAACCATATAAATATTGATAGTAATGTTTTTTAAAGTTGTATAGTATATATTGCAGAATATTACACAGGTACAAAATGATTAAACTTGAAGACTGATCAGTATAAAGATCAAGAATGACGATTATAGATGATGATCAAGACTTATGAGTTTAAAGATAAAAATTTGAAGAGCTCAAGAATTTAGTATATGGTTATGAGTCATTAGAATAAATTGTTAAAGTTCTTGATAGCAGATTTCGATCTTTATCATAAATTTTTTATCTTTGATATTTAAAAAAAATTATTTTAACTTCAAAATGTATTTAAATTTTTTTTATGAAAGTTTTTTAATAGCTCAAAAATATTTGAAAACTATGTTTAAATTATTTTACAGAGTATAGGATTTTAAAAATAATTTAAAAAACAATCATTTTCAAATTTCACTAGCATATGTCGATATACGTATTTTCATATATTGACGTAAGGACCGTTAGGGAGATGATTTTTAAATTTTGATTTTTGATTGTATCTCTTCATTAAACACTTCATTTTAAACACCGTTTACACCAGTGAAAATATGCCTTTCTAATTTTTAAAAGCTGTGATTGTCTATTACATCTTTTCATGAATGAAGACATCTTTTTAAGCACTATATAAAGGGTTAGAAAACAAAAAAATTTAACTAACTTTTCATCTTCTTTCTCTAGACTTTCCTCAGTTATTTTCTCAAATACAAATTCTACTTTGCTCTCTATAAACTATTCAAACATTTACATGTACTTTCTCATCAATTCAAAGATCAACTCCCTATCAGGAGGGATATAAGTAATCTTGTATCCCAAGTACAACTGCTGGTATTTGAAAATCAATAACTTTACTCTTATTTATTCGCCCGTTCAAATGAAGTGGATATGCTTAATAGTTCGTCTAAATTTAGTAGGTGATCTCGTAGCTCAGTAAATCAAGAGAGTTCGCTTTGGACTCATGATACATGGGGATGTACTTCGTAGCCTTGAAATCAGAATTGTATTTTGGTTTGCATTCTATCTAGTTTAAAATTGGCGACTGAAAAGAAATATGTACAAGCAATTGTATGAGACTGGATGTCTGATTAGTTAATCCGAACCGGTATAAAATTCCTTATGTGTTCTCTCTTATTTTACTACTTTTATATTTAACTGTGATTGCATCTATGAATGATACCCACTCCCTCTAGTGTTACATTAGCCTCATGATCTATTATTCCACAACCCACATTTGATATTAGTGCATTAGTTTTCAAAAACTCATAATTTGATTTTTGAAGAGATAAATGGCTAGTAACACTGATTGTTTACTTTTTAAAACTTTTATAGAAAAACAAAATCATGAAACCTATATGTTACTATCAAATAGATTAAAAACTAATTATTCTGAAAAGTCACTTGATGTTTTGGAAAGGTATAATGTGAAACTGCAGAAATAAGTATGTTATATGGCGGATGGTGAGCATACACTTGATATTCATACATCAAAAATTAAGGACAAATGAATACTAAACGATGGATACTCAAGACACATGATAAAAATTCGAAAATCATAAAAGTTATAATTTACAAAGATGAAGGGTTGGTTAACTTCAGAATTAACTAAAAAGGATATGTGATTGACATTGGCAATGTCGGTAACTCTAAAACTCCTATTATTTCTAATGTTTTGCTAGTTAGGAACTTGAAATATAACCCGTTTAACATTAACCAATTTTCTGATAAAGATTTTAAAATTAAGCTTGAAAAGGATATTTTCCACATCGAGGATAATGAGTCTAAAATTATCTTTGAATGTACTAGGAAATGTAGTATTTACATCTTAAGTATAAAAGTGCCTTTGTCTTTTGGCTAATCCTAGTGAAACTTGGATTTTGCATAAAAGATCCGGCTTTTTAAAATTTAAACACTTATCTAAATTTCTTAGAATTTTGATTTTGATTTCACAATTCACAAGTATATCATATTTAGGGGGAGTACTGTTTTTCATCCATTTATGTTGATGGCAAGGGGGGAGGAAAATATAAAATATAACACAAGCGTATATTAAGGGAGAGTTATTTAACTCAATGAGAGTTGTACTATATTTTATATATAAAATTATTTACATAGTTGTCTTCATAAAAAATGGAGAGATTGTCAATACATTAGATATTGATTTTGATGGCAACAACCATATAAATATATACACTAATGTGTTGTTAAGTTTTATAGTATATATTGCAGAATACTGCACATGTATAAAATGATTAAACTTGAAGACTGGTTAGTATAAAGACCAAGAATGAAGATTTAGAGTTGATGATTAAGACTCGTGAGTTCAAAGACAAAGATTTGAAGACCTCAAGAATTTAGTGTAAAATTACGAGTCATTAGAATGAATTGTTGAAGTCTAATAATATATTTCGATTTTTATCACAAATTTCTGATCTTTGATATTTTAATCGAAATTATTTTAGTTTTAAAATATATTTTTATATATTTTATGAAAGTTTTTTAAGAGTTCAATAATATTTAAAAACCATGTTTAAATTATTTTACAAAGCACAAGATTTTTTAAACAATTTAAAATAAAAACATTTTCAAATTTCATTAACATATGTTGACATACATATTTTGCATTATGTCGATGATAATTTTTAAATTTTGAATTTTGATCACATCTCTTCACGAGTAGGCAATTCCTTTTAAACACTAGCTAAACTAGTGAAAAAATGCCTTTTACTTTAAAAAGTTGTGATTGTTTGTCACATCTTTTCACGAATAGCTACATTTTTTCAAACACTATATGAAGGTTTTAAAAAAACTGACTTTTCATGTTCTTCTTTCTCTAAACTATATCTACATATTTTTTTCAAATACAAATTCTACTTTTCTCTACAAACTATTAAAACATCTGCATGTATTCTCTCATCAATTCAAAGACTAAACCACTATGAGAAGAGCTACAGGTTATCTTATATCCTAAGTACAAGTGTTTATTTTTGAAAATTAACAACTCTACTCTTATTTTTTTGGGTGTGCTTGTTGCCCGTTCAAATCAAGTGGTTGTGCTTAGTAGCCCATCTAAATCTAATGGGTGATCCTGTAGCTCGGTAAATCAAGAGAGTTTGCTCCGGATTTATGATGCAGGAGGGTGTATCTCGTAGACTTGGAATCAGTATTGTATTCTGGTTTGCCTTCTTTCTGGTTTAAAATTAGCGATTGAAAAGATATATATACAAGCAATTGTACGAGATTGGATGTAAGATTTGTTAATCCGAACCAGTATAAAATTACTCATGCCTTCTCTATTACTTTACTTTATTGCTTTTATGTTTATTTATGATTACATCTATGATTGATTGTTAGTATGAATCTGTGTTTTTAATATGTGATTTGATATTAATCTTGAAAGAATTTTAAAAGGTTTACATAAGTCAAAAAACACTATTCATCCTTTTTTCTAGTGTTAAAATCCATTATTCCACAATTCACAAATGGTTGTCTCTTCAGGTCGTTAAACAAACTAGTGTAGAAAATGATCTTATCGCGTCCTTGATCGTCGATGTTGTATCGAGGCCTGGTGGTATTCTTTCACCTCCGTCGAGGGCTAATCTTAATGTTATTTTCTAATGGAAATATGATTTGAAGATGTATTGCGAGGCCAAATTTCATGGGTTGAAGAATTACTATAGAAAGGGCTCATTTTCAACTTCTTAGGCAAGAAGCGGTTTTAGTCAATGTTTCGCGTCATGGGACCGTAGATCTCACCGTTATGACAACATCATAATCGATGATTCCTCTGGGGAGAATTTGAATCGTAGCATAGTTTGTTTTATTATAAGCCGTAGTTTCGACCTTAACTTTTGATGCAACTTTGCATGACGATAAATTTATTTTCTCCTGTCATGTGTGCAAATGCGAGGAATCACACAGATATGAGCAGATTTTCAGTAAATTTTAGTTTTTAGTATTTTCTTGGCAAGCTTTATTTATTTTATGGAATTGTACCCGATTTGTAGGTTGTACCACATTCCATGCATTATCTTTTCTTGCCATTCTCAATTGATTGCTCATGCAGTTCATGCTCCTTGAGCTTATTTTTGGTATTCATGCTCTATTGTGCTCTTAGCACGGTACGCTCGCTATTTGGGTGCAGACTATATTTTGACGGTGAAGTCGGGTCGCGTGTCTACAACCTTTTAATTCACGCGTTTGGTTTTTTTACTGGTTCAGGCTGTATAATATCCTTACGTTCAGTGTACATGATTGATACAGCAGTTAACTTATTGTATTATCCAATCGCTTGCATGATTTTATGTGGAATTCCATAGTTCTGTGTTACTGAATTCCCTCCCTTTTTTTTATAATGAAATTAGGTGCAACCACTAATGCTGCAGCTTTATTAAAGAAAGAAGGAGCTAAATCGGACCTTACCTATGCCACACATGCTGTTTTCAGGTGAAATATGGGTTACATATTATATCAAAGGGTTTTTAGGCTCAAGGAAAAAGTTAGAGAAAAATTTAGTCTCAAGGACAAGAAGTTTGTTTTTTAGGCTGAAGGACACTTTTTAGTGTAAATCACAGAATGATAGTTGTAACTATCATTTTCAATTTACACTAAAAAGTGTCCTTCAGACTAAAAAATAAACTTGTCGTCCCCGAGACTAATTTTTTTTGCAACTTCTTCCTTGTGCCTATTTACCTGTTATATATCAATGTTACAAAAATAGGAGTTGTATCGATATTTCGTTTTTTCTATTATACTGACATGAGGTCAAAGAAATTTACATTTGTATAAATTAGAGCTGATCTGCCATTTTCATATTTGTACGCAGCAACTAGCAAATGAATTTACTGAATTAGAAGTATAAATATTGTGCATTTTGTAGCCCACCTGCAATTGAGAGATTATCTGGTGGCGTTTTTAAACAAGTGATAATCACGAACACAATTCCAGTAGTTGAAGTTATTTTCCTCAACTGACTGTACTTTCTGTTGCAAACCCTCCTGCTAAAGTCATTTTGCGCATTCATGGCGATGCCTACGTTAGTGACATTTTCCAGTGATGCACAGGTCCTAGAGTATTGTATTTATTTTTGTCTTGTTTATATTCGATTTAGCTTTCTATTTTCTTATTTCTCGTGAGGGAATGCAGCAAAGAGAATCCTGTAAAGATGCTTGTTAAATCATTTTGTTAATTGATGCTACAATATTGTTCATCTGATTAAAATAATGGTACCCTTGTAGCAATGTATGAAAATATAATGTTTCTATCCAAAGAAAATTCCATTGTAATTTTATGAGAGGAAAAAAATTGTAATTTTTTGTTGGTTTTGATTAAAGAATCATTTGCATTATTCAAATCAAGATGATGTTCAAACGTATTTGTAAAAGAAGATGAAATGAGAAAAAAAATAGTAGTACAAGAAGAAAATTACAAGTTTTTAACTTCATTTTATAATATATTATTTTCAAGTCATATTGCTTACACTATCTCTGATTTGAAAGTGTCCGAGTGTTGCTTGTTTATGTTTAACTCTTCAAATTTTGATCATAATTCATAACATTGTTTGTACTGGACGAAGAACGGAAGTAGAAGTTGTAACTTTTTTTTTGGCCTGGAACATTTACACTGTCATAGCATGCAAGCGATGCAAGAAATTATATTCTTATGATAACACTAGTAACACAAGCACATATTAAGCTCATTTCACGGTTCACAGATGAAAGAGCTAAACATACATAGGTAAATGTACGTTGAAACTTGAATTTGAAACAAATAATCAAGAAGAAACAAAAAAATACAAACAAATTAACAACATTTCTGGCGTGCTTCCATCATCTGGTTGTTGGGCACATCGATAGGTCGATCAAATAACAAAACGATAGGGTTCAGAAAGGACTTTTAAAGTTCATGTTTGATGTAAGAAGGAACGAGAGACTTCCGTCGAACAAATTAATTATCTATGAGACAATAGAACGTAGTGTTTGGTTTAAAAACGAATTTTATGTTTTCGGTTTTCAATATGTACGTCAAATATGAAAAGAATGGAGGGACGACGGATGGGATGAAAGAAAGACGGATGAAATGACGAAGGGAACAGGACGGAAGAATGAATTATTTAACGTGTTTGCGTTATTTCTTAAAACACATAAAAAAACATGTTTTCTATTTTGCATGCTAACTACGTTTTCTAAACCGGTCGTTTTCGATAATATACATGTGTCATGTGCATTTTTGTCTGAAAGAAAATCCATAAAATAATAAACCAAATTCAATCGAAATGTTCTCAAACGAAGTCTTTGAAATTATGCACTTTCGTTGTTAACTTACATGATAAGTAGAAAGCTTTTATGTTAACTATAAGATCTACATTTGCATAAATCTATATTGTTTAACCATAAAATAATAAACCAAACACTACCGAAACTGTTGCTTCTATTATAAATGAAAACTGTTACTTTTATCTATTAATTAACTCGGATATATGTTCCAGTGCTTATCTAATTTTCCTTATTCCTCTATCTTGACTTCAAATGCGTTCACAAACAATTTTTGCTTTGTTTCTCATTTTTTCCACGTCGGAAACTAGGAGCAAAGCATGTTATCTTCTACCATCCACGCAAGGAAATTGAATATTTTGAAAATGATGCATCAGACAAGTCCGACGTGATGAACACTGAAATTTAATTTTAACTTAAAAAACCAAATAATAAATTTAAAACAAAGGTCAAAGAACAATAAGTCACAAGCTTTAAAAAATTATATATGTTTATAACTTGTAAGAATATTTATTTTCTGTATGTGTGTCTATGTGTGTGTATAAAGTTGCTAAACAAACTTTTGTAAAAAGTAAAACCATATAAATAATAAGTTGATATTTTTCATAGAAAATTGACACTGGTAATCATCTCAATTACAATTCCTAGCAATTGGGATAACCAAACTCTTTGGGTGAAATAGATGCAAAATAATCACCTCAAAAGCAGGAACTTCTAGTCTATCACAATTCCCAGCAATTCCAGCTGGCTTTGGAAATGTCTTCTCCAATTGAGACTAACTCTCCTCCCTCTAAACAAATACAGTGGTGAAGCTCATGTAATCACTTATTATGGAGTGCTTTTGGGTTGAATCTAGCTCGGTTTGAATTATATTATATTATATAACCAAAGGCTAGCTTTTAGTATTCCTTGAGAATGCATAGACAAGGAATTACATGTTATAATATATGTAAATTATAAAGAGTGAATATGCAATACAACATTTGTTATATTTTGTTTAGTCCCACATTATAGGATAAGTTAAATCTCAAGCTCTAAAACTTTTATATAATGGAGCATGTGTAATGGAAATATATTACTAAGTTCAGAAATGAATAAAATGTTTTTTTTTCTAATGGCTTCTTATTTTTATATGGTTTAGAAGTAACGTTTTTTTTGCGAAGTAACGTTAATTAGATTGATTTATTTGTTTGTAAAGAAATCAATTCGTTGTGACAATATTTTATATTTTAGGCCGCAATAATGTTAAATTGCATTCATCTTTTTAATCATAAATGCATTAAATGTTTTCGTCATAGTAATAAATTAAATTACCTTATCATCATTAATGCATTGACTATAGTAAATTAAATGATGTTGTGTTTTTATGTTTGGAATAAGTGTAGACGTATGGTTTATTATCTGGTGTATTTATTTTAGCAAACAATGTTCGATATAACGAAAGAAATAAGTTTGAATAACAAGCTGAAGTTGTGAAAAGATTTTTTTTCAACCAGAAGTTATAACTCAGTCCAAGACCTGAAGTCCTGAATTATGTAATGATTTGTTGATAAATCTATGACTTGAAATCTTACAGTTATTTTTTTATTAGTCGAAATGTATAAGCTTCTAAACAAGAAGTTCACACAAAATTTGAGAACCCGAAATTCATAATAAATTAATGAGCTTGAAGTTCATGAATTAGAAACCAGAAGCTTTCTTGAAACTATGTGAAATGTTAAGATTACACTTCTTGAAGAAGTTAAAAGAGATAAAAACATCTTAACCAAGATTATGGCAGTGCGTTCAAGAGATTTCAAAAATCACAAAATGAGTTATATCTTACTTACATCTTTGCATTTACATATTATGTTGACCAAATATCCTAAAGGTATTGTGTTGTATGGCATTTAAAATATGTCTTGAATTGAAAATTAATTATTAATTTAGCTTTGAAAAGAATGTTCATTATTTATAAAATATGAATTCAAATGACTTTTAGTCCATATTTCTCATTTTTCATTTCAGTTTATATGTTGTGGTTGGTTTAAAATGTTTTCCCGCATTATATATACTTCTATGTAAAAGTACACATGGTCAGTTTATAGGTTCTGTGCAATGCGAAATATAATTTCATTTCAATATGTGCAGCTTTAATTTAATTATTCTCTCTGTTGCTTTCTTGTTGATATATCTAAATATAGATCTGATCTTTACTAATCGCACTATGTTATGAAGCCTATAGTTTTGAAAAATTATTTTTGGGTGCATTAGTCAAGCTATTTAATTGACGAAATACATTATAGTATTATCCAGAGGAGATAACTCATATAACGTACTATTTAAGTTTATGGATGTGCGTGTATATAATCTCTTGATGAGATGTTTTCTTTAAAATTTATATTGCAAATCCAACATCCCAGAAGAGATGTTATAGAAATTTTATTTTTGTTAGATTGCAATTCCTTAAAAAGAAACACTATATTCCTTGAAGGAATATCATATAAAACATTAGAAGTAATAAAAATAATTTATCTCTAAAAAAGGTATCGTATACTAATATTACAGTTTAGAAGTAGTGGTTCTATATCTTGCATCTTACTTTCATTTGGTGCATATAATTTTGTTACCGTATTAAAAGTTTGATGCGACATTTCAAAAACAGTTACAACAAAAATCTCCAATGGAGATATTTTATGCTACTGCAAAAGTACTAATTATGTAATTTATGTGAAAGAAATATTGTATATTGATATGACATTCTAATAGTTTGCATATATATCTCTGGAAGAGATAAGTTTGCTCCAGAAGTGGTGATAGTAAAATATCTCTAGAAGAGACTTATACATTTGGAAATGATCAAATATCTCTAGAAGATATTTGTTTGTATATTTGGTAATTTTATTAAACCAAATAAATGTATAGAAATTTGATTATGAAGGATTCCAATTTAGTTTAGATTTGATTCTAACTTAAAATTTGAGAGCTATGTAATATGTATCATATATTTCATTATGATTATATCAAACCTCCCAAATAGGTAAGATATCAAACTGTCTCTAGAATACACTATTTTATGTTCATGCGTCTAATTATATGCTAAAAGTCATGGTCATATATATTATTTCATAAGAAATATTATATGTACAACCCTTTTTTGAAGAAATATCTTTAAATATTCTTTTGAAGAGATAGTCTATATGTCATATCATACATTTCATGAAAGCTATAAATACCATCTTGAAGAGGTTTATATGTGCAACTAATATAATATAATATATTTATAAAATTCCAAGTGTCCAGTAGCTACTCTTATTTTTTTGGGTAAGTATATCTCTTTTATTGAACTCTCTAGAAGAGATGTGTAGAAATGTATATATGTAATTATAATTATATATTGTTCTCTCATAAGTAATCATAATTAATGTTTTAAAGATATGTTTGAGATATAATTGAGAATTAAAATTTAACAACTTGAAGTTGTGTGTATAAATATTTGAACCAGAAGTTTTATATGGTTCCAAACCAGATGTTTTGAACATTATCATACCGTCATGAAGCATGCCTATTGACATAGATCTACACACAGAAATTAATAGTTGTAATAGTTTGTTCTAAAACTCACTAACTCAAATGAGAAAGAATATGCAAATATATAATATATATGTAATAAGTGGATGCACGTATATATCAATATATCTAGATATTCAAATAACAACTTGAAGTTTGTTATGAGCTAATCTTATAGATTATGCATAAATATAATTCAGTGATTCAAAATTCAATCAACATAAATTTTGAACGACCTGAAGTCCTGTATGTATTCAAATGATCTAAATAATAAGTAAATTCCTCCAATTGGTTAGATCAATGAACGAGAACAAACTCTAATAAGCAATATCAATTGAATGCATCTTATCAAATGATAAAAGAATTATCCTCCTATAATAATATGTATGATGTATTTTCTAGTAGCAATATCATAATGGATCAAAATGAGAATCCAAAGAAGATTACGATTAAATGTGAAAATGTTCGTCAACATTGAGGGGGGGGGGAGGATAAAAGAGATGCAAAAGCTTAAGTAACTTAAATAAATTATCAATAATATCCCAAGTATACTTGCTACAACTAGTTGTAATCTTAGAAGGACCAAAGGGTATAATCACATCTAAAGTGTAGTAGAGAAGTTAGTTTGAAATATTTTTGAAGAAAGCAATAAAGATGCCAAATATAGAAGGTGAGTGTTTTTTAAGAAACACTTAAAGGTGCCCTGGAAGAGACCCATGACATGATTGTCAAATAAAACTAGAAGTGGTTTGGGTACCTAAATAGAATAAATATTGAGATATCAACAAATCATATCTAGAACTTACAAGAAATAATCACCAATGATAAATTTTTAAATAATAAAAAACGCTTATGTTTATAAATAGATTAAAGATCTTGAGTTAGAGGAAACACGATTGGCCATCATGAATCCTTTACTAATATAGAAATGTGGACTTGTAATCCGCAAAGTAGCGAAAGTGTTTGAAACACTTAATATACCTCAAAGATATAAATATTGCTTAAATCATATTAAATGATGAAAGCATACAAATTCCTAAAGAATATAAATAACTTTAGTGGTCATAAAGAATGCAAAGAATAAGAAGCATAGATTACATCCAACTTTTAAGCATTTTTGTAATGAAAATCTTGATATAATTCATGATAAGCAAATTACTTTCTATTTTTTAGTATTATTGTAATGAAACTTTTAATATTCATCAAAGGTGCTGTTGCAATATACAAAAATGATTTGAAGCACAAAAATAAAAGCATATGAAGTGTTTTTCCTAAAGAATATTAATAACTTTAGTGGTTATGAAGAATGCAAAGATTAAGGAGCATAGATTACATCCATCTTTTAAGTATTGTTGTAATGGAAATCTTGATATAATTCATGATGAGTAGATTACTTCCTATTTTTTAGTAATGTTGTAATGAAATTTTTAATATTCATCGAAGATGCAGTTGCAATATGAAAAACTGGATTAAAAATAGATTACATCCTTCTTTTAAGCATTTTTGTAATGAAAATCTTGATATAATTCATGATAAGCAAATTACTTTCTATTTTTTAGTATTATTGTATTGAAACTTTTAATATTCATCAAAGATGCTGTCGCAATATGCAAAAATGATTTGAAGCACAAAAATGAAAGCATATGAAGTGTTATTCCTAAAGAATATTAATAACTTTAGTGGTTATAAAGAATGCAAAGATTAAGGATCATAGATTACATCCATCTTTTTAGTATTGTTGTAATGAAAATTTTGATATAATTCATGATGAGTAGATTACTTCAAATTTTGTAGTATTGTTGTAATGAAACTTTTAATATTCATCGAAGATGCAGTTGCAATATGTAAAACTGGTTTAAAAATAGATTACATCCATCTTTTAAGCATTTTTGTAATGAAAATCTTGATATAATTCATGATAAGCAAAATACTTTCTATTTTTTAGTATTATTGTAATGAAACTTCTAATATTCATCAAAGATGCTATCGCAATATGCAAAAATGATTTGAAGCACAAAAATGCAAGCATATGAAGTGTTTTTCCTAAAGAATATTAATAACTTTAGTGGTTATAAAGAATGCAAAGATTAAGGAGCATAGATTACATCCATCTTTTAAGTATTATTGTAATGAAAATCTTGATATAATTCATGATGAGTAGATTACTTTCTATTTTTTAGTATTGTTGTAACGAAACTTTTAATATTCATCGAAGATGCAGTTGCAATATGCAAAACTGGTTTGAAGCACAAAAATGAAAGCATATGAAGTGTTTTTCATAAAGGTAGCATACAAAATGCATAAAACGCAAATCATATTTGGAAGAAACAATCTTGAAAAATTTGATTGTTTCGAAGGAAACTATTTGTAAATGATGAAGAACTAAAGAAAGGAAAGTTGAATTATTGTCCTCGGATTTTTAACGCTTGTCTAAGCTATGTTACAAAAGTATTTTGTAACGTTGTGACATTTCGACGCTCGAAAACCGACATGAATACATCCACTGTATCAACTACCGAGCAATCGAAGGCCGGAAAACCATACCGTTAGGGTTAAAGAAAATGTAGAAGATAGAAGAAGAGAGAAAAGATAGAACAGAACAGAAAGAAACAACAGAACAATATATGAATCTCACAACCGTAGTGGAACAACATATAATAGATAAATGAATAATCTTTAAACAAAAGAACTATATCAGTTATTACATTACATCACATTACATTACATTATCAGAGTGTACAACAACAAACAACAACAAACAGCGGAAAAGAAATACTATATACTAGTGAATACGCCATGCCATCCAGCTTGCCTCCAGCAACTCCTGAATTCTAGAATATCCTGATTACCTAACTCTAGACTGCCCGTGTGGGAATTGGTGGGCACCCAGAGTTTAGAAAGGAAAACAATAAACTCCGAGCCAGTCATGGGACTGGTGTGATAACTTAAAACAGTTTATTTTTAAAACAAAGTAAAGGATAATTTTAAAATAGATTCGCAATGCTTTTTAGAAAATGAGACTACCATAAGGCCTCCCGTACACACACACAATGCAAACGCAGAATCAGAAGAGATTTCTCCTTATGATAGTCAAAGATGCTTTATACGCATTAAAAAGAAACATTTGATATTATTACTAGTGCATAGTGCAGAAAACAATTCGAAAGTAAAGATATAAATCTTAGCTAGCATAGGCATTTCACACTTATGTCTACTATAACTACCATGTTCAATAGCAGGTTACCGCCACATTCCATGGCAGGTTATACAACTAAAACCGTACAGGGTTCGTATTGTTTCTTTGGATTTCCAACAAATGGTCTGGCCAAGGAACTTCCCATTGCCACATGGGTACGCCTCTGGAAAGATGGCCCGAGAACCTAACCGGATCTCTGCCAACACAAGGCCGGGTTACCCCTAGCTGGGTAACTACTGACACGAATATGTCATTCCCCGATCGTAACCGATCAATATCCGAGGATCCTCGATTCCAACAACCACAAAGTAATAAATTTGCAGCAACAACATAGGTTAAGTATCTGGGCTCCATACCATGATACCACCTATATCCAGAAGGAATGACATACACTAAAGGGGCGCTACCCCCTAATAACCTTGCTGCATCCTTCCTGTTTTGACCATTTTCGAGGTGTGAGGTCCGACGAAGTCTCGTCCACAAAGCCACGCTTTATACAAAAGCTGTGCTTTGTTCAACAAATGCTCAACGGCACTTAGCATATCACACTACTAAATTGGGAGTATATCACTAATAACCTTCAACTACATAACCTTTGAGCTCGTACGTCTCAGAGAAGGGTGTTAAGCTAAGAGAATAAATTCTCAGTCACCAACAGAAATATATTTGAAAGAAATCAGCTTTATATCTCAATTTGTAATGTCAGACATACAATCCATAAAGTCTGTTCCGAGCTTGAACAGAACCGAAGGCACTTCCAAAGAAGCCCTCGCAATCTGGATATTTACTAATCACGTCCGGACTTCCCGTCACTAAGGGTGATAAAACCCCTATATCGGAGATCAACCAATGCAGAGTCATTCGACGGTAATCCTTCCGTTTTCAAAAATATCCGGTCTTCAACACCGGTCATCAAATGCAATCCATAGCGACGTATCACATATTCAGAATGAGTTATACGACCCCAAGGTCCTTTCCCGGCTAACCCGAATAGTGAGCGCTTATTTTGAAAATAAGTGTGGCATTCAAATTCAAACAAATCACAACAAATACCTATTTAAAGGTAAATATTGATAGCCGGTTATTTAACTATCAATAGGTATGCTCAACATCACCAGATTCCAAATAATTTTCCAAATTATTTATTTTCCAAAATATATTTACTAGATATATAATTTCCACACTTCAACCATTTGAAAGCAAATTTTCAAATCACTTTCCCCTTTACCACTTTTGAAAACAAATTTCAATCATTTTCCTTACGCGGAAATACTTTCATTTCAAAATGGTTCATCTAAACCAATTAAATAAATCCTTAACGATTTACTTTATATTTACGTTCCAAATCCGTAAATTTATCTCCACACTTCAAAAATAAATCAACGTTTATTTTTAAACAAATTTCCCTTTCTTTTATAAATTCCATAGTGAATTTACAACTCCAAAATATCTATGAATATACGATTTCCAAATCGATTTCTAATATTCATTTTCAATTTATCTTTAAAAGATAAAATCTCAAATTTTATTCATATCCCATTTACACGCCAAAATCCATTTATAAGTAAATTTAACTATATATCTTTTATTTTACAAAATCTATTCATTTTATTACTTCTCAATTTATAAATCTATAAATTTCATTACTTACTAATCCATCCATTTACTATTTCATTTTAACACAAAAAAACTCGTTTTATAATTCTATTATTTTTAATTTATAAATATCAATTTTGTAAATCTTTTATATAAACCGTTTATAAAAATCCAAAAATCTCAATTTAAACTATTTTATAAAATTCATTAACTCCATATTTCAAAAATTACATTTTAACTATATTTCTCAAAAATCATAAATCTTTATAATATTAAATTTGTATAACGTTAATTTATTTAAAATGAATTAATTCAAAATTTTAATAAAACGTATACTTTCAAAAATCACTTTAAAACCCTTTTTAAATTTGAAAATCATCACTTTAAAATCTTTTTTATAATTCCAAAATTGGCCCAATGATGCAACACACCAAATAGTCAATCACGACAACAAAGACATCATATATCAGTATATGATAATAAAAAAAATATCACAATATCTGTAATCAAATAAATACTGGTGAGGAATCCAGTTGGATCCCTACAACCTGTTTCCCCGCATCCACAGATGTTAGCACAATACCAATTCCGTTCCAATAGGAATATTCGCGGTACATAGGATTTATAAAATACTATCTGCTATTATGCGGCGCAATAGGGTCTCATCCGCTATATAATGCGGGAAAATCATCTCCAAGTACATAAATAATACCAATTTCACTTTGCAGTGAAATATTCGCGGTATATGTTTTTAATAAATAACATCCGCTTAATATACAGCGTATAATGTCTATTTAACAATCAATAGATAATAATTTATCATCCAGGCATACAATCATCAATTTTAAATCTAACTATATAAAATTTAAATCGAAACAATTCGATTGAGTGAGAAGTTTTCACCTTGAATTTCCGATATCAGTTCCAGCGTTTTATTTCGAAGAAAATTGAACATGCGTTTAATTTTACCCGAAATTTTCATTACGTCCAATCGACTCCAATCCAACTCTATCGCGTAGTATTCGTCAATACGGTTCCAACGCAACTTGTTTCGTAATTTTTCGACCTCGTATGAACAAGATATGATTTTTCAAAGTTTATACGAATTAACATATATAAATTTACAAATTAAATTTTTATTTACAAACCCTAAATCAATCGTGACCGTTGATTCCTGAGCAACCAAATCTGGCCGTGAATCACTTTCTTCCCATTCACGCGAGAAAACACCCAGGCCTGTTCGAAATAACCCATGCCGCCATCATAAATCGAATTTTCGCACCCTACCCCGATGTCTTCCACGATGATCAGATGGCGCAACGCCGCGCGCCTCCCCCAAAGTCACCACCGGCCTGAATCCGGCTCCACTCGGTCAGCTGTAGCTCGCGAAAATCGAGAACGAACGTGGATGCTTTACAGTGAAATTCCCATCGATCCGTTGCTCTAATCGCGATCATGACCGTTGGATAGCTAGTTCGCAACGTGCTCTACAATATTGTAGTTGGTGATTTCTTGTAATTGTTAACGGATTTGAAGAAATTAGAGGAAGAACGGAGAACAATTTCGGCCATTAATATTATCACTGGCGGCTGTAACCCTAGCCAGGGTGTTGAGTGAGAAAAATGAAAAGAGTGGTGCTTTTATAGAAAATTTTCAAATTACTATTCACTCGAAATTTTCCGAACTCCAAACAAAGCGTGCTGGCTGGCGTTTCCAGGGTTTACCCCGCGTTCCGGACACAATGGAATAGGTTTTGGAGGCTAATTTGATCATCTGTGCGAGTTACGGAAATAAACGATCGATTTTAAATTAAATCGGTTAAGCTAATTTCTATGCGTTTGGGCTCGACCCGGACAAACGGTAAATCCAATTGACACGAAATTTGAAACCATACAATAATATCACATTACGGATCCGATGAAACTGGTTTCGTCGAAATCCGAGGCTGTTTAAAAAATGGCTATTTTAACTCGTCAATTAAATATTAAAATATTCAATTTTCACAAATTAACTTTAAATTCAATTTTTTAAAAGCTTTATAACATCACTCTAGCTCCAGTATGATTTAATAAAATTTTACAAATCATTTTTAATCATATTAAACCCAATTTCCAATTATTTCTGTAATTTCGACTATTAAATTATCGATTTAATTATCCAATTAAATCCAATTATTCGAAATAAAATTTATTCGACTATTTAATTTCACTTATTAATATTTAAAATCAATTAAATATACAAATTTTAATTAACAGAAAATCTGGGTCGTTACATATTTATAACCGATTTGAATTATAATGACACATGTTGAAACTTAAAGGGAAAATCATAAAATTAGGGGGAGCATACATAAGTATGTCATAATGTACCCTTTTTCTTTCATTAAGATTTTTCCTCTTAATAAGGTTTTAATGAGGCATTACATTGATTCAGAAGTGTCAAACTCTATTTGATATCAATGATTAAAATATGTCATCGTACTCTTTTTCTTTCACTAAGATTTTTCCCAATGGGTTTATTTAGTAAGCTTTAATAGGACATTATTTTGATCATGAAGTATCAAACTCTTTAGAAGAAATATCATTATATGAATATCTACGATTGCACAAGTTGCACTCTTTTCCTCGTTAAAGGTTTTCCCATTTTGTTTTTGTAGTAGAGGTTTTTAATAAGGCAACGTACAATATCTATAGCGACTGAATGGATATATGAACGCGGGACAATAATGAGGGTGAGCAGTTATCATACACATTTAAAAATGGACAATTTAAAGCTACCATATGAGCATCCAAGATTTTAAAGACACATATTCAAGGGGGAGTGTTATAATATATGTAAAGTATAAAAAGTGAATATGATATACAATGTTTGTTATATTTTGTTCCTACATCATGTGATAAATTCAATCCCAAGCTCCGAAACTTTTATATAAAGGAGCTTGTGTAATAGAAATAGATTACTAATTTTAGGAATTAATTAAATGTTTCCTTATTTTTTAATGGCTTCTTATTATTATATTGTTTACAACACTGCATCCACTTTGATCAAATTATCTTACCTTACTCAAACGACAAAAACTAAAAATCAATTTAACATTAGTATTGTTTACATAGCTCTCTGCTCTGATCATAACTGTCCAAGACATCCATGTTACAAATGAATATGGAATAGTTACAAAACTAAAAAAGACAATCTAATGCTATGGAAGATTATCCAAAACACAATCCTTATACAAGACAACTAATTTTAAGGGATCATCCGTTCTGCTCCTTCTTCCATACTTACACTGAGATGTGGTTCATGATTGAAACTCTGTTGGATTCGTGCCTAAATGAGACGCAGCATAACTTTCTGCTTCATTTATTGAAACTCAGTCGCTCCGCCCCGACTTCATTTGATTATGATGACAATTTGAATTGCAAACCCTAGATCCAGTTGGAATCAGGCGATTCAACTATTAATCTGCATGCTCCTTCCCTTTTTATGCTTGCTGACCCCTCACCAGTTCTCATGATGGTTTGAAAGTAGTACTGATTGGGGGAGCTGGTTCTTGTCGCAAACGTTATTTCACGCGCAATTAAGATAAGATTTCTCTTGCTTATTTCATTTGTCGTAGAAATTGGATTTGATTGTTTGTAGTCCAGTGTGATCAATCTTAGTCAAGTTTCTACTGGTAACGGCTTTAGACTGGAAAACCTTATTATTATGTTCTTGCCAAATATGTCATACGGTGGTTGTCAACACTGTATCAACAAAGGTCCTTCATTATGTATGTTTGCTGAAACTTGTTTGTGATTTGATCGATGATATCATTTAAATAATTCGTTCCATAGTTACTGAGTTGTATGCTTATGCTGCTTGCAATTTGATCCAAAATAAATTTCGAATAGTTGCATTCGAAAAATTAACGAATAGATGGTTCAAAGTTTGAGTTGCACAATAAGCGGTCTGTTGTAACTGGATCAGCTCACACCAGAAGTTATAAATAAATTCTCTTATTGGAACTTTAATGGACCTATGAAATCTAATTCATTTAGAAGATTTCCAAATGTTATTTAAATAAAAAAATATTTTATTTAAATTTATAAAATAATGTATTGTATTATTTAATTTTATGTTATATTAAATATATGTGTGTGTGTGTGTATCACATACACATATATAAGTGTGTGCATGTGTAAAGTATCAATCTGAAAGTATAACATGGCCGTAAGTTACACCCTGTAAAATTTACATAAATAAATTAATAGTTAATAAGGCTTCAAAATTGGAATGTGAGCAAATGACGGAATTTGATCATGAAACATGCACTATTGCGTACATGACGATTTTAGAGCAACTTTCATATTTGGAGTTTCGTGATCGGAGTTCAAATAAAGAAGTTATGAGCGTTTAAAGCATTCGAAATGAAAATAATTAGAAAACAAAAGTAGTAATAAATATAATTAATAAACGGGACCCCACCGGTCGGCACCCACTATGGACCGGTCGACCGCTCATAGGGGTGCAGTCGACTGACCGATGCACATCGGCTAGGATTTGAAGCTTGGTCAATGACCCGGATTTAAAAATTTTAATCTAATGGATACACCTGATTCGAGTACTTATAAATACAGGCATAACCCCTCACTTCTCTTCTCATAATTTCTGATTCAAGCAACCAAACTCTACCAATTTCTCCTCCATTATTCCTCATAACTATAAAATAATTTGTATCTATACAAATTCGGGAAAAGCAGAATTATTTTGGAGAAGAGCAGAAAAATGAGGAGAAGCGAATCAGCGTTGCACAATAAAGAGGTAAATTTCAGTATTATGAATTTATATTCCTCTTAATCACAAATTTCTTCTTGGATCTATAATTCTAATAGTATGCATATACCATGTATACATATTTCTTTGGACTAAAAAGGGGATGGAGTTGAACTAAAATATCAGACTCATATTTGGAGATTTGGAAAGCCTGAAAAAGCGAGTGAAAAATTATGCAATGTAACTATAATATTGGAATTTATTTCATTGGGTTTTTATTTAATTATTATGCCTAAATAAAGTTCTATAGAGTTGTAGGTTCGAATTAAATGCATAAAATATTGCCTACATATTCTGTAATTTAGGAATATTACTTACACCTAGATCTGGAGGTTAGTCCCCAAGTTATTAAAAGTTGAATATCAATAAAGTATAGAATTTATTCCAGATCTACATTGGGTCGTAAAGATGTTAGTATAATTTAGATTTGCCTTAATTCCATTGGAATGTGAATTTCTGTTTTTTAATTTGTTGGAAATATTATCCATGCTACCTCCATTGATCGTCTAATTTCTTAAATATACAAAAAAATTGTAGCGTTTCGATTGACAAGTAATATACACAAAAAGGGAAAGATATGTGTAAAGTATGGATTTTCTTTCCGGTTTGCATCGTATATTTCAATAAAAAGAAAAAAAAATTCTTATAATTTCAACCGAAGAAAATCTCTTATTTTAGATTAATTTATAGAAGGTTATAACAGAAAACTTTTTTGTAAGGATAATTCTAACGGGTTAAAATATGGATGGAAAAACTATAGTTATGGATTAATAACTAGAAACAAAAATATACATACATGAATATGTACAACCATGCTACACATTCAAAAAAAAAAATATAATTAATGCAACATAATACACGTTAATATTTGTAGTAGATATATTTAGAACGTTAGAACAAATCGCATAACAAATAATAATATTAGGAAATAAAGATGGAAATATTTGTAACTTCAAAATTAATTAGTTAATAAATGTGCAATAAATAAGGAGTTATAGGAATTTAAATATGTTATAAATGGATTAATGAGACTGACTAATTAGATAAGGTAAAATTTTAATAAGTAAATAAATGTCATTAAGAAAATGTTCTGGTAAGATAATAATCATTTATTTGGAGCAAAGTGGCATTTATAAAAATTGTAAATAAACATGTTAGGTAATAATTAAATATTATAAATCAGTATAATGATCATTATAGTAAATTATTTAGCCTTAATTATACAAATATAGATTGGGGGTTTAGCCCAATACTTAAACTTAGGACGATCAATTTGATTTCGTAGGTTGGGATGCGAGGTTAGTAGAGTTACACAACAGAAGTCTGTCCTTCACTCAGAGACTACCTACAGTTGTGTACATTCACTACTGATGTGGAATATCGCCAACCATAAGACCCATAGAAATGGGATATGAGTTACGAATAGGAAAGAGAAAAAATACCGAGGGTTCCCATAGGATTTGAAGTACTAAATGGCCCCATACCATATAGGAACTTAGGTGTGATACATTTTAATAAAAGACAGTAAGTAACTTAAAGGGGTATGGTTATACCTCCTTTTGGCTAGGTAGTATACCATTGGATTTGGCCAAATAGACGTCATGACCATCAAGGCGGGAGGTCCGAAGAGATGGTTACCAGGCTTGAAGATCAGCAATAAACAAGACCATGAACAATGGTCAAGCATATTAGGATCAGATCCTTAATTTTTGTCCCGATCAAGGTGCAATCAGTATGAAGTGACAAGGAAGGCCTCATGAGGATATATTTCAAATTTCAAGTCGATTGGAGTTCATATGCTCGAGTTATGGGAAAACGAAGAGGGATCAGATCGTATTTAGCTTAATGGTACAACTCAACGATGATCACCCCATACTCAACAACCATAAGGCACATTGAAATAAAACTTGGGGAACTAGAATAAGGGATCCTATGGAGTCTACCCTAGGGATTGCACGCTATTTAGAGGAGTCTGGAGGGATCGGCCCTTATCCCTCCATGGGGATCGGCTATAATCAGCCTTCACAACAATGTCGTAACAAAGATCGATCAATAAATCAATTTCTACTAAATCAATTGGCATGAAACTTGGAGACTAAACATAATACAACATGGAGTAGCCCCTCTAGGGATCGCATGGCAATTGGAGAGGTTTAGAGGGATCGACCTCTATCCCTCAATATGCCGATTTGTTTAGTGCAAGTGGGCTAGTTAACCCTTAGATTATTCTTTGAATTGCATTAGTAGTATGACGATTAAATTATATATTATATTGCAAAAGCCATATATAGGAATCATCGTTTTTGATAGTTACAACCGATAGACTAGCATTGACGATGTGTATGGCCCGCTTCATATTTGAGAAGTATTAAGTAGTCAGGGATTTGGTAGTGAAATGTTAAGATGTATATATATACATAGGCATATGTGTGTGTACATATGTATATATGTGTGTGTGTAGCCAAGGTTTTAAATCTTAGATTTCGGTCCCATCTCGTCTCGAGAATTCTATACATAATATCTCATATCAGACGAGATCTCGGGGGAGATGAGTCTATCTTGGGTGTACATCTCAGATTGACATATTGGCTTTTAAAATCCTACTCGGGACAATTTTAGAGTAACTTAAGCATCTAAAATTGACATTTTAAAGATTTTTGTAATAATTGTTATTTAAATATAAACTTAATAACATACATAGTTTAAAAAAATCAATAATTTTAATTTTTTTTAAAGGATAGTGGTTACATGATTGCTTAAATGAATTTTACTCATTTGAATATTAAAAATAAAAAATAAACAAAAAGTCATCTATTTTTTCTCACTCATTAAAAAATAAAAGATAGAGTTAGAGGGCCAGTAAAAAATCATTAGAATGCAAGTTCTTTTGGACGAACATAAGAAGTTAAAATAATGTGTAAACGAAAAAACATCTTCATTTGAGATATTCTATTAAGATTTATCTGAAATCTCGTTTAAGATCTTAATATCTAGTGCGAGATGAGTGTCGAGTAATAGATAAATAAAATTTTATGTCTCGTTTCACTAAATCTCATTTCGCTCAAGTTCGAACATGAGGTCTCGAGTGAGATCTCGGGTGACATGAACGAGATTTAAAACAATGTGTATAACATATCTTGGAAAAGGTTTGGATAGATATATCGTATGCATATAAGAACTAAATGGATTAGCCGTAAATAATAGACATAGCATTTAAATGGAACCAATCGGTATAAGTTCGTGTTATGGATAAAGTGTACAATTTTTCAATAACCAAAATGTTATACTGACCTCTTCCTCATTTCAACCCACATGGCAAATTTAGAGAGACAGATCGTTGGAACAAGATAAGAACGGTTGATGTAGAAGTCTTCTTATTCATGTTCGAACCTGACAAGGTGATTTGATGTCTAAAGGAACATTGTTGATTCTGAGGTAGTTGCATAAGTCGGTATTTATGTTCTATTATATTTTTCATTCTGTTGTGACTTTAGATTGATCGGTATCTGATATACTTATGTTTATTATAGGTTACCAAAACCAATGATCTGTACTTTAATGGACTTGGATTTGGATTTTGTCAACATTCAGGGCCATTATGGTGCGAATTGTTATATTTCGTATCAGAGCTTAGGTTAATCAATCATAGGAATTAGGACATTCTAAGAGAACATATTTGTATTTCTATATATATATATATATATATGTATGTATGTATGTATGTACACCCCAAGCTCTATAAATTTCGATCATAGAGTAGTTGGGGTCGTATTCCGAAAGGATGGCCAAGGCAACCGTGAGTAAGGAAAATATTTATAGAGTTAAAAATCACGCACCCTACCCCGATTACCCTATGGAGTGTTGGCTGTATGTAAGACGTTAATTAAGAAGAGCATGAGTGCAACAGATGAAAGATTCCAGAGGCTGGATGGTGGTGGACTTCTTTGTTAAAACTTGGTTGCCTTGTGATTGTGGATTTTGATGGATTAGTGATTGAAGATGCACATTTTATCTAAATAGGTGGGAAATAAGGATCTATATGTTACAAATATCTGAAGGCAATTTCTTGCAAAAGAATGTTCATCGATCACCGTAAGATAACAAACCGAATTTTTTCATAGAGGAGTAGAAGAAGAAAAGTCCATTTCTGGGTCCGACCCATATGAGAGAATTAAAAAAATTATTGTGAAAATGCCTTGAAATGTTTGGATGGATTTCTAAAAGGATTTTTCCAAAAGGGTCTATTTGGAAACTTTAATTTTGACAGCAGGAAAGTTTTGAAATTCTTAATTATATATATAGTAATATAAAAAGATGAAGTACCTTGGTCTAAAAGGTTTTTGGCAAAAATGAGATTTCCATTTTCGAAATAAATAGAAAAGAAGCATATGATTAGCTCGATGATTTTTCCTCTTTGTAAAATCATTGGAATTTTTTGAAATCCTGTCTTCAAAGCGTGTATATAATAGAAATGACGTTTAATTTTATTGGGGTATGTAGTAAGGAAGTGTAGAAATTTCCGTTGGTAAAAATAAAAGGAATATTCCCGTATAAAAATAAACGAAGAATAATAGCTGGAATATTTTGGTGTATTTAATCTTGTTAATGGAAGAAGCAGTATAAGTTAAGAGTATTGTGAAATAAAAGAGCAAAAGGTTTGAAGTGCTAAATGGTAAGTTCGGGCTCCGTCATGTAGCGGACAACATTTTTTTGGGACATGCTAAGGTCTTGAAATCATGGGTCATTATTCATATTCCTTAAAAGCTAAAATTTAGGAATATGTTAGTGTGTCATCATTTTAAATAAAAGAAAAGGTTTTAAGGTCTAAGATTTATTACAAAATGCTAGGATCATGCATATGCATTAACTCATAAATAAATTCCGACTACTTTGAAATATGCCTTGACTTACTAAAAAAGGAAAAGGCAAATGTTTTGAAAATAATAATAATAATAACAATAAAATTTTAACGTTCTTTTTGGAAGTTTTTGTCTAAATGTTTTAAAGAAAATTGTAATAGCATGCCTTTTCGACCCTAAGAAATCAGCATTAATACATCCTCGGTATTTACATGCTGAACACCCACGTATCGAAAAGACAGATTGTTAGGATGAAAGAATTAAAATACAGAACAGTATATCACATCGTGATGAGAAATATATAATATACACATGATCTTTAGAAAAAGAAAAAACTGTAACATGTACAAAACGTCAGAGAATGCTATACTATTATAAGCCTAGACAGTTATAACAGCCTGTCCTTACAATTGCTGATAAATACTGATAGAAATCAAGAACAACAAAACAGCGGAAGAATATAAGATACGTGTATGTCATCGGGGATCCAGCTTATCTTCTGAAAGCTCCAAAGCATCCAACTAAATCTCAAAAATATGCTTGGGCTGACCGAAGCGTTATAAGAAAATAACGTCTGGGTCGATCTGGTAAATCAGCATGAGAAAACTCAATCAAATCACATTGATTTCTATATTTATAAAACCCTTTCAAAATAAAAGGTATCTCGTAAAACCACACCTGCATAAACATGGACGGAGTTTTACCTTACAATAAGCAAACCATTTATACTAGAAAATCCAGTGATATTATAATAATGTTTAAGGGGGAAAATATCAATAATCAAGTAGCTATGATGCTCGTGAGTGTACATCACAACAATATTAAATATATAATCAAAAATTGTTAAAGCGCATTTGCTAATTGTATAGGATTCCACTAAGGACCCTCATACTTCGAGAATGGTCGTCCTGCACAAGGATCAAGATATCCTTTCGAAGCAATAATACATCCCTAGTGATGTATAATAGGAAACACATAACTGGCCACACAAGTCGAATGCATATTCATGCATGCATAGCCCCCATAGGTAACTCTAGTAAGGATACGATTGCACCCTTACGGGTGAGCTAAAGCCTCGGCTATGCGTCCTATCTCTGGTTTTAGTCATTACTCCTAATGAGGCTACGTCACGCATTCCACCTCACGCACCGCCACCTGAACAGATCTCAGAACCACACACGGATTCTAATACCTCAATAGGTCTCGAAACCATACATGGATTCCCACATCCAAAATAGATCGTGGAATCACACATGGATTCCCATACCCAATGGATCCCAAAATCACACATGGATTCCCACATCTAAAATAGATCTTGAAATCACACATGGATTCCCATATCCCAATGGATCACGGAATCACACATGGATTCCCATATCCCAATGGATCACGGAATCACACATGGATTCCAACATCTCGAACAAAACTTGAATCTCCTTCAAGCGTAGAGCCTGTATACGGTTTTGAAGTGGTTACGGTTTCGAGTCATCTCATCTAAATACACTCTCATACTTACTAGGTGTTCCAAAAAAGATCAATTGATTTCCAAAATACCGAATGCCAGTTCTTTTGGAAACAATCAGATAATATATAAGAGTGGAGATCACATCCTAACCATTTAAGCAGACGGAGTTCCTTATCATTAGTCTTAGGAAAACAAAACAAGTTTATACGATAGTATAGCACGGTCGATGGTAACTGTACCACATAGTCCTCGTGTTTCTTCTAGATATTTCCAGCGTTAAATGCTACAGTGTTAAGTAGGAAATATTTTCGAACCACAAAATTAAGAAGGATTACATGTTTAGGCCAAGATTTGTTAGTCTGTTATTCAACTATCAAATAAAAAACATTCAAAATAGAGATTACATTATCCACAGAGACCACTAAGCCTTTCATTAATTTAAAATGACCTTTCAAATATTTATTAAAATATTCATATACTTATCTCACCGGTATAAGTATATCCACAAAAGCTTTCACTTTCAAACTTTGAATTTTTTTTCCATATACTTATACAATGATATAAGTATATTCACATAATATTTAAGAAATATTGCTTATTTCAAAATCATATTAAAATGATCAAACCCAAATGTCATTAAAACATGGACATTAATAACCCAAGACACTATTCCCATTTATAAATCCGCATTATTCTATAGATATCTCATCTATAAATCTCCAATTCTCCAAATCTATTTATAAAACTTCTTTATAAATCTTCAAAAACTCGTATTAAACTTCCTTTTTTTAAATCTCTAAAGCCATTTTAGAAAAAACAGGCTTCTTTTCCAAATTTACAAATGTCTTTAATGAATTATTTTCATTAAATAAAACCCTTACGTAAGTTTATCCATTTAAAATGATTTCTTTTTAAATAACATTTTATTATTTTTAAACGCCATTTACAAAACAATTTATTATTTGAAACATTTTAAGTATAATAGTTAGTTATCTTTAAACAACGTTAGTAAAATAATAAATTTAAATAACCATTGATAAAATAATAAGCTTTGAAGAAATTATAATAATATAATAATAAACTTTAGAACAAGTTAAAATAATATAATAATTGAACTTAATAATTAATTACCTTTAAAACCTTATTGATATAATAGGAAATCAAATTTTTAAAACAATATTATTATGATAATAGATTAACTTTTAAACCAATATTATTATAATATTTATTAAATAATATTATCTAAAATAATAAAAAGCAATAAGTTTAAAATATAAAATAGTTAACTTTTAAATAATAATTAACTTTAAAATCAAATTACTATCAAATAACTTTAAATATCATTAAAGTATAAATACCTTTAAATCATATTCAAAATATAACTTAATAATTTAAACAGTATTTAGAATATAAATTAGTTTATTTTAAACATCGTTGATAAAATAATTATTGCATAAAACACTTTGCTAAAATAATAATTATATAAAAATTTGTAATTGTTTAAATTTGAAGTTGAATTAAATCCATAACTTTGAGAATTCGGAAAAAGGATTAGTAGTCATAATAGTACTTAAACAAGCTACCATATCATTCAAATTAACTTTTCAAGTTATATAACTGGTATTTACATAATCAACATATATGTTAATAAATTCGACAATTAATGACCATTGGTTAACACATCACTTATTCAAATTGGCATATCAATTAACGACATATAATTAGATGTCCAAATATATAAAATAGCAGAACAAAGATTTATTCTGCTAATTATATGACCAATTAATTTAATTGGTAAAACAATGGTTTATTTCGCTAAATAGACGTTCGAATTACCATATTCAATTTACTTTAACAGAATGATGTTTATCTGGCCAAGTAGATAACACCCATGAAGTATAATTAATTAAACCACGTAATTATCCAAATTGACATGATAATAATCAGTCAGTATTAATTTATCATTAAATTATACTATATCAAAACTAACAACTATGTATACTAGAGCGTTCTACTCGTCAATACGAGTGTAACACAAAAATCTATGGATCAATCGGATTTACTACGAGGAAGTTACGGCATTTCAAAGCTTAACAACTTAGGTTTATAAAATATTTAAACAAATCAAAATAGATTTCTCACCCAAAAATAAAACTACCGGCCCACCAAGCTACCAGACCTGACCCGCATGAATAGGAACCCTTCATCCCTAATCTCAAAATGCAAGCTCCGGGAACCCAATCAACGCGTGCATGTGCACAGAGTCCCTGACCACCTATTCGACCAACAGAGACCGCCCGTAAATTTCTTTCCTCGAGCATGTCACTTCAGCGTCACCGCCACCTCCTCTAACCTCACATAGCAATTTCCGATCACCCAAAAACCCATTTTCCTTCCATACAAAATCGAGTCAAAAATAGCTCGCAATCCATCAAACGACCACTATACTCAACCATTTTACCATATGGTTCCATTCTCCAAGCTAGACCCGACGCTACTCTTCGTTTCCTCCATCGACATCGTTATATCCGACGAAATCTAACCCTAGTTTCCAACGATTGTTGGCAACCGTCGCCAAATGCCATCGAACCTCAAACAAAAATACAACTTACCCCAACTCTAATGCTACCAATGCCAACCTCTAAATCAAACCAGAACCCTTACCAAGCGTTCGCCATCAACAATCGAGTGATAGGTCCTTATACGGAACGGTGTGAAACACCTTAAGTCATGCACTCGAATCTTGGATCGAGAACTGTATAAAAAAGGGAAGTGAACTGCGTACGATCTACGTACTCATCTAAAGGTTCTTACTTAATTACCTTTTTACCTTCCCACAAATATTTATGAAATCATTTCACAAAAATTCCAACTTAGGTTCAAACATTTTAAATGATACAACTTTACTTATGCAACTTTTTCATAAATCATTTTACCTTATTACTTGCGTAATACTCTCCAACATCCTAAGAGTATATACAAATATTAATTTTGATTTACTTCCCAAAATTATTTATGAAACATTTTCATAAAACACAACTTAAGTTCACAAATTTGCATAACACTCAACTATATCCTGAGGGGAAACATTTTCATAAAACACAACTTAAGTTCACAAATTTGTATAACACTCAACTATATCCTGAGGGTATATATAACTATCTGATTCCAACTTTCTATTTTAAACTTAACTTGAGAATTAAATACCCCGTTTTTATTTCAAAATTTCTTTTGAAATGATACTACAGATTTAATCCATAGAAAATATTTATATAGCCCGAGTAGCCCTAAAATTATGCCAAGGAACTACATATTACCTAATAGTATTATACATTTCCTTACCAAGAAGGGTAATACTTAAGAGAAGTGTTTGTCATCCCGCCATATCTCTTGCCTGTTTTTAGTTACTTTTGAGCCACTCAAACTAGTTAACTAAAAAACAATTTTCTTCCTTTCGAATCCATTTTAAAACAATATATAAAGCATATATTTCCAACAAGTAGTTTTAATAAAATATCCATTCCCAACTTGCTATGGATTTGTTCGGATTCGGACTCGTGTCGACCGTACAATTACAAAGAGAATAATTTACTAAGTGCCCTACAACATTTACCGAAGAAACTATCAGATCATCACTTAGAAGATTATTTCGATCATCAAAAAACAAATCAGAACTCATCCCCCAAAATAAACCAAAGAAAACACACCTTTCTTTAAATTTTCTTTTCAAAGATATTTGTACTTTAAAAGTCATTCAAGTAAAACTATTATTTCTTTTTGCCATAAATCATTTGAAATGATAATATACATTTTTTTCCTTTTTTTTGTTTGTAAATCAAATCAATTTTTTTTTATCAAAAACAATTCTATAGCAAGATCCTAATGGTAGTAATCCCCTACTTAGATACTCGAAAATGAACACCAAAATCCTGCAGTCATCATCAGAATTATTTTACAGCGACCGAAGTACTTCAGTATTTTATATCTCCTTGAAAATTCTTAGGAATATTTTTATCCCAAAAATATTTTCAAATAATACTATTACTAACTTCTAAATCTTGAAAAAAACATTTTCCAATACCACCAAGATTTAAATTCTCAAATTCCTTTTATTTATAAACTACATTTATAAATCATATTTATATAATTTCACTTTCTTATATATAAATAATTTCACAGTTTGTTAAAATTATATCAAATTACTTTTATTAAAATTAAATTTTAACCCAACATTATCACCGATTGCTTTATAGTTAAATTATGAAACTGAATTCACAAGGCGTTCTCTTTTAATGTTCCCAAAATTTCTATCTACCTAACTCATGTTCTAAAAATGAAGATTTCAGATAATTCAACAAACAATAGTCAATGACTAGAACTGGGCGAGCATGATTAATCAAATCCTAGATGATAATAGTGGAATATTGTCATTCCTAACACACAAGCATAGAACATGGATTCTTACATCCAAAATAGATCTCGGAATCACATATGTACTCCCACATCCAAAATAGATTTCGGAATCGCACATGGATTCCAACATCTCGAAGAAAACTCAAATCTCCTCTAAGCATAGAACTCGTATATGGTTTTGGAGTGATTACAATTTTGAGTCATCTCATATAAGTACACTCCCCCGCTTACTGGGTGTCCCAAAACCAATCGATCGAATTACGGAATACTCAATATCGGTTCTTTTGAAAATAATTTGACAATCAATAGCGGACATCATCTCCTAACCATTTAAGTGGATGGATTTTCTTATCTTTCATCCTAGGAGAAAGAAACGAGTTTATATGTAAAGTATAGCACCACCGATGGTAACTGTACCATATAATCCCCGTGTTTCTTTTAGATATTTCTAGAGTCAAATCCTTTGGTGTAATGTAGGAAATATTTTTCTTTACCGTCAAAATTAAGAAGGATTACATATTTAGGCTAAGATTTGATAATCAGTTATTTAACCTTCAAATAAACAAACATTCAAAACAGATATTACATTTCCTATGGGAACCACTAAGTTTCTTAAATTAATATTTTATTAATTTAAAATCACCTTTCAAATATTTATTAATTTATTCATATACTTATCTCATCGGTATAAGTATATTCATAAAACCATTCATTTTCAAACTTGGAAAACTTTTCCATATACTTACAATGATATAAGTATATTCACATAACATCTAAAAAAGATTTCTTTTGTCAAAATCATATTAAAATGATCATAACCAAATGTCATTAAACTGGGGATATTAATAACCTAAGACATTGTTCCCTTTTATAAATCCCCTTTATTTTATAGATATCTCCTTTATAAATCTTCAAATCTATTTATAAAAATTCTTTATAAATCTTTAAAAACTCATTTATAAAACCTCCCCCTTTTGAATCTCTAAAGCCATCTAAAAAATAAACTTCATTTCCAAATTTAGAAATTTCCTTAATGAATTATTTTTATTAAATAAAACCCTTATATAAGTCTTTCCATTTAAAATGATTTCTTCTTAAATAAGCAGTTTATTATTTTAAAACATCTTTTTCAAAATAATTTATCGTTTAAAACATTTTAAATAAAACAATTAGTTATCTTTAAACATTAGTAAAATAATAGCTTTAAACAATAATTAATAAAATAATAAACTTTAAACAAATTATAGTAATACAGTAATAAACTTTAAAACAAGTTGAAATAACATAATAACCGAACTTAATAATAAGTGAACTTAATATTTAACTACCTAAAAACTTACTGATAGAATAGTAAATCAAATTTTAAAACAATATTATTATAATAATAGATTAGCTTTTAAAACAATATTATTATAATGATAAATTAACTTTTAAACAATATTTTCTAAATTAATAATAAATAATAACTTTAAAATATAAAATAATTAACTTTAAATAATAGTTAAAATTTAAATAATAGTTACTTAAAATCAAATTATTATTAAATAACTTTAAATATCATTAAAGTATAAAATAACTTCAAATCATGTTTAGAATTTAACTTAATAACTTAAAAAATATCTAAAACATGAATTAGTTAACTTTAAACATTGTTGATAAAATAATTATTAAATAAAACACTTTGCTAAAATAATAATTATGTAAACATTTGTAATTTTTTATATTTGAAGTTGATTTAAATCCATAATTTTAAGAATTCTAAAAGTAATCTCAATGGAACTTAAACAAGCTACCATGTCATTTAATTTAATATTCCAAGTTATATAACTGGTATTTACATAATCAACATCTATGTAAATAAATTCATCAATTAACCACAATTAGTTAACACATCATTGATTTGAATTGGCATATCAATAACGACATATATTTAGTGTTTGAACCAAAAATGGCAAAAACACTTAGGATTAAGGTAGGGAATAAAGTATGAAGAAAGTAAAATGAAAACCGAGGAAAAGAGCATGAAATAATTTATAGTGGTTCGGCAAAGCAGAACCTATGCCTACTTCAATATTTTATTGCTTATTTCTCACTTGGAGGCAGAATGTAACGACTCGGATTTTTGATCGTTAATTTTGAACATTTACTTCATTTTAAATGTTGAGTTTTGGAATGTGCATGAGATTCAATATGAGGTTTATCGATCAAAAATAGTGCAATAAAACTTAAGCTCCAAATTTAGCGAATTGATTAATAAATTCAATTATTGAGCTAATAATTAAAAATCATTTAAATAATTGAATTAGAGTTGAATATGAAACCAAAACGATTTCCAATGTTGATATAAATTCTATTTGAATCAGAATTGAGTTCAAAAGCCCATCTTCTCCATACGATTGAATTATGACTCAGAACCTTTTCCATTACGCTCAAAATCGGGGTATAACATTATAAACACATAGCGGCATGCCTCAATAGGAGTTCGTAACTACGCAGTAGGAAATTTGATATATTTTAAAATAAAAATAAAGATAAAAATCAAATCAAATCACCTTACCTTCTGAAATACGCTACCCTTCTTATCTTAAAATCATGTCTTCCCCTTTTCATTCTGTTACTTCAAAAGGAAAAAACGTACGATCGTACCCTTGTAATTCTCGAATCCTTCAGTCAAATAATAATAATAATAATATGAATACTGCGATCGAAGTAGCGATTTAGTCATTGAAATCGAGTACCTGGTGGCGTGAGCACGAAGGGGCCACAACCTCGATGTTTCATCTACGAAGGTTGGTGGCAAGCTGCGATTTGTTCAGGGAATTGGCGTGCACGTGGCTTCTCGTTGGAGTTGATTTGGGAAGGAGCATATCACACATGACATTTTCCACTGGCCTCCATGCAAGTTTTGACCGTTCGAAGAAAATTCTGTAGCGGCTGTGGGAAATTTATACGAGGCTATTCGAAAAAGTTATTCTTAGTATCAGCTGTGGAAAATTGTATTTAAGTGGGGTGTCGCGATGTGGAGAATGGACTCACTGTGATCTGGAAAAGCATGGCAACAATGGAGGTGATAGGAGCTTGATAGTGAGATGGTCTGGCATGCCTGAGATGTCATTCGCTTGCTGCAGGCAGGAGAGGTTCGATGATCTAGGGTGAAAATCTATATGGATCGTATATATATATATATATATATATATATATATATAGTATATGACAAGTACGTGTACGTTAGTATGAATTACATAGAATAATAATGCAGGTAAAATTAAAAGTAATTACGCCAGAATTTTTATACTGGTTCAGACCTTCCGTCCTACGTCCAGTCCCGAAGCTCCCCTTTGGAAATGCACTAACCAATTGCCCTCGCTTCGTCCGGAGGAATAGGCTTTTATGCAAGAGTATTTATTTGACAAGTACGTGTTCTAGGTAACACTGATTTTGAATACAAGTACAACTTCTTCCTATAATCTCCTTTGAGTGGTATGTAATTTTAAGCTTTGATATCAGAAAGAGATAAAAGTATGCTTTTGAATACTTTTAGAAATCATAGAGATCACAGAAAGATTATAAAATAAAGAGAGAAGAGTTCAGAATGTCAAGTTAATTGTACTTCTCGAATTCATGCTTATTTATAGATGTTGAAGAGTTTATTTGAAAAGTAACGACCTTTAGTTCATTCTATTTCAGTCCAAGAGTTGCAATGTTTGAGGAGGAAGAGTTATGACTAGAGAAAGGGGATGCAACTCTTCGATTGAAGAAGATGTTTTTTGAGGAGAAATGGACTTTACATAGGTCAGACGTCTGGCCATTTGTATCAGACGTCTAGTTTGTTTAAAAACATTAAACAGAAAGTATTGCCAGACGTGTGAGTACATATGCCAGCCATCTGACACATGTATAGGCTGTTTTCTTAAGTATGTAAAAAAGCTGGTTATTAATTTGTATGTACAAATTCTTGTAAAGATTACTCAAGAAGATTCTACATATCTTCTATTTAAGACACTAACAGAATATACTAATATTTCTCAATATAATGATCCTTGTTGCTGTCTTCAAGTCTTGGTCGTGAAAGTCTACCTGCATATGGATGATGTATATATCTATGTATATTGCATGTAAGTGATTGTATAGTTGTGGTCGTCAAAATCGAAGTTCTAACATTCTCCCCCTTTTTGATGATGAAAAATATACAATTCATTTTATAAGAAGCCCCCCCTGTCTTTTGTAATTTCTCCCCTATCTATAGGCAGTATAAACTCTCTCCCCCTTTGTCATTATCAAAAAAGAGTATACAAAATAGTACGAGGAAATACCACAATAGCATAATGTTATTAATCACAATGCCAAAGTGCTAAATCAAAATATCATAGTCAAACAAATAGGAGTTTGGAATATTATTAGTAAATAACTTATTGGTAGGAAAAATAACCCCAAAGATTAGAAGAATTGTCATCATAGTCGCTATGTTGCCATTGCGACTGATCAAGGTACTCTTCATCTTCTCGAATAAAAAGTCCATGAAAAGATTGATAGTGTTCGTAATGTTGGGCTTCCTGTGGAGGCCATGAAATGTCTTCACTTTCCTCGGTGTCTACATTGATTGGAGCTTTTCCAAGAGCATGGGTCTGTAAAGGCTCTTCGACCATTCGAGGTCTTGATGGATGTGCATGAGGTGCTGGAGGTGGTGTGTGAGATGAAGATGATGTAGATCGTGAAGAAGATCGTCTGCGAACCTTTCTCATAACCTTTCCCAGAGTAGAAACGACCTTTTCTAAAGTCTTTTCTACCTTTAGTCATTCGTGTAGAAAAAGATCATTCGAGGCGAGAAACTTCCTTATCCAAGACCTTTTGATTCAAAGATAGGATGCGCTGGTTGTGAAGTGCTACATCTCTGATACTTTCTTATTATCCTGTTGCAATTCGAGCCTCTTGAATTTCAGAATCAAAGTAATAACTTGTTGATTTAGAAGGTCTTGATGTAGATGTAGGTTGTATAGGAGTAGACTATTGTGTTGAGGTTGTTTGTGTTGTTGGTGTTGGTACTCAAAAAATGGTGTAATACTTGGTGGATTTTCAGGAAGATGCATCAAAGATAGGAAGCAAATTCCATTTTCCTTAAAATAAAGTTCTTCATATTGTGATAAGAATGAAGGCATGTCATGTGCTCGAAGAATTCGCATAGTATATATAGCATAAATAATTGTTTGACGAACTAAAGTCCAAAAGCTTTTAATTTGATCAAAAATATATTGAGCCCAATTTACTTTTGTATGGCCGAAAATAGCATATAAAACTTTAAGGTCATGATCATACACTTGCTCATGACTACCCAATCTAGGAAGTATGGTACTGATTAACATTCGGTTAAGTAGTCTAGCTTGTGGACTAAAATGGAATGGTGATAATTTTCTCATGTCATCTTCCTAAATGAGATGTGTTATTGCATCTCTTGGCTTGTGTCTCATATCAGGAATATCTTGCAATCTGATTCCTGTATAATAGCACTGTAATATTTGCCCAAGCATTTCAACATTGAATTTGATAAGTTCCCGATAAACACTTGTCCAAACCAAATTCTTCGGATCAGATGGATTCCAAATACGAATTGAACATAAATTTGTAAAGAATAAAAATACTGCTAATCGATCAATTTGACCGGAGTTAGAATCATAGTTTATGAGATGGTGAACCCCAGCATCACTTACCAAATCATCGATTTCATAATTGAAGAATCTTCGAAGTAGATAAAATGGACCATAATGTATCCTTTTCTTTTCCAATTCGTGAAGCCTTTGTCTTCCATCTTGTTCTACCATCCAATCATTAATGATTTCGTCTGTGACAAATTATTGAGAAGGTGGTTGAGAACTGGAGCCTTGGCATGTCTTCTTGCGCTTGGGAAAGGGTTTCTTTGATTTAGGTGCCATTGATTTGAAATTTTGAAAGAAAGAAGGAAAATTGATTTAGGAGTTTAGGGTTTTGTTGTAGGGTTAGGAGAAAAATGATATAAAGAATGTAAAAGATGATTTATAGAGGAGGCTGAAATGGTGACTTTGGAGCACGTTCAGATGTCTGTAGGCTAAATCAGACATCTGGTCGTATAGGCAATTTCAAAACAGAGACTTGATGCAGATGTTTGTGCTGTGTTAGTGAATTTTCCAAAGAGTTAATGCAGACATCTGGACGAACTGGCAAACATCTGAGTTGAAACGTATAATTTTTTTAGAATTATTGCTAGACGTCTATTCTAAATACCAGATGTCTATGAGGTATAGAAAATGTTATTAATATTTGAATTAAAAAATATACACAAAACATAATCATGAATGAACTTGCTTAACATGACAAATATTATTGCTCTATATCGTAGATACCTGTCGTGACAATTTTGAGTTTATTTTAGAGATTTTAGATTGTTATTATTGATATAATTTGTTAGTAAGAACAAGATCTAAAATATAAATTATAATCTTGAATAGTTTGAACCTTATTATAAGTAATATATATATATATATATATATATATATATATTAAATACAATTTTTAGAAGAACAGAGTTACTGTTTCTCCCATGAATTTGCTTTCTCCTTTGTATCCTTTTTTAATGGTCGAAGTGGAGACCAAGAAGGAGGTATTAGACTGAATTGGGCTTCAGATGTTCTATCTTCCCATAGTTCACGTAGAGTTATTTGATGAGCACGTGGAGGAGTTTCGATCAGACAGGAAGATCGTGCATGAACACAATCCTTTGTAGGAGAGTGTCCACATATTGCAAGAATGCATTTTTCTAGAAAGTTTAGATGAGCTCCTTGGTTTCAATGTGTATAGCATTTGAATGTTCATTATTTCTTGTTGGTAATGATGAACTTTATCAATTTTGTCACGAAGAGAAGCATTTTCAAGATTAATACCATATTTGGCCTTTTATACTTTCAGGGAATAGTCAATATGATACACAAGAGTAGTAGTAGGAAAAATGTGAGTGGAAGGAGAGGATTTTTGTGTTGTTTTGGTAGGTGACGTATACGAACTGTGGGAAGAAGGGGAGGAGAAATCAATGGCTGAGTAAGTTGAATCGTGATTAGACGACATTATATATAAAAGTTTAAATGTAGAGAGTGAAAGATTATATGGTTAAAAGAAATTTATCTTTGAGTTATATATAAGTTTTTCAATTTCTATAAGGAAAAATATAGTTGTTAGCTAACGAAATTATTAATTAGAAATTATTTGTAAAAAATTTGTGGTGTTCAGAAGGTTTCAAAACGAAAAGTGAAGAAGGTTTTTTGTTTGATTACTTTTCTGAATAACCATTTAGGATAATATAGTTTAGTTTATTAATTCATTATATGGATGAATTCCCAAATTTCGTCTAAGTTTTACAAAAGATTGTTCATTTAGTGGTTTGGTGAATATATCGGCAATTTGATTGTCGGTGGTAACAAATTCAAGTGAGATAATTCCTTTTTCAACATTATCTCTAAGAAAATGGTGTCGTATGTCTATATGTTTAGTTCGAGAATGGTTAACTGGATTTTTAGATAAATCGATAGCGCTAATATTGTCGTAGTATATCAGAGATTTTTCAAATATTTTACCAAAATCTCTAAGTGTTTGTTGTATATAGATTACTTGAGCACAAGCTAAGGCGGCAAAGACATATTCTGCTTCATATGTCGAGAGTGAAACATAAATTTGCTTTTTGCTAAACCACGAAACTAAAGATTGACCGATAAAGTGGCAGGTACCACATATGCTTTTTCTGTCTGTTTTACATCCTTCGAAGTCTGCATCGCTATATGATACGAGTTGAAAAGTCATACCTTTAGGATAAAATAAGCCATAATCTATGATGTTGGCTAAGTAACGTAAAATTCGTTTGACTGCTCGATGATATGATTCCTTAGGTTGAGCTTGAAAGCGAGCGCAGAGACTGGCACTCATCATTATATCGGGTTTACTAGCTGTTAAATATAATAAGAGCCTATCATACTACGTTAATACTTTTGATCAAAGTCTTTTCCATTTTCATCTTTGTCTAAATATAAGGTTGTTCTCATAGGAGTTGGTTTACTAGTAGTGTTTTCCATTCCAAAACATTTAAGTAAATCTTTACAATACTTTTCTTGATTTATAAAAATACCATTGTCCAATTATTTTACTTATAATCTAAGGAAAAAATTTAATCCAACCATGTGTGACATTTCAAACTCTTTTTTTCATTATTTCAGAAAATTCATTTCATAAACTTTCATTAGTTCACCCATATATAATGTCATCAACATATATTTGTACAATTAGTATATCGTTATTTTTATGTTTTGTAAATAGTGTAGTGTCTATTTTGCCAATTTGAAATCCCGAATTTTGTAGATGAGTTTTTAGTCATTCATACCAAGCACGTGGTGCTTGTTTTAAACCATATAAAGTTTTTTTTAGTTTAAAAACATGATCAGGATATTTTTCATGAATAAACAATGGGGGTTGTTCTACAAAAACTTTTTCTTCGATAAAACCATTTAAGAAAGCACTTTTAACATCCATTTGAAAGAATTTAAAGTTACGATGACATGCAAAAGCCAGAAGAGTACGAATTTCTTCAAGGCGGGCTACGGGAGCGAACGTCTCTTTGTAGTCATTTCCCTCTTCTTGGTTATAACCTTGATCCACTAGTCTTGCTTTGTTACGAACAATATTTCCATTTTCATTAGCTTTGCTTTTGAAAACCCATTTTGTTCCTATTACAAATTCATCTGATGGCCTAGGAACAAGTTCCCATACATTATTACGTTTAAATTGATTTAATTCTTCTTGCATTGCTAAAATCCGAAAGTCATCTTTAGATGCTTTCTTATAATTTTTAGTTACTGTTGTTGAGATAAAAGCAACATGACTCATTTGATTTAATCTATTTCTAGTGACTAGAGAATTTAAATCTCCAATTATATTATCCAAATGATGATTTTTTAATATTCGTGTGGGTGATCTTAAAACATGTTCATTATTATCAGAGGGTGAATTATTCATATTATCTGTATTTTCAGTTTGATTTTGAGTTTAAATTTCATCATCGTCTTCTTTAACAATCTGTTGAAAATTTTCATCAAAAGACACATGTAAACTTTCTTCTATAATATTTGTTCGTTTATTATAAATTCTATAAACTTTACTATGTTCTGAATAACCAATAAAAATACCTTTATCGGCTTTAGGGTCAAATTTTTCAAGATCATCTTTAGCATTTAAAATAAAACATTTTGACCCAAAAGTTTTGAAATATGAAACTTTTGGTTTCTTTCCATATAATATTTCATAACATGTATTTTTAGTCATAGGTCAAAATGTGACATGATTTAATACAAAATAGGCAGTGGCAATAGCTTTAGCCCAAAAATGTTTGGGCAGGCTACCACTATTTAGTAGTGTTCGTGTATATTCTTGTAAAGTTCTGTTTTTCCTTTCAACCACACCATTTTATTGTGGTGTTCGTGTAACCGAAAAATTATGACTAATTCCTTTTTTGTTACAAAAATTAGTGCAAATTTCATTGTCGAATTCTCCTCCATGATCACTGCGTATATTGTTAATTTTTAAATCCATTAAATTAGTAATCCGTTTTGCAAAGATTTTAAACATTCCAAAAGTGTCACTTTTATGTTTTAAAAATAACGTCTAAGTATATCTTGAAAAATCATCTATAATTACAAACACATATTTGTTATGGTTTATTGATCGTACTTGGGTTGGTCTAAATAAATCTAAGTGAAGTAATTCCAATGGTTGCTTAGTAGATATGTTATTTTTAGATTTGATAGTACTTTTCTTTAACTTGCCACACAATCACTTGCATGCAATATACATAGCTATATATATCATCCATATGCTGGTAGACTTTCCTGACCAAGACTTGAAGACAACAGCAAGGATCATTATATTGAGAAATATTAGTATATTCTGTTAATGTCTTAAATAGAAGATATGTACAATCTCCTTGAGAAATCTTTACAAGAATTTGCACATACAAATTATTAACAAGCTTTTTTACATACTTAAAAAAACAGGCTATACATGTGTTAGACATCTGGCTTATGTACTCAAATGTCTGGCAATACTTTCTGTTTTTTTTAATTTTATAGTTAATTTTAGGAAGACCTCTAACTAGATCATGTTTTGCCAGTTTGTTGATTTATTTAAAATTTATATGACATAAATGTTTGTGCAAAATCCAAGGATCATCATGTTTTATGGCTAGACATAAATCTGAATTATTTTTAATGTTCATAGGATATGTATATTACGATTTCTAAATCCTTCAAAGAGTAAATATTTGCCTTGATCGAGAATTTTCATTTATCTTTCTCAAATTTTCTTTCAAACCCTTTATCACACAACTGATACTAAGAAGATTATGTTTTAGGTTTTCTACTAATGAAACATTAGAAATAATAGGAGAGTTACAGATACCGATACTGATGACTTCTCCAATGCCAATGACGAACCCTTTTGAATTATCGCCAAAGGTTACAGTGCCACCATTAATGTACTTTGTATTTGACAACATGTGAGCATTTACCATCATGTGCTTAGAGCATCCACTATCTAGTATCAATTTTCTTTATTTTTGTATTCGAATACCTACAAAAAATAAAGAAGTTTAAATTGGCATGCTTTTTACCTTTTTGGGTCCTAAGTGTTAGTAAGGAGGGTAAGCATACCCATGATGGTCTGGTTCCTTTTGAAATGTAGTTATTATTGTGAATCACTTCTTTCATATAATTACCTATATATTTCTATTTAATTAGGTTGTTATTTGTTTTAGGAACCCATATTTTAGCTATTTTTGAACTTGTGATTAACTTCTTATCTCCGAAAGAAGGTCTTTTTTATCTTAGTATTAATCTTACTATACTTTGTAATTTTTGTTTTATTCTCAAACCCTATTCCATTTAGCTTTTTGAATAGCTTGCAAAATTTAATTAAATTCTCCAAATCTTGTTTTCCTTTTTTAAATTTTGTAACATTATTTGTAATTTTATCCAATTTGTTTTTAAGATTAGTAATTTCTAATTTTGAAGTTTCTAGATTATCTTTTAAGATAATGTGCTCATTACTAATTTCATTATTTTCTAGTTTAACTTTTCCTAATTCACAAGATAAAGCATCATTTGTAATAGAAAGATTCTTACACTTCTCTTAAGCATTTTCTAATTCTTCTTCTAAAATAGATTTTTCAACTTTTACTAACCTATTTCAAGTTCTAATCGATTTATTTTAGCACCATATTCCTTATTTCATTTCTTAGTTTCTCTATATTTATCATCAAGTTCCATACTTACTTCTAAAATTTCATCATAAGTAAGATCGGGACATATCTCATTAGTGTGTGCCATGAAACATACATTTGCTTGCTCCGTATCACTTTCACTATCACCGTCGGATGTAGAGGAAGAGTCAGAGTCATCCCATGTAACTTGGATTGCCTTTATCTTTTTCTTAAATTTCTCAAACTTATTTTTCTTTTTCTCGTTGTTGAGTTTTGGGCAATCCTTCTTCAAATGTCCGAATTGATCACATTCAAAGCACTTGATTGAAGTTTGATTTGATGAACTTGATTTTCCGCTATTTTGGAATCTTGTCATTTTCTTGAATTTCTTAAATTTTTTGTAGTTCTTGGCAATAAATACAATTTCATCTTCATCCAATTCAGAATCTTCATTGCTTGCTTGAAATGCTTTATTCTTCTTTTCATGGTTTTTTTCCTTTCTGGCCTGAAATTAGCTTCATATGACATTTAATTTCCAATCAACTCTTCATCTTTGAGTACAAAAAGGTCATCAGCTTCTTTGATAGCCAATACTTTTCTTTCCCACTCAATTGTTAAAGAGTTGAGATTCGATATGCTAAATCAAAATCAGTAAATTTAAATCCTAATGCCATAAGATCGTGTTGTATAGTCTGAAATCTTGAGTACATGCCAATAATTTACTCATTTTGTTTCATTTTGAAAGATGAAAATTGATTTTGTATAATTGATTTTTTTTGTTTGACCTTAGTTGTACCTTCGTGTGTAACTTGTAAAGTATTATTAGAAACAATACATTCATAGCGTTAGCATTATTAGAAGCAGCGGTTTTTTGTGCATCTGTCCACATGCTAATATTTGTTTCAGGTGCTATATACTTAATTTGAGTTGCTGGCCATATTTCTAAACCATTTGCTTCCATAAAAATCCTCATTTGGGTTGACCAATATGCATAATTAGATCTGATGAATAGTGGAGGATGTGTAGTTGACTGACCTTCTTGAAAGATATCTGCTATATTAACAAGTTTCGAATACTTGTTACTGTGATTTTAACTAACCTTGCTCCGATACCAATTCAAAGCCTATGTGGATCGTATATGTATATAGTATATAACAAGTACGTGTATGATTGTATGAATTACACAGAATGATAATGCAGGTAAAATTAAAAGCAATCACACTAGAATTTTTATACTGGTTCGGAACTTCCATCCTACGTCCAGTCCCGAAGCCCCCCTTCGAAAATACATTAACCTATTGCCCTCACTTCGCTCGGAGGAATAGGCTCTTATACAAGAGTATTTCTTTGGCAACTGCATGTTCTAGGTAACACTAATTTTGACTACAAGTACAGCTTCTTCCTATAATCTCCTTTGAGTAGTATGTAATTTTAAGCTTTGATATAAGGAAGAGATAAAAGTAGCTTTTGAGTACTTTTAGAAATCAGAGAGATCACAGAAAGATTAGAAAATAAAGAGAGAGAGTACAAAATGTCAAGTTAATAGTAATTTTCAAATTCATGCTTATTTATAGATGTTGAAGAGTTTGTTTGAGAAGTAACGACCTTTGGTTCATTCTATTTCAGTCCAAGAGTTCCAATGTTTTAGGAGGAAGATTTATGACCAAAGAAAGGGGATGCAACTCTTCGATTGAAGAAGATGCCTTTTGATGAGAAATGGTCATTACCCAGGTCCGACGTCTGGCCATTTATGTCAGACGTCTGGTCCATTTTAAAAATAAAATAAACAGAAAGCATCGTCAGACTCTGAGTACATATGCCAGACGTCTGATACACGTATAGCCTGTTTTCTTGAGTATGTAAAAAAGCATGTTAATAATTTGTATGTGCAAATGCTTGTAAGGATTACTCAAGGAGATTGTACATATCTTCTATTTAAACATTAACAGAATATACTAATATTTCTCAATATAATGATCCTTATTGCTATCTTCAAGTCTTGGTCGTGAAAGTCTACCTGCATATGGATGATATATATCGCTATGTATATTGCATGTAAGTGATTGTATAGTTGTGGCCATCAAAATCGAGGTTCTAACATAGGGATGATGGACCGGCGAGTGGGATGTCACAGTGGTGGAAGATCGCGACAGTGCATAGGTAAATTTATTGAATTAAAATGTAATTAGGCCAATTATATATATAAGATTTAAAATCAGAATTTTTAAAATGTCTTGGTTTGGAAAATTTATTTAAGTTTAGATTTTTGGAATTTATATAGATGATTCTTGTCAATGTATATAGTTTCAAAAGAGAAATTTAATTGGTTAAAAAAAGTTTAAAATTTTAAGCTAACTTTGATTCAAACAAATTTAATTATCTTGATGTTAATAAAATATGTAATTTTATTATACGGGGTTTAAATCGAACGTGACCGGTCATTTGAATTCGTAGCTGGGAAGTCTACGTAATGGAATTAAAAATTGGAATGGATTGCAAATAAAATCAAAGGTGAGAAAATTCTCAATCATTTGGCTGCCAAATTTAATTTTAATTAGTTAAAGTTAATTATTGAATGCTTGGTTGAAGTTGTTAATTATCATATGTTAAATGATCTATAGTAGTATATATATCAGTATTTGGAGTGATATTCCTACAAATTATAGCGGATGAACCTATATACCGCGATATCCCCTTCGAAGTGGGATTGGTACTTTTATGTTGAATTAACATCTATGGATGCAAGAAAACAGGTTGGAGGGATCCAATTGGATTCCTCAAAACATTGAATTTAATTTGATATATTGTGATATATGGATTGTGTAGAATAATCTATTATAGATTATTGTAGCGATTGGAATAATTGGATGATCGAGCAGCACTGGCCTAAATTTTGGTATTTTAAATACCACAATATTATCTTTGGAATTTGAAGGAATTTAAAAGGAGATTCTGAATATAAAAAATATTTATATCGAAGTTTGGATTATCTTAAAAGAAATTAATTTGGGCATAACAATAAATTTATTTTTGGATTGTATTTAACTATTCGTAAAAAAAAATATAGATTTTTAAAATAATTTATATAAAGGATTTTTAAACGATGGATTTTTAAAAACGATATTTCTGGAAAATATGAAAAGAAGTTGAAATCGATATTAAGATAGATTGGCAGAAATGAATATAATTTGTAAGGAATTGGATTTATAAAACGGAATTTGTAAATTAGATTATTTTAATAAAAAAAGTGAAACTCAGAGGAGTTATATATTTATAAATGATGTTATAAATAAAGGAAATTGATAACAGATGAAAATTGAAAATATAAAATTCATAGAGTGAATTTATATTAAAATATGGAAGTAGGGTGAGAAAAATAGTGGATAATATTTTTGGAAGTAAAAATGGTTAAGGAGATCGGAATGGAAGCGACGTGATGTGGTTCGAGAGGAGTTTATAAATTAAATTGGTTATTGAGGTTTTCAAAATATATTTTTAATCCTAAGAAGTTAAGTTTGTTTTAAAGGAAAATTGTATTATTTGAAACTGTAAAATTTTAAACTAGTTGGATTGAAATACTTCGGTAGGTAGATTTTCAAATATTAAGTATTTATTTTAGTAAATTCTAACTTTTAAAAACCAGCTTTGAAATTTTATTTGTTTAACAAAAAATGAGTTATTGATGTTTGTAAAAGTGTTTTTGATATTTTAAATAATTATCCGAACATGTTTTAAAAGTAAATTAATATTTTTTTAAATACTTATTTTATAGATATATAAAGTTTTGATGTGATGGAAATTTTTATTACAAATTATCTCGAGATTTGTAAATGGTGTCTTATAGTTGGATATGATTTTGAGGAGAGGAAATTTATTAGTGATTCCGGTGACTTTGGAATAAGTTACGAAATATTCTCTGAAGAGTTAATATTGAGATGTCTTGGAGAGTAAGACCTGTAATGTTTTTCCTAAGTATAAAAATGGAAATTTGGAAATATTTCTAAGTGTTGGGATGGTTTGAAAATATCCTATTGTGGATTCAAGTATTAGAAATTGTTTTCAAATGTTGGTAGGGATTGATATTTCTTATAAAGATATTTTAAAATAAATATTTTGGAAAAATGTATAATAAGGCCTACAAAAATAGATGACAAATCATCAAGATGTAAGTGTCAGTACTGAACCATAGGCAGGGGTCGATATCGATCCCCAAGTTTGCCGAAATAGCCATCTTCGACTCTTCATCTCGTATCGTCTTATGGTTAGATTTGTAATTCCATAGTTGTTTTCTCTAATATTAGCATATTTTAGAGTCTAAATGATGGAGTTGTCAAGGAGCAAAGTTGACGTTTCAAGTGTTAATGGAGACCAATGGAGAATTTGATCAAACCTACAAAACGACTTTGAAAATAGGCTCAAGGCATCTTGTAGAAGGCATCAACAGAAGATTGGGGTCCACCTGAGGTGGAAATAAGACTCGATACCAATCCATAGGCTGGGGTCGGTATCGAACTCTGACATTGTTGCATTTGTAGTTAAATTGGTTTGGGTTTTTTTCTTTGGCCTTGTGATCCTGTCTGTACTTGGTTTCTGAACTCTTGGTCTATCTCTTAGGGCTTCCTGCCTCGGTAGCTCTAAGCTTATCCATCCATTCTGTCCGACCACTGCCTGGTCAAAAGGCTGGATAACACCTTCTCCTAAAATTACATCTCGTTTCCAATGTGATGTGCTTTGAATCGAGAAAAGCAGGAATTTCCATGAAAGACTCCGCACTATGTTTCGAATGGTCGATATCCTTCCTGTAAATCGATTCCATGAAAAGTTAAGTCCATAGTCATCTGCCATAATGCTCTACCAGCATCTGAAATTGTAAATTTGGAATGTAATATTGTAATCTGTCATTCTAAGCTTGATGATTTTAAAATGATCCCATCCTTGGATTTTTTAAGGTTCAAACTTAATTTCCCTTTTGTTTTGATCCTCGAATATTAAACATGTACACTAACACATATCCATGTGCACACTTTGAGTTGATAGGAGTTTGCATGGCATGCATGGTCCATCACTTGCAGTTGCATAAGCATATATATGTTTACATCTATTTAAATATGCATATGGGCTTTTTTCCTTTTTAGGACTCCGTATTGACCCATAGCTTAGGAGTCGGCACCAACCCTTGACTTGGAATATTTTTCAAGTTTGTTTGCTGAAACTTCGTGTCCAAGCTTGGTTCATAATAACCATTCGTCTCTATTTCCTTTTCACTTGTCTCTTCCAATCCCAAACCTTCAAGCTTCTACCATTAACAAGCCTCCGAATTCGAAATGAATTCGTGCCTCCACCGTCACCTAGGATCGTCGCCGCTTGCCTTCGCCTGAAGGTGCCATCACCGCTGTTGACTAGACTCACCTCTCCTTGGTTAGAGTTATCTCCACCAACCCGTGCCACAAATTTGAGGACCCGTTTTTACACTTGAATTTATCCTCCTCTTGAACTTGCATTGTCATAGGTAGATGTATGATGAACTTGACAATGGAGATGGACATGGTTGAACGAATGTGGCTGATTAGGGACGTGGATGGCCATGATTTGGGAAGTGGTGAAGGTGGAAGAACAAGGATGAGGGGTGGAATTTCTTTGAGTGCTGAAGTTGTACAACTCCAGCACTTAGAATAATTTCAAAATGTCTCAGTTCACATAAGAATTTTTCTTTGTGTCCTAACGACCTTTTCTTTCTCTTGAGCCTTTTCCAAGGTGTAACCTTTGATTTAAAGCTTATCGGGACGGTCAACGATGACAGTCGTGTCGAGTAATATTCAGAATTTAAGAATGTTAAATAATATTTGTAACAACCCACATATTTTACAATTATATGTTTAAATGTTAAATTTAAATATAGCATCGTTAGTTGAATTTGAAGTCCAAAATGTGACTTTTTGTAAACCGTCGAATTCGGATTCGAGACCACTTCCATTGTGTCCAAAACGGCGTTTGCGACCTTTTTGAGTATAAACATCGATATGTTTGGAGTTGATTAGAATTTTGATATTTTTATTTGGGGCTTTGGGTTTGGGTTTCAGCCCACTAACTTAACAAGGTATCCCCAACTCCTCTACCTAATAACTCCCACTCTACTCCTCTTCATTTATTCATTCCATTATTCCTAATATCTCAAGCTAAGGAAAGAATGGAGGAAAAGATGGGAAATTAAAATTCCTAATCTCTAGTTCTCTTAGGAATTCTAGTTCTAGTTCTAAAATCAAGGAGAAGCTTAGGTAAACATCCTCTTCATCTTCTCCATCTCAATCTCTCTTCAATTTTCAGAATTTTGTATAACCTAACTTATGAAAAACTTCACCTTTGATAATAGATTGAAGATTCTAGAGGTGTATTGAAGAGGAATTGGTCTTGCTTTGTTTTAAATCTTCTCATTCATTGTTTTTAAGTTTTAACGGTGAGTTTTTAAACTCACATCTACGTCTATAGCTTTCATTGTTGTTAGGTATGAATTACTAACATCTATTTCATATTTATTTGCTTTGATTTGAATTGATTTGGTGAATTTTTCAATTTTGGTGTTTTGAAGTCAAAATCTTTAAAAATTCTACTTTGGATGTTTGGACATGATATTTGGGGTGTATCGAAGAGCCTATAAGGCTGGGTTGTTGTTTGGCATAAATCGCTAGTCTTCGTTGCTTGTTCGATCGCTTCCGAATCGTTTTGGCCATCAATGGCCTGGGCAAACTGTTTCCCAGTCCAGGTGACTAGACATCTGGTTGGTCTAGACCAGACGTCTAGTTATGGTCCCTGGAGAAAAAATATACACGGCAGAAGAAAAATGGCCATGCCCTCGATCAAACGTCTGGTTAGCCCATACCAGACGTCTAGATGCCTTCAGATAAAAAAGAGCAAAGTAATATAATAAATGACTGAACTCAGGACCAGACGTCCGACCCCAGGTCAGATGTCTGGTCATGCCTGGTTAGACGTCTGGTCCTGTTGCCTTTTGACCATTTCGCCTATTTTCGAGAGGATTTCTTATTTTTATTGATTTTTGTTGATCCGATTAGTTGTTGTCATTTATTATCGATTTTGATGAATTCTTTTTTGGAATTTTGGAAATCCATTTGATGGATTTGGTATTGATTTTTATGGTTTTAATTCACGTTGTCAACTGTGGATTTTTGGTGATGGAATGTTTTTACAATCATTTCTGTGATTTGTCACTTTAAAATACAAAGGTTTTTATATTAGTAGTAAATATTCAAACTCTTTCGCAAAAACGATTTCAACACTATTTTTAATACAAAACTCATTTTTAAAACCGTTTTCTAATCTATTAGTATATATAAAACTTTACCTCATTCGTATGAGAAATCTAATTAAATGACTTAGCAAAACAAGTGGTACGAAATGCTTGCATTTTCTTCGTCGGTTAATTTTTGGACTTGTTTGATTGAAATCTCATGACAATCTTCAAGTGAAACTCTACAATATGTTCGTAACTATTTAAGTTAAGCCAGTGGTTATGGGACATGAAGCTAAACTCATTTATTTACTTGCTTAGTGTAATTGACATTTCTTATTGATCAATGATGATCATTTTATGATTTAGACTATCGATATGCGATGTCACTATGTCCGCGTGGGGGACTGTACCCCGTTCTGTTGAGCTTCGTCTCATTTTTTTGTAGGCTAGCGACCTATGGGTATTATGGAGTTCGATTCATCGGGTGTATCATTGTGCTACGTCATTGTTCTAAATTATTTGAGTTTCAGGTTCACCAGGCGTACATTTGTACTACGTCATTGTTCCAGATTATTTGAGTTTCAGGTTCCTCGGGCATACCATTGTACTACGTCGTTGCACCGGCTCTATGGTTAGCGACCATGGGATAGCGACCCGTTTGTGATACACATGTTGGTGAGTTTTTATGCTCTCGTTTGTGAAAGGACTCCCCCCTTCGTGTTTTCTAGATTTCTAATTATTAATTTCTGGAATTTGTGCTTCACCAATTTTTTTGCGATTAGCATTGATATGTTTTGTCAATATTTGAGGTTTGGTGAATAAGCTAAATATGATATTCTTTTTGAATATTTGAGGAGATTTGAGATATTGTATGATTTTTATTGTTATTAAATGTATGCTTGTCGAAGTATGACATTATTGTTATCATATATTTCTGCTGTATCTCTTATCCTATCTCATCTTATATGATATTTATAGCTCGACTAATCCGTTTATTATTTTTCTTCTTAAATAATACTCGGGTCAGATCGTGGTGTTACCGGTGCTTCTACTTGACTTCTTAGTAGGGACTAGCTTCTGAATTTTGGCTAATTACTTTAGCTTAGTAGTTTTTGCTTTTATACATTCGAGATAGAGACTACTTGATGTATACTTATTCTTTTATGATGTTGGGATCTTGTTTGACCATTACTTTTATGTACACTTCTATATGTTATAATCATATCTCTTTCCGCCTTAGTGATATGAATATCTGTGACTGATTTTGTGTTGTGCTTATTTTATTTGTTTCCGAAGGCCACATAACCACTGTGTAGTAGCTTTGAGTTTGTATTTGATATGCCGGGTTTTCTCTAGAAATGAAATGCATGTTATACTATCTGACATATCATTATTTGCACAAAGCAATTACACAGATGGTCGCTCTTCAACAGCCTTATTCTTCATGCTAGTCGACGACATTACCTTGTAATGTTCATGGCTAGTGTGAGTATAGAGGTGGGGCGTCATAATATCAGAAACTTGAACTACTCAACACTACAAAACATTACACAAGAATTCACTTTATCAGGGGAGTTATAGCATGTAATCACTCTAATGTCGATTATCAATCGATTATTTTATAGAAATAGATCAGAGACAATCCATCCATCTTGCTGTACAAAACCACAGGTGCAACACCTTCGAGATACATTGAATCTGATGCCGAGTTAAGCTTAGCCACAACTCCACATAAACCGCAAATTCCAATTTAGAAAGAACAGCAACAAGAGATCCCATTAGCTGAAAAACTCAATACAGAGAATCCCAAAATCGAGCAGCAAGCTCCTGAAAATTCGATTGAGCCGGTAGGTGGTCCAAATGTAGACCCTGCACTTGACACTCTAGAGAATGTTGTAATATCAGATGATCCTGTTGATTATGTCGCTTCTAAAATCGATGAAGGATCTCTTCAAAGTATGCAACAAGCGCGGAATTCCATTCGATGACGTCTCGGTCCCGTCTCGCGATTAAAGAGTTCACAATCCCTCGTAGGGTTATATTGCATGTAATAGATACATATGCTTGGCGGGTTGCATCCCATCATTCAACCAATTCATCCATCAATTTTTTTGATTTTATGAGGCTTTCTCCGACACAGTTGCACCCGAATAACTATGCCTTTCTCCTTGACACATATATGATCTTCACTGAGCACTTACATAGAGCGCCCAACGATGAGGAGATTCTATGTGTAAACACTTTCAAAAGCTAAAAAGAAAGTCCATCCTTGATTTACATGAAACTATTCAGGGGTTGCAGAATGGTTACTAAGGCATGGAACAAGTTGGTCTACTTTAAAACTGAGTGGTTCTATGTCAGCTCTTCGTCCGGGTTTGCAAGCAGATGGTTGTTCGGACATAAGCTCCTCTCTATGTGTATTTTATGAATTTTTTTAATAGTATGCACACTTAACTCAGACCCTTGCTTTACTATCCAGATGTTCCAGTGAGACTCAGTAACTAGGATTGTTACGATAATGTTACCCGTTACCAATGCGAAAAAACGACCACGTATCGATACCATAGGTAAGGCAAAAGTGAATATTGATGCATTACCATTACAATTGGTAAAATGATAGTTCATATGCCGATAAATCAGTAAATCCTTGATTGGTAATGGTAAAATTTCCCTACACATAAAACATTAAAATTGTATTGCATTACAATTTTGACAATTGTATAACAAGTAAATATCTTGTTCCTAATTGTAACTTCGTTAATTTTTATATCAATATTTTGACTTATTTTAAATAGTTTTTTTTTTCATGATTCATCACAAATTATTTACAACTATATGAAATAATAACTTTGCTAATTATAGACTTTGAACATAATAAAACTAAAAAAGAATCATTACCATAAATAATACTATAGACACCTTAAAAACTGGAATTCAAAAGTGTTTGTAGTTACAATTAATTAAAACAGTGAAAACCCAAATTAGCACGACTAGTAAATTCATCGTTATCATTGGTATATTTACCATTAACAACGATAAATTTACCATTATCAAACTAATAGTGTTGGTACACCGATATACGTTAATATTGGTTTACCAATTGGTTGATATTACTACGGTAACATTAAATTTCAATTACCATAACAACCCTAGAACTAACTAAGTGCTTAGATTCTTGTAGAGATGGTTAAAAATGCTTTACCTTTGATTCATCCATGTTATCAAAGCTTCATTGAAATTTGAACTATTAATTGAATATCACTAGTACAACAACTTAATTACATGGTTATTGTTAATTATTGTTTTATTCTACTATATTTTGTATAGTGGTAGAATATTCAGTCGCCATCATTGAATTAAGAGTACTTAACCTTCTAATATGATGATTGAAGGTTGACATAAATTGCATTTCTCGTGATTCTAAAAAATAATTTGATCAACAATGTTCCTCGACATTAACTTGGATATTATGGAGAAGGTATTTGAGTAAGAAAACTTATGAGGTTAACCAATGTTGTCAATGTGTGCGCTTTGGTGCAAAATAGCTCAAGTTGTACCACTGTGCCTTTTAGCAATCTAAGGCGCAGATGGTGCACATGACTTAAATAAAGCACAAAAGGCGCACGAATCGAAAAGCCCAAAGAGGTAGCTCCAATGAATTGTACAATATGAGACAAAATTTGGGCTTTAGCCACAAAATTCGATCGGAATGTACCTATTTAGCTTTAGCATACCTGACAACTCATTTTAGACTTAATCTAGGTTTCGAACAAAATGAATTGAAGGTCTTTGTGACTTCTCATATTGAGTTGGGTTGGATATGTGAGATTCTATTCTCTAAATTACATGTGTGTGCATTTCTTTTTTAAATGTAAAACTCAAATATCAATAGCAGTTTTTAGTCGCAGATGCTTGTGTAGGAAATACAAAAGATGATGCTCAAGGCACACAAAAGGAGCAAGCCACAAGGCGCACGCCATGTGCCTTTTCGCTTTGACTACTTTGGTGGTTGCTTGATAAGAGCAAGCAGCAAGATAAGTAGACAATTTTTTTTTAATATGAGACATACAATATAGGTCGTGTTAACATGTGCCCATTTATCAATCAGGCGTACAGTAGGGGTTCGTTTACGGAGTAAATGACAAAAAATGACGGACAAAAACCATACATTTATAAATTTGGAGGTGCAGGGAATCGAACCCTGTGCCTCTCGCATGCAAAGCGAGCGCTCTACCATATGAGCTACACCCCCATTCATGTCATAATTTTGTTTGCCTTTTACATATTAAATTAATTGTCATTCATTGCAGTATCGACCCTTAGTTTGAGTAGATTAGATTAATTGCTTAAGTAATGTCAATCATGTAAAGGTGGCTATAAATGGTTTGTAAAAGCTTCATTGGAATTTGCACTGTTAATTAAATATCACAAATACAGTAAACTGATATATGGATTTCATTAATTTACTGTATTATTGTTTAATTGGGTCGATATATTTCAACCAATTTATCCAAATTAAGCATGTTCACCTCTTTAACATAATAATTAGAGGGTTGACATAAGGGTTGTTTTTTTGTTATGTTTTTTGATTGTAAGAAATAACTTAGTCAACTAAGTTCATCAGCATTAATAAATTTCCAGTTAAATATTATAAACAATTTATTTGGATAATAATACTTGTCTTGTTGTTTAGTGTTGTCAAGGCGCACACCTAAGGAGAAAAAGCCCCACGTGCAACCGTTTTGCCTTTAAACAATCTAAGATGTGTGCCGTGCACAAGACACAATTACAGTACAAAAGGGTTATCAAGCGAATAGCCTAAAAAGTCGTGCTTCAATGAATTATACAGCATGGAATAAATTTTGGACCTGATGCCCAAAGTTTGTGACCTTTTGTTTTGATTTGGGTTGAATATTCTCAAAATTGCATGCATACACAATTTTTTAATGCTTAAAACTTTGTCTTAGCAGTAATTTTTAATTGCAGAGTTCTATGTAGAAAATATTATAAATGATGCTCAAAGCGCACCAAAAACGGACAGCTCAAACCTTGCGACTATTCACCTTGACTACTCTAGTGGTTGCTTGATATGAGCAAGCATGATAATTTAGACAATTTATTTTCAATAATAAGTCATACATATAGGTTGTGTTACATGTATCCATTTATTAACAAAACACACGTTGCGGTTACATTTATACTCAATAAAATGACAAAGTTCGTTACATGAAAGATAAGTTTCTAATGCTAAAAGTGCAAAATTACCTTTGCAACCAAGATTAATTATTTGCATTTAATAGAGGGAATCTAACTCCATGCCTCTCGCATGCAAAGCAAGCGCATATGGGCTACAACCCCCTTCATGCCAATTTTTTCAATGTCTTTTACATATTAAATTGAAATTGTCATTCATGCTGCATTAATTTTTAGCATGGATAGAGTAAATTAACTATTAGGTAATGCCAATCCTATAGAGGTAGCTATGGTGACGAGAGGATTGACATATGCTTCATTTTCTTGTGATTGTAAGAAATAATTAGATCAACAATGTTCATCAACATTAATAGATTTTCCTAGATATTGTAGCGAAGGTGTTTGGTGATTGTAAAAAATAAGTAGATCAACAACGTCATCATTAATATATTTTCATGGATATTGTAGAGAAGGTATTTGGAAAATAAAGCTTGCACGGTTGCTTGATCTGAAATGGAGCAAATATGGTAGTTTAAATAATATTTGTTTAAATAATAAGCCATGCAAAATTTATTTATTTTTTTGGACAAAATGTAAAGTGAAGTTGTGGTCTACCATATGAGCTACACCCCAGTCATATCAACTTTTGTGTCTTTTATGGTCATTAAAGAGAAACAATCATTCATAGTGTCCTAGTCCTTAACTTGGCGGAGTAGGCCAACTACGAGCACCAAGCCAATTTTGGAGTGAGTGCAAGCCTACTTTACAATCCTGATTATTCCCCCAGTTACTTAGAGGGTGATGAAGCGGTAATGAAAATTAATTTTATGGTTTAAGATTTTGAGATTTAACTTCTTTTTTTTCCATTCTGGTTTATTTCACCGATGTGTCTTATTTTCAGTTAGGTTCCATTATCTATGAATGTGGGATTTTATGGCATATATATCGATTAATCTTTATTTTTGACATGGGTTTAATTTTTAGAAAGAGAAACCGGATGTGTGTAACAACATCCCAAATAAATCCATGTGTATGGTTATCATAAATTTATATTGGTTACTATATTGGCATATCCTATTATATTGTTTAATAAGTAGCAAAGTATTTCAATCTGTATCTCTAAATTAAGTGTATTTGCCTTTCTAGTATGTTAATTAATTAGGGGGTCAACATAAGTTGTTTTTTCTCATTATTGTGGGAAATAATTTGGTTAACAACATTCATGAAGTTAATAAATAATTTCCCAGTTGGACATTATGGGGAACAAATGTGGATGATATGTTATCTTTGATGCATATTTATTTGTCTCAATCAGTCTGCACTTACCTAAAAAGCTTATGGAGATTCAATGGACTCAAAGGTAACTCCTTTTTATAGTCCTCTGGAAGTGCCAAACCTATTACTTCGGATCTTCATTTTTTTTCTCATCATTATTTTCTTGAGTTTTAAAGTAAAATTAGCTTCCACAATTTTCCCTCCTTTAAAACAGCACCTGGTACTTTGTTTTTCATATGGGGAGTTGGAGATCGAGATCGTGCACCATTGTCCTACATTACGGTGAATTATTCATATTTTTCATTCTTCTTTTGGTTTGCTTTAGTTTGTTATATCACATTTGTTATGTGATGTTGAGGCTGTTGATTGGACTACAGTTGGTTTTTATAGGGTAACTGTTTATTTTGGTGAAAAGGGTTCAAAATAATATGTACCATATTTTCATTATTAGTAGAGAAGAGAAGTGAAATACATCTGTCTTCATCGAATGATCTTTCGTGTGATAGTTAGAGCTCAGGAACCAAACTAGATGAACTTATTAACTATTCCGTGTTAAATAAACATTCTTATACAGCCGTGGGCACAGGCTTCCACACTCTCCTCTCTGAAAACTATCTGTTGAGGGAACCGTTGCGTAATGGTGTAATGCTTATATGAATAAGGTGCTAATAGTTGTGTTAAATTGAGGTATTAGATAAGGGCTTGAGCAGGTGCAAGTGATAAGAAATATAGATGGTTTTTTTTCCTATAAGAAAATAAAATAAAATAAAATAAATTGAAAATCGATCATAAGGTTATCAAATTTCATTGTAGGCACCGAATAAATTAATAAAAGTAGTAGCATTTTTGAGATTTTTCATCTCAGAAACATATAAGTATTTTTTACGAAGTAATTATGGTGTTTAACGCTTTCGTGATTATGAATCAAAAAAATTAAGTAATATTGATATTGCCTTTAAGAGGAGTAATTATGTTTTTTTATTTACACAATTATGGGGAGAAATATATTAGAAATCGTTTCGTCATCTCGATGCAAGCACTGACAAAATTAAACAATAAAGTACTAAAAACAATAAAATGACATTAAGAATTTTCGTGGTTCAGATGTTAAAAAATTATACACCCACGGTAAAATGTCACTATCTTCTCTCTTGATTCTTTGTACAAACAAAAATGGCAAAGAGTACAATTTTCGGTTAGCGTGTCTTAAAAAGAGTAAAATAAAATTCCCTCATTTTTTGCTACACAGAGGTTTCCGATTAGCATGTCCTTTCTATTTATAGCACACAATGGTTTACGTGGATTGTCAACGTCATTCTTTCGTTCTTTTGATTTTTGCATTTGGATTGTGCCACGGGTCGACCATCCATCTTGCTTATTTGATGTATACATATTGTTAACGTGACCTTCGATGGAAAACTGAAATTTGAGCGGTTGAATTTTGAACGCAGACGGGAAGTTCTAAATTGAGGTGGGAAGCTTGGAATTGAAGCGGGAAAACCCAAATTTGAGAAGACTATGACTTTCCAGTTCTGTAAAGCAACGAAACTTGTGGATTGCGCGCATATGTGTAGGTGAAGCTGCAATAAAAAACCGCCCCCACTGCGGGAAGGACTATACTATCACTAGCACTCTAGGACTTCGCTTTAATTTACTGGGAGTTGTGCCTTTATTATGTTCGGGATGGTGATGCTGCATAGTATTTGTTCCGCGCCAACACCGTCGAGGCTGTATTGCACTGTTCAATCCAAAATATCAACAAAGTGTAGTGTTGAAGTTAAGTAGCATGGCTTAGTAGAAGAGATTATGCGGCTACTTTGGAGGTGACTGGTTTGCATGACTCTATTCTGAGCCATTTTCGTCGATAGAGGACTGCGGCGTTTCCCTTGCCTTTGAGTTGAGTTTAACGATCTTGGGGATGAAGTTGTGATCTCTTGGTTTGCCATTGAGGAGTGAGGTTCGGCTCTTGGCTGCGGAACAGTTATTCCATCGCCTCATCTTTCAAGTCTTTCATATTTCTGGATCGAGTTTTCTAAGGGTTGCGGCGCTGTTCTGTCACATCAAGATGGTGACGCATTCTTTATAAGTTTAGTATTGACATGAGATTGTGGCGCAGTTTATTACTTCAAGATGGAGGCGCATCCTTTGTAGCGTTTTGATGCTAAATTGTAGTGCAGACCTGCCACTTTTGATGTTTGTTTAAGATTCAAGTGCATCCCGTTTGCGTATAATCGCTTATGGGGTGTGTTACGGTTTTGTAATGTTAGGATTGCTTTCGAGACCGTATTACAGCCTCCATTTCTCATTGTTACTTGGAGATTGTGTCTTTGTTCCAACCTGTTAATCCTTACTTTATGGAGCTACATCGCAACCTTCATATTTGGTACTTGAAAGCCGTACAGTAGTTTTACTTGTTTAAGTGAGTGTTAGATTCGCAGATCAATTCTCATACTTTGTGATTATTTCAAGTTCAACGCAGTATTATAGCACCCAAGTTATATTTAATGGAGAAGCGCGCTTTTTATGTTGTGTCATCGTCCTTAAAGGTTTGGCGCAATATTACCCAGATTTTGTTTTTGTATACTTTTATTGGCCGATCTTCTAAAAAGTTGTACCTTTAGTCTTTTCACTCCTAAGAAAATACGTTTTGATTCTTATGTTATTCTTCTTTGTGATTAATCAATTACATTTTGGGGACTTTTCATAATTTCAATTAGGCAGTGGAGATTTGAATTGTGGCAAATATATAATTTTCCTCTTCTTCATTGTTTTACACGCTTCAAAAAATGTTAAACAAAAAATCTAATCCTCTCCAAGACAAGTTTCTTTTTCGAACAAAGTAAGGGCATATTTCTTTTCTTGCTGTTTCCTTTGCTTTCCTTAACCTTTAACGATTATTGATAATCGATCCGATATATTTTCTTTGATATGGCTACCGTTTCTGTCTCTCCCCTGTCTTTGCCATCTAGGGTATCTAAATTAGTGGAAACAGAGGATGTTTTGGGTCATTTCAGGTTCGGGGTTATGTAGGTAGGGTTCTTGAGCCCTGTGATCGCATCCACATGCCCCAGATGGTTTCATTTCTATCCATCCCGAACATATTCGATGCGGACTTTAACTTCCCTCTAACCAAATTCTTCGTGAATGGTTTATTGTTGTTGGTATTGTCCCTATTCAGCTTACTCCTCTTTCTTATACTCTTTTGATTGTTACATTTATTCTTTATGCTAAGAAGAGCGCACCTCCCTCGTACGAAGAACTCCAATTCTTATTCTATATCCATAAGAGTCCTTCCGATGGTGAATTTGTATTTTATTATGCTCAAGCAAAAAAGTCGGTTTTCACGTTTATTCCTGGTATGACCCAGAAGTAGAGCAACTAATATTTCTCTATTTTGAATTTTGATGATTTTTTATCCACATTCAAATTGTCCTCTATTTTTGATGAGACCACTGCATCGTTCGTATCTCGTAGAAAGACCATCCAGGACTTGGGTGAAGATAAGTGGAAAACGAATTTATTTTTTACCGAGTTGCTACTGCGGAAATACGATTTCTTGCACACTAGGACAACTTCTTTTGTTCTATTTTTAATTTTCTTTAACTACAAAGAAATTTAGGGGTATAATTTGATAAATTGGATAATGAAATTTTATTTCCTGCTCTTAGCCCTCATAAGGACTTTTACTAATCTTAGCACTTTTCTTATGTATATGTGAGATGGTTGGGAATCTTACTGACGGGCTCTTTGATGATTCCTCGTCAAAGAAGTTAGAAGCAAAGAAAAAGAAAAGAGGCGATAAGAGGATAAAGGACGATGCTTGAGCTTTTGACCAGCCCATCAAGAAATATCACACGTCTTCTTTTCCTCCCTTTCCTTCTGAAGCTCCATCTATCCCCCTTCTTCAGTCTCTCCATGGCCCTTGCATTCGCTACTTACCTTTGCCTAAGGACATTATTACCGTCCTTGCTGAGAGGGTGGGGCATGTCACTGCGGATGGTTTATCTCACATTTGCTTCTTCCTCCAAGTCTTATCCTATCACCCTTCCATTTCCTACACTCTCCAACCCCGAGCTTGCTACCGAGCTCGAGAGGTCTTTGGCCTTCGTATGTACCTTCTTCTCCTTTTTTCTTTAACGGTGACTTGCTTTACCAATTTTTAGTTTATGCGTCTTTGTTTTGTAAGAGGTAACTGCTTTGGCGATTGAGGCTCAGAAGAAGGCAGAAGATGATCAGGTCTCATTCGCTGCTCGTACTGCCCAGCTTAAGGCGGACCCTACCGCGATTGCTTTTGAGGAGACTAGATTGGAGGAAGAGCTCAGGGATCAACGAGAGAAAGCGGAGAGGGAGGCAAAGGCAACGGAGGAGATCTTGACATTGAAAGGTCAAGAGTTAGGGAAGAAAGATAAATTGTTAAGGGAAATGGAGAACGCGCTGAAGGATATGGACAAGCTTTCACAGATCATCTACTGTGTGCTTTATAAGTTGTATGCTGCGGGTAAGTATCAATTTTTTGTTGATCGCTTGGATAATGTTTTGCCGAGGTCAATCTTAGTTTCTTGGAGGACCCAGAGAAGATCGAAGACGCCCTTACTTATTGTAGGATAGAGTGGGCTAAGGAGCTGGAGAAGAAGAAAGCTTCCCTATCTGCCTTCCAGAACATCTCTTTTTAGCGAGATGATGAGGCTGCGCCATCTAAGAAGACCGAGGCCACCTCGACACCTCAAGTTAATGTAACTATCCGACCTTTGTAAATGATTTTTGCTTCTTATGTAATAAAAGTACTTTTGTTTTTTTCTTCTTCAAATTTTGTTGCGGTTAATTTCTTCAGTTCACTAGTTTCATCACCTCATTACAAATGACAATGATATTTTCATTCTTTAGTCTTCTAAGAAGTATTATTTACTAAACTCTTGAAGGAAAGCATGAGAAAACTTCAAACTCAGCACGTAGATCGTCTTGGTCTTAGTGCGGGGCGATCCGCAAGTGTAAAAAAGAATTGAATGAGTTCTTCACACAACTTAGAAAGGAAACTCAGGGGTTGCTTTTCAAAACTGACCAAATAGTTAGGAAAAAAGAAGCTCTTAGTGATTTTGTATTGCGTTGGTGGCGTTATGCTTTAGAGAGCGGTTCCTTTCCACCCGACAGCCCTCATTTGGATTAGTTCAGGCTTTGAAATCTAAATAAGGAGTAAACGTTGTGTATAATTATCAATTTTTTGTACGTGAATTTATTAGATTTTCCATAAAACTTGTTCTTTATATGGCATGTTTTTTTTTTAATTGTAACTTCGTGCATCTCGACTTCTTTTGAATCGAACTTTGATTACTACCAACTAGGTCGATCTTCGTAGGCCTCCCTCCGAATCTGTCGAAGCCTTTGAGTCCAAAAATCTTTCGTTCCAAATCGCTGATGGCTCGGATGAAACCAGTGCGTCTGAGTTTGAGGTTGTGGCCACAACTTTTGTCGTGGCTTTGGAGGAAGAGAGTCTCCGTTTGATAGTTGCTAACAAAGGGCTTGAAAGAGACTTGAACAATGTCCTTTCCGATCTCAAGGAAGCAAACGATGCACTTGAGTGTCAGTATCAACATAATGTCAAGTTGCGTACTGAGATGGATATTGCAAACTCTACTGTGACTGAAGTAGAGAAGTCATTGAAGGATGGTGAAGCGCTTTATGAGATCGCTTATAAAACGGAGATTAAAGAGCTAACGAAGATAATAGAAGACAAACAGTTTGAGTTTGAATACATATGTCGACATACATATTTGCATATGTCGATGATAATTTTTAAATTTTGAATTTTGATCACATCTCTTCACGAGTAGGCAGTTCCTTTTAAACACTACCTAAATCAGTGAAAAAATGCCTTTTAGTTTTAAAAAGTTGTGATTGTTTGTCACATCTTTTCACGAATAGCTACATTTTTGCAATCACTACATAAAGGTTTTAGACAAAAAATTAACTGACTTTTCATATTCTTCTTTCTCTAAACTATATCTACATATTTTTTTCAAATACAAATTCTACTTTTCTCTACAAACTATTAAAACATTTGCATGTATTCTCTCATCAATTCAAAGACTAAACCACTATGAGAAGAGCTATAGGTTATCTTATATCCTAAGTACAACTGTTTGTTTTTGAAAATTAACAACTCTGATCGTTAGCTCTTCAATCTTCGTTAGCTCTTTGTTTTTGAAAATTAACAACTGAGATCGTTACTAAACGTAAGGATATTATACCCAAAACAAGATATTATTTTATGGAATTGTATCTTAAGCTTATTTTTGGTATTCATGCTCTATCGTGCACTTAGTGTGGTATGCTCGCTATTTGGGTGCAGATTATATTTTAACGGTGAAGTCAGATCGCGTATCTATAACCTTTTAATTCACGCGTTTGGTTTTTTGTACTAGTTGAGGCCGTATAATATCCTTACGTTCAGTGTAATTGTTTGGCTGAGAAGCCGAGTTGCATATGCTACAACTTAATGTTACTAGCTATGTTAGTGAAATTAACACAGAAATTTTTATATTGGTTGAGCCCGTCTAATATCCCTACGTTCAGTTTACTATATTACTATTTTCCATAATAATGACAATGTTTGTTCTACAAGTAACGTTGATTATACAAAATAAGACTTGAGATGCTTTGAATTCCATGTTCTCGAAATGTAACGACCCGTAAATTTTCGATAATTAAAATAGCTAATTTAATAAGATTTCAAGATTTAATGTTAGAAAAAAAATTTGTAATTCGTTTGGAATAATAATAACTGGAATGAATTGCAACAATAATTATCCAAGTAGTGGAAAATAAATGCTACTTAGTAAATGCCTTTGCCATCAATAGTTGAATAGGATAATAAATGTTGAATTCATTGGGTATAATAGAGTAATTGATTGATAAGTAAAATCTATTTTAAATCAAATATTGAATATTGAACAGGTAAATTGTTTAAATTAAATGTTTAAAACTTATTGAATAATTGAATAACTGTAAAATGAAAATAGGGTTCTAAAATTGTGAATTGGTTTTAAAAGATTGAATCTTATAAGTTCAATTCCAATATTTCAAGATAATGAATTATTGGATAAGCGAAATTGTTTAAATTTAATATTTGGAATTTATAGAATAATTTAATAATGGGAATTGAATAACTTTTTTAATGAAAATGGTTGTTCTATAATTTGAATTTGTTAAATTTTATAAGTTCGTTTTGAATATTTCAAAAGATAGTGATTTAAGAATAATCAAATTTAACTAAATTTAATATTACAAATGTTTAAATAATTAAATTCCGAATTTGATATGATTAATTTGATATTGAAATTTAATATATGGAAATAGAGTGAATAATTGAAATTTGATTTAATATGATTCAAATTGGTTTCCAAAGTGAATGTAAGTTATATTGGGATTATAATAGAGTTAATAAGATTTTAAAAAATTGGAATTTATTGGATAATTGAATAACGGGTTTAATATGATTAAAAATGATTTGTAAATTTTTATTTTATCATATTAAAGTTAGAATGATGTTGTAGAACTTTAAAAATCGAATTAAAAGTAAATTTGTGAAAATTGAATATTTTAATATTTAATTGACGAGTTAAAATAGCCATTTTTCAAAAAGTCTCAGATTTCGACGAAACCAGTTTCATCAGATCCGTAACGTGATATTATTGTAAGATTTCAAATTTCATGTCAATCGGATTTACCATTTGTCCGAGGCGAGCCAAAACGCATAGAAATTCATTTAATCGGTTTAATTTAAATTTGATCGTTTATTGCCGTAACTCACACATACGATCGAATTAGCTTTCGAAACCTATTCCATTGTGTCCGGAACGTGGGGTAAACCCTAGAAATGCCAGCCGGCACGTTTCGTTTGGAGATCGTTTAAAAAAAAAGCATGTAAATTTTGGAATTAATAATAATATAATATATAAAACCTTATATAAACATAACAGGAACCCTAGTTCATAATGCGCAGCCGCCGTCTCTTATACAAACCAATGGCCGAAATTTTGTGCTTCTTCTTCCTCTATTTTCTCAAAATCCGTAAGGAATTACGAAATGTTTTCAACTACAAAAACGTAGAGGGTGGAGAGACGAATACATCCAACGGTCAGTTTTTGTTATCGTCGTCGTTTGGAGGCGAGAGACAGCCGCGTCCTTCTGCCGTCGCGCGCGATTTTCTAGGCAAAAAGGGGGGCTAGCTTCGTGCTCTTCTGGCTGGCGGTGGAGCTAGGCTAAGCAGGTGGAACGACTATCGTTGATCGTCGTGTAGCTTGACGATGTTGGAGCATTAATTCGATGAAAGTGGCGGCTATGGGTTACTGGGTTTTCGCGTGTGAACGAAGAAGAAGGGGAAAGGAGAAGGGACGGCCTGGATCTAGGGCTGGAAATCAACGGCTCAGATTGTTGCTAGGTTCAAAATTATAAAGAAATTTGTAAAATTATTATATATTGAATCGTCCAAACTTTGTAATGCTGTAACTTTTTGATACGACGTCGGATTGTGACGAAACAAATTGCGACAGGTTCGTTTTGTCGAGCACTACGCAATGGAGCTGGATTGGAGTCGTTTGGAGCTAGTGAAAATTTCGGGTAAAATTAAACGCTCGTTTAATTTTATTCGAAATAAAACGCTGGAACTAAATTGAAAATCAAGGTGAGTGTTTTATAACGCTCACAACGTACTAAATATCTTTATGCTAGTTAAATTGACATCATGAATTGTTATGATTTTATTTGTCGTTGTTGGATAAAAATTTAATTGTCATATAGCTTGTCAATTGAATTAACCGTTGGAAAATTTAATTGACAGTTAAACTGAAATTAAAATTGAATTGCGATTAAATTACCTGACATTGATAACTATGAAACTGCCATGAACTGTATTGTCTATTGGATGATGTATTTTGATGGATGTTATTGGTTGATATTTAAATGTTTGGATGTTTATTTGCTTATACATACTGTTATGCATGCATATGACACTGTGATTGGTTTAAGTAATATATACTCATCCCTGACATTTAATTGAAATAAATAACTACTTGGCCATTGGATAGAAAATTATATACGGACACCGAATTGGCTAAATTAATAATTTTTAAAATCGTCGATTTGAAATTTATTTAAATGTTTTGATTTAAAAGTTATAAATAGAAATCAATTTATAAAAATCGAATTTATCGAAAAATTTAGTTTGGAATGTTGAAATAAAATTTGGTTAAAAGAAATTGTTAAATAATCAAAGTGGAGACTTTCGAATTTAAAAATCGAGATATGATTGAATTTCGTAAATTGATTTGCTTAAAGATTTAACCTAAATTCGAGGTTTGAATATTACTAAGTAAAAGTGATATAAAAATGATATTTCGAAATTGAGCTTGAAATTTAATCATATTTGTAATTGGGATTTAAATTTGAATATTGAAGGATAATTTTGTTAGGTGTTAAAAATTGATATTTTGAAAAATCAAGCTAAAAATCGATATAAATTGAAATCGAATAAATTGAAGGTGAATGTAAAATTGAATTAATTTGAAGTCAAGGTTGACATTGATTTGAATTGAAATCGAAATTGAATCGGTAGAATGGAAATTGAAATTGATTTGAATTGGGAAGTTATAATTGAAATGGTTTGGTTTTGAAGCTGTTTTATTTTGTTTTCCAAATTACTCAGTTATATAAACCACTTTTGAATACTTAAACTATTTTAATCTATTTTAAATCTACTTAACTCAATTTAAATTATTTTAAACTAATTTATCTATTTCAAATCCATTTTAAGATTTTAAGTATTTTAACCATTTTAATTATTTAAAACCACTTTTAAAACTACTTAAAACTATTTTCTAAAATTCCAAACTGGTTAATAAGGTGAAATGTTTATGTTTTAAATCTTGAATTTGAATACGAATTGGATTAAATGAAGTTGCAACCTAAATTTAAATTCGAAATGTTTTGAAATCGAAATGAGATATTGATGCGAAAAATGATTTTTGAAACGGAATCTTACATTTGAATAGATACGTTGATATTTGAAATGGATTTGATTTTTGAAGCGAATATGATATTTTGATATCAATTATGAATCGATTTGAAATGTAAAAGAGCCAACGGTGTAATAATACGTAGTTATTAAAGAGACCGGGATCAGATATGGACACACTCTCTGTCGATAGCGAAAACCACTTTAATAACTATTATACGCGGAGTGTTGATCCAGAATGAAGTGGATGGTTTGGTGAACGCGTTGACTGAAGAAAGAGAACGATATTGGATGACCCCTGACATGACTAAAACAGGAGCCGCGCCGGGCCATTGAGGTTCGCCATCTCTAGCGGACACACTTCTTCGATACCACATCTATTACATTTGTGATGCGATTTGGGTACACCCCTTGATTTGGGAGTGTTGTTTCGCGGTGTTGGGGTAGCTGCTGGCTATGCTCAACATCAGTCCGGATCATGCAACTACTAGTATCCTAGTTAGTATCGCCTCATGTACCTTGTCATACTGATTATCCTATTCGCGACCACTACGTTATGTTTTGTGTTATACCTATGGGGTACCCTCTGATAACCACCAGTTTACGGTGGGGCTTACGGTGCTGTATAGACTATGGCATTATGTAAAACGTGTTAAGGGGGATTATGGTAACGCCTTAACGCTATTTTGATACTTTATATTACTGATAGACATTATCTACTTAGCGTACATTACTACATAGTAGATAGTTTAACAGATCGTTAGGAGATGGAAAATCCCGTAGCATCTCTTGAGTTATTGCACGCACGTTGACACTGGATATGAGATGTCAAACCCCGTAAACATCTCTGACGCCATTGCACTCATATTTATTTACGATTGATTTAACTTTCATAAGGATATTTTAGTCCTGACTCGAGTGTTTTGTCTTTTCATTACGCTCAGGCCAGTCCTGAGTTTCAGATTTTTGAAGATCTATTCTAGAGGACGAAGACGAAGATATGGTACACTATTACTATTATTATCTGTGCATCATGTTGTCTGCTGCATTATTTTAATTGTTTTGTTGTATATGTATAACTCTGATAAATATTGTATAAATAATTGTCAAAGTATAGTAAACAGCTTCATGAAATGTTTATTTGACTATTATATTTTATCGTTCCGCTGCGAGATTCTGTGTTGTTTCATTTCTTTTATTTCTCTTTCTTTTCTTTTCTTATTTACCCCAATAACTATCTGCCCTTTTGAATGGTTTGGAATCGACATGTGTATTTGATCGTCGATTTAATTTGTCCAAAAATGCGGGTCGTTACACGAAACTAGATTTCCATCATGTTTTGATTTGATCCGAGGGTTGACCTAGAATTTGCCTTTGAGATTGGCATTAGTTTTCGGGCTAGCTTCTTCATTCTCATTTCCGAGAGTGCCGCAATCACTCATACGCTGCATAGCCAGTGCAGTCGATGAGTGATGGAGGTGAGCCATTGATGGTTAGGGAAAGTTGGCCTAAAAGCGGTATGTTGGACCATGGATCTCTCTAATCCCTTCACGCGTTGGTTTATTAGGTTTGTGAATGATTGAAGAGCAATTAGGATAGGGTCTGAGGTACATCCTGGTTTGGGCTTAGAGGGGATGAATGACCATTTTGGGGATTTTTGAGGCCATGTGTAATTGCTCTTGGGCAAGAGTAGTGGAATCTGTGATATTCATGTATTGTAATGATGTTTGAAAAAAGTATTTAAGTTTTGCTATAGAGGAAAACAATGCCTTCCTTCTAGCGTCAAAAATGTTAATAATGTTTTCCATCTCAGAAACAACCAAGTGATTTTTATGAAGTAATCATAGTGCTGAACGCTTTCGTGATTATGAGTCAACAAAATTAAGTAATATTAATATTCTATTTAAGTGCACTAATTATATTGCTTTAAAGCTTACACAATTATGGTGAGAAATATACGAGAAATCAATTCGTTATCTCAGTTCAAGCACAGACAAAATTAAACAATAAAGTAAAGTACTGAAAACAATAAAATAACACAGAAAATTTACATGGTTTGGATGTTAAAAAATGTTACGTCCATGGGTAAAATGTCACTATCTTCTCTCTTGATTCTTTGTACAAACTAATATGACAGTGTACAATTTTCGATTAGTGCGTCCCAAAAAGTGTAAAGTAAAATTTCTCTTTTTTCTGCTAGCATCCTTTCTATTTATAGTACACAGAGGTTCACATGCATTGTCGATTTCATTTTATTCGCTATTTTGATTTCTATCTTTGGATCATGCCTTGTTTCGACCATCAATCTTGCTTATTTGATGTGCACGGATTATGAATATGGCATTTGGTGGAAAACTAAAATTTAAACGGTTGAATTTTGAACATAAGCGGAAAGTTCGAAATTGAGGCGGGATGCTTGGAATTGAAGCGGAAAATCCCAAATTTGAGTAGACCATGACTTTCTAGTTATATGAAGCAACATGCTTGTGGACTGCGCATATGTGTAAATGAAGCTGCAATAAAAAACCATCTTCCATTACGGGAAGGACTATACCATTGCTAGCAGTCCGGGACTTCACTTTAGTTTATTGGAAGTTGCTTTATTATGGCTGGGTTAGTGATGTTGCATAGTATATCTTCTACACCAACACTATCGAGGCTGTACTGTACTATCCAATCCGAGATATCAGCAAAACGTAGTGTTGAGTTAAGCTGTATTGCTTAGTAGAATAGAATATGCAGCTATTTGGAGAGTGACTGCTTTGCATGACTTTGTTTTGAGCTGTTTTCGTCGATAGAGGATTGCATTGTTGCCCTTGCTTTTGAGTTGGGTTTATAGGTATTGGGGATGAAGTTAAGATCTCTTGGTTTGCCTTTGAGGAGTGAGGTTCGACTCTTTGTTGCGGACAGTCCTTCCATTGACTCATCCCTTGAGTCGTTCATGTTTGCGAATAGTGTTTTTTAAGGACGGCGGCGCTGTTCTGTCACGTCAAGATGGCGGAGCATTCTTTATAGTTTGGTATTGAGATATGATTATAGCGCAGGTCTGTTACTTTAGGATGGCGAAGCATTCTTTGTAGCTTTTTGATACCAAATTGTGGCACATACTTGCCACTTTAGATATTATTTTATGATTGCGGTGCATCGCCGTTTGCGTATAATTGTTTAAGGGGATCTACCGTGATTTCGTAATGTTAGGATTGCTTTCGGGGCTACAGTGCAGCTTCCATTTTCATTGTTTCTTAGAGATTACACATTGGTTCCAACCTATTAATGCTTACTTTATGGAGTTGCAGCGCAACCTTCATATTTGGTACTTGAAAGTCGTGCAACAGTTTTACTTGTTGAAGTGAGTGTTAGATTCATAGATTGGTCCTCATACTTTGTGAGTATTTCAAGTTTTCGACGCAGTATTATAATGCCCAAATTATACTCAACGGAGAAGCACGGTTTTTATGTTGTGTCACCGTCCTTAAGGCTTTGGCGTAATATTATATGGATTTTTGTTTCTTGTGTCCTTTTCATAGTTCAACCTTTATTATAGGGCAGTTTCTTTGGCTCAACGTTTACATTAGTTTCCCTTTGTTTGGAAAATATGGGTGTAACAAGTAGTATTTCAATGTTCATGGAGCGGATTGAGGCAAAAATATGGAGATTAAAGAGAAACTTACAAAAAATAAATTAATACAACACACATGAGGGGAAATAAGTTATACATGTCGTCTTTTAGAGATATCATGTTGCATAGACAATTTGGAAGCCACTAAAATGTTTTTTGTTCATACATATAACAATGTCAACTCACACTATTATGCTATTCTATTATATATGCTAGCTGTAGTTATGAAAAAGGCATACAATGCCGCAAAATAGCTTGGTACGAGGCGTACATTTGTGGATATTTCATCGTTGTTGAACTCACCTCTTTCGAGAAACTCTTATGATATACGCTCAGAGTTGCTTCTTCTCTTTCGAGAAGAATTATTATCATTTATCCTTGTACCTTACTTATCTCATACTAATCAGTTGTTTAAGCTAGACTGGCCCGTGTATTTTTATATATTCGGGTCAGATCGAGTTGTTTCAGGTTAATTACCTGCTATAGGACTTTGCTATGCTGCTTTCGTCTTGAATATTCTACTTATCTCTTTTTATGTAGTTTTGTAGTTGTTTTGTATGACTCTGATATGTATCTATTGTTTTGACTCATTGTATATTGTGTGGTCTTTGTACAACTTCTGATGTATCATTTTGTATTGTACCGGGATGTATCTGTATATATATATGTGTGTGTGTGTGTGTATGTTTGACTGCTGTTCTGTGATGTGTTGTACATATTGTTGTTGTATTTTTTTGATAGATCCATTAACCACTTTAGTTTTGTATTAAGCATTTATTGAATATGTCGATTCACTTGAGGAAGGAAAATCTTTTTAGAGCACATTAACGTATTTAATAGATGTTTAAGACAAAGCTATAGATGGTTGCTCCTAACCAGCCCTATTCTCCGCATTATCAAACAAGTGGAGTATACGTAAGCAGTAACAAGGTTAAGCTATGCTTTTAATGATGTTCGTATCTTAAAGACGTCAAGTGGAGTAAACGTAGGTTCTCTTTGGATGCAATCGCCTATGTAAGTGTAAGCATGGTCGGCTTTAAGAAAATATTAAGGGTTAAATTCTCTAAAAACGCTCAAAGAATCAACTTTGTTCAGAACCAAAATAAACACGACCAAGAGATTGAATGTGAAGGGAAACAATTCTTTGCCTGGTTATACACCAAGGCTGATGGTTCAAGATGAAATAGTTCACCATTAGCCAACTGTATCATATAAGTTTTAACTATGGAAAGTTTAAAGTGAAATACCTACTTATTCACGATATAACATCTGTTCTACATGCACTCTGTGATATTCCCCTTTTTGTGGAAGAAACATATATCATCATTCATGTGTGAGATTGTTAGAAATCTTCCATAAGAATTATATGAAAGAAGATATAATTAGTCCCACGTTGACAAAAATAAGAGAAGTATACATCATCAGGCTCGGTTTCAAGGTTAGACTGGCTAGGCGACCGCTTAGGGAAACCTCCCGGGTGAGGGCAATGGGCGGGGAGGTAGGTGGTTGTTGATAGGCTTTTCAAGTTTATGGTTCAAAAGTTCATATTGCTGCTTTTACAAACAAAGTTGATATTGGTGCAGTGGTAATATAGGCTTTCTGATTCAAAGGGACACGACTTCTGATTTTTTTGTCGATTTCTGTGAATACAGGGAATAACAGTATTATCTCAGTTGGTCCGGTCATTCTATGATTATTATTTTCACTGTGTACATTATGAAGATATTTTCTGAAATGGGTGAAGAAGTTGCATTAAGTTGGAATGTGAATTTTTCAGGTTATGAATCTAATTGGGGATGTAAAAGGAAAAGTTGCTATTTTGGGGGACGACATGATTGATCCAGCAGGTAACTTACTGTGTTATCCAGTCGCTTGCATGATTTTATGTGGAATTCCATAGTTCTGTGTTACTGAATTCCCTCTTCTTCTTTTTTTTACAATGAAATTAGGTGCAACCACTAATGCTGCAGCTTTATTAAAGAAAGAAGGAGCTAAATCGGATCTTACCTGTGCCACACATGCTGTTTTCAGGTAAAATATGGGTTACATATTATATCAATGTTACAAAAATAGGAGCTGTATCGGTATTTCGTTTTTTCTATTATTCTGACATGAGCTCAACGAAATTCACATTTGTATAAATTAGAGATGGTCTGCAATTTTCATATTTGTACGCAGCAACTAGCAAATGAATTTACTGACTTAGAAGTATAAATATTTCGCATTTTGTGCCCCACTTGCAATTGAGAGATTGTCTGGTGGCGTTTTTAAACAAGTGATAATCACGAACCCAATTCCAATAGTTGAAGTTATTCTCCTCAACTGACCGTGCTTTTTGTTGCAAACCCTCTTGCTGAAGCCATTCTACGCATTTATGGCGATGCCTACGTTAGTGACATTTTCCAGTGATCCACAGGTCCTGGAGTGTTTTATTTATTTTCTCATTTTTTATTTATTTTTGTCTTGTTTATATTCGATTTAGCTTTCTATTTTTTATCTCATGAAGGTAATGCAACAAAGAGAATCGTGCAAGGATGCTTGTTAAATCATTTTGTTAGTTGATGCTACAATATTATTCATCTGATTAAAATAATGGTACCCTTGTAGCAATATATGAAAATATAATGTTTCTATCCAAAGAAAATCCCATTATAATTTTAAGAGAGGAAAAAAATTGTTGTTATTTTTTGTTGGTTTTGATTAAAGAATCATTTGCATTATTCAAAGCAAGATGATGTTCTAACGTATTTGTAAAAGAAGATGGAATGAGGAAAAAAAATATTAGTAGTACAAGAAGAAAAATACATGTTTTTAACCTCATTTTATAATATATTATTTTCAAGTCATATTGCTTACATTATCTCTAATTTGAAAGTGTCCGAGTGTTATTTATTTATGTTTAACTCTTCATATTTTGATCATAATTCATAACATTGTTTGTACTGGATGAAGAACGAAAGTAAAAATTGCAACTATTTTTTTTGGCCTGGAACATTTACACTATCATAGCATGCAAGCTATGCAAGAAATTATGTTCTTATGATAACACTATTAACACAAGCACATATTAAGCACATTTCACGGTTCACAAATGAAAGAGCTAAACATACATAGGTAAATGTACGTTGAAACATGAATTTGAAAAAAAAATCAAGAAGAAACAAAAAAATACAGACAAATTAACAACATTTGTGGTGTACTTACATCATCTGGTTCTTGGGCACATCACACTTGTGGTGTATTCTTGGGCACATCGATAGATCGATCAAATAACAAACTGATAGGGTTCAGAAAGGACGTAATGTTTATGTTTGATGTAAGAAGGAACGTGAAACTTCTGTCCAACGAATTAATTATCTATGAGACAATCGAATGTAGTGTTTCGTTTAAAAACAAATTTTATGTTTTCGGTTTTCAATATGTATGTCAAATATGAGAAGAATGGAGGGACGACATATGAGATGGAAGAAAGACGGATGAAAGGACGAAAGGGATAGAGAGACGACGGAAGAATGAATTATTTCACTTGCTTGTGTTATTTCCTAAAACACATAAATAATAAGTTGATATTTTTTGTAGAAAAATGACACTGGTAATCATCTCGATTACAATTCCTAGCAATTGGGATAACCAAACTCTTTAGGTGAAGTAGATGCAAAATAATCACCTCAAAAGCAGGAACTTCTGGTCTATCACAATTCCAACTGGCTTTGGAAATGTCTTCTCCAATTGAGACCAACTCTCTTCCCTCTAAACAAATACAGTGGTGAAGCTCATGTAATCACTTATTCTGGAGTGCTCTTGGGTTGAATCTGGCTTGGTATTGAATTATATTATATTATATTATAAAACCAAAGGCTAGCTTTTAGTATTCCTTGAGAATGCATAGACAAGGAACTGCATGTTATAATATATGTAACTTCTAAAGAGTGGATATGCTATACAATATTTGTTATATTTTGTTTAGTCCCACATTATGGGATAAGTTAAATTTCAAGCTCTAAAACTTTTATATAATGGATCGTGTGTAATGGAAATATATTACTAATTTCAGAGACGAATAAAATGTTTCCATCTTTTTTTTCTAATGGCTTCTTATTTTTGTATAGTTGGAACACGTTATCATGTATTGGATATTCAAATCTAGAAGAATCTAATCAATCTTTTCCTCTTATTCAACCAATAAAATCAGATCTGAAATTTTCTTGATCCGCTTTTCTTGATTTGTTTTGCGATTGATTTAGATCTAGATCTAAATATTCTTGTTACAATTCTATATCTATTTCTTAATTTTTCAAATCTGGATTTAGGTTTTAATAGATCTTATCTTTTCAAGATCTTATTTTATCATGGATCTAAATTTATAGATCTTATTTCACTGTACATGTATTTTTGTCGTTATATTTCATATCTCCTTTACTATAGATCTTATTTTTTTGTTCCTATTTTCTGATCTCATTATATTGTAGATCTCAAAATCACATTCGAATAACATATCTTTGAGATTTGTTCATAGTTTAAAAATAAAATGTTGTGATTTTTTGAATTTGGATTTAAATTGATTTCAAACTTGCTTATTATTGCATGTTTTTTGAGTTCATTATTTTGGAAAGCAAAATTTGAATTTAACAATTTCTATTGTTGATTCAAATAAATTTATTGAACTTAATTGCGTTTTGGTTTGTGATGTAGATCTAAGTAATCTATGCATGTTTGGTAAATGAAGTTTTCATTTTGAAAACTCTTTGATTTGGATTTTGACTTTGAAATAATTTTGAAATATATAGTTTATATTTTCAGAAGAAATATTTTATTATTCCTTAGAGAAACATATATAAGAATAATGCATATTTAGAAGATCATATTAAGTTTAGATTCAATATTAATATTGATTTAGCACACGTGAAGTGAATGGAAACATTAATGAAAGCATACACGATAAACTTAATTTTTAGCATTTGAAATAAAATTAAGAACCTGTAGTTCCTATAATATACTAAAAGCTTGAGTTTCCATTAATATCAAATTTCAAGTTTTCTTGTATTAAAGAACTAGAAGTTCCAAAAAAAGCGGAAACTTGAATTATTAAAAGGGATATATATATACATATATAAGTTATTTCAGAAAATTTGACTATTAAGAAGTAAAAATTCTCTTATGGTATTCGTTTTAATTTTATTTTCAATATACTGAACTTAGATTTGAGATGAAATTTTGCTAAGTAATGTTAATTCGATTAATTTATTTGTTTGTAAAGAAATCAATTCGTTGTGACAATATTTTATATTTTTGGCTGCAATAGTTAAATTGCATTTATCTTTTTAATCATAAATGCATTAAATGTTATCGTCATAGTAACAAATTAAATTACTTATTATCATAAATATATTGACTATAGTAAATTAAATGTTGTTGTGTTTTATGTTTGGAATAAGTATAGACATACGGTTTATTATCTGGTGTACTTATTTTGGCAAACAATGCTCGATATAACGAAAGAAATAAGTTTGAATAACAAGCTGAAGTTGTGAAAAGAATTTTTTTCAACCAGAAGTTGTGTAACTCAGTCCAAGACTTGAAGTCCTGAATTATGAAATGATTTGTTGATAAAGTCTATGACTTGAAATCTTATAGTTATTTTTTTATTAGCCGAAATGTATAAGCTTCTAAACAAGAAGTTCACATAAAATTTGAGAACCCGAAATTCATAATAAATTAATGGGCTTGAAGTTCATGAATTAGAAACCCGAAGATTTCTTGAAACTATGTGAAATGTTAAGATTACACTTCTTGAAGAAGTTAAAGAGATAAATACATCTTAACACAAGATTATGACAGTGCGTTCAAGAGATTTCAAAAATCACAAAATGAGTTATATCTTACTTACATCTTTGCATCTACATATTATATTGACCAAATATCCTGAAGGTATTATGTTGTATGACATTTCAAATATGTCTTGAATTGAAAATTAGTTATTAATTTAGCTTTGAAAAGGATGTTCATTATTTATAAAATATGAATTCAAATGACATTTTAGTCTATATCTCTCATTTTTCATTTCAGTTTATACGTTGTAGTTGGTTTAAAATGTTTTTCCCTGTTATATATACTTCTATGTAAAAGTACACATGATCAATTTATAGGTTCTGCGCAACGCGAAATATAATTTCATTTCAATATGTGCAGCTTGAATTTAATTATTCTCTCTGTTGCTTTCTCATTGATATATCTAAATATAGATCTGATCTTTACTAATCGTACTATGTTATGAAACCTAAAGTTTTGACAAATTATTTTTGTGCATTAGTCAAACTATTTAATTAACGAAATACATTATAGTATTATCTAGAGGAGATAACTCATATAACTTACTATTTAAGTTTATGGATGTGTGTGTATATATTAATCTCTTGATGCGATGTTTTCTTTAGAATTTATATTGCAAATCCAACATCCCAGAAGAGATGTTATAGAAATTTTATTTTTGTTAGATTGCAATTCCTTCAAAAGAAACACTATATTTCCTGAAGGAATATCATATAAAACATTAGAAGTAATAAAAATAATTTATCTCTAAAAAAAGGTATTGTATACCAATATTACAGTTCAGAAGTAGTGGTTCTATCTCCTGCATCTTACTTTCATTTGGTGCATATAATTTTGTTACTGTATTAAAAGTTTGATGTGACATTTCAAAAATAGTTACAACAAAAATCTCCAATAGAGATATTTTATGCTATTGTAAAACTAGTAATTATATAATTTATGTGAAAGAAATATTGTATATTGATATGACATTCTAAAGCAATAATTAGCAAAGGGATCAAATCAAAGGGTATTTCATCACTGCAACATCAAGCGGCGCCTCATTTTCAAAGCCCTAGTTTATAAATTTGGACGAACGAGTATAAAAGAGAAAGCAGTCATTTTTAACGCGAAGGAAAGAAAGCCGAAGGAATAAAAAGAAAAGGGGGATTTCTTATTTGGGCAGGCTACCATAAAGTATCAATTGGGCTTTATTTTTAAAATTAGAGTTGTGATTTTTAAATTGTTTTCAAATTTTTCTTTTTTCTTTTAAACAGTTGTAAAGTCTAGTCATGTGAGTAGGAAACTAACTAAGGTGGTGTAATTCGAGAACTCGCAACTAAATGGCTGAGTTGTGGTACGTTTTGAGCGTAGAGTTAGGTTAGTCGATATCGAGTGTCGCGATTTTACATGTGTAAGCGTCTGAATACTTAATTTCTAGTAGAAATTTTGGGGGCAGCACGTAGGCAGGGTTTTGCCGAAGCTGGGTAAATCTGTGTTGTTATGTTTCTGTCTTTTATATTCTACTATTATCCGTGTTGCTATTTTTATGCTATTATCAGTACTGCGTTTATTTTATATACTTTCGCATTAAATTTTTATAATTAATAGTATCACCCTATTCAACCCCCTCTAGCGTGAAATCGATCCTACAAGTAGTATCAAAGCTGGGAACAAAAGCCAATTTTTAATTTCCAAATTTTGGTTTTTCAAAAATGACCAATTTTTGTTTTAAAAATTTGAATTTTAAAATGGATTCTTTTAATAATGCTTTTGATGAGGGTCAGTCCATAGTTAGACCACCAATGTTCAATGGTGAATAAGCTTACTGGAAAAACTGAATGAAATTTTTTCTGAAAACCATTGATGCTTATAATATTGTTGAGACAGGCTAGAGAACACCAACCATAGTGGTAAATAATCACGAAATAGATAAACCAATGGACCAATGGACAGATCTTGAAAATAGACAACAAAATGTTAATGATAAAGCTGTGAATTCTATTATTTGTCCATTGGATCAAACGGAATTTAATCGTGTCTTACATTATCTAATTGCACAAGAAATCTGGCACACACTTGAAGTGACCCATGGAGGAACATCTCAAGTCAAGGAATCTCGCCTTGCCATGCTTATTAGCGAATACGATAATTTCGGAATGGCCAAGGAAGAAAATGTCAAAGAGATATACGGACGACTTTTCAATATTGTATATAAATCAAAAGCTCTCAGAAAATCATACACAGAGTTGAAAATAGTCCGAAAAATCCTCAGAGTCCTTCCGCGAAAATTTGAAGCCAAAGGCACTGCCATTCAAGAATCAAAAGATTTGAAACAAATCAAAGTTGAAAAGCTCATCGAAAATCTCGCCACTTATAAGCTATAAATGAAATTCAAGGAAGAACGCGAAGGAGGTGATGCATGAAAGAAATCGATATCTCTCAAAGGAACAACAAAAAATGACGACGACGACGGAGCAGCTGAGCTGGCACTATTAATAAAAAATTTCGAAAGGTGGAATCACAAATACGGAAATCGAGCTGAAAAGCAGAATAGTCAAAGCACTAGACAACTCAGACGAGCAAGAGATCATTTGTCACAAGTTCAACAAACCGGTCATATCAAGCTCAATTGTCCACATAATCGATTCAGCCGAGGAAAGAAACAGAAAAGGAGAAGTTTGCAACCACTTGGGATGAAACTGATGAAGATGATAAAAGCACTGGCAATGAGAGTGAAAAAGCAGATTTGTGTCTTCTAGGTGATATAATTGACAATGATGATAACGTGCCAAGCGAGGTATCAAAACTTACTCATTCAAAGTTTCTTACATATTTTCACGAAGTAAATGGCTGTTTCGAAAGACTTAAGGAGAAATATGCTAAATTTAATCACAAAGAGACACTTTGATAGAATTAAATAAACAACTTAATCAATTGGTTAAAAACTATCAAAACAAAAGCCCTAAGTGTGACAAGTGTCCATCATTTGAAGAAGAGATTAAACAATCAGAAATTAAAATTAAATCAGTTAAAAATGAAATTCTGATTTTAAAAGGAAGTAAAAATACGAGGAGAGAGAATTCCATTAAAAAGTGCACACATTTATTAAATGAAAATGAATCTCCCAAAACTCAGGTCCAACAACTGTCTACGACTTTAGAAAATTTTTCAAAAAGTGAAAGTTCATTAAATATGCTATTAAGGAACAAACTTTTAATACAGGTAGACAAGAACTTGGATATAATCAACTTGAACTTGTTAGAAGCAAAATTAGTCAAGTCAAATCTGAGTGCACAATTTGTAGAAAAATAGGACACAATCAAAACATTTGTTGGCATAAACCCAAAAATAAAAAAAGCATTCCAATTTGGATTCCAAAAGGCATAAATATAAAATCCCTTAAAGTTAAACAAATCTGGGTGCCAAAAGGAATAAATTTAAATTCGCTTGGGACAACTCAAACATTTTTTTTCAAAATTTGTTTCCACTAACAACCATGGACCTATAAAAACAAATAGGTCACAAAAATCTTCTCTCGTGTAGGCATGGTGGCAGGCCGAGGAACAACAACAGTGTTACCTGGATTCTGGCTGTTCCAGGCACACAACGTGCGAAAAATCAAAGTTCCTTAGCCTAGTATAAAGGTGGCTGAATCATAATGGGTAACAACGAAAAATTATCGTAAAGGTAAAATAGGTAACGGTACATTTATCGTGAACGATATATTAGATGTGATAATCTGCACCATAATCTAATTTTATTCAGCCAGTTATGTGATAAAGAAACGAACGTTGATTTTGATTCTGACTTATTCAAAATTGTTGGCCAATTAACTTTTTATGCCGTGAAATATAGAGTCTTCATATAGATTTATTTGGATTAATGATGATGTTTTATTAGTTGATGATTACTCATGATATACGCGGATATATTTGTTTCTGGATCTGTCACTATGTTCACTATTTGTTTATTTGTACGGCTTCAATTCAATTTCATTCAAAAGCTGTTAAAAATGATTTTAAGATATTTTGTTTCACACTTCACGATCTGATCTATGACATAATAATCTTGAGCCAATAGGAAATTCGAATGCAGATAACACTGGCAAGCTAATTGATAGAAAAATTACTTTTGGAACGTGATTTATGTTGAGACATTCAATAGTTGCATCATTTTCAAAGATAATATCTGCATACTTTTCATTTCAACCGATTTTTAACTAGCAGACATTTTTCTTTTATAAAACCCTTTCTAGAAAATCAATTTTGTTGGCCATGTTTCAGATTAGTCATTTTAGAAAATTTGATTTTTTTTGGATTTGATCTTAAATGACTACATTAACTAATCTCGCTCCCTGCTGATTATCGAAAACATAAATAGTGATTGAAAATGTGACGAGTGCTAATATTAATCATATATTATAACTTGAGACTGTACATTTAGTAAATTTCTTTAGAAATTTAAACAAGAGTTATAAAAACTTTTTGTTGGTAAAATATTCCACGACCATCTCTAATTCTGTTATATTTCTAACGACCATCACTCATCAAAATCCAATATAGCATGTCAATATGTGGTATTTTAGACGAAAAATCATTCGTTTTTCATTTTATTATATTTTAGAAATAAAAACATCCAAAGTATTCACTCTCATTTAAAAGGCCCCACGGTTATGCATTGGTAAATTACTTGGATTTTTTTATTATGTGCTTCCATGCTCATTTAAAAGTCCTCACAGTTATGCATGTATGGAACACATATAAAAAATGATAGATTAAATAGACAAGGTAATTCTAATCTCATTTAAAAGTCCACATGGTTATGCGTGGTTCGAAGATACTTGAATTCATTTTTTTTAGAAAAAAATTAAGAATACTACTAATCTCATTTAAAAGTCCTAATGGTTATGCATGGTTAGTAGATATTCAAATTCCTGATATAAATATACCACAAATAGACACAACTATATGTTTTTATATAATGACATTATCCCTATCATTCTAAAGTGGAATATGCATCAAACAGAGTATTTATGATTTTTGTTTGTTTTTTATTGAAATTTAATATTTATACTCGATTGGGTATTAATATTGTAATAATGTCTATCACTTTATCTCTATTTTTCTACCACCGTTACTCATTTGCTTATAACAAAAGGGGGAGAGAAAAGTTAAGATTTTGGCAAACAAAGGTCAAATATTTTATTTTGTATTTTCTATTTGCATCTAGGCTCATTTGCATATTTTTATTTATTTACATGCATACATGAAGGGGGAGCATTCAAATAGGGAGAGCAAATTCAATGATCAAATACATTTAATAAAATTCAAAATTTTAAATATATTTTGCTATCATCAAAAGGGAGAGATTGTTGAATATGCAAGTATATGATTTTTGTTTGATGATAACAAATATATATATATATATATATATATATATATATTCATTTAAATGTATTTGTTAACGTACTATTTTATTTTTCCACATAATAGATATTTGCAGAATAAAATAAATAACACAGAATTTAAATTCAAACAGATATTTTATTTAAACAAATATTTGTTACAATGTTGAATAGTACAAATTTAAGGTCTCACTATATATATATATATATATATATATATATATATATATATATATAAACAAACTTCCATTACATTACAATTTCAATCACATCACATTTTTCACTATATATACATTTTCATCTCACTATGTTTCACTCATTCACTCGTATTTGATCTTCAACTCTATTTCAGATTGAATCCAGCATTTGAGTAATCTGTAAAATAAATACTAACTTAGTAAAATTAAAAAAGAAATATTTGTGCAGTGTAAAATAAAATGTGCATTTTGAAATGTTATTCCCTTAGTTATTTGGGTTGTTCGTCGTCATTTAATTTTGAATTCATCATACACGAACAACTTGTGACATGCACAGTGTATCATTGTACATGCCACAAGGCCGTACACACTAGTATACACTTGACAAACTGCGGGGACATGTGAGCACAAGGTCAAACCCAATCAAAAGTCGGGCTCAACTCAAGTGAAATACAAATAAAGTCACGATATTAGCATAAAGGTCAAACCCGAGCTATAAGTTGGATTCAATTCAGGTGAAATTCCAAAAATCAAAATGAAGTTCAAGTGAAAAAAATGAAAAGTGACATGCACAAGAAAACAATGTAGCTAGTTAGATATGGAACCAGAGCTATAGTTTCAAGTGCACAAAACATCGAGTATGCCAGACCTCATATATACTATGCACATGAATCAAATACAATCAACTGAAGTGAAGACCTGGCAACATGTATGATATGATCAAAGGCAACAACATCAACCAAGGTCAGACTGCACAGTCAAATGCAGGCATATGAATACAAACTCAGACTGTAAATACAAAGTTCAGTAGCATGGCACAAAGGCACACAACACAGTCTCGACCAAAACATGATGTACTTGTCAACAAGGACATAGTTGATGCATGCAGACTTCAAGATGTAGTGCATAGTCAAACTGAAACAACATATACACATGCCCAGGCTCTATTAAAGTCAAATGCCTTCAAATGAACAAGACCAAAACTGAAAATAAAATGGCATATGTATATACACATGATATGGACTATGGTGAACCAAATTGAAACAGACTTGTATACCACACAAGAATGAACAAAGCCTCAACAGTAAAGCTTTAGAACAAAATCAAAGACAACTAAATCATGGAAAAGTCTCAACAACACACACACATGCATATGCATGTGTACACATGGTGACATGCAATAGTGAAGCCACCAGACTACATGAAGTCTAACAATAACCAATGGACTTAGACTTGAAGTAACAAGAAGGATCAACTAAACCCAGAAATGATGACTAGAAACACTATAGCAACTCAACACAATGCATATGTTAGCAGTGATGTGCACATTGAACCAAAAACCTATACATAATGTGAAGATATCAAGTGAAGGCCACACCAGCTTGAATGTACATAAGCAACAATGCACATCAACTATCAAGTACAGACTCAATGAAACAACACTACAAATAAGTCACATGTTCCAAACAACTAATATCACACATAACTTTAAGCATGCAACCGAATACAAGTTGAAATGCTCAGCTCACAAAAATGCAAAGCTATGCCAGAAAGTGCAGACCACATTCATATGAAACCATGGTCAAGTATATATATACACACACATATATATATGATGTATGTGTAGTGATAACTAGTACAGCAGCTCGAATGAGCAAGTGCACTTATATACATATGCAACAGCCGGAATACAACTAGAGAATCACCAAACAAGTGAGGTAGACAAGACTTTAGTTTCGGATAAGTGAAACATGGAGATAACATTTATGTACACATATAAAACAGTGGATATGTAACCCAGACCAATGTCATGATACAACTACAGATGCAAGCAAGTCAGAAAATCAAGGCATGTAGCCGTGGTGACCAAGATAATAACAAAGTCAAATTTACACAAAATCAAAGTGGCCAAGTCAAATGTAATAGCAGTTTCAAATTGAACAAGTCAGTGCCGAAGTTAAATATTATCACAGTCAATAAGCACAAAGAAAGGAACCAAAGTCAAGTTCAGATGCCAGAAAATCAAGCCGTGGCAGCCAAGGAATCAAACAAGACAGAATCGAGCCGTGATAATCAAGCAATCACAAAATATACGAACTTGAACAAGTTAGTACAAATCTCAAGCATTCAAGCAAAATTGAACAGCAAAACAAATTAGCATACAATCGAATATTTAGGGAATTGAACCCTATTTAAACCCAAAGTCACCATTTCCCTAAAATCCATCGAGTTTAAGCAAGCCAATCAGTAAAGCAAAAAGCATAAATCACATACCATTAAAATCGAACTCGTTCGAGAAGCAACCGCAAGCAACAATCAACAGAGGGATCAAATCGAAGAGTATTTCATCATTGCAATATCAAGCGGCGCCTCATTTTCAAAGCCCTAGTTTATAAATTTGGACGAACGGGTATAAAAGAGAAAGCAACCATTTTTAGCGTGAAGGAAAGAAGGTTGAAGGAATTAAAAGAAAAGGGGGATTTCTTATTTGGGCCGTTGCCATAAATTATCAATTGGGCTTTATTTTTAAAATTAGGGTTTGATTTTTAAATTGTTTTTCAATTTGTATTTTTTTCTTTTAAAATATTTGTAAAGTCTAGTGTGTGACTAGGGGATGAACTACAGTGGTGTAGTTCGAGAATTTGTGACTAAATGGCTGAGTTGTGGTAGAGTTTCAAGTGTAGAGTTAGGTTAGTCAATAGCGGGTGTCGCGAGTTTACGTGTGTAAGAGTCTGACTACTTAATTTCTAGTAGAAACCTTGGTGGCAGCACGTAGGTAGGGTTTTGCCGAAGTTGGGTAAATCTGTGTTGTTCTGTTTCTGTCTTTTATATTCTTCTATTATCCATGTTGCAATTTTTCTACTATTATCAGTACTGCGATTATTTTATATATTTCCGCACTAAGTTTTTATAATTAATAATATCATCCTATTCACCCCCTTTTAGGGTGAAATCATCCTAAAATATATACATAATTAAACATATATATATATATATATAATAGTTAAATATATATGTGTATATATAAGGCTAAATAAAATGTATATATATGAATAATTAATTCCATTCAAATACTTAAAACATATATATATATATATATATTAAAATTATTTCCAAATCAAAATTAGCATAATAAACATACAATAATAATTTTATTATTATTTTATATATATAATAAATAGTTTCCTTCATAATAATTAAAAAATTTAGTACTAAATATTAAAAAATCAAATTTTAAAATGTAAGAAAATTTAGGATCATAAAATACAGGTTCAAAATTTTTTCATGATTTTTTAAAATAAAATAAAGTTTTTAATAAATAAAAGAAATGTTCAACCTAAGTAATTTAATTATTAAAAATATTAAATGTTAACAAAAAATTCTGAAAATTTTACGTGGGTTACTGCATTGATGTAATATTTATTTTAAATATGATAAACAATTCAAATAATCAATAAAAGATAATTTAAAATTATTTATATATAAAAAAAATTATTTTTGAATTTGATAATTCATATTATGTATAAATAGGCGAAAGGAAAAATTCTAAGCCGTTTATACGTTATAAATATACATATATGCAGTTCTATGTTTAAAATATACATTAGTCTATATTTAAATTAATATATAAATATACATAAAATAATTAATAATGAAAATTTTAATTTCTTACAGCAAATTATGTTTGTTTATACATAAATTATAACACATAATAATATAACCATGCACATAACCAAACTAATTTGTGACAACTACATATACCTACGAAAATCTCGCCTAACTAGTTATACAGCATTAATATATACACAGATTTGGGATTATTCAATATTAAATCACAAATATGATATGATTACCGCTTATATAAATAAAATACTAATTGATGATGCCTTTGAGTCCGCTTGAATCAATGAATTCCCTTCTCTAGTTATGCTCGATCCGTCAGATTGCAAGTCTGGAATCGTCGACCTTTTCTATCAAATAGTGTTTTTACTTAACTTGAATTGATTTGAGATTCTTAGAAAGGATATGGGGATTAATTTCGGCCAGCAAACTTGATAATCATGGCAGCCAAATGTTGTTTTTTGATTAAGGGTTTATATATATATATATATATATATATATATAGCATTGTACAGGAGAGATATTAGGACAATCTCATTACCTATTCTCTCTTAATCTTAGCCGTCCATCTCTAGGTCTAATCCTAAGCTTTAGCCGCCTCCATTGTCAAAGTCGAAATTTGCAGCCCTATTGATGGGCTTTAAACCCATTTAAGCCCAAGCCAAAACACTACGCAATTAAATCTAATTTAATGGCTTATTGATATCGTATATCGATTGGTACATTTATAACTATTATAAATATATCTAAAAAAATTTATTTCTCAAACTATATTCAGATTTTTGTAATTAATATTACATAAATATTAGTTAATTTAATTTATTTATAACAATTATAAACTAATTAAATCATTCAGTCTTAATGGAATTCATCATTTCAGTTGTATAACTCTTAGATGTAAATTTGGTCAGCAATAAACACCGAACTATTCGAATGTAAACGTTTACACGTCACTTAGCAAGTGGTGTGACATTATGGCCAAATTTATCGCTTATTCATTTTCAGTAAAATCTTATTTAATTTAATAAGCATTACCTATTAGTGCCATTTATATACACCAATTCTCTTCGGTAAAAACTGTATCACTTTGTGTTTATGGAATTTGGTAATGGTCAAAATTCCAATATTGTCCGCATTCAACTCTATAGTCCAAACACAAAATCCTTGGTTCAATAATAACAATTATTATTAACCGTACTACTCTGACCAAAGATTTTGACTTTGGGTTGAGTTGACTTTGACCATGATACTAACCTCATATAACTGAAGTGACGATTCCTCTCTTGAATAGCGTCTTCCTTCTAATAATTCCACTCGACCCAACTATAATCATTTGATGTATGTCGTCCCATGATTTGACTATAATCGAAGGAGATTTTTCATATTGAATGTTGACAGTATTCTCAAGTCGAAAGAATTGTGTAAATTAGTCACGTCGATATTTTCTATTTGACCTTAGTTATATTAATGAATAGAAAATTATCGAGTGAGTCATTCCATAGTTATCCAATAACTATCAGTATGTAACCCCTTGGTGCCCACCATAGTCATGAGTAATACACTGTCAAACATTTGGATAGCGTTACGTACTCTAGTCTTAACGAATACATTGATATCCAGTCTCGATGTATCTTGACTAGAAACATTTTAAATGATACATTTGTTTCATTGTGATAAATTACTCACGGTTACAACACTTTGTAACTACTATCACAAAACATATCATTTATGGATTTTATATTAAATATACTTTTAATTAAATTTATTAATTAATATAACTACATTATATCAAGTATATAATAGAATGAAAATACCTTTATTTCAAACAAGAGTGGTCAACGAGTTAGATATATTTAACAAATTACATAATTGCCCCTAGGGCATACCCCTAACTCTATCACTTATAGCATTATAACTGTAACGACCCGAAATTTTCGAACCCGAAAATTCCAGATAGTTATGAAAAAGAAGAAAGAGATAGAAGAAGAAGAAGATCAGAAGCACCCACATCTCACATTCGCAGCAGATAAAATAAAATAATAAACAATAACATCTTACAAAGGAATAATATTCTGTCGATTACATTTAAATACATCAGAGTTACACAAATATTCAACACTGGACATATACAAATCAGCATGTCTTAGATTTACAATATTATAATACAGCGGAAATACTCTACACGTTCCTGTCATCCAGCTCGCCTCTTGGGCTCCAGAACGTCCTTACCTGAAAATCTGTAATACTCGGTCTGACCCGAGCATTACACCAAAGTAACACCCGGGTCAGGCTGGAAACCAGCGTGAGTAAACCCATCTAACATGGAATGCAAAGCATACAACTTATATATATAACCCGGGGTAACTCAAAGCAAATCACAAAGCCACAATTTATTATAGACATCACTTATTTCACATATAAGTTTTCTAAATACCAAGATTTAGATTTAAGATAATTCAATTCCTTTAAACCACTCCACTCCAGCATATAGACTTCTCATATCAATCTATAAAAGTTCGAAGTGGTTTCGGGTATTTCCTAATACCCGAACCCGGTCTTTTCGAGTCTCATGTCATCCTAATTCAAGTTATCCAAATGAATTACACAATATTTCATATTAGAAATATCAACTCATTCAAAACACCCAATACCATTCATTCATCCCTAAGCAAATTTGATTAATTCCAAATCAATTAATTAGTCAACCCTTCATTATTCATCTTAGTCAATCACCCTGGATTAATTATTTTCCAATTATGTTCAAGTAATTATCTTTAATTAATTTCACAATATTAATTATTCTTAACCCAAAATCAATAAGTAATCTTAATTACTTCATGAATTAATTATCTATTTTAATTACGTTAATCCTTAATTACTTATACTAATTAACTTCTCATAAGTCACTTATTACTGATTAATTCATTTAATTAATCCATCTTTAGTTACGTCCTTGATTATATAATTAATGGTTTCCAATTATATTTTATTTTGTTCTAATCTAAATTAATTACTTTAATTCAACCACAATGTTTATCACTCTCGATTAATCTCAACCTGAAATTAACCATCCTTTTATTTACTTTATTAAATAAATCACTTTCTCCTTAATTAATCATCTTAATTAATCTCTTGATTAATTACACAAAGTAATTATATTTTATTAATTTCATTAAGTAATTATTTATCAAACCATCAAATGATTATTCTGAATTACTTACGCTTAATTAATTAACTTAAAACTTAACTTATTAATTAATTCAAACCCTTAATTACTAAATTAATTAACTCAAATCATTAATTAATTGAATTAATTAACTATCCACTTAAATTACCCTACTAGTTTAATGAATCGCAAATTATTAAGTCATTTTTAACAATAAAATGAAAACATTTTCTTATTCATGAATTAAGTTTTAAAACAAATTTAAAACCCAAATATTTTGAGTTAAGCAACAATTGACTCGAAAACAACCCAATACCAAAGTCACCAGATCATCAATGCATAACAATATCAACTCAATCATTCAATCCATGTATTAAAATTTAACCATTTAGTCATTCAACCAAGAATTTCCATATCGGTTAACAATAGTTGTTGTTATGTCAAAATCGCATATCTATAACCAAAAAAAAAATCAATAAGATGATATCCTAAAATATGTTTGTTTGAACATTTTACTGTTCATCTTTATATATTAATTTATGAATGGGAACAGTACATTTAAGTGTATGTTAATTATGATTCATACACAATGCAGGTTATAACTATAAGTGTAATTCATGGCATAAGTTGCTTTCTAGTGTCATTTTCTAAACCTACATGTTACTCTTTGTATATCTGTGTGTTGATGCTTGATTATATGTATTTCAGTTTGTATAAAACTGGTCGAACCGCTTAGTTATAGTATTCGCGTTGTTTCATCTTTATTTGGCAGATAAATGTTAGGTCACCTCAAACAAATTCAGCTTTCCAGAAAATTTTCAATTTGCCACCTGAAGAATTTCTCATCAATGATTTTACTTATCATTTGAAGCGTAAAATGTCACTGTAGGTTATTTTGTTTAAAAGTTGATATGACTTTGTTTTAATGCTTACTAAATATATATTTTCTTGTCAATGGTTTACTTCTGAATAATTTTCTTGTCAATGGATGGTTACTTACAGTCGAAATGTTTACAATGCCTGAGGTTTTGTTGTGTAGCACAATTTATTTATCCGCAAGCTAGCCACTTATGCTTTATAAATTACAAATGGTAGTTGTATTGTCATATTACATTAAGATATAGTTAAAGCTAAATTCAAAATGCAATGTATTCAATTAAGGAAGGGAATATCCACTTTAAATTTAAAATAAAAAAAATCCAGAAATGTTTACTCATATTTGATTTTCAATTGCGAGATACCAGTACGTCGCCTACAAAATCAAATCACCGCTCCCACTGTCTTCTCCCATCACTGCTGAGCATCACCCAGGCTCGAATCGAAACAGCCTCGAAGCAGTGCTTTGGGATCCCTTCGTTCGCAAACCCATTTTTTTTGTTTTTGATGAAGACGAGTGATTTGGGTTTCATCTGAAAGAAAGAGGCGTATCTCAATTTAAAAGGACGAAAGCAAGAGGCTTGCTTCAAAAGACAAAAGGGACATGATTTGATTTTTTTTTGTGCTGCTTGCTGGGTATAATGGTTTGAAGAGAAGCGGAAAAAGATGCGACATTATTTCGGCTGCTGATTTAACCTTTATTATTTTTATATTTTAATATTATAAATTTTCAAAACATCTCAAACTCTTATCGACGCGTTTGCATATCGTACGATAACACGACAACTCTAAACATTACGAAAATTGAAATCCGACAATAACTAACTATTACGGATCCAATGGAACTGGTTTCATCAAATTCCGAGACTGTGCCTCGAAAGGCTATCTTTAAATTAAATTTTAACGATATAGCTTCAAAACTGAACAAATCACCTTTAAATTAAATTTCAACCATTCTATTATCTTCAGTATCATCATTATAAATTTTATAAGCCTTCTAATTATTTTTAACCGGCTTAAAATTCCACATTCAACATCTTACCCAATTTCGAATTATATAATTCAAGAATTTAATAATCAAATAAATAGGGATATTTGGAATTAAAATTAAAATTAACTTTTAAATGTTTTAAAATTAATTAACTATTCAAATTTAAATTGTTAGAATTTTCGGGTCGTCACATTCCTCCCCCCTTAAAAGAATTTCGTCCCCGAAATTACTAGTTAGGAAGAATGGTTCAAAACCCGTTTACCTTTTTCCCAAAGCCAACAGTTCAACATCCTACCAATTATCCTTTATAAAAGACCCATTATCAATCTTACCAACTTTCCAAATTCTGCCACAGTTTTCAAACAATACCCTTCTGCCCAATCATTCAAATTTCAGTTTAAAACCAAATTTTGAATTATCAAAATTTTCTCAAAATTTTTCTAACTCTCTAAATTTTCGAAATTTTTTGCCAGCGTCTCCTTTGCGCGGCTAGCTCGATACAACTACAAAAGGCCTCTACGGGCTCCCAAATTTCCAAAAGAAAATAGAAACCCAAGTGGCTAGATCAAAACCCAATCCAATTTCATACAGAAACTAAATACATACCTTTTCTGTCGGGCAATTCAAATTTATCTTCTAATATGAAATCCAATTTTCTTTTTCTCTTTATAATACCTACATAACTTACCTAGCAATAATATCCAATCTTAGTCTTTCAAATCATTTTACACATTTCCTTACGGAAGTTTTCACATCTACTTCTATGCAAACTAGTTTTCCTCGTTTTCATATGAATTCAATCTATTTTAAATTTTGAATATTGAATTTTATCTTCCATTTATAACTGAGTCATATTAGTTTCATCTACAAATTTTACTTTAATTTTCAATTTAAATCGTTTTGTCGTTAACAAGATTTTTTTTTTCAAAAATTTTCAAAAAATTTTCTAACTCCCAAAATTTTGGCAGAGTCCCCTTTGTACGGAGGAGCTTTTGCAATTTGACAAGAGATATAAATATATATACATCGACCCACACGGTCGGAAAAAGCAAAAACAGTTCATATTTCCTATTTTTATTGCGTAGGCGTACCTTATTTAGCATTTTAGCAAGCAGCTTATTAATTTAAGCAATTAGCGCAACCAAATCCAGCCAAACGGCCTTCAGGTGCTTGTACTTACTCAATTTACACATATAAGCACTATATATATGAAGACTATAACATTTCTCTTATTTAAACAATTATAACACTTCAATTCTAAAAGAAATGCATTCAAAATAACCTCCTCGAGCAATTTATATGTCTTCAAAACTAATTCAATTGCTTTCAACCAATTTATATACCATTTTCTTCAATTTTAATGGTTTGCAGCTCAATTTCTTACATTCAATTTATTTTTAATCCAAAAAATCCACATTCACTCCAAATGATTCAAAAATCAAGTTTATTTAATCTCTATCAACTCACAGAATTTTAATTACTTTTATTTACGCCAAACGACAACTATTTTTATGCAATTTCGATGATATTCGCTTAACAGAGTATTTATTTTTAGTCTATAACTACTTCAAATTAATTTCAATTCATCCTGTAATTAATTCCATTTTATCTAATTTATTTACCAACCATACATTTGCATTTCATTTCATTTCCACATCGTTTTCAATTTAAAACTATTTCAATGAGCTTCACAGTATTCAATGCTTATATTAATATCCATTTCCAAAAATAAATTTAACCCAAACCCTTTATTTAAAAACCTTTCATTCTAATAACCCATTAATTCACCCATTTAAAATTTTAAATCCACTTACTTAATTCATTTGCGAATTTATTTTATTTACACAAAGCCATTCTTAATTTATTTCTACTCATCTGGGTTTTGTTTGCACTCAAACCATTTCTATTATAATTCACTTTCATTTCATTCGACAACTCTTCTCTTATATCTAATTTTACTTGCAAGTTTCGTTAAATTCTATTCATATCACACTTGAAATTTGTTTGTTATTCAAACCATCACTATTTTGATTCCACACTATTTTATTTTTATTTTTATAACATCTCTTCTAATTTATTTCATTATCAAATCCAAGTCGAATTCTATTTACAATTTGAATTCATTTTCAAATTCCATTATTAACTTACAATCTATTTTATTTATCCGAGTTAAACTTTATTAATATACTCTATCGAATAATTATTTAACCAATTAGAATTCTTCCAATTTCTAATCAATATTCGATTTTTAATTATAAAATCACTTCATTAAATTTTCCTGAATTCAAAATTTTTCATAATTCCAGCTTGAATTTTCCCCTCATTTTCCATCACATTTATTATAAATTTTAGAAATGCCTTTAAATCCACATAATACTATTAAAATAACTCTTTATAAAAATACTTTTTATAACTCGATGTCTCAACCAGCCATCCTTGTTCTCATAGAAATTCAGTCATACGTTGATCAGGCGTAGGACTGAAAATCTATAAGTACTTGGTAAACCCGTTTTCAACACCCAGTCAAAATACTTGAAAATTAATTTTATTGAAAATATTGAAAGCATTTTAAGATAGAGGAAATATCTTTGGTGAGAATGCTCTGGAAATCATCACCCCATCCATGGTCGCAGTTACATCCAAGGTTACGTTGCCATCGCAGCAAAAGTCCATGTAATTGTAGGCTCTCCGCGGCCTCTCGATTACGCCATGGAACCCACGACAGATCGCAGTTGCATTCCAGGGTTACGTTGCCATCGCAGCAAAAGTCCATGTAACTGCAGGCTCTCTACGGCCTCTGATTTTCGCTGTCAAAATGAAACTTCTCCACTCTTACATAGGTCGCAGTCTACCGATATAAAATCAAATGCAGACTGTTGGCTCTCAGCGGCACACACGACTTTCGCTATGGTATACATTACTCATATCCTCAGGAACTAGTTTTGTCCGAATTCCTCACAGGATCAACTTTAGAACCCCCTTTGGGGCTCAAGGCAGCACCACCCGGTGGCACTCCTGAGAAGTTCATTTCAAGGGAGCGCCTTTTTCCCCAGAGCCATCATCAAAACACCTTATACTATACATATAGTATCTTTCAAATCATACACCTAGTATGATCCCATACAAGGCTCCTTTACACAAAATCGATTATCCCAAAATCGATAATTCTCAAACTAGGCTTTCAAAATTTTAATATTGATTTTACCCAAAAATCAAAAGCCTTTCCAAATCCAAAGGTTCCCAAAACCCTTTTCCAAAATCTTCATAAGATACTTTATGTATATATTCAGATATATATAATTTTTAAAAACTTTGGATCCTTTCAAACTTGTATAAAACTCATTTTATACTTCAAACATTTTCAAAACCCTTTTCTTCCAGCAATAGATTGAACAAGGGGAGATTTATCTTATATATAACAAAGATAGATAACTTTGTTTATTCAAAATCAAATATTCCAATTTGATTACTCTTTTCGATATCAATTTCATTCAAATCCGTACGATATACACATATCATCCGTACGCTATACCAATCTGACCGCTCACTCGATCACACAATTTCACTTCCGAACTAGTATCGTCCACCCGACTTCCTACTGCGGACACAAATCTGGTTTCTTGATTAGAAACCGTCATTCTCCTTGCATAACCATAATTATGATAGACAATATCCAGAACCAATCAACAATCCATATCTAGGTTCACCGTCGAAAATCGAGAGAAAAATCCCAACTCGGATCGATAAACTATCTTGAAATTCTATGCTCGAATCTGGATCAAATCACTATGCGAATAGAATAATATACGTACATCCCACGTATTTATTTTCATTGATTATCAGCCAAATCAATTCCCTTTCTATTCACATTTCCTTTAATTCCCTTTCACTTATTTACAATTGCCTTAATTCTCATTGAATTATCACTTCAATTCTTATCTCGGTTGGGTATTAAATCCATAACAGTTTGAACTCCGACCAGTTTATATTTAGAAAATAGATTGAAAATATTTAAAATAGATAAGTAGTTGAAAAATAGTTATTAGTTTGCAAATTAGCTATAAAATAGTTAACTAATTGTAAAATAGTCGGAAAATAGTTGAATAGTTTCAGGAATTTTAAATAATTGCAAAATAGTTGGAAAATAGAAGTTAATTTGTGAAATAATTGAAAAATAGTAATTAGTTTAGAAAATAGTTGAAAAATGGTTAAATTGCTCTAAAATAATTGTAAAACAAGTATAAAATAATTTGGCTTTAAGAAAGAAAGATCGTATATACTAAATAGCTTGGAAAATAAGTTGATATTAAAACAATTTATATTGAAAATAGTTCAGAGTCAAAACTATTCACTTCCCTTACTATTCAATTTAAATTTCCATTTAAATTGACCCAATTTCAATTCAAATAACTCCAAATTCCATTGGACTTGATGTATTCCCAATTCAACTTCAATTCTAATTAATTCAAACTCAATTCAATTGGTACTAATGGAATCTAAGTTTCAACTTATATTATAATTCCAAATTATTCCAATCAATTTGAATTATTATCAATTGAACCCATTTCAAATTCAAATCATTTCAATATAATCCAATTCAATTTCAATCTTGAATTTAAACTACCTTGAATTATATAAATTCGAGTTAAATTCTCAAAGGTTGGTTTAACTTTTTAAACCAAATTAACTTTTATTCAAAGTTTTTAATCAATTTAATTTCTGAGTCAAATTCTCAAAATTCCATTTTAAATTTTCTTTACTTATGTATTTCGAGATTCAAATAAGAGTTCAATACAATTTTATTTTAAAAATTTAATTTATTATTAAATTTTATCTTCCAGTTTGAAGCCAGTACTTAAACAATTTTAATTTACAAACTCAATTATTCAAATTTTCAGTTTAAAGTGATTCCATATTCTTAATTTTAAATTAAATTTAGATTCCCCTTTTGTCTCAATAATGAATATATTACCACACTTCATTTGTCATTCATTTAAACAAATCCAATTCGCAATTTAAGGATTTTTTGTTTCATAACAATAGGATGACATTATCCAATTTATTTTAAAACTTCCATCCATTTCCAATGTCCAGATCTCAAACCCATTTTGAGATCACACAAACTACCAATTCAAATTGGCTATTTAACTTTCCAAGTTAAATTCCAATTTCATCTTAAAATTTCCAATTCAAGTTGTTCATCCAAACTTATTTAACTTCTCCCAAGTTAAATTCGATTTACTTAATCCAGTCAACCTCATTCAATTCTTAAACTTCACAATAATAATCTTCCCACTTAAAAACTTATCACTTGGGTATCACATCCCATTCCAAATTTCAAACTCAACATTTAGAGTTTATTCAAACTATTTTTGATTTATGTATATTCCTTATTGATACATATTATTCCCTTTACACACCAGGTCATTCTTAAATTTTAGACCACTTTTGTTTTTTTTTTCAAATCAAATTTTCAAATTCAGGGACCAGAATTAGAATTTCATTTTCAATTAATTAAATTTTAATTTGGCTATATTTCTATTTCTACTTAATTTAATTCCAATTCAAGACTTCAATTTGATTGTGTTATATTACTTCTTAATTTTATTTTCAATAATTAACCACCAATCACCTTAATATTTATTAGAATGAAATATTGCTTTATATATCAAAATATACTTTTATATAAAATCATTTAAAACCTTTATATAAGAAAATAACAAGTACGCGCTCATACACACACACACACACACACACACACACACACACACACACACACACTCAACCCATTCTAGAGTACTGCGGACTCTACTTAATGAATAACTCCCACCAGAGCCAAGGTTCTCGCTTAACCTTTCAGCTCTGATACCAAATGTAACGACCCGAAATTTTCGAACCCGAAAATTCCAAATAGTTATGAAAAAGAAGAAAGGATAGAAGAAGAAGAAGATCAGAAGTGTGATATCCCGGGAATTTGGGCAATATAAATTTAATAATCTGTGTTCTAAATTTGATTTGATTTGATAATTTTAATAAAAAATTTGGAATTTGATTTGATAATCATGTTTTAATAAATATTTAAGTCGAAAGATTTTATCTTTTTAAATAAGTAAATTGTTTCCTGTTTATAATATATATTTGTATATATTGTAAATTGATAAATTTTGATTTTTGAATTTAGTAAATTAATTAATTTTCTAACTCTAATTTATATTCGATAAATTGGAAATTTGATTTAAACTTAACATTTAACTTTTCAAGACAATTTAATAAATAAGTATATGGTTTATATTAAATAAAAATCTTATTTGTTTAGATTTATATTTTAATTAACTTAAATTTGAAGTTAAATTTGTTTAACATCAAAGCTTTGTTTTATTTTTTTTATTTTTTTAAAAGGTATTGCTTGAAAATGTTATATAAGAATTTAAAATACAATTTACTTATGGTTTTAATATATTGAGTGATAGTGGAAATTTATAATCTCATTTATAAATTACTTAATATTGTTTAATTTGTTATTTTTAAATAAAAATGATAATACCTAGTTTTTATAAACATAAATAAATTTTGCTAGAAATAGGATTTGTTTTTAAAAAAAAAATTTATAAGAGTTATATATGCATATGTATAACTTGATTTTTAGAATTTGATTTGATAAATTAATTTAAAGTTTGAATTTAATGTTTTAAAGAATAAATACTTAAAAGTATTGAACAGGCTTTTATTTATAAAATTGTTTTGTTTTGTTTTTCTTTAAAAGAAAAGGGATTAACTCATTTATATGTACACAAGAAATAAAAATAAGATTTAAAAGCTCTTATAAAAGAAATTTAAAGTTGTATAAACAATTTAGAATAAAAATTTAAATACCTAAATTACATATGTAAGTTTATTAACACCCTAATTGACAAGTGTTAAACATAAAGTACTAAGAAGACAAGTGTCTCATTTAAATTTCTTTCTCTTTTTATTTTAATTAAATCAAGAATTTTGTTTATATAAACATATCTTCTTTGCCTCATTATTTTTCCTTTTCCCATTATTCTTCAAACTTAAGAAAACTTTTAGATTTCAAAATATGAATCCATCTACATTTAAAAAACAGAAATATGTTCAATCTGTTCAAAACCAACCTGCAAACCCCTCTCTAACCAAAATCTAAAACCAAGTATTCTCCTAACAAAAAACTATTTGAATTATCCACAAACCAGAAATCAAGTTCAACCAAGCCTGCAGTCCTCTTTGAAATCAATATTCAAATGCATCTTTTCTCTGGAAGCCTGCAAGTGATCACCTGGAAACAAACATGCATGTAGATCAGGGAGCATATCAGTAAGCAGGATGGAAATTTTAAAGAGCATTTGCAGTTATTTAAAAAAAAAAAAACAATCTGAAGTTCAATAAGCAAAACAAAAAGTAAAATTTGAAGCTTTGTGCTCTGCCTCCATAAAATCAGGTGAGTAACAATTTTTACAAAGTAAACTTAAGTAATAAATGGGTTGCTGTTTATTTATAGAATTAAGTGTGTTTGCATGCCATATTTAAGGTTTATTACTGGTATGATATTCTGTGTATTGTTGTACATGTTGATATGAATTTGCCTTTCTGTATACAAGTTACAGATTTAGGAATTGCTTTAAATATTCACTCTATTTAAATTGATATGTGTTAAGTTTTAACATATGAATGTTAACATTGGTTACAGTTTATATTTTTATTTAACATGAAATTTTCTGTATATTGTCTGTAAGCTCAGAGATTACAAAACAATTCATATATAAGTAAGGAATTGATCACCTTGATTCTTTGATTTAAGATATTAAACCAATTACATAAATCAAAACTTGAATTTTAAAACTAAATTCATAAAATTTAGTTTAAATTTTGACAGAGCATTTCTGTTTTTGTCTGGAAATGGTGATTGGGGTTGAACTGACAACCTAGGTGATTAGAATGACCAATATTTATTTTGGTGATAGATTGGTGAACTGAGTTGCAGAGAAAAATGGTTGATGATAGATTAAATCAGCGAGGTGATGGGAATTGTGAATCAAAATTTTAAGCCCTAGTTTTTCTAGGTTTGAAGAATTTGATCACTGTGATCAAATTAAGTGATCGAGTTCTCTCTAGTTCGAGCTGGAGGTAGATGGGGTATGGAGAAGTTTGTGGCCGGAGGTGATGTTTCTCAGATGGTCGTAGCTTGGTGGTTGAGGCAAATTTCCAGATTTGCTATTGTTACTGTTTTTTTCGAGCTCGATGCTTGGATTTTGAGGTGAGGCTTCTGCAGTTGGATTGAAGGTGGATTTGAAGTGTGATGGTGGTTGCCGACTTGCTCAAGGGGTCGCGAGTGACTGGAAGGGATGGCGGCGGAGGTGCAGGTGCACGAGGTTAATGGTGTATCAGTTGATTGGAGAAGATGAGTATCAGTGTTGTCTCGGGTTGTCTTAGGTTTAGCTCGAAGTTCCTGAACGTTGGACTCGAAGCATTGGGTTAGGGACTCGGAGTAAAAATTGATGAGGTCTCGGTTTTAATTTTGTTTTAGGGTTTTGGGTAACTTTCAATACAGGTTTGTATAAACCTGTTTTTACTTGAGATTGAAATAGATTTTAGGATGAATTGTTATTCGAGTTACTCGAAAAGCTTAAGTCAGCTAGGGCTAATTATTGAAGTTTAGTAATTGTTGTGTTTCAAAATTTTAATCGGAATTTGAAATATAAAACAAAAATTTAAATTTAAGTTTTAAATCTAATTTAAATTATAGATTCAAGTTGAATTGAATCTTAAAGTTGGAAATGAGCAGGTATTTGAATTCAAATTTTCTTTAAATAATTTTAAAAGGGTTTATTGTTTAAAATGTTTTAAAAAGAAATTTGAATTTAAATTTGAAATTGAATATAAAGTAATGTTAAACAAAGTTTTAAAATTTGATTCAAATTTGGATTTGAATCTTTGGTTTAAAAATAAATTTAAGTTTTATAAATTTAAGTGTTTCAAACCAAATTTGAATAATAATGGAAAATTTAAATGGTTTAATTTTAAAAAGAAATTTATTTTAACTTTTGTAAAATTTCTTTTATAATGAAAGTATTATTGTCAATTAAGGTTTTAGATTGATTTTAATACTTATTAAAGTTAAAAATAATTTAATGTTTGTAGTTCATTTAATTATTAGGGTAATTAAATGAATAGTTAATTTATTTAATAAATAAATGAAATAAATAATTACTTAAGGTAATTAAGGGTTAAGGGTTTAGAATTAATTATTCTTTGAATAATTAACTTGTAATTAAGAATAATTAATTAAATAAAATTAGTTTTTAATTAATGATTTGTAATTAATTAATCAAGTAAAAATGGATTTAATTAAGTTTTAATTAACACTTAATTATTTAATTAATTAGGGGTTAATTAATAGATTAATTAATGATTAATTAATTTGTAATCAATAATGATTAAAATAAGTTAATTACTTTGGAAAATAATTAATGAATTAATTAATAGTTAATGAAGGTCATTAACTAAGGATTATTTAATAATTAATTAATGTGATTAATTTTAATTATTAATTAGATTAATTAATTTAAAGATAATCAATTGTGTAAGTTATTAAGTATAATTACTTATGGAAGTAATTAAGGAATTAATTACTTAGTGAAATTAATTGAGTTAATTTAATTAATTTAAGTTTATTAATTCAGTTTAATTAATTTAAAACTAATCAATTGATGAGTTGTGAAAGATAATTACTTAATGTAATTTATTGAAGAATAATTACTTAGAGAAGTAGTTAATGAGTAATTATTATATGTAATTAATTGAAGGTGATTTGTTGATAAAAGTAACTTGAGTATAATTACTATGTAAATTAATCAAGAGATTAATTTGAGATAATTAATTAAGGGGTAATTAATTTATTTGGTAAAGTAATTAAGGGTAGATAATTACTGAATAGAGTTAATCAAGGGTGATTAACCGTTATAATTTAAATGAAGATTTATTACTTAGAGTAATTAATTTAATTTGAAAATGGAATTAGAAGATCATTAATTATTAAATTAATGATGTAATTAAAATTGATTAATTAAGATTAATTAATCAATAATAAGTAATTAAAGGTAATTAATTAATGTAGTTAATTAAGGATCAATGTAGTTAATTTTAGGTAATTAATTAATGAAGTAATTAAAGGTTAATTACTGTATTTGGTTAAGTATAATTAATTTGAAGAAATTAATTAGTAAATAATTACTTGAATGTAATTAAGGGTTAATTGATCAGGGATGATTAATTAAAATGAATTATTGAATGATGATTAATTATTTGATTAATAATTAAGTAATAGTGATATGAGCAAGTTGATATTGGTAAAATAATTAATTTAATTCATTTTAAATTAATTTGAATGATGTAATTAATTTAATTCATTTTAAATTAATTATATTTGGTATGGTTAATCATTGCTTATATATGGTTGGATAGTGTTGTTTGCTTTGGATGATTTGAATCTCAGATATGAGATAGATTATGTTGAATGATTTGGATGCATTGGTTGCATTGTGATGCTGATATAGATTATCTTCTTGGATAATGATAATATGGTTTATCTGATATGATGATAATGTTGATTATCTGTGTGAATCTATGATTTATCTACCTGAGTGTATATAGATAATGAAATTGAATTGTTTTAAACCTTTAAAACAACTTGGCCTTAAAAGACACACTTTGGATTTCGATGAGACCGGGATCGGGTTTCCATATTTGGATATCCGAAAACCACATCGTTTCCAAATAACGTTAGGTCGTGAATCTAAGTGGAGCAAGTGAAGACTCGAGGTGTAAGGGCTATACGTCAGTATAACTCTGTGGGTGATTCCGTAATGAGTTTGACGGAATAGTACTTATAGATTCGAGATATAGGTTTAGAGTGCAAGGGTTATCGTCGTTAACTCTGTGGGTGATTCCGTAATGAGTGTAACGAGATAATGCCTTCGGTTTCGTTCAAACCCGGAACGAACTTGTATGGATTGAATGCTTTCAGAACATCGTCAGGTGGACGATGAGCATTCTAAGAGATGTGTCCTCTAAAGGTAATCGTAGCCTCAAGCCTCATCAACCGGGAATGGCTAAAATAGGGGAGGTGCAGCAAGGCTTCGTGGGTCGCACCCACTGGAGAGCAAGATTGATCCCTGTCTAGAGGTCCCTTTTATTTCGGCTGTGTGGGCAGTTGGATGTACACCAACTGCGGGATTGCCTTGTTCGGAACTGTTCAGTAAGGAACGGGTCCGGCTTTGTGTTGCAGGGGAGTTAGGGTGGCTCCTCGATACGTTGATCTAGGCCACGTACTGTGACGGGCGGTACCCCAGTAGCCTTGCCATTGTATGGAATCCAAAATCCAATAAGTGCCAACAGTTTTGATTGTATTACCCACTTTTGTGGCTAGTAGCTGGAATTTAATAGATGTAACAATTTCGGCTATTTCTTATTTATTTGAAAAACCTAGACACTATTATAATATCTTCGGATTTCCTATCAAATGTTTTGGTTAGCGTAAGGTAAAAACTTTTCCATGTTTATGTGTGGGAAGTCTTACGTGATACCTTTTCTTTTCAAAAGGTTTTTTTAAGTTAAGCAAACTTAACCTGTTACTCACACCAGACCCATGTCTGACCCGGAGTTTATTTTTGTTTTTCATAAACTCTTGGGTACTCAAATTTTTACGAGTAGCCAAGGGAATTCAGGTTAGGATTCAGGTTGGCTTTGACGTAAAATGGAGGAGCAATGGAGCAGAAGGCTTCTGCGTTAGATATAGTTTTCCGCTGTGTTATCTCTGTGTTGTGATTATATTGAGTTGTAAATACTAGACAGGTGTTTATAACTGTCTAGTATATGTGATGTGTATGTTGTGTATCTCTGATTGGTATTGTATATTATGTAAATACTTATGTTATTAATATAATTTATTCATTCCACTGTTGAGATTCTAGTGTTGTTCTTCTTTCTCTTCTTTCTTTTCTTCTTCTATCCCTTTCTTTCTTAATTCATGATGCGGTTTTCTGGGAGTAGAAAGTCGGGTCGTGACAGTTGGTATCAGAACGTAGGTTGAGTGAATACCTAGGCTCTGGAGTGGTGTCTATCTTGAGAGAGCGTATTTGTATTTTATTATATATATTTATATAATTACTTCTACCTATTTGTTGGGTTACCTGTCCGGGTTTTCCAATATAGGTTATAAAGGTAGATTAGGTAGTGGGATGTGTAACACGACTACTGCCCTTGGTTGAAGTTTGGTGATGAGGTTGGAAGTGTATCGAGATTGTAGAACTAATACCGTCTCGAGTGAGTTGTGCAGAGTATAGGATTTCATAGATCTCTGAAGGTAACCTGTAAAGGTTCGGAGTCTATCTTTAAATTGGATGAGTAGAGTTTGGATCTGTCGGTTGGGTAGAAGGAAATGATGGTATGTTGATACCTCAGGAAGTAGTAGCTGCGTGATGTGATGCAGTGACTATGGATGTTTCCGAAGATGTTTGCTTTGGAATAGGTTAAGGAGGTGAGTCTGCTTCGATATTGTGGCTGGATTCAACAGGATGTTTCTGTCCGGTTTGAAGTCCGAGTTTCTCGGAGAGCTTTGTTTTGGAATTCTTTGGCATCTGTGGTACAAGTACAGTTGGGAGTGTTCTCGGTGTTGGCAAGAGATCTTCTGGTTTAGCAGTTTTTCTGAAATGGAACTCAGAAGCAGTTAAGTGGACCCGTTTCTTCGATGGATTGGCTAGATGAGCATAGCTGTTCTGATTTGGTAAAGAGAGAATAAGTTTTCTTTGGATATTGGACTGGTTGATCGCAAAAGTGACTTGCGATAGTTTGAGTGTTCTCTTGAGCTATGAGAGTTTGTCCGTACCTAGATGCTGAGTTTTCTTATCGACTGGATTCTAGGAGTGAAATCAGAGGTTTAGGGAAGCAGCTTTGGATCAGATGGGGCATCTAAGTTTTCTTTTATGGATCTGCTGAACCGTATTTCTGTGACGTGTTATCCAGTTTGTGCTCGAGTTTTTCTTCTGCTTCAGATCAGAGTTGTGCAGCGGAAACAGATTGGAAGTGCTTTTGTTTTGTCTTTTCCGGATAGGAGAAGTAAGATAGTGTCTGAGATTTGTGGAGTAGAGTTGGTGTTCTTGGTTTGGGATTGATCTTGAGGAGATCATTTTGTTGGATTGTTTTGGTTCAGTTTGTTTCTAGAGACATCAGCGAAGGGTGAGCTGATCAGGAGAGTTGAAGGCAGCCCAGGATCGTCAAGAATGTTTGGTGGATAAGAGACGAAGGAGTTGGAGATTTGGTTTTGGAATAAGTTTTCTCCGATCTAAAGAGCTATAAGATTGAGTAGGACTGGGTAAGCCAGTTTCGAATGTTTTGGATCTCTTCTGTGTTTTGTGAGATTGGTGTTTGATTTTCAAAGTTGAATTGTCAGTTTGGATAACTGTATTCGATGTGTGTCACGTATCTCTGAGGGAGTACGTGTATGGTTTATCTCTGGTTGTGAAACCAGCAGTTCAGGAGGATGTGATTGTTGATTCAGACTCGTCTGTAGTCTGACATATTGTTTTGTTGGTAGATATAGTTGGATATGAGCTCTATAGCTTAGTAGTATTGATTGTTTAGATTCTATAGAGCGAGTATCCCGATATTTATACCGGGGAAACTCGTGAAAATCGTATCCAGGTTTTTCTGGATAATTAGGTTTGTTTTGTTTGTATTGGTTGCTATGGTTGTTAGCATATGTTTGATAATATATGCTTGTGTTCTAAAATAAAAATCTTAAGATAGATTATTAAATTACCTTTGCTTTTAAATTTCGGGGACGAAATTCTTTTAAGGGGGGAGGAATGTGATATCCCGGGAATTTGGGCAATATAAATTTAATAATCTGTGTTCTAAATTTGATTTGATTTGATAATTTTAATAAAAAATTTGGAATTTGATTTGATAATCATGTTTTAATAAATATTTAAGTCGAAAGATTTTATCTTTTTAAATAAGTAAATTGTTTTCTGTTTATAATATATATTTGTATATATTGTAAATTGATAAATTTTGATTTTTGAATTTAGTAAATTAATTAATTTTCTAACTCTAATTTATATTTGATAAATTGGAAATTTGATTTAAACTTAACATTTAACTTTTCAAGACAATGTAATAAATAATTATATGGTTTATATTAAAGAAAAATCTTATTTGTTTAGATTTATATTTTAATTAACTTAAATTTGAAGTTAAATTTGTTTAACATCAAAGCTTTGTTTTATTTTTTTATTTTTTTTTTTAAAAGTATTGCTTGAAAATGTTATATAAGAATTTAAAAAACAATTTACTTATGGTTTTAATATATTGAGTGATAAAGGAAATTTATAATCTCATTTATAAATTACTTAATATTGTTTAATTTGTTATTATTAAATAAAAATGATAATACCTAGTTTTTATAAACATAAATAAATTTTGCTAGAAATAGGATTTGTTTTTAAAAAAAAAAATTATAAGAGTTATATATGCATATGTATAACTTGATTTTTAGAATTTGATTTGATAAATTAATTTAAAGTTTGAATTTAATGTTTTAAAGAATAAATACTTAAAAGTATTGAACAGGCTTTTATTTATAAAATTGTTTTGTTTTGTTTTTCTTTAAAAGAAAAGGGATAAACTCATTTATATGTACACAAGAAATAAAAATAAGATTTAAAAGCTCTTATAAAAGAAATTTAAAGTTGTATAAACAATTTAGAATAAAAATTTAAATACCTAAATTACATATGTAAGTTTATTAACACCCTAATTGACAAGTGTTAAACATAGAGTACTAAGAAGACAAGTGTCTCATTTATATTTCTTTTTCTTTTTATTTTAATTAAATCAAGAATTTTGTTTATATAAACATATCTTCTTTGCCTCATTATTTTTCCTTTTCCCATTATTCTTCAAACTTAAGAAAACTTTTAGATTTCAAAATATGAATCCATCTACATTTAAAAAACAGAAATCTGTTCAATTTGTTCAAAACCAACCTGCAAACCCCTCTCTAACCAAAATCTAAAACCAAGTATTCTCCTAACAAAAAACTATTTGAATTATCCACAAACCAGAAATCAAGTTCAACCAAGCCTGCAGTCCTCTTTGAAATCAATATTCAAATGCATCTTTTCTCTGGAAGCCTGCAAGTGATCACCTGGAAACAAACATGCATGTAGATCAGGGAGCATATCAGTAAGCAGGATGGAAATTTTAAAGAGCATCTGCAGTTATTTTTAAAAAAAAAAAACAATCTGAAGTTCAATAAGCAAAACAAAAAGTAAAATTTGAAGCTTTGTGCTCTGCCTCCATAAAATCAGGTGAGTAACAATTTTTACAAAGTAAACTTAAGTAATAAATGGGTTGCTGTTTATTTATAGAATTAACTGTGTTTGCATGCCATATTTAAGGTTTATTACTGGTATGATATTCTGTGTATTGTTGTACATGTTGATATGAATTTGCCTTTCTGTATACAAGTTACAGATTTAGGAATTGCTTTAAATATTCACTATATTTAAATTGATATGTGTTAAGTTTTAACATATGAATGTTAACATTGGTTACAGTTTATATTTTTATTTAACATGAAATTTTCTGTATATTGTCTGTAAGCTCAGAGATTACAAAACAATTCATATATAAGTAAGGAATTGATCACCCTGATTCTTTGATTTAAGATATTAAACCAATTACATAAATCAAAACTTGAATTTTAAAACTAAATTCATAAAATTTAGTTTAAATTTTGACAGAGCATTTCTGTTTTTGTCTGGAAATGGTGATTGGGGTTGAACTGACAACCTAGGTGATTAGAATGACCAATATTTATTTTGGTGATAGATTGGTGAACTGAGTTGCAGAGAAAAATGGTTGATCATAGATTAAATCAGCGAGGTGATGGCAATTGTGAATCAAAATTTTAAGCCCTAGTTTTTCTGGGTTTGAAGAATTTGATCACTGTGATCAAATTAAGTGATCGAGTTCTCTCTAGTTCGAGCTGGAAGTAGATGGGGTATGGAGAAGTTTGTGGCCGGAGGTGATGTTTCTCAGATGGTCGGAGCTTGGTGGTTGAGGCAAATTTCCAGATTTGCTATTGTTACTGTTTTTTTCGAGCTCGATGCTTGGATTTTGAGGTGAGGCTTCTGCAGTTGGATTGAAGGTGGATTTGAAGTGTGATGGTGGTTGCCGACTTGCTCAAGGGGTCGCGAGTGACTGGAAGTGATGGCGGCGGAGGTGCAGGTGCACGAGGTTAATGGTGTATCAGTTGATTGGGGAAGATGAGTATCAGTGTTGCCTCGGGTTGTCTTAGGTTTAGCTCGAAGTTCCTGAACGTTGGACTCGAAGCATTGGGGTTAGGGACTCGGAGTAAAAATTGATGAGGTCTCAGTTTTAATTTTGTTTCAGGGTTTTGGGTAACTGTCAATACAGATTTGTATAAACCTGTTTTTACTTGAGATTGAAATAGATTTTAGGATGAATTGTTATTCGAGTTACTCGAAATGCTTGAGTCAGCTAGGGCTAATTATTGAAGTTTTGTAATTGTTGTGTTTCAAAATTTTAATCGGAATTTGAAATATAAAGCAAAAATTTTAATTTAAGTTTTAAATCTAATTTAACTTATAGATTCAAGTTGAATTGAATGTTAAAGTTGGAAATGAGCAGGTATTTGAATTCAAATTTTCTTTAAATAATTTTAAAAGGGTTTATTGTTTAAAATGTTTTAAAAAGAAATTTGAATTTAAATTTGAAATTGAATATAAAGTAATGTTAAACAAAGTTATAAAATTTGATTCAAATTTGGATTGAATCTTTGGTTTAAAAATAAATTTAAGTTTTATAAATTTAAGTGTTTCAAACCAAATTTGAATAATAATGGAAAATTTAAATGGTTTAATTTTAAAAAGAAATTTATTTTAACTTTTGTAAAATTTCTTTTATAATGAAAGTATTATTGTCAATTAAGGTTTTAGATTGATTTTAATACTTATTAAAGTTAAAAATAATTTAATGTTTGTATTTCATTTAATTATTAGGGTAATTAAATGAATTGTTAATTTATTTAATAAATAAATGAAATAAATAATTACTTAAGGTAATTAAGGGTTAAGGGTTTAGAATTAATTATTCTTTGAATAATTAACTTGTAATTCAGAATAATTAATTAAATAAAATTAGTTTTTAATTAATGATTTATAATTAATTAATCAAGTAAAAATGGATTTAATTAAGTTTTAATTAACACTTAATTATTTAATTAATTAGGGGTTAATTAATAGATTAATTAATGATTAATTAATTTGTAATCAATAATGATTAAAATAAGTTAACTACTTTGGAAAATAATTAATGAATTAATTAATAGTTAATGAAGGTCATTAACTAAGGATTATTTAATAATTAATTAATGTGATTAATTTTAATTATTAATTAGATTAATTCATTTAAATATAATCAGTTGTGTAAGTTATTAAGTATAATTACTTATGGAAGTAATTAAGGAATTAATTACTTAGTGTAATTAATTGAGTTAGTTTGATTAATTTAAGTTTATTAATTCAGTTTAATTAATTTAAAACTAATCAATTGATGAGTTGTGAAAGATAATTACTTAATGTAATTTATTGAAGAATAATTTCTTAGAGAAGTAATTAATGAGTAATTACTATATGTAATTAATTGAAGGTGATTTGTTGATAAAAGTAACTTGAGTATAATTACTATGTAAATTAATCAAGTGATTAATTTGAGATAATTAATTAAGGGGTAATTAATTTATTTGGTAAAGTAATTAAGGGTAGATAATTACTGAATAGAGTTAATCAAGGGTGATTAACCGTTATAATTTAAATGAATATTTATTACTTAGAGTAATTAATTTAATTTGAAAATGGAATTAGAAGATCATTAATTATTAAATTAATGATGTAATTAAAATTGATTAATTAAGATTAATTAATCAATAATAAGTAATTAAAGGTAATTAATTAATGTAGTTAATTATGGATTAATGTAGTTAATTTTAGGTAATTAATTAATGAAGTAATTAAAGGTTAATTACTGTATTTGGTTAAGTATAATTAATTTGAAGAAAATAATTAGTAAATAATTACTTGAACGTAATTAAGGGTTAATTGATCAGGGATGATTAATTAAAATGAATTATTGAATGATGATTAATTATTTGATTAATAATTAAGTAATAGTGATATGAGCAAGTTGATATTGGTAAAATAATTAATTTAATTTACTTTAAATTAATTTGAATGATGTAATTAATTTAATTCATTTTAAATTAATTATATTTGGTATGGTTGATCATTGCTTATATATGGTTGGATAGTGTTGTTTGCTTTAGATGATTTGAATCTCAGATATGAGATAGATTATGTTGAATGATTTGGATGCATTGGTTGCATTGTGACGCTGATATAGATTATCTTCCTGGATAATGATAATATGGTTTATCTGATATGATGATAATGTTGATTATCTATGTGAATCTATGATTTATCTATCTAAGTGTATATAGATAATGAAATTGAATTGTTTTAAACCTTTAAAACAACTTGGCCTTAAAAGACACGCTTTGGATTTCGATGAGACCGGGATCGGGTTTCCATATTTGGATATCCGGAAACCACATCGTTTCCAAATAACGTTAGGTCGTGAATCTAAGTGGAGCAAGTGAAGACTCGAGGTGTAAGGGCTATACATCAGTATAACTCTGTGGGTGATTCCGTAATGAGTTTGTCGGAATAGTACTTATAGATTCGAGATATAGGTTTAGAGTGCAAGGGTTATCGTCGTTAACTCTGTGGGTGATTCCGTAATGAGTGTAACGAGATAATGCCTTCGGTTTCGTTCGAACCCGGAACGAACTTGTATGGATTGAATGCTTTCAGAACATCGTCAGGTGGACGATGAGCATTCTAAGAGATGTGTCCTCTAAAGGTAATCGTAGCCTCAAGCCTCATCAACCGGGAATGGCTAAAACAGGGGAGGTGCAGCAAGGCTTCGTGGGTCGCACCCACTGGAGAGCAAGATTGATCCCTGTCTAGAGGTCCCTTTTATTTCAGCTGTGTGGGCAGTTGGATGTACACCAACTGCGAGATTGTCTTGTTCGGAACTGTTCAGTAAGGAACGGGTCCGGCTTTGTTTTGTAGGGGAGTTAGGGTGGCTCCTCGGTACGTTGATCTAGGCCACGTACTGTGACGGGCGGTACCCCAGTAGCGCTGCCATTGTATGGAATCCAAAATCCAATAAGTGCCAACGGTTTTGATTGTATTACCCACTTTTGTGGCTAGTAGCTAGAATTTAATAGATGTAACAATTTCGGCTATTACTTATTTATTTGAAAACCCTAGACACTATTATAATATCATCGGATTTCCTATCAAATGTTTTGGTTAGCGTAAGGTAAAAACTTTTCCATGTTTATGTGTGGGAAGTCTTACGTGATACCTTTTCTTTTCAAAGGGTTTTTTAAGTTAAGCAAACTTAACTTGTTACTCACACCAGACCCATGTCTGACCCGGAGTTTATTTTTGTTTTTCATAAACTCTTGGGTACTCAAATTTTTACGAGTAGCCAAGGGAATTCAGGTTAGGATTCAGGTTGGCTTTGACGTAAAATGGAGGAGCAATGGAGCAGAAGGCTTCTGCGTTAGATATAGTTTTCCGCTGTGTTATCTCTGTGTTGTGATTATATTGAGTTGTAAATACTAGACAGGTGTTTATAACTGTTTAGTATATGTGATGTGTATGTTGTGTATCTTTGATTGGTATTGTATATTATGTAAATACTTATGTTATTAATATAATTTATTCATTCCGCTGTTGAGATTCTAGTGTTGTTCTTCTTTCTCTTCTTTCTCTTCTTTCTTTTCTTATTCTATCCCTTTCTTTCTTAATTCACGATGCGATTTTCTGGGAGTAGAAAGTCGGGTCGTGACAAGAAGCACCCACATCTCACATTCGCAGCGGATAAAATATAATAATAAACAATAACAGTTTACAAAGGAGTAATATTCTGTCGATAACATTTAAATACATCAGAGTTACACAAATATTCAACACTGGACATATACAAATTAGCATGTCTCATATTTACAATATTATAATACAGCGGAAATACTCTACACGTTCCTGTCATCCAGCTCGCCTCCTGGGCTCCAGAACGTCCTTACCTGAAAATCTGTAATACTCGGTCTGACCGAGCATTACACCAAAGTAACACCCGGGTCAGGCTGGAAACCAGCGTGAGTAAACCCATCTACCATGGAATGCAGAGCATACAACTTATATATATATATATATATATATATATATATATATATATATATATATATATATATATATATATATAACCCGGGGTAACTCAAAGCAAATCACAAAGCCACAATTTATTATAGACATAACTTATTTCACATATAAGTTTTCAGGATAATCCAATTCCTTTAAACCACTCCACTCCAGCATATAGACTTCTCATATCAATCTATAAAAATTCGAAGTGGTTTCGGGTATTTCCTAATACCCGAACCCGGTCTTTTAGAGTCTCATGTCATCCTAATTCAAGTTATCCAAATGAATTACACAACATTTCATATCAGAAATATCAACTCATTCAAAACATCCAATACCATTCAATCATCCATAAGCAAATTTGATGAATTCCAAATCAATTAATTAGTCAACCCCTCATTATTCATCTTAATCAATCACCCTGGATTAATTATTTTCCAATTACGTTCAAGTAATTATCTTTAATTAATTTCATAATATTAATTATTCTTAACCCAAAATCAATAAGTAATCTTAATTACTTCATGAATTAATTATCTATTTTAATTACGTTAATCCTTAATTACTTATACTAATTAACTTCTCATAAGTCACTTATTACTGATTAATTCATTTAATTAATCAATCTTTAATTACATCCTTGATTATATAATTAATGGTTTCCAATTATATTATATTTTGTTCTAATCTAATTTAATTACTTTAATTCAACCACAATATTTATCACTCTCGATTAATCTCAACCTAAAATTAACCATCCTTTTATTTACTTTATTAAATAAATCACTTTCTCCTTAATTAATCATCTTAATTAATCTCTTGATTAATTACACAAAGTAATTATATTTTATTAATTTCATTAGGTAATTATTTATCAAACCATCAATGATTATTCTGAATTACTTACGCTTAATTAATTAACTTAAAACTTAACTTATTAATTAATTCAAACCCTTAATTACTAAATTAATTAACTCAAATCATTAATTAATTGAATTAATTAACTATCCACTTAAATTACCCTACTAGTTTAATGAATTGCAAATTATTAAGTCCTTTTTAACAATAAAATGAAAACATTTTCTTATTCATGATTTAAGTTTTAAAACAAATTTAAAACCCAAATATTTTGAGTCAAGCAACAATTGACTCGAAAACAAACCAATACCAAAGTCACCAGATCATCAATGCATAACAATATCAACTCAATCATTCAATCCATGTATTTAAATTTAACCATTTAGTCATTCAACCAAGAATTTCCATATCGGTTAACAATAGTTGTTGTTATGTCAAAATCGCATATCTATAACAAAAAAAAATCAATAAGATGATATCCTAAAATATGTTTGTTTGAACATTTTACTGTTCATCTTTATATATTAATTTATGAATGGGCACGGTACATTTAAGTGTATGTTAATTATGATTCATACACAATGCAGGTTATAACTATAAGTGTAATTCATAGCATAAGTTGTTTCTAGTGTCATTTTCTAAACCCGCATGTTACTCTTTGTATATCTGTATATTGATGCTTGATTATATGTATTTCAATTTGTATAAAACTGGTCGAACCGCTTTGTAACGTTTTCGAGTTTTCGTCGCTCGAAAACCGACATCAAAACGTCCACTGTATCAACTGCCACAAAATTGAAAGCCGAAAAACCATACCGTTAGGGTTTAAGAAAAAGAAAAAGGTAGAAGAAGAGAGAAAAAGAAGCAACAGAAACAGAAAGAAATAACAGAACAATACCAGAATCTCACAATCGCAGCGAAACAACATATAATAGATAAATAAATAATCTTTAAAACAAAGAACTATACATTTTATACATTACATCATTATCAGAGTTTACAACAACAATAGACAACAGAGTCAATAAATCAATGGACAGTTATATAAACTTGTCCTCATGCAGAATACACAGCGGAATAATACATAGTATAATATCATATACAAGTGGTATGTCTCGATATGCAGCTCGCCTCCTGAGCTCCATAGCACTCCAAAGTCCAGAATAACCTGATAACCTAACTCTAGACTGCACGTGTGGAAATTTGTGGGCACTTAGAGTTTAGGAAGGAAAACAATAAACTCCGAGTCAGTCATGTGACTGGTGTGAGAACTAAAACAGTTATTTTTTTCTTTAAAATCAAAATAGAGGAATTTTTTTTAAAGTCAATTCGCAATGCTTTTAAAAATGAGACTACCATAAGGCCTCCTGCCACACACACAATGCAAACGCAGAATTGGAGGAGATTTCTCCTTATGATAGTCAAAGATGCTTGATACGCATTAAAAAGAAACATTTGATATTATTACTAGTGCATAGTGTAGAAACATTTCGAAAGTAAAATATAAATCTTAACCAGCATAGTTACCATTATAGTATGCTTACTATAGCTACCATATTAAATGGCAGGTTCTACAACTAAAACCATACAAGGCACGTATTGTTTTGTTTTGGATTTTCCAATAAATGGTCGGGCAAAGGAACTTCCCAAGTAAAATAGAACGCCTCTGGAGAAACGTTCCTGGATCTAACGTTACGGTTAGATCTCTGCTACACAAGGCCGGGTTACCTTTCAAACTAGGTAACAACTGACACGAGTATGCCATCCCCCGGTCCTTTGGAACCTTAAACCGAGCGCTCGATAACCAACATCACACAGTAATAAATATAGTGTGTCCACAAGTAAGTATCTGGGCTCCATACCATGATACCACTCATAATCCAGATAGAAAATGACATACCTTATGGAGGAGCGACCCCCAAATAACCTTGCTGCCACGATTCCTGTTTCGACCACAACCGGTCTGTGAGGCTTGACGAAGTCTCGTTCACAAAGCAACGCTTTATATAAAAGCTGTGCTTTAATTCACAAATGCTCAATAGCACTTATATGCCACATTACCAACTTGGGAATGTATCACTAGTAACCATCAACTGCATAACCTCTGAGCTCGTACGTCTCAGAGAAGGGTGTTAAGCTAAGAGAATAAATTCTCCGCCACCAACAGAAATATATTTAATAGAAACCAGCTTTACATCTCAAATTGTAATGTAAGACACACATCCATACAAGTACGTTCCGGGATCGAACGTAACCGAAGGCACTTCAAAGAAGTCCTTGCAATCCGGGTATTCACAAACCCGATCGAATTTCCCATCACAAAGGAAATCTCCATACCGTAGCTAACGGTGCGGAAACAATCGATCTGTCATTCTATCGTTTTCACAAATACCCGGTCTTCAACACCGGTCTTCAAATGCAATCCATAACGACGTATCACATATTCGGAATGGGTTATACGACCCAAAGGTTCTTTCCCGGCTAACCCGAATAGTGAGCGCTTATTCAAAAATAAGTGTGGCATTCATATTCAAGCAATCACAACAAATACCTATTTAAAGGTAAATATTGATAGTCGGATTATTTAACTATCAAAAGGCATGCTCAACATCACCAAATTCCAAATAATTTCCCAAATTATTTACTTTCCAAAATATCTTTACTAGATATATAATTTTCCACACTTCAACCATTTGAAAACAAAATTTCAAATCAATTTCCTTAAACTGAAACACTTCCAATTATTTATCCATTTAAATTTACAATGGTTCATAAATAAATCAAATAAATCCTTACCGATTTATTTTATATTTACGTTCCAAATCCGTAAATTTATTCCCCCAGTTCAAAAATAAATCAACGTTTATTTTTAAACAAATTTCCCTTTCTTTTATAAATTCCATAATGAATTTAGAATTCCAAAATATTTATGAATATACGATTTCAATTATTCATTTTCAATTTATCTTTAAAAGATAAAATCTCTAAATATTCAGTTCATATTGGAAAACATTTCCATACTTATTTAATAATAAGTAGTTCACAAATCCATTCAATTTCAACACTTGGAAAATATTCAATATACTTAAATCGAAAATTAAGTATATATTTCATTCTTTAAGAAATCATTCTCTTAAACACATTTGATTGGGCCAAAAGGAATGTTGCGTAAAACATCGTTACGACAACCCAAATCACTAGTATAGGGATTCGAAATTTAGATAGATATATAAATCCCAATACTATACAAAAACATTTCCTTTCGGAAATCATTTACTATAACAACAGTGTTATAGTCCACCATTTCCTTTTATTTCTCGAAAAACGTCTATTTCAACAATGAATGTTGAAATCTATGATTTCGATATTCAACACATTTTAAAACATCTTTAAAACGATTAACTTCATTTTTAATATCACTTTCCCAAAACATAACCATTTTATTCAATAATATATTCATTGTCCAAAATCGTGAATATACTTTACTAACCCAATTTTAATATTTACAACACGTTTTATTTCCAAGAATTTATTCGCTATCCAAAATCGCGAATAAATTACCTTGCATAAACTTCTATATTCAATTTATCAAGTTCAATTGATTTCGAATTTATAAACAATGTTTATAAATTTCATTTACATGTCGAAATTCGGTTTATAAGTAAATTACTTATAAACCATTTATTCACAAATCCATTCTTTTATATCAACATCAATTTATAAATCTAAATTCTTATTCACTTATAAATCTAGGTACAACTTTATTTTAACACTTATAAAAGCTCGTTTTATAATTCCAATAATTTTAACTTATAAATATCAATTTTATAAATCTTTTATATAAACCGTTTATAATAATTCAAAAATTCCAATTTAAACCAATTTATAAATTTATTAACTATTTATTTCCAAACATCTCATTTCGGTTATATTTCTCAAAAATCTTAATTTTTATAACATAAAAATTTATAACGTTTTAATTATTTAAAATGAATCAATTCAAAATTTAATAAAAACATATACTTTGAAAAATCACTTTAAAATCCTTTTAAAATCAAAAGTCGTTATTTTAAAACTTCAAAAATGGATCCGATGATGCAGCAGCACCAAATAGTCAATCACGACTTCCAAATATCATATATCGATATGATAATCAACAAATATCACAATATCTGTAAATAAATCAATACAGTTGAGGAATCCAGTTGGATCCCTCCAACCTGTTCCCTGCATCTAAAAACATTAGCACAATACCAATTCCGCTCCAGTACGGAATTATCGCGGTATATAGGATTTATAGAATATTATTCGCTTAATAGACGGCGCAATAGGGTCTCATCCGCTATACAATGCGGGAAATCAGCAACTCCAATATATACATATGCCAATATATATATATATATATATATATATATTGTTATATATAGATATATCCTATTATATCTAATATTACAACCAAATAGCAATCAATAACTGCAATCATCATTCAACATACATTCAAGCAATTTTAAATCTAACTATTTAAAATTCGAAACTGTTCGATTGAGTGAGAAGTTCTCACCTTGATTTCAATTTCGTTTTCAGCTTTTATTTCGAATAAAATTAAACGTGCCTTTAATTTTATCCAAAATTTTCGCTAACTCCAAACGACTCCAATCCAGCTCGATAGCGTAGTGCTCGTCCATACGAACGCAACGCAACTTATTTCGCGCGTTTTCGACCTCGTATGAAAATGATATGATATTACGAAGTTTACAAGAATTTTAAATATAAAAATTTACAATTTCTTTTATTTATTTTTCCATAATTTCAATCTTGGCCGTCCATTTTTTTGCCATTAGATCGTGGCCGCACTCCCCATCTTCTTCCTCCTCGGTAACTTCGAACGCAAATAACCCATACTAGCCGCCTCCTTCTCCTAATTATCGCGGCCACCTCGTTGCTCCGGAGCTCGATCAGGAAGCGCCAAATCGAAGCCACGACCAAGAGCCACCTTTGGCCCCAAAATCATAGAGCTTGGCACCCCATTTTGCACACAAATCGAGAATGAACGGCCACCTTCCAAACGAAACTGCAATCGATCCAATGCGTGAAACCCCATCTCGACCGTATGGATCTGAAGATCTTGTCGAGCACTACAAGTTTGCTATTGAATACTTTGCTTGATTGTGAATGGATCGAAAGTTATTGAAGAGAAAAGATTGCAAGATTTTTGGCCATTGATTTCTTAGGGCCGGCTAGGTTTAGAAACCTATTTTCTTTGCAAATGAAAAAGTTGAGGGGTTTTTATAGAAAATTTCAACGACACTATTCATCCCGGATTTTCCAAACTCCAAACGAAGCGTGCCGGTTGGCGTTCCTAAGGTTTACCCCGCGTTCCGGACACAATGGAACGTGTTTCGAAGGCTAATTCGATCATCTGTGCGAGTTATGACTATAAACGATCGATTTAAAATTAAACCGATTAAAACGATTTCTAGGCGTTTTGGCTTGCCCCGGACAAACGGTAAATCCGATTGACATGAAATTTGAAACCTTACAATAATATCACATTATGGATCCGATGAAACTAGTTTCGTCGAAATCCGATACTTTTTGAAAAATGACTATTTTAACTCGCCAAATTAATATTAAAACAATTTTGATGCGTTTCGAGCTGCCACGGTCAAACGACAACTTCGATTGCTACGAAAATTGAAATCCGATAATGACAAACTATTACGGATCCAATGGAACTAGTTTTGTTCAATTCTGAGACTGTTCAAAAATTGGCTATTTTTCAGTCGATAATTAAATATTAAAATATTCAATTTTCACAAATTAACTTCTAATTCGATTTTAAAAATTCTAAAACATCAATCTAACTCTAATATGATATAATAAAATTTTCCAAATCAATTTCAATCATATTAAACCCAATTTACAATTATTACTGTAAATTCAACTATTAAATTATCGATTTAATTATCAAATTAAATCCATTATTCGAAAAATAAATTATTCGACTTATAAATTTCACTTGTTAATATTTAAAATTAATTAAATATTCAAATTTTAATTAATAGAAATTCTGGGTCGTTACACGCTTAGTTATAGTATTTGTAACAACCCGCTATTTTGCACCTATTATAATCGACAATTTAAACGATTAATATTGACACAAATTTCCATTTGAAGTTTTGAAATTTGAATTAAAATTCTTTTATAAATTATAAAAGAAATTTTGAGCTTTGAAATTAAATGGTGGTCCATGTTTCTATATTGGGCCGTGTTAATTCTCAAAGCATAAAACCCGATCCCCCTTTATCCATTTTTTCATTCGTTCACCAACCCTAAACAAAATCACGAAAACAATGGCGGCCGTTCCTATCGTTCTTTTCGAAGCTAGGGCTTTTGAAGCGCCGGCTTTAATTGGTCGATCGAGTGGAAATCGTGCTCGTGCTCTCATCGGCTGCTCCAACTCGTGGCATAGGTGAGTGATTCTCTCACTCACATCTCAATTCATCCTTAGTGTAGTGTTTCGGTAGTTCGAGTTTATCTTTTTATTGATTCGAGATGAAAATTTATTTGGGGAATTTCTTTTATGGTTTCTTGCTTGTGTTCGAATCTGTGAATTCGCTAACTACTTGATTTTCATTTACTTTGTTGGCTTCGGCCTTGTTTTCTCTGATGAACTGCGGATATGATGGTTTCATAACCAAGGCTTGTTCCGCATTGACTTCGGTCACTTAATTTTTGTGGACATTGGTTTGGTTGACATTGCTAAGCTTCGGCTTTGATTTTTGTTTTGATGATTCACTGTGGCCTTTGTTGCCCATTTGGTTTTCAGTTGTGCCTATACTTGAATTCATTTGATGTATTCTTTGATTTTTGAATACACGGCTTTGCGTTTTTACATTGGAACTTGACAGTGTTTATGTGATGAATTTTTTTGACATATCTGTCTTGGTTTGAAACTGCAGTAACATGTTTATACTTGCACTATACTGCCTCACTGCCGTGTTGGTGTCGCACTTGTGCTTGTTGACAGTGATAATCCTTTTGCTTTGCCAACTCAACTTTGTTATGCTCTTGACATTTTGCTGTTTGTTTGAGGTGTACGTGTGTTGGGTTGTAGCTTCGAGCTCTGCATAGTACTTATCCGTTGAGTCTTGTTGCTGTTGAGGTTTTGTATTGTTTGGTTTGGCTAGAACTGCCTGGCGTATTTTGGTTGACTGGATCTGGAATACTTATCTACATCGCTTGTATTATCTAGTATGCCTTATCTTCATGTTCGTGTACATAAATTACTGCTTCATGTTAACCTGTTTCATGTAGTTGTACTGGTGCTTTGCCTTTGTACCTTGTTGATATTCCTTTACATTTTGAGCTGGTTTATACTGGTAGCTTGAGTTTCACATGTTCACTGCCTATATGAGCACTCATATAAGTTTAGTCTATATGTTTGCGGTTCCATGTTGCACCTTTGTTTAACTTTGCTCATGTGCAGTTTGTAATGTACATTCATTTTGTACAATTGTGTTCGCATTCATGTTGTCCAGGCTTGACCTTGTTTATTTGAAAGGGTTCCTTGACTTTTGCCTGTATTTTGACATGGAGGGCATTCCAATTTAGCACTCATGTCTTTATTTCAAGTTAATTTTGCAAGCCAGGGAACTATGTTTACACAACCATCATTTATGAGATCATGCACATCTGGTTGAACTGATATGTGTATGTTTATATGCATATATATGCATACATATATATCTGCTCGTTTTGGTCATCATTCAAAGTGTTCGCTGAGCCTGTACACTTGCCTTCATCTGAATTCATGATTTTTATTCCGATGCTTAAAGTCATTTTCTGGTCCACTGGTACATTCCTGATGTGCTTTTGGCCTTGACCATTGTTCGAGTTATGTATTGCCTTACTGTATTTCCATTTTTGCTCGACCTGATGCTGCACTGTTGCTTGTTGTCACTGTGTTGTTGCGATGCATTGTGCATATCACTGCACTGATTCATTCCACTGTTGCATTCATTTGCACATCACTTGGTTGCCTCTTTTATTGCCCGTTATTCGATACATGTTGTCTCACGCACTTGTGATCTTGTGGTGAACTGCAGCTTTTAGTTGCAGTTGCCCATGTTGTTTTGCATCGTATTGATGCAAATGGATTGTTTTCTGACAACACTTGAGTTGAATCCAACTTAACGCTTGGGTTTGACCTTGTGTTCGTTTGTGAATTTGCATTATGTACATCATCACTGTTGTGGCCAGGCAGTGCACGCAAGCGTGAACTGCAGCCACACGGTATTCATTGGGTACCTCATCACTATAGTGGCAAGGCAGTGCACGCAAGCGTGAACTACAGCCACACGGTACTGCTTTTATTGTTATTTCTTTTGCTTTTGATTTATGGATCTATTTCGTATTCCATATGTTGTAGTGGCGAGGCAGTATACGCGTGCGTATACTGCAGCCCTACTCGTGTTGACCTTTTAATTGTTGTTTCAATTGATTTGAATTGGTTCGCGTTATATTTACCGTTATCCGATTTCTTATTTAAGAATCGGATAGGTAAATTTATTTCTGTGACTGTCGTCTATTCATTATTTAATTATTATTGCTTCTGTGCACTAATAACTGAGTTTGAATTAGACTGACCCGGGTATTATTTTCTTTTGAATGTAATACTCGGGTCAGACCCGAGTTATTTCAGGTTGTAGACATTCTGCTTTGGGATGCTGCTTGAGCTATGAAGACTTTTCATATCTTTTGGAGTTGTCGAGTCATAGTATAGGTTGATATGTATTCATGTATATTAGTCGATAATGTACTTGTATATACAACTTCCTGAGTCGACTGTTGTAGTTGTATCACATGTATCGTGTCAAATGTATTGTAACTGGCATCAGTTATTATATATATATATATGAGACTTTCTATTTCATCTGTGTTCCACATTTATTTATATTATCTGTGTTATTATTTTATATTTTGTCCTAAACTATTATAGCCACTGTGTAGTAGCTTTGAGTTTGCATTGGTGTGTCGGATTTCCTCCTGAAATAAAATCCATGTTTTACTATCTGACATATCGGTGTTCGCACAAGGCAATTACACGGATGGTCGCTCCTCAACAGCCTTATTCTCCACGCTAGTTGACAGCACTACACCATAGTGTTCTTGGCTAGCGTGGGCATAGAGGTGGGGCGTCACAGCTTGGTATCAGAGCCTGGGGTTTAGAACAAATATAAAACATAACTTAGATAGTACATGTGTTACAACTATTTGTCGATGTTTTATCTCACATCTTTATCTAAGATCATCTTTGATTGTTAGGTATGAATTCCTAACTCTTTTTCATCAGCGTTGCTGCTATTCTCTGTTGCGTTTGCTCATTTGAGTATGCACTGCTAAGTATCATTGTGTATATGCTCTACCAAGTTGCATATTGCTGCAACTCGTACCCACTTCGATTTGAGCTCGCATTGTTTATTCGAACTGCTGTATATATGCATTCTTATCTCTGATTCGTGTACTTAATGCAGTCTCCATACAATTGGGTTTTGGGTATCAATCTTTGAGACAAATTGCATTTCAATTGTCGACTCTGTCTGTTTATCCATGGTTGGTTGGTTTTCATATGCCTCTCTCTGATAGTTTTAAAATTTCTTTGGTATAAAAGAAATTGTCTTGGACTTTGCCTTGTCGATATCGACGTTGACTTGACTTTTACTTTTGTTAAAGTCATTCATGCATTTATGCTCGTTTTGTTTTGTTTTTCCAATTGTTGATCGATTCTTCTTTTCCGGTTAGTTGTTATCACCTTTGTCGACTTTGATAACTTCTATTTCAGGAATTTTTGGGTATTCCTACTTTGATGGATTGAAATCGAATTCTTTGGATTTTATTCACGTCTTCGAATGTGAATTTTAGTGAATTGATTTGGTTCCCAAATTTAATCGATTCTTGATTATTTCCCGATTTGTTGCTATTATTTATTAGCAACTTTGATGATCTTTTCTTCGGGATTTTTGTGAACATACCTTTCGATGAATTCGGTATCGATTTCTTTGGATTCTATTCACGTCTTCGTATGTGAATTCTTGTGATTGATTGTTTCTACAATCATTTTTGTGATTTGTCACTTTAAAAATATAAAGGTTTCAATACTAGTAGTAAATATCAAAACTCTTTTATCAAAATGTTTTCAACTCTATTTTCAATACAAACCTCTTTTTCTCAAACCGTTTTCTAATCTACTAGTATATACAAGCCTTTACCTCACTCGGATGAGAAATCTAATTAAATGGCTTAGTAAAACAAGTGGTATGAAACGCTTGCGTTTGCTTCGTCGGTTAATTCTTGGACTTATTCGATTGAACCTCTTCTGACAATTTTATTAGTGAAGATTTACAGTTTGTTCGTAAATATTTAAGTTAAGCAAGTGATTATGGGACATGAAGCTAAACTTTTATATTCACTAACTTAGTGTAATTGACACTTCTCGTTGATCATGACGATCATTCTTATGATTTAGACTAGCAATTGTGCGATGTCTCTTTTTGGTTACGCTAGACGCCACCTGTGTGATTCCATTCACACATACCTTTTCGGTTAGCCTAGACACCACTTGTGTGATTCCACTCACACGTACTTTTCTTTTGTTTACGAGGTTAGACTAGACACTAGTTGTGTGATTCCACTCACACATACCTTTTTGATTTTTGGTTAGTCTAGACCTCAATCTGTGTGATTCCGACTCACACATGTGGGGTAGCGCCCCACGGTCTTCGGGCCATTCGTGTGTCAAAATTAATGGCTTGCAACCATGAGATAGCGTCTCGTTATGCGTTGCACGTGCTGATGATTTTTCATGCTCACGTGTAGGTGAGATTTCGTGCTCCCGTTCTCGTTTGGCGTTGCACGTGTTGGTGATTTTCATGCTCATGTGTAGGTGAGATTCCGTGCTCCCGTTCTCGCTTTGCGTTGCACGTGTTGATGATTTTTCATGCTCACGTGTAGGTGAGATTCCGTGCTCCCGTTCTCGCTTTGTATTGCACGTGTTGGTGAGTTTTCATGCTCACATGTAGGTGAGTTTTCGTGCTCCCGTTCTCGTTATGCGTTGCACGTGCTGATGAATTTTCATGCTCGCATGTAGGTGAGTTTTCATGCTCCCGTTCTTGCTTTGCGTTGCACGTGTTGATGAGTTTTCATGCTCGCGTGTAGGTGAGTTTTCATGCTCCCGTTCTCGCTTTGCATTACATGCGCTGATGAGTTTTCATGCTCGCGTGTAGGTGAGTTTTCATGCTCCTGTTCTCGCTTTGCGTTACATGTGCTGATGAGTTTTCATGCTCGCGTGTAGGTGAGTTTTCATACTCCCATTTGAGTTTTCATACTTCGTTTGAGTTTTCATACTCTCCTTCGAGTTTTCATACTCCGTTCGAGTTTTCATACTCTCCTTCGAGTTTTCATACTCCGTTCGAGTTTTCATACTCTCCTTCGAGTTTTCATACTCCGTTCGAGTTTTCATACTCTCCTTCGAGTTTTCATACTCCGTTCGAGTTTTCATACTCTCATTCGAGTTTTCATACTCCCGTTCGAGTTTTCATACTCTTATCTTGTGATTTCTGGATTTCTTGTGTAGATTTCTAGAATTTGTGTTTCACCAATTTTCGTGATTTCTATTGATAAGTTTTATCAATTTTTGTGCATTGCTGAATTCGTGTGTCATTGACTTGTTATGAATACAAGTTTAGGGTATGATATCCCTTTCTATCTTTGAGAAGATTCTTGTGACACTTTTGATGAATGAAAATCCACTTATCGAAGTTGCTACTGATATCGCTGTTTTAATCACGTGTTTTTAAAAATTGTTTCAAAATAAAAATCGTTTTCAAATTTTTTATAGTTTACCCTTTCAAAAGAATGAGGAAGCGATTTAAACGTTTAAGCAAAATCGAGGACTATGACCCCTTTCTTTTACTAATTCGTTTAATTCCGGACTTGTCCGTTTGAGGTTGAAAATTTGTGAATTCCTTTTATGAAATTAAAAGAATATTTTGTGATTGTATTGCCCATTGAGTGCTTTAAGAATTCTGGTTGATGCGCTTGATCAACGTTATCGATAGGAATCTCCTAGACGCTTTGATGAGACAATCAGACACAGTAAATTGAATTTTAAAATGTAAATTTGTCTGAAAAGATAATTACATAAAGTAAATTGTAAATTTCGAAAGTTTTAGCTTTTCGGGAAAGAATATTATTTAAAACAACTCTTTTTCGATACTTCTATTCTTGTGATTCCCGAGGGAACCAAGACTCTATCGTTTGTACCAATGCTAATCGTGTTGGTTTGCATGTCATTCTCTTGCAAAAGAGAACGTGCTGTCTCTTGTGTTTCTAAATCATTAATGCCTATTGAGACTACATATGTCACTCATGATTTAGTGCTCTTGGCTATTGATTTCGTTGTTCAAGATTTGGCATCATTATTTTGGGTGAGAAATTTGTTCTCTACCCTGATCATGAATCTTGGGAATATTTATTTTCTCATAAGGAACATGATTTGCGTCAACCACGTTGACTCGAGCTCCATACATCTTATGATCTTGATATTATTTACCACTCCCGGATGGGAAATCGTGTTGCCGATGCACTTGGTCGTAGGCAACAAGTGGTTGTTTCTTTGGTGATGTCCGTATGGAATCATCTTTTTACCAAGTTCATCAGACGTTTCGATGTACTTCGTTTTATTGAGCTTCGTCTCATTCCTTTTAGAGACTTACGTCTGATGTTCTTTTATGTTGATCGGTTCATTGGACGTACCATTTTTGTACTACGACGACGTTCCGAATTAATGAAGCTTTGATTCATTTGGCGTATCGTTATTGTACTACGTTGTTGTTCCAAATTATTCGTGTTTCACCTATGATAGGTGTTGTGCGTTTCAGTTGGTCGGGAAAGTTAGTGCCTCGATATATTAGGCCATTTCCTATCACTAAACGTATTGGTTTCTTGGCTTATCACCTCTTATTATCGGCTCAATTTTCTGTTATTCATGACGTGTTTCATGAGTCTTCCTTCTACAGAAATGCCTTAGGGATTCCGATTTTATTCTTGAGCCCGGTATTATTGAAGAAATTGAAGTTTCACCAGATTTGACTATGAGCAACATTCTATTCACATCAATGTTTCGGGGGTTCAGCACCTTCGAAATAAAGATGTTCTTCTCGTGAAAGTTCAGTGGTTCTCAAATCCTATGAATTTCACTTTTGAATCCAGAGAATTCATCGAGCAATCACGTTCAGGCTTACTCTATCATGCTCTTTATGGTGAACTTCCTACTTCGAATTTCTTCATATTGTGATGATATGCTCTTATGGTTGTTACCTTTTGGCCATTTATTCCTTAAGATTGCGAGGACGCAATTTCTTTAAGGAGGGGAGTCTGTAACAACCCGGTACTTTGCACCTATTATAATCGACAATTTAAACGATTAATATTGACACAAATTTCCATTTGAAGTTTTGAAATTTGAATTAAAATTCTTTTATAAATTGTAAAAGAAATTTTGAGCTTTGAAATTAAATGGTGGTCCATGTTTTTATATTGGGCCGTGTTAATTCTCAAAGCATAAAACCCGATCCCCCTTTATCCATTTTTTCATTCGTTCACCAACCCTAAACAAAATCACGAAAACAATGGCGGCCGTTCCTATCGTTCTTTTCGAAGCTAGGGCTTTTGAAGCGCCGGCTTTAATTGGTCGATCGAGTGGAAATCGCGCTCGTGCTCTCATCGGCTGCTCCAACTCGTGGCATAGGTGAGTGATTCTCTCACTCACATCTCAATTCATCCTTAGTGTAGTGTTTCGGTAGTTCGAGTTTATCTTGTTATTGATTCGAGATGAAAATTTATTTGGGGAATTGCTTTTATGGTTTCTTGCTTGTGTTCGAATCTGTGAATTCGCTAACTAATTGATTTTCATTTACTTTGTTGGCTTCGGCCTTGTTTTCTCTGATGAACTGCGGATATGATGGTTTCATAACCAAGGCTTGTTCCGCATTGACTTCGGTCACTTAATTTTTGTGGACATTGGTTTGGTTGACATTGCTAAGCTTCGGCTTTGATTTTTGTTTTGATGATTCACTGTGGCCTTTGTTGCCCATTTGGTTTTCAGTTGTGCCTATACTTGAATTCATTTGATGTATTCTCTGATTTTTGAATACACGGCTTTGCGTTTTTACATTGGAACTTGACAGTGTTTATGTGATAAATTTTTTTGACATATCCGTCTTGGTTTGAAACTGCAGTAACATGTTTATACTTGCACTATACTGCCTTACTGCCGTGTTGGTGTCGCACTTGTGCTTGTTGACAGTGATAATCCTTTTGCTTTGCGAACTCAACTTTGTTATGCTCTTGACATTTTGCTGTTTGTTTGAGGTGTACGTGTGTTGAGTTGTAGCTTCGAGCTCTGCATAGTACTTATGCGTTGAGTCTTGTTGCTGTTGAGGTTTTGTATTGTTTGGTTTGGCTAGAACTGCCTGGCGTATTTTGGTTGACTGGATCTGGAATACTTATCTACATCGCTTGTATCATCTAGTATGCCTTATCTTCATGCTCGTGTACATAAATTACCGCTTCATGTTAACCTGTTTCATGTAGTTGTACTGGTGCTTTGCCTTTGTACCTTGTTGATTTTCCTTTACATTTGGAGCTGGTTTATACTGGTAGCTTGAGTTTCACATGTTCACTGCCTATATGAGCACTCATATAAGTTTAGTCTATATGTTTGCGGTTCCATGTTGCACCTTTGTTTAACTTTGCTCATGTGCAGTTTGTAATGTACATTCATTTTGTACAATTGTGTTCGCATTCATGTTGTCCAGGCTTGACCTTGTTTATTTGAAAGGGTTCCTTGACTTTTGCCTGTATTTTGACATGGAGGGCATTCCAGTTTAGCACTCATGTCTTTATTTCAAGTTAATTGTGCAAGCCAGGGAACTATATTTTCACAACCATCATTTATGAGATCATGCACATCTGGTTGAACTGATATGTTTATGTTTATATGCATATATATGCATACATATATATCTGCTCGTTTTGGTCATCATTCAAAGTGTTCACTGAGCCTGTACACTTGCCTTCATCTGAATTCATGATTTTTATTCCGATGCTTAAAGTCATTTTCTGGTCCACTGGTACATTCCTGATGTGCTTTTGGCCTTGACCATTGTTCGAGTTATGTGTTGCCTTACTGTATTTCCATTTTTGCTCGACCTGATGCTGCACTGTTGCTTGTTGTCACTGTGTTGTTGCGGTGCATTGTGCATATCACTGCACTGATTCATTCCACTGTTGCATTCATTTTCACATCACTTGGTTGCCTCTTTTATTGCTCGTTCTTCGATACATGTTGTCTCACACACTTGTGATCTTGTGGTGAACTGCAGCTTTTAGTTGCAGTTGCCCATGTTGTTTTGCATCGTATTGATGCAAATGGATTGTTTTCTGACTACACTTGAGTTGAATCCAACTTAACGCTTGGGTTTGACCTTGTGTTCATTTGTGAATTTGCATTATGTACATCATCACTGTTGTGGCAAGGCAGTGCACGCAAGCGTGAACTGCAGCCATACGGTATTCAATGGGTACATCATCACTATAGTGGCAAGGCAGTGCACGCAAGCGTGAACTACAGCCACACGGTACTGCTTTTATTGTTATTTCTTTTGCTTTTGATTTATGGATCTATTTCGTATTCCATATGTTGTAGTGGCGAGGCAGTATACGCGTGCGTATACTGCAGCCCTACTCGTGTTGACCTTTTAATTGATGTTTCAATTGATTTGAATTGGTTCGCGTTATATTTACCGTTATCCGATTTCTTATTTAAGAATCGGATAGGTAAATTTATTTCTGTGACTGTCGTCTATTCATTATTTAATTATTATTGCTTCTGTGCACTAATAACTGAGTTTGAATTAGACTGACCCGGGTATTATTTTCTTTTGAATGTAATACTCGGGTGAGATTCGAGTTATTTCAGGTTGTAGGCATTCTGCTTTGGGATGCTGCTTGAGCTATGAAGACTTTTCATATCTTTTGGAGTTGTCGAGTCATAGTATAGGTTGATGTGTATTCATGTATATTAGTCGATAATGTACTTGTATATATAACTTCCTGAGTCGACTGTTGTAGTTGTATCACATGTACCGTGTCAAATGTATTGTAACTGGCATCGGTTATTATATATATATATATATATATATATATATATATATATATATGAGACTTTCTGTTTCATCTGTGTTCCGCATTTATTTATATTATCTATTTTATTATTTTATATTTTGTCCTAAACTATTATATCCACTGTGTAGTTGCTTTGAGTTTGCATCGGTGTGTCGGATTTCCTTCTGAAATAAAATCCATGTTTTACTATCTGACATATCGGTGTTCGCACAAGGCAATTACACGGATGGTCGCTCCTCAACAGTCTTATTCTCCGCGCTAGTTGACAGCACTACACCGTAGTCTTCTTGGCTAGCGTGGTCATAGAGGTGGGGTGTCACAGTATTCACGTTGTTTCATCTTTATTTGGCATATAAATGTTCGGTCACCTCAAACAAATTTAGCTTTCCAGAAAATCTTCAATTTGCCACCTGAAGAATTTTTCATCAGTGATTTTACTTGTCATTTGAAGCGTAAAATGTCACTGTAGGTTATTTTGTTTAAAAGTTGATATGACTTTGTTTTAATGCTTACTAAATATTTATTTTCTTGTCAGTGGTTTACTTCTGAATAATTTTCTTGTCGATGGATGGTTACTTGCAGTCGAAATGTTTACAATGCCTGAGGTTTTGTTGTGTAGCACAATTTAGTTATCCACAAGCTGGCCACTTATGCTTTATAAATTACAGATGGTAGTTGTATTGTCATATTACATCAAGATATAGTTAAAGCTAAATTCAAAATGCAATGTATTCAATTAAGGAAGGGAATATCCACTTTAAATTTAAAATAAAAAAATCCAGAAATGTTTACTCATATTTGATTTTCGATTGCGAGATACCAGTACGTCGCCCACAAAATCAAATCACCGCTCCCACTGTCTTCTCCCATCACTGCTGAGCATCACCCAGGCTCGAATTGAAACGACCTCCAAGCACGTCGTCCCTGGGCACGCGAGCTCCCAGTGTCCCACCTCCTTGGCCGCGACATTCCATGGTGCCGCTTACGACGAGCAATCAAACCCTAACACGCGTTCCTCCAAATCCAACGACGTCGCGGCCACTTCCAACGATCGCGAGCTCTAGCCTCAATCGGGACTTCGTCGCCGACCTTGTTCGAGCCTCCACCTTCATCTCGAGATTACAATCGCGAGCCCCTTTTTTTTTATTTCGGTTTTAAAATTTTTGGGATCCCTTCGTTCGCAACCCCATTTCTTTTTTTTTTGATGAAGACGAGTGATTTGGGTTTCATCTGAAAGAAAGAGACAAATCTCAATTTAAAAAGGACGAAAGCAAGAGGCTTGCTTCAAAAAACAAAAGGGACATGATTTGATTTTTTTTGTGCTGCTTGCTAGGTATAAGGGTTTGCAGAGAAACGGAAAAAAGATGCGAAATTATTTCGGCTGTTGATTTAACCTTTATTATTTTTATATTTTAATATTATAAATTTTCAAAACATCTCAAACACTTATCGACGCGTTTGCATATCGTACGATAACTCGACAACTCCAAACATTACGAAAATTGAAATCCAACAATAACTAAGTGTTACGGATCCAATGGAACTGGTTTCATCGAATTCCGAGACTGTGCCTCGGAAGGCTATCTTTAAATTCAATTTTAACGATATTGTTTCAAAACTGAACAAATCACCTTTAAATTAAAGTTCAACCATTCTATTATCTTCAGCATCATCATTATAAATTTTATAAGCCTTCTAATTATTTTTAACCGGCTTAAAATTCCACATTCAACATCTTACCCAATTTCGAATTATATAATTCAAAAATTTAATTATCAAATAAATAGTGATATTTGGAATTAAAGTTAAAATTAACTTTTAAATATTTTAAAATTAATTAACTATTCAAATTTAAATTGTTAGAATTTCCGGGTCGTCACAATAACCATATACAATGAAAAATAAAATGAAAATCTTACTTTATTTCTAACAAGGTTCGCTATAAGAGTTAAATTATATTATATTTTTTACAAAATTACCCTTGGGGAAAATCCTTAACTGTATTAATGACACCCACTTTAAATGTTCAACTTCTAAATCTTCGATATCAATGTAAATACCATCTTCTTAGGCATCTTCATTCCTATGTTTTGACACCCAAGATTCTCTTTCTATCATGTCACTCTTAAAATTACTATGATAAAAAACTTTAGAAACATGACATCTTGAAGTAGTATACTCATATTGAACTAATATCTCCTCAAGCAGTCAAGTTCTAGTGGTCCAGTGGTTTCGACATAGTGGATGTTGCTACATTGTGTTGTAGTGGCACCGGATCGATTCCCAGCGGCCACAATAATGAGACATAAGTGGTCTGGGCACTATAAAACCAGTCTAACCAAAGGCCAGGAGAAACATAGTTTCCTTGGCCCCAAAGTTTTATTAACTTATCATCCAAAAATCAACTCTCATGTCCGCTCCTACAGTTCCCCTTCCTTCTCTTCCCATCATCTCAACTGTTCCTATCATCTCATTCGTACCTTCCCTTACCCCTGTTGCCCCCCCTATTCAGTCCCCTGTTTCTACATCCAAGCCACCCATCCTGTCAGTACTTCCTGTCACCTCCTCAGCTTCATCTCCCCACTTAGCCAATATTCCTTTGAACAAGCCTGTCATAGTCTCTCCTCCTCCTCCAACTATCCCCCATCTCGAACCACCAGATCCATTACCAATGCTTTCTTTGTCGCCTTCTCTCCCAACACTAACCGGTAACACCCACGCTGCTTGTACGAGTGAACGGAAATGGACTTCTCTGTTTAAATGCAAACCGAGGAATGCAGGTAAGTACATACCCGTTGACTTGATCCCAGTGTATGAGGAAGAAGCCTTAGTGCCTCCAAATGAAGTTGTTGAGGCAGGTGCTACTATCTGGTATGATTCATTAGTTGGCTTTTTCCTCGACAAGCCATTGTCGTATACTGCAGTTGTTCAGAAGTTAAAGACAATCTGGAAACTTAAAGGTGTTGTTTCAGTTAAATCCGATGGAAACATCTTCTTATTCAAATTTACTTGTACTGAAGACAGGGAAGCTATTATGTTGAGTGACCCCATTATCATGAATAATAAACTATTCATAATAAAACCGTATGATGCTTCAGTGAGTAACGTCACGGGTACAGTCACCGCTGTTCCGGTATGGGTTCATCTGTATAACCTTCCATTATTCGCATGGTCCCCTTTAGGAATAAACTGGCTCAGTGGTCACTTAGGTAAACTTTTATGCATGGATGAGATGACAGAGAAGCAAGATAGGTTGAGTTTTGCGAAGTGCTTGATTGAAGTTAGGCCAGGAAAGGAGCTAGTTGATGACTTCATGGTTAAACTAGTCGAGGGAGGACAACAGAAAATCTTTGTAGAGTACTTATGGAGGCCAAATGTATGCGCTACCTGTAAGAGTTTCGGGCACAAAACAAAGGAATGTGAAAACACTGGTAGTAGTAAGACCAAGTGTGAAAAAAAATAGTGGCGTTGACAGAGAAGAAGGTAGGGATGAAAAAATGGAGAATTTTCAAGCATTTAAAGACAATAGACTAATGAAGAAGCAGAGCATTAAAAAATGGCAGCGAGTTACGAGAAATAAGATAGATTATACTGTTAATGAGAAAAAACTGGTTCAAACAAGAGAAGGAAGCGAAGAAAGAGGCTTGGCAAAAGGTGATGCTGTCACCCTTGACATGGTGAATACTATGGTGGAGAAGCAATTGGGCAGTGACATTAATGATAACACGGTAGAGTATGTTGAAATGGGAGAAGAGCAAGAAAAAGTAACAGAGTCAGACAAACAGATTGAACTAATTGTTGAAGATGTGGAGTGTGATGACTGTTGTTTGTTATCCAATAAATTTGATATATTGTATGATCTTGATGAAGAGGAAAATTCAGGTAATATAAATTCTGAAAGTTTGGCTGTGCAACAAAGGAATGGGATAACTGAGGCAATAAATGATAATATCAAAGTAACCAATAAAACAAGCACTACTGTACGTGAAGACCAGAAGGAGACATGCAATGAGAAAACAGTGAAAGTAAATAATGTCAAGCATTTACATGAAACGGTAGAAAGTGTACAAGACACAACAACAGCAATAAATGGTAATATAGCAGGCAAGTTAAGCAGTGCAAACAAAAGCAATGAAGAGCAAAAACCAGGTGACAAAAAAGGTAAAAAGAGTAGAAATATGAAGTCTCCCCTCAGCAAGCCTAATGAGTTGCTTTCTGATACATGCATGCACACTGTAGCATGCACACCATCAATATTGCCCCTACCTGCTAATGATATAGTAACAACTCCATCCTCATTTTATAACAATATTAAACACCGGAAGCCTACAGGCAACCCCCCCAAAACTCCCCTCACCACCAAACTCTTCCACAGCCACGACAACCTTCGGTCAGCAAACACCACCAGTAGTAGATGGAAATACAACCAATGAAGACACACCTCTGTCTAAGGACATTCCAAACTACTTATCCTCTTCTCAAGCTGTTACGAGGAGAATGAAAATTGAAATGATTAACGCTCGTGCTCTCCAATGATGCTAAACATTGGAGCATGGAACATACGTGGGGGTCACCAAGTCATCAAACTAGATCAATGCAAAGATCTTATCGCTACTCATAAATTATCCATCATTGTCATGCTAGAGACAAAACTAAATCGTGAATTAACTCTCAAGGCTGCAAAACATATTAAACCTGACTGGTACCATGTTCACAACCTCGATGATGCACCATATGGTAGGACCTTAATTCTTTACAATCCACTCCAAATCCAAATAGTGCCTATCCTCACCAACTCTCAGATGATTCACTGTCATGCAAAATCGCTTTTTGACAATACTTCCTTTTATGTTACCTTCGTATATGCCTATAACTCTGCAGCTGCTAGAGCCTCATTGTTTGATGTAATTCTGGCTCTGCGTCAAAACACGCACCCATGGATAATTATGGGAGATTTCAACTATTGTTATAAGCTCTCTGATAGACATGGTGGTAATTCACTTTCTCTGAATGAAATACATCCACTTGCAAATACTATGTATCAAGCTGAGTTAATTCCAGTTAGGTCTGTAGGAATGCAATATACTTGGAACAATAAAAGAAGGAATGGTGGTAGGACTTTCTCCAGGATCGATCATACCTTTTCCAATCATGCTGCACTTATCAAATGGCCCCTACTCTTCAGCCTTCTCCCCCCTCCACTTCTATCAGACCACTGCCCTCAAATTGCCCATCTGTGTGGAGCAGACAAGAGAGGAAACTCAAATTTTAAATTTTTTAACACTTGGACCAAAGAAATTGACTTTAAAACTACTGTCTTACTTGCTTGGAATAAAGAAAAAAAAGGTAACCACTTATTTATTTTGCAGGAAAAAATTAAAGAAGTTAAAGAAGCACTGAAGCAGTGGTCTTTCAAGAGATTTGGCAAAGGAGACAAACTGAGCACTTCTATTAGTGAGAAATTAGCTGAAGTGCAAACGGAGATGATGTCCAATGTTACAAACTCCAATCTTTCTGATACTGAGTATAACTTAACACGTCAATACAACGAAGCATTAACAACAGAAAGTGACATGATTAGACAAAAGTCTAGGATTAAATGGCATGAACAAGGTGATAAAAACAATGAGTATTTTCACGCAAGCCTGAGAAACAAACAGCGTAGAGAGAATTTAACAACTATCAAAGACTTGGACGACCATCTTCACAATACAATCCCTGATGTTCAGAATGTCTTTGTGCAATACTTCACCTCCATATACGGCAACGCTTGCAGATTCAAACCTAACATTGAAGACATCCCGCCGGAAATACTTCCTAGAATTTCTGATGAACACTACAGCTTCCTTTGCAACGAAGTAACTGATGAAGAAATTGAGATTGCGATGTTCTCGCTGAATAGTAACTCATGTGGTGGCCCCGAAGGCCTAAATGCCAATTTCTTCACTACTTGCTAGACTATTGTATCTTCTGACGTCAACAATGCCATCAAGTTATTCTTTAAAAGATCTAAGCTGTTCAGGTCCTACAACTACACTAATATTGCTCTCATCCCCAAGTCACGGAATGCCCACTATGTCAATGAGTACCAGCCTATTTCTTGTTGCAATACCATATACAAATGCATCTCCAAAGTTATTGCTTCAAGACTAAAACTTGTTCTACCTACTTTGATATCCTCTAATCAAGCGGCGTTTATACCTGGTAGGAACATCCTTGATAACATTCTTCTTGTACATGAACTTCTAAAAGGTTACAACCGTAAAAACGGTACCCCAAAGGCTATGTTTAAACTTGATATTATGAAAGCTTTCGATACGTTACAATGGGATAGTATTATTCGAATCATGGGGTACATGAATTTCCCTACACACTTTCTAGCTTGGATATATGAATGCATATCAACCCCAACCTTTTCGGTCATTGTTAATGGCGTACCTGCTGGTTTCTTTCGAAGTAAGCAGGGCATACGGCAGGGTGATCCAATTTCTGCATACATCTTCATAATTGTGATGGAGCTCCTGACTAAAATGATCAACAGGCTAATTGAGCAAGGCAAGTTTAAGTGCCATCAAAAATGCAGTCAACCGAGCATATCTACTCTGATGTTTGCGGACGACCTTGTTGTTTTTTGTACGCCTGATATCACAACTGTGAATAATCTCATGAATACTCTAGCTCAGTTTCATTGTATGACTGGTCTGAAGGTTAATATTCAAAAGTCTGACCTCATTCTGGATGGTGTCGGCGAAGAGCATGAGGAAGCTATTTATAATGTCACTGGTCTGCATCATAACCCTAATACTATCTCATACCTGGGGCTTCCGTTGGCAACGTCTAGAATAACTTTAAATCATTGTCTTCCCTTATTTGAGAGGATTACTGCGAGACTTAACTGTTGGACAACTGTGAAACTTAGTCAAGCCGGAAGACTTACCCTTGTTAAGTCAGTTATATTTGCCATGCAAGTTTATTGGGCTAGAACTTATGTTCTGCCCTTAAAACTTATGAAAATGATTACTAGTTCATTCATGCGATTTCTATGGACGGGAAGAACTACTGGCAGGTACATTGCCCCAGTTAACTTTAGCAGAGTTGAACTACCTTTGAATAAGGGGGGCTGGGTATTATCAGTTTAAAGCAGTGGAACAAAGCAGCGTTATCTAGACACGTGGATACTTACTTCAATAGTGCTGACAGTGTTTGGGCTGAGTGGTCTCGAAACAATGTTGTTAAGAGTAGAAAATTTTGGAAAATGAATAAACCCCAGAACCTGAGCTGGACTTGGCAATGTCTTTTCAAGATAAAGGAGGAAGTCCTTCCGCTATGTCAAATGAGCATCAACAATATGTTCAGCGTTAGTTTTTGGGATGGACCATGGCTTGTATCAGGGATGATACTTAGCAGGCACATAACTCACAATGAAATAATGCAAACTGGTGTTCACCTATCAGCTAAGGTAAGTGATGTTCTTCACAACATACAAAGCTCTAACTCCTTCTCATCCAACCAAAGAATACAGCGTATTACAAGAAGCAAAACTACACTAATGGCTACTAACGAGAGGCTGGTTTGGGATGCTAATAGGACCAAATTCAAAATTGGCACTGTTTATGAACATCTTATGAAGAACAAAGCTCGGCCGATGTGGAAATGGTCCAAGCGAACATGGTATAAAGACAGTAGTATGAGAAACAACTTACTTCTCTGGAAAGTGCTGAACCGGGAAATTCTTACTAAAACCAAACTTGTGTGCATAGGGATGGATGTCAATATTTTTTGCACCTTCTGTAATGATCAGGCAGAAACTGTTGAACACTTGTTTTTTGACTGTTCTGTCATTAATAATGTTTGGCAGCAAGTTAAGGCCAAGCTCTCCTGGGTTGAAGCTTTTAATGGTAACTGGAATGAGTGGAATAAACTATATGCGAGAACGGGGTTCAAAAGAAAAGAAAAGAGAGTTCTTCTTCATGTTTTGAAAAGTTTTACTGCTGTGATATGGAAGGAACGTAACACCAGGGTGTTTGAGCCAAACAGTGCCAAATCTGAATCTACCTTTATGCCATGGGTTATGCATGAGATCGATATTCCGCTGAGTATGCTATCATTCTACATCGATCCAGGAATACCTAACACCTTTTAACGGGTGCTATCTCTCTTGTTCTTATGTTTTTTATTTTTGCTCGTGTTCTTTCTCCTTATGTGCATGTTGTTTGTAGCGCTTTGTTTTCCTCCGTTTTCTTAGAGCTTGCTCTCTGTAGTTTGTGTTGTAATCTTATTGGTGCTGCAATAAAATGGTCGGGGACCATCCAACCCCGTTGGCCTTGCCAAAACAAAAATATCTCCTCAAGCAATCCATTAAATAACTCTACCTTCACAATCTTCATAAACATATAATGGGCCTTCACTTTAATCAAAAACCCTAACATAAGATCAATTTTGTCCCCATTACCGTCTTTACATTTGATGGAGTACCCAAAACATTAAAAATAACACTAATCACCTTTTCCACAAAATCCGAACAAAGAAATCTCACTCAAATCAGCTCCGTAAAAGATAATTCTTTAGGGAGATTCAAACATAGATACCACTTTTGAGGCAATTTTGAATTAAAAAACATACGAACCATCTTTTAAAAAGCTTCCACATTAAACCACGTTTTTATATTATTATTAAATATTTTTAATAAGAAATTTATTTTAATTAATTTTTTATAACTTCTAGTTTTGTCGATAAAAGAATAATATGAAATATTATTTTTTCGTATATTTTCTAGTTTCTTTAACCCTTCATGAATTTTGATGAACTAATGAATTTTGCTAGAATTTTTTAAAATAGATAGAGCATTTTTTTTCAACATTTCCATTTTGTTTTGAAAAAAGTGTACTTTTGGACAAATTTGATTTTTCTTGAAGAACTTCATGAAAATATTTGAACTTTTCTAAAAATGTTTCTTTGGAAATATTTGATTTTGCTAAAAGATGAATCTTCGTTGAAAAAAAAAAACCAAACTTTTGAAGAAAAATGACATTTTTATTGAAAATATTTGAATTAGATTAATGTATAAATTTCACATGGTCGTTTATTTTATTGATGTTATATCAGTCTTGAATAAAATTCTAGTTTGATTCCTTTTTATTTATTAAATTACCATTTAGTTTTTTCAACATGAACGGATGAGGTAGTATACACGTTACCCGTACATTGCTAAGATACTCTGTAGTGTTGGGGTAAGTGGAAGAAATTAATATTGGTACTGTAACTTCTTTAATGAGGAGAGAAGCCAAATGTTGGGCAGGGCTTTTGAATCATTGGACGCACGTTCTTTCTTCAGCCAGAGCACTCAAGTTTAACCTAACGTTTCATCTTCCTCCTCCTGTAAATGTCCAAACTCACATTTCAATTGAAGAACTAAAATTAATGTTACAGGTAGATGTCAACAGGAGCACCTCTACACGATGTTTTCAGGTATAACATAAGTCAACATTTCTCAAAAAAACACCAAATAGAAGTACAAAAGGAAGAGTTCAAAATTTTAGGTTTTTCCTTGTCTTTATCGTTTGTCCGGATTTTATAGTAGGGTAGCAATTTCACTGCTAAACGTGACGGTTACGGAGCTCTATCTGCTTGATCATCCCTGAATTTCGGTAACGATTTGAAATTTTGAATCGGTTCTTATTCTTACTATGTCGATAAACTTATTTTAATTAATATTTACACTACAGTATCAGTTTTATCCGCATACGTTACATCAAATTATCTCATTTGATGTACAGGAGGTTCATAGGATCATAGCAAGATTTGATTGACATGGAGCTTTATAAAATTGAAAGTTTTTTTTGGTATCTTCTGGATCCAAAAAATATGCAGTGAAATTTTGAGACGGAGTGAGCAGTCATGGTTTATTGGAAAAAGGGAAATGGAGAGGTGGAGGTGCGGGGAATCAAACTGATTGCCTCTCGCATGCGAAGCGAGCGCTCTACCATATGAGCTACACCCCCAATCATATTATGATTTTATATTTCTTGCTTCCATCAAAGAGAAATTGTCATCCATTTTGTACTGCCCCTCGTAGGGCTGCATAAAGGTTGAGTTGAATTGGATTGGACTGAATACTTCACTTGACCTATATAGATATGAGTTAAAGTTAGAGTACCACCACATAGAATTCATTCACTACATATTTAGTCAAGAACGTTGTTTCAAAATACATTTAAAATGCTCTAAGAATATTTCTCAAAAAGCTCACAATCAATCCTATGGGTTTTTGGCCAATCTAATTTTACTTGGATTGACATCAAATATGATTTTTTAAGCATATATTTATTCTAGAATGCACGTGATCTATTATAGTTTTAAACTGCTCTAATTTTACTTGGACCGATATTGAATGAGTTTCTTGGATAGGATTGGATTGGGTTAAAATAAGGTTGGATTGAATAAAATATCACACCCGACATGTACGTAGTATGTGTTAAAAGTTGTAACCTATATCTAATCCAAACTTGATTGGTGGTTGAGTTTGGCTAGGTTTACGTGGGTTGGGGCAGATTGGTTGGTATGTTGGATTGGGATCAAGTATGAATTGTCTGCCCCTAGGTCCGTGGACTGGATAAAGTAGACTAACTACTAGGGAATACCGATCCTATAGATATAGATGTTAGAGGCCCTTTATAGTGATGAATGCGATATTGTCCCGCATCGCCAAAAATATGTGCAGTTTTATTTTTATATAGTAAATTTATCAAACCTATATTGGTTCTTAAGGTCAGATAATTTTGTGCGAGGGAGGGGACTTATATGGTCATGAACTAAAGCGCGCGCCGTCCTCCTGTCCCGTATTGAACTGGGTCGGGTGCGGGTCCAATAAAAGCGGACCGTGTTATGTTTTTGCTGGACAAAAGTGAACAGTTTTTTGACTGTTTAAATTCGAACAGATGAGAGTCACATTCGTTTGAACGGACATGTACGCTGCATTTTCAAACGAAGAGACGCGGCCGGTTTCCAACGGATATAGCCGTTGCGAATTTGCTGTGTTGCAAATTGAAATAAAGAGACACGTCCTTTTTTCAACGGATGTAGTCGCTCCAAATTTGCTGAAGAGACGCGGCCTTTTTTCAATGGTTGTAGCCGTTGGAAATGTTCCTATATAAGGAAAATGAAACCTTATCACTTTCCAATTCCAACCAATTCTCTTCCTTTTTGAAAAAACAGTCCTTCATACCACATAGAAGTTCATACGCACCACAATCTCGAACAGATCACGTCTGTTGTATCTTGAAAGACTTTGAATAAAGTTTTAAGAAAATTGTTACGGAAAGCCTCAGATGAAATTTTCTTCTTCATCCGGTTAGATTTCTTGTTTAGACACACACACACACACACACACATATCATTCTGTAATCTTTCCATTTCGAAGTTGTGCCGTTTCTACGAATTGGTACAACGATTGTTTATCGCTATACTTTAACGTAGCATTTTGTTGTACTTAGTGCTATAGTCTGATGTTGTAAATTCATTACAACAATAGTTGTTGTTCAAAATTACCGATACATAATTCCAAAGTAGAGGAAATATGATTTGTAAACTTGTGTTAGGAGTTTATAACTGATTGATCTCTGTTTTTGTATACACGTATAAAAATATAGATAAATGATTTATCTTTAACCGATCCATGCTGTAAAAGCTTATAAATATCACTAATACAACAGATAATCATTGTAGTTATCACTAATTACTATATTATTTAGTGGTGGTGAAACATTTCAATCGATATAATCAAATCAAACATGATTATATTTCCAATATGATGATATGAGGGTCGACACAAGCAACATTTTATCGTGGTTGTAGGAAATAATTCGATAAACTTTGTTTAATCTAAAATGGATTAACCATGGTAATTCAAGTAAACTTTGTTGGAATAATAAGTCATAAAATATTTGTTTATTTTTTCTGACAAATAGTATATCCTAAAAGGTGGAGGTGTGGGGAATCAGACCCTGTGTCGAGCAGACTGCCTGCTTCAATCCTTTAAAGATAGCTATGAATGATTAATCTCAGATTGATCCATGTTGCAAAAGCTTCATTAGAATTTGAACTATTAAGTAACTATAACAAATACAAAAAATTAGTCACAACAATTATCATTAATCACCATACTATTCTATATTGTTTAGTAGCGGCGAATTATTTCAGTCAATATCACCAAATTAAGCATACTTATCTTTCTGGTATGATGGTTAAAGAGTTGACATAAGCTACATTTCTCATGATTGAAGGAAATAATTTGTCCACAATATTCATTGGAATTAATAAATTTCCATTTAGATATTAAAGAGAAGATATTTGGATAGTAAAGCTTATGTGGTTGCTTGATCTGAAACTGAATGGAGCAAACATGATCATGCAGATAAATTTTATTTGCAATAATAAGCCATGTAATATTTCGTTCCATTTTGACAAAAAGTTGTATGTCTTCTTTCCTTTAGAGAGAAGTTGTGATTCATTCTATATTGGTCATTGGCTTAGATAGAGTTGACAGGATTGTTATGATAAGTTACCCATTAACAATGCGAAAAAACGACCACGTATCGACACCATAGGTAAGGCAAAAGTGAATATTGATGCATTACCATTACAATTGGTAAAATGATAGTTCATATGTAGATAAATCGGTAAATCCTTGATTGATAATGGTAAAATTTCCCTACACATAAAACATTAAAATTGTATTGCATCAATTTTAATAATGGTATGACAAGTAAATATCTTGTTCCTAATTGTAACTTCGTTAATCCTTATATCAATATTTTGACTTATTTTAAATAATATTTTTTTCATGCTTCATCACAAATTATTTACAACAATATGAAATAATAACTTTGCTAATTTTAGACTTTGAACATAATAAAACTAAAAAAGAATCATCACCATAAATAATACTATAGACACCTTAAAAACTGATATTCCAAAGTGTTTGTAGTTGCAATTAATTAAAACAGTGAAAACCCAAATTAGCATGACTAGTAAATTCATCGTTATTATTGGTATATTTACCATTAACAACGACAAATTTACCATTCTCAAACTAATAGTATTGGTACACCGATATACGTTAATATTAGTTTACCAATTGGTTGATATTACTACGATAACGTTAAATTTCAATTACCATAACAATCCTAGAATAAACTAAGTGCTTAGATTCTTGTAGAGATGGTTATAAATGCTTTACCTTTGATTCATCCATGTTGTCAAAGCTTCATTGAAATTTGAACTATTAACTGAATATCACTAGTACAACAACTTAATTATATGGTTATTATTAATCATTGTTTTATTCTACTATATTTTTGTATAGTGGTAGAATATTTCAATCACCATCATTGAATTAAGAGTACTTAACCTTCCAATATGATGATTGAAGGTTGACATAAATTGCATTTCTCGTGATTCTAAAAAATATTTTGGTCAACAATGTTCCTCGACATTAACTTGGATATCATGGAGAAGGTATTTGAGTAAGAAAGCTTATGAGGTTAACCAATGTTGTCAATGTGTGCGCTTTGGTGCAAAATAGCTCAAGCTGTAGCCACTGTTCCTTTTAGCAATCTAAGGCGCAGACGGTGCACAGGACTCAAATAAAGCACAAAAGGCGTACGAATCGAAAAGCCCAAAGAGGTAGCTCTAATGAATTGTACAATATGAGATAAAATTTGGCCTTTAGCCGCAAATCCGATTGGAATGTACCTATTTAGGTTTAGCATACCTGACAACTCATTTCCGACTTAATCTTGGTTTCGAACAAAATGAATTGAAGGTCTTTGTGACTTCTCATATTGAGTTGGGTTGGATGTGTGAGATTCTATTCTCTAAATTACATGTGTGTGCATTTTTTTTTTAAAATGTAAAACTCGAATATAAATAGCAGTTTTTAGTTGCAAATGCTTGTGTAGGAAATACAAAAGATGATGCTCTAGGCGCACGAAAAGAGCAAGCCACAAGACGCATGCCATGTGCCTTTTCGCTTTGATTACTTTGGTGGTTGCTTGATAAGAGCAAGCAGCACAGTAAGTAGACAATTTTTTTTAATATAAGACATACAATATAGGTCGTGTTAATATGTGCCCATTTATCAATCGGGCGTACTGTAGGGGTTCGTTTACGGAGTAAATGACAAAAAATGACGGACAAAAACCATACATTTATAAATTTGGAGGTGCAGGGAATCGAACCCTGTGCCTCTCGCATGCAAAGCGAGCGCTCTACCATATGAGCTACACCCCCATTCATGTCATAATTTTGTCTGTCTTTTACATATTAAATTAATTGTCATTCATTGCAGTATCGACCCTTAGCTTGAGTAGATTAGACTAATTGCTTAAGTAATGTCTATCATGTAGAGGTAGCTATAAATGGTTTGTAAAAGCTTCATTGGAATTTGGACTATTAATTAAATATCACAAATACAGTAAACTGATATATCGATTTCATTAATTTACTATATTATTATTTAATTGAGGTGATAAATTTCAATCAATTTAACCAACTTAAGCATGTTCACCTCTTTAACATAATACTTATAGGGTTGACATAAGTGTTGTGTTTTTTGTTTTGTTCTTTGATTGTAAGAAATAACTTATTCAACTAAGTTCATCGGCATTAATAAATTTCCAGTTAAATATTATAAAGAATTTATTTGGATAATAATGCTTGTCTTGTTGTTTAGTGTTGTCAAGGTGCACACCTAAGGAGAAAAAGCCCCACGTGCAACCGTTTTGCCTTTAAACCATCTAAGATGTGTGTCGTGCACAAGACATAATTACGGTGCCATAGAGTTATCAAGCAAATAGCCTAAAACGTCGTGCTTCAATGAATTATACAGCATGGAATAAATTTTGGACCTAATGTTAAAGGTTTGTGACCTTTTGTTTTGACTTGGGTTGAATATTCCCAAAATTGCATGTATACATAATTTTTTAAAGCTTAAAACTTCGTTTCAACAGTGGGTTTTTATTGCAAAGTTCTATGTAAAAAATATTATAAATGATGCTCAAAGCGCACCATAAAACGCACAGGTCAAACCTTGCGACTATTCACCTTGACTATTTTAGTGGTTGCTTAATATGAGCAAGCATGATAATTTAGACAATTTATTTTGAATAATAAGTCATACAATATAGGTTGTGTTACATGTATCCATTTATTAACAAAGCGCACGTTGCAGTTTCATTTATACTCAATAAAATGACAAAGTTCGTTATATGAAAGATAAGTTTCTAATGCTAAAAGTGCAAAATTACCTTTGCAACCAAGATTCATTATTTGCATTAAATAGAGGGAATCTAACTCTATGCCTCTCGCATGCAAAGCAAGCGCATATGGGCTACAACCACTTCATGCCAATTTTTCAATGTCTTTTACATATTAAATTGAAATTGTCATTCATGCTGCATTAATTTTTAGCTTGGATAGAGTAAATTATCTATTAGCTAATGCCAATCCTATAGAGGTAGCTATGGTGATGAGAGGATTGACATATGCTTCATTTTCTTGTGATTGTAAGAAATAATTAGATCAACAATGTTCATCAACATTAATAGATTTTCCTGGATATTGTAGCGAAGGTGTTTGGTGATTGTAAAAAACAAGTAGATCAACAATGTCATCATTAATTGATTTTCATGGATATTGTAGAGAAGGTATTTGGAAAATAAAGCTTGCACGGTTGCTTGATCTGAAATGTAGCAAATACGGTAGTTTAAATAATATTTGTTTAAATAATAAGCCATGCAAATTTATTTATTTTTTTGGACAAAATGTATACATCGAAAAGTGAAGTTGTGGTCTACCATATGAGCTACACCCCCAGTCACACCAACTTTTGTGTCTTTTATGGTCATTAAAGTGAAACAATCATTCATAGTGTGCTAGTCCTTAACTTTGTGGAATGGGCCAACTACGAGCACCAAGCCAATTTTGGAGCGAGTGCAAGCCTACTTTGCAATCCTTATTATTCCCCTAGTTACTTAGAGGGTGATGAAGTGGTAATGAAAATTAATTTTATGTTTTAAGATTTTGAGATTTAACTTCTTTATTTTCCATTCTGGTTTATTTCACCGATGTGTCTTATTTTCAGTTAGGTTCCATTATCTATAAATGTGGGATTTTATGGCATATATATCAATTAATCTTTATTTTTAACATGGGTTTAGACTTTAGAAAGAGAAACCGGATTTGTGTAACAACATCCCAAATAAATTCGTATGTATGGTTATCATAAATTTATATTGGTTACTATATTGGCCTATTCTATTATATTGTTTAATAAGTAGCAAAGTATTTCAATCTGTATCTCCAAATTAAGTGTATTTACCTTTCTAATATGTTAATTAATTAGGGGATCAACATAAGTTGTTTTTTCTCATTATTGTGGGAAATAATTTGGTTAACAACATTCATGAAGTTAATAAATAATTTCCCGGTTGGATATTATGGGGAACGCATGTGCATAATATATTATCTTTGATGCATATTTATTTGTCTCAATCAGTCTGCACTTACCTGAAATGCTTATGGAGATTCAGTGAACTCAAAGGTAACTCCTTTTTATAGTCTTCTGGACGCGCCAAACTTATTACTTTGGATCTTGTTTTTTTTCCTAATCATTATTTTCTTGAGTTTTAAAGTAAAATTGGCTTCCACAATTTTCCCTCCTTTAAAACAGCACCAGGTACTTTGTTTTTCATATGGGGAGTTGGAGATCGAGATCGTGCACCATTATCCTACATTACAGTGAGATTATTCATATTTTTCATTCTTCTTTTGTTTTGCTTTAGTTTGTTATATCACATTTATTATGTGATGTTGGGGCTGTTGATTGTATTATTAGGCAATTACTGATAAATAAATATACATCACTTTATTGATATTTTACATAAGTGCTTTTCACACATTGCGTGAATGCATAATTTTAAATGATGCATTTGAAATACATTTTATTTTATTCAATTTGCATAATAACATATATTTGTGATTTGTATTTTTCTTGAAATAATTTTGTCAATAATTAAATTATAGTTTGACTTATATATACAATGCTACGCATGTGATATGAATGTCACTGAAAAATCATGTTTATGTTCTAATAGTGCAAAAATGTTTATTTTGACTTTCTACTAAAAAGACATTGAATTTTAATTCACCATTTCAGCTAAAACAGTTATCTCGATTTTTACTCTTGTTTGTTTGAAGAAAGAGTTTAAAATAAAAGGGGAAATGAAAAGCATGTATACTCTTCATTAACTCATTATTGGACAATAGTTGGTTTTTGTAGGGTAATTTTTGATTTTGGTGAAAAGGTTTCAAAATAATATGTATCGTATTTTCATTATTTGTGGTGAAGAGAAGTGAAATACATCTGTCTTCATTGAAAGATCTTTCGTGCGATAGTTAGAGATCAAGAACTAAACTAGATGAACTTATTAACTATTCCGTGTTAAACAAACATTCTTATACAGCCGTGGGCACAGCCTTCCACACTCTCCTCTCTGAAAACTATCGGTTGTGGGAACCGTTGCGTAATGGCGTAATGCTTATAAGAATCAGGTGCTGATAGTTGTGTTATATTGATGTATTAGATAAGGGCTTGAGCAGGTGCAAGTGATAAGAAATATAGATGGTTTTTTTTCCTATAAGAAAATAAAATAAAATAAATTAGAAAATCGATCATAAGATTATCAAATTTCATTGTAGGCACCAAATAAATCAATAAAAGTAGTAGCGTTTTTGAGATTTTTCATCTCAGAAACATCCAAGTATTTTTTACGAAGTGATTATGGTGTTTAACGCTTTCGTGATTATGAATCAAAAAAATTAAGTAATATTGATATTGCCTTTAAGAGGAGTAATTATGTTGTTTTATTTACACAATTATGGGGAGAAACATATTAGAAATCGTTTCGTCATCTCGATTCAAGCACTGACAAAATTAAACAATAAAGTACTAAAAACAATAAAATGACATTAAGAATTTTCGTGGTTCAGATGTTAAAGAATTATACGCCCACGGTAAAATGTCACTATCTTCTCTCTTGATGCTTTGTGCAAACAAAAATGGCAAAGAGTACAATTTTCGGTTAGCGTGTCTCAAAAAGAGTAAAATAAAATTCCCTCATTTTTTGCTACACAGAGGTTTTCGATTAGCATGTCCTTTCTATTTATAGCACACGGTGGTTTACGTGGATTGTCAACGTCATTCTTTCGTTCTTTTGATTTCTGCATTTGGATTGTGCCACGGGTCGACCATCCATCTTGCTTATTTGATGTACACATATTGTTAACGTGACCTTCGATGGAAAAATGAAATTTGAGCGGTTGAATTTTGAACGCAGGTGGGAAGTACTAAATTGAGGCGGGAAGCTTGGAATTGAAGCGGGAAAACCCAAATTTGAGAAGACTATGGCTTTCCAGTTCTGTAATGCAATGGACTTGTGGATTGCGCGCATATGTGTAGGTGAAGCTGCAATAAAAAACCGCCCCCCCCCCCCCACTGCAGGAAGGACTATACTATCACTAGCACTCTAGGACTTCGCTTTAATTTACTAGGAGTTGTGCCTTTATTATGTTCGGGATGGTGATGCTACATAGTATTTGTTCCGCGCCAACACCGTCGAGGTTGTACTACACTGTTCAATCCAAAGTATCAGCAAAGTGAAGTGTTGAAGTTAAGTTGCATGGCTTAGTAGAAGAGATTATGCGGCTACTTTGGAGGGTGAATTGTTTGCATGACTCTATTCTGAGCCATTTTCGTCGATAGAGGACTGCGGCGTTGCCCTTGCCTTTGACTTGAGTTTAACGATCATAGGTATGAAGTTGTGATCTCTTGGTTTGCCTTTGAGGAGTGTGGTTCGCTTCTTGGCTGCGGAACAGTTATTCCATCGCCTCATCTTTCAAGTCTTTCATATTTCTGGATAGCGTTTTCTAAGGATTGCGGCGCTGTTCTGTCACATCAAGATGGTGACGCATTCTTTATTAGTTTGGTATTGACATGGGATTGTGGCGCAGTTTTGTTACTTCAAGATGGCGGCGCATCTTTTGTAGCATTTTGATACTAAATTGCAGTGCAGACCTGCCACTTTAGATGTTAGTTTAAGATTCAAGTGCATCCCGTTTGCGTATAATCGATTATGGGGTGTGTCACGGTTTTGTAATGTTAGGATTGCTTTCGAGACCCTATTACAGCCTCCATTTCTCATTGTTACTTGGAGATTGTGTCTTTGTTCCAACCTGTTAATCCTTACTTTATGGAGCTACATCGCAACCTTCATATTTGGTACTTGAAAGCTATGCAGCAGTTCTACTTGTTTAAGTGAGTGTTAGGTTCGCAGATCAATTCTCATACTTTGTGATTATTTCAAGTTCAACGCGGTATTATAGCGCCCAAGTTATATTTAATGGAGAAGCGCGCTTTTTATATTGTGTCATCGTCCTTAAAGGTTTGGCGTAATATTACCCAGATTTTGTTTTTGTATCCTTTTATTGGCCGATCTTCTAAAAAGGTGTACCTTTAGTCTTTTCACTCCTAGGAAAATACGTTCTGATTCTTATGTTATTCTTCTTTGTGATTAATCAATTACATTTTGGGGATTTTTCATAATTTCAATTAGGCGGTGGAGATTCGAATTGTGGTAAATATATAATTTTCCTCTTCTTCTTCATTGTTTTACACGCTTCAAAAAATGTTAAACACAAAATCTAATCCTCTCCAAGACAAGTTTCTTTTTCGAACAAAGTAAGGGCATATTTCTTTTCTTGCTGTTTCCTTTGCTTTCCTCAACCTTTAACGTTTATTGATAATCGATCCGATATATTTTCTTTGATATGGCAACAGTTTCTGTCTCTCCCCTGTCTTTGCCATCTTGGGTATCTAAATTAGGGGAAATAGAGGATGTTTTGGGTCATTTCAGGTTCGGGGTTACGTAAGTAGGGTTCTTGAGCCTTGCGATCGCATCTGCATTCCCAGATGGTTTCATTTCTATCCATCCTGAACATATTCGATGCAGACTTTAACTTCCCTCTAACCAAATTCTTCATGAATGGTTACCGTTGTTGGTATTGTCCCTATTCAGCTTACTCCTCTTTCTTATGCTCTTTACACTGTTACATTTATTCTTCATGCTGAGAAGAGCGCACCTCCCTCGTACGAAGAACTCCAATTCTTATTCTATATCCATAAGAGTCCTTCCGATGGTGAATTTGTATTTTATTACGCTCAAGCAAAAAAGTCGGTTTTCACGTTTATTCCTGGTATGACCCAGAAGTAGACCAACTAATATTTCTTTATTTTGAATTTTGATGACATTCCTTACATTTTTTAACTACATTCAAATTTTCCTCTTTTTTTTATGAGACCATTGCATCGTTCGTATCTCGTAGAAAGACCATCTAGGACTTGGGTGAAGATGAGCGGAAAATGAATTTATTTTTTACCGAGTTGCTACTGCGGAAATACGATTTCTTGCACACTTGGACAACTACTTTCGTTCTATTTTTAATTTTCTTTAACTACAGATAAATTTAGGGGTATAATTTGATAAATTGGACAATGAAATTTTATTTCCTACTCTAAGCCCTTATAAGGACTTTTACTAATCTTTGCACTTTTCTTATGTATATGTGAGATGATTGGTGATCTTATCGACAGGCTCTTTGATGATTCCTCGTCAAAGAAATTAGAAGAAAATAAAAAGAAAAGAGGAGATAAGAGGATAAAGGACGATGCTTGAGCTTTTGACCAGCCCATCAAGAAATATCACACGTCTTCTTCTCCTCCCCTTCCTTCTTAAGCTCCATCTATCCTCCTTCTTCAGTCTCTCCATGACCCTTGCATTCGCTACCTACCTTTGCATGAGGACATTATTACCGTCCTTGCTGAGAGGGTGGGGCGTGTCACTGCGGATGGTTTATCTCACATTTGCTTCTGCCTCCAAGTCTTATCCCACCACCCTTCCATTTCCTACACTCTCCAACCCCGAGCTTGCTACCGAGCTCGAGGGGTCTTTGGCCTTCGTATGTACCTTTTTTCCTTCTTTCTTTAATGGTGACTTGCTTTACCAATTTTTAGTTTACCCATCTTTGTTTTGTAACAGGTAAGTGCTTTGGCGATTGAGGCTCAGAAGAAGGCAAAAGATGATCAGGTCTCATTCGCTGCTCGTACTGCCCAGCGTAAGGCAAACCCTACCGCGGTTGCTTTTGAGGAGACAAGATTGGGGGAAGATCTTAGGAATCAACGAGAGAAGGCGGAGAGGAACGCAAAGGCAACGGAGGAGATCTTGACGTTGAAAGGTCAAGAGTTAGGGAAGAAAGGTAAATTGTTAAGAGAAAAGGAGAACGCGCTGAAGGATATGGACAAGCTTTCACAGATCATCTACTTTGTGCTTTATAAGTTGTATGCTGCGGTTAAGCATCAATTTTTTGTTGATCGCTTGGATAATGTTTGCCGAGGTCAATCTTAGTTTCTTAGAGGACCCAAAGAAGATCGAAGATGCCCTTACTTATTGTAGGACAGAGTGGGCTAAGGAGCTGGAGAAGAAGAAAGCTTCCCTATCTGCCTTCCAGAACATCTTTTTTTAATAAGATGTTGAGACTGCGCCATCAAAGAAGACCGAGGCCACCTCGACCCCTCAAGTTAATGTAACAATCCGACCTTTGTAAATGATTTTTTCTTCTGGTGTAATCAAAATACTTTTGTTTTTTCTTCTTCAAATTTTGTTGTGGTTAATTTCTTTAGTTTACTAGTTTCATCACCGCATTACAAATGAAAATGATATTTTCATTCTTTAGTGTTCTAAGAAAGTATTATTTACTGAATTCTTGAAGGAAGGCATGAGAAAATTTCAAACTCAGCTCGTAGATCGCCTTGGTCTTAGTGCGGGGCGATCCGCAAGTGTAAAAAAGAATTGAATGAGTTGTTCACACAACTTAAAAAGGAAACTCAGGGGTTGCTTTTCAAAGTTGACCTAATAATTAGGGAAAAAGAAGCTCTTAGCGATTTTGTATTGCGTTTGTGGCGGTATGCTTTAGAGAGCGGTTCCTTTCCAACCGACAGCCCTCATTTGGACTAGTTTAGGTTTGAAATCTAAATAGGGAGTAAACGTAGTGTATAATTATCAACTTTTTGTACGTTAATTTATTAGATTTTCCATATAAACTTGTTCTTTATATGACATGTTTTTTTTTTTAATTTTAACTTCGTGCACCTCGACTTCTTTTGAATCGAACTTTGATTACTACCAACTAGGTCGATCTTCGTGGGCCTCCCTCTGAATCTATCGAAGCCTTTGAGTCCAAAAATCTTTCGTTCCAAATCGCTGATTGCTCTGATGAAACCAGTGCGTCTGAGTTTGAGGTTGTGGCCACAACTTTTGTCGTGGCTTTGGAGGAAGAGAGTCTCCGTTTGACAGTTACGAACAAAGGGCTTGAAAGAGACTTGAAAAATGTCCTTTCCGAGCTCAAGGAAGCAAACGATGCACTTGAGTGTCAGTCATCACATGATGTCAAGTTGCGTACTGAGCTGGATGTTGCAAACTATAAAGTGACTGAAGTAGAGAAGTCATTAAAGGATGGTGAAGTGCTTTATGAGATCGTTTATGAAACGGATATTAAAGAGCTAATGAAGACTACAGAAGACATGTCTCTTCAGGCTGCCTACCAAATTGAGGAGAATGAGGGTGTCGAAGGACGAGAGAAGGCAAAGAGACCTAGCTTGGGCGCGACCCTTACTCCCTCTACAGGCATGGACACCTCGTTGGCGGATGAACGGATGAAGAAATTAAAAGTACACTTCCAGGTAAACTCATAGAGTTGCAACAGATGGAGCGACAAAGGCCAAAGGTGCTTCCTCACTCACAAAGGAAGGGGTGGAAGGCGGATACTCTTAAATATTTTGGTGGCTTTTATAGAAACTCAAAGAAGACTAAGGTTGAACTAATTGATACTTTAGAGAAAACAAGAAAGGATGTTGTGCTCAAGATTTACATGTTCAAAGATTTACTACGAGGAGCTCAGGCTGCCCTTAGTGTCGTAGCAGCACTAGTCGACGTGCCTGTGCATGATCGGATTGTCGACCTCGTAGAGAATCTTAGAAGGGAGAACGTTAAAGACATGACGGGGCAGATCGCTTTACAACGCGCAATCGACGTTTTTTCCTATTTTGTACAGCGCTCTTATCGGAACTTCCTTTATATCAAAGAAGATTTTGAGGTGACTACGGAGGATCCGACAGACCACTAAGCAGTTGTTAATTATGATCCAAGAAATATCTTTCGCTTCAAAACAGACCTGCCTTTGGCTAGCATGCTTAAGCTTAGATGTTTATTATTAGCGCGGTATTTTAGGATCCTATAACTTTGGATACTTTTGTAAGACCATGTTGCAGAATATTTTTGGTTGTACGAATGCTTACAAGGGTGCTGTAAAAAACATTTATTATTTTTTCTTTTTTTTGAAAAGACGTAAATTCCTTGTGAATTTTTACTGCATTGCGCTTCCTTTTAACTTTATTGGTCTGGATTCCTTTGATATTTCAGCCTTGCACTACTAGGCGATGTTCGGAGACAACCAACTTGGGGGTGAGGCTCAAGTCTGCTCAGATTCGAATTATCGAATTGGAGGGATTATTAACAAACACCAAATACAAATATAAGGTTTTTTATGAAGATAAGATCACGACACTGAATGACGACCTTGAAGGGTGTTAATACCTCAGATATTGATTTAGATGACAACAACCATATAAATATTGATAGTAATGTTTTTTAAAGTTGTATAGTATATATTGCAGAATATTACACAGGTACAAAATGATTAAACTTGAAGCCTGATCAGTATAAAGATCAAGAATGATGATTTAGAGATGATGATCAAGACTCATGAGCTTAAAGACAAAAATTTGAAGAGCTCAAGAATTTAGTATATAGTTATGAGTCATTAGAATAAATTGTTAAATTCCTTGATAGCAAATTCCGATCTTTACCACAATTTTTTGATTGTTGATATTTAAAATAATAATATTTTAACTTCAAAATATATTTTTAAAAAATTATGAAAGTTTTTTAATAGCTCAAAAATATTTAAAAACTACGTTTAAATTATTTTACAGAGTATAGGATTTTAAAAATAATTTAAAAAACAATCATTTTCAAATTTCACTAGCATATATCGATATACATATTTTTATATATTGCCGTATGGACCGATGGTTTTTAAAGTTTGATTTTTGATTATATCTCTTCATGAATATACACTTCCTTTTAAGCACCGTTTACACCACTGAAAATATGCCTTTCTAATTTTAAAAAGTTGCGATTATTTATTACGTCTTTTCACGAATAAAGACATCTTTTTAAACACTATATAAAGGGTTAGTAAAAAAAATTAACTAATTTTTCATCTTCTTTCTCTAGACTTTCCTCGGTTATTTTCTCAAATACAAATTCTACTTTGCTCTCTACAAACTATTCATACATTTACATGTACTTTCTCATCAATTCCAAGATCAACTCCCTATCAGAAGGGCTATAAGTAATCTTGTATCCCAAGTACAATTGCTGGTATTTGGAAATCAACAACTTTACTCTTATTAGTTTGCCCGTTCAAATCAAGTGGATATGCTTAATAGTTCGTCTAAATTTAGTAGGCGATCTTGTAGCTCAGTAAATCAAGAGAGTTTACTTTGGACTCATGATACATGAGGATGTAGCTCGTAGCCTTGAAATTAGGATTGTATTTTGGTTTGCTTTCTATCTAGTTTAAAATTGGAGACCGAAAAGAAATATGTACAAGCAATTGTATGAGACTGGATGTCTGATTAGTTAATCCGAACCGGTATAAAATTCCTTATGTTTTCTGTAACGACCCGCCGCCCTGACCGCCTCTAGTCGGTAATTAAACCAACTAGAAACGTTCAAAATGACGGATTGTTATTTAGTTTATAACATTTAAACAGAATCAGCTACAGAATCACAGAATAGTAATCATATTTTATAAACAAACTTTTCTTTTATATACAAATATCAGAGTTAATACAATAAGTTACATTTTATACAGCGGAAACAAATTTTATTAAGTACAAGAAAAATAATTTTCTGAAAAGCTTTAGTTGTGCTTTCCCCTCTCTCTCTAACTTCGCTGCGCGCAAAACTCCAAGCTGTAAAAATACTCGGTCTGACCCGAGCGTTAATTGCAAAACACAAAAACACTCGAGTCAGGATTAATCTTTATTCAAGTAAATAAATTTGAAATGAACTGAATAATATGGTTACAGATATGGTAAAACAGATAAATCAATTTAAAATCTATTACGGATTTTTCACATTAACAATTTCAAATTTTTAAGTTCTGACAAACACACGTGTGCACTGCCTCGCCAACACGTGTGCGAGTGTAATCACAAAGACCACAAAGATACAATAACAAGCCCGAACAGAAACAACACAGCAGGTCAAGGCAGCGAGCACAAGTACAGGCCGAAATGCACAACAGTTTCAGCAGCCCCAAATGCAACAGGGCATACAACTACAAGTATGGACAGTGCACAGATCAATAGTGCACAGGGGCAGCAGTGGCAAGACACAACTACAGTGGACAGGTATACAACAACAAGCATGAAGTATGCAAGCTCAGCAACAACTACCAGTTCCATATAACAAGCTACAATTGAAGATGAAACTGAAGACCAACTGGCTACAAATTATAAGTAAGACCAACAACAAGTTGGACTGCAACAGTCAATATGCAGACCAAAGGCACAATGCCACAGCAACTAGGAGAAAACAGAAGTGAAGACAAGTGAAACAATGATCAAGCTTCAGGATGAACAATTGCAGACAAGAGTATGCATTGGAATGAAGTAGTGCAAGCATAGGTGAATGTGTCAACATATCACGTACATAACAATGCAATACCAAACTTCACAAGCAATGACCAGTGCGATGACCAAGCACTGCATTAAACATGAAACAAGACCACAACTAGGCAAACATCACATAGGATTTACAACAACTAAAACCAAGATGAATAAGACAGCAAGTCAGTGACATGCCCATCAACCAGACAGAGTTAACAACAGGGAATACACAAATTGACACAGCAAAATGATCAAGATTTGTTCCAATGTTCACAGAGACAACCCATAAGATTTGTTTTGTTTATTTTCTAAATTCACAGAGACAATACAGAACTTTCATATTAAATAGAACTTTAAACTTTGACAAATGTTCATAGCCACATTTTGTTAAACCTTAAATCTTCACACTGAAAGAAATAAACTCACAGCAGTTTGCTCAACTAAATATATTCATGTATCTACCAGTATGAAATTGTGTTTTCATGCAAACACACTTGTTTCTAGAGTAAAACAGGCAAATAATTTCTACTTAAGTTTATTTAATATAAAATGTTACTCACATACAACATATTTTGTTTAAGGATTAAAAACTAAAAAAAAACACTTAGGTGGATAGTTTGAATTTTTAAATCAAGTTTAGAACCTGTAACTATAAAGATAGAGGCAAAATAAATCAAGGCAGTGCATCAAAATGACCAAGCTACACATGAATAATGCACAATTCAAACAACAGGCAAATAAAGGTCACAAATGCAAGTGCAGTTGCAGTGTGCAACCTGAGAATATACACAAGTGCAGATCAAATGCAATTATACAACAGTGGCCAAACTTATGTATGCAACAGATAAGGATGCAGACACCAAATGACCAAATGAATCAACTGCAATGCAACATATATCAGGATGCAAACAACAATGGAAATGAAGACTAGAACAACCAAGAGAACAGTGACCAGACCCAAGTGCAACAGCATGGGGTACAACTACAAGTGCAACAGCATGGATGCAACTTGACATGCAAACTGCCACAAACCAAAGTGCATGAACACAGTAGACTACTGTTACAAAAAAAACTCAAGTGAAGCAAGTAATGCAACAGTAGCAAGTATATATGAATACAACTACAATGCAGACCAAATGCAACACCAATACAACAACAGTACCAAAAGACTCAAGTGCAAAATAATAAATGGTCTAATGGTTACCAGGCATGGGACAAACATGCAAGTTTAAATTCATAATGCAATTGTTTGCAAACAGTTTTCAAACAAGATATTTAGTAGCATCTGTACTTATCAATTTAATAACAAAATAAATATAGCATCTGTTCTTATCAATTTTTAAAACAAACACCAATAGCACATGTTCCTATCAATTTTAAAACAAACACAAATAGCACATGTTCCTATCAATTTTAAAACAAACACAAATAGCACATGTTCCTATCAATTTTAAAACAAACACAAATAGTCAGGTAGCATTTGTTCTAATCAATTTAAAAATTAAGACTGGGCAGCATCTGTTCTTACAAATTTAAATTTTAAAAGAAATCAAAAAAACATTTGCTCCTAACAGTTCAAAAACTAAATCAAATGGGTAGAATCTGTTCTTATAGTTTAAAATAATTACTAGCATCTGTTTCTACCAATTTAAAATCCAAGTAAATCGAGCAAATAACAGCAACTAGCACAAAAATTCAACATGCAGTCACAAATCTGAGCATATCAGTTTTAAAAATTAAATTAGCCGAGCCAAAGATAATCAAATCGCCCCAAAAACATAGCATGCAACCAAGGAATTCACTTCAAACAAATTCAAAAACTTGCATGAAGATTATCGTGAGCTTAGAAAACTCACATGCATTTCAAAACAGAGGGACAGTCAACATAAACAAGCATGCAAACACATTATCACTTAACAAAAACAATTTCAGGTACCAAAACATCACAACATATTATAGGCTTAAGTGATTGATTCACGGATAAACAAAGAAGAAGGTTTGGGTTCAGAGGTTTCCATATAAATATTCATTAACAAAGCAAGATCCAACACATGCAGCAACACAAAGCAAGTCAAGATTTAATAGCCTCTATTCTCATCAGATTCTTAAAATGATAGCATCTGTTCTCAACAGTAAAAAAAAAATTTAAATTTATAGCATCTGTTCAAATCAGTTTTTAAGAAAAACAAATTTTCAAAACAACAATCTGAAATCAAACATTTGGAAGCACCTGTTCTCATCAGGTTATTCATAGCATTTGTTTTTATCAGTTTAAATTAAAATTTAAATAGTGTCTGTTCTTACCAATTTAAAACAAATATCAAATAGCATTTATTCTTATTAGTTTAAAATCAAAAATTGAGTAGAATCTGATCTTAACAGTTCAAAAACACAACATCAGAGCAAGTGATAACGAATAGCAACCAACAATCCAACATGCAGTGAGTTATCTGTTCTTATTAGTTTAAAATTCAAATTTAACCGAGCAACTGAAAGCTAATAATCACCAAATCATAGCATGCAACCAACATTCAATCCAAACAAATTTAAACACCTGAATTAAAAATTAATCGTGAGCAGAAAACTCACCATAACAAAGTCGAAATAGCCCCAAATTTGATTACAAGCCCTAGTTTTTGAATCGCGAGAAGTAAAGCCCCAAATTTTCCAAAGCAGAACGAGTCGAGAAGAACGAAGCCGCCATATTTTTTTTCTCGTGCTTTTTTTTTTGTTTTAGGGTTAAAAAAAATGGGAACGGGTAAAGTGAAATGGAAGGGGATCGGGTTAAAGATAAAGGCAGTAGTATTCAAACGTGGGCCGGTATAAATTTCAAAGCCCAAACCATAAACAAGTTTTCCTCTTATTTTTTTTTTTCTATTTATCTAAATCCAATTTGTTTTGTCTAATTATTTTCATTACTTTGTTTTGTAAATTTTTGTTTAAGTTATGTTGTTAAATTTTTTTACTAAGTGTATTTGTTTATTTTATTTTGTATTGATTTTTTTTTTTATTTAAGCTAAAGAAAAGAATGTTATTAAAATTTTAACCATCAATTTATTAATTTACATAAATAAAAATTCTTGTATCCAAATTATTTTCTTAAGTCATTAGTTTGAATTTCAATTACAAATTAAATATTCAATTTCAACTCCAAAGTCAAGTTTAAATTTTTCTTCAGCTTTGTATAGATTAAATTTTAAATATTTAATCACCAATTTCATTGTTATATCGGAAATTCAGTTTAAATTATCATTCAAATATTCAAAATTAATTAAATATTCACAATTTAAATTGTTCAAAATTTAGGATCGTTACATTTTCTCTCTTATTTTATTGCTTTTATATCTATCTATGATTGCATCTATGACTGATACTCACTCCCTCTAGTGTTACATTAGTCTCATGATCTAATATTCCACAACCCACATTTGATATCAGTGCATTAGTTTTCAAAAACCCGTAATTTGATTTTTGAAGAGATAAATGGCTAGTAACACCGATTGTTTACTTTTTAAAACTTTTATAGAAAAACAAAATCATGAAACCTATACGTTAATATCAAATAGATTAAAAACTAATTATTCTGAAAAGTCACTTGATGTTTTGGAAAGGTATAATGTGAAATTGCATAAATAAGTATGTTATACGGCGGATGGTGAGCATACACTTGATATTCATACATCAAAAATTAAGGACAAATGAATTCTAAAAGATGGATACTCAAGACACATGATGAAAATTCAGAAATCATAAAAGTTATAATTTACAAAAATGAAGGGTTGGTTAACTTCAGAATTTACTAAAAAGGATATGTGATTGACATCGGCAATGTCGGTAACTCTAAAACTCCTATTATTTCTAATGTTTTGCTAGTTAGGAACTTGAAATATAACCCGTTTAACATTAACCAATTTCGTGATAAAGATTTTAAAATTAAGCTTGAAAAAGATATTTGCCACATCGAGGATAATGAGTCTAAAATTATCTTTGAATGTACTAGGAAATGTAGTATTTACATCTTAAGTATAAAAGTGCCTTTGTCTTTTGGCTAAACCTAGTGAAACTTGGATTTTGCATAAAAGATCCGGCTTTTTAAAATTTAAACACTTATCTAAATTGCTTAGAATTTTGATTTTGATTTTGATTTCACAATTCACAAGTATATCATATTTAGGGTGAGTACTATTTTTCGTCCAATTATGTTGATGGCAAGGGGGAGGAAAATATAAAATATAACACATGCACATATTAAGGGAGAGTTATTTAACTCAATGAGAGTTGTATTATATTTTATATATAAAAATATTTACATAGTTGTCATCATAAAAAAAGGAGAGATTGTTAATACCTTAGATATTGATTTTGATGGCAACAACCATATAAATATATACACTAATGTGTTGTTAAGTTTTATAGTATATATTGCAGAATATTGCACATGTATAAAATGATTAAACTTGAAGACTGATTAGTATAAAGACCAAGAATGAAGATTTAAAGTTGATGATCAAGACTCGTGAGTTCAAAGACAAAGATTTGAAGATCTCAAGAATTTAGTGTAAAATCACGAGTCATTAGAATGAGTTGTTAAAGTCTGATAATATATTTTGATTTTTATCACAAATTTCTGATCTTTGATATTTTAAACAAAATTATTTTAGTTTTAAAATATATTTTTAAATATTTTATGAAATTTTTCTTAAGAGTTCAAAAATATTTAAAAACTATGTTTAAATTATTTGACAAAGCATAAGATTCTTTAAACAATTTAAAATAAAAACATTTTCAAATTTCATTAACATATGTCGACATACATATTTGCATATGTCGATGATAATTTTTAAATTTTGATTTTCGATCACATCTCTTCACGAGTAGGCATTTCCTTTTAAACACTATCTAAACCAGTGAAAAAATGCCTTTTAGTTTTGAAAAGTTGTGATTGTTTGTCACATCTTTTCACGGATAGCCATTTTTTCAAACTCTGTATAAAGGTTTTTTTTAAAACAATTTAATCGAAGTATTGCGGAAATATGATTTGAAGATGTATTGCGGGGCTAATCTTAATGTTATTTTCTAATGGAAATATGATTTGAAGAAGTATTGCGGGGCCAAATTTCATGGGTTGAAGAATTACTACAGAAAGGGCTCATTTTCGACTTCTTAGGCAAGAAGCGGTTTTAGTCAATATTTTGCGTCATGGGACCGTAGATCTCACCGTTATGACAACATCATAATCGACGATTCCTCTGGGGCGAATTTGAATCGTAGCGTAGTTTGTTTTATTATAAGCCATAGTTTCGACCTTAACTTTTGATGCAACTTTGCATGACGATAAATTTATTCTCTCCTGTCATGTGTGCAAATGCTAGGAATCACGCAGCTATGAGCAGATTTTCAGTAAATTTTAGTTTTTATTATTTGCTTATACAAAATAAGACTTGAGATGCTTTGAATTTCATGTTCTCGAAACTAGATTTCCATAATGTTTTGATTTGATCCGCAGGTTGACCTAGAATTTGCCTTTGAGATTGGCATTAGTTTTTGGGCTAGCTTCATCATTCTCATTTTCGAGAGTGCCGCTATCACTCACACGCTGCATAGCCAGTGTAGTCGATGAGTGATAGAGGTGAACCATTGATGGTTAGGGAAAGTTTGCCTAAAAGCGGTATGTTGGACCATGCATCTCTCTAATCCCTTCATTCGTTGGTTTATTAGGTTTGTGAATGATTGAGGAGCAGTTAGGACAGGGTCTGAGGTGGGCTATGCAGAAGCTTCCATCTCGGTTTGGGCTTAGAGGGGATGAATGACCTTTTTGGGATTTTTGAGGCCAGGTATAATTCCTCTTGGGCAAGAGTATTGGAATCTGTGAGATTCATGGTATTGTAATGATATTTGAAAAAAGTATTTAAGTTTTGCTAAAAAGGAAAACAATGCCCTCCTTCTGGCGTTAAAAATGTTAATAAGGTTTTCCATCTCAGAAACAACCAAGTGATTTTTATGAAGTAATCACAGTGCTGAACGCTTTCGTGATTATGAGCCAAAAAAATTGAGTAATATTAATATTCCATTTAAGTGCAGTAATTATATTGCTTTAAAGCTTACACAATTATGGTGAGAAATATACAAGAAATCGATTCGTTATCTCAGTTCAAGCACTGACAAAATTAAACAATAAACTAAAGTACTGAAAACAATAGAATAACAAAGAAAATTTACGTGGTTTGGATGTTAAAAAATGTTACGTCCATGGATAAAATGTCACTATCTTCTCTCTTGATTCTTTGTACAAACAAAATGATAGAGTACAATTTTCGATCAATGTGTCTCAAAAGGAGTAAAGTAAAATTTCCCTTTTTTTGCTAGCATCCTTTCTATATATAGTACATAGAGGTTCACATGCATCGTTAATTTCTTTTTCTTTTTTTTGCTATTTTGGTTTCTACCTTTGGATCGTGCCTTGTTTTGACCATCAATCTTGCTTATTTGATGTGCACGGATTGTGAATATGGCATTTGGTGGAAAACTGAAATTTGAACGGTTGAATTTTGAACATAAACGGAAATTTCGAAATTGAGACGGGATGCTCGGAATTGAAGCAGAAAATCCCAAATTTGAGTAGATCGTGACTTTCTAGTTATATAAAGCAACCTGCTCGTGGACTGCGCATATGTGTAAATGAAGCTGCAATAAAAAAACATCTCCCATTACGGGAAGGACTATACCATTGCTAGCAGTCCGGAACTTCACTTTAGTTTATTGGAAGTTGCTTTATTATGTCTGGGTTAGTGATGTTATTTAGTATTTCTTCTACACCAACACTATCGATGTTGTACTGCACTGTCCAATCCGAGATATCAGCAAAACGTAGTGTGGAGTTAAGCTGTATTGCTTAATAGAATAGACTATGTGGCTACTTTGGAGAGTGACTGCTTTGCATGACTTTGTTCTGAGCCATTTTCGTCGATAGAGGACTGCATTGTTACCCTTGCTTTTGAGTTGGGTTTAACGGTCTTGGGATGAAGTTGAGATCTCTTGGTTTGCCTTTAAGGAGTAAGGTTCGACTCTTTGTTGCAGACAGTCCTTCCATCGACTCATCCCTTGAGTCATTCATATTTGTAAATAGTGTTTTTTAAGGACGGTAGCGCTGTTCTGTCATGTCAAGATGGCGGAGCATTCTTTATCAGTTTGGTATTGACATATAATTATAGCGTAGGTCTGTTACTTTAGGATGGCGAAGCATTCTTTGTAGCTTTTTGATACCAAATTATGGTACATACTTGCCACTTTAGATATTAGTTTAAGATTGCGATGCATCGTCGTTTGCGTATAATCGTTTAAGGGGATCTGCCGTGATTTCATAATGTTAGGATTGCTTTCGGGGCTACAGTCCAGCCTCCATTTTCATTGTTTCTTAGAGATTACACATCGGTTCCAACCTATCAATGCTTACTTTATGGAGCTGCAACGCAACCTTCATATTGGGTACTTGAAAGCCGTGCAGCAATTCTACTTGTTGAAGTGAGTGTTAGATTCATAGATTGGTCCTCATACTTTGTGAGTATTTCAAGTTTTCGACATAGTATTATCGTACCCAAGTTATACTCAACGGAGAAGCACGTTTTTTATGTTGTGTCACCGTCCTTAAGGCTTTGGCGTAATATTATCTGGATTTTTGTTTCTTGTGTCCTTTTCATAGTTCAACCTCTATTATAGGGCAGTTTCTTTGGCTCAGCGTTTACATTAATTTCCCTTTGTTTGGAAAATATGGGTGTAACAAGTAGTATTTCAATGTTCATGGAGCGGATTGAGGCAGAAATATGGAGATTTAAGAGAAACTTACAAAAAATAAATTAATACAACACACATGTGGGGAAACAAGTTATACATGTCATCTTTTAGAGATATCATGTTGCATAGACAATTAGGAAGCCACTAAAATGTTTTTTGTTCATACATATAACAATGTCAATTCACACTATTATGCTATTCTATTATATATGCTAGTCATAGTTATGAAAAAGGCACACAATGCCGCAAAATAACTTGGTACGAGGCGTACATTTGTGGATATTTGATCATTGTTGAACTCGCCTCTTTCGAGAAACTCTTATGATATACGTTTAGAGTTGCTTCTTCTCTTTCTAAAAGAATTATTATCATTTATCCTTGTACCTTACTTATCTCATGCAAATCAGTTGTTTAAGCTAGACTGATCCGTGTATTTTTATATGCTCGGGTCAGACCAAGTTGTTTCAGATTAATTACCTGCTATAGGACTTTGATATGCTGCTCCTGCCTTGAATATTCTACTTATCTTCTTTTATGTAGTTATGTAGTCGTTTTGTATGACTCTGATATGTATCTATTGTTTTGCCTCATTGTATATAGTGTGGTCTTTTTACAACTTCTGATGTGTCATTTTGTGTTGTACCGGGATGTATCTGTATATATATGTGTGTGTGTGTGTATGTTTGACTACTGTTCTGTGATGTGTTGTACACATTGTTGTTGTATTTTGTTCTGATAGATCCATTAGCCACTTTAGTTTTGTATTAAGCATTTATTGAATATGTCGATCCACTTAAGAAAGGAAAATCTTTTTAGAGCACATTAACACATTTAATAGATGTTTAAGACAAAGCTATAGATGGTCGCTCCTATCCAGCCCTATTCTCTACATTAGCAGACAGTATTACCTAATAATACTCTTTGTTAATGTGGATCTTGGGGTGGGGCGTCACAGGTTGGTATCAAAGCAAGTTGTGACGCCCCACCCCGTGACCCACATTAACAAAGAATATTAGTGGGTAGTACTTCTGCTAATGCGGAGAATAGAGATGGTTAGGAGCGATCATCAATAGCTTTGTCTTAAACATCTACTAATTACGTCGATTTAATGCTTTAGTTTTTTATTTCTCAAGTGGATCAACATATTCAATAAATGCTCAATACAAAACCATAGTGGCTAATGGATCCATCAGAACAAAATACAACAACGAAATGTACAACACATCACAGAACAACAAATAGACATATATATACATATACACTGATACATCCCCAGTACAATACAAAATGATACATCATAAGTGGTACGAGAACCACACTATACACAACGAGTCAAAAATATCGATAGATATCAGAGTTAATCGAAAAGACTACAAAACTACTCAAAAAGAGATAAGCAGACATCGAAGGCGGAAAAAATCAAAGCAAAGTTCAAAGCAGGTATCTAACCTGAAACAATTTAGTTAGTGTACATCCACTTTGAGAAAGCGCTTTTATTAATACCATCGAGAAGAGTATAAGAGATTGATTACAAATGATCAATAATTTTAATAGAATTCATTTGTGAAGAAGAGAATTGAAGAAAGTTAGGTTTTGATAAAACCCTAATTGATGGAGGTCAAAATCCTAGCAGTCGCTTTTTAGATGCATACATAAATCTCATCTCTGAAGCCTGAAGATAACTTATATAGGGCAATAGAAAAACCTAGAAAAAATTCAAAATTGCCCCTTCGAACATCACAAATCTTCATATCAAACTCAGGTCAAAAAACAGACAGAAGTCACCTCAGACGTCTGACAAAAAGCCTCAGCGTCTAAGTCAAGTCTCTGGAAAACTGACAAGGGTAGCCTCATATATCTGACCTGGGTTTTTGGAACAACTTTGTTGAAGCCTCAGATGTCTGTCGACTTCTCTCAGACGTCTATCGTTGTTGCTCCAACAACACTTCACCTTCTTCGTCGTATTTGCCTCCTTCAAGCTTCAATTTGCGAACGGTTTTCTCCGTCATCAAACTACTTCCAACTCCTTCAGTTCCATATATAGTATCGCCAAAATTCGACATGGAGATCCCACGGACTAGGATCAATAGACAAACCAGTTCTGAGTAACTCAAGAAGTAATGCATATGTTTGGACTTAGTTCTACCTTATTCCTACGGTGCACAATAAAATACATGTCTACATAAGTAGTAACAAGGTTAAGCTATACTTTTAATGATGTTCGTATCTTAAAGACGTTAAGTGGAGTATACGTAGGTGCTCTTTGGATGCAATCGCCTATGTAAGTGTGAGCATGGTCGGCTTTAAGAAAATATTAAGGCTTAAATTCTCTAAATACACTCGAAGAATCAACTTTGTTCAGAACCAAAATGAACACAACCAAGAGATTGAATGTGAAGAGAAACATTTCTTTGCCTGGTTATACACCAAGGCTGATGGTTCAAGATGAAATAGTTCACCATCGGCCAACTATATCATATAAGTTTTAACTATGGAAAGTTCAAAGTGAAATATCTACTTATTCACGGTATGACATCTGTTCTATATGCACTCTGTGATATCCCCCTTTTGTGGAAGAAACATATATCATCATTCATGTGTGAGATTGTTAGAAATCTTTCGTAAGAATTACATGAAAGAAGATATAATTAGTCCCACGTTGATAAAAATAAGAGAAGTATACATTACCAGGCTCGGTTTCAAGGTAAGACTGGCCAGGCGGCCGCTTAGGGAAACCCCACGAGTAAGGGCAATGGGCGGGGAGGTAGGTGGTTGTTGACAGGCTTTCCAAGTTTACAGTTTAAAAGTTTGTATTGCTGCTTTTATAAACAAAGTTGATATTGGTGCAGTGGTAGTATAGGCTTTCTGATTCAAAGGGACAGGACTTCTGATTTTTTTGTCGATTTCTGTGAATACAGGGAATAACAATATTATCTCAGTTGGTCCGGTCATTCTATGATTATTATTTTCACTGTGTACATTACGAAGGTATTTTCTGAAATAGGTGAAGATTATACATTAAGTTGGAATGTGAATTTTTCAGGTTATGAATCTAATTGGGGATGTAAAAGGAAAAGTTGCTATTTTGGGGGATGACATGATTGATACAGTAGGTAGCTTATTGTGTTGTCCAGTCGCTTGCATAATTTTATTGTGCATTTTGTACCCCACTTGCAATTGAGAGATTGTCCAATGGCGTTTTTAAACAAGTGATAATCACGAACCCAATTCCAATAGTTGAAGTTATTTTCCTCAACTGACCGTACTTTTTGTTGCAAACCCTCTTGCTGAAGCCATTTTACGCATTTATGGCGGTGCCTACGTTAGTGACATTTTCCAGTGATCCACAGGTCCTAGAGTGTTTTATTCATTTTCTCATTTTTTATATATTTTTGTCTTGTTTATATTCGATTTAGCTTCCTATTTTTTATTTGTCATGAAGGTAACGCAACAAAGAGAATCGTGCAAGGATGCTTGTTAATTCATTTTGTTAATTGATGCTACAATATTATTCATCTAATTAAAATAATGGTACCCTTATAGCAATGTATGAAAATATAATGTTTCTATCCAAAGAAAATCCCATTATAATTTTATGAGAGGAAAAAAAATTTTGTAATTTTTTGTTGGTTTTGACTAAAGAATCATTTGCATTATTCAAAGCAAGATGATGTTCAAACGTATTTGTAAAAGAAGATGAAATGAGGAAAAAAATATTAGTAGTACAAGAAGAAAAGTACATGTTTTTAACTTCATTTTATAATATATTATTTTCAAGTCATATTGCTTACATTATCTCTAATTTGAAAGTGTCCAAGTGTTACTTGTTTAACTCTTCATATTTTGATCATAATTCATAACATTGTTTGTACTGGATGAAGAACGGAAGAAAAAATTGTAACTCTTTTTTGGTCTGGAACATTTACACTATCATAGCATGCAAGCTATGCAAGAAATTATGTTCTTATGATAATACTAGTAACACAAGCACATATTAAGCACATTTCACGGTTCACAAATGAAAAAGCTAAACATACATAGGTAAATGTACGTTGAAACATGAATTTGAAAAAAAAATCAAGAAGAAACAAAAAATACAATCGAATTAACAACATTTGTGGTGTACTTCCATCATCTGGTTCTTGGGCAGATCGATAGATCGATCAAATAACAAATTAATAGGGTTCAGAAAGGACATAATATTTATGTTTGATGTAAGAAGGAACGCAAAACTTCTGTCCAACGAATTAATTATCATTGAGACAATAGAATGTAGTGTTTCGTTTAAAAATGAATTTTATGTTTTCGGTTTACAATATGTATGTCAAATATGAGAATGGAGGGACGACAGATGAGATAAAAAAAAGATGGATGAAAGGACGAAAGGGATAGGGAGACGAAGGAAGAATGAATTACTTCACTTGTTTGTGTTATTTCCTAAAACACATTAAAAAATATAAAGTTGTTTTCTATTTTTCATGTTAACTTCGTTTTCTAAATCGGTCGTTTTCGACAATATACATGTGTCATGTGCATTTTTGTATGAAAGAAAATCCATAAAATAATAAACCAAACACTACCGAAATGTTCTCAAAAGAAGCTTTTGAAATTAGCACTTTCCCTGTTAACTTACATGATAAGCAGAAAGCTTTTTTTGTTAACTATAAGATCTATATTCGCGTAAATCTATATTGCTTAACCGTAGAATAATAAACCAAACACTACTAAAATTGTTACTTCTATCTATTGCTTAACCATAAAATGAAAACTGTTACTTTTATCTATTAATTAACTCGGGGATATATTACAGTGCTTATCTAATTTTCCTTATTCCTCTATCTTGACTTCAGATGCATTCACAGACAATTTTTGCTTTGTTTTTCATTTTCTCCACATTGGAAACTAGGAGCAGAGCATGTTGTTTTTAACCATCCACGCAAGGAAAATGAATATTTTGAAAACGATGCATCAGACAAGTCCGACGCGATGAACACCAAAATTTAATTTTAACTTAAAAACAAAATAATAAATTTAAAACAAAGGTCAAGTAACAATAAGTCACAAGCTTTGAAAAATTATGTGTATTTATAACTTTTAAGAATATGTATTTTTTGTATGTGTATATGTGTGTGTAAAGTCGCCAAAAAAAATTTTGTAAAAAGTAAAACCATATAAATAACAAGTTGATATTTTTTGTAGAAAAATGACACTAATAATCATCTCAATTACAATTCCTAGCAATTGGAATAACCAAACTCTTTGGGTGAAGTAGATGCAAAATAATCACCTCAAAAGCAGGAACTTCTGGTCTATCACAATTCTAGCTGGCTTTGGAAATGTCTTCTCCAATTGAGACCAACTCTCTTTCCTCTAAACAAATACAGTGGTGAAGCTCATGTAATCACTTATTCTGGAGTGCTCTTGGGTTGAATCTGGCTTGGTATTGAATTATATTATATTATAAAACCAAAGGATAGCTTTTAGTATTCCTTAAGAATGCATAGACAAGGAACTGCATGTTATAATATATGTAAATTCTAAAGAGTGGATATGCTATACAATATTTGTTATATTTTGTTTAGTCCCACATTATGGGAAAAGTTAAATTTCGAGCTTTATAACTTTTATACAATGGAGCGTGTGTAATGGAAATATATTACTAATTTCATAGATGAATAAAATGTTTCCACCCTCTTTTTCTAATGGCTTCTTATTTTTATATAGTTTAGAACACGTTATCATGTATTGGATATTCAAATCTAGAAGAATCTAAACTATCTTTTCCTCTTATTCAACCAATAAAATCAGATCTGAAATTTTCTAGATCCGCTTTTCTAGATTTGTTTTGCGATTAATTTAGATCTAGATCTAAGTATTCATGTTTCACAATTCTATATCTATTTCTTAGTTTTTCAAATTTGGATTTAAGTTTTAGTAGATCTTATCTTTTCAAGATCTTATTTTATCATGGATCTAAATTTATAGATCTTATTCCACTGTACATGTATTTTTGTCATTATAATTCAGATCTCATTTATTATAGATCTTATTTTTTAGTTCTTATTTTTCTGATCTCATTATATTGTAGATCTCAAAATCACATTCGAATAATATATCTTTGAGATTTGTTCATGTTTTAAAAATAAAATGTTATAATTTTTTGAATTTGGATTTGAATTGATTTCAAACTTGCTTATTATTGCATGTTTTTTGAGTTCATTATTTTGGAAAGCAAAATTTGAATTTAACAATTTCTATTGTTGATTCAAATAAATTTATTGAACTTAATTGTGTTTTGGTTTGTGATGTAGATCTAAGTAATCTATGCATGTTTGGTAAATGAAGTTTTCATTTTGAAAACTCTTTGATTTGGATTTTGTCTTTGAAATAATTTTGGAATATATAGTTTATATTTTCAGAAGAAATATTTTATTGTTTCTTATAGAAACATATACAAGAATAATGCATATTTAGAAGATCATATTAAGTTTAGATTCAAAATTAATATTGATTTAGCACACCTGAAGTGAATGGAAACATTAATGAAAGCATACACGATAAACTTAATTTTTAGCATTTGAAATAAAATTAAGAACCTGCAGTTTCTATAATATACTAAAAGCTTGAGCTTCCATAAATAATCAAATTTCAAGTTTTCTTGTAATGAAGAACCAGAAGTTCCAAAAAAAGCAGAAACTTGAATTATTAAAAGGGATATATATATAAGTTATTTCAGAAAATTTGACTATTAAGAAGTAAAGATTCTCTTATGGTATTCGTTTTAATTTTATTTTTGATATACTGAACTTAGATTTGAGATGAAAGTGTACTAAGTAACGTTAATTAGATTGATTTATTTGTTTGTAAAGAAATCAATTCGTTTTGACAATATTTTATATTATTGGCCGCAATAATGTTAAATTGCATTAATCTTTTTAATCATAAATAGATTAAATGTTGTCTTCATAGTAACAAATTAAATTACCTTATTATCATGAATGCATTGACTATAGTAAATTAAATGTTGTTGTGTTTTTATGTTTGGAATAAGTATAGACATACGGTTTATTTTCTAGTGTACTTATTTTAGCAAACAATGCTTGATATAACGAAAGAAATAAGTTTGAATAACAAGCTGAAGTTGTGAAAAGATTATTTTTTTCAACCAGAAGTTGTATAACTCAGTCCGAGACTTGAAGTCCTGAATTGTGTAATGATTTGTTGATAAAGTCTATGACTTAAAATCTTATAGTTATGTTTTCATTAGTCGAAATGTATAAGCTTCTAAACAAGAAGTTCACACAAATTTTGAGAACCCGAAATTCATAATAAATTAATGGGCTTGAAGTTCATGAATTAGAAACCCGAAGCTTTCTTGAAACTATATGAAATGTTAAGATTACACTTCTTGAAGAAGTTAAAAGAGATAAATACATCTTAACACAAGATTATGACAGTGCGTTCAAGAGATTTCAAAAATCACAAAATGAGTTATATCTCACTTACATCTTTGCATCTACATATTATATTGACCAAATATCCTGAAGGTATTGTGTTGTATGACATTTCAAATATGTCTTGAATTGAAAATTAATTATTAATTTAGCTTTGAAAAGGATGTTCATTGTTTATAAAATATGAATTCAAATGACATTTTAGTCCATATTTCTCATTTTTCATTTCGGTTTATATGTTGTAGTTGGTTTAAAATGTTTTCCCTCATTATATATACTTCAATGTAAAAGTACACATGGTCAATTTATAGGTTTTGTGCAACGCGAAATATAATTTCATTTCAATTTGTGCAGCTTTAATTTAATTATTCTCTCTGTTGCTTTCTCATTGATATATCTAAATATAGATCTGATCTTTACTAATCGCACTATGTTATGAAACCTAAAGTTTTGACAAATTATTTTTGGGTGCATTAGTCAAACTATTTAATTAACGAAATACATTATAGTATTATTGTAACATTCCCGTTTTTGAATCGAATTTAAATTGGAAATTTAATTAATTTTAGAAATTTAATTGTGAATTAAACTGGATATTTTCCAAATTTAAGTAGATATTTGTTTGTCATTTATGTAAATGGATATAAAACAAGAAATAAAAATTTAAAAATCATATAAATATAGATAATGATTTATTTAAAAGGTATACTAGTTTTAATTCAAAAATAAAAATAAACTAAGCTTATAAATAATATTGGTTTAAAAAGTAATTTTATAAAATTGATTTAATAAATAAGTTTACAAAAGCTTCATAAACTAAGAAATGTATATATATGTGTGATTTGTTTGTGAGTGTACAAATTGCTTTAAATTCATTTCTTTTTAAAAATTTGTAAAAGTAAAATAAATACATATGTTAGTATCTCAAGTTTAAAATGAGTGTTTAAAAAAAAAAAAAATGAGTAGCATTTAAAAATTTTGTTAAGATATAATATATGTATATATTAATATACATAAATATTGATTTAATTCTTTTAACATTGAACATGTACATATTACATACAAATGAATAAACAAATACATTTATTTACAAAGCATAAACAAACACATACATAAGGAAGTAAACATCACATGGGGGATAGAGTAAAGGAGTTAGCAAAATCTAGAGTTATGATATCTTTGTTTACAAATGGCATGAAGACATCATTAAGTAAATAAAATAATTAAATAAAAAAAAACCTTTCCATTTCCCCACATGTAATTATAATATCTTTCAGAAATCTGAAAACAAACAGTATCAAAGATTGAGCTTCTCAAATCTATAGTACAAAAGTAGTAAAAAAAGAAAATCAGAAAGAAAAAAAGAAAAGGAAATAGCAACCTGGAAAAGCAAATCTGGGTTCAAAGCCACCAAACTGAGCAAATCAAAGTTCAGGCAAGCAAAAAAAAAAAAGAAATTCAAAACATCTTAGAAATCATGGAACAATCTTCAAGCTTTGGAAGAACAAAAGCCAAGCCTGCATATTTGTTTTGGAAAAAAAAAAAAGGGAAGAGGAGAGCTACAGTTTTTGCCAATGCAAGGTTCTCTGGAAAATCAATGAAGGCAAGTGAAACTTCTTTTAAAAATATGAATTTAATATTGTTAATCAATAAGTAGAGCAAGAATCTAAGTAATAGTATCAATCTAAGTTGCAGGAACAAGTCAAGTTCAAGGCAAAAGATTGATTTCTGTTTTCAACTGCAGTATGAAAAAAATTTCAGACAGTAAGTAATTAAGAATTGTTTGTATTTAATGGATTGAGTGAATTAATACAATAATGAATAAGCAAAGATTTTTATTTACAAAGTTCCAGATTCAAGTTTTTAGGCAAGCTGAACAAAAAAATTAAAGTTCAAGAGCAAAAGAGATAAAAAAAATCATCATTTCCAGATTTCTGCTTTGCCTCTGTCTTTCTTCAAATATCCAGGTGAGCAACCCTTTAATCTTAAAGCCTTAGGTTTGTTTGAATATCTGTTGCATGTGATGATCTGATTATTATGATGTTGGGTTATGCCTCTGTGTATATATCTTCTTTATGCATAAATATGGAAATAGATATTAAGGCCTCTGGTAGGAAAAAAAAAAAAAATTGTGAGCAAAACCTTCTACTTTGAACCTGTTGTTATTGTTTGTGAGTAAACACCATGCTTTATCCTATTTTTTGTGTTTTAATTCCTGCATGAATGTGAGTGGCTTTTGCTTGTAAATAAATTGCTAGGCTTGAGCTTTTCTTTGCCTGAAAGTGTGATTTCTACTTCCTGTTTTGATACTAGGTTTTAAATTTTAAAACAAAATGCTAGTTCTCTTTTATATGATCATTATTAAACCTTGCTTAAACAAATTAGCTGAGTTTAATTTAAGCTAGGATTTAAAAATATGTTCAAGTGTTTTAAAATTTAAACATGTTAGAAATAGGTGTTTTTGTGTGAACACATACAAGTATGTAATTGTCAGTATATATATATGTATAACTGTAGAGGGATGTGCAGGCCTCTGTGTTATATTTTTTTGTCCCAGAATCATAATCTTTCTTCAGGAAAAAAAAATGTTTTGGGTATAGGCTGTTTCAGGTTGTAGTTGAAAACTTGAATTCAAATTCAAGATTGAACTCAGGGGATCTGGGGGTTTAAGGTTGAAGTGTAGTCACTATTTGATGGAGGATGGCCAGAGTGGGTGGTCAGTGATGGCCGGAGAGAGAGGATGGGTGCACAGTGATGATGTTGTGCAGGTTTGTGATGTTGTTGGTTGCAAGGATTTTAACTCGGGATGGTCTCGAGATTTTTGAAGGAAAACTCGAAGTAGAAGGGGATTTGACTCGAAGTCAAATAGGTAGGTCAGAGTGTTTATGTTTCAGGTTTTTAGCAAAACAGAAGCATGTTTTTGCAGTTTTGAAATTTAAAAAAATAAAGTTTAAATTTGAATATGGAAATTGAACTTAGGAGTAAAACAGAATCTAAAAAAAAAAAATGAATTCAAAAAGTTTGAATTCTAAATTTAAATAATTTAAATGCAGAAATTCAAGTTTGGTTAAAAAATAAAGGAACAGGAAAACTGTTTGCAGTTTTTAAATTTGAAGTGAAAGTTTAAAATGTAAACTTAGTTTGGACTTAGGCTTTAAGAACCTGAATTTGAATATGAATTCAAATAAGTGTGAATTCTGTTGAAATAATTTCAGATAATTTCAAAGTTTGATTTTTTATAAAACAGAAAACTGTTTCTGTTTTTATATGTGAAGACAAATTAAATTTCAAGTGGAGATTGAAACGGAGTTTTAGTTGAAATTGAATATGAATTCAAATTTAATTTGTCAGATATTTGAAACCATTTATGTTTTTAAAATAAAAAAAAAATAAAAATAAATAAATAAAATAAAAATAGAAGAACAGGAAACCTGTTTCTAGTTTATAAAATTTGAAATTATTTGCAAACTACAATGTTGACTTAGGATTTTAAAAACTGGATTTAAACATGAATTCAAATGAGTTTGAATTCTGGTCATTGAAATCATTGAAATTCAGAAAATTTCAAAGTTTGGTTTTTAAATAAACAGAGAAAAAAAAAAGAAGAAAAAAAACTGTTTTCTGTTTTAAATGCAAAGATAAAGTTTAAAATTGTAAGTGGAAATTTATACTGAGTTTTAAAAAAAAATAATATGAAATTTGAATATGAATTCAAATTTGATTTGTCTGAAATTTGAAATCATTGATGTTTTTTTTTAAATTTAAATTTGTTTTCAAACTCTCAAGCATAAATGCATATGTGATTTGCATTTGAATTGGATGGGTAAATATTTAAATTAGAAACTCAAAATGAATTGAAAACTGAGTTTTTTAATCTGGATTTAAATTTTTAAACTTCAGTTTTAAAGTAAAGAATTTAATTTAAATTGCTTTCAAATGATTTACATTTGAATTGAAGGTGAAATTGTAGGAAGAGGTTTAAAAAGTTAAACTAAATTGGAAATGGAAGTTATATTTCAGTTTTGAGATTTTAAAGCAATTTTTAAAATTTATTTGAATTCAAGTCGAATTGAAATCTAAATTGTTTTACACTTATTAATAAAGTATATGTTTCTTTTAAACATATAAGGTTAAGTTGTGTATTGTTTTAAACTCTTATTTAAGACAAGTTTGAGTCTTGAGTTTTAAAGAGAATGCTAAATGGAATTTAATGTAAATTTAAAAACATTTTGTTTTTAAAATGCATAATTTAAATAAGGAATGTTTATCTAAAGATAAAGAAAAAGTCTAATGATTTGTAATTCATTTAATTATTAAGGTAGTACAAATGGATAATTAATATAATTAATTAATTTATGAAATGGATAATTAATTAAAGTAAGTAAGGGTTTTAATTTGATTAATTTAAGGTTTAAGATTAATTTTTCTTAGTATAAATAAATTTGTAATTAAGAAATCATTAATTGAATGATATTAGATTTTAAATTAATAATTGAAGATTTATTAATTGGATAAATATGGATAGTTAATTAGTTAGGACTAATAAATGAAAGTAATCATGTAGGTAATAAATTTAAAACCACCCAGTTTATTTATCTTAATTGTAGATGCTGATTGTTATTGAATGTTGTGTGATGGATTGATATATTTGATATGTGATGTGATGCTATGTGATAATTTGTGCTGATCTGCTATATTTATGATGAATATATTGTCATATGAATATGAAACCCCTTGACCCGTAGAATGCCATTTGGATTTCGATGCGACAGGGAGTCGGATTCCAGTCGGTTATCCGAAACCCACATCGAATCATATTAGTTAATCTTTGTGAATGATATTTTACTTTATCTATGAATCTGTGAATATAGATAAGCGTTATGGGTTATACCGCTTGTCGATATGATTGAATCTGTGATAATGGATGTTGTGCACTATTGTGTTGAACCCCTGGACCACACTTATACACACACAAATATGGATTGCACGTGGAAATGGGTTAAGTCACAGATTTTGAAATTGTTTTAAAATTTTGAATTTTTGAATCCAAAATAGTTTTGGAATTAGAATTGAAGCTTTTGAATAAAATGAATTTCAAAAAAATAAAAGTTATTTGAATAACTTGATTAAGTTTTGAAATTTAAATAATTTGATTTAAATTTGAATTCAATATTTGAAGTTGAATTCTATAATTTGGGAACTAGGGTTTAAAAAGTTATCCAACTTATAAATGGATTTATATGGGTTTTTAAACCATTTTAAAAAGTGATGTTTGGAATTTAAATTTAACCCAAGATTCTCAATTTGTATAAATCGGACTTTTCTGAAACGAAAACTGTTGTTTCCAAATAATAGAAGCTTTCATATAAGAAATGGGTTTCCAATATGTGTTAAAAGGAATTCAAGTTTCAAAATGAAAAATGGTTTTCCAAGTTATGAATAAATCTTTGGAACGTGTTTTGAAAGCTATAAATTAAATCTTTAATTTAAAGATTTATCGAGTTAATCCAATTGGAATGGAAGTTGTTTTGAATCTATAGATAGACCTTTATGAAATTTGGTGAAACTTTGTGAAATTAATCTTTTTATTTAAAGATTTAAAAGGGTAATTTGTTTAACCATTTGAAAGAAAAGCTTTGGATTTTTAAGTTGTGACTTAACCGAAATCCCATATCCATATGTTTTTAAATTTTGCGCTCACTATTCGGTTTAGCCGGGAGAGGACCTTTGTGTCATATAGCCCATTCCGAATATGTGATACGTCGTTATGGATAGCATTGAAGACCGGTGGTGAAGACCGGGTATCTGTGAGAACGATAGGATGACCTATCGATTGACTCTGCACTGAGTTGCTCCGGTATAGAGTTCTCCTTAGTGATGGGAAGTCCGATCGGGATCGGGGATACCCGGATTTGCAAGGGCTTCTTCGGAAGTGCCTTCGGTTCTGTTCGAACCCGGAACAGACTTGTATGGTTGTATGTCCGACATTACACTTTGAGATGTTATCTGATTTCTATCAAATACATTTCTGCTTGGTGGCGGAGAATTTATTCTCTCAGCTTAACACCCTTCTCTGAGACGTACGAGCTCAGAGGTTATGTAGTTGATATTTATCAGTGATATTCCCAATTTGGTAATGTGGCATGCTGAGTGCTGCTGTGTGATGATCATTGGTTGATCATTTGTGATATGATCATCTGTTTGATCATTTATCTTTGTGATCATTGCTTTGGTCATCTGTTGACCCAAAGCATGGCTTTGTTGCACAAAGCGTAGCTTTGTGGACGAGACTGCATCAGGACCTCACTCCCCGGAAATGGTCGAAACAGGAAAGATGCGGCAAGGTTATGAGGGTCGCTCCCTTTAGGGTGTGTCATTCCCTTCTGGTAAAGGGTGGTATCAGGTATGGAGCCCTGGTATTTAACCTATGTGGTTGCTCCAATCTCATTTACTGTGTGGTTGTTGCTTTGAGGCGCCTCGGATAAAGGTCCCAAAGGACCGGGGGATGGCATATTCGTGTAGTAGTTACCTAGTTACAGAGGTAACCCGGCCTTGTGTTGGCAGAGATCTAACCGTAACGTTAGTTCTCGGGACGTCCCGCCAGAGGCGATCCCATAGACAGTAGGAAGTTCCTTAGCCTGACCATTTGTTGGAAATCCAATCAAAGCACTACGCGCCCTGTACGATTTTATTTGTATAACCTGCCATGGAATGTGGCGGTAACCTGCTATTGAACATGGTAGCTATAGTAGGCATACGGCGAAGAGTTGTATGCTGGCTAGGATTTATATTCTACTTTCGAAATTGTTTTCTACACTATGCACTAATAATAATATCAAAAATGATTTGATTTTTGCGTAGTAAGCATCTTTGACTATCATAAGGAGAAATCTCCTCCGATTCTGCGTTTGCATTGTGTGTGTGTGCGGGAGGCCTTATGGTAGTTTCATTTTCCAAAAAGCATTACGGATTTCAAAATTTAAATTCTTTTGTTCGTTTTAAAAGACCAATTGCTTTTGTTTGCTCATACCAGTCCCACGACTGACCTGGAGTTTATTATTCCTTTCCTAAACTCTGGGTGCCCACTATTTTCCCACACGGGCAGTCTAGAGTTGGGGTTTTCAGATAATCAATAGTAGGGGTAGATTCGATAGCTTTCAGCCTTAGGATTTGGCAATCGCAATGGGACCGAGTTGCTTCTCTTCATCTTGATTTGGGAGTTCGAGCTATTCTGGATTGGTGCCTTGGAGATGGAGATTTCTGATACTGGAGTTCTTTCTTTGAAGACTATTGAAGTTGTTGTTCCGCTGCTGTGTTATCTTTTCTTTCCGCTGCTATTCTTTGTATCTCTGATAATGTTGATATCTATTGTACCATTATGTTGTATCATTCATGTTGTATCAGCTATTGTATCAAATGTTGTATATTGATATATGCTATTCTTTTTCTTCCGCTGTGTTATTTACTTAATGTGTTATAAGCTCCGGCATGACTCGAATTTCGACGTTTGGATCTGCGGCATTCAAGTACAGTGGAGTACGGATGTCGATTTTCGAACGCTGAAATTTGGATCGTGACATTTTGGTATCAGAGCCGATGGTTAAAACCTTAGCTCAGGAGTATAACACATTAAGTAACTCATTAGAGATAGGGTGAAGCATACCCTAGAATGAGTATATCCCTAAGATATCCGTTCGAATGCCTCAGTAAATTCTCTTATTATTCACTGATAGTAAGTATGAGTGCAAGAAGAGGACGAGATAGGGGACAGGGGAGTACCACTACAAATGGTCAATACCCTGCAACAGTGGAAATATCTTTTCTCTATCAATCTCCTTTGATTCGATTTCGAATTCTTTTGATTGCTTCGTAGCAGCTCCAGAAAGAAGTTTCGGTGTGATGATGGCCATACGTATCGTTGTAGAAAATTCTTACTTTGTATCTTCATCGATTTCTTATCAGCTTTTCGATCTAAACTCTAATGAATTTGAAATTGAAAATATTAAATAAATTGGAAATTTAAAATTGAGTAAATTGGTTAACTAATATGAAGATTTGATCTATCTATCTATTCTCTGGGATCCGATATATTCTACGAACGATTAGTTATCCCTTCGAACTAATCAATGCCCTTACATATTCGTAGACCAGTGGACCCAAATATCTTGTGAAATAATTATATGAGTTTGTTCTCATATTGTTGATATTCTGATTTGGTAAACCGAATGCAGAATAAATATCTCGATTCTGATCTGATCAATCATTTCTTTATCTATTATCTTTTCTTTCTCGTCTTCCTGGCAAATTTCGGGGACGAAATTTCTTAAGGAGGGGAACCTGTAACATTCCCGTTTTTGAATCGAATTTAAATTGGAAATTTAATTAATTTTAGAAATTTAATTGTGAATTAAACTGGATATTTTCCAAATTTAAGTAGATATTTGTTTGTCATTTATGTAAATGGATATAAAACAAGAAATAAAAATTTAAAAATCATATAAATATAGATAATGATTTATTTAAAAGGTATACTAGTTTTAATTCAAAAATAAAAATAAACTAAGCTTATAAATAATATTGGTTTAAAAAGTAATTTTATAAAATTGATTTAATAAATAAGTTTACAAAAGCTTCATAAACTAAGAAATGTATATATATGTGTGATTTGTTTGTGAGTGTACAAATTGCTTTAAATTCATTTCTTTTTAAAAATTTGTAAAAGTAAAATAAATACATATGTTAGTATCTCAAGTTTAAAATGAGTGTTTAAAAAAAAAAAAAATGAGTAGCATTTAAAAATTTTGTTAAGATATAATATATGTATATATTAATATACATAAATATTGATTTAATTCTTTTAACATTGAACATGTACATATTACATACAAATGAATAAACAAATACATTTATTTACAAAGCATAAACAAACACATACATAAGGAAGTAAACATCACATGGGGGATAGAGTAAAGGAGTTAGCAAAATCTAGAGTTATGATATCTTTGTTTACAAATGGCATGAAGACATCATTAAGTAAATAAAATAATTAAATAAAAAAAAACCTTTCCATTTCCCCACATGTAATTATAATATCTTTCAGAAATCTGAAAACAAACAGTATCAAAGATTGAGCTTCTCAAATCTATAGTACAAAAGTAGTAAAAAAAGAAAATCAGAAAGAAAAAAAGAAAAGGAAATAGCAACCTGGAAAAGCAAATCTGGGTTCAAAGCCACCAAACTGAGCAAATCAAAGTTCAGGCAAGCAAAAAAAAAAAAAAGAAATTCAAAACATCTTAGAAATCATGGAACAATCTTCAAGCTTTGGAAGAACAAAAGCCAAGCCTGCATATTTGTTTTGGAAAAAAAAAAAAAAAAAAAAAAAGGGAAGAGGAGAGCTACAGTTTTTGCCAATGCAAGGTTCTCTGGAAAATCAATGAAGGCAAGTGAAACTTCTTTTAAAAATATGAATTTAATATTGTTAATCAATAAGTAGAGCAAGAATCTAAGTAATAGTATCAATCTAAGTTGCAGGAACAAGTCAAGTTCAAGGCAAAAGATTGATTTCTGTTTTCAACTGCAGTATGAAAAAAATTTCAGACAGTAAGTAATTAAGAATTGTTTGTATTTAATGGATTGAGTGAATTAATACAATAATGAATAAGCAAAGATTTTTATTTACAAAGTTCCAGATTCAAGTTTTTAGGCAAGCTGAACAAAAAAATTAAAGTTCAAGAGCAAAAGAGATAAAAAAAATCATCATTTCCAGATTTCTGCTTTGCCTCTGTCTTTCTTCAAATATCCAGGTGAGCAACCCTTTAATCTTAAAGCCTTAGGTTTGTTTGAATATCTGTTGCATGTGATGATCTGATTATTATGATGTTGGGTTATGCCTCTGTGTATATATCTTCTTTATGCATAAATATGGAAATAGATATTAAGGCCTCTGGTAGGAAAAAAAAAAAAAAAATGTGAGCAAAACCTTCTACTTTGAACCTGTTGTTATTGTTTGTGAGTAAACACCATGCTTTATCCTATTTTTTGTGTTTTAATTCCTGCATGAATGTGAGTGGCTTTTGCTTGTAAATAAATTGCTAGGCTTGAGCTTTTCTTTGCCTGAAAGTGTGATTTCTACTTCCTGTTTTGATACTAGGTTTTAAATTTTAAAACAAAATGCTAGTTCTCTTTTATATGATCATTATTAAACCTTGCTTAAACAAATTAGCTGAGTTTAATTTAAGCTAGGATTTAAAAATATGTTCAAGTGTTTTAAAATTTAAACATGTTAGAAATAGGTGTTTTTGTGTGAACACATACAAGTATGTAATTGTCAGTATATATATATGTATAACTGTAGAGGGATGTGCAGGCCTCTGTGTTATATTTTTTTGTCCCAGAATCATAATCTTTCTTCAGGAAAAAAAAATGTTTTGGGTATAGGCTGTTTCAGGTTGTAGTTGAAAACTTGAATTCAAATTCAAGATTGAACTCAGGGGATCTGGGGGTTTAAGGTTGAAGTGTAGTCACTATTTGATGGAGGATGGCCAGAGTGGGTGGTCAGTGATGGCCGGAGAGAGAGGATGGGTGCACAGTGATGATGTTGTGCAGGTTTGTGATGTTGTTGGTTGCAAGGATTTTAACTCGGGATGGTCTCGAGATTTTTGAAGGAAAACTCGAAGTAGAAGGGGATTTGACTCGAAGTCAAATAGGTAGGTCAGAGTGTTTATGTTTCAGGTTTTTAGCAAAACAGAAGCATGTTTTTGCAGTTTTGAAATTTAAAAAAATAAAGTTTAAATTTGAATATGGAAATTGAACTTAGGAGTAAAACAGAATCTAAAAAAAAAATGAATTCAAAAAGTTTGAATTCTAAATTTAAATAATTTAAATGCAGAAATTCAAGTTTGGTTAAAAAATAAAGGAACAGGAAAACTGTTTGCAGTTTTTAAATTTGAAGTGAAAGTTTAAAATGTAAACTTAGTTTGGACTTAGGCTTTAAGAACCTGAATTTGAATATGAATTCAAATAAGTGTGAATTCTGTTGAAATAATTTCAGATAATTTCAAAGTTTGATTTTTTATAAAACAGAAAACTGTTTCTGTTTTTATATGTGAAGACAAATTAAATTTCAAGTGGAGATTGAAACGGAGTTTTAGTTGAAATTGAATATGAATTCAAATTTAATTTGTCAGATATTTGAAACCATTTATGTTTTTAAAATAAAAAAAAATAAAAATAAATAAATAAAATAAAAATAGAAGAACAGGAAACCTGTTTCTAGTTTATAAAATTTGAAATTATTTGCAAACTACAATGTTGACTTAGGATTTTAAAAACTGGATTTAAACATGAATTCAAATGAGTTTGAATTCTGGTCATTGAAATCATTGAAATTCAGAAAATTTCAAAGTTTGGTTTTTAAATAAACAGAGAAAAAAAAAAGAAGAAAAAAAACTGTTTTCTGTTTTAAATGCAAAGATAAAGTTTAAAATTGTAAGTGGAAATTTATACTGAGTTTTAAAAAAAAATAATATGAAATTTGAATATGAATTCAAATTTGATTTGTCTGAAATTTGAAATCATTGATGTTTTTTTTTAAATTTAAATTTGTTTTCAAACTCTCAAGCATAAATGCATATGTGATTTGCATTTGAATTGGATGGGTAAATATTTAAATTAGAAACTCAAAATGAATTGAAAACTGAGTTTTTTAATCTGGATTTAAATTTTTAAACTTCAGTTTTAAAGTAAAGAATTTAATTTAAATTGCTTTCAAATGATTTACATTTGAATTGAAGGTGAAATTGTAGGAAGAGGTTTAAAAAGTTAAACTAAATTGGAAATGGAAGTTATATTTCAGTTTTGAGATTTTAAAGCAATTTTTAAAATTTATTTGAATTCAAGTCGAATTGAAATCTAAATTGTTTTACACTTATTAATAAAGTATATGTTTCTTTTAAACATATAAGGTTAAGTTGTGTATTGTTTTAAACTCTTATTTAAGACAAGTTTGAGTCTTGAGTTTTAAAGAGAATGCTAAATGGAATTTAATGTAAATTTAAAAACATTTTGTTTTTAAAATGCATAATTTAAATAAGGAATGTTTATCTAAAGATAAAGAAAAAGTCTAATGATTTGTAATTCATTTAATTATTAAGGTAGTACAAATGGATAATTAATATAATTAATTAATTTATGAAATGGATAATTAATTAAAGTAAGTAAGGGTTTTAATTTGATTAATTTAAGGTTTAAGATTAATTTTTCTTAGTATAAATAAATTTGTAATTAAGAAATCATTAATTGAATGATATTAGATTTTAAATTAATAATTGAAGATTTATTAATTGGATAAATATGGATAGTTAATTAGTTAGGACTAATAAATGAAAGTAATCATGTAGGTAATAAATTTAAAACCACCCAGTTTATTTATCTTAATTGTAGATGCTGATTGTTATTGAATGTTGTGTGATGGATTGATATATTTGATATGTGATGTGATGCTATGTGATAATTTGTGCTGATCTGCTATATTTATGATGAATATATTGTCATATGAATATGAAACCCCTTGACCCGTAGAATGCCATTTGGATTTCGATGCGACAGGGAGTCGGATTCCAGTCGGTTATCCGAAACCCACATCGAATCATATTAGTTAATCTTTGTGAATGATATTTTACTTTATCTATGAATCTGTGAATATAGATAAGCGTTATGGGTTATACCGCTTGTCGATATGATTGAATCTGTGATAATGGATGTTGTGCACTATTGTGTTGAACCCCTGGACCACACTTATACACACACAAATATGGATTGCACGTGGAAATGGGTTAAGTCACAGATTTTGAAATTGTTTTAAAATTTTGAATTTTTGAATCCAAAATAGTTTTGGAATTAGAATTGAAGCTTTTGAATAAAATGAATTTCAAAAAAATAAAAGTTATTTGAATAACTTGATTAAGTTTTGAAATTTAAATAATTTGATTTAAATTTGAATTCAATATTTGAAGTTGAATTCTATAATTTGGGAACTAGGGTTTAAAAAGTTATCCAACTTATAAATGGATTTATATGGGTTTTTAAACCATTTTAAAAAGTGATGTTTGGAATTTAAATTTAACCCAAGATTCTCAATTTGTATAAATCGGACTTTTCTGAAACGAAAACTGTTGTTTCCAAATAATAGAAGCTTTCATATAAGAAATGGGTTTCCAATATGTGTTAAAAGGAATTCAAGTTTCAAAATGAAAAATGGTTTTCCAAGTTATGAATAAATCTTTGGAACGTGTTTTGAAAGCTATAAATTAAATCTTTAATTTAAAGATTTATCGAGTTAATCCAATTGGAATGGAAGTTGTTTTGAATCTATAGATAGACCTTTATGAAATTTGGTGAAACTTTGTGAAATTAATCTTTTTATTTAAAGATTTAAAAGGGTAATTTGTTTAACCATTTGAAAGAAAAGCTTTGGATTTTTAAGTTGTGACTTAACCGAAATCCCATATCCATATGTTTTTAAATTTTGCGCTCACTATTCGGTTTAGCCGGGAGAGGACCTTTGTGTCATATAGCCCATTCCGAATATGTGATACGTCGTTATGGATAGCATTGAAGACCGGTGGTGAAGACCGGGTATCTGTGAGAACGATAGGATGACCTATCGATTGACTCTGCACTGAGTTGCTCCGGTATAGAGTTCTCCTTAGTGATGGGAAGTCCGATCGGGATCGGGGATACCCGGACTTGCAAGGGCTTCTTCGGAAGTGCCTTCGGTTCTGTTCGAACCCGGAACAGACTTGTATGGTTGTATGTCCGACATTACACTTTGAGATGTTATCTGATTTCTATCAAATACATTTCTGCTTGGTGGCGGAGAATTTATTCTCTCAGCTTAACACCCTTCTCTGAGACGTACGAGCTCAGAGGTTATGTAGTTGATATTTATCAGTGATATTCCCAATTTGGTAATGTGGCATGCTGAGTGCTGCTGTGTGATGATCATTGGTTGATCATTTGTGATATGATCATCTGTTTGATCATTTATCTTTGTGATCATTGCTTTGGTCATCTGTTGACCCAAAGCATGGCTTTGTTGCACAAAGCGTAGCTTTGTGGACGAGACTGCATCAGGACCTCACTCCCCGGAAATGGTCGAAACAGGAAAGATGCGGCAAGGTTATGAGGGTCGCTCCCTTTAGGGTGTGTCATTCCCTTCTGGTAAAGGGTGGTATCAGGTATGGAGCCCTGGTATTTAACCTATGTGGTTGCTCCAATCTCATTTACTGTGTGGTTGTTGCTTTGAGGCGCCTCGGATAAAGGTCCCAAAGGACCGGGGGATGGCATATTCGTGTAGTAGTTACCTAGTTACAGAGGTAACCCGGCCTTGTGTTGGCAGAGATCTAACCGTAACGTTAGTTCTCGGGACGTCCCGCCAGAGGCGATCCCATAGACAGTAGGAAGTTCCTTAGCCTGACCATTTGTTGGAAATCCAATCAAAGCACTACGCGCCCTGTACGATTTTATTTGTATAACCTGCCATGGAATGTGGCGGTAACCTGCTATTGAACATGGTAGCTATAGTAGGCATACGGCGAAGAGTTGTATGCTGGCTAGGATTTATATTCTACTTTCGAAATTGTTTTCTACACTATGCACTAATAATAATATCAAAAATGATTTGATTTTTGCGTAGTAAGCATCTTTGACTATCATAAGGAGAAATCTCCTCCGATTCTGCGTTTGCATTGTGTGTGTGTGCGGGAGGCCTTATGGTAGTTTCATTTTCCAAAAAGCATTACGGATTTCAAAATTTAAATTCTTTTGTTCGTTTTAAAAGACCAATTGCTTTTGTTTGCTCATACCAGTCCCACGACTGACCTGGAGTTTATTATTCCTTTCCTAAACTCTGGGTGCCCACTATTTTCCCACACGGGCAGTCTAGAGTTGGGGTTTTCAGATAATCAATAGTAGGGGTAGATTCGATAGCTTTCAGCCTTAGGATTTGGCAATCGCAATGGGACCGAGTTGCTTCTCTTCATCTTGATTTGGGAGTTCGAGCTATTCTGGATTGGTGCCTTGGAGATGGAGATTTCTGATACTGGAGTTCTTTCTTTGAAGACTATTGAAGTTGTTGTTCCGCTGCTGTGTTATCTTTTCTTTCCGCTGCTATTCTTTGTATCTCTGATAATGTTGATATCTATTGTACCATTATGTTGTATCATTCATGTTGTATCAGCTATTGTATCAAATGTTGTATATTGATATATGCTATTCTTTTTCTTCCGCTGTGTTATTTACTTAATGTGTTATAAGCTCCGGCATGACTCGAATTTCGACGTTTGGATCTGCGGCATTCAAGTACAGTGGAGTACGGATGTCGATTTTCGAACGCTGAAATTTGGATCGTGACAATTATCTAGAGGAGATAACTAATATAACGTACTATTTAAGTTTATGATGTGTGTGTATATATTAATCTCTTGATATGATGTTTTCTTTAAAATTTATATTGCAAATCCAACATCCCAGAAGAGATGTTATAGAAATTTTATTTTTGTTAGATTGCAATTCCTTCAAAAGAAATACTATATTTCCTGAAGGAATATCTTATAAAACATTAGAAGTAATAAAAATAATTTATCTCCAAAAAAGGTAATGTATACCAATATTATAGTTCAGAAGTAGTGGTTCTATCTCTTTTATCTTACTTTCCTTTGGTGCATATAATTTTGTTGCAGTGTTAAAAGTTTGATGTGACATTTCAAAAACAGTTACAACAAAAATCTCCAATAGAGATATTTTATGCTACTGTAAAACTAGTAATTATATAATTTATGTGAAAGAAATATTGTATATTGATATGACATTCTAAAGCAACAATTAGCAAAGGGATCAAATCGAAGAGTATTTCATCACTGCAATATCAAGCGGCGCCTCATTTTCAAAGCCCTAGTTTATAAATTTGGACGAACGAGTATAAAAGAGAAAGCATCCATTTTTAACACGAAGGAAAGAAGGCCGAAGGAATAAAAAGAAAGGGTGGATTTCTTATTTGGGCCGGCTACCATAAAGTATCAATTGGGCTTTATTTTTAAAATTAGAGTTTTTATTTTTAAATTGTTTTCAAATTTTTATTTTTTATTTTAAACAGTTGTAAAGTCTATTCATGTGAGTAGGAAACAAACTACGGTGGTGTAGTTCGAAAACTCGCAACTAAATGGCTGAGGTTTGGTAGGTTTTGAGCGTAGAGTTAGGTTAGTCGATATCGGGTGTCGCGATTTTACGTGTGTAAGCGTCTGAATATTTAATTTCTAGTAGAAATTTTAGGGGCAGCACGTAGGCAGGGTTTTTCCGAAGTTGGGTAAATCTTTGTTGTTCTGTTTCTGTCTTTTATATTATGGTATTATCCATGTTGCTATTTTTATGCTATTATCAGTACTGCGTTTATTTTATATACTTTCGCATTAAATTTTTATAATTAATAGTATCACCATATTCACCCCCCTCTAGTGTGAAATCGATCCTACAAGTAGTATCAAAGCTAGGAACAAAAGCCAATTTTTGATTTCAAAATTTTGGTTTTCCAAAAACCAATTTTCGTTTTAAAATTTTGAATTTTTAAAATGGCTTCTTTTAATAATGCTTTTGATGAGGGTCAGTCCATAGTTAGACCACCAATGTTCAATGGTGAATAAGCTTACTGGAAAAACTGAATGAAATTTTTTCTGAAAACCATTGATGCTTATAATATTGTTGAGACAGGTTAGAGAACACCAACTATAGTGGTAAATAATCACGAAATAGATAAATCAATGGATAGATCTTGGAAATAGACTACATAATGCTAATGATAAAGCTATGAATTCTATTATTTGTCCAATGGATCAAATTGAATTTAATCGTGTCTTACATTATCTAACTGCACCAGAAATCTGGCACACACTTGAAGTGACTCTTGAAGGAACATCTCAAGTCAAGGAATCTCGCCTTGCCATGCTTAGTAGTGAATACGATAATTTCGTAATGGCCAAGGAAGAAAATGTCAAAGAGATGTATGGACGACATTCCAATATTGTATACAAATCAAAAGCTCTCAGAAAATCATACACAGAGTTGGAAATAGTCCGAAAAATCCTCAGAGTCCTTCCACGAAATTTTGAAGCCAAAGTCACTGCCATTCAAGAATCAAAAGATTTGAAACAAATCAAAGTTGAAGAGCTCATCGAAAATCTCGCCACTTATAAGCTAGAAATGAAATTCAAGGAAGAACACGAAGGAGGTGATGCATGAAAGAAATCAATATCTCTTAAAGGAACAATAGAAAATGACGACGACGACGACGACGACGACGAAGCAGCTGAGCTGGCACTATTAATAAAAAAATTCGAAAGGTGGAATCACGAATACGGAAATCCAGCTGAAAAGCAGAATAGTCAAAGCACTAGACAACTCATACGAGCAAGAGATCATTTGTCACAAGTTCAACAAACTCGGTCATATCAAGCTCAATTGTCCATAGAATCAATTCAATCAAGGAAAGAAACAGAAAAGGAGAAGTTTGCAGCCACTTGGGATGAAACTGATGAAGATGATAAAAGCACTGGCAATTAGAGTGAAAAAGCAGATTTGTGTCTTCTAGGTGATATAATTGACAATGATGATGACGAGCCAAGCGAGGTATCAAAACTTACTCATTCAAAGTTTCTTATATGTTTTCACGAAGTAAATGGCTATTTCGAAAGACTTAAGGAGAAATACTCTAAAATTTAATCACAAAGAGACACTTTGATAGAATTAAATAAACAACTTAATCAATTGGTTAAAAACTATCAAAACAAAAGTCCTAAGTGTGACTAGTTTCCATCATTTGAAGAAGAGATTAAACAATCAAAAATTAAAATTAAATCAGTTGAAAATGAAATTCTGATTTTAAAAGAAAGTGAAAATACTAGGAGAGAGAATTCCATTAAAAAGTGCACATAGTTATTAAATGAAAATGAATCTCTCAAAAAACAAGTCCAACAACTGTCTACGACTTTAGAAAAATTTTCAAAAAGTTAAAGATCATTAAATATGCTATTAAGGAAACAAACTTTTAATATAGGTAGACAAGGACTTGGATATAATCAACTTGAACTTGTTAGAAGCAAAATTAGTCAAGTCAAATCTGAGTGCACAATTTGTAGAAAAATAGGACACAATCAAAACATTTGTTGGCATAGACCCAAAAATGTAAAAACCATTCCAATTTGGGTTCCAAAAGGAACAAATATAAATTCGCTTGGGTAAACTCAAACACTTTTTTTCAAAATCTATTGCCACTAATAACCATGGACCTATAAAAACAAACAGGTCACAAAAATCTTCTCTCGTGTAGGCATGGTGGCAGGCCGAGGAACAACAACAGTGTTACCTGGATTCTGGCTGTTTCAGGCACACAACGTGCGACAAATCAAAGTTCCTTTGCCCAGGATAAACGTGGCAGAATCATAATGGGTAATAACGAAAAATTATCATAAAGGTAAAATAGATAATGGTACATCTATCTTGAACGATATATTAGATGTGATAATCTGCACCGTAATCTGATTTAATTCAGCCAGTTATGTGATAAAGAAATGAATGTTGATTTTGATTCTGACTTATTCAAAATTGTTGGCCAATTAACTTTTTATGCCGACAAATCTAGAGTCTTCGTATAGATTTATTTGGATTAATGATGATGTTTTATTAGTTGATGATTACTCATGATATGCGCGGATATATTTGTTTCTGGATCTGTCACCATGTTCACTATTTGTTCATTTGCACGGCTTCAATTCAATTTCATTCAAAAGCTGTTAAAAATGATTTTAAGATATTTTGTTTCACACTTCATGATCTGATCTATGACATAATAATCTTGAGCCAATAGGAAATTCGGATGCAGATAACACTAGAAAGCTAGTTGATAGGAAAGTTACTAGCGGAACGTGATTTATGTTGAGACATTCAATAGTTGCATCATTTTCAAAGATAATATCTGCATACTTTTCATTTCAACCGATTTTTAATTAGCAGACATTTTCTTTTATAAAACCCCTTCCAGAAAATCAATTTTGTTGACTTGTTTCAGATTAGTCATTTTAGAAAATTTGATTTTTTTGGATTTGATCTTAAATTACTACATTAACTAATCTCGCTCCCTACTGATTATCGAAAAGATAAATAGTGATTGAAAAAGTGACGAGTGCTGATATTAATCATATATTATAACTTGAGGCTGTATATTTAGTAAATTTCTTTAGAAATTTAAACAAGAGTTATAAAAACTTTTTGTTGGTAAAGTATTCCACGACCATCTCTAATTATATTATATTTCTAACGACCATCACTCATCAAAATCCAATATAGTATGTCAATATGTGGTATTTTAGACGGAAAATCATTCGTTATTCATTTTATTATATATTTAGCAATAAAAACATCCAAAGTATTCAGTCTCATTTAAAAGTCCCTACGGTTATGCATGGGTAAATTACTTGGATTTTTTTATTATGTGCTTCCATGCTCGTTTAAAAGTCCTTACGGTTATGCATGTATGGAACACGTATCAAAATTGATTGATTAAATAGACAAGGTAATTCTAATCTCATTTAAAAGTCCCCACGTTTATGCGTGGTTAGAAGATACTTGAATTCATTTTTTTTAGAAAAAAATTAAGAATACTACTAATCTTATTTAAAAGTCCTAATGGTTATGCATGGTTAGTAGATATTCAAATTCCTGATATAAATATACCACAAATAAACACAACTATATGGTTTTATATAATGACATTATCCCTATCATTCTAAAGTGGAATATGCATCAGACAGAGTATTTATGATTTTTTTTTTGAAATTTAATATTTATACTCGATTGGGTATTGATATTGTAATAATGTCTATCACTTTATCTCTATTTTTCTACCACCGTTACTCTTTTGCTGATAACAAAAGGGGGAGAGAAAAGTTAAGATTTTGGCAAACAATGGTCAAATATTTTATTTTGTATTTTCTATTTGCATCTAGGCTCATTTGTATATTTTTGTGCATATATGAAGGGGGAGCATTCAAATAGGGGGAGCAAATTCAATGATCAAATACATTTAATAAAATTCAAAATCTTAAATATATTTTGTTATCATCAAAAGAGAGAGATTGTTGAATATGCAAGTATATGATTTTTTTTATGATAAAATATATATATATATATATATATATATATATATATATTCATTTAAATGTATTTTTTAAGGTACTATTTTATTTTTTCACATAATAGATATTTGCTAAATAAAATAAATAACACAGAATTTAAATTCAAACGGGTATTTTATTTAAACAAATATTTGTTACAATATTGAATAGTACAAATTTAAGCTCTCACTATATATATATATATATATATATATATAAACTTCAATTACATTACAATTTCAATCACATCACATTTTTCATTATATATACATTTTCATCTCACTACATTTCACTCATTCACTCGTATTTGATCTTCAACTCTATTTCAGATTGAATCCAGCATTTGAGTAATCTGCAAAATAAATACTAACGTAGTAAAATTAAAAAAGAAATATTTGTGCAGTGTAAAATAAAATGTGTATTTTGAAAATGTTATTGCCTTAGTTATTTGGGTTGTTCGTCGTCAATTAATTTTTAATTCATCATACACAAACAACTTGTGACATGCACAGTGTATCATTATACATGCCACAAGGCCGTGCACACCAGTATACACTTGACAAACTGTGGGGATAGTTGAGCACAAGGTCAAACCCAATCAAAAGTCGAGTTCAACTCAAGTGAAATACAAATAGAGTCACGATATTAGCACAAAGGTCAAACCCGAGCTATAAGCTGTATTCAACTCAGGTGAAATTCCAAAAATCATGATGAAGTTCAAGTGAAAAAAATGAAAAGCGGCGTGCACAAGAAAACAATGTAGCTAGTTAGATATGGAACCAGAGCTACAGTTTTAAGTGCACAACAACATAGAGTATGCCAGACCTCATATATACTATGCATATGAATCAAATGCAATCAACTGAAGTGAAGGCCTGGCAATATGTATGATACGATCAAAGGCAACAACATCAGCCAAGGTCGGACTGCACAGTCAAATGCAGGCATATGAATACAAACTCAGACTGTAAATACAAAGTTCAGTAGCATGGCACAAAGGCACACAACACGGTCTCGACCAAAACATGATGTACTTGTCAACAAGGACATAGTTGATGCATGCAGACTTCAAGATGTAGTGCATAGTCAAACTGAAACAACATATACACATGCCCAGGCTCTATCAAAGTCAGATGCCTTCAAATGAACAAGACCAAAACTGAAAATAAAATGGCATATGTATATACACATGATATGGACTATGGTGAACCAAATTGAAACAGACTTGTATACCACACAAGAATGAACAAAGCCTCAACAGTAAAGCTCTGGAACAAAATCAAAGACAACTAAATCATGGAAAAGTCTCAACAACACATATACACACACATGCATATGCATGTGTACACATGGTGACATGCAATAGTGAAGCCACCAGACTACATGAAGTCTAACAATAACCAATGGACTCAGACTTGAAGTAACAAGAAGGACCAACTAAACCCAGAAATGATGACTGGAAACACTATAGAAACTCAGCACAATGCATATGTTAGCAGTGATGTACACATTGAACCAAACAACTATACATAATGTGAAGATATCAAGTGAAGGCCACACCAGCTTGAATGTACATAAGCAACAATACACATCAACTATCAAGTACAGACTCAATGAAACAACACTGCAAACAAGTCACATGTTCCAAACAACTAATATCACACATAACTTCAAGCACGCAACCGAATACAAGTCGAAATGCTCAGGTCACAAAATTGCAAAGCTATGCCAGAAAGTGCAGACCACATTCATATGAAACCATGGTCAAGTATATATATATATATATATATATATATATATATATGATGTATGTGTAGTGACAACCAGTACAGCAGCTCGAATGAACACGTGCACTTATATACATATGCAACAGCCGGTATACAACTAGAGAATCACCAAACAAGTGAGGTAGACAAGACAATAGTTTCGGATAAGTGAAACATAGAGATGACATTGATGTACCATATAAAACAGTGGACAATGTAACCCAAACCAATGTCATGATACAACTACAGATGCAAGCAAGTCAAAAAATCAAGGCATGTAGCCGTGGTGACCAAGATAATAACAAAGTCAAATTTACACTAAATCAAAGTGGCCAAAGTCAAATGCAATAGCAGTTTCAAATTGAACAAGTCAGTGCCGAATTTAAATATTATCACAGTCAATAAGCATAAAGAAAGGAATCAAAGTCAAGTTTAGATGCCAAAAAATCAAGCCGTGGTAGCCAAGGAATCAAACAAGTCAGAATCGAGCCATGATAATCAAGTAATCACAAAATATACGAATTTGAACAAGTTAGTACAAATCTCAAGCATTCCACCAAAATTGAATAGCAAAACAAATTATCAGACAATCGAATATTTAGGGAATTGAACCGTATTTAAACCCAAAGTCACCATTGCCCTAAAATCCATCGAGTTCAAGCAAGCCAATCGGTACAGCAAAAAGCATAAATCACATACCATTAAAATCGAACTCGATCGAGAAGCAGCCGCAAGCAACAATCAACAGAGGGATCAAATCGAAGAGTATTTCATCATTGCAATATCAAGCGGCGCCCCATTTTCAAAGCCCTAGTTTATAAATTTGGACGAGCGGGTATAAAAGAGAAAGCAACCATTTTTAGCGCGAAGGAAAGAAGGTCGAAGGAATAAAAAGAAAAGGGGGTTTTCTTATTTGGGCCGGTTGCCATAAATTATCAATTGGGATTTATTTTTAAAATTAGGGTTTGATTTTTAAATTGTTTTTCAATTTATATTTTTTTATTTTAAAACAGTTGTAAAGTCTAGTGTGTGACTGGGGGATGAACTACAGTGGTGTAGTTCGAGAATTCGTGACTCAATGGCTGAGTTGTGGTAGACTTTTGAGTGTAGAGTTAGGTAAGTCAATAGCGGGTGTCGCCAGTTTACGTGTGTAAGCGTCTGACTACTTAATTTCTATTAGAAACCTTGGTGGCAGCACGTAGACAGGGTTTTGCCGAAGCTGGGTAAATCTGTGTTATTCTGTTTCTATCTTTTATATTCTGCTTTTATCCATGTTGCTATTTTTCTGCTGTCATCAACACTACGATTATTTTATATATTTCCGCATTAAATTTTTATAATTAATAAAATCACCCTATTCACCCCCTCTAGGATGAAATCGATCCTACAATATATACATAATTAAACATATATATGTGTGTGTATATAATAGTTAAATATATATGTATATATAAGGCTAAATAAAATGTATATATATGAATAATTAATTCCATTCAAATACTTAAAACATATATATATATATATATTAAAATTATTTCCAAATCAAAATTAGCATAATAAACATACATTAATAATTTTATCATTATTTTATATATATATAATAAATAGTTTCATTCATAATAATTAAAAATATTAGTAATAAATATTAAAAAATCAAAAATTTAAAATGTAAGAAAATTTAGGATCATAAAATACAGGTTTAAATTTTTTTCATTATTTTTTTAAATAAAATATTATTTTTAATAAATAAAAGAAATGTTCAACCTAAGTAATTTAATTATTAAAAATATTAAATGTTAACAAAAAATTCTGAAAATTTTTCCGTAGGTTACTGCATTTATGCAATATTTATTTTAGTATGATAAATAAATGAAATAATCAATAAAAGATAATTTAAAATTATTTATATATACAAAAAAAAATTATTTTCGAATTTGATAATTCATATTATGTATAAATAGGAGAAAGGAAAAATTCTAAGTCGTTTATACGCTATAAATATACATATATATAGTTATATGTTTAAAATATACATTAGTCTATATTTAAATTAATATATAAATATACATAAAATAATTAATAATGAAAATTTTTAATTTCTTACAGCAAATTATGTTTGTTTACACATAAATTATAACACATAATAATATAACCATGCACATAACCAAACTAATTTGTGACAACTACATATACCTACGAAAATCTCACCTAACTAGTTATGCAGCATTAATATATATACAGATTTGGGATTATTCAATATTAAATCATAAATATGATATGATTACCGTTTATATAAATAATATACTAATTGATGATGCCTTTGAGTACGCTTGAATCGATGAATTCCCTTCTCTAATTATGCTCGATCCGTCAGATTGCAAGTCTGGAATAGTCTACCTTTTCTATCAAATAGTGCTTTTACTTAACTTGAATTGATTTGAGATTCTTAGAACAGATATGGGGATTAATTTCGGCCAGCAAACTTGATAATTATGACAGCCAAAAATTGTTTTTGATTAAGGGTTTAGATATATATATATATATATATATATATATATATATATATATATATAGCATTGTACAAGAGAGATATTAGGGCTATCTCATTACCTATTCTCTCTTAATCTTAGCCGTCCATCTCTAGGTCTAGTCCTAAGCTTTAGCTGCCTCCATTGTCAAAGCCGAAATTTGCAGCCTTATTGATGGGCTTTAAACTCGTTTAAGCCCAAGCCAAAACGCTACACAATTAAATCTAATTTAATGGCTTATTGAAATCGTATATCGATTGGTACATTTATAACTATTATAAATATATATATAACAATTTTTATTTCTCAAACTATATTCAGATTTTTATACCTAATATTTCATAAATATTAATTAATTTAATTTATTTATAACAATTATAAACTAATTAAATCATTCAATCTTAATGGAATTCATCATCTCAATTGTGTAACTCTTAGATGTAAATTTGGTCAGCAATAAACACCGAACTATTCAAATGTAAATGTTTACACGTCACTTAGCAAGTGGTGTGACATTATGGACAAATTTATCGCTTATTCATTTTCAGTAAAATCTTATTTAATTTAATAAGCATTACCCGTTAGTGCCATTTATATACACCAATTCTCTTCGGCAAAAACTGTATCACTTTGGATTTATGGAATTTGGTAATGGTCAAAATTCAAATATTGTACGTATTCAACTCTATAGTCCAAACACAAAATCCTTGGTTCAATAATAACAAATATTATTAACCATGCTACTCTAACCAAAGATTTTGACTTTGGGTTGAGTTGACTTTGACCATGATATTAACCTCATATAACTGAAGTGACGAATCCTCTCTTGAATAGCGTCTTCCTTCCAATAATTCCACTCGACCCAACTATAATCATTTGATGTATGTCATCCAATGATTTGACTATAATCAAAGCAAATTTTTCATAATCAATGTTGACAGTATTCTCAAGTTGAAAGAATTGTGTAAATAGCCACATCGATATTTTCTATTTGACCTTAGTTATATTAATGAATAGAAAATTATCGAGTGAGTCATTCCATAGTTATCCAATAACTATCAGCACGTAACCCCTTGGTTCCCCCTTGGTGCCCCCCATAGTCATGAGTAATACACTGTCCAACATTTGAATAGCGAAACGTACTCTAGCCTTAACTAATACATTGATATCCAGTCTCGATGCATCTTGGCTAGGAACATTTAAAATGATACATTTGTTTCATTGTGATAAATTACTCACGGTTGCAACACTTTGTAACTACTATCACAAAACATATCATTTATATGTTTTCTATTAAATATACTTTTAATTAAACTAATTAATTAATATAACTACATTATATCAAGTATATAATAGAAAGAAAATACCTTTATTTCGAACAAGATTGGTCAACGAGTTAGATATATGTAACAAATTACATAATTACCCCTAGGACATACCCCTAACTCTATCACTTATATCATTATAAACATATACAATAAAAAATAAAATGAAAATTTTACTTTATTTCTAACAAGGTTCGCTATAAGAGTTAAGTTATATTATATTTTTTTACAAAATTACCCTTGGGGAAAATCCTTAACTGTATCAATGACACCCACTTTAAATGCACAACTTCTAAATCTTCGATATCAATGTAAATACCATCTTCCTAGGCATCTTCATTCCTATGTTTTGACACCCAAGATTCTCTTTCTATCATGTCACTCTTAAAATTACTACGATAAAAAACTTTCGAAACATGACATCTTGACGTAGTATACTCATATTGAACTAATATCTCCTCAAGCAATCCATTAAATAACTCTACCTTCACAATCTTCATAAACATATAACGGGCCTTCACCTTAATCAAAAACCCTAATATAAGATCAATTTTGTCCCCATTACCGTCTTTACATTTGATGGAGTACCCAAAACATTAAAAATAACACTAATCCCCTTTTCCACAACACAAAATCCGAACAAAGAAATCTCACTCAAATCAGCAAAAGATAATTCTTTACAGAGATTCAAACATAGATACCACTTTTGAGGCAATTTTGAATTAAAAAACATACGAACCATCTTTTAAAAAGCTTCCACATTAAACCACGTTTTTAAATTATTATTTAATATTTTTAATAAGAAATTTATTTTAATTAATTTTTTATAACTTCTAGTTTTGTCGATAAAAGAATAATATGAAATATTATTTTTTCGTATATTTTCTAAATCAATCCTTTATGAATTTTGATGAACTAATGAATTTTGCTAGAACTTTTTAAAATAGATAGAGCATTTTTTTTTCAACATTTCCACTTTGTTTTGAAGAAAGTGTACTTTTGGACAAATTTGATTTTTCTTGAAGAACTTTATGAAAATATTTGGACTTTTCTAAAAACGTTTCTTTGGAAATATTTGATTTTGTTAAAAGACGAATCTTCGTTGAAAAAAAACCAAATTTTTGAAGAAAAATGACATTTTTATTGAAAATATTTGATTTTAAACTAATGTCTGAATTTCATACAGTCATTTATTTTATTGATATTATATCAGTCTTGAATAAAATTAAAATCTAGTTTGATTCGTTTTTTATTTATTAAATTACCGTTTAGTTTTTTCAACGTGATCGGATGAGGTAGTATACACGTTACCCGTATATTGCTAAGATACTATGTAGTGTTGGGGTAAGTGGGAGAAATTAACATTGGTACTGTAACTGCTTTAATGAGGAGAGAAGCCAAATGTTGGGCAGGGCTTTTGAATCATTGGACGCACGTTCTTTCTTCAGCCAGAGCACTCAAGTTTAACCTAACCTTTCATCTTCCTCCTCCTGTAAATGTCCATACTCACATTTCAATTGAAGAAGTAAAATTAATGTTACAGGTAGATGTCAACAGGAACACCTCTACATGATGTTTTCAGGTATAACACAAGTCAACATTTCTCAAAACAACACCAAATAGAAGTACAAAAGGAAGAGTTCGAAATTTTAGGTTTTTCCCTGTCTTTATCGTTTGTCCGGATTTTATAGTGGGGAAGCAATTTCACTGCTAAACGTGACGGCTACGGAGCTCTATCTGCTTGATCCTTCCTGAATTTCGTTAAAGATTTGAAATTTTGAATTGGTTCTTACTCTTACTATTCGATAAACTTACTTTAATTAATGTTTACACTACAATATCAGTTTTATCCACATACGTTACATCAAATAATCTTATTTGATGTACAGGAGGTTCATAGGATCATAGAAAGATTTGATTGAATCGGATTGGACTGAATACTTCACTCGACCTATATAGGTATGAGTTAAAGTTAGAGTACCATCACATAGAATTCATTCACTACATATTTGGTCAAGAACGTTGTTTCAAAATACATTTAAAATGCTCTAAGAATATCTCTCAAAAAGCTCACAATCAATCCTATGGGTTTTTGGCCAATCTAATTTTACTTGGATTGACATCAAATATGATTTTTTAAGCATATATTTATTCCAGAATACACATGATCTATTATAGTTTTAAACTGCTCTAATTTTACATGGACCGATAATGAATGAGTTTCTTGGTAGGATTGGATTGGGTTAAAATAAGATTGGATTGAATAAAATATCACACCCGACATGTACGTAGTATGTGTTAAAAGTTGTAACCTATATCTAATCCAAACTTGGTTGGTGGTTGAGTTTGGCTAGGTTTACGTGGGTTGGACCGGATTGGTTGGTATGTTGGATTGGGGACAAGTATGAGTTGTCTGCCCCTAGGTCCATGGACTGGATAGAGTAGACTAACTACTAGGGAATACTGATCCTATAGATATAGATGTTAAAGGCCCTTTATAGTGATAAATACGATATTGTCCCCACATCGCCAAAAATATGTGCAGTTTTATGTTTATATAGTAAATTTCTCAAACCTATATTAGTTCTTATGGTCAGATAATTTTTTGCGAGGGAGCGGATTTATATGGTCATGAACTAACGCACGCGCCGTCCGCCTGTCCCATATTGAACTAGATCGGGTGCAGGTCCAATAAAAGCAGACCGTGTTATGTTTTTGCTAGACAAAAGTGAACAGTTTTTTGACTGTTTAAATTCGAACAGATGAGAGTCACATCAGTTTGAACGGACATGGACGCTGCTTTTTCAAATGAAGAGACGCGGTCGGTTTTCAACAGATATAGCCGTTGTGAATTTGCTGTGCCGCGAATTGAAACAAAGAGATGCATCCTTTTTTCAAACGATGTAGTCGTTCCAAATTTGCTGAAGAGACGCGGCCTTTTTTAAACTGGTGTAGCCGTTGGAAATTTTCCTATGTAAGGAAAATGAAACCTTATCACTTTCCAATTCCAATCAATTCTGTTCCTTTCTGAAAAAACAGTCCTTCATACCACATACAAGTTCATACAGCACCACAATCTCGAACAGATCACGTCTGTTGTATCTTGAAAGACTTTGAATAAAGTTTTAAGAAAATTGTTACGGCAAGTCTCAGACGAAATTTTCTTCTTCATCCGGTTCGATTTCTTGTTTATATATATACATACACATCATTCTGTAATCTTTCCATTTCGAAGTTGTGCCATTTCTATGAATTAGTACAACGATTGTTTATCGCTATACTTTAACGTAGCATTTTGTTGTACTTATTGATATAGTTTGTTGTTGTAAATTCTTTACAATAATAGTTATTGTTCAAAATTACCGATACATAATTGCAAAGTAGTGGAAGTCTAATTTGTAAACTTGTTTTATGAGTTTATAACTGATTGATCTTTGTTTTTGTATACACGTCGTATAAAAATAGAGATAAATGATTTATCTTTAATCGATCCATGCTGTAAAAGATTATAAATATCACTAATACAACAGATAATCATTGTAGTTATCACTAATTATATCACTAATTACTATATTATTTAGCGGTGGCGAAACATTTCAATCGATATAATCAAATCAAACATGATTTTATTTCCAATATGAGGGTTGACGCAAGCTACATTTTGTCGTGATTGTTGGAAATAATTCGATAAACTTTGTTTAATCTAAAATGGATTAACCATGGTAATTCAGGTAAACTTTGTTGGAATAATAAGTCATACAATATTTTTTTATTTTTTCTGACAAATAGTATATCCTAAGTGGAGGCATGGGGAATCAAACCCTGTGTGGAGTAGACTGCCTGCTTCAATCCTTTAAAGATAGCTATGAATGATTAATCTCAGATTGATCCATGTTGCAAAAGCTTCATTAGAATTTGAACTGTTAAGTAAATATAACAAATACAACAAATTAGTCACAACAATTATCATTAATCACATACTATTCTATATTGTTTAGTAGGGGTGAATTATTTCAGTCAATATCACCAAATTAAGCAAACTTATCTTTCTGATACGATGGTTAAAAAGTTGACATAAGCTACATTTCTCGTGATTGAAGGAAATAATTTGTCCACAATACTCATTGGAATTAACAATTTCCATTTGGATATTAAAGAGAAGATATTTGGATCGTAAAGCTTATGTGGTTGCTTGATCTGAAGCTGAATGGAGAAAACATGGTCATGTAGATAAATTTTATTTGCAATAATAAGCCATGTAATATTTCATTCCTTTTTGACAAAAAGTTTTATGTCTTCTTTCCTTTGGAGAGAAGTTGTGATTCATTCTATATTGGTCATTGGCTTAGATAGAGTTGACTAGGATTGTTATGATAATGTTACCTATTACCAATGTGAAAAAACGACCACGTATCGATACCATAGGGAAGGCAAAAGTGAATATTGATGCATTACCATTACAATTGGTAAAATGATAGTTCATATGCCGATAAATCGGTAAATCCTTGATTGGCAATGGTAAAATTTCCCTACACATAAAACATTAAAATTGAATTGCATTACAATTTTAATAATGGTTTAACAAGTAATATCCTGTTCCTAATTGTAACTTCGTTAATCCTTATATTAATATTTTGACTTATTTTAAATAATATAATTTTTTTTCATGATTCATCAAAAATTATTTACAACAATATGAAATAATAGCTTTGCTAATTGTAGACTTTGAACATAATAAAACTAAAAAAGAATCATCACCATAAATAATACTATAGACACCTTAAAAACTGATATTCAAAAGTGTTTGTGTAGGAAATACAAAAGATGATGCTCAAGGAGCACAAAAAGAGCAAGCCACAAGATGCATGCCAAGTGCATTTTCGCTTTGACTACTTTGGTGGTTGCTTGATAAGAGCAAGCAGCACGATAAGTAGACAAATTTTTTTAATATAAGACATACAATAGGTCGTGTTAACATGTGCCCATTTATCAATCAGGCGTACACTAGGGGTTCGTTTACGGAGTAAATGACAAAAAATGACGGACAAAAATCATACATTTATAGATTTGGAGGTGCAGGGAATCGAACCCTGTGCCTCTCGCATGCAAAGCGAGCGCTCTACCATATGAGCTACACCCGCATTCGTGTCATAACTTTGTTTGTCTTTTACATATTAAATTAATTGTCATTCATTGCAGTATCGACCCTTAGCTTGAGTAGATTAGACTAATTGATTAAGTAATGTTAATCATGTAGAGGTAGCTATAAATGGTTTGTAAAAGCTTCATTGGAATTTGCACGATTAATTAAATATCACAAATACAGTAAACTGATATACGGATTTCATTCATTTACTGTGTTATTGTTTAATTGGGGTGATATATTTCAATCAATTAAACCAAATTAAGCATGTTCACCTCTTTAACATAATAATTAAAGGGTTGACATAAGGGTTGTTTTTTTTGTTTTGCTTTTTGATTGTAAGAAATAACTTAGTCAACTAAGTTCATCAGCATTAATAAATTTCCAGTTAAATATTATAAAGAATTTATTTGGATAATAATGTTTGTCTTGTTGTTTAGTATTGTCAAGGCGCACACCTAAGGAGAAAAAGCCCCACGAGCAACCGTTTTGTCTTTAAACGATCTAAGATGTGTGTCGTGCACAAGACACAATTACAGTGCAAAAGAGATATGAAGCGAATAGCCTAAAAAGTCGTGCTTCAATGAATTATACAGCACGGAATAAATTTTGGACCTGATGTCAAAAGTTTGTGACCTTTTGTTTTGATTTGTGTTGAATATCCTCAAAATTGAATGTATACACAATTTTTTAAAGCTTAAAACTTTGTTTTAACATTGGGTTTTAATTGTAGAGTTCTATATAGAAAATATTATAAATGATGCTCAAAGAGCACCAAAAAACGCACAGCTCAAACCTTGCGACTACTCACCTTGGCTATTTTAGTGGTTGCTTGATATGAGCAAGCATGATAATTTAGACAATTTATTTTGAATAATAAGTCATACAATATAGGTTGTGTTACATGTATCCATTTATTAACAAAGCACACGTTGCGGTTTCATTTATACTAAACAAAACGACAAAGTTCGTTATATGAAAGATAAGTTTCTAATGCTAAAAGTGCAAAATTACCTTTGCAACCAAGATTAATTATTTGCATTAAATAGAGGGAATCTAACTCCATGCCTCTCGCATGCAAAGCAAGCACATGTGGGATACAACCCCCTTCATGCCAATTTTTTCAATGTCTTTTACATATTAAATTGAAATTGTCATTCATGCTGCATTAATTTTTAGCTTGGATAGAGTAAATTAACTATTAGGTAATGCCATTCCTATAGAGGTAGCTATGGTGACGAGAGGATTGACATATGCTTCATTTTCTTGTGATTGTAAGAAATAATTAGATCAACAATGTTCATCAACATTTGTAGATTTTCCTAGATATTGTAGCGAAGGTGTTTGGTGATTGTAAAAAAATAAGTAGATCAACAATGTCATCATTAATAGATTTTCATGGATATTGTAGAGAAGGTATTTGGAAAATAAAGCTTGCGCGGTTGCTTGATCTGAAATGGAGCAGATATAGTAGTTTAAATAATATTTGTTTAAATAATAAGCTATGCAAAATTTATTTATTTTTTTGGACAAAATGTACACATCGAAAAGTGAAGTTGTGGTCTACCATATGAGCTACACCCCCAGTCATATCAACTTTTGTGTCTTTTATGGTCATTAAAGAGAAACAATCATTCATAATGTGCTAGTCCTTAACTTGGTGGAGTAGGCCAACTGCGAGCACCAAGCCAATTTTGGAGTGAGTGCAAGCCTACTTTGCAATCCTGATTATTCCCCTAGTTACTCAGAGGGTGATGAAGTGGTAATGAAAATTAATTTTATGGTTTAAGATTTTGAGATTTAACTTCTTTATTTTCCATTCTGGTTTATTTCACCGATGTGTCTTATTTTCAGTTAGGTTCCATTATCTATGAATGTGGGATTTTGTGGCATATATATCGATTAATCTTTATTTTTAACATGGGTTTAGACTTTAGAAAGAGAAACCGGATGTGTGTAACAACATCCCAAATAAATCCGTATGTATGGTTATCATAAATTTATAATGGTTACTATATTGGCCTATTCGATTATATTGTTTAATAAGCAGCAAAGTATTTCAATATGTATCTCCAAATTAAGTGTATTTACCTTTCCAATATGTTAATTAATTAGGGGGTCAACATAAGTTGTTTTTTCTCATTATTGTGGGAAATAATTTGGTTAACAACATTCATGAAGTTAATAAATAATTTCCCAGTTGGATATTATGGGGAACGCATGTGCATAATATGTTATCTTTGACGCATACTTATTTGTCTCAACCAGCCTGCACTTACCTGAAAAGCTTGTGGAGATTCAGTGAACTCAAAGGTAACTCCTTTTTATAGTCCTCTGGAAGTGCCAAACTTATTACTTCGGATCTTGATTTTTTTTCTCATCGTTATTTTCTTGAGTTTTAAAGTAAAATTGGCTTCCACAATTTTCCCTCCTTTAAAACAGCACCTGGTACATTGTTTTTCATATAGGGAGTTGGAGATCGAGATCGTGCACCATTGTCCTACATTACAGTGATATTATTCATATTTTTCATTCTTCTTTGGTTTTGCTTTAGTTTGTTATATCACATTTGTTATGTGATGTTGAGGCTGTTGATTGTATAATTAGGCAATTACTGATAAATAAATATGCATTAATTTATTGATATTGTACATAAGTGCTTTTCACACATTGCGTGAATGCATAATTTTAAATGATGCATTTAAGGGAACAGTTGCGTAATGGCGTAATGCTTATATGAATAAGGTGCTGATAGTTGTGTTATATTGATGTATTAGATAAGGGCTTGAGCGTGTGTAAGTGATAAGAAATATAGATGGTTTTTTTCCTATAAGAAAATAAAATAAATTAGAAAATCGATCGTAAGATTATCAAATTTCATTGTAGGCACCGAATAAATCAATAAAAGTAGTAGCGTTTTTGAGATTTTTCATCTCAAAAACATCCAAGTGTTTTTTATGAAGTAATTATGGTGTTTAAAGCTTTCGTGATTATGAATCAAAAAAATTAAGTAATATTGATATTGCCTTTAAGAGGAGTAATTATGTTGTTTTATTTACACAATTATGGGGAGAAACATATTAGAAATCGTTTCGTCATCTCGATTCAAGCATTGACAAAATTAAACAATAAAGTACTAAAAACAATAAAATGACATTAAGAATTTTCGTGGTTCAGATGTTAAAGAATTATATGCCCACGGAAAAATGTCACTATCTTCTCTCTTGATTCTTTGTACAAACAAAAATGGCAAAGAGTACAATTTTCGGTTAGCGTGTCTCAAAAAGAGTAAAATAAAATTCCCTCATTTTTTGCTACATAGAGGTTTCCGATTAGCATGTCCTTTCTATTTATAGCACACAGTGGTTTACGTGGATTGTCAACGTCATTCTTTCGTTCTTTTGATTTCTGCATTTGGATTGTGCCACGGGTCGACCATCCATCTTGCTTATTTGATGTATACATATTGTTAACTTGACCTTCGATGAAAAACTGAAATTTGAGCGGTTGAATTTTGAACGCAGGCGGGAAGTTCTAAATTGAGGCGGAAAGCTTGGAATTGAAGCGGGAAAACCCAAATTTGAGAAGACTACGACTTTCCAGTTCTGTAAAGCCACGGACTTATGGATTGCGTGCATATGTGTAGGTGAAGCTGCAACAAAAAACCAGCACTCTAGGACTTCGCTTTAATTTACTAGGAGTTGTGCATTTATTGTGTTCGGGATGGTGATGCTGCATAGTATTTGTTCCGCGCCAACACCGTCGAGGTTTTACTGCACTGTTCAATCCAAAATATCAGCAAAGTGTAGTGTTGAAGTTAAGTTGCATGGCCTAGTAGAAGAGATTATGCGGCTACTTTGGAGGGTGACTGGTTTGCATGACTCTATTCTGAGCCATATTCGTCGATAGAGGACTGCGGTGTTGCCCTTGCCTTTGAGTTAAGTTTAACGATCTTGGGGATGAAGTTGTGATCTCTTGGTTTGCCTTTGAGGAGTGAGGTTCGGCTCTTGGCAGCGAAACAGTTATTCCATCGCCTCATCTTTCAAGTCTTTCATATTTCTAGATAGTGTTTTCTAAGGATTGCGGCGCTGTTCTGCCACATCAAGATGGTGACGTATTCTTTATCAGTTTGGTATTGACATGGGATTGTGGCGCAGTTTTGTTACTTCAAGATGGCGGCGCATCCTTTGTAGCGTTTTGATACTAAATTGCAGTGCAGACCTGCCACTTTAGATGTTAGTTTAAGATTCAAGTGCATCCCGTTTGCGTATAATCGCTTATGGGGTGTGTCACGGTTTTGTAATGTTAGGATTGCTTTCGAGACCGTATTACAGCCTCCATTTCCCATTGTTACTTGGAGAATGTGCCTTTTTTCCAACCTGTTAATCCTTACTTTAAGGAGCTACATCGCAACCTTCATATCTGGTACTTGAATGTTGTGCAGCAGTTCTACTTGTTTAAGTGAGTATTAGATTCACAGATCAATTCTCGTACTTTGTGATTATTTCAAGTTCAACGCGGTATTATAGCACCCAAGTTATATTTAATGGAGAAGCACGCTTTTTATGTTGTGTCATCGTCCTCAAAGGTTTGGTGTAATATTACCCAGATTTTGTTTTTGTATCCTTTTATTGGCCGATCTTCTAAAAAGTTGTACCTTTAGTCTTTTCACTCCTAAGAAAATACGTTTTGATTCTTATGTTATTCTTCTTTGTGATTAGTCAATTACATTTTGGGGATTTTTCATAATTTCAATTAGGCGGTGGAGATTCGAATTGTGGTAAATATATAATTTTCCTCTTCTTCTTCATTGTTTTACATGCTTCAAAAAATGTTAAACACAAAATCTAATCCTCTCCAAGACAAGTTTCTTTTCCGAACAAAGTAAGGGCATATTTCTTTTCTTGCTGTTTCCTTTTCTTTCCTTGACTTTTAACGATTATTGATAATCGATCCGATATATTTTCTTTGATATGGCAATCGTTTCTGTCTCTCCCCTGTCTTTGCCATCTAGGGGATCTAAATTAGGGGAAATAGAGGATGTTTTGGGTCATTTCAGGTTCGGGGTTATGTAGGTAGGGTTCTTGAGCCTTGCGATCGCATCCACATGCCCCAGATGGTTTCATTTCTATCCATCCTGAACATATTCGATGCGGACTTCAACTTCCCTCTAACCAAATTCTTTGTGAATGGTTTACTGTTGTTGGTATTGTCCCTATTCAGCTTACTCCTCTTTCTTATACTCTTTTGACTGTTACATTTATTCTTTATGCTGAGAAGAGCGCACCTCCCTCGTATGAAGAACTCCAATTCTTATTCTATATTCATAAGAGTCCTTCCGATGGTGAATTTGTACTTTATTATGCTCAAGCAAAAAAGTCGGTTTTCACGTTTATTCCTGGTATGACCCAGAAGTAGAGCAACTAATATTTCTTTATTTTGAATTTTGATGACTTTCCTTATATTTTTTAACCACATTCAAATTGTCCTCTTTTTCGATGAGACCACTGCATCGTTCATATCTCGTAGAAAGACCATCCAGGACTTGGGTGAAGATGAGCGGAAAACGAATTTATTTTTACTAAGTTGCTACTGCGGAAATACGATTTCTTGCACACTAGGACAACTTCTTTCGTTCTTATTTTAATTTTCTTTAACTACGGATAAATTTAGGGGTATAATTTGATAAATTGGACAATGAAATTTTATTTCCTGCTCTTAGCCCTTATAAGGACTTTTACTAATCTTAGCACTTTTCTTATGTATATGTGAGATGATTGAGGATCTTACTGACGGGCTCTTTGATGATTCCTCGTCAAAGAAATTAGAAGAAAAAAGAAAAGAGGAGATAAGAGGATAAAGGACGATGCTTAAGCTTTTGACCAGCCCATTAAGAAATATCACACGTCTTCTTCTCCTCCCCGTCCTTCTGAAGCTCCATCTATCCCCCTTCTTCAGTCTCTCCATGACCCTTGCATTCGCTACTTACCTTTGCCTGAGGACATTATTACCATCCTTGCTGAGAGGGTGGGGAATGTCACTATGGATGGTTTATCTCACATTTGCTTCTACCTCCAAGTCTTATCCTATCACCCTTCCATTTCCTACACTCTCCAACCCCGAGCTTGCTTCCGAGCTCGAGAGGTCTTTAGCCTTCGTATAACCTTCTTCTCCTTCTTCCTTTAATGGTCACTTGCTTTACCAATTTTTAGTTTATCCATCTTTATTTTGTAACAGGTAAATGCTTTGGCAATTGAGGCTCAGAAGAAGGCAGAAGATGATTAGATCTCATCCGCTGCTCGTATTGCCCAGCTTAAGGCAGACCCTACCGCGGTTGCTTTTGAGGAGACTGGATTGGAGGAAAAGCTCAGGGATCAACGAGAGAAAGCGGAGAAGGTGGCAAAGGCAAAAGAGGAGATCTTGACGTTGAAAGGTCAAGAGTTTGGGAAGAAAGATAAATTGTTAAGGAAATGGAGAACGCGCTGAAGGATATGGACAAGCTTTCACAGATCATCTACTGAGTGCTTTACAAGTTGTATGCTGTGGTTAAGCATCAATTTTTTGTTGATCGCTTGGATAATGTTTTGCCGAGGTCAATCTTAGTTTCTTGGAGGACCTAGAGAAGATCGAAGACGCCCTTACTTATTGTAGGATAGAGTGGGCTAAGGAGCTGGAGAAGACGAAAGCTTCACTATCTGCCTTCTAGAACATCTCTTTTTAGCGAGATGATGAGACTGCGCCATCTAAGAAGACCGAGGCCACCTCGACCACTCAAGTTAATGTAATTATCCGACCTTTGTAAATGATTTTTGCTTCTTGTGTAATAAAAGTACTTTCGTTTTTTTCTTCAAATTTTGTTGCGGTTAATTTCTTTAGTTTACTAGTTTCATCACCACATTACAAATGACAATGATATTTTCGTTCTTTAGTCTTCTAAGGAAGTATTATTTACTATACTCTTGAAGGAAAGCATGCGAAAACTTCAAACTCGGCTCATAGATCGTCTTGGTCTTAGTGCGGGGCGATCCGCAATTGTAAAAAAGAATTGAATGAGTTGTTCACACAACTTAGAAAGGAAACTCAGGGGTTGCTTTTCAAAATTGACAAAATAGTTAGGGAAAAAGAAGCTCTTAGCGATTTTGTATTGCGTCGGTGGCAGTATGCTTTAGAGAGCAGCTCCTTTCCACCTGACAGCCCTCATTTGGACTAGTTTAGGCTTTGAAATCTAAATAGGGAGTTAACGTTGTGTATAATTATCAATTTTTTGTACGTGAATTTATTAGATTTTCAATATAAACTTGTTCTTTATATGACATGTTTTTTTTTAAAATTCTAACTTCGTGCATCTCGACTTCTTTTGAATCGAACTTTGATTACTACCAACTAGGTCGATCTTCGTGGGCCTCCCTCGGAATCTTTCGAAGCCTTTGAGTCCAAAAATCTTTCGTTCCAAATCGCTGATGGCTCGGATGAAACCAGTGCGTCTGAGTTTGAGTTTGTGGCCACAACTTTTTTCGCGGCTTTGGAGGAAGAGAGTCTCTATTTGACAGTTACTAACAAAGGACTTGAAAGAGACTTGAACAATGTCCTTTCCGAGCTCAAGGAAGCAAACGATGCACTTGAGTGTCAGTATCAACATAATGTCAAGTTGCGTACTAAGCTGGATGTTGCAAACTCTAAAGTGACTGAAGTACAGAAGTCATTGAAGGATGGCGAAGCACTTTATGAGATCGTTTATGAAACGGAGATTAAAGAGCTAACGAAGACTACAGAAGACATGTCTCTTTACGCTGCCCACCAAATTGAGGAGAATGAGGGTGTCGAAGGATGAGAGAAAGCAAAGAGACCTAGCTTGGGCGCGACCCTTACTCCCTCTACAGGCATGGACAGCTCGTTGGCGGATGAACGGAGGAAGAAATTAAAAGTACACTTCCAGGTAAACTCAATGAGTTGCAGCAGATGGAGCGACAAAGGCCAAAGGTGCTTCCTTACTCACAGAGGAAGGGGTGGAAGGCGGATACTCTTAAATATTTTGGTGGCTTTTATAGAAACTAAAAGAAGACTAAGGTTGAACTAACTGATACTTTAGAGAAAACAAGAAAGGATGTTGTTAGAGGTGTCAAACGGATTGGATTGGGCTGTAAATGGATTGGTTTGAAATTAACCCAACCCATTTAAAAGAAAAAATGACCCAACCCATTAAACCCATTTATTAAACAAGTTAACCCAACCCAACCCGTTAGTTTACCGGGTAAACTGTAACGACCCGGAATTTTGGGCAATAAGAATTTAATAATCTGTGTAAATAATTTAATTGATTTGATAATTTTCTTTGTAATTTTAATTTAAATTGGCTTAATTAATCTTTTAAAGGTTAATAAATTTTAAACTAACAATATTGATAAGAGTTATTTTCAAAAGCTAATAAAATTTTATTCTGTTTATAATATATGTTGATATATATTGTGAATTGGGAAATTTAATTTTAAAATTGGTATTGAAGCTTTTCAAAAATTTATTTTAAAAGTCTATCTTATATTTTCATAAGAAATATAAGTAAGTATTTATTTTGTTGATAAAGTATGTAATAGTTTAAATTGTATTTTATAATAAGAGTTTATTTTATTTTATTTTATTTAAAAATTTGTTTTCTTTTGAAATAAGACTAAGTTTATTATATTAGAGTATGATAATTTGATTTGAAAACTATGAAATAAATTGAATTCAACATTTCTTATTCTTTTAAAAATTTCTCTTTTGAAGTTAGCTTTAAAATGTTATTTTAAAATAGATATTAGTATGTATAATTTTATAAAGAAGTTTATATGTAAATATACATTTAAAATACTAAATATAAATTAGAAATGGATTTAAATGCATTTAAATACATGCATAAATAAAGAAACTATTTTTATATGCATAGTGCATATGTGTTAAGCTTTTAAAACATAAGAATACACTTGTAAAATAATCAACATCTTTAAGCTACAAGTGGCAAATTACTTATTTTTATTTTCAATAAAAATTTTAAGGAGAAAATCAGTTTTCTCAAAAACTTTCCTTCTTCATTCTTTCATGTTTAATGGCAAATCTGAAACTTAAAATCAAAATCTGAAAATCTGCATGTATGTTCAAACAAAGCCTCAACATCAACATGAGTTCAATCTTTAAATCTGCATGCATATTCAAGAAATCAGTTTCAACATCAATGTAAATCTGAGCAAATGAAACAAAAGTCTGCATGCACTCATCCTCTTCAAATCTGAACATATGAAGCTAAGATTAGCATGCATCATCAAGTGATACAACTGCATACATTCAGTTTCAAAATGCATGTTCAAAGTTTCAACAATTCAAAGTTCAGCTTCAAACAAATGCATCCATTCATCAAGTTCAAGATCAACTTCAAATCTGAAATATGAGTATGGGTCTGCATGCATCAACTACAACTGAAAACATCTTCAACTGGAAGCAAATGCACATCAGTGCCAGGCAGAAGCAAATGAAATCTGCAGCTCCAGGGAATGCAAGCAGATTCAAGTGCATCTGAGATGTTTCTCTGCATCTTCATAATTGGTGAGTAAACTACTTTTTAAAAACAGACTTTTAAAAGATCAAACTTAAGAAAAGTTCAAATGCACAAGTGTTCAAATGCACATGCTTTTAGAAAACCAAAACTGCCAAAAATTTAAACTGTTGCTCTGCCATAAAAATAAAAATATATATACAAACTGCTGTTGAGATGTGTAGTTATCTAATGCATATGGTTTGATAGAAATAAGAATGTTTGGAATGGTTGCATTATAGTGAATATTCATATGAATATATATATGATATCTGTGTATCAGCCTCTGTCTGTAAACTTTGATTTTCAATAGAAATTCTTTATCACTTGATTTGGTTCCAGTTAGAAATTGTTGTTGTACAGATCTTGTTTGTTTAGTCTAGATTTAGGCTTATAACTATGATTGTAATAAAAAAAAAAAAGTCTGTTGCCTCTGTAAACAACAGTCCTATTTGAAATGAGCAAATATCAATCTTATTAAAACATTGAGACAGTATCACAATTTGAAAGCATGTAGGAAATCAAGATTTTTAAAACAAGAATCACATTTTTTAATCAACTATGAAATGAGTTTGACTGGGATGAACAATATTGGGATTTTTGGGATTTTCTGGTGATCTAGTGGATATGGGAAGTTGTAGTTCTGCCTGGAGGTGGAAGGATGATAGGTGAGTGGGGGAAAAATATTAGATCGATGGTCAAAGGCTGGTGGCGACAGTGGTGATTGATGACAGGTTTTAACCCTAGTTTGGAGAGGTCGGGTTTGATGTCCCCTCGACTCCTCTATGATGCATCGAGTGTCATAAGGCATTGGGAAGTTGCAGAGGGTTCGTAGATGAGGTGATTACCGGAGTTGTGGCGGTTCTAATGGTCGGGTTTGGGAGAGATCGACGTTGCCAGGTTTTTCGCTTGGGTTTGCAGTGGAGTTCCAGGTTTGCTTGGTTGACTGGGCTTTTGATTTTCAAACTGCTGTGAAGATGTGGGTGGCCGTGATCGAGTGGGGTGATGGTCAGTGGCTTGGTGAAGTTAGTGACGGTGGCTGGTGATGGCCAGGGTGCTGGTGCATGTGCACAGTGCACATACAAGTTCTGATGAACTTGTGGGTTAAATGCAGATGTTTTCTCGAAGCTTTGGGAATTTTACTCGAAGTAGATGATGTATTTCTCGAAGCAACTAAGGTGTAGACTCGAAGTAAATTGTTTTGGTCTTGGGTAGAAGTTAATTACAGATTTTAAAAAAATCTGACAGTTCTGTTTTGAAATTTAAATGAAATTTGAATTTTAAGCTGAGATCTAAATCAGGGATTCAAAATTTGAAGTTTAATAACTTTTAATCTCAGGTTTTAAAGATGGAAGTTTCAAAATTTAAACAATATTTAAATTCAGTTTTTAAAGCAAAAATTAAAAAAAAAATAATCTCAGTTTTTAAAACCTGAGAGTTATTTGCAGTTTGAATTTGAATGAAATTCAAATTATAGTGCAGGGTTTGTATTAAGAGGAGAATGAAGCTGAATAGGAAGTTGAAATTCAAAAGTTTAAGCTTGATGAACTTTTGAGTTCAAAGTTTTTAAAATGAAATTTAAATTCTAAGCAAGATTTAAAATCAAGTTTAAAATCAAGTTAAATATGATTTTCAAGATTACTTTGGATTTAAATCTTAAATTTAAATCAGTTTTGTAAAAATTTAATTGTTGAGCAAATTGAAAAGTTGAAGTAGATTTTAAAAATAAATTTGATTTCAAATAAAGTTTGAATTTAAATAAAATCTTTATAAAGCTTTCTTTAATATTGAATTAAAGTGATTTATTTTAACTTGAAGTTAAAATGAGAAATTTGTTTAAAACTTTCCTTTTATTCAAGAAATGAATGTTTCATTTGTATTATAAGATTTATAATTTATTTAAAGATTTGGAAATGTTTAAAATAGTTAAACATTTTAAATCTTAAAGTTTAAAATGGAATTTGAATCAAATTTAAAAATGTAATGATTTAAATACACTTGAAAGTTAATAAGTAATGAATTATTTTAGAAATAATTAAGAAAATCAAGAATTTACTTATACATTTGTTTTAAATAATGACTTGAATTGATTTTTAATTAAGATTAATGATAATTAATCTAAGATAAAATTTCTCAAGGAAGTAATTAAGGAAAATGTTGATAATTAATAAGATAATTATCTTAGGATAATTAAGAAGTTAATTTATGTAATTAATTTTGGATAATTAATTAGATTAATTAATTAAGGATAATCAATTGTAAGTTGTTAAGTATAATTATTTAATAAAAAAATAAAAAAAAAGTAATTAAGGAGTTAATTACTTATTGTAATTAATTTTAATAATGTGATTTATTTAAGTTAATTAATTTAGTTTAATTAATTTAAGATAGTCATTTAATGATTAAATAAGAGTAATTACTTAGTGTAATTAATGGAGCAATATTACTTAAGGAAGTAATAAATGATAATTACTTAAATGTAATTAGTGAAGAAGATTTAGGATAAGTAATTTGGATAATAACTTTTGTAATTAATTAGGGAATTAATTAATGAAGTTAATTAATTATAGAATAATTAAGTTGTTAATGAGTAATTAAGGTTAGTTAATTACTTAATTTAATATTAATCAAGGTGATTAATAATTGTATTTTTAAATTGTGGATTAATTACTAAAGGGAATTAATTTTTAAATAAGTAATTAATTTAAATATTAATTAGAGATCATTAATTAATAAAATTAATGATGTAATTAAGAATTGTTTAATTAAGTAATAATTAATAATTAAGTAATTAATTAAGAAGGTAATTAATTAAGATAAGTAATTACAAATTGTTAATTACTGTTTATGATTAATGAGGTGATTAATTACAAGTTAATTATTTAATTAAAGGATTATTAATTAATAAGAATTATTAATTAATATAAATAAATGAAAGTAATTAATAAAAGTAATTAATTTAAATATGATTAATTAATTGTAATTAATTAAGGATTAATGTAATTAATTATAGTTAATTAATTAATGAAAGATCATTAATTATTGTGATTAATGATAGCAATTGAAGGCTAATTACTGAATATGGTTAGGAATAATTACTTGAATGTAATTAAAGATAATTAATCAAGAAGGATTAATTAAGGAAGATCATTAGGAGATGATTAATGGATTTGATTTGTAATAAATCAATGAAGTAGGATTAAGATAATCCAAATGTTTAAAGGATAGTAATTAATTTAATTATAGGTTAATTAAATTGATTAGAATTAATCAATTCTATTATGAATGAATGATTGATATTGAATGATTGGTTGATATTGGATATTGATTGATATTGAGTGATTGAATGATATTGGATGATTTGAATATCTATATGATATGTGATATGCTGCTTTGTGAGATGAATGTTTGTTATGAATTATCTATAATGATAATGTTATTCATCTATCTGTTTATATCATCCTGAATAAGTTAATTGTTAAATCCCTTAAGTACAACTTGGACATTAAAATGGCGTTTGGATTCGGTGAGACCGGGATCGGGTTTCCATATTTGGAATCCGAAAACCACATCGATTCCAATTAAACGTTAGGTCGTTAATCCAAGTGGAGCAAGTGAAGACTCGAGGTGTAAGGGCTATACGTCAGTATAACTCTGTGGGTGATTCCGTAATGAGTTTGATGGAATAGTGCTTATAGGTTCGAGATGGAGATTTAGAGTGCAAGGGCTATGGTCGTTGACTCTGAGGGTGATTCCAAAACGAGTGCAACGAGATAGTACCTTCGGTTTCGTTCGAACCCGGAACGAACTTGTATGGATTGAATGCTTTCAACACATCGTCAGGTGGACGATGAGCATTCTAAGTGATTTGTTCTATAAAGGTAATCGCAGCCTCAAGCCTCATCAACCGGGAATGGCTAAAACAGGGGAGGTGCGCCAAGACTTCGTGGGTAGCCCCCACTTGAGAGCAAGATTTACCCCTGTCTAGAGGTCCCTTTTTATTTCGGCTGTGTGGGGCGGTTGAATTCCGGACAACCGCCGGGGTTGTCTTGTTTGGAACTATTCAGTAAGGAATGGGTCCGGTCTTGTGTTGCAGGGGATGAAGGGAGTAATCCTCGGTACGGTGATCTAGGCCACGTACTGTGACGGGCGGTACCCCAGTAGCCCTGCCATTGTTGGAAACCCATTTTCCCTACGAGACCCTACGGTTTTGTTTGTATTACCCACTTTTGTGGCTAGTAGCTGGAATTTAATGAATGTAACAATTTCGGCTATTTCTTATTTACTTGAAAACCCTAGACACTATTATAATATCACTGGATTTCCTATCAAATGTTTTGGTTAGCGTAAGGTAAAAACTTTTCCATGTTTATGTGTGGGAAGTCTTACGTGATACCTTTTCTTTCTAAAGGTTTTTCTAAAGTTAAGCAATTTTAAACCGTTTACTCACACCAGACCCCTGTCTGACCCGAGTGTTTATTTTCTGTTTTATTAAACTCTTGGGTACTCATATTATGTATGAGTAGTCAAGTGATTCAGGTTAGCTTGACGAATTCTGGAGGAGTAATGGAGCAGGAGGCTTCGACGTGTAGATATATATTGGTTCCGCTGTGTTTGGTATCTGTTTCTTCTGTTGTACTTGAGTTGTATGAATTAGACAGATGTTTATAACTGTCTAATATGTGTTGTATAATTATGTAACTCTGATGTAATCTGATACTATGTAATATTTTATGTTAATTATTATATTTTATTCGTTCCGCTGTGAGTTCTCTGATGTTGTTGTGTTCTTCTTTCTCTTTCTTTTCTTCTTCTATCCCTTTCTTTCTTCAAAATGATGCGATTTCCTGGAGGTAGGAAGTCGGGTCGTCACAGTTGGTATCAGAGCATTAGGATACCTAGGCTCTGAAGTGTGTTTTTCTTTAGGGAGCGTTAGGTTGAGTGAATACCTAGGCTCTGTAGTGGTGTCTTTCTTGAGAGAGCGTATTTGTAATTTTTATATATAACTATATATATATATCTATATCTACCTAATCTGTTGGGTTATCCGTTCAGATTTTCCAACGTAAGTTTTAGAGGTAGATAGATGGAGTAGTGGTGTGTGTGTAACACGACTACCACTGATGGAAGAGTTCCATATGTAGAGGTTGGAAGTATTTGTCGAGACTGTAGATCTAGTACCGTCTCGATTGAGATTTGTTATTTGGAGTAAGGAATTCTCTGATATCCGAAGGAAATCTTTTGAAGATTCGGAGTGTATCTTTGAAGTGTAAGTTTGGGTTTCGCTCGGACGAGCAAATTATTCTTGAGTTTGGATCTTCAGTATGGAAGTTGGCTGTTCCGGAATATGAGACTAAGGTCTATAAGTTGCTTTGCTGGACATAGTCTCATTTGTTATTCTTTAAGAGAGTAAGGTGTTAGATGTTTGGTTTAGAGCCCGAGTTCTTTTGGATTGTCTGCCAACTCGGAGGTCCATTGTATGGTTTGTAGATGGTTTTGGTCTTCGAGAAGCATTTGGATTTGGAGTCTTTGGATAGCTGTGGTAGTAGTTTCAGCTCGAAAAGTTCGGTGTGCTGACGAGAAGGTCTTTAGCCTTGCAGTATCATCGAAATAGAGTTGGAAGCAGCAGTGTTGGTTGTCCTCAGATGGTTTGGGAATCTTGGTTCTTCTTGTAGCAGTCCGAGCAGTTGGTGGAAGTTTTCTTGAAGAATTAACCTTGTTTGGAAAAGCTTAGAGCTATTCTAATTGGTAAAGAGAGGACAGTTTCTTTGGAACTCGGATTAGATTGGATCGCAAAAAGTAACTTGCGATTGGTTTGGAATGTTCTTGAGCATTCTTTTGTTTGAGACTGAGGATTCTCATGATGAAAGTAGGAGCTGCTAGAGTAATCAGTAGTTTGACTGCATCTGGAGTTGAGTTCCGTATTGTTTGGTTCCAGAAGTGATTTGGTGGTTAGCCTAGTAGAAGAGTTTGTGAAGCAGCTCAAGAATTTATTCTTGGAATTTGGATTTGGTTGGATCTTGTTTTGAATTGGATTCTGTAGTAAGTTGTGTGACCGAGTAGGATGTGTCACCAAGATTATATGGATTTGATGAACAAAGTTTCCGGTATATTGGATAAGTTATACTTGTGTTCATCAACAGTATTCTCCTCTATTTCAGAATCAGAGTTGTGCAGCGGAAGCGAGGTAGCAGCTGTGCAATGAAGGAATAAGTTATGTTGCTATTGCTTGAATAGTAGAAATTGTGTACTGGATTTCGACGGATTTTGGAAGAATTTTCCGTTGGATAGGATCCTGAAGCTAGTTTGGTTTGGTCTAGTTGTTTCTGAAAGTATCAGCATAGGTTGAGCTGATCAGGAAGAGATTGGCAGTCCAGAATTGTCTGTTGAGTTATACAGATATGAGATAAGGAGTTTGGTATTCGAAGTTGGAGACTTCAGTGCTGTTAGATTTCTCTGGTTAAGAGAGCAGACATTGAGTAAGATTGGTTGGGTAGTGCTTTGGCATTTGAGATTTCTTGTCTGAGCTCTGATAAGATAAGATTTGTTATCTATGAGATTGAATTGCCAGTTTGGATAGCTGGAATTCATTGAATTTCACGTATCTCTGAGGGAGTACGTGTATGATTCATCGATGGATTGTTGAATCTGCAATTCAGTTGGAATTGGATGTTGTGCTGGGCTTGAGTATAATCTGATATTCTGTTCAGATTGATGGATCTAGAGAAGAGTGGAGCTCTGGATTTAGATGGTGTAGCTTGTTAGTTTAGCTTTGGTGGAGCGAGTCTCCCGGTAAATTTTTTTACTTGGGGAAACTCGAGATAGTATTAGAGTTTTATTCTGACGTATGTCAGGATAATTAGTTAAGTTTGTTTGTGTGATTGATTGTTTTGGTTGTTAGTAATTGGTTGTTAGGAATGCTTTGTTAATTGAAATTAAAATCTTTGCTGGGTTATTAAATTAACTTTGCTTTTAAATTTCGGGGACGAAATTCTTTTAAGGGGGAAGGATTGTAACGACCCGGAATTTTGGGCAATAAGAATTTAATAATCTGTGTAAATAATTTAATTGATTTGATAATTTTCTTTGTAATTTTAATTTAAATTGGCTTAATTAATCTTTTAAAGGTTAATAAATTTTAAACTAACAATATTGATAAGAGTTATTTTCAAAAGCTAATAAAATTTTATTCTGTTTATAATATATGTTGATATATATTGTGAATTGGGAAATTTAATTTTAAAATTGGTATTGAAGCTTTTCAAAAATTTATTTTAAAAGTCTATCTTATATTTTCATAAGAAATATAAGTAAGTATTTATTTTGTTGATAAAGTATGTAATAGTTTAAATTGTATTTTATAATAAGAGTTTATTTTATTTTATTTTATTTAAAAATTTGTTTTCTTTTGAAATAAGACTAAGTTTATTATATTAGAGTATGATAATTTGATTTGAAAACTATGAAATAAATTGAATTCAACATTTCTTATTCTTTTAAAAATTTCTCTTTTGAAGTTAGCTTTAAAATGTTATTTTAAAATAGATATTAGTATGTATAATTTTATAAAGAAGTTTATATGTAAATATACATTTAAAATACTAAATATAAATTAGAAATGGATTTAAATGCATTTAAATACATGCATAAATAAAGAAACTATTTTTATATGCATAGTGCATATGTGTTAAGCTTTTAAAACATAAGAATACACTTGTAAAATAATCAACATCTTTAAGCTACAAGTGGCAAATTACTTATTTTTATTTTCAATAAAAATTTTAAGGAGAAAATCAGTTTTCTCAAAAACTTTCCTTCTTCATTCTTTCATGTTTAATGGCAAATCTGAAACTTAAAATCAAAATCTGAAAATCTGCATGTATGTTCAAACAAAGCCTCAACATCAACATGAGTTCAATCTTTAAATCTGCATGCATATTCAAGAAATCAGTTTCAACATCAATGTAAATCTGAGCAAATGAAACAAAAGTCTGCATGCACTCATCCTCTTCAAATCTGAACATATGAAGCTAAGATTAGCATGCATCATCAAGTGATACAACTGCATACATTCAGTTTCAAAATGCATGTTCAAAGTTTCAACAATTCAAAGTTCAGCTTCAAACAAATGCATCCATTCATCAAGTTCAAGATCAACTTCAAATCTGAAATATGAGTATGGGTCTGCATGCATCAACTACAACTGAAAACATCTTCAACTGGAAGCAAATGCACATCAGTGCCAGGCAGAAGCAAATGAAATCTGCAGCTCCAGGGAATGCAAGCAGATTCAAGTGCATCTGAGATGTTTCTCTGCATCTTCATAATTGGTGAGTAAACTACTTTTTAAAAACAGACTTTTAAAAGATCAAACTTAAGAAAAGTTCAAATGCACAAGTGTTCAAATGCACATGCTTTTAGAAAACCAAAACTGCCAAAAATTTAAACTGTTGCTCTGCCATAAAAATAAAAATATATATACAAACTGCTGTTGAGATGTGTAGTTATCTAATGCATATGGTTTGATAGAAATAAGAATGTTTGGAATGGTTGCATTATAGTGAATATTCATATGAATATATATATGATATCTGTGTATCAGCCTCTGTCTGTAAACTTTGATTTTCAATAGAAATTCTTTATCACTTGATTTGGTTCCAGTTAGAAATTGTTGTTGTACAGATCTTGTTTGTTTAGTCTAGATTTAGGCTTATAACTATGATTGTAATAAAAAAAAAAAGTCTGTTGCCTCTGTAAACAACAGTCCTATTTGAAATGAGCAAATATCAATCTTATTAAAACATTGAGACAGTATCACAATTTGAAAGCATGTAGGAAATCAAGATTTTTAAAACAAGAATCACATTTTTTAATCAACTATGAAATGAGTTTGACTGGGATGAACAATATTGGGATTTTTGGGATTTTCTGGTGATCTAGTGGATATGGGAAGTTGTAGTTCTGCCTGGAGGTGGAAGGATGATAGGTGAGTGGGGGAAAAATATTAGATCGATGGTCAAAGGCTGGTGGCGACAGTGGTGATTGATGACAGGTTTTAACCCTAGTTTGGAGAGGTCGGGTTTGATGTCCCCTCGACTCCTCTATGATGCATCGAGTGTCATAAGGCATTGGGAAGTTGCAGAGGGTTCGTAGATGAGGTGATTACCGGAGTTGTGGCGGTTCTAATGGTCGGGTTTGGGAGAGATCGACGTTGCCAGGTTTTTCGCTTGGGTTTGCAGTGGAGTTCCAGGTTTGCTTGGTTGACTGGGCTTTTGATTTTCAAACTGCTGTGAAGATGTGGGTGGCCGTGATCGAGTGGGGTGATGGTCAGTGGCTTGGTGAAGTTAGTGACGGTGGCTGGTGATGGCCAGGGTGCTGGTGCATGTGCACAGTGCACATACAAGTTCTGATGAACTTGTGGGTTAAATGCAGATGTTTTCTCGAAGCTTTGGGAATTTTACTCGAAGTAGATGATGTATTTCTCGAAGCAACTAAGGTGTAGACTCGAAGTAAATTGTTTTGGTCTTGGGTAGAAGTTAATTACAGATTTTAAAAAAATCTGACAGTTCTGTTTTGAAATTTAAATGAAATTTGAATTTTAAGCTGAGATCTAAATCAGGGATTCAAAATTTGAAGTTTAATAACTTTTAATCTCAGGTTTTAAAGATGGAAGTTTCAAAATTTAAACAATATTTAAATTCAGTTTTTAAAGCAAAAATTAAAAAAAAAATAATCTCAGTTTTTAAAACCTGAGAGTTATTTGCAGTTTGAATTTGAATGAAATTCAAATTATAGTGCAGGGTTTGTATTAAGAGGAGAATGAAGCTGAATAGGAAGTTGAAATTCAAAAGTTTAAGCTTGATGAACTTTTGAGTTCAAAGTTTTTAAAATGAAATTTAAATTCTAAGCAAGATTTAAAATCAAGTTTAAAATCAAGTTAAATATGATTTTCAAGATTACTTTGGATTTAAATCTTAAATTTAAATCAGTTTTGTAAAAATTTAATTGTTGAGCAAATTGAAAAGTTGAAGTAGATTTTAAAAATAAATTTGATTTCAAATAAAGTTTGAATTTAAATAAAATCTTTATAAAGCTTTCTTTAATATTGAATTAAAGTGATTTATTTTAACTTGAAGTTAAAATGAGAAATTTGTTTAAAACTTTCCTTTTATTCAAGAAATGAATGTTTCATTTGTATTATAAGATTTATAATTTATTTAAAGATTTGGAAATGTTTAAAATAGTTAAACATTTTAAATCTTAAAGTTTAAAATGGAATTTGAATCAAATTTAAAAATGTAATGATTTAAATACACTTGAAAGTTAATAAGTAATGAATTATTTTAGAAATAATTAAGAAAATCAAGAATTTACTTATACATTTGTTTTAAATAATGACTTGAATTGATTTTTAATTAAGATTAATGATAATTAATCTAAGATAAAATTTCTCAAGGAAGTAATTAAGGAAAATGTTGATAATTAATAAGATAATTATCTTAGGATAATTAAGAAGTTAATTTATGTAATTAATTTTGGATAATTAATTAGATTAATTAATTAAGGATAATCAATTGTAAGTTGTTAAGTATAATTATTTAATAAAAAAAAAAAAAGTAATTAAGGAGTTAATTACTTATTGTAATTAATTTTAATAATGTGATTTATTTAAGTTAATTAATTTAGTTTAATTAATTTAAGATAGTCATTTAATGATTAAATAAGAGTAATTACTTAGTGTAATTAATGGAGCAATATTACTTAAGGAAGTAATAAATGATAATTACTTAAATGTAATTAGTGAAGAAGATTTAGGATAAGTAATTTGGATAATAACTTTTGTAATTAATTAGGGAATTAATTAATGAAGTTAATTAATTATAGAATAATTAAGTTGTTAATGAGTAATTAAGGTTAGTTAATTACTTAATTTAATATTAATCAAGGTGATTAATAATTGTATTTTTAAATTGTGGATTAATTACTAAAGGGAATTAATTTTTAAATAAGTAATTAATTTAAATATTAATTAGAGATCATTAATTAATAAAATTAATGATGTAATTAAGAATTGTTTAATTAAGTAATAATTAATAATTAAGTAATTAATTAAGAAGGTAATTAATTAAGATAAGTAATTACAAATTGTTAATTACTGTTTATGATTAATGAGGTGATTAATTACAAGTTAATTATTTAATTAAAGGATTATTAATTAATAAGAATTATTAATTAATATAAATAAATGAAAGTAATTAATAAAAGTAATTAATTTAAATATGATTAATTAATTGTAATTAATTAAGGATTAATGTAATTAATTATAGTTAATTAATTAATGAAAGATCATTAATTATTGTGATTAATGATAGCAATTGAAGGCTAATTACTGAATATGGTTAGGAATAATTACTTGAATGTAATTAAAGATAATTAATCAAGAAGGATTAATTAAGGAAGATCATTAGGAGATGATTAATGGATTTGATTTGTAATAAATCAATGAAGTAGGATTAAGATAATCCAAATGTTTAAAGGATAGTAATTAATTTAATTATAGGTTAATTAAATTGATTAGAATTAATCAATTCTATTATGAATGAATGATTGATATTGAATGATTGGTTGATATTGGATATTGATTGATATTGAGTGATTGAATGATATTGGATGATTTGAATATCTATATGATATGTGATATGCTGCTTTGTGAGATGAATGTTTGTTATGAATTATCTATAATGATAATGTTATTCATCTATCTGTTTATATCATCCTGAATAAGTTAATTGTTAAATCCCTTAAGTACAACTTGGACATTAAAATGGCGTTTGGATTCGGTGAGACCGGGATCGGGTTTCCATATTTGGAATCCGAAAACCACATCGATTCCAATTAAACGTTAGGTCGTTAATCCAAGTGGAGCAAGTGAAGACTCGAGGTGTAAGGGCTATACGTCAGTATAACTCTGTGGGTGATTCCGTAATGAGTTTGATGGAATAGTGCTTATAGGTTCGAGATGGAGATTTAGAGTGCAAGGGCTATGGTCGTTGACTCTGAGGGTGATTCCAAAACGAGTGCAACGAGATAGTACCTTCGGTTTCGTTCGAACCCGGAACGAACTTGTATGGATTGAATGCTTTCAACACATCGTCAGGTGGACGATGAGCATTCTAAGTGATTTGTTCTATAAAGGTAATCGCAGCCTCAAGCCTCATCAACCGGGAATGGCTAAAACAGGGGAGGTGCGCCAAGACTTCGTGGGTAGCCCCCACTTGAGAGCAAGATTTACCCCTGTCTAGAGGTCCCTTTTTATTTCGGCTGTGTGGGGCGGTTGAATTCCGGACAACCGCCGGGGTTGTCTTGTTTGGAACTATTCAGTAAGGAATGGGTCCGGTCTTGTGTTGCAGGGGATGAAGGGAGTAATCCTCGGTACGGTGATCTAGGCCACGTACTGTGACGGGCGGTACCCCAGTAGCCCTGCCATTGTTGGAAACCCATTTTCCCTACGAGACCCTACGGTTTTGTTTGTATTACCCACTTTTGTGGCTAGTAGCTGGAATTTAATGAATGTAACAATTTCGGCTATTTCTTATTTACTTGAAAACCCTAGACACTATTATAATATCACTGGATTTCCTATCAAATGTTTTGGTTAGCGTAAGGTAAAAACTTTTCCATGTTTATGTGTGGGAAGTCTTACGTGATACCTTTTCTTTCTAAAGGTTTTTCTAAAGTTAAGCAATTTTAAACCGTTTACTCACACCAGACCCCTGTCTGACCCGAGTGTTTATTTTCTGTTTTATTAAACTCTTGGGTACTCATATTATGTATGAGTAGTCAAGTGATTCAGGTTAGCTTGACGAATTCTGGAGGAGTAATGGAGCAGGAGGCTTCGACGTGTAGATATATATTGGTTCCGCTGTGTTTGGTATCTGTTTCTTCTGTTGTACTTGAGTTGTATGAATTAGACAGATGTTTATAACTGTCTAATATGTGTTGTATAATTATGTAACTCTGATGTAATCTGATACTATGTAATATTTTATGTTAATTATTATATTTTATTCGTTCCGCTGTGAGTTCTCTGATGTTGTTGTGTTCTTCTTTCTCTTTCTTTTCTTCTTCTATCCCTTTCTTTCTTCAAAATGATGCGATTTCCTGGAGGTAGGAAGTCGGGTCGTCACATAAACCCTATCCAAACCATTCAACCCATTATTAATAAAAACCAAAAGAATAAAATAGTTCAAAAACTACCTATCAAACATGAAAAATGTACCAAAAAGCTTCAAACACAACAAAATCCATGGCTCAAAGCTAAGAATTGCAGCAAACAAAATTAGAATAATTTAAAATAGCATAGCAAAGAAGTAAAAACTGCACCAAGATATCAGAAAACAGTTCAAAAAACTGCATAAACTAGATCAGATAACACAGATACTACAACACAGATAACAACTCAAAAAACTGCACCAAGATACCAGAAAACAGTTCAAAAAACTGCATAAACTAGACCAGATAACACAGATACTACAACACAGATAACAACTCAAAAAACTGCACCAAGATACCAGAAAACAGTTCAAAAAACTGCATAAACTAGACCAGATAACACAGATACTACAACATAGATAACAACTCAAAAAACTTCACCAACATACCAGAAAACAATTCAAAAAACTGCATAAACTAGACCAGATAACACAGATACTACAACACGTCATTTAAGAACTTCAACATATAATATAACATGAAAAAAAATATAATATAGAATAAAATTGAAGCCGAGTTGTATCTTCAAGTTGGAGAATTCTTTTAAATAAGGTGAGTTGTATCTTCAAGTTTGCTGAGACCTATAATGATCAGGTTCTAAAATTTTGAAGACATTCCCTGCAAATATCAAAGTTAACTTATTTGAAACTTACTGAAAAAGGTTTAAATGGGAAATAAAGACATAAAAATAAAGTAACATGCAGAAAGGTTTAAAAGGGAAATAAAGAAAAAAATATACCGCTTACTGCATAGAGCATCTACATTGAATAATTGAATTTCACAAGCCTGCTTACTAGCCTGCTTTAGTGCCCTGTACAAAATTCCAGCTAAGAGAATTGAGTAGATATATACTCAATTTAGCAACGTCAACTGGTTTTGAATCAGACTAATAATATTGTGAATGTCCGATTTTGACCAGTGTATAGTGTAAATTAAGGAGAACGGTAAATTAGGCAGTTAAGCATATACATGTACCTAAGATTTAGGAAGAAATTGTCAATTCCGCATCCGTATGAGACAAAGAAATATCCACATCAGGCTCCTCTATAGCTGACGCTGTCCCGTTTCCATATAGCCAGTCACGTGAACATAACAATGCTTCAACGGTATTCGCCTTCAGAGAACTTCGGTAATCATCAAGAACCCTACCTCCGATACTGAATGCACTTTCAGATGCTACAGTAGTAACTGGAACCGCCAAAATATCTTTTGCCATACGTGAAAGAATTGGATATTTATACTGGTGAGATTTCCAAAAAGAGATAATGTCGAACGATGTTTTAGGATCTAATAGTTCCTCTTCAAGATATGACTTAAGTTCAGATTTACGAGAACTCTCGACTAAACATACCTTACGATGACTGTAAAATCCTTCTAACATATCTTCACATTCTTGTGAATATGGACCAATATCTGCATCAACGAATTCTACATCTTTTGATCCACTTGCTTCACCTTCATTTTCATTTTTTTTTTGCATATTCGTTGAAAAGATTTTCAAATTTACTCTTCACCTCATCAAATTCATAACAATCGACTCCATAAATTTGTTCATAACAGTATTTGACGAATTCGATTTTATGACGTGGATCAAAAATGCATGCAATGGAAAGTATCACGCTAAATTTTCTCCAATATTTGTCGAATTTTTTATACATTTCATTTGCCATTGTTGACATAAAATCATTGTCTTTCATACGTTTTTGCAATGTAAAAAGAACCGTCACGAGCTTTGGAAAAAATAAGTTTGATGTTGGATAATTAGAACCCGAAAATAAACAAGTAACTTTGTAAAAAACTTCCAAAAAATCCGCAATTTTCTTTGCATCTATCCATTCATCCGGGGTTGGACAATAAGTATAACTCCGATCAACAATTTTCAAACGGCATAGTGCTTGGTGGAAGTAAGTAGCGCTTTTAAGCATCAAAAATGTCGAGTTCCATCTCGTTGGAACAACTTGTTGCAATATTTTTTTACTTTCACTCATAGAAAGATCTGTTATGCATTCCATAAACAACTTTTTTCTTGATTGGGAGCCCTTAATGTACTTTATACTTTCCCTAATATTCGTTAAAAAGGAACCAATGCATTTTAGACCGTCTTGAACGATCAAATTCAATATGTGTGCCGTGCAACGAATATGCAAAAACTCACCATCTGCAACCAATGCTTTCTTATATGTGAGATGAGATTCCAACAATTCAATAAATTTATCATTTGAAGATGCATTGTCAAGCGTAAATGCAAACAGTTTATCTTCGATATTCCACTCAACTAACAGACTAGATACCTTCCGAAATATTGCAGCTCCCGTGTGAGGAGGAGGCATCAATGAAAAACTAAGCAATTTTTTTTGTAAAACCCAGTCGTTATCTATGAAGTGCGCAGTCAATGATATAAAACCATCTGTATTAATTGATGTCCATAGATCAGATGTTAAGCTTACTTTTCCCGAACATGATTTTAAAAAATGTTTAAGCTTAACTTTTTCTTTCTCGTAAAATTTCATGATATCCGATCGTACTGTATTTCTTGATATATGCTGCACTTCATTGTTCAAATAAAAATGCAGTTCTCGTACTTCATCATATTGGACAAACATAAAGGGCAAGTTACGCCTAATGACGGCCTTAGTCACCAATTCTCTGTACTTACTTTGATCGAACTTACTTATCTCATTATGCCCACCCATTTTTTTAGTAATGTGTGGACATTTTGGAATATGTTTTAGCATATTAGAAGTTCCATGCTTTTCTCCCCAAAAGTATGTTTTCTTACATCCCTTGCAAAAGCACGTTGGTGTTTTTCCTAAAATAGTTTCATTTTTCTGAAAATAGTTCCAGACTTCTGAGTGTGTGGTTCTACAACGTTTTTTTCCAGCCGAACTACTCAATGAGTCTTCCAATACAATCAAATCTTCTGTTTCAATGTTTATATGTTCAGTTGAATCCATGTTCTACAATATTAAATATTAATAACAATTAGCATGTAGGTGGTACAAAAAAAAAATTACATAGTCTTGCTCCAAAACAAATGGCTGAGACTGGATTAAGGTCTAAGTGATAAAAAATATGTTGACCTATCCATCATTGTACTAATTTTGTACTTTTTCACTTCAGGTTTCAGTTACTGAAGGGATTAAGCTTTTAGCTAGCTAGGGTAAAAACTTACACATATTGCATACAGAAACGAGTGTAATTCACTTTGTTTTGCTTAACTTTTCAGATTCTTGGCATGCTTATGATGTGCTGTGAAAGTGGAACAGTGCAGGCCCACCTCAGATATTGAGTGTTTTATGAATCTGAACTTTACATAAATAATTGTTCATTTGTTGCATATTTTTTTTATTCAACTGGACATGATGCAAAGTTCTGAGAAAACCATTTTCAAAGATATATTGTATTGTTAGCCAGAATTGTTAAAGAAAAACTATCATTAGATGCTTAAAAAAGAGAAAATACATCCAAAAATATCCGCATATGACTTTCAGCATCTTAAATTTACAACACAAGTTCCATTACCAACTGAATTGAACGTTTGTTGGCAACAGGATGGATATTTGATGCATACAATAGAGTACAATATTAGTTAATCCTTTTGATTTGATTATCTAATTATCCTGAAATAGATTTGTGCCCTTGGGAATTTCCAAAGCTATAAATTGGTGTCTTAGTATCTTGAAACAGATTTGATTGTTTTGATAAAGTTGTAAAAAATATTGCACACCGGAACACAGGGGGACTTGATGTAATAGTTGGCGGCTTGTACAAAATTATGCGGTGCAGCTACTACAAAAAAAGAAAAAGAAAAGGGGAAAAAAAGAGAACCCACCTAGAAATCCTTCGCAAAGCTGTAGGTGGTAGTGTTAGAGACTAAGAGCTGGAAGATGGGATCTGATTTAACTAATTCTTGTAACCTCGGATGAATCCTTCAAACAACAAAAAGTCTACTTACTCAGATTCCTATAAGGTATGTTTTTGAATTATTCTTCACTTATTTTGGGCTACAAATCCAAAATCTTTACTCAGCTCCTTACCTTTGTCCAGTTCCTATAAGGGATAAATGTAAAGTTAGTTAATAGTTGGCAATATGAAATTGGTATGCAGCAAATTAATAAATGGAACAGCATTTTTTGGAACATATAAAGTGTTGTAGTAGCATTGGAACAGTCACTTTGTTATCTTCATTTGTAGCTTTTCTGGTATAGTATTGTAGGGGTGTAAAACTGGAAGAATTGTGTAAAAGGATTTGGAAGCAACAATAATTTTTCTATAGTAGGAGCTCAACCAGTTAGCATCAGTAATAAAATGTTTATGTTTATTGGGCATTAAGGATTTTATTGAGGCATTCATTAAGCTACAAAGTTTGACATACAATTGGTGAGTAGCTACTGTGGCATTCATTAAGTAATTTATTGTTTCCCTGTCAATTGTTTATCATAAACCATTCCATTCTCATCATCATACATTCTTTTTTCTAAATTAGTTGCATTATAAAACATATTGACCATTCTTTTGTTCATCTCTTTACGCTATATTGGTTTATGAGATCTTTTTATTGCTGAGTTGTAGTTTATAGCATTATAGTAATGTGTGAAACAATGCAGATTGAGACCCAAAGGGTAATATATCGAAGGGATAAATATAATAAAGGTTCCATTTTCTTTTCCATGTTTAGATCATGCTTATTACTATTCAAAGGCCTGACCCTCGAAGCTAAATAGGAAAGTCAATGTAACATAACAATTTATTTAGTTTTTTGTGTGTACAGACTATCAGGTAAGAAGCAAAGACCAAAGGGTGTCATATTCTAAGAGATCACTAAGGCTTTAGAAGAAAAGATAAACCAAAAAAACATGAAGCAGTACTTCGATATTATGAACTCTCTGTTATTCGTGAAAAGAACTATAGCACAAAATAACGCACCAGCTTGATTAGATGTAAGGTTGATTATAACTCGATTACTGCAATCCAGAAATTGATGAAAAGGTGGAAGACGTTGAATCGTATCCTATCAGGGAGAAGATGAGCGAATTTGAGAAAGTGAGGAACCCTAGTTTTTTTGCGTGAGAAGTGAGAATGTGGACTTTGTGGGTAAACGGGTAATTAGTGTATAAACGGGCCAGACCCATCTAATCCATTTAATTAATTGGGTTAAATGGTTTAGCCCAACAAACTATTTTATTTTAATGGGTTTGACCCAACCCACTTGTTTTATGGGTAATTGGGTTGGGTAAACGGGTAGCAACCCATTTTGACAGCCCTAGATGTTGTGCTCAAGATCTACGTGCTCGAAGATTTACTACGAGGAGCTCAGGCTGCCTTTAGTGTCGTAGCAGCACTAGTCGACGTGCCTATGCACGATCGGATTGTCGACCTCGTAGAGAAGCTTAGAAGGGAGAAGGTTAAAGACAAGACGGGGCAGATCGCTTTACAACGCGCAATCGACGTTTTTTCCTATTTTGTACAGCGCTCTTATCTGAACTTCCTTTATATCAAAGAAGATCTTGAGGTGACTATGGAGGATCCGACAAACCACTAAGCAGTTGTTAATTATGATCCAAGAAATATCTTTCGCTTCAAAATAGACCTGCCTTTGGCTAGCATGCCTAAGCTTAGATGTTTATGATTAGCACGGAGTTTTAGGATCCTATAACTTTGGATACTTTTGTAAGACCATGTTGCAGAATATTTTTGGTTGCACAAATGCTTATAAGGGTACTGTAAAAAACATTTATTATTTTTTCTTTTTTTAATAGACGTAAATTCCTTGTGAATTTTTGCTGGATTGCGCTTCCTTTTAACTTTATTGGTCTGGATTCCTTTGATTTTTCAGCCTAGCACTACTAGGCAATGTCGGAGACAACCGACTTGGGGATGAGGCGCAAATCTGCTTTGATTCGAATTATTGAACTGGAGGGATTATTAACAGACACCAAAGACAAATATAAGTTTTTTTTATGAAGATAGGATCATGGCACTGAATGACGACCTTGAAGGGTGTTAATACCTCAGGTATTGATTTAGATGACAACAACCATGTAAATATTGATAGTAATGTTTTTTAAAGTTGTATAGTATATATTGCAGAATATTACACAGGTACAAAATGATTAAACTTGAAGACTGATCAGTATAAAGATCGAGAATGACGATTTAGAGACGATGATCAAGACTCATGAGCTTAAAGACAAAAATTTGAAGAGCTCAAGAATTTGGTATATAGTTATGGGTCATTAGAATAAATTGTTAAATTCCTTGATAGAAGATTCCGATCATTACCACAATTTTTTGATCTTCGATATTTAAAAAAATATTTTAACTTCAAAATATATTTAAAAAAATTTTATGAAAGTTTTTTAATAGCTCAAAAATATTTAAAAACAATGTTTAAATTGTTTTACAGAGTATAGGATTTTAAAAATAATTTAAAAACAATCATTTGCAAATTTCACTAGCATATGTCGATATACATATTTTTATATATTGACGTATGGACCGTTGGGGAGATGATATTTAAAGTTTGATTTTTGATTATATCTCTTCATGAATATACACTTCCTTTTAAACATCGTTTACACCAGCGAAAATATGCCTTTCTAATTTTAAAAAGCTGTGATTGTTTATTACATCTTTTCACGAATAAAGACATCTTTTTAAACACTATATAAAGGGTTAGAAAACAAATTTTTTTAACTAATTTTTCATCTTCTTTCTCTAGACTTTCCTCAGTTATTTTCTCAAATACAAATTCTACTATGCTCTCTACAAACTATTCAAACATTTACATGTACTTTCTCATCAATTCGAATATCAACTCTCTATCAGAAGGGCTATAAGTAATCTTGTATCCCAAGTACAACCGCTGGTATTTGGAAATCAACAACTTTACTCTTATTTGTTTGCCCGTTCAAATCAAGGGGATATGCTTAATAGTTCGTCTACATTTAGTAGGTGATCTTGTAGCTCAGCAAATCAAGAGAGTTTGCTTTGGACTCATGATACATGAGGATGTACCTCGTAGCCTTGAAATTGGGATTGTATTTTGGTTTGCTTTCTATCTAGTTTAAAATTGGTGACTGAAAAGAACTATGTACAGGCAATTGTATGAGACTGGATGTCTAATTAGTTAATCCGAACCGGTATAATATTCCTTATGTTTTCTCTCTTATTTTACTGCTCTTATATTTATCTATGATTGAATCTATGACTGATACTCATTCCCTCTAGTGTTACATTAGTCTCATGATCTATTATTCCACAACCCACATTTGATATCAGTGCATTAGTTATCAAAAACTCGTAATTTGATTTTTGAAGAGATAAATGGCTAGTAACATCGATTGTTTACTTTTTAAAATTTTTATAGAAAAACAAAATCATGAAACCTATATATTACTATCAAATAGATTAAAGACTAATTATTCTGAAAAGTCACTTGATGTTTTGGAAAGGTATAATGTGAAATTGCAGAAATAAGTATGTTATGTGGCGAATGGTGAGCATACACATGATATTCATACATCAAAAATTAAGGACAAATGAATACTAAATGCTGGATACTCAAGACACATGACGAAAATTCAAAAATCATAAAAGTTATAATTTACAAAGATGAAGGGTTGGATAACTTCAGAATTAACTAAAAAGGATACGTGATTGACGTCGGCAATGTCGGTAACTCTAAAACTCCTATTATTTCTAATGTTTTGCTAGTTAGGAACTTTAAATATAACCCGTTTAACATTAACCAATTTTGTGATAAAGATTTTAAAATTAAGCTTGAAAAATATATTTGCCACATCGAGGATAATGAGTCTAAAATTATCTTTGAATGTACTAGGAAATGTAGTATTTACATCTTAAGTATAAAAGTGCCTTTGTCTTTTGGCTAAACCTAGTGAAACTTGGATTTTGCATAAAAGATCCGACTTTTTAAAATTTAAACACTTACCCAAATTGCTTAGAATTTTGATTTGGATTTTGATTTCACAATTCACAAGTATATCATATTTAGGGGGAGTGCTGTTTTTCATCCATTTATGTTGATGGCAAAGGGGGAGGAAAATATAAAACATAATACTTGCACATATTAAGGGAGAGTTATTTAACTCAATGAGAGTTGTATTATATTTTATATATAAAAATATTTATATAGTTGTCATCATAAAAAAAGGAGAGATTGTCAATACCTTAGATATTTATTTTGATGGCAACAACCATATAAATATATACACTAATGAGTTGTTAAGTTTTATAGTATATATTGCAGAATACTGCACATGTATAAAATGATTAAACTTGAAGACTGATTTGTATAAAGACCAAGAATGAAGATTTGAAGTTGATGATCAAGACTCTTGAGTTCAAAGACAGAGATTTGATGATCTCAAGAATTTAGTGTAAAATTACGAGTCATTAGAACGAATTGTTAAAGTCTGATAATATATTTCGATTTTAATCACAAATTTTTGATCTTTGATATTTTAAACAAAATTATTTTAGTTTTAAAAAATATTTTTAAATATTTCATGAAAGTTTTTTTAAGAGTTCAAAATTATTTAAAAACTATGTTTAAATTATTTTAACATATGTCGACATACATATTTGCATATGTCGATGATAATTTTTAAATTTTTATTTTTGATCACATCTCTTCACGAGTAGGCAGTTCCTTTTAAACACTATCTAAACAAGTGAAAAAATGCCTTTTAGTTTTAAAAAGTTGTGATTGTTTGTCACATCTTTTCACGAATAGCTACATTTTTTCAAACACTATATAAAGGTTTTATTTAAAATTTAACTGACTTTTCATGCTCTTCTTTCTCTAAACTATATCTGCATATTTTTTTCAAATACAAATTCTATTTTTCTCTACAAACTATTAAAACATCTGCATGTATTCTCTCATCAATTCAAAGACTAAACCACTATCAGAAGGGCTATAGGTTATCTTACATCCTAAGTACAACCGTTTGTTTTTGAAAATTAACAACTCTACTCTTATTTTTTTGGGTGTGCTTGTTGCCCGTTCAAATCAAGTGGTTGTGCTTAGTAGCCCATCTAAATCTAATGGGTGATCCTGTAGCTCGGTAAATCAAGAGAGTTTGCTCCGGATTTATGATACAGGAGGGTGTATCTCGTAGCCTTGGAATCAATATTATATTCTGGTTTGCCTTCTTTCTGGTTTAAAATTGATGATTGAAAAGAAATCTATACAAGCAATTGTACGGGACTGGATGTAAGATTTGTTAATCCGAACCAGCATAAAATTACTCGTGCCTTCTCTATTACTTTACTTTATTGCTTTTATGTTTATCTATGATTATGATTACATCTATGATTGATTGTTAGTATAAATCTGTGTTTTAATAATGTGATTTGATATTAATCTTGAAAGAATTTTAGAAGGTTTACATAAGTCAGAAAATACTATTCATCCTTTTTTCTAGTGTTAAAATCCATTATTCCACAATTCACAAATGGTTGTCTCTTCGGGTCGTTAAACAAACTAGTGTAGAAAGTGATCTTATCCCATCCTTTATCGTCGATGTTGTATCGAGGCCTGGTGGTGTTCTTTCGCCTCCGTTGAGGGCTAATCTTAATGTTATTTTCTAATGGAAATGTGATTTGAAGAAGTAATGCGAGGTCAAATTTCATGGGTTGAAGAATTACTACAGAAAGGGCTCATTTTCGACTTCTTAGGCAAGAAGCGGTTTTAGTTAATATTTTACGTCATGGGACCGTAGATCTCACCGTTATGACAACATCATAATCGACAATTCCTCTGGGGCGAATTTTAATCGTAGCGTAGTTTGTTTTATTATAAGCCATAATTTCGACCTTAACTTTTGATGCAACTTTGCATGACGATAAATTTATTCTCTCCTGTCATGTGTGCAAATGCGAGGAATCACGCAGCTATGAGCAAATTTTCAGTAAATTTTAGTTTTTAGTATTTGCTTGGCAAGCTTTATTTATTTTATGGAATTGTATCTAATTTGTAGGGTGTACCACATTCCATGCATTATCCTTTCTTTCCATTCTCAATTGATTGCTCATGCAGTTCATGCTTCTTGAGCTTATTTTTTGTATTCATGCTCTATCGTGCACTTAGCACGGTATGCTCGCTATTTGGGTGTAGACTGTATTTTAACGGTGAAGTCAGGTCGTGTATCTACAACCTTTTAATTCACGCGTTTGGTTTTTTGTACTGGTTCAGGCCGTATAATATCCTTACGTTCAGTGTAATTGTTTGGCCGAGAAGCTGAGTTGCATATGCTACAACTTAATGTTACTAACTATGTTAGTGAAATTAACACAGAGATATTTTTATATTGGTTTAGCCCGTCAAATATCCCTAAGTTCAGTTTACTGTATTACTATTTTCCATAAGAATGACAATGCTTGTTCTACAAGTAACATTGATTATACAAAATAAGACTTGAGATGCTTTGAATTCCATGTTCTTGAAACTAGATTTCCATCATGTTTTGATTTGATCTGAGGGTTGATCTGGAATTTGCCTTTGAGTTTGGCATTAGTTTTTGGGCTAGCTTCACCATTCTCATTTCCGAGAGTGCCGCTATCACTCAGACGCTGCATAGCCAGTGCAGTCGATGAGTGATGGAGGTGAGCCATTGATGGTTAGGGAAAGTTGGCCTAAAAGCGGTATGTTGGACCATGCATCTCTCTAATCCCTTCATGCGTTGGTTCATTAGGTTTGTGAATGATTGAAGAGCAGTTAGCATAGGGTCTGAGGTGGGTTCTGCAGAAGCTTCCATCTCGGTTTGGGCTTAAAGGGGATGAATGACCTTTTTGGGATTTTTGAGGCCAGGGGTAATTGCTCGTGGGCAAGAGTATTAGAATCTGTGAGATTCATGGTATTGTAATGATATTTGAAAAAAGTATTTAAGTTTTGCTAAACAGGAAAACAATGCCCTCCTTGGAATTGAGGCGGGACGCTTGGAATTGAAGCGGAAAATCCCAAATTTGAGTAGATTATGACTTTCTAGTTATACAAAGCAACATGCTCGTGGACTGCGCATATGTGTAAATGAAGCTGCAATAAAAAACCATCTCCCATTACGGGAAGGACTATACCATTGCTAGCAGTCCAGAACTTCACTTTAGTTTATTGGAAGTTGCTTTATTATGTCTGGGTTAGTGTGGAGCTAAGTTGTATAGCTTAATAGAATAGACTATGTAGCTACTTTGGAGAGTGACTGCTTTGCATGACTTTGTTCCGAGCCGTTTTCGTCGATAGAGGATTGCATTGTTTCCCTTGCTTTTGAGTTGGGTTTAATGGTCTTGGGATGAAGTTGAGATCTCTTGGTTTGCCTTTAAGGAGTAAGGTTTGACTCTTTGTTGTAGACAGTCCTTCCATCGACTCATCCCTTGAGTCGTTCATGTTTGTGAATAGTGTTTTTTAAGGACGGTAGCTCTGTTCTGTCATGTCAAGATGGCGGAGCATTCTTTATCAGTTTGGTATTGACATATAATTATAGCGCAGGTCTGTTACTTTAGGATGGCGAAGCATCCTTTGTAGCTTTTTGATACCAAATTGTGGCACACACTTGCCACTTTAGATATTAGTTTAAGATTGTGATGCATCGTCGTTTGTGTATAATCGTTTAAGGGGATCTGCCGTGATTTTGTAATGTTAGGATTGCTTTCGGGGCTACAGTGCAACCTCCATTTTCATTGTTTCTGAGAGATTACACATCGGTTCCAACCTGTCAATGCTTACTTTATGGAGCTGCAGTGCAACCTTCATATTTGGTACTTGAAAGCCGTGAAGCAGTTCTACTTGTTGAAGTGAGTGTTAGATTCATAGATTGGCCCTCATACTTTGTGAGTATTTCAAGTTTTCGACGCAGTATTATAGTGCCCAAGTTATAATCAACGGAGAAGCGCGGTTTTTATGTTGTGGCACCGTCCTTAAGGCTTTGGCATAATATTATCTGGATTTTTTTTTCTTGTGTCCTTTTTATAGTTCAACCTCTATTATAGGGCAGTTTCTTTGGCTCAGCGTTTACATTAATTTCCCTTTGTTTGGAAAATATGGGTGTAACAAGTAGTATTTCAATGTTCATGGAGCGGATTGAGGCAAAAATATGGAGATTTAAGAGAAACTTACAAAAAATAAATTAATACAACACACATGTGGGAAACAAGTTATACATGTCATCTTTTAGAGATATCATGTTGCATAGACAATTCACTAAAATGTTTTTTGTTCATACATATAACAATGTCAACTCACATATTATGCTATTCTATTATATATGCTAGTCATAGTTATGAAAAAGGCACACAATGCCGCAAAATAGCTTGGTGCGAGGCGTACATTTGTGGATATTTGATCATTGTTGAACTCACCTCTTTCGGGAAACTCTTATGATATACGTTTAGAGTTGCTTCTTCTCTTTCGAAAAGAATTATTATCATTTAACCTTATACCTTACTTATCTCATGCTAATCAGTTGTTTAAGCTAGACTGACCCGTGCATTTATATACTCGGGTCATACCGAGTTGTTTCAGGTTAATTACCTGCTATAGGACTTCGCTATGCTACTTCCGCCTTGAATATTCTACTTATTTCCTTTTATGTAGTTTTGTAGTCGTTTTTTATGACTCTGATATGTATCTATTGTTTTGACTCATTGTATATTGTGTGGTCTTTGTACAACTTCTGATGTATCATTTTGTATTGTACCGGAATGTATCTGTATATATGTGTGTGTGTGTGTGTGTGTGTATGTTTGACTGCTATTCTGTTATGTGTTGGACACATTGTTGTTGTATTTTGTTCTGATAAATCCGTTAGCCACTTTAGTTTTGTATTAAGCATTTATTGAATATGTCGATCCACTTGAGAAAGGAAAATCTTTTTAGAGCACATTAACGCATTTAATAAATGTTTAAGACAAAGCTATAGATGGTCGCTCCTAACCAGCCATATTCTCTGCATTAGCTGACAGTATTGCCTAGTAATACTCTTTGTTAATGTGGATCTTGGGGTGGGGCGTCATAGCTTGGTATCAAAGCAAGTTGTGACGCCCCACCCCGAGACCCACATTAACAAAGAGTATTAGTGGGTAATACTTCTGGTAATGTGGAGAATAAAGATGGTTAGGAGCGATCATCTATAGCATTGTCTTAAACATCTACTAATTACGTCGATTTAATGATTTAGTTTTTTTCTTTCTCAAGTGGATCGACATATTCAATAAATGCTTAATGCAAAACCATAGTGGCTAATGGATCCATCAGAACAAAATACAACAACAAAATGCACAACACATCATAGAACAACAAATAGACATATATATACATATACACTGATACATCCCCAGTACAATACAAAATGATACATCATAAGTGGTACTAGGACCACACTATATACAACGAGTCAAAAATATAGATAGATTTCAGAGTCAATCGAAAAGACTACAAAACTTCTCAAAAAGAGATAAGCAGATATCCAAGGCGGAAAAAATCAAAGCAAAGTTCAAAGCAGGTATCTAACCTGAAACAATTTGGTTAGTGTACATCCACTTTGAGAGAGCGCTTTTATTAATACCACCGAGAAGGGTACAAGAGATTGATTACAAATGATCAATAATTTTAATAGAATTGATTTGTGTAGAAGAGAATTGAAGAAAGTTAGGTTTTGATAAAACCCTAATTGATGGAGGTCAAAACCCTAGCAGTCGCTTTTTAGATGCATACATAAATCTCATCTCTGAAACCTGAAGATAACTTATATAGGAGAATAGAAAAACCTAGGAAAAATTCAAAATTGCCCCTTCGAACATGTAACAACCTTGGTTTTGTGATTACCTGTGAAAATAAATTATAACGATGATTATAATTTAAAATGGAGAAATAAAATAAATTGGAGATGTAAAATTTTGTTAAAAATTGTTTGTTTTATAATAAACAATGTGTACTTGGTGAAATAAATTGGTAATAAGATGGTTTGGTTGGAAATTAAATGTGGATAGTGGAATTATGTTAATTTGGTTATGAATTAATTAAATAAAAGATAAAAACAATTAATTCGACATTTATTTGTTGTAGATAAATATAAAATGGAGAGAATAAAGTTTCGAAAACTTTATTAAGTTATTTTGGGGGTAATAATGAACATTGAATGGTTTTATTTTGGTAGAATGTAATAATTGTGGAAATAGTGGTCAAATAGTGATTTTTGTTAATTTTAATGATGTATTAAAAATTAAATATGGTAAATATTGTAAATAAAAATTTGGAATTTTATTTAAAAACGACATTTGGGTGTAAGAATAATCTTAATATAGTTTTTATGATGAATTGGACAAGGAAATGATTTTTGTGTAATTTTTGTTGACTAAAATGTTGTTTTGTGTAAATAATAGTGTAAATTTAAGTATTTGATCAAAATGAAATTTTAATGATGAAAATTTATTTTAGTGGCTAAAGTAATTTTAAAATATGTTAGTTGCATTTTTATAAAGATAGAAACATGTTTTGTATAAATTATTTGGTGAATTAAGTGATGAAAATGGTGTAAACATGTTAATAGTATAACTTAACTAAAATTTGTTTAAGTATTATGACATTATTGCTTATTGGGTAAGCAAAATTTAACCCAAGCCCAAAACCATTTTCTAGAGGAGAGGAAACTTGTGCCTGTACGTACAATTCATCTCCTCCTTCCTTTCATTCCTTTCTTTCTCTAAGAAAAACCAAAACCCAAAAATGGCTTCTTCTTCAAAGCTCTAAATCAAATTTCTAAGCCTCCAAACTAAATTAAATTATAAAAAGATTAAGGAATTAAAATCTCCTACAGGTAATCTCTCTAAAACCCTAATTTATTGCATCCACCTTTTGATTTGAGAAAGGGTTGCTACTGTAATTTATTTATTTTCGGTTTGCATGTGTGTTATCTTCTTTCCTACAGGTTTCTAGAGCTTATTCAAGGCTAAATCTTCAAATACTTGCTTGCAAAAATTGTCAATTCGCTGCAAACAAATTCAAAGGTGAGTATCATCTCACACTTCTAGCTTAAATAAGCTTGAATGCCAATTACATGTTGTCTTCTTTGTTGTTTGCTGGAAAACAATTTCCAGATTTGAACCTGAAACTAATTTAATCATATCTCTCCCGTTTCTTATCCAAATTTGATGATTTTGGATGTTCTGGAAAGCATAGGCTTTTAGCTAAAACTTTCATGTTTTGAGCTTTATGAATTTGTGAGTTTAATTTGGTCGAAAATGCACTTCTTTGTCACTGTTCCGAGAGCAAATGACAGTGACAATGAATCCAGACCTGAAAATTGTTTTGAGTATATCTTTTGACTCGTAAGTCCAAATAGGGCGATTCTTTTTTTGACTTCTAGCTACGACAATGCTCTACAACTTTAATGTTTTATGATTTATCAAATTCTGTGACATATAAGGTCGAATTGGCTTTTTAAGCCTCAGCCCTGTTGTTATGTTAATTGTTCACAGTTTTGCAATTTTAGACCTGAGAATTAAAATCATCATAACTTTTGGGTCAGTTATCCAAATTGGGTGATTCTTTTTCTGTAATTTAGTTTTTTCAATGCTCTTCAACTTTCGTGTTTTAAGATTTAACAAATTCTAGCTTCTACATGGTCAAAATGGCTCTTTAAGCCGCAGCCCTGTTGTTATGTATATTGTTCTCAGTTTTATAATTTTATACCTGAGAATTACTATTGCCATAACTTTTGACTCGAATGTCCGAATCTATTGATTTTTTTATGACTTTAAGCTATGGCAATTATCTTCAACTTATATGTTTTATGTTTTCTCAAATTTTGAGTTTAAAAGGTGCAAACTGGCAGTACAAGCCGCAGGCCTGAGTTCTTTTGCAATGTTTGAGCATTTTCCGTTGAATTGGTTTTAAATTCGATGATTTCGAGCATTTTTTTTTTTAGTGATGGTTCTAAAGGGATAACTCCAACTAATCGAAATGCCGACATTAATGCCGATTTTCACTGCGAATTGATGGTTTCACTTGGGTTTTGTCGTATGTTAATTTTTGAATTTTTATCGATTTTTGCTGTTTCTGTGCACGTGTTTTCTAAACTGTTTTCGAAATGGTTTTTTTTTTTTTTAAAAAAAAAAAAGATGAAAAAGCTTTAAAAGTAAATGTTTTATAAAAGTTTATAATTAATTTTAAAGCTATATATGTATATATGTTTTCTCTATAATAAAGAGAATTTCAAAGCAACAATTTTCAAATAATTTTCAAAATCGTTTAAAAACCCGTTTTCTCGAAGTAAGTATTTTCTATATAAAAGAACACATATTTTTGCACTCTTCGAGAGAACGAGGAAGTGACTTAAACGGTATAATAAACCACGTGGTATGGGACACGTAGATTTGTTATACCGGTTAATTCCGGACTTGTTCCTTTGAAGCTACACACATTTGGTAGTTAGTAACACATTCCGTTGTTGTTGCCAGTACTAGGCCGGGGGGGCCAAGGCCGGGGGGGCCACTAGTGCTAGGTCGGTGGAGCCATATATATACATAAGGCCGGGGGGGCCAACGTTGATAAGCGCACTATTATAGTACTTGGCAAGGCCGGGGGGGCCATTTATTATGTGCACGTGCAGTTGTTGTTATGGATCCATACCGTTGTTGTTGTTATTTCTAGATTTCATTCTTATTGAATTTTAGATTTTTTTTTTGTTGTTTTTCATATGTTCACCATAGTATTGTTCTTGGAGTTATATGTATATATATATATAGCCTATGTGCTATTTGAAGATTTTCATATGGTGAATACATTATGTGGTTGTTGGGAACTTACGTGTCCTATTTGGTGCTATGATGCGGTTTGCATCTTGTTGTTTTGTTGTTGATGGAAGTCTTTTATTATGTCGATGTTGAAGCCGATGATATGAGGCATTTATTCATGATTTAATCGATGTTGTTGTTGTTACCTCTTTTCATGAGAATTTCGTATGATATTCTAGTTGTTATCATCTCATGAATTATGAGATGACATATGTTGTTGTTGCTTCTTCTCTATTGAGAATAATTATTATTTATTATCCTTATACTTCACCTATCATTCTCTAATCAGTTTATTTAAGCTAGACTGACCCGTGTATTTTATGTACTCGGGTCAGACCGAGTTGTTTCAGGTTAACGACCTGCTGTAGATTCCCTTGTAGCTGCTTTCGCTATGGCCCATTTTGCTATCCTTTGGATGCTAGTCCACCTTTTGTGTTGTCGTTTAGCTATCTTTTTGTGTACTCTGATCTATGTATATTCTTTTGAGACATGATGTATATATATGTGGTCCGTGTTATGACTCACTTATGTATCACTATGTAGTGTACTGAAGATGTATCTGTATATATGTGCGTTTGCTGTTCTGTGATATGTTGTATATTTGTTGTTGTTGTATTTTGTTCTGGATAGGTCCATTAGCCACCATAGTTTTGTGTTAAACATTTATTGGGTAGGTTGATCCACAAAAAAAAAAAAAAAAAATCAATACACCCTATCGACGTATCCAATACTTGTTTAAGGCAAAGCTTACGGATGGTCGCTCCTAACCAGCCCTATTCTCTACACTAGCAGACAGTATTACTCCGTAATACCCTTTGTTAGTGTAGGTCTTGGGGTGGGGCGTTACAGCTTGGTATCAGAGCATGGTTCAGAACAAAATATGATAAACAAAGAACAGAAACACATTTTATGGTACATCAAAGTGTAATACAAGTGTTGCGAATCCCTGAATCATCGTGTCTTTGTTCTTTCCATGTCCTTTGGGGTAGATAGAAGTTTGGGAATACGTCTAGGAATGCATTTTAATTCCGTAGTATTCCATATTTGAATTAATGATATCTACCATGTGAATAATCTTTATCTTATCTTAACTTTCAGCTAATGGCTGGAAGAGGCAGAGGACGACGCTCGGATGCTGGGCAATCCAGCGGCTCGCATCCGGATGGCGTTTATATGTCTGTCGATCAGTTCATGGAGTTATTTAAGAGCACTCAGCCTCCAGTTCCTACTCCTTCGTCTCCTTCGCGCAAGTCTGCTTTTGCGCGCATGTGTAGTGATTTTTCTCATCTTGGAGGCAAGCCTTTCAAAGGCTCAGAGTCTGTTCTTGAGGTCCAGGCATGGCTTCGTACATGCGAGCGCATTTTTACTCGCATGGAGCTTTCTGACCACCACCGAGTTCTTGTAGCATCTAGTATGTTGCAAGAGCGTGCTCTTGATTGGTACGAGCTTCTTATTGCTGAGATTGATGAGTCCACTCTTACTTGGCTACAATTTAGGGAGCGATTCGAACTTAAGTTCGTTCCTGAATCCGAGAAAGCTCTCTTAGCCCGTCGGTTCCTTGAGTTGAAGCAAGGGAAGTCTTCTGTTTCAGAATATGTTTCTTCTTTCGAGGCCTTGTCCAAATATGGTCTCGAATACATTAGCACTTCATATAAGAAGAATCTCAAGTTTGTTTCTGGCCTCAAGAAATATTTGAAGAAATCTTTGATGCTCCAGCTTAAGCTTTCTTTTGAGGAGTTGATTGACTCGGCGCTTCATCTCGAAGCCGTCGAGAAGGAGTGCGAGAGTGGTGAAGAGGTTGAGGTTTGCAAGAACCCCAATAAGAAGAAGTTCCCATTTCATAAACGGAAGTTTTTCCCTTCCAAGAAGAAGAAGCCCATTGGATCTGGTCCTAGTTCTCAGCCTAGTGGAAAGCCTTCTACCCAGAAGTCGTGTTACAATTGTGGCTCTTTTGATCATATGATTAGAGATTGTCCCAAGCCTCGCATTTGTCGTAATTGCAAGAAAGAGGGACATTGGTCTTCTTCTTGCCCTATCAAGCCAAAGTCTTCTGGTTCTGGAAAGCTTAATGTTGTTGATGCTTCGGGTGGTTCTTCTCAGCCTAGAGGTACCCTTTCTTCTGTTCTTGAAGGTTCCATTTTGTTTCGTGATCATTCTATACGAGTCCTCTTCGATACGGGTGCATCACACTCATTCGTATCGAAGGAGCTTGTTGAAGATATACAGTTGGATGTTTCTTGCCTTATTACTTCTTTGAGGATTGCAAATCCTATTGGGGGATCCGCAACCCTTAGTATGCTTTGTGATGATGTTGAGATTATTCTTTGTGGTTTTTCTTTCCGTGCGAATCTGCACGTTATTCACTATCTTGGTTTTGATATGATATTTGGTATGGACTGGCTAGTTCGATACGATGCCAAGATTCTTTGTTCTGATAGAGTCATTTATCTCCGCCATCCAGACTCTCCTTCGCAGTTATCTCTTATGCTTCGGGATACCGATTGTGATTCCGTAGCATCCTTATATGCTCTTGATTCTCGAGACGATGAGGATGATGTGTCTCGAATTCCGATCGTTTGTGACTTCGCTGATATTTTTGAGCCTGTTTCGGGATTGCCACCCAAGCGGGCCATAGAGTTTCGTATTGACCTCATCCCTGGTGCGCAACCAGTTAGTCGTCCTCCCACGAGGATGTCCACTAAGGAGAACGAGGAACTTAAGAAGCAACTCCTCGAGCTCGAAGCTAAGCACTTCATTCGATCTAGTTCTTCACCGTGAGGTGCCGCGGTAGTATTCGTGAAGAAGTCCGACGGGACTCTTAGGCTTTGCGTCGACTATCGCAAGCTTAACGAGTTAACCATCAAGAATCGTTACCCTTTACCAAGGATCGACGACATGTTCGATCAGTTAAGTGGTGCTAAGGTCTTTTCACAGCTAGACCTTGCCACTAGTTTTCATCAGCTCCGAGTTGCGGAGGATAGTATCCCTCTCACCGCATTCCGCACTCGCTATGGCTCTTATGAGTGGCTTGTCATGCCGTTCGGATTGACGAATGCACCTGCCTACTTTGTCGATCTTATGAATCGGGTATTCCGGGAATATCTCGATAAATTTGTTCTTGTATTCATCAATGATATCTTAGTATATTCCAAGTCCGAAGAGGACCATGCTCGACATCTTAAAATTGTTTTGAGTACTCTCCGAAAGCATCAACTCAAAGCAAAACTTTCTAAGTGTCACTTTTGGGAAAAGCAAGTGAAGTTCTTAGGCCATGTTGTATCTTCAGAAGGTATTTCCGTTGATCCTTCTAAGATCGAAGCTATTCAGAATTGGAAGAGACCTGAGAATGTTCATGAGATTCGTAGCTTTCTGGGTTTAGCGGGTTATTATCGCCGTTTCATTAAGGATTTCTCTCGCATCGTGCTTCCTCTTACAAACCTCACTAGGAAGGGTGTTCGTTTTATCTGGTCTGACAAGTGTGAGGCTGCCTTCCAGTGATTGAAGGAGCTTCTCACACATGCTCCTGTGCTTGTTGTTCCTGAAGGGAACCAAGATCTCATTGTTTATACTGATGCAAGCCACAGTGGGCTTGGTGCGGTTCTTATGCAGAAGGATCGGGTTGTTGCCTATGCTTCAAGGCAATTACGTCCGAACGAGGTTCGATACGCGACCCATGATTTAGAGCTTGCAGCCATCGTCTTCGCCTTGAAGATATGGCGTCATTATCTCCTTGGTGAGCATTTCGTCCTTTATACCGATCATAAGTCTCTCAAGTACCTCTTTTCGCAGAAGGAATTGAATATGAGGCAACAACGATGGTTAGAGTTCCTCGCCTCGTATGATTTCGATATCGAGTATACCCCAGGGAAGGGTAATCGTGTAGCTGATGCGCTTAGCCGCAAGCATTCGGCAGTCGTTTCCATGATGTTAGCCGAATGGGATGTTCTTGAGACCTTATCCAGCTTCGACATTCATGATCGAGCACCGTCATCTGATTCACCGGTCTTATTATTCAGTATGGTGGCTCGACCTTCTCTTCTTGATCGTATCTCTGAGGCCCAGAGACGTGATGCTTATATTATGCGCCTCATTCAGTCTTGCTCATCTGAGTCCCGTGATGAGGTGTTGCGGGATTATTCGATTGATTCTCATGGTTGCCTTCGTTTGAGGAACCGTATAGTTGTTCCATCTGATTCAGCACTTAGGCGTGACATACTTGATGATTGTCATCGCTCTAAGTATACCATCCATCCGGGTAGCAGTAAGATGTACGCGGATATGCATCGCCTTTACTATTGGGAAGGCATGAAGCATGATATTGCAAGTTATGTAAGTAATTGCATGACTTGTCAACTCATAAAAGCCGAACATCAGCGCCCTTCTGGTCTCCTTCAGCCTTTAGAGATTCCATTGTGGAAATGGGATCAGATTTCAATGGATTTCATTGACGGCCTACCTCGTTCGAGATCGGGTCATTGTAGCATTTGGGTTATTGTTGATCGCCTTACCAAATCAGCACATTTCATTCCTATTAAGTCTAATAGGAGTGCTCCACATTTGGCCAAGTTATATATCAAGGAAGTCGTGAGACTTCACGGAGTTCCTAGTTCGATTGTGTGTGACCGTGATTCGCTTTTCACGAGTCATTTCTGGCAGAGTCTTCAGCAAGCTTTGGGAACAAAGCTTAACTTCAGCACAGCATATCACCCGCAGTGTGATGGACAGACTGAACGGGTAAATGGTATTCTTGAGGATCTTCTCCGTGCTTGCATTTTAGATTTCGGTGGTAATTGGGAGGATCACCTACCTCTTGTAGAATTCTCCTACAACAATAGTTTTCAGTCCAGTATCGGTATGGCTCCTTTCGAAGCCTTATATGGAAGACCATGTCGATCACCTTCTTGTTGGTTGGAATCTGGAGAGAAGCTTATTCTTGGCCCAGATTCTATTCGTGATTCTTCTGAGAAGATTGTTCTTATTCGTCAGAGAATGAAAGAGGCATAGAGCCGTCAGAAATCCTACGCGGACAATCGTAGGAAGCCTCTCGAGTTCTCGGTGGGTGATTTCGTTTTTATTCGTGTATCTCCTTTGAAGGGGGTAATGCGTTTCAGTAGGACTGGTAAATTGGCTCCTCGCTATATAGGACCATTTCCTATTACAGAGCGCATTGGCCCGGTTGCTTATAGAGTATCACTTCCAGCCCAGTTTTCTAGTATTCACGACGTGTTTCACGTCTCTCAGCTTCGGAAGTGCCTTCGTGATTCAGATTCTGTTATTGATCCACCTAATATGCAAGAGCTTGAGATCTCACCTGATTTATCTATTGTGCAACATCCATTCCGTATGCATGCTTCAGAGGTCAAACGCCTTCGAAATAAGGATGTACCGCTCGTGAAGATTCAATGGTCCGCTAATCCAAAAGACTGTACATGGGAAACCAGAGAATTTATCGAGCGATCCTATCCTGACTTTCTATCTTCTCATGTTGAAGGTGAGAATTTTTAACTCAAACCTATCTATTTTCCTTTGCTAGATGAAATAAATTGTGTTGAATACAACTCTTCTTTAAGAAATTGCGGGGACGCAATTTTTATAAAGGGGGGAGTCTGTAACAACCTTGGTTTTGTGATTACCTGTGAAAATAAATTATAACGATGATTATAATTTAAAATGGAGAAATAAAATAAATTGGAGATGTAAAATTTTGTTAAAAATTGTTTGTTTTATAATAAACAATGTGTACTTGGTGAAATAAAATGGTAATAAGATGGTTTGGTTGGAAATTAAATGTGGATAGTGGAATTATGTTAATTTGGTTGTGAATTAATTAAATAAAAGATAAAAACAATTAATTCGATATTTATTTGTTGTAGATAAATATAAAATGGAGAGAATAAAGTTTCGAAAACTTTATTAAGTTATTTTGGGGGTAATAATGAACATTGAATGGTTTTATTTTGGTAGAATGTAATAATTGTGGAAATAGTGGTCAAATAGTGATTTTTGTTAATTTTAATGATGTATTAAAAATTAAATATGGTAAATATTGTAAATAAAAATTTGGAATTTTATTTAAAAACGACATTTGGGTGTAAGAATAATCTTAATATAGTTTTTATGATGAATTGGACAAGGAAATGATTTTTGTGTAATTTTTGTTGACTAAAATGTTGTTTTGTGTAAATAATAGTGTAAATTTAAGTATTTGATCAAAATGAAATTTTAATGATGAAAATTTATTTTAGTGGCTAAAGTAATTTTAAAATATGTTAGTTGCATTTTTATAAAGATAGAAACATGTTTTGTATAAATTATTTGGTGAATTAAGTGATGAAAATGGTGTAAACATGTTAATAGTATAACTTAACTAAAATTTGTTTAAGTATTATGACATTATTGCTTATTGGGTAAGCAAAATTTAACCCAAGCCCAAAACCATTTTCTAGAGGAGAGGAAACTTGTGCCTGTACGTACAATTCATCTCCTCCTTCCTTTCATTCCTTTCTTTCTCTGAGAAAAACCAAAACCCAAAAATGGCTTCTTCTTCAAAGCTCTAAATCAAATTTCTAAGCCTCCAAACTAAATTAAATTATAAAAAGATTAAGGAATTAAAATCTCCTACAGGTAATCTCTCTAAAACCCTAATTTATTGCATCCACCTTTTGATTTGAGAAAGGGTTGTTACTGTAATTTATTTTTTTTCGGTTTGCATGTGTGTTATCTTCTTTTCTTCAGGTTTCTAGAGCTTATTCAAGGCTAAATCTTCAAATACTTGCTTGCAAAAATTGTCAATTCGCTGCAAACAAATTCAAAGGTGAGTATCATCTCACACTTCTAACTTAAATAAGCTTGAATGCCAATTACATGTTGTCTTCTTTGTTGTTTGCTGGAAAACAATTTCCAGAGTTGAACCTGAAACTAATTTAATCATATCTCTTTCGTTTCTTATCCAAATTTGATGATTTTGGATGTTCTGGAAAGCATAGGCTTTTAGCTAAAACTTTCATGTTTTGAGCTTTATGAATTTGTGAGTTTAATTTGGTCGAAAATGCACTTCTTTGTCACTGTTCCGAGAGCAAATGACAGTGACAATGAATCCAGACCTGAAAATTGTTTTGAGTATATCTTTTGACTCGTAAGTCCAAATAGGGCGATTCTTTTTTTGACTTCTAGCTACATCAATGCTCTACAACTTTCATGTTTTATGATTTATCAAATTCTGTGACATATAAGGTCGAATTGGCTTTTTAAGCCGCGGCCCTGTTGTTATGTTAATTGTTCACAGTTTTGCAATTTTAGACCTGAGAATTAAAATCATCATAACTTTTGGGTCAGTTATCCAAATTGGGTGATTCTTTTTCTGTAATTTAGTTTTTTCAATGCTCTTCAACTTTTGTGTTTTAAGATTTAACAAATTCTAGCTTCTACATGGTCAAAATGGCTCTTTAAGCCGCAGCCCTGTTGTTATGTATATTGTTCTCAGTTTTATAATTTTATACCTGAGAATTACTATTGCCATAACTTTTGACTCGAATGTCCGAATTGGTTGATTTTTTTTCTGACTTTAAGCTATGGCAATTATCTTCAACTTATATGTTTTATGTTTTCTCAAATTTTGAGTTTAAAAGGTGCAAACTGGCAGTACAAGCCGCAGGCCTGAGTTCTTTTGCAATGTTTGAGCATTTTCCGTTGAATTGTTTTTAAATTCGATGATTTCGAGCATTTTTTTTTAGAGATGGTTCTAAAGGGATAACTCCAACTAATCGAAATGCCGACATTAATGCCGATTTTCACTGCGAATTGATGGTTTCACTTTGGTTTTGTCGTATGTTAATTTTTGAATTTTTATCGATTTTTGCTGTTTCTGTGCACGTGTTTTCTAAACTGTTTTCGAAATGGCTTTTTTTTTTTTTTTTTGAAAAAAAGATGAAAAAGCTTTAAAAGTAAATGTTTTATAAAAGTTTATAATTAATTTTAAAGCTATATATGTATATATGTTTTCTCTATAATAAAGAGAATTTCAAAGCAACAATTTTCAAATAATTTTCAAAATCGTTTAAAAACCCGTTTTCTCGAAGTAAGTATTTTCTATATAAAAGAACACATATTTTTGCACTCTTCGAGAGAACGAGGAAGTGACTTAAACAGTATAATAAACCACGTGGTATGGGACACGTAGATTTGTTATACCGGTTAATTCCGGACTTGTTCCTTTGAAGCTACACACATTTGGTAGTTAGTAACACATTCCGTTGTTGTTGCCAGTACTAGGCCGGGGGGGCCACTAGTGCTAGGTCTGTGGAGCCATATATATACATAAGGCCGGGGGGGCCAACGTTGATAAGCGCACTATTATAGTACTTGGCAAGGCCGGGGGGGCCACTTATTATGTGCACGTGCAGTTGTTGTTATGGATCCATACCGTTGTTGTTGTTATTTCTAGATTTCATTCTTATTGAATTTTAGATTTTTTTGTTGTTTTTCATATGTTCGCCATAGTATTGTTCTTGGAGTTATATGTATATATATAGCCTATGTGCTATTTGAAGATTTTCATATGGTGAATACATTATGTGGTTGTTGGGAACTTACGTGTCCTATTTGGTGCTATGATGCGGTTTGCATCTTGTTGTTTTGTTGTTGATGGAAGTCTTTTATTATGTCGATGTTGAAGCCGATGATATGAGACATTTATTCATGATTTAATCGATGTTGTTGTTGTTACCCCTTTTCATGAGAATTTCGTTTGATATTCTAGTTGTTATCATCTCATGAATTATGAGATGACATATGTTGTTGTTGCTTCTTCTCTATTGAGAAGAATTATTATTTATTATCCTTATACTTCACCTATCATTCTCTAATTAGTTTATTTAAGCTAGACTGACCCGTGTATTTTATGTACTCGGGTCAGACCGAGTTGTTTCAGGTTAACGACCTGCTGTAGATTCCCTTGTAGCTGCTTTCGCTATGGCCCATTTTGCTATCCTTTGGATGCTAGTCCACCTTTTGTGTTGTCGTTTAGCTATCTTTTTGTGTACTTTGATCTATGTATATTCTTTTGAGACATGATGTATATATATGTGGTCCGTGTTATCACTCACTTATGTATCACTATGTAGTGTACTAATGATGTATCTGTATATATGTGCGTTTGCTGTTCTGTGATATGTTGTATATTTGTTGTTGTTGTATTTTGTTCTGGATAGGTCCATTAGCCACCATAGTTTTGTGTTAAACATTTATTGGGTAGGTTGATCCACAAAAAAAAAAAAAAAAAAAACAATACACCCAATCGACGTATCCAATACTTGTTTAAGGCAAAGCTTACGGATGGTCGCTCCTAACCAGCCCTATTCTCTACACTAGCAGACAGTATTACTCCGTAATACCCTTTGTTAGTGTAGGTCTTGGGGTGGGGCGTTACAGAACATCACAAATCTTCATATCAAACTTAGGTCAAAAAACAGACAGAAGTCGCTTCAGACGTCTGACAAAAAGCCTCAGCGTCTAAGTCAAGTCTCTTGGAAACTGACAGGAGTAGCCTCAGATGTTTGATCTGGGTTTTTGGAACAACTTTGTTGAAGCCTCGGATGTCTGTCGACTTCTCTCAGACATTGACGTACACATATAAAACAGTGAGGTAGATAAGACAATGGTTCCGGATAAGTGAAACATGGAGATGACATTGATGTACACATATAAAACAGTGGACAATGTAACCCAGACTAATGTCATGATACAACTACAGATGCAAGAAAGTCAAAAAATCAAGGCATGTAGCCGTGGTGACCAAGATAATAACAAAGTCAAATTTACACAAAATCAAAGTGGCCAAAGTAAAATGTAATAGCAGTTTCAAATTGAACAAGTCGGTGCCGAAGTTAAATATTATCACAGTCAATAAGCACCAAGAAAGGAACCAAAGTCAAGTTTAGATGCCAGAAAATCAAGCCATGGTAGCCAAGGAATCAAACAAGTCAGAATCGAGCCGTGATAATCAAGTAATCACAAAATATACGAATTTGAACAAGTTAGTACAAATCTCAAGCATTCAAGCAAAAATGAACAGCAAAACAAATTATCAAACAATCGAATATTTAGGGAATTGAACCCTATTTAAACCCAAAGTCACCATTGCCCTAAAATCCATGGAGTTCAAGCAAGCCAATCGGTAAAGCAAAAAGCATAAATCACATACCATTAAAATTGAACTCGATCGAGAAGCAGCCGCAAGCAACAATCAACAAAGGGATCAAATCGAAGAGTATTTCATCATTGCAATATCAAGCGGTGCCTCATTTTCAAAGCCCTAGTTTATAAATTTGGACGAGTGGGTATAAAAGGGAAAGCAACCATTTTTAGCGCGAAGGAAAGAAGGTCGAAGGGATAAAAAGAAAAGGGGGATTTCTTATTTGGGCCAGTTTCCATAAATTATCTATTGGGCTTTATTTTTAAAATTAGGGTTTGATTTTTAAGTTGTTTTTCAATTTATATTTTTTTTCTTTTAAAACAGTTGTAAAGTCTAGTGTGTGACTAGGGGATGAACTACAGTGGTGTAGTTCGAGAATTGGTGACTCAATGGCTGAGTTGTGGTAGAGTTTTGAGTGTAGAGTTAGGTTAGTCAATAGCGGGTGTCGCGAGTTTACGTGTGTAAGTGTCTGACTACCTAATTTCTAGAAGAAACCTTGGTGGCGGCATGTAGGCAGGGTTTTGCCGAAGCTGGGTAAATGTGTGTTGTTCTGTTTCTGTCTTTTATATTCTGCTATTATCCATGTTGCTATTTTTCTGCTATCATCAATACTGCGATTATTTTATATATTTCCGCATTAAATTTTTATAATTAATAATATCACCCTATTCACCCCCCCTCTAAGATGAAATCGATCCTATAATATATACATAATTAAACATATAAAATTAAACATATATGTGTGTGTGTAATAGTTAAATATATATATGCATATATATAGGGCTAAATAAAATGTATATATATGAATAATTAATTCCATTCAAATACTAAAACATATATATATATATATATATATATATTAAAATTATTTCCAAATCAAAATTAGCATAATAAACATACAATAATAATTTTATCATTATTTTATATATATATATATATATAAATAGTTTCATTCATAATAATTAAAAATATTAGTAATAAATATTAAAAAATCAAATTTTAAAATGTAAGAAAATTTTGGATCATAAAATACAGGTTCAATTTTTTTTCATGATTTTTTGAAATAAAATATTATTTTTAATAAATAACAGAAATGTTCAACCTAAGTAATTTAATTATTAAAAATATTAAACGTTAACAAAAAATTATGAATTTTTTTCCATGGGTTACTGCATTGATGCAATATTTATTTTAAATATGATAAATAATTCAAATAATCAATAAAAGATAATTTAAAATTATTCATATATAAAAAAAATTATTTTCGAATTTGATAATTCATATTATGTATAAATAGGCGAAAGGAAAAATTCTAATATTAGTATTTTCTGAGTTCCAGAGTTTTGAAAATTTCTTTTGAATAATTTTGGGATATAATAAGAAAATATTATTTAGAAGTATTTTCTGATATTAGTATTTCGATACAATTTGGAAGAAATGTTTTAAAAGGGAATTTTGAAAGAAAATAAGTTTTTGTACTCCCCTCTCTGTCGCTGCAAAATAATTTCGGTGATGAGTGCACGCATCATTGACATTCATTTTCGAGTTTCGAAGTGGGAAGACCACTGTAGTAGTTTTATTACAGATTTATTTTGATAAACAAATATAAGTTTTAAATTGTTTAAATATAATTGGATATATAATTTGCAAGCATATGTTTAGCTATTATTTTTAAATGATTTTGAATAAAGACCCGGTATTTAATTCCTAAGTTTCCGTTAATTAATAGTTTAAATTAAGGGTAGTAAAATGGAAGTAATTAATAATTGGAGCCTTTAATTAAAATAGAGATTTAATGCTAATTTATAAATAAAAAGAAATTAAAGGATAGGTTATAAATTAAAAAACAAGAAAGTTGAAAGTGTAACCTATAAGACAAAAGATATTATTGTGAACATTAAATTAATTATAGGTAATGAGAAAAACTTGTATAATTTTTCAATTATAATCTTAAAGCATATATATAACTTACCAGATATTAAAAGTTACAATGTTAATAAGAAAATGTAATGGGAAATCTTACAAGTAAAGCTTGAGGTAATGAAAGTATTCAATGAATTTGTTGTTATAAATGAGAATTTAATGTTATAAATTTAAGATGACTGAAAGAACACCAATTAAATATAATGAAAAGGTTAAATGAATCACCTTAATAAATAAGAAATTGATGTTATAGAGTTATAAACTTAGGTTGAAATTGAAATATTTCTAAATTTTAATATAATAGAAAGGTCAGAAATAAAATAATAAATAAGTTGAAGTTATTTCTAAATAAAATTGTAAGAAATAAATGAAAATAAAAAGATAAATCATTATATGAAAAAAAAGAAATCAAACAACAATAGTTTGAAATGAAATTAACAAAAATTAACTTGATTTATTGTTTGGAAATTGTTGTTGTTTGGTCTATGGTTGTTTGGGTAAGGATACTTTAAAATTGTTTGGATGAATGAATAATCTATTTAGTTAACCAAAGACTGTTGAGTGATGGGTACACTTAGTAGTTTATTTTTCATTTCGTACGATTTGAAGTTTTGAACCCGAACAACTATTTGTTTTGTTTGATATGAATGAATGTTTGATGTGGGTTGATTTATATGATGGTTATATGCTTTGTTGCTAGTGATTGATATTTGTATGGATTTGTTTGTTATTGATTGAAACAATTTTAAATATTTCATTTTATAATTGTTAACCTTTTGGATTATATAAGTGAAATACAGGTTATGGAAGCAATTGCTACAGCTTTTGGTTTCATAATAAAGCGTTAATTGCCCGACAAATAGGTATGTTTCAGATTACGATTTTATAGCACTATTATATTATATTATTTTTTCCGTGTTGGGATATATATTATTTTGGAAAATATATGTTATATATTGTTATATTTAATATTTTATTTTCTCCCGAGCCTCTCCGTACAAAGGAGACTCTGCCGAAATTTTTTGTAAATTTTGGACTTAGAAAATATTTTGAAAATGTTTTCCAAACCTTATTATTTTGTGTATAAAAAGATTAATGGTTATAAATTGGTATATTTTATGTAAATTAATTAATTTTGTACATTTATTTGTTTATAAAATTAATATTTTAAGTAAGATATATTGATTTCTTAATCCTTCTTTTTTCTTCATTTCCCTTCTTTTCCTTTTCGGGGACGAAAAGTTTTGAGTGGGGGAGAGTGTAACGACTCGTAAATTTCGTTAATTAAATTTGTCATTTTAATAAGATATTGGAATTTAATTTAGAAAGAAATGAAATTAATTTATAATTAATAATGAAGCGAATGTTGAAAATGTAATGAAACCATGGAAATTTAAGATAAGTATTAACAGTTGAAATTAAATTACAAATAATTGAAGTAATGTAAATTGTTATACTAGGCTAAGATTTGAATATAAGAATACAAAGGTAAATAGTGAATTAATTTAACGAATTAATATATGTTATTTATTTAGGGTATTGAATAAATTTGGTAATCCTACTGCAATTAATGGTAATAATGTTGATATAAGCTAATAAATTAAATTTCAATGCAATACCCATTAATGGATGGAATGAAATGGGATTTATGTAAATGTATACTAGGTTTTACATCAAATGGAAGTTATTTGTAATAAGTGGATGTAAATATTGAATCAATTTATGAAATAAATCTAAAGGTTATGTTTGGTTAGAACATAGGCGAATGAAATTAGTAGTATGGAAATAAGTGCGAACATTGATTATAAGTAATAAAGGCTTATTTATGTGACTAAGAGTAACGGTAATGTTTATTCAGGTTACCTATTTAATTAGTTTGTTAATTGGATTTGAGATAAATTGTAATAAATGTAAATAAATGTTACATTTGTGTGGAATGTAATACAATGGTTAGGAGTGTTAGAATGGATATATTAAAGTAATGAATGGGAAAAACAAGGTAACTAAGTTTATATAGTAGTATTGAACTTAATAAAAGATTTGAATTAAACGAATCAATTGATATATGTTTATTTCTTTAGTATGTGCATAAAATTTGGAAATCAAATTGCAATTAAGGGAAATTAGGTAGTACGCTATTTGGAAATAAATTTAATAAATACATTTAGGAAATGTAATATAATTCACTGTTAATTATACCTATAAAATGTCAATTTATTTAATAGCAAGATTTTCAACCAATAAACGGATCTATTGAGGTTTCAATTTATAAATTAATAACATTTAATGTGAAATCAAGTACAATTATTTGACTTAAATTTGTGCGGATAGGGTAGGTGTGATTTGTCATTTAAAATGGCTAATTTTATAAGATGTAGTTAATGCTAATCCTATTTATAATATGACAATATGCTGATTTAAAGCAAGATTTAGTTGAAGAAAAATTTCAATAATTGAATTTATTGCGAATGAATAAAATTAAATATGGTGGTTTGTGAAATAATTTATGTAATAATTTTAAATCCAATGGTAAACCCTTCTATTTGAAATTAATGAATGGAATAATTATGGGTCAATTTAATTTAATGGAAATTTTGGAAATTTTATCTATAATTTTGAATTTTATGAAATTGAGGATTTATATTGATTAATCTTCTCTAAATTGACATTTAAAAATTGTTTAAATCATTGTAAATGTTTGAGAATTATAAAGTGATAAAGATTGCAAATTTCAGAATTTAAACGCGAAATTTGATTTAATTAATTTATTTTAAATTTATTTAATTAATGGAAAAATAGCCATTTTGGCCACTGACTCAGATTTCGACGAAACCAGTTTCATCGGATCTGTAACGGTGAATTATAATAGGGTTTCAAGTTTTGTAGCGATCAGACTTGTCGTTTGATCGTACGGACTCGAAACGCCTCGAAATTTATGCAATTGAAATCAATTGAAATCAATTTGGAAAATATTATTTTTAGCATAACTTCTTCATACGATGCAATTTAAACCTGAAACCTTTTCCATTGCGTTTAAAACATTTTTTAAACACCTATTTTGATATATGGGCTTACCCAATTTCGGTCCGGGGTCAGAACGTGCTTTTTTGGGCTACTTTGTCGTTAGTGCGTATTCAACCCGATCCATTTATTCTATTTTAACTTTCTCTATAAATATCCTGCTATAAACCCTAGCCTTCATAATACTCATTTGTCTGTACGTCAATTCATTCTATTCCTCCTCTTCCTCAATGGCAGACGAAATTCTATATTTCCAGATCCAATTGCAAATCAAATCCAAAGCATAAAATTCAAAGTCCTCAGAAAAATCTGGAAAAAATATATGTTGAAGCTCTCGACTAGCATAATTCACTGGTGGTATTCATTTTTCGTTTTGGTTCATCGTCCGATCAGTAAAAATCGAGGAAGTTTCGGCCGTTCATCGCGCGTCGATGAAACTCGACGGATCGACGAACCATTTCTGGGTTTTGGAGAGGGAACGGAGGGGAGTTCATCGGCGGTGTTTGTTTGTCGATCGGACGGTTGGATCTACGGCAATAATTCAACTAGGGTTCCGTTTTTAGAGGCGGCTGCCCTATTTTCGTGCGTCAATGGTAGGGGAGTGGTGGCGCGGCGGTCGTGAGGGGCTTAGGTGATGTGGGGCGTCTTTCTCTTGGTTTGGCGTGGCCGCGTTTGGCCCAACAGGCGGCGACGATCGTGAATTGTACGAGGCAGTTGTGGACGAGGCGTGCGTTATGTGGGTTCAAAATTTGGGTTCTGCGCATAAAGATGCTGAGGTGGCAGGTAATGTAAAGTGTTCTCTTTTTATTTTATTTTTAAAATTAAAATTCAATCGCATAAATCATCATAACTTTTGCATACGATATCCGTTTTACGTGCAGTTTCTTTTGTTAGGATCGTATTAAAATTCCGGACTTGATGACGCGGGTTTGGGCGAATTCTGAGACTGTCAAATTTTTGGGTTTAAATTGAATTTAAATTCAAAAGGTGAGTGTTTAACCCACTCACAATTTCTAAAATTTCCTATGTCTGTTAAATTGATATATGGTGTAATTTGAAATTTATTTATAAATTTTTGGCAAGTTTTAATCATCATCTCAGTTAATTGCATTCTTCTTGATTAAATTGTTATTTAATTTAATATTGCATATTACTGCCAGTTAAATTTATTTATTTTTGAATATAAAACTGCCAGTTAAATTGTTATCTATTTAATTATTTCATTTAAAACTGCCAGTAAACAGTTATAATTTATTTTTGAATATAAATTGATAATTGATACCTGTTATTATCACCTGTTATATGTTGATGTATTGTTTGAATTTGGATGATGATTGTGATAAATGGTTGATGGTTGATATTGGATGAATAAGTGCTATATTTTATATTGTTATAAACTGCCAGTTATTATGCATTTTATTGCATTCGGGATTGCGGTTTGAAATGATATATAACCGTAATTTTATTTTTAAGTTGCGGATTGAAATGATAAATAACCGTATCACTTGATCATAGGTTAGAAAATTATATACAGGCACCACGGTCTATATAAAAAATATTTTAAAGTGATTTTCTATGGTTTTGGAAAGGAAATACGGTTTAATAAATATTAATTTTTGATGTTATGTAAGTACTATTATATATATAAGTTGAATTCTTGAATTTAAATATATAAAATTGATAAATAAAAATGAGTTTAAAAGTGGAGTTTTCTTGTATTATATTATATGGTTTTGTATCTATTTAAGATATTGTATATGTAGAGTTTTAAATGACTTAAATGAAGTTAAGTTGAAAGACAAATATGGAATTGGTTTAAATTGAATTATTTAAGAATTGTACTCGAATAACTTTGATTTGAAGTTTAAATAAAAGCGATGGTTTTAAAGGGTGTGATTCTTATAACTTGATTTAGTTTAAAAGAATTTAAATGAATGTAAAGTTGGAATAACTGAATTTATCAAGTTAAATAAAATTGAAAAAATTATCCAGTTGTTTGAAGTTAAAAGTTTGCTTAAATTTTATTGGATTTATTAAGTAAACATTTTCAAATCTAAATAATGGTAATTGAATTTGATATTTATGAAATTGTCGAAAAATTCGTTCTTGAAATGATGGAATGTCTAAACCTTTGAAATATAGGGAGATTGTAATGGTTTATTTGGGAATTTAAATCTATATTTCGAAATTATTTGTGAAGGTGAAGAAACTATTTTTTTATATATAAAATAGTTTATATTTAAACCATTTAAGTGGTGGGGTTATATTTCCAAGTTATGAAATTCAAGCTCTATGTTTAAGAAAGACTATATTTTCAAGCGTTGTTTTAGAAATATTATAACTTTGAAATTGTTAAGGTTTTAGAAAAGGATATATTGGGAAAAGATATCATATTGATTTGGTTTTAAAAAGGGAAATGATATCAAAATTTTATGGTTTTGAAATGAATATTATATCCTGGTTTTAAAGTACAAATTATTTAAAATAACCGCGGTGTTATAACAACGTTTGGTTGTTGAAGAGACCGGGATCGGAAGTTGTCATACTCTCTGCCAACTCCGAAAACCACTTTAACAACCATGTACGCGGTGGAGATTCCAGAATGAAGTAGGATGGTGGCGGCGTTTCCTTTGAGGTAAATATATGGACCCAACTCCCGTGAGTTGGCATAAGGTGGCTAAAACAGGAGCGATTCTCGGGCCAATTGAGGTAGCACCTTTGATCGGACACATCCCTTCGATTTTATACATTGACTTTTGGATTGATTCGGTGGCCACTTTTGATTTTCTTTTTGGGGGTGTGGCTCGAGGTGGGCGGTAGCTGCGCGCTACGCGTTACCACCAGCCCGGATGCGTAATTGGTATATCTACCCTGGCATTGCATAGTTGTGCCGTGTCACCTACCCTATCGCGCCTTGTACGAGTTTCTATTTGTGTCGTACCTATGGAGTATCCTCTGGTAGCCTCCCGATCAGGAGGTATTACGGTACTGTATAAACTAATGGCATTTTATGTGTTAAGGTGGAAAATGTAAAGCCTTAATGCTATTTAAAAGTAAGCTTATTTTACAATTAGACACTATCATAATAGCGAAATATTACTACATAGTAAATAGTTTAACGGATCCTTAAGAGATGTGAATCCTGAGCATCTTTTGAGTTACTGCACTCATATTTATTCCTGTTGATTTAACTTACATAAGATCTTTGAGTTCTGACTCGAGTGTTTTGTCTTTTCAATTCGCTCGGGTCAGTTCGAGCGTTTCAGGATTTCGAAGACCTTAGCTCTAGAGGAAGAAGATGGAGATTTATATTATTATTATTATTAATAGCCCACTATACTCATACTGTTCCGCTGCATTGTTATTGGTATGTGTAACTCTAATAAATGTTGTAAGTATAATCGAATATTTTGTAAAACAGCTTTATAAACTGTATATTTGATTATTATATTTTATCCTTCCACTGTGAGATTCTATTTTGTTTTATTTCTTTCTAGTTTTCCTGATTTACCCCATAAAAATACGCCCTTTCGTATGGTTTGATTTGGCACGTGTATCGATTTAAAGCGTGCGAAAAGGCGGGATGATACAATCTGGTATCAGAGCTTTGGTTTAACGACAAACCTTAGCTTTGTGGGGGTCTGACTCTTTGTTAATAGGGTAATAATAACCTATGGGAGTCGCTGAGCGTATATATGAGAGAGTGTATTTGTTAGTGCTATAAAAGGTTTTAATATTGTGTTAATTTGTTCCGTTTTAGATTTATAAATTCTGGTTGATGCATGGGATGTTATGACATCAATAGGGATTTCTAAACACTGTATAGGACAGATCTAGGTGAATGAAATAATTTTGCCTATTATATTTTCTATATATATAAAATTAATTTTATCAAGATTATATTTGGTTGCAATATATTGGTTGTTAGGAAATAAAATTTATAAATAATAGTTGAAATAAGATTGAAAATAAAATAAATCAATTGGAAATTTTAGAACTTAAGTTCCGGAGTTTTGAAAATTTCTTTCGAATAATTTTGGGATATAATAAGAAAATATCATTTAGAAGTATTTTCTGATATTAGTATTTCGATACAATTTGGAAGAAATGCTTTAAAAGGGAATTTTGAAAGAAAATAAGTTTTTGTACTCCCCTCTCTGTCGCTGCAAAATAATTTCGGTGATGAGTGCACGCATCATTGACATTCATTTTCGAGTTTCGAAGTGGGAAGGCCACTGTAGTAGTTTTATTACAGATTTATTTTAATAAACAAATATAAATTTTAAATTGTTTAAATATAATTGGATATATAATTTGCAAGCATATGTTTAGCTATTATTTTTAAATGATTTTGAATAAAGACCCGGTATTTAATTCCTAAGTTTCCGTTAATTAATAGTTTAAATTAAGGGTAGTAAAATGGAAGTAATTAATAATTGGAGCCTTTAATTAAAATAAGAGATTTAATGCTAAGTTATAAATAAAAAGAAATTAAAGGATAGGTTATAAATGAAATAACAAGAAAGTTGAAAGTGTAACCTATAAGACAAAAGATATTATTGTGAACATTAAATTAATTATAGCTAATGAGAAAAACTTGTATAATTTTTCAATTTCAATCTTAAAGCATATATATAACTTACCAGATATAAGTTACAATGTTAATATGAAAATCTAATGGGAAATCTTACAAGTAAAGCATGAGGTAATGAAAGTATTCAATGAATTTGCTGTTATAAATGAGAATTTAATGCTATAAATTTAAGATGACTGAAAGAACACCAATTAAATATAATGAAAAGGTTAAATGAATCACCTTAATAAATAAGAAATTGATGTTATAGAGTTATAAACTTAGGTTGAAATTGAAATATTTCTAAATTTTAATATAATAGAAAGGTCAGAAATAAAATAATAAATAAGTTGAAGTTATTTCTAAATAAAATTGTAAGAAATAAATGAAAATAAAACGATAAATCATTATATGAAAAAAAAGAAATCAAATAACAATAGTTTGAAATGAAATTAACAAAAATTAACTTGATTTATTGTTTGGAAATTGTTGTTGTTTGGTCTATTGTTGTTTTGATTTGGGTTGAATATTTTCAAAATTGCATGTATACACAATTTTTTAAAGCTTAAAACTTTGTTTTAACAGTGGGTTTTAATTGCAGAGTTCTATGTAGAAAATATTATAAATGATGCTCAAAGCGCACCAAAAAACGCACAGCTCAAACCTTACGACTATTCACCTTGATTACTTTAGTGATTGCTTGATATGAGCAAGCATGATAATTTACACAATTTATTTTGAATAATAAGTCATACAATATAGGTTGTGTTACATGTATCCATTTATTAACAAAGCACACGTTGCGGTTTCATTTATACTCAATAAAACGACAAAGTTCGTTATATGAAAGATAAGTTTCTAATGCTAAAAGTGCAAAATTACCTTTGCAACCAAGATTAATTATTTGCATTAAATAGAGGGAATCCAACTCCATGCCTCTCGCATGCAAAGCAAGCGCATATGGGCTACAACCCCCTTCATGCCAATTTTTTCAATGTCTCTTACATATTAAATTGAAATTGTCGTTCATGATGCATTAATTTTTAGCTTGGATAGAGTAAATTAACTATTAGGTAATGCCAATCCTATAGAGGTAGCTATGGTGATGAGAGGATTGACATATGCTTCATTTTCTTGTGATTGTAAGAAATAATTAGATCAACAATGTTTATCAACATTAATAGATTTTCCTAGATATTGTAGCAAAGGTGTTTGGTGATTGTAAAAAATAAGTAGATCAACAATGTCATCATTAATAGATTTTCATGGATATTGTAGAGAAGGTATTTGGAAAATAAAGCTTGCGCGGTTGCTTGATCTAAAATGGAGGAAATATGGTAGTTTAAATAATATTTGTTTAAATAATAAGCCATGCAAAATTTATTTATTTATTCGGACAAAATGTATACATCTAAAAGTTAAGTTGTGGTCTACCATATGAGCTACTCCCCCAGTCATATCAACTTTTGTGTCTTTTATGGTCATTAAAAAGAAACAATCATTCATAGTGTGCTAGTCCTCAACTTGGTGGAGTGGGCCAACTGCAAGCACCAAGCCAATTTTGGAGCGAGTGCAAGCCTACTTTGCAATCTTGATTATTCCCCAAGTTACTTAGAGGGTGATGAAGTGGTAATGAAAATTAATTTTATGGTTTAAGATTTTGAGATTTAACTTCTTTATTTTCCATTCTGGTTTATTTCACCGATGTGTCTTATTTTCAGTTAGTTTCCATTATCTATGAATGTGGGATTGTATAGCATATATATCCATTAATCTTTATTTTTAACATGGGTTTAGACTTTAGAAAGAGAAACCGGATGTGTGTAACAACATCTCAAATAAATCCGTATGTATGGTTATCATAAATTTATATTGGTTACTATATTGGCCTATTCTATTACATTGTTTAATAAGTAGCAAAGTATTTCAATCTATATCTCCAAATTAAGTGTATTTACCTTTCTAATATGTTAATTAATTAGGGGGTCAACATAAGTTGTTTTTTCTCATTATTGTGGGAAATAATTTGGTTAACAACATTCATGAAGTTAATAAATAATTTCCCAGTTGGATATTATGGGGAACGCATGTGCATAATATGTTATCTTTGATGCATATTTATTTATCTCAATCAGGCTGCACTTACCTAAAAAGCTTGTGGAGATTCAGTGAACTCAAAGGTAACTCCTTTTTGTAGTCCTCTGGAAGTGCCAAACTTATTACTTAGGATCTTGTTTTTTTTTCTCATCATTATTTTCTATAGTTTTAAAGTAAAATTGGCTTCCACAATTTTCCCTCCTTTAAAACAGCACCTGGTACTTTGTTTTTCATATGAGGAGTTGGAGATCGAGATCGTGTACCATTGTCCTATATTACGGTGAGATTATTCATATTTTTCATTCTTTTTTTTTGCTTTAGTTTGTTATTTCATTTTGTTATGTGATGTGAGGCTGTTGATTGTATTATTAGGTAATTACTGATAAATAAATATGCATTACTTTATTGATATTGTACATAAGTGCTTTTCACACATTGCGTGAATGCATAATTTTAAATGATGCATTTGAAATACATTTTATTTTATTCAATTTGCATTATAACATATATTTGTGATTTGTACTTTTCTTGAAATAATTTTGTCAATAATTAAATTATAGTTTGACTAATATATACAATCTACGCATGTGATATGAATGTCATTGAAAAATCATGTTTATGTTCTAATAGTGCAAAAACATTTATTTTGACTTTCTACTAAAAAGACATTGAATTTTAATTCACCATTTCAGCTAAAACAGTTATCTCAATTTTACTCTTGTTTGTTTGAAGAAAGAGTTTAAAATAAAGCGGGAAATGAAAAGCATGTATACTCTTCGTTAACTCATTATTGGACTACAGTTGGTTTTTGTAGGGTACTTGTTGATTTTGGTGAAAAGGGTTCAAAATAATATGTACCATAATTTCATTATTAGTGGAGAAGAGAAGTGAAATACATTTGTCCTCATTGAAAGATCTTTCGTGTGATAGTTAGAGCTCGGGAACTAAACTAGATGAACTTATTTACTATTCCATGTTAAACAAACATTCTTATACAGCCGTGGGCACAGCCTTCCACACTCTCCTCTCTGAAAACTATCGGTTGAGGGAACAGTTGCGTGATAGCGTAATGCTTATATGAATAAGGTGCTGATAGTTGTGTTATATTGATGTATTAGATAAGGGCTTGAGCAGGTGCAAGTGATAAGAAATATAGATGGTTTTTTTCCTATAAGAAAATAAAATAAAATAAATTAGAAAATAGATCGTAAGATTATCGAATTTCATTGTAGGCAACGAATAAATCAATAAATGTAGTAGCGTTTTTGAGATTTTTCATCTCAAAAACATCCAAATATTTTTTACGAAGTAATTATGGTGTTTAACGCTTTTGTGATTATGAATCAAAAAAATTAAGTAATATTGATATTGCCTTTAAGAGGAGTAATTATGTTGTTTTATTTACACAATTATGGGGAGAAATAGATCAGAAATCGTTTCGTCATCTCGATTCAAGCACTGACAAAATTACACATTAAAGTACTAAAAACAATAAAATGACATTAAGAATTTTCATGGTTCAGATGTTCAAAGAATTATACGCCCATGGAAAAATGTCACTATCTTCTCTCTTGATTCTTTATACAAACAAAAATGGCAAAGAGTACAATTTTCGGTTAGTGTGTCTCAAAAAGAGCAAAATAAAATTCCCTCATTGTTTGCCACATAGAGGTCTCGATTAGCGTGTCCTTTCTATTTATAGTACACAATGGTTTACGTGGATTGTCAACATCATTCTTTCGTTCTTTTGATTTCTGCATTTGGATTGTGCCACGGGTCGACCATCCATCTTGCTTGTTTGATGTATACATATTATTACCGTGACCTTCGATGGAAAACTGAAATTTGGGCGGTTGAATTTTGAATGCAGGCGGGAAGTTCTAAATTGAGGCGGGAAGCTTGGAATTGAAGCTGGAAACCCCAAATTTGAGAAGACTATGACTTTCCAGTTCTGTAAAGCAACCGACTTGTGGATTGCGCGCATATGTGTGGGTGAAGCTACAATAAAAAACCGCCTCCCTCCCCCCACTGCGGGAAGGACTATACTATCACTAGCACTCTAGGACTTCGCTTTAATTTACTAGGATTTGTGCCTTTATTATGTTCGGGATGGTGATGCTGCATAGTATTTGTTCTGCGCCAACACCGTCGAGGTTGTACTGCACAATTCAATCCAAAATATCAGCAAAGTGTAGTGTAGAAGTTAAGTTGCATGGCTTAGTAGAAGAGATTATGTGGCTACTTTGGAGGGTGACTGGTCTGCATGACTCTATTTTGAGCCATTTTCGTCGATAGAGGACTACGGCGTTGCCCTTGCCCTTGAGTTGAGTTTAACGATCTTAGGGATGAAGTTGCGATCTCTTGGTTTGCCTTTGAGGAGTGAGGTTCGGCTCTTGGCTGCGGAACAATTATTCCATCGCCTCATCTTGCAAGTCTTTCATATTTCTGGATAGTGTTTCTAAGGATTGCGGCACTGTTCATTCACATCAAGATGGCGACGCATTCTTTAGCAGTTTGGTATTGACATGGGATTGTGGCGCAGTTTTGTTACTTCAAGATGACGACGCATCCTTTGTAGCGTTTTCCTTTGTAGCATTTTGATACTAAATTGCAGCGCGGACCTGCCACTTTAGATGTTAGTTTAAGATTCAAGTGCATCCCATTTGCGTATAATCGCTTATGGGGTGTGTCACGGTTTTGTAATGTTAGGATTGCTTTCGAGACTGTATTATAGCCTCCATTTCTCATTGTTACTTGGAGATTGTGTCATTGTTCCAACCTGTTAATCCTTACTTTATGGAGCTACATCGCAACCTTCATATCGGCACTTGAATGCTGCGCAACAGTTCTACTTGTTTAAGTGAGTGTTAGATTCGCAGATAAATTCTCGTACTTTGTGATTATTTCAGGTTCAACGCGGTATTATAGCACCCAAGTTATATTTAATGGAGAAGCGCGCTTTTTATGTTGTGTCATCGTCCTTAAAGGTTTGGCGTAATATTACCCAGATTTTGTTTTTGTATCCTTTTATTGGCCGATCTTCTAAAAAGTTGTACCTTTAGTCTTTTCACTCCTAAGAAAATACGTTTTGATTCTTATGTTATTCTTCTTTGTGATTAGTCAATTACATTTTAGGGATTTTTCATAATTTCAATTAGGCGGCGGAGATTCGAATTGTGGTAAATATATAATTTTCCTCTTCTTCTTCTTCATTGTTTTACACGCTTCAAAAAACGTTAAACACAAAATCTAATCCTCTCCAAGACAAGTTTCTTTTCCGAACAAATTAAGGGCATATTTCTTTTCTTGCTGCTTCCTTAGCTTTCCTTAACCTTTAACGATTATTGATAATTGATCCGATATATTTTCTTTGATATGGCAACCGTTTCCGTCTCTCCCATGTCTTTGCCATCTAGGGTATCCAAATTAAGGGAATAGAGGATGTTTTGGGTCATTTCAGGTTCGGGGTTATGTAGGTAGGGTTCATGAGCCTTGCGATCGCATCCACATGCCCCAGATGGATTCATTTCTATCCATCCCGAACATATTCGATGCGGACTTTAACTTCCCTCTAACCAAATTCTTTGTGAATGGTTTACTGTTGTTGGTATTGTCCCTATTCAGCTTACTCCTCTTTCTTATACTCTTTTGATTGTTACATTAATTCTTTATGCTGAGAAGAGCGCACCTCCCTTGTACGAAGAACTCCAATTCTTATTCTATCTCCATAAGAGTCCTTCCGATGGTGAATTTGTATTTTGTTGTGCTCAAGCAAAAAAGTCGGTTTTCACGTTTATTCCTGGTATGACCCAGAAGTAGAGCAACTAATATTTCTTTATTTTGAATTTTGATGACTTTCCTTATATTTTTTAACCACATTCAAATTGTCCTCTTTTTTTGATGAGACCACTGCATCATTCGTATCTCGTAGAAAAACCATCTAGGACTTGGGTGAAGATTAGAGGAAAACGAATTTATTTTTTACCGAGTTGCTACTGCGGAAATATGATTTCTTGCACACTAGGACAACTTCTTTCGTTCTTATTTTAATTTTCTTTAACTATAGATAAATTTAGGGGTATAATTTGATAAATTGGACAACGAAATTTTATTTCCTAGTCTTAGCCCTTATAAGGACTTTTACTAATCTTAGCACTTTTCTTATGTATATGTGAGATGATTGGGGATCTTACTGACGGGCTCTTTGATGATTCCTCGTCAAAGAAATTAGAAGCAAAGAAAAAGAAAAGAGGAGATAAGAGGATAAAGGACGATGCTTGAGCTTTTGACCAGCCCATCAAGAAATATCACACGTCCTCTTCTCCTCCCCTTGCTTCTGAAGCTCCATCTATCCCTCTTCTTCAGTCTCTCCATGACCCTTGAATTCGCTACTTACCTTTGTCTGAGGACATTATTACCGTCCTTGCAGAGAGGGTGGGGCATGTCACTGCGGATGGTTTATCTCACATTTGCTTCTTCCTCCAAGTCTTATCCTATCACCCTTCTATTTCCTACACTCTCCAACCCCGAGCTTGCTAACGAGCTCGAGAGGTCTTTGGCCTTCGTGTGTACCTTCTTCTACTTCTTTCTTTAATGGTGACTTGCTTTACCAATTTTTAGTTTATCCATCTTTTTTTTGTAGCAGGTAAGTGCTTTGGCGATTAAGGCTCAGAAGAAGGCAGAAGATGATTAGGTCTCATTCGCTGCTCGTACTGCCCAGCTTAAAGCAGACCCTACCGCGGTTGCTTTTGAGGAGACTAGATTGGAGGAAGAGCTCAGGGATCAATGAGAGAAAGCGGAGAAGGCGGCAAAGACAACGGAGGAGATCTTGATGTTGAAAGGTCAAGAGTTAGGGAAGAAAGATAAATTGTTAAGGAAAATGGAGAACGCGCTGAAGGATATGGACAAGCTTTCACAGATCATCTACTGTGTGCTTTATAAGTTGTATGCTGCGGTTAAGCATCAATTTTTTGTTGATCTCTTGGATAATGTTTTGCCGAGGTCAATCTTAGTTTCTTGGAGGACCCAGAGGAGATCGAAGATGCCCTTACTTATTGTAGGACAGAGTGGGCTAAGGAGCCGGAGAAGAAGAAAGATTCCCTATCTGCCTTCCAAAACATCTCTTTTTAGCGAGATGATGAGAATGCGCCATCTAAGAAGACTGAGGCCACCTCGACCCCTCAAGTTAATGTAATTATCCGACCTTTGTAAATGATTTTTGCTTCTTGTGTAATAAAAATACTTTTGTTTTTTTTCTTCAAATTTTGTTGCGCTTAATTTCTTTAGTTTACTAGTTTCATGACCGCATTACAAATGACAATGATATTTTCGTTCTTTAGTCTTCTAAGGAAGTATTATTTACTAAACTCTTGAAGGAAAGCATGAGAAAACTTCAAACTCAGCTCGTAGATCATCTTGGTCTTAGTGCGGGGCGATCCGCAAGTGTAAAAAAGAATTAAATGAGTTGTTCACACAACTTAGAAAGGAAACTCAGGGGTTGCTTTTCAAAATTGACCAAATAGTTAGGGAAAAAGAAGCTCTTAGCGATTTTGTATTGCATCGATGGTGGTATGCTTTAGAGAGCGGTTCCTTTCCACCCGACAGCCCTCATTTGGACTAGTTTAGGCTTTGAAATCTAAATAGGGAGTAAACGTTGTGTATAATTATCAATTTTCTGTACGTGAATTTATTAGATTTTCCATATAAACTTGTTCTTTATATGACATGTTTTTTTTTTTAAATTTTAACTTCGTGCATCTCGACTTCTTTTGAATCGAACTTTGATTACTACCAACTAGGTCGATCTTCGTTGGCCTCCCTCCGAATCTGTCGAAGCCTTTGAGTCTAAAAATCTTTTGTTCCAAATCGCTGATGGCTTGGATGAAACCAGAGCGTCTGAGTTTGAGGTTGTGGGCACAAGTTTTTCGTGGCTTTGGAGAAAGAGAGTCTCCGTTTGACAGTTACTAACAAGGGCATGAAAGAGACTTGAACAATGTCCTTTCCGAGCTCAAGGAAGCAAACGATGCACTTGAGTGTCAGTATCAACATAATTTCAAGTTGAGTACTAAGCTGGATGTTGCAAACTCTAAAGTGACCGAAGTAGAGAAGTCATTGAAGGATGGTGAAGCACTTTATGAGATCATTTGTGAAACGGAGATTAAAGAGCTAACGAAGAGTACAGAAGACATGTCTCTTCAGGCTGCCCACCAAATTGAGGAGAATGAGGATGTCGAAGGACGAGAGAAGGCAAAGAGACCTAGCTTGGGCGCGACCCTTACTCCCTCTACAGGCATGGACACCTCGTTGGCGGATGAACGGAGGAAGAAATTAAAAGTAAACTTCCAGGTAAACTCAATGAGTTGCAGCAGATGGAGCGACAAATGCCAAGGGTGCTTCCTTACTCACAGAGGAAGGGGTGGAAAGCGGATACTCTTAAATATTTTGGTGGCTTTTATAGAAACTCAAAGAAGACTAAGGTTGAACTAATTGATACTTTAGAGAAAACAAGAAAGGATGTTGTGCACAAGATCTACATGCTCGAAGATTTACTACGAGGAGCTCAAGCTACCCTTAGTGTCGTAGCAGCACTAGTCGACGTGCCTGTGCATGATCGGATTGTCGACCTCGTAGAGAAGCTTAGAAGGGAGAAGCTTAAAGACAAGACGGGGCAGATCGCTTTACAAAGCACAATCGACGTTTTTTCCTATTTTTTACAGCGCTCTTATCTAAGCTTCCTTTATATCAAAGAAGATTTTGAGGTGACTACGGAGGATCCGACAGATCACTAAGCAGTTGTTAATTATGATCCAAGAAATATCTTTCGCTTTAAAATAGACCTGCCTTTGGCTAGCATGCCTAAGCTTAGATGTTTATGATTAGCGCGGTATTTTAGATTCCTATAACTTTGGATACTTTTGTAAGACCATGTTGCATAATATTTTTGGTTGTACAAATGCTCATAAGGGTACTGTAAAAAACATTTATTATTTTTTCTTTTTTTGAAAAGACGTAAATTACTTGTGAATTTTTACTAGATTGCGCTTCCTTTTAACTTTATTGGTCTGGATTCCTTGATTTTTCAGCCTTGCACTACTAGGCGATGTTCGGAGACAACCGACTTGGGGGTAAGGCTCAAATCTGCTCTGATTCGAATTATCGAACTGGAGGGACTATTAACAGACACCAAAGACAAATATAAGGTTTTGTTTATGAAGATAAGACCACGACACTGAATGACGACCTTGAAGGGTGTTAATACCTCAGATATTGATTTAGATGACAACAACCATATAAATATTGATAGTAATGTTTTTTTAAAGTTGTGTAGTATATATTGCAGAATATTACACAGGTACAAAATGATTAAACTTGAAGACTGATCAGTATAAAGATCAAGAATGACGATTTAGTGATGATGATCAAGACTCATGAGCTTAAAGACAAAAATTTGAAGAGCTCAAGAATTTAGTATATAGTTATAAGTCATTAGAATAAATTGTTAAATTCCTTGATAGCCAATTCTGATCTTTACCATAATTTTTTGATCTTTGATATTTAAAAAAAAATTAACTTCAAAACAAATTTTAAAAAAATTTATGAAAGTTTTTTAATAGCTCAAAAATATTTAAAAACAATGTTTAGATTATTTTACAGAGTATAGGATTTTAAAAATAATTTAAAAAACAATCATTTTCAAATTTCACTAGCATATGTCGATATACATATTTTTATATATTGACGTATGGACCGTTGGGGAGATGATTTTTAAAGTTTGATTTTTGATTATATCTCTTCATGAATATACACTTTCTTTTAAACACCGTTTACACCAGTGAAAATATGCCGTTCTAATTTTAAAAAGCTGTGATTGTTTATTACATCTTTTCATGAATAAAGACATCTTTTTAAACACTATATAAAGGGTTAGAAAACAAATTTTTTTAACTAATTTTTCATCTTCTTTCTCTAGACTTTCCTCTGTTATTTTCTCAAAAACAAATTCTACTTTGCTCTCTACGAACTATTCAAACATTTACATGTACTTTCTCATCAATTCAAATATCAACACTCTATCAGAAGGGCTATAAGTAATCTTGTATCCCAAGTACAACTGCTGGTATTTGGAAATCAACAACTTTACTCTTATTTGTTTGCCCGTTCAAATCAAGTGGGTATGCTTAATAGTTCATCTACATTTAGTAGATGATCTTGTAGCTCAGTAAATCAAGAGAGTTTGCTTTAGACTCATGATACATGAGGATGTACCTCGTAGCCTTGAAATCGGGATTGTATTTTGGTTTGCTTTCTATCTAGTTTAAAATTGGCGACTGAAAAGAAATATGTACAAGCAATTGTATGAGACTGGATGTCTGATTAGTTAATCCGAACCGGTATAAAATTCCTTATGGTTTCTCTCCTATTTTACTGCTTTTATATTTATCTATGATTGCATCTACACTGATACTCACTCCCTCTAGTGTTACATTAGTCTCATGATCTATTATTCCACAACCCACATTTGATATCAGTGCATTAGTTTTCAAAAACTCGTAATTTGATTTTTGAAGAGATAAATGGCTAGTAACACCGATTGTTTACTTTTTATAACTTTTATAGAAAAACAAAATCATGAAACCTATATGTTACTATGAAATAGATTAAAAAATAATTATTCTGAAAAGTCACTTGATGTTTTGGATAGGTATAATGTGAAATTGCAGAAATAAGTATGTTATGTGGCAGATGGTGAGCATACACTTGATATTCATACTTCAAAAATTAAGGACAAATGAATATTAAATGATGGATACTCAAGACACATGATGAAAATTCGAAAATCATAAAAGTTATAATTTACAAAGATGAAGGGTTGGTTAACTTCAAAATTAAATAAAAAGGATATGTGATGGACGTCGGCAATGTCAGTAACTCTAAAACTCCTATTATTTCTAATGTTTTGCTAGTTAGGAACTTGAAATATAACCCGTTTAACATTAACAAATTTTGTGATAAAGATTTTAAAATTAAGCTTGAAAAAGATATTTGCCACATCGAGGATAATGAGTCTAAAATTATCTTTGAATGTACTAGGAAATGTAGTATTTACGTCATAAGTATAAAAGTACCTTTGTCTTTTGGGTAAACCTAGTGAAACTTGGATTTTTCATAAAAGATCTGGCTTTTTAAAATTTAAACACTTATCTAAATTGCTTAGAATTTTGATTTTGATTTTGATTTCACAATTCACAAGTATATCATATTTAGGGGGAGTATTGTTTTTGATCCATTTATGTTGATGGCAAGGGGGAGGAAAATATAAAACATAACACATGCACATATTAAGGGAGAGTAATTTAACTCAATGAGAGTTGTATTATATTTTATATATAAAAATATTTACATAGTTGTCATCATAAAAAAAGGAGAGATTGTTAATACCTTAGATACTGATTTTGATGGCAACAACCATATAAATATATACACTAATGTGTTGTTAAGTTTTATAGTATATATTGCAGAATACTGCACATGTATAAAATGATTAAACTTGAAAATTGATTAGTATAAAGACCAAGAATGAAGATTTAAAGTTGATGATCAAGACTCGTGAGTTCAAAGACAGAGATTTGAAGATCTCAAGAATTTAGTGTAAAATTACGAGTCATTAGAATGAATTGTTAAAGTCTGATAATATATTTCGATTTTTATCACAAATTTCTGATCTTTGATATTTTAAACAAAATTATTTTAGTTTTAAAATATATTTTTATATATTTTATGAAATTTTTTTTAAGAGTTCAAAAATATTTAAAACTATGTTTAAATTATTTTACAAAGCATAAGATTTTTTAAACAATTTAAAATAAAAACATTTTCAAATTTCATTAACATATGTCGACATACATGTTTGCATATGTCGATGATAATTTTTAAATTTTGATTTTTGATCACATCTCTTCACGAGTACGCAGTTCCTTTTAAACACTACCTAAACCAGTGAAAAAATGCCTTTTAGTTTTAAAAAGTTGTGATTGTTTGTCACATCTTTTCACGAATAGCTACATTTTTTCAAACACTATATAAAGGTTTTTTTTTAAATTAACCGACTTTTCATGTTCTTCTTTCTCTAAACTATATCTACATATTTTTTTCAAATACAAATTCTACTTTTCTCTACAAATTATTAAAACATCTGCATGTATTCTCTCATCAATTCAAAGACTGAACCACTATCAGAAGGGCTATAGGTTATCTTATATCCTAAGTACAACTGTTTGTTTTTGAAAATTAACAACTCTATTCTTATTTTTTTGGGTGTGCTTGTTACCCATTTAAATCAAGTGGTTGTGCTTAGTGGCCCATCTAAATCTAATGGGTGATCCTCTAGCTCGGTAAATCAAGAGAGTTTGCTCCGGATTTATGATACAGGAGGGTGTATCTCGTAGCCTTGGAATCAATATTGTATTCTGGTTTGCCTTCTTTCTGGATTAAAATTGACGATTGAAAAGAAATCTATACAAGCAATCATACGGGACTGGATGTAAGATTTGTTAATCCGAACCAGTATAAAATTACTCGTGCCTTCTCTATTACTTTACTTTATTGCTTTTATGTTTATCTATGATTATGATTACATCTATGATTGATTGTTAGTATAAATCTGCGTTTTTAATATGTGATTTGATATTAATCTTGAAAGAATTTTAGAAGGTTTACATAAGTCTGAAAACACTATTCATCCTTTTTTCTAGTGTTAAAATCCATTATTCCACAATTCACAAATGGTTGTCTCTTTAGGTCGTTAAACAAACTAGTGTAGAAAGTGATCTTATCATGTCCTTTATCGTCGATGTTGTATCGAGGCCTGGTGGTGTTCTTTCGCCTCCGTCGGGGGCTAATCTTAATGTTATTTTCTAATGGAAATATGATTTGAAGAAGTATCACGAGGCCAAATTTCATGGGTTGAAGAATTACTACAGAAAGGGCTCATTTTCGACTTCTTAGGCAAGAAGCGGTTTTAGTCAATATTTTGCGCCATGGGACCGTGGATCTCACCGTTATGACAACATCATAATCGACGATTCCTCTGGGGCGAATTTCAATCGTAGCGTAGTTTGTTTTATTATAAGCCATAATTTCGACCTTAACTTTTGATGCAATTTTGCATGACGATAAATTTATTCTCTCCTGCCATGTGTGCAAATGCGAGGAATCATGCAGCTACGAGCAGATTTTCAGTAAATTTTAGTTTTTAGTATTTGCTTGGCAAGCTTTATTTATTTTATGGAATTGTATCTGATTTCTAGGTTGTACCACATTCCATGCATTATCCTTTCTTGCCATTCTCAATTGATTGCTCATGCAGTTCATGCTTCTTGAGCTTGTTTTTGGTATTCATGCTCTATCGTGCGCTTAGCACGGTATGCTCGCTATTTGGGTGCAGACTATATTTTAACGGTGAAGTCAGGTTGCGTATCAACAACCTTTTAATTCCTGCGTTTTGTTTTTCGTACTGGTTCGGGCTGTATAATATCCTTACGTTCAGTGTAATTGTTTGGCCGAGAAGCCTAGTTGCATATGCTACAACTTAATGTTACTAGCTATGTTAGTGAAATTAACACAGAGATATTTTTATATTTGTTTAGCCCGTCTAATATCCCTAAGCTCAGTTTACTGTATTACTATTTTCCATAATAATGACAATGTTTGTTCTACAGGTAACATTGATTGTACAAAATAAGACTTAAGATGCTTTGAATTTCATGTTCTCGAAACTAGATTTCCATCATGTTTTGATTTGATCCGAGGGTTGATCTAGAATTTGCCTTTGAGTTTGGCATTAGTTTTTAGGCTAGCTTCACCATTCTCATTTCCGAGAGTGCCGCTATCAGTCACACGCTGCATAGCCAGTGCAGTCGATGAGTGATGAAGGTGAGCCATTGATGGTTAGGGAAAGTTGGCCTAAAAGCGGTATGTTGGACCATGCATCTTTCTAATCCCTTCATGCGTTGGTTTATTAGGTTTGTGAATGATTGAAGAGCCGTTAGGACAGGGTCTGAGATAGGCTCTGCAGAAGCTTCCATCTCGGTTTGGGCTTAGAGGGGATGAATGACCTTTTTGGGATTTTTGAGGCCATGTGCAATTGCTCTTGGGCAAGAGTATTGGAATCTGTGAGATTCATGGTATTGTAATGATATTTGAAAAAAGTATTTAAGTTTTGCTAAAGAGGAAAACAATGCCCTCCTTCTAGCGTTAAAAATGTTAATAAGGTTTTCCATCTCAGAAACAACCAAGTGATTTTTATGAAGTAATCACAGTGCTGAACGCTTTCGTGATTATGAGTCAAAAAAATTGAGTAATATTATTATTCCTTTTAAGTGCGGTAATTATATTACTTTAAAGCTTACACAATTATGGTGAGAAATATACGAGAAATCGATTCGTTATCTCAGTTCGAGCATTGACAAAATTAAACAATAAAGTAAAGTACTGAAAACAATAAAATAACACAGAAAATTTACGTGGTTTGGATGTTAAAAAATGTTACGTCCATGGGTAAAATGTCACTATCTTCTCTCTTGATTCTTTGTACAAACTAAAATGATAGAGTACAATTTTCGATCAGTGTGTCTCGAAAAGAGTAAAGTAAAATTTCCCTTTTTTTGCTAGCATCCTTTCTATTTATAGTACATAGAGGTTCACATGCATTGTTAATGTCATTTTTTTTGCTATATTGGTTTCTACCTTTGGATCGTGCCTTGTTTCGACCATCAATCTTACTTGTTTGATGTGCACGGATTGTGAATATGGCATTTGGTGGAAAACTGAAATTTGAGCGGTTGAATTTTGAACATAAACGGAAAGTTCGAAATTGAGGCGGGATGCTTGGAATTGAATAACAAGCTGAAGTTGTGAAAAGATTTTTTTTCCAACCAGAAGTTGTATAACTCAGTCCGAGACTTGAAGTCCTGAATTATGTAATGATTTGTTAATAAAGTCTATGACTTGAAATCTTATAGTTATTTTTTATTAGTCGAAATGTATAAGCTTCTAAATAAGAAGTTCACACAAAATTTGAGAACCCGAAATTCATAGTAAATTAATGGGCTTGAAGTTCATGAATTAGAAACCCGAAGCTTTCTTGAAACTATGTGAAATGTTAAGATTACACTTCTTGAAGAAGTTAAAAGAGATAAATACATCTTAACACAAGATTATGACAGTGCGTTCAAGAGATTTCAAAAATCACAAAATGAGTTATATCTTACTTACATCTTTATATCTACATATTATATTGACCAAATATCCTGAAGGTATTGTGTTGTATGACATTTCAAATATGTCTTGAATTGAAAATTAATTATTAATTTAGCTTTGAAAAGGATGTTCATTATTTATAAAATATGAATTCAAATGACATTTTAGTCCATATTTCTCATTTTTCATTTCAGTTTATATGTTGTAGTTGGTTTAAAATGTTTTCCCCTATTATATATACTTCTATGTAAAAGTACACATGGTCAATTTATAGGTTCTATGCAACGCGAAATATAATTTCATTTCAATATGTGCAGCTTTAATTTAATTATTCTCTCTGTTGCTTTCTCATTGATATATCTAAATATAGATCTGATCTTTACTAATCGCACTATGTTATGAAACCTAAAGTTTTGACAAATTATTTTTGGGTGCATGAGTCAAACTATTTAATTAACGAAATACATTATAGTATTATCTAGAGGTGATAACTCATATAACGTACTATTTAAGTTTATGGATGTGTGTATATATATTAATCTCTTGATGCGATGTTTTCTTTAAAATTTATATTGCAAATCCAACATCCGAGAAGAGATGTTATAGAAATTTTATTTTGATTGCAATTCCTTCAAAAGAAACATTATATTTCCTGACGGAATATCATATAAAACATTAGAAGTAATAAAAATAATTTATCTCTAAAAAAAGGTGTTGTATACCAATATTACAGTTCAGAAGTAGTGGTTCTATCTCTTGCATCTTACTTTCATTTGGTGCATATAATCTTGTTACTGTATTAATAGTTTGATGTGACAAAGAAATGAATGTTGATTTTGATTCTGACTTATTCAAAATTGTTGGCCAATTAACTTTTTATGCTGAGAAATCTAGAGTCTTCGTATAGATTTATTTGGATTAATGATGATGTTTTATTAGTTGATGATTACTCATGATATACGCGGATATATTTGTTTCTGGATCTGTCACTATGTTCACTATTTGTTTATTTGCACGGCTTCAATTCAATTTCATTCAAAAGCCGTTAAAAATGATTTTAAGATATTTTGTTTCACACTTCACGATCTGATCTATGACATAATAATCTTGAGCCAATAGGAAATTCGGATGCAGATAACACTGGCAAGCTAGTTGATAGGAAAATTACTAGTGGAACGTGATTTATGTTGAGACATTCAATAGTTGCATCATTTTCAAAGATAATATCTGCATACTTTTCATTTCAACCGATTTTTAATTAGTAGACATTTTTCTTTTATAAAACCCCTTCCATAAAATCAATTTTGTTGACCTTGTTTCAGATTAGTCATTTTAGAAAATTTGATTTTTTTTTGATTTGATCTTAAATGACTACATTAACTAATCTCGCTCCCTACTGATTATAGAAAAGATAAATAGTGATTGAAAAAGCGACGAGTGCTGATATTAATCATATATTATAACTTTAGACTGTATATTTAGTAAATTTCTTTAGAAATTTAAACAAGAGTTATAAAACCTTTTTGTTGGTAAAATATTCCACGACCATCTCTAATTCTATTATATTTCTAACGACCATCACTCATCAAAATCCAATATAGTATGTCAATATGTGGTATTTTAGATGGAAAATCGTTCGTTTTTCATTTTATTATATTTTTAGCAATAAAAACATCCAAAGTATTCACTCTCATTTAAAAGTCCCTACGGTTATGCATGGGTAAATTACTTGAATTTTTTTATTATGTGCTTCCATGCTCATTTAAAAGTCCTCACGGTTATGCATGTATGGAACACATATCAAAATTGATTGATTGAATAGACAAGGCAATTCTAATCTCATTTAAAAGTTCCCACGGTTATGCGTGGTTAGAAGATACTTGAATTCATTTTTTTAGAAAAAAATTAAGAATACTACTAATCTCATTTAAAAGTCCTAATGGTTATGCATGCTTAGTAGATATTCAAATTCCTGATATAAATATACCACAAATAGACACAACAATATGGTTTTATATAATGACATTATCCCTATCATTCTAAAGTGGAATATGCATCAAATAGAGTATTTATGATTTTTTTGTTTTGTTATTGAAATTTAATATTTATACTCGATTGGGTATTAATATTGTAATAATATCTATCACTTTATCTCTATTTTTCTACCACCGTTACTCTTTTGATAACAAAAGGGGGAGAGCAAAGTTAAGATTTTGGCAAACAAAGGTCAAATATTTTATTTTGTATTTTCTATTTGCATCTAGGCTCATTTGCATATTTTTATTTATTTACATGCATATATGAAAGGGGAGCATTCAAATAGGGAGAGCAAATTCAATGATCAAATACATTTAATAAAATTCAAAATATTAAATATATTTTGTTATCATCAAAAGGGAGAGATTGTTGAATATGCAAGTATATGATTTTGGTTTGATGATAACAAATATATATATATATATATATTCATTTAAATGTATTTGTTAACGTGCTATATTATTTTTTCACATAATAGATATTTGCTGAATAAAATAAATAACACAGAATTTAAATTCAAACAGATATTTTATTTAAACAAATATTTGTTACAATATTGAATAGTACAAATTTAAGCTCTCACTACATATATATATATATATATATATATATATATATATATATAAACTTCAATTACATTACAATTTCAATCACATCACATTTTTCATTATATATACATTTTCATCTCACTACATTTCACTCATTCACTCGTATTTGATCTTCAACTCTATTTCAGATTGAATCCAGCATCTGAGTAATCTGCAAAATAAATACTAACGTAGTAAAATTAAAAAAGAAATATTTGTGCAGTGTAAAATAAAATGTGTATTTTGAAAATGTTATCGCCTTAGTTATTTGGGTTGTTCGTCGTCATTTAGTTTTGAATTCATCATACACGAACAACTTATGACAAGCACAGTGTATCATTGTACATGCCAAAAGGCCGTGCACACCAGTATACACTTGACAAACTGCGGGGACAGGTGAGCACAAGGTCAAACCCAATCAAAAGTCGGGTTCAACTCAAGTGAAATACAAATAAAGTCACGATATTAGCACAAAGGTCAAACCCGAGCTATAAGCTGGATTCAACTCAGGTGAAATTCCAAAAATCTAGATGAAGTTCAAGTGAAAAAAATGAAAAGTGACATGCACAAGAAAACAATGTAGCTAGTTAGATATGGAACCAGAGGTATAGTTTCAAGTGCACAACAACATCGAGTAGGCCAGACCTCATATATACTATGAACATGAATCAAATGCAATCAACTGAAGTGAAGACCTGACAACATGTATGATATGATCAAAGGCAACAACATCAACCAAGGTCAGACTACACAGTCAAATGCAAGCATATGAATACAAACTCAGACTGTAAATACAAAGTTCAGTAGCACGGCACAAAGGCACGCAACACAATCTCGACCAAAACATGATGTACTTGTCAACAAGGACATAGTTGATGCATGCAGACTTCAAGATGTAGTGCATAGTCAAACTGAAACAACATATACACATGCCCAGGCTATATCAAAGTCCAATGCCTTCAAATGAACAAGACCAAAACTGAAAATAAAATGGCATATGTATATACACATGATATGGAATGTGGTGAACCAAATTGAAACAGACTTGTATACCCCACAAGAATGAACAAAGCCTCAACAGTAAAGCTCTGGAACAAAATCAAAGACAACTAAATCATGGAAAAGTCTTAACAATACATACACACACATGCATATGCATGTGTACACATGGTGGCATGCAACATTGAAGCCACTGGACTACATGAAGTCTAATAATAACCAATGGACTTAGACTTGAAGTAACAAGAAGGATCAACAAAACCCAGAAATGATGACTGGAAACACTATAGCAACTCAACACAATGCATATGTTAGCAGTGATGTACACTTTGAACCAAACAACTATACATAATGTGAAGATATCAAGTGAAGGCCACACCAGCTTGAATGTACATAAGCAACAATGCACATCAACTATCAAGTACAGACTCAATGAAACAACACTGCAAACAAGTCACATGTTCCAAACGACTAATGTCACACTTAACTTCAAGCATGCAACCGAATACAAGTCGAAATGCTCAGCTCACAAAAATGCAAAGCTATGCCAGAAAGTGCAGACCACATTCATATAAAACCATGGTCAAGTACATATACATATATATCATGTATGTGTAGTGATAACTCGTACAGCAGCTCGAATGAGCACGTGCACTTATATACATATGCAACAGCCGGAATACAACTAGGGAATCACTAAACGATTGAGGTAGCAAGACAATAGTTCCGGATAAGTGAAACATGGAGATGACATTGATGTACACATATAAAACAGTGGACAATGTAACCCATACCAATGTCATGATACAACTACAGATGCAAGCAAGTCAGAAAATCAAGGCATGTAGTCGTGGTGACCAAGATAATAACAAAGTCAAATTTACACAAAATCAAAGTGGCCAAAGTCAAATGTAATAGCAGTTTCAAGTTGAGTAAGTCAGTGCCGAAGTTAAATATTATCACAGTCAATAAGCACAAAGAAAGGAACCAAAGTCAAGTTTAGATGCCAGAAAATCAAGCCGTGGTAGCCAAGGAATCAAACAAGTCAGAATCGAGCCATGATAATCAAGTAATCACAAAATATACGAATTTGAACAAGTTAGTACAAATCTCAAGCATTCAAGAAAAATTGAACAGCAAAACAAATTATCAGACAATCGAATATTTAGGGATTTGAACCCTATTTATACCCAAAGTCACCATTGCCCCAAAATCCATCGAGTTCAAGCAAGCCAATCGGTAAAGCAAAAAGCATAAATCACATACCATTAAAATCGAACTCGATAGAGAAGCAGCAGCAAGCAACAATCAACGGAGGGATCAAATCGAAGAGTATTTCATCATTGAAATATCAAGCAGCGCCTCATTTTCAAAGCCCTAGTTTATAAATTTGGACGAACAGGTATAAAAAAGAAAGTGGCCATTTTTAGCGCGAAGGAAAGAAGGTCGAAGGAATAAAAAGAAAAGAGGGATTTCTTATTTGGGTCGGTTGCCATAAATTATCAATTGGGCTTTATTTTTAAAATTAGGGTTTGATTTTTAAATTGTTTTTCAATTTTTTTTTTCTTTTAAAACAATTGTAAAGTCTAGTGTGTGACTAGGGGATGAACTACAGTGGTGTAGTTCGAGAATTCGTGACTCAATGGCTGAGTTGTGGTAGAGTTTTGAGTGTAGAGTTAAGTTAGTCAATAGCGGGTGTCGCGAGTTTACGTGTGTAAGCGTCTGACTACTTAATTTCTACAAGAAACCTTGGTGGCAGCACGTAGGTAGGGTTTTGCCGAAGCTGGGTAAATCTGTGTTGTTCTGTTTCTGTCTTTTATATTCTACTATTATCCATGTTGCTATTTTTCTGCTATTATCAGTACTGCGATTATTTTATATATTTCCGTATTAAATTTTTATAATTAATAATATCACCCTATTCACCCCCCTCTAGGGTGAAATCGATCCTACAATATATACATAATTAAACATATAAAATTAAACATATATATATATATAATAGTTAAATATAATATATATAAGGCTAAATAAAATGTATATATATGAATAATTAATTCCATTCAAATACTTAAAGCATATATATATTTTATTTCCAAATCAAAATTATCATAATAAACATACAATAATAATTTTATCATTATTTTATATATATAATAAATAGTTTTGTTCATAATAATTAAAAATATTAGTAATAAATATTAAAAAAATCAAATTTAAAATGTAAGAAAATTTAGGATCATAAAATACAGGTTCAAATTTTCTTTTTCATGATTTTTTGAAATAAAATATTATTTTTAATAAATAAAAGAATTTTTCAACCTAAGTAATTTAATTATTAAAAATATTAAATGTTAACAAAATATTCTGAAATTTTTTCCATGGGTTACTGCATTGATGCAATATTTATTTTAAATATGATAAACAATTCAAATAATCAAAAAAGATAATTTAAAATTATTTATATAAAAAAAATTATTTTCGAATTTGATAATTAATATTATGTATAAATAGGCGAAAGGAAAAATTCTTAGCCGTTTATACGCTATAAATATACATATATGTAGTTATATGTTTAGAATATGCATTAGTCTATATTTAAATTAATATATAAATATACATAAAATAATTAATAATGAATTTTTTTAATTTCTTACAGCAAATTATGTTTATTTATACATAAATTATAACATATAATAATATAACCATGCACATAACCAAACTAATTTGTGACAACTACATATACCTACGAAAATCTCACCTAACTAGTTATACAACATTGATATATATATATATATATACAAATTTGAGATTATTCAATATTAAATCATAAATATGATATGATTACCTTTTATATAAATAAAATACTAATTGATGATGCCTTTGACTCCGCTTGAATCAATGAATTTCCTTCTTTAGTTATGCTCGATCTGTTAGATTGCAAGTCTGGAATCGTCGACCTTTTCTATCAAATAGTGCTTTTACTTAACTTGAATTGATTTGAGATTCTTAGAACGGATATAGGGATTAATTTCGGCCAGCAAACTTGATAATTATGGCAGTCAAAAGTTGTTTTTTGATCAAGGGTTTATATATATATATATCATTATACAAGAGAGATATTAGGACAATCTCATTACCTATTCTCTCTTAATCTTAGCCGTCCATCTCTAGGTCTAATCCTAAGCTTTAGCCGCCTCCATTGTCAAAGCCGAAATTTGCAGCCCTATTGATAGGCTTTAAAACCATTTAAGCCCAAGCCAAAACGCTACGTAGTTAAATCTAATTTAATGGCTTATTGATATCGTATATCGATTGGTACATTTATAACTACCATAAATATATATAACATTTTTTATTTCTCAAACTATATTCAAATTTTTATAATTAATATTTCATAAATATTAATTAATTTAATTTATTTATAACAATTATAAACTAATCAAATCATTCGGTCTTAATGGAATTCATCATTTCAGTTGTGTAACTCTTAGATGTAAATTTGGTCAGCAATAAACACCGAACTATTCGAATGTAAACATCTACACGTCACTTGACAAGTGGTGTGACATTATGACCAAATTTATCGCTTATTCATTTTCAATTAAATCTTATTTAATTTAATAAGCATTACCCGTTAGTGCCATTTATATACACCAATTCTCTTTGGCAAAAAATGTACCACTTTGGATGTATGGAATTTGGTAATGGTCAAAGTTCCAATATTGTCCGTATTCAACTCTATAGTCCAAACACAAAATCCATGGTTCAATAATAACAATTATTATTAACCGTACTACTCTGACCAAAGATTTTGACTTTGGGTTGAGTTGACTTTGACCATGATACTAACCTCATATAACAGAAGTGACGAATCCTCTCTTGAATAGCGTCTTCCTTCTAATAATTCCACTCGACCCAACTATAATCATTTGATGTATGTCATTCCATGATTTGACTATAATCAAAGTAGATTTTTCATACTGAATGTTGACAGTATTCTCCAATCGACAGAATTGTGCAAATTAGTCACATCGATATTTTCTATTTGACCTTAGTTGTATTAATGAATAGAAAATTATCGAGTGAGTCATTCCATAGTTATCCAATAACTATCAGTACGTAACCCCTTGATGCCTCCCATAGTCATGAGAAATACACTTCCAACATTTGAATAACGTTACGTACTCTAGTCTCGTTATTGATGTTATATCAGTCTTGAATAAAATTAAAATATAGTTTGATTCGTTTTATATTTATTAAATTACCGTTTAGTTTTTCAACATGAACGGATGAGGTAGTATACACGTTACCCGTATATTGCTAAGATACTATGTAGTGCTGGGGTAAGTGGAAGAAATTAACATTGGTACTATAACTGCTTTAATGAAGAGAGAAGCCAAATGTTGGGCGGGGCTTTTGAATCATAGGACGTGCGTTCTTTCTTCAGCCAGAGCACCCAAGTTTAACCTAACCTTTCATCTTCCTCCTTCTGTAAATGTCCAAACTCACATTTCAATTGAAGAAGTAAAATTATTGTTACAGGTAGATGTCAGCAGGAACACCTCTACACGATGTTTTCAGGTATAACACAAGTCAACATTTCTCAAAACAACACCAAATAGAAGTACAAAAGGAAGAGTTCGAAATTTTAGGTTTTTCCCTGTCTTTATCGTTTGTCCGGATTTTATAGTAGGGAAGCAATTTCACTGCTAAACGTGACGGCTACGGAGCTCTATCTGCTTGATCCTCCCTGAATTTCGGTAACAATTTCAAATTTTGAATTGGTTCTTACGCTTAGTATTCGATAAACTTATTTTAATTAATATTTACACTACAATATCAGTTTTATCCGCATACGTTACATCAAATTATCTAATAGTGTTGGTACACCGATATACGTTAATATTGGTTTACCAGTTGGTTGATATTACCACGGTAACATTAAATTTCAATTACCATAACAACCCTAGAATAAACTAAGTTCTTAGATTCTTGTAGAGATGGTTATAAATGCTTTACCTTTGATTCATCCATGTTGTCAAAGCTTCATTGAAATTTGAACTATTAATTGAATATCACTAGTACAACAACTAAATTATATGGTTATTATTAATTATGGTTTTATTCTACTATATTTTTGTACAATGGTAGAATATTTCAGTCACAATCATTGAATTAAGAGTACTTAACCTTCCAATATGATGATTGATGGTTGACATAAATTGCATTTCTCGCGATTCTAAAAAATAATTTGATCAACAATGTTCCTCGACATTAAATTGGATATTATGGATAAGGTATTTGAGTAAGAAAGCTTATGAGGTTAATCAATGTTGTCAATGTGTGCGCTTTGGTGCAAAATAGCTCAAGCTGTAGCCACTGTGCCTTTTAGCAATCTAAGGCGCAGACGGTGCACAGGACTAAAATAAAGCACAAAAGGCGCACGAATCGAAAAGCCCAAAGAGGTAGCTCCAATGAATTGTACAATATGAGATAAAATTTGGCCTTTAGCCGTAAAATCCAATCGGAATGTACCTATTTTGCTTTAGCATACCTGACAACCCATTTCCGAATTAATCTAGGTTTCGAACAAAATGAATCGAAAGTCTTTGTGACTTCTCATATTGAGTTGGGTTGGATATGTGAGATTCTATTCTCTAAATTACATGTGTGTGCATTTTTTCAAAATGTAAAACTCGAATATCAACAGCAGTTTTTAGTTGCAGATGCTTGTGTAGGAAATACAAAAGATGATGCTCAAGGCGCACAAAAAGAGCAAGCCATAAGACTCATGCCATGTGCCTTTTCACTTTGACTACTTTGGTGGTTTCTTGATAAGAGTAAGCAGCACGATAAGTAGACAAATTTTTTTAATATAAGACATACAATATGGGTTGTGTTAACATGTGCCCATTTATCAATCGGGCGTACAGTAGGGGTTGGTTTACGGAGTAAACGACCAAAAATGACGGACAAAAACCATACATTTATGAATTTGGAGGTGCAGGGAATCGAACCCTGTGCCTCTCGCATGCAAAGCGAGCGCTCTACCATATGAGCTACACCCCCATTCATGTCATAATTTTGTTTGTCTTTTACATATTAAATTAATTGTCATTCATTGCAGTATTGACCCTTAGCTTGAGTAGATTAGACTAATTGCTTAAGTAATGTCAATCATGTAGAAGTACCTATAAATGGTTCGTAAAAGCTTTATTGGAATTTGCACTATTAATTAAATGTCACAAATACAGTAAACTGATATATGGATTTCATTAATTTACTGTATTATTGTTTAATTGGGGTGATATATTTCAATCAATTTAACCAAATTAAACATGTTCACCTCTTTAACATAATAATTAGAGGGTTGACATAAGGGTTGTTTTTTTTGTTTAGTTTTTTGATTGTAAGAAATAACTTAGTCAACTAAGTTCATCGGCATTAATAAATTTCCAGTTAAATATTATAAAGAATTTATTTGGATAATAATGCTTGTCTTGTTGTTTAGTGTTGTCAAGGCGCACACCTAAGGAGAAAAAGCCCCACGTGCAACCGTTTTGCCTTTAAACATTCTAAGATGTGTGTTGTGCACAAGACAATCGTTCGTAGAAAAGTGAAGTTGTGGTCTATCATATGAGCTACACCCCCAGTCATATCAACTTTTGTGTCTTTTATGGTCATTAAAGAGAAACAATCAATCATAGTGTGCTAGTCCTTAACTTGGTGGAGTAGGCCAACTACGAGCACCAAGCCAATTTTGGAGTGAGTGCAAGCCTACTTTGCAATCCTGATTATTCCCCTAGTTACTTAGAGGGTGATGAAGTGGTAATGAAAATTAATTTTATGGTTTAAGATTTTGAGATTTAACTTCTTTATTTTCCATTCTAGTTTATTTCACCGATGTTCTTATTTTCAGTACGGTTCCATTATCTATGAATGTGGGATTTTATGGCATATATATCGATTAATCTTTATTTTTAACATGGGTTTAGACTTTAGAAAGAGAAATCGGATGTGTATAACAACATCCCAAATAAATTTGTATGTATGGTCATCATAAATTTATATTGGTTACTATATTGGCCTATTCTATTATATTGTTTAATAAGTAGCAAAGTATTTCAATCTGTATCTCCAAATTAAGTGTATTTACCTTTCTAATATATTAATTAATTAGGGGGTTAACATAAGTTGTTTTTTCTCATTATTGTGGGAAATAATTTGGTTAACAACATTTATAAAGTTAATAAATAATTCCCAGTTGGATATTATGGGGAACGCATGTGCATAATATGTTATATTTGATGCATATTTATTTGTCTCGATCAGTCTGCACTTACCTGAAAAGCTTATGGAGATTCAGTGAACTCAAAGGTGACTCCTTTTTATAATCCTCTGGAAGTGCCAAACTTATTACTTCGGATCTTGATTTTTTTTCTCATCATTATTTTCATGAGTTTTAATGTAAAATTGGCTTCCACAATTTTCCCTCCTTTAAAACAGCACCTGGTACTTTTGTTTTTCATATGGGGAGTTAGAGATCCAGATCGTGCACCATTGTCCTACATTACGATGAGATTATTCATATTTTTCATTCTTATTTTGTTTTGCTTTAGTTTGTTATATCACATTTGTTATGTGATGTTGAGGCCATTGATTGTATTATTAGGCAATTACTGATAAATAAATATGCATTACTTATTGATATTGTACATAAGTGCTTTTCACACATTGCGTGAATGCATAATTTTAAATGACGCGTTTGAGATACATTTTATTTTATTCAATTTGCATTATAACATATATTTGTGATTTGTATTTTTCTTCAAATAATTTTGTCAATAATTAAATTATAGTTTGACTTATATATACAATGCTACGCATGTGATATGAATGTCAATGAAAAATCATGTTTATGTTCTAATAGTGCAAAAACATTTATTTTGACTCTCTACTAAAAAGACATTGAATTTTAATTCACCATTTCAGCTAAAACAGTTATCTTAATTTTTACTCTTGTTGTTTGAAGAAAGAGTTTAAAATAAAGGGGGAAACGAAAAGCATGTATACTCTTCGTTAACTCATTATTGGACTACAGTTGGTTTTTGTAGGGTAATTGTTGATTTTGGTGAAAAGGGTCCAAAATAATATGTACCATATTTTCATTATTAGTGGAGAAGAGAAGTGAAATACGTCTGTCTTCATTGAAGATCTTTTGTGTGATAGTTAGAGCTCAGGAACTAAACTAGATGAACTTATTAACTATTCCTTGTTAAACAAACATTCTTATACAGCCATGGGCACAGCCTTCCACACTCTTCTCTCTGAAAACTATCGGTTGAGGGAACCGTTGCGTAATGGCGTAATGCTTATATGAATAAGGTGCTGATAGTTGTGTTATATTGATGTATTAGATAAGGGCTTGAGCAGGTGCAAGTGATAAGAAATATAGATGGTTTTTTTCCTATAAGAAAATAAAATAAAATAAATTAGAAAATCGATCGTAAGATTATCGAATTTCATTGTAGGCACCGAATAAATCAATAAAAGTAGTAGCGTTTTTGAGATTTTTCATCTCAAAAACATCCAAATATTTTTTACGAAGTAATTATGGTGTTTAACGCTTTCGTGATTATGAATTAAAAAAATTAAGTAATATTGATATTGCCTTTAAGAGGAGTAATTATGTTGTTTTATTTACCCAATTATGGGGAGAAATATATCATAAATCGTTTCGTCATCTCGATTCAATCACTGACAAAATTAAACAATAAAGTACTAAAAACAATAAAATGACATTAAGAATTTTCATGGTTCAGATGTTAAAGAATTATACGCCCATGGAAAAATGTCACTATCTTCTCTCTTGATTCTTTGTACAAAGATGAAGGGTTGGTTAACTTCAAAATTAACTAAAAAGGATATGTGATTGACGCCGGTAATGTCGGTAACTCTAAAACTCCTTTTATTTCTAGCGTTTTGCTAGTTAGGAACTTGAAATATAACCCGTTTAACATTAACCAATTTTATGATAAAGATTTTAAAATTAAACTTGAAAAAGATATTTGCCACATCGAGGATAATGAGTCTAAAATTATCTTTGAATGTACTAGGAAATGTAGTATTTACATCTTAAGTATAAAAGTGCCTTTGTATTTTGGATAAACCTAGTGAAACTTGGATTTTGCATAAAAGATCGGCATTTTGAAATTTAAACACTTATCTAAATTGCTTAGAATTTTGATTTTGATTTCACAATTCACAAGTATATCATATTTAGGGGGAGTATTGTTTTTCATCCATTTATTTTGACGGCAATAGGGGAGGAAAATATAAAACATAACACATGCACATATTAAGGGAGAGTTATTTAACTCCATGAGAGTTGTATTATATTTTATACATATATTTACATAGTTGTCATCATAAAAAAAGGGGAGATTGTTAATACCTTAGACATTGATTTTGATGGCAACAACCATATAAATATATACACTAATGTGTTGTTAAGTTTTATAATATATATTGCAGGATGCTGCACATGTATAAAATGATTAAACTTGAAGACTGATTAGTATAAAGACCAAGAATGAAGATTTAAAGTTGATGATCAAGACTCGTGAGTTCAAAGACAGAGATTTGAAGATCTCAAGAATTTAGTGTAAAATTACGAGTCAAATTTCATTAACATATGTCGACATATATATATTTGCATATGTCGATGATAATTTTCAAATTTTGATTTTCGATCACATCTCTTCACGAGTAGGAAGTTCCTTTTAAACACTATCTAAACCAGTGAAAAAATGCCTTTTAGTTTTAAAAAGTTGTGATTGTTTGTCACATCTTTTCACGAATAGCTACATTTTTTCAAACACTATATAATGGTTTTTTTTATAAAAAATTAACCGACTTTTCATGTTCTTCTTTCTCTAAACTATATCTACATATATTTTTCAAATACAAATTCTACTTTTCTCTTCAAACTATTAAAACATCTGCATGTATTCTCTCGTCAATTCAAAGACTAAACCACTATCAGAAGGGCTATAGGTTATCTTATATCCTAAGTACAACTGTTGCTTTTTGAAAATTAACAACTCTACTCTTATTTTTTGGGTGTGCTTGTTGCCCGTTCAAATCAAGTGGTTGTGCTTAGTAGCCCATCTAAATCTAATGGGTTATCCTGTAGCTCGGTATATCAAGAGAGTTTGCTACGGATTTATGATACAGGAGGGTGTATCTCGTAGCCTTGGAGTCAATATTGTATTCTGGTTTGCCTTCTTTCTGGTTTAAAATTGACGATTGAAAAGAAATCTATACAAGCAATTGTACGGGACTAGATGTAAGATTTGTTAATCCGAACCAGTATAAAATTACTCGTGCCTTCTCTATTACTTTACTTTATTGCTTTTATGTTTATCTATGATTATGATTACATCTATGATTGATTGTTACTATAAATCTGTGTTTTTAATATGTGATTTGATATTAATCTTGAAAGAATATTAGAAGGTTTACATAAGTCAGAAAACATTATTCATCCTTTTTCTAGTGTTAAAATCCATTATTCCACAATTCACAAATGGTTGTCTCTTCAGGTCGTTAAACAAACTAGTGTAGAAAGTGATCTTATCGTGTCCTTTGTCATCGATGTTGTATCGAGGCTTGGTGGTGTTCTTTCGCCTCCGTCGAGGGCTAATCTTAATGTTATCTTCTAAAGGAAATATGATTTGAAGAAGTATTGCAAGCCCAAATTTCATGGGTTGAAGAATTACTACAGAAAGGGATCATTTTCAACTTCTTAGGCAAGAAGCGGTTTTAGTCAATATTTTGCGTCATGGGACCGTAGATCTCACCGTTATGACAACATCATAATCGACAATTCCAATGGGGCGAATTTTAATCGTAGCGCAGTTTGTTTTATTATAAGCCATAATTTCAACCTTAACTTTTGATGCAACTTTGCATGACGATAAATTTATTCTCTCCTGTCATGTGTGCAAATGCGAGGAATCACGCAGCTATGAGCAGATTTTCAGTAAATTTTAGTTTTTAGTATTTTCTTGGCAAGCTTTATTTATTTTATGGAATTGTATCTGATTTGTAGGTTGTACCACATTCCATGCATTATCCTTTCTTGCCATTCTCAATTGATTGCACATGCAGTTCGTGCTTCTTGAGCTTATTTTTGGTATTCATGCTTTATCGTGCGCTTAGCACGGTATGCTCGCTATTTGGGTGCAGACTATATTTTAACGGTGAAGTCAGGTCGCGTATCTACAACCTTTTAGTTCACGCATTTGGTTTTTTGTACTGGTTCAGGCCGTATAATATCCTTACGTTCAGTGTAATTGTTTGGCACACATGTACACCCGATATGTTCTCATCTCGTCCGAGATCTCTCCCAATACGAGATAACTTGTGTAAAAAATCCGAGACGAAATGTGACCGAAATTCGATATTTAAAACCTTGAATACAACACACATGTGGGGAAACAAGTTATACATGTCATCTTCTAGAGATATCGTGTTGCATAGACAATTAAGAAGCCACTAAAATGTTTTTTGTTCATACATATAACAATGTCAACTCACATATTATGCTATTCTATTATATGTGCTAGTCATAGTTATGAAAAAGGCACACAATGCCGCAAAATAGCTTGGTGCGAGGCGTACATTTGTGGATATTTGATCATTGTTGAACTCGCCTCTTTCGGGAAACTCTTATGATATACGTTTAGAGTTGCTTCTTCTCTTTCGAAAAGAATTATTATCATTTAACCTTGTACCTTACTTATCTCATGCTAATCAGTTGTTTAAGCTAGATTGACCCATGTATTTATATACTCGGGTCAGACCGAGTTGTTTCAGGTTAATTACCTGCTATAGGACTTCGCTATGCTGCTTCCGCCTTGAATATTCTACTTATCTCCTTTTATGTAGTTTTGTAGTCGTTTTTTATGACTCTGATATGTATCTATTGTTTTGACTCATTGTATATTGTGTGGTCTTTGTACAACTTTTGATGTATCATTTTGTATTGTATCGGAATGTATCTGTATATATATGTGTGTGTGTGTGTATGTTTGACTGCTGTTCTGTTATGTGTTGGACACATTGTTGTTGTATTTTGTTCTGATAAATCCGTTAGCCACTTTAGTTTTGTATTAAGCATTTATTGAATATGTCGATCCACTTGAGAAAGGAAAATCTTTTTAGAGCACATTAACGCATTTAATAGATGTTTAAGACAAAGCTATAGATGGTCGCTCCTAACCAGCCATATTCTCTGCATTAGCTGACAATATTACCTAGTAATACTCTTTGTTAATGTGGATCTTGGGGTGGGGCGTCATAGCTTGGTATCAAAGCAAGTTGTGACGCCCCACCCCGAGACCCACATTAACAAAGAGTATTAGTGGGTAATACTTCTGCTAATGCGAAGAATAGAGATGGTTAGGAGCGATCATCTATAGCTTTGTCTTAAACATCTACTAATTATGTCGATTTAATGATTTAGTTTTTTTCTTTCTCAAGTGGATCGACATATTCAATAAATGCTTAATGCAAAATCATAGTGGCTAATGGATCCATTAGAACAAAATACAACAACGAAATACACAACACATCACAGAACAACAAATAGACATATATATACATATACACTGATACACCCCCAGTACAATACAAAATGATACATCATAAGTGGTACTAGGACCACACTATATACAACGAGTCAAAAATATAGACAGATGTCAGAGTCAATCGAAAAGACTACAAAACTACTCAAAAAGAGATAAGCAGACATCCAAGGTGGAAAAAATCAAAGCAAAGTTCAAAGCAGGTATCTAACCTGAAAAAATTTGGTTAGTTTACATCCACTTTCAGAGAGCGCTTTTATTAATACCACCGAGAAGAGTACAAGAGATTGATTACAAATGATCAATAATTTTAATAGAATTGATTTGTGAAGAAGAGAATTGAAGAAAGTTAGGTTTTGATAAAACCTTAATTGATGGAGGTAAAAACCCTAGCAGTCGCGTTTTAGATGCATACATAAATCTCATCTCTGAAACCTGAAGATAACTTATATAGGAGAATAGAAAAACCTAAGAAAAAATTCAAAATTGCCCCTTCGAACATCATAAATCTTCATGTCAAACTCAGGTCAAAAAATAGACATAAGTCGCCTCAGACGTCTGACAAAAAGCCTCAGCGTCTAAGTCAAGTCTCTGGAAAATTGACAGGAGTACCCTCAGATGTCTAACTTGGGTTTCTGGAACAGCTTTTTTGAAGCCTCAGATGTCTGTCGACTTCTCTCAGATGTCTATCGTTGTTGCTCCAACACCACTTCACCTTCTTCGTCGTATTTGCCTCCTCCAAGCTCCAATTTGCGAACTGTTTTCTCCGTCATCAAGCTACTTCCAACTCCTTCAGTTTCATATATAGTATAGCCAAAATTCGACATGGAGACCCCACGGACTAGGATCAATAGACAAACCAGCTCTGAGTAACTCAAGAAGTAATGCATATGTTTGGACTTAGTTCTACCTCATTCCTACGATGCACAATAAAATACATGTCTACATAAGTAGTAACAAGGTTAAGCTATACTTTTAATGATGTTCGTATCTTAAAGATGTCAAGTGGAGTATACGTAGGTGCTCTTTGGATGCAATCGCCTATGTAAGTGTGAGCATGGTCGGCTTTAAGAAAATATTAAGGCTTAAATTCTCTAAAAACACTCGAAGAATCAACTTTGTTCAGAACCAAAATGAACACAACTAAGAGATTGAATGTGAAGGGAAACAATTCTTTGTCGGTTATACACCAAGGCTGACGGTTCAAGATGAAATAGTTCACCATTAGCCAACTATATCATATAAGTTTTAACTATGGAAAGTTCAAAGGTTTTTTTTTTTTAAAATTAACCGACTTTTCATGTTCTTCTTTCTCTAAACTATATCTACATATTTTTTTCAAATACAAATTCTACTTTTCTCTTCAAACTATTAAAACATCTGCATGTATTCTCTCATCAATTCAAAGTCTAAACCACTATCAGAAGGGCTATAGGTTATCTTATATCCTAAGTACAACCGTTTGTTTTTGAAAATTAACAACTCTACTCTTATTTTTTTTGGGTGTGCTTGTTGCCCGTTCAAATCAAGTGGTTTTGCTTAGTAGCTCATCTAAATCTAATGGGTGATCTCATAGCTTGGTAAATCAAGAGAGTTTGCTCCGGATTTATGATACAGAAGGGTGTATCTCGTAGCCTTGGAATCAATATTGTATTCTGGTTTGCCTTCTTTCTGGTTTAAAATTGACGATTGAAAAGAAATCTATACAAGGAATTGTACGGGACTGGATGTAAGATTTGTTAATCCAAACCAGTATAAAATTACTCGTGCCTTCTCTATTACTTTACTTTATTGCTTTTATGTTTATCTATGATTATGATTACATCTATGATTGATTGTTAGTATAAATCTGTGTTTTTAATATGTGATTTGATATTAATCTTGAAAGAATTTTAGAAGGTTTACACAAGTCAGCAAACACTATTCTCATCCTTTTTTCTAGTGTTAAAATCCATTATTCCACAATTCACAAATGGTTGTCTCTTCGGGTCGTTAAACAAACTAGTGTAGAAAGTGATCTTATCGCGTCCTTTATCGTTGATGTTGTATCGAGGTCTGGTGGTGTTCTTTTGCCTCCGTCGAGGGCTGATCTTAATGTTATTTTCTAATGGAAATATGATTTTAAGAAGTACTGCGAGGCTAAATTTCATGGGTTGAAGAATTTCTACAGAAAGGGCTCATTTTTGACTTCTTAGGCAAGAAGCGATTTTAGTCAATATTTTGCGTCATGGGACCGTAGATCTCACCGCTATGACAACATCATAATAGATGATTCCTATGGGGCGAATTTTAATCGTAGCGTAGTTTGTTTTATTATAAGCCATAGTTTTGACCTTAACTTTTGATGCAACTTTGCATGACGATAAATTTATTCTCTCCTGTCATGTGTGCAAATGCGAGGAATCACGCAGCTAAGAGAAGATTTTCAGTAAATTTTAGTTTTTAGTATTTGCGTGGAAAGCTTTATTTATTTTATGGAATTGATCTGATTTGTAGGTTGTACCACATTACATGCATTATCCTTTCTTGCCATTCTCAATTGATTGCTCATGCCGTTCATGCTTCTTGAGCTTATTTTTAGTTTTCATGCCTTATCGTGCGCTTAGCACGGTATGCTCGCTATTTGGGTGCAGACTATATTTTAACGTTGAAGTCAGATCGCGTATCTACAACCTTTTAATTCACGCGTTTGGTTTTTTGTACTAGTTCTGGCCGTATAATATCCTTACGTTCACTGTAATTGTTTGGCTGAGAAGCCGAATTGCATATGCTACAACTTAATGTTACTAGCTATGTTAGTGAAATTAACACAGAGATATTTTTATATTGGTTTAGCCCGTCGAATATCCCTAAGTTCAGTTTACTATATTACTATTTTCCATAATAATGACAATGTTTGTTCTACAAGTAATGTTGATTATACAAAATAAGATTTGAGATGCTTTGAATTCCATGTTCTCGAAACTAGATTTCCATCATGTTTTGATTTGATCTGAGGGTTGATCTAGAATTTGCCTTTGAGTTTGGCATTAGTTTTTGGGCTAGCTTCACCATTCTCATTTCCGAGAGTGCCGCTATCACTCACATACTGCATAGCCAGTGCAGTCGATGAGTGATGGAGGTGAGCCATTGATGGTTAGGGAAAGTTGGCTTAAAAGCAGTATGTTGGACCATGAATCTCTTTAATCCCTTCACGGGTTGGTTTATTAGGTTTGTGAATGATTGAAGAGCAGTTAGGACAGAGTCTGAGGTGGGCTCTGCAGAAGCTTCCATCTCGGTTTGGGCTTAGAGGGGATGAATGACCTTTTTGGGATTTTTGAGGCCGTGTGTAATTGCTCTTGGGCAAGAGTATTGGAATCTGTGAGATTCATGGTATTGTAATGATATTTGAATAAAGTATTTAAGTTTTGCTAAAGAGGAAAACAATGCCCTCCATCTAGCGTTAAAAATGTTAATAAGGTTTTCCATCTCAGAAACAACCAAGTGATTTTTATGAAGTAATCACAGTGCTGAACGCTTTCGTGGTTATGAGTCAACAAAATTGAGTAATATTATTATTCCATTTAAGTGCAGTAATTATATTGCTTTAAAGCTTACACAATTTTGGTGAGAAATATATGAGAAATCGATTCGTTATCTCAGTTCAAGCACTGACAAAATTAAACAATAAAGTAAAGTACTGAAAACAATAAAATAACACAGAAAATTTACGTGGTTTGGATGTTAAAAAATGTTACGTCCATGGGTAAAATGTCACTATCTTCTCTCTTGATTCTTTGTACAAACTAAAATGATAGAGTACAATTTTTGATCAGTGTGTCTCAAAAAAAGTAAAATTTCCCTTTTTTTTGCTAGCATCCTTTCTATTTATAGTACATAGAGGTTCACATGCATTGTTAATGTCATTTTTTGCCATTTTGGTTTCTACCTTTGGATCGTGCCTTGTTTCGACCATCAATCTTGCTTATTTGATGTGCACGGATTGTGAATATGGCATTTGGTGGAAAACTGAAATTTGAGCGGTTGAATTTTGAACATAAACGGAAAGTTCGAAACTAGGGCGGGATGCTTGGAATTGAAGCGGAAAATCCCAAATTTGAGTAGATTATGACTTTCTAGTTATATAAAGCAACATGCTTGTGGCGCATATGTGTAAATGAAGCTGTAATAAAAAACCATCTCTCATTACGGGAAGGACTATACCATTGCTAGCAGTCCGGAATTTAACTTTAGTTTATTGGAAGTTGCTTTATTATGTCTGGGTTAGTGATGTTGCGTAGCATTTCTTCTACACCAACACTATCGAGGCTGTACTGCACTGTTCAATCCGAGATATTAGCAAAACCTAGTGTGGAGTTAAGCTGTATTGCTTAATAGAATAGACTATGCGGCTACTTTGGAGAGTGACTGCTTTGCATGACTTTGTTCTGGGCTATTTTTGTCGATAGAGGACTGCATTGTTGCCCTTGCTTTTGAGTTGGGTTTAACGGTCTTGGTATGAAGTTGTGATCTCTTGGTTTGCCTTTAAAGAGTAAGGTTTGACTGTTTGTTGCAGACAGTCCTTCCATCGACTCATCCCTAGAGTCGTTCATGTTTGTGAATAGTGTTTTTTAAGGACGGTAGCGCTGTTCTGTCACGTCTAGATGGCGGAGCATTCTTCATCAGTTCGGTATTGACATATAATTATAGCGCAGGTCTGTTACTCTAGGATGGCGAAGCATTCTTTGTGGCTTTTTGATACCAAATTGTGGCACAGACTTGCCACTTTAGATATTAGTTTAAGATTGTGATGCATCGTCGTTTGTGTAGAATCGTTTAAGGGGATCTGCCATGATTTCGTAATGTTAGGAATGCTTTCGGAGCTACAGTGCAGCCTCCATTTTCATTGTTTCTTAGAGATTATACATCGGTTCCAACCTGTCAATGCTTACTTTATGGAGCTGCAGCGCAACCTTCATATTTGGTACTTGAAAGCCGTGCAGCAGTTCTACTTGTTGAAATGAGTGTTAGATTCAAAGATTGGTCCTCATACTTTGTGAGTATTTCAAGTTTTCGATGCAGTATTATAGTGCCCAATATATACTCAACGGGGAAGCGCGGTTTTATGTTGTGTCACTGTCCTTAAGGCTTTGGCGTAATATTATCTGGATTTTTGTTTCTTGTGTCCTTTTTATAGTTCAACCTATATTATAGGGCAGTTTCTTTGGCTCAGCGTTTACATTAATTTCCCTTTGTTTGGAAAATATGGTGTAACAAGTAGTATTTCAATGTTCATAGAGCGGATTGAGGCAGAAATGTGGAGATTTAAGAGAAACTTATAAAAAATAAATTAATACAACACACATGTGGGGAAACAAGTTATACATGTCATCTTTTAGAGATATCATGTTGCATGGACAATTAGGAAGCCGCTAAAATGTTTTTGTTCATACATATAACAATGTCAACTCACATATTATGCTATTCTATTATATATGCTAGTCATAGTTATGAAAAAGGCACACAATGCCGCAAAATAGCTTGGTACGAGGCGTACGTTTGTGGATATTTGATCGTTGTTGAACTCGCCTCTTTCGAGAAACTCTTAAGATATATGTTTAGAGTTGCTTCTTCTCTTCCGAAAAGAATTATTATCATTTATCCTTGTACCTTACTTATCTCATGCTAATCAGTTGTTTAAGCTAGACTGACCCGTGTATTTATATACTCGAATCAGACCGAGTTGTTTTAGGTTAATTACCTGCTATAGGACTACGCTATGCTGCTTCCGCCTTGAATATTCTACTTATCTCCTTTTATGTAGTTTTGTAGTCGTTTTGTATGACTCTGATATGTATCTATTTTTTTGACTCATTGTATATTGTGTGGTCTTTGTACAACTTATGATGTATCATTTTGTATTGTACCGGAATGTATCTGTATATATATATGTGTGTGTGTGTGTGTGTGTGTGTGTGTGTATGTTTGACTGCTGTTCTGTTATGTGTTGTACACATTGTTGTATTATTTTGTTCTGATAAATCCGTTAGCCACTTTAGTTTTTTTATTTAGCATTTATTGAATATGTCGATCCACTTGAGAAAGGAAAATCTTTTTAGAGCACATTAACGCATTTAATAGATGTTTAAGACAAAGCTATAGATGGTCGCTCCTAACCAGCCATATTCTCTGCATTAGCAGACAGTATTACATAGTAATACTCTTTGTTAATGTGGATCTTCGGGTGGGGCGTCAGAGCTTGGTGTCAAAGCAAGTTGTGACGCCCCACCCCGAGACCCATATTAACAAAGAGCATCAGTGGGTAATACTTCTGCTAATGCGGAAAATAGAGATGGTTAGGAGCGATCATCTATAGCTTTGTCTTAAACTTCTACTAATTACGTCGATTTAATGCTTTAGTTTTTTTCTTTCTCAAGTGGATTGACATATTCAATAAATCCTAATACAAAACCATAGTAGCTAATGGATCCATCAGAACAAAATATGACAACGAAATGTACAACACATCATATAACAACAAATAGACATATATATACATATACACTGATACATCCCTAGTACAATACAAAATGATACATCATAAGTGGTACTAGAACCACACTATATAGAACGAGTCAAAAATATAGATAGATATCAAAGTCAATCGAAAAGACTACAAAACTACTCAAAAAGAGATAAGTAGACATCCAAGGCAGAAAAAATCAAAGCAAAGTTCAAAGCAGGTATCTAACCTGAAACAATTTGGTTAGTGTACATCCACTTTGAGAGAGCGCTTTTATTAATACCACCGAGAAGAGTACAAGAGATTGATTACAAATAATCAATAATTTTAATAGAATTGATTTGTGAAGAAGAGAATTGAAGAAAGTTAGGTTTTGATAAAACCCTAATTGATGGAGGTCAAAACCCTAGCAGTCGCTTTAGATGCATACATAAATCTCATCTCTGAAACCTAAAGATAACTTATATAGGAGAAAAGAAAAACCTAGGAAAAAATTCAAAATTACCCCTTCGAACATAAAAAATCTTCATATCAAACTCAGGTAAAAAAACAGACAGTAGTCGCCTCAGACATCTGACAAAAAGCCTCAACGTCTAAGTCAAGTCTTTGGAAAACTGACAGGAGTAGCCTCAGATGTTTGATCTGGGTTTTTGGAACAGCTTTGTTGAAGCCTTGGATGTCTGTCGACTTCTCTCAGACATTGATGTACACATATAAAACAGTGAGGTAGACAAGACAATAGTTCCGGATAAGTGAAACATGGAGATGACATTGATGTATACATATAAAACAGTGGAGAATGTAACCCAGACCAATGTCATGATACAACTACAGATGCAAGCAAGTCAGAAAATCAAGGCATGTAGCCGTGGTGACCAAGATAACAACAAAGTCAAATTTACACAAAATCAAAGTGGCCAAAGTCAAATGTAATAGCAGTTTCAAATTGAACATGTCAGTGTCGAAGTTAAATATTATCACAGTCAATAAGCACAAAGAAAGGAACCAAAGTCAAGTTTAGATGCCAGAAAATCAAGTCGTGGTAGCCAAGGAATCAAACAAGTCAGAATCGAGCCATGATAATCAAGTAATCACAAAATATACGAATTTGAACAAGTTAGTACAAATCTCAAACATTTGAGCAAAATTGAACAGAAAAACAAATTATCGGACAATCGAATATTTGAGGAATTGAACCCTATTTAAACCCAAACTCACCATTGCCCTAAAATCCATCGAGTTCAAGCAAGCCAATCGGTAAAGCAAAAAGCATAAATCACATACCATTAAAATCGAACTCGATCGAGAAGCAGCCGCAAGCAACAATCAACAGAGGGATCTAATCGAAGAGTATTTCATCATTGCAATATCAAGCGGCGCCTCATTTCAAAGCCCTAGTTTATAAATTTGGACGAGCGGGTATAAAAGAGAAAGCAACCATTTTTAGCACGAAGGAAAGAAGGTCGAAGGAATAAAAAGAAAAGCGGGATTTCTTATTTGGGCCGATTGCCATAAATTATCAATTAGGCTTTATTTTTAAAATTAGGGTTTGATTTTTAAATTGTTTTTCAATTTGTATTTTTTTCTTTTAAAACAGTTGTAAAGTCTAGTGTGTGACTAGGGGATGAACTACAGTGGTGTAGTTTGAGAATTCATGACTCAATAGCTGAGTTGTGGTAGAGTTTTGAGTGTAGAGTTAGGTTAGTCAATAGCGGGTGTCGCGAGTTTACGAGTGTAAGCGTCTGACTACATAATTTCTAGTTGAAACCTTGGTGGCAGCAAGTAGGCAGGGTTTTGCCGAAGCTGGGTAAATCTGTGTTGTTCTGTTTCTGTCTTTTATATTCTTCTATTATCCATGTTGCTATTTTTCTGCTATCATCAATACTGCGATTATTTTATATATTTCTGCATTAAATTTTTATAATTAATAATATCACCCTATTCACCCCCCTCTAGGATGAAATCGATCCTACAATATATACATAATTAAACATATAAAATTAAACATATATATGTGTATATATATATAATAGTTAAATATATATTTATATATATAAGGCTAAATAAAATGTATATATATGAATAATTAATTCCATTCAAATACTTAAAACATATATATATATATATATATATTAAAATTATTTCCGAATCAAAATTAGCATAATAAACATACAATAATAATTTTATCATTATTATATATATATATAATAAATATTTTCGTTCATAATAATTAAAAATATTATTAATAAATATTAAAAAATCAAATTTTAAAATGTAAGAAAATTTTGGATCATAAAATACAAGTTCAAATTTTTTTCATGATTTTTTGAAATAAAATATTATTTTTAATAAATAAAAGAAATGTTCAACCTAAGTAATTTAATTATTAACAATATTAAATGTTAAAAAAAAATTCTGAAAATTTTTCCGTGGGTTACTACATTGATGCAATATTTATTTTAAATATGATAAATAATTCAAATAATCAATAAAAGATAATTTAAAATTATTTATATATAAAAAAACTTATTTTCGAATTAAAAAACATATAATGAGAGTTAACCTTAATCAAAAACCCTAATATAAGATCAATTTTGTCCCCATTACCGTCTTTACATTTGATGGAGTACCCAAAACATTAAAAATAACACTAATCACATTTTCCACAACACAAAATCCGAACAAAGAAATCTCACTCAAATCAGCAATGTAAAAGATAATTCTTCAGGGAGATTCAAACATAGATACCACTTTTGAGGCAATTTTGAATTAAAAAACATACGAACCAACTTTTAAAAAGCTTCCACATTAAACCACGTTTTTAAATTGTTATTTAATATTTTTTATAAGAAATTTATTTTAATTAATTTTTTATAACTTCTAGTTTTGTCGATAAACAAATAATATGAAATATTATTTTTTCGTATATTTTCTAGTTTCTTTAATCCTTTATGAATTTTGATGAACTAATGAATTTTGCTAGAATTTTTTAAAACAAATAGAGCATTTTTTTTCAACATTTCCATTTTGTTTTGAAGAAAGTGTACTTTTGGACAAATTTGATATTTCTTGAAGAACTTTATGAAAATATTTGGACTTTTCTAAAACCGTTTCTTTGGAAATATTTGATTTTGTTAAAAGACGAATCTTCGTTGAAAAAAAACCAAACTTTTGAAGAAAAATGACACTTTTATTGAAAATATTTGATTTTAAACTAATGTCTGAATTTCACACAGTCATTTATTTTATTGATGTTATATCGGTCTTGAATAAAATTAAAATCTCGTTTGATTCATTTTTATTTATTAAATTGCCCTTTAGTTTTTTCAACATGAACGGATGAGATAGTATACACCTTACCCGTATATTGCTAAGATACTATATAGTTTTGGGGTAAGTGGAAGAAATTAACATTGGTACTGTAAATGCTTTAATGAGGAGAGAAGCCAAATGTTGGGCCGGGCTTTTGAATCATTGGACGCACGTTCTTTCTTCAGCCAGAGCACTCAAGTTTAACCTAAACTTTCATCTTCCTCCTCCTGTAAATGTCCAAACTCACATTTCAATTGAAGAAGTAAAATTAATGCTACAGGTAGATGTCAACAGGAACACCTCTACACGATGTTTTCAGGTATAACACAAGTCAACATTTCTCAAAACAACACCAAATAGAAGTACAAAAGGAAGAGTTCGAAATTTTAGGTTTTTCCCTGTCTTTATCGTTTGTCCGGATTTTATAGTAGGGAAGTAATTTCACTGCTAAACGTGACGGCTACGGAGCTCTATCTGCTTGATCCTCCCTAAATTCCGGTAACGATTTGAAATTTCGAATTGGTTCTTACTCTTACTATGTCGATAAACTTATTTTAATTAATATTTACACTACAATATCAGTTTTATCCGCATACGTTACATCAAATTATCTTATTTGATGTACAGGAGGTTCATAGGATCATAGCAAGATTTGATTGACATGGAGCTGTATAAAATTGAAAATTTTTTTTGGTACCGTCTGGATCTGAAATATATGCAGTGAAATTTTGAGACCGAGTGAGCAGTCATGGTATTTCACTCATCCTTATAGAATTTGCATATTTACCTAGAAAATGTCGAATGGAAAGGTGGGAAGTAAACTATATCATATGGTGTGTTGGAAAAAGGGAAACAGAGTGGTGGAGGTGCAGGGAATCGAACCCCGTGCCTCTCGCATGCAAAACGAGCGCTCTACCATATGAGCTACACCCCCAATCACGTTATAAATTTGTATTTCCTGCTTCCATCAAAGAGAAATTGTTATCCATTTTGTACTGCCCCTCGTAGGGCTGCATAAAGGTTGAGTTGAATTGGATTGGACTGAATACTTCACTCGACCTATATAGGTATGAGTTAAAGTTAGAGTACCATCACATAGAATTCATTCACTACATATTTAGTCAAGAACGTTGTTTCAAAATACATTTAAAATGCTCTAAGAATATTTCTCAAAAAGGTCACAATCAATCCTATGGGTTTTTGGCCAATCTAATTTTACTTGGGTTGGCATCAAATATGATTTTTTAAGCATATATTTATTCTAGAATACACATGATCTATTATAGTTTTAAACTGCTCTAATTTTACTTGGACCGCTATTGAATGAGTTTCTTGGATAGGATTGGATTGGGTTAAAATAAGGTTGGATTGAATAAAATATCACACCCGACATGTACGTAGTATGTATTAAAAGTTGTAACCTATATCTAATCCAAACTTGGTTTTGTGGTTGAATTTGGATAGGTTTACGTGGGATGGGCCGGATCGGTTGGTATGTTGGATTGGGGTCAAGTATGAGTTGTTTGCCCCTAGGTCCGTGGACTGGATAGAGTAGACTAACTACTAGGGAATACCGATCCTATAGATATAGATGTTAGGGGCCCTTTACAGCGACGAATGAGATATTGTCTCACATCGCCAAAAATATGTGCAGTTTTATGTTTATATAGTAAATCTCTCAAACATATATTGGTTCTTAGGATCAGATAATTTTATGCAAGGGAGGGGACTTATATGGTCATGAACTAACGCGCGTGCCGTCAGCCTGTCTCGTATTGAACTGGATCGGGTGAGGGTCCAATAAAAGCGGACCGTGTTATGTTTTTGCTGGACAAAAGTGGACAGTTTTTTGACTGTTTAAATTCGAACAGATGAGAGTCGCATCTGTTTGAACGGACGTGGACGCTGCTTTTTCAAACAAAGAGACGCGACCGATTTTCAACGGATATAGCCGTTGCGAATTTGCTATGTTGCAAATTAAAACAAAGAGACGCGTCCTTTTTTCAACGGATGTAGTCGTTTCAAATTTGCTGAAGAGACGCGGCCTTTTTTCAACAGCTGTAGCAGTTGGAAATTTTCCTATATAAGGAAAAATGAAACCTTATCACTTTCCAATTCCAACCAATTCACTTCCTTTTTGAAAAAACAGTCCTTCATACCTCATAGAAGTTCATACGCACCACAATCTCGAACAGATCACGTCTATTGTATCTTGAAAGACTTTGAATAAAGTTTTAAGAAAATTGTTACGGCAAGCCTCAGATGAAATTTTCTTCTTCATCCGGTTAGATTTCTTGTTCATATATACACACACACATCATTCTGTAATCTTTCCATTTCGAAGCTGCGCCGTTTCTACGAATTAGTACAACGATTGTTTATCGCTATAATTTAACGTATCATTTTGTTGTACTTATTGCTATAGTTTGTTGTTGTATATTCATTACAACAATAGTTATTGTTCAAAATTACCGATACATAATTCAAAGTAGAGGAAATCTGATTTGTAAACTTGTGTTAGGAGTTTATAACTGATTGATCTCTGTTTTTGTATACAGGTCGTATAAAATTAGAGATAAATAATTTATCTTTAACCAATCCATGCTGTAAAAGCTTATAAATATCACTAATACAACAGATAATCATCGTAGTTATCACTAATTACTATATTATTTAGCGGTGGCGAAACATTTCAATCGATATAATCAAATCAAACATGATTATATTTCCAATATGATGATATGAGGGTCGACACAAGCTACATTTTGTCGTGAATGTAGGAAATAATTCGATAAACTTTGTTTAATCTAAAATGGATTAACCATTATAATTCAGGTAAACTTTTTTGGAATAGTAAGTCATGCAATATTTGTTTATTTTTTCTAACAAATAGTATATCCTAAAAGGTGGAGGCGTGGGGAATCAAACCCTGTGTCGAGCAGACTGCCTGCTTCAATCCTTTAAAGATAGCTATGAATAATTAATCTCAGATTGATCCATGTTGCAAAAGCTTCATTAGAATTTGAACTGTTAAGTAAATATAACAAATACAACAAATTAGTCACAACAATTGTCATTAATCACCATGCTATTCTATATTGTTTAGTAGCGGTGAATTATTTCAGTCAATATCACCAAATTAAGCATACTTATCTTTCTGATATGATGGTTAAAGAGTTGACATAAGCTACATTTCTCGTGATTGAAGGAAATAATTTGTCCACAATATTCATTGGAATTAATAAATTTCCATGGATATTAAAGAGAAGATATTTGGATAGTAAAGCTTAAGTGGTTGCTTGATCTGAAACTGAATGGAGCAAACATGGTTATGTCGATAAATTTTATTTGCAATAATAAGCCATGTAATATTTCGTTCCTTTTTGACAAAAAGTTGTATGTCTTCTTTCCTTTAGAGAGAAGTTGTGATTCATTCTATATTGGTCATTGGCTTAGATAGAGTTGACTAGGATTGTTATGATAATGTTACCCGTTACCAATGCGAAAAAACAACCACGTATGGATACCATAGGTAAGGCAAAAGTGAATATTGATGCATTACCATTACAGTTGGTAAAATGATAGTTCATATGCCGATAAATCGGTAAATCCTTGATTGGTAATGGTAAAATCTCCCTACACATAAAACATTAAAATTGTTTTGCATTACAATTTTAATAATGGTATAACAAGTAAATATCTTATTCCTTATTGTAACTTCGTTAATCCTTATATCAATATTTTGACTTATTTTAAATAATATAATTGTTTTTCATGATTCATCACAAATTATTTACAACAATATGAAATAATAGCTTTGCTAATTGTAGACTTAAAACATAATAAAACTAAAAAAGAATCATCACCATAAATAATACTATAGACACCTTAAAAATTGACATTCAAAAGTGTTTGTAGTTGCAATTAATTAAAACAGTGAAAACCCAAATTAGCACGACTAGTAAATTCATCGTTATTATTGGTATATTTACCATTAACAACGATAAATTTACCATATCAAACTAATAGTGTTGGTACACCGATATACATTAATATTGGTTTACCAATTGGTTGATATTACTACGGTAACATTAAATTTCAATTACCATAACAGCCCTAGAATAAACTAAGTGCTTAGATTCTTGTAGAGATGGTTATAAATGCTTTACCTTTGATTCATCCATGTTGTCAAAGCTCCATTGAAGTTTGAACTATTAATTGAATATCACTATTACAACAACTTAATTATATGGTTATTATTAATTATTGTTTTATTCTACTATATTTTTGTATAGTGGTAGAATATTTCAGTCACCATCATTGAATTAAGAGTACTTAACCTACCAATATGATGATTGAAGGTTGACATAAATTGCATTTCTCATGATTCTAAAAAATAATTTGATGAACAATGTTCCTCGACGTTAACTAGGATATTATGGAGAAGGTATTTGAGTAAGAAAGCTTATGAGGTTAAACAATGTTTTCAATGTGTGCGCTTTGGTGCATAATAGCTCAAGCTGTAGCCACTGTGCCTTTTAGCAATCTAAGGCGCAGACGGTGCACAGGACTCAAATAAAGCACAAAAGGCGCACGAATCGAAAAGCCCAAAGAGGTAGCTCCAATGAATTGTACAATATGAGATAAAATTTGGCCTTTAGCCGCAAAATCCGATCGTAATGTACCTATTTAGCTTTAGCATACCTAACAACTCGTTTCCGACTTAATCTAGGTTTCGAACAAAATGAAATGAAGGTCTTTGTGACTTCCCATATTGAGTTGGGTTGGATATGTGAGATTCTATTCTCTAAATTACATGTGTGTGCATTTTTTTAAATTGTAAAACTCAATATCAATAGCATTTTTTAGTTGCAGATGCTTGTGTAGGAAATACAAAAGATGATGCTCAAGGCGCACAAAAAGAGCAAGCCATAAGACTCATGCCATGTGCCTTTTCACTTTGACTACTTTGGTGGTTTCTTGATAAGAGTAAGCAGCACGATAAGTAGACAGATTTTTTTAATATAAGACATACAATATAGGTTGTGTTAACATGTGCCCATTTATCAATCGGGCGTACAGTAGGGGTTGGTTTACGGAGTAAACGACAAAAAATGCCGGACAAAAACCATACATTTATGAATTTGGAGGTGCAGGGAATCGAACCCTGTGCCTCTCGCATGCAAAGCGAGCGCTCTACCATATGAGCTACACCCCCATTCATGTCATAATTTTGTTTGTCTTTTACATATTAAATTAATTGTCATTCATTGCAGTATCGACCCTTAGCTTGAGTAGATTAGAATAATTGCTTAAGTAATGTCAATCATGTAGAGGTAGCTATAAATGGGTTGTAAAATCTTCATTGGAATTTGCACTATTAATTAAATATCACAAATACAGTAAACTGATATATGGATTTCATTAATTTACTGTATTATTGTTTAATTGGGGTGATATATTTCAATCAATTTAACCAAATTAAGCATGTTCACCTCTTTAACATAATAATGAGAGGGTTGACATAAGGGTTTTTTTTGTTTTGTTTTTTGATTGTAAGAAATAACTTAGTCAACTAAGTTCATCAGCATTAATAAATTTCCAGTTAAATATTATAAAGAATTTATTTGGATAATAATGCTTGTCTTGTTTTTTAGTGTTGTCAAGGCGCACACCTAAGGAGAAAAAGCCCCACGTGCAACCGTTTTGCCTTTAAACAATCTAAGATGTGTGCCGTGCACAAGACACAATTACAGTGCAAAAGAGTTATCAAGCGAATAGCCTAAAAAGTCGTGCTTCAATGAATTATACAGCATGGAATAAATTTTGGACCTGATGTCAAAAGTTTGTGACCTTTCGTTTTGATTTGGGTTGAATATTCTCAAAATTGCATGCATACACAATTTTTTAAAGCTTAAAACTTTGTTTTAACAGTGGGTTTTAATTGCAGAGTTCTATGTAGAAAGTATTATAAATGATGCTCAAAGCGCACCAAAAAACGCACATCTCAAACCTTGCGACTATTCACCTTGACTACTTTAGTGGTTGCTTGATATGAGCAAGCATGATAATTTAGACAATTTATTTTGAATAATAAGTCATACAATATAGGTTGTGTTACATGTATCCATTTATTAACAAAGCACATGTTGCGGTTTCATTTATACTCAATAAAATGACAAAGTTCGTTATATGAAAGATAAGTTTCTAATGCTAAAAGTGCAAAATTACCTTTGCAACCAAGATTAATTATTTGCATTAAATAGTGGGAATCTAACTCCATGCCTCTCGCATGCAAAGCAAGCGCATATGGGCTACAACCCCCTTCATGCCAATTTTTTCAATGTCTTTTACATATTAAATTGAAATTGTCATTCATGCTGCATTAACCTTTAGCTTGGATAGAGTAAACTAACGATTAGGTAATGCCAATCCTATAGAGGTAGCTATGGTGACGAGAGGATTGACATATGCTTCATTTTCTTGTGATTGTAAGAAATAATTAGATCAACAATGTTCATCAACATTAATAGATTTTCCCAGATATTGCAGCGAAGGTGTTTGGTGATTGTAAAAAATAACTAGATCAACAATGTCATCATTAATAGATTTTCATGGATATTGTAGAGAAGGTATTTGGAAAATAAAGCTTGTGCGGTTGCTTGATGCGAAATGGAGCAAATATTGTAGTTTAAATAATATTTGTTTAAATAATAAGCCATGCAAAATTTATTTATTTTTTTGGATAAAATGTATACATCGAAAAGTGAAGTTGTGGTCTACCATATGAGCTACACCCCCGTCATATCAACTTTTGTGTCTTTTATGGTCATTAAAGAGAAACAATCATTCATAGTGTGCTAGTCCTTAACTTGGTGGAGTAGGCCAACTGCGAGCACCAAGCCAATTTTGGAGTGAGTGCAAGCCTGCTTTGCAATCCTGATTACTCCCCTAGTTGCTTAGAGGGTGATGAAGTGGTAATGAAAATTAATTTTATGGTTTAAGATTTTGAGATTTGACTTCTTTATTTTCCATTCTGGTTTATTTCATCGATGTGTCTTATTTTCAGTTAGGTTCCATTATCTATGAATGTGGGATTTTATGGCATATATATCGATTAATCTTTATTTTTAACATGGGTTTAGACTTTAGAAAGAGAAACCGGATGTGTGTAACAACATCCCAAATAAATCCGTATGTATGATTATCATAAATTTATATTGGTTACTATATTGGCCTATTCTATTATATTGTTTAATAAGTAGCAAAGTATTTCAATCTGTATCTCCAAATTAAGTGTATTTACCTTTCTAACATGTTAATTAATTAGGGGGTCAACATAAGTTGTTTTTTCTCATTATTGTGGGAAATAATTTGGTTAACAACATTCATGAAGTTAATAAATAATTTCCCAGTTGGGTATTATGGGGAACGCATGTGCATAATATGTTATCTTTGATGCATATTTATTTGTCTCAATCAGTCTGCACTTACCTCAAAAGCTTATGGAGATTCAGTGAACTCAAAGGTAACTCCTTTTTATAGTCCTCTGTGTTGAGTTTCGGCATTCCCGCATACCGTACGCGTTCGCTTCACCGTGTCTATCTGGGTCAACGGTCGAAGTCTCCCATGCCGACGTCCCGATTGAACATCCCGCCATCGCCTCCATCGAGCATATAATCTGGTCTTGGCAACACATTGTAACAAAAGGAATCCCCAATGTTACGTGCCACCAATCCCATATATATACCACGATTATTCTGAATATTCCGCGATGTGGGACTTTTTTTAGTCCGTTCAATCCACGCACCCACTCCATTTACAATGCGAGCCACACCTAACAATCTCCACCTTGGCAAGCATTGCTCAAGTCACCTTGGAGTTATACTGAGTCCTCTTTGTAGTGGGGTCAAGCTGCTACCCTGAGTTCTCATAAGCAGGACTAAGCGACTGCTTTAACCATATCTCCACCTTGACGAGCATCCCATGCTCAAGCCCCTTAGGAGCCATGCTTCGGTCATGCTGCATCATACCGGTCCCATCGAACCATGGAGCTCTGATACCATGTTGAGTTCGGCATTCCCGCGTACCGTACGCGTTCGCTTCACCGTGTCTATCGGGGTCAACGGTCGAAGTCTCCCATGCCGACGTCCCGATTGAAAATCCCGCCATCGCCTCCATCGAGCATATAATCTGGTCTTGGCAACACATTGTAACAAAAGGAATCCCCAATGTTACATGCCACCAATCCCATATATATACCACGATTATTATGAATATTCCGCGATGTTGGACTTTTTTTTCAGTCCGTTCAATCCACGCACCCACTCCATTTACAATGCGAGCCACACCTAACACTCTGGAAGTGCCAAACTTATTACTTCAGATCTTGATTTTTTTTCTCATCATTATTTTCTTGAGTTTTAAAGTAAAATTGGCTTCCACAATTTTCCCTCCTTTAAAACAGCACCTGGTACTTTGTTTTTCATATGGGGAGTTGGAGATCGAGATCGTGCACCATTGTCCTACATTACAGTGAGATTATTCATATTTTTCATTCTGCTTTTGTTTTGCTTTAGTTTGTTATATCACATTTGTTATGCGACGTTGAGGCTGTTGATTGTATTATTAGACAATTACTAATAAATAAATAAATATGCATTACTTTATTGATATTGTACATAAGTGCTTTTCACACATTGCGTGAATGCATAATTCTAAATGATGCATTTGAAATACATTTTATTTTATTCAATTTGCATTATAACATATATTTGTGACTTGTATTTTTCTTGAAATAATTTTGTCAATAATTAAATTATAGTTTGACTTATATATACAATGCTACGCATGTGATATGAATGTCATTGAAAAATCATGTTTATGTTCTAATAGTGCAAAAGCGTTTATTTTGACATTCTACTAAAAAGACATTGAATTTTAATACACATTTTAGCTAAAACAGTTATCTCAATTTTTACTCTTGTTTGTTTGAAGAAAGAGTTTAAAATAAAGGGGTAAGTGAAAAGCATTGTGTACTCTTCGTTAACTCATTATTGGACTACAGTTGGTTTTTGTAGGGTAGTTGTTGATTTTGGTGAAAAGGGTTCAAAATAATATGTACCATATTTTCATTATTAGTAGAGAAGAAGAGAAGTAAAATACATCTGTCTTCATTGAAAAATCTTTCGTGTGATAGTTAGAGCTCAGGAGCTAAACTAGATGAACTTATTAACTATTCCGTGTTAAACAAACATTCTTATACAGCCGTGGGCACAGCCTTCCACACTCTCCTCTCTGAAAACTATCGGTTGAGGGAACCGTTGCGTAATGGCGTAATGCCTATATGAATAAGGTGCTGATAGTTGTGTTATATTGATGTGTTAAATAAGGGCTTGAGCAAGTGCAAGTGATAAGAAATATAGATGGTTTTTTTTTCCTATAAGAAAATAAAATAAAGTAAATTAGAAAATCGATCGTAAGATTATCAAATTTCATTGTAGGCACCGAATAAATCAATAAAAGTAGTAGCGTTTTTGAGATTTTTCATCTCAAAAACATCCAAGTATTTTTTACAAAGTGATTATGGTTTTAACGCTTTCATGATTATGAATCAAAAAAATTAAGTAATATTGATATTGCCTTTAAGAGGAGTAATTATGTTGTTTTATTTACACAATTATGGGGAGAAATATATTAGAAATCGTTTTGTCATCTCGATTCAAGCACTGACAAAATTAAATAATAAAGTACTAAAAACAATAAAATACATTAAGAATTTTCGTGGTTCAGATGTTAAAGAATTATACGCCCACGGTAAAATGTCACTATCTTCTCTCTTGATTCTTTGTACAAACAAAAATGGCAAAGAGCACAATTTTCAGTTAGCATGTCTCAAAAAGAGTAAAATAAAATTCCCTCATTTTTTGCTACATAGAGGTTTCCGATTAGCATGTCCTTTCTATTTATAGCACACAGTGGTTTACGTGGATTGTCAACGTCATTCTTTCGTTCTTTTGATTTCTGCATTTGGATTGTGCCACGGTTCGACCATCCATCTTGCTTATTTGATGTACACATATTATTAACGTGACCATCGATGGAAAACTGAAATTTGAGCAGTTGAATTTTGAACGCAGGCGGGAAGTTCTAAATTGAGGCGGGAAGCTTGGAATTGAAGCGGGAAAACCCAAATTTGAGAAGACTATGGCTTTCCAGTTCTGTAAAGCAACGGATTTGTGGATTGCGCGCATATGTGTAGGTGAAGCTGCAATAAACCCCCCCTTCCCACTGCGGGAAGGACTATACTATCACTAGCACTCTAGGACTTCGCTTTAATTTACTGGGAGTTGTGCCTTTATTATGTTCGGGATGGTGATGATGCATAGTATTTGTTCCGCGCCAACATCGTCGAGGTTGCACTGCACTGTTCAATCCAAAATATCAGCAAAGTGTAGTGTTGAAGTTAAGTTGCATGGCTTAGTAGAAGAGATTATGCGGCTACTTTGGAGGGTGACTGGTTTGCATGACTCTATTCTAAGCCATTTTCGTCGATAGAGGACTGCGGCGTTGCCCTTGCCTTTGAGTTGAGGTTAACAATCTTAGGGATGAAGTTGTGATCTCTTGATTTGCCTTTGAGGAGTGAGGTTCGGCTCTTGGCTGCGGAACAGTTATTCCATCGCCTCATCTTTCAAGTCTTTCATATTTCTGGATAGTGTTTTCTAATGATTGCGGCGCTGTTCTGTCACATCAAGATGGTGACGCATTCTTTATCAGTTTGGTATTGACATGGGATTGTGGCACAGTTTTGTTACTTCAAGATGGCGGCGCATCCTTTGTAGCGTTTTGATACTAAATTGCAGTGCAGACCTGCCACTTTAGATGTTAGTTTAAGATTCAAGTGCATCCCGTTTGCGTATAATTGCTTATGGGGTGTGTCACGGTTTTGTAATGTTAGGATTACTTTCGAGACCGTATTACAGCCTCCATTTCTCATTGTTACTTGGAGATTGTGTCTTTGTTCCAACCTGTTAATCCTTACTTTATGGAGCTACACCGCAACCTTCATATTTGGTACTTGAAAGTTGCGCAGCAGTTCTACTTGTTTAAGTGAGTGTTAGATTCGCAGATCAATTCTCATACTTTGTGATTATTTCAAGTTCAACGCGGTATTATAGCACCCAAGTTATATTTAATGGAGAAGAGTGCTTTTTATGTTGTGTCATCGTCCTTAAAGGTTTGGCGCAATATTGCCCAGATTTTGTTTTTGTATCCTTTTATTGGCCGATCTTCTAAAAAGTTATACCTTTAGTCTTTTCACTCCTAAGAAAATACGTTTTGATTCTTATGTTATTCTTCTTTGTGATTAATCAATTACATTTTGGGGATTTTTCATAATTTCAATTAGGCGGTGGAGATTCGAATTGTGGTGAATATATAATTTTCTTCTTCATTGTTTTACACGCATCAAAAAATGTTAAACACAAAATCTAATCCTCTCCAAGACATGTTTCTTTTCCGAACAAAGTTAGGGCATATTTCTTTTCTTGTTGTTTCCTTTGCTTTCCTCAACCTTTAACGATTATTGATAATCGATCCGATATATTTTATTTGATATGGCAACCGTTTTTGTCTCTCCCCTGTCTTTGCCATCTAGGGTATCTAAATTAGGGGAAATAGAGGATGTTTTGGGTCATTTCAGGTTCGGGGCTATGTAGGTAGGGTTCTTGAGCCTTGCGATCGCATCCACATGCCCCAGATGGTTTCATTTCTATCCATCCTGAACATATTCGATGCGGACTTTAACATATTCGATCGCATCCACATGTGAGATTGTTAGAAATCTTTCATAAGAATTATATGGAAGAATATATAATTAGTCCCACGTTGAAAAAAATAAGAGAAGTATACATTATCAGGCTCGGTTTCAGGGTTAGACTGGCCAGGCGGCCGCTTAGGGAAACCCCCGGGTGAGGGCAATGGGCGGGGAGGTAGGTGGTTGTTGAAAGGCTTTTCAAGTTTACGGTTTAAAAGTTCATATTGCTGCTTTTATAAACAAAGTTGATATTGGTGCAGTGGTAGTATAGGCTTTCTGATTCAAAGGGACAGGACTTCTGATTTTTTTGTCGATTTCTGTGAATACAGGGAATAACAGTATTATCTCAGTTGGTCCGGTCATTCTATGATTATTATTTTCACTGTGTACATTACGAAGATATTTTCTGAAATGGGTGAAGAAGATACATTAAGTTGGAATGTGAATTTTTCAGGTTATGAATCTAATTGGGGATGTAAAAGGAAAAGTTGCTATTTTGGGGGACAGCAGGTAACTTATTGTGTTGTCCAGTCGCTTGCATGATTTTATGTGGAATTCCATAGTTCTGTGTTACTGAATTCCCTCTTTTTTTTATAATGAAATTAGGTGCAACCACTAATGCTGCAGCTTTATTAAAGAAAGAAGGAGCTAAATCGGATCTTACCTGTGCTACACATGCTGTTTTCAGGTGAAATATGGGTTACATAATATATCAATGTTACAAAAATAGGAGCTGTATCGGTATTTTGTTTTTTCTATTATACTGACATGAGCTCAAAGAAATTCACATTTGTATAAATTAGAGCTGATCTGCAATTTTCATATTTGTACGCAGCAACTAGCAAATGAATTCACTGAATTAAAAGTATAAATATTGTGCATTTTGTAGCCCACCTGCAATTGAGAGATTGTCTGGTGGCGTTTTTAAACAAGTGATAATCACGAACACAATTCCAATAGTTGAAGTTATTTTCCTCAACTGACTGTACTTTCTGGTGCAAACCCTCCTGCTGAAGCCATTTTGCGCATTCATGGCGATGCCTACGTTAGTGACATTTTCCAGTGATCCACAGGTCCTAGAGTGTTTTATTTATTTTCTCATTTTTTATTTATTGTTGTCTTGTTTATATTCGATTTATCTTTCTATTTTTTATTTCTCATGAAGGTAACGCAACAAAGCGAATCGTGCAAGGATGCTTGTTAAATCATTTTGTTAATTGATGCTACAATATTATTCATCTGATTAAAATAATGGTACCCTTGTAGCAATGTATGAAAATATAATGTTTCTATCCAAAGAAAATCCCATTATAATTTTATGAGAGGAAAAAAATTGTTGTAATTTTTTGTTGGTTTTGATTAAAGAATCATTTGCATTATTCAAAGCAAGATGATGTTCAAACGTATTTGTAAAAGAAGATGAAATGATGAAAAAAAAAATATTAGTAGTACAAGAAGAAAAGTACATGCTTTTAGCTTCATTTTATAGTATATTATTTTCAAGTCATATTGCTTACATTATCTCTAATTTAAAAGTGTCCAAGTGTTACTTGTTTATGTTTAACTCTTCATATTTTGATCATAATTCATAACGTTGTTTGTACTGGATGAAGAACGGAAGTAAAAATTGTAACTTTTTTTTTGGCCTGGAACATTTACACTATCATAGCATGCAAGCTATGCAAGAAATTATGTTCTTATGATAACACTAGTAACACAAGCACATATTAAGCACATTTCACGGTTCACAAATGAAAGAGCTAAACATACATAGGTAAATGTACGTTGAAACATGAATTTGAAAAAATAATAATCAAGAAGAAACAAAAAAATACAAACAAATTAACAACATTTGTGGTGTACTTCCATCATCTGGTTCTTGGACACATCGATAGATCGATCAAATAACAAACTGATAGGGATTAGAAAGGACGTAAAGTTTATGTTTGATGTAAGGAACGTGAAACTTCTATCCAACGAATTAATTATCTATGACACAATAGAATGTAGTGCTTGTTTAAAAACGAATTTTATGTTTTCGGTTTTCAATATGTATGTCAAATATTAGAAGAATGGAGGGACGACAGATGAGATGAAAGAAAGACATATGAAAGGACGAAAGGGATATAGAGACGACGGAAGAATGAATTATTTCACTTGCTTGTATTATTTCCTAATACACATAAAAAAAATAAAGTTGTTTGTTGCATGTTAATTTCTTTTTCTAAACCGGTCGTTTTCGACAATATACATGTGTCATGTGCATTTTTGTATGAAAAAAATCCATAAAATAATAAACCAAACACTACCGAAATGTTGTCAAAAGAAGCTTTTGAAATTATGCACTTTCCCTGTTAACTTACGTGATAAGCAGAAAGCTTTTTTTGTTAACTATAAGATCTATATTCGCGTAAATCTATATTGCTTAACCATAAAATAATAAACCAATCAGTACTAAAACTATTCTATCTATTGCTTAACCATAAAATGAAAACTGTTACTTTTATCTATTAATTAACTCGGGGATATATTACAGTGCTTATCTAATTTTACTTATTCCTCTATCTTGACTTTAGATGCATTCACAAACAATTTTTGCTTTGTTTTTCATTTTTTCCACATCGGAAACTAGAAGCAGAGCATGTTGTCTTTTACCATCCACGCAAGGAAAATGAATGTTTTGAAAATGATGCATCAGACAAGTCCAACGCGATGAACACCGAAATTTAATTTTAACTTAAAAACAAAATAATAAATTTAAAACAAAGGTCAAATAACAATAAGTCACAAGCTTTAAAAAATTATATGTATTTATAACTTTTAAGAATATGTATTTTCGGTATGTGTGTATATGTGTGTATGTGTGTGTAAAGTCGGTAAACAAATTTTTGTAAAAAGTAAAACCATATAAATAATAAGTTGATACTTTTTGTAGAAAAATGACACTGGTAATCATCTCAATTACAATTCCTAGCAATTGGGATAACCAAACTCTTTGGGTGAAGTAGATGCAAAATAATCACCTCAAAAGCAGGAACTTCTGGTCTATCACAATTCCAACTGACTTTGGAAATGTCTTCGCCAATTGAGACCAACTTTCCTCCCTCTAAACAAATACAGTGGTGGAGCTCATGTAATCACTTATTCTCCTCCCTCTGAACAAATACAGTGGTGGAGCTCATGTAATCACTTATTCTGGAGTGCTCTTGGGTTGAATCTGGCTTGGTATTGAATTATATTATATTATAAAACCAAAGGCTAGCTTTTAGTATTCCTTGAGAATGCATAGACAAGGAACTGCATGTTATAATATATGTAAATTCTAAAGAGTGGATATGCTATACAATATTTGTTATATTTTGTTTAGTCCCACATTATGGGATAAGTTAAATTTCAAGCTCTAAAACTTTTATATAATGGAGCATGTGTAATGGAAATATATTACTAATTTCAGAGATGAATAAAAATGTTTACATCCTCTTTTTCTAGTGGCTTCTTATTTTAATATAGTTTAAAACACGTTATCATGTATTGGATATTCGAATCTAGAAGAATTTAATCCATCTTTTCCTCTTATTCAACCAATAAAATCAGATCTGAAATTTTCTAGATCCGCTTTTCTAGATTTGTTTTGCGATTAATTTAGATCTAGATCTAAGAATTCTTGTTTCACAATTCTATATCTATTTCTTAATTTTTCAAATTTGGATTTAAGTTTTAATAAATCTTATCTTTTCAAGAACTTATTTTATCATGGATCTAAATTTATAGATCTTATTCCACTGTACATATATTTTTGTCATTATATTTCAGATCTCATTTACTATAGATCTTATTTTTTGTTCTTATTTTTCTGATCTCATTATATTGTAGATCTCAAAATCACATTCGAATAATATATCTTTGAGATTTGTTCATGGTTTAAAAATAAAATGTTGTGATTTTTGAATTTGGATTTGAATTGATTTCAAACTTGCTTATTATTGCATGTTTTTTGAGTTCATTATTTTGGAAAGCAAAATTTGAATTTAACAATTTCTATTGTTGATTCAAATAAATTTATTGAACTTAATCGCGTTTTGGTTTGTGATGTAGATCTAAGTAATCTATGCATGTTTGGTAAATGAAGTTTTCATTTTGAAAACTCTTTGATTTGGATTTTGACTATGAAATAATTTTGAAATATATAGTTTGTATTTTAAGAAGAAATTTTTTATTGTTCCTTAGAGAAACATATACAAGAATAATGCATATTTAGAAGATCATATTAAGTTTAGATTCAATATTAATATTGATTTAGCACACCTAAAGTGAATGGAAATATTAATGAAAGCATACACGATAAACTTATTTTTTAGCATTCGAAATAAAATTAAGAACCTGCAGTTCCTATAATATACTAAAAGCTTGAGTTTCCATAAATAATCAAATTTCAAGTTTTCTTGTAATAAAGAACCAGAAGTTCCAAAAAAAGCGGAAACTTGAATTATTAAAAGGGATATATATATATAAAGTTATTTCAGAAAATTTGACTATTAAGAAGTAAAGATTCTCTTATGGTATTCGTTTTAATTTTATTTTCGATATACTGAACGTAGATTTGAGATGAAATTTTGCTAAGTAACGTTAATTAGATTGATTTATTTGCTTGTACAGAAATCAATTCGTTGTGAAAATATTTTATAATGAAATAAATGCATTAAATGTTGTCGTCATAGTAACAAATTAAATTACCTTATTATCATAAATGCATTGGCTATAGTAAATTAAATGTTGTTGTGTTTTTATGTTTGGAATAAGTATAGACAAATGGTTTATTATCTGGTGTACTTATTTTAGCAAACAATGCTCGACATAACGAAAGAAATAAGTTTGAATAACAAGCTGAAGTTGTGAAAAGATTTTTTTTTTCAACCATAAGTTGTATAACTCAGTCCGAGACTTGAAGTCCTGAATTATGTAATGATTTGTTGATAAAGTCTATGACTTGAAATCTTATAGTTATTTTTTTATTAGTCGAAATGTATAAGCTTCTAAATAAGAAGTTCACACAAAATTTGAGAACCCGAAATTCATAGTAAATTAATGGGCTTGAAGTTCATGAATTAGAAACCCGAAGCTTTCTTGAAACTATGTGAAATGTTAAGATTACACTTCTTGAAGAAGTTAAAAGAGATAAATACATCTTAACACAAGATTATGACAGTGCCTTCAAGAGATTTCAAAAATCACAAAATGAGTTATATCTTACTTACATCTTTGCATCTACATATTATATTGACCAAATATCCTGAAGGTATTGTGTTGTATGACATTTCAAACATGTCTTGAATTGAAAATTTATTATTAATTTAGCTTTGAAAAGGATGTTCATTATTTATAAAATATGAATTCAAATGACATTTTAGTCCATATTTCTCATTTTTCATTTCAGTTTATATGTTGTAGTTGGTTTAAAATGTTTTCCCCTATTATATATACTTCTATGTAAAAGTACACATGGTCAATTTATAGGTTCTGTGCAACGCGAAATATAATTTCATTTCAATATGTGCAGCTTTAATTTAATTATTCTCTCTGTTGCTTTCTCATTGATATATCTAAATATAGATCTGATCTTTACTAATCGCACCATGTTATGAAACCTAAAGTTTTGACAAATTATTTTTGGGTGCATTAGTCAAATTATTTGATTAACGAAATACATTATAGTATTATCTAGAGGAGATAACTCATATAACGTACTATTTAAGTTTATGGATGTGTGTGTATATATTAATCTCTTGATGCGATGTTTTATTTAAAATTTATATTGCAAATCCAACATCCCAGAAAAGATGTTATATAAATTTTATTTTTGTTAGATTGCAATTCCTTCAAAAGAAACACTATATTTCCTGAAGGAATATCATATAAAACATTAGAAGTAATAAAAATATTTTATCTCTAAAAAAAAGTATTGTATACCAATATTACAGTTCAGAAGTAGTGGTTCTATCTCTTGCATCTTACTTTCATTTGGTGCATATAATTTTGTTACTGTATTAAAAGTTTGATGTGACATTTCAAAAACAGTTACAACAAAAATCTCCAATAGAGATATTTTATGCTACTGTAAAACTAGTGATTATATAATTTATGTGAAAGAAATATTGTATATTGATATTACATTCTAAAGCAACAATTAGCAAAGGGATCAAATCGAAGAGTATTTCATCACTGCAATATCAAGCGGCGCCTCATTTTCAAAGCCCTAGTTTATAAATTTGGACGAACGAGAATAAAAGAAAAAGCAGCCATTTTTAACGCGAAGGAAAGAAGGCCGAAGGAATAAAAAGAAAAGGGGGATTTCTTATTTGGGCCGGCTACCATAAAGTATCAATTGGTCTTTATTTTTAAAATTAGAATTTTGATTTTTAAATTGTTTTCAAATTTTTCTTTTAAACAGCTGTAAAGTCTAGTCATGTGAGTAGGAAACGAACTACGGTGGTGTAGTTCGAGAACTCGCAACTAAATTGCTGAGTTGTGGTAGGTTTTGAGCGTAGAGTTTGGTTAGTCGATATCTGGTGTTGCGATTTTACGTGTGTAAGCATATGAATACTTAATTTCTAGTAGAAATTTTTGGGGCAGCACGTAGGCAGGGTTTTGCTGAAGCTGGGTAAATCTGTGTTGTTCTGTTTCTGTCCTTTATATTCTGCTATTATCCGTGTTGCTATTTTTATGCTATAATCAGTATTGCGTTTATTTTATATACTTTCGCATTAAATTTTTATAATTAATAGTATCACCCTATTCCCCCTTCTTGCGTGAAATCGATCCTATAAGTAGTATCAAAGCTAGGAACAAAAGCCAATTTTTTATTTCAAAATTTTGGTTTTTCAAAAACCAATTTTCGTTTTAAAAATTTGAATTTTTAAAATGGCTTCTTTTAATAATGCTTTTGATGAGGGTCAGTCCATAGTTAGACCACCAATGTTCAATGGTGAATAAGCTTACTGGAAAAACTGAATGAATTTTTTTCTGAAAACCATTGATGCTTATAGTATTGTTGAGACATGTTACAGAACACCAACTATGGTGGTAAATAATCACGAAATAGATAAACCAATGGATCAATGGACAGATCTTGAAAATAGACTACAGAATGCTAATGATAAAGCTATGAATTCTATTATTTGTCCATTAGATCAAATTGAATTTAATCGTGTCTTACATTATCTAACTGCACAGGAAATCTGGCACACACTTAAAGTGACTCATGAAGGAACATCTCAAGTCAAGGAATCTCGCTTTTGCCATGCTTAGTAGCGAATACGATAATTTCGGAATGGCCAAGGAAGAAAATGTCAAAGAGACATACGGACGACTTTCCAATATTGTATGAAAATCAAAAGCTCTCAGAAAATCATACACAGAGTTGGAAATAGTCCGAAAAATCCTCAGATTCCTTCCACGAAATTTTGAAGCCAAAGTCACTGCTATTCAAGAATCAAAAGATTTGAAACAAATCAAAGTTGAAGAGCACATCGAAAATCTCGCAACTCATAAGCTTGAAATGAAATTCAAGGAAGAACGCGAATGAGGTGATGCATGAAAGAAATCGATATCTCTCAAAGGAACAATAGAAAATGACGATGACGACGATGGAGCAGCTGAGCTGGCACTATTAATAAAAAAATTCGAAAGGTGGAATCACAAATACGGAAATCCAGCTGAAAAGCAGAATAGTCAAAGCACTAGACAACTCAGACGAGCAAGAGATCATTTGTCACAAGTTCAACAAACCCGGTCATATCAAGCTCAATTGTCCACATAACCGATTCAGCCAAGGAAAGAAACTTAAAGGAGAAGTCTGTAGCCACTTAGGATGAAACTGATGAAGATGATAAAAGCACTGGCAATGAGAGTGAAAAAGAAGATTTGTGTCTTCTAGGTGATATAACTGACAATGATGATGACGAGCAAAGCGAGGTATCAAAACTTACTCATTCAAAGTTTTTTATATATTTTCACGTAGTAAATGGCTGTTTCGAAAGACTTAAGAAGAAATACGCTAAAATTTAATCACAAAGAGACACTTTGATAGAATTAAATAAACAACTTAATCAATTGGTTAAAAACTATCAAAACAAAAGCCCTAAGTGTGACAAGTGTCCATCATTTGAAGAAGAGATTAAACAATCAGAAATTAAAATTAAATCAGTTGGAAATGAAATTCTGATTTTAAAAGAAAGTGAAAATACGAGGAGAGAGAATTCCACTAAAAAGTGCACACAATTATTAAATGAAAATGAATCTCTCAAAACACAAGTTCGACAACTGTCTACGACTGTAGAAAATTTTTCAAAAGGTGAAAGATCACTAAATATGCTATTAAGGAAACAAACTTTTAATACAGGTAGACAAGGACGTGGATATAATCAACTTGAACTTGTTAGAAGCAAAATTAGTCAAGTCAAATCTGAGTGCACAATTTGTAGAAATATAGGACACAATCAAAACATTTGTTGGCATAGACCCAAAGATGTAAAAACCATTCCAATTTGGGTTCCAAAAGGCATAAATATAAAATCCCTTAAAGTGAAACAAATCTGGGCGCCAAAAGGAACAAATATAAATTCGCTTGGGTCAACTCAAACATTTTTTTTTCAAAATCTCTTGCCACTAACAACCATGGGCCTATAAAAACAAATAGGTCACAAAAATCTTCTCTCGTGTAGGCATGGTGGCAAGCCGAGGAACAACAACAGTGTTACCTGGATTCTAGCTGTTCCAGGCACACAACGTGCGACAAAGCAAACTTCCTTAGCCTAGTATAAGGTGGCAGAATCATAATGGGTAACAACGAAAAATTATCGTAAAGGTGAAATAGGTAACGGTGCATCTATCTTGAAAGATATATTAGATGTGATAATCTACACCATAATTTGATTTAATTCAACTAGTTATGTGATAAAGAAACCAATGTTGATTTTGATTCTGACTTATTCAAAATTGTTGGCCAATTAACTTTTTATGCCGAGAAATCTAGAGTCTTCATATAGATTTATTTGGATTAATGATGATGTTTTATTAGTTGATGATTACTCATGATATACGCGGATATATTTGTTTCTGGATCTGTCACTATGTTCACTATTTGTTTATTTGCATGGCTTCAATTCAATTTCATTCAAAAGATGTTAAAAATGATTTTAAGATATTTTGTTTCACACTTCACGATCTGATCTATGACATAATAATCTTAAGCCAATAGGAAATTCGGATGCAGATAACACTGGCAAGCTAATCGATAGGAAAATTCTAGTGGAATGTGATTTATGTTGAGACATTCAATAGTTGCATCATTTTCAAAGATAATATCTGCATACTTTTCATTTCAACCGATTTTTAATTAGCAGACATTTTTCTTTTATAAAACCTCTTCCTGAAAATCAATTTTGTTGACCTTGTTTCAGATTAATGATTTTAGAAAATTTGATTTTTTTGGATTTGATCTTAAATGACTACATTAACTAATCTCGCTCCCTACTGATTATCGAAAAGATAAATAGTGATTGAAAAAGTGACATGTGCCGATATTAATCATATATTATAACTTGAGACTGTATATTTAGTAAATTTCTTTAGAAATTTAAACAAGAGTTATAAAAACTTTTTGTTGGTAAAATATTCCACGACCATCTCTAATTCTATTATATTTTTAACGACCATCACTCATCAGAATCCAATGTAGTATGTCAATATGTGGTATTTTAGACGGAAAATCATTTGTTTTTCATTATATTATATTTTTAGCAATAAAAACATCCAAAGTATTCACTCTCATTTAAAAGTCCCCACGGTTATGCATGGGTAAATTACTTGGATTTTTTTATTATGTGCTTTCATGCTCATTTAAAAATCCTCACGGTTATGCATGTATGGAACACATATCAAAATTGATCGATTAAATAGACAAGGTAATTCTAATCTCATTTAAAAGTCTCCACGATTATGCATGGTTAGAAGATACTTGAATTCATTTTTTTAGAAGAAAATTAAGAATACTACTAATCTCATTTAAAAGTCCTAGTGGTTATGCGTGGTTAGTAGATATTCAAATTCCTGATATAATTATACCACAAATAGACACAACTATATGGTTTTATATAATGACGTTATCCCTATCATTCTAAAGTGGAATATGCATCAAAAAGAGTATTTATGATTTTTGTTTGATTTTTTATTGAAATTTAATATTTATACTCGATTAGGTATTAATATTGTAATAATGTGTATCACTTTATCTCTATTTTTCTACTACCTTACTCTTTTGCTGATAACAAAAGGGGAGAGAAAAGATAAGATTTTGGCAAATAATCAAATATTTTATTTTGTATTTTCTATTTGCATCTAGGTTCATTTGCATATTTTTATTTATTTACTTGCATATATGAAGGGGAAGCGTTCAAATAGGGGGAGCAAATTCAATGATCAAATACATTTAATAAAATTCAAAATCTTAAATATATTTTGTTATCATCAAAAGGGAGAGATTGTTGACTATGCAAGTATATGTTTTTTGTTTGGTGATAACAAATATATATATATATATATATATATTCATTTAAATGTATTTGTTAACGTACTGTTTTGTTTTTTCACATAATAGATATTTGCTGAATAAAATAAATAACACAGAATTTAAATTCAAACAGATATTTTATTTAAACAAATATTTGTTACAATATTGAATAGTACAAATTTAAGCTCTCACCATATATATATATATATATATGTATGTATGTATGTATGTATGTATAAACTTCAATTACATTACAATTTCAATCACATCACATTTTTCACTATATATACATTTTCATCTCACTACATTTCACTCATTCACTCGTATTTGATCTTCAACTCTATTTCAGATTGAATCCACCATCTGAGTAATCTGCAAAATAAATACTAACGCAGTAAAATTAAAAAAGAAATATTTGTGTAGTGTAAAATAAAATGTGTATTTTGAAAATGTTATTGCCTTAGTTATTTGGGTTGTTCGTCGTCATTTAATTTTGAATTCATCATACACGAACAACTTGTGACATGCACAGTGTATCATTGTACATGCCACAAGGCCATGCACACCAGTATATACTTAACAAACTGCGGGGACAGGTGAGCACAAGGTCAAACCCAATCAAAAGTCGGGTTCAAGTGAAATACAAATAAAGTCACGATATTAGCACAAAGGTCAAACCCGAGCTATAAGCTGGATTCAACTCAGGTGAAATTCCAAAAATCAAGATGAAGTTCAAGTGAAAAAAAATGAAAAGTGACGTGCACAAGCAAACAATGTAGCTAGTTAGATATGGAACCAGAGCTATAGTTTCAAGTGCACAACAACATCGAGTATGCCAGACCTCATATATACTATGCACATGAATCAAATGCAATCAACTGAAGTGAAGACCTGGCAACATGTATGATATGATCAAAGGCAATAACATCAACCAAGGTCAGACTGCACAGTCAAATGCAAGCATATGAATACAAACTCAGACTGTAAATACAAAGTTCAGTAGCATGGCACAAAGGCACATAACACAGTCTCGACCAAAACATGATGTACATGTCAACAAGGACATAGTTCATGCATGCAGACTTCAAGATGTAGTGCATAGTCAAACCGAAACAACATATACACATGCCCATGCTCTATCAAAGTCAAACGCCTTCAAATGAACAAGACCAAAGCTGAAAATAAAATGGCATATGCATATACACATGATATGGACTATGGTGAGCCAAACTGAAACAGACTTGTATACCACACAAGAATGAACAAAGCCTCAACAGTAAAGCTCTGGAACAAAATCAAAGATAACTAAATCATGGAAAAGTCTCAACAACACACACACACACATGCATATGCATGTGTACACATGGTGACATGCGACAGTGAAGCCACCAGACTACATGAAGTCTAACAATAACCAATGGACTCAGACTTGAAGTAACAAGAAGGATCAACTAAACCCATAAATGATGACTGGAAACACTATAACAACTCAACACAATGCATATGTTAGCAGTGATGTACACATTGAACCAAATAACTATACATAATGTGAAGATATCAAGTGAAGGCCACACCATCTTGAATGTACATAAGCAACAATGGACATCAACTATACATTGAAATAACACTGCAAACAAGTCACATGTTCCAAACCACTAATATCACACATAACTTCAAGCATGCAACCGAATACAAGTCGAAATGATCAGCTCAGAAAAATGCAAAGCTATGCCAGAAAGTGCAGACCACATTCATATGAAACCATGGTCAAGTACATATATATATATGATGTATGTGTAGTGATAACTAGTACAGCAGCTCGAATGAGCACATGCACTTATATACATATGCAACAGCCGGAATACAACTAGAGAATCACCCAACAAGTGAGGTAGACAAGACAATAGTTCCGGATAAGTGAAACATGGAGATGACATTGATGTACACGTATAAAACAGTGGACAATGTAACCCAGACCAATGTCATGATACAACTACAGATGCAAGCAAGTTAGAAAATCAAGGCATGTAGCCGTGGTGACCAAGATAATAACAAAGTCAAATTTACACAAAATCAAATTAGCCAAAGTAAAATGTAATAGCAGTTTCAAATTGAAAAAGTCAGTGCCGAGGTTAAATATTATCACAGTCAATAAGCACAATGAAAGGAACCAAAGTCAAGTTTAGATGCCAGAAAATCAAGCCATGGTAGCCAAGGAATCAAACAAGTTAGAATCGAGCCGTGATAATCAAGTAATCACGAAATATACGAATTTGAACAAGTTAGTACAAATCTCAAGCATTTAAGCAAAATTGATCAGCAAAACAAAGTATCAGACAATCGAATATTTAGGGAATTGAACCTTATTTAAACCCAAAATCACCATTGCCCTAAAATCCATCGAGTTCAAGCAAGCCCATCGGTAAAGCAAAAAGCGTAAATCACATACCATTAAAATCAAACTCGATCGAGAAGCAACCGCAAGCAACAATCAACAGAGGGATCAAATCGAAGAGTATTTCATCATTGCAATATCAAGCGGCGCCTCATTTTCAAAGCTCTAGTTTATAATTTTGGACGAACGGGTATAAAAGAGAAAGCTGCCATTTTTAGCGCGAAGGAAAGAAGGTCGAAGGAATAAAAAGAAAATGGGGATTTCTTATTTGGGCCGTTTGCCATAAATTATCAATTGGGCTTTATTTTTAAAACTAGGGTTTGATTTTTAAATTGTTTTTCAATTTGTATTTTTTTCTTTTAAAATAGTTGTATAGTTTAGTGTGTGACTAGGGGATGAACTGCAGTGGTGTAGTTCGAGAATTCGTGACTCAATGGCTGAGTTGTGGTAGAGTTTTGAGTGTAGAGTTAGGTTAGTCAATAGGGGATGTCGCGAGTTTACGTGTGTAAGAGTCTGACTACTTAATTTCTAGTAGAAACCTTGGTGGCACCACGTAGGCAGGGTTTTGCCGAAGCTGGGTAAATCTGTGTTGTTTTATTTCTGTCTTTTATATTCTGCCATTATCCATGTTGCTATTTTTCTGCTATTATTAGTACTGTGATTATTTTATATATTTCCGCGTTAAATTTTTATAATTAATAATATCACCCTATTCACCCCCCTCTAGGGTGAAATTGATCCTACAATATATACATAAACATATAAAATTAAACACACACACACATATATATATAATAGTTAAATATATATGTATATATATAAGGCTAAATAAAATGTATATATATGAATAATTAATTCCATTCAAATACTTAAAACATATATATATATATATATATATATATATATATATATATATATTAAAATTATTTCCAAATCAAAATTAGCATAATAAACATACAATAACAATTTTATCATTATTTTATATATATATATATATATAATAAATAGTTTCGTTCATAATAATTAAAAATATTAGTAACAAATATTAAAAAATAAATTTTAAAATGTAAGAAAATTTAGGATCATAAAATACAGGTTCAAATTTGTTTTTATGATTTTTTGAAATAAAATATTATTTTTAATAAATAAAAGAAATGTTCAACCTAAGTAATTTAATTATTAAAAATATTAAATGTTAACAAAAAATTCTGAAATTTTTTCTGTGGGTAACTGCGTTGATGCAATATTTATTTTAAATATGATAAACAATTCAAATAATCAATAAAAGATAATTTAAAATTATTTATATATATAAAAAAATTATTTTCGAATTTGATAATTCATATTATGTATAAATAGGCGAAAGGAAAAATTCTAAGCCGTTTATACGCTATAAATATACATATATGTAGTTATATGTTTAAAATATACATTAGTCTACATTTAAATTAATATATAAATATACATAAAATAATTAATAATGAATTTTTTTAATTTCTTACAGCAAATTATGTTTGTTTATACATAAATTATAACACATAATAATATAACCATGCACATAACCAAACTAATTTGTGACAACTACATATACCTACGAAAATCTCACCTAACTAGTTATACTGCATTAACATGTATACAGATTTGGGATTATTCAATATTAAATCATAAATATGATATGATTACCGTTTATATAAATAAAATACTAGTTGATGATGCCTTTAAGTCCGCTTGAATCAATGAATTCCCTTCTTTAGTTATGCTCGATCTGTCAGATTGCAAGTCTGGAATCGTCGACCTTTTCTATCAAATAGTGCTTTTACTTAACTCGAATTGATTTGAGATTCTTAGAACGAATATAAGGATTAATTTCGGCCAACAAACTTGATAATTATGGCAGCCAAAAGTTGTTTTTTGATTAAGGGTTTAGATATATATATATATAGCATTGTACAAGAGAGATATTAGGACAATCTCATTACCTATTCTCTCTTAATCTTAGCCGTCCATCTCTAGGTCTAATCCTAAGCTTTAGCCGCCTCCATTGTCAAAGCCTAAATTTGCAGCCCTATTGATGGGCTTTAAACCCATTTAAGCCAAAGCCAAAACGCTACGCAATTAAATCTAATTTAATGGCTTATTGATATCGTATATCGATTGGTGCATTTATAACTATTATAAATATATATAACAATATTTATTTCTCAAACTATATTCAGATTTTTATAATTAATATTTCATAAATATTAATTAATTTAATTTTTTTATATCGATTATAAACTAATTAAATCATTCAGTCTTAATGGAATTCATCATTTCAGTTGTGTAACTCTTAAATGTAAATTTTGTCAGCAATAAACACCGAACTATTCGAATGTAAACGTTTACACGTCACTTAGCAAGTGGTGTGCCATTATGGCCAAATTTATCACTTATTCATTTTCAGTAAAATCTTATTTAATTAAATACGCATTACCCGTTAGTGCCATTTATATACACCAATTCTCTTCAGCAAAAACTATATCACTTTGGATTTATGGAATTTGGTAATGGTCAAAATTCCAACATTGTCTGTATTCAACTCTATAGTCCAAACACAAAATCCTTGGTTCAATAGTAACAATTATTATTAACCGTACTACTCTGACCAAAGATTTTGACTTTGACCATGATACTAACCTCATATAACTGAAGCGACGAATCCTCTCTCGGATAGCGTCTTCCTTCCAACAATTCCACTCGACCCAAATATAATCATTTGATGTATGTTGTTCCATGATTTGACTATAATCAAAGAAGATTTTTCATATTGAATGTTGATATTATTCTCAAGTCGAAAGAATTATGTAAATTACTTACATCGATATTTTCTATTTGACCTTAATTATATTAATGAATAGAAAATTATCGAGTGAGTCATTCCATAGTTATCCAATAACTATCAGTACGTAACCCCTTGGGGCCCCACATAGTCATGAGCAATACACCGTCCAACATTTGAATAGCGTTACGTACTCTAGTCTTAACGAATACATTGATACCCAGTCTCGATGCATCTTGACTAGGAACATTTAAAATGATACATTTGTTTCATTGTGATAAATTACTCACGGTTACAACACTTTATAACTACTATCACAAAACATATCATTTATGGATTTTCTATTAAATATACTTTTAATTAAATTTATTAATTAATATAACTACATTATATCAAGTATATAATAGAAAGAAAATACCTTTATTTCGAACGAGATTGGTCAACGAGTTAGATATATGTAACAAATTACATAATTGTCCCTAGGGCATACCCTTAACTCTATCACTTATATCATTATAACCATATACGATAAAAAATAAAATGAAAATCTTACTTTATTTCTAACAAGGTTCGCTATAAGAGTTAAGTTATATTATATTTTTTTTACAAAATTACCCTTGGGGAAAATCCTTAACTGTATCAATGACACCCACTTTAAATGCTCAACTTCTAAATCTTCGATATCAATGTAAATACCATCTTCCTAGGCATCTTCATTCCTATGTTTTGACACCCAAGATTCTCTTTCTATCATGTCACTCTTAAAATTACTACGGTAAAAAACTTTAGAAACATGACATCTTGACGTAGTATACTCATATTGAACTAATATCTCCTCAAGCAATCCATTAAATAACTTTACCTTCACAATCTTCATAAACATATAATGGGCCTTCACCTTAATCAAAAACCCTAATATAAGATCAATTTTGTCCCCATTACTGTCTTTACATTTGATGGAGTACCCAAAACATTAAAAATAACACTAATCACCTTTTCCATAACACAAAATCCGAACAAAGAAATCTCACTCAAATCAGCACTGTAAAAGATAATTCTTTAGGGAGATTCAAACATAGATATAACTTTTGAGGCAATTTTGAATTAAAAAACATACGAACCATCTTTTAAAAATCTTCCACACTAAACCACGTTTTTAAATTATTATTTAATATTTTTAATAAGAAATTTATTTTAATTAATTTTTTATAACTTCTAGTTTTGTCGATAAAAGAATAATATGAAATATTATTTTTTCGTATATTTTCTAATTCATTAATCCTTTATGAATTTTGATGAACTAATGAATTTTGCTAGAATTTTTTAAAATAAATAGAGCAATTTTTTTTCAACATTTCCATTTTGTTTTGAAGAAAGTGTACTTTTGGACAAATTTGATTTTTCTTGAAGAAATTTATGAAAATATTTGGACTTTTCTAAAAACGTTTCTTTGGAAATATTTGATTTTGTTAAAAGATGAATCTTCGTTTAAAAAAAACCAAATTTTCGAAGAAAAATGACATTTTTATTGAAAATATTTGATTTTAAACTAATGTCTGAATTTCACACTGTCATTTATTTTATTGATGTTATATCAGTCTGGAATAAAATTAGAATCTAGTTTGATTCGTTTTTATTTATTAAAATACCGTTTAGTTTTTTCAACATGAACGGATGAGGTAGTATGCACATTACCCGTATATTGCTAAGATACTCTGTAGTGTTGGGGTAAGTGGAATAAATTAACATTGGTATTGTGACTACTTTAATGAGGAGAGAAGCCAAATGTTGGGCGGGGATTTTGAATCATTGGACGCACATTCTTTCTTCAGCCAGAGCACTCAAGTTTAACCTAACGTTTCATTTTCCTCCTCCTGTAAATGTCCAAACTCACATTTCAATTGAAGAACTAAAATTAATGTTAGAGGTAGATGTCAACGGGAAGACCTCTACACGATGTTTTCAGGTATAACATAAGTCAACAATTCTCAAAACAACACCAAATAGAATTACAAAAGGAAGAGTTCGAAATTTTAGGTTTTTCCCTGTCTTTATCATTTGTTCGGATTTTATAGTAGGGAAGCAATTTCACTGCAAATCGTGACGTCTACGAACCTCTATCTGCTTGATCCTCCCTGAATTCCGGTAATGATATGAAATTTTGAATTGGTTCTTACTCTTACTATGTCGATAAACTTATTTTAATTAATATTTACACTACAATATCAGTTTTATCCGCATACGTTACATCAAATTATCTTATTTGATGTACAGGACGTTCATAGGATCATTGCAAGATTTGATTGACATAGAGCTGTATAAAATTGAAAGTTTTTTTTTTGGTACCGTCTGGATCTGAAAAATATGCAGTGAAATTTTGAGACGGAGTGAGCAGTCATGGTATTTCACTCATCCTTACAAAATTTGCATATTTACCTAGAAAATGTCGAATGGAAAGGTGGAAAGTAAACTATATCAATTGGAAAAAGGGAAACGGAGTGGTGGAGGTGCGGGGAATTGAACCCCGTGCCTCTCGCATGCGAAGCGAGCGCTCTACCATATGAGCTACACCCCCAATCATGATGTAAATTTGTATTTCCTGCTTCCATCAAAGACAAATTGTCATCCATTTTGTACTGCCCCTCGTAGGGCTGCATAAAGGTTGATTTGAATCGGATTGGACTGAATACTTTACTCGACCTATATAGGTATGAGTTAAAGTTAGAGTACCATCATATAGAATTCATTCACTACATATTTAGTCAGGAACATTGTTTCAAAATACATTTAAAATGCTCTAAGAATATTTCACAAAAAGCTCACAATCAATCCTATAGGTATTTGGCCAATCTAATTTTACTTGGATTGACATCAAATATGATTTTTTTTAAGCATATATTTATTCTAGAATACACATGATCTATTATAGTTTGAAACTGCTCTAATTTTACTTGGATCGATATTGAATGAGTTTCTTGGATAGGATTGGATTGGGTTAAAATAAGGTTGGATTGAATAAAAATCACATCCGACATGTACGTAGTATGTGTTAAAAGTTGTAACCTATATCTAATCCAAACTTGGCTGGTGGTTGAGTTTGGCTAGGTTTACGTGGGTTGGACCGGATTGGTTGGTATGTTGGATTGGGGTCAAGTATGAATTGTCTTCCCTAAGGTCCGTGGACTGGATAGAGTAGACTAACTACTAGGGAATACCGACCCTATAGATATAAGTGTTAGAGGCCCTTTATAGCGATGAATGCGATATTGTCCCACATCGCCAAAAATATGTGTAGTTTTATGTTTATATAGTAAATTTCTCAAACCTATATTGGTTCTTAGAGTCAGATAATTTTGTGCGAGCGAGGGGACTTATATGGTCATGAACTAACGCGCGCGCCGTCCGCTTGTCCCGTATTGAACTGGATCGGGTGCGGGTCCAATAAAAGCGGACCGTGTTATATTTTTGCTGGAAAAAAGTGAACAGTTTTTTGACTGTTTAAATTCGAACAGATGAGAGTCACATCTGTTTAAACGGACATGGACACTGCTTTTTCAAATGAAGAGACGTAGCCGGTTTCCAACGGATATAGTCGTTGTGAATTTGCTGTGTTGCAAATTGAAACAAAGAGACGCTTAGTAACGACCCGTAAATTTAACCGGTTTTATTAACGTTGTTAATTGAAATTTTGTGGAGTTGTAAACGATAAAATTTTGAAATATAAATTTGATATTTTGAATGCGTCTAGTTAAACATAGCAACCGGTAAATTTTCGTACGAAAATATGAAAGTTTATTTCGCGCGTAAATTTACTTCAGTTTAATCAGTTAAAAAGCGATGAAAATAAAACGTTTTCAAAACCAAAATATTTTTACGTAGAAAAATTCTAAAACATCTTTTGAGCAAGTTGTCAGTTTGTCGTTTTTCCAAATTCGGACATCTTTGGCTCCGTCGATCTTAATTTTCTGTGATTTTTACGCATTTTCCGCCGGTAGAAATTTCGAATTTTTATAATTCGATCGTGCCACTGACAATTTTATATCATTTTGATCGTCTCGACACACTGATCTTTACGGTATAGTCGATTCTGTGTTTTGATGTCCGGTGCACGACGGAATCGACAAAATGCAAAGGGTGACGATTCGCTAAATTGGATCCATTTGCAATTCGGTGTCCTCCATCTGGTTCAACTCGCTGTGTAAATCACGAATATATTTCGTTTCCATTTCATTCGTTAGTATGGACAACCAACAGTCTAAAATATGAATTGACACAAGAATCTCGGTGCACGCATTTATCTCTACTGCTTTTCATATTTTATTCTGCCGCATGCCTTTCCTATTCCTTTTGGGTAACTGTTGATTTATTTTGTGACCCTTGCTTTCTTTAGTATTTTTCACTATGTTCATTTATTAGCCTGGCACCATGACTCTTTTTTCTATGAACGTGAATCTCTTCTCCCTTCTCTACTTTTACCTTTTGCCTGTGCGTTGTTCTCCTCCTCCCTTCTTTATTAACCCATGGCCGAAAAAAAAAAAATTACGCACACAACCATGCATCGCCCGCCCCTCCCATGGCCGAGCTCCGTCCACCAAAGCAATCCGCCACCCTATCGCTGCAACCCAATGCTCCGCCTCGGCCATCTCGCAGCACCCGCCCAGACCATCACACCTTCCCCTTACCATCGACCCCTCCATTTCCATCTCTCCTCGACCTCATGCAACCCAGATCCGGCTTCTTCCTCCTTCCCCTTCACCGCGCTTAACGCCGCTACCCCTCCATCAACCCGTTCGGCCTTACCACAACCACCAGAACCGGGTGCTTGCCTTTCCAATTTGCCGAGCAACCAGCCTTCCAAGACCCCTAGCCGCTTCATCTCCCTCACCGAGTTTCTCCTCCTCCCATACCTAGCTGTGGCCTCCGCCACTGATGGTCTTCCTCCTCCTCTTCTTCTAGTGTAGTAGGTGAGCAAGATATAAGTTAGATGGATTATCTGTTCATATGCACGTGGTCGTATATATCCTTGTTCTCTTCATTTCGCATTTTGTTGTATCCGTTCTTAGTAAAAAAAATTATAGCTCATATTCTTACTGCTAGTTTGTGTTTGAATTGAGTTATTTTGTTTTAACATTTCCATCACAACTATACATAGTTACTGTAAATTTAAAAGTATTATCAATAATAAGTTGTATAGTATTTGATGCCCGAATTTTTAATTTCGCAGCTACTATTTAAAATAATAACGTTAGTACATTTGTTGTAAAAAAAAATGGAAATTGTATGGGTTTGAAACTTATGTATGTACTAAATAGGATATGCTTGTTCTCGCAGTTACATTTGTGTAAATATAAAATAGTTTCTATGAATGTTTTTATATATTGTATTATATTATATTAAATTATATTTCACAAATCTTCTATTTATAAGTTCAGGGAGTATAAGTTTTATAGGTACTGTATACTAGTCTGTCGAGGTAGATATATATTAGTGCATGACAGTTCTGTAAGTCATTCAAGCTATCGATTGTATGATATATTTTAAAGTTTAGGCCTGTTGGTCCTAAAATAGATATTGGTTTTATTTTATATATGTATATAAATATAGGCTATAGATACTTTGGGATTCGTATTTTAGCTATTGGTTTTAAATGTAAGATATGATGTGACTGTACTACATATTTTGTTAATGTAAAATTGGGTCTGCATACTTTGGTGTCTCTGTTTTATTTTGGAAAACATATGGATTTTGAAAAGTTTGCTTATGTTAGTAATATATATCTTTATATGGTATGCAAGTGATATACGGTAGTTATATATATATATATATATATATATATATATATATTTCAGTTGGTATATAAGCTTTGTGGTTATATTCAAATAGAGTCTGCACATAATTGCTACAATATTGATATAATATGTTTATGTACATTATGATATATAGCATATGGTTTTATATATATATATATAGTTTATATAATTGTATATATATGTGTTTACTTATATCGATCATCTTCATCGATCAAATTTTGATTTGATTTCGCCAATTCCTATTTATCAGCTTCGTCGTCGATTCGTGCAAGTCTAGCTTTGATTTGGAATTTGTGATTGGATCCGTAACACTCAAATTCATTGTCTATTCTCTTTGGCCACGAAAGGTGAGCAATCACTCACGATTAATATTCTTTTATTTATTAAATTTGATTTCAATTGAAACGACAATTGAAATATGTTGTTGTGAGTTATTTACACTGCTATATATGCTATTACCTGTATCTGTTCACCTATGACATCTGACACCATTATCTGTAAATTATTTATACAATGATAATCCAGTTTGGTTGATAATTGATTTATTGATTTTTGTTTATATTGGATGTTAACTTTTAATGTATAAAGTGATAATATTGAAATTGAAATTTGACGTAGCATAGTTAAAAATTTGAATCGACATATGCGTTGAATTTTGATTAGTTAAATTTGAAAATATGACCCCTTAAATGTTTAATTATTTGACACGTAGGAAAATAGTTAATTACCCTTGAACCATTTAAATTTATGTTGTATTAATTGATTTAGGTTTGAAATCGAATAATTGATGTAAATTGAAGAACCGCATAAGATTGGTGTAATAATCTTTAATCTACATTAAATGATAGTGTAGATTCTACAAATAATTATATTAATTCGCACAAATAACAATGTAAATTAATACGATTATTTCGGAATTATTTGGATTGATTATTGTATTGTTATTGATTGTTGTTATTGCTTGTTTATTTATTTTGACACCATCCCTGTTATCACACTGCAAGTTCCCTTTACTATGTTTGATTTGTGAATTGGAAATGGAATCGGGTTGAAATGATATATACCCAATGAATTTGACCTAGGATAGAGAATTTAGTAAAAAAATCCGATTGGTCGATAATTTGATTTAAAAATAAAATAATGATTTTATTCGAGCAGAGAATAAGTTGTGAAACGAAGTTGGGATTTGAGTTTTTGAAAGAAAAATGTAAAGATTGAAATCTGAAACAAATTTTAACGTAGAAATTGATGAAAGAACGTTGTTTGAAATTTAGTTATATAATAATTAAATTTGGAATTATAAATAAATAATTTTGAATTAGTAATAATTGAATTTTGAAATTATTAAGTTTGAAATCATTTAATAATTAAATTTGAAATTATAATTAAGTTTGAAATTATTAAGTTGAATTTATAATTTAGTTGAAATGATTTAATGATTAAGTTTGAATTCATAATTAAGTGGAAAGGATTTAATAATTAAGTTTGAATTAATAATCAATTTTGTAATTATTAAGTTTTGGAATTATTAATAATTAAGATTGAAATTATTAAATAAGTGAATAAGATTTAACTATTTGATAATTGGATAAAAATTTAATTCTTTGATAAGAGAAATTGAACTTTTGAATAAGTGGATTTAAACTTCGTTAATAAATGAAATTGAGTTTCTTTATTTATTAAAGTTTGGAAAATTATTTAAGTAAGTTAATAAGTGAAATTGAACTTCTTGAATACGTGAAATTTAGTCTCTTTATTTATTGAGTTTCGAAATTTGTAAATAAGTAACTAAATAAGTGAAACTGAATTTCTTTAACAAGAAATAAAACGTGATTTATTGGAATAAATATAAGACTTGGAATTTAAAGAATTTGATTTGACGAATTTAATTTAATTAAATTTTTAAGTTTTGATATAATGAAGTTGAATTTAAGTAATTGATTTAATGAATTGGAAATTAAATAGAAATTGTTTGAATGATAAATTAACTCATCAAATATTGGATGAACTCGATTAATGAATTGAAATTGATTTTGAATGTTAAATTAAATTAATTTAAATGATTTCAGAATGAAACTTATATACGAAATTGAATCAATATTTGAATCGTTTAAATAAAAGATGAAATCAAATTATAAGATTTTGAAATGGTAATTTGGAAGTTTTGAAACGTAAATTTGGAAATTGATAGCGAAAGACAAATGAAATGTTGATTTATAAAATGAAATTGAAATTGAATTGATTTGGTTTTTGAAATTTATTAAGCGACCAATCGGTGTAATAATTATGAAAGTTATTAAAGAAACCGGAATCGGTTATGGATATACTCTCTATCTAAACCGAAAGCCACTTTAATAACTATATGCGGAGTAATGTTCCAGAATGAAGTGGTTGGAATGATGTACGTGATGACTGAAGAAAGAGAACGAAAATGGATAGCCTTGACACTTATGTCAAATTTGAAATGACTAAAATCAGGAGCCGTGCCGGGCCAAATGGGGTTAGCCACCTCGAGCGAACACACTTCTTCGTAACTACTACTCATTACTTGTGATTGATTGGTGCACCCTCAGAATTTCAGGAGTGTTGTTTCGCGGTGTTACGATCGCTGCGGCGATGCGTTTTCACTAATCCGGATCAGACGAACGGTAGTTTCACTACCTTGGGTATTGCCTCATGTGCCTTGTCATACTTGTATCCCTATATACGCGACCACTACAAATTTGTTTTTTGTTATACCTATGGAGTACTCCCTGATATCCCACCAGTTTACGGTGGAGTTTACAGTGCTGTATAGACTATGATGCTTATAAAATGTGTTAAGGGGAATAATGGTAACGCCTTAACACTATTTTGATACTTTATATTACTGATAGACACTATCTATTTAGCGTATATTACTGCATAGTAGATAGTTTAACGGATCCTTAGAGGATGGTTATTCCAACATCCTTTGAGTTACTTGTATTTCGATTGCTATTTCACTTGAGTTTGATTTATTGATATGAGAATATTAATCCTGACTCGAGTGTCTTGTGTTTTTGCTTTACGCTCGGGTCAGACTGAGTGTACCAGTATTCAAGACTCACCTTTGGAGTTGGAGCTTTGCTTGAAGATCCAGCCATCTATTCTGCTTTCAGTATTCGATGATTCCAGCGATGTATTCTGATTTGTACTTGATGTATCATATTTCTCTTCTGTTGTAAACTCTGATGTATCTTATATATTCATATAGCAGCTTCATGAACTACTATCTCTTTTACTTCCGCTGCATATTATTACTCTGTGTCTGTGATTCTGTGATTATTTATTTACTGTATATCTGAGTTTTTTCAAATTTTAAATTAACAATTCGGTATTTTGAATTATTCAAGTCCGACATGTGCAGATGCGAATAGTCCAAAATAGCGGGTCGTTACAGTTGGTATCAGAGCTTTGGTAGCTCTAGGCAGAACTTAGCATACATGGTAAATGTATTTACAGAATCACTCCAACTCGAGTTTCAATCTCTTCCTTTTGACTCAATTCCTCTGAATTTTGGAACGTTCCCTCGGTTCTGGAATTCATTTTGTCCCTTACTACTCGTCTAGTTTTAATTTTGGAGTATCCCATAACTCCACTTCGAATGATCTTTATAATGAATCAGCGATCTCGCCAATCTCAAATTGATTTGTAAATGAGTGAAACTCCTTTAAAATAGACATTGATTTACCGGAGATTTTTGTATCCTCGGTTTACGATGATATCTATCTCCCGCTACATCTGAATTCCATCTCTTGAGATCGGATGTTGATTTACCTCGGAATTCAGCATCGATCATATTCTTGAAGTTACGGTCGACCCGGTTAAGGTTGCCCGTGAATTAAATAAGCCTATCCATCTCCCAATTCTGTTAATTGAATCATCTTATCTTCTGTTTCGAACTTATTATCGAATCAAAATTCTCTTTGATTTGATTTCCATCAAATTTGAATCTCTATACTTGTTTTGAAATCCATTCTTTTATTGTCGAGCGAGAAAGTGTATTTGTAAATTAATGTTCAATTTTTTTTATATATTGTGTTGTTTGAGTTATTGATGTTGATTTGGATTTTCGATCGATTCGTCTGATCAACACTATCAATAGGATTTCGAAAATACTTTAATAGAGCATACTGACACAATATTGTTTTCAAATTTGGTAAACAAAATAGTTTTGTATGATTATATTATAATAAGTATAAATTTTTCTGAAAGTAAAATGTTAATGAATCTGTTGTCCGAAATGTTAAAATTTAATTTTCATTTATTGTTTATAAATCAATGACTATTTCATAATATAAATGAAGGAATTTATAAAAATTTGGTTATAAATTGATTTGGAATTTGATGTGAATTAAAATTAGAATTTGAGAATTTAATTTCCGATAATTTCGAACTATGATTTTCAAGTTTAAAATGTATATTATTTAAAATATCTTCGAATAGAAATGGTTTTCAAAATATTTAAATGATTAAATTTGAGCTCTTCCCTTTTGTCGCTGGAAAATAATTTCGGTGATGACGGCCGCATCATCGACATTCATTTTCAGGTTTCGAAGTGGAGAGACTATTCGTGGCCTTGCTACACTTTGATTTGAAAATTTTAAATAGATTTGAATTTCTAAATTATGACTTGATATATTGGTAAATGATTATTGATTTGATGTGATTTATTAGATGTGTATATATTTATTTCAAAATTGTTTGAAGTAAATTGAAAAGAAAATTCTTAAAAATTTATGTTAAGAATGATTTCAATTTTAAAACGAAGCCAAAATTTGAATGAATATTGAAACTTAACAAATTGGATTAGAAAATTTACTTGCATAATACCCAATTAACTTATAACACGACTTACCAAAACCATCCAAATGTTGAATATGTAATTGAATAATTTATAATGCGAAATGATGTTAAAAGAAATTTAAAATTGGAATAGTTATAATAACTATAAATATGCTTGTTATATGTGATAGGATATATTAGGTGGAAGTAATTTAATAATAATTTAAAATTAAGAAGAATTGAATTTGTTGAATAAATACGATTAATTATTAATAGGGTATAATTGGATAATAACAAAATGAATAAATGAGATAAACAAATAAAATTTGTTCTGAAGGAATCTTTTGTTATCAAATATTAATAAATTAAATTGAAATCAACTTAATAAATAATCTTGAATTTAAAAACAAATTGTTGAATATAAATTTATTTAAGTTGAAATTTATATGGTTTGAATTAATTGTTTACCCTGTTTTCAATCTATTTTCTTTCTGTTTGTTTCTATTCTCCTACCTCCTTCCTTTTCGAGGACGAAAAGTTTTGAGTGAGGGAGAGTGTAACGACCCGTAAATTTAACCGGTTTTATTAACGTTGTTAATTGAAATTTTGTGGAGTTGTAAACGATAAAATTTTGAAATATAAATTTGATATTTTGAATGCGTCTAGTTAAACATAGCAACCGGTAAATTTTCGTACGAAAATATGAAAGTTTATTTCGCGCGTAAATTTACTTCAGTTTAATCAGTTAAAAAGCGAGGAAAATAAAACGTTTTCAAAACCAAAATATTTTTACATAGAAAAATTCTAAACCATCTTTTGAGCAAGTTGTCAGTTTGTCGTTTTTCCAAATTCGGACATCTTTGGCTCCGTCGATCTTAATTTTCTGTGATTTTTACGCATTTTCCGCGGTAGAAATTTCGAATTTTTAGAATTCGATCGTGCCACTGACAATTTTATATCATTTTGATCGTCTCGACACACTGATCTTTACGGTATAGTCGATTCTGTGTTTTGATGTCCGGTGCACGACGGAATCGACAGAATGCAAAGGGTGACGATTCGCTAAATTGGATCCATTTGCAATTCGGTGTCCTCCATCTGGTTCAACTCGCTGTGTAAATAACGAATATATTTCGTTTCCGTTTCATTCGTTAGTATGGACAACCAATAGTCTAAAATCTGAATTGACACAAGAATCTCGGTGCACGCATTTATCTCTACTGCTTTTCATATTTTATTCTGCTGCATGCCTTTCCTATTCCTTTTGGGTAACTGTTGATTTATTTTGTGACCCTTGCTTTCTTTAGTATTTTTCACTATGATCATTTATTTGCCTGGCACCATGACTCTTTTTTCTATGAACGTGAATCTCTTCTCCCTTCTCTACTTTTACCTTTTGCCTGTGCGTTGTTCTCCTCCTCCCTTCTTTATTAACCCATGGCCGAAAAAAAAAATATGCACACAACCATGCATCGCCCGCCCCTCCCATGGCCAAGCTCTGTCCGCCAAAGCAATCCGCCACCCTATCGCCGCAACCCTATGCTCCGCCTCGGCCATCTCGCAGCACCCGCCCAGAACATCACACCTTCCCCTTACCATCGACCCCTCCATTTCCATCTCTCCTCGACCTCATGCAACCCAGATCCGGCTTCTTCCTCCTTCCCCTTCACCGCGCTTAACGCCGCTACCCCTCCATCAACCCGTTCGGCCTTACCACAACCACCAGAACCGGGTGCTTGGCTTTCCAATTTGCCGAGCAACCAGCCTTCCACGACCCCTAGCCGCTTCATCTCCCTCACCGAGTTTCTCCTCCTCCCATACCTGGCCGTGGCCTCCGCCACTGATGATCTTCCTCCTCCTCTTCTTCTAGTGTAGTAGGTGGGCAAGATATAAGTTAGATGGATTATCTGTTCATATGCACGTGGTCGTATATATCCTTGTTCTCTTCATTTCGCATTCTGTTGTATCCGTTCTTAGTAAAAAAAATTATAGCTCATATTCTTACTGCTAGTTTGTGTTTGCATTGAGTTATTTTGTTTTAACATTTCCATCACAACTATACATAGTTACTGTAAATTTAAAAGTACTATCAACAATAACTTATATAGTATTTGATGCCCGAATTTTTAATTTCGCAGCTACTGTTTAAAATAATAACGTTAGTACATTTGTTGTAAAAAAAAATGGAAATTGTATGGGTTTGAAACTTATGTATGTACTAAATAGGATATGCTTGTTCTCGCAGTTACATTTGTGTAAATATAAAATAGTTTCTATGAATGTTTTTATATATTGTATTATATTATATTAAATTATATTTCACAAATCTTCTATTTATAAGTTCAGGTAGTATAAGTTTTATAGGTACTATATACTAGTCTGTCGAGGTAGATATATATTAGTGCATGACAGTTCTGTAAGTCATTCAAGCTATCGATTGTATGATATATTTTAAAGTTTAGGACTGTTGGTCCTAAAATAGATATTGGTTTTGTTTTATATATGTATATAAATATAGGCTATAGATACTTTGGGATTCGTATTTTAGCTATTTGTTTTAAATGTAAGATATGATGTGACTGTACTACATATTTTGTTAATGTAAAATTGGGTCTGTATACTTTGGTGTCTCTGTTTTATTTTGGAAAACATATGGATTTTGAAAAGTTTGCTTATGTTAGTAGTATATATCTTTATATTGTATGCAAGTGATATACGGTAGTGTTATATATATATATATATATATATATATATTTCAGTTGGTATATAAGCTTTGTGGTTATATTCAAATAGAGTCTGCACATAATTGCTACAATATTGATATAATATGTTTATGTACATTATGATATATAGCATATGGTTTTTTTTTTATATATATATATATAGTTTATATAATTGTATATATATGTGTTTACTTATATCGATCATCTTCATCGATCAAATTTTGATTTGATTTCGCCAATTCTTATTTATCAGCTTCGTCGTCGATTCGTGCAAGTCTAGCTTTGATTTGGAATTTGTGATTGGATCCGTAACACTCAAATTCATTGTCTATTCTCTTTGGCCACGAAAGGTGAGCAATCACTCACGATTAATATTCTTTTATTTATTAAATTTGATTTCAATTGAAACGACAATTGAAATATGTTGTTGTGAGTTATTTACACTGCTATATATGCTATTACCTGTATCTGTTCACCTATGACATCTGACACCATTATCTGTAAATTATTTATACAATGATAATCCAGTTTGGTTGATAATTGATTGATTGATTTTTGTTTATATTGGATGTTAACTTTTAATGTATAAAGTGATAATATTGAAATTGAAATTTGACGTAGCATAGTTAAAAATTTGAATCGACATATGCGTTGAATTTTGATTAGTTAAATTTGAAAATATGACCCCTTAAATGTTTATTTATTTGACACGTAGGAAAATAGTTAATTACCCTTGAACCATTTAAATTTATGTTGTATTAATTGATTTAGGTTTGAAATCGAATAATTGATGTAAATTGAAGAACCGCATAAGATTGGTGTAATAATCTTTAATCTACATGAAATGATAGTGTAGATTCTACAAATAATTATATTAATTCGCACAAATAACAATGTGAATTAATACGATTATTTCGGGATTATTTGGATTGATTATTGTATTGTTATTGATTGTTGTTATTGCTTGTTTATTTATTTTGACACCATCCCTGTTATCACACTGCAAGTTCCCTTTACTATGTTTGATTTGTGAATTGGAAATGGAATCGGGTTGAAATGATATATACCCAAATGAATTTGACCTAGGATAGAGAATTTAGTAAAAAAATCCGATTGGTCGATAATTTGATTTAAAAATAAAATAATGATTTTATTCGAGCAGAGAATAAGTTGTGAAACGAAGTTGGGATTTGAATTTTTGAAAGAAAAATGTAAAGATTGAAATCTGAAACAAATTTTAACGTAGAAATTGATGAAAGAACGTTGTTTGAAATTTAATTATATAATAATTAAATTTGGAATTATAAATAAATAATTTGGAATTAGTAATAATTGAATTTTGAAATTATTAAGTTTGAAATCATTTAATAATTAAATTTGAAATTATAATTAAGTTTGAAATTATAATTAAGTTTGAAATTATTAAGTTGAATTTATAATTTAGTTGAAATGATTTGATGATTAAGTTTGAATTCATAATTAAGTGGAAAGGATTTAATAATTAAGTTTGAATTGATAATCAAATTTGTAATTATTAAGTTTTGGAATTATTAATAGTTAAGATTGAAATTATTAAATAAGTGAATAAGATTTAACTATTTGATAATTGGATAAAAATTGAATTCTTTGATAAGAGAAATTGAACTTTTGGATAAGTGGATTTAAACTTCGTTAATAAATGAAATTGAGTTTCTTTATTTATTAAAGTTTGGAAAATTATTTAAGTAAGTTAATAAGTGAAATTGAACTTCTTGAATACGTGAAATTTAGTCTCTTTATTTATTGAGTTTCGAAATTTGTAATTAAGTAACTAAATAAGTGAAACTGAATTTCTTTAACAAGAAATAAAACGTGATTTATTGGAATAAATATAAGACTTGGAATTTAAAGAATTTGACTTGACGAATTTAATTTAATTAAATTTGTAAGTTTTGACATAATGAAGTTGAATTTAAGTAATTGATTTAATGAATTGGAAATTAAATAGAAATTGTTTGAATGATAAATTAACTCATCAAATATTGGATGAACTCGATTAATGAATTGAAATTGATTTTGAATGTTAAATTAAATTAATTTAAATGATTTCAGAATGAAACTTATATACGAAATTGAATCAATATTTGAATCGTTTAAATAAAAGATGAAATCAAATTATAAGATTTTGAAATGGTAATTTGGAAGTTTTGAAACGTAAATTTGGAAATTGATAGTGAAAGACAAATGAAATGTTGATTTATAAAATGAAATTGAAATTGAATTGATTTGGTTTTTGAAATTTATTAAGCGACCAATCGGTGTAATAATTACGAAAGTTATTAAAGAAACTGGAATCGGTTATGGATATACTCTCTATCTAAACCGAAAGCCACTTTAATAACTATATGCGGAGTGATGTTCCAGAATGAAGTGGTTGGAATGATGTACGTGATGACTGAAGAAAGAGAACGAAAATGGATAGCCTTGACACTTGTGTCAAATTTGAAATGACTAAAATCAGGAGCCGTGCCGGGCCAAATGGGGTTAGCCACCTCGAGCGAACACACTTCTTCGTAACTACTACTCATTACTTGTGATTGATTGGTGCACCCTCGGAATTTCAGGAGTGTTGTTTCACGGTGTTGCGATCGCTGCGGCGATGCGTTTTCACCAGTCCGGATCAGGAGAACGGTAGTTTCACTACCTTGGGTATTGCCTCATGTGCCTTGTCATACTTGTATCCCTATATACGCGACCACTACGAATTTGTTTTGTGTTATACCTATGGAGTACTCCCTGATATCCCACCAGTTTACGGTGGAGTTTACAGTGCTGTATGGACTATGATGCTTATAAAATGTGTTAAGGGGAATAATGGTAACGCCTTAACACTATTTTGATACTTTATATTACTGATAGACATTATCTATTTAGCGCATATTACTGCATAGTAGATAGTTTAACGGATCCTTAGAGGATGGTTATTCCAACATCCTTTGAGTTACTTGTATTTCGATTGCTATTTCACTTGAGTTGGATTTATTGATATGAGAATATTAATCCTGACTCGAGTGTCTTGTGCTTTTGCTTTACGCTCAGGTCAGACTGAGTGTACCAGTATTCAAGACTCACCTTTGGAGTTGGAGCTTTGCTTGAAGATCCAGCCATCTATTCTGCTTTCAGTATTCGTTGATTCCAGCGATGTATTCTGATTTGTACTTGATGTATCATATTTCTCTTCTGTTGTAAACTCTGATGTATCTTATATATTCATATAGTAGCTTCATGAACTACTATCTCTTTTACTTCCGCTGCATATTATTACTCTGTGTCTGTGATTCTGTGATTATTTATTTACTGTATATCTGAGTTTTGCCAAATTTTAAATTAACAATTCGGTATTTTGAATTATTCAAGTCCGACATGTGCGGATGCGAATAGTCCAAAATAGCGGGTCGTTACATGTGTCCTTTTTTCAACGGATGTAGTCGTTTCAAATTTGCTGAAGAGACGCGGCCTTTTTCAACGGGTGTAGCCGTTGGAAATTTTCCTATATAAGGAAAATGAAACCTTATCACTTTCCAATTTCAAACAATTCTCTTCCTTTTTGAAAAAACAATCCATACCACATAGAAGTTCATACGCATCACAATCTCGAACAGATCACGTCTGTTGTATCTTGAAAGACTTTGAATAAAGTTTTAAGAAAATTGTTATGGCAAGCTTCAGACGAAATTTTCTTCTTCATCCGGTTAGATTTCTTGTTTATATATACACACACCCACACACATCATTCTGTAATTTTTCCATTTCGAAATTGTACCGTTTCTACAAATTAGTACAACGGTTGTTTATCGCTATACTTTAACGTAGCATTTTGTTGTACTTATTGCTATAGTTTGTTGTTGTAAATTCATTACAACAATAGTTATTGTTCAAAATTACCGATACATAATTCCAAAATAGAGGAAATCTGATTTGTAAACTTGTGTTAGAAGTTTATAACTGATTGATCTCTGTTTTTGTATACACGTCGTATAAAAATAGAGATAAATGATTTATCTTTAACTGATCCATGCTATAAAAGCTTATAAATATCACTAATACAACGGATAATCATTGTAGTTATCACTAATTACTATATTATTTAGCGGCGGCGAAACATTTTAATCGATATAATCAAATCAAACATGATTATATTTCCAATATGATGATATGAGGGTCGACACAAGCTACATTTTGTCGTGATTGTAGGAAATAATTCGATAACTTTGTTTAATCTAAAATGGATTAACCATGGTAATTCAGGTAAACTTTGTTGGAATAATAAGTCATACAACATTTGTTTATTTTTTCTGACAAATAGTATATCCTAAAAGGTGAAGGCGTGGGGAATCAAACCCTGTGTCGAGCAAACTGCCTACTTCAGTCCTTTAAAGATAGCTATGAATGATTAATTTCAGATTGATCCATGTTGCAAAAGCTTCATTAGAATTTGAACTGTTAAGTAAATATAACAAATACAACAAATTAGTCACAACAGTTATCATTAATCACCATATTATTCTATATTGTTTAGTAGCGGCGAAATATTTCAGTCAATATCACCAAATTAAGCATACTTATCGTTCTGATATGATGGTTAAACAGTTGACATAAGCTACATTTCTCGTGATTGAAGGAAATAATTTGTCCACAATATTCATTTGAATTAATAAATTTCAATTTGGATATTAAAGAGAAGATATTTGGATAGTAAAGCTTATGTGGTTGCTTGATCTGAACGGAATGGAGCAAACATGGTCATGTAGATAAATTTTATTTGCAATAATAAGCCATGTAATATTTCGTTCCTATTTGACAAAAAGTTATATGTCTTCTTTCCTTTAGAGAGAAGTTGTGATTCATTCTATGTTGGTCATTGGCTTAGATAGAGTTGACTAGGATTGTTATGATAATGTTACCCGTTACCAATGCGAAAAAACGACCACGTATCGATACCATAGGTAAGGCAAAAGCGAATATTGATGCATTACCATTGCAATTGGTAAAATGATAGTTTATATGTCGATAAATCGGTACATCCTTGATTGGTAATGGTAAAATTTCCCTATACATAAAACATTAAAATTGTATTGCATTACAATTTTAATAATGGTATAACAAGTAAATATCTTGTTCCTAATTGTAACTTCGTTAATCCTTATATCAATATTTTGACTTATTTTAAATAATATAATTTTTTTTTCATGATTCATCATAAATTATTTACAACAATATGAAATAATAGCTTTGCTAATTGTAGACTTTAAACATAATAAAACTAAAAAAGAATCATCACCATAAATAATACTATAGACACCTTAAAAACTGATATTCAAAAGTGTTTGTAGTTGAAATTAATTAAAACACTGAAAACCCAAATTAGCACGACTAGTAAATTGATCGTTATTATTGGTATATTTACCATTAACAACGATAAATTTACCATTATCAAACTAATTGTGTTGGTACATCGATATACGTTAATATTGGTTTACCAATTGGTTGATATTACTACGGTAACATTAAATTTCAATTACCATAACAGCCCTAGAATAAACTAAGTGCTTAGATTCTTGTAGAGATGGTTATAAATGCTTTACCTTTGATTCATCCATGTTGTCAAAGCTTCATTGAAATTTGAACTATTAATTGAATATCACTAGTACAACTTAATTATATGGTTATTATTAATTATTGTTTTATTCTACTATATTTTTGTATAGTGGTAGAATATTTCAGTCACCACCATTGAATTAAGAGTACTTAACCTTCCAATATGATGATTAAAGGTTGACATAAATTGCATTTTCGTGATTCTAAAAAATAATTTGATCAACAATGTTCCTCGACATTAACTTGGATATTATGGAGAAGGTATTTGAGTAAGAAAGCTTATGAGGTTAACCAATGTTGTCTATGTGTGCGCTTTGGTGCAAAATAGCTCAAGCTGTAGCCACTGTGCCTTTTAGCAATCTAAGGCGCAAACGGTGCACATGACTCAAATAAAGCACAAAAGGCGCACGAATCGAAAAGCCCAAAGAGGTAGATCCAATGAATTGTACAATATGAGATAAAATTTGGCCTTTAGCCGCAAAATCCAATCGGAATGTACCTATTTAGCTTTAGCATACCTGACAACTCATTTCCGACTTAATCTAGGTTTCGAACAAAATGAATTGAAGGTCTTTGTGACTACTCATATTGAGTTGGGTTGGATATGTGAGATTCTATTCTCTAAATTACATGTGTGTGCTTTTTTTTAAAATGTAAAACTCGAATATCAATAGCAGTTTTTAGTTGCAGATGCTTGTGTAGGAAATACAAAAGATGATGCTCAAGGCGCACAAAAAGAGCAAGCCACAAGATGCATGCCATGTGCCTTCTCGATTTGACTACTTTGGTGGTTGCTTGATAAGAGCAAGCAGCACAATAAGTAGACAAATTTTTTTAATACAAGACATACAATATGGGTCGTGTTAACATGTGCCCATTTATCAATCGGGCGTACAGTAGGGGTTCGTTTACGGTGTAAATGAAAAAAAATGACGGACAAAAACCATACATTTATAAATTTGGAGGTGCAGGGAATCGAACCCTGTGCCTCTTGCATGCAAAGCGAGCGCTCTACCATATGAGCTACACCCCCATTCATGTCATAATTTTATTTGTCTTTTACATATTAAATTAATTGTCATTCATTGCAGTATCGACCCTTAACTTGAGTAGATTAGACTAATTGCTTAAGTAACGTCAATCATGTAGAGGTAGCTATAAATGGTTTGTAAAAGCTTCATTGGAATTTGCACTATTAATTAAATATCACAAGTGCAGTAAACTGGTATATGGATTTCATTAATTTACCGTATTATTGTTTAATTGGGGTGATATATTTCAATCAATTTAACCGAATTAAGCATGTTCTCCTCTTTAACATAATAATTAGAGGGTTGACATAAGGGTTTTTTTTTCTTGTTGTTTTTTTTGATTGTAAGAAATAACTTAGTCAACTAAGTTCATCAGCATTAATAAATTTCCAGTTAAATATTATAAAGAATTTATTTGGATAATAATGCTTGTCTTGTTTTTAGTGTTGTCAAGGCGCACACCTAAGGAGAAAAAGCCCCACGTGCAACCGTTTTGCCTTTAAACAAACTAAGATGTGTGTCATGCACAAGACACAATTACAGTGCAAAAGAGTTATCAAGCGAGTAGCCTAAAAAGTCGCGCTTCAATGAATTATACAGCATGGAATAAATTTTGGACCTGATGTCAAAAGTTTGTGACCTTTTGTTTTGATTTGGGTTGAATATTCTCGAAATTGCATGTATACACAATTTTTTAAAGCTTAAAACTTTGTTTTAACAGTAGATTTTAATTGCAGAGTTCTATGCTGAAAATATTATAAATGATGCTCAAAGCGCACCAAAAAGCACAGCTCAAACCTTGCGACTATTCACCTTGACTACTTTAGTGGTTGCTTAATATGAGCAAGCATGATAATTTAGACAATTTATTTTGAATAATAAGTCATACAATATAGGTTGTGTTACATGTATCCATTTATTAACAAAGCACACGTTGCGGTTTCATTTATACTCAATAAAATGACAAAGTTCGTTATATGAAAGATAAGTTTCCAAAGTTCGTTATGTCTTTTACATATTAAATTGAAATTGTCATTCTTGCTGCATTAATTTTTAGCTTGGATAGAGGAAATTAACTATTATGTAATGCCAATCCTATAGAGGTAGCTATGGTGACGAGAGGATTGACATATGCTTCAGTTTCTTGTGATTGTAAGAAATAATTAGATCAACAACGTTCATCAACATCAATAGATTTTCCTAGATATTGCAGCGAAGGTGTTTGGTGATTGTAAAAAATAAGTAGATCAACAATGTCATCATTAATAGATTTTCATGGATATTGTAGAGAAGGTATTTGAAAAATAAAGCTTACGCGGTTGCTTGATCTGAAATGGAGCAAATATGGTAGTTTAAATAATATTTGTTTAAATAATGAGCCATGCAAAATTTATTTATTTTTTTGGACAAAATGTATACATCGAAAAGTGAAGATATGGTCTACCATATGAGCTACACCCCCATTCATATCAACTTTAGTGTCTTTTATGGTCATTAAAGAGAAACAATCATTCATAGTGTGCTAGTCCTTAACTTGGTGGAGTATGCCAGTTGCGAGCGCCAAGCCAATTTTGGAGTGAGTGCAAGCCTACTTTGCAATCTTGATTATTCCCCTAGTTACTTAGAGGGTGATTAAGTGGTAATGAAAATTAATTTTATGGTTTAAGATTTTGGGATTTAACTTCTTTATTTTCCATTCTGGTTTATTTCACCGATGTGTCTTATTTTCAGTTATATTCCATTATCTATGAATGTGGGATTTAATGGCATATATATCGACTAATCTTTATTTTTAACATGGGTTTAGACTTTAGAAAGAGAAACCGGTTGTGTGTAACAACATCCCAAATAAATCTGTATGTGTGGTTATCATAAATTTATATTGGTTACTATATTGGCCTATTCTATTATATTGTTTAATAAGTAGCAAAGTATTTCAATCTGCATCTCCGAATTAAGTGTATTTACCTTTCTAATATGTTAATTAATTAGGGGGTCAACATAAGTTGTTTTTTCTCATTATTGTGGGAAATAATTTGGTTAACAACATTCATGAAGTTAATAAATAATTTCCCAGTTGGATATTATGGGGAATGTATGTGCATAATATGTTATCTTTGATGCATATTTATTTGTCTCAATCAGTCTCCACTTACCTGAAAAGCTTATGGAGATTCAGTGAACTCAAAGGTAACTCCTTTTTATAGTCCTCTGGAAGTGCCAAACTTATTACTTCGGATCTTCATTTTTTTTCTCATCATTATTTTCTTGAGTTTTAAAGTAAAATTGGCTTCCACAATTTTCCCTCCTTTAAAACAGCACCTGGTACTTTGTTTTTCATATGGCGAGTTGGAGATCGAGATCGTGCGCCATTGTCCTACATTACGGTGAGATTATTAATATTTTTCATTCTTCTTTTGTTTTGCTTTAGTTTGTTATATCACATTTGTTATGTGATGTTGAGGCTGTTGATTGTATTATTAGGCAATTACTGATAAATAAATATGCATTACTTTATTGATATTGTACGTAAGTGCTTTTCACACATTGCGTGAATGCATTATTTTAAATGATGCATTTGAAATACATTTTATTTTATTCAATTTGCATTATAACATATATTTGTGATTTTCTCATTTTAAACACCATTTACACCAGTGAAAATATGCATTTCCAATTTTAAAAAGTTGTGATTGTTTATTACATCTTTTCACGAATAAAGACATCTTTTTAAACACTGTATAAAGGGTTAGAAAACAAAAAATTTTAACTAATTTTTCATCTTCTTTCTCTAGACTTTCCTCAGTTATTTTCTCAAATACAAATTCTACTTCGCTCTCTCCAAACTATTCAAACATTTACATGTACTTTCTCATCAATTCAAAGATCAACTACATATCAGAAGGGCTATAAGTAATCTTGTATCCCAAGTATAACTGCCGATATTTGGAAATCTACAACTTTACTCTTATTTGTTTGCCCATTCAAATCAAGTGGATATGCTTAATAGTTCGTCTAAATTTAGTAGGTGATCTTATAGCTCAGTAAATCAAGAGAGTTTGCTTTGGACTCATGATACATGAGGATGTACCTCATAGCCTTGAAATCGGGATTGTATTTTGGTTTGCTTTCTATCTTGTTTAAAATTGGTGACTGAAAAGAAATATGTACAAGCAATTGTATGAGACTGGATATCTGATTAGTTAATCCGAACCGGTATAAAATTCCTTATGTTTTCTCTCTTATTTTATTGCTTTTATATTTATCTTTGATTGCATCTATGACTGATACTCACACCCTCTAGTGTTACATTAGTCTCATGATCTATTACTCCACAACCCACATTTGATATCAGTGCATTAGTTTTCAAAAACTTGTAATTTGATTTTTGAAGAGATAAATGGCTAGTAACACCGATTGTTTACTTTTTAAAACTTTTATAGAAAAAAAAATCATGAAACCTATATGTTACTATTAAATAGATTAAAAATTAATTATTCTAAAAAGTTACTTGACGTTTTGGAAAGGTATAATGTGAACTTGCAGAAATAAGTATGTTATATAGCGGATGGTGAGCATACGCTTGATATTCATACATCAAAGATTAAGGACAAATGAATACTAAACGATGGATATTCAAGACATATGATGAAAATTCGGAAATCATAAAAGTTATAATTTACAAAGATGAAGGGTTGGTTAACTTCAGAATTAACTAAAAAGGATATGTAATTGACATCGGCAATGTTGGTAACTCTAAAACTCCTATTATTTATAATGTTTTACTAGTTAGGAACTTGAAATATAACCCGTTTAACATTAACCAATTTTGTGATAAAGATTTTAAAATTAAGCTTGAAAAAGATATTTTCCACATCGAGGATAATGAGTCTAAAATTATCTTTGAATGTACTAGGAAATGTAGTATTTACATCTTAAGTATAAAAGTGCCTTTGTCTTTTGGCTAAACCTAGTGAAATTTGGATTTTGCATAAAAGATCCGGCTTTTTAAAATTTAAACACTTATCTAAATTGCTTAGAATTTTGATTTTGATTTCACAATTCACAAGTATATCATATTTAGGGGGAGTACTGTTTTTCATCCATTTATGTTGATGGCAAGGGGGAGGAAAATATAAAATATAACACATGCACATATTAAGGGAGAGTTATTTAACTCAATGAGAGTTGTATTATATTTTATATATAAAAATATTTACATAGTTGCCATCATAAAAAAAGGGGAAATTGTTAATACCTTAGATATTGATTTTGATGGCAACAATCATATAAATATATACACTAATGTGTTGTTAAGTTTTATAGTATATATTGCAGAATACTGCACATGTATAAAATGATTAAACTTGAAGACTGGTTAGTATAAAGACCAAGAATGAAGATTTAAAGTTGATGATCAAGACTCGTGAGTTCAAAGACAGAGATTTTAAGATCTCAAGAATTTAGTGTAAAATTACGAGTCATTAGAATGAATTGTTAAAGTTTGATAATATATTTCGACTTTTATCACAAATTTCTGATCTTTGATATTTTGAACAAAATTATTTAGTTTTAAAATATATTTTTAAATATTTTATGAAAGTTTTTTTAAGAGTTCAAAAATATTTAAAAACTATGTTTAAATTATTTTACAAAGCATAAGATTTTTTAAACAATTTAAAATAAAAACATTTTCAAATTTCATTAACATATGTCGACATACATTTTTGCATATGTCGATGATAATTTTTAAATTTTGATTTTCGAACACATCTCTTCACGAGTAGGAAGTTCCTTTTAAACACTATCTAAACCAGTGAAAAAATGCCTTTTAGTTTTAAAAAGTTGTGATTGTTTGTCACATCTTTTCACGCATAGCTACATTTTTTCAAACACTATATAAAGGTTTTTTTTAAAAAATTTAACCGACTTTTCATGTTCTTCTTTCTCTAAACTATATCTACTTATTTTTTTCAAATACAAATTCTACTTTTCTCTACAAACTATTAAAACATCTGCATGTATTCTCTCATCAATTCAAAGACTAAACCACTATCAGAAGGGCTATAGGTTAACTTATATCCTAAGTACAACTATTTGTTTTTGAAAATTAACAACTCTACTCTTATTTTTTTTGGGTGTGTTTGTTGCCCGTTCAAATCAAGTGGTTGTGCTTAATAGCCCATCTAAATCTAATGGGTGATCCTGTAGCTCGGTAAATCAAGAGAGTTTGCTCCGGATTTATGATACAGAAGGGTGTATCTCATAGCCTTGGAATCAATATTGTATTCTGGTTTACCTTCTTTCTGATTTAAAATTGAAGATTGAAAAGAAATCTATACAAGCAATTGTACGGGACTGGATGTAATATTTGTTAATCCGAACCAGTATAAAATTACTCGTGCCTTCTCTATTACTTTACTTTATTGCTTTTATGTTTATCTATGATTATGATTAAATCTATGATTGATTGTTAGTATAAATCTGTGTTTTTAATATGTGATTTGATATTAATCTTGAAAGAATTTTAAAAGGTTTACATAAGTAAGAAAACACTACTCATACTTTGTGAGTATTTCAAGTTTTCGACGCAGTATTACAGTGCCCAAGCACAATGGAGAAGCGGGTTTTTTATGTCATGTCACCGTCCTTAAGGCTTTGGCGTAATATTATCTGGATTTTTGTTTCTTGTGTCCTTTTCATAGTTCAACCTCTATTATAGGGCAGTTTATTTGGCTCAGCGTTTACATTAATTTCCCTTTGCTTGGAAAATATGGGTGTAACAAGTAGTATTTCAATGTTCATGGAGCGGATTAAGGGAGAAATATGGAGATTTAAGAGAAACTTACAAAAAATAAATTAATACAACCCACATGTGGGGAAACAAGTTATACATGTCATCTTTTAGAGATATCATGTTGCATAGACAATTAGGAAGCCACTAAAATGTTTTTTGTTCATACATATAACAATGTCAACTCACACTATTATGCTATTCTATTATATATGCTAGTCATAGTTATGAAAAAGGCACACAATGCCGCAAAATAGCTTGGTATGAGGCGTACATTTGTGGATATTTGATCGTTGTTGAACTCGCCTCTTTCGAGAAACTCTTATGATATACGTTTAGAGTTGCTTCTTCTCTTTCGAAAAGAATTATTATCATTTATCCTTGTACCTTACTTATCTCATGCTAATCAGTTGTTTAAGCTAGACTGACCCGTGTATTTTTATATACTCGGGTCAGAACGAGTTGTTTCAGGTTAATTACCTACTATAGGACTTTGCTATGCTGCTTCCGCCTTGAATATTCTACTTATCTCCTTTTATGTAGTTTTGTAGTCGTTTTGTATGACTCTGATATGTATCTATTGTTTTGACTCATTGTATATTGTGTGGTCTTTTGTACAACTTCGGATGTATCATTTTGTATTGTACCGGGATGTATTTGTATATATGTGTGTGTGTGTGTATGTTTGACTGTTGTTCTGTTATGTGTTGTACACATTGTTGTTGTATTTTGTTCTGATAAATCCGTTAGCCACTTTAGTTTTGTATTAAGCATTTATTGAATATGTCGATCCACTTGAGAAAGGAAAATCTTTTTAGAGCACATTAACGCATTTAATAGATGTTGAAGACAAAGCTATAGATGGTCGCTCCTTACCAGCCCTATTCTCTGCATTAGCAGACAGTATTACCTAGTAATACTCTTTATTAATGTGGATCTTGAGGTGGGGCATCACAGCTTGGTATCAAAACAAGTTGGGACGCCCTATCCCGAGAATCATATTAACAAAGAGTATTAGTGGGTAACACTTCTGCTAATGCGGAGAATAGAGATGGTTATGAGCGACCATCTATAGCTTGGTCTTAAACATCTACTAATTAGGTCGATTTAATGCTTTAGTTTTTTTTCTTTCTCAAGTGGATCGACATATTCAATAAATGCTTAATACAAAACCATAGTGGCTAACGGATCCATCAGAACAAAATACAATGAAATGTACAACACATCACAGAACAACAAATAGACATATATATACATATACACTGATACATCCCCAGTACAATACAAAATGATACATCATAAGTGGTACTAGGACCACACTATATAGAACGAGTCAAAAATATAGATAGATATCAGATTCAATCGAAAAGACTACAAAACTACTCAAAAAGAGATAAGCAGACATCCAAGGCGGAAAAAATCAAAGCAAAGTTCAAAGCAGGTATCTAACCTGAAACAATTTGGTTAGTGTACATCCACTTTGAGAGAGCTCTTTTATTAATACCATCGAGCAGAGTATAAGAGATTGATTACAAATGATCAATAGTTTTAATAGAATTGATTTGTGAAGAAGAGAATTGAAGAAAGTTAGGTTTTGATAAAACCCTAATTGATGGAGGTCAAAACCCTAGTAGTCGCTTTTTAGATGCATACATAAATCTCATCTCTGAAACCTGAAGATAACTTATATAGGAGAATAGAAAAACCTAGGAAAAAAATCAAAATTTCCCCTTCGAACATCACAAATCTTCATATCAAACTCAGGTCAAAAAACAGACAGAAGTCGCCTCAGACGTCTGACAAAAAGCCTCAGCGTCTAAGTCAAGTCTCTGGAAAACTGACAGGAGTAGCCTCAGATGTCTGGCCTAGGTTTTTGGAACAGCTTTGTTGAAGCCTCAGATGTCTATCGACTTCTCTCAGACGTTTGTCGTTGTTGCTTCAACACCACTTCGCCTTCTTCGTCGTATTTGCCTCCTCCGAGCTCCAATTTGCGAACCGTTTTCTCCGTCATCAAGCTACTTCCAACTCCTTCAGTTCCATATATAGTATCGCCAAAATTCGACATGGAGATCCCATGGACTAGGATCAATAGACAAACCAGTTTTGAGTAACTCAAGAAGTAATGCATATGTTTGGACTTAGTTCAACCTCATTCCTACGGTGCACAATAAAATATATGTCTACATAAGTAGTAACAAGGTTAAGCTATACTTTTAATGATGTTCGTATCTTAAAGACGTTAAGTGGGGTATACGTAGATGCTCTTTGGATGCAATTGCCTATGTAAGTGTGAGCATGGTCGGCTTTAAGAAAATATTAAGGCTTAAATTCTCTAAAAAACACTCGAAGAATCAACTTTGTTCAGAACCAAAATGAACACAACCAAGAGATTGAATGTGAAGGGAAACAATTCTTTGCCTAGTTATACACCAAGGCCGACGGTTCAAGATGAAATAGTTAACCATTAGCCAACTATATCATATAAGTTTTAACTATGGAAAGTTCAAAGTGAAATATCTACTTACTCACGATATAACATCTGTTCTATATGCACTCTGTGATATTTCCTTTTTGTGGAAGAAACATATATCATCATTCATGTGTGAGATCGTTAGAAATCTTTCATAAGAATTATATGAAAGAAGATATAATTAGTCCCATGTTGACAAAAATAAGAGAAGTATACATTATCAGGCTCGGTTTCAGGGTTAGACTGGCCAGACGGTCGCTTAGGGAAACCCCCCGGGTGAGGGCAATGGGCGTGGAGGTAGGTGGTTGTTGACAGGCTTTTCAAGTTTACGGTTTAAAAGTTCATATTACTACTTTTATAAACAAAGTTGATTTTGGTGCAGTGGTAGTATAGGTTTTCTGATTCAAAGGGGAAGGACTTCTGATTTTTTTGTCGATTTCTGCGAATACAGGGAATAACAGTATTATCTCAGTTGGTCTGGTCATTCTATGATTATTATTTTCACTGTGTACATTACGAAGATATTTTCTGAAATGGGTGAAGAAGATACATTAAGTTGGAATGTGAATTTTTCAGGTTATGAATCTAATTGGGGATGTAAAAGGAAAACTTGCTATTTTGGGGGACGACATGATTGATACAACAGGTAACTTATTGTGTTATCCAGTCGCTTGCATGATTTTATATGGAATTCCATAGTTCTGTGTTACTGAATTACCTCTTTTTTTATATAATGAAATTAGGTGCAACCACTAATGCTGCAGCTTTATTAAAGAAAGAAGGAGCTAAATCGGATGTTACCTGTGCCACACATGCTGTTTTTAGGTGAAATATGGGTTACATATTATATCAATGTTACAAAAATAGGAGTTGTATCGGTTTTTTTTTTATTATACTAACATGAGCTCAAAGAAATTCACATTTGTATAAATTAGAGCTGATCTGCAATTTTCATATTTGTACGCAGCAACTAGCAAATGAATTTACCGACTAAGAAGTATAAGTATTGTGCATTTTGTACACCGCATGCAATTGAGAGATTGTCTGGTGGTGTTTTTAAACAAGTGATAATTACGAACCCAATTCCGATAGTTGAAGTTATTTTCCTCCACTGACCGTACTTTCTGTTGCAAACCCTCTAGCTGAAGCCATTTTACGCATTTATGGCGATGCCTACGTTAGAGACATTTTCCAGTGATCCACGGGTCCTAGAGTGTTTTATTTATTTTCTCATTTTTTATTTATTTTTGTCTTGTTTATATTCGATTTAGCTTTCTATTTTTTATTTCTCATGAAGGTAACGCAACAAAGAGAATCGTGCAAGGATGCTTGTTAAATCATTTTGTTAATTGATGCTACAATATTATTCATCTGATTAAAATAATGGTACCCTTGTAGCAATGTATGAAAATATAATGTTTCTATCCAAAGAAAATCCCATTATAATTTTATGAGAGGAAAAAAATTGTTGTAATTTTTTGTTGGTTTTGATTAAAGAATCATTTGCATTATTCAAAGCAAGATGATGTTTAAACGTATTTGTAAAAGAAGATGAAATGAGGGGAAAAAATTAGTAGTACAAGAAGAAAAATACATGTTTTTAACTTCATTTTATAATATATTATTTTCAAGTCATATTGCTTACATTTTCTCTAATTTGAAAGCGTCCAACTGTTACTGGTTTATGTTTAACTCTTCATATTTTGATTATAATTCATAACATTGTTGTACTGGATGAAGAACGGAAGTAAAAATTATAACTTTTTTTTGGCCTGGTATATTTACAATATGATAGCATGCAAGCTATGCAAGAAAGTGTGTTCTTATGATAACACTAGTAACACAAGCACATATTAAGCGCATTTCACGGTTCACAAATGAAAGAGCTAAACATACATAGGTAAATGTACGTTGAAACATGAATTTGAAAGAAATAAAATCAAGAAGAAACAAAAAATACAAAAAAAAACAATATTTGTGGTGTACTTCCATCATCTGGTTCTTGGGCACATCGATAGATCGATCAAATAACAAACTGATAGGGTTCAGAAAGGACGTAAAGTTTATGTTTGATGTAAGAAGGAACGTGAAAACTTTTGTCCAACGAATTAATTATCTATGAGACAATAGAATGTAGTGTTTGGTTTAAAAATGAATTTTATGTTTTCGGTTTTCAATATGTATGTCAAATATGAGAAGAATGGAGGGAGGACAGATGAGATGAAAGAAAGACGGATGAAAGGACGAAAGGGATAGAGAGACGACAGAAATTATTTCACTTGCTCGTGTTATTTCCTAAAACACATAAAAAAATAAAGTTGTTTTCTATTTTGCATGTTAACTTCGTTTTCTAAACCGGTCGTTTTCGACAATATACATGTGTCATGTGCATTTTTGTATGAAAGAAAATCCATAAAATAATAAACCAAACACTACCGAAATGTTCTCAAAAGAAGCTTTTGAAATTATGCACTTTCCCTGTTAACTTACATGATAAGCAGAAAGCTTTTTTTGTTATAAGACCTATATTCGCGTAAATCTATATTGCTTAACCATAAAATAATAGACCAAACACAACTAAACTGTTACTTCTATCTATTGCTTAACCATAAAATGAAAAACTGTTACTTTTATCTATTAATTAACTCAGGGATATATTACAGTGCTTATCTAATTTTCTTTATTCCTCTATCTTGACTTTAGATGCATTCACAAACTATTTTTGCTTTGTTTTTCATTTTTTCCACATCGAAAACTAGGAGCAGAGCATGTTGTTTTTTACCCTCTACGCAAGGAAAATGAATATTTTGAAAATGATGCATCAGATAAGTCCGACGCGATGAACACCGAAATTTAATTTTAACTTAAAAAACAAAATAATAAATTTAAAAAAAAGGTCATATAACAATAAGTCACAAGCTTTAAAAAATTATATTTATTTATAACTTCTAAGAATATGTATTTTCTGTATGTGTGTATATGTGTGTGTATGTGTGTGTAAAGTCGGTAAACAAATTTTTGTAAAAAGTAAAACCATATAAATAATAAGTTGATATTTTTTGTAGAAAAATGACACTGGTAATCGTCTCAATTACAATTCCTAGCAATTGGGATAACCAAACTCTTTGGGTGAAGTAGATGCAAAATAATCACCTTAAAAGCAGGAACTTCTGGTCTATCACAATTCCAGCAGGCTTTGGAAATGTCTTCTCCAATTGAGACCAACTCTCCTCCCTCTAAACAAATACAGTGATGGAGCTCACGTAATCACTTATTCTGGAGTGCTCTTGGGTTGAATCTGGCTTGGTATTGAATTATATTATATTATAAAACCAAAGGCTAGCTTTCAGTATTCCTTGAGAATGCATAGACAAGGAACTGCATGTTATAATATATGTAAATTCTAAAGAGTGGATATGCCATACAATATTTGTTATATTTTGTTTAGTCCCATGTTATAGGATAAGTTCAATTTCAAGCTCTAAAACTTTTATATAATGGAGCATGTGTAATGGAAATATATTACTAATTTCAGAGATGAATAAAATGTTTCCATCCTCTTTTTATAATTGCTTCTTATTTTTATATAGTTTAGAACACATTATCATATATTGGATATTCAAATCTAGAAGAATCTAATCTATCTTGTCCTCTTATTCAACCAATAAAATCAGATCTGAAATTTTCTTGATCCACTTTACTAGATTTGTTTTGCGATTAATTTAGATCTAGATCTAAGTATTCTTGTTTCATAATTCTATATCTATTTCTTAATTTTTCAAATTTGGATTTAAGTTTTAATAGATCTTATCTTTTCAAGATCTTATTTATCATGGATCTAAATTCATAGATCTTGTTCCACTTTACATGTATTTTTGTCATTATATTTCAGATCTCATTTACTTTAGATCTTATTTTTTTGTTCTTATTTTTTTGATCTCATTATATTGTAGATCCAAAATCACATTTGAATAATATATCTTTGAGATTTGTTTATGGTTTAAAAATAAAATGTTGTGATTTTTTGAATTTGGATTTGAATTGATTTCAAACTTGCTTATTATTGCATGTTTTTTGAGTTCATTATTTTGGAAAGCAAAATTTGAATTTAACCATTTCTATTGTTGATTCAAATAAATTTATTGAAGTTAATTGTGTTTTGGTTTGTGATGTAGATCTAAGTAATCTATGCATGTTTGGTAAATGAAGTTTTCATTTTGAAAACTCTTTGATTTGGATTTTGACTTTGAAATAATTTTGAAATATATAGTTTATATTTTGAGAAGAAATATTTTATTGTTTCTTAGAGAAACATATACAAGAATAATGCATATTTAGAAGATCATATTAAGTTTAGATTCAATATTAATATTGATTTAGCACACCTGAAGTGAATGGAAACATTAATGAAAGCATATACGATAAACTTAATTTTTAGCATTTGAAATAAAATTAAGAACCTGCAGTTCCTACAATATACTAAAAGCTTGAGTTTCCATAAATCGGCAAATTCCAAGTTTCTTGTAATAAATCGGCAAATTCCAAGTTTCCTACAATATACGTTAATTAGATTGATTTATTTGTTTGTAAAGAAATCAATCCATTGTGACAATATTTTATATTTTTGGCCGCAATAATGTTAAATTGCATTAATCTTTTTAATCATAAATGCATTAAATGTTGTCGTCATAGTAACAAATTAAATTACCTTATTATCATAAATGCATTAACTATAGTGAATTAAATGATGTTATGTTTTTATGTTTGGAATAAGTATAGACATATGGTTTATTATATAGTGTATTTCTTTTAGCAAATAATGCTCGATATAACGAAAGAAATAAGTTTGAATAACAAATTGAAGTTGTGAAAAGATTTTTTTTTCAACCAGAAGTTGTATAACTCAGTCCGTGACTTGAAGTCCTGAATTATGTAATGATTTGTTGATAAAGTCTATGACTTGAATCTTATGGTTATTTTTTTATTAGTCGAAATGTATAAGCTTCCAAACAAGAAGTTTACACAAAATTTGAGAACCCGAAATTCATAATAAATTAATGGGCTTGAAGTTCATGAATTAGAAAACCGAAGCTTTCTTGAAACTATGTGAAATGTTAAGATTACACTTCTTGAAGAAGTTAAAAGAGATAAATACATCTTAACACAAGATTATGACAGTGCGCTCAAGAGATTTCAAAAATCACAAAATGAGTTATATCTTACTTACATCTTTGCATCTACATATTATATTGACCAAATATCCTGAAGGTATTGTGTTGTATGACATTTCAAATATGTCTTGAATTGAAAATTAATTATTAATTTAGCTTTGAAATGTATGTTCATTATTTATAAAATATGAATTCAAATGACATTTTAGTCCATATTTCTCATTTTTCATTTCGGTTTATATGTTGTAGTTGGTTTAAAATGTTTTCCCCCATTATATATACTTCTACGTAAAAGCACACATGGTTAATTTATAGGTTCTGCGCAACGCAGAATATAATTTCATTTCGATATGTGCAGCTTTAATTTAATTATTCTCTCTGTTGCTTTCGCATTGATATGTCTAAATATAGATCTGATCTTTACTAATCGCACTATGTTATGAAACCTAAAGTTTTGACAAATTATTTTTGGGTGCATTAGTCAAACTATTTAATTAATGAAATACATTATAGTATTGTCTAGAGGAGATAACTCATATAACGTACTATTTAAGTTTATGGATGTGTGTGTATATATTAATCTCTTAATGCGATGTTTTCTTTTAAATTTATATTGCAAATCCAAATCCCAGAAGAGATGTTATAGAAATTTTATTTTTGTTAGATTGCAATTCTTTCAAAAGAAACACTATATTTCGTGAAGGAATATCATATAACACATTAGAAGTAATAAAAATAATTTATCTCTAAAAAAAGGTATTGTATACCAATATTACAGTTCAGAAGTAGTGGTTCTATCTCTTTTATCTTACTTTCATTAGGTGCATATAATTTTGTTATTGTATTAAAAGTTTGATGTGACATTTCAAAAATAGTTACAACAAAAATCTCCAATAGAGATATTTTATGCAACTGTAAAACTAGTAATTATATAATTTATGTGAAAGAAATATTGTACATTGATATGACATTCTAAAGAAACAATTAGCAAAGGGATCAAATCGAAGAGTATTTCATCACTGCAATATCAAGTGGCGCCTCATTTTCAAAGCCCTAGTTTATAAATTTGGACGAGCGAGTATAAAAGAGAAAGCAGCCATTTTTAACGCAAAGGAAAGAAGGCGGAAGGAATAAAAATAAAAGGGGGATTTCTTATTTGGGCCGGCTACCATAAAGTATCAATGGGGCTTTATTTTTAAAATTAGAGTTTGATTTTTAAATTGTTTTCAAATTTTTATTTTTTTCTTTTAAACAGTTGTAAAGTCTAGTCATGTGAGTAGGAAACTAACTACGGTGGTGTAGTTCGAGAACTCGCAACTAAATGGCTGAGTTGTGGTAGGTTTTGAGCGTAGAGTTAGGTTAGTCGATATCGGGTGTCGCGATTTTACATGTGTAAGCGTCTAAATAATTAATTTCTAGTAGAAATTATGGGGGCAGCACGTAGGAAGAGTTTTGCTGAAGCTGGGTAAATATGTGTTGTTCTGTTTCTGTCTTTTATATTCTGCTATTATCCGTGTTGCTATTTTTATGCTATTATCAGTATTGCGTTTATTTTATATACTTTCGCATTAAATTTTTATAATTAATAGTATCACCCTATTCACCCCCCTCTAGCGTGAAATCGATCCTACAAGTAGTATCAAAGCTAGGAACAAAAGCCAATTTTTGGTTTCAAAATTTTGGTTTTTCAGAAACCAATTTTCATTTTAAAAATTTGAATTTTTAAAATGGCTTCTTTTAATAATTCTTTTGATGAGGATTAGTCCATACTTAGACAACCAATGTTCAATGGTGAATAAGCTTATTGGAAAAACTGAATGAATTTTTTTCTGAAAGCCATTGATGCTTATAATATTATTGAGACAGGCTACAGAACACCAACTATAGTGGTAAATAATCATGAAATAGATAAACCAATGGATCAATGGACAGATCTTGAAAATAGACTATAGAATGCTAATGATAAAGCTATGAATTCTATTATTTGTCCATTGGATCAAATTGATTTTAATCGTGTCTTACATTATCTAATTGCACAGGAAATCTGGCACACACTTGAAGTGACTCATGAAGGAACATCTCAAGTCAAGGAATCTCGCCTTGCCATGCTTAGTAGCGAATACGATAATTTCGGAATGGCCAAGGAAGAAAATGTCAAAGAGATATACGGACGACTTTTCAATATTGTATACAAATCAAAAGCTCTTAGAAAATCATACACAGAGTAGGAAATAGTCCAAAAAATCCTCAGAGTCCTTCCATGAAATTTTGAAGCCAAAGTCACTGCCATTCAAGAATCAAAAGATTTGAAACAAATCAAAGTTGAAGAGCTCATCGAAAATCTCTCCACTTATAAGCTAGAAATGAAATTCAAGGAAGAACGCAAAGGAGGTGATGCATGAAAGAAATCGATATCCCTTAAAGGAATAATAGAAAATGACGACGACGACGATGGAGCAGCTGAGCTGGCACTATTAATAAAAATATTCGAAAGGTGGAATCACAAATACGGAAATCCAGTTAAAAAGCAGAATAGTCAAAGCACTAGACAACTCAGACGAGCAAGAGATCATTTGTCACAATTTCAACAAACCCGGTCATATCAAGCTCAATTGTCCACAGAATCGATTCAGCTAAGGAAAGAAACAGAAAAGGAGAAGCTTGCAGCCACTTGGGATGAAACTGATGTAGATGATAAAAGCACTGGCAATGAGAGTGAAAAAGCAGATTTGTGTCTTCTAGGTGATATAACTGACAATGATGATGACGAGCAAAGCGAGGTATTAAAACTTACTCATTCAAAGTTTTTTATATATTTTCACGTAGTAAATGGCTGTTTCGAAAGACTTAAGAAGAAATACGCTAAAATTTAATCACAAAGAGACACTTTGATAGAATTAAATAAACAACTTAATCAATTGGTTAAAAACTATCAAAACAAAAGCCCTAAGTGTGACAAGTGTCCATCATTTGAAGAAGAGATTAAACAATCAGAAATTAAAATTAAATCAGTTGGAAATGAAATTCTGATTTTAAAAGAAAGTGAAAATACGAGGAGAGAGAATTCCATTAAAAAGTGCACACAATTATTAAATGAAAATGAATCTCTCAAAACACAAGTTCGACAACTGTCTACGACTGTAGAAAATTTTTCAAAAGGTGAAAGATCACTAAATATGCTATTAAGGAAACAAACTTTTAATACAGGTAGACAAGGACGTGGATATAATCAACTTGAACTTGTTAGAAGCAAAATTAGTCAAGTCAAATCTGAGTGCACAATTTGTAGAAGTATAGGACACAATCAAAACATTTGTTGGCATAGACCCAAAGATGTAAAAACCATTCCAATTTGGGTTCCAAAAGGCATAAATATAAAATCCCTTAAAGTGAAACAAATCTGGGCGCCAAAAGGAACAAATATAAATTCGCTTGGGTCAACTCAAACATTTTTTTTCAAAATCTCTTGCCACTAACAACCATGGGCCTATAAAAACAAATAGGTCACAAAAATCTTCTCTCGTGTAGGCATGGTGGCAAGCCGAGGAACAACAACAGTGTTACCTGGATTCTAGCTGTTCCAGGCACACAACGTGCGACAAAGCAAACTTCCTTAGCCTAGTATAAGGTGGCAGAATCATAATGGGTAACAACGAAAAATTATCGTAAAGGTGAAATAGGTAACGGTGCATCTATCTTGAAAGATATATTAGATGTGATAATCTACACCATAATTTGATTTAATTCAACTAGTTATGTGATAAAGAAACCAATGTTAATTTTGATTCTGACTTATTCAAAATTGTTGGCCAATTAACTTTTTATGCCGAGAAATCTAGAGTCTTCATATAGATTTATTTGGATTAATGATGATGTTTTATTAGTTGATGATTACTCATGATATACGCGGATATATTTGTTTCTGGATCTGTCACTATGTTCACTATTTGTTTATTTGCATGGCTTCAATTCAATTTCATTCAAAAGATGTTAAAAATGATTTTAAGATATTTTGTTTCACACTTCACGATCTGATCTATGACATAATAATCTTAAGCCAATAGGAAATTCGGATGCAGATAACACTGGCAAGCTAATCGATAGGAAAATTCTAGTGGAATGTGATTTATGTTGAGACATTCAATAGTTGCATCATTTTCAAAGATAATATCTGCATACTTTTCATTTCAACCGATTTTTAATTAGCAGACATTTTTCTTTTATAAAACCCCTTCCTGAAAATCAATTTTGTTGACCTTGTTTCAGATTAATGATTTTAGAAAATTTGATTTTTTTGGATTTGATCTTAAATGACTACATTAACTAATCTCGCTCCCTACTGATTATCGAAAAGATAAATAGTGATTGAAAAAGTGACATGTGCCGATATTAATCATATATTATAACTTGAGACTGTATATTTAGTAAATTTCTTTAGAAATTTAAACAAGAGTTATAAAAACTTTTTGTTGGTAAAATATTCCACGACCATCTCTAATTCTATTATATTTTTAACGACCATCACTCATCAGAATCCAATGTAGTATGTCAATATGTGGTATTTTAGACGGAAAATCATTTGTTTTTCATTATATTATATTTTTAGCAATAAAAACATCCAAAGTATTCACTCTCATTTAAAAGTCCCCACGGTTATGCATGGGTAAATTACTTGGATTTTTTTATTATGTGCTTTCATGCTCATTTAAAAATCCTCACGGTTATGCATGTATGGAACACATATCAAAATTGATCGATTAAATAGACAAGGTAATTCTAATCTCATTTAAAAGTCTCCACGGTTATGCATGGTTAGAAGATACTTGAATTCATTTTTTTAGAAGAAAATTAAGAATACTACTAATCTCATTTAAAAGTCCTAGTGGTTATGCGTGGTTAGTAGATATTCAAATTCCTGATATAATTATACCACAAATAGACACAACTATATGGTTTTATATAATGACGTTATCCCTATCATTCTAAAGTGGAATATGCATCAAAAAGAGTATTTATGATTTTTGTTTGATTTTTTATTGAAATTTAATATTTATACTCGATTAGGTATTAATATTGTAATAATGTGTATCACTTTATCTCTATTTTTCTACTACCTTACTCTTTTGCTGATAACAAAAGGGGAGAGAAAAGATAAGATTTTGGCAAATAATCAAATATTTTATTTTGTATTTTCTATTTGCATCTAGGTTCATTTGCATATTTTTATTTATTTACTTGCATATATGAAGGGGAAGCGTTCAAATAGGGGGAGCAAATTCAATGATCAAATACATTTAATAAAATTCAAAATCTTAAATATATTTTGTTATCATCAAAAGGGAGAGATTGTTGACTATGCAAGTATATGTTTTTTGTTTGGTGATAACAAATATATATATATATATATATATTCATTTAAATGTATTTGTTAACGTACTGTTTTGTTTTTTCACATAATAGATATTTGCTGAATAAAATAAATAACACAGAATTTAAATTCAAACAGATATTTTATTTAAACAAATATTTGTTACAATATTGAATAGTACAAATTTAAGCTCTCACCATATATATATATATATATATATATATATATGTATGTATGTATGTATAAACTTCAATTACATTACAATTTCAATCACATCACATTTTTCACTATATATACATTTTCATCTCACTACATTTCACTCATTCACTCGTATTTGATCTTCAACTCTATTTCAGATTGAATCCACCATCTGAGTAATCTGCAAAATAAATACTAACGCAGTAAAATTAAAAAAGAAATATTTGTGTAGTGTAAAATAAAATGTGTATTTTGAAAATGTTATTGCCTTAGTTATTTGGGTTGTTCGTCGTCATTTAATTTTGAATTCATCATACACGAACAACTTGTGACATGCACAGTGTATCATTGTACATGCCACAAGGCCATGCACACCAGTATATACTTAACAAACTGCGGGGACAGGTGAGCACAAGGTCAAACCCAATCAAAAGTCGGGTTCAAGTGAAATACAAATAAAGTCACGATATTAGCACAAAGGTCAAACCCGAGCTATAAGCTGGATTCAACTCAGGTGAAATTCCAAAAATCAAGATGAAGTTCAAGTGAAAAAAAATGAAAAGTGACGTGCACAAGCAAACAATGTAGCTAGTTAGATATGGAACCAGAGCTATAGTTTCAAGTGCACAACAACATCGAGTATGCCAGACCTCATATATACTATGCACATGAATCAAATGCAATCAACTGAAGTGAAGACCTGGCAACATGTATGATATGATCAAAGGCAATAACATCAACCAAGGTCAGACTACACAGTCAAATGCAAGCATATGAATACAAACTCAGACTGTAAATACAAAGTTCAGTAGCATGGCACAAAGGCACATAACACAGTCTCGACCAAAACATGATGTACATGTCAACAAGGACATAGTTCATGCATGCAGACTTCAAGATGTAGTGCATAGTCAAACCGAAACAACATATACACATGCCCATGCTCTATCAAAGTCAAACGCCTTCAAATGAACAAGACCAAAGCTGAAAATAAAATGGCATATGCATATACACATGATATGGACTATGGTGAGCCAAACTGAAACAGACTTGTATACCACACAAGAATGAACAAAGCCTCAACAGTAAAGCTCTGGAACAAAATCAAAGATAACTAAATCATGGAAAAGTCTCAACAACACACACACACACATGCATATGCATGTGTACACATGGTGACATGCGACAGTGAAGCCACCAGACTACATGAAGTCTAACAATAACCAATGGACTCAGACTTGAAGTAACAAGAAGGATCAACTAAACCCATAAATGATGACTGGAAACACTATAACAACTCAACACAATGCATATGTTAGCAGTGATGTACACATTGAACCAAATAACTATACATAATGTGAAGATATCAAGTGAAGGCCACACCATCTTGAATGTACATAAGCAACAATGGACATCAACTATACATTGAAATAACACTGCAAACAAGTCACATGTTCCAAACCACTAATATCACACATAACTTCAAGCATGCAACCGAATACAAGTCGAAATGATCAGCTCAGAAAAATGCAAAGCTATGCCAGAAAGTGCAGACCACATTCATATGAAACCATGGTCAAGTACATATATATATATGATGTATGTGTAGTGATAACTAGTACAGCAGCTCGAATGAGCACATGCACTTATATACATATGCAACAGCCGGAATACAACTAGAGAATCACCCAACAAGTGAGGTAGACAAGACAATAGTTCCGGATAAGTGAAACATGGAGATGACATTGATGTACACGTATAAAACAGTGGACAATGTAACCCAGACCAATGTCATGATACAACTACAGATGCAAGCAAGTTAGAAAATCAAGGCATGTAGCCGTGGTGACCAAGATAATAACAAAGTCAAATTTACACAAAATCAAATTAGCCAAAGTAAAATGTAATAGCAGTTTCAAATTGAAAAAGTCAGTGCCGAGGTTAAATATTATCACAGTCAATAAGCACAATGAAAGGAACCAAAGTCAAGTTTAGATGCCAGAAAATCAAGCCATGGTAGCCAAGGAATCAAACAAGTTAGAATCGAGCCGTGATAATCAAGTAATCACGAAATATACGAATTTGAACAAGTTAGTACAAATCTCAAGCATTTAAGCAAAATTGATCAGCAAAACAAAGTATCAGACAATCGAATATTTAGGGAATTGAACCTTATTTAAACCCAAAATCACCATTGCCCTAAAATCCATCGAGTTCAAGCAAGCCCATCGGTAAAGCAAAAAGCGTAAATCACATACCATTAAAATCAAACTCGATCGAGAAGCAACCGCAAGCAACAATCAACAGAGGGATCAAATCGAAGAGTATTTCATCATTGCAATATCAAGCGGCGCCTCATTTTCAAAGCTCTAGTTTATAATTTTGGACGAACGGGTATAAAAGAGAAAGCTGCCATTTTTAGCGCGAAGGAAAGAAGGTCGAAGGAATAAAAAGAAAATGGGGATTTCTTATTTGGGCCGTTTGCCATAAATTATCAATTGGGCTTTATTTTTAAAATTAGGGTTTGATTTTTAAATTGTTTTTCAATTTGTATTTTTTTCTTTTAAAATAGTTGTATAGTTTAGTGTGTGACTAGGGGATGAACTGCAGTGGTGTAGTTCGAGAATTCGTGACTCAATGGCTGAGTTGTGGTAGAGTTTTGAGTGTAGAGTTAGGTTAGTCAATAAGGGATGTCGCGAGTTTACGTGTGTAAGAGTCTGACTACTTAATTTCTAGTAGAAACCTTGGTGGCACCACGTAGGCAGGGTTTTGCCGAAGCTGGGTAAATCTGTGTTGTTTTATTTCTGTCTTTTATATTCTGCCATTATCCATGTTGCTATTTTTCTGCTATTATTAGTACTGTGATTATTTTATATATTTCCGCATTAAATTTTTAAAATTAATAATATCACCCTATTCACCCCCCTCTAGGGTGAAATTGATCCTACAATATATACATAAACATATAAAATTAAACACACACACACATATATATATAATAGTTAAATATATATGTATATATATAAGGCTAAATAAAATGTATATATATGAATAATTAATTCCATTCAAATACTTAAAACATATATATATATATATATATATATATATTAAAATTATTTCCAAATCAAAATTAGCATAATAAACATACAATAACAATTTTATCATTATTTTATATATATATATAATAAATAGTTTCGTTCATAATAATTAAAAATATTAGTAACAAATATTAAAAAATAAATTTTAAAATGTAAGAAAATTTAGGATCATAAAATACAGGTTCAAATTTGTTTTTATGATTTTTTGAAATAAAATATTATTTTTAATAAATAAAAGAAATGTTCAACCTAAGTAATTTAATTATTAAAAATATTAAATGTTAACAAAAAATTCTGAAATTTTTTCTGTGGGTAACTGCGTTGATGCAATATTTATTTTAAATATGATAAACAATTCAAATAATCAATAAAAGATAATTTAAAATTATTTATATATATAAAAAAATTATTTTCGAATTTGATAATTCATATTATGTATAAATAGGCGAAAGGAAAAATTCTAAGCCGTTTATACGCTATAAATATACATATATGTAGTTATATGTTTAAAATATACATTAGTCTACATTTAAATTAATATATAAATATACATAAAATAATTAATAATGAATTTTTTTAATTTCTTACAGCAAATTATGTTTGTTTATACATAAATTATAACACATAATAATATAACCATGCACATAACCAAACTAATTTGTGACAACTACATATACCTACTCATTCAAAGTTTCTTATATATTTTCACGAAGTAAATGGCTGTTTCGAAACACTTAAGGAGAAATACGCTAAATTTAATCACAAAGAGACACTTTGATAGAATTAAATAAACAACTTAATCAATTGGTTAAAAACTATCAAAACAAAAGTCCTAAGTGTGACAAGTGTCCATCATTTGAAGAAGAGATTAAACAATCAGAAATTAAAATTAAATAAGTTGAAAATGAAATTCTGATTTTAAAATAAAGTGAAAATACGAGGAGAGAGAATTCCATTAAAAAGTGCATACAGTTATTAAATGAAAATGAATCTCTCAAAACACAAGTCCAACAACTGTCTACGACTTTAGAAAATTTTTCAAAAAGTGAAAGATCATTAAATATGCTATTAAGGAAACAAACTTTTAATACAGGTAGACAAGGACTTGGATATAATCAACTTGAACTTGTTAGAAGCAAAATTAGTCAAGTCAAATCTGAGTGCACAATTTGTAGAAAAATAGGACACAATCAAAACATTTGTTGGCATAGACCCAAAAATGTAAAAACCATTCAAATTTGGGTTCCAAAAGGCATAAATATAAAATCCCTTAAAGTTAAACAAATCTGGGTGCCAAAAGGAACAAATATAAATTCGCTTGGGTCAACTCAAACATTTTTTTTTCAAAATTTGTTTCCCCTAACAACCATGGACCTATAAAAACAAATAGGTCACAAAAATCTTCTCTCGTGTAGGCATGGTGGCAGGCCGAGGAACAATAACAGTGTTGCCTGGATTCTGGCTGTTCCAGGCACACAACGTGCGAGAAATAAAAGTTTCTTAGCCTAGTATAAATGTGGCAGAATCATAATGGGTAACAACGAAAAATTATCGTAAAGGTAAAATAGGTAACGATACATCTATCTTGAACGATATATTAGATGTGATAATCTGAACTATAATCTGATTTAATTCAGCCAGCTATGTGATAAAGAAACGAATGTTGATTTTGATTCTGACTTATTCAAAATTGTTGGCCAATTAACTTTTTATGCCGATAAATCTAGAGTCTTCATATAGATTTATTTGGATTAATGATGATGTTTTATTAGTTGATGATTACTCATGATATACGCGGATATATTTGTTTCTGGATCTGTCACTATGTTCACTATTTGTTATTTGCACGGCTTCAATTCAATTTCATTCAAAAGCTGTTAAAAATGATTTTAAGATATTTTGTTTCACACTTCACGATCTGATCTATGACATAATAATCTTAAGCTAATAGGAAATTCGGATGCAGATAACACCGGCAAGCTAGTTGATAGGAAAATTACTAGTGGAACGTGATTTATGTTGAGACATTCAATAGTTGCATCATTTTCAAAGATAATATCTGCATACTTTTCATTTCAACCGATTTTTAATTAGCAGACATTTTTCTTTATAAAACCCCTTCCAGAAAATCAATTTTGTTGACCTTGTTTCAGATTAGTCATTTTAGAAAATTTGATTTTTTTTGGATTTGATCTTAAATGACTACATTAACTAATCTCGCTCCCTACTGATTATCGAAAAGATAAATAGTGATTGAAAAAGTGACGATTGCTGATATTAATCATATATTATAACTTGAGACTGTATATTTAGTAAATTTCTTTAGAAATTTAAACTAGAGTTACAAAAACTTTTTGTTGGTAAAATATTCCACGACCATCTCTAATTATATTATATTTCTAAGGGCCATCACTCATCAAAATCCAATATAGTATGTCAATATGTGGTATTTTAGACGAAAAATCATTTTTTTTCATTTTATTATATTTTTAGCAATAAAAACATCCAAAGTATTCACTCTCATTTAAAAGTCCCTACGATTATGCATGGGTAAATTACTTGGATTTTTTATTATGTGCTTCCATGCTCATTTAAAAGTCCTCACGGTTATGCATGTATGGAACACATATCAAAATTGATTGATTAAATAGACAAGGTAATTCTAATCTCATTTAAAAGTCCCCACAGTTATGCGTGGTTAGAAGATACTAGAATTCATTTTTTTAGAAAAAATTAAGAATACTCAAATCTCATTTAAAAGTCATAATGATTATGCATGGTTAGTAGATATTCAAATTCCTGACATAAATATACCACAAATAGACACAACTATATGGTTTTATATAATGACATTATGCCTATCATTCTAAAGTGGAATATGCATCAAACAGAGTATTTATGATTTTTGTTTGATTTTTTATTGAAATTTAATAGTTATACTCCATTGGGTATCAATATTGTAATAATGTCTATCACTTTATCTCTATTTTTCTACCATTGTTACTCTTTTGCTGATAACAAAAGGGGAAGAGAAAAGTTAAGATTTTGGCAAACAAAGGTCAAATATTTTATTTTGTATTTTCTATTTGCATCTAGGCTCATTTGCATATTTTTATTTATTTACATGCATATATGAAGGGGGAGCATTCAAATAAGGGGAGCAAATTCAATGATCGGATACATTTAATAAAATTCAAAATCTTAAATATATTTTATTATCATCAAAAGAGAGAGAATGTTGAATATGCAAGCATATGATTTTTGTTTGATGATAACAAATATATATATATTCATATAAATGTATTTGTTAACGTACTATTTTATTTTTTCACATAATAGATATTTGCTGAATAAAATAAATAACACAAAATTTAAATTCAAACAGATATTTTATTTAAACAAATATTTGTTACAATATTGAACAGTACAAATTTAAGCTCTCACTATATATATATATAAACTTGAATCACATTACAATTTCAATCACATCACATTTTTCATTATATATACATTTTCATCTCACTACATTTCACTCATTCACTCGTATTTGATCTTCAACTCTATTTCCGATTGAATCCAGCATCTAAGTAATCTGCAAAACAAATACTAACATAGTAAAATTAAAAAAGAAATATTTGTGCGGTGTAAAATAAAATGTGTATTTTGAAAATGTTATTGCCTTAGTTATTTGGGTTGTTCGTCGTCATTTAATTTTGAATTCATCATACAAGAACAACTTGTGACATGCACAGTGTATCGTTGTACATGCCACAAGGTCGTGCACACCAGTATACACTTGACAAACTGCAAGGACGGGTGAGCACAAGGTCAAACCCAATCAAAAGTCGGGTTCAACTCAAGTGAAATACAAATAAAGTCACGATATTAGCACAAAGGTCAAACCCGAGCTATAAGCTGGATTCAACTCAGGTGAAATTCCAAAAATCAAGATGAAGTTCAAGTGAAAAAAATGAAAAGTGACGTGCACAAGAAAACAATGTAGCTAGTTAGATATGGAACCGGAGCTATAGTTTCAAGTGCACAACAACATCGAGTATGCCAGACCTCATATATACTATGCACATGCATCAAATGCAATCAACTGAAGTGAAGACCTGGCAACATGTATGATATGATCAAGGGCAACAACATCAACCAAGGTCAGACTGCACAGTCAAATGCAAGCATATGAATACAAACTCAGACTGTAAATACAAAGTTCGGTAGCATGGCACAAAGGCACACAACACAGTCTCGGCCAAAACATGATGTACTTGTCAACAAGGACATAGTTGATGCATGCAGACTTCGAGATGTAGTGCATAGTCAAACTGAAACAACATATACACATGCCCAGGCTCTATCAAAGTCAAACGCCTTCAAATGAACAATATCAAAACTGAAAATGAAATGGCATATGTATATACACATGATATGGACTATGGTGAACCAAATTGAAACAGACTTGTATACCACACAAGAATGAACAAAGCCTCAACAGTAAATCTCTGGAACAAAATCAAAGACAACTAAATCACGGAAAAGTCTCAACAACACATGTACACACACATGCATATGCATGTGTACACATGGTGACATGCAACAGTGATGCCACCAGACTACATGAAGTCTAACAATAACCAATGGACTCAGACTTGAAGTAACAAGAAGGATCAACTAAACCTAGAAATGATGACTGGAAACACTATAGCAACTCAACATAATGCATATGTTAGCGGTGATGTACACATTGAACCAAACAACTATACATATTGTGAAGATATCAAGTGAAGGCCACACCAGCTTGAATGTACATAAGCAACAATGCACATCAACTATTAAGTACAGACTCAATGAAACAACACTGCAAACAAGTCACATGTTCCAAACAACTAATATCACACATAACTTCAAGCATGCAACCAAATACAAGTCGAAATGCTCAGCTCACAAAAATGCAAAGCTATGCCAGAAAGTGCAGACCACATTCATATGAAACCATGGTCAAGTACACACACAGATATATATATATATATGTATATATATGTATATATATATGGTGTATGTGCAGTGATAACTAGTACAACAACTCGAATGAGCACGTGCACTTATATACATATGCAACAGCTGGAATACAACTAGAGAATCACCAAACAAGTGAGGTAGACAAGACAATAGTTCCGGATAAGTGAAACATGGAGATGACATTGATGTACACATATAAAACAGTGGACAATGTAACCCAGACCAATGTCATGATACAACTACAGATGCAAGCAAGTCAGAAAATCAAGGCATGTGGCTGTGGTGACCAAGATAATAACAAAGTAAAATTTACACAAAATCAAAGTGGCCAAAGTCAAATGTAATAGCAGTTTCAGATTGAACAAGTCAGTGCCGAAGTTAAATATTATCACAGTCAATGAGCACAAAGAAAGGAACCAAAGTCAAGTTTAGATGCCAAAAAATCAAGCCGTGGTAGCCAAGAAATCAAACAAGTCAGTATCGAGCCGTGATAATCAAGTAATCACAAAATATACGAATTTGAACAGGTTAGTACAAATCTGAAGCATTCAAGCAAAATTGAACAGCAAAACAAATTATCAGACAATCGAATATTTAGGGAATTGAACCTATTTAAAATCAAAGTCACCATTGCCCTAAAATCCATCGAGTTCAAGCAAGCCAATCGGTAAAGAAAAAAGCATAAATCACATACCATTAAAATCAAACTCGATTGAGAAGCAACCGCAAGCAACAATCAACAGAGGGATCAAACCTAAGTAATTAATAATTTAAAAAATTAAATGTTAACAAAAAATTCTGAAATTTTTACCATGGGTTACTGCATTGATGCAATATTTATTTTAAATATGATAAACAATTCAAATAATCAATAAAAGATAATTTAAAATTATTTATATATATAAAAAAAATTATTTTCGATTTTGATAATTCATATTATGTATAAATAAGCGAAAGGAAAAATTCTAAGCCGTTTATACGCTATAAATATACATATATGTAGTTATATGTTTAAAATATACATTAGTCTATATTTAAGTTAATATATAAATATACATAAAATAATTAATAATGAAATTTTTTAATTTCTTACAGCAAATTTTTTTTTTATACATAAATTATTACACATAATAATATAACTATGCACATAACCAAACTAATTTGTGACAACTGCATATACCTACGAAAATCTCACCTAACTAGTTATACAGCATTAATATATATACAGATTTGGGATTATTCAATATTAAATCGTAAATATGATTTGATTACCGTTTATATAAATAAAATACTAATTAATGATGCCTTTGAGTCCGCTAGAATCAATGAATTCCCTTCTCTAGTTATGCTCGATCCGTCAGACTGCAAGTGTGGAATCGTCGACCTTTTGTATCAAATAGTGCTTTTACTTAACTTGAATTGATTTGAGATTCTTAGAACGGATATGGGGATTAATTTCGGCCAGCAAACTTGATAATTATGGCAGCCAAAAGTTGTTTTTTGATTAAGGGTTTATATATATATATATATAGCATTGTACAAGAGATATATTAGGACAATCTCATTACCTATTCTCTCTTAATCTTAGTCGTCCATCTCTAGGTCTAATCCTAATCTTTAGCCGCCTCCATTGTCCAAGCCGAAATTTGCAGCCCTATTGATGGGCTTTAAACCCACTTAAGCCCAAGCCAAAATGCTACGCAATTAAATCTAATTTAATGGCTTTTTGATATCGTATATCGATTGGTACATTTATAACTATTATAAATATATAACAATTTTTATTTCTCAAACTAATTAAGATTTTTATAATTAATATTTCATAAATATTAATTAATTTAATTTATTTATAACAATTATAAACTAATTAAATCATTCGGTCTTAATGGAATTCATCATTTCAGTTGTGTAACTCTTAGATGTAAATTTGGTCCGCAATAAACACCGAACTATTTGAATGTAAACGTTTACACGTCATTTAGCAAGTGGTGTGACATTATGGACAAATTTATCGCTTATTCATTTTCAGTAAAATCTTATTTAATTTAGTAAGCATTACCCGTTAGTGCCATTTATATACACCAATTCTCTTCGGCAAAAACTATATCACTTTGGATTTATGGAATTTGGTAATGGTCAAAATTCCAATATTTTCTGTATTCAACTCTATAGTCCAAACACAAAATCCTTAGTTCAATAATAACAATTATTATTAACTGTGCTACTTTGACCAAAGATTTTGACTTTGGGTTGAGTTGACTTTGACCATGATACTAACCTCATATAACTGAGGTGACGAATCCTCTCTTGAATAGCGTCTTCCTTCCAATAATTCCACTCGACCCAACTATAATCATTTGATGTATGTCGTTCCATGATTTGACTATAATCAAAGCATATTTTTCATATTGAATGTTGACAGTATTCTCAAGTCGAAAGAATTGTGTAAATTAGTCACATCGATATTTTCTATTTCACCTTAGTTATATTAATGAATAGAAAATTATCGAGTGAGTCATTCCATAGCTATCCAATAACTATCAGTACGTAACCCCTTGGTGCCCCCATAGTCATAAGTAATACACTGTCCAACATTTGAATAGCGTTACGTACTCTAGCCTTAACGAATACATTGATATCCAGTCTCGATGCATCTTGACTAGGAACATTTAAAATGATACATTTGTTTCAATGTGATAAATTACACACGGTTACAACACTTTGTAACTACTATCACAAAACATATAATTTATAGATTTTCTATTAAATATACTTTTAATTAAATTTATTAATTAATATAACAACATTATATCAAGTATATAATAGAAAGAAAGAAAATACCTTTATTTCGAACAAGATTGGTCAACGAGTTAGATATCTGTAACAAATTACATAATTGCCCCTAGGGCATACCCCTAACTCTATCACTTATATCATTATAACCATATACAATGAAAAATAAAATGAAAATCTTACTTTATTTCTAACAAGGTTCGCTATAAGAGTTAAGTTATATTATATTTTCTTACAAAATTACCCTTGGGGAAAATCCTTAAATGTATCAATGACACCCACTTTAAATGCTCAACTTCTAAATCTTCGATATCAATGTAAATACCATCTTCCTAGGCATCTTCTGTAACATCCCAAAATTATTAATTTAAATTTGCTAACTTATTTGAACTTTTGGAAAATTAATTTGAAAGGTTTCAAAACAAATCAAATATTATTGATATTGAATATTACAAAAAACGTATGGATATAAATAAAATATTTGGTAGTTTAAGCTATAAATAATAATAAAAACTATAAAAAAACTAGAATTTATGTTAAACATAAATATACAAGGTAACTCATAAGATAATTCTAATAAAAATAACATATGAAATACATATAGATTTGCATGTGAATTATGTAAACAAGGAAATAACAAAAACAAAATGTATGCATGGCTAAAAAATGAATATCAATGTATAAAAAATGTAAGCAAGAAGATTAATCCAAAAAAAATGTGCATACAAAATTCTAATAGGATTATATGTAAACATAAAAGGAAACATAAGCATTTAATGCTATCTATTCTCAAGCACAAATCAAAATCACTTCAGCCACCAAAAGAAAATATCTGGTCAAAGAAAAAGTAATAAAATCTGACCAAAAGAAAAGTTCATACTAGATAATACCTACCCTTATACAAACTATCTCCTTTATATATACATCCATATTAGTATAGTTCGTTCAAACAAAAACATAGCAAAGCCAGGAAGAAAAAAAGTAAAACATCACTATATTTTCAAACTAAAAAAAATCATTCAACTAAATAAAACAGGATTCAAAAGAAGATCAACTGCAGATTTCCAAAAACAACAAAAAAAAGTTGTTCTCTGTTTCAAATTTTCTTCCAGGTGAGTAAATATATTATTTCAAAGTTTAAATCTGGGTATTAGTTCATGGAACTTTTTACTTTGCTGTAAAGAAAAAAAATTATAGCTCTGTATGTTTTCTGTGATACTGGAGATGTTTATATGACTTGTTCTTCTATATTTTTGGTTTCAGAGCAAAGTGAATTAGGAAAAATCAAATAAATCTTCATACAAAAATTTTTAACTTAGGGTTTTTTAAACAAAATAAGTTGTTTAAACTTGAATCACGACCAAGAATTTGTTTTAAGCTTCATCATGAAGAGTTTGACTCTGTAACCTCAATTTTACAGTAAAAACAAAACCATGTGATGAATTCGAGTAATTTAAATTATCGATTTGATTATATAACTTAAATGAACTTACAAAGATAGGATGTTTAAAATTAATAAGATGATTTTTAATTAAGTATTCCAAGAGCAATTTACAGTTGAACAAAATTTGCCTTTTTTCCATTTTCTGATGATCGATCCAATATTGGGTGATGAAATTTTGTTTGAAGCTAGTTTACTGATCAAGGATTCCAGGAAAATTGTCAAAAAAATTTCTATTGCATGAACTGATTAGACGAGTTCAATTTAGGGTTTAAGTTCGAGTTTTACAGTGGTCTGGAAACGTGGTGATTTCGTCACCACGGGTTGATCGAGCAGCACGAAATTGAGAGGGAAAGTAGAGTGGGGTATCGGCAACGTGAAGCCGGAATTGGGGATTTTCTGATGAACGGAGTGAGTGGGACGAGGCATTTTCGTCTTGGTGAGTTTGAGTTACACTTCGAACGAAAGGCTAAATTTCGTTTTCGAGTTTTTTGATTCGAATCGACCCTTGATTTCGAGTATAGGGGACTTTTGCGACTTGCCGAAGGTCGTGAAGTTTGCCGGAGCGATGGCGCGACGCCGTGCACATGCATTGCATCGATTTTGTATCAGTACGTTTTGAGCTTGGGGGGAACTCGAAGGAATGCTCGAGCAGGAGATGGGTTGGCTCGAGTTTCTCGCGTTCGTGTGGAGTTGATTCAGCAGTTATTTAAGTTTAAACTTGAGCTAGAAAAAAAAGAGAAGAAAGTACGGTGAGACACGATAGAGTGACTCGGGGAAACGTAGGGGGAAATTCGAGTAACACTCGAGTAAAAACCTGGGGTAATCTCGGGTTCTGTTTTCGAAAAGATTAAGCCTAATTAAATTTTAAAGTAAATGTTGTAAACAAAATTTAGTACTAATGAAGTAATTAATATTTGACAAATTAAGCTAAGAAACTATTCTAAGTTTAAATTATTCAAGTAAATACTTAACATCGTTTTTAATCTTAATTAATATTCCGATTGAATAGTTAAAGCGTCTAAGGGTTAAAGATAAGGGTTAAATATTCTGATTAATATTTGACAAATTAATATTAAAGTTAAGGGTTAAAGTTAACATTAAAGCTTTTTATAATTGTAATAAATTGATTTCAAAGTAATTAAGGAAGATTTTAAAATATTAATTAAGATAGATAATTATTATTAAATAATTGTTAAAGGGCAATTAAGAATAGTTAATTAATTTATTAACTAAGTAATTAAGGATTTATAATTGTAAATTAAAATTGGTTAATTAATACTTAAGTGTCTAATTTATTTGTAATTAAGAATGGTTAATTAGATAATTTAAGTTGACTAATTTATAATTAGTAGTTAATTAAGTTAATTGATTAAGAAATAATTAATTAATAAAGTTGATTAAGATTTAATTAATTTATTTATCATTAAGAATAATTAATCATTGATTTAAAATAATCAATAAAAATAGTTATGTGGTTAATTCATTTAAACAACATTCACCTTAATAAAAATTGATTAACCGTTATCAAATGTTGTGTACTGAATTGATATTTCCGTTGTGATACTGTGTGATGTGAATTGCTTTGTGCTGAACTGTGATTTGTGATTTGTTCCTGTATGTATATGAAAACCCTTTTGCCCATAAAATGGTATTTAAACTTCGATACGACAAGGAGTCGGATTTCAGTTGGTTATCCGAAACCCACATCGAACCCTAAATGTGAATCTTCGTGATTGATACATCCACGTGTTTTAAAATTAAGCGCTCACATTCGGATTAGCCGGGAGAGGACCTTTGTGTCATATAACTCATGCCGAATAGTGATACGACGAAATGAATAGCATTTGAAGATGGTGGTGAAGACCGGGTGTCTTCGAAAACGATAGGATAACCTATCGAATGTCTTTGCACTGAGTTGCTCCGGTATAGAGATCTCCACATGTGATGGGGAGTCCAATCGGGATTGTGGATACCCGTATTTGCAAGGGCTTCTTCCTTTATTGGACGAAGTGCCTTCGGTTCTGTTCAGACCCGGAACAGACTTGTATGGTTGTGTGTCTGACATTACACTTTGAGATATAAAGCAGATTTCTTTCAAATACATATCTGTTGGTGGCGGAGAATTTATTCTCTTAGCTTAACACCCTTCTCTGAGACGTATGATCTCAGAGGTTATGTAATTGAAGATTATCCGTGATATACTCCCAATTTGGTAGTGTGGCATGCTAAGTGTTGCTGTGTGTTGATGATCATTTGTGATCAAAGCATGGCTTTTGTGTAAAGCGTAGCCTTGTGGACGAGACCTCATCGGACCTTACACCCCGAAAATGATCGAAACAGGAAAGATGCGACAAGGTTATGAGGGTCACTCCCTTTAGGGTATGTCATTTCCTTCTGGAAAAGGTGGTATCATGGTATGGAGCCCAGATACTTAACCAATGTGGTTTCTGCAATCTCATTTACTGTGTGGTTGTTGCTTTGTGGTAGAGGGCCCTCGGATAAAGGTCGCAAACGACCGGAGGGTGGCATACTCGAGTAGTAGTTACCTATTTACAGAGGTAGCCCGGCCTTGTGTTGGTAGAGAGCCAGGTAGGTTCTCGGGACGTCTCTCCAGAGGGGTACCCATGCGTCGGTAGGAAGTTCCTTAGCCTGACCATTTGTTGGAAACCCAATTCCCAATACGAAATCAGTACGGTTTTAGTTGTATAACCTGTCATTTACTTATGGTGGTCACCACTGTTTAGATGGTAGCTATAGTACGCATAGTACGGAATGTCTATGCTGGCTAAGATTAATATTATACTTTTGAAATGATTTTCTACACTATGCACTAGTAATAATATTTAAGAATATTTCCCGTATCAAGCATTTTTGACTATCGTAAGAAGAAATCTCCTCCAATTCTGCGATTGCACTGTGTGTGTGGCGGGAGGTCTTATGGTAGTTTCATTTTCCAAAAAGCATACCGGATTTTCTTGTATAAATCTGTTTATTTGAAAGCAACTATTTTTGTTTACTCATACCAGTCCTATGTCTGACCCGGAGTTTATTGTTTCCTTTCTAAACTCTATGTGCCCATCATTTCCACACGGGCAGCCTAGTAGCAGGTTTCCGTGTTTTGGTGTTAGCAGTATTTTGGAGGCTTTTACCTTGGAGATATTTTGGAAGCTTTGGATATCAAGGTGCTTAGTTTTTGGAAGTTTTCTATCACTTCATTCCTTTGAAGACCTTTTGGCATATGATCACTTGTTGTTCTATTATGATGTTCTACTTGAAGTTGTGATATATGTACCATGATACTCTGATGTTGTAATGGATATTATGATGATGTCGTATTTGTGATGTAATATTTGATATTCATTCTGTTTCCGCTGTTTTATATTCATCTAATGTTGTTATAAGCTCCATCCAATTGGAGTTCGATGTTTGAATTTCTGACAATCGAATACAAGTAAGGTATTTAGTGTCAATTTTCGAACATTGGATTTCGGGTCATGACAAAGTAGCATCAGAGCTGAAGGTTGAGTAAGAACTTTAGCTACGGAGTATAAGGCATTAGATGGCTCATTAGAGATAGGATGAAGTATACCCTAGAATGAGTATAATAGAGACCGAAGCTTCAAATTTTATTGGTCTATTTCTTTTAACTGCTGATATTCCTTAAGATATCTCGTCCGTATATCTAAATCAATTTTATTACTAATTACAGATAGTAAGAATGAGCGAACGAAGAGGAAGAGCTGGAGGCGAGGAAATGCCATAGCACCTAGTCAAGTTCCCCCAACAGCAGAAGCAGCTTTATCTATTCAGCATCAGTCGAATCTGGCTGATTTATATAAGAGTTTCTCAAGGCTTGGTGGTAAGCCGTTCACCGGCAAGGAGTCGATTGTTGAGGCCCAAGCATGCATCAGATCATGTGAAAGAATCTTTAGAGGACTAAAGTTGCAAGATGATCAGATGCGACTCATAGCTTCTTGGCAACTTCAAGAAGAAGCTTTAGCATGGTGGTAGACAGTTACTGTAGATAAACCAGAAGATGAGTTTACTTGGGAGAGATTTAAAGAAGTATTTGAGAAGCGCTATATGCCATCGGCTAGAATTTCTCGAATGTACCAGGAATTCATGGACTTAAAGCAAGAGAGCTTGTCATTCGAGTAGTATCTAAACAAATTCAATGAATTATCTCGTTTTGGTCCAGAGTTGGTGAACACACCTTTAAAGAAGTGAATAGGAAATTCCACGAAAGGATGACTGGCCACGTCAAAGAATCCTTTTCAGATTTGGTTGATATGGGATACAGATATGCCACACTTGACATGCAAAACGCCCCGGTGGAAAAAGGAAATCCGAGCAATCAAAATTGGAAGAAGAGGAAATTTGGAGGCAAGAAACCATGGCAGAGTAAGGAGAAAAAGAAGAGTAATCAGGGAAGCACAATAGAGAATGTGACTTGCTTCAATTGTCTAGAAAAAGGCCACAACTCAAACAGCTGCAAGAAACCAAAGAGGGACCAATCCGTACAAGCGAAGGCCAGGAAATGTTGTTATTGTCAGAAATTGGGACACGAAGTTAAAGATTGCCCAACCAAGAAGCAAGCTCAGACAGCCAAGGTGTACACGGTCAAAGATAAACCTGCATCTTCCAAAGCGGAAAAGGGGAAAGGAGTTCTGGAAGGAAATCTTACTATTTATGATAGCATTGTTAGAGTTCTGTTTGACACGGGCGCTACACATAGTTTTATCTCTCAGCAAGCTATAAATGAATTAAATCTTGAACCTGATTTTGGTGATGAGCCTATATGCGTAAAGAATCCAGTTGCGGCTCCCGTGAACTTTTGTCTTCGATGTAGAGACGTTCCTATCTCATATTCTTGTTACCAATTCCCTATCAATCTCTTTGTCCTTGATTTTAACGAGTTTGAAGTCTTACTCGGAATGGAATGGCTAGCAAAATATGAAGCCAAATTGGATTGTAATAAACCAGATTTGGAGATTTCATCGAGATTTATTGTGAGGATCGACGTAGTTGAAGAAGTGAAATCTCTACCTCCACACCGAGAAATAGAATTCAGAATCGACCTAGTACCCAATGCTCGTCCTGTCGTTCACGCAAGTCGCAGAATGACGCCCAGGGAAAGGGTTGAATTAGTCCAGCAAACCAATGATTTACTAGAAAAAGGGTTAATTCGTCCTAGTGTTTCTGAATGGGGTTCAGCCGTAGTGTTTGTTGTTAAATCGAATGGATCTTTGAGATTGTGTGTAGATTACCGCGATCTCAATAAGCTGACTCTCAAGAATAAATTTCCGCTACCTAAAATTGATGATCTGTTTGATCAATTGCACGACGCTCATTTCTTTTCGAAGATGGATCTAGCCCAGGGATTCCATCAACTACGAATCTCCGAAGATTGTGTTCATTTGACCGCTTTCAAGGGTCCTAATAAGTTCTACGAATGGTTAGTCATGCCTTTCGGGCTAACCAATGCTCCAGCATACTTCGTAGATCTTATGACTCGTGTATTCTGGGAAGTATTGAATAAATTTGTGCTTGTGTTTATTGATGATATTTTGGTCTATTCCAAGACCGAAGAGGAACATGCCGAGCATCTAAGAATTGTTTTGGAGATATTAAGGAGGAATGTTCTATTCGCAAAATTTTCCAAATGCCAATTCTGGGTCAAAGAAGTCAAATTTCTCTGCCATATTGTTAATGAAGAAGGAATTTCTGTTGATCCTAGCAAAATTTCAACTATTCCTGATTGGAGGAAACTCATGTAACGACCCGTATTTTTACGGATCGAAGGACCGTAGAATTGTTGTTATTAGGTCGTTAGTGTTGTTAAGTCGTTCAGAATTTAAGTCGTTTGGAGCTTAAGTCGTCCAGAGATGAGTCGTCCAGAGTTGGGTCGTGTTGTAGCATGAGTCGGTGGAGCGACTTAGGGGTTTGGCCGACCTAAGGGAACTAACGACTTAAGGGTTAACAGCTTAATGGATGAGACCGACCTATAGGAGTGAGCGACTTAGGAGTTAACGGCTTAAGTTAGTAAACGACCTAAGGGATAGTGGTAAAGGAGATAGGTCGGTTGAACGAGTTACCGACCTAAGGGAGATAGGTCGGTGAAGCGACTTAAGGTAGTTAGCGGCTTAGGGAGGGTAGCGACCTACTGGTTGGCGCTGTGTTGAAGTTAGGGCGTAAGCGATCTATGATAAGTCGCTATGTTTAGTTAGGTCGCGAGGTGACTGAGTGTTAGGTCGCGACCATAGTTAAGTCGCTAAAGGCGCATAGGTTAAGTCGCTGGGTTGCTAAGCCGTGTGTGCAGTTAGGTCGTAAGTCGGTAGGTTGTTAAGTCGTGAGTCGCGTGTGTGTTGAGCTTTGTTTGTGTTGGGCCGGCCTTGAGGTTAGGTCGTTAAAGGGGTTTAGTTGATAGGTCGTGCCCAGTTAGGTCGTGTGCATGCTATGCCGCGTATGTGTGTTGGGTCGTGTCTAAGTTAAGTCGTGTAGAGGCTTGAGTCGGTAGGCCGTGGGGATTGATGAGTCGTAGGTCGTGGATTGTTAAGTCGTGACCGACTTAAGGGGGCGAACGACTCATAGGTTTGGCCTATAAATAGAAGTGCCTATCTTCACTTTTGGGATCCGGATTTTGAAGCGACGAAGTGCTGCTATTTTTAGAGCTCGACTACAACACTTCTTCACTTCTTTTCTCCACTTTAATCTTGTGCTTCCATCCATCTAAATCGAAGATCCAAGAGCTTAGATTGAAGATCTCCATCCATTGAAGAGAGATTTCATCGTTTGAAGCGGAGCTTTGGCGGATCGAGCTAGATCTTTTACTGTTCAGATCTGAAGTTGGTTGCTTTTGAGGTGTTTAGGTGATTCGGAGAGTGGTGGTTATCTCTCACACGGACCCAAAGGAGTATATTGGATCGGTGGCTTGTTTGTGTGTTAAAGATAGCGATTTCATGCATTTTCCTTAAGTCTGCATGTAGATCCATTGTTCATAAAGTATTGATATCCATTTTACTACATGTTAACCTATGCTAGTTCATTCATCAAGATATTACTTAGAATTCATGCTTGTTAGAATTGGACCCTTTATTTACGAAATTGCCATTATTGTTATAACTGTTTATTTAGATCTTGTTTGAATGATGGATTACTTGGATTAATGATTGATCTGATTGATTGTTATAAATTAGTTGATTGATGATTTGATTTGGACAAGTTGGTTGAAGGTGATTCAAAAGCTAAGTGGAAAGGCTTTTGAATAAGGAAAGATGCCCGTGGCATATGAAGCGGATGATAAAGCTCATATGGATAGATTTGATGATGATGTTGAGATGGGATTTTGCTATTATGCGATGAGGCAAAGCATGATGTTGAGATGGGACTTTGCTATGATGCGATGAAGCAAAGCATGATATGAGATAGCCTTGGTTTAATCCAGACGGGATCATCCCAAGCATGTTGATAACTCGGTGATATGGTTCGAGTTTGTGGATAATGGTTGGCTTGAGAGGCGCTTGAGATAGTATGGAAATAGTCGTCGAGGAGGATGACTAGAAGGCTGAGATCTCATCGTTGTTGAAGGTTCTAGCATGCTCAAAGCAAGAGTATGCTGGGCAGATTCGATAGTCCCAAGACTAATAGTTAATGGTCTACTACTCTGGGCAGATTCGATAGTCCTAGGCACGGGTCACGATGACGTGCGGAGTTATGTCTAGAACCGGGGTTACCATTAGCCCTTGACGGACGGATGAAAGAATGAGCCGGTCATTCAATTAACGGTGATATCGAGGCAATGATAACAGTGATAGCCAGAGTCATGGATGTTTGGATGTTTGGTTGTATCGTCACTCGGTCTCAAGAGCGATGTTTTGTGGGTGCTTATCTGATCTTGGTTTAGGCCTTGGGGGTTTGTACTTGGAAAACATCGACCTTGACTCGAGTGATAATTGCTTTACTTTAATTGTCTGCTTTGCTATGTTTGTTTCTGCTTAGTGGGTCTGGGGGCTATCACTGTAGAAAGAGGTGGAGTGGGATGGTTGGGTTCCTATTCCTTTTTACCCTTTATGCTCTTTTGGTATGTTTGATAGTTGATTCACTGCTCACTAGGACTTTTGTCTGACTCAAGGTTTTATGTTCAATTCTTATTACCTTGGGCTGTTCATCCATTTTGGGATGGGCAGACTAGGTAGCAGGTGACAGGTGCTGTTCTTAGTGACCAACGCTGTTGATGACGAAGACGAGCTGGAGGCTTTTGCATATTGTTTTTCTTACTATGTGTACTGGATGTTCCGCTGTTTGTATGATTCTCTGAGTGTTATGTAGTGAGGCTTGATGTATTGACTATTCAGATGTTTGTATCAAATTGTTTTGTAGTGTATTGATGAGATTCTCTTTTACTGAAGCTTCACTATATATATTTTTCTATTGTATTTTATCCATGCGCTGCCAGTAATACGATAGACTTTATTGTTTTTACCTTACCTTGATGATCATCCATGGCTGCCTGGCACACTTTACAGCGCACTATTTCCTTGTTTAGTGCAGGAGTCATGGGCGGTCGTCACATTTGGTATCAGAGCTTTGGTAATCGATTTTAGCCAATGCTCGCTGACGTAACTATGTATGAGAGACGTAATTGTAGTTTGATGGATGATTACTATATATAATATAGTAGCTTAGAAGGATTTGAACCTCTTATGCAGTTGTTTCTCAAGGTGTACTAATCATTCTTTTATAGATATTAAGAATGAGTCGAAGAGAGAGACCAGCTGCTAGGGAAGGCCGTGATTCTGAGGGGGCTGCTGATTATGCTGCTATGTTCGAGGCCATGATGACTTCGATCATGAGAAGGATGCCAGCTCCAGGGCCAACGGTAGATGTTGGAGTTCAGGTTCAAGCTCCAAAACCAGTGGATTTTGCTAAGTTGTGCAAAGACTATACTGCTCTTGGAGGAAAGGTTTTCTTGGGAACAGAATAAACCATTGAAGTTTAGAGGTGGATAGATGCTTGTAGAAGGATCTTTGGTGATTTGGGAATTGAGGATGCAACCAAAAGGAAGCTTGCATCAAGACAGCTTCAGGGAAGAGCTTCTGATTGGTGGAACTCTATCACCATTGATACTCCGGAGGAAGAAATTACTTGGGAGAAATTTCAAGTTAGATTTGAAGCTAAGTTCATTTCTACAGCTCAGAAATCCGTTCTGTTTAAGAGATTTGTGGAACTCAAGCAAGGTGGAAGACCAGTTCTTGAGTATGTTTTTGAGTTTGAAGCCTTGTCCAAGTATGCTCGGTTATATATTGAATCTCCTTATCAGAAGAATGAGAAGTTTGTGACAGGCTTGGACACTTATCTTGGAAGACAGCTGGTGGATCATTTGGACGATCCGTTTGAGAAGCTTGTGGAGAAGGCTCTCAGGCACAACAATCTGTTTCCTAAGGAAGGATCTGTTGTTGCTGTGACTAAGGAGGAATCTAAACCACAGCATGGTAGGAACAAGAAGAGAAAGCAGCAGCAGCAGAAGGGTAAGGATGGCCAGAAGAAGCCGAAGGGTGAAGTGACCTGTTACAATTGTCAGCAGAAGGGTCATCTCTCCAGAGATTGTAAGAATCCGAGAGTGTCGGTGAAGTGCCACAACTGTGACAAGCTGGGGCATATCAGGAAGAATTGTCCAGAACCGAGGAAGGACAAATAGATTATGCAAGCTTATGCTTTGGGGGCTGTGCGATCATCTTCGAAAGCTCCTACTGCGGAAGAGAAAGGAAAGAGTGTGGTGGTACAAGGTACTCTTTCCATTTGTGGTATTCAAGTTAGAGTGTTATTCGATACATGAGCGTCGCATTCTTTTGTTTGTAATGAACTTGTAGGCCGGTTGGGTTTGGAACCGGGTATTGTTGATAGACCATTGGTTGTGACTAATCCAGTTAGGGGTTCGTCTTGTTTGTGTATGGTATGCCATGGTCTGGTTGTATCGAGTCATGATTGCTCTTTTGTTTGTGATTGTTTTGTTCTGAACTTTGAGGGGTTCGGAATTATTTTGGGTATGGACTGGCTTAGGAAGCATGCGGCAAGGGTTGATTGTAAGAGGCTGGAGGTGACAGTCAGGAATGTGGAGGGGCGAAGGGTTGTGATACGATGTAAGCATGAAGAAGGCGTCTTCATGAGCTTCATATATTCGCTGGTTGTTCCACGGGATGGACTGTCATCGGTGCCTATTGTGAATGGATTTGAGGATGTCTTTGACGAGGTCAAAGGGTTACCGCCGCATAGAGAGATCGAGTTTCGCATCGATCTAGTTGAAGGAGCCATACCTGTTGTGATGCCTCTTAGGCGAATGGCGCCTAGGGAACAGCAAGAGTTGAAGGTGCAAGTTGATGACCTTTTGCAGAAAGGATTCATTCGGCAAAGTGTGTCCGAATGGGGTGCACCAGTTGTGTTTGCAACCAAAGCGGATGGATCGTTGAGGTTGTGTGTGGATTATCGTGAGCTGAATAAAGTGACTAAGAAGAACAAGTATCCATTGCCGAGAATAGATGACTTGTTTGATCAGCTTCACGAAGCTAAGGTGTTTTCTCAAATGGATTTGGCAACGGGATTTCACCAGTTGAGAGTGGCAAAGGATAGTGTGCCGAAGACTGCTTTTAGGACACCATCCGGTTTCTATGAGTGGTTGGTAATGCCGTTTTGATTGACCAATGCACCAGCATATTTTGTGGATCTTATGAATAGAGTGTTAAGAGATCAGTTGAACAAGTTCGTACTTGCGTTCGTGGATGATATTCTGATTTATTCCAGAATTGAAGAAGAACACAAGATGCACTTGCGGATGGTTTTGGAAATCTTGCGGAAACAACAGCTGAGGGCTAAGTTTTCGAAGTGTCACTTCTGGAAGAGCGAACTGAGGTTCTTAGGCCATGTTATCTTTGGAAGTGGAATAGCGGTTGATCCCGCCAAGGTGGAAGCAATCCAGGATTGGGTTAGACCTAAGAATGCATCTGATGTGAGAAGTTTTCTTGGATTAGCAGGATACTATCGTCGATTTATCAAAGACTTTTCCAAGATAGCTGCACCATTAACAGGATTGACGAAAAAGAACCAAGTATTCAGATGGGATGCTAAGTGTGAACAAGCTTTCGAAATCCTGAAAGAGCGACTGACAAGTGCTCCTGTTTTGACTATTCTAAATGGAAATGATGAGATGGTGGTTTACACCGATGCATGTGGCACTGGACTTGGAGCAGTGCTAATGCAGAAGGATAAAGTTGTTGCATATGCAAGTCGACAACTAAAGCCGCATGAAAGGAATTATCCGACTCATGATTTGGAGTTAGCAGCGATTGTATTTGCTCTGAAGATGTGGAGACATTACCTATTGGGAATTCGATTCGAATTGTTTACAGTTCATAAGTCGTTGAAGTATCTTTTCTCCCGAAAGGATTTGAATCTCCGGCAGCAACGATGGCTAGAGTTTTTAGCATCATATGATTTTGGTATAGCCTATACTCCGGGAAAAGGTAACGCAGTGGCAGATGCGTTAAGTCGAAGACATGCAGAATTGGGAGCCATGTTTTCAGAATCGAAGAGCCTCGAGTATTTGGCTAGATTTGACTTCAGGCCTAGATGTGAATTGGAACCTGAGATGTTGGCAAACTTAATGATAAGACCTACTCTGGTGGAAATAATTGGCGAGAGCCAAAAGCGAGACGATAAGCTTGTCAAGATTATCCGTGATTTGGAATCTGGATTGGATCCAGAGAAGGATAAAGGATTCGAGGTCGATCGAGAGGGTTGGCTTCGGAAAAAAGGACGACTAGTTGTTCCCAATATAGATGAATTGAGAAATGAAGTTCTGAAGGAGAGTCATCACTCGAAGTTGACAATTCATCCAGGTGGTAATAAGATGTATCGGGATATGAAGAGAACATATTACTGGAAAGGTATGAAGAAGGATGTTGGAAATTTTACTTCCAAATGTATGAACTGCCAGTTGGTAAAAGCCGAACAGAAGAAACCAAGTGGATTGCTTCAGCCATTAGAAGTTCCTACATGGAAGTGGGAGAAAATATCGATGGATTTTATCGATGGGCTACCTAGAACCAGAGCAGGAAATGAAGGGATTTGGGTCATCGTAGATCGTTTGACTAAGAGTGCAAGATTCATTCATGTTCGATCAACTAGGACTGCATCGAAATTGGCTAAGCTATATGTTAAGTGGAAAGTTCGATTCCATGGTATTCCGAAAAGTATAGTGAGCGATCGAGACCCATTGTTCACTAGTGGATTTTGGAAGAGCTTCCAGGAAGTTTTGGGAACCGAGTTGTGTTTGAGTACAGCTTATCACCCTCAAATAGATGGTCAGACTGAAAGAGTCAACAGAGTTTTGGAAGATCTCCTCAGAGCATGTGTTTTGGACTTCGGAGGATCATGGGAAGATCATCTTCATTTGGTGGAGTTTTCGTATAATAACAGTTACCAATCAAGCATTGGTATGGTACCGTATGAAGCATTGTATGGAAGACCGTGTAACTCTTCGACATGTTGGTTGGAAACAAGAGAAAAGTTGATACTTGGGCCAGAAATGATTCGACAGACTTCTGATTGTATAGAGATCATTCGGCGACGAATGAAGGCAGCCCAAGACCGTCAGAAAAGTTATGCCGATAAGCGTCGTAAGGATTTGGAATTCGACGTAGGCGATAGGGTTTTGTGAAGCTTTCTCCACTGAAGAATGTTATTCGATTCGGGAAGAAAGGGAAATTGACTCTGAGATTTGTTGGGCCATTCCCGATCGTCGAGCGAATTGGAAAGCTCGCGTATAAATTGGAGTTACCGAAAAAGATGGCAAGTGTGCACAATGTTTTTCATGTATCGTATCTACGGAAGTATGTGCACCACTCGAATACAGTGGTTTCTGCTGATAGCTATGAAGATTTAGAAGTTGATCCTGTTGTTAGGAGACCTCGTAAACTGCTTCGTGTTGTGGAAACTGACATGAAATAGCGTAGGAGGAAGGTAGTCAGGTTGCTCATGGTACAATGGAGTGATGATGTTAACGACTGTACATGGGAAGAGGAAGAGAGGATGAAGGCAGCTCATCCTGAACTTTTCGAGGTATGGCCCTAAGGTGTCGTGACATCTCATGAATTTGAAACTTGTTCTAGTTTTAGAATTCTGCATGCTAGGTTAGTAATTGGATGCATGGTTTGTTGATTGCTATGGATGGTAGGCATGCAGAATAGTTTTGATTGCTTTTGTTTGTTTAGAATTTCGAGGGCGAAATTCCTAAAGGGGAGAGAATGTAACGACCCGTATTTTTACGGATCGAAGGACCGTAGAATTGTTGTTATTAGGTCGTTAGTGTTGTTAAGTCGTTCAGAATTTAAGTCGTTTGGAGCTTAAGTCGTCCAGAGATGAGTCGTCCAGAGTTGGGTCGTGTTGTAGCATGAGTCGGTGGAGCGACTTAGGGGTTTGGCCGACCTAAGGGAACTAACGACTTAAGGGTTAACAGCTTAAGGGATGAGACCGACCTATAGGAGTGAGCGACTTAGGAGTTAACGGCTTAAGTTAGTAAACGACCTAAGGGATAGTGGTAAAGGAGATAGGTCGGTTGAACGAGTTACCGACCTAAAGGGAGATAGGTCGGTGAAGCGACTTAAGGTAGTTAGCGGCTTAGGGAGGGTAGCGACCTAGTGGTTGGCGCTGTGTTGAAGTTAGGTCGTAAGCGACCTAGTGGTTGGCGCTCTGTTGAAGTTAGGTCGTAAGCGACCTATGATAAGTCGCTATGTTTAGTCAGGTCGCGAGGTGACTGAGTGTTAGGTCGCGAGGTAACTTATTTGAAATTTTGGAAAATTAATTTGAAAGGTTTCAAAACAAATCAAATATTATTGATATTGAATATTACAAAAAAAATATGGATATAAGTAAAATATTTGGTAGTTTAACCTATAAAAAATAATAAAAATAATATAAAAAAAACTAGAATTTGTGTTAAACATAAATATATAAGGTAACTCATAAGATAATTCTAATAAAAATAACATATGAAATACATATAGATTTGCATGTGAATTATGTAAACAAGGAAATAACAAAAACAAAAATGTATGCAAGGCTAAAAAATAAATATCTATGTATAAAAAAAATGTAAGCAAGAAGATTAAACAAAAAAATGTACATACAAAATTCAAATAGGATTATGTGTAAACTTAAAAGGAAACATAAGCATTTAATGCTATCTATTCTCAAGCACAAATCAAAATCACTTCATCCACTAAAAGAAAATATCTGGTCAAAGAAAAAATAATAAAATCTGACCAAAAGAAAAGTTCATACTAGATAATACCTACCCTTATACAAACTATCTCCTTTATATACATCCATATTAGTATAGTTCGTTCAAACAAAAACATAGCAAAGCCAGGAAGAAAAAAAGTAAAACATCACTATATTTTCAAACTAAAAAAAATCATTTAACTAAATAAAACAGGATTCAAAAGAAGATCAACTGCAGGTTTCCAAAAACAATAAAAAAAAGTTGTTCTCTGTTTCAAATTTGCTTCCAGGTGAGTAAATATATTATTTCAAAGTTTAAATCTGGGTATTAGTTCATGGAACTTTGTACTTTGCTGTAAAGAAAAAAAAATATAGTTCTGTATGTTTTCTGTGATACTGGAGATGTTTATATGACTTGTTCTTCTATATTTTTGCTTTAAGAGCAAAGTGAATTAGAAAAAATCAAATAAATCTTCATACAAACATTTATAACTTAGGATTTTTTAAACAAAATAAGTTGTTTAAACTTGAATCACAGCCTAGAATTTGTTTTAAGCTTGATCATGAAGAGTTTGACTCTGTAACCTCAATTTTACAGTAAAAACAAAACCATATGATGAATTCAAGTAATTTAACTTATATAACTTGAATGAAATTACAAAGATAGGATTTTTAAAATTAATCTGATGATTTTTAATTAAGTATTCCAAGAGCAATTCACAGTTGAACAAAATTTTCCTTTTTTCCATTTTCTGATGATCGATCCAATATTGGGTGATAAAATTTTGTTTGAAGCTAGTTTATTGATCAAGGATTTCGGGAAAATTGTCAAAAAAAAATTCTATTGCAAGAATTGATTAGACGAGTTCAATTTAGGGTATAAGTTTGAGTTTCACAGTTGTCTGGAAACATGGTGATTTCCTCACCACGGGTTGATCGAGCTGCACGAAATTGAAAGGGAAAGTAAAGTGGGGTATCGGCAACGTGAAGCCGGAATTGGGGATTTTCTGATGAACGGAGTGAGTGGGACGAGGCGTTTTCGTCTTGATGAGTTCGAGTTACAGTTCGAACGAAAGGCTAAATTTCGTTTTCGAGTGTTTGGATTCGAATCGACCCTCGATTTCGAGTATACGGGATTTTTACAACTTGCCGAAGGTCGCAAAGTTTGCCGAAGCGATGGTGTGACGTCGTGCCCATGCACGACATCGATTTTGTATCAGGAGGTTTTGAGCTTGGGGGGAACTCGAAGGAATGCTCGAGTAGGAGATGGGTTGGCTCGAGTTTCTCGCATTCGTGTGAAGTTGATTCAGAAGTTGTTTAAGTTTAAACTTGAGCTAGAAAAAAGAAAAAAGAAGAAAAATAAGAAAGTATGGTGAGGCACGAGAGAGTGACTCGGGGAAACGTAGGGGGAAACTCGAGTAGCACTCGAGTAAAAACCTGGGGTAATCTCAGGTTCTGTTTTCGAAAGGATTAGCCCTAATTAAATTTAAAGTAAATGTTGTAAACAAAATTTAGTACTAATGAAGTAATTAATATTTGACAAATTAAGCTAAGAAACTATTCTAAGTTTAAATTATTCAAGTAAATACTTAACATCGTTTTTAATCTTAATTAATATTCTAATTGAATAGTTAACTTAAAGATAAGGGTTAAAGTTAACATTAAAGCATTTTAAAATTGTAATAAATTGATTTCAAAGTAATTAAGGAAGATTTTAAAATATTAATTAAGATAGATAATTATTATTAAATAATTGTTAAAGGGTAATTAAGAATAGTTAATTAATTTATTAACTAAGTAATTAAGGATTTATACTTGTAAATTAAAATTGGTTAATTAATAATTAAGTGTCTAATTTATTTATAATTAAGAATGGTTAATTAGATAATTTAAGTTGATTAATTTATAATTAGTAGTTAATTAAGTTAATTGATTAAGAAATAATTAATTAATAAAGTTGATTAAGATTTAATTAATTTATTTATCATTAAGAATAATTAATCATTGATTTAAAATAATCAATAAAAATAGCCATGTGGTTAATTCATTTAAACCACATTCACCTTAATTAAAAATGATTAACCATTATCAAATGTTGTGTATTGAATTGATATTTCTGTTGTGATACTGTGTGATGTGAATTGCTTTGTGCTGAACCGTGATTTGTGATTTTTTCCTGTAAGTATATAAAAACCCTTTTTCCCATAAAACGGTATTTAAACTTCGATGCGACAGGGAGTCGGATTTCAGTTGGTTATCTGTAACCCACATCGAACCCTGAATGTGAATCTTTGTGATTGATGCATCCATGTGTTTCAAGTGCTCACTATTCGAATTAGCTGGGAGAGGACCTTTGTATCATATAACCCATTCCGAATAGTAATACGACGAAATGAATAGCATTTGAAGACGGTGGTGAAGACCGGGTGTCTTCGAAAACGATAGGATAACCTATCGAATGTCTCTGCACTGAGTTGCTCCGGTATAGAGATCTCCACATGTGATGGGGAGTCCAATCGGGATTGTGGATACCCGGATTTGCAAGGGCTTCTTCCTTTATTGGACGAAGTGCCTTCGGTTCTGTTCGGACTCGGAACAGACTTGTATGGTTGTGTGTCTGACATTACACTTTGAGATATAAAGCAGATTTCTTTCAAATACATATCTGTTGGTGGCGGAGAATTTATTCTCTTAGCTTAACACCCTTCTCTGAGACGTACGAGCTCAGAGGGTATGTAATTGAAGGTTATCCGTGATATACTCCCAATTTGGTAGTGTAGCACGCTAAGTGCTGCTGTGTGTTGATGATCATTTGTGATCATTTGTGATCAAAGCATGGCTTTTGTGTAAAGCGTAGCTTTGGCGTAGCTTTGTGGACGAGACCTCATCGGACCTCACACTCCGAAAATGGTTGAAACAGGAAAGATGTGGCAAGGTTATGAGGGTCGCACCCTTTAGGGTATGTCATTTCCTTCTGGAAAAGGTGGTATCATGGTATGGAGCCCAGATACTTAACCTATGTGGTTGCTGCAATCTCATTTACTGTGTGGTTGTTGCTTTGTGGTAGAGGGCCCTCGGATAAAGGTCGCAATCGACCGAAGGGTGGCATACTCGAGTTGTAGTTACCAATTTACAGAGGTATCCCGGCCTTGTGTTGGCAGAGAGCCTGATAGGTTCTCAGGACGTCCCTCCAGAGGCATACCCATGTGTCGGTAGGAAGTTCCTTAGCCTGACCGTTTGTTGGAAACCCAATACGAAATCAATACGGTTTTAGTTGTATAACCTGCCATTTACTTATGGTGGTCACCACTGTTTAGATGGTAGCTATAGTACGCATAGTACGGAATGTCTATGCTGGATAAGATTAATATTATACTTTCGAAATGATTTTCTACACTATGCACTAGTAATAATATTTAAGAATTTTTCCTGTATCAAGCATTTTTGACTATCGTAAGAAGAAATCCCCTCTAATTCTGCGATTGCATTGTGTGTGTGGCGGGAGATCTTATGGTAGTTTCATTTTCCAAAAAGCATACCGGATTTTCTTGTATAAATCTGTTTATTTGAAAGCAACTATTTTTTTTTGCTCATACCAGTCCCATGGTAGTTTATTGTTTCCTTTCTATACCCTGGGTGCCCATCATTTCCACACGGGCAGCCTAGTAGCAGGTTTCCGTGTTTTGGTGTTAGCAGTATTTTGGAGGCTTTTACCTTGGAGATATTTTGGAAGCTTTGGATATCAAGGTGCTTAGTTTTTGGAAGTTTGCTATCACTTCATTCCTTTGAAGACCCTTTGGCATATGATCACTTGTTGTTCTATTATGATGTTCTATTTGGAGTTGTGATATATGTATTATGATACTTTGATGTTGTAATGGATATCATGATGATGTTGTATCTGTGATGTAATACATGATATTCATTCTGTTTCTGCTGTTTTATATTCATCTAATGTTGTTATAAGCTCCATCCGACTAGAGTTCGATGTTTGAATTATCGACAATCGAATACAAGTGAGGTATTTAGTGTCAATTTTCGAACATTGGATTTCGGTCATGACATCTTCATTCCTATGTTTTGACACCCAAGATTCTCTTTCTATCATGTCACTCTTAAAATTACTACGGTAAAAAACTTTAGAAACATGACATCTTGACTTAGTATACTCATATTGAACTAATATCTCCTCAAGCAATCCATGAAATAACTCTACCTTCACAATGTTCATAAACATATAATGGGCCTTCACCTTAATCAAAAACCCTAATATAAGATCAATTTTGTCCCCATTACCGTCTTTACATTTGATGGAGTACCCAAAACATTAAAAATAACACTAATCACCTTTTCCACAACACAAAATCCGAACAAAGAAATCTCACTCAAATCAGCACTGTAAAAGATAATTCTTTAGGGAGATTCAAACATAGATACCACTTTTGAGGCAATTTTGAATTAAAAAACATACGAACCATCTTTTAAAAAGCTTCCACATTAAACCACGTTTTTAAATTGTTATTTAATATTTTTAATAAGAAATTTATTTTAATTAATTTTTTATAACTTCTAGTTTTGTCGATAAACGAATAATATGAAATATTATTTTTTCGTATATTTTCTAGTTTCTTTAATCCTTTATGAATTTTGATGAACTAATGAATTTTTCTAGAATTTTCTAAAACAAATAGAGCATTTTTTTTTCAACATTTCCATTTTGTTTTGAAGAAAGTGTACTTTTGGACAAATTTGATTTTTCTTGAAGAACTTTATGAAAATATTTGGACTTTTCTAAAAATGTTTCTTTGGAAATATTTGATTTTGTTAAAAGACGAATCTTCGTTGAAAAAAAAACCAAACTTTTGAAGAAAAATGACACTTTTATTGAAAATATTTGATTTTAAACTAATGTCTGAATTTCACACAGTCATTTATTTTGTTGATGTTATATCGGTCTTGAATAAAATTAAAATCTCGTTTGATTCATTTTTATTTATTAAATTGCCGTTTAGTTTTTTCAACATGAACGGATGAGGTAGTGTACACCTTACCCGTATATTGCTAAGATACTATATAGTTTTGGGGTAAGTGGAAGAAATTAACATTGGTACTGTAAATGCTTTGATGAGGAGAGAAGCCAAATGTTGGGCGGGGCTTTTGAATCATTGGACGCACGTTCTTTCTTCTGCCAGAGCACTCAAGTTTAACCTAAACTTTCATCTTCCTCCTCCTGTAAATGTCCAAACTCACATTTCAATTGAAGAAGTAAAATTAATGCTACAGGTAGATGTCAACAGGAACACCTCTACACGATGTTTTCAGGTACAACACAAGTCAACATTTCTCAAAACAACACCAAATAGAAGTACAAAAGGAAGAGTTCGAAATTTTAGGTTTTTCCCTGTCTTTATCGTTTGTCCTGATTTTATAGTAGGGAAGCAATTTCACTGCTAAACGTGACGGCTACGGAGCTCTATCTGCTTGATCCTCCCTGAATTTCGGTAACGATTTGAAATTTTGAATCAGTTCTTATTCATACTATGTCGATAAACTTATTTTAATTAATATTTACACTACAATATCAGTTTTAACTGCATAGGTTACATCAAATTATCTTATTTGATGTACAGGAGGTTCATAGGATCATAGTTTATTGGAGCTGTATAAAATTGAAAGTTTTTTTTTGGTACCGTCTGGATCTGAAATATATGCAGTGAAATTTTGAGACGGAGTGAGCAGTCATGGTTTATTGAAAAAAGGGAAAAGGAGTGGTGGAGGTGCGGGGAATCGAACCCCGTGCCTCTCGCATGCGAAGCGAGCGCTCTACCATATGAGCTACACCCCCAATCGTATTATGATTTTGTATTTCTTTCTTCCATCAAAAAGAAATTGTCATCCATTTTGTACTGCCCCTCCTAGGGCTGCATAAAGGTTGAGTTGAATTGGATTGGACTGAATACTTCACTCGACCTATATAGGTATGAGTTAAAGTTAGAGTACCATCACATAGAATTCATTCACTACATATTTAGTCAAGAACGTTGTTTCAAAATACATTTAAAATGCTCTAAGAATATTTCTCAAAAAGCTCACAATCAATCCTATGGGTTTTTGGCCAATCTAATTTTACTTGGGTTGGCATCAAATATGATTTTTTAAGCATATATTTATTCTAGAATACACATGATCTATTATAGTTTTAAACTGCTCTAATTTTACTTGGACCGATATTGAATGAGTTTCTTGGATAGGATTGGATTGGGTTAAAATTAGGTTGGATTGAATAAAATATCACACCCGACATGTACGTAGTATGTATTAAAAGTTGTAACCTATATCTAATCCAAACTTGGTTGGTGGTTGAATTTGGCTAGGTTTACGTGGGATGGGCCGGATCGGTTGGTATGTTGGATTGGGGTCAAGTATGAGTTGCTTGCCCTAGGTCTGTGGACTGGATAGAGTAGACTAACTATTAGGGAATACCGATCCTATAGATATAGATGTTAGAGGCCCTTTACAGCGACGAATGAGATATTGTCTCACATCGCCAAAAATATGTGCAGTTTTATGTTTATATAGTAAATCTCTCAAACCTATATTGGTTCTTAGGGTCAGATAATTTTATGCGAGGGAGGGGACTTATATGGTCATGAACTAACGCGCGTGCCGTCAGCCTGTCCCGTATTGAACTGGATTGGCTGCGGGTCAAATAAAAGCGGACCGTGTTATGTTTTTGCTGGACAAAAGTGAACAGTTTTTTGACTGTTTAAATTCGAACAGATGAGAGTCACATCTGTTTGAACGGACGTGGACGCTGCTTTTTCAAACAAAGAGACGCGGCCGGTTTCCAACGGATATAGCCGTTGCGAATTTGCTGTGTTGCAAATTAAAACAAAGAGACGCGTCCTTTTTTCAACGGATGTAGCCGTTTCAAATTTGCTGAAGAGACGCGGCCTTTTTTCAACGGGTGTAGCCGTTGGAAATTTTCCTATATAAGGAAAAATGAAACCTTATCACTTTTCAATTCCAACCAATTCTCTTCCTTTTTGAAAAAACAGTCCTTCATACCTCATAGAAGTTCATACGCACCACAATCTCGAACAGATCACGTATGTTGTATCTTGAAAGACTTTGAATAAAGTTTTAAGAAAATTGTTACGGCAAGCCTCAGATGAAATTTTCTTCTTCATCCGGTTAGATTTCTTGTTTATATATATACACACACATCATTCTGTAATCTTTCCATTTCGAAGTTGTGCCGTTTCTACGAATTAGTACAACGATTGTTTATCGCTATACTTTAACGTAGCATTTTGTTGTACTTATTGCTATAGTTTGTTGTTGTATATTCATTACAACAATAGTTATTGTTCAAAATTACCGATACATAATTCAAAGTAGAGGAAATCTGATTTGTAAACTTGTGTTAGCAGTTTATAACTGATTGATCTCTGTTTTTGTATACATGTCATATAACTAAAGAGATAAATGATTTATCTTTAACCGATCCATGCTGTAAAAGCTTATAAATATCACTAATACAACAGATAATCACTGTAGTTATCACTAATTACTATATTATTTAGCGGTGGCGAAACATTTCAATCGATATAATCAAATCAAACATGATTATATTTCCAATATGATGATATGAGGGTCGACACAAGCTACATTTTGTCGTGATTGTAGGAAATAATTCGATAAACTTTGTTTAATCTAAAATGGATTAACCATTGTAATTCAGGTAAACTTTGTTGGAATAGTAAGTCATACAATATTTGTTTATTTTTTCTGACAAATAGTATATCCTAAAAGGTGGAGGCGTGGGGAATCAAACCCTGTGTCGAGCAGACTGCCTGCTTCAATCCTTTAAAGATAGCTATGAATAATTAATCTCAGATTGATCCATGTTGCAAAAGCTTCATTAGAATTTGAACTGTTAAGTAAATATAACAAATACAACAAATTAGTCACAACAATTATCATTAATCACCATGTTATTCTATATTGTTTAGTAGCGGCGAATTATTTCAGGCAATATCACCAAATTAAGCATACTTATCTTTCTGATATGATGGTTAAAGAGTTGACATAAGCTACATTTCTCGTGATTGAAGGAAATAATTTGTCCACGATATTCATTGGAATTAATAAATTTCCATGGATATTAAAGAGAAGATATTTGGATAGTAAATCTTATGTGGTTGCTTGATCTGAAACTGAATGGAGCAAACATGGTTATGTAGATAAATTTTATTTGCAATAATAAGCCATGTAATATTTCGTTCCTTTTTGACAAAAAGTTGTATGTCTTCTTTCCTTTAGAGAGAAGTTGTGATTCATTCTATATTGGTCATTGGCTTAGATAGAGTTGACTAGGATTTTTATGATAATGTTACCCGTTACCAATGCGAAAAAACGACCACGTATGGATACCATAGGTAAGGAAAAAGTGAATATTGATGCATTACCATTACAGTTGGTAAAATGATAGTTCATATGCCGATAAATCGGTAAATCCTTGATTGGTAATGGTAAAATTTCCCTACACATAAAACATTAAAATTGTTTTGCATTACAATTTTAATAATGGTATAACAAGTAAATATCTTGTTCCTAATTGTAACTTCGTTAATCCTTATATCAATATTTTGACTTATTTTAAATAATATAATTATTTTTCATGATTCATCACAAATTATTTACAACAATATGAAATAATAGCTTTGCTAATTGCAGACTTTAAACATAATAAAACTAAAAAAGAATCATCACCATAAATAATACTATAGACACCTTAAAAACTGATATTCAAAAGTGTTTGTAGTTGCAATTAATTAATACAGTGAAAACCCAAATTAGCACGACTAGTAAATTCATCGTTATTATTGGTATATTTACCATTAACAACGATAAATTTACCATTATCAAACTAATAGTGTTGGTGCACCGATATACGTTAATATTGGTTTACCAATTGGTTGATATTACTACGGTAACATTAATTTTCAATAACCATAACAGCCCTAGAATAAACTAAGTGCTTAGATTCATGTAAAGATGGTTATAAATGCTTTACCTTTGATTCATCCATGTTGTCTAAGCTTCATTGAAATTTGAACTATTAATTGAATATCACTAGTACAACAACTTAATTTTATGGTTATTATTAATTTTTGTTTTATTCTACTATATTTTTGTATAGTGGTAGAATATTTCAGTCACCATCATTGAATTAAGAGTACTTAACCTTCCAATATGATGATTGAAGGTTGACATAAATTGCATTTCTCGTGATTCTAAAAAATAATTTGATCAACAATGTCCCTCGACATTAACTTGGATATTATGGAGAAGGTATTTGAGTAAGAAAGCTTATGAGGTTAACTAATGTTGTCAATGTGTGCACTTTGGTGCAAAATAGCTCAAGCTATAGCCACTGTGCCTTTTAGCAATCTAAGGCGCAGACGGTGCACATGACTCAAATAATGCACAAAATGCACACGAATCGAAAAGCCCAAAGAGGTAGCTCTAATGAATTGTACAATATGAGATAAAATTTGGCCTTTAGCCGCAAAATCCGATCGAAATGTACCTATTTAGCTTTAGCATACCTAACAACTCATTTCCGACTTAATCTAGGTTTCGAACAAAATGAATTGAAGGTCTTTGTGACTTCACATATTGAGTTGGGTTGGATATGTGAGATTCTATTCTCTAAATTACATGTGTGTGCATTTTTTTAAAATGTAAAACTCGAATATCAATAGCAGTTTTTAGTTGCAGATGCTTGTGTAGGAAATACAAAAGATGATGCTCAAGGCGCACAAACAGAGCAAGCCACAAGATGCATGCCATGTGCCTTTTCGCTTTGACTACTTTAGTGGTTGCTTGATAAGAGCAAGCAGCACGAAAAGTAGACAATTTTTTTAATATGAGACATACAATATAGGTCGTGTTAACATGTGCCCATTTATCAATCGAGCGTACAGTATGGGTTCGTTTATGGAGTAAATGACAAAAAATAACGGACAAAAACCATACATTTATAAATTTGGAGGTGTAGGGATTCGAACACTATGCCTCTCACATGCAAATGAGCGCTCTACCATATGAGCTACACCCCCATTCATGTCATAATTTTGTTTGTCTTTTACATATTAAATTAATTGTCTTTCATTGCAGTATCGACCCTTAGCTTGAGTAGATTAGACTAATTGCTTAAGTAATGTCAATCATGTAGAGGTAGCTGTAAATGGTTTGTAAAAGCTTCATTGGAATTTACACTATTAATTAAATTTCACAAATACAGTAAACTGATATATGGATTTCATTAATTTACTGTATTATTGTTTAATTGGGGTGATATATTTCAATTAATTTAACCAAATTAAGCATGTTCACCTCTTTAACATAATAATTAGAGGGTCTACGTCCGCGGGTGCAACACAGTGGAAAGGAGGCTTGAGTTCTGGTAAAAAGACCCAAGTTCGATTCCTACCATGCGCTTCCCCATCCTATATAAATTTACCCGGGGGTATGGAGGCTTGGATCAGCGGACGGCTTTTCTGTACCCCCCTCAGGAGTTTACCGGTCTGCCGAGTTCTCCTGGGTTTTCAAATAATAATAATAATAATAATTAGAGGGTTGGAATAATGGTTGTTTTTTTTTTGTTTTTTTTCTTGATTGTAAGAAATAACTTAGTCAACTAAGTTCATCAGCATTAATAAATTTCCAGTTAAATATTATAAAGAATTTATTTGGATAATAATGCTTGTCTTGTTGTTTAGTGTTGTCAAGGTGCACACCTAAGGAGAAAAAGCCCCACGTGCAACCGTTTTTCTTTTAAAAAATCTAAGATATGTGCCATGCACAAGACACAATCACAGTGCGAAAGAGTTATCAAGCGAATAGCCTAAATAGTCGCGTTTCAATGAATTATACAGCATGGAATTAATTTTGGACCTGATGTCAAAAGTTTGTGACCTTTTGTTTTGATTTGGGTTGAATATTATCAAAATTGCATGTATACACAATTTTTTTAAGCTTAAAACTTTGTTTTAACAGTGGGTTTTAATTGCAGAGTTGTATGTAGAAAATATTATAAATGATGCTTAAAGCGCGCCAAAAAACGCACAGCTCAAACCTTGCGACTATTCACCTTGACTACTTTAGTGGTTGCTTGATATGAGCAAGCATGGTAATTTAGACAATTTATTTTGAATAATAAGTCATACAATATAGGTTGTGTTACATGTATACATTTATTAACAAAGCACACGTTGCGGTTTCATTTATACTCAATAAAATGACAAAGTTCTTATATAAAAGATAAGTTTCTAATACTAAAAGTGCAAAATTACCTTCGCAACCAAGATTAATTATTTGCATTAAATAGAGGGAATCTAACTCCATGCCTCTCGCATGCAAAGCAAGCGCATATGGGCTACAACCCCCTTCATGCCAATTTTTTCAATGTCTTTTACATAATAAATTGAAATTGTCATTCATGCTGCATTAACCTTTAGCTTGGATAGAGTAAACTAACGATTAGGTAATGCCAATCCTATAGAGGTAGCTATGGTGACAAGGGATTGACATATGCTTCATTTTCTTGTGATTGTAAGAAATAATTAGATCAACAATGTTCATCAACATGAATAGATTTTCCTAGATGTTGTAGCGAAGGTATTTGGTGATTGTAAAAAAATAATTAGATCAACAATGTCATCATTAATAGATTTTCATGGATATTGTAGAGAAGGTATTTGGAAAATAAAGCTTGCGCGGTTGCTTGATCTGAAATGGAGCAAATATGGTAGTTTAAATAATATTTGTTTAAATAATATGCCATGCAAATTTTTTTTATTTTTTGGACAAAATGTATACATCGAAAAGTGAAGTTGTGGTCTACCATATGAGCTACACCCCCAATCATACCAACTTTTGTGTCTTTTATGGTCATTAAAGAGAGACAATCATTCATAGTGTGCTAGTCCTTAACTTGGTGGAGTAGGCCAACTGCCAGCACCAAGCCAATTTTGGAGTGAGTGCAAGCCTACTTTGCAATCCTGATTATTCCTCTAGTTTCTTAGAGGGTGATGAAGTAGCAATGAAAATTAATTTTATGGTTTAAGATTTTGAGATTTAACTTCTTTATTTTCCATTCTGGTTTATTTCACCGATGTGTCTTATTTTCAGTTAGGTTCCATTATCTATGAATGTGGGATTTTATGGCGTATATATCGATTAATCTTTATTTTTAACATGGGTTTAGACGTTAGAAAGAGAAACCTGATGTGTGTAACAACATCCCAAATAAATCCGTATGTATGGTTATCAAAATATATTGGTTACTATATTGGCAAATTCTATTATATTGTTTAATAAGTTTCAAAGTATTTCAATCTGTATCTCCAAATTAAGTGTATTTACCTTTCTAATATGATAATTAATTAGGGGGTCAACATAAGTTTTTCTCTCTTATTATTGTGGGAAATAATTCGGTTAACAACATTCATGAAGTTAATAAATAATTTCCTAGTTGGATATTATGGGGAACGCATATGCATAATACGTTATCTTTGATGCATATTTATTTGTCTCAATCAGTCTGCGCTTACCTGAAATGCTTATGGAGATCAGTGAACTCAAGGGTAACTCCTTTTTATAGTCCTCTGGAAGCACCAAACTTATTACTTCGAATCTTGATTTTTTTTCTCATCATTATTTTCTTGAGTTTTGAAGTAAAATTGGCTTCCACAATTTTCCCTCCTTTAAAACAGCACCTGGTACTTTGTTTTTCATATGGGGAGTTGGAGATCGAGATCGTGCACTATTGTCCTAAATTACGGAGAGATTATTCATGTTTTTCATTCTTCTTTTGTTTTTCTTTAGTTTGTTATATCACATTTGTTACGTGATGTTGAGGCTGTTGATTGTATTATTAGGCAATTACTGATAAATAAATATGCATTACTTTATTGATATTGAACATAAGTGCTTTTCACACATTGCGTGAATGCATAATTTTAAATGATGCATTTGAAATACATTTTTATTTTATTCAATTTGCATTATAATATATATTTGTGATTTGTATTTTTCTTGAAATAATTTTTTCAATAATTAAACTATAGTTTGACTTATATATACAATGCTACGCATGTGATATGAATGTCACTGAAAAATCATGTTTATGTTCTAATAGTGCAAAAACGTTTATTTTGACTTTCTGCTAAAAAGACACTGAATTTTAATTCACCATTTCAGCTAAAACAGTTATCTCAATTTTTACTCTTGTTTGTTTGAAGAAAGAGTTTAAAATAAAGGGGGAAATGAAAAGCATTATACTCTTGGTTAACTCATTATTGGACTACAGTTGGTTTTTGTAGGGTAATTATTGATTTTGGTGAAAAGGGTTCAAAATAATATGTACCATATTTTCATTATTAGTAGAGAAGAGAAGTGAAATACATCTGTCTTCATTGAAAGATCTTTCGTGTGATAGTTAGAGCTCGGGAACTAAACTAGATGAACTTATTAACTATTCCGTGTTAGACAAACATTCTTATACAGCCGTGGGCACAGCCTTCCACACTCGCCTCTCTGAAAACTATTGGTTGAGGGAACCGTTGCGTAATGGCGTAATGCTTATATGAATAAGGTGCTGAGTTGTGTTATATTGATGTATTAGATAAGGGATTGAACAGGTGCAAGTGATAAGAAATATAGATAGTTTTTTTCCTATAAGAAAATTAAAAAAAAAATTAGAAAATCGATCGTAAGATTATCAAATTTCATTGTAGGCACCGAATAAATCAATAAAAGCAGTAGCGTTTTTGAGATTTTTCATCTCAGAAACATCTAACTTTTTTTACGAAGTAATTATGGTGTTTCGTGATTATGAATCAAAAAAATTAAGTAATATTGATATTGCCTTTAAGAGCAGTAATTATGTTGTTTTATTTACACAATTATGGGGAGAAATATATTAGAAATCGTTTCGTAATCTCGATTTAAGCACTGAAAAAATTAAACAATAAAGTACTAAAAACAATAAAATGACATAAAGAATTTTCGTGGTTCAGATGTTAAAATGTCACTATATTCTCTCTTGATTCTTTGTACAAACAAAAATGGCAAAGAGTACAATTTTCGGTTAGCGTGTTTCAAAAAGAGTAAAATAAAATTCCATAATTTTTTGTTACACAGTGGTTTCCGATTAGTGTGTCCTTTCTATTTATAGCACACAGTGGTTTACGTGGATTGTCAACGTCATTCTTTCGTTCTTTTGATTTCTGCATTTGGATTGTGCCATGGGTCGACCATCCATCTTGCTTATTTGATGTGCACAGATTGTTAATGTGACCTTCGATGGAAAACTGAAATTTGAGCGGTTGAATTTTGAACGCAGGCGGGAAGTTCTAAATTGAGGCGGGAAGCTTGGAATTGAAGCGGGAAAATCCAAATTTGGGAAGACTATTACTTTCCAGTTCTGTGAAGCAACGGACTTGTGGATTGCGCGCATATGTGTGGGTGAAGCTGCAATAAAAAACCGCCTCCCACTGCGGGAAGGACTATACTATCACTAGCACTCTAGGACTTCGCTTTAATTTACTGGGAGTTGTGCCTTTATTATGTTCGGGGTGGTGATGCTGCATAGTATTTGTTCCGCGCCAACACCGTCAAGGTTGTACTGCACTGTTCAATCCAAAATATTAGCAAAGTGTAGTGTTGAAGTTAAGTTGCATGGCTTAGCAGAAGAGACTATGCGGCTACTTTGGAGAGCTGGCTGCTTTGCATGACTCTATTCTGAGCCATTTTCGTCGATAGAGGACTGCGGCGTTGCCCTTACCTTTGAGTTGAGTTTAACGATCTTAGTGATGAAGTTGTGATCTCTTGGTTTGCCTTTGAGGAGTGAGGTTCGGCTCTTGGGTGCTGAACAGTTATTCCATCGCCTCATCTTTCAAGTCTTTCATATTTCTGGATAGTGTTTCTTAAGGATTGCAGTGTTGTTCTATCACATCAAGATAGTGACGCATTCTTTATCAGTTTGGTATTGACATGGGATTGTGGCGCAGTTTTGTTGCTTCAAGATGGTGGCGCATCCTTTGTAGTGTTTTGATACTAAATTACAGTGCAGACCTGCCACTTTAGATGTTAGTTTAAGATTCAAGCGCATCTCGTTTGCATATAATCGCTTATGGGGTGTGTCTCGGTTTTTTAATGTTAGGATTGCTTTCGAGACCGTATTACAGCCTCTATTTCTCATTGTTACTTGAAGATTGTGTCTTTGTTCCAACCTGTTAATTCTTCATTTATGGAGCTACATCGCAACCTTCATATTTGGTACTTGAAAGCTGTGCTGCAGTTCTACTTCTTTAAGTGAGTGTTAGATTCGCAGATCAATTCTCATACTTTGTGATTATTTCAAATTCAACGCTGTATTATAGCACCCAAGTTATATTTAATAGAGAAGCACGCTTTTTATGTTGTGTCATTGTTGGGGATATTTCCACCGAGCCATCACAAGGAGGTTACCACCGAACCAAACACACTGCACAAGCCACTACCGGTCCAACCCAAACCAAAGCATCACCGATCCAACCCACTTCCAACTATTACCGATCCAACCCCATACACCCACCGGACCGACACACGCCGAACCAAGCCCACACCAAACCAACACCATTACCGGACCAACCATCGCCGGACCAAATTACATCTCCATCCATCTCCAAACCAAGAGGATGCCGAACCAACATCGCCAGGCCAAATTACATCGGCCCAGGCCCACCAGCAGCTATATACATCCAAGACCCCCGCATCCAGCCTCACTCTATAAATAGAGGGGCAGGGGTACAACAATGGCGGACAAGTTTGAGAGCTCAAGCACGGAAGGAACTTTCAAACAACTTTCATATACTTGTATACAAAGCTTTGTACTTGTGATCTGAAAGAAAAAGGAGAATAACATATAAAGTGGACGTAGGCACGTTCTGGCCGAACCACTATAAATCTGTGTGTCTTTTACAGTTTAATCCCTGCTTTTTATATATTTGCATAAATCACCCAAATCACTAGAAATAACATAAAATCAACTAATTCATACGACTTGGTGGTGTTTGCCATTTTTTGTGCAAACATTTTTGGTGCTTTCACCGAGAGACAAGGAGCTCGAAGCCTCAACTTCTCCCACTTAATCCTTTTCCTGTCAGCATCGTTCATTTGGAAAACATGGCTCCCGGACGGAAGAAAGATGCTAACCAAGGAAAGGACATCGCAACTGGCAGTATCCCAGATCCAGTGATCAGAGACCAAGACAATCGTCCAGTTCCAATAGCAAATTTAAATCAGGAAAATCCGACAACCCCTGCTACGGAACAACCAATTACTTGGGCAGATTTAGACAGGATTGTGGCTGAAGTAACTAACCGCTTCGCATCTCAACAAGAAGCCTTGGTGGACCAACTCATGTCATGCCTAAGGGATGCTGAAGAATCCAACCGCAACACCGAATCATGGGGTGAGTCCCAATCTAGAGGATCTGAGAGGCGACAAAGACCTTTCTTCTTCGAGGAGGTTAACAACAGAAACAGCCATGGTAGGAGCCGAGCCCGGACTCAGCCCGAATTCCGACCCGAGGAAACACTTGGAACCGAACCCAACGGGGGAGGTGCCAGGCAGGGGTTGGATGTAGCTGAGCCTGTCATGCTACCTAGCCATGAAAACACCAGTAGACGGGGCCGAGCTGGAGTCCAGCCCGAAGTTGGACCCGAGGAAGTGCTGAGAACAGAACCCAGCAGGGGAAGATCAAGGCAAGGGCCAACTATGGCTGACCCCAGCATGCCCCCAAAAGACCAGAGGCGGTCTTTGGAGAATGTTAGGAGTGACAGACGATACCATCCCTACAAGTCGTCTGGACGGACTCAATCCCATAGAGAAGAACCAAACTCATTTCTATCCGCTCCAAGTTCTGATGAAAGGATGGCGCGATTGTTCAGAGAGTGCGTCCAACGGGAGCAAAGGGATCGGGGGATAGGTGCTAGGGTAACCAGCCCCTTCACCCGCAATATCGAAACCGCCATCACCCCCCGGGAATGAAAAATGCCAACAATGGAACCTTACAAGGGAACCTCTGACCCCATAGTACACTTACAGAGATACACCCAGCATATGCTCATGAGCGGAGCAACGGAGGGAGTATTGTGTAAATACTTCCCACTTTTCTTGGCAGATCTAGCTACCTCCTGGTTCTGCCACCTACCCTAAGGGTCCATCAGCTCATGGGAAATGTTGAAAGAAAAGTTTATCAGCCAGTTCCGCATTCATGTGGAACAACCCAAGGACGCTTATTCCTTATCTAATATCAAACAGAAGCCCGGAGAGACAGTGCAACAATATCTAACCCGATTCAACGCCGCAGCGGCCGCAGTCCAAGATGCCGACGAGAAACTTATCCTAATGGCCCTCTGCAGAGGTGTACATCCGGATACTAAATTTGCTAGAAGACCAACCAAGAAAAAATCAGCTACTTTACCTGATTTCTTCAATGAAGCTGGAAAGTATATGAGACTTGAAGATGCTGCCACTGAGAGGCAGTCAGGGCAACAGGCTAAGACAGCTCCGGACAAGGTTCCCGCTGCAGCAAAGGATGTTCGAAGAAATGACTGTAGAGACAGCGCTGGGTGCAAGAAGGGAGAAAAGCGCTTATACCGACCAGGACCAAGATTTGTGTAACGACCCGTAATTTTACGAATCGAAAGATCGTAGAACTGTTGTCATTAGATTGTTAGTGCCGTTGAGTCGTTCAGAATTTAAGTCGTTCGGATCTTAAGTCGTTCAGAGTTGGATCGCCATAAGATAAGTCGTGTAGAAGTTGAGTCGTGTGGGGGCTTAAGTCGTGACCGACTTAAGGGTTAACGGGTTAGAGTAAGTTAACGACTTAGGGGTTGAACGGCTAAAGGATTGGGACGACCTAAGGAAGCTAACGGCTTAAGAGTTAGCGGCTTATAGGGTTTGCACCGAGTTAAAGTATGGCCGAGTTAAGGTGTGGCCGACTCATAGGTATGACCGACTTAAGGAAGTTAGCCAACCTAAGTTAGTTGCCGACCTAAGAGAGTTACGACTTATGGGTTAGCGAGTTACAGAAGCTTAGGTCGTGTGATAGCTTGGGTCGGTAGAGCGACTTATGGGATTGGACCGACTTAGGGGTAACGACCTATAGTATTGGCCGACTTAGGTATAGGGACGACCTAAGTTTGATCGGAGTGTAGTTAGGTCGGCTAACCCGTGTTTAGTTAAGTCGTGACCGACTTATGTTAGGTCGCGTGTTTGGGTGGGGTCGTATCTGTGTTGAGTCGCGCATGGGTTAAGTCATGTGAGTGTTAGGTCGGCTTAGAGTTAGGTCGTACCCAGTATGGTTAAGAGTTAAGTCGCGTGCACGTGTTAGGTCGTGCATGCTATAAGTCGCGTATGGGTTTATAAGTGGTTGGTCCTAAGTCGTTAGGTGTTAGGTCGGCTGCATGTGTTGAGTTGATAGGTCGGCATCTCAGTTGAGTCGTTGGGTCGGCATTGGGCTTGGGTCGTAGGTCGTTGAGGCCATAGCGTTAGGTCGTAGCTCGGCCTGGGTGTTAGGTCGCAAGTCGTTAGGTCGGCGGCGACCTAAGGGGCGGCGACTCATGGAGATTTCAGCCTATAAATAGAGGGGTTTGCCTCACTTTTTGGCATCGGATTTTGAAGCGATGAAGTGCTGCCATTTTGAGAGCTCGACTACAACACTTCTTCACTTCTTTTCTCCTCTCTAATCTAGTGCTAACATCCATCCAAGATTGAAGATCAAATCGAAGATCCAAGAGCCAAAGTTGAAGATCTTCATCCAACAAAGAGAGATTTCATCGATTGAAGCGAGAGTTTGCCGGATCAAGCTTAGTTCTTTGTTGTCCAGATCTGGAGTTGGTTGTTTTTGAGGTGTTTAGGTAATTTGGTGAGTGGTAGTAATCTCTCACGCGGACCCAAGAGAGTATATTGGATTGGTGGCTTGTTTATGTGTTAAAGATAGTGATTTCTTGCATTTTCCCTAAGTATGCGTGTAGATCTATCATCTATGAAGTTTTGACACCTATTTTACTACATGTTAACTTATGCAAGTTTATTCATCAAGTTGTAGAGACATTTGCCTATTATTCATGCTTATTAGATTTGGACACTTTAATTACCAAATTGCCATTTCCTTGTATAATTGCTTATTAAACCTTGTTTGAATATTTGATTGCTTGGACTAATGATTGTCTTGAATGATTGTTTAGAGTTAGTTGATTTATGGTTGGATCTAGACAAGTATGGTTGAAAATGATTCAAAAGATAAGGGAGAGGCTAAGGGATGAGAAAAGCTGCTCGTGGCATATGTAGCGGATGATGAAGCTCATATGGACGGATATGATGACGATGTTGTGATGGAGCTTTGCTATGTTAAGATGAGGCGAAGCATGATGTAATGTAGCCTTGGCATTATCCAGACGGGATCATTCCAAGCATGTTGATAACTCGAGGGATGGTTCGAGTTGGTTGATAATGGATTGCTCGAGAAGTAGCTTGGGCTAGTATGAGAATAGTCGTCAAGGAGGATTACTAGGAGGCTTGGATTTCATTGTTGTTGAAGGTTCTAGTAAATTCAAAGCAAGAGTACGTGGGATGCCCAAACGACTACAGGTAGGTGGTCGGGACACCCAAAAGACTACAGGGAGGTGGTCGAGTACTCTGGGCAGAGTAGGTAAGTCCTAGGCACGGGTCACGATGACGTGCGGAGTTTATCTAGAACCGGGGTTACCATTAGCCCTTGACAGGCGGTCATTCAACTAACGGTGATATCGAGGCAATGATAATAGTGATGGCCAGAGTCATGGATGTTTGGTTGTATCGTCATTCGGACTCAAGAGCGGTGTTTTCAGAGTGCTTATCTAATCTTGGTTTAGGCCTTGGGGGTTTGTACTTGGAAAACATCGACCTTGACTCGAGTGATAATTACTTTACTTTAAATGTCTGCTTTGTTATGCTTGTTTCTGCTTAGTGGGTCTGGGGGCTATCACTGTAGAATGAGGTGGAGTGGGATGGTTGAGTTCCTATTCGTTTTATTCTTTATGCTCTTTTGGTATGTTTGATAGTTAATTTACTGCTCACTAAGATTGTTGTCTGACTCAAGGTTTTATGTTCAACTCTTATTACCTTGGGCTGTTCATCCATGTTGGGATGGGCAGACTAGGTAGCAGGTGACAGGTGCTGTTCTTGGCTACCAACGCTGTTGATGACGAAGAGGAGCTGGTGGCTTTTGCATATTGTTTTCTTACTATATATACTGGATGTTCCGCTGTTTGTTTGATACTCTGAGTGTTATGTAGTGAGGCTTGATGTATCAGCTATTCAGATGATTGTATAAAACTATTATGAGTTTATATGATGAGACTTCTGTTCTATAGAGCTTCACTATGTATATTTTCTATTGTATTTTATCCATGCGCTGTGAGTAATACGATAGAGTCTGCTGTTTTATCTTACCCTGACTATCGTTCATGGCTGCCTGGCACATTTTTTAGCGCACCATTCCCTTGTTTCGTGCGGGAGTCATGGGCGGTCGTCACATTTGGTATCAGAGCTTTGGTTAATCGATTTTAGCCAACGCTCGCTGACGTAACTACGTATGAGAGACGTAATTGTATTTTGATGGATGATTACTATATATAATATAGTAGTTAGAAGGATTTGAACTCCTTATGTAGTTGTTTCTCAAGGTGTTCTAAATCATTCCATTTTGTAGATAATAAGGATGAGTCGAAGTGAGAGACAAGCTGCTAGGGAAAGCCGTGCTGTTGGAGGAGCTACTGACTATGCTGCAATGTTCGAAGCTATGATGACTTCGATCATGAGAAGGATACCAACTTCAGGACAATCAGTAGACGTTGGAGTTCAAGTTCAAGCTCCAAGACCAGTGGATTTTGCTAAGTTGTGTAAGGACTATACTGCTCTTGGAGGAAAGGTTTTCTTGGGAACAGAATCAACCATAGAAGTCCAGAGATAGATAGATGCTTGTAGAAGGATCTTTGGTGATTTGGGAATTGAGGATGCAACTAAGAGGAAGCTTGCATCAAGACAGCTTCAGGGAAGGGCTTCTGATTGGTGGAATTCTATCACCATTGATACTCCAGAGGAAGAGATTACTTGGGAGCAATTCCAAGTTAGATTTGAAGGTAAGTTCATTTCTACGGCTCAGAAATCTGTTCTGTTTAAGAAGTTTGTGGAGCTCAAGCAAGGTGGGAGACCAGTTCTTGAGTTTGTTTCGGAGTTTGAAGCTTTGTGCAAGTATGCTCGGTCGTATATTGAATCTCCCTATCAGAAGAATGAGAAGTTTGTGACAGGCTTGGACAGTTATCTTGGGAGACAGTTGGTGGATCATCTGGACGATCCATTTGAGAAGCTTGTGGAGAAGGCTCTCAGGCACGAGAGTTTGTTTCCTAAGGAAGGGTCTGTTGTTGCTGCGACCAAGGAAGAGTCCAAACCACAGCAGGGTGGAAACAAGAAGAGGAAGCAGCAACAGCAGAAGGGTAAGAATGGCCAGAAGAAGCCAAAGGGCGAAGTGACCTGCTACAACTGCCAGCAGAAGGGCCATCTCTCCAAAGTTTGTAGGAATCCCAAGGTGCCGGGAAAGTGTTACAATTATGATAAGCTGGGACATATCAAGAAGGACTGTCCAGAACCGAGGAAAGATAAGCGAATTGTGCAAGCTTATGCTTTGGGGGCTGTTCCATCATCTTCGAAAGATCCTACTGCGGAAGAGAAGGGGAAGAGTGTGGTGATTCAAGGTACTCTTTCCATTTGTGGTGTTCCAGTTAGAGTGTTGTTTGATACTGGAGCGTCGCACTCATTTGTTTGTAATGATCTGGTAGACCGGTTGGGTTTGGAACCGGATATTGTTGATAGACCATTGGTTGTGACTAATCCAGTAGGGGGTTCATCATGTTTGTGTATGGTATGCCGTGGTCTAGTTGTATCGAGTCATGATTGCTCTTTTGTTTGTGATTGCTTTGTTATGAACTTTGTGGGGTTCGGAATTATTTTGGGTATGGACTGGCTTAGGAAGTATGCGACAAAGGTTGATTGTGAGAAACTGGAGGTGACAGTTGGGAATGTGGAAGGGCGAAAGGTTGTGATACGATGTAAGCATGAAGAAGGCGTCTTCATGAGCTTCATGTATTCGCTGGTTGTTCCACGGGATGGACTGTCATCGATGCCGGTTGTGAATGGATTTGAGGACGTCTTTGATGAGGTCAAAGGGTTACCGCCGCATAGGGAGATCGAGTTTCGTATCGATCTAGTTGAGGGAGCCAGACCTGTTGTGATGCCTCTTAGACGGATGGCGCCGAGAGAACAACAAGAGCTGAAGGTGCAGGTTGATGACCTTTTACGGAAAGGATTCATTCGGCGTAGTGTGTCCGAATGGGGTGCACCAGTTGTGTTCGCAACCAAAGCGGATGGATCGTTGAGGTTGTGTGTGGATTATCGTGAGCTGAATAAAGTGACTAGGAAGAACAAGTATCCATTGCCGAGAATAGATGACTTGTTTGATCATCTTCACGAAGATAGGGTGTTTTCTCAGATGGATTTGGCAACGGGATTTCACCAGTTGAGAGTGGCTAAGGATAGTGTGCCGAAGACTGCTTTTAGGACACCATCCGGTTTCTATGAGTGGCTGGTAATGCCGTTTGGATTGACCAATGCACTAGCATATTTTGTGGATCTTATGAATAGAGTATTCAGAGATCAGTTGAACAAGTTTGTACTTATGTTCGTGGATGATATTTTGGTTTACTCCAGAAATGATGAAGAGCACAAGACGCACTTGCGGATTGTTTTGGAAATCTTGCGGAAACATCAGCTAAAGGCTAAGTTTTCGAAGTGTCACTTCTGGAAGAGTTAAGTGAGGTTCTTAGGTCATGTTATTTCGGGAAATGGAATAGCGGTTGATCCCGCTAAGGTGGCAGCAATCCAGGATTGGGTTAGGCCTAAGAATGCATCTGATGTGAGAAGTTTTCTTGGATTAGCAGGATATTATCGTCGGTTTATCAAAGACTTTTCCAAGATAGCTGCACCGTTAACAGGATTGACGAAAAAGAACCAGGTGTTCAGATGGGATGCTAAGTGTGAGAAAGCTTTCGTAATCCTGAAAGAGCGACTGACGAGTGCTCCTGTTTTGACTATTCCAAGTGGGAATGATGAGATGTGGTTTACACCGATGCATGTGGTACTGGACTTGGAGCAGTGCTAATGCAAAAGGATAAAGTTGTTGCATATGCAAGTCGACAACCGAAGCCGCATGAAAGGAATTACCCGACTCATGATTTGGAGTTAGCGGCGATTGTTTATGCTCTGAAGATGTGGAGACATTATCTATTGGAAGTTCGATTCGAATTGTTTACAGATCATAAGTCGTTGTAGTATCTGTTCTCCCAAAAGGATTTGAATCTTCGGCAGCAACGATGGCTAGAGTTTTTAGCATCATATGATTTTGGTATAGCCTATACTCCGAGAAAAGGCAACGCAGTGGCGGATGCGTTAAGTCGAAGACATGCAGGATTGGGAGCCATGTTTTCGGAATGGAAGGGTCTTGAGTATTTGGCTGGATTTGACTTCAGGCCTAGATGTGAATTGGAGCCTGAGATGTTGGAAAATTTATCAATAAGACCTACTCTTGTGGAAAGAATTGGCGAGAGCCAAAAGCAAGACGATAAGATTGTCAAGATTATCCGTGATTTGGAATCTGGATTGGACCTAGAAAAGGATAAAGGATTCGAAGTTGATCGAGAGGGTTGGCTTCGGAAGCAAGGACGATTAGTTGTTCCTGATATAGATGAATTGAGAGATGAAGTTCTAAGGGAAAGTCATCACTCGAAGTTGACAATTCATCCAGGTGGAAATAAGATGTATCAGGATATGAAAAGGACCTATTACTGGGAAGGTATGAAGAAGGATGTTGGAAATTTTATTTCCAAATGTATGAACTGCCAGTTGGTAAAAGCCGAGCAGAAGAAGCCCAGTGGATTGCTTCAGCCATTAGAGGTTCCTACATGGAAGTGGGAGCAGATATCGATGGATTTTATCGATGGTCTACCTAGAACCAGGGCAGGAAACGAAGGGATTTGGGTCATCGTAGATTGTTTGACTAAGAGTGCAAGATTCATTCCTGTTCGATCAACTAGGACTGCATCGAAGTTGGCTGAGTTGTATGTTAAGTGGATAGTTCGATTCCATGGTATTCCTAAGAGTATAGTGAGCGATCGAGACCCATTGTTCACTAGTGGATTTTGGAAGAGCTTCCAAGAAGTTTTGGGAACCGAGTTGTGTTTGAGTACAGCTTATCACCCCCAAACAGATGGTCAGACCGAGAGAGTCAACCGAGTTTTGGAAGATCTCCTGAGGGCATGTGTTTTGGATTTCGGAGGATCATGGGAAGATCACCTTCATTTGGTGGAATTTGCATATAATAACAGTTACCAGTCAAGTATTGGTATGGCACCGTATGAAGCACTGTATTGAAGACCGTGTAACTCTCCGACATGTTGGTTGGAAACTGGAGAAAAGCTGATACTTGGGCCAGAGATGATTCGACAGACTACGGATTGTATAGAGATCATTCGGCGACGAATGAAGGCAGCTCAAGATCGTCAGAAAGATTACGCTGATAAGCGTCGTAAGGATTTGAAATTCGACGTGGGTGATATGGTTTTTGTGAAGATTTCTCCTCTGCAGAATGTTATTCGATTCATGAAGAAAGGGAAATTGACTCCGAGATTTGTTGGACCATTCCCGATTATCGAGCGAATTGGAAAGCTCGCTTATAGATTGGAGTTACCGGAAAAGATGGCGGGTGTGCACAATGTTTTTCATGTATCTTATCTACGGAAGTATGTGCACGACTCGAATACGGTGGTTTCTGCTGATAGCTGTGGAGATTTAGAGGTTGATCCAGTTGTTATGAGACCTCGTAAGCCTCTTCGTGTTGTTGAAACTGTCACGAAACAGCTTAGGAGGAAGGCGATTACGTTGCTCAAGGTACAATGGAGTGATGATGTTGACGATTGTACGTGGGAGGAGGAAGAGAGGATGAAGGCAGTTCATCCTGAACTCTTCGAGGTACCTAAGGTGTCGTGACATCTCACGAATTTGTAGCTCGTACTAAGTCTTAGAATTCTGCATGCTAGGCTAGTAATTGGATGCATGATTTGTTGATTGCTATGGATGGTAGGCATGCAGAATAGTTTTGATTGCTCTTGTTTGTTTGGAATTTCGGAGGCGAAATTCCTAAGGGGGAGAGAATGTAACGACCCGTATTTTTACGGATCGAAAGATCGTAGAACTGTTGTCATTAGATAGTTAGTGCCGTTGAGTCGTTCAGAATTTAAGTCGTTCGGAGCTTAAGTCGTTCAGAGTTGGATCGCCATAAGATAAGTTGTGTAGAAGTTGAGTCGTGTGGGGGCTTAAGTCGTGACCGACTTAAGGGTTAACGGGTTAGAGTAAGTTAACGACTTAGGGGTTGAACGGCTTAAGTATTGGGACGACCTAAGGAAGCTAACGGCTTAAGAGTTAGCGGCTTATAGGGTTTACACCGAGTTAAAGTATGGCCGAGTTAAGGTGTGGCCGACTCATAGGTATGACCGACTTAAGGAAGTTAGCCAACCTAAGTTAGTTGCCGACCTAAGAGAGTTACGGCTTATGGGTTAGCGAGTTACAGAAGCTTAGGTCGTGTGATAGCTTGGGTCGGTAGAGCGACTTGTGGGATTGGACCGACTTAGGGGTAACGACCTATAGTATTGGCCGACTTAGGTATAGGGACGACCTAAGTTAGATCGGAGTGTAGTTAGGTCGGCTAACCCGTGTTTAGTTAAGTCGTGACCGACTTATGTTAGGTCTCGTGTTTGGGTGGGGTCGTATCTATGTTGAGTCGTGCATGGGTTAAGTCGTGTGAGTGTTAGGTCGGCTTAGAGTTAGGTCGTACCCAGTATGGTTAAGAGTTAAGTCGCGTGCATGTGTTAGGTCGTGCATGCTATAAGTCGCGTATGGGTTTATAAGTGGTTGTCCTAAGTCGTTAGGTGGTAGGTCGGCTGCATGTGTTGAGTTGATAGGTCGGCATCTCAGTTGAGTCGTTGGGTCGGCATTGGGCTTGGGTCGTAGGTCGTTGAGGCCATAGCGTTAGGTCGTAGCTCGGCCTGGGTGTTAGGTCGCAAGTCGTTAGGTCGGCGGCGACCTAAGGGGCGGCGACTCGTGGAGATTTCAGCCTATAAATAGAGGGGTTTGCCTCACTTTTTGGCACCGGATTTTGAAGCGACGAAGTGCTGCCATTTTGAGAGCTCGACTACAACACTTCTTCACTTCTTTTCTCCTCTCTAATCTAGTGCTAACATCCATCCAAGATTGAAGATCAAATCGAAGATCCAAGAGCCAAAGTTGAAGATCTTCATCCAACAAAGAGAGATTTCATCGATTGAAGCGAGAGTTTGCCGGATCAAGCTTAGTTCTTTGCTGTCCAGATCTGGAGTTGGTTGTTTTTGAGGTGTTTAGGTGATTTGGTGAGTGGTAGTTATCTCTCACGCGGACCCAAGGGAGTATATTGGATTGGTGGCTTGTTTATGTGTTAAAGATAGTGATTTCTTGCATTTTCCCTAAGTATGCATGTAGATCTATCATCTATGAAGTTTTGACACCTATTTTACTACATGTTAACTTATGCAAGTTTATTCATCAAGTTGTAGAGACATTTGCCTATTATTCATGTTTATTAGATTTGGACACTTTAATTACCAAATTGCCATTTCCTTGTATAATTGCTTATTAAACCTTGTTTGAATATTTGATTGCTTGGACTAATGATTGTCTTGATTGATTGTTTAGAGTTAGTTGATTTATGGTTGGATCTAGACAAGTATGGTCGAAAATGATTCAAAAGATAAGGGAGAGGCTAAGGGATGAGAAAAGCTGCTCGTGGCATATGTAGCGGATGATGAAGCTCATATGGACGGATATGATGACGATGTTGTGATGGAGCCTTGCTATGTTAAGATGAGGCGAAGCATGATGTAATGTAGCCTTGGCATAATCCAGACGGGATCATTCCAAGCATGTTGATAACTCGAGGGATGGTTCGAGTTGGTTGATAATGGATTGCTCGAGAAGTAGCTTGGGCTAGTATGAGAATAGTCGTCAAGGAGGATGACTAGGAGGCTTGGATTTCATTGTTGTTGAAGGTTCTAGTAAATTCAAAGCAAGAGTACGTGGGATGCCCAAACGACTACGGGTAGGTGGTCGGGACACCCAAAAGACTACAGGGAGGTGGTCGAGTACTCTAGGCAGAGTAGGTAAGTCCTAGGCACGGGTCACGATGACGTGCGGAGTTTATCTAGAACCGGGGTTACCATTAGTCCTTGACAGGCGGTCATTCAACTAACGGTGATATCGAGGCAATGATAACAGTGATATCCAGAGTCATGGATGTTTAGTTGTATCGTCATTCGGACTCAAGAGCGGTGTTTTCGGAGTGCTTATCTGATCTTGGTTTAGGCCTTGGTGGTTTGTACTTGGAAAACATCGACCTTAATTCGAGTGATAATTACTTTACTTTAAATGTCTGCTTTGTTATGCTTGTTTCTGCTTAGTGGGTCTGGGGGCTATCACTGTAGAATGAGGTGGAGTGGGATGGTTGAGTTCCTATTCCTTTTATTCTTTATGCTCTTTTGGTATGTTTGATAGTTAATTTACTGCTCACTAAGACTGTTGTCTGACTCAAGGTTTTATGTTCAACTCTTATTACCTTGGGCTGTTCATCCATGTTGGGATGGGCAGACTAGGTAGCAGGTGACAGGTGCTGCTCTTGGCTACCAACACTGTTGATGACGAAGACGAGCTGGTGGCTTTTGCATATTGTTTTCTTACTATATGTACTGGATGTTCCGCTGTTTGTTTGATACTCTGAGTGTTATGTAGTGAGGCTTGATGTATCGGCTATTCAGATGATTGTATAAAACTATTATGAGTTTATATGATGAGACTTCTGTTCTATAGAGCTTCACTATGTATATTTTCTATTGTATTTTATCTATGCGCTATGAGTAATACGATAGAGTCTGCTGTTTTATCTTACCCTGACTATCGTCCATGGCTGCCTGGCACACTTTTCAGCGCACCATTCCCTTGTTTCGTGCGGGAGTCATGGGCGGTCGTCACAATTTGACTCCTACACTCCTTTGAATGAAACAATCGAAAACATCTTCCTAGCCACTCAAGACGAAGTTAGATACAAGCGCCCCCCGCACAAGAAGGAGTCAGATAACGCACTCAAGTCTGGAAAGTTCTGCCGCTTCCACGAATCCCACGGACATGACACCAATGAATGCCACCATCTCCGGGACTTGATTGAAGAACACATTAGAAGAAGGAGACTGGAACACTATGTAAAAAGCCAGAACAGGACTCCAGCTCCCGCCAATGAAAACCCGGGGCTACCCCTCCCAAAAGTAGGCGGAGGAAATCGCAACACCAGCGGCTCTAGTCAAGAGAAGATAGTGGTCCATACCATATCAGGAGGACCACACATCGCCGACAGAAGCTGGGTAGAGATGGAAAGATACGGCAAGTCCATTAGAAACGTTGAAGGCTACGTTAATTCTGTTATGGAAGAACGCCACCCGAAACGGAAAGAGAATGACGACATCACATTCAGTAGGCGTGATATAGAGGGAAGACAGTACCCACACATGGATCTTATGGTCATCTCTGCCTGTTTCGGTCCAGCCAAAGTTTTTCGGATTTTAGTAGACACTGGAAGCTCGGTGAACATCCTATTCAAGCGTGCTTTCAACAAAATGAAGCTGTCAATGAAGGATGTGTCTACCTGCAACAAACCACTACATGGTTTCACTGGAGATGCGAAGATGCCCCTCGGACAACTGGGCCTTTTTGTTGAAATAGGAAGTCATCCCCGCTCTGTTGTGCGAAAACAAACGTTTGTACTAATAGAGAACCACTCGGCCTACAACGCCTTTTTGGGGGGACCGGCCTTGTCTGACTTCCAAATTATCCTAGCCCCATGGTGCTTGAAGATGAAATTTCCAACAGATAATGGAATAGGAGAAATAGAGGGAGATCAAGACGCTGCTCGAGACTGCTATGTAACTAAACTTCGCAATAACCGCAGAAAAGATAAAGGGAAAAATGCAGAGACTACTCTCTGCATGAAAAACTTGGAAGCATAGCAACTAAAGAAAGCCCCTCCTCTTCGATATACCAGTGACCCTTTCAATGAATTAGACCCCAGGGACAAAGAGGAGGAGGCCACCGCCGAGCCTGCAGAGGCTATGGAATTCGTAGCTGTAGACAAACATGACTCAAGTAGACTATTGAAAATCGGATCTCAACTAAAAGAAGAGTTAAAGGATCAACTCATTGATTTTCTTCGCCACAACATGGATGTATTTGCATCGACGCACGCTGATATGACAGGAATCTCCCCAGATGTAGCATGCCACGTACTGAACATCGATCCCACGAAGGTGCCAGTAAAGCAGAAAAAGAGAAGCATGGGGGCAGAACGATCAGCAGCCCAAGAGGAAGAAGTGAAGAACCTACTTGCCAATGACTTCATACGAGAAGCCATCTACCCAGAATGGATCGCCAATCCGGTACTGGTAAAGAAAGCTAACGGGAAGTGGCGAACGTGCATCGATTTCTCCAACTTAAATGACGCTTGCCCAAAGGACTGCTTCCCACTCCCCCGAATTGACCAACTCGTAGACAGCACTGCCGGACACGAACTCTTATCATTTATGGATGCATACTCAGGATATAACCAGATCCCTATGCACGCCCCCGATCAAGACCACACTAGTTTCATCACTGACCAGGGATTGTACTGCTACAAAGTAATGCCTTTTGGACTTAAAAACGCCAGAGCTACTTATCAGCGCCTTGTCAACAAGATGTTTACGGAACTAATAGGACACACTATGGAAGTTTATGTGGATGACATGCTGGTAAAATCGAGGAATGCCAACGATCATATAAACCACCTGGATGAGATGTTTCAAGTACTTCGCCAATTTAGAATGAATCTGAACCCTCTAAAGTGCTCCTTCGAAGTATCGTCGGGAAAGTTCTTGGGATTCATCGTTCATGCCAGGGGGATTGAAGCAAACCTCGAACAAGTTCGAGCTTTACAAGATATCAAGATACCATCTACTCGAAGAGAGATGCAAAGCCTAAACGGGAAAGTGGCCGCCCTAAGTAGGTTCATCTCTAAAGCAACCGACAAATGCATCCCTTTCTTCGAAGCTCTAAAGAAAGACAAAGGAAAGTTCGAATGGACCGACGAATGCTCGACAACCTTCCTTAACTTAATTGGACACCTCCAGAGACCACCGGTACTCTCAACTCCAAATGAAGGCGAGGAACTATACTTATACCTTGCTGTATCGTCCCATGCTTTAAGCGCCGCTTTGGTGAGAGAAGACAACCGCGCACAGCGGCCCGTATACTTTGTAAGCAAGAGATTTACAGGGGCAGAAGCCAGATACCCTAAACTTGAGAAGCTAGCATACTGTCCGCTAATCACGTCACGGAAACTGCGACACTATTTCCAATCTCATTCCATCAGAGTTTTAACCGATCAACCGCTAAGGCAAGTACTCCATCGCCCCGACACTTCTGGGCGATTACTTAAGTGGTGCATTGAACTGAATCAATATGATATCACCTACCATCCTCGCACCGCTATCAAGGGGCAAGCCATAGCTGATTTCATTGCCGAATTCACTACTAACGAAGGTAAGGAGCAATCTGAAATAACAGAAGATATCAAGTGGAATCTCTTCGTAGATGGAGCATCAAATGAACATGGCTCGGGGGCAGGTGTTGTGATAATCACCCCCAGGGGAAGGAAGCTACACTACGCCCTAAGGTTGGAATTCGCTGCCACCAACAATGACGCAGAATACGAAGCAGTGATAGCCGGATTAGAACTTGCCCTGGAGATTGGGGTCGGATCTTTATGTCTCCGTAGTGATTCTCAATTTATTGTAAATCAAATACTGGGAGAATTCCAGGCTCGAGGAGAACGACTCACGGCATATCCAAAGAAGGCCAGGCTGCTGCTCAATCAATTGGATCACTATTTAATCAAACACATTCCCCGAGAAGAGAATCAGGAGGCCGACGAACTAGCAAAGCAAGCTAGCATGAAGGACGGCACCGCTTCACGAACAATAACCATCTCACAATAGCTAGCCCCGAGTTACGAGACAGTGAATATGATAGCTGCAATCGAAGAGGAAACTTGGATGACTCCTATCCGAAAATATTTACAAGATGGCACACTGCCCGACGAGCGTAACAAAGCTAAGAAAATCTTAAGGAGAGCTTCTCGCTACACATTACAAGAAGGCATCCTCTATCGGCGCGGCTTCTCTAATCCCTTATTAAGGTGTATCGCTGGAAGGGAAGCCAGGGAAGTCTTATCCAACACCATCAAGGAAGTTGCAGAGATCACACTGGAGGGCAGACTCTGGCAAAGAAGATACTCCGATATGGATATTACCGGCCCACTTTAAACAAAGTTGCCTTGGACTTCGTCAAGAGATGCGATAGATGTCAGAAATTTGCTAAGATTCCTCGACTACCCACGAAGGAAATTACTCAAATGACCAGCCCTTGGTCCTTTGCAATATGGGGAATTGACTTGATTGGCGAACTGCCAATGGGCCGAGGCGGAGCCAAATATGCCATAGCGGCAGTCGACTATTTCACCAAATGGGTGGAAGCGGAACCTCTAAATAAAATATCTTCGGCAAAAGTTATTAACTTCTTGATCAAAAACATTTTATGCAGGTATGGGGTTCCACTCAAAATCATATCGGACAATGGACTTCAATTTGACAGCGAGGAATTCGCCGACTGGTGCCAAGAGCACGGAATTCACAAAAGCTTCTCATCTGTGGCTTATCCCTAGGCAAACGGACAAGTCGAAGCTGTCAACAAAATCCTCAAAACTCTAATCAAGAAGAAACTTGAAAAGTCAAAAGGCGCTTGGGTGGATGAACTTCCTACGGCACTTTGGGCCTACCGCACATCTTACAGAACATCAACAGGGCATACTTCTTTCTCTTTGGCATACGGATCGGAGGCCATGCTCCCAGTTGAAACTGTAGTGCCTTCCCACCATAGGATCCACTACAACCCAGAAGAGAATGAAGAACTCCTACACATGTCTTTGGATCTAATTGAAGAAAGAAGAAATGATGCAGCACTTAAAGCGGCAGCTCACAAGAAAAAAGTAGCAGCACAATACAACTCTAAAGTCAAACACTGCAGCTTACAAGAAGGAGATCTTGTCCTCAAACGGATCTTCCCGCGCCCCGGAGCGCTAGATCCAATCTGGGACGGACCCTATGTAATTCATAAAGATCTCCACAACGGAGCTTATATTTTTTCAACAGTGGAAGGAGAGGTGTTCAAGAGGGCATGGAACATCCAACACCTCCGTCGATACTTTTCTTAACTTGACTGCCCATATGAAGTGAATTAACAAAGAGAATCAGTGGACGTAGGCATTTTCGTGTCGAACCACTTTAAAAATCTTGTCTCTTTTTAACTTGTTCCTTTATATCTTGGCTGCTTGTTAAGCGTTATCCTTTCCTGTTGAACGAAATCATGTATAACGACATCTCTATACTGGAACTTCACGGCGCAACCTTACCTGGACAGGACCCAACAGGTACTATGCGATTCTATGCACTCGCCAATGAGACACTTTTGCTCCAGCATCCCTCTGCTGCAGGTTAACTCATTGCTCGCGACTGCCCTCAAAGCCAACTGTAATGAGCCGATTATAAGCCATCAAGAAGGCCTACTATAGCCGATGGTAGCTCGTCACGGCGTTCGGCTCGCCGGCAACTGTGAACCTACTTTAAGCCCCGACATAAGGTGTGGCCAGCCAGGGGTAGTTCACGGTTGATGATCGGCACCCACGCTAGTCGGCCACAGTAAATCGAATAATACCCACGATTACGGGCCATAATGGCTCGGGTAGTTACTGTGCGCGATCTCGGCTCCGATATGTCTTAAGTGCGGCTGTGGTAAAAAAGATAAACTCCCCACGGAGGCGTAAGATGGGTGACAAATGTCTCCAAGACCCACAGCTAGGGAAAGTGACTACAAAACCCGTTTGCCACGAACTTAAGCATATCGACGGCCTTCTGTGATTGGAAGTTTTACTGTTTCTCATATTTCCATTTCGTTCAAAAACTTTTCTCCTATCCTATATAACAATCCCTAAAGTACAGGTCACAAAATAGGGGAACTCTCGCCTGTGGAAATATGAACTCACATCCGGATGACGGAACACTCAGCTACATTCCATACTCAGTCACACAAGACATTCAAAGCAACCCTCTACAACTAAAACACGAAGGGCGGTACTATCTTCTCTTGTATACAAATATGTAGCTTTAATTTATTCACACGTCATATTGGCATTACAAGACATGAAACAATATTTTGAGCAGAAACTTAGCATCAAATGCGATTAAATCACATGCATAAACACGCAGCTGTATTTCTTATGCAACATATCAAAATAACAACCACATTCGAACATAACAGAATCAGCTTATGTTATAAAATTATAGAAATTCATTCTTTACAAACAATATAATTACAAGTTACATAGACAGCAACCAAAATATGTACAAGTCAAGTCAAAGAATCGGAGCTTCGCCTCCATCCCGCTAGCCCTCCGGATCTATTTAACTGCAGGGTCAGAACTCCCCGCATGTACTCCAGAGGCCTCGCCCGCTCAATTCAGAAGAGAATCCATCAATAGTCGTAAAAGATAAGCAATCAAATCATGAAAAGATCTAAAGAAAAGACTTACCAGCGTCTGCTCCCTGCTCATCATCATCTAGCTGCACGCCTACCTTATCCGCAGCAAGCAGCCGCATGCCCTCCTTAACCGCCACCTTCTCTTCCTTAGTGAATTGGGCTGTAACCACATCCATCATGAAAGCCACACCACCTTCCTTATCCGCATCGGTCTTAGCTTCCTCCAAAGCCCGGAGATATATCCTAGCCATAACCCGGGGATAATCGTCCATCCAGGACAGGTTGCCCTGCCTCCAAGTACGGAAATACATTTCCTGGAGCATCTCATCCATCATCCCCTCATTCTCCTCAAACTCTTTCATCCGGGCCTCAGAAGCCGACAGCCGTGCGACAGCAGCATCTCTCTCCAATCGGTATCTCGAGCAGTCGGCCTGAAGGGACTTTCGCATCACTTCCATCTCCTCCTTCAACTTGGCCTGAGCAAGCTCTGCGGCCTCAAGCCTCCCAGATAACTCCTTTACCTGCTCGAGATCCGCTCTCCGAACTTCATCCACCGTTGCGATGGCCATGTCAATTCGTTCCTTGCAGGCAGCCTCCATCTTTCGTAGTTCTGCCTTACTAGCCTCTTCCATAGTCTTCTTCAACTACCTGGAGACTGCCTCATGCTGAGAAATCTGAATGGCTTGATCGGCGAGCTGCTTGGCCTGGTCAGAAAACATTAACGGTAGTCGGATGTTGGCACTCCCAATCTCCTCTCCAGCCTTGACCAGACGGGCATGATGCCCCATCAACTTCCTGTTCTCCTCCACGACCCGGTCGATATTAGCCTTGGCTTCGTCCCCCATGGTAACTATTCGAGTAGTAAGCAAATCGAGATCTAAGGACTTAGCCTCATTAAGCACCCGTACCATGGGGTTGCGGGGAAGAAGATGCTCACCCGTGGCCTCGTCAAAAGAGATGTCCTGAAAACTCGGGTCTAGATCCGGGTGGCCGGCAAATGGGTTGCGAACCAAACAAGGGTGGTCTATCGGGGTGACGGTTGGATTTTCGGACGGATGTGGGGAAGGCATAAGCTCGGTATCTTCCTCGGTAATATCATGGATAGGCTGGACTGGAGGCTGAGGGCCAGGTGAAGGTTCAAACGAAGATCGCCCCCTCTTTCTCTTTCGCATATCTTCTTCAATAACTTCGAGAAGAAGGCGATATCTAACCACATATCCAGGACGGCTAGTTGACGGCGTTGGTTTGGCAGAAGCTTTGAGTAGCTTGAACTGTTCAAGGCGGTGCCGAATATCTGATGTCTTGGCCACCTTACCTGTTCCTGGAATAAAAACCAGGTGTTACAAGCATGCATGAAGCTATGATCCAAGAAATATGTTAAGTAGGAAGACACGCTTATTTTACAAACCTTGAGGGGGAGTGGGATACTGCAATAAGCCCTGAATCTCATTCCAGGATGGGAGTTGGCCATGAAATATTACTAATTCCTTATCATAAAGGGAGTCTGCGAAAGTTACGAATTCACCTTGAACCACCGGAGTTGCCTTAGCTGAAATACCCTTAGAAGATGGATCGGCACCAGTCCCAGCCTTATCAACCTTCTTCGCCTTCTCCACCGAGGCTGAACCTTCCTCCAATCCCTCAAAAGCCTGACGGAAGGCATCATCCGTCCACTCCTGGATCTCCCCTGCCTGCTCGGAAGACAAAGCCCCGACACCACTACCACCCTGTCCTTCACCTTTTCCATCTCCTCTGCTCTCCTCCTCGCCTCTTTCCTCCTCTCCACCTTCCTCCTCCGGAATATCTGGACATGTTCTAGGGGAGGGTCCATCAGACTTCTTAAGCTTCTTCCCCCCGATGACTGGAGGTACCGAGAAAGGTCTCCTCTTGCTACTCTTCGCAGTGGCCCCATCTTTAGCTTTAGTAGCCCTCTCCTCGGCTGTATCTCTCTGCTTAACCACAGATTGACGTGGCAGAATCAAGTTGTGCTTCAGGGGAGTGGCATTCCTGATCAGGTAAGAAGCCGACCTATCCCTTCCTGAGATAGCCTCTACCTCCGCAGCCATCTGTACAAGGTGATCATTCTGCACGACCGCAAAGCCACCTGTCCCTAGCATGAAATAAAAGCACATAAGAAGAAGCATTGTAGTCGGGACAAAGAAATTACGAATGGAATTCAACTTACAGCCAGAAGTGAAAAGGCGAAAAGAAACGGAGTCGTCCTTGATGAAGAACCATTCCTTCTTAAACATGGTAAACTTCGAGTATAAGTCCAAGACCGGCTTGAAGGACACGGCCGACTCTAAACTAATGTACGGAGATCCCTTCTTGTAGCCCCTCAGATTATATAGATATCGGATTTCCCGGTTAGAAAGGGGGCGCCCGTATCTCCTCTGGAAGATAACGAATAGACACACTAAAATGGCATAGGATTTGGGCTGAAGCTGAAAAGGGGCCACTTTCAAGTAAGTAATAAAGCTGACTATCCATGCATTGATCGGAGGAATGGCCCCACACATGCAATGGTATCGGCTATATGCGAAGTATCCTTCAGGGGGATTATATGGCATGACCCCCTCCCCTGGCAACAGCATGCATGCTCTATTAATCCCAAAGGAGCAGGAGATAACGTCAAGTTGCTCCTCTTTGAGAGAGCTCGGAAAGCAATCAGGAGGAGAGTTCAAAAGCTCTTGAGGACCATACCCGTCTACTAGCGACCTCGGGGTGGGTCCACGACGTTCCGGTCCTGGCTGGGCAGGGGGCACAACGGGGGACTCTCATCTATCCATAGATTTTCTTTTTTCTGATCGAGTTTCCACTTTGTGAGACATCTTCCTACAAACATAAAAGGAAAACATATTATTAGAACAGTGGACATAAACAAGCAAGTGTATATAGTCTGAAATTTCACTCATAAGTAAGAACGCCTAGAACTCTTAGTATCATTCGGCAAAGCCGATACAAAGGTTCATCCGGTATTAAGACCATCCGGCAATAAAAGCCTCTAAGTTCATCCGGTATTAGGTTCATTCGGCACTAAGGGTGCCCATTCGGTACAGAAAGCTTTCGAGTTTATCCGGTGTTAAGTCCATACGACAGTAAAAGTCCTTACGTTCATTCGGAAAAACAAGGAAAAACAAAGATGTCATTCGGCATTCACCTGACTCGGTAGTTAGGTATGGTTCGGCAATTCAGTAAGAAATTCTAATTCGGCTAACACTTTTGATTCGGCAGAGACAATGGGTTGATTCGGCAAAAACAGGGAGTTGGTTCGGCTAATGGTGAAAACGAAAGCGTTGAGCCCCTATTTATAGGCAAATATTAATGACCGGACCAGGTGGTTCAGTGATAGAAACCGGATGAAAACACACGAGCTCAAAACAAAGCACGCCATGTGCATGCACATACCCTACTTTGGGGGGCAAGTGTTGGGGATATTTCCACCGAGCCATCACAAGGAGTTTACCACCGAACCAAACACACTGCACAAGCCACTACCGGTCCAACCCAAACCAAAGCATCACCGAACCAACCCACTTCCAACTATTACCGGTCCAACCCCATACACCCACCGGACCGACACACGCCGAACCAAGCCCACACCAAACCAACACCATCGCCGGACCAAATTACATCTCCATCCATCTCCGAACCAAGAGGATGCCGAACCAACATTGCCGGGCCAAATTACATCGGCCCAGGCCCACCAGCAGCTATATACATCCAAGACCCCTGCCCCCAGCCTCACTCTATAAATAGAGGGGCAGGGGTACAACAATGACAGACAAGTTTGAGAGCTCAAGCACGGAAGGAACTTTCAAACAACTTTCATATACTTGTATACAAAGCTTTGTACTTGTGATCTGAAAGAAAAAGGAGAATAACATATAAAGTGGACGTAGGCACGTTCTGGCCGAACCACTATAAATCTATGTGTCTTTTACAGTTTAATCCCTTCTTTTTATATATTTGCATAAATCACCCAAATCACTAGAAATAGCATAAAATCAACTAATTCATACGACTTGGAGGTGTTTGCCCATTTTTTGTGCAAACAATCATCGTCCTTAAAGGTTTGGCGTAACATTACCCAGATTTTGTTTTTGTATCCTTTTATTAGCCAATCTTCTAAAAAGTTGTACCTTTAGTCTTTTCGACTCCTAAGAAAATATGTTTTGATTCTTATGTTATTCTTCTTTGTGATTAATCAATTACATTGTGGGGATTTTTCATCATTTCAATTATGCGGTCGAGATTCGAATTGTGGTAAATATATAATTTTCCTCTTCTTCTTCATTGTTTTACACGCTTCAAAAAATGCTAAACACAAAATCTAATCCTCTCCAAGACAAGTTTCTTTTCCGTACAAAGTAGGGGCATATTTCTTTTCTTGATGTTTCCTTTGCTTTCCTCAACCTTTAGCAATTACTGATAATCGATCCGATATTTTTTCTTTGATATGGCAACTGTTTCTGTCTGTCTCCTGTCTTTGCCATCTAGGGTATCTAAATTAAGGGAAATAGAGGATGTTTTGGGTCATTTCAGGTTCGGGGTTATATGGGTAGGGTTCTTGAGTCTTGCGATCGCATCCACATGCCCCAGATGGTTTCATTTCTATCCATCCTGAACATATTCGATGCGGACGTTAACTTCCCTCTAACCAAATTCTTCGTGAATGGTTTACTGTTGTTGGTATCGTCCCTATTCACCTTGCTCCTCTTTCTTATAGTCTTTTGATTGTTACATTTATTCTTTATGCTGAGAAGAGCGCACCTCCCTCGCGCGAAGAACTCCATTTCTTATTCTATATCCATAAGAGTCCTTCCGATGGTGAATTTGTATTTTATTATGCTCAAGCAAAAAAGTCGGTTTTCACGTTTATTTCTGGTATGGCCCAAAAGTAGAGCAATTAATATTTCTTTATTTTGAATTTTGATGACTTTCCTTGTATTTTTCAACCACATTCAAATTGTCCTCTTTTTTTGATGAGACCACTACATCATTCGTATCTCGTAGAAAGACCATCTAGGACTTGGGTGTAGATGAGTGGAAAACGAATTTATTTTTTACCGAGTTGCTAATGCGGAAATACGATTTCTTGCACACCAGGACAACTTCTTTCGTTCTATTTTTAATTTTCTTTAAGTATAAATAAATTTAGGGATATAATTTGATAAATTGGACAATGAAATTTTATTTCCTGCTCTTAGCCCTTATAAGGACTTTTACTAATCTTAGCACTTTTCTTATGTATATGTGAGATGATTAGGGATCTTACAGATGGGCACTTTGATGATTCCTCGTCAAAGAAATTAGAAGCAAAGAAAAAGAAAAGAGGAGATAAGAGGATAAAGGACGATACTTGAGATATTGACCAGCCCATCAAGAAATATCACACGTCTTCTTCTCCTCCCCCTTCTTCTGAAGCTCTATCTATCCCCCTTCTTCAGTCTCTCTATGACCCTTGCATTCGCTACTTACCTTTTCCTGAGGACACTATTACCAAATTTGTTGAAAGGGTGGGGCGTGTCACTCCGGATGGTTTATCTCACATTTGCTTCTGCCTCCAAGTCTTATCCTATCACCCTTCCATTTCCTGCACTTTCCTACCCCGAGCTTGTTACCGGGCTCGAGAGGTCTTTGGCCTTTGTATGAACCTTCTTCTCTTTCTTTCTTTAATGGTGACTTGCTTTACCAATTTTTAGTTTATCCATCTTTGTTTTGTAATAGGTAAGTGCTTTGGCGATTGAGGCTCAGAAGAAGGCAGAAAATGATCAGGTCTCATTCGCTGCTCGTACTGCCCAGCTTAAGGCAGACCCTACTGCGGTTGCTTTTGAGGAGACTAGATTGGAGGAAGAGCTCAGGGATCAACGAGAGAAAGCGGAGAAGGCGGAGAGGGCGACAAAAACAGCGGAGGAGATCTTGACGTTGAAAGGTCAAGAGTTTGGGAAGAAAGATAAATTGTTAAGGGGGATGGAGAAGGTGCTGAAGGATATGGACAAACTTTCACAGATCATCTACCGTGTGCTTTATAACTTGTATGCTGCGGTTAAGCATCAATTTTTTGTTGATCGCTTGGATAATGTTTTGCCGAGGTAAATCTTAGTTTCTTGGGGAACCCAGAGAAGATCGAAGACGTCCTTACTTATCGTAGGACAGAGTGGGCTAAGGAGCTGGAGAAGAAGAAACTTCCCCTTCTGCCTTCCAGGACATCTCTTTTTAGCGAGATAATGAGACTGAGCCATCTAAGAAGATTGAGGCCTCCTCGACCCCTCTAGTTAATGTACCTATCTGACCTTTGTAAATGATTTTTGCTTCTTGTGTTATAAAAATACTTTTGTATTTTTTTCAAATTTTGTTGCGGTTAATTTCTTTAGTTTAGTAGTTTCATCACCGCATTACAAATGATAATGATATTTTCGTTCTTTATAGTCTTCTAAGGAAGTATTATTTACTAAACTCTTGAAGGAAAGCATGAGAAAACTTCAAACTCAGCTCGTAGATCGTCTTGGTCTTAGTGCAGGGAGATCCACAAGTGTAAAAAAGAATTGAATGAGTTGTTCGTACAACTTAGAAAGGAAACTCAGCGGTTGCTTTTCAAAATTGACCAAATAGTTAAGGAAAAATAAGCTCTTAGCGATTTTGTATTGCGTCAGTGGTGGTATGCTTTAGAGAGCGGTTCCTTTCCACTCGACAACCCTCATTTAGGCTAGTTTAGGCTTTGAAATCTAAATAGGGAGTAAACGCTGTGTATAATTATCAATTTTTTGTACGTGAATTTATTATATTTTCAATATAAACTTTTCTTTATATGACATGTTTTTTTTTTAATTTTAACTTCGTACATCTCGACTTCTTTTAAATCGAACTTTGATTTCTACCAACTAGGTCGATCTTCATAGGCCTCCCTCCGAATCTGTCGAAGCCTTTGAGTCCAAAAATCTTTTGTTCAGTGTAATTGTTTTGCCGAGAAGCCGAGTTACATACGCTACAACTTAATGTTACTAGCTATGTTAGTGAAATTAACACAGAGATATTTTTATATTGGTTTAGCCCGTCTAATATCCCTAAGTTCATATTACTGTATTACTATTTTCCATAATAATGACAATGTTTGTTTTACAAGTAACGGTTATTATACAAAATAATACTTGATATGCTTTGAATTCCATGTTCTCGAAACTAGATTTCCATCATGTTTTGATTTGATCCGAGGGTTGATCTAGAATTTTCCTTTGAGTATAACATTAGTTTTTGGGCTAGCTTCACCATTCTCATTTTCGAGAGTGCCGCTATCACTCACACGTTGCATAGCCAGTGCAGTCGATGAGTGATGGAGGTGAGCCATTGATGGTTAGGGAAAGTTGGCCTAAAGGCGGTATGTTGGACCATGCATCTCTCTAATCCCTTCATGCGTTGGTTTATTAGATTTGTGAATGATTGAAGAGCAGTTAGGATAGGGTCTGAGGTGGGCTCTGCAGAAGCTTCCATCTCGGTTTGGGCTTAGAGGGGATGAATGACCTTTTTTGGATTTTTGAGGCCAGGTGTAATTGCTCTTGGGCAAGAGTATTGGAATCTGTGAGATTCATGGTACTGTAATTATATTTGAAAAAAAGTATTTAAGTTTTTCTAAAGAGGAAAACAATGCCCTCCTTCTAGCGTTAAAAATGTTAATATGGTTTTCCATCTCAGAAACAACTAAGTGATTTTTAAGAAGTAATCACAGTGCTGAACGCTTTCTTGATTATGAGTCAACAAAATTGAGTAATATTAATATTCCATTTAAGTGCAGTAATTATATTGCTTTAAAGCTTACACAATTATGGTGAGAAATACACGAGAAATCGATTCGTTATCTCAGTTCAAGCACTGACAAAATTAAGCAATAAAGTAAAGTGCTGAAAATAATAAAATAACACAGAAAATTTACGTGGTTTGGATGTTAAAAAATGTTACGTCCATGGGTAAAATGTCACTATCTTCTCTCTTGATTCTTTGTACAAACTAAAATGATAGAGTATAATTTTCGATCAGTGTGTCTCAAAAAGAGTAAAGTAAAATTTCCTTTTTTTGCTAGCATCCTTTCTATTTATAGTACATAGAGGTTCACATGCATTGTTAATGTCATTTTTTTTGCTATTTTGATTTTTTCCTTTGGATCGTGCCTTGTTTCGACCATCAATCTTGCTTTTTTGATGTGCACGGATTGTGAATATGGAATTTGGTGGAAAACTGAAATTTGAGCGGTTGAATTTTGAACATAAACGGAAAGTTCGAAATTGAGGCGGGATGCTTGGAATTGAGGCGGGATGCTTGGAAATGAAGCGGAAAATCCCAAATTTGAGTAGATCATGACTTTCTAGTTATATAAAGCAACATGCTTGTGGACTGCGCATATGTGTAAATGAAGCTGCAATAAAAAACCATCTCCCATTACGGGAAGGACTATACCATTGCTAGCAGTCCGGAACTTCGCTTTAGTTTATTGGAAGTTGCTTTATTATGTCTGGGTTAGTGATGTTGCGTAGTATTTCTTCTACACCAACACTATCGAGGCTGTACTGCACTGTCCAATCCGAGATATCAGCAAAACGTAGTGTGGAGTTAAGCTGTATTGCTTAATAGAATAGACTATGCAGCTACTTTGGAGAGTGACTACTTTGCATGACTTTGTTCTGAGCTGTTTTCGTCGATAGAGGACTGCATTGTAGCCCTTGTTTTTGAGTTGGGTTTAACGGTCTTGGGATGAAGTTGAGATCTCTCGGTTTGCCTTTAAGGAGTAAGGTTCGACTCTTTGTTGCAGACAGTCCTTCCATCGACTAATCCCTTGAGTCGTTCATGTTTGTGAATAGTGTTTTTTAAGGACGGTAGCGTTGTTCTGTCATGTCAAGATGGCGGAGCATTCTTTATCAGTTTGGTATTGACATATAATTATAGCACAGGTGATGCAGCGCACCATACTAACTTGGTTGCTTTATGTAACTTGGATGCCTTAGGTCGCTTGCGACCTAACGAGATAGAGGACATAGATAGCACAGTGGAAGGCGATGAAGAGCACCAACAGCTTATTCATAGGTCGTTGGAATGACCTAACAAGCTAAATCAGTGGGATAAGTCGCTGGAACGACCTAACAACCTAAGTCGGTATGATAAGTCGCTGGAACGACCTAGCGAGTTAAAGCAAACCTCATACCACCCAAGTTCCTTAGGTCGCTCAAGCAAGCTAACAACCTATGATAAGTCGCGAGTGACCTAGAGAGTTAGCTCACTCAGTATGCCGTGCTTTTCTTATGATGCTCATGGTCGCGTAAAGCTTAGGTCGCAAGGTTGCTTATGTCGCTCAGATGTTAGGTCGCGTGAAGAAGATCCAGTGTTGAGAAGTCCTAGGTCGTATGCCGCTTGTCTATACTGAGTCGCATGATGTTGTAGTGTGTTAACTCGTGTATTGTGTTTGTGTTGTACATATTTGTTAACTCGCGTTGTGTTGTAAGTCGCGACCAGTAGGTCGTAGGTCGTTTGTGTTGTATAGGTCGTGAGTCGCTGTTTGTTTTAGGTCGTTGATGCTAGGTCGTGCATGTGTCGTGCGTGAGTTGTAAACTGCCTATAAATATGGGAGTTGTGTCATTTGTAAACTAAGTTGATTTTGAATGAAACTTGTGTTTGTGTTCTTTGTGCTACTTTGAAATTGGAAGTTGAGCGTTGTCTCCTTTCTCCATTTTAGGTTATTCGAGTGTGCTCGAATCAACGGATTTGAAGTTGATTCACGGAATCTCGTGCGCGCAATCAACGTAGAAGAGTCGTAGATCATTTAACACGGTATCATGCGCGATCAACGTGTTGGAGATAGCTAGAATTCGGTATCTCTCGAGATCAACGAATTTGGGCATTCAGTATTTTCAGTCCATCGATTGCTACTTTCACCGTTTCATCCATTTTCGTTATTTCCGCTGCTTCAGTTTGGTATCAGAGCTAGACTTAGCCAATCATAGCTAAGCCGAGCCTGTTGGAGCCAAGTGAAGTGTTCAAGTTCAGATTTCTTCAAGCCGAAAGTTAAAGTTTTTTTAAGTTTCAGTCATGCCTCCGAGAAGAGCTAATCGTCATCAAATTGTTGAAGATTTGTACAAAAGAGAAGATGTTGAAAAAATGAAACAACGAATCAGTAATAAATTCAATGAGAAGTTGGATGAAGGAATTGGTAGATTGGAGAAATTGATGATTGATATGAATCAAAGTCAAAGGAGAAGATCGCCAGTCTCGAACCATGGATGAAACAGGGTTTCACCATCGGTTACGGAAGCGAGGAGATTGTCGCCACAATCGTACCGAGATAGAAGAGAATCATCAGTTTCAACGAGACGAGATCACCATGAGTATAGACATGAAGAGAGAAGAAATCCATGTGAGTTTGGAGATGAGCCATATCGTGATGCTGAAATACATAGTAGAAGAGACATGCGTGATCGTAGGGATGTTGATGGCCAAGATCGATATCGAAGTACACGTGATTATGATGAAGATAGTGACAGAGGTAGTATTCACTTTCGAGATCGAGACCAAGTACGACGTCAATATAGGGATGTAGAAGATGATCGACGATGGGAGTTGGGGATGAAAACTGAAATTCCAGAATTCAAGGGTAGTATGCAAGCTGAAGAATTCCTTGATTGGTTATTTAATGTTGAAGAGATTTTTGACTTCAAAGAAGTTCCCGAGCATCGCAGAGTTAAGTTGGTTGCTACTTGGTTGAGAGGAAGAGCTATGACATGGTGGCAACAAACCAAACTTACACGGGAAAGAATGGGCAAATCAATGATCGTCTCATGGGAGAAGATGAAGAAGTTAATGAAGGCTACTTTCTTGCCTTATAACTATCAATCCCTTATGTATCAGCTATTGCAGAACTTGGGACAGGGAACAGAGTCGGTGAATGATTATGCGGATGAATTTTATCAATTGATTGTGAGGACTGATATCATGGAGACAGAGGAACAATTGACAGCTAGATTTGTTGGAGGATTGAGAATGCAAATTCAGGATATGGTGAATATGTTTGATCCGAGATCCGTTGCTGAAGCACACCAGAAGGCTCTAGCTTGGGAGAAGCAAGGTAGAAGAGGAGGTGGTGTGTTTACAAATTCCAACAATCAAGTGAAAGGGGATAGTAGCAATGCGAATGTTTCCAAGGCTGTTAATAAACCGGTTGTTAATGAAGATGCTAAGACCAAGGTCAACAACAATTTCAAGTGCTATAACTGTCAGGAGTTTGGTCACAAGAGCAATGAATGTCCGAAGCCGAAGAAGCGAGCGATGGTTGCTGAGGTCGAGGATGAGAATGCAGAAACAGAATGTTTTAATTCACCACAAATTGAGGAAGAAGAAGAGTTGTCGGGAGACGAAGGTTGTAATTTAATGATGAGAAGATCTTGCTTGACGCCAAAACAGGAAGAGAAGACTAGTTGGTTGAGGAGTAATATCTTTCAGTCGACGTGCACTATTTTGGGGAAGGTTTGCAAGTTTGTTATCGATGCAGGAAGCTGTGATAATATTATCTCTTCAGAAGCTGTAAAGAAGTTGGCGTTAAAGACAAAAAAGCATCCCAAACCTTACAAGTTGGCTTGTTTGAGGAAAGGTGGAGAAGTGAAGGTTGGTCGAAGAGCTCGTGTAACTTTCTCCATTGGGAAGAAATATAAAGATGAGATTTGGTGTGATGTTGTGGATATGGATGTGTGTCATCTGTTGCTGGGGAGACTGTGGCAATATGATAGGGCTGTGCAACATGATGGTCGTACCAATAGCTACAGTTTCATGTTTGAGGGCACAAAAATCACTTTAGTTCCTAAGAAGTGACAACAAGAAGACAACAAGTTGGAGGAGATTGAAGAATTGAAGACTTTGCTATCTTTGAAGGAGTTTGTTAAAGAAGTCGAAAATGAACCTGAAGTATTTTTGTTGGTTGGACGTGAGAGTAAAGAAGAGGTTGAAATTCCTGAAGAAGTAAAGCTAGTGCTGGAAGAATTTGAAGATGTATTTCCAGAAGAGTTGTCCAAAGAGTTACCACCGTTGAGGGACATACAACACCAAATAGATCTTGTTCCAGGAGCCGTGTTACCGCGTAGACCACATTACAGGATGAGTCCAAAGGAACACGAGGAGTTAAGAAGACAGGTTAAGGAGGTTCTTGAACAAGGGCGTGTTCAGGAGAGTCTCAGTCCTTGTGTTGTACCAGCATTGTTAGTGCGGAAGAAGGATGGTTCGTGGAGTATGTGTACAGATAGCAGGGCGCTCAACAAAATAACTGTGAGGTATAGATTTCCATTGCCTATATTGGATGATATGTTAGACCAGTTGAATGGAGCTGCTATATTTTCAAAGATTGATCTGAAAAGTGGGTACCATCAAATTCGAATTCCACCAGGGGATGAATGGAAAACATCGTTCAAGACACGGGAGGGGTTGTATGAATGGCTGGTTATGCCGTTTGGTCTTTCGAATGCGTCTAGTACGTTTATGCGGGTGATGAATCAGATCTTTAGACCATTTATTAGGAAGTTCGTGGTGGTGTATTTTGATGATATATCGATATACAGTGGAAGCCCAGAAGAACACTTGCATCATCTGAGAGAAGTGTTGATGATACCGCGACAGGAACAATTTTATGCTGCAACGAAGAAATGCGTGTTCATGACGCATAGTGTTTTATTTTTGGGATATGTTGTATCAGAAGGAGGTATACAGGTGGATCAGAATAAAGTGGAAGCAATCAAAAATTGGCCACAACCCAGGACTATAACTGAAGTGAGAAGCTTTCATGGTTTAGCATCATTCCATCGAAGGTTTATTCCACATTTCAGTAGCGTGATGGCACCAGTTACTGATTGTATGAAGGGGAAGCAATTTTCATGGTCAGAGGAAGCAGGATTTGCTTTTGAGCAGATCAAGGAACTTTTGACGTCAGCGCCCATTCTAGTATTACCAGACTTTCAATTGTTGTTTGAGCTACATACTGATGCATCTAAGGTTGGAATTGGAGGGGTGTTAAGTCAGAAGGGCCGTCCTATTGCTTATTTTAGTGAGAAGCTTTCAGGAGCCAAGATGAGATATAATACTTATGATGTAGAATTTTACGTTGTTGTGCAAGCTGTGAAGCATTGGAGACACTATTTGTTCCATAAAGAATTTGTTTTATATACTGATCATGAAGCGTTGAAGCATTTGCAAGGGCAGGACAAGATTGGAGCTAGGCATGCCTCGTGGATTGCATACTTACAACAGTTTACATTTGTTGTGAAACACAAATCGGGAGTTACAAACCGTGTGGCAGATGCATTGAGTAGAAGGAATCATTTGTTGACTACAATGAAGGTTGAAGTGACGGGGTTTGAAGTACTTCCAGAATTGTTTATTGAAGATCCTTACTTTGCAAAGTTTGTAGATGAAGTCAAGAAGGGAAAGACGAATGAGTTTGTGTTGGTGCATGGTTTTCTTTTCAAAGGAAATCGATTATGTATTCCGGATTGTAGTTTACGAATGAAGATTGTGAAAGAATTGCATGAAGAAGGACATGTGGGAAGAGATCAAACTTTGCAATTGATTTCTCAATCATATTTTTGGCCTTCCATGAGAAAAGAAGTTGAAAGATTTGTGGAGAGATGTCACATATGTCAAGTTTCCAAAGGAACAGCTACGAATACAGGATTGTATATGCCATTGCCTGTGCATACTAGACCATGGGTTGATATTAGCATGGACTTTGTTTTGGGTTTGCCTAGAACTCAACTTGGAAATGATTCCATATATGTGGTGGTAGATAGATTTTCGAAGATGGCACATTTCATAGCTTGTAAAAAGACCGCCGACGCAGTCCGTGTTGCTCAGTTATTCTTTAAAGAGATTTATCGATTATATGGGTTACCTGAGACCATTATTTCTGACAGGGATACGTGATTTCTAAGCCATTTTTGGATGAGTTTGTGGAAGATGGTTGGAACGAAACTGAATTTTAGTAGCGCTTATCATCCGCAAACAGATGGGCAAACGGAGGTGGTGAATAGATCATTGGGAAACTTGCTGAGATGTCTTGTAAAAGATAATTTTCAAGCTGGGATATGAAGTTATGTCAGGCGGAATTTGCACATAATCACGCTGTTAATCGAAGTACTGGATTCAGTCCATTTCAAGTTGTATATTCAGCAATTCCGAAGGGACCGTTGGATTTGACGACAGTGCCATATCAGAAGGGAGTTGTTAAGCGAGCTTGTGATTTCGTGAATGAGTTGCAGAAGTGTCACAGAACTGTTCACGAACGATTTTTTGCATCAAATGAGAAGTATAAACAACTGGCAGATAAGAAGCGAAGGGGTGTAGAATTTAAAGAAGGAGATTTTGTATATGCAATGTTGACTAAAGATCGATTTCCTATTGGTACTTACAACAAGCCGGCGGCTAGAAAAATTGGTCCTTTGGAAGTCGTAAAGAAGATTAATGAGAATGCGTATCAGTTGAGATTGCCAGATCATATCCATACTGCCGATGTTTTCAATGTCAAACACTTAATTCTGTATTATGGGGAGAAGTTTGTCGAAGTAGAGGAAAATGTGAATTCGAGGTCGAATTCTTTTCAACCCGGGGAGGATGATGCAGCGCACCATACTAACTTGGTTGCGTTATGTAACTTGGATGTCTTAGGTCGCTTGCGACCTAACGAGATAGAGGACATAGATAGCACAGTGGAAGGCGATGAAGAGAAACAACAGCTTATTCATAGGTCGTTGGAACGACCTAACAAGCTAAATCAGTGGGATAAGTCGCGGAACGACCTAACAACCTAAGTCAGTATGATAAGTCGCTGGAACGACCTAGCGAGTTAAAGAAAACCTCATACCACCCAGGTTCCGTAGGTCGCTCAAGCAAGCTAAGGACCTATGATAAGTCGCGAGCGACCTAGCGAGTTAGCTCACTCAGTATGCCGTGCTTTTCTTATGATGCTCAAGGTCGCGTAAAGCTTAGGTCGCAAGGTTGCTTATGTCGCTCAGATGTTAGGTTACGTGAAGAAGATCCAGTGCTGAGAAGTCCTAGGTCGTATGCCGCTTGTCTATACTAAGTCGCATGATGTTGTAGTGTGTTAACTCGTGTATTGTGTTTGTGTTGTACATATTTGTTAACTCGCGTTGTGTTGTAAGTCGCGACCAGTAGGTCGTAGGTAGTTTGTGCTGTATAGGTCGTGAGTCACTGTTTGTTTTAGGTCGTTGATGTTAGGTCGTGCATGTGTCGTGCGTGAGTTGTAAACTGCCTATAAATATGGGAGTTGTGTCATTTGTAAACTAAGTTGATTTTGAATGAAACTTGTGTTTGTGTGCTTTGTGCCACATTGAAATTGAAAGTTGAGCGTTGTCTCCTTTCTCCATTTTTGGTTATTCGAGTGCGCTCGAATCAACGGATTTGAAGCCGATTCACGGAATCTCGTGCACGAGATTAACGTAGAAGAGTCGTAGATCTTTTAACACGGTATCGTGCGCGATCAACGTGTTGGAGATAGCTAGAATTCGGTATCTCTCGCGATCAACGAATTTGGGCATTCGGTATTTTCAGTCCATCGATTGCTACTTTCACCGTTTCATCCATTTTCATTATTTCTGCTGCTTCAGCAGGTCTGTTACTTTAGGATGGAGAATCATTCTTTGTAGCTTTTTAATACCAAATTATGGCACATACTTGCCACTTTAGATATTAGTTTAAGATTGCGATACATCGTCGTTTGCGTATAATTGTTTAAGGGGATCTACCGTGATTTCGTAATGTTAGGATTGCTTTCGGGGCTACAGTGCAGCCTCCATTTTCATTGTTTCTTAGAGATTACACATCGGTTCCAACCTGTCAATGCTTACTTTATGGTGCTGCAGCGCAACCTTCATATTTGGTACTTGAAAGCCGTGCAGTAGTTCTACTTGTTGAAGTGAGTGTTAGATTCATAGATTGATCCTCATACTTTATGAGTATTTCAAGTTTTCGATGCAGTATTATAGTGCCTAAGTTATACTCAACGGAGAAGCGCGGTTTTTATGTTGTGTCACCGTCCTTAAGGCTTTGGCGTAATATTATCTGGATTTTTGTTTCTTGTGTCCTTTTCATAGTTCAACCTCTATTATATGGCAGTTTCTTTAGCTCAGCATTTACATTAATTTCCCTTTGTTTGGAAAATATGGGTGTAACAAGTAGTATTTCAATGTTCATGGAGCGGACCGAGGCAGAAATATGGAGATTTAAGAGAAACTTACAAAAAATAAATTAATACAACACATATGTGAGGAAACAAGTTATACATGTCATCTTTTAGAGATATCATGTTGCATAGAAATTAGGAAGCCACTAAAATGTTTTTTTCCATACATATAACAATGTCAACTCACACTATTATGCTATTCTATTATATATGATAGTCATAGTTATGAAAAAGGCACACAATGCCGCAAAATAGCTTGGTAGGAGGCGTACATTTGTGGATATTTGATCGTTGTTGAACTCACCTCTTTCGAGAAACTCCTATGATATACGTTTAGAGTTGCTTCTTCTCTTTCGAAAAGAATTATTATAATTTATCCTTGTACCTTACTTATCTCATGCTAATCAGTTGTTTAAGCTAGACTGACCCGTGTATTTTTATATACTCGGGTCAGACCGAGTTGTTTCAGGTTAATTACCTGCTATAGGACTTTGCTATGCTGCTTCCGCCTTGAATATTCTACTTATCTCCTTTCATTTAGTTTTGTAGTCGTTTTGTATGACTCTGATATGTATCTATTGTTTTGACTCATTGTATATTGTGTGGTCTTTTGTACAACTTCTGATGTATCATTTTGTATTGTACCGGGATGTGTCTGTATATATGTGTTTTTGTGTGTGTGTGTATATGTTTGACTGCTATTCTGTTATGTGTTGTACACATTGTTGTTGTATTTTGTTCTGATAAATCCGTTAGCCACTTTAGTTTTTTATTAAGCATTTATTGAATATGTCGATCCACTTGAGAAAAGAAAATCTTTTTAGAGCACATTAACGCATTTAATAGATGTTTAAGACAAAGATATAGATGGTTGCTCCTAACCAGCCCTATTCTCTACATTAGCAGACAGTATTACCTAGTAATACTCTTTATTAATGTGGATCTTGGGGTGGGGCGTCACAGCTTGGTATCAAAGCAAGTTGTGACGCCCCACGCCGAGACCCATATTAACAAAGAGTATTAGTGGGTAACACTTCTGCTAATGCGGAGAATAGAGATGGTTAGGAGCGAACATCTATAGTTTTGTCTTAAACATCAACTAATTAGGTCGATTTAATGCTTTAGTTTCTTTCTTAAGTGGATCGACATATTCAATAAATGCTTAATACAAAACCATAGTGGCTAACGGATCCATCAAAACAAAATACAACGAAATGTACAACACATCACAGAACAACAAATAGACATATATATATACATATACACTGATACATCCCCAGTACAATACAAAATGATACATCATAAGTGGTACTAGGACCACACCATATACAACGAGTCAAAAATATAGATAGATATCAGAGTCAATCGAAAAGACTACAAAACTACTCAAAAAGAGATAAGCAGACATCGAAGGCGGAAAAAATCAAAGCAAAATTCAAAGCAGGTATCTAACCTGAAACAATTTGGTTAGTGTACATCCACTTTGAGGAGCGCTTTTATTAATACCACCGAGAAGAGTACAAGAGATTGATTACAAATGATCAATAGTTTTAATAGAATTGATTTGTGAAGAAGAGAATTGAAGAAAGTTAGGTTTTGATAAAACCCTAATTGATGGAGGTCAAAACCCTAGCAGTCGCATTTTAGATGCATACATAAATCTCATCTTTGAAACCTGAAGATAACTTATATAGGAGAATAGAAAAACCTAGGAAAAAAATTCAAAATTACCCCTTCTAACATCACAAATCTTCATATCAAACTCAGGTCAAAAAACAGACAGAAGTCGCCTCAGACGTCTGACAGAATGCCTCAGCGTCTAAGTCAAGTCTCTGGAAAACTGACAGGAGTAGCCTCAGATGTCAGACCTAGGTTTTTGGAACAGCTTTGTTGAAGCCTCATATGTCTTTCGACTTCTCTCAGACGTCTATCGTTGTTGCTTCAACACCACTTCACCTTCTTCATCGTATTTGCCTCCTCCAAGCTCCAATTTGCGAACCGTTTTCTCTGTCATCGAGCTACTTCCAACTCCTTCAGTTCCATATATAGTATCGCCAAAATTCGACATGGAGATCCCATGGACTAGGATCAATAAACAAACCAGTTCTGAGTAACTCAAGAAGTAATGCATATGTTTGGACTTAGTTCTACCTCATTCCTACGGTGCACAATAAAATACATGTCTACATAAGTAGTAACAAGGTTAAGCTATACTTTTAATGATGTTCGTATCTTAAAGACGTTAAGTGGAGTATACGTAGATGCTCTTTGGATGCAATCGCATATGTAAGTGTGAGCATGGTCGGCTTTAAGAAAATATTAAGGCTTAAATTCTCTAAAAACACTCGAAGACTCAACTTTGTTCAGAACCAAAATGAACACAACCAAGAGATTGAATGTGAAGGGAAACAATTCTTTGCCTAGTTATACACCGAGGCTGACGGTTCAAGATGAAATAGTTCACCATTAGCCAACTATATCATATAATTTTTAACTATGAGAAGTTCAAAGTGAAATATCTACTTATTCACGATATAACATATGTTCTATATGCACTATGTGATATTCCCTTTTTGTGGAAGAAACATATATCATCATTTATGTGTGAGATTGTTAGAAATCTTTCATAAGAATTATATGAAAGAAGATATAATTAGCGCCACGTTGACAAAAATAAGAGAAGTATACATTATCAGGCTCGGTTTCAGGGTTAGACTGGCCAGACGGCCGCTTAGAGAAACCCCCCAGGTGAGGACAATGGGCGTGGAGGTAGGTGGTTGTTGACAGGCTTTTCAAGTTTATGGTTTAAAAGTTCATATTGCTGCTTTTATAAACAAAGTTGATATTGGTGCAGTGGTAGTATAGGCTTTCTGATTCAAAGGGACAGGACTTCTGATTTTTTTATCGATTTCTGCGAATACAGGGAATAACAGTATTATCTCAGTTGGTCCGGTCATTCTATGATTATTATTTTCACTATGTACATTACGAAGATATTTTCTGAAATGGGTGAAGAAGATACATTAACTTGGAATGTGAATTTTTCAGGTTATGAATCTAATTGGGGATGTAAAAGGAAAAGTTGCTATTTTGGGGGACGACATGATTGATACAGCAGGTAACTTATTGTGTTATCCAGTCGCTTGCATGATTATATGTGGAATTCCATAGTTTTGTGTTACTGAATTCCCTCTTTTTTTTATAATGAAATTAGGTGCAACCACTAATGCTGCAGCTTTATTAAAGAAAGAAGGAGCTAAATCGGATGTTACCTGTGCCACACATGCTGTTTTCAGGTGAAATATGGGTTACATATTATATCAATGTTACAAAAATAGGAGCTGTATCGGTATTTCGTTTTTTCTATTATACTGACATGAGTTCGAAGAAATTCACATTTGTATAAATTAGAGCTGATCTGCAATTTTCATATTTGTACGCAGCAACTAGCAAATGAATTTACCGACTTAGAAGTATAGATATTGTGCATTTTGTACCCCACTTGCAATTGAGAGATTGTCTGGTGGCGTTTTTAAATAAGTGATAATCATGAACCCAATTCCAATAGTTGAAGTTATTTTCCTCAACTGACGGTACTTTTTGTTGCAACCCCTCTTGCTAAAGCCATTTTACGCATTTATGGCGATGCCTACATTAGTGACATTTTCCAGTGATCCGCAGGTCCTAGAGTGTTTTATTTATTTTCTCATTTTTTATTTATTTTTGTCTTGTTTATATTCGATTTAGCTTTCTATTTTTTATTTCTCATGAAGGTAACGGAACAAAGAGAATCATGCAAGGATGCTTGTTAAATCATTTTGTCAATTGATGATGCAATATTATTCATCTGATTAAAATAATGGTACCCTTGTAGCAATGTATGAAAATATAATGTTTCTATCCAAAGAAAATTCCATTATAATTTTATGAGAGGAAAAAAATTGTTGTAATTTTTTGTTGGTTTTGATTAAAGAATCATTTGCATTATTCAAAGCATGATGATGTTTAAACGTATTTGTAAAAGAAGATGAAATGAGCAAAAAAATATATTAGTAGTACAAGAAGAAAAATACATGTTTTTAACTTCATTTTATAATATATTATTTTCAAGTCATATTTCTTACATTATCTCTAATTTGAAAGTGTCCAACTATTACTTGTTTATGTTTAACTCTTCATATTTTGGTCATAATTCGTAACATTGTTTTCGGTTTTCAATATGTATGTCAAATATGATAAGAATGGAGGGACGACAGATGAGATGAAGGAAAGACGGATAAAAGGACGAAAATGATAGAGAGGCGACGAAAATTATTTCACTTGCTTGTGTTATTTGCTAAAACACATAAAAAAAATAAAGTTGTTTTCTATTTTGCATGTTAACTTCGTTTTCTAAACCGGCCGTTTTCGACAATATACATGTGTCATGTGCATTTTTGTATGAAAGAAAATCCATAAAATAATAAACCAAACACTACCGAAATGTTCTCGAAAGAAGCTTTTGAAATTATGCACTTTCCCTGTTAACTTACATGCTAAGCAGAAAGCTTTTTTTGTTATAAGATCTATATTCACGTAAATCTATATTGCTTAACCATAAAAAAATAAACCAAACACTACTAAACTGTTACTTTTATCTACTGCTTAACCATAAAATGAAAAACTGTTACTTTTATCTATTAATTAACTCGGGGATATATTACAGTGCTTATCTAATTTTCCTTATTCCTCTATCTTGACTTCAGATGCATTCACAAACAATTTTTGCTTTGTTTTTCATTTTTTGCACATCGGAAACTAAGAGCATAGCATGTTGTCTTTTACCATCCACGCAAGGAAAATGAATATTTTGAAAATGATGCATCAGACAAGTCCGACGCGATGAACACCGAAATTTAATTTTAACTTAAAAACAAAATAATAAATTTAAAACAAAGGTCAAATAACAATAAGTCACAAGCTTTAAAAAATTATATTTATTTTTAACTTTTAAGAATATGTATTTTCTGTATGTGTGTATATGTGTGTATGTGTGTGTAAAGTCGCTAAACAAATTTTTGTAAAAAGTAAAACCATATAAATAATAAGTTGGTATTTTTTGTAGAAAAATGACACTGGTAATCATCTCAATTACAATTCCTAGCAATTGGGATAACCAAACTCTTTGGGTGAAGTAGATGGAAAATAATCGTCTCAAAAGCAGGAACTTCTGGTCTATCAAAATTCCAGCTGGCTTTGGAAATGTCTTCTCCAATTGAGACCAACTCTCCTCCCTCTAAACAAATACGGTGGTGAAGCTCATGTAATCACTTATTCTGGAGTGCTCTTGGTTGAATCAGGCTTGGTATTGAATTATATTATATTATAAAACTAAAGGCTAGCTTTTAGTATTCCTTGAGAATGCATAGACAAGGAACTGCATGTTATAATATATGTAAATTATAAAGAGTGGATATGCTATACAATATTTGTTATATTTTGTTTAGTCTCACATTATGGGATAAGTTAAATTTCAAGCTCTAAAACTTTTATATAATGGAGCATGTGTAATGGAAATATATTACTAATTTCAGAGATGAATAAAATGTTTCCATCCTCTTTTTCTAATTGCTTCTTATTTTTATATAGTTTAGAACACGTTATCATATATTGGATATTCAAATCTAGAAGAATCTAATCTATCTTTTCCTCTTATTCAACCAACAAAATCAGATCTGAAATTTTCTAGATCCACTTTTCTAGATTTGTTTTGCGATTAATTTAGATCTAGATCTAAGTATTCTTATTTCATAATTCTATATCTATGTCTTAATTTTTCAAATTTGGATTTAAGTTTTAATAGATCTTATCTTTTCAAGATCTTATTTATCATGGATCTAGATTCATAGATCTTGTTCCACTGTACATGTATTTTTGTCATTATATTTCAGATCTCATTCACTGTAGATCTTATTTTTTTGTTCTTATTTTTTTGATCTCATTATATTGTAGATCTCAAAATCACATTTGAATAATATATCTTTGAGATTTGTTTATGGTTTAAAAATAAAATGTTGTGATTTTTTGAATTTGGATTTGAATTGATTTCAAACTTGCTTATTATTGCATGTTTTTTGAGTTCATTATTTTGGAAAGCAAAATTTGAATTTAACAATTTCTATTGTTGATTCAAATAAATTTATTGAACTTAATTGCGTTTTGGTTTGTGATGTAGATCTAAGTAATCTACGCATGTTTGGTAAATGAAGTTTTCATTTTGAAAACTCTTTGATTTGGATTTTGACTTTGAAATAATTTTGAAATATATAGTTTATATTTTCAGAACAAATATTTTATTGTTTCTTAGAGAAACATATACAAGAATAATGCATATTTAGAAGATCGTATTAAGTTTAGATTTAATATTAATATTGATTTAGCACACCTGAAGTGAATGGAAACATTAATGAAAGCATACATGATAAACTTAATTTTTAGCATTTGAAATAAAATTAAGAACCTGCAGTTCCTATAATATACTAAAAGCTTGAGTTTCCATAAATAATCAAATTCCAAGTTTCTTGTAATAAAGAACCAGAAGTTCCAAAAAAGTGGAAACTTGAATTATTAAAAGGGATATATATATAAGTTATTTCAGAAAATTTGACTATTAAGAAGTAAAGATTCTCTTATGGTATTCATTTTAATTTTATTTTCGATATACCGAACTTAGATTTGAGATGAAATTTTGCTAAGTAACGTTAATTAGATTGATTTATTTGTTTGTAAAGAAATCAATTCGTTGTGACAATATTTTATATTTTTGGTCGCAATAATGTTAAATTGCATTTATCTTTTTAATCATAAATGCATTAAATGTTGTCGTCATAGTAACAAATTAAATTACCTTATTATCATAAATGCATTGACTATAGTAAATTAAATGTTGTTGTGTTTTTATGTTTGGAATAAGTATGGACATATGGTTTATTATATGGCGTACTTATTTTAGCAAACAATGCTCGATATAACGAAAGAAATAAGTTTGAATAACAAGCTGAAGTTGTGAAAAGCTTTTTTTTTCAACTAGAAGTGTCTAACTCAGTCTGAGACTTGAAGTCCTTTGGGCGGCCATTTTTAACGCGAAGGAAAGAAGGCCGAAGGAATAAAAAGAAAAGGGGGGTTTCTTATTTGGGCGGCTACCATAAAGTATCAATGGTGCTTTATTTTTAAAATTAGAGTTTTGATTTTTAAATTGTTTTCAAATTTTTATTTTTTCTTTTAAACAGTTGTAAAGTCTAGACATGTGAGTAGGAAACGAACTACGGTGGTGTAGTTCGAGAACTCACAACTAAATGGCTGGGTTGTGGTAGGTTTTGAGCGTAGAGTTAGGTTAGTCGATATCGGGTGTCGCGATTTTACGTGTGTAAGCGTCTGAATACTTAATTTCTAGTAGAAATTTTGGGGGCAGCAAGTATGCAAGGTTTTGCTGAAGCTGGGTAAATCTGTGTTGTTCTATTTCTGTCTTTTATATTCTGCTATTATCCGTGTTTCTATTTTTATGCCATTATCAGTATTGCATTTATTTTATATACTTTCGCATTAAATTTTTATAATTAATAGTATCACCCTATTCACCCTCCTCTAGCGTGAAATCGATCCTGCAAGTAGTATCAAAGCTAGGAACAAAAGCCAATTTTTGATTTTAAAATTTTGGTTTTTCAAAAACCAATTTGAATTTTAAAAATTTGAATTTTTAAAATGGCTTCTTTTAATAGTGCTTTTGATGAGGGTCAGTCCATATTTAGACCACCAATGTTCAATGTTGAATAAGCTTACTGGAAAAACTGAATGAATTTTTTTCCGAAAGCCATTGATGCTTATAATATTGTTGAGACAGGGTACAGAACACCAACTATAGTTGTAAATAATCACGAAATAGATAAACCAATGGATCAATGGACAGATCTTGAAAATAGACTATAGAATGCTAATGATAAAGCTATGAATTCTATTATTTGTCCATTGGATCAAATTGAATTTAATCGTGTCTTACATTATCTAACTGCACAGGAAATCTGGCACACACTTGAAGTGACTCATGAAGGAACATCTCAAGTCAAGGAATCCCGCCTTGCCATGCTTAGTAGCGAATACGATAATTTTGGAATGGCCAAGGAAGAAAATGTCAAAGAGATATACGGACGACTTTCCAATATTCTATACAAATCAAAAGCTCTCATAAAATCATACACAGAGTTGGAAATAGTCCAAAAAATCCTCAGATTCCTTCCACGAAATTTTGAAGCCAAAGTCACTACCATTCAAGAATCAAAATATTTGAAACAAATCAAAGTTGAAGAGCTCATCGAAAATCTCGCCACTTATAAGCTAGAAATGAAATTCAAGGAAGAACGCGAAGGAGGTGATGCATGAAAGAAATCGATATCTCTCAAAGGAACAATAGAAAATGACGACGACGACGATGGAGCAGCTGAGCTGGCACTATTAATAAAAAAATTCGAAAGGTGGAATCACAAATACGGAAATCCAGCTGAAAAGCAGAATAGTCAAAGCACTAGACAACTCAGACGAGCAAGAAATCATTTGTCACAATTTCAACAAACCCTGTCATATCAAGCTCAATTGTCCACAGAATAGATTCGGCTAAGGAAAGAAACAGAAAAGGAGAAGTTTGCAGCCACTTGGGATGAAACTGATGAAGATGATAAAAACACTGGCAATGAGAGTGAAAAAACAGATTTGTGTCTTCTTGTTGATATAACTCACAATGATGATGACAAGCCAAGCGAGGTATCAAAACTTACTCATTCAAAGTTTCTTATATATTTTCACGAAGTAAATGGTTGTTTCGAAAGACTTAAGGAGAAATACGCTAAATTTTAATCACAAAGAGACACTTTGATAGAATTAAATAAAAAACTTAATCAATTGGTTAAAAACTATCAAAACAAAAGTTCTAAGTGTGACAAGTGTCCATCATTTGAAGAAGAGATTAAACAATCAGAAATTAAAATTAAATCAGTTGAAAATGAAATTTTGATTTTAAAAGAAAGTGAAAATACGAGGAGAGAGAATTCCTTTAAAAAGTGCATACAGTTATTAAATGAAAATGAATCTCTCAAAACACAAGTCCAACAACTGTCTACGACTTTAGACAAATTTTCAAAAAGTGAAAGATCATTAATTATGCTATTAAGGAAACAAACTTTTAATACAGGTAGACAAGGATTTGGATATAATCAACTTGAACTTGTTAGAAGCAAAATTAGTCAAGTCAAATCTGAGTGCACAATTTGTAGAAAAATAGGACACAATCAAAACATTTGTTGGCATAGACCCAAAAATGTAAAAACCATTCCAATTTGGGTTCCAAAAGGCATAAATATAAAATCCCTTAAAGTTAAACAAATCTGGGTGCCAAAGGGAACAAATATAAATTCGCTTGGGTCAACTCAAACATTTTTTTTTTTCAAAATCTGTTGCCCCTAACAACCATGGACCTATAAAAACAAATAGGTCACAAAAATCTTCTCTCGTGTAGGCATGGTGGCAGGCCGAGGAACAACAACAGTGTTTCCTGGATTCTAGCTGTTCCAGGCACATTGTTCCAGGCACACAACGTGCGACAAAGCAAAGTTCCTTAGCCTAGTATAAGGTGGCAGAATCATAATGGGTAACAACGAAAAATTATCGTAAAGGTAAAATAGGTAACGGTGCATCTATCTTGAACGATATATTAGATGTGATAATCTGCAACATAATCTGATTTAATTCAGCCAGTTATGTGATAAAGAAACAAATGTTGATTTTGATTCTGACTTATTCAAAATTGTTGGCCAATTAACTTTTTATGCCGAGAAATCTAGAGTCTTCATATAGATTTATTTGGATTAATGATGATGTTTTATTAGTTGATGATTACTCATGATATACGTGGATATGTTTGTTTCTGGATCTGTCACTATGTTAACTATTTGTTTATTTGCACAGCTTCAATTCAATTTCATTCAAAAGCTGTTAAAATTGATTTTAAGATATTTTGTTTCACACTTCACGATCTAATCTATGACATAATAATCTTGAGCCAATAGGAAATTCGGATGCAGATAACACTAGCAAGCTAGTTGAAAGGAAAATTACTAGTGGAACGTGATTTATGTTGAGACATTCTATAGTTGCATCATTTTCAAAGATAATATCTGCATACTTTTCATTTCAACCGATTTTTAATTAGCAGACATTTTTCTTTATAAAACCCCTTCCAGAAAATCAATTTTGTTGACCTTGTTTCAGATTAGTCATTTTAGAAAATTTGATTTTTTTGGATTTGATCTTAAATGACTACATTAACTAATCTCGCTTCCTATTGATTATCGAAAAGATAAATAGTGATTGAAAAAGTGACGACTATCACTCATCAAAATCCAATATAGTATGTCAATATGTGGTATTTTAGACGGAAAATCATTCGTTTTTCATTTTATTATATTTTTAGCAATAAAAACATCCAAAGTATTCACTCTCATTTAAAAGTCCCTACGGTTATGCTTGGATAAATTACTTGGATTTTTTTATTATGTGCTTCCATGCTCATTTAAAAGTCCTCACGGTTATGCATGTATGGAACACATATCAAAATTGATTGATTAAATAGACAAGGTAATTCTAATCTCATTTAAAAGTCCCCGCAGTTATGCGTGGTTAGAAGATACTTGACTTCATTTTTTTTAGAAAAAATTAAGAATACTACCAATCTCATTTAAAAGTCCTAATGGTTATGCATGGTTAGTAGATATTCAAATTCCTAATATAAATATACCACAAATAGACACAACTATATGGTTTTATATAATGACATTATCCCTATCATTCTAAAGTGGAATATGCATCAAACAAAGTATTTATGATTTTTGTTTGATTTTTTATTGAAATTTAATATTTATACTCGATTGGGTATCAATATTGTAATAATGTCTATCACTTTATCTCTATTTTTCTACCACCGTTACTCTTTTGCTGATAATAAAAGGGGGAGAGAAAAATTAAGATTTTGGCAAATAAAGGTCAAATATTTTATTTTGTATTTTATATTTGCATCTAGGCTCATTTGCATGTTTTTATTTATTTACATGCATATATGAAGGGGGAGCGTTCAAATAGGGGGAGTAAATTCAATGATCAAATACATTTAATAAAATTCAAAATCTTAAATATATTTTGTTATCATCAAAAGAGAGAGAATGTTGAATATGCAAGCATATGATTTTTGTTTGATGATAACAAATATATATATATATATATTCATTTAAATGTATTTGTTAACATACTATTTTATTTTTTCACATAATAGATATTTGCTGAATAAAATAAATAACACAAAATTTAAATTCAAATAGATGTTTTATTTAAACAAATATTTGTTACAATATTGAATTGTACAGATTTAAGCTCTCACTATATATATATATATATATATATATATATATATATATATATATATATATATATAAACTTCAATCACATTACAATTTCAGTCACTTCACATTTTTCATTATATATACATTTTCATCTCACTACATTTCACTCATTCACTCGTATTTGATCTTCAACTCTATTTCCGATTGAATCCAGCATTTGAGTAATCTGCAAAACAAATACTAACGTAGTAAAATTAAAAAAGAAATATTTGTGCAGTGTAAAATAAAATGTGTATTTTGAAAATGTTATTGCCTTAGTTATTTGGGTTGTTCGTCGTCATTTAATTTTGAATTCATCATACACGAACAACTTGTGACATGCACAGTGTATCATTGTACATGCCACAAGGTCATGCACACCAGTATACACTTGACAAACTGCGGCGACAGGTGAGCACAAGGTCAAACCCAATCAACAGTCGGGTTCAACTCAAGTGAAATACAAATAAAGTCATGATATTAGCACAAAGGTCAAACCCGAGCTATGAGCTGGATTCAACTCAGGTGAAATTCCAAAAATCAAGATGAAGTTCAAGTAAAAAAAATGAAAAGTGACGTGCACAAGAAAACAATGTAGCTAGTTAGATATGGAACCAGAGCTATAGTTTTAAGTGCATAACAACATCGAGTATGCCAGACCTCATATATACTATGCACATGCATCAAATGCAATCAACTGAAGTGAAGACCTGGCAACATGTATGATATGATCAAAGGCAACAACATCAACCAAGGTCAGACTGCATATTCAAATGCAAGCATATGAATACAAACTCAGACTGTAAATACAAAGTTGGTAGCATGGCACAAAGGCACACAACACAGTCTCGACCAAAACATGATGTACTTGGCAACAAGGACATAGTTGATGCATGCAGACTTCAAGATGTAGTGCATAGTCAAACTGAAACAACATATACACATGCCCAGGCTTTATCAAAGTCAAATGCCTTCATGAACAAGACCAAAACTGAAAATAAAATGGCATATGTATATACACATGATATGGACTATGGTGAACCAAATTGAAACAGACTTGTATACCACACAATAATGAACAAAGCCTCAACAGTAAAGCTCCGGAACAAAATCAAAGACAACTAAATCATGGAAAAGTCTCAACAACACATATACACACACTTGCATATGCATGTGTACACATAGTGACATGCAACAGTGATGCCACCAGACTACATGAAGTCTAACAATAACCAATGGACTCAAACTTGAAGTAACAAGAAGGATCAACTAAACCTAGAAATGATGACCGGAAACACTATAGCAACTCAACACAATGCATATGTTAGCAGTGATGTACACATTGAACCAAACAACTATACATAATGTGAAGATATCAAGTGAAGGCCACACCAGCTTGAATGTACATAAGCAACAATGCACATCGACTATCAAGTACTGACTCAATGAAACAACACTGCAAACAAGTCATATGTTCCAAACAACTAATATCACACATAACTTCAAGCATGCAACCGAATACAAGTCGAAATACTCAGCTCACAAAAATGCAAAGCTATGCCAGAAAGTGCAGACCACATTCATATGAAACCATGGTCAAGTACACACACACACACACACATATATATATATATATATATATATATGATGTATGTGTAGTGATAACTAGTACAGCAGCTCGAATGAGCACGTGCACTTATATACATATGCAACAGCTGGAATACAACTAGAGAATCACCAAACAAGTGAGGTAGACAAGACAATAGTTCCGGATAAGTGAAACATGGAGATGACATTGATGTACACTTATAAAATAGTGGACAATGTAACCCAGACCAATTTCATGATACAACTACATATGCAAGCAAGTCAGAAAATCAAGGCATGTAGCCGTGGTGACCAAGATAATAACAAAGTCAAATTTACACAAAATCAAAGTGGACAAAGTCAAATGTAATAGCAGTTTCAGATTGAACAAGTCATTGCCGAAGTTAAATATTATCACAGTCAATAAGCACAAAGAAAGGAACCAAAGTCAAGTTTAGATCCCAAAAAATCAAGCCGTGGTAGCCAAGGAACCAAACTATTCAGAATCGAGCCGTGATAATCAAGTGATCACAAAATATACGAATTTGAACAAGTTAGTACAAATCTCAAGCATTCAAGCAAAATTGAATAGCAAAACAAATTATAAGACAATCAAATATTTAGGGAATTGAACCCTATTTAAACCCAAAGTCACCATTTCCCTAAAATCCATCGAGTTCAAGCAAGCCAATCGGTAAAGCAAAAAGCATAAATCACATACCATTAAAATCGAGCTCGATCGAGAAGCAGCCGCAAGCAACAATCAACAGAGGGATCAAATCGAAGAGTATTTCATCATTGCAATATCAAGCGGCGCCTCATTTTCAAAGCCCTAGTTTATAAATTTGGACGAGCGTGTATAAAAGAGAAAGCAACCACTTTTAGCACGAAGAAAAGAAGGTCGAAGGAATAAAAAGAAAAGGGGGATTTCTTATTTGGGCCGGTTGCCATAAATTATCAATTGGGCTTTACTTTTAAAATTAGGGTTTGGAATTGTTTTTCAATTTGTATTTTTTTCTTTTAAAACAGTTGTAAAGTATAGTGTGTGACTAGGGGATGAACTACAGTGGTGTAGTTCGAGAATTCGCGGCTCAATGGCTGAGTTATGGTAGAGTTTTGAGTGTAGAGTTAGGTTAGTCAATAGCGGGGGTCGCGAGTTTACATGTGTAAGCGTCTGACTACTTAATTTCTAGTAGAAACCTTGATGGTAGCACGCAAGCAGGGTTTTGCCGAAGTTGGAAATAAGTGTTGTTCTGTTTCAGTCTTTCATATTATGCTATTATTTGTGTTGCTATTTTTCTGCCATTATCAGTACTGCGATTATTTTATATATTTCCGCATTAAATTTCTGTAATTAATAATATCACCCTATTCACCCCCCTCTAGGGTGAAATCGATCCTATAATATATACATAATTAAACATATAAAATTAAACATATATATATATAATAGTTAAATATATATGTATATATATAAGGCTAAATAAACTATATATATATGAATAATTAATTCCATTCAAATACTTAAAAAACACACACACACACAGATATATATATATATGTATTAAAATTATTTCCAAATCAAAATTAGAATAATAAACATACAATAATAATTTTATCATTATTATATATATATATATATATATATAATAAATAGTTTCATTCATAATAATTAAAAATATTAGCAATAAAAATTAAAAAAATCAAATTTAAAATGTAAGAAAATTTAGAATCATAAAATACAGGTTCAATTTTTTTTTCAAGATTTTTAAAAATAAAATATTTTTTTTAATAAATAAAAGAAATGTTCAACCTAAGTAATTTAATTATTAAAAATATTAAATGTTAACAAAAAATTCTGAAATTTTTTCCGTGCGTTACTGCACTGATGAAATATTTATTTTAAATATGATAAACAATTCAAATAATCGATAAAAGATAATTTAAAATTATTTATATATAAAAAAATTATTTTTGAATTTGATAATTCATATTATGTATAAATAGGCAAAAGGAAAAATTCTAAGCCGTTTATACGCTATAAATATACATATATGTAGTTATATGTTTAAAATATACATTAGTCTATATTTAAATTAATATATAAATATACATAAAATAATTAATAATGAATTTTTTTAATTTCTTACAGCAAATTATGTTTGTTTATACATAAATTACTACACATAATAATATAACCATGCACATAACCAAACTAATTTGTGACAACTACATATACCTACAAAAATCTCACCTAACTAGTTATACAGCATTAATATATATACAGATTTGGGATTATTCAATATTAAATCGTAAATATGATATGATTACCGTTTATATAAATAAAATACTAATTGATGATGCCTTTGAGTTCGCTTGAATCAATGAATTCCCTTCTCTATTTATGCTCGATCCGTCAGATTGCAAGTCTAGAATCGTCGACCTTTTGTATCAGATAGTGCTTTTACTTAACTTGAATTGATTCGAGATTCTTCGAACGGATATGGGGATTAATTTCGGCCAGCAAACTTGATAATTATGGTAGCCAAAAGTTGTTTTTTGATTAAGGGTTTATATATATATATATATATAGCATTGTACAAGAGAGATATTAGGACAATCTCATTACCTATTCTCTCTTAATCTTAGCCGTCCATCTCTAGGTCTAATCCTAAGCTTTAGCCGCCTCCATTATCAAAGCCGAAATTTGCAGCCCTATTGATGGGCTTTAAACCCATTTAAGCCCAAGCCAAAATGCTACGCAATTAAATCTAATTTAATGGCTTTTTGATATCGTATATCGATTGGTACATTTATAACTATTATAAATATATATAACAATTTTTATTTCTCAAACTGTATTCAGATTTTTATAATTAATATTTCATAAATATTAATTAATTTAATTTATTTATAACAATTATAAACTAATTAAATCATTCGATCTTAATGGAATTCAACATTTTAGTTGTGTAGCTCTTAGATGTAAATTTGGTCAGCAATAAACACTGAACTATTCGAATGTAAACGTTTACACGTCACTTAGCAAGTGGTGTGACATTATGGCCAAATTTATCGCTTATTCATTTTCAGTAAAATCTTATTTAATTTAATAAGCATTACCCGTTAGTGCCATTTATATAAACCAATTCTCTTCGGCAAAAACTGTATCACTTTGGATATATGGAATTTGGTAATAGTCAAAATTCCAATATTGTCTGTATTCAACTCTATAGTCCAAAAACAAAATCCTTGGTTCAATAATAACAATTATTATTAACTGTGCTACTCTGACCAAAGATTTTGACTTTGGGTTGAGTTGACTTTGACCACGATACTAACATCATATAACTGAAGTGATGAATCCTCTCTTGAATAACGTCTTCCTTCCAATAATTCCACTCGACCCAACTATAATCATTTAATGTATGTCGTTCCATGATTTGACTATAATCAAAGCAGATTTTTCATATTGAATGTTGACAGTATTCTCAAGTCGAAAGAAGTGTGTAAATTAGTCACATCGATATTTTCTATTTCACCTTAGTTATATTAATGAATAGAAAATTATCGAGTGAGTCATTCCATAGTTATCCAATAACTATCAGTATGTAACCCCTTGGTGCCCCCCATAGTCATGAGTAATACACTGTCCAACATTTGAATAGCGTTACGTATTCTAGTCTTAACAAATACATTAATATCCAGTCTCGATGCATCTTGACTAGGAACATTTAAAATGATACATTTGTTTCATTGTGATAAATTACTCACGGTTACAACATTTTGTAACTACTATCACAAAACATATCATTTATAGATTTTCTATTAAATATACTTTTAATTAAATTTATTAATTAATATAAAAACATTATATCAAGTATATAATAGAAAGAAAGAAAATACCTTTATTTCGAACAAGATTGGTCAACGAGTTAGATATCTGTAACAAATTATATAATTGCCCCTAGGGCATACCTCTAACTCTATCACTTATATCATTATAACCATATACAATGAAAAATAAAATGAAAATCTTACTTTATTTCTAACAAGGTTCGCTATAAGAGTTAAGTTATATAATATTTTTTTTACAAAATTACCCTTGGGGAAAATCCTTAACTGTATCAATGACACCCACTTTAAATGCTCAACTTCTAAATCTTCAATATCAATGTAAATACCATCTTCCTAGGCATCTTCTGTAACATCCCAAAATTATTAATTTAAATTTGCTAACTTATTTGAACTTTTGGAAAATTAATTTGAAAGGTTTCAAAACAAATTAAATATTATTGATATTGAATATTACAAAAAACATATGGATATAAATAAAATATTTGGCAGTTTAAGCTATAAATAATAATAAAAAATATAAAAAAAACTAGAATTTGTGTCAAACATAAATATACAAGGTAACTCATAAGACAATTCCAATAAAAATAACATATGAAATACATATAGATTTGCATGTGAATTATGTAGACAAGGAAATAACAAAAATAAAATGTATGCAAGGCTAAAAAATAAATATCTATGTATAAAAAAATGCAAGCAAGAAGATTAAACAAAAAAAAGTGTACATACAAAATTCAAATAGGATTATATGTAAACATAAAAGGAAACATAAGCATTTAATGCTATCCATTCTCAAGCACAAATCAAAATCACTTTAGCCACCAAAAGAAAATATCTGGTCAAAGAAAAAATAATAAAATCTGACCAAAAGAAAAGTTCATAGTAGATAATACCTACCCTTATACAAACTATCTCCTTTATATATACATCCATATTAGTATAGTTCGTTCAAACAAAAACATAGCAAAGCCAGGAAGAAAAAAAGTAAAACATCGCTATATTTTCAAACTAAAAAAATCATTCAACTAAATAAAATAGGATTCAAAAGAAGATCAATTGCCGGCTTCCAAAAACAACAAAAAAAAAGTTGTTCTCTGTTTCAAGTTTGCTTCCAGGTGAGTAAATATATTATTTCAAAGTTTAATCTGGGTATTAGTTCATGGAACTTTGTACTTTGCTGTAAACAAAAAAGTTATAGTTCTGTATGTTTTCTGTGATACTGGAGATGTTTATATGACTTGTTCTTCTATATTTTTGGTTTCAGAGCAAAGTGAATTAGGAAAAATCAAATAAATCTTCATACAAACAATTTTAACTTAGGATTTTTTAAACAAAATAAGTTGTTTAAACTTGAATTACAGCCTAGAATTTGTTTTAAGCTTGATCATGAAGAGTTTGACTCTGTAACCTCAATTTTACAGTAAAAACAAAACCATATGATGAATTCGAGTAATTTAAATTATCGATTTGATTATATAACTTGAATGAACTTACAAAGATAGGATTTTTAAAATTAATATGATGATTTTTAATTAAGTATTCCAAGAGCAATTTATAGTTGAACAAAATTTGCCTTTTTTCCATTTTCTCATGATCGATCCAATATTGGGTGATGAAATTTTGTTTGAAGCTAGTTTATTGACCAAGGATTTCGGAAAATTGTCAAAAAAAATTTCTATTGCCTGAACTGATTAGACGAGTTCAATTTAGGGTTTAAGTTTGATTTTTACAGTGGTCTGGAAATGTGGTGATTTCGTCACCACGGGTTGATCGAGCAGCACGAAATTGAGAGGGAAAGTAGAGTGAGGTATCGGCAATGTGAAGCCGGAATTGGGGATTTTCTGATGAACGAAGTGAGTGGGACGAGGCGTTTTCGTTTTGGTGAGTTCGAGTTACAGTTCGAAGGAAAGGCTAAATTTCGTTTTCGAGTTTTTGGATTCGAATCGACCCTCGATTTCGAGTATAGGGGATTTTTGCGACTGCCGAAGGTCGCGAAGTTCGTCGGAGCGATGGCGCGACGCCGTGCACGTGCACAACATCGATTTTGTATCAGGAGGTTTTGAGCTTGGGGGGAACTCGAAGGAATGCTCGAGTAGGAGATGGGTTGGATCGAGTTTCTCGCATTCGTGTGGAGTTGATTCAGCAGTTGTTTAAGTTTAAACTTGAGCTAGAAAAAAAAGAAGAAAAAAAAGAAAGTACGGTGAGGCACGAGAGAGTGACTCGGGGAAACGTAGGGGGAAACTCGAGTAACACTCGAGTAAAATCCTGGGGTAATCTCGGGTTCTGTTTTCGAAAGCATTAAGCCTAATTAAATTTAAATTAAATGTTGTAAACAAAATTTAGTACTAATGAAGTAATTAATATTTGACAAATTAAGCTAAAAAACTATTCTAAGTTTAAATTATTCAAGTAAATACTTAACATCATTTTTAATCTTAATTAATATTCCGATTGAATAGTTAAAGTGTCTAAGGGTTAAATATTCTTATTAATATTTGACAAATTAATATTAAAGATAAGGGTTAAAGTTAACATTAAAGCTTTTTGTAATTGTAATAAATTGATTTCAAAGTAATTAAGGAAGATTTTAAAATATTAATTAAGATAGATAATTATAATTAAATAATTGTTAAAGGGTAATTAAGAATAGTTAATTAATTTATTAACTAAGTAATTAAGGATTTATAATTGTAAATTAAAATTGGTTAATTAATAATTAAGTGTCTAATTTATTTGTAATTAAGAATGGTTAATTAGATAATTTAAGTTGACTAATTTATAATTAGTAGTTAATTAAGTTAATTGATTAAGAAATAATTAATTAATAAATTTGATTAAGATTTAATTAATTTATTTATCATTAAGAATAATTAATCATTGATTTAAAATAATCAATAGAAATAGTTATGTGGTTAATTCATTTAAACCACATTCACCTTAATTAAAAAATGATTAACCATTATCAAATGTTGTGTACTGAATTGATATTTCCATTGTGATACTGTGTGATGTGAATTGCTTTGTGTTGAACTATGATTTGTGATTTGTTCCTGTATGTATATGAAAACCCTTTTTCACATAAAACAGTATTTAAACTTCGATGCGACAGGGAGTCAGATTCCAGTTGGTTATCCGAAACCCACATCGAACCCTGAATGTGAATCTTCGTGATTGATACATCCACGTGTTTTAAAATTAAGCGCTCACTATTTGGATTAGCCGGGAGATGACCTTTGTGTCATATAACTCATTCTGAATAGTGATACGACAAAATGAATAGCATTTGAAGACGGTGGTGAAGACCGGGTGTCTTCGAAAATGATAGGATAACCTATCGAATGTCTCTGCACTGAGTTGCTCCGGTATAGAGAACTCCAAATGTGATGGGGAGTCCAATCGGGATTGTGGATACCCGGATTTGCAAGGGCTTCTGCCTTTATTGGACGAAGTGCCTTCGGTTCTGTTCGGACTCGGAATAGACTTGTATGGTTGTGTGTCTGACATTACACTTTGAGATATAAAGCAGATTTCTTTCAAATACATATCTGTTGGTTGCGGAGAATTTATTCTCTTAGCTTAACACCCTTCTTTGAGACGTAGAGCTCATAGGTTATGTAATTGAAGGTTATCCGTGATATACTCCCAATTTGGTAGTGTGGCATGCTAAGTGTTGCTGTGTGTTGATGATCATTTGTGATCAAAGCATGGCTTTTGTGTAAAGCGTAGCTTTATGGACGAGACCTCATCGGACCTCACACCCCGAAAATGGTCGAAACAGGAAAGATGCGGCAAGGTTATGAGCGTCGCACCCTTTAGGGTACGTCATTTTCTTCTGGAAAAGGTGGTATCATGGTATGGAGCCCAGATACTTAACCTATGTGGTTGCTGCAATCTCATTTACCGTGTGGTTGTTGCTTTGTGGTAGAGGGCCCTCGGATAAAGGTCGCAAACAACCGGGGGTGGCATACTCGAGTAGTAGTTACCTAGTTACAGAGGTAGTCCGGCCTTGTGTTGGCAGAGAGCCGGGTAGGTTCTCAGGACGTCCCTCCAGAGGCGTACCCATGTGTCGGTAGGAAGTTCCTTAGCCTGACCGTTTGTTGGAAACCTAATTCCCGATACGAAATCAGTACGGTTTTAGTTGTATAACCTGCCATTTACTTATGGTGGTCACCACTGTTTAGATTGTAGCTATAGTACGCATAATACGGAATGTCTATGCTGGCTAAGATTAATATTATACTTTCGAAATGATTTTCTACACTATGCACTAGTAATAATATTTAAGAATTTTTCCCGTATCAAGCATTTTTGACTATCGTAAGAAGAAATCTCCTCCAATTCTGCGATTGCATTGTGTGTGGCGGGAGGACTTATGGTAGTTTCATTTTCCAAAAAGCATACCGGATTTTCTTGTATAAATCTGTTTATTTGAAAGAAACTATTTTTGTTTACTCATACCAGTCCCATGTCTGACCCAGAGTTTATTGTTTCCTTTCTAAACTCCGGGTGCCCATCAATTCCACACGGGCAGCCTAGTAGCAGGTTTCCATGTTCTGGTGTTAGCAGTATTTTGGAGGCTTTTACCCTGGAGATATTTTGAATGCTTTGGATATCAAGGTGCTTAGTTTTTGGAAGTTTTCTATCACTTCATTCCTTTGAAGACCTTTTGGCATATGATCACTTGTTGTTCTATTATGATGTTCTACTTGAAGTTGTGATATATGTACTATGATATTGTAATGGATATTATGATGATGTCGTATTTGTGATGTAATGCATGATATTCATTCTGTTTCCGCCGTTTTATATTCATCTAATGTTGTTATAAGCTCCATCCGACTGGAGTTCGATGTTTGAATTTTTGACAATCGAATACAAGTGAGGTATTTAGTGTCAATTTTTGAACATTAGATTTTGGGTCGTGACAAAGTGGTATCAGAGATGAAGGTTGAGTAAGAACTTTAGCTATGGAGTATAACGCATTAGATGGATCATTAGAGATAGGGTGAATTATACCTTAGAATGATTATAACAGAGACCGAAACTTCAAATTTTCTTGGTCTATTTCTTTTAACTGCTGATATTCCTTAAGATATCTCGTCCGTATATCTAAATCAATTTTATTACTCATTACAGATAGTAAGAATGAGAGGACGAAGAGGAAGAGCTGGGGGGCGAGGAAATGCCACAGCACCTAGTCAAGTTCCCCCAACAGCAGAAGCAGCTTTATCTATTCAGCATCAGCCGAATCTGGCAGATTTATATAAGAGTTTCTCAAGGCTTGGTGGTAAGCCTTCACCGTTAAGGAGTCGATTGTTGAGGCCCAAGCATGGATCAGATCATGTGAAAGAATCTTTAGAGGACTAAAGTTCCAAGACGAACAGATGTGACTCATAGCTTCTTGGCAACTTCAAGAAGAAGCTTTAGCATGGTGGTCGACAGTTACTGTAGATAAACCAGAAGACAAGTTTACTTGGGAGAGATTTAAAGAAGTATTTGGGAAGCGCTATATGCCATCGGCTAGAATTTCTCGAATGTACCAGGAATTCAACGACTTAAAGCAAGGGAGCTTGTCATTCGAGGAGTATCTAAACAAATTCAATGAATTATCTCGTTTTGGTCCAGAGTTGGTTAACACACCTTTAAAGAAGTGAATAGGAAGTTCCACGAAAGGATGACTGGCCACGTCAAAGAATCCTTTTCAGATTTGGTTGACATGGGATACAGATATGCCACACTTGACATGCAAAAAGCCCCGGTGGAAAAAGGAAATCCGAGCAATAAAAATTGAAAGAAGAGGAAATTTGGAGGCAAGAAACCATGGCGGAGTAAGGAGAAAAAGAAGAGCAATCAGGGAAGCACAGCAGAGAATGTCACTTGCTTCAATTGTTTAGAAAAAGGCCACTACTCAAACAGCTGCAAGAAACCAAAGAATGACCAATCCATACAAGCGAAGCCCATGAAATGTTATTATTGTCAGAAATTGGGACACGAAGTTAAAGATTGTCCAACCATGAAGCAAGCTCAGACAGCCAAGGTGTACACGGTCAAAGAAAAACCTGCATCTTCCAAATCGGAAAAGGGGAAAGGAGTTCTGGAAGGTAATCTTACTATTTATGATAGCATTGTTAGAGTTCTGTTTGACACGGGCGCTACACATAGTTTTATCTCTCAGCAAGCCATAAATGAATTAAATCTTGAACCTGATTTTGTTGATAAGCCTATATGCGTAAAGAATCCAGTTGGAGGTCCCGTGAACCTTTGTCTTCGATGTAGAGACGTTCCTATCTCATATTCTTGTTACCAATTCCCTATCAATCTCTTTGTCCTTTATTTTAACGAGTTTGAAGTCTTACTCGGAATGGAATGGCTAGCAAAATATGAAGCTAAATTGGATTGCAATAATCGACTGATTTTGATTAAAACCAAATTTGGAGATTTCATCGAGATTTCTTGTGAGGACCGACGTATTTGAAGAAGTGAAATCTCTACCTCCACACCGAGAAATAGAATTCAAAATCGACCTAGTACCCAATGCTCGTCCTGTCGTTCACGCAAGTCGCAAGATGGCGCCCAAGGAAAGGGTTGAATAGTCCAGCAATCCAATGATTTACTAGAAAAAGGGTTAATTTGTCCTAGTGTTTCTGAATGGGGTTCAGCCGTAGTGTTTGTTGCTAAATCGGATGGATCTTTGAGATTGTGTGTTGATTACCACGATCTCAATAAGCTGACTCTCAAGAATAAATTTCCTCTACCTAGAATTGATGATCTGTTTGATCAATTGCACGACGCTCGTTTCTTTTTGAAGATGGATCTAGCCCAGGGGTTCCATCAACTACGAGTCACCGAAGATTGTGTTCATTTGACCGCTTTCAGGGGTCCTAATATGTTCTACGAATGGTTAGTCATGCCTTTCGGGCTAACCAATGCTCCAGCATACTTCATAGATCTTATGACTCGTGTATTCTGGGAAGTATTGAATAAATTTGTGCTTGCGTTTATTGATGATATTTTGGTCTATTCCAAGACCAAAGAGGAACATGCCGAGCATCTTAGAATCGTTTTGGAGATATTAAGGAGGAATGTTTTATTCGCAAAATTTTCCAAATGCCAATTTTAGGTCAAAGAAGTCAAATTTCTACGCCATATTGTTAATGAAGAAGGAATTTCTGTTGATCCTAGCAAAATTTCCACTATTCTTGATTGGAGGAAACCCACTACCCCAAAAGAAGTTCGAAGCTTTTTGGGTTTAGCAGGTTATTATTGGAAGTTTGTTCAGGACTTTTCTAAGATAGCTAGTCCGTTGACTAAGCTAACAATGAAGGATGTAAAATTCAATTGGACTCCGAAATGTGATGAAGCTTTTCAGGATTTGAAGAAGAGATTAACCACCGCTCATGTTCTCGCTATTATCAACGGGAATCAAGGATTATCTATTTATACCGACGCTTGCGGTGATGGTTTAGGTACGGTATTATTGCAGAATGAGAAGGTAATTGCCTGTGCGAGTAGACAGTTACGTCCTCATGAAAGAAATTATCCAACCCATGATTTGGAGCTTCTAGCTGTTATCTTCGTTTTAAAAATATGGCGACATTATCTTCTGGGTGAAAAATTCGAATTATTCACCGACCACAAATCTTTGAAATATCTCTTTACCCAAAAAGATTTAAATCTGTGACAACAACATTGGTTGGAATTTTTGGCATCTTATGACCTAGACATACTATATACGCCCGGAAAAGCAAATGTAGTTGCCGATGCTTTAAGTAGGAGATATGTTATTCTTGCTCATCTTGTTATCGCTCCTACTCTTCTTAAGAGGATCGCGAGCAAACAGTATGAAGACGAGTTTCTTCGGGGAATCTATAAAAGAACATGCCAAGGGGAAGATACTAGTTTTGAGATGGATAGTAGAGGAGTTATAAAATTAAAAGGCAAAATATGTGTCTCAAACTTCCCTGATCTGAAACGAGAAGTTTTGGACGAATGTCACAAATCTAAACTTTGCATCCATCCAGTAGTTAACAAGATGTATCGTGATATTAAAAGAACTTTCTGGTGGAAGACAATGAAAAGGGACATATCTATATATGTGAGTCGCTGTGCTACTTGCCAACAAATCAAAAGCGATCAAAAGAAAATGGCGGGTTTACTTCAGCCTTTAGAGGTATCCAAGTGGAAATGGGACCAAGTATCGATGGATTTCATCGACAGGTTGCCTCGTACTCGGAAAGGCAATGAAGAAATTAGGGTTATTGTGGACCGTTTGACTAAGACAGCCCACTTTTTGCCAATGAAATCTACCCGCACGGCGGCAAGTTTAGCCGAGTTATATGTGAAAGAAATTGTCCATCTCCACGGTATTCCTAGCAGTATAGTGAGTGATCGTGACCCGCTCTTCACTAATAGATTTTGGGAGGCATTTGAAGACGTATTAGGAACCAAACTGAATTTCAACACTGCTTATCACCCACAATCTGATGGGCAGACGGAGAGGATTAACCGAATCTTGGAAGACCTATTTGCGTGCTTGTATACTTGATTTTGGTGGTTCTTGGGAGGACCATTTACATCTGGTCGAATTCTCATATAACAATAGCTATCAGGCCAGTATAGAGATGGCTCCTTTTGAGGCTTTATATGGTCGTCCGTGTCGATCACCCACATGCTGAATTGAGGCAGGTGATAGACTCGTTCTTGGACCGGATATGATTAAAGAAGCCACGGAGAAAGTTGATTTTATACGGAAGAAATTGAGGATGGCTCAAAGTCGTCAAAAGAGTTATTATGATCGCAGAAGAAGGAATTTGGAATTCCAGATTGGAGACTCTGTCTTTCTTAAAGTATCTCCTATGCGAGGTGTATTAAGGTTTGGGAAGACCGATAAGCTGGCACCACGCTATATTGGTCCTTTTCCTATTCTGGAGAGGATCGGTTCTTTAGCTTATCAAGTGCAGTTGCTTAGATGGTTATTTAGCGTGCATGATGCGTTCCACATTTCTAATCTTCGAAAGTATGTGCACGATCCAGATAGTATTATTGAAGAAACTGCTCAGCAGGATCTCGACATCACCCCTAATTTAACAGTCAAAAGAGAACCGATAAAGATTGTAGATCGTGATGAAAAGCAATTGAGAAACAAAGTTGTGAAACTAGTTAAAGTTCAGTGGAGTGGCGATCCAAAGGACTGCACTTGGGAAACTGAAGATAATATGCGGAAATCTTATCCCAATTGCAAAGTGGATATCTCGGTTTAAACTGGTAAGCTATTTCCTTATTCTTTTCTGAATTCGTATATTCTTTATTTGCTTTTCTCTCTCTTTCAAATTTCGAGGACGAAATTTTCTTAAGGGGGGGTATCTGTAACATCCCAAAATTATTAGTTTAAATTTGGTAACTTATTTGAAATTTTGGAAAATTAATTTGAAAGGTTTCAAAACAAATCAAATATTATTGATATTGAATATTACAAAAAACATATGGATATAAATAAAATATTTGGTAGTTTAGCTATAAATAATAAAAAAATTATATAAAAAAAAACTAGAATTTGTGTTAAACATAAATATATAAGGTAACTCATAAGATAATTCTAATAAAAATAACATATGAAATACATATAGATTTGCATGTGAATTATGTAAACAAGGAAATAACAAAAACAAAAATGTATGCAAGGCTAAAAAATAAATATCTATGTATAAAAAAAATGTAAGCGAGAAGATTAAATAAAAAAATGTACATACAAAATTCAAATAGGATTATGTGTAAACTTAAAAGGAAACATAAGCATTTAATGCAATCTATTCTCAAGCAAAAATAAAAATCACTTCATCCACTAAAAGAAAATATCTGGTCAAAGAAAAAATAAAAAAATCTGACCAAAAGAAAAGTTCATACTAGATAATACCTACCTTTATACAAACTATCTCCTTTATATACATCCATATTAGTATAGTTTGTTCAAACAAAAACATAGCAAAGCCAGGAAGAAAAAAAGTAAAACATCACTATATTTTCAAACTAAAAAAATCATTTAACTAAATAAAACAGGATTCAAAAGAAGATCAACTGCATGTTTCCAAAAACAATAAAAAAAAGTTGTTCTCTATTTCAACTTTACTTCCAGGTGAGTAAATATATTATTTCAAAGTTTAAATCTGGGTATTAGTTCATGAAACTTTGTACTTTGCTGTAAAGAAAAAAAAATATAGTTCTGTATGTTTTCTGTGATACTGGAGATGCTTATATGACTTGTTCTTCTATATTTTTGCTTTAAGAACAAAGTGAATTAGAAAAAATCAAATAAATCTTCATACAAACATTTATAACTTAGGATTTTTTAAACAAAATAAGTTGTTTAAACTTGAATCACAGCCAAGAATTTGTTTTAAGCTTGATCATGAAGAGTTTGACTCTGTAACCTCAATTTTACAGTAAAAACAAAACCATATGATGAATTCAAGTAATTTAAATTATCGATTTGATTATATAACTTGAATGAAATTACAAAGATAGGATTTCTAAAATTAATCTGATGATTTTTAATTAAGTATTCCAAGAGCAATTCACAGTTGAACAAAATTTGCCTTTTTTTCCATTTTCTGATGATCGATCCAATATTGGGTGATAAAATTTTGTTTGAAGCTAGTCTATTGATCAAGGATTTCGGGAAAATTGTCAAAAAAAATTCTATTGCAAGAATTGATTAGACGAGTTCAATTTAGGGTATAAGTTTGAGTTTTACAGTGGTCTGGAAACATGGTGATTTCCTCACTACGGGTAGATCGAACTGCACGAAATTGAGAGGGAAAGTAGAGTGGGGTATCGGCAACGTGAAGCCGGAATTGGGGATTTTCTGATGAACGGAGTGAGTGGGGCGAGGCGTTTTCGTCTTGATGAGTTCGAGTTACAGTTCGAACGAAAGGCTAAATTTCGTTTTCGAGTTTTTGGATTCGAATCGACCCTCGATTTCGAGTATACGGGATTTTAACAACTTGCCGAAGGTCGCAAAGCTTGCCGGAGCGATGGTGCGACGCCATGCCCATGCACGACATCGATTTTGTATCAGGAGGTTTTGAGCTTGGGGGGAACTCGAAGGAATGCTCGAGTAGGAGATGGGTTGGCTCGAGTTTCTCGCGTTCGTGTGAAGTTGATTCAGAAGTTGTTTAAGTTTAAACTTGAGCTAGAAAAAAGAAAAAAGAAGAAAAATAAGAAAGTATGGTGAGGCACGAGAGAGTGACTCGGGGAAACGTAGGGGGAAACTCGAGTAACACTCGAGTAAAAACCTGGGGTAATCTCAGGTTCTGTTTTCGAAAGGATTAGCCCTAATTAAATTTAAAGTAAATGTTGTAAACAAAATTTAGTACTAATGAAGTAATTATTATTTGACAAATTAAGCTAAGAAACTATTCTAAGTTTAAATTATTCAAGTAAATACTTAACATCGTTTTTGATCTTAATTAATATTCTAATTGAATAGTTAACTTAAAGATAAGGGTTAAAGTTAACATTAAAGCATTTTATAATTGTAATAAATTGATTTCAAAGTAACTAAGGAAGATTTTAAAATATTAATTAAGATAGATAATTATATTAAATAATTGTTAAAGGGTAATTAAGAATAGTTAATTAATTTATTAACTAAGTAATTAAGGATTTATAATTGTAAATTAAATTTGGTTAATTAATAATTAAGTGTCTAATTTATTTATAATTAAGAATGGTTAATTAGATAATTTAAGTTGATTAATTTATAATTAGTAGTTAATTAAGTTAATTGATTAAGAAATAATTAATTAATAAAGTTGATTAAGATTTAATTAATTTATTTATCATTAAGAATAATTAATCATTGATTTAAAATAATCAATAAAAATAGCTATGTGGTTAATTCATTTAAACCACATTCACCTTAATTAAAAAATGATTAACCATTATCAAATGTTGTGTATTGAATTGATATTTCTGTTGTGATACTGTGTGATGTGAATTGCTTTGTGCTGAACTGTGATTTGTGATTTGTTCCTATATGTATATAAAACCCTTTTGCCCATAAAACGGTATTTAAACTTCGATGCGACAGGGAGTCGGATTTCAGTTGGTTATCTGAAACCCACATCTAACCCTGAATGTGAATCTTTGTGATTGATACATCCACGTGTTTTAAAATTAAGAGCTCACTATTCGGATTAGCTGGGAAAGGACCTTTGTATCATATAACCCATTCCGAATAGTAATACAACGAAATGAATAGCATTTGAAGACGATGGTGAAGACCGGGTGTCTTCGAAAACGATAGGATAACCTATCGAATGTCTCTGCACTGAGTTGCTCCGGTATAGAGATCACCACATGTGATGGGGAGTCCAATCGGGATTGTGGATACCCGGATTTGCAAGGGCTTCTTCCTTTATTGGACGAAGTGCCTTCGGTTCTGTTCGGACTCGGAACAGACTTGTATGGTTGTGTGTCTGACATTACACTTTGAGATATAAAGCAGATTTCTTTCAAATACATATCTGTTGGTGGCGGAGAATTTATTCTCTTAGCTTAACACCCTTCTCTGAGACGTACGAGCTCAGAGGGTATGTAATTGAAGGTTATCCGTGATATACTCCCAATTTGGTAGTGTAGCATGCTAAGTGCTGCTGTGTGTTGATGATCATTTGTGACTATTTGTGATCAAAGCATGGCTTTTGTGTAAAGCGTAGCTTTGTAGACGAGACCTCATCGGACCTCACACTCCGAAAATGGTCGAAACAGGAAAGATGCGGCAAGGTTATGAGGGTCGCACCCTTTAGGGTTTGTCATTTCCTTCTGGAAAAGGTGGTATCGTGGTATGGAGCCCAGATACTTAACCTATGTGATTGTTGCAATCTCATTTACTATGTGGTTGTTGCTTTGTGGTAGAGGGCGCTCGGATAAAGGTCGCAAACGACCGGAGGGTGACATACTCGAGTAGTAGTTACCTATTTACAGAGGTATCCCAGCCTTGTGTTGGCAGAGAGCCTGATAGGTTCTCGGGACGTCCCTCTAGAGGCATACCCATGTGTCGGTAGGAAGTTCCTTAGCCTGACCGTTTGTTGGAAACCCAATACGAAATCAGTACGGTTTTAGTTGTATAACCTTCCATTTACTTATGGTGGTCTCCACTGTTTAGATGGTAGCTATAGTACGCATAGTACGGAATGTCTATGCTGGCTAAGATTAATATTATACTTTCGAAATGATTTTCTACACTATGAACTAGTAATAATATTTAAGAATTTTTCCTATATCAAGCATTTTTTACTATCGTAAGAAGAAATCTCCTCCAATTCTGCGATTGCATTGTGTGTGTGGCGGGGGATCTTATGGTAGTTTCATTTTCCAAAAAGCATACCGGATTTTCTTGTATAAATCTGTTTATTTGAAAGCAACTATTTTTGTTTGCTCATACCAGTCCCATGGTAGTTTATTGTTTCCTTTCTAAACCCTGGGTGCCCATCATTTCCACACGGGCAGCCTAGTAGCAGGTTTCCGTTTTTTGGTGTTAGCAGTATTTTGGAGGCTTTTACCTTGGAGATATTTTGGAAGCTTTGGATATCAAGGTGCTTAGTTTTTGGAAGTTTGCTATCACTTCATTCCTTTGAAGACCCTTTGGCATATGATCACTTGTTGTTCTATTATGATGTTCTATTTGGAGTTGTGATATATGTATTATGATACTTTGATGTTGTAATGGATATCATGATGATGTTGTATCTGTGATGTAATGCATGATATTCATTCTGTTTCCGCTGTTTTATATTCATCTAATGTTGTTATAAGCTCCATGCGACTAGAGTTCGATGTTTGAATTATCGACAATCGAATACAAGTGAGGTATTTAGTGTCAATTTTCGAACATTGGATTTCGGGTCATGACATCTTCATTCCTATGTTTTGACACCCAAGATTCTCTTTCTATCATGTCACTCTTAAAATTACTACGATAAAAAACTTTAGAAACATGACATCTTGACTTAGTATATTCATATTGAACTAATATCTCCTCAAGCAATCCATGAAATAACTCTACCTTCACAATCTTCATAAACATATAATGGGCCTTCACCTTAATCAAAAACCCTAATATAAGATCAATTTTGTCCCCATTACCGTCTTTACATTTGATGGAGTACCCAAAACATTAAAAATAACACTAATCACCTTTTCCACAACACAAAATCCGAACAAAGAAATCTCACTCAAATCAGCACTGTAAAAGATAATTCTTTAGGGAGATTCAAACATAGATACCACTTTTGAGGCAATTTTGAATTAAAAAACATGCGAACCATCTTTTAAAAAGCTTCCACATTAAACCACATTTTTAAATTGTTATTTAATATTTTTAATAAGAAATTTATTTTAATTAATTTTTTATAACTTCTAGTTTTGTCGATAAACGAATAATATGAAATATTATTTTTTCGTATATTTTGTAGTGTCTTTAATCCTTTATGAATTTTGATGAACTAATGAATTTTGCTAGAATTTTTTAAAACAAATAGAACATTTTTTTTCAACATTTCCATTTTGTTTGAAGAAAGTGTACTTTTGGACAAATTTGATTTTTCTTGAAGAACTTTATGAAAATATTTAGACTTTTCTAAAAACGTTTCTTTGGAAATATTTGATTTTGTTAAAAGATGAATCTTCGTTGAAAAAAAAAAACCAAACTTTTGAAGAAAAATGACACTTTTATTGAAAATATTTGATTTTAAACTAATGTATGTATTTCACACAGTCATTTAATTTATTGATGCTATATCGGTCTTGAATAAAATTAAAATCTCATTTGATTCATTTTTATTTATTAAATTGCCGTTTAGTTTTTTCAACATGAACGGATGAGGTAGTATACACCTTACCCGTATATTGCTAAGATACTATATAGTTTTGGGGTAAGCGGAAGAAATTAACATTGGTACTGTAAATGCTTTAATGAGGAGAGAAGCCAAATGTTGGGCGGGGCTTTTGAATCATTGGACACACGTTCTTTCTTCAGCCAGAGCACTCAAGTTTAACCTAAATGTTCATCTTCCTCCTCCTGTAAATGTCCAAACTCACATTTCAATTGAAGTAAAATTAATGCTACAGGTAGATGTCAACAGGAACACCTCTACACGATGTTTTCAGGTATAACACAAGTCAACATTTCTCAAAACAACACCAAATAGAAGTACAAAAGGAAGAGTTCGAAATTTTAGGTTTTTCCCTGTCTTTATCGTTTGTCCGGATTTTATAGTAGGGAAGTAATTTCACTGCTAAACGTGATGGCTATGGAGCTCTATCTGCTTGATCCTCCCTGAATTCCGGTAAGGATTTGAAATTTTGAATTGGTTCTTACTCTTACTATGTCGTTAAACTTATTTTAATTAATATTTACACTACAATATCAGTTTTATCCGCATACGTTACATCAAATTATCTTATTTGATGTACAGGAGGTTCATAGGATCATAGCAAGATTTGATTGACATGGATCTGTATAAAATTGAATTTTTTTTTTGGTACCGTCTGGATCTGAAATATATGCAGTGAAATTTTGAGACGGAGTGATCAGTCATGGTTTATTGAAAAAAGGGAAAAGGAGTGGTGGAGGTGCAGGGAATCGAACCCCGTGCCTCTCGCATGCGAAGCGAGCGCTCTACCATATGAGCTACACCCCCAATCGTATTATGATTTTGTATTTCTTGCTTCCATCAAAAAGAAATTGTCATCCATTTTGTACTGCCCCTCCTAGGGCTGCATAAAGGTTGAGTTGAATTGGATTGGACTGAATACTTCACTCGACCTATATAGGTATGAGTTAAAGTTAGAGTACCATAACATAGAATTCATTCACTACATATTTAGTCAAGAACGTTGTTTCAAAATACATTTAAAATGCTCTAAAAATATTTCTCTAAAAGCTCACAATCAATCCTATGGGTTTTTGGCGAATCTAATTTTACTTGGATTGACATCAAATATGATTTTTTAAGCATATATTTATTCTAGAATACACATGATCTATTATAGCTTTAAACTGCTCTAATTTTACTTGGACCGATATTGAATGAGTTTCTTAGATAGGATTGGATTGGATTAAAATAAAGTTGGATGGAATAAAATATCACACCCGACATGTACGTGGTATGTGTTAAAAGTTGTAACCTATATCTAATCCAAACTTGGTTGGTGGTTGAGTTTGGCTAGGTTTACGTGGGTTGAGCCAGATTGGTTGGTATGTTGGATTAGGGTCAAGTATGAGTTGTCTGCCCCTAGGTCCGTGGACTGGATAGAGTAGACTAACTACTAGGGAACACCGATCCTATAGACATAGATGTTAGAGGCCCTTTACAGCGATGAATGAGATATTGTCTCACATCGCCAAAAATATGTGCAGTTTTATGTTTATATAGTAAATCTCTCAAACCTATATTGGTTCTTAGGGTCAGATAATTTTATACAAGGGAGGGGACTTATATGGCCATGAACTAACGCACACGCCGTCCGCCTGTCCTGTATCGAACCAAATCGGGTGCGGGTCCAATAAGAGCAGATTGTGTTATGTTTTTGCCAGACAAAAGTGAACAGTTTTTTGACTGTTTAAATTCAAACAAATGAGAGTCACATCTGTTTGAACGGAGATGGGCGCTGCTTTTTCAAACGAAGAGACCGGTTTCATATGAAACGAAGAGACGCGACCGGTTTCCAACGGATATAGTCATTGCGAATTTGCTGTGTTGCAAATTGAAACGAAGAGACGCGTCCTTTTTTCAACGGATGTAGTCGTTCCAAATTTTCTGAAGAGACGCGGCTTTTTTTCAACGGGTGGAGGCGTGGGGAATCAAACCCTGTGTCTCTCGCTTGCAAAGTGAACACTATATCATATGAGATCTTGTTCCCACTAACTGAAATTGTCATTCATATTATGTTGTTCATTGACTTTTATAGAGCAGAATGCCTGCTTCAATCCTTTAAAGATAGCTATGAATGATTAATCTCTGATTGATCCATGTTGTAAAAGCTTCATTAGAATTTGAACTGTTAAGTAAATATAACAAATACAACAAATTATTCACAACAATTATCATTAATCACCAAACTATCCTATATTGTTTAGTAGTGGCGAATTATTTTAGTCAATATCACCAAATTAAGCATACTTATCTTTCTGATATGATGGTTAAAGAGTTGACATAAGCTACATTTCTTGTGATTCAAGGAAATAATTTGTCCACAATATTCATTGGAATTAATAAATTTCCATTTGGATATTAAAGAGAAGAAATTTGGATAGTAAAGCTTATGTGGTTGCTTGATCTGAAACCGAATGGAACAAACGTGGTCATGTAGATAAATTTTATTTGCAATAATAAGCATGTAATATTTCATTCCTTTTTGACAAAAAGTTGTATGTCTTCTTTCCTTTAGAGAGAAGTTGTGATTCATTCTGTATTGGTCATTGGCTTAGATAGAGTTGACTAGGATTGTTATGATAATGTTACCCGTTACCAATGCGAAAAAACGACCACGTATCGATACCATAGGTAAGGCAAAAGTGAATATTGATGCATTACCATTACAATTGGTAAAATGATAGTTCATATGCCGATAAATTGGTAAATTCTTGATTGGTAATGGTAAAATTTCCCTACACATAAAACATTAAAATTGTATTGCATTACAATTTTAATAATGGTATAACAAGCAAATATCTTGTTCCTAACTGTAACTTTGTTAATCCTTATATCAATATTTTGACTTCTTTTAAATAATATAGAAAAATTTCATGATTCATCACAAATTATTTACAACAATATGAAATAATAGCTTTGTTAATTGTAGACTTTGAACATAATAAAACTAAAAAAGAATCATCACCATAAATAATACTATAGACACCTTAAAAACTGATATTCAATAGTGTTTGTAGTTGCAATTAATTAAAACAGTGAAAACCAAAATTAGCATGACTAGTAAATTCTTCGTTATTATTGGTATATTTACCATTAACAACGATAAATTTACCATTATCAAACTAATAGTGTTGGTACACCGATATACGTTAATATTGGTTTTACCAATTGGTTGATGTTACTACGGTAACATTAAATTTCAATTACCATAACAACCCTAGATTAAACTAAGTGCTTAGATTCTTGTAGAGATGGTTATAAATGCTTTACCTTTGATTCATCCATGTTGTCAAAGCTTCATTGAAATTTGAACTATTCATTGAATATCACTAGTACAACAACTTAATTATATGGTTATTATTAATTATTGTTTTATTCTACTATATTTTTGTATAGTGGTAGAATATTTCAGTCACCATCATTGAATTAAGAGTACTTAACCTTCCAATATGATGATTGAAGGTTGACATAAACTGCATTTCTCGTGATTCTAAAAAAAAATTTGATCAACAATGTTCCTCGACATTAACTTGGATATTATGGAGAAGGTATTTGAGTAAGAAAGCTTATGAGGTTAACCAATGTTGCCAATGTGTGCGCTTTGGTGCAAAATAGCTCAAGCTGTAGCCACTGTGCCTTTTAGCAATCTAAGGCGCAGACGGTGCACAGGACTCAAATAAAGCACAAAAGGCGCACGAGTCGAAAAGCCCAAAAAGGTAGCTCCAATGAATTGTACAATATGAGATAAAATTTGGCCTTTAGCCGCAAAATCCGATCAGAATGTACCTATTTAGCTTTAGCATACCTGACAACTCATTTCTGACTTAATCTAGGTTTCGAACAAAATGAATTGAAGGTCTTTGTGACTTCTCATATTGAGTTGGGTTGGATATGTGAGATTCTATTCTCTAAATTACATGTATGTGCATTTTTTAAAAATGTAAAACTCGAATATCAATAGCAGTTTTTAGTTGCAGATGCTTGTGTAGCAAATACAAAAGATGATGCTCAAGGCGCACAAAAAGAGCGAGCCACAAGACGCATGCCATGTGCCTTTTCGCTTTGACTACTTTGGTGGTTGCTTGATATGAGCAAGAAGCATGATAAGTAAACAATTTTTTTTTAATATAAGACATACATATAGGTCGTGTTAACATGTGCCCATTTATCAATCGGGCGTACAGTAGGGGTTCGTTTACGGAGTAAATGACGAAAAATGACGGAGAAAAACCATACATTCATAAATTTGGAGGTGCAGGGAATCGAACCCTGTGCCTCTCGCATGCAAAGCGAGCGCTCTACCATATGAGCTACACCCCCATTCATGTCATAATTTTGTTTGTCTTTTACATATTAAATTAATTGTCATTCATTGCAGTATCGACCCTTAGCTTGAGTAGATTAGACTAATTGCTTAAGTAATGTCAATCATGTAGAGGTAGCTATAAATGGTTTGTAAAAGCTTCATTGGCATTTGAACTATTAATTAAATATCAAAAACACAGTAAACTGATATATGAATTTCATTAATTTACTGTATTATTGTTTAATTGGGGTGATATATTTCAATCAATTTAACCAGATTAAGCATGTTCACCTCTTTAACATAATAATTAGAGGGTGTACGTCCGCGGGTGCAGCACAGTGGAAATGAGGTGTTAACGCTAGAATTTGAATGCTAACACCCCGGTGTGTAAAGTGTAGTTGTGAAAGCACCACCCGATGATTCGGAAACAGAGTATAAGTAGAAAACCACAGAAAAAGCAGTAAACAACAGCGATTTTATAGTGGTTCGGCTTAATAGTTTGCCTACATCCACTTTGAATATCTTTATTGATGATTTCGTTACAAGTCGATAAAATTCTTCCCAAGTACAATACACTTTGAATTACTAAACACTTTGAACGAGTAGCTTAAACTTCAATGTAAGTGAAAGTCTTCAAATCCATGTCGGATGTATGAGATTCCTTCTTGAAGTTGTTGGTAGCGTTCTACGTGTCTTGAAAGCTTTGAGTGTCAAGTCGGTTTGGAATGCAGCAGAGTATCGGTGCTTGAAAAGAATGAGCCCCCCAAAAGTCCCTTTCTAGTTGGAGCTAGGGTCGTATTTATAGACATTCCTCGGAGTTAGGTCGTAACTCGTACATGACTCATGATAAGTCGTAACTCGTAGATGACTCATGGTAGGTTGCGGCCGACCTACTGGGTTTAGCTCATGGCTTGGTCCAAAGTTATGCACCCATTTGAATGAATGATACAAGTTCTAAGTCGTTCATGAGTTAACCAAATGCAACTTCCTTTATGCTAGCATGAGTCGTACACGACTCATCATAGGTCGTAAGTCGTCAACGAGTCATCTCATTACAGCATGGTATTGAACTTGTCTCTAAGTCTTAGGTCGTGAACGACTTATCTGCAGTTATAAGTCAGCTGCGACCCAAGTGTTGTTGACTCTTCCTTTTAGTGCTTTGAGTCGTCACTCCTTTAGGTCGCTAGGTCGTAACATCTTTAAGTCGTGGACTTTCTTAAGTCGTGACATTCCCTAAGTCGTTTAGGTCCTAACCTGTTAGGTTGTTAGCTCCTTAACTCGTAAGCTTTTAACTCGCAAGCTCTTTAACTCGTAGACTCCTTAACTCGTGGGCTCTCCCTGAGTCGTGAATCACTCAGTCTGTCAACTCATTAAGTCGCTCAATCTTTAAGCCGTAAACCGTTCGCTTCTTTAAGTCGTAAGTTGCACAATTCTTTAACTCGTGCAACTCCTCAATTGTTGAGTCGGTAACTTGTTAAGTCGTGAAGTACCTTGAGTCGTGAAGTACCTTGAGTCGTGAAGTACCTTGAGTCGTGAAGTAGCTCCTAACTCGTGAAGTCGGCAATCAGTTGAGTCGTCATTCATTTTAGGTTGGCAACGAGTTAAGGCTGTTGAGTCGGTAATCATTGTGAGTCGCGAGCCTGGTTTGAGTCGCTTGAGCAGAGGAGTTATAATTGCCCCTCGAAGTACACGCTTAAACCGTAAGTTGTGTGCTTCGACCCAGTGCATGAGTCGTAAACGACTCAAAGAGGCTCATGACTCATGACTCGTTAGTCCTTTCATCTTCCCCCCCTGTTTCGTATATAAGCCGTTGAGTCGGTCCTTCCTCCTTACTTTACTGCTTATCTGTTTTATTTGATCCTACCATTAATGATCCTTCAAGTTCCCAGAGACGAATCCAAGCTAATCAGTCATCAACTCATCTTCACCTTTTTATTGTTTAAGTGAATTCACCTTCTGTTCAATCCACGATCGCCATTGACTCACGAATCTGGACTCCCCATTTTCTGACTCCAATTCGTTTTTGTGTCGTGTTCCATCGCGAACCATGTTTTTGATTGATTTGCGACTACCATCGACCATATTGTTGTTATCGTTCGCGATAATATAGTAGTGCATCGGATTTGTCGCAAACTTGAAGCGATTCGAATTGGTGTTTTTTTTGGGTGATTTCCGACAATGTGAGGAGAAGATAATGGATTACAGTGTCTCGAATTAACTGGTCTGTGAGTTTGGAGGAGATGAGAAGGTCCTTAGCGGGTTAATGGGTTAGAAAGGAGTTAACTGGTTGAGGAGATGACCTAGAATTCTCACGACTTAGTTGGTTTTTTTTGGATTTACCGACTTAGGAATGTCTTGCAATCTCATCCGTCCACGACCTAATTTTTGGGTCGTGTTGAATTCCGGACGATTTAGGACTTAGGTCGTACGAGTGACTCAGCCCTTTAGATCCTTACCACAACTTATCCCTTAGGCCGTGAACGTCTCTAGCCATAAGTCGTGAACGACTCGGCACTTAGGCTATTTTCCATACCGAGTTGCTTCTTGTGGCTTAACCCTTGACCGACTCAAGTAGATGGGGCCTAGGCTTTGAGTCGCGGCCGAGACAGGACTTTGAGAAATTTGCTTTGTTCTGATTTGAAGCTTTTTCCTCTATGCACATTACGACTTACAGAACTTAACTTAACTCGCCGCATACCCCTTAGGTCGTGAACGAGTTGTCACTTAAAAGCATAATCCTAACTTGATTATTTAACTTGTATTACCGAACTGAATTGCCTAAACTCTGAATTGCCCAAACTTTAAATTGTTTGAACTTTGTTGCATTATTCCACAGATCCTGTTAACTTATAAGCTAATTACCTGCTGAAAATAACAACTACAGAAAACTAAGGCGAATATACTGTCATGGACTGCCCACATCAAATGACAGATTAGTTGACAGAAGGTAATTAACTTAAACAGATTGTGTGAACGAAGTGCTTCAATTCAACGAATTCAAGTAGAGTATTAAAGCAACATTGAGATAGTCGATTGAAATCGACCGGTTTGCACCAATACTGCACTTGAACCTTTTTTAAATTAACAAGTCCTGAAGTTTAGTAATCGTTCAATTGTCGATTAGTTTAAATTCAGTTATATTTACTTGTCATTATTAGTTTTGCACAACACTTCACACTTTTTAGGAAACGTGCACCTTCACATTTGAATATCCAGTTGCTTGTGTAGAATGACTTCCCAGCAAGAAGAGATAACAACACAGGCTGGAGTTGTTGCTCCTATTCCAGCTCCATTAATCAATCCTCCTGAAAGAGCCTCTTCTACTTTATCATACAAAGTTTTTCGCCAATTGTGCGCTCAGTTTGGTATTGCTGAATCAGATGCCATTCTTCCTGATAAAACCAACACTCCTGATGTGGCGCCTTCTGGCTTTGTACCGGTCAATCGACAAATGTGCCTGAGTGGGGGCATTCCTCCTTTCAATGACTTTTTCCAACAACTTCTTCATCAATTGGCCATCGCCCCATCCCAATTACACCCAATGGTTATGCCATTTTAATGGGGTTGTGTGTATTGTTTAGGAGGACGCTTGATCGATTCCCAAGCTTTGACGAGATTTTCTTCCTATGATCTTTCACCAGGACTAAAGATCACCCCTCTATTACTGTCGTGAGAAGTGCTCGAAATCGTAAATTGATCGTCGGTCTTCCTGACAGCGCTCATGGGTTTTTGACTCAATTTTTCTATGTTCGCTGTCCCCCGGGGTTTTACGCTGTATGAAGGGAAGGAAGTAAGATTAACCATTCTTACTTTGTTTGTTATCCGACTTTTGTGAGATTGAATTGCTAAGTGATAACTCCGCTTCTTCTTTTTTATTTTCAGCGCTCCCTTCTCCTTCTAGGGATCCCAGTCACAAGCCAACTTTCGAGAGGCTTAAGGCCATGCCAGTTAAGGAGAGAGACATTCAATTTCTGTTGAAAGATGAATTTTTGCATCAGTACGGACTTTTGCATACTTCTCGTTCTACACATCCTTATGAAATCCCAGACTCTCCGGCTAGAGCGTCGGATGCCCTAGCTTCTACCGATACATCCATACCAAAAGGACCTGCTCCCGAGGCTTCACTAGTGAAGTGTTCAACTCCGAAAGATGCTGCAGGGCCATCTGACAAGCCTGCACTTTCTCCAGTGATTGAAGAAGAAGAGCCCCTTCATCAAACCGGGGAGGATGTTGAGGAAGGAGTCGATGGAGGGAGCCTGGTTAGGCACGATGGTGATGACATCTTTGGGAGTTTAAGTGACATAATAATCACCTCTCAAGAGTTCTTTAAAGATAACTCTGCCAGTGTCAAAGTAATATCTCCGGCGATTGAAGCGACATCCATCCTTAAACAGACTCCTTTATCCCAAGAGTTGCCATTAGCTATAAAACCTGTCGTTACCCCTCAACCGACGAGCGGTTCGTAGTCCAATCCGACGCGTTTAGTTTACACATCACACATGACTAGGACTCTTTGACATCTTATACGCTTAGCTCTTCATACTTTCAAAAAATTCTAAAGTTGTGCTTTTTCCAATTTCAGGCTCTTCAATGAAGCGAGGTGGCTCGTATTATGATGACATCCAGCGATACGGGAGACACGGCCAATATGACTATAAGCGTTATCTTCCTGTTCAGAGAGAGACTGATGAAGAGAGGGCCGCTCGGAAGGCTCAGGAGAGACGTGCCCATGAAGAACGTTATGGAAGACCGGATGACCGATATGATTCTTCCCACAAAGAGGGTGACTCCCACAAACGCAAATCTCACGATGATAGAGGGAAGAGTCACATAACTGATGACCCGAGTAAACGGGCTAAAGTCAATGAGGAACCAACGCCCGCAACTTCTGAAAAGATTACTGCTCCTACTTCTTCTCAGTCTCCTGCCCCTTCCCGTACTGATATCCAGGCAATTATTACCAGGCCTTCTTACCAAGTTGGACCAGGTCCAGCCACTCTCCAAAGTCGATTTCCAAATTGGTGCTTAAAAGGAGTTCGCTTTGACCTTGACCTGGTTCCCATAGATAAAAATGCCATGCTACGGCACCTTGACGCCGTTAAAACTGACATTGAGAGGATGTGAAATTGGCAAAAACTTGTTGATGGGCTCCAAAGGGTGAACCGGGCCAATCTCGAAGCTATGCTGACCATGGAGAATGACAAAACCGAATGGCAAAAGACCCTTAAGCAACATGATGCAGAAATGAGGAGCATTGCCGATTATAATGAAAAACTTGAAGCGGAAGTTGGGAAACTCAAAGAGGAGCTTACCACTTCCTCCGCTTCTTATTCTCAAAGGGAGAGTGTGCTCCAGCAGCAGGTGCGGGACACTCATGCTGCGCAAAGGGATGCCGAGGCCAAGGCTGATGGGCTGGAGCAAATTGTAGAGGGCTATCGTACTGATATTACTCAGTTACGAGAGAAAACTAGCTTTCAGGTTGCAGAAATTGAAAAATTGAAAGCTCAACTATCTATAGTCGAAAGAGAGCGAGATGAGGCTATTGCTGGTAGAATTGCAGCTGAAGAAGCTCATGAAGCTACCAAAGCTGACGTCGGCTCGACATTATTTGAATTCTATTTGCAAAGTGTGTTAGGCCGTGGCAGTCTTGCATTTCTGGGTCCCATATATGAGGTTACCCTAGCTGAAGTATGGGAAGCCGCGCTTGATATGTTTAAAGGCACCGGGTATACTGAAGAGGAGCTAGAGGCGCACTACTTAGACTTCGAAGCCCGCGCGGCCCTTGCTAGAGGGAAGGAGCAACTTGCTAGATCGCGAGTTGAAATGATGGGGGAAGAGCATCAAGAAAAAGAAACAACTTTGACTGCCCTTGTCCCTCCTTCAACTTCAGTCGATGTTGACATTGTTGGTTCTAGCTCTCATACACCGATTCCTACTAAAGCTGATACCGAAGCCATAATTACACAAGCCGCAAATGAGCCCCAAGAGAGTGCTGAAGCTCATGACTACGAAATTGATGTGATACCACCAACTTCTCCAGGTAACCCTAATAATGCTCAGGGGGACAACTTGCCAGTTTCTTACAGATTTGACGAGCTTCTTGATTACTTCTTGAATCTCGACGAGCCATTGTCTCCTCTTTTTGTGGGAATTACTGACATTTTTGACTTTTCCTTTGTAGAGAAAGCGCCGAGCGTCATTCAAACTTCTTCACCTCCAGTTATTGTTCCTCTACCTCCCCCAATCACTCCTACTCCTCATCAGGGATCACAGGAAGAAATAATAGGTGCCCTTCGGGGCTTGGATGACCTAGCTGCTTCGCAAGAGCAAAAAGACGAAGGACTTGAGGGGGGCGAGATATCTCCGGAGCGGACTCCTTCTGATGACATAACTTTGTCTAAACTTGTTACTCCAGGAAGTGAGTCTTCTTCAAAGAGGAGAAAGAAGCGCGGAACATCAAAAAGGAGGAGGAAGAGCATCATTGCTACTGAAGAGGAACCGGAAGTTGAACCAGTTGTACCTCCCTCTCCTTCCTCCCTCATGCCTAAAGATCGACCCAAAAAGCTAACCATCCGGCCGGGTGAAGGGTCCAAGGGTGGCAAGAAGAAATGAAGATTCCAGTTTTTAGCTTTTTGTTTTTTGCACGTACTGGTCGGGGAATGTGCGGGTACCGGCCCCCACTTTCTTTATCTCGAAACTTGTATCTGTAAGAAATTGTAATAGAATTGAATAAAATGATCCTTTATTTGTACAAACTCTTGTTTGAATTTGAGAATGCATTTATTTTTTATTTTCGTACAAGTTTCTTTGCACGATATTGCAGTGAGCTTATGGTATACTATTCGAGCGCAATTTTACCGATGTAGTTATACCATGTTGCCCCTATACCATAAGCTCGTTGCAATATTTTATATTTTGAGGGGACTTGTACTTTTATTTTCTAGAGAATAATTATTCCACACTTGGAGGAATATTATTTTCGTTAAAAAACAGAGTGCAACTCCCTCCATATAAGTTTTTACACTTCATCCTTCGAAGATATCACCTTTTCTTTTGTGCATATACACATTTTACCAAGTGAATTCTTCTATGTGGTAAAGCGGGCCTCTGAAGAATACTTTAACTTCTTTTTGAGGAAGAGTACTTTCCAGAATAGGTGAATCATTCTTCCTTTGGAAGTTAAAGTGCGCCTTTGATGAGGGCTTCTTTTTTGTTACGCTACAGTAAAGGGCTTTTTGATTTTTGTTTCTTTGAAAAGTTGCACCTCTGAGGAGGGCTTTTTCACGTTTCAACACCTGGAGGTTTTATTTCAATCTTGGTGAAATGTGTGCCTCCGAAGAGGTCTTTTTGCTTGATTGTGCCTCCGGGAGGAGGTCTTTTCATTTCTGCCTCTGGGAAGAGGTTTTTTCTTTTTTTCTTTTTTTCTTTTTTTTTATATTTCAACTTTGGTCAAGTGAAACTCCGAATAGCGGCTGTTGCACTTAAACTCTTGGTGAAATGTGCCTCCGAAGAGGGCTTTACTTTGTTTTGCATTTCAACTCTGGTGAAGTGGACCTCCGAAGAGCGGCTCTTACACTTCAACTCCTGGTGAAATGTGCCTCCGAAGAGGGCTTTATTTTGTTTGGCATTTCAACTCTGGTGAAGTGGGCCTCCGAAGAGGTGTTCTTACACTTCAACTCCTGGTGAAATGTGCCTCCAAAGAGGGCTTTGATTGCCTGGAAGTTACTCTCTCATGGTTGGAGGGTCATGACTCCTCCAATCTTTTTTGTTGAGTAGAGAACTTTCTTTTTTGCGGCATATGCCTCGTTAGAGGTCTTTATCCTCCGAAGAGTTGTGCCTCCGAAGAGGGCTTGTGCCTCCGAAGAGGGCTTTGGTCTCTGAGGAGAAGCATTCTGTCTCCGTAGAGAAGCATTTTGCCTCCGAAGAGGGCTTTGGTCTCTGAGGAGAAGCATTTTGTCTCCGTAGAGAAGCATTTTGCCTCCGAAGAGGGCTTTGGTCTCTGAGGAGAAGCATTTGGTCTCCGTAGAGAAGCATTTTGCCTCCGAAGAGGGCTTTGGTCTCTGAGGAGAAGCATTTTGTCTCCGTAGAGAAGCGTTTTGCCTCCGAAGAGGGCTTTTCTTCCGATTGTACCTCTGGGGAGAGGCTTTTTGTTTGATTGTGCCTCTGGGAAGAGGTCTTTTCATTTCTGCCTCTGGGAAGAGGTCTTTTTTGTTTGCTTGTGCCTCTGGGAAGAGGTCTTTTTGTTTCTACCCCTAGGGAGAGGCTCTTATTTTTCCCTGTTCGTTGGGAAGCGGGCCTCCGAAAAGGGCTTTTCACATTTCATCTCACGGGAGCGTATCGACCGATTATGGTGAAATGTGTGCCTCTGAGTAGGGTTACTGCCTGGAAGTTTGGAGTTTCTTTCTCTCGGTTGGACGGATTCACGGGAGTGTATCGACCGATCATTCCGCAACTTTGTAACGAGAAAGATCTCTCTTTTTCTGGTTGGCCCGCTCGAGGTCTTTTAGCATTTCAACTGTGGTGAAATGGGCCTCCGAAGAGGGCTTTTTTCACGTTTCAACACCTGGAAGTTTTATTTCAATCTCGGTGAAACGTGTGCCTCTGAGTAGGGTTACTGCCTGGAAGTTTGGAGTTTCTTTCTCTCGGTTGGACGGATTCACGGGAGTGTATCGACCGATCATTTTGCAACTTTGTAACGAGAAAGATCTCTCTTTTTCTGGTTGGCCCGCTCGAGGTCTTTTAGCATTTCAACTGTGGTGAAATGGGCCTCCGAAGAGGGCTTTTTTCACGTTTCAACATCTGGAAGTTTTATTTCAATCTCGGTGAAACGTGTGCCTCTGAGTAGGGCTTTTGCCTGGAAGTTTGGAGTTTCTTTCTCTCGGTTGGAGGATTCACGGGAGTGTATCGACCGATCATTCCGCAACTTTGTAACGAGAAAGATCTCTCTTTTTCTGGCTAGGCCCGCTCGAGGTCTTTCTCCTCTGAAGAGTTGTGCCTCCGTAGAGGGCTTGTGCCTCCGAAGAGGTCTTTTGCTGACTGACGCTTGCTCGCCCATGTCTCTTTTGCCATTCATTCACGTTGGTGATCCCCGTTGTCTTTTGCAAGTGTCAACACCTTTTAGTTGCCAATGATTTCCCTTATCCAAAGAAATACACTTCATAGTTAAGCAAGTTGGTGGTGATAGACACAGGCTATTTAACTGGTTGTTTGTTTGTTCAAACATTTGCAGTCAGTTAGAGATGGTCCACTTCCACCCGCATTGCCCACTTTTGTTTGAAGCACTTCTTTTGTAGGATTTGAGTACGGAAATTTTGCATGGTTTAGTGCTTGCTTGCTGAGTGGTGTTGGAGATCAATTGATCTTACGGCGGGTAAGCTTTATTTTTATAGCCTGCATTATTAAGTCGACATTTTAATGACACAATTAATGTATTTTATATGTCGAAATAAAACAAAGCAGTTTATAATAGTAGAGAACACAAGAGTTATAGTGGTTTAGCCAAAAACTGGGCCTATATCCACTTTATAGCTTTTTGTTATTCGCTTGCTTTGCGATTGCTTTCAATAGAAGAATCATATATTTGTAATTCTTTTACAATATTTCAGCAAAGCTTTCAAGTAAAATATGAACGCAAATGGTTGCTGTTACAAGTTCTTGGAATTGGTTCTCCTTTGACAGTCGTGAGTTTGATTGGTTATATTAACAACTCCTTGGTGCCATCTTTAAGCATGCATCATCTTCTTTTGCTGGCGGGTAGTTTTAACCAAAGAAATATACTCCATCCAAATCACTATTTGTTTGCTTAGAGTACTTCTTATTTAGGATTCGACCCTGGAATTTTGTTGTTTAAAACTTGCTTTTGAGTGCTACCAAGGGTTGTTTGGTATTGCCTGCAAATTTAGATCGACATTTTTAGTGATACTTTCAGAGTATTTTACATATCGAAATAAAATAAGCGACTTGTAATAATAGAGAAAACAAGACTTATAGTTTCTATTATTTATTTGCCCTGTTTTTACAATAGCTTTTGATACAAGAATGATACATTCAGCACTTTTTTTATAAATTTGTAACAAGGCGTTTAAGTAAAATATTCAAGCAATTGCTGTCCCAGGGTTTTAGGAATCGAATCTTCGGCATGAGAGGACTAGATGGAAGCATCTTTCAGAATCGAAATCTCCTTTCACTTTGAGGATTTCCTTGAGGCATGAGCATGTCTTCCCGTCTCATCCAATTTTTTCCTGCCGGGTGAGGGCTTGCCGTGATGACACTGATAATAGGCCCTTCATCTCCCTGCGCTACAGTTCTTTTATATGAGCTGCATTGTTGAGCGGGAACTAGCTGCCCCTTAGAGGATGAGGAGAGGTCATTTCTATCTTTCTTCACATATTGTTGCAGTTCATTTTGCTTCAGCAATTCTTCAATCTCTTTCTTTAACTGGCGACATTGGTTAGTATCATGGCCAGGCTGATTGTGAAATTGACAGAATTTTCCATTGCCTAGCGCACCCCTCCCCATCAGAGGTGGTTTGGGGTACATGACAACATCTTTTGTTGCCAGGAAGATATTCTTCGGAGTGTCAGTCAAGGGAGTGAAGTCGGAGGATTTAAAGCACCGAGCTTTTTTCGAGACTTTCTGCTTTCTCCTACCTTCATTCTCCTTTTTCTGTTCGATCATCTCCGGTATGTATTCCTCATCATTGTGAGGACTCCAAGGATAGTCGTCGACTATTCTTTCAAAAGTTCGCCTTGACAAACGTTCGTGGATAGTTGGTCGTGGCCGTGAACTTTCCGCTTGGGGGAATGTTCCAATGGTAATGCCAGTTGCCCATTGAGGAGTATTCCATCCCTCCGAAACATGAGCCTCTTTGGCGATGGTTTTTATATCACTTTCTAGTCGTTGAACCTCCTCTTGCAATGCATTCATCTTGTCGAGTATCCTATTGCTCTGGACTTCCATGTGTTGATATAATCCATACACCACGGCGTCTAATTCAGCCCTTGTGACTCCAATACTAGAAGCTGTTTCACTTAGCGTGGGAAAAGCAATGGCATTGCTACAAGTACCTTCAAACCTTAAAAATTTACGTTTCCTTTCAGAAGTCATGATTTCTGTTAGACTTTTGATTCGGAGAAAAATCTTTTCCACAAGCTTTTGTTGAGCAATGGTGGAAGTTTTCCTGAGTTCAATTCTCAGTGAAAGCACCAAAAATGTTAACGCTAGAATTTGAACGCTAACACCCCGGTGTGTAAAGTGTAGTTGTGAAAGCACCACCCGATGATTCGGGAACAGAGTATAAGCAGAAAACCACATAAAAAGCAGTAAACAACAGCGATTTTATAGTGGTTCGGCTTAATAGTTTGCCTACATCCACTTTGAATATCTTTATTGATGATTTCGTTACAAGTCGATACAATTCTTCCCAAGTACAATACACTTTGAATTACTAAACACTTTGAACGAGTAGCTTAAACTTCAGTGTAAGTGAAAGTCTTCAAATCCATGTCGGATGTATGAGATTCCTTCTTGAAGTTGTTGGTAGCGTTCTACGTGTCTTGAAAGCTTTGAGTGTCGAGTCGGTTTGGAATGCAGCAGAGTATCGGTGCTTGAAAAGAATGAGCCCCCTAAAAGTCCCTTTCTAGTTGGAGCTAGGGTCGTATTTATAGACATTCCTCGGAGTTAGGTCGTAACTCGTACACGACTCATGATAAGTCGTAACTCGTAGATGACTCATGGTAGGTTGCAGCCGACCTACTGGGTTTAGCTCATGGCTTGGTCCAAAGTTATGCACCCATTTGAATGAATGATACAAGTTCTAAGTCGTTCATGAGTTAACCAAATGCAACTTCCTTTATGCTAGCATGAGTCGTACACGACTCATCATAGGTCGTAAGTCGTCAACGAGTCATCTCATTACAGCATGGTATTGAACTTGTCTCTAAGTCTTAGGTCGTGAACGACTTATCTGCAGTTATAAGTCAGCTGCGACCCAAGTGTTGTTGACTCTTCCTTTTAGTGCTTTGAGTCGTCACTCCTTTAGGTCGCTAGGTCGTAACATCTTTAAGTCGTGGACTTTCTTAAGTCGTGACATTCCCTAAGTCGTTTAGGTCCTAACCTGTTAGGTTGTTAGCTCCTTAACTCGTAAGCTTTTAACTCGCAAGCTCTTTAACTCGTAGACTCCTTAACTCGTGGGCTCTCCCTGAGTCGTGAATCACTCAGTCTGTCAACTCATTAAGTCGCTCAATCTTTAAGCCGTAAACCGTTCGCTTCTTTAAGTCGTAAGTTGCACAATTCTTTAACTCGTGCAACTCCTCAATTGTTGAGTCGGTAACTTGTTAAGTCGTGAAGTACCTTGAGTCGTGAAGTACCTTGAGTCGTGAAGTACCTTGAGTCGTGAAGTACCTTGAGTCGTGAAGTACCTCCTGACTCGTGAAGTCGGAAATCAGTTGAGTCGTCATTCATTTTAGGTTGGCAACGAGTTAAAGCTGTCAAGTCGGTAATCATTGTGAGTCGCGAGCCTGGTTTGAGTCGCTTGAGCAGAGGAGTTAACATGAGGCTTGGGTTCTGGTAAAAAGACCCAAGTTCGATTCCTACCATGCGCTTTTCCATCCTATATAAATTCACCCGGGGGTATGCGGGCATAGATCAGCGGATGGCTTTACTGTACCCTCCTCAGGAGTTTACCGGCCTGCCGGGTTCTCCTGGGTTTTCAAAATAATAATAATAATTAGAGGGTTGGCATAAGGGTTGTTTTTTTGTTTTTGTTTTTTCCCCTTGATTGTAAGAAATAACAGTGTCAACTAAGTTCATCAGCATTAATAAATTTCCAGTTAAATATTATAAAGAATTTATTTGGATAATAATGCTTGTCTTGTTGTTTAGTGTTGTCAAGGCGCACACCTAAGGAGAAAAAGCCCCATGTGCAACCGTTTTGCCTTTAAACAATCTAAGATACGTGTCATGCACAAGACACAATCACAGTGCGAAAGAGTTATCAAGAGAATAGCCTAAATAGTCGCGCTTCAATGAATTATACAGCATGGAATAAATTTTGGACCTAATGTCAAAAGTTTGTGACCTTTTGTTTTGATTTGGGTTGAATATTCTCAAAATTGCGTGTATACACAATTTTTTAAAGCTTAAAACTTTGTTTTAAGCGTGGGTTTTAATTGTAGAGTTGTATGTAGAAAATATTATAAATGATGCTCAAAGCGCGCCAAAAAACGCACAGCTCAAACCTTGCGACTATTCACCTTGACTACTTCAGTGGTTGCTTGATATGAGCAAGCATGATAATTTAGACAATTTATTTTGAATAATAAGTCATACAATATAGGTTGCTTTACATGTATCCATTTGTTAACAAAGCACACGTTGTTGTTTCATTTATACTCAATAAAATGACAAAGTTCATTATATGAAAGATAAGTTTCTAATGCTAAAAGTGCAAAATTACCTTTGCAACCAAGATTAATTATTTGCATTAAATAGAGGGAATCTAACTCCATGCCTCTCGCATGCAAAGCAAGCGCATATGGGCTACAACCCCCTTCATGCGAATTTTTTCAATGTCTTTTACATATTAAATTGAAATTGGCATTCATGCTGCATTAACCTTTAGCTTGGATAGAGTAAACTAACGATTAGGTAATGCCAATCCTATAGAGGTAGCTATGGTGACGAGAGGATTGACATATGCTTCATTTTCTTGTGGTTGTAAGAAATAATTAGATCTAATAGATTTTCCTAGATATTGTAGCGAAGGTATTTGGTGATTGTAAAAAAATAAGTAGATCAACAATGTCATCATTAACAGATTTTCATGGATATTGTAGAGAAGGTATTTGGAAAATAAAGCTTGCGCGGTTGCTTGATCTGAAATGAAGCAAATATTTGTTTAAATAATAAGCCATGCAAAATTTATTTATTTTTTGGACAAAATGTATACATCGAAAAGTGAAGTTGTGGTCTACCATATGAGCTACACCCCCAATCATATCAACTTTTGTGTCTTTTATGGTCATTAAAGAGAGACAATCATTCATAGTGTGCTAGTCCTTAACTTGGTGGAGTAGGCCAACTGCCAGCACCAAGCCAATTTTGGAGTGAGTGCAAGCCTACTTTGCAATCCTGATTATTCCCCTAGTTACTTAGAGGGTGATGAAGTGGCAATGAAAATTAATTTTATGGTTTAAGATTTTGAGATTTAACTTCTTTATTTTCCATTCTGGTTTATTTCACCGATGTGTCTTATTTTCAGTTAGGTTCCATTATCTATGAATGTGGGATTTTATGGCGTATATATCGATTAATCTTTATTTTTAACATGGGTTTAAACTTTAGAAAGAGAAACCGGATGTGTGTAACAACATCCCAAATAAATCCGTATGTATGGTTATCATAAATTTATATTGGTTACTATATTGGCTATTCTATTATATTGTTTAATAAGTGGCAAAGTATTTCAATCTGTATCTCCAAATTAAGTTTATTTACCTTTCTAATATGTTAATTAATTAGGGGGCCAACATAAGTTTTTCTCTCTCATTATTGTGGGAAATAATTCGGTTAATAACATTCATGAAGTTAATAAATAATTTCCCAGTTGGATATTATGGGGAACGCATGTGCATATTATGTTATCTTAGTATAGGCTTTCCAATGCTGAGGTCCGTGGTTCAATTCTTCCTTTCCATCTATATTCGGTCATTTAAGTCAGATAATTTTGTACGACTGGAGGAGATAGATGACCATGGATTAATAGGCATGCATGTGCGTCTCCCTCCCGACTCGATCATTTTATGATTATTATTTTCACTGTGTACGTAATGAAGATATTTTTTGAAATGGGTGAAGAAGATACATTAAGTTGGAATGTGAATTTTTCAGGTTATGAATCTAATTGGCGATGTAAAGGGAAAAGTTGCTATTTTGGCGGACGACATGATTGATACAGCAGGTAACTTATTGTATTATCCAGTCGCTTGCATGATTTTATGTGGAATTCCATAGTTCTGTGTTACTAAATTCCCTCTTTTTTTATTTTTCTTTTTTCTTTATAATGAAATTAAGTGCAACCACAAATGCTGCAGCTTTATTAAAGAAAGAAGGAGCTAAATCGGATCTTACCTGTGCCACACATGCTGTTTTCAGGTGAAAGATGGGTTACATAATATATCAATGTTACAAAAATAGGAGCTGTATCGGTATTTCATTTTTCTATTATACTGACATGAGCTCAAAGAAATTTACATTTGTATAAATTAGAGCTGATCTGCCATTTTCATATTTGTACGCAGCAACTATCAAACGAATTTACTGAATTAGAAGTATAAATATTGTGCATTTTGTAGCCCACCTGCAATTGAGAGATTGTCTGGTGGCGTTTTTAAACAAGTGATAATCACGAACACAATTCCAATAGTTGAAGTTATTTTCCTCAACTGACTGTACTTTCTGCTGCAAACCCTCCTGCTGAAGCCATTTTGATGCCTACGTTAGTGACATTTTCCAGTGATGCACAGGTCCTAGAGTATTTTTTTTATTTTTTCATTTTTTATTTATTTTTGTCTTGTTTATATTCGATTTAGCTTTCTATTTTTTTATTTCTTGTAAAGGGAATGCAGCAAAGAGAATCCTGTAAGGATGCTTGTTAAATCATTTTGTTAATTGATGCTACAATATTGTTCATCTGATTTAAATAGTGGTACCCTTGTAGCAATGTATGAAAGTATAATGTTTCTATCCAAAGAAAATCCCATTATAATTTTAATTTTATGAGAGGGAAAAAAGTTGTAATTTTTTGTTGGTTTTGATTAAAGAATCATTTGCATTATTCAAATCAAGATGATGTTCAAACGTATTTGTAAAAGAAGATGAAATGAGAAAAAAAAATAGTAGTACAAGAAGAAAAATACATGTTTTTAACTTCATTTTAAAATATATTATTTTCAAGTCATATTGCTTACATTATCTCTGATTTGAAAGTGTCCGAGTGTTACTTGTTTATGTTTAACTCTTCATATTTTGATCATAATTCATAACATTGTTTGTACTGGACGAAGAACGGAAGTAGACATTGTAACTTTTTTTTTGGCCTGGAACATTTACACTGTCATAGCATGCAAGCGATGCAAGAAATTATATTCTTATGATAACACTACTAACACAAGCACATATTAAGCTCATTTCACGGTTCACAGATGAAAGAGCTAAACATACATATGTAAATGTACGTTGAAACTTGAATTTGAAACAAATAATCAAGAAGAAAGAAAAAATTACAAACAAATTAACAACATTTGTGGTGTGCTTCCATCATCTGGTTCTTGGGCACATCGATAGATCGATCAAATAACAAAACGATAGGGTTCAGAAAGGACTTTTAAAGTTTATGTTCGATGTAAGAAGGAACGAGAGACTTCCGTCCAACAAATTAATTATCTATGAGACAATAGAACGTAGTGTTTGGTTTAAAAACGAATTTTATGTTTTCGGTTTTCAATATGTATGTCAAATATGAAAAGAATGGAGGGATGACGGATGAGATGAAAGAAAGACGGATGAAATGACGAAGGGAATATGACGGAAGAATGAATTATTTCACGTGTTTGCGTTATTTCTTAAAACACATAAAAAAAACATGTTTTCTATTTTGCATGCTAACTTCGTTTTCTAAACCGGTCGTTTTTGATAATATACATGTGTCATGTGCATTTTTGTGTGAAAGAAAATCCATAAAATAATAAACAAAATACAATCGAAATGTTCTCAAACGAAGTTTTTGAAATTATGCACTTTCGTTGTTAACTCACATGATAAGTAGAAAGCTTTTTTGTTAACTATAAGATCTATATTTGCATAAATCTATATTTCTTAACCATAAAATAATAAACCAAACACCACCGAAACTGTTACTTCTATCTGTTGTTTAACTATAAATGAAAACCGTTACTTTTATCTATTAATTAACTCAGGGATATACGTTCCAGTGCTTATCTAATTTTCCTTCTTCCTCTATCTTGACTTCAAATGCGTTCACAAACAATTTTTGCTTTATTTCTCATTTTTTCCACGTCGGAAACTAGGAGCAGAGCATGTTATCTTCTACCATCCACGCAAGGAAATTGAATATTTTGAAAATGATGCATCAGACGAGTCCGACGTGATGAACACCGAAATTTAATTTTAACTTAAAAAACAAAATAATAAATTTAAAACAAAGGTCAAATAACAATAAGTCACAAGCTTTAAAAAGTTATATATGTTTATAACTTGTAAGAATATTTATTTTTTGTATGTGTGTCTATGTGTGTATAAAGTTGCTAAACAAATTTTTGTAAAAAGTATAACCATATAAATAATAAGTTGATATTATTCGTTGATATTTTTCGTAGAAAAACGACGCTGGTAATCATCCCAATTACAATTCCTAGCAATTGGGATAACCAAACTCTTTGGTTGAAGTAGATGCAAAATAATCACCTCAAAAGCAGGAACTTCTGGTCTATCATAATTCCTAGAAATTCCAGCTGGCTTTGGAAATGTCTTCTCCAATTGAGACCAACTCTCCTCCCTCTAAACAAATACAGTGGTGAAGCTCATGTAATCACTTATTCTGGAGTGCTTTTGGGTTGAATCTGGCTTGATATTGAATTATATTATATTATATAACCAAAGACTAGCTTTTAGTATTCCTTGAGAATGCATAGACAAGGAACTGCATGTTATAATATATATAAATTATAAAAAGTGGATATGCTATACAATATTTATTATATTTTGTTTAGTCCCACAATATAGGATAAGTTAAATCTCAAGCTCTAAATTTTTTATATAATTGAGCATGTGTAGTGGAAATATATTACTAATTTCAGAAATGAATAAAATGTTTTTTTTTCTTCTAATGGCTTTTTATTTTTATATGGTTTAGAACAGGTTATCATGTATTGGATATTCAAATCCGAAGAATCTGATCTATCCCTTTCTCTTATTCAACCGATAAAATCAGATTTGAAATTTTCTAGATCTGTTTTTCTATATTTGTTTTGCGATTGATTTAGATCTATATTTAAGTATTCTTGTTTCGCAATTCTATATCTATTTCTTAATTTTTCAAATTTGGATTTAAGTTTTAATAGATCTTGTCTTTTCAAGATCTTATTTTATCCTGGATCTAAATTTATAGATCTTATTTCACTGTAAATGTATTTTTGTCATCATATTTCAGATCTCATTTACTATAGATCTTATTTTTTTTGTTCTTATTTTTCTGATCTCATTATATTGTAGATCTCAAAATCACATTCGAATAATATATCTTTGAGATTTGTTCATGGTTTAAAAATAAAATGTTTTGATTTTTTGAATTTGGATTTGAATTGATTTCAAACTTGCTTATTATTGCATGTTTTTTGAGTTCATTATTTTGGAAAGCAAATATTGAATATAACAAATTCTATTGTTGATTCAAATAAATTTATTGAACTTAATTACGTTTTGGTTTGTGATGCAGATCTAAGTAATCTATACATGTTTGGTAAATGAAGTTTTCTTTTTGAAAACTCTTTGATTTGGATTTTGACTTTGGAAATAATTTTGAAACATATAGTTTATATTTTCGGAAGAAATATTTTGTTGTTTCTTAGAGAAACATATACAAGAATAATGCATATTTAGAAGATCATATTAAGTTCAAATTCAATATTAATATTGATTTAGCACACCTGAAGTGAATGGAAATATTAATGAAAGCATACACGATAAACATAATTTCTAGCATTTGAAATAAAATTAAGAACCTGCAGTTCCTATAATATACTAAAAGCTTGAGTTTCCATAAATAATCAAATTTCAAGTTTTCTTGTAATAAAGAACCAGAAGTTCCAAAAAAAAGTGGAAACTTGAATTATTAAAAGGGATATATATATATAAGAGTTATTTCAGAAAATTTGACTATTAAGAAGTAAAGATTCTCTTATGGTATTCATTTTAATTTTATTTTCGATATACTGAACTTAGATTTGAGATGAAATTTTGCGAGGTAACGTTAATTAGATTGATTTATTTGTTTGTAAAGAAATCAATTCGTTGTGACAATATTTTATATTTTAGGCCGAAGTAACGTTAATTAGATGGAGTCTACCCTAGGGATCGCACGTCATTTAGAGGAGTCTGGAGGGATCGGCCCTTATCCCTCCACATGGATCGGCTATAATCAGCCTTCACAACAATATCGTAACAAAGATCGATCAATAACTCAAGTTCTACTTAATCAATTGGCATGAAACTTAGAGACTAAACATAATACAACATGGAGTAGCCCCTCTAGGGATCGCCTGGCAATTGGAGAGGTTTGGAGGGATCGACCTCTATCCCTCAATACGCCGGTTAGTTTAGTGCAAGTGGGCTAGTTAACTCTTAGATTATTCTTTGAATTGCATTAGTAGTATGAAGATTAAATTATATATTATTGTGACGATCGCGACTTTTCGACTCTCGAAATCCGACATAAATACATCCGCTGTATCAACTGACAAGTAATCGAAGGCCGTAAAACCGTACCGTTAGGGTTAAAGAAGAGGTAGAAGATAGAAGAAGAGAGAAAGAAAAAGAAAACAACAGAAACAATAACAGAATCTCACATATCGCAGCGGAACGACATATAATAAATAAATAAATAATCTTTAAACAAAGAATTTATATCCGTTATTACATTACATCATATTACATTTCATCATCAGAGTGTACAACAACTAACAGCGGAAAAGAAATACTATATACTAGTGAATACGCCATGCAGCTTGCCTCCAGCAACTCTTGAATTCCCGAATATGCTGATAAACCTGACTCTTAACTGTCCGTGTAGAAATTGGTGGGCACCCAGAGTTTAGGAAAGAAAACAATAAACGCCGAGTCAGTCATGTGACAGGTGTGAGAACTTAAAACAGTTTATCTTTAAAGCAAAGAACAGGATAATTTTAAAATAGATTCACCTTTACCACTTTTGAAAACAAATATCAATCATTTTCCTTACGCCGAAATACTTTCATTTCAAAATGGTTCATTTAAACCAATTAAATAAATCCTTAGCGATTTACTTTATATTTACGTTCCAAATCCGTAAATTCATTCCCACACTTCAAAAATAAATCAACATTTATTTTTAAACAAATTTCCCTTTCTTTTATAAATTCCATAGTGAATTTACAATTCCAAAATATCTATGAATATACGATTTCCAAATCGATTTCTAATATTCATTTTCAATTTATCTTTAAAAGATAAAATCTCAAAACATTCACTTTATATTGGAAAACATTTCCATACTTATTTAATAATAAGTAATTCACAAATCCATTTATTTTCAACACTTGGAAAATATTCAATATACTTAAATCGAAATTAAGTATATATTTCATTCTTTAAGGAAAACGTGCGCTTAAACACATTTGTTTGGGCCAAAACGAATGTTACGTAAAACATCGTTACGACGACCAAAATCACTAGTATAGGGATTCAAAATTAAATAGATATACAAATCCCAATACTATACAAAACATTTCCTTTCGGAAATCATTTACTATAACAACAGTGTTATAGTCTACCATTTTCTTATTTCTCGAAAACGTCTATTTCAACAATGAATGTTGAAATCTATGTATTTGATTCATAATACATTTTAAAACATCTTTTTAAAATAATTAACTTCATTTTATAATATCGCTTTCCCAAAACATAACCATTTTATTCAATAATATATTCACTGTCCAAAATCGTGAATATACTTCACTAACCAAATTTCAATATTTCTACACTTTTTATATAAAGAATAGTTTGCTATCCAAAATCACGAATATACTTCTTTTAATAAATTTCTATATTCAATTTATCAAATTCCATTGATTTCGAATTTATAAACAATGTCTATAAATTCCATTTCTATTTATAAACTTCGATTTATAAATCTCCTTTTTAATCCGATTCAATTTATATATCTCAAATATATACCAAAAGTCCATATTATAAGTTAAATACTTATAATTCACTTATTTACAAAATCGTTCTTTTTAAAACTTCACAAATTACAAATCTTATAAGATTCATTTATATTTTATAACAACTTCAACTTATAAATCTCCTTTATATACAATTTCTATTAATATCCCATTTAAATGCCCAAAATCCAGTTTATAAGTTAATTACTTATAATTCATTTATTTTACAACACTATTCATTTCATAACTTCTCAATTTATAAGTCTATAATTTCATTCACTTAAAAATCCATCTTTATACTTCATTTTAACACTTAACAAACTCGTTTTATAGTTCCAATTTATTAATTTATAAATATCAATTTTTAAAAATCTTTTATATACATCCTTTATAATGATTCAAAATTCCAAATTAAACCATTTTATAATTTAATCGCTATTTATTTCAAAAATCTCAATTTGGTTATATTTCACCAAAAATCATAATTTTTATAACTTCAAAATTTTAACGTTTATTTATTTAAAATGAATCAATTCAAAAGTTTAATAAAACGTATTCTTTGAAAGATCACTTTAAAATTCTTTTTAAAATCAAAAATCATTATCTTAAAACTTCAAAAATAGATCCGATGATGCAACACACCAAACAGTCAAACACGACATCCAAATATCATATATCGATATGACAATCAACAAATATCACAATATATGTAAATAAATCAATATTGTTGAGGAATCCAGTTGGATCCCTCCAACCTGTTTCCCTGCATCCAAAGATGTTAGCGCAATACCAATTCCGTTCCAGTACGGAATTATCGCGGTATATGGGATTTATAAAATATTATTCGCTTAATAGACGGCGCAATAGGGTCTCATCCGCTATATAATGCGGGAAAATAAACTTCAAGTACATAAATAATACCAATTTCACTATACGGTGAAATATTCGCGGTATATGTTTTTAATAAATAACCTCCGCTTACTAACGGCGCATAATGTCTATTTTAACAATCAATAGATAACAATCATCATTCAAACATACAATCAACAATTTTAAATCTAACTATTTAAAATTTAAATCGAAACTATTCGATTGAGTGAGAAGTTCTCACCTTGATTTTAATTTCGTTTTCGCATTTTATTTCGAATAAAATTAAACGAGCGTTTAATTTTACCCGAAATTTTCACTAGCTCAAATAAATTCCAATCCAGCTCCATCGCGTAGTGTTCGTCCATACCAACCCAACGCAACTTGTTTCGTGCGATTTCGACCTTGTATGAATAAGATATTGCGTTACAAAGATTACACAAATTTATATAATATAATTATTCTCTATATTTTTTTATTTTAAACCTTCACTCCTCTGGCCATTGAATTTGCTTGAGAAAATCAAGGCCGTGATTTTTTCCTTCTTCTTCCCCACGTTATTTCCCTTTCCCAGTAATTGCCGAACCCATAGCCGTATCTAGGGTTAAATTTTGCGACCTCCACGACGACTTCTAAAGCGATCAGGATACGCCACTTTGAAGCTCGTCTCGCGCTCGACACACGGCTCGAAATTGGTGGAGCTCGGCTGCACGGTGGTCTCGGGATTCGTGGTTGAACGTGCAACGTTCAACATGGATTTGCTGACAATTCGTGAAGTTATTTTAGATCATGACCGTTGAATATGTCGTTCTCGTTGTCGTCTACAAGTTTGTAGTTGGGAGATTTTCGAAATGAGTTACGGATTGGAAGAAAATTGGAGGAGAAAGGGATGAGTTTTCGGCCATTGGTGTTATGAAGGTGGCGGCCTGAAGAATAAAACCCTAGGGTTTGTTTCTTTTGCAAAAATGAAATTTAAGGGGCTTTTATAGAAAATATTCCAAAACACTATTCATCCAAAATTTTCCGAACTCCAAACGAAGCGTGCCGGCTGGCATTTCTAAGTTTACCCCGCGTTCCGAACACAATGGAACGTATTTCGGGAGCTAATTCGATCATCTGTGCGAGTTATGGCAATAAACGTTCGATTTTAAATTAAATCGATTTAAACCAATTTCTACGCGATTTAGCTTGCACTGGACAAACGGTAAATCCGATTGACACGAAATTTGAAACAATACAATAACATAACATTACGGATCCGATGAAACTGGTTTCGTCGAAATCCGAGACTGTTTGAAAAATGGCTATTTTAACTCGCCAAATTAATATTAAAACAATTTCGATGCGTTTCGAGCTGCCATGGTGAAACGAAAACTCTGATTGCTACGACAATTGAAATCCGATAATAACAAACTATTATGCATCCAATGGAACTAGTTTCGTCCAATTCTGAGACTGTTTGAAAAATGGCTAATTTCACTAGTCGATTAAATATTAAAATATTCAATTTTCACAGATTAACTCTAAATTCAATTTTAAAAGTTGTATAACATCATTCTAACTCCAACATGATAAAATAAAATTTTACAAATCAATTTCAATCATATTTAACTCGATTTTAAATTATTTCTGTAATTTCAACTATTAAATTATCGATTTAATTATCCAATTAAATCTAATTATTCGAAATAAAATTATTCGACTTATAAATTTCACTTATTAATATTTAAAATCAACTAAATATACGAATTTTAATTGACAAAAATTCTGGGTCGTTACATACTTCCCCCCTTAAAAGAATTTCGTCATCGAAATTACCAAGTAAGAAAAAGTTACAGAATCCATTAACTTTCCAAAACAAACCATTCAATTTGGATTTTTCAAATCTCTTAAGTGTTTAACTTTCCCAAAATTCATAGTTAAACTTCTTACAATAACTTTACTAAGTTTCCAAATCCAAGCTTAGTTTTAAAAAATTTCTCAATTTTCTCAAAATTTTTCTAACGCCTTAAATTTTCGGAGAAATTCGCCATAGTCTCCTTTGCGCGGATCGATCCAAAAAAAATGACAGTGTATATATCACAAATATACATCTCATCAAGTGATGAGGCATCCTGCAGGGAAAAAAGTGTAAAAGTACGATATTTAATCCGAGATATGTACCTTATATATTATTAGCGAGCGTATACGGCTAATATAGCGCGAAAGCAAGCTCCAAATGCGAAGCAAACGCGATCCGCACCTACTAAACACTCAACAAATAGATGAGAAATATGTATATAGACAATAGTATCGATATACAACATATAGCAACATAATAACTATATATGCCAACATAGCAAATGCAGTAAAAGCAATATATTCAACCATCAACCAACTATCATCCAATTAGCATCCATAACCAATAAATATTCATTCATATTCTCATTAATATTCAATGAAATGGTTTTTTTTTATTTAATCACATTTGATTCATTAACATTGGATGTTTTATCAACATTCATTTATTCATTTCCAATTAGTTTATATTCACTAATTTATATTTACATTAGTTCACTTCCAATTTAAATCAAATTAAATTCTATTTACTTCACTTTCAATTTGAATTCAATTACTTAACTTCAAATTTATCAATTCAACTTCATTAACACTTAATGAATTTATATACAATCAATTAACAATCAAATAACAACCAACGTACATTCAACATAACTAAATTTATTTAATTTACTTTCAATTCGGTTCAACACTTTTTTTTACTTTCAATTGATTTATATTAAATTGATTTTCATTCAATTATTCAACTCCCAGTTACATTGGCTTTTAATGAATTAACGCTTTATTCATTGTTTCATTTCAATTTATTTACATCCAATTAATTAACATTCCATTTGTTTTACCTCACTAGCTTTGTTCATTATCTCCTTTTGTTTATTTATTTCTACAATCAAGACGCAAAAGTCTTTTACCAAAATTTTCGACTTACAAAACTCAAATTTAAACTTGAAATTCTTCATGTTAGAGATTTGCATATTATATCCTTTTCCAAAGCTGTGGACCTTCAAGATATTTTAAAGATCTTCTTCCTTAGTTCATTAGGTTGGAATTATGTAATTCTAATTTCAAGATTATTGATTTCTATCTAAAGTTTTGAAAATATTTGCTAACTCGAAGTTTAACAAGTCTATTGTCGTTCTAGCAGACATTAGGCATACGCTGGCCAGGCGCAGGACTAAAAATCTCCAAGTACGAAATATACTTGCTTCAACTCCCAGTGAAAATACTTAAAAATCTTTTTAAAAATGGATATGGAAAGCACGTTCCCCCATGGATCACAGTTTTACCTGGCGGTTACACTACTATCCCAATAGAATCGCTCGTAAACTGTAGATTTCTCATCTCTTGAATTTCGCCATGGTTGTTGCCATAGACCGTAGTTCATACGGCGGTTACGCTACTATCCCAGTAGAATCGCTTATGACCGAAGGCATCTCGCCCCTCAAATTTCGCTTTGGCATCTAGATCGCAGTTTACGCGGCGGTTGCGCCACTATCCCAGTGGAATCGCTTGTAACTATAGGCATCACGCCCCTCAAATTACGCTAGCATACATCATCATCAATTCACATGATCCCATCACGATGATCCATCATGAGGGATTCTAATCCCAATGGATACTCCAACTTATGAAATTCTACGTAGCTACGAATTTCAAATGGACACTCACACCGAGTTCCAACACCTTCACAAATTTTAAATGGAAGGTACTTTTCCATATCCTCAGTTTAGAAAACATAATGTCATATACATATAGTACTTCATTTCACATTTCGTACATATCATACCTATGTAAACTTACATAGGATTTTCATAATAATGACTTTCCAAACTGATGGTTTTCGAATTTACTGCATATCTCATATATAAGTTCCGAAAACCACAATATCCCATACCATACCAAATAGAGGATTTCTAAATTTTCCATCTCATTACCAATTTAAAATTTTCCTCTAAATCGATTTGAAAATTTAAGGTTATCTCAAACCCAATTCACATTCATAATCCAATTCATTATCAACTTCACATTCGATTTGGATTTCACGTTACGTCGTCAATTCTCAACACATAATTGATGTCTATCGATATATAACCTCTGAGCTCGTACGTCTCAGAGAAGGGTGTATATAGCTAAAAGAATAAATTCTCCGCCACCACAGATATATATTTAATAGAGATCAATTGCTATGTCATCAATTCACCATGTTAGACATACAATCCCAACCGACTATCCGAAATTCAAAGCTCAACTTATATTGTTTTTGGTGTCGAAGTTAAACTCAATTTAACTCAAGATTCAAACTTTTTGAAAAATTTCAAGTTGAACTAATTGTTCAGATTTCCCAAAAAAATATCTTTATAAGATATATACTTTTCCACACTTAACCATTTGAAACAAATTTCAAATATTCACTTTTCAATTTTAAAGAAAATTTTATTTAACCTTTAGCATGTCAAATTTATTATCTCATATCACCATCAAATTCAGATTTTGTTTTGCTTAACAAATTGTTTAACCATTTTAATAATTGGTTTCACTTTCATCTTCTCATTTCATAAGTTATACAACTTATATTCAACAATTACCACTTGGATTTTATTGATTTACTTCTACTTACTTTAATTTAACTCCATCCTTTAAGTTAATTTTTTCTATCAAAATTCAAATTGTGTAAGTTATCAACTCATTTATCATTCCCATAAATTTTTTAAATAGGATTCCAGAGTCTTTTCAACCTTTCAAAACCATTTTTGAAACCAATTCAATTTTCCTTTGAATTCCAAAACCTAAACTCAAAATTTTCCAAACAACTTTCATTTAAAACAATTTGGCAGCAATCCCTCTTTTGGAAACCCGAAAATGAACACCATGATGTCATGATCATCATTGGAATTATTTTCCAGTGACCGAAAAGAGTTTAGAGCTTTAATTTCTCCAAAACAATTTTCCAAAATATCAAATCCTTTCAAAACACTTCTCTGGAATTTTATTTTCAGATTATAAATCACATTTATAAGTCTTTTACTTATATAATTTCACTTCTTATATATAAGATTATTTTACAATTGCAAATCATTTTAATTATAACTTCATACTTATAATTCTTTTTCTTATACAATTCATTCTTTTACAATATGTTTCATTTAACTTATTCAAACGACTTTTATTAACTTGCATATATCTTACATTTTCAACAACCAAACAATCAATTCATATACACTTTAATAATTCTGAAAAATTATTCCTTTATATATAAAATATAATCAAGGTAAAATTATTTCATTTACCCAATTTAAATAATACTATGTCGACATGCCTCGAAGTGTTTAGAAATCCCTATCGATAATATGGCGTCCCATCTACCGACCAAAATTCACAAACAGCTCAACGGATAAGCAAACACAATATAAAACATTTTATATTCACTAACAAATACGCACTCGTATCTATTATTACACTCAAACTCATTCTAGAGTACTACTGACTCTATCTCTAATGAGCAATACCCAACAGAGCTAAGGTTGTCGCTTAACCATATGCTCTGATACCAAATGTGACGATCGCGACTTTTCGACGCTCGAAAACCGACGTCAATACGTCCACTGTATCGACTGACAAGTAATCGAAGGCCGGAAAACCGTACCGTTAGGGTTAAAGAATAGGTAAAAGGTAGAAGAAGAGAGAAATAAAAAGAAAACAACAGAAACGATAACAGAATCTCACATATCGCAGCGGAACGACATATAATAAATAAATAATCTTTAAACAAAGAATTTATATCCGTTATTACATTACATCATATTACATTTCATCATCAGAGTGTACAACAACTAACAGCGGAAAAGAAATACTATATACTAGTGAATACGCCATGCAGCTTGCCTCCAGCAACTCCTGAATTCCCGAATATCCTGATAAACCTGACTCTTAACTACCCGTGTGGAAATTGGTGGGCACCCAGAGTTTAGGAAAGAAAACAATAAACTCCGAGTCAGTCATGGGACTGGTGTGAGAACTTAAAACAGTTTATCTTTAAAGCAAAGAACAGGATAATTTTAAAATAGATTCACCTTTACCACTTTTGAAAACAAATTTCAATCATTTTCCTTACGCGGAAATACTTTCATTTCAAAATGGTTCATTTAAACCAATTAAATAAATCCTTACCGATTTACTTTATATTTACGTTCCAAATCCGTAAATTCATTCCCACACTTCAAAAATAAATCGACGTTTATTTTTAAACAAATTTCCCTTTCTTTTATAAATTCCATAGTGAATTTACAATTCCAAAATATCTATGAATATACGATTTCCAAATCGATTTCTAATATTCATTTTCAATTTATCTTTAAAAGATAAAATCTCAAAACATTCACTTCATATTGGAAAACATTTCCATACTTATTTAATAATAAGTAATTCACAAATCCATTTATTTTCAACACTTGGAAAATATTCAATATACTTAAATCGAAATTAAGTATATATTTCATTCTTTAAGGAAAACGTGCGCTTAAACACATTTGTTTGGGCCAAAACGAATGTTACGTAAAACATCGTTACGACGACCAAAATCACTAGTATAGGGATTCAAAATTAAATAGATATATAAATCCCAATACTATACAAAACATTTCCTTTCGGAAATCATTTACTATAACAACAGTGTTATAGTCTACCATTTTCTTATTTCTCGAAAACGTCTATTTCAACAATGAATGTTGAAATCTATGTATTCGATTCATAATACATTTTAAAACATCTTTTTAAAATAATTAACTTCATTTTATAATATCGCTTTCCCAAAACATAACCATTTTATTTAATATTATATTCACTGTCCAAAATCGTGAATATACTTCACTAACCAAATTTCAATATTTCTACACTTTTTATATAAAGAATACTTCGCTATCCAAAATCACGAATATACTTCTTTTAATAAATTTCTATATTCAATTTATCAAATTCCATTGATTTCGAATTTATAAACAATGTCTATAAATTCCATTTCTATTTATAAACTTCGATTTATAAATCTCCTTTATTAATCCGATTCAATTTATATATCTCAAATATATACCAAAAGTCCATATTATAAGTTTAATACTTATAATTCATTTATTTACAAAATCGTTCTTTTTAAAACTTCACAAATTATAAATCTTATAAGATTCATTTATATTTTATAACAACTTCAACTTATAAATCTCCTTTATTTACAATTTCTATTAATATCCCATCTAAATGCCCACAATCCAGTTTATAAGTTAATTACTTATAATTCATTTATTTTACAACATCTATTCATTTCATAACTTCTCAATTTATAAGTCTATAATTTCATTCACTTAAAAATCCATTTCTATACTTCATTTTAACACTTAACAAACTCGTTTTATAGTTCCAATATTATTAATTTATAAATATCAATTTTTAAAAATCTTTTATATACATCCTTTATAATGATTCAAAATTCCAAATTAAACCATTTTATAATTTAATTACTATTTATTTGAAAAATCTCAATTTGGTTATATTTCACCAAAAATCATAATTTTTATAACTTTAGAATTTTAACGTTTATTTATTTAAAATGAATCAATTCAAAAGTTTAATAAAACGTATTCTTTGAAAGATCACATTAAAATTCTTTTTAAAATCAAAAATCATTATTTTAAAACTTCAAAAATAGATCCGATGATGCAACACACCAAATAGTCAAATACGACATCCAAATATCATATATTGATATGATAATCTACAAATATCACAATATCTGTAAATAAATCAATATGGTTGAGGAATCTAGTTGGATCCCTCCAACCTGTTTCCCTGCATCCGAAGCTGTTAGCACAATACCAATTCCGTTCCAATACGGAATTATCGCGGTATATGGGATTTGTAAAATATTATTCGCTTAATAGACGGCGCAATAGGGTCTCATCCGCTATATAATGCGGGAAAATCAACTCTAAGTACATAAATAATACCAATTTCACTATACGGTGAAATATTCGCGGTATATGTTTTTAATAAATAACCTCCACTTACTAACGGCGCATAATGTCTATTTTAACAATCAATAGATAACAATCATCATTCAAACATACAATCAACAATTTTAAATCTAACTATTTAAAATTTAAATCTAACTATTTAAAATTTAAATCTAACTATTTAAAATTTAAATCGAAACTATTCGATTGAGTGAGAAGTTCTCACCTTGATTTCAATTTCGTTTTCGTGTTTTATTTCGAATAAAATTAAACGACGTTTAATTTTACCCAAAATTTTCCCTAGCTCAAATAAATTCCAATCCAGCTCCATCGTGTAGTGTTCGTCCATACGAACCCAACGCAACTTGTTTCATGCGATTTCGACCTCGTATGAATAAGATATTGCGTTACAAAGATTACACAATTTTATATAACAGGAAATTATTGTCAAGGACAAAATTTCACAGCTTTTTAGCCTCAAGGACAGACCTTCAATATTTTATCCTGAAGGACAACTTTCTGTAGGTATCAGTTTTTAGTTATTGATAGCAGTTTTTAGGTATCAGTTTGTAGTTACCGGTAGCAGTTTTTAGGTATCAGTTTTTAGCTCGGTATCAGTTTTGTTGTCCTTATGAATAATTTTGGAAAATGTTTGTCCTTGTGAATAAATTTTAGAAGAATGTTTGTCCTTGTGGCAAAAATATTGAGGTCGTGTCCTTGAGACAAAAAATATAGAAATTTTTGTCCTTTAAATTAATTTCCCCATTGAGAAAATCAAGGCCGTGATTTTTGCCTTCTTCTTCCCCATGTTATTTCCCTTTCCCAGTAATTGCCGAACCCATAGCCGTATCTAGGGTTAAATTTTGCGACCTCTACGACGACTTCCAGAGCGATCAGGATACGCCACTTTGAAGCTCGTCTCGCGCTCGACACACGGCTCGAAATTGGTGGAGCTCGGCTGCACGACGGTCTCGGGATTCATGGTTGAACGTGCAACGTTCAACATGGATTTGCCGACAATTCGTGAAGTTATTTTAGATCATGACCGTTGAATATGTCGTTCTCGTTGTCGTCTACAAATTTGTAGTTGGGAGATTTTCGAAATGAGTTACGGATTGGAAGAAAATTGGAGGAGAAAGGGATGAGTTTTCGGCCATTGGTGTTATGAAGGTGGCGGCCTGAAGAATAAAACCCTAGGGTTTGTTTCTTTTGCAAAAATGAAATTTAAGGGGCTTTTTATAGAAAATATTCCAAAACACTATTCATCCAAAATTTTCCGAACTCCAAACGAAGCGTGCCGGTTGGCGTTCCTAAGGTTTACCCCACGTTTCGAACACAATGGAATGTGTTTCGGGAGCTAATTCGATTATCTGTGCGAGTTATGGCAATAAACGTTCGATTTTATATTAAATCGATTTAAACCAATTTCTATGCGTTTTAGCTTGCACCGGACAAACGGTAAATCCGATTGACACGAAATTTGAAACCATACAATAATATGACATTAAGGATCCGATGAAACTGGTTTCGTCGAAATCCGAGACTGTTTGAAAAATGGCTATTTTAACTCGCCAAATTAATATTAAAACAATTTCGATGCGTTTCGAGTTGCCATGGTCAAACGAAAACTCCGATTACTACGAAAATTGAAATCCGATAATAACAAACTATTACGGATCCAATGGAACTAGTTTCGTCCAATTCTGGGACTGTTTGAAAAATGGCTAATTTCACTAGTCGATTAAATATTAAATTATTCAATTTTCACAGATTAATTCTAAATTCAATTTTAAAAGTTCTATAACATCATTCTAACTCCAACATGATAAAATAAAATTTTACAAATCAATTTCAATCATATTTAAGTCGATTTTCAATTATTTCTGTAATTTCAACTATTAAATTATCGATTTAATTATCCAATTAAATCTAATTATTCAAAATAAAATTATTCAACTTATAAATTTCACTTATTAATATTTAAAATCAATTAAATATAAGAATTTTAATTGACAGAAATTGTGGGTCGTTGCATTTATATTGCAAAAGCCATATATGGGAATCATCATTTTCGATAGTTAGAACCGAAAGACTAGCATCGACGATGCATATAGCCCGCTTCATATTTGAGAAGTATTAAGTAGCCAGGGATTTGGTAGTGAAATGTTAAGATGTATATATATACATAGGCATATGTGTGTACATATGTATATGTGTGTGTGTAGCTAAGGTTTTAAATCTTAGATTTCGGTCCCGTCTCGTCTCGAGAATTCTATACATAATATCTAATATCAGACGAGATCTCGGGGGAGATGAGTCTATCTCGGGTGTGCATCTCAGATTGACATATTGGATTTTAAAATCCTACTCGGGATAATTTCGGAGTAACTTAAGCATCTAAAATTGATATTTTAAAGATTTTTATAACAATTGTTATTTAAATATAAACTTAATAACATACATAGTTTAAAAAAAAATCAATAATTTTAATTTTTTTAGAGGATAGTGGTTACATGATTGCTTAAATGGATTTTACTCATTTGAAACCTAAAAATAAAAAATAAACAAAGAGTCATCTATTTTTTCTCACTCGTTAAAAAATAAAAGATAGAGTTAGAGGGCCAGTAAAAAATCATTAGGATGCAAGTTCTTTTGGACGAACAAATAATGTGTAGATGAAAAAACATCTTCATTTGAGATCTTCTATTGAGATTTATCTGAAATCTCGTTTAAAATCTTATACGAGATGAGTGTTGGATAAATAAAATTTTATGTCTCGTTTCGTTAAATCTCGTTTCGCTCAAGTTCGAACATGAGATCTCGAGTGAGATCTCGGGTGATATGAACGAGATTTAAAACAGTGTGTATGTGTTAAACCTTGGAAAAGGTTAGGATAGATATATCGTACACATATAAGAACTAAATGGATTAGCCGTAAATAATAGACATAGCATTTAAATGGAACCAATCGGTATAAGTTCGTGTTATGGATAAAGTATGCAATTTTCAATAACCAAAATGTTATACTGACCCCCTTCCTCATTTTAACCCATGGGATAAATTTACAGGGATAGATCGTTGGAACAAGATGAGAACGGTTGATGGAGAAGTCTTCTTATCCATGTTCGAACTTGACAAGGTGATTTGATGTCTAAAGGAACACTGTTGATTGTGAGGTAGTTGCATAAGTCGGTATTTATGTTCTATTATATTTTACATTTTGTTGTGACTTTAGATTGATCGATATCTGATATACTTATGTTTTTTATAGGTTACCAAAACCAATGATCTGTACTTTAATGGACTTGGATTTGGATTTTGTCAACATTCAGGGCCATTAAGGTGCGAATTGTTATATTTCGTATCAGAGCTTAGGTTAGTCAATCATAGGAATTAGGACATTCCGAGAGAACATATTTGTATTTCTATATATATATATATATATATATATATATATGTACACCCCTAGCTCTATAAATTTCGATCATAGAGTAGTTGGGGTCGTATTCCGAAAGGATGGCCAATGCGACTGTGAGTTAGGAAAATATTTATAGAGTTAAAAATCACGCATCATACCCCGATTACCCTACGGAGTGTTGGCTGTATGTAAGACGTTAATTAAGAAGAGCATGAGTGCAACACATGAAAGATTCTAGAGGCTGGATGGTGCTTGACTTCTTTGTTAAAACTTGGTTGCCTTGTGATTGTGGATTTTGACGGATTAGTGATTGAAGATGCATATTTTATCTAAATAGGTGGGAAATAAGGATCTATATGTTACAAATATCTGAAGGCAAGTTCTCCCAAAAGAATGTTCATCGATTACCATAAGGTGACAAACCAAATTTTATCATAGAGGAGTAGAAGAAGAAAAGTCCATTTCTGGGTCTGACCCATATGAGAGAATTTAAAAAATATATTATGAAAATGCCTTGAAATGTCTGGATGGATTTCTAAAAGGATTTTTCCAAAAGGGTCTATTTGGAAACTTTAATTTTGAAAGCAGGAAGGTTTTGAAATTCTTAAATATATATATAGTAATATAAAAAGATGAAGTACCTTGGTTTAAAAGGTTTTTGGCAAAAATGAGATTTCCATTTTCGAAATAAATAGAAAAGAAGCATATGATTAGCTCGATGATTTTTCCTATTTATAAAATCATTGGAATTTTTTGAAATCCTGTCTTCAAAGGGTGTATATAATAGAAATGACATTTAATTTTATTGGGGTATGTAGTAAGGAAGCGTAGAAATTTCCGTTGTTAAAAATAAAAGGAATATTCCCGTATAAAAATAATACGAAGAATAATAGCTGGAATATTTTCGCGTATTAAATCTTGTTAATGGCAAAAGCAACATAAGTTAATAGTACTCCGAAATAAAAGAGCAAAAGGTTTGAAGAGCTAAATGGTAAGTTCGGGCTCTGTTATGTAGCAGACAAGAATTTTTTGGGACAGCTCGGATCATGTCGGATTGAATAAGATGTTGCAAAACGATTATTATTATTAATTAACCTGGCCCGAATTAGGTCTAGGTTCAACCTACACCCAAAATTCGGTAAATGGTCGATCCTAGCGGTCGACCTCAGCGGTTGACCGATAACCTTAAAGCAGTCGATCAGTTATCGGGTAAAAAGCGCAACCTGAACCCCGAATGCGGCATACAGCCACATCCAGGTTCAGCTGGCCCCTTATTTCATCAATTCCCCCTCTCAAAGCCTAACCTCTCTTCCCCTTCCAATTCAAAGCGAGATCACCTCTCTCCCTCCCTACAGCATGCTATGTAGCACCTCCTTGCGCCTATAGCAGTTGCCAAGCTTCCCCCAAGTGCCTATAGCACGCGTCAGATCTAGCCCCTCCTCCTCTTTCCAGATTTGAAACCAACCTCCCTTTTCCGACCCCTGCTCAGTCCATGGCACTAACTTCGATACTTCCTCCGGTTCTCACCCCTCAAGAGATCACTTGGCTCAACTGAAGCAACCAGTAAATCTCCACTTGCTTGGCCTCAGCAAATCTCACCTTCCGCTTGGGATGGCCGGTAAAATTTGGAGATTTCACCGCCTTTGAACTTGAGGATTTGTTCACAGCAGTAAGATTTGTACCCTGCATCATGACAATTAAAGCAGGAATGATACACACATTGCATGCAGCTACTTGATGCCCATTTAGAATACAATTTTGATGAGGATATCAATAATCTATAGTCAATAGAGAAGGGAGTCGAGATCAATATGTCTGACGATGATTTTGGTGAGATTTTAGGGTTTGCTGCCAAAGGAGCAGACTTGGAGAATGTTGAGGTATGAACAACCAAGAGATTCTGCATCAGATCTTTTTTGAAAATGTCGGTGTCTGAAGGTCAAACAATTTATGGCCATAGCTCGCTTCGTTATTTGCATCATTCAGTAGAATATTATTTTAAAGACAGGGAGCTTCGATCTAATTTATCCACTTGTGCAGTGGGTCGGCTACGCCACCATAAGTGGTGTAGCTATCAATTGAGCTTGTGCTATCATGAGCCAATATGTGAGTCCTGGAGTTTGAACTCCATGAAGCTTCATTCCGTATTACCACCTCTTCACTTGTATCTTTCATTGATACAGAGTGAACCTCCATGGAGAGCCAGTCCAGAAGAAGGTCCCTGCCCATTCGATAGAGAATTTCTCAATATGATGGGGATCCCCAAGCCACCAGCTGGGATAGCGACGCTAATAGCAGAAGAGTAGTTGCTGTAGGAGATAGAGCAAGGATATGTAGTTGAGGATACCAGTGCCCCAAGCTAGTCTCTATCCGATAGGTCTAGGCCGAGCTTCGAGATATCGAGCCAAGTAGTGGGACCAGAACAATGAGATTGGGTGTACAGCCGACACCCATTCCGGGGTTGTGGAAATGCTCGAGCTCGCATAGAGGATCAGTACCATCCCAATTAATATGTAGTATTTTAGGTTTAATAGTATTGTTATCATCATTTCCATTCATCATTTGTTCTTTTCTTTTCCTTTGGTTGTTTGGGTTGTAACCGTTAGTTGTTTCTTGTATAAAAGACGCATATATTATATTATGGGAAGTATCCTATTTATTTATTTATTGTATTGTGGTTTCTAAATATATTAATTACTCTTGTATGTTTATTTAAAAGAAATTATATAAATATGGAAATTTCGTAAGACACTTAACTGATGGAACACGCAATGTAAGACTGGAAGTTTATTAAATAATAAATTTTAACAAGACAAGGACAGGCTAAGGTTGTGAAATCATGGATCATTATTCATATTCCTTAAAAGCTAAAATTTATGAATAGGTTAGTATGTCATCATTTTAAATAAAAGAAAAGGTTTTAAGGTCTAGGATTTATTACAAAATGCTAAGATCAAGCATATGCATTAACTCATAAATGAATTCCGACTACTTTGAAATATGCCTTGACTTATTAAAAATGGAAAAGGAAAATGTTTTGAAAATAATAATAATAACAATAAAATTTTAGCGTTCTTTTTGGAAGTTTTTGTAAAAATGTTTTAAATAAAATTGTAACGGCATGCCTTTTCGACCCTAAGAAATCGGCATTAATACATCCTCGGTATTTACATGCTGAACACCCACGTATCGAAAAGACAGATTGTTAGGATGAATGAATTAAAATACAATACAGTATCTCACATCGTGATGATAAATAATATACGCATGATCTTTAGAAAAAGAAAAAACCGTAATATATACACAACGTCAGAGAATGCTATAATATTATAAGCCTAGACAGTTATAACAGCCTGTCCTTACAATTGCTGATAAATACTGATAGAAATCAAGAACAACAAAACAGCGGAAAGAATATAAGATACGTGAATATGTCATGGAGGATCCAACTCATCTCCTGAAAGCTCCAAAGCATCCAACTAAATCTCAAAAATATGCTCGGGCTGACCCAAGCGTTGTAAGAAAATAACATCTGGGTCGATATGGTAAATCAGCATGAGAAAACTCAATCAAATCATATTGATTTCTATATTTATAAAACCACACCTGCATAAACATGGACAGAGTTTTACCTTACGATAAGCAAACCATTTATACTAGAAGATCCAGTGATATTATAATAATGTTTAAGGGGGAAAATATCAATAATCAAATAGCTATGATGCTCTTGAGTGTACATCACAACAATATTAGATATATAATCAAAAATCGTTAAAGCGCGTTTGCTAATTGTATATGATTCCACTAAGGACCCTCAATACTTCAAGAACGGTCGTCCTGCACAAGGATCAAGATATCCTTCCGAAGCAATAATACATCCTTAGTGATGTATAATAGGAAACACATAACTGGCCACACAAGTTGAATGCATATTCATGCATGCATAACCACCATAGGTAACTCTAGGAAGGAGACGATTGCACCTTTATGGGTTAGCTAAAGCCTCGGCTATGCGTCATATCTCTGGTTTTAGTCATTACTGCTAATGAGGCTACGTCACGCATTCCAGCTCACGCACCGCCACCTGAACAGATCTCAGAACCAAACACGGATTCCAATACCACAATAGGTCTCGAAACCACACATGGATTCCCACATCCAAAATAGATCGTGGAATCACACATGGATTCCCATACCCAATGGATTCCGAAATCACACATGGATTCCCGCATCTAAAATAGATCTTGAAATCACACATGGATTCCCATATCCCAATGGATTGCGGAGTCACACATGAATTCCAACATCTCGAACAAAACTTGAATCTCATTCAAGCATAGAACCTGTATATGGTTTTGAAGTGGTTACGGTTTCGAGTCATCTCATCTAAGTACACTCTCATACTTACTGGGTGTTCCAAAACAAATCAATTGATTTCCAAAATACTGAATGCCAGTTTTTTTTTGGAAACAATCAGATAATATATAAGAGTGGAGATCACCTCCTAACCGTTTAAGCAGACGGAGTTCCTTATCATTTGTCTTAGGAAAAAAAAACAAGTTTATACAATAGTATAGCACTGCCGATGGTAACTGTACCACATAGTCCCTTCGTTTCTTTTAGATATTTCCAAAGTCAAATCCTTCGGTGTTAAGTAGGAGGATTACATATTTAGGCCAAGATTTGTTAGTCTGTTATTCAACTATCAAATAAAAAAACATTCGAAATAAGGATGACATTATCCACGGAGACCACTAAGCCTTTCATCAATTTAAAATGACCTTTCAAATATTTATTAAAATATTCATATACTTATCTCACTGGTATAAGTATATCCACCAAACCTTTCACTTTCAAACTTTGAAATTTTTTCCATATAGTTATACAATGATATAAGTATATTTACATAACATTTAAGAAATATTTCTTATTCCAAAATCATATTAAAATGATCAAACCCAAATGTCATTAAAACATGGAAATTAATAACCCAAGACACTATTCCCATTTATAAATCCGCATTATCCTATAGATATCTCATCTATAAATCTCCAATTCTCCAAATCTATTTATAAAATTTCTTTATAAATCTTCAAAAACTCATGTATAAAACTTTCCCTTTTCAAATCTCTAGAGCCATTTTAGAAAAAACAAGCTTCTTTTCCAAATTTATAAATGCCTTTAATGAATTATTTTCATTAAATAAAACCCTTACATAAGTTTATCCATTTAAAATGATTTCCTTTTAAATACAAATTTATTATTTTTAAACGCCTTTTACAAAACAATTTATTGTTTGAAACATTTTAAGTAAAATAGTTAGTTATCTTTAAAAAACGTTAGTAAAATAATAACTTTAAATAATCATTAATAAAATAATAAGCTTTGAACAAATTTTAATAATATAATAATAAACTTTAAAACAAGTTAAAATAATACAATAATTGAACTTAATAATTAATTACCTTTAAAACCTTATTGATATAATAGGAAATCAAAATTTTAAAACAATATTATTATGATAATAGATTAACTTTTAAACCAATATTATTATAATATTTATTAAATAATATTATCTAAAATAATAATAAGCAATAAGTTTAAAATATAAAATAGTTAACTTTTAAATAATAATTAACTTTAAAATCAAATTACTATCAAATAACTTTAAATATCGTTAAAGTATAAAATACCTTTAAATCATATTCAAAATATAACCTAATAATTTAAAAAATATTTAGAATATAAATTAGTTAATTTTAAACATTGTTGATAAAATAATTATTGCATAAACACTTTGCTAAAATAATAATTATATAAAGTGTAATTGTTTAAATTTGAGTTGATTTAAATCCATAACTTTGAGAATTCAGAAAAAGGATTAGTAGTCACAATAGTACTTAAACAAGCTACCATATCATTCAAATTAACTTTCCAAGTTATATAACCGGTATTTACATAATCAACATACATGTTAATAAATTCAACAATTAATCACCATTGGTTAACACATCACTTATTCAAATTGGCATATCAATTAACGACATATAATTAGATGTCCAAATATATAAAATAGCTGAACAAAGATTTATTCTGCTAATTATATGACCAATTAATTTAATTGGTAGAACAATGGTTTATTCCGCTAAACAAACGTTCGAATTACCATATTCAATTTACTTTAACAAAATGATGTTTATCTGGCCAAGTAGATAACACCCATGAAGTACAATTAATTAAACTGCGTAATTATCCAAATTGACATAATAATAACCAGTCTATATTAATTTATCATTAAATTATACTATATCAAAACTAATAACTATGTATACTAGAGCGTTCTACTCGTCAATACGAGTGTAACACAAAAATCTATGGATCAATCGGATTTACTATGAGCGAGTTACGACATTTCAAAGCTTAACAACTTAGGTTTATAAAATATTTAAACAAATCAAAATAGATTTCTCACCCAAAAATAAAACTACCGGCCCACCAAGCTACCAGACCTGACCCACATGAATAGGAACCCTCAAGCTCTGGGAACCCAATCAACGCGTGCATGTGCACAGAGTCCCCGACAACCTATTCGACCAATGGAGACCGCCCGTAAATTTCTTTCCTCGAGCCTGTCACTTTAGCCTCACCGCCACCTCTTCCAACCTCGCATAGCAATTTCTGATCACCCAAAACCCCATTTTCCAACCACACAAAATCGCGTCAAAAATAGCTCGCAATCCATCAAACGACCACTAGACTTAACCATTTTGCCATATGGTCCATTCTCCAAGCTAGACCCGGCGCAACTCTTCGTTTCCTCTATCGACATCGCTATATCCGATGAAACCTAACCCTAGTTTCCAACGATTGTTGGAAACCGTCGCCAAATGTCGTCGAACCTCAAACAAAAATACTACGACTTACCCCAACTTCAATGCTACCAATGCCAACCTCTAAGTCGAACCAGATCGTGATAAATCATTTTTTAAATTTCTAAATAAAACTTTCCCACCTTTTGGAATTTTGCGATATCTTGCTACTTGCTCGATGAAATCTCGAGCGGCCAATTTTTAAAATTACTAGATATGATACCGAACAATTTTTGTGTTGGACGATTGGGCTAAAAGCAGATGGTTGGGGATGCAGTGATTTTTGAAGTTTGAGATGGAGTTGATTTTCATTCTCAAGCAACTAAAGTAAAGAAGAAGAAGTTTTGCCTATGCATGAACATGTATATATATACAGAGCTAATACCCCTAAGAAAACTTAAGAAAAAATCCCAATTGAGCGCAAGAATAATGGGGACAGGGGAGACAAAGGGGAAGGATTGTGGCTAAGTTGAAGAAAGGTGCTGTGTATTGAGTTGAGTTGTTGAATTTTTTGTGTTTCAGTATCCGCAACACAATACTACATTCGCATATGGGCTGCGAATGACAGGAAATAAAATACGATCATGCACAACAATGTGACACGATCACAAAACAAGAATAAAACGCACCAGTTATCAAGTTTTGTTAAATTTCAAATATATCAACGTTCGACGTAAAATACATCAAACGACAATTTAAATAATTTTCTAATTTAAAAATTATAGAAAAAATCTATAAATTTAGTTTATAACTAAAATGATTTCTTTTTATTTTAAAACCTTAAATCGAATATTTAAAATAAATTAAACATTCTCAAAAATTAAAATGATAAAATTCAGGGTCATTACACTCTTCTTATATTAAAAGAATTTCGACCCTGAAATTTACCACAATCCTGACTCAGAAACACTTAATACTACTCATCAGTTTGGATGATGCACATAGATCCTCCATGCATGAAATCTGATTCGACCACTTACTCAAATACGTAGCTTTTCTTCCAAACTAGTATCGCTCGCCTGATTCTCTAGTGTAGACTCCGATCGGGCTTCTTAATCAAGAACCTCAATTCTCCTTATATAGCATAAACTCTGATAGAAAACTTTTGGTTCCGCATTAAGAACCCTTACCAAGCGTTCTCCATCAAAAATCGAGTGATGGGTCCTTATTTGGAACGGTGTGAAACACCTTAAGTGATGCACTCGAATCTTGGATCGAGAACTGTATAAGAAAGGGAAGTGATCTGCGTACGATCTACATACTCATCTAAAGGTTCTTACTTAATTACCTTCTTACCTTCCCACAAATATTTATGAAATATTTCACAAAAATTCCAACTTAGGTTCAAACATTTTAAATGATACAACTTTACTTACGCAACCTTTTCATAAATCATTTTACCTTATTACTTGCATAATACTCTCCAACATCCTAAGAGTATATACAAATATTAATTTTGATTTACTTCCCAAAATTATTTATGAAACATTTTCATAAAACACAACTTAAGTTCACAAATTTGTATAACACTCAACTATATCCTGAGGGGAAACATTTTCATAAAACACAACTTAAGTTCATAAATTTGTATAACACTCAACTATATCCTGAGGGGATATATAACTATCTGATTCTAACTTTCTATTTTGAACTTAAATTGAGAATTAAATACCCCATTTTTATTTCTAAATTTCTTTTGAAATGATACTACAGATTTAATCCATAGAAAATATTTATATAGCCCGACTAGCCCTAAAATTATGCCAAGGAACTACATATTACCTAACAGTATTATACATTTCCTTACCAAGAAGGGTAATACTTAAGAGAAGTGTTTACCATCCCGCCATATCTCTTGCCCGTTTTTAGTTACTATCAAGCCACTCAAACTAGTTAACTAAAAAACACTTTTCTTCCTTTCAAATCCATTTTAAAACAATATAAAGCATATATTTCCAACAAGTAGTTTTAATAAAATATCCATTCCCAACTTGCTATGGATTTTTTCGGATTCTATCGATCGTACAATTACAAAGAGAATAATTTACTAAGTGCCCTATAACATTTACCAAAGAAACTACCAGATCGTCACTTAGAAGATTATTTCGATCATCAAAAAAAATCGAAACTCATCCTCCAAACTAAACCAAAGAAAACACACCTTTCTTTAAAATTTTCTTTTCAAAGATATTTATACTTTAAAAGTCATTCAAGTAAAACCATAGTTTCTTTTTCCCATAAATCATTTGAAATGATAATATACATTTTTTTCCTTTTTTTTTGTTTGTAAATCAAATCAAAATCTATTTTATCAAAAACAATTCTATAGCAAGATCCTAATGGTAGCAATCCCCTGCGTAGAAACTCGAAAGTGAACACCAAAATTCTACAGTCATCATCAGAATTATTTTACAGCGACCAAAGTACTTTAGTGTTTTATATCCCCTTGAAAATTCTTAGGAATATTTTATCCCAAAAATATTTTCAAATAATACTATTACTATCTTCCAAATCCATAATTTTAAGAATTCTAAAAGTAATCTCAATGGCACTTAAACAAGCTACCATGTCATTTAATTTAACATTCCAAGTTATATAACAGGTATTTACATAATCAACATCTATGTAAATAAATTCAACAATAACCACAATTAGTTAACACATCATTGATTTGAATTGGCATATCAATAACGGCATATATTTAGTGTTTGAACCAAAAATGGCACAAACACTCAAGATTAAGGTAGGGAATAAAGTATGAAGAAAGTAAAATGAAAACCGAGGAATAGAGAGCATGAAACAATTTATAGTGGTTCGCCAAAGCAGAACCTACGCCTACTTCAATATTTTTCTTATTTCTCACTTGGAGGCAGAATGTAACGACTCGGATGTTTGATCGTTAATTTTGAACATTTACTTCATTTTAAATGTTGAGTTTTGGAATGTGCATGAGATTCAATATGAGGTTTATCGATCAAAAATAGTGTAATAAAACTTAAGCTCCAAATATAGCGAATTGATTAATAAATTCAATTATTGAGCTAATAATTAAAAATCGTTTAAATAATTCAATTAGAGTTGAATATGAAACCGAAACGATTTCCAATGTTGATATAAATTCTATTTGAATCAGAATTGGGTTCAAAAGCCTATCTTTTCCATACGATCGAATTATGACTCAGAACCTTTTCCATTACGTTCAAAATCAGGGAGTAACATTATGAACGCATAGCGGCACGCCTCAATAGGAGTTCGTAATTATGCAGTAGGAAATTTGAGATATTTTAAAATGAAAATAAAGGTAAAAATCAAATCAAATAACCTTACCTTCTGAAATACGCTACCCTTCTTATCTTAAAATCACGTCTTCCCCTTTTCATTCTATTACTTCAAAAGGAAAAAACGTTCGATTGCACCCTTGTAACTCTCGAATCCTTCATTCAAAAAATAATTATATAATATGAATATTGCGATCAAAGTAGCGATTTAGGCATGGAAATCGAGTGCCCGGTGGCGTGAGCACGAAGGGCCAACAACCTCGATGTTTCGTTCACGAAGGTTGGTGGCAAGTTGCGATTTGTTCAGGGAATTGGCGTGCGCATGTCTTCTTATTGGAGTTGATTTGGCAAGGAGCAGATCACACATGACAATTTCCATTGGCCTCCGTGCAAGTTTTGACCGTTCGAAGAAAATTCTGTAACGGCTGTGGGAAATTTATGTGAGGCTATTCGAAAAAGTTATTCTTAGTATCAGCTGTGGAAAATTGTACTTAAGTGGGGTGTCGCGATGTGGAGAATAGACTCACGGTGATCTGGCAAAGCATGGCAACAATGGAGATGATAGGATCTTGATAATGAAATGGGCTGACATGCCTGAGATGTCATTCGCTTGTTGCGGGCAGTAGAGGTTCGATGATCTAGGGTGAAAATCTATGTGGATCGTATATGTATATAGTATATGACAAGTACGTGTACGATAGTATGAATTACACAGAATAATAATGCAGGTAAAATTAAAGGTAATCACACCAAAAATTTTATACCGGTTTAGACCTTCCGTCCTACGTCCAGTCCCGAAGCTCCCCTTTGGAAATGCACTAACCATTGCCCTCGCTTTGTCTAGAGGAATAGGCTTTTATACAAGAGTATTTACTTGACAAGTACATGTTCTAGGTAACACTGATTTTGAATACAAGTAAAACTTCTTCCTATAATCTCCTTTGAGTAGTATGTAATTTTAAGCTTTGATATCAGAAAGAGATAAAAGCATGCTTTTGAGTACTATTAGAAATCAGAGAGATCACAGAAATGTTAGAAAATAAAGAGAGAAGAGTTCAGAATGTCAAGTTAATTGTACTTTTCGAATTCATGCTTATTTATACATGTTGAAGAGTTTATTTGAGAAGTAACGACCTTTAGTTCATTTATTTCGGTCCAAGAGTTGCAATGTTTATGGAGGAAGAGTTATGACTAGAGAAAGGGGATGCAACTCTTCGATTGAACAAGATGTCTTTTGAGGAGAAATGGCCTTTCCCAGGTCAGACGTCTGGCCATTTGTGTCGGACGTCTGGTTTGTTTAAAAAGAATTTAAACAAAAAGTATTGCCAGACATGTGAATACATATGCCAGACGTCTGACACATGTATAGCCCGTTTTCTTAAGTATGTAAAAAAGCTTGTTAATAATTTGTATGTACAAATGCTTGTAAAGATTACTCAAGAAGATTCTACATATCTTCTATTTAAGACATTAACAGAATATACTAATATTTCTCAATATAATAATCCTTGTGAGACGACCCGACTTTTTCTCCACAAAAAGTCGTATCATCCTTAAGAAAGAAAGGGATAGAAAAGAGAAAAGAAAGAAGAGAAAGAAGAAACAACACAAGAATCTCAACAGCGGAACGAATAAATTATATTAATAACATAAGTATTACATAGTATACATCAAATATCAGAGTTACACAGTCAATACAACACATACTAGACAGTTATAAACACCTGTCTAGTTATTACAATTCAATACATTATAGACAAACACTCAGAGATACCAACACAGCGGAAAACTATATATCTATATGCATAAGCCTCCTGCTCCATATGCTCCTCTATAATACGTCAAAGCTAACCTGAATCCTAACCTGAATTCCCTTGGCTACTCGTAAAAATTTGAGTACCCAAGAGTTAAAGAAAAACAGAAATAACTCCGGGTCAGACATGGGTCTGGTGTGAGTAACAGGTTAAAGTTGCTTAACTTTGAAAAACCTTTGAAAAGAAAAGGTATCACGTAAGACTTCCCACACATAAACATGGAAAAGTTTTTACCTTACGCTAACCAGAACATTTGATAAGAAATCCGATGATATTATAATAGTGTCTAGGGTTTTCAAGTAAATAAGAAATAGCCGAAATTGTTACATGATTAAATTCCACCTACTAGCCACAAAAGTGGGTAATACAATCAAAATCGTTGGCACTTATTGGATTTTGGATTCCATCAATGGCTGGGCTACTGGGGTACCGCCCGTCACAGTACGTGGCCTAGATCACCGTACCGAGGAGTACGCCCGCTCCCCTGCAACACAAAGCCGGACCCATTCCTTACTGAACAGTTCCGAACAAGACCACCCCACAGTTGTGATCAGCAACCGCACCACTAAGCCGAAAATAAAGGGACCTCTAGACAGGGATAAATCTTGCTCTCAAGTGGGGGCTACCCGAAGTTTTGCTGCACCTCCCCTGTTTAGCCATTCCCGGTTGATGAGCCTTGAGGCTACGATTACCTTTATAGGACATAACACTTAGAATGCTCATCGTCCACCTGACGATGTTCTGAAAGCATTCAATCCATACAAGTTCGTTCCGGGTTCGAACGAAACCGATGGCATTATCTCGTTACACTCATTTTGGAATCACCCTCAGAGTTAACGACGATAACCCTTGCACTCTGAATCACCATCTCGAATCTATAAGTTCTATTCCGTCAACTCATTACGGAATCACCCACAGAGTTATACTGACTTATAGCCCTTACACCTCGAGTCTTCACTCGCTCCACTTGGTTTTAACGACCTAACGTTAATTTGGATCGATGTGGTTTTCGAATCCCAAATATGGAAACCCGATCCCGGTCTCATCGAAATCGAAAGCGTGACTTTTAAGGCCAAGTTGTTTTAAAGTTTAAAACAATTCAATTCATTATCTAAATATACACAGATAGATAATTCACAACACCATAGATAATCAACCTTATCATTACCAACAGATAATTCATATCATAATCAGATAACCCATATTATCATCCAAAAGCAACCAATGCATCCATATCACATACACTACTCATCTCATAACTAAGATTACAAACCATACCAGGCAACCAATACCATCATCAAACGTAAGCAATGATCTAATGATCACACCCTCTATAATTAATTTAAAATGAATTAAATTAATTATTTAATCTCTAATTAATTTAAAATGAATTAAATTAATTACTTCATCATTAAAATTCTGCTTATCTTAATCTTTAATTGATTACAAATCAATTTATAAATCATCATCTCAATATTCATTTCACTTAATCCTTATTGATTAACTATCTCTAATTACAACAAGTAATTAGCATTTAATTTTAATTACACAAGTTAATTACTTAAACCCCTTACAAATAATTAACTTGTAATTACTTAATTAATTAATTAGCTAAAATTAATTACATTAATCATTTATTCATTATTGATTATGCCTTAATTAATCAATTCTAAATTACATCATTAATAAATTAATTAATGATTTCTAATTACATTTAATCAATCTCTATATTAATTACATAAGTAATTAATCTTCAATTAGACCACATATTAATCACCTTGATTAATAACCATTTAGTAATTAACTACTTTAATTACTCATCCCATAAATTAATTATTCTTAATTCATTATCTTTATTAATCCCATGATTAATTTCAAAGTAATTTAAATCCAAATTACTTCTATAATAAATATCCTTAATTACATTCAGTAATTATTAATTAATTACTTCCTTAAGTAATTACAAATCCATAAATTACATAAAGTAATTATTCATCAATCCACAAATGTTTAAATTAATTTAACTTAATTAATCTAAACTAATCACATAAATCAAATTAATTACACCAAGTAATTAATTCATTAATTACTTTCATTAAGTAATTAACATAAACAATTGATTATTATTAATTAATTAATCTAATTAATTATCAAAAATTAATCACATTAATTAATTGTTTAAAATAATCTTAAGTTAATGACTTCATTAACATCTCTTAATTACTTAATTAAGAATTAAATCATATAAATCATTATTAATTATCAATTATTTAATATTTAATTACAATTTAATTAATCTCTAATTATTAATTAATTAAGTATTAATTGAAATCTGAATTATCTTTAATCACTTGATAAATAAATCTTAATCATTAATTAAAATTTAATTAACCATCCTTAATAATAGATTAATTAACCTTAATTAATTAATCTCAAATCTTAATTAATTAACTTAAAAATTATTAATAACTTAATTAAACATCCTCATTATTAATTAATTAAATAATTAATTACCCATTTAAATTAAATTAATAATTTAAATGAAACTAATTTCTTAAGTTCTAAATTAAGAAACATTCTTCTTATACAAAGTATTTTTAAACAATTTGTTTCAAATAAATTTCAAATTTAAAATTTTCTTTTTAAATTTCAAACTGAAACACAATTTAAATTTTCATTTCAGATTAAATCTTAAAAATTTAAAACATTACTTACTCTTTCATCTCAATTTTTAAATTCAAGTTATTTAACCTTTTATAAAAATGGTTAAAACAAATTTAAATTTAAAAACTTATTAAATTTTAAAAACTGTCATAAAAATCAAATTTCAGGTTTAAAACTGAATTTAACCTTATTTTAAACCTTATTTCATAAATTTAAAACTTATAGTTTTAAATTCAAATCAATGTTCTTTTATACTTTAAAAAGTTTAAAATCTAAATTTAAATTCCAGATTTAAATTCAAACTCAGATTCCATATTTCTGTTTTCCAGATTTTAAACTTGTTTTAAATTATTAGCTGCATTTTAAAATTTTACTTTTAAATTAAAACAGAAAAACAGTTTTCTGTTTATTCTAACATCTTACATTTTGAATTCAAAAATGTTTCAAAATCCAGGATTTAAATTATTGAATTCATAATTAAGTTTCAGGTTTAAAAAATTTCAAATTGAATTTCATCCTTCAAATTTTTAAATTTTACTTTTAAATTTTTAAAAACAGAAAGACAGTTTCTGATTTTATTTTAAAACCAAACTTGGATTTAAAAAAATTTCAAATTTATTTCAAAGATCTAAAATTTAAACTTATTAATTCAAATTCAATTCCAGTTTCCAACTCACTTTTAGATTTTGTTTGCAATTTTCTTTTACTTCAATTTTCGTAAACCTGGAAAACAGGTTTCTGCTTTTGCTTAAGACCAAATAAAATTTTCAAAATTTAAATTATTTCAAACCTAAAATTAAACTAATTGAATTTATATTTAAATTTAGTTTAAACTTTATACTTAGTTCAGGTTTTAAGTTCTCATTTTAAAAACTTACTCTTAAAATTTTAAAACCTGGAAATAAAACTCTGCAAATTCTAAAACCTGAAACAATATTACACTCGAGCCTCCCTATTTAACTTCAAGTCAACACCTCCCAAACTTCGAGTTAAAGCTCGAAACTCCCGAGACCATCACGAGCTTCAAACCCCTGTAACCAAAACAAAGACCACCAGAAAATCCACATCCCTACTCTGTGCACATGCACCCATGATGCAACCCTCACTGACCAACTCTGATGATCTCCACACATCACCAATCAACCATGACCCCATTCACGACCATCACAACGCCACCCAAAACTCAAACTCGAAATCTAGTTTCTCACCCAAATCTGGAACAGTCCGACAGCAACAACATCCCAACCTGTCAACATCAATTTCCCCCATCACCATCCATCATCACCTTCCATACTCCGACGAGGACTTTACCAAACCACCATCTATCATCATGCAAATCGCGGTTGAACTCGATCAACCGAGGAGGCCCCATTCAAACAAATTAGTAACCCAAATAAAACTAGGGTTCTAAAACTAAAATCCTAATTTAAGCATCAACAATGCAAAATAACCCAATTTCATAATTTTCCTATAATCTATGTTAGATACACTGTCCCCAGAAACAATTTCGACCAATTCAATTGCAAGCATCATCTGTACTTAGCTAATATGTAAAATACAGTAATTTCAAAACTGTACTTTGTTTTTAACATTATAAATGGTAATATTATTTTTTTAAAATCTTAATTTTGTAAGATGTTTGAGTTGAATTTCTGAAACATTGACTTACAATGTTTCATATTTTTACTTATAAAATTTCTAATACCCTGTTATTTATTTTACAGTAAGTTTTATTTAAATTTTACTTAAATAAAATCTTAAAGCCTAATTCTGAAACTAACCTACAAATCTTATCTAAATCCTATAATTTAACAAAAACAAATTAAGGATATAAGAATCTAATTTGAAAACTTGAACTAGGTAACAAGACAGAGCATAGAAATTTTTAACAGCATACATATATATGCAATTCACACATCAGACAGTAAGTATTGAACACATGAACATTTATTTATTTTAGCATGCAATAAATTTTAACCTTAAGTTTTTAAAAGAAAAGTTACTCACCTGGAATAAAAATGCAGACAGAACCCTGATTGAATCATGCAGAACACAATTTTGAAAAGCCTTTCAAACTTGCTTTAAATTCTGATGCTTTTAATCTTGTTTCAAAAAGATGCTTCCAGATTTAAATGCAGGTTGCTTGAATGCAAATGCAACTTGTATTTGTTCCTAGATTTTACATGCAGTGGATTTTTCCCAGATTTTAAAAGAAATGCAGACCTTCTAGTTTTAATTGTTGCTTGCAGGCCTTCAGATTTAAAAATGCAGAGTCTTGCATTTTCAGATCTTACATGCAGGTTTGTATTTTTGAAAAAGAGGAGTTTGATTATAGGTTTTTGAAGGAGGTAATGGTTTTTGCATAGGATGGTTGCAGATTTGTATTTTTGAGTTTAAGGAGTTACAGGGTAATGATTTCGAAGGATATTTAGAGGAAAAGTTTCAGTTGAAATGTTTCTTTAATTAAGAAATGAAACTGAGAAAAATCGAGAATAAAAGAATGCAATGTTGTCAAAACTAAATTTATGATTTATTAAAAACAAATAAAAATAAAAGATAAAATTTGACACTTGTAAAAAGAAAGGGACACTTGTTAATTTACTCACTTAAATATTTAACACATGTTAGATTAGGCTTAAATTACTTACACATGTTATCCTAAATTAATTAGTATTTTTAATTAGAGTTAATGAAATATTAAGCTTAGTTAATTAGTTCTTATACATAGTTATGTATTAAAATAATTTCTAAAGAATAAATCAAAGTGTTATTTTAAATAAAATAATATACAAATGAATCATTTGAAAATGATACTTTTAAATAATTAAAATAAATTTATAAAAGAGGTTGTAACTTAATAAATACATGTTTCATAATTTAAATTGTATTTTAAATTTACAAATTAAACTTACAAATCACATTTTATAAATTAATATTTTAAAAAGAATAAACAAACATTTTTGTAACTTATTTTAATATACAAACTTAAGTTAAAATGAATTTTAAACCAATAAAACATTTATCTTATATATTTAAAATCATATAGTATTTTATTAAATATTTTTGAAAAGCTTAAATTAAAAATAAATCACAATTCCTAATTTCAAAACATTAAAATTATGCTATACTAATTTAATTAAAAACAACTTATCTATTCAAAATATATATAAATACATATATATTATTAAATAGAGAATAGATTCATTAGTTTATTAAAAATAAATTCACAAATTAAATATTTAAATAAAGAAGATTATTAAATCAAATCAAATTTATTAACAAAAATTATCAATTCAATATAAATTTAAACACAAATTATTAAATTTATATTGTCCAAAATTCTGGGATATTACACCTTGTTGCTGTCTTCAAGTCTTGGTCGCGAAAGTCTACCCGCATATGGATGATATATATATATCTATGTATATTGCATGTAAGTGATTGTATAGTTGTGGTCATCAAAATCGAGGTTCTAACATTCTCCCCCTTTTTGATGATGACAAATATACAATTCATTTTATAAGAAGCTCCCCCTGTCTTTTGTAATTTCTTCCCTATCTATAGGCAGTATAAACTCTCTCCCCCTTTGTCATTATCAAAAAAAAGTATACGAAATAATACGAGGAAATACCACAACAACATAATGTTATTAATCACAATGCCAAAGTGCTAAATCAAAATATCATTGTTAAAAAAATAGGAGTTTGGAATATTATTAGTAAATAACTTATTGGTAGGAAAAATAACCCCAAAGATTAGAAGCATTTTCATCATAGTCGCTATGTTGCCATTGCGACCAATCATGATACTCTTCATCTTCTCGAATAAAAAGTCCATGAAAAGATTGATAGTGTTCATAATGTTGGGCTTCCTGTGGAGGCTATGAAATGTCTTCACTTTCCTCAGTGTCCACATTGATTGGGGCTTTTCCAGGAGCATGGGTCTGTAAAGGCTCTTTTACTGTTCGAGATCTTGATGGATGTGCATAAGGTGCTGGAGGTGATGTATGAGACGGAGATGATGAAGATCGTCTGCGAAACTTTCTCATAACCTTTCCCAGAGTAGAAACGACCTTTTCTAAAGTCTTTTCTACCTTTAGTCATTCATGTAGAAAAAGATCATTTGAGGCGAGAAACTTTCTTATCCAAGACCTTTTGATTAAAAGATAGATTACGCTGGTTGTGAAGTGCTACATCCCTGATACTTTCTCATTGTCCTGCTGCAATTCGAGCCTCTTGAATTTCAGAATCAGAGTGATAACTTGTTGATTCAGAAGGTCTTGATATAGAGGTAGGTTGTATAGGAGTAAGCTGTGGTGTTGAGGTTGTTTGTGTTGGTACTCTGAAAATGGTGTAATACTTGGTGGATTTTCAGGAAGATGCATCAAAGATAGGAAGCGAATTCCACTTTCCTTAACAGAAAGTTCTTCATATTGTGATAAGAATGAAGGCATGTTATGTGCTCGAAGAATTCACATAGTATATGGAGCACAAATAATTATTTGATGAACCGAAGTCCAAAATATTTTAATTTGATCAAAAATATATTGAGCCCAGTTTACCTTTGTATGGCCGAAAATAGCATATAAAACTTTATGGTCATGATCATACACTTGCTCATGACTACCCAATCTAGGAAGTATGGTATTGATAAACATTCGGTTAAGTAGTCTAGCTTGTGGACGAAAATGGAATGGTGATAATTTTCTCATGTCATCTTCCTAAATGAGATGTGTTATTGCATCTCTTGGCTTATGTCCCATATCAGGAGTATCTTGCAATCTGATTCCTGTATATGAGCACTGTAATATATGCCCAAGCATTTCAACATTGAATTTGATAAGTTCCCGATAAACACTTGTCCAAACCCAATTCTCCGGGTCAGATGGATTCCAAATATGAATTGAACATAAATTTATGAAGAAAAAAAATTGTAACGACCCGTAATTTTCGTTAGTTCAATTTAGTCATTTTAATAGGATTTAAATAATTTAAGTTAGAAAGAAATTAAGATCTGTGATTTTTTTGAAGCAAATGACTAAATGAAATGAAACCATGGGAATTTAAGTCTAAGAATTTCCAGTTGGAACAAAATGACGAGAAATTTAAGTGCTGTAAATTGTTATTTATAGGCTAAGAAATTAATATAAGAATACAAATGGGAAGATTTCATTTATTTCATGGTTTTAATTCGTTTTTCTTTAATAAGTTGTAATTGAATTTAGTAGAAAATAATATGTATTAAACCTACTTATAGAATTCGAAGCTAATTCAAATGAATTTAAGTAGTGAAAAGGCTTTACCTGTATATATATTTAATATGAGAAATAAATGGGAATATTAAATTAATTTAATGCAGTAAAGGAATGAAAACGGAAATTAGAATAAATTAAGGAATTCGGTAACGCAAGTAATAAATCTGTACCTTGAATGAACGTTTCACTTTGATAAATTATTTAAATGAGATGACTTAATAAATAAATAATTAGGTCAATTGGTATGTGGTGAAATTTGATGTTGAAATATTTTGTAGATAAGGGTTTAGGTGGAATGGGTTAATTTATGAAATAAAGGATAGAAATCATATAAAACGTTTAGCAAGTTGATTAATGTTGTAACGTAAGGTATAAATGTAAATTCCAATGGAAACGTATCCTTATTTTAGGTAGAAATTTCAGGTATATTGATAAAGCGGAGTATATACACTTAGTAATAAATTTAGTACAGGAAAAACGAAATGGAAATATTGAATTTATTTAATTCGTATATATATTACCTATTTATATGGCCTATTAAATTTAATCGGATATCAATGGCAATTAATTCCTTAAATTAGTGCAATCAATGTATGATTAATTGATAACGATGAAAAGGTTGATTTTATTCAGTGTGAACAACGTAAAATATTATCATAGCATGATACTTGGTTTGAATAGAAGGGTGAAATTGGGAATCAAATTTTATTTAATGATAATAACATTAGTATTGGTTAATAAATAGATTTCAATGCAGTAACCAAATAAATGGAATAAGGTGAGTATATATTGCATAGAAATGAAATGTAAATTGTCACATTTGGTTGGAGCTAATTTTTAGAAACATATAAATGTTGAATCAGTAAATATTAAATTCCATTTAATATAAGAATTCAAAGGTGAAAGATTTACATTTGGATTTGGAAATTTGATAGTCATTAATTAAAAGTGACCATTGAATAAATTTATGCAAACGTGATATAATGTAAATAGATTGGGATCAACTTTTATTTATGTGGTTAAGAGAATTTAATTTCTATAGTACGATAATCGAAATTAATGGAAGTTGGAATAGCTAATTTATATGTTAGTTGAAATTTAGCTAGAAGATGTAGATATTGAATGATAGTAAAAATTTAAGGGATATAAAAGTTTCAATTATACATGGAAATTCATACTCGCCATAATAGGTTAATGGAGACCAAAGAAGTAGTATAGGAATCTAATCTTCTTTATAAATTTGGATTTACTGCAATAGTTAATTTCATAAAATAAAGGTAAAGCTAATTCAAATTTAACTGGACCATTGTTGGTATAACTTTAGAAGCAAGATTTATTTATGATTTGAGTATTTAATTCAACAAGTGGTATTTGCGACAAATGAAATAGAATTGAACGTAAAATATTACGTTATTAAATGGAAATGGAATTTGTAAACATTGAGTGAAATCTTAAACTAATGTTAGTATTCGTCGTATTTACAACAATAACTTTGAATAATAGAAAGGAAGTGAATATAATAAATTAATCAAATTTATAGTGTTGAATTCAATTGGATTGGAATTAATAAATAGTTAAGAAAAATAAGGGTTATTAATAATTTGGAATTTAATTATGGTAAAAAGGTTAATTGCAATCCAAAGATGAGTTGGAATGGAAATCCAATTATTTATTTAGTTAGATTTTTGTTGAGAGTATAAGGGTATAAGTTTTAATAATTGGGTTTTAGAATAAAATTTTAATTTCCTAATAATAAGAAAGTGCGGATATTAACGCTGCAAATTAATATACTTATACATTTTAATTCAAATCCAAGCGTGTTAAATCAATTGGAACTGATTGAATTATCTTAGTAATGAAATTTGACTAATAATAGAAGTTGAAAATTAAAATTGGTTTTTATGATTTATTTAATTTATTTAATAAATATTAAAAATAGCCATTTTTGTCACGGACTCGGATTTCGACGAAACCAGTTTCATCGGATCCGTAACGTTGAATTATAATAATGTTTCAAGTTTCGTAGCAATCGGACTTGTCGTTTGATCGTACGGACCCGAAACGCCTTGAAATTTACGCATTTTGAAATCAATGTGAAATTTTTGTTTTTTTTGGCATAACTTCTTCATACGATCGAATTTGGTCGCGAAACTTTTTCCATTGCGTTCAGAATATTTTAAAACACCTATTTGGATATATAGTTTTAACAAATCCGACTCCGGAGGCATAACGGGCTTTTTTGGACCATGGTTTGTCACGCACGTTCGCGTATCCAGTCTAGCTACCCTACCTCTAGCCTATCTATAAATATACATCTATAAACCCTAGCTCCTTTCTTTTTCATTTGCTGTACGTTCATTTCTTCACTCTTTTCTCTTCCCCAAATGTATACATCTCAGATCCAATTCCAGATCCATCCACAGTTCAAAATCAAAAGTCAAAACTCAAAAATTTCAGAAAATTCCAGAAAAAATATATGTTGAAGTATTCGATACGCGTAATATACTGGTGAAATTCGTTTTTCAATTGGAGCTGTCGTTCATCCAGAATAAATTCAAACAGCCCCAAAACCGTTCATCATCGTCGCGCAAAACTTCGTCGGATCGGAAAACGGTTTCTGGGTTTTGGAGAGGGAACCGAGGGGATCGCATCTATGTATTTTGTTTTGAGTATCAACGGTTGGATCTCGTGCAAATTTCGATCTAGGGTTTAAATTGGATGGCGGCTGCTGTTCGTTTGGGGGGGGCGCCGGTGGTGGCTCACGGCGGTCGGCCTGGAGTGAGGAGGCCGTAGGTGGAGGCGCCAGGGCTATGGCGGGGCGTAGAGGCGTGGATCGTCAGTCAAAGTTTGGTCAACGCGTGAGTCTCTGATGTTGGTTGCCTGTACGTGCGTGAGGGTTCTTTCCTTCAGCTCATAATCTTCTGCGCGCGCCTGTAGCTGATGCTCACGTGGCATATATTTTTTTTGTAAGTGATAATGTGTTCCTTTTGCTTTTTTTTTTTTTTTGATTTCAACTCGCATTTATCATATAACTTCTACATACGAGCTCCGTTTCACGCGCGATTTTTTTTGTTAGGATCGTAATTTAATTCCGGACTTGATGGCGCTGGTTTGGATGAATTCTGAGACGGGCGAATTTTTGGGTTTAAATCGGGTTTAAATTCGATTTAAATTCAAAAGGTGAGTGTTTTAACCCACTCACAATTACTAGAAGCTTTTATGTTTGTTAAATAAATTTTAGAAATGAATAGAAATTTATTTATGAGCTTTTGGCATGTTATTTCATCCATATCTGTTGAATTGCATTTTATTGAATTTAGCTGTTAATTAAATTGATTGATTGCGTATTAATTGGCTGTTAGAAATTATTGTTGCGTATGAACTGCTAGTTAACAGTTATATAAATTATTACTGAATATAAACTGTTAGAGTAATAGTTGTTAAATTTAATTTGAATAAAATTGCCAGTTATTACCTGTTATATATTATCAAACATATATTGTTATTGATTGATATGGATGGATGTTTGTGATTGGATGATGGATGTTTGTGATTGGATTTTGGACGTGTTGTTGAATGGATGTTTATTGATATCATTAAACTGCAAGTTAGCATACATTTTACATTTCATTCGGGATTGTGGTTTGAAATGATATATAACCGCAAATTTTTATTTTTAAATTGCGGATTGAAATGATAAATATCCGTATCACTTGACCATAGGATAGAAAATTATATACAGGCACCGCGGTCTATATATAACTATTTTAATGTGATTTCTATGGGTTGGATAGAATACGGTTTATAAATCTTAAATTTTATACTGTATAAATATTTTTCTTCCGTATTTATATACATGTAAAGTTGGAATTTTTGAAATTAAAAAGTGTATAAATTCCTTTATATAAAATGGAAGAAAATTTAGAAAATGGAGTTTGATAAATTTATATCTTATGTTTAAATATTAAGTTGGAATTTTGAAGATATGATATTTATAATTGGATTTTTCCCAAAATATATTGAAATGAATATTCTAGTAAAATTTGAATTTGGAAGTATATATATATTTTACTAGAAATTGAAGTCTTATTATTTTGGATTTTATGTGAATATTCAAGGCTAATTAATAGAACATTTGATTTGAAAGAATAAAATCCAACTTTAGTGGAAATATTTATACTCAAAATGGATATACGTATATATATGAATTTATTGAAATGGTTTTGGAACTTGAAGCGATATTAAATTTTGGTTTTAACTTTAAATAAAGAAATGTATTGTAAAGCCACGAGAAATATTTCTTTTCAAAGTAACATTTAAGTTAAACCACTTATTTTATATACTGTTGAATATCCAAACCATTTAGTTTGAAGGTAATGGTTTTAAATTCTATGGATTTCGAAGTGTTATATTAAGAGTTAAATTTCCAAATATTTGGTTCAAGGAATTTTATTAATAAAAGGTGACAAAATTTTGGAAAGGAAAATATTCGGAAACGATATCATTGATTTGGGTTTGCATAAATTAATATCAAAATGAATTGTTGGGTTTAAAGGAAGAAATGATATCGAAATATTATGGTTTTGAAATGGATTATATTCTGGTTTTAAAGTATAAACTATTTTTAAATAACCGCGGTGTTATAATAACGATTGGTTGGCAAAGAGACCGGGATCGGATATGGACATACTCTCTGTCGATACTGAAAACCACTTTGACTAACCGTGTACGCGGTGGAGATTCCAGAATGAAGTAGGTTGGTGGCGACGATTCCTGTAAGGTAAATACGTGGACCCGACTCCCGTGAGTTGGCATAAGGTGGCTAAAACAGGAGCGATTGACGGGTTAATGAGGTCATTCCTCTGATCGGACACTCCTCTTCGATATTATACTATGACTTTGGATTGATTCAGTGGCCACTTCTATTTTTTGATTTGGGGAGTTGTTTCGAGGTGGGCGGTTGCTGCGGCTTCGCGTTACCATCGGCCCGGAAGCGTAATTGGTATATCTACCCTGGCATTGCCTAGTTGTGCCATGTCACCTACCCTATCGCGCCTTGTACGAGTTTGGATTTCTCCCGTAGCCCGTGTGGTATCCTCTGGTGGCTTCCCGATCAGGAGGGACTATGATATTGGACGGACTACTGGGACTATTACGTGTTAAGGGCTATATGGGTAACCCCTTAACGCTATTTAAAAGTAAGTTTATTCTATAAATAGACACTATTATAATAGCGCAATATACTACATAGTAAATAGTTTAACGGATCCTTAGGAGATGTAAATCCCGAACATCTCTTGAGTTACTGTACTCATATTTATTTCTGTTTATTTAACTCACATAAGATTTTCTAGTCTGACTCGAGTGTTTTTGTCTTTTCAAATTCGCTCGGGTCAGTCCGAGCGTTTCAGGATAGCAGATTTTAGCTTTGGAGGACGAAGACGAAGAATCAGTATATATTTTATCTATAGTATTGCACCACACTCTTTCTATTCCGCTGCATTGCTTGTATTGGTATGTGTAACTCTGATATTTATTGTAAAAGAAGAATCAAGCTTTTGTAAACTGTTTATGAACTGTATATTTGTTATTATATTTTATCCTTCCGCTGTGAGATTCTATTTTCGTTTTATTTCTTCTCTATTTTTCTTATTTACCCCATAACAATCCGCCCTTGCGTATGTTTTGAATTGGCACGAGTGTCGGTTTAAAGTGTGCGAAAAGGCGGGATGTTACAGTTGGTATCAGAGCTTTGGTTTAGCGATAAACCTTGGCTTTGTGGGGTTTGACTCTTTGTTAATAGGGTAGTAATATCCTATGGGAGTCGCTGAGTGTATATATATGAGAGAGCGTATTTGTTAGTATTAATAAAAAGATTTTTATATTGTGTTAATCTGTTCCGCTTTGTATTTATAAATTCTGGTTGATGCATGGGACGCTATGTCATCAATAGGGATTTCTAAACACTTAATAGGACAGACCGACATAATATCCGTTTTAATATAGGTAAATGAAATAATTTTGCCTATTATATTTTCTATATATAAAAAATAGTTTTATAAAGATATATATATATATATTTGGTTGCTATAGATTGGGTGTTAGAAAATAAAAATATCTATAATAACTGAAGCTAAGTTGAAATTATGATAAATCAAATTGGAGATTTTAGAACTTAAGTCCGGGATTTTTCCAAATCTGCTTTCAAAGAATTTGTGAAATTTATTGATTTGGTTTATAAGTATTTTCTTATATAAATATTTCGTATAAATTGGAAGAATTGTTTTAAAGAAGATTTTGGAAAAGAATTAAATTCTGTACTTTCCTCTCTGTCGCTGGAAAATAAATTCGGTGATGACGGCCGCATCATCGACTTTCATTTTCGAGTTTCGAAGGGGAAAGGCCACTGTAGTAAATTCTACTGCAGATTTATTTTGAAATTTTCTAAATTTTTTTTTCTTTTATTGCTCTAACTATAATTAGAGATATTGAGATGTAAGAACTTATTTACCTATTATTTTGAAACAAATTGAAATTTAACCCGGTATTTAATTCTAAATTTTTCCGTTAATTAATTGTTTAAAATTTGTTAGTGAAATAAAAGTTAAGTAATAAATGAATTGAAACCTCTAATTGAAATAAGAGAATAACTGCAAAGCTATAAAGAGGAATTTGCATACATATGAGACAAAGGGTAATATGAATAAACATTAAATTTAATTAAAAGAATGGAGATTAAACTTGTATAAGTTCAATTGCAATTTCCTTAACATAAATAACTTACCCAAATATAAAAGTTGAAGTGTTAAATAAGAAACTGGAATTGAATATTTTACAAGTAGGAATTTAGGAAAAATGAAGTATTCAATAAATTACTGCTATAATAAGAATTAAATGGTATAAACTTAAGTTATGATTGAAATTTTACTAAAAATAAAGTTAAGTATTATTAATAGGTGATATGAACCTAAGTATATAAAATGAAATTCAAAATAAGGATTGATTGTATGATTATTGACTTAAGTATGTTTTAATCTTCCCTATTCCAATATAATGGAAAGTAGAAAAATTTGAAATGACTACAATTAATAGTTGATGAATAAATAAAAACTTCCACTTATAAGAATGAATGTTAGCAGATTAAGAATTTAAGGAAAATCTTACAAGTGAAGCTTGAGGGAAAAGGTATTCTATTAATTTGCTATGGTTAATGAGAATTAATTGTATAAGCTTAAGATAAATTGGAAATTTTACTATATAAGTAAAGGTAAGTAATATAAATAGATGATATATACTTTAGTCAATAAATTGGAATACAAATATAATGAATTTTGTAATAAATGGAAAATAAAACTTATAAGAACAAAGAAATCCCTCATAAAGGAAGGGAAGAAAATCAAACCACTGAAGTATGAAATAAATGTATAATAAGCTATTTTGGTGTTGATTTGAATTGTTTGGTTGATGTATGGTTGTTGGGTAAGGAATTTTGAAGTTGTGGGATGGAGAAATAATCTATCTTTGTTCCATCTAAGACTGTTGAGTAAAGGATGCACTTGATAGTTATTTTACATTTCGTACAATTTCGGAATTTGAACCTAACAACTAATTGTTTGGTTGATTGAATGATTGTCTGTTGGTGGCATGTGCTGTTTGTTAAAATTTATGGTTGTTGCATTTGATTGGATATAAATGATTGAATCTACCCAAACATTTCACTGTAAAATAAATATTTAACCTCTTAGATTATATAAGTGAATACAGGTGTTGGAAGCAACTGCTACTGCTTTTGGTTCCAAAATAATAAGCGTATTGCCGATAGATAGGTACGTTTTCGGATTACGATTAAAGCGCTATTTATATATTTTCCCGTGTGGGATATTTTATTTTGGATATATATGTAATATATTTGTATATTTGGATATTATATTTTCTCCAGAGTCCCTCCGTACAAAGGAGACTCTGCCAAAAATTTTCGTAAATTTTGGACTTAGAATTTTGTTGAAATTGTTTTCCAACTTTAATAATTCAAGTATTAAAAGACATAATGATTATAAAACAAGTGTAATTCATTGAAGGAAATTAATTTAGTAAATTATTGTTATAAGTTAATATTTGAAATTAGATATACTGTTTATTCTTCCTTCTCCCTTCCTTTTCCTTTTCGGGGACGAAAAGTTTTGAGTGGGGGAGAGTGTAACGACCCGTAATTTTCGTTAGTTCAATTTAGTCATTTTAATAGGATTTAAATAATTTAAGTTAGAAAGAAATTAAGATCTGTGATTTTTTTGAAGCAAATGACTAAATGAAATGAAACCATGGGAATTTAAGTCTAAGAATTTCCAGTTGGAACAAAATGACGAGAAATTTAAGTGCTGTAAATTGTTATTTATAGGCTAAGAAATTAATATAAGAATACAAATGGGAAGATTTCATTTATTTCGTGGTTTTAATTCGTTTTTCTTGAATAAGTTGTAATTGAATTTAGTAGAAAATAATATGTATTAAACCTACTTATAGAATTCGAAGCTAATTCAAATGAATTTAAGTAGTGAAAAGGCTTTACCTGTATATATATTTAATATGAGAAATAAATGGGAATATTAAATTAATTTAATGCAGTAAAGGAATGAAAACGGAAATTAGAATAAATTAAGGAATTCGGTAACGCAAGTAATAAATCTGTACCTTGAATGAACGTTTCACTTTGATAAATTATTTAAATGAGATGACTTAATAAATAAATAATTAGGTCAATTGGTATGTGGTGAAATTTGATGTTGAAATATTTTGTAGATAAGGGTTTAGGTGGAATGGGTTAATTTATGAAATAAAGGATAGAAATCATATAAAACGTTTAGCAAGTTGATTAATGTTGTAACGTAAGGTGTAAATGTAAATTCCAATGGAAACGTATCCTTATTTTAGGTAGAAATTTCAGGTATATTGATAAAGCGGAGTATATACACTTAGTAATAAATTTAGTACAGGAAAAACGAAATGGAAATATTGAATTTATTTAATTCGTATATATATTACCTATTTATATGGCCTATTAAATTTAATCGGATATCAATGGCAATTAATTCCTTAAATTAGTGCAATCAATGTATGATTAATTGATAACGATGAAAAGGTTGATTTTATTCAGTGTGAACAACGTAAAATATTATCATAGCATGATACTTGGTTTGAATAGAAGGGTGAAATTGGGAATCAAATTTTATTTAATGATAATAACATTAGTATTGGTTAATAAATAGATTTCAATGCAGTAACCAAATAAATGGAATAAGGTGAGTATATATTGCATAGAAATGAAATGTAAATTGTCACATTTGGTTGGAGCTAATTTTTAGAAACATATAAATGTTGAATCAGTAAATATTAAATTCCATTTAATATAAGAATTCAAAGGTGAAAGATTTACATTTGGATTTGGAAATTTGATAGTCATTAATTAAAAGTGACCATTGAATAAATTTATGCAAACGTGATATAATGTAAATAGATTGGGATCAACTTTTATTTATGTGGTTAAGAGAATTTAATTTCTATAGTATGATAATCGAAATTAATGGAAGTTGGAATAGCTAATTTATATGTTAGTTGAAATTTAGCTAGAAGATGTAGATATTGAATGATAGTAAAAATTTAAGGGATATAAAAGTTTCAATTATACATGGAAATTCATACTCGCCATAATAGGTTAATGGAGACCAAAGAAGTAGTATAGGAATCTAATCTTCTTTATAAATTTGGATTTACTGCAATAGTTAATTTCATAAAATAAAGGTAAAGCTAATTCAAATTTAACTGGACCATTGTTGGTATAACTTTAGAAGCAAGATTTATTTATGATTTGAGTATTTAATTCAACAAGTGGTATTTGCGACAAATGAAATAGAATTGAACGTAAAATATTACGTTATTAAATGGAAATGGAATTTGTAAACATTGAGTGAAATCTTAAACTAATGTTAGTATTCGTCGTATTTACAACAATAACTTTGAATAATAGAAAGGAAGTGAATATAATAAATTAATCAAATTTATAGTGTTGAATTCAATTGGATTGGAATTAATAAATAGTTAAGAAAAATAAGGGTTATTAATAATTTGGAATTTAATTATGGTAAAAAGGTTAATTGCAATCCAAAGATGAGTTGGAATGGAAATCCAATTATTTATTTAGTTAGATTTTTGTTGAGAGTATAAGGGTATAAGTTTTAATAATTGGGTTTTAGAATAAAATTTTAATTTCCTAATAATAAGAAAGTGCGGATATTAACGCTGCAAATTAATATACATATACATTTTAATTCAAATCCAAGCGTGTTAAATCAATTGGAACTGATTGAATTATCTTAGTAATGAAATTTGACTAATAGTAGAAGTTGAAAATTAAAATTGGTTTTTATGATTTATTTAATTTATTTAATAAATATTAAAAATAGCCATTTTTGTCACGGACTCGGATTTCGACGAAACCAGTTTCATCGGATCCGTAACGTTGAATTATAATAATGTTTCAAGTTTCGTAGCAATCGGACTTGTCGTTTGATCGTACGGACCCGAAACGCCTTGAAATTTACGCATTTTGAAATCAATGTGAAATTTTTGTTTTTTTTGGCATAACTTCTTCATACGATCGAATTTGGTCGCGAAACTTTTTCCATTGCGTTCAGAATATTTTAAAACACCTATTTGGATATATAGTTTTAACAAATCCGACTCCGGAGGCATAGCGGGCTTTTTTGGACCATGGTTTGTCACGCACGTTCGCGTATCCAGTCTAGCTACCCTACCTCTAGCCTATCTATAAATATACATCTATAAACCCTAGCTCCTTTCTTTTTCATTTGCTGTACGTTCATTTCTTCACTCTTTTCTCTTCCCCAAATGTATACATCTCAGATCCAATTCCAGATCCATCCACAGTTCAAAATCAAAAGTCAAAACTCAAAAATTTCAGAAAATTCCAGAAAAAATATATGTTGAAGTATTCGATACGCGTAATATACTGGTGAAATTCGTTTTTCAATTGGAGCTGTCGTTCATCCAGAATAAATTCAAACAGCCCCAAAACCGTTCATCATCGTCGCGCAAAACTTCGTCGGATCGGAAAACGGTTTCTGGGTTTTGGAGAGGGAACCGAGGGGATCGCATCTATGTATTTTGTTTTGAGTATCAACGGTTGGATCTCGTGCAAATTTCGATCTAGGGTTTAAATTGGATGGCGGCTGCTGTTCGTTTGGGGGGGCGCCGGTGGTGGCTCACGGCGGTCGGCCTGGAGTGAGGAGGCCGTAGGTGGAGGCGCCAGGGCTATGGCGGGGCGTAGAGGCGTGGATCGTCAGTCAAAGTTTGGTCAACGCGTGAGTCTCTGATGTTGGTTGCCTGTACGTGCGTGAGGGTTCTTTCCTTCAGCTCATAATCTTCTGCGCGCGCCTGTAGCTGATGCTCACGTGGCATATATTTTTTTTGTAAGTGATAATGTGTTCCTTTTGCTTTATTATTTTTTTTTTTGATTTCAACTCGCATTTATCGATATAACTTCTACATACGAGCTCCGTTTCACGCGCGATTTTTTTTGTTAGGATCGTAATTTAATTCCGGACTTGATGACGCTGGTTTGGATGAATTCTGAGACGGGCGAATTTTTGGGTTTAAATCGGGTTTAAATTCGATTTAAATTCAAAAGGTGAGTGTTTTAACCCACTCACAATTACTAGAAGCTTTTATGTTTGTTAAATAAATTTTAGAAATGAATAGAAATTTATTTATGAGCTTTTGGCATGTTATTTCATCCATATCTGTTGAATTGCATTTTATTGAATTTAGCTGTTAATTAAATTGATTGATTGCGTATTAATTGGCTGTTAGAAATTATTGTTGCGTATGAACTGCTAGTTAACAGTTATATAAATTATTACTGAATATAAACTGTTAGAGTAATAGTTGTTAAATTTAATTTGAATAAAATTGCCAGTTATTACCTGTTATATATTATCAAACATATATTGTTATTGATTGATATGGATGGATGTTTGTGATTGGATGATGGATGTTTGTGATTGGATTTTGGACGTGTTGTTGAATGGATGTTTATTGATATCATTAAACTGCAAGTTAGCATACATTTTACATTTCATTCGGGATTGTGGTTTGAAATGGTATATAACCGCAAATTTTTATTTTTAAATTGCGGATTGAAATGATAAATATCCGTATCACTTGACCATAGGATAGAAAATTATATACAGGCACCGCGGTCTATATATAACTATTTTAATGTGATTTCTATGGGTTGGATAGAATACGGTTTATAAATCTTAAATTTTATACTGTATAAATATTTTTCTTCCGTATTTATATACATGTAAAGTTGGAATTTTTGAAATTAAAAAGTGTATAAATTCCTTTATATAAAATGGAAGAAAATTTAGAAAATGGAGTTTGATAAATTTATATCTTATGTTTAAATATTAAGTTGGAATTTTGAAGATATGATATTTATAATTGGATTTTTCCCAAAATATATTGAAATGAATATTCTAGTAAAATTTGAATTTGGAAGTATATATATATTTTACTAGAAATTGAAGTCTTATTATTTTGGATTTTATGTGAATATTCAAGGCTAATTAATAGAACATTTGATTTGAAAGAATAAAATCCAACTTTAGTGGAAATATTTATACTCAAAATGGATATACGTATATATATGAATTTATTGAAATGGTTTTGGAACTTGAAGCGATATTAAATTTTGGTTTTAACTTTAAATAAAGAAATGTATTGTAAAGCCACGAGAAATATTTCTTTTCAAAGTAACATTTAAGTTAAACCACTTATTTTATATACTGTTGAATATCCAAACCATTTAGTTTGAAGGTAATGGTTTTAAATTCTATGGATTTCGAAGTGTTATATTAAGAGTTAAATTTCCAAATATTTGGTTCAAGGAATTTTATTAATAAAAGGTGACAAAATTTTGGAAAGGAAAATATTCGGAAACGATATCATTGATTTGGGTTTGCATAAATTAATATCAAAATGAATTGTTGGGTTTAAAGGAAGAAATGATATCGAAATATTATGGTTTTGAAATGGATTATATTCTGGTTTTAAAGTATAAACTATTTTTAAATAACCGCGGTGTTATAATAACGATTGGTTGGCAAAGAGACCGGGATCGGATATGGACATACTCTCTGTCGATACTGAAAACCACTTTGACTAACCGTGTACGCGGTGGAGATTCCAGAATGAAGTAGGTTGGTGGCGACGATTCCTGTAAGGTAAATACGTGGACCCGACTCCCGTGAGTTGGCATAAGGTGGCTAAAACAGGAGCGATTGACGGGTTAATGAGGTCATTCCTCTGATCGGACACTCCTCTTCGATATTATACTATGACTTTGGATTGATTCAGTGGCCACTTCTATTTTTTGATTTGGGGAGTTGTTTCGAGGTGGGCGGTTGCTGCGGCTTCGCGTTACCATCGGCCCGGAAGCGTAATTGGTATATCTACCCTGGCATTGCCTAGTTGTGCCATGTCACCTACCCTATCGCGCCTTGTACGAGTTTGGATTTCTCCCGTAGCCCGCGTGGTATCCTCTGGTGGCTTCCCGATCAGGAGGGACTATGATATTGGACGGACTACTGGGACTATTACGTGTTAAGGGCTATATGGGTAACCCCTTAACGCTATTTAAAAGTAAGTTTATTCTATAAATAGACACTATTATAATAGCGCAATATACTACATAGTAAATAGTTTAACGGATCCTTAGGAGATGTAAATCCCGAACATCTCTTGAGTTACTGTACTCATATTTATTTCTGTTTATTTAACTCACATAAGATTTTCTAGTCTGACTCGAGTGTTTTTGTCTTTTCAAATTCGCTCGGGTCAGTCCGAGCGTTTCAGGATAGCAGATTTTAGCTTTGGAGGACGAAGACGAAGAATCAGTATATATTTTATCTATAGTATTGCACCACACTCTTTCTATTCCGCTGCATTGCTTGTATTGGTATGTGTAACTCTGATATTTATTGTAAAAGAAGAATCAAGCTTTTGTAAACTGTTTATGAACTGTATATTTGTTATTATATTTTATCCTTCCGCTGTGAGATTCTATTTTCGTTTTATTTCTTCTCTATTTTTCTTATTTACCCCATAACAATCCGCCCTTGCGTATGTTTTGAATTGGCACGAGTGTCGGTTTAAAGTGTGCGAAAAGGCGGGATGTTACAGTTGGTATCAGAGCTTTGGTTTAGCGATAAACCTTGGCTTTGTGGGGTTTGACTCTTTGTTAATAGGGTAGTAATATCCTATGGAAGTCGCTGAGTGTATATATATGAGAGAGCGTATTTGTTAGTATTAATAAAAAGATTTTTATATTGTGTTAATCTGTTCCGCTTTGTATTTATAAATTCTGGTTGATGCATGGGACGCTATGTCATCAATAGGGATTTCTAAACACTTAATAGGACAGACCGACATAATATCCGTTTTAATATAGGTAAATGAAATAATTTTGCCTATTATATTTTCTATATATAAAAAATAGTTTTATAAAGATATATATATATTTGGTTGCTATAGATTGGGTGTTAGAAAATAAAAATATCTATAATAACTGAAGCTAAGTTGAAATTATGATAAATCAAATTGGAGATTTTAGAACTTAAGTCCGGGATTTTTCCAAATCTGCTTTCAAAGAATTTGTGAAATTTATTGATTTGGTTTATAAGTATTTTCTTATATAAATATTTCGTATAAATTGGAAGAATTGTTTTAAAGAAGATTTTGGAAAAGAATTAAATTCTGTACTTTCCTCTCTGTCGCTGGAAAATAAATTCGGTGATGACGGCCGCATCATCGACTTTCATTTTCGAGTTTCGAAGGGGAAAGGCCACTGTAGTAAATTCTACTGCAGATTTATTTTGAAATTTTCTAAAATTTTTTTTCTTTTATTGCTCTAACTATAATTAGAGATATTGAGATGTAAGAACTTATTTACCTATTATTTTGAAACAAATTGAAATTTAACCCGGTATTTAATTCTAAATTTTTCCGTTAATTAATTGCTTAAAATTTGTTAGTGAAATAAAAGTTAAGTAATAAATGAATTGAAACCTCTAATTGAAATAAGAGAATAACTGCAAAGCTATAAAGAGGAATTTGCATACATATGAGACAAAGGGTAATATGAATAAACATTAAATTTAATTAAAAGAATGGAGATTAAACTTGTATAAGTTCAATTGCAATTTCCTTAACATAAATAACTTACCCAAATATAAAAGTTGAAGTGTTAAATAAGAAACTGGAATTGAATATTTTACAAGTAGGAATTTAGGAAAAATGAAGTATTCAATAAATTACTGCTATAATAAGAATTAAATGGTATAAACTTAAGTTATGATTGAAATTTTACTAAAAATAAAGTTAAGTATTATTAATAGGTGATATGAACCTAAGTATATAAAATGAAATTCAAAATAAGGATTGATTGTATGATTATTGACTTAAGTATGTTTTAATCTTCCCTATTCCAATATAATGGAAAGTAGAAAAATTTGAAATGACTACAATTAATAGTTGATGAATAAATAAAAACTTCCACTTATAAGAATGAATGTTAGCAGATTAAGAATTTAAGGAAAATCTTACAAGTGAAGCTTGAGGGAAAAGGTATTCTATTAATTTGCTATGGTTAATGAGAATTAATTGTATAAGCTTAAGATAAATTGGAAATTTTACTATATAAGTAAAGGTAAGTAGTATAAATAGATGATATATACTTTAGTCAATAAATTGGAATACAAATATAATGAATTTTGTAATAAATGGAAAATAAAACTTGTAAGAACAAAGAAATCCCTCATAAAGGAAGGGAAGAAAATCAAACCACTGAAGTATGAAATAAATGTATAATAAGCTATTTTGGTGTTGATTTGAATTGTTTGGTTGATGTATGGTTGTTGGGTAAGGAATTTTGAAGTTGTGGGATGGAGAAATAATCTATCTTTGTTCCATCTAAGACTGTTGAGTAAAGGATGCACTTGATAGTTATTTTACATTTCGTACAATTTCGGAATTTGAACCTAACAACTAATTGTTTGGTTGATTGAATGATTGTCTGTTGGTGGCATGTGCTGTTTGTTAAAATTTATGGTTGTTGCATTTGATTGGATATAAATGATTGAATCTACCCAAACATTTCACTGTAAAATAAATATTTAACCTCTTAGATTATATAAGTGAATACAGGTGTTGGAAGCAACTGCTACTGCTTTTGGTTCCAAAATAATAAGCGTATTGCCGACAGATAGGTACGTTTTCGGATTACGATTAAAGCGCTATTTATATATTTTCCCGTGTGGGATATTTTATTTTGGATATATATGTAATATATTTGTATATTTGGATATTATATTTTCTCCAGAGTCCCTCCGTACAAAGGAGACTCTGCCAAAAATTTTCGTAAATTTTGGACTTAGAATTTTGTTGAAATTGTTTTCCAACTTTAATAATTCAAGTATTAAAAGACATAATGATTATAAAACAAGTGTAATTCATTGAAGGAAATTAATTTAGTAAATTATTGTTATAAGTTAATATTTGAAATTAGATATACTGTTTATTCTTCCTTCTCCCTTCCTTTTCCTTTTCGGGGACGAAAAGTTTTGAGTGGGGGAGAGTGTAACGACCCGTAATTTTCGTTAGTTCAATTTAGTCATTTTAATAGGATTTAAATAATTTAAGTTAGAAAGAAATTAAGATCTGTGATTTTTTTGAAGCAAATGACTAAATGAAATGAAACCATGGGAATTTAAGTCTAAGAATTTCCAGTTGGAACAAAATGACGAGAAATTTAAGTGCTGTAAATTGTTATTTATAAGCTAAGAAATTAATATAAGAATACAAATGGGAAGATTTCATTTATTTCATGGTTTTAATTCGTTTTTCTTGAATAAGTTGTAATTGAATTTAGTAGAAAATAATATGTATTAAACCTACTTATAGAATTCGAAGCTAATTCAAATGAATTTAAGTAGTGAAAAGGCTTTACCTGTATATATATTTAATATGAGAAATAAATGGGAATATTAAATTAATTTAATGCAGTAAAGGAATGAAAACGGAAATTAGAATAAATTAAGGAATTCGGTAACGCAAGTAATAAATCTGTACCTTGAATGAACGTTTCACTTTGATAAATTATTTAAATGAGATGACTTAATAAATAAATAATTAGGTCAATTGGTATGTGGTGAAATTTGATGTTGAAATATTTTGTAGATAAGGGTTTAGGTGGAATGGGTTAATTTATGAAATAAAGGATAGAAATCATATAAAACGTTTAGCAAGTTGATTAATGTTGTAACGTAAGGTGTAAATGTAAATTCCAATGGAAACGTATCCTTATTTTAGGTAGAAATTTCAGGTATATTGATAAAGCGGAGTATATACACTTAGTAATAAATTTAGTACAGGAAAAACGAAATGGAAATATTGAATTTATTTAATTCGTATATATATTACCTATTTATATGGCCTATTAAATTTAATCGGATATCAATGGCAATTAATTCCTTAAATTAGTGCAATCAATGTATGATTAATTGATAACGATGAAAAGGTTGATTTTATTCAGTGTGAACAACGTAAAATATTATCATAGCATGATACTTGGTTTGAATAGAAGGGTGAAATTGGGAATCAAATTTTATTTAATGATAATAACATTAGTATTGGTTAATAAATAGATTTCAGTGCAGTAACCAAATAAATGGAATAAGGTGAGTATATATTGCATAGAAATGAAATGTAAATTGTCACATTTGGTTGGAGCTAATTTTTAGAAACATATAAATGTTGAATCAGTAAATATTAAATTCCATTTAATATAAGAATTCAAAGGTGAAAGATTTACATTTGGATTTGGAAATTTGATAGTCATTAATTAAAAGTGACCATTGAATAAATTTATGCAAACGTGATATAATGTAAATAGATTGGGATCAACTTTTATTTATGTGGTTAAGAGAATTTAATTTCTATAGTATGATAATCGAAATTAATGGAAGTTGGAATAGCTAATTTATATGTTAGTTGAAATTTAGCTAGAAGATGTAGATATTGAATGATAGTAAAAATTTAAGGGATATAAAAGTTTCAATTATACATGGAAATTCATACTCGCCATAATAGGTTAATGGAGACCAAAGAAGTAGTATAGGAATCTAATCTTCTTTATAAATTTGGATTTACTGCAATAGTTAATTTCATAAAATAAAGGTAAAGCTAATTCAAATTTAACTGGACCATTGTTGGTATAACTTTAGAAGCAAGATTTATTTATGATTTGAGTATTTAATTCAACAAGTGGTATTTGCGACAAATGAAATAGAATTGAACGTAAAATATTACGTTATTAAATGGAAATGGAATTTGTAAACATTGAGTGAAATCTTAAACTAATGTTAGTATTCGTCGTATTTACAACAATAACTTTGAATAATAGAAAGGAAGTGAATATAATAAATTAATCAAATTTATAGTGTTGAATTCAATTGGATTGGAATTAATAAATAGTTAAGAAAAATAAGGGTTATTAATAATTTGGAATTTAATTATGGTAAAAAGGTTAATTGCAATCCAAAGATGAGTTGGAATGGAAATCCAATTATTTATTTAGTTAGATTTTTGTTGAGAGTATAAGGGTATAAGTTTTAATAATTGGGTTTTAGAATAAAATTTTAATTTCCTAATAATAAGAAAGTGCGGATATTAACGCTGCAAATTAATATACTTATACATTTTAATTCAAATCCAAGCGTGTTAAATCAATTGGAACTGATTGAATTATCTTAGTAATGAAATTTGACTAATAATAGAAGTTGAAAATTAAAATTGGTTTTTATGATTTATTTAATTTATTTAATAAATATTAAAAATAGCCATTTTTGTCACGGACTCGGATTTCGACGAAACCAGTTTCATCGGATCCGTAACGTTGAATTATAATAATGTTTCAAGTTTCGTAGCAATCGGACTTGTCGTTTGATCGTACGGACCCGAAACGCCTTGAAATTTACGCATTTTGAAATCAATGTGAAATTTTTGTTTTTTTTGGCATAACTTCTTCATACGATCGAATTTGGTCGCGAAACTTTTTCCATTGCGTTCAGAATATTTTAAAACACCTATTTGGATATATAGTTTTAACAAATCCGACTCCGGAGGCATAACGGGCTTTTTTGGACCATGGTTTGTCACGCACGTTCGCGTATCCAGTCTAGCTACCCTACCTCTAGCCTATCTATAAATATACATCTATAAACCCTAGCTCCTTTCTTTTTCATTTGCTGTACGTTCATTTCTTCACTCTTTTCTCTTCCCCAAATGTATACATCTCAGATCCAATTCCAGATCCATCTACAGTTCAAAATCAAAAGTCAAAACTCAAAAATTTCAGAAAATTCCAGAAAAAATATATGTTGAAGTATTCGATACGCGTAATATACTGGTGAAATTCGTTTTTCAATTGGAGCTGTCGTTCATCCAGAATAAATTCAAACAGCCCCAAAACCGTTCATCATCGTCGCGCAAAACTTCGTCGGATCGGAAAACGGTTTCTGGGTTTTGGAGAGGGAACCGAGGGGATCGCATCTATGTATTTTGTTTTGAGTATCAACGGTTGGATCTCGTGCAAATTTCGATCTAGGGTTTAAATTGGATGGCGGCTGCTGTTCGTTTGGGGGGGGCGCCGGTGGTGGCTCACGGCGGTCGGCCTGGAGTGAGGAGGCCGTAGGTGGAGGCGCCAGGGCTATGGCGGGGCGTAGAGGCGTGGATCGTCAGTCAAAGTTTGGTCAACGCGTGAGTCTCTGATGTTGGTTGCCTGTACGTGCGTGAGGGTTCTTTCCTTCAGCTCATAATCTTCTGCGCGCGCCTGTAGCTGATGCTCACGTGGCATATATTTTTTTTGTAAGTGATAATGTGTTCCTTTTGCTTTATTATTTTTTTTTTGATTTCAACTCGCATTTATCATATAACTTCTACATACGAGCTCCGTTTCACGCGCGATTTTTTTTGTTAGGATCGTAATTTAATTCCGGACTTGATGGCGCTGGTTTGGATGAATTCTGAGACGGGCGAATTTTTGGGTTTAAATCGGGTTTAAATTCGATTTAAATTCAAAAGGTGAGTGTTTTAACCCACTCACAATTACTAGAAGCTTTTATGTTTGTTAAATAAATTTTAGAAATGAATAGAAATTTATTTATGAGCTTTTGGCATGTTATTTCATCCATATCTGTTGAATTGCATTTTATTGAATTTAGCTGTTAATTAAATTGATTGATTGCGTATTAATTGGCTGTTAGAAATTATTGTTGCGTATGAACTGCTAGTTAACAGTTATATAAATTATTACTGAATATAAACTGTTAGAGTAATAGTTGTTAAATTTAATTTGAATAAAATTGCCAGTTATTACCTGTTATATATTATCAAACATATATTGTTATTGATTGATATGGATGGATGTTTGTGATTGGATGATGGATGTTTGTGATTGGATTTTGGACGTGTTGTTGAATGGATGTTTATTGATATCATTAAACTGCAAGTTAGCATACATTTTACATTTCATTCGGGATTGTGGTTTGAAATGATATATAACCGCAAATTTTTATTTTTAAATTGCGGATTGAAATGATAAATATCCATATCACTTGACCATAGGATAGAAAATTATATACAGGCACCGCGGTCTATATATAACTATTTTAATGTGATTTCTATGGGTTGGATAGAATACGGTTTATAAATCTTAAATTTTATACTGTATAAATATTTTTCTTCCGTATTTATATACATGTAAAGTTGGAATTTTTGAAATTAAAAAGTGTATAAATTCCTTTATATAAAATGGAAGAAAATTTAGAAAATGGAGTTTGATAAATTTATATCTTATGTTTAAATATTAAGTTGGAATTTTGAAGATATGATATTTATAATTGGATTTTTCCCAAAATATATTGAAATGAATATTCTAGTAAAATTTGAATTTGGAAGTATATATATATTTTACTAGAAATTGAAGTCTTATTATTTTGGATTTTATGTGAATATTCAAGGCTAATTAATAGAACATTTGATTTGAAAGAATAAAATCCAACTTTAGTGGAAATATTTATACTCAAAATGGATATACGTATATATATGAATTTATTGAAATGGTTTTGGAACTTGAAGCGATATTAAATTTTGGTTTTAACTTTAAATAAAGAAATGTATTGTAAAGCCACGAGAAATATTTCTTTTCAAAGTAACATTTAAGTTAAACCACTTATTTTATATACTGTTGAATATCCAAACCATTTAGTTTGAAGGTAATGGTTTTAAATTCTATGGATTTCGAAGTGTTATATTAAGAGTTAAATTTCCAAATATTTGGTTCAAGGAATTTTATTAATAAAAGGTGACAAAATTTTGGAAAGGAAAATATTCGGAAACGATATCATTGATTTGGGTTTGCATAAATTAATATCAAAATGAATTGTTGGGTTTAAAGGAAGAAATGATATCGAAATATTATGGTTTTGAAATGGATTATATTCTGGTTTTAAAGTATAAACTATTTTTAAATAACCGCGGTGTTATAATAACGATTGGTTGGCAAAGAGACCGGGATCGGATATGGACATACTCTCTGTCGATACTGAAAACCACTTTGACTAACCGTGTACGCGGTGGAGATTCCAGAATGAAGTAGGTTGGTGGCGACGATTCCTGTAAGGTAAATACGTGGACCCGACTCCCGTGAGTTGGCATAAGGTGGCTAAAACAGGAGCGATTGACGGGTTAATGAGGTCATTCCTCTGATCGGACACTCCTCTTCGATATTATACTATGACTTTGGATTGATTCAGTGGCCACTTCTATTTTTTGATTTGGGGAGTTGTTTCGAGGTGGGCGGTTGCTGCGGCTTCGCGTTACCATCGGCCCGGAAGCGTAATTGGTATATCTACCCTGGCATTGCCTAGTTGTGCCATGTCACCTACCCTATCGCGCCTTGTACGAGTTTGGATTTCTCCCGTAGCCCGTGTGGTATCCTCTGGTGGCTTCCCGATCAGGAGGGACTATGATATTGGACGGACTACTGGGACTATTACGTGTTAAGGGCTATATGGGTAACCCCTTAACGCTATTTAAAAGTAAGTTTATTCTATAAATAGACACTATTATAATAGCGCAATATACTACATAGTAAATAGTTTAACGGATCCTTAGGAGATGTAAATCCCGAACATCTCTTGAGTTACTGTACTCATATTTATTTCTGTTTATTTAACTCACATAAGATTTTCTAGTCTGACTCGAGTGTTTTTGTCTTTTCAAATTCGCTCGGGTCAGTCCGAGCGTTTCAGGATAGCAGATTTTAGCTTTGGAGGACGAAGACGAAGAATCAGTATATATTTTATCTATAGTATTGCACCACACTCTTTCTATTCCGCTGCATTGCTTGTATTGGTATGTGTAACTCTGATATTTATTGTAAAAGAAGAATCAAGCTTTTGTAAACTGTTTATGAACTGTATATTTGTTATTATATTTTATCCTTCCGCTGTGAGATTCTATTTTCGTTTTATTTCTTCTCTATTTTTCTTATTTACCCCATAACAATCCGCCCTTGCGTATGTTTTGAATTGGCACGAGTGTCGGTTTAAAGTGTGCGAAAAGGCGGGATGTTACAGTTGGTATCAGAGCTTTGGTTTAGCGATAAACCTTGGCTTTGTGGGGTTTGACTCTTTGTTAATAGGGTAGTAATATCCTATGGGAGTCGCTGAGTGTATATATATGAGAGAGCGTATTTGTTAGTATTAATAAAAAGATTTTTATATTGTGTTAATCTGTTCCGCTTTGTATTTATAAATTCTGGTTGATGCATGGGACGCTATGTCATCAATAGGGATTTCTAAACACTTAATAGGACAGACCGACATAATATCCGTTTTAATATAGGTAAATGAAATAATTTTGCCTATTATATTTTCTATATATAAAAAATAGTTTTATAAAGATATATATATATATATTTGGTTGTTGTAGATTGGGTGTTAGAAAATAAAAATATCTATAATAACTGAAGCTAAGTTGAAATTATGATAAATCAAATTGGAGATTTTAGAACTTAAGTCCGGGATTTTTCCAAATCTGCTTTCAAAGAATTTGTGAAATTTATTGATTTGGTTTATAAGTATTTTCTTATATAAATATTTCGTATAAATTGGAAGAATTGTTTTAAAGAAGATTTTGGAAAAGAATTAAATTCTGTACTTTCCTCTCTGTCGCTGGAAAATAAATTCGGTGATGACGGCCGCATCATCGACTTTCATTTTCGAGTTTCGAAGGGGAAAGGCCACTGTAGTAAATTCTACTGCAGATTTATTTTGAAATTTTCTAAATTTTTTTTTCTTTTATTGCTCTAACTATAATTAGAGATATTGAGATGTAAGAACTTATTTACCTATTATTTTGAAACAAATTGAAATTTAACCCGGTATTTAATTCTAAATTTTTCCGTTAATTAATTGTTTAAAATTTGTTAGTGAAATAAAAGTTAAGTAATAAATGAATTGAAACCTCTAATTGAAATAAGAGAATAACTGCAAAGCTATAAAGAGGAATTTGCATACATATGAGACAAAGGGTAATATGAATAAACATTAAATTTAATTAAAAGAATGGAGATTAAACTTGTATAAGTTCAATTGCAATTTCCTTAACATAAATAACTTACCCAAATATAAAAGTTGAAGTGTTAAATAAGAAACTGGAATTGAATATTTTACAAGTAGGAATTTAGGAAAAATGAAGTATTCAATAAATTACTGCTATAATAAGAATTAAATGGTATAAACTTAAGTTATGATTGAAATTTTACTAAAAATAAAGTTAAGTATTATTAATAGGTGATATGAACCTAAGTATATAAAATGAAATTCAAAATAAGGATTGATTGTATGATTATTGACTTAAGTATGTTTTAATCTTCCCTATTCCAATATAATGGAAAGTAGAAAAATTTGAAATGACTACAATTAATAGTTGATGAATAAATAAAAACTTCCACTTATAAGAATGAATGTTAGCAGATTAAGAATTTAAGAAAAATCTTACAAGTGAAGCTTGAGGGAAAAGGTATTCTATTAATTTGCTATGGTTAATGAGAATTAATTGTATAAGCTTAAGATAAATTGGAAATTTTACTATATAAGTAAAGGTATGTAGTATAAATAGATGATATATACTTTAGTCAATAAATTGGAATACAAATATAATGAATTTTGTAATAAATGGAAAATAAAACTTATAAGAACAAAGAAATCCCTCATAAAGGAAGGGAAGAAAATCAAACCACTGAAGTATGAAATAAATGTATAATAAGCTATTTTGGTGTTGATTTGAATTGTTTGGTTGATGTATGGTTGTTGGGTAAGGAATTTTGAAGTTGTGGGATGGAGAAATAATCTATCTTTGTTCCATCTAAGACTGTTGAGTAAAGGATGCACTTGATAGTTATTTTACATTTCGTACAATTTCGGAATTTGAACCTAACAACTAATTGTTTGGTTGATTGAATGATTGTCTGTTGGTGGCATGTGCTGTTTGTTAAAATTTATGGTTGTTGCATTTGATTGGATATAAATGATTGAATCTACCCAAACATTTCACTGTAAAATAAATATTTAACCTCTTAGATTATATAAGTGAATACAGGTGTTGGAAGCAACTGCTACTGCTTTTGGTTCCAAAATAATAAGCGTATTGCCGACAGATAGGTACGTTTTCGGATTACGATTAAAGCGCTATTTATATATTTTCCCGTGTGGGATATTTTATTTTGGATATATATGTAATATATTTGTATATTTGGATATTATATTTTCTCCAGAGTCCCTCCGTACAAAGGAGACTCTGCCAAAAAATTTCGTAAATTTTGGACTTAGAATTTTGTTGAAATTGTTTTCCAACTTTAATAATTCAAGTATTAAAAGACATAATGATTATAAAACAAGTGTAATTCATTGAAGGAAATTAATTTAGTAAATTATTGTTATAAGTTAATATTTGAAATTAGATATACTGTTTATTCTTCCTTCTCCCTTCCTTTTCCTTTTCGGGGACGAAAAGTTTTGAGTGGGGGAGAGTGTAACGACCCGTAATTTTCGTTAGTTCAATTTAGTCATTTTAATAGGATTTAAATAATTTAAGTTAGAAAGAAATTAAGATCTGTGATTTTTTTGAAGCAAATGACTAAATGAAATGAAACCATGGGAATTTAAGTCTAAGAATTTCCAGTTGGAACAAAATGACGAGAAATTTAAGTGCTGTAAATTGTTATTTATAGGCTAAGAAATTAATATAAGAATACAAATGGGAAGATTTCATTTATTTCATGGTTTTAATTCGTTTTTCTTGAATAAGTTGTAATTGAATTTAGTAGAAAATAATATGTATTAAACCTACTTATAGAATTCGAAGCTAATTCAAATGAATTTAAGTAGTGAAAAGGCTTTACCTGTATATATATTTAATATGAGAAATAAATGGGAATATTAAATTAATTTAATGCAGTAAAGGAATGAAAACGGAAATTAGAATAAATTAAGGAATTCGGTAACGCAAGTAATAAATCTGTACCTTGAATGAACGTTTCACTTTGATAAATTATTTAAATGAGATGACTTAATAAATAAATAATTAGGTCAATTGGTATGTGGTGAAATTTGATGTTGAAATATTTTGTAGATAAGGGTTTAGGTGGAATGGGTTAATTTATGAAATAAAGGATAGAAATCATATAAAACGTTTAGCAAGTTGATTAATGTTGTAACGTAAGGTGTAAATGTAAATTCCAATGGAAACGTATCCTTATTTTAGGTAGAAATTTCAGGTATATTGATAAAGCGGAGTATATACACTTAGTAATAAATTTAGTACAGGAAAAACGAAATGGAAATATTGAATTTATTTAATTCGTATATATATTACCTATTTATATGGCCTATTAAATTTAATCGGATATCAATGGCAATTAATTCCTTAAATTAGTGCAATCAATGTATGATTAATTGATAACGATGAAAAGGTTGATTTTATTCAGTGTGAACAACGTAAAATATTATCATAGCATGATACTTGGTTTGAATAGAAGGATGAAATTGGGAATCAAATTTTATTTAATGATAATAACATTAGTATTGGTTAATAAATAGATTTCAATGCAGTAACCAAATAAATGGAATAAGGTGAGTATATATTGCATAGAAATGAAATGTAAATTGTCACATTTGGTTGGAGCTAATTTTTAGAAACATATAAATGTTGAATCAGTAAATATTAAATTCCATTTAATATAAGAATTCAAAGGTGAAAGATTTACATTTGGATTTGGAAATTTGATAGTCATTAATTAAAAGTGACCATTGAATAAATTTATGCAAACGTGATATAATGTAAATAGATTGGGATCAACTTTTATTTATGTGGTTAAGAGAATTTAATTTCTATAGTATGATAATCGAAATTAATGGAAGTTGGAATAGCTAATTTATATGTTAGTTGAAATTTAGCTAGAAGATGTAGATATTGAATGATAGTAAAAATTTAAGGGATATAAAAGTTTCAATTATACATGGAAATTCATACTAGCCATAATAGGTTAATGGAGACCAAAGAAGTAGTATAGGAATCTAATCTTCTTTATAAATTTGGATTTACTGCAATAGTTAATTTCATAAAATAAAGGTAAAGCTAATTCAAATTTAACTGGACCATTGTTGGTATAACTTTAGAAGCAAGATTTATTTATGATTTGAGTATTTAATTCAACAAGTGGTATTTGCGACAAATGAAATAGAATTGAACGTAAAATATTACGTTATTAAATGGAAATGGAATTTGTAAACATTGAGTGAAATCTTAAACTAATGTTAGTATTCGTCGTATTTACAACAATAACTTTGAATAATAGAAAGGAAGTGAATATAATAAATTAATCAAATTTATAGTGTTGAATTCAATTGGATTGGAATTAATAAATAGTTAAGAAAAATAAGGGTTATTAATAATTTGGAATTTAATTATGGTAAAAAGGTTAATTGCAATCCAAAGATGAGTTGGAATGGAAATCCAATTATTTATTTAGTTAGATTTTTGTTGAGAGTATAAGGGTATAAGTTTTAATAATTGGGTTTTAGAATAAAATTTTAATTTCCTAATAATAAGAAAGTGCGGATATTAACGCTGCAAATTAATATACTTATACATTTTAATTCAAATCCAAGCGTGTTAAATCAATTGGAACTGATTGAATTATCTTAGTAATGAAATTTGACTAATAATAGAAGTTGAAAATTAAAATTGGTTTTTATGATTTATTTAATTTATTTAATAAATATTAAAAATAGCCATTTTTGTCACGGACTCGGATTTCGACGAAACCAGTTTCATCGGATCCGTAACGTTGAATTATAATAATGTTTCAAGTTTCGTAGCAATCAGACTTGTCGTTTGATCGTACGGACCCGAAACGCCTTGAAATTTACGCATTTTGAAATCAATGTGAAATTTTTGTTTTTTTGGCATAACTTCTTCATACGATCGAATTTGGTCGCGAAACTTTTTCCATTGCGTTCAGAATATTTTAAAACACCTATTTGGATATATAGTTTTAACAAATCCGACTCCGGAGGCATAGCGGGCTTTTTTGGACCATGGTTTGTCACGCACGTTCGCGTATCCAGTCTAGCTACCCTACCTCTAGCCTATCTATAAATATACATCTATAAACCCTAGCTCCTTTCTTTTTCATTTGCTGTACGTTCATTTCTTCACTCTTTTCTCTTCCCCAAATGTATACATCTCAGATCCAATTCCAGATCCATCCACAGTTCAAAATCAAAAGTCAAAACTCAAAAATTTCAGAAAATTCCAGAAAAAATATATGTTGAAGTATTCGATACGCGTAATATACTGGTGAAATTCGTTTTTCAATTGGAGCTGTCGTTCATCCAGAATAAATTCAAACAGCCCCAAAACCGTTCATCATCGTCGCGCAAAACTTCGTCGGATCGGAAAACGGTTTCTGGGTTTTGGAGAGGGAACCGAGGGGATCGCATCTATGTATTTTGTTTTGAGTATCAACGGTTGGATCTCGTGCAAATTTCGATCTAGGGTTTAAATTGGATGGCGGCTGCTGTTCGTTTGGGGGGGGCGCCGGTGGTGGCTCACGGCGGTCGGCCTGGAGTGAGGAGGCCGTAGGTGGAGGCGCTAGGGCTATGGCGGGGCGTAGAGGCGTGGATCGTCAGTCAAAGTTTGGTCAACGCGTGAGTCTCTGATGTTGGTTGGCTGTACGTGCGTGAGGGTTCTTTCCTTCAGCTCATAATCTTCTGCGCGCGCCTGTAGCTGATGCTCACGTGGCATATATTTTTTTTGTAAGTGATAATGTGTTCCTTTTGCTTTATTTTTTTTTTTTTGATTTCAACTCGCATTTATCGATATAACTTCTACATACGAGCTCCGTTTCACGCGCGATTTTTTTTGTTAGGATCGTAATTTAATTCCGGACTTGATGACGCTGGTTTGGATGAATTCTGAGACGGGCGAATTTTTGGGTTTAAATCGGGTTTAAATTCGATTTAAATTCAAAAGGTGAGTGTTTTAACCCACTCACAATTACTAGAAGCTTTTATGTTTGTTAAATAAATTTTAGAAATGAATAGAAATTTATTTATGAGCTTTTGGCATGTTATTTCATCCATATCTGTTGAATTGCATTTTATTGAATTTAGCTGTTAATTAAATTGATTGATTGCGTATTAATTGGCTGTTAGAAATTATTGTTGCGTATGAACTGCTAGTTAACAGTTATATAAATTATTACTGAATATAAACTGTTAGAGTAATAGTTGTTAAATTTAATTTGAATAAAATTGCCAGTTATTACCTGTTATATATTATCAAACATATATTGTTATTGATTGATATGGATGGATGTTTGTGATTGGATGATGGATGTTTGTGATTGGATTTTGGACGTGTTGTTGAATGGATGTTTATTGATATCATTAAACTGCAAGTTAGCATACATTTTACATTTCATTCGGGATTGTGGTTTGAAATGATATATAACCGCAAATTTTTATTTTTAAATTGCGGATTGAAATGATAAATATCCGTATCACTTGACCATAGGATAGAAAATTATATACAGGCACCGCGGTCTATATATAACTATTTTAATGTGATTTCTATGGGTTGGATAGAATACGGTTTATAAATCTTAAATTTTATACTGTATAAATATTTTTCTTCCGTATTTATATACATGTAAAGTTGGAATTTTTGAAATTAAAAAGTGTATAAATTCCTTTATATAAAATGGAAGAAAATTTAGAAAATGGAGTTTGACAAATTTATATCTTATGTTTAAATATTAAGTTGGAATTTTGAAGATATGATATTTATAATTGGATTTTTCCCAAAATATATTGAAATGAATATTCTAGTAAAATTTGAATTTGGAAGTATATATATATTTTACTAGAAATTGAAGTCTTATTATTTTGGATTTTATGTGAATATTCAAGGCTAATTAATAGAACATTTGATTTGAAAGAATAAAATCCAACTTTAGTGGAAATATTTATACTCAAAATGGATATACGTATATATATGAATTTATTGAAATGGTTTTGGAACTTGAAGCGATATTAAATTTTGGTTTTAACTTTAAATAAAGAAATGTATTGTAAAGCCACGAGAAATATTTCTTTTCAAAGTAACATTTAAGTTAAACCACTTATTTTATATACTGTTGAATATCCAAACCATTTAGTTTGAAGGTAATGGTTTTAAATTCTATGGATTTTGAAGTGTTATATTAAGAGTTAAATTTCCAAATATTTGGTTCAAGGAATTTTATTAATAAAAGGTGACAAAATTTTGGAAAGGAAAATATTCGGAAACGATATCATTGATTTGGGTTTGCATAAATTAATATCAAAATGAATTGTTGGGTTTAAAGGAAGAAATGATATCGAAATATTATGGTTTTGAAATGGATTATATTCTGGTTTTAAAGTATAAACTATTTTTAAATAACCGCGGTGTTATAATAACGATTGGTTGGCAAAGAGACCGGGATCGGATTTGGACATACTCTCTGTCGATACTGAAAACCACTTTGACTAACCGTGTACGCGGTGGAGATTCCAGAATGAAGTAGGTTGGTGGCGACGATTCCTGTAAGGTAAATACGTGGACCCGACTCCCGTGAGTTGGCATAAGGTGGCTAAAACAGGAGCGATTGACGGGTTAATGAGGTCATTCCTCTGATCGGACACTCCTCTTCGATATTATACTATGACTTTGGATTGATTCAGTGGCCACTTCTATTTTTTGATTTGGGGAGTTGTTTCGAGGTGGGCGGTTGCTGCGGCTTCGCGTTACCATCGGCCCGGAAGCGTAATTGGTATATCTACCCTGGCATTGCCTAGTTGTGCCATGTCACCTACCCTATCGCGCCTTGTACGAGTTTGGATTTCTCCCGTAGCCCGTGTGGTATCCTCTGGTGGCTTCCCGATCAGGAGGGACTATGATATTGGACGGACTACTGGGACTATTACGTGTTAAGGGCTATATGGGTAACCCCTTAACGCTATTTAAAAGTAAGTTTATTCTATAAATAGACACTATTATAATAGCGCAATATACTACATAGTAAATAGTTTAACGGATCCTTAGGAGATGTAAATCCCGAACATCTCTTGAGTTACTGTACTCATATTTATTTCTGTTTATTTAACTCACATAAGATTTTCTAGTCTGACTCGAGTGTTTTTGTCTTTTCAAATTCGCTCGGGTCAGTCCGAGCGTTTCAGGATAGCAGATTTTAGCTTTGGAGGACGAAGACGAAGAATCAGTATATATTTTATCTATAGTATTGCACCACACTCTTTCTATTCCGCTGCATTGCTTGTATTGGTATGTGTAACTCTGATATTTATTGTAAAAGAAGAATCAAGCTTTTGTAAACTGTTTATGAACTGTATATTTGTTATTATATTTTATCCTTCCGCTGTGAGATTCTATTTTCGTTTTATTTCTTCTCTATTTTTCTTATTTACCCCATAACAATCCGCCCTTGCGTATGTTTTGAATTGGCACGAGTGTCGGTTTAAAGTGTGCGAAAAGGCGGGATGTTACAAAAATACTGCTAATTGCTCAATTTGACCGGAGTTAGAATCATAATTTATGAGATGGTGAATCTCAGCATCACTTACCAAATCATCGATTTCATAAATGAAGAATCTTCGAAGTGGATAAAATGGACCATAATGTATCCTTTTCTTTTCCAATTCCTGAAGCCTTTGTCTTCCATCTTGTTCTACCATCCAATCATTAATGATTTCGTCTGTGACAAACTGTTGAGAAGGTGGTGAGAACAGGAGCCTTGGCCTGTCTTCTTGCGCTTGGGAAAGGGTTTCTTAGATTTAGGTGCCATTGATTTGAACTTTTGAAAGAAGGCAAATTGATTTGGGGGTTTAGGATTTTGTTGTAGGGTTAGGAGAAAAATGATATAAAGAATGTAAAAGATAATTTATAGGGGAGGATGAAATAGTGACTTTGGAGCATGGTTAGATGTATGTAGGCTAAATCAGACGTCTGGTCGTATAGGCAATTTCAAAACAGAGACTTGATGCAGACGTTTGAGAATATTGATCTAGACATCTGGACGAACTGGCAGACATCTGAGTTGAAACGTATAATTTTTTTATAATTATTGCTAGACGTCTGTTCTAAATACTAGACGTCTGTGAGGTATAGAAAATGTAATTAATATTTTAATTAAAAAAATATACACAAAACATAATCATGAATGAACTTGCTTAACATGACAAATATTATTGCTCTATATCGCAGATACCTGTCGTGAAAATTTTGTGTTTATTTTAGAGATTTTAGATTGTTATTATTGATATAATTTGTTACTAAGAACAAGATCTAAAATATAAATTATAATCTTGAATAGATTGAACCTTATTATAAGTAATATATATATATATATATATATATATATATATATTAAATACAATTTTTAGAAGAACAAAGTTACTTTTTATCCCATGAATTTGGTTTCTCCTTTGTATCCTTTTTTAATGGTCGAAGTGGAGACCAAGAAGGAGGTATTAGACTGAATTGGGCTTCAGATATTCCTTCTCCCCATAGTTCATGTGGAGTTATTTTATGAGCACGTGGAGGAGTTTCGATCAGACGGGAAGATCGTGCATGAACACAATCCTTTGTAGGAGAGTGTCCATATATTGCAAGAATGCATTTTTCTATAAAGTTTAGATGTGCTCCTTGGTTTCATTGTATATAGCACTTGAATGTTCATTATTTCTTGTTGGTAATGATGAACTTTATCAATTTTGTCACGAAGAGAAGCATTTTCAAGATTAATACCATATTTGGGCTTTTATATTTTCGGGGAATAACCGATATGATACACAGGAGTAGTAGTAGGAAAAATGTGTGTGGAAGGAGAGGATTTTTTTGTTGTTTTAGTAGGTGACGTATACGAACTTCCGGAAGAAGGAGAGGATAAATCAATGGCTGAGTAAGTTGAATCGTGATTGGACGACATTATATATAAAAGTTTAAATGTAGAGAGTGAAAGATTATATGGTTAAAAGAAATTTATCTTTGAGTTATATAAAGTTTTTCAATTTCCATTTAAGGAAAAAAATAGTTGTTAGTTAACGAAATTATTGATTAGAAATTATTTGTAAAAAATTTGTGGTGTTCAAAGGATTTCAAAATGAAAGGTGAAGAAGGTTTTTTGTTTGACTGCTTTCTGAATAACCATTTAGGATAATATAGTTTAGTTTACAAATTCATTATATGAATAAATTTCCAAATTTCGTCTAAGTTTTACAAAAGATTGTTCATTTAGTGGTTTGGTGAATATATCGGCAATTTGATTGTTGGTGGTAACAAATTCAAGTGAGATAATTCCTTTTTCAACATTATCTCTAAGAAAATGGTGTCGTATGTCTATATGTTTAGTTCGAGAATAGTTAACTGGATTTTTAGATAAATTGATAGCACTAGTATTGTCGTAGTATATCAGAGATTTTTCAATTATTTTACCAAAATCTCTTGGTGTTTGTTGTATATAGATTACTTGAGCACAAGCTAAGGTGGCAAAGACATATTCTGTTTCATATGTCAAGAGTGAAACATAATTTTGCTTTTTGCTAAACCACGAAACTAAAGATTGACTGACAAAGTGGCAGGTACCACTTATGCTTTTTCTGTCTGTTTTACATCCTCCGAAGTATGCATCGCTATATGATACAAGTTGAAAAGTCATACCTTTAGGATAAAATAAGTCGTAATCCATGATGTTGGCTAAGTAACGTAAAATTAGTTTGACTGCTCGATGATGTGATTCCTTAGGTTGAGCTTGAAAGCGAGCACAGAGATAGGCACTCATTATTATATTGGGTCTACTAGCTGTTAAATATAATAAGAGCCTATCATACTACGGTAATACTTTTGATCAAAGTCTTTTCCATTTTCATCTTTGTCTAAATATAATGTTGTACCCATAGGAGTTGGTTTACTAGCGGTGTTTTCTATTCCGAAACATTTAAGTAAATCTTTACAATACTTTTCTTAATTTATAAAAATACCATTGTCCAATTATTTTACTTATAATGTAACGAAAAAATTTAATTCAACCATGTGTGACATTTCAAACTCTTTTTTCATTATTTCAGAAAATTCGTTTCATAAACTTTCATTAGTTGACCCATATATAATATCATCAACATATATTTGTACAATTAGTATATCGTTATTTTTATGTTTTGTAAATATATAATATCAAAGTGTGCCTGTTGGACCGGCGTAGAGCACTTCGCCCAAAGAAAAAGGAAGTAAAGGAAGAGGAGGAAAAAGACAAGATGAAAGCTCGAGCGATGTTTCTCCCGGCTCTAAGAAGAAACAAAGGAGAACGAAACCGAAGAATTGAGAGTCAGCTTGTTTAGTGTAGATAAGTTTACTTTAAAGTAGTAGTTGCATTCTATTTTGGTTTTTTGGAAGGCTTTGCATGGTTCGACTCCCGCTTTTGCTTTTTGTTTCTAGTGTTAATAACACTTGTACTTAGCTTCCTAGATTTTATGTGAATAACAAAAGTTTCTGTTTCGTTTACTTCTTGTATGGATTAGTCTAAGCACTTTAGAAATATGCTCTTCATTCAATGTACTTGTATACTTGCAGATGCAAAATAAGTGTTGAAATGCCAAACTCTGGTTTGGAGTTAACCACTTAGAATGGTGGTTCGATTGTGCTTTTCAAGGATCATGATATTTGATTGTGTCGAAGTTTGGGCACTGATGTAAATTAACTTTGGACGTTGATTCGAAGTTCAAAGGAAAGATCACACCCTACGTTGAGCGTGTACCTTTGGCTTCGCCTGCTTCGGGAAGATTGTGTAATGAACCTAAACTGGTTAACATTATTTAGGACATTAATTAGTTATATTAAATGAAATAATGTAAATGGTTAAGGGATTGAGATTTGTATAATTAGAGGGTAGACTTGCCTAATGAACTAATAAACAAAAGGGGAATTAAAATGAAATAAGTTAAGGTAATGGATAAAGAAAAAGTAGGAATAAGTTATATTCTTATACCCTAAACCCTCACGCCACTTTCATTTTCACATTCACAAATAGAACTAAATTCAAGAAAGGCCGGCCACCATTAGGAGAAACAAGAGGAAGAAGGTTGATCAATTTAATTCCAGTGTGTAGGGCTTAGTCACAGGTAATATTTAAATGATGTTACATACAGAAAGGAAGATTCAAAGAAGGAGGATATGTTATTGGTGAGCTCGTAAATTCATTTGGATCAGTTGACCTTGGGAGAAGTAAGTTAAGGACAGGCCATCCAGGAGTGTTTCTAACAGATGTTAGATTATTTTTTTTGTCTGGTAGGCCCGAGTCAGCCAATAGTTAGTTGTTAGCCAAACAAAACTATATTGTTCGAACAGATAGTCCATTTTATGACCTGATTTATGAGCATGTATGATATTGTTGTTATTGTTTTAATCAGTTTGATTGCAAGATTTTGATTTGCAAAAAGATATGTTCTAAAGGGATATTGGTGAGGGGAAACCCATTCCGCTAAGCTCATGGTCTCACTTAATATCAAAAATCCAAGATGAAATAGTATTATTCACACCAGGCATTATGTCTGACTCGAAGTTTATGTTTACCCTTAAACTCTCGGGTGCTCAAAATTCAATTTGAGTAGATTGAGAGTTAAAGTTTTTTAGGTTTAGTAGGTTGGATGAATAAAGCTTCCGAATACATGTAGGAGGCAAAGCTTGCTATATAGAAGCTATTTAGTTTTATTTCCGCTGTGTTGTATTACGACTGATATGTCTATTTAGTACTCTGGTCATCCAAGGGGCATCTTCATATATTGCTCTTAGAGGAATTTGTAATAATTATATTTGATCAAAACCTGGGAATCGTTTGGGGTTATGTGTTTGAGTATGAAATATTGATTTGAAATATTATTTAGAAAAGTTGTTTTAAATCTATGTTGATTTTATTTCATATTCATGTGCTTCTGATATTATAGATACTATTAACGTTACCATATTTTATCACCGGAAGTTAATTCTATGGATGACTGTAGCATTTGTAACGCTTAGCTTTGGGCCTTAAGATAGGGGATGTTATAGAGTGTCTAGATTTGGATGGTCTTGTCACGTTCGCTTTAGTTTATACTCCTGCCCCAATCCAAGGACCAGAGTCAGTTGATGGACAATCAAGTCATGTCCATTTTGGTTTATACTCCTGCCCCCAATCCGAGGATAAGATCTAGTGTATGGACAGTCATGTCACATCCGATCTGGCTTGTATTCTTGACCTTAATTCGACGACAAGAGTTGGTTGGTATTAATCTCTGGATATCGAGAAAGGCTTCAAGGGTCTGATCATGGTTTGTAGAAGCTTTGGTGGCACTAACTCCGGGTATTTGCATAGCTGCATTATTCACATGCAAATTCATTTGAGTCGGTCAATTCACAACTCTTAGGTAAATGGAAATATGATTCTTGATCTCGAAAAAGCCATTTTATTCCATAAAAGATGGGAAATCATAGAATCTGTCTTATGACACAGCTTTAGCCAATTATTTACAAGCTGATTTCTAAGTGAAATAGCGTTATAGGAGTTCACTATTCCACGCCATCGGGAGTGAGATTCCATCCACAGTTGCCAGCTGGAATGTGCCATCTCCAAGCTTTTCCTCTATTATGTACGAAACTTCCTAACTCAAACCCAAATTCTTAGGGCTAGAGAAGATTCGCTTAAGTACTAAGTCACCGATTTGAAAGGTTTGACTCCTAACTTTTTGTATTGTAATATCGAGTGACTTAGTGTCTGTGTGCAACTGCTCTAAACTCAGCTTTGGTCCGCTTCTCATCGATCATATCGAGGGACACCAGAAGGAGCTTCTCATTCGTCTACGGATTGTAATGCATCACTCGATGAGAAGGTACCTCTAGCTCGATCAGAATCATAGCCTCCATTCCTTATGTCAGGATGAATGGAGAGTGACCAGTCGTTGATTTGTGGATGGTTCGATAAGCCCAGAGTGTTAGCAGAAGTTTGTTGACCTACTTGCCTTGGCCTTCGCCAATTGTTTCTTAAGAGTGGACATGATAATTTTGTTTACAGCTTTGACATATCCATCCACCTGAGGGTGTGACACCACTGCAAATCTCTTCTCTATGTGATGTTGAGGGCATAAATCTTTGAATTCTGTGTTGTCAAATTTGGTCCCATTATGGATAAGGATTGCCTAGTGAACTCCAAAGCGACAGATAATATTCCGGACCACAAAGTTGATGACTTTCTGGTACTTCCATAGCCTATTTGTTAAGGCAATCACCTGCCACGATGGCGTACATTGCGCCATCTTTAGATATTGGCAGAACACTAATGATACAATGCCCCAAATTGCAAACGACCAAGGACTGACCATTTGAATAATTTTCATTGCCGGGGCTCTCAGCATTTTAGCAAACCTCTAGCACTGGTCACACCTTTAGGTATAATCAGCTCCGTCTCGATTGACGGATGGTTGTAAATATCCATATCACAGAATCTTCCTTGCTAAGTTTTTCCCATTAGTATGGTCGCCACAAGACCCTTCGTGAACTTCTCTTAGGACTTGTTTGGCCTTGTTGTGAGCAAGACATTGAAGCATGGGGATAGAGAAACCCTTCATGTACCGTAATCCTTCTTGCATGATGTATCTTGAAGCTTGACAAAGAACTTTTCATTGTTCATTCCTTCTCTCTGGAAGGATCCCTCTCTGCAAACGATTCCAAATGGGATTCACCCATGACCCCCTTTCAAGTCACGTCTCCAAGATCCAATCAACATGTATCTGATCGATACTCGGAGATAAAAGTACTTCCATCAAAACCAAAGCTTATAAGCTATGCATTTTCAGAACTAGAAAGATTAGCTAATGAATCGGCCTTTTTATTTTGGTCTTTGGGAATATGTGATTTCGTATAGTATTCAAAGTTGTTGAGCAGCTTAAGAACCCGGTTTAGATAAGGGGCCAACCTTTCTTTTTTTGCTTGATATTGTTTCCTAATCTGGCATACCACTAGCTAGGATTCGCTGAAAATGTGCAAATTTTTTATTCCTAGTTCCTCGGTGATTTTGAGTCCTGCAATTAGGGCCTCATATTCAGCTTCATTGTTCATTGTCAGAAAGTCGAGGTTTAGGGAATAACTGATCGGGTGTTCTTCGGGAGTGACAAGCACGACTCTAGTACCGGAGCGTTGATCATTAGATGCACCATCCATGTACATCTTCCATCCAACTTCTTTTTCTTCATTGCTTTCCAGAGGATCATCTCGCGCAATGAATTCAACTATGAAATTTTCCAACGCCTGACCTTGGATTGTTCGTTGAAGGTGATATTGTATTGACTTAGTTTGTTGTTCCATTTCAACAGCCTTCTAAAAGTCTCGGGTCGTTGCAAGGTTCATCGTAAAGGCTAGTCAGCAAGGATATTGATCGGATGAGCTTGTAAATGGGGGTGGAGTTTTCTAGAAGCATTCAACAGGCAGTGAGAGAGATTTTACAATCTCAAATAGTTTGTTTCTGCTTCCGTCAACCGCTTGCTGATATAGTAGACTAGTTGTTGGATGCAGGATTCCTTATGTATAAGTGCGGTGCTCAGAGCATGTATCGACACCACCAGGTATAAGAACAAATCCTCATAATCCACTGGTTTCAAGAGAATGAGAGGTCTCCCTAAGGGATTCACCAGAGCTTGGAATGCATTCTTGAATTATTGATTCCATTGGAAATTTATTTCCCTTTCTTAATCACTTCGAAGAGGGGGATATACTTGTCAGTAGCTTTGGAGATGAACCGGCTCAGGGCGGAGACCTTCCATTTAAGCTTCGGACCTCCATGATCATCTTCGGGGCTTCGATCTATTTCGAAGCCTTAATCTTTTCTAGATTGGCTTAAATCGCACAGGAGTTGACAATAAAACCCAAGAGCTTTCCTGATGTAACGCCGAAAGAGCATTTCAAAGGATGAGTTTCATCACATATCACCGGAGGATACCAAACATCTCTACTAGATCATCTGCATAGTCTCTTGTACGCTTTGACTTCACAAGCATGTCATCCACGTAAACTTCCATTGATCGTCCAGTTTGGTCTTTAAACATCTGATTCAAAAACATCTAGTAATTAGCTTCTATGTTCTTTAATCCAAATGGCATGACTAGATAGCAATAGAGATCGATGTTGGCAAGGAAGATGGTGTGTTCCTGATCTGGGACGTGCATCGAAAATTGATTGTACCTAGACTACCCATCCATAAATGAACATAGCTCGTGTCCAACAGTTGACTCCACCAGCTGATCTATACTTGGAAGTGGGAAGCTATTCTTCATGCACACTTTATTCAAGTCCGAAGAGTCGATGCATGTCCTCCACTTCCATTCGCTTTTTTCATTAAAACAGGATTTGATACCCAATCCGGGTATAAGGCATGGCGAATGAAGTCATTGTCCTTTAGCTTATCCACCTTTTCTTTTAGTGCAAGGGATCTCTCTAGACCCAGGCTGTCACATTTATGCTTCATGAGAATGCATTTGGGATTGATGTTTAACGCATGACTTGTTATCTAGGGCGAGATCCCTTACAAATATGAGTGTGTCCAGGCAAACATATCCAGGTTTTCTTGGAGAAATCCAACCAAATCCTTTATCACACTATTGTCGAGTTGATATCCAACCTATAGGACTTTGCTCGAGTTATCCCTACTGACTGGAACAACGATCTTCAACCCAATGGGAGTTGCCCGTCTACCTTCTGGCTCTTTTTGTCAGTCCATATTATCATAGAGGCGACTAGTCTACTCGTGCTGAGGCTCAGGCTGTAATTGCTATGTGTCCAAAGTCTTTATGTAGGGAGCCTCCTTTACGTTCTTTCCTTTCTCTTTCCACCATTCCTCCTTTTCTCGATGATGTAGCATTTGCGGTCAGCTACCTGATCTCCATAAACAATTCCCACTTTATTATCCATGGGGAATTTCATAGTTAAACACCAGAAAGCGATTGCTCTAAATTAAGCTAAGGCAAGTCGGCCCTAGAATGCATTGTAAGAAGAATATATATCAAACATCAAAAAAGGCATGACCCGCACTCGCTGGCAGTCGCCCTCACCAAGTACCACTGGTAATTCAACAAATCCTATGGCTTCAATAGCCATCCCATTGAACCCCTGTATTCGAGACCTACAAGGTTCAAATCATTCTTCATCATTTGATCGCAATCTTTCTTGAACAAGATATTAAATGAACTCCCACAGTCAACAAGCACCTTTCGTATAACAATAGGACCAATTGTGGATGAAATCACTAGTGGGTCAATCGTCCAAGCTTCCACTCCATCAGCATCTCTATTCTAGAAAATAATATTGTCTATCATGGTTCGTGATTGTTTTGCTGGAGCTCCATCCTCAACAACATAGCAACTTTCATTCTCAACATGTTTTATAGCTCTAGTGTATCTATCCATTTTCGTAAAGCTTTTATTGGCAGGATGTGGCCCACCGATGTTTGTGTTAATCGCTAATCATTTTTTGCCCACCTGAATACATCAGCACCAGGCTCAGCTTACCCTCATTGGGAAGATGGCATAGGGACATTAGAGTTTCCTTGCCCACCATCCTACGAGTCTTTCATATGCGGTCGTAAATTCTTCTTGTGAATCAACTCGATCATATCCCGTAAGTGTCTGCACTTAGTGGTGTTATGACCGTGAGTTTCATGAAATCTGTAGAACTTGCCTAACTTTCTCTCCTTCTTAGTCGACTCTTTTGGAGCCGACTGTCTATATGGCTCAATATTTTGATTTACCAAATAAATATTCTCTATTGAATTGTTCAGTTAAGTACAAATATTGTATTTAGGAGTCCTAATATGATTCCTGCTATTTGACTTCTTCTTCCAAGTCCCACCGTCAATTCGTTTTCGATTATTGTTTTGGCTACCAACATTCACATACACACTTCCGAAGCTTCATCCAAATTGCTATACGGAAGTGTTCCTTTATATCATTTCATTCGAATTTCCAACACCAGTTCTCCATGGACATTTCTTCACTTCCTCCAAGCGTAAGTATTCATCATCCTTCCTTTAGAAAGCATCCATCATTGATGGGGGCTTCCTTCCAACCACTCCCCGAACTCCGTATCGAGATGAATCCCCCTAGTCAATGTTATCAGTATTATGTCATCCTTAGGATCTTTAACTTCTGTCACGGCTGTGCAGAATCAATTCAAGAAATCCTTCAACGACTCTCCCTTAGCTTGGAAGGGATTTGACAAAGACGTCACGTGCTTTGGACATTTAGTATGCAGATAGAATTGTTCTACAAACTTCTTGAACAACCCAACGAAAGCTAATAGGACCTTTACGAGAGTCGTGTGAACCACGTCGTTGCTACCCTTCTGAGAAAATTGGGAAACAATGGCATTTCACAGCATCGGAAGCTCTGGTTGAATCCATATGCCATTCGTATCTAATCAAGTGCTGCCTAGGGTCCAACGTTACTCCATACAATAGCATAGTTGGCAATATGAATATCCAGGGGTATCTTCCACGTAGAATGTGAAACGACCTGACTTTCTTACCACAGAAAATCGCATCATTTTTAAGAAAGAAAGGGATAGAAAAGAGAAAAGAAAGGAGAGAAGAAGAAACATTATCAGAATCTAAACAGCAGAATGAATAAATTATATTAATAATATAAACATTACATAGTTTACAACCAATATCAGAGTTCACAGATTTCACAAACACATATTAGACAGTTATAAACATCTAGTTATACAAATCAATACAGTACAAGAAACAACTCAGAGAAATCTACACAGCGGAATACTATATCTCTACACGTAGAAGCCTCCTGCTCCATTTTCTCCTCCACAATTCGTCAAAGCTAACCTGAATCCCTTGGCTACTCGTAAAAAAATTTGAGTACCCAAGAGTTTAAGAAAACAGAAGATAAAATCCGGGTCAGACATGGGTCTGGTGTGAGTAACAGGTTAAGGTTGCTTAACTTTTAAACACTTTTTGAAAAGAGAGGTATCACGTAATACTTCCCACACATAAACATGGAAAAAAATTTACCTTACGCTAACCAAAACATTTGATAGGAAATCCGATGATATTATAATAGTGTCTAGGGTTTTCAAATAAATAAGAAATAGCCGAAATTGTTACATTTATTAAATTCCAGCTACTAGCCACAAAAGTGGGTAATACAATCAAAACCGTTGGCACTTATTGGATTTTGGATTCCATACAATGGCAGGGCTACTGGGGTACCGTCCATCACAGTACGTGGCCTAGATCAACGTACCACGGAGTACCCCCGCTCCCCTGTAACACAAGGCCGGACCCATTCCTTACTGAACAGTTCCGAACAAGACAACCCCGTGGTTGTAGCTAGCAACCACCCACACAACCGAATATAAAGGGACCTCTAGACAGGAGTAAATCTCGCTCTCCAGTGGGAGCTACCCACGAAGCCTTGCCACACCTCCCCTGTTTTAGCCATTCCCGATTGATGAGGCTTGAGGCTACGATTACCTTTATAGGACATATCACTTAGAATGCTCATCCTCCACCTGTCGATGTTCTGAAAGCATTCGATCCATACAAGTTCATTTTGGGTTCGAACGAAACCGAAGGCATTACCTCATTACATTCATTTTGGAATCACCCTCAGAGTTAACGACAATAACCCTTGCACTCTGAACCACCATCCCGAACCTATAAGTACTATTCCGTCAAACTCATTACGGAATCACCCATAGAGTTATACTGACGTATAGTCCTTACACCTCGAGTCTTCACAAAGCTCCACTTTGATTCACGACCTAACGTAAATTTGGAATCGATGTGGTTTTAGGATATCCAAATATGGAAACCCGATCCCGGTCTCATCGAAATCCAAAGCGTGTCTTTTAGGTCCAAGTTGTTTTAAAGTTTAAAACAATTCAATACAGTATCTATATACACACAGATAGATAACTCACAAATCACAATTAATAATCAACATTATCAAATAACAGGTAATCCAAATTATCAATATCAAAATAGATAATCCATATATCACCATCCCAATTGATAATCTATGTTATCATCACAATGCAACCAAGCATTCATATCACACAACCATACTTATCTCATTACTGAGATCACAAAGCATTCAAAACAATCAATGTCATCCATACATATATATAAGCAATGATTTACTCATCACAATATAATTAATTTAAAATGAATTAAATTAACTCTCTCCATCTCTAATTAATTTAAAATGAATTAAATTAATTACTTCATCTTTAATTAATTTAAAATAAATTAAATTAATTACTTTATCAAAATATATCTTACTTACTCAATCATTTAATTGATTACAATCAACTAATCATTCATTATTAGTTACCTTAATTAATCACTTTTGATTAATTCTCCTTAATCACACTCATGTAATTATCCTTAATTAATTTCACAAATTAATTGTCCTCAACCAAACAGTAATTAACCTTTAATTACTTCAATTAATTATCTTAATCCTTAATTAATTACATTAATTAATTACATTAATTAATTACCTTTGATTTTTATCATTGATTAATTAACCATCTTTAATTACATCATTAATTATAATAATTAATGATCTTTAATTATACTTAATTAATTATCTTCCTAAATTAATTACCTTAAGTAATTAACTTATAATTATTAATCATCCCAGATTAATTACATTCAGTAGTTAACTAGCTTAATTACTATATTAAAACAAATTAATTATTCCTTAATTAATTTCTTAATTAATTCCCTGATTAATTACTAAATAACTAATCCAAATTACCTCATTCTTAAACATCTCCACTTAATTACAACCTGTAATTATTAATAAATTACTTAACTAAGTAATTTCCAAATCATTATTACATAAAGTAATTATTTATAAAATCCAAGTGTTTAAAATTAATTAAACTTAATTAATTAAAATAAACAATCCTATTTAACTTAATTAATTACCTTAAGTAATTAATTTATTTATTTCTTCATTAAGTAATTAAACTCAAACCATTCACAAATGATTATTATTAAATTAATTAATCTAATTAATTATAAAAATTAACCATATTAATTAATTATTAAATAATCCTAGTTAATGATCTTCATTAACCATTCTTGAATTATTTCATTAAGTAATTAACTTAGATTAATTACAATATTTAATTATCCATTAATTAAAGTCTAATTATTTAATTAATTAACCTTGATTTAAAACTTAATTACATAATTAATAATTCATTAATCATTAATTTAAAAATCTAATTAATGATCTTAATTATAAATTGATTAACCATTAATCAATATTTATTAAACCTGGGATCAATAATTAATTAAATTAACTAAATATTCCTTAATTACCTTATTAATTAAATAAATTTTCAAACCCTCTATCTTAATTTATTTAAGATAAAACATTTCTAAATTTTATTTTTTTTAAAAACAAATTTTATTTAAAACAAAGTACTTTTGAAAATTACCTTTAAATTCCATTTTAAATACAAGTTTAAAATAAGAACAATTTAAACTTATCAAAGTTAAATAATTTAAAACCTTTTAGATTGCAAGACTAACAAATATTTATCTTAGAATTTAAATTCATAAGAATTTGAAAACAAAAACTTATTTCAAAATTTCACTCACTTCAATTTATATTTAGTTTAAAACTTCAAATTTAAACCTTCTTTTAAATTTAAAACTGAAATTCATTTTTAAATTTCCAGATTTTAAACTTCATTTAAACTTGCTCCTATTCTAACAAGAACTTCATTTTAAAAAGTTCAAACTATTCTTAACAAAATAAAGTAGTTAATTAAGTTAAATTTTCAAATCTTTATTTTTATTTAAAAACTGAAATTTTAAATTTGAACTTAAATTCAAAAATTCAAACTTGAATTTGAATTTGATTTAAACTTTCCTTAAAAATAAACTACAGATTTTTAAAAAAAATTCAACAGAAACTACAGGTTTCTGGAAACCTGAAAATATAGAGAGCAAACCCTAGAACCCCCAAAACCACTTCAAGTTTTATGCCTGCCTTCTTTGAGTCATACACCCACCTACTTCGAGTAAGCACAAAATCTTCCCTGCAACAAACCCAACCCTAAACATTCCATTTGAAACAACATCACCGTGCATATGCACAGCGACTCTGGCCATCATTGGTCACCGCCGAGGATCTCAACAACCCAGAGGACGACACCGCAACCCTCCACAATAATCAAATCGAACTGCCATCCCTAAATCAAATTCGAGCTCTAAAAACCCAAACCTGGAAAACGTTACAGGTTTCTGCTCAAAACCCGTCAACGGCGAATGTTCGCCACTCCGACCATCTGAGTTTCCCCCATTCCGGCCTCGAACTCAACCACACTCCATCTACCGATCCTCAAAAGATCAAAGCACTCGATCCATCCTTCTCCTCAAACTGACCCAATTCTTAAATCCATTCAAACTAGGGTTTAACACTGAAATTTAAAACTACATCAAATCTAACAAATTTTAATCACTTCTCTGATTTTTCTCAGAATCTCCTATATCTACTTCACCACTCAGAAGAATTCCTAAACTTACTCAAGTCATAGATCACAAGAAATTGCATAAATTTCATTTTCAGTTCAAGAACTAACTGCTACTTAAACTAAACTCTAAAAATCCTAATACTTGATTTAAAAATCAAGTTCCAGTTAATGTTTTTAGTTTATGAAACTGAATTTCAATATTAATATGATTGGGTTTTGATCAAGATCAACATGCAATGGTGTTACCTGTGTTTACAAAGACAACACTGTTTATATTTTTATTTACTTACTTAAATTATTAGTATTAACTTAGAAAATCGAACATCATTGCTTTATACACTTCCTTATATCAGTAACTAAATTAAAAGTCCAGTGTTCAAATGAAAATTGTGTCAGGCAAATCAATAAAACAGAACAGGTAATTAGACAACACATGCACACTTAACATCTTCACATCAGATTTTTTCAACAATACTTATTTATATCAATTATTCTAGCATGCAACCCATTTTAATTTTCAAAGTTAAAAAGTTACTCACCTTTAATTTAAAAGATGCAGAGCCTGTTTGCCCTTTTTTTTTGAAATTTGCTGAAAAATGCAGACATGCTTCTTTGTTTTAAAATCTGAGTTGCAAACCCTGCTGAAATCTGAAATGCTCATGATCCCTAACTAACCACTTGCATGCAGATGCATTTGACAAGCTTCATATCTGAAGTTGTGCAGATAGTAGATGTAGGCTTGATCATTTTCAGGTTTTAAAAACAGAATGCAGAGTTTCATTTCCAGGTTTTATAAAAATGCAGGTCTATTTTTGATTTTGAGGATGTTGAATATGCAAATTTGTTTACAGATTTTGGTAAACAGAGATTGATGCAGACTTCTTTGATTTTTAGGAATTTGATATGGAGATGCTTTGAAGTTTACTGATTTTAAACTTGTACATGATTTGAATATGCAAGGTCTGTTTTATGCATTGAACAGAATTTGGTTCATGAAGATGAGAGTTTGATTTTTGAGGAGGTGTTTCTGATTTTAGAATTTTGCAGTTTCTTTTCTTTTGATTAAGGAAATGGAAAAAGTAAGTATGAATGAAGATGCAAGCTTATACACATGAATTTTCAGATTTGATAAAATAAAAGAAAAATTAAAACAATGATTTACACTTGTACAAATTTTATACATTTGTCAATTTGTTATATTAGTCTTTTAACACTTGTTAAATTAATGTTTAAAAATGCAACACTTGTCTCTTTAAAATAATTAATACTTGATTTACAAACTAATGTGTATGTTAGCCTAATTTTAAGTTGTTAGTTTATATTTGAACATGTGTATAAATTTATAAATGAAATAAAAACAAACTATGTTTATAAATAAACTTATACACATATAAATTAAAACAATTTAAATTTATACTTTGGAATTTCAAATTCAAATTAAATTCAAAATCAAATATTTTCAAATCATGTTATGTTTACAAATTTAATTTGAAATAACAATTGCAAATTTTATTCAAATCCTGTTTATAAAGAAAATACACTATTAATATTGTTTTTATAAATATCTTATTATTAAATTAAGAATCATTTTAAAAGAAACTATATTTTTATTAATAAATATCTATTTTATTAAGCCATAAAAACTTTTTTTAAATTTATTCTAAATTTAAAACTCAACCCAATTTAATTTAAACATTTAATATTTTTTCTTATCAATTTAAAATCATATATTTATTTATTAAATAGTTTTAAAAACTCAATACTAATTTAAATCAAAATTTCCAAATTAAAATGTATATATTAGAATTTTAAAACATGGTTCATTTATTAAATTTAAACCAAAATCATTTATCAATAACTATGGAAAGCTTAAATATTAAATAAAACAAATTTTCAAATTACTATAAATATTAAAACTAGAAAATATGCTTTACTTATTAAAATTAAAACAATGCCAATCTATTTAAAATATAAACCATATATTTATATTGTAAATAGAAATAAATTTATTATTTTTAAAAGATAAAATAACTAATTGGACAAGCACCTTTGTCTAAGTGGTTAATTGATTCGGCTTTGGTGTAGGATGTCACAAGTTCGAAACTTGCTTTCGAACGTTTATTTGACATGGGATTTGTTGTTCCAATGATTTGTTGTATATAAAGTACCAGTTCAAAAAAAAATAACTAATTGAATATTTATTGAAGATGATTATTAAATCAATTTGAATTATTATTAACAAAATATCGATATCAATTTAATTTTTTATACAGATTATTAAATTGATATTGTTAAAAAATTCCGGGATATTACAATCCTTCCCCTTAAAAGAATTTCGTCCCCGAAATTTAAAACAAAAGTAATTTAATAATCTCATTAAAGATTTAATTTTAAAACACAAGCATATATCAACATATGCTAACAACCATAGCAATCAATTCAATCAATCAAACAAATCTAATTATCCAGACAAATTCTGGATAAAATTTCTTCGAGTTTCCCCAGGTGTGTGTGTGTGTGTGTGTCTATATATATATATATATATATATATATATATATATATATATACCGGGATACTCGCTCTAGAGAATCCAAACAATCAATACTATGAGCTACAAAATTCCTATTCATCTATATCCATATACTAGACAAAATATCAGACTACAAACGAGTCTGACTCAACAACCAAAACTCCAGAACTACTGGTTCCACAACTAGAGATAGATCATACACGTATTCCCTCAGAGATACGTAAAACTTATCGAAATCCAGTTATCCAAACTGGCACTCCAATCCTGTAGTTCAATCACTTATTTTCCAAGATCACAAAGAAGATCCAAAACACTTCAGAGTTAACTTCTCAGACTTACCCAATCTTATAGCTCACTTTTGATCGGAGAAAACTTTTCCAAAATCAAATCTCTGACTTCAGAATCCAAATTCCTTCGTCTCAATCCACAAAACTCTTCAGATGATCCTAAGCTGTCTACAACCTTATTGATCAGCTCAACCTTGCTGATGCCTCTAGAAACAAACTAGATCAATCAACACAACAAAATGATCTCCTCCAGATCAACCAGAATCAAATCCTCAACATCAGAAGACAACAACTTCTTCTTTCCGGGAGAAGAAAAGCAGATACACTTCCCAAACTGCTTCTGCTGCTCAACTCTGATCCGAAGTAGAAGAAAATGATGAAGAACAACACGAGCACAACTCAACAACACACCCCAGAGATATGGTTCAACAAATCCATAAGGAAAATTCAGAAGTTCCTCCAAAACTCCGAGCTGCTACACCAACTCAATCTCTAGGAACCACCGGTACCACTCCTGGAATCCTGGACGATAAGAAAACTCAATCTCCATATGCGAACAAAACTCTGACTTCCTGAAGACATCCAGAAAAAATCAGATAACCCAAGAGAAACTCAAACAATCGCAAGTCACTTTTGCGATTCACCCAAACCAAATCCAAGGAAACTGTTCTCATTTAACCAAACGGAACAGCTTACACTTAACTAGCCAATCCATTGAAGAAACGGTCTACTCAACTGCTTTTGAACTCTACTTCAGAAAAACTGCTAAGCCAAAAGATCTATTTCCAACACCGAGAACACTCCAAGCTGCACTTGCTGCCACAGATGCCAAAGATTTCCAAATCAAAGCTCTTCGAGAAACTCAAACCTCAAACCAACAAAAACACCATGCTGAACACAGCCATAACCCTGAAGCAGACTCACCTCCTTAACTTGTTCCAAAGAAAACATCTTCGGGAACATCCATAGTCACTGCATCTCATCACGCAGCTACTACTTCCTGAGGTATCCCAAATACCATCACTTGCTTCTGCCAAACCGACAGATCCAAACTCTACTCATCTACTTCAGAAATTAACTCCGAACCTTAACAGGTTACCTTCAGAGATTAATGAAATCCTTCATCACTACAGAACTTACTCGAAATGGTATTAGGTCTACAGTCTCGACAAATACACTTCCAACCTCAAACATTCAAACTCCAACCAATGGTAGTCATGTTACACACACTACTACCCCATCTACCTGTAACAACCCGCATATTTAACGATTTTATATTTAAATGTTTTATTTAAATATAGCATCGTTAGTCGGATTTTGGGTCCGAAATGTTACTTTCTGCAAATGGCCGAATTGGGACTCGAAACCATTTCCATTGATTCCAAAATGGCGTTTGCGATCTTTTTGAGTGTAAGCTTTGATATGTTTGGAGTAAGTCGAATTTTTCTATTTGCTAAGAGGGCTTTGGGTTTGGGTTTCACCCAAACTGTTCTATTAACCTCAACTCTGCCCTTCTCTCCTTCCATTCACTTATTCATTTCATAAAAGCTTAAGCAAAAACTGAAATGGGGGAAGAGAAAGGAAATTAGAAACTCCTAGCCCTAAATCCATTTGCAAACTACAAATTCTTTCTCCAAAATCAAAGAGAAGCCATTGGTAAGTTCTTCTTCATCTTCTCCAACTCTTCTCTTCTTCAATTTCAGAAAATTTCCTAAACCTAAATTGGGAAATATGTGATTTATTCTTAGATTGAAGCTTGTTGAGTTGAAGTAGTGTTTGGTTGGTCTTCTCCTTGCAAATTGAACTCCTTCTTCTTTGTTTTGGGTTAAAGGTGAGTTTTGAACTCACATCTACTTCTTTTGATATCATTGATGTTAGGAATGAATTCCTAATACTTGTTCATGTGCATTTGCTTTCGATTTGGATTGATTTGGTGAAATTACCAAATATTGAATTTTGAAGCCAAATCCATGTAAAACCTTTTATGGTTGATGTTTATGTTGTTCGGAGTGTTTGGGTGTGTCGTTAAGGTTGGGTAGTCGTTTGACGTAAGCCCATAATCAACACGCATCCGATGGCTTTCGATTTGTTTGGCCATAGTTGGCCCAGGTTCAGGAAATGCCTGAACATTGAGTTTCAGACGTCTGAAATGCCTATTTTAGACGTCTGAATATTGTTCAAGGGGAATTTTCATCCCCAGATTCAGACGTCTGAAATTATATTTCCAGACGTCTGAATTGCCAAAATTTCAACCAGAAAGGAAATAGGCAAAATATTGCCTATTTCAGACGTCTGAAAATTTGGGTTCAGACGTCTGAATCCTCTTTTGAAAAAGAAATTGGTCTCCAGATTCAGACGTCTGAATCCCTTCTTTCAGACGTCTGAACCTGCTGTTTTTTTGCCAACTTGCCTTGTTCGTTTAGTTTTCCAAATTTAATCAACGCTTGTTAATTCCAACTAGTTGCTTATGCGTATTTGACCTTGATAATTCCTTTTTGAATTCATTCACGGGTTTTTATAAATTATTTCTTCAAATCGTATTAAAAGTTCGCTTCTCCGATTTATAAATTCTATTTAAACCACACGTACAATTTCGCACTTCGAGCGAAGTGGAAGGGTGATTAAATGGTTGGGCAAAACACGGACCATGAATCTGTGCGTTATCCTTCCGATTAATTCCCGACCTATTCAATTGATCGTTTTAACCTTCGGGTTTGGTTTACCGATGATATGAGGTGAACTCTGTACTGCTTTGAGTGTGAAAGTGGCTGACGGATAGTAAACCGTTTAGTGCGAACGAGTGGTTATGGGACATACGTTAACACTTTTCGGATTCCTTTTCGAGAGTTGTGACACATTCCGCCAGTTAGTGGTGTCCAGTACTGGGTCTCTGACCTTCACCACTACGGTTTGTTGCCTTCGGGTATGTGCCTTCGGCTTTGTGCCTTCGGGTTTGTTGCCCTTTAGTATCGCTTCCGATGTTGGTCGTTATGAGCCGCATGGGTGATATTGGGTTGCCCTTTAGTATCGCTTTCGATGTTGGTCGTTATGAGCCGCATGGGTGATATTGGGTTTGGAGTCTTCGGGCTCATGGATCCTTGTTTATACAGTACTGAGCTCGAGCAATTTTATGATGTTTCATTCATATGTATATTCCCTTGGTATCGCCCTTCGGTGTTGGTCATTATGAGCCGCATGATGCGTAGCGTTTACCTTGTGGAACTTGTATACCTTATTGGTATTTGTTATTGCCTTTTGGCTTGTTTTGGGATATTCGTATCCTTTGCTTATATATGTTGCCGATGATATGAGGCTTGTTATCATATGATTCATCTTTTGTTAAGATGATTGTGTTATCTCTTTTATAGATATTTGCTATACCTTGTAACCTTGCAGGTTTAATGTTGTTCAGTTTATCTAACTGATTTGTTTAGCTAGACTGACCCGTGTATCTTATACTCGGGTCAGACCGAGATGTTTCAGGTTAGGTGCTTTTGGACTTAGCCTATTTTGCTTCTGCATGGACTACTCCGCTCGCTTCATTTTGTTACAGCTTTTTGTGTAGTCCCATTTTGTAGTAACTCTGATAGTTATTCTATTGACTCATCTGTATATTGTGGTCTGCTGTACCACTTGACTTGTATTGTTTTGTAAAATCTGTTGTGTATCGATATATGTGTATATGATGATTTACTGTTCTGTAATGTATATTACATTTGAGTTATTATATTTTGTTCTGATAGATCCAACCACCTATGGTTTTGTTTTAATTATTCATTGGGTATGTCGACCTGGTTGGTATGTTTATTGTCGATGTATTCAATAGATAATTAGAGCAAGGCTATAGATGGTCACTCCCCACCAGCCTTATTCTCCGTGTTAGTTGACGGCATTACCTTGTATTGTCCTTGGCTAGCGTGGGTATAGAGGTGGGGCGTCACAGCGTGGTATCGGAGCTGAGTTCAGAACAAAATATGATAAACACTGAATAGATGCACATATTATGGTACATCCAAGTGTACAAGTGATACAAATCTTTGAATCATTGTGTCTCTTTATTCCGTCAAGGTTAGATAGAGTTTGGGAATACGTCTAGGAATGCATTTTTATTCCGTAGTATTCCATATTGCAATATCTACCTTGTGAATAATCTTGTTCTTATCTTACCTTCAGCGTATGGCTGGAAGAGGCAGGGGACGACGTTCGGGTGCTGGGCAATCCAGTGGCTCACATCCGGATGGCGTATATATGTCTGCTGATCAGTTTTTGGAGTTGTTTAGGAGCACTCAGCCTCCCGTTCCTCCTCGAGTGTCTCCACCTCGCAAGTCTGCCTTTGCACGTCAGTGTAGTGATTTTTCTCATCTTGGAGGAAAGCCGTTTAAGGGCTCCGAGTCTGTTCTTGAAGTCCAAGCTTGGCTTCGCACGTGCGAGCGTATCTTCTCTCGCATTGATCTTTCCGACCATGATAGAGTTCTTGTGACTTCTAGTTTATTACAAGAGCGTGCCCTTGATTGGTATGAGCTTCTTGTAGCCGAGATTGATGATTCTACTCTTTCTTGGACTCAGTTTCGGGAGCGATTTGAACTCAAGTTCGTTCCTGAATCTGAAAAAGTTTTATTGACCCGTCGCTTCCTTGAGTTGAAGCAAGGGAAATCTTCTGTTTCTGAGTATGTCGCATCGTTCGAGGCTTTATCTCAGTATGGTCTTGAATTTATCAGTACTTATTATAAGAAGAATTTGAAGTTTGTTTCTGGTCTTAAGAAATATCTTAAGAAGTCTTTGTTGCTCCAGCTTAAACTTTCTTTTGAGGAGTTGGTTGATTCGGCACTTCATCTCGAGACCGTCGAGAAGGAGTGTGATACTGATGTTGATGTTGAGGTTTCCAAAAACCCCAACAAGAGGCCGTTTCCAATTCAGAAGAAGCCTTTTCCTTCTAAGAAAAAGAAGACCGGTGGTCCTAGCTCTCAGCCTCAGTCTTCCGGAACACCTTTCATTCGAAAGTGTTTCAATTGTGGTTCTCCGGATCATATTATTTGAGCTTGTCCTAAGCCTCCCTTCTGCCGTTATTGCAAGAAGGAAGGTCATCATGTTTCAGCTTGCCCTACTGTTCCGGCTAGTGCCAAGTCTAGCAGGCTTTATGCTGCTAAGGCTTCTGAAGGTCCTTCTCAGTCCAAAGGTACATCTTCATCTATTTTGGAAGGTTCTATTTTATTTCATGACCATAGTATTCGAGTTCTTTTCGATACGGGTGCATCACATTCTTTCGTATCGAAAAAGCTCGTTGATGATTTATCTTTGGATGTTTCTTGTTTGATTACTTCTTTAAGGATTGCGAATCCAATTGGGGGATCCACGACCCTTAGTTTGCTTTGTGATGAAGTTGAGATTGTTTTATGTGACTTTTCTTTCCATGCGAATCTGCACGTTATTTCTTGTCTGGGATTCGATATGATTTTGGGTATGGACTGGCTAGTGAGATATGATGCCAGGATTATTTGTTCAGGGAGAACTATATATCTTCGACATCCGGATTCGCCTACTCAGCTATCTCTTGTTCTTCGGGATGTGGATAATTCCGAGATGGCTTTATATTCTCTTGACTCGCGAGATAATGATGATATATCTCGTATTCCGGTTGCTTGTGACTTTTCTGATGTTTTTGAGCTTGTATCGGGTTTGCCACCTAAACGGGCAATTGAGTTCCGCATTGATCTCATTCTAGGCACGCATCCAGTTAGTCGTCCTCCCACGAGGATGTCTACAAAGGAAAATGAGGAACTCAAGAAGCAGCTTTTAGAGCTCGAGTCCAAGCAGTTGATTCAGTCCAGTTTTTCTCCGTGGGGATCCGCAGTTGTCTTCGTGAAGAAGTCTGATGGAACTCTTAGGCTTTGCATTGATTATCGCAAGCTTAACGAGTTAACCATCAGAAATAGGTATCCATTGCCTAGGATCGATGACATGTTCGATCTATTGAGTGGTGCTAAGGTCTTTTCTCAGCTTGACCTTGCCACAGGTTTTCATCAATTACGAGTCGCGGAGGATAGCATACCTCTTATAGCTTTCCGCACTCGATATGGTTCTTTCGAGTGGCTCATTATGCCGTTCGGTTTGACGAACGCTCCTGCTTTCTTTGTCGATCTCATGAATCGAGTATTCCGGGTATATCTCGATAAGTTCGTCCTTGTGTTCATTGATGATATCCTTATTTATTCTAAGTCTGAAGCTGAGCATGCTAATCACTTGAGAATTGTCTTGAGTACCCTCCGTCAGCATCAACTTAGAGCCAAATTCTCCAAGTGCCACTTTTGGGAGGATAAGGTTAAGTTCTTAGGCCATGTTGTATCTTCCGATGGCATTTCTGTCGATCCCTCAAAGATCGAAGCCATCCAGAATTGGAAGAGGCCTGAAAATGTTCATAAGATTCGTAGTTTCCTTAGATTGGCGGGTTATTACCGTCGGTTCATTAAGAACTTTTCCCGTGTTGTGCTTCCTCTCACTTGCCTTACTCGTAAAGGCATTCATTTTATTTGGTCCGACAAGTGTGAAGCTTCCTTTTTGACATTGAAGGAACTTCTCACTAATGCTCCTATTCTTGTGGTTCCCGAAGGGAATCATGATCTCGTTGTCTACACCGATGCTTGTGGTAGTGGTCTCGGTGCTGTTCTTATGCAGAAGGATCGGGTAGTTGCTTATGCTTCTAGGCAACTGCGTCCGAATGAAGTTCGCTATGCCACTCATGATCTTGAGCTTGCCGCCATTGTCTTTGCCTTGAAGATTTGGCGACATTATTTATTAGGCGAGCGCTTCATTCTCTATAGCGATCATAAATCTTTGAAGTATTTGTTCACTCAGAAGGAACTCAATATGAGACAACAACGTTGGCTCGAGTTTCTTGCTTCTTATGACTTTGATATCCAGTATACCCCTGGTAAGGGTAATCGTGTTGCTGATGCGCTTAGTCGCAAACATTCGGCTGTTATTTCTATGATGTTTGCCGAATGGGATGTTCTTGAGACTCTATCTTTTTGTGAAGTTCGTGATCGAGGTTCATCTTCTGATTCTCCTATTCTATTATTTAGTTTGGGAGCTCGACCTATTTTATTGGATCGTATTGTCGATGCCCAGCGGCGTGATCCTGAGTTGTTGCATCTTATTCAGCTTTGTGAGTCTGGATCTTGTGATGAGGCGTTGCAAGATTTCAGCATTGATTCTTATGGGTGTCTTCGTAAGAAGAACCGTCTTTTTGTGCCTTCTGATCTTGCACTTAGGCATGACATTCTTGATGACTGTCACCGTTCTAAGTATACCATTCATCCCGGTAGTAGCAAGATGTATGCCGATATGCGTCGTCTTTATTATTGGGAAAGCATGAAGCGTGATGTGGCGAGTTATGTGAGCAATTGCATAACTTGTCAGCGTTTTAAAGCCGAGCATCAGCGTCCTTCGGGTCTTCTTCAGCCTCTTGAGATTCCATTGTGGAAATGGGATCAGATTTCTATGGATTTCATAGACGGCCTACCTCGTTCGAGATCTGGCCATTCTAGCATTTGGGTTATTGTTGATCACCTCACCAAGTCTGCTCATTTTGTCCCTATTAAGTCTAATAGGACTACTTCGCTTTTGGCTAAGTTATATGTCAAGGAAATCGTGAGACTTCACGGTGTTCCTAGTTCTATTGTGAGTGATCGTGATCCTTTATTCACGAGTCATTTTTGGAAGAGTCTTCAGCAAGCTTTGGGAACAAAGCTTAATTTTTCTATAGCTTATCATCTGCAGTCTGACGGACAGACTGAACGGGTGAATCGTATCTTGGAAGATCTTCTCCGTATTTGTATTTTTGATTTCGGTGGTAGTTGGGAGGATCATCTACCTCTTGTAGAGTTCTCCTACAACAATAGTTTTCAGTCTAGTATCGGTATGGCTCCTTTCGAAGCCTTATACGGAAGGCCATGTCGATCACCTTCTTGTTGGTTGGAATCTGGAGAGAAGCTTATTCTTGGCCCGGACTTTGTTTGTCACTCTTCTGAAAAGATTGATCTTATTCGATTGAGAATGAAAGAGGCACAGAGTCGTCAGAAATCTTACGCGGACAACCATAGGAAGCCTCTCGAGTTCTCGATTAGCGATCTTGTTTTTATTCGTGTTTCTCCTCTGAAGGGGGTTATGCGTTTCAGTACGACTGGGAAATTGGCTCCTCGCTTTATAGGACCATTTTCTATTACTGAACGTATTGGCCCTGTGGCTTATAGAGTTTCACTTCCAGCTCAATTATCTGGCATTCATGACGTGTTTCACGTCTCGCAACTTCGGAAGTGTCTTCGGGAGTCGGATTTTGTTATTACTTCTCCTGATTTGCAAGAACTTGAGATCTCATCGGACTTATCTATTGTACAGCAACCTATTCGCGTGCTTGACACGAAGGTGCGACACCTTCGGAACAAGGACGTGCCGCTCGTTAAAGTTCAATGGTCCGCTAATCCCAATGACTGTACTTGGGAAACCAGAGAGTATATCGAGCGATCTTATCCGGGTTTTCTATCTTTGCTTGTCGATGGTGAGATTATCTTTTCGTTTCTAACTTGTTTCCTTCACTTTTGAATGTTTTATGTATGTAGTTGTTACAAATATCGTATCTAGGAATTGCGGGGACGCAATTTTGTAAGGAGGGGAGATCTGTAACAACCCGCATATTTAACGATTTTATATTTAAATGTTTTATTTAAATATAGCATCGTTAGTCGGATTTTGGGTCTGAAATGTTACTTTCTGCAAATGGCCGAATTGGGACTCGAAACCATTTCCATTGATTCCAAAATGGCGTTTGCGATCTTTTTGAGTGTAAGCTTTGATATGTTTGGAGTAAGTCGAATTTTTCTATTTGCTAAGTGGGCTTTGGGTTTGGGTTTCACCCAAACTGTTCTATTAGCCTCAACTCAGCTCTTCTCTCCTTCCATTCACTTATTCATTTCATAAAAGCTTAAGCAAAAAATGAAATGGGGGAAGAGAAAGGAAATTAGAAACTCCTAGCCCTAAATCCATTTGCAAACTACAAATTCTTGCTCCAAAATCAAAGAGAAGCCATTGGTAAGTTCTTCTTCATCTTCTCCAACTCTTCTCTTCTTCAATTTCAGAAAATTTCCTAAACCTAAATTGGGAAATATGTGATTTATTCTTAGATTGAAGCTTGTTGAGTTGAAGTAGTGTTTGGTTGGTCTTCTCCTTGCAAATTGAACTCCTTCTTCTTTGTTTTGGGTTAAAGGTGAGTTTTGAACTCACATCTACTTCTTCTGATATCATTGATGTTAGGAATGAATTCCTAATACTTGTTCATGTGCATTTGCTTTCGATTTGGATTGCTTTGGTGAAATTACCAAATATTGAATTTTGAAGCCAAATCCATGTAAAACCTTTTATGGTTGATGTTTATGTTGTTCGGAGTGTTTGGGTGTGTCGTTAAGGTTGGATAATCGTTTGACGTAAGCCCATAATCAACACGCATCCGATGGCTTTCGATTTGTTTGGCCATAGTTGGCCCAGGTTCAGGAAATGCCTGAACATTGAGTTTCAGACGTCTGAAATGCCTATTTCAGACGTCTGAATATTGTTCAAGGGGAATTTTCATCTCCAGATTCAGACGTCTGAAATTATATTTCCAGACGTCTGAATTGCCAAAATTTCAACCAGAAAGGAAATAGGCAAAATATTGCCTATTTCAGACGTCTGAAAATTTGGGTTCAGACGTCTGAATCCTCTTTTGAAAAAGAAATTGGTCTCCAGATTCAGATGTCTGAATCCCTTCTTTCAAACGTTTGAACCTGCTGTTTTTTTGCCAACTTGCCTTGTTCGTTTAGTTTTCCAAATTTAATCAACGCTTGTTAATTCCAACTAGTTGCTTATGCATATTTGACCTTGATAATTCCTTTTTGAATTCATTCACGGGTTTTTATAAATTATTTCTTCAAATCGTACTAAAAGTTCGCTTCTCCAATTTATAAATTCTATTTAAACCACACGTACAATTTCGCACTTCGAGCGAAGTGGAAGGGTGATTAAATGGTTGGGCAAAACACGGACCATGAATCTGTGCGTTTATCCTTCCGATTAATTCCCGACCTATTCAATTGATCGTTTTACCCTTCGGGTTTGGTTTACCGATGATATGAGGTGAACTTTGTACTGCTTTGAGTGTGAAAGTGGCTGACGGATAGTAAACCGTTTAGTGCGAACGAGTGGTTATGGGACATACGTTAACACTTTTCGGATTACTTTTCGAGAGTTGTGACACATTCCGCCAGTTAGTGTTGTCCAGTACTGGGTCTCTGACCTTCACCACTACGGTTTGTTGCCTTCGGGTATGTGCCTTCGGGTTTGTGCCTTCGGGTTTGTGCCTTCAGGTTTGTTGCCCTTTAGTATCGCTTCCGATGTTGGTCGTTATGAGCCGCATGGGTGATATTGGGTTGCCCTTTAGTATCGCTTCTGATGTTGGTCGTTATGAGCCGCATGGGTGATATTGGGTTGCCCTTTAGTATCGCTTCCGATGTTGGTCGTTATGAGCCGCATGGGTGATATTGGGTTGCCCTTTAGTATCGCTTCCGATGTTGGTCGTTATGAGCCGCATGGGTGATATTGGGTTTGGAGTCTTCGGGCTCAGGGATCCTTGTTTATACAGTACTGAGCTCGAGCAATTTTATGATGTTTCATTCATATGTATATTCCCTTGGTATCTCCCTTCGGTGTTGGTCATTATGAGCCGCATGATGCGTAGCGTTTACCTTGTGGAACTTGTATACCTTATTGGTATTTGTTATTGCCTTTTGGCTTGTTTTGGGATATTCGTATCCTTTGCTTATATATGTTGCCGATGATATGAGGCTTGTTATCATATGATTCATCTTTTGTTAAGATGATTGTGTTATCTCTTTTAGAGATATTTGCTATACCTTGTAACCTTGCAGGTTTAATGTTGTTCAGTTTATCTAACTGATTTGTTTAGCTAGACTGACCCGTGTATCTTATACTCGGGTCAGACCGAGATGTTTCAGGTTAGGTGCTTTTGGACTTAGCCTATTTTTCTTCCGCATGGACTACTCCGCTAGCTTCTTTTTGTTACAGCTTTTTGTGTAGTCCCATTTTGTAGTAACTCTGATAGTTATTCTATTGACTCGTCTGTATATTGTGGTCTGCTGTACCACTTGACTTGTATTGTTTTGTAAACTCTGTTGTGTATCGATATATGTGTATATGATGATTTACTGTTCTGTGATGTATATTACATTTGAGTTATTATATTCTATTCTGATAGATCCAACCACCTATAGTTTTGTTTTAATTATTCATTGGGTATGTCGACCTGGTTGGTATGTTTATTGTCGATGTATTCAATAGATAATTAGAGCAAGGCTATAGATGGTCGCTCCCAACCAGCCTTATTCTCCGTGCTAGTTGACGGCATTACCTTGTAGTGTCCTTGGCTAGCGTGGGTATAGAGGTGGGGCGTCACACTACCTTTATAACTTATATTGGAAAACCTGAACAGGTAACCCAACAGATAGGTAGAAATATATATATATATATATATATATATATATATATATAAATTACAAGTACGCTCTCTCAAGAAAGACACTACTACAGAGCCTAGGTATTCACTCAACCTAATGCTCTGATACCAGCTGAAACGACCCGACTTTCTTACCACAGAACATCGCATCATTTTTAAGAAAGAAAGGGATAGAAAAGAGAAAAGAAAGAAGAGAAGAAGAAACAATATCAGAATCAAAACAGTGGAACAAATAAATTATATTAATAATACAAACATTACATAGTTTACAACCAATATCAGAGTTCACAGATTTCACAAACACATACTAGACAGTAATAAACACCTGTCTAGTTATACAACTCAATACAGTACAAGAAACAACTTAGAGAAATCTACACAGCGGAATACTATATCTCTACACGCAGAAGCCTCCTGCTCCATTTGCTCCTCCACAATTCGTCAAAGCTAACTTGAATCCCTTGGCTACTCGTAAAAAAATTTGAGTACCCAAGAGTTTAAGAAAACAGAAGATAAACTCCAGGTCAGACATGGGTCTGGTGTGAGTAACAGGTTAAGGTTGCTTAACTTTTAAAAACTTTTTGAAAAGAAAGGTATCACGTAAGACTTCCCACACATAAACATGGAAAAGTTTTTACCTTACGCTAACCAAAATATTTGATAGGAAATCCGATGATATTATAATAGTGTCTAGGGTTTTCAAATAGATAAGAAATAGCTGAAATTGTTACATTCATTAAATTCCATCTACTGGCCACAAAAGTGGGTAATACAATCAAAACCGTTGGCACTTATTGGATTTTGGATTCCATACAATGGCAGGGCTACTGGGGTACCGCCCGTCACAGTACGTGGCCTAGATCAAAGTACCGAGGAGTACCCCCGCTCCCCTGTAACACAAGGTCGGACCCATTCCTTACTGAACAATTCCGAACAAGACAACCCCGTGGTTGTAGCTAGCAACCACCCACACAGCCGAATATAAAGGGACCTCTAGACAGGGGTAAATCTCGCGCTCCAGTGGAGCTACCCACGAAGCCTTGCTGCACCTCCCCTGTTTTAGCCATTCCCGGTTGATGAGGCTTGAGGCTACGATTACTTTTATAGGACATATCACTTAGAATGCTCATCGCCCACCTGACGATGTTCTGAAAGCATTCAATCCATACAAGTTCGTTCCGGGTTCGAACGAAACCGAAGGCATTACCTCATTACACTCATTTTAGAATCACCCTCAGAGTTAACGACAATAACCCTTGCACTCTGAACCACCATCCCGAACCTATAAGTACTATTTCGTCAAACTCATTACGTAATCACCCATAGAGTTATACTGACGTATAGTCCTTACACCTCGAGTCTTCACAAAGCTCCACTTTGATTCACGACCTAACGTAAATTTGGAATCGATGTGGTTTTCGGATATCCAAATATGGAAACCCGATCCCAGTCTTATCGAAATCCAAAGCGTGTCTTTTAGGTCCAAGTTGTTTTAAAGTTTAAAACAATTCAATACAGTATCTATATACATACAGATAGATAACTCACAAATCACAATTGATAATCAACATTATCAAATAACAGGTAATCCACATTATCAATATCAAAATAGATAATCCATATATCACCATCCCAATTGATAATCTATGTTATCATCACAATGCAACCAAGCATTCATATCACATAACCATACTTATCTCATTACTGAGATCACAAAGCATTCAAGACAATCAATGTCATCCATACATATATATAAGCAATGATTTACTCATCACAATATAATTAATTTAAAATGAATTAAATTAACTATCTCTATCTCTAATTAATTTAAAATGAATTAAATTAATTACTTCATCTTTAATTAATTTAAAATTAATTAAATTAATTACTTTATCTAAATATATCTTACTTACTCAATCATTTAATTGATTACAATCAATTATTCATTCATTATTAATTACCTTAATTATTCACTCTTGATTAATTATCCTTAATTACACTCATGTAATTATCCTTAATTAATTTCACAAATTAATTGTCCTCAACCAAACAGTAATTAACCTTTAATTACTTCAATTAATTATCTTAATCCTTAATTAATTACATTAATTAATTACCTTTGATTTTTATCATTGATTGATTAATCATAATTAATCATCTTTAATTACATTATTAATTATAATAATTAATGATATTTAATTATACTTAATTAATTATCTTCCTAACTTAATTACCTTAAGTAATTAACTTATAATTATTAATCATCCCAGATTAATTACATTTAGTAATTAACTAGCTTAATTACTATATTAAAACAAATTAATTATTCCTTAATTAATTTCTTAATTAATTCTTGATTTATTACTAAATAACTAATCCAAATTACCTCATTCTTAAACATCTCCACTTAATTACAACCTGTAATTATTAATAAATTACTTAACTAAGTAATTTCCAAATCATTAATTACATAAAGTAATTATTTATAAAACCTAAGTGTTTAAAATTAATTAAACTTAATTAATTAAAATAAACAATCATAGTTAACTTAATTAATTACCTTAAGTAATTAATTTATTTATTTCTCCATTAAGTAATTAAACTCAAACCATTCACAAATGATTATTATTAAATTAATTAATCTACTTAATTATAAAAATTAACCATATTAATTAATTATTAAATAATCCTGGCTAATGACCTTCATTAACCATTCTTGAATTATTTCATTAAGTAATTAACTTAGATTAATTACAATCTTTAACTATCCATTAATTAAAGTCTAATTATTTAATTAATTAACCTTGATTTAAAACTTAATTACATAATTAATAATTCATTAATCATTAATTTAAAAATCTAATTAATGATCTTAATTATAAATTGATTAATCATTAATCAATATTTATTAAACCTGGGATCAATAATTAATTAAATTAACTAAATATTCCTTAATTTCCTTATTAATTAAATAAATTTTCAAACCCTTTATCTTAATTTATTTAAAACAAAACATTTCTAAATTTTGTTTTTTTAAAAACAAATTTTATTTAAAACAAAGTACTTTTGAAAATTACCTTTAAATTCCATTTTAAATACAAATTTAAAATAAGAACAATTTAAACTTATCAAAGTTAAATAATTTAAAAAATTTTAAATTGCAAGACTAACAAATATTTATCTTAGAATTTAAATTCATAAGAATTTTGAAAACAAAAACTCATTTCAAAATTTCACTAACTTCAATTTATATTTAGTTTAAAACTTCAAATTTAAACCTTCTTTTAAATTTAAAACTGAAATAATTTAAAACTGAAATTCATTTTTAAATTTCCAGATTTTAAACTTCATTTAAACTTGCTCCTATTCTAACAAGAACTTCATTTTAAAAAGTTCAAACTATTCTTAACAAAATAAAGTAGTTAATTAAGTTAAATTTTCAAATCTTTATTTTTATTTAAAAACTGAAATTTTAAATTCGAACTTAAATTCAAAAATTCAAACTTGAATTTGAATTTGATTTAAACTTTCCTTAAAAATAAACTACAGATTTTTAAAAAAAATTCAACAGAAACTACAGGTTTTTGGAAACCTGAAAATATAGAGAGCAAACCCGAGAACCCCAAAAACCACTTCGAGTTTTATGCCTGCCTTCTTCGAGTCATACACCCACCTACTTCGAGTAAACACAAAATCTTCCCTGCAACAAACCCAACCCAAAACATTCCATCTGAAACAACATCACCGTGCATATGCACGGCGAATCCGGCCATCATTGGTCGCTGCCGAGGATCTCAAAAACCCAGAGGATGACACCGCAACCCTCCACAATCATCAAATCAATAAAACAGAATAGGTAATTAGAAAACACATGCACACTTAACATCTTCACATCAGATTTTTTTCAACAATACTTATTTATGTCAATTATTCTAGCATGCAACCCATTTTAATTTTCAAAGTTAAAAAGTTACTCACCTTTAATTTAAAAGATGCAGAGCCTGTTTGCCCTTTTTTTTTTGAAATTTGCTGAAAAATGCAGACATGCTTCTTTGTTTTAAAATCTGAGTTGCAAACCCTGCTGAAATCTGAAATGCTCATGATCCCTAACTAACCACTTGCATTCAGATGCATTTGACAAGCTTCATATCTGAAGTTGTGTAGATAGTAGATGTAGGCATGATCATTTTCAGGTTTTAAAAAAAGAATTGAGAGTTTCATTTCCAGGTTTCATAAAAATGCAGGTCTATTTTTGATTTTGAGGATGTTGAATATGCAAATTTGTTTACAGATTTTGGTAAACAGAGATTGACGGAGACTTCTTTGATTTTGAGGAATTTGATATGTTGATGCTTTGAAGTTTACTGATTTTAAACTTGTACATGATTTGAATATGCAAGGTCTGTTTTATGCATTGAACAGAATTTGGTTCATGAAGATGAGAGTTTGATTTTTGAGGAGGTGTTTCTGATTTTAGAATTTTCCAATTTCTTTTCTTTTGATTAAGGAAATGGAAAAAGTAAGTATGAATGAAGATGCAAGCTTATATAAATGAATTTTCAGATTTGATAAAATAAAAAAGAAAAATTAAAACAATGATTTACACTTGTACAAATTTTATACATTTGTCAATTTGTTATATTAGTCTTTTAACACTTGTTAAATTAATGTTTAAAAATGCAACACTTGTCTCTTTAAAATAATTAATACTTGCTTTACAAACTAATGTGTATGTTAGCCTAATTTTAAGTTGTTAGTTTATATTTGAATATGTGTATAAATTTATAAATGAAATAAAAACAAACCATGTTTATAAATAAACTTATACATATAGAAATTAAAACAATTTAAATTTATACTTTGGAATTTCAAATTCAAATTAATTTCAAAATCGAATATTTTCAAATCAAGTTATGTTTACAAATTTAATTTGAAATAACAATTGCAAATTTTATTCAAATCCTGTTTATAAAGACAATACACTATTAATATTGTTTTTATAAATATCTTATTATTAAATTAAGAATCATTTTAAAAGAAACTATATTTTTATTTACAAATATCTATTTTATTAAGCCATAAAACCTTTTTGTTAATTTTTTCTAAATTTAAAACTCAAGCCAATTTAATTTAAACATTTAATATTTTTTTCTTATCAATTTAAAATCATATTTTTATTTATTAAATAGTTTTAAAAACTCCATACTAATTTAAATCAAAATTTCCAAATTAAAATGTATATATTAGTATTTTAAAACATGTTTCATTTATTAAATTTAAACCATAATCATTTATCGATGACTATGGAAAGCTTAACTATTAAATAAAACAAATTTTCAAATTACTACAGATATTAAAACTAGAAAATATGCTTTACTTATTAAAATTAAAACAATGCCAATCTATTTAAAATATAAACCATATATTTATATTGTAAATAGAAATCAATTTATTATTTTTAAAAGATAAAATAACCAATTGAAGATGATTATTAAATCAATTTGAATTATTATTAATAAAATATCAATATCAATTTAATTTTTGATACAGATTATTAAATTGATATTGTTAAAAAAATTCGGGATATTACAGAATGTTCTCTATAAACGGATATTGACTAGAAGAGGTACCCATTCATCGTTATTTTCATTGACAAGTCTTCTAACCATATCCTCTAAATAGTCCGGGTCAATATTTTCGACTTAACGGCGGTAATCGGGCTTCGCTCCAAGTGTCCGTCCTGGCGAATGCTCTCGGTTTGGCTCTCGATACATAGGTTCTCTAGCCTCCAAATGATCCATTTGTCTAGCAATCCTCCTATTTGATTCACATAGGCAATATTATCAACAACAACATGATTTCTAGTTCCTGATCACCGGCAATGCATCCTGAAGCCCAGTTCATGCCACCTTCCATAGGATGGGATCTAGGCCTACCATTGGAGGGGTTGATACCAACCCCTTAATTTGGGTTGGTACCGATCCCAAACTCGAGCCTAGGGCTTGTCCTCTTCCTTAGTGCAAGGTCTTAGTAGCATTCTTAGTCTTCATCCACTTCTTGTCCTCCACCTCTGCTCTGATGATGAGATGCTTTTTGATAAAGAACTAGAATCCCTTCTGCTTCTTCTATGGTTATTTTGAATTAGCTCATTCAACGGCATTAGGCTTTACTGCATCGTGATTCATCTCTTGTTGACTAGCCTAGAATCTATCTTCCATCTACTTCATCCTCATATCCACCCCATTCTGGTCAAGACATCAGTTGGAGTTCGGATCTCCGTTTAAGTAGGTTGGACAACTCCGTCCCCATGCTGAGGATTCTGATTCTCAGCTTTAATAGTAGCTCTGGAGTAGGTATAACAGTGTCTTCTTGATGAGGTCATGGCAGAAAGCTTCTAGTGGATCTTTGCAAAACTGAGTTGTAGAGTTAAAAGGTTAAGAAATTGGATCTATCTCTTCGATGGGAAATCCAATAGTAGATGATGGATCCAAATAGCCTGAGAATGACGTACTCAATTAAAGCACCAAAATGTTTGAACCAAAAATGGCACAAGCACTCAAAAATTAGGGTAGAGAATAAAATGTGAAGAAATAAAAAGAAAACAGAGGAAAAGAACACACAACAATTTAGAGTGGTTCAACAAAGCAAGGACTGCATTCACTTCAATCTTTTATTGCTTATTTCTGATTTGAAGGTAGAAGTTCTTATGAGTCGGCACAACTCCGACACTTAGATTTTCATAACTACAAGAATATAGCTTAGAATAGAGCTAGAGCCCAAAGATCCTAAAAAATGAACTCTACCTTCCTATTTATAGAGATATGGAGCCTCATATCTCGCTTAAAATATCTCCTAACCATTTTACACGATTTAGACCAATTCTTTCATTAAAATAGTGCCATATCATCAAGAAGTAGGAGTCGATACCAAACCGTAAGTAGGGGTCAGTACCGATCTCTAAGTTCGCCAAAATGGCCATCTTTAACTCTTCATCTCGAATAGTCTTGTGGTTAGCATTGCAATTCCATAGTTGTTTACGCCAATATTAGCTTAATTTCATGTCCAAATGATGAAGCTGCCAAGGAGCAAAGTTGAAGTTTCAAGTGTTCATGGAGACCGATAGAGGATTAGATTAAACCTACAAAAACAACTTTGAAAATAGGCTCAAGGAATCTTATAGACGGTGTAGGTAGAAATTGGGTCCACCTGAAGTGCAAATAGGACTCGGTGCGGGCCCATAGGGTGGGTCCGTGCCGAACCCTAACATTGTGGCATTTGTACTTGACTTGTTTTGGATTGTTTTGGCATTGGCCTTGCGATCGTGTCTATTCTTGGTTTGGACTCTTAGGCTATCTCTCTGGCTTTCTTGCCTTGGTAGAATTGAGCTTGATCTGTCCAATCTGTCCAAACACTGCATGGTCAATAGGCTGGGTAGCAATTAGATGTCCAAAATCTATAAAATAGTAGAACTGGAATTTTTTTGCCAATTAAATGGCCAATTAATTTAATTAGCAGAATAATTGTTTATTCCAGCTATACAAGTATCTGAATTACCTTATTCAGTTTACTTTAATAGAATGATGTTTATTTGGCCAAATAGATAACACTCATGAAGTTAATTGATTAAATTACGTAATTATCCAAATCGACATTATAATAATCGGTCAGTATTAATTTATTATTAAATTATACTATGCTAAAACCAAAAACTATCTATACTAAAGCATTCTAATCGTCAATATGAGTGTAACATAAAAATTTGCGGGTCAATCGGATTTACTATGAAAGAGTTATGATAATTCAAAGCTTAACAACTTAGGTTTATAAAATATTTAAACAAATCAAAATAGATTTCTCACCCCAAAATAAAATAGCCCAGCCTACCAAGCTACCAAACCCAACCAGCATGAATAGAAACCATTCTTCCTAATCTCAAAATGCAAGCTTTAGGAACCCAATCAGTGCGTGCACATGTGCACGTGCACGTAGTCCACAACCACTCATTCGACCAATAGAGACTGATCATAAGTTTCTTTCTCCGAGTTCATAACTTTAGCGTCACCGCTACCTCCTCCAACCTCGCCTAGCAATTTCCAATCACCCGTAACCCCATTTTCCAACTGCACAAAATCACATCAAAAATAGGTCACAACCCATCAAGCGACCACCAGACTCCACCATTTTTGGCCACATGGTTCCATTCTCTAGGCTAAACCCGACACCCCTCTCTGTTTCCTCCATCGATGCTGCTATCTCTGATGGAACCTAACCCTAGTTTTTTACGATTGTTAGCTACCATCACCAAATGCTATCGAAACTCTACCAAAAATTCTGGAACTCACCCCGACTCCAATGCTATTAATGCCAACGTCTAATTTTTGAAGGTTGAGATGGAGTTGATTTTCATTCTGGAAACTAAAGTAAAGAAGAAGCCTTGCCTGTGCGTGATTATGTGTATATATATACAAAGCCAATATCCTTAAGAAAACGTACGAAAAAATATCAAATTGAGTGCAAGAATCAAAGAGGACAAGGGGGACAAGGGAGACAAGGGAGACAAGACTGTGGTTGAGTTGAAGAAAGGTGTCATGTGCTGATTTGAGTCGTTGATTTTTGTTGTGTTTCGTTGTCCGCTACATAACATCACCTTTCCATATGGGCCGCGAACGATAGGAAATAGAATATGATCATGCACAACAATGTTACATGATCACAAAAAATAATAAAAACATACATGTTAACATGTTCTGTTAAATTTCAAAAATATCAACGTTCGACGCAAAATACGTCAAACGACAATTTAAATATTTTTTAAATTTAAAATTATAGAAAATTCTATTAATTTAATTTATAACCAAAATGATTTCCCTTTTATTTTAAAACCTCAAATCAAATATTTAAAATAAATTAAATATTCCCAAAAATTAAAATGATAAAATTCCAAGTCGTTGAAAAATGATGCTTAAATGTTTTTAGAAATTGACCTTTCAAGCCATGTGCAAATTTGATTAAAAAGTAGAAAGATTTTTATGGGAATCTTTATTTTCAAAGGCCACATACTTTGCATAGAAAGAGCAATGGGATGGTGGATATGAATTTAGCGGTTCATTAAGGCTAACGTTAGGGTAAGTGTAAACGATTACAAGGGAAAAGCTATTTTAGCCTTGGAATTTCTATTTTCATACCTTACCAACAATATACTTGGATCTGTTTTTGGATTCAATTCCATTTTAGAGCTTGAAAACAAGCGTACTTATGTTTATTGTACATAGAAAAATTCCGAGAAAATCCGAAGCAACGAAGAAATTTACAATGTATGATGGGATTGGTACCAATAGAATGGTAGAATGTTAAATTATTCACCTAAAATCCTTTTTGAGCATGGGAGTAAACATTTAAAAAACAAAAATTCAACAAGTTAAATATTGGATGGTGTGAATTGGATATAAAATTGGTTGAACCATACTTCTATTTGCAGGAGCGTGGAAATGGTTGTGTGAAAAAGATTTTTGAAAACCTGCATATATATAAAACTGTCAATATTCATAGGTTGTTTGCATCATATTTTCAAAAATATTTTTAAAAGAATGCATTCATATAATAGGGCTCGATTAGAATCATTATGCATGCATGTTTTTTATGTTGCGATACACCATGCAATTATACACATTTGGTTGCAAAATTGGTTGTACACTAATTGACTGAATAGTTTAAGATCGTTGCATGCAAAAGCCTATGATTTAATCATTAGAGAAATTTCGGTAATGAAATTCTTTTAAGAGAGAAGAATGTCATACCCTATAAAAATTACATTAATAACTAATAAGGCTCGAAAAATAGAATATTAGAAAATTATAAAATTTGGTCATGAAACTTGTACCGTTGCGTTTCTGGCGATTTTCTAAGAAACTTTCATATTCAATTTTTTACGATCAAAATTCAAACGAAGAAGTTATGAACATTTAAATTATTCAAAACAAAAATAATTAGAAAAAAATAGTAATAATATAATTAATATTCGAGACCTCACCGGTCGACCCCAGTGTGGGCCAATCGACCACCAACGACCGACCGCTCATAGGGGTGCGGTCGATCGATCGGCACGTGGCGGCTAGGGTTTGAACCTTGGTCAATAGCCCGGATTTAATAAATTTAATCTAACAAGTAAGACTGATTCAAGCGCCTAAAAATATAGGCCATGCCCCTCACTTCTCTGGTAATATTTTCTGATTCAAGCAGCAAAGCTCTGCCATTTTCTCTTCTTCGCTGTTCCTCCTAACTATAAAATAATTTGTATTTATACAAATTGGAGAAGAGCAGAAAAGAAAACAAAAAAAGAGGAGAAGCGAATCGTTGTTCCACAATAAAGAGGTAAATTTCAATATTATGTGTAACGACCCGTATTTTTAATTATTTTAAAATATTGAATTTGATATGATTATTGAATGAAATGGTTAGAGAAAATATTTAATGACTTATTATTGTAATTTATCAGATAATTAAATTGTTTAAATTTAATATTGAAATTATTTAAATAATGGAATCTTTAAGTTAGGTGAATGAAAATGATACCAGAAATTGATTTAAATTTTATTTAAATATGAATGAAGATCGTTTTCTTTTAAATTTTAATTTAAAAGCGAATAATTAGAAATTGAAAATTTTATATTCTAATCAACGAGTAAAAATAGTCATTTTGGCCGCTATCTCGGATTTCGACGGAACTAGTTTCGTCAGATCCGTAATAGTGAATTATTATAGGATTTCAAGTTTCGTAGCGATCGGACTTGTCCTTTGGCCATGCGAGCTTGAAACGCGTAGAAATTAATTTCAGAATTTAATTAAAATAATTCGATTTGAAAAGCTATTTCTACATACGACCGAACTAGACCTCGAGACTAGTTCCATTTTGTCCGGAATGGGGGTAAAACATTAGGAACGCCATGCGGCATGCTTCGTTTGGAGCTTGAGAAAATTTGGACATTTTAGTTAGATATTTTCTTATTTTAAATATATATTCGTTTCCAAGGCAACGCGCATTCAAACCCCACGCGCCTATCCGGTACTATCTCCCCTTCATTCGAACCTCGTTCTGCTAAATAAAAAAAGGGCAAATCAAAATAGCCTCGATCAAAAAAGGAAAAAAAAGAACGAATCGATCAAAATCATATCGCGTTCGTAGAAGGTTTCGCGGCTCAACGTCGAGGAGGCGTGCGAGATAGGTTGAACGACACTGGTGAACATGAGGGGCACGACCATCAAATGGGTGGCGACGCTGGGAAGTTGAGCTTTGGCTTAGAGTCGTACGTGATTTGAGCTTGGGAGCGGAGGATGGTGGTCAATCGAGGCAGGGTTTCGGTGGCCTCTGGCGATGTACGCGACGTTAAAAAAAGTATCAGAGAAGTCACGGTCTGGATGATGGGTGCATGCATGTGTTGTCTGGGGAAGACGAGGGTTTCGGCATAAGAGTAATTTATCGAGTTAATAGCATTTTAATTTAACCAAGTTTAGTAGATTAAAATATAATTCGTTTTGCTTGTTTATTAGTTCGTATTTCTCTCGTACGAGATCGTTTTCAAGCAAAACAAATTGTATTGGATTTGTGTCGATGACATCTTCAGCATGGAGTAGAAGTGATATTTATTTGAAGCTGAAATATTTTCAGTTCAAATAGAAAGGTGAGTGTTTATACGCTTACAATTGACTAATACAATATTTTGTTAGTTAAATTTATATCGTGTAGTGATTTAAATTTGTTTGCTTGTCGTTGATAAATTTAAATTGACATCCGAATAAATTGATAGAATTTGAATTGATAGTTAATTGAATTAGATTTTAATTACCCGTAAAATATTTGACATTGATAATTATGAAATTGTTGTGAATTTTATTGACTGTTTGGATGATTGGTTGTGATGGATGCTATTGGTTGACATTTGGATGTTTAAAATATTTTAACATATCTTGCTATCATCTTGTATATCATTTACAGTATATTAAACTATAAATTATATTATTTTGAATAAATTAAGAAATATGTTGAAATGATATATACCTATGACACTTAAATTTGGATTAAAAAGATATATATCCATTTCTAGAATTAAATTGAAATAAATGATTCACTTGGTCATAGGATAGAAAAATATATACGGACACTGGATTTGTTCAATTAAATAATTTTAAAATTTTGATTTCAAATTATATAAATTATGTGGTTTTAGAAATAAAAATCGAATTTATGGAAATCGAATTGTTTTTGAATTGGAACTCGGAACATTGAAATTTAAATTTGAAACAGGAATTGTCTAATTAATAGAAGTTGAGATTTTTAAGTTATAACCAGAATATGATTTAAATTCCAGAAATTGATATGTTTTGAAAGATTGGACTTTTATTCGAATTTTGAATATTGCTAAGTATAAGTGATATAAAACGATATTTCGAAATTGAGTTCGAAATTTAATTATATTTAAAGTTTTGGATTTTAAATTGGATACTAAAGGAAAATTTGATATAAATGTTTTGAATTGATATTTTGGAAATCGAACTCGAATTGATATAAATCGAAACGGTATAAATTTGGAATTAGAGTTGAAATTTATTTGAAATTGGAATTTTAATTAATTTGGAATTGGAATTTAAATTAATTTGGAATTAGAGTTGAAATTTATTTGGAATTGGAATTGAAATTAATTTGGAATTGGAATTGAAATCAATTTGAAATCGAGTAAAATTCGACTTGAAATTGGAATTGGATCGATTAAATCGAAATGGAAATTGGAACTGATTTGAATTGGAAAATTTGGAAAGTGAACCCATTTGACTTTGAAATGATTTTTAAATGCATTTTTTAGTATAAATGGTTTAAAATCTATATTCATTAAATATTTAAATTATTTTGATTTTTTAAACTATTTTACTATATAAACCATTTTTGATACTCAAACTATTTTCTATTAAGCTATTTTAACTATTTAATTATTTTAAAACTATTAAAATATTTTCTAAAAATTGAAATTGGTAATGGGTGGAATGTTTATATTTAAATCTTGGATTTAAAATGAAAATTGGGTTAAAGTGAATTTATAACCTGTATTGTAATTCGAATAAAATTTTGAAGTGAAATCGATATATCGCACTGAATTAACGATTTTAAATTAAAATGTGAAGCGAATGTGGTAATTTCAAAATGGATTTTATTTTGAAGCGAATATGATATTTTGATATCAAGTACAAACTGTTTTCGAAATGTAAAAGAACCAACCGGTGTGTAAAACGACGTTTGGTTGTTAAAGGGACCGGGGCCTCTTATTGGCATACTCTTTGTCAATATTGGAACCACTTTAAAAACTGTGTATGTTGTAGGTGATATCCAGAATGTAGTGGTTGAATTGGCGAACGTTTATTGGAATGAAGTAAGAGAACGATGATGGATAGCCTTAACACTCGTGTCATAATTAAAATAACTAAAATAGGAGCCTATGTCTGGCCATTGAGGTTAGCTACCTCTAGCGACATTAATCCCTCGTATTACTATTGTGATTTCGTATTCGATGGGTGCATCTTTTCTCAGTTGGATTGATTGTCGAGGTCGGCCACGGATGATTACGACCAGCCAGAAAGGGTAAAGTGGTAGAATCCTACCTTGGGCATTGCCCCACTTGCCTCGTCATGTTTATCCCTATACGAGCCCATTATGACATGGTTTTTGAACCTATAAAAATGCGTTAAGGTGGATCAATGTAAAGCCTTAATGCTATTTTGATATTTATTTTACCGATAGATATTATCTATTATAGCGTACACTATTACATATAAATAATTTGATGGATCCTTAGAAGATGGAAAATCCTGTAACATATCTTAAGTTATTGCACTTATATTTCATGATATTGATTTGACTTATATAATATATTTTATTCCTGGCTAAAAATATTTTGCCTTTTCATTACGCTCGGGTCAGTACTGAGTTTTTTCAGCGTATTGAAGATTATTCTCTTAAGAACGAAGACGAAGATTCGGTATATTATTATTATTATTATTATTATTCTCTACATCATGTTATTCTGCTATAGCGATTATTTATCCCTGTATATATATAACTCTGATAAATGCTTTCTAGATTTTAATCAAATGTATAGTAAATAGTTTCTTGAACTGTGTATTTGACTATTATCAATTCCGTTGTGAGATTCTATGTTGTTTTCTTCTTCTTTTCTTATTTTTTCTATTTAACCCCATTAATTATCTATGTTCCGGATCGTTTAAGTTGGACATGTGTGGATTATTGTCGACTTAAACTTTTCGAAATGTGGGTCATCATAGTTGGTATTAGAGCCAGGTTTAGCGTTGACCTAGGCTTTGTGAGGTTTGACTCATTAGAGATAGGGTATTAATACCTTGGAATGAGTCTATTTGAGTGTATATATATGAAAGAGCGTACTTGTTAGTGTTATAAAATGTTTTATACTGTGTTTACTTATCAATTGAGTTATTTATGAATTCTGGTCGATGTGTGGGACGCCGCGCTATCGATGGGGGGTCCTAAACAGTTAAACGAGGCAAGTGGACATAATATTGTTTTAAGAATCAGGTAAATGAAATAATTTTACCTAAATTATGTTTATATACATATAAAGTGATTATTAATGAAATTGTTGTTAGGCAATGATAATATTTAATTATCATCGATTATCGGTTAAATCAAAAATAAAACTAATATTTAATGAATTTTATTTTATGAAGCAATTGATAGTTAAATTGAATTGAAATATAATTGTAATAAGAATTGGTTAAAATGACCAAGTTGTAAATTAATGGAATATTTTGATAATAAGGTGAGAAAATTTATATAGGTATATTTATAATATAGCTTGTAAATAGAAATGATTTTAAAAACTGAGAATTTTAGAATTTAAAACCTTTTGTTTTCAAAATTGTCTTCCAAAGCTTTAAAAAAAATAGTATTATTTGAATGTGTTTTGACTAGGAATAGATTTGAAAGGATTTTTAAAGAAAATAAAAGCATTAAACTCACTTTGGTCGCTGGGAAATAATTCTGGGATGACTGCAGCATCGCCAGTATTCATTTTCGAGTTTTTGAGTTAGAACTACAACCAAAAGAAATTTATTTTTGACTAAAACAAGTTTGATGATAAAGAAAAAATATTTCAAGTATGATTTAATAAATATATGAAAATAGTTTTGAATTTATATTTGAAATAGTATATGAGGAATGAATTATAACTTATGAATTTAAAATAGTATAGAAAAGAAATAAGTTATAACTTATAAATTTGAATAGGAAAGCAAAACAAAATTTAAAATGGTTAAATTTTGGATAAAAAATTTGAATTTGAGATATGAAATAAAAAAATTGGCTTAGCATTGTTAAATCAAATGGAGTTAGTGAAATTAAGTAAATAAAACGAAGTCTAACTCAAGAAGCTTAAATAATCAAAATGAATTGGATAAAATAATAAAGGGAATAAATTATGTAATTTATAGATTTGATAATATTAAGCTAAAATCAAAATTTCAAAATTTGTTGAGTGTGAATGCTAAGAAAATTTAATTTGAAGAAGATTAAATAAAATGAGTAACGGATTAAAATGAAATAAAGTTTAACATAATATTAAAAAAAATGAATTGGATATTAAGTGAAACTAGATAAACTTGTAAAGTGAATTAAATTCTACTCAAGCTATAAAATGAATTAGTAAAATGAATAAGAATTTGAATTTTAAAAGGAAGTGAGATTTAAGTGTGAAAGAAATGGATAAAAACAAATGAGTGTAAGTAAAAATTAATATGGTTAATTGAATATAATTGAAATTGGATGTAAATAAATTAAATACAAATAGAACGAGTTTTAACTAAATTGAATGGTAACTAATTGAATATGAAATAAGTTAATGAAAAAATGAAGTTAACTTAATAAGTTGAATGAAACCTATCGTGAGAAAAGAAAATTATTAATATGAATTGACATATAAAATAAAATCTACTTTAGTAAATTAATAATATGAATTTGAATAGATGAAATTAACCGATGAATTAATAATAACTTAAGATATGAATTAATAATAATAAACGTGAGTTGTGTTGTATAAAATATTTATAATAAACATAGATAATTTATAAATGGTGTTAGTACTGGAAAAAAAAGAATGTACTAAGTGGAAATAAAAGGAATTTAATTTAAGCACGGTTAAGTGGAATAATTTTATAAATGATTCTCTAATGAATTTGTATGAAACAGGTTAGACAAAAAATGAAATAATTGGAATTTCACAAATTGAATTGAATAATATTGAATATACTGAATTTGTGATGAATATTAATAAATTGAAAGAAATCAATGGAATGTAAACCAATTAAATGTGATGAAACGAATGTAAATAATTAAAACAAAATCTATAGAATGTAAATATGTTTAATTGTAATCAATCAAATGTGAGTGCAATGAATATTGATGGATTTAATAAAAATGGATTGAAACCAAATTAGTTGAATGTAAATCAATTAAGAGCGAATGAATTGAATATAAATCCATTGTTTGATTCACGGAATGAATATTAATAAGTGAATGTGAATCAAATTAAAATATATGGAATGTGGTATATAATTAAATTACTTAAGTGTAATTAATTATATGAATTATTGAAATGAAATAATGGAAGTGAAAGAAAGAAAAATGGATGTAACTATAAACGAGTGTAAATTAATAGAATGTGAATTCATTAATGTTATAAGTGCATGCAAATCTATTGGAAGTAAATAAACTGAATGAAAAATCAATTGAACGTGAATCTAATTGAATAAAAGTTGGTTGAATGCAAATAAATTGAAATGAAGCAACTAAAATGTTAATGAATTGAATGCTAATAAGAAATGAAGGGTATAAATTAGAAATTGACATTGGATAGTGTAAATTAACATGGTTATGAATTAACTGGACGGATATTGATGGTTGGATAGTTTCTTTTGTCGCAAACCATTGTTATTACTGTTTTTATTGCATATGGTTGTTGTATGTTGCGTATTGGTGCTTGTATTTATTGTTTGGATTCAAATCCGTATTATATGGTTATATTAGACTTATATATGCCTCTATATTGTTATATGTAACTAATATCTTAATTTGAGTCGAGATAGGTACACACGAAGAACGTTTGGGGGCGCTTACGAGGATTTATATGCTTTTGCTTGCTTAATACGAGCAAACTCGCTCGTATTATTAGTAATACGGTAAGTATCTCATATTACATACCGCGATTTTATATTTTTGCCCTTCGGGATGCCTCATCATTGAGATGAGATGTATATTTGATATCTATTGGGCGAGTTAGAAAATTTTTGAAGTTTTAAAAATTTTATATCTTGTTTTTCTATATAAATTATATTTTCCATAAAATCGATATCGAAATGGCATAGTAGAAGCATGGTAATATTTTTGCAAATAAGATGGTTAGGTTTTATAAGTAAATTATTTTGAGAGAATATATGAAATGTTAAATTTCGTACTTAACGTCTTTCCGTGGACGAAAAGTTTTGAGTGGGGGGGTATGTAACGACCCGTATTTTTAACTATTTTAAATTATAGAATTTGATATGATTATTGAATGAAAATGGTTAGAGATAAAATTTAAGGACTTATTATTATAATTTATCGGATAACTAAATTGTTTAAATTTAATATTCAAATTATTTAAATAATGGAAACTTTAAGTTATGTGAATGAAAATGATATCGGAAATTGATTTAAATTTTATTTAAATATGAATGAAGATCGTTTACTTTTAAATTTTAATTTAAAAGTGAATTATTAGAAACTGCAAATTTTACATTTTAATTAACGAGTAAAAATAGTCATTTTGGCCACTGTCTATGATTTGGATAGAACCAGTTTCATCGGATCCTTAATAGAGAATTATTGTAGGATTTCAAGTTTCGTAGCGATCGGACTTGTCGTTTGGCCGTACGAGCTTGGAACGCATAGAAATTAATTTCAGAATTTAATTAAAATAATTTGATTTGAAAAGCTATCTTCTACATACGATCGAACTAGGCATCGAGACTAGTTCTACTGTGTTCGAAATGGGGTAAAATATTAGGAATGCTAGATGGCATGCTTTTTGGAGCTCGAGAAATTTCAGACGTTTTAGTTAGATAATTTCTTATTTTAAAGATATATTCGTTTCCAAGGCAGCACGCATTCAAAACCCATGTGCCTACCCATACCCATCTCTCCTTTATTCGAATCTCGTTTTTCTAAATAGAAAAAGGGCAAATCAAAACAGCCTCGATAAGAAAAACGAATCGATCAAAATCAAATCGCGTTCGTGGAAGATTTCGTGACTCAACGTCGAGGAGACGCGCGTGATAGGATTGAGCGATGCAGGCGAACACGATGGGCACATCGATCAAATGGGTGGTGGCTCTGGAAAGTTGAGCTTTAGCTTAGGGTTGTGCATGATTTGAGGCTTGGGTGTGGAGGATGGTGGTCGATCGAGGTAGGGTTTCCGGTGGCCTTTGGCGATGCGCGCGGCATTCAAAAAAAGTATCAGAGCAGTCGTAGTCTGGATGATGGGTGCGTGCATTTGTTGTCTGGGGAAGACGAGGGTTTCGACACAAGAGTAATTTATCAGGTTAATTAGCATTTTAATTTAACTGAGTTTTGTAGATTTAAATTTAATTCGTTTTGCTTGTTTATTAATTCGTATTTCTCTCGTATGAGATCGGTTTCAGGTGAAACAAATTGCATTGGATTTGTATCGATGACATCTTCAACATGGAATGGAAGTGATATTTATTTGAAGCTGAAATATTTTCAGTTCAAATGGAAAGGTGGGTGTTTATATACTTACAATTGACTAATACAATTTTATGTTAGTTAAATTTGAATCGTGTAGTGATTTAAATTTATTTGCTTGTCGTTGATAAATTTAAATTGACATCTTAATAAATTGATAGAATTTGAATTGACAGTTAAATTGAATTAGATTTTAGTTACCCATAAAATACTCGATATTGATAATTTTGAAATTATTGTGAATTTTATTGACTGTTTGGATGATTGGTTGTGATGGATGTTATTGTTTTACATTTCGATGTTTAAAATATTTTAACATATCTTACTATCATCCTATATATTATTTACAGTATATTAAACTAAAAATTAGATTATTTCGAATAAATTAAGAAATATATTAAAATGATATATACATATGACACTTTTATTTGGATTGAAATGATATATATCCATTTCTGGAATTAATTTGAAATAATTGATTCACTTGGCCATAGGATAGAAAATTATATACGGACACCGGATTGGTTAAATATAATGATTTTAAAATTTTGATTTGAAATTATTTAAATGATCTGGTTTTAAGAAATAAAAATCGAATTTATGGAAATCGAATTATTTTCGAATCGGAACTCGAAACGTTGAAATTTAAATTTGAAACAGGAATTGTTTAATTAATGGAAGTTGAGATTTTAAAGTTATAAACGGAATATGATGTAAATTCCAAAAATTGATTTGTTTTGGAAGATTAGACTTTATTCTAATTTTGAATATTGCTAAGTAAAAGCGATATAAATTGATATTTTGAAATTGAGTTCGAAATTTAGTTATATTTGAAGTTTTGGGTTTTAAATTGGATATTGAAGGAAAATTGATATAGGTGTTTTGAATTGATATTTTGGAAATCAAACTCGGAATTGATATAAATCAAAACAATTTAAATTTGGAATTGGAGTTGAAATTTATTTGAAACTGGAACTTTAATTAATTTGGAATTGGAATTTGAATTAATTTGGAATTGGAGTTGAAATTTATTTGAAATTGGAATTTAAATTAATTTGGAATCAAGTAAAATTCGACTTGAAATCCAAATTAAATCGATCAAATCGAAATGGAAATTGGAACTGATTTGAATTGGAAAATTTAGAAAGCGAACCAGTTTGTCTTTGAAATTATTTTTGAGTGAATTATTTAGTATAAACGGTTTAAAGCTATATTCTTTAACTATTTAAATTATTTTGATTTTCTAAATTATTTTACTATATAAACCATTTTTAGTACTTCAACTATTTTCTATTAAACTATTTTAACTGTTTAATTATTTTAAAACTGTTAAAATATTTTCTAAAAATTCAAATCGGCAAAGGGTGGAATGTTTATATTTAAATCTTAGATTTAAATGTGGATTGGTTAAAGTGAAGCTATAACTTGTATTGTAATTCGAATAAAGTTTGAAGTGAAATCGATATATCAAACTGAATTAACAATTTTAAAGTAAAATGTGATTCGTGAAGCGAATGTGGTAATTTCGAAATGGATTTGATTTTGAAGGGAATGTGATATTTTGATATCAAGTACAAACTATTTTCGAAATGTAAAAGAACCAACTGGTGTGTAAAACGACGTTTGGTTGTTAAAGAGACCGGGCCTTTTATTGGCATACTCTCTGCCAATATTGGAACCACTTTAACAATTGTGTACGCGGTGGATGTTATCCAGAATGTAGCGATTGAATTGGTGAATGTTTACTGGAATGAAGTATGAGAACGATGATGGATAGCCTTAACACTCGTGTCATAATTAAAATGACTAAAACAGGAGCCTATGTCTGGTCATTGAGGTTAGCCACCTCCACTGACGTTGATCCCTCGTATTACTATTGTGATTTCGTGTTCGATTGGGGCACCTTTTGTTGGTTGGATTGATTGTCGCAGTCGGCAATGGATGGGTTATGACCAGCCAGAAAGGGTAAGCTGGTAGAATCCTACCTTGGGCATTGCCTCATGTGCCTTGTCATATTTATCCCTATACGACCCTATTACGACTTTGGTTTTTGAACCTATAAAAAGTTTATAAGATGGATCAATGTAAAGCCTTAATGCTATTTTGATATTTATTTTACTGATAGACATTATCTATTATAGCGTACCCTATTACATATAGATAGTTTGACGGTTCCTTAGGAGATGGAAAATCCCATAACATCTCTTAGTTATTTCACTCATATTTCGTGATATTGATTTGACTTATATAAGAGTATCTTAGTCTTGACTCGAATGTTTTGTCTTTTTATTACACTCGGGTCAGTTACTGAGTTTTTTCAGCGTATTGAAGATTATTCTCTAGAGAATGAAGACGAAGATTAAGTATATTGCTACTAATAATATTCTCTTCATCATGCTATTTTGCTATAATGATTATTTATCCCTGTATACATATAACTCTGATAAATGCTATCTAGATTTTAATCAAATATATAGTAAATAGTTTCTTGAACTGTTTATTTGACTATTATATTTTATCGTTTCCGCTGTGAGATTTTGTGTTGTTTTATTCTTTTTATTTTATTTTTTTATTTGACCCCATTGATTATCCATGTTTCAGATTGTTTAAGTTGGACATATGTGGATTATTGTCGATTTAAACTTTTTGAAATGTGGGTCGTCACATTATGAATTTATATTCCCCATAACCTCAAATCTCTTCTCAGAACTGTAATTCTAATAATATGTATATAACCTATTATGCACATTTCTTTGGATTAAAAAGAAGATGGAGTTGAATCAAAGGATCAGATTCAGATTTGGGAGATTTGGAAAGCTTCAAAGGGTGAGTGCGAAATTAAGTAATGTATTTATAGCATTGGAATTAATTTCATTGGATTTTTATCTAATTATTATGCCTAAATAAAGATCTAAAGAGTTATAGGCTCGAATTAAATGCATAAAAACATTGCCTAAATATTCTGCAATATAGGAATATTATTAACACCTAGATCTAGAGGTCAGTCCCCAAGTTATTAAAATTTAAATATTGATAAAATGTAGAATATATTCCAAATCTACAATTGGGTTATAAAGATGTTAGTATAATTTAGATTTTCCTTAATTCCATTGGAATTTGAATTTCTATATTTTAATTTGTTGGAATATTATCCATGTAACCTCCATAAATTTCTAATTTCTTAAATACATAGAAAAAGTGCAGCGTTTGGATTAATACGAAATATACTCAGAAAAGGAAAGAGATGTGTAAAATATGGATTTTCTTTGTATAGTTTACACCATCTATTTCAGTAAAAATAAATAAATAATTCCTTTTATTTCAAATGAAGCAAATTTCTTATTTAAGGTTAATTTATGGAATTTTATAACGAGAAACATTTTTGATAGGATAATTCTAACAGATTAAAATATGGAAGGGAATATTCTCGTTAGGGATTAATAACAAGAAATAAAAATATAAATACATGAATACATATAATTGTGTTGATCATTCAAAATAAAAACGTAATGAATAAAGCGTAATACATGTCAATATTTACATTAGATATAATTATAACTATAGAACAAGTCGCATAATAAATAATAAAATTAGGAATAAAGATGGAAAGATTGTAACTCCAAAATTAATTAGAGAGTAATAAGCTGTTACAAGAATTTAAATAGGTTATAAATGAATTAATGGGACTGATTAATGAGATATGGTGAAATTTTAATACGCAAATACATGTCATTAGGAAATACCGGGTTAAGATAATAATCATTTATTTCGGGCAAAGTGACATTTATAGAAATTATAAATAAACATGTTAAGTAATAATTAAATGTTATAAGGAAGTATAACTGTATTATGGTAAATTATGTAGCCTTAATTATGCAAGCAAAGATTGGAGGTTTAGCCTAATACTTAAACTTAAAATGATTAATTTAATCAAAATTTCACTGTATGGACGCCGTACGCGCGGCTATCAACCCAGTCGGCAGATTCACAGAATACGATCGCTGTGACTGGTCGGAGTTTGACCACAGGCTGATTTATATCAAAATGCAATTTCTCGAAGGTGTCCCTTCCTCCTCTTCCTATAGAGTTCGTCTGAACAATATCGACTACTTAATCACAGTTTCTAGATGGGATCACCGTCACCCTAATACCAGACCTGAGAATTATCTCCTGGGGTTGGACTATGAGAGAGACATTAAGTGCTTCGACGATCCCCTTGGCATTCCCTCTGAGGAGCTCTCCTCAGAAGATCGCTTTGATGCTATGAACTACGAACCTATCTCACCGCAGTATCAATCCTCAACTCAGCTCAACCCGGGGATCGAAGATCTGAACCCAGCCCATCCTGTAACCTCCCTTGCTGCTGTCAACCCTGCGCAACACTTCCTTTTTCCACCCCCACCGTTCCCCATTATAGACTTCAACTCACCTCCTGCTCCCATTGAGTCTCCACCTTCACCCATCTTGCCGGTTCATCCTAATAGATTGGACATTACTCCGGCGCAAGTCAGAAGAAGTGCAAGGAACTCCAGATCCCTGCCAGGCCACACAGGTTGTTTTTATAAAACTGTAGTTTTTTCTTCTGCTAACTCTAAACTAAACAAAAAACTTGCACGTTGCATGGGAGTAACCATAACAGATGAGCAACATGGGGCCATGCAAGCCCTAGAAAAGGAGAGAATCTCCTTATCCCAATGAAAATCGTATCATGGAATGTTCGTGGGCTGGGGGACCCCTCTAAGAGACATTCTATATATCTGTCTCTGTCTCCCCTAAATTTAGATATTCTTTTAATTCAGGAATCTAAGCTATCCGATCCCAGTCCTTTCCAAATTAAACAATTAGGTGGCCCCAATCTATCAGGCTTTGCCCATTCCAATTCTATTGGAGCTAAAGGCGGTCTTATTACCATGTGGAATGAATCTTTTTGGTCTCTCTGCCAAATCTTTTCGTATCCTTCCGTCCTTCACGTAGCATTAAAACACGTGCAATCCGACACTATTTATTTTATTTCGAACCTTTATGGTCCCCTCGTGCCTCAAGATAGGTTAATTCTCTGGAATAGCTGCTCAGAATTCGCATCTTTTTTGCATGGGCCTTGGATCATTGGGGGTGATTTCAACACAACTAGGTTTCCGGAAGAAAGAAGCTCGGGAAACCTTTCCGTCGACTCAGATAACTTCAATGCCTTTATCAATTCCTGTTCTTTTATTGAACCTCCAATCAACAATAGACTCTTCACCTGGACCAATAAACGTAGCTCACCGTCTTTTGCTAAATTAGACCGTTTTCTATTCAATTCCTCTTGGGAAGATCTTCATCCACTCACTACTTGTTCGGGTCTTGCCACGATTCTATCTGATCATTGCCCCATTGCTCTTGATTCTGGCTCCCTCCCTGTACTCAACCGTCCATTTAGATTCGAAAGGCTTTGGCTGTTGGAACCGTCCTTTGAAGACTATATCAAAAGAATCTGGGAATATCCTATCAGATCTTGCTCAGCTACGGGGCGCGTGGTTTGCAAATTAAGATCACTGAGAAAATTACTCAAGCCCTGGGCAAAGTCTGTCTGGGGCTCCCTACGAAGACGCATAGCCGAGACTCAAAATGACATCCTTGTTCTTAACATCCAGGAGGAAGCGAACTCTCTTAGCAATAACGATAGAGCGCGGCTCTTAGAACTCGAGGCGGAGCTTGAGAGATTACTGAAGCAGGAAGAGATAGGTTGGAAACAAAGATCAAAGGCTAAATGGTTAAAAGAAGGAGACAAAAACTCATCCTATTTTCATAAATGTGCCAACGGTAGACGTAGATCTCTCTTTATTCCGGAAATCATTCATGATAATGTCTCATTCACTAACCCAGCAGATATCTCGAACCTTTTTACCAATTACTATCGATCCATTCTTGGCTCACCCTCTGCCTCCCTCCCACCCATTGACTGGAATCTTTTATATCCTAACCCTACGTCTATCCCCATCGACTGTCCTTTTTTCGAAGATGAAATTTTGGCTGCTCTCAAAGATATGGACGATAATAAATCTCCTGGGCCAGACGGTTTTGGCCCATTCTTTTTCAAGCACTTCTGGAGTGTGATTAAGGAAGATATTCTAGAGATGTGTGCAGAGTTTTGTTCCAACCCTCGGTCCATAGCCCAGCTTAACTACGCCAATATTATCCTCCTCCCCAAGAAGGCTGGGGCTAATTCTCTCTCTGCTTTCCGCCCTATTAGCCTGCTTAACACCACGTTTAAAATCATCACCAAAGTTCTAGCTAATCGTCTTCAACCTTACATGGAAGCGCTGGTAGGAACAGAACAAGCAGCCTTTATTCATGGTAGGAACATTCTGGACTGTGTCGCTGCAACACAAGAAGTTATCTCAATGTGTCATTCGTATAACATCCCGGGTCTTCTGCTTAAACTTGACTTCTCTAAGGCGTTTGATTCAGTAAATTGGAATCTCATCTTAGAACTTCTCAAGCACATAGGCTTTCCCCCGAAATGGTGTCTTTGGATCCAGAGTATCCTCTTTTCAAGTCTCTCTACAATTCAGGTTGGTGGCATAGCTGGTGGTCACATTAAATCAGCTCGGGGGCTTAGACAGGGAGATCCCCTCTCGCCTCTCCTCTTTGTCCTGGTGGCGGACGTCTTCAATCGTATGATCAACCTGGCTATCGCCAACAACTATCTATCTGGAATCCTTCCCCCTAGCTCCACGCAAAATTCTGGTCCCATCCCTATGATTACCAATATTCAATATGCAGACGATACCATCCTTTTTGTTTCACCTTCTCCTGATCATATTTACTGTCTCAAGGTCCTTCTCTATTCTTTCGAACTTATTTCCGGATTATCTATCAATTTCAGTAAAAGCTCCATTATTTTGCTGGGCAATGCTAATCACCTTGGTCCATCTATAGCCTCTTCTCTTAACTGTCCTCTTGACTCATTCCCTTTATCTTATCTGGGTATCACTTTGCGTCCTACAAAGTTACATCGATCAGACTGGAATCCTCTTATAGCCAAACTAGAAACCAGACTCGCTGGTTGGAAGGCCAACTCACTATCATCAGCTGGAAGATTGGTTTTGGTAAAGGCTGTTCTTTCCTCTCTCCCCTCCTACTGGCTCTCATTTCATAAAATTCCTAGCTGGGTATCTAAAAAAATCGACGCCATTAGACGGACTTTCCTCTGGAATGGGGGAAAAATCAAATGTCTTGTTAGTTGGAAAAAAGTCTGCTTACACGAATCTCATGGGGGTCTAGGTGTCCCCAACTTGATCACCTTTAATCAAGCATTGTTAGTAAAGTGGTTCTGGCGACTCCTTTCACCTGAACAATCCATCTGGAAGAATTGGATCCTAGCTGTGTACTACAATTCTGACCCCTTCCATGCTCTCCACTTCACTCCCCTCCATAAACCGTCTCCATTTTGGTCTGGTGTCTTAGATTCTTCCGTCAACTTCAAATCCTTTATCCGGGTGGATATTGGCAATGGCGCTAACTGTCTCTTCTGGTTTGACGCCTGGCATCATCTTTCTCCTCTCTACAGATCTTTCCCTCTACTTTTCTCTCATTCTAACTTTCCCCTCTTGACTGTGGCGGACGCTGTTTCCTATGGCTTCACGTATCTTTGTCCATCATCCCTATTCTCCCTTGATATTCTCGAGGAACTCCTTTCTGTCCTGCGTTTGCTTCCTCTTATCTCGCTTGATCCAAGATCTAGGGATCGTCACACCTGGTCTCTTTCACCTACTCATGGTTTCTTGGTCTCTCAGTTTTACTCCTTCTTCAACCATCCTGGTCGCTTATTCAACTTTGCTCGGGTCTGGAAATGCGCAGTCCCTCCTCGTATTAGATTTTTCCAATGGTGTCTCATTCATGGACATATTAATACTAAAGACCGACTCATGCGGGTTAATATCACATCAGATTAGATTTGCGTTCTATGTAGATCAGAAGCTGAAACTATTCATCATCTCTTCTTCGAATGTGACTTCTCCTTCCATATTTGGGTATCGGTTTGCGCTCACAATCTCAGTCAAATCCATTTAATCAACGATTTTTTTGAATACTGGCAATATGGAAACCAGGACAGTCTTCTGGATTCGCTATTGGCCATCTTCAGCTGGGTTATTTGGACGGAAAGGAACGCCATCATCTTCGACAAACCAGCCACTTCTGCTAGAGGTTTATGTAATAAAATTTCTTATATTTTTGCTTATTGGACAGGGGCGTCTTCTTCTGCTCCATTCAGATATCGTCTACCTGCACCTCGAGGCGCTTCTGATGAGTCTGTTGGCAGTGCTTCCTCAGCAACTCATGAAGGTAGTTAGAAAATAGAAGTAGAAACGTATCTTTGGCTTGGTGACGAAGTTATGTTTTAGATACTGATGCTGTTGTAATACATTTTGTAATCAACCTACTAAATGCAACGTTATGATCTGTACTAATGCTTTTTGATTGGCCATCGACCAGGCCTGTTGGTCGACTCTTACTTTTTTAGATAATTATGGTAATCGGCTGTGTAGCTTCACGCTACACACCCGTTCTCTCAAAAAAAAATTAGTAGGTTGGGATGCGATGCTAGTATAGTTACACAACAGAAGTCTGCCCTTCACTCAGAGGATGCCAATAGTTGTGTACAGTCATTACCGATATGGGACATCACCAAATATAAGACCCGTGTAAAATGGATATGCATTGCTGATAAGAAAGGGAAAAATATACCTAGATTTTGCCTAGGATTTGAAGGATTAAATGGCGCAGTACCATTTAGGAAATGGGGTCTGCTTCATATCCAATAAAAGATAGTAAGTAACTGAGAAGGGTGTTTTCCTTAACTTACTTAGGTTAGTCTAAATGGGATGTCAGCTGTGGAGGGTAGGAGGGCTGTGTCAGTAGTTGGTTTCAGTATTTTGCAGTAGGTCTAGCATATAGGCTTTGACATCGAACGATCCAAAGCGAACAACAATAAAGACTCCGGTTATGCCCTGATGAATTTCGCTTCCTACTAGTTTAGAACTCCTATGGGATACGCATATACCTTATGGCTAAGTGAAAAATTAGTTTATTGGTGGTGGGCTAGTCAATCCTTGGATGAGTATTTGAATTGCATTAGTAGTATGGCGGTTAAATCATATATTATATTGCAAAAGCCTTATATAGGAGTCATTGATCTCAGTAGATGGAACTGGTAGACTAGCTTTGATGATGCGAAGGGCCTGCTTAATGTTTGAGAATTATTTAATGGCCGAGGGTTTGGGTAGTGAAGTGTTACGATGTATGTACATATGTATGCATGCATGCGTGTATGGATGTATGCAAGCATGCATGCCTTGGAAAATGTTATGGTAGATATGTCCTATGTGCGTATGAGAATCAAACAGATTAACCGAAAATATTAGACATAAAATTTAAATGGAAGCCAATTAGGTTAAGTTCATGTTATGGATAAAGTATGCAATTTTCCAATCACCAAAACGTTGTTATGATCTTCCTCCTCAATACAACCCACATGATAAATTTAGAGGGACATATCATTGGAGCAAGATGCAAATAGTTAATGGAGAATGTTGATGCCAAAAATGGGCATCAACATCCAATAGAATTTAGTAGAGATTAAATGAAGAATGAAATTGAAACAAAGCAAAAATCATAAATGAACATACAGATTTTTATAGTGGTTCAGCAATCTTGCCCTACGTCCATTATATATGTTTATCGATCTTCCACTTGATTATGATTATAAGAATGTTTGGATCAACCTCGATCCATTAGTACAAAATGAAGAATAAAATTGGCAGAGCCTAGGCAAAAAAAGTAGGATCCTTTTTCTGATACCATGCCTGCTGTATTTATAGAGGAAAACGTGCACGGATCGGATTGAAATTTTGGCAAAAGGTTCTGGAGACTAAGACGAGGCTATCCCAAAATTTATAGGCCTATCGGGGCCTACAATAGGGATCAGTACCGAACTCTAATGGGCTGCGATCCCTATGAGGTATGCCCCATGATGTTAGCTACTTGCTCCCCAAATTTTATGCAATTCCGATGTAGGTTTTTGAGATATGCATTTTTCGTGAGTAGTGTTGCTTGAACTCTGATTTATGCCGATCCCTTCGAAAGGAGCTATGCCGATCTGTCACGACCCGAAATTCAACGTTCAAAAATTGACGTCAAATACCTCACTTGTACTCGACCGTCAATGATTCAAACATCGAACTCCAGTCGGATGGAGCTTATAACAACATTAGATGAATATATAACAGCGGAAATAAAATGAAAATCATGCATCATATCACAGATACAACATCATAATAATATCTGCTACAACATCAGAGTACATAATACATGAATAACATCTCCAAATAGAATGACATAATAGAACAACTACATATCATCTACCAAAGTCTTTAAAAGGATAGAGAATGATAATGAACGCCAAACTAAGCACCTCGAGATCCAAAAGCTTCCAAAATGTCTCTAAGGTATGAGTCTCCAAAAACCAAAATACTCCAAAATGTAGCTAGAGGCAAAATATAGAAACCTGCTACTAGGCTGCCCGTGTAGAAATGGTGGGCACCCAGAGTTTAGAAAGGAAACAATAAACTCCGGGTCAGTCATGGGACTGGTATGAGTAAACAAAGATAATTGCTTTCAAATAAAATAGATTTTATACAAGAAAATCGGTATGCTTTTGGAAAATGAAACTACCATAAGACCTCCCGCCACACACACAATGCAATCGCAAAATTGGAGGAGATTTCTTCTTATGATAGTCAAATATGCTTGATACGGGAAAATTCTTTGATATTATTACTAGTGCATAGTGTAGAAAGCCATTTCGAAAGTAGAATATCAATCCTAGCCAACATACGACAAGTATCGTATGCCTACTATAACTACCATCTAAACAGTGGGGCGCCACCATAAGTAAATGATAGGTAATACAACTAAAACCGTACGGGGTTCGTATTGGGAATTGGATTTCCAACAAATGGTCAGGCTAAGGAACTTCCTATGCCACATGGGTACGCCTCTGGCGGGACGTCCCGAGAACCTACCCGGCTCTCTGCCAACACAAGGCCGGGTTACCTCTGTAACTAGGTAACTACTACTCGAGTATGCCACTCCCCGGTCCTTTGGGACCTTTATCCGAGGGCCCTCCATCACAAAGCAACAACCACACAGAATAATGAGATTGAAGCAACCACATAGGTAAGCATCTGGGCTCCATACCATGACACTACCTTTTTACAGAAGGAAATGACATACCCTAAAGGGCACGACCCTCATAACCTTGTCGCATCTTTCCTGTTTCGACCATTTCCAGGGTGTGAGGTCCGATGAGGTCTCGTCCACAAAGCTACGCTTTACACGAATTCCATGCTTCGATCACAAATGATCAACAAATGATCATCACTGTAACATCCCGCCTTTTCGCACACTTTAAACCGACACACGTGCCAATTAAAAGCATACGCAAGGGCGGATTGTTATGGGGTAAATAAGAAAAACAGAGAAGAAATAAAACAAAATAGAATCTCACAGCGGAAGGATAAAATATAATAATCAATATACAGTTCATGATAACTGTTTACAAAATATTTATTTTACTTATACAATGAATATCAGAGTTACACATACCAATACAATCAATGCAGCGGAAATTTTAGAGTGTGGTGCAATACTATAAATAATATAATACGGATTCTTCGTCTTCGTCCTCCAAAGCTAAAATCTTCGATCCAGAAACGCTCGGACTGACCCGAGTGAATTTGAAAAGACAAAAACACTCGAGTCAGACTAAAAGATCTTATGTGAGTTAAATTAACAGAAATAAATATGAGTAGAGTAACTCAAGAGATGTTCGGGATTTACATCTCCTAAGGATCCGTTAAACTATTTACTATGTAGTATATTGCGCTATTATAATAGTGTCTATTTATAAAATAAACTTACTTTTTAATAGCGTTAAGGGGTTACCCATATAGCCCTTGACACAAATAATGCCAATAGTCTATACAGTACCGTAATACCTCCTGATCGGGAAGCTACCGGAGGATACTCCATAGGTACGACACAAATAGAAACTCGTAGTAAAGGCTCGGTATGGTAGGTGACACGGCACAACTAGGCAATGCCAGGGTAGATATACCAATTGCTATCCAGGCTGGTGGAAACGCGTAGCCGCAGTTACCGCCCACCTCGGACTAACTCCCTAAAATCAAAATATAGAAGTGGCCACTGAATCAATCCAAAGTCAAAGTACAATATCGAAGAGGAGGGTCCGATCAGAGGAATGACCTCATTGGCCTGAGAATCGCTCCTGTTTTAGCCACCTTATGCCAACTCACGGGAGTCGGGTCCACGTATTTACCTTACAGGAAACGCCGCCACCAACCTACTTCATTCTGGAATCTCCACCGCGTACACGGTTAGTCAAAGTGGTTTTCGGTATCGACAGAGAGTATGTCCATATCCGATCCCGGTCTCTTTGCCAACCCATCGTTATTATAACACCGCGGTCATTTAAAAATAGTTTATACTTTAAAACCAGAATAAACATTTCCATTTCAAAACTATGAATACGATATCATTTCAAAACCCAACAATATGATATCATTTTATCTCGAATATAATTCTTTACCAAAATCATACTGCTTTAAATTTTAAAATATCTCGAAACCAAATATTTGAGTTATATTTTCAAAGCATAATATTTCGAAATTCATAATTTAAAACCATAACTTCTAAAGCTTAAATGCTTCGGATATTCAATGGTATATATAATAAATGGTTTACTTTTAAGGTTACTTTGTAAAGAAATTTTTTCCAGGGCTTTACAAAAATACTTCTTTATTTAAAGTCTAAACCAAATTTAAATATCACTTTCGAGTTCCAAAACCACTTCAATTTCTATTTATATATATACCCATTTGGAGTATTAATATTTCAAAACTAAAGTAGGAATTTATTCTTTCAACACATTAAATGTTCTATTATTTAGTTTTGAATATTTACATAAAATCTATAAATAAAACTCCAACTTCTAGAAATTAACTATTTTCTTCAATTAATTTATACTAAAATATTCCATTTAAGTAAATCTTGGAAAATCCATTTATAAATACCATACCTTAAAATTACCAAACTTAAACATATAAGATAAATTACCAAATTCCATTTTCTCAAATTTTTGTCAATTTATCCAACAGGTTTATACACAACTTAAATTTAAAATTTTAACTTCATATGTGTATATATCGAAGAATAATATTTTATACAATATCAAAGTAAATTTTTATAAACCGTATCCCATCCAAACCATAGAAATCACTTTAAAATAATTTTATATATAGACCACGGTGCCTGTATATAATTCTGTATCATATGGTCAAGTGATACGGATATTTATCATTTCAATCCGCAATTTAAAAATAAAATTTGCGGCTGTATATCATTTCAAACCACAATCCCGAATGAAATGAAAAATGCATGATAACTTGCAGTTAATGATATAAAATAAACATCCATTCATCTATCAATCATAAATCATCAATTTCAAACATCATCCAATTTTAAATCAATATTAGTATATGTCAGATAATACATAACAGGTAAATACTAGCAGTTATATTCAAAAAAAATAAAAAAAATTTAATCAACTATTAAACTAACAGTTTATATTAGTAATAAATTTTATAACTGTTTACTAGGAGTTTAAATGCAAATAAATAAATTCTATCTGTCAATTAATATGAAATAAATAAACTAAATTAACAGTTAAATTAAATAAATACGAATTAACAGATATGCTGAATAAAACATGCCAAACAGTCCTAAATAAATTTCTACTCATATCTAAAATAAATTTAACAAACATAGAAACTTTTAGAAGTTGTGAGTGGGTTAAAACACTCACCTTTTGAATTTAAATTGAATTTAAATTCGATTTAAACCCAAAAATTCGCCCTTCTCGGAATTCGTCCAAACCAGCGTCAAAACGTCAGAAACTCCGATACGATCCCAGCAAAACAAACCGCGCATGAATCCGAGCTCGTATGCAAAAGTTATGAAAATTTGAAAAATGGAAAATTCTGGTCCTGGGTCGACTTCGGGTTCGACTTCGGTGCGCCGCCTCAATTCCCCGGTGCCTGCTTGGAGTTTTCGCCAAAACGATCCGAAGCGACCCGAGTCATTTTCTTCCTGACCGAAGTTGCTCTAGGGTTTTCTCCCCTGAAACCCGAAGCGCGACCATAAGCTGCTGCAGATCCGCAATTTTTTTTTTTTTTTTTTTTTAAATTTGCATTTTTTTTTTTCGGAATTTGGGAATTAGGTTTTTTTTCTACCATTAGAATGAGGAGGTGAGAAGGAGATGTATGTATAGAAAATGAAAATAAGGAGTGGCTAGGGTTTATAACCGTGCTTATATAGGTAGACTAGAGATAGCGTAGATGGATCGGATAAGTGAACGTACGAAACAAACTATGGCCCAAAAAGCCCGCTATGCCTCCGGAACCGAATTTATTAAATCTATATATCCAAATAGGTATTTTAAGATATTCTGAACACGATGGAAAAAGTTTCATGTCCAAATTTGATCGTATGAAGAAGTTATGCTGAAAACAAAATTTCCAAATTGATTTCAAATTGATTTTATTAAAATTGATTTCAAGGCGTTTCACGCCCGTACGATCCAACGACAAGTCCGATCGATACGAAACTTGAAACCCTATAATAATTCACCGATACGGATCCGATGAAACTGGTTTCGTCGAAATCCGAGTCCGTGGCCAAAATGGCTATTTTTAATATTCATTAAATAAATTAAATAAATTATAAAAATCCAAATTTTTACATCTAAATTCAAAAATTGACCAAATTTTCTCCCTTTAAACTTTCTTAACTATTTACTCCAATTCTAAACAATTTAAGTGTCAGTAGTTGTTCTATTCATCAATTCAAATGTAAATTCTTAACTTCAATATTAATTCCAATTTTAATAAATTCAACATTATAAGTTTGATTAAATTTATTAAATTCACTTTCTTTCTATTATTCAAGGTTATTGATGTCAATTTAATGAAACTAGCATTGGCTCAATATCTATACATTAAAATCTCAATTCTAAACTTAGATCTCAACTTATGAAATAGTTAAATAATAAATTCCATCTAAATCTACATCTTCCTACTATCTAAATATTTATAAAAATTACTTACCACTTTTTATTGTAAATTTCTAAACTAGTAGATTTGCGTCATTTCTAGCCCTCTGGATATTTTAAATTAACTAAAAGCAAATTTACATATAATTTCCATCATCAACTATTTTAGTGAATAAATCTTCAAAGGTTACTGCAATTAATCCCATAAATTGCAATAAATTCTAATAAATTTGACTCTATTTGATTACAACTCACAAATAAATCAATTATTCCCCAACTACAAAGTTACCGTTTCTTATATATATAGCACTACAGTAATACTTCCAAATGTTCATCCTTTGTTTGCATAAATTACTGTATTCAATTGAATTGTAATATTGTTAACTTACACATAAATAAAACTTAACAACTAATAGAATAAATAACTTACAAAATTTGTTGTCATAAATATATTTTATAAGTCTACACTTAATTATTATCTTACAATACGTTTTTACGTTACTATAAAATTTATACACTCTTCCGTTACCATATTAATAATTATTAAAGTAACGTTCATTCTTAATAACAACGTTATACTATTCAACATATAAAAGGACTCTATTCCCAAATACATTCATTTATATTTTATTTCCTTAAAGTTCTCCTTTATTGACTAGACACATCAATACCCAAATAATTTATTTAGATTCATTTACGTCGAGTGCCCTTCTTAACTATATACTCAATAAATGTTAAATCAAAATAATTGTTACCCTTTTATTCAAATTCACCTACACCATCAATAACAAAAATGTTGCCCTAAATTTAGATTCAATTATATACATTAGATAAATGGGTAAACTTTTGTAATTATACTATATATGAAAATATTTTTATGCATAAATTTCCATTTACTTACTATGCATTCATTTATTAAATTACTAATTGCCTTAGTCAACTTATTCCCTATTTACTACCAAATTTCTCACTTGGTTATAGTTTATCAATATATACATACATACCTAGGCAAATCAAGTTCTAGTCCTTTTGTTATTTATATTATATTAGGTATGCACAATTAAGTTGTTAATTAATTATTTCTACAAAATTATCTTCATACATTCAGTTCCAAATCTTATAGGATTAAATTCTAGTTACTTACACTAAATCCATGAATTTTACATTCTATCCAAAACATGCTTTTAAATCCTTTTTACTCTAAATAAATTTATTCAATGTTAACATCCACAAAAATCCAATTCACTTCCATAAATATGGTTGCACTTAAATTCAGTTATTATTACATTAATACTATTTCAAATTTTATTCTTTTAGTATTAATTAAACAATCGTATTAAATTAAGAGGTTATAATGATTTTCACTATTTATATATACTCCATTTAAAACCCAACAGTCGTTTCAAACACCTTTGTATTGCATTATATTGGTTTCTTAAAATTAAATCTTTTAACAAAATGTGACAAATTACATTATCCAAATCTATTATCATAAAATTTTATTGTTACATTAAATTCCAATTACTATAACAAATTACTACGTTTTTCTCAAATAAAATATGAAGGCTTTTATTTTATTCTAAATTAGATTAAAAATTATATTAATTTAATTCATTTAACATTATCAAATTTAACGGGTCGTTACAATCTCCCCCACTCAAAACTTTTCGTCCCCGAAAAGGAAAAAGAAGGGAGAAGGAAGAATAAAACAGTACATCTTATTTCAAATATTAACTTATAAACAATAATTTACTGGATTAATTTCCTTTAATGAAATATACCCGTTTATAATCATTACAACCTTTTATACTTAGATCATTAAAGTTTGGAAAATATTCAAAAAAATTCTAAGTCCAAAATTTACGAAATTTTTTGGCAGAGTCTCCTTTGTACGGTGAGGCTCGGGAGAAAGTATAATATCAAAATATACAAATATATTACATATATTATCAAAATATTATATCCCAACACGGAAAAATAGCGCTTTAAACGTAATCCGAAAACGTACCTATTTGTCGGGCAATATACGCTTATTATTTTGGAACCAAAAGCAGTAGCAGTTGCTTCCATCACCTGTATTCACTTATATAATCTAAAAGGTTAAATATTTATTTTAAAGTGAACTATTCAAGTGGATTCAATCATTAATCAACCAAACAATTCAACAACCATTAACCTTACAAACAACATACATACACAAACGAAGCAACCATTTAATCCATCAAACAAATAGTTGTTTGGGTTCAAACTTGAAATTTGTATGAAATGAAATTAACTATCAAGTGCATCCTTTACTCAACAGTCTTAGATGGAACAAAGATAGATACTTATTCATTTAACCACTTCAAATTTCTTACCCAACAACGTAAATCAAACAACACAATTCAAACCAACACCCAAATTTATTTATTATACATTTATCTCATGCTTCAATGGTTTGATTTTCTTTCTTTCATTTATGGAGTGATTTCTTTATTTCTTACAAATTTTCATTTTCCATTTATCACAAAATTCATTATATTTGTATTCCAATTTATTTACTAAAGTTTCTATCATCTATTTATACTACTTACCTTTACTTATAGTAAAATTTCCAATTTAACTTAAGTCTACACAATTAATTCTCATTAATAATAGCAAATTAATAGAATACCTTTATTACCTTACTCTTCACTAGTAAGATTTCCCCTTACATTTTCCTACTAACATTTGCAACTTTTTATTATATGGTAAGTTATGTATGTTTTAAGAATGTAAGTGAAAATTTACAAGTTTCTTCTCCATTCCTTTAATTAATATATATTTGTTTTATAAATTACAATTTCAACTTACCTTTAATCTCATTCATTTATTTAATGTTGAAGTTTCCATTATATTTAATTACAGTAACCCTCTACTTACACTTAAATTATTAACCCTTTAACCTTCATTCTTAAAAATAAGGAATTTTATTAATTAATTACTTAGGGTTTACAGTCATTTATATATTACTTACTTTCTATTATATTAGAATAGGGGGAATTAAAGCATACTTAAGTTAATAACCCTACAATCAAACTTTATAAATTAAGGAATTTCATTTTTTACTTTCTTAGGGTTAAAATCACCTATTAATAATACAACCTTTAATTTTAGTAAAATTCCAATCATCACTTAAGTTAATACCATTAAATTCTTATTTATAACAGTAATTTATTGAATACTTCATTATAATATTCTATTCCACTCTTAATTTACATTTCAACTTTTTATACTTGGTAAGTTATTTATGTTAAAGAAAAAGCAAAAGAACTTATGCAAGTTTAATCTCAACTCTTTTAATTCATTGATTACTTCTTTTATTTCACTAACCTAAATTTTTACAACTAATTAATGGAAATTCAAGAATTAATACCAGGTCAAATTCCAAAATTTCTTTAAAATAATAGATAATTAATTTCTTACAACTTTTATATCTCTAATTACCTTTAAACAATTAAAATTTTAAATAATTTCAAAACAAATCTGCAGTAGAGTTTACTACAGTGGCCTTTCCCTTCGAAACTCGAAAATGAAAGTCGATGATGCGGCCGTCATCACCGAAATTATTTTCCAGCGACAGAGAGGAAAGTACAAAATTTATTTTCTCCAAAATCTTCTTTAAAACAATTCTTCCGAATTATACTAGATATTTATATAAGAAAATACTTATAAACCAAATCATTATATTTCATAAATCCTTTGAAAGCAAATTTTTAAAATCCCGGACTTAAGTCCTAAAATTTCCAAATTTCATTGATTTTAATTTCAATCTTATCTTACCTATTATTTAAAATTTTATTCCTAACAATCAATCTATTGCAACCAGAATATATATATATATAATATCACTTAAAAATTTATTTTATATATCGAAAATATAATAGGCAAAATTATTTAATTTACCTATATTTAAAACAAATATTATGCCGGTCTGTCCTATTAAGTGTTTAGAAATCCCTATTGATGTCATAGCGTCCCATGCACCAACCAGAATTTATAAATACAAAACGGAACAGATTAACACAATATCAAAATCCTTTATTAATACTAACAAATACGCTCTCTCATATATATATACACTCAGCGACTCCCATAGGATATTTCTATCCTATTAACAAAGAGTCAAACCCCACAAAGCCAAGGTTTATCGCTAAACCAAAGCTTTGATACCAGCTGTAACATCCCGCCTTTTCGCACACTTTAAACCGACACACGTGCCAATTAAAAGCATACGCAAGGGCGGATTGTTATGGGGTAAATAAGAAAAACAGAGAAGAAATAAAACAAAATAGAATCTCACAGCGGAAGGATAAAATATAATAATCAATATACAGTTCATGATAACTGTTTACAAAATATTTATTTTACTTATACAATGAATATTAGAGTTACACATACCAATACAATCAATGCAGCGGAAATTTTAGAGTGTGGTGCAATACTATAAATAATATAATACGGATTCTTCGTCTTCGTCCTCCAAAGCTAAAATCTTCGATCCAGAAACGCTCGGACTGACCCGAGCGAATTTGAAAAGACAAAAACACTCGAGTCAGACTAAAAGATCTTATGTGAGTTAAATTAACAGAAATAAATATGAGTAGAGTAACTCAAGAGATGTTCGGGATTTACATCTCCTAAGGATCCGTTAAACTATTTACTATGTAGTATATTGCGCTATTATAATAGTGTCTATTTATAAAATAAACTTACTTTTTAATAGCGTTAAGGGGTTACCCATATAGCCCTTGACACAAATAATGCCAATAGTCTATACAGTACCGTAATACCTCCTGATCGGGAAGCTACCGGAGGATACTCCATAGGTACGACACAAATAGAAACTCGTAGTAAAGGCTCGGTATGGTAGGTGACATGGCACAACTAGGCAATGCCAGGGTAGATATACCAATTGCTATCCAGGCTGGTGGAAACGCGTAGCCGCAGTTACCGCCCACCTCGGACTAACTCCCCAAAATAAAAATATAGAAGTGGCCACTGAATCAATCCAAAGTCAAAGTATAATATCGAAGAGGAGGGTCCGATCAGAGGAATGACCTCATTGGCCTGAGAATCGATCCTGTTTTAGCCACCTTATGCCAACTCACGGGAGTCGGGTCCACGTATTTACCTTACAGGAAACGCCGCCACCAACCTACTTCATTCTGGAATCTCCACCGCGTACACGGTTAGTCAAAGTGGTTTTCGGTATCGACAGAGAGTATGTCCATATCCGATCCCGGTCTCTTTGCCAACCCATCGTTATTATAACACCGCGGTCATTTAAAAATAGTTTATACTTTAAAACCAGAATAAACATTTCCATTTCAAAACTATGAATACGATATCATTTCAAAACCCAACAATATGATATCATTTTATCTCGAATATAATTCTTTACCAAAATCATACTGCTTTAAATTTTAAAATATCTCGAAACCAAATATTTGAGTTATATTTTCAAAGCATAATATTTCGAAATTCATAATTTAAAACCATAACTTCTAAAGCTTAAATGCTTCGGATATTCAATGGTATATATAATAAATGGTTTACTTTTAAGGTTACTTTGTAAAGAAATTTTTTCCAGGTCTTTACAAAAATACTTCTTTATTTAAAGTCTAAACCAAATTTAAATATCACTTTCGAGTTCCAAAACCACTTCAATTTCTATTTATATATATACCCATTTGGAGTATTAATATTTCAAAACTAAAGTTGGAATTTATTCTTTCAACACATTAAATGTTCTATTATTTAGTTTTGAATATTTACATAAAATCTATAAATAAAACTCCAACTTCTAGAAATTAACTATTTTCTTCAATTAATTTATACTAAAATATTCCATTTAAGTAGATCTTGGAAAATCCACTTATAAATACCATACCTTAAAATTACCAAACTTAAACATATAAGATAAATTACCAAATTCCATTTTCTCAAATTTTTATCATTTTATCCAACAGGTTTATACACAACTTAAATTTAAAATTTTAACTTCATATGTGTATATATCGAAGAATAATATTTTATACAATATCAAAGTAAATTTTTATAAACCGTATCCCATCCAAACCATAGAAATCACTTTAAAATAATTTTATATATAGACCACGGTGCCTGTATATAATTTTCTATTATATGGTCAAGTGATACGGGTATTTATCATTTCAATCCGCAATTTAAAAATAAAATTTGCGGCTGTATATCATTTCAAACCACAATCCCGAATGAAATGAAAAATGCATGATAACTTGCAGTTAATGATATACAATAAACATCCATTCATCTATCAATCATAAATCATCAATTTCAAACATCATCCAATTTTAAATCAATATTAATATATGTCAGATAATACATAACAGGTAAATACTAGCAGTTATATTCAAAAAAAATAAAAATAAATTTAATCAACTATTAAACTAACAGTTTATATTAGTAATAAATTTTATAACTGTTTACTAGGAGTTTAAATGCAAATAAATAAATTCTAACTGTCAATTAATATGAAATAAATAAACTAAATTAACAGTTAAATTAAATAAATACGAATTAACAGATATGCTGAATAAAACATGCCAAACAGTCCTAAATAAATTTCTACTCATATCTAAAATAAATTTAACAAACATGGAAACTTTTAGAAGTTGTGAGTGGGTTAAAACACTCACCTTTTGAATTTAAATTGAATTTAAATTCGATTTAAACCCAAAAATTCGCCCTTCTCGGAATTCGTCCAAACCAGCGTCAAAACGTCAGAAATTTCGATACGATCCCAGCAAAACAAACCGCGCATGAATCCGAGCTCGTATGCAAAAGTTATGAAAATTTTAAAAATGGAAAATTCTGGTCCTGGGTCGACTTCGGGTTCGACTTCGGTGCGCCGCCTCAATTCCCCGGTGTCTGCTTGGAGTTTTCGCCAAAACGACCCGGAGCGACCCGAGTCATTTTCTTCCTGACCCGAAGTTGCTCTAGGGTTTTCTCCCCTGAAACCTGAAGCGCGACCAGAAGCTGCTGCAGATCCGCAATATTTTTTTTTTTTTTAAATTTGAATTTTTTTTTTTTTTGGAATTTGGGAATTAGGTTTTTTTCTACCATTAGAATGAGGAGGTGAGAAGGAGATGTATGTATAGAAAATGAAAATAAGGAGTGGTTAGGGTTTATAACCGTGCTTATATAGGTAGACTAGAGATAGCGTAGATGGATCGGATAAGTGAACGTACGAAACAAACTATGGCCCAAAAAGCCCGCTATGCCTCCGGAACCGATTTATTAAATCTATATATCGAAATAGGTATTTTAAGATATTCTGAACGCGATGGAAAAAGTTTCACGTCCAAATTTGATTGTATGAAGAAGTTATGCTGAAAACAAAATTTCCAAATTGATTTCAAATTGATTTTATTAAAATTGATTTCAAGGCGTTTCACGCCCGTACGATCCAACGACAAGTCCGATCGATAAGAAACTTGAAACCCTATAATAATTCACCGATACGGATCCGATGAAACTGGTTTCATCGAAATCCGAGTCCGTGGCCAAAATGGCTATTTTTAATATTCATTAAATAAATTAAATAAATTATAAAAATCCAAATTTTTACATCTAAATTCAAAAATTGACCAAATTTTCTCCCTTTAAACTTTCTTAACTATTTACTCCAATTCTAAACAATTTAAGTGTCAATAGTTGTTCTATTCATCAATTCAAATGTAAATTCTTAACTTCAATATTAATTCCAATTTTAATAAATTCAACATTATAAGTTTGATTAAATTTATTAAATTCACTTTCTTTCTATTATTCAAGGTTATTGATGTCAATTTAATGAAACTAACATTGGCTCAATATCTATACATTAAAATCTCAATTCTAAACTTAGATCTCAACTTATGAAATAGTTAAATAATAAATTCCATCTAAATCTACATCTTCCTACTATCTAAATATTTATAAAAATTACTTACCACTTTTTATTGTAAATTTCTAAACTAGTAGATTTGCGTCATTTCTAGCCCTCTGGATATTTTAAATTAACTAAAAGCAAATTTACATATAATTTCCATCATCAACTATTTTAGTGAATAAATCTTCAAAGGTTACTGCAATTAATCCCATAAATTGCAATAAATTCTAATAAATTTGACTCTATTTGATTACAACTCACAAATAAATCAATTATTCCCCAACTACAAAGTTACCGTTTCTTATATATATAGCACTACAGTAATACTTCCAAATGTTCATCCTTTGTTTGCATAAATTACTGTATTCAATTGAATTGTAATATTGTTAACTTACACATAAATAAAACTTAACAACTAATAGAATAAATAACTTACAAAATTTGTTGTCATAAATATATTTTATAAGTCTACACTTAATTATTATCTTACAATACGTTTTTACGTTACTATAAAATTTATACACTCTTCCGTTACCATATTAATAATTATTAAAGTAACGTTCATTCTTAATAACAACGTTATACTATTCAACATATAAAAGGACTCTATTCCCAAATACATTCATTTATATTTTATTTCCTTAAAGTTCTCCTTTATTGACTAGACACATCAATACCCAAATAATTTATTTAGATTCATTTACGTCGAGTGCCCTTCTTAACTATATACTCAATAAATGTTAAATCAAAATAATCGTTACCCTTTTTTTTCAAATTCACCTACACCATCAATAACAAAAATGTTGCCCTAAATTTAGATTCAATTATATACATTAGATAAATGGGTAAACTTTTGTAATTATACTATATATGAAAATATTTTTATGCATAAATTTCCACTTACTTACTATGCATTCATTTATTAAATTACTAATTGCCTTAGTCAACTTATTCCCTATTTACTACCAAATTTCTCACTTGGTTATAGTTTATCAATATATACATACATACCTAGGCAAATCAAGTTCTAGTCCTTTTGTTATTTATATTATATTAGGTATGCACAATTAAGTTGTTAATTAACTATTTCTACAAAATTATCTTCATGCATTCAGTTCCAAATCTTATAGGATTAAATTCTAGTTACTTACACTAAATCCATGAATTTTACATTCTATCCAAAACATGCTTTTAAATCCTTTTTACTCTAAATAAATTTATTCAATGTTAACATCCACAAAAATCCAATTCACTTCCATAAATATGGTTGCACTTAAATTCAGTTATTATTACATTAATACTATTTCAAATTTTATTCTTTTAGTATTAATTAAACAATCGTATTAAATTAAGAGGTTATAATGATTTTCACTATTTATATATACTCCATTTAAAACCCAACAGTCGTTTCAAACACCTTTGTATTGCATTATATTGGTTTCTTAAAATTAAATCTTTTAACAAAATGTGACAAATTACATTATCCAAATCTATTATCATAAAATTTTATTGTTACATTAAATTCCAATTACTATAACAAATTACTACGTTTTTCTCAAATAAAATATTAAGGCTTTTATTTTATTCTAAATTAGATTAAAAATTATATTAATTTAATTCATTTAACATTATCAAATTTAACGGGTCGTTACAATCACTGTACAACAGCACTTAGTATGCCACACTACCAAATTGGGAGTATATTGCTGATAACCTTCAACTACATAACCTCTGAGCTCGTACGTCTCAGAGAAGGGTGTTAAGCTAAGAGAATAAATTCTCCGCCACCAACAGATATGTATTTAAAAGAAATCGGCTTTATATCTCAAAGCGTAGTATCAGACACACGACCATACAAGTCTGTTCCGGGTTCGAACAGAACCGAAGGCACTTCGTCCAATAAAGGAAGAAGCCCTTGCAAATTCGGGCGTCCACAATCCCGATCGGACTTGCCATCACTTAGGGAATCCCTATACCGGAGCAACTTGGTGCAGAGACAATCGATAGGTTATCCTATCATTTTCGAAGACACCCGGTCTTCACCGCCGGTCTTCAAATGCAATCCATTCGTCGAATCACTATTCAGAATGGGTTATATGACACAAAGGTCCTCTCCCGGCTAATCCGAATAGTGAGCGCTGAAATTTAAAACATGTGGGTGTATCAATCACAAAGGTTCACATTCAGGTTTCGATGTGGGTTTCGGATAACAAACTAAAATCCGACTCCCTGTCGCATCGAAGTTTAAATGCCGTTTTACGGGCAAAAGGGGTTTCACAAACATATAGGAATAAATCATAAATCACAGTCCATCATGAAGAAATCACAACATCACAACAAAAATGCCAATCCAGTATAGAGTATTTGATGATGGTCAATCATCGTTGATTCAAGTGAAGTGATTAAAGTGAATTAGCCATATAATTGTCTTGTTAATTACTATTTAATTTTACTTAATTTTAATTAGCTAAGTTAATTATTCTTTAGTTTATTATTTTTCTTAATTGTTAATTTATTAAGTTTAATTAATTTTATAAATTTCCTATTCTTTAATTTATTATTTTTTAAAATTTTAAAAATCGTTACAAAACATCAATTGTTAATTACTACTTCATCATTATAAACTTGGTTTGAAATTTGTTTTTGAATATTTAGTTTATAATTTTTTTTAAAGTTAAACATTTTAGAAGAAACTTTTATTAATTTAAAATATTTTGAACTTCATAAAATTTTAAATACTATTAGTTTCACATTCTATTAACAACTATCATTACTTCATTCAAAAAATAAATTTAATTGTGTTTCAAAAGTTTAGTTTAAAACTGGGTTTACTGTTTCATTTTCAGACCCGAGGCTTGCTTCGAGTCGTACCCGAGGAGCATGCTTTCCTGCTTCGAGCCCCTCCCTAAAACGACCCGTGCCCTATTTTTTTTTCTTTGAAAATTTGTTAAGATTTAAAACGACACGATAACGCTGAAACCCCCCCGAGTGAAACTTCGGGCTTTCCCTCAACTTCGCCGTGCTGTGCTTCGAGTCGCTCCTCGACCTCCCCAACCTAGCACACTGACACGCCACCCATCAACGTGCACGTGCACGGCTATCTTCGCCGCCGATGGACGGTGCTGCGGCCACCAACATGACAACGTCCACCCCCTTAAATCAATTCGATCACCCAGTTTTCGAATTTATTTCGAAATCACCAATCGACCCACAGAACCCAAAAAAGAAGAACATCAGGCCGACACGTTCTCGCCTCACGCCGCCTCCCTAGTCAACTATCGGCCACCAAATTTTGACCATATCATCGCCATCACGCGACGCATCGATCTGCACCCTCGCCATAGAGTCCGGTCGCGTATGGATGGTGCAGCAACTCCATTTCGACCGTGAACAGGAAAATGGGTCTTAAAACCTATTTTAAATTCGAATTGAAAATTCAAGGGTTTATAAATTATTCTAGTATTTTTCCAATGATCAAGAACAACCAACCAAGCTATACTGACGAACTCGAGGCTGACTATCACCTTGATCACTGGGAATTGGCAAAGGTTCATTTCCCAGATCATTTCGAATGCCTAGGTGAAGAGTTAATGAAAAATCCACATTTTTGTTTCTAAAATCCTTATTTTCGAAGGGGATTCACATGGTATTATTGAAATCACGATTTATGAAACTCGAAATTCTTGACATTATTGAATGGTACTGCATTTCATAACTTCCAGGAAAACTATATATATGTAATTTGCTTTAAATTCCTTACTGAAGTAAGATACAGGTTTAAACCAAATTTTTTAACTCGTTTACTTTACTTTTCTTAAATAAATAGGGAGAGAGAACTATGGTACAGGTTTAAAACATGGTACAGGTTCAAAAACAAAAATTCCAACTTGTTTTCAATTTATTTCAGAAAGAATAAGGGGAGAGAAGATTGGGATAAATCAGAAAGCTAAGGAAACAGGGAAAAGAAATGTTATTTCCCAGCAGGCATTCTTGGTTTTGATTCATACAAATATTTTTGAAAATTCAAATTAGATGCATCTGAACTATTTTCAGTTAAACACTTTGATCTATGCAAAGCTAGCAACAAATCAAATTGGGTTTGTCAATTTTTCTTTTTTTTTTCTTTTGCTTTCCTGAAGTTAGACAAGAACTAGCATTTTGAAACATCAACATGCACAGTCAAACTACAATCATATACCAAAATTCTTGCATGCAAACAAGTTTAAGTTTCCTATGTCACCCAAGCATACACACAGCAATCAAAAAGATTGAGGGAAACAAGGTTTACTCACCTGTCTTTCCCAGAGATTACTGACAGTTCTATCAACAGAGAGGTGAGGCCTGCAACTTCCACTCTTTCTACTTAATTCTCTTGGGGTTTTAGATCTGAAATTGATGGGTACAGATCTATGATTATTTTTAGTTATATTCATGCATTCAAATTATCAATGACAGGGGTTTCATTACACTTACCTTTTAGATTTATAGCAGAGAAGATTTTTCTTTTTTTTCTTCTGAAACTTGAAACCGAAAAAGAAAAATTAAACCTTGATTTTCCTGCAATACAATTAGATATGGTTGTATTAATCCCACGTTATTTTTATTCGTCTTATTCATTAAAAATAACAAATTTTTCTTTCCAGATTACTTACTGCTTGAATTAACAGAGAAGCTTTCTTTTCTCTGCAGTTTTGAAAACAGAAACTTAGAAAACAAAACAGCCTTTAATTCTTGATCCCTCCTGCAAATAATTGGATGTCATTGTATTGGTTTTTTTTGCTTCATTATAGATTATAACTTCAAATTCAAACTTTAAAAAGAAAAGTTACTTGCCTTTTAAATTTATTCCCAGAAAACAACTGCACTATCTTGAAACCTAGAACCTTGTTTTAATTCAAATCTGCAGTTTATCTTTGCTTGAGTTAAAACTTGATTCAAAAATCATAATTTTTATAAACTATAAAGTTAGAACAAAACTTACCTGAATGTCTAATACTACACTTGATGCTTAAGTAAACATTTCATATTTTTCTTTGAATTGAAGAAGACAGTTTTTTTTTCTTCTGAATTTTTTTTCTTTGAATGTTGAAGTAAAGATTGCAAAGATCTTTTGTTTACTGAGTATCAGGTGTTAGGGGATTTAAAAATTCGAATTTTAGAAGGTGAAGTGTTTCCTGAAATTTTTTTATTTGAATATTTTACTAAAGAGTTGATGGTTTGTGCCATTTGTAAGGAAATATCTTAGGCACTAGATTTTGTTAATCATTCAACTTTATTGTGGATGTATGTTTCAGCCTTTGTTGTTTTCAAAGCAAAGAAATCTTTATAAATTTTATTTCCTATATTATATATATACTTTTATAAACCAATACATGTATATATTTATTCATTTGTATATATATGCATATGTACAATGTCAAAAGGAAGGTTGTTTTGACCATTGTATACTCATTCCTCAATGATTTTAAATGCTACTAAATTTTTAAGACATTTATTCCAAATTTAAATTCATCTTAGATTTTAAACTTGAACTATAAACACTTATCTTAAAACAATTTTAAAATTAAATTCCAATGTGTATTAAATTTACTAATGTATGAAATGTTCATACATATAAGATTTTAAATCTAAATGACCTAAAAAAAACATTTATCATCTCAATATTTTAAACCCAAAAATAAATTTGGAATTTATTTCATATATTATTTTCACTTATTTTATTTGTTTTAGATTTTTTTCAAATTTATTCTCAAATTAAACCCCAAGAGTTTAAATATATTATTTATTTTAATTGAAAATTTTGGGATGTTACAGATACCTCCTCCTTAAGAAAATTTCGTCCTCGAAATTGAAAGAGAGAGAAAAACAGACAAAGAATATATGATTCAAAAAGAATAAGGAAATGGCTTACCGGCTAAGCCGAGATATCCACTCTGCTTTTGGGATAAGATTTCTGCATATTATCTTCAGTTTCCCAAGTGCAGTCCTTTGGATCGCCACTCCATTGAACTTTTACTAGCTTTACAACCTTGTTCCTTAATTGCTTCTCCTCACGATCCACAATCTTTATCGGTTCTCTTTTAACGGTTAGATTGTGAGTGATGTCAAGATCTTGTTGGGCAGCTTCTTTAATAATACTGTCCGGATCGTGCACATACTTCCGTAGGCTAGAAATGTCGAATACATCATGCACACCCGACAACCAGCTAGGCAACTGCACACGGTAGGCTAGAAAACCAATCCTCTCCAGAATAGGAAAAGGACCAATATATCGTGGTGCTAGTTTACCAGTCTTCCCAAATCTCAATACACCTCTCATAGGAGATACTTTAAGAAAAACAGAGTCCCCAACCTGGAATTCCAAATCACGTCTTCTATGATCGTAATAGCTCTTTTGACGACTCTGAGCTGTCTTCAATTTCTTTCGAATAAAATCAACTTTCTCGGTGGCTTCTTTAATCATGTCCGATCCAAGAATGAGTCTATCACCTGCTTCAATCCAGCATGCCGGTGATCGACACGGTCGGCCATATAAAGCCTCAAAGCGAGCCATCTCAATACTGGCCTGATAGCTGTTGTTATAAGAGAATTTGACCAGATGCAAATGGTCCTCCCAAGAACCACCAAAATCAAGTATACAAGCTCGCAATAGATCCTCCAAGATTCGATTGATCCTCTCTGTCTGCCCATCGGACAGTGGGTGATAAGCAGTACTGAAATGCAGCTTGGTTCCCAATGCGTCTTGAAACGCTTCCCAAAATCTACTAGTGAAGATCGGGTCACGATCACTCACTATGCTGCTAGGAATGCCATGGAGACGGACAATTTCTTTCACATATAAATTAGCTAGATTTGCAGCGGTGCGGGTAGCTTTTACTGGCAAGAAGTGGGCTGACTTAGTCAAACGATCTGCAATGACCCAAATCGCTTCATTGCCCTTTCGAGTGCGAGGCAAACCGTCGACGAAATCCATCGACACTTGGTCCCATTTCCACTTGGGCACCTCTAAAGGCTGAAGTAGACCCGCTATCTTCTTTTGGTCGCTCTTGACTTGTTGGCAAGTAGCACAACGACTCACATAAATAGATATATCTCTCTTCATCGTCTTCCACCAGAAGGTTCTTTAAATATCTCTATACATCTTGTTGACTCCTGGATGGATGCTGAATTTTGATTTGTGACATTCATCTAACACTTCTCGTTTCAAATCTGGAATGTCGGGGACACAAATTCTGCCTTTCATCTTTATAACCTCATTATCATCAATTTCAAAACTGGAATTCTCTCCTCGAACTATTCTTCTACGAATTTCCCGAAGAAATTTGTCTTCGGTCTGCTGTTTTGCAATCCTCTTAAGAAGAGTAGGGGCAATAACAAGGTATGCGAGAATAGCGTGTCTTCTGCTTAAAGCATCGGCAACCACATTGGCTTTTCCCGGTGTATATAGAATATCCAGGTCATAGGATGCCAGAAATTCCTGCCAACGCTGTTGTCGCAAATTCAGATCTTTTTGGGTGAAGAGATATTTCAAGGATTTATGGTCGGTGAATAATTCGAATTTTTCACCTAGAAATAAAGAGAGTTCGATAAGTATATTTGTTAAGTTAAATTAAGTTAAATTTGTACATTATTAAGAAGTTGAAAAGATTCTTACCCAGAAGATAATGTCGCCATATTTCTAAAGCGAAGATAATGGCTAGAAGCTCCAAATCATGGGTCGGATAATTTCTTTCATGAGGACGTAATTGTCTACTCGCGTAGGCAATCACCTTCCCGTTTTGCATCAATACTGCACCTAAGCCTTCACCGCAAGCATCGGTATAAACAGATAATCCCTGGTTCCCGTTGATAATAGCAAGAACAGGAGCGGTGGTTAATCTCTTCTTCAACTCCTCAAAAGCTTCTTCACATTTTGGAGTCCAAATGAACTTTGCATTCTTCATTGTTAGCTTGGTCAAAGGACTAGCTAACTTCGAAAAGTCCTGCACAAACTTCCGATAATAACCTGCTAGGCCCAAAAAGCTTCGAACTTCCTTTGGGGTAGTAGGTCTTCTCCAATCAAGAATGGCGGAAATTTTGCTAGGATCAACAGAAATCCCTTCTTCGTTAATAATATGGCCAAGAAATTTGACTTCATTGACCCAAAAGTGGCATATGGAAAATTTAGCATATAGAATATTCCTCCTCAATATTTCCAAGACAATTCTAAGGTGTTCGGCATGCTCCTCTTCGGTCTTGGAATAGACCAAAATATCGTCAATGAATACGAGCACAAATTTATTCAATACATCCCGAAACACACGAGTCATAAGGTCCACAAAGTATGCTGGGGCATTGGTTAGCCCAAAAGGCATGACTAACCATTCATAGAACATATTGGGACCCATAAAAGCTGTCAAATGAATACAGTCTTCGGCGATTCGTAATTGATGGAATCCTTGGGCTAGATCCATCTTCGAAAAGAAACAAGCGCCGTGCAACTGATCAAATAAATCATCAATTCTGGGCAGTGGGAATTTATTCTTGAGAGTCTGCTTATTGAGATCACGGTAATTCATGCACAACCTCAAAGATCCGTCAGACTTAGCAACAAATACGACGGCTGAGCCCCATTCAGAAACACTGGGTCAAATCAACCCTTTTTCTAGTAAATCTCTAGTTTGCTCGACTAATTCAACCCTTTCTCTAGGTGCCATCCTGCGACTTGGATGAACGACAGGACGAGCATTAGGCACAAGGTCGATTCTGAATTCTATTTCTCGGTGAGGGGGTAGAGATTTCACTTCTTCAAATACATCTGGAAAATCTCTAACAATAACAATGGGCTCCAAGCTGGATTCAGGATAACCCAAATTATACATCAACCCTTCCCTTTTAGGACTAGGGTCCTGACAAGAAATTTCGATAAAATCCCCAAATTCGGTTTTGATTGAAATTAATCGATTATTGCAATCCAATTTGGCTTCATATTTTGCTAGCCAATCCATTCCGAGTAAGACTTCAAACTCGTTGAAGTCTAGAACAAAAGGACTAATAGGGAATTGATGGCAAGAATATGAGATAGGAACATCTCTACATCGAAGACAGAGGTTCGCGGGACCTCCAACTAGATTCCTTACACATATAGGCTCATCGACAAAATCAGGTTCAATATTCAATTCATTAATAGCTTGTTGAGAGATAAAACTGTGTGTAGCGCCAGTATCAAAAAGAACTCTAACAATGCTATCATAAATGGTAAGATTACCTTCCAGAACTCCCTTTCCCTTTTCTGATTTGGAAGATGTAGGCTTGTCTTTGACTGAGTACACTTTAGCTGTCTGGGCTTGCTTCATAACTGGGCAGTCTTTTACTTCATGTCCCACCTTCTGACAATAATAGCACTTTCTGGGCTTTGCTTGAGCGGATTGATCTCTCTTTGGCTTCTTGCAACTGTTAGAATAGTGTCCTTTCTCCAAGCAATTATAGCAAGTGACATTCTCCGTAGTGCTCCCTTGATTGCCTTTCTTCTTCTCCTTGCCGTGCCAAGGTTTCTTGCCTCCAAATTTTCTCTTCTTCCAATTTTGATTGCTTGAGTTGCCTTTCTCCCTTGGTGCTTCTTGCATGTCTAGTGTAGCATAACTGTATCCCATATCAACCAAATCCGAGAAGGATTCTTTGACGTGGCCAGTCATCCTTTCGTGGAACTTTTTATTCATCCCACGAATGAATCGCTCATTCTTCTTCAAAGGCGTGTTCACTAATTCTGGACCAAAGCGAGACAATTCATTAAATTTGTTGAGATACTCCTCGAATGATAGACTTCCTTGCTTTAAGTCCATGAACACCTGGTACATACGAGAAATCTCAGCTGATGGCATATAGCGCTTCTCAAATACTTCCTTGAATCTGCCCCAAGTGAACTCATCCTCAGGCTCATCAATAGTGACGGTCTCCCACCAAGCTAGGGCTTCACCTTGAAGTTGCCAAGTAGCTATGAGGCGCATCTGATCATCCTGCAGCTTAAGCCCCTTAAAGATTTTCTCACAAGATCTAATCCATGCCTGGGCCTCAACAATCGTCTCTTTGCCGGTGAATGGCTTACCCCCAAGCCTTGAGAAGTTCTTATATAAGTCAGCCAGATTCGGCTGATTCTGAATTGGTAAAGCTGCCTCGGTGGTAGGGGGAACTTGGCTAGGTGCTGTGGCATTTCCTCGCCCCCTAACTCTGCCTCTTCGCCCACTCATCCCTACTATCTGTAATTAGTAAGAAAAAGTGGCTTAGATATTTGGACGAGATATCTTAAGAAATATCAGCAATTAAAGGAAATAGACTAAGAAAATTTTGAGGTGTTGATCGATTATACTCATTCTAGGGTATACTTCACCCTATCTCTAATGAGCCATCTAATGTGTTGTACTCCGTAGCTAAAGTTCTTACTCAACCTTTAGCTCTTATACCACATGTCAACGACCCGAAATTCTACGTTCGAAAATTGACGTCAAATACCTCACTTGTACTCGACCGTCAATGATTCAAACATCGAACTCCAGTCGGATGGAGCTTATAACAACATTAGATGAATATATAACAGCGGAAATAAAATGAAAATCATGCATCATATCACAGATACAACATCATAATAATATCTGCTACAACATCAGAGTACATAATACATGAATAACATCTCCAAATAGAATGACATAATAGAACAACTACATATCATCTGCCAAAGTCTTTAAAAGGATAGAGAATGATAATGAATGCCAAACTAAGCACCTCGAGATCCAAAAGCTTCCAAAATGTCTCTAAGGTATGAGTCTCCAAAAACCAAAATACTCCAAAATGTAGCTAGAGCCAAAATATAGAAACCTGCTACTAGGCTGCCCGTGTAGAAATGGTGGGCACCCAGAGTTTAGAAAGGAAACAATAAACTCCGGGTCAGTCATGGGACTGGTATGAGTAAACAAAGATAATTGCTTTCAAATAAAACAGATTTTATACAAGAAAATCGGCAAGCTTTTGAAAAATGAAACTACCATAAGACCTCCCGCCACACACACAATGCAATCGCAGAATTGGAGGAGATTTCTTCTTATGATAGTCAAATATGCTTGATACGGGAAAATTCTTTGATATTATTACTAGTGCATAGTGTAGAAAGCCATTTCGAAAGTAGAATATCAATCCTAGCCAACATACGACCAGTATCGTATGCCTACTATAGCTACCATCTAAACAGTGGGGCGCCACCATAAGTAAATGATAGGTAATACAACTAAAACCGTACGGGGTTTGTATTGGGAATTGGATTTCCAACAAATGGTCAGGCTAAGGAACTTCCTATGCCACATGGGTACGCCTCTGGCGGGACGTCCCGAGAACCTATCCGGCTCTCTGCCAATACAAGGCCGGGTTACCTCTGTAACTAGGTAACTACTACTCGAGTATGCGACTCCCCAGTCCTTTGGGACCTTTATCCGAGGGCCCTCCATCACAAAGAAACAACCACACAGAATAATGAGATTGAAGCAACCACATAGGTAAGCATCTGAGCTCCATACCATGACACTACCTTTTTCCAGAAGGAAATGACATACCCTAAAGGGCGCGACCCTCATAACCTTGCCGTATCTTTCCTGTTTCGACCATTTCCGGGGTGTGAGGTCCGATGAGGTCTCATCCACAAAGCTACGCTTTACACGAAAGCCATGCTTTGATCACAAATGATCAACAAATGATCATCACTATACAGCGGCACTTAGTATGCCACACTACCAAATTGGGAGTATATTGCTGATAACCTTCAACTACATAACCTCTGAGCTCGTACGTCTCAGAGAAGGGTGTTAAGCTAAGAGAATAAATTCTTCGCCACCAACAAATATGTATTTGAAAGAAATCGGCTTTATATCTCAAAGCGTAGTGTCAGACACACGGCCATACAAGTATGTTCCGGGTTCGAACAGAACCGAAGGCACTTCGTCCAGTAAAGGAAGAAGCCCTTGCAAATCCGGGCGTTCACAATCCCGATCGGACTTCCCATCACTTAGGGAATCCCTATACCGGAGCAACTCGGTGCAGAGACAATCGATAGGTTATCCTATCGTTTTCGAAGACACCCAGTCTTCACCGCCGGTCTTCAAATGCAATCCATTCGTCGAATCACTGTTCGGAATGGGTTATATGACACAAAGGTCCTCTCCCGGCTAATCCGAATAGTGAGCGCTCAAATTTAAAACATGTGGGTGTATCAATCACGAAGGTTCACATTCAGGGTTCGATGTGGGTTTCGGATAACAAACTGAAATCTGACTCCCTGTCGCATCGAAGTTTAAATGCTGTTTTACGGGCAAAAGGGGTTTCACAAACATATAGGAACAAATCATAAATCACAGTCCATCACAAAGCAATCACAACATCACAACAAAAATGTCAATCCAGTATAGAGTATTTGATGATGGTCAATCATCGTTGATTCAAGTGAAGTGATTAAAGTGAATTAGCCATATAATTGTCTTGTTAATTACTATTTCATTTTACTTAATTTTAATTGGCTAAGTTAATTATTGTTTAGTTTATTATTTTTCTTAATTGTTAATTTATTAAGTTTAATTAATTTTATAAATTTCCTATTCTTTAATTTATTATTTTTTTAAATTTTAAAAATCGTTACAAAACATCAATTGTTAATTACTACTTCATCATTATAAACTTGGTTTGAAATTTGTATTTGAATATTTAGTTTATAATTTTTTTTAAGTTAAACTTTTTAGAACAAACTATTATTAATTTAAAATATTTTGAACTTCATAAAATTTTAAATACTATTAGTTTCACATTCTATTAACAACTATCATTACTTCATTCAGAAAATAAATTTAATTGTGTTTCAAAAGTTTAGTTTAAAACTGGGTTTACTGTTTTATTTTCAGACCCGAGGCTTGCTTCGAGTCGTACCCGAGAAGCATGCTTTCCTCCCCAGTCAACTATCGGCCACCAAATTTTGACCATAGCATCGCCATCACGCGACGCATCGATCTGTACCCTCGCCACAGAGTCTGGTCGCGTATGGATGGTGCAGCAACTCCATTTCGGCCGTGAACAGGAAAATGGGTCTTAAAACCTATTTTAAATTCGAATTGAAAATTCAAGGGTTTATAAATTATTCTAGTATTTTTCCAATGATCATGAACAACCAACCGAGCTATACTGACGAACTCGAGGCCGACTATCACCTTGATCACTGGGAATTGGCAAAGGTTCATTTCCCAGATCATTTCGAATGCCTGGGTGAAGAGTTATTGAAAAATCCACATTTTTGTTTCTAAAATCCTTTTTTCGAAGGGGATTCACATGGTATTATTGAAATCACGATTTATGAAACTCGAAATTCATGACATTATTGAATGGTACTGCGTTTCATAACTTCCAGGAAAACTATATATATGTAATTTGCTTTAAATTCCTTACTGAAGTAAGATACAGGTTTAAACCAAATTTTTTAACTCGTTTACTTTACTTTTCTTAAATAAATAGGGACAGAGGACTATGGTGCAGGTTTAAAACATGGTACAGGTTCAAAAACAAAATTCCAACTTGTTTTCAATTTATTTCAGAAAGAATAAGGGGAGAGAAGATTGGGATAAATCAGAAAGCTAAGGAAACAGGGAAAAGAAATGTTATTTCCCAGCAGGCATTCTTGGTTTTGATTCATACAAATATTTTTGAAAATTCAATTTAGATGCATCTGAACTATTTTCAGTTAAACACTTTGATCTATGCAAAGCTAGCAACAAATCAAATTGGGTTTGTCAAGTTTTCTTTTTTTTTTCTTTTACTTTCCTGAAGTTAGACAAGAACTAGCATTTTGAAACATCAACATGCACAGTCAAACTACAATCATATACCAAAATTCTTGCATGCAAACAAGTTTAAGTTTCCTATGTCACCCAAGCATACACACAACAATCAAAAAGATTGAGGGAAACAAGGTTTACTCACCTGTCTTTCCCAGAGATTACTGACAGTTCTATCAACAGAGAGGTGAGGCCTGCAACTTCCACTCTTTTCTACTTAATTCTCTTGGGGTTTTAGATCTGAAATTGATGGGTACAGATCTATGATTATTTTTAGTTGTATTCATGCATTCAAATTATCAATGACAGGGGTTTCATTACACTTACCTTTTAGATTTATAGCAGAGAAGATTATTCTTTTTTTTTTCTGAAACTTGAAACCGAAAAAGAAAAATTAAACCTTGATTTTCCTGCAATACAATTAGATATGGTTGTATTAATCCCATGTTATTTTTATTCATCTTAATCATTAAAAATAACAAATTTTTCTTTCCAGATTACTTACAGCTTGAATTAACAGAGAAGCTTTCTTTTCTCTGCAGTTTTGAAAACAGAAACTTAGAAAACAAAACAGCCTTTAATTCTTGATCCCTCCTGCAAATAATTGGATGTCATTGTATTGATTTTTTTTGCTTCATTATAGATTATAACTTCAAATTCAAACTTTAAAAAGAAAAGTTACTTCCTTTTTAAATTTATTCCCAGAAAACAACTGCACTGTCTTGAAACCTGGAACCTTGTTTTAATTCAAATCTGCAGTTTAACTTTGCTTGTGTTAAAACTTGATACAAAAATCATAATTTTTATAAACTATAAAGTTAGAACAAAACTTACCTGAATGTCTAATACTACACTTGATGCTTAAGTAAACACTTCAGATTTTTCTTTGAATTGAAGAAGACAGTTTTTTTTCTTCTGAATTTTTTTTCTTTGAATGTTGAAGTAAAGATTGCAAAGATCTTTTGTTTACTGAGTATCAGGTGTTAGGGGATTTAAAAATTCGAATTTTAGAATGTGAATAGTTTCCTGAAATTTTTTTATTTGAATATTTTATTAAAGAGTTGATGGTTTGTGCCATTTGTACGGAAATATCTTAAGCAATAGATTTTGTTAATCATTCAACTTTATTATGGATGTATGTTTCAGCCTTTGTTGTTTTCAAAGCAAAGAAATCTTTATAAATTTTATTTCCTATATTATATATATACTTTTATAAACCAATACATGTATATATTTATTCATTTGTATATATATGCATATGTACAATGTCAAAAGAAAGGTTGTTTTGACCATTGTATACTCATTCCTCAATGATTTTAAATGCTACTAAATTTTTAAAACATTTATTCCAAATTTAAATTCAACTTAGATTTTAAACTTGAAATATAAACACTTATCTTTTAAAAATTTTAAAATTAAATTCAATGTGTATTAAATTTACTAATGTATGAAATGTTCATACATATAAGATTTTAAATCTAAATGACCTAAAAAAACATTTATCATCTCAATATTTTAAACCCAAAAATAAATTTGGAATTTATTTCATATATTATTTTCACTTATTTTATTTGTTTTAGATTTTTTTCAAATTTATTCTCAAATTAAACCCTAAGAGTTTAAATATATTATTTATTTTAATTGAAAATTTTGGGATGTTACACGATCCCTTCGACTTTCTCAAAATGGAATGAAATCCCAAGGGGTGTTCCATATGTTGTAGTAAGCCTGTACTCTATGTTTCATGTTGGTAGCATGTGTAGATTTTGTGTTACTGACCGATCATTGCTGCAAAATCTAGTTATGTAATCGATGTGATATGATCCGTAGTGTTGAATATGGATCGTACCTGATCCGTCTTAGGGGAGTAGTGAACTTTCATGCTTTTGCTTCATATTGTCATCTATTCTTGATTTTTGGACCCCACATCATCGCTCTGGGCTACTGGCCCAGATGATAATCGAGTCTAACTTATCCAGTCAGTTCGGATATAGCTGGGTCAAAATGCCGGAAAACATTTGCCCGTCAAAGTATGTCTTATTGCGTACATGACGTGCTTTAAATCGAAGCAAGTTAGAGTTGCCAGAGAGAAATCTATCCAGTTTCCTGAAGAGGCGCCACCCTTCTATTGAATTATCTTCCCAAAGTGTTGTATCTCTCTTTGATTGTCATGACGCTTGGTTGATTTCAATTAGTATGAATTCTAAATTATATTCCATTAGTTGTTATCTGTGCCTGGTTCTATGGAGCTAGTAAGATCTGGCTATCTGATCCAGGCTTTTCTTTAATAACTTCAGGTGAAAATTCAATTTCTGTCGATTTAAAGAGATCGAATTTTTGGAATATACATATGCACGTTTTGGAACACGTTCTTGTCATTGGCTCCGGGATGCGTTTGTACGCTCATGAGTCATCACCAATTCCTTCTAGTTTAATTGCAATTGGATTACAATTCCTTGTTCATATATTATTTTATAATGAAATAGGAGTTGTAATAAGTCATTCGATGAGAGGGGACTTCAAATTCTACAGGGATGATGACCTCGAAGCCGTAAGCAAGGAATAATGGAGTATGGCCAGTCATGGACTTGTGCACGACTCTATAAGCCCATAATGTGTTAGGAGTTCATCCACCCACTTGCCTCTACCCTTTTCTAAACGTTTCTTCAGAATGGACTTTAAGATTTTATTCGCAGCTTCGACTTGTCCATTTGCTCGAGGGTGAGCAACTGCCACAAATCTCTTTTTAATATAATGTCATCGGCAGTAGTTTTGGGTTCAACGTTGTAGAATTGGGTTCCATTATAAGTTGCAATAGCTCGTGGAAGACCAAAACAACAAATGATGTTCCGAATAATGAAGTTGATTACTACTTTTTCATTGTGATAGTGGCTAAAGGTTCGGCTTCAACCTATTTAGTGAAGTAATCCACTGCTATGATGGCGTATTTTTCACCACCTTTAGACATCAGCGAGGAGTAGATGATGTCAATATCCCTAAGTGGAAAATGGTTATGGATTGACCATTTGAGTAATTTCCATTGGTAGGGCTCTCAAATTTTTCACAAACATCTAGCACTTATCGCATTGTCTAGAGTAATCAACTGCTTCTCGATTGACAGTTGGCCAGTAATACCTACAACAGAGTATATTCTTTGTTATGGTTTTCCCCTTGGTGTGATCACCGCATTCTTCTTCATGGAATTCTCTCATGACTCGTTTGATTTCATCATGGGTGATACACCAAAGCAGGGGAATGTAGACAGCCCTCTCTATACGTGACTCCTTCTTAGATGATGCAGCGTGAAGCCTTGAGAAGGATCCATCATTTTTCATTCCTCCTTTCAGGAAGAATTCCTCATTGTAGATAATATTTAATAGGACCCATCCATGACACCTTTTTTGGCTCCGTCTCCAAGATCTAATCGATCTCCATTTGTTAATTCTTGGAATGTTAAATACTTCAATCAGGACAAGTCTATTTATTGCATATCCCAGAGCTGGCCAACTTGGCCAGTGACTCATCCTTTTCATTTTATTCTCCGAGGATGTGTGTAATGGTGTAATACTTGAAGTCGACTAGTAGCTCTTGGACCTAGCTGAGATAATTAGCAAGACGCTGCCCCTAGCAAGTTAACCGACTTGGCGTACTACTAACCAAGAATCCCAAAAGATATGTAAAGTCTACACTCCTATTTCTCTAGCAAGTTTGAGCCTGGCGATCAAGGCTTCATACTTAGATTCATTATTTGTCGTAAGGAAGTCGAATTTTTGGGTGTAATAGATCGATCGCTCCTTAAGAGTCATTAACACAACTCCGATGTTAGAACACCGATCATTGGCTCTTCCATCCGTGTACATTTTCCATCGGTTGGTCGGTTCTTCACCGCTCTTTAGATAGTCGTTAGATGTAGTGAATTCAGTTATGAAGTCTTCTAGTGTATGTCCCTAGATAGCTCTCCGAGGGTGATAAGTAATATCGAATTGGCTTAACTCGATATTTCATTTGAGCAACCTTCCAAATGTCTAAGGCTGCTGTAGGACTTGTCATATTGATGGGGTGAGCCTAGAAGTTAGGACAAAAATTTCATGATGCAATCAACAGGCAGTACACGAGCTTTTTCAACTTTGGGTAGTTTCTTCAGCACCTGTCAATCACTTGTTAACATTATATACTGGACTCTGGATCTGATTCTCTTTATGTAACAATGTGACACTTATGGAGTGTACCGACACCATTAAATAGATGTATAAGTGTTCATAATCCAATGGCTTGGATAGAATGGGAGGTCTCTTTAAGTGATATACTAGAGCTTGAAATGCATTTATGCAATCCTGTGTCCATTCAAAGTTCCTCTTCCCTCTCCTGATCAAGTCGAAGAAAGGAATACACTTGTCGGTGGCCCTAGAGATGAAGCGGCTTAGAGTGAAAACCTTCTCATTTAAGTTTTGTACCTACTCATCATCTTCGACACTTGAATGTTTCAAATTGCTTGAATCTTTTCAGGATCGGCTTCGATTCCACGAGAGTGGACGATGAAACCAAAAATTTTCCCGACGCAATGCCGAAAGAGCATTTCAAGGGATTTAGTTTCATTCCATATGTTCATAGAATATTGAATGCCTGCGCTAAGTCATTGGTGTGGTTGTTTAATCGTTGGGACTTCACAAGCATATCATCCACATATACTTTCGCCGATCTCCCGATCTAGTCTTTTAATATCCTGTTGACTAGTCTCTGGTAAGTAGCTTCAGCATTATTTAGTTAAAATGATATCATGACATAACAATATAGCCCTAGATCGGTAATGAAGCTAGCGTGCTTCTGGTTGGGGACATGCATCGGGATCTGGTTGTATCTAGGGTACAGATTCATAAATGAAAGCAGTTCATATCCGTTAGGTGAGTCTACTAGCTAGTCGATCCTCATAAGTGGAAAGCTTCTTTCGAGCATGCTTTATTCAGGTCTAAGTAGTCGATATATGTTCGCTACTTTCCACTATCTTTTCTCAAAAGAACTAGATTGGATAACCATTTCAGGTAGAGGGCGTCATGGTTAAACCTATTTTTTTCAAGTTTATCCACGTCCTCTTTGAGTGCAGCAAATCCCTTTGGATCCATGCCGCGTTGCTTTTGTTTCACCCGAACATTCCTCAGGTCGATATTCGATGCATAGCTCGTGATAGTTGGTGAGATCATATGCATGTCAAAATGGGTCCAAATGAACACATCAAGATTTAGAGAAAGCCAGCTATTCCTTCATCATTGTTGCAATGAACTGTGATCCAATATTCAGTACCCGTGATGGATCACCATGGCTGACTGTAATATCGATTGTCAGCTCGACGGGTGTAGTTTTGGATTCCTTGAGTTCAAATGTAATTATTTCTCATAATTATCAATTTGAAATCTGGTTGGGACAGTCAATGATGATGCTAATGCGCTTTATATTCAATGTACTCACAATCTATTACTCACTGTTCAGGTTGGAATAATGGTCAGTTGCCAATGAGCTTAGGCATTGATTTGACAATTATATCGCTAAGCATCCTTTTGGTCGTAGCCTTGAGTCATCGTAAACACCAGGTATGAGTCACAGTATTGAGCTACCGTAGTCCGTATTTGGATGATTACTGTTCTACCCTCAGTCTCAAGTTGATAAATGTATTGCGTGGACTATTGAGTCTCGTCCTAGTTATGTTTATGCTCCTACCTAATCTCCAAGGACTTAGAGTTGATAAATGAATTGTTGGTTCACATTCATCTTGTTTCTCGCTTATTCCCCCAAGTCTAAGGCATACGTTGATAAGTAGGAAGGCAAGCCATGTCCAATCAGTGATTGATGCTTCCCCTGTCAGACCAAGGGCAAGGATTATTGCGCGGACGGTCAAGTCACGTCCATTTCATATTGCTCTTCTATTTGTATCATGGTAAGTGTGAACGAATGAACGGTTGCGTCACATTCATTCAAAGCTAGATGGACAGTCGCATTTTGATTCATATTCTCCCACCAGATCTAGGGATAGAGTTGACTCTGGTGCAGTCAAGTCACACCCATCCGGTTTTATACTCCTCCTAATTGATCGAAGGAGGGTGCTGGAGAATTAATGATCCAGTCACACTTATTCATGGTTTATTCTCCTATTCGCACTTTGGTGATCGAAATTTTTTCGAAGGACATCTAGGTCACATCCGTTTGTGTTCGATGTGGATTGATATTGACCGTCGACCCAGTAGGACAATATGGAAAACTTGGATCGATATTATTTCTCGACCTAGAGGTATGATATAGCCGGTTGTCTGTAACTTTGGACATCGTTTCGATTGGTTATGTATTGAGTCCTCCTTGTGGTCGTTTCCTTAAGTTGTAAAGATCACTAAGCCAGAGCTATAGTAAAATGTTGTATTCAACTTGTAGTACTTTGTACTCTCGTTCCCATTCTTGGGTTAGCAGAATTAGTTCAGGGACGCTCGAATTTCATCCGTAGTGAGTTTATACTCCTCCTGTCGAGTTCAGGTCGGAGTTTACAGAATATTAAGTGGTCGAATTGCACTTGACTATTTCTTTATAATCATATTTTCCCTCTAGGGATAAGAGTTTGTTGGGGGCTAGTCGAACCGCACCCAATTTGTGTTTATACTCCAATCTACACCGGGGGACTAGAGTTGTTTGCTGGATGGTAGAACCACGTCCATGCCATAGTTTTGATTTTGGGCTTGTCGATGTCCAGGTAAGACTTGGATAGTTCGTTATACCTCAAGCGCAAACCAAGTCATAGATGGACGTAACACATCCTCTTTGGATTGGACGGTCGAACAATGACCAATTTAGGCATGGATTGGACGGTCGAACAACGACCAAGTCATGTGTGTCATACCACACCCACTTCCATTTGGATCTAGTTTCTCCCGAGCATTGGGAATAAGATGAGTGTTCTGAAGAACTTTGAGCTCGAGAAGGAGAGGAGATGGTTAGTTCGCATCCATTTTGAGTCTTGTGTTTTCCCTCAAGTAAAGGGCAAGAGTTGAGGAGCGGACGGTCAAACCGCGTCCACTTTTTGTATTTATACTCCAGTCCATGCTTTGGGGACCAGAGTTATATGATAAGTGGTTGGTCACACCCGTTTGATGTTTATACTCAGGTCTGCGCTCTGGGAACCAAAGTTGATCGATGGGTGGTCGAACTGCGTGCATCTTTTTGTGTTTATACTCCGCTCAACACTCCGAGGGCCGGAGCTTTATGATGGCGGTCAGTCACATCCGTTTGATTTTTATACCTCGGTCTATGCTTTGGGAACCAGAGTTGATTAATGGACCATCGAACCGCGTCCTTCTTTTTGTGTTTATACCCTGATCCGCACTTTGCGTAGCAGAGTTTTATGATGGGTGGTCAATCATACCCATTTGATGTTTATACTCCGGTCCGCGCTCTGGGAACCAGGGTTGATCGACGCACGGTTAAACAACGTCCATATTTTTTGTGTTTATACTCTGATCCGTACTTTGGAAACCAGAGTTATATGATTGGTGGTCAGTCACACCAGTTTGATGTTTATACTCCGGTTCACGCTTTGGAAACCAGAGTTGATTGATGGACCGTCGAACCATGTTTATCATTTTGTGTTTATACTCCGGTCTGCATTCTGGGAACCAGAGTTGATCAATGGATGGTCGAACCATGTCCATCGTTTTGTGTTTATACTCCGATCCATACTATGGGACTAGAGATTTACGATGGGTGTTCTGTCACACCCATTTGATGTTTATCCTCTGGTCCGCACTCTAAGGACCAGAGTTGGTCAATGGATGGTCAAACCATGTCTATCATTTTGCTTTGTACTCCTCTCAGTAAGTCGAGGGAGAGAGTTTTCAGGTGGACAGTCATGTCCACCTCAAGCTACAGTCATGTCCACTTTGAGAGCGGTGGTTGATGAGTAGGCAGTTAGTCACACCTACTATAAGTCAAGCTTTCGAACTGCCTCCTCTATCCAGGGAAGGAGTTAATGTGTGGACAGTCAAATCGCGTCCATTTTAGTTGGACCTTGGTCGTGCTGAGCTTTCGGAGAGGCATAAGTATTTTGGCGAACTTCTAGTATGAGCCAGAGAGTGGGTGGTTGGATTGCATCCACTCCAAGTCTTTCTTTAGTCTCCAAGTCAAGTGTAGAGGTTGATGAGTAGTAAGTGAATAGTCGAGTCACATCCATTTTCCAATTCGAGTCCTTTCCCCCAAGTGAGGGGCATATGGCAGCTGATGAGTGGTTGAATCACGCTCGTCTTAATGATCCTCCAAAGGTCCGATCATGGTCCGTGGAGGTCGGTTGGCGCCCAAATCTAATTTCTTGGTCACCTGCATCGTTTGGAGGTAGTTTCGTTCAAGTTAGTCATAGTTCACAACATAATTGAAAATGAAATAAATCTTATTGATAAGTGAAGCAGAGTCAATTGCTTACTATTCCACTTTGCCTCAGCCCTTCTCAGTTGGAAATCAACCGTAGTTGATCTAATTGATAATCAAGGTCATTATTGGTAAGTGTCGAATGTTCCCTGCCCGCCATTCTATGAGGCTTGCACATATTGTTGTAGCTTTCCTTTCCAGATCTGCTTTCCAATTGCATCTCGAAGGTGTCTACAATCGCTGGTGTTATGATCGTGTGCATCTTGAAATATATAACATTTCTTGGATTTTTTTGGATTTCGATGGACTCTCTCGAGGCTAGTTTCCAGTATCGCTTCGAGTCTCGAGTCTCCAAGTAGATTTTTTGATTGAATCATTCAAAGGGGTATATGACCCGGATTTCGGGATTCTAGGTCGTCTCCTAGAATCCAAGTCCTCATTTATAGCCTCAGTGCTGCCCTTTCTTTGACTACCCTCATCCAACGGGTTTGCGTCGTTCTTCCTCCTAGTCTGTTATACTTCCTCCTTTCTTAGGTTCTGGTTCACTTTGTAACATAAATGATTCAAGGTCATATGAGGCTCTCAAGGTAATCAATCATGAAAGTGTGTCTCGGGGTGATTACTCTTAGCAACATTATCGCTATGGTATTTTCACAGGGAATTTTCACTTTAGTGACAACACTATTAAATCTCTGCCAATAGTCTTTGAGCGGCTCGCCTGGCGCTTGGGATAAGTTGGGGAAACCCCTTAGCCAGCTGATTAACAAGGAGATGGACTTGGGTGGTGATCTTGTAAATCACATGATCGATTTCTACTTCCCTAGGGAATATAAGAAAGAAGCGGCATTTAATTGCGTTCGCCGCTCTGGAGAAATTCATGTGCCCTTCATTTTTCATGAGATGCTCTTGGGGTTCTGTGTTTACAGATTACACCAGCATAGTTGGCATATCGAATCTCTTAGGATATTCTGCATATTAAATTGCTTCAATGAACGGGCTTTGTTATACTGCCTTTTGGCAAGGCCGTGACACCAAGAAATTGACTAGAAATCAAAGACAGTTCATCCCGAAGATCGGTTATACACAGGTTCACTTTGGATATCGATGAATTTTTTCCCGAGTCCAGATCGAGCTACAGTTAAAAATACACGACAATCAAAGTTGTGGAAGCCAACATCCCAAATTTCAGGTCAATTCAAGTTCGTATGCTGAAGATATGGTCGATACAAATCAAGGAAAACAACACAATCACATCCATCACTTCATATCCATCATGTTCGTATCGATCAATGATGGCCTTTTACGTATCGATCGAATATCATGTCGATCCAAGTAACCATACTTCATATCCATCGTTGCCATCTAGTTCGTATCCACCAAAGGTAAAGCTTCATTCGTATCCATCCATCATGAGAATGTAGTTCGTATCCATCTGCCGACTTTGTTCGTATCCATGAAAAACCCTGTTTCGTATCCATCATTTTGCATCTTCTTCATATCGATTGAGTATGCACTCCACTCCTATCACCTAAGTTTACTTCGTATCGATCAACACGTATAGAATCGAAATAAGTACACCACTGGCATCGATACGAAAATGGACACGAATGAAGTCACTTTGATGGATACGAACCAATAGTAAGAACAAAGGGTGGAGTAGATGGATGCGAATGAAAGGATATGGATTGATACAAGTGGAGTTCGAAAAGGGTGAAGGCTCATTCAACATTGCATCGAAAATGGATCAAGCCTTGAAAATAGAGCCACATCACCAACGCGCACATGCTTGGTATCAGTACGAATAAGTATCGATGCAAATTGATCGATACGAACCAAGCAGCATAAAGAAAGTTCTAATTCGTATCGATCATATCTTGAGATCTACAAGTCTAAATGCTATGAATTTTTCATAGGAGCTTGCGTACAACCTAAAGAATGGTCCTGCTCAATTTTCACTCAATTGGACCAAATCTTGATGGATACAAAATTGGTTCGTATCAACGGACCGAGTGCAAATCACATGGGATCGATCGCGTGAGCTCACACACATGCCAAAAGAAGTCTTCCGAGATCTGAGCGAGATATATTCAGCCAACACCTATAAATAGCATTCCTGAGCCTATAGAAAGAGGATTTTTGGCTCTCCTACGTCCAGACTCTACCGGAATCATCACTACATTACAATTGTACTGTTGTAATCAATTGTAACTCATTGTAATCAGCGAACAAAAAAACCAATAAAGCTGCAACCCTTCAAAGTGGACATAGGCTACAATGCCGAACTACTATAAACCATGTGTTTCTACTACATTCCTTTGAATATTTTGAGCGTTCTTCGTATTTTATTCTTTATAACTAATTATCTATGATCTGTGATTGTGAACGGGTTCATATGTCGGCAATTGGGTGTTTGTGACCATTTTTGGCACGAACAGGCTTCAACGGAGGGAAATGCCCCGGTCGTGCTTAGTCCAGTCCGTTTTTAAGTTACGGCTATTTGTAATGCTTGTGAATGTTGTATGCATGATTGTCCAACGTGTGATGGATTGATGATAATTTACTTAGAGTTCAACCGAAGAAAATTTGCTATTTGCTTGAAGTTAGCGCTGGCTCGCTTGGAGTCGCTGAATTTGAAGTGCTGGGTTGGTGACGAACGGTGCTTGGAGTCATACTGGTGTTTGCTTGGAGAAAATATTGGTTTCACCCGAGTTTGACCTTAGGCCGGAACTTTATGGGTTCGCTTCTAGTCGAACAGGTGACTGCTTCAGGTTCGACTTTGACGATGGATAACTATACTTTGAGATGGCATAATAAACGGCGTTGGGCGGTCGTCACACAAGCCATCGTATCATAGCTGGCAAGTCAGGCATTTAGAAGCTGGTCTTTCAAGAGTAGTCATAATGTACCCTAGAAGCTTGATCCATTAACTGATCCTAGTTCATTTCATATCATCTTGGTTCTCCAGCCTTTAGGTGTACCGGTTGAGTAGCAGTTTCTTGTCCATTCTTTAGCTGCAATTAAGCAGCTGCCGCTTGATCCCTTCTGCCCTGGTCAATAACAGAATGTAAGAGAAGTGTATAGAAAGCACCGTCTTTAAGTTGAGTTCAAATCCATAATGCAAGGGTACTGCGCTGTGGCATGGGTTCGAGTTCTTGGCACCCAAAAAGAAATTTGAGCTATTTTTTCAAAAAAATGAACCGTACCCGATCCATATTTAAAAAATGGATCGTACCTGATCCATATAGTGATTGGTCGAATTTCCATGGTGTGGGATTGGTGGTATAGGGATCTTTATTGTTGAGTGTGGAGGGATTGGTCATATGACAGATCAGTCATACGAAGGATCGATCATATGGAGGAATTAGTTATATAAAGGATCAGTCATATGACAGATCGGTATACATATATGCTGGAGGGATCGGTATACATATATGTTGGAGGGATTGGTATTGAGCATGTACATGTAAAAAGGGATCAGTAATAGGCATGGAGGGGTTGGCCATTTGGCCTTGAGAGAGGGATTGGCCATTTTGGCCTTGAGAGAAGGATCGGCTATTTTGAGGGATCGGCCATCTTGGCTTTGAGAGAGGGATCAAACATTTTGAGGGATAAGACATTTTGGTCTTGGGAGAGGGATCAACCATTTCGGCCTTGATAGAGGGATCAACCATTTTGAGGGATCAGCTATTTTGTCCTTGAGAGAGGGATCAACCATTTTAAGGGATCGACCATTTTGGCCTTGAGAAAGAGATGGCCATTTTATCCTTGAGAGAAGGATCAACCATTTTGGCCCTGACAGAGGGATCGACTATTATGAGGGATCGGCCATTTTGGCCAACTTGAGTGCAAACTTTAGCATCTAATCCCAGTACTTACATACTTGAGTGAATCTGATCCCTTCCAAATGGACATGAACAACTCCAAACAAGAACATTAGCATAATCAAATCCTTTAAAAATATGGGAAGTAGAGTTAGTTCCTCTTGTAGGATTGATTTCACCCTAGAGGGGGGGGGTGAATAGGGTGATACTAATAATAATAATAATAAAAATTAATGTGGAAATAATTCAACATAGATAATAACTGAATAATAAAAGCAGAAATAGAACAACACAGGTTTACCCAACTTTGGCAAAACCCTTCCCATGTTCTTCCCCTAAGGTTTCAATTAGAAATTAAGTAGTCATATGCTTACACACGTAAACTTACGACACTCGCTATCGACTAACCTAACTCTATGCTAAAAACCCTGTCACAACTCAGCCACTGAGTTGCGAATTCTCAAACTATGCCCCATAGTTTGTACCTAGTTACACAACTAGAAACTTAAGCAATATAAAAGAGAAAAATGACAAAATACAAAAATATAAAATAAAAACCCTATTTCTCAAAGTTGAAGCCCAAATTTATATAAAACAAAACCGGCCCATCCATCATATAACTCAAGAAAATGTCTCCATTTTCTTTTATATTTCGAACACCTTGTTTCATTTGCAAACTGGAATTTAGGGTTTTCTTCAATTGAAGTCGCCGATTCTAATTGTTCGATTGCAGTGTTTGTTCCTTTGATGTCTTCATCAGTCGACTCCTGGCTTTGACAACTTGCGGCTACTCCAATGTGTCGAGCTTGAATGCTATGAATTGGTATATCATTTTTTATTACAATTTCGATTTTGCTTGACTTTGATTCGAGTTACAAATTATTTCGTGATTTGGCATGCTCTAGAATTTTTCTTGAACTTAGATTGATAATTTTTGTCGATGATGATTTTTGGATTTTATAGGGATCGATTCCCTTAGTTTAACTTTGGTTTGAATATTTCGTGATTTTGTTTTCTGCGTTGATTTTTATCATATAACTGTGGTGATTCTGACTTATTCATCAGATACGAGTTACTCCATATATTTATGATGAATTTGAATCTCTACGTTCTTCACTGCTATAACTTGTTCGATTCTACCATGGTCACTATGGCTTTGATTTTGGCATGACATGATTATTGACTTTGTTTGAAAACTGCTGCCTCGATTTGAAACTGCTACCGTGATTTTTGTTCGAACTGCACCAATGGACTTTCGAAATTTGATTTGTTAAGTTCGAACTTGTTGTGCTACCTTGATTCATGACTCACAACTTGATCAATTCATGCTACTGGTATTTACTGTAAATATGTATAATTTTCTGACTTTGTTATATATTTGCATTTGAGTCTGAATGTTGTGTTGATGTTCATGCAGTTGAGTTAATTCATTCATGTTATACTGCTTTGGTTGATTGTCTTCATACATATATACATACATATATGTATGTATACATATGTGTGATTGACTTGATTGCACTTGTTCGATTGTTGCTTGATCACTGTCACTACTTGTTTGAAGTTTTGAATATGCTAGTATATGATTTTTGTTTGATGATAATAAACATATATATATATGTATGTATATTTCATTTAAATGTATTTTTTATTGTACTATTTTATTTTCACATAATTAAATAAATATTTGCTGAATAAAATAAATAACACAGAATTTAAATTCAAACAGATATTTTATTCAAACAAATATTTTATTATAATTCTGAATAGTACAAAATTTTGGGCTCTCACTATATACACAAAATTTCAATTGCAATACAACTTCAAATTACAACACATTTTTTCACTACAAAATTGTTACATACATTTGCACCTCACTACATATCACTCATTCACTCGTATTTATCTTTAACTATTTTCCAGATTGAATCCAACATCTGAATTATCTACAAAATAACCACTGACGCAGTAAAATTGGAAAAGAAATATTTTTTCAATGTAAAATAAAATGTGTGTTATGAAAAATATTATTTGCCTCAGTTATTTGGGTTGTTCGTCATTATTTTCGTTTTTGAATTCATCAAATATGAAAAACCTATGGCATGCATAATGTATCACCGTACATGCCACAAGGCCATGCACACTGATACACACTTGATAAAACTGCAGGGATAGGTAAGCACAAGGTCAAACCCAAGCCATAAGCTGGATTCGACTCAGGAGCAATACAAAAGCATTACAAAATTGTCGAGCACAAGTTCTCATGCAACAAGAATCCAAAACCAAACAATGCTAACAAGTGCACAAATGTGTACACATGAGAACATACTCGACAGTGGAGTCATGAAGCAACCAACCCAGACTTGTACAGACCAGTGTGTACGACAAAGCACCAAGCAATTCAAGTGTTCATATTCAAGAGATCAGAGTATGTGGAGACCAAACCCAAGTGCAATATCAAAACAGATGAACATAACCAGACCTGGCAACATGAAAGCATGAATAATCAAAAAATCAAAGTGCACTCAAATTGCATAGCTCTATATGAAACCAGGCTCCGTGAACACACACATATATACATACATAAATGTATGTATACACGTGGAGATGACCAGCATTCAAAGTGTAGACAAATTCCAAAATCAAGATGAAGCCAGTGAAACTAGACTAGACTCCGGACAAATAAACGCAACATCAATGTAACTCAAGCAAACAGGTGCAGGTATACAACAACCAAATGAAGACTCCAAGAGGAACAAGTGAAGGATTTCAAAACGAAAGTAGTTGAAGCATATGGAAGTACACATGTAACCTGAACCAGTAACAAGCAATGAGCAGAAGAAGGCATCATATATATGTACTCGAGGCAACCAGACTACATGCATAAATGCAACTAAACTCAACTTGACCAGGAAAAAGGCACCAGGACCAGTGAACAGTGAAAGGAAACAAATGCAAACAAACCAAGCAAACGTACAATCAATACAACCAAACCTAGAGTGATGCAAGAGAACAGAGAGATGGTTTGAGAACCATGTACAAAGCAAATGACAGTGCATATAAGCACATATATATGTAACATGTCAAAGACATAAACCAAAGTATATGTGGAACCAAACCACCAGGTTAAATGGAGGAAGAGCAAGGAATTCCAAACATACATATATACATGCGAAAACACACATGTATACATGTATATATATGCGGCGACAATATAGGATGCAATGAGGTAGTAAACAAAAATGACATACGCATATGGACATGTACTCAAAGCATCATCAATGAACTAAAATTCAAACCAGGGTCAAGAATAAAACAGTCTTGTGCACCAAAACAGTGACAAAGAACCAGTGCAGTTAAATCAAAGTGATGCATGAGGCATGTACAAGATAGCAACTCAGAGGAACCATATAACAACATGCAGTGCAACATGAAAACCACAAAACACGTAGCTCACATATATACATGCATAAATACACATGTATTGTAACGACCCGCAAATCCGTACCCTTTGAGTCAACACTATTCTAAAACAATCAACTCAAGTTGCACAGAAATACGAACCATTTGGTTAAAGAAGAAGAGGTAGAAGGAGAGAAAATAGGAAATAACATCAGAATCTAACCATCGCAGCGGAATAAAATATAATAGATAATAAATGATCTTTACTCAAATCAAATATATTTCTGTTTATATATTACATTATCAGTGTACATCAGTCACAACTCAACGTCAATAACATACACTGGATACACAATTAAACAACACAGCGGAACATATATATAAACAAGTACGAGAGTACGTATCGTCGTCCAACTCGTCTCCTAAGCTCCACAGCATAAAATCCTGTATCCTATAATACTCGGTCTGACCTGAGCATTACAGTTAAATAACACCCGAGTCAGTCTGGAATACCAGCGTGAGAAAATCACACTCAATTGATTATTAAAGTTTCGAAAATCCTTTTGAAAACAAAAGCATCTCGTAAGACCACGCCACAAATAAACATGTCGGGTTTTTACCTTACGATAGCTAAAACAATTTTTATAGAAGTCCTCTGATATTATAATAGGGTCTATATACAAATACTTATAAAATAGCTGAAATTATTACATCATTAAATTCCAGCTACTAGCCACAAAGTGGGTAATACAAACAAAACTCGTACAAGGCTCGTAGGGAAAATGGATTTCCAACTAATGACTAGGCACTTGGGTACCACCTGTTACACTACGTGGCCTAGATCACAGTACCGAGGAGTACACCCGCTCCCCTGGAAAACAAGACCGGGACTACCCCTTACTGGATAATCCCGAGTGAGATCACCCCGCGGTTGGGATCAGCAACCGCCCACTAAGCCGAAATAAAAGGAACATCTATGCAGGGATGACCTCACCCTGCTTGGGTGCTACCCACCTAGCCTTGCTGCATAACCCCTGATTTTCAGTCATTCCCATTTGATGAGGCTTGAGGCTAAGCGTTACCTTTTAGAACATATCCCTTAGAATGGCCATCGTCCACCTGACGATGTTTCGCAAGCATTCATCCATACAAGTCCGTCCCGGGTCCGAACGGAACCGAAGGCACTATTCCTATTACATCCATTTTGAAAATATTCTCAGGACTAGTATCGACTAGCCCTTGCACTTCACTACTCCATCTTCGAATCCAAACTCGTTTCCCACGAGGCGACAAACCGGATCGAAGTGGTTTTCGAGAAATAAATCTCGATCCCGGTCTCTTCGAAACGATCAACGTATTTGTCCAATATTGATAGTCGGTGATTGAACTATCAATTTATATTCACAAACAACCATCAAACAATAAATAATTTTCCAAATTATTTATTTATCCAAAATATCTTTACAAGATATATTTCAGATTTTAACCCTTTTTGAAAACAGTTTCAAACATATTCCTTTCCCGGAATAATTTTCCAATATTTATTTCCACTGAAACACCAAGTATAAAATACTTTTAGATTTTAAAATAATTTAAAAGCACTTTATTATAAAATATACTTCATAGCCTTAAAAATTTAAAAATACTTTAATACTTTATTAAAATATATACTTAGGAATATTTAATAAATAAGGCTACTTTTATAAAATATAAAACTAGATTTTTCCTTTAAAACAAATACCAAGTCATTTAATAATTACTACGATAATAGTTTTGAAAAATATTTATTTTAGAATTTAAACATTTAGAAATAATAAATTTTCTAAGATATGCTTTTTAAAACAACATTAAAATCTTTAACTTATATTTAAATTTGCTTGAAAATCATACCTGGCTATCCAGGGAAACACTCTTCTCTTTCACATCTTTTAAAAATAAATCACCATTTATTTTTAAACGAATTTCCGTTCCTTTATAAATTTCCACTTTGAATCATATTTAAAATATCCACCGATATTTTATTTTACTTGATAACCCAGTTTAAAAATTCCAAAATCTCACTTCCCTTTTAAATTTCAAATCCCAAAACACTTTAATCAATTTACAATTTATTCCAAATTTACTTTGCTTGAAATAAATTTTCTTTCTTGCTTTACTTATTTCAAATTTCATTAACATTTAGATTTTATTTCCTCATTTTGAGTAAAAACCTTTTTAACTGAAGATACCAATTTCAGATTCCCAAAATTCCTTCTTTATCTCTTAATTAAATTTAATCCTTAAATTTAAAAATAAATTCTTTATTATTTCAAATAATATCGCTTAAGCTTTACAATTTATTATTACCCCTAATAATTCAAATTCCTCTTATTCCAAATTTGTTAGAGTTTTGCAATCACTTTTATTTTATTTTATTTTCACTTCATTATTAATTTATTCCAATTCTCTAGAATTATTTTACTTAAAAAAATTACTCTTTTATTTCTTTCAAAAATACAATTCTAGAGATTTGATAATTTATTTTACTGAGATATTCAATCCAACCATACTATTCAATAATTCAATTATTCATAAAATCATCACAGGATATCAAATATTCAGAACACAGAATATTAAATAATCTAAATAATTTCGAGGAATCCAGTTGGATCCCTCCAACTTGTTTTCCCTGCATCCAAAGATGTTAGCACAACATAAAATACTAATCTCATTTAAAAGTCCTAACGGTTATGCATGATTAGTAGATATTCAAATTCCTGATATAAATACCACAAGTTGATTCAACTGTATGATTTTATATGAACACCATATCCATCATTTCTAAAATTGGAATATGCGTCTAACAAGGGTAGTTATGGTTTTTGTTTGATTCTTATTGAAGTTTAATATTTATATTCAATTTGAGATTAATGTTGGATTAATATCGATCACTTTATCTCTATTTTTCTCTCACACTATTATTCTTTTGCTGATAACAAAAGGGGGAGAGAAAAGTTAAGATTTTGTAAAATAGAATCAAGCAAAGGTCAAATAATTTTTCCATATGCAACTAGGCTCATTTGAATATATTTCTATTTGTATGCATATATGTAGGGGGAGCATCATGTAGAGAGGAAGCATTTAAATAGGGGGAGCAATTAGAGTATATAATTGGTCAAATACATTTAACACGGTCAAAATCTTAAATATATGTTTGTTATCATCAAAAGGGGGAGATTGTTGAATATGCGCTTATATGTTTTTGTTTGATGATAATAAACATATATATTCATTTAAATGTATTTGGTTATGTACTATTTTGTTTTGCATAGATTAAATAAATATTTGTTGAATAAAATAAATTATACAGAATTTGAATTTGAATTCAAACAGAACAAGTTACACAGATTTTGAATTCAAACAGAAATTTTATTCAAACAAATATTTATTACAATCTTGAATAGTACAAATTCATGCTCTCACTATACATATACATTTTTGATTACATCACGATTACATCACAAATATTTCAATTTACATTTATAACCTCACTACATATCACTCACACTCGTATTTTGCCTTCAACTGCATTCCAGTTTGAATCCAGCATCTGAGCAATCTGCAAAAATATTCACTAACGCAGTAAAATTGAAAAAGAAATATTTTTGCAATATAAAATGAAATACGATTTTTGAAAAAATGGTTTGCCTCAGTTATTTGGGTTGTTCGTCATTATTCACACTTGATTTCATCACAAAGTAGTGCACATAGATATTACAGGGACAGGTAATCATAAGTGGCTGCAATACACACGTGTACATTCATACACGTGTGCATTGCCTCGCCAACTCGTGTGCACAGCTCCAACCAGAAATTCAAGTTCAGACCAAACAGTCGAAGACATGAATGCAACAAAGTTCACAAGTGCAGACACATAGAGCAGTCATAATGAAACTGCAGTGAAGCTACTGAAGGCAACATGAAGCAACAGTCAGACCAAAAGGCTACATGAAGTATGCAAGTCCATTCTCTTCATCAAACAACATAACAGCAAATACCACATGCCACTGGAGAAAATGTATCACTAGCAGGGATGAACACTCGAGAATGGACAAGTCACGACAGCTACTCAATGATACAGTAGCAAACTACAGTGATGCAGCCAGTACCAAGCTACATGAAGAACCAGAATACATGTACAGGAGGATAAATGCATATTATCACAAGTACATATACCAAGTGCATGACTAAACTAACAAATGCAAACTCAGTAAACATATATGCACATGAACAACATGACATGAACAATGCAAAACAACGACACAGTGGCAACATGCTCGAAGACTACACAAATGACCAAGTACAGGTGAAGTAAATCATGTCAAAGAAAATGCATGAAAGCTACAAACTGCAACATGCTTGAAGATGGTTACCAACACAAGACTGCAACCAAAAGGTCAGAGATACACAAGTTTACATGTGTGCCAATACCAAATGCATGTAACCAAGACAGTACAACATTACAAGAGAACAAAGACCAAATGAAGTCAGCAGTGATAATGGTCGAGAATTATACAAATGTTTGAAGACTACAGATGAAGCCAGAGACAGTGTAAGTACAGGTGAACAACGACTTCAAATTCAAGTGCAGACCAGAGGAACCAGTGAAAATAGTGGACATCAATTACACAAATTCAATTACAAGAACATCACAAGTTGCCAACATACACTTCAGGTCAACATTAATGAATGTATATGACTACACTGACACAAAGCACAAAAGTGCAACAGCAAATGCAATGACCGTGTACAGGTGCAAGTGAATCAGAATGAAGCATGCAACAGCAGTACCAAGTGACATGGTGAAGTAGTACAAAAGAAGCAGTGGCAATTCACAGTGAAGTCGAAATCATGGAAGAACCAGTGAATTCGAATTGATGACAGTGTATCAATACGTCTTTGAAAAAGTCAGAAATGAAAAAGGGGAAAGTTTCTGCAGTGACAATCGAACGCGTGAAATCAAAACCGTGATTATCAAGTTAAAACATATCAGGAAAGCCGTGAGTATCACGTGTAACAAAATCAGGAACGACGTGCGCTTCAGGCAATTAAGAATTTAGGAAAGTATCAAGTTAATTCGAACGAATTCAAGTGTCTCAAATTCATATAAATCCAATCCCAAATTCACATCATCGACTATCGAGTTCAATCAAGAGCAATCAAGTTAAAGCAAGCAATTGAACCAGCAAACGAAGAATTACATACCGCAAATTCAACGAACTCGGTCATCAGAAGAAGCAGCTGCAACAATTCACAATTTCAAAGTTAACCACAATCGAATATCAGAGAACAAGCGACGCAAGCCATCAAATCAGAGAATCGAGCATCAGAACGAAGCCCTAATTCGAGAAAGAGCCGAAGCCCTAATTCAACAAAGAGAGGCCGACATTTTTCACAAGCAAAAGAAGGGAACGGGTTGAAAGAATAGTGGGCCGGCCTAATTATTAAAAAGGGGGTTTAGCTTTTAAATTTTATAAAAGGGGTTTTTTAGTTTTTATAATTGAGCAAAAATTACGTATTCACATTCGTATTTTAATTTTTTGCTCCTGCGGTTATTTTTGAAGTTGTTTTTTCTTTTCGTGTCAAAGAATTTGTAAATCACCACCTAGAGTTTAGGTAGTGTCAGATTGTCTATTTAGAATTAGTTCAGTGAGCAGGGAGTGCGAGTTTGCAAAGCTCTATAGGCGGGAGCAGTGTTTGCGAGTAAGCGAAACTCTATAGGCGGGAGCAGGGTGTGCGAGTCTAGTAGAGTGTTTGTGAGCGGGAGCAAAAGGGTCTGCGAGTCTAGTAGAGTTGTTGTAAGCGTGATACTGTTTAATCTAATAGAAATCTGTGAATGCAGCAGTAGGCAGGGGTTGCCGAAGCTGGGTAAATTTTGTGTGTGATTTACTTTTCAGCATATTTATTTCTGCAGTTTATTTCTGTGTTTAAATCGAGAAAATTTGCTATAACCCTATTCACCCCCCCCCCCCTCTAGGGTTAATCTAGATCCTACAAGTGGTATCGGAGCCCGGTATATATTTTATTTAACTCTAGAGTCATGAATCCGTCAAATAATGCTTTTTCTGAGGGGCAATCTATCGTTAGGCCACCCATGTTTAACGGGAATGATTATGCTTATTGGAAAGTTAGGATGAGTATTTATCTTAGTTCCGTTAATTATGATGTTTGGGATATTATTGAAACTGGCTATAAACCTCCCACTATAATCGTTGGTGGTACTGAGATTCCTAAACCTAAGGATAGATGGGATGCTAACGATAAGAGATTGAAAACAACAAATGCTAAAGCCATGAATGCTTTGATATGTGCTCTTGATAAAAATGAATTTAATAGAATTTCTCATTGTACAACAGCACAGGAAATTTGGCACACTTTGGAGGTGACACACGAAGGAACTTCTCAAGTCAAGGAGTCTCGTCTAGCCCTATTCAGCAATGAATACGAGAACTTTGTGATGGACAAAGGCGAGAACATAAAAGACATGTTTGGACGCTTTTCAACTTTGGTGTACAACGCTAGAGCACTTGGGAAGGTATTCACTGAGGTAGAGCTTGTGCGGAAGATACTACGAGTCTTACCAATGAACTTTGAGGCAAAAGTCACGGCAATCCAAGAATCGAAAGATCTGAGTAAGCTAAGCATGGAGGAGTTGATTGGAAACTTGATGACATATGAGCTTGAGCTAAAAGCAAAGGAAGAGCGCAACAACTCCGAACCAAAGAAAAAGACGATTGCCTTAAAGAGCAAAGAAGAAAGCGATGAAGAAGATCCAATTGAAGAGCTTGCAATGGCTGTCAATAATCTTAGAAAATGGTCGAAATTCAAGCCACGCAAGAAGAAAACAAATCGTAATAGGCCAAAAGATTCTGACAATTCCGATAATGAACCGACATGTTATAACTGCAACAAGCCTGGCCACATCAAACCAAAATGTCCACTTCTCAAAAACAACAAAGGAAAGAAAAAGGCGAAGAAGGTATTTGCAGCGACTTGGGATGATGAAGAAGGAGAAGAAGCTTCGGATAGCAGCGTAGAGGAGGCTAACTTGTGTCTTATGGCGAAATCAAATTCAGATTCAAGCTCAGAGGAATCTAGTGAGGAAGGTGAGTATTCCTATAGAGATCTTGTTTTTATGTGTTCTGATCTTACTAAAGTAGTTGATGCTCTTGAATCTAAAATTGAAAAACTGAAAACTGATAGGAGAGAACTTGCCCGTAAAAATTTTAGGTTAGAAACTGAACTTGAAAATATTCAAAACCTAGAATGTAAAAGATGTAAAGTTTTAGATTCAGAATTGACAAAACTTAAGAATAACTCTGAGAATCTTGAAAAAGAAAACTTGAATCTTAAGGAAACCATCGACACTAGGAAAAAGGATTTTATAAATCGATGCACCTCACTTGTCACTGAAAATACAACACTAAAAACCAAAGTCCAAAATCTTGAGAAATCTTTGAATAACTTTTCAAGAGGCGAAAAATCTTTCAACATGCTATTGGGAAATCAAATTTTTGCTAACAACAGAAAAGGACTTGGTTTTGGGAAAACACAAGCTGAGGATAATGCAAAAGGGAAAAGTGTCTTTGATATATGTGAAATAATTGGACATCATTCTGAAAATTGTAGTCATAGGAACAAGAACACAAAATTTATACAAGTTTGGGTTCCTAAGAATTCTACAAACAAATTTCATGTCTATTGGAACAAGAATGAAAAGTCTAAACAAGTTTGGGTTCCAAAGGGTTTGTTTATTCATAATGTTACTGCCACTAACAATCATGGACCTAGAAATAGGTCACAAAAATCTTTCATCGTGTAGGTGTGGTGGCAGGCTAAGGAACGACAACGGTGTTCTCTGGATTTTGGCTGTTCCAGAAACACAACGGGCAACAAAGCAAAGTTCCTTAGCCTAGTATAAAGGTGACAGAATCACAATGGGCAATCACGTAAAATTATCGTAAAGGTAAAACAGGTGAAGGTATAATTCTGTGATAATATGCACCATATTCTGAATTAAATCATCCAAAATTGTGATAATGAGATGATGTCTTTAATTCTGACTTATTCTTAATTGATATGATTTCTTTTGACTTGTTCTTACTTTGATTTGTGTTTAAAAGAAGACCAACCATCCTTTCATCATTGAATTTAATTTGTTTAGTCAAATGATGGTATCTTATTGATCCTTGATTACTCGTGCTACACTTAAACATATTTTGACATTTTGATCACTGCTTGTAAATTTGCACGATTTCAAACTCATGTGAAAAAGGATTTTAAGAAATTGTTGAAACTTCAAGAAATTGTTTTTGAAATAATTAAGATGTTGATTGACTGTTGATTACTCATGAATATAATTGTTTATCCTATGGTTTCTGAAATTAACACCATGATATTTGTTTGAGTGTGAACATGGCTTCAATTCAAAGTCCAAAGAATGTCATTTAAATTGTTGCTAAAATTGGGTTTGAAATTTTTGATGCACACTTCATGTATGGTTTACCAAATCCAGTTAGTGATATTTTGGATTGAAAAAGAAATTCAGATGCAATTCATACTAGTAATCTAGTTGATAGAAAACTTACGAGTTGAACGTGATTTATTCATTTGCTGCATCGTTTTTTTTAAAAGAAAATATCTGCATATTTTTCACTTGAAATAATTTTTCATTTAGCAGAATTTTTTTTCTCATATAACCCCTTCGAGAAAATAATTGTTTGACCATTTTTTTCAGATTAGTTAATTTTATTTGATTTTAAATGACAAAGTTTGACTAATCTGACTCCCTTTGATTATCGAAAAGATAAATAGTGATTGAAAAAGAGATAAGTGTTGATATCTATCATATATTATAACTCGAGAAAGTATAATTAAAAATTTCTTTAGAATTTCATAACAAGAGTTATAAAAACTTTTTGTTGGATAATAATTCCATGACCATTTCTATTTCTATCATCTTTCTATCGAACATCACTCATCAAAATCATATTTAATATGTAAATTTGTGGTAGTTTACAAAGGAAATCATTTGTTCTTCAATATCTTTAAATCGGTGAAGGAAATTATTTGTGCTTCAATTTCTTATATTCAGCAATTAAAAATAAATAAATATTCAAAGTATTCACTCTCATTTAAAAGTCCTCATGGTTATGCATGGGTGAATTACTTGAATTTTTTTTATTATTATGTGCTTCCATGCTCATTTAAAAGTCCTTACGGTTATGCATGTATGGAACGCATATCAAAATTAAATTGTTTAAATAGACAAGTTGATTCTAATCCCATTTAAAAGCCCTCACGGTCATGCGTGGTTAGAAGATACTTGATTTCGTTTTTTTTTTAAAAATTAATTCGAATACTACTAATCTCATTTAAAAGTCCTAACGGTTATGCATGATTAGTAGATATTCAAATTCTTGATATAAATACCACAAGTTGATTCAACTGTATGATTTTATATGAACACCATATCCATCATTTCTAAAATTGGAATATGCGTCTAACAAGGGTAGTTATGGTTTTTGTTTGATTCTTATTGAAGTTTAATATTTATATTCAATTTGAGATTAATGTTGGATTAATATCGATCACTTTATCTCTATTTTTCTCTCACACTATTATTCTTTTGCTTTTAACAAAAGGGGGAGAGAAAAGTTAAGATTTTGTAAAATAGAATCAAGCAAAGGTCAAATATTTTTTCCATATGCAACTAGGCTCATTTGAATATATTTCTATTTGTATGCATATATGTAGGGGGAGCATCATGTAGAGGGGAAGCATTTAAATAGGGGGAGCAATTAGAGTATATAATTGGTCAAATACATTTAACAAGGTCAAAATCTTAAATATATGTTTGTTATCATCAAAAGGGGGAGATTGTTGAATATGCGCTTATATGTTTTTGTTTGATGATAATAAACATATATATTCATTTAAATGTATTTGGTTATGTACTATTTTGTTTTGCATAGATTAAATAAATATTTGTTGAATAAAATAAATTATACAGAATTTGAATTTGAATTCAAACAGAACAAGTTACACAGATTTTGAATTCAAACAGAAATTTTATTCAGACAAATATTTATTACAATCTTGAATAGTACAAATTCATGCTCTCACTATACATATACATTTTTGATTACATCACGATTACATCACAAATATTTCAATTTACATTTATAACCTCACTACATATCACTCACACTCGTATTTTGTCTTCAACTGCATTGCAGTTTGAATCCAGCATCTGAGCAATCTGCAAAAATATTCACTAACGCAGTAAAATTGAAAAAGAAATATTTTTGCAATATAAAATGAAATACGATTTTTGAAAAAATGGTTTGCCTCAGTTATTTGGGTTGTTCGTCATTATTCACACTTGATTTCATCACAAAGTAGTGCACATAGATATTATAGGGACAGGTAATCATAAGTGGCTGCAATACACACGTGTACATTCATACACGTGTGCATTGCCTCGCCAACTCGTGTGCACAGCTCCAACCAGAAATTCAAGTTCAGACCAAACAGTCGAAGACATGAATGCAACAAAGTTCACAAGTGCAGACACATAGAGCAGTCATAATGAAACTGCAGTGAAGCTACTGAAGGCAACATGAAGCAACAGTCAGACCAAAAGGCTACATGAAGTATGCAAGTCCATTCTCTTCATCAAACAACATAACAGCAAATACCACATGCCACTGGAGAAAATGTATCACTAGCAGGGATGAACACTCGAGAATGGACAAGTCACGACAGCTACTCAATGATACAGTAGCAAACTACAGTGATGCAGCCAGTACCAAGCTACATGAAGAACCAGAATACATGTACAGGAGGATAAATGCATATTATCACAAGTACATATACCAAGTGCATGACTAAACTAACAAATGCAAACTCAGTAAACATATATGCACATGAACAACATGACATGAACAATGCAAAACAACGACACAGTGGCAACATGCTCGAAGACTACACAAATGACCAAGTACAGGTGAAGTAAATCATGTCAAAGAAAATGCATGAAAGCTACAAACTGCAACATGCTTGAAGATGGTTACCAACACAAGACTGCAACCAAAAGGTCATAGATACACAAGTTTACATGTGTGCCAATACCAAATGCATGTAACCAAGACAGTACAACATTACAAGAGAACAAAGACCAAATGAAGTCAGCAGTGATAATGGTCGAGAATTATACAAATGTTTGAAGACTACAGATGAAGCCAGAGACAGTGTAAGTACAGGTGAACAACGACTTCAAATTCAAGTGCAGACCAGAGGAACCAGTGAAAATAGTGGACATCAAGTACACAAATTCAATTACAAGAACATCACAAGTTGCCAACATACACTTCAGGTCAACATTAATGAATGTATATGACTACACTGACACAAAGCACAAAAGTGCAACAGCAAATGCAATGACCGTGTACAGGTGCAAGTGAATCAGAATGAAGCATGCAACAGCAGTACCAAGTGACATGGTGAAGTAGTACAAAAGAAGCAGTGGCAATTCACAGTGAAGTCGAAATCATGGAAGAACCAGTGAATTCGAATTGATGACAGTGTATCAATACGTCTTTGAAAAAGTCAGAAATGAAAAAGGGGAAAGTTTCTGCAGTGACAATCGAACGCGTGAAATCAAAACCGTGATTATCAAGTTAAAACATATCAGGAAAGCCGTGAGTATCACGTGTACAAAATCAGGAACGACGTGCGCTTCAGGCAATTAAGAATTTAGGAAAGTATCAAGTTAATTCGAACGAATTCAAGTGTCTCAAATTCATATAAATCCAATCCCAAATTCACATCATCGACTATCGAGTTCAATCAAGAGCAATCAAGTTAAAGCAAGCAATTGAACCAGCAAACGAAGAATTACATACCGCAAATTCAACGAACTCGGTCATCAGAAGAAGCAGCTGCAACAATTCACAATTTCAAAGTTAACCACAATCGAATATCAGAGAACAAGCGACGCAAGCCATCAAATCAGAGAATCGAGCATCAGAACGAAGCCCTAATTCGAGAAAGAGCCGAAGCCCTAATTCAACAAAGAGAGGCCGACATTTTTCACAAGCAAAAGAGGGGAACGGGTTGAAAGAATAGTGGGCCGGCCTAATTATTAAAAAGGGGGTTTAGCTTTTAAATTTTATAAAAGGGTTTTTTAGTTTTTATAATTGAGCAAAAATTACGTATTCACATTCGTATTTTAATTTTTTGCTCCTGCGGTTATTTTTGAAGTTGTTTTTTCTTTTCGTGTCAAAGAATTTGTAAATCACCACCTAGAGTTTAGGTAGTGTCAGATTGTCTATTTAGAATTAGTTCAGTGAGCAGGGAGTGCGAGTTTGCAAAGCTCTATAGGCGGGAGCAGTGTTTGCGAGTAAGCGAAACTCTATAGGCGGGAGCAGGGTGTGCGAGTCTAGTAGAGTGTTTGTGAGCGGGAGCAAAAGGGTCTGCGAGTCTAGTAGAGTTGTTGTAAGCGTGATACTGTTTAATTCTAATAGAAATATGTGAATGCAGCAGTAGGCAGGGGTTGCCGAAGCTGGGTAAATTTTGTGTGTGATTTACTTTTCAGCATATTTATTTCTGCAGTTTATTTCTGTGTTTAAATCGAGAAAATTTGCTATAACCCTATTCACCCCCCCCCTCTAGGGTTAATCTAGATCCTACATTACTAAGATAAATTGTATATATATTCCCTTTTTAAAAACACATATGTTATATAAAATGATTTATATAAATTCAAAAGTCTAAATTTTATTTACCTTCCCAATTCAATGCACAAAAAAAATTTACTGCCTTCATAAGTCTTATATAAATTTTCTAGTTTTTTTTCCTATTTTTTTTTCCAGCATACATATTTATTTAAATCCAAATGAAAATGAAATCTCTTTCTGTAATATATATATCTCACCGTATAAGTATATACATATTTTTTTCCTTGTTCTAGATATGTATATACTGATTAAATTTAAACAGTTTAAAACCTTACCTCTATCGAGTAACCCCGTTGACCCCAAATGACAACAGCCTCCTCCGCGATATCCACCGATGCTCGAACACCACGAAACCTCGCGGCCACCAGACTTCACGTCATGCCTGAACCCAGATGCGACAGCCACCGAAACCCTAGCTCGACTGCCCTCCTCATCGACTTCATCGACCCGAGTACGAACCCCACTCGCCTCGTCCACTTCAAATCGAACTGGTTTCGAAATTGAGTCGCGAAACTTGATTCCAATACTTGCCTCTGCTCACTAACCAAACTCACGAGCCTTACAGAGTCGCGACAGCATGCATCCCACAGGTCGCCTCTTCTTCCTGAGCTCCACAAATTCGAATCACTGGCCTTCGATCGCTCACGCGTACGCGATAGAGAGAAGAGCTCGAAATTATTTATTTCGAATTCGATTTGAACGAGATGTATATTGGTTTTTTTGAAGAGATGACCGCTATTCTTATTTGATTTTGATGCTGAGTTTAACTGGAGGAGATAAAGAAAAGACGTGATTTTTGTTTGGAGAAATTCAAAGTAAGGTGCAGTCGCCATTATCTATTCCTGGACGAATTCCTTCGTTTGAAAGGAATGGAAGGGGACATCGATTTTAAAACGAAAAGGAACAACTTCGTACAGCAGAGGTAGCATGCTTAAACGAGAAGAGGAGACAACTAGGTCGACGGAAATCAGATGTTAGGCGGCTATTGATTTAACGTTTATATTTTATATTTTTAAAAAAATCTCGGTTAAGTTTCCAGCGCGTTTACTAATCGTATGCTAACACAACAATTCCAAACAGTACGAAAATTGAAATCCGATAATAATAAAATATTACGGATCCAATGGAACTGGTTTCGCCAAATTCCGAGACTGTGTCTCGGAAGGCTATTTTTATATCCAATTTAAACTATAAAATTTTAAAACTGAACAAACCACTGTTAATTTCAATTTTATAACCTCTATTATCTTCAGTATTATCAATATAAATTTTACAAGCCTTAAAATTATTTTTAACCGGCTTAAAATTCCAGATTCAATAATTTACCAATTTTCGATAATTAAATCCAATATTTACTTATCCAATAAATATTGATATTTGAAATTCATGTTAAAAATTTACTTTTAAATATCTCAAATCAATTAAATATTCCAATTTAAATTGCTTGAAAATTCCGGGTCGTCACATGTATACGTATATGTAGTGCACCAGACATACTCCAATAGAACGAAGACAGTGAAGCCGTGTGTAACAAGCAGTGGTGACAACATGACTCAAGTGCAATCATAAAGTGAACTCAGACCAATATCACACAATAACTAGAAGCATTAGGTCGCACATGTTCGAAGCATGAACACACACATCGAACAAGTCATAGCAGAAAGGAGTTGAACAAGTCGAACTCAACTTTTATCACAAAGTCGAAAAATTAAAAATGCCAAAGTCATAGGAGCAAAATAAGGAGCCTACTCAAGCAAATAAAAATGTATCAGTTACGTGTAAACAAATGTACCAATCAAGATTAATCACAAGCACTTAAGCAAAATCGAATGGACAAGTATAAACAACTTGAAGAATTCAAACGAAATATACGAACTTAGTTATAGGGCTTTCATCCCTATTTTAACCCATTCTTCATTATCTGCAGAGGTATTCGAGTTTAAAACAAAAATCTTATGCGTACTTGTAAACCGAATACAAATTTGTAATTCGAATCAAAGTCGTGAATTAAAAGGGGCAAAATTCACGTACCAACTCAGAGCATCAATTCGATCTCGACTTAATTGAAGCAGCCGTAAACAAATTAATCGATCGAAGAAGAATTTGAAGCATCAGCAATCGACTCAACAAAGCGGCGGTTTCATCACAGAACCCTAGTTTTTTTTATAAAAAGAACGAAAAAGGAACCATAGGATTATACGAGAAATAGAAAGAGGAAGTTCTCTTTTAATAAACATTAAGCCGGTTTTAATTTATTTTGGGCTTGAATTTTTTTAGGGTATTGTGTTTAGTTTTTTATTTTAGTCAAAAATTCTAGTCGTGTGACTAGGGGATGAACTACGGTGGTGCAGTTCAAGAATTCGCAACTCAGTGGCTGAGTAGTGGCATGGTTTTGAGCATAGAGTTAGGTTAGTTGATAGCATGTGCCGTAAGTTTACTTGTGTAAGCGTCTGACTACCTAATTTCTGTGTTGTTCTATTTCTACTTTAATTATTCTGCTATTATCTGTGCTACAATTATTTTATATATTTTCGATTAATTTTTATTATATTAGTATCACCTTAATCAACCCCCTCTAGGGTGAAATCGATCCTACAAGTAGTATTAAAGCTAGGAACAAAAGCCAATTTTTTCTTTAAAAATTTAATTTTTCGAAATTTTTTTTTGTTAAAAATTCTTTTTAAATGACTTCTTTTAATAATGCTTTTACCGAGGGTCAATCCATAGTTAGACCACCTATGTTCGATGGTGAATATGCTTATTGGAAAAATATAATGAAATTTTTTCTAAAAATCATTGATGCTTGAAATATTGCTGAGAAAGGTTATAGGACACCAACTATAGTGGTAGATAATCAGGAAATTGAAAAATAGATGGATCAATGGACATATTTTGAAACAAACTACAAAATGCTAATGCTAAAACTATGAATTCTATTATTTATTCATTGGATCAAATTGAATTTAATCTTGTCTTACATTGTCTAACTGCATAGGAAATCTGGCACACATTTGAAGCGACTCAAGAAGGAACGTCTCAAGTCAAAGAATCTCGCCTTGCCATGCTTATTAGCTAGTATGAAAATTTCACAATGGCCAACGTTGAGAATGTCAAAAAGATGTATGGACGACTTTCTAATCTCGTATACAAATCAAAAGCTCTTGGAAACCATACACATAATTGGAAATAGTCCGAAAAATCCTTAGAGTCCTTCCATGAAGTTTTGAAACAAAAATTACTGCCATTCAAGAATCAAAGGATTTGAAACAAATCAAAATTGAAGAACTCATCGAAAATGTTACCACTTTAGATCTAGAAATGAAATTCAAGGAAGAACGAGAAGGTGGTGATACTCGAGTGAAATCAATAGCTCTTAAAGGAACAAAAAAAAGTGATGATGATGATAAGGATGGAGTAGCTGAATTGTCACTATTAATAAAGAAATTCAAAAGGTGGAATCACAATTATGGAAATCCAGCTCTAAATCAACAATTGAAAAGAAGAATAGTCAAAGTTCTACACAACTCAGAAGAGCAGGAGATCATTTCTCATAAGTGCAACAAACTCGATCATATCAAGCCTAATTGTCCTCAGAATCGACTCAGCCAAGGAAAGAAACCGAAAAGGAGAAGTTTTGCAACTACTTGGGATGAAACTAATGAAGTTGATAAAAGCACTGGCAGTGAGAGCGAAAAAGAAAATTTGTGTCTTCAAGGAGAAACAACTGATAGTGATGATGACGTGCCAAATGAGGTATCAAAACTTACTCATTCGGAATTACCTATATATTTTCACAAAGCAAATGGCTTTTTTGAAAGATTTACGGAGAAATATGCTAAAATTGAATCACAAAGAGATAGTTTAATAGAATTAAGTAAACAGCTCGATCAATTGGTTAAAAACAATCAAAATAAGAGCCCTAATTGTGTTAAGTGTCCATCATTCGAAGAAGAAATTAAAAAATCAGAAATTAAAATTAAATCAATTGAAAATGAAATACTGATTTTGAAAGAAAGTGAAAATACTAGGAGAGAAAATTCTACTAAAAAGTGCACACAATTATTGAATGAAAATGAATCTCTCGAAACACAAGTCCAACAATTGTCTACTACTTTGGAAAAAATTTCCAAAGGAGGAAGATCACAAAATATGCTATTAGGGAAACAAAATTGTTAGACAAGAACTTAGGTATAATCAATCTGAACGTGTTAGAAGTGAAATTAATCGAGTAAATTCCATGTGCACAATTTGTGGAAAAACTAGATACAATCACAATAAATGTTAGTATAGATAAAACACGTGAAAACCATACCAATTTAGGTTTCAAAAGGCATGAACATAAAATCCCTTAAAGTCAAACAAATCTGGGTGCCAAAAGGAACAAATATAAATAGACTTGGGTCTACACAAACATATTTTTCAAAATCTTTTACCACTAACAACCATGGACCTATAAAAACAAATAGGTCACAAAAATCTTTTCTCATGTAGACGTGGTGGCAAGCTAAGGAATAACAACAGTGTTACCTGGATTCTGGCTGTTCTAGGCACATGACAGGCATAAAATCAAAGTTCCTTAGCCTAGTACAAAGGTGGCAGAGCCACAATGGGTAACAATGAAAAATTATCGTGAAGGTCAAATAGGTAACGATACATTTATCGTGAACGATATGTTAAGTGTGAAAATATGCATCATAATCTGATTTAATTCAGCCTATTATGTGATAAGGAAATAAATGTTAATTTTTATTTTGATTTGTGCAAAAATGTTGACCAATCGTCTTTTCATCTTTGAACTGGTTCTTATAGATTTATTTGGACTAATAATGTTGTTTGTTTATGATTACTTTAGATTCACATGGATATATTTGTTTTATTTTACTGATTCTAGACCTGTCATTATGTTCACTGTTTTTTTATTTGCTCGGTTTCAATATAAATTCAGAAGAAATCATTTAAAAGCCGTAAAAAAGATTTTAAGGTATTTTTTGCAACTTCATGGTCTGGTCTATGACAGCCAACTAATGATAATCTTGAGTCAAAAGGAAATTCAGATGCAGATTACACTGGTAATCTAATTGATAGAAAAATTGCTAGTGGAACATGATTTATGTTGAGGCATCAATAGTTGCATCGTTTTCAAAGAAATATCTACAAATTTTCCATTTCAACTGATTTTCAATTAGTAGACTTTTTTCTTATAAAACCCCTTCTAGAAAATAGTTTTTGTTGACCTTTATTTCAGATTAGGCATTTTAGAAAATTTGATTTTATAATTAATTTGGGATTTGATCTTAAATGACTACATTAACAAATCTGACTCCCTACTGACTATCAAAAAGAAAAATAGTTACTGAAAAATGTGACGAGTGTTGATATTAATCATACATTATGACTTGAGACATTATATTTAGTAAACTTCTTTAATGATTTAAACAAGAGTTATAATAACTTTTGTTGGTAAAAAATTCCATGATCATCTCTATTTCTATCATATGTCTAACAACTATTACTCGTCAAAATCAAATACAATATGCCAATATGTGGTATTTTAAATAGGAAATTATTCGCTTTTATTTTACTAAATTTTTTATAAAAACATCCTAAGTATTCACTCTCATTTAAAAGTCCTCGCGGTTACGCATAGGTGAATTACTTGGAATATTTGTATATGTGATTTCATGCTTATTTAAAATTCCTCACGGTCATGCGACACATATCAAAATTGATTATTAAACAGAAAATTTGATTCTAATCCCATTTAAAAGTCCTCATAGTTATGCGTGGTTAGAAGATGCTTGAAATTCATTTTTTTCTATAAAAATTGGGAATGCTACTAATCTCATTTAAAAGTCCAAATGGTTATGCATGGTTAGTGGATATTCAAATTCTTGAGATAAATATACCACAAATAGCACAACTATATGATTTTTTATGCCGACATCACCCCTATCACTCTAAAATGGAATATGCGCCTAACAGAGTATTTATGATTTTTGTTTAATTTTTTATTGAAATTTAATACTTATACTCGATTAGATATTAATGTTGTATTAATGTCTATCATTCTATCTCTATTTTTCTAACACTATTACTCTTTTGCTGATAACAAAATGGGGAGAGAAAAGTCAAGATTTTGGCAAATGAAGGTCAAATATTTTATTTTTTATTTGCATTCTAGGTTCATTTGCATATTTTTTTTATTTTCAAGCATATATGATGGGGGAGCTTTGTTGTTGTTACCTGAAGGTTTGTCCAGGCAACTAAGTACTCGACATTTGCATACGGGTCGGCATTTACGCACCGTTCCGCATCCAGATCGTTCGGCATTAGAGAACGCTCGACACTCAGAAGCGTTCGGCATTAGAGAGCGCTCGGCATTCAGGAACGCTCGGCACTTAGGGGCATTCGGCATTAGAAAGCGCTCGGCTTCCAGATTCGTCCAGCACAAATGGTTCGTTTGGCATTCAAGTTTGATCGGCATCTATGGGACGATCGACATGCAAGAGCGTTCGGCATTGAGAGTCGTTCGGTATTGTATATCGTTCGGCATCTATGGACGTTCGGCATGGCAGAGTCATTCGGCATTCCATACTGCTCGACATCCAAACCTTGTTCGGTACATCACTTCGTTCGACATAAATATCGTTCAGTATTCGAGATCGATCGGCATCTAGAGTCGTTTGGTACTACACACTGGGTCGGCTTCTAGAGTCGTTCAGCACAAATGCTTCGTTCGGCATTTAGAGGGTTCGGCATCACTTCGATCAGCATGAAGAGTGTTCCACATCACTTCGATCGGCATTCATGCCTTGTTTTGCATTTTGCCGTTCGACATCTATGGATCGACACATTGAGATACTCTTCTTGGGCCAAGCTACTTAGCTACCTGGCCCACCAGGGAAGTCCAACCCATCTTCGTCTATAAATAGAGAGGCAGGGGCACAGTGAAAGGGACCTTTTTTCGAGAACACCGGGGAGACTCTGCTGCATTCAAGACTCATTCAAGACTTAATCTTTTTTTCTTAGCAATTGTATTTGAGTAATTGGTATACGACTTGTATCTGCAATCGATTATCGAGAAAAGCAATAAAGATCTGCCTCAAAGTGGACATAGGCAATTACGCCGAACCACTATAAATTTGGTGTTCGTTTTTCTGCATTTAAATTTACTTATTGTCCTCTGTTTAACTTTACTTTCTTCACAAATCTCTCTACAAAATCTCTCTTAAGGGTGGTGGTGACCAATTTTGGTGCTAACATTTTGGTGCTTTCACTGTGAATCGAATTCTCAGGACGATATGATCAACTTTGCAGCTACTGGATTGAAAAATCCTCCAACGGAGATCCAAATCATTCACAAGACATCTGTTGATTCTACTCAAAGTTAAAACCAACAACTCTACCATGGGGAGACAACGAACTAGATCGGCCTCTCACAATGCAGACGTCCACGAGACTGCCGGTGTGCAACAAGTTGGGCCTAACAACCAACAAGCAATTCAAGGCGCAAGGCCCTCCACACAGAACCAAGCGGAGGTCGTTTCCCGAACAGAGTTCAACGACTTGGTAAGAGAACTTAGGGAAAGTAGAAGGAAACTTGCCGAGCAGATCCAAACCAATACTAATCTCATGACTCAACTTGCCCAGCAGCAGCATCAGAATGCTGGAAGTAGTCTTGCTCCTTATTCTTCATCTGATAGTTCGATCTCAGCTGACGAACCTCCTAGGTGTAGACGCCGCAAGACAGAGGCTGCACAGCCAGGTGCCACTGATCGATCCATCAGAGGTCAGGCACGTGAAGAGGCCGGACGCCCGGCTCATCAAGACCAAAATCAAGCTGGCCTTTAGGACACACGTTTGACCAACCGTCAGCAGGCGGGACATCAACCTGCACGGTCTCGTGGAGCGGAACCCAACATCCCACCGTCCATACAAACTCCAGATTTATCAGCCATGGTCAGAAAGTTGATGAGAGAGAACCAAGGCCTGACAAACGAATATTGGGGAGTGTCCAGGTGCCATACTCCCTTCACAGATATTATCCTACATGCTGAATATCCTAATAAATTCACTATGCCGACTATCCCAGCCTACTAAGAGAAGACTGACCCTAGGAAACACGTGATGAGGTACGAATGGATGATGGATTCGGCAAGGGCGAATGACACGACTAAGTGTAGGCGCTTCCCAATCACTCTGTCCAGAATCGCCACTATGTGGTTTACTCAGCTTCCTCCGTGATCTATATCCATCTTCGACGAGTTAGCGATGAAATTTGTTGAACAATTCAAGATGCATGCTACCCGTCCAAAGGACGTAATGTCATTATCAAGCATAATCCAGGCTCCGGGAGAGTCTTTGGAAGCATACTTACAGAGGTTTCATGTTGCCGCCACTGAAGTTAGTAACCCTAAAGACCATGCAATTTTGATGGCGGTAATGCGAGGCGTAGATCCAGACTCAGAGTTTGGAGATTAGTTCGCGGGAAAGCTCCCAACTACGTTGGAACGGTTCTACTCCAAAGCTCACCAGTTCATACGAAGAGAGGAAGCTCGATGGATGAGACGAGATAAGGAATCGGGGACTGTTCAGGAGACTGTGAAAAGCAACATCGCCATGAAGCAGTCCAGCGATAGTTCGGTAAAATTTGAAGTCGACGTCCAGAACAAGCCTAGGCAGTCCAAAGGATCTGGAAGTAGAAATCCCGGAAAGAAAAAAGAAGCAGGGAAATGGAAGCCAAGGATTCCGACCTACAACGAATACACTCCCTTGAATACTTCTCTTGAAAACATTTATCTATCTACCTGTAACAGCTTTGAGGCATGCAGATTATGAATGTTGTTCGAATGTGGAAGATGGAACCCCTGAAAAACAACAATGCATGATGACTGATGATATAGTGTTTAGGAGTCGAGACGCGGACAAGGTGGAGGCTCCTACTATCGACCCGATGGTCATACCTACAACAATCAGGCCAGCTTACGTGAAAAGAATTTTGATTGATTGTGGAAGCTCTGTCAACATCATCTTCAAGAAGGCTTATGAACAAATGAAGATGGAGACAAAAGATTTGAAACCATGCAAAGCCCGTATACATGGCTTTAACGGTGCTGCAACCGACGCAATGGGGTATATAGAGTTACCAGTTAAACTGGGGGAAGTGAGTGTAGGAGAGTGTGAGTCCTACCGTTCATAGTAATGGACGTTGACTCTCCATACAACGTATTTTTGGGTCGTCCAGCCCTGGCAGAATTTAGGGCTGCTTTGGCCCCATGGTGTTTGACATTAAAATTTCCGACAGACAAAGGAGTCAGTGTTGTACATGGCGATCAGGTGACCGGTCGTGCATGTTATATGGTGGAACTGAGAGAAGCTTAGCGGAGAGAGAAGGGAAAGGTTGCAGACGGCTCCGTCCGCATCCTAAAGACTCATGATTGACAAGTAGTGCCCGAGCCCTGGCTCGGGTAGCATTCTCGGATTCTTAGAGACATAGATCCGAGAGATGATGATGGGGAACCCTGGGAAACGAATGCAGCACCGGCTAAGCGGACGATCGACATTCCAGTCAGCCGGGATAACCCATCACGAGTTCTTATGATTGGATCACAACTCGACCCTTCAGTGTCCGAGGATCTTACTGATTTCCTTCGGGCGAATCTGGACGTTTTTGCTTGGACACACTCTGATATGTGTGGGATTTCTCCAACAACAGCTAGTCATATGTTGAACATAGACCCGAAACACGTTCCCGTAAAACAGAAAAGGAGAGGTATGGACCGGAAGAGGTCCGCGACTCTCAAAGAGGAGGTGGACAAACTCAAAGCCAATGGGTTCGTCCGCAACATCCTCTACCCTGAATGGCTATCTAACCCAGTGCTAGTGAAGAAAGAAAATGGAAAGTGGAGAACTTGTGTTGATTACTCTGATCTGAATAAAGCATGCCCAAAGGATAGTTTCCCTTTACATAGAATCGATCAGCTTGTCGACTCTACCGTCGGACATGAATTATTGTCATTTATGGATGAGTATACAGGATACAATCAGATCCTGATGCACATTCCAGACCAAATGCACACAAGTTTTGTCACAGATATGGGCTATATTGCTATGTAGTATTGCCCTTTGGATTGAAAAACGTAGTGGTAACTTATCAGCGTTTGGTGAATCAAATGTTTAAGGACCAGAATGGTAGAACGATGGAAGTCTATGTGGATGACATGCTCGGGAAGTCACGGTAGTCAAATGACCACATCCGAGACTTAGCAGAAATGTTTGATATACTCAGACATTACGGTATGAAGATCAACCCCTTGAAGTTCTCTTTAGGAGTGGCATCGGGAAAGTTCTTGGGTTTCATCGTGAACGCACGTGGAATTGAAGCTAACCTGGAAAAGATTCAAGCTATTTGGGACATACAAGTGCCCAGAACTATAAAGCAAGTACAAAGCTTGAACGGAAAGGTGGCAGCGCTGAGCCGATTCATATCCAAAGCCACGGATAAGTGCATTCCTTTCTTTGATGTGATAAAGAAGGGAAAGAGGAATTTCGAGTGGACATCCAACTGCGAGGAAGCATTTCGAGCACTGGTAAGGCATTTGGAGACCCCCCCGGTGCTATCGAAACCAATAGATCATGAAATGTTGTATGTGTACTTGGCAGTATCCCAACATGCTGTCAGTAAGGCTTTGGTTATTGAAGAGGACCGAGTTCAAAAGCCAGTTTACTATGTTAGTAAACGTCTGACGGGGGTAGAAAGAAACTATCCCAAGATCGAGAAATTAGCCTATTGCTTGGTGATTGCATCGCCCAAGCTTCGTCCATATTTTCAGGCACCCCCAATCGGTGTTTACACTGATAACCTTTGCGTCAGATACTCCAACGACCAGAAACTTCTGGAAGAATGTTAAAATGGAATATTGAGATGAGTCAGTTTGATATTACTTACCTGCCGCGAAAGGCCATACAGGGACAAGCCCTAGCGGATTTCATCGCTGAATTCACCATGATAGACGAATCAAACGGCCGCAATGTCATACCTCCCGTCCGATGGAAGATGTACACCGAAGGGGCATCTAACGACCGTTGTTCGGGGGTTGGCATAGTTCTTGTAACTCCTGAAAACCGATCAGTTTGTTATGCTTTGAAGCTCGAATTCACAGCAACGAATAGCGAAGCCGAGTATGAAGCGTTGATTGCCGGCTTAAGATTCGTCAAAGAATTGGGAATAAGATCGGTTGGAATCTTTTGCGACCCGCAACTGGTGGTGCATCAAGTGCATGGAGACTACCAAGCAAAGGGGCAGAGACTTGCTCCGTATTTGGCCCAAGTTCAGGAGCTGCTAGCGAATCTCGAGTATTATGATATTTCACATGTTCCGCGTGAACAAAACAAAGCAGCTGATTCATTGGCAAAATTTGCAAGCACTGACGATGCGCAGCAGATGAGATTGTTTCCCGTTGAAACCTTACATGTTCTGAGCATAAATATGATGGAGGTAGATTTTGTGTTAGAAACAGAAATTGAAAAGGAGTCATGGATGACCCCATTCAAGCAGTACTTGTTACACGGGGCCGTGCCCGAAAGAAGGAGCGAAAGACGACAAGTCATTCGTAAGGCTTCTCGTTATGTAATGCAGGATGTAATAATTTATCAGAGGGGATTCTCGACCCCATTACTCCGGTGCATTGCCCATGATGAGATAAAACGAGTCCTGAAGGAAGTCCATGAAGGTGAATGTGGCGACCATACCGGGAGGAAGACGTTAGCAAAGAAAATCCTCTGTTATGGATACTATTGGGCAACTGTAAATCGGGATGCCGCAGACTACGTGAGAAGATGTGACAAATGTCAGAAGTATGCGAAAATCCCAAGAGCTCCGCCGACGGAACTCACACAAATGGATAGTCCTTGGCCATTTGCAATTTGGGGATCAATATAGTCGGTTCCTTACCCCTATCCAAAGGTCGTGCAAAATATGCGATTGTTGCGGTCGATTACTTTACCAAGTGGGCAGAAGCAGAGCCTTTGGCCACTATCACCACCAAGAAAGTCATTAATTTAGTTGTACGAAATATTATATGCCGCTTTGGCCTGCCACGAACCATCGTTACAGATAATGTAACTCTGTTTGAAAGCAAAGAGTTCAAGGAATTTTGCCAAAAATATGGTATCGAGAAAAAGTTTGCAGCAGTTGCTCATCCGAAAGCTAATGGACAAGTGGAGGTCGTAAACAAGATAATCAAATCCATATTGAAAAAAACGTTTGGAAAGGGCTAGAGACAAGTGGGTAGATGAGCTTCCGACAGCACATTGGGCTTACAGAACCACCCACAAGTCCACGACTGGCCACACTCCATTCGCATTAGCATATGCATGGAAGCTGTCATCCCCGTGGAACTTGAAGTTCCATCACATCGGGTAACTTATTATGACCCTGAGTCAAATCAAGATCTTTTGCTGGAATCATTGCACTTCATTGATGAAAAACACGAAGAAGCTAATTTAAGAGCGGCGGCGTACATGCACCGAGTTGCTCGATATTATAATGAAAAAGTCCGACCAAGGATCTTTGGCATGGGTCATCTCGTTTTGAAACGAGTTTTCCCAGTTCCATCACACATGAGCCCCGCATGGGAAGGTCCATACGCCATTGAATGGAAGCTTGGAGAAGGAACTTTCATGCTAGCGACTGTTGATGGTGCGACACTCCCTCGAGCATGGAATGGTGAACATTTCCGGCATTATTACACTTAGTTCATATTTTAGTTGCATTTATTTCCAGCAAGTATTTATTCCTAGTTTACGGCATATAAAAAGACAATTTAGCTTATTTGCGTTAATGAAGGCTTGAAGCCATTTCTTTTTCCCATGAATTGTCGATGTTTCTGTGTATGATAACGCTGTAACAAATGACTAAGAGATACATTACTCTGTCTGATGTACGAACGAGTATAAATGATTTAAAACCTTCAAGTCCCCAGAGTGCGGACTGGAGTACTCTAAGTCCACAGAGTGCGGACACGAGTATTAACGATGTAAAACCTCCAAGTTCTCGGAGTGCGGACTGGAGTACTCTAAGTCCCTAAAGTGCGGACACGAGTATAAACGACTAAAAATATCCAAGTCTCCAGAGTGCGGACTGGAGTACTCTAAGTCCCCAGAGTGCCGACGCGAGTATAAACGACTCAAAATCTCTAAATCCTCGGAGTACGGACTGGAGTACTTTAAGTCCCCAAAGTGCGGACTTGAGTATAAACGACTAAAACCACCAAGTCCCCAAAGTGCGGACTGGAGTACTCTAAGTCCTCAGAGTGCGGACTCGAGTATAAACGACTCAAAATCTTCAAGTCCCCGGAGTGCGGACTGGAGTACTCTAATTCCCCAGAGTGCGGACGCGAGTATAAACGACTAAAAATCTCCAAGTCCCCGGAATGCGGACTGGAGTACTCTAAGTCCCCAGAGTGCGGACTCGAGTATAAATGGCTAAAAATCTCCAAGTCCCCAGAGTGCGGACTGGAGTATTCTGAGTCCTCGGAGTGCGGACCAGAGTATAAGCGACTGAGAATCTCCAAGTCCTCGGAGTACGGATTAGAGTACTCTAAGTCCCCGGAGTGCGGACCAGAGTATAAACGATTTAAATGTCCAAGTCCCCTGAGGGCGGACTAGATATAAATGACTTGAAGTCATCGAGCCCTTGGCGTACGGATTTGAAAATATTCTAAGTCCCCAGAGCATGGGATAAGAGAATGTGCAATACCAAAAAAGTTGTCAACTTGTTTGAAGATGAATCGAGAAGTTCACGTAACTCGCAGTAGCTCGGGTTTTGACCATGGTTATACAAAAAACCAAACAACAACAGTCCTTCGAGAGGGAAAACAACTAAGTTTTATTCATCACAAATAATTTTATCTACATGAACTACGAAAAAATAATAATTACATAATCTAAACTAGCTCTTGTTGAACGACAGCCAAGACTACTTCTTCGAATTCTTCAACTTTTTGCCAGATGACTCCTCCCGGTACGTTTACCCTTGATAGCTTTCTTTGATGGGAGAGTGACAGTTGAAGAAGTACGAGGAACATCCATGGGTTTGGACCTTCCTGGGAGGTTGACCTTCAACGGCTTGTTCAAAGGATCGTCCAGGTCTACAGCTTGAGGTTCGACCTTGATCTTGACTGTCTTTTCCTTCTCTTTCTCAAGCCGCTCCTTCATGCTCAGTTCGGATGTGTGCTCAGAGACGCCTGTAATTTCAACTTCATTACTCCTATAGATGGGAGAGGAAGTCTCAGATTTGTCCTCATCAAGCGCTCCGATCACCTGAGCATCTAGATCGGGAGCCTCTCCTACGTGAGTGGCTTCACTCGTTTTTTCCCTCACCTCCTTGGCGACATCGCTCCTCGTAGTGGGCTCAATATCAGAACGACCTGCACAAAATCACAAAAAGCAAGTATTAGAATGCGATAGCTTCTGGTGAAAAATGAAAACTCCTGGAATGTTAAAGAAAAAGAGTTGCCTACCAGGTTCCGGCTGGCTCTCAACCGTCAGAGGGGTCCCACCCTCTGGAATAGGGAAAAAACTTGAACGCCAAGGCCGGGGTCCTCCGAGTCATAGCCGATGTGCTGTTCAAATAGATCGAGTATCGACCGACCAGCCGGCTAGGTGGGCACACGAGCTGGAGACTCGATCCCGGATGGACCGGCCATAATTTCTTTCCCTTTCGTTGAGGGGGAGCCTTTGCAATAAAGGGCTTTGGCTGCTGACAGGTCCGAAGGCTCGTTTCCCTTAAGGAATTCTTTTATCAAAGCCCCCTCATCAACCTCCTCGATACCGTGTTCGGCCTTCTTGATCTCTATTAATGTCTCCCACGCTTCGGCTAAAGATTTAAGATAGCCCTCGCCCAGAAAAGTTAAGTCCCGGTGCATGATAACGCGGGCATTTAATTCGGCAATAAGCAGGTCGAACATGCTTTTGACCTCTTCCCTACCTTCTTCTTGGCCGCCTCAAGACGAGAGTCGATCTCCACGGATGCTATCTTTTTGCCCTCTTCATGAGCTTCATCCTTCAGCGCCTCAACTTTAGAAAGCTCGCCCTCAAGTTTCGCCTTTAGGAGTCGCGTTGCAACGATCTCGTCGCAATATCGTTGCGACTCTTCTTGGGAAACAATCTTCTCTTCTTGCTCTTTGCGGAGTCGCTCCTCAGGTTTTTGACTCGGAGACAGAATGCATCCTTCTCTTTTTACACTGAGTCTTTCTCCAAGCTAAAGCCCCACAGCGTTGTACCGCCTCATCGATTTCTTTTTTGTGATTTGATTCCAAACGAGTTACGGCTTCGGTGGTATCTTTGGCGCTCTGCTGGGCGGCCTCAAGTTGAGATTTGTAAGACATGAGCTCTTTGTCTCGAGCTTTAATAATGTCCTTGTCATGGATAGCCTCAAGTTTTAGGCGATCAATCTCATGCTGGCGCTCTATGGAGACTTCTGACACTTTCTCAGCAAGATGAACAAACGCGTCATGTTGAACATAAACGTTGTTGGTACAGGCGATAGCGCTCTGCTTAGCATCTCCAAGTATATGATGGACTGCCGGAAGGAACTTCAGACCATCAAAGAAGATTTTTGGAAATTTAACTTTAAGCTCGGCCAGTCTCTTCGATGCTGTTGGATCTGTTGCAGGAACGGGAGGAGACGGCTTTGAAAGTTTAGCTCTCCTGTAAGGATCTCAGGACTGTCGTGTGGAAGAGGAATCAGAATGTTGATCACGGGGGACATCGGATTGCGACCCCTTATGGCCGTGCTTATCTTTGCTTTGCTCCGATTGAGAAGAGGGATGTTGGTGGTACTTGGACTGATAATATGTTTTCTTCCGAGATGATGAGTCCCGGGAATGGTAATCCCTATCGCCATCACCGTCGTTGTCCCGACGTCTTCCGGAACCCGAGTCCCATTCAGAGTGATGGAAGATAGACGACCCACGGTGACGATCGATTCCATGTGTACGCCCCATGTCACCTACACAGAATTTAAATAACAACGAATTAGCAAAGAGTAGTGTGACGACGGAAATTTAAGTGCAAGGTGGAGTGCATGGGTTTGTGTGTGTCCTAGTGTTTCCCCCCGACGGACTAGTTTCTTTACTAATGGGAGTCTTTTCTCCCTGAATTTGGGCATGAACGCATACATCGCCTCTGATGGGCGAGTGAAGTTTAAGTGCCTTCGGATCGTCAAAATCATAATTAAGAAGATCGTCGGGTATGGAGAGGTTTGAGAGGCCCTTTAAAGAACTTTCTAAATGCTGAGAGGAAGCCTCTTTCTCCGTTGGAATAAGGGTAATTTTAGAAGTTCCACCAACCTTTTCCTTCCTTATCTTGTACGTCAGTTTCTTTTTCCTCTACGAAGGGGAAGATGATGTTTTGATGTCATGAACTTCGACTGTCGGGTCCTGAGTGGGACCAACGTTCTCATCTTTTGCTTTGGGTGTTTCAATTTCCTTGATCTCTCCTTCTTCTAGTGCGCCAGGAGCATTACGTGCTGAAGACTCAGCTTGTTTTTCCCCTTGCCATAGGTGGGCCTAGGTATGGTAACGCCCCGAGGAAGGCTTAACCGACGGCCTTTTGCCAACAGTCCAAACGTTGTACGTGACTCATTCGAAATGAGAGTTCGGATGTTCCGTTCTTCGACAGGAAGGGCTCTAATAGCTTCGACGGCTTTAGAATATCGACGGCCGTCAGGACGTGGATTGATACCTGAAAAGATGGAAAAAAGAGTTAGAAAAGGCATGGCTTTGACCAAGCATGAATATTGATCTAGAGAAAAGACTTACTTTCTTCCACCCATCTCCTCGCGAAACTAGGAGGGCAACACACATAAAACCATTCCTGTTTGTACAGGGCAAACTTGCTACATGCCCCAGTTAAGATTTGACACTTGTGGTGCGGCTCGAGAAACATGAAAGAGGGGCTATCTCTCCGCTTCTTGATTATATATATATATATATATATATATCTGATGTCACCTGGGGTTGGAGGCATAGAGAGGACATTCATGAAGAGGATGTAGGTACCGTAGATGAAGGCGTGACCATTCAGGTGCAGTTGCGACGGGGCAACGTCGATGTATTGCAGCACGTCCCAAAGAAATGTATTGAACGGTGGCACGCTGCCAACCCAGCATATAAATTTATTACAAGCTGTGTATCCGAATGGGGGCAAGTGTGGACGATCGTGTCCCGATGGAACTAGCACGTTATCAAAGGGGATTCTGTGGACGAAGCATATCCGACGGAGCGCACTTCCATTAATCTTCGAAGCCTGTAAATCAACTGGGTTGTCCAAGAAAATTGATGCCTCCACGGCATCGGGAGCTAAGTTATGAGCATGGGAAGTCGACGATTTTGAAGTATCTGCGACTCCTTGTCTAGAAGATGGCCCAGGTCTATCTGAGATCATGGCGGAGCTAGATTTTCTAGACATCTTTGATAGAGATTGAATCTAGTAGAGCACCTGTTTGAACTATACTTGAAAAACAATTGACGTTAGACTTAACAACATAAATATTCCCCCATGTGGTGTGTGAACTAGTGTGATAATTCAAATATAAGGGCTGAGAAATTGAAAGTCACACAGTTGATGGTATAAAGTTGAGCTTTGAACTGTCATCTTCGAAGACCGTCATCGCTGACCGTCTCCGAAAGCCAGCCTCGCAACGTTTTTAATTTTGGGCTCGGGCATTGGCGCTGTATATTAAAAGTTTTTATATGTTTTTGTCGACTTAAGTTCAGGCTTGTGATTACAGAAACTAGGAAGTTATCGGTCCATATTAGTTCGATATGCTAGTTTGCTTAGGTCCTTGTCCATGTTTTTGTCATAAGATTAGGCAAAGAGAATAGTTGTTCGACCTAAATATCATTTGCCCAAAATATTGATCGGCCTAAGTATCGTTTGGCCGAAATATCGTTCAGCCTAAGTACCGGTCGACATTCATGTTGTTCGGCCTAAGTGCCACTCGGCCTGAATATTGATCGGCCTTCATTCTGCTCGGCTTAAATACAAGCGTCGTTCGGCATAAGTATCACTCTTCCAATCCTTCCTCTTGACCGTTCGGCACACGGCAAATCATGCCGAACCGTTTTTGTGCCCAGCCATACCGCTCGGCATTCTGCCCTTAACATCATCTGCCTTTTTTTTCCTCCATCCCTCCCGATCGGCATGGCCGAGTCGTTCGGCAAGTCATGCCGAGCCATGTCGTTCGGCATCCTATCCAATTCGTACTTCCTTCCTATTTTACCATTCCACTGCTCGGCATGTGGCGAACCATGGCATCCTAGCTGATTCCTGCTCCTCCTCTACTCTTCCCTCCAATCTCTTTTGGCATGGGAGAACCATACCGAACCATAGTGCACCTCCCAACAACTCCCTCACATGCTTACCTCTGACCACTTCTCCTTCCATCCATATCATCTAACCTTAGAACGTATCCTAATCCCACTTCGATTCTTTCATCCACGCAACATCTATTTGCTACAGTTCTACCAAAATTTGTAAATTTGAGCCTCGTATTAAAACTATTAAGTCAAGGGAGAGCATTTAAAAGAAAGGTCGATACCTAGTAAAGGGATCGAAACTCGGGAGAATTTGGGAGTTGAGGGAGCGGTTTTAATTAATTCCGAATGATCAGGGAAGGAAGTGAAGCAATGTATGATGTAAGAAGAGGGAAGGGTTGTTAAATTTTTGGAGTTTGTGGAAAAGCAAAGTTCATGAGTACAAGATAGCAGAGGTGAAAGTGAAGAAGAGAGGAAGGAGGAAAGTGCCGAACTTTATAGGGGAAGAGAGGGAGCCGAAGGGACAATGACCGGTAGAACCAGTCAAAACGACATCGTTCGGCATTGGCATTCAAATTCGTTCGGCATACATGGAACGTTCGGCTTCGGCTGTACTGTTCGGCATTTGCATGACGTTCGGCACACATCGCCTCACCTGGTAATCAAGATAAGTCGCCATTGAGGAAACTAAACCACATCTTGAAGCAAAGCACGGTGGACTCATGATTCAAAGCACATCACATTCGACCACATGATGCACTTTGGGGGGCAAGTGTTACCTGAAGGTTTGACCAGGCAACTAAGTACTCGGCATTTGCATATTGGTCGGCATTTACGCGCCGTTCGGCATCCAGATCGTTCGGCATTAGAGAACACTCGGCACTCAGGGGCGTTCGGCATTAGAGAGCGCTCGGTATTCAGGAAAGCTCGACATTTAGGGGTGTTCGGCATTAGAAAGCGCTCGGCTTCCAGAGTCGTCCGGCACAAATGGTTCGTTCGGCACTCAAGTTCAATCGGCATCTATGGGACGATCGACATGCAAAAGCGTTCGACATTGAGAGCCGTTCGGTATTGTATATCTTTCGGCATCTATGGACGTTCGGCATGGCAGAGTCATTCGGCATTCCATACTGCTTGGCATCCAAACCTTGTTCGGCACATCACTTCGTTCGGCATAAATCTCATTCGACATTCGAGATCGATCGGCATCCAGAGTCGTTCGGCACAACACACTGGGTCGGCTTCTAGAGTCGTTTGCCACAAATGCTTCGATCGGCATGAAGAGTGTTTGGCATCACTTCGATCGGCATGAAGAGTGTTCGGCATCACTTCGATCGGCATGAGGATATCGTTCGGCATTCATGCCTTGTTCGGCGTCTATGGATCGGCACGCAGAGATCACTCTTTTTGGGCCAAGATACTTAGCTACCTGGCCCACCAGGGAAGTCCAAACCATCTTCGTCTATAAATAGAGAAGCAAGGACACAGTGAAAGGGACCTTTTTTCGAGAACACCGGCCGACTCTGCCGCATTCAAGACTCATTCGAGAGTTAATCTTTTTTGCTTAGCATTTGTATTTGAGTAATTGGTATACGGATTGTATCTGTAATCGATTATCGAGAAAAGCAATAAAGATCTGCCTCAAAGTGGACGTAGGCTATTACGCTGAACCACTACAAATTTGGTGTTCGTTTTTCTGCATTTAAATTTACATACTATCCTCTATTTAACTTTACTTTCTTCATAAATCTCTCTACACAATCTCTCTTAAGGGTGTTGGTGGCCAATTTTGGTGCTAACAGTTGTAGAGAGGGAGCATTCAAATAGGGGGAGCAAATAAAGTTCATCAATGACCAAATACATTTAATAAATTCAAAATCTTAAATATATGTTTGTTATCATCAAAAGGGGGAGATTGTTGAATATGCAAGTATATGATTTTTGTTTGATGATAATAAACATATATATATATATATATTAATTTAAATGTATTTGTTATTGTACTATTTTATTTTTACAGAATTAAATAAATATTTGCTGAATAAAATAAATAACACAGAATTTAAATTCAAACAAATATTTTATTCAAACAAATATTCTATTACAATTCAGAATAATACAAAATTTGAGCTCTCATTATATATACAAAATTTCAATTACAATACAATTTCAAATTACAACACAATTTTTCACTATAAAATTGTTACATACATTTGCACCTCACTACATATCACTCATTCACTCGTATTTATCCTCAACCTATTCCAGATTGAATCCAACATCTGAATTATCTACAAAATAAACACTGACACGGTAAAATTGAAAAAGAAATATTTTTGTAGTGTAAAATAAAATGCGTGTTTTTGAAAATATTATTTTCCTCAGTTATTTGGGTTATTCCTCATCATTTTCATTTTTGAATTCATCAAACACGAACAATCTGCGACATGCATAGTGTATCACTATACATGCCATAAGGTCGTGCACATCGATATACACTTAATAAAACTGCAGGGATAGGTGTGAACGAGGTCAAACCCGATCCATAAGCTGGATTCAACTCATGTGCAATACAAAAGCATCACAAAATTGTCGAGTGCAAGCTCTCATGCAATAAGAATCCAAAACCAGACCATGCTAACAAGTGCACAAATGTGTACATATGAGAAGAGACTCAATAGCGAAGTCATGAAGCAACCAACCCAGACTTGTACAGACTAGTTGTACAACAAAGCATCAAACAGTTCAAGTGTTCAAATTCAAGAGATCAGAGCAAGTGGAGACCAAACCCAAGTGCAATATCAACACAAATGAACATAAACAGACCTGGTAACATGAAAGCATGAATAATTAGAAAATCAAAGTGCAATCAAACTGCACAGCTCCATACGAAACCAGACTCCATGAAAACACACATATATACATACATAAATGTATGTATACAACTAGAGATGACCGGTATTCAAAGTGCAGACAAATTCCAAAATTAAGATGAAGCCAGTGAAACTAGACTAAACTCCAGACAAATGAACACAACATCAATATAAATCAAGCAAATAGGTGCAGGTATGCAACAACCAAATGAAGATTCTAAAAGGAACAAGTGAAGGATTTCAAAAGAAAGCAGTTGAAGCATATGGTAGTACACATGTAACCTAAACCAGAAACAAGCAATGAGCAGAACAAGGCATCATATACATGCACTCGAGGCAATCAGACTACATGCATAAGTGCAACTAAACTCAACCTTACCAGGCAAAAGGTACCAGGACCAGTGAACAGTGAAAGGAAACAAATGCAAACAGACCAAGAAAATGTACAAACAATACAACCAGACCTAGAGTGATGCCATAGAACAGAGAGATGGTTTGAGAACCATGTACAAAGCAAATGACAGTGCATATAAGCACATACATATGTAACAGGTTAGAGATATAAACCAAAGTATATATGGAACCAGACCAGGCAGAGCAAGGCATCACAAGCATACATATATGCATGCGCAAACACACATGTATACATATATATATATGCAGCGATAATATTGGATGCAATGAAGCAGTAAAACAAAATGACATATGCATAGGACATGTACTTAGAGCATCATCAATGAACTAAAACTCAAACCAAGGTCAAGAACAAAACAGTCATGTGCACCAAAACAGTGACAAAGAACTGGTGCAGGTAAATCAAAGTGGTGAATGGTTATAGAAAAGTGAAGCACGAAGCATGTACAAGACAACAACTCAGAGGAACCATGTAACAACATGCAGTGCAACATGAAAACCACAAAACACACAGCTCACATATATACATGCATGAATAACCATGTATACATATATGCAGTGCCTTAGACATACTCCAATAGAATGAAGACAGTGAAGCCATGTGTATCAAGCAGTGGTGACAACACGACTCAAGTGCAATCAGAATAACAAAGTGAACCAGACTATTATCACACTACAACTACAAGCATTAGGTCCCAAATGTTCCATGCATGAACACACACATCGAACAAGTCATTGCAGAAAAGTGTTGAACAAGTTGAACTTAATTTTTATCACAAAGTCGGAAAATTCAAAATGCCAAAGTCATAGGAGAAAAATAAGGAACCGACTCAAGCAAATAAAAATGTATCACTTACGTGTAAATAAATGAACCTGTCAAGATTAATTACAAGCACTCAAGCAAAATCGAATGGACAAGTGTAAACAATGTGAAGAATTCAAACGAAACATACGAACTTATTTATAGGGTTTTCATCTCTATTTAAACCCATTCATCATCATCGGCAAAGGTATTCGAGTTTGAGACAAAAATCAGAGCATATTTGTAAATCACATACAAATTTGTAATTCGAATCAAAGTCGAGAATTAAAAGGGGCAAAATTCACATACCAACTCAGATCATCAATTCGATATCGACTTAATTGAAGCAGCCGTGAACAAATTAATTGATCGAAGAAGCATTCAAAGCATCATCAACCAATTCAACAAAGCAGTGGCTTCATCTTCGAACCGTAGTTTTAAAAAAAAGAATGAAAAAGGAATCGGCCATAGGATTACCCGAGGAATAAAAAGAGGAAGTTTCTTTTAATAAACATTGGGCCGGTTTTAATTTATTTTGGGCTTGAATTTTTTTATGGTTTTGTGTTTATTTTTTATATTTTATTTTGTATTTTTCTTTTAAACTTTTGTAAAATTCTAGTCGTGTGACTAGGGGACCAACTACAGTGGTGTAGTTCAAGAATTCGCCACTCAATGCTTGAGTTGTGACAGAGTTTTAAATTTAGAGTTAGGTTAGTCGATAGTGGGTGTCGTGAGTTTACATGTGTAAGCTCTGACTACTTAATTTATAGTAGAAACCTTAAGGGCAGCACGTAGGTAGGGTTTTGCCAAAGTTGGGTAAAACTGCGTTGTTCTATTTCAGCTTTTATTATTCTGTTATTATGTGTGCTGCAATTATTTTATATATCTCTGCATTAATTTTCATTATTATTAGTATCACCCTATTCACCCCCTCTAGGGTGAAATCGATTCTACATGAAGTTCTATGTCCAGTAGCTTGTACTGGTTTCATGTGATGTTCATCATGTGTATATATATACATGTATGTATATATGTGTATGTCTTGAGCATATTGAACTGTTGTCTACATTGCTTTAGAAAACTCTCTGAATGTTGATGTATTCAAGTTAATCTGTTTCTTTGTTGTTGCTTTCATTTGTTCCTCTTGGAGTCTTCACTTGGTTGTTGTATACCTACATTCGTTTGCTTGAGTTACATTGATGTTGTGTTCATTTGTTTGGAGCTTTTGTTTCACTGGTGGTTCCACTTAAGTCTGGTCTGGAGCTTGTTGCGGTCTAGGTTCACTTCTGTTGTATGTTTGGTTTTGATGTCTGATTACATGTTGACTTTGCTATTGCACATTTCCACTAGTCTGGTTCTGGTTAACACTTCATGTGTACTGCCCTTTGTACAAGTTGTACACTTGTGTGTGTACTGGGTTGTAGCCTCTGTTGCTTCAAGCCAATTCATTGTTTGCTGTAGTATCTTGGAGTTGTAGACTTCTTGTAGCTTGATTGCTTGCATGTTGAACTGGTCTGGTTGTCACTACATGTATATATGTATACATGTGTGTTCACACATGTATATATGTTTGTTAGCTTGCATTGTTTTCAGACTTCGACATTGCTTGACCATATGCATATGTATATATAGTGTTGCTTCACTGTTTTGTGTTCATCATGTTCCACTATTTCATCTGCTGTATTGGTCTATTTGTTGTTTCATTGAACTGGTTTGGTCTGAGTTGTTTTGCATCCCTGGTGGTCTTCACACACACTTGAAATGTTGAAATTGAAGTCTGCACTTGTGATGTGCATGCTCATGTCTGTTGCACTTGCCTTGAGTTTCAATGCTTGACTTTTTTCATTTCATATTGCTTCATGACTTCACTTTCGAGCCTGTTTTCGTGTTTATACATTGAATTTTTGGTCGAGGCTTGCTTTATGCTGGTTTTGGATTCTTATTGCATGAGAACTTGTACTTGAAAATTTTGTGATGTTTTTGTATGGCACCTCAGTTGAATCCATCCTCGGCTCGGGTTTGACCTTGTGCACTAATCCCTGCAGTTATCAAGTGTATATCGGTGTGCACGGCCTTATGGCATGTACAATGATACACTGTGCATGTCACAAGTTGTTCGTGTATGATGAATTCAGAGGAAATGATGACGAATAACTCAAATAACTGAAGCAAACAATATTTTCAAAAACACACATTTTATTTTACACTGTAAAAATATTTCTTTTTCAATTATACCATGTTAGTGTTTATTTTACAGATAATTCAGATGTTGGATTCAATCTGGAATAGAGTTGAAGATAAATATGAGTAAATGAGTAATATGTAGTGAGGTGAAAATGTATGTAAAAATTGTACAGTGAATAATTGTGTTGTAATTTGAAATTGTATTGTAATTGAAATTGTGTATATATATAGTGATAGCTCAAATTTGTACTATTCAAAATTGTATTAAAATATTTGTTTGAAGTTAAATTCTTTGTTATTTATTTTATTCAGCAAATATTTATTTAATTATGTGAAATATAAAATAGTACAATAATAAATACATTTAATTGAATATATGTGTGTGTGTGTGTGTGTGTGTTTATTATCATCGAAAAAAAATCATATACTAGCATATTCAACACCTCTAACCATGGTTATCAGCTTCCTTTTAATTTCCTTCAAATCTGAGTAGAATAGGAAGTTTCTAAGCTAATAACTGGATCTATCTCATGAATATGGGAATCCACAAGTAGATAATGAGATCCAATCAAGCTGAGAATTTGACTCTCAATGAAAGCACCAAAATGTTGACGTAAAAAATGGGCATCAACACCCAATAGAATCTAGTATATATTAAGTGAAGAATGAAATTGAAACAAAGCAAAAATCATAAATGAACATACAGATTTTTATAGTGGTTCGGAAATCTTGGCCTATGTCCACTTTATATTTTCATTGATTTTCCACTTCATTACGATTACAAGAATGATAGGATCAGATGGGATCTATTAGTACAAAAGTGAAGAATAAAAATGGCAGTGTCTCGGCAGAAAAAGCAGGACCTCTTTTCTGGCACCATGCCTACTGTATTTATAGGGGAAGATGTGCACGGATCGGGCTGAAATTTTGCCAGAAAGTTTGGGAGACCATGACGAGGCTACCCAAAAATTTGCAGGCCCATTAGAGCCCACAATAAGGATCGGTACCGATCCTTATTAGTGCATCCAAATAGGCTGCGATCCCCATGAGGGATGCCCTATGATGTTGCAACTTGCTTCCCAAATTTCATGTGATTCGGGCGTATGGTTTGTGAGGTATCGTATTTTTCATAAAGTAGTGTTGCTTGAATTCTGATTTCTGCCGATCCCTCCAAAAGGAGTTATGACAATCCATCCAAATTCCTCTAATTGGAATGAGATCCTTAGAGGGTGTTGCATATGCTATAGTAAGCTTCTACTCCTAGTATCATGTTGATAACATGTGCATATTTTGAGTTACTGACCGATCATTGCTGCAAAATTGAGTTGTGGAATCAATACAATATGATCCATAGTAATTAATATGTATCGTACCTGATCCATCTTCGGGGAGTAATGAGCTTTATTTGCTTTTGCTTCATATTATCATCTATGCTTGATTTTTTGACCCTACAAATCACTCTGGACTACTGGCATTGATGACAATCGAGACTAACTTGTCCAGTCAGTTCGAATATAGTCGGGTCAAAATGCCAGGTAATAGAGAAGTCTTCTTGTTCGTGCTTAATGTTGACAAGGCCCTTGTAGCCAATGACCTAAAGTACACCTTGATACGATGTTATATGCTCTATAAACAATCTTCGATCTAACAAAGTGCTAATCCTTGAACCATCGACCATCAATTATTGGATAGCAGCTAAACTGATTTGATTTGAACTTGGAGGACTAGACGGATGGAGGATGAAAGTTGGCTAACAAAGGAATGAGTTGGATGCTCCAAAAACATCTAAATCTAATGGAGAAGTAGATGCTTAAATAGAGGATGGAAGGGAGAGAATTTAAGATCTCATCTCTTACTTTATCTTCTTTGATCTTGGCCATCCATTTTCAAGCCTTCAAACCCATGTCCTAACTGCCCCTAGTCCTCTGTTTCAACCGATCCTATCAGCCCCTTGATGTGTCTCAAACCCATTTGAGCCCGAATGAATATTTTGCATTTTAAATCTAATTTAAAACACTTATCGATGTTGTATATCAATTAATGTGTTTATAACTTTTGTAAATACAATTAATATTCATTTATCAAATCAGAATCAAATTTATAAATATTGTTTCACAATTATTATTTAATTTAACTTATTTATAACAATTATAAATTAATTAAATCATTTGGTTGTGGAAGAATTTATCGGTTTCGGTTATGTGACTCATTAGGTGTAAATTTGGCCAGCGATTAATATTGACCTATTTAAATATTAACGTTCACACATCACTTAGCAGGTGATGTGATATTTTATCCAAATTTATCACTTGGTTTCTATAAAATCCAATTCTACTTTTTCAAGCATTACCCTGTTGTGACTATTATTTACACCAATTCGCTTCATCAAAACTATATCGTGTTGAACTTATGGAATTTGGTAATGGTCAAAATTCCAGTATCGTCCCATTCAACTCTACAATCCAAACATAAAGTCATTGGTTCAATAATAACAATTATTATTAATCGAAATGCTCTGGCTTAAGACTTTGACTTTGAGTTGACTTCAATTAATCGTGATACTAACCCCATATAACTGAGGAGATGAATCCTCACTTGAATACTATTTTACTTCGAATACTTCCACTTAACCCAACTATACTCACTCGATAGATGTCATACCATAATTTGGCTATGATCAAGGCGGAGCTTTCATATTGAAGATCGACGGTATTCTTAAGTCAAGAGAATTGTGTAAATTAGTCAAATTAATATTTTCTGTTTGACCATAATTATATTAACCAACGGAAAACTATCGAGTGAGTCATTCCATAGTTATCCAATAACTATCAGTACATAACTCCTTGGTAACCCCAACAACATATGTTACATACTAGTCTCAATGGATGTATCGATATCCAGTTTCGATATATCTTTAGTAGGAATATTTAAAAAGGTATATTAATGTTCATTGTGATAAATTTACTCACGGTTATAATACTTTGTAACTACTATCACAAAACATATCATTTAAGAATTTTCTATTAAATATACTTTTAGTTAAATTAATTAATTAATATAACATATTATATCAAGTATATAATAGAAAGAAAATACCTCTTATTTTGAAAAAGATTGGTTATCGAGTTAGATATATGTAACAAATTACATAAGTGCCCCTAAGGCATACCCATAACTCTATCAGTCTCGTACTAGCACTTGGGGTCAATTATGGAACCTTATTCCAACTTCTCCAATCGGTTTTCTCAAAACCAGTTGGGTCAGTCCCTCGGTAAATGGGTATGCTATTATGTTTTCTGTTTTTTTTTTCTTCGTCGATTAGCCCTTTCCAATGCTGATAAACTTTCTCTGTCATATGGAGCAATTCAGAGTACATCACTAGACTTCCAGTGAGCTCTAAGTTCTATTATGATCTATGTTGCAACATTGTTATCATATAACAATGTTATGAGATTCTCAACATTTGGACTTACCCTCGGCCCAGTTATAAATTTATACGTTTATATTTATGTACATTGTTTTTATTACGACGCTATTCACGACGATGTACTTAGCCTTTTTCATTGAATAGACCATGGTCTTTCATTTGGAACATTTCCGACTTAAAGATTCTTAACTTGAATTTACCACTGACACACTATACTCAATATCACTTATGAAGTTTGAGTCCGAATACTACTTCATAAGAAGTTTATTGTTTTTGTAAACAATTTTCTAGTATTTTATAAATACACGAGAACATTTTGAATTACCATTTAGTGATATCAATATGGATTTCATATTTTCTTCATGTATCAAACACAAACTAATCATAATATCGTGGACAACATAACATATATGATAATTCCTTTCGCCAATGCATAAGATGTCCATTTTACATGTTCCATATTAAACATTTTAATAAGATTGTCCTTGCGTATCGTTTGGAACATTCCCAGTATCTTCTTTTTTTACTACAAAAGACATCATTTACAAATCTAACGTTGAGTATCAAAACAACTGTATTTGTTATCAATATGGCACACTACATTCCAACAGCATTTGTCTTTCTATTAAAGATACATTTACAGCCAATGGATCATATCCCTTTGATACCATTGTCAAAATCATATTTTGATATTGCACTTGGAATTTATTTCAGATTAGCGCATCGCACCATATCATAGAGTCAATACTCTTAATGGTTTAATTAAATAATTGAGGATTATTTATTATTGACATTAATAAGAAACTCATAGTTTCTCTTTAATGTAAAAGAATAATCATCAGATGTTCTAATGCATTTGTGTTCATTTACGTATGGTTAATTTCATTTCATCCCTTGTAATTAGTTTATCGTTGGATCACATCTAAACCCATTTTACTACCAAATATTTCTAAAAGAAATTCCCTCACTACGCAGTTGGTATTTTTTGAAACAACGGTTGTTTCTCAGTGCAACGGAATTTACATTCGTAAATATTTTATGAATTGCTTTGTATAAAACTGATTTTGCATTAGTTCAAAGTATATTTTTATTCACGACATAAATAAGTCACCTAATGACTATCGTTCCCTAAATTCTCTTGGTACGATTAATACAAGATCCCTTTCGTATAATTATTACGTACAACCTTTCAACTTGTATAACTTGCCAACTCGTTGGCATAGGATATATAGGGTTCCTTATAAACCCTTGCCTTGTGTGGTTTTGTTGTACATTATAGTTTTATTTCATAATGAATTTCATAATATTCACATTGAAATATAACTAAATCCTTTTCCAATCGACACCGAAAAATAATCGTTATTTCGTAAATAATTTTAGGTATGTTTTACGATAACAGTTTTCGTAATTTGATGAATCAATAGTGTTATATGGGATGCTCCCACTATTTCCACCATTACTATAATGGCATTCTAAATTTAGAGGTCCCTCATTCACTTAATATATATTATTTATTTCATATACTAAACTGGTTTACAGTAGAGAGTTTTTTGATCCAATATCTTGAATTCAAAGAAATAAATCTCATAAAAACAATTTTCTATATGAAAATATATTTTGGAATAGAATCGTTTCTCTTATGCGAATGTTAATTATCAATTCTTATTGTTAAAATTCTCGTTTTCGATGTTTCTTTATGAAGCAGAAGTGACTATTCACTCTCTTCGTATCAACTGTACCTCAAATCACATCTGCTCTTGTGGATTCATTATTCTTTCTAAATGGTCGAATCATTCAAAAAGAATCTCTTACTACAATATCATAATGAACTCTTTGTGAAAATGCATTCGATTATCCTTAATAGTTAAGGACATCAAATATAACGCATCTTACATAAACTGATCAAACTGACATTTCAACGATTGAGTTCTTAGATCTACGTTGTGCTTTTGGTCTAGTGTTACATTTAACACAATATGATCTTTTATTGATCAGTCAAATTGAATACTCGATCTCACACTATGGTTTATTTGTTTATTTCAGATGAATTAGTTTCATCGAAATATTGTACATTACAAAGTGTGATCATTCGCTATATAACATTTGTATGCGATTATATATGGATCAAATATCCATAATTGTACTGCTTTTGAGTTCGGAACTCATAGAATGCAATACACGGTCTTGACACAAATAAACACGCAAGTGACCAAATTATGAACGTATTTAGCAGTTGAAGAATCAGGCGCTTGCACGGGTGTCAAAACATTAACTAGCAAAAGCATCTATTAGCAAGTATATGTTATATTTCTATTTTTCATTCTTCAATTTAGTTCATTTGTATATCTTAGTCAATAAACGTTTTATTTATCATACTAAATGCATAAATTTATCAATGTAGATTATTGTAACATTATATAAGATATATTCTTACAATATTTTAAAGGTTAAATGTTATTATTTTATTTTTCTAATGGGGCTCCCACTGATCTTTTATGTTTCACCAAACCCTAAGTCAAAACATAGAAGTCTTTCAACTTTACTAGTGGGTGGTAGGACTCGTCCATCTTGGAGTTATGATCTTGAATTTTCTCGACAAGTCATAGCTCCATTGACGATGGATAAATCCTTATTGATTGTATCGAATACAACTCCCAACCTTGGATTCCTTGTCCTAATTTCACTTCGACCTTGAGTTTGCTCAACAAATCAAAACAAAATTATTCACTCGCACCTACCATATAGCATGCCTAAGTATAATATATGTACCTTGAGTTTGCTCAATAAATACATATAGTTATCTTACATCATCTATTCACTGTATTAATAATACTATGGATAACATTCCAAGCTTGAGTTTTCTCAACAACTGAGGGGTATGCAAGCAATTTATTAATATATATATATATATATATATATATATATGTTAGTGGAAAATATTATATTGAAGATTCATAATCTTCAATATATTATGTTGAGTGATATCGACTTATGAAATAATTTTTTTTTTGAAATACCCTCGTGATTCAAATGTCGGACACGTCAAAAATCATGGTATACGTACAATTACATATCTATTTATTCCTTAATTGTATTTAGGGTTTCTTGATGGTCTACCTTTAATTTACATTCATATTATATAAATTTTATTATTATATAACTTTTATATTACATATTACTTATAAAATAGTCTTATGTATAATATTATATTAATTAAATTGAATTTAATTGATTTAGTTAATTAACACTTTAATTAATTATTATATTATTCAATTATAACATATTATATTGAGTATATATACTATAACCTTTGTAGTAATACATATATATCGTGTATATATATATATATATATATATGTATGTATATACATGTATGTACGTACGTACATTATATTAAACAAAATTCTCCCTCAAGGAAGAGAAACCACCATGCGATCGAATGGCTGAAACCATTTTTTTCATGTTATCAATTCAATGCCAATGATCCATGTCGATATTCAAAAATTAGGGGATTCAAACAGGCAAAATCGTGTCTGAAATCCATTGCTTTCTACCTGATTCAATTACTTTTCTGCAATTCATCTTCGATTTGAGGATAAAGGCTCCTGGTTCAAAAACCGATGTCGATTAGATCTATTAACATTATCGAATTTTCATTTGCCATGCTTTCAGCTCTAATACATGAATGGGTTAGATTCCTTTTTCAATTATGGATTTAGGATTAGGCGATTGTAAGATGTATCGATCTCAGCCCAAAGAGTTTTAAAGATATGTATTTTGGACGTATTTTTTCTCGCATCTGAATTCATAGTTTAGATTTGTAATATATGCGATGATGTTCACATTCAATGCACGGGATTTGCAAATGACAATCTGTTCATTCATATCCCTAAATCTATCTGTATACTAATTGGAGAAAGCGTGTTCTGTAAATCACCGACCACCTTCAGATTGATGGGCATTCGCTCTTAAGCTTGAATCCTACAATTATCATAACTTTTCATGGCTAATTTCATAAAATCTCTAGTAGCAGGAGTTATGTGTGGTGGCAAGATCGAATGCGCAGTTCTATGAGGTTCAATTCTTGATGATGATATCGGTTACTATGTTTCGGGTTTGACATTATCAATGATTGATACTCAAGCAGGGAAAGATTAGGATTTGCGCACCCATTTTGTAAATTTTGATCACAACCCAGTCCATGGAGGAGCTATAGAGCAATATAGGGATGTCGGATTCGCTATAGCTATGAGATTGATGGTTATAGAGAATTACGGTTGGAGAACACACATAGGTAGTTTCACATGTTCATACCACTTTTTTCTCGCTATTTGGAGAAGACTACTCTTAAAAACCTACAAGCCCGTTTCTCAATTTTGGGCTGAAGTCATTTAGTCATGGACTTGGTTGGATAGCACGTGTAGTGAAAAGAAGACTAATTTGTCAGGAGTTTCTATTTTATGAAAGCAGATGTATATGTATTTTGCTTTAAGTAGATTTGTAGCCTTGTATATTTGTAATATAATTTATTAATTAACTTTTGATTAATTTATTTAGTTAAACACTTTTAATTAAATTTTATTAATTTCAAACACTCTTCCATACACATATGTATACTCATATTGCAACGATCCGCCTTTTCGATCCTCAAAAGTTAATACTAATACATCCACCATATTCACGTGCCGAGCATCCAAGTGCTAGAAAAATAGATTGTTGGGGTGAAAGAAAATGAAGACATAATAGAATCTCACATCATGATGAGTAATATATGATGTAATAATGATCTTTACAAAAGAAAAAAATATAATATACATACAACTTCAAAGTACTAATCCATCATGAGCTTGGATAGTTATAACAGCATGTCCTTACAAATGATAATAAATACAAATAAGAGCACAACGAAAGATAAAATACGAGGATGCATCTTGGAGGCATCTAGTTCGCCTCTTTAAGCTTCAAAGCATCCGGCTAAATTTGGAAATCTACTAGGGTCTGAATCGAGTATTATAAGAAAATAACACTCGGATCAGTCTGGTAAACCAGCATGAGAAAACTCAAATCATTTGGATTACTTAACGTTATAATGACCTTTCAAAAGTAAAGGTGTCTCGTAAGACCAAAGACCACGCTACACATAAAAACAGATGAGTATTACCTTATGATAGCCAAACCATTTTTATTGTAAATGTGATGACCCACATTTTGGACCATTAAAAGTCGAAACTAATACATCCACAATGTTCACATGATGAACATCCAAGTGTTGGAAAGATAGGCCATTGGGATTTAAAAAAGAAAATACAAAACAAAATCTCACACCATGACAAGTAATATATAATATACAACAAAATTTAACAAAAAGAAGGCTTTAATATACATATACATCAATAAGAGTCAATTAAACAATCATTAGCATAGACAATCATGACACCTGCCCTTACAATTGCTGATAAATACAAAATTAGAAAATGTAGCAAAAATAAAATATATGTGAAAACGACTTAGAGGCATCCAGCTCGTCTCCTAAAGCTCCCAAACATCCTAACTAGATATGTAAGTATGCTCAGTCTGACTCGAGCATTACAAGAAAATAACGTCCGGGTCAGTCTGGTAACCGAGTATGATAAAACTCAACCAAAGCATATTGATTCTATTTTTTATACTCTTCCAAAATAAGTATGATCTTGTAAGACCACGCCCCATATAAACACGAATAGGTTTTCACCTTACGACAAACAAACTATTTATATTAGAAAATACAGTGATATTTTAATTGATATTTTAATAATGTCCAAGGGAAAAAATATCAACAATCAAGTAGCAGTGATGCTCATGAGTTTACATCACAACAAATAGGTATATAATCAAAAACCGCTAAGGCGCGTTTGCTAATTGTACAGTATTCCATGGAGGTGCCCTCGGTACTTCAAGAGCGGTCCTCCTGCACAAGGATTTGAGTTATCCTTCCGAAGCAACAGTACATCCCTAGTGATGTACAGTAGGAAATACATACCAGGCCAAATACACCGCTCCATGCATGCATAATAACTATAGGCAACTCTAGGAAGGAGACGACTACACCCTTATGGGTTAGCTAAACCCCTGGTTATGCATCATATCCACGGTTTTAGTCATTACCGCTGATGAAGCTACTTCCGGTATTCCAACACATGAGCCTCCACTCAAACAGATCTCCGAACCACATATGGATTCTCATACCTCAATAGGTCTCGGAATCATACATGGATTCCCACATTTCAACAAAGATCTCGGAATTACACATGGATTCCCCTACCCCAACGGGTCTTAGAATCACATATGAATTCCACATCTCGAACAAAACTCGAATATTCTCAAAGCAAAAATCCATATATGGTTTTGGAGTGGTTACTGTTTCAAGTCATCTCATATAAGTACACTCCTCCGCTTATCGGTTGTTCAAAACTAATCGATAAATTTTCAGAATACTCAATACAAGTTCTTTTAGAAATAATCAGACAATACATAAGAGTGGAGATCACCTCCTAACTGTTTAAGCAGTTGGATTTCCATATCATTTTTCCTAAGAAAACAAAACGAATTTCTACATGAATTATACCACCATGGACGGTAACCGTACCATATAATCCTCATTTTCTCCTATATATTTCCAGAGTTAAATCCTTCGGTTTAAGTAAGGAAAAATACTTTCGTACCACCAAAATGAAGAGGATTACATATTTAGGCCAAGATTTGATAGTCGGTTAATTAACCATCAAACAAACGAACATTCCAAATAGAGATTATATTTCCCATGGAAATCACCAAGCCTCTTAGATTAATTACTCATTAAGTAAATTTCTGTTCAAATTTTTATCAAAACATTCATATACATATCTCACTGGGATAAGTATATTCACAAACAAATCCTTTCAAAACCTAGAAAACCCTTTTCACACACTTATATAATGGTATAAGTATATTCACATAACACTTAAAAAGATATTCTATTTCAAAATCATATTAAAATGATTAAACCCAAATGTCATTAAAATGGATATATAAATAAATCAAAACACCATTCCTTTCATAAATCTCTTTTATTTTATAAATATCTCCTTCATAAATCTCCAAATCTATTTATAAAGCTTCTTTATAAATCTCTAATCTATTTATAAAGCTTCTTACTAAATATCCAAGTTTATTATAAAATACTCTTTATAAATCTCGAAAACCCATTTATAAAACTTCCCTTTCAAATCTCTAAAACCATTTATAAACCTCCTTTCTGAAATCATTTGAAAACCAAACTTCTTTTCCAATTTCAGTTTTCTTTCAAATTCATAAACTCCTTTAACAAATCCTTTTTATAAAAAGGAATTCTTTTATAAACAATTTATTGTTTAATAATAATAAATAACCACTTTACATCATAAAAATAAACACTAAACATTTTTAATAATATAATAATAAAAGTTTAAAAGCATTATTAAAAATATAATAATAGAACTTTTTAAAAACAGTTAAACAATAAGATAATTAACTTTTAAAAACATTTTAAATGGTCTAATTATTTTAAAAAACTTTTAAAAATATAATCACTTGACTTCTAAACAATAAACTAATAAAGTAATTAACTAGCTTTAAACAATCATTAATAAAATAATTTATTGTCTTTAAATAACCAAAATAAATAATTAATTAACTTTAGGCAATGCTAATAAAATAATTAATTTAAAACATTTTAAATATAATAATTAACTTTAAAACATTTTAAATGATATAATAATTAATTTTACTACAGAAATAATTATATAAAACTCTTTGTTAAAATAAAAATAATCACTTTACTTCAAATTATAAAATTGAAGTTAATTTAACTCCATAACTTTCCAAATTGAGAAAGAGACTTAACGACCCCAATGGTACTTAAACAAGCTACCATTTTATTCAATTTAATTTTCCAAGTTAAACTGCTGGTATTTACATAAGAAAACGTATATATTAACCAAATCCATAATTAACAATATATTGTTAACACATTCCTTATCCAGCATTAATCAACTGACACTTAAATAAATATCCAAATTAATATAATAGCGGAACGAGGATCTATTCTGCTAAAAATATCATTCAAAATAAATTCTTCCGTTTATTCTTAGATGGTGTTTATTTGGCCAAATAGATAACACCAAAGAAGTATTCTTAAATTAACTACGTTATTATTTAAACAACGTAATTATATGAAATTAATATTATTTTATAACTTTATACATTATCAATTTTCAAAAATGATAATTTAGCTAAACTCAACAATTAAACAAATAAAAAATCCAAGCATACAACCAATATTTTTGTCTATTATCTAACATACCAATTAACCAAAATGATGAGTTTAACTCACCGAAATTTCAATTATCACCGAAACATTCAACATTCGATTTAGTTTGAAATTTTATAAGCTCCAATCTCACCCAATCCAATTCCAAGATGTAATTAACATCATTACGAATCTAAAATGATTCACCGCGTTCGATTTGAATCTTATATGAACAAGTGATTGGGTTTATAAGATTTGTGGATTAAATAATAATTAATTAACAAATTAATCATCATTTGCGGCTAATTACCCAAATCTAAACCTACTTAACCCAAATCCATGTTATGAACAAACCCCAACCGCTGTTTTCAAATTCAATCATCGCGAACCGCCACTTTCATGGACCACCAGCCGCTGCCGCAACTTTACAAGGGGTTGCCCTCGTCGTCCAATACCCATCGCCACCACTGCTATCCTCTATTTTGCACCATCGTCGAGATCTAACCCAAAAACTGAATGTCATTCATCTTGAGATTTCGGCTGCTTCGCCTCCATCCACGGCGATCCAATCATCCATAGCACTCCACTTAGCCACACGAACAATTTTCTAGTTGGAACCCTTGCCTGAAAACACCTCTAGTGGTTCGGACGAGTGGTGGCCTAGGTTTAATTTTTAAGCGGCTAGGGTTCTATGCCATTAGGGAAAAAAATGAGAGAGTGAGGGTCTTTATACAGAAAACATTCACGATGTTATTCACCCTAAAATAATTCAAACTCCAATTGAGGCATGCTCACTAGGGTTCCTAGCTAAATAACCATATTTTGAACTCAATGGAAAGATTTCTGAGACCTAATTCTAACATAAAAAAGTTAACTTTTTGAGTCGCTCAACTTACGAACCGAACTCGACCTTCTAACTCAAAACTAAACAGTCGAAATATATCGATGTTTATACTCACTCTGACTTGCTCAAACCATCCGGACTCAATGGAAATAATCCCGAGTTCTAAAAAGTCCATTTGTGAAAATCAAGTGTTTCCAGCTCATCGGCAAAATAAACAAAATAAACCAATTAAATATTTAAATGTCCAAAATTTAAATATTATGAACATCCTAAAAATATGGGTGGTTGCACTCTCCCTCCTTAAAAAGATTTCATCCCTGAAATTCTAAAGGACTAAGCAACAAACCCAAACGCCCAAGCATATATTATGATATAAAAATCATCTTCAACTTATGGCAAATCAGGAAACTTCACACTAATATATCCTGGACACTATCCTACCTACTGTGCATTTATCAGCCAACATGGCACTCTCACCTAAATCGAGATATACACGCTTGAAATGAATAAGTAGCAATAACCGCATCTATAGTGACAACTTTCTCCATTGTCACTTAAATTCCTAAGTCACTAAGGCTATTCCAGAAATCTCTACCACCAATTCTTATGACTATCGGTCATATCTAAACATCCTTGTTTTAATTTCTTATCAGTTAAGGCCTAAGTTTTTGAAATTTTTTGCCAGCACCTCCTTTACACGGTAGATCTGAATAACTACAACTTACCATATATGGCCTAAACTAATAAAAGAAAACAAAGCCTAAAATTAGCCTTCCGTATCTAAGGCATAAAATCACCAACCAATCACCAAGTCCTAAATCTATTACGTACCAATTTGTTGGGTCAGAAATTATACTCCTGCAACCAAAAGCAACAAGCTAGTTTCTTCCAAGTACCTAAATCTCACTTACATAACTCAAAAGAGAGTTAGACATGGCGATGAAATAGTACAACAATTCAACAACATACTACATAAATCTAAGCTTGCCAACCATAAATAACAATCATCTCGAACCAACATATCATATCAAATCATGTAACTTGCATTTCTAATGACAAAAGCATATCATTACATTAAAGCTCGATATATACTGTCATCCGTACGCAATATCAAATTAGATCACTCGCTCGATCGCATAATTTCACTTCCAAACCAGTATCTCTCTCTCGACTTCTCTAGTGCATACTCATATCCGATTCCTTGATTAGAAATCATTCTCCTTGTATAGCCATATACTATGACAGAGAACTTCGAGATCATCTTAAAAATCCGTATCAAATGTTCACTGTCAAAAATCGAGTGACAAATTCTTCTTTAGATCAGTGTAAATCACCTCGAATTTATGTGCCCGAATCCGGATCAAAGACCCTTATGTGACTAAAAAGATATACGTACATCCTACATATTTATTCTAATTGGTTTCTTAACCTCACCTATTTCCTTTTTAATTTAAATCATTTTGAATTTCATTAAGCAGGATTGTATTTCACACTAAATTCATTTATGAACCATTTCATAAAACATTACTTAAGTGTACAAATATTTCATGACTTAAGTCTATAAATACCTTATAAACCACAACTTAGGTTTATCAACACAATAAAACTTAAGTTCATATATTCATACAACACTCTTCTATCCTAAGAGTGTACAATTTTAAATTTCATATTGGTTTTTACTTAACCAGGATGTTCAACGATTGAAATTTTGTTTTTAAGTTACTATCATTCTAAATTTATAATTCATAAAACTTATTCCCTTATAATTCCTCCAAAAACACCTAGCTTCAATTTCAAAATCCAATTTTGAAGTCCCAACCATCCAATATCGTCGAAAATTCCATTCCATTTCAATAAATGAAAAATTACCATACAACAAATATAATGAGATGCAGAACCAAACCACCATAATGCACATGATACATGCATCCATATAATAACTTCACTGAAAACTTCTAATTTAAATACCCGGTTTTATTTCAAGTCTATTTTAAAATAAATAATATATACATATATCCTTTTGTATATCAAATCATACATCTGATTTAAACTGAAACGTGTTTTACCAAGTAATTATGAAGCAAAAATACTATGGTAGCAACTCCTCACTTAGAAACTCGAAAATGAACATCGATGATGTTGTAGTCGTCATCGAAATTATTTTCCAGCGATCTAAGTGAGTTCAGTGCTATCTATCTCCTTTAAAATCCTTTAAAAGACTTCTATTCAAAAATTGTTTCAAATAATACTATTATTATTTTCGTTTAAAGCTTTAAAAACTAATTTCAAAAACATCGGGGTTTCAGTTTTCAAATTCTCATCTTAAATTCCTTTTTACTTATGAACCACATTTATAAATTATACTTAGATATCTCCACTTTCTTATATAAAATCATTTCACAAATGTTACTTTATATAATTATAATAAACAACTTTTATTAAAGTTAAAATTTAACCTAATATTATCACCGAACGCCTTATAGTCAAAATGAGAAACTAAATTCACGAGGTGTTCGTTTCAGTTTTCCCATAAATTACTATCTACCCAATCTATGAAATAAGAGAGTAAATTACTTACAAAGCAACAAACAATAGTGAATGCTCTAAATTGGACGAGCGTGACAATTCAATCAACAAAAAATAGCTAGTGCTCCTAACTGGGTGAGCATGACTAATCAAACAATTAATAATTGTTATCCCGCCTTTTGACAAGCCCGTGACACCAAAAACTTGACTAGAGACCAATGATAGTTCGTCATGGAGATCGTTAATACACAGGTCTACAATGAATATCGGTAAAAAAATTCTGAGTCTGGATAGAGCTACAATTGATATGACAAGACCGAAAAGCTATTAAAGCCAACATTCCAAATTTCAAGTCAATCGAAGTTCGTATTCTTAAGATATTGATCGATCAACATTGAGAAATCCAACTCTATTCGTATCCATCCAATTTCGTATCCGTTGCCCAAGAGAGACTCAGTTCGTATTCATCGCCTACTAACTACCTTTGTATCCATCAAAATGAATCGTATCCATCATGTTAACAATACTTCATATCCATCAACCAATGTCCATTTCGTATCAGTCTCCCTCCATCCATCTTGCATTAGTCTCCCACCATCAATACGAACAACAACAACCACCGATCGATACGAAGAAGGCAACATGAAGCATCGATACGAAGGCAGCCTCCTACCATCGATACGAAGTAGCATGCAAGCATCGATACGAACAGTGCCACTCAGGACCGATGCGAAATAGTATTGATATGAAGACGACAATGTCATACAATCCCAAACTTGCATCAATCATAACTCGAGATCTACAAGTCCAAATGCCACCAAATTTTCACAGAAAATTGCCTACAACGTCAAGAATGTACCAGATAAATTTCAGCCAAAAAGTATCAATTCGTGATTGATACAAATTCCATTTGTATTGCTCCCATATCGAGTCGAAACCACCTGAACTCGATCCAGTGGGCCCACCAACGTAAGAGAAGAAGTCCTCCGAGATCTACACGAGATATTTTCCGCCAACGCCTATAAATAGCAACCATATGCATCCAGAAAAGGGACTTTTGGGAAGCCTCCGCTGAAACTCCATTGTAACTCGAGTACTAGCTATTATATCACTATAATTCAGTTGAGAATCATGAATAAACGGCAATCTCTTCGAAGTGGACGTAGGCTAAAATGCCGAACCACTATAAATGCTTGTCTTCTTCTATTTGTGCATGCTTTTACTAGTGTGATTGTTAGATTAGCCTTATTTTCTCTATATTTTCTACATTCTAATCTCTTTAATTATATCCGATGAGTGTTGTGCCTGATTTTGGTGCAAACACTTTGGCGCTTCCACTGAGAAAACTCAGTTTTTCTCCTGGTCTATGGATCTACTACCATTGTTGGATTGCAATAATCTAAGGAGAAGATCCAGATCCATCGTTCAGTGCTTCCTTCTATTCTATTCATATTGCTCCAGATCTAAATAGAACTACATTCAGCATGATTTTCATATCCATATTTTCGTATCTAGAAAATATAATGATTTTCGTATCCATATTTTCGTATCCAGAAAATATAATGATTTTCATATCCATATTTTTGTATCCATAAAATATGGTGATTTCGTAGCCATATTTTGGTATCCAGAAGATATGGCGATTTTTTGTATCCAGAAAATATGGTGATTTTTGTATCCAGAAAATATGATGATTTTGTATCGATCACTTTTCGTATCGATCAGCTTTCATATTGATCGACTTTGTATCGATCAACAATCATATCGATCACATTTTGTATCGATAAGTTTTCGTATCGATCAACATTCATATCGATCGACTTTCATATTGATTAGTTTTACTATTGATCAGATTTCGTATCAATCGACATTTGTATCGATCACTTTTCATATCGATCATTTTTTGTATCGATCAACATTTGTATCAACCAACTTTCGTATTGATCCAGCTGTGTTCATTCCATATTGATCCTCAGGTACCACTTCGTATCGATCCAGCTGTGCACCTTTCGTATCGATCCAAGTACCCACTTTTTGGATCATTCAGTTTCGCCACATTTGTATCGTTCAAACATTACCAAGAATGATACGAAATTTATAAAAAAAAAAATTCGGGTACCCGCATATGAATTCAAAACTCAACATAAGAAAGGAATATCCTGATCGTTCCATGACTGAAGGGGACATAGGGGATTACGGAAGCAATTGCTGAATTGCAATCAAGGGATGGGTAAAGAAATACTACTCAACCGGTGCTCCCAGAGGCTGGAGAACCTAGATAATATGCCAAGAACTAAAGTTGGTTAATATATCATGCTTCTAAGGTGGACTGCAACTTCCCCCAACCGACCAGCTTTTAAACTTCTGAATTAATGATTATGGTGCGATGGCTAATATGACGACTTCTCTACACTGTCAACTATACCAACTCAAAGCATAGCTGGTCACCACTGAACCATCTTCAAATGCATGCATCTTAATTATACCATGTCCATATGACTAAAAGCATGTCATACGACCTCAAGAGGACTTCCTTAATACCCTATGTAGGTCTCCTACCTGGGTGAAAATTAGAAATAATCACTAATCTATGAGCCCATCTTAACCAACTCACCATCCAATCGACATTACCAACCACTCAAACATTGGAAAATCATGCATGCATAATTCACCAGTATCACAAGACCCCATATCCTTAAAATGAACCTGATGATAATGACGATTGAAGAACCTTCCACTGGTCGAGACCTATTCATTGAAATCATCCTACATGCATAATTTTCAGTGAAAATTCAACATGTTGACTATGTCAGTGTACTATGGAAATACAACCCTTGACACTACCTCATGAATTAAGAATGGCGCATGGATTCCGCCAAGAGTGATGAATGCCATCAAACGCAGATGTCTTCGCTCATTCCTCAAAGAAGATCGTCAATCACGGTTAGCCATACCAGTTCTATTTCTTGCATTGTTGAAGGGAATAAAGAAGCTTGCCGCCAACTAATTGATCAGAATCCACAGCCAATTGCTGCCAACACACATAAATGGATTTATCACAAAAACTTATTTCTAGAGTTTGATAAGAGAACTAGCAGATAGCCGCCAAAAACTACACCAACATATCATATCCAATATTGAGTTAATGAACTAGATGAGGGATAATTATGGCAAGGAAACCTACTCCATATGCTAGATTGAAAAATCCTCTTCTTTAGATGGCTATCGTGGATGCCAGCGCTATAGGCTGCTTCAGAGAGGATAACTCCGACAATGTGTGCAAGCCCCATAAAGCAAAGGGTAGGGAACCCACGACCCCTATCGATCAAGAACTTTGATCAAACCGAACCACTTGTATTAGACTTCCAACTGAGAAGGGCTGGACAGAAGCACAATAGCGAGTATATGACGATGCTTCACTTATCAATGAGATTTGATCTAATCTCTTTTGAATTATTTCTACTTCAATTTCATTTATGTTACAAAGTATGATCGACTTGAATTAAACTACTTGCAAATGGTACAGTAACCAAGTACTCAAGGTTCGGTGCCAAACAACCTCCATGGACTATGATCAAGTCATTAGGGTATCGTTATGACAAGCATGATTCAACCACTCATCAACTACTATATGCCACTGACTTGGGGGCATGGCATCAAAGCAAGAGAGACTGACAAGGTTGGGACTCCAGTACAAAGTGGATGCAACCGACCATTCACTCATCTGCCTATGCCATTTAATTAGGAGATATGAGAAAGACTTAGAGTTATATGTCCCAACAATGCACTCTCCATCTCGTACGTGAAGCTCGCCAAAATACTTATGCTTCTTCTGATGTCCAGTAAGATCGGAACCACACCAGGAGTGGGCATGATGTGACCATCTATACATAAAATCTGCATTAGACATTTGGGGTTACTTGAGAAAAAAGTTTAAAGTGGATGTGATTTGACCATTCACTCTCCAGTTTGCGTCTGTTATTCAGCAAAACAACCTTGCCTTAAACCGACTTCATCAGGGGCCAACCCTCAATTTATAGTCATCAACAACTGACTGCCTACTCACTAACCATCATGAGCCATCATTTCAACTCTCTTCCTCAACTCGACCAGAAGAACGCTAAGTATAAAGTGGATGTAACTTGACCGTCTGCTCTCTAATTCTTGCACCTGACTTAAGGGAAAATGTACAACTCGAAGTGGATGTAGTTCGACCATCCTCTCCTATGGTCAAGCTCAAAGCTTGCCAGAACATAAATTTTACTCCTTAGGCTTGGCAGAAGTGAAATCCAAATGAACATGGACGCGATCCAACCGTCCATGAACTAAATCTCATCCTTTATTGAGGGCAGATAAGTGGAAAGTAATGGGGATCCTACCAATCACTCATTAAATGATACCTTGAGCTCAGGGACAAGCCATCACACTGCAGCCAAAAGGGATTGATACACGACAATCCTTTAACTAACTCCAACTCCCAGAGTGCGAACTGGAGTATAAACTTACGGACATGGGCTCGAGAAGGGTGGATCCATTCACCTAACGACTTCGCCCGTGTTCAACCTAAATCCAAGGAGGATGGATCAATCCATCTAACAACCTCATCTTTCATATTTACAAGCTCAAGGAGGGTGGATCCGTCCATCTAATGACTTTGCTTGCCTGCTAAGGGTGGATATGATACAACCATCTATGTACTTGATCAACTTCTTGTTCCTAAAGTGTGAACGAAATCCTAAAGCCTAAACAGATATGACTGACCATCTGCAGGCTAAATTCTGATTCCCGGAGTGCGAACTAGAGTATAAATGTGAATATAAATGGGTGTGAATGACCGCCCATCAACTAATTCTGGTCCTGAGAGCGTGGGCCGGAGTATAAACACCAAATGGATGTGACTGACCACCCATCAACCAACTCCAGATTCCCGAAGTGTGAAGTAGAGTATAAACATCAAAACGGTATAACCGACCACCCGTAAAACAACTTAAGTCCACAAAGTGCGGACATAATCCTATAATACCAAATAGGTGTGACTGACCACCCATCAACTAACTCAGATTCCCAAAGTGCAAACTGGAGTATACCCATCAACTAACTCTGGTCCCGAGAGAACAGATTGGAGTATAAACACCAAATGGGTGTGACCGACCACCCATCAACTAACTCAGATTCCCAGAGTGCGAACTGGAGTACAAACATCAACTAATTCTAAGTCCCTGGAGTATGAAATGGAGTATAAACATCAATTAACTCTAAGTCCTCAGAGTGTGGACCAGAGTATAAACACCAACTGGGTGCGAATGACCACCCATCAACTCACTTTGGTCCCGAGAGCGTGGACTGGAGTATAAATACCAAATGGGTGTGACTAACAACCCATCAACTAACTTCAGTCCTCAAAGCATGGTTTGGAATATAAATACCAGAAGTGATGCTATTCGACTCCCCTTCTATCAACTCTGATTCCTCAGCAAGTTTGTAGTAGAAAACTCAATATGGTTCGACTGTTTGCTTTCCAACTCTTCCCCTGACATGGGGGCACGCTTATCATACAAAATCGAATACGATCCGACCATCCAGCACTAAGCACGCATGACACGACCATCCATGCATCAACTCTTATCCTCAGCATGGGACCCATAACGCAAATTTTTAGAGATGCTCTCCAACCGTTCAAGGCAAAATATCTTTCTTGATTCAACAGGGAGATGTAGATTCGCAAAACAGACCTAGCTGGATGTCCTATTCTGAATAGATATTACTACCAATCAATGGTAAATGAACGTGACATGACCGTTCATCCGCTAAATCTCGCCTGTGATCCGATGGATTGTGTGCGCAACATAGATGGGAATGATCCAACCACCCATCTATCAATTCCTTCCTACAATTCAGTAGGAGAAATATTAAATTAAAGTTGTTGCAATGTGACCGATGACACTTTTACTTTCGCCATTGACTAGTGCCAGAGGAATTAATCGAGGAAAATGTGGTACGACCATTTTCTGCTAAACTCTTAGTCCCCAGAGTGCGGACATGGGAATAAACATCAAATAGGCGTGATTAATGGCCCTTCAGTTGACTTTGATCCTCGTAGTGCGACTACGAGCATAGACAAATGAACGAATGTGATTCGACCATTCATTCACCAACTCCGACCTAAAGTTGATGGGAGGAGTATAAACTCACTACATATGCAATTAGACCATCCACAAACTAACTCAAATAACCTAAGACAGGGGGAAGAAGAACAAGTCACTGAAAGAAGAGAAATATGACTCGCTACATCACCAGCTTAGCATCCTTTACAACTTAAGGCAACGACTACGAGGAGGCCCTAACGCCAACCAATCAAAATGATGCCTGAAGTTACAAGCAATCAATTATATCATACCGCCGAGTAAACGAGCAATATCGATCCGCACCTTTCATATCATACAATGGATCGATAGGCAATGAGTTTCGAGCATTCTACGTCATGTCGCTGAATCGACGGTCAATATCGTCCTCTTCGACTACAAATCGATGTGACCGAAGCATCCATCGAATACCTTCGACCACCGAAGCATGGATAGAACCACGAATGACTGTGACTTGACCATTCATCCTCGATCACCTTCCTTCGATCTGTACGGAAGAGCATGAGAATAGATGAGCATGACTTGATTGCATTTGAGCAGACTTTATCCCTAGGTCTGACGAGAGAACATAAATCTAAATGGACGTGGTTGATCGCCCAACTCCAAATGAATGCAACATGCCATTCATTCATCGACTCTTACCATGATCCAACTAATAGTGAATTCAAAACAAGTGCAATTCTTGACTTGGATTCGATGAGGGAAGCATCAATCCTATATTGGATCTGACTGGATGATTTGATCTTCAATTTCTGCCTAGAGTATGGCGACATAAGTAGCAAAGTGATTGTCGTTGACCATCCAAAACTTAGCTCATGTTTGAATGTCGGTGAAGAAATGAAGTATTTTGCCTAGTGGAAAGAATTAGGACATAATGCAGGATAAGGCACGACTAAGACTTCCATTGATTAACTCGATCCCATGGTTTAATGGGATAGAATGCGAAATTGAAGCGGACATTATCTATCTTTCCACTTATCGAGATATTTCCTAGAATTGGGGGCACGTGCAAGAAATAAGATAAATGTAATTTTATTGTTCAGCGAACAACTCTGGCTCTTACAGCTTAGACTAAAACATAAACACAGCCGAAGCTAGGTTCGATTATTCGCACAATACATCCATCAACCCAAGACTGGGGGAACCAGTTTAATCATCCAAGATCTGGATATGACTACTCAATCTTATAGCCCGCACCTAGTAATTATTACAACGTAAAGTTATGATCGAAAAGATGCTTAGAGATAGAATCATCAAATTGATGCCCGGACTTATATGCAACTGATCATCATTCTAACCCTTCCGATGAGCAATGGATCACGAGTACATTGAATGGAAAATGCATTGCTCGGAAACACAAGTAGATTTAAACTCATAGCTGGAGCCAGCTATGCAGTAGCATGCAATACAAGGCTAAACTCTACTTAGCCTTTGATTCAACATGCCTATAACGCTAATCATTAACCATTGCAAATAAGCACGTGAAGTGCCTACAATCCATCACGAGTACTAAAGATCAGATCATAACTTAATGGAATGATGATGATAAAAGAGTCAACTATTTTACTTCAGGTGAATCTTGATGTGTTCGCTTGGACTCGATCTCAAATATGTATATGGACTCTTATCAACCATTGAGAACCCTGCATTAAATGTCTCGATGAAAAAAAATAAAGCAACGTGGATCAGGAAAAATCCGTTGCACTTAAAGGGGAGGCGAATCTACTCAAAACCAATAGGTTTATCCACGACGTCCTCTACCCAAAATAAGTACCAATCCTTTACTTATGAGAGAAACAAACAGAGAGTTGCGGACGTACGCCGACTACTTAGATTTGCACGAGGCATTGCAAAGCATAGCTTTCCACTTCCAATGATCAACCAACTAATGGACTTGACCATCAGACATGAATTATCTCATCCATGGATGCAAACTCCAAATACAATCAGATACTAAAGCATGTCCCAGACCTGGAATACAACTATTTCATTACTGACCCGGGCCTTTAGTGCTATGCTGTAATCCTTGGATTCGAACGTGAGAACGCTTATGCTATTTACCAAAAAAACGATTAATAGATTATTCAAAAATCAGATCGGTCGATCGATGAAAGTATATGTGGTTAATATGCTCATGAGATCATGACCATCAAATGACCACATCGATGACTTGGCAAAGATATTCAGTGCTCTACAACAACTGCATAATGAAACTTGTCCTTTGAAATGATCTTTCAGCGTTGTATAAGAAAAATTCTTGCGTTCCGTCATCAATTCTCGTGGGATTGAGGCTAATGTCAGAAAATTCTGAAGATTAGTGTCATCCATGTATCGAGGAAACCAAGTAGGTACAAAACTTAAGTCAAAAGATTACCATCCTAAGTTGATTCCACTCTAGGACCATCTACAACTGTATTATCTTCTTCAACCTGACCAAGAGAGGGAAGAGAAATTTTGAATGAACTAACAACTGCATTGATGCAATTCCAGCTCTGATAGATCATTCAGAGAGACCTCCCATTTTACCGAAGCCGTTGGATCGTGAAGATCTACACCTCAATTGGGTCGTGTCAACACACGCCATAAGCATTGCAATGCTATGTGAAGAGAAACTAATCCAAAGACCAATATATAATGAAGGCTAGCTATTGAAAATCTCACTCTGTTAATGTCTATATCAACCAACCATGTGATAGTCCAATAGCAATCTTAGATTTCTGAAAAGTTACTCAAATGGAGTATCGAGCTAAGCTAATTTGATATCACTTATCACCTTTGAAGAGCTATCCTTAGCCAAACAGTTAGCATACCTCACATTTGGATTCACTACTTTAGATGACTATACGAAGAGCAGTGGAGAACTATCCAACCCATGGAGAATATACACATAAGAAACCTTCAATAATCAGTTTTCTAGCGTCGAAGTTGCATTAATGACTCCCGAGGGACGATCGATCCGCTACACCCTGAAACTCAACTTCACAGCAACAAATAACGAAGCTAAGTATGAAGCCTTGGTCACCACGCTTAAACTTACAAGAAAACTTGGAGCGGAAACTTTACATATCTTATGTGAATTCTGATTAGTGGTTTGCTAAGGCAAGGAGGATTATCAGACTAGAGGGCAACATCTTGTTCCTTACCTTAGTTGGATCCAAAAGCTACTAGCCGACTTCGGGAATTACACCATCACAGGCATCCTTAGAGAACAAAATGAAAAAGCCAAGTCACTGGCCAAGCTAGTCGGTTCTAGGAATGCATGGCAAAAAGACTTTGTCCCAGTTGAAATACTTATTTTCCAAGCATTGACATATGAATATCAACTAGATCTTAGTGATGGATCTAGAAAAGGAGTCATGGATGACTCCTATCAAAGATTATCCATAATCGGCGATTCTTCTTGAATAAAGGAACGAGAAATGGCATATACTCTGTGAAGCATCACTGCATGATTATGTCTATATCGTTTAACTCCATCGATACAAAGCATTACTCTTGTATCCATCAATCCGAAACCTAATATTACGTATCCATCGATATGAAGCATGTATTCTAACATCTCAGATCGATCCAAGAGAGGATCGACACAAAGGAAGGACTTAAAACAACCATAGAACTTTGTTACAACTCAAATTTCACATCGATCCAAGAGAGGATCAGTACAAAGGAAGGACTTAAAACAACCATCGAATGTTGTTACAACTCAAATTTCACATCGATCCAGGAGAGGATTGATACTAAACTCAATCCAAACAAAAACTAAAGAAATTGATAACGACCCGCAAATGTGCAAATATGAACATGAGTAAGGTTAATATATGTGCATGTATGCTAAACTAACATTCAATTTTCGAAGTTAACAGGAATTGAATGCTTACCTAGCGACGATCAGAATGATGGACAACAAATCGCTAGCGCTCAACACTCAAATACAACAAAACACTGCATGATCATTGACAATCAACAGTTTGACACCTACATCATTGGAGATCAATCAAAGGTTACATCTTTTGATCAAAAGATAGCAACTACTCAACGAATCGGATAGAACTTTTTCAAAATGAAGGATGCAACTTTTCAAAGCACGTCATGTTCACACAAGACATACTTTGGTGGAAAAATGTTAACTCGCCATTTGGCAAGGCCGTGACACTAAGAACTTAAATAGAAACCAAGGATAGTTTGTCCTGGAGATCGTTAACACACAGGTCTACTATGAATACTGGTAAATTTTGTCCGAGTCTGGATTGAGATACAATTAATATGACAGGACCTGTAAAGCTACCAGATCCAATGTTCCAAATTTCAAGTTAATCGGAGTTTTTATGCTCAAGATATTGATCGATCAAGGTTGAGAAATCCAACTCTATTCGTATCCATCCAATTTCATATCCATTCACCAAGAGAGATTCAGTTCGTATCCATCGTCCACTAACTTCCTTCATATCCATCAAAATGAAGCTACTTTGTATCCATCATGTTAACAACACTTCGTATTCATCAACTAATGTCCATTTCGTATCGGCCTCCCTCCATCCATCTCATATCGATCTCCCACCATCGACACGAACAGCAACAACCACCGATCGATATGAAGAAGGCAACATGAAGCATTAACACGAAGGCGGCCTCCGACCATCGACACGAAGTAGCATACAAGCATCGATACGAATAGAGACATACAGGACTGATGCGAAATAGTATCGATACGAAGACAACAATGTCATACAAATCAAACATGCATTGATCATAACTCGAGATCTCTAAGTCCAAATGCCACCAAATTTTCACAGGAGGTTGCCTACAATGTCAAGAATGTACTAGATAAATTTCATCCAAAAAGGATTAATTCTTGATTGATACGAATTCCATTCGTAATGCTCCCAGATCGAGTCGAAACAACCTGAACTCGATCCCGTGGGCCCACCCACGTGAGAGAAGAAGTCCTTCGAGAAGGATCTCGGCGAGATATTTTCAGCCAAATCCTATAAATGACAGCCATATGCATCAGAAAAGGACTTTTGGGAAGCCTCTACGCCGTCACTCTGCTGAAACTCCATTGTAACTCGAGTACTGGCTATTATACCATTGTAATTCAGTCGAGAATCATGAATAAACCGCAATCTCTTCGAAGTGGACGTAGGCTATAATGCCGAACCACTATAAACACTTGTCTTCTTCAATTTGTGCATGCTTTTATTGGTGTGATTGTTAGATTAGCCTTGTTTTCCCTATAATTTCTACATTCTAATCTCTTCAATTACATCCGATGAGTGTTGTGTCCAATTTTGGTGCAAACAATGATAATAATTGAATATTATCATTTATAAACAACAAACACTTCAAAAACATCTATATCAATTTTATACAAATTATTCCTTTCTATATAAAATATAATCCAAGGTAAAATTATTCCATTTATTATTTTAAAACAATACCTTTTCAGTTTGCCTTGTTCAAATGTTTAGTGACCCCTATCGATACAGTGGCCTCCCACGTGTCGACCAGAATTCATAACCTTTCAATGGATAAGTCAACACAATATAAAACATTTTTATAACACTAACAAATACGCACTCATATATATATATAGACACACACTCAAACTCATTCTAGGGTATTGCTAACCCTATCTCTAATGAGTCTACCCCACCAAAGCCTAGGTGTTTGCTCAACCTAAACTCCAATACCAATTGTAACGACTCGGTTTTTCGACCCATAAAAGTCGACACTAATACATCCATAGTATTCACGTAGCGAACATCCAAGTGCCAGAAAGACAGATTGTTGGGGTGAAAGAAAGAAAAGACAGAACAAAATCTCACACATGATGAGTAATATATAATATACAACAAAACTTTACAAAAAATAATTTAATATGCATATACATCAATCATAGTAAACTAAATAATCATCATCTTGGACATTTATAATAGCCTACCTTTACAATTGTTGATAAATACGAAATCAGAAAATGTAGCGGAAACAAAATATCATGAATATGACTTGGAGGCATCCAGCTTGTCTCCTAAAGCTCTCAAGAATCAAAACTAGATGTGTAAATAGGCCCAGTCTGACCCAAGCATTACAAAAAAATAACGTCCGAATCAGTCTGGTAAACCAGCATGAGAAAACTCAATCAAAGAATGTTGGTTTCTATTTTTATAAAACCCTTTCAAAATAAAAGGTATCTCATAAGACCACGCTACACATAAAAATGGATAGGTTTTCACCTAATGACAACCAAACCTTTTATATTAGAAAATCCAATGATATCATAACAATGTCTAAGGAAGAAAATATCAACAATCAAGTAGCTGTGATGCTCGTGAGTGTACATCACAACAATAATAGGCATATAATCCAAACCCACAACTCAAACAAATAAAACATCCAAGCATACTATCAATAATTTTTATCTACTATATAACATGCGAATAACCAAAAAGGTGAGTTTAACTCAACGAAAGTTCGGTTACTGCCGAAGCGTTCTGGTTCCGTCTAAAATCGAACAACATTGGATTTTACCTTGAAATTCTACAAGTTCTAATCTCAATTAATCCAATTCCAAGATGTAGTTAACGTCATTGCGAATCCAACGTGACTGACCACGTTTGATTTGGACCTCATATGAACAAGTTATTCGGTTTATAAGGTTTGTGAATAAAATAATAATCAATTAACAAACTAATCATCATTAGCGGCTAATTATCGAAATCTAATGTAACAACCCATATTTTTAGTAACATTATTTAGGAAATTTAGTTAGCTAAATTAAATTAAATAATGTAAGTTGATTAATAGATTGAGATTTGTGATTAAGTAAGGGGTAGTTGTGCCATGTTAACAAATAAGCTAATATGAAATAAAATGAAATAGAAGAGGGGTAAAATAGGAATAAGCCATAACCTTATACCCAAACCCTTAGGAAATCACTACACACGTTTATTTTATTTCCATAAGAAAAAAATATAAGCTAAGGTCAGCCACCATTATCAAGCTTAAGAGAAGATAAAGCTAGAATTTTCAGGAGGAAGAATTAAATCACTTAGTCAAGATCAAATCTTACATCTTTAATCACAACGCTAAGGTGAACACTGACTACATCTCATTTTCTAAAAAAAATCGGTTTTAAGATGAATCCAAAGTATTTTACATGATTATGCCATGTTTTTGAATGACTAAATTTTTATATGTGCTTGTTTGATGATTTATGCTTATTCATGTAGCATTTATGATATGTTTGATGTGAAAACCCTATTAAATGACATCAAATGCCTTGCGATTTTAAATTTAGATCAAAAATGATATTTTAGAGATGGGTTTCCATTTTCGTAATTTTTTGATTTAATGTGGATTTTATATTAATTTTCTAGTAAGGAAAATGATTATTTGGGTATAAATTATTTACAGCTAAAAAATATAAGTTTTGGGTATAAAATTAGAATATGTTGGAAAGCATATTAAAAATGATTTTCTGGAATTTTTGTAGAATTTTCCTAAGTATTTTACAAGATATATAAATTTATTTAAGGCATAGGACTTAAATGTTTTATATATTTATAAAAGGAGAAGGGGTGTTTTATAAATAAATTAAATTGTTTATTTATGAAATTTTGGTGGCACTTTTAGATAAGAAAACTAGTAACCGATAATATTTTGACAAATAAGGCAGGTTAGTTGAAAAGAAATTCTTTTTAAAGTAAAAAATATTTTTTCATGCTTTTAGCATGTTTCACCACTTTCGGCACAAGGGTTCCGATCAAGTACTGTCGCCTCCATTGTTATTGAAACCAACGCACATAGTATCAATATCTTGGTACAAAGTGAATTTGACTAAGGCAGAAGGTACTGGATCGAGACCAAAAATTCCAAAGGGGTCGAAGCACTGCCTAGTTTTCAAATGAAAATGCGCCTACTTTGCTTTCGTAGGGTATGCTTTTGACATGGTTGACTTTCAGCTAAGTCAAATGTTTTAAAGGAATGGTTTCGAATGGGTTGCACCATTTGTTTTAAGTAAATGCTTTCGAATGGATTTGAAACCCCTCGCTGCCGCCTTTCAACGTTTCGACACCAATGGTTTCAGAAGGTATACTTTGCTTTTAACACTTAGCCACTTCTCCAATACTTTCAGAAGTGTTGGTTTCGATACCATCACTTCTTTACTTAGGAAATACTTTGAAAGAGTGCTTTCGACTTAAATGTTTTATGACTCTTTTGCTCTGTTGAAGGTAGAATCCAAATGGTTTCAAAAGAGATGGTTTTCAATGGTTTCGAAAGGTTTCCACATGTTTTACTTGAACCCAAATTGTTTCAAAAGGTTTGATGTTTTAATGCTTTGAAAAGGTTTTAATGAAGGTTTCGAAGGGGTGGCTTCCCAATGGTTTCGAAAGGTTTGAGAGGAAAGGTTTTTCAATTTTTTCAAAAGGCAATGTTTAAGTGTTTTAAAGGTAGAACATCTAAACTTTTATAGCTTTCGAAGGAATGGTTCTTCAATGCTTTCAAAAGGCGATTATGAATGGTTTAGAAAGGAATGTTTTAGCTTTTCGACCTAGATTATAATGAAGGGTTTTACTTGGTTTCGAAAGGGGTACTTTCAATGGATTTGAAAGGGGTACTTTCAAAGGGTTAAACATTTTCATCAACAAATATTTGCATAAAGTATATATAACACAGTAAAGTGATTTCAGTAAAGCATAGAGTATATATTTTCCTTGTTTTAGTGTGGTTTAAATGTCTTAAATCAATTTGAGATGAAAAGGTTTTCAAGGAAAATTTAAGGGAAGATTACCCTAAGTAAAATGACTCATATATTAGAATACCAAATTGGACAGGTATAGAGTCATGCCCTATACATTTGTTATTAGCCCCAGCTAATTTAGTCCAAAATTCCAGTGTGTAGGGCTTTGTCAGAGGTAAGACTAAATTAATGATTACAGACAGAAGGGAATATATTTGTATACTAATAGGATATTGGTGAGCCACAAAACCATTAGGATCAAGCAACCCTGGAAGAAGATAAGTTAGGGAAAGGCTGTCTAGGAGAGAAGTATTTAACAGATAAGTTAGGGACAGTGTAACGGATGAGGATTTTCGACCCTCGAAAATTGACATTTATACGTCCACAGTATAAAATGTCGAGCAGCCGAGTGCCGGAAATTCCAGTTCATTAGGGGTGAAGAAGAAAAAGGTAGAAGAAAATAAAGAAACAACAACACAGAATCTCACAGTCACAGCGGAACAAAATATAATATATATATATATATATATATATAATAACAGATTTTAAATATAAGAAGTGTACTGCCATGTGTAACCACTCGGATTTTCAGACCTGTTAAAATTGCTGAAAAATACATGCTTGCTAAAACTACTAATGAAAACTACCAACTTAATACACCATATTTGATAAATATTCAACATTACTAAATGTATAGGATGCAATTTCAATTGTACAACTTACCGGATTAATTAATCTATTTATTAATCCTACAAAGTGTGCTTTCATACATACCAAATACAATGACTATAAATCTACTACTGCACAACTCTGATGAGGGAGATAACACTATCCTTATCTGCTAAGTCAATAAATAATGTAAATGCGGAATAAAAAGTAAGCAGGAAAGGTACAATAACACAAGATAAATAACAACTAATAACAGATGAATATGGAAGGGTTATATTATTTTAGGGGCTGCATCACTACCACTTGTGACTGCCTACGTACCTTTATCTAATTGAGTATATACATACCACTATCAGAGTACAATTGTTCAATACAACAATCTGGACAGTTATAATAACTTGTCCTTACACAGCGGAAATAACCAAATACGTGATATACGTCTGAACTCCACCAGCTCGCCTCCTGAACTCCATAGCTTTCTATCCTGAATCTGTAATATCGGTCTGACCCGAGCATTAAAATAAAACAACACCCGAGTTAGTCTGGAGAACCAGCATGAGAAAACACACTCAATTTGGATTATTAGAGTTATTCAAATCCTTTGAAAAAAAGGTATCTCGTAAGACCGCTTCACACATAAACACGATGTGTTTTTACCTTACGATAACCAAAACACTTTATAGAAAATCCGATGATATTATAATCATGTATGAATACAAGTACTTATTCAAATAGTTGAAATTGTCACATTAATTAAATTCTAGCATACTAAGCTCTACAAACAAAACCGTATGTTCGTATTGGAGGATTGATTCTATCGAATGACTGGGACATAGGGGTACCGCCCACCACAGTACACCTCTAAAACAATGTATCGAGAACCATGCCGAGATCCCCTGCTACACAAGACCGTCCTACCCCTAACCTGGATAGACCGAATATGTTATCACCCCCAGTGTTCCCACCCTTACCATCGAGCGCTCCTTCCATGCACAACCATATCCATAATATAAAGGTTTCTGAGGACGTCTAGAAAGGTGATAACATACCCTAATTTGGTGCGAACCATTTAGCCTTGTTGCATCTCTCCTGTTTTAGTCATTCCCGATTGATGAGGCTCGAGGCTAAGCGTTACCTTTTAAGAATAAAATTTTACTTAGAATGCTCATCGTCCTCCAATGACGATGTTCTGATAGCATTCGTCCATACAAGTTATTCTGGGTCTGGACAAACCGAATCACCGCCTTCATTATCTATACGGTATTTATTCATAGCATTCAAACCTGATCGAAGTGGTTTTCAGATAATTAAATCCGATCCCGGTCTCTTCGAAATGATTAACTAAATTGGCCAAAATTGATAGTTGGATATTCAACTATCAATACACATCCATAAGCAATCACCAACCCTTATTAAAAAATTTCCCAAAATTATTTCAAAATATCTTTATAAGATATTACTTACAGTTCTTCAACATTTGAAAACAATATTCAAATACTTATATTTTTAATAGAAAATTTCCAACCTTTCCCAATACTTGAAATATTGCCCACCTCATTTTATGTTCAACACTTAGAAAATACTCCTTTTCTTTCCTATTTCTTTTTTCAAAATCATTTAAATTTTATTTGTAAATTTCTTAACTCGTTTACATGAATTCTATAAATTTCGGAATCCTTTAATTAATTCCCTTCAATATTTCCAAAGTCAATTATGCTTACTTATAACTCCAACTTTCCTTTATGCTTCTTTATGAATTCTATTTCATTTTTCGACGCCTACTTTTATTTAACTACCTTGGAATTTCTCATTTTTCCTTCCCTATTCCATTTAAGAATTTTCTTACAAAAACATATTCACTGAATAACCCCATATCCACGCTTCTGAGAAGGTTTATAAATAAATTTAAAACTTTTCAAAACTCTATATATATATATATGTACAATAATAATAAGTATTTAAATGAATGATAATAAGTTATTTTTAAGACATTTTCAAATAATTATCTAAAATATTGAAATACTTTCTCTAACATCACTTTCAAAGCTGGTATAAAATTTAGCGTATTATTAGAATAAATGTTAAGCATTTGAAATTTCATTTTCTAAAGTATGTAATATCAACTAACTTTAAAATTACATAGTTTAATAAATAAACTTCCTTTTTAAAATAAAAACTTAGCTTATTTATAGAAACTTATTATTTTTTTAAATCCCAATAACCAATTTCCAACTTATAACCCCTCTCGATTTCTATCACATCACCTCCATTTCGGCCTCCATAACCATTTTCACTTCAAAAATAGTATCCACTATCTTTTTCCCTTATCCTATTTCCATATTCCAATATAAATTCTTCCCATAAATTTATATTCCAAATTTATCATCTAATACCGCTTTCCTTCATTTATAAATTCGTTTATAAATTTTTATAACTCCTTTGAGTTTCACTAAAATAATCTCATTTATAAATCCTATTTTAAAATTTTAATTTCTTATAAATTCCATTTATTTTTCCTATATATTTTTAATATCGATTTCAACTTCTTTCTATATTTTCCGAATTATCATTTTAAAAATCCAATCTTCAAAATTTTCTTTATATATATTTTATATTCCTTATTTTAAATATTTTCCACATTATTTAATACGATCAAAATTCACCATTCCTTATTCAAATCAATCTCTTTTAAATAATCCAATTTCGATCTACATATTTTTATATTAAAAATCCCCTTTTAATTCCTTAAACATTTAAAATAATATTTATGGTATTCGATATATCGTAAATTAATTTCCATGCCATTATAACATTTAAAAGTTTACAACACACAATAATTCAGCATTTTATATATATATATATATATATATATATATATATATATATATATATATATATATATGAAAAATACTAATATATTTGAGGAATCCAGTTGGATCCCTCCAACCTGTTTTCCCTGCATCCACAGATGTTAGACAACAATAAAAATACCAATCCCACTTTGAGGGGGATATCGCAGTACATAGTGTCATCCGTTGTTATGCGGAGCACATAGGGTCTCATCCGCTATAATGTGTGAGAAAATCACTCCAATTACTAATATATGTACTACTATACATATATAATATATCATTCAACAGATAATAATTTTTAACTCAACCAGGCATCCACATATTTATTTTTAACTATTTTAAAATTGGTTCGATAATCCAAATGAGTGAGAAATTTTCTGAACTTGATTTTAATTGCAATTCGTTCCAACTTTTGATTAATAACCGCCCTATAAAAATCTCCAATTAATTCCAGATTATAATTTTATGATTTTTTTGTACCTCATATAAACATTTTTATGGATTTTATAAGATTCAATTTATCAAAACAATTAATGTAGTAATTTTTTAATTTAACAAACTCATTAAAATAATGTTAATTACCTCAAAAAATTTAACCTTAGAATTTCCACTGCGATATCCAGATGAATGCACGCTACTCCTGCTTCCATCCCCTGCATTGCCACCTTTTACCATGAAGTCGAGCAAGCAAATCAAGACACGACATCCTCCAATTTACATGACCCATCCACCCTAAACCCATGACGACCCAACCAACCTGATGCATCGTACCTCTACCGACGGTCGCACACATTACCAAGAGCTCTCCCAAGGTCACTACCCTTATAAAATCACTCAGACCTCCACCATCGCGACCTTCGAAATCCGCCTTCCTCCTTAGGCGATTCGCCAACGCTCGAAACCATTTCTACGTCGCCGACCAAACCCCTGGCCATTGTACCTCACGAGCCCTCCCTCCTCGACCTTTACATCGTCTCACGATCGCTATCCACATACACGCATAACCCTAACCCATCCATCATGTCGCCCCAACCACATGCACAGCCTCGTGATGCTCCCTAAGGCCTTCCGCAACTCAAACTTCGTTCGACCATTCTTCAATTTCGATCATGATGCTAATTTTTTAATATATTGAAGTCAAAGTTGATTTCGATCTCTGCTCGGTTTCAGTAGGGGTTGCATGCGATGTCGAACCGAGATGTCGAACGGAAATTGAGTGGAGGGAAGGAGATGTAAGTGATTTTTACTCTGTTCTTTTTTTTCTTTTTAGAATTCGATTTTATTGTTTTGAAGAGAAAGGGCATTCGTGATATAAAAGAACTAAAAGGATGAAGGTAGCGTGTTTGAATGAGCAAGGTCAAATCGAAGGCGGTTGTGAAAAGAAAAAAAGTACCAGTTAAGTCGGTTTTATATATATTATTTAAATTTTTAACGTCTCGATTTACTCAACTCAAAATCTCGAATCTCTACCGAGGCGTGCCGCTAAACGCAATGGAAAAGATTTTGAGCCCTAATTCGATCATATGGAGAAGATAGCTTTTCGAATCCAATTATTATATTAAGTTTTCCATATTAAACTTAACGCGTTTATATACCGTACAGCGAAACGATAACCACAAACGCTATGAAATTTGAAATCTGATAACAATACACTATTATGGATCAAATGAATCTTGTTTCATCGAATTTTGAGACTATGCCTCAGATTGCTATTTAAACGTGTCAATTAAATTGACGATTTTCAAAATTTTTGCGAAATCGTTTTACGTTCCAGTTTTAAATCTAACTAAATAAATTATAAATTCCAAATCCAATGTTTAAAATCATTTAAATATTCCAAATTAATCGTTGAGGAATATGGGTCGTTACAGAAAAGTTGTCCAACAGAGGAGTATCTAACATGGGTTAGGTTATTTTATTGATACTGTCTGATTAGCCCGAGTCAGCCAAAGATTAGTAGTTAGACAAAAAAAACTATAGTGTTCGGACTGACAGTTCATTTGTTGCGTAATATGTATGTTTACATGATAATGCTTTACAGTTTTAACCAGTTTTGGTTGTAGGACTATGATTTGCAAAAGATATGTTTTAAAAGGATATTAGTGAGGGGAAACCCATTTCGCTAAGCGACGTGGTCTCACTTAATATTAAATAACCAAGATGTATAGTATTATTCACACCATACTTTATGGATGACTCGAAGTTTATGTTTTTCTCCTTAAACTATCGGGTGCTCAAAATTGATTTGAGTAGGCTAAGGGTTGGGTTTTTGGATTATTAGCAGGTTGATGAATAAGCTTCCGGAGATGAGCAGGCGGCTGACAGATAACTATTTAGGAGTTTTCTATTTTATCTTGTTTAAGTCCCCTATGTTGTATTTAAGACAGTTATGTCTATATAGTACTCTGGTCATCCAAGGGGCCATCATCATATGTCGCTCCTGGCGTAATTTGTAAGAATTATATCTTCACCTAGGAAATGATTATGGGATTATTTAAATGGATATGAAACATGTTTTGTGAAACATAATGAGAAAAGCTATTTTGAAATCTGTGATTTTGTTTCATATTCATGTGCTTCTGATATTATGGATACCCATTAACCTTGCCGTATTTGGTCACCGGAAGTTCATACTATGGATGATTGCAACATCTATATCATCTAGCTTTGGGCCTCTAGACATGGGATGTTACATCTAAGCCCACATACCACTAGTCTACCCTGGCTGCTGTTTTTGAATTCAACCATTGTCGAACCGCCACTACATGGACCACCAGTCGCCTCCATCGTCGAGATCTAACCTAAAATTCAAATTTCGTTCATCTCAAGATTTCGACCACCTCACCACCCTCCATCCAACCATCCATCTCACTCCGCTCACCTACGCAAACAATTTTCAAGTTGGACCTCTAGCCTAAAAACACCTCCGATGGCTTTGGTGAGTGGTGGCCATTGGATGAAGGGGTATGATTTTCAAGCGCAAGTGTTTTTTGCTATTGGGGAAAAACTGAGAGAGTGAGGGTCCTTATATATAAAATATTCATGATACAATTCACCCCAAAATATTTCTAACTTCAATCGAGGCATGCTCACTGGCATTCCTAGCTAAATACCCCTATTCCAAACTTAATTGAACTATTTTCGAGACCTAATTCAACATAAAAATGTTAAATTTTTGAGTCGCTCGATTTAAAAACCGAACTCGTCCTTCTAACTCGAAAAATATCATTGCTTACACTCACTTTGGCTCGCTCGGACCATCCGGACTCAACGGAAATAATCCCGAGTCCTAAAAAGTCCATATGCGAAAGAAAGTTTTCTAGCTCATCGATGAAATAAACCAACTAAATATTTAAATATTCAAAATTTAAATATTCCGAACACCTTAAAAATATGGATTGTTACAATGAAACCTAGTGATATTATAATAATGTCTAGGGCTTAAAATAAATATATAACATGTATAGAATGGTTACCCTTAATTACATTCAATGGTACTAGTTCTACAATTACAACCATAAGGCACATATTGGAGATTGGATTCCAAAATGATAAGGCATCCGAGTACCACCTACCACTGTACATCTCTAGGAAAATGTACCGAGGGCCACACCTAAACCCCTCATAAACATAGAGACGGTTGCCCCTTTAAAATGGCATACCGGATTATATCATCCCTCAAGCACCGAGGCTGTACACACTGCCCCCTGATCGCCCTGTGCGCATACCGAATCCGTAAATCTCGATTCTAGAGCAAGAAATGATGCTCTTAATTGTAGTTGACCACATAGCTCTATGGGCATCCCTTGATTTTTCTATTCCAGGTTGTGAGGCTTGTGAGGTCATAATTACCTTTTTCATCTCTTAGAAATCCTATTTGGAATGCTGACACTCCTTTCCAAGCAAAAATACAATGCCTATATTCATCCATACAAGTTGTTCAGGATATGAACAAACCAAAGTCACTATTTCTATTACATCCATTTTGGAGTCACCCTCTGGATTAAAAGTAAATAGCTCTTGCACTTCAAAGAACCGCATGTTCGATTCCATCATCTCGAACCGATCTGAACCTCTTTCAAAGCGTTGAACATGTATATAATTTTAGAGTGGTTATGGATCGATCGCTCCAAATCCAATCAATATTTTTCAGTAAACTCAACTCTGGTTCTTTTGGAAATAAACATACAATACATAAGTGCGAAGATCACCTCCTAACCGTTTAAGTAGACAAATTTCCCTATAATTTTTCCTAGAAGAACAAAACAAGTTTATACATACAATATAGCATCACCAAAGATAACTATACCATATAATTCACATGTTTCTACTAGATATTTTTGGAGTTATATTTGACAAAGATTTGATAGTCGGTTATTTAACTATCAAATAAACAATATAATCAAATCTGAGATTTAATTTCATAAGAAACCAAGCCTATTTTAATCAACCCTTCGTTAATTAAATCTCTTTTCAAAACTTGAAAAAATATCCGTATACTTATTCTAAGGTTTAAGTATATTCACAAATCACTTCACTTTCAATACATAGAAAAAGTTTCCACATTTGTATCAATCAGTATAATGTGCTCACAAATCTTTAAGGAAGATTTCTAATTTTCCAAAAGTCATATTAAATGGGTCAAAAACATATTTCATTTAAAACATTATTTACTATATACCCAAACAACTTTACCTTTGGTGTTGAGTATGTAAAGAATGCTTACATACCACCATAATTAAAAAGGATTATTCATCAATTTCATATACTGGATTAGTTAAGGAAATGAAATCTCCTACATTGGTCATGTTTTCGACGTTCTTGATTTACTATATCCCTCGCCTAAAATGGATTCTAGATCTCACAAATAGTGGATTGGGGGTTTTACAATCCCATAAATTCTTATTTAAATATCTAACCTTCTTTTCCAAAATCTCTTTTCTATTATGAAACTCCTTTTGTAAATCACTTTATTATTTATAAACTCCTTTTATAAATTAATTTATCTTCAAACACCTTTTATAAAACAATTTATTATTTATCAGGGGTTTCAACATATGCATTCAAGTCAAAACATTCACAAAACAAGGCTTTACAAAGCACAACTAAACAACTACCTTGCTTTCCAAAGCATATACCAACATCAATAAGATATGAAAATAAAAAGTATATAACATGAATAGCACAAAATAACTATTAAAATAATCATTATCACATCATTTCAATAGTTAAAAATATATAGGAAAAGTAAAGAATTCTCACCCCCCATAACTTTGAAAAGCAAGTTTAAGCTGTTAACTTTGTACCAACTAACCACCCATCAATCCAATGAACACAACCCCACCACCAACCCCTAGATCCTATCACTAGAACCCAATAAAAGGCCCTTTTTCCTCCTAGGTAAAATTTGAAATGACCCATCCCAAGACCCAAAAAACAAGCCTATGTGCATAAATGATGATGTTGAAAAGTTATTGTACCTTATTATCCACTTTTACACTTAACGTATCTTTTTATTTAAATTATTAACTAATCCATCTTATCATATTTTAACAAATATTTATTATGTTATTTCTAACTACGTGGTAAAATGTTGTTATAAAGTTGTAACGAGTGCAACAACATTCGACAACTTTTCTTCGACAAAAAGCTGAAAATCCGATGAGCAATTTTCGGTCACATTTATAGTTTTTCATCGAACCAATTATTTTTATAAACGAGTATTTAAAATGATTTTACTATCATTATTAAATAATAAAAATGAGTTATTTAAATATTTGAAATTAATCAAATATAACTAAATAGTGCACTTTAGTCGTGCCTAGCCGATATAGAATGATGATTAGGGTTGGAATAAACAAATACAGCATATAACCCGTCATGTATCTAACAGTGCACGGACAAAATATATTATTACATATACAACAAAAGAGACACAGATAACAAAGTGAACTAATCATCAAAGCATAATATCCACTGAGTTATACATCAAATGTCATAGAGTTAATACAATGGAAACAAACACAACAACTGTCTCTAATACAAGTAATAGGTAGTCACTAATAAGGCTCAGTATTGCACAGTGGAATAAGCATAGAAATCCATATATGTATATAATACAAGATATCTTCATACAGCTCGTCCTTCGAAAAGCTACTTCATCACCTAAACTTGTTATCTACTCTACTCTACCCATTTAAGAGTACTCGAGATAAGAAGAAGCAGGGTATAAAACCTCGAATCAGATCGTGAGCAGTAAACGAATCTCAAAATACTATACATGTAAGTATGGTAAGAAACATGAGTATATGAACCATACCTGAATTATCCATGCAACCGAAGAATTAGCACATAACAGTATAATATGCTACTCCATAATATCATTAAGGTACAATACAAAATACCATAATGGATGTCCAAATATCCCTATCTCCAATACGTATCCCCAACAATATCCCTAAGTGATAGCCCATTAAAGGAAAACAACCAAAGCAACCATAGAATCCATCAAACAAGACTCACTATCAGTCATCTGTGTGCTCTGAATATATGATAACTCATATGGCCTTTTATTGCTAGGGACTAATGAAAATCTCGGTTATCTGTGTACTCTCATATCACGTAACGCAAAACAGATATGTGTCTTGTAGCTCAAAGCTAGACACTAGCCCAAAGCCACTAGTCCAGGATATTCAGATCCTCGCTACACTCTATGGGTGCCCCCACTAACAATACCCATGCTTCGAGTATATAAGAAAACACTCCGAGCATCCATGATTCCTTAGCATATACATCCATTCGAGCTTCACCTTACTTCGTTCGGATTCTATATTTTTCTCAATCCAGTTTCCATTATTCATAAGGAACCCTTTCACATTACCTGATCCTATGGCTCTCCCTATTACCGTTCCATCATCTTCGAAAACTACTCCCAATACGAGATAGCATCCAAAGACTCTAGCTTTTCATCATGCTATCACATCGCCATCCATCCTTGATGTGAACGAGTCACCACCTTTAGCATGACCTACAGAACCTTTATTCTAGTCCTTAGAAGTTCCATAATCACCAGTTCTACTACGATAACTTGGCGTCGACTCATCACCCTTAACTCGGCACCGACTCATAGACCTAGCCAATTTCTTGCATTCTTGCCATGGAAAACCTCTACTAGCCATGCTCTACCTATTCGTTAAGTTGACTAACCTATAGGATTTAGCACCATAACTTGACCCCAACTTATCCGCTTGAGGTGAGAGTTATCATACAGGATCCTTCATGCTCCTGATCCCCTCCTTCAAGTTTCGTCCAATTTTGACCAATCGGTATGTCCAATCGTCGGCCTAACTTAATGACTCGTCAGTAAGTTATAACCTTAACCCATCTTGAGGTGATAATTAACGTGTGAGTACTTACTATGATCCTGAGCCTCCACCATGATAACTCATCGCCAACATAAATTGATGACTCATCGCTGAGTTATAGCCTTAACCCATCTTGAGGTGAGACTTATCATTTGAGTTCCTACAATGTTCTTGAGCCTTTCATCCAAGTTTCACCAATTCTGACTAATGATGATAACTCATTGCCGACTCATCGCTATCCTAACTTGATCACTCATCATCGATTTATAGCCTTAACCATCTTGAAGCAAGACTTGTCATCTAAGCTCCCATTATGCTTCCGAGCCTCTTCCCGAAGTTTCATCCAATTCTTACCAACCATTATAACTCATTGCCAACTCATCCCTATGACTTTGGGCTGATTTATCACATCCAATCAAGGTGTGAATTATCATATAGACTCGTACCATACTCCAGAGCCTATCTGCCAAGTTTCGTCCAATTTTGACCAACCATTTTAACTCATCGTTGGCTCATCCCTATTACTCGGTGCTGACTCAAGCAATTTGCTTCTCTAAAGGTGCGACTTATAATGTAGGTTTCTAGCATGCTCCAGGGCCACTCCTTCAAGTTTCATCCTATTTCGACCAATTTTTCTTTGATTTGCTCAATTCGTCATCCTATCTTTCTACACATTTACAATACTAACAAACAACATCAAATCACAACATATAAGCATAGAATAACAAGCAATTTCATCCATCCGAACATGCAACCCGTAGAAATAAGATAAAGAAATCAATTTCTAACATAGATATACATATAGCACGAATATATGAACATGAACAAAGGTGATTTTGAATCAATCTACATCATACGTATGGATTAACATGTAATTAAAGTTAGAAAAGGTTTTATGGCCAAAAATTAATTTAAAACATGTTGAATATTATAATTGAACCATATAAGCATGCATGGTATAATGAGAAGGCATAAACCACTCACCAATTACCAAATTCAACTAATTTGAATATAGATCCAATCGAAACAGCAAAGACAAGCACTTCTTATCAACCAATTTGATTATCTCTAGCTTCTAATCGAAGATTTAATCTCTAATCCACATTCTAGTTTGATTTAGAGATGAATTAGGATGGATTTAAGGCTATTGAGGCTTAAGACCTGATTTTGAATGAAAGGGAAAGTTTTAGTTTGGCTCCTATAACCCCATTTTATAATGGTTCTCTAATTACACTAATGGGCCTACAAATGGGTTTTATTAATTTCATGCTAATTCTGACCAGCAACTTTCAAAACTTAAAACAGGCATAACTCACTAACTATAAGTCTGTTTTTCTTTTATGACTACTTTATGTAATGGAAAACCATCATCTTGAAGCAGTGAAACTTTTTTGAGACCCTAATTCTATACCTGTTAAAAGTTATAGCCCAAATAAGATTTTTAGGATTAAAAGATCATATAGAAATTCATGAAAAATCATAAATGTGTAAAATGTCCTTAATCATATCCCAAGATTATAGGATCATAAACCTTATGTGAATAAAATAAAAATATTTTACGTTCCTCCGATACGTAAAACATGGGTTGTTATATTACCTCCCCTTCCCCTTTAGGAATTTCGCCCCCTGAATCCCTAGACAAGTCAAAATATAAGCAACCATAGTTATCATGCATGTCTATCTATCATAAGCAACCATTAAACATATAAAACATGCTGCTGTGCAACCAATAGCGTAGATATGCCTACACTACATGTGGAATACTAACTTATCAAACATAATATACAATGGCAAAAGTTGATACGACAAATGATGGATCTTACAACTCAAAGAGCTCCAAACACTTAGTCCTCACGATCTCATCATTATTCCATGTACAATCATCATCACTTTCTCTCTACTGTGCATTTACTAGTTTCACCATTTTTCTCCTAAGCTCTTTCGTATCGTACCAGACAATACGAAGCGACCTATGAGATCTAGAAACTTTTTGTTCTATATCAACATCTTTTAGTTGATCCAATGTAATCACCACGCATGAGTCGTGCATAAACTTCCATAGATAAGAGATATGAAAAACGTTGTCCACGCCTGCCATCTTTTAAGGTAAATCCACCTTATATGCTAGTTTTCTGATTCTCACGATTAACGAAAATGGACTTACGAATCTGGTGCCAACTTCCCTTTTCTACCAAACCTAACTACATTCTTTGGAGGAGAGACCTTCATAAGCACCATATCTTTGGCAAAAAAACTCTAAATCTCCTCGTCTCATATCAGTGTGGCTTTTCTGTCGATCCTGGACAGCTTTTATTCGTTGTTATATATCTCAATCTTCTCAGATGTCGCTCTAATTATATTTGGTCCAATTATCAGTTTCTCGCCTGCTTCATGGCAGCATGATGGAGTGTCGCATGGTTTACCATACAATGTCTTATATGTTGTCATACCAATACTCAGCTGATAATTATTAATGTATGCAAACTCCACCAAATGCAAATGGTCATCCCATGATCTTCCAAAGTCTATAATGCATGCTCATGAGGGATCCTTCAATATACGATTTACTCTCTAATTCTGCCCATCCATTTGTTGATGATAAGCCATACTAAGGTGCAGTTCTGTCCCTAACGCCTCTTGTAATCTATTCCAAAATCCATTAGTGAACAAGGGCCTCGGTCTTTCACAGTGCTCTTTAGCACACCATGAAATCGTACTATCCACTCTAAATACAATTCTGCCAGCATGGAACCCATTCTACTTGACTTAACAGGTATAAATCTTGCACTATTTGTCAACTGATCTAAAACAACCCAAATATCATCGTACCTTGCCCGAGTCCTCGACGGTCCATCTATAAAATCCATCGATACTTGTTTCCATTTCCATTCAAAAATTTCTAGCTGTTGCATCAATGCATTAGGTTTCTTCTGCTCTGCCTTTACCAACCGATAATTCATATACTTAGAGATGAATGTCCCTACATCCCTCTTAATACCTTTCCAGTAATAGGTTCGCTTCATATCACGGTACATCTTGTTACCCTCGGGATGAATGGTCAACCTGGAATGGTGCCACTCTCGTAGACTTCATCCCATAATCCATCATCATCGGAACAAATAGTCTTCCATCCTTACGAAGCTAATCTTCTCGGTCGAGTTCGTATTACTTCATGTCATCAGATTCAACTCCTTTTACTATCTTCGCTATGATCTCCACCAGCCTAACATCTTGCTTTTGACTAACACCAATCCTTTCAATTAGAGTAGGTCCGATCTAAAAAATTAGCCAAATCTTTGGTTCCAGCTAGAAATGAGGTCTGAAATCATATCAAACAATGTACTTTGTCTTCTTCCGTCCGAAAATATTGCTCCCAAATTTGCATGTCTTCTACTCAATGCAACAGTGACTGCATTCCCTTTTCCTAGTTTATAGGAAATACTAAAATCGTAAAAGGCCAAGAACACCAACGACCATTGTTGAGATCCTTTTGAGAGAAAAGGTATTTCAAGGATTTTTGGTCCATAAATAGCTTAAATCCTTCTTCTAGTAGAAAATGCCTCCATATCTTTTAAAAAAAATCAATCGCCGCCAACTCCAAATCATGAGTGGGATAATTCCTTTCATTCGGCTTTAGCTATTGACTTTCATAAGCAACAACTTTTCCCTTCTACATCAATACCGCACCCATTCTAATATCACAAGCATCTTTTTATACTGTCAACTCTTCATTTCCACTTGGAATAATGAACACTAGTGCACTCATCAACATCTCCTTCAGAATGACAAATGCATGCTCACACTTTGCATCCCAAATAAAAGGTTGATTCTTCTTCGTTAAATTGGTCAATGGTGTCGCTGCCATCAAGAAGTCCTTTATGAATTGTCTATAGTATCCCGCTAATCCTAGGAAACTCCTCACATCTGTAGCATTCTTGGGTTGATTCCAACCTTGAACTGCTACCATCTTCGTAGGATCCACTGCTATACCCTATCCAAAAATGACGTGAACCAAGAATCCTAGTTCTTCTCTCCAGAAGTGACACTTGGAGAACTTTACTCCTAACTTGTGCTTCCTCCATTCTTTAGAAAAATCCCTAAGTGCGTCTTGTGCTCCTTTTCAGTTTTGGAGTAGATTAGAATATCATCCATGAACACAAGTAGAACTTATTCAACTAGTCTCTGAAAACCCGATTCATGAGATCCACAAAGTAAATAGAGCGTTGGTCAACCTGAATGGCACCACCAACCACTCATAAAAACCAAATGGAATACGAAATGTAGTAATAGGTACACTCTCCTTCGCTACTATAAAATGGTGAAATCCCATCACCAAATCCATTTGAGAAAACACTTTGCACTTTGCAGTTGATCAAACAAGTTATCTATGCGCGGGAGTGGATACTTGTTTTTTTTCATCACTTTATTTAGCTCACAATAATTCACCCAAAACCTCAAAGAGCCATCCGCCTTGGTTGCAAATATTAAATGTGCACCCCACTTAGATATGTTTCTTTGAATGAACTTCTTCCTTAATAGGTCATTCATTTGCACATATTTTTCCTTTTTCTCTCTAGGTGCTATACGCTTTAAAGGCATAACTATCAGTCTGGTTTACTATACCCAGTCTATCCGAAACTCGATCTCTCCATAAAGCGGCAATTCGATCACTTCCTCAAAGACATGCAGATACTCTCTAGTGACCATCACAAATGAAAATCCATCATTTGGACTTTCAAGAGAATATAGAAAGCTAACCATCACCCTATCCTTTGGTTGGCAACCAACCACTACCTTCGCCCATCCATATCCCTGATTGTCACCAATAGCTTCTCGTAATCCATAATTGCCTCATACTTTCTAAGCCAGTCCATTCCCAAGATAATCTCAAACCCAAAGAAATTCAAAATGTAGCAATCACAAACAAAAGAGCATCCATGACTCAATACCACTAGGCCACAACAAACTATGCACAGACTAGTAGAGCCTCCAATAGGATTGTCACGATTAGGGGTTGCTACTATCTCAGGTCTCAATCCTTATCTATCTACCAGTTCATTTAAATAAAGACTTCCTTTCTCTTCTCTTTCACCAAGGGAGCACTCGACAAAGTCAGGGATATGTCTAAAGCATGCGCCTTTATAGCTTGCCTATCCTTCACTAGTTCCACACAATCCCTCTTCGAACCTTGCCTTAAACTGTTCCCAACTGAAATCTTCAGGTGTAGAAATAGTCATGGTGTTCCACCAATTCATGGGCCACCCCTGAAGTTGTCTAGAAGCCAACTTTCTTTTCATAACGTCATCCACTTCCATATCACTGAAGATGCATTCACAAGTAATAATCCGATCTTGCACTTCTATGGCTAATTCCATTCCACATTCCTTCCAAAGTAGATTAATCTTTGCTCAACTTAGCAAAATTAGCCTTAGGCATTTGCATGGGAGCACCTCCACCAGCAGCCAGACCAGGAGCAATCCTCATCGTCATCACCATTATAGCACCGAAATAGCTTGAAAATGAGGCATGGCAGCTCCTTCCTACTCCTTCAACTCCTGAAATAGGTCTCACAATATTCCGTGTATGCTAACTCATTCTTATATGCAACAAGAATGATCAGTCTCCCATAAAGAAAACTATGTCCAAAGTGCTCATGCGCATGCGACTTATACTATATAATAAATCACTATATAGCTTTGAAAACCAAACTTATAACAAGTACATACCCTCTCATGTGTGTGTATACACACACCGACCCTTAATCCAATCTAAGACGATAAAACCTTCCCTATCTCTATTGGATCATGATATTAACTCTGGTTAATCATGTAACCAAAGCTCTCATACCAAATGTGACAACCTCCCTATACGATCGGCACAAATATTACTTGATAGTGCGATTTAAATGTACCCGACTGATATAGAACAATCATCAAGGTTGAAATAAAAAAATAAAGCATATAAACTGTCGTATTGCACAGCGAATCGAGAAAATATATTATTACATATACAATAGAAGAGACAATGATAACAACGTAAACTAATCATCAGAGCATAATATTCATAGAGTTATACATCAAACGTCATAGAGTTTATACAAGGGAACAACTTAATAAATGCCTCAAATACAAGTGTTAGGAAGTCACTACTAAGGCTTCCTAGTGGTACACGGTGGAATGCACATAGAAATCCACATATGTATATAATACGAGATAGCTCCATCCAGCTCGTCCTTCGAACAACTACTGCATCACCTTGAACTTTTATATACTCTACTCATTTAAGAGTACCTAAGATAATAAGAAGCAAAGCATAAAAACTCAACTCAGACAACAGTCTAGTGTGAGTGGTAAATGAATCTCAAAATATTATATAGGTAAATATGGTAAGAACCAAGAGTACACAAACCATATCTTACCTGTCCCTGCAACCAAAGAGCTAACACATAACAGTATAATATGCTACTCCGTGGTATCATAAAGGTACAATATAAAATACCATAGTGGATGTCCAAATATCCCTATCTCTAGTATTTACTCCTAATGATGTCCCTGAGTGATTGCCCACTAGAGGAAAACAATCAAAGCAACCATAGCATTCATCAAACAAGAGTCACTATCACTAATCCCGGTGCTTTGAATATATGATAACTCGTACGGCCTCCTTACTGCTAGGAACTAATGGAAATCCTACATCTCTTTGTACTCTCGTATCACATAGCCTAAAGCTCGATATGTGTATCGTAGCCCAAAACAAGACACTGGACCCAAAGCCACTAGTCTAGGGTATTCGGATCATCGCTACGAATCCGTGGACATCCTCACTTATAATACCCCTACTTTGAGTACACAAGAAAACACTCCAATCATCAACGACTCCTTGGCATATACATCCATTTGAGCCCCACTTTGCTCTGTTTGAATTCCAAATCCATATTTCTCAATCCAGTTTCCATTATTCATGAGGAACCATTCCATATTCCTCGTTCCTATGGCTCTCTCCATTATCAAGCTGCTATATTCAGAACCCACTCTCAATATGAGCCAACATCCAAAGACTTTAGCTATTCATCACGTTATTACATCACCATCCATCCCTAATGTAAACAAGCCACCACCTCTAGCATGACCTACAGAACCTTTAATCCAATCCCTAGAAGTTCCACGATCACCTGTTCTACCGTGATAACTCAACGTCGACCTATTACCCTTAACTTGGCACCGACTCATAGACTTAGCCAATTTCCTACATTCTTGCTACGGAAATCCTCTACTAGCCAAGCTCAACCCATTCATAAAGTCATCCAATCTATAGGAGTTAACACCATAACTCAATCAAAAATACCTTTTGAGATGAGAGTTATCATGCATGCTCCTTCTATGCTTTCGACCCCTCCTTCATGTTTCGTCGAATTCCAAACAACCATTAACACTCATGGTAGACTTATTACCAACCTTACTTGATGACTCGTCCATTTATAGCCTTAACCCATCTTGAGGTGGGACTTAACATGTGAGTTCTTACTATGACCTTGAGCCTCTCCTTTAAGTTTCGTCCATTTTCGAGCAACCATGATAAATCAGCGCCAAATCATCGCCAATCTAGCTTGATGACTAGTCGCCAAGTTATAGCCTTAACCCATCTTGAGGTGAAACTTATCATGTGAGTTCCTGCTATGCTCATGAGCGTCTATTCGAATTTTCATCCAATTTCGACCTACCATGATAGCTCATCGCCAACTCATCGCCAACCTAACTTGATGACTCATCGTCGAGTTATGGTCTTAACCCATCTTGAAGTAAGACTTATAATGTGAGCTCCTATTATGCTTCTGAGCTTCCCCTCGAAGTTTCGTCCAATTCCAACCAAGCATGAGAACTCATTGCCAACTGGTCCCCATAACTCGGGGCTGACTCATCACTTTGCATCCAATCAAGGTGCGAATTATCATGTAGCCTCTTGCTATACTCCAGAGTCCATTTGCCAAGTTTCATCTAATTTCGACCAACCAGTATAACTCATCATCGACTCATCCCTATGACTCATCACCAACTCATCATTATGACTCGGTGCCGACTATAGCACTTAGCTCCTCTAAAGGCATGACTCGTAATGTAGACTCCTAGTATGCTCCAGAGCCACTCCAAGTTTCGTCCAATTCCGGCCCACTTTACCTTCGATTTGCTCAATTCATACAGCTACCTTTCTATATATTTACGAAATTAACAAACAACATCAAACCATAACTTACAAGCATAGAATAATAAGTAATTTCATCCATTCAAACATGAAATCCATAGAAATAACATAAACAAGTCAATTTCTAACATAAATGTATATATAGCATGAATGTATGAACATGAACAAAGGTGATTTCCAATCAATCTGCATCAATGCATGGATTAACTTATAGTTAAAGTTAGAAAAGGTTTTATGGCCAAAAATAAATTTAAAACATGTTAAATCCTATAATTCTACTATATAAACATGCATAGTATAATGAGAAGGCATAAACCACTCAACATTTACCAAATTCAACCAATTTGAATGTAGATCCAATTTGCACAGCAATGAAAAGCACTTCTAATCAACCACTTAGATCATCTCTAGCTTCTAAGCGAAGATCTAATCTCTAATACATAATCTATTTTGATTTAGAGAGAAATTTGGATGAATTATGATGGATTTAGGGCTAAATAGGATTTAGCCCGATTTGAAATGAGAGGGAAATTTTTAGTTTGACTCATACAACCCCTATTTATAGTAATACTCTAATTAGACTAATGAACAATTAACGGGCTTAATTAATTACATATTAATTCTAATAGGCAGCCTTTATAACTTAAAATAGGCATAACACCCTAACCGTAGGTCCGTTTTCCTGTTGTGACAACTCTACGAAATGGGAAACCATCATTCTGAAGCAATGGAACTGGTTGGAGACCCTAATTTAACTCTTATCATAAGTTATATACCAAATAAGATTTTCAGGATTAAAACGGTCATAAAGAAATTCAGAAAAAATCATAGGTGTGAAAATGTCCCTAAGAGTTATATCCCAAAATTATAGAATCATACGACCTCATATGAATAAAGTAAATATATTTATGATCCTTTGATATGTAAAACATAGGTTGTTACAACAACCCAAATCCAGAAAGAAATAAGCTAACACATGAATATTTAATATTATTTGTTTTCTGACCTTTTGACCTAGCTATATTTAGATTGATTGGACAAGTTGGACTCGACGGTTATCGAGGCAAGCAGCCCGGAGAGATGATCTTAGGGTCTAGAAACTAAGTACACATGGGACATGAGACCCTACTTGTAATCACAAAAACTAATGCAAAAGCAATAAATCATTCAAGTGGATGTAGGACAAGATTTCGAACAACTATATATTTGTGTGTGCTTATTTTTACTCCCTTTTCATTTACTTTCTTCCATTTAATCTCTACTATAAACTTTTCTGGGTGTTTATGCCATTTTTGTTCAAACATTTTGGTTCTTTCACTGAGAAGATTATCTCGGGCTATTTGTATCCATCATCTATTATTGGATTTTTGATATCCAAGACATAGATTAAGTTACTCTATCTTTTAACTCTACAACTCAGATTTGCAAATATCTACTATAAGCTTTCTGTCATAGCCTCACCAGGAAAGAGATCCAGTTCCTTCTCAACTAGTTTTCGTACTACTAAGATTTGAGTAAAGTCTATAGAAAGCTATCACTAATGGGTCCTAAAAAAGACAAAGCCTTTGCCACGCAGCAAGGAGCAATGGATGTCCATAATCCCTCTGACATAATCACCAGGATCGAACTGGAGAAAATGATTAAAGAACTGCAAGATAACAGTCGAAGCTAAAGCGACAGAACTTGAAAAATAGAAACCTGGTGAACTAGTTGGATTTCCACCGCAAGAGGACGAGGAGGGAGCAGACTCATCCATATTCAAACTTTGAAAGTTCCTCATCATCTAGTCGCTATCATAAGAGTAGAGGAAAACCATCCTAAAAAATTCCAAAGTCAAAAAATCACTAAGTATAGGATATATATACCAATCCTCCACCTAGGGATCAATATCGATCTCGCATTCTGAATTTAACTAAGTATGGGATAGATACCGATCCCCCACTTAGGGATCAATACCGCTCCGGCATGCTAAATTTGATTAAGTATGGGATAGGTACCAATCCCCCGCCCAGGGATCAATATTGATCCTACATGCTGAATTTCACAAAGTGTGGGATAAGTACCGATCCCCCACCCAAAGGGCTTGGTACTGATCCCCTACCCAGGGGGCTTGGTACTGATCCCTAAATCATCATCTAAAATGGCGCCTACTCCTTCCACTCACTATTGATGATGCTAGGAGCCTGTTTTAAGTTCCTTCCCTACGATTATATGCAATTCACCATCGATCTCCATGAGTACTAGACACCAAAGCATAGGGGTCGGTACTGAACCCACTCACCATAGGTCGGATTTTCAGGCTAGGGATAGAGCACAATCCAGGCGCATTATGATTGACTAAGGCATTAAAAATCAGGCGATTGCTATTGAACAAGCATGAAGTAATGAACATGAAACTGCTGGCCAAATGATCCTCAAAGAATCTGGGGAACCAAGGCCTTATGGCCTAGCCCAAAGTCGCTTAAAGGGCCGAACCCATGGCATAGATTATGCCAATCACGAATCAGCAGGCTTCTAGGAGCCAGACTTGATTGAATAGGTTTGACAATCTATGAGAGAAAGTTAGGGCCAGACATATGACTACTGGGTATCTCCCTGAGTCGAAATCCCTTCATTGAAGTGATTTTGTATGATGAGTATCCGTGTAGATTCAATACGCCGACTATGCCGGCATATGTAGGGAAGAATGAACCCCAGCAACATATCATGAAGTATCAATGGCATATAGATTTCGCCAGAGTGATAGACGCTATCAAATGTAAGTACTAACCAAATCTCCATGGCCCATGCCCAGACTTGTGGAGTTTTATCGAGGCGAGCGCAATTCGATCATTCCCCAGCCAACTTTGTCCTTGACTTAAGGGAAAGAATGGATCCAGAGTAGATGCGACTCAACCATCCACTCTCAAGCTCATGCTTAGAGTTCGTAAACACACTTATGCCTTGCTTGGAGCTCAATAAGCTCAGAACTTTGCTCCCTAACCTAATGAGAACCGGTGTTGCTCCAGCAGCATCGGGAAGGTCGAAATCGCTGGGTAGACGGTCACATTCGATCCCCAACCTTCTAAGAACTATTCTTGCTCCAGCAACATTGGGAAGGTCCAAGATATGACCTTTCATTTCCCATCTTTTATCTAATAAAACGGCTTTGTGGGTATGTAGATACCCAAAGATAGATACCAACTGAACTTCTACGGTCCATGATCGGACCCTTGAAGTTCTTTATAGTATTTAAAGATTGATACTAGTCAACTCTTGTCCTCAGATTGGAGGAAAGATTATAAACTAAAGATGGACATGACATGACCGTCCATCACCTAACTTTGCTCCTGGAGCAGGAGTAAAAACTTAAACCAGATGTGATACAACCATCTGTACCCTAACTCCCGCTCCCAGAGTAGGAGTAGGAGTATAAACTTAAACCGGATGTGGTACGACCATCTGTACCCTAACTCTCACTTCCAGAGTAGGAGCAGGAGTATAAACTTAAACAAGATGTGGCAGGACAGTCTATATGCTAACTATCGCTCAAAGAGTAGGAGCATGAGTATAAACCCAAACGAACCTGACTCGACCCTTATCTCACTCAACTCTTTCCCTCCTTTTGGAAGGAGGGTTACAAAAAAAATTGGAAGTGATAAGACCATCTAATCCTGAACATTTTTCCCAAAGTAGGCGGAACAAAAGATCATTACCGAGCATAAGGTAGGACCTAACTTACAAGCTTTTGACTAATGCATGGAATTAGGCATAATTGAGCGTAAACATCCTAGATGGAGATGTACAAACTACGATCCAAAGTCGTTAACTTAAACAAGTGTCCAAAGTTTAGTGCCATTGATGATCATTATCCACAAAAGGATACTTAAGCCAATAATCCTAGGTGATCAATCTCAACCAATGCCTAGTGTTTAGATTTCAAGGATTGCCTTGTTTTTGCTAAAGCGATGAAAGGACTGCAAATTACAGAAAGGGCTGAAGGCTTAGTCCAACAACGATGATGAAAAGAGAAAGATTGCAAGTACATTGAATGAAAAGTGTATTTCCTAAGTACTTAGACATTTCTGAGCAAAGAATTAGCGAAACAAAGAACCCTTATTAGTTACATGAAATCCAGGAAGCTAAGTACGAGTGTTCCTAACACTAATAACATAAAGAAAAAGCGAGGGCCAAAGCCGCACAAAGCCGGCCAAAAAACCAAAATGGACTACAACTATTACTAAAAAGTAAGTCTATCTACACCAGGTGGGCCAATAATTATTTCTTTTAATTCTGCTTCCATGGCTTCTTCTTAGCACGGGAGATGCTTCACTTAAGCTTTCGCCCTTTCTCTATTCTCCTTTTCCTCCACTTCCTTTACCTTTGGGTAGAGTTTTGTGTAATGATATGGCAAGGTGGCTTTGAAAACCCCCAAGCGAAGGAAGGGAGGTAGAAGTGCTTTGTAAAGATCCTGCAGGCATGCTTTGAGCGCTTTCAGGAGAAGGAATATAAACAAAAGTATAGATAGTCTGGCTTAAAAAGGCTACATACAAAAGAATTGGAACGATCTCCACCTTATTTAGCTGGATTTCTATATCAAAAAGGCATTTGTGCTCAATATCGTTCAAGATGTGACCATGTAGGGGCACGAAGACTCCAGTAATAATGACATTCTCATTGGTTTGAGCACCTTGAGTTACTATAGTCCCTTTATCCAACAAAGCATCGATCATATGCTCATTAGGGCTTGGGATCTCCTTAGCCGAAAAGTTGAGTATCATTTCTGAACATAATGGTCACTGACTTTGTCATATGCACTTGCTTCCCCGGCTGAGAGTCCTTTATAGGAAGCAGGGTGATTGAAGGTTGACTTGAAACTTGAGATACAAAATGAAAAGGAGATTAGCAACGTTGATCAGCAACACGTCAATGAGATACCTTCTTCAGTTTTCAGTTCTGTATACATTGAAGTGCCACCAAAGGCCCCCTTCGAAATAGGATAGAGCAGTAAATTTCTGAATTTGGCCTCTTCGGATTATACCCAAAATCAACGGTGGAGTCAAGAGCAGCTTGAGTCCCAAGAGTTTGACTAGCCAAAACATTGAGCTGCAATAGTCCAGAACCTTCGCCTAATCTTTGTGTGATTATGGTGAGTTCCAAATGGATAACAATAGGCATTGTGCAAAATATTGCGCTCATTTTTCACCAGGATCTCCTTCTCCAACTGTTCCAGATCCACTTAGGGGTCTTGGAGAAAGTCCTTCTTTCCTCAATGTTCCGCTCCAAGGTGCACGCAAGAAGTCTTGGATAATCATCTTTAAGGCAATCCAGATTTCTAAACTTGATCATGTTGTCATTATATTGGGTAAGCAATGGCTCTATCCTCTCCATAAACCGCTCATCTGCCCACTGCTCTTGGATTCAACCTCTATCTTAACAAGGCATCCACATCTTTAGCACACTCCAGTGCTTTGCTTCTTTCTTCTTTGGCGTCAATCACCGTCACAGTAACTCTAAGCCTGCTAGAGAGCGTCATGTTTCTCTTTTGTCTCACGCTCAAGCTTGGTTTCAAATTTAGTCGCATTCCTATCCATGACATCCCTTTCTAACACCAGCTCATGATTTTGATGATGTGGCTACCCGATTTCACTAAGATGCTTTGTCTTCTCAGCTTCGAGCGTGTTGATCCTTTTATTGCCGGCCTCAATAAGTCTTTGATTTTCTATCTCCATAAGCCTATCTCTTTAGACTTTGGAAGTCGTTTTAGCAACTCACTGCCGTTCGTTATATTGGTTGTGAATGTCAATCACGTGGGCCATAGTCCTTTCGTGGACTTCCAATAGAACTCGCTTTAAGTTGAGCACAACACAAGCCCATTGAAATAGATGTTTGGGAATTGATCCTTAAGTTCGGCCATGCGAGCGTCGACCACAAGTTATTCTACTATATCGACTTGAGCAACAACACTTTCTTTACTAAGCCTCTGATCAAATGACTGAGTGTACTCTTATAATGCCTATGCTTGGAGGATCGACTGGAGTGGAACAGTGATGTGGGCTGCACATGAATAGAAGTAGGAAGGGAAGCATGAGAACTACCATCGGGCGAGATGTCACCGTGGAAATCAGATTGCCTACCTAGACCTCTAAAAGGAAGTGATCTAGACCTAGGGTGATGTTAGGAAGCAGAGTCGTGAGGCGAGCAATCTCTATCATAACTAATGCTATCCCTGTCGTCTCTATCTTGACCAAACGATGCCAGACTCATAATCGCATCCACATCCCAGGCAGTGCAAACTCAACCAAGGCCTTTGTGCTTGATATGCTTTCTCCTCCAAAGATTGGTTTGTGTAATTTTTCCTCTCCATGGAAATTACAAATGAAACAAAAGTGAGTCTGACTCAAAGAATAAGGACATACGACATTTGCAATATAGTGTTGTGAAGTGCATGTGCGCGTGAGTGTCCTAGTGTCCCCCCGATGGACCGTGGGCTAGTGCCTTGCTAATGGGAGTGATCTCTCCCACACTAACATGAATGATGTTGTTGTCAAAATGGAAAAGAGATCCATCTATGTTTATGTTCCCTATATCAAAGGAGCCAAACTTAGTAGGAATGGATCCCATTTTCAAAATTGTGTCCACAGAGGGAAGAGATGGAGTTTTCTCTACTATTGTAGCCAGCGGAGGCTACTTAGATGTTTGCCCTTTGTAAAGCCTAATAATGAGTTTCCTTCTAAAAGCAAGTGGTTACTCATCTAAAGATTGCTCGACCACTGGTTCGTGACTTAAATTCACGTCGTCGTGGTCTGCCTCATTACCACCGCTTGCTCTTTCGCTTTCCTCAACATCGTCTTGACCCTCTTTGACCTCCCAACCAGGGACTGGGGGCACGATAAGGTCGATGTAACCTGGGACTGGGGGCACGATAAGGTCGATGTAACCTACCTCTGGCAGTGCATGTTCACCTACTACTACCCAGTTCGGCTGGTGTTATGACCCTCTACTAACAAATGGAAAGCTAATAGATGCTCGTAGATGATAAGGCTCGACCTCTCTATTTTCCTCTAGAATGTTCGTGAGTGTTATAACTATGGCTAGTTGAACATCACCACCAAGCCTCAGTGAAATATCTGCATAATTCGAAGAATTGCATTAGTTAGGATACAACTTGATTAAGGCCTTCATAACAGAGCTTGAAAAAGCACTTATGTCCTACTAACCACCATTGTGTGAACTTGGGTGGACAATGTACATAAAACCATTTTATTTTAAAGTATCTAAGCTTATTCCAAGCATTGGTCATAAATTGACAACCCATGATTGGCTCTAGTAAGTGAACGAAAAGCCTCCTTTCAGTCATTTGAAGCTACAAATGAATAAGATATCCCCTCGGTTGGCTCATGATTCTAGAACTCTAAAAAAATTATATACGTGGCCTAGAGAAATGCATAGTTGTTCAGGTGCAGTTGAGCTGGAGCGAGTCTTATAAAATGGAGCATCCGACGGATGAATGGGCTAAATGGTGGTACATCCCCAACTAGGCCATATATCTATTGCAAGTAGTATATCCTTCTAGAGGAAGATGAGCCCTTTGGCGAGGAAGCGGGACTAGTATGTCATCGTACATAATTCTATGCTTCATACAGATTTTCCATAGAGACGCTTTGTCAACTTTTAAAGCAACTGAATCTTCTAGATCTTCCAAGAATACGACATCCTCAAGTGCATCGGGAGTTGGCTCTACAATATCACATGCTCCTAGTTTAGAGAATTTCTTAATGCATGTAGTGAGCTTTTGGGTTGGTCCGATTTTTGGCCAGAGTATATCAAGTAGAAAGTGTCACTGAACTTGACATAGAATCTGATTTAGCACATGTAGCAGCTTGATCGCCAGTCAGCTAAACGCTCGGATTGTTTGGAACCCATAACAATCAAAACTCAATAGACAGTCATTGTTAAATGGATTAACCTATCCCCCCATACTAAGTAAAATCTAGTGCGATGTTGTATTGTACAGTGTTATACAGTTCAATATTATACGACAGTTATGGAAAAATATGGGAGTTTGATCGAAGTGACCATCATCGCTGACCGTCCCAACTAGATTTCACGTCAATGATTATGCGTAAGACTTATGTCCAAGTTCAAGGATCGACTATCGATATGTAAGAGCATGGTATTAATAGTCAAGGCATATGCATACATCTAAATTCACAACCGAACAAACAAGCATGTGCATCCAAATTCGAGTTCGAGTTCATAATCAATACATACGTATGTATGTGTTCAAATCTAAGTTCATATAGGTTTACATATCCAAGAGCATAAGGCAAGATCTATCTAAGTATGGGATTGTTACTAATATGGACTAAATAAGCAGATTTTCAATCCGAAGCATCACTTTAACCTATTTTCAATCTGCCTAAGTATGCAAATTTAGTTTATGTTCTTCTTTTCAATTCAATGTCGATCCTTTTGCTTCCAAACACTAATGTGGGATCACCCAAAGGTCGAAGCAGCCTCATCCCTACCTTTATACATAGGGTGACTGCCCTTATACAAATATCAAACTCCTCCTACCCTACACCCGATCCAATATCCACCAACGAGGAGCAATCCCATAGTAGATTCCAACCTCGTTCCTACCATAATCTAAATTACCAAAATCCAAATTGCCATCTACTTACCTACATATGCGATTAGAGTTCAAGTGCAATTTGAATCGGCTTGTGAGATCTAGGGTTTCGATCCTCTTCTTGATTAGTGCTGTAATGATGGAAGAACTTGGAAAGAGGCGAAGCGATGATTTTTGGGTGGTGCTTTAGCAACGATTCGATGTTTGAGTGAAGGAGGCGAAGGCGTCGGAAAGAGGAATGTAAATGGTGACCTGTATTATGTAGGGTTTGGTGCGCATGCAAATGAATGCAAGTAAGGAGAAGAAGAGAAGTACGTAATTTACTTATGCCACATGACCCAGTATATAAGAGTCCACAATGATAGATGTATGTAAAGAATTCTCAACATCCCAATACAAGATCGGTACCGACCCCCCTACAGGGGTTGGTACTAAATCCTACCCCTATTTAAAAAAGAAGATGAAACTACGAAAGCTTACGGAACTTAGAAATGAACTATAGACACGTGAACATAATTGTAAGCAAATGACAACAGTGGATGTACGTACGAGCATGTGCACGCACTCGACATTCAATTTCCTAAATTGACAAAAATTAAATTCCTACCCAGGACTTTCAAAAAGGAAATCAGTTTTGATAATCGAGGCATACTAACTCAATCAACTATCTCAATGGAATGGAGCACAGACAATTACTTAGAGAATGCATTTTAGTTTTATAGTGTCAGATGCGAACAAGCGTCATATTGAATGGTTAGTCTCGACGGAAGGTAATGACCATTCGAGACACAGAGTGGAATCCTTTCCGATGATCCTAACTTGTCTCGATTCAAAGCACGTCGTGTTTGAAACAAGATGCATTTTGGAGGACATGTGTTATCCGAACTTTTGCCCCTGTTATATTTAGACTGACCAGACAAGTTAGACTCGATGGTCATTGAGGCAAGCAACCTAGAGAGATGATCCTAGGGTCCAGAATCCAAGTACACACGAGATGATGGTCGAATGGACTGTGGAAACCAGCTTGCTAGAATTCACTAAGTGCTTCATCCTACGTAGAGGATCTGTACCGATCCTTAAGGGTACATCTAAGGTTTGCCCCGCTCCTATGGCACTCTACTCTATCTACATAGAGCATGATTCAAGTGTTGTTCCAGAGTTCCTATGCATCATATCAACAATCACCTTATACGGTCTAAAGCCGCAATTCAACCTTCTGTAGATCCATTGCCTAGACCAAAAAAATATAGGCAACTATGCAAAACAAACTTGGAATCATAAAGCCAAAAAGTTGCAAGATCCCTGCCTACAAATATAGGGACCGGTACTGACCCATCCCACTAGAGGGATCGATACTGATCCCCAACCCTTGGGAATTTGGAGTTGAGATTTTTTGGAGGACTTCGTCTTCGCAGAGAGGATCTGTAGGAGAAATATCAACGAGGTATTTAATCGTCTACCCCTGTAAATACAGAACGCGTAGTTCATTCTAAGGATCTTTATGCTGCTGCTACACACTCCATTGTTCTTTGGGATCCATACTGATCCTTCCTACTTATAATCATAAAAATTAGTGCAAAAGCAATAAAATCATTTAAGTAGGCGCAGGCCAAGATTGTCGAACCACTATAAATTTGTATGTGCTTGTTTTTACTCTGTTTTCATTAGTTTTATCCATTTAATATCTATATTTTCTTGGGTGTTTATGCCATTTTTGGTTCAAACATTATACATAAGCCTGTATGACGTATATAGAGCATCCATATGCAAAATCTAGTTCGATCGCTTATTTGAATACATAACTTCATTTCCAAACTAGTATCACTCACCCGACTCCATAATGCGAACTCCGATCAGGCTTCTTGATTAGAAACCACCGTTCTCCTTACATAGCCATATACTATGATATAAAACTATGGTTCCATATTAATAACCCTCACCAAATGTTCATCATCGAGAATCTAGTAATAAATCCTTATTTGGAATGCTATGAAACATCTCAAAGTTGTGTACTCGAACCTTGGATCAAGAACTATGTGAAAAAGAGACTTGATCTATATACAACTTATATTCTTATCTTATTAGTTCTTACTTACCCAACTTTTTTTTACCTTCCTAAAAATATTTGTGAAAATATTTCACAAAAATTTCAACCCAGGTTCAAACATTTTAAATGATACAACTTCATTTATGAAACCATTTTATAAAATCATTTAACTTTATTAACATGTATAATACTCCCTTATATACTAAGAGTATATACAAAACATCCAATTTAAATCTTATTCACTTTTAACTATTCAGATGTAGACCCAAAATAAATCTAGGTCTAAAAATGATTCGACCAATTCAATCCCTTTACCCATTTGATCGGGTAAGTAATTAAGAAGAGTAGAATGCTGGTATCCAAACTTAGTTTTATAGTCTACTTATTTTAGACACCTCTAAGGCAAAGATGTTTATTAGCCAGCCTTATAACATCAAATAATCTTTCACATCCTAGATGTTAAACGAAAAGACATAGTTTAATAAAACAAAGTATAGTTTAATAAAAACAAAGTTTATTAAAACCTTCTTATTAAATTTAACTCATTTAAAAACTTATCTTAATCTTATTAAGATTGTTTAAAAATTATCAAACCCATTTTCTTTCTCTTTTAAAGTAAAATCATTTTAAACCCCTACTAACTATTTTCTAAAAACAAAAGAGAGGACTTGAAGGAAGTCAACGACAACATATCATACAAGAGTGCATCCAAGGGTACATAGTAGACATGGCTACTAAAAAAATACATAATACACACAAAAGCCACCTACTAAAATACCCATCAAAACTAGAGGTTCCTCACATCTACCCATGCAATCCTTCCTTATTTTATCCCTTCCGAGGAGGATGGTTCAACCCTTTTTGTAAACCATCCAGCTTGTTGTACCCTCTGCTTCATGAGGCAACTTTCCAAGATCCTAGCTCTTTACAAACAAAGCAATGTATCTTTCGAACTATGGGATCTATCTTCACTCCATCCATACAATAATTAATAGTACGTTCTTTCTTATGACACACGTAGCAGATAATTTCTTTCCCTTTTTTGCAAAATTTCTTTTGTAGACTATCTTCTTCCGATTTGACCTCCCAAGGCTTCTTCCAATGTGATAGGAATTTCCTCTTTTTGGGCTTATTATTTGTTAACAAGATTTCTTGTCGACGCCCCAAAGTTACTCCAAGTAATGTGGTAAGTTCAGAGCATGTGATTCCCTTAAGGATTACTTTTGTGTCCTCACTCGTAAGTATCTTGTGAATTGGATCTCCCGTTGATGCCAAAAAGTTTAGAGCTCGGGCTAAGCGACTTTCTAGCTTTATTGAGCTCGCTTGGAGTCTTCCATAAAGGTTGTTATTCTGATTAGATCAGCTTTTCCTGAATTGAGTCCTCAAAAGGTAGGATTTAATCTCATCAAAAGGTTAGAGAGACAACCTTCCTTGAATTAGGGCAAGAATTCAATTACTTTGGTGAGAAGGTAATAGCTTCCAACCTAAATGAAAGGTTTGATCACTAATACTGAGTAGATTCCAACCTTCCTGAGAGGTTAAAGTAGTTGAGTTAGCAGTTTCAGAAGGTTTCAGTGAAAGTTAATTCAAATAGGCTGTCGACCTTGTCGAAAGGTTTAGGTTGAAGGGTTTAAGGCTTCGAAAGATTTCATTTATTGATTATTCAACGGTATTGTCAACCTTGTTGACAAGAACCATCCGATGAGGTTGAATCTCCATGCGTAGGGTTGCATTTCCTTGGATTACTTTATGTATAAAGTTAACCTAGATCTTTGCCCAAGGGTTAGGGCATCAGTTGTCCAGGGTTTGGAAGTTGTTAAGATCAGATAACCTCCTTTTGAGTCCGAAGGGTTTAGGCTGTAAATCTTAAACCTTCAAAGGGTTGTGAAGATTGCCTAAGAAGGAACATTTTCATTTCTATTGATATTAATCTTTCGGAAGAACAACACCTGAAAATTACGATCAAGCTAGGAAAGATTGAAGAAAAATGTAAAAAAAATGCATAAAGCTTAAGACTTCCCTTTAATCCTCGAATATTCTTTTCTTTTCTATTAAATTTCCCCAAATCACTACCCAATTAGGGTTATAGAGCTATGATTTTAGAAGTTACAAGGATGAAGGAAAATATGCCCCTCCAAACATGAACCCTTAGGTCTTATTTATAGATGCCAGTGGCCATGCTTTCGTCCCTATGCTTACGGCTGGATCAAAGGGTTCCCTTCTTATATACAATTGCTAATCTTTTGATTTCAATGAAAGGTTTTCCTTTCACATGTCATCATGGATTCTTGAACGCTGCCAAAGGGTCTTTTCTTTTATTTGTTTTTAGGAACCTTTTTCCCATGTTGGAAGGTTTCTCATCTATATAGTATATGACCCTTCGGAGGTGCCGGAAGTTTCCTGGCTACTGTGTACCCTTCAACTTAGTCGAAAGGTCGCTTTTTCCTGGAATTTACCCAAAGCCGAGCTTTCCTTGAATGTGGGTCGGAAGGTTGCTTTACTTTCTTTGCTGATTTATGAATGTTGCTTTCAACATAGACCCTCCGACATAGTCGAAAGGTATTCAGCAGGCGTTCCAACCGGCCCAAAAGGCTTATTATTCTTTCGAAAAGGCTGTTATAGAGTCGAATTCCCTTGTCTTGACTTCTTTTCCTTCTTCGGAGGATAAGAGCTTATCGGATATTGTAGAACAATACCTTTGTCTTCTCCAAAAGATCTAAAGCCGCTTCATATTGATAGCTGCACCCACTTGACTCTCCTTCTCCTTTGTCTTTTCTGAAAGACTTCTCATTCTAGTCGAAAGGTGGATTCTTGGAGTATCATCATGCATATGGACTTTGAAAGATAGCCTTGGACTTCGCCAAAAGCTCCTTGTCGGAAGGTATGATTATCCCGAACATCTTGATGCTTATGATCTTTCCTCATGCTTTCATGACCCTTCTTTCTTACCTTCGTTCTTCTAAATATTTTATGGTTAACATTTAGCCCCCCTTTTATATGAAAGAAGCCTTTGTTCTTTAGGACAAAACTCCAATGAACTTCCTTCTTTGCTTTCTGCAAAATAGATTATAACTTCTATTAAGGCTGTAACTTTGTTATGAAATCTTAGCCAGCAATCTCAAATTTACGCAGCTAATATTCAAGATGTCATTAGAATAATATTTCCAAATAAGTTGCTTTGTAATGACCATAATTAAACTTCCCTAAGAATGTGGAGTAATATCACCCGATTTGTGAATATTGGTTCAAATAAATGAACCTTTGGAGAAAATATATTATAGACCCTTGATATTTCTTTCTCGAGTTAAACCTTTTCAACCTATGGAAATCAATTTCATGTTGTCGGGGACTTTTCCTTGTCCTTCTAAGTTTCGTTCATTTTCAACCTTAAACCATTGGTTGGTAATTCTCATTTAGTGAAAAAGTATAATGTAGTTTAGTAATGTTTCCATTTGGTGTCATAAAGATCTTGTATTGAAATCAAATTTTAAATTCAATGGAAAATTCACAAATCATCATAAAATTCAATAGTAGGATATAGAATTTATAAAGTTAGGAATCCAGTAAAGGTCCCATAATGAAATCAAAGATGTGAAATTCATAAATTGTCATCAAAATCCACAAAGAAATTGGTCAATTGACAAAAGATGATTCAAAATTCAATGAGGAAATCAAACATAGAAATTCCATAAATCATTAGGGAAACCCTCAATGAAATTTCAGTACCAATTCGATCAAAAATCCAAATAGTAATCACCAAAAACCTCAATAAGGATAATAGAAATATGAAACTCACGAATCATGATAAAAATGAGTAAGGAAACACAAGATTTTTAAAATTAGGGCCTGAAAATCCAATAAAATGGTAGGGAATAGGAAAATCATAAACTCTCATCAAAATCGAAAAAAAACATGAGTCTTAACAAATCAAAAAATAGGCAGGAAACCATCCAAATTCTACCACGGAAGTATAGAGAACCAAATTCGTAAAACGTTACGAGTTGTAGCAAGGAAATTCAAAATTCACTGAATCAAAAATCCAAGAAGAAATTATCCTAAATCCATTAAGAATGCAAAATTCACAAATCACCATAAAGATCCATAAGGAAATCTTGGAATTCATCAATTCAGAAATCGTATAAAGGATTATCAAACACCCAATAAGGAAATCAGAAATTCATAAATCATCATGATGATCATCAAGTAATTTCATAATTCATCAATTCAAAACCCCAATAAAGACCATCCAAAAATTCCGATAGGAAAATTAAAAAGATGAAATCTGTCAATCGTCACAAATAATAGTAAGGAAGCTTAAATTTCATTAAATTAGGGAATTAAAAATCCATAAATCAAAATGTGATCTGAAACCCATTCATCCTTATTCAAAACCAGAAGATCAAAGGAAAAATCATAATTGTCAATAAAAATAAGTAAAGGGAACCAAGAAATCATGAACTCGTGAAGCAAGTGATTAGTAGGGAATCGTCATAAAAATTCAATAGGAAATTGTAACACGTAAAATTCACAAATCATCACATAAATCGATAGGGAAATTAAACCAACAATTCATCAAGAAATAACCACAGTAATGTAATAAAGAAATCATGAATACAAAATCAGCAAATCATCACAAAAGTCAATGGGAAATCCATAAGTTATCATTGAAACTCCACAAATGAGTTAAGAAATTAGGAACACGATAATCAAACGAATGATGGGAAATCACCATGAAAATTCATGTATGTACAATTCATAAACCATTTCGAAAGTTAATGAAAGAATTGGCAAACCTTGAAACTAGAAATTCAATATGAAGTCTTTATAGAAATTCTTCAATGAAATTGATAAATCATCATGAAGCCAAGGTACAATTTTAAGATTGACCAAATTCAAAAATGAAATTTTAAGCAAAGAAATTTTAAGCCCATAAAACAAAGAATTTAATCAAAAAAATTTCCAGGATCCCATCTAACAAATAGATTGCTATAAATCAATCAAATATTGAAATTAGAGACTTATTTGATGATAGTAAATTCTGTACATCCAAGTAATAAACTCCTAGACCTATCGGTTAGTAAAGTTTTTGATATATTGGAGTATCAATTCTTCAAATATTGGTAGAGTTCCTTTTGTTCTAAGGGATTATTGTATTTCTAGGGAGTCTGTCGTGGTTAACTCAATTCATTCTTGGAGTATGGTCTTTATTATCTTTAGCGGCAACTTGTTGTTTGTTTCATTCCTTTGACCATTGTAGATACTTTGGCCTTTGATTCCATGTTAGGGATTCCTTTTACCCCTTTTCTTATCTCATGTCATCACTTAGGATGTAGATTCCTTAGTCCCTTGATGTAGTAATTATTTATCAAGCAGTAGGTGTTCTAAGATTTGCTAATTCATACCTTGAATCTTTTGGATATGATTCTAGACTCTCTGTCCGTTTACGACTGTTGTGTTGGATATATTTGTTCTTTTGCCCCTCTATGTATCCTTCTTCGGGATTTCTATTTTGTCCCATTTGATAGATAGATTTCTTTTTGTAGCACTTTATTCTCTTGGTTTTTAACCCTTGGTTTTGAGTTGTAGGCACCTCTGTCCATATTTTCTATTTGACGGCCCCACCAAACTTGGACATTTCAGTCCATTCTTTTTAATGAGCCACTCTTTGGGCTTTCCTTGTCGTAAAGGGATATGTACTTAGATGAACTTCCTCTAGAAGGCCGTTGATGGGTACTACCCAGACCCATCCTGTGACGCCCTACCTGTATACTCACGCTAGCCAAGAACACTATGGAGTAATGCCTTCAACTAGCATGAAGAATAAGGCTGTTGAGGAGCAACCCTCCGTGTAATTACTTTGTGCGAGCGTCGATATGTCAGATAGTATAACATGCATTTCATCTCAAGAGGAAATCCGACATACCGATACAAACTCAAAGGTACTACATGGTGTCTATAATATCTTCGGAAACAAATATAGAAATAAGCATAACACAAATCAGTCACAGATATCTATATCACAAAGGCGGAAACGGATATGAATATAACACATAGAAGCGTGCATCAGAGTAGTGGTCAAATAAGATCCACATTATCACAAAAGAATAGATACAAGTGCTAGACAAAAGAATAAGTATACATCGAGGAGTCTCTATCTCGTATGTATAACAACAAAAATTACCAATCTAATGTAGTTAGACAAAAGTCAGTCGATGGCCCCAAGTAAGGAGTCAAGCAGAAATACCTGTAATATCTCGGTTTGACCCGAGTATTATTTAATAAGAAAATAATAAACGGATCAGTCTAGCTATAAATATCAGATAAGAAGAGATAAAATAAAAGATATGACAAAAACGTATGATAATAATAATGTCATACTGTGATAAGTATACATTTGAAAATCAACCAAAAATCATTTAATACCACAAGAATCTTCTCAAAGATAAAAAAGAATATCACATTCTTTATTTTTATTCACCATGTCACAAATATTGACAAACATCTCAATGCTAATCGTAAAAGTTGTTGAAACACAAACTCACCAATGGAACAAATATTGATAAAACTCATCAATGTAAATCACTAAAATTGGCGAGACACAAATTCTAGAAATCATCAATTAGAAATCCATAAATCAAAAAAAGGGGGGAGGCCTACCATAAAACGGGAGCATGAAAAGTCACCAACACGTGTATCACAAAACGGAACGCTATTCCTTGGTTGCTAACCATTAATTTTGAGCCGAGGCTCCACAAACGGCCCGAAGACCATGGGTCGCTACCCCACCAATTTGAGCCGAAGCTCCACAGAAATGGGATTTAGTCTCCCTCGTAGACAAAGAGACATCGCACATTGCCAGTCTATATCACAAAATGATCATCATCGATCATCAAGAAGTGTCAATTACACTAAGCTAGTAAATAAATGAGTTTAGCTTCATATCCCATAACCACTGGCTTAACTTAAATATTTACGAACAAATTATAGATTCCCACTCACAAATTATCACAAGAGTTTCAATCAAACAAGTCCAAAAATTAATCGACGAAGTAAACGCAAGTGTTTCATACCACTTGTTTTACTAAGTCGTTTAATTAGATTTCTCAGACGAATGAAGTAAAGGTTTGTATATACTAATAGATTGGAAAACGGTTTTATAAACGAACTTTGTATTAAAAATAGGGTTGAAATCATCTTTGTGAAAGAGTTTGAATATTTACTACTAGTATAGAAACCGTAGTATTTTAAAGTGACAAGTCATAGAAATGATCGTAGAAACAATCAATCATCTAAAATTCACATACGAAGACGTGAATTAAATCCAAAGAAATCGATACCAAATCCATCAAAATGGATATTCCTAAAAATCCAAAGAAAGAAGTCATCAAAGTCGATAATAGTGATAACATCTAGTTGGATCGACCAAAAATCGATTAACATTGGAATTTTACTCAAAATTAGGCAAATAAGTAGATATGCATAGATCCAAACGTCTGGGGGTCAATCCAGACGTCTGATTTTGCTTTCTGGAAATGTTACAGAAAACCAACCAGACGTTTGGTTAGGCAAACCAGACGTCTGAAACCATCAGACATCTGGATTTAAGAATCAGACGTCTGGGACTGGTTTTTGACCTTTTTTATTTTTTCTACCGTGTATAATTTTCTCCAAGAGGCAAAACCAGACGTCTGGCATTGGTATCCAAACGTCTAAACATCTGGTAAAGGCAACAATTTGCGTAGGCCATGATGGCCAAAATGATTCTGGGAGCGATCGAGCGAGCAATGGCGACTAAGGATTTACGCCAAGTGACAACCCGGCCTTATAGGCTCTTCGATACACACCAAACAACATATCCAAACATCCTTAGTAGGATTTTCATAAAACTGGACTTCAAATCCAAAAACTAGTAAATCACCATATCAATTCAAATCAAAAGCAAATGATCATGAATAGATGTTTGGAATTCATATCTAACCACAAAGATAGATATAGACATAAATGTGAGATAAAAAATCTCATCTTTAACTCAAAAACAAATGAAGGAAAAGCTTAAAGACAAAGGAGGATCAATTACTCCTCAATCTTAACTCTAAAAGCTCCAAACTAAGGTCATAAGCAAATATTTCCTAAATTAGGTTATAGGAAATTTCTGAAATTGGAGAGAGATTGAGAAGGAGAAGAAGAAGAGGATGCTTACCAAAGCTTCTCTTGAATTTTGGAGCTAGAACTTGAATTTGCAAAGAAGATTAGGGCTTAGGAATTCTAATTTCTTTTCTCTTTCCCCATTTTTCTAAAGCTTGAATGTTAGGAAATTTTAGAATAAATGAAGTGGATTTGGGTTGATAAGTTGGGTTTAATGGGCTGAAACCCAAACCCAAAGCCCTAAGTGAAAATGTCGAAATTCTAGCTAACTCCAAACATATCGATATTTATACTCAAAAAGGTTGCAAACGGCATTTTTCGCTCAATGAAAGTGGTCCCGAGTCCCAATTCGGCTGTTTGTAAATATTAGCATTTCGGACAAAAAATCCGACAAACGATGCTATATTTAACTAAAATATTAAAATATACAATCGTAAAATATGCGGGTTGTTACAGACTCCCCTTCTTAAAGAAATTGTGTCCTCGCAATATTTAAGAAGAAAAATAAAAGTAACAACCATAAAAGCATATCAACACAAAAGAAATTTGAAATAAGAAGTCCACCTGAAAGAGCACGAGAGAGTAAGTCCGGATGTGTTCGCTCGATGAATTCTCTAGATTCCCAAGAACAATCCTAAGGATTTGAGGACCATTGAACTTTCACAAGAGGGACATCTTTATTTCGTAGGCGTTTAACCTCCGAAGCAATGATACGAATAGGAGGTTGCTCATAGGTCAAATAAGGCGAAACTTCAATTTCTTCCACAACATCGGGCTGAAGAATAGAATCGGAATCTCGAAGGCATTTCCGTAATTGAGAAACGTGAAACACGTCATGAATAGCAGAAAACTGAGCCGGTAATAAAAGGCGATAAGCCACGAAACCAACACGTTCGGTGATGGGAAATGGACCAATATATCGAGGTGCTAATTTTCCCGATCGACTGAAACACACAACACCCTTCATAGGTGAAACACGAATAAACATCAAATTTCCCACAGAAAACTTTAATTTCCTTCTTTGGTTATCGACATAGGATTTTTGTCTACTTTGAGCTTCTTTCATCCTATGGCGAATAGGGTCAATCTTTTCTGTGGAATCAGAATAAAATCTGGACCTAAAACCAGCTTCTTGTCGGCCTCAAGCCAACAAGAAGGAGATCGGCATGGCCTTCCATAGAGTGCCTCAAAAGGTGCCATACCAATACTAGATTGGAAGCTATTATTATAGGAGAACTCAAAAAGTGTAATATGATCTTCCCAACTTCCACCAAAATCTAGAACACATGCACGAAGAAGATCTTCAAGAGTTTGATTCACACGCTCGATTTTTCCATCGGACTGAGGATGATAAGCGATGCTAAAATTAAGCTTCGTTCCCAAAGCTTTTTGAAGACTCTTCCAAAACCCACTAGTAAATAATGGATCACGATCGCTAATAATAGAAGTAGGAACTCTATGTAATTTAACAATTTCTTTAACAAAGAGTTTGGCCAAAAGAGGTACGGTCCGATTAGATCGAATGAGAATAAAATAGGCGGATTTTTTAAGTCCATCCACAATCATCCATAAACTGTCATGGCTCGAACGAGAACGGTTAAGTCCGTCAATAAAGTCCATGGAGACTTGATCCCACTTCCAAATTAGAATGTCCAAAGGTTGCAATAACCCACCGGGCCTTTTATGCTCGGTCTTAACAAGTTGGCAAGTTATGCAACGCTTAATGAAGTTAGCAATATCATATTTTATTCCATCCTAATAATAAAGTCGCTTCATATCCACGTACATTTTACTACTACCGGGATAAATGGTAAATTTAGATCGATAGGAATCTTCTAAAATGTCTTTACGAAGATCACTAATATTTGGCATGACAAGTCTACCAAACTTTCGAATACCGCTACGAGAATCAATATCAAAGTCTTTCAAACCTTCAATATCAATTTTATCCCTAAAATTTTGGCTAAGAAGAGCCAATTCAGGATCTAGCTTTCGAACTTCAAGGATGCGATCTAAAAGAGTGGGACGAGCCTCAAGGCTACATAGAACAAGAGATGAACATAAATCGGATTCACGATCCCGAATATCACAAGTGGATAAAGTCTCGAGATCATTCCATTCGGATGTCATCATGGAAACAACCGCTTGTTGCTTACGACTAAGGGCATCGGCAACACGATTTCCCTTTCCGTGAGTATAAAGAATATCAAGATCATAAGATGCAAGGAACTCGAGCCAACGTTGTTGACGCAAATTAAGTTCCTTTTGACAAAATAAATACTTCAAAAATTTATGATTGGTGTAGAGAACAATTTTCTCTCCCAAAAGATAATGACTCCAAATTCTAAGGGCGAAAACAATAGCCACGAGCACTAGATCATGAGTGGCATATCTATTTTCGATAGGCTTCAATTGTATAGAAGCATAAGTGATAAAACGTTCCCTACAGGAATCACAAGAATAGGAGCATCGAAAAGGAGTTCTTTTAAATGATCCTCTTTTCCAAAAAGCTAAAACTTTCAAAATTGCAATTAACTTTATGCAATCATCTTTCTAGAAAAATTTACTTATTCCAAGTTAATTTACCGTGTATGATTGTCTCATCAAAGCGTTTAGGAGATTCGTATCGATAACGTTGATCAAGCGCATCAACCAGAATTCTTAAAGCACTCAATGGGCAATACAACACAAAATCATCCTCTATATGATAAAAATACCTCTTAAATTTTTTACGAACATTCTTTATTCGTTTTAAGAACAAAATCCAATTATACTTATAAATATCTTACGAAAAAGATTTGCAAATTTTAAATTGCTATTTTTATCCATAATCAATAAATTCAAAAATGGCCTCATCGAGATATTCGTAGAATACTCGATTCATAAGATGGACGAAATTAGCCGGATAACTCGAATGACATCACGTGTCATTCATAAAAATCATAACGAATGCGGAATGCGGTAAGGGGAACGCTATCGTCCGCAACTCATAGCTAATGAAAACTGGTGGCAAGGTCGAATGGAAAAGACCTTAGCACCACACAAAAGGTTACTTAAGTGATAACCCTAAGACAAGCTCAAAGATACTGGAAAATTCACAAACTACTTGAACGAGGAGAATAACATCTTCCTCAACAAGTGGGTCTAGAGAATAAAATGGTGCCACCAAATTGGAATCGAAATCATTTAGAAAATCAGAAATCCGCTTAACAGATTGAAAATGTCAAAGATAGATAGTCTATATGGGACATGGAATATGGCTTCATAAAAACTAAACCAATCCTTTCACAAAAAAATCAATTCCGAAAACTAAGTAGCGCATAACATGCAAATCGGCCAGGAAAGAATAATCACATAAAATAATCTCGACATTTTTACAAAGCAAACTGAGTATTGCAGATCCACCAACCGGATTCACAATTCTCAAAGAAGTCATCAAGCCTAAAATATTTTAAGAAAAAGAAACAACAAGTTCTTTTGATATAAAAGATAATGAGATGAATCCATATCAACAAGAACTCGAATATGATAATCACAAAACAAATTAATGCCATCAAGGATAGAATGAAAAATACCTTGACCAAGAGAAGTGTCACAAGGAGCTTGCACAACCTTAAGCTCTCCCTCTCTCCTACTTTGAAGTATGGGACATGTAGATATAAGATGATCCGAACTTTTTCAATAACGGCAATAAAGGGGTTTTGGGCACTTAATTATATAATGGTCCTTAGAACCACAATTGTAGCATTGTCCTCGACTAGAGGTAGGAGTCTTTGCTACCAGAGTTTCTTGTTCCCTTTTCTTCTTGCTTGAAGTATGGGGCATGCAGAAATATGTTGACCTGAATTTTTGCAATAGCGACAAGAAATAGGCCTTGGACACCTATTTACATAGTGGTCCTTAGAATTACAACTGTAGCATTCTCCACGATTAGGGATTGGAGTCTTTTCTACTGAAGTTGCCTGCCTCCCTTTCTCCTTTGGATTAGGACTTTTGAACTTAATATGCCTCTTCTTGTTGTTATTGAGGCTCTTTTTGGAACTTCCAACATCACCATCACTTCCTTTATTGACCTCTTCTAGTCCTAGAGTGATATCTACAAGCTGATCGAAAGGAACTTCTAGTTTCAGATGTAAAACCTTTTCAGGGTCCTTACTCAAAGCATATATAAACCTTTGATTCTTTACAAGATCCAAAAGTTGTTGGGCAGACATGAATACGCCGTCCCGAGAAGGACCACTGGATTGACCAGCACTAGGACCGCCAGAACTAATCATTTCTTCTTCTTTAAGAATGAAAGAAAGAAGAGGAAAAAAGGTTATTCTCAGAATGAATATCAAACAACTTGATTGATAAAACAAGGCATCATAAAAGAAATTAGGATAGAACATGTCCTAAGACTCGGATAAAATCCTAAAGCACGACTCCTAAGAAGGACTTAGGACAATGATCCTTGCTAGATTATTCTACATTGTTTCGAAGTTTGGCTCTAATACCAAGCTATGATGCCCCACCTCTATGCCCACGCTAGCTAAGGACACTACGGAGTAATGCCGTCAACTAGCATGAAGAATAATGCTGTTGAGGAGTGACCCTCCGTGTAATCGCTTTGTGCAAGCGCCGATATGTCAGATAGTATAACATGCATTTCATTTCAAGAGGAAATCCGACATACCGATACAAACTCAAAGGTACTACACGGTGGCTATAATATCTTCGAAAACAAATATAGAAATAAGATAACACAAATCAGTCACAGATATCCATATCACAAAGGCGGAAACAGATATGAATATAACACATAGAAGTGTGCAGCAGAGTAGTGGTCAAATAAGATCCAAAATATCACAAAATAATAGATACAAGTGCTAGAAAAAAGAATAAGTATACATTGTGGAGTCTCTATCTCATATGTACAACAACAAAAACTACCAATCTAATGTAGTTAGACAAAAGTCAGTTGATGTCCCCAAGTAAGGAGTCAAGCAGAAACATCTGTAATATCTCGGTCTGACCCGAGTATTATTTAATAAGAAAATAATAAACGGATCAGTCTAGCTATAAATATCAGATAATAAGAGATAAAATAAGAGATATGACAAAAACGTATGATAATAATAATGTCATACTGTGATAAGTATACATTTGAAAATCAACCAAAAATCATTCAATATCACAAGAATCTTCTCAAAGATCAAAAACAATATCATATTCTTTATTTTTATTCACCATGTCACAAATATTGACAAACATCTCAATGTCAATCGTAAAAGTTGTTGAAACACAAACTCACCAATGCACAAATATTGATAAAACTCATCAATGTAAATCACTAAAATTGGCGAGACACAAAATCTAGAAACCAACAATTAGAAATCCAGAAATCAAAAAAAGGGGGGAGGCCTATCACAAAATAGGAGCATGAAAACTCACCAATAGGTGTATCACAAAACAGAATGCTATTCCATGGTTGCTAACCATTAATTTTGAGCTGAGGCTCCACAAACGGCCCGAAGACAATGGGTCGCTACCCCACCAATTTGAGCTGAAGCTCCATAGAAACAGGGTTTTGTCTCATTCGCAGACAAAGAGACATCGCACATTGCTAGTCTAAATCACAAAATGATCATCATCGATCGATTACACAAAGCTAGTAAATAAATGAGTTTAGCTTCATGTCTCATAACCACTGGCTTAACTTAAATATTTACGAACAAATTGTAGATTCCCACTCACAAATTGTCACAAGAGTTTCAATCAAACAAGTCCAAAAATTAACCAACGAAGTAAACGCAAGCGTGTCATACCACTTGTTTTACTAATTCGTTTAATTAGATTTCTCAAACGAATGAAGTAAATGTTTGTATATACTAATAGATTGGAAAACGGTTTTATAAACGAACTTTGTATTGAAAATACGGTTGAAATCAATCACCAAAAATTCACATATGAAGACGTTAATTAAATCCAAAGAAATCGATACCAAATCCATCAAAATGGATATTCCCAAAAATCCAAAGAAATAAGTCGTCAAAGTCGATGATAGTGATAACATCTATTCGGATCAATCAAAAATTGATTAACATTGGAGTTTTACTCAAAATTAGGCAAATATGCAGATATGCACAGATCCAGACGTCTGGGGGTCAATCCAGACGTCTGGTTTTTGTTTTGGAAATGTTTCAGAAAACCAACCAGACGTCTGGTTATGCAATCTAGACGTCTGAAACCATCCAGACGTCTGGATTTAAGAATCGGACGTCTGGGATTGGTTTCTGACCTTTTTTATTTTTTTCTACTGTGTATAATTTTCTCCAAGAGGCAAAACCAGACGTCTGGCATTGGTATCCAGACGTCTGAACACCTGGTAAGGGCAACATTTTCCTAGGCCATGATGGCCAAAATGATTTTGGGAGCGATCGAGCGAGCAATGGCGACTAAGGATTTACGCCAAGCGACAACCCGGCCTTATAGGCTCTTCGATACACACCAAACAACGTATCCAAACATCCTTAGTAGGATTTTCATAAAACTGGACTTCAAATCCAAAAACTAGTAAATCACCATATCAATTCAATTCAAAAGCAAATGATCATGAATAGATGTTAGGAATTCATACCTAACCACAAAGATAGATATAGACATAGATGTGAGATAAAAAAATTCACCTTTCACTCAAAAACAAATGAAGGAGAATCTTAAAGACAAAGGAGGATCAACTACTCCTCAATCTCAACTCCATGAGCTCCAAACTAAGGTCATAAGCAAATATTTCCAAAATTAGGTTATAGAAAATTTCTGAAATTGGAGAGAGATTGAGAAGGAGAAGAAGAAGAGGATGCTTACCAAAGCTTCTCTTGAATTTTGGAGCTAGAACTTGAATTTGCAAAGAAGATTAGGGGTTAGGAATTCTAATTTCTTTTCTCTTCCCCCATTTTTCTAAAGCTTGAAGTGTTAGGAAATTTTAGAATAAATGAAGAGAAGTGAAGTGGAGTTGGGTTGATAAGTTGGGTTTAATGGGCTGAAACCCAAACCCAGAGCCCTAAGTGAAAATGTCGAAATTCTAGCTAACTCCAAACATATCGATGTTTATACGCAAAAAGGTCGCAAACGGCATTTTGGACTCAATGGAAGTGGTCCCGAGTCCCAATTCGACTATTTGAAAAAGTAGTATTTTGGACAAAAAATTCGACTAACAATGCTATATTTAACTAAAATATTTAAATATACAATCATAAAATATGCGGGTTGTTATACATCCCCTAAGAGGTGGTTTTGACGTTAGGGGATCTATCTCTCCCTCTAGTAGATGCTACGGAATAACATCGTAGGCTTATGTCCCTTCTCTAAGAGGTGCTACGGAATAGCGTCGTGGGCTTATGTCCCTCCCTTTAGGAGTTGCTACATAATAGAATCGGCTTGAATATTTATATATGAAAATTATCTTTGGCCAATTAAAACAGAGTCTCTTTAAAAGAAAGAACTTTATAATTACCCCCCCCCCTTTAGTATATTGAGGGCTTGTCTTTTGGAAAATAGTTTGGACTTATGAATCCCTTTTAATAAAAGAATTTTCCCTTAATATGGTCTTTTGCAATAACCTTCTTGTTGTTCTCACAATAGAGTCACAAATCTAAAATGGGAGAATAGGAGGTCATGATTCATGAATTAACAACTTTTTGGTCGAGAATAGGGTTCTCTTGTTTGTATTTCAATAACTTTTACGCTTATGTTTCTTGAAAAATATGAATGAGCTTATCCCCACCTAGGATTTTATTAAACTTTGAAACATTAAAATCGCTCAGTTTAAAGTCTTTTTGTACGCATTTATTAATGTTATATAATAACTCAAATTAGTTGCATAAATATGCTTTTGGGATAAATCAGTACTGGTCCCCCCTGGGCCATGGGGTGATTGAAAATAGTTTCCTTAAAAGGATATAATTTGAGAAATTTTGCTTTTGCAATCGTTTGCTAAAAATAGATTTGGTATATATGGGTATTCTCCTAAATTGGAATTTAGTTTAGCAGTGATTCAACATTTCTTACAGGAAATCCCTGGTGTTGATTGAATTGTTGATAATTGCCTCGTGTCAGGCATTTGAGTTGTCCTCTTTAAGTATCCTGGAGTTTGTTTGAGTGCTTCGGTTTGATTTTGTTTTTTCCTATAATTGAACTCAAATTTTAATCCGTACATGATCAATGCCCAATAAAAATTTAAGTATCAAGTTAAAGAGCTATGAAAAGAAAGAGAGAAATTTCGTAGTTGAACTGATGTAGCGAGTCCTCGTGATTTGATAGGAATCTGCATTTTGGAGTTGCTGAATTGTTTTTCTCTTAGTTTGAATAAGATGCCTTTCAAGTTTCTGTAAAAAAACTTCTGTAAAAATCTCAACTTGACCATACTTTGAATTTTTTCTGACAGGACACGGCATTCATCAGTTTCAAGCCAATTTGCTTTATGGTACTCGTAGTAACTTCCTCCTTTATTTGGCTTTGGGGCACTCCATAATTTTTAAGGTGCAATAGAATTCTCCTTTCTTTTTAACTTAGCATATATGTAGGAGAGGGGTTTGCTCAAGATTGCACAATTCATTTTAGAACTCTTTCTTTGACTTCCCTTCGGGTTTTCACTTTCCCTTGGCCTCTTGCCAAGGTGCCTAAAATAAGATTTGTTTTTTCCTTAGATTCTTAGTGGAATTCTTTTTTAGCATGGTGCATCTCATCCAATTGAATAAACTTCTTAGCCCGGAGAAAGATATATTATAGATCTTTGCACCTATTGATATAAAGGTCTTTCAAAAATGGGATTTGTTCTATTAACCCTTATCAAATTGCCATAAGCTTTTCTCTATCAATTGTACTCTCTGCCCTTAATGCTTTTACGCTGAATCTGTTCAAGCATTCGGCAAGTAGCTCCCCTAGCTTTTGTTTATGGTTGCTAGCAAGCTAAAGTACATAGTTGTATCTCTGAATATACTAAATTGAGCCATGAAGTTGCAAGTAAATTGTTCCCAAGAATAGATAGTTCCCATTCATTAACTCCTATACCATTTTATTGCTGCTCCTTGAAAAGCAATGGGAAAAAGTTTACAGCAAACTGCCTCCGGAGCATTGTATAAGTTCATCCAATTTTCAAAAACGATAAGGTGATCATCTGGATTAGTTATCCCATATATTTTAGTGAAGGAATTTGAATGTGTGGAGGTCAATTTGTCGCCATTATTTCTTCAGAAAAGGGGGCCTTTTGCATGGTAACATATTCTTCAAGATCATAAATTTCTTTTCCTCTAAGTGCATTAACCACTATATGGTGTAGGTTGTCGTTTCGGTTGGCCTCATTTTTGTAACTTCTCCTGTTGTATTTTGGGATAAGGCTATTCGATTGCTCAAGGATTTATTTACTTGACTATCTTGGTCTAGCCCTTGATCCTCTATCTCATTTAGAGGTTGAACTTCATTCTCCATTTCCATAATCCTTATCGATACCTGGGCTGGGCTCTTTCTAAATACTCCTTTATTACCATCTTTTGTGGCCGCTGATTCTGAACCTTGATCTTATTGCTTTCCAATTTTTTTAGGGTTGAAGGTTGCCCAACTTCTATTTTTCTTAAGTTAGGTATTGAGACCATGTGACCTTTAAAGGTTGACTATGATGTATCTTCTTCTTTTGGGTTGTTGCTACAACTTTGAGATTTGTCCATACTACTCTTTTAGTCAAGGCTCTTTATATAATTTATCGGGGATGAAAGTTATCGGAGATCGGAGGTTCGAGCCCTCCTTCTAGCGTCAAAATGTTAGCAAGATTTCTTGTCAACACCCTAAAGTTATTTCAAGTAATGTTGTAAGTTCAGAGCATGTGATTCCCTTAAGGATTACTTGTGTATCATCACTCATAAGTATCTCGCGAATTAGATCTTTTGATGACGCTGAAAGGTTTAGAGCTCGGCTAGGTGACCTTCCGGCTTCATTGAGATCGCTTGAAGTCTTCCATAAAGGTTGATTTTTTGATTAGATCAGGTTTTCCTAAATTGAGTCCTCAAAAGGTAGGATTTAATCTTATCGAAAGGTTAGGGAGACAACCTTCCTTGAATTAGGGTTGTAAAACAATTACATTGGTGAGATGGTAATAGCTTCCAACTTGAAAGAAAGGTTTGATCACTTATACTAATTAGATTCCAACCTTGCCGAGAGGTTAAAACAGTAGAGTCAGTAGTTGCGAAGTTTCAGTTAAAGTTAATCCAAATATGTTGTCGACCTTGTCGAAAGGTTTAGGTTGAAGGGTTTAAGACTTTGATAGGTTGCAGTTATTGATTGTTCAAGATCGTTGTCGACCTTGTCGACAAGAACCTTTCGATGAGGCTAAACCTCCTTACGTAGGGTAGAATTTCCTTCGATTACTTTGTGTAGAAAGTTAACATAGATCTTTGCCGAAGGGTTACAGCATCAGCTGTCTAAGGTTCAAAAGGTTGTTAAGGTCAGATAAGCTCCTTTTGATTCCAAAGGTTTTAGGTTTTAAATATTAGACCTCTAGAGGGTTGCGAAGATTGCCTAAGAAATAACACCTTCATTTCTATTGATATAAATCTTTTGGAGGAACAACACATGAAAATTACGATCAAGCCAGGAAGGATTGAAGAAAAATGTAAACAAAATGCACAAAGCTTAAGACTTCCCTTTGATCCTCGAATATACTTTTCTTTTCTATTAAATTTCCCCAAATCACTACCCAATTAGGGTTATAGAGCTATGATTTTATAAGTTACAAGTACAGAATGAAGGAAAATCCGCCCCCCAAACAGGACCCCTTGGGTATTATTTATAGATGTTGGGGGCCATGCTTTCATCCATATGCTTTTGGCTGGATCAAAGGGTTCCCTTCTTATATACAATTGCTAAATGTTTGGTTTAAACGAAAGGTTTTCCTTTCACAAGTCATCGTGGATTCTTGAATGCTGCCGAAGGGTCTTTTCTTTCATTTGTTTTTAGGAACCTTTTGCCTTTGTCGGAAGGTTTGTCATCCATACAATATGTGAAACCATAGGAGGTGCCGGAAGGTTCCTGGCTTTTGTGAACCCTTCGACTTGGTTGGAAGGTCGCTTTTTACTTGGATGTTTCCGAGAGCCAAGCATTCCTTGAATGTTGTCGGAAGGTTGCTTTATGTTCTTTGTTGCTTTATGAATGTTGCTTTCAACATAGACCCTCCGACACCGTCGAAAGGTATTCAATAGGTGTTCCAACTGGCCCGAAAGGCTTACTATGCTTTCAAAAAGGTTGTTATAGGGTCGCATGCCCTTGTCTTGACTTCTTTGCCTTCTTTGGAGGATAAGAGCCTCTTGATATTATGGAACAAAACCCTTCATCTTCTTCGAAAGGTCTTGAGCCGCTTCATATTGATGGCTGCATCCTCTTGACTCCTTCAAAAGGTTTGGTTTGAGCTCCTTCTCCTTTGTCTTTTTTCAAAGACCTCTCGTTCTTTTCGAAAGGTGGATCCTTGGAGAATCATCCTGCCTATGGACTTTGAAAGATAGCCTTGTACTTCGTCGAAAGCTTCTTGTCGAAAGGTATGATTATCTAGAACATCTTGGTGCTTTCTGATCTTTCCTCATGCTTTCGTGACCTTTCTTTCATACCTTCGTTCTTTTGAATATTTTATGGTAAACATTATTGTCGATGCTGCTAATGTTGCATAGTATGGCTATTGGCTTCTTTTAAACCTCAAAAACTTCTTCTTCTAGAACCACACTACACTGGCAGCTTGTCTATCAGCCTGGCCATTCTTAGTGATTGTTCTATTCTATCCTTTCCCCATCCATTTCTTCCTTACGTACTCATTTCTTACCACCTGAATATAGTAAGATATCCTTAGAATACACTTTTAGACTGAATTAATGTTGGAAACGGTATCGTTTACAAGTGATAATAAATAAATATTATCGTTCCCTAGCAAAAAATCACAACCAAATAACTATATCAATTTTGAAAATTATTCTTTTATCTATGAAATATAATCTTAGGTAAAATTATTTCAATTACCAATTTTCAAAATTGAACCGTGTCGGTTTGCCTTGTTTAAGCGATTAAAAACCCCTATTGACACTATGGCATCCCATATCTCGACCAGAATTCATATGTCACTCAATAGATAAATTAAAAATATAAAACAAATTTATAAAATAATAAAATCACACTCTTATATATAATGCACTCAACTACAATGAGTTTTTCCTACCAAGACCTAGGTATTCGCTCAACCTAAGCTCCAATACCATGTATAATGACCCGTCTTATCGACCCTCAAAAGTTGAAACCAATATATTCACTGTATTCACGTGCTGAGCATCCAAATCCCGGAAAGACATATTGTTAGGTTGAAAGAAAATAAAGATAGAAAAGAATCTCACATCATGACGAGTAATATATAATATACCAATGATCTTTATAAAAGAAAAACTTTAATATACATACAACTTCAGAGTACTAACCAATCATCATCCTGGATAGTTCTAGTAACATGTCCTCACAGATGCTGATATATACAAACAAGTAAACAATAAAAGATAAAATACGAGGATATGTTTTAGAGGCATCCATCTCATCTCCTAAAGCTCCAAAGCATCTCGCTAAATATGGAAATCTACTTGGGTCTGGCTAGAGTATTATAAGAACATAACATCTGGATCAGTCTGGTAAGTCAGCATTAGCAAACTCAAATCATCGAGATTACTTAATGTTATAAGGACCTTACAAAAATAAAGGTGTCTCATAAGACCATGCCTCACATAAAAACAAATGAGTTTTTACCTTAAGATAACCAAACCGTATTTATTATAGAATCCAATGTATTATAATAATTTCTAGGGTTTAAAATAAATATAAACATATCTTGAATGGTCACCCATAATTACATTCAATAGTACTAGTTCTAAAATTTAAACCATAAGACACGTATTGAATATTGGATTCCAACATGACAAGGCATCGATATACCACCTATCATAGTACACCTATAGAAAAAATGTACCGAGGACCACACCTGGACCCCCCATAAAAACAGAGCCGGCTGCCACTTTAAAATGGCATACCATGTTACATCATCCCTCGGGCACCGAGCCTGCAAACATTTCCCCCTTGATCTCCTCACACTTATACCAAATCTGTTAATCAATTGAGGAATGATGCTCCTAATGGTAGGTAACCACATAGCTCTTTTAGTTTCCCCTGATTTTAGTCATTCTGGGTCATGAGGCTTATGAGGTTACAATTACTTATTTCATCTCTTAGCAAATCCCACTTGGAATGCTAACACTATCCTCTAGGCAACAATACAATGCCAACATTCATCCATGCAAGTTGATCAGGATATAAACAAATCGAAGGCAATACTTCTAATATATCTTTTTAGAATCACCCTCACGATTATTAGCAAGTAGCCTTACACTACAAAGAACTCCATCTTTGATTCATTCATTCTCAAACTAATCTGAGCCTTTTCCAAAGAATAGAACAGGTATATGGTTTTGGAGTGGTTATGGTTTCGAGTCATCTCATATAAGTACACTCCCCCACTTACCGGTCTCTCCAAAACTAATCGATAGATTCCGATAAACTCATCTTCGGTTCTTTTGGAAATAAACAGACAATATGTAAGACCGAAGATCACCTCGGTGGATGAATTTCCTTATCATTTTTCCTAGAAGAACACAGTGAGTTTATATGTACTGCATTACATCACCAAATATAACTGTACCATATAATTCCCACGTTTCTGCTAGATATTTCCAGAGTTACATTTGGCCAAGGTTTGACAGTCTGTTATTTAATTATCAAATAGACAAAATAATCAAATTATAGACTTAATTTCATAAGTGACCAAGCCTATTCTAATTAATACTTTATTAATTAAATATCTTTCCAAAACTTTGAAAATATTCATATACTTATTCAATGGTACAAGTATATTCACAAACCATATCACTTTCAATACTTAGGAACGTTTCCACATATTTATCAATCAGTATAATATGTTCACAAATCTTTAAGGAATATTTCTACTTTTTCCAAAATCATATTAAATGTGTTAAAAACAAATGTCATTTAAAATATTTCTTACTATAAACCCCAACCACTTTTCCATTGGTGTAAAATATAAAAAGAATGCTTCTATACCACCATAATTAAGAAGGATTATTTATCAATTTCATATCCTTGATTAGTTATGAAAATGAAATCTCATATACTTATCATGTTTTCAATATTCTCAACTTACTCTATCCCTCTTCTAGAAATGATTCTAAATCTCCAAATAGAGGATCGGTCTAGTCACCGGCTTTTAGAGCTAAGTAAAGAGTTTTATAAACCCCGTAAATTCTTATTTAAATATCATACCTTCTTTTCTAAAATATCTTTTCTATTATAAAACTCCTTTTATAAATCACTTTATTATTTATAAACTCCTTTATGAATCGATTTATTATCTTTAAACACCTTGAAAATAATTTATTATTTATAAACACCTTTATTAAATAATTTAATTATCTTTAAACATCTTTATTAACTAAATTAATTATCTTTGAACAACTTTATTTAATAAATTAATTATCATTAAAAAATTTATTAAATAAATTAATTACCTTTAAACACCTTTATTAAAAAATTAATTACCTTTAAACACCTTCATTGAATAAATTAATTACTTTAAACACCATTATAGAATAAATTAATTACCTTTAAACACCTCTATTGAATAAATTAATTGCCTTTTAACACCTTTATTAAATAAATTAATTATCTTTAAATACCTTTAAATTAATTACCTTAAAAACCTCTATTGAATAAATTAATTATCTTTAAACACTTTTATTAAATAAATTATTTTTAAACACCTTTATGTAATAAATAAATTATCTTTAAACACCTTTTTGAAAGGTATTACAAAATATCTAATTAGATAACTTTTTAAACTTTAAGGAAAATAATATATTTTTGAACTGCCTCTTAGCGACTGTAGCTATATGGACCATAACTTCAAAGCTTGTTTTATACACCATATACTACTTTAAAATCCATTGTACAATTTCTGAAAAGATTTCAAACTTAAGAGGAAATTTAAACTTTCCATAAAATATTGCAAGCCTTTGAAATTATTCTCAAGTTCAAAACTTCCATTCCAAAATCATTTCCTTTAATATGTAAAAGGATAAACCCCTTGCAAAATTAGAACTTTATCTTATTACAAAGGAAGGAGCTAACTTTCAATATTTTAGAAAAGTCACAACTCATAACCAAGCTTCCAAGCTATGTTTCAACATATACATTCAACTCATAATATTCACAAAACAAGGCTTTACAAAGCACGATTAAATAACTACCTTACTTTCCAAAGCATATACCAATAACAACAAGATATGGACATAATAATATATATTACATGAATATCACAAATTAACTATTAACATAACCATTATAACATCATTCAACATGTAAAGATATGGAGGAAAAAGTTAGGAATTCTCAACTCCATAAGTTTGAAAAGCAAGTTTAAGCTCTTAAATTTTTACCAACCAACCACCCATTGAACCAGCGAAAACAACCCCACCTTCAACACCTAGTCCCAAGCATCCAAAACCAAGCAAACCACCCTACGCTCTTGGCCATGTGGAATTAGGTGGGCTAGGCCTTTAAATTTTTATTCCTTTAATGGTAATACTGTTGTTTAGATTAGTGGAGCAATATATAAAATTTATGGAGAAAAAGGGAATGTTTTTAACTAACCCAAAATGTTTCAAAGATGAGGAAAAATGGAGTTGGAGAGGAGGCAAAATGAACTTGAAAAACAAAATTGAAAGATCAGAAGGTTGGTTAATTTTATAAGCAAGTGTTAAAAGAAAAAGACTAAAACACCCTTGCACCTTTTTCTCTCCCTTGCCCATCAACAAAAAGAACCTTTTGCTCACTAAGTAAATTTTGAAACGATCTCTCCCAAAACCCAACAAACAAGCCCGTGTGCACGAATAATGATGTTGAAAAGTTGTTGTACTTGTTTATCCACTTTTACACTTAAGGTATCATTTTGTTTAACTTATTAACTAATCCATCTTATCATATTTTAATAAATATTTATTATGTTATTTCTAACTTATTACATGATATAATGTTGTTATAAAGATGAAACATGAGTGCAATAATATTCGACAACTTTTCGTTCGATAAAAAGTTGAAAATCCAAAAAACGCTTTTCGGTCATTTTTTCATCGAACTAAACATTTTTATCAAAAAAATATTTAAAATCGGTTATTTAAGCATTTAAAATCAATTAGTTGAATATTTAAAATTAATGAAATATTTGAAATTAATTAAACATTTACAAATCAAAGTGATAAAATTTCGATCGTTACACATATTATCTTAAATATTTATGACAACATAACATATATCATTATATATATTATACATGTATAAATATTTGATTAATTAACTTATTTAGTTAATTCATTTATTTTATTAATCTTACTAATAAATAATATTTTTGAAATTAATTTTATGACAATTTCAAATATATTGAAAATTTATATTGTATTTTTATTTTATTTAAATTTAACTATTAAATTTGAAACTTTTTTTTAATTTTCAAAGCAATTTAAAATTTTATATTATAACATTTATAATAGTTTTCTTATTTTATATTTAAATCTAAATTTATAATATATGAGAAAAAATAGAAGCTTCTTTCTTTCCATGGGGACCATTCCTCCCTTCTCTTCAACTGTTTCATCTGTCCCCCTTCTTTAACCCATGCTTCTTCGTCCTTTCTCCATGCTTCTGCCTCAGCTTCGCCCTTTAACCCTATTCATGACCCTCCTCCTCTCACTGACCCCTTGCTAAACCTAATTCCTCCTCCTCTCACTGACCCTTGTCATCTGCTTTGCTTTTCCTCACCTCCCCACCATTCGACTTCAATCAACTCTCTGCCTCGGTCTTCTCTCTTCAAATCCCGGCCACGTAATTCTGGTAGTTATATTCCTCAAGATATACCATTGAGCTTCTCTGGTGATGTTCTTTTACCGTCCTATGACATTCTCAAAGCTAAAACTAAGGTGTTTGCACAAAAAATGGGCAAACACCTCCAAGTCGTATGAACTAGTCGAATTTATGTTGTTTTTAGTGATTTGGGTGATTTACGCAAATATGTAAAAAGCAGGGACTAAACTGTAAAAGACACACAGATTTATAGTGGTTCGGCCAGAACGTGCCTACGTCCACTTTTTATGTCATTCTCCTTTTCTATTCAGATTACAAGTACAAAGCTTTGATTACAAGTAACTGAAAGTTGTTTGAAAGTTCTATCCGTTCTTGAGCTCTCAAACTTCTCCGCCATGTTGTACCCCTGCCCCTCTATTTATAGAGTGAGGTTGGGGGCAGGGGTCCTGGATGTATATAGCTTCTGGTGGGCCTGGGCTGATGCAATCTGGCCTAGTAGTGTCGGTCTGGTACGTCTTGGTTTGGTTCGGCAGGAGGTAGATGGTTTGGTTCGGCAGGAGGTTGGTTCGGTGGTGAGTGGACCGGCAGTGCATGGGGATGGAGTTGGACCGGTGGAGGTTGGTCCGGCCGAGGTTGATTCGGTGGTTGGTGGAGAGGGGATTGGTCCGGTAGGTGTGCGAAGTGTGTTGGTTCGGCATGGAGTTGGTAGAGGAGTAGCTTGGTTCGGCTAGGAAGGGAAGTGGAGTTGGTTCGGCTAGGAAGGGAAGTTTGGACCGGCAATGCTTGGGAGTGGAGGATGGATGGTTCGGTAGTGCTTCCCTTCATTTGGCTTGGTTATATCTCCTTCATACGAACTCCAACTAACCTGAAATTTGAAACATAGCCTTTCCTAGTCCTTATCATCATTTCCAATCAATTTCGTCCCGATCGGCGCTCAACCAAATTTTGGCGATATCGATCGTAGCCTTGATTCCAACTGATCTCCATCATTCCTTGCCAATTTGTTGATATTCCGGTTTTGACCAAAAATGGGATAACACTTTGCCCCTCCCAAGACATGCCTTGTGATAGGAAGGCGTGTTTTGTAATGCCATGAGCTGGATGTTCATATCCTGTTGATGTCCTGCAAAGGAATTTACAATTTTATGTGACCTCAAATGGCGACCGTCCGGGATCGAGGTATTTGAGATGGAGCGCGACCGTTCATGGTCAAGCGCCTAACTTTAAATGACGGTCGTTCGAGATCGAGCCATTTGAGGTGAAGTGTGACCGTGCGCGGTCAAGTGGCGGACCTCAAATGACGACCATTCGTGATCGAGCCATTTGAGGTGAGGTGAGTTCTGCCGTTCGGGGCGAGTTGTGACCGTTCGAGGTCGGGTGTCGTTCGAGGCGAGTTGTGACCGTTCGAGGTCGGGTGTCGTTCGAGGCGAGTTGTGACCGTTCGAGGTCGGGTGCTGCTCGAGGCGAGTTGTGACCGTTCAAGGTCGGGTGCCATTCGAAGCGAATGAGTGTGCCTGGGGGGCACTTAATATTATCAGTGCCGGATTTATTGTTTGGGGGAGTTTCCGAATTAAAGACTTCGGCAGTTTACTGCCATGCAAGAGGTGCTCGTGGACCGTTCGCGATCCAACGGGCATACAAGTAGATTTTTTTTCATAGAACCGTGAATATTAAAGCAATAATCATATGAACCTTACAGCAGAAATGTCCAAACAGGCAGAATTTAAATGTTCAAATCAAAATCAAAGCAAAAAGCAAAATGAAGATGTTAAAGCGTAAACTCTTACTATAACGCGATTGGTAGTCATTCAGAGCATGCCTATGGATCGTGCGCGATCGCTCACATGTGTAAATGATTTAACCGCGTTAATGAGAGGTTTACAACTTGTTCATCGTTATTTTAATCAAGCAAACAATGGATAATCAAACGGTACCCCAATCCTGGGTCACCTCTAGCCGATGTAGACGGTGGTCGCTCTGGCTCCACTGCTGGAGTTCGCCTCCTCACATACTGAAGGAGCATACCGTTCCTGATATGCCCTTCCACCTCGTCCTTCAAATGCCTACAATCATTAGTTTATGACCGTTCAATTCATGAAATACACAAAACTTGTCTGATTTTCTTTCGTCAGAAGTTGGATCCCTTTGCATCGATCTACGATACGGAACCTGCTCTTTAGTATCCTGATAAATTCGTTCCAGACTCTCATTCAGCTCAGAGTAAGTGGTGAATCGCGGCTCCCTTCGTTGCCGCTTTGACCTGTCCCCGTCATTCTCAGTCTTTTCTTTACCTCTACTAGTTTCCGTGCCTTTCTCAGGGGGATTTCCTCCTTTGATCGCATAAATATCAATTCCTTCTCCTTCTTCTCTTTCGGCGTTCTCATCCTCCAATCGTAGAAACTTTTCCGCCTCATGATAGAATTCTCCTAGATCCATGGGTGGATCCTTAGTTAATGAATTTTTGAACTCCGTTCCGTCAGCTATCCCGGACACAGCCGCTATCATAACCATGGATGGATCTGGTCAATCCACCGAAGCTGCTGCCGCATTGAATCGCGTTAGGTAACTCCTCAAAGTCTCTTCGGTTTTCTGCTTTAGGGTTGCCAAAGTCATCACATTCTTGGGTCTTATAATGTGGACCCTGAATTGCCTCATAAATCTCTCAATTATATCATTTCACGTTCCGATGGATCTATTCTCCAATTGTCTAAACCACAATGCTGCAATATCCGCCAAGTACAATGGAAAGCACCGGGCCATAACCTCCTCTGATGCCCCCAGCAATGCCATATGCCTCATATACTTCGTTAGATGAACCATGGGGTCCGTTCCCCCGTCATACATGTCCAGCGATGGTAACTTGAAATCTCGTGGGTTCCTAGCTTGTCTGATTGCTGGAGTAAAAGGACTCCTATTAACATCCTCCAAATCTTTGTTTACCAAACCGCCTCTCATAGCTTTTCTAACCATCTCCGCCAACCTGTCATTGTCTCCGAGATGCAATCTTTGTTCATTACTTTCGACCTGCCCCCCGAGTCAACGAGGGAATTCTGGGATCTGCCCCCTTGACTGAGCGTTTACTCTTCTGCTGCTCCCAGGTTGTGCAGATGCTCCTTTTTCTCTCTTCGAAGTTGGATCTATGTTCTCCATGGGTGTGCCTCCTAATCCAGGTGCTATGCCGGATGGTCCTGCTCCGTTCCGAACTCCATCCGCTTCCCTATTGTATGTTCCAAGTTGCCCAATTTGCTGAAACAAATTCTGAATCAACTCCTCTTGTCTTTTCATCATTTTCTCCATCTCATCCCTGGTGATGAAGACTGAAGTTTGGTTCTCTCCTGAGGAAGCCCCTTGACTCCCTTCGTGCTGACTTCTTTCTGGTCTCTGTCTTCTACTTATTTTCCTTCCAGGAGCCATAATCTCGGATAGACTTCTGGTTCTTAAAGAGAGTCTCTCAACAAATATTTGCGAGGCAATGATTAAAGCGCTCCTGAGTTGTTCTCAGTCAAAGCACCAAAAATGTTTGCACAAAAAATGGGCAAACACCTCCAAGTCGTATGAACTAGTCGATTTTATGTTGTTTTTAGTGATTTGGGTGATTTACGCAAATATGTAAAAAGCAGGGACTAAACTGTAAAAGAAACACAGATTTATAGTGGTTCGGCGAGAACGTGCCTACGTCCACTTTTTATGTTATTCTCCTTTTCTATTCAGATTACAAGTACAAAGCTTTGATTACAAGTAACTGAAAGTTGTTTGAAAGTTCTATCCGTGCTTCAGCTCTCAAACTTCTCCACCATTGTTGTACCCCTGCCCCTCTATTTATAGAGTGAGGTTGGGGGCAGGGATCCTGGATGTATATAGCTGCTGGTGGGCCTAGGCTGATGCAATCTGGCCTAGTAGTGTCGGTCCGGTACGTCTTGGTTCGGTGGTAGGTGGTAGATGGCTTGGTTCGGCAGGAGGTTGGTTCGGTGGTGAGTGGGCCGGCAGTGCATGGGGATGGAGTTTAACCGGTGGAGGTTGGTCCGGCCGAGGTTGATTCGGTGGTTAGTGGAGAGGGGATTGGTCCGGTAGGTGTGGGAAGTGTGTTGTTCGGCAGGGAGTTGGTAGAGGAGTAGCTTGGTTCGGCTAGGAAGGGAAGTGGAGTTGGTTCGGCTAGGAAGGGAAGTTTGGACCGGCAATGCATGGGAGTGGAGGATGGATGGTTCGGTAGTGCTTCCCTTCATTTGGCTTGGTTATATCTCCTTCATACGAACTCCGACTAACCTGGAATTTGAAACATAGCCTTTCCTAGTCCTTATCATCATTTCCAATCAATTTCGTCCCGATCGGCGCTCAACCAAATTTTGGCGATATCGATCGTAGCCTTGATTCCAACTGATCTCCATCATTCCTTGCCAATTTGTTGATATTCCGGTTTTGACCAAAAATGGGATAACATAAGGTATGGAAGGATTACCTTGTGGGTTTCTTCATGGATAAGCCTCTACCATACACTACTATTGTGTATCACTTGAAAAACGTGTGGAAGCTTAAAGGTGATGTTTTAGTCAAGTCTGATGGCTTCCTTTTTCATTTTTGCTTCACTTCTATAGAAGATCGACATGGAATACCAGAGTTTGATCCTTTCATTATGAGAAACAAACTATTTATCTTGAAGCCTTGGGATGCTTCTGTTGGAAATATTTGTGGTACAATAGGTTCAGTTCTAGTTTGGATCAAGTTAAGTAATATACCTCTTTCTGCCTAGTCCCACTATGGCATAAACTGGTTAGCTTCTCGAGTTAGGAAGTTCTTATGCATGGATCAATCTATTGAGAGATTGGAGAGGATAACATATACAAAATTTCTTGTTGAGGTGAACCAGATAGACAGCTTGTACACAAGTTTCCTGCTAAGTTACTTGATGGAAGTGATTAACTAGTTATAGTAAGCTATCTACGGAAGCCAGAAATTTGCGTGCCATGCTCTGAGTTTGGCCATTCTGAAAAAATTTGCCTTTTGGCTCCTAAAGAAAATAAGGTGGTGGAACATGATGTTACTGTCTCTACTGGTGGTAATGAGGGTGGAAGAACGAGTCATGAAGTCATAAGCAAGCCTTAAAAACTGAAACAAGTTAGGAAAAAAGTTTCATATAATAAAAAAATAAGGGAAACATTGTACCGTTAGATAAATAAAAACAGAAGGATATTATTGATGAAGGTCCTATGGTGAATTCTTTTGAAAATGAAGAGGTTGATGTTGCTGGTAAAACTGCAAATGATAACGTTCTGCCAGTCAAAATTTATGATGTTGTAAACATTTCAATGAACAAGTTTCAGGTGTTGGCAAATGATGTTGATTATTGTCATGAAAAATTAGACTAGGTTGATAATGAGAATGGAAATGCAAATATTACTGATGTAGAGGAGGTTGAGTTTTTCGAAGTAGACTATGATATTCAACCATCTGTCTCGAAGTTTTTATTGTTTCCCCCCGTAGTGTGTCCCTTCCGAACTTGCCTTTTTCCTTGCCTGACATTGATTGTGCTTATTTGGGAAGGATTTTTTTCCCGAAGCCAATGATGTTTTACTCAATGATAACCTTGAAGAAACTTATGTTTCAGGTAGTGGAAAAGTAGTAACTACTCTTGTGCATAGTGATACTCATGTGAATGTGCATAATAAATCCGGTTATCCCAATGGCAGTGGAATCTCCATATTGAACCAACCTGAACATGAACAGCAACAACTGGAAGGCAAAACACAATATGGCTTAAATGAACCAGATGCAATTATCTGCATGACAGTTGCAAATCAAACCTTTCAGCCTGTATGCTCCATGCAAGTTGAACCTGTAATACCTTCTTCCATTATCCACACTAATTCTTCTCTTTCATCAAGAACAGCAACTTCTTCTTCTCTTCCAACATCAAAACCTCTTTCTCCTTCTCTACCTTCATCATCGTCACCTCCTAATTCCTCTACTTTGTTCCCTTATGTCAATAATTTAGTAATGCCTGGGTGGGTAAGTAAAGGAAAACAAGTGCGAGTGGACACCAGCCAAGGTAGCATTGAAGATTTGAAGAAATCATCCACAAGCAAAAATGCCAAGTCCAAAATTGCAATTGCAGAATCCCATTCTCCTGCAACCAAGAAAGAAAAATACCATTCATTAGTCTCTTTAGTTCATGATGATACAAAATATTGGTGTGTGGAACATAAGAGGAGCTCATTGTCATTTGAAACTTGATCAAGTCAATAACCTCATTTTCTCTCATAACCTTAAATTTTTTGCAATACTGGAAACAAATCTTGATTTACCTCTAACGATTCGTGCTGCAAACTATATAAACCCATCATTGAAACTTCTTCATAATCTCTCTAATGCAGTATATGGTAGGATTTTTATCATTTATGATCCTGCCACCTTGATACAGGGGAAGCACTTACCTCGCTTCGCACCACCACCAGCCTCGATCGCCATAGCCACGACCTAAACCCATTCCCGTATGCCGCGACCTACTCCATCACCATATGTCGCGACTTACCACATCACCATATGCCGCGACCTAACCTTCATCACGAACTAACCCTAGGTCACGCGCGCGACATAGCAGTATAGGTCGTTGACCGAGCTACCCTAGGTCGCGAGATGTAGAGGCCAGTAAATCGCGAACAAAATTAAGTCGCCCCAATTCCCAGTAGGTTGCTGATGTCATGTGCTAGGCCGCAAAGCTCCCATAAGTCGCTGCCAAGTTTCCCCTAAACCTAAATCGCGTGAACGAGTTTCCATAGGTCGCGAAGCACTGTTTCTAGGTCGCTGCCGAACTACCTTAGGTCGCGTGAAGAATTTTAGGTCGCGTGCGTTGTTACTTAGGTCGTTTGTGCGTTTGTAAGTCGTTGTACTGTTTGTATTTCATTTTCTTAAGTCGCTGTGTTTGTTGTACCACTTTGTTAAGTCATATGTGTTGTAATCTCCTATAAATACGGGCTGTGTCATTTGTAAAAGGGTTGTTGAAATTTGAAAAAAAAATTGGTTTGTGCTTTGAGCCTCCATTTTTGAATTGGTAGTCGAGTGTTATCTCCTATCTCCACTTCGGCATTCAAGTGCGCTCGAATCAACGAACGTTGAAGCCAATTCACGGAATCAAGTGCGCTTGATCAACGCTCAAAGAATTGTAGATCTTACTTCACGGTATCGTGCGCGATCAACATGTCAAAGATTGCTAAAATCCGGTATCTTCGAGATCAACGGATTTGGGCCCTTTTGGTATTCTTTAATCCATCGATTCTTCGTCTATTCACCGATTATTTCCGCTAATCGTGTGAGATCCTGGACGGATTCGATTTACATTGTCGAATTCGCTTCCCACGCTGCGTCAGTTTGGTATCAGAGCTAGATCGCAAGGAGTTTGCATCGTTTGGAGACTTAGTTTTCGAGAATTTGAAGTTTGGAGATCGGATTTGCCCTTGTTGAGAAGTTTGATGTTCATCGTGTTCATCGTGAAGTTGCAACACGTTGGGAGTTTCGATCCATCTTACTTTGCATGAAAGTTCGGAAAGTGTTTGAAATTTATTTTTGAGTCTGTTTGAAGTTCAATCATGCCTCCAAGACGAGCTCAACGTCATCGAAATATCAATGCTTTGTACGGAAGAGAAGAGGCCGATGAAATGGAACAACGAATCAATGAGAGCTTCACTGAGAAGTTGAATGAAGGAATTGGTCGATTAGAGAGAATGATGTTTGAAATGAATCAAAGTAGAAGAAGAGTTTCACCTGAATCGAGCCATGGGAGAAGTAGAGTTTCACCACATTCAGATCGGGAGAGAAGAGAAGATCTTGATCGTAGAAGTGTTGACAATCGGGATAGGAATGAAGACCGAAGAAGTGGTGGTGGCAGAGAGATTGGTGGTCGTGATCGACATCGATATACTTCAGATTTTGATGAGGAGTTTGATGGTGATAGGGGAAGTGTTCGTTACCGAGATAGAGATCAAACACGACATCAGTATCGAGATGTAGAGGATGATCGTCGATGGGAATCGGGAATGAAGATGGAGATTCCTGAATTTAAAGGTGGAATGGTTGCAGAAGAATTTTTGGACTGGTTGTCTAATGTTGAGGAGATCTTTGATTTCAAGGAGGCTCCGAAAGACCGTCGAGTGAAGTTGGTTGCTACTACGTTGAGAGGAAGAGCAATGGCGTGGTGGCAGCAAACCAAACTTACACGAGAACGAATGGGGAAGTCGAAGATTGTTGATTGGGAGAAAATGAAGAAATTGATGAAAGCTACATTTTTACCGTACAATTATCAATCACTCATGTATCAGAGGTTGCAGAACTTGAGGCAAGGAACGAAGACTGTTAATGATTATGCTGACGAGTTTTATCAACTGACTGCTCGAAATGACATTACGGAGACAGAGGAACAGTTGACTGCTAGGTTTGTTGGAGGTTTGTGAATGCAGATCCAGGATATGGTTAATATGTTTGATCCGAGATCTGTGGCAGAAGCACACCAGAAGGCGATAGATTGGGAGAAGCAGGGAAGACGAGGAGGTGGTGTGTTTACAAATTCCAACAATCAAGTGAAGGGTGCCAGTGGGAGTTCCAATGTTTCTAAAGTTGTCAATAAACCAGTTGTGAATGAGGCTGCGAAAGCAAAGGCCAACCACAGTTTTAAATGTTATAATTGCCAGGAAGTAGGTCATAAAAGTAACGAATGTCCAAAACCAAAGAAGAGAACTATGATTACTGAAGTTGAAGGTGATGATGTTGGTGAAGGTGAATCTAGTCCAGTGGAGGAAGATGAACATGATATTGCGTCCGGAGACGAAGGATGTAATCTAATGATGAGGAGGTCTTGTTTAACACCGAAGCAAGAGGATGAGGCCAGTTGGTTGAGGAGTAACATCTTTCAGTCGACATGCACTATATTGGGGAAAATTTGTAAATTTGTGATTGACGCAGGAAGTTGTGACAATATTATTTCTACTGAAGCTGTGAGAAAGTTGAAGTTGAAAACGGAAAAACATCCAAATCCTTACAAGTTAGCGTGGCTGAGAAAAGGAGGAGAGATGAAGGTGGAATGGCGAGTTCGAGTTTCATTTTCTATTGGGAAGAAATATAAAGACTAGATTTGGTGTGATGTAGTTGAGATGGATGTTTATCATTTGCTTTTGGGAAGACCGTGGCAGTATGATCGAGCAGTGCAGCATGACGGTCGAACCAATAGCTACAGTTTTATGTTTGAAGGCGTTAAGATTATTTTAGTTCCAAAGAAGAGACAGCAAGGAGAGAGAAAATCAGAGGAAATTGAGGAGATGAAGAATTTGTTGACTTTGAAGGAATTCATCGAAGAAGTAGAGGAGAGTCCAGAGGTATTTTTGTTGATTGGACATGAAGCTACTGAATCCGTTGAAGTTCCAGAGGAAGTAAAACCGGTATTGGAAGAATTCAGTGATGTGTTTCCGGAAGAGTTTCCAAAGGAGTTACCGCCGTTGGGGGATATTCAACATCAGATTGATCTTGTACCAGGATCGGTATTACCTCACAGGCCACATTACCGGATGAGTCCCAAGGAGCATGAGGAACTGAGAAGGCAAGTGGAGGAGTTGTTAGAACAAGGGCGTGTTCAGGAGAGTTTGAGTCCATGTGTCGTGCCAGCCTTATTGGTACCAAAGAAGGATGGGACGTGGAGGATGTGTACGATAGTCGGGCTCTAAATAAGATCACTGTGAGATACAGATTTCCTATGCCGAGGTTTGATGATTTGATTGATCAGTTGAGTGGGGCTGTTGTGTTTTCCAAGATTGACTTGAAGAGTGGATACCATCAAATTCGTATTCGACCGGGTGATGAGTGGAAGACTGCTTTTAAAACCAGGGACGGTTTATACGAATGGTTGGTTATGCCATTTGGCTTGTCAAACGCTCCTAGTACTTTTATGAGAGTGATGAACCAGATTTTTAGACCATTTGTTGGGAAGTTCGTGGTTGTTTACTTTGATGATATTTTGATTTATAGTGGGAGTACGGAAGAACACATCCAGCACTTGCGAGAAGTATTGTTGATTCTACGACAAGAGCAGTTTTTATGCAGCAACAAAGAAGTGTGTGTTTATGACGGACAGTGTTTTATTTCTGGGGTATGTTCTGTCAAAGGAAGGTATTCAAGTAGATGAAAATAAAGTGGAAGCTGCCAGGAGTTGGCCACAACCGAAGACAATTACGGAAGTGAGGAGTTTTCATGGATTGGTGTCTTTTTATCGAAGATTCATTCCACACTTTAGCAGTGTGATGACACCTGTAACTGATTGCATGAAAGGAAAGAAGTTTGTATGGTCAGAGGAAGCGGGAGTTGCTTTTGAGAAGATCAAGTTACTATTGATGACAACACCAATACTGGTACTGCCGAATTTTCAGTTGTTGTTTGAATAACATACTGATGCTTCGAAGGTTGGAATTGGTGGAGTATTGAGTCAGAATGGAAGACCAGTTGCTTATTTCAGTGAGAAATTGTCTGGAGCCAAGATGAGATATAGTACTTATGATGTAGAGTTTTACGCGATTGTTCAAGCCGTGAAACATTGGCGACATTACTTGTTTCAGAAGGAGTTTGTTCTTTACACTGATCATGAGGCATTAAAACATGTACAAGGGCAGGACAAGATTTTAGCGAGACATGCTTCATGGATAGCATATCTACAACAATTTACTTTCGTTGTGAAACACAAATCAGGGGTGACAAATCGTGTAGCAGATGCTTTGAGCAGGAGGAATCACTTGTTGACAACGTTGAAGGTTCAAGTGACAGGATTCGAATTATTGCCAGAATTGTTTGAGGAGGATCCTTACTTTGCAAAGTTTGTTGAGAAAGTTAAGGATGGGAGTAGTGATGAATTTGTGTTGGTGGATGGATTCTTGTTCAAGGGGAATCGATTATGCATACCAGACTGTAGCTTGAGAATGAAGATTGTTAAAGAATTACATGAAGAAGGCCATGTAGGCAGAGATCGTACACTGCATTTGATTTCTCAATCTTATTTTTGGCCGTCAATGAGGAAAGAGGTAGAGAGATTTGTGGAGAGATGTCATATCTGTCAGGTTTCGAAAGGAACAGCGACGAATGCGGGATTATATATGTCGTTACCTGTGCCTACCAGACCATGGGTTGATATCAGCATGGATTTCGTTTTGGGTTTTCCTAGAACTCAAAAGGGAAATGATTCTATATTTGTTGTGCTGGACAGGTTTTCGAAGATGGCACATTTTATAGCCTGTAAGAAGACAGTGGATGCAGTTCGAGTGGCTCAATTATTCTTTAAAGAGGTATATCGATTGCATGGTTTACCAGAATCTATTGTTTCTGATCGAGATACTAGATTTTTAAGCCATTTTTGGTTGAGTTTGTGGAAGATGGTCGGAACGTAGCTAAATTTTAGTAGCGCTTACTATCCGCAAACTGATGGACAAACGGAGGTGGTTAACCGATCTTTGGGAAATTTACTGAGATGTCTCGTGAAAGATAATTTGAAAAGCTGGGATATGAAGTTATGTCAAGTAGAGTTTGCTCATAATCATGCATTCAATCGAAGTACAAGATTCAGTCCGTTTCAAGTTGTATATTCAGCCACCCCAAAGGGACCGTTGGATTTGACAACAGTGCCGTATCAGAAAGGGGTAGTTAAACGAGCTAGTGATTTGGTGAATGAGTTACAGGAATGCCACAAAGTTGTACAGGAACGATTGCTTAAGTCGAATGGAAAGTATAAACAAATGGCGGATAAGAAACGAAGAAGTGTTGTCTTCAAAGAAGGAGATTTTGTATATGCAATATTGACCAAAGATCGTTTTCCGGTTGGAACTTACAACAAGTTAAAAGCACGAAAGATTGGTCCAGTAGAAATTTTGAAGAAGCTCAATGATAATGCGTATCGGTTAAGGTTGCCGGAAAAAGGTTCATACTTCTGATGTGTTTAATGTGAAACACTTGATTCCGTATTATGCTGATGATCAAGAAAATGCGAATTCGAGGACGAATTCTTCCGTACCCAGGGAGGATGATACAGGGGAAGCACTTACCTCGCTTCGCACCACCACCAACCTCGATCGCCATAGCCGCGACCTAAACCCATTCCCGTATGCCGCGACCTACTCCATCACCATATGCCGCGACCTACCACATCACCATATGCCGCGACCTAAGCTTCATCACGAACTAACCCTAGGTCGCGCGCGGGACATAGCAGTATAGGTCGTTGACCGAGCTACCCTAGGGCGCGAGATGTAGAGGCCAGTAAATCGCGAACAAAATTAAGTCGCCCCAATTCCCAGTAGGTCGCTGATGTCTTGTGCTAGGCCGCAAAGCTCCCATAAGTCGCTGCCGAGTTTCCCCTAAACCTAAATCGCGTGAACGATTTTCCATAGGTCGCGAAGCACTGTTTCTAGGTCGCTGCCAAACTACCTTAGGTCCCATGAAGAATTTTAGGTCACATGCGTTGTTATTTAGGTCGTTTGTGTGTTTGTAAGTCGTTGTACTGTTTGTATTTCATTTTCTTAAGTCGCTGTGTTTGTTGTACCACTTTGTTAAGTCATATGTGTTGTAATCTCCTATAAATAGGGGCTGTGTCATTTGTAAAAGGGTTGTTGAAATTTGAAAAAAAATTGGTTTGTGCTTTGAGCCTCCATTTTTAAATTGGTAGTCGAGTGTTATCTCCTATCTCCACTTCGGCATTCGAGTGCGCTCGAATCAACGAACGGTGAAGCCAATTCGCGGAATCAAGTGCGCTTGATCAATGCTCAAAGAATTGTAGATCTTTCTTCATGGTATCATGCGCGATCAACGTGTCAAAGATTGCTAAAATCCGGTATCTTCAAGATCAACGGATTTGGTCCCTTTCGGTATTCTTAAATCCATCGATTCTTCGTCTATTCACCGATTATTTCCGCTAATCGTGTGAGATCTTGGACGGATTCGATTTACATCGTCGAATTCGCTTCCCACGCTGCGTCACACCTTCTCCATGTTAACCATCCTATCTTCTAGGCAATACATACACACTCATGTGACTTGTCTTCAGTCAACCTTTTCATATTATATAACATTTTTATATGCTGATAACTCCACAGCATCAAGGAAAAACTTTCTGGACTTCATTCCACATCTTAGGAAATACACACACCCATCGCTTGTTATAGGTGATTTCAATTGCTGCTTTCACTTGGATGACAAGCATGGTGGTCATCCTTTACTTCCAAAGCATATCTATGCTCTAAACATTGCTTCCACTGACTCAAATCTTATCAAATTACAAATTTCTGGAGCTATATTTACGTGGAATAATAGAAGTAGGAGTGATGTAAGAACTTTCTCCACTATTGATCATACCTTCGGCAATCTCAATACCCTCTCTCAATGGCCCAATCTCTCCATCTTTGTTCATCATCCAATACTCTCTGACCATTCCCCTTTAATTCTTTCATATGGTTCAACTGTGCTTAAGGAAAAAAGAGGCTTTAAATTTTTTAATGCTTGGACTCTCTCCTCTAATTTTATACAAATAATGGGTAATGCTTGGTCATCTAATTTTTATGGTGATCTAATGTACATACTGTGCAGGAAACATAAACAGGTTAAGAAGGCTTTGGGAACTTGGGCTGGTGCTCTACATGGAGACGGATCTAAACAAACTACCTTCTTGAAGGAAAAATATAAATTAGCGCAGGTGCATACAATGAATAACCCTGACAACATTCAAGCTGCCAAGGAAGAAGGGAAACTTTACATATTACCCAACAAAGCGCTTGATATTGAAAGCGGTATGAAAGAACAACATTTACACAGTAAATGATTACAGCCTAGTTGTCGAAATATTGAGTTCTTTCCTTCTTTGATTAAAATTAAGCAAGCAAGGGAAAATATAAGTACGATACGTGGTCTTGATGGTACTCTGGTCTCCTCTCCTGATCAAATTGATTCAACCTGCCTCAGCTACTACAGGATTTACTTGGAAATTCAACTAACTTTGCTCCAGATCTCAACTTGTTTGATGAAATTCCCCTTCCTTTCCTCAACAATGAACAGTCTTCTATGCTGGTAGAAAAAGTCACTAATGAAGAAATTAAGCATATGTAAAGAATAGAAAATCTAATGGTGGCCCTGATGGATTCAACGTACATCTTTTCATTTCAAGCCGGGATATATTCATAATGATTTTTATAAGGCCGTGCACAACTTTTTTGATAAATGCTCTCTTCTCTCTAAAGTAAATTCAACAAACATAATACTGATCCCTAAAACACCTGATGCAAGTTCGTTACATCATTCAGACCAATCTCGTGTTGCAATGTGGTGTACAAATGTATATCCAAACTTATTGCTACTAGACTTGTTTGAGTTCTTCCTCATTTAATCTCTCGGAATCAGGTTGCTTTCTTGCAAAATAAAAGTGTATTGGATAATATTTTCTATCTCAGGAGCTACTATGTGGGTATGGAAGATCAAATGCCTCTCCGGTTGCTATATTGAAGCTTGATCTTGTGAAGACCTATGATTCAATCCACTAAACCTCCATAGTTCGAATTATGGCCTTAATGGAATTTCCTAAGCCTTTTTTGGGGTGGGTTTATAAATGTATCTCAACTCCTAGCTTCTCTCTTGTTCTGAATGGGTGTCTTGTTGCTTATTTTAGGAGTAAGCAAGGGATACGGCAAGGTGATCCCATTTCCTCATATTTGTTTCTTCTTATGATGGAGGTCTTTACTAGGTTCTTGAATCTCAAGTATAGTGCAAGCCTGTTTAGCTACCACCCGAAGTGTATGTATCATAATGTAACTTTTTTGATGTTCGCTGATGACATCATGATTTTCACCAAACCATAGATTACATCAATTCAGTGTGTTTTATCAACTTTGATCTCCTTCTATCTTATGTCTGGTTTAAATCTAAACTACTCAAAATCGAGCATTACATTCTCTGGTACCAGTTCACTTTTTACCTCATCTCTATTGTGACTTCAGCTGATGGGCACTAACATGTCTTATCTAGGCCTCCTTCTTATATCTTCTAGACTGACACTGTCTAACTGCCTTCCACTTTACTCCAGAATTGTTTCTTCTATGGATAGGCGGGCTAATCGTTTTTTATCTTAGGCAAGTAGCCTCATTCTTATCAAATCAGTAATCATTTCCATGGTGATTTATTGTTCCAAAGCTTTTATCATGCCAATTAAGCTCTTAAAAATGATTAAAAGTGACATGTTGAGGTTATTTTGGTGTGGATCCATACATAAAAGGAAGCTATGCCTTGCTCTTTCAATCAGATTTAAAAAACTAGAAACAAAGGAGGGTTAGAAGTTATAAATATAATGAATTGGAATGTGGAAATATTCAGTACACACTTCAATTTTGTCCTTTCTTGGAATGATAGTGCTTGGGTGAATTGGGTCTGGATTCATAGAATAGGCAGCAAGAATTTCTGGAGTGTGAAAGTGCCATAAAGTTGTAGTTAGACTTGGAGAAAGTTGTTGGGGTTTCGCACCACATTCCTTCCCATGATTGTCTTCAGACTGGCTGCTACTTCTGATGTTAAGTTCTGGTTAGATCCTTGGGTTACACCGGTATGATTCTTTCCAACCTATTGAATCATCAACAAGTGTTGTAATCTGGAATCCGTTATGCTGCAAAGGAAACTGACTTCATTTATCTAGGCTGCCTTTAACTTCCTTACTCCTTAAACCAGCTCATAAGTTCTGTTTGGACTCATATATAAGGATCCAACTTTCCTGCTGTGGATGCTGATCATATTTTATGGAGATCCGAGCCACATACTGTCTCTCATGTGTGCCGGCTGCTTACTGCATTTGAAAGTTTGCCCAACTGTAGGTGGAGTAAAATAATCTGGTCAGCAGATTCTATGCCTAGAGAAATCATGATGCTTTAGAAGGTTGTTCATAAATCGGTTGTGTTGAGTATGGGGCTTAATCATGGTGACATGTGTTTTTTCCATTCAATCGTTCCTAAAACTGCTCATCACATTTTCTTTGGTTGCAATGTTAACCTGTCTTTATTTATATGAATGATGAAGGTTGCTGGAAGCATAATGTTTTCAACCCAATTAGCAATTGACTTGAACTCGATCTGTAAATCAACTAGGTGGAGAACAATGAAAGCAAGACTGTTGACAATTTGCCTGAAGAAATACTTGACTATTGTGTGGAGAGAACGTAATCGGATTTTCTTTGAAAAGAAGAGGAGGGATGGAGAAGTTATATGGAAGTTACTTAAATATGAAATACTTGAAGCTCTGAAGAGGCTGTCCACGTATCCTTCTGCTTTGAGCTTTGCTTGGAGTTAAATTATTGTTTGCTTCGGGTAGTTTAGTGTTTTCCTCCTTTTGTTTGCATTGTCCTCCTAGTGCGCTTTAATGTCTTTCTCTTGTGCTACCTTCTGTGTGTTTTGAAGCTTGAAATTTGTTTTGAGCTTCTTTATTTTATCCTTTATTGCAATTAAATCAGGTAGGCGCCTTATTAACCCCGCTAGCCTTTGCTTAAAAAAACAATTTTGAAACTAGCCCAACGCCGAATTCAAATTAGGCGTTTTTTCTATTAGGGATGATCTTTTGTGCTTAATTTCATCATATAAGGCTAGGCTAGTAGTCAGGTAAGGTAGAGTGCTTGATTACCCAAACCCAACCTTAGACACTACTTTTCTAGACATCCTATTATATGAGTAGGCTTTAATAAGTTAGCCATAATATTATTAATTTAGATTGCATAGGCTTTTTGGCTCCGATATCATTGTTGGAACTAGGTCAACCTACAGCAGAAATTATGGATGAATTTAAAAATTCTGTCCCTCACTGGATCTTTATTAGGCCTATAAAGTCTAATTTATTTAGAACATTTCTAAATTTCATTTAAATAAAATCTTTTATTTTATTTAAATTTATATAATGATATTGTACTATTTAATTTTCTATTATATTAAATATATGTGTATCACATACATATACATATACGTGTATGTATATCAAATTATCTTTTGGTTAGGGAGAATACCATTAGATTTGGCTAAACAAACTTCATGATCATCAAGGCGGGAGGGCCAGAGAGATGGTTATCAGGCTCGAAGATCATCTATAAACAAGACTATGGACGATGGTTAAGTGGATTCGGATCGGATCCCTAATTTTGTCCCAATCAAGGTGCAATCAGAATGAAGTGACAAGGAAGGCCTCATGAGGCTACATTTCAAATTTCAAGTCAATCAGAGTTCGTATGCTCGAGTTATGAGCAAAAGAAGAGGGATCAGATCGTATTTAGCTCAAAGTACAACTCAACGATGATTGCTCCATAGCTCAAATCCACTAGGCCGATTGAAATGAAACTTTAGGAACAAGAAGAAGGAACCCTAGGAAGTCTACACTAAGGATTTCACATCATTTAGAGCAGTTTGTAGGGATCGGCCCCTATCCCTTTATATGGATTGGCTATAATTAGCCTTCCTAACAATATCATAACAAAAATCTATCAATAGCTCAAATTCTACTGATCCAGTTGGCATGAAAGTTGGAGGTTAAACATGATACAACATAAAGAAGCTCCTCTAGGGATTGCATGGCACTTAGAGAGGTTTGGAGGGATCGGCCCATATCCCTCAATAGGGATCGGTCCCTATCCCTCAATAGGGATCCACCATCTTCCCTCTTAGGGACCGGCTAAACACAATTTTATAGCAAAGATTAATCAATATCTCAACATCTACACATCCAATTGATATGAAACTTGGAGCACAAGCATATTACAACATGAGGAACACCCATAATGATTGCATGTCAAATGGGATACTTTGGAGGGATCGGCCCTTTGTCCCTCCAAAGGGATCGGTAAAAATTAGAATACATGCAACACCACTTCACGGAAAACACGATATCTCACAAATCGTAAGTCCGAATGGCATTAAATTTGGTGGCCAAGTAGCTAATATCATATGGAACCCACAAGACAGATTACTCCTCATTTAGACACCAAAATAGGGATCGGTACCGAACTCTATTGTGGGCCCCAATGTTCTTGAAAATTCTTAGGTGGCCTCGTCATGGCCTGGAGGTTCTTCTGCCAAAATTTTAGCTCAATTCGTGCACTTCTTCCCCTGTAAATAGAGAAGGCATGGTGTTTGAAATAGGATCTTCTTTCTACTTCTCTTTATCTTGAACCTAGGCTACACTCTGTCAATTTGATTCTTGGATTTCAAATTGTAATTGTAAACAAACTACAGTATAATAAAAAGGATTTATTCTAGAGTGGACGTAGGACGGAATTAGCTGAACCGCTATAAATCTTGTCTCTTTTTTACTTGCTTTCATTTTTAATTTTCTTATTCTTCATATTATATCCTGTATATTAGATACTATCTGAAATTTGTGATTGGACGTTGGTGCTTTCACATAACTGGGTTTTGGTGGTCAATTTTGACGCTAACATTTTGATATTTTCATCGAGAGAGCTGGCCCCTGTGAGTTTGGAATTTGGATTCAGATTTTGGAAAAGATCTAAAGCTTAGACTTGGGGCAATGGCGAAACAACCGACAAGGAGAGTGCTACCGGATAGGAGCCATCATGTCGGGAGTCAGGAGGCTTCCTTAGAAGCTAGAGCTAACCAGGCATCTTTCTACATCACCAGGGATGAAATGGAAACGATGATGGACATTATGCAGGAAAGGATGCTGAAAAGACAGAAGAGATGATGTAGAATTTACTTAGATGGATCGGACCGGCTGGAGCATAGAATTAAGGGATTATAGAAGCAGGAGCTAATAACAACCTAGATCAAGGAGTTGAAGTAGTAGGAATTACTAGAAATAAGAACCGGAAACATTGAGATGGAGCCAATAGATAGAGAAATGGAATAGATCAGCCGGGGCAGCCTCCAACCATCGCAGAGTGATCGTCGCCAATCACTCCATATGGATCAACATCAATCCCCAAAGGCTAAAAGGCATGACGTCGGATCTGGTTAATTACAATGCTAGAGGACCATCGGTTGATCCCATGGAGCTTGGTGTAAATCAGAATTTGGATGCTTGGCCAGAAGAATACGTTTCGTAATCTGATCGTGGACTCGAGGGGCGGTTTGGAAATGATGATAGGAGACTACTATTGGATGACAGTGACAGGTTTGCAGAAATGACCAAGTGAGCTATGCATGGAGGATTAGTGAATAGGGATATGAAGGATGTAAATAGAAGTCATTTCATTCTTGATATCAGGAATGCTAGAAATCCACCGGTGTTTAAACTACCAGCACTAGAAGTATATGACAGAAAGTCGGACCCAACTATGCATAGATGAGTTATATACAACACATGGAAGTACCAAGGGCATCGGAGGAGGTCATGGCAAGGTGTTTTCCACTTTATTTGACAGAGTTAGCTGCACTCTGGTTTAGGCGTCTAGATAATGGTTCAATAAGAAAGTGGATTGAGTTGGTATATTAGTTCATGAGGCAGTTTTGGTTACACATCATGAGCCCAAGAATGTTATGGCATTGGCAACATTGAAAGCGAGGACCGAAGATTCTTTGAGGAGTTTTCTAACACGATTTAATGCCATGGTGGTATCAATGGATCGGCCAGATCCATGCATGGTTTTGATGACAGCTGTATGAAGAATTGTCGATGGCTTTTTAAGAATTCATTACAGGGATCCACCATAAGATCTTAGAGTGTTTTTCTACGAGGTGTAGAGGTTCCTATGGAAGGAGGACGCATGGATTTGATGGAACAATAAGCGAAGGAAGGATCGAGAACCAAGTTTCATCATGTACATGGATTTGATGGATAGCTTAGAACAGATTTATGTGGGTACAACGGGGTAACTCCTATATCAGAAACTGGCAAGGAAATATCCCCTATAATTGGAACACAGGACTGGAAAATACTGTCTATTCCACAAACTGGATATGCATACTTTAGATGAATACCGGAACTTAAAAGATAAGGTTGAGGAATATGTCAAAAATAGCTGGTTGCCAGAGTACGTGAGGAATTGGGCAACGGAACAGGAGCGGCTACAGTCCACATCAAACAGAAACAACCATAGATCGGGGTCACGACTCGTCATCGGCTAATTGTGATGGCAAGGACCGAGTTTAGGACTTGGACTCCAGCCATAAAATAATTTTTCAACTTCATTTCATAAAATAAACTGCTACGCCACTTACACAAGTACGGGAACCAGAGCGGTCCCAAAGCATGTTCTGAGATAGCAATAAACTGCCTTGCCTAGAGAGGCGACACCTAGTTTTTTTCTAGTTTTTTGGACATTTGCAATTTGATTTTAATAAATAGATTTAGATTTTGTGGATTAACTCCTCGACCAGAGAGTTGGGGTCGAAGAAAGGAAGTTAGTTCGAATTTGATCGCTTAATGTCCCGAGACACGGGATCGGAATGTAAGAAGTAAGTCACTACGCCAGAGAGCGACAAGTTCGATTCACTTATCGATGTTCCCCCTTTTTGTTGGAGAGTGATTGGATAGGGTTCAGAAAGAGCCTAGAGAGGCTATGATCAGCTTAGAACTTAGGCTAAGACATCGTTTAATGTTCAAAGACACTAAAATGGAGCACAAGGAGTAACACCGCTTTGCTTTAGAGCGACAGGGTCGGCTTACTCGTCGTTGTTTCCCTTTCATCGGAGAGTAACATGATGGGATCTAGCAAGTGCCCGGAGAGGATATGATCAGTCTAAGAGGGCCAAGGCATCGCTATATGCTCTCGACATGGCTGGAGTGCAAGAGATAGGTCGCTTCATCGGAGAGCGACAGGATCGATCTATTAAATCGTTAAGTTTGAATCGAACTTAGCAAAGGTCCAAAGAGACCATCAACGATATCGAGAGATTGTAGGATTGGCACACTAACTTCTAGGATTGTAAATGGCTATGGATTTGGATATTGACCCAAGGTAGTCACGGATTTGGATGTGGACCCGTAGCGATCTCGGATTTGGCTAACGACCCGAACATGTCATGGATTCTAATATCGGCTTCAAACAATAATGGAATTGGCTTTGGATAGATACGGATTTGGATAATACAATCAGGAGAGATCTTAAATTTGGTTAACGAATTTGGAATGGATTCAGAATTGGATATTGACTCAAAACGGTCATGGATTTCACTAACGATCCAGAGCGATTTGAATTCGGATTGGCAACGATTTGAATTCGGATTGGATAATATGGCTATCGATGGATTATGGACTTCAGATTTTGGATTTATAGCAATTCAAAACACACCTTCCTATTGCAAGGCATGTTTTAGGGGAAAATTGCTAGACTTTCTTCGGGTTAGGCAGTACCATTGGACTTGGCCAAACAGACTTCATGATCATCAAAGTAGAAGGTCTGGAGAGAAGGTTACCAGGCTCGGAGATCGGTTATAAACAAGACTATAGACGATGGTCAATCGAATTCGGATCGGATCCATAATTTTTGTCTCAATCAAGGTGCAATCGATATGAAGTAAATAGGAAAGCCTCGTGGGGATACATTTAAAATTTCAAGTCGATCGAAGTTTGTAAGCTCGAGTTTGGGCAAAAGAAGAGGGATTGGATCGTATTCAGCTCAACAGTACAACTCAACGATGATCGCTTCATAACTCAAATATCATAAGGCAGATTGAAATGAAACTTTGAGAACAAGAAGAAGGGACCCTAAGGAGTCTACCCTAGGATCATACATCATTTAGAGTAGTTTTGAGGGATCGGCCCCTCTCCCTCCATAGGGATCAACTATAATCAGCCTTAACAACAATATCGTAACCAATATTGATAAGTAACTCAAGTTCTACTTATCTAATTGGCATGAAACTTGGAGGCTAAATAAAATACAACATAGAGAAGTTCCCCTATAGATTGTATGCTATTTTGAGAGGTTTGGAGGTACCGGCCTCTATCCCTCAATAGGGGATCGGCTCTCTTCCCTCTTAGGATCGGCTAAACCCAATTTTATAGCAAAGATTGATCAATATCTCAACATCTACACATCCAATTGACATGAAACTTGGAGAATAAGCTTACTAAAACATATAGACACCACATAGGGATCGCACATAATATGAGATATTTTGGTGGGATCGGTTGAAAATAGAATACATGCAACACCACTTCACTGAAAACGCGATATCTCACAATTGTAAGTCAGAATAGCATGAAATTTGGAAGGCAAGTAGCTAATATCAAAGGGAACCGTCCATAGAGATCGCACCCCATTTGGAAATCAAAATAGGGACCAATACTGATCCCTATTATGGGCTCTAATGGGCCTAAAAATTCTTGTGTGGACTCCTCATGACCTAGAGGTTCTTCGGCCGAAATTTCAGCCCGATCTGTGAGCAGGCACGGTGTTATTAAAAGGATTTTCTTTTTTGCTTCTCTGTATCTTAAACCTTGGCTGCGCACTGCCAATTTAATTCTTGAATTTTGAATTGTAACTGTAAACAATTTAAAGTATAATAAAAGAATTATTCTGGAGTGGACGTAGGTTGGAATTAGCCATACCACTATAAATCTTCTCTCTTTTTTACTTGCTTTCATTCTTAGTTTGCTTGTTCTTCATATCATATTCTCTACATTATACACTATCTGAAATCTGTGAATGGATATTGGTGCTTTCACATAACTGAGTGTTGGTTAATTTCATTTCATTCCTCGCAATCAATTTTATCCTTCGATCATATCCAAATCCAATTTAGCATCAATAATTTATAAAAGAAATTCCTTCACTACGAAGTTGGTATTTCTTGAAACGGTAATTTTTCTCTGTGCAATGGAATATGTATTCATAAAATTTTTATGAAGTACCTTATATGAACTGATTTGATTTTATTTTACAAAAATTATATTCCAAAATAAAAATTGGTCATCCGATGATAATCATTCCTAAACTCCTTTGGAGGGTGACTCATATAGGATCCCTCACGTACGATTATTATGTGCAGCCCTTCGACTTTCGCAACCTACTAACTCCTTGCCTAAGATATGTTCGGGTTTCTTATAAACCCTTACCTGTATAATTTTGTAAATCATTTTTTTAGATGAAATTAATTTTAACCTTGTATATTACTCCTAAGTACACAAGCTTACAGAAAAAGGTAAACTCAACTTCACTCACAATTAGTCATATTCATTCAACAAAGTTAGATTACTCCTTATTGATACATCATTATGTATCATAGAAATGAGTGAATTGTGAGATTGAATATTTATTCATTTTTAGGTATGTTCTATAATCTTTCCACTACCTCACATATTCGATCAAATCGAATTATTTAATTTCCATTGTACATTATTTTATTTACTTTTTTTAATATTTTTGACTCATCATAACATATCACATGTGTATCATATGCACATGTTCATGTTTGTTATAATTCATCGGTGAATACAATTAGGTGGAACCAATTTGGAACTTTAGATTGCGTAGACTATATGTATTAATCTATAGAGTTCATCAACTCTTATAATGCTTACATTGAATGGATGTTTTGCCTTAATTATCTAAGATGTATATAATTTGCTTATGCCATATGACTCATAATCATATAATCATAAATTATTTCTCAAAACCATGGTTTAGCCCATAAGTCCAAAATAATTGGAAATAATTTGAGATGTTTGTGTACTTTCTAATGCGTCACTTTTGTTATGAAAACAAATACATATATTATAGTTTTATTCTATAATGAATATTCATATTATTCATATTTAAATAAAAATATGTTTATTTTTAGTTAATAGTGAAAAAAATGCTGTTATTTCTTGAACAATGTTTGATATGATTTACAATAACAATTTTCATAACTTGAGATGACCAGCAAGTGTTATATGGTATTCACCCACTATTCCTGCGGTTACTATAATTGCGTACAAAATATGGAGGTCCATTCAACCATTTTATGAAGGCTATTTGTTCCATCTACTATAACCATCTTACAATCATGAGTATTCAAATCAAATATCTTAAACTCAAAGGAACAAAAATAATATTTTTCATTCTGATATTAACCATCAATTATTATTTTACGATCCTCGTTTTCGATGTTTCTTTATAATGGAGAAGTGACTATTCGCTATCTTGATCCCAGCTATACCTTAAGTTATGTCTACCGTCCTACATTTGTTTTCCTTTCTGAATAGTCGAACCATTCAAATGGAAATCCTTATTACAATATCGCAACGAACCATTTACAGAAGCACATTTGATCATCTCTAACATTTAAGGATATCAAGTATTGTAAGTTGACCAAAGAGACATTTAAGTGATCCGCTTCCCATATCTATCCTGTACCTTTTGGTCTAATGTTCATTTTACATGACAAAATCATTATTGTAATCAATCATATTGAATATACAATCTAACACTACGGTTTATTTGCTTATTTCATATGAATCAATTTCGTTGGACTTTCGTACATTATAAATTACGACCATTTACCTTATAACATTAATATATGATTGTACATAGAACAATATCCATTTTCAAGTATTGCTTTTAGAGTTCAAAACTCTTACATGGTTTAACCAAATAACTATGTAAGTTGCCAATTAAGAATGTATTTAGTAGTTATAAAATTAGGCGCTTGCATGGGTATTGAAACAATAACATGCAGAAAATATTTATTAGTAAGTACATTATATATTTACGTTGTCATTTATTAATACGGTTCATTTTCTTAATATTGTTGATAAACACTTCATCAGTTATATTAATTGTAGAAACTTATCAATGTAGATTATTATAACTTTATATAGCAAATATAAAGGTTAAATGTTGCCATTTCATTTTCTAATAAGACTCTCACTAGATTTTTATGTTCTTCAAAACCCTAAGAAAATATAGAAATCATTTTATTTCTCTAATGGGTGTTAGGGCTCCTTTTATTAGTATTCCCACCTTAAGGAATATCAACAAATCAAAGGCTCGTACGTAATGGATAATACTTTACCAGTTGTATAAAAAACAATGCCTAACCCATAGTCTTTGTCCTAATCTAATCTTGCTCTTAAGAAATGTCAATAAATCGAAAGAGATTATTCACTCATACCCGCCATTTTACGATGGCCTAAGTATAATTCATGTACCTTGAGTAATATCATGAAATATGTACATGCATCTTACCTCGTCTAGTTAATGTACTAATGGTGCTACCACATTATATCTCTAGCTTGAAAAATATCAATAATTAGAGAATATGCAAGAAATCTATTAATATATAAATGATGGAGGACAACTTTATATTAAAGATTCATAATCTTCTATATATTGAGTAATATCGTCTTATGAATAATGTATTTCTTACGAAATACCCTCACGATTCATATGTCGGGCACATCAGAAATCATGGTATACATACTATACGTATGTATTTATTCCTTAAGTCTATTTTGGGTGTCATACTATTCACGTTCATATTATATAAGTTTATTATATAACCTTTATAATTTAATTAACTTATCTAATAGTTTTATATACATTACATTAATTAAGTCTTATTTAATTCATTTAATTTAATTAACATTTTAATTAATTTTATGTTATTCATTTTTACATTTTAATTGAATATGTATACCATAAAATTTATGGTTATAAACAAATATCTTTACGTACATGTATTTTATTATTTATTAGTTAACTTTTAAATAACTTATTTAATTAGATAATTTAACTAGATATTAATTTTGTAAATTTCTCATGTATATTTATATATACTCACATCATCTTAAATACTTCAAGACAATATAACATATATTTATCCATATACATATATATTGTACATTTATACACTTTAATTAATTGATATTTAAATAATTAATTTATTTTATTAATCTTATTAAAAAAATAGAAATACGTTTAAAACACTTTTGAAAACTGCATTATAACATTTATAACATAGATTTTTTTAAAACGCTAACTTTGAAAATTAAATTATAACATTTATAATGTATTTCTTATTTTAAATTTAAAATCTTATTTTGATTCTAAAGCACTATCAAAATACATTATAAAGTTTATAATGTATTTTTATTTAAATTTAGCCTTCAAATTCAAATTTTAATTCTAATTTTCAAAATAATTTTGAAAATTAGCCCAAAGTCCAATTCAAATTGGTCATTTCTATAATGACCGGTATTTTACATATTGGAGGATTGTAAAATATTTTTATTTTATTTATATAACGTCTTATAATTCTATAATTTTGGGATATGACTCTTAGGAATGTTTTACACACCTATGATTTTTACAGAATTCCTTTGTGATGATTTTGACCTTAAAATTCTTATTCGGCCTATAAGTTTTGATTTGAGTCGAACTAAGGTCTCAAACCAGTTCCATTGCTTTTGGATGATGGTTTCCCATTCTACAAAGTGGTCATAATAAGAAAATAGACTTATAGTTAGGAAGTTAGCCCTATTTTAAGTTTAGCCAGCCGCTAGCCAGTATTAGTATATAGTTCATTAAGCTCATTAGTCTAGTTAAATTTTAGTATAAATAGAGCGTTGTAGAAGTCAAATTATAGCTTTTCCCTCTTTCTCAAATCTGATCTAAACAACCATTAACCTTAATTTCGTTTAAAAATCATACAAATTACTCTCTGAATCTAACTAAATCATTAACTAGAGAGAAGATCATCAATTAGAAGATAGATTTCATCATTTTGGTTAATTTGCATTGCTTTCTATTGCTGTTCACATTGGATCTAGGCGACAATTGGTTGATTTTGGTATTTATGCCTTCTCACTATCTTATGCATGTTTATATGATAGAATTACATGTTTTAACATGATTTTTGACCTTAAAACCTTTTCTAACTTTAATTACGTGTTATTATATGCTTATAACCTAAATTGTGAATCTTTGAAATAGTTTTCAAAAATGATTTAGTAATTATCCTTATTCATATTCATGTGTACATGTAATATGTAGATTTAGATTAGAATTGGTTTGTTTATCACATTCTTATGCATCACTAGTATGAATGGATGAATATTCATGTTATTATATGCTTTGATGTTGTGCTTTGATGTTGTTTGCTATTGTTTTGGATGCTTAGAAAGATATGTTGAAGAATTTGGCAAATTGAAAGTAAAGATAGTCGAAACTGGATGAAACTAGGAGGAGTGGCTCTAGAGCATGGAGGAAGTTAGTAGCTTAAGTCACAATTCCAAATTGGCTAAGTGTACAACTTGGTACCGAGTTATTTAACTTGGTACGAAGTCATTTAACTTAGTACCAAGCCATTTCTATAGCTCGGTTGGATTGGCAACTTTAGGGATCTCTAGGTGTTGGCTAGTGGAGATGGACTAAAGCAAGTTTCAAAGGATCGGCTAAGTGTTGGTTATTATGTCGTGTTATTTCTGGAACTTAGAGTTTAATGCTGTGGATTAGAGGCCGAGTTGTTTGGATGGATGGGTCAGGGTCTAAAGCATTTGGGAATGCAAGAAAGTTTACTTAACCAAAATTGGTTGAGTAAATGGGTCGGAACTGAGTTAAACAACTCGATATCAAGTTGTTTATATGGATCAGGTTGAGGTAGAACTTCTAAGGAATGGAGTAGAGGTTCTGTAGAGCATGTTGGAGGTGTTAGCCCATTTTCTTGAGTATTAGATGGCAATGTAAAAGCATGATAAAAGCTTTGTGTCTTCGGTTGGTGACTCATGAATGGAGTAGGGACCGAAGATAGTGGCTCGATAAAGGTGGATGTCATGGATGAGGAACGTGAAGGGTTACAAATAATGGAAACTGGTTTGAGCAAAGGAAGGGATCAGATTTGAATGGAGCAAAGGAGGGCTAGGATGTACGTGCTAAGGAATCGTTGATACCTGGAGTGTTTTCTGTTGCACTCGAAGTAGGGGCATTATAAGTGGGGATGCCCATGGATCAATGGAGTGGATCTAAATACCCTAGACCATCGGCTTTGGTTCCAGTTCTAGCTTTGGGCTACGAGACACGTATCGAACTTTGGGCTACATGAAACCAAAGTGCACTGAAAATTAGAATTTTCATTAGTTCTCGTTGTAAGGAAGCCATACGCAAGTTATCATATGTTCAAAACACACAGAGTGATAGTGGGGATTGCTTGGTGGATGTTATGGTTACTTTAATTTGCTTTCTAGGCTATCAGTTGGAGATATCATTGGGAGTAGTATTGGAGATAGGAATACCTAGAGAGTTGATATCCTTATTTTGAGAAGTGTACCTTTATGTTATTTGTAGAGTAGCATATTATGATGTTATGTGCTAACTCTTTGGTTATAGGGACAGGTCGGGTATGATTCATGTACCTCTGTTTCTTACCATATTTATCTGCATAGTATTTTGAGGTTCATTTACCACTCACGCCAGACTGTTGTTTGATCCAAGGTTTTATGCTTTGTTTCTTATTATCTTGGGTACTCTTAAATGAGTAGACTAGATAACAAATCCAGGTGATGCAATAGTTGTGCAAAGGATGAGCTAGATATAGTTATCACCTATTATATACCTATATAGATTTCTATGCTTATTCCACAATGCAGCACTGGGGAGCCTTAGCAGCGAACGCTTATATTTTTGTTATGAGATGGTTATTGAGTTTATTTCCATTTTATAAACTCTACTACATTTGCATATAACTCTATGGATCTGTGTTCTGATGATTTGTTCACATAGTTATTAATGTCTTTCTTGTTATATCTATGATATTATATTTATCCACGTGTTGTGAGATATTCGAAGGGTTATATGTTGTATTTGTTTCATTTTCAACCTTGATGATCATCCTATATCGACCAGGAATAACTGTAGCGTACTATTTTGATATTATTGGTGCCGACGGTATAGGGCGGTCATCACATTTGGTATTAGAGCTTGGGTTATACCATTAACCTGACTTGATACCATGATCTTATGGAGATAAGGAAGGAGTTAACGTCTTAGACTGGATCTAGAACGTAAATATATATACGAAATAGTTCATACTTGTTATATATTTTGGTCGTCAAAGCTATATAGCAGTACATATTATATAGTATAAGTCTCATGCACACAAGCACCGTAGGCGTAGTTTTCTTTATGAGAGACTAAATTCTTGTTATAGATTTAGAATGAGCTGGAATACAAGAAGTACCATGAGAAATTCTACTTTGGGAGTTGAGGATGGAGCAGGATCAGGAGCTCCTACACCTTAAGTTTTAACAATGTTGAATGCTAGATGCAACTATTATGAGGAATGTTCAGTCTTGCTCCTGATGTGGTTGTTGGTGGAGGTGCTTCCATGCAAGCACATAAGATGGATTTTGCAAAGTTGAGTAAAGACTATTCTACTCTATAAGGAAAATGATTCCATGGAACAGAGTCAGCCATAGAAGTGCAAGATTGGTTGGATACCTACGGATGCATCTTTAGTGATATGGAAGTGGATGATGCTATAAAGAGGAAATTGGCCTCTAGACAACTTCAAGGATGAGACATGAACTGAGTAATGCTATTACCTTTACTACTCCAGAAGATCAGTATACTTGGGATCCGTTCAAAGTAAGGTTTGAACAGAAGTTCATTCCGACTGCTTAGAAGTCAGTGCTATTTAGGAAGTTTGTCGATCTTAAGCATGGAGAGACGTTGGTTTTGAGTATGTTGTAGAATTAAATGCTTTATTGAAGTATGAGATGTCATTCATCTACACTCCATTGAGAATGAATCAAAATTTCATCATTGGTTTGGATAACTATCTTGGAGAGAAGCTAGTAGACCACATTGATGAGCCATTTGAGAAGCTTGTTGAGAAAGCTCTCTGTCATGAGAATTTGTATCCAAAGGCTAGAACAACTGTTGTCGTTTCCACTAAGAAGGAAGAGCCAAAACTGCAACATGGATTTGGAGGCAAGAAAAAGTGGAACAAAAAGAGGAGGTAGGCTCAAGGGATAAATGGCTAGAAGAAAGATAAGTGGGAACCTTCTTACTATGGGTGCAAGGAGAAGGGTCACCTAATTAACGATTGCAAAGTAAGCAAGACGAATAAGTTCTATAACTGTGACAAGCCATGGCATTTGAAGAAGGATTGTTCGAAATCGGTGAAGGATAAGTAGGTTGTTAAAGCATACGCTTTGAAAGCTGTTCCGACTTCATCGAGTGCTCCCTTGGTGAATGAGAAGGGAAAGAGAGTCATTATTCAAGGTATTCTTTCCATTAGAGATGTTTCCATTCATGTTTTGTTTGTTACCGAGGATTCACATTTTTTCATATCCAGTGACCTAGTAGACAGATTGGGGTTGATACCCGAGATAGTAGACCGACCTTTGATTGTGACGACCCCTATAGGAGGCTCCACTAGCCTTTGCATGGTTTGTTGTAGCCTAGTGTATTTGAGTCATGGATGCTCTTTTTTTGTGATTGCTTTGTCTTGGATTTTGTTTGATTCAGGATTATCTTGGCAATCGACTGACTTAAGAAGTTTATGGCGATAAGGGATTGCAAAAAGTTATTAAAGACAATCGAGAATATGGGAGGATGAACATTAGTAATTGGCTGTCTACCAGAGGATGAGGTGATGGTTAGCTTTCAATATTCTCGTGAACTTCCACAGGTGGGTTAGTCATCTATGCATATTGCTAGAGAGTATCCGGATGTATTTGAGGAAGTGACCAAATTGTCACCGCATAAAGAGATTGAGTTTCAGATAGACTTAGTGAAGGAAGCCATACCTATAGTTATGCCTTTGAGGCATATGGCACCTAGGGGGAAGAAGGAATTACAGTTGCAAGTGAATGACCTATTAAGGAGTGGGTTCATTCGAAGGAGTATATCTGAGTAAGGTGCAGTTTTAGTATTTGCGACTAAAGTGGATGGCTCTTTGAGGTTGTATATGGATTATCGTGAGCTGGATAAAGTAACAAAGAAGAACAAGTATACACTTCCATGTATTGATGAATTGTTTGATCAGCTTCACGGTGTGAAGGTGTTCTCTCAAATGATTTTTAGGAACAGGATTTCAGCAGCTTTGAGTAACAAAGGAGAGTGCCAATTATTGCATTTTGTATGCCATCAGGTTATATGAATAGCTGTGATGCCATCCGAATTGACCAACACTCTAGCATACTTTATGGATCTCATGAATCAGGTTTTCAGAGATCAACTAAACAAGCTCATACTTGTGTTCGTGGATGATATTATGATCTATTTAGATCCCAAGAGCAGCATAAGACATACTTGAGGATTGTTCTAGACGTGTTGAGAAAGCATAAGTTGAGAGATAAGTTTTCTAAGTGTCACTTCTGGAGAAAAGAAGTGAGGTGCTTGGGTTACCTCATTTTTGGATAGGGTATAGCATTGGATCATGCGAAAGTGGCAGCGGTTCAAGATTGTAACCAGTCCAAGAATGTTATAGATATGAGGAGTTTCCTAGGTTTGGTAGGATACTTAGGTTTTTTATCAAGGACTTCTCAAAGATAGCAGCACCGTTGACCAATTCGATGAAGAAGAATTAGAATTTTGTTTGGGACATGAAGTGACCATGTGATTGTGAGTCTGAAAGAGAGGTTGATGAGTGCACCGGTATTGACCATTCCAAGTGAGAATGAGGATTTGATGATATATATACAGACGCCTGTGAAACTGGATTAGGTATGATGTTGATGTAGAAAGGAAAAGTTGTCGCATATGCTAGTCAACAGATAAACTCGCAAGAAAGGAATTATTTGACTCACGATTTGGATTTGATGGCGATAGTTTTTTCTTTGAAGAAACGTTTGTGCCGTTTACGGACAACAAATCCTTGAAGTACCACAAATCCTTGAAGTACCTTTTCCCTTAGAAGGATCTGAACCTTCGTCGGTAACGGTGATTAGAGTTCTTAGCCTCCTATAATTTTAACATTTACAATACACTAAAAAAGGGAATGTGGTTGCCGACGCATTGAGTTAAAGACATGCTAGTTAGGAGGAATGTTCTTGAAGTGGAAGCAGATTGAGTATATTGTTGGGTATGATTTCATACCTCATTACGAGTTGGAACCAGAGATGTTGGCAAGTTTATCGATCAGTCCCACTCTAATAGAAAGGATCGGTGCTAGTCAGAAGGTGAGAAGTTAGGTTGGCATAGATCATAACGAAGATAGTAGAAGGAGTAGAGTATAAGATTATGAATCACTTCAGACTCAATAGAGAAGGTTGGTTTCGTAAAGATGAAAGATTATTTGTTCCCCATATTGATGGACTACGAGATGAAGTGCTACAAAAATGCCACCGTTCTAGGTCGAAAATCATCCTGGAGGTATAAGATGTACTAGGATATGAAGCAAATCTATTATTAGGACGGTATGAAGAATGATATTGGGACATTCATCTTGAAGTGACTAAACTGCCAATTGGTAAAGGAAAAGCAAAAGAAATCCAGAGGATTGTTGCGACCGCTAGAAGTTCCTGAGTGGAAATGGAAGCAAGTATCGATGTATTTTATTGATGGATTGCTGAGGACTCGATTAAGGTAAGATAGCATATGGGTCATGGTTGATCGGTTGACCAAGAGTGTTAGATTTATACCTGTCATGTCAAGTAGAACATCATCCAAGCTGGTGGAGTTGTATGTAAAGTGGACAATCCAATTTCATGGTGTGTCAAAGAGCATTTTGAGTGACCGAGATCCATTGTTTACCAGTGGGTTCTGGAAAAGCTTACAAGAGGCATTGGGGACTGAGCTACACCTCATACAACTTATCATCCACAAACAGATGGGCATACCAGGAAAGTAAAATGTACTTTGGAAGATCTCTTGTGAGCATGCATTATAGATTTTGGAGATCATGGGATGACCATCTACATATGGTCGATTTTGCATACAATAATAGTTATCAATTGAGTATTAGTATAGCTCCTTATGAAGCATTGTATGGCCAACCATGTAATGCTCCTTCATGTTGGTGGGAAGCAGTTGAGAAACTAATACTTAAGTCAAATATGATTAGAGAAAATTTAGAAAAGATTAGGATCATTCAAAATCGAATGAAAGCCGCTTAAGATGGACAGAAGAGCTACGCTGATAAAAGACAAAGAGATTTGGAATTTTTTGTTGGAGATATGGTTGTCTGTTAAGGTATCTCCTTTGAAGAATGTAGTTCAATTCGGTAGTAAGGGGAAGTTGGCATCGAGATTTATAGGTCATTTTCTAATAGTAGAGAGCATTGGTAAGCAATCATATAGGGTCGACTTACCTCAGAAGATGGCGGGCACGTATATTGTTTTTTATCTCTCCTAACGGAAATTTGTATATGGTTCAGGCATGACGATCACATCATATAAACTTGAAGTTGTTGAGGTAAAACCAAAAGTTTTGAGATCTCATAGGCTAGTGCGTATTGTTGAACATGATACGAAACAACTTTAAAGATAGTCGGTGAAGCTAGTAAATGTACAATGGAGTGTAAGTGAAGATGATTGTACAAGGAAAACCGAGGAGAGCGTAAGGACTACATGTCCGAAGTTCTTTGAATGGTAAGATCCATCGTTTATTGTATCTACTTTCACCATTATATATATCGCATTTGATAGGTTAGTATGCAACATGCTAGGGTAGGTTCACTATTGATTGTGTGATTACTTGTTTGATATGGTTGCATATGGTTGTTAGGCATGAGGAGTAACTATGGTTGCTTATTCTTTGACTTGTTTATGGAATTCAGGGGTGAAATTCCTAAAAGGGAGAAAAATGTAATGATCTGTATTTACATATCGGAGGATTGTAAAATATTTTTATTTTATTTCTACAAAGTCGTATGATTCTATAATTTTGGGGTATGACTCTTAGGGATGTTTTACATGCCTATGAATTTTCTCGAATTCCTATGTGACTATTTTGACCCAAGAAATCTTGTTTGACCTATAACTTTTGATTGGAGTTGAATTATGGCGTCAAACCAGTTCCAAAGCTTCAAGATGACAATTTCCCATTCGTAAAGTAGTCATAATAAGAAAAAGATTTATGGTTAGAAAGTTATGCCTGTTTTAAGTTCAAGCAGCTACTGGTAGTGGTAGTGTGTAATTAAGCTCATAAGTAAGCCCATTAGTATAGTTCGGGATTAGTATAAATAGAGGGCTGTAGGAGTCAAATTAAAGCTTCTCCCTCTCCCAAATCAGATCTAAACCCTCAATAACTCTAATTTCATCCAAAAATCACATAAATACACTCTAAATCTAGATAAATCATTAATTAGAGAGAGGATAATCAATTAGAAGATAGAGATCATCGTTTTGGTTGATCTGCATTGCTTTCTATTGTTGTCTGTATTGGATCGAGGAGAGAATTGGTTGATTTTGATAATTAATGAGTGGTTTATGCCTTATCACTATCATATGCATGTTTATATGGTAGAGTGTATCATTTTTGGCCTTAAACCTTTTCTAACTTTAATTACATGTTATCATATGCTTATGACCTAAATTGTGAATCTTTGAAATGGTTTTCAAAAATGATTTAGTAGTTCTCCTTTTTCGTATTCATATGTGCATATAATGTACAAATTTAGATTAGAATTGGTTTTTCTATCACATTCCTGTTTATTTCTTTTATGAATGGATGCATATGCATGTTATTTTATGCTCATATATTGTGCTTTGATGTTGTTTGCTAGTGTTTTGGATGCTTAGGAAGATAGGTTGGAGAATTTGGCAAAATGGAAGCAAAGATGGTCGGAATTGGATGAAACTTGGGGGAGATGTTCTGGGGCATGGAGGGAACCGACAGCTTAAGTCGCAAGTCCAAATTGACTAAGTGAACAACTCAGTACCAAGTTATTTAACTCGATATCGAGTCATTTCTATAGCTCGGTTGGGTCGGGGACTTTGGTGATCTCTAGTTGTTGGCGAGTGGAGATGGACCAAGACAAGTTTCAGAGGATTGGCTAAGTATTAGTTATTATACCAAGTTGTTTCTAGAACTTGGAGTTGAATGCTTTGGATTGGGGCTGAGTTGTTTTGAGGGATGTGTCGAGATCTAAAGCATCTGGGAATGAAATACTGGAAGCAAGGAATTTTACTTAGCCAAAATTGGCTAAGTAAATGGGTCGGTACCGAGTTGTCTATATGGATCAAGTTAAGGTGGAACTTTTGAAGAATGGAGTAGAGGTTCTATAGTGCATGCTGGGGTGTTGGCTCATTCACTTGAGTATTGGATGGCAGTGTAACAATAAGATAAAAGCACTATACCTTCGGTTGGTGACTCATGAAAGGAGTAGGTACTGAAGATAGCGGCTTGATAAAGTATGGAGTCTTGGATAGGGAATGTGAAGGTTTTTGAATAATGGAAACCAGATTGAGCAAAGGACTCCGATCTAAATGGAGCAAAGGAGGGCTCGGATGTATGTGCTAAGGAATCGTTGCTACTTGAAGTGTTTTCGGTTGTACTCGAAATAGGGATATTATGAGTGGTGATGCTGATGGATCAAAGGAGTGGATGTGAATAACCTAGACTAGTGGCTTTGGTTCAAGTGTATAGCTTTAGGCTACGAGACACGTATCGAGCTTTGTTTGAAAATTGAGATTTCCATTAGTCACTGATAGTAAGGAAACCATATGAGTTATCGTATGTTCTAAGCACATGAAGTGATAGTGGGGATTACTTGATGGATGTTACGGTTGCTATGGTTGCTTTTGTTGCTTTGTAGGCTATCACTTAGTGATATCATTCAGAGTAGGTATTGGAGATAGGAATGCCTGGAGAGCTAATATTCTTTTTTTAGCAGTGTACCTTTATGTTATTTGTAGAGTAGCATATTATGATGTTATGCACTAACTCTTTGATTACAAGGACAAGTCAAATGTGCCTCTATTCCTTACTATATGTACCTGCATTGTATTTTTGGATTCATTTATTTCTCACACCAGACTGTTGTCTGACCCAAGGTTTTATTTTTTGTTTCTTTCTATCTTGGATACTCTTAAATAAGTAGACTAGATAACAGGTCTAGGTGACGCAGTAGTTGCGGTGGACGAGTATCTGAGGATTTTTGCATATAATTATCATTGTCTTTTCTTTTATATTTGTGATATATATTTTATCAATGCACTATGATATATTCGACAAGTTATATGATGTATTTGTTTCGTTTTCGATCTTGATGATCATCGTATATCGATCGGGCACGATTGCAGCGCACTATTTTGATATTATTGGTGTCAGTGTATAGAATGTAAGGACCTAGATTTTATCAATTGATTTTGGAATATTTAATTTATTTTAAATATTGAAATATTATTTTTATAAATAAAATAGCTTAAATTTCAAATATAGAGATTTATTTGAATAGGTGAATTGTGAATTTAATATTGGGATTATCTATATAATTGGATCTGGGATACAAGATAAATAAAAATTGATTTTTTAAATCTTATTTGAATTCATTATAAATAAGAATGATCATAGTAGGCTTTTAATAGAATTTAAAAGCAATTAAAAGTGTTTGAAATGGTTTTAATAGTAAATTGTTTTAATCAACGTGTGAAAATATCATTCTTGAACACTATCTCGGATTTTGATGAAACTAGTGTCATTGGAACCATAATAGTGAATTATTGTACACCGATGAATTTTGTGATGATTGGGTGTATCATGTGGTCGTGCGAGGTTGAAAACACATAGAAATTAATTTTATGGAATTTAAATTAATATAATTGGATTTTAAAAGTTAACTTCTGTATATAATCGAACTTGGTCTCAATACTAGTTCCATTGTATTTGGAATAGGGGTATTACATATACAACGCCAATCGACACACCTCAACATGAGTTCAAAATTTTGAGGTGCTTTGAATGAATATTTTTAATCAAATATATGTACCCTATCCTAGCCCATACCACTAGCCCATACCAGGCCATATTCTCCACGTCTTTAGCAATACTTCCTTCCCCCATATAAACACAATCAAACCAGATACTTCACTCTTTTTTTACATTTTGAACTTCCCTTATCCAACGCCCGTAGATCATTAGGCCAAATCCATGCATATTCAAGTCTCATCTCCAACTAGGAATATGTTCGCGGCATCGAGCTAATGGGTTCAATGGTTAGATCATTTCAGATCGCGACGAGGCAGCGGTAGTGCCTTGATGAACGACGATTGCATTTTTCACCGACTACGGTGACGTGGGTGGTTATGGGCCAACTGACCCTGAAGAGAAATCGTGGAGGATGGTGAGGGCCACCTACGGCCAGAGTTTGGTGGTGCGAAATCAATCGTGGTAGAGGTAATTTGAAGATGATCGAAATTCGTTTTGGGTATTTTTTCAAGGCAATGGCTGTGAGTTAGAGGCCAAGGTTGGTGGCGGGGATGGGCATGGGTGATGTGGGGGTGGTCCGATAGTCTCTGGTGGTGGCGTGGAGGAGATAAAGGTGTGGCTGCTATGCTGTTTGTGACTGAGAGAGAAGAGGATTAGGGGAGGATTTATTTAATCTAATAATGGTAATTAGATTTTAAAGTGTAATTAGTTAATAAATATAATATTTAAATTTCAAATTTTTTTTAGTCGATAACTTATTCGTTTTAGGTCCAAATAAAACGTGGTTAGTCGCATTAGGTTCGTATCCAAAAATACTATGTCATGGAATTGCTTTGGTAGAGATTTGAGCTATTGGAATAATGCACTGAATTCGAACATCGAATAATTCAGACGGAATCAGAAATGCTTCGGTAACAACCGGAATTTCAATGAGTTAAACTCACCGTTTTGGTTAACCAGTATGTTATATTGTTGATAAAAAAGTTATTGAATGGATATTTGGATGATTTACTATTTTATCAATTGGTTTGGATTTATTTCTGTCCCTAGAGATGATGACCCATATTATATGATTATATAATGTATATGACGCATGGGGATGGTTTGGAAGGATCCAATAGGATTCCTCATTACTATTGGTTTTATATATATATATATATATATATATATATATATATATATATATATATGTTGTTATATATGAGCTTTGATGCGGGGAGGATAGGTTAGAGGAATCCAACAAGATTCCGCGCCATTGTTGGAATGTTATTATAATATTTCGATTATACGAATTTTTGAGAATCAAAACAGATTGTTGACACTATAGGTTATGACATTATTTTATGCTCAAATCTAAACCCTATAGTAATAAGAAATCAATATCAATATTGGTAAAGCATTTGGTAGCTATTGACTTCAAATTAGTATTTTGAACTACTATAAATTTCCATTTGGACAGGAGTCGCTTTTGAGACGGAGAATGATTTAAAATCCGAATTCGGGTTTTCAAAATATTTTGTTTCAAATGGATTTAATTTCTATTTTACTTCAACCTTACTATCTGTGTTTTTTAAGTCATTTGGAATGGTTTAAAGGATTATTTAATTATATCTAATATTGTTTTAAAGATTATTTCTTTATATTTAATATTGTTCTAAAGTTATTAATTAATATTTTAATAGTTTGAAAGCTAATTGTTTAAATAATTAATATAGTTCGAAGTTAATAATAATAATTTATGTATAATGTTTTGGAAATTAATTATTATTATAATGTTGAAGAATTATTATGATTATTCTATTAATAATGTTTTGAAATTTTTAATGATTATTTTTAAAATATTTTAAAGTTAATAATAATTATTTATTTAAAATGTTTATTATTAATAATTGTTATCGTATAATAGCTATTTGAAGAATATGATTATTATTTATTAATAAATTTTTTTGTGATTTATAAATAGACTTTAATAAATGGTTTCAAAGATTTATAAAATAACTTTATAAATAGTTTTTATGGATATATAAAAGATTTAATAAAGGGATTTTAAAGTGGTTTATAGATTTATAAAGGAAGTATTACAAATAGTTTTAGGGATTTACAATGAGTTTGTAAAGGATTTTTAGAAATGTATAAAAAGAATTTATAAGTGATTGAAATATTTATAAAAGAGATTATAAATGATTTTCAAAGATTTATAAAATGGTTTTTAGAGATTTATAAGGAGTTTGTAAATGATTTTAGAATTGAATAAAAAGAAATCATTATTTGTGCTGTAAATATACTTATACTGTTGATATAAATATATGGATATTTTCCAGGTATTGGAAATAAAGGAATTTATGAATATATCATTATAAAAATATTTTATGTAAGTAATTTACAAAGTCGTTTTAATTAATAAAAGAATTAATTAAAGAGGTTAGTGGTTATTTATGTGCTTAAATAACGTTGGTATTCCCTACTGAATTAAATCCTTAATTGAAAGTTTGTTCGTTGATAGTTAATTAACCGACTATCAAATATGGACCAAAATATTACTCTAGAAATATATTGGAGAAACATGTGACTTATATGGAATAATAATCTCCGATGATGTTATGTTTCATATAAATCTCATTTTATTCTCCTAGGACGGATAATATGGAAATCTATCCACTAACGGTTGGGAGATGAGCTCTGCTCTTATGTATTGTCTGAATATTTCTGAAAGAACCGGGTTTGAGTTTACCGGAAGCTATCAAATGTTGTTTCGAAGAGACCGAGATCAAGTATGTTATTCAAAAACCATTTCGATCCAACTCAAGCATTTCGAAGTGAAGACATCTTGAAGATGATGGAATTTGAAGACGGAGCTCTTTGAAATGCAAGGGCTGCTTGCTACTAATCCTAAAGTTGATTCCAAAACAGATGTAGTAGAAGTAGCGCCTTCAGTTCGTTCATCTCTTGAACGACTTGTATAGATGAATGCTGACATTGTGTCGTCGACTGGAAGGAAATTTAGCATTCCAAGTGGGAAGTGTTATATAAAGGTAAAATGTAGCCTCAAGCCTCATCGACCAGGAAATTACAAAAATTAGGTATGATGCAGGGCCATGTAGGTCACTCCTATCAGGGTATGGTAATCCCAAATCTAGATCGATTACCATCTACTCATGTATGCTTTGGGGCCTAAAGTGGGGTGACCATATTTGGTACTACTAGTCAAGTGGTTGGCTAGTCCTGTGTGGTAGGGGTACACGATGTTCTTGTCAGACCCTGGTGCATTTTATCCAGAGATGTACCATCCAAAGGTAGTTCCTTACCTTGTCATAATATGGAACCCGTTCTCCAATACAAGGTTTACGGACTTAGTTGTGCCCAACTCTGTAGAAACATGAGATACAAGTATTTCAGCTATATTCATATTTTACTTTGACACATAGACAACATTATAATATGAATGAATTTTCTATAGAAAATGTTTTCTTTCTTGTTAGGTAAAAACCCATCCATTTTTTTATGCGGCCTGGTCTTCTGAGATACCTTTATTTGAAATTTTTTGATAAACATAATATTCCATTTGAGGTGTGTTTTTCTCATGTTGGTTTACCAAACTGATCCAGGCATTCTTCCCTTTCAATGTTAGAGTTAGACCGAGCATATTTGCATATTACTTAGGATGTATTGGATCCCAGGGGACGAGCTGGAGGCCAAAGATGTATCAACATATTTCTTTGTGTTTCACTGCGTTGTCCATTGGTTTTATTTATCGGCAATTGTAAGTACGTGCCGTTTTAACTGTCTAGGTTGAAATAGGCTTGTTTACTCTGATTGTTGTGTGTATATTACAGTTTTTCTTTGTGAAAAGATTGTTGTATATTATAGATTATTCGTTTCGCTATGAGATTTTGTTTGTTAGTTTTCTTCTTTCACTTTCTTTCTTTCACCCCTAACAATTAAGTTTTTCGGCATTCGATTGCTCTGCACGCAATACAGTGGACGTATTAGTGTCAATCTTCAAGGGTCAAAAAACTTGGTTCGTTACAATTGGTATCACATCTTAGGTTGAGCGAACACCTTGGTTTGGTGGGGATTACTCATTAGAGATCTGTGCAGTTAATGCGCTCGGTAGATTCAAAGCGGTGGAGGTGCAAAAAGTCATAGCGGGGATACAGTGAGGATATAACGGGATATAGCGGATGGCTCTAAAATAGCATATAAAACTCATACTTAATGTTTTTACAAATATATAAATGGTAATTAAATGAAAAATTATCATTCAATTGAATTATAAATAATACATAAATAATTTTAAATAAAAACATGTGCGAATATACTTTAAATAAACGAAAAAATGTTATATAACATAATTGAATTTGGTAGAATATTAGAGTATTTTCATTTTTGAAAATATATTAAAAATTAAATCAAATAAATTAGTTTCATAATTTTAGAATGTATAAATGCAAATTTTCAATTCATTTTATTAAAAAAGTTACAGCGGGAATAGCGGAATATAGTAGGAATAACGGGATATAGTGGAAATAGCGGGGATTAAAGCGGAAAGGCTATATTCTGGGACTATATGGAAAAATCATAGCGGTAGAAATCCGCTATGAGATATAGAGGGGTTGTAGCGGTGTAATAGCGGGGCATTAACTACATAGTTAGAGATAGGGTCAGTAGAACCATAGAATAAGTTTGAGTGTATTATATATATGAGAATGTATTTTTTAGTGATAAATAAATATTTTATATTGTGTTAATCGATCTTTTGAGCGACTTATAGATTTTGGCCAATACGAGTAGCTAACTTTATTGATAGTGATTTCTAAACACTTGAACAAAGCAATTTACATGGAAATGTTTTGAAATTGAGTAATGGAATAATTTTACCCATACTATATTTTATATATAATGAATAATTTTTCAAAAAATTATTATAGTTATATATGGTATGTTGGCTGTTAGAAAAATGATAATATTCAATTATTATCATTTATTGTCTGATTAGACATGCTCACCCAGTTAAAGAATTAACTATTGTTGTTGATTGAGTAATCATACCTGACTAGTTATGGGCATTGAATATTTTGCTAGGTTAGGAGCAATTTTATCCTTTTTATTGCATGGGTTAGATAGATTAGTGATTGTGGGAACATTAAAACAAACACCTTATGAATTCAATTTCACAATTTGATTATAAAGCGTTTGAAGATAATGTTAGATTAAAATTTGATTTTTAATAAAGATTGTTTGTTATAACTCAAAAAAGTAACATTTGTGAAATGATTTATATATGATGGTAAAATTACATAGATAGAGTGTATAAACATGGTTTCTAAATTAAAAAGGTTTAAGTTGAGGATTTAAAAACTAAAACTCTCGATGTTTTTGGAAAAGGATCTTCAAAGTTTGGAAATTGTGCTTCAAATGTTTTAGGAAAAATAAATATAGTATTATTTTAAAGTATTTTTAAATATAAAATTTTCAAATGAGTGTTGAAGGAGATAAAAAACTGAACTCACTTTGGTCATCGGAAATAATTCCGATGATGACTACAACATCAACAACGTTCATTTTCGAATTTCCAAGTGAAGAATTGCTACCGTAGGTTTTTTTTGGGTGAAACAAGTTGATTTAAATCCCAAATACAATTTTTCATACAAAAAGAGATATGTATTATATTATGTATTATTTCAAAATAGAGTTGAAATAAAATCTGGGCGTTGAATGCTAAAATTTTCGACTAAGTATTATATGGATGCATGTAGCCTATACATTAGAGTAGACTAGTTTATATCTCATTTTGATATGGTTGTTATTCTTCCATTTATTAAAATGAAATGGAAGTTTCGACAATTTTTGGATAATCGGAAATTCTAAATTAGATATAGAAATTGGGCTAAGTGTTTTGGGAAAACATAAGAAAATATATCAGAATCTTGGAAATGAACGTGAATAAAAGAATTTGGCATGGTTAGAAACCAATTAAAATAATACGTAGATTGTATGTAGATCATTTTATTCGCAAGGTTTTTTGATCCAGATTCGGGCACATGATTTCGAGATGATTTACGCTGATCCGAAAAATGATTTTTCACTCGATTCTTGATAGTGAACCCCTGATACGGGTTTTTGATTGATTCTGGAGTTCTCTATCATAGTGCATGGCTATGCACGAAGGGTGACAGTTTCTAATCAAGGAACCGGATCGGAGTCTACACTAAAAAAGTCGATTGGACGATCTTAGTTCGGAAGTTAAATTGTATGATCAAGAGAGCAATCAGATTTGATATTGCGTATGGATGGCATATGTACACCTTAAGGGCTTTATCATAATAAAACATTGATATTGGAGAATGCAAGTTATATAGTTGGATAGTTATTGCTAATAAGATGCAGGTATATAGAAACAAAAGCTAGTTTGATGCTTTTGATTTCATAAGTAAGATTTGGTTGCCCGACTAAAAAGGTACATGTTTATATTGTTATTTGTTATAATGGTTTTATGATTGAGCCACTTTGCTTTTGTTTTCTTTTGATGGTTTGGACTCGTACTGATGATTTGTATTTATTTCGATCTAGCCGCGCAAAGAAGACGCTGCCTAAATTTTCAGTAATTTTAGAAGTTAGAAGTTTTGTAATAAGTTTAAACTAATTGGTTTTGAAAGGTTAATAGGTTTGGGCAATTTTCTTACCTTGGAAATTTTGAGGAGGAAATTCTTTTAAGGGGGAAGAATGTAACGATCCAGAATTTTACTCAGTTGATTTTGAAAATTTTAATCTATTTTAAATATTGAATATTAGTCTTATAAGTCAAACAACTTAAATTTTCAAATATAGAGATTTATTTGAATAGGTGAATTGTGAATTTAATATTAGGATTATCTAAATAATTGGATCTAGAATATAAGATGAACAAAAATTATTTTTGAAATCTTATTTAAATTCAGTATAAAAAAGAATGATTATAATATGCTTTTAAATTAGAACTTAAAAGTAATTAAAAGTGGTTGAAATGGTTTAAATAATAAATTATTTTAATCAACGTGTGAAAATATCATTCCAGGACACTGCCTCGGATTTTGGCAAATCTAGTGCTATTAGAACCATAATAGTGAATTATTGTTTGCCGACGAATTTCATGACGGTTGGATGTATCATGTGGTCGTGCAAGGTCCAAAACGCATAGAAATTAATTTAAGGAATTTAAATTAATATAGCTTGATTTTAAAAGCTAACTTCTTTATATGATCAAATTAGGTCTCGATACTAGTTTCATTATGTTCGGAATATGGGTATTACTTATAGAACACTAGTCGACACACCTCTATAGGAGTTTGAAACCTTGAGGTGCTTTAAACGAATATTTTTTATTAAATATATATACCATATCCTAGCCTATAACAGGCTATATGCTTCATGTCGTTAACCATGCTTCCTTCCCATATATAAAGTGACCATACCAGAGACTCGTTCCCACTCTTTTTCATTTTAAACTTCCCTCGTCCTACGACCGTAGAGGGAAAATCCATGTATTTTCAGGTCTCGTCTCCAACTAGGAATATGTTCGTGGCATCAAGCTGATGTGGTTCAACAGTTGGATCATTTCATATCACGAAGAAGTGGTGGTAGTGTATTGATGAACGGTGATTGCATTTTTTGCTTATTACGGCGACGTGGGTGGTTGTGGGCCAACGGACCCTGAAGAGAAATCGTGGAGGATGGTGAGGGCCACCTTTGGTCGGAGTTTGGTGGCGCGAAATCGACCATGGCGGTGGCGATTCGAAGGTGATTGGAATTCTCTTTGGGGGTTTTTCGACGCGATAGCGGCGAGTTAAACGTCGAGGTTGGTGACGATGGGAAGCTCATGGTTGGGGCTAGGTGTGGACGAAGTGCAGCGTGGTCCAATAGTCTTTGTTGGTAGCACAGAGGAGATGAAGACGCGGCTGTCGTGTTGTTCGTGAACGAGAGAAAGAATAGGATTATGGGAGGATTTATTTAATCTAATAATGGTAATTAGATTTTAAAATGTAATTAGTGAATAAATATAATTATTAAATTTCAGGATCTTATTTAGTCGATAACTTATTTGTTTTAGGCCCAAATCAAACACGGTCAGTCGCGTTAGGTTCGTATCAACAAATACTATATCATGTAATTGGTTTGGTAGAGATTGATCTATTGAAATAATGGCTAAATTCTAATGTCATTCTAATTCAATCGGAATGAGAAATACTTCGACGACAACTGGAATTTCGGTGAGTTAAACTCACCTTTTTGGTTAACCCGTATGTTATATAATTGATAAAAAAAATTGATTGGATGTTTGGACAATTTACTATTTTATCAGTTGGTTTTGATTTATTCTTGTGCCTATGAAGGATGACCCATATTGTATGATTATATAATGTATGTGATGCAGAGGGATGGGTTGGAGGAATCCAACAGGATTCCTCACCACTATTGATTTTTTATATATATATATATATATATATATATATATATATATATATATATAAGCTATGATATGGGGGGATAGGTTGGAGGGATGATTCCTCGCCATTATTGAGATGTTTTCTATAATATTAATGTTATATGAATTTTTGAAAACCAAACCTAATTGTTAACACTATGGGTTATGACATTGTTATATGCTCAAATTTAAACCCTATAGTAATAGGAAATCAATATCAATATTGGAAATACTATAAATTGCCAATTAGGTTGGAGTTTGTGTTGAGATGGAGAATGATTTAAAATCTGAATTTGGGGTTTGTGAAAATATTTTGTTTTAAAAGGATTTAATTTCTATTTTACTCTAACCTTATATCCGTCTTTTCTAAGATATTTAGAAATGGTTTAAAGGATAATTCAATTATATTTTATACCGTTTTAAAGATTATTTCTTTATATTTAATATTGTTTTAAAATTATTTATCAATATTTTAATATCTTGAGAAGCTAATTAGTTAAGTAATCAATATGGTTTGAAATTAATAATAATAATTTATTTATGATGTTCTAGAAATTAGTTGTTATTATAGTGTTGAAGATTTATTTATTATTATTCAATTAATAATGTTTTAAAAATTTTAATTATTATTTTTACGATATTTTAAAGTTAGTAATAATTATTTAATTAAATGTTTATTATTATTAATTATTGTTATATAATAGTGTTTTGAAGTAAATGATTTTATTTTTTAATAAACGTTTTCGAGATTTATAAATAGAGTTTTGTAAATGGTTATAAAGATTTATAAAATAATTTTATAAATGTTTTATTACATATTTATAAAAGAGTTAATAATCGTTCTTAGATATTCATAAAGGGATTTTATAAAGGGGTTATAGATTTATAAAAGGAGTTTTATAAATAGTTTTATTATTTACAATGAGTTGTAAAGGATTGTTAGAAATATATAAAAAGAATTTATAAGCGGTTAAAATTTATAAAAGACATTATAAATGGTTTCTAGAGACTATAAAATGGTTTTTAGAGATTTATAGGGAGTTTATAAATGATTTTATAATTGAATAAAAAGAAATCATTCTTCATGTTTTAAATATACTTATACCATTGAGATAAGTATATGGATATTTTCCAAGTATTAAAAATATAAGGATTTTGAATATACCTTTGTAAAAGTGTTTTTTATGCAAGTAATTTACAAAGTGATTTTAATTAATAAAAGAATTAACTAAATAGGTTAGTGGTTATATATGTGCTTAACCAATGTTGGTATTCCCTATGGAATTAAATCTTTGATTGAAAGTTTGTTAATGGTTAAAAAACCGACTGTAAAATATAGACAAAAAACGTAACTCTGGATATATCTACGAAAAAAACATGAGTTATATGACACAACGATCTCCGATGATACTATGATGTGTGTATAAATCTCGTTTTGTTCTCGTATGACATGTGATAAGGAAAACTGTCCACTAATGGTTGGGAGATGATCTCCGCTCTTATCTATTGTTTGATTATTTCAAAAAGAACAAAGTTTGAGTTTATCAAAAGATATTGAATGTTGTTTCGAAGAGGCCTGGATCGGATATGTTAATATCCGAAAACCACTTTGATCCACTCAAGCGTTTCGAAATGAAGACATCTTGAAGATGGTGGAATTTTAGGATGGAGCTCATTGAAGTGCAAGGGCTGCTTACTACTAACCTGAGAGTGATTCCAAAATGGATGTAGTAGAAGTAGTGCCTTTGGTTTTGTTCGTCTCTTGAATGACTTCTATGGATAAATTCTGACACTGTGTCGCTGACTGGAAGGCTATGTAGCATTCCAAGTGGGAAGTGCTAAATAAAGGTAAAACATAGCCTCAAGTCTCATAAACCAGGAGATGATAAAAATCGGGCATGCAGTAGGGCCATGTGGGTCGTTCCCATTGGGGTATGGTTATCCCAAATCTAGATCGATTACCTTCTACTCATGTATGCTTCGGGGCCCAAAGTGGGGTGATCATATTCAGCACTACTAGTCAAGTAGTAGGCCAGTCCTGTATGACAGGGGCACAAGATATTCTTGTCAGACCCATGTGCGTTTTATCTAGAGATGTACCATCGAAAGGTAGTTCCTTATCTTGTCATAGTATGAAATCCATTCTCCGATACGAGTTTACGGACTTAGTTGTGTCCAACTATGTTGAGACATGAGATGCAAGCATTTCGGCTATATTCATATTTACATGGACCCCTAGACATTATTATAATACAAATGGATTTTTTATAGAAAATGTTTTGGTTATTGTAAGGTAAAAACTCGTACATGTTTAGGTGCAGCGTGGTATTATGAGATACCTTTATTTGAAAGATTTTTGATAAACATTAAATTCCATTTGAGAGGTGTTTTTCTCATGCTAATTTACCAGACTGATCCAGGCATTATCCTCTTCAATGCTCAGGTCAGACAGGCTATTTGCAGATTACTTAGGATGAATTAGAGCCCAAGAGACGAGCTAGATCCCCAAGACATATCAATATATTTCTTTGTGTTCCGCTGTGTTCTCTATTTGTTGTATTTATCAGCAGTTATAAGGATGGGCCGTTATAACTATCCAGGCTAAAATAGGTTGGTGTAATTTGGTCGTTGTGTGTATATTACATTTTTTCTTTATGTAAAATTGTTATATATTATATATTATTTGTTCCGCTATGAGATTATGTTTGTTTAGTTTTCATTTTTCTCTTTCTTTCTTTCATCCCCAACAATTAGATTTTTTGGCATTCGATTGCTCGACGCATAATATAGTAGATGTATTAGTGTTGATTTTTGATGGTCGAAAAACTCGATTCGTTACAGGGTGGTTTACACACTTTCTATTTGGGGCAACCTTTGGGTTTACTTCACTTTTTAGGTCAGGCCAGTAGCAAGAGAGGTCAGATTACTTGATTATTCAAACCCAAGCCAAGACACTACTTTCCTAGACACCTTACTGAATTGGTAGGCTTAATTGGTTAGCCCTAACATGACTAATTTTGACCTTATATACCATTTTGTCTTCGATGCCATTTTTTGAACCGATCTTGCCGGAAGCGGAGAAAATATATAGATTTCAAAAAATTCTATTTTAGATCTATTGGGCCTATGAAGTCTAAAAGATTATTAGATCCAATCTAATAATATTTTTAATAAAATCATATTTATTTAATTTGGTTAAAAAGAATTTTAAATTTAGTTTAAATAAATTTGTAATATAATGAATGTATCAAATACATTCATGTCTTTGAAAGGTAAGGGCAACATAGAAATATATATATATATATATATATATATATATATTGTAATGACCCATAAATTAATTTCTTTATATTTTAATATTTTAATAATTTTTAAATATTAAATATTAGATTTTAATAATCAAATAAACATAATTTAAATATTAATTAATGATATTAAAATCATTATTAAATTTTGTTTACAAACTAAATAATTAAAGAAAAATAGAAAATGTGACTGGAAACTTTTTTCCGAACTTTCGACGTTTCATTGTATAAAGTTTATTTGAAATGTTGTACACACTTTCTTACATATATGCACACATAGACTAATTATATAATATGGGTTAAGATAGTCTAATTAGGTTTAATTAAGTTAATTAAGTTAAGATAATGATGATGTGACACTTTGGCAACTAAATTAAAAAAAATAGAATATAGTCTTATCTGGGAAGACATGGTTTTATAATTTGGCAAATTGAATTTTAATGTATGTTGGTAAGGGGGAGACAAGCTTGATGAGGGGTAAACAAATGAAAGGAGGTTATGTAATATAAGGGTAAATTGGTAATTTAATTTATCCCTTTGTATTTAAGCAAAATTCCTAATACTTTTTCTCAATTTTCTCATTTCTATCTTCATTTTCAATCCTTTACGCAAGTTTTCTTTAAGTATTCATGGCTTTCAAAACTTTTCCCAAGTTCAAAAATTTTAACTTTTCCTTTTAAATCTTGTATAAAACTTGTTTAAACTCTTCCATATTCTTTTCCACACTTTATTCTCAAAAGCAAGCCCACCATCACCAAAATTTCTTTATAGCCGGGCCTTGACTTGTTAGGGTCAAGCCCATCTTGATGTTATTGGCTTAAAGACTTCATTTTTCCAAAGTTTTTTCAAAGATCTAAAAGTTTTTTGAAGTTCTAGAACAAGTTCGGTTAAAGTTAGTAAGCTATTGTGAGTAAAAAATCTCATCTTTCAACATCTTAACTTTTTAGACTTAAATTTTATTCATATATTTATTGCTAGTAGCTTTTGTGTTTGTATTACCATGTGATGTATGTTGGATCGGGTTATACCTTGAAAAGTTGTCACCTTGTTAGTTTAGCAACCAAGTTAGTAAGTTTTGAATGTTAGTAGTAAAAGTTAGTTATATTATTAATGGTTTTCCTCTATATGCTCTTAAATAGTTTAGCACTTTGGATTATTATTTTGATTTTGTTATATTATGTATGGATGAAAGTGAAATGACGTGAATTAGTTGTCCAAGTGTCCCTATAGGGAATATAGCTATATCTACACTTTCGACAAACATATCCTTATCGAAATTTTTCGATTTATATCTCGAGCTTAGGTTTGGTTTTACAAGTTAATAAAGTTATTAAATAAGGATGATTTCAAATTTAATTAATTATTCTAATAAACAGTTTTAAATATAATTAATTAATTATTAAGCATTAAGGTTAATTAATTAACTTGTTAATGATGAGTTTAAAATTAATTAACTCCTTTCAATTAATGATTTGTAAATTTAATTAATTAAATTACATTTAATTAATCTTTCCTTTAATGATGTTTTGAAATTAATTAATTTAATTAATGATATTTATTTTATTAATTAACTTAATTAATGATGTCAAAATTTAATTAATTAATGTAATTAATGAAATTAAATTTAATAAACTAATTTAATTAATTCAGTTAATTTAAAGGTGATTAACCTTTTTATTTATAGGGTATTTTGAAGTCACTTATCCAAATTGATTAACAAAGTTTAAAGATAATTAATTATTCTCATTTATGATAGTTAAAGTGAAGTATCCAATTAAATTAGGATGTTAAAGGTTATTAAATCCCTTTATAATGATGTTTTAAAGTTAGTAAACTCTTTCAACAATGTCTTGAAGCTAATACTTGTAATGCGAAGCCCAAGCACGAATTCGGGTTTTTAAAAGAAAAAAGTTTGAATTATTTATCGAAATCAATTAATTTCCGTAAAGTGATTCACTTGTATGGAAATGATTTATTTGTATAATTAGCACTAAATATTGAAGAAGTAGATTTATCACTATTTCAAAAGTTAAGAATAATTGTAAGACATGATTTCAAGGTAACACTACCTTGACTTGTCCGGTATTATTGTTGACCAAGAAATAATACAAGTTTGAATTTGATGAGTGGTTATAAGTATACAAGACGTAATTTCCATATACGATCGTTTTATGTAACGGCCCATAATTTCAATCATTTGAAATTCATATTTTTAATTGATTTTAAGTATTCACAAATTAATTTTATAAGCTGAATAACTTATATTTTGAATATAATGTTTAATTGGATAATTAAATTGTTAATTTAATATTTGAAATTGCAGAAATAATTAGAATATGAATTTAATGTGAATAAAAATGATTTATAATGTTGAATTAAATTCTATTTGAATTAGAATGATGTTAGTAAACTTTTAAAATTGAATTAAAAGTTAATTTATAGAAATTGAATATTTTAATATTTAATTAACGAGTAAAAATAGCCATTTTTCACACAGTCTCGGATTTCGACAAAACCAGTTTCATTGGACCCGTAATGTTATATTATTGTAGAATTTCAGATTTCGTGTAAATTGGATTTACGGTTTAGTCGTGGCAAGCTGAAACGCGTAGAAATATGTTTAAGTGAATTTTAATTTAAATAAGTCGATTTGTAAACCTATCTTTCAAATAAGATCAAATTGGCTCTCGATATAAATTCCATTATGTTCAGAATAGGGGGTAAAACATTATAAATGCCAGGCTGCACGCTTCGATTGGAGTTGTGAAAATTTTCGAATGAATAGTGTCACAAAATTTTCTATAAAAAGCCACGTTTTTTTCACCATTTTCACAAAACCCTAATACATCTAGGGTTAGCTGCCATTTACGTTTCCATGGCGAGAAATTCACCTCGTTTCTCCTATAATATCTCCACATCCATGCATTTTCGTGAAAAACGTCCAACTACAAAGACGTAAAGCATGTCGAGAACTTCCAATCCATATGGTGCTGATCAAGTTTGATGAGGTAGATCGACAACTACAAGGCCGCATTCGTGCCATGTTTGGGTTCATTTTTATCAGCCATGGATGCACCAAGCTCGTCGCCATCGATGGCATGTCTCACGATGGCTGTTCGAATGGCTATGGCTGATCGACGTTGAAGTGGAATAAGAGGTCACAGAAATTCAAATATAAACAGTGCCGTGGGTTCTTTTGAAACCTGGGTATGATGATGAAGAAGAAGGAATGTTCAGCCAGATCTTGGTTCTAGAAAATGAATGGCCACGATTAATTTAACATCCCACCCTTTTGGACGATTTAAGTCGACAATAAACCACACATGTCAACTAAAATCATTCAAAAGGTAAGACTGTTAATAGGGTAAATAAGAAAATAATAGAAAAGAAGGAAAGATAAAACACAGAATCTCACAGCGGAATGACAAAATATAAAAATCAAATAAATAGTTCATGAAGCTATTTTACAAATAACATTTGATTACACCTTTACAATACAAATCAGAGTTATACATACAGTAGAAATAATTAAATAATGCAGCGGAACAGATGATGTAGTGGAATAATTAATAATAAATAGTAGACTCGTCTCCGTCTTCATCCTCCAAAATATAATGGTCTTCAATACACTAAAAAAAGCTCAGACTGACCCGAGCGTAATAAAAAGACAAAACACTCGAGTCAGGATTAAAAGATCTTATGTAAGTCAAATCAAAATAAGTAGAATAGAAATATTACTATAATGGATTCAGAGATGTATAATAGGAATTTCATCTCCTATCAAGTGTACAGTGTGGATTTAATTATTTAAAAGATTTCAAACGATTCAAAAATACCAATGTTAATCATTTTAATTTAAATAGATCCGAATTTTAAATTTAAAACTTAAATCTTTCAAATAATTCAATTCTAATAAATAATCCAAATTAAAGAAATTACAGGGTTATATGTCATTTCAACCAGTATCCAAATCAAAATTTCCAAATTAATGGAAACCGCTCGATTTATCATTTCAATCCATAGTGGTAACAAAGATATATACATAAATAAACATCCAATCATCCAAAATGACAACCAATAACATCCATCACAATCCAACATCCAAATCAGCCAATAAATCACAACAATCAATTGATTATCATTATCAGGTGTATAACTTGCAATTTATATTCATTATTAAATAAATGGAAAATTCAATTCAATATAAATTCAAATTTAACTTAAATGATAATCTAATAATACCAAAAGCAATTAATAAATTTCTAATCACATTATAAATTTAATTTAACTAGCATAAGATAATCTAGTATTCGTGAGTGGGTCAAAACACTCACCTTTGATATTTAGAACGCAAAAATCCAAACAAAGATGCCTTTTCCAATAGTCTCCAAACTCAGCCAAACCTATTTTATGTTATTAGGAATACCAATACGAGTCCAAGGGAAGAAACTACGCATGTATCAAAGCTCGTATGAGGAAGATATTCAGGTTATAAGGATATAAAATAAAATAAAATACATACATATTTAATTCTTAAAATAATAAACTTTAATAACTCACGTTTTCAAATTTGATGTACCCAAAACAAAGGCAAGAAGTGGAAAGCCAAAACCATTAAGGCTAATTCTCATTGTTCAATTTTTTTGAAGGCTTCTTGCAAAAGAAGGCAAGGCGATGAGGAAAGGCACGGATGTGGTTAAGGAAGAAATGGATGCTCACACCTTTTTTTATTCTTTTCTTTATCCAAACATAGCTTCGGTAAAATGAATTGGCAGCAATTAAGTAGAGGTATAAAGCTATGTTGACATTGAGACTTTGAGGGAAACAAATAGAGGTCCGATGTTTGAAAAATAAGGAATTTCTAGGGGAAAGAATGATATATGATATAAAACAAAAGAAGAAAGGGAAGTGACAAATGAAATATGTATGGAAGGGACAAATAAAACAAAACTGTATGATCTAAGTAGATGCTTTGGGAAATAAATAAACAAAACGGTATGATCTGATTTGTACCTGATGTATCTGATTTGTAACGACCCATAATTTTCGATTATTAAAATATTAATTAAATAATATTTTATAATTTTATATTGAAATAAAACTAAAAAAAAATTGATGTTACAAGGAGAAGAATAACTAGAATGTAATGTTAGTAATGTTAATATAAGGTAATTGCTAACTATTTTAATCTAATTTACAATTAATTGAAGTGACTTTAAGGTTATAATTAGTTATAACTAAAAATAAGGAAATACATTGAACGTTGAAATTATATGTAATCAATTAGAATTGGCTAATATTGAATATGAAATCAGCGGTGTTGTCTGAACGCTACTGATAAATATTTGAAGTAATTTCAAACTAATTGAAATACATTGTAGGTTGACTTGGTTATGATTGTAAATAATGAAATAAATTAAATGATGTAGATGGTGAACTTGTATGTAATTAATTGAAATAGGTTAATATTGAATATAAAACCTTTTTGGGTAAGCAAATTTTAACCCTTGGTTGTAAAGAATAAGATAAGGGGTATCAATTATTATTATAAACGATTGCATTAACTATTTTCTCATTAATTTATCGTTTTAATATTGAATGGGTAACTAATTGAATTAAGGCAATTGAATGTTGGGTTTAATGTTGGAATTGTATGTTAGTGATTAAAATAATTGTAACGTTATTTGATGATAAGTTGAAATAAGGAAATGAATTAAATGTTATATAAAAGGGGAAATTATAGGAAATTAATGGAAAATTGAGTATAATCAGGATTGTGTAAGTAGTCATAACATTTGTTGTTAATAATAATCTTGTAAATGCGATTAAGTAAGTAAAAGGTAACATTTGTCATTCATCACCTATTTATTTAATCCATTGAAATTAAATTGAAAATCAATTGCAGTTAATCTAATTACCTACTACAGTTAATATGAACTAAAGTGATAAATATAGAAGATTGAGGTAGTGAAATGGTAAACCAACGTTAAGTATATATATATAATATGATAATTGATTGAATAATAAGATTAAAATAATAATAATAAGTATATGTTGGAATTTAAATTAATTAATGAATTTATTGCCGTTAATTTGACTTGGAATCTTCTAATAAAAGGGAAAGAGAATTTATTTGAAATTAATGTCGTTTAATGAAAGAAATGTACGTTTGTTATAATCCGTTATAAGTGTAATTTTGAAATTAATTACAATTATGTCGATTTGAGATCTTTCAATTTTTTTTAAAAAAAGAAACATTAATATTAATTTTTGGATTTAGTGAAAGAAACATACATTATTTTAAAAAAAATAAAAAGAACATTTTAATGAAAATAAAACGAACATTTTCATTTTGAAGGTAAAAATAATTCTATATAAAGAAGAAAAATGAATTTTAAAACAATATTTTACAGTCATTAAGTATACATTTGAGGCTGTATATAAGTGATTTTAACACTAATCTTGAAGTTTAAATTTAATTGACTTTTTAGGTTGTGCAATTCCCCTATGAGAAAAACATTATTTTGAAAGAAAAAAAAACTTGAATTTGAGTTCTAGATCATCTTTTATTTTTTGTAACGTTACACTGGTTATTGTATTCGAATTTATTTACTATATGTTAATTATGTGTAAAAGAGTGTGAAAAAGGGTATATTCAGTGATAATATATTTAATTGAGTGGATCATGCAATTAACTAGATCCTAAGTGGTCCCTTCATTTCCTTATTATTCAATACACCTGCCACCATTTCCACATTTGGTTTTATTACAATTCTTTGATGTAATTGAAACGTGAATTTATATCCTTTCTTATTCTTCCGTTTTGTTTATTTATTTCCCAAAGCATCTACTTAGATCATACAGTTTTGTTTTATTTGTCCCTTCCATACATATTTCATTTGTCACTTCCCTTTCTTCTTTTGTTTATATCATATATCATTCTTTCCCCTAGAAATTTCTTATTTTTCAAACATCAGACCTCTATTTGTTTCCCTCAAAGTCTCAATGTCAACATAGCTTTATACCTCTACTTAATTGCTGCCAATTCATTTTACCGAAGCTATGTTTGGATAAAGAAAAGAATAAAAAAAGGTGTGAGCATCCATTTCTTCCTTAACCACATCCGTGCCTTTCCTCATCGCCTTGCCTTCTTTTGCAAGAAGCCTTCAAAAAAATTGAACAATGAGAATTAGCCTTAATGGTTTTGGCTTTCCACTTCTTGCCTTTGTTTTGGGTACATCAAATTTGAAAACGTGAGTTATTAAAGTTTCTTATTTTAAGAATTAAATATGTATGTATTTTAATTTTATTTTATATCCTTATAACCAGAATATCTTCCTCATACGAGCTTTGATACATGCGTAGTTTCTTCCCTTGGACTCGTATTGGAATTCCTAATAACATAAAATAGGTTTGGCTGAGTTTGGAGACTATTGGAAAAGACATCTTTGTTTGGATTTTTGCATTCTAAATATCAAAGGTGAGTGTTTTGACCCACTCACGAATACTAGATTATCTTATGCCAGTTAAATTAAATTTATAATGTGATTAGAAATTTATTAATTGCTTTTGGTATTATTAGATTGTCATTTAAGTTAAATTTGAATTTATATTGAATTGAATTTGCCATTTGTTTAATAATGAATATAAATTGCAAGTTATACACCTGATAATGATAATCAATTGATTGTTGTGATTTATTGGCTGATTTGGATGTTGGATTGTGATGGATGTTATTGGTTGTCATTTTGGATGATTGGATGTTTATTTATGTATATATCTTTGTTACCACTATGGATTGAAATGATAACTCGAGCGGTTTCCATTGATTTGGAAATTTTGATTTGGATACTGTTTGAAATGACATATAACCGTGTAATTTATTTAATTTGGATTATTTATTAGAATTGAATTATTTGAAAGATTTAAATTTAAAATTTAAAATTCGGATCTATTTTAATTAAAATGATTAAGATTGGTATTTTTGAAGCGTTTGAAGTCTTTTAAATAATTAAATCCACATTGTACACTTATTTTGATTTGACTTACATAAGATCTTTTAGTCCTGACTCGAGTGTTTTTTCTTTTTATTACGCTCGGGTCAGTCCGAGCTTTTTTTTAGTGTATTGAAGACCATTATATTTTGGAGGATGAAGACGGAGACGAGTCTACTATTTATTATTAATTATTCCACTACATCATGTGTTCCGCAGCATTATTTATTTATTTCTACTGTATGTATAACTTTGATTTGTATTGTAAAGGTGTAATCAAATGTTATTTGTAAAACAGCTTCATGAACTGTTTATTTGATTTTTATATTTTGTCATTCCGCTGTGAGATTCTGTGTTTTATCTTTCCTTCTTTTCTATTATTTTCTTATTTACCCCATTAATAGTCTTACCTTTTGAATGATTTTAGTTGACATGTGTGGTTTATTGTCGATTTAAATCGTCCAAAAGGGTGGGATGTTACAGTTGGAATCGAACCTGGGTCTTTTTACCAGAACCCATGCCTCCTTTCCATTGGCTACATCAGGTACAAATCAGATACATCACTGAACCACTGGTGTAAAGACCCGTAAATCCGTACTCCTTGAATAGACACTAATCTCCTTTGTTTAATTCAAGATGAACGAAAATACGAACCCTTAGGGGTTTTAAGAAAAATTTAAGAAAAGAAAAAGTAGAAAAGAAGATAGAAAAAGGTAGAAGATGGAGGGAAAAGAAGATAGAAAATTTTAGATAGGAGCAAAAGAGAATAGAGGAAAAAGAAAAACAGAAGAAAATAGGACGGAACAGAAAACAACAGAACAACATCAGAATCTCACAATTCGCAGCGGAACAACATATAATAATAAATGAATAATCTTTAAACAAAGAACTATATCAGTTATTACATTTTATACATTATTTTACATCATATCATCAGAGTGTACAACAATAACAACAACAACAACAAATAGTGCAGCGGAAAAAGAAATACTATATAAACTAGTAATACGCCATGCCATCCAGCTTGCCTCCAGCAATTCCAGAATATCCAGAATATCCTGATAAACCTTAACTCTTGACTGCCCGTGTGGAAATTGGTGGGCACCCAGAGTTTAGGAAGGAAAACAATAAACTTCAAGTCAGTCATGTGACTGGTGTGAGAACTCAAAACAGTTTATTTATCTTTAAAATCAAAATAGAGGAATATTTTTAAATCAATTCGCAATGCTTTTTTAAAAATGAGATTACCATAAGGCCTCCCGCACACACACACAATGCAAACGCAGAATCGGAGGAGATTTCTCCTTATGATAGCCAAAGATGCTTGATACGCATTTAAAAAGACATTTGATATTATTATTAGTGTATAGTGTAGAAAATTATTTCGAAAGTAGAATATAAATCTTAGCCAACATACGACCATTATCGTATGCCTACTATAGCTACTATCCAAACAGTGGTGACCACCATAAGTGAATAGCAGGTTCTACAACTAATACCGTACAAGTTTCGTATTGGGAATTAGATTTCCAACAAATGGTCAGGCCAAGGAACTTCCCATTGCCACATGAGAATGCCTCTGGAAAGACATCCCCGAGAACCAAACCGGAACTCTGCCAACACAAGGCCGGGTTACCCCTAACTGGGTAACTACTGACACGAGCACGCCATTCCCCGATCGTAAACGACCTTTCTCACGGGATCCCGATAGCCAACAACCACAAAGTAATAAATTCGTAGTAACCACATAGGTTAAATATCTGGGCTCCATACCATGATACCACCTCTATCCAGAAGGAAATGTACATACCCTAAAGGGTGCTACCCCTCATAACCTTGCCGCATCTTTCCTGTTTTGACCATTTCCGGGGTGTGAGGCGCGACGAAGTCACGTCCACAAAAACATACTTTATACAAAAGCTATGCTTTGGGTCAACAAATGATCAACACAATGATCACTAAGATAGACGATCAAATAAACGATCCTATCACAATAATCAACACAATGATCATTTCAGCAACACTCAGCATGTCACATTACCAAATTGGGAATATATCGCTGATAACTTCAACTATATAACCTCTGAGCTCGTACGTCTCAGAGAAGGGTGTTAAGCTAAAAGAATAAATTCTTCGCCACCAACAGAAATATATTTGAAAGAAATCGGCTTTATATCTCAACTTGTAATGTCAGACATACAATCCATGCAAGTCTGTTCCGGGATCGAACAAAACCGAAGGCACTTACAAAGAAGTCCTTGAAATCCGGATATTCACAATCCTGATCGGATTCACCATCACATATGGAGAACTCTATACCGGAGCAACTCGGTGCAGAGTAAATCGACAGGTCATCCTATCGCTCTCGCAAATACCGGGTCTTCAACACCGATCTTCAATGCAATTATAACGACGTATCACATATTCGGAATGGGTTATACGACCCCATGGTCCTTTCCCGGTTAACCCGAATAGTGAGCGCTTATTCAAAAATAAGTGTAGCATTCACATTCAAACAATTCACATCAATCACCCATTCAAAGGGAAATATTGATAGTCGGTTATTGAACTATCACTGGATATGCACACATCACCAGTTTCCAAATAATTTTCCAAATTATTTATTTTCCAAAAATACCTTTACAAGATATATTATTTCACACTTCAAAAATAAATCAATATTTATTTTTAGACAAATTCCACTTCCTTTATAAATTCCTTAGTGAATTTATAATTCCAAAATATCAATGAATATTCGGTTTCAATTATTCATTTCAATATTTCTTTTCAATTTATCTTCAAAAAGATAAATTCTCAAAATATTCACTTTATATTGGAAAACATTTCCATACTTATTTATTCATAAGTAATTCACAAATTTTATTTATTTTCAACACTTAGAAAATATTTAATATACTTAAATCGAAATTAAGTATATATTTCATTCTTTAAGGAAGTCATTCTCTTAAACATTTCTATTTGGGCCAAAACGAATGTTACGTAAAACATCGTTACGACAACCCAAAATCACTAGTATAGGGATTCGAAATTAAAATAGATATATAAATCCCAATACTATACAAAACATTTCCTTTCGGAAATCATTTACTATAACAACAGTGTTATAGTCCATTATTTCCTTCTATTTCTCGAAAACGTCTATTTCAACAATAAATGTTGAAATCTAAGGTTTCGAATCTCAACACATTTTAAAACATCGTTAGATCGTTTTAATTCAATTTAAACATTTCATTCAAAACATTTCCTTTAACATATTATTCACTATTCAAAAACATGAATATACTTTGTTAACAACTTCCATTCTTTTATTCATTTTATTTTAAAGTATTATTCACAGTCAAAAACGTGAATATAACTCCATAAATAAATCATAACAATTTACTTATCAAAATAAGTCGTTTGTGAATTTATAAAACAACGTTTATAAATTCCATTTCTATTTATTTATAAAAACTTCTTTCCTTATAAATTTTCTTTATTAACCTATTCACTTTATAACTCCATTATAAACCAAAAATTCAAATTATAAGTTAAATGCTTATAAAACGATTATTTTACAAAATCGTTCCTCTAAAGACTTTCGAAACCATAAATCTTATAACTTATAAGATTCATTTATTTAACCAAATCTATTCTTCAATTAACTTCACAAATTTATAAATCTTACTATTTATAAATTTTATTTATAACTTCACAGTTTATAATTCTATAAATTTCATTCATTTATGAAATTCATTTTCACTTCATTCAAACACTTATAAAAACTCGTTTTATAATGTCAATATTTCAATTTATAAATATCCATTTATAAATCTCTTAATATAAATCAATTTATATTATTCTTTAAAACATATTTGTTCTCCTTTATTATTTCACCATTTTGATTCATAAAATAATTAAATTTTATAAATCCTATATTCAAACTTTTCACAATAGATTCAAAAATCTCGATTAACTATTTTATAAAATTATTAGCATCGTATTCTCAAAAATCAGTTTTTAACTATATTTCTCAAAAATCATAATTTTTATAACTTTAAAAATTATAACGTTTATTTATTTAAAATAGATCAAATTCCAAACATATAGTATATTTTCAAAAATCACTTTAAAAATCATTTTAAAGTTCCAAATTTGGTCCAATGATGCTACACACCAAATAGTCAATCACGACTACAACGATATCATATATCAATATGAAAATCCATCAAATATCAAAATATCTGAAATCAAATAAAAACTGTTGAGGAATCCAGTTGGATCCCTCCAACCTGTTTTCCTGCATCCAAAAACATTAGCACAATACCAATTTCGCTCCAGTACGAAATTATCGCGGTATATGTTTTTAATAAATATTATCTGCTTAATAACGGCGTAATAGGGTCTCATCCGCTAAAAATGCGGGGAATCAATAACTCCAATATATACATATGCCAATATATATATATATATATATTGCTATTATATATAATACCAATTTCACTGTTTATGAAATATTCGTGGTATATGTTTTTAATAAATAACATCCGCTTACTAACGGCGTATAGTGTCTATTTTAACAATTAATAGATAACAATCATCATTCAAACATGCATTCAAATATTTTAAATCTAACTATTTAAAATAAAATCGAAACCTATTCGATTGAGTGAGAAGTTCTCTTCTTGATTTTATTTCCGTTTTAGCGATTTATTTCGAATAAAATTAAACGGACGTTTAATTTTACCCAAAATTCTCACTAACTCCAATCGACTCCAAACCAACTCCATCGCATAGTTCTCGTCCATACGATTCCAACGCAACTGAGTTTGTATTTTTTCGACCTCGTATGAAAAAGTTATGAATTTTTGAAGTTACACGAGTTTATATTAACAAATTTACAACATTAACTTTATATTTACAACCTTCATCCAATCCTAGCCCTTGATCTTTGCTTCCCCACATCAGGCCCGTCCCTGTTGCTTCTTCCTCTCCCCACGTCCTCTACAGGAAATCACGCAACCCATTAGCAGCAATTTAGGGTTAATTATTACTACCTCATTTCTCGACGAAATCACATCAAACCACCTTCATCTCGAAGCTCCTTCCACAAGCTATACTCGGCCCCAAGCAGGTTGAACTCGGCCATCCCTGTAGCACGCAGTTCGAGGCCGAACTCCAGGCCTTTGAGCCCAATTTGCCACCAATCCGAAGCTCCAAACACGATCATGACCGTTGGATAGATGGATCTTGGCATGCTCTTCAATCTTCTAGTTGAAACCTAAGGCTAATTGTCGACGGATGAGGAGATAATCGAGGTGGAAGTTGGGTGTTTTCTGGCCATTCATTGGGGTGAACGGCGGCTAGGGTTTGATTAGGGTTTTTTTTTTATTTTTTCTAAATTATGAAGAGGTGGGTGCTATTTATAAAGAAAATTCGAACACTATTCATCCGGAAATTTCGAACTCCGATTTACGCGCCGAAACTGATGTTCCTAGGGTTTATCCTGTGTTCCGGACACAATGGAACAGGTTTCGGAAGCTAATTCAGACATCTGTGCGAGTTATGGCTATAAATGTTCAATTTAAATTAAACCGATTTAAGTCGATTTCTAGGCGTTTTAATTTGTACCGGACAAACGGTAAATCCAATTGACTTGAAATTTGAAACCTTACAATAATATCACATTACGGATCCGATGAAACTGGTTTCGTCGAAATCCGAGACTTTTTGAAAAATGGCTATTTTCACTCGCCAAATTTAAATTAAAAATAAATCGATGCGTTTCTAGCTGCCACGATCAAACGATTACTCCGATTGACACGAAATTTGAAATCCGGTAATAACTAACTATTACGGATCCAATGGAACTAGTTTCGTTCAATTCTGAGACTGTTCAAAAATTGACTATTTTCACTAGTCGATTTAATATTAAAATATTCAATTTTCACAAATTAACTTTTAATTCGATTTTAAAAGTTCTAAAATATTTTTCTAACTCCCATATGATAAAATAAAATTTTACAAATCATTTTCAATCATATTTAACTCCATTTTCAATTATTTCCATAATTTAACGTATTAAATTATCGATTTAATTATCCAATTAAATCCAAAAATTCAAAATAAAATTTATTCGACTTATAAATTCACTTATTAATATTTAAAATAAATTAAATATTCATATTTTAATTATCAAAAATTCTAGGTCGTTACAATCTTCCCCACTTAAAAGAATTTCGTCCTCGAAATACAAGTAAGAAAAATTACAGAATCTATTAACTTTCCATAATTCATAGTTAAACTTCTTACAATAACTTACTAAGTTTTCAAATCATACTTAGTTATCTTTTCAAAAACAACTACTATTGTTTAACTTTCAACTCCCAAATCAAAGTTTAAGTTTTCAAAAAATTTCCAATTTTTCTCAAAAATTTTCTAACGCCTTAAATTTTCGGAAAAATTCGCCATAGTCTCCTTTGCGTGGCTCGATCCGAAAAAAAATGACAGTATATATATCACAAATATACATCTCATCAAGTAATGAGGCATCCCGAAGGGAAAAAAGTGTAAAAGTACGGTATGTAATCCGAGATATGTACCTTATATTTTTATTAGCGAGCATATACGGCTAATATAGCACAAAAGCGAGCTCCAAATGCGAAGCAAACGCGATCCGCACCTACTAATTACTCAACAAACAACATGAGAATCATGCATATAGACAATAGTATCGATATACATCATATAGCAACGTAATAACTATACATGTCAACATAGCAAATGCAACTAAACAACAAATGCAAACATCAACCTACTATCATCCATAACCAATAAATATTCATTCATATTCTCATTAATATTAATGAATTGGTTTTCAATTTAATCACATTTGATTCATATACAGTGGATGTTCTTATTAACATTCATCTTCAATTTGCTTATATTCACTACTTTATATTCAAGTTGGTTCACTTCCAAATCAAATTCAATTCTATTCAAATTTACTTACTTCTAATTTGAATTCAATTTACTTTAGCTTTCCATTTCATTAACACTTAATGAATTATATACAATCAACTAACAATCATATAACAACCAATGTATATTAATTATAACCAAATTCCTTTGCTTAAATTCATTCAATTTGGTTTAACACTATCACTTTCAATTGGTTTAATTAAATTGATTAACATTCAATCTTTCAACTTCTAATAACATTAGATTTTAATGAATTAACACTTATATTCATCATTTCTTATCAATTATTTTCATTCAATTGATTAACATTCAATCCATTCATTCAATTCAATTACAAAAGTTGAATTTCATTTATATAGCTCAAGTTCATATCCATCACTTAATTTTATTAATTTACTTTGATACTAATATCAACTTCATTCCATATCACTTAAGTTATATTCCATTTACAAACATCACTTTGTTTTACTTAACTTAATTCCCACTTGTAAATAAATTCAGATTTCAATTCTAAAGTAAATTTTCCATTTAACTTTAAATTCATTTTTATTTACTACTCATATTCATATAGTTTCACTTCTTATATATATAAGTTTATTTCACAATTGTAAATTACTTTAATTATAATTCAATTCTTATAATTCTTTTGCTTATACAATTATTCTTTTATTTAGATTATTCAAACAACTAAACAATCAACTTATATACTTTAATAATTCTGAAAAATTATTCCTTTATATATATAAAATATACTCAAGGTAAAATTATTTCATTTACCCATTTTTAAAACCGTATTGTGTCGAATTGTTCTATTCAAGTGTTTAGAAACCCCTTCGGCACAGTTGTACATACCGTGCTGACGAAGGTTCATATGCCACTCAATAAACCAATCATCACAATATAAAACAATTTCATATTCACTAACAAATACGCTCTCATAGCTATTATTACTCTCAAACTCAATCTAGAGTACTACTGACTCTATCTCTAATGAGTAATATCCAACAGAACCATGGTTGTCGCTTAACCATAAGCTCTGATACCAGATGTAAAGACCCGTAAATCCGTACTCCTTGAATAGACACTAATCTCCTTTGTTTAATTCAAGATGAACGAAAATACGAACCCTTAGGGGTTTTAAGAAAAATTTAAGCAAAGAAAAAGTAGAAAAGAAGAGAGAAAAAGGTAGAAGATGGAGGGAAAAGAAGATAGAAAATTCTAGATAGGAGCAAAAGAGAATAGAGGATAAAGAAAAACAGAAGAAAATAGGACGGAACAGAAAACAACAGAACAACATCAGAATCTCACAATTCGCAGCGGAACAACATATAATAATAAATGAATAATATTTAAACAGAGAACTATATCAGTTATTACATTTTATACATTATTTTACATCATATCATCAGAGTGTACAACAATAACAACAACAACAACAAATAGTGCAGCGGAAAAAGAAATACTATATAAACTAGTAATACGCCATGCCATCCAGATTGCCTCCAGCAATTCCAGAATATCCAGAATATCCTGATAAACCTTAACTCTTGACTGCCCGTGTGGAAATTGGTGGGCACCCAGAGTTTAGGAAGGAAAACAATAAACTCCAAGTCAGTCATGTGACTGGTGTGAGAACTCAAAACAGTTTATTTATCTTTAAAATCAAAATAGAGGAATATTTTTAAATCAATTCGCAATGCTTTTTTAAAAATGAGACTACCATAAGGCCTCCCGCACACACACACAATGCAAACGCAGAATCGGAGGAGATTTCTCCTTATGATAGCCAAAGATGCTTGATACGCATTTAAAAAGACATTTGATATTATTATTAGTGTATAGTGTAGAAAATTATTTCGAAAGTAGAATATAAATCTTAGCCAACATACGACCATTATCATATGCCTACTATAGCTACTATCCAAACAGTGGTGACCACCATAAGTGAATAGCAGGTTCTACAACTAATACCGTACAAGTTTTGTATTGGGAATTGGATTTCCAACAAATGGTCAGGCCAAGGAACTTCCCATTGCCACATGAGAATGCCTCTGGAAAGACATCCCCGAGAACCAAACCGGAACTCTGCCAACACAAGGCCGGGTTACCCCTAACTGGGTAACTACTGACACGAGCACGCCATTCCCCGATCGTAAACGACCTTTCTCACGGGATCCCGATAGCCAACAACCACAAAGCAATAAATTCGTAGTAACCACATAGGTTAAATATCTGGGCTCCATACCATGATACCACCTCTATCCAGAAGGAAATGTACATACCCTAAAGGGTGCTACCCCTCATAACCTTGCCGCATCTTTCCTGTTTTGACCATTTCCGGGGTGTGAGGCTCGACGAAGTCACGTCCACAAAAACATACTTTATACAAAAGCCATGCTTTGGGTCAACAAATGATCAACACAATGATCACTAAGATAGACGATCAAAGAAACGATCCTATCACAATAATCAACACAATGATCATTTCAGCAACACTCAGCATGTCACATTACCAAATTGGGAATATATCGCTGATAACTTCAACTATATAACCTCTGAGCTCATACGTCTCAGAGAAGGGTGTTAAGCTAAAAGAATAAATTCTTCGCCACCAACAGAAATATATTTGAAAGAAATCGGCTTTATATCTCAACTTGTAATGTCAGACATACAATCCATACAAGTCTGTTCCGGGATCGAACAAAACCGAAGGCACTTACAAAGAAGTCCTTGAAATCCGGATATTCACAATCCTGATCGGATTCACCATCACATATGGAGAACTCTATACCGGAGCAACTCGATGCAGAGTAAATCGACAGGTCATCCTATCGCTCTCGCAAATACCGGGTCTTCAACACCGATCTTCAATGCAATTATAACGACGTATCACATATTCGAAATGGGTTATACGACCCCATGGTCCTTTCCCGGTTAACCCGAATAGTGAGCGCTTATTCAAAAATAAGTGTAGCATTCACATTCAAACAATTCACATCAATCACCCATTCAAAGGGAAATATTGATAGTCGGTTATTGAACTATCACTGGATATGCACACATCACCAGTTTCCAAATAATTTTCCAAATTATTTATTTTCCAAAAATACCTTTACAAGATATATTATTTCACACTTCAAAAATAAATCAATATTTATTTTTAGACAAATTCCACTTCCTTTATAAATTCCTTAGTGAATTTATAATTCCAAAATATCAATGAATATTCGGTTTCAATTATTCATTTCAATATTTCTTTTCAATTTATCTTCAAAAAGATAAATTCTCAAAATATTCACTTTATATTGGAAAACATTTCCATACTTATTTATTCATAAGTAATTCACAAATTTTATTTATTTTCAACACTTAGAAAATATTTAATATACTTAAATCGAAATTAAGTATATATTTCATTCTTTAAGGAAGTCATTCTCTTAAACATTTCTATTTGGGCCAAAACGAATGTTACGTAAAACATCGTTACGACAACCCAAAATCACTAGTATAGGGATCCGAAATTAAAATAGATATATAAATCCCAATACTATACAAAACATTTCCTTTCGGAAATCATTTACTATAACAACAGTGTTATAGTCCATTATTTCCTTCTATTTCTCGAAAACGTCTATTTCAACAATAAATGTTGAAATCTATGGTTTCGAATCTCAACACATTTTAAAACATCGTTAGATCGTTTTAATTCAATTTAAACATTTCATTCAAAACATTTCCTTTAACATATTATTCACTATTCAAAAACGTGAATATACTTTGTTAACAACTTCCATTCTTTTATTCATTTTATTTTAAAGTATTATTCACAGTCAAAAACGTGAATATAACTCCATAAATAAATCATAACAATTTACTTATCAAAATAAGTCGTTTGTGAATTTATAAAACAACGTTTATAAATTCCATTTCTATTTATTTATAAAAACTTCTTTCCTTATAAATTTTCTTTATTAACCTATTCACTTTATAACTCCATTATAAACCAAAAATTCAAATTATAAGTTAAATGCTTATAAAACGATTATTTTACAAAATCGTTCCTCTAAAGACTTTCGAAACCATAAATCTTATAACTTATAAGATTCATTTATTTAACCAAATCTATTCTTCAATTAACTTCACAAATTTATAAATCTTACTATTTATAAATTTTATTTATAACTTCACAGTTTATAATTCTATAAATTTCATTCATTTATGAAATTCATTTTCACTTCATTCAAACACTTATAAAAACTCGTTTTATAATGTCAATATTTCAATTTATAAATATCCATTTATAAATCTCTTAATATAAATCAATTTATATTATTCTTTAAAACATATTTGTTCTCCTTTATTATTTCACCATTTTGATTCATAAAATAATTAAATTTTATAAATCCTATATTCAAACTTTTCACAATAGATTCAAAAATCTCGATTAACTATTTTATAAAATTATTAGCATCGTATTCTCAAAAATCAGTTTTTAACTATATTTCTCAAAAATCATAATTTTTATAACTTTAAAAATTATAACGTTTATTTATTTAAAATAGATCAAATTCCAAACATATAGTATATTTTCAAAAATCACTTTAAAAATCATTTTAAAGTTCCAAATTTGGTCCAATGATGCTACACACCAAATAGTCAATCAGGACTACAACGATATCATATATCAATATGAAAATCCATCAAATATCAAAATATCTGAAATCAAATAAAAACTGTTGAGGAATCCAGTTGGATCCCTCCAACCTGTTTTCCTGCATCCAAAAACATTAGCACAATACCAATTTCGCTCCAGTACGAAATTATCGCGGTATATGTTTTTAATAAATATTATCCGCTTAATAACGGCGTAATAGGGTCTCATCCGCTAAAAATGCGGGGAATCAATAACTCCAATATATACATATGCCAATATATATATATATATATATATATATTGCTATTATATATAATACCAATTTCACTGTTTATGAAATATTCACGGTATATGTTTTTAATAAATAACATCCGCTTACTAACGGCGTATAATGTCTATTTTAACAATCATCATTCAAACATGCATTCAAATATTTTAAATCTAACTATTTAAAATAAAATCGAAACCTATTCGATTGAGTGAGAAGTTCTCATCTTGATTTTATTTCCGTTTTAGCGATTTATTTCGAATAAAATTAAACGGACGTTTAATTTTACCCAAAATTCTCACTAACTCCAATCGACACCAAACCAACTCCATCGCGTAGCGCTCGTCCATACGATTCCAACGCAACTGAGTTTGCATTTTTTCGACCTCGTATGAAAAAGTTATGAATTTTTGAAGTTACACGAGTTTATATTAACAAATTTACAACATTAACTTTATATTTACAACCTTCATCCAATCCTAGCCCTTGATCTTTGCTTCCCCACATCAGGCCCATCCCTGTTGCTTCTTCCTCTCCCCACGTCCTCTACAGGAAATCACGCAACCCATCAGCAACAATTTAGGGTTAATTATTACTACCTCATTTCTCGACGAAATCACATCAAACCACCTTCATCTCGAAGCTCCTTCCACAAGCTATACTCGGCCCCAAGCAGGTTGAACTCAGCCATCCCTGTAGCACGCAGTTCGAGGCCGAACTCCAGGCCTTTGAGCCCAATTTGCCGCCAATCCGAAGCTCCAAACACGATCATGACCGTTGGATAGATGGATCTTGGCATGCTCTTCAATCTTCTAGTTGAAACCTAAGGCTAATTGTCGACGGATGAGGAGATAATCGAGGTGGAAGTTGGGTGTTTTCTGGCCATTCATTGGGGTGAACGGCGGCTAGGGTTTGATTAGGGTTTTTTTTTATTTTTTCTAAATTATGAAGAGGTGGGTGCTATTTATAAAGAAAATTCGAACACTATTCATCCGGAAATTTCGAACTCCGATTTACGCGCCGAAACTGACGTTCCTAGGGTTTATCCCGTGTTCCGGACACAATGGAATAGGTTTCGGAAGCTAATTCGGACATCTGTGCGAGTTATGGCTATAAACGTTCAATTTAAATTAAACCGATTTAAGTCGATTTCTAGGCGTTTTAATTTGTACCGGACAAACGGTAAATCCAATTGACTTGAAATTTGAAACCTTACAATAATATCACATTACGGATCCGATGAAACTGGTTTCGTCGAAATCCGAGACTTTTTGAAAAATGGCTATTTTCACTCGCCAAATTTAAATTAAAAATAAATCGATGCGTTTCGAGCTGCCACGATCAAACGATAACTCCGATTGACACGAAATTTTAAATCCGGTAATAACTAACTATTACGGATCCAATGGAACTGGTTTCGTTCAATTCTGAGACTGTTCAAAAATTGACTATTTTCACTAGTCGATTTAATATTAAAATATTCAATTTTCACAAATTAACTTTTAATTCGATTTTAAAAGTTCTAAAATATTTTTCTAACTCCCATATGATAAAATAAAATTTTACAAATCATTTTCAATCATATTTAATTCCATTTTCAATTATTTCCATAATTTAACGTATTAAATTATCGATTTAATTATCCAATTAAATCCAAAAATTCAAAATAAAATTTATTCGACTTATAAATTCACTTATTAATATTTAAAATAAATTAAATATTCATATTTTAATTATCAAAAATTCTGGGTCGTTACAACTGGATACTGAAACAAAATAGATAGCTGGATCTTCAAGGAAAGCTCCAACGCCGAAGGTGAATCTTGAATGCTAACTCAATCAATCTGACCCGAGCGTAAAGCAAAATACAAAACCCTCGAGTCAGGACATAAATACTTATAAACTATAAATCAACTCAAGTGAACAGTAACAAAATGCATCAGTAACTTAAAGGATTCTTGGGACTGCCCATCCTCTAAGGATCCGTTAAACTATTTACTATGTAGTAATATACACTATATACGGTAGTGTCTAATCAGTAAAGTATAATCATATAGAAAATAGCGTTAAGGGGATGGTGAACCTTAACGCGGTCTGATCTTTAAAACCAAAATCGTTGTGGGCTCGATATAAGGATATGACACGGCACGCGAGGCAATGCCAGGGTGGATACACCGTTTGCACTCCCGGACCGATGGTGACGGCAAGCCAGCAGCTTCCGCCCACCTCGAACAATACCCCCGAATCAAAGTGGCGCCACCGAATCGAATCACAACAGTAATATAATAGTTTCCGATGGAGCATGCTCGATGAAAAGGTGCGACCCTTTGTGTAGCCCGGTATAGCTCCTGTTTTAGTCATATATGCCAACTCACGGGAGTTGGGTCCACGTAATATACCTCGAGAACGTCGCCACCATCCTACTTCATTCTGGAATCTCCACCGCGTACACAATTGTTAAAGTGGTTTTCGGTATTGTCCGGCTATAAGACAATATCCGATCCGGGTCTCTTTAACAACCAATCGTTATTATAACCCGTAGTTATAACTTTAAAACATATTTTATACTTCAAAATAAAATATCATTCCAACCCAAATCTTTATCAAAAATAAAGATTAAATCATTTCCAAACCATTTCAAATATATCATCATACCATATCTTTCAATTCAAATATTTATCAAAGTAAATATCAAGTCATTTCTAACCATTTTTATTATAAAAACATTTTAATATCAAAATGTCATATCTTTCAAAACTTCGTTTCAAATCATTTTAATATACCAAAATATCATATCTTTTCGAAACCACATTTCAATCATTTAATATATCAAAATATCGTACCTTTAAAATCCTTTAGATTCAAAGATAACATTCATTCATTTCGATTCAACCCACTCTTTAAATGATTTATATTTCAACGATTTAATTCAATTAAAATCATTTTAAAAGTGTAATTATTATACTTTCAAGTCCAGTATTCAATTTTCAAAGTTCCAAACCATTCTAAGTTCGTTTGCTAAGTCAAAAACCATAATTATTACAATTTCAGCATTTCACAGCAAATAGAAAATGCTATTACAAGTTATACTTGAAAACACTTTGATTCAGCAAAGACAGCATTTAAAACTGCTGCTTAAACTCAGTTTTTAGTTGAATTATAGTTCAAAACAGAAAAGACAGCATTTCAGAAGTGCTGCGGTAGTTCAGATTTCAAAACAAAGGTTTTATTTGATTTCAGCAAAAATTGCAGACCACTATGGCATTTCCAGAGAATGCTATAAGAGACCTGAGTTCAATATTAGCCTATAAGTTCAACTACAGCATTTCAGACCTGCTGTAATAGCTCATTTTTCACAGTTTTAGTTCAATTCAGAAACCATAGCATTTCTGAACGCCATTAAGAGTAAATTCTAGGTTTTGTTGTATTTCCAGTAATTAAATAACTTTAATTCAAAACAAATAAACATTTTAGAAAATTCATTTTTAACATTTAAATGTTCATTAACATATCATTTGACATATTATTTTTATACAATAAATTTCATATAACTAAGTCCAATTTCAACAATTTACCAAATAAATTCAAGTGTAAAACTTTCCAATTCTTCACATTTCGACAAATAAACTTAACACTTATATTTTATTTTCATTTGAAAAAAATTTAACCAAATTTTCTATTTTTATTTAATTAACTTAAACCTTTAATTAAAACCAAATTCACCTTTTCCAATCAAGTTATATCTTAAAATTTCACCTTTCAACAGTCATTTATTCAACCACTTAAATTCATAGAAAAGTTCGATAATACTTTAATAAATCATCTAAATTAAGATTTAAATCAAAAATCATATTTACCAATTTCTAAATATAATTAAAGTCCATTTTATTTATATAGCTTAAACATAATTTTAACCAAAATTCCACATTCCAAACTTAGGGCATATTTCACAAATCAAATTTTAACCATTCATAAATTACATTTTTAACACGTAGAAAAATCACAATTTATTTATTTAAAACATTTCACAATCCATTTGAATCAAATTTCATAAATTTATATTTTAAAAATACTTAAAAATATTCAAAACACTTTATAGAATAACTACGGGTCTGTATATAGTTTTCTAACCTAGGTCAAGTGATACGGATATGTATCATTTCAATCCGCGGTTTAAAAAGAAAAATTCGGGTTCTATCATTTCAAACCCGCAATCCCAAGTCAAAATGAAAAATAAAAAAAACCATTCAGGCCTATCATTTTAGTCCGTAATGATTTTATTCTAACAGGGAACTTGCAGTGTGATCATATACAGAAATAATATAAACAATGTCAATATCGTAATATACAGTCATATATCAGATGTCAGGTGAGAATTAACAGTTTTAACATGGTAAAAACATGGCATAACATATCATATGATTCTCATTAACTTGCATAAACATTTTTATTACTAAATACTTGTCATCAATTCACTTTCCATAAGTATAAATGTCAGAGTGAGAAAGACTCACATTTTTCAAAGCTAGAGACCAAAACAACATACAAGCACGACTCCAAAGGCACGAAAAACACAATTGCATGACTTTTGATTTGAGTTTAAAGATAGCCAAGATATGATTTTGTATCAACAACCCAAAACAAAACAAACAAGACAATATATAAACATTCAACATAAAATAACATTGAAACAATTTTGAAATACAAAGCAAAATGAACAAGATAGATTGGACCTTGCTTCAACCACTTCAATGCTTGGCCTAAGGGACACTAATGCTTGGCTATGATGATGCTTTGGCTCAGGTATGACATCATATAGGTCAGGTGTAACATCATATAGGCAAGGCAACAAGTGGAGATGAAGGTGTAGTGGTGCAACATAAAGCATATATAGGGTCAAGGTTAAATAAGTTGAGTTTTTGTGACATTCTTGGATCGTCCATGGGCATGTGGTGGCTTGGCCATGCTTGTACAAGTCTGGACAGTAGCTGGAGCGGTGGCCAAAGATGGTGGAGTGGCTGGTGGTGGTGGCTAAGGGGTGGCCAAAGCAAGATATGGAGGGTAGGTGATGATATGTGTGGTCTAGGCAATGTTTTAAGGAGTTTTGTGGAAGTTTTTTGGTGCTAGCTTCAATGGATGGGCACAGCTTGGTCATGGTCTGATTTCTAGAGGGTTTTGGGTGATGTGGCAGAGGGTGGAGGTCAGTTCAGAGGTGGTGGAGGTGGCTATGGTGGTGGTTAAGGTGGTGGTTGAAGGAGATGAGGCAAAGGTGGTCAAACTAGCAATGTTCAAGGGCATTGTTGCATTTTTTGGAGTTTTGGCACCATGGTGGGCTCGTCCTTGGTCAAGACCAGAGGGGTAGCTGGTGATGATGGAAGGGAAGGGGTGTAGGAGGTGGTGGCCGTGGCTATGGAGGAGAGGCCAAGCAATACACATGAGAAAACAAGGCAAAATATAAGAAAACAATGGTAAAAGAAGAGCAAAAAGAAGTGGAAAAGAGGAGCCATTACCAAACCTTTCTAGCCATGAAAAATAAATTGGAGAGGAATGTTTTCATGTGAAAATGAGGTAAGAAATGCACAGCTACAAAAAAGAAAGGACGGTCAAAGGAAATTAAATCTATTAATTGGAAAAGAAACGGAAGAAGAAACGTTAAAACGGTTTCACGTTTCTTTGCTTTCAAACCTTTTAAACTTCCTATATATATATTCATATACATCTTAAATAACTGAAAAAACTTATAAATTTCAGTTAGAATTCGAAAATATAACAGATAAACAAAATATTAATAGTTAAATATTTATTAGATATGATTAAAATAAGAAAAATAGCACAGAAAATGAAAACTTGACTTAAGAATTAGAAATAACTTCAGTATACTTTGGAAAAATTTACTTTAATTTAAATACATGTAAAATGAATAAAATAAAGTAAAACACAGCAAATAAAAGTGAGTGCATAAAATAAATAAATAAATTTTAATTATATATAATTAAATTAAGAAAATGGCTTAAAATTGTAGACTAGGCTTTAAAACTAGAAATAAATTCAAATGAACTTTAGAAAAATTATATTATCATTTTAAAAATACTTAAAAGTCAAAATATACATAATATAAGATATTATCCCATATTAAAGTAAAATATAACAAAGAAGAAGTAACTTATACAATTTAAAATAGTCATTGTTAAATAACCCTATATACGCACAATATTGTAAAGGGTATAACTTTCACAATTTACATCCGATTTCAACGAAATGAAAAGTGGTGTTCTTAGAATTTTATGTACTTTCATAATAAAAGAAAAAAAATTAAATTTTTAAACTTTTAAAATTTTAAGTTGAAAGTCACAGTTTGACTATTTTGACCAAAATCAGCATTTCAGGCAAATATTCAACTTACACAAGTTTGGAATTATAACTCATATAAAAATCAAGATTATATTTAAATAATAAATTTAATCATTTCAAATAAGTAAAATAAGTTTTTAAATCAAAATCTTACATTAAAAATAATTAAAATATACAATAAAATAATTACAAAATACAGGGTTGTTACACTCTCCCCCACTCAAAACTTTTCGTCCCCGAAAAGGAATGAGGTATGGAAGGGCATAGAAAAGATAGAGTGAAATAGGATTAAGAAAAGATGGCAAGGAGACTGAAATTATACCTAATAACTGTTGTTATAGGTAAGTTTCGTAAGGTGCAGATTATCAAAGATTATAGAAAGATTTCTAAACAGAAAGATCATAGAAAGATGCATATACCAGTCTATAGCAAGATAAGGATGATAAGAACAACCAAAAGATAGTTTGAAAAACAAAATAAGGAAATGAATTTGAAAGCATGGAGATTTCAGCTTAAATAGAATATAAACCTTTACATAAGTTACATAAATTTTAACTATCTCAAATTTCATTATCTTATTATCCAATCATCTTAAATTAACAATTTTTTTTTAAACCATGGGTTAGAAAAATAATCATTTATTACACTCACAATTTATTTAATAAATTTTATTCTTCTTTATTCGTAATAAAAATTAAATTTATTCCTCTCAATATAGTTATCACTCATGTTCAATATACTTACACTTATTATAACTGCTTTCTTTTATTCTTAGTTCTTTTAACATCATTTTATTGTAAGTTATTCAATTTCCCTTTGTTATATTTACCTCTGTTAATCATTTTATAATTAAAATTTAAGTGTATAACATTTATTATAACCACTCAAATTTTATAAAAAAAAACTTTTTATATTGTATATTATTCAATTACTTTGTTAACTTCTAAAATTTTGGTAAGTTATATTTGAATGCAATTGTATTATATAAATAAAATTTCCAATTCAATCATTTCAAGCTTAAATCATTTATTCAATTTTTTTTTCTTTTTACAATTGAAATTATTCTTTAAAAATAGAATTTAAGAATTAAATTTCCTATTTCTTCAGACCATTTAGAGATAAGAAATAATATATATACATATATAATATGTCAAATCAAATTTCAATCATATATCTATATATATATATATATTATAAATCAAGTCATATTTTAGAAATTCAAATCAATTTCCCAAAACAAAGCTGTAGCAAGACTACAGAACAGTCTCTTAACTTCGAAACTCGAAAATGAACGTCGATGATGTCGCGATCATCACCGAAGTTATTTTCCAGCGAAAAAGAGAAGAGCACTAATTTCAAACCTTTAAAATTCTTTGAAAACAAAATTCTATTCAAAATACTTTAAATAATATAACCTTTTAAAACTTCAAACCAAAGTTCGAAATAGTCGGAATTTTAAATCCTCAAATTCTTGTTTTAAATTCAATTCAGTTCCCAAATAAATTTATAAACAAATATTTATAGATCTATTTGTAGAACAGTAAATGATAAATCAAGTATTATCATTTCAAATTATCAATTTAAATCATTTCATTAAGTTCCATAAATTTACTTATATATCAAAATTTATTTCATTAACCAAATTTTAAAATAATATTGTGTCAGTTTGTTCTGTCAAAGTGTTTTAGAAATCCTATCGATAACGTTGATCAGACGAATCGATCAGAAACCCAAATCAACGTCAACAACTCAAACAACACAATATATAAAAAACAAAACATAGATATACAAGTACAATTCAAAATGTTTAGAAGAATAGATTGGAAACAAAAGACAATATGATTAAATAACAGAGTAGGGAGGTGAATAAGCTTAAATAAATCACGGGCAACCTTAACCGGGTCAACCGTGACTTAAAGAATAAGATCAGTGTGGATTTTTCTGTGGTAAATCTATATTCGATCTCAAGAGTTAGAGTTTGAAATAACAAAGATATTAGCATCTAAACCAAGGATAGATAAGAATCTCTGGTGAATCGATGCTAACTGCAAAGGAGTTTCCCCCTTTTTCAATTAAATTTGAAATTGGCGTGACCGCCAACTCACTCGAAAGATCATTCGAAGCGGAGTTATGGAATGCTCCAGATTCAAAAAAAGATGAATAGTGAGGGATACGAATGGATGTTGGAACCGTAGGGAATGTTCCAAAATTCAAAGGAATCGAGTCAAAAGGGAGAGATTCAAACTCGAATGAAAGTGATTCTGTAAATACATTCACTCCATATGCTGAGTTTTGCCTAGAGCTACCAAATCTCTGATACCAACTGTAACGACTCGGTATTTTCAACCATTCGCATCCATTATATGTGCATAGGTAGACACTCATGCCGGAATTGAATTGCTAAAAATACCGCGTTGTAAATAAAAATTTGGCAAATCTCAGAATATACAGTAAATAAAAATCACAGATCACAAAGTATATAAAAATGCAGCGGAAGAAAAAGAGATAGTAGTTCATGAAGCTACTATATAAAATATAAGATACATCAGAGTTAAATAAGATACAACAGAAGAGTAACAGGATACATCAGGTACAAATCAGATACATCACTGAACCACTGGATACTGAAACAAAATAGATAGCTGGTTCTTCGAGGAAAGCTCCAACGCCGAAGGTGAATCGTGAATGCTAACTCAATCAATCTGACCCGAGCGTAAAGCAAAATACAAAACCTTCGAGTCAGGACATAAATACTTATAAACTGTAAATCAACTCAAGTGAACAGTAACAAAATGCATCAGTAACTTAAAGGACGCTTGGGACCGCCCATCCTCTAAGGATCCGTTAAACTATTTACTATGTAGTAATATACGCTATATACGATAGTGTCTAATCAGTAAAGTATAATCATATAGAAAATAGCGTTAAGGGGATGGTGAACCTTAACGCGGTCGGATCTTTAAAACCAAAATCGTAGTGGGCTCTATATAAGGATATGACACGGCACGCGAGGCAATGCCAGGGTGGATACACCGTTTGCACTCCTGGACCAGTGGTGACGGCTAGCCAGCAGCTTCCGCCCACCTCGAACAATACCCCCGAATCAAAGTGGCGCCACCGAATCGAATCACAACAGTAATAGAATAGTTTCCGATGGAGCATGCTCGATGAAAGGATGCGACCCTTTGTGCAGCCCGGTATAGCTCCTGTTTTAGTCATATATGCTAACTCACGGGAGTTGGGTCCACGTAATATACCTCGAGAACGTCGCCACCATCCTACTTCATTCTGGAATCTCCACCGCGTACACAGTTGTTAAAGTGGTTTTCGGTATTGTCCGGCTATAAGACAATATCCGATCCCGGTCTATTTAACAACCAATCGTTATTATAACCCGTAGTTATAACTTTAAAACATATTTTATACTTCAAAATAAAATATCATTCCAACCCAAATCTTTATCAAAAATAAAGATTAAATCATTTCCAAACCATTTCAAATATATCATCATACCATATCTTTCAATTCAAATATTTATCAAAGTAAATATCAAGTCATTTCTAACCATTTTTATTATCAAAACATTTTAATATCAAAATGTCATATCTTTCAAAACTTCATTTCAAATCATTTTAATATACCAAAATATCATATCTTTTCGAAACCACATTTCAATCATTTAATATATCAAAATATCGTATCTTTAAAATCCTTTAAATTCAAAGATAACATTCATTCATTTCGATTCAACCCACTCTTTAAATGATTTATATTTCAACAATTTAATTCAATTAAAATCATTTTAAAAGTGTAATTATTATACTTTCAAGTCCAGTATTCAATTTTCAAAGTTCCAAACCATTCTAAGTTCGTTTGCTAAGACAAAAACCATAATTATTATAATTTCAGCATTTCACAGCAAATAGAAAAAGCTATTACAAGTTATACTTGAAAACACTTTGATTCAGCAAAGACAGCATTTAAAACTGCTGTTTAAACTCAGTTTTTAGTTGAATTATAGTTCAAAACAGAAAAGACAGCATTTCAGAAGTGCTGCGGTAGTTCAGATTTCAAAACAAAGGTTTTATTTGATTTCAGCAAAAATTGCAGACCACTATGGCATTTCCAGAGAATGCTATAAGAGACCTGAGTTCAATATTAGCCTATAAGTTCAACTACAGCATTTCAGACCTGCTGTAATAGCTCATTTTTCACAGTTTTAGTTCAATTCAGAAACCATAGCATTTCTGAATGCCATTAAGAGTAAATTCTAGGTTTTGTTGTATTTCCAGTAATTAAATAACTTTAATTCAAAACAAATAAACATTTTAGAAAATTCATTTTTAACATTTAAATGTTCATTAACATATCATTTGACATATTATTTTTATACAATAAATTTCATATAACTAAGTCCAATTTCAACAATTTACCAAATAAATTCAAGTGTAAAAGTTTCCAATTCTTCACATTTCGACAAATAAACTTAACACTTATATTTTATTTTCATTTGACAAAAATTTAACCAAATTTCCTATTTTTATTTAATTAACTTAAACCTTTAATTAAAACCAAATTCACCTTTTCCAATCAAGTATATCTTAAAATTTCACCTTTCAACAGTCATTTATTCAACCACTTAAATTCATAGAAAAGTTCGATAATACTTTAATAAATCATCTAAATTAAGATTTAAATCAAAAATCATATTTACCAATTTCCAAATATAATTAAAGTCCATTTTATTTATATAGCTTAAACATCATTTTAACCAAAATTCCACATTCCAAACTTAGGGCATATTTCACAAATCAAATTTTAACCATTCATAAATTACATTTTTAACACATAGAAAAATCACAATTTATTTATTTAAAACATTTCACAATCCATTTGAATCAAATTTCATAAATTTATATTTTAAAAATACTTAAAAATATTCAAAACACTTTATAGAATAATCACGGGTCTGTATACAGTTTTCTAACCTAGGTCAAGTGATACGGATATGTATCATTTCAATCCGCAGTTTAAAAAGAAAAATTCGGGTTCTATCATTTCAAACCCGCAATCCCAAGTCAAAATGAAAAATAAAAAAAAACCATTCAGGCCTATCATTTCAGTCCGTAATGATTTTATTCTAACAGGGAACTTGCAGTGTGATCATATACAGAAATAATATAAACAATGTCAATATCGTAATATACAGTCATATATCAGATGTCAGGTGAGAATTAACAGTTTTAACATGGTAATAACATGGCATAACATATCATATGATTCTCATTAACTTGCATAAACATTTTTATTACTAAATACTTGTCATCAATTCACTTTCCATAAGTATAAATGTCAGAGTGAGAAAGACTCACATTTTTCAAAGCTAGAGACCAAAACAACATACAAGCACGACCCCAAAGGCACGACAAACACAATTGCACGACTTTTGATTTGAGTTGAAAGATAGCCAAGATATGATTTTGTATCAATAACCCAAAACAAAACAAACACGACAATATATAAACATTCAACATAAAATAACATTGAAACAATTTTGAAATACAAAGCAAAATGAACAAGATAGATTGGACCTTGCTTCAACCACTTCAATGCTTGGCCTAAGGGACACTTATGGTTGGCTATGATGATGCTTTGGCTCAGGTATGACATCATATAGGCCAGGTTTAACATCATATAGGCAAGGCAACAAGTGGAGATGAAGGTGTAGTGGTGCAACATAAAGCATATATAGGGTCAAGGTTAAATAAGTTGAGTTTTTGTGACATTCTTGGATCGGCCTTGGGCATGTGGTGGCTTGGCCATGCTTGTACAGGTCTGGACAGTAGCTGGAGCGACGGCCAAAGATGGTGGAGTGGCTGGTGGTGGTGGCTAAGGGGTGGCCAAAGCAAGATATGGAGGGTAGGTGATGATATGTGTGGTCTAGGCAATGTTTTAAGGAGTTTTGTGGAAGTTTTGTGGTGCTAGCTTCAATGGATGGGCACGGCTTGGTCATGGTCGGATTTCCAGAGGGTGTTGGGTGATGTGGAAGAGGGTGGAGGTCAGTTCAGAGGTGGTGGAGGTGGCTATGGTGGTGGTTAAGGTGGTGGTTGAAGGAGATGAGGCAAAGGTGGTCAAACTAGCATTGTTCAAGGGCATTGTTGCATTTTTTGGAGTTTTGGCACCATGGTGGGCTCGTCCTTGGTCAAGGCCAGAGGAGTAGCTGGTGATGATGGAAGGGAAGAGGTGTAGGAGGTGGTGGCCGTGGCTATGTAGGAGAGGCCAAGTAATACACATGAGAAAACAAGGCAAAATATAAGAAAACAATGGAAAACGAAGAGCAAAAAGAAGAGGAAAAGAGGAGCCATTACCAAACCTTTCTAGCCGTGAAAAATGAAGTGGAGAGGAATGTTTTCATGTGAAAATGAGGTAAGAAATGCACAGCTACAAAAAAGAAAGGACGGTCAAAGGAAATTAAATCTATTAATTGGAAAAGAAACGGAAGAAGAAACGTTAAAACGGTTTTACGTTTCTTTGCTTTCAAACCTTTTAAACTTCCTATATATATTCATATACATCTTAAATAACTGAAAACACTTATAAATTTCAGTTAGAATTCGAAAATATAACAGATAAACAAAATATTAATAATTAAATATTAATTAGATATGATTAAAATAAGAAAAATAGCACAGAAAATGAAAACTTGACTTAAGAATTAGAAATAACTTCAATATACTTTGGAAAAATTTACTTTAATTTAAATACATGTAAAATGAATATAATAAAGTAAAACACAGCAAATAAAAGTGAGTGCATAAAATAAATAAATAAATTTTAATTATATATAATTAAATTAAGAAAATGGCTTAAAATTGTAGACTAGGCTTTAAAACTAGAAATAAATTCAAATGAACTTTAGAAAAATTATATTATCATTTTAAAAATACTTAAAAGTCAAAATTTACATAATATAACATATTATCCCATATTAAAGTAAAATATAACAAAGAAGAAGTAACTTATACAATTTAAAATAGTCATTGTTAAAGAACCCTATATACGCACAATATTGTAAAGGGTATAACTTTCACAATTTACATCCGATTTCAATGAAACGAAATGTGGTGTTCTTAGAATTTTATGTACTTTCATAATAAAAGAAAAAAAATTAAATTTTTAAACTTTTAAAATTTTAAGTTGAAAGTCACAGTTTGACTATTTTGACCAAAATCAGCATTCAGGCAAATATTCAACTTACACCAGTTTGGAATTATAACTCATATAAAAATCAAGATTATATTTAAATAATAAATTTAGTCATTTCAAATAAGTAAAATAAGTTTTTAAATCAAAATCTTACATTAAAAATAATTAAAATATACAATAAAATAATTACAAAATACAGGGTTGTTACACTCTCCCCCACTCGGATTCAAATAATAACGACTCGGTATTTTCAACCATTCACATCCATTATAAGTGCATAGGTAGACGCTCATGCCGGAATTGAAAATCTCAAAATACCGCGTTGTAAATAAAAATTTGGCAAATCTTAGAATATACAGTAAATAAAAATCACAGATCACAGAGTATATAAAAATGCAGCGGAAGAAAAAGAGAGAGTAGTTCATGAAGATACTATATAAAATATAAGATACATCAGAGTTAAATAAGATACAATAGAAGAGTAACAGGATACATCAGGTACAAATCAGATACATCACTGAACCACTGAATAGTGAAACAAAATAGATAGCTGGATCTTCAAGGAAAGTTCCAACGCCGAAGGTGAATCTTGAATGCTAACTCAATCAATCTGACCCGAGCGTAAAGCAAAATACAAAACCCTCGAGTCAGGACATAAATACTTATAAACTGTAAATCAACTCAAGTGAACAGTAACAAAATGCATCAGTAACTTAAAGGATGCTTGGGACCGCCCATCCTCTAAGGATCCGTTAAACTATTTACTATGTAGTAATATACGCTATATACGGTAGTGTCTAATCAGTAAAGTATAATCATATAGAAAATAGCGTTAAGGGGATGGTGAACCTTAACGCGGTCTGATCTTAAAAACCAAAATCGTTGTGGGCTCGATATAAGGATATGACATGGCACGCGAGGCAATGCCAGGGTGGATACACCGTTTGCACTCCTGGACCGGTGGTGACGGCAAGCCAGCAGCTTCCGCCCACCTCGAACAATACCCCCGAATCAAAGTGGCGCCACCGAATCGAATCACAACAGTAATAGAATAGTTTCTGATGGAGCATGCTCGATGAAAGGGTGCGACCCTTTGTGTAGCCCGGTATAGCTCCTGTTTTAGTCATATATGCCAACTCACGGGAGTTGGGTCCACGTAATATACCTTGAAAACGTCGCCACCATCCTACTTCATTCTGGAATCTCCACCGCGTACACAGTTATTAAAGTGGTTTTCGGTATTGTCCGGCTATAAGAAAATATCTGATCCCGGTCTCTTTAACAACCAATCGTTATTATAACCCGTAGTTATAACTTTAACACATATTTTATACTTCAAAATAAAATATCATTCCAACCCAAATCTTTATCAAAAATAAAGATTAAATCATTTCCAAACCATTTCAAATATATCATCATACCCTATCTTTCAATTCAAATATTTATCAAAGTAAATATCAAGTCATTTCTAACCATTTTTATTATCAAAACATTTTAATATCGAAATGTCATATCTTTCAAAACTTCGTTTCAAATCATTTTAATATACCAAAATATCATATCTTTTCGAAACCACATTTCAATCATTTAATATATCAAAATATCGTATCTTTAAAATCCTTTAAATTCAAAGATAACATTCATTCATTTCGATTCAACCCACTCTTTAAATGATTTATATTTCAACGATTTAATTCAATTAAAATCATTTTAAAAGTGTAATTATTATACTTTCAAGTCCAGTATTCAATTTTCAAAGTTCCAAACCATTCTGAGTTCGTTTGCTAAGTCAAAAACCATAATTATTACAATTTCAGCATTTCACAGCAAATAGAAAAAGCTATTACAAGTTATACTTGAAAACACTTTGATTCAGCAAAGACAGCATTTAAAACTGCTGTTTAAACTCAGTTTTTAGTTGAATTATAGTTCAAAACAGAAAAGACAGCATTTCAGATGTGTTGAGGTAGTTCAGATTTCAAAACAAAGGTTTTATTTGATTTAAGCAAAAATTGCAGACCACTATGGCATTTCCAGAGAATGCTATAAGAGACCTGAGTTCAATATTAGCCTATAAGTTCAACTACAGCATTTCAGACCTGCTGTAATAGCTCATTTTTCACAGTTTTAGTTCAATTCAGAAACCATAGCATTTCTGAATGCCATTAAGAGTAAATTCTAGGTTTTGTTGTATTTCCAGTAATTAAATAACTTTAATTCAAACAAATAAACATTTTAGAAAATTCATTTTTAACATTTAAATGTTCATTAACATATCATTTGACTTATTATTTTTATACAATAAATTTCATATAATTGAGTCCAATTTCAACAATTTACCAAATAAATTCAAGTGTAAAAGTTTCTAATTCTTCACATTTCGACAAATAAACATAACACTTATATTTTATTTTCATTTGACAAAAATTAAACCAAATTTCCTATTTTTATTTAATTAACTTAAACCTTTAATTAAAACCATATTCACCTTTTCCAATCAAGTTATATCTTAAAATTTCACCTTTCAACAGTCATTTATTCAACCACTTAAATTCATAGAAAAGTTCGATAATACTTTAATAAATCATCTAAATTAAGATTTAAATCAAAAATCATATTTACCAATTTCCAAATATAATTAAAGTCCATTTTATTTATATAGCTTAAACATCATTTTAACCAAAATTCCACATTCCAAACTTAGGGCATATTTCACAAATCAAATTTTAACCATTCATAAATTACATTTTTAACACATAGAAAAATCACAATTTATTTATTTAAAACATTTCACAATCCATTTGAATCAAATTTCATAAATTTATATTTTAAAAATACTTAAAAATATTCAAAACACTTTATAGAATAACCACGGGTCTGTATACAGTTTTCTAACCTAGGTCAAGTGATACGGATATGTATCATTTCAATCCACAGTTTAAAAAGAAAAATTCGGGTTCTATCATTTCAAACCCGCAATCCCAAGTCAAAATGAAAAATAAAAAAAAACCATTCAGGCCTATCATTTCAGTCCGTAATGATTTTATTCTAACAGGGAACTTGCAGTGTGATCATATACAGAAATAATATAAACAATGTCAATATCGTAATATACAGTCATATATCAGATGTCAGGTGAGAATTAACAGTTTTAACATGGTAATAACATGGCATAACATATTATATGATTCTCATTAACTTGCATAAACATTTTTATTACTAAATACTTGTCATCAATTCACTTTCCATAAGTATAAATGTCAGAGTGAGAAAGACTCACATTTTTCAAAGCTAGAGACCAAAACAACATACAAGCACGACCCCAAAGGCACGACAAACACAATTGCACGACTTTTGATTTGAGTTGAAAGATAGCCAAGATATGATTTTGTATCAACAACCCAAAACAAAACAAACACGACAATATATAAACATTCAACATAAAATAACATTGAAACAATTTTGAAATACAAAGCAAAATGAACAAGATAGATTGGACCTTGCTTCAACCACTTCAATGCTTAGCCTAAGGGACACTTATGGTTGGCTATGATGATGCTTTGGCTCAGGTATGACATCATATAGGTCAGGTTTAACATCATATAGGCAAGGCAACAAGTGGAGATGAAGGTGTAGTGGTGCAACATAAAGCATATATAGGGTCAAGGTTAAATAAGTTGAGTTTTTGTGACATTCTTGGATCGGCCTTGGGCATGTGGTGGCTTGGCCATGCTTGTACAGGTCTGGACAGTAGCTGGAGCGATGGCCAAAGATGGTGGAGTGGCTGGTGGTGGTGGCTAAGGGGTGGCCAAAGCAAGATATGGAGGGTAGGTGATGATATGTGTGGTCTAGGCAATGTTTTAAGGAGTTTTGTGGAAGTTTTGTGGTGCTAGCTTCAATGGATGGGCACGGCTTGGTCATGGTCGGATTTCCAGAGGGTGTTGGGTGATGTGGAAGAGGGTGGAGGTCAGTTCAGAGGTGGTGGAGGTGGCTATGGTGGTGGTTAAGGTGGTGGTTGAAGGAGATGAGGCAAAGGTGGTCAAACTAGCATTGTTCAAGGGCATTGTTGCATTTTTTGGAGTTTTGGCACCATGGTGGGCTCGTCCTTGGTCAAGACCAGAGGAGTAGCTGGTGATGATGGAAGGGAAGAGGTGTAGGAGGTGGTGGCCGTGGCTATGTAGGAGAGGCCAAGCAATACACATGAGAAAACAAGGCAAAATATAAGAAAACAATGGAAAACGAAGAGCAAAAAGAAGAGGAAAAGAGGAGCCATTACCAAACCTTTCTAGCCGTGAAAAATGAAGTGGAGAGGAATGTTTTCATGTGAAAATGAGGTAAGAAATGCACAGCTACAAAAAAGAAAGGACGGTCAAAGGAAATTAAATCTATTAATTGGAAAAGAAACGGAAGAAGAAACGTTAAAACGGTTTTACGTTTCTTTGCTTTCAAACCTTTTAAACTTCCTATATATATTCATATACATCTTAAATAACTGAAAACACTTATAAATTTCAGTTAGAATTCGAAAATATAACAGATAAACAAAATATTAATAATTAAATATTAATTAGATATGATTAAAATAAGAAAAATAGCACAGAAAATGAAAACTTGACTTAAGAATTAGAAATAACTTCAATATATTTTGGAAAAATTTACTTTAATTTAAATACATGTAAAATGAATATAATAAAGTAAAACACAGCAAATAAAAGTGAGTGCATAAAATAAATAAATAAATTTTAATTATATATAATTAAATTAAGAAAATGGCTTAAAATTGTAGACTAGGCTTTAAAACTAGAAATAAATTCAAACGAACTTTAGAAAAATTATATTATCATTTTAAAAATACTTAAAAGTCAAAATTTACATAATATAACATATTATCCCATATTAAAGTAAAATATAACAAAGAAGAAGTAACTTATACAATTTAAAATAGTCATTGTTAAAGAACCCTATATACGCACAATATTGTAAAGGGTATAACTTTCACAATTTACATCCGATTTCAATGAAACGAAATGTGGTGTTCTTAGAATTTTATGTACTTTCATAATAAAAGAAAAAAAAATTAAATTTTTAAACTTTTAAAATTTTAAGTTGAAAGTCACAGTTTGACTATTTTGACCAAAATCAGCATTCAGGCAAATATTCAACTTACACCAGTTTGGAATTATAACTCATATAAAAATCAAGATTATATTTAAATAATAAATTTAGTCATTTCAAATAAGTAAAATAAGTTTTTAAATCAAAATCTTACATTAAAAATAATTAAAATATACAATAAAATAATTACAAAATACAGGGTTGTTACACTCTCCCCCACTCGGATTCAAATAATAACGACTCGGTATTTTCAACCATTCACATCCATTATAAGTGCATAGGTAGACGCTCATGCCGGAATTGAAAATCTCAAAATACCGCGTTGTAAATAAAAATTTGGCAAATCTTAGAATATACAGTAAATAAAAATCACAGATCACAGAGTATATAAAAATGCAGCGGAAGAAAAAGAGAGAGTAGTTCATGAAGATACTATATAAAATATAAGATACATCAGAGTTAAATAAGATACAATAGAAGAGTAACAGGATACATCAGGTACAAATCAGATACATCACTGAACCACTGAATAGTGAAACAAAATAGATAGCTGGATCTTCAAGGAAAGTTCCAACGCCGAAGGTGAATCTTGAATGCTAACTCAATCAATCTGACCCGAGCGTAAAGCAAAATACAAAACCCTCGAGTCAGGACATAAATACTTATAAACTGTAAATCAACTCAAGTGAACAGTAACAAAATGCATCAGTAACTTAAAGGATGCTTGGGACCGCCCATCCTCTAAGGATCCGTTAAACTATTTACTATGTAGTAATATACGCTATATACGGTAGTGTCTAATCAGTAAAGTATAATCATATAGAAAATAGCGTTAAGGGGATGGTGAACCTTAACGCGGTCTGATCTTAAAAACCAAAATCGTTGTGGGCTCGATATAAGGATATGACATGGCACGCGAGGCAATGCCAGGGTGGATACACCGTTTGCACTCCTGGACCGGTGGTGACGGCAAGCCAGCAGCTTCCGCCCACCTCGAACAATACCCCCGAATCAAAGTGGCGCCACCGAATCGAATCACAACAGTAATAGAATAGTTTCTGATGGAGCATGCTCGATGAAAGGGTGCGACCCTTTGTGTAGCCCGGTATAGCTCCTGTTTTAGTCATATATGCCAACTCACGGGAGTTGGGTCCACGTAATATACCTTGAAAACGTCGCCACCATCCTACTTCATTCTGGAATCTCCACCGCGTACACAGTTATTAAAGTGGTTTTCGGTATTGTCCGGCTATAAGAAAATATCTGATCCCGGTCTCTTTAACAACCAATCGTTATTATAACCCGTAGTTATAACTTTAACACATATTTTATACTTCAAAATAAAATATCATTCCAACCCAAATCTTTATCAAAAATAAAGATTAAATCATTTCCAAACCATTTCAAATATATCATCATACCCTATCTTTCAATTCAAATATTTATCAAAGTAAATATCAAGTCATTTCTAACCATTTTTATTATCAAAACATTTTAATATCGAAATGTCATATCTTTCAAAACTTCGTTTCAAATCATTTTAATATACCAAAATATCATATCTTTTCGAAACCACATTTCAATCATTTAATATATCAAAATATCGTATCTTTAAAATCCTTTAAATTCAAAGATAACATTCATTCATTTCGATTCAACCCACTCTTTAAATGATTTATATTTCAACGATTTAATTCAATTAAAATCATTTTAAAAGTGTAATTATTATACTTTCAAGTCCAGTATTCAATTTTCAAAGTTCCAAACCATTCTGAGTTCGTTTGCTAAGTCAAAAACCATAATTATTACAATTTCAGCATTTCACAGCAAATAGAAAACGCTATTACAAGTTATACTTGAAAACACTTTGATTCAGCAAAGACAGCATTTAAAACTGCTGTTTAAACTCAGTTTTTAGTTGAATTATAGTTCAAAACAGAAAAGACAGCATTTCAGATGTGTTGAGGTAGTTCAGATTTCAAAACAAAGGTTTTATTTGATTTAAGCAAAAATTGCAGACCACTATGGCATTTCCAGAGAATGCTATAAGAGACCTGAGTTCAATATTAGCCTATAAGTTCAACTACAGCATTTCAGACCTGCTGTAATAGCTCATTTTTCACAGTTTTAGTTCAATTCAGAAACCATAGCATTTCTGAATGCCATTAAGAGTAAATTCTAGGTTTTGTTGTATTTCCAGTAATTAAATAACTTTAATTCAAAACAAATAAACATTTTAGAAAATTCATTTTTAACATTTAAATGTTCATTAACATATCATTTGACTTATTATTTTTATACAATAAATTTCATATAACTGAGTCCAATTTCAACAATTTACCAAATAAATTCAAGTGTAAAAGTTTCTAATTCTTCACATTTCGACAAATAAACATAACACTTATATTTTATTTTCATTTGACAAAAATTTAACCAAATTTCCTATTTTTATTTAATTAACTTAAACCTTTAATTAAAACCATATTCACCTTTTCCAATCAAGTTATATCTTAAAATTTCACCTTTCAACAGTCATTTATTCAACCACTTAAATTCATAGAAAAGTTCGATAATACTTTAATAAATCATCTAAATTAAGATTTAAATCAAAAATTATATTTACCAATTTCCAAATATAATTAAAGTCCATTTTATTTATATAGCTTAAACATCATTTTAACCAAAATTCCACATTCCAAACTTAGGGCATATTTCACAAATCAAATTTTAACCATTCATAAATTACATTTTTAACACATAGAAAAATCACAATTTATTTATTTAAAACATTTCACAATCCATTTGAATCAAATTTCATAAATTTATATTTTAAAAATACTTAAAAATATTCAAAACACTTTATAGAATAACCACGGGTCTGTATACAGTTTTCTAACCTAGGTCAAGTGATACGGATATGTATCATTTCAATCCACAGTTTAAAAAGAAAAATTCGGGTTCTATCATTTCAAACCCGCAATCCCAAGTCAAAATGAAAAATAAAAAAAAACCATTCAGGCCTATCATTTCAGTCCGTAATGATTTTATTCTAACAGGGAACTTGCAGTGTGATCATATACAGAAATAATATAAACAATGTCAATATCGTAATATACAGTCATATATCAGATGTCAGGTGAGAATTAACAGTTTTAACATGGTAATAACATGGCATAACATATCATATGATTCTCATTAACTTGCATAAACATTTTTATTACTAAATACTTGTCATCAATTCACTTTCCATAAGTATAAATGTCAGAGTGAGAAAGACTCACATTTTTCAAAGCTAGAGACCAAAACAACATACAAGCACGACCCCAAAGGCACGACAAACACAATTGCACGACTTTTGATTTGAGTTGAAAGATAGCCAAGATATGATTTTGTATCAACAACCCAAAACAAAACAAACACGACAATATATAAACATTCAACATAAAATAACATTGAAACAATTTTGAAATACAAAGCAAAATGAACAAGATAGATTGGACCTTGCTTCAACCACTTCAATGCTTAGCCTAAGGGACACTTATGGTTGGCTATGATGATGCTTTGGCTCAGGTATGACATCATATAGGTCAGGTTTAACATCATATAGGCAAGGCAACAAGTGGAGATGAAGGTGTAGTGGTGCAACATAAAGCATATATAGGGTCAAGGTTAAATAAGTTGAGTTTTTGTGACATTCTTGGATCGGCCTTGGGCATGTGGTGGCTTGGCCATGCTTGTACAGGTCTGGACAGTAGCTGGAGCGACGGCCAAAGATGGTGGAGTGGCTGGTGGTAGTGGCTAAGGGGTGGCCAAAGCAAGATATGGAGGGTAGGTGATGATATGTGTGGTCTAGGCAATGTTTTAAGGAGTTTTGTGGAAGTTTTGTGGTGCTAGCTTCAATGGATGGGCACGGCTTGGTCATGGTCGGATTTCCAGAGGGTGTTGGGTGATGTGGAAGAGGGTGGAGGTCAGTTCAGAGGTGGTGGAGGTGGCTATGGTGGTGGTTAAGGTGGTGGTTGAAGGAGATGAGGCAAAGGTGGTCAAACTAGCATTGTTCAAGGGCATTGTTGCATTTTTTGGAGTTTTGGCACCATGGTGGGCTCGTCCTTGGTCAAGACCAGAGGAGTAGCTGGTGATGATGGAAGGGAAGAGGTGTAGGAGGTGGTGGCCGTGGCTATGTAGGAGAGGCCAAGCAATACACATGAGAAAACAAGGCAAAATATAAGAAAACAATGGAAAACGAAGAGCAAAAAGAAGAGGAAAAGAGGAGCCATTACCAAACCTTTCTAGCCGTGAAAAATGAAGTGGAGAGGAATGTTTTCATGTGAAAATGAGGTAAGAAATGCACAGCTACAAAAAAGAAAGGACGGTCAAAGGAAATTAAATCTATTAATTGGAAAAGAAACGGAAGAAGAAACGTTAAAACGGTTTTACGTTTCTTTGCTTTCAAACCTTTTAAACTTCCTATATATATTCATATACATCTTAAATAACTGAAAACACTTATAAATTTCAGTTAGAATTCGAAAATATAACAGATAAACAAAATATTAATAATTAAATATTAATTAGATATGATTAAAATAAGAAAAATAGCACAGAAAATGAAAACTTGACTTAAGAATTAGAAATAACTTCAATATACTTTGGAAAAATTTACTTTAATTTAAATACATGTAAAATGAATATAATAAAGTAAAACACAGCAAATAAAAGTGAGTGCATAAAATAAATAAATAAATTTTAATTATATATAATTAAATTAAGAAAATGGCTTAAAATTGTAGACTAGGCTTTAAAACTAGAAATAAATTCAAATGAACTTTAGAAAAATTATATTATCATTTTAAAAATACTTAAAAGTCAAAATTTACATAATATAACATATTATCCCATATTAAAGTAAAATATAACAAAGAAGAAGTAACTTATACAATTTAAAATAGTCATTGTTAAAGAACCCTATATACGCACAATATTGTAAAGGGTATAACTTTCACAATTTACATCCGATTTCAATGAAACGAAATGTGGTGTTCTTAGAATTTTATGTACTTTCATAATAAAAGAAAAAAAAATTAAATTTTTAAACTTTTAAAATTTTAAGTTGAAAGTCACAGTTTGACTATTTTGACCAAAATCAGCATTCAGGCAAATATTCAACTTACACCAGTTTGGAATTATAACTCATATAAAAATCAAGATTATATTTAAATAATAAATTTAGTCATTTCAAATAAGTAAAATAAGTTTTTAAATCAAAATCTTACATTAAAAATAATTAAAATATACAATAAAATAATTACAAAATACAGGGTTGTTACACTCTCCCCCACTCGGATTCAAATAATAACGACTCGGTATTTTCAACCATTCACATCCATTATAAGTGCATAGGTAGACGCTCATGCCGGAATTGAAAATCTCAAAATAACACGTTGTAAATAAAAATTTGGCAAATCTTAGAATATACAGTAAATAAAAATCACAGATCACAGAGTATATAAAAATGCAGCGGAAGAAAAAGAGATAGTAGTTCATGAAGCTACTATATAAAATATAAGATACATCAGAGTTAAATAAGATACAATAGAAGAGTAACAGGATACATCAGGTACAAATCAGATACATCACTGAACCACTGAATAGTGAAACAAAATAGATAGCTGGATCTTCAAGGAAAGTTCCAACGCCGAAGGTGAATCTTGAATGCTAACTCAATCAATCTGACCCGAGCGTAAAGCAAAATACAAAACCCTCGAGTCAGGACATAAATACTTATAAACTGTAAATCAACTCAAGTGAACAGTAACAAAATGCATCAGTAACTTAAAGGATGCTTGGGACCGCCCATCCTCTAAGGATCCGTTAAACTATTTACTATGTAGTAATATACGCTATATACGGTAGTGTCTAATCGGTAAAGTATAATCATATAGAAAATAGCGTTAAGGGGATGGTGAACCTTAACGCGGTCTGATCTTAAAAACCAAAATCGTTGTGGGCTCGATATAAGGATATGACATGGCACGCGAGGCAATGCCAGGGTGGATACACCGTTTGCACTCCTGGACCGGTGGTGACGGCAAGCCAGCAGCTTCCGCCCACCTCGAACAATACCCCCGAATCAAAGTGGCGCCACCGAATCGAATCACAACAGTAATAGAATAGTTTCTGATGGAGCATGCTCGATGAAAGGGTGCGACCCTTTGTGTAGCCCGGTATAGCTCCTGTTTTAGTCATATATGCCAACTCACGGGAGTTGGGTCCACGTAATATACCTTGAAAACGTCGCCACCATCCTACTTCATTCTGGAATCTCCACCGCGTACACAGTTATTAAAGTGGTTTTCGGTATTGTCCGGCTATAAGAAAATATCTGATCCCGGTCTCTTTAACAACCAATCGTTATTATAACCCGTAGTTATAACTTTAACACATATTTTATACTTCAAAATAAAATATCATTCCAACCCAAATCTTTATCAAAAATAAAGATTAAATCATTTCCAAACCATTTCAAATATATCATCATACCCTATCTTTCAATTCAAATATTTATCAAAGTAAATATCAAGTCATTTCTAACCATTTTTATTATCAAAACATTTTAATATCGAAATGTCATATCTTTCAAAACTTCGTTTCAAATCATTTTAATATACCAAAATATCATATCTTTTCGAAACCACATTTCAATCATTTAATATATCAAAATATCGTATCTTTAAAATCCTTTAAATTCAAAGATAACATTCATTCATTTAGATTCAACCCACTCTTTAAATGATTTATATTTCAACGATTTAATTCAATTAAAATCATTTTAAAAGTGTAATTATTATACTTTCAAGTCCAGTATTCAATTTTCAAAGTTCCAAACCATTCTGAGTTCGTTTGCTAAGTCAAAAACCATAATTATTACAATTTCAGCATTTCACAACAAATAGAAAAAGCTATTACAAGTTATACTTGAAAACACTTTGATTCAGCAAAGACAGCATTTAAAACTGCTGTTTAAACTCAGTTTTTAGTTGAATTATAGTTCAAAACAGAAAAGACAGCATTTCAGATGTGTTGAGGTAGTTCAGATTTCAAAACAAAGGTTTTATTTGATTTAAGCAAAAATTGCAGACCACTATGGCATTTCCAGAGAATGCTATAAGAGACCTGAGTTCAATATTAGCCTATAAGTTCAACTACAGCATTTCAGACCTGCTGTAATAGCTCATTTTTCACAGTTTTAGTTCAATTCAGAAACCATAGCATTTCTGAATGCCATTAAGAGTAAATTCTAGGTTTTGTTGTATTTCCAGTAATTAAATAACTTTAATTCAAAACAAATAAACATTTTAGAAAATTCATTTTTAACATTTAAATGTTCATTAACATATCATTTGACTTATTATTTTTATACAATAAATTTCATATAACTGAGTCCAATTTCAACAATTTACCAAATAAATTCAAGTGTAAAAGTTTCCAATTCTTCACATTTCGACAAATAAACATAACACTTATATTTTATTTTCGTTTGACAAAAATTTAACCAAATTTCCTATTTTTATTTAATTAACTTAAACCTTTAATTAAAACCAAATTCACCTTTTCCAATCAAGTTATATCTTAAAATTTCACCTTTCAACAGTCATTTATTCAACCACTTAAATTCATAGAAAAGTTCGATAATACTTTAATAAATCATCTAAATTAAGATTTAAATCAAAAATCATATTTACCAATTTCCAAATATAATTAAAGTCCATTTTATTTATATAGCTTAAACATCATTTTAACCAAAATTCCACATTCCAAACTTAGGGCATATTTCACAAATCAAATTTTAACCATTCATAAATTACATTTTTAACACATAGAAAAATCACAATTTATTTATTTAAAACATTTCACAATCCATTTGAATCAAATTTCATAAATTTATATTTTAAAAATACTTATAGAATAACCACGGGGCTGTATATAGTTTTCTAATCTAGGTCAAGTGATACGGATATGTATCATTTCAATCCGCAGTTTAAAAAGAAAAATCAGGGTTCTATCATTTCAAACCCGTAATCCCAAGTCAAAATAAAAAATAAAAAATAACCATTTAGGCCTACCATTTCAGTCCGTAATGATTTTATTCTAACAGGGAACTTGTAGTGTGATCGTATACAGAAATAATATAAACAATGTCAATATCGTAATATACAGTCATATATCAGATGTCAGGTGAGAATTAACAGTTTTAACATGGTAATAACATGGCATAACATGTCATATGATTCTCATTAACTTTCATAAACATTTTTATTACTAAATACTTGTCATCAATTCACTTTCCATAAGTATAAATGTCAGAGTGAGAAAGATTCACATTTTTCAAAGCTAGAGACCAAAACAACATACAAGCACGACTCCAAAGGCACGACAAACACAATTGCACGACTTTTGATTTGAGTTGAAAGATAGCCAAGATATGATTTTGTATCAACAACCCAAAACAAAACAAACAAGACAATATATAAACATTCAACATAAAATAACATTGAAACAATTTTGAAATACAAAGAAAAATGAACAAGATAGATTGGACCTTGCTTCAACCACTTCACTGCTTGGCCTAAGGGACAATTATGATTGGCTATGATGATGCTTTGGCTCAGGTATGACATCATATAGGTCAGGTTTAACATCATATAGGCAAGGCAACAAGTGGAGATGAAGGTGTAGTGGTGCAACATAAAGCATATATAGGGTCAAGGTTAAATAAGTTGAGTTTTTGTGACATTCTTGGATCGGCCATGGGCATGTGGTGGCTTGGCCATGCTTGTACAGGTCTGGACAGTAGCTGGAGCGGCGGCCAAAGATGGTGGAGTGGCTGGTGGGGGTGGCTAAGGGGTGGCCAAAGCAAGATATGGTGGGTAGGTGATGATATGTGTGGTCTAGGCAATGTTTTAAGGAGTTTTGTGGAAGTTTTGTTGTGCTAGCTTCAATGGATGGGCACGGCTTGGTCATGGTCTGATTTCCAGAGGGTGTTAGGTGATGTGGCAGAGGGTGGAGGTCAGGTCAGAGGTGGTGAAGGTGGCTATGGTGGTGGTTAAGGTGGTGGTTGAAGGAGATGAGGCAAAGCTGGTCAAACTAGCATCGTTCAAGGGCATTGTTGCATTTTTTGGAGTTTTGGCACCATGGTGGGCTCGACCTTGGTCAAGTCCAGAGGGGTAGCTGGTGATGATGGAAGGGAAGAGGTGTAGGAGGTGGTGGCCGTGGCTATGTAGGAGAGGCCAAGCAATACACATGAGAAAACAAGGCAAAATATAAGAAAACAATGGAAAAAGAAGAGCAAAAAGAAGAGGAAAAGAGGAGCCATTACCAAACCTTTCTAGCCGTGAAAAATGAAGTGGAGAGGAATGTTTTCACGTGAAAATGAGGTAATAAATGCACAGCTACAAAAAAGAAAGGACGGTCAAAGGAAATTAAATCTATTAATTGGAAAAGAAACGGAAGAAGAAACGTTAAAACGGTTTTACGTTTCTTTGCTTTCAAACCTTTTAAACTTCCTATATATATATTCATGTACATCTTAAATAACTGAAAACACTTATAAATTTCAGTTAGAATTCAAAAATATAACAGATAAACAAAATATTAATAATTAAATATTAATTAGATATGATTAAAATAAGAAAAATAGCACAGAAAATGAAAACTTGACTTAAGAATTAGAAATAACTTCAATATACTTTGGAAAAATTTACTTTAATTTAAATACATGTAAAATGAATAAAATAAAGTAAAACACAGCAAATAAAAGTGAGTTCATAAAATAAATAAATAAATTTTAATTATATATAATTAAATTAAGAAAATGGCTTAAAATTGTAGACTAGGCTTTAAAATTAGAAATAAATTCAAATGAACTTTAGAAAAATTATATTATCATTTTAAAAATACTTAAAAGTCAAAATATACATAATATAACATATTATCCCATATTAAAGTAAAATATAACAAAGAAGAAGTAACTTATACAATTTAAAATAGTCATTGTTAAATAACCCTATATACGCACAATATTGTAAAGGGTATAACTTTCACAATTTACATCCGATTTCAACGAAACGAAAAGTGGTGTTCTTAGAATTTTATGTACTTTCATAATAAAAGAAAAAAAAATTTAAACTTTTAAAATTTTAAGTTGAAAGTCACAGTTTGACTATTTTGACCAAAATCAGCATTTCAGGCAAATATTCAACTTACACAAGTTTGGAATTATAACTCATATAAAAATCAAGATGATATTTAAATAATAAATTTAATCATTTCAAATAAGTAAAATAAGATTTTAAATAAAAATCTTACATTAAAAATAATTAAAATATACAATAAAATAATAACAAAATACAGGGTTGTTACACTCTCCCCCACTCAAAACTTTTCGTCCCCGAAAAGGAATGAGGTATGGAAGGGCACAGAAAAGATAGAGTGAAATAGGATTAAGAAAAGATGGTAAGGAGATTGAAATTATACCTGATAACTGTTGTTATAGGTAAGTTTCGCACGGTGCAGATTATCAAAGATTATAGAAAGATTTCTAAACAGAAAGATCATAGAAAGATGCATATACCAGTCTATAGCAAGATAAGGATGATAAGAACAACTAAAAGATAGTTTGAAAAACAAAATAAGGAAATGAATTTGAAAGCATGGAGATTTCAGCTTAAATAGAAAATAAACCTTTACACAAGTTACATAAATCTTAACTATCTCAAATTTCATTATCTTATTATCCAATCATCTTAAATTAACATTTTTTTTTTAAAACCATGGGTTAGAAAAAGAATCATTTATTACACTCACAATGTATTTAATAAATTTTATTCTTCTTTATTCCTAATAAAAATTAAATTTATTCCTCTCAATATATTTATCACTCATGTTCAATATACTTACACTTATTATAACTGCTTTCTTTTATTCTTAGTTCTTTTAACATCGTTTTATTGTAAGTTATTCAATTTCCCTTTATTATATTTACCTCCATTAATCATTTTATAATTAAAATTTAAGTGTATAACATTTATTATATCCACTCAAATTTTATAAAAAAAAACTTTTTATATTGTATATTATTCAATTACATTGTTAACTTCTAAAATTTTGGTAAGTTATATTTGAATGAAATTGTATTATACAAATAAAATTTCCAATTCAATCATTTCAAGCTTAAATCATTTATTCAATTTTTTTTTCTTTTTATAATTGAAATTATTCTTTAAATATAGAATTTAAGAATTAAATTTCCGATTTCTTCAGACCATTTAGAGATAAGAAATAATATACATACATATATAATATGTCAAATCAAATTTCAATCATATATATATATATTATAAATCAATTCATATTTTAGAAATTCAAATCAATTTCCCAAAAAAAAGCTGTAGCAAGACTACAGAACAGTCTCTTAACTTCGAAACTCGAAAATGAACGTCGATGATGCCGCGATCATCACCGAAGTTATTTTCCAGCGACAAAGAGAAGAGCACTAATTTTAAACCTTTAAAATTCTTTGAAAACAAAATTCTATTCAAAATACTTTAAATAATATAACCTTTTAAAACTTTAAACCAAAGTTCGGAATAATCGAAATTTTAAATCCTCAAATTCTTGTTTTAAATTCAATTCAGTTCCCAAAAAAATTTATAAACAAATATTTATAGATCTATTTGTAGAACAGTAAATGATAAATCAAGTATTATCATTTCAAATTATCAATTTAAATCATTTCATTAAGTTCCATAAATTTACTTATATATCAAAATTTATTTCATTTACCAAATTTTAAAATAATATTGTGTCAGTTTGTTCTGTCAAACTATTTTAGAAATCCTATCGATAACGTTGATTAGACGAATCGATCAAAAACCCAAATCAACATCAACAACTCAAACAACACAATATATAAAACAAAACATAGATATACAAGTACAATTCAAAATGTTTAGAAGAATAGATTGGAAACAAAAGACAATATGATTAAATAACAGAGTAGGGAGGTGGATAAGCTTAAATAAATCACGGGCAACCTTAACCGTGTCAACCGTGACTTAAAGAATAAGATCAATGTGGATTTTTTTGTCGTAAATCTACATTCGATCTCAAGAGTTAGAGTTTGAAATAACAAAGTATTAGCATCTAAACCAAGGATAGAGAAGAATCTCTGGTGAATCGATGCTAACTGCAAAGGAGTTTTCCCCCTTTTTCAATTAAATTTGAAATTGGCGTGACCGCCAACTCACTAGAAAGATCATTCGAAGCGAAGTTATGGAATGCTCCAGAGTCAAAAAAAGATGAATAGTGAGGGATACGAATGGATTTTGGAACCGTAGGGAATGTTCCAAAATTCAAAGGAATCGAGTCAAAAGGGAGAGATTCAAAGTCGAATGAAAGTGATTTTGTAAATACATTCACTCTATATGCTGAGTTTTGCCTAGAGCTACCAAAGCTCTGATACCAACTGTAACGACTCGGTATTTTCAACCATTCGCATCCATTATAAGTGCATAGGTAGACACTCATGCCGGAATTGAATTGCTCAAAATACCGCGTTGTAAATAAAAATTTGGCAAATCTCAGAATATACAGTAAATAAAAATCATAGTTCACAGAGTATATAAAAATGCAGCGGAAGAAAACGAGATAGTAGTTCATGAAGCTACTATATAAAATATAAGATACATCAGAGTTAAATAAGATACAACAGAAGAGTAACAGGATACATCAGGTACAAATCAGATACATCACTGAACCACTGGATACTGAAACAAAATAGATAGCTGGATCTTCAAGGAAAGCTCCAACGTCGAAGGTGAATCTTGAATGCTAACTCAATCAATCTGACCCGAGCGTAAAGAAAAATACAAAACCCTCGAGTCAGGACATAAATACTTATGAACTGTAAATCAACTCAAGTGAACAGTAACAAAATACATCAGTAACTTAAAGGATGCTTGGGACCGCCCATCCTCTAAGGATCCGTTAAACTATTTACTATGTAGTAATATACGCTATATACGGTAGTGTCTAATCAGAAAAGTATAATCATATAGAAAATAGCGTTAAGGGGATGGTGAAACTTAACGCGGTCGGATCTTTAAAACCAAAATCGTAGTGGGCTCGATATAAGGATATGACACGGCACGCGAGGCAATGCCAGGGTGGATACACCGTTTGCACTACCGGACCGGTGGTGACGGCAAGCCAGTAGCTTCCGCCCACCTCGAACAATACCCCCGAATCAAAGTGGCGCCACCGAATCGAATCACAACAGTAATAGAATAGTTTCCGATAGAGCATGCTCGATGAAAGGATGCGACCCTTTGTGTAGCCCGGTATAGCTCCTGTTTTAGTCATATATGCCAACTCACGGGAGTTGGGTCCATGTAATATACCTCGAGAACGTCGCCACCATCCTACTTCATTCTGGAATCTCCACCGCGTACACAGTTGTTAAAGTGGTTTTCGTTATTGTCCGGCTATAAGACAATATCCGATCCCGGTCTATTTAACAACCAATCGTTATTATAACCCGTAGTTATAACTTTAAAACATATTTTATACTTCAAAATAAAATATCATTCCAACCCAAATCTTTATCAAAAATAAAGATTAAATCATTTCCAAACCATTTGAAATATATCATCATACCATAACTTTCAATTCAAATATTTATCAAAGTAAATATCAAGTCATTTCTAACCATTTTTATTATCAAAACATTTTAATATCAAAATGTCATATCTTTCAAAACTTCGTTTCAAATCTGTAACGACCCAGGATTTTGAATAATTTAAATTGAGAATATTTAATTTATTTTAAATATTTGAATAATGGTTTGGATTGAATTTTCAATATAACTTTGAATTTGGCGGTTAAATTATAGAATTTAATCTATAGAGAGTTGAATAAAAATTTGATCTTCAAATTTTAAGCCAATTAAAAATATTTCAAAGGCTTGTAAAATTCATATTGATAATACTGAAGGTAATAGAAGCTTCAGAAATTAATTTGGAAGTGAATTGCTCAGTTTTGAATTTAATTGTTCGAATCGATATTGAAAAATAGCTGTCCGAGGCACAGTCTCGGAATTCGACGAAACAAGTTCCATTAGGTCCGTAATATTGAATTATTGCCGGATTTCAAATTTCGTATTTTTTGGAGTTAATATGTGAGCACACGACACGTAAACGCGTCGAAATTTTCAATGATTTAAATTTAAATTTAAATATAAATTTAGGCTTCCTTTTCTCACGCCTAAATTCACGCGATTCTCTCTGCAAAATCACAAAAACGAGATCGTGCAAACCATACTCTTCCACGTTTTAAATTCACGCATCCCTCTCCCTTCTTTCCTCAGTTACAAAATCAAAACGCAGAAGAAAAAAAAGAACAATAATGGCCGCAGCCGAGTGTAAATAAAAAAAAAAGAAATTGAAGCAAGTCGAATTCATGATGGCGATCGTCATGGAGGAGGCTCGTGCTAGGGCATTGGGGTGTCGCGACGGCTGGACTCAGGCGCGACATTTGGGGGAAATCAATCGCGACCGCATGCGCATCGCCGCGAAGCTCGGCATGTCATGAAGGCATGGCGGCGATTTAAGGAGCGGCGGCATATGGATTGGAGTCGTGGTGATTGTGATGGTGTAGGGTTGCGTGTGCGCGCAGGTAGGAGGCGCGGCGCCGTGGTGGTTCGAGTCGCGCGCGAAGGCGAGATGATGGCGGCGGTCTAGGGCTCGCGCATGGGGGTACTCGTGGCGATGTAATTGGGGAAGTGGCGCGCGTGCGAGGTGATGGCCGTGGGTTTGGCGACTGGGTGCACGGCAGTAAGGTGAATTAAATTTTAGCTTGCGTTAATTTTTTTTTATTTTATTTTAATACACTGCAGATTTTTATAGAAAAAAAAAATGTGAAACCAGTATTTTAATTTTTACAGTAAGTTAAAACAATTTAATTTCTTGAATTATCTAGAAAACTGTAGATATATATATATATATATATAAATAAATAGTTTTATACCGAAAAAGAAAATTTGTTTACAGTTCAAATTATTAGTTCAAAAATAAAACCCTTGGTTAATTTAAATAAATTAAAAAAAAAGGAAATTTAAATTATAGTTAAAATAATGTATTAAATAAAGAAATTTTAAAAGATTGAGTAAATTTATATAAGCAAAAATGTTTGAAAGCCAAAAACAATCTATTATAAAAAGGGAATTTAATTTTTAAATTTGTAACCTTTAGTTAAACAAATTTAATTAAAATCAGTTTGAATTTTTAATTTTTAGTTTAAAATAAAAATAACGAATGTGATGATTTACTTATTGTATTAAACTATTTAACTATTTTTAGTTACTAAAGAATATTTTATTACAAAGAAGTTATTTTAAAATTTTAGTCAAACAAATTTATTTAAAACAAAATCGATTTAAAGATATTAATTTAAGGTAAAAGGATTAGTAGAAAGAAATTTTAAAGGAAATTTAATTTTTAAACTTTTAGTTAAATAAATTTGCTAAAGAAAATTTGTTTGAAGTTAAATCATTAGACAATTAAAATTATTAAACGGAAATGGTTAAAAAAGAAATTCAGTTTTTATTGAACCTTTGTTAATTCAATCATTAAAAGAAATTTAATATTTGTTAAGAATATTTATCAAATGGAAATTCAAATTATTTGATAAAATGATTTATTTAAGGGAATTTGGTTTTTAAATTAAATAAAGAAATAAATTAATTAAGTTATTAAATGGTAAGTGATTTTTCACTTAGTTCAAATATTTTATTTTAAAAAGGAAAAATTTATTTATAACAAATTTAATACTTAAAACCAAAATAATTAGTTGATTTAATTTATAAAACGAAAATTTATAAAGTTATTAAAGGAATTGGTTTAGAATAAAACCATTGAATAATTAAAACAATCAAAAATGAAAATTTATTATTCAATCTGTTCGAATATTAATAAATTGTGTAAATATTTATACAAGGTATAAATGAAGAAAACAAGTTGAAATTGGAAGTGGATGGCTAATAAAAGCAAAGGTGAGAACTTCTCACTCAAAAGGAATTTTTATTGTTTATTTAAATTTTAAATATATAGATTTAAAATTTGCTTGACTGTGTTGATTGAATGATGATTGTTATATATATATATATATATATATATATATATATATTGGATGTGAATAGACCCTATACGCCGTTAGTAAGCGGAGGTTATTTATTACACACATACACCGCGATATTCCACCTCGAAGTGGAATTGGTATTATATTATATATATAGCAATATATATATTGGCATATGTATATATTGCAGTTGATTGATTTCCCGCATTTTCTTTTAGCGGATGAGACCCTATACGCCGTTAGTAAGCGGATATATATTTATAAAATCCCATATACCGCGATATTCCGTCTTGAAACGGAATTGGTATTGTGCTAATGTCTGTGGATGCAGGGAAACAGGTTGGAGGGATCCAACTGGATTCCTCACAAATATTTATTTGATTTCATATATTGTGATATTTGATTTTTTATCATAGATGATATATGATGTTTGAAAGTCGTGATTGACTATTGATGTGTCGCATCGTCGGATCCAATTTTTTGGAAGTTTAAAAATAATAATTTTGATTTTTAAGGAATTTCTAAAGTGATTTTTGAAAATATACGTTTATAAAATATTTTTGGAATTGATCCATTATAAATAAATAAACTTTATAAATCTTAATGTTATAAAAATTATATTTTTGAGAAATATAGTTAAAGGTTGATTTTAGAAAATATGGGATTTATGATTTTATAAAATAACTTAAACTGGGATTTTTGAATCTATTATAAAAAGTCTAAAAAATAGGATTTATAAAATTGGATTTTTTTATAAATCAAATGATGAAATTATAAAAGAGTTTAAAGACGTTTTAAAAATAGTAATATAAATTTTTTTATATTAAAAGATTTATAAATTGATATTTATAAATTAAAAATATTAGAAGTGTAAAACGAACTTTTCTAAGTGTTAGAAAGAATTGTAAATGAATTTCATAAATTGAAATTATAGAATTATAACGGTGAAGTTATAAATAGAATTTTATAAACAGTAGGTTTATAAAATTTGTAAAGTTATTTAAAGAAATGGGTTTGGATAAATGAATGAATCTTATAAGTTATAAGATTTATAAAATTTATGAAGTTTAAAGGAATGATTTTGTAAATAAATAAATTATAAGTATTTGACTTATAATATGAATTTTTAATATATCACTGTGATATGAATTGAGATAGGTTAATAAAGGAATTATAAAAAAAAAAGAGTTGATATAAAATAAATAAATATAGAATTTATAAACGTTGTTTTATAAATCCGCAAAGACTTATCTTGATAAGTAAATTGTTGAAATTTGTTAATGGAGTTATATTCATGTTTTAGACAATGAAAAATTCCTTAAAATAAAATGAATAGAAGTGATGAAATTTGTTAACGTAGTATATTCACGTTTTTGAATAGTGAATAATATGTTAAAGAAATTATTTAGAATGTGATGGTTTAAATAGCATTAAAACGATCTAACGATGTTTTAAAATATGTTGAGATTCGAAATCATAGATTTCAACATTTATTGTTGGAATAGACGTTTTCGAGAAATAGAAGGAAATTGTAGATTATAACACTGTTGTTATAATAGATGGTTTCCGAAAGGAAATGCTTTGTATAGTATTGGGATTTATATATCTATTTTAATTTCGAATCCCTATACTAGTGATTTTGGGTTGTCGTGACGATGTTTTACGCGACATTCGTTTTGGCCCAAATAAATATGGTTAAGTGAATGATTTCCTTAAAGAATGAAATATATACTTAATTTCGATTAGAGTATATTAAATATTTTCTAAGCATAGAAAATAAAAAGGCTTGTGAATTACTTATAAAATAAATAAGTATGGAAATTGTTTTTCCAATGTGAAATGGAAAGGTTAGAGAATTTACCTTTTTGAAGATAAATTGAAAATGAATATTCGAAATCGAATGAAAATCGTATATTCACAGATATTTTGGAAATATAAATTCAATATGGAATTTATAAATGAAATTTGGAAAATGGGTTTAAAAATAAATATTGATTTATTTTTGAAGTATGGAAAGTTTATACCTTCTAAAGATATTTTTGGAAATAAATAATTTGGAAAATTATTTGGAATCTGGTGATGTTGTGCATATCTATTGATAGTTCAATAACCGACTATCAATATTTACCTTTGAATGGTATTTGTTGTGATTGTTTGAAATTGAATGCCACACTTATTTTTTTTAAAATAAGCGCTCACTATTCGGGTTAACCGGGAAAGGACCTTGGGGTCGTATAACCCATTTCGAATATGTGATACGTCGTTATGAATTGCATTCGAAGACCGGTGTTGAAGACCGGATATTTTCGAAAACGAAAGGGTTTCTTGTTGATTGTCTCTGCACTGGCTGATCCCCGGTATAGAGATCTCCATAAGTGATGGGAAATCCGAACGTAATTAGAAATTATTCGGATTGCAAGGACTTCTTTGTAAGTGCCTTCGGTTATGTTCGATCCCGGAACAGACTTGTATGGATTATATGTCTGACATTACAAATTGAGTTATAAAGCCGATTTCTTTCAAATATATTTCTGTTGGTGGCGGAGAATTTATTCTCTTAGCTTAACACCCTTCTCTGAGACGTACGAGCTCAGAGGTTATATAGTTGAAGTTATCAGCGATATATTCCCAATTTGGTAATGTGACATACTGAGTGTTGCTGTGAAATGATCATTGTGTTGATTATTTGTGATAGGATCATTTGTTTGATCGTCTATCTTGGTGATCATTTCTATGATCATTTGTTGACCCAAAGCATGGCTTTTGTATAAAGTATGTTTTTGTGGACGAGACTTCGTCGAGCCTCACACCTCGGAATGGTCAAAACAGGAAAGAAGCGGCAAGGTTATGAGGGGTAGCGCCCTTTAAGATATGTGCATTTCCTTCTGGAAAAGGGTGGTATCATGGTATGGAGCCCAGATACTTACTCATGTTGAAAACACTTTATGATTGTGTGAATTGATTGCGAGCGCTCGGTTGAAAGGTCCCAAAGGATCGGGGGATGGCATATTCGGTCAGTTGTTACTCAGTTAGGGGTAACCTGGCCTTGTGTTGGTAGAGATCCGGTTTGGTTCTCGGGGATGTCCATCCAGAGGCATTCTCATGTGACAATGGGAAGTTCCTTGGCCTGACCATTCGTTGGAAATCCAAAGAAACAATACGATCTTGTACGGTTTTAGTTGTAGAACCTGCCATTTAAAATGGTAGCTATAGTAAGCATAATATAATGGTACCTATGCTGGCTAAGATTTATATTCTACTTTTGAAATGTTTTCTACACTATGCACTAGTAATAATATCAAATGTTTTATTTTAATGCGTATCAAGCATCTTTGACTAACATAAGAAGAAATCTCCTCCAAGTCTGCGTTTGCATTGTGTGTGTGGTGAGAGGTCTTATGGTAGTTACATTTTCAAAAGCATTTCGAATTGAATTTAAAAATATTCCTCTATTTTGATTTTAAAGAAAAATAAACTGTTTTTAAGTTCTCGCACCAGTCTCATGACTGACTCGGAGTTTATTGTTTTCCTTCCTAAACTCTGGGTGCCCACCAATTTCCACACGGGCAGTCAAGAGTTAAGGTTTATCAGGATATTCTGGAATTCAGGAGTTGCTGGAGGCAAGCTGGATGGCATGCGTATTACTAGTATATAGTATTTCTTTTCCGCTGTTTAAAATTGTTTGTCGTTGTACACTCTGATGATTTGATGTAATGTAATATAATGTGATGTAACAACTGATATAGTTCTTTGTTAAAGATTATTCATTTATCTATTATATGTTGTTCCGCTGCGAATTTGTGAGATTCTGATGTTGTTTCTTTCAGTTCTGTTTTTCTCTCTCTCCTTCTACCTCTTTCTTCTTTCTTAAACCCATAACATCTTGGGTTTCCGGCCTTCGATTTCTCGGCAGTCGATAAAGTGAGTATCGATGTTGAATTTTCGAAAGTCGAAAATTTCAGTTTGTTACATTTGGTATCAGAGCTTATGGTTAAGCGACAACCATGGTTCTGTTGGGTATTACTCGTTAGAGATAGAGTCAGCAGTACTCTAGAATGAGTTTGAGTGTAATAATAGATATGAGCGCGTATTTGTTAGAGAATATAAAATTGTTTTTGAATCGAGTAAATAAGATATTTTCGCCCAAAACTATTTTTGTATAAAAAAAAATGATTTTTCTATGAATTATTATGGTATATGGTTGCATGATTGTTAAGAAGTAATAATATTAATTATTATCATTAGTACATGGAATTAAATAAAATTGAAATGAATTAGTAAATGAAAGTAAATCGATAGAATTCAATATTTAGAATTGAGAATTAAATTCGAATGGAATTTCAAATTGTGAATTGAATTCAAATGGAATTTAAATTGTGAATGAAATTGAATTGAAGAGTAAAATTGAATGAAATGAATATGTAACTTCAATAGTGAAGTGAAAAACGTATAAGAAATATATATTGAAAATTTTGTAATAGAATTGGCAAAATGGTTTGAATGTTGGAAATGGATATTTTGGATGCTACTACTAGCAGATTATACAGGTGTATAAAGGAATTGAGATTTTGATTTCAAAGATAAAAATTGAATTGCTCGACAAAAAGGTACGTATTTCAATTTCAGTATGAGATTTGATGACTTTCTTCTCTAGCCACTTGGCTTTTCTCTTTTCTTTTTGATTCTGAGGGGCCGTGGTGCCATTTTGTAGTCGTACCGAGCTAGCCGCGCAAAGGAAACGCTGGCGAAATTTAGGGTGTTAGAAAAATTTTTGAGAAAAATTTGTAAGTTTGAAATTTGAATTTGAATTTAAATTTGAATTGTTAGGAAAACAACATTGTTTGAAACTTATAATTGGAGTTCGAAAGTTAGTTGAAATGAAAATGAATCTCTAGTAAAAAGATTTAGGCTAGTGAGTTGATAAAACTATTTGAATTGTGAAAAATGATAAACAGGATAAGGGCATTCTTCTTAACTTGTAATTTCGGGAAGAAATTCTTTTAAGGGGGAAAGATTGTAACGACCCAGGATTTTGAACAATTTAAATTGAGAATATTTAATTTATTTTAAATATTTGAATGATGGTTTGGATTGAATTTTCAATATAACTTTGAATTTGGCGGTTAAATTATAGAATTTAATCTATAGAGAGTTGAATAAAAATTTGATCTTCAAATTTTAAGCCAATTAAAAATATTTCAAAGGCTTGTAAAATTCATATTGATAATACTGAAGGTAATAGAAGCTTCAGAAATTAATTTGGAAGTGAATTGCTCAGTTTTGAATTTAATCGTTCGAATCGATATTGAAAAATAGCTATCCGAGGCACAGTCTCGGAATTCGACGAAACAAGTTCCATTGGGTCCGTAATATTGAATTATTGCCGGATTTCAAATTTCGTATTTTTTGGAGTTAATATGTGAGCACACGACACGTAAACGCGTCGAAATTTTCAATGATTTAAATTTAAATTTAAATTTAAATTTAGGCTTCCTTTTCTCATGCCTAAATTCACGCGATTCTCTCTGCAAAATCACGAAAACGAGATCGTGCAAACCATACTCTTCCACGTTTTAAATTCACGCATCCCTCTCCCTTCTTTCCTCAGTTACAAAATCAAAACGCAGAAGAAAAAAAGAACAATAATGGCCGCAGCCGAGTGTAAATAAAAAAAATAAAAAAAATTGAAGCAAGTCGAATTCATGATGGCGATCGTCATGGAGGAGGCTCGTGCTAGGGCATTGGGGTGTCGCGACGGCTGGACTCAGGCGCGACATTTGGGGGAAATCAATCGCGACCGCATGCGCATCGCCGTGAAGCTCGGCATGTCGTGAAGGCATGGCGGCGATTTAAGGAGCGGCGGCATATGGATTGGAGTCGTGGTGATTGCGATGGCGTAGGGTTGCGTGTGCGCGCAGGTAGGAGGCGCGGCGCCGTGGTGGTTCGAGTCGCGTGCGAAGGCGAGATGATGGCGGCGGTCTAGGGCTCGCGCATGGGGGTACTCGTGGCGATGTAATTGGGGAAGTGGCGCGCGTGCGAGGTAATGGCCGTGGGTTTGGCGACTGGGTGCACGGCAGTAAGGTGAATTAAATTTTAGCTTGCGTTAATTTTTTTTTATTTTTTTTTAATACACTGCAGATTTTTATAGAAAAAAAAAATGTGAAACCAGTATTTTAATTTTTACAGTAAGTTAAAACAATTTAATTTCTTGAATTATCTAGAAAACTGTAGATATATATATATATATATATATAAATAAATAGTTTTATACCGAAAAAGAAAATTTGTTTACAGTTCAAATTATTAGTTCAAAAATAAAACCCTTGGTTAATTTAAATAAATTAAAAAAAAAAGGAAATTTAAATTATAGTTAAAATAATGTATTAAATAAAGAAATTTTAAAAGATTGAGTAAATTTATATAAGCAAAAATGTTTGAAAGCCAAAAACAATCTATTATAAAAAGGGAATTTAATTTTTAAATTTGTAACCTTTAGTTAAACAAATTTAATTAAAATCAGTTTGAATTTTTGATTTTTAGTTTAAAATAAAAATAACGAATGTGATGATTTACTTATTGTATTAAACTATTTAACTATTTTTAGTTACTAAAGAATATTTTATTACAAAGAAGTTATTTTAAAATTTTAGTCAAACAAATTTATTTAAAACAAAATCGATTTAAAGATATTAATTTAAGGTAAAAGGATTAGTAGAAAGAAATTTTAAAGGAAATTTAATTTTTAAACTTTTAGTTAAATAAATTTGCTAAAAAAATTTGTTTGAAGTTAAATCATTAGACAATTAAAATTATTAAACGGAAATGGTTAAAAAAGAAATTCAGTTTTTATTGAACCTTTGTTAATTCAATCATTAAAAGAAATTTAATATTTGTTAAGAATATTTATCAAATGGAAATTCAAATTATTTGATAAAATGATTTATTTAAGGGAATTTGGTTTTTAAATTAAATAAAGAAATAAATTAATTAAGTTATTAAATGGTAAGTGATTTTTCACTTAGTTCAAATATTTTATTTTAAAAAGGAAAAATTTATTTATAACAAATTTAATACTTAAAACCAAAATAATTAGTTGATTTAATTTATAAAACGAAAATTTATAAAGTTATTAAAGGAATTGGTTTAGAATAAAACCATTGAATAATTAAAACAATCAAAAATGAAAATTTATTATTCAATCTGTTCGAATATTAATAAATTGTGTAAATATTTATACAAGGTATAAATGAAGAAAACAAGTTGAAATTGGAAGTGGATGGCTAATAAAAGCAAAGGTGAGAACTTCTCACTCAAAAGGAATTTTTATTGTTTATTTAAATTTTAAATAGATAGATTTAAAATTTGCTTGACTGTGTTGATTGAATGATGATTGTTATATATATATATTGGATGTGAATAGACCCTATACGCCGTTAGTAAGCGGAGGTTATTTATTACACACATATACCGCGATATTCCACCTCGAAGTGGAATTGGCATTATATTATATATATAGCAATATATATATATATATATATTGGCATATGTATATATTGCAGTTGATTGATTTCCCGCATTTTCTTTTAGCGGATGAGACCCTATACGCCGTTAGTAAGCGGATATATATTTATAAAATCCCATATACCGCGATATTCCGTCTTGAAACGGAATTGGTATTGTGCTAATGTCTGTGGATGCAGGGAAACAGGTTGGAGGGATCCAACTGGATTCCTCACAAATATTTATTTGATTTCATATATTGTGATATTTAATTTTTTATCATAGATGATATATGATGTTTGAAAGTCGTGATTGACTATTGATGTGTCGCATCGTCGGATCCAATTTTTTGGAAGTTTAAAAATAATAATTTTGATTTTTAAGGAATTTCTGAAGTGATTTTTGAAAATATACGTTTATAAAATATTTTTGGAATTGATCCATTATAAATAAATAAACTTTATAAATCTTAATGTTATAAAAATTATATTTTTGAGAAATATAGTTAAAGGTTGATTTTAGAAAATATGGGATTTATGATTTTATAAAATAACTTAAACTGGGATTTTTGAATCTATTATAAAAAGTCTAAAAAATAGGATTTATAAAATTGGATTTTTTATAAATCAAATGATGAAATTATAAAAGAGTTTAAAGACGTTTTAAAAATAGTAATATAAATTGTTTTATATTAAAAGATTTATAAATTGATATTTATAAATTAAAAATATTAGAAGTGTAAAACGAACTTTTCTAAGTGTTAGAAAGAATTGTAAATGAATTTCATAAATTGAAATTATAGAATTATAACGGTGAAGTTATAAATAGAATTTTATAAACAGTAGGTATATAAAATTTGTAAAGTTATTTAAAGAAATGGGTTTGGATAAATGAATGAATCTTATAAGTTATAAGATTTATAAAATTTATGAAGTTTAAAGGAATGATTTTGTAAATAAATAAATTATAAGTATTTGACTTATAATATGAATTTTTAATATATCACTGTGATATGAATTGAGATAGGTTAATAAAGGAATTATAAAAAAAAAAGAGTTGATATAAAATAAATAAATATAGAATTTATAAACGTTGTTTTATAAATCCGCAAAGACTTATCTTGATAAGTAAATTGTTGAAATTTGTTAATGGAGTTATATTCATGTTTTAGACAATGAAAAATTCCTTAAAATAAAATGAATAGAAGTGATGAAATTTGTTAACGTAGTATATTCACGTTTTTGAATAGTGAATAATATGTTAAAGAAATTATTTAGAATGTGATGTTTTAAATAGCATTAAAACGATCTAACGATGTTTTAAAATATGTTGAGATTCGAAATCATAGATTTCAGCATTTATTGTTGGAATAGACGTTTTCGAGAAATAGAAGGAAATTGTAGATTATAACACTGTTGTTATAATAGATGGTTTCCGAAAGGAAATGCTTTGTATAGTATTGGGATTTATATATCTATTTTAATTTCGAATCCCTATACTAGTGATTTTGGGTTGTCGTGACGATGTTTTACGCGACATTCGTTTTGGCCCAAATAAATATGGTTAAGTGAATGATTTCCTTAAAGAATGAAATATATACTTAATTTCGATTAGAGTATATTAAATATTTTCTAAGCATAGAAAATAAAAAGGCTTGTGAATTACTTATAAAATAAATAAGTATGGAAATTGTTTTTCCAATGTGAAATGGAAAGGTTAGAGAATTTACCTTTTTGAAGATAAATTGAAAATGAATATTCGAAATCGAATGAAAATCGTATATTCACAGATATTTTGGAAATATAAATTCAATATGGAATTTATAAATGAAATTTGGAAAATGGGTTTAAAAATAAATATTGATTTATTTTTGAAGTATGGAAAGTTTATATCTTCTAAAGATATTTTTGGAAATAAATAATTTGGAAAATTATTTGGAATCTGGTGATGTTGTGCATATCTATTGATAGTTCAATAACCGACTATCAATATTTACCTTTGAATGGTATTTGTTGTGATTGTTTGAAATTGAATGCCACACTTATTTTTTTTAAAATAAGCGCTCACTATTCGGGTTAACCGGGAAAGGACCTTGGGGTCGTATAACCCATTCCGAATATGTGATACGTCGTTATGAATTGCATTCGAAGACCGGTGTTGAAGACCGGATATTTTCGAAAACGAAAGGGTTTCTTGTTGATTGTCTCTGCACTGGCTGATCCCCGGTATAGAGATCTCCATAAGTGATGGGAAATCCGAACGTAATTAGAAATTATTCGGATTGCAAGGACTTCTTTGTAAGTGCCTTCGGTTCTGTTCGATCCCGGAACAGACTTGTATGGATTGTATGTCTGACGTTACAAATTGAGTTATAAAGTCGATTTCTTTCAAATATATTTCTGTTGGTGGCGGAGAATTTATTCTCTTAGCTTAACACCCTTCTCTGAGACGTACGAGCTCAGAGGTTATATAGTTGAAGTTATCAGCGATATATTCCCAATTTGGTAATGTGACATACTGAGTGTTGCTGTGAAATGATCATTGTGTTGATTATTTATGATAGGATCATTTGTTTGATCGTCTATCTTGGTGATCATTTCTATGATCATTTGTTGACCCAAAGCATGGCTTTTGTATAAAGTGTGTTTTTGTGGACGAGACTTCGTCGAGCCTCACACCCCGGAATGGTCAAAACAGGAAAGAAGCGGCAAGGTTATGAGGGGTAGCGCCCTTTAGGATATGTGCATTTCCTTTTGGAAAAGGGTGGTATCATGGTATGGAGCCCAGATACTTACTCATGTTGAAAACACTTTATGATTGTGTGAATTGATTGCGAGCGCTCGGTTGAAAGGTCCCAAAGGATCGGGGGATGGCATATTCGGTCAGTTGTTACTCAGTTAGGGGTAAACCGGCCTTGTGTTGGTAGAGATCCGGTTTGGTTCTCGGGGATGTCCATCCAGAGGCATTCTCATGTGGCAATGGGAAGTTCCTTGGCCTGACCATTCGTTGGAAATCCAAAGAAACAATACGATCTTGTACGGTTTTAGTTGTAGAACCTGCCATTTAAAATGGTAGCTATAGTAAGCATAATATAATGGTACCTATGCTGGCTAAGATTTATATTCTACTTTTGAAATGTTTTCTACACTATGCACTAGTAATAATATCAAATGTTTTATTTTAATGCGTATCAAGCATCTTTGACTAACATAAGAAGAAATCTCCTCCAAGTCTGCGTTTGCATTGTGTGTGTGGTGGGAGGTCTTATGGTAGTTACATTTTCAAAAGCATTTCGAATTGAATTTAAAAATATTCCTCAATTTTGATTTTAAAGAAAAATAAATTGTTTTTAAGTTCTCGCACCAGTCACATGACTGACTCGGAGTTTATTGTTTTCCTTCCTAAACTCTGGGTGCCCACCAATTTCCACACGGGCAGTCAAGAGTTAAGGTTTATCAGGATATTCTGGAATTCAGGAGTTGCTGGAGGCAAGCTGGATGGCATGGCGTATTACTTGTATATAGTATTTCTTTTCCGCTGTTTAAAATTGTTTGTCGTTGTACACTCTGATGATTTGATGTAATGTAATATAATGTGATGTAATAACTGATATAGTTCTTTGTTAAAGATTATTCATTTATCTATTATATGTTGTTCCGCTGCGAATTTGTGAGATTCTGATGTTGTTTCTTTCAGTTCTGTTTTTCTCTCTCTCCTTCTACCTCTTTCTTCTTTCTTAAACCCATAACATCTCGGGTTTCCGGCCTTCGATTTCTCGGCAGTCGATAAAGTGAGTATCGATGTCGAATTTTCGAAAGTCGAAAATTTCAGTTTGTTAGAAAATCATTTTAATATACCAAAATATCATATCTTTTCGAAACCACATTTCAATCATTTAATATATCAAAATATCATATCTTTAAAATCCTTTAAATTCAAAGATAACATTCATTCATTTCGATTCAACCAACTCTTTAAATGATTTATATTCCACCGATTTAATTCAAATAAAATCATTTTAAAAGAGTAATTATTATACTTTCAAGTCCAGTATTCAATTTTCAAAGTTCCAAACCATTCTGAGTTCGTTTGCTAAGTCAAAAACAATAATTATTACAATTTCAGCATTTCACAGCATATAGAAAAAGCTATTACAAGTTATACTTGAAAACACTTTGATTCGGCAAATACAGCATTTAAAACTGCTGTTTAAACTCAGTTTTTAGCTGAATTATCGTTCAAAACAGAAAAGACAGCATTTCAGAAGTGCTGCGGTAGTTCAGATTTCAAAACAAAGGTTTTATTTGATTTCAGCAAAAATTGCAGACCACTATGGCATTTCCAGAGAATGCTATAAGAGACCTGAGTTTAATATTAGCCTATAAGTTCAACCACAGCAACTACAGCATTTCAGACCTGCTGTAATAGCTCATTTTTCATAGTTTTAGTTCAATTCAGAAACCATAGCATTTCTGAATGCCATTAAGAGTAAATTCTAGGTTTTGTTGTATTTCCAGTAATTAAATAACTTTAATTCAAAACAAATAAACATTTTAGAAAATTTATTTTTAACATTTAAATGTTCATTAACATATCATTTGACATATTATTTCTATACAATAAATTTCATATAACTAAGTCCAATTTCAACAATTTACCAAATAAATTCAAGTGTAAAAGTTTCCAATTCTTCACATTTCGACAAATAAACTTAACATTTATATTTTATTTTCATTTGACAAAAATTTAACCAAATTTCCTATTTTTATTTAATTAACTTAAACCTTTAATTAAAACCATATTCACCTTTTCCAATCAAGTTATATCTTAAAATTTCACCTTTCAACAGTCATTTATTCAACCACTTAAATTCATAGAAAAGTTCGATAGTACTTTAATAAATCATCTAAATTAAGATTTAAATAAAAAACCATATTTACCAATTTCAAAATATAATTACAGTCCTTTTTATTTATATAGCTTAAACATCATTTTAACCAAAATTCCACATTCCAAACTTAGGGCATATTTCACAAATCAAATTTTAACCATTCATAAATTACATTTTTAACACATAGAAAAATCACAATTTATTTATTTAAAACATTTCACAATCCATTTGAATCAAATTTCATAAATTTATATTTTAAATATACTTAAAAATATTCAAAACACTTTATAGAATAACCACGGGTCTGTATATAGTTTTCTAACCTAGGTCAAGTGATACGGATATGTATCATTTCAATCCGTAGTTTAAAAAGAAAAATCCGGGTTCTATCATTTTAAACCCGCAATCCCAAGTCAAAATGAAAAATAAAAAAAAACCATTCAGGCCTATCATTTCAGTCCGTAATGATTTTATTCTAACACTGAACTTGCAGTGTGATCATATACAGAAATAATATAAACAATGTCAATATCGTAATATACAGTCACGTATCAGATGTCAGGTGAGAATTAACAGTTTTAACATGGTAATAACATGGCATAACATATCATATGATTCTCATTAACTTGCATAAACATTTTTATTACTAAATACTTGTCATCAATTCACTTTCCATAAGTATAAATGTCAGAGTGAGAAAGACTCACATTTTTCAAAGCTAGAGACCAAAACAACATACAAGCACGACTCCAAGTCGTGCCTTTGGAGTCGTGCTTGTATGTTGTTTTGGTCTCTAGCTTTGAAAAATGTGAGTCTTTCACACTCTGACATTTATACTTATGGAAAGTGAATTGATGACAAGTATTTAGTAATAAAAATGTTTATGCAAGTTAATGAGAATCATATGATATGTTATGCCATGTTCTTACCATGTTAAAACTGTTAATTCTCACCTGACATCTGATATATGATTGTATATTACGATATTGACATTGTTTATATTATTTCTGTATATGATCACACTGCAAGTTCCCTGTTAGAATAAAATCATTACGGACTGAAATGATAGGCCTGAATGGTTTTTTTTTATTTTTCATTTTGACTTGGGATTGCGGGTTTGAAATGATAGAACCCGAATTTTTCTTTTTAAACTGCGGATTGAAATGATACATATCCGTATCACTTGACCTAGGTTAGAAAACTATATACAGACCCGTGGTTATTCTATAAAGTGTTTTGAATATTTTTTAAGTATTTTTAAAATATAAATTTATAAAATTTGATTCAAATGGATTGTGAAATGTTTTAAATAAATAAATTGTGATTTTTCTATGTGTTAAAAATGTAATTTATGAATGGTTAAAATTTGATTTGTGAAATATGCCCTAAGTTGGGAATGTGGAATTTTGGTTAAAATGATGTTTGAGCTATATAAATAAAATGGACTTTAATTATATTTGGAAATTGGTAAATATGATTTTTGATTTAAATCTCAATTTAGATGATTTATTAAAGTATTATCGAACTTTTCTATGAATTTAAGTGGTTGAATGAATGACTGTTGAAAGGTGAAATTTTAAGATATAACTTGATTGGAAAAGGTGAATTTGGTTTTAATTAAAGGTTTAAGTTAATTAAATAAAAATAGGAAATTTGGTTAAATTTTTGTCAAATGAAAATAAAATATTAGTGTTAAGTTTATTTGTCGAAATGTGAAGAATTGGAAACTTTTACACTTGAATTTATTTGGTAAATTGTTGAAATTGGACTTAGTTATATGAAATTTATTGTATAAAAATAATATGTCAAACGATATGTTAATGAACATTTAAATGTTAAAAATGAATTTTCTAAAATGTTTATTTGTTTTGAATTAAAGTTATTTAATTACTGGAAATACAACAAAACCTAGAATTTACTCTTAATGGCATTCAAAAATGCTATGCTTTGTGAATTGAACTAAAACTGTGAAAAATGAGCTATTACAGCAGGTCTGAAATGCTGTAGTTGCTGTAGTTGAACTTATAGGCTAATATTGAACTCAGGTCTCTTATAGCATTCTCTGGAAATGCCATAGTGGTCTGCAAATTTTGCTTAAATCAAATAAAACCTTTGTTTTGAAATCTGAACTACCGCAGCACTTCTGAAATGCCGTCTTTTCTGTTTTAAACTATAATTCAACTAAAAACTGAGTTTAAACAGCAGTTTTAAATGCTGTCTTTGCTGAATCAAAGTGTTTACAAGTATAACTTGTAATAGCTTTTTCTATATGCTGTGAAATGCTAAAATTGTAATAATTATGGTTTTTGACTTAGCAAACGAACTCAGAATGGTTTGGAACTTTGAAAATTTAATACTGGACTTGAAAGTATAATAATTACACTTTTAAAATGATTTTAATTGAATTAAATCGTTGAAATATAAATCATTTAAAGAGTGGGTTGAATCAAAATGAATGAATGTTATCTTTGAATTTAAAGGATTTTAAAGATACGATATTTTGATATATTAAATGATTGAAATGTGGTTTCGAAAAGATATGATATTTTGGTATATTAAAATGATTTGAAACGAAGTTTTGAAAGATATGGCATTTTGATATTAAAATGTTTTGATAATAAAAATGGTTAGAAATGACTTGATATTTACTTTGATAAATATTTGAATTGAAAGATATGTTATGATGATATATTTGAAATGGTTTGGAAATGATTTAATCTTTATTTTTGATAAAGATTTGGGTTGGAATGATATTTTATTTTGAAGTATAAAATATGTTTTAAAGTTATAACTACGGGTTATAATAACGATTGGTTGTTAAAGAGACCGGGATCGGATATTGTCTTATAGCCGGACAATACCGAAAACCACTTTAACAACTGTATACGCGGTGGAGATTTCAGAATGAAGTAGGATGGTGGCGACGTTCTCGAGGTATATTACGTGGACCCAACTCCCGTGAGTTGGCATATATGACTGAAACAGGAGCTATACCGGGCTACACAAAGTATCGCACCCTTTCATCGAGCATGCTCCATTGGAAACTATTCAATTACTGTTGTGATTCGATTCGGTGGCGCCACTTTGATTCGGGGGTATTGTTCGAGGTGGGCGGAAGCTGCTGGCTTGTCGTCACCACCGGTCCGGGAGTGCAAACGGTATATCCACCCTGGCATTGCCTCGCGTGCCGTGTCATATCCTTATATCGAGCCCACTACGATTTTGGTTTTAAAGATCCGACCGCGTTAAGGTTCACCATAGCCTTAACGCTATTTTCTATATGATTATACTTTACTGATTAGACACTACCGTATATAGCGTATATTACTACATAGTAAATAGTTTAACGGATGCTCAGAGGATGGGCGGTCCCAAGCATCCTTTAAGTTACTGATGCATTTTGTTACTGTTCACTTGAGTTGATTTACAGTTCATAAGTATTTATGTCCTGACTCGAGGGTTTTGTATTTTTCTTTACGCTCGGGTCAGATTGATTGAGTTAGCATTCAAGATTCACCTTCGGCGTTGGAGCTTTCCTTGAAGATCCGGCTATCTATTTTGTTTCAGTATCCAGTGGTTCAGTGATGTATCTGATTTGTACCTGATGTATCCTGTTACTCTTCTGTTGTATCTTATTTAACTCTGATCTATCTTATATTTTATATAGTAGCTTCATGAACTACTATCTCTTTTTCTTCCGCTGCATTTTTATATACTCTGTGATCTGTGATTTTTATTTACTGTATATTCTGATATTTGCCAAATTTTTATTTACAATGCGGTATTTTAAGCAATTCAATTCCGTCATGAGTGTCTACCTATGCACTTATAATGGATGCGAATGGTTGAAAATACCGAGTCGTTACAGTTGGTATCAGAGCTTTGGTAGCTCTAGGCAAAACTCAGCATATAGAGTGAATGTATTTACAAAATCACTTTCATTCGAGTTTGAATCTCTCCCTTTTGACTCGATTCCTTTGAATTTTGGAACATTCCCTACGGTTCCAAAATCCATTCGTATCCCTCACTATTCGTCTTTTTTTGACTCTGGAGCATTCCATAACTCCGCTTCGAATGATCTTTCTAGTGAGTTGGCGGTCACGCCAATTTCAAATTTAATTGAAAAAGGGGGAAAACTCCTTTGCAGTTAGCATCGATTCACCAGAGATTCTTCTCTATCCTTGGTTTAGATGCTAATATCTTTGTTATTTCAAACTCTAACTCTTGAGATCGAATGTAGATTTACCACAGAAAAATCCACATTGATCTTATTCTTTAAGTCACGGTTGACCCTTAAGGTTGCCCGTGATTTATTTAAGCTTATCCACCTCCCTACTCTGTTATTTAATCATATTGTCTTTTGTTTCCAATCTATTCTTCTAAACATTTTGAATTGTACTTGTGTATCTATGTTTTGTTTTATATATTGTGTTGTTTGAGTTGTTGATGTTGATTTGGGTTTCTGATCGATTCGTCTGATCAACGTTATCGATAGGATTTCTAAAACACTTTGACAGAACAAACTGACACAATATTATTTTAAAATTTGGTTAATGAAATAAATTTTGATATATAAGTAAATTTATGGAACTTAATGAAATGATTTAAATTGATAATTTGAAATGATAATACTTGATTTATCATTTACTGTTCTACAAATAGATCTATAAATATTTGTTTATAAATTTATTTGGGAACTGAATTGAATTTAAAACAAGAATTTGAGGATTTAAAATTCCGATTATTTCGAACTTTGGTTTGAAGTTTTAAAAGGTTATATTATTTAAAGTATTTTGAATAGAATTTTGTTTTCAAAGAATTTTAAAGGTTTAAAATTAGTGTTGTTCTCTTTGTCGCTGGAAAATAACTTCGGTGATGATCGCGACATCATCGACGTTCATTTTCGAGTTTCGAAGTTAAGAGACTATTCTGTAGTCTTGCTACAGCTTTGTTTTGGGAAATTGATTTGAATTTCTAAAATATGACTTGATTTAGAATATATATATATATATATATAGATATATGATTGAAATTTGATTTGACATATTATATATGTATATATATTATTTCTTATCTCTAAATGGTCTGAAGGAATCGGAAATTTAATTCTTAAATTCTATTTTTAAAGAATTATTTCAATTATAAAAAGAAAAAAAAATTTGAATAAATGATTTAAGCTTGAAATGATTGAATTGGAAATTTTATTTGTATAATACAATTGCATTCAAATATGACTTACCAAAATTTTAGAAGTTAACAATGTAATTGAATAATATACAATATAAAAAGTTTTTTTTATAAAATTTGACTGGTTATAATAAATGTTATACACTTAATTTTAATTATAAAATGATTAACAGAGGTAAATATAATAAAGGGAAATTGAATAACTTACAATAAAATGATGTTAAAAGAACTAAGAATAAAAGATAGCAGTTATATTAAGTGTAAGTATATTGAACATGAGTGATAAATATATTGAGAGGAATAAATTTAATTTTTATTAGGAATAAAGAAGAATAAAATTTATTAAATACATTGTGAGTGTAATAAATGATTATTTTTCTAACCCATGGTTTAAAAAAAAATTGTTAATTTAAGATGATTGGATAATAAGATAATGAAATTTGAGATAGTTAAGATTTATGTAACTTGTGCAAAGGTTTATTTTCTATTTAAGCTGAAATCTCCATGCTTTCAAATTCATTTCCTTATTTTGTTTTTCAAACTATCTTTTAGTTGTTCTTCTCATCCTTATCTTGCTATAGACTGGTATATGCATCTTTCTATGATCTTTCTATTTAGAAATCTTTCTATAATCTTTCATAATCTGCACCTTGCGAAACTTACCTATAACAACAGTTATCAGGTATAATTTCAATCTCCTTGCCATCTTTTCTTAATCCTATTTCACTCTATCTTTTCTGTGCCCTTCCATACCTCATTCCTTTTCGGGGACGAAAAGTTTTGAGTGGGGGAGAGTGTAACAACCCTGTATTTTGTAATTATTTTATTGTATATTTTAATTATTTTTAATGTAAGATTTTGATTTAAAAACTTATTTTACTTATTTGAAATGATGAAATTTATTATTTAAATATAATTGATTTTTATATGAGTTATAATTCCAAACTTGTGTAAGTTGAATATTTGCCTGAAATGCTGATTTTGGTCAAAATAGTCAAATTGTGACTTTCAACTTAAAATTTTAAAAGTTTAAAATTTTAATGTTTTTTCTTTTATTATGAAAGTGTATAAAATTCTAAGAACACCACTTTTCGTTTCGTTGAAATCGGATGTAAATTGTGAAAGTTATACCCTTTACAATATTGTGCGTATATAGGGTTATTTAACAATGACTATTTTAAATTGTATAAGTTACTTCTTCTTTGTTATATTTTACTTTAATATGGGATAATATGTTATATTATGTATATTTTGACTTTTAAGTATTTTTAAAATGATAATATAATTTTTCTAAAGTTCATTTGAATTTATTTCTAATTTTAAAGCCTAGTCTACAATTTTAAGCCATTTTCTTAATTTAATTATATATAATTAAAATTTATTTATTTATTTTATGCACTCACTTTTATTTGCTGTGTTTTACTTTATTTTATTCATTTTACATGTATTTAAATTAAAGTAAATTTTTCCAAAGTATATTGAAGATATTTCTAATTCTTAAGTCAAGTTTTCATTTTCTGTGCTATTTTTCTTATTTTAATCATATCTAATTAATATTTAATTATTAATATTTTGTTTATCTGTTATATTTTCGAATTCTAACTAAAATTTATAAGTGTTTTTAGTTATTTATGATGTATATGAATATATATATAGGAAGTTTAAAAGGTTTGAAAGCAAAGAAACGTAAAACCGTTTTAACGTTTCTTCTTCCGTTTCTTTTCCAATTAATAGATTTAATTTCCTTTGACCGTCCTTTCTTTTTTTTATCTATGCATTTCTTACCTCATTTTCACATGAAAACATTCCTCTCCACTTCATTTTTCACGGCTAGAAAGGTTTGGTAATGGCTCCTCTTTTCCTCTTCTTTTTGCTCTTCTTTTTCCATTGTTTTCTTATATTTTGCCTTGTTTTCTCATGTGTATTGCTTGGCCTCTCCTCCATAGCCACGGCCACCACCTCCTACACCTCTTCCCTTCCATCATCACCAGCTACCCTTCTGGTCTTGACCAAGGCCGAGCCCACCATGGTGCCAAAACTCCAAAAAATGCAACAATGCCCTTGAACAATGCTAGTTTGACCACCTTTGCCTCATCTCCTTCAACCACCACCTTAACCACCACCATAGCCACCTCCACCACCTCTGACCTGACCTCCACCCTCTGCCACATCACCCAACACCCTCTGGAAATCAGACCATGACCAATCTTTGCCCATCCATTGAAGCTAGCACCATAAAACTTCCACAAAACTCCTTAAAACATTGCCTAGACCACACATATCATCACCTACCCTCCATATCTTGCTTTGGCCACCCCTTAGCCACCACCACCAGCCACTCCACCATCTTTGGCCGCCGCTCCAGCTACTGTCCAGACCTGTACAAGCATGGCCAAGCCACCACATGCCCATGGCCGATCCAAGAATGTCACAAAAACTCAACTTATTTAACCTTGACCCTATATATGCTTTATGTTGCACCACTACACCTTCATCTCCACTTGCTGCCTTGCCTATATGATGTTAAACCTGACCTATATGATGTCATACCTGAGCCAAAGCATCATCATAGCCAAGCATAAGTGTCCCTTAGGCCAAGCATTGAAGTGGTTGAAGCAAGGTCCAATCTATCTTGTTCATTTTGCTTTGTATTTCAAAATTGTTTCAATGTTATTTTATGTTGAATGTTTATATATTGTCTTGTTTGTTTTGTTTTGGGTTGTTAATACAAAATCATATCTTGGCTATCTTTCAACTCAAATCAAAAGTCGTGCAATTGTGCTTGTCGTGCCTTTGGAGTCGTGCTTGTATGTTGTTTTGGTCTCTAGCTTTGAAAAATGTGAGTCTTTCTCACTCTGACATTTATACTTATGGAAAGTGAATTGATGACAAGTATTTAGTAATAAAAATGTTTATGCAAGTTAATGAGAATCATATGATATGTTATGTCATGCTATTACCATGTTGAAACTGTTAATTCTAACCTGACATCTGATATATGACTGTATATTACGATATTGACATTGTTTATATTATTTCTGTATATGATCACACTGCAAGTTCCCTGTTAGAATAAAATCATTACGGACTGAAATGATAGGCCTGAATGGTTTTTTTTATTTTTCATTTTGACTTGGGATTGCGGGTTTGAAATGATAGAACCTGGATTTTTCTTTTTAAACTGCGGATTGAAATGATACATATCCGTATCACTTGACCTAGGTTAGAAAACTATATGCAGACCCGTGGTTATTCTATAAAGTGTTTTGAATATTTTTAAGTATTTTTAAAATATAAATTTATAAAATTTGATTCAAATGGATTGTGAAATGTTTTAAATAAATAAATTGTGATTTTTCTATGTGTTAAAAATGTAATTTATGAATGGTTAAAATTTGATTTGTGAAATATGCCCTAAGTTTGGAATGTGGAATTTTGGTTAAAATGATGTTTAAGCTATATAAATAAAATGGACTTTAATTATATTTGGAAATTGGTAAATATGATTTTTGATTTAAATCTTAATTTAGATGATTTATTAAAGTATTATCGAACTTTTCTATGACTTTAAGTGGTTGAATAAATGACTGTTGAAAGGTGAAATTTTAAGATATAACTTGATTGGAAAAGGTGAATTTGGTTTTAATTAAAGGTTTAAGTTAATTAAATAAAAATAGGAAATTTGGATAAATTTTTGTCAAATGAAAATAAAATATAAGTGTTAAGTTTATTTGTCGAAATGTGAAGAATTGGAAACTTTTACACTTGAATTTATTTGGTAAATTGTTGAAATTGGACTTAGTTATATGAAATTTATTGTATAAAAATAATATGTCAAATGATATGTTAATGAACATTTAAATGTTAAAAATGAATTTTATAAAATGTTTATTTGTTTTGAATTAAAGTTATTTAATTACTGGAAATACAACAAAACCTAGAATTTACTCTTAATGGCATTCAGAAATGCTATGCTTTCTGAATTGGACTAAAACTGTGAAAAATGAGCTATTACAGCAGGTCTGAAATGCTATAGTTGATGTAGTTGAACTTATAGGCTAATATTGAACTCAGGTCTCTTATAGCATTCTCTGGAAATGCCATAGTGGTCTGCAATTTTTGCTGAAATCAAATAAAACCTTTGTTTTGAAATTTGAACTACCGCAGCACTACTGAAATGCTGTCTTTTCTGTTTTGAACTATAATTCAACTAAAAACTGAGTTTAAACAGCAGTTTTAAATGCTGACTTTGCTGAATCAAAGTGTTTTCAAGTATAACTTGTAATAGCTTTTTCTTTATGCTGTGAAATGCTGAAATTGTAATAATTATGGTTTTTGACTTAGCAAACGAACTCGGAATGGTTTGGAACTTTGAAAATTTAATACTGGACTTGAAAGTATAATAATTACACTTTTAAAATGATTTTAATTGAATTAAATCGTTGAAATATAAATCATTTAAAGAGTGGGTTGAATCGAAATGAATGAATGTTATCTTTGAATTTAAAGGATTTTAAAGATACGATATTTTGATATATTAAATGATTGAAATGTGGTTTCGAAAAGATATAATATTTTGGTATATTAAAATGATTTGAAACGAAGTTTTGAAAGATATGACATTTTGATATTAAAATGTTTTGATAATAAAAATGGTTAGAAATGACTTGATATTTACTTTGATAAATATTTGAATTGAAAGATATGGTATGATGATATATTTGAAATGGTTTGGAAATGATTTAATCTTTATTTTTGATAAAGATTTGGGTTGGAATGATATTTTATTTTGAAGTATAAAATATGTTTTAAAGTTATAACTGCGGGTTATAATAACGATTGGTCGTTAAAGAGACCGGGATCGGATATTGTCTTATAGTCGGACAATACCGAAAACCACTTTAACAACTGTGTACGCGGTGGAGATATCAGAATGAAGTAGGATGGTGGCGACATTCTCGAGGTATATTACGTGGACCCAACTCCCGTGAGTTGGCATATATAACTAAAACAGGAGCTATACCAGGCTACACAAAGGGTCGCACCCTTTCATCGAGCATGCGCCATCGGAAACTATTCTATTACTGTTGTGATTCGATTCGGTGGCGCCACTTTGACTCGGGGGTATTGTTCGAGGTGGGCGGAAGCTGCTGGCTTGCCGTCACCACCGGTCCGGGAGTGCAAACGGTGTATCCACCCTGGCATTGCCTCGCGTGCCGTGTCATATCCTTATATCGAGCCCACTACGATTTTGGTTTTAAAGATCCGACCGCGTTAAGGTTCACCATCCCCTTAACGCTATTTTCTATATGATTATACTTTACTGATTAGACACTACCGTATATAGCGTATATTACTACATAGTAAATAGTTTAACGGATCCTTAGAGGATGGGCGGCCCCAAGCATCCTTTTAAGTTACTGATGCATTTTGTTACTGTTCACTTGAGTTGATTTACAGTTTATAAGTATTTATGTCCTAACTCGAGGGTTTTGTATTTTGCTTTACGCTCGGGTCAGATTGATTGAGTTAGCATTCAAGATTCACCTTCGGCGTTGGAGCTTTCCTTGAAGATCCATCTATCTATTTTGTTTCAGTATCCAGTGGTTCAGTGATGTATCTGATTTGTACCTGATGTATCCTGTTACTCTTCTATTGTATCTTATTTAACTCTGATATATCTTATATTTTATATAGTAGCTTCATGAACTACTATCTCTTTTTCTTCCGCTGCATTTTTATATACTCTGTGATCTGTGATTTTTATTTACTGTATATTCTGAGATTTGCCAAATTTTTATTTACAACGCGGTATTTTGAGCAATTCAATTCTGGCATGAGTGTCTACCTATGCACTTATAATGGATGCGAATGGTTGAAAATACTGAGTCGTTACAGTGTGGAGGCAGCAGGTGCTGGAGGGGAGGCAGGGCCGAACCTAGAAGAGGAAGAGACAAGTGCAAATCAATATAAAACAATGAAAAAGTGAAATAGAAAAGAAGATTTACCAAAGTTTTTGAACAAGGAGGCTATGACTTTTTTTTAGGGTTGAGAAAGAGAAAAATTTCGTGACAAATGAGAAAGGGAAGGCGACTGGAGATGGTATAGGGAAATGCCAAAAAAACAGATGTATTGATGATAAAAGAAACTGCAAGAGAAACAGTGAAACGTTTTTTTTTACGTTTCTCAGCCTTTAACCCTTTCAAATTTCTCATATATATTTATATACATCTAAATAACTGAAAATAATTAAAATCTCAGTTAAAATTAGAAAGTATAACAGATAAACAAAATATTAATAATTAAATATTAATTAGATATGATTAAAATAAGAAAAATAGCACAGAAAATGAAAACTTGACTTAAGAATTAGAAATAACTTCAATATACTTTGGAAAAATTTACTTTAATTTAAATACATGTAAAATGAATAAAATAAAGTAAAACATAGAAAATAAAAGTGAGTGCATAAAATAAATAAATAAATTTTAATTATATATAATTAAATTAAGAAAATGGCTTAAAATTGTAGACTAGGCTTTAAAATTAGAAATAAATTCAAATGAACTTTAGAAAAATTATATTATCATTTTAAAAATACTTAAAAGTCAAAATATACATAATATAACATATTATCCCATATTAAAGTAAAATATAACAAAGAAGAAGTAACTTATACAATTTAAAATAGTCATTGTTAAATAACCCTATATACGCACAATATTGTAAAGAGTATAACTTTCACAATTTACATCCAAATTCAACGAAACGAAAAGTGGTGTTCTTAGAATTTTATGTACTTTCATAATAAAAGAAATTTTTTTAATTTTTAGACTTTTAAAATTATAAGTTGAAAGTCACAGTTTGACTATTTTGATCAAAATCAGCATTTCAGGCAAATATTCAACTTTATTAAGTGCATAGGTAGACACTCATGCCGGAATTGAATTGCTCAAAATACCGCGTTGTAAATAAAAATTTGGAAAATCACAGATAACAGAGTATATAAAAATGCAGCGGAAGAAAAAGAGATAGTAGTTCATGAAGCTACTATATAAAATATAAGATACATCAGAGTTAAATAAGATGCAACAGAAGAGTAACAGGATACATCAGGTACAAATCAGATACATCACTGAACCACTGGATACTGAAACAAAATAGATAGCTGGATCTTCAAGGAAAGCTCCAACGCCGAAGGTGAATCTTGAATGCTAACTCAATCAATCTGACCCGAGCGTAAAGCAAAATACAAAACCCTCAAGTCCGGACATTAATACTTATAAACTATAAATCAACTCAAGTGAACAGTAACAAAACGCATCAGTAACTTAAAGGATGCTTGGGACCGCCCATCCTCTAAAGATCCGTTAAACTATTTACTATGTAGTAATATACGCTATATACGGTAGTGTCTAATCTGTAAAGTATAATCATATAGAAAATAGCGTTAAGGGGATGGTGAACCTTAACGCGGTCGGATCTTTAAAACCAAAATCGTAATGGGCTCGCTATAAGGAGATGACACGGCACGCGAGGCAATGCCAGGGTAGATACACCGTTTGCACTCCCGGACCGGTGGTGACGGCAAGCCAGCAGCTTCCGCCCACCTCGAACAATACCCCGAATCAAAGTGGCGCCAACGAATCGAATCACAACAGTAATATAATAGTTTCCGATGGAGCATGCTCGATGAAAGGGTGCGACCCTTTGTGTAGCCAGGTATAGCTCCTGTTTTAGTCATATATGCCAACTCACGGGAGTTGGGTCCACGTAATATACCTCGAGAACGTCGCCACCATCCTACTTCATTCTAGAATCTCCACCGCGTACACAGTTGTTAAAGTGGTTTTCGGTATTGTCCGGCTATAAGACAATATCCGATCCCGGTCTCTTTAACAACCAATCGTTATTATAACCCGTAGTTATAACTTTAAAACATATTTTATACTTCAAAATAAAATATCATTCCAACCCAAATCTTTATCAAAAATAAAGATTAAATCATTTCCAAACCATTTCAAATATATCATCATACCATATCTTTCAATTCAAATATTTATCAAAGCAAATATCAAGTCATTTCTAACCATTTTTATTATCAAAACATTTTAATATCAAAATGTCATATCTTTCAAAACTTCGTTTCAAATCATTTTAATATACCAAAATATTATATCTTTTCGAAACCACATTTCAATCATTTAATATATCAAAATATCGTATCTTTAAAATCCTTTAAATTCAAAGATAAGTAGAGGTATAAAGCTATGTTGACATTGAGACTTTGAGGGAAACAAACAGAGGTCTGATGTTTGAAAAATAAGAAATTCCTAGGAGAAAGAATGATGTATGATATAAAACAAAAGAAGAAAGGGAAGTGACAAAATGAAATATGTATGGAAGGGATAAATAAAACAAAACTGTATGATCTAAGTAGATGCTTTGGGAAATAAATAAACAAAACGGAAGAATAAGAAAGGATATAAATTCACGTTTCAATTACATCAAAGAATTGCAATAAAACCAAATGTGGAAATGGTGGCAGGTGTATTGAATAATAAGGAAATGAAGGGACCGCTTAGGATCTAGTTAATTGCATGATCCACTCAATTAAATTTATTATCACTAAATATACCCTTTTTCACACTCGTTTACACATAATTAACATATAGTAAATAAATTTGAATACAATAACCAGTGTAACGTTACAAAAAAATAAAAGATGATCTAGAACTGAAATTCAAGTTTTTTTTCTTTCAAAATAATGTTTTTCTCATAGGGGAATTGCACAACCTATCAAGATTAGTGTTAAAATCACTTATATACAGCCTCAAATGTATACTTAATGACTGTAAAATATTGTTTTAAAATTCAATTTTTTCTTCTTTATATAGAATTATTTTTACCTTAAAAATGAAAATGTTCGTTTTATTTTCATTAAAATGTTCTTTTTATTTTTTTACAATAATGTAGTTTCTTTCGTTAAATCGAAAAAAATAATATTAATGTTTCTTTTTTTAAAATTGAAAGATCCCAAATCGACATAATTGTAATAAATTTCAAAATTACACTTATAACGAATTATAACAAACGTACATTTCTTTCATTACCTCAATCTTCTATATTTATCACTTTAGTTCATATTAACTGTAGTTGGTAATTAGATTAACTGCAAATGATTTTCAATTTAATTTCAATGGATTAAATAAATAAGTGATGAATGAAACATGTTACCTTTTACTTACTTAATCGCATTTACAAGATTATTATTAACAACAAATGTTATGACTACTTACACAATCCTGATTATACTCAATTTTCCATTAATTTCATATAATTTCCCCTTTTATATAACATTTAATTGATTTCCTTATTTCAACTTATCATCAAATAACGTTACAATTATTTTAATCACTAACATACAATTCAACATTCAATTGCCTTAATTCAATTAATTACCCATTCAATATTAAAACGATAAATTAATGAGAAAATAGTTAATACAATCGTTTATAATAATAATTCATACCCCTTATCTTATTCTTTACAACCAAGGGTTATAATTTGCTTACCCAAAAAGGTTTTATATTCAATATTAACCTATTTCAATTAATTACATACAACTTCACCATCTACATCATTTAATTTATTTCATTATTTACAATCATAACCAAGTCAACCTACAATGTATTTTAATTAGTTTGAAATTACTTTAAATATTTATCAGTAGCGTTCAGACAACACCACTGATGTCATATTCAATATTTGCCAATTCTAATTGATTACATATAATTTCAACGTTCAATGTATTTCCTTATTTTTAGTTATAACTAATTATAACCTTAAAGTCACTTCAATTAATTGGAAATTAGATTAAAATAGTTAGCAATTACCTTATATTAACATTACTAACATTACATTCTAGTTATTCTTCTCCTTGTAACATCAATTTTTTTTAGTTTTATTTCAATATAAAATTATAAAATATTATTTAATTAATATTTTAATAATCGAAAATTATGGGTCATTACACTCTCCTCTACTCAAAACTTTTCGTCCTCGAAAAGGGAAAAGGAGGAAATTAGGAAAAGGAGAAAATAAGGAATCATTATATTTTATTCAAAGTATTCAATTTATAAACAATTAATTTTCATAACTAATTAATTTAAATAGAATATACAATTAATTACAAGTAATTCTTCATATTGAAGTCTACCAAAGTTTGAAAATATTTCACTTTTCACAAAATTTCTAAGTCTAGAATTTACGAAAAATTTCGGCAGAGTCTCCTTTATACGGAGAGGTCGCGGAGAAATAATAATATCTATAATCATCATATGTATATCATATTAAAAAAATAAACATCCCAAACCATGGGAGACAATATAATATTGCTAGAAACCTGTAATCCAAAAATATACCTATTAGTCGGGAAAAGAACGCTTAATTTATGAAACCAAAAGCAGTAGCTATTATTTCCATTAACTTGTACTTCACTTGTAAAATCCAAAGAAGTTAATAATACGTGAAAAGAGATATATTTAAGTTGCTTCAATTAATAACAAACAAATCAACACAATATAATAATAGTCACATGCAAACAAACAACATGACCATCATATGTAACAAAGGAATCAATCATATGTCCATAGCAACCAAACTGATGATTTGTTCAGGTTCAGACATTTTTAGTCGTACAAGATGATAAATAGACAATTAAGTGTACCCTATGCTCAATCGCCTTAGATAAATACTTGATATATTATCTATACATCCTTATAGAGTTAGAAGAATCCTTTCCTATCATCTCAAAAGCCAAAATAACCAATAATTTCAACATAATATTTAAGTTTATTCAATTGGTTTCTTTTTTTTCACATCATTACTATTCTTTTTTTTCTCATATAACGTCCTTTTCTTTTTCTTAGATGTACATAAATAAATTATTTCACAATATTAACTTACATACATAACATTTCTTGTTCATCAAAATTCTTATTTAGAAATAATTTCATTGAACGCTTCCATTACTTAAGTTTTACATGTATAATATTCTATTACATATTCTATTAACATTTCAACTTATTAAACATTTTTGGTAAACATATGTGTTTTAAGAATGTAATTGAGTGTTATACAAGTTTATTTTATTCATGTTAGTTAACAAAATATTCAATGATTACATATTCTAAATTTTTATATCTTTTGATTTACAAATTACAAATTTCTAATTTCTTATATATTTTATTCGTAAAATTCCATTCTTATTTATTTAATTAATTATTATTTATATAAAGGCCACTCACTTACATAATTTGTTTTCCATTAAAGATTTAAGCCATTAATGAATCATTTCACAAAATATTACTTAAGCTTTTACAGCCTTACTTAATTTTATACCTTAATTTAGCTATAGAATAAAAATTTAAGTTTTTGGTGTTCGCCCTTGAAGAGAAAAGAAATACTTCAATATATCTGAAAATTCAATTAAAACATTTAACCTCATTCACTTAGTAGGAATATAAGATAAATTTAAAACATCTTTATAGCATTATGCAAGGACTTTCCCAAAGTTTAAACAATGTTAGAAATTTGTATCAAAAATTTATATTAAAACATTATGATAAGATTTTAAAAATAAAGTTCCTTAAATCTGATAATTTATTAGACTCAATATTCCAAAATAAGTATAAACTCTAGATTATTAAAGTGAAACTAATAGCATACTCAAATTTTGCACTAAATATCTAAATAAAAGTATAAATTTTCATAGATTCATGATTAATTTTACACACTTGGTTTAAAATAAATATTCAAATCATGGGAAAAATATTTATCATGGAAAACAAAATTCAAATAGTAACTAAACCTATAAATTTACTACTAGTACATCGAAATCAAGTAATTATTTAAAACCATACTTCCAAAATTGAGATTCTAATTTATTTTCCAAGTATATTTAAAACTTCGTAAATCATTTTTTCCATTTATATAATATATCTTCAAATTATACATTCAAAGAAACTTATAAAAAAAATTTACAAAAAAAAAATTCATTTGAAAACTTCATTTGCAAATCAGTCATCTTTAATGTTTTAATACTTTACAAAAAAAATCTATAAATTTTCTTGCTTCATTTATTAATACCGTTTCATTAATTTTAAATAACATCTTTTTAAATATATGTAAATTATTTGAAAACAATTACTTACATCATTACTTATATTTAAAAAGAAGCTATTGAAAACCTTAAATCCATTATGTTTAAATTTTATTAGTTTTAAATCTCAAAATACTTTTAAACATCATTAATAAATCAATAATCATTAACTTTAAAATGTTTTATTTAATTAATAACTTCTTACAATATTTAGAACACTAATAATTTACTACTAAACCATGTTGTACATAAAATGTTTGCATGTGACTATTATTATATTGTGTTGATTTGTTTGTTATTAATTGAAGCAACTTAAATATATCTCTTTTCACGTATTATTAACTTCTTTTGATTTTACAAGTGAAGTACAAGTTTATGGAAATAATAGCTACTGCTTTTGGTTTCATAAATTAAGCATTCTTTTCCCGACTAATAGGTATATTTTTGGATTACAGGTTTCTAGCAATATTATATTGTCTCCCATGGTTTGGGATGTTTATTTTTTTAATATGATATACATATGATGATTATAGATATTATTATTTCTCCGCGACCTCTCCATACAAAGGAGACTCTGCCGAAATTTTTCGTAAATTCTAGACTTAGAAATTTTGTGAAAATTGAAATATTTTCAAACTTTGGTAGACTTGAATATGAAGAATTACTTGTAATTAATTGTATATTCTATTTAAATTAATTAGTTATGAAAATTAATTGTTTATAAATTGAATACTTTGAATAAAATATAATGATTCCTTATTTTCTCCTTTTCCTAATTTCCTCCTTTTCCCTTTTCGAGGACGAAAAGTTTTGAGTAGGGGAGAGTGTAACGACCCATAATTTTCGTTTATTAAAATATTAATTAAATAGTATTTTATAATTTTATATTGAAATAAAACTAAAAAAAATTGATGTTACAAGGAGAAGAATAACTAGAATGTAATGTTAGTAATGTTAATATAAGGTAATTGCTAACTATTTTAATCTAATTTCCAATTAATTGAAGTGACTTTAAGGTTATAATTAGTTATAACTAAAAATAAGGAAATACATTGAACGTTGAAATTATATGTAATCAATTAGAATTGGCTAATATTGAATATGAAATCAGTGGTGTTGTCTGAACGCTACTGATAAATATTTAAAGTAATTTCAAACTAATTGAAATACATTGTAGGTTGACTTGGTTATGATTGTAAATAATGAAATAAATTAAATGATGTAGATGGTGAAGTTGTATGTAATTAATTGAAATAGGTTAATATTGAATATAAAACCTTTTTGGGTAAGCAAATTATAACCCTTGGTTGTAAAGAATAAGATAAGGGGTATGAATTATTATTATAAACGATTGTATTAACTATTTTCTCATTAATTTATCGTTTTAATATTGAATGGGTAATTAATTGAATTAAGGCAATTGAATGTTGAATTGTATGTTAGTGATTAAAATAATTGTAACGTTATTTGATGATAAGTTGAAAAAAGGAAATCAATTAAATGTTATATAAAAGGGGAAATTATATGAAATTAATGGAAAATTGAGTATAATCAGGATTGTGTAAGTAGTCATAACATTTGTTGTTAATAATAATCTTGTAAACGCGATTAAGTAAGTAAAAGGTAACATTTTTCATTCATCACCTATTTATTTAATCCATTGAAATTAAATTGAAAATCAATTGCAGTTAATCTAATTACCTACTACAGTTAATATGAACTAAAGTGACAAATGTAGAAGATTGAGGTAATGAAATGATAAACCAACGTTAAGTTTATATATATAATATGATAATTGATTGAATAATAAGATTAAAAAAAAGTATATGTTGGAATTTAAATTAATTAATGAATTTATGGCCGTTAATTTGACTTGGAATCTTCTAATAAAAGGGAAAGAGAATTTATTTGAAACTAATGGCGTTTAATGAAAGAAATGTACGTTTGTTATAATTCGTTATAAGTGTAATTTTGAAATTAACTACAATTATGTCGATTTGGGATCTTTCAATTTTTAAAAAAAAGAAACATTAATATTAATTTTTGGATTTAACAAAAGAAACATACATTATTGTAAAAAAAATTAAAAAGAACATTTTAATGAAAATAAAACGAACATTTTCATTTTGAAGGTAAAAATAATTCTATATAAAGAAGGAAAAAATGAATTTTAAAACAATATTTTACAGTCATTAAGTATACATTTGAGGCTGTATATAAGTGATTTTAGCACTAATCTTGAAGTTTAAATTTAATTGACTTTTTAGGTTGTGCAATTCCCCTATGAGAAAAACATTATTTTGAAAGAAAAAATTAATTTGAGTTCTAGATCATCTTTTATTTTTTTGTAATGTTACACTGGTTATTGTATTCAAATTTATTTACTATATGTTAATTATGTGTAAACGAGTGTGAAAAAGGGTATATTCAGTGATAATATATTCAATTGAGTGGATCATGCAATTAACTAGATCCTAAGTGGTCCCTTCATTTCCTTATTATTCAATACACCTGCCACCATTTCCACATTTGGTTTTATTGCAATTCTTTGATGTAATTGAAACGTGAATTTATATCCTTTCTTATTCTTCCGTTTTGTTTATTTATTTCCCAAAGCATCTACTTAGATCATACAGTTTTGTTTTATTTGTCCCTTCCATACATATTTCATTTGTCACTTCCCTTTCTTCTTTTGTTTTATATCATATATCATTCTTTCCCCTAGAAATTCCTTATTTTTCAAACATCGGACCTCTATTTGTTTCCCTCAAAGTCTCAATGTCAACATAGCTTTATACCTCTACTTAATTGCTGCCAAGTCATTTTACTGAAGCTATGCTTAGAAAAAGAAAAGAATAAAAAAGTGTGAGCATCCATTTCTTCCTTAACTACATCCGTACCTTTCCTCATCGCCTTTCCTTCTTTTGCAAGAAGCCTTCAAAAAAATTGAACAATGAGAATTAGCCTTAATGGTTTTGGCTTTCCACTTCTTGCCTTTGTTTTGGGTACATCAAATTTGAAAACGTGAGTTATTAAAGTTTCTTATTTTAAGAATTAAATATGTATGTATTTTATTTTATTTTATATCCTTATAACCTGAATATCTTCCTCATACGAGCTTTGATACATGCGTAGTTTCTTCCCTTGGACTCGTATTGGAATTCCTAATAACATAAAATTGGTTTGGCTGAGTTTGGAGACTATTGGAAAAGGCATCTTTGTTTGGATTTTTGCGTTCTAAATATCAAAGGTGAGTGTTTTGACCCACTCACGAATACTAGATTATCTTATGCTAGTTAAATTAAATTTATAATGTGATTAGAAATTTATTAATTGCTTTTGATATCATTAGATTGTCATTTAAGTTAAATTTGAATTTATATTGAATTGAATTTGCCATTTATTTAATAATGAATATAAATTGCAAGTTATACACCTGATAATGATAATCAATTGATTGTTGTGATTTATTGGCTGATTTGGATGTTGGATTGTGATGGATGTTATTGGTTGTCATTTTGGATGATTGGATGTTTATTTATGTATATATCTTTGTTACCATTATGGATTGAAATGATAAATCGAGCGGTTTCCATTAATTTGGAAATTTTGATTTGGATATTGGTTGAAATGACATATAACCGTGTAATTTCTTTAATTTGGATTATTTATTAGAATTGAATTATTTGAAAGATTTAAGTTTTAAATTTATAATTCGGATCTATTTAAATTAAAATGATTAACATTGGTATTTTTGAATCGTTTGAAATCTTTTAAATAATTAAATCCACACTGTACATTTGATAGGAGATGAAATTCCTGTTATACATCTCTGAATCCATTATAGTAATATTTCTATTCTGCTTATTTTGTTTTGACTTACATAAGATCTTTTAGTCCTGACTCGAGTGTTTTGTCTTTTTATTACGCTCGGGTCAGTCTGTGCTTTTTTTAGTGTATTGAAGACCATTATATTTTGGAGGATGAAGACGGAGACGAGTCTACTATTTATTATTAATTATTCCACTACATCATCTGTTCCGCTGCATTATTTATTTATTTCTACTGTATGTATTACTCTGATTTGTATTGTAAAGGTGTAATCAAATGTTATTTGTAAAATAGCTTCATGAACTATTTATTTGATTTTTATATTTTGTCATTCCGCTGTGAGATTCTGTGTTTTATCTTTCCTTCTTTTCTATTATTTTTTTATTTACCCCATTAACAATCTTACCTTTTGAATGATTTTAGTTGACATGTGTGGTTTATTGTCGATTTAAATCGTCCAAAAGGATGAGATGTTACAATTAACTGTTGGTACAAAAATAAAAATAAAAAAGATTTGTAAATTATATAAATTCGTATAAACTTCTAAATGTTATAGCTTCTTCATACGAGGTCCGTTTTTGACAAAACAAGTTGCATTGGTTCCGTATTAATGATCACTACATTTTAGACATGGTTTGGAGTTGATTGGAGCTAGTGAAAATTTTGGGTAAAATTAAACGCTTGTTTCATTTTATTCAGAATAAAACACTGCAACTGCTATTGGGATCAATGTGAGTGTAACTCACTCTTTCTGTCTCACCGATGTCTTTACATAAGTGAAAATAAAGTTTATTTATGCTGATTGATGATTGTTTGGATTATATATGATATTATATATATATATATATATATTGACTAGTATTTAGATATATTCTGGAGCAAACGAGACCCTATACGTTCCCGTGTATGAGCGAATGATCCTTTATACGCACATCTGCCTCGAAGCGGCATTGTACACATATTCTAATATGTATAATTGTTGCATGTGACAGGTTGGAGGGATCCAATAGGATTCCTGACCAGTATTAGTTTTATTTATAGATATTGATATATTTACTATTATCATATAATGTAAGATGCTTTGGATGCCGTGATTGATGTATTTAGTGCTGTTGCAGCATTGGGCCTATTTTTGATAATTTAAAACATTAAAGTGATGATTTCAAATTGAAAATGATTTCCAAGTGATTTTGAAAATAGATGTTTATTAAAGTTTGAATTGTTAAAAGAATGAATTTATTTTAAATAAATAAATGTTATAAATTTTATGTTAAAAAATTATGATTTTTGTGAAATATAATTAGAATGTGATTTTTGAAATAGGGAGTTACTGATTTTGTAAAGTAGTTAGATTGAGATTTTGAATTATTATAAACAGTGCATATGTATATATTTATAAAATTGATATTTTATAAATAAAAATAATGGAATTATAAAGGAGTTTTGAAAGTGTTAAAATGAGGTTATAAATGGATTTTATAAGTAGATAAGATTTGTGAATTTGTGAAATTATAAAATGAATGAATTTGTAAATAAGAGAATTATAAGTGAATTAACTTATAATTTTGATTGTAGCATGTAAATGAGTTATATATAGAATTGGTAAATAACGGTATTTTATAAATGGAAGTTTTTATTAAAATATATAAGGAATTTATAAACATTATTTTATAAATGTGAAATAAATTTAAATTGATAAACTAGATATAGAAGTTTATTAAAGGAATTTCATCCATGATTTTGGACAGTGGATTATCCTTTAATTAAAAGTGCAATAGATATGTATTTGGTAAATGAATTATATTCATGATTTTGGACAGTGGATAATCCTTTAATAAATGTGGAGAAGTAATGAATTTGTAAACGAATTATATTCACGATTTTGGATGGTGAATAAACTTTTAAATAAAATGGATATTTTGGAAAGTGATATTATAAAATGGAGTTAAGTGGTTTTGAAGATGTTTTAAAAGGTGTAAGCATCGAATACATATATTTCAACATTAATTGTTGAAATAGATGTTTCGAGACGTAAGGAAATGATGGACTATAACACTTTGTTATAGTAAATTATTTTTGAACGGAAATGTTTTGTATAATACAAAGGATTTATATATCTATCTAATTTTCAAATCCCTATACTGATGATTTTTGGTTATGGTAACAATGTTTTACGCAACATTCATTTTGACCCAAATAAATATGTTTAAAAGAAGGTTTTCCTTAAAAGAATAATATATATACTTAATCCCAATTTAAGTATATGTAATATTTTCTAAGTGTTGAAAATAAATAAATTTGTGAATATGCTTATACTGCGATATAAGTATATGTAAATGTTTTCCAACATTCAAATGGTTTTGAGAATATATCTTTTTAAAAGATAATTTGAAGTGAATATTTGGCAAGTGATTTAATTAATAAAATATTAATTAAAAGGGCCTAGTGATTGCTTATGGTGCTAGATATTTGTTTGTTTGCTTTGACAATTAAATAACCGACTATCAAATTTGGTCATTTTAGTTCCTCGACTTGATGTGGGAACTATTTAGTCGTACACTTAGTATGTAGCCTTCTGCGTAGGCATGATTATCATTTGTGTTGAGGATGTTGATTCGTGGAGTGCGGAGTATTACTCCAATCTATCGAGCTTCCTTCTTGGCCGAAGGATGGCAAGTTGAAAGTTAGAGACGTGATAAGTCTATGAGACTTAGTTTCCATGTGAGGTTGAGAAACACTTTGTGTTGTTGGTGCGAAGAGGCCAGGATTGGTTAATCCGAAAACCATTTCGGACCAACATTTATGCGACGATTGTGCAGGTTGGTTGTGATGATATTGATAGTTCTGATTTTCATAGTGGAGGACTGCTTATTGATTGTTTGGGGTTAAAATCCCAATATACATCCAGTAGTAGTAGCCTCTTCGTTATGAAATATCCAACGCAAGGACTATTCGCTACTAATGCTAGAGATTTCTTGACAGGACATGGTAGAAAAGTACCTTCGGTTTGTCCTGTTCCTGCACAACTTATATGGATGTTTGTTTGACATTGCATTTCTAAAGCTTGTGTAATTAGTTTTTACAAATGTACATCAGTGGTGGCGGAGAAGGCAACTTCTCTTAGCTTTACACCCTCCTTGAGACGTATGAGCTTAAGGGTTGTATTTTTGTGGATAGCAATTAGTAGTCAACGGAAATGACCATGTGGCATTCAGAGTGATGTGATATGTGATATGCGAAAGGTAAATCGTTATCTCAGGCCACATCAACTGGAAATGACCGAAACATGGTTAGATGCAGCAAGGCTAAGTGGGTTGCTCCCAAGTGGGATATGATCATCCTCTTCAAGATATATCTTTACACGTTATGTCATCATGCATCTGATTATTGTAGTTATGCTATGAGGGCTCTCGGAAAAGGTCAGTAACGACCGAAGGATGATATATTCGATACTACCTAGTTATGGAGGTAGGTCGGTTTTTTGTTGGTAGAGGAACCTTGTGATGGTTTCTCGGGACATCCATCTAGAGATGTACCCATCGTAAGGTAGTCCCTTCACCTAGTCATTTGTATAGAAATCTAAACTCCACTAGGTATCTACCATTTTATTTGTAGAGCCTATTATATTGGAATTTAATAATGATAACAATTTCTGCTATTTTGATCATTATTTGTATACTAGATACTAGTATAATATAAGATTATTTGATATGAAATGTTTTAGTGATCGTAAGGTAAAAACATGTCCGTGTTTATGTGTGGGCATGTCTTACGAGATGCTTTTTTTATAAAGGAAAAGTTGGTGATTTAATAAATTCAGTTGAGTGTGTTTCTTACGTTGGTTTGCCCGACTGATTCGGAAGTTCTTCCCTTTCAATGCTCGGGTCAAATCGAGTATATTTACAGGTTCAGATTAGTGCTTTTAGAGCTTCAGCAGTAGGGCTAGAGATCTTCATTTTTATATACACATATCTGTTTTGATTATCCGCTTTGAGCATTGTTGTTGTATATTATCGGCAATTATGAGGACAGGTTATTATAACTATCCAGGCTGATAATTAGTGATTGATTGTTGTACTCTGATTTATATTTGTATATACAGTTTCTGTTTTACAAATATCATTGATATGATATTATATATTTTCCGCTGCGATGTGAGATTATATAATGTTCAGTTGGCTCTCACTTCTCTCTTTCTTCCCTTCTCTTCTTCTCTCTTCTTTTCTTTCTCTTAACTTTCCGTCAGTCTATGCTTTGTATTCCGTTGAGCATTGATATCCTTTGTCGGAAATGACTAAATCCAAAGCGTGAGAGGAAGACAAATTATGTGGGGTTGCTTCCATTAGGATACTTTCACATCTCATCTAGAATGGATTTGGCAGCGCTATTATATGTGAAATATTTGGATACTCGGTAAGGTTTGGAGGGATCCAGCTTGGTATTGTCCGAGAAGTGTCACGGAGTATATGTTCTTCTCAAAAGTATATTACTAGAGGTATACTTCAAGTGTGGTGAACCTTCCTAGTCATTTGTTGGAGATTTTCCTTTCCTTATTCGATTCGAACCTTTGAATTTGTTTCCTTAATTTAATCGGGAAGAGTCAACCACTCTTCACGATGTTTAATTATTTATCCATTCTTCACGTTTGGATGTTGATTCATATAAGGGTAAACCCATTCCATGTTCAGCGACGTGGTCACATATGTTTGTGTTTAATTACATACCTTCGTTTAAAGTTCTACTTATGCTAGAAAAATCGTCTAACCCGAGTTGTTTGTTTCCATGAACTCTCGGTTACTCATTTTATTTGAATAGTCCGAGAGTAGCAGGTCTTTGTTGGGCTCTTTGAAGACGACATCCTAGTAGGAGGCTTTTCATATTCTTATTCCCTTGTATTATGTAGTTCATGTAAGTGTATTTTGTTTCAGCATTTATAAAGGTGGACGTATAACTGCCTGGGCTGATTTGTAGTACTTTTGTGTAACTTTGGTAACTCCCTATTAAACAGTAATGTCCTAATGTATTTCTTATATTATGTTTATTTAGGAGTTTCCTTGTGAGGTTTTTTTTGTTCTTTTTTTTCACCCCATGACAATTCATCTTTTGATGCTTGGGCAATGGCATACGATCACCGAGGATGTGTTAAGTGTTGTTCCTAGGGGTTAGAAAGGTGGGTCGTTACAGTTGGTATCAGAGCTTCGGTTGAACAAACACCTTAGCCTGATTGGGGTACAACTCATTAGAGATAGGTTGAGTCGAACCCTAGAATGAGTTAATCTTCAGAGAGCATTTCCTTTTCTTCCCTAAAGTCTGTTTTTAGATCCTTTATTGCAATTTCCTTTTTTCCATCATTGACCCTATCTTTGTATTCTAATGATACCTATCACTTATCCAAGTTATTCAAAATGAGTACAAAATGAAGAAGAGGGAGGGGATCTGGAACCAGCACGGCTATAAATGGTAGAGCTCCTAGAAATAAGTCAGTTGTGGAGCCGATAGCAGAAGTAGTGATGCAAGTTTAGCTACCTCGGAACTTTGCAACCTTGTGCAAGAATTACACTGCTTTAACTATAAGCCTTTCTACGGAACTGAAGAATTTTAAGGAGTTCAGACATGGCTCTACTCCTGTGAGAGGATATTCGAGGATTTTCTGTTAGGAGATTCTGGAAAGAGATTGTTGGCATCGCGTTAACTTCAAAAAGCAACAATAGATTGGTGGGATTCAGTCACCATGAATACACTAGAAGAATATTTCTCTTGGGCGTAGTTTATTGAAATATTTAAAGCTCGGTTTATCCCAGAGACAAAAAGGACTCAGTTGTTCAGAAGTTTCATGGATTTGAAATAGGGTGAGATGACAGTGGCACAGTATGTGCATAGGTTCAATGCATTATCCCGCTGGGACAAGGATTGATCGATATGCCACTTAAAAAGAATGAAATGTTCTGAAAGGAATGCGACCAGAATTTCATTGAGAAATGACCAATCATCTCAATGATACCTTTACCAATCTGATCAGTATGGCTTTGAGATTTAAAACTCTTAATATTGACAAGGTGTTCTGAAACGAGTAGTGCAAGTAGTTAATGCCCAACCTTTATTAGTGATACCAGTTGCTAGTAAGCTCTTTTTCAAGCATAAGGGGAAGAAGAAGTGGTCGGGAAAGAAGCCTGGGTGTGGAGCTCCCACTCATAACAAGCAGTTAGACTTAACCAAGATCCTTTGTTATAAGTGCAACCAAATGGGCCACTTTGTAAGCAAGTGCCTGAATCTGGCTAGTGGACCACTCTGCTGCAATTACAACAAACATGGACATATGAAGAACCAATGCCCTTTTCCAAAGAAGGGATCTCAGGGACAAGTTCTGCTATTAAGAAAATACCATCAACTTCTATGGACACGAAAGGAAAGCAGGTGTTGCAAGGTATACTGTCCATTTCTGATATTCCTGTTCGAGTATCATTTGATACTGGTGCACCCCATAGTTTCATTTTAGAAGATCTTGTTAATGAGTTTAACCTCAAACCCTTTCTTTTAAGCAATTTTCTTTCTGTGTTGAATCCAATTGGGGGTTCGACCAATCTTGACACTCTATGTTTGAATGTGCCTATTTCTTTTCGAGATTGGCCTTTCTTTTCTAACTTATTTATTCTTGGGTTCATGGGTTTTGGGTAGTATTAGGTATGGATTGGCTATGTAAATTTAGAGCAGTTATAAAATGTAATCAAAGGATTGTCAAATTTAGTGATGCTGAAAATGTTGGTATGGATATTTATTGTGGGAAGCCTAATAAGTTGATGAGGAGTTTTCTCTATTCGCTCGAAGTACCAAAAGATGAGATAAAAAATATACCAATTGTTTGGGACTTCAAGGATATTTTTGAAGAAGGCAAGGCTTACCTCCTCATCACGAAGTAGATTTCTACATTGATTTGATTCCAGGAACCAGACCTATTGTACAACCTCCTCGAAGGTTGGCTCTAAAGGAAAGAAGAGAATTGGAGAAGCAGACGTTTGATTTAGTGCTGAAAGATTTAATCAGACGTGTCACATCAAGTTGAGGGTCGCCAGTAGTGTTCGTTACTACGGCCGATGGTTCTCTTAGATTATGTGTGGTCGAGAATTAAATAAGTGAACTATCAAGAATAAATATCCTTTACCTAGGATTGATGACATGTTTGACCAGCTCCATGGAGCTCGGATATTTTCTCAGTTGAGTCTTGCCACTGGTTTTCACCAATTAAGGGTAGCAGATGAGACCGTACCCTTAACAACTTTGCGTACCCTCTAAAAGTTTAACGAGTGGTTAGTCATGTCATTGAATTAACTAATGCACCTGCTTAGTTCGTGGACTTGATGATAGAGTGTTTTGGGATTTTCTTAACATGTTTGTTCTAGTCTTCATTGATGACTTTTTGTTTATTCTAAAATGAAGGAAGAGCATATATACCATCTTCATATTGTTTTAAGTACTTTAAGATGTCATGTTTTACAGGAAAAGTTTTCTATGTGCCCTTTTTGGAAATACGACGTTAGATTTCTAAGGGCATGTAGTTTTGGGAGAAGGCATATCAGTGGACCCAGCTAAAGTAGTCGCGGTTCAAGATTGGAAGAAACCCGATAGTGTGATTGAGATCAGAAGTTTCTTAGGATCGGCAGGTTTCTATAGAAGATTTATTAAATATTTCTCAAAGATTTCTTCTCATCTAACAAAGCTGATGAAGAAGGATGCTAAGTTTATTTGGACACCCAAGTGCGATCAAGCATTCAATAAGTTAAAAGAGAAATTGACAAGAACTCCTATCTTGATTATTCCAGATGGAAATGAAGGATTAACAGTTTACACGAATGGTTGTAGGACCAGATTGGGTGTAGTTTTGATGCAGGATGGTAAAGTAATAGCATATGCTAGTCGACATTTGAAACCTCATGAGAAAAATTATGCTATGCACGATTTGGAGCTTTTGGCGGTAGTCTTCGCGTTGAAGGTATGGAGGCACTATCTATTGGGTGCAAAGTTTGAGTTATATACGGATCACAAGTCATTAAAGTATCTTTTTATCCAAAGGATTTTAACTTAAGGCTGCAAAGATGGCTGGAGTTTCTCACGTCTTATGACCTAGAGATTCTTTACATTCTAGGGAAAGAAAACGTCGTTGTTGATGCGTTGAGTAGGAATGTGGTGACGATTGCAAATTTCAAAGTTAAGCCAGCACTAGTGGAGAGAATTGCTATTTCTAAGAAGTAGACCTTGTTCTAGCTCAGCTAAAGAAGGATATTAAAGATGGAGTTATCTCTAGTTTCCAGATAGACTCTCAAGGCATTTTGAGAATTAATGGACGGATTTGTGTGCCAGATGTTAATGGAATTAGACAGGATGTTCTAAGAGAGTGCCATCGGTCAAGGGTATCTATCCACCTAAGAGTAACTAAAATGTTTCAGAATATGAAGAAGACCTTTTGGTGGAAAGGGATGAAGAGAGACGTTTCAATCTTTGTGAGAAGGTGTGCAAATTGTCAACAGGTCAAAGTGACCAGCGGAAGACTGTTGGGATGCTCTAACCATTGGAGATATCGAATTGGAAGTGGGAGCAAGTATCCATGGACATTATCGATGGGTTGCCCAAAACAAGAAGGGGTGACGAAAGCATTTAGACAATTGTAGATCGATTAACAAAGAGCGTCCACTTTATTCCAATGAAATCAACTAAAACAACAGCTTCTTTGGCAGGAATTACTTGAGGAAGGTCGTTATACTACATAGAATCCCAGTAAGTATAGTCAGTGATTGAAATCTCATCTTCACTAGTCATTTTTAGGGAGCATTACAAGCCACTTTAGGGATAGAGCTGAATTTAAGCACTGCATATCACCCGTAGATAGACTTACAAACCGAAAGGATGAACCAGAATTTGGAGGATCTTTTGAGAGCATGTATTTTGGATTTTGGAGTATCATGGGAAGATCACCTTCACTTAGTAGTAGGGCCGTCAATGGATACTCAAAAAATTCTAAATCCGTCCACATCCGTATCCGATATCCAAAAAAATGGATAGGGATGAGGATACGAAGAAATCCATATCCGAAAATTATCCGTCCAGTTTTTGTTAATATTGTAGTTCAAATTATGTGTATTTTAGTGGAGTGAAAGATATTCATTTATTATTTTTATTAAGTTAGCAATTTATATTATATGCATCTAATACTTACTAACCGTTCAGAACTATTTATTATCATCATATTTGTTAATTTTTAGCAGTTTTGTAATCATTGGAAGTGAAAAATATTTATGTTAAACAAAAATTTCATTTTATAATTCAAGGTTTATTGGTCGTTAGCGGATAAGATAATTATCCAGTATCTATCTGTATCCACGGATGCACATATCCGATATCCGAAAATGATTTCGGATGTGGATGTGGACACGGCACTATCTGCATCCGAAAGCATCCGTTGACAGGCCTACTTAGTAGAGTTCTCCTATAGCATTGGCATGGCGCCATATGAAGCTTTGTATGGGCGGCCATGTAAATCACCTTTATGTTGGATTAAGACTAGAAACCGTTTAGTTCTCAGACCAGAGATGATTCGAGAAGCATCAGAGAAAGTGGCTATGATCAAGGAAAGGATAAAAGAATCCTGAGATCGATAGAAAAGTTATGCTAATCAACGGAGAAGGGACTTAGAGTTTGCGGTCGTGGATTTGATATTTGCGGAAGTTTCTCCGATGAAAGGAGCTGTAAGATTCAAAAGCATAGGAAAGCTAGCACCCAGATTCATTGGACCATTTAGAATCCTTGAGAGAATAGGATCATTGGCATATAGGGTAGAATTGCTTGAAAGATTATTAGAAGTTCATAATGTCTTTCATGTATCTCATTTGAGAAGGCATGTTCATGATCTATCTTTGATTGTGGATACATTTGTTCAAGAAGACTTAGAAATAGAACCGAATTTGACTACTATCTGGCACCTAGTTCATATTGTAGACTGAGATGAAAGGAGATTGAGGAACAAGGTGGTTAAGCTTGTAATGGTTCAGTAGAGTGATGACCCTCGCGATTGTACTTGGGAGACCGAGGATGATATTAGAGAAAATTACCCTGATGTAATGTCAGGTTAGTTGTTTGTTGTCTGAATGCATTATGTATGTTCGTTTATGGCATAGTTGCTTTACATTTTTATATGAATTTCTTGGTATAATATATATATTTTGGGTTGTCTTTTGTGTATTAATTTCGAGGACTAAATTCTCCTAGCGGGGAAGAGTGTAACGACCCATAAATTAATCGCATTGTATTTGAATATTTAAATACTTGTTAAATATTTAAATAACGGATTTTAATAATCGAATAAACATAATTTAAATATTAATTAATGACATTAAAATCATTTTTAAATTTTGGTTACAAAACTTAATAGCTCAAAGTCAAATAGAAAATGTGACCGGAAACTGTTTTCTGAATTTTCGACGTTTCATTAAATAAAAGTTATTTGAAATGTTGTACACGCTTTCTCTTATATATGCACACATAGACTAATTATATAATATGGGTTAAGATAGTATAATTAGGTTTAATTAAGTTAATCAACTTAAGGTAATAATGATGTGACACTTTGGCAACTAAATAAAAAACAAATAGAAAATAGTCACATCAAGGGAGACAAGGTTTGATATTTTGGCAACTTGAATTTTAATGCATGTTGGTAAGGGGGAGACAAGCTTGATGAGGTGGCAACAAAAATGAAAGGAGGTTGTGTACTTTAAGGGTAAATTGGTAATTTAATTTATCCCTTTGTATATATGTAGAATTCATAATACTTTTGGTTAAGATAGTATAATTAGGTTTAATTAAGTTAATTAACTTAAGGTAATAATGATGTGATACTTTGGTAATAATGATGTGATACTTTGGCAACTAAATAAAAAAACAAATAGAAAATAGTCACATCAAGGGAGACAAGGTTTGATATTTTGGCAACTTGAATTTTAATGCATGTTGGTAAGGGGTAGACAAGCTTGATGAGGTGGCAACAAAAATGAAAGGAGGTTGTGTACTTTAAGGGTAAATTGGTAATCTAATTTGTCCCTTTGTATATATGCAAAATTCCTAATACTTTTTTCTCATTTTTCTCATTTTTATCTTCACTTTCAAACCTTCATGCAAGTTTTATTTAAGTTTTCATGGATTACAAAACTTTTCTCAAGTTAAAAAATGTTAGCTTTTCCTTTTAAATATTGTATAAAATTTGTTTAAACTCTTCCATCTTCTTTCCACACTTTATTCTAAAAAAACTAGCCCATCTCACCAAAATTTATTTATGGCCGAGCCTAGACATGTTAGAGCTAAGCCTATCTTGATGCTATTAGCTTAAATACTTCATTTTTCCAAAGTTTTTGCAAAGATCTAAAGGTTTTTGAAGTTCTAGAACAAGTTCGGTTGAAGTAAGTAAGCTATTGTGAGTAAAAAATCTCATCTTTCAACATCTCAACCTTTTAAACTTAAATATTATTCAGATAGTTTTTGTTAGTGGCTTGTTGTGTTTGTATTACCATGTTATGTATGTTGGATTAGGTTATAGCTTGAAAAGTTGTCACTTGTTAGTTTAACAACCAGTAACTTTTGAATGTTAGTAGTAAAAGTTAGTTATATTGTTAATGGTTGTTCTCTATATGCTGTAGAATAGTTTAACACTTTGTGTTATTGTTTTGCTTTTGTTATATGATGTATGAATGAAAGTAAAATGACATGAATTAGTTGTCGAAGTATCCTTATAGCGACTATCGCTATATTTGCACTTTTGGCAAACATGTCCTTATCCAAATTTTCTGATTTATTTCTCGAGCTTGGGTTTGGTTTTACAAGTTAATAAAGTTATTAAATAAAGAAGATTTCAAATTTAATTTTTATTTATTTATTTATTTTTTGTAGCAAAGCTAGCTGGCTTTAAAGTGGGTCGTGCCACTGTATATAAAAAATGGATGAACAGGTGCTCTACACATGCGCAGAGCAACTAAACAGGAGAAACTAAAAGAATAGGAGCTAGACAAAGTGCCTAGACTACTAATACCGTAAAACTAATCTTCCTCAGAAGAGGAAGAACAATCACTACCAACACCCAAAGATGGTCCAAAGACATGCGAAACCCTAGAGAATAGAGCAGCTAGACGAGGATCATAACCCACAGAGGAAGTGTTGTAGAGAAATTTCCTATCCCAAGTGACATCAAAAAACTTACTTTTGTTCTCCTCCCCAATCTCACCGTCCGTAGTGAGGCACAAACCATCTCCCATAATATGGTACATCAGATATCGACTTTCGCCCCCAATCTCACTAATAAAAGCATAAAAAATGTCCCTCTCAGGCCAATATCTCATATCAGAAGGAGCATGAATCCAAGCACGTTCTTTCGAGTTCCAGGAAATGAGATCAGTAGAGGAAACAGAAGGAACCACTCCAGGGACGTTGGTGGAGCACCAGAAGATGAGGCTAAAGCAGGCACTGAAACAGAAGTAGCTAACGAAACTGCATGAGGATCCACAAAAGAAGGGACATCAGCAGAAGCTGGCGGCACATCAACTAAGGGAACAGGAGGAACAACCTTCTTAACCCACATCCGAAAACTAATCTTCCTCAGAAGAGGAAGAACAATCACTACCAACACCCAAAGATGGTCCAAAGACATGCGAAACCCTAGAGAATAGAGCAGCTAGACGAGGATCATAACCCACAGAGGAAGTGTTGTAGAGAAATTTCCTATCCCAAGTGACATCAAAAAACTTACTTTTGTTCTCCTCCCCAATCTCACCGTCCGTAGTGAGGCACAAACCATCTCCCATAATATGGTACATCAGATATCGACTTTCGCCCCCAATCTCACTAATAAAAGAATAAAAAATGTCCCTCTCAGGCGAATATCTCATATCAGAAGGAGCATGAATCCAAGCACGTTCTTTCGAGTTCCAGGAAATGAGATCAGCAGAGGAAACAGAAGGAACCACTCCAGGGACGTTGGTGGAGCACCAGAAGATGAGGCTAAAGCAGGCACTGAAACAGAAGGAGCTAACGAAACTGCAGGAGGATCCACAAAAGAAGGGACATCAGCAGAAGCTGGCGGCACATCAACTAAGGGAACAGGAGGAACAACCTTCTTAACCCATATCCGAACAGGAGGACGTGGAAGAGGAATCCGGTCAATAAAGGGAACAACCAGACCAGGACAAGCATCAGCACAATGACCGAAGGACTGACAAGACGTACAAATCTCAGGTTTCCAACTATAGCGAACTCTAACCTCAGCTACATGGCTCTCATCTAGTTTTACCTTTAAGACCATAGGCAAGGGTTTGTCAGGAGTAATCTCAATAAGAGCTTTGGCATAAACAAGCTTCTTTCTAGCAACAGTATTAGCATCATAACAAATCACTTTACCAACTAGGCCAGCAAGCCAGTCAATCCCAATAAGAGGCTGGAGAACTGAGGGAATACGAGAGAAATGGGCCCAGACAGGAATAGATAAAACTTGTTCCTTCGCACGATCCACAGATGGACTCCACGTTGTGATAATGAAAGGTTTACCATCAATTAGAATAGGGTTAGCTTCCAGAATATGTTGCCTTTCATCACTACGCGAGAACTTAAAAAAGAACATTTCATTATCAAAGTGAACAGACAAACCACCTCTAGGCTTCCACACCATATTGCACCTCGACTTAACCAAGTGATAGGGGGATTGGAGTCAAGAAAGAAACCAACCAAGTGCTCTTTCCAACAATCCACGCCAGCCTCAATCACTTCCACAGGCAGAATCATAACTCCCTCTTTTTCAACAACATCAAAACGGCGTGGCGTATGAAAACCAGCATTACTCGGCAGTTTGGAAAACAAAGATGACCACTTGGTCGCAGGTTGAGGCAAGGGTGGGACCACTGGGTTATCTAGAGAAACTACAGACTTAGGCAGGATGTCAGCGGCATTACAACAAGCACCTGGAGTGCAGCCAATAATTGTCCCAGAGTTAGCATTGCTCATCACTGCAGCTTCAACCTGGACAACCTCAACCACTTCACAGCCATTTGGCATCTCAGTAGATCGGTCAACGTTCAAAATTTCATTGGTCACGACCACACCCTTATCCAACTCGTCCCCCAAACAATCAGTATACACAGATCCATCACCCAATTTAGTGTCTACAGGAAGACTTACCTCAACTACCGACCATGCTTTATCAGAGGTTGCGGCCAAAAATGGGGCCAGAGAAGACACACCAGAATTTGGTAAGGAGTCAGGTACAGATGAAACACACGTGTCCATAGCACCAGACAACGGAAACGCATGCACCACCTTTGTCAAATCAATGTCACAAAACGAGCTAGGCAGATCCGATGGAGAAACGCGCTCACCAGAAACGAAATTCAGATCCGATGACTTCCTCGAGAAACGCGAGCGCCCCTTGGAGGGCATGGGCAAATTCCTCCAATGATATATTTTAAAGGGAATATATTATTAATTGATAAAATGGAGAAATAAATTACAGTTGCAAATTCCTCAAATTTAATTAATTATTTTAATAAATATTTTTTAATATAATTAATTGACTAATTATTTATTAAGGATTAAGGTTTATTAATTAACTTGTTAATGATAAGTTTATAATTAATTAATTAACTTATTAATGATGTGTTTAAATTTAGTTAATTGCTTTGTTACTAATACTTCAAAATAATTAAACATTTTGTCTAATGATGATTAAGGTTAATTAATTATTTAATAATGATGGATTAAAATTAATTAATCATTTTAATTAATGGCAATTAAAATAAATTAACTCCTTTCAATTAATGATTTGTAAATTTGATTAATTAATTTAAATTTAATTATTCTTTCCTTTAATGATGTTTTTAAATTAATTAATTCAATTAGTGATATTTATTTATTATTAGTTAATTTAATTATTGATGTCAAAATGTAATTAATTAATGTAACTAGTGAGATTAAATTTAATAAATTAATTTAATTAATTCGGTTAATTTAAAGGTGATTAACCTTTTTATTTAAAGGTATTTTAAAGTCACTTATCTAAATTGATGAATGAAGTTTAAAGATAATTAATTATTCTCATTTATGATAGTTAAAGCAAAGTATCCAATTAAGTTAGGATGTTGAAAGTTATTAATCCTTTTATAATGATGTTTTAAAGTTAGTAAACTCTTTTAATAAAGTGTCTTGAAGTTAATACTCGTAATGTAAAGCCCAAGTATGAAATTGGGTTTTCAGAAGAAAAAAGTTTGAAATATTTATGGAAATGAATTAATTTCCGTAAAGCGATTCACTTGTATGGAAATGATTTTTTTGTATAATTAGTACTAAACATCAAAGAAGTAGTTTTGTCTCTATTTCTAAAGTTAAGAATAATCGTGAGACATAACTTCGAGGTAACACTACTGTTAACCCTAACTCGTTCACAAGTTAACAGGTCCACGAGTTAAGGCATGTACGACTCAAGGCATGTACGACTCAAGGCATGTACGACTCAAGGCATGTACGACTCAAGGCATGTACGAGTTAAAGGATACATGAGTCAGTAACTTCCTACAACTTAAAGACCTCTACGAGTTAGCAAGCTTACGAGATAAGCAGCCTACGAGTTAAGGAGTACCCGAGTTAAGATCTTCCACAAGTTAAGCCTCTACGAGTTAATCCTCTGCGAGTTAAGATCTTCTACGAGTTAGCAGGCATACGAGTTAAGAAAAGCTAACGACTTAAGGTCTTTACGACTTAAGGAAATTGATGGCCTACGACTTAATGATAACTGCAGTTTGTACGACTTAAGACCCTTACGACTTAAAGAAGTTATACGACTTAAGGAGGATACGACCTAAAGACACACCTCTTAACTCGTCTACGAGTTAAGACTTGCTTTAAACCAGTTGCAATTGGTTAAGTCGACTACGACTTACGACATAAAAAGAGTCGTATGCGACTTAAGAAGGGAAATTAGCAATTGCAGCCAGATAACTCGCACACGACTTAGAACTTAGGGATGGGTTCAAAAAAGGGGAACTGCCATAGACTCGGCTCAGTGACCCGGGGACGACTTACCTTAAGTCGAACACGACTTATCTTAAGTCGGCCACGAGTTAGGACTTAGCATTTTTTCCGCCCAGAACTCTCTATAAATATGAAACCATCTCCAACATGCAAAGGACCTTTGGGCTCATTCTCTTCAAGCGCCATTACTCTGCCGAATTCCAGACGACTTCAAAGCTTTTTAGATCCAACAAACTTCTAAAGGAACTCCATGAAGGAATCATCCACATTCACCATGGATTTGAAGATGATTGTCAACATCAAAGCTTGAGCTACTTGTTTCACATACCCTATCACTTGAAGTGTGTTGTAATTGAAAGATCTTGTAAAGAATTGTAATCAAACTAGTGATAAAAAGATTAAAGTGGACGTAGGCTGGATTATAAGCCGAACCACTATAAATACTGTGTCTCTTACCGTTTTTCTACATACTTTCTGCTTATTTCTGTTTCCCGTACAAACGGGTGGTGCTTTCACAATCACATCTTATACACCAGGGTGTTAGCGTTTAAATTTTTTCGTTAACATTTTGGTGCTTTCACTGAGAATTGAACTCAGGACATCTATCATCATTGTTTCAGAAAGATTTGTAGATAGAGTTTCTTTAAGAACCAGAAGTCTATCCGAAATCATGGCTCCTGGAAGGAAAAGTAAATCTGTGAGATCTGCAAACATTCAAGAGGGAACCTCCACTTCCCCAACACCAAATCAAGCCACTCCAGCTGTTGGAGTTTCAAAAGCGGAATTGGACGCTGCTATCTTTGGGTTGAATCAGCAAATAAATGCCCAGAACGCGCAATTGGAAGCTCAGAATGCTCAGAATGCTCTGATTCTGAATAGGTTAAACGATCTGCTCGGGGCAAACCGTCAACCTGCGAATAATGAAAGGAACTTTGTCGGTAATGTCCATGATGCTGAAACTAGAAACATTCCCGAAAGGGCTGCTAGCCCCTTTGAACAGACATTGCCTGAGGCTGGAGGATCCAGAAATAGGAATGACGAAGAATATCTTTCTGGTATGGTTCGACAGATTATGAAAGAAAGTATGCAAAGGGTCGAAGATGAGAAAGAGTGGGGTTTCGCTCCGAGCAAGACTCCGTTTACTGAAAAGATCCTAAAAGCTGAATTCCCAAGGAAGTTCGTCCCTCCGACCATTCCAGCTTACAAAGGGACAAGTGATCCAAATGAGTTCCTGTACAAATATGATTGGCACATGACAGGTGCCAGAGCTTCTGACGAGATAAAATGCCGCTATTTTCCTGTGTATTTGGAAGGGGTAGCTCTGCTTTGGTTCACAAAACTACCTGTCCGGTCCATCGATCAGTTTTCAGACCTAACCAGGAAATTTAAAGAGCAATTTAGGCTATATGCTTCAAAGGCAAAAGACATCATGTCGTTATCCGGTTTGGAACAGAATCCGGGGGAAACTATCAAGTCTTTTTTAAATCGCTTTAATATAGCGTTAGCTGAGGTGGATAATGCAGAACCCCGCATGGTCTTGACCTATTTGATGAGAGCTATTGATAAGTCAAGTGAATTCGGAAAGTGGCTGAACATGAAGGAGCCAAATTCTCTGGAAAAGTTCTACAAAAAGGCGGATGAATTCATGCGTTTGGAAAGCCGTCCTGTCCCGGCAAAGGCAACAGTAGAGAAAGCTGAAGACAACACTGCTGCGCCACGTAAGAATGGATCTGTGGGACAGAAAAGAGAAAATAATGATGGAAGGAAACAACACAATTCGAAGAAGCCTCGATCCTTCAAGCCATCAGAATATACTCCTTTGTTAGAAACACCAGAGCGCATCTACCTGGCTACAAAAGATTCTTTTGAGTATCCCAAACCTCCTGTTCTCAGAACCGGAAGAAAAGCTGTGCAAGGTGGGAAGTTCTGTCGCTTCCATAATCAGCCTGGTCATGACACAGACGACTGCCATCAATTGAAAAATATAATCGAAAAATTGCTAAGAGAAAATAAGCTGCAGCAATTTGTGAAGAAGAGTGGTAATGATCCTGCTTCGTCAAGTCAGGGGCAACAAGCTCTTGCTCATCAGCCCAGGACAAATGAGAAGGCCGCAGGACATGAATCTGGAAGGCCAGTTATTAATGTCATCACAGGAGGACCCCACCCAGCAGGCAGAAGCTGGGGTGAAATGGAGAGGTACACTCGAGCTCTGAAACATATGCCAACTGAAGAGAATGTCTTTGTTTTAGAGGACTCTACACCCCTGAAACAACAAAGGACTTTTAATGATGATATTGTGTTCAAGGCTAGAGATTCCACGGGCATTGAGGCCCCTACTTTGGACCCGTTAGTCATCTCGGCCGGTATTGGACCGGCTATTGTCAGAAGAGTTCTTATTGATTGCGGCGCATCTTGCAACATCCTCTTCAAGAAAACGTTTGACCAGATGAGAATCCCGATGGCGGATGTGCAAGCCTCATCTCAGAAGATTGTTGGCTTCACTGGGGAGCCAAAGCAACCAGTAGGAACCATTGACTTGCTTGTGGAACTCGGAGAAGGAGAAAGAAAAGTAGTTCGCAAGCAGACTTTTGTGATAGTAGATGAATTTTCTGCTTATAATGCTTTCTTTGGTCGACCTATTCTTGCTGCATTCAAAGCTGTCCTTGCCCCATGGTGTCTTACTATTAAATTCCCTACAGACAATGGGGTAGGAGTTATTAAAGGAGACCAGAACGCTGGGCGAGAATGTTATATGACAGAGCTGCGAGAAACAAGGAAGAGAGAAATGGGGAAAGATGCGGCAACCCCAATCCGCATCAAAACACCAACCCTATAGCAACTACAGGGCGGACCCTGCACTGGCGAGCATAGCGGGGCACGAAAAGTGATGGATCCTAGAAAGGCCAGTGCGGGGGAGAGTAGGGTGGTACCAGCAGAAACAACGATACCGGTGCCCGTTGATCTGAAGGACCCAAACAAGGTGCTGAATGTGGGTTCACAACTTAATGTGTCAGTTCAGAATGCCTTGATATCTTTTTTGAAAGCAAACCTGGATGTTTTCGCTTGGACCCATGCCGATATGTGCGGAATATCCCCAGAAGTTGCGGTACATGCTCTGAATATTGACCCAAAGTTCACGCCAGTAAAGCAGAAAAGAAGAATCCAAGGTCTAGAAAGGTCGACAGCATTGAAAGAGGAAGTTGACCGGCTCATGGAGAATAATTTCATCAGAGAATCTACCTATCCAAATTGGGTTTCAAATCCAGTGCTAGTTAAGAAAGCCAATGGTAAATGGAGAGTGTGCATCGACTTTTCAGATCTAAACAAGGCCTGTCCCAAAGACTGCTTCCCATTACCCAGGATCGATCAACTGGTAGATGGAACAGCGGGTCATGAATTGTTGTCTTTTATGGATGCCTACTCCGGATATAATCAGATCATGATGTATGAGCCAGATCAGGAGGACACAAGCTTTATCACCGATGTCGGTCTTTACTGTTACAGAGTTATGCCCTTTGGGTTGAAGAATGCGGGGGCAACATACCAAAGACTGGTTAATGCTATGTTCAAACCGCAGTTGGGAAAGACTATGGAAGTTTACGTTGATGACATGCTAGTAAAATCTAAGAAAGCAGTGGATCACATCGAACACTTAGCAGAAATGTTCGCAATTCTCCGAAGATACGGAATGAAGCTTAACCCTTTAAAATGTTCTTTCGGGGTAGAATCTGGGAAGTTCTTGGGTTTCATCGTGAGCGCTAGGGGCATTGAAGCTAGTCCAGCTCAAATCACTGCTCTAAAAGAAGTCAAAGCTCCTAAAACAAAGAGGGAATTGCAAAGTCTCAATGGAAAAATTGCCGCCTTAAGTCGGTTCATATCCAAAGCTACTGATAAATGCATTCCATTCTTCGACGCTCTAAAGAAAGGAAAGAAAAACTTTGACTGGACTCCCGAATGCCAGAAAGCTTTTGAAGAATTGATTCAACATATGGAAACGCCTCCAATACTTTCCAGGCCCGGCGATGGCGAGGATCTTCTTATATACTTGGCAGTTTCATCTCATGCTTTAAGTGCAGCGCTGGTACGGGAAGACAAAAGGATTCAACATCCAGTTTACTATATCAGCAAAAGACTCACTGGGGCAGAAATGAATTACTCCAAGTTGGAAAAACTCGCCTATTGTCTATTGATTGCCTCAAGAAAGTTGAGGCAATATTTCCAGGCTCATCCTATCAAAGTCCTCACTGATCAACCTTTAAAGCAAGTCTTGTTTCGCCCTGAGACTTCGGGCCGCCTTTTAAAGTGGAATATTGAATTGAGCCAATATGACATCACTTATCATCCTAGAAAAGCGATCAACGGACAAGCTTTGGCAGATTTTATTGCAGAATTTACAGACAAGGGTAACAGCGAGGAAGAAACAATCGAGAACTCCCCAACCCAATGGAAGTTGTTTGTAGATGGCGCAAGAAATGATTACTGTTCAGGTGCTGGAATTGTTCTTGAAACTCCTGAAGGCCGGTCATTATGCTATGCGCTAAGATTAGAATTTCCTTCAACAAACAATGAAGCAGAATATGAAGCTCTGATCGCTGGTTTGAAAATTGCTAAAGAACTAAACATTCGAGCGTTACAGATCTTCAGTGATTCTCAGCTTATAGTATGCCAAGTCAAGAAGGAGTTTCAAACGAAAGGAGGAAATCTGCCCGCTTATGTGTCAAAGGCTTGGGAACTTTTATGTGAATTCGACCATTACACGATAAGTCATATTCCTCGAGAAGAAAACATGAAAGCAGATTCTCTCGCAAAATACTCAAGTTCTGGCGAAGCCCAATCCTTAGGGTTAGTTCCAGTGGAAGTTTTGTCAAATCCGAGCATTGATGAAATGGATATCGATTGGGTTATGAGTATGTCGCAAGAGCAAGAATCATGGATGACTCCAATAACAAAGTATCTACTCAATGGCTCTTTACCAGAAAACTCTAAAGAACGACAAAAGCTACTGAGAAAAGCTTCTCGATATATAATCCAGGATGGTCAATTATACAGACGAGGATTCTCAATGCCATTGCTTCGATGTGTATCCCGGGAAGAGTCCAAAACAATCCTAACTGAAGTGCATGGAGGAGAATGCGGTGATCATTCAGGTGGTCAAACATTAGCAAAGAAAATTCTCCGATACGGATATTTTTGGCCAGAAATTAATCGGGATGCCGCAGATTACTCCCGAAAATGTGACAAGTGCCAAAGATATGCCAAAATTCCTAGAGCACCTTCTACCGAACTCACACAGATGATCAGTCCATGGCCATTTGCAATTTGGGGAATGGATCTCATTGGGCCGCTACCAACCGCTAAATCAGGGATTAAATATGCTATTGTTGCGGTTGATTATTTTACTAAGTGGGCTGAAGCTGAACCATTGGCTACTATCACTTCTAAGAAAGTGATAAGCTTTGTGACCAAGAATATCATTTGCAGATACGGTGTGCCTCAAAAAATAATCACAGACAATGGTACTCAGTTTGAAAGTGAGGAATTCCAGGATTTTTGCAAACGATTCAAAATCCAGAAAAGCTTTTCGGCAGTAGCTCATCCGCAGGCAAACGGGCAAGTGGAAGCAGTGAACAAGATCATCAAATCAACCATCAAAAAGCAACTCGAAAGAGCAAAAGGTGGTTGGGTCGATAAACTACCACTTGCACTATGGGCATACAGAACTACTCACAAAACTGCAACTGGGCATACTCCTTTTTCGTTAGCATACGGATCGGAAGCAATGATCCCGGTTGAAACAGAGGTCCCTTCACACAGAAGAATCCATTTCAATCAAGCAGAAAATGAAAAGCTGCAACTTGAAGCGCTGGATCTCCTTGATGAAAAAAGAGATGAAGCTAACCTCAGAGTTGCAGCTCATCAGCAAAGGATAGCCAGACATTTCAATTCCAAAGTTCGTCAACGCAGCTTTGAAATTGGAGATCTAGTCCTAAAAAGAATTATGACTGCGACAGGTGTGTTTGGGCCAAATTGGGAAGGACCGTATGTGATAGGTCAGAAACTTCTTGACGGCACATTCAAGCTCACCACAGTTGATGGAGATCAAATTCCAAGGGCATGGAACAGCAATCACTTGCGTCCATACTTTACTTGAAAATTTTGTTGAAACATTGTAAAAAGAATTATGAATGTATGATTCCTGTAATTGAAAGCAATTGTGAAACTGATGCAAGTAAATAATGAAAGAATATAAAGTGGATGTAGGCCCAATTTCATGGCCGAACCACTATAAATCTTGTGTTCCTTATTATCATTATATGTTTGCTTTGTTTTCGATATAAAAATACACAAAATGTATTGCTGAAATATCGATTTAAATTTTTGCAGACAGTGGAGATAAAACTTGCGCATAATAAGACCGAGCGATTCTCACCATCATTCAACAAACAAATTTCAAGTCACAAAGACCCCGAATTCAAATCCTAGATAGGAAATGCTTCAATTGAACGGCTAATGATTTCGATAGGAACGAGCCCTTGCTGATAAATTGAGATTGTTTAAACAAACAAACATCCAATTAGGAAGCTAGTGCCCGTTCTCACGAACTTGCCTGGCAATGAAGTACACTTCCTTGGATTAAACAAGCCACTTGTGAGAAAAAGGGGGATGAAAACTTAAAAAAAAAAAAAAAAAAAAAAGGGGGATCGCTGAAAAGGCATAAGCAAGTGAACAGAGGAACAACCAAAGCTACCATCAGCGCCACAAGTCCTCTTCGGAGGCACAACTCTTCGGATAATAAAAGACCTCTAATGGGTCATATGCCACAAAAAAGAAAGTTCTCTACTCAACAAAAAAGATTGGAGGAGTCATGACCCTCCAACCATGAGAGAGTAACTTCCAGGCGATGAAAACCCTCTCTGAGGCACATTTCACCAGGAGTTGAAGTGTTATAACCGCTCTTCGGGATTTCACTTCACCAGAGTTGAAATGTAAACAAAATAAAAGCCCTCTTCGGAGGCCCATTTCACCAGGAGTTGAAGTGTTATAACCGCTCTTCGGGATTTCACTTCACCAGAGTTGAAATGTAAACAAAATAAAAGCCCTCTTCGGAGGCCCATTTCACCAGGAGTTGAAGTGTTATAACTGCTCTTCGGGATTTCACTTCACCAGAGTTGAAATGTAAACAAAATAAAAGCCCTCTTCGGAGGCCCATTTCGCCAGGAGTTGAAGTGTAGCAGCCGCTCTTCGGAATTTCACTTCACCAAAGTTGAAATGTAAAAACAAAGACCTTCTTGAAAGCACACGTTTCACCGAGATTGAAATAAAACTTCCAAGTGTTGAAACGTGAAAAGGCTTTCTTCAAAGGCACAACTCTTTGGGGGTACACGTTTCACCAAGATTGAAATAAAACTTCCAAGTGTTGGAACGTGAGAAATCCCTCCTCAGAGATACAACCCCCTCCCGGGAACACAATTAAGAAAAAAGACCTCTTTGGAAACCCACGTTTCACCGAGATTGAAATAAAACTTCCAAGTGTTGAAACGTGAAAAGGATTTCTAAAGCATAACTCTTTGGAGGTACACGTTTCACCGAGATTGAAATAAAACTTCCAAGTGTTGAAACGTGAAAAAATCCCTCCTCAGAGGTACAACTTTCTATAAAAAAAAAAAAAAAAAAAAAAAAAAAAATCCTCATCAAAAGCGTACTTTAACTTTCAAAGGAAAAGTAATTTGCCTACTGTGGGAAATGATCGTAAAAAGAAAAGAAGTTAAAGTACCCTTCAGAGGTCCGCTTTACCACATAGAGGAATTCACTTGATGAGATATGCACATAAGCAAAAGAAAAAAGTGATTTCTTCGAACGACCAAGCGTAAAAACTTATACGAAGGGAGTTGTACTCTATAAAATTTTCTTTAAAGAATAAAATAATTATTCTTTAGCAAATAAGAGTGTAAGTCCCCTCGAGGTATAGAATATTGCAGCATACTTATGGAATGGGGGCAATATAGTATAATTACACACAATATGGTATAACTAAACCAGCAAAAGGTAACGCTCAAGTAACATACCATAAGCTCGCTGCAATATCAAATAAACTCATGCCAAAACAAATAACAAATGTATTCTTTAATTCAAACAAAAGTTTGTACAAACGAGGAATCATTTTATTCAAGGAATCATTTTATTCAATTACAACGCAGGTACAGGTTTCAAAATAAAGAAAAGCGGGGGCCGGTACCCGCACAATTCTCGGCCAGTACATGCAAAACACAAAAAAACTAGAAACTGAAGATCTTCACTTCTTTTTGCTGCCTTTAGACCCTTTACCCGGCCGAATGATCAGCTTTTCAGGTCGACCAGTGGGTATAAGGGAGGAAGGAGAGGTAGGCGCAGCTGGCCCAACTTCTGGCTCCTCTTCAGTGGCAGTGATTATCTTCCCTCTCCTCCTTGATGCTCCTTGCTTCCTTCTCCTCTTTGAGGAAGACTCACTTCCTGGAGTGGCAAGTTTAGATAAAGTTATATCGTCAGAAGGAGTCCGCTCCGGAGATATGTCACCTCCCTCAAGTCCCTCATCTTTTTGCTCTTGCGAAGCAACGGGATCATCCAGGCCATGGAGAGCTTCTATTTGTTCTTCTTGTGACCCAGGTTGAGAAGCAGAGGGAGGCGCCACTTGAAGAGATGGAGGAAGGATCACCGGGGGAGAAGAAGCTTGAGTTTGACTCGGTGCTTTCTCTACAAAGGAGAAAAAACTTAAAATATCAGTATCTTTCGAAAAGAGAGGGGATGACGGCTCATCAAAAGTCGGGAATTCATTGACATTTGAAAAATAATCAAGAAGATCGTCAAGTTCACAAGGAGCGAACGAGCAGTTCACCACTTGAGCTGGTCCGGTGTCAAGTTTACCTGGGGTAGTTGGATCTCTGAGGCTGATTTCATATCGCTGTGCTTCGTTGCTTTCACCACCTTCATCCCCGCCTTGTGCACTTGTAGTTTCAGTTACTGTCTTAGTTGCAGGCGGAGTAGAGGAGCTCGAACCCGTGATGTCAACCACAGGAGAAACTGGAGGATGGACAGAGGAAATAAGCGTTAATTCCTTTCCAGAACATTCCTCTTCCGCCATTCCAGTTCTCATCCTGGCAAGTTGTTCTCGCCCCTTCGCAAGAGCAGCGCGAGCTCCCTCATCCAGGTAACGCGCCTCAAAATCTTCATCGCCATACCCGGCGTCTTTAAACATGTTAAGAGCAGCTTCCCACACCTCGGCCAGGGTGATTTCATACTTAGGACCAAGAAAAGAGAGGCTGCCGCGTCCCAAGACACAATGTAAATAAAAATCGAATAAAGTCGAATTGATATCGTTTTCCATGGTCTGAGCAGTTTCTTCGGCTGCAATTTTGCCAGCCATGGCCTCATCTCGATCTTTTTCGGTCTGAGCAAGCTGGGCTTTTAGCGCTTCAATCTCCATGTCCCGGGCGCTCAGTTTATTCTGTAGCTGGGTGACATCAGTGCGGTGGTTCTCTACAGCTTGTTCCAACCTCTCAGCTTTAGCTTCAGCGTCCCTCTGGCTGGCGTGCGCATCTCGCACTTGTTTTTGCAATACCTCTTCTCTTTGGGTGTAAGTATTAGTAGAAGAGGCAAGATCATCTTTGAGCTGCTTTACTTCAGCTTCGAGTTTTTCATTGTATTCGGCTATCTCCTTCATCTCAGCGTTGTGTTGATCAAGAATCTTCTGCCATTCTGATTTGTCATTTTCCATGGTCAGCATTGCTTCGATGTTAGCCCGATTAACTCTTTGAAGTTCATCAACCAGCTTTTGCCATCCAGACATTCTATCGATATCAAGCTTGACAGCATCGAGATTTCTGTACATAGCTTCTTTGTCGATGGGGACCAAATCAAGGTCGAAGCGTACCCCCCTCAAACACCAGTTCGGGAATCGGCTCTGCAAAGTCGGGGGCCCCCTTTCAACATGGTATGAAGGCCTGTTGAGAAGTGTTTGGATGGCACTTCCTTCAAGAGCAGGAGATTTGGAAGGGATGTCAATAGAAACTGAGGCACCAGGTCTCTCAGATGTCACGGGCACGTGCTCCTCGCCAAGTTTGGTCCGCTTTCTCGAATCCTCAATATGGCTCTTCCCCCTATCATCGTGCGTTTTACGTTTATGGGAGTCATCATCCCTTGGGAAGGATTCATGTCGCGTGCCCGCTCCCTCATGACGTTCTTCATACCTTCTCCTCTCTTCAGCTTTTCGCGCAGCTCTCTGCTCATTGGTTTCTCTGGGATCGGCATAGTATTGCTTGTAGTCATAGCTGCCACGCCCTCCATAGCGTCGAAAGTCCTTGTAATAGGAACCGCTGCCGCTGCGCCCCATAGGGGAATCTGAAAAGGCAAAAATAGCAAGTCTTAGAAACTTCCGAAGAAAAGAAGTTAAATATGAACAAATGCCGAAAAATCCTAAGTGTTGTGTGATGTGCAAGCTACGCGCATTAAGCTACAAACCACTCATTGGTGTAGGGGTGATGATAGCTTGGGTATGAGGAGTTGGTGTTTGTGTTGGTGTTAGTCGAAGAAGGGACGTCGCCTCAATCATAGGAGAGATAGTTTTAGACACGTCATCTCTAAAAAGCTCCTGTGAGGTCACTATTATGTCGCTCAACCCATCATAAACATCGTCACCATCATGCTCGGTGAGACTTGTTTTCTCAGTTCCTACATCAGCTAATCCCCCGAGAGGCTGTGAAGGTTCTTCTTCTTCCTCAATCGGGGCAAGTGCCGTCTTACTAGATGACCCCATAATGTCGGTAGGGGTGGAACATTTCACCAATGAAGCTTCGATGTTAGACTCTTTTGATGAAGATTGTTCGATAGTAACGGGGGCATCCGATGCTTCAGTCGGGGAATCGGGAACTTCAGTCGGGGCTTCATGAGGCTGAGTATAGCGAGAAGAGTGAAGAAGCCCGTATTGATGTAAAAAGTCATCTCTCAGCAAAAACTTTATATTCCTCTCTTCTACTGGCACAGCATTCAATCTTTCAAAAATTTGCTTATAGCCTGGGTCTCTAGAAGGAGGTGGAAGCGCTGAAAAGTAAAAAGGGAAATTAACATCTAACTACTCAGGCTATGAAAAGATTTTATAAGGAAAACATGTGTCAGGAATAAAGCTGAACGCCCTTACTTCCAACTCTCCACACACCATAAAACCCCGGAGGGCAACGAACATAGAAGAATTGGGTTAAAAACCCGTGAGCAGTATCAGGGAGGCCAACAATCAGTTTGCGGTTTCGGGCGCTCCTCACAACAGTAATGGAAGGATGATCCTTAGTCCGAGAAAAAGAGCATAGATAACAAACTTCACCAAAGCTTGGAAGTCGATCAAGTGTTCTCCTAAAAAGCACACACAACCCCATTAGAATGGCATAGCCATTGGGGTGTAGCTGGGATGGAGCAATGGCCAGTTGACGGAGAAGTTGTTGGAAAAAGTCGTTGAAAGGAGGAATGCCTCCACTTAGGCACATTTGCCGGTTAATTGTCACAAAGCCAGAAGGAGCTATATCGGCAGTGTTATTTCTTTCGGGAAGAATGGCATCTGATTCAACGATACAAAACTGAGCACACAACTGGCGAAAAACTTTGTATGATAGTGAAGTAGGAGCTCTTTCGGGAGGATTAACCAGTGGAGCCGGAAGAACAGTTACCTCTCCAGTCCGAACTGTTGTATCACCTTCCTGAGAAGTCATTCTACACAAACAACTGGATATTCAAATATGAAGGTGCACGTTTCCTAAAAAAGTGTGAAGTGTTGTGCAAAAAAAAAAAAAAAAAAATAATAATAACAAGTAAATATAACTGAAATAAAACTAGTCGACGATTGATCGATTACAAAAATTTCAGAACTTGTTAGTCTTTAGTTCAAGTATAATATTAATGCGAGCTGGTCAATTTTAATTGACTATTTCAGTATTGCTTTAGTATTTTACTTGAAGTTAATAAGTTGAGCACTTCATTCACACAATCTGTTTAAGTTTAATGACTGTTATTAGCTAATCTGTCATTCGAAGAGGGCGATCAATGGCAGTATATTCGCCCCGGTTTTTCTGTAAATGTTGTATTGGACAGGTTGTTAACTTGCGAGTCAAAGTAATTTGTAAAAGAAGGCATCAAAGTTCAACAGTTCAACATCACTGCAACAATTCAAGGTTTAAGCAGATCCTAAAAAAAAAAAAACAACACAAGTGCTAAGTCGTATCGAACACAAGTGCTAAGTCGTATCGGACTCAAGTGCTAAGTCAAAACCGACTCAAGTACTAAGTCGCAACCGACTCAAGGGATGAGTCGTTCCTATCCTCAGCCATCAAACACATCAAGCTGCTTATCCTCTAAGTCCTAAGTCGTAACTCGGGGAACAGGAGAAAGGCTCTGATCCAAAACAACTAGAAATCCTCCAAGTCTTAACTCGGCTACGGCTCATGGAAATCGCTAAGTCACATGGAAGAAGCCGAGTCATATATGAGACGATCCCTTGTTATTTTCAATCAACCTATTCGACCAACTCGCCTCCCTTTCAAATCTCTTAACCTGTTCATCCTTGGCTTCTTCAGCAGCGACAACCTTAACTCGTTACACTATGAATCGCCCCAAAGCGCGAATCACCATAGGCCAAATCAGATGAATTTTAGTTCATCGGTAATCAATTCGAATAGAATTCGCAGGGTTTGAATGGGGCAAACCAAAGATGATGAACTGAATACATAAAGTAACAATGGTTAACGGTCGAAGTTTGAAGCAAGATCTCTTACGATTGTTTGATGCTAGAAAGAATCAGAGATGAATCGGGTCGAAATCGCCTCGGAGAGCTTGAAGATGCGTTAATGGCAGAAAGCAGTTTAAAAGGTTAAGTGATGAGAAGAAGGACGACTCAGGCTTTTATATCTGGAAAGGTTGGGATTTGAAACGACATGACCGAGTTATGATAAGTCGAAGCACACGACTTACGATTTAAGCGTGTGCTTCGAGGGGCAAATGTTAACCCTAACTCGTTCACAAGTTAACAGGTCCACGAGTTAAGGCATGTACGACTCAAGGCATGTACGACTCAAGGCATGTACGACTCAAGGCATGTACGACTCAAGGCATGTACGAGTTAAAGGATACATGAGTCAGTAACTTCCTACAACTTAAAGACCTCTACGAGTTAGCAAGCTTACGAGATAAGCAGCCTACGAGTTAAGGAGTACCCGAGTTAAGATCTTCCACAAGTTAAGCCTCTACGAGTTAATCCTCTGCGAGTTAAGATCTTCTACGAGTTAGCAGGCATACGAGTTAAGAAAAGCTAACGACTTAAGGTCTTTACGACTTAAGGAAATTGATGGCCTACGACTTAATGATAACTGCAGTTTGTACGACTTAAGACCCTTACGACTTAAAGAAGTTATACGACTTAAGGAGGATACGACCTAAAGACACACCTCTTAACTCGTCTACGAGTTAAGACTTGCTTTAAACCAGTTGCAATTGGTTAAGTCGACTACGACTTACGACATAAAAAGAGTCGTATGCGACTTAAGAAGGGAAATTAGCAATTGCAGCCAGATAACTCGCACACGACTTAGAACTTAGGGATGGGTTCAAAAAAGGGGAACTGCCATAGACTCGGCTCAGTGACCCGGGGACGACTTACCTTAAGTCGAACACGACTTATCTTAAGTCGGCCACGAGTTAGGACTTAGCATTTTTTCCGCCCAGAACTCTCTATAAATATGAAACCATCTCCAACATGCAAAGGACCTTTGGGCTCATTCTCTTCAAGCGCCATTACTCTGCCGAATTCCAGACGACTTCAAAGCTTTTTAGATCCAACAAACTTCTAAAGGAACTCCATGAAGGAATCATCCACATTCACCATGGATTTGAAGATGATTGTCAACATCAAAGCTTGAGCTACTTGTTTCACATACCCTATCACTTGAAGTGTGTTGTAATTGAAAGATCTTGTAAAGAATTGTAATCAAACTAGTGATAAAAAGATTAAAGTGGACGTAGGCTGGATTATAAGCCGAACCACTATAAATACTGTGTCTCTTACCGTTTTTCTACATACTTTCTGCTTATTTCTGTTTCCCGTACAAACGGGTGGTGCTTTCACAATCACATCTTATACACCAGGGTGTTAGCGTTTAAATTTTTTCGTTAACAACTACCTTGACTTGTCCGGTATTATTGTTAACGAAGAAATAGTACAAGTTTGAATTCGATGAGTGGCGATAAGTATACAAGACTTAATTTTCATATACGATCGTTTTACATCTTCGATGGTTGGTTTCTTAGCTATCGGTTACTTCAGCTTCTTTATTATCGTTATTTTAAGATGATGTGTTGCTCCGTCGAGCATTGATATCCTTTGTCGGAAATGACTAAATCCAAAGCGCGAGAGGAAGCCAAATTATTTGGGTTTTCTCCCATTAGGGTACTTTCACATCTCATCTAAATTAGATTCGGTAGTGCTATCAGGTGTGAAATATTCGGATACTCAGTAAGGTTTGGCAGGGTCTGACTTGGTATTGTCCGAGAAGAGACATGGAGTATATGAGTTTCTCAAAAGTATATTACAAGAGGTATGCTTCAAGGGTGGTGCACCTTCTTAGTCATTTGTTGGAGATTTTCCTTTCCTTATTTGATTCGAACCTTTGAATTTATTTCCTTAATTTAATCGGGAAGAGTCAAGCACTCTTCGCGATGTTTAATTATTTATTCATTCTTCACATTTGGATATTGATTCATGTTTGTGTTTAATTACATACATTCATTTAAATTTTTACTCATACCAAACAAATCGCCTGACCCGAGTTGTTTGGTTCCATGAACTTTTGGGTACTCATTTTATTTGAGTATTCCAAGAGTAGCAAGTCTTTGTTGGGCTCTTTGAAGACGACATCCTAGCAGGAGGCTTTTAATCTTCTTATTCCGTTGTACTATGTAGTTTGTATAAGTGTATTTTTTTTAGCATTTGTAAAGGTGGGACGTTATAACTGCCTAGGCTAATTTGTAGTACTTTTGTGTAACTCTATAACTCCTATTAAGGAGCAACCTGATATACTATTTCTGTTATGTTTATTTAGCATTTTCATTGTGAGGTTTTTATTCTGTTCTTTTTTTTCACCCCATGACGATTCATCTTTCTTATGCTTGGACAACGTGCACGAACACCGAGGATGTTTTAAGTGTCGTCCCTAGGGATCAGAAAGATGGGTCATTACATATGTAAACATGTAAAAGTGTAGAGAAAGGAACCTTTTATTTCTCTCTCTTAACACGAATAATTAATTAAGAGAAAAATTGTCTAAAAATGTAGAGTGAGAAATCATTCATTTCTCACTCTTTTTAATTAGATTGATTAACATATTAATGACATTTACTACTAAATTCAAACATGCTTTGTTGTTCAATATTTTGACTAATTAAATATATATTTGTGTAGATCTTACATATATATAGACACACACACACACACACACACATATGTATATGTGTATGTATATATTTGTGTATGTGTGTATTAAAATTAAGATTAACCAGTTCACACACCGTGAATCAAAACTTAAAACAATATCTCAGTTAATAAGATTTCGAAACTAAATTAACGGTTACATATAAGAACCTATTTTGTTAACTTTAAGTCAAAGGGGCATGCAATTATACATGTAAATATATATGAAAATTATGGTTATTAAAATAAAATCCTACCTTAACAAAGGGGTTAAAAGGGATACGTCACATTTTGTAGAAGAGTTCACTTATAATAATTAATTTTAAAAAAAATGAACGATGATGAATTTTGTTATATCCAAATCAATAACGATCCAAAACTTATACTCATGTTCCAAAACTATATCAAATAAATAACATGTATATTTTATTTAAATTTGGATTATATGTAACAAGAGATAATTTAACATTAGATATCAATCGAATTGCTAACCTTTTTTTAATCAACTTATGAATTTCAAGTCCACCTAAAATTTTATGTAAATAACCAACAATATTATTTCAAAATGAGTTAATAGAGAATCTTCAATTCTCAATTTTACAATATGAAACCAAACTTTATATAAATAACTTATTTCAAAATGTTATTCAAAAAAGAGTTTCTATATGAAAGAATTGAACAACACAAAGATGTATAATTTGTGACGTTGAAAAATAGAGCTAATTAAATACATAACATAAACGACCAAAAAAAATATGGTTAGATCCATAATAGTTATCATTAGTGACATGTGAATAATAGAGAATGTAAACAAGATGATTTTAATCATATTAACATGATGAAATAAAGTTGATTCAGGGGAATAAATAAAATATTCAAGACATTGTCCAAATATATACAAATTAATAAATGAACAAGTGAAGAATAACAACATATAATCATTATGATATAGTATACAAATAAAACAAGAGTTCACCTTTTAGATGAACTAAGAGAAACACCTTGATTTAAGATTTCTCCTCAGATCTGCAATCTCAACGAATGTATTGAAATCCAGTCCTGATACATCATGTCTAGGAATAATTAAAACGGTTTGTTTATTTTATTGTGATAAATCACTCATAGTTACAACACATTATGACTACTATCACAAAACATACCATTTATGTATTTTATATATTAAATACACTTCTAATAAATAATTAATATAACATTATCGAGTATATAATAGAAAGAAAGCGCCTTTTATTTTGAATATGATTGTTTATCGAGTTTAATATATGTAACAACTTAAATAATTGTCCTTAGGGCATATAACCCTAACTCTATAACATTCAAATAATTGCAAACAATTCCTAAACATCAAATAAACTAAACAATAATTAATATTTCTTAAATATTAATTATTTAGAATATTTTATAAATTAGTTAAATTGTTTGATTTTTTTTGAAGAATTCACAAATACGGTTGTATGACTCAAAGATTTGTATTTAGTCAGTAACTAATAATGAATAATTCAAATATTAACTTTCACATATCACCTTAGCTAGTGATACGAGAGTTTGACTGAATTTACCATTTTAGACTTTTGTACTAAAATCATGTTCATAAATTCTTAAACGATACCTTTAAGTAGTGATTATTTACACACATTTTCTTTGTCAATTATATCACTTTGTGATTTATAGAATTTGAATTTGGTGAAAATTGAAATATAATTCCCATTAAACTTAGTTAATCCATAAACAAAGCCCTTGGTTCAATAATAACACCTATCAAACCATATTATTCTGGTCAGATAATCCAACTTCGAGTTGACTATAATTGATTGTGATACTGACCTCATACAACTAAGGAGATGAATTCTCTATTGAACATGCTTCACTTACGAAGCGTCAACTTAGACCTAACTATAATCACTTGGTGGATCGTTACGCCATGATTAAACTATAGTCAAAGTGCAGCATTCACACTGAAGGTCCACAATGTTCCCAAGTTAAAGTAACCATGTAAAATCGTCATCCTGAGATTTCCTTTTTGACTTTGTTATTATTAAAAATAGGAAGCTCTAGGAAGATCCACTTTATAGTTATTTAATAAATATAAGTACATAACCCCATAGGTCTATAACAACTATGAGTAATACATTGTCCAACATATGGAGAATGTTTTACACTCTGGTCTCAATATATATATATATATATATATATATATATATATCGATATCCTTTTTAGAAATATCTTAACCATGAATATTTAAGATAATATGTTATTGTATGTTGTGATAACTTTCTCATGATTACAACTATTTATAAATGTTACCACATAAAATATTATTTAAGGATATTCTATTTATATACTTTAAATTAATTTTATCACTATATAACAATGTATATAATAGAAATTATATACCTTAGTTGCGAACAAGATTGGTTATAGAATTATAAATATGAAACAAATTACATAATTTCCCCTAGGGTATACCCATGACTCTTTCAATCTCCTACTAGCACTTGAGGCTAATTTTGGAATCTCAGTCCCATCCATTCGTTGAATTTTATGAATATGTTCGAGCTAGCCCCTCGATGAAGGGTATTCTATATTTTCTTAATTATTTACTCTTTTAGTCAACTCTCTCAAATGCTAACAAACTACCTTTATCATGTGAAAATTTTCGGAGTATGTTTCTCAACTTCTAGTGAGCTGTAGGTTCTTTGATGATCCTTATTTCTACCACTGACATCATGACATTTTGGTTATCATGTGAAAATAGTCTACTCTAAATCGTTGTTTGGGATTTTAGTTTCAACAAGATATACATAAATTCAAAGTTATAGTGGGTAATATTTTTGCAATTTTAAATCTGAATTAACTTAAGATATTGAATGATTATATATAAACAATTGAAATTTATGATAATATTCTCACAATGCCACTTACTATACTTTAACTGCATTAGTCTTCCTTTTGAAAACATACCTATGGTCGATGGATCATATCCCTTCGGCTATAACTATCAAAATCATATTTTGACAATGTACTTGGAATCTGTTTCGAATTTAAGCCTCATGCCATATGGTAAAGTCCATACTCTTTATGGCTTATTGAAAACTAAGAAAAGTCCATAGTTAACAATTAATTTTCTCAACATTAAAGAGAAACTCCAATAGAGTTAGGGTATGCCCTAGGGAAATTATGTAATTTATTACATATATCTAACTTGATAACCAATCTTGTTCGAAATAAAAGGTATTTTCCTAATATTGTATACTTGATATAATTTTTTTATATCAATAATTAATTTAATTAAAAGTTTATTTAATAGGAAAAACATTAAAGGTATGTTTTGCAATATTAGTTATGAAGTGTTGTAACTATGAGCAAGTTATCACAACAAAATTAAACAAATCGTTTTAAATATTCATAGTCAAGATGTATCGAGACTGGATATCGATGCATTCTCTAAAACTAGAGTATATAACGCTCTCCAAATGTTGGGCAGTGTATTACGCATGACTGTTGTGGGCACTAAAGGGTTACGTACTATAGTTACTAGATAACTACAGAATGACTCACTCGATAGTTTTCCAGTTGGTTATTAAAACTAAAGTCAAACATAAAGTACTGATATGGCAAAATTACACAATTATCTTGACTTGAGAATGCCATTGACCTTCAATATGGAAGCTCCGCTTTGATTATAGTTAAATTGTAATCGTGGCATGAATGACTCTAATTAGATCGAGTGGAAGCATTGGAAGTGAAACACCATTCAAGAAAGGATTCATCTCCTTAGTTTATTAGGTTAGTATCGTGGTCGGTTAAAGTCAACTCAAAATCAAATTCTCTGGCCAAAGTAGTTCGGTTAATATAACGTTATTATTGAACCATGGAATTTGTGTTTGGACTACAGAGTTTGTAAAAATCCCAGAAAATTTTAGTAATAACAAATTAAAATATTTATAAGGGTAAAAATATAATTTCACATAAAAGGACAAAATACTATATTCCTATAAATGAAGGAATTTTTATATGTACCTTTCTTTATAGAAATTTACTATTTTGTTCTTTTATATGAAATTACATTTTTACCCTTATTAGTATTTTAATTTGTTGTTATTAAAATTTTCGAGGTGTAGCAAACTCTGTAGTTCAAATACAAAGAACTTGGTTCAATAATAATAATAATTAACCGACGCAATTAACTATACGCCTAAAAGTTAATATTTAGGGTTTCCACTCAACCATGGGGGAAATCAAAATCCTCAAAAAATATCTCTAAATTCTACAAATCAAGTTCTCAAGTCAAACCACCTGAGGTATCTCACATCTGAAAGCCATTGGATGAGGTCGTTATTGATGGTGATGGGTTCTAATCGGTCCAATCTAGGCTGCTAAAGAGGAAAGAGACCAAGATAGATTAGGAGTTGCCAACGGCTCCCAACAAAGGCAATATAAAGGGTAAAAGATTAGAAAATAACCATTCCATAGCCAAATAAGGGAAATCCACTGATGTAGTCAAGGAAGCCAACTGCCTTCCACTGAACAAGGTGTAAGGCCATAAAACATGGGAAAATATAGTAGTAGAGAAGCCTGAAGAACCAGTGGAGGATGAATGTAATCTTGAGAGTATAACATCAATCAAGATCAATAATAAGAAGTATAGCCTGGTCAAAGAAGTAGGAGAACATCTTAATGTTGGAGTAATTCAGTTCTTGTATTTGTTGTTGCTACCAAAGAAAACTACTTTTATTTCAAATCTTACATTCAACGAGTTTGGAAACTAGCAGGTGAATTTGAAATATATACAAGATAAAATGGTTTCTTCCTCGTGAAGTTCAAAGAAACTCAAGATTGCAACTTAGTTCTTAAAATGGTCCTTTTTTGACAATGGCAAACACATCATAATGAGGAAATGGTCCGAATGTTTGAAAATGGATAGAGATGTATTAACGATGCTAATCTGGGTAAAATTACCTAGGGTGAATCTGAAGCTATTGGACTGTGATGCATTTTAGTGTTATGGCTAGTATCATTGGGAAAACCATTAAAATGGATGCAGCCGCAACTATGAAGAAATCATTGAATTACGCTAACCTTCTTGTTGAAGTGTCTGCAAATGTGAACTTCCTAAAGAGATTAATTTGATGTTATACAATAATGAAAACATTATTCAAAAGGTAGAATATGAATGGGTTCCACTGAAGTGTAATGTATGAAAATGTTTTGGACACACTAGAGATCTGTGATAACCCGGATTTTTCGACAACTGTTAATTGGTAATTAACTGGATTTAATTTTTAGAAAGTACTGATTTATAAGTTGAGAAAATAAAATTTTGATAAATATCTGGATATATATATATATATATATATATATATTTGAACTATAATAAATGTTGTATTATAAATACCTGGCAATGATAAATCTTATAGTAAATTAATAAATATATAAATATAGATGTGCAAACTTTATAATGTTGAAAATTTTAAGTGTATACATATACAAGTAAATAAGTAATTAAATAAATTTTGAAGAAAAACTATTATATTAAATTTAAAACATAACTTTCAAATCTATATATATTCATATACATTATAATTTGAAAACATATTTTTATTAAAAGTATTTTTGCTTAAGTTTGAAATAGAATTTGATAAAAAGATTTAATATTCTTTCTTTTTAAATTTAACATGAATAAATGTAATTTTTATATGTATAAACACTTAAAAACATAATAGATAAATTTATCAAAACATAAGAAAAACAAATTAATAAAGGGTTTTGACATTTGTAAAATAATAAAAACATGTATTAAACATGTGTAAGCTTAATATAACTTGAAATAACAAGTGGCAAGTTTGTTTCTCTTAAAATTTGAATTAAAATATATGTAAATATATACATAAAAACTAAATTGAAATTGTTCATTCCCTTTTCTCATCTTTCTTTTTCTTTCATCTTCTTCTAAAATAAAAAGAAAACTAAATCTAACTGAGCAACAACATTAGTTTTTCAAGCTTTTAAATCTAAAGATCAAGCAACTCAATTTAATTAAGCAATTCAACATCAAGTATTTCAGTTTCAAGCTTCATATTTAACTCAAACATCAAGTGTAGATCAAAGTTCTAGATCAAAATCTAGCTCTGTAACCTGTGAGTAAACTAATTTAAAAAAAACTAAATTATTATATCTTAATGCATGAGATTGATACCTGAAGTTATGTGTGATATGTTACATGAATATATGAATACACTTTGCATGTATATATATAAGTATAAAGTTGTGTATGCATGTCAGAATTTTAGATGAGCATGTCTCTGTTAGTTTTCAACAGACCAAAATTTACTCTAAATACCATTCCTTTTTTTATAAACCTTTATAGATCATGATGACCAAAGAAAATGTGTAGTATTAGCAAATTCTTAATTTCAAAAATAATTTAAAGTATAGTTAGCTAGTAGTTTTAACTAGAAAGAAGGATTTACAGTAAAAAAATCAAACAACTCAGAAATTCGACTTCCATGACTTCTAGATTCACCTGTATAGTCCGATTCGTCTTTTAAAATCATGATTTTTAATGGTAAAATAAAGATTTTTAAATAAGTATTGATTGAGAAATTTTGGGTTGAACGGGAAACATGTTTTGGGCAAATTTAGGCGATCGAGACGGTCGAGGTCATTGGGATTATGGCCAGAGGAAGGTTGTAGGCCGGGGATCGGGGGAACAATACTCGGAGAATTTTATGGTCGTCGTGGAGGCGGCACGACATCGTTCTAGGGTTAAATCTCATGTTTTCATCGTTGTCGAATCACATGCTAATGCGTCGATAGGGAAGCATTGGACTTAATCGGAGTGTGGGGGATCGATGCGTGGGTCATAGGCGAAGGTTTGGGTGGAACAACGTGGTTACAGGGGGTCATAGGTGGCGGTACGTGGTGGTTTTCGTCGATCGATGGGTTTCCAGTGGATGCTGTCGTGCTCGATTCTGATTTCTAGCACGATCGAGGAAGCTGGTTGGTCGGAGTGTTCGACTGGGCCATCAGCGACCTGAAGGCGTCAGCGATGATGATTGGTACGGTGGCATTTGAGTGTCCACGTGCACGAGTTTCTTTCATGTATGATAGTTGCTGGTGATTTTAAGCATCGGGAAAGATGGCGGGTTGCTTCAAGTTCATATGCGAGTTTCACTAGGGTGGTGAATGAGTGTTTGGCTCGGGGTCGTGCGCAAGAAGGTGAGTGTTTGGCTCGGGGAATTTTGGGATTGGCTCGGGTTGTTTTGTTTAGTAAAACAGGTTTTTATAATTAGAGGGAAGCATTAACAAAGTGTTCAAGAAATTATTAAACAAGTTTTTTCTCCAAAGTAAAGTGTGATTAAGTTTTCAAGAAAAATTTCATTACAAATTATAAGTCAAATGTTTTTTTAAGTTTAAATTGTTTGATTTAATATAATTATATAATAGGTAAATTATTTAATTAGATTGCTAAGTGTTCAAATGAAATTTTATAATGATAATTGAGTAGTTAATTAAGATAAATAGTTTATCTTAAATTGATTAAAGTCTTAATTAACAGAAGGGTAATTAATTGATATGATTAATTAAAGGTTAAATAATTAGTGTAAGTAATTAGGATAATTACTTAATGTTATTAATTAAAAATAATAATTACATAATGTATTTAATTAAGGATATATAATTAATGTAATTAATTATAGTATAATTAATTAATGTAAATAATTAAAGGGATGATTAATTAATTTCATTAATTAAGATACGTAGTTTAAAATTAATTTAGGATAATTAAGTAGGATTTAAAAGTAATTAATTTAATTTATTGGAGATTAAATTAAATTAATTAGGAATTGTACAACAAATTAATCTTGCTTATGGACGATTAAGTTATGTTGAATGCCTTGAATTGATTGATACCTCTGATGTGTGATGCTCTGTGACATGCAATACTTGGTTGAACTATGATAATGTGGGTTATTTATCAGTGATGAATTGCTATGTAAAATGACATCTTGTATTTTAAAATTGAATTGTATTCACTTAAACAACTTGGATTAAAGATGGCATTGGATTCAAAGAGACGGGAGTCGAATATTAGCAATATTCGAAACCCCTACGATTAGTAATCTACAAATTCTTTATGGATTTGATTTTAGAATCAAATAGGATGGAATGGAATAAGTTAAGTAACGTGGCCTTTAAACTGAGTAACAGTTCTTAAATATTGTATTGTAATAAGTGACTGACTATAACAAATTAAGAACTCATAGTAAGTTACGAGTCACCCCGAGTTTTCAGTTATGTTTTAAATCTTAGTTTTTCAAATTATATGGGTTCACACACGCTGGTTTCCAGCCTGACCCGGGTGTTACTTTATTGTAATGCTCGGGTCAGACCAAGTATTATAGATTTTCAGGTTAGGACGTTCTGGAGCTCAGGAGACGAGCTGGATGGCACGGACGTATGGAGTATTTTCCGCTGTGTATTGGAGTTGTTTATTAAGGACAAGTTAATTATAACTATCCAGTTTATGTGTGAATGGTTGTACTCTGATACATTGAATGTAAACTGGCAATTACAGCTTTCTTGTATAAATGTTATTATTTGATATTATATTTTAATCCGCTGCGAAATGTGAGGTTCTGTGCTATGGTTTTCTTATTTCTTTCTCTATCACTTTTCTTCTTTACCTAATAATCTAGGATTTCCGGCATACGATTACTCGGCACTTCTACAGTGAACATATTAGTGTCGAATTTTCGAGGTCGAAAATTTCAGGTCGTTACATTTTGGTATCAGAGTAGAAGGTTAAGCGATAACCTTGGCTCTGGTGGGTATACTCATTAAGAATAGGGTCAGTAGTACCCTAGAATGAGTTCATTGTATATATATGAGAGCGTACTTGTTATTTTCTTATATAAAGATTTAAAAATGATTTTAAAAATGATTTTTATACAAGCTTTTATTTTGATATACAAAGCAATAGTTTTTCTAATTATTATATATGTTAAGTTAATTGGTTGTTGAATTATTGAAAATTTAAATGTAATAATAAGAATTAAGTAGTAATATATATATATATATAACCAAATAGGAATTGGATAATATGAACTATAAGCTAGAAATGGAATTTTGAAATCTTAGTCCAAGAAATTTGGAATTATTCCAAAGTGTTAAAAGAAATAATAAATAGCATTATTTGCAATACATTTGAATAAAGAAGTCTTGTTTAAAACAGGAGTTGTTTGAAAATGTTAAAGAAATTTGTTTTGAATTAAAACCAAAGGGGTTTAAATTTGGAAGTATGACTTGGTGGGCTAAGGAAATAAATATGTATATATAAGTAGATATACATGATATCAATGTTGATTTGAGGTAAACACTAAGTGTTGAGTTTTGAATTTTCCCCTGAAATGTGACATGAACCCAGAGAGAAATAAGTTTTTGAACTTACAAATGGGAAAGGATATTGATAGGAAGTTTAAAATTTGAAATGAAGAATTCAAATTTTGTGAGGTTGATTCGATTAAATGAATTGAATTTAACTTAGGGGAAGTTAAATAAGTTTAGAACAAGCAATATGAATTGAAAATTTCAAGATGAAATTGAGATTTAACTTAGGAAAGTTAAATGGTTGGTTTGAACGGGAGTTATGTGTGATATCAACAAGGTTGAGTTCTGGATATTGGTAATGGATGCTATTGTTGGATACTTTAGATAAATTGGATATTTATTTACCTTGACTTATCCTGCTATCATCCTGTTTTTATTAATAATCTATGAAACAGTGAATTGGATTATTTTGAATGAATTAAGAGGTGGGTTGAGATAATATATATCCATTACTGAAATTATGGAAATTATGGGAATGCAATCACTTTAAACTGTTAATTGGTAATTGATAATTAACTGGATTTAATTTTTTGGGAATGCAATCACTTTAAACCCGGACTTTGGACAACTATTAATTGGTAATTAACTAGATTTAATTTTTTGAAAGTACTGATTTATAAGTTGAGCAAATAAAATTCTAATAAATATATGGATATATATATATATATATATATATATATATATATATATATTTGAACTATAATAAATGTTATATTATAAATATCTGGCAATGATAAGTCTTATAGTAAATTAATAAATATATAAATAGAGATGTGCAAAATTTATAATGTTGAAAATTTTAAGTGTATACATATACAAGTATATAAGTAATTAAATAGCTTTTGAAGAAAAACTATTATATTGAATTTAAAACATAACTTCCAAATTATATATATATTCATATACATTATAATTTGAAAACAAATTTTTATTAAAAGTATTTTTGCTTAAGTTTGAAATAGAATTTGATAAAATGATTTAATATCCTTTCTTTCTAAATTTAACATGAATAAATGTAATATGTATATGTATAAACACTTAAAAACATAATAGATAAATTTATCAAAACATAAGAAAAATAATTTAGTAAAGGGGTTTGACATTTGTAAAATAATATAAACATGTATTAAACATGTGTAAGCTTAATGTAACTTGAAATAATAAGTGGCAAGTATGTTTCTCTTAAATTTGAATTAAAATATATGTAAATATATACATAAAGACTAAATTGAAGAACCAGGCTTATTCATTCCCTTTTCTTATCTTTCTTTTTGTTTCATCTTCTTCTAAAATAAAAAGGAAACTAAATCTAACTAAGCAACAACATCAGTTTTTCAAGCTTTTAAATCTGAAGATCAAGAAACTCAACTTAAACAAGCAATTCAACATCAAGTATTTCAGTTTCAAGCTTCAGATTAAACTCAAACATCAAGAACAGATCAAAGCTCCAGATCAAAATCTAGCTCTGTAACCTATGAATAAACTAATGTTAAAAAAACTAAATTGTTATATCTTGATGCATGAGATTGGTACCTAAAGTTATGTGTGAAATGTTACATGAATATATGAATATGCTTTGCATGTATATATATAAGTATAAAGTTGTGTGTGCATGTCTGAATTTTGGATGAGCATGTCTCTGTTAGTTTTCAACAGATCGAAATTTACTCTAAATACCATTCCTCTTGTTATAAACCTTTATAGATCACGATGACTAAAGAAAATGTGTTAGTATTAGCAAATTCTTAATTTCGAAAATATTTTAAAGTATAGTTTGCTAGTAGTTTTAATTGGAAAGAAGGATTTACAGTAAAAAAATCAAACAACTCAGAAATTCGACTTCCATGATTTCTAGATTCACCTGCATAGTCTGACTCGTCTTTTAAAATCATGATTTTTAATGGTAAAATAAAGATTTTTAAACAAGTATTGATTGAGAAATTTTGGTTTGAACGAGAAACATGTTTTTTGGGCGAATTTCGGCGATCGCGAGGGTCAGGGGCATCGGGATTGTGGCCAGAGGAAGGCTGTAGGTCGGGGATCGGGGGAAAAATACTCGAAGAATTTTCTGGTAGTCATGGAGGTGGCAAGGCATCGTTCTAGTGTTAAATCGGTTGTTTTGGTCGCTGTCGAATCATAGGCTAATGCATCGGGGTGTGGGGGATCGATGCGTGGGTCGGAGGCGAAGGTTAGGGTGGACCGGCGTGTTTATAAGGGGTCGTATGTGGCGGTACAAGGTGGTTTCGTTGATCGATGGGTTTCCAGTGGGTGCTGTCGTGCTTGATTTTGATTTCTAGCACGATCGAGGAAGCTGTTGGTGGGAGTGTTCGAGTGGGTCGTTGGCGACCTAAAGGCGTCGGTGATGATGATCGGTACGGCGGCATTTGAGTGTGCACGTGCAGGATTTTCTTTTGTGTATGATAGTTGCTGGTGATTTTGAGCATTGGGAAAGATGGAGGGTTGCTTCGAGTTCATACGCGAGTTTCACGATGGAGGTGGATGAGTGTTTGGCTGGGTGTCGTGCATGACAAGTTGATTGTTTGTCCCAGGGAATTTTGGGATTGGGCTCGGGATGTTTTGTTTAGTAAAACAGGTTTAAAAAATTAAAGGGAAGCATTAACAAAGTGTTCAAGAAATTATTAAACAAGTTTTGTTTCCAGAGTAAAGTGTGATCAAGTTTTAAGACAAATTTCAATATAAATTATAAGTCAAATGTTTTTTTAAGTTTAAATTGTTTGATTTGATATAATTATATAATAGGTAAATTGTTTAGTTATATTCCTAAGTGTTTCAAATGAAATTTTATAATGTTAATTGAGTAGTTAATTAAGATAAATAGTTTATCTTAAATTGATTAAGGTCTTAATTAATTGAAGGGTAATTAATTAATGTGATTAATTAAAGTTTAAATAATTAACGTAAGTAATTAGGATAATTACTTAATGTAATTAATTAAAAAAATAATTACATAATATAATTAATTAAGGATCAATAGTTAATGTAATTAATTATAGTATGATTAATTAATGTAAGTAATTAAAGGGATGATTAATTGATTTCATTAATTAAGATACGTAGTTTAAAATTAATTAGGGATAATTAAGTAGCATTTAAAAGTAATTAATTTAATTTGTTGGAGATTAAATTAAATTAATTAGAACTGTACAACAAATTAATCTTGCTTATGGATGATTAAGTTCTGTTGAATGCCTTGAATTGATTGATACCTCTAATGTGTGATGCTCTATGACATGCAATGCTTGTTTGAACTATGATAATGTGGGTTATTTATCGGTGATGAATTGCTGTGTAAAATGACATCCTGTATTTTAAAATTGAATTGTATTCACTTAAACAACTTGGATTAAAGATGACATTGGATTCGAAGAGACCGGAGTTCGATATTAGCAATATCCGGAACCCCTTCGATTAGTAATCTACAAATTCTTTATGGATTTGATTTTGGAATCAAATAGGACGGAATGGAATAAATAAAGTAACATGGCCATTTAAACTGGGTAGCAGTTCTTAAATATTGTTTTGTAATAAGTGGTTGACTATAACAAGTTAAGAACTCGTAGTAAGGTACGAGTTACCCTGGTTTTCAGTTACGTTTAAAATCTTAGTATTTCAAATTATATGGGTTTACTCACGCTGGTTTCTAGCCTGACCCGGGTGTTACTTTATTGTAATGCTCGTGTCAAATCGAGTATTACAGATTTGCAGGTTAGGATGTTCTAGAGCTCAAGAGGCGAGCTGGATGGCAGGGACGTATGGAGTATTTTTAGCTGTGTATTGGAGTTATTTAGTTGGGACAAGTTAATTATAACTGTCCAGTTTATGTATGAATGGTTGTACTTTGATATATTGAATGTAAACTGACAATTATAGCTTTCTTGTATAAATGCTATTATTTGATATTATATTTTAATCCGCTGCGAAATGTGAGGTTCTGTGTTGTTGTTTTCTTATTTCTTTCTCTACCTCTTTTCTTCTTTACCCTGACAATTTGGAATTTCCGGCATTCGATTGCTCGATACTTCTACAGTGAACGTATTAGTTTGAAATTTTTGAGGTCGAAAATTTCGGGCCGTTACAAGATCGGTGCAATCGGGAACAAGCATGGAAAACAAGTAATCAAGAAGCTCATGATTATACTCATAACAATCAAGAAAGTGATTTTGGTAAGTAGTCTAAAGATTCAAAAAGTAATAATCAGTCACAAAATCATCTAAACCCATTTGGAGAAAGTGATCGAATCAACCAAGAAAACATCATTTCCAATCAAGAAAAGAACTCGCTGATCAAGGAGACCATATCCTTGCTGAGGAAGTTGATCTTTCAAATTCATGAAAAAAAACAACTCAAAAGAAAACATTCACGGTACTTTATAGAAGGGGTAATATAATACAATGGTCTTTGAATCTGAAACCCCTCTTGTTTTAGATTCATGTTTAATTACATATAGTAATGGTACAATTACAAATAAGATCCTTCAGCAGTCCAAGTCTCAGAGGTCAGACCTGATCATGGAAACTGATTCTTCATCAGAGCATACTGTAGAAGCCGAGGAGAGGGAATGCATCGGCTCAGCCTTGCCTCGTATTTCTAGTCAGTTTGATATCTCACTGATTTAAGTTCCTGAATCTTGGAATATTACAGGCAATGGGTCAAAAATGGCTAACATAGCAAACCAATTCGATATTTCTAAACTACACACTCTAAGGGTAAAACAGTAGGTAAGAAAAAGGTAAAAAGGAGAGAAAAAAACTTTTAGAAAGAAGTACATTTCAGTTAATCTAGAATGGGATGAAATGACCACTAGACTTAAAGCTAAAAGCGCAGAAAACAAAAGGAGATTTAAGGGTACAATGTTTCACGTACAATCTAAAACTCCTTTTTTATTATATATCATAACGTCTATACTTTCTTGGAATGTTAGAGGAATGAATTCCCCTACTAAATAAACTGATATATTATATATGTTGAGAGTTTATAAGCCTTATATTATTGCTCTTATTGAAAATAAACCGAACGATGAAAATACATGGAAGTTTTGCTTAAAACTGTCAATTATTGGAAATCAGTCGGTAATAATGATTATGGTAGTAAAGTTAGAATTCTAGTAATATGGGACTCCAATATTTGGAAAAATATTAACATTAACAAAGATATGCAGTACATGGATTATAATTTCAGAAACATTGGGGGATTTTCTATACAAATTACTAGTATATGTAGTAGCAATTTTGAAAGTGAAGGAATAGTATGTGGTGTAGGTTAAAGGCTGTAAATCAAATTTATAATTTCCTTGGTTAATTTTTGGTAATTTCAATATTGTTTTGCATGCTTCTGAAAAATTTGGCGAAAATAAAATTCCTCAAAGTAAATTAGATAGGTTAAACAAATTTTTACGTGAGAGTGGTCTATTTGATCCTAATATAAGTGGAAATAAATTTACCTTGAAATCTGGTATTGAAAAAATTATTTATTATACATTGGATAGAATTTTGATTAACAAAGATTTTTCTGATATTTTTCCTAATTTTGTTTGTAGTAATCTTGAACAAAACACTAGTGATCATATATCCTTACTTATCAAACTTTTTCAAAGTGTGGATTTTGAAAAATGATCTTCTCCTTTTAGATTCAAAAATGGTTGGGTTTTTTATGATGATTATAAAGCACTTATGGAAAATTGCTTTAATTTTCCCTCTAATGGTATTAATTAATTTCATTTCAATATTTTTATAAAACATGCTAAAAATAAACTTAAAAACTGGAATATGATTAATAATCAGCACAAAAATAATGTGTATTTGTTGAGAAAAGAAGGGAAATGTTACAAGATCTTCCTGGAAAATATCCTGATGATTTAAATATGATTGAAATTTCTTTTGTTAATCAGAAAAAGTCTGTCTAAAGAAATGTATTTTAGTACTATCAATTCAAAACAAAAGGCTAAGGTAGACTGTCTTACTATAGGTAATGATTGCACACAAAAATTTCATGCTAAAATGAGCAGCAGAAAACATATTAATAATATAGGCAATGTTATTGACAATTTAGGAAATTTATCTAATGCCTATGATAAAGTTGGAAAGGAAGCTGTTGATTTTTACAATAAGTTATATCTTACTGATTATAATGAAACAAAGTTTCCTTATATTGTATGTAAAAATATGTTGAATGAGAATGCTTTAGAAATTTTACTTCCTCCTGTAACTATTGAGGAAATAAAATATGTCATTTTTAATGTTGGAGATAATAAAAGTCCCGGTTTCGATGGATTTAATGCAAAATTTTATAAAATTCACGGGGAAAAAAAATTAAGGGCTGCTTTTTTGGAGTTATTAATGAATTTATGGAAAAAGGAAAAATCCTTAAGAGCTTAAATCATACCTTCATTATTTTAATACTTAAAAATAAAAACCTCACTTGTATTGAAGACTATAGATCTATCTCTTGTTGCAATTTTATTTAAAAATTATTGCTACTATATTAAGTAATAGAATTAAAGTGTTTCTGCCTTTTGTTATATCAGAAAATCAAAGTGCTTTAGTGCCACGTAGACTTATTTATGAAAACTCTCTATGAGCACATGAAGTGGATAGAAAATTCAATACTAAGAGTGGTGATAATGTGTGTCTGAAAATAGACTTGTAAAAAGCTTATGATAATGTAAACATGTATTTCATATATCATATCATGAAATGCATGAGTTTTCTATTAAGTTCTATGATTTGATCTTTGAATGTATTAATACCCCTGCTTTTTTTATGCTTATTCAAGGCAAAATAGAGAGTTTCATAAAAAATAATATAGGTATTATATAAGGTGATCCGCTATCACCTTATCTGTTTACTATGGTTATGGAATATTTTTTCATCTGCATCGAAATTGAGGTTTTTAAGGGTAATATTACCCCAATAAATAGAGTTAAGCCTTCAATTACTTATTTTATTTATGCAGATGACCTAATGCTTTTTATCAGGGCTAATAAAGGCAACGTCGAGGCAACTAATCACATTTTTAGTGCTTTTATAAGTATACAGGGTTACAAATAAATGAATTTTAAAGTATAGCATACTTCAGTAAGCATAGCTGATATAAAATGGAAGCTTTAGATTCTTTATAAATTGCTATAGGTAGTCTACGTATAAAATATTTGGGCTTGCCTTTATCTATAAATCAGATTAAAGATAATGATTGCTCTATACTTATTGAAAAAATTCAAGATAGAATGGAAAATTGGTTCGGTAAGTTATTATCAATTGCTGGCAGAATGGAACTTATCAAAACAGTTTTATATGCTATTATTCTGTACTGGCTTCAAACATATTATATTCCAGCTGCTTCTATTAAAAAAACAGAAAGTAGAGGTGCTAACTTTTTATGGAAGGGAAGCTATCATAAAGTTGGTTGGGATAAAATTCGTAGGCTAAAAAAGAAGGTGGTATTGGCATTAGAAACATGGATGATCTTACTTTAAATTGCCATTTAAAATTATTTTGGAGAATTGTTAGCGCTGAATCAATGTGGGCCAATTGGATGAGATGTAAATATCTTAAAAATGGTAATTTTTGGAATGTCATGCCAAAGAATAACCAATCTAATGCTTGGAGATAAACTGTAACATCTCACCTTTTTGTACGCTTAAAATCGACGATAAACCGCACACGTCAGACTCAAACCATACAGAAGGGTGGATTATTATTGGTGTGAATAAGAAAAAGAAAGGAAAGAAGAAAAAAAATAGAATCATGTAGCGGAATGACAAAATATAATAATTAAATTACTGTTCATGAAGCTGTTTTACAAAAACATTTGATTATACTTGTACAATATAGAATCAGAGTTACACATACCGGAGAATAATAAATAACAATGCAGCAGAACAGTCTGAATGTAGTGGAATGATATAATAAATAATAGTAATACAATCTTCATCTTCGTCCTTTCGAAATAAAGTCTTCAAATCCTGAAATGCTCAGGCTGACCCGAGTGAATTGAAAGGGCAAAACACTCGAGTCAGAACAAAAAGATCTTATGTAAGTTAAATCAACTGTAAAATATGAGTAGAACGGGGTCAGAGATTTTTACGCAATTTGACATCTCCTATCCAGTGTCAACGTGAGTGCAGTAACTTAAAAGATGTTCGGGATTTACATCTCCTAAGAATCCGTTAAACTATCTACTATGTAGTAACATACGCTATTATAATAATGTCTAATAGTAAAATGAACTTACTTTTAAATAGCGTTAAGGGGTTACCCATATAGCCCTTACCACGTAACAGTCCCAGTAGTCCATCCAGTCTAAGCGCATCTCTAGATCGGGAGACTACCCCAAATACTCCACGGGAAACGGGAGAAATCCAAAATCATACAAGGCGCGCTAGGGTAGGTGACATGGCACAACTAGGCAATGCCAGGGTAGAATACCAATTAAGCTTCCGGACCGGTGGTAGTGCATAGCAACTACTACTGCCCACCTTGAGCCACACCCCTAAATCAAAAGGGCCCCAATCAATCACAAAGTAATAAAATGGTATCGAAGGAGTGTGTTCGATAAAAGGTGTTACCTTCTTAGCCCGTCGATTGCTCCTATTTTAGCCACCTTATGCCAACTCAAGGGAGTTGGGTCCCGTATATACCTCAAAGGAAACACTACCACCATCCTACTTCATTCTGGAATCTCCACCGCGTACACGGTTATTAATGTGGTTTTCGGAGTTGGCAGAGATCATGACAACTTTCGATCCCGGTCTCTTTAACAACCAAACGTTATTATAACACTACGATCATTTCAAAATAATTTATACTTCAAAACCATAATAGAATATCCATTTCAAAACCATATAAATACGATATAGTTTCCATTTAAAAAACCAAATAAATATGATGCCATTTTTATTAAAACCAAAATCAATATAATATCCTTTTTTATTTCAAATGTATCCTTTCCAAAAATCATAACACTTTCAACGTTATAACACTTAGAAATCAAAACACTAGAAATATAACACTTTCAAATCATAATATTTTGAAGCTCATAACTTTGAAACATAACCTCCACCCTTAAATGGTTTAAATATTAAAATACTTTATATAATAAACTAGCTTCTACAATTTCACAAATCAATTCCCAAACAACTCTAATTTCCAAATTTTAAATTTAACAAAATCCCAAATCATAAATTCCAATTCGATTCAGTTTCCAAATAAACCATTGCAAATTTTATCAATTTCAAAACAGATTTGATCCACTGGATAAACCACTCCAAATTCAATATAATTCAAACGTTAAGTATTCAACAATTTCAAAACTAAGTTTGGTAATTTCATATATATATCAAATTCAATTTTCTATTATTTAGTTTTGAAATATTTTACTTAATAAACCCATTATCATTTAAATAAATCCTAAATTACCAATAACTAAGTATTTCCTTCAATTCATTTATACTCGAAATACTTATTTAATTCACCTTAACCCAAAATCAAGTTATAAAAATCATACCTTTTAAAATTCCCAAATTAATAAATTTCACATCAAACTCATTTGAGTTTAATTCTTAAATAAATTCAAATTCGAATAAATCTCAAATTTATCTTCCAACCTTAATTTATTTAATCATTATAAACTCGATATTAAAATAGAGTTTAAATAGTTAACCATATTAACTTCAATAAAAATCAAACTTATCACTAAGCTTATTCTATATTAGAACAAATTATACATAGCTTAAAATCAAGGATATAATAGCATTTTTATAATATCTAAAATCAATATTTATCTTAAACCATAATTTCTTTACAAAACCATAGAAATCATTCCAAAATATTTTTATATATAGACCACGGTGTCTGTATATAATTTTCTATCCTATGGTCAAGTGATACAGATATTTATCATTTCAATCCGTAATTTAAAATATAAATACGATTATTTATCATTTGAAATTGCAATCCCGAATGAAATAAAAATCCATAACAACTTGCAGTTTATAACAATATAAAATACAACATCCATTCATCCAAATTCCATCATCAAACATTTATCACAATCATCATCCAATTCAATTAATAACATCAATATAGAACAGATAACAAATAACAGGTATTTACTGGCAGTTTATATTCAATAATAAATTAAATAATTTATCCAAATAAATTCAAATAAACTGAGATGATGATTCAAAATATGCCAAACAGTCATAAATAAATTCCTAATCACATCATAAATCAATTTAACAAACATAAGAAATTCTAGGAGTTGTGAGTGGGTTAAAACACTTACCTTTTGAATTTAAATTGAATTTAAATCCAATTTAAACCCGAAATTCAAACAGTCTAAGAATCCGTCCAAACTAGAGCCAAAATGTCCAGAATTCCAATAAAAATCTAGCGGAGAAAGCCGCGTGAGAATTGGACCTTGTACGCGAAAGTTATTGCATATCAGAACGTTTCAAAATCAAATTTAAACTTTAAAAATAAAATTGTTCAAACAAGCAAACTCACCACTCTAGAAAAACCACGTTGCACCTCCCTTTACATGTGAATCATCCTACAACATAACGAAAACGACATGAAGCCGCCGCCTACGTCAACTTTGACCATCGATAACCCCCGCCTCCGACCCCTAGGCGATCGACGACCAACTCCAGCGACATCCCCTCTTCTCGCCGCGCCAGCCAAGTCCCGCAACACCCCCTTTGGTCGCCTTAATCACCGTGCGCCGCCAGTGCTTCGAAACCCTAACAAAAAAAATCATGACGACCTGGCCGTCGCTTCGCCGCGCTACCTACCTAGATGCGTTCGCCATGACCCTCTCTACAACCCCGCATCAATGTTTTGACGATCAGTCGAAGTCGATCGACGATCAATGGATGGACGAAAATTATTCTTCAATTTTCGGACACATAGAAATCCAAATTGAAAAACGAATCATATATTTGACTTGCGCTCATCGATTGCTTCAAATGCATATATAATTCGATGTAGTTTGTAGGGTTTGATTTTTGAAGTTGTATTTTGAATTGAAATTGGATTGGAAAAATTAGGGTTTTCATCCATTGGAAAATAGAATAGATGGACAAGATTGGTTTACACATTGAACGATGAATGGCCCGAAGAGCCCGTTCTGACTTCGGAATGAAATTGGGTCAACCCGTATATCAAAATAGATATTTTTGAACATTTTAAAATCAATGGAAAAGGTTTTAAGTCCAAATTCTATCAAATGAAGAAGTTACATTAAAATCAACATATATCAAATTGATTTCAATTCATTGATTTCTAGGCGTTTCGAGCCCGTACGATCAAACGACAAGTTCGATCGCTACGAAACTTGGAATCCTACAATAATCCACCGTTACGGACCAATGAAACAGGTTTCATCGAAATCCGAGTCAGTGGCCAAAATGGCTATTTTCCAATTAATTAAATAAATTAACAATTAATTAATTAAATCAAATCTTCAATTCCAATTCTATAATTTAAATTTTTTTATCATTTTTAAATTTCTTAATCATTTCCACTAATTTAAACAATTTTATATGTCAATTTAGAGTTGATTAATTTATCAATTTCAGTGTTAATCTCAATTCATTAAATTCAGAAATTATAAATTTAATTTCCAATAATTCTATTTAGTTTACTTTTCATTCTATTGTTCAATTCATTGTTGTCAAAATGTTGAAGTTAACATTGGTTTCATGATCTATTACATTACTATTCTCAAACTCCATCTTAATTTCAATTAACGTAATATTTTATTTATATTTATTGCAATTGATTCCAATTCAATTTAATGGATTAAAAATATATCAGTAATTATAATAATTGTTGCCACTAACTCTTAATCATACATTTATAAGTTATCATTTCCAAACAATATTATAATTACTTACCGAACATTGATTTTTTCAATTACTATTTGTTATTAATAATTCATTAATTAATTCAATATTTACGTTCGTTTTCTTATATTAAATTTATTACCCAATATACATTTACCTTATTTCAACTAATTGGGATTCCATTCAAGTTGTAAATAATTAACTATAAATAACATTGTTGCATTTCACTTTAGTTATTATTTCTTTAAATAAATTACAAAATTTTTATATCTTCCAATATTTATTCACAATTTTTTATTAACATCTTAATTATCGAAAATTGCAAGTCGTTATACTCTCCCCCACTCAAAACTTTTCATCCTCGAAAAGGAAGGGAAGGGAAAAGAAAGAATTAAGTAATCAATACATCTTACTCAAAATATAAATTTTATAAACAAATAAATTTACAAAATTTGATAATTTAAAAAAATATCAATTTATAACTATTAAGTCTTTTTATACTCAAATTAATAAAGTTTGGAAAACATTTTCCATAAAATTTCTAAGTCCAAAATTTATGATTTTTTTGGCAGAGTCTCCTTTGTACGGAGAGGCTCAGGAGAAAATATAATATCAAATAAACAACATATATCAAAATTTTCAAAATAATATATATCCCAATAGCAGAAAAATCAATATAATATCGTTAGAAAACCATAATCAAAGAACGTACCTATTTGTCGGGCAATTAACGCTTAATTATGAAACCAAAAGCAATAGCAATTGCTTTCATAACCTGTATTTCACTTATATAATCTAAAAGAGTTAATAATAATTATATAAATGAAATATTTAAAATTGTTTCAACCACTATCAAACAAATCATTGTCAAACAACAACAATCACTTGCAACAACAGCATACAATCATCCTACAGAATCAACACAATTCAATTATCCATCCATATCAAACAAAACAAATAGTTATTCGGGTTCAAAAACTTTAAGTTGTACAGAATGGAAAATAAACTATTAAGTGCACCATTTACTCAACAGTCTTAGATGAAACTAAATAGATTATTCACACTTCCAAACAATTATAAAGTACCCTTGCCCAAACAACCATAAACCAAACAAACAACAATTCCAAACAATAGATCAAGTTCATTCTTATCAATTTCATTTCATAACATTTGTTGTTTGATTTACTTTTCATTCATATAATGATTTATCTTTTTAATTTACATTTATTTCTTGCTAATTTTCTTTTTTAATGCATTACATTCATTAATTTCTCAATTTCATTTATTTTCATTCATTTATCCATAGTATTAAACTTTTCCTAAGTTCAAAATTTTTTACTTATAATTTCATCTTCCTACTTATTTTTATTATAAATAACTTCAACATTTACTTAAGTTTATTATCATTTATTTATAAATTTTCTATCATATTTGATTAGCAGCATTTCGGTCATAACTTAAGTTTATAACAATTATAACATTAAATTCTCATTTATAAAAGCAAATTCATTGAATACTTTCATTACTTCAAGTTTTACTTGTAAAATTTCCCATTACATTTGCTTTAACATCCTAACTTTTTATGATTGGTAAGTTATATATATGCTTTTTAAGAATGCAATTGAAAATTATACAAGTCTATCTTATCTCTCTTAATAAATTAAACGTTCAATAATCATATCTTTTATTTTTATAGGTTACATATTTCAACTTTCTGGAAATTTTATTTATAACCTAGCATTTAATATCTTATTTAAATTAGAGGTTCCAATTATTAATTAGTTGCATTCCATTTGACTACAATAATTGAAACTATTAATTAATGGAAACTTAAGAACTAAAAACCGGGTTAAATTTCAAGTTATTTAAAATAATAGATAGATGTATGCACTTACAATTTACATATCCTATTATACTTAAAACAATTAAAAATTTATATTTACTGATCAAAATGAATCTACAGTAAAGCTACTACAATGGCCTTTCCATGGAGAAACTAGAAAATGAATGTCGATGATGCGTGCACTCATCACCGAAATTATTGTCCAGCGATAGAGAGGGGAGTACAAAACTTATTTCTTTCCAAGATTTCTATAAAACAATTCTTTCAACTTATATTGAAATATTTATATCAGAAAATACTTATAAACAATATTATTATATTCCAAAATCCTTTGAAAGCAATTTTCAAAATCCCAAAACTTAAGTTCTAAAATTTTCAATTTTCATTTATTTTATGTTTCTTCAAATCCTGTTTCCAATCAATATTTATAATTTCACTACCTAACAACCAATATATTACAACCAAATATATATCATTTATAAAAAAAGTTATTTTATATATGGAATATATAATAGGCAAAATTATTTCATTCACCTATATTCAAAACAAATATTGTGTCAATCCGTCCTATTAAGTGTTTAGAAATCCATATTGATGTCATAGCATCCTATGTACCAACCAGAATTTATAAATACAAAACGGAACAAATTAACACAATATTAAAACCTTTTCATAACACTAAAAAATACGCTCTCATATATATATATATATATATATATATATATATATATATATATGCTCAGCGACTCATTATAGGGTATTACTACCCTATTAATTAAAGAATCGGACCCTACAAAGCTAAGGTTTATCGCTAAACCAAACTCTGATACCAAATGTAACATCCCGCCATTTTATATGCTTAAAATCGACGACAAACCACACACGTCAGAATTAAACCATACAGAAGGGCAAATTGTTATTGGGGTGAATAAGAAAAAGCAGGGAAAGAAGAAAAACAAAACAAAATTTTGCAACGGAATGACAAAATATAATAATCAAATAACAGTTCATGAAGCTGTTTTACAAAAACATTTGATTATGCTTGTACAATATAGAATCAGAGTTACACATACCGGAGAATAATAAATAACAATGTAGTGGAATAGTCTGAATGTAGTGGAATGATATAATAAATAATAGTAATACAATCTTCTTCTTCGTCCTTCAGAAATAAAGTCTTCAAACCCTGAAATGGTCAGGCTGACCCGAGCGAATTGAAAGGACAAAACACTCGAGTCAGAACTAAAAGATCTTATGTAAGTTAAATCAATGGTAAAATATGAGTGGAACAGCGTCAGAGATGTTTACGGGATTTGACATCTCCTATCCAATGTCAACATGAGTGCAGTAACTTAAGAGATGTTCAGGATTTACATCTCCTAAGAATCCGTTAAACTATCTACTATGTAGTAATATACGCTATTATAATAATGTCTAATAGTAAAATAAGCTAACTTTTAAATAGCGCTAAGGGGTTACCCATATAGGCCTTACCATGTAATAGTCCCAGTAGTCCATCCAGTATCAACGCATCTCCAGATCGGGAGACTACCCTAAATAATCCACGGGATACGGGAGAAATCCAAAATCATACAAGGCGCGCTAAGGTAGGTGACATGGCACAACTAGGCAATGCCAGGGTAGATATACCAATTACGCTTCCGGACTGGTGGTAGCGCGTAGTAGCTACTACCGCCCACCTCGAGCCACACCCCCAAATCAAAAGCGTCCCAATCAATCACAAAGTAATAGAATGGTATCGAAGGAGTGTGTCCGAAAAAAGTACTACCTTCTTAGCCTGTCGATCGCTCCTGTTTTAGCCATATTTTGCCAATTCAAGGGAGTGGAGTCCTCGTATATACCTCAAAGGAAAAGCCGAAGCCATCCTACTTCATTCTGGAATCTTCACCGCGTACACGGTTGTTAAATTGGTTTTCAGAGTTGGGAGAGAGTAAGACAACTTTTGATCCCGGTCTCTTTAACAACCAAATGTTATTATAACACCGCGGTCATTTTAAAATAATTTATACTTCAAAACCAGAATATAATATCCATTTCAAAACCATATAAATACGATATAATTTCCATTTCAAAAACCAAGTCAATATGATGTCATTTTTATTAAAACCCAAATCAATATAATATCCTCTTCTATTTCAAATCTATCCTTTCCAAAAATCATAACACTTTCAACGTTATAACACTTTGAAATCCGAACACTTGAAATATAACACTTTCAGATCATAATACTTTGAAGCTCATAACTTTGAAACATAACATCCACCCTTAAATGGTTTTAATATTAAAATACTTTATATAATAAACTAGCTTCTTCAATTTCACAAATCAATTCCAAAACAACTGTAATTTCTAAATTTTAAATTTAACCAAATCCCAAATCATAAATTTCAATTCGATTCAGTTTCCAAATAAACCATTGCAAATTTTATCGATTTCAAAACAGATTTGATCCACAGGATAAACCATTCCAAATCAATATAATTCAAACGTTAAGTATTCAATAATTTCAAAACTAAGTTTGATAATTTCATATATATATATATATATATATATCAAATTCAATTTTCTATTATTTTGTTTTGAAATGTTTTACTTAATAAACCCATTATCATTTACATAAATCCCAAATTACCAATAATTAAGTATTTCCTTCAATTCATTTATACTCGAAATACTCATTTAATTCACCTTAACCCAAAATCAAGTTATAAAAATCATACCTTTTAAAACTTCCAAATTAATAAATTTCACATCAAACTCATTTGAGTTTCGAAATCTCAAATTTATCTTCCAACCTTAATTTATTTAAATCATTATAAATTCTATATTAAAATATAGTTTAAATACTTAACCATATTATCTAATATAAAAATCAAACTTATTACTAAGCATATTCTATATTAAAACAAATTATATATAGCTCAAAATTCAAGGATAGAATAGCATTTATATAATATCTAAAATCAATATTTATCTTAAACCATAAATTTCTTTACAAAACCATAGAAATCATTTCAAAATATTTTTATATATAGACCACGGTGTTTGTATATAATTTTCTATCCTATGGTCAAGTGATACAGATATTTATCATTTCAATCCGTAATTTAAAATATAAATAAGGTTATATATCATTTCAAACCGCAATCCCGAATGAAATAAAAATCCATAACAACTTGCAGTTTATAACAATATAAAATACAACATCCATTCGTCCAATATCAATCATCAAACATTTATCACAATCATCATCCAATTCATTAATAACATAAATATAGAACAGATAACGAATAACAGGTATTTACTGGCAGTTTGTATTCAGTAATAAATTAAATAACTATTTTATCTAAATAAATTCAAATAAACTAATATGATGATTCAAAATATGTCAAACAGTCATAATAAATTTCTAATCACATCATAAATCAATTTAACAAACATAAGAAATTTTAGAAGTTGTGAGTGGGTTAAAACACTCACCTTTTGAATTTAAATTGAATTTAAATCCAATTTAAACCCAAAATTCAAATATATCAGAATCCGTCCAAACCAGAGTCAAAATGTTTGAAATTCCAATACGAACCAAGCAGAGAAAACCGCGCATGAATTGGACCTTGTACGTGAAAGTTATTGCATATCAGAATGTTTCAAAATCAAATTTAAATTTTAAAAATAAGATTATTTAAACAAGCAAACTCACCACTCTGGAGCAGCCATGTTGCACCTCCTTTTACACGTGAATCACCCTATAGCATAACGAGAATGACACGAAGCCGCCGCCTATGCCAGCTTTGACCATCGATAACTCCTGCCTCCGACCCCTAGGCGATCGACCACCAACTCCAGTGACATTCCCTCTTCCCGCCGCGCCAGCCAAGGCCCGCAACACCCCCTTCGGTGGCCTCAACCACCGTGCGCCGCCGGTGCTTCGAAAACCTAACCGGAAAAATCACAACGATTTGGCCGTCGCTTCACCGTGCCACCTACCTAAATGCATTCGCCATGACCATCTCTACAACCCTGCATCACTGTTTTGACGATCAGTCAAGTCGATCGACGATCAATGGACGGCCGAAAATTATTCTTCAATTTTCAGACACATAGAAGCCCAAATTGAAAAAACGAATCATATCTTTGACTTGTTCTCATCGAGAGCTTCAGATCCATATATAATTCGATATAGTTTGTAGAGTTTGATTTCTGAAGTTGTATTTTGAATTGAAATTGGACTGGGAAAATTAGGGTTTTCAGCCATTGAGGAAGAGAAGTAACAGAAATTTCTGCAAGTACAGAAATGAGAAATAGAAAGGCTTCTAGGTTTTATAACATGGTATTTATAGACACAGATGAAAATAGAATAGATGGACAAGATTGATTTACACGTTGAACGATGAATGGCCCGAAGAGCCCGTTCTGACTCTGGAATGAAATTGGGTCAACCCATATATCAAAATAGATGTTTTTGAACATTTTAAAATCAATGGAACATGTTTGAAGTCCAAATTCTGTCGTATGGAGAAGTCACATTAAAATCAACATATTTTAAATTGATTTCAATTGGTTTCAATTTCATTGATTTCTAGTCGTTTCGAGCCTGTACGATCAAACGACAAGTCCGATCGCTTCAAAACTTGAAATCCTACAATAATTCACCGTTATGGATCGATAAAACTAGTTTCGTCGAAATTCGAGTCTGTGGCCAAAATGGTTATTTTCCAGTTAATTAAATAAACTAATATTTAATAAATTAAATCAAATCAAATCTTCAATTCCAATTCTATAATTGACAATTTTTTTATCATTTTTAAATTTCTTAATCATTTACACTAATTTAAAAAATTTAGATGTCAATTTAGAGTTGATTAATTTATCAATTTCAGTGTTAACCTCAATTCATTAAATTCAGAAATTATAAATTTAATTTCCAATAATTCCATTTAATTTTCTTTTCATCCTATTATTCAATTCATTGTTGTCAAAATGATGAAGTTAACATTGGTTTTATGGTCTTTTACATTACTATTCTCAAATTCCATCTTAATTTCAATTAACATAATATTTTATTTAGATTTATTGCAATTGATTCCAATTCAATTTAATGGATTAAAAATATATCGGTAACTTATAATAATTGTTGCCACTAACTCTTAATCATACTTTTATAAGTTATCATTTCCAAACAATATTATAATTACTTACCGAACATTGATTTTATTCAATTACTATTTATTATTAATAATTCATTAATTAATTCAATATTTACATTCGTTTTCTTATATTAAATTTATTGCCCAGTATACATTTACCTTATTTCAACTAATTGGGATTCCATTCAAGTTGTAAATAATTAACTATAAATAACATTGTTGTGTTTCACTATAGTTATTATTTCGTTAAATAAATTACAAAATTTTTATATCTTCCAATATTTATTCATATTTTTTATTAACATCTTAATTATTGAAAATTACAGGTCGTTACACAAACATTAAAATGTAGAGAAACTGGCAAATCATTGGTGGAAAGTAACTTTAAACTTGGTGAAGAAACTAGTTTATGGCCTGATCCTAGGTTTCAAAATGGAAAATTTATTAACAGAGTAGGATGGGACAATTTAATAATTTGTGGTGGTGCAAATGCAATTGTGGCCATGATCGTCAAAGATAATCAATGTGGCTGTTATGGCCATGATCGTCCAAGATAACCAATAGCATACACATTTACATTCTATAACAAACCCACATAAGCATAATATTTGTAAAATTCTCTTGAATCTACTGTTGACGGTAACTATTGGGAATGGATAGCTAGAAGCAAAGTGAAGTTCTCTTTTAAAAATACTTGGAAGGTTATCAGAAATAAATGACCCAATGTTGAATGGTATGAATAAATTAGGAACAAAATGAATAATCCCAAGATGAAATTTTGTATGTTGCTATTAACAATAGATTGCCAATTTGGAACAAAATTAATAAATGGGGAAATAATGCTAATTCACTTTGTTCCTTATACAACTTAGAGAATGAGTGTGTTAATCATCTACTTTTTTAGCGTGGTTATGCATACTACATGTGGAATCACATTCAATCTACTCTGGGTGTTACAAGCAATGGATATATGGATCTCAAGCAAGTTATACAACATATTAACAACAAATTCAGGTCAAAATCTCTTAAGAGGGACTTAGCTCAGATCATGGTTACTACTGTAGTATATTACATATGGAAAGAAAAATCAATTGAACTCTAAAAAAGCTAGTTTAACTAAAGAGCAAAGACAGTTACTTATCGAGATTAATAGTAGAATCATACTTCATAAGTCAAGTAAAAAAGTTAAAGATCAAATCAATTTCTCTTTTTATCTTATTACTGGAAAAGAGAAGCGGGTAGCAAGCATGTGGAAAACTTTCTATATCACCTGAAAGACTTTCAGACTAAGTAGTCCCAACAAGATAAGTAAACTACTGATATTCAGAGAAACCTCGAGCATCACTATAAATTAATCTTCGATAGAAAGCTGGCTCATGGTAGTGAATCTACAAATTTGGGTCGCGATGACAAAAGATCTACAAATCATCGTATTAATTCAACTGAAAACCACAATTTCAAAGAAATAGATGGGAGGTGGAATAGCTTGAATAAGTGTTTATAATATTGGGAGAGAGGAGAGGTTGGCGGAGTTAAGTAGAGAAGCTTTTGTCGAAGAAAATTGGGATTTTTCCTCTCCGCTATTTTTAGGTTATTAGTGTTTGAGAGAGTTTGTGTATTTTGGTGTCGGCTGCATTTTTAGGGTTGTGGTTTTCTTTTTGGACTTGGACCTTGTATTTATCTTACTTAAAAAAACAATTATTATTAACCGAACTGCTCTAACCAAAGATTTAAGTTAACTTAAGTTGACCGTGATACTGACCCCATATAACCGAGGAGATAAATCCTCTCTTAAATAGTATTTCATTTCCAACACTTTCGCCTGACCCAACTATAGTCACTTGATGAACGTCATGCCATGATTTGACTATAATCAAAGTGGAGCTTTCATGTTGAAGATCGACAATATTCTCAAGTAGAGAGAACTATATAAATCAGTCATATCGATATTTTCTGTCTGACCTTAGTTATGTTAACCAATAGAAAACTACCGAGTGAGTCATTTTATGGCTATCCAATCAATATCAGTATGTAACCCATTGGTGCCCCCCGAAGCCATGAATAATATGATGCCTAGCATTTGGAGAGCATTCTAGGCTCAACTGAACAACGATATCCAGTCTCGACGCATCTTGACTAGGAACATTTAAAATGGTATATTTATTTTCATAATGATGAATTACTTACAGTTACAATACTTTGTAACTATTATAACAAAACATATCATTTATGGATTTTCTATTAAATATACTTCTAACTAAATTAATTAATTGATAAAACACATTATCTCAAGTATATAATAGAAAGAAAACACCCTCTTGTTTCAAACAAGATTGGTTATCGAGTTAGATCTATGTAACAAATTACATAATTAACCATAAGGCATACCCATAACTCTATCAAAACCTCACTTGCAATTATGGTCAATTATGGAATCTTATTCCAATTTCTCCAATCAGTTTCCCTAAATCAATTGGATAAGTCCCTTACTGAATAGGTATGCTATTATATTTCAATTATCTACTCCGTCAATCAACTCTCTTCAAAGTTGATAAACTACCTTTACCATATGGAATAATTCAGAGTGTGTTTCTCAACTTCGAGTGAGCTATAAGTTCTAGTATGAACTATATCGTGACATTGTTATCATGTTACAATGTTATGAGATTCTCAACATTTGAAATTACACTCGGCTCAGTTATAAATTTATGCATTTATATTTATACACATTGTTTTTATTGCAGCGCTATTCGGGACGATGTACTTGCCTTTTTCATTGAATCGGCCACAGTTTTTCATTTGGAACATTTCTAACTTAAATATTTTTAACTTGAATTTACTGTTGACACATTATACTCAATATCACTTATTAAAGTTTGAGTCTGAACACTCCTTCATTAGTAGCTTGTTGTTTTTGCAAACAATTCTCTAGTATTTCGTAAATACAAGAGAACGCCTCAAATAACCATTTACTGATATCAGTTTGGATTGATATTTTCTTCATGTATCAAATACGTAATCAAATCACGATATCATAGAAAAAATAACATGTATGATAATTCCTATTGCTAGTGCATAAGGAATCCATCTTACATGTTTCATATTAAACATTTTAATAAGGTGTTCTTACATACTTTGGGATACTCCCAACATCATTTATACTTATTATAAAAGTCATCATTTATAAATCAACCGTCAAGTATTAAAATAATTAAAGCTTATTTTAACATAAGTACATTATTAACAATCAACATTATATTGTTTACTTATAGTTTAGAAATATCTATGAATGTTTTAATGTTATTTCTTTAAACACACGCTTCCTCTTCATTTTGACTGATAATCAAACTATTTGATATATCTATCAAAACACTTGTTTAATTTTGATGCTTTTCAAAATATCACTTCCATATCCATTCTTGGATCGTATTCAAAAACCCATAAACTCAATATTGCTTTTGTTGACTTCTAGATACTTTGTTTGTTATGTGCAAACAGACTAGTCTGACTCTATATTCAGACCTTTCTATTTCAACCTATATATACACCAAAATATAAAGTCATAATAGGTGATAATTTTATGAGTAAAATCTAAACCAACTTGAGCACATCGAGTGGTGAATCTATTACATTAATTTCAACAATTGAAATTCTTAGTAATATTTTATCAATGCGGCTCACTATATTCCAAATGCATTTGTCTTTCTCATAAAGACATATTTACGACCAATGGATCATATCCCTTTAGATACAACTATCAAAATCATATTATGATAATATACTTGGAATCTATTTCAGATTAGCGCATCGTACCATATCATGGAGTTAATACTCTTAATGTTTTAATTAAACAACTGAGGATTGTTTATTCTTGAATTGACAGAAAACTCATAGTTTCTCTTTAATGTACACAAATACTTATTATACATTCTAATGTGTTGTGTTCATTTAGGTTTGGTTAATTTAATTTTATCCCTTACAATCAATTTTATCATTGGATCATATCCAATATCATTACATACTGATAAACAAAGTTGGTATTTCTTGAAACTACATGTTTTTCTTAGTGCAACAGAATGGACATTCATAAATATTTTATAAATTGCCATATAAAAAATGTATTTTGCACTAGTTCATAATAATTTATGTTTAAAGCATAAATTAGTCATCTATTGACTATCATTCCTAAAATTCTCTTAGGACGATTCATACAAGATCTCTTACATACAACTATTATGTGCATTCTTTCGACTCACACAACTTGTCAACTCCTTGGTCTAGGATATACAAGGGTTTCTCATAAACTCTTATCTCGTATGGTTTTGCAAACTATTCTTTGGATGATATTAATTTTAACCCTGTAAACTACTCTTAAGTAAACACCTATGATAACATGTTAATTTTATATTCTATGAGCTTATCATAGACTTATGCATACATATCAAATACACATGTCCACATCTATGATAACTCATCGGTGAATATGACAAAGTTCGTGGAATCATTTTGGTATTGATAGACCTATGGTTGCATACATCTATATGTATCAATCCAAATAACTCTTAAGATGCTCTCACTAGATGGGTGCGTAGCCCTTAATTGTTTGGGATATAATTAACTAGTATCATATTATTCATAACCATATAATAAAAAGTATTTCTCAAAACTATGGCTTAGTATATAATTCCTAAATAATTGTAAATAACTTTAGATACTTTAGTATTTTTCAATGCATTACTTTTGTTGTGAAAATAAATACCACGTTATAGTTTATTTCATAACGAATATTCATAATATTCACATTGAAATATAACCACATCTTTCTTGCAGTCGACATCGAAAAATAATCATTATTTCATAAATAATATTCAGCATGTCTTACGAAAACAATTTTCGTAACTTGATGAAATCAAAAAATGCTATATGACATGCTCCCACTATTTCCAATATTATTATAATAGCATACTGAATCAAGAGGTTCGTCATTCATATAGCATAGGTTATTTATTTCATATACTATAACTATTTTATAGTGGAGAGTTTTATGATCAAATATCTTGAACTCGAAGAAATAAATATCATAGAAAACAATTTTTTATATGAAAATACATTTCATAATAGAGATTATATGTAATGATCTGCCCTTTTGGACGGTTTAAATCGAAGATAAACCACACACGTCAAACTCAAACCATTCAAAAGGGCAGATTATTACGAGGTAAATAAGAAAAAGTAGAGAAAGAAAGAAAAAGAAATACAGAATCTCGCAGCGGAATGACAAAATATAATAATCAAATAAACAGTTCATGAAGCTGTTTACAAATAACATTGATTAAACCTTTATAATACATATCAGAATTACATAAAACAAGAATAAATAAAAAATAAATGCAGCAGAACAACATAATGCAATGTAATAAATATAATAAATAATAATAGTACAAAATCTTCGTCTTCATCCTCCAGAAAGTGGTCTTTGATAAACTGAAAAGCTCAGAATGACCTGAGCGAGTTAAAAAGACAAAACACTCGAGTCAGAACTAAAAGATCTTAGTAAGTTAAATCAACAGTAAATAAATATGAGTGTAATGGTGTTAGAGATGTTTACGGGGTTTGGCATCTCCTATCCAGTGTCAATGTGAGTGCATAACTTAAGAGATGTTCGGGATTCATATCTCCTAAGGATCCGTTAAACTATCTATTATGTAGTACAATATGCAAATATAATAGTGTCTATAGCAAAGTATTAAAATAGCGTTAAGGCGTCACCCATATCCCCCTTAACATATTTTAATATATTCACAGTACCATAATTCCTCTGTAAAGTGGAGGGCTATCAGAGGGCACTCCATAGGTATGGTACAAACCAAATTGCAGAAGGCGCGATAGGGCATGTGAACACGGCACTCGAGGCAATGCCAGGATAGATATATCAATTGCGGATTCGGACTGGTGGTAACACATAGCAGATACTACCGCCCACTTTGGAACACACTCCTATAATCAAAATCAGGGGGTGGCCACCGAATCATCACAAAGTCATAATATGATATCGAAGAAATGTGTCTGATCGGATGCGACCTCACGTGGTCCGGCGTGGCTCCTGTTTTAGTCACATCTAAGCTAACTCATGGGAGTCAGGGTCACGTAAATACCTCATACAAAATCGTTCATCAAATTATCCTACTTCATTTCTGGAATCTCCACCATGTACACAGTTGTTAAAGTGGTTTTCGATATTGGCAGAGAGTATGACAATATCTGATCCCGGTCTTTTTAACAACCAACCGCTTATTACACACTAGATGGTTCTTTTATATTTCCAAAACCATTTCATATTGATATCAAAATATCATATTCATTTCAAACCATATCACTTTCGAAATCATAATTACTTTCAAATCATATTTACTTAAATACGTCGTTTCACCAGCAAATATCATTTCAAAACCTAACTTATGTTATAAACTTTTTAAACCTTATTCTCTTTTAAAATCAAGGCTTTAATTATAAACATTTCAACTCTACACTATCTAAAATTTAAAAAATAATTTAGATAGTCATACATAGTTTAACATAGTTTTAAAATAGATATAAATTAGGTTAAATAAGTTTAAAATAAATTAAATAAATTTAAAATAGATTAAAACACTTTAAATAGATTTTTAAAATCGTTTACATGGTTTTAAAATAGATTAAATAGGTTTATTATGGATTAATTAGATTTAAAATAGATTAAATCACACTATTCAAAGCTTCTTTTTTCCACCATGGGGACCATCCCCCGAGTTTCTTCTTCTGCTTTCTCTGTCCCATCCCATGCTTCGGCTGTTTCTCTCATGTCCAATCAACATTCCTCAACCTCTGCATCCACCATTCCTCTACAACCTATTCTTGTTCCACCCACGCTATCATCTGAGTCTCATCCTTCTTCTCCTGTTTCTCTTCTCGAGCATGTCCCCCCTGATCATCTTCCTCCTCCTCCTCCTATGGCACCCAGTCTTCCTTCTTCCTCCTCCCATATTGCCCCTCCTCCATGGTCTTCTCTCTTTAAGTCCAGGCCTCGTAATGCTGGTAGTTATGTGCCTCAACTTATCCCTCTGTCCTTCTCTGGTGATGCTCTTTTGCCTTCTGATAAGATCATTGAAGCAGGCAACGATGTTTGGAAGGATTCTCTGATGGGTTTCTTCCTTGACAAGCCACTTCCTTACTCAACTGTGGTGTTCCATCTGAAAAAGATATGGAAGTTGACGAGTGATGTCTCTGTGAAGTCTGATGGTTTTCTCTTCCTTTTTAACTTCTCATCTGTCGATGATCGTCGTAGAATTGTAGAGGCTGACCCCATAATTATAAGAAACAAACTCTTTATTTTGAAACTTTGGGATGCTACCATTGGTGATAGCTGTGGCACCATTAGGTCTGTTCCTGTTTGGATCAAATTAAGTAATATTCCTTTTTATGCATGGTCACACTATGGAATTAACTGGTTAGCTTCAAGATATGGAAAGTTCATGTGCATGGACCAATCGACTGAGAAGTTAGAGAGGATTACTTATGCAAAATGTCTTATTGAGATTAAGCCAGATCATGAGCTAGTTGATAAGTTCCCTGTTAAGTTACTTGATGGTTCTGATCATTTTGTGCAAGTGAGGTACTTATGGAAACCAGAGTTTGTGTTTCGTGCTCTATATTTGGTCATACTGTTCTTTTATGTCCTTTGGCAATAGCTTCTAAGGTGATGGTGGTCCCAGTGGACTTGGTTCCTGCTGTTGGGGATGAGAGAGGGGAAGTTTCTATTGGAGGTGCAGGTGGACTGGATAAAGTTAAGCAAGTTTGGAGGAAAGTTCCCCAGTATAAAAAGAAAAACAGGGTTGGCATTGTTTTGTCAAATGATGAAAGGCCAAAGGAAAATGCAGTTTGTATTCCAAAGGAATGTGCAGTTGCAAGTGATAGGGTTGATACCCATGTCAAAAAAAATTCTATGGATGATAGTGCTGCCCTCTTTACAGCTTCAGTTGTTTTATCATCAAACAAGTTTCATGTGTTAGCTAATGATGAGGGGACTGATATTGAGGAAACAGGTGTAGTAGCTCAAACAATGTCTTATGCAAGTAATGGTGATGTTGGAATAGGTGATGCTTTCGGTATGGATGCTCTTTCTCCCCATTATGTTCCCGAGGCAATTTCTGAAACTCCTTGCGAGGAGACTCTAATTACGTTTCACACTGCTAATGCTTCCTGTGCTAATGTTCACAAGGTTAACTTCCCCGAAGTTTTTGATGTTTTACCATCGAAGAACCCCGAAGTCACACCAATTCCTGGTTGTACAACAGAAGAAAGCACATTTGTTCACAGTCAGCCTCTTGTGCACGTGCACAGTCATGTTGTTACTGCTGATGTCAGTAGCTTAACCAATTTGCAGCAACCAGAAGTGGATCATCACCTGTTACAAGCCCAAAATAATAGTTCTGATGCATTTTTTGAATCTCACTTCTGTAGGAACCTGGAAAACCAAATACTACATCTTGTTCAATCCATGCATGGGAAAATTGATCCTTCTTCCTCCAATTCTCTTCCCTCAAGTTCTTCCCATCCCAATCTTTCCCATCCTTCCCCTCCTTCCCACTTCAACTACATCAATAATAACATTATCCCTGGATGGGTTGACTGCCCAACTATCAAGCCCCACCCTATCTCAAACCCCGATACATCATCTCCATCCCTGAAGAATGCCAAGTCCAAAAAATTAGCCAACAATTCAGATTCTCCTGTAATTAGGAGCAAGAAACTTGCCACTCATATATCACTTTAAGTATGTTAGCACAAAGTCTAGGAGTGTGGAACATAAGAGGAGCACATAATCAGTCGAAGCTTGATCAAGTTAAGAATCTCATTCAGTTGTACGACTTGAAAATCATTGCTATTCAGGAAACAAAGCTAAACCTTCTTTTAACTGTAAGAGCAGCAAATTATATTTGTCCCACTTGGAATCTTCTGCACAATCTTTGTGATGCGGAGTATGGTAGAATTTTAATTCTTTTTGATCCGTCCTTCTTTTCCCTGTCTACAATTTTATCCTCAAGACAACTCATTCATACTCATGCCAAATGTTCCCTTTCTTCCTCCTCTTTCTATCTCACTTTTGTAAATGCCGATAAATCTTTGGATTCTCAACACAAATTTCTTGATTTTCTTCCTCATCTTAGGCAGGAAACTCATCTATGGCTTGTCTTGGGTGACTTTAATTGTTGTTTTCACCTTGATGATAAGCATGGTGGCCTTCCCCTCCTGCCAAGGCATATCCAGCCTCTTAACATATCTGCAGTTGATTCAAGTCTTCTTAAACTTCCATCTTTTGGATCTAGATACACGTGGAACAATCGTAGTAGGAGTGGAGTGAGAATTTTCTCCACCATTGATCATGCCTTCTGCAACCTTATTTCTCTATCTGTTTGGCCCAAGTTATCCGTTCATATTCCACCTCCTTATCTATCTGATCACTCTCCATTGATTCTTTCATTGAGTGCCCCTGTGCTTAAATTCTTCAATGCTTGGACTCTATCCTCTGAGTTCATGCCATTGGTTACTACTGTCTGGTCCACTAAATGTTATGGTAATCCTATGTTTATTTTGTGCAGGAAGCTTAATCTTGTTAAAAAGACTCTGAGACTTTGGGCTAGCAAAACATTTGGTGATGGTTCAAAGCAGTCTACTTGCATAAAAGAACAGTACAAACAGGACCATGAGTACATGATGAACCACCCTGATTCAACACAAGCTGCTGATGAGGAAGAAACAATATTCACTCTTCTCAACAAGGCCCATGTTGTTGAAAGTAGCATGAAAAAAAACAGTTCCATAATAAGTGGCTCCAGTTTGAGGACAGAAACACTGAGTTTTTTCGTGCTTCGATCAAAATTAAGCAGGCTAAGGAAAACATCCATATGATAAGTGGTCAAGATAGTACTCTTTATTCCACTCCTGATCAAATTGACTCTGCTTTCCTTGATTATTACATGGATATTCTGGGTAACACATCTAATTTTGCTCCTGACCTTAACTTGTTTGATGAAATATCTCTTCCCTCCCTCAGCAATGAGCACTCCTCTATGCTTGTTGAAAAAATCACCAATGAAGAAATAAAGCAAACTCTTTTTGCAATGAATAAGAAGTCCTGTGGGGGTCCTGATGGTTTTAATGTTTATTTCTTTACGTTCTGTTGGGATCTAATACAGTCTGATTTTTGCAAAGCTGTGCATAATTTTTTTGATAAATGTACTCTCCTCTCCGAAGTAAATGCAACCAATCTAGTTTTGATACCTAAATCTCCTGAGGCTAGTAATGTTTCTTCTTTCAGACCTATATCTTGTTGTAATGTAGTATATAAATGTTTATCCAAGATACTTGCTAGTAGGCTTGTTCGTGTGCTTCCTGACATAATCTCTCAAAACCAAGTTGCTTTTATCCCGAAAATAAACATTATGGATTACATCCTTCTTGCTCAGGAACTTTTCTGTGGTTATGGTAGGTTGAATGCTTCTCCTGCTGCTATGATGAAGCTGGATATTTTGAAGGCTTATGATTCTGTGCAATGGTCTTCCATTGTTAGGATTATGGCATTAATGGGTTTCCCTAAACCTTTTGTGGGGTGGATCTTTGAATGCATTTCAACTCCAAGCTTCTCGCTTATTCTTAATGGTCATTCTGTCGGTTACTTTAAAGCTAGGCAGGGGATTCGACAAGGAGATCCTATCTCCTCGTATATTTTTATTATGGTCATGGAGGCATTAACTTCTCTTCTCAACAATAAGTTTTCTGCCAACCTGATCTCCTTCTAGCCGAAGTGCAAATTCCACAATGTCGCATCTTTGATGTTTGCTGATGACATCATGATATTCACTAAACCTCAGCTGACATAATTATCTTCCTTCCATCTGATGTCTGGTCTTAACATCAACTTGGTTAAATCAAGCATCCTCTTCTCTGGGATTGATTCTAGCCTTTCAGCCTCTCTTCTACATGCTTCTGGTCTTCAACCAATGAATGAAAATATGTCATATTTAGGTCTTCCTCTTCTAACTACCAGACTTATCATTTCTTCCTGCCTCCCACTTTATTCTAGAATTACTTCTGTCATGGATAGGTGGTCTAATCGATTTTTATCTCAGGCTGGAAGACTCATTCTTATTAATTCAGTTTCCTTTTCTATGCTTGTTTATTGGGCCAAGGCTTTCATTCTTCCATCAAAGCTTCTGAGAATAATTAGAAGCGCTATGTTGCACTTTCTGTGGCATGGTTCTACTCACAGTAAAAAAACCATCCCCTACTCTTTTAATATCATTGAGCAGCCCAGGAACAAGGGGATTTGGGAGTCATAAACATTATGAAGTGGAACTTGGATGCCTTTAGTTCCCACTTCAATGCTATTTTGTCCAGGAATGGTAGTGTTTGGGTGAGATGGGTGTGGACTCATAGAATTGGTGCCAATAATTTTTTGAGTGTTAAGGTTCCACAATTATGTAGTTGGACTTGGAGGAATCTTCTTGCTTTAAGGAAATTTTTTCTTCCTTTCATTTGTATGAAGATGGCATCAACCTCTGATGTAAGGTTCTGGCATGAACCATGGGTGTCCCCTGGATTGATCCTAACCAATTTACTTACTCATCAGCATATCCATCAATCTGGAATATCTATCAATGCTAGGGCTACTGATTTTCTATTTCATGGCAATCTTCAGCTTCCTTACACTTCCAATCAGCAGCTCAGGGGTGTTTGGAACCAATTTCAAGGTGTAGCAATTGAAACTATGGATGCTGACCAAGTAATATGGAATGACAGCCTCCATTCTGTCTCTCATGCCTATACAATGCTTATAGGGTTGAGTAGTGTGCCAAATTGTAGGGGCAGAGGATAATATGGAATGATGACTCCAGTCCTAAAGAGAACCTAATGTTATAGAAAGTGGTTCATAATGCATTGCTAACAAGAACTGTCATGCTGAATATGGGTTGAATCATGGGAGCATGTGTTTTTCTGCTCTGATATGCCTGAAACTGTTGAGCATATATTTTTTAAATGTGTTGTTAACCGCTTCATGTGGAGAAGAATGATGATGGTGGTGGGTTGCAGGGCTTTGGCTACCTCTACTACAATAGATTTGAGTATTATACACAAAGCTACTAGGTGGAGAACCCAGAATTCCCGACTAATTTCTCTTTGCATAAAGAAATATTTCAAAGTGCTCTGGATTGAACGTAATGCAATTTGTTTCGATAAGAACAGAAGAGCTGGTGATAGTCTTTGGGCTGTTTTGAAGAAGGATATTCATGCTGCACTTTTGAGGCATTCCTATTTTCCTGTTTCAATGAGTCTGATTTAGAGATAGGTGTGCTTTTGTGTCTCCACTATTCTGTTCTTTTTGTTTTTTTCATGTGTGCTTGTGTTGTTATCTTCTGTTCTTCATTGTGTGTTTTATTTTGTGGCTTGGAATTATGTTCTGAGCTTCTTTTTTCTTTTTTTCTTGCAATAAATCAGGTAGGGGTCCTGTCAACCTCGCTAGCCTTTACTAAAAAATAGATTAAATGAATTTAAAGTAGATTAAATAGTTTAATAAAGTTTAAATGATTTAAAATAGACTAAAATAGTTTAAAATAGTTTAAAATAACTTAAAATAGATTTAGATAGATTAAATAGGTTAATTAGTTTTAAATAGGTTAAATTAGATTAAAATAAAATAAATAGTTTAAATTGATTAAGTTGATTTAAAATAGATTAACTTATTTTAACAGTTGAAAATCTAAAATTAGAATTTAAAAGAACATTTACCGTTTATGTTGAGATAATAAATTTGAAATTAACATCAAATTTAACTATTTTGATTTCAATAGATTTTCAAAATTAAAGTTCTAACATTTCAATAACTCAATTTCGATAATTTTGTTTATACTTCAAATTCAACTTTAGAATTCCAATTTAAATCCATTAAATAATTACTTAAAACAATTCAATTTGTATCGGTCAAATTCTATTTCAATTACCGTTCAACCAGATTTAAAGTTTAAAGATTTAAAATCATTAAATTTAACAAATCCGGTGTCCGTATATAATTCTCTACCCTATGACCAAGTGATATGGATATTTATCATTTTAATCCGCAAATATTTAAATTTACAGGTATATATCATTTCAAACTGAAATCTTGAAGTTATTTCAGTGAAAATCGCTTGGGTTTATCATTTCAACCCATAATGATTTTTCCCTATTCATATGACCATTCGGGTATGTATCATTTCAAGCTATAGGGAACTTGTAGTGCTATAACAATTTAAAAATACAACATCTAGTAACCCAATATCAACAATCATCATCCATTTCAACCAATAAACATCAATAGATAAGTGATTATCATTAACAGGTATTAAATTGATAATTAAATTCAATATTAAATCAAATGCTGATTAAATGCAATAAAAGTCAAATTTAACTAGAATGACAATTGAAACATACCAACATCAATCAATTAACTTTTAATCACATCATAAATTTAAATTAAGGAACATAAGACAATTTAGTAGTTGTGAGTGGGTTAAAACAATTAGCCCATAAAAATCCAAACAGAAGCGCAAAAACTCAACATTCTCCAAATTCAACTAAATCAATTTCATATTGCCCGACATTTAAATATGAATCCAACAGAAGAAATCACATGTGAATCAAAGTTTATATGCAAAAGATATTCATGTTATAAGAAATATTACTAAAATAATAATTAGTTCTCATAAAAAAATAAACGAATTTTAATATTTACATTTTTCTAAAGATGAGGCTTAAGAAAAAGATTGAAGAAAAACTAAGATGAGGACAAGACAAGTATGAAAAATGAAGAAAAATCATGTTTCAGAAAAAGAAAGCCTTTGGGTTTGCAAGAATAAAAGTTTTTGAATATGAGGTGTCAAGAGAAACAAAACGCAAATGAAGAAATAAGCTATAGGTTATTTATAATTAGGAAATGAAGGTGGAGGGACAAAAATAAATGTCACATTTTATTTTGAAAGCTTCGGGCATTAATAATGCATAAGGAAATGTACGTAGGAATGGAAAAGTTTGCAAACCAAAGGAAAGTAAAAAATTTGTATATGTGAAAATGAGGTGGCAAGAATTAAATACAACCTAAAAGTCTAGGCTCATGTATTAAACAGAATGAGAAATGAATGGATCAAGTATTAATAATAAGGTAACTATTTTAAAACGTTCATGCAAAAATTAATAACAAAAGAAATGAAGGGAGCATGTACATTGCACAACCTTTTGAAATCAATTTTTCTTGAAACGTAACCAAACTAACTTCATTAACTCGAATAATGTTCAAATTCATATGCATTTAGGTTTTTATCTATGCATAAAATAAATAAAAATTAAACCTACCTTAAGAATGAAAACGTTCAATTTGATTTTCCCAAAATGATCTTTTATTTCCATTAAAACGCCTTTTTTGTTTAACACAAAACGTGCATTTCTTTTATTAAATCTATTAATTGCAATCAACGTTTTCTTTCCCTTTTGATAGAAATATTTGAATTACATTGATTGCAATTACTTACAAAGTTAAATTTCAAAACATGCTACTAAAACGGATGAAAAATAGAATAATTGTTTATATAAACACGTTTATAAATCTGTTGTTTATAACACAAAAGTAATAAATAACTTACTGAAATAGATTATTTTTCTATTCTTGTAATCAATCCGTAAGCCCAAGCACAGTTCAAATAAATATATATTTCTTTTTTTAAAATCAATCATTCTATTCTTCATTTTAATGAAATTAAACCTACATTCACGAATGAAACATTCATTTTATTTGATGTAAATGTTCTTTTCATTAAATCAAACTTCCCTTATATTATCAAAAAATATAAGCTATTTTTAATTATACCTATTAATTTACAATTCAGTATTCTATCTCATGTTAATTGATAATTTTCAATTACATTAATTTCAGTTGATTAAGTTTCAAAATGGGCTAAATGAATGTAATGAAAAGTACAACAATTATTTCCTATCTAATAATAATTTAAACATATTTGTACACTATTGGATACAAATAAGTAATTACACATTACTTACTAAATAATAGTTTCTCATCTCTACAATCAATCTTTCAGCTACTAAACATTTCAGATAAATAAACATATGTTTACTTCTTTACTAAACTTATTCATTTTTATTCTTTATTTTGATTTACACTCCTACTATTAAATCAACCAATACCTTATGAAATTATTAACATAGATTTCTATCTTATTATCCTCATTTTCTACAATTGATGCCTTTTCTTACATTAACCACAATATTTAATTACATTTAATTCCAATTAATTATATTCTAATTCCAATAAATTGATTTAATTAGATTTCAATCTTTTTATTCGATCAATCGTTACTTTATGGACATAGTTAACATTGGTTTACATCTTATTACGCTAATATTCTACAATTATCAACTTTTACTATATTAGTTGCAATATTTCAATTATTTTGAATCATTGTCGATTTTCACATTAATTATTGTTTAAAAGTCCAATAAATTAATTTATCTTGGTTTCACTCTTTTTTAGTAAATCAATTACTACCTTATTAATGTTACTGACATTTCTGTACATCTTGTTGCATTCACCTTTTCCAGTTATCGTCTTAACCCGTTTTAAGTAACATTTAATTTAATTTAGTTATAATTGATTAAATAAATTATTAACAAATAACAATTGTCACCTTTTCTACATTTAATAACATTTTTAAGTTTGTTATCTACACACAAATGTCATGACTAGTTACATGACACTTGTTTCATCCAATTACAATTTATTACATATTATTTCATTAATTAATACCACATTTAAATTGTCAATTATTCTTTTAATCCAATTATCAATTAATACCCACCTTATTACAAAATTTACAATCTATAAGCAATTATAACTCTTTAATCATTTTAATTAATTGTAATTACATTTAAAGCAGTTATTAATTATCTTTCTAGTTATATTCTTATTATTAAAACACAATTTTTTATTTCTTCTTACATTAAAGCACAAAACGTTATTAAATTAACTATTTTTAATTATCGAAAATTATGGGTCGTTACATCATATTTCTTATTTCGATGTTAACTATCAGTCGTTGTTATTAAATTTCTTATTCTAATATTTCTTTATGAAGCAGAAATGACTATTCGTTCTCCTCATCCCAACTATACCTTAAATCACATTTACTCTTATACATTCATTTTCATTTCTAAACGGTCAAAACATTCAAAAGAAGGCCCTTACAACAATACCATAACAAACTCTTTACAGAAGCGCATTCGATTATCCTTAACATTTAAGGACATTAAATTTTTTGCACTTTAGATAAACTGATCAAACTGGAAGTTCCGTGATCGAATTGTTAAGTCTTTATTGTAGTTTTAGTCTTATGTTACATTTAACACAATACAATCTTTTTGTAATGAATCAAATTGAATATTCAATATCATAGTACATTTTAATGGTTTATTCCAAGCGAACTTCATCGAAGCATCATACATTATAGGCTATTACTGCTCTCCATATAACACTTATATGCAATATTATATGGATCAAAGTCCATAGCCTTGTATTTCTTTTAGAATCAAAACACATAGAATGTAATACACGGTCTCAACCAAATAAACACGTAAGCAATCGAATTACGAATGTATTTAGTTGTTGCAAAAGGAGGCATTTGCATGGGTACTGAAACAATAACATATAAGAAGCATTTACTAGTAAGTATCAATCTTCAATCATGTTCATTTGTATATCTTATTTGATAAGTGTTTTATCAATTATGTTAAATGCATAAATTTATCAATGTAGATTTTATAACATTATATAGCATATGTTCTTACAATATTAAAATGGAAATATGTTATCATTTCATTTTTATAATAAGGCTCCCATTAGTCTTTTATATTTCTACAAACCTTAAGTTGAAACATAAATTTTTTTTAACTTCATTAGTGATGTTAGGACTCATATACCTTGGAATTCTAACCTTAAGGAAAGCTCAACAGATCGTGGGCCCTCATATGATGGATAACTCTTTATTGGTTGTATCACATACAACTCAACCCGTGGTGCCTTATCCTAATCTCGCTTTTATCTTAAGGAAAGCTCAACAAATAAAGTGGGACTATTCACCCGGACCTATCATTTCACGATGCCCTAAGTATAGTGCACATACCTTGAGAAAAGCTCAAAAATACTTGCACTTATCTTACCTCGTTTGTTCAATATTTTAATAGTACTACACATTACATCCCTGGCTTGAGGAAAAATCAACAACTACAGAGTATGCACGTAATCTATTAATATATAAATGATAGAGGATAATCTTATATTATAGATACATAATATTTAATATATTATATTGAGTGATATCAACTTATGGAATAATATATTTCTTATGAAATATCTTCATGGTTCAAGTGTCGGACACATCGAAAATCATGGTATACATACATTTACATATGTATTTATTCCTTAAATATATTTAGGGTTTCTTAATATTCCACTTTTAGTTTATACATACATATTATATAGGTTTTTTAATTATATAACTTTTATATTTCATATTGCTAATATAATAGTCTTATGTATATATTATATTAAATTAATCTTAATTAATTAAAATATTAATTAATTTGTATTAAATTAACATAAAATTGATATTTAATACTTATTATATACAATAACCTTTGTCGTATAACAAATATATCATATATATGTGTATATTATTTAATTAATTAATCTATTTAATAAAAAATTTAATTAAATTTATTTTAATTTCAAAATTTATTTATACAACATGTATACTTATGTTAATTTAATATTATAAAACAACATAATATATATCATAATATGCAGTACATACATATATATATACTTATTAATTAATTAACGTATTTAACCAATATATTTTATTAATTTTATTAATAAATTTTGAAATAAATTTATAATAGTTTTTTAATATTTTGAAAATTTTCATTATATTATACATTTGTAATATGTATATATTATATTTTAAATATAAATTTAAAAATCTTATATTTTCAGTTTTTAAAACAATTTGAAAATTTACATTACATCTTTTATAATATTTTTCTTATTTTATATATGTAACAACCCAGTATTTTCAGCCATTCACAGTCGCACATGTCGGACTTGAATTGCTCAAAATACCGCATTGTAAATAAATTTGGAGCAAATGAAATACAAATCACAGAATCACAGACATAGAACAAACAGAATAGCTCACAGCGGAATATAAAATACATAGTAGTTCATGAAGCTACTACGGTAGAGTCTCAAACCAAATACATAATACAGTTTGAAAACAACATAATAGAAATCCCAAATACATAGAAGTTCACTAATACATGAGATAAACTAGAATAGCTGAAATAGAAAGTAGGTATAAATGTAGATAAGCAGAAACTCCAGTAAAGACCAGCTCCAGAAAGAGAATCCAAAGCTGTGAATACTCAGGCTGACCCGAGCGTAAAGTAAAACACAAAACACTCGAGTCAGGACAATATATACTTATATTATGTAAATCAACTCAAGTGAACTGTAGTAGAAATGCACCATAACTTAAAGGATGCTTGGGATCGCCCATCCTTTAAGGATCAGTTAAACCATAAATTAAATACATCCCGTGGTTAAAATTTCAAAAGAAGTATTTTATACTTCGAAATCAAATATCATTTAAAAATTCAATATCATTCAAAATCCATTTCAAAATATCAAAATATCATATATTCCAAACCACATTCCTTTTTATTTAATTTAAATACCATTTCAAAACACATTTCAAAATAAGAAACTCTAACAAAGTTAGAGGAACTCTAATCAAGGTTAGATTCAAGGTTAGATTTCAAGCAATACAGAGATTCGAATTTAGAGGAACTCTAATCAAATAGAACTCTAGTTCGAAGATAAGCTCGAACGAAGATAAGATAATTTTATTACCAAATAGAAGATGATAAGCCTATGTAAATCGCGGGCGACCTTAACCGGTCAACCGTGACTTCAGGAATATAATCAATTCGGAAATCTAACGCAAATCGACATTCGATTGTCAAAGATAGAATCCGGGTAGAGCAGGAGATAGATAGCATCAAAAACCGAGAATACATGAGTATCTGGTGAATCAATGCCAATTATAAAAGATTTTCACTCCTTTACAAATCAATCAAAGATTTGCGGAATCACCGATCTTTATAGAGGTCATTCCAAAGTGGAGTTATGAAATGCTCCAAAAATCAAAATGGATAGAATAGGGAAGACAAGACTGGATTTCAGAACAAGTGGGAGCATTCTAAAGTTCAAGGAATCCTAATCGATAAGAATCCTAACCAAGAGATTCCTAACAAGATGGATACTGAAGGGATGAAGTTTTTGAAAATCTTGGTTTCGAAATAAGAAAATGTTTATACCAAAATAATCTTTGAAAATCCTTTAAAAATCATTTGAAAATTATTTTATACTTTGAAAATACGTTCTCTCACAAGGAAGGATTCTACGGTTGATTTCACTCATTCTAGGGTATTTCTACCCTATTTCTAATGAGGTTTTGCTCCACAGGCTGTGGTTTGCCTAAAACCAAAGCTCTGATACCAAATGTAACAACCCGGTATTTTCAGCCATTCGCAGTCGCACATGTCGGACTTGAATTGCTCAAAATACCGCATTGTAAATAAATTTGGAGCAAATGAAATACAAATCACAGAATCACAGACATGGAACAAACAGAATACCTCGCAGCGGAATATAAAATACATAGTAGTTCATGAAGCTACTACGGCAGAGTCTCAAACCAAATACATAATACAGTTTGAAAACTACATAATAGAAATCCCAAATACATAGAAGTTCACTAATACATGAGATAAACTAGAATAGCTGAAATAGAAAGTAGGTATAAATGTAGATAAGCAGAAACTCCAGCAAAGACCAGCTCCAGAAAGAGAATCCAAAGCTGTGAATACTCAGGCTGACCCGAGCGTAAAGTAAAACAAAAAACACTCGAGTCAGGACAATTTATACTTATATAATGTAAATCAACTCAAGTGAACTGTAGTAGAAATGCACCATAACTTAAAGGATGCTTGGGATCGCACATCCTTTAAGGATCAGTTAAACCATAAATTAAATACATCCCGTGGTTAAAATTTCAAAAAAAAAATATTTTATACTTCGAAATCAAATATCATTTAAAAATTCAATATCATTCAAAATCCATTTCAAAATATCAAAATATCATATCTTCCAAACCACATTCCTTTTTATTTAATTTAAATACCATTTCAAAACACATTTCAAAATAGTTTATATTTCGAAACAAATTACTTCATTTTAAATCATTAAAATGAAGATATTATATTTAATAATTAAATTATTAAATTTCCAAAATTTTAATCTTTCAAAGTTCATTCATTCACTTAAATTTATTAAAACAATGAAAATTCAACTTTCGCATCATTTAGAAAATGCTACGGAAAGTCACATTTAAAACAGTTCAATTTAACAAAAGACAGCATTTAAAATGCTGTAATAGGGTTACATTAGTTTCAAATAAACGTAGTTAAATTCAACCATTATAACATTTACAAAAATGCTATAATAGCCTTTAATTAAATTGAGCCATTTGGTTCATTATTATCAACTACAGCATTTACAAATGTTGTATTATACTTTACGTTAGAATTAATAGCATTTTAGAAATGCAGTAAATTAACTTCAAATATTCATTATAATTTCACAAACAATTATATTTTTATTTAAATCATTTTTAACTTATAAAATCATATAATTTCACTTTTAAAACAATCATTCAAATACCCTTATATTCATGATTTTATAAAGTTAAATCTCCATTCAAAATCAAAATTTAATAGTAACTCACTTGTTAAATTCCAACGTTAAATTTTAAATTCATTAAATTAAATTTAACTTAACACTTAAGTTTAAATTTTAAAATATGACTTAATCTCATTTTTATTTACTTAACTTAAAATTCACTTTTAAGCCAAATTTACAAATTTTCAATTTTAGTTATATTTCAAAATTTCAACTTAAATATTCATTCATTTCACATTTTAACTTAATTCAAAAATCATTAATATATTATAAAATCATTTTAAATTCATTTAATTCAAAATATCATAAATTTATCATATTTAATTTAATTTCCATTTATCACCAAATTATAATTTCCAAAATAACTTACATTTCAGATTTTCAAACTTTACCATTAATTTATTTCACTTATAAATTTCAGAAAGTCAATAATGCTTTACAAAAATCATTTTTAATCAAACTTAAATCAAAATATTATAATATTTACATATCTAAAATATTTTAAAAATTTTAGAAAAACATATTTTAACAACGGGTCTGTATTTCATTTTCTAGCCTAGGTAAAGTGATACGGGTAATATATCATTTCAACCCGTAATTTACAAAGAAAACCCGGGTTTGATCATTTCAAACCCGCAATCCCAAGTAAATGAAAATAATTGAAAATCATTCAGGCCTATCATTTCAGCCCATAACGATTTTCTCCTATTCTAAAGTCGGTCCGGCTATGTATCATTTCAACCCATAGTGATTCTAATCCAAAGGGAACTTGCAGTGTGATAAACTGATAAAAATAATAGAACAACATAATATAACAGTAACATATGATATAAAAAGTGTTTAAGCATGGGTAAACATCATAAAATCATAACATAGCAGGTGTAACATGATAATGCATTTTACAGATTCAAAAGGGGTCAATTTACTAGTTATATATGTATATAATGTCTGGTGAGAATAACTCACCTGTTCAAAGCTGGAGATTGACACTAAACACACAATACTGACAAAATGAAGGCATGACAACACAATAGCGATTCGAGAGTGGAGAGCCAAAGCTGTACACCTTGAATTTATTTTCATAAAACAATTATAAACAACATAAGATTTCAACCCAAAATTCAATAAACAATGCTAGAAACAATTGTATAAAACCAATCCAAAATCATTGCACTTGCTTTCAACCTCCTATACTTCAGTTATAGGTCTGAAATGTACTGTTAAGGGTTGAATTTGGATCTGGTCTTGAGTCCATATGGTCATCCTAACATGGTTTAAAAGATGGTGCAAGATGTATGTGTTTGGATCTACGACTACAAGGCAATATCAAGGCAAATACATCATTTCTTTGCTAAAACTTGGTTCGGCCATAGGCTATGGGGAATGGCCAGAGGCTCCAAGTGATGGTGAGTGATGTGGCAGAGGGTGGTGATCAGATCTGGGCTGGTGGTGGTGGTGGCGGCGGCGGCAAATGGAAGGTGGAGGTGGTTGGAACAAACTAGGCTAGATTTGAGCACAAAGGTGATGGTTTGTGACCTTTGGTGGTGGATCTCATGCCAAGGGGTGCTCGGCCTGCCATGGTGTTAATATAGGGTGGTTGATGGTCGGTCTAAGAGGTGGTGGGGTCGGCCTAGCTGCTGGAGGAGGTGGGGCCGGTCACATCTAGTTGAAAGCAAATGCAAAAATCAATAGAAAAACAATGTAAACAATATAAAAGAAGAACATTTACCATTTTATTTTATTTTTGATCAAAGGAGAAGGCTTGGCCGAAATTTTTAGTTTGAGGAATGAAAAAATATTATACATGAATGATAATAAGGTTGGTCGGCTGAAAGAAGTGAAAAATAAAAGCTAATTGATGACAAAAGTAAGTTACGGATGTGAAAGGTTGGAAAATAAAGAGCCACTTGAAAACCAAGAGCCAAAACCCTTTCAAATTTTTTTTATTTTATATATATAAGATTAATTTACTGAAACTAATAATCATTTCAGTTAACATTTCGAAAATTTAACAAAATATAAAAACATATATAAATATTTATTAATTATATAAGGTAAAATAAGAAAATAGCTTAAAAATGCAAACTAGTCTAGAAAAATTTGAAAATAACAGAATAAATTTTAGAAAAATTATATGGACTTGGAAAAATAATTATAACAAAGATAATAACATAAAAATAAAAATTCATTCAGAAAATAAATAAATAAAATTTAATTAAATATAATTTATATGAAGAAAATAGTAGAAAATTAGAAAACGGCCTTTAAAAATAGGAAATAAATACAGTAAATTTTGGAAAAATTCTATTATCATTTTAAAAATATTGAAAGGGAAAATATACTTAAAATAAAATATTAACAAATATTTTAATAAAATATAACAAAGAAAATATGATTTATATAATTTAAAATAGACAAAATTGCAAAATAAAACAAATTATACTCAAAATTGAAATACACATAACTTTAACAATTTAAATCCGTTTTCAACGAAATGAAAAGAAGTATTCAAGTTATTAAATCTATTTTCATAATAAAAGATAAAATTTAATAATTTAAATATTTAAATCTGAAATTTAAAAGTCAAGGTTTGACCAGTTTGAACAGAAAATCATCTTTCAGTAAAATATCCAATTTATACCGGTTTGAAATTATAATTCACATAATAATCAACACTTATATTTAAAAATGAAATGTTTAAAATAAAATGAGTTTAAAAATAATTTCAAAATAAAATAAAGTCAAATATTAAAATATATGGAAAAAAACTAGGGTTGCTACACTCTCCCCTACTCAAATCTTTTCGTCCTCGAAAAGGAAGGAAGAGGAGAAACAACAAAAAGAACAATGGGTTGGAAGACATCCTGAAAGAAGGTAGGAAAAAATTATCTAGGAGGGAAAGAAGGTTGAAAGACATGGATGAACCATAATTTTAAAATTTGTTGTTTTTTTTTATATTTAACATGTTAAACATTTAATATGATAATTAGTTATTTGATTCAAATTTGATAGTTCGAAGTAAACAATATTTAAGACATTTAAAATCATGATTAGAATATCCTTTATACAATACTTTACCCAAAATACTTTTATAACTCGATGTCTTAACAAGTTTACTTTCGTTCCTGCAGACTCTGGCTATGCGTTGATCAGGCGCAAAGCTAGAATTCTCCAAGTACTTAGTAGACATGTTTCAACACCCAGTGAAAATACTAAAAAAAATAGGTATGAGAAGTTCCGCTCAAAATCCAATGTCAAAAGATGATAATACGATAGCAGTGGCCCGTTGTTGATCCAGTATTTACGTAATGGACACAACACTTTCCAGAAGATCCTTCTAACTTTCGAATTCCAGAAAAATATCATAGCCAGTTCGTAAACAAGGGACCATCGACCCCTGCTGCAGTGGTACGCTGCTGATTCAGTGATTTACGCAATGGATGCACTTCATTCCCAGAAGATCCATAAACAACAGATCCCAGGATCGAAATCGCCTCCATTGCGTAAACTAAAGAACCATCTACCTTGAAAAAAATCGAGGAACTCATGAGTTTAAGTCCGGACAACCATATCACTTCGAATCCATTTCTGAATTCACCCAAGTCCATTAGGGTTTATCAGTCGAATCCATTCCTGGATTTCCCAAGTCCATCTGGGTCGAAGCATATCACTATACTTCTTCCGGAGGGTACTTCCCATACCTCTTACATCAAAATACAATATACCATATATAGTAGCCCTTCAAAATCATAGCTTCAAATATCGCACTTATATAAATTCCATTATATATAAGATTTCATTTTCAAATCGAATACTTTCCAAAATCAATAGTATATCAAATCACACTTATATAGACTTTGATTATATAAGGTTTTTATTTACAAATTGTGTACCTTTTCAATTCAACAATTTCAAATCAACTTCATACTTATACAAATCCATTTTATATAAGTTCAATAACTCCCAAATCAAGTATTTAGTAAAACAAGGTTCTCAATTTTAATTTGTTTCAATAACATTTTAGTTTCAAAATCATATATGATTTCGCCAAATCATTTCTTCCAAATTACATATACTTAGTTTCAAAGTTTCATAAAACAATAGACTTAGAAAATAATCCAAATTTCCAAATCAACAAAAATTTAGGTCAAACAAATTCATTTCCATTTCAAACATATATTCACTTTCAAAAATCATAATACTTTCAAAGTTATAAATCTTTCAAAACCAAAATACTTGAAATCATTACACTTTGAAAACCATAACTTTTCTAAATCATACATTTGAAATCATAAAACATTCCTTTAATTCTTTACATTTCACAAATTTATTCAATTTAAACCCAAGTCTACGAGTTCCAGCTTTAATTCAATTCAAACCATCAATTTCAATTCAATTTAGTTTTCCAACAAAACCATTTCAAATATTACCAAATTTCAAACAAATATTTGATCCACAAAATAAACTATTCAATCTTTAATATATTTCAGAGCTTAAATGTACCATATTCCAAAACTAAATTTTATAATTTCATATATCTCAAATTTTACTTCATTATTACATAGTTTTGAAATATTCATTCCATAAATCCAATATCATTTAAATAAACCAGAATTTCCAGTAACTAAATATCCTTTCATACTAATATAAACTTCAAATATTCATTTATCAAAACCAATTACCATTCCAAATTCACATTCTTTATCAAATAAAGATTATATCATTCAAAGCCTCATTATCAAATCATTATTTGAATTCAATTTCAAATATTCAAATTTAAATATCATTTTTTTAAAAATCAAATATGTCATTCATTTATTATTTCAAATATTATTACAAAATACATTTCAAAATTCCATTCATATATTCATTCATCTCATTACATTTCATTTCATTTAACACATAACCAAGTAAACCTTATTTAAATTCAAATTCAAATTAAATTCCTTAAAATTCAAATTAAATATTAAATTATATTCAAAACTCCTTAAATTTCACAAATAATCAATTCTAACAATTAAATCATTTAACACTTTAAAACATAACTCAAACAGTGTTAAAATCTATAACATTACTAAACATTGTCAAATTATAACAACGATAGCGTTTAAAAGTGCTATCGTAACTTATAGTTTCCAAAATAGTTTAGTTCAAGAATAACGGCATTTATAAAATGCCATAATAGATATTTAGTTACTTCAAACAAAGTTAAATTCAAAAACAACATCATTTTAAAGTGTTGTCATAAAACTATAGCATTTTAGAAATGCTATTAATAAAATTCCAGATTTTATTATAACTTTTCAAAAACAATACAACTTCAATTTTAGCAAATTTTAAACTTATAAATCATATTTCTAGACTTTAAAATTTCACATTTAAATAATTTTTAACATATGATTTATCACAACTAAATTTTAAATCAAATATTCAATTTAAAACTCACTTTCATTTGTTAAGTCAAAATTCACTATTTTCCTTAACTATAAATTTAACAAAAACTCAACATTTTAATTCAAATATCTTTTTTTAAACTATATTTCATACCAGTATAATTCAAAATAATCTTATTTATTTCACTCCACAATAGTTTCAAACTTATATAAATCATATTACTTTATACATTAATCATACCAAACTAAACTTATACTTTATCAAATACCTTATACCATTCAAAATTTCTTAGCTTTGAAAAGTTAACCTTGATTTGGAAGTGCTCAAACCTTCAAAATAGTCGAAGAAATCATATTTTCAATCCAAGAGTTGGAAATCACCAACTAATTAGTATATTAATTCCAATCGGTAAGGTTATACCAAAACAAATCTAAATCTCGAGGACTGAACACCAGCTTATTTTAAATCATTTCAATTATATATATATACACATATCTTTCGAATATCAAACCATACTTCGAAATCGGAAATCAAAATTTGGTTTCATAAAATCACTCGCATAGCAAAGCCACTAGAGTGGCCTCTCCCCCACACAGAAACTCAAAAATCAATGTCGATGATACATGTATTCATCACCGAAATTATTTTTCAGCGATATAACTGGGTTCTGGACTTTTATTTCTTGAAACTTCTTTGAAATCTCTTTGAAATCTCTTTGAAATCATTGGAATTCATTCGAATACATTTGAAACATTTCTTATCTGGAAAAGTATCTTTAAATCATATTATTATTATATATATTATATATTTTCCAAAATCTTAAAAACCCATTTCAAAACACCGGAGTTCGATTCCTCGAAATTCAAATTCAAAACCCTTCATTTATAAATCATTTTTATACAAATCACAATTTCTTATAAATTTTCAAAATTTTAAATCCTTTCAAAGCTTCAAATTTTCATTTTCCAAAGGTAAAAATCCTTATTGAAAATATTTCACTTTTATATACAAAATAGGGTCATCCTTATGAAAATAATAATTTCGATGTATGCACAAATTCAAAATACAATCAAACACAAATTTCCAAAGAATGATTCAAGGTTAGATTTCAAGCAATACAGAGATTCGAATTTAGAGGAACTCTAATCAAATAGAACTCTGGTTCGAAGATAAGCTCGAACGAAGATAAGATAATTTTATTACCAAATAGAAGATGATAAGCCTATATAAATCGCGGGCGACCTTATCCGGTCAACCGTGACTTCAGGAATATAATCAATTCGGAAATCTAAGGCAAATCGACATTTGATTGCCAAAGATAGAATCCGGGTAGAGCAGGAGATAGATAGCATCAAAAACCGAGAATACATGAATATCTGGTGAATCAATGCCAATTATAAAGGATTTTCACCCCTTTACAAACCAATCAAAGATTTGCGGAATCACCGATCTTTATAGAGGTCATTCCAAAGTGGAGTTATGAAATGCTCCAAAAATCAAAATGGATAGAATAGGGAAGACAAGACTGGATTTCAGAACAAGTGGGAGCATTCTAAAGTTCAAGGAATCCTAATCGATAAGAATCCTAACCAAGAGATTCCTAACAAGATGGATACTAAAGGGATGAAGTTTTTGAAAATCTTGGTTTCAAAATAAGAAAATGTTTATACCAAAATAATCTTTGAAAATCCTTTAAAAATCATTTGAAAATTATTTTACACTTTGAAAATACGTTCTCTCACAAGGAAGGATTCTACGGTTGATTTCACTCATTCTAGGGTATTTCTACCCTATTTCTAATGAGTTTTTGCTCCACAGGCTATGGTTTGCCTAAAACCAAAGCTCTGATACCAAATGTAACAACCCGGTATTTTCAGCCATTCGCAGTCGCACATGTCGGACTTGAATTGCTTAAAATACCGCATTGTAAATAAATTTGGAGCAAATGAAATACAAATCACAGAATCACAGACATGGAACAAACAGAATACCTCGCAGCGGAATATAAAATACATAGTAGTTCATGAAGCTACTACGGCAGAGTCTCAAACCAAATACATAATACAGTTTGAAAACAACATAATAGAAATCCCAAATACATAGAAGTTCACTAATACATGAGATAAACTATAATAGCTGAAATAGAAAGTAGGTATAAATGTAGATAAGCAGAAACTCCAGTAAAGACCAGCTCCAGAAAGAGAATCCAAAGCTGTGAATACTCAGGCTGACCCGAGCGTAAAGTAAAACACAAAACACTCGAGTCAGGACAATATATACTTATATAATGTAAATCAACTCAAGTGAACTGTAGTAGAAATGCACCATAACTTAAAGGATGCTTGGGATCGCACATCCTTTAAGGATCAGTTAAACCATAAATTAAATACATCCTGTGGTTAAAATTTCAAAAAAAATATTTTATACTTCGAAATCAAATATCATTTAAAAATTCAATATCATTCAAAATCCATTTCAAAATATCAAAATATCATATCTTCCAAACCACATTCCTTTTTATTTAATTTAAATACCATTTCAAAACACATTTCAAAATAGTTTATATTTCGAAACAAATTACTTCATTTTAAATCATTAAAATGAAGATATTATATTTAATAATTAAATTATTAAATTTCCAAAGTTTTAATCTTTCAAAGTTCATTCATTCACTTAAATTTATTAAAACAATGAAAATTCAACTTTCGCGGCATTTAGAAAATGCTACGGAAAGTCACATTTAAAATAGTTCAATTTAACAAAAGACAGCATTTAAAATGCTGTAATAGGGTTACATTAGTTTCAAATAAACTTAGTAAAATTCAGTTATAACATTTACAAAAATTCTATAATAGCCTTTAATTAAATTGAGCTATTTGGTTCATTATTATCAACTACAGCATTTACAAATGTTGTACTATACTTTACGTTAGAATTAATAACATTTTAGAAATGCAGTAAATTAACTTCAAATATTCATTATAATTTCACAAACAATTATATTTTTATTTAAATCATTTTTAACTTATGAAATCATATAATTCCACTTTTAAAACAATCATTCAAATACCCTTATATTCATGATTTTATAAAGTTAAATCTCCATTCAAAATCAAAATTTAATAGTAATTCACTTATTAAATTCCAACATTAAATTTTAAATTCATTAAATTAAATTTAACTTAACACTTAAGTTTAAATTTTAAAATATGAATTAATCTCATTTTTATTTACTTAACTTAAAATTCACTTTTAAGCCAAATTTACAAATTTTCAATTTTAGTTATATTTCAAAATTTCAACTTAAATATTCGTTCATTTCACATTTTAACTTAATTCAAAAATCATTAATATATTATAAAATCATTTTAAATTCATTTAATTCAAAATATCATAAATTTATCATATTTTCATATTTAATTTAAATTCCATTTATCACCAAATTATAATTTTCAAAATAACTTACATTTCAGATTTTCTAACTTTACCACTAATTTATTTCACTTATAAATTTCAGAAAGTCAATATTGCTTTACAAAAATCATTTTTAATCAAACTTAAATCAAAATATTATAATATTTACATTTCTAAATATTTTAAAAAATTTAGAAAAACATATTTTAACAACGGGTCAGCATTTCATTTTCTAGCCTAGGTAAAGTGATACGGGTAATATATCATTTCAACCCGTAATTTACAAAGAAAACCCGGGTTTGATCATTTCAAACCCGCAATCCCATGTAAATGAAAATAATTGAAAATCATTCAAGCCTTTCATTTCAGCCCATAACGATTTTCTCATATTCTAAAGTCCGTTTGGGTATGTATCCTTTCAACCCATAGTGATTCTAATCTAAAGGGAACTTGCAGTGTGATAACTGATAAAAATAATAGAACAGCATAATATAACAGTAACACATGATATAACAGGTGTTTAAGCATGGGTAAACATCATAAAATCATAACAAAGCAGGTGTAACATGATAATGCATTTTACAGATTCAAAAGGGGTCAATTTACTAGTTATATACGTATATAATGTCTGGTGAGAATAACTCACCTGTTCAAAGCTGGAGATTGACACCAAACACACAATACTGAAAAAATGAAGGCACGACAACACAATAGCGATTCGAGAGTGGAGAGCCAAAGCTATACACCTTGAATTTATTTTCATAAAAAAATTACAAACAACATAAGATTTCAACCCAAAATTCAATAAACAATGCTAGAAACAATTGTATAAAACCATTCCAAAATCATTGCACTTGCTTTCAACCTCCTATACTTCAGTTATAAGTCTGAAATGTACTGTTAAGGGTTGAATTTGGATCTGGTCTTGAGTCCATATGGTCAGCCTAACATGGTTTAAAAGATGGTGCAAGATGTATGTGTTTGGATCTACGACTACAAGGCAATATCAAGGCAAATACATCATTTCTTTACTAAAGCTTGGTTCGACCATAGGTATGGGGCATGGACAGAGGCTCCAGGTGATAGTGAGTGATGTGGAAGAGGGTGGTGATCAGATCTGGACTGGTGGTGGTGGTGGCAAATGGAAGGTGGAGGTGGTTGGAACAAACTAGGCTAGATTTGAGCACAAAGGTGATGGTTTGTGACCTTTGGTGGTGGATCTCATGTCAAGGGGTGCTCGGCCTGCCATGGTCGTGATATAGGGTGGTTGATGGTCGGTCTAAGAGGTGGTGGGGTCGGCCTATCTGCTGGAGGAGGTGGGGCCGGTCACATCTAGTTGAAAGCAAATGCAAAAATCAATAGAAAAACAATGTAAACAATATAAAAGAAGAACATTTTACCATTTTTTTTATCAAAGGAGAAGGCTTGGCCGAAATTTTCAATTTGAGGAATGAACAAATATTGTACGTGAATGAGAATAAGGTTGTTCGGCTGAAAGAAGTGAAAAATAAAAGCTAATTGATGACAAAAGTAAGTTACGGATGTGAAAGGTTGGAAAATAAAGAGCCACTTGAAAACCAAAAGTCAAAACCCTTTCAAATTTCTTTTAATTTATATATATAAGATTAATTTACTGAAACTAATAATCATTTCAGTTAACATTTCGAAAATTTAACAAAATATATAAAAATATTTATTAATTATTTAAGGTAAAATAAGAAAATAGCTTAAAAATGCAAACTAGTCCAGAAACATTTGAAAATAACAGAATAGATTTTAGAAAAATTATATGGACTTGGAAAAATAATTATAACAAAGATAATAACATAAAAATAAAAATTCATTCACAACATAAATAAATATAATTTAATTAAATATAATTTATATGAAGAAAATAGCAGAAAATTAGAAAACAGCCTTTAAAAATAGGAAATAAATACAGTAAATTTTGGAAAAATTCTATTATCATTTTAAAAATATTAAAAGAGAAAATATACATAAAATAACATATTAACAAATTTTTAATAAAATATAACAAAGAAAATATGATTTATATAATTTAAAATAGACAAAATTGCAAAATAAAACAAATTATACTCAAAATTGAAATACACATAACTTTCACAATTTAAATCCGTTTCAACGAAATGAAAAGCAGTATTCAAGTTATTAAATCAATTTTCATAATAAAAAATAAAATTTAAGAATTTAAATATTTAAATCTGAAATTTAAAAGTCAAGGCTTGACCAGTTTGAACAGAAATTCATCTTTCAGTAAAATATCCAATTTATACCGGTTTGAAATTATAATTCACATAATAATCAACACTTATATTTAAAAATGAAATGTTTGAAATAAAATAAGTTTAAAAATAATTTCAAAATAAAATAAAGTCAAATATTAAAATATATGGAAAAAAACTAGAGTTGTTACAATATATATTTCACTTTTAAATTTAAAAATTTTACTTTTAGTTTCAAAAAAATTTAAAAATTAGCTCAAGATCTAGTTCAAATTAGACCTTTTCTATTATGGATAACCTTTTGGACTCACCTCATCATTTCCGACTAGGCTATTAGCTAGGCCAGAGTACCTGATTATGCAAACCCAACCTCAGACGTTACTTTTCTAAAAGCCTTACAATATGGGTAGGCTTTAATTAGTTAACCTTAACATCACTAATTTAAACCGCATAGGTTATTAGGCTCTAATACCAATGTGGGAACTAGGCCAGCCCACAGTGGAAACTATAGGTGGATTTTAAAAAAAAATATTCCCTTATTGGATCTTTATTGGACCTAAAAATTCTAATCCATTTAGAACATTCCTAAATATTATTTAAATAAAATCCTTTATTTTATTTAAATTCATAAATTATATGGTTTTACTTAACTTATACACACACACACATGTAGTGTGTGCATGTGTAACATATCAATCAGTGCAAGGTAAAACATGCATGTATATAAGTATTGAGATTTACATCACAATGGACATGTTAGCTTATCTGATATGCAAATATATGTTGTCCAAATATATGTATGTATATAAACTATTATTTATAAATAAATATTATATATATGTATGTATATATGTATATATTAAGTATGTTTAAATAATTTTGAAGTAAATATATAATATATTTAAATTTATATATATGTATGTATGTATAATCTTATGAATAAAATATTAATATTATATATGGATATTATTATAAAATATTTATTTGAACATAAATATGTTACTTAAATATTGAAATAAATAATTTTTGTAAACGGTAAATAATACATTTACTAATATATATATATATATATATATATATATATATGTACAATAAAGTAGTTTTTTTAATTTTAATATATATAGCATAGACGAATATTTATGTACTATATTAATACATATTTTAATTTACAAATTATAAAAAAATCTAGAAATTTTTTTTATTTTTTTTATTATTTTAAAATATATTTTAATTGAATATTCATTCGATATTATATAAAATGTTAATAAAAAATAATTTTCCAAACTTTATTTCAAATTTTTAATTTTCGGGTAAATCATAAATGATATTTTGAAATTTTATATATTAATAAAAAAATTGGTTCGAAGTAATTTTTGAATAATTTATTTGTTTTAGGCCGAGTTAAATAGTAATTTCTAAAATAACAAAAATATTTTTTAATTTTTTCTAACTGAGAGCTTATTTGATGTTAAAATAATTTTCATAACATATTTGAATTTTTATAATTTTTTATGTAGTATATGGAATTAAATAATTATAAGTAATTATAAGTAATTATAAAAATTATTTTCTTATCGTCAAAATTTAGTATTGCTATAAAATTGTATACATAAAATTATATGACTAATTTTAACCATAGTGTGATATTGAAACTAAATATAAACTATATACATGTAATTAAATAATATATACACATTAGTTTAATAATATATTAAATTATATTATTTAATATGCGACCGTGTTGATCTGATATGCATAAAAAATTTAAATACAAGTATATACATGCATATTACCAAACTACTTGTGATAATATTATTGCATATCAGAATCATAATCTAATTAATAATATAATAATGTATGTGTGTATGTGTATAGCAAAATATTATACTGATAATTATAAACTATAATTTGATAAAAACCATAGCATGGTTCCAAAGCCTTGAAGTATACCTTGAACAAATAAACTGTGACAAACCACAAATCCGACCCTTTGAATCGACAACAAACCACACATGTCCGACCTGAAAAGCACAGACTGACAGAAAGTCAAGAGAAAGAAAAGAAGAGAGAAGAAGAGAAGAGAAGAAAGAGAGAAGAGAACACAAAACAGAATAATATAGAATCTCACATCGCAGCGAAAAACATATAATATCGTATAAACGATCTTTACAAAACAGAAACTGTATATACATATCAGAGTACAATAATCAATCACTAGTTATCAACCTAAACAGTTTTAATAGCATGTCCTCACAATTGCCGATAATATAAAACAACTAAGGAGCGGATAATAAATAGATATGTGTATACGAATATGGAGATCTCCAGCTCTCCTACTGAAGCTCCAAAAGCACAAAGTTTGAGCTTGTAAATATATTCGGTCTGACCCGAGAATTGAAAAGGAAGAACGTCCAGATCAGTCTAGTAAACTAGCGTGAGAAACACACTCAACTGAATTTATTAAATTACCGAACTTTTCCGTTATCAAAACAAAAGTATCGCGTAAGACACGCCCACACATAAACACGAACATGTTTTTACCTTACGATAACTAAATCCTTTCATATCATATCGTCTTATATTATAATAGTGTCTAGTATACAAATAATATCAATCATAGCCAAAATTGTTACATTGATTAAAGTACAACATACAGCCCAAAATGGGTAATACAATCAAAATAGTAGGCATGTAGTGGAGTTTGGATTTCCATACAAATGACAAGGTGAAGGGACTACCTTCCGATGGGTACACCTCTAGATGGATGCCTCGAGAAACCATCACAAAGTTTCTCTACCAACACAAGACTGGCTTACCTCTATAACTAGGTAGTACCGAAAATATCATCCTCCGGTCGTTACCGACCTTTTCGAGGGCCCTCATAGCATACAAACCACAATAATCAAATACATGACGTGATAACGTGTAAAGATATATCTAGAAGAGGATGATCATATCCTACTTGGGAGCGACCCACTTAGCCTTGCTGCATCTAACCCTGTTTCGGTCATGAGGCCTGAGGTAATGATTACGTTTCACAAATCACAATCATGCCACTTTGAATGCCACATGGTCATTTCCGTTAACTACCAATTGCATGTAACAACCCTGAATTTTTTGATTTATTTTAAGTGTTTATTTTGATTATTTTATTTGAATTTCTGATTTAAAAACTTTATTTTATTTATTAAAATGGATAAATTTTGTTATTTTAAATATAAATTTTTGATTTTTATGTGAATTATTATTTCAAACATGTATAAATTGAATATTTTCTAGAAATGTGAATTTTGGTCAATATGGTCAAACTTTAACATTTAAATTTAAAATTTAAAATATTTCAATCCATGAATTTTATCTTTTATTATGAAAATAAATTAAATTTCAAGGATACTGCTTTTTGTTTCGTTGAAATCCGATTTATATTGTGAAAGTTATGTTTTTTACAATATTGTGTGTAAACTGATTTATTTAACAATATTGTTTATTTTAATTATATAAATAATATTTTTGTTTATTCTAATTTGTGTATATATGTGTAATATGCCATGCTATGTATATATTTTATTTTTAAAATATTTTATACCGTAGTGGTTATTTTCCAAAACTAGTTATATTTTGTTTTCAATTTTCAATGCTAGTTTACAAATAAAAAACTTTTCCTATATTTTTCTAAAATTTATTTGTTTGTTTCATTTTCACATTATTTTGTATTCATTTTTATTTTATTTACATGGTTTTTATTATAGTTTATTTTCATAAAATAAATAGGAAATTTAAAGAGACTTTGGTTTTTTAACCTTTGACCTTCCATCTTCACACCTTTCATGTTTTGACCTACCTTTCCCAAAGCCTATAGCCGTGTGTTTCTTTTTGGCATTTCACGTAAAAACATTTCTCTCATATAACTTTTCATGCATGTTTTCAAATCTGAAGAAAAGGTAATGGTTTCTTAAAAAAAATTCTACTTTTTCTTATTATTTTATTGAATTTTTCATTGAAATTGTGCATTGCCTCTTCTTGTCTTGATCGGCCTTAGCCCCTCCACAACCTCCACTGTCCAACACCACCACATCCACAGTCGTACCACCCTCCTCTCCACTTGTCTTGACCTGGCCGTGAGCACCCTTGAAGCAACCACCACCAAAAGTTGCAAAATCCCCTTGAACAATTGCCTAACCGAGCTTGTTGTCAACATAGCCTTCATTTTTCGCTTTGGCCACCTCCATAGCCGCCGCCGCCTGCTCCTCCACCACCTCTAGTCGCAGCTCCAGCCACCACTAGACCACCCCCTTGCATGGCCGAGCCCACATCAGTCAAGGCCGAGCCATATGATTGCACCAATAGCCACTTTTTGCCTTAAACCCTTTGTATTCCTTTATGTTGAAACTTCCACCACTTCAACTACTTGTAGCCATGCACATGCATGCATATCCTAGCCCAAATCACCACTATGGTCGAGCACACATAAGCTCTAGGCCAAGCATGTGATGGTTAAGGCAATGGTCAAGTTGTTTAGTTCTTTGTTGTTCCTTATTTTCAAGTTGTTTAATGTTATATTTTGTAAATTCATGTTTTCAATATATTGTTTTATTTGCTATGTACAGGATTATCACTTTGGCTCTCCCCTCACTTGAAATTATTTTCGTGCTTTCATGCTTCTGGATCTTTGTTTGTGTATATGAATTGTTAACTCCAGCATTTAGAGGTGAGTATTTCTCACAAGACATTTGTACTTATATAATTAGTGAATCAGTAGCATGTGAATCTGTAGATTTATATTATCATGTTCACCCTATTTAAACACCTGCCTGTGATATGATCATATGATGTTCACCCTATTTATACACCTGTCATATCATCTGTTACTGCTATATGATGCTATCCTGTTATTTATATCAGTTTATCACATTACAAGTTCCCTGTAGACTAGAATCACTATTGGTGGAAATGATACATATCCGAACGGACATTAGAATAGGGAAAAATCATTATTGGCTGAAATGATAGGCCTAAGTGGTTTTTATTTACTTGGGATTTCGGTTTTGAAATGATAGAACCTGGATTTTCTTTGTAAAATAACAGATTGAAATGATATATTATCCGTATCACCTGACTTATGTTAGAAAATTATATACAGACCCATGGTTAATATATATATTTTCTAGAATTTATAAAGTATTTTATAAATGTAAATATTATGATATTTTGATTTAAATTTAATTAAAATGATTTTTATAAAGTATTAGTGATTTTCTACAAGTTAAATAAGTGAAATAAATAAATGGTAAAGTAGAATTTGAAATATAAGTAAATTTTGGAATTTATGATTTTGTTTATAAATGGAATTTAAGTTAAGTAATAAAATATGATAATTTGATTTAAATATGAATTTAAAATGATTTTTATAAAGTGTTATTGATTTTTCTACAAATAGTTAAATAAATAAATGTTTAAAATTGAAATTTAAATATGACTTAACTTGGAAAATGTGAAATGTGCTTTAAAAATAAAAGTTAAGTTAAGAAAAATAAAATGGAATTTAAATTTAATTTATGAAATGATAAATTTAATTAAAATGTAAAGTATGTGAAATGTTATAAAATTGTATATTGATTTAATAAGTAAATTATTAAGATTTGATTTTGTATGAAAATTTGACTTTATAAAAGTCATAGATTAAGGGGTTTTTAAATGATCGTTTTTAAAGTGAGAAAATATAATTTTTTAAGCTAAAAATGGTTTAAATTAAATTTTAATGGTTTATGAAATTATATTGAAAATTTGGAATTTAATCAACAGCATTTCAGAAAGCTATCATTTCTGAAGTAAAGGATATTACAGCATTTCCTAGTGCCGTATTTGATACAAATGAACTAAAAGGCTAAATTGAACTAAGGCCTATTACAGCACTATGTTAGTGATGTAGTTGTAAACACTATTACAGCAGTTTTAAATGTTGTCTTTGCTTAATTGAATTGTTTTCAAATGTAACTTTCCATAGCATTTCTAAATGCTACAAAAGCTGAAATTTCACCGTTTTTAATAAATTTAAGTGAATAAAGGAATTCTGAAAAGACTAAATTTTTGGGAATTGAATATTTGATTTTTTTTAAAAGTATATTAACTTTATTTTAATTGGTTTAAATGGAATGTTTGATTTGAAATATAAACCATTTTGAAATATGATTTGGAATGGTATTTAAATTAAATAAAATGAATGAGGTTCTGGAAGGATATGATATTTTGATATTTTAAAATGAATTGGAAATGATATTGAATTTTGAAATGATATTTGATTTTCTAAGTATAAAATACCTTTTCGGAATGTTAACCTTGGGTACACTTCTTTGTATGCCTTATGATTTTTGGATGTATTTAATTTAAGGTTTAACTGATCCTTAGAGAATCGGCAATCACAAACATCCATTAAGTTATTGTGCATTACTACTATAGTTCACTTGAGTTGGTTTACATTATATAAGTATGTATGTCCTGACTCGAGTGTTTTGTGTTTTACTTTATGCTCGGGTCAGCCTGAGTATTCACAGCTTAGCTTTGGATTTCTCTTTCTGGAGCTAGGAATCGCTGGAGATTCTGTTTATCTAGTTATTCATCTATTTCTGTTTCAGTTCATCTATTTCAGCTCTTGTATTAGTGATCTTCTATGTATTTGGAATTTCTATTATATTTGTTTTCAGACTGATATTATGTATTTTGTTTTGAGATTTTGTTACAGTAGTGTAACAACCCTGGTTTGGAGATTACCGGTATACATTAAATTATAAAGAAGTTATAATTTAATATTGTAAATTAAAATATAATTCAAAATTTTAAATTGTTTATTTGGAATAAACAATGAATTTTGTAAATAAAATGAGAAAAATAAAGTTTGGAACTTTATTTTGTTTATTTGGGTATAAATATAGGATTAAATATTGATATGATAAGTATTTGGTTTAAATAAATGGAAATATTGGGTAATTATTTGTTTGGAGCTAATAAGTTAATTAGATGATGTATTTCAATGTTAAATTGTTGAAATAAATCTAAAGAAATGAAAATATAGTTTTAAGAACTTCATTTTGTGAATTTGAGTAGGAAATACCCAAATTGCAATTTTATTTGGGTAAATATGATCATATTGGAAAACATTGTCAATATGAGTTATTTATTGAATTTAAAATGTGAAATATGAAGATAATATGTGTTTTATTAAAATGAAAGATGAGATGTTGTTTGACAATATTATTTTGATCATGTAAAAGCAAAAGAATGATTTATTACCATTTATTTGACAAAGAGAATAAATTTTGAACAAATTATGCTTTTAAAACGGTGTTTTTACACTAAATTGTGAAATATTGTCTAAAATATGGTTTTATATGAAAAAAATAAATTTTTGTTGTTAAAATAAGTTTTACTTTGTTGCAAGTTCAAAACAAATTATTGTATGCATTTTATTTTACTTGAAAATGAGTTGTTATATGCATATAGTGTTAAATTAAGTGGAAATATATATACATAACTATGTTTTTTTTCTAAGTGTTCTATTTGGGCTTAAAGGGTTTGGATGGGATCCAAAGCCCATTCTCTAGATCTTTCTGGTGAGAAAAGAAGAGTACGTATCTTCTTCTTCCTCCTAAATCATTCTTACAGTAAAAATAAAAATAAAGGGGGAAATAATGGCTTCCTCAAACTAAATCTAATTCTCACTCATTGTCTACAAAATTTCAAAGAGAAATCATCTAAATCAAGAATAGAAAGGTAATCTCCATTCAATACAAAAGATTTTTCATAAAAATCTTAGAACTTCAGATATGAATTGTCTGTAATAATTTTGTTTCTTCCTACATGTACCTTTTCTAGCTTCTACAGGTTACTGGGGATCATTTCTCCATCAAAATTCTTCAACCTGCGCTTGAATTCGCTGCTAAATCATAAGGTGAGTTTAGTACTCACAAATGCTAGCTAGAAAGGTTGAATTCTGTGTAAATCATTCATAAAATTGCTTACTGTAGATATAAAAGTCTCTCTTCTTTGTATCTAAATTCCTTGTTCCTGATTACCACAGTATTTTGGTCATAACTCTTACAATTCTTAACCAAATTTAGATATTTTGCATGATCTGGAAAGCTGAGACATAGAACTACAATTTTGGTTTTTTGAGTTTTATGAAATTTTGATGTTTGCTTGATCAAAATTGTACTTGTTTGTTGCTGTCCCGAGAGCAAATTGACAGCAACAACAATTACAGGCTCAAGTACTGTTTTATACATAACTATTTCGTTTCTTAACCAAATTGAATAATTTTTAGTTTTCTGGAAAGCTTAGACATAGGGCTACAAGTTTGATGTTTTGAGATTTTTGAAATTTTGAAGTTTTATTGATGAAAATCGTGCTTGTTTGTTGCTGTCCCGAGAGCAAATCGACAGCAACAACAATCACATGCTCGAGTAATGTTTTATTCATAACTAATTCGTTTCTTAACCAAATTGAATAAATTTTAATGTTCTGGAAACCTAAGACATAGGGCTACAAGTTTGATGTTTTGAGATCTTTGAAATTTTGAAGTTTTATTATTCAAAATCGTGCTTGTTTGTTGCTGTCCCGAGAGCAAATTGACAGCAACAACAATTACAGGCCCGAGTAATGTTTTGTGCATAACTATTTCGTTTCTTAACCAAATTGAATAATTTTGGATGTTCTGAAAACCTAAGACATAGGGCTACAAGGTTGATGTTTTGAATTTTTTGAAATTTTGATGTTTCCCTGGTCGAAATCAGACTTGTTTATTGCTGTCCTGAGAGCTAATCAACAGTAACAATAATCATCGACCTTAGAATTGTATCAACTCATTTATGCCTTCATTCTCGTCCGGTTTTGATATTATTTTTTTGAGATATTTTGAGAGTTATGATGCCTATCAATAGGCTTGCTATATTTGGAAAATTTGAAATCCAAATTTAAATGGAATTGAATTGATTTTGGGTTAAGTTTAAATTGAATTCGTATTGAATTCAAATTATCGGTTTTGAGATATCCCTCTTAGTTTTCATTGCTTTCGAGAACGGTTTTCACTAAACCATTTTTGAAAACATTTCAAATTATTATTACATAGTATTTTTAAAAATTATTTTTCTAAATAAAGATAGATTTATTTCCTATAATAAAGGAATTTCAAATATTGGTTTTAATAATCGTTTTCGGAAAATCGTTTTAAATTTATGTTTTCTCTAATAAAATTATTTTATAAATAAAATTACTTATTTTTATGAATTTCGGACGTACAAGAAAGACAATTAAACGGTAAAGTAAAACATGTGGTATGGGACACATGGATTTGCTTTATCGCTTAATATCGGACTTATACGATCGAAACCCTTTTGATGAACTATTTGAGATGATTTAAGAGGTTATTAAATTTTAAGTAGATTATATGGTCCGAGAACTCCAATTTAGGAGTACATTCGATGAAGGACCATTTTAAGATGTGTTTCTTAATCGCTGATGAGATGAGGCGATCAAGACGAAAATTTTCCGTTTGGAGAATTAGGATTAGAAATAACCATCATGATATTGTTTTACTTACCGATGAGACGAGGTAAGTCTATTTATGAAGTATTAATGAAGTTAAGATGTTTATGATGATTTATGAAGTTAAGATAGTTATGATGATTTTTACTTGTCGATGAAATGAGACAAGTCACGATGGAACCATTACTCGTCGATGAGAAGAGATGAGTATGGTATTATATTAACTCGCCGATTAGAAGAGGCAGAGTGAGTTTTATGATGGTTCTGATGTTTTATGATGTTTTCTAATGTGGAACCAACTAACGATTAGTAAAACATTAGGGGAGAACGTATAGTATGGGATATACGTTCTCGCCTTTTGGGTTCCTATTCGAATAGTTGAGACACATTCAAGATGTTACTAGTACTAGACCGAGTACGATTGGAGTCACCACGATGATCATGATGTTATTACCCAACTCCAATCACCATGATGTTTTTACTCGGATTTGTGACTGGGTGTCATCAAGATGTTCCGACTAGTCAATCACGATGTTATGATGTTATGTGACCCCAAGTCATCACGATGTATGGTACCAAATTACTAGTACTAGTCAAGATGTAAAGCACGTGCTGTTTTCCATGAAGTTTAGATGTTTCGTTTTCACTGTTTTGATGATGATGCTTTATTATAGCCTTATGTAAGAAAAGGGCTTATTTATATACATGGTTTTATGGTGATTTCGAATATGATGTTTTGGATTCTTTCCGGGCTCTATCAAGATGGATTTGAGACATTATATATATTTATACCAATGAGATAAGGTATAAATTTTGGTAATGCTTTTATGATGAGTGTTGATAATAGATTTAAGATAGATTTATATTTATACCAATGATATGAGGTATAAATGATTATGGAAATTCCTTTATAATGAGCTTAATGATGGATTTGTGATGTATTTATATTTATACCGATGAGATGAGGTATAATAATTAAGAAGTTTCTATTAGATGGGTTTTATTTATGATGGATTCTTAAAGTTTAATTATCTTATGAAGATTTACTTTATGGTCCACATCCTCACCCATTTCATTCGATTATATATATATATATATATATATATATATATATTTAGATAAACCATGTCTATCTAATATACATATTGTATTCCTCTATGCAATCATGATGAACCATTGATGTATCACTCTAGAGATAACTTGATGACCTATATCATTCCATTGGTAATGATGGAATGGTTTTCCCCTTATTTCTTATCATCACCCTTACTAATCATAAGTTCTAGCTAGCCTGACCCGTGTGTTTTCACTCGGGTCAGACCGGGTTGTTTCAGGTGTCATCTATTAGGCTTAGCTTGAAGTTGATGTTGGATATCAGCTCTTCTTTCTCTTGAGTAGTTTATTTCTTCCGCATACTCTGGTGTTTTTACATTTGATTCGATGTTTATGGTGTGGTCGTGTACCACCTTTATTGTATTCATATTGTATTGTACTAAACATGTATCAGTGTATATGTATATATATGATGTGGGTTACTGTTCTGTGATGTGATTTACATTCAGTTATTGTATTTTGTTCTGATAGATCCGTTAGCCACCTATAGTTTTGGATTAAGCATTTACTGGGTATGTCGATCCACTTGAGTTGAAAAAAAGTATAATGCATTTATCGACGTATTCAATAGATGTTTAAGATAAAATTATAGATGGTCGCCCTTAACTAGCCCTATTCTCTGCTTTAGTAGACAGAATTACTTGTTAATTCTCTTTGCTAAGGTGGGTCTCGGGGTGGGGCGTTACAGCTTGGTATCAGAGCTGTGGTCAGAACAAAGTAGAATAAACACAGAACAGTACATATATCATGATACATTGAAGTACAATACGGGTGAATCGTTGTCCTTTATTCAAGCTTGTTTTCTTATCGAGCCCTGATTCTTTTCGAATATTGGGATATGTTGAGATGGAATATGTCTAGGAATATATATTGTATTCTGTAGTATTCCATAATTGAGTTTGATGTTATCTTATCATATGAATAATCTTATTTGGGATTATTCTATTCTTATTTTTGTCGATGCGAGTGAGTTCGTATCGATGAATCTTATTGATTCCTTTGAGTATCCTTGTTGTGTTCCTTTGAAAGTCGTGAATCGTATTGAGGGGATCCACAATGATTGGCTCGTTGTAAGCATTCTGAGATTTTTATTTGATGTTGCTTTTGTGAGTATTTGTTTGTTACTCACAATCTTGAGATGCATTTGATTTGAGATGGATTGACTTATTTGATATTAAGTCCAATCCTTTGTTTTATAGGATCCTATTGTTTAGGCTTTCTATTTTGATTGGTTTGTTACTTCTGTCACATTGGAATGTTAATGATGATTCCAAAGTTTCTGAATTCACTGTTGAGTATCGAGATGTTGATGACATATCTCGAATTCCAGTCATGGTGACTTTGTTGAGTTTTGATGAGTCCGTTTGGGTTTGATATCCAATCGGGCAATCGAGGGTTAAATTAACCTCATTCCTGGCTGTTACCCTTCGGCTATCCTTCCATGAGGACATCTACTAAGGAATGGGTGAGTTTCTAGATTGTTCGTGTTTGATTGAGTGTATCATTCAATTTCTTTGAGATATCCTTTTCGGGTACTCAATTGGTGTTATTCTTTGTAGCATTACTTTGTTTGAAGTAATGATTTATTATTTGAGTGCTTCTTTTCCTTCGAGATGAATAACTTGCTTATCCTGTATCTTGATGTCTTTTAAGAGTGGCTCATGACATCTTAAGATTGATGAACACTCTATCTCCTTCTATTGATTTTAAGAATCGAGTATTCTGGGAATATCTCGATGCATTTTCTTAATGTTCTTTGGTTTGAGTTTTAAAGCTATATATATATATGAGTTTTAAAAAGAGAAATTGGAGTTTTGAGATACAAAAAAAATAAAAAAATAAATAAAATAAAATAAAAAAAAAAAAAATCAAAGAATATTTTGAGAATATATTTACATGAGTAGTACTTATTTTATAGAGATAATTTGAGAGTGTTGGGTTGTCCATCGAGTAGTTAAGAGTTCTAGTCGATGCGCCTGATCAACGTTATCGATAGGAATCTCCTAAATGCTATGATGAGGCAATCAGACATGATGGTTTACGTTTTTAAAGATTGAGATTCTGAAAATAATACTTTGAGATAAAGTATAAAACTTATTTTTGAATGGTAATTGCAGCCATTGATTTTTAGAGACGAGTCATAGAGTGGCGAGGCAGTTTTGATCATTCGGTCAACTCTGCAGCCAACAGATATATCTATTTATTAGAGGTTCAATGGCAAGGCAATGTCATTTATTTATTTATTTACTTTGAAATTATAAAGAGGAGAATATGTGAGAATATTCTTAAGCTATACTTTATTGAAAGTATATTTTGAGATTTTAGAATCTATATTATATACATTGGATGTTTTAAGAAAAGAGTTATAAGAGGATTTGAAGATTGTTTTTAAACGATTTAAGTGGTTTAATAAAAAGAGTAAAGAGAATTTAAACCCTTAATTTATTGTGAAGAAAAATATTATTATGGATTTACAAAATTCTTTGAAAATTAATTTTGAACTAAGAGAAGAAATTTGGACTTTACCTTGAGTTTTATATTTCTTACTAAGCAACATAGTAAAGAGTTTGAAGATTTTCAAATATTGAAAATTGAGATCTAAAAGATGGCGAGAAAAAAAAAATCTAAATATCTTAGATTGAAAAGTAATTTGAGCTTATATTCTTGTTCTTGAGTTCACACTATTCTTGTGCTATTGACGACGACATGCATTTTCATGGTCATTCGAGTTTGGTGGCCTTGTAAGAAGTCATTTTGTGATTTATTCATCTTGTCTATTATGTTTATCTTGTTGTGAGGATGTTCTTTTGGTATTATTATGCTGAAAATCTTGTTGATGATCTTCTTTATTGCTTAGAGTTCGGATTTGAGTGAGTTTGATCCCAACTCTATTCATTGAGCTTTGAGTAATCAATCATTTTCAATTGATTATTGGTTGAGCATCTTATTGACTTTTGATTCAAAGATGGGAGATCTTCGAAATTCTTGCGAGTTGCTTGGAAAATTCGATGATTTGCTAATAACTATTTTAGCATACGATGGGCCATTGAATTAACCAAGTGAGTTTTTCCTTGTTTCTTTCTACCGTTCGATATTAAGAGTATGAATGGGTTGGAATTCGAGCTTATCTTTATCCTTCGATGATTGTATCTTTTATGTTGTTTACAGATCTTTTTCTAGAAAATTGCGGGGACGCAATTTTTGTAGGGGGAGAGTCTGTAACAACCCTGGTTTGGAGATTACCGGTATACATTAAATTATAAAGAAGTTATAATTTAATATTGTAAATTAAAATATAATTCAAAATTTTAAATTGTTTATTTGGAATAAACAATGAATTTTGTAAATAAAATGAGAAAAATAAAGTTTGGAACTTTATTTTGTTTATTTGGGTATAAATATAGGATTAAATATTGATAGGATAAGTATTTGGTTTAAATAAATGGAAATATTGGGTAATTATTTGTTTGGAGCTAATAAGTTAATTAGATGATGTATTTCAATGTTAAATTGTTGAAATAAATCTAAAGAAATGAAAATATAGTTTTAAGAACTTCATTTTGTGAATTTGAGTAGGAAATACCCAAATTGCAATTTTATTTGGGTAAATATGATCATATTGGAAAACATTGTCAATATGAGTTATTTATTGAATTTAAAATGCGAAATATGAAGATAATATGTGTTTTATTAAAATGAAAGATGAGATGTTGTTTGACAATATTATTTTGATCATGTAAAAGCAAAAGAATGATTTATTACCATTTATTTGACAAAGAGAATAAATTTTGAACAAATTATGCTTTTAAAACGGTGTTTTTACACTAAATTGTGAAATATTGTCTAAAATATGGTTTTATATGAAAAAAATAAATTTTTGTTGTTAAAATAAGTTTTACTTTGTTGCAAGTTCAAAACAAATTATTGTATGCATTTTATTTTACTTGAAAATGAGTTGTTATATGCATATAGTGTTAAATTAAGTGGAAATATATATACATAACTATGTTTTTTTTCTAAGTGTTCTATTTGGGCTTAAAGGGTTTGGATGGGATCCAAAGCCCATTCTCTAGATCTTTCTGGTGAGAAAAGAAGAGTACGTATCTTCTTCTTCCTCCTAAATCATTCTTACAGTAAAAATAAAAATAAAGGGGGAAATAATGGCTTCCTCAAACTAAATCTAATTCTCACTCATTGTCTACAAAATTTCAAAGAGAAATCATCTAAATCAAGAATAGAAAGGTAATCTCCATTCAATACAAAAGATTTTTCATAAAAATCTTAGAACTTCAGATATGAATTGTCTGTAATAATTTTGTTTCTTCCTACATGTACCTTTTCTAGCTTCTACAGGTTACTGGGGATCATTTCTCCATCAAAATTCTTCAACCTGCGCTTGAATTCGCTGCTAAATCATAAGGTGAGTTTAGTACTCACAAATGCTAGCTAGAAAGGTTGAATTCTGTGTAAATCATTCATAAAATTGCTTACTGTAGATATAAAAGTCTCTCTTCTTTGTATCTAAATTCCTTGTTCCTGATTACCACAGTATTTTGGTCATAACTCTTACAATTCTTAACCAAATTTAGATATTTTGCATGATCTGGAAAGCTGAGACATAGAACTACAATTTTGGTTTTTTGAGTTTTATGAAATTTTGATGTTTGCTTGATCAAAATTGTACTTGTTTGTTGCTGTCCCGAGAGCAAATTGACAGCAACAACAATTACAGGCTCAAGTACTGTTTTATACATAACTATTTCGTTTCTTAACCAAATTGAATAATTTTTAGTTTTCTGGAAAGCTTAGACATAGGGCTACAAGTTTGATGTTTTGAGATTTTTGAAATTTTGAAGTTTTATTGATGAAAATCGTGCTTGTTTGTTGCTGTGCCGAGAGCAAATCGACAGCAACAACAATCACATGCTCGAGTAATGTTTTATTCATAACTAATTCGTTTCTTAACCAAATTGAATAAATTTTAATGTTCTGGAAACCTAAGACATAGGGCTACAAGTTTGATGTTTTGAGATCTTTGAATTTTGAAGTTTTATTATTCAAAATCGTGCTTGTTTGTTGCTGTCCCGAGAGCAAATTGACAGCAACAACAATTACAGGCCCGAGTAATGTTTTGTGCATAACTATTTCGTTTCTTAACCAAATTGAATAATTTTGGATGTTCTGAAAACCTAAGACATAGGGCTACAAGGTTGATGTTTTGAATTTTTTGAAATTTTGATGTTTCCCTGGTCGAAATCAGACTTGTTTATTGCTGTCCTGAGAGCTAATCAACAGTAACAATAATCATCGACCTTAGAATTGTATCAACTCATTTATGCCTTCATTCTCGTCCGGTTTTGATATTATTTTTTTGAGATATTTTGAGAGTTATGATGCCTATCAATAGGCTTGCTATATTTGGAAAATTTGAAATCCAAATTTAAATGGAATTGAATTGATTTTGGGTTAAGTTTAAATTGAATTCGTATTGAATTCAAATTATCGGTTTTGAGATATCCCTCTTAGTTTTCATTGCTTTCGAGAACGGTTTTCACTAAACCATTTTTGAAAACATTTCAAATTATTATTACATAGTATTTTTAAAAATTATTTTTCTAAATAAAGATAGATTTATTTCCTATAATAAAGGAATTTCAAATATTGGTTTTAATAATCGTTTTCGGAAAATCGTTTTAAATTTATGTTTTCTCTAATAAAATTATTTTATAAATAAAATTACTTATTTTTATGAATTTCGGACGTACAAGAAAGACAATTAAACGGTAAAGTAAAACATGTGGTATGGGACACATGGATTTGCTTTATCGCTTAATATCGGACTTATACGATCGAAACCCTTTTGATGAACTATTTGAGATGATTTAAGAGGTTATTAAATTTTAAGTAGATTATATGGTCCGAGAACTCCAATTTAGGAGTACATTCGATGAAGGACCATTTTAAGATGTGTTTCTTAATCGCTGATGAGATGAGGCGATCAAGACGAAAATTTTCCGTTTGGAGAATTAGGATTAGAAATAACCATCATGATATTGTTTTACTTACCGATGAGACGAGGTAAGTCTATTTATGAAGTATTAATGAAGTTAAGATGTTTATGATGATTTATGAAGTTAAGATAGTTATGATGATTTTTACTTGTCGATGAAATGAGACAAGTCACGATGGAACCATTACTCGTCGATGAGAAGAGATGAGTATGGTATTATATTAACTCGTCGATTAGAAGAGGCAGAGTGAGTTTTATGATGGTTCTGATGTTTTATGATGTTTTCTAATGTGGAACCAACTAACGATTAGTAAAACATTAGGGGAGAACGTATAGTATGGGATATACGTTCTCGCCTTTTGGGTTCCTATTCGAATAGTTGAGACACATTCAAGATGTTACTAGTACTAGACCGAGTACGATTGGAGTCACCACGATGATCATGATGTTATTACCCAACTCCAATCACCATGATGTTTTTACTCGGATTTGTGACTGGGTGTCATCAAGATGTTCCGACTAGTCAATCACGATGTTATGATGTTATGTGACCCCAAGTCATCACGATGTATGGTACCAAATTACTAGTACTAGTCAAGATGTAAAGCACGTGCTGTTTTCCATGAAGTTTAGATGTTTCGTTTTCACTGTTTTGATGATGATGCTTTATTATAGCCTTATGTAAGAAAAGGGCTTATTTATATACATGGTTTTATGGTGATTTCGAATATGATGTTTTGGATTCTTTCCGGGCTCTATCAAGATGGATTTGAGACATTATATATATTTATACCAATGAGATAAGGTATAAATTTTGGTAATGCTTTTATGATGAGTGTTGATAATAGATTTAAGATAGATTTATATTTATACCAATGATATGAGGTATAAATGATTATGGAAATTCCTTTATAATGAGCTTAATGATGGATTTGTGATGTATTTATATTTATACCGATGAGATGAGGTATAATAATTAAGAAGTTTCTATTAGATGGGTTTTATTTATGATGGATTCTTAAAGTTTAATTATCTTATGAAGATTTACTTTATGGTCCACATCCTCACCCATTTCATTCGATTATATATATATATATATATATATATATATTTAGATAAACCATGTCTATCTAATATACATATTGTATTCCTCTATGCAATCATGATGAACCATTGATGTATCACTCTAGAGATAACTTGATGACCTATATCATTCCATTGGTAATGATGGAATGGTTTTCCCCTTATTTCTTATCATCACCCTTACTAATCATAAGTTCTAGCTAGCCTGACCCGTGTGTTTTCACTCGGGTCAGACCGGGTTGTTTCAGGTGTCATCTATTAGGCTTAGCTTGAAGTTGATGTTGGATATCAGCTCTTCTTTCTCTTGAGTAGTTTATTTCTTCCGCATACTCTGGTGTTTTTACATTTGATTCGATGTTTATGGTGTGGTCGTGTACCACCTTTATTGTATTCATATTGTATTGTACTAAACATGTATCAGTGTATATGTATATATATGATGTGGGTTACTGTTCTGTGATGTGATTTACATTCAGTTATTGTATTTTGTTCTGATAGATCCGTTAGCCACCTATAGTTTTGGATTAAGCATTTACTGGGTATGTCGATCCACTTGAGTTGAAAAAAAGTATAATGCATTTATCGACGTATTCAATAGATGTTTAAGATAAAATTATAGATGGTCGCCCTTAACTAGCCCTATTCTCTGCTTTAGTAGACAGAATTACTTGTTAATTCTCTTTGCTAAGGTGGGTCTCGGGGTGGGGCGTTACAAGTAGCTTCATGAACTACTATGGTATATTTTATTTTCGCTGCAAGTTATTCTGATATTTCTATGTTTGTGATTCTGTGATTTTTTTCATTTGCCCCCAATTTTATTACAATGCGGTATTTTGAGTAATTCAAGTCCGGCATGTGTGGATGTAAATGGCTAAAAATATCGGGTTGTTACAGTTGGTATCAGAGCTTTGGTTTTAGGGAAACCATAGCCTACGGAGCAAAAAAAACTCATTAGAGGTAGGGTAGATATACCGTAGAATGAGTGAAATCAATCTCAGAATCATTTCTTTGTGAGAGAACGTATTTTCCAAGTATAAAATGATTTCCAAATGGTTTTAAAGGATTTTCAAAGATTATGTTACTATAAATATTTTTATTATTTTTGAAATCAAGAGTTTCTAAACTTCATCCCTTCGGTATCCATCTTGTTAGTAATCTCTTGGTTAGGATTCTTATCAATTTGGATTCCTTTGAACTTTGGAACGCTCCCACTTGTTCTAATTTGTAAAAGGTTGAAACTCCCTTACAATTGGCATTGATTAACCGGAGATTTCTGTATCCTCATATTTCGATGCTATCTATCTCCTGCTCTACTAGGATTCTATCTCTGGCGATCGAATGTCGATTTGCCTTAGATTTTCGAATTGGTTATATTCCTGAAGTCACGGTTGACCCAGTTATGGTCGCCCGTGATTTATAAAGGCTTATCCATCTTCTATTTGGTAATTAAATTATCTCATTTTCGTTCGAGCTTATCTTTGAACCAGAAATCTATTTGATTAGAGTTCCTTTAAATTTGAATTTCTATTTGTTTTGAAATCTAGCCTTGAATCATTCTTTGGAAATTTGTGTTTGGTTGTATTTTGAAATTGTGCATACATCAAAACTATTTGTTTGATAAGTATGACCACATTTTATATAAAAGTGAAATGTTTTCGATAAGGATTATATACCTTTAAAAAAATTGAAGCTTTTAAAGGATTTGAAATTTTGTAAATTTATAAGAATTTGATTTATATAAAAATGATTTATAACTGAAGGGTTTTGAATTTGAATTTCGAGGAATCGAACTCCGGCGTTTTGAAATCAGTTTTAAGATTTTGGAAAATATATAATAATAATACGATTTAAAGATATTTTTCGAATAAGAAATATTTCAAATGTATTCAAATGAATTCCAATGATTTCGAAGAGATTTCAAAGAAGTTTCAAGAAAATAGAAGTCCAGAACTCACTTGTGTTGTTGGAAAATAATTTCGGTGATGAGTGCACGCATCATCGACATTGATTTTCGAGTTTCAGAGTGTGAGAGAGGCCACTTTAGTAGCATTGCTATGCGAGTGATTTTGTGAAACAAAGTTTGATTTCAGATTTCAAAGTATGGTTTAATATTCGAAAGATATATGTATATATATTTGAAATGATTTAAAGTAAGCCGGTATTCAGTCCTCGAGTTTCAGATTTGTTTTGGTATAACCTTATCTATTAGAATTGATTTACTGATTGTTGCTGATTTCCAACTCTTGGATTTGGAAATTTGGTTTCTTCGACTATTTTTAAAAGTTCGAGCACTTCCAAATCAAGGTTTAATTTTCAAAGCTAAGTAATCCCGGAAAAATATAAATCATTCGATTAAGCAAATGAGTTGAAAATGTTTTGTTAAGTAAATGAATAAGTCTATTTTGAATTATACTGATACGGAATTAAGTTTTGGAATGTTTTGAATAAAATTTAGTTTTAAATAGTTTGAAAAAGGTAAATTGATCTTTGGAATAGAAGTAAATAGTTTAAGGGTTTTAAAGGGATAGTTATAAACTTGGAAATCATTTTGAGTATAATTGATTTTTGAGAAAATATTTGGTTTTGAAAATAGATTGAAATTTAAACCCAGTATTTACATGAGGACTTTAGAAATGGATTTGTTTGACATAAATTTTGTTGATTTAGAAATTTGGACTATTTTCTAAATCTATTGTTTTGAGAAACTTTGAAACTGAATATATGTAATTTGGAAGAAATGATTTGGCGAAATCATATATATTTTGAAACTAAAACATTATTGAAAGGAATTGAAACTGAGAACCTTATTTTATTAAACCTTGATTTGGGAGTTATCGAAATTATATAAAATTGATTTGTATAAGTATGAAGTTGATTTGAAACTATCATTTTGGAAAGGTACTTAATTTTCAAAGAGAAATCTTATGTAATCGAAGTCTATATAAGTGTGATTTGATATACTATTGATTTTGGAAAGTATTCGATTTGAAAATAAAATCTCGTATATGGTGGACTTTGTATAAGTATGATATTTGAAAGTGATTTGAAAGGTACTATATGATACATATTTTCGAAGTAAAGATATAGAAAGTGCCTTCTGCTTGATATCCGCTTTGTGGTCACACTGTGGATTCATTCTAACGATATTATTCTCTCTGATTTGGGTTTTACGGATATGATACTTGAGTGTCCATCGAATTCCATGGCGATCTCCATGGTCTTATGAGCGCGACTGCATTGCGTAATTTGCTTGGCTGAGATGGCCTAAGGGTACGGATGTTTCCTAGGGGATTCAAGCGTAACCATTGTGTATCCTGCGATCTATGTAGGTCGTATTAGTCGCGAAATCCTCTGGCTGAGATAGCTTAAGGGTACGGATGTTTCCTGGGGGATCCAGGCGTGACCATTGTGTATCTGCGGTCTACTTGTCATCATGGCATAATTCGCAGGCTGAGATAGCTTATAGGTACGAATGTTTCCTGGGGGATCCAGGCGTAACCATTGTGTATCTGCGATCCATGGTTAGACAAATGTTTTGGGTTGGGTGATTTGTTTGGATTGTACTTTCCATATCTGGTTTTAAAGGTTTTCCAGTATTTTCACTAGGTGTTGAAACAAGTCTACTAAGTACCTGGAGAATTCTAGCTTTGTGCCTAATCAACGCATGGCAAGAGTCTGCAGGAACGAGAGTAAACTTGTTAAGGCATCGAGTTATAAACATATTTTTGATAAAGTATTATATAAAGGATATTTTGATCATTTATTTTTCCTGTCTAAATAATTTAAATTATTTTAAATATTGTTTGCTTCGAACTAACAAATTTAAATCAACTGACTATTCATCATATTATAAATGTTTAAAATGTTATAAATAAAATTTTTAAATTGAAATTTATATGGTTTTAAAATAATGGTTCATCCTCGTCTTTCAACCTACTTTTCCTTCTAGCTATTCCTACCTTCTTCCTCTTCAAGGGTCCACTCCGCTTGTAGAAAGAGTTAGTTCTTTGGCTTATCATCTGGATTTGCCGAGAAGCTTTCTGGAGTGCACGATATATTTCACGTCTCACATCTTTGCTAGTATCTTCATGACTCGTCTCTTTTTGTTCAGCCTTCCGCTCTTAATAGTTTGGATATTGAGCCTAATCTGACTGTCGAGAAGAAGCCACTTCGTATTGTCGACAGAGTTACGCAGCAACTAAGAAGGAAATCTGTTAGTCTGGTCAAAGTACTGTGGAGTACTAATGATCAAGATTGTACCTGGAAGATGGAGGAGAGCATTCGTGCTTCGAATTCGAAATTGTTCCATTCAGGTACTATTTTTTTTTCTGTCTTTTTTTCCTTATTTTCCTTGTTCTTTTTTTCGAGGACGAAAAGATTTGAGTGGGGGAGAGTGTAACAGCCCTGAATTTTTTGATTTATTTTAATTGATTATTTTATTTCAATTTCTAATTTAAAAAATTTATTTTATTTATTAAAATGGATAAATTTAGTTATTTTAAATATAAATTTTGATTTTTATGTGAATTATAATTTCAAACATGTACAAATTGAATATTTTCCAAAAATGTGAATTTTGGTCAATATGGTCAAACTTTAACTTTTAAATTTAAAATTTAAAATATTTTAATCCTTTAATTTTATCTTTTATTATGAAAATAAATTAAATTTCAAGAATACTGCTTTTCGTTTTGTTGAAATCCGATTTATATTGTGAAAGTTATGCTTTTTACAATATTGTGTGAAAATTGATTTATTTAACAATATTGTTTATTTTAATTTATATAAATAATATTTTTGTTTGTTATAATTTGTGTATATATGTGTAATATTACATGCTATGTATATATTTTATTTTTAAAACATTTTATAGCGTAGTGGTTATTTTTCTAAAACTAGTCATATTTTGTTTTTAATTTTCAATACTAGTTTGCATATAAATAACTATTTTCTTATATTTTTTCTATATTTTTCTAAAATTTATTTGTTTGTTTCATTTTCACATTATTTTGTATTCATTTTTATTTTATTTACATGGTTTTTATTTTAGTTTATTTGCATAAAAGAAATAGGAAATATAAAGAGACTTTGGCCTTTTAACTTTTGACCTTCCATCTTCACACCCCTTCATGTTTTGAACTACCTTTCCCAAAGCCTATAGTCGTGTGTTTCTTTTTGAAGTTTCATGTAAAAACACTTCTCTCATATCACTATTCATGCATGTTTTCAGATCTGAAGAAAAGGTAATGGTTTCTTAAATTTTTTTCTACGTTTTCTTATCATTTTATTAAATTTTTCATTGAAATTGTGCATTGCCTCTTCTTGTCTTGATCGACCTTAGCCCCTCCACTACCTCCACCATCCAGCACCACCACATCCATGGCCACACCACCCTCCTCTCCACTTGTCTTGACCTGGCCGTGAGCACCCTTGAAGCAATCACCACCAAAAGTTGCAAAATCCCATTGAACAATTGCATAACCGAGCTTGTTGTCAACATAGCCTTCATTTTTCACTTTGGCCACCTCCATAGCCGCCGCCGCCTGCTCCTCCACCACCTCTGGCCGTAGCTCCAGCCACCACCTGACCACCCCCATGCATGGCCGAGCCCACATCAGTCAAGGCCGAGCCATATGGTTGCACCAATAGCCACTTTTTGCCTTAAACCCTTTGTATTCCTTTATGTTGCAACTTCCTCCACTTCAACTACTTGTAGCCATGCACATGCATGCATATCCAAGCCCAAATCACCACTATGGCCGAGCACACATGAGCCCTAGGCCGAGCATGTGATGGTTGAGGCAATGATCAAGTTGTTTAGTTCTTTGTTGTTCCTTATTTTCAAGTTGTTTAATGTTATATTTGTGTTGTAAATTCATGTTTTCAATATATTGTTTTGTTTGCTTTGTACAAGATTATCACTTTGGCTCTCCCCTCACTTGAATCCGTATTCATGCTTTCATGCTTCTGGATCTTTGTTTGTGTGTCTGAATTGTTAACTCCAACATTTAGAGGTGAGTATTTCTCACAAGACATTTGTACTTATATAATTAGTGAATCGATAGCATATGAATATGTAGATTTATATTATCATGTTCACCCTGTTTATACACCTGCCTGTGATATGATCATATGATGTTCACCCTGTTTACACACCTTTCATATCATCTATTACTACTATATGATGTTATTCTGTTATTTATATCAGTTTATCACACTACAAGTTCCCTGTAGACTAGAATCACTACGGGTTGAAATGATACATGCCCGAACGGACATTAGAATAGGGAAAAATCATTATGGGCTGAAATGATGGGACTGAGTGATTTTTATCTATTTTATTTATTTGGGATTTCGGGTTTGAAATGATAGAACCCGGATTTTCTTTGTAAAATAACAGATTGGAATGATATATTATCCGTATTACCTGACTTAGGTCAGAAATTTATATACAGACCCGTGGTTAATATATATATTTTCTAGAATTTATAAGGTATTTTATAAATGTAAATATTATGATATTTTGATTAAAATTTAATTAAAAATGATTTTTATAAAGTATTAGTGATTTTCTACAAGTTAAATAAGTGAATAAATAAATGGTAAAGTAGAATTTGAAATATATAAATTTTGGAATTTATGATTTTGTTTATAAATGGGATTTAATTTAAGTAAGAAAATATGATAATTTGATTTAAATTTGAATTTAAAATTATTTTTATAAAGTGTTATTGATTTTTCTATAAATAGTTAAATAAATAAATGTTTAAAATTGAAATTTGAAATATGACTTAACTTGGAAAATGTGAAATGTGGTTCAAAAATAAAAGTTAAGTTAAGAAAAATAAAATGGAATTTAAATTTAATTTATGAAGTGGTAAATTTAATTAAAATGTAAAGTATGTGAAATGCTATAAAATTATACATTAATTTAATAAATAAATTATTAAGATTTGATTTTGTATGAAAATTTCACTTTTTAAAAATCATAAATTAAGGGGTTTTTAAATAATCGTTTTTAAAGTGAGAAAATATAATTTTTTAAGTTAAAAATGGTTTAAATTAAATTTTAATGGTTTATGAAATTATATCGAAAATTTAGAATTTAATCAACAGCATTTCAGAAATGCTATCATTTCCGAAGTAAAGGATATTACAGCATTTCCAAGTGCTGTAGTTGACACAAATGAACTAAAAGGCTAAACTGAACTAAGGGCTATTACAGCACTTTGTAAGTGCTGTAGTGGTAAACACTATTACAGCAGTTTTTGTCTTTGCTTAATTGAATTGTTTTCAAATGTAACGTTCCGTAGCATTTCTAAATGCTACGAAAGCAGAAATTTCACCGTTTTTAATAAATTTAAGTGAATAAAGGAATTCTGAAAAGACTAAATTTTTAGGAATTGAATATTTGATTTTTTTTAAAAGTATAATAACTTTATTTTAATTGGTTTAAATGGAATATTTGATTTGAAATATAAACCATTTTGAAATATGATTTGGAATGGTATTTAAATTAAATAAAATGAATGAGGTATTGGAAGGATATGATATTTTGATATTTAAAAATGAATTGGAAATGATATAGAATTTTGAAATGATATTTGATTTTCGAAGTATAAAATACCTTTTTGGAATGTTAACCACGGGTACACTTCTTTGTATGCCTTTTGATTTTTGGATGTATTTAATTTATGGTTTAACTGATCCTTAGCGGATGGGCGATCCCAAGCATCCTTTAAGTTATTGTGAGTTACTACTACAGTTAAGTATGCATGTTCTGACTCGAGCGTTTTGTGTTTTACTTTACGCTCGGTTCAGCCTGAGTATTCACAGCTTAGCTTTGGATTTCTCTTTCTGGAGCTAGGAATCTTTGGAGATTCTGTTTATCTAGTTATTCATCTATTTCTGTTTCAGTTCATCTATTTCAGCTCTTGTATTAGTGATCTTCTATGTATTTGGAGTTTCTATTATATTTGTTTTCACACTGATATTATGTATTTTGTTTTGAGATTTTATTATAGTAGCTTCATGAACTACTATGGTATATTTTATTTCCGTTGCGAGTTATTCTGATATTTCTGTGTCTGTGATTCTATGATTGTTTTCATTTGCTCCAATTTTTATTACAATGCGGTATTTTGAGCAATTCTAGTCTGGCATGTGTGGATGCGAATAGCTGAAAATATCGGGTTGTTACAATGCCTTTCACAAAAATACAATCCTTAAGCTCATACATCTCAAGGGGGGTGTTAAGCTAAGAGAAATTACCTTCTTTTCCACCACTGATGTACGTTTGTAAAAACCAATGTACGAAATCTTTAGAAATACAATGTTAGACAAACATCCATACAAGTTGTCCAGGAACGTGACAAATCGAAGGTACTTTCCTACCATATCCTGTCGAGAAATCCCTAGGATTAGTAGTGAATAGTCCTTGCATTGCATATTTCATAACGAAGAGACTACTTCTACTAGATGTATATTGGAATTTCGACCCCAAACGATCAACAAGCAGTCCTCCACTATGAAAATCCTGAGTATCAATATCATTAATAACCAACATGAAAAATCGCCGCATAGATGTTAGGCCGAAGTGGTTTTCAGATAAATTTGATCCCAGTCACTTCGCACCAACGACGCAAAAGAGTTTCTCAACCTTACACAGAAACTAAGTCTCATGGACTTATCACGTCTCCAACGTTCAACTTGCTATCCTTCGACCATGAAGGAAGCTCGATAGATTAGAATAATACTCCGCACTACATGAATCAACATCCTCAACACAAACAATAATCAAGCCTATACAGAAGGCTACGTACTAAGTGTATGACTAAATAGTTCCCACATCAAGTCGATGAACTAAAATGGCCAAATTTGATAATCGGTTATTTAACTATCAAAGCAACAAACAACAAATATTTAGCACCATATGCGACCACTAGGCCCTTTTTATTAATCTTTTAGTAATTAAATCACTTGCCAAATATTCACTTCGAATTATCTTTAAAAAGATATATTCTCAGAAACCATTTCGATACTACAACATTGGAAAACATTTCCATATACTTATTACAATAATACAAGCATATTCACGAATCTCTTTATTTTCAATACTTAGCAAAAAGTTGCATATACTTAAATTAGGATTAAGTATATATATTATTCTTTAAGGAAAACATTCTCTTTAACATATTTATTTGGGTCAAAACGAATGCTGCGTAAAACATCGTTACGACAATTTCAAAATCACTAGTACAGGGATTCGAAAATTGGATAGATATATAAATCCCATATACTATACAAAAACATTTCCTTGAGAAAATCATTTACTGTAAAAATAGTGTTATAGTCCATCATTTCCTTATTCTCAAAAAATTCTATTTCAACAATGAAGGTTGAAATCGATGTATTCGATACTTAACAAATTGTAAAACATCTTTTAAATCATTTAACTTCATTTAAAAGATCACTTCCCAAAAATATCCATTTTATTAATAGATTGTTCGTTGTCCAAAATCGTGAATATAATTCCCTAACTAAATTAAATACTTCTACACGTTTAATTTAAAGGATAACTCACTGTCCAAAATCGTGAATAATATCCCTTTAATACAGTTCTATATTTAACTTATCAAAGTAAGTTGATTTCAGATTTATAAAACAATGTTTATGAATTCCATTTATATATTTCATAAAAACTTCAATTTATAAAATCCCTTTATTAACCAGTCTCGTTCATATCCCATTTACATGCCAAAATCCGATTATAAGTTAATTACTTATAAATCTCTTTATTTACAAAATCATTCATTTAATAACTTCACAAAATTTGTAAATCTTTTTACTTGTAAGATTCATTTATAACTCATTTTAACAGTTACAAAACTTGTCTATAACTCCATTACTTTGATTTATAAAATATCAATTTTATGAATCTCATACATAAACTGTTTAATATAATTCAAAAATCTCAATTTCAACTATTTACCAATAAATCAACTTCATATTTCAAAAATCATATTCTGATTAGATTTAACAAAAATCATAATTTTTATAACATAAAAATTATAAATTTAATTTATATAAAATAAATCCATTTATTTAACAATTCAAAATTATATATTTTCAAATCACTCAAAAATCCCTTTTAATTTTCAAATCATCACTTTATCATTTAAATTATCAAAATAAGGCCCAATACTGCAACAGCACTAAATACATCAATCACGGCATCTAAAACATCATATATCATATGATAATAACATATATAACAATATCTATAAATAAAATAAACATTGTTGAGGAATCTAGTTGGATTCCTCCATCCTGTCACCTACAACAAATATACATATTAGAAAATATGTACAATATTCGCTTCGAGGCAGACGCGCTTACAAAGGGTCATCCGCTCATACACGAGAACATATAAGGTTTCATCTGCTCCAACAGGCAGGAATATATCCAAATACCAATCAATATATAGATAACATATCATATATCATCCAAACAATCATTAATCATTGTAAATAAAATTTATTCCCACTTATGTAAAAATATCAGTGAGGCAGAAAGAGTGAGCTATATTCACTTTGATTCCAATAGCAGTTGCAGTGTTTTATTCCGAGTAAAATTAAACGAGTGCTTAATTTTACCCAAAATTTACACTAGTTCCAGTCAACTCCAAAATAGCTCTAAAATGTAGTGCTTGTCAATACGGACCCAGTGCAATTTGTTTCGTCAAAAAAGGGACCTCGTAAGAAGAAGTTATAGCATTTTAAACATTACACAAATTAATATATAAATTAATTTATATTTTCTTTTTCATTTTAAAAACCTTTTCAATCTAGGCCATATGTTTCCAAACCCTAAGATATATGCTGATCGTTGCTTTCATCTTCTTCCAGGTTTATCACGCTCGATGACAACCCAATGTCGTTGATGATCTTTGAATTTTCGCTTGACCTACGACCAATAAGAAGTTGATCAGAGCATACCACGTCGAAGGCCCATGCAAGCACCACCATCAGCCAGAGCCTCGTGAAGCTCGGCCTCCCCGATGCATGGAAAAACGTGCTCGAACCAAGGATGAACGTGAGCTATTCTCTCCCCCTATGGTCGACGATTCGTCGACCTACATGTATGGATTTGAAGTACTCCTCGAGCCTGACATTTTTGTAGTTGAAAGTTTTTCATGAAAGTGTATGGATTGAGAGAGATTAAGGGAAGAAGTTTCGAATGTTTATGGCCATTACTTTGCAAATGGCGGCTTGCCCTAGCTTCATTAGGGTTTGTGAAAAATAGAATTTATAACGTCCTTTTATAGAAAATTTTGTGACGCTATTCACCCGAAAAATTTTCAACCTCCAAACGAAGCATGCTCCCAGGCGTTTACAATGTTTTACCCCTATTTCGAACACAATGGAATATATATCAGAAGTTAATTTGATCGTATTTGAAAGATAGGTTTTTGAATCGACTATTTAAATTTAAAATTTACTTAAACAAATTTCTAAGCGTTTTAGCTTGCCACGACTAAACAGTAAATCCGATTGACACGAAATTTGAAATCCTACAATAATATAACATTATGGATCCAATGAAGCTGGTTTCGTTGAAATCCGAGACTGTATGAAAAATGACTATTTTTACACGTTAATTAAATATTAAAATATTCAATTTCTACAATTTAACTTTTAATTAAATTTTAAAAGTTTACTAACATCATTCTAATTCAAATAGAATTTAATTCAACTTTATAAATCATTTTCATTCACATTAAATCTAAATTCCAATTATTTTTGCAATTTCCAATATTAAATTAACAATTTAATTACCCAATTAAATCCAGATATTCAAAATATAAGTTATTCAACTTATAAATTTAACTTGTGAATATTTAAAATCAATTAAATATCGAATGATTGAAATTCTGGATCGTTACATAAGCTCTCCACTAGAAATCTATTCTGATTCAGCAGATTGCTAGCCCTTGAACTATTGGCTTTCAACTATCGAATAGTGATCAGATCTGACTTAATTTGAGTTTGTATTAATGAAGATGCTATGGTATAATTTTACCAGCAAAGATGGAAGAAGAGGCAGCAAAATCTCCTATCTAATTAGGGTTAGAATTACTTATATAGTGGATGAAAAGGAGGGAAAAATGGATCTAATCTAATACTCGTCCTTCAATTTGAACTATCCAAAATCAAGCCCCTTATATCATAAGTTAGTCACCTATTCTAACCTATTTCAATCAAAATGCTTAATACTATAATAGGACTTAAATCCATTTAAGCCTGTAACAAAATATTATGCAACTAAATCAAATTTAATAGCATATCAATATCGTATATCGTTCGATATATCTATAACTATTATAAATATATCTTGTAATATTCTTTTCTCAAATCGTAATCAAATTTTATAACTAACATTCCATGAATATTAATTAATTTAATAAATTTACATTAATTATAAACTAATTAAAACATTTGATTAAAGGAGAATTCATTGTTTTGGTTGTGTGATTCGTCATGTGTAAATTAGGTTAATGATTAATATTGAACTATTCGAATATTAAAGTTCACATGTCACTTAGCAGGTGGTGTGACATTTTGGCTAAATTTTCCACTTACATAGTTTCGGTGAAATCCAATTTCAGTCTGTTAAGCGTTACCCGGTTGTGACTTTTATTTATACTAATTCTCTTCGTCAAAACAATATCACTTTGAATCTGCGCAATTAATGCCCCGCTATTACCCCGCTATAACCCCGCTATATCCCATAGTGGATTCCTGCCGCTATGATTTTCCCAAATAGCCTTAAATATAGCCTTTCCGCTTTAAGCCCCGCTATTTCCGCTATATCCCGTTATTCCCGCTATATTTCGCTATTCCACTATATCTTATTTAAAAGAAATAAACTAAAAAATGTCATTTATACATTATAATTTTTTTGAAATTAAATCTTTTTAATTCAATTTTTTTATATATTTTCAGAAACGAAAATACTCTAATATTCTATTAAATTTAATCGTGTTAAATAACGGTTTACGTTTATTTACAATATATTTAGACATATTTTTATTTAAAACTGAAAATGTATTAATTGTCGTTAAATTGAAAGTTAATGTATCGTTCAATTACCGTTTATATATTTGTAAAAATATTAAGTATGAGTTTTATATGTTATTTTAGACTTATGCGCTATATCCCCGCTATATCCCCGCTATGACTTTTTGTACTTCCACCGCATTGAATCCGCTGAGTGCTTTAACCGCACAGCTTTGAACTTATGGAAATTGGTAGTGGTCAAAAAAATTTTATCGTTTATATTCAAATCTATGGTCTAAACACAAAGTTCTTGTATCAATAATAATTATTATTATTAACCGAACTGCTCTAGTCATAGACTTTGACTTTGAGTTGACTGAGATACTAACCCATATAACTAAGAAGAAGAATCCTTTCTTGAATAGTGCTTCACTTCCAATACTTCCAGTCGACCGAACTATAGTCACTCAATGGACGTCATGCCATGATTTGACTATAATTAAGGCGGAGCTTCATACTGAAGATTGAAAGTATTCTTTAGTCGAGGGAACTTTGCCAGTCAGTTTTATTGATATTTTCTGTTTGTCCTTAGTTATATTAACTAATAGAAAACTACTGAGTGAGTTGCTCCATAGTTATCCAATAACTATCGGTACATAACTTCTTTTGCCCCAACAGTTATAGGTAATACATTGCCCACCATTTGGAGAGTGTTACATACACTAGTCTCAACGGATACTGTGACGACCTGGAAATTTTGAACTTTTAAAATAGAATATTTAATTGATTTTTAAATTTTGGAAGTTATTTTAACTTGAATTTCAATTTTGACTATGAAATTGACAATTAAAATTATTGAATTTAATAATGAGAAGTTGAGTAAAAATTTGTATCTTTAATTTTAAGCTTATTAAAAATATTTTCAAGACTTAGAAAATTTATATTGATGATACTGAAGATAATAGAAGCTCCAGAGTTGAATTTGAAACTGTTTTGTTCAGTTTTGAAATTATATAGCTTAAATCGATATTTAAAAATAGCCTTCCGGGGCATATTCTCGGAATTTGACGAAACCAGTTCCATTGAATCAGTAATAATGTATTATTATCGGATTTCAATTTTCGTAGTGTTTGGAGTGATCGTTTGGCCGTACGATAAGTAAACGCGTTGAAATTTAATCGAAAATTTAGTTTAATAACTGGGTCCAAAAAGCTATCTTCGCCATACGATCGAATTTGGTTTCGAAACCTTTTTCTTTGCGTTCGAAATAGGAGGTTAACATTATAAACGCCTGGCGGCATACCTTGATTGAAGATCGAAATTTTGAATCACGAAAATCGGAACGATTTGAATTTGTATTTAAATTAAATACATATATATATATGTATTAAATATTTTTATAAGGCAATTCTATACATATCCTTTTGAACAACATGTGCTTCGTTTCCTCTGATAATTTCACACGTGTTCGTTGAAAATATGATGAATATCTCACTCGAAAGAAAACCAAATGAAACACTTTCTTTCGTTCAAATAAAAATGGCTGATGCATTTTCCCCTCTTCTCGTTTAAAAATGGTCGCACTTCCTCTTTCATTTCAAAAATAAAATGACACAGAACGAACTAAAAAAAATGGTGAGCTACTCTTCCTTTCTCCCATTTCCTGCTTTCATTCGTTCGAGCCATAAATCGAAAGAAAAAAATATTAAAGATCGCAGTCAGCATCGACGAAGGCAGGGGCTCGATCTCGAGCATCAAGGAAGCAAGGCAGCGTGATGCGGCATGGGGATGTTTAGGGTTTCGATTCGAGGAGGGTTGCGCATCATCGGCGATGTCGTGGTTGGAGCGGCGCTCGCATACGCGAGGCATGGCAGCACGATCGAGATTCGTGAATTTGGACAGAGCCGTAGTGGCGGGATCGAGGTCGTGGGGTAGCATCGAAGTCGAGATGGCTGCAGCACGTTCTGGCAGCGTGCGGTGTTCGATTAGGTTCGCGTGTGGTTCGCATGCACTGTCAGGTAGGGTTTTGTTCTTTTTGTTTTAATTTAATAGTAAATATATATATTATATGTATATATAACATATGCAGTAGAAAAAAATTCCAGATAGAATTTTTAATTAAAGAAAAATATAATCCATTCCTATTTTTAACAATTTAATATATATATATAAAGGAAACAAAGTAAACAGTAAAGTATAAAGTATATTTATGCCAATTATTTCCTTCAATCCAAAGATTTTATATGTAATGTATATACACAAATATAAGTAAAAGCAGAGATTTTATAAAAATAAGATTTTGGGGATATTTGAAAATTTATGAAATAGATTTTTGGAAATCCATAAGTTATTTTTAAAATAGAAAATATAAAATGAAAGTACGTATTTTAATTTACTTGTTATTTTAAATAATGGACTTGGTAAATAAATTGTTAAGTTAACCTATTTAAAATATTCTAGTTACTAAAAGATATTTTAAAAGAAAAAAATTGGTTTAAACTAAATTTTTAGTTGATTAATTTATTAAAAGATAAAATTTAATTTTAAATTTAATTTTTAGTTAAATCAATTTATTAAAGGAGGAATTGATTTAAATAAAACTATTAGTTAATTAAATTGTTAAACGATAATGGATTATTCAAGTTAGTTCAAATATTAATGAATTGTATAAATTTGTTTATACAAGGCTTTGCAGTTAAAGCGCTCGGCAGATTCAAAGCGGTGGAGGTGCAATAAGTCATAGCAGGGATACAGCGATGATATAGCGGGATATAGCGGATAGCTCTAAAATAGCATATAAAACTCATACTTAATGTTTTTACAAATATATAAATGGTAATTAAATGAAAAATTATCATTCAATTGAATTATAATTAATATATAAATGATTTTAAAAAAAACATGTGCGAATATACTTTAAATAAACGTAAAACTGTTATATAACATAATTGAATTTAGTAGAATATTAGAGTATTTTCATTTGTGAAAATATATTAAAAATTAAATCAAATAAATTAGTTTCATAATTTTTATAATGTACAAATGCAATTTTTTAATTCATTTTATTAACGAAGATATAGCGGAAATAACAAAATATAGCGGGAATAACGGAATATAGCTAAATAGTGGGGATTAAAGCGGAAAGGCTATATTTTGGGGCTATATGGAAAAACCGTTGCGGTAGAAATCTTCTATGAGATATTGCGGGGTAATAGCAGGGCATTAACTACACAGATACAAGGTCAAAATTGCAAATAAAACAAGCCGAGATGGAAATGGATTGCAAAATAAAGGCAAAGATGAGATCTTCTCACTCAATCGGATACCCAATTTAATTTAAATAGTTAATTTAAATTATTGTGTATGCTTGGATGATAAATTATTATCTGTCGTATTAGATTAGACCCTATGCGCCGCATAATAGCGGATGATATTATATTAAACCCATATACCGCGATATTCCACCTCGAAGTGGAATTGGTATTATATATGTATTTGGAGTGATTGATTTCCCGCATTATATAGCGGATGGGACTCTATGCGTCGCATAATAGCAGATGATATTATATTGAACCCATATACTGCGATATTCCACCTTGAAGTGGAATTGGTATTATATATGTATTTGGAATGATTGATTTCCTGCATTATATAGCGGATGAGACCCTATGCGCCGTATAATAGCGGATGATATTTTATAAATCCTATATACCGCGATATTCCACCTCGAAGTGGAATTGGTATTTAATTGTTGTGCTAACGTCTGTGGATGAAGGGAAAAGGGTTGGAGGGATCCAACTGGATTCCTCAAATAATTGAGTTTGTTTCAATATTGTATGTTGATTATTTATAATTTGTGTGTGGTCATATTTGTGATTGAAAACGTTGAAGGCTATAGCTTAGCCGAATATATTTTTTGGTATCGTAGGATACCAGAAATAAATAAAATTGGATTTTTAAAATTCGAGTTCAAAGTTATAGTAAAATTTATTTTTGAAATTGGAAAAATAAAAAAAGGAATTTTAAAAGGATAAAAATTTATTTTTGAATCCTATTGAATAAATTTCAAGATACGGGAAAAAGGCTTAATAAATGAATTTCAGGTAATATTATTCAAAAGTTGAAGAATTTATTTAAAATATGGATTTTAAATGGTTTGGAAGAGATAAAGGTATTTATTTTTAAAGGGAAATAAATTTAGAAATTTAATTTGGAATTTAATTTGGAGTTTGAAAAGGATTTTAGAAATTGAAAATTAATTTGGTGTTTTAAAATAAACCTTTGGGAAATCGATATGAAAATTGTTTTGGTGATTTAAATAAAATTTAGAAATCAATTTGAAATTCGATTTGGTGATTGGAATAAATTAGAAATCAATTTGGGGTTTGATTTGGTTTGGAAGGGATATTTGAAAGTCGATTTGAAATTCATATATCAGTGGGTATTTGAAAATTTAAATTCACAATGGGAATTTAAAAAAGAAAAGGGAAATTTGTTTAAAATAAACATTGGTTTATTTCTAAGGTGTGGAAAGAAATTACAGATTTGAAATGTAAAGTAAAATAAATAGAGAAGATTTATTAATCGATTTAAATGGACCATTTTGAAGTGGAAAGAGAACTCTTCCTTGAAAAGCCGAGCATATTTTTAAAGTAGCTTTTGAAGTATAAATTAAAAGTTCTAGAAATTGATTTGAAAGAATGTTGTTGGAAAAATTATTTTTGGAAATTTTTTTAAATCTTTGAAGTAAAGATTTAATTAATTAATTATAGAAGGGATTATTCTAAAGTTTAAATTGATATTTGATTTAGAAAATAGTTATTAAACATTTATTCCTTATCTACTAATTTTATTTTAAAACTAGTTTGGATTTGAAGTTTTTATATAAGATATTGATAGATGATTTCATAACTTATATTTTAAATAGAGTGTTCCAAAATAGTTTTTATTTTAGATGTTTCCAAAGATATGTTTTTGGATAAGTGATTTAAATTTTTGAAAAGTATTTGAGTTCGCCAGATTTTTAGTGGAAATGAATAAATATTTGGGGATACATTCCACGTAATGAGGTTGATTCAAAATTTGTTTTCAAATGGTTAAAATGTGAAAATATATCTTGCAAAGATATTTTGAAAATAAATAATTTGTGAAAATTATTTAAATCTGGTGATGGTTGTAAATATTGATTGATAGTCAAATAACTGACTATCAATATGGGCCTTTAAATGTCATTTGAATTTTGATGCGATCGGGGGTCGAATTCAAAATGGATATTCAAAAACCACATCGAACCTTCGTGGTTGTGATGGATCTTTTGTTTAAAAAGATCAAAATAGAAATCGTTTGATTTGTTTGAAATCTGAATGAATACTTAGTTTTAAAATAAGCGCTCATTATTCGGATTAGCCGAGAGAGGACTTTGTGTCATAAAACCCATTCTGAATAATGATAGGACGAAATGGGATTGCATTTGAAGATGGTGTTGAAGACCTAGTATTTTCGAAAGCCAAAGGATTGCCTGTCGAATTTCTCTGCACCGGGTTGCTCCGGTATAGAGATTTTATCACCCTTTGTGATGGGGATTCCGTACATGACTAGTGAATATCCGGATTTGCAAGGGCTTCTTTGGAAGTGCCTTTGGTTCCGTTCGATCCCGAAACGGACTTGTATGGATGTGTGTCTAACGTTGCACTTTGAGATGTAAAGCTATTTTCTATCAAATACATTTACGTTGGCGGCGGAGAATTTATTCTCTTAGCTTAACACCCTTCTCTAAGACGTGCGAGCTCAGAGGTTATGTAGTTGATGGTTACTAGTGATATATTCCCAAATTGATAATGTGGCATACAAAGTGTTGTTGATCACTCGTTGATCGAAGCATGGCTTTTGTGAAAAGCGCGGCTTTGTGGACGAGACTTCGTTGGACCTCACAACCCGGAATGGTCAAAACAGAAAGGATGCAGCAAGGTTATTTGGGGGTAGCGCCCCCTGAGGGTATGTCATTTCCATCTGGAAAGAGGTGGTATCATGGTATGGAGCCCAGATATTTAACCTATGTGAATGCTGCAAATTTATTGCTTTATGGTTGTTGGTGTTGAGGATCCTCGAATAAAGGTCGGTTACGATCGGGGGATGGCATACTCGTGTCAGTAGTTACCTAGTTACAGAGGCAACCCGGCCTTGTGTTGGCAGAGATCCGGTTAGGTTCTCGGGACGTCCCTCTAGAGGCGTACCCATGTAGCCCAGGAAGTTCCTTAGCCTGAACATTTCTTGGAAATCAAATTAAAAATACGCGCCCTTTAAGATTGCAATTGTATAACCTACCATTCTTAAATGGTAGCTATAGCAAGCATAATATAATGGTGCCTACGCTGGCTAAGATTAATATTATACTTTCGAGATGTTTTCCACACTATGCACTAATAATAATATCAAAAAGATTTTGCGTATCAAGCATGTTCGACTATCATAAGGAGAAATCTCCTCCAAGTGTGCGATTGCATTGTGTGTGTGCCGGGAGGCCTTATGGTAGTTTCATATTCCAAAAAGCATTGTGGGTTTCTTTTGAATTCTTCTGTTAAAGAATAACTGTTTTTAAGATCTCACACCAGTCCCATGAATGACCTGGAGTTTATTGTTCCTTTTCTAAACTCTGGGTGCCTATAATTTTCCATACTGGCAGCCTAGAGTCAGGTTATCAGTTATTCGGAAGCGAAGTCAAAAAGTATGCTGTGGAGATCTGGAGTTCAGGCTGGATGGCGGGACGTATCATTATACTATGTATTATTCCCTGCGTTGGGATTGCTGTAAGTTTAGTTTTAATATGGATTAGTGTTGTCAAAGCCTAGTGTTGAATAGTGTTGTTGTAAACTCTGATAATGTATTGTATAAACTGATACAGTGCTTTTGTTTTAAAGATATTCATTTATCTATTATATGTTGTTCTGCTACGAAATGTGAGATTCCGTTTATTATTTCTATTCTTCTTCATCTTCTTATTCTTTAACCCTAACGGTTCGGTTTTTCGGCATTCGATTGTGCGGCATTTGATACAGTGGACGTATTGATGTCGGCTTTCGAAAGTCTAAAAATTGGGTCGTTACAATTTGGTATCAGAGCATTTGGTTAAGCGACAACCTTGGCTCTGTGGGTGTCACTCATTAGAGATAGAGTCAGTTGTACTCTAGAATGATTTTGAGTGTAATAATAGATATGAACGCGTATTTGTTAGTGAATATAAAAATTGTTTATATTGTGATGATTGGTTTGTTGAGTGGTATATGGATTCTGGTCGGTATAGTCTGTACAACTCTATTGATAGGGATCTCTAAACACTTGTATAGAACAATTCGACATGATATTGTTTTGAAATAGGGTAAATGAAATAATTTTACCCAAACTATTTTGGTATACAAAAAGAAATCATTTCCCATAAATTATTATAGTATATGGTTGCTTAATTGTTAAGGGAATGGTAGTATTAAACTATTATCATTAAAGTTAAATTGAAATCATAATCAAAAGCTGAGAAATAAAATCCATATACAAATGGGATTTGTAAATGTAAATGTATTTTATAATTTGAAATAGCATTCCGGAGAATATTTGAAAATATCTTTGAAAGAATTTGATATTTTGGGATTTGGGTAATTTAAATCCCTTTTGATTTTGAAGATGATTTTCAAAGGTTTTGGAAAAATGTTTTGAAGGGATGAAAAGCTCTAAACTCTTTTCTGTCGCCGGAAAATAACTTCGGTAATGACTGTAGCATCAACGATGTTCATTTTCGAGTTTCCAAGAGAGGAGTTGCTGCCGAATTATTTTAAATGGAAGTTGTTTGCAAACTGAGTTTGGTTTTGGGAATTCAAAGGATAATTTGAATTGATTTCAAAGATGATTTTGAAATGTTGAAAAGACTTTGGAATATTATTAAAAATAGTTGTGGAATAATATATAAGTTTGAGAACTTAGAAAATTCAGATTTAAACTGAAATTAACTTGAGAAAATTTGAATAAAGGTGAATTTGAGAAGTCTTATAGACTAAACGATTAGAACAAAATCCATTAAGGTGGAAAATAAAATTTTGAATGAATAAATAAATTTGCAATTGCAAGTAAACGAAGGTAAAATTGAATGTTGAAATTCATTTCGAATTTGTAAGCAAATAGAATTGGAATTGGAATTGAATTTGATTTGTGATAAACAAAGCAAAGTATTAAACTAAAATTAGTAAGTGAAACTAGTTGAAGGAATGACCAAAATAAATATGGTTTGAAATGAATTGAATTCATTATTTATAAATAAAAGGTAAATTAAATTCATATGGAATTCGAAGTCTAGTTTAAATATAAGTGGTTATAAACCAAAAAGGTGAATTGAAAATAATTTTTTGGAAATGAACAAAAGAATAAACTGGAATTGAAATTGAATATTGAAAACCTGTTTGAATTGTGTGGAATAAAATGAAGTTGTAAAAATTAGTTCGGAGTGTACTAAAGGTAATAAAGGTGGAAATAAAAAAAAGGGTTTGAGATAAAATGAATTGAAATTTGTAATGAATCAGTAAATGAAACTAATTTAAAATAATGATATGAATCAGTTGTGAATGAAAGATTATTGATAAAATTCAATATTTAGAAGGTAAACTGAATCCAAATAGAATTGAAATTGTAAATTGAATTCAAATGAAATTGAAAATGTAAGATCGAAAGAAAATGGATATATAACTTCAGTAGTGAAGTAAAAATGGTATAAGAAGTAAATATTCAAACTTTTGTAATGGAATGTGCAGAACGATTTTTGAATGTACAAATTGGATATGGTTGATAAATGGCATACAGGTATTATAAAGAAAAAGGAATTGGGATTTGATTTTCGAGGATAATTTAAATTGCCGGACAAAAAGGTATGTATTTAAATATTTATATGACATTTAATGACTTTCTTGTCCAGCCGCTTGGCTTTTTCATTTTCTTTTTGAATTTGGGGGCCTGCTGTGCCATTTTGTAGTCTACCGAGCTAGCCGCGCAAAGGAGACGCTGGCGAAATTTTTCAAAAATTTAGAGAGTTAGAAAAAAATTTGAGAAAATTTTGAAAATTTGAATTTAAATTTAAATTTAAATGGTTAAGAAAACAATGTTGTTTGAAAACTATGGAAGGTTTTGGAAATTTAATTAAAGCAATAATGGATCTTTAATAAAAAGATTTGTTTTGGGCAAGTTATTGATAAAACTAATTGGATTGGGAAAAATAATAAACGGGTTGAGAATCATTCTTCTTAACTAGTAATTTCAGGACAAAATTCTTTTAAGGGAGGAAGGATGTGACGATCCGAAAATTTTGAACTTTTGAAATAGAATATTTAATTGATTTTTAAATTTTGGAAGTTATTTTAAATTGAATTTCAATTTTAACTATGAAATTGACAATTAAAATTATTGACTTTAATAATGTGAAGTGGGGTAAAAATTTGTGTCTTTAATTTTAAGCTTATTAAAAATATTTTCAAGGCTTGTAAAATTTATATTGATGATACTGAAGATAATAGAAGCTTAAGAGTTGAATTTGATACTGTTTTGTTCAGTTTTGAAATTATATAGTTTAAATCGATATTTAAAAATAGCCTGCCGGGGCATAGTCTCGGGATTCGACGAAACCATTTCCATTGGATCCGTAATAGTGTATTATTATCGGATTTCAATTTTTATAGTGTTTGGAGTGATTGTTTGGCCGTAAGATAATTAAACGTGCTGAAATTTTGTCGAAAATTTAGTTTAATAACTGGGTCCAAAAAGTTGTCTTCTCTATACGATCGAATTTGGACTGAGACCTTTTTCATTGCGTTCGAAATAGGGGTTAACATTATAAATGCCTAGCGGCCGCCTCAATTGGAGATCGAAATTTTGAATCACGGAAATCGAAATGATTTGAATTTGTATTTAAATTAAACACACACACACATATATACATATATATATATATATATGTATGTATGTATGTATGTATGTATGTATGTATGTATTTATTAATTTTTTATAAGGAAATTCTACACGTATCCTTTTGAACAACACATGCTTCGTTTCCTCTTATAATTTCACACGCGTTCGTTGAAAATATGATGAATATCTCACTCGAAAGAAGAACAAACGAAACATTTTCTTTCGTTCAAATAAAAATGGCCGATGCATTTTCTCCTCTTCCCGTTTAAAAATGGTCGCACTTCCTCTTTCATTTCATAAATCAAAAGACACAGAAAGAACTAAACCCCTTTTCTGCTTTCATTCGTTCGATCCATAAATCAAAAAAAATATCACGGTCAGCATCGATGAAGGCAGGGGCTCGATCTCGAGCATTACCGAAGCGAGGCTGTAACGCCCCACCTCTATACCTACACTAGCCAAGAACTCTACGGTGTAGTGATGTCAACTAGCATGGAGAATAAGGCTGTTGAGGAGCGACCATCCATGTAATTTCTTATCACACGGTGGCTATGAATAATCTTCGGAAACAAACATAGAAATAATCATAACACAAATCAGTCACAGACATCCATATCACAAGGGCGGAAGAAGATATGAATATATAACTAACACATGAAAGTGTACATCAGAGTAGTGGTCAGTAAGATCCACAATAATACAAAAGAATAGCAACACGTGTTATACAAAAGAATACAACTATGAGTCTATATCTCAAGTGTATACCACAAAAAACTGCTAATCTAAACAGTTAGCCAAAAGTCAGAGTGATGAATCCCTGGGAAGAAGTCAAGCAGAAGCACCTGTAACATCTCGGTCTGACCCGAGTATTATTTAAGAAAATAATAAACGGATCAGTCTAGCTATAAATATCAGATGACATGATATAACATAAAAGATATGGCGTAAACATAAAATATCCATAATGACATACCACTATAAGTATGTAAATAATGATCAACAGAAGATCAGTCAATAAGAGATAATCAATATCACAAGAATCTTCTCAAAGATTCGGAAAGGGCATCATACCCCGAACTTGTACTCATGACAAGTCAATGACATAAATTCTAGAAATCAATGCAAGAAGTCCAGAAATCATAGAAAAGAGAAAGAGGCCTATCACCTGACGGTCCGAAGACCAAGGGGAGCTACCCCACATGTGTGAATGGAATCACAAAGATTAAGGTCCAGACTAACCAAAAAGCAAAAAGGTATGTGTGAGTGGAATCACACAAGTGGTGTCTAGTCTAACCTCGCAACAAGAGACATCGCACAGTTGCTAGTCTAAATCATCAGAATGATCGTCATGATCAATGAGAAGTGTCAATTACACTAAGCTAGTAAATATAGAAGTTTAGCTTCATGTCCCATAACCACTTGCTTAACTTAAATATTTACGAACAAACTATAAATCTTCACTAATAAAATTGTCATAAGAGGTTCAATCGAACAAGTCCAAGAATTAACCGACGAAGTGAACGCAAGCGTTTCATACCACTTGTTTTACTAAGTCGTTTAATTAGATTTCTCATCCGAGTGAGGTAAAGGTTTGTATATACTAATAGATTGGAAAACGGTTTAAGAAAAGAGCTTAGTTATTAAAAATAGAGTTGAAATTGTTTGTTAAAAGAGTTTTGATATTTACTACTAGTATTGAAACCTTTATATTATAAAGTGACAAAACACAGAAGCAATTGTAGAAACAATCAGTCACAAAGATCGCATACGGAGATGTGAATAAAATCCAAGGAAATCAGCTCAATGTTTTTCAGATAAGATCCCCTACGGAGGGGGGGTCCAGGGGGGTGGTAACCCCCCAAGGTGGGGGTGCGGGGGCAACGCCACCGCTTACGGGGTTTGACCTAGTGAAGACAAAATGAGGTCTAACGACCTAAGGGGAATAGGGTCGAGAGACCTAAGGGTTGCGACCTAGGGGTCCAAGGGGTCAAGCGACCAATCGGGATAAGGTCCAACGACCTACGAGTCAAAGGTCCAACGACCTATAGGGTTATAATGTCATGTGACCTATCGGTTTATAAGGTCATGCGACCTAACGAGCTATGGCCAAACGACCTAGTAATGGTAGTAGGGTTGAGCGACCTAAAGGTTTAACCGGTCAAGCGACCTAAGGAAGGTAAGGTCTAACGACCTAACGCTCGCGACCTAACGGTCTAAAGGCCATGCGACCTAGAGGAAAACAAGGTCAAGTGACCTAAAACGTCGCGACCTAACGACCAAAAACGTCGCGACCTAGTGACCTAAAAATGGAAGGCAAGGCCGAGCGACCTAACGAAGAGGGGGTGAGCGACCTATGGTCATAAACGAGGTCGAGCGACCTATAGAGGCATAGGATGCAGCGACCTAAAACGTCGCGACCTAGCGACCTAAAACGTCGCGACCTAGCGACCTAAGGGGATAAGGGCCGAGCGATCTAACATTCGAACGACCTACGACCTAAGGGGATAAGGGCCGAGCGACCTAACATTCGAACGACCTACGACCTATGGAGCTTGCGACCTAAAGCCCAACGACCCACGACCTAATTCCGAAGCGCCGAGCGACCTAACGTTATAGGCCATTTTAGGTCGGAAACGAGCTATTCGAAGGCCGAGACTTTTCCACGCGAACGACCTAGCAAAGGCAGAGCGACCTAAGGGCAGATTTTCACCAAAAACACTAAAAGTTGGAATTTTTCGCCAATCCAATCCAAACCAAATGCAAATGCACATGCTAAAGTGGTAGGAAATCATTCCCAAACATCCGTGATAGTTATAGACAAGAATGTGAGATAAAAATCTCACCTTTGCACTAAAATTTATGAAGATGAAGCTTGAAAGCAAGGAGAAGCAAGGAGAAGCAATCCAAAGCTTGAATCCAATATCTTCTACTTGAATTTGGAGTTGAATGTTGGATTTGCAATTGAATTTGTGCTTGGAGTTTTAATTTCCCATTCTTTTCACTATTAATGCCCAAGTTTGAGTTAGTTAGGAAATTTATGAAGAGTGAGGAGAAGGGGGTTGGAACTTGGGCTTAATAGGCTAAACTAACCCAAAGTCCAAAGCGGGAAAAGTTAGTGAAATTTCACTAACTCCAAACCTATCGATGTTTATACTTAAAAAATTTGTAAACGGCATTTCGAACTCAATGGAAGTGGTCTCGAGTCCTAATTTGACCGTTTGCAAAAAGTAGCTTTTCGGACCAATATCCGATTAACGACAAAATATTTAAATAAAATATTTAAATATTAATTCGATAAATATGCGGGTTGTTACAGAGGCGGCGCGATGCGGCATAGGAATGTTTAGGGTTTCGATTCGAGGAAGGTGGCGCATCATTGGCGATGCCGTGGTTGGAGCGGCGCTCGCATACACGAGGAATGGCAGCGCGATCGAGATTCGTGAATTCGAACAGAGCCGTAGTGGCGGGCTCGAGGTCGCGGGGCGGCATCGAAGTCGAGATGACTACGGCACGTTCTGGCAGCGTACGGTATTCGATTGGGTTCGCATGGTGGTTCGCAGGCACTGTCAGGTAGGGTTTTGTTTTCTTTGTTTTAATTTAATAATAAATATATATATATATATAACATATGCAGTAGAAAAAAATTTCCAGATAGAATTTTTAATTACAGAAAAATATAATCCATTCCTATTTTTAACAATTTAATATATATATAGAGGAAACAAAGTAAACAGTAAAGTATAAAGTATATTTATGCCAATTATTTCCTTCAATCCAAAGATTTTATATGTAATGTATATACACATATATAAGTAAAAGAAGAGATTTTATAAAAATAAGATTTTGAGGATATTTGAAAATTTATGAAATAGATTTTTGGAAATCCATAAGTTATTTTTAAAATAGAAAATATAAAATGAAAATTCGTATTTTAATTTACTTGTTACTTTAAATAATGGACTTAGTAAATAAATTGTTAAGTTAACCTATTTAAAATATTCTAGTCACTAAAAGATATTTTATAAAAGAAAAAAAATTGATTTAAACTAAATTTTTAGTTGATTAATTTATTAAAAGAGAAAATTTAGTTTTAAATTTAATTTTTAGTTAAATCAATTTATTAAAGGAGGGATTGGTTTAAATAAAACTATCAGTTAATTAAATTGTTAAACGATAATGGATTCTTAGAGTTAGTTCAAATATTAATGAATTGTATAAAATTGTTTACACAAGGTCAAAATTGCAAAGAAAACAAGCCGAGATGGAAATGGATTGCAAAATAAAAGCAAAGGTGAGATCTTCTCTCTCAATCGGATACCCGATTTAATTTAAATAGTTAATATAAATTATTGTTGTACGCTTGGATGATAAATTATTATCAGTTGTATTGGATTAGACTTTATGTGTCGCATAATAGCGGATGATATTATATTAAATCCATATACTGTGATATTCCACCTCGAAGTGGAATTGGTATTATATATGTATTTAGAGTGATTGATTTCCCGTATTATACAGCGGATGAGACCCTATGCGTCGCATAATAGCGGATGATATTTTATAAATCCTATATACCACGATATTCCACCTCGAAGTGGAATTAGTATTTAATTATTGTGCTAACATCTGTGGATGCAGAGAAACAGGTTGGAGGGATCCAACTAGATTCCTTAAATAATTGAATTTGTTTCAATATTGTGTGTTGATTATTTATAATCTGCGTGTGATCATATTTATGATTGAAATCGTTGAAGGCTATAGTTAAGCCGAATATATTTTTTGGTATCATAGGATACCAGAAATAAATAGAATTGGATTTTTAACATTCGAGTTGAAAGTTATAGTAAAATTTATTTTTGAAATTGGGTAAATAAAAAAAAGGAATTTTAAAAGGATAAAGTTTTATTTTTGAATCCTATTGAATAAATTTCAAGATATGGGAAAAAGGCTTAATAATGGATTTTGGGTAATATTATTCAAAAGTTGAAGAATTTACTTAAAATACGGATTTATTTTTAAAGGGGAACAAATTTTAGAAATTAAATTTGGAATTTAGTTTGGAGTTTGAAAAGGATTTTAGAAATCAATTTGAAAATTAATTTGGTGTTTTAAAATAAACCTTTGGGAAATTGATATGAAAATTGATATGGTGATTTAAATAAAATTTAAAATCAATTTGAAATTCGATTTGGTGATTGGAATAAATTAGAAATAAATTTCGGATTTGATTTGGTTTGGAAGGGATATTTGAAAGTCGATTTGAAAATCGTATATCAGTGGGTATTTGAAAATTTAAATTCACAATGTGAATTTAAAAAAGAAAAGGGAAATTTGTTTAATAAACATTGGTTTATTTCTAAGGCGTGGAAAGAAATTACGGATTTGAAATGTAAATTAAAATAAATCTAGAAGATTTATTAATCGATTTAAATGGACCATTTTGAAGTGGAAAGAGAACTCTTCCCTGTAAAGTCAAGTATATTTTTAAAGTAGCTTTTGAAGTATAAATTAAAAGTTCTAGAAATTTATTTGAAAGAATGTTGTTGGAAAAATTATTTTTGGAAATTGTTTTAAATCTTTAAAGTAAAGATTTATTTAATTAATTATAGAAGGGATTATTTTAAAGTTTAAATTAATATTTGATTTAGAAAATAGTTATTTAAATATTTATTCTTTATCTACTAATTTTATTTTAAAACTAGTTTGGATTTGAAGTTCTTATATAAGATATTGATAGAAGATTTAATAACTAATATTTTAAATAGAGTGTTCCAAAATAGTTTTTATTTTAGATGTTTCCAAAGATATGTTTTTGGATAAGTGATCTAAATTTTTAAAAAGGTATTTGAGCTCGGCAGATTTTCAGTGGAAATGAATAAATATTTGGAGATATATTCCATGTAAAGAAGTTGATTTGAAATTTGTTTTCAAATGTTAAAATGTGAAAATATATCTTGCAAAGATATTTTGAAAATAAATAATTTATGAAAATTATTTAAATCTGGTGATGGTTGTAAATATTAAATGATAATTAAATAACCGACTATCAATATTGGCCTTTAAATGGCATTTGAATTTCGATGCGACCGGGGGTCGAATTCCAAATGGATATTCGAGAACCACATCAAACTTTTATGATTGTGATGGTTCTTTTGTTTAAAAAGATCAAAATAGAAATTGTTATGATTTGTTTGAAATGTGAATGAACACTTATTTTTAAAATAAGCGCTCATTATTCGGATTAGCCGGGAGAGGACTTTGTGTCATAAAAGCCATTCCGAATAATGATACGACAAAATTGTGATATCCCGGAAATATTAGCAATATCAATTTAATAATTTGTATTTAAAATTAAATTGATTTGACAAATTCTGTCAATAAAATTTAACTTGATTCAATAATTCAATTAATTAAAAGTTTAATTGGTAAATTTTATCTTTTAAAAACTAATAAGTTGCTTTCTATTTATAATGTATATATATTGTAGATAGATAAGTTTTGATTTGTAAATTAATAAACAAATAAAATATTGTTTTTAAATTCCGATATTCATTTTGATAATTTGGAGATTATTATTTATTTAATAAATAACTATTTGGTTTAAAATACTTAAAGAAATTGTTTTAAATTATATAAATGTATTTTAAGCATAGTTTAAATTTTAATAAGATAAACAAAAGTTTATTTTATTTCTTTTTAAATATAGCTTAATAATTACAATTTGGAATTACATGAAAAATTAAAATACCCTTTATATATTAAACATTAATTGTTTTAATTAAGATAAACAAGACAAGTAATTTATGATTTCTTTTATAAATGATTTAAAATTGATAAATGAGTTATTTTCAAATAATAAAAGTATAAATATAAATATAGATAAGATTTTTGAAAGACAATGTTATTATTTTAAAATTAAAATAATATTGATAAATTAGTTTTAAAATTTGGATTTTTAAATGTATAAATAGCATTTGAATTTGATTTAATTTTGAAATTCAAATTAATAAACATATATAAGTCTTGTAAATAAGTTTTCATTTTTACATAAATTGTTTTATTTCATTTTCTTTAAAAAGAAATGCATAAATATTTTTATATGAAAATAATTTATACATAAGTATTAACAAATAAAGAAAAGGGGTTTTATTTACCTTTAAATTAAATAAAAATAAGTAAATTATGTATATAACAAGTGTTAATATCCTAGGTAACTAATGAGACAAATGTGAATTAATAACTTACTCAATTTGACAAATGTTTTGTTTTATGACAAGTGTCCTTTTTATTTTTTATTTTCTTTTGATTTTTAAATAAATCATTTTTATCTTATATAAGCATGTTTCTTCAAGCTCTATTCTTTTCTAATGTTCATTTTTTTTTCAAAGTTAAGAAAAAAAAGAAAAAAAAGGGGTTTCAGCTGAAAACTTATTCAAACATATCTGCAACTCTAATACTTCCTCTAAAAACTAGAAATCTTGTTTAAATTCATTTACCTATAACCCAATTTGCAAAGCACAATCACCAACCTGTAATTCATTTCTCAAACATGCAAACTGTAAAATCCATTTCCAAAAGCTAGCCTGCAATCCACTATGTAAATCAAGAACATGCAACTGCATTCTTTAAAACTTGAGGTCTGAAGCAAGTTCAAGTCCTCTGTAAAATCAAAATAAGTAGCCTCTACATTTCATTTACTTGGGAATAAAGATTTAAATCTGAAGCAAGTTTTGAATGGCCTGCATTTTTTAAAAATTGGGTTTGGCTTCTACAATATGGTTTGTTCAAGTCTGCATGCAAGTCTAGAACAACATCAACACCCAAGATTAAAATCTGCAACTCAGTTATAATTAAAGGCAAAAGCAATTCAAGTTCTGTCAAAAGCATTTCTAAAATTTGTGCTCTGTCTTTCAAATGACTGGTGAGTAACTTTTTCTTTTCAAAAATTTAAGTATTAGAATGTTGCTTGATTTATGACTTATGTGTGTTTACTTGGATTTCATGTTGATTTGTATGATTTACCTCATTAGTTTAAAAACTCAAGTATAGTTATGATGATGTATGTTTGTTTTCTGTAATATGATTTGAATTAAGTATATGGGTATAAGCTTACAATTTTATGATCATTACAGTATTTGTTTTTACTAAGTTCCAGGTCCAAAAACTTAAGTGTTCTTAAATTAATCTGTAATAATACAAGAGATTTGAGCAATGTATGTTCAATATATCATGAATTATAAGTTTAAGAATTTGTTCAAGATGAAATAAAAAAATACCTGTAGTTTTACTGGAACAAGGTAATAACAAAGTAAACTAAATCAGACAAATCCAAGTAGATTTTTCTTAGTTTTAGGTGCATAGGTCAAAAGCTAAAACTAAAATGTAATTTTTAAAACCAAAATTGCAAATTTTTAGTGATGGATTTATATGCATTGCTGTTCTTTCTGGAAAAGGGGGAAGTGCTAAACCTAGTTACTGGGCATGGGAATTTTTGATCGGCATGAAGATTACAGTGGTTCGAGTGCAACTATTTTTGGGGAGGTGGTTGCTAGGGTGTCGAAGAAGGGTTGGACGGAGTTTATAGGCCGCCGGTGACCGGAGGAGTGAGGACGACATGTTTTCAGGTTTCGGGAATGGGGGTGTGCCTGTGTTGCCAGGTTTTGAATTGGGGGTACTCAAATTTGTTGTCGTGGTGATTAGGGGGTTATGATGATCGATGATGGATCTGAGGGCAATGGTCGCCGTGCTCAAGGTAGAGGGGATGGCCGGTGGTGGCCAGGACCACCGTGCATATGCACGGTGCAGAGTTTTGTTCAGTTGATGTTTTGTTTTTAAGGGATGGGGTACTCGAGTTTCACTCGGGAAACTTGATCATTTGCTCGAAGTTGTTTGGTATGCGACTCGAAGTCAAATAGGGGGAACTCGGGTTTTTATTTTCTGTGGTTACAGGTTTTTGAAACCTGTAAATTTCAATTTTAAAGGTTTGTTTAAAAATCTAAATGCAGGGTTTTAAAACAGAATTAAAATTAAAATTTAAAGTATGAATTTCAAATGAGATTTGAATTCCAGTTTTTAAATTTAATTCAAATTTTTTTTAAAAAAAAGTAAAATGTTTAGCAACTTTAATGGAGTTTAATTAAATTGAATTTAAAGATAAGGTTTTAAAATTGGAATAGAAGATTTAAACATAAGTTTAAATCTGGAAACAAGATTCAAATTTGAATCATGTTTTGAAAATAAAAGAAGATTTTAAAATTTTGAAATGTTCAAACAGTTTTTGATGTTGAATTATAATTTAAATATGATTTGTATCTTAAATAAATATGGGTTTAAATTCCTTTTATAAAATGAGAAATTATTTAGCATAAGTTTTAAGAAGGTTTAGAATATTTTTTAACACTTTGATAAAGTTAAGTTTGGTTTTCGTTTTAAATTTAAAATTTAAAATTAAAATTGGAAACAAATTTTAAAGTAAGTTGTTTTAAATATTACTTTGATAATGATAATGAAAGCATTAAAAAGAAATGTTTATATTTTAAAAATAAATCAAAGATTTAATGATTTGGTTTAGTAAATTAATAAGGTAACAAGATGATTAATTAATTAAATTATTTAATTAAATTAAATAAGTATTTTGAATTAATTAATTAAGGTTGAGTTAATTAATTAAGATTAATTAACTTGAAAATAAGATAATTAATTAAATAAGTTATGATTTTAATTAATGATTAGAAATTAATCAAGAGTCTAAGATTAATTAAGATAAAAACTTAATTTATTAAATATTTAGTGATTAATTAAATGATCATTAAGATTAATAAATTTGTGATTAATAAATGATTAATTTAAGTTAATTACTTTAGTAAGTTAATTAAGGAAATTGATGATAAGTTAATGAGGATCATTTACTTGGGCTTTATTTATTAATATAATTAATGACGTAATTAATTTTGATAATTAATTAGATTAATTAAATTTGATAATCATTATAGAATTTGGTTAAGTATGATTACTTTGTGAAGTAATTAAAGTTATTAATTACTCATTGTAATTAATTAATTAATTTGATTAGTTTAAATTAATTAATTAAGTTTAATTAATTTATAATAATCATTGATGGGTTAGTAAGTAATTAATTAAGGATAATTACTTAGGGAAGTAATTACAGAATGTAACTTATTTAAAGTATAAAGAATTGAAGTTAATTGTTTGTGAAATTATTGTGGAGGACAATTTCTTTGTGAAAGAAATTAATAATTAATTACTTGGTGTAATTAATCTAAGTAATTATTGATTAAGTCATTTGGAAAATATTAAGTAATGTAATTAATTAAGGGTAATTAATTACTAATAAATGATATAATTATTTAAATATAATTAATTTAGGAGTAATCAATTTACTCAATGTAGTAATTAAGAATAATTAATTACTGAAGTAAATTAATCAAGGTGATTAATAATTAAGGTTAATTTCTTAATGAAGTTAATTAATTTAAATATAATTAAGAATCATTAATTAATACAATTAATGATGTAATTAAGGATTAATTAATTAAGATTAATTAATTAATGATAAGTGATTAGAGTAATTAATTAATATAATTAATTAAGGATTAATGTGATTAATTATAATAAATTAATTAATAAATGTAATTAAAGGTTAATTACTGTATTTGATTAAGAATAATTAAACTGTGAAATTAATTACTTGAATGTAATTAAAGGATGAATAATCAAGGGTGATTAATCAAGAGAATTAATTAGTGGTTAATTAATTAAGTTGATTGGTTTGTAATCAATGATTGTATAAGCAGAATTTATAGATTGAGATAATTAATTTAATTTACTTTAGATTAATTAGAGATGATTTAATTAATTTAATTCATTTTAAATTAATTATATATGGTGTGATTGTTAATCTTTGTTTATATATGGATGATATGATTTACCTTATATGGATTGAATCTCGGATATGAGATTAGTAATGATATGTGATATGGATGCATTAGTTGCATTGTGATGATGAATTGGATTATCTTCTGATAATGATAATATGGATTATCTGTGGTGATAATTATCTACTGTGATGATATAAATTATCTATCTGTGTGTATATAGATAGTTTAATCTAATTTTTTAAACTTAATACAACTTGGACCTAAAGGACACGTTTTGGATTTCGATGAGACCGGGATCGGGTTTGCATATTTGGATATCCGAAAACCACATCGATCCAAATTAACGATAGGTCGTGAATCTCAAGTGAAGATAAAGATTCAAAGTGCAAGGGTTATCGTCATTAACTCTGAGGGTGATTCCAAAATGAGTGTAATGAGATAATGCCTTCGGTTTCGTTCTAACCCGAAACGAACTTGTATGGATTGAATGCTTTCAGAACATCGTCAGGTGGACGATGATCATTCTAAGAGATGTGTTCTCTAAAGGTAATTGTAGCCTCAAGCCTCATCAACCGGGAATGGCTAAAACAGGGGAGGTGCAGCAAGGCTTCGTGGGTAGCCTCCACTTGAGAGTGAGATTTACCTCTGTCTAGAAAATCCCTTTTTAATCCGGCTGTGCGGGCGGTTGATTCGCGACAGCTGCAGGGGTTGTCTTATTCGGGACTGTCCAGTAAGGGATGGTTCCGGCCTTGTGTTGCAGGGGAGTGGGCGTACTCCTCGGTACGGTGATCTAGGCCACGTACCGTGACGGGCGATACCCCAGTAGCCTTGCTATTGTATGGAATCCAAAATCCAATAAGTGTCGTACGTATTAGTTGTGCCCAACTATGTTGGAACGTGAGATGTAAGCATTCCAGCTATTTCTGTAATTTATTTGAAAACCCTAGACATTATTATAATATCATCGGATTTCCTATCAAATGTTTTGGTTAGCGTAAGGTAAAAACTTTTCCATGTTTATGTGTGGGAAGTCTTACGTGATACCTTTCTTTAAAAAGGTTTTTGAAAGTTAAGCAACTTTAACCTGTTACTCACACCAGACCCATGTCTGACCTGGAGTTTATTTTTGTTTTTCATAAACTCTTGGGTACTCAAATTTTTACGAGTAGCCAAGGGATTCAGGTTAGCTTTGACGAATTGTGGAGGAGCAAATGGAGCAGGAGGCTTCTGCGTGTAGATATATATATATATAGTTTCCGCTGTGTGATTTTCTCTGAGTTGTTCTTGTGTACCGTATTGAGTTGTATAACTAGACAGGTGTTTATAACTGTCTAGTATGAAATGTGCAATCTGTGTAACTTTGATAGTTGTTGTATGTCTATGTAATACTTTTGATTATTAATATAATTTATTCGTTTTGCTGTTTAGATTCTGATGTGTTGTTTCTTCTTTCTTCTCTTTCTTTCTCTTTCTATCCCTTTCTTTCTTATTAATGATGCGTCATTCTGTGGAGACGGATGGCAGGTCGTGACAGTGGTATCAGAGCATTAGGTTGAGTGAATACCTAGGATCTGGAGTGGTGTCTATCTTGAGAGAGCGTATTTGTAATTTTATATATATATCTATATTCATTATTTCTACCTATCTGTTGGGTTACCCATTCAGGTTTTTCCAATATAGGGTATAAAGGTAGATAGGGTAGTGGTGTGTGTAACACGACTACTACTTTTGGTTGGAGTTTGATGTTGAGGTTGTAAGTGTATATGTCGAGACTGTAGATCTAATACCGTCTCGGGTAAGTTGTGCAGTGGTGTAGAGATTTCATCGATCTCTGAAGGCAACCTGTAAAGGTTCGGAGTCTATCTTTGAAGATGGATGAGTTGAGTTTAGATCTGTCGATTTGGCAGAAGTGTGTGATGGTATTTTGATACCTCGGGAAGTGGCAGCTGCAAGATGAGATGCAGTAAATATGAATGTTTCCGAAGAAGTTTTCTTTGGAACAAGTTTTAGGAAGTGTGTCTGATTCAGGTGATGTGGCTGAGTTCAGCTGGTTGTTTGTGTTTGGCTTTGAGGTCCGGGTTTCTCGAAGAACTTTGGATTAGGAAATCTTTGGCATTGATGTCAGCAGTGTAGTTCGGAGAGTTCTGTGTTGGCAAGAAGGATTTCTGGTTAGTAGTTTTCTAAGGTAGAGTTCAGAAGCAACAAACTAGATCCGTTTCTTTGGTTGATTGGCTAATTAAAGAGTAAGTTGTTCTGTTTGGTAAAGAGAGAACAGTTTTCTTTGGAAATTGATCTGGATTGATCGCAAAAGTGACTTGTGATTAATTGAGTGATCTCTTGTGTTATCAGAGACTTTTTTGGATATCTTCTGAGAAGTCAGAGGTTTGTTTGTATCTGGAGATTGAGTTTTCTTATCGACCGGATTCCAGGAGTGCTATCGATGGATCAGCTAGTAGAAGGAGGATTTATCAAGGTAGAGTTTGGTGAGGCAGCTCAGGATGGTGGAACTTCTGAGTTTTCTTTTAAGGATCTGTTGAACCATATTCTGGGATATGTTGTCCAGTCTGTGTTCGTGTTCTTCATCAGCAGTTTCTTCTTTTCCAGATCAGAGTTGTGCAGTGGAAGCAGCTTGGGAAGTGTTTCTGTTTGTCTTTTCTGGATAGTAGAAGTGAGATGTTCTTCTGAGGTTTGAAGAGTAGAGTTGTGTATTTGGTTTTGAATTGATCTTGAGGAGATCATTGGGATTGAGTTGTTTTTGGTTCTGCTTGTTTCTTTTTGAGGCATCGGCAAAGGTTGAGCTGATCAGGAAGGTTATAGGCAGCCCAGGATCATCCGAAGAGTTTTATGGATAAGAGACGAAGGAATTTGGATTTCGGAGTCGGAGTTTTGTTTTGGATCTCTTCTGTGTTTTGATTGGATTGGTGTTTTGTTTTCAAGAGTTGAATTGCCAGTTTGAATAATTGGATTCAATGAGTTTCACGTATCTCTAAGGGAGTACGTGTATGAGTTATTTTTGGTTGTGGAACCAACTGTTCAGGAAGTTTTGGTTGTTGAATCAGACTCGTCTGTAGTATGATATCTTGTCTAGTTTTATAGATCTAGATGAGAAGGAGCTCTGTAGCTTCCTAGTTTAGATTGTTTGGATTCTGTAGAGCGAGTATCCCGATATATATATATATATATATATATATATATATATATATATATATATATATATATATACCGGGGAAACTGGAGAAGATTTTTATCCAGAATTTTGTCTGGATAATTAAATTTGTTTGATTTGATAAAATTGGTTGCTTTGGTTGTTAGCATATGATTGATATGTTTGTGTTTAAATTAAATCTTTAAGTAGATTATTAAATTACCTTTGCTTTTAAATTTCGGGGACGAAATTCTTTTAAGAGGAGAGGAATGTGATATCCCGAAATTATTAGCAATATCAATTTAATTATTTGTATTTAAAATTAAATTGATTTGATAAATTCTGTCAATAAAATTTAACTTGATTTAATAATTCAATTAAATAAAAGTTTAATTGGTAACTTTTATCTTTTAAAAACTAATAAGTTGCTTTCTATTTATAATGTATATATATTGTAGATAGATAAGTTTTGATTTGTAAATTAATAAACAAATAAAATATTATTTTTAAATTTCGATATTCATTTTGATAATTTGGAGATTATTATTTATTTAATAAATAACTATTTGGTTGAAAATACTTAAAGAAATTGTTTTAAATTGTATAAATGTATTTTAAGCATAGTTTAAATTTTAATAAGATAAACAAAAGTTTATTTTATTTCTTTTTAAATATAGCTTAATAATTATAATTTGGAATTATATGAAAATTTAAAATACCCTTTATATATTAAACATTAATTCTTTTAATATAAGATAAATAAGACAAGTAGTTTATGCTTTCTTTTATAAATGATTTAAAATTGATAAATGAGTTATTTTCAAATAATAAATGTATAAATATAAATATAGATAATATTTTTAAAGGACAATGTTATTATTTTAAAATTAAAACAATGTTGATAAATTAGTTTTAAAATTTGGATTTTTAAATGTATAAATAGCATTTGAATTTGATTTAATTTTGAAATTCAAATTAATAAACATATATAAATCTTGTAAATAAGTTTTCATTTTTACATAAATTGTTTCATTTCATATTCTTTAAAAAGAAATGCATAAATATTTATATATGAAAATAATTTATACATAAGTATTAAAAAATAAAGAAAAGGGGTTTTATTTACTTTTAAATTAAATAAAAATAAGTAAATTATGTATATAACAAGTGTTAATATCCTAGGTAACTAATGAGACAAATGTGAATTAATAACTTACTCAATCTGACAAATGTTATGTTTTAGGACAAGTGTCCTTTTTATTTTTTTATTTTCTTTTGATTTTTAAACAAATCATTTTTATCTTATATAAGCATGTTTCTTCAAGCTCTATTCTTTTCTAATGTTTATTTTTTTTCAAAGTTAAGAAAAAAAAAGAAAAAAAAGGGTTTCAGCTGAAAACTTATTCAAACATATCTGCAACTCTAACACTTCCTCTAAAAACCAGAAATCTTGTTTAAATCCATTTACCTGTAACCCAGTTTGCAAAGCACAATCACCAACCTGTAATTCATTTCTCAAACATGCAAACTGTAAAATCCATTTCCAAAAGCTAGCCTGCAATCCACTATGTAAATCAAGAACATGCAACTGCATTCTTTAAAAATTGAGGTCTGAAGCAAGTTCAAGTCCTCTGTAAAATCAAAATAAGTAGACTCTACATTTCATTTACTTGGGAATAAAGATTTAAATCTGAAGCAAGTTTTGAATGGCCTGCATTTTTTAAAAATTGGGTTTGGCTTCTGCAATATGGTTTGTTCAAGTCTGCATGCAAGTCTAGAACAACAGCAACACCCAAGATTAAAATCTGCAACTCAGTTATAATTAAAAGCAAAAGCAATTCAAGTTCTGTCAAAAGCATTTCTAAAATTTGTGCTCTGTCTTTCAAATGACTGGTGAGTAACTTTTTCTTTTCAAAAATTTAAGTATTAGAATGTTGCTTGATTTATGACTTATGTGTGTTTACTTGGATTTCATGTTGATTTGTATGATTTACCTCATTAGTTTAAAAACTCAAGTATAGTTATGATGATGTGTGTTTGTTTCTGTAATACAATTTGAATTAAGTATATGGGTATAAGCTTACAGTTTTATGTTCATTACAGTATTTGTTTTTACTAAGTTCCAGGTCCAAAAACTTAAGTGTTCTTAAATTAATCTGTAATAATACAAGAGATTTGAACAATGTATGTTCAATATATCATGAATTATAAGTTTAAGAATTTGTTCAAGATGAAATAAAAAAAATACCTGTAGTTTTACTGGAACAAGGTAATAACAAAGTAAACTAAATCAGACAAATCCAAGTAGATTTTTCTTAGTTTTAGGTGCATAGGTCAAAAGCTAAAACTAAAATGTAATTTTTAAAACCAAAATTGCAAATTTTAGTGATGGATTTATATGCATTGCTGTTCTTTCTGGAAAAGGGGGAAGTGCTAAACCTAGTTACTGGGCATGGAATTTTTGATCGGCATGAAGATTACAGTGGTTCGAGTGCAACTATTTTTGGGGAGGTGGTTGCTAGGGTGTCGAAGAAGGGTTGGACGGAGTTTATAGGCCGCCGGTGACCGGAGGAGTGAGGACGAGATGTTTTCAGGTTTCGGGAATGGGGGTGTGCCTGTGTTGCCAGGTTTTGAATTGGGGGTACTCAAATTTGTTGTCGTGGTGATTAGGGGGTTATGATGATCGATGATGGATCTGAGGGCAATGGTCGCCGTGCTCAAGGTAGAGGGGATGGCCGGTGGTGGCCAGGACCACCGTGCATATGCACGGTGCAGAGTTTTGTTCAGGTGATGTTTTGTTTTTAAGGGATGGGGTACTCGAGTTTCACTCGAGAAACTTGATCATTTGCTCGAAGTTGTTTGGTATGCGACTCGAAGTCAAATAGGGGGAACTCGGGTTTTTATTTTCTGTGATTACAGGTTTTTGAAACCTGTAAATTTCAATTTTAAAGGTTTGTTTAAAAATCTAAATGCAGGGTTTTAAAACAGAATTTAAATTAAAATTTAAAGTATGAATTTCAAATAAGATTTGAATTCCAGTTTTTAAATTTAATTCAAATTTCCTTTTAAAAAAAGTAAAATGTTTAACAACTTTAATGGAGTTTAATTAAATTGAATTTAAAGATAAGGTTTTAAAATTGGAACAGAAGATTTAAACATAAGTTTAAATCTGGAAACAAGATTCAAATTTGAATCATGTTTTGAAAATAAAAGAAGTTTTTAAAATTTTGAAATGTTCAAAACAGTTTTTGATGTTGAATTATAATTTAAATATGATTTGTATCTTAAATAAATATGGGTTTAAATTCCTTTTATGAAATGAGAAATTATTTAGCATAAGTTTTAAGAAGGTTTAGAATGTTTTTTAAAACTTAGATAAAGTTAAGTTTGGTTTTCATTTTAAATTTAAAATTTAAAATAAAAATTGGAAACAAACTTTAGAGTAAGTTGTTTTAAATATTACTTTGATAATGATAATGAAAGCATTAAAAAGAAATGTTTATATTTTAAAAATAAATCAAAGATTTAATGATTTGGTTTATTAAATTAATAAGGTAATTAGAAGATTAATTAATTTATTTAATTAATTAAATTAAATAAGTATTTTGAATTAATTAATTAAGGTTGAGTTAATTAATTAAGATTAATTAACTTGAAAATAAGATAATTAATTAAATAAGTTATGATTTTAATTAATGATTAGAAATTAATCAAGAGGTTAAGATTAATTAAGATAAAAACTTAATTAATTAAACATTTAGTGATTAATTAAATGATCATTAAGATTAATAAATTTGTGATTAATAAATGATTAATTTAAGTTAATTACTTTAGTAAGGTAATTAAGGAAATTGATGATAAGTTAATGAGGATCATTAACTTGGGGTTTATTTATTAATATAATTAATGATGTAATTAATTTTGATAATTAATTAGATTAATTAAATTTGATAATCATTATAGAATTTGGTTAAGTATGATTACTTTGTGAAGTAATTAAAGTTATTAATTACTCATTGTGATTAATTAATTTATTTGATTAGTTTAAATTAATTAATTAAGTTTAATTAATTTATAATAATCATTGATGGGTTAGTAAGTAATTAATGAAGGATAATTACTTAGGGAAGTAATTACAGAATGTAATTTATTTAAAGTATGAAGAATTGAAGTTAATTGTTTGTGAAATTATTATGGAGGACAATTTCTTTGTGAAAGAAATTAATAATTAATTACTTGGTGTAATTAATCTAAGTAATTATTGATTAAGTCATTTGGAAAATATTAAGTAATGTAATTAATTAAGGGTAATTAATTACTAATAAATAATATAATTATTTAAATATAATTAATTTAGGAGTAATCAATTTACTCAATGCAGTAATTAAGAATAATTAATTACTGAAGTAAATTAATCAAGGTGATTAATAATTAAGGTTAATTTCTTAATGAAGTTAATTAATTTAAATATAATTAAGAATCATTAATTAATACAATTAATGATGTAATTAAGGATTAATTAATTAATATTAATTAATTAATATAATTAATTAAGAATTAATGTGATTAATTATAACTAATTAATTAATAAAAGTAATTAAAAGTTAATTACTGTATTTGATTAAGAATAATTAAATTGTGAAATTAATTACTTGAATGTAATTAAAGGATGACTAATCAAGGGTGATTAATCAAGAGAATTAATTAGTGCTTTATTAATTAAGTTGATTGGTTTGTAATCAATGATCGTATAAGCAAGATTTATAGATTGAGATAATTAATTTAATTTACTTTAAATTAATTAGAGATGATTTAATTCATTTAATTCATTTTAAATTAATAATATATGGTGTGATTGTTAATCTTTGTTTATATATGGATGATATGGTATACCTTATATGGGTTGAATCTCGGATATGAGATTAGTAATGATATGTGATATGGATGCATTGGTTGCATTGTGATGATGAATTGGATTATCTTCTGAGAATGATAATATGGATTATCTGTGGTGATAATTATCTATTGTGATGATATAAATTATCTATCTGTATGTATATAGATAGTTTAATCTAATTGTTTTAAACTTAAAACAACTTGGACCTAAAAGACATGTTTTGGATTTCGATGAGACCGGAATCGGGTTTCCATATTAGGATATCCGAAAACCACATCGATCTAAATTAACGATAGGTCGTGAATCTCAAGTGAAGATAAAGATTCAGAGTGCAAGTGTTATCGTCGTTAACTCTGAGGGTGATTCCAAAATGAGTGTAACGAGATAATGCCTTCGGTTTCTTTCGAACCCGGAACGAACTTGTATGGATTGAATGCTTTCAGAACATCGTCAGGTGGACGATGAGCATTCTAAGAGATGTGTTCTCTAAAGGTAATCGTAGCCTCAAGCCTCATCAACCGGGAATGGCTAAAACAGGGAAGGTTCACCAAGGCTTCGTGGGTAGCCCCCACTTGAGAGTGAGATTTACCCCTGTATAGAAGTCCCTTTTTATTTCAGCTATGTGGGAGGTTGTTTTGCGACAGCTGCCGGGGTTATCTTGTTCGGGACTGTCCAGTAAGGGATGGTTCCGGCCTTGTGTTGCAGGGGTGCGGGCGTACTCCTCGGTACGGTGATCTAGGCCACGTACTGTGACGGGCGGTACCCCAGTAGCCCTTCCATTGTATGGAATCCAAAATCCAATAAGTGTCGTACGTATTAGTTGTGCCCAACTATGTTGGAACGTGAGATGTAAGCATTCTATCTATTTCTGTAATTTATTTGAAAACCCTATACACTATTATAATATCATTGGATTTCCTATCAAATGTTTTGGTTAGCGTAAGGTAAAAACTTTTCCATGTTTATGTGTGGGAAGTCTTACGTGATACCTTTCTTTAAAAAGGTTTTTGAAAGTTAAGCAACTTTAACCTGTTACTCACACCAGATCCATGTCTGACCCGGAGTTTGTTTTTGTTTTTCATAAACTCTTGGGTACTCAAATTTTTACGAGTAGCCAAGGGATTCAGGTTAGCTTTGACGAATTGTGGAGGAGCAAATGAAGCAGGAGGCTTCTGCGTGTAGATATATATAGTTTCCGTTGTGTAATTTTCTCTGAGTTGTTCTTGTGTACTGTATTGAGTTATATAACTGTACAGGTGTTTATAACTGTCTAGTATGAAATGTGTAATCTGTGTAACTCTGATAGTTGTTGTATGTCTATGTAATACTTTTGATTATTAATATAATTTATTCGTTCCGCTGTTTAGATTCTGATGTGTTGTTTCTTCTTTCTTCTTTTTATTTATCTTTCTATCCCTTTCTTTCTTATTAATGATGCGTCACTCTGTGGAGATGGATGGCGGGTCATGACAAAAATGGGATTGCATTTGAAGATGGTGCTGAAGACCGGGTATTTTCGAAAGCGAAAGGATTATCTGTCGAATGTGTCTGCACCGGGTTGCTTCGGTATAGAGATTTTATCACCCTTTGTGATGGGGATTCCGGACGTGATTAGTGAATATCCGGATTTGCAAGGGCTTCTTTGGAAGTGCCTTCGGTTTCGTTCGATCTCGGAACAGACCTGTATGGATGTGTGTCTAACGTTACACTTTGAGATGTGAAGCTGGTTTCTATCAAACACATTTTTGTTGGTGGCAAAGAATTTTTTCTCTTAGCTTAACACCCTTCTCTGAGACGTATGAGCTTAGAGGTTATGTAGTTGATGGTTACTAGTGATATATTCCAAAATTGGTAATGTGGCATACGAAGTGCTGCTGATCATTCGTTGATCGAAGCATGCCTTTTGTGAAAAGCGCAGCTTTATGGACGAGACTTCGTCGGACCTCACAACCCGGAATGGTCAAAACAGAAAGGATGCAGCAAGGTTATTTGGGTGTAGCGCCCTCTGAGGGTATGTCATCTCCTTCTGGAAAGAGGTGGTGTCATGGTATGGAGCCCAGATATTTAACCTATGTGAATGCTGTAAATTTATTACTTTGTGGTTGTTGGTGTTGAGGATCCTCGAATAAAGGTCGGTTACGATCGGGGGATGGCATACTCGTGTCAGTGGTTACCTAGTTACAGAGGTAACCCGGCCTTGTGTTGGCAGAGATCCGGTTAGGTTCTCGGGGCGTCCCTCTAGAGGCGTACCCATGTGGCCAGGAAGTTCCTTAACCTGACCATTTGTTGGAAATCCAATCACAAATACGCGCCCTTTACGATTGCAATTGTACAACCTGCCTTTCTTAAATGGTAGCTATAGCAGGCATAATATAATGGTACCTATGCTGGCTAAGATTAATATTATACTTTCAAAATGTTTTCCACACTATGCACTAATAATAATATCAAAAAGATTTTGCGTATCAAGCATGTTTGACTATCATAAGGAGAAATCTTCCCCAAGTGTGCGATTGAATTGTGTGTGTACCAGGAGGCCTTAAGGGAGTTTCATTTTCCAAAAAGCATTGCAGATTTCTTTTAAATTCTTCTGTTAAAGAATAACTATTTTTAAGATCTCACACCGGTCTCATGACTGACCTAGAATTTATCGTTCCTTTTCTAAACTCTATGTGCCCATGCTTTTCCACACGGGCAGCCTAGAGTCAGGTTATTAGTTATTCGGGAGCGAAGTCAAGAAGTATGCTGTGGAGATCTGGAGTTCAGGCTGGATGGTGAGACTTATCATTATACTATGTATTATCCGCTGCGTTGAGATTTTTGTAAGTTTAGTTTTAATATGGATTAGTGTTGTAAAAGCCTAATGTTGACTGGTGTTGTTGTAAACTCTGATAATGTATTGTATAAACTGATATAGTGCTTTTGTTTTAAAGATATTCATTTATCTATTATATATCGTTCCACTGTGAAATGTGAGATTTTGCTTATTGTTTCTATTCTTCTTCCATCTTCTTCTTCTTTAACCCTAATGGTTCATTTTTCCGGCATTCGATTGTGCGGCATTTGATACAATGGAAGTATTGATGTCGACTTTCGAAAGTCAAAAAATTAGGTCGTTGCAGATACATTGATTTCCAATCACTATGCATCTTGGATAGGAACATTTAAAATGGCATACTAGTTTTCATTACGATAAATAATTCACGGTTACAACACTTTATAATTATCACAAAACATACCATTTATAGATTATTTATTAAATATACTTTTAATTAAATTAATTAATTAATATAACAAATTATACCAAGTATATAGTAAAAAGAAAACACCTTTTATTTTAAACAAGATTGGTCATCGAGTTAGGTCTATGTAACAAATTACATAATTGCATTTATGATATTCCCCTAACAATATCAAAATGGTCAACTCCTTGATTACATTTGGCAATATAAATGGGACGATAAGTGTAGACTCTGCACTATATTAGTAATGTCGGTACCATATATGTGAGAATAAAGTACCTGTACTCGACAGATGGTACAGGTATTATGTTGTTCCCCGGAAGGCTGTGGGCGGACTAGTGGACGTAAGTGGGAAATTATATATTTTCATATATTATTGGATTTATATCGTTGCAGATGTGTTCCATGTATGCCTAAATATAAATCTTGAAATTGTAGGATTAAATAATACATACAGTTGAATATGGAAATAAAGGGGAAGTGGTCTTAAAATTTATGAGATAACGTATAAAGGAAATTGAATGATAAATTTGGGTTTATTGGGTGATTGATATAGGTTATTAAACATAAATTTGAAGTTGTTATTAATTAAAGTGGGATTTAAGTAGTATTTCAATCCATTAGGATAAAATGTGTAGCAATGTAAATTTCTACAGATTATCCGGTTTTAGTACAAAAATGTATTGTTTAAAATAACAAGCAATATGCCTAAAAGAAAGAGATGCACAAAATAGGGACTTTTACCATATTTTGTACAGTCTATTTCAATAATAGAAAAAAGATAATTCCTTATAGTTCCAAATATAACATAAATCCTCTTTCAGGTATTTTATGGAAAGTTATAGAGCTCACGTTTCCTATCGAGGAAGATGTAATTCCAATGCATTAAAATATAGAAGTCCCCAAGTATAAACCAATGTATTGGTCATTATGTTTGTTGGATTAAAATGGCAAGGCACCATTCCGTATCAAATTGCCTGGACTATAGGATAATTCGAATAAAATGGTGCAAAGTTACATTTAGGAAGAACGTCCTATTGATAAGATGACACTAAGAAATGGTAAATTTTAGAAGTTCAAACTGCTAAGGATATCCTAGATGAAGTTGGATTTAAGATTGCGTAAAGGATGGTTAATTCAAGGATTTGGGTTCTTATTAAGAAAAATATATATTATAGTTTGCACACATTAAGGATGCGGAGGCGACTTTTATGGAAAATGAGATTTCAAAGATTTTCATAAGATTTTGAGAAAAAATGGTAAGATTCATTCCAACCATCCCTATGATAAAAAGGAGACTATTTATTTAACAAAACTATCGTGGGGGCATTTACTTAAGCAATAGTTATATGTATATCACCCAATGATAATCTTTGGTTCTAAAAAAATTAGGTTAGGGTTTAAATTAATTTTAAGACTTCACTTAGAATTAGGATTTTAATTGCAAAGTTTGATAGGATATTAAGAACTTCAATTCATTTGATGCTTCATGAGACATTGTCCACTTTCGAGTTACTTTAATATCAGTAGAATGGAGTAATCGATACACTACCGGGATGGTTTAAGGTAATGCATATGTGCATTAAGAGTTGCATATGGCTATGTTCTGTTAAGAGCATATTTGTGCTCAAGCTATTAGTTATGGTGCATGGCCACACAAGTTTAGGTGAGTTAGTAATAATGACTGTAGAGGTTTATTTGTACACATACATTTGTAGTGGTTTAAATTGAGTTTACATGCTAGTAGTAAAATCTATAATTTAAGATAGAAGAATGATCTATTTGAGAGTATTTAGGAGCCCTAAGAGTAAATCTGAGATGCCCATATAGAGCTCTTTTCTAGTACTTTTCCACTTTGGTTAGTATAGTTACTTAGATACTTAGTATTCAACTTAATATGTTCCATAGGTAGGAATGTTGGGATGATAGGTATGGCTGTGAATGTGTCACTAAGACATGCTTTGGATGATGCTTGCTAATGGATGTATTTTATTAATTGTATTAAATATATAGTCCAATTTGTTAATGTCGTCCCACAACACACTTCATCTTATCTATTTTATTTTATCAACAACATGCATATGGATTGAATGGTTGTGCATACATATAAAACTGCCAGTATATTTACATAGGATGTTGCATACATTCTGGATGCATAGCATACACACTTTCATTGTAGGAGGCTGACTAGTTTAGGAGATTGCCTAATTTTGCATTATTTAGAGGTTCATATGCACTCCATACCTATATGTACATGTTACATTCGAAAATTTAAACTAAAAACAATGGTTGCAAGTGGTTAATGGTTGTAGATATCGATTTTTGTGAGTTACATTTTTCCATCTTTAGAGATTTTGGGAAAAAAATCCTTTTAAAGGGGGAGAATGTAACACCCCGAAAATTTTAATAATAACAATTAAAATATTAATAAGGGTAAAACTGTAATTTCACATAAAATGAAAAATAGTAATTTTTATAAATGAAGGAATTTGAGGAATCTAACTTTTCCATTGTGTCAAGTAGGATTTTCCAGCCCAAATTCATATATAAGTTGTTAAAAACGGATATCGTATGAAGAAGATATAGAAATTCACTAGTGCGTATTTCGTGTTTTGTGCCTATTTTGAAATTAAGTTTAAAAACTAACACTAGAATAAAGAAAATTTTATTTGTTAAGAAATAAGTTGAATAGGTATTAATTACTCTAAGAAAAAAAAAGAGGGTACAATGATGTATGTATTTAAAAGCAAAGAAGGAAAAGTATTTAATGCACAAATTTGAAAATGCTTCAAGGGAAAAGCATGAATGATGAAATTATTGTTGTACTTAATATACAGTATATGTTGAATATACTAAAAGTGGATATAACAATATATTTGAAAAGAAAAGAATGTGTATACTTTTATATATTTGGAAAAGTAAAGATAACGATATATGAAAGTAACGAGTTATTGTGAAAGAAACGCAAGGTAACTATATATATATAAAAGATATTTAGTAAAACAAATATTAGATATTTTGAAAAGAAAAGGTAATAGTGTATTAATGAGAGGGGATCATTTATTAAAGAAAATGTAAGGTATGTCATTTCTTATTTGCAAAGAAGAAGGCGAAGTTTGGTTTTTGAAATTTAAAACGTTAACACCATTCAATTAATTTAATTGATTGCTCAATTTATGGTAAAAAATAAGATCGCCAATTAATACACATGTATATACATTTGAATATAAATCTAGGATTCCCCCATAAAGATTAATTATATATATATATATATATATATATATATATATATTGTAACATCCCTCCTTTTTGTACGCTTTAAATCGACAATAAATCACACACGTCAGATTTATACCATACTAAAGGGCGAATTGTTATTGGGGTGAATAAGAAAAGCAGAGAAAGAGAAAAAAACAGAATCTTGCAGTGGAACGACAAAGTATAGTAATCAAATAACAATTTATGAAGCTGTTTACAAAATATTTGATTATACTAATACAATATTGAATCAGAGCTACACATACCAGAGAATAATAAAAAACAATGCAGCAGAACAGTATAAATGTAGTGGAATGATATAATAAATAATAGTAATAATAAAGTCTTTGTCTTCGTCCTCCAGAAATAAGGTCTTCGATTCCTGTAATGCTCAGACTGAACCGAGCGAATTGAAAAGACAAAACACTCGAGTCAGAACTAAAAGATCTTATGTAAGTTAAATCAATAGAAATAAATATGAGTGGAACGGCGTAAGAGATGTTTACGGGATTTGAAATCTCCTATCCAGTGTCAACATGCATGCTGTAACTTAAGAGATGCTCGAGATTCATATCTCCTAAGGATCTGTTAAGCTATTTACTATGTAGTAATATTTCGCTATAATAATCATGTCTATAGTAAAATAAACTTACTTTTAAATAGCGTTAAGGCTTTACATTTTCCACCTTAATACGTAATAGTACCAGTAGTCCATCCAGTATCAGCGTATCTCCAGATCGGGAGACTACCATAAATACTCCACGGGCTACGGGAGAAAACCAAACTCGTACAAGGCGCGATAGGGTAGGTGACACGACACAACTAGGCAATGCCAGGGTAGATATACCAATTAAGCTTCCGGACCAGTAGTAACGCATAGCAGCTACTACCGCCCACCTCAAGCCACACCCTCAAAATCAAAAGGGCCCCAATCAGTCACAATGTAATAGAATGGTATCGAAGGAGTGTGTCTGATAAAAGGTGCTACCTTCTTAGCCAGTTGATGCTCCTGTTTTAGCCACCTTATGCCAACTCACGGGAGTCCGGTCCACGTATATACCTCAAAGGAACGCCGTCGTCATCCTACTTCATTCTGGAATCTCCATGCGTACACGGTTGTTAAAGTGGTTTTCGGAGTTGGCAGAGAGTATGACAACTTCCGATCCCGGTCTCTTTAACAACCAAACGTTATTATAACACCACGGTCATTTCGAAATAATTATACTTCAAAAACAGAATATAATATCCATTTCAGAACCATATAAATACGATATCATTTCCGTTTCAAAACCAAACCAATATGATATCATTTTATTAAAACCCAAATCAATATAATATCATTTTTATTTCAAATATATCCTTTCCAAATACCATAGCACTTTCAACGTTATAACACTTCGAAATCATAACACTTGAAATATAACATTTTCAAATCATAATACTTTGAAACATAACTTCCACTACTTAAATGGTTTAGATATTTAAATATTTAAATTACTTTATATAATAAATAGCTTCTTTAATTTCACAAATCAATTCCAAAACAACTACAATTTCTAGATTTTATATTTAACCAAATCCTAAATCATAAATTTCAATTCAATTCAGTTTCCAAATAAACTATTCCAAATTATATCGATTTCATAGCAGATTTGATCCACAAAATAAACCATTTAAAATTCAATATATTTCAAACTTTAAGTGTTCCACAATTTCAAAAACCAAGTTTGATAATTTCATATATATATATATATATATATATATATATATATATATATATATATATATATATATCAAATTCAATTTTCTATTATTTAGTTTCGAAATATTTACTCAATAAATCCATTTTCATTTAAATAAAACTCAGATTACAAATAACTAACTCTTTCCTTCAATTTATTTATACTTGAAATATTTATTTAATTCTCCTTAAACAAGATCAAGTTATAAATCATATCATTTACAGATCTCAAATTCCGTAAGTTCCGAATCAGTTTCATTTAATAAATTTCTACATTTAATGTAATTTCCAATCAATTTCAAACCTATCTTCTCAGCCTTAATTTTATTAAAAATCGTTATAAACTCTATATAAAATGTAATTCATATAAATACTTAACCATATTACATTTTGATAAAATCAATCTTTATTTTTAAACTCGTTTTATACCAAACAAATTTATACATAGCTAAAAAAAGCAAGAATTTAACTATATATATATAAAGTGACATTTATATAATATCTGAAATCAATATTTATCTAAAACCATATATTTCTTTACAAAACCATAGAAATCATTCCAAAATATTTTTATATATAAATCACAGTGTCTGTATATAATTTTCTATCCTATGGTCAAGTGATACGGATATTTATCATTTCAATCCGTAGTTTAAAATATAAATACGGTTATATATCATTTCAAACCGCAATCCCGAATGAAATAAAAATCCGTAACAGCTTGCAGTTATAACAATATAAAATATAACATTCACTCATCCAATATCAATCGTCAAGCATTTATCACCATCATCATCCAATTCAATCAATAACATCAATATGGAATAGTTAATAAATAACAGATATTTACTAGCAGTTTATATTCAATAATAAATTAAATAACTATTTTATCCAAATAAAATCAAATAAACTGAGATGATGATTCAAAATATGCCAAACAGTCATAAATAAATTTCAATTCACATCATAAATCAGTTTAACAAACATAAGAAATTTTTGAACTTGTGAGTGGGTTAAAACACTCACCTCTTGAATTTAAATCTCATTTAAATTCAAATTAAGTCCAAAATTTGAACGGTCTCTAAATTTATCCAAACTAGCGTCAAAGTTTCCGGAATTTCGATACGATTGCAACAGAACAAACTGTGTCTAAATTCGAGTTCTATGCAAAAGTTATGTAATTTAGAACATTGAAAAAACAAAATTAAATAAATAAATAAAAAGATGAGCACTTCAATTACTAGGCCATGTCGGTGAACGGAAGCATCGTTCCCAGAGCCTACCCTGTCCTCTCACGTACAGAACCTCAGTCGGTCTTCAAACCTATGCGCCGCCCAACGCTGGTCAAGGCGCCGACCACCAGGGCAAACCGCAGCCACAGGTACAAGCCGCCTTCCCAACCACGCCTCGCGAACACTTCCCTACGTCGGACGAAGCTCCAATCTCACAACAGCTGTCGAAAATCGAAACCCTAGGTCAAATTTTCACGACGATCCGACCGTCAAAATCTTCGAACAAACCATGCCGATGCAATCCTCTTGGTCCTCTCTGCAAAACCCCTAAATCAATTCGACGACCTGATGAAGTCGATCCACACGCGATGAACGGCCGTGGATTGTTCTATAATTTCTGGCTAGATAGAAATTCAAACTGGAAAACGAATCACGGATTTGACTTGCGCTCGTCAAGAGCTTCAAATCCGTATATAATTTGATGTGTATTGAGGAGTTTGAATTTTGAAGTAGAAATTTTTGATTTGCAATTGACTGTGAAATTTAGAATTTTTCTATCATTGAGAAAGAGGAGTGGAGAAAGAAAGTACATACAGACAAATGAGAAATAGAGGGCTGCTGGGGTTTATAACATGATATATATAGGTAGGGTTGAAAATAAAAGAACGGATCAGATTGGTTTGGACCGTTGAATGATAAATGGCCCGAAAAGCCCGTTCTGACTCTGCAACGAAATTGGGTCAACCCATATATCAAAATAGATGTTTTAAAATATTTCAAACGCAATGGAATAGGTTTCAAGTCCAAATTCCATCGTATGAAGAAGTTATGCTAAAATAGAGTTATTTCAAATTGATTTCAGTTAAGTTGATTTTTAGGCGTTTCGGGTCTGTACGATCAAACGACAAGCCAGATCGCTACGAAACTTGAAATCCTACAATAATTCACTGTTACAGATCTGATGAAACTGGTTTCGTCGAAATCCGAGTCAGTGGCCAAAATAGCTATTTTCTAGTTAATTAAATAAATTAATATTAAATTAATTAATCACTTTCCAAATTAAATTTTAATAATTTACAATTTCTATCAATTTTGATTTCTTAGCCATTCACAAATAATTTAAACAAATTTAGCTTTCGATTTAAAATTGATTAATTCCTCAATTTCAGAGTTTAATTTCAATTTCATTAAATTCAGAAATTTATAAATTTAAAATTCCAAAATCCATTTATTAACCTTTAAACCTTGTTATTTAAGTCATTTATTACAATAAGGATATAATTAACATTGGTTTATAACATGGTACCTTAATATTTCCCAATTTCATCTTAATCTCTATTTACGTAATACTTAAATATTAATTTTCATTTAATTCCAACTAATCCAATTATTAAATTTAAATTCATAAATCTTGATTCCCATTCTTTTTATTCAATCAATCATTATCCTGTTCATATTTATTATCAACTAACAATTATTACAGTTAATTATCTAATATTGATTTATTTTCAAATTACAGCTTATTACGTATTATTTCGTCAATTAATATAACTTTTAATTATTTCCAATTTACTATTTACAATTAGTTATAACCCTACAATTGTTTTGGGATTGCACTAAATTAGTTATTTATTAACTTGCCTTACATTATTCCCTTTAATTTAGTGATTTCATTATTAAATTACAGATTTTTTTTCTTTACGAACAAAATTACTAAAACTTATTAAATTAACAAAATTTAATTATCGAAAATTACAGGTCGTTACACTCTCCCCCACTCAAAACTTTTCGTCCCCGAAAAGGAAGAAGAAGGGAAAAGAAGAATTGAGAAATCAATATATCTTATTCAAAAATATTAACTTTATAAACAAATAAATTTAAAAAATTAATTATTTTATATAAAATATACCCATTTATAACCATTAAATCTTTTTATACTCAAATTAATAAAGTTTGGAAAACATCTTTCAAAATATTTTCTAAGTCCAAAATTTTCGGAAAATTTCGGCAGAGTCTCCTTTGTACGGAGAGGCTGGGGAGAAAATATAATATCAAATATAACAATATACAACAATATTTCAAAATAATATATCCCACCAACGGGAAAATATATATATAATAGCGCTATAAAACCGTAATCCAAAAACGTACCTATTTGTCGGGCAATTAACGCTTAATTATGAAACCAAAAGCAGTAGCAATTGCTTCCATAACCTGTATTTCACTTATATAATCCAAAAAGAGTTAATAATTATATAAAATGGAATTGTTTGGACAAAAAATGGGCAAACGCATCCAAGTCGTATGATTTAGTCGATTTTATGTTGTTCTTAGCGATTTAGGTGATTTATGCAGATATGTAAAAAGCAGGGACTAAACTGTAAAAGACACACAGATTTATAGTGGTCCGGCCAGAATGTTCCTACGTCCACTTCATATGTTATTCTCTTTCACTGTTCAGATTACAAGTACAAAGCTTCGATTACAAGTGTATGAAAGTTGTCTGAAAGTTCTATCCATGCTTGAGCTCTCAAACTTGTGCCCCATTGTTGTACCCCTGCCCCTCTATTTATAGAGTGAGGCTGGGGGCAGGAGTCTTGGATGTATATAGCTGCTGGTGGGCCTGGGTTGATGTGATCTGGCCTGGCATTGTTGGTTCGGTAATCCCTTCTTTACTTTGGTTCGGTAGGGTAGTATGCTTCTGGTTCGGTTGGGCCTTCTTTGTGTGGGTTCGGTAGTGGTTTGAGATCTTGGTCCGGTAGTGGGGGTGTTCGGTCCTGCTTTGGTTCGGTAGTGGGTGTAGTTGGTCCGGTAGTGGGTTGATTCGTGGATTGGTTCGATAGTGCGAGGAGTGTGGTTGGTTCGGTGGTGGGTGTGGTTGGTCCGGTAGTGGGTTGGTTCGTGGATTGGTTCGGTAGTGCGAGGAGTGTGTTTGGTTCGTGGATTGGTTCGGTAGTGCGAGGAGTGTGGTTGGTTCGGTGGTGCCTTCGTTGTTTCGATTCGGCAGTGCCTTCTTTGTTTCGATTCGGCAGCATTGGTCCGGTGGAAATACGCCCAACATTTGCCCCCCAAAGTGGGGCATATGCCTGCATATGTCGCGCTTTGTTTTTCTTAGTTTGAACACTTTCATTCGGCCCAAGTGCCGGACCAATTGGTCCGGTCATCCTCCGCTTGCCTATAAGTATGGGCTTCATGCCTCTGTCATTCTTTACCATCTGAGAGAGCCGGACCAAACCTCTTTCTGCCGAATCAGGTGAGGTCTCCTTCTGCCGAATGAACTTTATGCTCGAACTACCGAATGATCTTTAGGAAGTATGAGCGCCGAATGAACTTTGAGGCTCGGACTACCGAATGACACTTAGGGAACATGAGTGCCGAATGAACTCTAAGACTCGGACTACCGAATAACACTTAGGGAACATGAGTGTCGAATGAACTCTAAGACTCGAACTACCGAATGAAACTTCTATGTTTTGAATAATGAATGAGATTCCAGGCTGTAGCTATTTGCTTGTTTATATCTCTACACTCCTTGTCCTAACAATATGTTTTCTCGTGTTGCAGATAATGTCTCATAAAGTAGAAACTCGTTCTGACAAGAAGAAATCAAAGGACAAAGGAGAGTCCTCCATAGTGCCCCCAGTTCAGGTAGAACCAAAACGTCATGGACTAACCCCGAGATCGTTAGTAGACGGGTACGGTCCTCAGGAGCTCTTGAACTCACCGCCTGACTGTTTTCCCAGCTCCCTTAAAGATGAGCAGCTTGACGTTATATCTAGATCTTTGGGGATTGACAGAGCGCATATGATGTTGCCGAGGAAAGGAGTGATGCCATATAACCCCCCTGAAGGATATTTCGCTTACAGTAGGTATCACTGCATGTGCGGAGCCATTCCTCCGATCAACGCTTGGATAGTCAGCTTCATCACATACTTGAAGGTGGCCCCTTTCCAGCTTCAGCCCAACTCCTATGCCATCTTGGTGAGTCTGTTTATTATCTTCCAGAGAAAATACGGGCGTCCCCCTTCCAACCGGGAAATTCGATACATGTACAACTTGAGAGGCTACAAGAAGGGGTCTCCATACATTAGCTTAGAATCGGCCGTGTCTTTCAAGCCAGTCCTAGACTTATATTCAAAATTTAGTATGTTCAAGAAGGAATGGTTCTTTGTCAAGGATGACTCTATTTCTTTCCACCGCTTCACCTCTGGCTGTAAGTCGACTTTTATTTATAATTTCCATTCCGACTGCAATGCTCCTCCTTATGTGCTTTGTTTCTTGCTAGCGACAGGTGGCTTTGCGATTGTAGAGAATGATCGTTGGTTCGGATGGATGAGGAAATAGAAGTCATTCCGGAAAAGTAGAGGGCGGCTTCCTATTTGATCAGGAATGCTACTCTTTTGGGGCACAACTTGATTCTACCATGCCAGTCTGTGGTCAAGCAAAGAGACACAGCTGAGGAGAGGGCCGCCAAAGCTAAAGGAGGGGCTACGGCGAAGAGCAGCAAAAGGAAACCCTTCTCGAAACATCCAATTGCCGGGGGGAAGAAACCTAAGAAGTCCGATGGACCCTCCCCCAGCACATGTCCAGATGTCCTGGAGGAGGAAGATGTAGAGGAGGAAAGAGGCGAGGATGAAGGAGGTGAGGCGGAGAGTGGAAGTGGTGGAGAAGGTGATGGTGATGGTCATAGCAATGACGGTGGCGACGGACAGAGTGGTGATGGCATTGGGGCTTTGTCTTCTGAGCAAGCAGGTGTGATCCAGCAGTGGACAGATGACGCTTTCCGCCTAGCTTTTGAAGGGTTGGAGGAAGGATCGGTTTCAGTGGAGAAGCCTAAGAAAGCTGACAAGGCCGAGACAGACGCTGATTCATCTTCTAAGAGCACTTCAGCTAAGGCAATTCCTGCGATTCAAGATGAATTTTTGACTCCTGCCGACTCCATTTATGATAAGGATTTAGGAATATTTTATGGTCAGCTCCCGTCCTGGAATGAGATCCAGGACTTATTGCAATATCCCACTCCTCCCTAGGGTTTGTATAACAAAAGCGTCTCTTTACTCTTCTTAACTTGATATATTTCTTGAATTATAGTTCAATGTATGCTTGTACACTTGGTTTTTATCACAGAAGCGGGTAAGGTGGCCAAGACATCAGATGTTCGGCACCGTCTTGAACAATACAAACTTCTCAAAGCTTCTGCTAAATCAAAGCCTCCGACTAACCGCCCTGGAGACGTAGTCGGCTACCGCCCTCTTCTTAGAGTTACCGAAGAGGATATCCAATGGAAGAAGAGGAGTCGTTCCTTGTTTGAACCCTCACCTGGTCCTCAGTCTCCAACTCAGCCTCTTCGGGATACCACGAAGAAGAATACTGAATTTATACCTCCTCCGCACCCATCTGAAAATCCTGTCGTTACCCGGATAGGCCATCCCGGCTTGGCCCGTAATCCGTTTGCAGGTCATCCGGATCTGGATCCGGGTTCTTGCGATATTATCTTAGATGAGGCTACCAGTGAGCACCTTCTTCCCCGTAATCCTATGGTAAGAGTATTGGATGAAGCTAAGTCCCTGGACCTTGATTTGCTTACCACTCGGGTCGTAACTTTGGGGGACAAAGCTAAGGCAAACATTGACCGGGTTGCTAAGGAAACCAGGAAGCTGATGGGGCATCATGCCCGACTGGTCAAGGCTGGAGAAGAAATCGGGAGAGCTAACATTCGACTGCGGTTAATGGTTTCCGACCAGGCCAAACAACTTGCTGATCTGGCCATTCAGATCTCTCAACATGAGGCCGCTTCTAGGCAATTAAAGAAAACCATGGAAGAGGCCAGCAGGGCAGAGTTACGGAAAATGGAGGCTGTTTGTAAGGAACAGATTGATATGGCTATTGCAACGGTGGATGAGGTTCAGAAAGCGGATCTCGAGCGGGTACAGGAGTTATCCGAGAAACTTGAAGCCGTAGAGCTTGCTTAAACCAAGCTAAAGGAGGATATGGAGGCGATGAGGAAATCCTTTCAGGTTGACTGCTCGCGATACCAATCGGAGAGGGATGCTTCCACTGCAAAGCTGTTGGCTTCTGAGGATCGAATAAGGGAGTTCGGGGAGAATGAGGGGATAATGGATGAGATGCTTCAAGATATATACTTTCGCACTTGGAAACAGGGCAACTTATCTTGGATGGATGATTATCCCCGAGTCATGGCCAGGATTTATCTCAGGGCCCTGGATGAGGCTAAGGCCGATGCAGATAAGGAGGGTGGCGTGGCCTTTAGAATGGACGTGGTTACGGCTCAATTCACCAAGGAGGAGAAAGCGGCGGTGAAGGAGGGTATGCGGCTGCTTACTGCTGAGGAGGTTGGTGTGCAGTTAGAGGATGATGATCAAGGAGCAGATGCTGGTAAGTCTTCCCTTTTAGCTTTTCGTAACTTGATTTCTTATTGTTTATTTAATGGATTCTTCTCCTGAATTGGACAGGCGGAACCTCTGAAGCACCAACTACCTCTGGTCAACATGCTGAGAGTTCCAATCCTACGGTTAAGTAGATCTCGGAGGGCCAGTAGGATAGAGGTGAAGCTCCGATGCAGCCGACTCCTTGACTTGATCTGGATATCTTTTGGTTTACTTGACATTGCTGTCTATGGGAGTCTCAAAACATTAATGTAACTTTTAGGCTGTAATTATGTTATTCGTAACGAACGACTTTATTCTTGGCATGTAATTTTTAACTTAAGCTGATTCTGTCATATTTGAATGCTATCGTTATTTTGGTGTGTTGCATAAGAAATATAGCTGTGCATATTCCTGTAATTCAATTGTTTTTGATGTCAAATTCTTGCTTAAAATATAATTTCATATCTTGCAATGTTAGTGTGATGTGCGAATAAATTACAACTACGTATTCATATACAAAAGAAGAAAGTACCGCCCTTCATGTTTTAGTCGTAGATGGTTGCTTTGAATGTCTTGTATGACTGAGCATGGAATGCAGCTGGATGACCTGTCATCCAGTTGTGAGTTCCTATTCCCATTAACGAGCGTCTCTATTTTGTGTCATGTACTTTAGAGATCGTTATAGAGGATAGGAGGAAAGTTTTTAAACAAAATAGAAATATAAGAAATAGTAAAACTTCCAATCACGGAAGGCCTGCGATGTGCTTAAGTTCGTGGAAAACGGGTTTTGTAGTCACTTTCCCTAGGTGTGGGTCTTGGAGACATTTGTCACCCATCTTACGCCTCCGCGGGGAGTTTCTCTTTTTTACCACAGCCGTACCTAAGACACTCGGAGCCGAGATCGCACACAGTAACTACCCGGGCCATTATGGCCCGTAATCGTGGGTATTATTCGATTTACCGTGGTCGGCTAGCATGGGTGCCGATCGTAAACTGTAAACTACCCCTGGCTGGCCACACCTTATGTTGGGGCTTAAAGTAGGTTCACAGTTGCAGGCGAGCCGAACGCCGTAATGAGCTGCCTCGGCTATAGTCGGCCTTCTCGGTGGCTTATAATCGGCTCATTACAGTTGGCTTTAAGGGCCGATCGCGAGCAATGAGTTAACCCGCAGCAGACGGATGCTGGAGCAAAAGTGTCTCATTGGCGAGGGCATAGAATCGTATAGTACCTGTTAGGTCTTGTCCAGGTGAAGTCGCGCTGTGATGTGTCTTGAATGGAAATGCCATTACATAGGATTTTGTTCAATAGAAAAGGATAAAGTTAGCAAGCAGCCAAGATATAAAGGAACAAGTTAAAAAAGAGACAAGTTTTTAAAGCGGTTCGGCACGAAAATGCCTACGTCCACTGATTCTCTTTGTTAATTTACTTCATATGGGCAGTACAAGTTAAGAAAAGTATTGACGAAGGTGTTGGATGTTCCATGCCCTCTGGAACACCTCTCCGTCCACTGTTGACAAAATATAAGCTCCGTTGTGGAGATCTTTATGAATTACCTATGGACCGTCCCAGATTGGATCTAGTGCACCGGGGCGTGGGAGGATTCGTTTGAGGACAAGATCTCCTTCTTGTAAGCTACGATGCTTGACTTTGGAGTTGTATTGCGCTGCCACTTTTTGCTTGTGAGTTGCTGCTTTGAGCGTTGCATCATTTCTTCTCTCTTTAATTAGATCCAAAGACATGTGAAGGAGTTCTTCGTTCGCTTCTGGGTTATAGTGGATCATGTGGTGGGAAGGCACTACAGTTTCGACTGGGAGCATGGCCTCCGATCCGTACGCCAAAGAGAAAGGAGTATGCCCCGTTGATGTTCTGAAAGATGTGCGTTAGGCCCAAAGTGCCGTAGGAAGTTCATCCACCCAAGCGCCTTTCGATTTTTCAAGCTTCTTTTTTATTAGAGTTTTGAGATTTTTTTTGACAGCTTCGACTTGTCCATTAGCCTGGGGGTAAGCCACAGATGAGAAGCTTTTGTGAATTCCGTGCTTTTGGCACCAGTCGGCAAACTCTTCGCTATCAAACTGAAGTCCATTGTCCGATATGATTTTGAGTGGAACCCCGTACCTGCATAGAACATTTTTGATCAAGAAGTTAATAACTTTTGCCGAGGATATTTTATTTAGAGGTTCTGCTTCCACCCATTTGGTGAAATAGTCGACTGCCACTATAGCATATTTGGCTCCGCCTCGGCCCCCCGGCAGTTCGCCAATCAAATCAACTCCCCATACTGCAAAGGGTCAAGGGCTGGTCATTTGAGTAATCTCATTTGTTGGTGGTCGAGGAATCTTAGCAAACTTCTGACATCTGTCATATTTTTTGACGAAGTCCGAGGCGTCTTTGTTTAAGGTGGGCCAGAAATACCCATATCGGAGTATCTTCTTTGCCAGAGTCTGCCCTCCAGTGTGATCTCCGCAGCTACCTCGATGGATGTTTGATAAGATTTCCTTGGCTTCCCTTCCAGCGACACACCTTAATAAGGGGTTAGAGAAGCCGCGCCGATAGAGGATGCCTTCTTGTATTGTGTAGCGGAAAACTCTCCTCAAGATTTTCTTGACTTCGTTATGCTCGTCGGGCAGTGTGCCATCTTGTAAGAATTTTCGGATGGGAGTCATCTAAGTTTCCTCTTCGGTTGCAGCTATCAGATTCACTTGCTCGAAACTCGGGGTTAGTTGCCTTGAGATGGCCACTGTTTCGGAAATGGTGTCGTCTTTCATGCTAGCTTGCTTTTCCAATTCGTCGGCCTCTTGGTTCTCTTCCCGAGGAATGTGTTTGATTAAATAGTGATCCAATTGATCGAGTAGCGGCTTGGTCTTCTTTAGATATGCTGTGAGTCGTTCTCCTCGAGTCTGAAATTCTCCTAGTATTTGGTTTACAATAAGTTGAGAATCACTATGAAGACATAAAGAACTGACTCCAATCTCTAAGGAAAGGTCTAATCCAGCTATTACTACTTCATATTCTGCATCGTTGTTGGTAGCAGCGAATTCCAACCTTAGAGCATAATGTAGCTTCCTTCCCCTGGGAGTGATTATTACAATACCTGCCCCCGAGCCCTGTTCGTTTGATGCTCCATCAACAAAGAGATTCCACTTGATGTCTTTTGCTATTTCAGATTGCTCCTTACCTTCATTGGTAGTGAATTAGGCAATGAAATCGGCCATGGCTTGTCCCTTGATGGCGGTGCGAGGATGGTAGGTGATATCATATTGACTCAGTTCAATGCACCATTTAAGTAGTCGTCTAGAAGTGTCGGGACGATGGAGTACCTGCCTTAGCGGTTGATCGGTTAGAACTCTGATGGAATGAGATTGGAAATAGTGTCGCAGTTTCCGTGACGTGATTTGTAAACAGTATGCTAGCTTCTCAAGTTTAGGATATTTGGCTTCTGCCCCCGTTAACCTCTCGCTTACAAAGTATACTGGCCGTTGCGCGTAATTGTCTTCTCTCACCAAAGCGGCGCTTAGAGCATGAGATGACACAGCAAGGTATAGGTATAGCTCTTCGCCATCATTTGGAGTTGAGAGTACTGGTGGTCTATGGAGGTGTTCGATTAGGTTAAGGAAGGCTGTTAAGCATTCGTCAGTCCATTCGAACTTTCCTTTTCTTTCTTTAGAGCCTTGAAGAAGGGGACGCACTTGTCAGTCGCTTTAGAGATGAATGTGCTTAGGGCGGCCACCTTCCCATTTAGGCTTTGCATTTCTCTTCGAGTGAAAGGTATCCTGATATCTTTCAGGGCTCGGACTTGTTCGGGGCTTGCTTCAATTCCTCTGGCATGGACGATGAATCCCAAGAACTTTCCCGATGATACTCCGAAGGAGCACTTTAGAGGATTCAGCTTCATTCCATATTGGCGAAGTACCTGAAACATCTCGCCCAGGTGGCTTACGTGATCGTCGGCTTTCCATGACTTTACTAGCATGTCGTCCACATAAACTTCCATAGTTCGTCCTATTAGTTCTGCGAACATCTTGTTGATGAGGCGCTGATAAGTAGCTCCGACATTTTAAAGTCCAAAAGGCATTACTCTGTAGTAGTACAATCCCCGGTCAGTGATGAAACTAGTGTGGTCTTGATCGGGAGCGTGCATAGGAATTTGGTTATATCCTGAGTATGCGTCCATAAAAGATAAGAGTTCGTGTCCGACTGTGCTGTCCACAAGCTGGTCGATTCAGGGGAGTGGGAAGCAATCCTTTGGGCAAGCGTCATTTAAGTTGGAGAAGTCAATGCATGTTCGCCACTTCCCATTAGCCTTATTTACTAGTACCGGGTTAGCGATCCACTCTGGGTAGATGGCTTCTCGTATGAAGTTATTGGCAAGTAGGTTCATTACTTCTTCATCGAGGGCTGCTGATCGTTCTGCCCCCATACTTCTCTTTTTCTGCTTTACTGGCACCTTGATAGGATCGATGTTTAGTACGTGGCATGCCACGTCTGGGGAGATTTCAGTCATGTTAGAGTGCGTCCAAGCAAATACATCCAAGTTGTGGCGGAGAAAATCAATGAGTTGATCCCTCAATTCTGCTCTTAGCTGAGATCCGATTTTCAACAGTCTACTTGAGTCGTGTTTGTCTACAGATACAAACTCCATAGCCTCTGCAGGCTCGACGGTGGCCTCCTCCTCTTTGTCTTTGGGGTCTAATTCATTGAAAGGATCACTGGTATATCGAAGAGGAGGGGCTTTCTTTAGTTGCTATGCTTCCAAGTTTTTCATGCAGAGAGTATTCTCTACATTCTTCCCTCTATCCTTCCTGCGATTATTGCGAAGTTCGGTTACATAGCAATCTCGAGCGGCGTCTTGATCTCCCTCTACTTCCCCTATTCCATTGTCTGTTGGAAATTTCATCTTCAGACACCACGGGGCCAAGACAATTTGGAAGTCAGACAAGGCTGGTCTTCCTGAAAAGGCGTTGTAGGCCGAGTGGTTATCTATTAGCACAAATGTTTGTTTCCGCACAACGGAGCGGGAGTGACTTTCTATTTCAACAAAAAGGCCAATTGCCTGAGGGGCATCTTCGCGTCTCCAGTGAAACCGTGTAGTGGTTTGTTGTAGGGAGACACATCCTTCATTGACAGCTTCATTCTGTCGAAAGCATGCTTGAATAGGATATTCACCGAGCTTCCAGTGTCTACTAGAATTCGGAAAACTTCGGCTGGGCCGAACCGGGCAGAGATGACCATAGGATCCATGTGAGGGTACTGCCTTCCTTCTAGGTCACTCCTATTGAATGTAATGTCATTATTCTCTTTTCGCTTCGGGTGGCGTTCTTCCATAACAGAATTAACGTAGCCTTCATTGTTTCTAAGTGACTTTCCATATCTTTCCACCTCTGCCCAGCTTCTGTCGGCGATGTGCGGTCCTCCCGATATGGTATGGACCACTATCTTCTCTTGACTGGAGCCACTGGTGTTGCGATTTCCCCCTCCTGTTTCTGGAAGGGGTAGCCTTGGGTTTTCATTGGCAGGAGCTGAGGTCCCGTTCTGACCTTTTACATAGCGTTCCAGTCTCTTCCTTCTGATGTGTTCTTCAATTAAGTCCCGGAGATGATGGTATTCATTGGTATCATGCCCATGAGATTCGTGGAAGCGGCAGAATTTTCCAGACTTAATTGCATTATCTGATTCCTTCTTGTACGGGGGGCGTCTATATTTAACTTCGTCTTGGGTGGCCAGGAAGATGTTTTCGATTGTTTCATTCAAAGGAGTGTAAGTGTCAAATCTCGGTCCTGGCCGATATAGACGTTTTTCTCCCTTCTTTCCCCCAGCATTATCTCTAGAGTCATTTCTTCGAACGTCCTTTGCTACAGCGGGTGTGTTGCCATGAGCTTCCTTGGTTTGTTGCCCTGTTTGTCTTTCAGTGGCAGCGTCTTCAAGTCTCATATATCTTCCGGCTTTATGGAAGAAATCGGGTAAGGTAGATGGTTTTTCTTTCGTTAATCTTCTAGCAAACTTAGTATCCGGATGCACACCACTACAGAGGGCCATTAAGATAAGTTTCTCATCGGCATCTTGGACTGTGGCCGCTGCAGTATTGAATCGGGTTAGATATTGCTGCACTGTCTCTCCAGGCTTCTGTTTGATATTAGATAGGGAATAAGCGTCCTTGGGTTGTTCTACATGAATGCGGAACTGGATGATGAACTTTTCTTTCAACATTTTCCATGAGCTGATGGATCCTTGGGGTAGGTGGCTGAACCAGGAGGTAGCTAGATCTGCCAAGAATAGTGGAAAGCATTTGCACAATACTCCTTCTGTGGCTCCGCTCATGAGCATATGCTGTGTGCATCTCTGCAAGTGTACAACGGGGTCAGAGATTCCCTTGTAAGGTTCCATTTTTGGCATTTTCCATTCTCGAGGGGTGATGGCAATTTCGATATTGCGGGTGAAAGGGCTGGTTACCCTAGCGCCTATCCCTCGATCTCTTTGATCCCGTTGGACGCACTCTCTGAACAATCGCGTCATCCTTTCATCAGAATTTGGAGCAGATAGAAATGAGTTTGGTTCTTCTCTGCGGGATTGATTCCGTCCAGATGATCTGTAGGGGTGGTATCGTCTATCACTCCTAATATTTTCCAGTGGCTGTCTCTGGTCTTCTGGGAGCATGCTAGGGTCAGCTACAGTTGGCCCTTGCCTTGATCTTCCCCTGCTGGGTTCTGTTCTGAGCACTTCCTCGGGTCCAACTTCGGGCTGGACTCTAGCTTGGCCCCGTTCATTGGTGTTTCCATGGCTAAGTAGCATGACCGGCTCAGCCACAGCCGACCCTCGCCTGGTACCTCCCCCGTTGGGTTTGGTTCCAAGTGTTTCCTCGGGTCGGAGTTCGGGCTGAGTTCGGGCTCGGCTCCTATCATTGTTGTTCCTGTTGCTAGTTTCTTCGAAGAAGAAAGATCTTTGTCAACTCCGAGATCCTCCTGATTGGGACTCATCCCATGATTCAGTGTTGCGGTTGGATTCTTCGGCATCCCTTAAGCGTGACATGAGTCGGTTCACCAAGGCTTCTTGTTGGGATGTGAAGCGATCAATTACTTCAGCCACAACCCTGTCTAGATCTGCCCTAGTAATTGCTGCCGGCTGTTCTGTGGCAGGGGCTGTTGGATTTGCCTGATTTCTATTTTGTACTGCTGTTGGAACGGGACGATTCTCTTGATCTATGATTACTGGATCGGGAACGCTACTAGTTGCGATGTTCTTTCCTTTGCTAACATCTTTCTTCTGCCTGGGTGGCATGTCTTCCAAGCAATGAGCGATGCTATCGGAAAGAAGTTTAAGTGGGAGAAGTTAAAGCTTCTAGCTCGAGCTCTCAGTGAAAGCACCAAAAATGTTTGCACAAAAAATGGGCAACGCCTCCAAGTCATATGATTTATTCGATTTTATGTTGTTCTTAGCGATTTAGGTGATTTATGCAGATATGTAAAAAGCAGGGACTAAACTGTAAAAGACACATAGATTTATAGTGGTTCGGCCAGAATGTGCCTACGTCCACTTCATATGTTATTCTCTTTCACTGTTCAGATTACAAGTACAAAGCTTCGATTACAAGTGTATGAAAGTTGTCTGAAAGTTCTATCCGTGCTTGAGCTCTCAAACTTGTGCCCCATTATTGTACCCCTGCCCCTCTATTTATAGAGTGAGGCTGGGGGCAGGGGTCTTGGATGTATATAGCTGCTGGTGGGCCTGGGCCGATCTGATCTGGCCTGGCATTGTTGGTTCGGTAATCCCTTCTTCACTTTGGTTCGGTAGGGGTAGTATGCTTCTGGTTCGGTTGGGCCTTCTTCGTGTGGGTTCTGTAGTGGTTTGAGATCTTGGTCCGGTAGTGGGGGTGTTCGGTCCTACTTGGGTTCGGTAGTGGGTGTGGTTGGTCCGGTAGTGGGTTGGTTCGTGGATTGATTCGGTAGTGCGAGGAGTGTGGTTGGTTCGGTGGTGGGTGTGGTTGGTCCGATAGTGGGTTGGTTCGTGGATTGGTTCGGTAGTGCAAGGAGTGTGTTTGGTTCGTGGATTGGTTCGGTAGTGCGAGGAGTGTGGTTGGTTCGGTGGTGCCTTCATTGTTTCAATTTGGCAGTGCCTTCGTTGTTTCGATTCGGCAGCATTGGTCCGGTGGCCCTGGTCCGGTGGAAACACGCACAACAAGAATACTTATAGTTGTTTCAACCACTAACAAACAAATCAATAATAATCATTTGCAGTCACAGCATACAACCATCACATAGAATCAACACAATTCAATTACCCAATCATATCAAACAAAACAAATAGTTATTCGGGTTCAAAAACTTTAAATTGTACAGAATGAAAAAATAACTACTAAGTGCACCATTTAATCAACAGCCTTAGATGAAACTAGATAGGTTATTCATACATCCAAATAATTTTAAAGTATCCTTGCGTCAAGTAACCATAAACCAAACAAATAATGATTTCAGCCAATAGATCAAGTTCATTCTTGTTAATTTTATTTCATACATTTGTTGTTTGATTTCCTTTTCATTGCATATAATGATTTATCTTTTTAATTTACATTTATTTCTTGCAAATTTTCATTTATTTTCATTCAATTATCCATAGTATTCATGTTCAATTCAATTTCTTAGCATTCCAATTAATTCACTTAAGTTTATAACAACTACAATATCAAGTTCTTATTTATTAAAGAATATCATTGAATACTTTCATTATTTCAAATATTTCTTGTAAAATTTCCCATTACATTTTCTTTTAGCATTTTAACTTTTTATAGTTGGTAAGTTATATATATATATATGTGTGTGTGTGTGTGTGTGTGTGTGTGTGTGTGTGTTAAAGAATGCAATTGAAAATTATACAAGTTTAACTTATTCCATTTAGAGGTTCCAATTATTAATTAGTTAGATTCCATTTCACTAAGATAATTGAAATTATTAATTAATGGAAACTTAAGAACTAAATATCGGGTCAAAATTTCGAATCATTTTTAAATAATAGATATATGTATATTATATTTAAAACAATTTGACATTTATATTTGTTTATCAAAATAAATCAGTAGTAAAACTATTACAGTGGCCTTCACACTATGAAACTCGAAAATGAATGTCGATGATGTGTGCGCTCATCATCGAAATTATTTCCCAACGACATAGAGGGGAGTACATAACTTATTTCTTTCCAAAATTTCTTTAAAACAATTCTTTTAAATTATTTTAAAATATTTATAATAGAAAATACTTCTAAAAATATTATTACTATATTCCAAAATCATTCGAAAGAAACTTTCAAAACCCCGGAACTTAAGTTCTAAAATTCTAGTTTATTCTCAATTATTTTACTTTACAAATCTTATTTCCAACCTATATTCATAAATTTCACTACCTTACGACAATTATATTACAACCAAATATATATCATTTATAAAAAAATTATTTTTTATATATAGAAAATATAATAGGCAAAATTATTTCATTCACCTATATTTCAAAACAAAGATTGTGTCGTTCTATTATATTAAGTGTTTAGAAATCCCTATTGATGTCATAGTGTCCCATGCACCAACCAGAATTTATAAATACAAAACGAAACAAATTAACACAGTATCAAGACCTTTTTATAACACTAACAAATATGCTCTCTCATATATATATGCTCAGCTACTCATCATAGGGTATTACTACCCTATTAATAAAGAGTCAAACCCCATAAAGCTAAGTTTATCGCTAAACCAAAGCTCTGATACCAGATGTAACATTCTGCCTTTTTCTACGCTTTAAATCGATGATAAACCACGCATGTCAGACTTAAACCATACAAAAGGACAAATTGTTATTGGGTGAATAAGAAAAGCAGAGAAAGAAAAAAAATAGAATATTGCAGCGGAACGACAAAGTATAATAATCAAATAACAGTTCATGAAGCTATTTATAAAATATTTGATTATACTAATACAATATTGAATCAGAGTTACACATACCAGAGAATAATAAATAACAATGCAGCAGAACAGTATAAATGTAGTGGAATGATATAATAAATAATAGTAATAATAAAGTCTTCATCTTCATCCTCCAGGAATAAGGTCTTCGATTCCTGTAATGCTCAGACTGAACCGATCGAATTGAAAAGACAAAACACTCGAGTTAGAACTAAAAGATCTTATGTAAGTTAAATCAATAGAAATAAATATGAGTGGAACGGCGTAAGAGATGTTTACGGGATTTGAAATCTCCTATCCAGTGTCAACATGCGTGCAGTAACTTAAGAGATGCTCGAGATTCATATCTCCTAAGGATCCGTTAAACTATTTACTATGTAGTAATATTTCGCAAATATGATAATGTCTATAGTAAAATAAACTTACTTTTAAATAGAGTTAAGGCTTTAAATTTTCCACCTTAACACGTAATAGTCCCAGTAGTCCATCCAGTATCAGCGTATCTCCAGATCGGGAGATTACCCTAAATACTTCATGGGCTAGGGAGAAAACCAAACTCATACAAGGCGCGATTGGGTAGGTGACACGGCACAACTAGGCAATGCCAGGGTAGATATACCAATTACGCTTCCGGACCGGTGATAACGCCTAGCAGCTACTACCGCCCACCTCGAGCCAAACCCCCAAAATCAAAAGGGCCCCAATCAATCACAAGGTAATAGAATGATATCAAAGGAGTGTGTCTGATAAAAGTTGCTACCTTCTTAGCTCGTCGATCTCTCCTGTTTTAGCCACTTTATGCCAACTCACGGGAGTCGGGTCCATGTATATACCTCAAAGGAACGCAGCCACTATCCTACTTCATTCTGGAATCTCCACCGCATACACGGTTGTTAAAGTGGTTTTCGGAGTTGGCGGAGAGTATGACAACTTTTGATCCCGGTCTCTTTAATAACCAAACGTTATTATAACACCACAGTCATTTCCAAATAATTATACTTCAAAACCAGAATATAATATCCATTTCAAAACCATATAAATACGGTATCATTTCTGTTTCAAAACCAAACCAATATGATACCATTTTATTAAAACCCAAATCAATATAATATCATTTTTATTTCAAATATATCCATTCCAAAAATCATAGCACTTTTAACGTTATAATACTTTGAAATCATAACACTTGAAATATAACATTTTCAAATCATAATACTTTGAAACATAACTTCCACCACTTAAATGGTTTAAATATTTAAATTACTTTATATAATAAATAGCTACTTTAATTTCACAATTCAATTCCAAAACAACTAGAATTTCCAGATTTTATATTTAACCAAATCTCAAATCATAAATTTCAATTCAATTCAGTTTTCAAATAAACTATTCCAAATTGTATCAATTTCATAACAGATTTGATCCACAAAATAAACCTTTTAAAATTCAATATATTTCAAACTTTAAGTATTCCACAATTTCAAAACTAAGTTTGATAATTTCATATATATATCAAAATTAATTTTCTATTATTTAATTTCGAAATATTTACTCAATAAATCCATTTTCATTTAAATAAAACTCAGATTTCAAATAACTAACTGTTTCCTTCAATTTATTTATAATTGAAATATTTATTTAATTCTCCTTAAACAAGATCAAGTTATAAATCATATCCTTTACTGATCTCAAGTTCCATAAGTTCCACATCGGTTTCATTTAATAAATTTCTACATTTAATGCAATTTCCAATCAATTTCAAACCTATCTTCTCAGCCTTAATTTTATTAAAAACCATTATAAACTCTATATAAAATATAATTTATATAAGACTTAACCATATTACATTTTAATAAAATCAATCTTTATTTTTAAACATTTTTTGTACCAAACAAATTTATACATAGCTAAAAAAATCAAGAATTTAACTATATATATAAAGTGACATTTATATAATATCTAAAATCAATATTTATCTAAAACCATATATTTCTTTACAAACCATAGAAATCATTCCAAAATATTTTTATATATAGACCACAGTGTCTGTGTATAATTTTCTATCCTATGGTCAAGTGGTGCGGATATTTATCATTTCAATCCGTAGTTTAAAATATAAATACGGTTATATATCTGCAATCCCGAATGAAATAAAAATCCATAACAACTTGCAGTTTATAATAATATAAAATACAACATCCACTCATCCAATATCAATCGTCAAACATTTATCACCATCATCATCCAATTCAATCAATAACATCAATATAGAACAGATAATAAATAACATGTATTACTGGCAGTTTATATTCAATAATAAATTAAATAACTATTTTATCAAAATAAATTCAAATAAACTGAGATGTTGATCCAAAATATGCCAAACAGTCATAAATAATTTCAATTCACATCATAAATCAATTTAAGAAACATAAGAAATTTTAGAAGTTGTGAGTGGGTTAGAACACTCACCGCTTGAATTTAAATAGAATTTAAATTCAAATAAACCTAAAATTTGAACGATCTCTGAATTTGTCCAAACCAGCGTCAAAGTTTTCGAAATTTCGATACGATTGCAACAGTACAAACCGCGCCCGAATCTGAGTTTGTGTGCAAAAGTTACGTAATTTAGAACATTGAAAAATCAAAATTAAATAAATAAATAAAAAGACGTACACTTCAATTACTAGGCATGTCAGCGAATGAAAGCATCATTCCCAGAGCCTACCCCATCCTCCCACATACAGAACCTCGCTCAATCTTCAAACCCACGCACCGCCTAACGCTGGCCAAGGTGCCGACCACCAGGGCAAACCGCAGCCACCTGTACAAGCCGCCTTCCCCACCACGCCTCGCGAACACTGCCCTACGTCGGACGATGCTCCAATCTCATAGCAGCCGTCGAAAATCAAAACCATAGGTTAAATATTCACGACGATCCAGCCGTCAAATCATTGAGCAAACCATGCTGATGCAATCCTCTTGGTCCTCTCTACAAAACCCCTAAATCAATTCGACGATCTGATGAAGTCGATCGACGCGCGATGAGCTACGGATTGTTCTGCAATTTCTGGCCAGACAGGGATTCAAACTAGAAAACAAATCACCGATTTGACTTGAGCTTGTCGAGAGCTTCAAATCCATATATCATTTGATGTGTATTGAGGAGTTTGAATTTTGAAGTAGAAATTTTTGATTTGCAATTGAGTGTGAAATTTAGAATTTGTCTGCCATTGAGAAAGAGGAATGGAGAAAGAAAGTACGTATAGACAAATGAGAAGCAGAGGGCTGCTAGGGTTTATAACAGAATATATATAGGCAGGGTTGAAAACAAAAGAACGGATCAGATTGGTTTGGACCGTTGAACGATAAATGGCCCGATAAGCCCGTTCTGACTCCGGAAAGAAATTGGGTCAACCCATATATCAAAATAGATGTTTAAAATATTTTAAACGCAATGGAATAGGTTTCATGTTCAAATCCCATCGTATAAAGAAGTTATGCTAAAATCAAGTTATTTCAAATTGATTTCAATTGATTTCAATTAACTTGATTTCTAGGCGTTTCGAGTCCGTACGATCAAACGACAAGCCCGATCGCTACAAAACTTGAAACCCTACATTAATTCACTGTTACGGATCCGATGAAACTGGTTTCGTCGAAATCCATGTCAGTGGCCAAAATGGCTATTTTCTAGTTAATTAAATTAATTAATCACTTTCCAATTTAAATTTTAATAATTTACAACTTCTATCAATTTTGATTTCTTAACCATTCACAAATAATTTAAACAAATTTAGCTATCGATTTAAAATTAATTAATTCCTCAATTCAGAGTTTAATTTCAATTTCATTAAATTTAGAAATTTATAAATTCGAAATTCCAAAATCCATTTACTAACCTTTAAACCTTGTTATTCAAGTCTTTTATTACAATAAGGATATAATTAACATTGGTTTATAACATGGTACCTTAATATTTCCCAATTTCATATTAATCCCTATTTACGTAATACTTAAATATTAATTTTCATTTAATTCCAACTAATCCAATTATTAAATTTAAATTAATAAATCTTGATTCCCATTCTTTTTATTCGGTCAATCATTATCCTATTCATATTTATTATCAACCAACAATTATTACAATTAATTATCTAATATTGATTTTTTTTCCAAATTACAGCTTATTACGTATTATTTCGTCAATTAATATAACTTTGAATTATTTCCAAATTTACTACTTACAATCAATTATAACCCTACAATTGTTTCAATAAATTGGGATTGCACTAAATTGGTTATTTATTAACTTGCCTTACATTATTCCCTTTAATTTAGTGATTTCATTATTAAATTACAGATTTTTTTTCTTTATGAATTAATTACTAAAACTTATTAAATTAACAAAATTTAATTATCGAAAATTATGTGTCGTTACATACATACATATATATATATATAGGATGCCAATTAACAGAATTGATTAAAATTAATGAAATCAATTTGAAATTGGAAACTGTAATACTAATTAATTGGTACCGGATAAGGTTTTCAATTAAATAAACATACACATATATGTAGAATATCAATCAAGGACGTTAATTGCAATTATTATAATAAAGGTGCAAAACATTAAAGGTAAATAATTAAGTAAAGGAAATAAATTGAAATAAATGGCTACTGATGACATTAAAGGAGAGGGATGAAGATATTACCTTCTCTAAATGAAAATTAAAAGGGAAATAAAATTTTCTATACGTAAAGGTCAATAGCTTGACGACAAACATATAATTGTCTAAACTTGGTTTTCAACTATAAATACATAGCCAAACTCCATTCTTTTCATTTTAAAAACCCGAGCCTCCATCATCATCACCATCTTCTTCTAACTCCTTAAGAAAATTCTTAAAAAATTCCTATTCTCTTTAATAAATTCTCTTAATGAAAATATAGAAAATAAAATGATTACACATCAAATTAAAGGGGAGAAAGAATAAAAATAAAGGAGAAAGGAAGAAGGAAATAAATCAACAAAGGAGAGAGGTGGTGAAATCAAATCAGAAGAGGAATTCCTTAAAGGTGAATGAGCATATTTAAATATGATGATTATATGTAGTTAATTGTGATACACCTTATCTGAGTTAAGTTGTTAAAAACTAGATTGTAAATCATATTGTTTAGATATGAGAATGAATAACGAATTAAGTTGATGCAAACCTGTTACATATGAATTGACTGGGGGTGATTCTATCGCAAATAGCACTCATATGAGGCTCTATAGTAGACGGGCAACATGGACTAATGAAGTGTGTGTGCTTGACATAACGAGAGTTCCATGGTATTCGTGGATACCTGATGCGACATGATCTTGTGTGGTTGATGGATCCCAATGCACGTAATAAGAGGCGTATGCTACGATTGGGAGGTAGACACAGATGCAGGATGAGACTGTTGAATATGCTAGTATATGATTTTTTTTTGATAATAATAAACATATATATATATATATTCATTTAAAGGTATTTGTTATTTTACTATTTTATTTTTACATAATTAAATAAATATTTGCTGGATAAAATAAATAACACATAATTTAAATTCAAATAAATATTTTATTCAAATCAGTATTTTATTATAAATTTGAATAGTACATGTAACAACCCATAAATTTTTGATAATTAAATTTGTTAATTTAATAGGATTTTATGATTTAATATTGAGAGAAATAAAAATTTTGTGATATATTAATGAAAAAATAGCCAGAATAAAATGTAACAATGTTATTTAAAGCTAATTATTAACAATTGAAATGAAATTCCAATAAATGAAATAATGTAAATGTTATACTTGGTTGTAAATTGAATATAAGAAAAAAAAATGTAAATATTTAATTAACTAATGAAATATTATATTGTTAATGGTAATTGTATGAAATTTAGTGGTAGGGAAGCAACTGTGACATTTGCTTGTAAAATATTGAACTTATAAGTGTGGTTAAAGGTTAATGGTAACAATTAATATATATTACCTATTTATTTGGTCTATTAAATTTAATTGGAAATCAATTGCAGTTAATTCACTTAATTAATGCAGTTAAATTAGGTTTAATTGATAATGGTAAAATATTTATTCAATACAGTATAACCAATGAAATTTATCATAGTATGACCTTTGATTCGAATAAAAAAGGATGGAAATCAAGTTTACTCAAATTTATTGGAACTTAGAATATTAACAAGTGAATTTATTAAAATTAATGTAATTAAAGGTTACATTAATGAAAAGTAAGGTGAAATGGCAAAATATTGATACAATGAAATATATCACAATGTTAACTATGTATGTAAGGAAATAATTGGTTTAGAATCAAGATAAATAAACCAATTGGGAGCTTAAAATTTAACTAATGTATAGATTTGAAAAAAATCCAATATAATTGAAAATATAGTGGTTAACACAAATAAAAGATGGAAATGGTAGTATATTAATGAAATAAGATATCAACGAATATTAACTATGTTATAAGTATTAATCGATTGAATATAAAGATTGAAATTCAAAATAAAATCAATTTATTTGAATTAATGTATAATTAATTGAATTTAATTACAATTGTACTTGAACACTGTAATTTGTGAGAATATTTGACACTGAAGCATATGTAGACTTGTTTTAAATTATCTAAATGGTCTATGAAATCAAAAATCAAAAAAATTGGCTAGTTAATTAATTTGAATTAAAAAGTGATTTATTAATTTAATATTTTAATTAGTGTGAAAAGGCCACTGACTCGGATTTCGACGAAACCAGCTTCATCAATCCATAACAGTGAATTATTGTAGGATTTCAACTTTCGTAACATCGAACTTGTCGTTTGATCGTACAAGCTCGAAACGCCTAGAAATCAATTTAATTGAATTTAATTGAAATCAATTTGAAATAGGCTGATTTTTAACATAACTTGTTCGTACGATGAAAGTAGGACTTAAAACTTGTTCCATTGAGTTTAAAACTATCCAAAACATCTATTTTGATATATGGGTTGACCCAATTTCGTTTCAGAATCAGAATGGGCTTTTCGGGTCATTTATCGTTCATCATGTAAATCAATCATGCCCATTCATTCTATTTTTCCGATCTTCCTATAAATTACCTATTATAAACCCTAGTTATTTCTTATACCACATTACAGTACGTACAGAAGTTTATGTTGCTCCTCTTTCTCAATGGCTGAAAATCCAAAATTATCCAATTCAATTTAAGTTCAAAATTCAACTTTAAAATCAAATCTCCTCAAACTATAGCATATTATATATCAATTTGAAGCTCTCGACGAGCGTAATCCACTGAGGCAATTCATTTTTTCAATTGGGATCACCATGTGGCCAGAATTGGGCAAATTAATCTCGGTCGTTCATCACGCATCGATGAATTTTGATCGATCGTCAAATTGATTTGAGGTATTGTAGAGGGTTGTGTCGGGGGTCGATCTGAGGTGTTCGCTTGGATTTTTGGTAGTTGGATCTTCATCAAAATTCAAATTAGGTCACGTATTGTGTGGCGGCAGCTACCGTTTTTGTGCTATGTGGTCGGGGAGTGGGCTGAGGCGCGTGGAGGATGGACGGCGACGTCTGGGCGGTCTGGAGCACATGCGACCTTGTGTAAGCAATGGTGGTGGCTTCCTGCATTCAAACTGAAGGGTGACGAGCGGGATTAGAGTTGCGAATGAAGTAAGTGACGTGGTAATATTTATGTTATTTAATTTAATTTAAATTTGAATTCAAATGTTCTAACGCTTATAACTTTTACATACATGATCGGATTTACGCACGGTTTGATTCACTGGGATCGTATCGAAATTTCAGACACGTTCTTGTTGCTTTGGATGAATTCTGAAATCGTTTGAATTTGGGCCCTAAATTGGATTTAAATTCAAATGTTAGTGTTTTAACCCACTCACAACTTCTAAAACTTCTTATGTATGTAAAATTAAATTTATGATGTGATTGAAAATTTATCTAAGGCTACTTGGTATATTTAAATCATCGCCTAAGTTAATTTGAATATATTTGAATTAAATCGTTATTTAATTTATTATTGAATTTAAATTGCCAGTTAAATACCTGTTATTGATTTTCAATTATTTGTTGATGTTTATTGATTGATTTGGATGATGATTGTGATGGATGGTTGATTGTTGATACTGGATGAATGGATGTGGTATTTTATATCGTTATAATACTGCAAGTTCACTATGGGTTGAAATGATATGTTATCCCACCTTTTAACAAGGCCGAGATATCAAGAGATTAACTGAAAATCAATGATTACTCAGCCCAAATATCGATTATGCATCGCAGGTTCACTATGGATATCGATGAATTTCATCCGAGTCCGGATCAAGCTACAACTGACCTGACACGACAAGCAAAGCCGTAAAAGCAAACGTTTCAAATTTCAAGCCAATCGGAGTTCGTATGATCGAGATACGTTCGATACAAATTTAGGAAGACATGTTGTTCGTATCCATTAGGAAAAGTCTGATTTCGAATCGATCATGTTCGAATCGATCCATGGTCGTGTTGTTTGAATCCATCGAGTTTGACTCGATAGAAGTGACATCGCTCCGCATCCATCGTATTCATATCACTCCAGTGAAGTCTTGTTCATATCCATCGAAATCGGCAGTTCGTATCAAGCAAATGAGCCCCGGTACATATCCATCCCAGGCGATCAATTCGTATCGATCTCCCCCAATCAATGCACTTCATATTGATCAAACTTCAAGCCTTTCGTATTGATCAAAAGAGCGATACGAAGCACAACACGAAACAACCGATCGACATGAACAGAGTGACACGGTTGATCGATAAGAACGACACAAAACGCGACCGATGCGAACGATCAACTAACATCGATGTGAACAAGACTCCAATCTTGGGTACGAATAAGGCTCGGTCAACTCGGCGTGAAGAGTGGATCGATCCAGGATATTCGCACCATGTCACCTTGCGCTCACGTGCTTGTGATCGAGTCGAAGAGAACGATACGAACGTATCGAGTTGAATGAAACGGCCAACCGAATACCCCAATTCGTGTCGATCATATCTCACAACCCAGAAGTCCAAATGCTATGAAATTTTCTTAGGAGTTTGCGTACAAGCTAAGGAATGTTCATGTCAAGTTTCGACTCCATTGGACAAAATCTCGATTAATACGAATTACGTTCGTATCGATCACGGATCGAGTCGAAACTTCATTGGATCGGTCGCGTGGGACCACTCACGTGCCAAAAGGGGTCTCTCGAAGTTTGAGCGGGATATCAGCCTCCTATGCCTATAAATAGAGCCCCAGGGCCTACAGAAAAGGGATCTTTTGGCAATCCGACGTCCAAACTCTGCCGAAAATACTTTTTCACTATTTAGCTACTGTTGTACTCGAATTTCTTCATTGTAACCCACTATAATCAACTCCAATCAGCAAAGAAAATGAATAAAAGATTAATTTTTGGAGTGGACGTAGGCCGAAGATAACCGAAGCACTATGAATCTCGTTTTTCTATTTGTTATTTCTTAATTGTTGTTCTCTACTTTGCCTGGATTTGAGATTTGTGTTAGAATATTGCTGATCTATATTCATACATTGGTGCTTTCACGATATTTAGGGTTTGTGACCAATTTTGGCGCAAACACTTTGGTACTTTCACTGAGAAGGCTAGTTCAGAGATTCTACCACTTAGATATTGAATTTAAAAGTTTGAAGGAATCAGATTCGAAAGACAATGATGCGACAATCAATAAGAAGACAAAGAGGAGAAAGGAGCCAATAAGGGGGATGTCAAGAGGCATCCTCCGGAGCTGGAGAAGGACAAGCTTCGATCTACATCACCAGGGACGAGACGGAGGCTATGGACGATTCAATATATGAAAGGTTGTTGAAGAGTCAACAAGATATGATGCAAAACTTCTTTAAACAGATGAGAGCAGCCGGAGCCTAGAATCTTGGACCAACTATAGTGGCTGCAAACACAGGACAGGGAGATAGAGTCACAGAAACCAACGGAGGTCAGATTCAAGATCAGAAAGAAGGACGTGAAGGCAGTCAACAGGAACTTGGGGGCAGACCTTCGGGATCTGGCATTGAAAGGCCCGTAAATGGAGCTCAGCGGGCTAGAACCAACACCAACCAGAATGAGCCACATGAAGAATATTACCCAGAATACCCTTCGAGACCCAAGGGCAGGATAGAAACATGATAAGGGGACAATCCCTGGATGGAGACGAAAGAATGGCCGGACTAGTGCGATGGGTTATGAGAGGAGGGTTACCAAGCGGAGGCTTATAGGAAGTTAGTCAAAGCCCGTTTACTTTGAATATCAGAAATGCGAGCAATCCTCCAAAGTACAAGTTACTCATGTTAGACCTTTATGATGGAAAGTCAGACCCGACCATGCATATTAACAGATATATCAAGCATATGGAAGTGTTGGGGGCATACAAGGAAGTAATGGCATGATATTTCCTTCCATATTTATCAGATTTGGCTGTGCTTGGTTCAGACAGCTAGAGAATGGATCGATTAGAACATGGGGCAAGATAGTGGAATGCTTCATGAGATAGTATAGGATCCACGTGACGCGACCTAAAAATGTGATGACCTTGCCATCGATAAAGAAGAGGACAGGAGAGTCCATAAAAGATTTTCTATTGCAATTCAATGCGACAGTGGCTTCAGTAGATCGCCCAGATCCATCGATGATTTTGATGGCGGCGGTAGCAATAGTTGCAGAAGGCACAGAGTTTAAGGATTTGCTGGCAAGAGACCCATCATAAGACCTCGAGAGTTTTACCATGAAGCTGAAAGGTTTATTCGGCTAGAAGATTCTCGCGTCGAGAGGCAAGAAACAAACGCTACACAAGGAGCAGGAACTGCCAAAGAACAGTCTGGAGCAGACAAAGGGAAGCGAAAGCAGGACGACAGATACGATTGTCCTGACAAACGGAAGAAATTCCGAGATTCCAGATTCAGGCAATACACAGACTTGATGGCAAACCTGGAACGGATGTACATAGAGACTCCGGGGTAGCTCCCCTATCGAAAACCACCCAGGAGAGATCCCATAGAATGGAAGCATAGAAGTGGGAAGTACTACATATTCCATGACCTAGAAGGGCATAAAACCGATGAATGTCGCCATATAAAGGATGAGGAGGAAGAGCATGTTAGGAGTGGCAGATTACCACAGTATACCAGAGATTGGACAGTGGCCGTAGGACCTGAGCAACTACCACCTCCACCTAACAGAACTAATCCTGGATCGGGATCACGACTCGTCATCATTCGATTGTGATGGCAAGGGCCAAGTTTAGGATTTGAACCTTGGTCAAGTAAACTCTTTTTGATTTCAAAATAAAACAGCTATTTCGCTTACACATCTATGGGAACCAGAGAGATCCCTAGGCACGCTCTGAGATGGTAATAGATCGTTCTGCCCGAAGAGGCAGCTTCTAGCTTTTTCCTTTATTTGTGATTGAACATTTGGAAATTGAATTTAATAAATGCACTTGAATTTAATGAAATAAACCTTTGACCGGAGAGTTAAAGGATGAATATTGAAATTCAACCTGAAAATGATTGCTTTATGACCCTACCCAGAGAGGTGGAGTCTGAAGTGCAAAAAGTGAGTTGCTTCGCCGAAGAGTGACAAGATCAACTCCCTTGACGTCGTTCCCCATTCACCGGAGAGTGATTGGATCGGGGTTCGATAAGAGCTCGGAGTGGCTGTGATCAGCCTAGGATTTGGGCCATACATCGCTTAATGTTCAGAGATGCTGAACCGGAGTGCAAGCGGTGTTGTCGCTTCGCCGGGGAGCGACAGGATCGGCTCACTCGACGTTATTTCCCCTTCACCGGACAGTGACAGGTCAAGAGCCCGGAGAGGCTATGATCGGTCGAGAATGACCAAGACATCACTATATGCCCTCGCTAGGGCCAGAGTGCAACGGATAAAAAGCAACGCCGAAGCGCAACAGGATCTTTCTATTCAATCACTAAGTCTGGAATGGACTTGGAATGGGTCCGGAGTGACCATCGATAGTTCGGAGAGGCTGTAGAATTTGATTCTTGACTTCTATAGGTGAAAATGAATATTGATTCGGTTTCGAACAGCCACAAACCTGATTGATGATACTATAACTGTGGATAAAACATGAACTAGCGGCATTTGATTTGAAGCTATTCAAAACACACCTTTTGCCAAAAGGCATGTTTGGGGGGCAAAGTGTTATCCCACCTTTTAACAAGGCCGAGATATCAAGAGATTAACTGAAAATCAATGATTACCCAGCCCAAATATCGATTATGCATCGCAGGTTCACTATTGATATCGATGAATTTTGTCCGAGTCTAGATCGAGCTGCAACTGACCAGACATGACAAGCTAAGACGTAAAAGCCAATTTTCAAATTTCAAGTCAATCGGAGTTCATATGATCGAGATACGATTGATACAAACTAAGGAAGATAAATTGTTCGTATCCATCAGGAAAAGTCTGATTTTGAATCGATCATGTTCGAATTGATCCATGGCCGTGTTATTCAAATCCATTGAGTTCGACTCGATGGAAGTGACATCACACCGCATCCATCATGGTGTATCGCTCCAGTGAAGTCTTGTTCGTATCCATCGAAATTGGCTGTTCATATCGAGCGAATGAACCCCGGTTCATATCCATCCCAAACGATCAATTCGTATCAATCGCCCTCCCAATAAATGCACTTCGTATCGATCAAACTTCAAGCCTTTCGTATCGATCAAAAGAGCGATACGAAGCACAACATGAAACAACCGATCGACACGAACGGAGTGACACGATTGATCGATATGTACACAAAATGCGACCGATGCGAATGATCCACTAACATCGATGCGAACAAGACTCCAATCTTGGGTACGAATATGGCTCGGTCAACTCAGCGCGAAGAGTGGATCGATCCAGGATATTCATGCCACGTCACCTTGCGCTCACGTGCTTGTGATCATGTCGAAGAGAACGATACGAAAGTATCGAGTCAAATGAAACAACCAACCGAATACCCTAATTCGTATCGATCTTATCGCAACTCAGAAGTCCAAATGCTATGAAATTTTTACAGGAGTTTACGTACAAACTAAGGAATGTTCATGTCAAGTTCCAACTCCATCGGAAAAAATCTTGATCGATACGAATTACATTCAGTCGATCACGGATCGAGTCGAAACTTCATGGGACCAGTCACGTGGGCCCACTCACGTGCCATAAGGGGTCACCCAAAGTTTGAGCGAGATATCAGCCTCCTGTGCCTATAAATAGAGCCCCAGGGCCTATAGAAAAGGGATCTTTTGGCTATCCGATGTCCAGACTCTGCCGAAAATACTTTTGTACTATTTAGCTACTGTATACTCAAATTTCTTCATTGTAACCCGCTATAATAAACTGCAATCAGCGAAGAAAGTGAATAAAAGATAAAATTTTAGAGTGGACATAGGCCAGATATAGCCGAACAATTGTAAATCTCGTGCTTCTATCTGTTATTTCTCAATTGTTCTTCTCTACTTTGCCTGGATTTGAGATTTGTGTTAGAATATTGCTGATCTATATTCATACATTGGTGCTTTCACGATATTCGGGGTTTGTGACCAATTTTGGCACAAACATGATGCATACCCGAGCGATCTTATAAATTAGGGGTAATCGCTATGGGTTGAAATGATAAACCCTAACGGTTTTCATTGATTTGAAATGTTGATTTTTGGTACTAGTTGAAATGATACATATATCCATATAAATTCTTGAATTTGGATTATGTATCGGAATTGAATTATTTAAAGTTTAAGTTAAACTTCGAATTTTTCTAATTAAAATGGTTAAGATTTATATTTGAATTATTTGAAATCTTTTAATAATTATATTCACGTTGTACACTTGATAGGAGATGGAAAATCCCATAACATCTCTGAAGCCACTGCACTCACATTTTATTTTAGATAAATTTGACTTGCATAGGATCTTTTAGTTCTGACTCGAGTGTTTTATTTTCATTATGCTCGGGTCAGTTTGAGCTTTTTCAGTGTGTTGAAGACCATTTTATTTTCTGGAGGACGAAGATGAAAATTCCATATATTATTACTATTCATTATTATTATTCCACTGCTTTTGTGTTCCGCTGCATTATTTTTTTATTTCCTGATGTATGTGTAACTCTGATTTCGAACTGTAAAAGTATAATCAAATGTCATTTGTAAAAATAGCTTCATGAACTGTTTATTTGATTTTTATATTTTTTCATTCCGCTGCGAGATTCTTTGTTTTGTTTTTCCTTCTTTTCTATTATTTTCTTATTTATCCTATTAACAATCCTCCCTTTTGAATGGTTTGAATTAGACTGTGAGGTTTGTTGTCGATTTAAACCGTCCAAAAAGGTGAATCGTTGCAGTACAAATTTGAGCTCTCACTATATATATACACAATTTCCATTACAATACAATTTTGATTATATCACAATTTTTAATTTACATTTGCACCTCACTACATATCACCCATTCACTCGTATTTTATCTTCGACTCTGCTCCAGCCTGAATCCAGCATCTGAATTATCTAAAAAATAAACACTTATGTAGTAAAATTGAAAAGAAATATTTGTGCAGTGTAAAATAAAATGTGTATTTTTGAAAATATTATTTGCCTCGGTTATTTAGGTTGTTCGTCGTCATATTTACTTTGAATTCATCATACGCGAACAACTTGTGACATGCACAGCGTATCACTGTACATACCACATGGCCGTGCGCACCGATATACACTTGATAAAACTGTAAGGATAGGTGAGCACAAGGTCAAACCCAATCAAAAGCTAGGTTCAACTCAAGTGCAATAAAAATAAAGTCACGACATGAGCACAAGGTCAAAACCGAGCTATAAACTGGATTCAACTCAAGTGCAATACGAAAAACAAATCAAAATGAAAGTGTACACATGAAGCCAGCAACAATAGAGGCTAGACAGTTCAACCAGACTCGATTACACATGAATGCATCATCAACCCAAATCAATAAAGTGAAAACCCCAGACTGGTCAGAGAAATCAAAATGGAAATATACCATGCACAATGGAGTATGCAAGCATTTAGAAATGAGTCAATCCTGACATGACAACATGTATACATACATATGAAGCTACCACCAGATGAAACAAAGTCATAAACCAGTGTAGTGAAATCAAATCGAATCAGCTCAAAACAAATAAACTCAACATCAATGAAACTCGACAAACAAAGGCATCGTATATGTACTCGAGGCAACTAGACTACATGCAGGCATTTCAGTGCAGACTACACAAGTCAAATACAATGTCAACAAAACAAGATTGCATCAAGAAAACATAACCAGAACACAAGTGGAACTTCACATGACTCAATGCAAACACCAGGTTCCATAATACAAATGAAATATACAGTGCAGATGGCACAGTCGAGTTCAAATGCAAGGATATGAATACAAACTCAAACTACAATGAGCGGTCGAGACAGACCACATTCATATGAAACCATAGCCAAGACCAGATCACATACATAGGAAACAGGACAACTAGGCTAACAGTATCAGGTAGACCAGAGAACAATAACCATAAAGTCGAACAAAGCTCAAGTATACATGACTCGAAGCAATGCAACAGACCAGATACAAGAATAAAAGCCAATAAAGCAAAAGTGCGCTTACATATATGACAACAATTCAGGCCAAGCTAATGAATAACAAGCGAATGACCAAACAAATATGCAAACAAATGCAATGCATCACTAAGACACGAGTACATGTACAACATGGATATATACATGCGTAGTGAAGCCAGAGGCAACAGCAAATAAATGCTCAAATATATAGAACAATGCATATTGACGCATGAACAAGTTTAAGACATATGTCAGAGCAATACAAATACATGTATAAATATATGTGTATATATGTATACACATGCATATATATACATACATATATATGTATGTTTGTATATGTGTGTGCGTGTGTATATATCGATGAAACAGTAGTAGGTGGAACCAGCATAAGCAAGTAACACAGTAGGTTTTACAAGTTTCAAATCAAGCCAAGGAGGAAAGAAATTGGAAATCCAAACTGTTGAAGTAGTCAAGTGCATATATGTGTAACAGTTCAGAGTTTCGGCTACAATATGATTCAAGTATACAAAGAGAGATGCATAGTGCATCATACACAAACACACGAGTATTCATATTCATATGCAACCAGAATGCAAGCAATCAAAATAGAGTAACAAAATCAAGTGATTCGAGCTCAAGCAATTATCAGAAGCTTAAAGACATAATGGTCTCGGTAGCAGTTTCGAATAAAGACAATATTATCACAAAATCTAAATAGGTCGATGTCAACAGCATAAAGAATGGAAACAAATTCAAAAGCAAATCAAAGCCATAATGACCAAGGCAAGGAATCGAACGAGTGAAAATCAAAGTCGTGATATTGAAGCAATAAAATTATATGAGTTAAAGAAGTCAGAAAACATGCAAGCATTAATGCAAAATCAACGGCCAAGCCAAATTTTTAATTGACGAATTCAAAATAATATTTGAACGTAAATTTAGGGAATTAAAACGTATTTAACCATTAACATCATCCACATGGAAATCATCGAGTTTAAGCAAATCAACCAGAAAAGCAAAAGGGAAATCACATACCAATTCAAGTCGAACTCGATCAAGAAGGAGCCATGTGCAACTCAAAGCAATGAACGATCCACAAAGCAAGGAAGGCGAAAACATCCACTTAATCGATCAACAAAGTCGGCTTCTTCAATTTTACAAAATTCCCTAATTTTCTCAAGAAGAACGTAGCCATTTTTTTCAATGAAAAGGAAACAAGGCCAAGCCGAAGAAATAAAGAGATAAAGGGGACATTCTTTTACTATATTTTGTTTGTAGGTCGGCCTTTATTATTGGGCTCTTGATTTTTATATTAGGGATCTTGTTTTTTATTTATTTTTTTAATTTGTATTTTTCTTTTAAACCTTTATAATTTTCTAGTCGTGTGACTAGGGACAAACTATGAGGCATAGTTTGAGAATTCGCAACTCGGTGGCTGAGTTGTGACAGGGTTTTGAGCGTAGAGTTACGTTAGTCGATGGCAGGTGTTGCGAGTTTACGTGTGTAAGTTTTTAAGTACTTAATTTCTAGTAGAAACCTTGGGGCAGCATGTAGGTAGGGTTTTGTCGAAACTGGGTAAATCTGTGTTGTTCTATTTATGCATTTATTATTCTGTTGTTATCTGTGCTGGCATTATTCTGTTATATCTGTGTTGAAATTATTTTATATATTTCCGCGTTAAATTTTTATAATTGATAGTATCACCCTATTCACCATATTCACCCCCTTCTAGGGTGAAATCGGTCCTACAAGTGGTATTAGAGCTAGGAACAAAAGTCAATTGTTGTTTTAAAATTTTGATTTTTCAAAAACCAAATTTTGTTTTAAAATTTTGAATTTTTAAATGGCTTCTTTTAATAATGCTTTTGCAAAGGGTCAGTCCATAGTTAGACCACCAATGTTTAATGGTGAATATGCTTGATGGAAAAATAGAATGAAAATTTTTCTGAAGACCATTGATGCTTGGAATATTGTTGAGACAGGTTATAGAGCACCAACTGTAGTTGTAGATAATCAAGAAATAGTTAAACTGACGGATCGATGGATAGATCTTGAAAATAGACTACAAAATGCTAATGCTAAAGCTGTGAATTCTATTATTTGTTTATTAGATCAAATTGAATTTAATCGTGTCTCACATTGTCTAAATGCGTAGGAAATATGGCACACACTTGAAGTGACTTACGAAGGAACGTCTCAAGTCAAAGAATCTCGTCTTGCCATGCTGAGTAGCGAATACGAGAATTTCACAATGACTAAGGAAGAAAATGCTAAAAAGATGTATGGATGAGTTTCCAATATCGTATACAAATCAAAAGCTCTTGGAAAATCTTACACAGAGTTGGAAATAGTCAAAAAAATCCTCATAGTACTTCCACGAAATTTTGAAACCAAAGCCACTACTATTAAAGAATCGAAGGATTTGAAACAAATTATAGTCAAAGAACTTATTGAAAATCTCACCACTTAAGATCTAGAAATGAAACTCAAGGAAGAACGTGAAGGATGTAACGATCGCGATTTTTCGTTGCCGAAAACCGACATCAATACGTCCAAAGTATCAACTGCCGAGCAATCGAAAGCCGAAAAACCGTTCCGTTAGGGTTTTAGAAAAAGAAAAAAATAGAAGAAGATAGAAAAAGATAGAACAGAACAGAAGAAATAACAGAACAACATCAGAATCTCACAATTCGCAGCGGAACAACATATAATAAATAAATGAATAATCTTTAAACAAAGAACTATATCAGTTATTACATTTTATACATTACGTTACATCATCATCAGAGTGTACAACAACAAACAACAACAAACAGCGGAAAAGAAATACTATATACTAGTGATACGCCAATGCCATCCATCTTGCCTCCTGCAACTCCTGAATATCCAGAATATCCTGATAAACCTTAACTCTTGACTGCCCGTGTGGAAATTGGTGGGCACCCAGAGTTTAGGAAGGAAAACAATAAACTCCGAGTCAGTCATGTGACTGGTGTGAGAACTAAAACAGTTTATTTTTCTTTAAAATCAAAATAAAGGAATATTTTTAAAGTCAATTCGCAATGCTTTTAAAAATGAGACTACCATAAGGCCTCCCGCACACACACACAATGCAAACGCAGAATCAGAGGAGATTTCTCCTTATGATAGTCAAAAATGCTTGATACGCATTAAAAAGAAACATTTGATATTATTACTAGTGCATAGTGTAGGAAATTTATTTCGAAAATAAAGATATAAATCTTAGCCAGCATAGGCATTCCGCACTTATGCCTACTATAGCTACTATGTTCAATAGCAGGTTACCGCCACATTCCATAGCAGGTTATACAACTAAATCCGTACAAGATCGTATTATTTCTTTGGATTTCCAACAAATGGTCAGGCCAAGGAACTTCCCATTGCCACATGGAAACGCCTCTGAAATGACGTCCCGAGAACCAAACCGGATCTCTGCCAACACAAGGCCGGGTTACCCCTAACTGGGTAACTACTGACACGAATATGTCATCCCCCGATCGTAACCGATCTATCCGAGGATCCTCGATTTCCAACAACCACAAAATATGCAGCAACAACATAGGTTAAATATATGGGCTCCATACCATGATACCACCTCTATCCAGAAGGAATGACATACACTAAAGGGGCGCTACAACCTAATAACCTTGCTGCATTCTTCCTGTTTTGACCATTTCCGGGGTGTGAGGTCCGACGAAGTCTCGTCCACAAAGCCACACTTTAAACAAAAGCCGTGCTTCGGGTCAACAAATGATCATAGAAATGATCACCAAGATAAATGATCAAATAAATGATCCTATCACAAATGATCAACACAATGATCATTTCACATCAACACTCAACATGCCACACTACCAAATTGGGAGTATATCACTAATAACCTTCAACTATATAACCTCTGAGCTCGTACGTCTCAGAGAAGGGTGTTAAGCTAAGAGAATAAATTCTCCGCCACCAACAGAAATATATTTGAAAGAAATCGGCTTTATATCTCAATTTGTAATGTCAGACATACAATCTATACAAGTCTGTTCCGGGATCGAACAGAACCGAAGGCACTTACAAAGAAGTCCTTGCAATTCGGATATTCACTAATCACGACCGGACTTCCCGTCACTAAGGGTAATAAAACCTCTATATCGGAGATCAGCCGATGTAGAGTAACTCGACGGTAATCCTTCCGTTTTCACAAATACCCGGTCTTCAACACCGGTCATCAAATGCAATCCATAACGACGTATCACATATTCGGAATGGGTTATACGACCCCAAGGTCCTTTCCCGGCTAACCCGAATAGTGAACGCTTATTCAAATTCAAACAAATCACAACAAATACCTATTTAAAGGTAAATATTGATAGTCGGATTATTGAACTATCAATAGGCATGCTCAACATCACCAAATTCCAAATAATTTCCCAAATTATTTACTTTCCAAAATATCTCTACTTGATATAAATTTCCCACACTTCAAACATTTGAAAACCAATTTTCAAATCACTTTTCAATACTTTATCAACTTTTGAAAACTACTCGGAAATACTTTCATTTCAACATGGTTCATTTAAACCAATTAAATAAATCCTTACCGATTTACTTTATATTTACGTTCCAAATCCGTAAATCAATTCCCACACTTCAAAAATAAATCAACGTTTATTTTTAAACAATTTCCCCTTTCTTTTATAAATTCCTTAGTGAATTTATAATCCAAAATATCTATGAATATACGATTTTCTAATCGACTTCTATTATTCATTTTCAGTTTATCTTACATGGATAAATTCTAAAACGTTCATTTCACATTGGAAAAATATTTCCATACTTATTTAATAATAAGTACATCACAAATCCATTCAATTTCAACACTTGGAAAATATTCAATATACTTAAATCGAAAATTAAGTATATATTTCATTCTTTAAGAAATCATTCTCTTAAACACATTTGTTTGGGCCAAAACGAATGTTACGTAAAACATCGTTACGACGACCCAAAATCACTAGTATAGGGATTCAAAGTTTAAATGGATATATAAATCCCAATACTATACAAAACATTTCCTTTCGGAAACCATTTACTATAACAACAGTGTTATAGTCCACCATTTCCTTCTATTTCTCGAAAACGTCTATTTCAACAATGAATGTTGAAATCTATGTGTTTGATACTTAATGCATTTTAAACGTCTTTAAAATCATTAACTTCATTTCCTAATGTTCCTTCTCTAAAAACATATCCATCTCATTTAATAATATATTCACTGTCCAAAATCGTGAATATAATTCCTTTCATATATTCTTATATCCAACTTATCAAATTCAATTGATTTTGGATTTATAAACAACGTTTATAAACTCCATTTATATTTTTATAAACTTCTATTTATAAAAATCCTTTTTATATCTCATTTTAAATGCCAAAATCCGATTTATAAGTTGATTACTTATAAATCTTATATTTTATAAAATCTATCCATTTTATATATTCATAGTTCATAAATTTATAAATCTCAATTCACTTATGAAATCCTTTTTTTTTATTTCACTTTATTACTTATAAAAACTCGTTTTATAATTCCAGTATTTTTAATTTATAAATATCAATTTTATAAATCTTTTATATAAACCGTTTATAATACTTCAAAATTCACAATTAAACCATTTTATAAATTAATCACTATTTATTTCCAAAAATCTTAATTTGGTTATATTTTACAAAAACAGTCATTTTTATAACATAAAAATTTATAACGTTTTAATTATTTAAAATGAATCAACTCAAAATTTTATAAAAACATATACTTTGAAAAATCACTTTAAAAATTCCTTTAAAAACCAAAAATCATTATTTTAAAACTTCAAAAATGGATCCGATGATGCAGCAGCACCAAATAGTCAATCACGACTTCCAAATATCATATATCGATATGATATCAACAAATATCAAAATATCTGTAAATAAATCAATACAGTTGAGGAATCCAGTTGGATCCCTCCAACCTATTTCCCTGCATCCAAAAACATTAGCACAATACCAATTCCGCTCCAGTACGGAATTATCACGATATATGGGATTTATAAATATTATCCGCTTAATAGACGGCGCAATAGGGTCTCATCCGCTATACAATGCGGGAAATCAATAACTGCAATATGTAAATACGCTAATATATTTATATTGCTATTATATATAATACCAATTTCACTGTTTATGAAATATTCGCGGTATATGTTTTTAATAAATAACATCCGCTTACTAACGGCGCATAATGTCTATTTTAACAATCAATAGATAACAATCATCATTCAAACATACATTCAAGAATTTTAAATCTAACTATTTAAAATAAAAATCGAAATCGATTCGATTGAGTGAGAAGTTCTCACCTTAGTTTTCCGATAACAATTCGTAGCGTTTTATTTCGAATAAAATTAAATGGACGTTTAATTTTACTTGAAATTTTCGCTAGCTCCAAAGGATCCCAAACCAGCTCCATAGCGTAGTGTTCGACAAAACAAAGCCAACGCCGCTTGTTTCGTAATTTTTCGACCTCGTATGAATAAGATATGATTTTTCAAAGTTAATACAATTTTATATTTATAATTATCTACACAATCTTTTAAAATTTGAAACTTCTCACATCTGGGCCATTGAATCCTAGTCTACAGATCAAAGCCGTCCCTCTTCTTCTTCCTTCCATCGCGCATGCGTTCATTCCAGTAAACCATAACCTATTGCCGTCATCTAGATTTACATGCCGCTCCACCTGCCGACGTCGAGAGTTCATCAGACCACCACCATTCGAAAGCCAACGTCGAGCTCCACCACTGCCGTGAGTACGGCCAAACTCGGCCACCCCCTGAGCACACGAAACGATGATGAACGGCGACCAAACGCGGCCCCAATTCGACTTCAAACAACAACAATATCAAAGATCCACCGTTGGATTGGTGGATCTCTCTGCCCTCTACAACTTTCATTTGGAAAGTTTTCGAAATTAACGCATGGATTTGAAGCAAAATGAGGAGGAAAGAGATGGATTTTAAGCCCTTGAATATGTAAGTGGCGGCCCTGAACAAATATTAGGGTTAGGATTTAACCAAAGTGAGCAAGGGGTTGTGCTCCTTTTATAGATTTTCAAATGAAAACACTATTCATTCCGGTTTTCCAGAACTCCGATTTACGTGCTGTAACTGACGTTTGTAGGATTTATCCCGCATTCCGGACGCAATAGAACAGGTTTCAGAAGCTAATTCGGTCATCTGTGCGAGTTATGGCAATAAACGTTTAATTTAAATTAAACCGATTTAAACGATTTTCAAGGCGTTTTAGCTTGCACCGGACAAACGATAAATCCGATTGACACGAAATTTTAAACCATACAATAATATCACATTACGGATCCGATGAAACTGGTTTCGTCGAAATCCGAGACTGTTTGAAAAATGGCTATTTTAACTCGCCAATTTAATATTAAAACAATTTCGATGCGTTTCGAGCTGCCACGATCAAACGAAAACTCCGATTGCTACGAAAATTGAAATCCGCTAAAAACAAACTATTACGGATCCAATGGAACTAGTTTCGTCCAATTCTGAGACTGTTCAAAAATTGGCTATTTCACTAGTCGATTTAATATTAAAATATTCAATTTTCACAAATTAACTTTTAATTCGATTTTAAAAGTCCTATAACATCATTCTAACTTCAATATGATATAATAAAATTTTACAAATCATTTTCAATCATATTTAACTCAATTTTCAATTATTTCTGTATTTTCAACTATTAAACTATCGATTTAATTATTCAATTAAATCCAATTATTCGAATTAAAATTTATTCGACTTATAATTTCACTTATTAATATTTAAAATTAATTAAATATTCAAATTTAAATTAATAAAAATTCTGGGTCGTTACATACTTCCCCCCTTAAAAGAATTTCGTCCTCGAAATTACTAAGTAAGAAAAGTTATAGAATCTATTAATTTTCCCAAAATTCATAGTTAAATTTCTTACAATACTTTACTAGGTTTTCAAATCATACTTAGTTTTCTTTTCAAAAACCAATTACATCCCTTAACTTCCTATTCCAAAATCAAAGTTATAGTTTTCACAAATTTTCCCAAAATTTTCAAAAAATTTCTAACGCCTTAAATTTTCGGAAAAATTCGCCATAGCCTCCTTTGCGCGGCTCGATCCGAAAAAAAAATGACAGTATATATATCACAAATATACATCTCATCAAGTAATGAGGCATCCCGAAGGAAAAAAGTGTAAAAGTACGGTATGTAATCCGAGATATGTACCTTATATTTTATTAGCGAGCATATACGGCTAATATAGCGCGAAAGCGAGCTCCAAATGCGAAGCAAACGCGATCCGCACCTACTAAACACTCAACAACAACATGAGAATCATGCATATATGTAAATAGTATCAATATACAACATATAGCAACATAACAACTACATAATATAGCAAATGCAACTAAAGCAACAAATGCAACCATCAACCAACTCAATATTCATTCATATTCTCATTAATATTCAATGAATTGGTTTTCAATTTAAATCATATTTGATTTATTAACATTGGATTTACTAACATTCATTCATATTCAATTTTAATTTGTTTTCATTCACTAATTAAATCCAATTCACATTCAATTCTATTCAAATTTATTTACTTTCAATTTGAATTCAATTATATAGCTTTCAATTTTTTTGCTAATTCACTTTTATTAACACTTAATGAATTATATACAATCAATCAACAATCAAATACCAACCAATGTTTATTCAATTGGGTTCACTTGGATTCAACCCATTTAATTCCATTTGGATCATATTAAATTGACTTCCATTCAATTTATTCAACTAGCTTTTAATGAATTAACACTTATATATTCATTATTTCATATCAATTGTTTACATTTAATTGATTAATATTCAATCCATTCAATTGCTAACTCCTTTAACAACATAATGTTGAATTTCATTTATACAACTCAAGTTCAATTTCTTAATGACCTCACTTCATTAATTCACTTATTAATCTACTTCGATACCAAAAATTAACTTCACTTAAGTTATATTCCATTTCAAGCATCTTATCAAATCCAAATCAATTTATTTAACTTTCCTTTTGTTAAATTTCAAATTACATGTCTTTTATGACAACTCAATATCTCAACTTGGATTTTATTGATTTACTTATACTTCCTTTATTTTAACTCCATCCTTTAAGTTAAATTTATTCTATCAAAATTCAATCTGTATAAGTTATCAATTCATTTATCATTCCCATAATATTTTAAATAGGATTCCAGAGTCCTTTCAAACTTTCAAAACCATTTTTGAAATCAATTCAAATTATCTTTTTAATTCCCAAAACCAAACTTAAAATTTTCCAAACAACTTCATTTAAAATAATCTGGAAGCAATACCTCTTTTGGAAACCCGAAAATGAACACCGATGATGTCATGATCATCATCGGAATTATTTTCCAGCAGCCGAAAAGAGTTTAGAGCTTTCATCTCTCCAAAACAATTTTCCCAAAATATAAAATCTTTTCAAAACACTTCTCTGGAATTTTGTTTTTAGATTATAAATCACATTTATAAGTCTTTTACTTATATAATTTCACTTCTTATATATAAGATTATTTCACAATTGTAAATCACATTAATTATAGTTCCATACTTATAATTCATTTTCTTATACAATTATTCTTTAAAAATTGTTGTTTTTATTCAACAACCAAACAATCAATTCATGTACACTTTAATAATTCTGAAAAATTATTTCCTTTATACATAAAATATAATTAAGGTAAAATTATTTCATTTACCCAATCTAAAACAATATTATGTCGAATTGTTCTATTCAAGTGTTTATAAACCCCTTCGGCATAGTTGTACAGACCGTGCTGACGAAGGTTCATACGCCACTCAATAAACCAATCATCACAATATAAAACAATTTTATATTCACTAACAAATACGCTCTCATAGCTATTATTACACTCAACTTATTCTAGAGTACTACTGACTCTATCTCTAATGAGTAATACCCAACAGAGCCATGGTTGTCGCTTAACCATAAGCTCTGATACCAAATGTAACGATCGCGATTTTTAGTTGTCGAAAACCGACATTAATACGTCCAAAGTATCAACTGCCGAGCAATCGAAAGCCGAAAAACCGTTCCGTTAGGGTTTTAGAAAAAGAAAAAAAAGAAGAAGATAGAAAAAGATAGAACAGAACAGAAGAAATAACAGAACAACATCAGAATCTCATAATTCGCAGCGGAACAACATATAATAAATAAATGAGTAATCTTTAAACAAAGAACTATATCAGTTATTACATTTTATACATTACGTTACATCATCATCAGAGTGTACAACAACAAACAACAACAAACAGCGGAAAAGAAATACTATATACTAGTGATACGCCAATGCCATCCATCTTGCCTCCTGCAACTCCTGAATATCCAGAATATCCTGATAAACCTTAACTCTTGGCTGCCCATGTGGAAATTGGTGGGCACCCAGAGTTTAGGAAGGAAAACAATAAACTCCAAGTCAGTCATGTGACTGGTGTGAGAACTAAAACAGTGTATTTTTCTTTAAAATTAAAATAGAGGAATATTTTTAAAGTCAATTCGCAATGCTTTTAAAAATGAGACTACCATAAGGCCTCCCGCACACACACAAAATGCAAACCCAGAATCGGAGGAGATTTCTCCTTATGATAGTCAAAGATGCTTGATACGCATTAAAAAGAAACATTTGATATTATTACTAGTGCATAGTGTAGGAAATTTATTTCGAAAATAAAGATATAAATCTTAGCCAGCATAGGCATTCCGTACTTATGCCTACTATAGCTACTATGTTCAATAGCAGGTTACCGCCACATTCCATAGCAGGTTATACAACTAAATCCGTACAAGATCGTATTGTTTCTTTGGATTTCCAACAAATGGTCAGGCCAAGGAACTTCCCATTGCCACATGGAAACGCCTCTGGAATGACGTCCCGAGAACCAAACCGGATCTCTGCCAACACAAGGCCGGGTTACCCCTAACTGGGTAACTACTGACACGAATATGTCATCCCTCGATCGTAACCGATCTATCCGAGGATCCTCGATTTCCAACAACCACAAAATATGCAGCAACAACATGGGTTAAATATCTGGGCTCCATACCATGATACCACCTCTATCCAGAAGGAATGACATACACTAAAGGGGCGCTACCCCCTAATAACCTTGCTGCATTCTTCCTGTTTTGACCATTTCCGGGGTGTGAGGTCCGACGAAGTCTCGTCCACAAAGCCACACTTTATAAAAAAGCCGTGCTTTGGGTCAACAAATGATCATAGAAATGATCACCAAGATAAATGATCAAATAAATGATCCTATCACAAATGATCAACACAATGATCATTTCACAGCAACACTCAACATGCCACACTACCAAATTGGGAGTATATCACTAATAACCTTCAACTATATAACCTCTGAGCTCGTACGTCTCAGAGAAGGGTGTTAAGCTAAGAGAATAAATTCTCCGCCACCAACAGAAATATATTTGAAAGAAATCAGCTTTATATCTCAATTTTTAATGTCAGACATACAATCTATACAAGTCTGTTCCGGGATCGAACAGAACCGAAGGCACTTACAAAGAAGTCCTTGCAATCCGGATATTCACTAATCACGACCGGACTTCCCGTCACTAAGGGTGATAAAACCTCTATATCGGAGATCAGCCGATGTAGAGTAACTCGACGGTAATCCTTCCGTTTTCACAAATACCCGGTCTTCAACACCGGTCATCAAATGCAATCCATAATGACGTATCACATATTCGGAATGGGTTATACGACCCCAATGTCCTTTCCCGGCTAACCCGAATAGTGAGCGCTTATTCAAAAATAAGTGTGGCATTCAAATTCAAACAAATCACAACAAATACCTATTTAAAGGTAAATATTGATAGTCGGATTATTGAACTATCAATAGGCATGCTCAACATCACCAAATTCCAAATAATTTCCCAAATTATTTACTTTCCAAAATATCTCTACTTGATATAAATTTCCCACACTTCAAACATTTGAAAACCAATTTTCAAATCACTTTTCAATACTTTATCAACTTTTGAAAACAAATTTCAATCATTTTCCTTACTCGGAAATACTTTCATTTCAACATGGTTCATTTAAACCAATTAAATAAATCCTTACCGATTTACTTTATATTTACGTTCCAAATCCGTAAATCAATTCCCACACTTCAAAAATAAATCAACGTTTATTTTTAAACAATTTCCCCTTTCTTTTATAAATTCCTTAGTGAATTTATAATCCAAAATATCTATGAATATACGATTTTCTAATCGACTTCTATTATTCATTTTCAGTTTATCTTACATGGATAAATTCTAAAACGTTCATTTCACATTGGAAAAATATTTCTATACTTATTTAATAATAAGTACATCACAAATCCATTCAATTTCAACACTTGGAAAATATTCAATATACTTAAATCGAAAATTAAGTATATATTTCATTCTTTAAGAAATCATTCTCTTAAACACATTTGTTTGGGCCAAAACGAATGTTACGTAAAACATCGTTACGACGACCCAAAATCACTAGTATAGGGATTCAAAGTTTAAATAGATATATAAATCCCAATACTATACAAAACATTTCCTTTCGGAAACCATTTACTATAACAACAGTGTTATAGTCCACCATTTCCTTCTATTTCTCGGAAACGTCTATTTCAACAATGAATGTTGAAATCTATGTGTTCGATACTTAATGCATTTTAAACGTCTTTAAAATCATTAACTTCATTTCCTAATGTTCCTTCCCTAAAAACATATCCATTTCATTTAATAATATATTCACTGTCCAAAATCGTGAATATAATTCCTTTCATATATTCCTATATCCAACTTATCAAATTCAATTGATTTTGGATTTATAAACAACGTTTATAAACTCCATTTATATTTGATTAAACTTCTATTTATAAAAATCCTTTTTATATCTCATTTTAAATGCCAAAATCCGATTTATAAGTTGATTACTTATAAATCTTATATTTTAAAAAATCTATCCATTTTATATATTCATATTTCATAAATTTATAAATCTCAATTCACTTATCAAATCCATTTTTTTTTATTTCACTTTATTACTTATAAAAACTCGTTTTATAATTCCAGTATTTTTAATTTATAAATATCAATTTTATAAATCTTTTATATAAACCGTTTATAATACTTCAAAATTCCCAATTAAACCATTTTATAAATTAATCACTATTTATTTCCAAAAATCTTAATTTGATTATATTTTAAAAAAACAGTAATTTTTATAAAATAAAATTTTATAACGTTTTAATTATTTAAAATGAATCAACTCAAAAATTTTATAAAAACATATACTTTGAAAAATCACTTTAAAAATTCCTTTAAAAACCAAAAATCATTATTTTAAAACTTCAAAAATGGATCCGATGATGCAGCAGCACCAAATCGTCAATCACGACTTCCAAATATCATATATCGATATGATATCAGCAAATATCAAAATATCTGTAAATAAATCAATACAGTTGAGGAATCCAGTTGGATCCCTCCAACCTGTTTCCCTGCATTCAAAAACATTAGCACAATACCAATTCCGCTCCAGTACGGAATTATCGCGGTATATGGGATTTATAAATATTATCCGCTTAATAGACGGCGCAATAGGGTCTCATCTGCTATACAATGCGGGAAATCAATAACTGCAATATATACATATGCCAATATATTTATATTGCTATTATATATAATACCAATTTCACTGTTTATGAAATATTCGCGGTATATGTTTTTAATAAATAACATCCGCTTACTAACGGCGCATAATGTCTATTTTAACAATCAATAGATAACAATCATCATTCAAACATACATTCAAGAATTTTAAACCTAACTATTTAAAATAAAAATCGAAATCGATTCGATTGAGTGAGAAGTTCTCACCTTGGTTTTCCGATAACAATTCGTAGCGTTTTATTTTGAATAAAATTAAACGGACGTTTAATTTTACTCGAAATTTTCGCTAGCTCCAAAGGATCCCAAACCAGCTCCATAGCGTAGTGTTCGACAAAACAAAGCCAACGCCGCTTGTTTCGTAATTTTTCGACCTCGTATGAATAAGATATGATTTTTCAAAGTTAATACAATTTTATATTTATAATTATCTACACAATCTTTTTAAATTTGAAACTTCTCACATCTGGGCCATTGAATCCTAGTCTACAGATCAAAGCCGTCCCTCTTCTTCTTCCCTCCATCGCGCATGCATTCATTCCAGTAAACCATAACCCATTGCCGTCATCTAGATTTACATGCCGCTCCACCTGCCGACGTTGAGAGTTCATCAGAACACCACCATTCGAAAGCCAACGTCGAGCTCCACCACTGCCGTGAGTATGGCCAAACTCGGCCACCCCCTGAGCGCACGAAACGATGATGAACGGCGACCAAACGTGGCCCCAATTCGACTTCAAACAACAACAATATCAAAGATCCACCGTTGGATTGGTGGATCTCTCTGCCCTCTACAACTTTCATTTCGAAAGTTTTCGAAATTAACGCATGGATTTGAAGCAAAATGAGGAGGAAAGAAATAGATTTTCAGCCCTTGAATATGTAAGTGGCAGCCCTGAACAAATATTAGGGTTAGGGTTTAACCAAAGTGAGCAAGGGGTTGTGCTCCTTTTATAGATTTTCAAATGAAAACACTATTCATTCCGGTTTTCCAGAACTCCGATTTACGCGCTGTAACTGACGTTTCTAGGGTTTATCCCGCGTTCCGGACGCAATGGAAAAGGTTTCGGAAGCTAATTCGGTCATCTGTGTGAGTTATGGCAATAAACGTTTAATTTAAATTAAACCGATTTAAACGATTTTCTAGGCGTTTTAGCTTGCACCGGACAAACGATAAATCCGATTGACACGAAATTTTAAACCATACAATAATATCACATTACGGATCCGATGAAACTGGTTTCTTCGAAATCCGAGACTGTTTGAAAAATGGCTATTTTAACTCGCCAATTTAATATTACAACAATTTCGATGCGTTTCGAGCTGCCACGATCAAACGAAAACGCCGATTGCTACGAAAATTGAAATCCGATAAAAACAAACTATTACGGATCCAATGGAACTAGTTTCGTCCAATTCTGAGACTGTTCAAAAATTGGCTATTTCACTAGTCGATTTAATATTAAAATATTCAATTTTCACAAATTAACTTTTAATTCGATTTTAAAAGTCCTACAACATCATTCTAACTTCAATATGATATAATAAAATTTTACAAATCATTTTCAATCATATTTAACTCAATTTTCAATTATTTCTGTATTATAACTATTAAACTATCGATTTAATTATTCAATTAAATCCAATTATTCGAATTAAAATTTATTCGACTTATAATTTCACTTATTGATATTTAAAATTAATTAAATATTCAAATTTAAATTAATAAAAATTCTGGGTCGTTACAAAGGAGGTAGTACTCGAAAGAAATCAATAGCTCTTAAAGGAGCAACTGAGCTGGAACTATTAATAAAGAAATTCAAAAGGTGGAATCACAAATACGAAAATCCAACTCTAAATCAAAAACTGAAAATCAGAATAGTCAAAGCACTAGACAACTCAGAAGAATAAGAGATCATTTTCCACAAGAGCAACAAACCCGGTCATATAAAGCCCAATTGTCCACAGAATCGATTCAGCCATGGAAAGAAATAGAAAAGGAGAAGCTTTGCAGCCACTTTGGATAAAACTGATGAAGATGATAAAAGCACTGACAATGAGAGCGAAAAAGCAGATTTGTGCCTTCGAGGTGATATACTTGATAGTGATGGTGATGAGCCAAGCGAGGTATCAAAACATACTCATTCAGAATTACTTGTATATTTGCTCGAAGTAAATGGCTGTCTCAAAAGACTTGGGGAGAGATATGCTAAACTTGATTCACAAAGAGATACTTTGATAGATTTAAATAAACAGCTTGATCAATTGGTTAAAAACTATCAAAATAAGTGCCCTAAGTGTGAAAAGTGTCCAACATTCGAAGAAGAAATTAAAAAATCAGAAATCAAAATTAAATCACTTGAAAATGAAATTCTGATTTTGAAAGAAAGTGAAAGCATGTGGGGAGAAAATTCTATTAAAAAGTGCACACAATTATTGAAGGAAAATAAATCTCTTAAAACACAAGTCCATTATTTCAAAGAAAATAAATCTCTTAAAACACAATTATTGAAGGAAAATAAATCTCTTAAAATGCAAGTCCATAAATCTCTAGTGAAACGGATTTTATGGAGAGACATTCATTAGCTGCATCACATTTTCAAAGAAAATATCTGCATCTTTTTCATTTCAACTAATTTTCAAATTAGCAGACATTTTTCTTATAACACCCCTTCTAGAAAATAGTTTTTTGTTGAACTTGTTTCAGATTAGTTATTTTAGAAAAGTTGATTTTACAATTATTTTTGGATTTGATCTTAAATGACTATATTAACTATTCTAACTCCCTACTGATTACCAAAAAGAAAAATAGTGACTGAAAAAGCGATGAGTATTGATGTCAATCGTATATTATAACTTGAGATAGTATATTCAGTAAATTTCTTTAGAAATTTAAACAAGAGTTATATAAACTTTTTGTTGGCAAAGATTCCATGACCATCTCTATTCCTATCAACCGTCACACATCAAAATTCAACATAGTTTGTCAATATGTGGTATTTTAAATGGGAAATCATTCTTTTTCAATTTATTATATTTTTAGCAATAAAAACATCCAAAGTATCCACTCTCGTTTAAAACTCCTCACGGTTATGCATGGGTGAATTACTTGGAATTTTTGATTATGTGCTTTCATGCTCATTTAAAAGTCCTCGCGGTTATGGAACACATATCAAAATTGGTTATTAAATAGACAAGTCGATTCTAATCCCATTTAAAAGTCCTCATGGTTAGGGGTGTAAACGGGTCGGACCAGACCGGATGGAGGTATGCCTAGTCATGTCCTATAAGAGATTCGAACGGACACGGACCCAACAAACTTTAACTCCGAACACTGTTCGTACGAGTCGGACAACGGATAGACAATGTTCTGACAGCAGAAAAACCTCGAACATTTTCGAACGGACATTTTTTTGTACATTTTTTCTTGTCCTAATTCGTGTCCTAAATGAGAATCGTACGAACACGGATCGGACGTCTTACAGCCTCGGACCGAGTTGGGCAACGGACCGTCCTGTCCTATATACAACCCTACTCATGGTTATGCGTGGTAAGAAGATACTCGAATTTATTTTTTTTATAAAATTTGGGAATACTACTAATCTCATTAAAAGTCCCAATGGTTATGCATGTTCATTTGATATTCAAATTCTTGCTATAAATATACCAAAAATAGACACAACTATATAGTCTTATATGATGACATCATCCTTATCATTCTAAAGTGGAATATGCATCCAACAAAGTATTTATGATTTTTCTTTGATTTTCCGTTGAAATTTAATATTTATACTCAATTGGGTATTAATGTTGTATTAGTATATATCACTTTATCTCTATTTTTCTAACACTATTACTCTTTTGCTGATAACAAAAGGGCAAGAGAAAAGGTAAGATTTTGGTAAATAAAGAATAAATATTTTATTTCTTAATTTCTATTTTCATCTAGGTACATTCGCATATTTTTATTTACTTTCATGCATATATGGAGGGGATGATTCATTATAGAGAGGGAGCATTCAAATAGGGGGAGCAAATTGAGTGATCAAATACATTTAACATATTCAAAATCTTAAATATATGTTTGTTATCATCAAAATGAGGAGGGTATTGAATATGTTAGTGTATGATTTTTGTTTGATGATAGTAAAAACACACACACATATATATATATATATATTCATTTAAATGTATTTTTATTGTACTATTTTATTTCCACATAATTAAGTAAATATTTGCTGAATAAAATAAATAACACAGAATTTAAATTCAAATAAATATTTTATTACAAATTTGAATAGTACAAATTTGAGATCTCACTATATATATACAAACAATTTTCACTACAATACAATTTCGATTATATCACAATTTTTTAATTTACATTTGCACCTCACTACATATCACTCATTCACTAGTATCTTATCTTCGACTCTACTCCGGCCTGAATCCACCATCTAAGATCTGAAAAATAAACACTGACACAGCAAAATTGAAAAGAAATATTTATGCAGTGTAAAAAAAAATGTGTATTTTTGAAAATATTATTTACCTCAGTTATTTGGGTTGTTCGTCATCATATTTATTTTGAATTCATCATACATGAACAACCGATGACATGCACAGTGTATCACTGTACATGCCACAAGGCCGTGCATACCGATATACACTTGATAAAACTGCAGGGACAAGTGATCACAAGGTCAAACCCAATCAAAAATAGGTTCAATTCAAGTGCAATAAAAATAAAGACACGACATGTGCACAAGGTCAAAATCGAGCTATAAGTTGGATTCAACTTAGGTGCAATACGAAAGACAAATACAGATGAAAGTGTACACATGAAGCTAGCAACAACATAGGCTAGATAGTTCAACCAAACTCGAGTACACATGAAGACATCATTAACCCAAATTAATAAAGTGAAAACCCCAGACTGGTCAATGAAACCAAAATGGAAATATACCATGCACATTGGATTATGTAAGCATTTAGAAATGAGTCAATGTTGACATGACAACATGTATACATATACATGTAGCTACCACTAGATGAAACAAAGTCATAAACCAGTGCAGTGAAATCAAATCAAACCAGCTCAAAAGAAATAAACTCAACATCAATGAAACACAAGCAAACAAAGGCAACGTATATGTACTCGAGGCAACCAGACTACATGCAGTGCACAAGCATTTCGATCAGACTGCATAAGTCAAATACAATGTTAATAAAACAGGATTGCATCAAGAAAACATGACCAGAACACAAGTGAAACTGCACATGACTCAATGCAAACACCAAGTTCCAAAATACCAATGAAATATAAAGTGCAGATGGCATAATCGAGTTCAAATACAAGGATATGAATACAAATCAAACTACAATGAGCAGTCTAGACAGACCACATTCATATGAAACCATAGCCAAGACCAGATCACATATGTTGGCAACAGAACAACTCGGGTAACATGATCAGGTGGACCAGAGAACAACAATCATGAGTCGAACAAAGCTTCTTCAAGTATACATGACTCGAAGCAATGCAACAGACCAGATAAAAGAATAAAAGCCAGTAAAACAAAAATGCACTCACATATATGACAACAATTCAGACCAAGCTAATGAACAACAAGCGAATGACCAAACAAATATGCAACCAAATGCAATGCATCACTAAGACACGAGTACAAGTACAACAAGGGTATATACATGCGCAGTGAAGCCGGAGGAAATAACAAATAAATGCTCAAATATACAGAACAATGCATATTGACACATGCATAAGTTTAAGGCATTTGTCAGAGCAATACAAATACATGCATACATATATTTGTATATATGTATACACATGCATATATATATATATATATATATATATATATATATATATATATATCAATGAAACAGTAGCAGGTTGAACTAGAATAAGCAAGTAACACAGCAGGTTTTACAAGTTTCAATTCAAGTCAAGGAGGAAAGAAATTGTAAATCCAAACTATTGAAGTGGTCAAGTGCATATATGTGTAACAGTTCAGAGTTTCGTCTACAACATAATTCAAGTATACAAATGGAGATGCACAGTGCAGATTACATGAACACACAAGTATTCAAATTCGTACGCAACCAGAATGCAAGCAATCAAAATAGCGTAACAAAATCAAGTGATTCGAGCTCAAGAAATTATCAGAAGCTCAAAGACATTATGGTCTAGGTAGCAGTTCCGAATAAAGACAATATTATCACAAAATCTAAATAGGCCGATGTCAACGGCACAAAGAAGGGAAACAAATTCAAAAGCAAATCAAAGCCATAGTGACCAAGGCAAGGAATCGAACGATTAAAAATCAAAGTCGTGATATTCAAGCAACAAAATTATATGAATTGAAGAAGTCAGAAAACATCACAAGCATTGATGCAAAATCAACGGCCGAGCCAAATTTTTAACTGACGAATTCAAAAATATATTCGAACATAAATTTAGGGAATTAAACCCTATTTAACCATTAACATCATCGACATGGAAATCATCGAGTTTAAGCAAATCAACCAGAAAAGAAAAAGGGAAATCACATATCAATTCAAGTCGAACTCGATTAAGAAGGAGCCATGTGCAACTCAAAGAAACGAACGATCGACAAAGCAAGGAAGGTGAAAACATTCACTCTTTCGATTAACAAAGTCGGCTTCTTTAATTTTACAAAAATCCTAACTTTCTCAAGAAGAATGCAGCCATTTTATTCAATGAAGGAAACAAGGCCAGGCCGAAGAAATAAAGAGATAAAGGGGATATTCTTTTACTATATTTTGTTTTTGGGCCAGCCTTTATAATTGGGGTCTTAATTTTTTTATATTAGTCTTCTTGCTTTTTAAATTTTTTTTAACTTGTATTTTTCTTTTAAACCTAATCGTGTGACTAAAGACAAACTACAGGGCGTAGTTTGAGAATTCGCAACTAAAATGGCTGAGTTGTGGCAGGGTTTTGAGCGTAGAGCTAGGTTATTCGATAGCTGGTGTCGCGAGTTTACGTATGTAAGCGTCTGACTACTTAATTTCTAGTAGAAACCTTGGGGGCGGCATGTAGGCAGGGTTTTGCCAAAGCTGGATAAATCTGTGTTGTTCTATTTATGCATTTATTATTCTGCTATTATTTGTGCTGGTATTATTCTTCTATATCTGGGTTGAAATTATTTTATATACTTCTGCGTTAAATTTTTATAATTCATAGTATCACCCTATTCACCCTCCCTCTAAGGTGAAAGCGATCCTACAGAGACACTTCGATAAGTCGACATTGCGGGTTCCCCTTCAATACGTAGTTGGGGTATGTGTAGTCGTAGTTGTGGAAAATTTATTCCCGTGTGGAAATTGTATGGAAAACTCCGTGAGATAGTTACGCGTAGTCGTAATGTATGAGATGTAGTCCCATATGGAAAAATTGTAGGATGATCCTATGTTAGAGAAGCTTTAGTAGCTAACAACCAATCATTAGTTATCCGTAGTTTGATCCTTGTAGGATCATGTACAAGTAGTTAATGCATGTGTGTATTAAGTTAAAAACACTTAAAATTAAAGAAACCTAGTCATCCACAACACTTGTAAACCACCATAGGTCATATAAAGTGTCGCTAAAGTCAACTACATGTGATCACTATATATTAATGATGTACTCATTCACTAGACTTTTGTCAGACCCACTTCTTTCCCTTTTTTTCCCCCTATGCAGGATAACAAGACAATAGTTCATTTTCCACAAACCATGGAGAAAGAAATTAAGCATTGGAGTTCCACTACTCTTGGTTATTCCTTATATATCTATTTGTTATACTAAGTGTCTTGTAAACTAATATTGCAATTAGGAAACAATGTATATGAATTGAGCATTTTTAAGGTTGTTTTTATGGAATGTCTACTTTTAGTACTTATATTTTATTTCATCTGCTGTGAGATCTAAATTTTAATGTGCCATAGGTTTATCCTTATACTTTTAGTCTTTGATAATGTATAAAAACCCGATAGCTCATACTTCTTGACACTGACTAGAGTTCGAATGTCACCCTAGGCTTTGGATCAATGTGTTGGGAGGTGCTGGTTATCAAAGAGTTGAATATGGATGATCTTGGAATTTTGACCATTGCCAAATTCCATAAATCCAAAGTGATATTTTTAACGAAGATAATTAGTGTAAATAATTATCATTATAGGGCAACACTTAAGAAAGTAAAATTGGGTTTTATCGAAATCAAGTAAGCGATAAATTTAGCCAAAATGTCACACCACCTACCAAATGACATGTAAAAGTTAATATACGTTGAATTTATACAATTATATTTATACATTGCTTTGAATAATGTTACGGTAAAGGCAATGCAAAAGCAATGTATAAATATAAATGTACAAATTAAATGAATGTTAACGTTCACACATCACTTAGCAGGTGGTATGACATTTTGGACAAAGTTATTGCTTACTTGATTTCGATAGAATCCAATTTTACTTTGTTAAGCATTACCCAATAGTGATAATTATTTACACCAATTCACTTTATCAAAACTACATCACTTTGGACTTATGAAATTTGTAATGGTCAAAATTCCAATATTGTTCATATTCATCTCTATAGTCTAAACACAAAGTCCTTGGTTCGCATAATAACAATTATTATTAATGAAACCGCTTTGGCCAAAGACTTTGAGTTGACTTCAATTAACTGTAATACTAATCTCATAAATCAAGGAGACAAATCCTCTCTGTAATAGTGTTTCACTTCCAATGCTTACACTTGACCCAATTATAATCATTCAATGGAAGTCGTGCCTCGATTTAACTACAATCAAAGCGAAGCTTCCATATTGAAGATCAACGGTATTCTTAAGTTAAGAGTACTATGTAGTTTTATCACATTGATATTTTTTGTTTGACCTTAGTTATATTAACCAATGAAAAACTATCGCCTGAGTCATTCCATGGTTATCTAATAACTATCAATATATAACCCCTTGGTGTCCCCAACAGCCATGAGTGATACCCTATGCAACATTTGGAGAGCATTGCGTACACTAGTCTCAATGGATGTATTAATAACTAGGACTAGGAGTATTTAAAATGGTACATTTATTTTCGTTGTGATAAATTACTCACGGTTAAAATACTTTGTAACTACTGTCACAAATAATACCATTTATGGATCTTTTTTATTATTAAATATAATTTTAAATTAATGAATTAATATAACATGTTGCATTAAGTATATAATATACATCAAGTATATGATAGAAAGAAAACACCTTTATTCTAAATAAGATTGGTTATCAAGTAAGATATATATAAATAATTACATAATTTTCCTTAAGGATACCCTTAACCATATCATTTTATACAATTCTTGTTTAATATGTCTCTTTATGAAGCAAAGGATACCATTCTCTCCCATAATCCCAACTATGCCTAAGTTACATCATTTCTCGTGCATTTATTTTCCTTCCTAAATGTCGAACCATTGAAAATGAAACTCTTACCACAAGATTATATCGAATTCTTTACAAAATTTCATTCGGTTATCTTTAACATTTGAGGATATCGAATATGTTACACTTTATGTAGACTAATCAAACTGAAACTTCATCAATCGAATTCATAGGTCCATCTTACAGCTCTTGGTTTAGTGCTACATCTAACATGGCAAGATCTCTATTACACTCAATATGTTGAATACATGATCTCACACTATGGTTTAGTTGCTCATTTCGAATGAACCAATTTCATCAAGATTTCTTATAAAGTGAACATTCATCATATAACGTTCAGATGTGTTTGAATATGAATCGAGTATACATAGGTTGTTGATAATTAAACCAATGATATTTGTTATAAAACTCTTATATTTAGACCAGTGACGAAATACAAAAAATGTATAATCTTGTATGTAGATGGCTTTGTATTTCGCACAAAGGAGTTTGGAGTCGGTAAAATAACTTACAATAGTGGGTTATATGTTAAAGGCTGTGAATATAGTGATGATTTATAAGATTATTATGGAGTACTACAGGAAATAATTGAACTCACTTATTTTGTAATACCAGGCTTAAAATGTTTTTATTCAAATTCGATTGGTTTGATGCAACTCATGATGTAGAAGTATGTCGTATACATAAATATCCTCTTATTATAGTAAATCATAAAAGGCGATATAATGGAAATGGTCCATTTGTGCTAGCGACACAAATAACGCATTTTATTGATCGTCTTATCCTACAATGAATAATAACAAGGACGACTTGTGGGATGTCATTAAAATAAAACCTAGATGGTCATTCAATGGGGATATGATCATAACCGATGACCAGCTATACACAAAAGACAATGAAATACTCCAAATAACAGAAGATGTTGATGATATAGGACCATTTAACAATAAAGAATTTGATGGAGTTGAACTAGATAAAGATGTTGAGATTGATGATGATGATGGTGTCAAAGTAACTAAACATGACTATGATGAAGATTAAAGTTTGAGTCTTGGGTTCCCTATATGGTAAGAAAGGATGATTTATAGTTTGAGGACACTCTACATATGCCTCGATAAAGCCAAATAGGCCATCAAGCTCTCTTCCTGATAAATCACTATGCCATACTAGTTTTCCAACCGGCATTGGGTAGTTTTTCATAATGTATGGGTAGAGTGAGTTGACGTCATAAAAGTATAGATTCTCACCATAAATATTGTAAATGATGATGTTGGTAATGATGCTAACAATTGGTAGCTTATGTATAATTTATTAAAAGACTGTTTTTATGTATGCATGATATTTTCATTTTGTTTGTCGTGCCAAGTAAATGCATAGTTTTTTATTTTGTGCTTATACACATTGATATTAACTGTTGGTCAAGGATAATAAATGTAAAAATCAAGATTGATTATCAAGCAACTATAATATAAAGATGGATTTATTATTCTTTATTATATTGTATACATCGGTATACATACTATAATAACAGATATGTCTAGTTAATGCAGACACAAGCATGGAGGCTCATCATTAGGTCAGGTGGTTTCCACTCATCAAAGCATGAAGTCGATCATATATAATGTCACCATTCATTCAGATCTCGATGCTCCTACTGTTAATGCTCTATTGATGATACCAGTCCATTTACCAACGTGTCTGAGATGAACTTTTCCACCTCCATCCACTGACTTGATGTCTTCCCAAGAGAGCAAGGAACGGGTTGAGTAATTACATACACACATACACATGCATACATATATATCTGCACATATACATACATGCATATATATACTCACATACGTACACATACACATATACTCACATGCACATACACATACACATACATATACATGAACACATACGCTCACGCATACATACACATGTGTATACAATAATTTACTAATTATATATTCATATATTCATATACACACACACACACATATATGTATATGTATATGTACATGTATATATGTACATGTATGATTTCAATAGCGGTGTTGTATTCGATGTCGTGCATAACGGCATGCTGGTATGGATCATGGCATTCTGGCCTGCATTTGGTGACATTCCTAGTGAAGTGAAGAAATTCATGTTCAAATAGTTTATGGTAAAATAATTTTAATACATATTATAATATATGTATATCATTTTTTCCATAATATATCCAATTTGCATTTACAAAGAAAATTCACTTGGGAAGAGGGATTTCATGATGAAGTAGTGTGTAGGGCTTGGTCGACTGCAATGTTCAAAAAGTACTGTGATTGGATGAATGGTGACCATACTCATGGTAAAAAGCATCAAGCACTTGCCCAAAAGATATACGAGTAGTTCCTATGGCACTAGAAGATCAAGGAATGAATTCAAGGTAATATATAAAAGGAACGTCGAAAGCAAAAATAGAAATCCTAGATTGCATACTGGTGCCCCTAGATCATATACAGATCATTATAACGATCTGGTACGTATTTATTTTTTAAATTTATTTAACATCTAGAAAAAAATTAAAATAGACTTATATGATAGTGTACTTAATTAAAATATCAGTACGAAAAGCGGCATAGTAAGCTTATATCTTGACAACTCTATTGCAGGACTCGTGAGTCATTAAATAGGTCCATCGCTAATAGTTGGGTAGATGATGCTTTCATTGAGTTTGCGGCATGTTATCCATAAAACTTCACTTACATGATCAATATTTACGTGTATATGTACATGTATAAAATTCCGATGAATATGAAAAATGCAAATTAAGTGAAATACCAGGCAAGGATTGAGAAGCTTCAAAGTCAAGGTGTGGAGATAACTAAAGAAGTGGACGAAGATGTATTCCACGCTCACTATAGCTGCTAAAAAAGGATGGATCATAAGCACAACTATGAAAACTTTCCTCGGGTATGTAATAGCTCAAACATTCATTATACATATGATATCAAGTAATATGTATACAAAATCATATACATATATACATATAGTATACTATATGTACATATACATTAGTTTTAAATCCCAAGAACCACATGCATATATATATGTATTCTATACAAATGTGTAGTATAATCACAACCCTACGATGTTAAATCAATGATCAATTCCCTTTAAGTTTACTCCGTTCAGTTCCATTTTCACCATTACACTAACTCAAAAAATTAAATTCAATAGCTCCCTAATATACAGTTAAGTAAATTACAAATTTTGTTTCAATAAATTAAACAATGGTTTATTCGAGTCCAAATATATATTTTCTAAAATACATAATAAATTAAACAAATATATAAGTTAAATCACATAATATATTAAAAAGAAATATATGTAAAATTGCTTAATAAGTTAAACAATGTATATATCATTGAGTTAAATATAAATTTTACTTCAATAAATTAAATAAGAGTATGCTTGTAAAAGTTAAATCCCTCAATAAATTATACAGCATACACACATACACATACATACATATAATTAAGTTGAATTATAAATTTTGGTTCAATAAATTATACAAGAGTTTATTCGAGTAAAAAAAATTATTAAGTCAAAATATGAATTTTGTTTCAATAGGTTAAGCAAGAGCATGCTTGTAAAAAATTAATCATTCAATAAATTAAAATAATTATATACATACATACGTAGGTACACACATATATATATTAAGTTAAATTACAAATTTCATTTCAATAAATTATACAAGAGTTTATTCAAGTTAATATTTTTTTAATCATATTACAAATTAAAAATATATATAAGTTAACTAATCAATAAATTAAACATTTATATATATAATTGAGTAAATTATAAATTTTGTTATAATAATTAAACAAGAGTATATTTGTAAAAGTTAAATCACTTAATAATATACATACATGCATTTATATATTTAAGGTAAATTATAAATTTTGTTTCAATAAATTATACGAGAGTTTATTCGAGTTAAAATATAGTTTTTTTTAAATCACACAATAAATTAAACAAATATATAAGTTAAAACACTTAGTTAGTTAAACATATGTATAGTTTATTCGAATTTAAAATTTTGTAACAATAAATACCATTATTGAAATAAAAAATTACTTATTACTAATAGGCATATTTCATTAAAATGTAGAGATCGTCATTAGATAGAGCTTCTACATTTAGCATTGGTGTAGAAGAAGAAAACCAACGATTGAAGTCATACGTCGTTAAGCTAGAGAAGAAGCTCGGATTGCCTATGGATGCATTCTTGCGATGCTTTCTAGACAAGAACATATTTGTTGAGGCTGGTGGTGGTAATAGAGATGGTGGGCAGGGCTTTGCGAGTAGGTGTTTGTGTTATTATTGTTTGGATATTTGTGTTGGTATTATTGGTATGTTAAAATATTTTCTATAGATTTTTTGGATATTTATTTTGTATTATGATGGTGATGATATTGTTTGGTTTGGATGTTCTTTTAGACATTTGTGTTGGTGATATTTGTATATATGTATGTAGACATTTATGTTGGATGTATGTGTGTAACATCCCCAATCTTGAGGCCTGAAGCAAAGCGCTACAGATGCTACAGTCATTCATAGTATTAACTTCCGATGACAAAATACGGTAATGTTAATGGTATCTATAATATCATACGCATATGAATACAAAACAAAATCAACACAGATTTAAAACAACCTTTTTGATTACATTTCAAATCGATATTTCATATTCCGATACATAATCCCAAATGATTCCCAGATTTTGATCTAATATAATTATTACAAACTAAGCCAAGTGCGACATATGTAGATGCCCCTTGGATGACCAGAGTACTAAATAGACATACCAGTCTTGATACAACACAGTGGAAATAAAATAAAATAGCTCTTATATAGCTAGCTTTGCCTCTTGCACATCTTCATAAGTTTTATTTGTCCGACCAACTAAACCTAAAAAACCTTAACTCTCAATCTACTCAAATTGAATTTTAAGCACCCAAGAGTTTAAGAGGAAACATAAACTTCGAGTCAAACATAAAGCCTAGAGTGAATAATACTATTACATCTCGAATTTCTAATATTAAATGAGACCACGCCGCTTAGCAGAACGGGTTTCCCCTCAGAAATATCCCTTTAAAACATATCTTTTTGCAAATTAGAATCCTACAATCAAACAGCTAAAAAATAAATTAGCAATATCATATATGCTCATAAATCAGGTAATAAAATGGACTATTTGTCTAAAAAATATAGCTTTGTATGGCTAACTACTAACCATTGGCTGACAGGGCCTACCAGACAAAATAAATAATCTAACATCTATTAGACACACTCCTGGATGTTCTGTCTTTAACTTACTTCTCCCAGGGTCAACTGATCCTAGTGTTTTTGTGGGATCACCAATAAACTATCCTTCTTCTCTGTATATTCCTTTCTGTATATAACATCATTTAAGTCTTACCTGTGACTAAGCCCTACAAACTAGAATTTTGGACTAAATTAGTTAGGGGCTATAGCTAATACATAAGGCGCGACCATATAACGGTCCCATTTGGTATTCAAATATCTGAGTCATTTACTTAGGGTTAACTACCCATCAAATTTTCCTTGAAAACATTTCTTGCAAAATGATTTAACCCTTTAATCATACTTAAGGAAGGAAAATATACTTTTGCTTTACTCAAATCTCTTTGCCATGATATATGCCTTACACAAAACATTGTTGACGAAAACATTCGAAACCTTTATTTAAAACATTGAACAATACCTTTCAATTTCATTGAAAGTACCCCCTTCAAAATAAGTTAACTACTATATCTTGAAACACTAGGCCAAAAGGCTAGAACATAACTTTCGATACCTTTATAATAACCTTTCGAAATCATTGAAGGTATCCCTTCAAATGCAATATAAACCTTAGATATCCTCTATTCAAAACTCTTTATACTTGCCTTTTGAAAGCATTGGAAACCTTCCATTTAAATACTTAAATAACCTTTCAAAAATATTGAAATCTTTTACTATAAACAAACGTTTTGAAAGCATTGGGTTCAAGTAAAAGCTTGTGGAACATAGTTTCGAAACCATTCAAAACCTTCCTTTCAAAAATTTGGGTTTATCTTTCAATATAGCAAGAGGTTCTTAAAAGACCTAAGTCAAAAGCAACTCTTTAGAAAGCAATTTCATAAGTAAAAGAAAGTGTATGGTTTTGACACCAACCCTTTCGAAAGCAAGGAGAAGTGGCTTCTTATTTAAAAGCGAAAGCACCCTTTCGAAATCAATGTTTAAAGGCAAAGTGACATCAACTGGGTCGAAAGGTAGAATGCGGTAGCGGGTATTTCAACCCTATGGAAAGCTTGTTTAAAGAAAAAGGTGGCAACCTCTGTCGAAAGCTATATTTAAACCCATTCAAAACCATACTTTTGAAAGCAAAACAAGCGACATCTCTTTTCGAAGCAAAACAAGGCCTCAACCCCTTCGAAAGCACATTTCAGCCCTATACCTTTCGCCTAACTCAAATCCAGTACGCACCAAGGCATTGAACTATGTGTATTGGTTTCAATTGTGATGAAGGTGGTAGTATGAAGTCGACAGGCAGCTGTTGAGAGTGGCGAAACAGCAAACCTTCACAAAAACTAATTTCTTTCTTTATAAAGAAATACCTTTCCAACTAACTGTTTATTATCATATAATTTGTTGCCAATTTCTTTTTCAAAAGTCTATTCTAAAAGTGTCGTCGAATTCATCATTTTATAATTTTAAAACATTTAGCAAATTGCCCCTTCTCTTTTTATAAACATATAAAACATTTAAGTCCTATACCTTAAATAATTATATATAGTTATTAAAATACTTAGGAAAATTATCCAAAAATTCCCATAAATTAATTTTAATATGTTTTCTAACATATATAAATTTTTGACCAAAACTAACATATAATAGTCGTAATTAATTTTAAACCCAATTTAACAATTTTCTTCACTAGAAAATTCATATAAATCCACATTAATTTTAAAAATTAAAAAATTTGAAACCCATCTATAAAATAATATTTTTGAACTTATATCAAAATCACAAGGCATTTGGATGTCATTTGATAGGTTTTTCATCACATAAAAATCTATATGAACAAACAAAATTCATCAACAAGCATGCACAAACACACACACATATATATCATTCAAAACATTGCATAATACTTAGCAAAACATATTCGGATCTGATCTAGAACCGAAAATAAGAAAATATGAGATGTAACCTATTATTAACCCTAGCTTGTTGTTAAGGAGTTGAGATTTGCTCTTGAATTAAATTGATTAAGCTTCTTCCTCTTGCTTTCTCCTAATGGTGGCCGGCCTCTCCTGAATTTAGTTTTGTTTGTGAATGTGAAAATGAATGTGGCACGAGGGTTTAGAGTATAAGAATATAATTTATTCCTATTATGTCCTAATCTATTATCCTTACTTATTTGATTTTAATTCCCATTTTGTTCATTAGTTCATTAGGCACGACTACCCTCTAATTATATAAATCTCAATCCCTTAACCATTTATATTATTTCATTTAATTTAACGAATTAAATATCATAAATAATGTTAATCAAAATTAGGGTCGTTACAATGGGTTTGTACCCTTACCTTTATAAGAGAAGCATGAACTAATTCTATAGAACCATTTTTTCCTTGGTCCCAATTCAAAACTAAGCTAGTCTGAACTAATTGAATACTTGTGTGAGAAATTCAACGAATTGACTTTTCCATTTCCATAAAGGATATAATTGACAATTCTAAGTTGAACATTATCGTTTTCCTATAAGATAGCTTGAGTGAATAGTTTTGCTAAATTTATCCCATCGGCTATTTCATATGTGATTACAGGCCGTACGAAAACAAAATACTTTTTTAATATGTGATTCATTGGATGTAAATCTAATTTTTCAAAAAAAAATTATTCCTTAGAATTTTATTTTTTCATTCCTGGTGGTATAAAAATGTCGCTGTGGCTAGATATCTTATCTGTCTCTTTGGGAAAATGAATATCCGTAGAAAAAATTTCCAGTTCAATACATTTTTATCTCCACTGGGACTAATCCACCTACTTGGCTTCTTATATTTAAAGTGAGTTATGTATCTATTTCAATGATACTATTGTTTTAGACTATTAGGTACGAAGATGTGGATAAGATATGCACCTCTTCAGGAATAAAATAACCAAACTTTTGTTTGTATGGTTTAGTATATTTATGATATTGTGATATCGGGAAATATGGTTTGCTATATGAATTTGGTGATATATGAGAAATGATATATGATATATGACATGGATGATTATATTATATATATATATATATATATATATATATATATATCTGAATGCGTGATTGAGATAAGTAATACAACAGAAATGCTACAAATATGTTTCAACAATGGCATCGGCACGACATGTGCATAGTGATGGAAAATCCATTTTTTACATTTTGATTTGGAGTTTCTATGGCATCGACATGGCATCAAAAGGCGTTGGCAATTCCAATTTTTATAATTTTAAATATTTTCTACATGACGTCAAAACGGTATCGATAGCAAACATTGGCATGGCTTCGATGTATTTCCTCTGTAAGTTATTGATAGTAGTTCCACATATGGCGGCTTCTTGGCTTCGAAATTATATTTATGACATGATCTTTACCGATGGCCTATAAGGCGTCTAAAGGACATTTATCGATGCTATCTCGATGCCTTTTTGGCATCAATAAATAATCTTCTTTTTGTAATGTTACAGTTTGAACAAGGACATCAGATTTCTTTTTTATTAGTTTTATTACAACATCATTTTTGAAATACAATGGTATCATTCCTCTTTTCTTACCTTTCATGTATATCCAAGTCCAATATTTTATATAACCCATCTTTTGTACACCATGTATAAATAAAATTTACATTATTATTCACACAATTGAATATTATTCCAAACTTTTTAGTAAAACCAAAAATTAATAATAACATCAACATCATTTATTTAATAAAATCAAACAATAATATTAACAAAACCATCATATATTTAATAAAACCAAACATTAATTATAACATTATTATTAATTTTAGTAAAATTACTAATTTTATTATTAATTTAAATGACATTATTAATTTTATTATTATTTTAAATAACATTATTATTTTTATTATTATTTTTAAAAACATAATTAATTTTATTATTTTAATAACATTATTAATTTTATTGTTAACTTAAATAACATTATTAATTTTATTATTACTTCAAATAACATTATTAATTTTACTATTAATTTACAACATTATTAATTTTATTATAAAACCATGGAATCATAAATAATTTAAAAACTATATAACCCAGGGATTTCTACTCTTTTTAAATGACTGATTATCCTACTATCCATTTCAAATGCAATGGTATTTACGTTTCTTAGACCATTTCAAATCAAACGATTAACACAATTGAGCCCGACACTTCCTTATTCCCCATATCATATGCAAAACAACGTACATGGGGAACAAGAAGCGCTGTCGAATTTTTTTAAATGTTCGATATAAAATATTGATTTACAAAACATAAGTATCATTATGTTTATAAATTGTCCAATACTAGGGAAAATCTGACAAATAACGTAGTACATGAATATCAATTTTCCTTTTAGTTAAAAAATAAATATATATGTGTTCGCATGCTTGTGCATGCCTGCGGGGTGTGTGTGGGGGATGTGTGTGTATGATAATCATTTACGGTCCTTGTTAGGCAAGGACAAATTAAATATATTAGGGTTCATTAATGATACCATATCAGTGACAATGATTTTATCAAACATTTATAAACAAAACCAATGATCAAATCACATAGTAACAATTATACCAACAAATCCGTATCAATGATCATATACCAAAAAATCTATGCCAATGAATTTATACCAATGGTCGTATAAAAAACTAATCAAACCAGAGCATAAATAAAACAATTAATCAGGGCATTAGATCATACCGATGACGAAGGACTTGGTATGAGGCGGAGGGCAGAGATTGCTTAAGCGTAGTAGGCAGCGGGCATGCATCAGTTGGCTTGCTGCTTGTAGAGAGGATGCGACAGTAGGCAACTTGACAATAAAGCAGGAGATGTGGTGGCGGCTTGACAATGAAGGAGGAGATTCTACGGCAGGTGGCGGAAGGTAACTGCGATGAGTGGCTAGACCCAAAGCGGTGCTGGCTATAGGGGACGAGTTTATTTATTTTTGATAATTATTTGATAGTGAAACCGAAAGAGGTAGACATCGGGGGCTATTTCTCAAAAGGAGCAACGCCATATCAACACTTAGCCGGCGTCGAAGTACATGCATCGACAAGGTGACGATAAAAGTGAATATACGTAATTTTTTACCTACGACATGCTAGAGTTGCGTTGATGCCACATTTTTGGTGTCGGTGTGGTGCTGGTATTTCTAAGTAAATATATTGCATTATTTCTAATAGAATCTAGCATGAGATAGGTTTTGTCCCCATGATTGTCTTAGCATTTAGTGGAATGCCCAAATAACTAAAAATAAGCTAAACCACCTTAACATTCCATAACTCCCAATCTAAACGAAGAAATCTCATGTAAATCGGCATTGAAAAAATAATTCTTTAGAGATATTCAAATTCATATTCCACTTTTGAAAATAATCAATTTTGAATTAAAAAATATATGAACCACCTTTTAAAACATTTGCACAATAGACCACGTTTTTAAATTTATTATTTTTTTATAACAAAAATTATATTTTGATTAAATTTTTATAATTTTGGGTTTTGTGGATAAAAAATAACAAAAAATATTTTTTAACCTTTATGAATTATAATTATTTTCTGTATATTTCTATTTTTTTGATTCGTTTATGGATTTCGAAGAAAGGCTAAATTTTACTATAATTTTTAAAATTGCTAGAGCATCTTTTCACATTTTTCAATTTTTTTTAAAGAAAATTGATTTTTGGACAAATTTGATTTTTCTCGAAGAACTTTATGAAAATATCTAGACTTTTCTAAAAATAATCTTTGAATTGAATATATTTGATTATGTTAAAATGTCGAACCTTCCTCAGAAAAAAATAAAATTATAAACAAAAATAATTTTTTTAGTAAAATTAATTGAATTTAAACTGAGTTTGAATTTTCATAAAAAATCATTTATGTGATTTTTTTACTGTAGTCTTGAATAAAATTAATCCTTGATTTGATTTTGTTTTTTTAATTATTGTTTAGTTTTAATTTTATACTAGTAAAGAGCCATGTTACGCATATTGTTTTTGCACTAAATAGTTATACATTAAAATAATTTAAACATATCTGCATATTTTTTACAAATTAAAACTATATATGTACATTTAACCTATTTCATATTTGTGACCCTCGTCGCATATACTATTTTCCAAAAGAAAATAAAATTATCAATTTCGAACCTGTTCAAATAAACTATAAATTTGATTATGATAAATTTGTATTTCACCAAAAAAAAATTCAAAATTGAAGTAGTCGGACATGATATCTTATTCAAATTAAGTAAATAAATATAAGACCTCATTCATACCAAATCAAAAGAAACTGAAAATGAATTTCTAGCAAAATATCTTGTAAGAACTAATTTTGCATAGAATTAATATAGTAAATAACTAAAAAATGTTAATCCACAATTTTTGCAAACATCTTATCTTTATTTATGTTTAGATCAAAATTAACACCAATACAAAGAAAAAAGAGATCGTAAATTTCAGTGGTGAATATGGGACTTCAAGTTACACAAACAAAATATCCCAAAATATGTATTAATACAAGTATCATGGCACACGCTTCGCACGTGATTATAGCACATGCTTTACGAGTAAATTGATTTTTTTACAAATTATAAATGTTTAACATATAAGAGAAATAAATTTCTTAAATATTTAGCTTTGTTTTTGCATTGGAATCTTATGTAATCAGTTTGAATTTCACTTCTAAGATAGAATATTTAATTTTTTGTTAGATTGAATTTTTGTTTTGGTTATCAATTAATAAAGAGTGGAACTTATAGGAATTTCAATTGTTAGATCATATATTTAAGTGACACTATGTTTGGTAATATATGTAGGAGAACGTATTGAATTTGTAAAATAGTATAGTTGCTAGATCTTATTTTTAAAGGATAGTAACATTTGATAATATCTATAAAGATGCGTTTGTGGAAGTTTAAGATGATAGCAAAAACAAGAAGAGAAAACCAATAAAATAATAAAATTTAATTATATTATTTTCTCAAAATTTTTGAATGATATATCACCTATCACTTTAGAAGTAAATTTATCATCCCAGCCATAATCATCTTTTGAGGGGGATTTTTTTATTGTTGTTATCAAGATTTTAAATCTCGCTCATCTCGGCCGAGATCTCGTTTTCAAGCCCGGGCGATTCGAAATAGGCTATTTCGTTCGAATCTCGTATGACCTAAATCTCGAATGATATTTCAGTATCTCGTCCGGTATCTCGGATGAGATTTAACAGCGAGATATCGGCCAAGTTGTTGAATTTTGGAAAAAATCAACTCTTTTTCCATATTGGGCTGGTTCATCCTTTATCTTAATTTATGCCTTCGTAATTGTACTTTTTCTAACCCTTATTTCTTATATAAATCTCATTTAATCTTCGTCCCTTATTTTACGGCAGTGACGAGTGCAAGAAGATGATAAAATTTACATTGATTATGGTAAGTATTTCACTTTATGATTTTCATTTAGCTTTTTGATCCAAAATAATTTACATCCAATTTCATTTTTCTTTTTTTGACACTTTCTTGAGTTTTTTTCCTAACCCTATTTTTTACGGCTATAAATTTTGGGCTTCACTTATTTAACATTATGTTCCAAATGGATTCCCAATTTGATTTCATTCCGTCTTTGCTGCTATAATTTTTTTCCTCAAGGCTTATTTTTAAGCAATTAAGGAATTCTCTTTCATCTATTAATTTCATTTGATGATTACATGTTCATTCATACATCATTTTTTTCTTTTCTTATAATATTACTAAATGTTTGACAATTGTTTGTACTATGTATGATATTTTCTACGTTTATTTGAAATATCTATGTTATTGTTGCTTAATGAGATTTTGTTTGCTAATATTTAAATACTATAATCAAACATAGAATATCTTAATTCTACTTGTGGACTTTTGTATTTGAAGTTATAAAATTAAGATTTCCCTTGCAACACTATAAACCATAAAAGGTAGAAATAAGATATTATATTGTGTAGGAAAGTTAAGTGAATGATCAAACAAAGTAAAGGTGCATATGTTATGGTTCGTTTCTTGTCTACTTTATCTCATATGATATTATATTGAACATTACTCATGAAATCTAGTTATTTTTTTATTTTACATGATACAAGTGATATTTTTCCATACTAAATTACTAATGATAAACGTGTGATATATTCAAGGTAAGTGCATAGTGTTTTCCTTAAGGTAGTGACTAGTATTATAAACTTAGGTGTATGAAAACTAATTTTTGACATGACATATACTCCAAGATAACTCTGAAATGAATTTTAGAAACCGAGATGTAAATCCGAGATGGAAAACCGAGATGCACTCATCTCGTTTGAGATCTCACCCGATACGAGATAAGCTCTCTAAATTCTTCGAGACGAGATGTGACCGAAATCCGAGATTTAAAACCTTGGTTGTTATTGATTTCTAGACATGTACACCATCTTTCGTTGTAGATGCTTTTGAAGATATATCATCTTTTTGACTCGACCTTTCCTTATCAAAGTGTTTAATATTCATTAGATCACTAATAAATTGTGTAGTATGTTGAAATTAATTTTTTTAATATATGGATTAAATTAATAAAAACGTAACGATTGACATGCACTTTTGAACATTTTTTATAAGAAGCAAAATCGTTGTACATATTTAAAAATAAAAAATAACATGAAAAAAGAATAAATTTTCATTGATTGATTGATTATCTCTGTAAATAAAATGTAATCATGATATTATTTTGAGAATACACAAAGCAATGCACTTAAAAAACAATACAAATTCTAAAGTGCAAATTACCTTTTTTAATATAAAATAGAAGTGTAGAAGTTGCACTATGAAAAACCGCTTTCTGGCCCCTAGGAATGACACTTAACACATTTTCGGTGTTTGTGTGTCGTTGCTCAAGAATCAGAAAGATGAATCGTCCTGGCGTAAAATAAAGAACGGAATAGAAAACCTCACCATGAAACTACTAAATAAAACATAACAGTCAATAGTACATCAATTTACTCCTTAACGGAAAGTTATCAAAATTACACAAAGTACTATAAATCAGCTTAGGCAGTTATAACATCCTAGCTTTACCTATCCCGAAACAAGATAAACTTGCACAAACAAGATAATACAACGGAATAGATAACTAAGAAGATGAAAGTATCCTACTCGGACGCCGTCTTCAAAAGAGCCCAACAAGAAACCTGCTACTCTCGGACTACTAAAATAAAATGAGTACCCAAGAGTTTAGGGAAAAAACAACTCGGCTTAGACGATTGCCTCTTATGAGTAAAAATTTAAAACAATAGGTGTGAAATTAAACACAAACATTTGAGACCATGCCGTTGAACCCGAAACGGGTCTACTCCCACATAAGTCAACATCCGAACATAAAGAGTGGATAAATAATTAAACTCCATGAAGAGTGCTTGACTCTTCCCAATGCAAATAAGGGAATAAATTTGAAGGTTTGAATCAAATAAGAAAAGGAAAATCTCCAACGAATGACTAGGAAGATGCACCACCCTTGAAGTATACGTCTAGTAATATACCACTATACTCCATGAAATTTCTCTAAAATGTACCAACTGGACCCCGCCAAACCTTGTCGAGTATCCGAATACTTCACATATAAATGCAAAAATGAATTCAATCTAGAAGAGATGTGAAAAAACCCTAGTGGGAGCAACCCCATAAAGTTGGACGTTCCTTCGCACTTTGGGTTCAGTCATTTATTGGCAAAGGATAACAAAGCACAATGGAGCAACAGATCATCTTAGAATGATGATAATAAAGAAGCTGAAGTAACCGATAGCTGAGAAATCAACTATCAAGGATATAAAATAATCTTATTTGAAAATTAAATCTTGTATACTTACAACCACTCATCGAATTCAAACTTGTACTATTTCCTGGTTAACAATAATATCGGGCAAGTCAAGGTAGGGTTACCTCAAAGTCATGTCCCACGATTATTCTTAACTTTCGAAATAGAGACAAGTCTACTTCTTCGATGTTTAGTGCTAATTATACTAATAAATTGTTTCCTTACAAGCAATCACTTTTATAAAAATTAATTCATTTCCATAAACAATTCAAACTTTTTCTTTTAAAAACCCAAATTTGTACTTGGCTTCACATTAGAAATATTTCTTTAAAAAAAATTGTTATAAGAGTTTACTAACTTTGAAACATCATCAAAAAGGATTTAACAACTTAAAACACCTTATTACAATGATTAATTAACTTTAAAACTTTGTTAATTAGTTAATTAATTTACTTCAATTACCCTTAATTAAAAGGGTAAATCTTCTTTAAAACATCATTAATTCAATTAAATGATAATATAATTAATTAAGTAAATTAAATAATAATTAGATATCATTTTTGAAAGTGATTAATTAACTTAAAATTTATTTAAGGAAAGATTAATTAAGGTTAAATAGATTTACTAACCTTTAAAAGTCATTAATTAATAAATTAATAAGTCTTAATCCATCATTATCAAAAGATTAATTAGCCTTGAAAATCATAAAATAAAATGATTAATTAAATCTAAAACATCATTAACTAAGAAATTAGTTAAATTTAAAACACATCATTAATAAGTTAATTAGTTAACTTTAATCCTTATTAATTAAATAATTAATCAAATTAAATAATCATTATTAAAATAATTAATTATTTTTGAAAACATCATTAATTAAAAACTAGCTTAACTTATAAAATAATTCCAAGCATGATAATGAAACCAAACGGTTTCGATAAAATGTGATTTTCCAAAAGTGTCGATATAGCACTATCGCTATACGGGCAGTTCGGAATTCAAGCTTATGTCATTTGCAATACAACCAAACATCACACAATAATGAAACAAGCATACATACATGATAATTTACAATAATACAACATATACAATGTAATTAGTTTAACTACTAGATTTTCATATAACTTAAGATTCGCTTACTAACTTTCCGAAGCAACTAATTTTTAAAGCAACAAACCAATCCAACAACCAAATCATTATCATAACTATACAAAAAGCTTTCAACAGCTACAAATATGAGCATGAATATAGTTTAAACTTTATGTTTCAAAGGTGGAAGCTTCACCCACCAAAACGCTTATTACTTGAATCGAAATTGCACTAACTTTTCGAACAACACTAGAACTAAGCTTTCCTTTGCACTTGACTTGGATTTATGAACTTGTGTAGGCTTGTAGGGTGCAACATTGCTCGGCCAAGGGCATAAATGGGCTCATCCTAGGCATAAATGGGCTCGGCCATGGAGTTTTAAGGTGGAGATGGATTTTGTTTTGGTAAAGGGTGTTTGTGGATGAATATATGGATTTTAAGTTGATTTTTGGAAGTGTATTAACAAGTTTTAGGCTTGGGAATTTCTCTTGGAAGCCATGAATTTATTCATGTACATGACTAGAAAATAATTGACGATAGAAATGAATATGCAAAGTGAAAATGTGTGGTGATGGTGGGTATTTATAGGCAAAGATGTAGAGTATTAATTTAATTTAACTTAAACATTTAAAATATATTATATGTTGTCATATGCATGCTACCATACCTCCCCCCTCACTTTAGAACACACACACACCCTTCCTAGGTCCACCCTACCTCATGCTTTAGGTACTTGTTTAGGTTATGTTTAGGTTATTTAATTAATTTCCTAAGGGTATTTAAAGTTATTTTTGTGCATTTAATGTCAAATCAAGTTTTATTTTAAACTAAGCTTGATTATTAACTTTAACACGTTGATTATCTTATCACATGACACATGTGCATGTGTGTGCATTTGTATATGAGTGATACAAAAATATGCACAACATTTTCGATGACTTTCCAAGGCCGTAAATTTGAAATTTCAAAAAACATTTTTCGATGACATTTTCTATTTTAATTTTAACTATTTATTTTGGTAAAAAAAATTAAAAATGATTTTAATATCATTAATTTATTTTTAAAATCATTGATTAATTTTTAAAATAAGTTTATTTGGTTATCAAAATCCAATATTTAAATATTTAAAAATGATTTAAATATTTAAATACAAAGTGATAAATTTACGGGTCGTTACACTCTCCCCCCTAGAAGAATTTCTTCCCTAAAATTAATACACAAAAGACAATCCAAAAGGTATATGTTATACTAAGAAATTCATATAAAAAGGCAAAACAACTATGTTATACAAAATGCATTTAAACAACAAACAATTGACTTGACATTAAATCAGGGTAAGTTTCCCTAATACGATCCTCTGTCTTCTAAGTACAATCGCAGGGATCATCACTCCACTGAACCTTCACCAGCTTCACCACCTTATTCCATGATCCCTTTTATCTCGATCTACAATATGAACATGATGTCGGACTACCTTCAAAATTGGTTATATCTCCAAGTCTTCCTGAACAGACATCTCAATAATCAAAGATGGATCATGAACATGTTTTCTCAGATAAGATACATGAAAAACATTATGAAATTCTTACAAACTCTTAGAAAAATCAACTCTATAGACCAATGATCCAATTCTCTCAAGGATTATAATCGTCCAATGAATTTGGGTGCTAGCTTTCTAGTTTTTCTGAATCTTACAACTCCTTGCATTGGGGAAACTTTCACAAATACCAAATCCTAGACTGCAAACTCTAAGTTCTTTCTCCTTTGATCGGCATAACTTCTCTTTGATCCTGGGCTTCTTTTATCCTTTCCTTGGTCATATCCACTTTCTCTGATGCTTCTCTAATTCTCTTCTTTCCTTTGGATCTAACCTTTAAGGAGGTTGTACAATCAGCCAAGTTCCTGGAATCAAATCAATGTGGAACTCTACTTCCCGATGAGGAGGTAAACCTTGCACTTCTTCAAAATTATCTTGAAGTCCCCAACAATTGGTATATTCCTTATTTCCTCTTTGGGTACTTCGAGGGAATAAAGGAAATTGCTCATCAATTTATTGGGCACTCTATAACAAATATCAATGTTTCCGCCTACTGCATCTTTTATCAAAATGATTCTTCCACTACAATCTAGGATGATATTGAACTTAGATAACCAATCCATCACCAAAAGTAACCCAAGGATGAATAATTCGAACAAGAAGTGCTAATCTCGATAAGAAATAGGCACTTTTAGACTAATGGTGTCAATATTTGTTGGACCGCCAGTAGGGTTCAACACATAAAGAGAATTGCGAAGAATAACATATTTAAGATTCAATTGGTTCATTAGGTTACATGAGATAAAACTATGGGATGTACCAATGTAAAATAACACTCTAACAAGAACACAAGAAATGGATAGTGTACCTTGTAATACCTGCTTTCCTTTTGGGTTCGTAGAAGTAGATGGTATTACCTTAATAGCAAAAGCTTGTCCCTGTGATCACATCTTTGGGAAAAAGCATTGGTTATTCATATGTCCATGTTATTTGCAATTGTAGCGGAGTGGTCCACTAGCTGGGTTCGGCCATTGATTTGCAAAGTGGCCCATTTGGTTGCACTTATAACGAAGGATCTTGGTCAAGTCTAACTACTTATTCTGAGCTGGAGCTCCACCTCCAGGCTTCTTTCCCGACCACTTCTTCTTCCCTTTGCACTTGAAAAACGGCATACTAGCAACATGTATCACTGGTAAAGGTTGGGCATTTACTGCTGGCACTACCCCCTTTTGAACTCCTTTCTTAATATCAAGAGCCTCAAATCTCAAAGCCATACTGATCGGATTGGTAAATGTACTATTGAGATGATTGGTCATTTTCCAATGGATTTCTAGTCGTGTTCCTTTCACTAACATTTCATTCTTTTTGAGCGATGTATCAATCAATTTTGGTCCAAAGTGGGACAATGCATTGAACCTATGCTTATACTATGCCATTAACATCTCATCTAGTTTCAAATCCATGAAAGTTCTGACCAACTGAGTCCTTCCCACCTCTAGAATAAACTAAGCTTCAAAAATCTCTTTAATCTGTGCCCAAGAGAAATCTTCTTCTGGAGTATTCATTGTGACCGAATCCCACCAATCCATCGCAGCTTTCTAAAGTTGACATGATGTCAACAATCTCTTTCTAGCATCTCTTAACTGAAGATCCCTAAATATCCTTCACAAGAACGGAGCCATGTTTGAATTCCTAAAATATCTTCAGTTCCATACAAAGGCTAACCACCTAAATTAGTGTAATTCTTGCACTAGGTCGCAAAGTTCTGAGGGGGATGAACTTGCATCATTGCTTCTACTACCGGCTCTAAAATTAGCTTATTTCTAGGAGCTCTGCCATTTGTAGCCGTGATGGTTCTAGATCCTTTCCCTTTTCTTCCTCTTAAACTCATTTTTAATAACCTAGATAAGGTACAGGTATCATTAGAATTGAAAGATAAGGTCAAATATGAGAAAGGAGAAATGCAATAAGGGATGTAAAACCACAATTTTAGAGGAGAAAAGGAAATGCTCTCTCAAGATTAACTCATTCTAGGGCTTGACTCAGCCTATCTCCAATGAGTTGTACCCTAATCAGTCTAAAGTGTTCGCTCAACCAAAGCTCTGATACCAACTGTGATGGCCCACCTCTAACCATAAGGAACTCTTAACACATCTTTGGTGTTCGTGTGTCGTTTCTTAAGAATATAAAAGTTGAATCATAGTGGGGTAAAATAAAGAACAATATAGAAAACCTTACAATGAAACTGCTAAATTAAACATAACAATCAATAGTACATCAGGTTACTCCTTAACAGGCAGTTATCGGAGTTACACAAAGTACTACAAATTAGCTTAGGTAGTTATAACATCCTGCCTTTACATATGCTGAAAGAAAAAACATTTAACAAACAAGATGATACAGCGCAATAGATAACTAAGAAGATTAAAGCCTCTTGCTCGAACGCCGCCATCAAAAGAGCCCAATAAGAAACCTACTACTCTCGGATTATTCAGGTAAAATGAGTACCTGAAAGTTTAGGGAAAACAAACAACTTGGCTCAAACAATATATCTGCTATGAGTAAAACTTTAAAACAATAAGTGTGAAATTAAACACAAACATGTGAGACCACGCCATTGAACACGGAACAAGTTTACTCTCACATAAATCAACGTCCAAACGAAAATAATGGATAAATAATTAAACACCACGAAGAGTGGTTGACTCTTCCCAATGCAAATAAGGGAATTAATTTGAGGGTTCGAATCAAATAAGAAAAGGAAAATCTCCAATAAATGACTAGGAAGGTGCATCATCCTTGAAGTATACCTCTAGTAATATACTTCTGAGAAGCTCATATACTCCATGGCACTTCTAGAAATTGTACCAGCTAAACCCTGCCAAACCTTACCAATTATTCGAATACTTCACATCTAAATGCGCAAATGAATCCGATCTAGATGAGATGTGAAAATACCTTAATAGGAAAAACCCCACATAGCTGGACATCCTTTCATGCTTTGGGTTCAGTCATTTACCGACAAAGATGACAAAGCTCAACGAAGCAACAAATTGTCTTGGAATGATGATAATACAGAAGCTGAAGTAACTGATAGTTGAGAAATCAACTATCGAGAATATAAAATGATCGTACATGGATATTAAGCTTTTATACTTACCACCACTCATTGAATTCAAACTCGTACTACTTCTTGGTTAATAATAATACCAAATAAGTCAAGGTAGTGTTACCTCAAAGTCACAACCCACAATTATTCTTAACTTTCGAAATAGCGAAAAGTCTACTTCTTTGATGTTTAGTGCTAATTATACAAATAAATCATTTCCATACAAGTGAATCGCTTTTATGGAAATTAATTCGTTTCCATAAACAATTCAAACTTTTCTTTTAAATAAACAAATTCGTACTTGGATTCATATTACAAGTATTGACTTTAAAACACATTATTATAAGAGTTTACCAACTTTGAAACATCATTAAAAAGGATTTAACAACTTAAAACATCCATATTACAACTATCAATTAACTTTGAAACTTTGTCAACTAGTTAATTAATTTACTCCAATAACCCTTAATTAAAAGGGTAAACTCTTTTAAACATCATTAATTCAATTAATAATAATATAATTAATTACACAAATTAAATAATAATTAAATATCATTATTTAAAATGATTAATTAATTTAAAACTTTATTTAAGAAAAGAATAATTAAGGTTAAATAGATTTATCAACCTGTAAAAGTCATTAATTAAAAAAGATTAATTAATTTTAAAAACATCATTAATTAATAAATTAGTATGTATTAATCTGTTATTATCAAAAGAGATTAATTATCCTTAAACATCATTAAATAAAATGATCGATTTAATTTAAAACATCATTAACTAAGAAATTAGTTAAATTTAAAACACATCGTTATTAAGTTAATTAGTTAACTTTAATCATTATTAATTAAATAATTAATTAAATAATTAATTATTTTTTTAAACATTATTAATTAAAAACTTTTTTATAATTCCAAGCACGACAATGAAACCAAACGGTTTCCATAAAAGGTGATTTTCAGAAAGTGCCGATATAGCGACTATCGCTATACGGGCAGTTCGGAATTCAAGCTTATGTCATTTGCAATGCAACCAAACATCACACAGCGAGAAAATGAGCATACATAAGTGAAGATTTACAATAATATAACATATATCAAGCATTTATTTACAACGAAATTAGTTTAACTACTAGATTTTCATCTGACTTAAGATTCACCTACTAACTTTTCGAAGCGACTAATTTTCAAAGCAACAAATCAATCCAACAACCAAACCATTATTACAACTACATAATAATGTTCAATAGCTACAAATATGAGCATGAATATAGTTTAAACTTTATTATTCAAAGATGAAAGCTGCACTCACCACAACGCTTACTACTTGAATTGAAATTGCAGTGACTCTTCGAACAGCTCTATAATTTCTTATGCACTTGACTTGGATTTCTGAACTTGTGTGGGCTTGTAAGGTGCAATATGGTTTGGACAAGGGCATAAATGGGCTCGACTTGGGCATAAATGGCTTCAGCCTTGGAGTTTTGAGGTGGAGATGGCTTTTGTGTTGGTAGAGGGGTGTTTGTAGATGAATATATGGAGTATAACTTGATTTTTGGAAGTGTACTCACTTGTTTTAGGCTTGGGAATTTCTCTTCGAAGCCATCGAATTATTCATGTCTCTTAAGAGATAAGAAATGAAGATATAAATGAATATGTAAAGTGGAAAATGTGTGGAGATGGTGAGTATTTACAGGTAAAGAAGTGGAGTATTATTTAACTTAAACATTTAAAATAAATTAAATATTGTCATGTGCATGTACCATAACTCCCTCCTTACCTTAGTTACATGCATTCTCCCTAGGTTCACCCTACACCATGCTTTAGGTACTTATTTAGGTTATGGTTAGGTTATTTATTTAATTTCCTAAGGTTATTTAATGTATTTTTATGCATTTAATGTCAAATCAAGTTTTATTTTAAATTAAGCTTGATTATTAACTTCAATACATTGATTATCTTATCACATGACATATCCATATGTGTGAGCATGTGCATATGATACAAAAATGTGCACAACTATTTCGACTACTTTTCAGGGCGAAAAGTCGTAATTTCAAAAAATATTTTTCGGTCACATTTTCTATTTTTATTTAAACATTTATTTTGGTAAACAAAATTTAAAAATGATTTTAATATCATTAATTAATGTTTAAAATAAGTTTGTTTGGTTATTAAAGTTTATTATTTAAATATTTAAAATTATTTACATATTTAAAATTATTTAAATATTTAAAATTATTTAAATATTTAAAATTATTTAAATGTTCAAATACAAAGCGATAAATTAACGGGTCGTTACATGCAGTCACAGAAATGATTTTCTCCTTTAGAACATGATTGAAATATATTTAAAAATCAAAAATAACATGAAAAAAGAATAAATTTTCATCGATCAGTTGATTTTATACCCGTAAATAACATATAATAAAGATATTATTTTGATAATACACAAAGTAATGCACTTAAATAAATAGTACATATAAATTCTAAAGTGCAAATTACCTTTTTTAATGTAAAATAGAAGTGTAGAAATTGCAGTCACATAAATGATTTTTTTCCCTATAGAATAAGATTATTACAGTGTAAAGCATAGTTTTAATGGTATAATTACACTAGCCTGAAGGTGTGATATTGGAGGTTAATGACGGCGAGCAACTCAATGAAGCCTGTCTAAAAAGTGACAGTGGTGGTGAGAGATCTTAATGGAGGTGATAGAAGAGAGAAGTGGAAATGGAATATAAGTGGAAATAGATGTGAATATGGATGGATAGAGTGAATGCCATTTATAGGTTTTGGTAGATATTTCTATAAAGCTGTATTTGTGTTATGAAGTTTGAGTATTTCTATGTTAGACTGATTAAGGGTTATAGATATGCATGCCACATCTATTTTAACTCATTCGCAATATCTCAACTCGTTAACTAATTTGGAAAATTTTGGATTGGGGTGGAAAAAAATTACAACCTAGAGAAATCTTAATTGGCTTATATGGGCAAATAAGTAATGTTTTACATGGTATATACTACCGAGTGATATCTAATGGTCATAAATACTCAAGTAGATTTTTTTATTGAAAAATTAATAGAGTAGTATTATTGTTATACATCTAACATGTTATATTTTTCAATTCATAAACTGAATTGTATAAGGTTATATGGTTGCTGCCCATAACTGTATAAATTTATATGGTTGTTGCTCTTAATTTTGCAATACATTTATTCTCACAATTGTATAATGTTATATCAGCCCCTTGCTTGATCGTGCAATAAATTGATATAAATAATGGCATTATTGAATTAATGCAAATTAAGCCTTATAAATTCCACTTTCCAACATTTTATTCATCTTCCCTTAAATCTATTTTCGCACTCATTAAGTTTCTTATAAATATATGTTTGATATTTGTATCATTTGCTCACGGTTTAATGCATAACCTTGAAATTCATAAATCTCTAAATATGGTATAGAATAAATAAAGATATATATTCGTTTGTTTACATTAATTAGGCAGAATCAACTAATTAAACCATTTCCAACATTGTAAAACCATTTCCGTTACGATATTTATATCACATATTCACAATTTACTACATAGCCTTGAAATTCATAAATGTCTATATGGTATACAATAAATCAAGATATATTCATTTTTTAAACAAGGAAAGGCTGCCAAGTCCCTAGAATTGGAAGATGATAGAAGAAAAGTCTCTTTCGAAAAAGTTATGAAAATTTGGACCTTATTTTTAGTTTTTGACCAATTTATGGTACTTTTGCCCCTAATTTCAATGTTGAACCGATTTTCTAGAAATGGACAATTTGGTAAAAAATACAAAAATAGGGACCTAATTTACATGGTTTTATTAGTAGTGACTTTTTGTGCATGAGCTTTGAGAATATGGCAATTTTGGAAGTTTGCGCTTTCAAACCAACTATTAATAAAGACACATATTGATAAATCTCATTGATTATACTATTTTAATTTAGTTAATAATAAAAATACACATTAAGCAACAATTAAATGTTCATCATTCATTTATGATGGATATATATTCCTTTTCATGGAGCTAAGCACAAAACATTCTAATAATAATACAATTATTATATATAATGGAAATATATTTATAAAAATTGCATATACATTGAATACAAAAAATAACTATATAATAATGGAAATAATCGAAGATTCGACGAGGACAAGTTTTCTAATAAATACCATTATATATAAATATTAGATTAAAATATCAATTATATTACATAGTGTTAGCAAACCTTCTTCAACATACTAAAAGAAAATGATAGTCGTTATTTTCAATTTCAAATGTAGTATCAACATTATAATAAAACATACAAAATTATATATAGTAAGTTTTCATTGACTAAAAAGTTAAATACTGCATGCATGGGTAAATGTTTATGAAGCAAGAAGATAGTTTTAATTAATTGTAGCATGTTTCACAAAACAAAATTTCGGATTATACAAAATTCGTTTGATATCAAAACACAAATTTCTATGTACAAAATTCATTTAATAACATGGTTTCCTTACAACTTATCTATATTGAGCAAGATGATAAAACCTAAATTTCATAATCTCTCACACATCATAATTTTGGTGTAATATGTTTTACTTGGGGCAAGAAAATAAACGAATGAAATTTAGGTCATGCAAAATAATGGACAATAACTTGAGTCGATTTCACCAATATTATCCGAAAATCAACAATAAATGTAATGTATAAAAAGTTACCTCTCGTTGTTAATAGATCATGACCACCAAACCATTATTTTGGCTTAATTTTTTATGAAAAGTAAATATGATATATAAATAGGAAACTTAATAGAAAGAGAAGGACAAAAGGCAAACATATTTAAAAATAAATATAGTCATATCTGCATCATATAACATGATTAAGGCTTTTTAACATTTTTTTTGCTCCAGGCATATTTAATAAACGAAAATTTGAAGAATACAAATCTAAGTAGATTAAGATAATAGGTGGGGAGTAAAAGATGGCTAAGAACTCAGGAGGAGTTGGTAGAATTTGTAGAAGCAATAAGCATGCAAGCAACGGTAAAAAATGCCTTTTGTGGGACGTGATTAGAAATGAATCGTGAGAGAGGAATCAATGACGCGTTTTTTCAAAAAGAGGAGAAAGAGAATAAGGGAATGCTTTTCGAAAACAGATAACACTTTTGTATAATAAAGCAAGCATAAGTACATATTTTTACCCTAAAAAGTTTATCATTTTTTCTATAATTTATCCCATATTGCATTCTCCTAATTTAAGTCAATTTTCGCTTTAACAATTCACATTATTAACATACAATGAATTGTAGCTTTGTCAAATTAAAAATATATCACCATCGTCATCATACTTATAATGAAAAGTTATAAAACAAATGAAATATAATTGAGGAAGGAATTTATCAATACTTGGATAAAGATAATTATGAACCAAACTAGTGAACAGAATAAATAAAGAGGAAATAAATTAGGAAGATGAACGCGAGGATAATTATCAGACGAGTCTACTAAGCAAAGAAGAGAATGGAACAATTTAGTGTTTAATAATATAAAATTTAACCTTATGAATGGTGAATTAAGTATTTTGTGCATGAAAGAAAAGAAGATATGTTGGAATTTTCATAAGATCACATGAAATACGACTGCTTTTCATTATAATCAAAGTTAAGAGAGAATTAACGCAGTAGTCATCTAATAATTAGGAGGCATAAGTTAAGATATATAGCATAAATCAAGGAGAGAAATTGATTTTTTTTCTCAAATGAAAATCAAACAACTAACATCAAACATAATAACAACCATTGATTAAAATCAATCAAATATATAAATAATCAAACATCAAAATACATCCACTATTAGGAAATTAAAATCACGTATTGTAGCAAACATTAATTAAAATCAAATATGGTAATATATATATTAATTAGAATATGTAGCAAACTTCATAATAGCTATTAGAAAAAATATTGTGTTAAATGAATTACATTTAGAGGCAACTTTATTTGAGAAACAACAATGGTTGATGAAGAAATGATTAAGATGTAATCCAAAATCGGTAAGGTTTAATGAATGATATTTTATTACTCTTTGAAATACTCATTTACATAGTTAACAAAGACATAAACCATCTAAAATTAAACAACAACATATTACACTAAATAGAATTTCAAAAAGGAAAAAAAAAACAGTTTTGAAATCTCATAAAGACTAATATTGAACGAATAAAGAAGACAAATTGAATTAGATGCCCATTTAGCATCATCAATTTTTTCTACAGATTGTAATTTTTAACTAATTTTCTTTTATTATCGAAAATGAACTTCCATATAACGTTAATCCTAAAAATATTTTTCCTCATTTGTTAATAAATACTTAATGCATAGGTACTCATAGATAAACTTAAGGTTTATATTTTAGATTACTTCTAAAAATTATTTTGTAAAAACTATTCATCTTCTATAGCTATCGTATGAAGAATTTCATCAATGATATTATAATTTAAACCATGCGATCATTGAGAAAAAACCGAGGATACAAAAAGCATATAAATAGTCATGAAACATAAAGAAATAAAAAATGATTACTACTATGCAAGTTAAAATCATAATTCAGTTGTAAAATTGAGAATAAAAAAAAATATAGCGGTAGTCATGCAGAAATGATTATATGATGATAGTTGTTACCATGTTTAGTTCGAGATTAATCTGCTTAGCCAAGTTCAAAATTTTGAATCAAGATGTATATGTTTGAAAATAATAAATTAAAACTTATTTTTAGCATTTCATAATGTATGCGAACATGGGGCATTATTAAAGAGATAATATAAGCAAAAATATTATATAAATATCTTATAATTGTTGTTATCTGTTGATTTAATGTGAACTAAAAAAATGAATATTTTTGGAATCTGTTTCATCATTTTCTTTTCAGATGAGAAATCATTAAATTTATTAAATAGAAAGATGAGAAAAGGAAACAAATGCAGAAATATGGCAGAAGTTGAATATGCAAAGATTGTGCTATTTGATGCATTAATTTATAGAATTTAATGAATTATGTGAATAATAAATTGGGAGCACATAAGTAAAAAAAATTACCTAAAGATTAAGATGAAGCTATAAAATAATTGTAACGACCCGGAATTTCGAGCAATATCAATTCAATAATCTTTGATAATAATTAAATTGATTTGATCATTTATATTATAAATTGACAAGTTAAATTTATTTTAAAGATTAATGATAACAATTGTTAATATCTATTAATATTTTTCTGACAATATAAATAGGCAAGATTCAATTCTTTTGAAGTTTATAATAATTTGATTTGGAAATATTTATTTTGATAAATAAGAAGTTTTAATGTAATAAAACTTTATATTCAAATTGTAATATATATAAATGTATATATATTGTGATTTGATATTTGTTTTGAAATTTAATATGGAAATTAATAAATTTAATGTTAGAATGTTTCTATTTGAAATGTGTATATATATATTTGTATATATATGTTTTAAATAGGAATTTTATTAATTTGAGTTTAATAAGTGTTTTCAAACTTTAATATGTATATAATTTGAGATTTGAAAAGTTAATTTGATTTATACTTTTGGAAATGATATTTAAGATTTAAATTAAAAGTTCATTTGTTTTAATAGTCTTTAATTTTTAATTTTAACATAAGATAAATTGTTTTAAAAATTTATATAAGGAGTTAAAATCAATTTCTCAAGTTTATAAACATATATTATATAATATAAATCAAAACTATAAGTTATTTGTATTCACATGCATATTTATTAAAAGATAAGTTCATAATATTACATAATTACTTACATATAACTTAAATAAATTTATAAATAAGAAGATAACATTTAAAAATATTAATTAGATATTAAAACACTTGTTAACATTTTGATTTATGCAAGGACATTTGTAAATAAGAGAGCATAGGAAATTAGATCATGCAAGGGACAAATGTCATATTCTTGACATTTTAATTTAAAATCTAAAATTGTAAAATAAGAAAGAAGAAAAATCTACTCTTGAAAACTTCAGCTGAAAAACATTTTCTTCAAACTCAAACTTAATCAAAACTAAAAAGGGAAAATGTAAACAAAAACAAATCAAAGATGAATACAAATCTGTAAATCTGGATTAAAATCAAATGCAAGATCACCTTCAAAATTATCAACCAACTCAGAAATCAACTACAGGTAGATTGATTTCATCATGCAAGCTGGAATCAAATAATTCAGGATTTAAATTCAACACGCAAAAGGAAATTGAAAGCCTGGAAAGAATATGCAGATCTGCTCTCTGTTTTCTGCAAATGTACAAGTGAGTAAATAAATTTTAAAAACAGTTTTAAAACTTGAATTCTATCTTGGATTGTGAATAAATATCATGTTGTTGCTTGGATATCTGAATTGAATTAAATGCATGTTTGTATGTGAGTGTTTAAGTTCATGTCTGGATATGGATTGAAATGCCTGTAGGGTTAAAGTTTTACTGTGTGTTTATGAAACAGTTTCAAAATTTATAATAAATCCAATAACTTGATTTTAAATTCGAATTAGACTTGGAATTGTAAATAAAAGTTGTTTGAAATCAAGTAGGCTATCATCTAAAAATAATTTTAGGTTTTTAAAATGGATAATTAGCTTAAAAACTTTGAATTTACAGTAAAATGGTAAATGGGGTCAAAAATTTATTAAATCAATTTTGAGTTTTGATTGCAAGTATGAAATAGCAATTGAAAATCATGAATTTTAGTGTGATTGTTATAATTTTTAATGGGGTAATTAGTGAGCTATTGGGATTTAGCTGTTTGGGGTTTTCTAGCCAATTCTCGGCGACCTTCTGAATTAGGGTTGGCGTGGTTGAGTAGGGAGGTAGAGGGAGTGTTGATGTTCAGCAGAAAAATGCAGAAGAATTTTTCTAATTGTTAAATCAATGGGATTGGATCGACATAGGGTATTATGCCTGAGTTTTGGACGTCGTAGTTATTTGAGTTCCGCGGCAACGTGGAGTAACCGGTGATGATCGCGTTTGTTGCCGAAGGGTAGGGAGGTTGTGATAAAGCTTCGGAAGTGGCAGTGAGGCTTCTCGACGTTCGTGCCGCCGTTGATGTTGGTTTGCTGGTGAGGGTGTTTTCAAATTTTGGGTTCGAAGGTCATTTTTCGAATTTCAAGCATTTTTTATTTTCTGGGTTTAGTTTGTCGATGACGAGGTCTGTAACGACCCAGAATTTTAATTAATTAAAATTTGAATATTTAATTAATTTTAAATATTAATAAGTGAATATATAAGTCAAATAAATTTTAATTTGAATTATTGGATTTAATTGGATAATTAAATTGATAATTTAATATGTTAAATTATGGAAATAATTGAAAATTGAGTTAAATATGATTGAAAATGATTTGGGAAATTTTGTTTTATCATGTTGGAGTTAGAACGATATTTTAGAACTTTTAAAATCGAATTAAGAGTTAATTTGTGAAAATTGAATATTTTAATATTAAAATCGACTAGTGAAAATAGTCAATTTTTTAACAGTCTCAGAATTGAACGAAACCAGTTCCATTGGATCCGTAATAGTTAGTTATTACCGGATTTCAATTTTCGTGTCAATCGGAGCTATCGTTTGATCGTGGCAGCTCGAAACGCATCGAATTATTTTTAATTTTAATTTGGCGAGTTAAAATAGCCATTTTTCAAAAAGTCTCGGATTTCGACGAAACCAGTTTCATCGGATCCGTAATGTTATATTATTGTAAGGTTTCAAATTTCAAGTCAATTGGATTTACCGTTTGTCCGGTACAAATTAAAACGCCTAGAAATCGATTTAAATCGGTTTAATTTAAATTGAACGTTTATTGCCATAACTCGCACAGATGTCCGAATTAGCTTTCGAAACCTGTTCCATTGTGTCCGAAACGCGGGGTAAACCCTAGAAACGCTAGTTACGGCGCGTGAATCGGAGTTCGGAATTTCCGGATGAATAGTGTCGATCGTCTCTATAAATAGCACCACCCCTTCATAAATAAATAAAAAAATAAAACCTAATATACTAAACCCTAGCCGCCACCAACGTATTGAACGGCCAGAAAACAATCCACTTCCTCCCTCGATTTCTTCCAATCCACTAACAATTAGAGAAAACTTCCAACTAGGAAGTGGTAGAGCATGAAGAGAGCTAGAGATCCAACGGTTATGATCGCGTTTGGAGCTATGGAACGACGGGAAATTGGGTTTGAAGGGGGCCGGCTGCGCACGCAACACGAGGAGGAGGAGGGGGCCGAGCTCTATGCTACTGCAGCCGAGTGTTGTGGTGGTGGAGGGCTTCAAGATGGTGAGGGTATGATCGAGTATAGTCGAGTATAGACGGAGTAATTTGGAACCCTAAATTGAAATGGTGGGTTCGGCTATAGCCTGTAGCCGTGCGCACGAAGAAGGAAGAGGGGGGGTGCATTCTACGGTCAGGATGATGGAATGCAGGATCCAAGGGCTAGGATTAAATATAGGTTATAAAATTTTAAATTATGTTGTATTTGTGTATATAAATACGAGCAAACTTCAAAAATTCATAACTTTTTCATACGAGGTCGAAAACGCGCGAAACCAGTTGCGTTGGAATCGTATGGACAAGCACTACGCGATGAAATTGGATTGGAGTCGTTTGGAGTTAGTGAGAATTTTGGGTAAAATTAAACGTCCGTTTAATTTTATTCGAAATAAATCGCTAAAACGAAATTGAAATCAAGGTGAGAACTTCTCACTCAATCGAATCAGTTTCGATTTTATTTTAAATAGTTAGATTTAAAATATTTGAATGCATGTTTGAATGATGATTGATATCTATTGATTGATAAAATAGACATTATACGCCGTTAGTAAGCGGATGTTATTTATTAAAAACATATACCGCGAATATTTCATAAACAGTGAAATTGGTATTATATATAATAGCAATATATATATATATTGGCATATGTATATATTGGAGTTATTGATTTCCCGCATTTTTTGTTTAGCGGATGAGACCCTATTGCGCCGTCTATTAAGCGGATAATATTTTAAATCCCATATACCGCGATAATTTCGTACTGGAGCGAAATTGGTATTGTGCTAATGTTTTTGGATGCAGGAAAACAGGTTGGAGGGATCCAACTGGATTCCTCAACAGTATTTATTTGATTATGGATATTTTGATATCCGTTGATTATCATATACGATATGTGATATCGTTGTTGTCGTGATTGACTATTTGGTATGTAGCATCATTGGACCAAGTTTTGGAATTTTAAAATGATTTATAAAGTGATTTTTGAAAATATACTATATGTTTGGAATTTGATCTATTTTAAATAAATAAACGTATAATTTTTAATGCTATAAAAATTATGATTTTTGAGAAATATAGTTAAAAACTGATTTTTGAGAATATGATGCTATTGATTTTATAAAATAGTTTAACCGGGATTTTAGAATTTATTGTGAAAAGTTTAAATATAGGATTTATAAAATTTAATTATTTTATAAATCAAAATAGTGAAATTATAAAGGAGATTAAAGGTGTTTTAAAATAATAGTATAAATTGATTTTTATAAAGGATTTATAAATTGATATTTATAAATTAAAATATTTGAATTATAAAACGAGTTTTTATAAGTGTTAGAATGAATTGAGAATGAATTTCATAAATGAATGAAATTTATAGAATTATAAACGGTGAAGTTATAAATGGAATTTTATAAGCAGTAGGTTTATAAAATTTGAAAAGTTAATTGAAGAATGGATTTTTGATTAAATAAATCTTATAAGTTATAAGACTTATAAATTGGGATGTTTAAAGGAACGATTTTGTAAAATAATCGTTTTATAAGCATTTAACTTATAATATGAATCTTTGGTTTATAATTGAGTTATAAAGTGAATAGGTTGATAAAGGAATTTATAAAAGGAGATGTTATAAAATAAATAGAAATGGAATTTATAAACGTTGTTCTATAAATTCGCAAACGACTTATTTTGATAAGTAAATTGTTGAAACCTATTAATGGAGTTATATTCACATTTTTGACTGTGAATAATCCTTTGAAATAAAATGTATAGAAATGATGAAATTGGTTAACGTAGTATATTCACGTTTTTGAATAGTGAATAATATGTTAAAGAAAATGTTTAGGATGTGATATTTTAAACAGAATTAAAACAAGTTAACGATGTTTTAAACTGTGTTAAGATTCGAAACCATAGATTTCAACATTCATTGTTGAAATAGACGTTTCGAGAAATAAAAGGAAATGTGGTCTATAACACTGTTGTTATAGTAAATGATTTACGAATGGAAATGTTTTGTATAGTATTGGGATTTATATATCTATCTTAAAATTCGAATCCCTATACTAGTGATTTTGGGTTGTCGTAACGATGTTTTACGTAACATTCGTTTTGGTCCAAATAATATGTTTAAAAGAATGATTTCCTTAAAGAATGAAATATATACTAAATTTCGATTTAAGTATATTGAATATTTTCCAAGTGTTGAAAAATAAATAAAATTTGTGAATTACTTATGAATAAGTAAATATGGAAATGTTTTCCAATATAAAGTGAATATTAGAGAATTTATCTTTTTGAAGATAAATTGAAATGAATAATTAAAATCGAATATCCATAGATATTTTGGATTATAAATTCACTAAGGAATTTATAAAAGAAAGTGGAATTGGTTTAAAAATAAATATTGATTTATTTTTAAAGTGTGAAAATAATATATCTTGTGAAGATATTTTGGAAAAATAAATAATTTGAAAAATTATTTGGAAAATGGTGATGTGTGCATATCCATTGATAGTTCAATAACTGACTATCAATATTTCCCTTTGAATGGGTATTTGATGTGATTTGTTTGAATTGGAATGTCACACTTATTTTTGAATAAGCGCTCACTATTCGGGTTAACCGGGAAAGGACCATGGGGTCGTATAACCCATTCCGAATATGTGATACGTCGTTATGAATCGCATTGAAGATCGGTGTTGAAGACCCGGTATTTGCGAGAGCGATAGGATGACCTGTTGATTGTCTCTGCACTGAGTTGCAACGGTATAGAGACTCCCTAAGTGATGGGAAATCCGATCAGGATTGTGAATATCCGGATTGCAAGGACTTCTTTGTAAGTGCCTTCGGTTTTGTTCGAGCCCGGAACAGACTTGTATGGATTGTATGTCTGACATTACAAATTGAGATATAAAGCCGATTTCATTCAAATATATTTCTGTTGGTGGCGGAGAATTTATTCTTTTAGCTTAACACCCTTCTTTGAGACGTACGAGCTCAGAGGTTATATAGTTGAAGTTATCAGCGATATATTCCCAATTTGGTAATGTGATATGCTGAGTGATGCTGAAATGATCAATGTGTTGATTATTTGTGATAGGATCGTTTATTTGATCGTCTATCTTTGTGATCATTTCTATGATCATTTGTTGACCCAAAGCATGGCTTTTGTATAAAGTATGTTTTTGTGGACGTGACTTCGTCGAGCCTCACACCCCGTGAATGGTCAAAACAGGAAAGATGCGGCAAGGTTATGAGGGGTAGCGCCCTTTAGGATGTGTGCATTTCCTTTTGGAAAAGGGTAGTATCATGGTATGGAGCCCAGATACTTACTCATGTTGAAAACACTTTGTTATGATTGTGTGAATTGATTACGAGCGCTCGGTGAAAAAGTCCCAAAGGACCGGGGGATGGCATATTCGGTCAGTTGTTACTCAGTTAGGGGTAACCCGGCCTTGTGTTGGTAGAGATCCAGTTTGGTTCTCGGGGATGTCCATCCAGAGGCATTCTTGTAACAGCCCAATTTTTTTTACAAGTATTTTTCACTTATATTTTTTTTTTTTTTTTTTTTTTTTGAAAAAAAAACTTTGGGGTTTATTTAAAGTGATTAAAACAAAATATGAAAAAAAATTAGGACTAACTAATAAGGTCTCTGAAAAAATCAAGTTTTAATTAAGAAAACATTTATAGCTTAGGTGGTTAAGACATCTGGGCTATTCACGACAGGTCACGAGTTCGAGTCTCAACACGGTCAGAATTTCGAATTTTTTTTATGTATAAATGAACTGGGTAATCACGCGTTAAAAAGGGCGCGTAAATCTAGGGAATAAGTACCGTGTATATATATATATATAAAATATGAAGAATGTAAACCAATTTAAATTTTAGTTAAGTATTATTTTTGAAGGATTTAGTGTATTTATAAACTGTTAAATATCGCGTTTAAAAGGACGCGTAAAATTTATGGTAAGTAATGTAATAAAACGTGTAAAATTTAAAACGTTATTTTATATATATATTTTTGATGTTTTGTATTACGTCAGTTTGACGTACTTTTAAAATCATATATAAACACCTTTATGTATTAAAACATCAGTTAGTGATTTTTAAGACGAACGTTACTTTTGGTTGTAACTGACAGTTTGGTTTTAAATAAAATGTGTATATACGTTTCCATTTCCAAAAGCTTTGAAAAATTCTTGCCGTCATTTAATTAAATCAAACTAAAAAAAAATAATATATCAATTCTCATATAATTGGAACGGTTCATATTTTGCCATTCCTCTGATCACGAAACCTTATCTGCCTAAATCTACAATCACGCATATATCATTTGAAAGAAAATCAATTTTGCCTTCCTTTGCGCGTGACACAAAATTTTATTCTTTTAACATTTTTGACATTTGCCTCTTACCATTTGTTTCTTGAGCATGTCACTGTATTCATTTATTCACGCAACCTAAATGGACTAATATATTTGATTGCCTAAAAATCAACTCATGCATTCAATTTAACCTTGCCTATCTTTTCAAATTCTCACATTCCTATTTATATCTCTCTGTTTCCACTGCCTTTATTTTGCAAGATAAAAAATTTTTCGTTCCTATAATCACGCATATAAAGTAAAAAAATCGTATTTAAATATCTTTATGGAGAAAAATATCAGTCAGTGATTTTAAGACGGACGTTATTTTGTTTTAAAGGACCGTTTGATTTCTTTTAATAAATGGTATACGTTCTTTGCCTAAAGCTTACATAAATATTCACCTTTTCATTTATGGGTATCAAACTAAAATCAAGATTTTAGCTAAAATAAAATGGATCACACGTGAGCAACATTAGTGCATTTGTATATATGTAACGTTCGCATTTTTGCTTATTCCTCTTACCCTCTGTTGTCATCAGCTTTACCAAACATCACGCTTGCCCTTCCTTTGATCAATATTCCCCTTAAGTAACGTACAAACTTTATAAATCAAACCATGTATCACGCAAGTCATTTATTTCCCATAATCCAAGCTGCCATTTTCTCTGCCTTTTTGTTTACAAATTTTCGAATACTGATCAAACTTTATACGTTGGAAAAAAAAAATTTATCCTTTTGCAAAACTGAAATGAGTTAATCACGCTACATCCCTTGATCACTGCCTTGCCGTTTCACAAATTCGTGTATAAATATGCCAGAGATCCACATCTCAAAAAAAAAAAAGAAAAAAAACTCACCACTCTTCAAAGCATTGCAAATTTTCCTCTGGCAATTTCGTTCGAAGCATCAGGTAATTGTCTTATTGTTTTCTCTTTCTTTTCCTTCCAGTTTTTCCTTTCCTCAGTTTTTTTTGTTCTCATTTGATATGCTCGGCCACTCCAACCCATCTACTTCACCCGATCTAGTTGACAAACTTTGGAAATTTATGAGTCATCACATCTGTAGAAATCTAATATGTGTGTGCAAAGAGATGGTGTAGTTGACCCAGATTTAATTTAATGCTAGCTTAAAGTTTACGCGTACTATCACTACGGAAAAATGGGTTATTCATTGTATATATCATACTTAGTTTTGGGTCAAACAAAATAGAAAGTCAATAATGTTCATTGAAAAAAAAAAAAAAAAAAAAAAAGAAGAAGAAGAAAGAAATATATATGTAAAACAGAGGAAGGAGAGGAAGGGAAGAGGGAGAGGAGAGATTTGAGGGTACCTGTACATGCGTGTATCAGTGAGAAGCTTTGCCTTTTTGCATATATTAGATAATTTACCTGTACTAAATGCATATCATATAGGAAGCAGTGCCTGCATATTTTTAACATAAATATAGTTCAGACCATATAGTGTGTGTGCAAGCATCTATTAAAAAAGATCCATGCATTTAGTCGAAAGATTGGGCGAATTGTGCATGTGATATATATATTTATAAAAAAAAAAAACACACACACACTGAATTAAATGCTTACAATTTATAAGCTTTCATTCCAAACAATATTTCAATTTGTACCGGACATTGATTTAATTTAATTTACTATTTAATATTATTAATTCATTAACTAAATTCACTACTTACCTTTGTTCTCTTATATGCAACTCTTAGCCTAATATAACAATTTACATCACTTCAATTTATTCGTCATTTTGTTTCAACTGTAAATACTTAGCCTTATATTCCCATGGTTTCATTTCCTTCTCAACGTTTGCTTCATTATTAATTTTAAAATCTTTATTTCTTCTAAAGTAAATTTGCGTAAATCTTATTAAAATGACAAATTTAATTAACGAAAATGACAGGTCGTTACACATATAAAAAAAAAAGAATATTTATAATTTAGAAATGATATAATAAAATTTTATAAAGGAAGTAACGTGCAGATCAAATAATGTACTATCCATGCATTAGTTTGTAGTATAGGCTGGGTGAAAACTTTTGCATGTGTACACGCAAATCTAGTAGGAAATAGGCAGTGTGTTTTTGCGTGAAGGGAAAAAATTAAGGGAGTGAAGTATTTGCATTTCTTTGGGTTACAGTGAGCGTACATTCTTAGTTGATATAGGCTTGGGCCGTGACCTTATGCATACTTCCAGTTGAAGTTTAGTAATGTGGTGGTTGTGCGTTTTGTTTAATTAAATAATAGAGTATATATATAAAAGGTAGAGAAAAAAAAGATTTTATTTTGGGCCGAGTTGTTCGTCAAGTAGGGTGGTGTAGTGGTCGAGCGTATCGTGCCAAATTTCTTTGACTCTATTCGTTCCAATTGTTTCAAATATTTGCGTTGACCATAAATTTTAAAAGTCACGTATTCGGTATTTGGATCTTGTTATAGATTTGAATCTAGACGTGACATCCAGGGAAATTTGATCGCTACCCTCTGTGCGTTTCTTTTTTTTTGGTGGATTTTTCATTTTCGCTTGAATCAAATTTTCTGCAGCTTTCAGGTGAGTATTTCTCACCAGACATACGTATTTATATTTTGGTAAATTATTGCAAGTGTATGTGTAAAATTGTATTTCACTATTATCTGTCTGTAATGTAATATAGAATGATGGACTCCATTTAAATTGACACCTCATCAGTATTATCTGTTATATTATTTCTGCAGTTATATTATTAATTGTTATTTACTGCTTAAATCACCACTGCAAGTTCCCTGTTAAAGTTGGATTGTTATGGGCTGAAATAATGATTATTGTTAAACTAGTCTATTAACTGCTTAACTGATAACTTGGGATTGCGGGTTTGAAATGATAGAACCCGGGGTTTTGTAAATTACGGGTTGAAATGATATAAATCCGTATCACTTGACCTAGGCTAGAGAACTATATACAGGCCCGTGGTCCTTATAATATTTTCTGAAATATTTAAAATTATTTTGGAAGTTAAATATTTGATTTAATATCTTTAAAGGATTTTATATTGATTTTGAATGAGTTATAAATGTTAATAAATAAATAAATAAATATTTGAATAAAATTTTGGAATATAACTTATTTTGGAAATTCTGGATTTTTGAAAGGATAAGATTTCAGTTAAGAAATATATATATATAAGTTATATTTGGAAATATTTATTAAGTTAAACAATCTACTAAAGCATTTAAATGCTGTCTTTTGAAATTGGACTAGTTTTACCCGTAACTTTAGGTAGCATTTCCTAAGTGCTATAGAATCTGGAATTTGATTGTTTTGAAATTTAAGGAATTTGATAAATTATATTTATGTTTAAGTTTTGGAGACCTTTAAGATATGAGATTTATAACTGGATTTTTCTTAATAAATTTAAGATGAACATTCTAGTGTTAAGTAAATTTTGAAATTATTTAATGGCATAATTTTGGAGTTTTATCTATGGAATTTATGGGAATATTCAAGACGAAATAATAAACACTAATTTGTTGAAAGAAAAAATATCCAACCTTAGTTTTGAATATTAATACTCCAATTGGATATATATATAGGAATTGAAATGGTCTTGGGAACATGAAGTGATATTTAAATTATGGTTTAAAATAAAGAAATATATTTGTAAAGCTATGTAAATTATCTTCTTTACAAAGTAACCATAAAGTTAAACCATTTATATCCAAACCATTTGTGTTTTGGGAGTTATGTTTTTTTTAAAGAAAAATTTCCAATATATTATGGTTTAAAGGTATAATTCAAATATTTGGTTTCCAGATATTATAAATTTTAAGCAGTATGGTTTTGGAAAAGAATTATATTTGAATATAACGATATCATGTTGTTTTGGGTTTTAAATGATATCGTATTTATAGTTTTGAAATGGAAATGTTTATACTGGTTTTAAAGTATAAATTGTTTTTAAATGACCACGGGTTATAATAACGATGGGTTGGCAAAGAGACCGGGATCGGATATGGACATACTCTCTGTCGATACCGAAAACCACTTTGACCAACCGTGTACGCGGTGGAGATTCCAGAATGAAGTAGGTCGGTGGTGGCGTTTCCTGTAAGGTAAATACGTGGACCCGACTCCCGTGAGTTGGCATAAGGTGGCTAAAACAGGAGCAATTCCAGGCCAATGAGGTCATTCCTCTGATCGGACGCTCCTCTTCGATATTATACTATGATTTTGGATTGATTCGGTGGCCACCTCTATATTTTGATTTTGGGGAGTTAGTCCGAGGTGGGCGGTAACTGCGGCTACGCGTTTCCACCAGCCTGGATAGCAATTGGTATATCTACCCTGGCATTGCCTAGTTGTGCCGTGTCATCTACCATACCGAGCCTTGTACGAGTTTAGATTTCTCCCGTAGCCCATGTGGTATCCTCTAGTTGCTTCCCGATCAGGAGGAGCTATGATATTGGATGGACTACTGGGACTATTACGTGTTAAGGTGGAAAATGTAAAGCCTTAATGCTATTTAAAAGTATGTTTATTTTATAAATAGACACTATTATAATAGCGCAATATACTACATAGTAAATAGTTTGACGGATCCTTAGAGTATGGGCGGTCCCAAGCATCCTTTAAGTTACTTGCTCTATATTACAGTACACTTGAATTATCTTACATTATATAAGTATGTATGTCCTGACTCGAGTGTTATGTTTTATTTTTCGCTCGGGTCAGCCTGAGTTGCAGCTTCAATTTCTTCTCCGTAGCTAGGACACTCAGTAGATCATTCGCGCTGCTGGAAGTTGTTTCAGCCTTTATCTTTTCTGGAATTCAAGACTTTGAAGACTCTATCTCTATTTATGTCTTAAAATTTGTATTGAGGATTATAGACAATGTAAGTTCTGTTTTGTTGAAGTTATATCAGTGGCTTCATGAACCACTAAATTTTTAATTTCCGCTGCGAGATTCTGATATCTGTGTATGTGATTCTGTGATCTATTTATTGTATATTCTGAGTTTTGCCAAATTTATTCTACAACGCAGTATTTTGAACAATTCAAGTCCGACAATGTGCGGATGCGAATGGTTGAAAATATTGGGTCGTTACATTTGGTATCAGAGCTTTGGTTCTAGGCAAAACTTAGAATGTATGGTAAATTTGATTTACGGAATCACGTTCATTCGAGATTGAACCACTCTCTTTTCGAATTTTGGAACATTCCCTACGGTTCCAAAGCTCATTCGTATCCCTCACTTTTTCATCTGCTTTAGATTCTGGAGTATCTCATAACTCCACTTCGGATGATCTTTATTGTAAATTGGCGGTCTCGCCATTATTCTAATAAAGGGGTGAAACTCCTTTACCATTAGCATTGATTCACCGGAGATTTATATTTATCCTCGGTTTATATGCTAGTATCTTTGGTTATTCCAAATTCTATCTCTTCGGATCAAATGTAGATTTACCCCAACCACATCGATATGGCTCTTTAAGTCACGGATGACTAGGTCAAGGTTGTCCGCGACTTATATAGACTTACCCAGTTTCCTTATTCTGATCTTCTGATTTCAATTTATCTTGAATTCTATTTGATTTGAGTTCATCAAATTTGAGTCTCTATCCTGGTTTGAGAAGTTTATTCCTATATTTGAAATTAAAATCTAATATTATATATATGAGTATAATTTTCAAAATTTTATAATTAATTTAACTAGTTGTCAAGAGATAATAGTTTTGATTTTATTTATGGTGTTGTAAGCCATGTGTTTGTCTAATAAATAAGTGAATATAAAACAATGGTTATAAATTAATTTGGAAACAGAAATGAATTTAAAACTAAAACTTGAGAATTAAATTTCTGATGATTTCAAACCTTGTGTTTAAATTTTAAAAGGATGTAATAAGTATTTTTGTATAGAAATTTGTTTCCAAAGAAATTTTAAAATTAGTGCTTTTCTCTTTGTCACTGGAAAATAATTTCGGTGATGACTGCAGCATCATCGACATTCATTTTCGAGTTTCGAAGTGAAAAGACCATTCTGTAGTCTGGCTACAGTGTTTCCTTGAGATTTTAATTGATTTGAATTTCTAAAGTATGACTTAATATATATAGATATATAATTTAAATTTGATTTGACATATTAGGTATATATATTTAGTTATCTCTAAATGGTTTGAAGGGAATCAGGAATTTAATTCTTAAAGTTATCTTGAGGAAGGAAAATAAATATAATAACAAAAATTTGAATAAAAAGGTTCCAATTGGAGATAATTAAATTGAAAGTTTTATTTGTATAACACCCAATTTCATTTAATATAACTTACCTTGATTTTCAAAAGTTAACATGTAATTGGATAATATACAATATAAAAGGATTTTATGAGTGGTTATAATAAATATTATACACTTAAATTTTAGTTATAAAAGATTAATGGGGATAAATAAGGAAAAGGAATTTAAGGAATTTTATTCAAATGTCTTAATAATCAAATTAATTTAATATGGATCCGTAAATCTAACCAAGAGATTTTAATAAAAGGTTATTTCCTGAAATGAATATGTTTGTGTAATAAACAAGGTAACTTTGAATAAGGAAAATATATTTGAAAGGGATATTTTTGGAGTAAGGATTATATATCTTCAAATCATAGTTTAATTGATGTCTAAATAAATAGTTAAGACGTATTCTAATATCACTAAATTTTGATAATTGAGAATTGGTTTTCAAATGGAAATTCAAGGGTAACTTATTGAAGGAATATCTTATTTATAAGATAAGTATTTTTAATAAAGTGTTAGGTTATTTGTTAAAATTCAGAGTTAAGTACATAATAAACTGATTAGGAATACTATTATATCTACTATAGCATATTATGAGTGCTGCTGTTTCTAAAAATAAAATGTTTTGGAAATTTTTTTTATAAATGAACTTAGGAATATTTCAACCTTGAAATGAATATTGTTTGGCATTGAATTTAAAAGGTATAAATGAAGATTATTTTAAAGGTATTATGATTTTAGTAGCATGATTTCCAAATGATAATATTTATAAATTTAATGATTTCAAAGCATTATGATTGCAAATTTATTATCTTATTTGTTTTCAAACTATCTTTAAGTGTCCTTGGTTTCCCTATCTGCTACAGAATGAGGAGGCTATTGCTTATACCAGTCTATTTAGAAATCTTTTCTATAATCTTTAAAAATCTTTGTTACTCATCGGGGCCTGAGCACCGCTTACCACCCATAGACCGACGGTCGAACTGAAAAGAGTAAAACCGATTCTAGAAGATCTTCTTCGTGCTTCAAATCCGGAACTATTCGTTTAAAGTTCTTGTTTATCTAGCTTATCTTCCTTTGTTTCTTTTCTTTTGTTCCTTTTCGAGGACGAAAAGTTCTTAAGTGGGGGAGAGTGTAACAGCCCAATTTTTTTTACAAGTATTTTTCACTTATATTTTTATTTTTATTTTTTTTTTGAAAAAAAAACTTTGGGGTTTATTTAAAGTGATTAAAACAAAATATGAAAAAAAAATTAGGACTAACTAATAAGGTCTCTGAAAAAATCAAGTTTTAATTAAGAAAACATTTATAGCTTAGGTGGTTAAGACATCTGGGCTATTCACGACAGGTCACGAGTTCGAGTCTCAACACGGTCAGAATTTCGAATTTTTTTTATGTATAAATGAACTGGGTAATCACGCGTTAAAAAGGGCGCGTAAATCTAGGGAATAAGTACCGTGTATATATATATATAAAATATGAAGAATGTAAACCAATTTAAATTTTAGTTAAGTATTATTTTTGAAGGATTTAGTGTATTTATAAACTGTTAAATATCGCGTTTAAAACGACGCGTAAAATTTATGGTAAGTAATGTAATAAAACGTGTAAAATTTAACACGTTATTTTATATATATATTTTTGATGTTTTGTATTACGTCAGTTTGACGTACTTTTAAAATCATATATAAACACCTTTATGTATTAAAACATCAGTTAGTGATTTTTAAGACGAACGTTACTTTTGGTTGTAACTGACAGTTTGGTTTTAAATAAAATGTGTATATACGTTTCCATTTCCAAAAGCTTTGAAAAATTCTTGCCGTCATTTAATTAAATCAAACTAAAAAAAAATAATATATCAATTCTCATATAATTGGAACGGTTCATATTTTGCCATTCCTCTGATCACGAAACCTTATCTGCCTAAATCTACAATCACGCATATATCATTTGAAAGAAAATCAATTTTGCCTTCCTTTGCGCGTGACACAAAATTTTATTCTTTTAACATTTTTGACATTTGCCTCTTACCATTTGTTTCTTGAGCATGTCACTGTATTCATTTATTCACGCAACCTAAATGGACTAATATATTTGATTGCCTAAAAATCAACTCATGCATTCAATTTAACCTTGCCTATCTTTTCAAATTCTCACATTCCTATTTATATCTCTCTGTTTCCACTGCCTTTATTTTGCAAGATAAAAAATTTTTCGTTCCTATAATCACGCATATAAAGTAAAAAAATCGTATTTAAATATCTTTATGGAGAAAAATATCAGTCAGTGATTTTAAGACGGACGTTATTTTGTTTTAAAGGACCGTTTGATTTCTTTTAATAAATGGTATACGTTCTTTGCCTAAAGCTTACATAAATATTCACCTTTTCATTTATGGGTATCAAACTAAAATCAAGATTTTAGCTAAAATAAAATGGATCACACGTGAGCAACATTAGTGCATTTGTATATATGTAACGTTCGCATTTTTGCTTATTCCTCTTACCCTCTGTTGTCATCAGCTTTACCAAACATCACGCTTGCCCTTCCTTTGATCAATATTCCCCTTAAGTAACGTACAAACTTTATAAATCAAACCATGTATCACGCAAGTCATTTATTTCCCATAATCCAAGCTGCCATTTTCTCTGCCTTTTTGTTTACAAATTTTCGAATACTGATCAAACTTTATACGTTGGAAAAAAAAAATTTATCCTTTTGCAAAACTGAAATGAGTTAATCACGCCACATCCCTTGATCACTGCCTTGCCGTTTCACAAATTCGTGTATAAATATGCCAGAGATCCACATCTCAAAAAAAAAAAAAGAAAAAAAACTCACCACTCTTCAAAGCATTGCAAATTTTCCTCTGGCAATTTCGTTCGAAGCATCAGGTAATTGTCTTATTGTTTTCTCTTTCTTTTCCTTCCAGTTTTTCCTTTCCTCAGTTTTTTTTGTTCTCATTTGATATGCTCGGCCACTCCAACCCATCTACTTCACCCGATCTAGTTGACAAACTTTGGAAATTTATGAGTCATCACATCTGTAGAAATCTAATATGTGTGTGCAAAGAGATGGTGTAGTTGACCCAGATTTAATTTAATGCTAGCTTAAAGTTTACGCGTACTATCACTACGGAAAAATGGGTTATTCATTGTATATATCATACTTAGTTTTGGGTCAAACAAAATAGAAAGTCAATAATGTTCATTGAAAAAAAAAAAAAAAAAGAAAAGAAAAAAAAAGAAGAAGAAGAAAGAAATATATATGTAAAACAGAGGAAGGAGAGGAAGGGAAGAGGGAGAGGAGAGATTTGAGGGTACCTGTACATGCGTGTATCAGTGAGAAGCTTTGCCTTTTTGCATATATTAGATAATTTACCTGTACTAAATGCATATCATATAGGAAGCAGTGCCTGCATATTTTTAACATAAATATAGTTCAGACCATATAGTGTGTGTGCAAGCATCTATTAAAAAAGATCCATGCATTTAGTCGAAAGATTGGGCGAATTGTGCATGTGATATATATATTTATAAAAAAAAAACACACACACACTGAATTAAATGCTTACAATTTATAAGCTTTGATTCCAAACAATATTTCAATTTGTACCGGACATTGATTTAATTTAATTTACTATTTAATATTATTAATTCATTAACTAAATTCACTACTTACCTTTGTTCTCTTATATGCAACTCTTAGCCTAATATAACAATTTACATCACTTCAATTTATTCGTCATTTTGTTTCAACTGTAAATACTTAGCCTTATATTCCCATGGTTTCATTTCCTTCTCAACGTTTGCTTCATTATTAATTTTAAAATCTTTATTTCTTCTAAAGTAAATTTGCGTAAATCTTATTAAAATGACAAATTTAATTAACGAAAATGACAGGTCGTTACACATATAAAAAAAAAAGAGAGAATATTTATAATTTAGAAATGATATAATAAAATTTTATAAAGGAAGTAACGTGCAGATCAAATAATGTACTATCCATGCATTAGTTTGTAGTATAGGCTGGGTGAAAACTTTTGCATGTGTACACGCAAATCTAGTAGGAAATAGGCAGTGTGTTTTTGCGTGAAGGGAAAAAATTAAGGGAGTGAAGTATTTGCATTTCTTTGGGTTACAGTGAGCGTACATTCTTAGTTGATATAGGCTTGGGCCGTGACCTTATGCATACTTCCAGTTGAAGTTTAGTAATGTGGTGGTTGTGCGTTTTGTTTAATTAAATAATAGAGTATATATATAAAAGGTAGAAAAAAAAAGATTTTATTTTGGGCCGAGTTGTTCGTCAAGTAGGGTGGTGTAGTGGTCGAGCGTATCGTGCCAAATTTCTTTGACTCTATTCGTTCCAATTGTTTCAAATATTTGCGTTGACCATAAATTTTAAAAGTCACGTATTCGGTATTTGGATCTTGTTATAGATTTGAATCTAGACGTGACATCCAGGGAAATTTGATCGCTACCCTCTGTGCGTTTCTTTTTTTTTTGGTGGATTTTTCATTTTCGCTTGAATCAAATTTTCTGCAGCTTTCAGGTGAGTATTTCTCACCAGACATACGTATTTATATTTTGGTAAATTATTGCAAGTGTATGTGTAAAATTGTATTTCACTATTATCTGTCTGTAATGTAATATAGAATGATGGACCCCATTTAAATTGACACCTCATCAGTATTATCTGTTATATTATTTCTGCAGTTATATTATTAATTGTTATTTACTGCTTAAATCACCACTGCAAGTTCCCTGTTAAAGTTGGATTGTTATGGGCTGAAATAATGATTATTGTTAAACTAGTCTGTTAACTGCTTAACTGATAACTTGGGATTGCGGGTTTGAAATGATAGAACCCGGGGTTTTGTAAATTACGGGTTGAAATGATATAAATCCGTATCACTTGACCTAGGCTAGAGAACTATATACAGGCCCGTGGTCCTTATAATATTTTCTGAAATATTTAAAATTATTTTGGAAGTTAAATATTTGATTTAATATCTTTAAAGGATTTTATATTGATTTTGAATGAGTTATAAATGTTAATAAATAAATAAATAAATATTTGAATAAAATTTTGGAATATAACTTATTTTGGAAATTCTGGATTTTTGAAAGGATAAGATTTCAGTTAAGAAATATATATATATAAGTTATATTTGGAAATATTTATTAAGTTAAACAATCTACTAAAGCATTTAAATGCTGTCTTTTGAAATTGGACTAGTTTTACCCGTAACTTTAGGTAGCATTTCCTAAGTGCTATAGAATCTGGAATTTGATTGTTTTGAAATTTAAGGAATTTGATAAATTATATTTATGTTTAAGTTTTGGAGACCTTTAAGATATGAGATTTATAACTGGATTTTTCTTAATAAATTTAAGATGAACATTCTAGTGTTAAGTAAATTTTGAAATTATTTAATGGCATAATTTTGGAGTTTTATCTATGGAATTTATGGGAATATTCAAGACGAAATAATAAACACTAATTTGTTGAAAGGAAAAATATCCAACCTTAGTTTTGAATATTAATACTCCAATTGGATATATATATAGGAATTGAAATGGTCTTGGGAACATGAAGTGATATTTAAATTATGGTTTAAAATAAAGAAATATATTTGTAAAGCTATGTAAATTATCTTCTTTACAAAGTAACCATAAAGTTAAACCATTTATATCCAAACCATTTGTGTTTTGGGAGTTATGTTTTTTTTAAAGAAAAATTTCCAATATATTATGGTTTAAAGGTATAATTCAAATATTTGGTTTCCAGATATTATAAATTTTAAGCAGTATGGTTTTGGAAAAGAATTATATTTGAATATAACGATATCATGTTGTTTTGGGTTTTAAATGATATCGTATTTATAGTTTTGAAATGGAAATGTTTATACTGGTTTTAAAGTATAAATTGTTTTTAAATGACCACGGGTTATAATAACGATGGGTTGGCAAAGAGACCGGGATCGGATATGGACATACTCTCTGTCGATACCGAAAACCACTTTGACCAACCGTGTACGCGGTGGAGATTCCAGAATGAAGTAGGTCGGTGGTGGCGTTTCCTGTAAGGTAAATACGTGGACCCGACTCCCGTGAGTTGGCATAAGGTGGCTAAAACAGGAGCAATTCCAGGCCAATGAGGTCATTCCTCTGATCGGACGCTCCTCTTCGATATTATACTATGATTTTGGATTGATTCGATGGCCACCTCTATATTTTGATTTTGGGGAGTTAGTCCGAGGTGGGCGGTAACTGCGGCTACGCGTTTCCACCAGCCTGGATAGCAATTGGTATATCTACCCTGGCATTGCCTAGTTGTGCCGTGTCATCTACCATACCGAGCCTTGTACGAGTTTAGATTTCTCCCGTAGCCCATGTGGTATCCTCTAGTTGCTTCCCGATCAGGAGGAGCTATGATATTGGATGGACTACTGGGACTATTACGTGTTAAGGTGGAAAATGTAAAGCCTTAATGCTATTTAAAAGTATGTTTATTTTATAAATAGACACTATTATAATAGCGCAATATACTACATAGTAAATAGTTTGACGGATCCTTAGAGGATGGGCGGTCCCAAGCATCCTTTAAGTTACTTGCTCTATATTACAGTACACTTGAATTAGCTTACATTATATAAGTATGTATGTCCTGACTCGAGTGTTATGTTTTATTTTTCGCTCGGGTCAGCCTGAGTTGCAGCTTCAATTTCTTCTCCGTAGCTAGGACACTCAGTAGATCATTCGCGCTGCTGGAAGTTGTTTCAGCCTTTATCTTTTCTGGAATTCAAGACTTTGAAGACTCTATCTCTATTTATGTCTTAAAATTTGTATTGAGGATTATAGACAATGTAAGTTCTGTTTTGTTGAAGTTATATCAGTGGCTTCATGAACCACTAAATTTTTAATTTCCGCTGCGAGATTCTGATATCCGTGTATGTGATTCTGTGATCTATTTATTGTATATTCTGAGTTTTGCCAAATTTATTCTACAACGCAGTATTTTGAACAATTCAAGTCCGACAATGTGCGGATGCGAATGGTTGAAAATATTGGGTCGTTACAATTCTCATGTGGCAATGGGATGTTCCTTGGCCTGATCATTCGTTGGAAATCCAAAGAAACAATACGTGACTTGTACGGTATTAGTTGTAGAACCTATCATTCACTTATGGTGGCGCCCCACTGTTTGGATGGTAGCTATAGTAGGCATACGATAATGGTCGTATGTTGGCTAAGATTTATATTCTACTTTCGAAATGAATTTTTCCTACACTATGCACTAGTAATAATATCAAATGTTCTTTTAAATGCGTATCAAGCATCTTTGACTATCATAAGGAGAAATCTCCTCCGATTCTGCGTTTGCATTGTGTGTGTGTGCGGGAGACCTTATGGTAGTCTCATTTTTAAAAGCATTGCGAATTGACTTTAAAAATATTCCTCTATTTTGATTTTTAAAGATAAATAAACTGTTTTGAGTTCTCACACCAGTCACATGACTGACTCGGAGTTTATTGTTTTCCTTCCTAAACTCTGGGTGCCCACCAATTTCCACACGGGCAGTCAAGAGTTAAGGTTTATCAGGATATTCTGGATATTCTGGAGTTGCTGGAGGCAAGCTGGATGGCATGGCGTATTACTAGTATATAGTATTTCTTTTTCCGCTGCATTGTTTGATGTTGTTGTTGTTGTACACTCTGATGATGATATGATGAAATGTAATGAAATGTATAAAATGTAATAACTGATATAGTTCTTTGTTTAAAGATTATTCATTTATTATTATATGTTGTTCCGCTGCGAATTGTGAGATTCTGATATTGTTGTTCTGTTGTTTTCTGTTCCGTTCTACGTTCTATTTTCTATGCTCTATTTTCTTTCAATTCCATTTTCTATGTTCTTTCCTCTCCATTTTCTCTCTATTTTCTATCCTTTCTCTCTCTTTTTTTCTTTTTCTTAAATTCCTTTTAAAACCATAACATTTCGGGTTTTTGGTCTTCGATTTCTCGGCAGTCGATAAAGTGAGTATCGATGTTGAATTTTCGAAAGTCGAAAATTTCCGGGGCGTTACATTTGGTATCAGAGCATATGGTTAAGCGACAACCATGGTTCTGTTGGGTATTACTCATTAGAGATAGAGTCAGCAGTACTCTAGAATGAATTTGAGTGTAATAATAGCTATGAGAGCGTATTTGTTAGTGAATATAAAATTGTTTTATATTGTGATGGTTGGTTTATTGAGTAGCATATGAACTTTCGTCAGCATGGTCCGCAAGACTATGCCGAAGGGGTTTCTAAACACTTGAATAGAACAATTCGACACAGTATTGTTTTAAATTGGGTAAATGAAATAATTTTACCTTGATTATATTTTCATATATGAAGAAATAATTTTTCAGAATTATTAAGGTATATAAGTTGATTGTTTAGTTGTTTGAATAATCTAAATAAAAGAATTATTGTATAAGAAAAAAGAATTATAAGAATTGAATTATAATTAAAGTGATTTACAATTGTGAAATAAACTTATATATATAAGAAGTGAAACTATATGAATATTTTTATGAATATGAGTTGTAAATAAAAATGAAATATAACTTAAGTGATAAATGTGAACTTGAGTTATATAAATGAAATTCAACTTTTGGTAAATTGAATTGAATGAATGGATTGGATAATAATCAATTAAATGTGAATAATTGGGATGAAATAAGGAATATAAGTGTTAATTCATTAAAATCTAATGTTATTAGAAAGTTGAATAGTTGAATAAAAATCAATTAATTAAACCAATTGAAAGCAAAGGAATTTAGTTGTAATTAATATACATTGATTGTTATATGGTTGTTAGTTGATTGATTGTATATAATTCATTAAGTGTTAATGAAATTAAAAGCTAAAGTAATTGAAATTCAATTGGAAGTTAAGTGAATCTTAAATAGAATTGAATTTGATTTGGAAGTGAACCAACTTGAATATGAATTAGTGAATATAAACTGATTGAAAATGAACGTTAGTAAACATCCACTGTATATGAATCAAATGTGATTAAATTGAAAACCCAATTCATTGAATATTAATAAGAATATGAGTGAATATTTATTGGTTATGGATGTTAGTTGGATGATAGTTGGTTGATATTGCATTTGTTGCTTTTACTTCATTTGCTATGTTGACATATATAGTTATTATGTTGATATATGTTGTATATTGATACTATTATCTACATGCATGATTCTCATGTTGTTTGTTGAGTGATTAGTAGGTGCGGATCGCGTTTGCTTCGCATTTGGAGCTCGCTTTCGCGCTATATTAGCCGTATATGCTCGCTAATAAAATATAAGGTACATATCTCGGATTACATACCGTACTTTTATACTTTTTCCCTGCGGGATGCCTCATTACTTGATGAGATGTATATTTGTGATATATATACTGTCATTTTTTTTTCGGATCGAGCCGCGCAAAGGAGACTATGGCGAATTTTTCCGGAAATTTAAGGCGTTAGAAAAAATTTGAGAAAATTGGGAAAATTTTGAAAACTTTAACTTTGATTTTTGAAGTTGAAAGTTAAACAATAGTAGTTGTTTTTGAAAAGATAACTAAGTATGAATTGAAAACTTAGTAAAGTATTATAAAAAGTTTAACTATGGATTTTGAAAAGTTAATAGATTCTGTAACTTTTCTTACTTGATAATTTCGAGGACGAAATTCTTTTAAGGGGGGAAGATTGTAACGACCCAGAATTTTAATTAATTAAAATTTGAATATTTAATTAATTTTAAATATTAATAAGTGAATATATAAGTCAAATAAATTTTAATTTGAATTATTGGATTTAATTGGATAATTAAATCGATAATTTAATATGTTAAATTATGGAAATAATTGAAAATTGAGTTAAATGTGATTGAAAATGATTTGGGAAATTTTATTTTATCATGTTGGAGTTAGAACGATATTTTAGAACTTTTAAAATCGAATTAAGAGTTAATTTGTGAAAATTGAATATTTTAATATTAAAATCGACTAGTGAAAATAGTCAATTTTTGAACAGTCTCAGAATTGAACGAAACTAGTTCCATTGGATCCGTAATAGTTAGTTATTACCGGATTTCAATTTTCGTGTCAATCGGAGCTATCGTTTGATCGTGGCAGCTCGAAACGCATCGAATTATTTTTAATTTTAATTTGGCGAGTTAAAATAGCCATTTTTCAAAAAGTCTCGGATTTCGACGAAACCAGTTTCATCGGATCCGTAATGTGATATTATTGTAAGGTTTCAAATTTCAAGTCAATTGGATTTACCGTTTGTCCGGTACAAATTAAAACGCCTAGAAATCGATTTAAATCGGTTTAATTTAAATTGAACGTTTATTGCCATAACTCATACAGATGTCCGAATTAGCTTTCGAAACATGTTCCATTGTGTCCGGAACGTGGGGTAAACCCTAGAAACGATGGTTACGGCGCGTGAATCGGAGTTCGGAATTTCCGGATGAATAGTGTCGATCGTTTCTCTATAAATAGCACCACCCCTTCATAAATAAATAAAAAAATAAAACCTAATATACTAAACCCTAGCCGCCACCAACGTATTGAACGGCCAGAAAACAATCCACTTCCTCCCTCGATTTCTTCCAATCCACTAACAATTAGAGAAAACTTCCAACTAGGAAGTGGTAGAGCATGAAGAGAGCTAGAGATCCAACGGTTATGATCGCGTTTGGAGCTATGGAACGACGGGAAATTGGGTTTGAAGGGGGCCGACTACGCACGCAACACGAGGAGGAGGAGGGGGCCGAGCTCTATGCTACTGCAGCCGAGTGTTGTGGTGGTGGAGGGCTTCAAGATGGTGAGGGTATGATCGAGTATAGTCGAGTATAGGCGGAGTAATTTGGAACCCTAAATTGAAATGGTGGGTTCGGCTATAGCCTGTAGCCGTGCGCACGAAGAAGGAAGAGGGGGGGTGCGTTCTACGGTCAGGATGATGGAATGCAGGATCCAAGGGCTAGGATTAAATATAGGTTATAAAATTTTAAATTATGTTGTATTTGTGTATATAAATACGAGCAAACTTCAAAAATTCATAACTTTTTCATACGAGGTCGAAAACGCGCGAAACCAGTTGCGTTGGAATCGTATGGACGAGCACTACGCGATGAAATTAGATTGGAGTCGTTTGGAGTTAGTGAGAATTTTGGGTATTTTATTCGAAATAAATCGCTAAAATGAAATTGAAATCAAGGTGAGAACTTCTCACTCAATCGAATCAGTTTCGATTTTATTTTAAATAGTTAGATTTAAAATATTTGAATGCATGTTTGAATGATGATTGATATCTATTGATTGTTAAAATAGACATTATACGCCGTTAGTAAGCGGATGTTATTTATTAAAAACATATACCGCGAATATTTCATAAACAGTGAAATTGGTATTATATATAATAGCAATATATATATATTGGCATATGTATATATTGGAGTTATTGATTTCCCGCATTTTTTGTTTAGCGGATGAGACCCTATTGCGCCGTCTATTAAGCGGATAATATTTTAAATCCCATATACCGCGATAATTTCGTACTGGAGCGAAATTGGTATTGTGCTAATGTTTTTGGATGCAGGAAAACAGGTTGGAGGGATCCAACTGGATTCCTCAACAGTATTTATTTGATTATGGATATTTTGATATCCGTTGATTATCATATACGATATGTGATATCGTTGTTGTCGTGATTGACTATTTGGTATGTAGCATCATTGGACCAAGTTTTGGAATTTTAAAATGATTTATAAAGTGATTTTTGAAAATATACTATATGTTTGGAATTTGATCTATTTTAAATAAATAAACGTATAATTTTTAATGCTATAAAAATTATGATTTTTGAGAAATATAGTTAAAAACTGATTTTTGAGAATATGATGCTATTGATTTTATAAAATAGTTTAACCGGGATTTTAGAATTTATTGTGAAAAGTTTAAATATAGGATTTATAAAATTTAATTATTTTATAAATCAAAATAGTGAAATTATAAAGGAGATTAAAGGTGTTTTAAAATAATAGTATAAATTGATTTTTATAAAGGATTTATAAATTGATATTTATAAATTAAGATATTTGAATTATAAAACGAGTTTTTATAAGTGTTAGAATGAATTGAGAATGAATTTCATAAATGAATGAAATTTATAGAATTATAAACGGTGAAGTTATAAATGGAATTTTATAAGCAGTAGGTTTATAAAATTTGAAAAGTTAATTGAAGAATGGATTTTTGATTAAATAAATCTTATAAGTTATAAGACTTATAAATTGGGATGTTTAAAGGAACGATTTTGTAAAATAATCGTTTTATAAGCATTTAACTTATAATATGAATCTTTGGTTTATAATTGAGTTATAAAGTGAATAGGTTGATAAAGGAATTTATAAAAGGAGATGTTATAAAATAAATAGAAATGGAATTTATAAACGTTGTTCTATAAATTCGCAAACGACTTATTTTGATAAGTAAATTGTTGAAACCTATTAATGGAGTTATATTCACATTTTTGACTGCGAATAATCCTTTGAAATAAAATGTATAGAAATGATGAAATTGGTTAACGTAGTATATTCACGTTTCTGAATAGTGAATAATATGTTAAAGAAAATGTTTAGGATGTGATATTTTAAACAGAATTAAAACAAGTTAACGATGTTTTAAAATGTGTTAAGATTCGAAACCATAGATTTCAACATTCATTGTTGAAATAGACGTTTCGAGAAATAAAAGGAAATGTGGACTATAACACTGTTGTTATAGTAAATGATTTCCGAATGGAAATGTTTTGTATAGTATTGGGATTTATATATCTATCTTAAAATTCGAATCCCTATACTAGTGATTTTGGGTTGTCGTAACGATGTTTTACGTAACATTCGTTTTGGCCCAAATAATATGTTTAAAAGAATGATTTCCTTAAAGAATGAAATATATACTAAATTTCGATTTAAGTATATCGAATATTTTCCAAGTGTTGAAAAATAAATAAAATTTGTGAATTACTTATGAATAAGTAAATATGGAAATGTTTTCCAATATAAAGTGAATATTAGAGAATTTATCTTTTTGAAGATAAATTGAAATGAATAATTAAAATCGAATATCCATAGATATTTTGGATTATAAATTCACTAAAGAATTTATAAAAGAAGGTGGAATTGGTTTAAAAATAAATATTGATTTATTTTTAAAGTGTGAAAATAATATATCTTATGAAGATATTTTGGAAAAATAAATAATTTGAAAAATTATTTGGAAAATGGTGATGTGTGCATATCCATTGATAGTTCAATAACCGACTATCAATATTTCCCTTTGAATGGGTATTTGATGTGATTTGTTTGAATTGGAATGTCACACTTATTTTTGAATAAGCGCTCACTATTCGGGTTAACCGCGAAAGGACCATGGGGTCGTATAACCCATTCTGAATATGTGATACGTCGTTATGAATCGCATTGAAGATCGGTGTTGAAGACCCGGTAGTTGCGAGAGCGATAGGATGACCTGTCGATTGTCTCTGCACTGAGTTGCAACGGTATAGAGACTCCCTAAGTGATGGGAAATCCAATCAGGATTGTGAATATCCGGATTGCAAGGACTTCTTTGTAAGTGCCTTCGGTTTTGTTCGAGCCCGGAACAGACTTGTATGGATTGTATGTCTGACATTACAAATTGAGATATAAAGCCGATTTCATTCAAATATATTTCTGTTGGTGGCGGAGAGTTTATTCTTTTATCTTAACACCCTTCTCTGAGACGTACGAGCTCAGAGGTTGTATAGTTGAAGTTATCAGCGATATATTCCCAATTTGGTAATGTGATATGCTGAGTGATGCTGAAATGATCATTGTGTTGATTATTTGTGATAGAATCGTTTATTTGATCGTCTACCTTTGTGATCATTTCTATGATCATTTGTTGACCTAAAGCACGGCTTTTGTATAAAGTATGTTTTTTTGGACGTGACTTCGTCGAGCCTCACACCCCGTGAATGGTCAAAACAGGAAAGATGCAGCAAGGTTATGAGGGGTAGCGCCCTTTAGGATGTGTGCATTTCCTTCTGGAAAAAGGTAGTATCATGGTATGGAGCCCAGATACTTACTCATGTTGAAAACACTTTGTTATGATTGTGTGAATTGATTACGAGCGCTCGGTGAAAAGGTCCCAAAGGACCGGGGGATGGCATATTCGGTCAGTTGTTACTCAGTTAGGGGTAACCCGGCCTTGTGTTGGTAGAGATCCGGTTTGGTTCTCGGGGATGTCCATCCAGAGGCATTCTCATGTGGCAATGGGAAGTTCCTTGGCCTGATCATTCGTTGGAAATCCAAAGAAACAATACGTGACTTGTACGGTATTAGTTGTAGAACCTATCATTCACTTATGGTGGCGCCCCACTGTTTGGATGGTAGCTATAGTAGGCATACGATAATGGTCGTATGTTGGCTAAGATTTATATTCTACTTTCGAAATGAATTTTTCCTACACTATGCACTAGTAATAATATCAAATGTTCTTTTAAATGCGTATCAAGCATCTTTGACTATCATAAGGAGAAATCTCCTCCGATTCTGCGTTTGCATTGTGTGTGTGTGCGGGAGTCCTTATGGTAGTCTCATTTTTAAAAGCATTGCGAATTGACTTTAAAAATATTCCTCTATTTTGATTTTTAAAGATAAATAAACTGTTTTGAGTTCTCACACCAGTCACATGACTGACTCGGAGTTTATTGTTTTCCTTCCTAAACTCTGGGTGCCCACCAATTTCCACACGGGCAGTCAAGAGTTAAGGTTCATCAGGATATTCTGGATATTCTGGAGTTGCTGGAGGCAAGCTGGATGGCATGGCGTATTACTAGTATATAGTATTTCTTTTTCCGCTGCATTGTTTGATGTTGTTGTTGTTGTACACTCTGATGATGATATGATGAAATGTAATGAAATGTATAAAATGTAATAACTGATATAGTTCTTTGTTTAAAGATTATTCATTTATTATTATATGTTGTTCCGCTGCGAATTGTGAGATTTTGATATTGTTGTTCTGTTGTTTTCTGTTCCGTTCTACGTTCTATTTTCTATGCTCTATTTTCTTTCAATTCCATTTTCTATGTTCTTTCCTCTCCATTTTCTCTCTATTTTCTATCCTTTCTCTCTCTTTTTTTCTTTTTCTTAAATTCCTTTTAAAACCAGAACATTTCGGGTTTTTGGCCTTCGATTTCTCGGCAGTCGATAAAGTGAGTATCGATGTTGAATTTTCGAAAGTCGAAAATTTCCGGGGCGAGGTCGAAGTCGACCTGGGGATGATCGGCGTGGAGTTCGCCGTTGATTATTGGCGTCGTGCATGTTTATGTGCACGTTTATGGGTTACTACAAAAGTTCTAGGGGAGAAGAAGGTGGAAGACTCGAAGATGGCATCGGGTTTTTGGCGTGCTGACTCGAAGCAGGCTTGGGTGGGGTGGAACTCGGAGTTAGCGTGTGTTTTTCTCGGGGCAGGCACGGGTTTTAGCAGGGTTTACTCGAGTATTTACGTATTCAGGTTTTAGTACAGAAGTTTGATATGATTAATACAAAGAATATTTGTTTTTGGAAATAAAATTTTTAAAATAAGTTTATATATTTTAAAATATGGGAGTTTTAAAATAAAATAAGTAGATTTTAAGATAAAATTTGTATTAAACTTTAATAAATAAATTTGGAAAGGTTTTAAAGATTTCAAAGTTCAATTTAAAATATGTTTAATTATAATTTATTTCTAAATGTTATATTTAAGTAAAGATAAATAATAAAGATTTAGAGATAAATAAAAATAAAAATTTTCTTTAATTATTTTGAATTTGATTTAATTAAAGATAAATACATTTGTGAAGATAATTGAGATAATTAAATTAGTTTTGATTATCGAGTTTTATTTGTTAATAAATGATTTAATTAAGATAATGGTTTCTTAATTAAGAATCTTTTTAATATAGTAAATTAAAGAATCATTTATTTAATTTTAAATGATTAAGTTAAAAAATTAATCAAGTGTAACGACCCGCTAAATTCGATGATTTTAAATGTGATAATTTAATAGGATTTCTAATTTAATTTAGAATGAAATCCAAATGAATTAAGTAGAAAAGGATTCTCACCTGGATATGGAATTTAATATGAGAAATTTATGAAAATGTTAAATGGTTTTAATGCAATGAAAGATTTTAAACGGTAAATGGGAATAAATTAAGGAATCATATTAGTTCCAGTTAATAGATTACGACCTGAATGAGATTCCAATTTAACAAAATCATTCAAATGTTATGATTTGATTTTTATGGAATATGAGAAATACAAATGTAGGGATTTGATTAATATATATGTTATTTGTTCAAGGTATTGAATAAAATTGGGAATCCAATTTAAATTAATGATAATAACGTTGATATTAGTTAATAAATAAATTTCAATGCAATGCCCATAAATGAATGAAATGAAACGAATATATGTAAAATGTATACTAGGTTATTTATCAATAGGAGGAAAGAAGAATGAATATCGAATTTATTTATGAATAAATATATATTTTAAATAGTAATGAAATTTAAAGTAAATGGCGATTGTATAAAACCAATGCAATAAGATTTTCTAATAGTAACTGAATGTAGACGTGTGAAATAGAGTTAATGACTATAATTATTGTACGTTACTTATTTTATTTGTTGTCAATGTTAATCTGGAATCAAATTCAATTTATCCCCAAAATTACTGCAGTTAAAGTGGAATAAATTGGTAAATGAAGAATGTTGGATCCAAATAAGTTGTAACCAAGGAAAATCCCATTTTTAATAAACTATGCGGGAAAAGAAATGAAACCAAAATGAAAATGTGAAAATATAAAATGTAATGAAATTCTAAGAAATAATGACTTTGTTAGTTAAGTGAAAACTGATTTAATATTAAGTTGTAACTGGATAAAAATCAAATTTATTTGGAATTTGATTTGCAATCAATTGAATTTTTTTGCAATTAAATGGATTCAATATTTAAATTAATTATGTAAATATTATTTGGAAGAAATTGAAGTTATTTGGGTAATAAGTATTGTAATTGGCTAATTTAGATACTTTAAAGTGAAACGGAAATTATTAACGAAATAGTTGATTGCAATATTTAATTCATCTAATGGATGATAAAGATTTGTTAGATTTATTTAATAGGAATTTTGGGGCATTTAATAGGTAATTGCTGATTTTGAAACGAAGTAAAGGGATTACTGAAATCAAAATTTAGCAACTTTTAAACCATTGCAATTGATTTAGAATATAAAGAGTTGTCTATTTAATTGAGTTAAATTTTTGGAATTGCGTTGTTGCAATTAAATAGGAAATTAAACGTTAAGGATAACCAGTATTCAAGATTTACCATCTATTTAGTATATTAATTGTAACTGATAATCAACTGCAATAAATAATAAATAATTATTACGTTAACGTTAATTGAAGTGATATTTGAAATTTAATATTTAGGAATAGAAGTTCAGATGAAATTGGAAATATTTACAGATTGAAATATGAATCCAATGATAAATTCTTCTATCTGACAATAATAATGGAAAGTAAATTTAATTAAAATTTTGGAAATTTAATTTATAATTTGGTGAAATTAATGAAATTTGGGGATTTCTAAAATTTTAAATTCGACAAGTTAAATTTTGTTTAAATTAGTATAGGCGATTGAAAATTTATAATAATAAGAATCGTCAATTATCAAAAAGAAATGGGAAATTTGATTTAACGGACTAATTTTTTAATTTATTTAATTAGTATAAAAATAGCCATTTCTGTCATGGACTCGGATTTCGACGAAACCAGTTTCATCGGATCCGTATCAGTGAATTATTGTAGGGTTTCAAGTTTCGTATCGATCGGACTTTTCGTTTGATCGTACGAACGCGAAACGCCTTGAAATCGATTTAATTAAAATCAATTTGAAATCAATTTGGAAATTTTGTTTTCATCATAACTTCTTCATACGATCAAATTTGGACGTGAAACTTTTTCCATCGCGTTCAGAATATTTTAAAATACCTATTTGGATATATGGGCTTAATAAATTTCGTTCCGGGGTCAGAACGGGCTTTTTAGGCCAACTACCGCTTAGCACGTTCGTAATTCGTGCCCACTTAGCCTTCTTCTATTTGCCTATAAATATGCTGTGATAAACCCTAGCCTCCTTTCTATTATCATTTGGCTGTACGTTCATTTTTCTTCATCTCCTTCTCTTCCTCAATGGTTGCAAAACCTAGATCTATTTCATTTCAAATTTCAATGAAAATTCAAACTCTTCAGAAAAATTCTAAAAAAATTATATGTTGAAGTTTTCGATATGCGTAGTCTACTGGAGGTGTTCGTTTCTGTATACGATGCTCGGATCAACGGCAAATCGAGGTCAAACATTGGAAATTCGAAACCCTATATGTGATTTGGGGCTTTTCGATTTTGAAGTCAATCAGAGAAATCAAGATATGGGTTTTGTGGGAAATTCGATTTGGAGTTGAATGGTGGTGTTTGCAAGGCCTAAATCGGGGTGTGGTGGCCGAAAAGTCGCGATTAGGGTTAGAAACCCTAGGGTTATAAGCGGCGGCGGTCGTCCTGGTGGGTCGTGCGCATGGGGCAGGGAGGTGCGGCCGAGGGAGATGGACCGGTTGGTGATGGTGGCACGGCCTATTGGTGTCGGAGGAGGGGGATAAACTCGGTCAAAGATGGTTCAGGTGCGTTGTCTGCTGGGTGCGAACGATGGGAGGGAGCTTCTTCCTGTAGCCGCGTTTTTGCTTCTGTAGGGTTGCTGACGTGTGAGTGTGTTATGTTTTTTTTGTGATTTATTTTGTTTTATATTTATTTTGATTTCATATGTTCTAACTATTGTAACTTCTACATACGACCTCCGTTTCTCACGAAATTTTTTCCGTTAGGATCGTAATTAAATTCTAGATCTTTTGACGCTGGTTTGGACAGATTTGGAGACCGTCGAATTTTTGGGTTTAAATCGAATTTAAATTCGATTTAAATTCAAAAGGTGAGTGTTTTAACCCACTCACAACTTCTAAAAGTTTTTATGTTTGTTAAATTTATTTTAGATATGAGTAGAAATTTATTTATGACTGTTTGGCATGTTTTATTCATCATATCTGTTAAATCGCATTTATTTAATATAACTGTTCATTAAATTTTATTACTGCATATAGATTGACAGTTATAGTTATTTATTTGCATATAAACTGTTAGTTTAATAGTTGTTAAATTTTATTTTGAATATAACTGCCAGTTATTACCGGTTATATATTGTCAGATATATATTGATATTGATTTATTATTGGATGATGATTGTGATTTGGATGATGGATGATTTTGATGAATGGATGTTTTATTGTATATCATTAAACTGCAAGTTATCATGCATTTTTCATTTTATTCGGGATTGTGGTTTGAAATGATATACAACCGCAAAATTTTATTTTTAAATTGCGGATTGAAATGATAAATATCCGTATCACTTGACCATAGGATAGAAAATTTTATACAGGCACCGTGGTCTATATATAAGATATTTTAAAGTGATTTCTATGGTTTATATGGAATACGGTTTATAATTTTTAATTTTGATATTTTCTTATATATATATACATATGAAGTTAGAGATTTTGAATTTAAGCTGTGTATAAATCTCTTAAATAAAAATGGAAAAATTGAGAAAAGTGGAGTTTGATAATTATATCATATGTTTAATGTTTAAGTTTGGAAATTTTAAGATATGATATTTATAACTGGACTTTTCCAAGATAATTTAAAAATGAATATGTTAGTATAAATTAAATTGAAGAAAATATTTAATTGTTAGAAATTGGAGTTTTATTTATGGATTTTATGTAAATATTCAAGACTAAATAATAGCACGTTTAATTTGCTGAAAGAAAAACTTCCAACTTTAGTTTTGAAATATTAATACTCCAAATGGATATATATATATATAGAAATTGAAGTAGTTTTGGAACTTGAAAGTGATATTTAAATTTTGGTTTAGACTTTAAATAAAGAAACATATTTGTAAAGCCATGGAAATTATTTTTCTTTACAAAGTTACCTTAAAGTTGAACCATTTATTTTATATACCGTTGAATATCCAAACCATTCAAGTTTTAGAAGTTATGGTTTTAAAAGTATGAATTCCGAAATATTATGTTTTGAAAGTATAATTCAAATGTTTGGTTTCCAGATATTTTAAATTTTAAACCAGTATGATTTTGGAAAAGGATTATATTTGAGACAAAATGATATCATATTATTTTGGGTTTTAATTTGATATCGTATGGGAAATTTTATTCTGGTTTTAAAGTATAAACTATTTTTAAATGACCGCGGTGTTATAATAACGATGGGTTGGCAAAGAGACCGGGATCGGATATGGACATACTCTCTGTCGATACCGAAAACCACTTTGACTAACCGTGTATGCGGTGGAGATTCCAGAATGAAGTAGGTTGGTGGCGACGGTTCCTGTAAGGTAAATACGTGGACCCAACTCCCGTGAGTTGGCATAAGGTGGCTAAAACAAGAGCGATTCTCGGGCCAATGAGGTCATTCCTCTGATCGAACGCACTCCTTCGATACTATACTCTGACTTTGGATTATTTCGGTGGCCACTATTGATTTCTTTGATTTGGGAGTGTTAGTTCGAGGTGGGCGGTAGCTGCGGCTATGCGTTACCACCAGCCCGAGTAGCAATTGGTATATCTACCCTGGAATTGCCTAGTTGTGTCGTGTCACCTACCATACCGAGCCCTATACGATTTTGGCTTTGTACCATACCTATGGAGTGCCCTCTGACGACGCCCAGTACGGGGGAGATTACGGTACTGTATAGACTATGGGAATATATTCTGTGTTAAGGGCTATATGGGTAACCCCTTAACGCTATTTAAAAGTAAGTTTATTTTATGAATAGACACTACTATAATAGCGCAATATACTATATAGTAAATAGTTTAACGGATCCTTAGGAGATGTAAATCCCGAGCATCTCTTGAGTTACTGCACTCATATTTATTTCTGTAAATTTAACTTACATAAGATCTTTTAGTTCTGACTCGAGTGTTTTTGTCTTTTCAAATTCGCTCGGGTCAGTCCGAGCGTTTCAAGATTTGAAGATTTAGCTTTGGAGGACGAAGACGAAGATTTGTATTATTATTAGTTATATTAGTGCACTACACACTGTTCCGCTGCATTGATATTTTGGTATGTGAACTCTGATAATTATTATATAAAGAAGAAGCAAATGTTTTGTAAACAGTTATATAAACTGTATATTTTATTATTATATTTTATCCTTCCGCTGTGAGATTCTATTTTGTTTTATTTCTTCTCTGTTTTCTTATTTACCCCATAACAATCCGCCCTTCCGTATGGTTTGAATTGGCACGTGTGTCTGTTTAAATCGTGCGAATAGGCGGGACGTTACATCTGGTATCAGAGCTTTGGTTTAGTGATGAACCTTAGCTTTGTGGGGTTTGACTCTTCGTTAATAGGGTAGTAATACCCTATGGGAGTCGCTGAGTGTATATATATGAGAGAGCGTATTTGTTAGTGTTATAAAAAGATTTTGATATTGTGTTAATCTGTTCCGTTTTGTATTTATAAATTCTGGTTGATGCATGGGACGCTATGACATCAATAGGGGTTTCTAAACACTTAATAGGACAGACCGACATAATATTTGTTTTAAATATAGGTAAATGAAATAATTTTGCCTATCATATTTTCTATATATATAAAATAAATTTTCCAAAAGATATATATATTTGGGTGCAATAGATTGGTTGTTAGGAATAAAATTTATATATAATAGGTAAAATAAGATTTAAAATAAAATCAATGAAATTTGGAAATTTTATAACTTAAGTCCGAGATTTTGAAAATTTGCTTTCAAAGGATTTTGAAGTATAATAATATTGTTATATATATTTTCCGATATAAATATTTCATTTTGAATTAGGAAGAATTGTTTAAAGAAGATTTAGGAGAAAATAAGTTTCGTACTTTCCTCTCTGTCGCTGGAAAATAATTTCGGTAATGGCGGCCGCATCATCGACTTTCATTTTCGAGTTTCAAAGGGGAAAGCCCCTTGTAGTGAATTCTACTACAGATTTATTTTGAAATTTTCTAAATTTTTAATTGTTTTAAATATAATTGGAGGTATATAAGTTATAAGAATATATTTGTCTATTAAAATTTGACCCGGTATTTAGTTCTTAAATTTCCATTAATTAATTGTTTAAAATTATTTTAGTGAAATAAAAGGTAAGTAATTAATGAATTGAAACCTCTAATTTAGGTAAGAGAATTAATGCAAAGTTATAAAGAGGAATTTGAAAATTTTAACATATAAGACAAAGAGTAATATTGATTAACATTAAATTTAATTAAAAGATGAGATAAATTCGTATAAGTTCTTTTGCATTTTCTTTAACATATATAACTTACCAAATATGAAAAGTTGGAATGTTAAATAAGAGATTGGAATAGAATATTATACAAGTAGAAATTTCGGAAATAATGAAGTATTCAATGAATTGCTGTTATAAATGAGAATTTAATGTTATGAACTTAAGTTATAAATTGAAATTTTGCCAAAATTAAAAGAAAGTATGATTAATAGGTGATTTTAAACTTAAGTAAATAAAATGAAATTCTTTAATAAATAAGGATTGATGTGAAGGATTTTAAACTTAAGAATGATATAAATGCTACTAGTTTAAATAATGGAAATTAGGTAATATAAATAAATGACTGCAAACCATAGTTTATGAATAAATAAAATCCTTTACTTATAAAAATAAATGTTATAAGGTTAAGAATTTAAGGGAAATTAAAAATGACTGCTAAAATTAAATATAATAGAATGTAAGCATTTAATAAATGATTGAAATTGAGAAGTGCATTTAATATAATACAAATAAAAGAAACTTACATGACCTGAATAAATAAAATTTTTGGATAATTGTGAGTAATAAGTAAAAATAAAGGAAACAACCACTGATTAGTAAATAAAATTAAAAGTTGTTAGAAATAGATGTAAATATTAAAAGGATAATTTATGTGGTCTGAATAAAAGAAAGGAAATCAAACAACTAAAGTATGTAATGAATTTATATAAGTTAAATTGATTTGTTGGTTTAAATCGATATTGTTTGCTTTATGGTTGGCTGGGTAAGGAAATTTGAAGTTGTTGGATGAATAAATAATCTATTTTAGCCCATCTAAGACTGTTGAGTAAATGATGCACTGGATAGTTATTGTTCATCCCGTACAATTTAAAAAGTTTTGAACCCAACCAACTATTTGGTTGTTTGATTGTATGGTTGCTTTGTAATTGTTGGGTATGCTGTTTGTTGAAATGGATGGTTGTTGGATTGATTTGATTGTTAGTGATTGAAACCACTTAGAGATTATTTGAAAATGTTATCCAAACTTTATTTATTTAAGTACATAAAGATATAATGATGATAAGACGGGTATATTTTATGTAAGGTAATGAATTTAGTAAATTATTGGTTATAGGTTAAATATTTTGAATAAGATGTATTGTTATTTAAATTCTATTCTCCCTTCTTTTTCCTTTTCGGGGACGAAAAGTTTTGAGTGGGGGAGAGTGTAACGACCCGCTAAATTCGATGATTTTAAATGTGATAATTTAATAGGATTTCTAATTTAATTTAGAATGAAATCCAAATGAATTAAGTAGAAAAGGATTCTCACCTGGATATGGAATTTAATATGAGAAATTTATGAAAATGTTAAATGGTTTTAATGCAATGAAAGATTTTAAACGGTAAATGGGAATAAATTAAGGAATCATATTAGTTCCAGTTAATAGATTACGACCTGAATGAGATTCCAATTTAATAAAATCATTCAAATGTTATGATTTGATTTTTATGGAATATGAGAAATACAAATGTAGGGATTTGATTAATATATATGTTATTTGTTCAAGGTATTGAATAAAATTGGGAATCCAATTTAAATTAATGATAATAACGTTGATATTAGTTAATAAATAAATTTCAATGCAATGCCCATAAATGAATGAAATGAAACGAATATATGTAAAATGTATACTAGGTTATTTATCAATAGGAGGAAAGAAGAATGAATATCGAATTTATTTATGAATAAATATATATATTAAATAGTAATGAAATGTAAAGTAAATGGCGATTGTATAAAACCAATGCAATAAGATTTTCTAATAGTAACTGAATGTAGACGTGTGAAATAGAGTTAATGACTATAATTATTGTACGTTACTTATTTTATTTGTTGTCAATGTTAATCTGGAATCAAATTCAATTTATCCCCAAAATTACTGCAGTTAAAGTGGAATAAATTGGTAAATGAAGAATGTTGGATCCAAATAAGTTGTAACCAAGGAAAATCCCATTTTTAATAAACTATGCGGGAAAAGAAATGAAACCAAAATGAAAATGTGAAAATATAAAATGTAATGAAATTCTAAGAAATAATGACTTTGTTAGTTAAGTGAAAACTGATTTAATATTAAGTTGTAACTGGATAAAAATCAAATTTATTTAGAATTTGATTTGCAATCAATTGAATTTTTTTGCAATTAAATGGATTCAATATTTAAATTAATTATGTAAATATTATTTGGAAGAAATTGAAGTTATTTGGGTAATAAGTATTGTAATTGGCTAATTTAGATACTTTAAAGTGAAACGGAAATTATTAACGAAATAGTTGATTGCAATATTTAATTCATCTAATGGATGATAAAGATTTGTTAGATTTATTTAATAGGAATTTTGGGGCATTTAATAGGTAATTGCTGATTTTGAATCGAAGTAAAGGGATTACTGAAATCAAAATTTAGCAACTTTTAAAACATTGCAATTGATTTAGAATATAAAGAGTTGTCTATTTAATTGAGCTAAATTTTTGGAATTGCGTTGTTGCAATTAAATGGGAAATTAAACGTTAAAGATAACCAGTATTCAAGATTTACCATCTATTTAGTATATTAATTGTAACTGATAATCAACTACAATAAATAATAAATAATTATTACGTTAACGTTAATTGAAGTGATATTTGAAATTTAATATTTAGGAATAGAAGTTCAGATGAAATTGGAAATATTTACAGATTGAAATATGAATCCAATGATAAATTCTTCTATTTGACAATAATAATGGAAAGTAAATTTAATTAAAATTTTGGAAATTTAATTTATAATTTGGTGAAATTAATGAAATTTGGGGATTTCTAAAATTTTAAATTCGACAAGTTAGATTTTGTTTAAATTAGTATAGGTGATTGAAAATTTATAATAATAAGAATCGTCAATTATCAAAAAGAAATGGGAAATTTGATTTAATTGGCTAATTTTTTAATTTATTTAATTAGTATAAAAATAGCTATTTCTGTCACGGACTCGGATTTCGACGAAACTAGTTTCATCGGATCCGTATCGGTGAATTATTGTAGGGTTTCAAGTTTCGTATCGATCGGACTTTTCGTTTGATCGTACGAACGCGAAACGCATTGAAATCGATTTAATTAAAATCAATTTGAAATCAATTTGGAAATTTTGTTTTCATCATAACTTCTTCATACGATCAAATTTGGACGTGAAACTTTTTCCATTGCGTTCAGAATATTTTAAAATACCTATTTGGATATATGGTTTAATAAATTTCGTTCCGGGGTCAGAACGGGCTTTTTGGGCCAACTACCGCTTGGCACGTTCGTAATTCGTGCCCACTTAGCCTTCTTTTATTTGCCTATAAATATGCTGTGATAAACCCTAGCCTCCTTTATATTATCATTTGGCTGTACCTTCATTTTTCTTCATCTCCTTCTCTTCCTCAATGGTTGCAAAACCTAGATCTATTTCATTTCAAATTTAAATGAAAATTCAAACTCTTCAGAAAAATTGTAAAAAATTATATGTTGAAGTTTTCGATATGCGTAGTCTACTGGAGGTGTTCGTTTCTGTATACGATGCTCGGATCAACGGCAAATCGAGGTCAAACATTGGAAATTCGAAACCCTATATGTGATTTGGGGCTTTTCGATTTTGAAGTCAATCAGAGAAATCAAGATATGGGTTCTGTGGGAAATTCGATTTGGAGTTGAATGGTGGTGTTTGCAAGGCCTAAATCGGGGTGTGGTGGCCGAAAAGTCGCGATTAGGGTTAGAAACCCTAGGGTTATAAGCGGCGGCGGTCGTCCTGGTGGGTCGTGCGCATGGGGCAGGGAGGTGCGGCCGAGGGAGATGGACCGGTTGGTGATGGTGGCGCGGCCTATTGGTGTCGGAGGAGGGGGATAAACTCGGTCAAAGATGGTTCAGGTGCGTTGTCTGCTGGGTGCGAACGATGGGAGGGAGCTTCTTCCTGTAGCCGCGTTTTTGCTTCTGTAGGGTTGCTGACGTGTGAGTGTGTTATGTTTTTTTTGTGATTTATTTTGTTTTATATTTATTTTGATTTCATATGTTCTAACTATTGTAACTTCTACATACGACCTCCGTTTCTCACGAAATTTTTTCCGTTAGGATCGTAATTAAATTCTAGATCTTTTGACGCTGGTTTGGACAGATTTGGAAACCGTCGAATTTTTGGGTTTAAATCGAGTTTAAATTCGATTTAAATTCAAAAGGTGAGTGTTTTAACCCACTCACAACTTCTAAAAGTTTTTATGTTTGTTAAATTTATTTTAGATATGAGTAGAAATTTATTTATGACTGTTTGGCATGTTTTATTCATCATATCTGTTAAATCGCATTTATTTAATATAACTGTTCATTAAATTTTATTACTGCATATAGATTGACAGTTATAGTTATTTATTTTCATATAAACTGTTAGTTTAATAGTTGTTAAATTTTATTTTGAATATAACTGCCAGTTATTACCGGTTATATATTGTCAGATATATATTGATATTGATTTTTTATTGGATGATGATTGTGATTTGGATGATGGATGATTTTGATGAATGGATGTTTTATTGTATATCATTAAACTGCAAGTTATCATGCATTTTTCATTTCATTCGGGATTGTGGTTTGAAATGATATACAACCGCAAAATTTTATTTTTAAATTGCGGATTGAAATGATAAATATCTGTATCACTTGACCATAGGATAGAAAATTTTATACAGGCACCGTGGTCTATATATAAGATATTTTAAAGTGATTTCTATGGTTTGTATGGAATACGGTTTATAATTTTTAATTTTGATATTTTCTTATATATATATACATATGAAGTTAGAGATTTTGAATTTAAGCTGTGTATAAATCTCATAAATAAAAATGGAAAAATTGAGAAAAATGGAGTTTGATAATTATATCATATGTTTAATGTTTAAGTTTGGAAATTTTAAGATATGATATTTATAACTGGACTTTTCCAAGATAATTTAAAAATGAATATGTTAGTATAAATTAAATTGAAGAAAATATTTAATTGTTAGAAATTGGAGTTTTATTTATGGATTTTATGTAAATATTCAAGACTAAATAATAGTACGTTTAATTTGCTGAAAGAAAATTTTCCAACTTTAGTTTTGAAATATTAATACTCCAAATGGATATATATATATATATATAGAAATTGAAGTAGTTTTGGAACTTGAAAGTGATATTTAAATTTTGGTTTAGACTTTAAATAAAGAAACATATTTGTAAAGCCATGGAAATTATTTTTCTTTACAAAGTTACCTTAAAGTTGAACCATTTATTTTATATACCGTTGAATATCCAAACCATTCAAGTTTTAGAAGTTATGGTTTTAAAAGTATGAATTCCGAAATATTATGTGTTGAAAGTATAATTCAAATGTTTGGTTTCCAGATATTTTAAATTTTAAACCAGTATGATTTTGGAAAAGGATTATATTTGAGATAAAATGATATCATATTATTTTGGGTTTTAATTTGATATCGTATGGGAAATTTTATTCTGGTTTTAAAGTATAAACTATTTTTAAATGACCACGGTGTTATAATAACGATGGGTTGGCAAAGAGACCGGGATCGGATATGGACATACTCTCTGTCGATACCGAAAACCACTTTGACTAACCGTGTACGCGGTGGAGATTCCAGAATGAAGTAGGTTGGTGGCGACGGTTCCTGTAAGGTAAATACGTGGACCCAACTCCCGTGAGTTGGCATAAGGTGACTAAAACAGGAGCGATTCTTGGGCCAATGAGGTCATTCCTCTGATCGAACGCACTCCTTCGATACTATACTCTGACTTTGGATTGTTTCGGTGGCCACTATTGATTTCTTTGATTTGGGGGTGTTAGTTCGAGGTGGGCGGTAGCTGTGGCTATGCGTTACCACCAGCCCGAGTAGCAATTGGTATATCTACCCTGGCATTGCCTAGTTGTGCCGTGTCACCTACCATACCGAGCCCTATACGATTTTGGCTTTGTACCATACCTATGGAGTGCCCTCTGACGACACCCAGTACGGGGGAGATTACGGTACTGTATAGACTATGGGAATATATTCTGTGTTAAGGGCTATATGGGTAACCCCTTAACGCTATTTAAAAGTAAGTTTATTTTATGAATAGACACTACTATAATAGCGCAATATACTATATAGTAAATAGTTTAACGGATCCTTAGGAGATGTAAATCCCGAGCATCTCTTGAGTTACTGCACTCATATTTATTTCTGTAAATTTAACTTACATAAGATATTTTAGTTCTGACTCGAGTGTTTTTGTCTTTTCAAATTCGCTCGGGTCAGTCCGAGCGTTTCAGGATTTGAAGATTTAGCTTTGGAGGACGAAGACGAAGATTTGTATTATTATTATTTATACTAGTGCACTACACACTGTTCCGCTGCATTGATATTTTGGTATGTGAACTCTGATAATTATTATATAAAGAAGAAGCAAATGTTTTGTAAACAGTTATGTAAACTGTATATTTTATTATTATATTTTATCCTTCCGCTGTGAGATTCTATTTTGTTTTATTTCTTCTCTATTTTCTTATTTACCCCATAACAATCCGCCCTTCCGTATGGTTTGAATTGGCACGTGTGTCTGTTTAAATCGTGCGAATAGGCGGGACGTTACATCAAGTAATTAATTAATGATTAATTAAGATAATCACTTATGAGTTAATTTAATATAATTCCTTGGTGAAATAATTAAGTGGTTAATTACTAAAGGTAATTAAATAAAGATAATTACTTTATTAAAAGTAATTAAGTAAATGTGATTAAGAATTAATCACTTGAGTTATTAATTAAAGTATTAATTAATTAAAGGTTTAAATTATTTGACTAATGATTAATTAATAAAAGGGATTAAGAGTAATTAATTAAGTGATTAATTACTAGTTAAAGTAATTAATTAAGAAAGAAATTTAATTAATGAAGTAATCATTAATTAATGAAAATAGTTAATTAATTATTAATTAATAATTTGAGAATAATTAGTTTATAATTAGGTCTTAATTACTAAATGAAATTAAAGTAATTAATCAAAGGTGATTAATTAAAAAGTAATTAATTAAATATGATTAATTAAAAATAGTTAATCAAGTATGATTAATTAAAAGTAATTAATCAAGTATTTAATTAAAAGTAAATTAATCAATGTGATTAATTAAAAGTGATTAATCAGGTATGATTAATTTTAAAAGGATAATTAAGGAATAATTATCAGGATAATTAAAGAATAGTTAATCAAGGTTGATTAATTTAAAAGGTAATTAAGAGGTAATTACTTAGTATAATTTGGAAGTAATTAATCAGGATGATTAATTAATATGGTAATTAAGTAAGAATTACTTAAAGTAATTAAGTGATAATTAATCAGGGAAGATTAATTGAATGGATAATTAAGTGATGTTAGTTAATTAATTTGCAATTAATTAATGAATAAGAAGTTGAATTGAAGATAATACAAGTGATTAAGTAAGGATTAATTTAATTTAAGGATTAATTAAATTAATCAAGTTTGAATCAAACTTGTTTATGAATGATTAATGATTGGATGATATATATCATTGGATGAGTTAATGATATTGGTTGTTGTTGGATGACATTGATTGATGGGTGATGATGTGAATATGCTATATTTGAATGTGATATATATGCTGCTTTGGGATATGTATAGATGCATGTGATAATAGATGCTTATCTATCTGTGTAATATGATACATCCATTTATGTTAAGTGATATTTTATGAAATATCTACTGTTTAAACCCCTTAAGTACAACTTGGACATTAAAATGGCGTTTGGTTTCGGTGAGACCGGGATCGGGTTTCCATATTTGGATATCCGAAAACCACATCGTTTTCAATTAAACGTTAGGTCGTTAATCCAAGTGGAGCAAGTGAAGACTCGAGGTGTAAGGGCTATACGTCAGTATAACTCTGTGGGTGATTCCGTAATGAGTTTGACGGAATAGTGCTTATAGATTCGAGATGGTGAATCAGAGTGCAAGGGCTATGGTCGTTGACTCTGAGGGTGATTCCAAAATGAGTGCAACGAGATAGTGCCTTCGGTTTCGTTCGAACCCGGAACGAACTTGTATGGATTGAATGCTTTCAGCACATCGTCAGGCGGACGATGAGCATTCTAAGATAATTGGTCCTATAAAGGTAATCGCAGCCTAAAGCCTCATCAATCGGGAATAGCTAAAACAGGGGACGTGCAGCAAGGCTTCATGGGTCGCTCCCACTGGAGAGCGAGATACATCCCTGTCTAGATGTCCCTTTTTATTTCGGCTTTGTGGGCAGTTGGAACTGCAGCCAACTGCGGGGTGGTCTTGTTCGGGACTGTTCAGTAAGGAATGGTTCCGGCCTTGTGTTGTAGGGGAGTGGGAGTACTCCTCGGTACGGTGATCTAGGCCACGTACTGTAACGGGCGGTACCCCAGTAGCCCTGCCATTGATGGAAACCCATTTTCCCTACGAGACCCTACGGTTTTGTTTGTATTACCCACTTTTGTGGCTAGTAGCTGGAATTTAATGAATGTAACAATTTCGGCTATTTCATATTTATTTGAAAACCCTAGACACTATTATAATATCACTGGATTTCCTATCAAATGTTTTGGTTAGCGTAAGGTAAAAACTTTTCCATGTTTATGTGTGGGAAGTCTTACGTGATACCTTTTCTTTTCAAAGGATTTTCTAAAGTTAAGCAATCTTAAACCGTTTACTCACACCAGACCCCTGTCTGACCCGAGTGTTTATTTTCTGTTTTATTAAACTCTTTGGTACTCATATTATATATGAGTAGTCAAGTGATTCAGGTTATCTCTTGACGAATCTGGAGGAGCTATGGAGCAGGAGGCTTCAGCGTGTAGATATATGGTTAGAGTTTCCGCTGTGTGTTATTCTGTATGATGTCTTGTATTGTATTAGACAGAAATGTTATAACTGTCTAAATTTGTGTTGTTTAGTTGTGTACTCTGATGTATATGATACTATGTATATGTTCTATATTATATTTAAATCGTTCTGCTGTGAGATTCTGATGTGTTGTTTTCTTTTTCTTCTCTTTCTTTTCTTCTTCTATCCCTTTCTTTCTTAATTAGTGATGCGATTTTCCGAAAGTGGAAAGTCGGGTCGCTACAGCTAGTATCAGAGCATAGGTTGAGTGAATTCCTAGGCTCTGGAGTGGTGTTTATCTTGAGAGAGCGTACTTGTAATTTTATATATATATATATATATATATATATATATATATATATATATAACTACCTAATCTGTTGGGTTATCTGTTCGGATTTTCCAACATAGGTTATAAAGGTAGATAAGGTAGGAGTGTGTGTAACACGACTACCACTATTGGTAAAGGTTTATATGTTGTGGTTGGAGATGTGTCTGTCGAGATTGTAGACCTAATACCTTCTCGAATAAGTTGTGTAGATTGGTGGAAGGATCGCTTTGAGTCCGGAGGAAGTTTTTTTCAAGAACTGGAGTATATTCTTGAAGTGTGAGGTTGATTTGCTGTCGAATGAGTAGGGATTTCCAAGAGCTGAATCTGTCCGCTGAGGAGAAGTAGGTAAGGGTATCTTGATAGCTTCAGGAAGAAATAGCTGTATGGTGGGATGCAGTTTCCATAGATGGTTATGAAGATGTTTCTTTTGGAGCCAGATTAAGATGGTATTGGAAGAGCATTGATGTCTACTGCAGGAAGATTCGAATGTTTAGAGGTTCTCTGGATCTCAAGTAAGGGTGTCTTGTCTATATTGAAGTATGAGACTAAGGTCGATGAGTTACCTCATTTCAGACATGGTCTCATTTGTTTTCCCTTATGAAGATAAGTGGTCGATGTTGGGTCGGAGCCGATTTTCTTTGAGGAGACGTCTACTCGTCTCAAGGATGTTTTAGAGGATTTGGGTGTTAGTTTTGTGTTTCATGAAGCTTTTGGTTAAGAAAGATATTTTGGCTTAGTAGTATCATTGAGATGAAGTTTGGAAGCAATAGCATGAATCTATTTCTTCGATGATTCGGTAATCTTTGGGATTTTACTATCAGCAGACCAGGCAGATAGTGAAGGCTTATTCTTTTCTTTGGAAAGCTCAGCAGAGCGGGATATCTGTTGGAAGTGATCTATCAGTTTCTGATAGATAAGCCATTCTTGAAGATTGGACTTGGATAGGAAAAGCTGTTCTAGTTGAGGAGACAGTTCTTTGGAATCTGAACTGAGTGGAATCGCAAAAGTGACTTGCGATTAGTTTGGAAATCTTGGAGTATTCTTGGTTTGAGATTGAGGCATCTCTCATGGAGGGAAAAGCTATGGAAGTAGTCGGAAGGTCTCCAGATGTTTTTGAGGAATTAGAAGTTGACCTGAATCGGAGATTGAGTTTTCTTATCGACTTGGATTTCTAGGAGTAATATTGATGATTCAACCATGTAGAGGGATGACTCTTAGAGCGAGAAGAGTTTGGTGAGGCAGCTCAAGATTCTTTGGAAAAGTATTGATCATCTTATTCTAAGTTGAGATTCTGTTGAGATGTTTTGACCAGGTGGAATGGTCACTAAGATTTTATGAGTCAGATGAACCGTGTATGGAGAAAGGTTTTTCTTGTGTTCTTCGATGGCATTCTTATCTGCTCTAGATCAGAGTTGTGCAGCGGAAGCGAGTTGGCAGTTATTCTAGTATGGAGCAACCGGAAGTTGCAGTTTACCTGGATTAGAGGATTTCTACAGGAAATTCAAGTATGAAGGAATTTTCTAGAGTTAGAAGGTAATGTTGTCAGGTGCAACTGTTTGGCTATTCTAGATAAGAGAGGTAGGTTTGCAGTCCATTGATGTTTGTGGTATAGAGTTGTATTTTGGATTTCAGCAAATTATTTTGGGAGAGCCACTTTGTTGAGTAGGATCTGGAGTTTTGGAGAGTTGGTCCAGTTTTTTTCATGAAGCAATCAGCAAGGGTTAGGCGGATCAGGAATATTAGAGGTGACTCAGGGCATCAGTAGAGTTGTGCAGTTAAGAATTGAGAAAAATTGGAATGTGTAGTTAGAGTTTGGATATTGTTTTGGTTTTATCCAATCAAAGGAGATACAAGAATGGGTAAAACTGGAGAGTTCGCTCTGGAAGTATTTTGAGTTGTCTGTGTTCTCTGAAGATTTGATTTTAATCTACAGGATTGAATTGCCAGTTTGGATAGCTGGAATTCATTGTATTTCACATATCTCTGAGGAATATGTGTATGATTCTTCGAGTGATAGAATCAGTAGTTAAGAAGGATTTGGTAGTTGAGTTGGTTTTGAGTTTAGTCTGATATCTTGTTCAGATTTGTAGGATCAGATGAGGGGGTTCTTGGTTTTAATAGTGTAGTTACTTAAGATTCTGTAGAGCGAGTATTCCAGTATAGGTAACTGGAAAACTCTTGATAATATTAGTAAGTTCTATTCAGAATTCTTTTGGATAGATAAAATTGATTGTTTAAATTGGTTGCTATGATTGATAGTGTTTGAATGCTAATTTAAATTTAAATTCTTTAGCTGGGTTATTAAATTATCTTTGCTTTTAAATTTCGGGGACGAAATTCTTTTAAGGGGGGAGGAATGTAACGACTCGGAATTTTGAGCAATATCAATTTAATAATCTTTGATAATAATTAAATTGGTTTGATTATTTATATTATAAATTGACAAGTTAAATTTATTTTAAAGATTAATGATAATAATTTGTTAATATCTATTAATATTTTTCTGACAATATAAATAGGCAAGATTCAATTCTTTTGAAGTTTATAATAATTTGATTTGGAAATATTTATTTTGATAAATAAGAAGTTTTAATGTAATAAAATTTTATATTCAAATTGTAATATATATAAATGTATATATATTGTGATTTGATATTTGTTTTAAAATTTAATATGGAAATTAATAAATTTAATGTTAGAATGTTTCTATTTGAAATGTGTGTGTATATATATATATATATATTTGTATATATATGTTTTAAATAGGAATTTTATTAATTTGAGTTTAATAAGTGTTTTCAAACTTTAATATGTATATAATTTGAGATTTGAAAAGTTAATTTGATTTATACTTTTGGAAATGATATCTAAGATTTAAATTAAAAGTTCATTTGTTTTAATAGTCTTTCATTTTTAATTTTAACATAAGATAAATTGTTTTAAAAATTTATATAAGGAGTTAAAATCAATTTCTCAAGTTTATCAACATATATTATATAATATAAATCAAAACTATAAGTTATTTGTATTCACATGCATATTTATTAAAAGATAAGTTCATAATATTACATAATTACTTACATATAACTTAAATAAATTTATAAATAAGAAGATAACATTTTAAAATATTAATTAGATATTAAAACACTTGTTAACATTTTGATTTATGCAAGGACATTTGTAAATAAGAGAGCATAGGTGTAAGGAAATTAGATCATACAAGGGACAAATGTCATATTCTTGACATTTTAATTTAAAATCTAAAATTGTAAAATAAGAAAGAAGAAAAATCTACTCTTGAAAACTTCAGCTGAAAAACATTTTCTTCAAACTCAAACTTAATCAAAACTAAAAAGGGAAAATGTAAATAAAAAAAAATCAAAGATGAATACAAATCTATAAATCTGGATTCAAATCAAATGCAAGATCACCTTCAAAATTATCAACCAACTCAGAAATCAACTACAGGTAGATTGATTTCATCATGCAAGCTGGAATCAAATAATTCAGGATTTAAATTCAACATGCAAAAGGGAATTGAAAGCCTGGAAAGAATATGCAGATCTGCTCTCTGTTTTCTGCAAATGTACAAGTGAGTAAATAAATTTTAAAAACAGTTTTAAAACTTGAATTCTATCTTGGATTGTGAATAAATATCATGTTGTTGCTTGGATATCTGAATTGAATTAAATGCATGTTTGTATGTGAGTGTTTAAGTTCATGTCTGGATATGGATTGAAATGCCTGTAGGGTTAAAGTTTTACTGTGTGTTTATGAAACAGTTTCAAAATTTATAATAATCCAATAACTTGATTTTAAATTCGAATTAGACTTGGAATTGTAAATAAAAGTTGTTTGAAATCAAGTAGGCTATCATCTAAAAATAATTTTAGGTTTTTAAAATGGATAATTAGCTTAAAAACTTTGAATTTACAGTAAAATGGTAAATGGGGTCAAAAATTTATTAAATCAATTTTGAGTTTTGATTACATGTATGAAATAGCAATTGAAAATCATGAATTTTAGTGTGATTGTTATAATTTTTAATGGGGTAATTAGTGAGCTATTGGGATTTAGCTGTTTGGGGTTTTCTGGCCAATTCTCGGCGAACTTCTAAATTAGGGTTGGCGTGGTTGAGTAGGGAGGTAGAGGGAGTGTTGATGTTCAGCAGAAAAATGCAGAAGAATTTTTCTAATTGTTAAATCAATGGGATTGGATCGACATAGGGTTTTATGCCTGAGTTTTGGACGTCGTAGTTATTTGAGTTCCGCGGCAACGTGGAGTAACCGGTGAAGATCGCGGTTGTTGCCGAAGGGTAGGAAGGTTGTGGTAAAGCTTCGGAAGTGGCAGTGAGGCTTCTCGACGTTCGTGCCGCCGTTGATGTTGGTTTGCTGGTGAGGGTGTTTTCAAATTTTGGGTTCGAAGGTTTATGTGCACGTTTATGTGCACGTTTATGGGTTACTGCAAAAGTTCTGGGGGAGAAGAAGGTGGAAGACTCGAAGATGGCATCGGGTTTTTGGCGTGCTGACTCGAAGCAGGCTTGGGTGGGGTGGAACTCGGAGTTAGCGTGTGTTTTTCTCGGGGTAGGCACGGGTTTTAGTAGGGTTTACTCGAGTATTTAGGTATTTAGGTTTTAGTACAGAAATTTGATATGATTAACACAAAGAATATTTGTTTTTGGAAATAAAGTTTTTAAAAACAAAGGTTGAACAAGTTTCAAAGTTAAATTTGTTTCAAAGTTATGTTTTAAAATAAGTTTATATATTTTAAAATATGGGAGTTTTAAAATAAAATAAGTAGATTTCAAGATAAAATTTGTATTAAACTTTAATAAATAAATTTGGAAAGGTTTTAAAGATTTCAAAGTTCAATTTAAAATATGTTTAATTATAATTTATTTCTAAATGTTATATTTAAGTAAAGATAAATAATAAAGATTTAGAGATAAATAAAAATAAAGATTTTCTTTAATTATTTTGAATTTGATTTAATTAAAGATAAATACATTTGTAAAGATAATTAAGATAATTAAATTACTTTTAATTATCGAGTTTTATTTGTTAATAAATGATTTAATTAAGATAATGGTTTCTTAATTAAGAATCTTTTTAATATAGTAAATTAAAGAATCATTTATTTAATTTTAAATGATTAAGTTAAATAATTAATCAAGTAATTAATTAATGATTAATTAAGATAATCACTTATGAGTTAATTTAATATAATTCCTTGGTGAAATAATTAAGTGGTTAATTACTAAAGGTAATTAAATAAAGATAATTACTTTATTAAAAGTAATTAAGTAAATGTGATTAAGAATTAATCACTTGAGTTATTAATTAAAGTATTAATTAATTAAAGGTTTAAATTATTTGACTAATGATTAATTAATAAAAGGGATTAAGAGTAATTAATTAAGTGATTAATTACTAGTTAAAGTAATTAATTAAGAAAGAAATTTAATTAATGAAGTAATCATTAATTAATGAAAATAATTAATTAATTATTAATTAATAATTTGAGAATAATTAGTTTATAATTAGGTCTTAATTACTAAATGAAATTAAAGTAATTAATCAAAGGTGATTAATTAAAAAGTAACTAATTAAATATGATTAATTAAAAATAGTTAATCAAGTATGATTAATTAAAAGTAATTAATCAAGTATTTAATTAAAAGTAAATTAATCAATGTGATTAATTAAAAGTGATTAATCAGGTATGATTAATTTTAAAAGGATAATTAAGGAATAATTATCAGGATAATTAAAGAATAGTTAATCAAGGTTGATTAATTTAAAAGGTAATTAAGAGGTAATTACTTAGTATAATTTGGAAGTAATTAATCAGGATGATTAATTAATATGGTAATTAAGTAAGAATTACTTAAAGTAATTAAGTGATAATTAATCAGGGAAGATTAATTGAATGGATAATTAAGTGATGTTAGTTAATTAATTTGCAATTAATTAATGAATAAGAAGTTGAATTGAAGATAATACAAGTGATTAAGTAAGGATTAATTTAATTTAAGGATTAATTAAATTAATCAAATTTGAATCAAACTTGTTTATGAATGATTAATGATTGGATGATATATATCATTGGATGAGTTAATGATATTGGTTGTTGTTGGATGACATTGATTGATGGGTGATGATGTGAATATGCTATATTTGAATGTGATATATATGCTGCTTTGGGATATGTATAGATGCATGTGATAATAGATGCTTATCTATCTGTGTAATATGATACATCCATTTATGTTAAGTTATATTTTCTTAAATATCTATTGTTTAAATCCCTTAAGTACAACTTGGACATTAAAATGGCGTTTGGTTTCGGTGAGACCGGGATCGGGTTTCCATATTTGGATATCCGAAAACCACATCGTTTCCAATTAAACGTTAGGTCGTTAATCCAAGTGGAGCAAGTGAAGACTCGAGGTGTAAGGGCTATACGTCAGTATAACTCTGTGGGTGATTCCGTAATGAGTTTGACGGAATAGTGCTTATAGATTCGAGATGGTGAATCAGAGTGCAAGGGCTATGGTCGTTGACTCTGAGGGTGATTCCAAAATGAGTGCAACGAGATAGTGCCTTCGGTTTCGTTCGAACCTGGAACGAACTTGTATGGATTGAATGCTTTCAGCACATCGTCAGGCGGACGATGAGCATTCTAAGATAATTGGTCCTATAAAGGTAATCGCAGCCTCAAGCCTCATCAATCGGGAATGGCTAAAACAGGGGAGGTGCAGCAAGGCTTCGTGGGTCACTCCCACTGGAGAGCGAGATACTTCCCTGTCTAGATGTCCCTTTTTATTTCGGCTTTGTGGGCAGTTGGAACTGCAGCCAACTGCGGGGTGGTCTTGTTCGGGACTGTTCAGTAAGGAATGGTTCCGGCCTTGTGTTGCAGGGGAGTGGGAGTACTCCTCGGTACGGTGATCTAGGCCACGTACTGTGACGGGCGGTACCCCAGTAGCCCTGCCATTGATGGAAACCCATTTTCCCTACGAGACCCTACGGTTTTGTTTGTATTACCCACTTTTGTGGCTAGTAGTTGGAATTTAATGAATGTAACAATTTCGGCTATTTCATATTTATTTGAAAACCCTAGACACTATTATAATATCACTGGATTTCCTATCAAATGTTTTGGTTAGCGTAAGGTAAAAAAATTTCCATGTTTATGTGTGGGAAGTCTTACATGATACCTTTTCTTTTCAAAGGATTTTCTAAAGTTAAGCAATCTTAAACCGTTTACTCACACCAGACCCCTGTCTGACCCGAGTTTTTATTTTCTGTTTTATTAAACTCTTGGGTACTCATATTATATATGAGTAGTCAAGTGATTCAGGTTATCTCTTGACGAATCTGGAGGAGCTATGGAGCAGGAGGCTTCAGCGTGTAGATATATGGTTAGAGTTTCCGCTGTGTGTTATTCTGTATGATGTCTTGTATTGTATTAGACAGAAATGTTATAACTGTCTAAATTTGTGTTGTTTAGTTGTGTACTCTGATGTATATGATACTATGTATATGTTCTATATTATATTTAAATCGTTCCGCTGTGAGATTCTGATGTGTTGTTTTCTTTTTCTTCTCTTTCTTTTCTTCTTCTATCCCTTTCTTTCTTAATTAGTGATGTGATTTTCCGAAAGTGGAAAGTCGGGTCACTACAATAATGATTTAATCAGTCTACTTCTTCCGCTACTCACTTAGCTTCGGACCAACTTCTGCTACTTGCTCTACCCATTGAATTCTCACTCTAGAGCGTTTTTCATGTGCCACACTTAATATTGTACTTTATGATATATTTAATAATAATAATAATAATATGAATTGTTTGGCTTTTTTCATTTGACCATCTCATTGATGATCTCTTTACCATCTTGTTTGTACTTAGTTACCTACCAGTTGTGTTGGTAGTTGTTTGCGACAAAATTGATCACGAACACCCAATTGCAGTGAAAGCACCAATATCCAATCAGAGATCACAGATAGAATATATGTAGAGAGTATAAATATGAAGAAAAATCCAAATTAAAATGAAAGCAGTAAAAAAAAGACAAGATTTATAGTAGTTCGGCTAACTCCGGCTTACCTCCACTCCAGAAATTTCCTTTTTATTATACTGACATCTAATTACAGTTACAATCCGGAGTTTTTGAAAAAAAAATGGTAGAGTAGCCTTTGTAGAAGAAGATGAAGAGAAACAGAATGAGAATCCCCTTTTCTAAAGTCACGCCTGCTGTATTTTTAGGAAAAACCCTGGCTAAAGGGCCTCCTCGCTTACGTGGGCCCACTAAAACCATAGTCGAGCCCATATGTCCAGCTTATCCTGACCCAAAGTCGAACTCGAAGTTGCAAGTGTGCTAACCCGAAGTATTCTCTGTAGTGACCCGAAGTAGAACGATCCCTAGCCTAGGCCTATCCATTGCAACTTCTCCTCAATGCTGACTCAAAGTCAGGTTGCAGCACACCCAAAGTGTTCCCATATGCAAATCCAAAGCAAACACAAATGCTGACCCTAAATACATGTCAACCCAATGTTGTGCGCCGATCCAGAGTGAAGGCCCTGCTGACTCGAAGTACTTTCATATGCCAACCCCTCAACCTGATGCAATGCCGATCCCTTTCCATCTCAATATGCCGACCCCATGCCAATGCTATGCTGACCCAAAGCACTGCCTGATGCCGACCCGAGTTCCTGTTTGTGCCGACCCGAAGCCATCCCTATATGTCGATCCCTCCAAGTGATGACCTCCACCATATGTCGATCCCTTACACTCGGTATGCCGACCCAAAGCATTACTAGCACCGACCTAAAGTTGGGTGAATGTCGACCCTATCCAATTATCGACCCTATTGAACATGCCGACCCAATGCTCCCCAAGTGCCGACCCGAAGCAAGCACTTCCCTCACTCGAAGCAAACCTCATGAAAACCTGAAGTAAACCCATGGACATCCCAAAGCATCTCGACCTTTATCAAAAATCCATACTCAAGTATCCTGCACTGTTTGTCCATCGACTATGCTGTATCCTGGCCTCATAATCATGTTTATTATCCATGATTGATCGTCCACTCGAATCAAACCCATGGTATTCCAGCCTTGATAACCATGAAGTCTATGGGGTTAAATCCATCTGTATACTGCCCTGCCAAAAGGCGGGTTAAGACTTTTCCCCCTAAAACATGCCTTGCGATAGGAAGGTGTGTTTTGTATTGCCATAAGCCCGATGTTCGAAACCTGTTAATGACCTATGAAGAGATCAATGATCTCGCCTGATTGTTAGTAACGATCGTTCGAGACCATATGCCCTTCGAGGCGATAAGTGATCCTTTAAGACCGAGTGTCGTTCGAGGCGATATGTGATCGTTCGAGGTCGGGTGCCATTCGAGGCGAAATGTGTTCGTTCGAGGTCGGGTGCCGTTCGAGGCGAAATGTGACCGTTCGAGGAAGGGTGTCGTTCGAGGCGAGTTGTAACCGTTCGAGGTCGGGTGCCGTTTGAGGCGAGATGTGACCGTTCGAGGTCGGGTGCCGTTCGAGGCGAGATGTGACCGTTCGAGGTCGGGTGCCGTTCGAGGCGAGATGTGACCGTTTGAGGTTGGGTGTCGTTTGAGGCGTGATGTGAGTGCTCGGATGAGACTCGGCGTTAATAATGTCAAATTTCACGTTCGAGTGCGTTTCCGAATCATTTGTTACGGCGGTTCACTACCAGCTTAGAGCATGCCTAAGGACCGTTCGCGATCTAGTACATGTGTAAGTGACTCGGCCGTTTTAGGGTAGGAATTATTTTTAGTTGTTTAGTTCATGCCATCAAGAGATGGCGAACTATGCCCTTGAGCCGGGCTAGCTCTGATTTGTGGCGAATGATGACCGTTCCTGTTCCATCACCATGATCCATTTCCAAGCAACGCCATCCAAATCCATGCCCCCAGTTCCATAAGGAGTTGTGCTGCTCCATTCTCTTTGGTCGGGGTTTGCCCCCGGTTGATCCAATCCATATCTAAGCCTTCTAATTTCTGCTAAAAGTCTTGGGTTCCAATTTTCGGCTGTTCCAGCATCCATAAGTGGTCTTTGATTATCATTTCCATCGTGCCCCCGAGTCCATGAGGGAATCCGAGATTATCCTCTTCCAAACGTGCATCCAAGTTTCAATCCATGCTAAAATCTATAGCACCATCCTGCTTACTTCTTTTCCGTGGCTCTCTGATCTTGGATTTCCTCACATCTCTGTAGCATCCTCTCCTGCATAGCATTCATCATCGTTTCCATCCTGTCACTGCCCTTTGTCTCCTTATTGATTTCCTAGCCATAGCTTCCAAAATCCAAGTTTCTAAGCTTTCAAATCCAAATCCAAGCTTCCAAATCCCTAAGTGATAGCTTTAGTGAAAGCACCGACATGTTTGTGCCAAAATTGCTCACAAACACCCAATTGCAAGTGAAAGCACCAATATCCAGTCACAGATCGTAGATAGAATATATGTAGAGAGTATAAATATAAAGAAAAATCAAAATTAAAATGAAAGCAGTAAAAAAAGACAAGATTTATGTGGTTCGGTTAACTCCGGCCAACGTCCACTCTAGAAATTTTCTTTTTATTATACTAAAATCTTATTACAGTTACAATCTAGAGTTTTTGAACAAAAATGGCAGAGTAGCCTTTGTAGAAGAAGATAGAGATAAACAGAATGAGAATCACCTTTTTTAAAGCCATGCTTGCTGTATTTACAGACAAAACCCTGGCTAAAGGGCCTCCTCGCTTATATGGGCCCACCAAAACCATAGTCGAGCCCATGTCGCCCAGCATATCCTGATCCAAAGTCGAACTTGAAGTTGCCAGTGTGCTGATCCAAAGTAATCCCTGTAGTGACCCGAAGTAGCATGATCCCTAGCCTAGGTCGATCGATTCCAACTCCTCTTCAATGCCGACCCGAAGTTAGGTTGCAGCACACTTGAAGCATTCCCATATGCAAACCTAAAGCAACCACTATAGCTGTCCTAAAGCACATATAAATGTCGACCCCAAATAGATGCTGACCCCACGATGTATGCCGACCCGGAGTGAAGGCCCTGCCGACCTAAAGTACTTTTATACGTCGACCCTTTAACCTAATGCAATGTCAATCCCTTGCCGTCTCCATATGCCGGCCCCATACCAATGCTATGCCGACCTGAAGTACTACCTGATGCCGACCTGAGTCCCTATTTGTACCGACCCGAAGCCATCCCTATATGCCAATCCCTCCAAGTGACGACCTCCACCATATGTTGATCCCTTGCACTTAGTATGTCGACCCGAAGCAATACTAATGTTGACCCAAAGTTGGATGAATGTCAACCCCATCCGATTGCCGACCCTATTGAACATGCCGACCCAATGTTCCCCAAGTGCCGACCCAAAGCAAGCACTTCCCTGAATCGAAGCAAACCTCATGAAAACCCGAAGTAAACCCATAGACATCCCAAAGCAACTCAACCTTTGTCAAAAATCCGTACTAATGTATCCTGTGCTGTTTGTCCATCGACTATGTTGTATCCTGGCCTCATAATCATGTTTATTATTCGTGATTGATCATCCATTCATCCATTCAAATCAAACCCATAATATTCAACCTTGATAACTGTGAAGTCTATTAGGTTAAATTCGCATGTATACTGCCATGCCAAAAGGCGGGTTAACAGTAGTTTTTGTTTATTATATAATTAATAAATATGAGTGCTCACATCTCATTGAGGATCAGTCTTTCATTAAAAAATACTATTACGACCTAGAATTTCAGTCGTTCGAATTAGGAATAAATAACTTGAATTTCAAACATAGCGATTTATTTGATAAATACGTTGTTAAATTTTATCATTGAAATTGTTCAAATAAGTGAATCTTGAATTTAATGTGAAAAAAATGATTTTGAAAGTTGGTTTAAATTTTATTTGAATAAGAATGAAGATAGTGAACTTTTAGATTTGACTTAAAAGTGAATAAACTAGTATTAATTAATGTGTGAAGTTAGCCTTTCGGGGCACTGTCTCGGATTTCAACGAAACCATTGCCATTAGATCCGTAGTAGTGAATTATTATACGTTAATGAATTCTATGGCAATCAGACCATCGTTTGCTCGTGCGAGACTGAAATGCGTAGAAATTAATTAAAGAAATTTAAATTAATATAATTCGATTTGAAAAGTTAACTTCCATATACGATGGAATTGGGTCTCGATACTGGTTCCATTATCTTCGGAGTAATGGTATTGCATATAGAACGTCAGGCGACACACTTCGTTTGGGGTTTGAAAATTTAACGTGTGAAATTCTTTGTAAAATTCTCAATATAAGGAACTAAACCCTTCATTATTTTGCAAAATAAAAACTCAGCCGCCATTAAACCTTGAAATCCAACGACCACCATTCTCCACGTCAATCGGGAGAGATCCGGGCTAAGGTGTCAACATGAAAGTGGAGCGCACAGGTATGAGGAGTAGAACAGTGGTGGCTGATCGAAGAATGGTGATGTGTGGAGGCGTGGAAGTCGAGATGAATGGTCTTTATTCTTTAGTCGAATTTGAAGGCATTGGAGTAGAGTTTAGCGACACGGTTAGTGGCATGGGGGAGCTCGAGATGGGGGCGAGTCTCGATGAACTCGCAGCATGCTCCGATGAACAACGGTGGTGATGATCAAAGATGAAGTTGTGTTTTGAGTCATATGCTGCCTGGGTTTCGTTTCGAACTAAAGGGAGAATTAGCGCATGTGACTAGTTTAAACAGTAGTTAATCAAAGTTAATTTTGTAATTAATAAAATAAATTATTATTATTATCAAATTCAAATGCTTATAAATGTTATAACTGCTTCATACGAGATCAAAATGAATAAGACAAGTTGCATTGCTTTCGTATCACCGAATCTATGATTTGGAGTTGGATTGGATGGACTTCGAGCTAGTATAAATTTGGGTTAAAATTGATTAATTAAAATTGGAGCGTTTTGGCGATTACTAGAATTTCTGTGAGTAAAAATCACCTCTCTGGCCCACTTATATTTTATATATGTGTGGATATTTTCATTGTTACATGTTGTTACTTGTTTGGATGATTTACTGTTGTACCAGTTGGTTTGGATTTATTCCCGCCCCTGGAGCGGATGAGATATTATACGTTTCTGTGTATGAATAAATGATCATTTGTATACGATCCCACCTCAAAGCAGTTGATTTATATTTTATGATTATATATAGTATGTAATGTGAGAGGATGGGTTGGAGGGATCCAACAGGATTCCTCATCACTGTTGATTTTACTTTTCATATATTGTGTTATATGATCTGTTGGAAATTATACTGTGAATGGTTGAAGCAATATAGTCGTTAGAAACGTGCTTTGAAATCCTTGAAAATAAACATGCGTTTAAATTTGATAAATTGGGACACACACACACACACACACACACACACACACATATATATATATATATATATATATATATATATATTAAATACATATTGGGTTGTTCACATACGTTTTAGCGTGTTAGACATCAATGGATAACTTGGGAAGTTATTACTGTTCGATAACAAGTGGTGACGGAAATATTTGATTTAATAAAGTAAAACCGACTTTTACATTACATATATCCATTCAAATCTTTCTAAAGTAATTTTTCTAAATATTTTTATAAATAAATTAAATTAAGAAGGTTTGAAGTTAAAAATATTTTAAAGTTATTTTCCAATTTCAAACGAAAGGGATTCTCATATTAAATATGTTTTATGGAATTTAAATAAGTATTTTTAAGAGAAATTTAATACAAATGTTCTAAATGATAATATAATGGTTTCTAAAGTAATTCTAATAGTATAATATTTTTTAAAGTATATTTTACTGTGTATATAGCTTTTAGTTAATAAGATAAATATTATATTTAAAGTAAATTGAAGTTTTATATTACATTATCTTTTTAAATCTTTGTTAATATTAAATATTTTACCTTATAAATAAATCAATGTATATATGTCAAAATATTAGTTTAAGTAGTTCTATCGTATTAGTAAGTATTTTAAAGAGAGTGTGTGTGTGTGTGTGTGTGTGTGTGTGTGTATACAAACTTTAAGTGCTAAATTAAACGTTCCATCTATAAAATAAAAAGGGGATTTGGGTTATAACATTTTAGTTAAATAAGCGGTTCAGGATAACTAAAACTGTATTGTCTAATTCATAAAATTATAGATATGCTTGATCTTTAAATAAATGTTTAAATAATTATGATAAGGATAAGTAAGGGTTTTGCGTTATTATAAACCGTGTTTCAACGACACTTATTTTTAACCCTTATTACTAATTATACTTGAAAATATAATTAGATATTTACAAATGAATATTTGGTAATTAAATACAAGTAATTGATTTTGGGTTTGTTGTGACGGTTGTTTTAAACAACATTTGTCTTTAACCCTTAAATAATATTGAACATTAAAATTTTTTTTTAAAGATAATGATTAAATGTGGAGTGTTTTGGGTTGATGTAAATAGTGTTTCTAGTGACATTTATTTTTTCTTTAAACCCTTGAATTATATTTCAAAGTGGAAAAGCATTATAAATATAATCATAGTTTTTAATAAGGAAAATTTTAAAGATAATAACAAGTATTAAGATCTTTTATAAAAATATAGAAAAGGCTATAAGATAAATTTAGAAAATAATTTGAGATTTGGATTTCCTTTACCCAACCTTCTTGATTATGGTTGTGTGGAACTTTCGTTCCATGCTTAACACCAAAGGGATATTATTTAGGGTTATTCTTATCTCTAACTTAAATAACATTGGTTTTAACCTCTTTGACTTTGTTTTTAAAATAAGTAAACTTGTTTAGTGATCTATGAATATACTTATACTATCAAAATAAACATATGAATACTTTTAAAGTATTAAAAGGTATAAATGAATAATCAAATATATACGAGTATATGTCTTTTAAAAGATAATTTAGATATGTGTGTGTGTGTGTGTGTGTGTGTGTGAAGATTTTATTTAATAAAGGGGTATTGATTTATAGAGGAAGTCTTGATTTATAAAGGAGTTGCATTTGGTAAAAATGTGTTTTATTAAATGAATAGCTTTTAAATCAATAAAGGATAAATTAATCAAATAAGGGATTAAAAGTCTGTTTACACGACCTGTTCATGCATTGCATGAATTGGTAGTGCAGATGTGATATCCCGGAAATTGGGCAATATAAATTTAATAATCTGTGTTATAAATTTAATTTGATTTGATAATTTTAATAACAAATTTGGAATTTGATTTAATAATCATGTTTTAATAAATATTTAAATTAGAAGATTTTATCTTTTTAAATAAATAAATTGTTTTCTGTTTATAATATATAATTTTATATATTGTAAATTGATAAACTTTGATTTTGAATTTAGTAAATGAATTAATTTTCTAACTCTAATTTATATTTGATAAATTGGAAATTTGATTTAAATTTGACATTTAACTTTTCAACACAATCCAATAAATAATGTTATGATTTATACTATGATAAATCTTATTTGTTTTGAAATTTTATTTAACTTTAAAATATATGAATTTAAAATTAGATAAATATAAAAGCTAAGTTTTATTTTATATTACTTGGGATTTATATATATAAGAATTTACAATGTAAATTACAAATGATCTTAGTTGTTATATTCTCTTTTAACAAATTATTTGATATTGCTTAATTTGTTATTTTTAAATAAAAATTATAATACTTAAGTTCTTATGAACATAAATAGATTTTGTAAGGAATAAAATTGTTGTTTTTAATTTTAATAGAATTATATATGCATTTATATATGTAACTTGATTATTAAAATTTTGATTTGATAAATTAATTTTAAATTTGAATTTGATGTTTTGAAATTTAATAGAATAAATACTTCAATATTTTTGAATAAGCTATATTTTTAATTTGTTTGTTTTCATTTCTTTTCAATTTAAAAAGAGACAAATTCATTTATATTACTTAAGAAATAAAATAAGATTTAAAGGCTTAAAGATTTATAAACAATTTAGAATTAAAATTTAAATACTTAAATTACATATATAAGTTTATTAACACCCAAATTGACAAGTGTTAAACATAGAGTATACTAAGAAGACAAGTGTTAAATTTAAACCAAGTGTTTATTTTATTTTTATTTTTCAAAAATATTTCTTATATAAAACACATCTCCTCATCTTATTCTTCTTTTCTTCAAACTTAAAAGAAATTTTCAGATTCTAAAATCTGAATTCTTCTACATTCAAACAAATTCTGTTCTAAACTAAATCTCCAAATTCCCCCTCTCAAGCAAATATAAAAACCCATGTTTCCTCTAACCAAAATAAATCAAATTTGCAATCCAATTCTACAAATGCATAAAACCTGCAGTTCCATTTCTGTTTTGAAACAACATGCAGGCAAATTTGTAAAAAACCTGTAAATCCTTTTCTGTTTTAAAAAAAAATACAAACCTGCATGCACCTGAAGTTCATCAGCAACTTCAAGTCTCAACTCAAATACCTGCAGTTCTTTTCTAAATCAACCAAAGCCTACATGTTCTTCCTGGAAACAACATGCTGGCAAAATTTGTGAAAACCTGCAGTCCTCTGTTTGAAATCAACATCCAAACTTGCATGCATCTTCTCTTTGGAAGCCTGCATGTGTTCACCTGGAAATAAGCATGCATGTAAATCTGAAAGCATTACAGTAAGCAAGATGGAAATTTTAAAAGCATTTGCAGTTTTAAAAAGGCAATCTGAAGTTGAAGTCATAAGCAAATAAAATAAAAGAGGAAACATGCATCTGTAAATCTGAAGCTTATGTGCTCTGCCCCTAAAACCCAAGTGAGTAACTATTTTTATTTAATAAACATAAGTATAAATAGTTGTTTGTTTACTGTGAAATAAGTGTATGATTGAATATGGTGAAAGCTTGGAAATGTATGTATGTTTTTATGAATGCATGCTTGCTGTGATTTAGGTGTTTGGACCCGATCCTAGAATTTAAGTTTAAAATCTTGATCAAGTTCAGGATCTCATATTTAAACATTTCTACAGTTTAAGATTTAGTCAGATATGTAACAAGGTAAAGTTTAATTTTTTTATAAAAAAAATGAGAATGATGATAAAGCTGTGATGACACAGGATAAACAAAAAAATGAAACAGAGTAAAATTTCTGAAATCAATATGTAAATGTTCCAGATTTATTTATTTAAGCTTATAAACAAATTACTTGATTTTTAACTTGATTTTTAAAACTATAATCTAAATTTTTAGTTTGCATTCAATGAAGTATTTCTGGTTTAACCAGGAAACACAATTTGGTTTAGTTCTGTCAATCTAGGGGTTTGGAGTTGCCAGAGTTTCTTTGGTTGTTGGAATGATGTGTGTAGTTTATAGGAAAAATAATAGATGATGGATTAAAGAAATAAGGCAGAAGTGATTTGGGTTTGAATTTTATAACCCTAGTTTTACTGTGTTCAAGAGATTTGATCACTGTGATCAAATTAAGTGATCGAGTTCTCTCTAGTTCGAGCTAAAGATAGATGGGGTATGGAGGAGGCTGTGGCCGGAGGTGGTGTTTCTCTGATGGTCGGAGCTTGGTGGGTGAAGCAATTTCCAGGTTGCGACTTTTGTTCCTGTTCGAGTTCGAGTGCTTGATTTTGATTTAAGGCTTTTGTAGTTGAATTGAGAGTTGATTTGGTGTTTGGAGAGGATTTATGACTTGCGAAGGGGATTGCGAGTGGCCGGAGGAGATGGCCGTGGGTGTGCAGGTGTACGGTGGTAATGGAGTATCAGTGGTTTAGGGAAGATGAGTTACTCGTGTTGTATCGGGTAGTTTTGTGGTAAGCTCGAAGCAGTTTGATGATGGTCTCGAAGTTTTGGGGTTAGGGACTCGGAGTAGATGTTGATTAGGCTCGGGTGGGTAAAACTGTTACAGGTTTGTGAAACCTGAGTTGTTTCTTAATTTAATAAATTGCAAAATGAAAAATATGATGATTCTCGAGTTACTCGAGTGATTTCGAGTTGTTCGAGCTAGTTTGTTGAAGTTTAGAAATTGTCTTGTTTCAAATTTTAAATTGGAATTTGAAATAAAGCAAAGATTTAAATTAAGTTTTAAATCTAATTTAAATTATGGATTCAAGTTGAATTGAATCTTAAAGTTGGAAATGATTAGGTATTTAAATTCAAATTTGCTTAAAAATAACTTTAAATGAGTTTATTGTTTAAAATGTTTTTAAAGAATTTGAATTTAAATTTGAAACTGAAAATATGAAGTAATGTTTAATCAAAATGTAAAATTTGATTCAAATTTGGATTTGAATCTTTGTTTCAAATTAAATTTTAGTTTTATAAATTTAAGTGCTTAAAACAAATTTGAATAATAATGTAAAATCTAAATGGTTTTAATTTAAGAAGAAATTTGTTTTAACTTTTGTAAAATTTCTTTTATAATAAAGGTATTATTTAGCAATTAAAGGTTTTAAATTGAATTTAAACTTGTAAAGTTAAATAACAATTTAATGTTTGTATTTCATTTAATTATTAGGGTAATTAAATGAATAATTAATTTATTTAATAAATTAATGAAATAAATAATTTCTTAAAGTAATTAAAGGTTAATCTTAAGGGTTTAGGATTAATTATTCATTGAATAATTAACTTGTAATTAAGAATAATTAATTAAATAAAATTAGTTTTTAGTTAATGGTTAATAATTAATTTCTCAAGTAATAATGGATTAATTAAGTTTTAATTAACACTTAATTATTTAATTAATTAGGGATTAATTAATGGATTAATTAATGATTAATTAATTTGTAATTAATAATGATTAAAATAAGTTAATTATTTTAGAAAATAATTAATGAGTTGTTAATAGTTAATGAAGATCATTAACTAAGGATTATTTAATAATTAATTAATGTGATTAATTTTAATTATTAAATAGATTAATTAATTTAAGGATAACCAATTGTGTAAGTTATTAAGTATAATTACTTATGAAAGTAATTAAGGAAATAATTACTTATTAATTGAGTTTAATTTGATTAGTTTAAGTTAATTAATTTAGTTTAATTAATTTAAATTAATCGTTTGATGATTTGTGAAGTATAATTACTTAATGTAATTAAATGAAGAGAAGTTACTTAGGAAAGTAATTAATGAGTAATTACTATATGTAATTAATTGAAGGTGATTTGTTGATAAAAGTAATTTGAGTATAATTACTTGTAAATTAATCAAGGAATTAATTAGGAATAATTAATTAATGAGTAATTAATTTATTTGGTGAAGTAATTAAGGGTAGATAATTACTGAATGTAGTTAATCAAGGGTGATTAACAGTTATGATTTAAATAAAGATTAAATTACTTAATGTAATTAATTTAATTTGAAAATGTAATTAGAAGATCATTAATTATTATAATTAATGATGTAATTAAGATAGATTGATTAAGATTAATTAATCAATAATAAGTGATTAAAGGTAATTAATTTTAGGTAATTAATTAAGGAAGTAATTAAAGGTTAATTACTGTATTTGGTTAAATATAATTAATTTGAGAAATTAATTAGTGGAAAATTACTTGAATGTAATTAAGGGTTAATTAATCAGGGATGATTAATTAAAATGAATCATTGGATGATGATTAATTAATTGATTGATAAATTATCAATAGTAATATGAGCAAGTTGATATTGATGAAGTAATTAATTTAATTTACTTTAAATTAATTTGAATGATATAATTAATTCAATTCATTTTAAATTAATTATTTTGGTATGATTATAAATCATGACTTATATGGTTGGATAGTGTTGTTTGCTTTGGATGGTTAGAATCTCAGATATGAGATAGATAATATTGAGTGATTTGGATGCATTGGTTGCATGGTGATGTTGATATAGATTATCTTTTTGAGTAATGATAATATGGTTTATCTGATATGATGATAATATTGATTATCTGTTGTGAATCTGTGATTTATCTATCTGTGTATATAGATAATTGAATTGTTTTAAACCTTTAAAACAACTTGGCCAAAGACACGCTTTGGATTTCGATGAGACCGGGATCGGGTTTCCATATTTGGATATCCGAAAACCACATCGATCCAAATTAACGATAGGTCGTGAATCTTTTGTGAAGAGTGAAGACTCGAGTTGTAAGGTCTATACGTCAGTATAACTCTGTGGGTGATTCCGTAATGAGTTTGACGGAATAGTACTTATAGATTCGAGATGTAGATTTAGAGTGCAAGGGTTATCGTCGTTAACTCTGTGGGTGATTCCGTAATGAGTGTAACGAGATAATGCCTTCGGTTTCGTTCGAACCCGGAAAGAACTTGTATGGATTGAATGCTTTCAGAACATCGTCAGGTGGACGATGAGCAGTCTAAGAGATGTGTCCTCTAAAGGTAATCGTAGCCTCAAGCCTCATCAACCGGGAATGGCTAAAACAGAGGAGGTGCAGCAACGCTTCGTGGCTAGCACCCACTGGAGAGCAAGATTGATCCCTGTCTAGAGGTCCCTTTTTATTCGGCTTAGTGGGCAGTTGTTAGTGTACACCAACTGCGGGGTTGTCTTGTTCGGAACTGTTCAGTAAGGAATGGGTCCGGCTTTGTGTTGCAGGGGAGCGGGCGTACTCCTCGGTACGTTGATATAGGCCACGTACTGTGACGGGCGGTACCCCAGTAGCCCTACCATTGTATGGAATCCAAAATCCAATAAGTGCCAACGGTTTTGATTGTATTACCCACTTTTGTGGCTAGTAGCTGGAATTTAATAATGTAACAATTTCGGTTATTTCTTATTTACTTGAAAACCCTAGACACTATTATAATATCACTGGATTTCCTATCAAATGTTTTGGTTAGAGTAAGGTAAAAACTTTTCCATGTTTATGTGTGGGAAGTCTTACGTGATACCTTTCTTTTAAAAAGATTTTCAAAATTAAGTAACTTTAACCTGTTACTCACACCAGACCCATGTCTGACCCGGAGTTTATCTTTTGTTTTCTTAAACTCTTGGGTACTCAAATTTTTACGAGTAGCCAAGGGATTCAGGTTATCTTTTGACGAATTGTGGAGGAGCAATGGAGCAGGAGGCTTCTGCGTTAGATATATAGTATTCCGCTGTGTGATATGTAATTGTCTCTGAGTTGTATTATGTTGTAAATACTAGACAGGTGTTTATAACTGTCTAGTATGTGTTGTATATCTGTGTACTCTGATAGTGATTGTAAACTATGTAATATTTTATGTTATTAATATAATTTATTCGTTCCGCTGTTGAGATTCTGATGTGTTGTTTCTTCTTTCTTCTCTTTCTTTTCTCTTTTCTATCCCTTTCTTTCTTCATGATGATACGACTTTTGTGGGTAGAAAAAGTCGGGTCATCACAGTTGGTATCAAAGCGTTAGGTTGAGTGAATACCTAGGCTCTGGAGTGGTGTCTATCTTGAGAGAGCGTATTTGTATTTTTATTATATATATTTATATATTTATTCTACCTAATTGTTGGGTTACCTATTCGGGTTTTCCCATATAGGTTATAAAGGTAGATAAGGTAGTAGGGTGTGTAACACGACTACTACCCTTGGTTGGAGTTTGGTGATGAGGTTGGAAGTGATTCTATCGAGACTGTAGATCGAATACCGTCTCAAGTGAGTTTTCTTGGAGTAAGGATTTAGTAGATCTCTGAAGGTAACCTGTTAAGGTTCGGAGTCTATCTTTGAGTTGAATTTGGGTCTATCGGCTAGGTAGAAGAGAATAATGGTATTTTGATACCTTAGGGAATAGTAGCTGCGTGATGAGACGCAGTGACTACGGATGTTCTCGAAGATGTTTTCTTTGGAACAAGTTAAGGAGGTAAGTCTGCTTCGATGTTGTGGCTAGATTCAGCAGGATGTTTCTGTCCGGTTTGAAGCCCGAGTTTCTCAAAGAGCTTTGGTTTAGGAAGTCTTTGGCGTCGGTGTCAGCAGTGCAGTTCGGAGTATTCTGGGTGCTGGCAAGAAAGTCTTCTGGTTAGCAGTTTTTCTGAAGGAGTTCAGAAGTAGCAGAGAAGATTCCATTTTTACGATGGATTGGCTAGTTAAGCGTATGCTGTTCTGATTGGTAAAGAGAGAACAGTTTTCTTTGGATATTGGACTGGTTGATCGCAAAAGTGACTTGCGATAGTTTGAGTGTTCTCTTGAGCCATGGGAAGTTTGTCCATATTTGGAGGTTGAGTTTTCTTATCGACTGGATTTTAGGAGTGATACCGAAGGTTTAGTGAAGAAGCTTTGGATCAGATGGGGCATCTGAGTTTTCTTTTATGGATCCGTTGAACAATATTTCTGTAATGTGTTATCCAGTTTGTGCTCGAGTTTTTCTTCTGCTTCAGATCAGAGTTGTGCAGCGGAAGCAGATTGGAAGTGCTTTTGTTTTATCTTTTCCGGATAAGAGAAGAAAGTTAATCTTCTGTTGTTTGTGGAGTAGAGTTGGTGTTCTTGGTTTGGTATTGATCTTGAGGAGATCATTTTGTTGGATTGTTTTTGGTTCTGTGTGTTTCTAGAGACATCAGCAAAGGTTGAGCTGATCAAGAGAGTTGAAGGCAGCCCAGGATTGTCAAGAGTGTTTGGTGGATAAGAGATAAAGGAATTTGGATTCCGGAGTTGGAGATTTGATCTTGAATAAGTTCTCTCCGATCTAAAGGGCTATAAGATTGAGTAAGACTGGGTAAGTCAGCTCTGAGATGTTTTGGACCTTTTCTGTGTTCTTGTGAGGATTGGTGTTTGGTTTTCAAGGTTGAATTGTCAGTTTGGATAACTGGGATTCGATGTGTTTTACGTATCTATGAGGGAGTACGTGTATGGTTTATCTCTGGTTGCGGAACCAGCAGTTCAGGAGGATGTGATTGTTGATTCAGACTCGTTTGTAGTCTGACATATTGTTTTGTTGGTAGATATAGTTGGATAGGAGCTCTATAGCTTAATAGTATTGATTGTTTAGATTCTATAGAGCGAGTATCCCGATATTTATACCGGGGAAACTCGTGAAAATTTTATCCAGAATTTTTCTGGATAATTAAATTTGTTTTGTTTGAATTGGTTATTATGGTTGTTAGCATATGTTTGATAATATATGCTTGTGTTTTAAAATAAAATCTTAAGATAGATTATTAAATTACCTTTGCTTTTAAATTTCGGGGACGAAATTCTTTTAAGGGGTAAGGAATGTGATATCCCGGAAATTGGGCAATATAAATTTAATAATCTGTGTTATAAATTTAATTTGATTTGATAATTTTAATAACAAATTTGGAATTTGATTTAATAATCATGTTTTAATAAATATTTAAATTAGAAGATTTTATCTTTTTAAATAAATAAATTGTTTTCTGTTTATAATATATAATTTTATATATATTGTAAATTGATAAACTTTGATTTTGAATTTAGTAAATGAATTAATTTTCTAACTCTAATTTATATTTGATAAATTGGAAATTTGATTTAAATTTGACATTTAACTTTTCAACACAATCCAATAAATAATGTTATGATTTATACTATGATAAATCTTATTTGTTTTGAAATTTTATTTAACTTTAAAATATATGAATTTAAAATTAGATAAATATAAAAGCTAACTTTTATTTTATATTACTTAGGATTTATATATATAAGAATTTACAATGTAAATTACAAATGATCTTAGTTATTATAATCTCTTTTAACAAATTATTTGATATTGCTTAATTTGTTATTTTTAGATAAAAATTATAATACTTAAGTTCTTATGAACATAAATAGATTTTGTAAGGAATAAAATTGTTGTTTTTAATTTTAATAGAATTATATATGCATTTATATATGTAAATTGATTATTAAAATTTTGATTTGATAAATTAATTTTAAATTTGAATTTGATGTTTTGAAATTTAATAGAATAAATACTTCAATATTTTTGAATAAGCTATATTATTAATTTATTTGTTTTCATTTATTTTTAATTTAAAAAGAGACAAATTCATTTATATTACTTAAGAAATAAAATAAGATTTAAAGGCTTAAAGATTTATAAACAATTTAAAATAAAAATTTAAATACTTAAATTACATATGTAAGTTTATTAACACCCAAATTGACAAGTACTAAACATAGAGTATACTAAGAAGACAAGCATTGAATTTAAACCAAGTGTTTATTTTATTTTTATTTTTTAAAAATATTTCTTATATAAAACACATCTCCTCATCTTATTCTTCTTTTCTTCAAACTTAAGAGAAATTTTCAGATTCTAAAATCTTAATTCTTCTACATTCAAACAAATTCTGTTCTAAACTAAATCTGCAAATTCCCCCTCTCAAACAAATCTAAAAACCCATGTTTCCTCTAACCAAAATAAATCAAATTTGCAATCCAATTCTATAAATGCATAAATCCTGCAGTTCCATTTCTGTTTTGAAACAACATGCAGGCAAATTTGTAAAACCCTGTAAATCCTTTTCTGTTTTAAAAAAAAATACAAACCTGCATGCACCTGAAGTTCATCTGTAACTTCAAGTCTCAACTCAAATACCTGCAGTTCTTTTCTAAATCAACCAAAGCCTGCATGTTCTTCCTGGAAACAACATGCTGGCAAAATTTGTGAAAACCTCCAGTCCTCTGTTTGAAATCAACATCCAAACTTGCATGCATCTTCTCTCTGGAAGCCTGCATGTGTTCACCTGAAAACAAGCATGCATGTAAATCTGAAAGAATTACAGTAAGCAAGATGGAAATTTTAAAAGCATTTGCAGTTTTAAAAAGGCAATCTGAAGTTCAAGTCATAAGCAAATAAAATAAAAGAGGAAACATGCATCTGTAAATCTGAAGCTTATGTGCTCTGCCCCTAAAACCCAAGTGAGTAACAATTTTTATTTAATAAACATAAGTATAAATAGTTGTTAGTTTACTATGAAATAAGTGTATGATTGAATATGGTGAAAGCTTGGAAATGTATGTATGTTTTTATGAATGCATGCTTGCTGTGATTTAGGTGTTTGGACCTGATCCTAGAATTTAAGTTTAAAATCATGATCAAGTTCAGGAACTCATATTTAAACATTTATATAGTTTAAGATTTAGTCAGATATGTAACAAGCTAAAGTTTAATTTTTTTTAAAAAAACGAGAATGATGATAAAGCTGTGATGACACAGGATAAACAAAAAAATGAAACAGAGTAAAATTTCTGAAATCAATATGTAAATGTTCCAGATTTATTTATTTAAGCTTATAAACAAATTAATTGATTTTTAACTTGATTTTTAAAACTATAATCTAAATTTTTAGTTTGCATTCAATGAAGTATTTCTGGTTTAACCAGGAAACACAATTTGGTTTAGTTCTGTCAATCTAGGGGTTTGGAGTTGCCAGAGTTTCTTTGGTTGTTGGAATGATGTGTGTAGTTTATAGGAAAAATAATAGATGATGGATTAAAGCAATAAGGCAGAAGTGATTTGGGTTTGAATTTTATAACCCTAGTTTTACTGTGTTCAAGAGATTTGATCACTGTGATTAAATTAAGTGATCGAGTTCTCTCTAGTTCGAGCTAAAGATAGATGAGGTATGGAGGAGGTTGTGGCCGGAGGTGGTGTTTCTCTGATGGTCGGAGCTTGGTGGGTGAAGCAATTTCCAGGTTGCGACTTTTGTTCCTGTTCGAGTTCGAGTGCTTGATTTTGATTTAAGGCTTTTATAGTTGAATTGAGAGTTGATTTGGTGTTTGGAGAGGATTTGTGACTTGCGTAGGGGATCGCGAGTGGCCGGAGGAGATGGCCGTGGGTGTGCAGGTGTACGGTGGTAATGGAGTATCAGTGGTTTAGGGAAGATGAGTTACTCGTGTTGTATCGGGTAGTTTTGTGGTAAGCTCGAAGCAGTTTGATGATGGTCTCGAAGTTTTGGGGTTAGGGACTCGGAGTAGATGTTGATTAGGCTCGGGTGGGTAAAACTGTTACAGGTTTGTGAAACCTGAGTTGTTTCTTAATTTAATAAATTGCAAAATGAAAAATATGATGATTCTCGAGTTACTCGAGTGATTTCGAGTAGTTCGAGCTAGTTTGTTGAAGTTTAGAAATTGTCTTGTTTCAAATTTTAAATTGGAATTTGAAATATAAAGCAAAGATTTAAATTAAGTTTTAAATCTAATTTAAATTATGGATTCAAGTTGAATTGAATCTTAAAGTTGGAAATGATTAGGTATTTAAATTCAAATTTGCTTAAAAATAACTTTAAAAGAGTTTATTTTAAAATGTTTTTAAAGAATTTGAATTTAAATTTGAAACTGAAAATATGAAGTAATGTTTAACCAAAATGTAAAAGTTGATTCAAATTTGGATTTGAATCTTTGTTTCAAATTAAATTTTAGTTTTATAAATTTAAGTGCTTAAAACAAATTTGAATAATAATGTAAAATCTAAATGGTTTTAATTTAAGAAGAAATTTGTTTTAACTTTTGTAAAATTTCTTTTATAATAAACGTATTATTTAGCAATTAAAGGTTCTAAATTGAATTTAAACTTGTAAAGTTAAATAACAGTTTAATGTTTGTATTTCATTTAATTATTAGGGTAATTAAATGAATAATTAATTTATTTAATAAATTAATGAAATAAATAATTTCTTAAAGTAATTAAGGGTTAATCTTAAAGGTTTAGGATTAATTATTCATTGAATAATTAACTTGTAATTAAGAATAATTAATTAAATAAAATTAGTTTTTAATTAATGGTTAATAATTAATTTATAAAGTAATAATGGATTAATTAAGTTTTAATTAACACTTAATTATTTAATTAATTAGGGATTAATTAATGATTAATTAATTTGTAATTAATAATGATTAAAATAAGTTAATTATTTTAGAAAATAATTAATGAGTTGTTAATGGTTAATGAAGATCATTAGCTAAGGATTATTTAATAATTAATTAATGTGATTAATTTTAATTATTAATTAGATTAATTAATTTAAGGACAATCAATTGTGTAAGTTATTAAGTATAATTACTTATGAAAGTAATTAAGGAAATAATTACTTATTAATTGAGTTTAATTTGATTAGTTTAAGTTAATTAATTTAGTTTAATTAATTTAAATTAATCGTTTGATGATTTGTGAAGTATAATTACTTAATGTAATTACATGAAGAGAAGTTACTTAGGAAAGTAATTAATGGGTAATTGCTATATGTAATTAATTGAAGGTGATTTGTTCATAAAAGTAATTTGAGTATAATTACTTGTAAATTAATCAAGGAATTAATTAGGAATAATTAATTAATGAGTAATTAATTTATTTGGTGAAGTAATTAAGGGTAGATAATTACTGAATGGAGTTAATCAAGGGTGATTAACAGTTATGATTTAAATAAAGATTAAATTACTTAATGTAATTAATTTAATTTGAAAATGTAATTAGAAGATCATTAATTATTATAATTAATGATGTAATTAAGATTGATTAATTAAGATTAATTAATCAATAATAAGTGATTAAAGGTAATTAATTTTAGGTAATTAATTAAGGAAGTAATTAAAGGTTAATTACTGTATTTGGTTAAATATAATTAATTTGAGAAATTAATTAGTGGAAAATTACTTGAATGTAATTAAGGGTTAATTAATCAGGGATGATTATTAAAATGAATCATTGGATGATGATTAATTAATTGATTGATAAATTATCAATAGTAATATGAGCAAGTTGATATTGATGAAGTAATTAATTTAATTTACTTTAAATTAATTTGAATGATATAATTAATTTAATTCATTTTAAATTAATTATTTTGGTATGATTATAAATCATGGCTTATATGGTTGGATAGTGTTGTTTGCTTTGGATGGTTAGAATCTCAGATATGAGATAGATAATGTTGAGTGATTTGGATGCATTGGTTGCATGGTGATGTTGATATAGATTATCTTTTTGAGTAATGATAATATGGTTTATCTGATATGATGATAATATTGATTATCTGTTGTGAATCTGTGATTTATCTATCTGTGTATATAGATAATTGAATTGTTTTAAACCTTTAAAACAACTTGGCCTTAAAAGACACGCTTTGGATTTCGATGAGACCGGGATCGGGTTTCCATATTTGGATATCCGAAAACCACATCGATCCAAATTAACGATAGGTCGTGAATCTTTGGTGAAGAGTGAAGACTCGAGGTGTAAGGGCTATACGTCAGTATAACTCTGTGGGTGATTCCTTAATGAGTTTGACGGAATAGTACTTATAAATTCGAGATGTAGATTTAGAGTGCAAGGGTTATCGTCGTTAACTCTGTGGGTGATTCCGTAATGAGTGTAACGAGATAATGCCTTCGGTTTCGTTCGAACCCGGAACGAACTTGTATGGATTGAATGCTTTCAGAACATCGTCAGGTGGACGATGAGCATTCTAAGAGATGTGTCCTCTAAAGGTAATCGTAGCCTCAAGCCTTATCAACCGGGAATGGCTAAAACAGGGGAGGTGCAGCAAGGCTTCGTGGATAGCACCCACTGGAGAGCAAGATTGATCCCTGTCTAGAGGTCCCTTTTTATTCGGCTTAGTGGGCAGTTGTTAGTGTACACCAACTGCGGGGTTGTCTTGTTCGGAACTGTTCAGTAAGGAATGGGTCCGGCTTTGTGTTGCAGGGGAGCGGGCGTACTCCTCGGTACGTTGATCTAGGCCACGTACTGTGACGGGCGGTACCCCAGTAGCCCTGCCATTGTATGGAATCCAAAATCCAATAAGTGCCAACGGTTTTGATTGTATTACCCACTTTTGTGGCTAGTAGCTGGAATTTAATAATGTAACAATTTCGGCTATTTCTTATTTACTTGAAAACCCTAGACACTATTATAATATCACTGGATTTCCTATCAAATGTTTTGGTTAGCGTAAGGTAAAAACTTTTCCATGTTTATGTGTGGGAAGTCTTACGTGATACCTTTCTTTTAAAAGGATTTTCAAAATTAAGCAACTTTAACCTGTTACTCACACCAGACCCATGTCTGACCCGGAGTTTATCTTTTGTTTTCTTAAACTCTTGGCTACTCAAATTTTTACGAGTAGCCAAGGGATTCAGGTTAGCTTTTGACGAATTATGGAGGAGCAATGGAGCAGGAGGCTTCTGCGTTAGATATATAGTATTCCGCTGTGTGATCTGTGATTGTCTCTGAGTTGTATTATGTTGTAAATACTAGACAGGTTTTTATAACTGTCTAGTATGTGTTGTATATCTGTGTACTCTGATAGTGATTGTAAACTATGTAATATTTTATGTTATTAATATAATTTATTCGTTCCACTGTTGAGATTCTGATGTGTTGTTTCTTCTTTCTTCTCTTTCTTTTCTCTTTTCTATCACTTTCTTTCTTCATGATGATATGACTTTTCTTGGGAGAAAAAGTCGGGTCGTCACAATAGATATGATTACTTGCTATGGGAAGTATACGGGAATTAGTTCCCTGTGCAATCATTCAATTTATTGTTGAATAAGATTAAATTCATCGACTCGAGCTTGGAGAGACCAGGATCGGTAAGTGTTTTACTTATCGAGAACACTTCAAGGCTGAGATACGAGTTCTGTTCTTTTGTAACTGGAATGATGGAATCCATGTGTGGTTCCGAATTATGTTGAGATGATGGAATCCATGTGGGATTCATTATGTGACCAAGTTTGTTGAAAACTTGTGTGAAGATGTCGGACATGACCTCGACATCAGAAATGTCTAGAAGCAGAGCAGGATCACAGCCAACGGGGTTTAGCTAACCTTAGAGGGTACTAATCAACTATATTATCTAGAGTATGTTTATCGATTGTTGCTAGCGGGAGTTGATTTATTCGAGACACGTTTTCTACATGAACCAGCTATGACTTTCTTATTTGGTATATTTTATCTAGAGATATACGACGCCAGGAAAGGTACTTTCTATCCCTTGCAAGGTGACTTGCCTCGAGGTACCGAGGACCCTCCAATGGAAAATCCATATACGAACATGCCTTAGCGGTTTTAGATGTACTCAATTATATTGTAATGTGAGATGCAAGCATTTCAGCCATGATTTATATTTATTTGAAACCCTATACGTTGTTATAATATAATATCAATTGAATTTTCGAATAAAAATGGTTTAGCTATCATAAGGTAAAAATCCATCCGTGTCTATGGCGGCATGATCTTATGAGATGCATTTATTTATTTAAAAAGGTTTTTATACACATTAAATAATTCGAATTACATGAGTTCTCACGTTGATTTACCAGACTGATCCAGGTGATATTTTTCTTATAATGCTTGGGTCACCCCCATGTATATTTTCACGTTTCATTGATGATCATTGGAGCTCTTGGAGAGAGGAGCCGGATGATTTCGTACCGTAGATTTTATTTTTGCTGCATTGTTTTGTTTATATTTATCAGCAATTGTAAGGACGGGTTATTATAACTATCCAGGTTGATGATAGGCTAGATTTTCTCTAATTGTTGTATGTATATTAAAATGTTATTTTTATAAAAGTATCATTCTGATATTATATGTTATTGTTCCATTGTGAGATTCTGATATTGTGTTCTCTTCTTTCTTGTTCTTTTCTTCCTTTTATTTTACCCTAATGTTATTTTTTTGGACACTTGAATGCTTGGCACATGAATACTATGGATGTATTAGTGTTGAAATTTAAGGGTCGAAAGGGAGATCATTAAAAATACTGACTTAAAATCATAAAATAAGCAATCATTAAATTTTTCAATAAAAATAAAATTAAATATTTTCAATGGTAAATTAAAATGCATAGTAAATATTATCATAACATCATATCTTAATCCGTTAATTAAAATAAAGAAACCACATGTAACCAATAGTTAGAAGGAAAAATAGATTATATGATCTTAACTATGATGAAAAATAAGTGTGTTTTTCTTGAAAATACAAACAAATCCAAAATGAACTACACGATTCTTATACGACCCTGATTCAACCTTCGAAAATCGACACCGAATATATCACCTCTATTCATATGCCACAGATTCAAACGTCGAATCTAGTTCGCCAGAGCTTATAACACATTAAGTACAACAACACAACGGAAGAAAATGAATAATATCATTGATATACAATATTCGATACAACAATGATACAATGAATATCAATATACATCAGAGATACAAGAAATAGTAGCGGAAAGAAACAATAGCAGAAGATAAAACAACCTAGGCAACCGTAGCGGAAAGATAATGTCTTCAATGCCAAACTCCAAAGATCTCCAATCCAATAAGCGAGAACCACCATCAAGTTGACTTAAGCAAATGCGATCCCAAAATACTATCATCAAAATCCAAAGGCTGAAAGCTATCGAATCTACACCTACTATTCAACTATCTGAAAAACTCAACTCTAGACTGCCCATGTAGAAAATTATGGGCACCCAGAGTTTAGGAAGGGAACAATAAACTCCGGGTCAGTCATGAGACTGGTATGAGCAAACAAAAATAGTTTTATCTTTAAAACAAACAACAAAAGATTTTAAAATTGAAATCCGCAATGCCTTTTGGAAAATGAAACTACCATAAGGCCTCCCACCACACACACAATGCAAACACAGACTTGGAGGAGATTTCTCCTTATGATAGTCAAACATGCTTGATACGCAAAATCCTTTTTATATTATTACTAGTGCATAGTGTAGAAAAATATTTCGAAAGTATAATATTAATCTTAGCCGGCATACCGCATTTCGTCGTATGCCTACTATAGCTACCATGTTCAATAGCAGGTTACCGCCACATTCCATGGCGGGGTATATAACTAAAACCGTACAGGGCTCATATTGTTTTGTTTAGATTTCCAATAAATGGTCAGGCAAAGGAACTTCCTACACAAAATTGAACGCCTCTGGAGGGACGTCCCGGAGAACCTAACCGGATCTCTGCTACACAAGGCCGAGTTACTCCTGCCCGGAAGTAACTACTAACACGAGCATGCCATCCCTCGGTCGTTACCGACCTTTATCCGAGGGCCCTCAATCTAACAACCACAGAGTAAAGTATCTAGACTCCATACCATGATACTACTTTCAAAATCAACATAAGTAAATATCTAGGCTCCATACCATGATATCACTTTTTATCCAGAAGAAAATGATCATACCCTCAGAGGGAGCTACCCCCAAATAACCTTGCTGCCACGATTCCTGTTTCGACCATTACCGGGTTGTGAGGCTCGACGAAGTCACGTCCACAAAGCTACACTTTTTCACAAAGTCATGCTTTGATCAACAAATGATCAGCATCACTTCGTATCCCACATTACCAAATTGGGAATGTATCACTAGTAACCATCAACTACATAACCTCCGAGCTCGTACGTCTCAGAGAAGGGTGTTAAGCTAAGAGAATAAATTCTCCGCCACCAAACAGAAATGTATTTGATAGAAACCAGCTTTACATTTCAAAGTGTAATGTCAGACACACATCCATACAAGTCTGTTCCGGGTACGAACAGAACTGAAGGCACTTCCGAAGAAGCCCTTGCAAATCCGGGAATTTCCAATCCCGATTGGACTCCCCATCACATATAGAGATCTCTATACCGGCGCAACTCAGTGTAGAGACAATCGACGGGCTATCCTTTCATTCTCGAAAATACCCGGCCTTCACCATCAGTCTTCAAATGCTATCCATAATGTCGTATCATTATTCTGAATGGGTTATATGGCACAAGGTCCTCTCCCAGCTAAATCGAATAATGAGCGCAACATTTAAAAACATATGGATATGGGATCTCAGTTAAGTCACAACTTATTATCCAAAACCTTTCTTTCAAATGGTTTAACCAAATTACCATTTCCAATCTTTTATATAAAAGATACTCTTTTTAAAATCCTCTTTAATTTCAAAACAAGGTTTAATAATCTTTCACAAAGGTTCATTCATAGCTTTCAAAAAAATTCACAATTTCTTTTCAAACTTGAAACTTTTCAATACAAATTGGAAATCCTTTCCTTATACGAAAGCTTTTATTATTTGAAAACAAATAGTTTTCGTTTCGGGAAAATCCGATTACATTTACATAAGCAAAGCCTTTCAAGTATAAAACTTGGGCCAAATTCAAATTCCCAAAATAATACTTTTAGATTGGTTTAAAACCCATATAAACACATTTATAACTTGTATATCCTTTTTAAACCATAATTTTCAGACATAGAAGTCCATTCCAAATCTTGAATTCAAATTTAAATCAAATTATTTAAATTTCAAAACTCTTATCAGGTTATTCAAAATAACTTTTATTTTTGAAATCCCTTTCTAAAAGCTCTTCATATTTAATCTAATTCCATTTCCAAAACCTTTTGGATTCAAAATTCAATTTTAAAACCATTTCAAAAATCTATGACTTAACCAATTTCCTCGTGCATTCCATATTTATGTGTGTATGGTGTAGCCCAGGGGTTTTACACAATAGTGCACATCATCAATCTTCACAGATTCAAACACAAGAATATTTGATAAGTAGTATAAACTATAACGCTTATCTTCATTCACAGATCACGGATAAATAAATTTATTATAGATAAATAATTACATTCATTACAGATAATTACATTCATCACAGCTCGAATCGAAATAATTCACAACACATAGCATCACATATCAGGAATATCAAACAATTTAACATTCAGTAGCATCCAAATAACCGTAAGTAAGATTAATTGATCATCTGATTAATTTAAATCAGATTAATCACTAATCCAGGTTAATAAATCAATTCCAAATCATTTTAATTAATTAACCTTAAAAAATCAGTTATATATATATATATTTAAATTATTAATTAATCAACCTTAATTATAAATTAATTAAATCCCTAATCATTAAATAATTAACCCTTAATTATTCAATTATTTTTTAATTAATTATCCTTAATTAATTACATTAATTAATTAGCCCTTAATTAATTATCCTTAATTAGTTACATTTAATTAACCCTTAATTAATGGATCATTCCTTAATTATTTTCATTTAATTAATTAATCTTTAAATTAATTAATTATCCTCAAATTAATTACGTAAAATGAATTAATCACATTAATTTATTATCCTTAAACTAATTATTGTTTACTTACTTGATTTATCAACCTTTAATCAAAAATGAATTATTTTTAATTAATTAACCAATTTAATTTAATTGTTCTTTAATTACTTGATAAATCAACCTTTGATCATTAATTTATCATCCTTAATTACTTTCAATAAGTAATTATCTTTAAGTAATTTATTTCCTTCAATTACTTGTTATCAATTAAACTTTACTTAATTAATCACCCTTAAATGTAATTATATAAAATAATTATCTTTAATAGCCTCTTTATTAATTAAATCAAGTAATTATACTTAACCATCATTAACATATTTAAAAATAATTTATCTTTAAAATCTTATCTAAATAATCTAGAAAATAGATTATCATCATCATGTAAAATAACTTAATATCTTCAAGTTTAATTACAAATCTAAACATCATTAAAAATAACCCATTACCCTTTAAATCGATTTCTTCATTTAAACTATTAAATTTTAAATCTTATTTTCAAAATAAACTTAGGAAAAATAAAACTTGTTAAATTTTTATTTTAACTTCTAAAACATGATTAATAAATTTGAAAAATAGCTTAAATTCATCATTACCCTTTTAAACTTTATTCACCTTCCTATATCTGTTAAAACTTGATTTAAACAATTATATAGTTTAAACTTTGTTAAACATTTTCCTAAAACTATATAACCCTACTGTATTATCAATAACCCGAGCAAAACATTCGTTTACCCGAGCTCATCTTCGGGTAATCTGCTCCTATCCATTTCTTCGAATCATCCCTGATGTCTTCATGCGCGTTACTCAGAGCCAACTCTTCTTCCCAAATGCTTTTCGTTCTTCTGACACCAGTGAACATTCATGCACATGCACAGGCGATCGGATCACCTCCGGCTATCATCGCGTTCACCTCCACGTCGCCGATGACCTTTACAAACATCAACACCACCCAGTTTCCTTTGAAATCGCCTGAAATCGAATTTGAACCTTCAACCTTTACTTGGAACCAAACCAAGACAACTAAAATCCCCTGCCGATGATGATCATGGCAACTAGAACCTACGGCGCTCATCCCAGAGCAGCACCACACTCCTACGCTCCGATCCTCCTTCATGGATAGCTTCCAAGACCTTGTCGACGACACGACAACTCTTTAAACCTCAACAAACAAATAGCCCATAAAGCCCTATATCGACGAATTCCTATCGCCACAGCATTCTATAATTTAAATCCATATTTTTCCTAAGTTCGCCGATGCTTTAGCTAACTCCACCAAGAATCACGACCTACCTTTTGTCGTAGATCACCAGAAATTGACAAATATGTCAATTCTGTTCATCTCACTTTTTCACATAATTTAATGAACTTGAAATTTGTTTTAAAAATCATAGTTTTCCAAGACAACCCCAATGATGTAGATGAATCGATAAATTATGAGATTTGAATTTATCATATTTATGAAATTCTTTTACTGTATATTCAAATTTCCAGATAAACTCAATTTATTTTTCCTAAAAAATATTTTTTTTAGCCTAGTTCTTGATGATACAAACATATTACATTTAGGTCATGAAGCCTAAATTGAATAAGAGAAGTAGGATTTAAATTTTCTTCTATATATTTTTTCTTTAACAGGTTTAAAACCTGTAAAATTTTAGAACAAACATTCATGTCTGTTCCAGACATGCATAATTAACCCTATATATTCAACCATGCAGGCAATTTCACATCATCATTCAACCATATTTCATATCATACTTCAGAAAGCATCAAGTTAAGATCAAGGTTAAGTGGTTTGCTCACTTTGAATTGAAGATAGAGGACAGTTTTCTGATTTAGAACTTTTGCTTCTAGTTGATCCATTGTTTTGAAACTGATGCTTTGTTTTATCCTTGATGATTTGATTTCACTTGATTTGTTTGAGTTGATCATCCTAGGTTAAAGCTTGATTGCTTGATGTTTGGATGCTTCAATCTAAACTTGAAGCTGTTTGCTTTGATTAGGATTTGATGATCTTAAGTTGAAATAGATCGGCCTTTGAATCCGAGTACTTGATGATATAAAATGGTTTACAGATTGATTCTCAGGCTTTGATTTGATTTGTACTTGTTGAATTCACAGCTTTGTTTTAATGTTTGAATTGTTCTCGAATTTCTCTGCTTGAACTTTGAATTGCCTGAAGCCTAGATTTGTTTTTGTGAAGTTTTGCTTTTGTTTTACATCTGTATTTTAGACCTTTGCTTGATGTTGAAGCTTTACATTGCTTTGATTTTTTTGTTTTAGATTTTAGATTGAAGAAAGTTTTGAATGGCTTTTGTTTTCCAGGCTTGAGAATTTTTTGAACTGAGAATTATAGTATATTATATCTCTCTTTTCTTTTAATACATACCAATAAAAATTTAAGAGAATTAAATGCCACTTGTTAATCTTGCATGCTAACTCACCTACACCTGTTTAATTCTTTGGTTAAGAAGATTACATTTGTTAATTACATAGTTTTATTGTTTTACAAATGTCACAAATAAGAAGTTTTATGTTTTAAACCTTTTTCTTTAATTTTATTTATAAATATGTTTTAAATCCCTTACTTTATTTAATTTAAAACTTTGTCATAAACCCCTTTTTGTTTTATAAATTACTTAACTCTTTTATGTTTATATCCTAAACATTTTAAATAATATTTAAAGTATGACTTTATATTATATTTCCTATTAAATAAATACATTTTATTTATTTATCATTTATATAATCTTTTAAAGAAAAAAGTTTTAAAATTTAATTATACATGAACAAATATTTCGGAATTTAGTTCTTAATTAACTTTTCAAAATATAACTTTCAAATTATATGTATATTAAAATTAGAAAACAAATTCTTATTAAATTTAAAATATAGTTTTAGATCTAATTTATCTTTCTAAGATATTTACTCTTTTGAATTTCCAAATTCAATTTTTTAAATCACAATCTATTTATAAAATATTTAGATTTCCAAATCAAATTCTTTATCTGAAAACATACATATACATATCTTTATCCCCATATCAATATTCTAATAAAAATACACATCTTTATTTATTCTGTAAAATTTTCATATTAAATCAAGATTAAATTCACAATTAAATCTCAAAAATTAAATTAATTATCAAATTAAATCTAACTAAAAATTGGGAATGTTACACTTCTCGTCAACATCCACAATAATGTAATTATTACATACTTCTAATCATTGTTGAGTAAATAGGAGTGTTGATATAAGGAAGCATAAATCCAAGGTAAATATAAGTATAAAATAAAGAGCTAAACTACTAACTTTATTGTTTTTATTAAGAAAGGAAATGATTAAGAATTACGAAACGAAAGAAAGCAAGTCATGGGTTGAAAATGATACATGCTCTATATACGCACGAGCTCCTAAACGTGAATGCCTAATATAATAAGGAGATCATGAAATCGAAATTACCTATTAACAATGGCCTTTTAATTATTTATCTATTAGAGTCTATATAAGAGTAATGTGAAGACCATATTACAATTCAATAAGTCAGATACATCAACATAACTTCTAAAATATAATTTACTACAAACTCAACTTCTCTATCTAACAATTTATAAAGAGCAACTATTTGTTATATATTGACGAATTATAAAATAATTACTTACATTATATTATTTGGGTTTAAATTAAATGATAAGAGGTATAAGAAGATTATTGAATGTAAACGAAGGGGTTTTAATTCTTTCATCGATTGGAAACTCTTGTACAAATTATGATATAAGGTTAACTAAATAGGTATTTAGGCAGAAAAGGTAAAATTCTTCGATAATATATCAAATAAAATCTCCAATAAATATATGATTGAGGTCCTTATATTATTTACTTGCACATTTATTTTCATTATGGCTACTTCAGTATGATATATTAAGCCATCATATGTGACGCCCCACCTCTATACCCATGCTACCCAAGGACACTATGGGGTAATGCCGTCAACTAGCGCGGAGAATAAGGCTGTTGAGGAGCGACCATCTATATAATTGCTTTGTGCGAGTAACGATATGCCAGATAAAAATATAACTTTTCATCTCAAGAGGAAACATACCGACACAAACTCAAAGCTACTACATAATGGCTATATGTAATCTTCGGAAACAAATATAGAAATATCATAACACAAATCAGTTACAGAAGTTCATATCTCAAAGGCGGAAACAGATATGAATATTACACATAAAAGTGTATATCAGAGTAGTGGTCTAACCAGATCCACAATATCACAAAAGAATAACTACAAGTGCTACACAAAAGAATATGTATACATCAAGGAGTCTCTATCTCGACTGTATAACAACAAAAACTACCAATCTAATGTAGTTAGCCAAAAGTCAGGTAATACTCCTAGATGAGGAGTCAAGCAAAAGCACCTGTAACATCTCGGTCTGACCCGAGTATTATTTAATAAGAAAATAATAAACGGATCAGTCTAGCTATAAATATCAGATAAAATGAGATGGAATAAGAGATATAATAAAACGTACGATAACAATAATGCCATACTATGAAAAGTATATATTTAACGACAACAAAAATCATACAATATCTCAATAATCTCAAAGCACCCAAAAAGAAGGTCATATTCTTTATTTTATTCACCAAACCACAAATATTGACATCAATTAGCCGCCAATCATAAAAGCTGGTGAAACAAAAATTCTAGAAATCATCAATTAGAAATCCAAAAAATCACGAAAAGGGGAGGCCTATCACAAAAGGAACGCTATTCCATAAACCGAACATCGACGCACCTACATAGACACGCCCCATGCACAGTCAAACATCGACGCACCTAAATAGGTACGACCCATGCATAAGCAAACATCGACGCACCTAAATAGGTACGACCCATGCATAAACAAACATCGACGCACCTAAATAGGTAAGACCCATGCATAAACAAACATCGACGCACCTACATAGGTACGACCCATGCATAAACAAACATCGATGCAACTAAATAGGTACGACCCATGCATAAACAAACATCGACGCACCTAAATAGGTACGACCCATGCTTAAAGTTATCAAGCCGATTACTCCACAAATGGTCCAAAGACCATGGGTCGCTAGCCCATAATAGAAATGAGACGAAGCTCAATATAACGAGGTACAGTCCCTACGTGGACAAAGATACATCACACATTGCTAGTCTAAACCATAGAATGATCATTGTCGATCATCATGAAGTGTTAATTACACTAAGCTGGTAAATAAATGAGTTTAGCTTCATTCCCATAACCACTGGCTTAACTTAAATATTTATGAACAAACTGTAAGTCTCCACTCGAAAATTGTCACAAGATTCAATCAAACAAGTCTAAGAATTAACCGACAAAGTAAACGCAAGCGTTTCATACCACTTGTTTTACTAAGCCGTTTAATTAGATTTCTCATACGAGTGAGGTAAAGGTTTGTATATACTAGTAGATTGGAAAATGGTTTAAGAAACGAGCTTTGTAATAAAATAGTGTTGAAATCGTTTTGATGAAAGAGTTTTGATACCTACTATTAGTATAGAAAACCTTTGTATATTTTAAAGTGACAAATCACAAAAATGATTTTAGAACAATCAATCATCAAAATTCACATTCGAAGACGTGAATAAAATCCAAAGCAATCCATACCGAATACATCAAAATGGATATTCCTAAAAAAATCCGAAGAAAATGTCATCAAAGTCGATAATAAATGATAACAACAAAAGGGAAACAACACGAATCGATTAAATTTGGAAACTCAAGCTAAATAGGCAAAAACAAGCAGATTCAGACGTCTGAAGTGTATGATTCAGACGACTGAATCTGGAAAATAAAATATTTTCCAAAACATAATTCAGACGTTTGAATCTATAAATTCAGACGTCTGGAAATGCCAATTTTTAGCCTATTTCTTCTCTGGTTCAATTCGAACCAATTCAGAAGTCTGGAACCTTTGATTCAGACGTCTGAATACTGGGGAATAAAAATTTCCAGTATAATATTCAGACGTCTGAAAAGGAGGATTCAGACGTCTGAAACCTGTTTCTCAAGCATTTCCTGAATCTAGGCCAAAAATGGCCAAAACAATTACCGAAAGCGATCGGACGAGCGGCGACGACTAAGGATTTATGCCAAGCGACAACCCAGCCTTAATGGCTCTTCGATACGCCTTGAATATCAATGTCCAAATATCCATAATAGGATTTCATAAAATTAGACCAGAACACCAAAAATTGGAATATTCACCAAATCAACTCAAATCAAAAGCAAATGCACATGAATAAATGTTAGGAATTCATACCCAACAACAAGGATAGATATAGACATAGATGTGAGATAAAAATCTCACCTTTAAACTCGAAAACACAAGAGAGATGCTTAAAAACAAGCTAAGGTTGATTTCTCTTCGATAACACCTCAAGAATCTTCAATCTATACACAATGGTGAAGTTTTTCCTAAGTTAGGTTTAGGAAATTTCTAAAATTGAAGAGGAATAGAGATGGAGAAGATGAAGAGAAGGCTTATCAAAGCTTCTTCTTGAATTTGGAGTTAGAACTTGGATTTGCAAAGATGATTAGGGCTTGGAGTTTTACTTTCCCATTCCTCTCTCCATTTTCAGTGAAACTTGAGTGTTAGAAAAAAAAGAATGAAGTGAAGAGGAGAGGTGGACTGAGCTAGAGTAATAAGTGGGGTTAATGGGCTGAAACCCAACCCAAAGCCCTAAGTGAAAAGTAGCAAAATTATACTAACTCCAAACATATCGAAGTATATACTCAAAAAGATCGCAAACGACATTTTGAACTAAATGGGGGTGATCTCGAGTTCAAATTCGACTGTTTGCAAAAAGTAGCTTTTCGGACTATAATCCGACTGACGATGCTATATTCAAATAAAATATTTAAATATACAATCGCTAAATATGCGGGTTGTTACATCATACCTAATAGTGAAAAGTTACAACTGGAAAAACAATCTAAAAGCCAAATCAATTAGCAGAGAAATCAATTTTTATGACGATAAAAATGGAAAAGATGAAAAATTGACTTCCTAAAGATCCTTTATCTCATTACATCGAAAATAACACACGTTACTTTATTTTTGTTTGACAAAATGAAAAAGATTAAAATATTGAATTTGGAAAAAAAAACATGGTAATATTGAATGGTTATTGAAATTAAACATAGAAATGGAGTGGTAAGAAAATGTTTATTTTATTATTGTCGGCTATGGAATAAGAGTTGATGAACAATGAAAGAAGCCTCGATTGAAAACAAATATATTTAATGAAGTTGATAACAAAAAGGTAACTTGGGGGGGCACCATTAATACCTAAGTTTAATGTATGAAGAGACAGATAGAATAACTAAAGGATGAAAAAGAAAAATGGACCTTACACAAAGGAGAATCTAATATATAGTTTGAGAGGGAATATGCTAGCAAATAATGAAAAGTCATATATTCAACTTTATGTATAATAGAATAGATAGAATATACTGCAAAATGATAATATATATAATAAAATCAATATTATTTGAAGCAAAGTGACTTCATGTAAAATTTATTCTATTATATAAGAAGTTCAATACCCGACTTTATTATAATTATGAAATTATAAATTATATAACAGACTGCTAATAAATGGAGATCCTTCATATACAACAACCATTAATTCATATATATGATAGAAATAAAAAGTAAAGAGAATTAAAACATAATGTATGATTTAAAAAAAAAAATTGATTGCAAAATTACCTAATATTCATCATTATGTATTTGAGCATAATTTTAAGGTATTGTTATTGACACTCCAGCTTTGAATATAAGGTGGCCAAATTTTATAAGCACTCTTTTTTATGAGGGGTATACATATTATTAATAAAATAATATTTTACCTCTTTTGTCCTTCATTAAAACGTCAAAATCCTAAACATTTTCATTTACTCTCTCTTTCTCCTTCCTTTTTTAAACAGAAAATAACGGCAAGAATAAAAGTCATCCTGATTCATAATCAGATCCAAACTTTATCAAGAATGTGATAAAAATGTAATTTCTTAATCCAATTTATTGATGGTTTTTAACTATGATAAAAAGTACGGGTTTAATTTCATCATGTTGAATGCTTTCTTGAGTAAGGAAACACACTTGTTTCTTTCTCATTTACAATTCCAACTAGAGGTGAGTTTGAATTCTCCATTATTTGATTAATGATTTTGAAAGATTAAAAAAATTATGGTAAATAAAATAATGGACGATTAGGTCAATCTGATTATAATTTTATAAGGAGGCAAGTTTGATTAGTACCGCTCCTAGTAATTTTTTATAATAAAAATTGGTCTTCTCATATTCAAAAGTGGAGTGTTAATAACAATATCCTAATTTCAAAGGCATGGAGGTGTAGATGTACTTTTTGGAATTGATTAACGATGGATCCTCGATTCCTTAATTGATATCTTTTTGAGTTATTTATTGACAAATGAGAACCGGTATGAAAAAAAAGAAACCAAAAATAAATTGGAGACCGTCCATATACAATGATAATAAACTAGCAACTCATCAAGAGGAAGGGTTAATCCAGTCAATTTTAACTTTAACATAGACATTTATAGAACAAATCTAAGTGCAACATTCAAGAAAATTCAAAATATAACATGTTTAAATGAATTTTATATAGAGATTAATTTATTTATGTAAAATATATAACGATAGTAATCTATCTGGATATGCAAGAAAACATTTATTTTTTTCAAAATATAAACTAAAGTCAACTGTGTTGTAATGAAAAAAAAATTAGAATAGGGTTAATAAAAAAATATCTCAAAAATGGATAGATGGCCTCAAAGACCACTCAACACATACATACTATCTACACTACGATAGCGGGAGATATACATCTGAACAACTTCCCATAGTATAAAAGAATCTGGAACTTGAATGCTGATGAAAAGCTAAATTTTATGCTCTGGAAGTACTCAAGAATGCTCTGCACACCCTGGGAAATTTGGCAATGAAAGGAATATTAGTCTCTTCCGCATGTTTGTTTTGTTCCTTGCAGTTGAAGATATTCATCACTTATTATTTGGTTGCTCATTTGCACACTTCATATGGTCAAAAAGTAAAGACAAGAGGTGGATATGGTTCTCTTGTGAGAGACAGTAAAATAGAATGGATGAATATATATAAAGCAATAAGGTGAAGTGACCATCAACATATGAGATCTTAATAGTACTCAAAATAATGGTCAGAGAAATATGGAAAGAAAGGAATCAAAGAATTTTCAATCATAAGTACAGGAATTGTATGCAGATTTATTATGGCATTTGTAGAGAGATACACTCTTCGATCTCTATGTCCTCCTACCCCTTTGATACAGTTACCTTGGTTAGGTGGTCCTAACTTGATGTTGTGTCCTTCTTATCTTCCGTGTTGTTCTGTTTTTCTTTTTATATTTTCCTATCTTCTATCTTGTGATCCATATAACAATTTATATTGTAAGGTTTGCTTATATATATAAATATATGGTAGGGGCCATTCAACCACGTAGGCTTTCCGGAAAAAAATCTCTTAAAAAGTATCATTAGCTCCATTTTTGGGAAAAGTACACATTAAATGCGAACAAATAAATATAACTTGAAGTTGGTTGAGGAGAGATCAAACATACATTTATAATGCAACAGATAATATTTGTGTAAAATAAATTATAATAAAATCATAATCTCAAGATCAATAATATAAGCCTATTGCGATGGAAAGAACATTCTTTTGAAAATTAGGGAAAAAATTAATAATGATTGATGGAAGAGGATTCACATAGATTTCACTCATAGAAATATGATAATTTAATGCATATCACAATGAAGAAGGTGTTATTCGGATTTTTAATCCATCAGAATCCAGCAGAAGTCGGGACAACTTGATCGAGTCAGAATAGCTCCAAGGTCAACCGAAAGGACTAGAACAAGGATTCAGAAGAAGTTGGAAGAAAAGGAAGAAAAATACTCTAAGGACATGGATCGCTAGCGATCCAGGCCAATGAATTGCCAGCGATCCATAGCATCAACATGAGATAATAGACGCGATCCAAAAGGCAAAGCTCAGAAAACCACTAAGTACATGGATCGCTAGCAATCCGTGCGCTATGGACCTTCTCACCAGACCGCCACAAACCCCGGACAACAAAGTCCAAAAATGAGCCAAGTGTATGGATCGCCCACGACCCATACATAGTCATTGGATCGTTGTGGCTCAAATGGAACAGAGCAAAGGGTGGTGCTAAGGAATTGGCTCGCCTTCGAACATAATCTATGGATCGCTTGCGATCCATAGATTATGGATCGCCGGCGATCCATGCTTTTGGCTTGGGTCGCAAGCTTAGTTCTACCGGATCATCCTACATCCATCTACAAGCAATTGGCGAACATGCCTGGTCTAGAAGCTCTTCGATCTCTATAAATATCATCCTACCTAAAACATAAACGAGATCTTCTCCGAACTGGTTGTTGAAGCTTTGCTGGAAACTTTCTTCACTTTTCATCTCCCTCGCAACAATCTCCAAAAGAATTAACTATGATTCTCCATTGGATTCTAACCTTGGAGATTCAATCTAGCTAAGGACAATCAAAAGCCTTGTAACAAAACACTACTTGTAACAACAACCAGTCTATAATAAAAACTATAAAGTGGACGTAGGCTTTATTAACAGCCGAACTACTATAAAAATCTTCTTGTCTTCTTTCTTTTGCTTTTCTTTGATATACCTATTATCTATATTATTGCTCTATAAGAACAGTGTTAGTGCTTTTATACTCAAACCAGGGTGTTGATCCATTTTTTAGGTAAACAGAAGGCATTTTTATTCATGGAGAAATTAATTTTGTTTTACGATTTCATAAATTATAATGAGAATTAAAGATGGCAAGGCTATAAGGAAATGGAGCATAAAAGTGAGGATGAAGGAATCAGATTAATTGCATTTCAACAGTAAAATTTAATGAAGGTAATGTAAATTGATTGCAAGGTAGTTAAAGAGAAAATTACCTCTTGAGTTGTGATTGCGTGAAGATTATTTTAAAGGATGTAGTGGCAGAAAATGGCTAGAACATGAGATTGATTGAGAATAGAGAATACAGATGGTCTTATATTCTCTTTATTATATGATGATATATAGCTTTCATGTTAATGCAATGAAAAACAAAATAATATGTCTGAATTACAAACAATTGTCATATATATATATATATATATATATATATATATATATATATATTATACACACACTTACATTTGGATATAATGAAATCTGTTCAAATTATAAATGTCTAATAATTTTTTTTCTGTTACAGAATAATCATTGAGAACATTTTCACAGTGGGCATCCAACTTTGTAGTTAAATTAAGACCTTGATCAAATAAATCTGTGCACAAAAATAGTTCAAGTATTTGGAATGACGAAATATACATAAAATGTTGATTATGGTTAATAACAATTACAAATATTGAAGTCGTTTCACACAATCAAGATCCAATATAATATAAAATTGAATACTAAATCACCAAACTAATTAAGCAATACCACTAAACAATAGTCATTTACCATCTTACACAACTCAAGCATTAATCCATTTGTATAGTGAAATAAGGGGGTTGAAAAAGTATATTACTTGTAGTTGAGAAGATTAAAGCTAGAGTTTTAGACAACAATCAAGATATGAATCAATCTAATACGATGAAAGCAATTAACATTTAATAATAACAAAGAATAATGTGTAACATCCCCTACTTTGAGGCCCAAAGCTAAGCGCTGTAGATGCTACAGTCATATATAATATTAACTTCCGGTGACAAAGTACGGTAATGTTAACGGTATCCATAATATCAAAACTACATGAATATGAAATAAAATCAACACAAATTTCAAAAACAGCTTTTCTGATCACATCTCAAATTAATATTTCATATTTAATTACGTAATCCTAAAATGATTTCCAGGTTTGATCAAATATAATTATTACAAATTACGCCAAGAGTGGCATGTGAAGATGCTCCCTTAGATGACCAGAGTAATAGATAGACATATCAGTCATAAATACATCACAAGAGAAATAATAGTAAATAGCTTATACATAGCTATCTTTGCCTTCAGCATGCCTTCGGAAGCTTATTCGTCAAACCTACTAACCTGAAAAGACCTTAACTCTCAATTTACTTAAATCAAAATTTGAGCACCCAAGAGTTAAAAGGGAAAACATAAACTTCGAGTCATACATAAAGCTTGGTGTGAATAATTCTATTACATCTCGGCTTACTAATATTAAGTGAGATAACGCTGCTTAGCGGAACGGGCTTCCCCTTACAAATATCCTTTTAAAAGCATATTTTTTTGAAAATCAAAATCCTGCAGTAAAATCGATTATAACTATAATAGCAATAACATACTTGCATATAAATCGGATAATCAATGGACTATCTGTCCAAACATTATAGTTATCTGGCTAACTATTAACCACTTGCCGACTTGGGCCTACCAAACATAATAAATATTCTAACTTTTGTTAGATACAATACTGGATGATCTGTCCTTAACGTACTTCTCCCAGGGTCAATCGATCCTAATGATTTTGCGGGCTTACCAATAACGTACATCTACTCTGTGAATTTCTTTATGCGTGTAACATCATTTTAGTCTTACCTGTGAAAGCCCTACATAATGGAATTTTGGACTTTTATTTGCTAGTGGCTACTAGTTGAAGTATAGGGCACGGCCACATACCAGCACTATTCGGTATTCTAATATCCGAGTCATTCTTTTAGCAAATATCTGAGCTGACCACCCTGTTCAAATTTCATTTCCTTGAAAACAATCTTTAAAAATGATTTACCTTTGAAATCATATCTTTTGATAAAAAAGGAAATTATACCCTTTGCTTACTAAAAATATTTATGCCACGATGCATGCCTTACATAAAAACAATGTTGATGAAAATCTAAATTCATAGGATTATCCATCCTTTTAAAATAAGTTAAAGCCCTTTTTAACTTAGAAAACGTTAGGCTATAAAGCCAAAACCTTCCCTTCAAAACCACTGCTTAAGATCTCGAATAATCCTTTTCAAAAACATTATTTAAAACCTTAAACATCCTCTTTCAAATCATTAAAACATACCTTTGAAATACTAAAAACAAACCTTTCGAAAGATTAGGTGTGGAAATATAGCTTCAGAACTATATAAAATTATTACTTTCGAAACCATAGTTTTAAAAACATAACAAAATAGAAAGTGTAAGAGGGAACGCATACTAAAGCTACTCTTTCAAAACCATAGTTTTAAAAACATAACAAAATAGAAAGTGTAAGAGGGAATGCATTCTAAAGCTACTCTTTCGAAACTCCAATGGTGACGGCAACATACTTTCGCATGTATACTTAAGTTTAAGTAAGCGGCTTCAAACATGTCGAAAGGTATGGGAGTGGCACACCCTTTTCGCATGTATAAATTTAAAAGAAAAGCGGCCTTTAACTGGTTTGAAAAGTATGAATACAATAACTAGGTATCAAATAGGTTCAAAAGTGGCAACTCTTTCAAAAGCTCCTTTTTAAAACCAAGGTAGTTTGGTTGATGCGAAAGCATATAATCAACCCCTTCGAGAGCACCTTTCATAAAAAAGGTAAGTAAATGACTCCAACCCCTTCAAAAGCATACCTTTGACACGGTCCCTTCCGCCTTTCTCCAATACATTACGTATCAATTGCTTGTTACCATGTGCATTGGTTTTGAATGAGTGCCAAAGGCCTACTGGGCATGGTGATGAAGGCTAATAATGGAAGTGGCGAAGTTGTAATTCGAAATAAAACTGGTTTTATGCCTTTCAAAGTAATTCCTTTTCACCTAACTTACCTAATTTGTCAAAATAGTTTCCAATTCTTTATCAAAATTATTTTCTGAAAAGACTGCCGAATTCAAAATTAACAATTGCAAATATTTAACAAATATGTCATTCCCGTTAACAAAACAAATAAAACATTTAAGTCCTCTAACTTAAATAATTTATTAATCATAGTAAAATACTTAGGAAAAATTCTCAAAAATCACAATAATTCACTTTGAATATGTTTTCTAACACGTTCAAATTTCCAAACCTAAAACATTATTTAATTGCCTTAAACGATTTAAATTCGAAAGTTTCTATTTTTTCTCTTAGAAAATCCATAATTACTTGAAAAATTATGAAACTTGAAAACAACTTTTAAAATAGTGTTTTTGACCATATATCAAAAATGCAAATTATATAGATGTCATCTTATAGGTTTTCCAATCCAAACGTAACATAAAATCTATATGAAACAATGTAAATCAACAATAAGCATATATCCATTTAAACAAACATAACATGGCATATAACTTGCAAAAATAATTCGGACCTAATTTGAAACCGAAATCAATATCAAAAGTGAGATGTAAGTTAATTAACCACCTTAGCTTTGTGTTAAGAAGGTTGAGATTTGCCCTTAGATTGATTTGCCTAAGCTTTCTACTTAAATCCTAGCTTTTCTTCTCCTTGAATCCCCTTAATGGTGGCCGACTGAGTTTGCTTAATGTTTTAGTTCTGTTTGTGAATGTTAAAGGAATAACGAATGAAGGATGGAAGGTATAAGAACAAAGGCTATTCCTATTTTACCCTTACCATATTCCTCATACTTACTTATTTTTGTTCTCTTTTGCCGTTAAAGCATGGCTCCTTCCTCTCTTGACTATCTACATTATTTCATTTAATTTATCTAATTAAATGTTCTAAATAATGTTAGTCAAAATTAGAGTCATTACAGACTCCCCTCATTAAAGAATTTCGTCTTTGAAAATACGACAAGGTACTGACAACAATCAAACATAAAGGTAAAACATACCATGAAACAAGTCGGGATATCTCGGTTTTCTAAGTAAATTCTCTCTCGTCGTAACTCTACTGGACTTTGACTAATCTGACTTTCTTGTTCCTTAGTCTCTTCTACTATACGAACTGCATTTCTAACTATAGTCATATCTGGTTCCACTACTAGATCATTTAACATAGACGATGTAATATTAGTCTCATGATCTCGAATACACTTCGTAGATGAGAAATATGGAAAACATTGTGGATTCCTGCCAAACTACTTGGTAACTCTACTCTATACGTGAGTTTTTTGATCCCTTCTATAATAGGTAATGGTTCAACAAACCTTGGTCCATTTTTCCTGATTTTCCAAATCTGATTACACCTTTCATCGGTGACATCTTGACGAAAACATGATCTCCAACTGAGAACTCTAAATCTTTTCATCTTTCATCAACATAACTCTTCTGCCTAGATTGAGCTTCCTTCATCCTAGCCCTAATTAGCTCAATCTTCTTTGCAACTTCTCTAACTAAATCCAGACCAAGAACTAACATATCCACGGTCTCTAACCAACAAATAGGAGATTTGCATAGTCATCCGTACAAAGCATCAAATGGTGCCATCCTTATACTAGTCTGATAACTGTTGTTATATGAAAACTCCTACAAGTGTATATGGTCTTCCCATGATCCTCCGAAATCTAGCTCGCAAGCTCTTCAAAAATCCTCTAAGGCTTTGTTAGCTCTCTCTATTTGCCCATATGTTCGCGAATGGTAGGCGGTGCCCATCTTGAGCTTGGTACATAAAGTCTTCTGTAGACTTTTTTAGAACTCGGTATTGAATAAGTAATCTCTGTCACTTACTATACTACTAGGAATCTCATGTAGTCTAACTATACTCCTTATGAATAACTTAGCTAAATTTGGTGCTGTCCTGGTCGACTTAATGGGTATAAAGTGTGCACTCTTAGTCAATCTGTCCATTATAACATATATACTCTCATTTCCTTTATTCGACCTTGGAAAACCATCTATGAAATCGATTGAGATGAGATCCCATTTCCAGACTGGAAAATCCAAAGGTTGAAGTAACCAACTCGGTTTTCGATGTTCAACTTTTACCTATTGACAGTTTAAACACTGCCTCACCCATAAGATGACGTCCCTCTTCATATCCCAGAAGAAAATCCTTTTCATATTCTGATACATCTTAGTTCCTCCCGGATGAATAGTGAACTTCGAATGATGACATTCTGTAAGAACTTCCTTTCTATTGTTTCCCACATTTTGAACACAGTCTTTCTTTCTTCTTCGACCACTCATTCTGGTCAAGACTGAAATCCTTCAAGTCATCGCTTTCCATTCCATTCCTTAACTTTCCAATCCGTTCAGCTACTAATGGATCCTCCCCTTATTTAGAAGCAATCCTTTCGATCATCATCGGTCGAACTTCTTAGCACGACAACATAGTAGTTTCTTGACTAGAACAACTCTTTGATCTCCATTGTAATTTGCATGTAGCCAAGTTTGATCTCCATTGTAATTTGCATGTAGCCAATGCTTCTAAATCTTTTCACTCAACTACCATTGCCAAAACTACATTATGATATTTTTTGCTAAGTGCATCTATAACCTTATTCCCTTTTCCTAGTGTTCACTCAATACCAAAATCATATTGGCTAATAACTCTAGCTACCTCTCTTGTCTCATGTTCAACTCCTTCAGAGAGAATGAATATTTTAGTGACTTATGATTCGTATACAACTCAAATCTTTTTCCCAAAAGATAATGTCTCCACACCTTTAATGTGAAAAGTACTGTAGCTAATTCCAAATCATGAGTTAGATATCTAAATTCATGTGACCTGAGCTATGGAGAAGCATAGGAAATCACTTTACCTCATTGCATTAACACAACTCCTAACCCTGTTCCACATGCATCCGTGTACCCTGATTCCCCTCTGGAACAACTAACAAAGGCGCATTAGTTAAAAAATGTTTCAATTTCTAGAATGCCTCCTCACGCCTGTTAGTCCAGGCAAACTTCACATTATTCTGAGTTAACTTGGTCGTCGGTGCAGCTATCCATAAAAAATCCTTAATAAATCTCCGATAATAACCAGCCAGTCCAAGGAAACTCTTTTATCTCAGTCACTGTCTCGGGTCTCTTTCAACTATTCACTGCCTTGATCTTAGCCAGATCTATTGACAACCCTTTCTTTGAGACTACATGACCAAGAAACTTTACTTTCTTCTTCCAAAATGACACTGAAAATTTCGCTTTCAATTGATGCTGCTTCATCGTCTCAAGCACCACTTTAAGATGAACTTCGTGCTCTACTTCATCCTTAGAGTATATCAATGTAAAATATGAATACTAACACGAATCTGTCCAAATGTTCTCGGAAGATTCTATTCATCAAGTCCATGGAGAATGCTGGCGCATTAGTTAACCCGAACGGCATCACTAACTATTCGTACGATCCATATCTGGTCTTAAATGTCGTCAATGGAATACTATCCTCTACTACTCTATGCAAATGGAACCCTATTGCTAAATCCAACTGGAAAATAATTTAGCTCCACTCAACTGATCTAACAAATCATCAATCCTCGATAATGGATATCTGTTCTTTACTGCCTTCTCATTCAGCTCACGATAATCGATAAACAACCTCGACGATCTATCCGATTTCTTTGCAAACACTGCGACTCCTCTCTAAGGCGAACTACTTGGTCTGATAAAATTCTTACATTCTAAATCGACCAACTGCATCTTTAACTCCTTCATCTCGATAGGTGTCATTCTACTTAGCGGTCTACTCACAGGTGCTACTCCTGGTACCAAATCTATCTAAAACTCAATGGCTCATTTCGACGGTAGTCCTATCACGGGCTCAAAGACATCTGCGAATTCTCTAACAACGAAAACTCGATCCAGCTTATCTTCTGACTCCATAACACCCAATAAAGCATTAACATCAAAACCAGGTTTTCTATAGAGTGTATAATCCGATCACTACAACTAGGATGTCTAAGTGATATTTTCTTGTCATGGCAAAATATCCTAGCATTGTACTTACTTAACCAATCTATACCCAAAATAATTTCAAACCCTACGTATCAAATACATGCAAGCTGCAAGAAAATACATAAACCTAATAATTCAAATTCTAAGTGGTCACATCTCATCCCAATGTTCACATACCCTCCTATTGAATTTTCAACCCTTAAGGAAGTAACTAGGTATGAGGGTTATAGGTTAAGCTTATCTACCAAACAATGAGACATAAAAGAATGCAATGCACCGGTATCAAATAGAATTCTAACTGACATACCATGAATCAAAAGCGTACCTCCCAACACAACTTTTCCTTTTTCCTCTGTTGTTGGTCTTAAGTTAGCTGGTTCCAATGCAAACACTTTGCCCTTTCTATCCTTGGTTGGTTCCTTAAAATGGGTTCTTATAGTGTCAAATCTGATCACAGTTGAAGCATCTGATATTCTTCTTCTCGATTATCTTCTTTCCATCTCTGGAGCATAATTCATTAGAGAAATGCCCATTCTTATCACACTTGTAGCAGATAATTTATGTCTTTCCTTTCTTGGCAGCTCCACTCTTCTGAGCTCTCTTCTTGTGGAAAAACTTTCTCTTCTGGTTCTGCCTACCTTGAATTTCCACCACTTTACTACCATCAAGGAAAGCTAGCATATCCTCATTCCTCAAAGCCGTCTCAATAACTACATCGCATGGATCCCTAATATATGGTAAAGTTGCTTTACAAAGCTCCAGTCTCAATCTACGGATGAACTTTTTATTCCTTTTGATAACTGTATCAACTGTAGCATATCTGTACCTCAATAGCTCATCAAATCAAGTAGCATACTCCAGCACTGTCATATCTCCCTGCAACAACTCAGCAAACTTCCTTAGCAGAGTTGACTTGGCAATCTCCGACATGAATCTTTCCTCAAACCTCCTTTCGAATTCTGCCTAAGTCATGGTCTCTTCATTTACTCCCACCGTAACAATGTTCCACCAGTATAGTGTAGCTTCTTGCAACTATCTGGATGCCAATTTTCTTTTCTTCTCATCGTTAAGTCTCAAATCAGAAAAAAATCCTTTTGTAATGAAGCAACCAACTCTCCACTTCAATTGATTCCTCGGTGTCGATAAATGGCTTCCCTCCAAGCCTAGCATAGTCCCTGCTTAGTATCACAGTTATTAACCACTGTAGCTTCCTGATTTCCTCCAACTAATCCCGTAGTAGCTCCAGCTTGCATCATGTTGACGAAGAATTGATACATAGCTCCCATATCAACTTGCGGGGCTCCAACGCCTATATTAGCAGCTTGTGCCCGCCCTGGTTCCTTCTAGTGGTTGGTCTGTCATTTTCATTGGTTGTGGTGCTTCCTCCACCAAGGTTAACTCTTCCATTCCTAGCATCCATATCTTACTTCCTTAAAATCTACATTTGAGTCTTTATAGGATACAGAAGAATAACCTAGGCGAGATGAGAGAATAGAGATAAAGCATATACTTAGCAAATACAAGTACGTTACTATAGTGTTATCCCATACCCAATCTTTTCTCTGATTCCTTAGGATTATGTTTTCAAAATCATTTTAAGTTTAAAATTTCTTTTAAGTTTTCATAAACCTATGCTCTGATCCAAGTTATAACATCTCCTACTTTGAGGCCCGAAGCTAAGTGCTACAGAGCTGCAGTCATCTATTGTATTAACTTTCGGTGACAAAATATGATAACATTAATGGTATACATAACAGAAACACATGAATATGAAATAAAATCAATTTTAAATACAGCTTTTCTGATTACATTTCAAATTAATATTTCATATTCAATTACGTAATCCCAAAATGATTCCCAGGTTTTGTTCAAATATAATTATTACAAATTACGCCAAGAGCGACATATGAAGATTCCCCTTCGATGATCAAAGTACTGGATAGACAAATCATCATGAATACATCACAGCGGGAATAATACTTAATAGCTCCTACATAGCTAGCTTTGCCTCCTGCATGTGTTTAGAAGCTTATTCGTCCAACCTACTAAACTTGATAAGTCCTTAACTCTCAGTCTACTCAAATCAAATTTTGAGCATCTAAGATTTTAAGGGGAAAACATAAACTTTGAGTCAGACATAAAGGCCGGTGTGAATAATTCTATTACATCTCAGTTTACTGATATTAAGTGAGACTATGCCGCTTAGCAGAATGAGTTTCTCCTCACGAATATCCTTTAAAAAGCATACCTTTTGCAAATGAAAATCCTACAATCAAACTGATTATAATAATAACAGCAATAATATACATGCATATTAATTAGGTAATCAATGGACTATCTGTTCGAACATTATATTTTTATCTAGCTAACTATTAACCACTGGCTGACTCGGGCCTACTCGACATAATAAATATTTTAACTTCTGTTAGACACAATACTAGATGATCTGTTCTTAACCTACTTCTCCTAGGGTCAACTGATCATAATGGTTTTGCGGGCTTACCAATAACCTACCTCTACTTTGTGTATTCCTTTCTATGCGTAACGTCATTTTAGTCTTACATGTGACAAAGCCCTATGCACTAGAATTTTGGACTTATATTAGTGGGGGGCTAATAGTTAAAGTATAGGATGCCACCCCACACCAGTCCCATCTGGTATTCTAATATTTGACTCATTCTTTTAGTAAATATCTAGGTTGACCACCTATTCAAATTTCATTTCCTTAATAACAATCTTTACAAATGATTTACCTTTGAAATCATATCTTTTTAAAACAAGGAAATTATACCCTTTGCTTACTCAAAATATTTATGCCATGATACATGTTTTACATAAAATAATATTGATGAATATATGAATCCATTGGGTTATCTATCCCTTTAAAATAAGTTATAGCCCTTTTTAACTTATAAAATGTTAGGCTATAAAGCTAAAACCTTCCCTTCGAAACTATTGCTTAAGACTTCAAACAATCCCTTTCAAAATTATTAATTAAAATCTTAGACATCCTCTTTCAAAACTATTAATACATACCTTTCAAAATACTTAAAAAAACCTTTCGAAAGTATTGGATCTAAGTAAGAATTTGTGGAAATATAGGTTCGAAACCATACAAAAGTATTACTTTCGAAACCATAATTCTAGAAACGTAACAAAATACAGAGTGTAAGGAGGAACGCATTCTGAAGCTACTCTTTCGAAATCCCAATGGTGATGGCAACATACTTTCGCATGTATACTTAAGTTTAAGTAAGCAGCTTCAAACATGTTGAAAGGTATGGGAGTGGCACCTCCTTTCTCATGTAACTGGTTCGAAAGGTATAAATGTCGCAACTAGGTACCGAATAGGTTCAAAAGCGGCAACTCTTTCGAAAGCTCCTTTTTAAAATAAAGGCAAGTTGATTGATTCGAAAGCTTACAATCAACCCCTTCGAAAGCATCTTTTACAAACTAAGGTAAGTAAATGGCTCCAATCGCTTCGAAAGCATATCTTCGACACGGTCCCTTCCGCCTTTCTCCAATACACTAATATCAATTGCTTGATACCATGAGCATGGGTTTCGAATAAGCCTACCGGGCATGGTGATGAAGGCTAACAATGGAAGTGGTGAAGTTGTAATTCGAAATAAAACTGGTTATGCCTTTCAAAGTATTTTCTTTTCACCTAACTTGCCTATTTTGTCAAAATATGACTAGTTGCCAATTCTTTATCAAAATTATTTTCTAAAAAGGCTGCCGAATTCAAAATTAATAATTTAAAACATTTAACAAATAAGCCTTTCCCCTTAACAAAATAAATAAAACATTTAAGTCCTCTAACTTAAATAATTTATTAATCATAGTAAAATACTTAGGAAAATTCCCAAAAATCACAATAAATCACTTTGAACATGTTTTCTAACATATATAAGTTTCCAACCTGAAAACACTATTTAATTGCCTTAAACAATTTAAATCCAAAATTCTCTATTTTCTCTCTTAGAAAATCCATAATAAATCCATAATTACTTGGAAAATTATGAAAGTTGAAACCAACTTCTAAAATAATGTTTTTGACCATATATCAAAAACGCAAATCATATGAATGTCATATATTAGGTTTTTCAATCTAAACTTATCATTAAATCTATATGAAATGATATAAATCACCAACAAGCATATATCCATTTAAACAAACATAACATGGCACATAACTTGCAAAGATAATTCAGATCTAACTTGAAACCGAAATCAATGTCAAAATTGAGATGTAAGTTAATTAATCGCCTTAGCTTTGTGTTAAGAAGGTTGAGATTGGCCCTTAGATTTATTTTCTTAAGCTTTCTACTTGAATTTTGGCTTTTCTTCTTCTTGAATCCCCCTAATGGTGGCTGGCCGAGTTTGCTTAGGGTTTTAGTTTTGTTTATGAATGTTAAAATGAATAAGGAATAAAAGATAGAAGGGTTTAGGGTATAAGAACAAATTCTATTCCTATTTATCCTTACCATATTCCTCCTCCTAATTTTTTTATCTTTTGCTAATACATTCATTAAGGCACGTCTCCTTCTAAATTAACAAATCTCAATCCCTTAATTTTCTACGTTATTTCATTTAATTTATCTAATTAAATGTTATAAATAATGTTAGTCAAAATTAGGGTCACTGCATAATGAGACATTAGAATGAAGGAGTTGAGGAGAGAAATGAAAAGGAAGATGTTTTTCTTTCAGAATTAATGACTAACATGGACATTTAATGTAAGATTGGAAAAAGGGTTAATGTTTCATCATAAAAATAAATATAGAAGAAATATATCACACAAATGCAAAATTTACATCTAAATCAAATAGAGTTGAGTATTAGAGCCGAGAGTGAATGTGGAGAAAGAATTCAAATAGTTACATATTGAACTTTATATATAATAGAATAAATAAATTCGATGGTTCCAAACTTCAAACATCAACAAAAGTAACACTCACGATTGCTTTGGCAACTCTGAAGCTTGCCTATTATCTAACATTTTAAATGCTAGATAAATATTTTTGTTAAGCATTAATTATGATTTGTATCATTACAACATGAATGATGATAAATATCAAGAAAAGAGCCACATATCCTTGTTTTTGATCTTGTTATAAGAAAAGTCCATGTAGAAATGAATATGTAAATTTGGTTTCTATTTTTGAAAAATAGAAAACGCAAGGTGTCTTGCACTTTTTTTACAGAAAATACAAGATAACTTACAGTTTTCTGATTTTCAAAACATATCGTATGGGTGTTACTATTTGCACCCACCTAAACTCTTCTTTCATCCACATATCCTCCCACTCACTTATCCTCTTCACTCACCCACCACACCTACATTTTTATAATCTTTTTATTTTTTCCAAAAGCACAACTCAAACTTCTCCTCTCAATAGTTCTTCAAACAAAATAAGAATTTCTTCATAGCCGATCTTTCTTTAGTTTAATATTTCACTTAAATCCAACTAATTTTGTTACAATTATGTTGTTATCGACTTCAACTGTAACTAGAATTTCCATTTTTTAAACTATGTAACCCTATTAACACGGTAGGAGTAATTTACAGCTCAAATTAGTTACATATTAAAGAACATTTTTTACTACTTCAATAAAAAATATTCAATTATTATTGTTTTTGTTGTTGGTTGAACAAAAAAACCCGATGAAACCAATTGTAGGAGAAAACAATATGATGTAATCAAATATATTCATTTATGATAATCCATTCCCTAGAAAATTAACAGGTTCACAAAAACTATTAGTTTACATTCATATTCTAAAGAGAATTAAATATCTTAACTAATTAATTTTTAACATGAAAGTCATAAATGAAAATCTACCTGAGTTTTTTTTATCTGTTTTTTTGCCATTAATAATAAGTAGCGTTGAAAATAATAATCTTCGAGTTTAGATTTCATTATTTATATGTTGATGTTCGATTATCATCTATTTCAAATCGTCTTTTAAACTTAAGATGAGTTTTTGAAGTAGATTTTACGATATAATCTTATTAGTGTTTAAGTAACGTTAGTAGTGTTTAGGCGTATGTAAATAGTAACACGCGTAATATACACTTTACTTGGATTCATAAATGTCTTATATATTGCTAAATACGGTGTAGTGTGGGGGTAAGGCAACAAATTAATTAAATTTATTAAGAGAGCCAAATATTGGTATTGGAACTGCTTTAACGAGGAGAGAAGCCAAAATGCTGGACCAGAGTTGGACACGCGTGAGAACATGGGCGGGGGTTTTGAATCATTGGACGTACGTTCTTATTTCGGGCAGAGCGCTCAAATTTAGCCTAACTTTTCATCTTCCTCCAGCGAGTGTCCAAACTCACATTTCAAATCGAAGAACTAAGATTAATGTCATAGATAGATGTTAACAAAAACACTTCTACGCGATTTGTATTCAGGTATAACACAAGTCAGCATATCTCAAAACAACACCAAATTGAAGTACAAGAGGAAGAGTTCGAAATTTTAGGTTTTTCTTCGTCTTAATCGTTGGTCCGGATTTTAGTATGAACCAATTTCACTGCTAAACGTGATGGCTACGGAGCTCAATCAGCTTGATCGTCCTTGAATTTCGGTAACGATTTAAAATTTTGAATTTGTTCTTAATCTTACTAAGTAGATAAATTTAATTTACTTAATATTTACACCACAATATCAGTTTTATCCACATACGTTACATTAAGTTATCCTATTCGATGCACAGGAGGTTCATAGCAAGATTTGATCAGCATGGAGCTGTCTAAAATCGACAATTTTATTTGGTACATCTGGATCTGGAAAATATGCAGTGAAATTTGAAACGGAGCGAGTAATCATGGTATTTTACTCATCCTTACAAAATTTGTATATTTACACGGAAAATATCGAACATAAAGGTGGAGAATAAACCATATCATATGGTTTGGCAACGGAGAAGTGGAGGTGCGGGGAATCCAACCCCGTGTCTCTCGCGTGCAAAGCGAGTGCTCTACCATATGAGCTACACCCCAATCATGTAATGCTTTTGTATGTCTTGCTTCCGTTAAAGAGAAATTGCCATCCATTTTATACTGGTCCTTGTAGGGCTGCACAAAGGTTGAGTTGGATCGGGTTGGACCAAATACTTTCACCCAACTCGTATAAATATGAGTAAAAGTTAGTGTACCCGACCTCATTTGAGGTTATGTATGAGTTATGTTGGGTTGAAGTATGAGTTGAATCGACATTAGTAGGATCGGGTCGGTTTATATCTATCTTCTATTTATTTATATATAATGTGAATATCTTCATTTGAAGCTTTTGTAATTACATACTTATGCTAAATGAGTGCTCTCGATAGTGGTTTAAAGGTCTCGTGTTCTAACCCTAGATGCCCCAAAATTATTTTGCTACTAATTTCACAATTTTTTTTTACCAAAAGTTTCTTTTTGAAAATAAAAAATTAGATGATTCTTTTTCTATGTGCACGTTTATCGCACGTTCATGAGTACTGGTACATATAATTAAAATAGATATATGAGAATTTTAAAAAAGTTGAAATAAAATATTAAAACATTCAACTCAAAATAGCATGTTTTAACGATCATAATGCACTAAAGAGAACCGATTCACTATTTCATTAAAACATCAATACAAATACATCGCATAGAATTGGTTCACTACATATTTAGTTAAGAATGTTGTTCCAAAATATATTTAAAATGTTCTTAGAATTTTTCTCAAAAAGCTCACAATTAATCCTATGGGCTTTTGTTTTGGCCAATCTAATTTTACCTGGATTGATGTCAGATATGAATTTTTTTTAAGCATATAACTGCTTTAATCTTACTTGGACCGATATTGAACAAGTTTCTTAGATACGATTAGATTGGATCAAAATAGAGGTGGATTAAATAAAATATCGCACCCGACCTGTATATAATATGTGTTAAAAATTGTAATCCATGTCTAATCTAAACCGGGGTAGGTTGGGGTAGGTTTATGTGGGTTGGACCGGGTTGGTTGATTGAATCGGGTCGAATATGAGTTGCGTGCTCCCCAAGGTCCTTGGATTGGATAGAGTTGACTAACTACTAGGGAATGTCGACCCCACAGAGATACAAATGATTCATCTTTAACCAATCCATGCTGTAAAAGCATACAAGTATCACTAATACAACAGATAGTGCTTGTAGTTATCACTAATTACTATATTATTCTACTATATTATGTAACAGTGGTGAAACATTTCAATCAATATCAGCAAATCAAAAATATTTATCTACCCAATATGATGATAAGAGGGTTGACATGAGGTACATATTTTCGTGATTGTAGGAAAGGATTCGACAAACAATGTTCATAAACATTAATAAATTTCCAATTGGATAACGTTAATTTGTACAAAATTAGTATGTTAACATGGAAAATATTGAACAGAAACGTAGGGGTTAAACCATATCATATGCTTTGTTGGGAAAAAGCCAATAAAGACATGGAGGTGCGGGGAATCGAACCCCGTGCCTCTCGCATGCGAAGCGAGCGCTCTACCATATGAGCTACACCCCCAATCATGTTATGCTTTTGTATTTCTTGCTTCCATCAAAGACAAATTGCCATCCATTTTGTACTAGTCCTCATAAGGCCGCACAAAGGTTGAGATGAATCGGGTTGAACCAAATACTTCATCCGACTCGTATAGGTATGAGTTAAGTTGGTGTATTCAACCCACTGTTGTAAAAATTCTTCTAGGCCTCCGACTAGGTCCGTCTAAACGTCAGGCGATGCTTACCGTCCAATGATTTTTCCAGTCCCGTCCAGATAAGGTTTATTGCCTCAAATAAGAATCTAAACATGTATTTAGATACCGGTTAGACATTATTTAAAGTTTAGTGCCATGTACAAGCAATAGTGTGCTAGTTTTAGACGGTCTTGCCTCCATAGCCACTCCAAAGTGCATCAAAAATCTCATATTTTCAATTTATATCAATAGTCATTAAATAAAACATTTAATTTCTATCCAAATAACATGAATTACCGAAAATGTATGGTTCCGATAAATCCTCGATTAATCCCCGTCTAAACGATTAATTTCTAATCTATACTTACTATATAGAGCCCGTCTAGCTATTTTTTCAACCTTGATCCAACCTCGTACAAAAGTATAAGTTGGATCAGCATTAGTAGGATTGGATCATGTTATATCCGTATGTAAAGAGAATACTTTCATTTGAAACTTTTGTAATCACAAAAAAACCCATGCTAAATGAGTGATTTTAGATATCTTGGGTTCAAAGCTCAGATACACCAAAATTATGTTGCTACCAATTTTTACCGTCTATTAACCAAAACCTTTTATAAAAAGAAAAAATATGAGACGATTATTTTTCTATGTACAAATGCATCGCACATGCATGAGTACTGGTAAATATAATTAAAAGAAAATATATGAGAATTCTGAAAAAGAATCAAAATAAAATATTGAAATATTCAATTCAAAATAGTATATTTTAATGGTCATAATGCGCTAAATTGAACTTATTCACTATCGTGCACATTCCGTTTAAACTTTATTACAAATACATCATACATAATTGATTCACTACATATTTTTGTTAAGAATGTTGTTCCAAAATACATTTAAAATGCTCTTAGAATATTCCTCAAAAAGTTCACAACCAATCCTATGAGATTTTGGTCAATCTAGTTTTACTTATGTTGACATTGAATATGATCTTTTAAGTGTATTTATTCTAGAATGCATACTTTAATATAGTTTATAACAACTCAAATCTTACTTGGACCGATATTAAACGAGTTTCTTAGGTAGGATTGGATTGTATTAAAACATGGTTGGATTGAATAAAATATCGCACCTAATCTGTATGTAGTATGTGTTAAAAATTTCAACCCATATCCAATCCAAATTGAGGTGGGCTGGGTTGGGTTGGTGGGTTGGATCGGGTTGAGTATAGGTTGTGTATATTCCTAGGTTCTTGGATTGGATAGAATAGACTAACTGCTAGCGATGCCAATCCTATAGAGATAGATATAAATGGTTTATCTTTAACCGATCCATGCTGTAAAAGCTTATAAATATCACTAATACAAATGGTCGTGGTTATCACTGATTACTATATTATTCTACTATATTATTTAGGAGTTGCGAAACATTTCAATCAATATCATCAAATCAAACATATTTATCTTTCCAATATAATGATATGAGGCTTGACATAAGCTACCTTTTGTTGTGGTTGTAGGAAATGATTTGATGAACATGTTCATCAACTTAATAAATTTCCAGTTGGATATCGTAGAGAAGACATGGATAATAAAGCTTTTGTGGTAGTTTAATCTGAAATGGACCAAACATGGTAATTTAGATAAACTTTGTTTGGAATAATAAGTCATACAATCTTTGTTTATTTTTTCTAGCAGATAGTATATTCTAAAAGGTGGAGGTGTGGGGAATCAAACCTCGTTACTCTCGCATGCAAAGTGAGCACTTACCATACGAGCTACACCGCAATTTATGTCATATTTTTGTTTGTCTTGTTCCCACTAAACTGAAATTGTCAATTCATTTTATGTTGGTCATTGACTTGGATAGAGCAGACTACCTGCTTCAATTCTTTAAAGATAGCTTTGAATGATTTATCTAAATCAATGTTGTAAAAGCTTCATTTGAATTTGAACCATTAAGTAAATATCACAAATACAACAAATTAATCGCAACAATTTTCATTAATTACCATACTATTTTATATCGACGAATTATTTCAGTCCATATCACCAAATTAAGCGTATTTATCTTTTCAATGTGATAATTAAAGGGTTGACATAAGCAACATTTATCACGATGGAAGGAAGTAATTTGGTTAACAATATTCATCAGAATTAATAAATTTTCATTTGGATATTATAGAGAAGATATTTGGACAATAAAGCTTATATGGTTGCTTGATCTGAAATGGAGCAAACATGGTCATTTATATAAATTTTATTTGGAATAGTAAGCCATATGATATTTTGTTCCTTTTTTACAAGAAGTTGTATGTCTTCTTTCCTTTATAGATAAGTTGTGATTCATTCTATATTGGTCTTTGGCTTGGATAGTAGATTGAGGTTGTTGAGATAATGTTAACCGTTACCTATACGAAAAAAACAGTTACCATATCGATACCATATATAAGTCAAAAATGAGTATTGATACTTTACCCTTGCCGTTCGTAAAATGATAGTAGATATACCGAATCGAAAAATTGTTGATTGGTAACCGTAAATTTTTCCTATACATAAAACATTAAAATCGTATCACATTTAATTTTTAATAATGATAAAATAAGTATTTTGTTTCTAATCGTAACTCCATTAATGATTGTATCAACATTTTGACTTATTTAATCGATACAGAAAATTTTCCTGATCCATTACAAATTATTTACAACAACATGAAATAATAGCTTTGCTAGTCGTAAACTTTGGACATGATGAAACTAAAAAGAAACATCGTCATAAATAATATTGTAGACACCTTAAAAACCAATATTCAAAAGTGTGTGTAGTTGCAGTTAATTAATTAGTGAAAAACAAAATCAGCAGACTAGTAAATTTACCGTAAAACAAAATCAATAGACTAGTAAATTTACTATCATCACCGGTACGTTTACCATTAACAATGATAATTTTACCATTGTCAAACCAATAACATTGGTATACCGATGTAGCTTAGTATTGGTTATCAATTGCTTGATATTGGTATGATAACGGTAAATGTATCATTACCATAACAACCCTAGAGTGACTAAGTGCTTAGGTACCATTCTTGTAGAGATGGTTATACATGCTTTATCTTTGATTGATCTGTGTTGTCAAAGCTTCATTGGAATTTGAACTATTAAGTGACTATCACTAATACAACAACTTAATTTTATGGTTATTATTAATTATTGTATTATTCCACTATATTATCTATATTATTTAATAGCGGTGGTGAAATAATTAAGTCAATACCACCAAACTAAGTGTACTTAACTTACTAATGTGATGCTTGAAGGCCGACAAAATATTGCAATTTCTCGTGTCTCTAAAAAATAATTTGATCAACAATATTCATTGACATTAATGAATTTCCACTTGGATATTTGGAGAATGTATTTGAGTTATAATGCTTATGTGGTTAATCAATGTTGTCAATATGTGCGCCTTGGCAACTCCAGATGCAGCTACTGTGCCTTTCAGCATTCTAAGGCGCAGATGGTGCACAAGACTCAAATAAAGCGCAAAAGGCGCACAAATTGAAAAGCGCAAAGAGGCAGCGCCAATGAATTGTACAATATGAGATAAAATTTGGCTTTTGGCCCTAAAACCCGATCTGAATTTGCATGTTTAGCTTTAGCATACCTGTACCCAACTTATTTCGGTCTTAATCTAGGGTTTTAACAAAAGGAATTGAACATCTTTGTGACTTCTTATATTGAGTTGGGTTGAATATGTGTATGCATTTTTTTAAAACATAAATCTTGAATATTAGAAGCAGTTTTTAGTTGCAGATGTTTGTGCAAAAAATACAGCAGATGGTGCTAAAGGCGCATAAAAAGAGCTAGGTACAGAAAGGAAGGCAACCAGGATTAGTTATTTGTGTTAAATAAAAGGGAAGAGGTAAATGAATAACCCTTAAAATAGCATAACGTACAAGCAGTATACTCGTATAGATTTGGAGGTGCAGGGAATCGAACCCTGTGCCTCTTGCATGCAAAACAAGCGCTCTACCATATGAGCTACACCCCCATATATGTCAAATTCTTGTATGCCTTTTACATATTAAATTAAAATTGTCATTCATGCAATATTGCCCTTAGCTCGAGTAAATTAGACTAATTGCTTAAGTAATGTCAATCATGTGCAGGTAGCTATAAATGGTTTGTAAAATCTTCATTGGAATTTGCACTATTAAGTAAATATCACTAATACAATAAATTAATATGTGGGTATCATTAGCTTACTATATTATTATTTAATAGTGGTGATATATTTCGACCAATTTAACCAAATTAAGCGTATTCACCTCTCTAATATAACGATTAGAGGGTTGACATAAGTTATTTTTTTTGGTGATTGTAAGGAACAACTTGGTCAACTAAGTTCATCGACATTAATAAATTTCGAATTGGATATTATAAAAAAGTTATTTGGATAATAATGCTTGTCTGGTTGTTCGATGTTGTCAATGTGCACACCTGGGAAAAAAGCCCCAAGTGCAACTGTTGTACCTTTCAACAATATATGACGTGTGCCGTGCACAAGACACAATTACAATGCAAAAGAGGTATGAAGTGAAACGCCTAACGGGTCATGCTTCAATGAGTTATCGAGTATGAGATAAATTTTGGACCTATTTCTTTTCAACATACCCGACCTTGACTAATTTCGTTCTCAGTCCAGGGTTCGAGCAAAAGATATCAAAAGTCTATGAATTTTTATTTTGATTTGGTTTCGATATTCTGAAAATTGCATGTATACACAAGTTTTTCAAAGCTTAAAACTTTGTTTTAACCGTGGTTTTTAATTGTAGAGTTCTATATAAAAAATATTATAAATGGTGCTTAAAGTGCACCAAAAAAAGCAAAGTGCGAACTTTGCGCCTGTTCACCTTGACTACTTTAGTGGTTGCTTGATATGAGCAAGCATGATAATGTAGACAATTTATTTGGAATAATAAGACATACAATATGGGTTGTGTTACATGTGTCCATTAATTAACAAAGCACACGTTGAGGTTTCATTTACATTCAATGAAATGACAAAGTTTATTATATGAAAGATAAATTTCTAATGTTAAAAGTACAAAATTACCTTTGCAACCAAGATTAATTATCCGCATTAAATAGAGGGAATCTAACCCCATGCCTCTCGCATGCAAAGCAAGTGTTCTACCATATGAGCTACACCTCATTCTTGCCAAATTTTTGTATGTCTTTTACATATTAAATTGAAATTGTCATTCATGCTACATTGGCCCTTGGCTTGGATATAGTAAACTAACGATTAGGTAATGACAATCCTCAAAGTTGTCAAAGCGCATGCTTTAACGCAAAATAGTCCATAGCGCTAGTTGTGTGCTATTTAATGCACAATATTGCACCTGTCAACAATAGCGCAAAAAAACGTGTTATTTTCATAAGGTTTGCAAATTTCCATAACCCAAAATAGCGTGCTATTTTTATTTTTATTTTCTTTGCAGGTCCAAGTCCAATTCAATTGCTTCCAACAGATTAAAATTGGAATGTATTACATTCTCTTTCTTTGGTCTGTCATTTTTTCCTCAGTTATCGTTCTTTTGCGATATATGGCCAAAAAAGGCTCAATTTCTTCTCTAATCTAAAGTCGATTTCCTCTTAAAACTTAAATTGAAGCTTAGTCTAATTTATTTTTTTGGTTGTTTTTTCTCTTAGTCTGAATTAGTCTTTTATCTAAACAAATTTTCAATTCCAAAGGTATATTTCTCATTCTTTTCTTCAATTTGAACCATTTTGGTTTTCTCTCTTTTATTTCCTAATCTGCTCTTATGCTTCAATATTTAGGTCTAGTTGTATAAACTATTTGCTAAGTAGAATTTTTATGCCCTTTTATTTCTTAATATTAATTTAAATATAGTTGTTGTTGACAAAAAATTTTTGAACTTAATTTTGATTTTTGATAGTAGTGAGTACGAAAAAAATTAACATGAATAGTTTACAAAATAGTGAAAGCAGAATATAGATGTCACTTCTTTTTTATATGGTTTGATTTAGTTACCTGGGAAGCTATCCAGTATTTACATGTGAAAATATAATATCAAACTCTGTGCAAATATAATATAGAACTCCAAATATTGAAAATAGAATATCAAACTCTGTGCAAATATATTATATACCTCGAACAGTGAAAATAGAATATTAGACTCTGTGCAAATATATAATATCAACTCTGTGAACATAGAATACAATCACAAAATAGTGAAAATATAATATCTGACTATGAATTAGTTACCTGTGAAGTTGTCCAATAGTTTAAAAAGATTTTAGCTGAGCACTTAATATTGATTCTTATTCTCATATTAGTAGTTGATAATAGAATTAGCATTTGTTGAGCGGTGAGCAATTAAATTTCTTTTTTATATGTTTTGTTGTATATGAAAAAAAAGTAAAATCTAACATTTCGAACAAAACAACGCACGCCTTGCGCTATTTGTAATTGACTACTTTGGCAATCTTATAGAGGTAGCTATAAAGATTTATCTTTGACTGATCCATGCGGTAAAAGCTTCATCAGAATTTGAGATATTAAATATCACTAACAATAAATTAGTCCCTACAGTTATCATTAATTACTGCATACTATATTGTTTAATAATGATGGAATATTACAATCAATTTCATCGAATTAAGCATGTTTATTTTCCAACAGGATGACGAAAGGGTTGGCATAAGCTTCATTTTCTTGCGATTGTAAGAAATAATTAGTTCAACAATGTTCATCAACGTTAATAGATTTTCATAGATATTGTAGTGAAAGTATTTGGTGATTGTGAGAAATAATTAGATCAACAATGTTCATCAACATTAATAATTTTTAATGGATATTGCCTAGAAGGTATTTGGAAAATAAAGCTTGTGCGGTTGGTTGATCTGAAATGGAGCAAGTATGTTAGTTTAGACAATATTTGTTAAAATAATAAGCCATGCAAAATGTATTCATTTTTTTGGACAAAATGTTATTGAAAAAGTGAAGTTGTGGGGAGTCAAATCCCGTGTCTATCGCATGCAAAAGCAAGCTCTCTACCATATGAGCTACACCCTCAATCATACCAACCTTTGCATCTTTTATTATCATTAAAGAGAAACAATCATTCATACTGTGCTGGTCCTTAACTTGGTGGAGTAGACCAACTGCGAGCACCACGCCAATTTTGGGGGTGAGTGCAATCCTTTTTTGCAATCATGATTATTCCCCTCGTTATTTAAAAGGCGATGAAGTGGTAATGAAAATTAATTTATGGTTTAAGATTTTGAGATTTAACTTCTTTATTTTCCACTCGGGTTTATTTCACTTAAGTGTTTTATTTCAGTCAGGATCCATTAACCATGAATGTGGGATTTTATGGTGTATATATTGATTAATTTTTATTTTTAATATGGGTTTAGACTTTACAAAGAGAAAAGGTGACGTGTATAACAACATTCCAAATAAATCCGTATGTATGGTTATCATAGATTTATATAAATTACTGTATTGGCCTATTCTATTATATTGTTTAATGAGTGGCAAAATATTTCAATCTGTATCACCAAATTAAGTGCATTTATCTTTCCAGTATGTTAATTAGGGGGTCAACATAAGTTGATTTTTCTCATTATTGTGGGCAATAATTTGGTTAACAACATTCATGAATGTTGTTAAATAAATCCCCAGTTGGATATTATGGGGAACACATATGGATGATAATGTTATCTTTGATACATATTTATCTCTGTCAGTCTGCACTTGCCTGAAATGCTTATAGAGATTCAGCGAACTCAATGATAACTCCTTTTTATAGTCCAATGGATGTGCCAAACTTATTACTTTGGATCTTGATCTTTTTTCTCATCATTATTTTCTTGAAGTATCACTCTCAAGTTTTAAAGTAAAATGGCTTCCACAGTTTTCTCTCCTTTAAAAACAACACCCGGTACTTTGTTTTTCAGACGGGGAGTTAGAGATCGAGATCATGCACCATTATCCTACATTACGGTGAGATTATTCATATATTTTTCATTCTTCTTTTGTTTTGCTTTAGTTTGTTATATTACATTTGTTATGTGATGTTGAGGCTGTTGATTGGAATATTAGGGATTACTGATAGATATGTATTACTCTATTAATTACTGTGCATTAGTGCTTTTCATACACATTGCGCGAATGTATAATTTAAATGATGCATTTGAAAAACAATTTATTTTATTCAATTTGCATTATAATTTATTCGCTATTTATTTGTATTTTTCTTGAAATAATTTTGTCAATAATTAAAATATTTTTTTGACTTATAAGATGCTATGCATGTGATATGAACGTCATTGAGAAATCATGTTTACGTTCTAACAGTGTAAAATGGTTTATTTTGACTTTCTACTAAAAAGACATTGTATTTTTAAAATTCACCATTTCTGCAAAAACAGTTATCTCAATTTTTACTGTTGTTTGTTTGAAGAAAGAGTTCAAAATAAAGTGGAAAATGAAAAACATGTATACCCTTTGTTTAGTCATTATTTGACTACAGTTAGATTTTGTAGGGTAAATGTCGATATTGGTGAAAAAGTTTCAAAATAACATGTATCACATTTGCATTATTAGTGGATAAGTGAAATACATCCCTTTTCATTGAAAGATCTTTCATGTGATATTAGAGCTCAGGAACTACTAAACTAGATGAAATTATTAACCATTATGTGTTAAACAAACATTCTTATACAGCCTTGGGCACAACCTTCCACACTTCCCTTTCTGAAAACTATTGGTTGAGGGAACTGTTACATGATGCCTATATGAATAAGGTGCTGACAGTTGTGTTATATAGATGTCTTAGATAAGTGCCTAAGCAGGAGCAATTGATAAGAAACATCGATGGTTTTTTTCCTTTAGGAAAATAAAATGAAATAAATTTAGAAAATTAATGCTAAGATTGTCAGATTTCATTGTCTGTACTGAATGAAGGTAGTGGTATTTCAGAGTTCATGGAAGTGCGGATTGAGGTAGAAATATGCAGATTTAAGAGAAACATACAATAAATAAATTGATACAACACATATGAGGGGAAATAAGTTAAAATCGTTTAGGTTGATGTAAAGACATTGGCATGTGATTTTAAAAAAAGTATTCTGTTGCATAGACATTTTGGAAGCCACTAAAATGTTTTTTGTTCATGCATATGACACTGTCAACTCACATATGCTATTATATTATATTTACTGGTCATAGTTATGAAAAAGGCACACAATGGTGCATGGCAAGATGCGGCACTGTGATTACACCTCTTGATCCCATGATGCAATGCACACGAGAAGGTGCACTTGGCGCACGACACGGTTATGCACTTGGCGCACGTCGCAAAAATGACGCATCTTTTTTATCTTTCTCTATTTCTTTTAAAGATTGTTTTTTTCACTATCCAAAAATGCATAAAAACGAGTATTTATCATATAATTGTGTTTACAAATTGATCTGTTGTTTTTGGTTCTAAAGAATGGCTTTTTTCATAAGTTCTCTTTCTTGTTTAATCATAAAATACTAATTTTCTTTGTGTATTTTCTTGAACATGGTAAATCAATAAATTACGATTCTAAGTCCTCTAGATCAGCAATCTAGAGTCTAATCATTGTATTATTGGTCATTGGCTTTATATAATATTCTTCAAACAAGTTATTATTATAACAATAGCCATGTATTTACAAAGTAAGAATGATGTTTGAACTTTGAATGCATTATACATTTATTCATATGATGATCTGATAGATTGACGCAAGATCTGATTTGTAGTTCGATGTACTTAAAATATACTACATAACTGTTTAAAAAATTATAAAGTGAAATATGAAATATAAACTTATTGGAGTAACATGAAACAGAATAAACTTGCCAAAAAACACAGTACAAAGCAAAATATAATGAAATACCATCTCTTCATTTTTCTCGCTTGAGACATATCTAAACAGTTATAGACTTGTACGTGAAATTTGATTGTTGAGCAATAGCTACAAGTTTTTAATTCGAAATTTAACTTATACAGTCCACACGTGCGATGCAATGGAAAATGGGTTTCTAGATCTGATAATATACCTAGGTTCGAACCTTGTCTTGCACATACTTTTCGCAACAAATAGAGCATGAGAGTCATAGATGTCATAAGTCGAAGCGGATATGCACAATTTAATTTCCCTTCTGAAGTTAACTGCTATGCAGGTTCTCCTGAGTATAATAAAAAAAAAACAACTTATGCACAAATGATTAAACACTAAACGATGTTACATAATTACATGACATTCTATGCTCACGACATTATGTATATTATTGCGAATTTATTTTTTTGGTAAAAATGTAAGGTTTTATATCTCAGATTTTGGTTGCGTCTCATCTCAAAAATTTTACACACAATATCTCGTATCAGAGGAGATCTCAGGCGAGGTGGATGTATCTCAGGTGTACATCTCGGATTTCAAAATCCATTCGGGACCATCTCGAAGTAGTAACTTAAGCGTTTAAAATTAACATTTTACAGATTTTTATAATAATTGTTACCTAAATATAAACTTTTTAACAAATATTTTATATAAAACAATGATATTAATTATTCTTTTTAAATGAGAGCGGTAACATGATTGATTTCATATCGACTGAATGGATTCTGCTCATTTGAATATTAATAAAAATAAATAAATAAAACTTTAATTTTTGCTCACTTGTAAGAAAACAGAATTACAAGGTTAGTAAAAATCCATTAGTGCAAGCCTCATACAAGGAGTAAAAAAAAATGTAAATAAAAAAACATGACTTCGTATAAGATCTTTTGTTGAGAGCGAACTCAAATTTCATTTGAGAACTTAATATCTTGGACGAGATGAATGTCAAATAATCTATAAACAAATTTCAATGTCTTGTTTCACTAAATCTCGTCTCACTCAAGTTCGAAGATGAGATAGCGAGATCTCGGATGAGATAAGCGATATTTGAAACAATGAAAAATAAATAAATTATAGTAGTTGTATTTAATTAATTATGATGTGTAATAAACATGTAATTATTCATTGCACCCGATGTAAATAAAAAAGGCTTGTGTCATTTTAGGTGCCATGGCTTCACGAAGACTTTGCACCTTTTTACACCATCTAGAGTTAATAACTATGACTACAAGCAATCCTCGATTGAACAAGCAATGAAGTTTATGTTAAAAAATAAAGAAGGAAATGGTCATTAGACCGAACAATGTACTTTTGGTTTAATATATACCATTCAGAACTAAGTATGTTTTCTCTCCTAAATGACAACTGATGGTGACTGGAGAAGAAGCATCCTTGTTGCCTACACAAACTATCTCCACATGATGACCATGGCCAAGCAATAACTAATATTAAAGAATGGCAAAAAGAATAGGAGTTTCCTTTCTCTTCTCCCCCCTTTTTTGTGAATCATGATAGCATAATTATGGACTCTAAGGAACATAAGATGACTTTACCGATCCATTTTTGTTGCAAATACTCAAAACCCAATATTGCACTATCCTGTATAAAACTGTTTTCCGTAGTCATTCTGAGCATAAATATATTTCTTCATAAATGACCGACCGCTTTTGGATGCCAGTTCATCTTAGTTCTATACAATGTATAAAGCAGTTCAAAAGTGTTCAGGACAACTTAAAAGAAAATGTGCCAGGGAAAGAAGAAGCCATTGTGCATTTAAACCTATGAACTTTAGTAAAATGGACAGGTTTTTTGCTGCTTCAAGTAAAAATCTTGCTCCAATCCCTTTGTTCTAGCACGTCGCATAATCATCCATTATCTTCCTAGAGTGGAACCAATTGCATGAGGCTCCCGGACAATAGCGGACTCTGTGGAAGTTGATAATGTACGCAGCCTTTCCCTCGCATAGCGAAGAGGCTATTTCCGGACTTGACCTGGCAGATCACCATGTGGGTGACCTAACTGTTGCGCCAACTCCCCAGAGTATTGCATAAAAATCTGTTTAGTTTCAAATATCCCTAAATACGACACATTGATTATTTATTGTTGAAACATATATTTTGATGCTACGACTGAAGCATAAAAAAATCATCATTATAATATATAAGTTATAATTCCCACTAAAGGAAAAAGTATACAAATTCATCATATTCTAATGACAACTGTTATTTTAACAACTTTATGCTTTAAAAACTAATAATTATTTTTCATTTCCAGAGCTGTAAAGTTTCTGGATCGAAACATACAACCAGCGAGCTGAGTATATCTATTAAAGAACCTTCCAGTCTATTCGTAGTTGATTCTACCAGACAAGGGAACCTAACACATCATATTGATCAGCATATCCCTGAAAGAAAGATTCAGCTCTTTTCTGGCACATCAAATCCTCAACTTGCCAAGGTAATACTGCTACACATGTAATATTGTTGTAATTTACCATAGACGAATGATGCATAAATATTTTATTAATTATTGTATATTTTGGAAGTTGTATTCAATATATGTGTGTGTGCGCACGCGCGCGTGCGCTGTGTGCGTGTGTGTGCCTGTGCATGTGTGTGTTATATTTTGTAAACTATTTATGCAGTATACTCACTTTTGATTAAAATAGAAAAATATATTTTGATGGAAATGATAATCAACAATTCATTTATGTAAATATATGTCATGCAACCCTCCATATTAGCACGGATTAGAAATCTTAGAAGCAGCAAATAAAAGGAAATAAAAACATATTTGTTTTCAACTCTTATGTGTTACTTCATTTTACTTGAAACAATTATCTTTTCATTCTGAGCCCGTAGTATTTTACATAGAAAGTTCATAGAGGTTATTTAGTTAACAAAACCAAGTCTTGTAACAGTTAAAAGTTTTTATATGTGTGTATCAAAATCAGTGCCATCCAGTACTGATTCTTATGATAATTCTTTTCTCAGTGATATATTATCGGTTTACCACATATCAATATAACAATTCTTTCTACTCAATTTTTTTATGAACATAGGAAATTGCTTTTAGTATGGGTCTGGAGTTGGGAAAAATCAAGATTAAGCGTTTTGCTGATGGAGAGGTGTATGTACAAGTTCAAGAGAGTGTTAGAGGTTGCGATGTGTTTCTGGTGCAATCAACCGGTCGTCCTACAAATGAGAACATTATGGAGCTTTTAATCATGATTGATGCATGCAGAAGAGCTTCAGCAAAAACTGTAACTGCTGTGATTCCATATTTTGGATATGCTAGAGCCGACAGAAAGGTATTTTCCCCCCATCTAAATGCTGTTATATTTTTCAGGGCTAAAAGCGCCCTTTGATATATACTTATTTTGAATTATGGTCAGTGGTTGGTGGTGGGGAGATTGTTCGATGCTACCATTATAACACCCAAATCTTCAATAACAACTGAAACTCGCTAGGTTTCAATGCTATGTTTTACTTTGTGAACATTTGTGGTTAATTATGTAAATTAGTTTTTGTTTTGGGTATAGTAATGAGAGAGTATTGACGGTTATCTACAAAAAAATAGTGAAACGAAATTTCCTATTATGGGTCAAATCATCTCATCATTCCACACGGGTTTCATTGAGAAGACAGATTGAGTACTCATAACGTTCTGCCAGCTCAATTTGATTTTGCAAATTAACAAGAATATTCGAGATTCAAACACTGTCATAAAACTTGATAAGGTCAAAGCCTATGATATGATATACAAGGTCTTAAGGGCTTTTACATTTCCAGATATGCTCATATCATAGGCATGATTTGAAGTATCATGTCAAACTGATGGTTTTCCATTCTAGTTAATGATGCATCAAGGGATTTTTGAAACCAAGGAGAGGCGTGGGGTAGGTGGTCTTTTTTCACTGTTTTTATTTTTTTTCTGTCATTAGAGTAGAAGTTCTGAACATGGGCATCCATAAGCTGATTCGGAAAGGAGAGATTGGTAGTTTTACTTTTCCTAGCAGATATCCCATGTTGTCATCCTTATTTTTTGCGGATGGCATTATGATCTTGAATAGTTATAAAAAATCTACCTGAAGATTTGTATGTTTTTTGGTAAAATATGAAGAAATTTTGGAGCAAAAGATTAATAACACCAACATGTACTTCTCTTGGCTGTCATCTGTTTACAGGATTCAAAATATTTCTTCTGCCCGCTCATACTTTCTCTTGGAGCAAAAGATTAATAACACCAACATGTACTCCTACTTAGTCGACATTTAATTGTTTTTCCTTTATAGACCCTTAAGCGTGAGTCAATTGCTGCCAAACTAGTCGCCAACTTGATAACGAAGGCAGGTGCTGATCGTGTTCTTGCTTGTGATCTTCATTCAGGGCAGGCATTGGGATACTTCGATATTGGTATTGATCATGTGTTTGGACAGGTACTTTTCATCACACATGTGATTTAGTTGCATTCTCATAATTCCTCATCATTATAAAGTCATAATAATCATACAAGTAGTTGCTGTAAAATGAATTACTAGCTAAAAACTGAAATTCACAAATGTCGACAAGATTTTAGAGTAGTACATCAGTTAAACATTTTCCATATACTTATTATTGCAAGTATTTTAAGAATAGGTTTTATAATGATTTTTAATCATTTGGATCACTGTATGGAAATCTCACTTTATTTTTTGTTTACACCGGCATGATTTGAAATCTCACTAGTTCATTTTGGTCCTTTTATACATAAAGTGAGATTTCACCATGTTGGTGACTAGTTTTCAAAAGAAATTGTTTTTGTTAAAAGTATAGCAACCTGGTCCAATGTGTTAAAAATATTTATACTTCATAATCATTGGTTGATATATAGTAATCGCCAGTTCACCTGGGCAGTGAGAAGTATATAAGTTGTTTTAGGTAAGCTTGGCGCAACATGGTAAAAAACGGACTAAGAAGTTGTCTAAACATATTATCAATTATGTTTAGTTCTTGTTTTCATTCATTTTGTGTCGAATGTTTTGAAAGATCACGTTAATCTTTTCATGGTGAGTTTGGTATGTAACTCATTTTATCTCCGTAGCCTGTGATTCTCGACTATTTGGTTAGTAAAAATATATCTACTGAAGATCTGGTGGTTGTCTCTCCTGATGTTGGGGGTGTTGGCCGTGCACGTAGTTTTGCCAAAAAGCTAAATGATTCACCTTTGGCTATTGTGGATAAAAGGCGACATGGGCATAACATATGCGAGGTAAGATATATAATCTTAACTGTTAATTTTAAACCAGTTTCATGATTTATTCTAATTTTATGAATCATACGCATACATTATTCCTATTGCAGGCGTTTTGCATAAACTATGTTTTTTTAATGTTTTTTTTTTTTGAAACAAATTGACTGATTCATTACGATGTGATGAGTTTATCTTCGTAGGATGCAAACGACGATGTTGGTAGTATTATCTTTGTTGGTCCAATCATTCTATGATTATTATTTTTGTTAGGTGTGGCTCGTGTCGTGGATTGAATGGATAACTCCCACATCACAAAAAATATGACATATAACATGATATATATGTGGAATTGATGACATAAAGCATGGTGAATTTTTTTTGTTGCAATCAAGTGTTGACAAGACTAAGTATATGCTCAAAGTGATGACCTAACGTGGTATAAACGGGGGAGACAATTGGATAGTAGAAGATTTAAGAGGAACTATCGTTTGAGAAGAATGACATGCTTCTTTAAATAAAAGTAGAATGAAGCCGGATCTTAAAAAGAAATGAAATTAATTAGGAAAACTGACAATCAATTTAGTATAAATTTTAAAACATTTTCGTTTTTTCAAAGATTTGATTTACCTTTAATTTAATGTAGATATGTATCTCATTCTATGAAAAAATGCACTCAAAATATTCATAGCTTTCGCAAACGAATTCAATCATTATCTGTGAGTTGTTGGATCAGCGTCCGATGGTGCTAAATAGCTGGGACTAAGCTAATCAATGCTCAAACTTGGTCGTTGAGAAGTGACTTAATCATCATATCTGAATGATTATCCATAGAATCCATCTTCAACAACTTGATCTTGCTTCGTTCTTCCACAAGCATAAGGAAGAAGCCTCTGTCATCACTGTGCTTCGTACGAGAACTATAAATTTGATTCTCTATAAGATCAATCACACTCTGACTGTCTGCAAGTAGCTCTATTGTCCGCTGCACCATAGAAAGATCATTCAATAACTGAAGTAAATATAATCCCTTCTTAGTTGCTTCCACAATCGATATCAACTTGGCTTCGGTAGTCGACAAAGCTACTATAGACTGCAGCTTTTTTCTCCATGAAATCTAGCCTATGCCAAGTGTAAAAACATAACTCAACGTTGATTTCTGTCCATTCCTATCCACAACATAATCTGAATCACACTAACATCTAAGAGAGATGTCGCCATCTACTCTACCATACAAAAAACCAACTGATGAAGTGCCACGAAGATATTTAAATATCCATTTCCTGGCTTGCCAATGTTCTTTGTCTAGATTAAACATATATCGACTCACAACAACCACTTCATGGGCCAAATTTGGTCTCGTGCACTCCATCACATATATAAGACTACCAACAACACTAAAATAAGTTATATCTTCCATATATCTCTTGTCTCTATTCGATGAAGGAGATAATTCTTTTGACAACTTAAAATAAGAGCCTAATGGAGTGCCAACCAGTTTAGCTTTTTTCATACCAAATCGAGCGAGGACCTTCTCGATGTACTCGCCTGAGTGAGTCTCAAGTCTCTTCGTTTCCTATCTCTGAATATCTCCAGACCTAAAACTCTTCGTGCTTTTCCCAATATTTCATATCAAACTCTTTGCCGAGCTCTGCTTTCAACTTAATAACTCCGACTATACTCTGAGATGCAATCAACATATAAAAAAAGATATCATATCTCCATCACACCTAAAATAAATATACTGGCCTTTGAAGCTTTTAGAATAACCCTGTGAAAGCATAAACTTATCAAATCTCTTGTACCATAGTCTAGGAGATTGCTTATGTCCATGTAGAGATTTGTTAAGTTTACAAATATAATCTAGCCTGCTACTATCAATGAACCACTATGACTAGCAAATAAATCTCTTCATCTAAATCACCATGCAAGAATGCAGTATTGACATCTGGTTGCTCAAGTTCCATATCATAATGAACAACTAATGCCAAAAGAATACAAATGTATGTATGTCTAACAACTGGAGCAAAGATATCATGATACACTACCTCTTTCTTTTGAACATACCTCTTTGCTACTAACCTTGCTTTGTATTTGAAATCACCATTGCTGCCATCTTTCACTCTATAGATTCACTTACATCTAATTGGCCTTTTGTCGGTGAAAAGATCCATCAAATTTGAAGTATGATTTCTTTTTTGCAAAGATTCAATCTCTTTCTCGATTAAAGCTAATGGACCGAAACTATCAACTAATGCAATAACGACTGTATAATCGCTGGGCTCATCATGGACAACATTCAATGCATATGCTGCAATGTCATCGAAGTCGATGTCTTCCATGCTCAATCCAACAAAATCGTCAAACCATCTAGGCTTTTTCCTCTGTCTAACACGTCTAGTCTTTGAACGAGCTCCATCGTGAGTCTGATCCTCTGTATTAACATCCGTACTATCCTCATCAACCACGGTGCCATGAGAAACACCATCTGTACCTCTATGGAAAGAATATGAATTTGACTTATCTTGTATTTAGTATTCAAGAATCTATCCTCATAATGTATTGGATGGGAAAGGTTCTACCTTCAACATAGCTTTCTCATTAAAAGTCCATGCCGGCTGATAATAATCTTCTTGCTGATAGGACACCACATCCTATATCCTTTCACTCTCCTTCTATAACCTAGAAAGATGCACTTGTGAGCTTTAAGTTCCAGCTTTCCTTTACTCTTATGCACATAAGCTGAGAATCCAAACACTCTGAGAAACGAATAACTAACAGGCTTTTCTTTCCATAGTTCTTCAGGGATCTTCATGTCGATGACAGTAGAAGGTGTGCGGTTGATAAGGAAAGTCGCCATAGATAAAACTTCAACTCAAAACCCCTTCTTCAACTTAGCAGTCGATCCGAAGCAACAAGTTCTCACCAACAATGTTCGATTCATCATTTCGGCAATCTCATTAGACTTAGGGTCGTCAGGTGTGGTATAATGCCTTTAATGTCTTTGGACTTATAAAAATCGATGAATTTCTGTAATATGAATTCACAGCCATTATAAGAACGGTGAGCTTTCAACGTCTTTCCTGACTGCTTCTCAACAATAGATTTCTACTTTCGAAACGTGTCAAAGGTTTCACTTTTAGACGGCAGAAAGTATATCCAAACATTACGAAAGAAATTGTGTATAAATGAAACAAAATATACGATTCCATCTAAAGATGGGCAAAAGGAGGACCCTCAAATATGTATGAACATACTCTAAAACAGCCTTCGCCTTGTGCTCTCTAGTACCAAAAGAAATCTTTGTCTGCTTGTCAAGAACACACTGCTTGTAAAAACCAAGCTTTAAATAATGAACACCATCAATCAAACCTTTGCTTTCTTAACTCATCCAAACCGCACTCACTAATATGGCTCATCCGTAAATGCCACAATCTAGGAGAATCTGAATTAGTCGAAGTAACAGAACCTGATTCACCAACTATAGTAGCGCCCTTCAATAAATAAAGATTTCCCGCCCTCACACCATTCACAACAATCATGGAACTCTTTGGTATCTTCAATCTCTCTCCTTCAACTAATATCTTCAACCCAAGCCTACTCAGACCCCTAACAAAAATCAAGCTCCTCCTCAAATCAGGTACATGTCTAACATCAGTAATCGTAAAAATAATACTATCAAACATTTTGACCTTCACACTACAAACACCAATCATACGGCAAGAAGCATTATTGTCTATTAGAACCTCTCCTCTATTAATCTCACGGTATTTAGAGAAACAGTTTTTATCAGGTGTCATATGATAGGATGCGCCATAATCAACAAGCCATAAGTTGATCTTTCCAGAAGAGCCAGAAGTTGTAAACATATCGGTATCACTATCTGTATCCGATGTCACTGCAGTAGGCACCGAAGCTTGCTTTGTGTTTTTTCTTTCATCCTTCGAGCTTGGACATTGAGCTAAAAAGTGTCCGGTTTCTTATAATAACTGCAGTCAATCGATTAGGCCCCATAGACTGAGACCTTGACTTATTTCGATCTCCACCATACTTTAACTTGCCATGACTTTTAGCCCTCTGAACAAACAAGCCCTCTGAGTCACTGTCTATATTAGTTTTTGTCAATCTATCTGTCAACACCTCATAATGAAGATCGGCTTTAACATCTGACAGACTAATCTTATTGCGACCATATATCAACGTGCTCCATGAGATTGGTTCTAGGCTTCATCTTAAATGAATAAAGCTGTTGCTGAAGAATAATCCGATTTGTGAGACTTGTCTTGATATGCATCAGATAATGCATCCCATAATTCTTTTGCCGTCTTCTTTGGAGAAAACTCTCTAAGAACTTCATCTGAAAGACTTAACTGGATTGTTGTAAGAGCTTTATCTTTCATCTTTTCCATCTCTTCCAAAACATTAGCCTAACGTTCTTCGATTTCTTAGGCGCAGAAACAATCTTATAAGTCTTCTTCTTTTTCAACACTGCCTTCATTTTCATCTTTAAAGTTCCAAAATCTTCCTTTCCACCAAAACGTATAACACCAGATCTTTCAATAGATTCTCTAGAATTCGCCATTAATGCCCAAGCAGAACAAAAACCCTGGCTCTAATACCGAATTGTTGTGAAAAATGTGGGAATGATTTACCACTAATATGCGAAAGTGATCAACCAGGATCAAGTTTTGTCGATTGAACACCAATGCAAATTCAATATTAATTACGCTGTCATACAAAATCAAATAACAGAAAGAAAAAACACAGAAGATTTAACGTTGTTTGGATTTGTATTTCACGTCCATGGAGATCCAACGACTTTTTTACTTCACAATTTAGAGAGAAGAGATTATAAAAGGTAGAGATGTCTTAAAGAAAAGAAATCTTATCTCTATTATAAATCCACAGAAGAATATTTAAGATGAACTATTGTTTGAGAAGAATGAGACGTTTTTCCAATAGCTTGAGGTTCCTTAAATAGGAGTAGAATGGAGCTAAATCGTGGAAAGAAATAAATTTAATTAGAAAAGCAGACAATTAATTTCGTACAAATTTTGAAACATTTTCATTTTTTTAAAGATTTGATTTGTCTTTGGTTTAATATACATACCTCTCTCCTTTTATGATAAGATGCACATATCTAGTTTTCTCTTATTGTACATTTGAATAATCAATTAATTAAATTAACTGATTTGTATCATTTTTCTTCTAAATGCTGGTAACTTTGAATCATATTTTCAACGCTCCATCTTGACTCAAAATATTCATATATCCCTTAAACGGGTTCAATCATCTATGAGTTGTTGGATCAGCGTCCCATGGCGACACGTAACTGAGACTATGCTAATCAAGTTTAAGAAGTACTCAAGCTTGTCCTTGGAAAGTGACATAGTCATCATATCTGATGCAGCAGATATTAACGATTGACGACGAAATGAAGATTTCGTGTCAAACTAATCGAAAAACGATTAGATGAAGTAATATAAATCGATGGATTGAAAGATACCGAATGCCCAAATTCGTTGATCTTCAAAAGATACCGAATTCTAGCTATCTTCAACACGTTGATCGCGCACGATACCGTGTTAAAAGATCTACGATTTTTCGACGTTGATCTCGCGCACGAGATTCCGTGAATCGGCTTCAAATCCGTTGATTCGAGCGCACTCGAACACCGCAAATGGAGATAGGAGATAACACTCAACTACCAATTTTAAAAGTGGCACAAAGCACACAAACACAAAGTTTTATTCAAAATCAACCTAGTTTACAAATGACACAACCCCCATATTTATAGGTCGTTTACAACTCAACACTGAACTCAGCCGACCTAACATAGGTTGCGACCTACGACCTAACATAGGTAGATAACGATCTATCAACACGCGACTCAACACTTATACATGTAGGTGACTCAACGACCTACGACTTTAGTACAAACATTACAAACACAACACATAACAATATGTACAACATCCACGCGACCTAACAACACAGTTCAATACAACGACTTAACAATTTACAACCATGCGACCTAATCATCAGCGACATAAGAAACCCCTCCAGGAGCGACTTAGCGACCTATCTCCAGAAGCGACTTAAGGAGGCTCGCGACCTATAGAGAGTAGCATGTGATGGCGACTTAAAATAAGCGACCTTGCGACCCAAGCTCCACGCGACCTGAAGTAAACAACGACATAAGGCCCGAGCGACCTGAAACTGAGCGACCTAGCACGCTAAGTCGTTGGCAACTTAAAACATGTAAACCATGATGCGCTGTTTCACTAGGTCGTTCGCGACCTATCTTTGCATCGCTAGGTCTTGAATGCCTTGGTGTCTGATGTGTTCCCTTGCGAGTGACCTTCACTAGGTCGTGAGCGGCCTAAGGCCTTTGAGCGACCTTCACTAGCTCGTGAGCGACCTAAACGACTCAATTCCATTGAGTTGGTAGATTGCGCTGCATCATCCTCCCCCGGTTGACAAGAATTCGACCTCGAATTTGCATTTTCTTCTTCCTTGACAGGCTCATTCCCATGAAACGGAATCAAGTATTTGACATTGAAAACATCAGACGTATGAACATTATCCGACAATCTCAACTGATACGCATTCTCATTGATTTTCTTCACGATCTCTAAATGACCAATCCTTCTAGCGGCTAGCTTGTCATATGTTCCTACTGGAAAACGATCTTTCGTCAAAACGGCGTGAACCAAATCATCTTCTCTGAAGTTCACACTCCTTCGTTTCTTATCTGTCAATTGTTTGTACTTCTCATTTGATGCAAGCAATCATTCTTGAACAACTTTGTGGCATTCTTGCAAATCATTCACCAAATCACTAGCCCGTTTAATAACCCATTTCTGAAATGGAACTATCGATAAGTCCAAGGTCCCTTTGGAATTATTGAATAGACAATCTGAAATGGACTGAAACCAGTACTGCGATTAACAGCGTGGTTATGTGCAAATTCCGCCTGACATAATTTCATATCTCAGCTCTTCAAATTATCTTTCACAAGACATCTCAATAAGTTTCCCAACGATCTATTCACCACTTCCGTTTGCCCATCTGTTTGCGGATGATAGACGCTACTAAACTTCAACTTAGTTCCAACCATTTTCTATAAACTCATCCAAAAGTGGCTCAGAAAACGAGTATCTCTATTTGAAACAATAGATTCAGGTAATCCATGAAGTCTATAGATCTCTCTGAAGTATAACTGAGCGACATTAACGATATCTGCAGTCTTCTTACACGCAATAAAATGTACAATTTTTGAAAATCTATCCACCACAACAAATATAGAATCATTTTCTCGCTGAGTTCTTGGCAAACCCAACACAAAATCCATACTGATATCAACCCATGGTCTGATAAGCACAGGTAATGGCATATATAATCCCGCATTCGTAGCTGTTCCCTTGAAAACTTGGCAGACATGACATCTCTTCACAAATCTTTTAACTTCTTTTCTCATTGACGGCCAAAAATAAGATTGAGAAATCAATTGCAATGTACGATCTCTACCCACATGACCTTCTTCATGCAATTCTTTCACAATCTTCATTCGTAAACTGCAATCTAGTATACACAATTGATTTCCTTTGAAAAGAAAACCATCCACCAATACAAACTCATCCGTCTTTCCCTTTTTGACTTCATCTACAAACTCCGCAAAGTAAGGATCTTCAATAAACAATTCTGGCAACACATCAAACCCGGTCACTTCAACTTTCATTGTAATCAATAAATGATTTCTCCTGCTCAATGCATCTGCTACGCGATTCGTAATTCCCGACTTATGTTTCACTACAAATGTAAATTGCTGCAAGTATGCAATCCACGATGCATGCCTAGCTGCTATCTTGTCATGCCCTTGCAAATGTTTCAACGCCTCATGATCAGTATATAACACGAACTCCTTGTGAAACAAGTAATGTCTCCAGTGTTTCACGGCTTGCACAATAGCATAAAATTCCACATCATATGTATTATATCTCATCTTTGCTCCCGAAAGCTTCTCACTGAAATAAGCAATATGACGTCCCTTCTGACTCAACACCCTTCCAATCCCAACCTTCGATGCATCAGTATGTAACTCAAACAACAACTGAAAATCCGGCAAAACTATAATTGGTGCTGTCGTCAAAAGTTCCTTGATTCGCTCAAAAGCTAACTCTGCTTCCTCTGTCCATACGAACTTCTTTCCTTTCATGCAATCGGTTACAGGTGCCATCACACTGCTAAAATGTGGAATGAATCTTCGATAAAAAGATACCAACCCATGAAAGCTCCTCACTTCAGTAATTGTCTTGGGTTGTGGCCAACTCCTGACAGCTTCCACTTTGCTTTCATCCACTTGAATACCCTCCTTCGACAGAACATATCCCAGAAACAAAACACTGTGCGTCATGAACACGCACTTCTTCGTTGCTGCATAGAATTGCTCCTGTCGTAGAATAAACAGCACTTCTCGCAAATGCTGGATATGCTCTTCCATACTCCCACTATAGATCAAAATATCGTCAAAGTAAACTACTACGAATTTCCAAATAAATGGTCTGAAAATCTGGTTCATCACTCTCATAAAAGTACTAGGAGCATTTGACAAGCCAAACGGCATAACCAGCCATTCGTATAGACCTTTCCTCGTTTTAAAAGCAGTCTTCCACTCATCACCCGGTCTAATACGAATCTGATGGTATCCACTCTTCAAGTCAATCTTTGAGAACACAACAGCCCCACTCAACTGATCAATCAAATCATTGAACCTTGGCATAGGAAACCTGTATCTCACAGTGATCTTATTTAGAGCCCGATTGTCCGTACACATTCTCCACGAACCATCCTTCTTCGGTACCAATAAGGCTGGCACTGCACAAGGACTCAAGCTCTCCTGAACACGCCCTTGTTCTAACAACTCCTCCACCTGCCTTCTCAGTTCCTCATGCTCCTTAGGACTCATCCTATAGTGTGGCCTGTGAGGTAATACCGTTCCTGACACAAGATCAATCTGATGCTGAATATCTCTCAACGGTGGTAACTCCTTTGGCAACTCTTCAGGAAACACATCTCTGAATTCTTCCAATACCGGCTTTACTCCCTCTGGAACTTCAACAGATTCAGTAGTTTCATGTCCAATCAACAAGAACACCTCTGGACTCTCCTCTACTTCTCCAACAAACTCCTTCAAAGTCAACAAAGTCTTCAGTTCCTCAATCTCTTCCAACTTGCTTTCTTCATATTGTCGCTTCTTAGGAACTAAAGTGATTTTTGTGCCTTTGAACATGAAACTGTAGCTGTTGGTTCGTCCATCATGTTGCACAGCTCTATCATACTGCCACGGTCTCCCCAGCAATAGATGACATATATCCATATCCACAACATCACACCAAATCTCATCTTTATATTTTTTCCCAATCGAAAAGTTTACACAAGCTCTTCGATTAACCTTCACTCACCACCTTTCCTCAACCATGCTAATTTGTACGGTTTAGGATGCTTCTCCGTCTTTAGCTCTAATTTCTTCACAACTTATGTAGAGATGATATTGTCACAACTTCCCGCATCAATAACAAACTTGCACACCCTTCCCAAGATAGTACATGTTGACCGAAAGATGTTACTCCTCAACCAACTTGAATCATCCACTTGCTTTGGTGTCAAACAAGATCTTCTCATCATCAAATTACGTCCCTCGTCTCCCGACAATAATTCTTCCTGTTCATCCCCCTCAACTGGACTAGAATAACCTTCACCAACATCCTCATCTTCCACTTCAGCAATCATAGCTCGTTTCTTAGACTTCGGACATTCATTGCTCTTGTGACCCACTTCCTGGCAATTATAACATTTGAAACTGTTGTTGATCTTTGCCTTCGCAACCTCATTCACAACTGGTTTACTGACAGTTTTAGAAACATTGGAACTCCCACTAGCACCCTTGTTCTGAGTGTTGTAACTTGAAAATACACCACCTCCTCGTCTTCCCTGCTTCTCCCAAGCGAACGATTTCTGGTGCGCTTCAGCCACAGATCTAGGGTCAAACATATTCACCATATCTTGAATCTGCACTCTCAACCCTCATACAAATCTAGCGGTCAATTGTTCCTGTCTCCATGATATCATTCCTTGCAATCAATTGATAAAATTCGTCCGCATAATCATTCACCGACTTTGTTCCCTGTCTCAAGTTCTGCAATCGCTGATACATAAGAGATTGATAATTATAAGGCAAGAAAGTAGCCTTCATTAACTTCTTTATCTTCTTCCATGATTCAATCTTTGACTTTTCCATTCTCTCCCTTATAAGTTTAGTTTGCTGCCACCATGCCATAGCTCTACCTCTCAAACGAGTAGCAACCAACTTAACTCTACGATGCTCAGGAACTTCCTTGAAGTCAAAAATTTCTTCAACATTTGATAACCAATTCAAGAATTCTTCAGCTACCATACCACCCTTGAATTCTGGAATTTCCATCTTCATCCCCGACTCCCATTTACGATCATCTTCTACCTCCCGATAGTGATTTCGTACATGGTCTTGATCTCGATAATAAACGCTACATCTATCACCATCTTCATCATAATCAAATGTACTTCGATATCGATCTCGACCATCAACTTCTCTTCGATCATACATATTTCTTCTACTATGTCTTTCATCATCACGATGAGGTTCATGTTCATACTCCCGTGGAGTCCTTCTTTCTTCATGTCTATATTCATGGTGATCTCTTCTCATAGAAACTGAAGATTCTCTCCTTTCCCGAAAAGATTGTGGCGACACCCTCCTCGCTTCCGCAACCGATGGCGAAACTCTGTTTCCTCCATGGTTCGAGATTGGTGACCTCCTTTGACTTTGATTCATATCATTCATCAATTTCTCTAACTTCCCAATACCTTCATCAATCTTTTCATTGATTCGTTGTTCCATTTGTTCAGCTTCTTCTCTTCTATACAACACTTCAACATTTTGATGACGGTTAGCTCTTCTCGGCGGCATGATTAAATCAAATAATCTTCAACAACTTGTCTTAAACTTCAAAATGACGCACGGCTTCAACTTGAACAAATCTCCCACAAGCTTGAACAAGTTTGGCTCGGCTTTGATAAAGCTTCAACACTTCAACACTTCAAATAGCTCGGCTTTGCTTGATTTAGCTCGGCATTGACTCTTCAAACTCTTCTCCTTGCCTCCAAAGACTCGGCTTAGCTATGATTGGCTAAGTCTGGCTCTGATACCAAACTGATGCAGCGGATATTAACGATTGACGACGAAATGAAGATTTCGTGTCAAACTAATCGAAGAACGATTAGATGAAGCAATATAAATCGATGGATTGAAAGATACCGAATGCCCAAATTCGTTGATCTCCAAAAGATACCGAATTCTAGCTATCCCCAACACGTTGATCGCGCACGATATCGTGTTAAAAGATCCACGATTCTTCGACGTTGATCTCCCGCACGAGATTTCGTGAATCGGCTCCAAATCCGTTGCTTCAAGCGCACTCGAACACCGCAAATGGAGATAGGAGATAATACTCAACTACCAATTTTAAAAGTGGCACAAAGCACACAAACACAAAGTTTTATTCAAAATCAACCTAGTTTACAAATGACACAACCCCCCATATTTATAGGCCGTTTACAACTCAACACTGAACTCAGCCGACCTAACATAGGTTGCGACCTACGACCTAACATAAGTCGATAACGACCTATCAACACGCGACTCAACACTTATACATGTAGGTGACTCAACGACCTACGACTTTAGCACAAACATTACAAACACAACACATAACAATATGTACAACATCCACGCGACCTAACAACACAGTTCAATACAACGACTTAACAATTTACAACCATGCGACCTAATCATCAGCGACATAAGAAACCCCTCCAGGAGCGACTTAGCGACCTATCTCCAGAAGCGACTTAAGGAGGATCGCGACCTATAGAGAGTAGCATGTGATGGCGACTTAAAATAAGCCCTTGCGACCCAAGCTCCACGCGACCTGAAGTAAACAACGACATAAGGCCCGAGCGACCTGAAACTGAGCGACCTAACACGCTAAGTCGTTGGCAACTTAAAACATGTGAACCATAATGCGCTGTTTCACTAGGTCGTTCGCGACCTATCTTTGCATCACTAGGTCGCTTGAATGCCTTGGTGTCTGATGTGTTCCCTTGCGAGCGGCCTTCAATAGGTCGTGAGCGACCTAAGGCATTTGAGCGACCTTCACTAGCTCGTGAGCGACCTAAACGACTCAATTCCATTGAGTTGGTAGATTGCGCTGCATCAATATCTGAAGGATTATCCATTGTATCCACCTTCAACAACTTGATCTTGCTTTGTTCTTCCTCAAGCATAAGGAAGAAGCCTTTAACATCAATGTGCTTTGTACAAGACTATAAGCTTGATTCTCTACAAGATAAATCGCAATTTGACTGTCTGAAAGTAGATATGTTGTCCGCTGTACCATAGAAAGATCATCCAAATACCGAAGTTAATATAATCCCTCCTTAGTCGCTTCCACAATCGATGTCAACTTGGCCTCCGTAGTCGACAAAGCTACTATATATTGCAGCTTTGATCTTCACGAAATCGAGTCTATGCCAGGTGTAAAAACATAGTCCGACGCTGATTTCCGTTCATTGCTATCCCCAGCGTAATCTGGATCACAGTAACCTCTAAGAGAGATGTCACCATCTACTCCACATTCAACAAGCGAACTGATGAAGTGTCACGAGGATATGTAAGTATCCACTTCGCTGCTTGCCAATATTCTTTGTCTGTGTTAGACATATATCGACTTATAACACCCACTGCATGTGTCAAATCTAGTCTCGTGCACTGACCACTAACAACATTAGAATAAGGTATATCTTTCATGTACCTCTTGTCTTCATCCGATGAAGGACATAATTCTTTCGACAACTTAAAATGAAAGCCTAATGGAGTACCAAACAGTTTAGCTTTCTCCAAACCAAATCGAGTGAAGATCTTCCGATATGTTACGCCCGAGTGAGTCAACTTTCTCCGCTTTCAATCTCTGAATATTTCCATATCCAAAAAATTTGTGCTTTTCCCAAATCTTTCGTATCAAACTTTTTGTCGAGCTCTGCTTTCAACTCAGTAACTTGGACCATGCTCTAAAATGCAATCAACATGTCATCAACATATAACAACGGATATATTATATCTCCATCACACCTTCTAAAATAAACGCTACGGTCTTTGAAGCTTCTAGAGCAACTATGTAAAACATAAACTTATCAATCCTCTTGTACCGCGGTCCCAGAGGCTGCTTCGGTCCACGTAGAATGCAGTTTTGACATCTTGTTGCTCAAGTTTCGTATCATAATGAGCAACTAATGCCAAAAGAATACAAATGGATGTATGTCTAATAACTAGAGCAAATATGTCATGATACTCTACCCCTTTCTTCTGAACATACCTCTTTGCTACTAACCTTGCTTTGTATCTAAAATCACCATTACTGTCATCTTTCACTCTATATATCCACCTACGTCTAATTGCCCTCTTGTTAGTGGAAAGATGCATCAAATCCAAGTATGATTTTTTCTTCAAAGATTCAATCTTCTCTTCCAAAGCAACTAACAAAATAGAACTATCAACTGATGCAATAACGTCTATATAATCTCTGGGCTCATTATAGACAACATTCAATACATATGTTGCAATGTCATCAAAGTCAATGTCTTCGATGCTCAATCCAACAAAATCACCAAGCCATTTAGGCTTCTTACTCTGTCTAACATGCCTAGTCTCCGAACAAGATCCACCTTGAGTCTGATTCTCTATACTACCATTATCAACCACGGTGTCATCGAAAACACTATCTATACCTCTATGGAAAGAATCAGAAGATGATTTGTCTTGTGTTTAGTATTCTGAATCAGTCCTCATACTGTCATCGGATAAGGAAGGCTCTACCTTCAAGATAACATTCTCATCAAAAGTCACATGCCCACTAATAATAATCTTCTTGCTGATAGGACACCACATCCTATATCTTTTCACTTATCTTCTATAACCTAAAAAGAGATACTCGCAAGCTCTAGGCTCCAGCCTGCTTTCATGCACATTAGCTGGACATCCAAATACTCTGAGAAACGAATAAGCTAATACGCTCTCCTTTTCATACGTATTCAAGGATCTTCATGTCCACGACAGTAGAAGGTGTGCAGTTGATGAGAAAAACCGCCATAGATAAAGCTTCAGCCCAATATCCTTTCTTCAACTTAGCCGTCAACCTGAGGCAATGAGTTCTCTCCACCAAAGTTCAATTCATAATTTGAGCAACCCCATTAGACCGAGGGTCGTCAGGCATGGTGTAATTCCCCTTAATGCCTTCAGACTCATAAAAATCGATGAATTCCCATGATACAAATTCATCGTCATTATTAGAATGAAAAACTTTCAACTTCTTTCTTGATTGCTTCTCAACAATGGATTTTCACTTTCGAAACCTGTCAAATGTTTCGCTCTTAGACTGTAGAAAGTATAGCCAAACTTTATGAGAGAAATCGTCTATAAGTAAAACTAAATACCTGACTGCACCCAAAGATGGGCAAGGGGAGGACCCCAAACATCTACATGGACATATTATAAAACAACCTTCTTTTTATGCTCTCAAGCCAATCTTTGAATGATGAACACCATCAATCAAACCTCGCTTTCTCAACTCATCCAAACCGCGTCCATCAATATGGTCCATCCGTAAATGCCACAATCTAGAAGAATCTGAATCAGCCGAAGTAACAGAAGTTGATTCACCAACTATAGTGGTGCAGGCGAGGCAGGGTGACGCGCGGTCTGGGGTGGTGGCCGGAGATTCATGCGAAGAAGGACGGTGACGCGCGCGATCTGGAGTGGTGGCCGAAGGTTTAGTGGAGGGGGAGGTGAAGTGGGTGCGCGCGCGGTCTGGAGTGGGCGTTGGAAGGAGGGGAGATGGCCAGAGGAGGGGAAGTGGTGCACACGAGGTGAAGGCGGTTGGAGGTTCGGTTGAAGCAGTGGTTGAAGGGGAGCTGTAGGGGTGCGACGGTCGGTTTCGGGATCTGGGTGATGCGCGAGGTAGCGCGCGACGGCGGAGGGGACGGTGGGTGCACGCGCGGTCTGGAGTAGGGGTGGGCGCGGTCGATTAACCGTACAAATCGGTTAATTTTTGCGGTTAACCTAAAATAATATGCGGTTCGGTTAACCGATATTCGGTTAATCGATGTTGGTAGTATCGACCGAACCGCAAAATTTAAACCGCGGTTAACTGGTCACATAGAACGGTTAACCGACTATTATTCGCGGTTAAACGGTTAATCGGTAAAGTTAGAACGGTTAACCGACTGATTGTTTGCAATTTTGAAATGTTTGCATAGCTCAGCCATCATACACTTAGCTCAGCAATAAATAATGATCTATAAAATTTACAATATTATGTATAATCAATTCCCAAACTTGAACATTATAATATATATTATACATTATAATCAAGACCCGCCATCAGCCATCATACACTTAGCTCAGCAATAATGATCTAGAAGATTTGTCAGTTCATAGAAAATACAAATTATACAATAATGATCTAGAAAATAATACAACAATGCTACATGCAGCTAAAATAAAGTCACCATACACTTAAACCTCTTTGTGTGTACAAACCTCAGTCCTTAGTTCATTGCAAATATAAATTATACAATAATGATCTAGAAAACAATGCTGCATGCAGCTAAAATAAAGTCACCATACACTTAAACCTCAGTTCATCACAAGAACTTTCTTCTCCATCCTCGTATTCTTCGACATTTTCTGAAAATTAAATAATAAGAACTTATCAGTTTGTAGATAACACTGAAGAGTATGAACAAATTAAGCCATACATTTATTAGTCTTTATTAATCCAGGTAAAGTTTCAGATGCAGTAGTTACATCTGAATATGTTTATCGGCACAAAGCATGTAGATTGCGTAGAGCACAGAGCACAGAGACTAAATTTTCAGCTAACCTCATTATACCTCTTAAATGAAAGAAGATTAACAAGAACTTTATTCTACATTAAAACCACATAGATCACTCCACTGTGCCATTCAAACCACTACACCATTCAAACCGGTCAGGGAAGTTGTGAATAAAATGAGTTTCAAAGATGCATTGATTTCGAATGAATACAAGGTCTTGTACGCAGTTCCTAAGTTATAGATTTCAAAAATTTATGAACTCCAGTACATATCAGTTTCAATGAATGCCTTTGTACCTCTATCCATTACTAAACTTTCGAGTCTTCTATATGTATGCAAACCTATTAGAAACGAATTGCAGTTTTTTGAAGAGAATATAACGCATTGAGGAAGTTTAGGCTACGCATTGAGAAAGTTTATGCTCAAAAGTTAACATATCGTATAAATGAAATCTATTATGTATAAAAATATGCTCTTTTTAACATAAACTTTAACTACACATGTTAATTTAGCTATTCATTTTCTAATACACAAATGCAAGTTAATGAGGGAACTTCTACTCTGGTTTTAATCAGAGCGTATATGAGGAAGCACCAATCAAGTAGCTCTACCAGTGCATTGCACGAGCTGTGAATGTATTATTAATGTATGTATGAAATATATGGACTAAAATATGTATCCTGCCAACCAACTATTTTCTGCACTGATAATTCAGTTGCTACAACAGTTTGCAAAGTTGTAATGTAATGGGTTCCCTAACAGATATTGAAAATAAAACCAATTCATGCAGACTTAACAATTTTATGTGGATTGTTCATATGTATATGCATGAATACTGATCAATGTAACAGTCCTGCAAATGCATTTGCCTTTGTCAAACTGTAATCACTATCCTGATATTATTAAAATGGTGTAAAATTGAACTCATATTCTTAGTTTTCCTTATAGTTCTTTTTACTTTGATACGACTGAAATCTATCACAAACGGCTATGACGGGTGTCAAATTTGCTTTTAAAATTCGTTTTCTAATGACTGTATGTTCGATATTATTTCTTTGATTTCAGTTATTTTAATTAATGTAATTTACAGGTTTATTCTTCTAAAAAAAATTGCCTGCTGCCACAGAGCAGCAGATATAAAAAAAAGGTTATGTACCTTTGAAAAAAATGCACAATCTATTTAAGTGGTCACTGGAACCAAGCACTGTCCGGCTAAACTTTGTGAAGTCTCTATGTGCTTGCTCATTTTAAAGGTATTAGTTAGTGTCCACATAACAAACACTTAAAGATTACTCTCACATTACTTCCACACAAGAATCTATGTATAAACTATCAATATTACTATATGAAAGTACTAAATGGAAAAAAATAAATAAAGATGCAGTAGCATCATGTGGAATCCTACCAGTTTGAATCAGTGTGTTCCAGATATTTTTTGCATCCAAGTGCAATTTATTTTTTCCACATTACTTTAGATTGGCTATAATTAACCTTGGTCAATGTGATAATGGTAGTTTAAAACTTATGATACACTACAGTACACATGCATATATTTGACTAGTGTTTAAGGAAAACATGAATGTGAGTATATGTCTACACTACAGTACACATGCATATGTTTGAATAGTTAGACTGAAATTGAAATAAACTGAATAAATTGAAGTGAATATACACACTGTGATTAAGGAGATATTTACCATGGCGAAACATTGATGATGGAGATGGACTATCCACGTTGAAAATTGAAGATAATGGCAATTCACATTGATGACCACGCACAAATTCTACATGGAAAACAAATTAGTTAGAGTATTGTATGTAAAATCAAACAAATATCAAACTAGATTATTTTATGAACGCTAATATCACCTGAGAAAGCATCATCGTAATAGTAAACATCATCGTTTGGAACCTCAATCCGGTGGTCGACAAAAATTGGTTTGGACCTTAACCAATTTTGAGTACAAATTAATGCCTCAACCATTCGTGGACTCAAAGTACTACGAAAAGGATCTACAACCCTTCCTCCGGTGCTAAAAGCGGATTCGGAAGCAACCGTGGACACCGGAATAGCAAGGAGATCTCGAGCGACTAGAGATAAAACATGATATTTGGAGCTATTTACCTTCCACCATAGTAAAACATCAAAATCATTTAGTGCATCCTCAATCGGTGCATTTAAATACTTTTCTAGTTCATTGCATTCATTGTCTCGTTGTCGAACTTGTCGTAAAAAAGTATTTTTTTTTCTAGAAAGAACATCACTAACATTCAAAACACTTTCACTATCAATGGAAGTACTAGATCGTGGTTCATCACATGTTTGTGTTCCAAATGTACAATCGCTCACGTAGAAGTCAAACAACCTTATCAAAATATCTTTCACACTTTTTAATATGTCATCTGCAACTACTTCATCTTACATGTCTTCAACACATAACTTCAAAAATTGAAATTTATACCTTGGATCAAGCACACACGTAACAAGTAAAATTTTGTTCATGTTACTTACGCTTCCCCAATATTTGTCAAACTTTGCTTTCATATTAAATCCCATTCTTCCAACATAAGGATTCGTTTTCGCAATCAATGCTCGTAGTTCTTCTTGAATTCCACTTAGCTCGGCAAAACAATCATTTGAGGTAATAGATAAAGTTTTGCTAAATTTTAAAGTAATATCATAAAAATTCTTTAAGATTTTAACAAAAAATTTGGCATTTTTCCAATCCACAGTACCCGGAGGACGAACTTCTTCATCAAAATAAGCAACAAAAATACCATCATTTTCTTTCATATCATCAAAAACCCTTCTGTATTTCAAAGATGCTTCCAACATCAAATACGTTGAATTCCACCTAGTGGGTACATCTAAAACAAGCATAGATTTATTCTCAATTCCCAAACTTGAACACATCTCTCTAAATTTAGAAAATCGTGCCGGAGATGATCTCACAAATCTAACTGCTGTACGAATTCCAACTATAGTATTGTTAATTTCTTTTAGCCCATCATGAACAATTAAATTGATTATATGGGCACAACAACGTATATGAATGAATTCACCATTCAAAACACAACCAACATTATAATCTTTTAATTTGTTTTTCACATAATTGATTGCCACTTCATTTGCACTAGCATTATCAACCGTGATCGACACTATTCTTTTGAGTTCCCATTTTTTGATACATTGGACAATAAATTTTCCAATATTTTCTCCTTTGTGACTAGTAATTACACAAAAATTTATAATCCTTTTATGTAAATTCCAATTTCCATCAATAAAGTGTGCAGTTAAAACCATATAATTCACGTTTTGAATAGAAGTCCATGTATCGGTAGTTAGACAAACACCATGCAATGATTCGGAGAACAATTTTTTAAGAGAATCTATCGAGTCTCAATATAATTGAAGCACGTCTCTACAAATTGTTCTACGTGAAGGAATTTTAAAACTAGGACACAATTACCGACAAAATTCAAGAAAACCTTCACCCTCCACAAAACTAAAAGGGAGTTCGTCAATAATTATCATTCGAGCTAATGATTTTCTACATTCCTCTTTGTTAAATGACCATGTGATAAGAGTGCAACTATCTTCACTATCGCTATTTTTTCCAAAAACTAAACTTTTTTGTCTCTTATCACTGTCACGTGGAATTGACCTACATGATTTTGCTACGTGATAATTCAAATGTGTAGTGCCATTAAATCTAGAATCACATGCAAATTGTTGACCACAGTAGTTGCAAGCACATTTGTTAACTTTGGGATTAATATCTTTAGTAAAATGTTTCCATACCAGAGAAGGCTTTCTAGAAGAAGGCTTGCGATTCTGGTGTAGAGGTGGTTTTGCAACATCGATGTTGTCGTCCCTGGTTTCCTCATCATCTGCTTCTTCCGCATACTTATCATTAAGATCCATTGTTTCTCTAGAAGATCCACATATTTCCACCTGTTTTACAATTGATAAAGACATAAAATTAGCGAAAACAGAAGCATAACTGCAAACATAGCAGACATCCTTATGCTTGACTTTATTATATCTGCTCATGATAACAAAGCATGTGATAGGATGTCATTGAGAATAGAGTTTAACGCTGCAAAGTACTCTTTCAGATGGTAAATTTCATCTAATATCATATTGACGTTACAGGAGCATAAACCCATTACTATTTCATAATCCTCATGATAACTTGAATGAATTTCGATCTGGGTTAGCAAGTCAATTGTATCATGATCCTTGAAGCAAAGTGATATAATGGTCAGGAATTAGCTTACTTTGTGGCGGTTGCCATTTTTGTTTTTAGATTGGAAAATAACCCCCTAAATGGAAAGAGGGATGCAAACGATGTTAGTTACTACTAGCATATCTAAGGTACTAACATGGGCTGGTTATCAATAACAATTTGTATAAGACCATGGATCTATTTATTGTGTTTTCAACTGTAAAATGCCTATTGTCTGCAAAGAAAATTATACTGTCATCTATCTTTGAGCCAACTTCACCATGACTGCAACCACAATCAACGACCTTGCATCAAAATCCACACGCAACTGGCACTGCCCTCATTAACTTTATATATACCAAAATATGTTACGTATGTAGCCTTTTTAATTCCAACCACAATTAAGATTCGTGTATTTTGTAAAACCCATCCTCCTTCTGTAAAATCATGGAATGTAGTTTATAACTCGCAATATGGTCTTCTATAGTATGATCCAAATAAACTTCGATCTTTATCAATCAAACAAATATGTCAAAAGTCTAGTATATACATTATTCAAGCTCTTTCTGATCTCCACCTACCTTATGCATTGATCCCTTGTTCTTTTATTCTCAAATGTAGGTTACTTTTTGACGAAAGAAACACTTTTTGCAGTAAATCTAATTATCTTAAGCATTTAGTCAATACTTTGAATAATCTTGTTTATCATCGCTTATGGTAGCCTTGTAATATCATCAACGACATACCCAATATTTCTCCAACAATTAAGCTGTTATTTTTTACAAGTAACAATGATACTATCATCAAAAATATTTCGAGTAGGTTTACTGATACATACAATAGTTTTTTGCTACCGTTTGAATCTCAGGGATGGATTTATACAAAATCTACACTGGGCTGTTGCCCGAGTTAGAATTATGGAAATTTGACCATTTGATGTTAAAATGAAGTCGACAAAAAATGTGTCATTTAGTTTCATCGTTTGGTTTTTACATCAATCGATAATATAGAAAAAAAATGAGGACCATTTTCACACTTTGATTCAAGACCAGTTGACAATATAAAAATGATAATTCAGTCCACCATCATTCTTTGTTTTTTAAACTGACTGCTAAATATTTCCACCTTAGTCTTTAACCTTTCCAGATCTAATTTAAATATTATGTCTCTCTGCATCAATATAATATACGTTGGAAGAGCAATCTTTCATTTAACCATGCAAGTGTAAGTCTATGTAAAAGAACTAAGAAGCAAAATGAATACAAACAGATCAATAAATACAAAAGAACTAACAGATCAATAAATAATCTCAGAAACGAAAACATGCAAGTGTAAGTCTATTTAAAAGAACTAAGAAGCAACCAAATCACGATTGGAAGTGGAACGATGCAAAATGAAAATCGAACTCACATTTTTTCTCTTCCGGCTATTATTAACCATTGCTGAAATGGGCGATCTGCGGATCTAATGAGCAAAGATTGAAGAGCAAGGCGACACTCGGCGCGGCGGACTGGATTATCACGATTGTGATTCTGAATCTCTGATAAGAACGAAAATTAAATGGTTAAGCAAGGCACTCGGCGCGGCAAATTTGAGTGAATGAAATTGAATACGGAGGGAGTAGTTACTGCTGAATTGAATAGCGGCGAAGGAAAGTAAACTAGGGTTATGCAAGCACGCAGAGTCTCACGAAAGCAATGGGTCGGGTAGCAATTGTTGGGCAGGCCCGATAATTTGAAATATATATTCGGTTAACGGTTAACCGATAAATAACCGCGGTTAACCTTTAACCGAACCGATTTTGGTCGGTTAACATCGGTCGGTTAACCTAAAGTTCGGTTAACCAATTTATTCGGTTAAAGCGGTTCGATTAAGATCGGTTCGGTCGGTTAAGTCGGTTCGGTCGGTTAAATGCCCACCCCTAGTCTGGAGGAGGGGAATGGCGGACGAGGGTGGAGGCGATGAAGAGGTGCATCGGTCTGAGTGAATTTGGTTTCAATATAATTTCTTTTGTAAATTTTTTACAGTGGACAACAAAAAAGAGAGAGGAAGAAATATAGATAAAGGAGAAGAGAAAAGGTTTCGTACCTGTAGCAGATGTGAATGAAATGGGTACATTACTTTTTTCTTTTAATTTGGCAGAGAGACAACGACAGTAAATTATTTGTGAGTTACGAAATATCCTTCCTATTTTCCATGTTAACCACTATTTGCCAACCACCTTCATAAATTCTTTCCAGCTTAAAATTTTTATTTTCAAATTTTGAATGTATGTGGGCTACTAATTTGGGCTGAATATTATTTAACCGGTCTGCTTGGAACGGTTAAATCAGCGCGACGTTTTACGTCGAACTCTGATTTGTACAAATGAATATACCATTTTGATCGGCGCGACGAGACGCTTACAATGATATACAGATATTGGCGATACAACAGTTGTATCAAAACTCAAAATTTACGCCGATTAAATTGTTCGTTTGACAAAACAATTTAAATGGAGCAAGCGACGATGGAATTAGACGAAACGAAGTGCGATGGCTTGACCAGATAAACTTTTACAACATTACTGCGTAAAAATATTTAGATTCGGAAGATGAAAATTTACGCACTTTAAAATGAACTGATATACAATAAACACGCGAACGAAATTTACTGCGATATTTTGCGATGAAACTTTTCCTATATCCATAACTAACTAGACGCATCTTATAAACGAAGTTTGGACGTTAACTGAGAACTTATATAAATTTTAAATTTTTATATTAAAATAATGGATTTAAAATTTTAAATTGGGTCGGAAATTCAGGGTCGTTACAAAGAACTGTAAACACATCGGTATTACACTCTATATCTAACATCACTGTAGACATTGAAACTTACTTTGGGTCTTTTCTTCGTCCTTCGAGCTTGGGACATTAAACAATAAAGTGTCTTGGTTTCTTACAATAATTGCAAATCAATCGATTAGGCCCCTTAGGCTAAGATCTTGACTTATTTCGACCACCATCATACTTTGATTTGCCTTGACTTCTACCTCTCTAAATAGATAAGTCATCTAAGTCATTGTCTATATTTGTTCTCGTCAATCTATCTCTTAACACCTCGTTATGATGATCAACCTTAACATCTGACAGATTAATCTTGCAGCGACCATATATTATGAAATTAACAAAAGCAGTATACTCTTTAGGCAAAAAACACAAGATGATCACTCTTCAGCCTCATCTTTAATCTCAACATCGGCTGCCTTAAGGTTCATAACCAAGGTAGTGCGAGCATCAACGTGCTTTATAAGATCGATTTCAGGCTTCATCTTAAACAAATAAAAGCATTGCTGAAGAATAATCTAATTTGTGGAAGACTTATCTTGATATGCATCAGATAATACATCACATAATTCCTTCGTTGTCTTTTGAGATAACTCTCTAAGAACTTTATCTGAAAGACTCAACTGCATTGTTGTACGAGCTTCATCTTCCGTCTCTACCAAAACATCCGCCTCAATATCTTTTCATTTCTCAGGCATAGAAACAATCTTATTGGTCTTCTCCTTCAACATTGCCCCCATTTTCATCTTTCAAGTTCCAAAATATCGCTTTCAATCAAAACGTGTAACATCATAATTAACACCAGATCTACCAATTGATTTTTCAGAATTTTCCATTAATGCCCAAACAAAACAAAAACGTTGGCTATGATACCAAATTGTAGTCACTGTTTAAGACCTTGGAACTATTGGTCGATATCTCGATCGAGATCTCGTTTCGATCTCCTTCCAAAACGAAACAGCAAATCTCGGTGTAAATCTCGTTTCGAATATATCGGTCGAGATATGACAATATCGGCCGAGATTTTGTTTTTTGTTTTAAACTAAAATCTAAGCCCGCATCCGAGATTCCTTAAAACAGAAATCTTATCTCTATTACTAATCCACAAATGAATAATTAAAAGAAACTATTGTTTGAGAAGAATGAGATGTTTTTTAAATAGAAGTGGAATGAAACCGAATCTTAGGAAGAAATAAAATTAATTAGGAATGCAGACAATCAATTTCGTACAAATTTTGAAACATTTTCAAAATTCTCAAGATTTGATTTGCCTTTGATTTAATGTAGATATATATCTCCTTCTATGAAAAAAATGCACATATCTAGTTTACTCTTATTGTATATTTGACCAATCAATTAATTAAATTAATCAATTTGTTTTCTTTTTCTTCTATATGCCGATAGATTCGAGTCATATTTTCAACACGTTTCAAGTCTAAGAAGTCTGGAAATGGTTGGAGATGATAGTCGAGAGATGAGAAGTGTCACCATTGTAAGAAGTCAGACCATTAGAAGAGGGTGTCTGGATTTTAAGAGGAAGATTGTGGATGGATCTTTATTGATTGCGGTACAGAAGACCATATCTGATAGGGATTGCTTCGGCTCTTTTGTTGGAAAGGAAGTGCAATTTTTATGGAAAATGATGTTTGTTGTAGAGCTACGAGAGAGGGTACAATAAATATTCACATGTTTAATAAAGTGATTTATACTTTGACAGGTATCTGCTATGTTCTTGGTCTTCGGAAGTCATTGGTCTCTTTGGGGCAGTTGACATCCATGGGATGCAATGTGACTATAGAGAAGGATATTTTAAAGGTTCCTAGTGGTGCACTAATTCCGATGAAAGGAGACGTGTTTCAGAATGTGTATCTGCCGATGGAATCCACAATGCTTGGGGAGTCTTGTATTAGAGTAGATAGTTCTCTTGCTTTGTATGCCATCAGACTTTGACATCTTAGTTCGTGTCATATTTCGGAGAAGAACTTGAAATTGCTTTGCGAACGAAATATGATCAAAGGAGAAAGCTTCGACAAATTAGATTTCTACTAAGAGTGTGTTTTGGAAAAGCAGACGAATGTATCTTATGAAGTTAACTTCATAGATTGAAGAGAGTACTTGATTATGTACATACGGATGTCTATAGATGAGTAGCTACCGCTTCCATGAGCAGAGCGAAGTATTTTATTTCCTTCTGTGATGATTTTTCATGGAAGGTTTGGATGTAAGCGATGGATGTCAAATCAAAAATTTTTGTAAAATTTAAAGCTTGAAAGACACCAGTTAAAACTAGCCTGCTTGCAAATTGAAGGTGTTTAGATCTGATAATGATGGTGAACTTATCTCTAGGGAGTTCCTTGATTTTTGTAAGCAGCATGATATTCAGAGATATTTCACCAAATGATCAGCAATCCAATAAGGTTGCCAAGAGGATGAATTAGACTCTAGTTGAAAAAGCCCGTTACTTAAGATTGACTGCGGGTTTATCTAGAGGCGGTTGGACTGAAGTTCTATCGACTGCAGTGCACATCATAAATCAAATTCGTGCTCGGTCATATTTAAGAAGATTCAAAAAGAAAAGAAAAGAGGTAAAGTAATATGTCTTGGTTATTTTCATATTTTTGGTTGTCTTGTGTATGCGCATCATACACCATACACGTGATGATAAGTTGGAGACTAAAACATATATGGGCATATTTATGGGTACACAAATGGAGCCAAAGGTTATCGCATTTGAAATTCTGTTGATAGGATGATTGTGCATTCCACACATGTTACATTTGATGTGTTTGCAATGTTTAAGTCTAATGAGAATTTTCTACCACATTATTGATTCTGATAGGCCTAAAGAGACGAAAGTAGTTCTCACATTTCGGCCTAGCAATAGAGCTGTAGTTGTTGTTGATAGAAGTGAAGATGCAGTTGATGAGGCATCACAAAGTAATCCACATGTGCCTTTTAGTACTGTTGGTGATGTGCATGAAACTATAGGAAATTCAGTTTAAGGTGGAGGTGAAAGAAGTTGAAGCAACGTTATACCTACTCGAGTGAACCTTAAGACTATTAGACCATCTGAGAGGTATGGAGATGGACAGTATGCAAACCTCTACCTCAGTCTTGATGATCAGTTTGACTATTCCCTATACGTTGTTGATGAACCATTTAATCTTGAAGAAGCCATGATGTCAAGTGAGCTCGAAGTGGATTTGCATTATAAAGGAGGAGTTGCAGTCTTTAAAGAAAAATAAGACTTGAGATTTGGTACTACTTCCTTAGCTAAGTCGAGCAACAGGTTGCAAGAGAGTGTTCAAGATGAAGGATGATGAGGGATATAAAACAGTATTAACCGCAAAAGAGCTTTCATATAGAAAGGAAATGAGGTATGGTGAGATATTCACTCCTGCAGGAAGTCATACCTCCATCTGGATTTTGTTTGCCATAGTTGCTACTCATGACTTGCAGTTGGAGCAACTCGATATGAATACCGCTTTCTGGCATGGTAACTTGGAGAAAATCATTTATATGAAGCAAGCAGAAGGATTTGTTGTGAGTGAGAAAGAAGATTGAATTTGCAAATCGAAGAAGTTCTTTATAGACTCAAGCAGTCATCTAGACAGTGATATAAGAGATTTGATCTTTTATGTTTTCACTTGAGTTTAATCGTACTATTAAAGAGGCATGTGTTTACTTTAAATATTTAAAGAATGATAGTTGGGTGTATTTTCTCTTGTATGTGGATGATATGTTAATTGCTTCCAAGGATAAAGCTGAAATAAATGATTGAAGTTTAAAGCAGAATCTGAAATGAAGGACCTTGAGGAAGCAATGAAGATTTCTGGTATGAAAATGAAAGAAATAGGAATGTTGAACTTTGAGACTCGCTCAAAAGGAATATATCTGAAAGGTTTTTGCTTGGTTTAGTATGGAGGGAGCAAAGACAATTAGTATATCCATGCCTTTGCACATACAGTTTGCTAATAAGAACTCTCCTATCTTAAAGAAGGGCAATGCCAACATGGAGAAGATGCCATGTGAGTGCAGTTGGTAGCTTAATGTTTGCTATGGTTTGCACTAGACCTGACATTGCACATGATGTTGGATTGGTTAGTTTGTGTATGGAAAATTCGAGATAGAGACATTAAGAGGAGGTGAAGTATATTTTTAGATATCTTAGAAAAACTCCATATCATAGGCTTGTTTTTTGTGGAAGAGATGGTGATTTCATTTGGTTAGATATTGTGATTCTGACTATGTCGAGGATATAGATCAAAGAAAGTCAAGCTCAGCTTATGTGTTCACTCTTGGAGGGACATCTATTAGTCGGAAAGCAAGGTTACAAACGATAGTTGTTTCGTCTACTATAGAGGCACAGCTGATAGCTTCTGTTGAACCAGCTAAGGATGCACTCTACTTGAAGCGGTTGATGTGTATTGAGCTTCGTATATGATGAATTTGTGGTGAGTTGTGATAGTCAATGTGCAATTCATTTAGCTGAAATCTGACTTTCAGCTTGATGAAAAAGTATATAGAGGCGAGAGTGTCATTTCTTTTCTTGATGAATGAAGAGAAGCTAGTTCGTTTTTAGAAGGTTACCACGAAGGAAAATGCGGGATATGTTTACCAATAATCATATTGAGGTGCTAGGCGTTATTGTAGTGAGAACAAAATCAGAATTTTGGGCAGCGGAAACAGAACACCCAATAATCTAGTATGTGGACAATCTCAACAATTCCAATCCAACAAAGAGAATAAAAAGAAAATCAACGAGCGCAAATTATAGATAAAAGATAGAAAAGAATGGATACACCAATATAACGAGGTTTGGCTATGCCTACATCCTTGAATCCCACAACCTTTATTTTTCTTCACTTCAAGAGGGATACAACATGAGAAGAATATAAATCACTCATATAAATTTCTCATCTTATAATAGATATAGAAATAAGGATCTTATTGAAGATATTTTGTAGAGAACTCTTTTATCATCTTGTGTTGAAAAATGAACAAATGTTCATATATATATATATATATATATATAATGGATAGAAGGATGAAGATTGCGTTGGAGATAAGGGTGAAATCTTTCTGAATTTGCTTGATTTGATTTCAATACAAATTTAGCATGTTGGTATTTGTTTCCACGTATGCCTTTATTTGATTGATTTCTCAAATCAATCAATATATTTTCTAACATTAGTTGATTATCTTTCTATTTATAATTTTTCATATTTGATTGATTGTGAAAATCAATTAATATCTTCTCTCTTTTAATATTTAAAATAGATTTAAATCGTTCAAATTTAACACTCCACCTCGATTTAAATATATTAATCAATAAACTAAATTGGTTGTTGCGTCAGCACCTCATGGTGCTAAGTAGCTCGTACCATACTAATCAAGTTTGAACAAAGCTCAAATTTATCCTTTGAAACCGACTTTGTTAACATATCAGCTAGATTCTCTTTTGTGTACCTTTGATAGTTTTATCTTATTTTTCCCTTCTTCAAGCATGAGAAAGAAACTCCTAACATCAATGTTCTTTGTCCGTGAGTTATAGGCTTGATGCTCAACAAGATAAATGACGCTCTGACTATCTGAAAACAACTCCACCGTCTTCTGCATCATTGATAAATCCTCTAAAATCTGCAACAAATACAATCTTTCCTTGGTCGCTTCCATAACAGAAATAAGCTCTACATCTGTAGTTGATAAAGTTACAATTGCTTGTAGCTTGGATCTCCATAAAATCGGGCATATGCCAAGTGTATAAACATGGCCCGAAATCCATTTCCTACCATCTCTATCCTCCAGCATAATTTGCATCACTATAACCCCTTAGAGTTATGTCGCCACCTTCAAACAACAAGCCAATATCAGAAGTGCATCTCAAATATCATAGAATCCACTTTACTGCTTGCTATTGAGTCTTGTCCGGATTTGACATGTATCTGTTAACAACACAAATTGCATGAGCTATATCAGACCTTTTGCATACCATAGCATACATAAGGCTTCCAACTGCACTAAAGTAAGGAATACTAGCCATATTCCTTTTGTCTTCATTCGATGTGAGACATAAATCTTTGGATAGCTGAAATTGTGAGTCCAATGGAGCACCGGTTTAGCTTTCTCCATACCTAATCGAGATAGACCTTTCTCGTATACTGAGTTTGAGTGAGCCTCAAAACTCTTTGTTTTTATCCATCCGAATCTCCATCTCCAAAATTCTGTATGCCTTTTTCAAATCTTTCATATCAAACTCCTTGCTGAGCTCCGTCTTCAACTCTGAAATTCTAGTCACACTCTTAAAAGTTTTCAACATATCATCAACATAAAGCAACAAATAGATGATGTTTTCATTACACTTCTTAAAATATACGTATTGGTTTTTAAAGCTTTTAAAGTAACCATGTGAGGTCATAAGCTTATCAAATTTCTTATACCATTGTCTAGGAGACTTTTAAACCACAAAGAGATTTGTTAAGCTTACAAACATGACTAGCCCTGCTACTGTCAGTGAACACCTTTAGCCGGTAAATGTCATTCTCAAGGTCACCATGAAAGACTGCTGTCTTGACATCTAATTGTTCCAACTCCATGTCCAAGTGAGCAACCAATACAAAAAGAATGTGAATGGAAGTGTGTGACAATTGGAGAAAAATATCATGCAACTCCACACTCTTCCTCTGAACATAACCCTTCGTCACTAATCTCGCCTTATACCTCAAGTCATCATTGCCGCTGCCTTTCACCCCATAGATCCACTTACGCCCAATTACTCTCTTGTCGGAAGGAAATGGCACAAAATCCGAAGTGCGATTTTTGTGCAAAGACTCAATTTCCTCCTCTATAGCTATTGACTAACTGGAACTATCAATTGAATTAATGATATCTCTAGTCTCTGGACTCATCATGAAATATGTCTACCGCATAAGCTGACATGTCAGCAAAATCAATATCTTCAATGCTCAATCTCACAAAATCATCAAGTCATCTATGTTTTTTCCTCTCTATAATTGATCGAGTTTGAATTTGAGCTACATCTTGAGATTGATCATCTGTTCTCTCCTCAGCAACCACGGTGTCATCGAAATTACCATTTTTTACTTGTATGGAAGTCCGATGATCTACTTTGTATTTGGTACTTTGAATTTGTCCTCTCAACATCATCATTAACTGAAGAAAAGAAGGCTCCATCTTCAACATAGCATTTTCATCAAATGTAATATGCCTGCTAGTAACAATCTTCTGAGTAGTAAAACATCACAACCTATAACCCTTAACCCCTCTTCTATAGCCAAGAAAAATACACTTCCGCGATCTTGTATCTAACTTTCCTTTGCCCTCATGCACATAAGCTGGACAACCAAACACTATGAGAAAGGAATATGAAACAGGTTCTCCCTTTCGTACTTTTTTAGGAATCTTCATATATATGGCGGTAGAAGGTGTATGGTTGATGAGGAAAACCACCGTAGATAATGCTTCTGTCCAAAATCTTTTCTTTAATCCAGCAGTCAGACGTAAGCAACGAGTTCTTTCTAACAAAGTCCGATTCATTCTCTCTGCAACTCCGTTTGACCGAGGGTCCCCTGGTGTGGTGTAGTGTCTTTTAATTCCCTTAGACTCACAAAATTTGATGAATTTTTGAGAAGTGAATTTATCACCATTATCTGAATGAAGAACCTTCACTTTCTTTCTTGATCATTTCTCAACAAGAGATTTCTGATTGTGAATCTCATCAAAAGTTTCGCCCTTGGACCTCATAAAGTAAACTCATACCTTTCTAGAAAAATGATCAACAAATGAAACAAAATACCTGGCTCCTTCAAAAGATATGCATGGTGCACGGCTCCAAACATCAGTCTGAACATACTCCAAAACACCTTTAAACTTATGCTCTGTAATGCCAGCCTCCTTTTTCAAAAGCCACACAACTAAAAAGAAACTTTCGTCTGCTTTCCAAGTACGCATCCCTCACAAAAGTCAAGTTTTGAATGATGGATACCATCAATCAAACATCGCTTTCTCAATACTTTCAAACGCTCTCCAATGTGTTTCATACGAAAATGCCACAATCTGGTAGAATCAGAATCAATAGAATCAACAAACGAAGAAGACTCCACAAGAAGTATCCTTCAACAAATATAGATTTCTAGCTTTTACCCCTTTTATCACAATCAATGAGCCATTTGTAATTTTCAATGAATTCTTTTCTATTACACACTTCAAGCAAAGATTGCACAATGCTCTAACGGAGATCAAACTACGCCTCAAAACAGGCACATGCCTGACATCTCATAAAGTACGAACAACACCATCAAACATCCTGAGCTTCATCGTTCTAATATCAATCATGCGACAAGTAGCATTATTTTCCATGAGAACCCTTTCTCCATCAAACCGACGATAAGTGGAAAAGGAGTGTCTATCAGGTGTCATATGATAGGATGCTTCACAGTCAATAATCCACACAGTACTCTTTATAAAAGGGGCAGAAACTGCAAAATGCCAGAATCACTCTTTGAATATGATGTCGCTGCTATAAAAGCTAAAGCCTTTTGGCTAATGTTTTTGTTTTTATTATACAACTTGGGGCAACATGTAATATAATGTTCAGGCTTTCTATAATAATGAAAAACTCTATTCGAAGCTTACTTTGACTGAAATCTTGACTTGGCTCTATCTCCAACTTGTTTGGATCCACTCTTACTTCTTCCCCTTTGTGCAATAAGGCCTTCGGAATCATTCTTCATGCTCATGTTTGCTAACTTTCCCCTCAATATCTCATTATGCAAATTTGTCTTTACATCTTCCAAGCAAATTGAAGAGCGTCCATAACTTATAGAGTTAACAAAAGTGTTATACTCTGCAGGCAAAAGAACATAATAGAATGACACCTTGCGCTTCATTCTCAATTTTTACTTCAGCTGCTGGAAGGTTCATAACAAATGCGTTTAGGGCATCCACGTGAGCTAATGCATCAGTTCCAGGCTTCATCTTGAATGAGTAAAGTTGTTATTGTAGGAAGATGCAGTTGGTGAGAGACTCATTGTAGAATTTTTTCCGAAGAACATTCCATAATTTCTTAGCAGTTTTCACATGTGAAAATTCTTTAAATGCTGCATTAGAAAGGCCAAGCTAGATGGTAGTAAGAGCATCCTCTTCCAATTCCTCGATTTCTTCAGGTGTTATTTGCTTCAATTTCTCTGAATTTGATACAACCTTAAAAGTCTCTCTTTCTTCAATACCGCTTCCATCTTCATCTTTCATGTGTCAAAATCTCATTTTCCATCAAATCTAGCGACTCCATAATTTATAACGCTTCTATCAGTGCTATTCTTTGTAGAATTAGACAGTTGAAACAGTCTTTAAACATAACAACAAGCTCTGCTACCAAGCTGTATTGAAAAAAATCAGAGCTTTACGTAGCGGAAACAGAACATCCAATATTCTAGTTTATGGACAATTTCAACAATTCCAATCCAGCAAAGAGAATAAAAAAAATTAATGAGCGCAAACTATAAATTAAAGACAGAAAAGAAAGAACACACCGATATAACGAGGTTCGACTATGCCTACGTCTTCGGGCTCAACATTTATTCTTCACCACTTCAAGAGGGAGTATAACATGAGAAGAATATAAATCACTCAATATAAATTTTTCACCCTATAATTTTTGGAGAAAAAATCCCTCAAAATCGTCTTAGGAGCAAAAAAACCAATCTTGTAGAAAAATAAATAGGAGCGGATTGATGGTGAGGCAAAACAAACAGCAGATGATCACCAGCTAAAAACAATCATAGATCAAAATAAAAGAAAATAACACAAGGGATTTATAGTGGTTCCACCACCGCGAGGTAGTGTACATCCATTTGGGGAAAGAAGATTTTATCACTCTCTAAGAGGAATTTATTTACAAGATTTTTTTTTGAAATGTTACTTTATATACAACAAAATTTTTGACAACATATCACATGTTAATAAACGTTCGAATCACGCTAGGCAAGTTTCAAATTTGTGACCTCTCACACCAAAGCCAAATCACTTAACCACTGGGACAATGGTGCTTGTATTATTTTATAAGATTGATAACGGAGAAGAAGAAGAGAGGTATTTCTACTCATGCTAATATCTGCCTTTATATAGAGATTATTACTTGTGGTTGAAGTAATTTATTTATGGTCATAGATTATTGTCTCATTAATTTTTCTATTCCTACAGAAAACGTTTATCCATTTGATTTTCATTTTTCTCAAATTTACATGTGCTTGATAAGATTCCTTCTTTGATCAACTAATTAGGAAATTAATTGATTACTCAACCTTTCAAACTAATTACGTAAGTAATTTATTACTCTCTTTAATGCTGTAAAAGAGACGATATATATTTGAGTAATTATCTCAAATATCTTTTAAATCTTCTGCAATTGGAAATATTGTATCACTGATATCAACAATATCTTTCAAATTTTTTGCAATTGAAAATATTGTATCACCAAATCTTACAATAATAGATACTGAAATATGAATCTTATTGAAGATATTTTATGGAGAACTCTTTTGTCGTCTTGTGCTGAAAATATGAACAAATGTCTTCATACATATAAGTGGAAGGATGGAGTGGAAGGATGAAGACTGCCTTGGAGATAAGGTTGAAATCTTTTTGGATTTACTTGATTTGATTTCAACTCAAATTTAGCATATTGGCATTTGTTTCCACGTATATTCTTATTTGATTGATTTCTCAAATCATATATATTCTGACATTATCTTTCTATTTGTTTTTCATATTTGATTGACTGCGAGAATCAGTTAATATCTTCTCATTTTTAATATTTGAAATAGATTTAAATTGTTCAAATTTAACAGTCATATGTAACATGGTGACACATAGAGAGAGAGTGTTGGTAGATGGAGATATTTACTTTCATTATGAAGATTGATAAGTCCTAAATGAAAAGAGTACTTTCAAAACTTTGTTGGCGGACGGTGGTTTTACTGGAGTAGTTTGTTGACAAGTACAAAGGGCGACGACCATGCTGAAGCTCATTGAAAAAGAATAGTTGCTTGGAGTATTTGAATGTAGGTGGAATTGGTAGGCTTGTATAGAAATCACTGTTTTAAATCTCGGCCGATATTTAAGCCGAAATCTCGGTTGAAGGCTTGAGCGAAACGAAACATGAGATATCGGTTGATATCTCTTTTCGATTATATCGACTGAAATTTACATATATCGGCCGATATTTGGAGCGAAACGATATTCCGAGATATCCCTGATATATTGTTTTTTTCAAAAAAAATAGACCCATCTCAGTCTATCATAAAATATAATAAACAAAGCCCTTTTATTTTTGATTCAACTTTTCAAAAGATCACGTTCCTCGTTAAAATATCGAACTCTCTCTTCTCTCAAGAAAAAATCGAACTCCCTTTTCCAACATCCAACAGCTCGCGGTTCCTTCCAATTTTCAACTATCCGATCTTGCTTTTAACAGTCTGCAGCCTCGTCTTCGACCAATCTCTCTAATCTCTACATGTAAGTAAATTAGGGTTGTTTCTATTTAATGAAATTCAATGTTTCAAAAACTGATATGCAGTATAATTTAGAGTAGATGTGCAAACAGATTTAGTTTGTTATTCTTACTGCATAACCTTCTGCAAGTAGATTTGCATTGCCTGAAATCCTTCGATTCCTGATATCTCTTATATGAATTTGCTTTTATTTGTATCGGTTTCTGATACTGTTATTATGTTATTTTTACCGCATATATGTAATTGTATAATACCTGCTTTTTTTTAGTTAATTTGTCGCCTTTCATCTATTCATATGTAATTGCTAAAACTGATATGTTTTGTAACTTTTGTTGAACAATTTCATATAGTTGAAGTATAGTTGCATCATTTTTTCAGTTAAAACAGTGGAGATTAGTTGCAGTAATTCAGTAAATGTTAAATAAAGCAACGTCATGCATTTTTTTTTATAAATTATGTGATGTGTTATATTCCGATATGGTCCCGAGATAAACTTGTCCGAGATGTAAATCAGATATTAGCGTCCGAGATGCACTCGTCTTGTCCGAAATCTCCCCAGATACGATACCGAGTCACTAAAATCGTCGAGACGAAACGTGTCCGATATCCGAGATTTAAAACCTTGATAGAAATATGATATCAAAGTTGAGATTGTTAGATTTCGATGATAAACTATTTTTATATTAAAGAAGATTTGAAAGATATTTGAGTTAGTGTAGAATTGTGACTCAAATTGGTTGCCTATTCTAATGTATTAAATAAGACGAGAAATTATCTAAACGAGAAGAAGTTATTTTGAGAGATTTAAGTAATCAACCAATTCCCCAATGAATTGATTAAAAATACATTTTTAGCTTTCATTATCAATATTGTTCTTAAGTAATAAAATCTTCTTTCGTTATCAGTATTGTTCTTAAGTAATAAAATCTTACGAGTGGGACTATTATAAATGATGTGTTAATCCAAATATTTTCAAACAATTTTCACTGTGTTATGTAACGATATTTTTGAAATGGGTGAAGAAGATACATTAAGTTGAAAATTGAATTCTTTAGGTTATGAATCTGATTGGGGATGTAAAAGGAAAAGTTGCTATTTTGGTGGACGACATGATTGATACAGCAGGTAACTTACCGTGTTACTCGTCGATTGTATGATTTTACGTGGAATTTCATAGTTCTGTTATTGAATTCTTTTTCTCTTTTATGAAATTAGGTACAATCACCAATGCTGCAGCTTTATTAAAGAAAGAAGGAGCTAAATCGGTTCTTGCCTGTGCCACCCATGCTATTTTCAGGTAAAATATGGGTTACATATCATATCAATGTTACAAAAATAGGAGCTGTATTGGTATTTCGTTTTTTCTATTATAATGATATGAGCTCAAAGAAATTAACAGCTGCATAGTGCTACATTCCAAAGCTTTGAAATCCTCTACCCCAGCCTTAGAAAATCTATCCATTTCCCATAATTTAGAGCTGTGCTATTTAACCCCACCTGCAGTTTTCACACTTGCACGTAGTAAATGAAATGGATCTACTGAATTCGAAGTATAAATATTGTGCATTTTGCAGCCCACCTGCAGTTGAGAGATTGTCTAGTGGTGTTTTCCAAGAAGTGATAATCACGAACACAGTTCCAATGGCCAAAGGAAATTATTTTCCTCAACTGACCGTACTTTCTGTTGCAAACCTTCTTGCCGAAGCCATTTTGCACATTCATGGCGATGCCGCCGTTAGTGACATTTTCCAGTGATCCACAGGTCCTACAGTATTTTATTTATTTTCTCATATTTTTATTTTTGTCTTGTTTATATTTGATTCAGCTTTCTATTTTTAATTTTTTTTAAGGGACTGCAGCAACGCAGCAAAGAGAATCGTTTGGGGATGCTTGTTAAATCATATTTGATGCTACAATATTGTTCACTTGATTAAAATAATGCAACCCTTGTGGCAATGTATGAAAATATAATGTTTCTATTCAAAGAAAATCGCATTACAATTTTATAAGGGGAAAACAATTGTTGTAATCTTTCGTTGGTTTCAAACAAATGCTTAATGATAACATGTTGAGCAAAAAATCATTTGCATTATTTAAAGCAAGAAAATGTCCAAAATATATTTGAAAAAGAGGATGAAATGAAAAAAATATATTGATAGCACAACAAGAAAAATACACGATTTTAACTTAATTTGTTTTTATTTTGCTTAAGTCCTAAGGTAAACCTTTGTTACAATTGATTTGCTTACATTATCGATTTTAAAATGTCCAAGCGTTACTTGTTTAACTCTTGATATTTTAACCATAACATTGTTTGTATTGGGATAAAGAACAAGAGTAGAAATTGCAACTTTTTTTTTGATTTGAAACGTATACGCCATCATAGCATCAGAAATTTGTGAGAAATCACTTATGGGACCACTAACACGTCTACCTTAAGGTGGAGCCTAGAAAAAACAGGTTTATATCATGGCTCACACATGCAAGAACTAAACGTACTTCCGCAAATGTATGTTGGGACTTGGATTTTAAAACAATAACTTGCAAATGGAAAATACAAATTAACAACTTCTATGGTGTGTACTTCGATGACATCGTTCATGGACACACGGATAGATCATTCAGACGGCAAAAAGATAGGTTCCTAAAGGACTTAAAGTAAGGAAAGCGAAACTTTTGTTCAACGCATTAATTATCTATCTTAATGAAGCTTTTGAAATTAAACATTTACATCATTAACTTACATGATAATCATAGAGCTTTTTTGTCGACTATACGTCTATAATCCCATAAATGAAAACTGTTACTTTTATACATTAATTAACTCTTGGATAAAAAATTCCAGTACCTACCTGATTTTGCTTATTTCTTTACTGTTGTCTTTTGACTTGGGATGCATTTGAAAACAATTCATGCTTCGTTTGCATGTTCTACGTGTGGGAAATTAGGAGCACGTGGTCCCTTTGCTTTGTTCCCTTCATGCAAGGAAGGCGAATGGTTTGGAAATGATGCGCCAAACATGTCGGGAACATAAAAGTTTAATTTTATCTTTAAAAAACAAATAATATGTCATAAATTTAAAATAAATAGTAAACTTTAAAATTATGAAAATTTGTAATTTGTAAGAATATTTATTTTTAGTATAGATAACAATAAAGTTAATAAAAAATACTTTTGTAAAAAATAAAACAACATTTATAATAATGTGATATTTTTTATAGAAAAATGACATTGATAATCACCTCAGTAATGATTCCTAGCAATTCTAATGACCAAACTATTTGGACGAAGCCGATGCAAAATAATCACCTTTAAAACAAAAATTTCTTGTCTACAAGTCCTAGCAATTCTAGCTGGCTTTGGAAATACTTCTCTCATCCCTTTAATCAAATACATCGATGAAGCTTCATGTAATTATTTATTCTGGCATGCCGCTTGGTCTGAATCTGGTCTGATATAGAATAATTGTAACGGCTCGTAAATTCATCACTTTAATAAATTAAGATTGTTTTTGAAATATTCATATACATATACACATACGCATGATAATAGTAAATATATATATATATATATATATATATATATACACACACACACACACATAAGGTAAATGAATAAATATCTAAAGTCATTATTACTTTAAAAAGCAAATATCAAATCAACCTTACACCACATCACATCATCACCTCTACCATCATCACCACCATCACCTACACCTTATCAGCACACGAGGAAGGGCGCGCGGGGAGAGGGGGGGGGTGCATGCACCATGACGGAAGAGGGGAGGCATTTGCTTGGGTAAGTGAGGGTATGGCGGTAATTTTACGTCAACATATTTTCTCATTTTTTTCCTCTAAATACCACCTTTCCTTCTCATTTATTCTTCACATTCTTCTTTTTCTTCATTCTTGAGCTTTCTTATGCTCTCTAAACTGATCCAGTTGTTATTTTATTATAATGCTTGAGTCAGTCCGAGTATTTTTTCAGTTGTTGGTTGGATATTGAGCTCACGGAGTTATAGAATATGTTAGTATATGATTTTTTGATGATAATAAACACACACGTATATATATAATTCATTTAAATGTATTTGTTATTGTACTATTTTATTTTTCACATAATTAAATAAATATTCATTGAATAAAATAAATAACGTATAATTTAAATTCAAACAAATATTTTATTCAAACAAATATTTTATTACAAATTTAAATAGTACAAACTTGAGCTCTCACTACATATATACATTTTCAATTACAATACAATTTCAAATTACAACACAGTTTTTCACTATACAATGTTCGCCTCACTACATATCACTCATTCACTCGTATTTGTTCTTCAACTCTATTCCCGTTTGTATCCAACATCTGAATTATCTGCAAAATAAACACTGAAGCGGTAAAATTGAAAAAGAAATATTTACGTAGCGTACGATGAAATGTGTGACTTTGAAAATGTTATTTGCCTTGGTTATTTAGGTTATTCATCATCATTTTCTTTTGAATTCATCTTTCAAGAACAGCTTGTAACATGCATAGTGTATCACTGCACATGTCACAAGGCCGTGTACACCGATATACACTTGATATAATTTGCAGGGACAGTTGAGCACAAGGTCAAACCCAAACCAAAGGCTGGATTCAACTCAAGTGCATAGAGTCTCGACCGAAAAAACCAAAAACTAGATACACAAGGCCAAACCCAAGCCAAAGGCTGGATTCAACTCAAGTGCATAGAGTCTCGACCAAATCAACCAAAACTAGATAAACAATAAGAAACATATACACCATGACAACAGAGAAAATAGATAATGCTCGAAGCATGTGCAGTAGACTACACAATGCAGTAAAGCTCTGAAACAAAATCAAAGGCAACCAGATCATGAAACCAGAAAAGCAGCAACCAAGTCAACAACAAAACCATAGGATTGCAACCAAGACCAGACTGGTCATCATCAACATGAAACACAAGCCAGTGAATTAAAATGAAGAACACATAGGTTCAAATACAAGTACACTCAACAAGGCACCAGCATACATGCATGAACACACATAACAATTGAGACTGCAATATCAAAGGCAAAAAGAGGCAAACACATATACATATGCAACCGACCGTATACAAGACTCGAGAATGCAACATATAACATGGATATGTACATGATCTTCAAAATCAGTTCAGGCACGAATGTAGACAGCAGCTCAAATGAGCAAATGCAGACCAGGGCAGTGAACAAGACCATGACAACAGCAGCTCCACATGACACCAGTTACATGGACACACATATATGTACATACATAAATGTATGTATGTATCCAAATGGAGACGCTCAACGTTCAAAATGACAACAAGACTACTACTCATGTAACGACCCGGAATTTTCGATCCTGAAAACTCCAAATAGTTAGGAAAAGAAGAAAAGAGATAAAAGAAAAGAAGAAACAGAAATACCAACATCTCACTTTCACAGCAAATAAAATATAATATCAAATAATATTCTTTACACAAAGAAAGCTAAATCGGTCAATTACATTTTAATACATCAGAGTTACAATATTTCACAATCACTAGGCAATTAAAATAACTTGTCCCATAAATACATATAATATATCACAGTGGAATACACTACATACGTTTCTGCCATCCAGCTCGCCTCCCGAGCTCCAGAACGTCCTTACCTAAAAATCTGTAATACTCGGTCTAACTCGGGCATTACATCAAAGTAACACTCGGATCAGGCTGGAAACCGGCGTGAATAAACCCATCTAACATGAAATACAAGAGCATAAAACTTATATAAAACCCATGATAACTCGTATCAATTTACAAATTCATAATTTGTTAAAGACATCACTTATTTCACACATCAATATCTAAGTACTAAAACTTAGACTAAATGGTTCAATTCACTTAAATCATTCCATACCAGCCTATTGCTTTCACATATCAATCTATAAAGAATCGAAGTGGTTTCAGATATTTAATAATACCCGACTCCGGTCTCTTTGAATCCAATGTCATCTTAACCCAAGTTATTCAAGTGAATACAATCTAATTTTTAATACTGGATGTCACTTTAACACAGAAATTCATCATCGATAGATAACCATATTATCTTTGTACAACCCAAACATATCATATCACAAAACATTTCATATCAGAGATATCAATCTATTCAAGGTATTTAATCATCATTCAATCATTCATAAGAAAGATGGATCATTTCCAAAATTAATTTAATTTATCTCTAATTAAATTAATTACTAATCTTTAATCACTTAGATTACCTTTTATTAACATTAATTAATTACAAATCAATTAATTAATCATCATTTAATTATCCATCTTAATTAATCAACTTTGACTAATTATCCTTTGATTACAATAAGTAATTAATTCTTAATAAATTACACAAATTAATTAGCCTTCCCCCATCACATTAGTGATCCCTTGCTTACTATTATAAAGTAATTAACAATGATTTATTACATTTATCCTTAATTAATTACTCAAATTAGTTATCTTATAATTACTTACATTGATTAATTATCCCTAAATTAATCACACTTCATTAATTAGCTAACCTTGATTAATTTCCTTAATCTATCATCCTTACTTAATTACACTAAGTAATTAATCCTTAATTACTTCCCTTAAGTAACTTACATTAAATTAATTACTTTCATCAAGTAATTACCTCATTAATTAACTATTCCCAATAATTAACCCTTAATTTTATTTATTAATTATCCTCTAATTAATAATTAAATTAATTAACCCTTAATAACTAATCCTCAATTACTTACATTAAGTAATTATTATTTAAGCAATTAAACTCTAATTACTTAATTAATTTATCCTTAATTTTGAGTTAATCAAATCTCTAATCAATTAATTCATAATTAATTATATATCCTAAAAATCATTAATTCATTAAATAAATTTGTTACTCTTAATTATTAATTTAATTAGTCCTTAATCATCCAAGGATTCAATTAATCATAAGATAAACCATTTATCCTATAATTATCTTACTCGATTGAACCATTTAATTAGAGTTTTAAAATAACTTAAAAATTTTAACTTAACAAATTTAAGTTACACAAATTATAGCATCCTTAAACAATTATTTAAGACATTTATACTATAAAGGAATAAATTTTAAGAAAGGGTTCAAACTAGAATCAATTTTGAATTTTCAAACTTAAAATTTGAACAAGATTTACTTGGGGTCAAACCCGAATAATATCGATCCTTTACCCGAGTCTGTTGCTTCCTTCTATTTTTCTATTATCAATTTAAAATTTTGATAAATTTTGAACTGGAAACCTATTACACAAACTCATAATTGAACCCGAAATGCTTTCGAGCTCTATCCCAATTCACTCATGAACTACATCGTGCAAAACACCATTCCACCCGAAGACCAACCATGCTTCTTTCCACATCACTTCCTTTCTCAAAATGACTAAAAATCTCCTCCAAATCCAATCGAAAATGATGCCACGAACCGGAGAATAAACTGCTCTGATCAATTCACCAACTACCTTCTCGTACACGGCTAGATCACAATCGAATCCCGGCCCTAGATCGAACCCATCTTCTCGCCTATCATAATTAGCCATGCCGAGCATCAGGTGTGCATGGTGCACGTGCACAAACGCTCCGATGATCCTTCCAACCTCATGAACACCTAAGTCGACGACCCTTCTCCCTCTGATCACCATTGCCACCACGTCGAAGACTCAAATCCGATCTCTCGTAAAACACCTCTTCAATTCAAACATCGAAAAAAAAACAAATACAATTTCCATCGAACTGCTCTCAACTCCCCTCTCCGATCAACACAACTCACCCACCGATCAGAAGCTCAACTCCGACACTTCCTGCCAAACCTCGAAGGTCTCGGTTGCGTCCTCATTCTCCAGTTCAATTGCGTTTCATGCCATGCCCGGAAAATCCTTAAAACCTAAAAACAGCACTCCAGCTCAAATCGAAGCCAAATTCGAGAATCAGCTTCGCTGAAACCCTAGCACATGAAGCTAGGCTCCCTTTCGACCAAAGCGCAACACCTCTTATCAACTCGATCACCAGAAATAATTTTTTGAACGGAATTCGTTCGTCCCCAAATTTCTTACAGTATAGGATGTTAAAAATCACAATTCCACCTCTAAAAATCCTATTTTTACTAGGAAAATCATCATGCAAGCTTAAAACTTTGATTCAATTTCATTAAAATTTCACCAAAATATGATATTTACTGTAAATCTTGATATAAATGAACTATACAGTATGATTTCCATACAAATCAATTTTTAACTAAAACTATATTAAGAAATAAACATTTTCTTAGTTTATATCAACATGCATTATGAACTAGGTGATGTGATCTAGATTTTTGAATTATATTTGCACCTAGAAATAGAAGAATAGAGCCTATGAACTGTTAACAGACATGTACCCAAGTATATTCATATATACCTAGATATATATATATATAAACACACACACATACATAAATTATGATATCAACCACACAGACCATTTAACATCAATTCAAATTCAAGTTTCACTGCATGCATCAAATTTAAAAAAAAAAATAGTTGAAGGCATTGTTTACTCACCCGTTACTTTGAAGAACAGAGAATCCCCTTTTTTTAACTGAAAGTTGCTTTTTCTTTTAAAACCTGGACCTTGATTATAGACATGAACATGCAAATCTTGAATCTGAAACTATAATTTGATCCTGATCTTCTTACTTGAGCTTGACTATATCTGGAATCTTGCTTAAGTTTGAGATGAGTTTGGATCTACTATGCTTGCTTTAGATTATTTAAACAGCTATTTGATTATGTTAGATTTTAGCTGTTTTTTTTTAGCTTAGAGAGATGAAGAGAGGATTTGAGAAGTAAAAATGAAACCTGGTCTCTCTAATTCTTGTTCAAAAAAAGGAAAAATTATTCTTGCCACTTGTTAATCTAAGCTAACATATGTTTAATGCATATTAATTTTAACTTATAAATGTTAAGTTAAAATTCTTACACTTTTTCAATACATGTTTTATTGTTTTACAAATGTAAATATATGTATTTCAATATTTCCTTATTTGATAGTTTACATGAATTTATATTTTTATGTGTTTCCATATTATAGTTTAATACCTATATATATATATACAACTTATATATATGTTTTTTGAAGAAAGGATCATTTTTTTATCAAATCCTATTTAAAACTTAAGCTATTTTATTTTAATTAATAAAGATTTATCTTTAGTATTATTTAATTTTAAAATACAGAATCCAACTTTAAATGTCTTTTGAAAATTTAATACATTGAATTCAAATTTATATCTTTTATTCACAAACACACACACACACACACACATATATATATATATATAAAAACATATTTATATACTTGTATATGAAAACACTTAAAATCTTCAAAATTATAAAATTTGTACATATCTTTTTTTTATATATATAGATATATCATTCATATATTCAGAGATTTATTTTTCAACATTTATTTATTATAGTTTCAATCTATATATATATATATCCAGATATCCATCAGAATTTTATTTGTTTAACATACAAATTAGTATTTTAATAAATCTAATCCTGTTAACTACCAATTAACATATGTCCGAAAATCCGGGTTATCACATTTCTCCCCCCTTTGAATCTTTTCGTCCCAAAAAACGAAGTCAGAATTATTGAAATGCTTAAATTTAGATAAATTACCTTTGATCATTTTTTTAAAATACTTTAAAATCTATATAATATTGCCAAAATTGTTTTTATAAAAATACTTTTACAGCTCGATGTTTCAATAAGTCCATCCTTGTTCTTACAGAAATTCGGTCATACGTTGATCAGGCGTAAGACTGAAAATCTATAAGTGCTTGGCAGACTCGTTTTCAACATCCAGTGAAAATACTTTGAAAAACAATTTTATTGAAAACCTTGTGAAAATATAGAAAACATTTTGAAAATGGAGGAAATATCTTTGGTGAGAATGCTCTGGAAATCATCAACCCCCATCCACGGTCCCAGTTAACTCGATGGTTACGTTGCCTTCCCGGCAAAATCCATAGATAACCATAGGCCTCTGCGCCCCTCGATTACGCCATGGTACCGGCTACAAATCTCAGCTACAACCGGGGTTTCGTTGCTGTCACAGCAAAAACCCACATAACCGTAGGCCTCAGCGCCCTCGAATTTCGCTGCTAAATGAATGAAACTTCTCCATTCCACTCGACCATAGATCGTAGTCTACCGACATTACGTTGGCTTCCCGGCAAAATCAAGCGTAGACCGTTGACACTCACCTCCACACGAATTTCCGCTATGGTCCACAGTAGATCGCAGCGACATCGAGTTACACTGTCGTCACAACATAACCCAAATGTCTCTGTGTGCATCAGCGCTCTCGACATTCGCTACCCAATAATCCTCAGGAACTAGTTTGTCCAGACTCCTCACGGGATCAACTTTAGAACCTCCTCCTTTGAGGCTCAAGGCAGTGCCAACCTATGGTACTCCTGAGAAGTTCATTCCAAGGGAGCGCCTTTTTCTCTAGAGCCATTTTCAAAACACCTGATACTATACACATATAGTATCTTCCAAATCATACACCTAGTATGAATCCCAAATAAATCTCCTTTCTCAAAATCGATTATTCCGAAATCGATAATTCTCAAATTAGGCTTTCCAAATTCCAATATTGATTTTTCCCAAAAATCAAAAGCCTTTCCAAAATCCATAGGTTCCAAAAACCTTTTCTCAAAATCCTTCTCATTAGATCCTTTATATATATATATATATGTATATAACTTTAAAAATCTTTGGATCACTTCAAACTTCTATAAATTCCCTTTTTATACTTCAAATACTTTCAAAAAACCCTTTTCTTCTGGAAATAGATTCAACAAGGGGAGTTTTATCATATATAACAAAGATACATAACTTTGTTTATTCCAAATCAAATATTCAAATTTGATTACTCTTTTATAAAGTTGTTTCCATCTTACTTATCATCATAGAAATTTCCAACTTTCACTTTTGCTCATGGTATATTTCACAAATATACTTTCATTTCAAAAATCATTTCACATTTCTTATAAATTTTCAATGTCAAGTTCATTTAAACCTGTACGATGTACACATATCGTCCGTACGCTCTACCAATCTGATCGCTCACTCGATCATACAATTTCACTTCCGAACTAGTATTGTCCACTCGACTTCCTCGGCGGACTCAGATCTAGTTTCTTGATCAGAAATCGTCATTCTCCTTGCATAGCCATAACTATGATAGAAAATATCTAGAACCAATCAACAATCCATATCTAGGTTTGCGGTCGAAAATCGAGTGAAAAATCCCAACTCGGATCGCTATAACTACCTCGGAGTTCTGTGCTCGAATCTGGATCAAATCATTATCACTACACCAGAATCCTTATTTCGCAACGGCTTTAAGCCATTGCGAACTGGGCAGTGGTAAAAATTTCGTAACGGCTCAAATCCGTTGCGAAATATATCTTTTGCAACGGCTAAGGGCCGTTGCAAAATATACTTTAGCAACGACTTGTAGCCGTTCTGGATTTTATTTTGCAACGGCTTAAAGCCGTTGCTAAATGTAGATGTATAACTGATGTTTTAAATATTAGCAACGGCTTTAATCCGTTGCTAATTAATATTTTATTTAAAAAAAAAAATATTCGAATTTTGAACTGCACCAGCGACAGTCATTTCATTATCATAATTAATACAAAAATTTGCAAATTTAACAGTATCACAAAAGAAATATTATTAAACCAAATATTTTTCATAAATTAAACACAAAAACCAAACATAACAAATGTTTGAATTATAATGTTCAACATCAACACATACCACTATATAGTTCAACAAGTATACATAACATACATAGTACAACAACGACATCATTACATAATACTACATGCATAGTACAATACATACGGTACATAACGTCTTCCTCCAATCATCTAATGCTCCCGCCAGCATAAGTTTCATGCCTACACAAAACAAGAAATTGATATTTGTTTATAAAGAGGTCACTGGTGCATAGGTTTCATGCCAGCATAAGTTTCATGCCAGCATAAGTTGGGGTATAAGATTGATGGAGGTAGAAGCGATGACAAAACATTATTGTTGTTGCAATGGTGACCTATGGGCTGCAAAATAAGACAGACATCCAGCATCTTGGTTAAGAGCATGGCTGTGTGCAAGTCATTATGCAGTGCAATATAGTGCCTATGAGAGTTTAATAGCAGTGTCTATTTTCCGCAACCCATATGCACAGGAAAACAAATTATTATACTTCATGTCTATTTTAAGTTATAACAAACACAAGTGATTGTATATCTAAAAACTAAATATGTCAATAAAGGGTGAGAAAGAGGAAGATAACGATGGTGATGAATAAGGTTGAAGAGGTATGAGCCAGTTCAATTGAAGAGTATGGATGTGGGATGTTGTAGATCAGAGGAAGTTTGGCCGTGGAACTGTAGTGTTCTATTACAGTGGTGTGGTTGTTGGTGGTTGTAACTGTTAAGGATGTGATATGCAATGCTGTAGGGATAGTTTGATGTAACTGAAAATGTCCAGGCAAGTAGTTTGTTTAGAAGAGAGGCAAGAGACAGAGAATTTCAGCAGTAGGAGTGCTTGTGCAGTTGAAGTTAGTCAGTTCAGTTGATTGTGGCAGTTTTTTTTGTATGGAGAAGTGGTAGTTGCTTTGATGGTTGTTCGATGTTGATGGATGGCAATGTGGAGTGTTGAATTGCATTTCTCTGTACAACCGTTTACATTCTCCGTCAGCTAACATTTCATTGTTTATTTTGCATTTTAGAAAGAATATATAAACTGTGCTTATTTACATTCTCAATTAGCTAACATTTCATTGTTTACTTTTCCATTCTCTGGTGTCTATACATATAAGATTTCAATAAGCACAGTTTCTATTTCTAACTTCATACAAACATCATCACTCCACTAACATCAACACATCCTCATTTTCCACACTTCTGCCTGCACAAACCATCACTGCCTTCACTACTCTGCCGTCCCTAACTGCCATCAAGCAACTTCACCTTCCTGTTTAGCAACATTGCAATAACACTAGAAACCATCCTCTGCCTTGCACCATCCCACTACAATCAAAACTCCAAACAACTCTGTACACTCCATCCACTTCAATTGCATCACTTTTCTCCACTACGATACCTACTGCCTTCCTCATCACAGCCATCACCTTGCATCACTACTGCAATCATCATCTCCTCCAACACTTATTTTTCAGCAACCAACTTCCCACTGCCTAACAACTTACAACCACCAACCAAACATATACATCATCACCAACTTTTGCCTCTAACCTCACTATTTATGTCAAACTGCCATATAACATCCTCTACTAAACTACTCAAAACTACTACATGGCCGTTGCATTTATAATTCCTTCATCAACGTCCTCCCTTTTAAAGCATCAGCAAAACACCCACCATCAACAACTCCAGCCTCTCCAAACTTCCATACAACATCCACTTACTTCCTTACTCTAAAAAACCACAACCGCCAACCTATTTCAACAAACAAGCATCAACATCCACCCAACACCCTTTCACTGCAACATTCATTAACTTCCCATTGTCACTGCAGCATTTTCCTGACCCAAACCACATCCATAAACCTCTGTCAACTACAATTTCACCACCCCTTAAACCACTACAGCTTCACAAATCCTCCCATACAATACCAAGCCTCTTCCATTTCATCTTGACAACCAGATCAACTTCTCAATATCACTTTACATTTTACAATGCATTTCTCCTTTAATACCAAACTCACTATTATAACAAACTACTTAAACCATACCATACCTCTGATGCTGACTCATATCAAACTGCCTCATCCTCCTCGTCACTAAACCAAACATCACATCTCCACCAGAAATTGCCTCCTGCTTCATACACTTCATTAATACTTGCCACAACCAATATACCTCAAACTACTATCTACAAAAATCATCAAACTGCCCACATACATCTGTGCTCACTTGCAACATCTCCCTTCAATCCTCCCACTATAGTAAAACAACCTCCATACCATCACTGCTACACTTCAACCATCTCCACCAACACTTCAATGCCCTAAATTGCTGCAACCTACAAACTTCAAACTTCAACTGCAACATGAAGCCTTTGCAATCCCCAAACTCGCTTCAATCACTACACATCCCCCCTGAACATCACAGACACTTGGCTACACCACATCTCCCCTTTCCATACACAAGCTCCCATACAAACTCCAACTCCGTACTTCAAAACCATCTCAGGAAAACTAAAAGAAACAACCAGCATCACTTTCCTTAATATAACCATCAATCTTAACTACAACAAGCCAGTACATTCCTACCCTTCTGGCATATATATCACCAACCAACCTTCCCCTTACAAACTCCAGAACCTACCTGTATCTTTACTTCAACTCACTACCAACAGTATAGCCTCCTTCCTGCCACCATCACCACAACTATCAACATCTCCTCCATCACCTAACTATGCAAACATCACCTTATCCATACAAACAACTCTAATTGCAACCATCCTCTGCCAAACTACCAAACCTACAGCTGCAATTGAACCCACTTCCAATTTCATCAAACCCGAGTAAACCAACTCACTAACCACCACCACCCTCAGTCGCAAACTCCGAAAACCATCAAACCGAAGCCAAATACCTATCTTCTTTTAGATCGCAATTTTGATTTTGCAATTTCATTTTTTTTAGTTCACCTCTTTCTTTTTCTTCGTTTCATTTTTCCATAGAGTGAACACTACAACAAAAATAACATATTACAACGTCATTTTTACAACAGTCTTTAAATGCCTGTTGTAATAGAAATCTATAACAACGGTTTTTTCAGGCCCATTATAATAGATACCACTTTTCAACAACTCTTTTACTTTGCACGTTGTTATAGACACTCCATTACAATGTTTTTAATTTGACCATTGTGAAACATGTATATTGAGTTTTCAAATGGAATGGAACATAAGCTTTCAAAAAAATAGTTTTATACCCGTATATATGTTTTGAATAAGTACAATTCCAAAATTGAAAGAGCCTCAAACACGTAAGTTATATATATGTACTTTGGTTTCGAATGCATATAGCTTCAAGTATATTCCTGAACTAGAAATTGGTTTTGAGTGGATCTAGTTCTATATGTATACACATGGTTTTGAATATGTTCATGATATTTTATGTATGTATAAGTTTAGAAACATACTAGTTTTATAGACATTGCTTTTGAACTCCTATGGATTTTGAAATGAGCAGATCCATAAAATGGTTTTGAATACTAGCAGTTATGGAGATACGTCATATACATGCAATTAATTTTTAGGATCCATGTAATTTGCATACAGGTGTTCAAAGTATACCAGTTTCAATGGAACATGTTTTCGTGTGTGTATGTCATTAAAATTTGAAGTTGCATGATTAACTTTCAAGTTTGTGTACATGAATTTTCAAATGAATGATGATATTAGAAAATAACCAATTTCAGACCTGAACACGGGCTTCAAAAATGCACGATTTCAAGTACATTGTGTTTTATATATGTATATGTGATAAATTGGAATTTACCTAAATTACATAAGTATAAATTCTTAAATATAAGTGTCATCAAGATTAAGTTTATATGATTTTATATATACATATTACTTTCGAATGCATTGAGTTTTAAATATAAATGTAATTTGATTATATACTGGTTATATACGTAAATGCAGCTTTTAGATACATAATATTTATTGAATTTAATCTAATCAAAAATTAATTGTCATCAGAATGATATTCTTGCGGGAAAAAAAATATCATATTCTTGAAGTAACAACTTTTAAATTGCTTGCTAACCATTTGTTTGAAAAAATCAATTAAAATACTATGTAAAGATTTCATCCAAATCTATACCTAAATATATGCATTTTCTCACAGTAGGAATCATGTTCAAAATCATTTTTCCCTATCCATCATAGTTCGATAGAAGCTATATGGTGTAAAATTTTAAATATTTAATTATGTTTAAAAAAATGAAGAATAAGTATTAGAGACGGGTTATTAAAATAATCGGTATTGTATTTTTACTGTTGTATTGTTAGCATGAATACAAACAAAATTTTATATTGGTTGGGCTTTGTTGCATTGAAGATGACAATATAACTTGTTTAAAGACATTGAAATATTCAATGCATGTTTAGTAACAAGTCTTTCCTATTTGCCTTTCAACTATTCAATCTATACATTTATTGCTTTTGAATACCTAATACCATCAATAGGCTTCATACTATGTTCCCTAGCATCTTCTTCCTCTTCTCCCTCTAAAATTTAAATCTTAAACCCTACTCCAAGTCTCTCCATTTTTTAATCATAACCTAACTGAATCTCTTCAAATCCTAACTCAACTCCCTGTTGACTCAAACCTTTGGAATGCCACTGTAGAAACCATATTTGCACAAAATCTGGTTAACCCTAAAAATGATAAAAAACTGCAATAAAAATTATCGTACATAAGCATCTAAAATTTTAGATAACTGCAGGATTCCATTTATCAGCTTCGAATTGTAGTTGGTGCTAAACTAAATACAAAAGCAAAACAAATTTCTTGTTTAACATAAGAGGAATGAATCACTTCGATATTTAATTAAAAAATACACAAACAGTGTAATTACTTTTGGTGTTTAAAACGAAACTTGTTAACAAAATAAAATAAAACGTTCAATTAGAAATACCATTTTTCACACTCAATTCCACTTCCACGCATTTTAGTCGCAAGATCTGAGAAGGATGTCGTGAGACAGGATTTGATAAGAGTATCGATTCAAATTATGAAAGCAAAACTAAAGAAAAATCAACTATCTCACCTTATATGTCTGGAATCTACCACTTTGGCAAAGCTCCATCTCCTACGTAACTTTCCCTTCCCTGTAGCCTTCCCTTACGTACTTCTAGATTCCGGAATTTGCTGATTCTTCTAGAACTGGATCGATTGCGAAACCAGATGCCAGAATTTGCTCAAGGAATCGGGATTTGTTTAGATGAAACTGGATCTGGTTTGAGAATAAAAAATTGGATTAGGGCACAATCGGTATTTTTTTGGAGCGTATTAGTTTGGGAACGAGGCGTATGCAATTAAGTCAAGGGAGACTTGGTAAAACATTTGCACCAAAAACATTTGTTGTTTAATCCTTATTTTGCAACGACTTTAAGCCGTTGTTAACAACTTTGCAACGGCTAAGAACCATTGCTATTTAGCAATGGCTCAAAGCCGTTGTTAATCTTCCGCGTTTGGGGGTTGCAAAACTGCTAATATGGTGTAGTGTATGCGAATAGAATAATATACGTACATCCTGCGCATTTATTTCTTTTGATTATTAGCCAAACCAATCCCCTTTTCTATTCACATTCACTTTAATTTCTATTTACTTATTCACAGTTGTTTCAATCCCATTTGGATTATCACTTCAATTTTTATCTCAATTGGATATTTAATCATAAATAGTTAAAACTCTGACCAGCTTAAATTTAGAAAATAGCTTGAAAAGTTTAAAATAGATAAGCAGTTCAAAAATAATTATTAGTTTGTAAAATGGCTGCGAATTAGATAAGTGGTTATAAAATGGTTATAAATAGTTAGATAATTGCAAAATAGTTGTGAAATAGTAATTAGTTTTAAAGTAGTTGAAAAATAGTAATTAATTTATAAAACAGTTGTAAAATAGTTAAATAGCTCCAAAAATAATTGTAAAACAAGTATAAGATAGTTTGGGGTTTAATAAGAAAGGTTATATATATAGTAAATAACTTGGAAAAATAGATTTATATTAAAACAATTTATTTTGAAAATAGTCCAGAGCCAACCTATTCAACTTTCCAATCTCCATTTTCATCAACCTAATTTAAATTTTCACTTCCATTTAAATTGAATCAATTCCAACTTAAATAACTTCAATTTCCATTGAATTTGATCTAACCCCAATTCAAGTTGAATTAATCCTCAATTCCCTATTTTAATTTGAACTCATTCAACTTCAATTTCATTTCAAATTAATCCAATTCAAATTTTCCATTAGAATTTTTAAATGTTGATTTAATCCTTTAAATCATATCAACTTATATCTTTAAACCATTTAATTCTGAATCCAAATTCCATTTTTAACCTATTTCAAAGTTCAAATAATAATTCAAATCCTTTTTAAACAACTAAATCTTTGAAATTCAATGTAACGATCCCAATTTTTAATTAAATTTAAATTGATAATTTAAGTGAATTTTATAATAAAATTGTGGGATTATTTGTGAATTAATTAAAGTATTTCAGAATAAATTTAAAATTTTAGATTTTAAATAGGAATTTGATTATAAGTAAATATAAAAAATTGAATTGACTTGAAATTTGGAGATTCTAAGATTAAATTATATTGTAAATAGAATTTAAAGGCTTAGAGATAAAAAAAAAGTATGTATTTTAAAATGGAACTTTTAATTGAAAATTCAATAATCAATATTTTTATCAAATTAGTTGGATTTAAAAGTTGTATTTTGAATTGGATACAAATGATTTTAGAACAATTGTTTAGAACTAAATACTATTATATATGTGTTTATATATTAAAAACATAATTGGTTAAAATCATTTCTTTCTTTGAAATTAATAAAAACAAAATGTGTATATATATGAAATATTGGTTAAATTCTTTTAACATTGTATATGCACATACAAATGAAATAAAAGGTGTATTCATTTACAAAGAAAATATGGCATAAAATTTATTTAAAAATTCCTTTTGTCTTTAAAAATCTAAATGTAAAACATATACATAAAGAAGTAAACATGCACATGGATTTGGAGTAAAGGAGTTAGCAAAATCTAGAGTTATGATATCTCTTTACAAATGGCCTTCATACAATCAAATTGAATTAAATAATAAGATTAAAAAAATTATAGAAACTTTTCATTTCCCCATAATGCAATCCATTGATATCTCAGCAAATCTGAGGATTTGAACCTCCCCAAACAAACAAATGCAAGCTTTCAGAAGAAGAAAAAAAGATAAACAAAGCAAAGATCAAAATCGTGAAGCAAAGGTTTTTACCTGGAAACTGAAGCCTATGCAAGAATAATGCAAGCAATTCAAAATAAAGGAAAATCAACAACAAGATTAACAAGCTTCAGTTTCAAGTTAAAAGCAACCTGAAATCAAAACTCAATGCAAATGAAAATCTGGAAGCTTTAGCCTTGGAGCAATTTCAAAGCCTGGGGGAAACATGCAAGTTCAAAGAAACAAATTCAAGAATTCAAAGCATTTCAAAGATCAGAAAAAAAAAAGGAAGTTCAAAACAGTTTTTCAAGCATGCAACCTGGAAACAAATCAGATCAACAAAATTAAATGGAAACTAGGAAAATCAAAGTTGGGCAAAGTAGTCAAGCTCAAAGCTTCAACAAATCTAAAAGTATGCAATGTTTTCAAAATCAAGCCTGCATGCAATATCTGAAACAAGAAAATCTGGAAATATCCAGGCAGATATCACCAGCCAACATGCATGTATTTCTTTTAGAAATAAGTTTAAAGCTCCAACAACTAAGGTTTACAGCAAGCCAGCAACTCAACTTGATCAGTCCAGATCAAGATTTAAGCAAAATATTCTAGTTCAAGATGATCTCAAACAAAACAAATAGAAGATGGAGCAGGGCAGTTTCCTTTGGGATTAAATTAAGATAAGTAAATTTTTCTTAAAAACTTGAATTCATATTTTAAATCAGTATTAAAGTATAAATTTAAAAGCAGTTGAAAATAAAAAAATTAAATGCAGATTCAACTAGAAAGCAATTCAGATTCAAACAACTTCACCAAGCTTCAAATGAGCAGTTTTAAAAACCAAAAGCAGGACTTAAATTCAACAACAAAAGCAATTCCAGGCTTTACATTCTCTGGTCTCTGCCTTCAACAAATAAGGTGAGCAAATTTCTCCTTCTCTGTTTTGAAATGCCTGTGAGTAACAATTTTTACTAAATAAACTCAAGTAGAAATTAGTTGCTTGTTTATCTCTGGAATAAGTATGTTTGCATGTTATAATTTAAGTTCATTTTTTTTTTATACTGAATGTATGTATGCAGTTGAGTATGTGATCTTGTTGTCCAGGATTCAGTTCAAAAATCATGATACCATACTCAAATCCCTGTTATAGTTTAAGATATAAATATAGTATGTTATGCAAAATAGGTTAGAGTTTAAAAACTGTATTAATAAGAAGAAAAAAAAAAGGGATATAAAGACTTTGTAATTAACTCTGGAAGTCAAAGTGTTACAGAACAAATTTTTGTAAATAGAAATTTGATCATCCTGTTTCATTAATTCAAGAGTATGAATTGAATACTTAAACTAATATTTGAATTTTAAAAAAAAAATTAAAATTTACAGTATTAAATACAAAATGCAGTCCCAACACTGTGTTTTACAATTTGGTCAAAATAAATTGAAGCTTGCAATTGATCTGAGTGAATTTGCTTCTGGAGATAGTTTATCTATCATAGATTATAGGTAAAATGCCAATTTGAAATACAAATGAATTTTTGGTGAAGAGAATTGAAAATGTCAGAAGTTGACCTAGTTTTACCTGGGCATAAGAAAATTTATTGCTGTGGCTTCAATAATGCATCGAGTTCAAAACTGTTTTGGGTAATGATAGATGGTGGGTTGATGGAGTGGTCGCCGGAGTTTGGTCGGTAATGGTGGCCGGAGTTGGGAGAAATGGGTGTTGACAGGTTAGACATTGAAGAGGGGGAAAGATTTCCAGGTTTTGGGATTTAAAACTTGAATTTAAATTCAAGTTGAATTCTTGGCTTTTGAATGCTCAGTTGTGATGTGGGTTGACTGATCGATGAGGAGATGGCCAGAGATGATGGCAGATGTGGCCGGAGATGGTTAGGTGGTGCACAGGAGGAGTGTGCATATGTGTGAAGAGCTGATGGTTACAGGGTTTTGTCTCGGGATTTTTGGAAGGAAAACTCGAAGTATACTGGGATTTGCTCGAAGCAAATATAGTTTTGACTCGAAGTGAATACAAGGTTGGCTCGGGTAGCAAATTCTTACAGGTTTAAAATAAAACAGAGAACCTGTTGCAGTTTTAAAAAAAAATTAGAAGCAAAGTTTATATGTAAACTAAAATTTGAAACTAAGTTTAAATCATGAATTCAAATGAATTTGAATTCCAGGTTTTGAATAAATTTGCATAAATAAAATAAAGTGTTTAATAGATAATAAATCTGGGCAGTATTTTATGCATTGATCTGAAAACAGGATTTTAAAATATGATTTAAATTTAAGTTGAAATCTGAATTTGGGACCCTGGATCAAAAATTTAAGTTTGAATTTTGAAAGTTTTAAAAAAGGGGAATAAGTTGATAAATTCAATGTTATAGTCAAGTTTAAATATTTCAGTGTTTATAGCATATGTTTTATAAACCTGAAGTGGAATTTAAAAAAACATGATTTTAAATTTAATTTTTTTTTGAATCTTAAACTGAAACACAATTTAAATTTTAGTTGTAATATAAATAAGATTTTGAAATTTAATGTTTCAAAATCACTTGAATGTTTAAAAGTATAATATAATTTTGTGGATTTTGGGTTAAACCATTGTTTAAAATTTACCTTAGACAATTCTTTTAACTGAAATTTAAAAGGGCTTTGGAGTACTTAAACCTTGTTTAAGTTTAAACTTGTTTTCATTTTAGTTTAAATGGAATTTAGATGAAAGCAAATTGTTTTTTTTTAATTACTTTGATAATAATTTAATCATTGATGAGATTAATGATTTTCATAAAAATTATTTGAACTTAATAATCCATTATTTGATCAAGGTAATTAAGTTTGTAATTAATTAATTTAATTAATTAATAATTAGGTCAATAAATCAAATAATTAAGAGCTTTTAAATTAACTTAGTAATGATTGAGATTGATGAATTAAGATTAATTAATGGGTAATGAAGAATTATTAAGTTGATTTTAATGAATGACTAAAGATTGATTAATTTGAGGGATTAAGGATTAATTAAGATTTTAATTAACACTTAATTAAATTGATAATTAGGGAATTAAGTAATTAGTAATTAAATATTAATTAATGGAATTAATTAAGAGTTGATTATTAATTAAGAATTAATTAGTTATTGTAGTTAATTAAGAATAATTAATTAAGGTGGTTTGTAATTAATTAACATTAATGAACTAAGATTTGTGGCTAATTTGATTTAAATTAATCAGATAATTAATTGATATTGTTTATAGACGTTTGGATTCTATTGAATGATTGAATTGTTTGATATCCCTAATTGTGATGCTTTGTTTGATTTGAGCTATGTTTACTGTAATTTATTTTCTGTGATACATGTACCTGTGATCTATGAATGAAAAATAAGCGTTGCAATTGGTTTGTACCGCTTATCAAATATAAGCGTTATAATTTATATCGCTTATCAGATATATTGCTGTATTTGAATCTGTGCTGATTGATGTTGTGCACTATTGTGTTAAGCCCCTGGACCACACTATACACACACAAATACGGATTGCACGTGGAAATCGGTTAAGTCACAGATTTTTGAAATAGTTTTAAAAAGTTGGATTTTTGAATTTAAACGGTTTTGAAAGGGAAGTATGTTAAAAGTGAAAAGCTTTGAAAAGGGAATTTTAATAAATGGTTTAAGTTTTGAAATTTTAAATAGTTTGATTTGAATTTAAATTCAAGATTTGAAATTGAATCCTATTGGTTTAGGAATTTGAATGTAATCCAAATTTATATTTGAAAGGCTCTAACTCGTGAAATTGAAATTGGGTTTTTCGAAATAAAACTGTTGTTTCAAAATGCAAATAGCTTTCTCATAAGAAATGAATTTCAAATTCATAGGAAATTTCAAGTTTGAATTGAAATATAAGTTTTCCAAGTTATGAATGAATCTTTGGAAATTATTTTGAAAGCTATGAAATAACTCTTTTATTTAAAGGCTAATGAGTTAATCCAATTAAAAATGGAATTGTTTTGAAAGGCTAGAAATAAATCTTTGTTAGTGATCTTTGTTATAAGATTAAAAGGGGATCTTTAAGATAATCTTTTCTTTAAAAGATTTAAATGTGGAAATTGTTTAAACCATTAAAGGTTTTGAAATAAATCTTTTTATTTAAAAAGATTTGTAAATGGTAATTTGTTTTAACCATTTGATGAAAGGTTTTGAGTTTTAAGTTGTGACTTAACTGAGATCCCATATCCATATGTTTTTAAATATTGCGCTCACTATTCGGTTTAGCCGGGAGAGGACCTTTGTGTCATATAGCCCATTCCGAATATGTGATACGTCGTTATGGATAGCATTGAAGACCGGTGGTGAAGACCGGGTGTTTGCAAGAACGATAGGATGACCTATCGATTGTCTCTGCACTGGGTAGCTCCTGGTATAGAGATTCCCTAAGTGATGGAAAGTCCGATCGGGATTGTGGATACCCGGATTTGCAAGGGCTTCTTCGGAAGTGCCTTCGGTTCTGTTCGAACCCGGGACAGACTTGTATGGTTGTATGTCCGACATTACACTTTGAGATATTAACCGATCTCTATCAAATACATTTCTGCTTGGTGGCGGAGAATTTATTCTCTTAGCTTAACACCCTTCTCTGAGACGTACGAGCTCAGAGGTTATGTAGTTGATATTTATCGGTGGTATATTCCCAATTTGGTAATGTGGCATGCTGAGTGCTGCTGTGTGATGATCATTGGTTGATCATTTGTGATATGATCATTTGTTTGATCATTTATCTTTGTGATCATTGCTTTGGTTATCTGTTGACCCAAAGCATGGCTTTGTGCCAAAGCGTAGCTTTGTGGACGAGACTGCATCAGGACCTCACTCCCCGGAAATGGTCGAAACAGGAAAGATGCGGCAAGGTTATGAGGGTCGCGCCCTTTAGGGTATGTCATTCCCTTCTGGTAAAGGGTGGTATTATGGTATGGAGCCCAGATACTTACTCATGTGGTTGCTCCAATCTCATTTACTGTGTGGTTGTTGCTTAGAGGCGCCTCGGATAAAGGTCCCAAAGGACCGGGGGATGGCATATTCGTGTAGTAGTTACCTAGTTACAGAGGTAACCCGGCCTTGTGTTGGCAGAGATCTAACCGTAACGTTAGTTCTCGGGACGTCCCGCCAGAGGCGATCCCATGTGGCAGTAGGAAGTTCCTTAGCCTGACCATTTGTTGGAAATCCATTCTTCAATTACGTGCCTTGTACGGTTTTAGTTGTAGAACCTGCCATTTAACATGGCAGCTATAGTAGGCATAGTATCATGGTACCTATGCTGGCTAGGATTTATATTATACTTTCGAAAGATTTTCCAGTATGCACTAGTAATAATATCAAAGAAAATTTTCTCGTATCAAGCATATTTGACTATCATAAGGAGAAATCTCCCCCATGTGTGCGTTTGCATTGTGTGTGTGCCGGGAGGCCATATGGTAGTTTCATTTTCTAAAAAGCATTGCGGATTTCAAATTTAAATTCTTTTGTCTGTTTTAAAAGACCAAATGTTTTTTTTTGCTCATACCAGTCCTATGACTGACCTGGAGTTTATTGTTCCTTTCCTAAACTCTGGGTGCCCACTATTTTCCCACACGGGCAGTCTAGAGTTGGGTTTTCAGATAATCAGTAGTAGGTGTAGATTCGATAGCTTTCAAGCCTTAGGATTTGGCAATCGCAATTGGATCGAGTTGCTTCTCTTCATCTTGATTTGGGAGTTCTTGCTATTTCTGGATTGGTTAAGGAGATGGAGTTGCGGTTCTGGAGTTCTACCTTGAAGACTATATTGGAGATTCTGTTCCGCTGTTGTGTTACCTTTTATTTCCGCTGCTGTTATCTTGTACCATAACTCTGATATCTATTGTATCTTTCTATTGTACCATTCATGTTGTATCAGTTATTGTATCAAATGTTGTATCTCAAATGTATATGATATGTATCATTCATTTTTCTTCCGCTGTGTTATTTACTTAATGTGTTATAAGCTCCGGCGACTCGAATTTGAACGGTCGAATCTGCGGCATTCGAGTACAATGTAAAGTATGGATGTTGATTTTCGAACGCGAAACCTGGGCCCATAACCCACAGGTCCCAGGATCGAAACCTGGCTCTGATACCAAATGTAACGATTCGAATTTTTCGCGTTCGAAAATCGACATCCATACTTTACATTGTACTCGAATGCCGCAGATTCGACCGTTCAAATTCGAGTCGCCGGAGCTTATAACACATTAAGTAAATAACACAGCGGAAGAAAAATGAATGATACATATCATATACATTTGAGATACAACATTTGATACAATAACTGATACAACATGAATGGTACAATAGAAAGATACAATAGATATCAGAGTTATGGTACAAGATAACAGCAGCGGAAATAAAAGGTAACACAACAGCGGAACAGAATCTCCAATATAGTCTTCAAGGTAGAACTCCAGAACCGCAACTCCATCTCCTTAACCAATCCAGAAATAGCAAGAACTCCCAAATCAAGATGAAGAGAAGCAACTCGATCCAATTGCGATTGCCAAATCCTAAGGCTTGAAAGCTATCGAATCTACACCTACTACTGATTATCTGAAAACCCAACTCTAGACTGCCCGTGTGGGAAAATAGTGGGCACCCAGAGTTTAGGAACCGTACAAGGCGCGTATTGGATGAATGGATTTCCAACAAATGGTCAGGCTAAGGAACTTCCTACTGCCACATGGGATCGCCTCTGGCGGGACGTCCCGAGAACTAACGTTACGGTTAGATCTCTGCCAACACAAGGCCGGGTTACCTCTGTAACTAGGTAACTACTACACGAATATGTCATCCCCCGGTCCTTTGGGACCTTTATCCGAGCGCTCGCAACAACAACCACAAAGTATCACAAAGTAATAGATCTGCAGTATCCACATAGGTAAGTATCTGGGCTCCATACCATGATACCACCCTTTACCAGAAGGGAATGACACACCCTAAAGGGCGCGACCCTCATAACCTTGCCGCATCTTTCCTGTTTCGACCATTTCCGGGGTGTGAGGTCCTGATGCAGTCTCGTCCACAAAGCTACGCTTTGTGCAACAAAGCCATGCTTTGGGTCAACAGATGACCAAAGCAATGATCACAAAGATAAATGATCAAACAAATGATCATATCACAAATGATCAACCAATGATCATCACACAGCAGCACTCAGCATGCCACATTACCAAATTGGGAATATCACTGATAAATATCAATTACATAACCTCTGAGCTCGTATGTCTTAGAGAAGGGTGTTAAGCTAAGAGAATAAATTCTCCGCCACCAAGCAGAAATGTATTTGATAGAAATCAGATAACATCTCAAAGTGTAATGTCGGACATACAACCATACAAGTCTGTTCCGGGTTCGAACAGAACCGAAGGCACTTCCGAAGAAGCCCTTGCAAATCCGGGTATCCACAATCCCGATCGGACTTCCCATCACTAAGGGAATCTCTATACCGTAGCTACTCGGTGCAGAGACAATCGATAGGTTATCCTATCGTTCTCACAAATACCCGGCCTTCACCACCGGTCTTCAATTGCTATCCATAACGTCGTATCACTATTCGGAATGGGTTATATGACACAAGGTCCTCTCCCGGCTAAACCGAATAATGAGCGTCATATTTTTAAAACATATGGATATGGGATTTTAGCTAAGTCACAACTTATAACATCCAAAAATTTTCTTTCAAATGGTTAAACAAATTACCATCTTTAAATCTTTAAACAAAAAGATTTATTTCACAAAGTTTCACCCGGTTTCACAAAGATCTACTCATAGATTTCAAAACAATTCCCATTCAATTGGATTAACTCATTTAAATCTTTAAATTAAAGATATATAGCTTTCAAAACACGTTTCCAAAGATTTATCTAAAACTTGGAAAACAATTTTCCTTTTAGACTTGAAAATCCTTTTAACACAACTTGAAAGTCCATTTCTTATGAGATAGCAAATCTAATTTATACAAGCTGAAATCTTGAGTTGAATTTAAATTTCAAAACATTACCTTGAAAAATGGTTTAAAACCCATATAACCCATTTGTAAGTTGAATAACTTTTTAAACCCTAGTTTCCAAGTCATAGAATTCAATTTCAAATATTGAATTCAAATTTAAATCCAATTATTTAAATCTCAAAACTCAATCAAGTTATTCAAATAACTTTTTTTTTTTTGAAAACTCATTTTCAAAAGCTTCAATTCTAATTCCAAAACTATTTTGGAAAAAAAAACAATTTTAAAACAATTTCAAAAATCTGTGACTTAACCAAATTTCCACGGATATTAGTGTGTGTATAAGTGTGGTCGGGGGGTTTTACACAATAGTGCACAACATCAATCAGCACAGATTAAATCATTACAATTCGATGTGGGATTCGGATAACCAACTGGAATCCGACTCCCTGTCGCATCGAAATCCAAATGTCATTCAACGGGTCAAGGGGTTTGCATAACAATATGTATATATCACAGATATGACAGCTTAGCACAAACATCACATAGCATCACATCACGTATCAAATATATCAATCCATCTTAGAACATCCAGTAACAATCAAACATCTTTAATTAAGATGAATAAACCGTGTGGTTATAAATTATTTATTCATATAATTACTTCTGTTTGTAATCTTTTAAATTAATGATTAATTATCATTAACTACATAAATTAAGCCTTAACCATCTTCATTTATCAATCATTTATTTAATTATTTATCTTAATTAATTAACCTTTAATTGAAATTAATTTAATCTTAGTTATTCTTTAATTAACTACAATACTTAATTAATCCTTAATTGATAATGATTTCTTAATCATTTTAAGTTAATTAATCCTTATTTATTATCCTTGATTTCATTACCTTAAAATAATTAACCCTAATATCTGATAAATCAATCTTTAATTATCTACTATAATTACTTTCACTAAGCAATGGTTATTTTATTTAATCATTTATTTATTACTTGATTAATTAATTATTAATCATTAATTAAAAACTAATTTTATTTAATAAATCATTCTTAATTACAAGTTAATTATTCAAAGAATAATTAATCCTAAACCCTTAATCCTTAATTACCTTAAGTAATCACTTATTTCATTAATTTATTAAATAATTTAATTATTCATTTAATTAACCTAATAATTAAATGAAATATAAATCATTCATTTATTAAAATCAATCTAAAATCCTTAATTGATGATAATTCCTTAATTATGAAAGAAATTTACAAAAGTTAAAATAAATTTCTTTTTAAAATTAAACCATTTAAATTTTTACATTATCAACCAAATTTGGTTTAAACTCTTAAATTTATAAAACTTAAATTCATTTTAAAACCAAGATTCAAAATTAGATTTGAATCAAATTTAACTTTATATAAACATTACTTCATATCTCAATTTCAAATTTAAATTCAAACTCTTTAAAATGCTTCTTACAATTACACCTTCCATTCAATGCAAATCACTTAATCATTTAAAAGAAATTTAAACTTAAATCTTTATGTTAAAACTGAAGTTTAAAATTTTAAATTCAGATTTAAAAACTCAGATTGAATTCATTTTGAATTTCCTAATTTAGATACTTAACCTTTCAATTTCAAATGCCAAAACACAATGCATTTATGCTTGAGATTTTCAAATCAAATTTAAATTTAAAAGCTTAAATGATTTCAAATCTCAAATAATCTTATTTGAATTCATATTCAAAATTTTCAGATTAAACTCCATCTCAATCTCCACTTGCAATTTAAATTCACTTTTACATTTTAAAACAGAAAAACAGTTTCTGTTAAATTTGAAAACCAAACTTTAAAATTTTCTGAATCTAGATTATTTCAAAGAAACAGAATTAAAAACTTTGAACTCAAAATTCATTTGAATTCAGTTAAATCTTACATTTGATTTAATTTAAAACCTTTAAAATGTGAATTTTATTTAATACTTCAAACTGCAGAATTACAGGTTCAAAAACCTGCAACTGTTTTAATATTGATTTAGAACCAAATTTAAAACTTGTTTAAATTTAACATATTTCACTTTTGAAAACTTTGAATTCCAAACTCTATTTGAATTCAGATTTAACTTGCATTTAAATCAAATTACAACTTAAAATAGGAGTTTCATTAAAACATTAAAAACTACAAAACATCTTTCAGGTTTAAAACCTGAAACTGTTTAATTTTGATTTAAACAGAAATTAAAACTTTGTTTAAATTTAAAAATTTCATCTTTAAAACTTTGAACTCAGAACTCCATTTGAATTCAATTCCAATTCATGCTTAAATTCAGTTCGAACTTAAATATGAATTCCATAAAAAAAAACAAAACTGCAGATACTCTCTGATATACCTGTAGCCAACTACCCGAGCAACTTATAGTATTACTTTGAGTTCTCATCCCATCGACTCCGAGTCAAATACAAAAAATACCCGAGCAATCCCCGGGTCAAAATACCCTGCACACCTGAAGTTTACCAGAACTTCAATTTGAAATGTACACATACACTGTCACTCTGACCAACTCCTCTCTCTCACACTGATCATCCATCACCAACATCTCCTTGTTTCTCACATCAAAACACCACTAACAAGAAGCATCTAAACACCTAAGATCCACTGGCTTAACAGATTATTTCAAAATTTCCATTTTCTGTTTAAAACAAAACTGCCTTTCCCTTAACAGTTTATTTATAATATTAGTTTCCAAAATCCATGAATTCAATCATGCATCCTGTTACAAACTGTTTTAAATGTTTTTAAAAGTTTGATATACTTACTTCTAGAAAATATCTACTGTTATACATGTTTTCCAGGGACTACAGAGTTTAATATAGTTAAATTTTAGATTTATAGCTAACACTTCATTCTAAACAACAAAGTTTGTTCATACTACAAATTCTAGTTAATACCAAATCAGGTGGTAATGGATTCTAAATAATCTTAGTTTTCCAGTGAGGTCCCAAATTTTATTTCATCTTAAATAAATTTTTAAACTTACTCTACCAATTAACAACAAATTTTATTTACATTCTAGAACCTAACAGTGATTTAATTCAAAAGCCAATGAATTTTGACATAAACTTGAGGTCTAAGACAGAAATATTTCAGATGAAAAACAAGCATGCACAAGCAAATTCACAGACAGGCAAACATACTGACATGGTCATCAACTAAACACATATTTCAAGCATCAACTCAAATATCAAAGCATAAGAATGTGTTCAAGTTAATTAAATGAATAATTAAATTATTTAATAAATTAATGAAATAAGTGATTACTTAAGGTAATTAAGGATTAAGGGTTTAGGATTAATTATTCTTTGAATAATTAACTTGTAATTAAGAATGATTTATTAAATAAAATTAGTTTTTAATTAATGATTAATAATTAATTAATCAAGTAATAAATAAATGATTAAATAAAATAACCATTGCTTAGTGAAAGTAATTATAGTAGATAATTAAAGATTGATTTATCAGATATTAGGGTTAATTATTTTAAGGTAATGAAATCAAGGATAATAAATAAGGATTAATTAACTTAAAATGATTAAGAAATCATTATCAATTAAGGATTAATTAAGTATTGTAGTTAATTAAAGAATAAGTAACTAAGATTAAATTAATTTCAATTAAAGGTTAATTAATTAAGATAAATAATTAAATAAATGATTGATAAATGAAGATGGTTAAGGCTTAATTTATGTAGTTAATGATAATTAATCATTAATTTAAAAGATTACAAACAGAAGTAATTATATGAATAAATAATTTATAACCACACGGTTTATTCATCTTAATTAAAGATGTTTGATTGTTACTGGATGTTCTAAGATGGATTGATATATTTGATACGTGATGTGATGCTATGTGATGTTTGTGCTAAGCTGTCATATCTGTGATATATACATATTGTTATGCAAACCCCTTGACCCGTTGAATGACATTTGGATTTCGATGCGACAGGGAGTCGGATTCCAGTTGGTTATCCGAATCCCACATCGAATTGTAATGATTTAATCTGTGCTGATTGATGTTGTGCACTATTGTGTAAAACCCCCCGACCACACTTATACACACACTAATATGGGTTGCACGTGGAAATTTGGTTAAGTCACAGATTTTTGAAATTGTTTTAAAATTGTTTTTTTTTCCAAAATAGTTTTGGAATTAGAATTGAAGCTTTTGAAAATGAGTTTTCAAAAAAAAAAAGTTATTTGAATAACTTGATTGAGTTTTGAGATTTAAATAATTGGATTTAAATTTGAATTCAATATTTGAAATTGAATTCTATGACTTGGAAACTAGGGTTTAAAAAGTTATTCAACTTACAAATGGGTTATATGGGTTTTAAACCATTTTTCAAGGTAATGTTTTGAAATTTAAATTCAACTCAAGATTTCAACTTGTATAAATTAGATTTGCTATCTCATAAGAAATGGACTTTCAAGTTGTGTTAAAAGGATTTTCAAGTCTAAAAGGAAAATTGTTTTCCAAGTTTTAGATAAATCTTTGGAAACGTGTTTTGAAAGCTATATATCTTTAATTTAAAGATTTAAATGAGTTAATCCAATTGAATGGGAATTGTTTTGAAATCTATGAGTAGATCTTTGTGAAACCGGGTGAAACTTTGTGAAATAAATCTTTTTGTTTAAAGATTTAAAGATGGTAATTTGTTTAACCATTTGAAAGAAAATTTTTGGATGTTATAAGTTGTGACTTAGCTAAAATCCCATATCCATATGTTTTAAAAATATGACGCTCATTATTCGGTTTAGCCGGGAGAGGACCTTGTGTCATATAACCCATTCCGAATAGTGATACGACGTTATGGATAGCAATTGAAGACCGGTGGTGAAGGCCGGGTATTTGTGAGAACGATAGGATAACCTATCGATTGTCTCTGCACCGAGTAGCTACGGTATAGAGATTCCCTTAGTGATGGGAAGTCCGATCGGGATTGTGGATACCCGGATTTGCAAGGGCTTCTTCGGAAGTGCCTTCGGTGGTGTAGATTCGATAGCTTTCAAGCCTTAGGATTTGGCAATCGCAATTGGATCGAGTTGCTTCTCTTCATCTTGATTTGGGAGTTCTTGCTATTTCTGGATTGGTTAAGGAGATGGAGTTGCGGTTCTGGAGTTCTACCTTGAAGACTATATTGGAGATTCTGTTCCGCTGTTGTGTTACCTTTTATTTCCGCTGCTGTTATCTTGTACCATAACTCTGATATCTATTGTATCTTTCTATTGTACCATTCATGTTGTATCAGTTATTGTATCAAATGTTGTATCTCAAATGTATATGATATGTATCATTCATTTTTCTTCCGCTGTGTTATTTACTTAATGTGTTATAAGCTCCGGCGACTCGAATTTGAACGGTCGAATCTGTGGCATTCGAGTACAATGTAAAGTATGGATGTTGATTTTCGAACGCGAAAAATTCGAATCGTTACATTTGGTATCAGAGCTGAAGGTTAAAACTTTAGCTCAGGAGTATAAAACATTAAGTAGCTCATTAGAGATAGGGTGAAGTATACCCTAGAATGAGTTATCCTCAAGATATCCGTCCGAATGCCTCAGTAAATTCTCTTACTATTCACCGATAGTAAGTATGAGTGCGAGAAGAGGATGAGATAGGGGACAAGGGAATACTACTACAAATGGTCAATACCCTGCAACAGTGGAAACAACTTTCTTCTCAATCTCCTTTGATTCGATCCTAAGTTCTTTCGATATCTTTGTGTCAGCTCCGGAAAGAAGTTTCGATGTGATGGTAGCCCTACAAATCGTTGTAGAAAACCCTTCTTTCGTCTTCATCGTTTTCTTATCAGCTTTTCGATCTAAACTCTAATAAATTTGAAATTGAAAATTTAAATTAAATAAATTGGAAATTTTAAATTAAGGCTAAATTGAATTGTATTAATAAAACGATATCGGTTAAAACCAAATCGTAATTTCTTGTGTATATCAAGTCTGAAGAGGTATAAATTGGTATATACTTTGGAGTATTCTGACCTGAATTTGGAATCCATACCCAGCGTTTAAGAAATTGTAAAAGATTGAATCCATCCATCTATTCTCTGGGATCCGATATATTCTACGAACGATTAGTTACCACTTCAAGCTAATCAATGCCCTCTTATATTCGTAGACCGATTGACCCAAATATCTTGTGAAATATTGTATGAGTTTGTTCTCATATTGTCGATATTCTGATTTGGTAAGCCAAATACAGAACTGATATCCGGTTTGATTCGGAAAGATATCTCCCTATCTTTCATCAATTTTTTTTTTTTTTTTCTTCTCGTCTTCCTTGCAAATTTCGAGGACGAAATTTATTTAAGGAGGGAAATCTGTAACGATCCCAATTTTTAATTAAATTTAAATTGATAATTTAAGTGAATTTGATAAAAAATTGTGGGATTATTTGTGAATTAATTAAAGTATTTCAGAATAAATTTAAAATTTTAGATTTTAAATAGGAATTTGATTATAAGTAAATATAAAAAATTGAATTGACTTGAAATTTGGAGATTCTAAGATTAAATTATATTGTAAATAGAATTTAAAGGCTTAGAGATAAAAAAAAAGTATGTATTTTAAAATGGAACTTTTAATTGAAAATTCAATAATCAATATTTTTATCAAATTAGTTGGATTTAAAAGTTGTATTTTGAATTGGATACAAATGATTTTAGAACAATTGTTTAGAACTAAATACTATTATATATGTGTTTATATATTAAAAACATAATTGGTTAAAATCATTTCTTTCTTTGAAATTAATAAAAACAAAATGTGTATATATATGAAATATTGGTTAAATTCTTTTAACATTGTATATGCACATACAAATGAAATAAAAGGTGTATTCATTTACAAAGAAAATATGGCATAAAATTTATTTAAAAATTCCTTTTGTCTTTAAAAATCTAAATGTAAAACATATACATAAAGAAGTAAACATGCACATGGATTTGGAGTAAAGGAGTTAGCAAAATCTAGAGTTATGATATCTCTTTACAAATGGCCTTCATACAATCAAATTGAATTAAATAATAAGATTAAAAAAATTATAGAAACTTTTCATTTCCCCATAATGCAATCCATTGATATCTCAGCAAATCTGAGGATTTGAACCTCCCCAAACAAACAAATGCAAGCTTTCAGAAGAAGAAAAAAAGATAAACAAAGCAAAGATCAAAATCGTGAAGCAAAGGTTTTTACCTGGAAACTGAAGCCTATGCAAGAATAATGCAAGCAATTCAAAATAAAGGAAAATCAACAACAAGATTAACAAGCTTCAGTTTCAAGTTAAAAGCAACCTGAAATCAAAACTCAATGCAAATGAAAATCTGGAAGCTTTAGCCTTGGAGCAATTTCAAAGCCTGGGGGAAACATGCAAGTTCAAAGAAACAAATTCAAGAATTCAAAGCATTTCAAAGATCAGAAAAAAAAAGGAAGTTCAAAACAGTTTTTCAAGCATGCAACCTGGAAACAAATCAGATCAACAAAATTAAATGGAAACTAGGAAAATCAAAGTTGGGCAAAGTAGTCAAGCTCAAAGCTTCAACAAATCTAAAAGTATGCAATGTTTTCAAAATCAAGCCTGCATGCAATATCTGAAACAAGAAAATCTGGAAATATCCAGGCAGATATCACCAGCCAACATGCATGTATTTCTTTTAGAAATAAGTTTAAAGCTCCAACAACTAAGGTTTACAGCAAGCCAGCAACTCAACTTGATCAGTCCAGATCAAGATTTAAGCAAAATATTCTAGTTCAAGATGATCTCAAACAAAACAAATAGAAGATGGAGCAGGGCAGTTTCCTTTGGGATTAAATTAAGATAAGTAAATTTTTCTTAAAAACTTGAATTCATATTTTAAATCAGTATTAAAGTATAAATTTAAAAGCAGTTGAAAATAAAAAAATTAAATGCAGATTCAACTAGAAAGTAATTCAGATTCAAACAACTTCACCAAGCTTCAAATGAGCAGTTTTAAAAACCAAAAGCAGGACTTAAATTCAACAACAAAAGCAATTCCAGGCTTTACATTCTCTGGTCTCTGCCTTCAACAAATAAGGTGAGCAAATTTCTCCTTCTCTGTTTTGAAATGCCTGTGAGTAACAATTTTTACTAAATAAACTCAAGTAGAAATTAGTTGCTTGTTTATCTCTGGAATAAGTATGTTTGCATGTTATAATTTAAGTTCATTTTTTTTATACTGAATGTATGTATGCAGTTGAGTATGTGATCTTGTTGTCCAGGATTCAGTTCAAAAATCATGATACCATACTCAAATCCCTGTTATAGTTTAAGATATAAATATAGTATGTTATGCAAAATAGGTTAGAGTTTAAAAACTGTATTAATAAGAAGAAAAAAAAAAGGGATATAAAGACTTTGTAATTAACTCTGGAAGTCAAAGTGTTACAGAACAAATTTTTGTAAATAGAAATTTGATCATCCTGTTTCATTAATTCAAGAGTATGAATTGAATACTTAAACTAATATTTGAATTTTAAAAAAAAAATTAAAATTTACAGTGTTAAATACAAAATGCAGTCCCAACACTGTGTTTTACAATTTGGTCAAAATAAATTGAAGCTTGCAATTGATCTGAGTGAATTTGCTTCTGGAGATAGTTTATCTATCATAGATTATAGGTAAAATGCCAATTTGAAATACAAATGAATTTTTGGTGAAGAGAATTGAAAATGTCAGAAGTTGACCTAGTTTTACCTGGGCATAAGAAAATTTATTGCTGTGGCTTCAATAATGCATCGAGTTCAAAACTGTTTTGGGTAATGATAGATGGTGGGTTGATGGAGTGGTCGCCGGAGTTTGGTCGGTAATGGTGGCCGGAGTTGGGAGAAATGGGTGTTGACAGGTTAGACATTGAAGAGGGGGAAAGATTTCCAGGTTTTGGGATTTAAAACTTGAATTTAAATTCAAGTTGAATTCTTGGCTTTTGAATGCTCAGTTGTGATGTGGGTTGACTGATCGATGAGGAGATGGCCAGAGATGATGGCAGATGTGGCCGGAGATGGTTAGGTGGTGCACAGGAGGAGTGTGCATATGTGTGAAGAGCTGATGGTTACAGGGTTTTGTCTCGGGATTTTTGGAAGGAAAACTCGAAGTATACTGGGATTTGCTCGAAGCAAATATAGTTTTGACTCGAAGTGAATACAAGGTTGGCTCGGGTAGCAAATTCTTACAGGTTTAAAATAAAACAGAGAACCTGTTGCAGTTTTAAAAAAAAAATTAGAAGCAAAGTTTATATGTAAACTAAAATTTGAAACTAAGTTTAAATCATGAATTCAAATGAATTTGAATTCCAGGTTTTGAATAAATTTGCATAAATAAAATAAAGTGTTTAATAGATAATAAATCTGGGCAGTATTTTATGCATTGATCTGAAAACAGGATTTTAAAATATGATTTAAATTTAAGTTGAAATCTGAATTTGGGACCCTGGATCAAAAATTTAAGTTTGAATTTTGAAAGTTTTAAAAAAGGGGAATAAGTTGATAAATTCAATGTTATAGTCAAGTTTAAATATTTCAGTGTTTATAGCATATGTTTTATAAACCTGAAGTGGAATTTAAAAAAACATGATTTTAAATTTAATTTTTTTTGAATCTTAAACTGAAACACAATTTAAATTTTAGTTGTAATATAAATAAGATTTTGAAATTTAATGTTTCAAAATCACTTGAATGTTTAAAAGTATAATATAATTTTGTGGATTTTGGGTTAAACCATTGTTTAAAATTTACCTTAGACAATTCTTTTAACTGAAATTTAAAAGGGCTTTGGAGTACTTAAACCTTGTTTAAGTTTAAACTTGTTTTCATTTTAGTTTAAATGGAATTTAGATGAAAGCAAATTGTTTTTTTTTAATTACTTTGATAATAATTTAATCATTGATGAGATTAATGATTTTCATAAAAATTATTTGAACTTAATAATCCATTATTTGATCAAGGTAATTAAGTTTGTAATTAATTAATTTAATTAATTAATAATTAGGTCAATAAATCAAATAATTAAGAGCTTTTAAATTAACTTAGTAATGATTGAGATTGATGAATTAAGATTAATTAATGGGTAATGAAGAATTATTAAGTTGATTTTAATGAATGACTAAAGATTGATTAATTTGAGGGATTAAGGATTAATTAAGATTTTAATTAACACTTAATTAAATTGATAATTAGGGAATTAAGTAATTAGTAATTAAATATTAATTAATGGAATTAATTAAGAGTTGATTATTAATTAAGAATTAATTAGTTATTGTAGTTAATTAAGAATAATTAATTAAGGTGGTTTGTAATTAATTAACATTAATGAACTAAGATTTGTGGCTAATTTGATTTAAATTAATCAGATAATTAATTGATATTGTTTATAGACGTTTGGATTCTATTGAATGATTGAATTGTTTGATATCCCTAATTGTGATGCTTTGTTTGATTTGAGCTATGTTTACTGTAATTTATTTTCTGTGATACATGTACCTGTGATCTATGAATGAAAAATAAGCGTTGCAATTGGTTTGTACCGCTTATCAAATATAAGCGTTATAATTTATATCGCTTATCAGATATATTGCTGTATTTGAATCTGTGCTGATTGATGTTGTGCACTATTGTGTTAAGCCCCTGGACCACACTATACACACACAAATACGGATTGCACGTGGAAATCGGTTAAGTCACAGATTTTTGAAATAGTTTTAAAAAGTTGGATTTTTGAATTTAAACGGTTTTGAAAGGGAAGTATGTTAAAAGTGAAAAGCTTTGAAAAGGGAATTTTAATAAATGGTTTAAGTTTTGAAATTTTAAATAGTTTGATTTGAATTTAAATTCAAGATTTGAAATTGAATCCTATTGGTTTAGGAATTTGAATGTAATCCAAATTTATATTTGAAAGGCTCTAACTCATGAAATTGAAATTGGGTTTTTCGAAATAAAACTGTTGTTTCAAAATGCAAATAGCTTTCTCATAAGAAATGAATTTCAAATTCATAGGAAATTTCAAGTTTGAATTGAAATATAAGTTTTCCAAGTTATGAATGAATCTTTGGAAATTATTTTGAAAGCTATGAAATAACTCTTTTATTTAAAGGCTAATGAGTTAATCCAATTAAAAATGGAATTGTTTTGAAAGGCTAGAAATAAATCTTTGTTAGTGATCTTTGTTATAAGATTAAAAGGGGATCTTTAAGATAATCTTTTCTTTAAAAGATTTAAATGTGGAAATTGTTTAAACCATTAAAGGTTTTGAAATAAATCTTTTTATTTAAAAAGATTTGTAAATGGTAATTTGTTTTAACCATTTGATGAAAGGTTTTGAGTTTTAAGTTGTGACTTAACTGAGATCCCATATCCATATGTTTTTAAATATTGCGCTCACTATTCGGTTTAGCCGGGAGAGGACCTTTGTGTCATATAGCCCATTCTGAATATGTGATACGTCGTTATGGATAGCATTGAAGACCGGTGGTGAAGACCGGGTGTTTGCAAGAACGATAGGATGACCTATCGATTGTCTCTGCACTGGGTAGCTCCTGGTATAGAGATTCCCTAAGTGATGGAAAGTCCGATCGGGATTGTGGATACCCGGATTTGCAAGGGCTTCTTCGGAAGTGCCTTCGGTTCTGTTCGAACCCGGGACAGACTTGTATGGTTGTATGTCCGACATTACACTTTGAGATATTAACCGATCTCTATCAAATACATTTCTGCTTGGTGGCGGAGAATTTATTCTCTTAGCTTAACACCCTTCTCTGAGACGTACGAGCTCAGAGGTTATGTAGTTGATATTTATCGGTGGTATATTCCCAATTTGGTAATGTGGCATGCTGAGTGCTGCTGTGTGATGATCATTGGTTGATCATTTGTGATATGATCATTTGTTTGATCATTTATCTTTGTGATCATTGCTTTGGTTATCTGTTGACCCAAAGCATGGCTTTGTGCCAAAGCGTAGCTTTGTGGACGAGACTGCATCAGGACCTCACTCCCCGGAAATGGTCGAAACAGGAAAGATGCGGCAAGGTTATGAGGGTCGCGCCCTTTAGGGTATGTCATTCCCTTCTGGTAAAGGGTGGTATTATGGTATGGAGCCCAGATACTTACTCATGTGGTTGCTCCAATCTCATTTACTGTGTGGTTGTTGCTTAGAGGCGCTTCGGATAAAGGTCCCAAAGGACCGGGGGATGGCATATTCGTGTAGTAGTTACCTAGTTACAGAGGTAACCCGGCCTTGTGTTGGCAGAGATCTAACCGTAACGTTAGTTCTCGGGACGTCCCGCCAGAGGCGATCCCATGTGGCAGTAGGAAGTTCCTTAGCCTGACCATTTGTTGGAAATCCATTCTTCAATTACGTGCCTTGTACGGTTTTAGTTGTAGAACCTGCCATTTAACATGGCAGCTATAGTAGGCATAGTATCATGGTACCTATGCTGGCTAGGATTTATATTATACTTTCGAAAGATTTTCCAGTATGCACTAGTAATAATATCAAAGAAAATTTTCTCGTATCAAGCATATTTGACTATCATAAGGAGAAATCTCCCCCATGTGTGCATTTGCATTGTGTGTGTGCCGGGAGGCCATATGGTAGTTTCATTTTCTAAAAAGCATTGCGAATTTCAAATTTAAATTCTTTTGTCTGTTTTAAAAGACCAAATGTTTTTGTTTGCTCATACCAGTCCTATGACTGACCTGGAGTTTATTGTTCCTTTCCTAAACTCTGGGTGCCCACTATTTTCCCACACGGGCAGTCTAGAGTTGGGTTTTCAGATAATCAGTAGTAGGTGTAGATTCGATAGCTTTCAAGCCTTAGGATTTGGCAATCGCAATTGGATCGAGTTGCTTCTCTTCATCTTGATTTGGGAGTTCTTGCTATTTCTGGATTGGTTAAGGAGATGGAGTTGCGGTTCTGGAGTTCTACCTTGAAGACTATATTGGAGATTCTGTTCCGCTGTTGTGTTACCTTTTATTTCCGCTGCTGTTATCTTGTACCATAACTCTGATATCTATTGTATCTTTCTATTGTACCATTCATGTTGTATCAGTTATTGTATCAAATGTTGTATCTCAAATGTATATGATATGTATCATTCATTTTTCTTCCGCTATGTTATTTACTTAATGTGTTATAAGCTCCGGCGACTCGAATTTGAACGGTCGAATCTGCGGCATTCGAGTACAATGTAAAGTATGGATGTTGATTTTCGAACGCTAAAAATTCGAATCGTTACATTCAATTTATCACCAAATTTCAATTTTGGAACCAAATCTTTGAAGTTTTATCTTAAACATTCAAATCTTAAGTCCAAAATGGTTCCATTTTATCTTAATAATGGATATATTACCATGCCCCATTTTTACATTCATTTAAACAAATCCAATTTCAGCTTAAAGATTACTAATAACAACAGGATGGTATCATTCGAATTATTTTAAAATATCCATGCATTTCCAAAACTCAAACCTATTTTGAGATCACACTAGTTCCCAATTCAAATTAACCATTTAACTCCCAAGTTTAATCTTAATTTTTCATCTTGAAATTTCCAAATCAGGTTGTTCATTCAAACTTATTTAACTTCCTCTAAGTTAAATTAAATTTACTTAATCTAGTCAACTTTGCACAATTTGAATTCCCATTCAAATTTTAAACTTCAGATAAATAATCTTTCCATTTAAGTTTAAAAACTTACTTCACTTTGGGTTTCACATCACATCTCAAGGAAAATTCAAAACTCAACCTTAGAGTTTATTTCCAAATATACATATTTATTTCCTTTACATACCAAGTTATCCTTAAATTTTAAACCACCTTTGATTTTTAAATTCAAAACAAATTCCTTTAAATTTTTAAACAATTCTTGTTTGAAATAAGACCCTTCATTCAAATATATTAAATAACATTATTTATTATTTCTTCATCACTTTGAAAAAAAATTCAAATCTCTGGGCCTAGATTTAAAACTTCACAATTTAGATCATTTTCAGTTCCAATTTATAAGTCATACTTGCCTAAATGTTTTACTTCCCTAAAACATTTCATTTTTCTTACTCCTTAATACACATTTTATTATTAAACACAACAATCATTTATGATAATAACCAAGGAAACCAGTTCATTGTTATCTTATTCCGAAACTCTTCTTCAAATTCAAGATATTGATTTCAGTTTAAATCCATTTCAAATTTGTCTTTGTTCAATTTAAATTTGGTTGTATTTCTATTACCACTTAATTCTTATTATTACTTTTAATTCAATTAATACAACAACCAATTTCTTTAATATAATAGAAAATCTATTGCTTAATAAAATTATGTAAGATTCTTTTACTTTTGAAACCATTTTAAAACCTTTTATATAAGAAAATAACAAGTACGCTCTCTTATATATATACACTCAACTCATTCTAGGGTACCATTGACCCTATCCTTAATGAGTAATCCACCAGAGCCAAGGTTCTCGCTTAACCTTTAGCTCTGATACCAAATGTAACGACCTGGAATTTTCAATCCCGAAAACTACAGATAGTTAGGAAAAGAAGAAAAGAGATAGAAGAAAAGAAGAAACAGAAACACCAACATCTCACTTTCGTAGCGGATAAAATATAATATCAAATAATATTCTTTACACAAAGAAAGCTGAATCAGTCAATTACATTTTAATACATCCGAGTTACAATATTTCACAATCACCAGGCAATTAAAATAACTTGTCCCAGAAATGCAAACAATATATCACAACGGAATACACTCCATACGTTCCTGTCATCTAGCTCGCCTCCTAAGCTCTAGAACGTCCTTACATGAAAATCTGTAATACTCGGTCTGACCCAAGCATTACATCAAAGTAACACCCGGGTCAAGCTAGAAACCAGCGTGAGCAAACCCATCTGACCCAAGGTAACTCGTATCAATTTACAAATTCACAATTTGTTAAAGACATCACTTATTTCACACATCAATATCTAAGTACCAAACTAAGATTAAATGGTCCAGTTCACTCAAATCATTCCATACTAGCCTATTGCTTTCACATATCAATATATAAAGAATAGAAGTCGTTTCAGATATTCACTAATACCCGACTCTGGTCTCTTCGAATCCAATGTCATCTTAACCCAAGTTATTCAAGCGAATACAATCTAATTTTTAATATTGGATGTCACTTTAACACAGCAATTCATCATCGATAGATAACCACATTATCTCTGTACAACCCAAACATACCATATCACAAAACATTTCATATCAGAGATATCAATCAATTCAAGGTATTTAATCATCATTCAATCATTCATAAGAAAGATGGATCATTTCCAAAATTAATTTAACTTATCTCTAATTAAATTAATTACTAATCTTTAATCACTTAGATTACCTTCACTTAACACTAATTAGTTACAAATCAATTAATTAATCATCATTTAATCATCCATCTTAATTAATCAACTTTGACTAATTATCCTTTAATTACAATAAGTAATTAATTCTTAATAAATTGCACAAATTAATTAGCCTTCCCCCATAACATTAATGATCCCTTACTTACTATTATAAAGTAATTAACAATGATTTATTACATATATCCTTATTTAATTACTCAAATTAATTATCCTATAATTACGTACATTGACTAGTTATCCCTTAATTAATCACACTTCATTAATTACCTAACCCTTGATTAATTTCCTTAATCTATCAATCCTTAATTAATTACACCAAGTAATTAATCCTTAATTACTTCCCTTAAGTAATTTACATTATATTAATTACTTTCATCAAGTAATTCCCCATTAGTTAATTATTCCCAATAATTAACCTTTAATTTTATTTATTAATTATCCTCTATATAATAATTAAATTAATTAACCCTTAACAACTAATCCTTAATTACTTACATAAGTAATTATCGTTTAAGTAATTAAACTCTAATTACTTAATTAATTTATCCTTAATTATGAATTAATCAAATCTCTAATCAATTAATTCATAATTAATTAAATGCCCTGAAAAATCATTAATTCACTAAATAAATTTGTTACTCTTATATTCTTTATTAATTTAATTAGTCCTCAATCATCCAAGGATTTAATTAATCATAATATAAACCATTTATCGTATAATTATCTTACTCGATTAAACCATTTAATTAGAGTTTAAAAATAACTTAAAATTTTTAACTTAACAAATTTAAGTTAAACAAATTATAGTATCCAAACAATTATTTAAGACATTTATACTATAAAGGAATAAATTTTAAGAAAGGGTTCAAACTAGAATCAATTTTGAATTTTCAAACTTATTTAATTTATAAACTTGAAATTTGAACAAGATTTACTTTGGGTCAAACCCGAATAATATCGATCCTTTACCCTAGTCTGTTGCTTCCTTCTATTTTTCTATTATCAATTTAAAACTTGGATAAATTTTGAACCGGAAACCTGTTACACAAACTCACAATTAAACTCGAAATGCTTTCGAGCTCTATTCCAATTCACTCGTGAACTACATCGTGCAAAACACCATTCCACCCGAAGACCCAACCATGCTTCTTCCCACATCACTTCCTTGCTCAAAATGACTAAAAATCTCCTCCATATCCAATCGAAAATGATGCCACGAACCGGAGAATAAACTGCTCCGATCAGTTCACTAACTACCTTCTCGTACATGACTAGATCACGATCGAATCTCGGCCCTAGATCGAACCCATCTTCTCGCCTATCACAATTAGCCATGCCGAGCATCATGTGTGCACAGTGCATGTGCACAAACCTCTGATGATCCTTCTGACCTCGCGAACACCTAAGTCAACGACCCTTTTCCCTTTAATTACCATCGCTACCACGTCGAAGACTCAAACCCAATTTGTCGTAAAACACCTCTTCAATTCGAACATCGAACAAAAAAACTAATAAAATTTCCGTCGAACCTCTCTCAACTCCCCTCTCTGATCAACACAACTCACCCACCGATCGGAAGGTCAACTTTGACACTTCCTTCCTGCCAAACCTCGAAGGTCTTGGTTGCGTCCTCATTCTCCAGTTCAATTGCGTTTCATGCCATGCCCAGAAAATCCTTAAAACCTAAAAATAGTACTCCAGCTCAAATCTAAGCCAAATTCGAGAATCGACTTCGGTGAAACCCTAGCATATGAAGCTAGGCTCACTTTCGACCAAAGCGCAACACCCCTTATCAACCCAATCACCAGAAATAAATTTTTGGAACGGAATTCGTTCATCCTTATATTTCTTACAATATAGGATGTTAAAAATCGCAATTCCGCCTCTAAAAATCCTCTTTTTACTAGGAAAATCATCATGCAAGCTTAAAATTTTGATTCAATTTCATTGATATTTCCCCAAAATATGATATTTACTGTAAATCTTGATATAAATGAACTATACAGTATGATTTCCACACAAATCAATTTTTAACTAAAACCATATTAAGAAACAAACATTTTCTTAGTTTATATCAACATGCATTATGAACTAGGTGATGTGATCCAGATTTTTGAATTATATTTGCACCAAGAAATAGAAGAACAGAGCCTATGAACTGTTAACAGACTTGCATCCGAGTATATTCATATATATATATATATATATATATATATATATACACACACATAAATTATTATATCAACCACACATACCATTTAACATCAATTTAAATTCAAGTTTCACTGCATGCATCAAAATTTAAAAAAAGACAGTTGGAGGCACTGTTTACTCACCCGTTACTTTGAAGAACAGAGAATCCCCCTTTTTTTAACTGAAAGTTGCTTTTGCTTTTAAAACCTGGATCTTGATTATAGACATGAACTTGCGAATCTTGAATTTGAAACTATAATTCGATCTTGATCTTCTTACTTGGGCTTGACTATATGTAGACTCTTGCTTAAGTTTGAGATGAGTTTGAATCTACTCTGCTTGCTTTAGATTATTGAAACAGCTATTTGATTATGTTGGATTTTAGCTGTTTTATTTTTGTTTTAGTTTAGAGAGATGAAGAGAGGATTTGAGAAGTAAAAATGAAACCTGGTCTCTCTAATTCTTGTTTAAAAAATGAAAAATTATTCTTGCCACTTGTTGTCTAAGCTAACATATGTTTAATGCTGTGCAGTTAAAGCGCTCGGTAGATTCGAAGCAGTGGAGGCGCAACAAGTCATAGCGGGGATACAGCGAGGATGTAGCGGGGTATAGTGGATGGCTCTAAAATAGCATATAAAACTCGTGCTTAATGTTTTTACAAATATATAAATGGTAATTAAATAAAAATTATCATTCAATTGAATTATAATTAATACATAAATAATTTTAAACAAAAAACATGTGCGAATATACTTTAAATAAACGTAAAACTGTTATATAACATAATTGAATTTAGTAGAATATTAGAGTATTTTCATTTCGAAAATATATTAAAAATTAAATCAAATACATTAGTTTCATAATTTTTATAATGTATAAACGCAACTTTTTAATTTATTTTATTAAAGAAGATATAGATGATAACAAAATATAGCGGGAATAACGGGATATAGCGGAAATAACGCGGATTAAAGTGGAAAGGCTATATTTTGGGGCTATATGAAAAATCGTAGCGGTAGAAATCCGCTATGTGATATAGCGGGGTTATAGCGGGGTAATAGCGGGGCATTAACTACACAGGTTTAATGCATATTAATTTTAACTTACAAATGTTAAATTAAAATTCTTACACTTGTTTAATACATGTTTTATTGTTTTACAAATGTAAACATATGTATTTCAATATTTCCTTATTTGTTAGTTTACATGAATTTATATTTTTATGTGTTTCCATATTATAGTTTAATACCTATATATATACAACTTATATATATATATATATATGTTTTTTGAAGAAAGGATCATTTTTTTATCAAATCCTATTTAAAACTTAAGCTATTTTATTTTAATTAATAAAGACTTATCTTTAGTATTATTTAATTTTAAAATATAAAATCCAACTTTAAATGTCTTTGGAAAATTAAATACATTGAATTCAAATTTATATCTTTTATTCACAAATATACACACACACACACACACACACACATATATAAACACATTTATATACTTGAATATGAACACACTTAAAATCTTCAACATTATAAAATTTGTATATAACTTTTATATATATATATATAGATATATTATTCATTTATTCAGAGATTTATTTTTCAACATTTATTATAGTTTCAATCTCTATAAATATATATCCAGATATCTATCAGAATTTTATTTGTTTAACATACAAATCAGTATTTAAGTAAATCTAATCCTGTTAATTACCAATTAACAGATGTACGAAAATCCGGGTTATCACAACTCAACCAGACAAAAGCAACAAAACTGCACTGATATGACTCGAGTGAACCACACCTGAGGAGTATGTACAAATGAATCAAGACATTATCACTCGACCATACCAACCAGACTCTAAGTCTCAAATCAAAATATATATAAGTGCACAAATGTATATATAAAGCTTAAAAAAAACTAGACATGTACAAGTTCGAGGAACTGGTCAGAGCACACACATATATACATACATGTATGTATATATGTATATAGTTATGAAGACCAGCAAAACTCAAATGCATATGACCAGGCTATATGAAAACACTTAAGAAAATAGCAAGTGCATAGGTAACAGTGGCACCAAGCATGAATAATCACTGACAATCAATAAACGATTATATGTCAATTTCAAGATGATCCTGACTATCATGGATGTGCAATCACTTATGTACATATACAAGGTAGTTAATGAATTAACTCAACAGCATGAATATCAACACAACAATCGGACATAACATGCATATGTATGTCTACACATGGTGACACGTTTCAAGTGGAATAAGTATATACATATGCAATAGGAAGACATTCCAAATAAAGCAGCAGTTGAAACAAGTCGAAAGCTAGTAGTCTATATGAAGCAGAGTTTACAAAAAATCAATGAAGCAGTTTACAATTTTACAAAACTCAAAGTAGCGGTTTTCAAACAAAGTCAATGATCATGTCATGCCAGAATCAAAGCCGTGGTGACCAAGGTAATAACAATAATATATCGCAAGTACAACGAACAAGTCAAGGCCGAAATAAACAAAGCAAATTCAAAGTCATGGAGCAACATGTATGGATGAATGAGTCAGAATAAATCGCAAGCATTCAAGTAATAATTGTATGGCTGAGCAAATTCACTAAAGAATTCAAACAAAAACGAAAATTAAGGGATTTGTTCCCTATATAACCCAAAATCATCATCGGCAGTAGTACTGAATCGAGTTCAATCAAATTAACAGTGAAATAAAAACAAAAATCACATATCAATTTCTGTTCGGTTAAACTCGACAAATTGAAGCAGACGAGTGAAGTCAAAGCAAGGGGGATCGGTCGATAAAGCCAATCAAATTAAAATATACTATTAATCGATCAATTTCTAAGTGGCGCCTCAATTTGAAGTAGCCCTAAGTCTTTTCCGGAGAGGAACAAAGCAGAATTTGCAAAGAAGAGAATCGGAAGAAAGGAAAGGGAGTTATCTTCATATTTATTTTTTGTAGGCCAGCTATTGTTTGTTATTTGGGATTAAACTTATATAGGGCTTTGTTTTTTAGTGTTTCTTTTCAAATTGTAATTTTCTTTTAAGATTTTCAATTGTTTATAGGTTACGAACTATGGTTTTATAGTTCAAGGATTCGCAACTCAATGGCTGAGTTGTGGCAGGGTTTTGACCATAGATTTAGGTTAGTCGACAGCAGATGTCGTTATTTTACGTGTGTAAGCGTTTGACTACTTAATTTCTAGTAGAAATCTTGAGGCAGCACGTAGGTAGGGTTTTGCCGAAGGTAGGTAAATCTGTGTTTTTCTATTTCTGCCTTTATTATTCTGCTATTATCTGTGCTGCAATTATTATATATATTTTCACATTAATTTTTATTATTATTAGTATCACCCTATTCACAACCTCTAGGGTGAAATCGATCCTATATTTTAAAATTCTAATTTTTCGAAAACCAATTTTTGTTTTAAAAATATGATTTTTTAAGTGGTTTCTCTTAATAATTGTTTGCTGAGGGACAGTCCATAGTTAGACCACCTATGTTCAATGGTGTATATGCTTACTAGAAAAATAGAATGAAATTTTTCTGAAAACCATTAATGCTTGCAATATTGTTTACACGTGATATAGGACACCAACTATAGTGGTAGATAATCAAAAAATATAAAAACCGATGGATCAATGGACAGATCTTGAAAATAAATTACAGAATGCTAACGCCCAAGCAATGAATTATATTATTTGTTCATTAGATCAAATTGAATTTAATCGTGTCTCATACTGTCTAACTGCACATAAAATTTGTCATACACTTGAAGTGACTCACGAAGGAACCTTTTAAGTCAAAGAATCTCGCCTTGCCATGCTTAGTAGCGAATACAAGAACTTCACAATGGCCAAGGATGAGAATGTCAAAGAGATGTATGAACGACTTTCTAATCTCATATACAAATCAATAGCTATCAAAGGAACAACCAAAAGTGAAGATGATGATGATGGTGCAACAGAACTGGTGCTAATAATAAAGAAATTCAAAAGGTGGAATCACAAGTATGGAAATCCATGTCTAAATTAACAACTGAAAAGCAAAATAGTCAAAGTTCTGGACAACCCAGAAGAGCAGGAGATCATATGTCACAAGTGCAACAAACTCGGTCATATCAAGCCCAATAGTCCTCAGAATCGACTCAGCCAAAGAAAGCAATCGAAAAGGAGAATTTTGCAGCTACTTGGGATGAAACTGATGAAAGCACTGGCAGTAAAAATAAAAAATAAAAACTATGTCTTTAAGGAGAAATAAGTGACAGTGATGATGACAAGCCAAAAGAGGTATCAAAACTTACTCGGAATTACTTATAAATTTTCACGAAGTAAATGACTGTTTTGAAAGGCTTGGGGAGAAGTACGCTAAAATTGAATCACAAAGAGATAGTTTAATAGAACTAAATAAACAGCTTGATCAATTTGTTAAAAACTATCAAAATAAGAGCCCTAAGTGTGAAAAGTGTCCATCATTTGAAGAAGAGATTAAAAATCAGAAATTAAAATTAAATCACTTGAAAACGAAATTCAGATTTTGGAAGAAAGTGAAAATACTCGGAGAGAAAATTCTATTGAAAAGTGCACTCTATTGTTGAATGAAACTAAATCTCTCAAAACACAAGTCCAACAATTGTCTACAACTTTAGGAAAATTTTTCAAAGGAGAAAGATCGCTAAATATGTTATTAGGGAAACAAACAGTCAATATGGTTAGGCAAGGACTTAGGTATAATCATTCTGAACATGTTAAAAGCGAAATTAACCACATCAATTCCATGTGCACGATTTGTGAAAAAACTGGACACGGTAACAATAATTGCTAGTATAGACCCAAACACATGAAAATCATATCAATTTGGGTTCCAAAAGCACGAATATAAAATCCCTTAAAGTCAAACAAATTTGGGTGCCAAAAGGAACAAATATAAATTGTCTTGGGTCTACACAAACTTATTTTTCCAAATCTTTTGTTACTAACAACAATGGACCTATAAAAACAAATAGGTCATAAAAATCTTTCCTCATATAGGTATGGTAGCAAGCTAAGAAACAACAATAGTGTTACCTGGATTCTGGCTGCTCCAGGAACACGACGGGCGACAAATCAAAGTTCCTTAGCCTAGTACAAAGGTGGTAGAATCACAATGGGCAATGAAAAATTATCGATAAAGTAAAATAGGTAATGGTATATTTATCTTGAACAATATATTATATGTTGAAAGTCTGCAACATAATATGAATTAAGTCAGCCAGTTATGTGATAAATAAATGAATGTCGATCATGATTCTGATTTATGCAAAATTGTTGTCCAATTATCTTTTTATGCCGAGAACACGATAAGTACCACTAGAGTCTTTGAACTAGTTCATATAGATTTGTTTGGACTAATGATGTTGTTTTATTGGTGATGATTACTCTAGATACACGTGGATATATTTGTTTATCTTACTGCTTCTAGATCTGACACTATGTTCACTAGTTGTTTATATGCACATTTTCAACCAAATCCTTAAGGAATCACATTTTAAAAAACTGTAAAAAGGATTATAAGGTATTTATTGCATCTCCATGATTTGGTTTATTATATTTATCTAATGATAACCTTCAGTTAAAGAGAAATTCAAATGCAAAATGCATTGGTAACCTAGTTGATAGAAAAATTACTAGTAGAACGTGTTTTATGTAGAGATGTCACATTTTCAAAGAAAATATTTGCATAATTTTCATTTCAACTGATTTTCAATTGGTAGACATTTTCTTTACAAAACCCTTCCAGAAAATAATTTTTGTCGACTTCGTTTCAGATTAGAAATTTTAGAAATTTGATTTGATTTTAAATGAATACATTAACTAATCTGACTCCCTATAGATTATAAAAAAGAAAAATAGTTACTGAAAAATGCGACGAGTGTTGATATTAATCATATATAATGACTTGAGATGGTATATTTAGTAAATTTCTTTAAAAACATAAATAAGATTTATAATAACTCTTGTTGGTAAAAATTCCATGACCATCTCTATTTCTATCATATTTCTAACGACCATCACTCATCAAAATTCAATATAGTATGCCAAAATGTGGTATTTTAAATGGAAAGTTATTCGTTTTTATTTTATTTTATTTTTTAGCAAGAAAAACATCCAAAGTATTCACTCTCATTTGAGAGTTCTCACGATTATGAATAGGTGAATTACTTGGAATATTTGTTTATGTGCTTTCATGCTCATTTAAAAGTCCTCACTGTTATGCATATATGGAACACATATCAAAATTGATTATTAAATAGACGAGTTGATTCTAATTCCATTTAAAAGTCCTCACAGTTATGCATGGTTAAAAGATGCTTGAAATTCATTTTTTTATAAAAATTGGGAATACTACTAATCTCATTTAAAAGTCCTAACAATTATGCATGGTTAGTAGATATTCGAATTCCTAATATAAAATAGTACAAATAGACACAACTATATGGATTTATTTGCCGACATCACCCCTATCACTCTAAAGTGGAATATGCGCCTAATAGAGTGTTTATGATTTTTGTTTGTTTTTTTATTGAAATTTAATATTTATACTCGATTGGGTTTTGATGCCGTATTAATATTTGTCACGTTATCTCAATTTTCTAATACTATTACTCGTTTGTTGATAACAAAAGGGGAGTGAAAAGTCAAGATTTTGGCAAATAAAGGTCAATTTTTTTATTTTTTATTTGCATATTCCCACCAAGGTTCATTTGCATATTTTTATTTATTTTCATGCATATATGAAGGGGATCTTTGTTGTAGAGAGGGAGCATTCAAATAGGGAAAGCACATAGAATGATCAAATACATTTAATAGAGTCAAAATCTTAATATAAGTTTATTATCATTAAAAGGAGAGATTTTAAATATGCTAGTATATGATTTTTGTTTGATGATAATAAACATATATATATACACATTCATTTAAATGTATTTGTTATTGTACTATTTTATTTTGCACATAATTAAATAAATATTTATTAAATAAAATAAATAACATAGGATTTAAATTCAAACAAATATTTTACTTAAACAAATATTTTATTACAAATTTAAATAGTATAAACTTGAGCTTACACCACATATATACATTTTCAATTACCATACAATTTCAAATTACAACAAAAAATTTCACTATACAATGTTCACCTCACTACATATCACTTATTCACTCGTATTTGTTCTTCAACTCTATTTCAGTTTGTATCCAACATCCGAGTTATCTACAAAATAAACACTGATGCGGTAAAATTGAAAAGAAATATTTGTGTAGTGTACAATGAAATTTGTGATTATGGAAATGTAATTTGCCTCAGTTATTTAGGTTGTTCATCATCATTTTCGTTTGAATTGATCTTTCAAGAGTAGCTTGAAACATGCAAGTGTAACACTGTACATGTCACACGGTCGTGCGCACGATATACACTTGATATAACTTGTAAGGACAGGTGAGCAAAAGGTCAAACCCAAACCAAAGGCTGGATTCAACTCAAGTGCATAGAATCTTGACCAAATCAACCAAAACCAGATAAACAACAAGAAACATATAAAACATGACAACGGAGAAAATAGATGAAGCTCAAAGCATGTGCAATAGACTACACAATGTAGTAAAGCTCTGAAACAAAACCAAAGGCAACCAGATCATGAAACCAGAAAAGCAACAACCAAGTCAACAACACAAACATAGGATTGCAATCAAGACCAGACTGGGCATCATAAACATGAAATACAAGCCAGTGCAATTAAAATGAAGAACACATAGGTTCAAATACAAGTACACTCAACAAGGCACCAACATACATGCATGAACACACATAACAATGATGACAACAACATCAAAGGAAAAAAGAGGTAAACACATATACATATGCAACCGACCATGCACATGACTCAAGATTGCAACATATAACATGAATATGTACATGATTTTCAAAATCAATTCAGGCATGAATGTAGATAGCAGCTCAAATGTGAAAATGCAAACCAGGACAGTGAGCAGGACCATGCCAACAACATCTCCACACGAAACCAGTTACATGGACATGCATATATGTACATACATAAATGTATGTACGTATCCAAATAGAGATGATAAACATTCAAAATGACAACAGGACAACTACTCAACCAGACAAAGGCAACAAAACTGCATAGATATGACTCGAGTGAACCATACCAGAGGAGTATGTACAAATGTATCAAGACGGTATCACTCGACCATACCAAGCAGACTCCAAGTCTCAAATAAAAACATATACAAGTGCACAAATGTATATATGAGGCTTCAAACAAAACCAAACATGTACAAGTTCAAGGAATGGTCAGAGCATACACATATATACATACATATATGCATGTATGTATGTAGTTGTGAAGACCAACAAAACTCAAATGCATATGACCAGTCTACATGAAAACAGTTAAGAAAATAACAAGTTTACAGGTAACAGTGGCAACCATGCATGAATAATCACAAATAATCAATAAACGATCATATGTCAGTTTCAAAATGATCCAAACTAGCATGGATGTGTAATCACTCATGTACATATACAAGGCAGTGAATGAATTAACTCAACTGCATGAATATCAACATAGCAATCAAACATAACATACATATGTATGTATACACACGGTGCCACATTTCAAGTGGAACAAGTATATACATATGCAACATGAAGACATTCCAAATAAAGCAGCAGTTGAAACAAGTCGAAAGCTAGAAGTTTATATGAAGTAGAGTTTACAAAAAATCAATGAAGCTATTTACTGTTTTACAAAAATCAGAGTAGCGGTTTTCAAACAAAGTCAATGATCATGTCATGCCAGAATCAAAGCCGGGGTGACTAAGGTAATAACAAGAATATATTGCAAGTATAATGAACAAGTCAGGGCCGAAATAAACGAAGTAAATTCAAAGTCATGGAGCAACACGTATGGATGAACGAGTCAGAATAAATCACAAGCATTCAAGTAATAATCGTATGGCCGAGAAAATTCACTGAAGAATTCAAACAAAATTATAGGAACGAAAAATAAGGGATTCATTCCCTATATAATCCAAAATCATCATCAACATTACGAATCGAGTTCAAGAAAATTAATAGTGAAATAAAAGCTAAAATACATAGCAATTTCTATTTAGTTAATCTTGACAAATTGAAGCAGCCGACTGAAGTAAGAGTAAGGGGGATCGATCGACGAAGCCAATGAAGTTAAAAATATACTCTTAACCGATCAATGTTTAAGAGGTGGCTCAATTTGAAGTAGCCTGAATTCTTTTCCAGAGAGGAACGAAGTAGAATTTACAAAGAAGAGAATCAGTCGAAGAAAAGAAAGGGAGTTATCTTCATATTTATTTTTTATGGGCCGACTGTTGTTTGTTATTGGGCTTAAACTTATATATGGCTTTTTTTAGTGTTTATTTTCAAATTGTAATTTTCTGTTAAAATTTTCAAACTCTAGTTGTTTAACTAGGTTACAAACTAGGTTTTGTAGTTTGAGAATTCGCAATTCAGTGGCTGAATTGTGGTAGGGTTTTGAGCGTAGAGTTAGATTAATCGATAGCGGGTGTCCCATACATGTGTAAGTGTCCGACTACTTAATTTCTAGTAAAAACCTTGGGGGCAACACGTAGGCAGGGTTTTGCCGAAGCTGGATAAATCTGTGTTGTTCTATTTCTGCTCTTATTATTCTGCTATTATCCGTGCTGCAATTATTATATATATTTCCACATTAATTTTTATTATTAGTAGTATCACCCTATTCACCCCCTCTAGAGTGAAATCGATCCTACAGGAGTAGAACTGGAGGTTCACCTGTTGTAGTATTTTTATTTTCTGCTGTATTATTATGTATACTCATCAAAATTTGTAATGACATAAAATTATAACTGTTCAAGATGATGAAGTTTGTTTTTAACTTTGATATACTTTGTATTTTAGAGTGATAACTTGTACTGTATTCGTTATATTATATGTGATCATTCCAATGTAAGATTCTATTTTCCCTTGTTCTTTTTATTTTTATTTTACCCTAAAAATATGTCTTTTCAACACTTGAATGCGTGGCATTGTATTACCGTGGAAATATTAGGTGCCAACTTTTAAGGGTCGAAAAGGTTAGTCATTACACATTTAACAAAAAATCCTTAAAATATATGTTCTATGATAGCAATTACAAGGTCTTGTAATCATGATAAATTTATCGTAATGAAAATAACATATTGTTTTAAATATTTCAAGTCAAGATGTATCGAGATAGGATATTGAAACATTTGTTGAGCCTAGAGTTTGTGACACTCTCCAAATGTTGGGTAGTGTATTACTCATGACTACAGGGGCACCGAGGGGTTGCCTACTTGTAGTTACTGTATAACTGTGGGATGATTCATTCGATATTTTTCTATTGGATAATATAACTATGGTCAAGAAAGAATATCAAAGTAACATTATTACATAGTTCACTTGACTTGAAAAGACTGTTAAATTTTAACGTGGGCACTTCATTTTGATTATGGCTAAATCTAATAGAGTTAGGTGGTATGTTCTATGGACAATTCTGTAATTTATTGTGAATTTTTAACTCTATAATCAATCCATGTTCATAATAAAGGTGTTTTCTTTCTGTTATATATTTGTTATAATGTGTTATAAATAATATATTGTTTAATTAAACTATATTTGACAAGAAAATCAATAAATGGTATGTTTGTGATAGTAATTAAGAAAGGTTGTAATCATGAGTATTGTATCATAATATAATAAATACATCATTTTAAATATTCCTAGCTAAGGTGCATCAAGATTGGATACCAATGCATTTGTTGAGACTAGAGTACGTAACGCTCTCCAAATTTAGACAATGTTTTACTCATGACTGTTGGGAGCACCAAGAGGTTACATACTGATAGTTATTGGATAAGTATGAATTAACCCACTCGATAATTTTCTTTTGGTTAATATAACTAAGGTCGAACAGAAATATTGATGTGACTAATTTACATAGTTCTCTTGACTTGAGAATACTATCGACCTTCAATATGAAAGCTATGGTTTAAATATAGTCAAATCATGGCACAAAGTCTATTGAATGACTATAGTTGGATCGGGTGGATGTATTGAAATGAAACACTATTTAAGAGAGGATTTGTCTCCTCGGTTATTTAGGGTAAATATCATAGTCAACTAAAGTCAACTCAAAGTCAAAATCTTTAGCCATAGTAGTTCGGTTAATAATAATTGTTATTTTTGAACAAGGACTTTATGTTTGGGATATAGAGTTAAATATGAATGATATTGAAATTTTGACCATCACCAAATTCCATAGGTCCAAAGTGATATAGTTTTGACTAAGAGAATTGGTGTAAATAATTGTCGCTAATGGGTAATGCTTATAATAAGTAAATTTTGATTTTACCAAAGAATGTGTAAGCGTTAAATTTAGCCAGAATGTCACACCTCTAGCTAAGGTGCGTTCGAATGTTAAGATTTGAATTATTCAATATTAATCACTGACTGAATTTACACTTTGAATCACAAACCGAAAATGATGAATATTTCGAATCAACCACATGATTTATTTAATTTTTAATTCTCAAAAATTAATTAAAATAATTAATATTTATGAAATATTAATTATAAGATTTCATTTAGTTTTTGAATGCCATTAATATGTAGTAAAGTGCATATATAAAAGTTATAAGCGCGCGTATCGATATATGATATCGGTAGAATGTTTATATCCGATTCAAACAAGATAAACCCTGGAATGGGCTTTAGATAAATTAAATGATTAATATTTGGGAAATACTAATTGATAGATATTTATCATTGTACTTTTTTGATTTTCGCTGGTATTTAATAATGTGCACATATAAAAAGTCATAAACACATGTATTGGTATACGATATCGGTAGAAAATTTAAATTATATTTAAATTGAAAAAAATTAGACCCAAAGCCAAAACTATGGCCGACTATGATGTAGAGAACGGGAGAGGTTTTTTGAATTTTAAATAAAGGAGAAATCTTAATTAAATGAGAGAAAAGACCATATATTCATTACACATTTATTTCCTCCTTTAATCAGATATTGATCTATTCATTTTCTTCTCTATCTCTCTATACAAACATCAAGGCTAAATTTTACATTGTGGCTATAGCTTCAGAATTCCAAAATTTAATCATGCAAAATTAAAAAGAAATAAGTGGTTATCTCTTGATTACTGCAGATCTAGTGATTGATTTATTAGATCTAGGATTTGTCCTACCATTTGAGGTGTTTCTCACAGCTTTATTCTAAGGTAATTCTACATATTTGCATATTTTTTAATTTTGTTTACACCCCTTTAATTCTCTATCTCTCCCTTCTGTTCATGTGTGAACTTGGATTTTAACCTAAATATCTCGATTCCCTCTTTTGAATCAATTGTATATTCTTTTCACGTTGATATACATAAAAAAAATCTTTACTATGTTCTTCGTTATTTGTTTGTTATGAGCATAATAATTTCATTTACTTCTTTTTGTATGTTTATTCATCTAATTTGTTTAACATAAATCTAGACCTTCTTGTCATGAATTTGTATATGCCTATATCATTTATTTTTTTAATGTAATGACCCGCCAATTCATCACTTTAGAATTTTTTTGAAATATTCAAATATAAGATATTTTAACATGAATATTAGTGCTTTGAACAATAAATAATGCAGGAAAATAGGCACAAGGAAGAAGTTGCAAAAAATTTAGCTTTAAGGACAGCAAGTTTGCTTTTTAGTCCGAAGGACATTTTTTAGTGCAAACTGAGAATGATAGTTACAACTATCATTCTGTGATTTACACTAAAAAGTGTCCTTAAGCCTAAAAACAAACTTCTTGTCCTTAAAACTAAAATTTTCTTCTTCTTTTTCCTTGAGCCTAAAAACCCCTAAATAATATTGGTAATCTTATTTTGAATAAATATTTACAAAAATACATACTTGGAAGATATATCGATAAAATGACTGAAAACCATTTTATCAATAAACAGCTCTTTGACCATCCGACATCATGTACGGAGCTGGATAATACACTCATTTTTATGTATGAGTGAGCACATAAAATAAAATTATTTATTTTATTTTTGAAAATAAAATCTCTTTATGACATCATCAATGATATCATTATTTTGGAATAAATGGTTTTTGAATTTAAATTGAGTTTAAATGATTTAATAATTATTTTAATTATTAAATAAGCCCTTTTAATTATTATATAATGATAGAAATATTATTACAAACTTTGTTTATAAATAAATATATACATAGTAAATAAGAAGTGAAAATAAGATCGGAAATCGAAATTAAAATCCATAATGATTCAATGTGGAAAAGTTGTGCAATGTTGTGAATTGTATGCTTATATACACGTACATAAACATGAACAATCACCTACATATGAATATATATACATAAAAATAACTTACATATTTAAATATATATACACACATTACAAAATATCAAGATATTTTGCTAAAAACTTAACACTTATGCAAACTAAAGTCAACCTCTTTTACCCTACAGTACAAGCACATTGGTAAACACATGGGGGAGGGTTTCGGCCAAGCGTAATGACTTGGAAAGGGAGTGTGGTGATGAGCAAATGGTGATGTATTTGTGTAGAATTATCATGATATTTTCATTGTAACTTTTGCCTATAAATAGAATCAATCTCTGTTCACTTCATTTCTTCATAAAAATTCCTAAGCTTCTTCACTTCTTAAACACTACATTAATGGCCTTTTGCTTAAGAAAAATAATGTCAAAAATTATGGCAAAAAGAAATTAAAATTATATGGTAAGTATATATTATCAAAACTCTTCAAAACCAAAGAAAACCCACTTCTTTCCATCTCTACAACCCACAACCACTCCTTCCACCAGCTAACGTCGAGCCCGCCTCCAATAGCAAGTATAAGCCAGCCTTCCTAAATGTCCAAGGTTCGATTCCATAGGCTCCTGTGCGATCGTTGCTGGGCTATAGCTAATTTAAAGCTAATCTGATCGAAACTCAAGTGAGAAACTCTCTCTATATATATTTATATATGTTTGTGTGTGTGTATGATGTGATACGATTTCTATGGATATTTACTATGATTTGATCATCCAGTATTTGTTGTTTTAATAAAAAAATTAAATTGTGTAGACAAGTCATGTTAAATACACGTTGATATTACACAAGGAAATCACTTTTTGAATCAAGTTATAGAAGCAATATGGAATCATTAAACTCCTTTGAAATGATATAAAATGGCTTATAAATGTTTTATAAATGCTAAAATCAGATTTGGTGAAGTTTTGACAAGTTATGAAAACTGAGTCAAAAACAGGCACGTCGCATAACGGTTGTTAGCGATTTCACGCTGTAGGAAGTTAAATCCATTTATATGATGGATTCTGAGTCGAAATTCTTTGTATAAGAATTTTTCAAACTCTTATAATCATAGTTTTCAAACAAGGATCAAGATTTCATTTAGTAAATTTTAAAATATGAGCAAATCAAGTTTTTAAAAGTAGCACTTTTAAAGTTTGAAAACCAAAGCAGTAAATTCTATAAAAATGATATTTTTAATTCATTAAAAATAAGGAATAAATTCTATACATATTTTAAAATGTTTTAAAAAAATTTGAGTTATAAAAATGGATTTCTAAATGATAGTAAAGGTGTTTTGATCAAACAAACTTAAAAGCACTATCTCAAGTACTATTCGTAGCACTTTTTGCAGCACTTTTGACAACTTTTGTAAATGGCTTCAAACTTAAGTATTTGTTTTCAAATCTTTTATAAATACGTTTAAATAAATAATTTTAGAGACTTTGGAATTTTTATAAATTATTTAAAAAGTTTAAATAAATGATTTAAAGAAAAGCCATTAAAATCAAGTGATTTAATCTTGGCTCCAAAAGTCGACGAGTAGACTGGATTTTTCTATATATGAGATCCGAATGTAAGGTGCTTAAACTAAGGAAATGTTTAGGAGCAACCAGTGCCTTGGCTCACCTGGCCTTTTTCCTGAGGAGGAATATATAAGGTTGAAATGTCGAAAATGAGACAAGTATAAAAGATTTAATTTTCCAAATTTATACAACTTGGATTGTATAGAAATAATCTTCTTATACTTGTATTAAATTCCAAGAAGGGGACCCGTACTATCCATGGGAATTTAAAAGGCGATTTCACCATTATTCGACGGGTAGTAAAGGTTGAATACGGAAATTGATGTTGAGTAGAATTAGTATAACTCTATCGACCCTTTTTACTCAATAAGGCTTTGCAATATGATTTCTATGAAATGATTTTGAAATGGTGTTTCCAAAGTTAAAGAGTGGTCTAATGATTCCGCATATATTGCAAAGAAATGTTTTAAAGATATAAATCTCCAGAAAATATTCTTGAAAGTAATTAGTCAAATGATAAGCTCTAATTACTTATCATCTTTTACCGATGATTGGTTCGAAGGAATCGAGGTCGGATTTGAGTAATTCTTATCCAAAAACCACTTCGAACCAATTTAAGTATTCGAAGTGAAGACTTGAACTGGTAATAAATGAATGAAGGGATGCTTGTCACTGACCTTTGGAGGAAATTTCCTATATCATATATATGTGGCAGTAGTATCTACATTTGATCTTCGATGCAAGGGCTGCTTGCTACTACTCCTAGGCATGATTCCCTATAGGATGTGGTAGGAGAGTTCCTTCGATTTGTCTTGTTCCTGGACAACTTATATGGATGAATTTTTGACATTGCGTTTCCAATATATACGTACATTGATTTTTACAAACATACATCTTTTTAGCGGTGTAGGAAGTAACTCTCCTATACTTAACACTCTTCTCTGAAATGTACAAGCTCAGAGGTTGTACATTTGTAGAAATCAATAGTGTGTGGAAGAATTGGAAATGTGGCATTCAAAGTGGAATTTTCTATGTGAAAGGTAATAGGTAGCTTGGGCCTCATCCTCCGAAAATGGCTTAAATAGGGCATGCCGTAAGGCTATGTGGTTCGAAACCATTAGTATATGGTCATCACCTTTCTAGATTACTCTATATATGTCGAGTATGTTGTGTATGCTATAAAATCCCGGATAATTTGGTTACGACCGAGGCTATGTCATATTTAGTTCTATCCACCACCAAGATGGGTCTGCGAGTAGACTGAACTTGCCAGATGCAGAGGTTTCAAAGTTGTTGATCCTCAGTACATCCTCCTTGTGATGTACTATACGGAAGGTAGTTCCTTACCTAGTATTGTATGGAAATCCATTCTCTAATAAGTGCCTTCAGACTGTATTGTAAAGCCTAGCATGATGGAATTTAATAATGTAACAATTTCGGCTAAGATTATGTATATTTACTTGAAAAGTGTTTTCAAAAGTATGTCATTAAAAATAATACTACCAAATTTTGTGTATTAAAGATTTTGGTTATCATATGGTGAAAACTCATTCCATGTTTGTGTGCAGCGTGGTTTTACGAGATACCCTTTGTTTTCAAATATTCGAAATTTTTGTTTCTTATATCAGTCCCATGACTAACCCGGATTTTATTTTCTTTTCCATTAAACTCTGGGTGCTTTATATTTTCGGGCAACCAAGTAGTTAGGTAGCATGGAACATTTTGGGAGAAGCTTAAAGTATTTTGGATGGATCATGAAGCTAGAGGGTCCTATATAGATTGTCATCTATTTCTAATTTCGTTGTATTTTGTATTATGTATCTACCAGCACTTGTGAGGATAGACAGTTATAACTATCCTAGCTGGATTAGTACTTACTAGTACTCTGATGGAGCAATTTTGAGTGATTGCATGTACTATTCAAATGTGTAATTAAATTTTGAATGCGATGTGAGATTCTATTTTGTTTTTCCTTCTATCTTTATTTTATTTTACCCCATAATAATCTACCTCTCTAGCACTTGGATTTACGACATGTGAATACCAAGGATGTAGTATTGTTGATTTCCAAGGATCGAGGAGGTGGGTCATCATATTTGGTATTAAAGCTTATGGTTGAGCGAATGCCTAAGCCTGGATGGGGTCAACTCATTAGAGATAGGGTTAGTAATGCCCTTGAATGAGTTTAGTCAGACAGAGCACATATTTGAAATTTTATCCAAGTAAGTATATTCAAATTTAAACCCATTCCTTAGGATAATTTCATCTATATTTCTAAAGATGTTTCCTTACTATATGAAGACAGTAGAAGATGAGTAATAAAAGAGGATAAAAGGGTGGTAGCAACACTACGGCCACCAATGATCGATTAAATGCTACAGTAATTATGGAAGTGGTAATCCCTATACAGCCTCAAATTAACTTTGATACTCTATGCAAAGATTACACTAGTTTAGGTGGTAAACCATTCAGAGGAATAGAGTCCATTATTTAAATTCAGGCTTGGATTTGCTCTTGTGAAAGAATTTTTAAAGGATTAAATATGGGGAATGAGAAGAAAAGGTTCTTATCTTCTTGGTAGTTACAAGAATGGCTCTAGCATAATGGGAGTCCATAACTCTGATTGATTCAGAAGATAATTTCTCATGGGAATGGTTCAAGGAAGTCTTGGAAGAACAATATATACCAGCTGTAGGAAAATCCCACCTTTATCGAAATTTTATGGGTCTGTGGAAGAATATTCCAACAAGTTCAATGAATTGTCCCGTTTTGGGCTGGGTTTGATAAACAACCCTTTAAAGAAAAATGAAATGTTTATCACAAGGATGAAGAGGCAGTCTCAGGACAGTATAACCGAGCATGTAAAGGGAACCTTTGTAGATTTGGTAGAAATGGGTTTTCGATATGAAACTCTTGATAAAAAGAATCCGCCTATAACTCAAAGCAAAAAATGTTACTGGAAGAAGAGGAAGTTCAACCTTCATGGAAAGAAGCCATGGCAAGGCAAGCCATGAGAAGGTCCGTCAAAAACTAATTTGAAGGATATTACTTGTTATAATTGCCAACAGAAGGTTCATTTTGCCACCACCTGTAAGATTCCTTAGGCTCAGGATAGGAATTCTACAATTGTTACTAACCAGGGCACTAGAACAAGGATTACCAACTGATAAAGAAAGGAGAACAATTTAGTGTTTTTGCGATCAAAGATGAACCCTCAAATTCGATTGATACGAAGAGCAAGAGAATTATTAAAGGTAATATCTACATTAATGAGAATCTAGTTAGGCTATTATTTGAAAATGGAGATTCCCATGGTTTTGTTTCTAAAGAATTAGTTGATAAATTGAAACTTACCACAAAAATATTAGATACCCCTGTCTATGTCTATAACCCATAGGTGGTAAAAAATTGTCTCAGTATAATTTGTGAAAAAGTACAAGTTGCCTAGCTATCCCATTTTTTTCCTATGACCTAATCGTCCCTAATTTTATTGGATTTGAAGTTAAACTCAGTATGGATTGGTTATCTTAATATAAGGCTATTCTTAAGTGTGTTAAAAGGAAGGTGCATTTGGAAAATAAAAGAAGTGAAACTTTTTAAATAATATGTGAAGAATCAAGTCCAATGATGGATTGTTTTATATATGCCTGAAATTCATTTCAAAAATGTCTAGAATAATACCAACTATTAAGGAATTTTAGGATGTTTTTGAGAAAGTTAAAAGTTTACCCCCACATAGGGAAATTGAGTTTTGAATCGACTTCATTTCCAGTGCAAGGTCTGTTTTTCATTCTTCTAGAAGAATGGCTCCTAAGGAAGTAAATGAATTAAGGAATAAAACGGATGAATTGCCAAAGAAAGGACTAATTAGATAAAATTGCTTAAGTTGGAGATCAATAGTAGTTTTTTTTGCAAAATCAAATGGCACCCTAAGACTTTGTGTACACTATCGAGACCTAAATAAGAAAAAGATTAAGAATAAGTATCCTCTACCTCGTATTGATGACTATTTGATCGACCTCATATTGCTCAAATATTCTCTAAAAAGGACCTAGCTACAGGATTCCATCAATTAAGGATAGCAGAAGATTGCATTCCTTTAACTATATTCAAAGGACCAAATGATTTCTATGAGTGGTTGGTTATGCCTTTTGTGCTAACCAGTGTGCCCTCTTGTTTTGTGGACCTTATGAATAGGGTATTCAAAGATGTGCTCCACAAATTCATGTTATTTTTTATTAATGATATTCATATATATTCAAAGATCGAAGAAGAACACGAAAGGCATATAGGGATTGTACTAGAAATATTGAGGAGGAATATGCTCAAGTAGAAGTTTTCAAAATACCGCTTTCAGGGAGAAAATGGAAGGTTCCTTGGACATGTTGCATCAAAGGAAGGAATCTAAGTTTATCTAGGAAAAAGTACATCTATTCCAGATTGGAAGCAACCACATACTTCAAAGAATATTCATAGCTTCTTAGGATTGGCAGGATACTACCGGAGATTTATGCAGGATTTCTCCAAGATTCCTGATCACTTAAAGAAGTTGACTATGAAGGATGTTAAATTTGAATAACGTTGAAATGGGAAGAAGCATTCCAATAACTTAAGAAAAGGTTAACTACCACTCCAGTCCTAACTATTATTGATGAATGTGGTGGTTTAATCGTTTATACTGATGCTTATGGTAATGGATTGGGCGTGTACTGATGCAGCATGGAACGGTTATCGCATATACTAGAAAGTAGTTAAAGACGCATGAGCAAAATTATACAACAAACGACTTAGAACTATTAGCCGTTATGTTTGCACTAAAGATTTGGAGACATATATACTGGTAAGAATTTCTTATTGTTTATTTTGAAGGACTTTTTTGACCTTGGTAAATAATATTCCTTCTTTAGATAGGTGAGAAGTTTGAACTCTTCATAGATCAAAAATCTTTGAAGTATCGTTTCACTCAGAAGGTCTTGAATATGAGATAGTAGCGTTGGCTAGAATTTTTCGTGTCATATGATTCAGATATCCTATATACGCCCGGGAAAGTTAATGTGGTAGCGGATGCATTAAGAAGAAAGCATGCCTTTGTAGGTTATTTGATAGTACATCCAAATTTGATTAACCATATAAAAGAGAACCAACTCAGAGATCCGTTTATTTTAGAGATGGTCAAGATGTGGAGAAAAATACAGTATCAGGAAGGTGGACAAGATTCAAGGTGGATGATCAAGGAATATTAAGGATGGACGGAAAAGTATGCATCCCAAATGTTGGTGTGATATGACAAGAAGTTTTAACAGAATATCACAATTCTCGATTTTCAGTACATCCTAGAGTTATCAGAAAATATCGAAATATGAGATGAATTCTTATTGGGATGTTATGAAGGAGGGATATCTCTATCTACATTAGCAGATATGGAAATTGTCAACAGATCAAAAGCGATCAGCAAAAATCTGCTGGATTACTCCAACCTCTTGAAATTCCAATTTGGAAATGAGACCAAATATCAATGGATTTGATCGACGGCTTACCTCGATCAAGAAAGGAAAATGAAGTCATTTGGGTTATCATAGATCGATTGTTCAAAAGCGCACACTTTATCCTAGTAAAGCCAACAAGGACAGCTGCAGGTCTTGCAGAAATATACATGACGGGATTGCATGGTGTCCCAAGCAGCATAGTCAGTGATAGAGATCCAATCTTTACCAGTAAGTTTTGGGAGGCATTACAAACAGCTTTGGGAGCGAACCTAAGTATAAGCACTGCATACCATTCCTAGACCGATGGGCAAATTGAGAGAATAAATAGAGTGTTGGAAGATCTTCTATGAGCTTGTATCTTAGACGTTGGAGGTTCATGGGAAAACTATGTTTAACTTATGGAATTCTCCTACAATAACAAATATCAGGCCAATATTGGCATGGCACCGTACGAAGCTTTATATACTCGTTCATGTAGATCCCCAACATGTTGGACCGAAATCGAAGATCAATTAATACTTTGTCTTGATATGGTTCAAAAAGCCTCAAAAATGGTAGACTTGATCAGAAAGAAGATGAAAGAAGCCCAAAACAGGCAGAAGAGTTACGTCAATCAAAGGCATAGAAATCGGAATTCTCAGTTGGAGGTTTTGTATTCTTGAAAGTCTCTCCAATGAGAGGAGTGGTAAAATTTGATCAGGCGGGGAAGTTATCACCTTGATTTACTGGATCTTTACCCATTCTTAAGCAGACTGCCCATTAGCTTATCATGTGGAATTGCCTGAAAGGTTATCGGTATGCACAACATCTTTCACGTATCCCATCTATGGAAATCTGTATCCGAAATAAATTATAGAAACAACTGCCCAGAAAGATTTAGAAGTAGAACCAAATTTGGCAGTTATTAGACGACCACTTCAAATCGTGCATCGCGATAAGAAGTGAATGAAAAGGAAGGTGGTAAGTTTGGTTAAAATTCAATGGAGTGGTGATGCAGAAGACTACATCTGGGAAACAGAGGATAGGATGAGGAAAGCTTATCCTGAATTTTGGACTGATGTATAGTTTGCATGTTGAATTAAGATAGTGTACTCACCGCTTGTGGTGTGGTCATTTATCATATCTTGTATATATTCCCTTGTCAAATATATGTACATATTTCTTTTTTGAGTCAATTTTCTTCTTATCCTTAATTTTGAGGACAAAATTCATTTACTGGAGGAAGTTTGTAATGACCCGCAAATTCATCACTTTAGAATAATTTTGAAGTAAAAATATAAGATATTTTAACATAAATAATAGTGTTTTGAATAATATATAATATGGTAATCATATTTTGAATAAATATTTACAAAAATATATATTATGGAAGATATATCGATAAAATGACCGAAAATCGTTTTATCAATAACAACTCTTGGACCATCTGATATCGTGCTTGAAGTGGGATACTACACTCATTTATATATATAGGTGAGAATATGTAATAAAATTATATATTATATTTTTGAAAATAAAATTTCTTTATGACATCATCAACGATATCACTATTTTGGAATAAATGATTTTTGAATTTAGATTGAGTTTAAATGACTTAAAAATTATTTTAATTATTAAATAAGCACTTTTAATTATTATATAATGATCCAAATATTATTATCAAACTTTGTTTATAAATATATACATATTAAATAAGAAGTGAAAAGATGACCGGAAATCACAACTGGAATCCGTAACAATTCAACGTAGAAAGGTTGTGCAACGTTATGAATCATTTGAGATATACATATGCACACATACATGTACAATACACGAACACATTCAGATGCGTATGAACACATATATACATACAAATATACTCACATATTTAAATATATATGCATTACAAAATGTAACGACTCAGAATTTTCGATCTCAAAAATCCCAGATAGTTACGGTAAAGAAGAAAAGAGATAGAAGAAGAAATAGAAACAAGTCATAGATTCTCACAGTCACAACGGGTAAAATATAATATCAAATAATATCAGTTACACACAGGAAAACTGTACTTGTCAAATTACAATTTAATACATCAGAGTTACAACATATACACAAACACTGGACAGATACAATCAACATGTCCCAAATAAACTACAATATATCACAGCGGAATACACTCCATACGTTCCTGCCATCCAACTCGCCTCTTGAGCTCCAGAATGTCCTCGCCTGAAAAGCTATAATACTCAGTCTGACCTGAGCATTACATCAAAGTAACATCTGGGTCAGGCTGGAAACCAGCGTGAGTAAACCCATCTAACAAGAAACATTAATGCATGAAACTTATTTAAAACCCGGGTAACTCGTTCATTACTACAAGTTCACATCTTGTTATAGTCAACATTTATATTCACAAATCGATCCTGAAGCACCTTTAATTAGTTTTAAATGGTCCATTCATTTAAATTATTCCATTTTCAGCCCATTTATTTCACTTATCGATCAAATAAAGAATCATTGTAGTTCACAAAGAAGTGGGTTCGGGTATTTACTGATACCCGACCCCTATCTCTTCGAATTCAATACCATCTTAACTTCTAAATACATGGTGTCACTTTTACACCGTAATTCATCATCGATATATAATCACATTATCACTGTTCAAACCAAATATATCATATTACAAACATTTCATATCAGAAATATCAATCAATCATTCACAAGCAAGATTAATCACTTCCAAAATTAATTTAATTTATCTCTAATTAAATTAATTTCTAATCTTTTAACACTTAGATTATCCTTACTTAACATTAGTTAATTACAAACCAATTAATTAATCATCTTTTAAATATCCACCTTAATTAATCATTTTTGATTAATTATCCTTTAATTACAATAAGTAATTAACTGTTAATTAATTACACAAATTAATTATCCTTTACCCATCCATATTAATTTCATTTGATCCTTAATTAATTACTCAAATTAATTATAATTACATCATTGATCAATTATCCCTTAATTAATCATGCTCATTATTTAACTAATCCTTAATTAGTTTCCTTAATCAATTAATCCTTAATTAATTATACTAAGTAATTAATCCTTAATTACTTCCATTAAGTAATAAATTAGTCACTAATTACAACTTAATTACTAATTATTAATTAATTACTAAATAAATTAACCACTAATTATTAATTAATTATCTAATTAATAATTCTTAATTACAAACTAATTAACCTCTTAATTAATTTGTAATCCTTAACTATTAATTAATTAATCACTTAATCAATAATTAATATAATAAATCATCTTTTAATTGCCTCATTTGATTATCAAATCTTATTTACCTTTAAGATAAATCACCATCTTATTAATTATCCAAGCACATAAATTAAGAACATTTATCCTTAAATTAACGCTTAATTTTATTTATAAAAATTTAGTTTTAAAATATCTTAGAGTTTAACTTAACAAACATAAGTTAAATAATCATATCATTTTCTTAATTAAAGGTTAAAGAAACATAGGAAGAAATTATTTAAGAAAAGTTTTAAAATAATCATTTTTTTTAAATATCAAAACATTGTTTTTTTATAAAACCCTTTTTAAAACATGTTTAAAATCTTGATTACTTCCTGTTTCACTCCTGCTTCGGGTTAAACCCGGTTCTAACTCGAAACTGGCTTCTAGTTTCCTTCTTCTTCTTTTTTTTTTTTATAAAAAAACTTAGTTTAAAATTTTAAAACTGATATATTATTCATTCATGTACACGGGTTCAACCTCGAGTCCATCATTCATTTCCCCATGCTTCGACCCGAGGCAAAATCCTCGTTCCCAAATCTTACACAACAGAGAACCGTGCACGTGCACAATGCCACAGCGACGCTTCAACGATCTACTCCACCTCCAGCAAGTCATCGATCACCTCCTTTATCGATTCCATCCATCCAGATATCGTCACAAGCCCAAAATCGAATTCGAGCTTCTCAAGAATCAAACTGGAACCCAACACTCGCCTGAAACATCATCAAACCTCCAAAGCCGACCATCAGATCCTCTGCAATTTCGACCACACACTCGCTCGCCACCATGCTACCATCTCCCAAGCTTTGGTGAAGCTCGATCACCTAGAGACACCACGAAGAGAAATTCCCAACCTCGACTTAAAATCCACCCAAAACCCTGCTACGATTTGCTGCCAACGCCACACCGATCAAACATCACTTCCACCATTTTTTCCTGGCATTCCTGATCGCCAAGCAAGCTTCAACAAAACCCCGACCAACCAAAAAGTTCGATGATCGCCAGAAATAGCTTAAAACCAATTTATTTTCATCTTCGAACTACTCCAAAAATACTTAACTAAAAATCGAAATTTTGATTTCAAAAAACTAGTTTACAAAGTGGATTCAGGTTACATGCGTGAATTAATAAATCATTGAGATTTATTTTTAACCCATTTTTAAGTTTCCACTATCCACCTTTGTTTTCCAAAATTTATTCAAACTTATTTTGCATAAATGTATTTTTAAACTTTGGTATGTTAAAACGAACACACTTTGCTCAGGGATCAAGGCCTAAAAATCATTTGAGAGGAAGATTTGAATTATTGAATCAGTTTTCAAACCTGTAATGTTTAAAACAGAGGCTTGGTAGCCTATTCCAGACTTAAACGCTGATTCTAACTCGCATATCTACATAAAATCATTTCTTGATCATCATGCACACATGATTCATAACATATTTCAAGGATTCACCATATGCTAATTCATGCTATTTCAGTTTTAAGAGTTTTACTCACCTGTATTGAAAACAGAAAAGCTTTTGTTTAAAATCTGGAATTGTTTGTTTTACTTTGAACTCTGAAAATAAGGAATTGTTTGATCCATGATCTTACTTTGAAACCGATGTTTAAGTTGAGTTGCTTCCAGGTTTGAATTCCCTTTGATTTTGATCTCTGTTTTGAGATTGAATAGAGTTTGTTTGATTAGTTTTGAAAATGATTTGCAGGCTTGTTTTCTTGTTTGTGAAATAGTTTACAGGGTTTTAGTTCACTTGGCTTTGAAAATGAGAAAATTAGGAAAAGAAATGGGAAAGAGGAGTAAGGAGTTTATATAGTGCTAATTAGAATTTATTTAAAATTAAAGAAAATAAACACAGATTAGTGACACTTTTAATACTAGTTAACATTTGTCACTTCATATTTTTAATCTCATTACACATGTACTTTACATAATTTAAAAGCTAACACTTGTAATTAAGCAAATTTTAATTTTTTTTAAATGCAAATAAAAAAGCTTTTGTATTTATTTTACTATTAAATAAACGCTTTCTTAATATATATATATATATATATATATATATATAGAGTTTCTTCAAGGAAAAATAATATAAACAAATATTATAAAAAAATCTTATTCATATATTTTTAAATACAAAATATATTAAAATATTTTTCTTAAATTTCAAATTTAAGTTCAAATTCAAATTCTATTCAAAATCCAATTTAAAATCAATTCAAATATATATATATATTTTTTAAACAAACACAAATTCAATTTATAAATTTATAAATAATTATATTAGGAGACTACCAAATAAATATCCATCCAGGTATAAATATTTATTATAAAATTTATTTGTTTAACATACAAATGAGTATTTTAATAAATTAATCCTGTTAATTTCCAATTAATAGATGTCTAAAAATCCAGGTTATCACATTCCTCCCCCTTTGAATCTTTTCGTCCTCGAAAAGGAACGAAGCCAGAATTTATTAAAATGCTTGTTATCAAGAAAACTACTCTTTTACTAAGAATTTTTTTAAACACTTTTAAAATCTACATAGTATAACAAGAATAATTTTATTAAAATATTTTTATAACTTGATGTCTCAACAAGTCCATCCTCGTTCTCATAGAAATTCGATAATGCGTTGATCAGGCGTATGACTGAAGATCTATAAATACTTAGCAGACCCATTTTCAACGCCCAGTGAAAATACTTAGAAAACATTTTATTGAAAATATAGAAATTTTTTTGAAAATAAAGGAAATATCTTTGGTGAGAATGCTCTGGAAACCATCACCCCCATCCATGGTCGCAGTTACATCCTGGGTTACGTTTCCATCACAAAAAAAGTCCATGTAACTGTAGGCACTCCACGCCCCTCGATTATGCCATGGAACCAGCCACAGATCACAGTTACATCCTTGGTTACGTTGCCCTCACAGCAAAAGTCCATGTAACTGTAGGCATCAGCGCCCTCGATTTTCGCTGCCAAATGAAACTTCACCACTCCCACATATGTCGTAGACTACATCAGTCAAATCCCAATGCAGCCTCATGCTCTCATGGCCTCTCGACTTTCGCTATATCACCATAGGTCACAGTCTACAGATGTAAAATCAAACGTAGAATGTTGGCTCTCAACATCACACATGACTTTCGCTATGGTCTGTAGTAGATCGCAGTGACATCGAGTTACACTGTCGTCACAGCATAACCCAAATGTCTTTTTAGGCGTCAGCGCCCTCGATTTTCGCTACACACTACAAAAAATCCTCAGGAACTTCAGTTTGTCCGGACTTCCTCACAGGATCAACTTTAAAACCCCCCTTAGGGCTCAAGGTAGTACCACCCTGTGGCACTCCTGAGAAGTTCATTTCAAGGGAGCGCCTTTTTCTCCAGAGCCATTTCAAAACACTTTATACTATACTCTTATAGTATCTTCAAATCATATCCTTTATGATTTTCATCAAAATCTCCTTTATACAAAATCAATTTCCAAAATCAATAACTCTCAAATTAGGCTTTCCAAATTTTCAAAATTGATTTTCCCCAAAAATCAAAAGCCTTTCCAAATCCATAGGTTTCCAAAACCTTTTCCAAAATCGTCCTCATGAAATCCTTTATATATATATATATAATCTTGAAAAAAAAATCTTTGGATCATTTCAAACTTGTATAAATTCCCTCTATATACTTCAAACATTTTCATAAATTCTGGCAATAGATTCAACAAGGGGAGATTTATCTTATATAACAAGATATATAACTTTGATTATTCCAAATCAAATATTCCAATTTGATTACTCTATAAAGTCACATACCCTATTACTTACTTTATAAAGTAAATTTCTACCATAGAATATTCAACTTCCACTTTATTTCATCATGTATTTCATGAAATATACTTTTCATTTCAAAAACCATTTTACAGTTCTTATCCACAAATTTTCAATATCAATTTTATTCAAACCCGTACAATGTACACATATCATCCATACGCTGTATCAATCTGATCGTTCACTCTATCACACAATTTCACTTTCAAACTAGTATTGTCCACCCGACTTCCTAGTGCGGATTCAGATATGGTTTCTTGATCAGAAATAGTCATTCTCCTTGCATAGCCAAAACTATGATAGAGAATATCCAGAACCAATCAAAAATCCATATCCAGGTTCGCCGTCGAAAATCGAGTGAAAAATCCCAACTCGGATCGATATACTATCTCGAAATTCTATGCTCGAATCTGGATCAAATCATTATGCGAATAGAATAATATACGTACATCCTACGTATCTATCCTCATTGATTATTAACCAAATCAATTCTCTTTTCTATTCACATTCACTTATGATTTCAATACACTTATTCACAATTGCTTCAATCCCATTTGGATTATCATCTCAATTCTTATCTCAATTGGTAATAGATCATAAACAGCATAAACTCTGTCCAGATTAAATTTAGAAAATAATTTAAAAAATTTAAAATAGATAAGTAGTTGAAAAATAATTATAAATTTTAAAATAGCTGTAAAATAGTTAAGTAATTGTAAAATAGACAAATGGTTATAAAATGGTTAGATAATTACAAAATAGTTGTAAAATTGTAATTAGTTATAAAGTAGTTGAAAAATAGTGATTAGTTTATAAAATAGTTTGAAAAAATGTTAAATAGTTCTAAAAATAATTGTAAAATAAGTATAAAATAGTTTGGCTTAAAAAAAGATTGTATAGTAAATAGCTTGAAAAAATAAGTTTATATTAAAACAACTTATTTTAAAAATAGTCCAGAGCCAAACTGTACAACATTCCAATCTTCATTTCCAATCAATTGCTAATTTCTAATTAACTTTCAATTTTAATTCAAATTAAGTTAACTTCCATTTCCATCCCAAATTCAAATCAATTTGCTATTTGAATTTGAACTCATTCAACTTCAATTTCATTTCAAATTTCTCCAATTCAAATTTTCCATTTGAATTTAAACTTATCCATCTTCAATCACAATTCGAATTAATTCAAATCAAATTCAATTTGAACTAGTTCTCACCTGTAAAGCATCTCGAATCAGATATAATTTCGAGTTAAATTTTAAATGTTGATTTAATCCTTTAAATCCAATCAACTTATATCTTTGAAACATTTAATTCTGAATCCAAATTCCATTTTTAAATTATCTTTACTTAACCTATTTCAAAGTTCAAATAATATTTCAAATTCTTTTTAAACAACTCAATCTTTGAAATTCAATTTATCACCAAATTTCAATTTTGAAACAAAACCTTAGAAATTTTATCTTAATCATTCAAATCTTAAGTTCAAAGTGATTCCATACCCTTAATTTCAAATTAAAGTTCTATTTCCCATTTATCTCGATAATGGATATATTACCACAATCCATTATTCATTCATGTAAACAAATCCAATTCACGATTTAAAGATTATTAATAACAACAGGATGAGATCATCCAAATTATTTAAAACATCCATCCATTTTCAATTTTCAGATCTCAAACCCATTTTGAGATCACATAAACTCCCCATTCAATTCAACCATTTTACTTCTTCTAAGTTAAATTCAATTCAATTTACTCCAGTCAACATTATTCAAATTTGAATTTTCACTTAAATTTCAAATTTCTATCAATATTGTTTCCTACATAAGTTCAAAGACTTATTCCACTATGGGTTTTTACATCATACTTTTAAGGAAAATCAAAACTCAACATTTTATAGTTTATTTTAAATCATCTTTGATATTATGTATATCCATACATATACATATTTATTTCTTAGTCTACCGGGCCATATTTTAAAATTTAAACCATCTTTGGTTTTAATTCAAAACCAATTCTTTTAAAGTTTTCGAACAACTTCTTATTTTAAAATAAGACTATATTCAATACAGTCTGAATAATATTATTTATTATTTCTTTATCACTTTGAAACAAATTTCCAAATTTCTGGACCTAGATTTAAAACTTCACAATTTAGATCATCTTCAGTTCCGATTTAAAAGTCATACTAACCTAAATATTTTACTTCCCTAAAACATTTCATTACTATCCTATTCTAAAATCAATTTTACAAATTCAGGATTTTAGTTTAGTTTGAATCTATTTCAAACTTATTTTTATTCAATTTTCAGTTTGGTTGTATTACTCCTACCACTTAATTATTTCACTTAATCCCAATTATTTAACAACCAATTACCTTCATATTTATTAGGAACAAATATTGCTTTATATATCAAAATATAATCTTATATAAAACCATTTTAAAAAATTTATATAAGAAAATTACAAGTACGTTCTCTCATATATATTATACTCAACTCATTTTAGGGTACCATTGACCCTATCCTTAATGAGTAAACCCACCAGAGCCAAGGTTCTCGCTTAACTTGGCTCTGATACCAAATGTAACGACGCGGAATTTTTGATCTTAAAAATCCCAAATAGCTAGGGTAAAGAAGAAAAGAGATAGAAGAAGAAACAGAAACAAGTCACAGATTCTCACAGTCGCAGCGGGTAAAATATAATATCAAATAATATCAGTTACACACAGGAAAACTGTACTTGTCAAATTACGCTTTAATACATCAAAGTACAACATATACACAAACATTGGACAGATACGATCAACATGTCCCAAATAAACTATAATATATCACAGCGGAATACACTCCATACGTTCCTACCATCCAGCGCGCGTCTTGAGCTCCAGAACGTCCTCACCTGAAAAGCTGTAATACTTGGTCTGACCCGAGCATTACATCAAAGTAACACCCAGGTCAGGCTGGAAACCAGCGTGAGTAAACCCATCTAACAAGAAACATTAATGCATGAAACTTATTTAAAACCCGGGTAACTCATTCATTACTACAAGTTCACAACTTGTTATAGTCAACACTTATATTCACAAATCGATCCCGAAGTACCTTTATTAGTTTTAATTGGTCCGATCATTTAAATTATTCCATTTTCAGCCTATTGATTTCACTTATCAATCAAATAAAGAATTATTGTAGTTTACAAATCGAAGAGGGTTCGGGTATTTACTGATACCCGACCCCCGTCTCTTCGAATTCAATGCCATCTTAACTTTTAAATACATGGTGTCACTTTTACACCGTAATTCTTCATCGATAGATAACCACATTATCACTATTCAGACCAAACATTTCATATCAGAAATATCAATCAATCATTCATAAGCAAGATTAATCACTTCCAAAATTAATTTAATTTATCTCTAATTAAATTAATTTCTAACCTTTAATCACTTAGATTATCCTTACTTAACATTAATTAATTACAAACCAATTAATTAATCATCTTTTAATTATCCATCTTAATTAATCATTTTTGATTAATTATCCTTTAATTACAATAATTAATTAACTCTTAATTAATTACACAAATTAATTATCCTTTACCCATCAATATTAATTACATTTAATCCTTAATTAACTACTCAAATTAATTATAATACTTCATCGATCAATTATCCCTTAATTAATCATACTCATTATTTAACTAATCCTTAATTAGTTTCCTTAATCAATCAATCCTTAATTAATTATACTAAGTAATTAATCCTTAATTACTACCATAAAATATTAAATTAGTCACTAATTACAACTTAATTACTTAATCACTAATTATTAATTAATTACTAAATTAATTAACCAATTATTATTAATTAATTATCTCTAATTATCTAGATAATAATTCTTAATTACAAACTAATTAACCTCTTAATTAATTAATTAATTTGTAATCCTTAACTATAAATTAATTAATCACTTAATCAATAATTAATATAATAAATCATCTTTAAATTACCTCATTTGATTATCAAATCTTATTTACCTTTAAGATAAATCATCATCATATTAATTATCTAATCGCATAAATTAAGAACATTTGTCCTCAAATTAACACATAATTTTACTTATAAATTTAGTTTTAAAATATCTTAGAGTTTATCTTAACAAACATAAGTTAAACAATCATATCATTTTCTTAATTAAAGGTTAAAGAAACATTTATAATAGGAAGAAATTATTTAAGAAAAGTTTTAAAATAATCTTTTTTTTAAATTTCAAAACATTGTTTTTTATAAAACCCTTTTTAAAACATGTTTAAAATCTTGATTACTTCCTGCTTTACTCCTGCTTCGGGTTAAACCCGGGTCTAACTCAAACCTGGCTTCGAGTTTCCTTCTTCTTCTATTTTTTTTAAAAAACTTAGTTTAAAATTTTAAAACTGATATATTATTCATTCACGTACACGAGTTCAACCCCGAGTTCAACATTCATTTTCTCGTGCTTCGACCCGAGGCAAAATCCTCGTTCCCAAATCTTACACAATAGGGAACCGTGCACGTGCACAGTGCCACGGCGGTGCTTTGACGATCCACTCCATCTTTGGCAAGTCATCGTTCGCCTCCTTTATCGATTCCATCCACCCAGATATCATCACAAGCCCAAAATCGAATTCGAGCTTCTCAAGAATCAAACTGGAACCCAACACTCACTTGAAACATCATCAAACCTCCGACACCGCCCATCAGATCCTCTAGAATTCCGACCACACACTCGCTAGCCTCCACGCTACCATTTCCCAAGTTCTTGTGAAGCCCGATCTCCCAGAGACACCACGTAGAGAAATTCCCGACCTCGACTTAAAATCCACTCAAAACCCTACTTCGATCCGCTGCCAACGCCACGTCGATCAAACTTCACTTCCATGTTTTTTTCCAAGCATTCTCGATTGCCAAATAAGCTTCAACCAAACCCCGAACAACCCAAAAGTTTGACGATCGCCAAAATTAGCTTAAAAATCAATTTCTGTTCATCTTCGCGCTGCTCCAAAAATACTTAACTAAAAGTCCAGATTTTGATTTTAAAAATCCTAGTTTACAAAGGGGAATCAGGTTATATGCGTGAATTAATTAATCACTGAGATTTACTTTTAACCCATTTTAAGTTTCCACGGTCCCTTTTGTTTTCCAAAATATATTCAAACTTATTTCACATAAATGTATTTTTAAAACTTTGCTATGTTAAAACGAACACACTTTTTTCAGGGATCAAGGCCTAAAAATCATTTGAGAGGAAGATTTGAATTATTGAATCAGGTTTCAAACCTGTAATGTTCAAAACATAGGCTTGCTAGCCTGTTCCAGACTTAAACACTGATTCTAACACACACATATCTACGTAAAATCATTTATTTATCATCATGCACATATGATTCATAACATATTTCAAGGATTCACCATATGCCAATTCATTCAATTTCAGTTTTAAGAGTTTTACTCACCTGTATTGAAAACAGAGAAGCTTTTGTTTAAAATCTGGAATTGTTTGTTTTACTTTGAACTCTGAAAATAAGAAACTGTTTGATCCATGATCTTGCTTTGAAACTGATGTTCAAGTTGAGTTGCTTCCAGGTTTGAATTACCTTTGATTTTGATCTCTAGTTTGAGATTGAATAGAGTTTTTTTGATTTGTTTTAAAAATGGTTTTGTGATGACCCGCAAATCCGTACTCCTTGAATATACACTAATCTCCATAGATTAACTCAAGATGAACAGAATTACGAATTATCAATGTTTAAGAAAAAGAAAGAGAGAGAAGAAGAGAGGAAAAAGATAGAAAATAGAGAGGAAAGAAAATAGAACAGAAAGAAAACACAACAGAACAACAACAGAATCTCACAATTCGCAACGGAACAACATATAATAGATAAATGAATAATCTTTAAACAAAGAACTAAACTAGTTATTACATTACATTACATTTCATTACATCAGAGTGTACAACAACAAACAACAACAAACAGCGGAAAAGAAATACTATATACTAGTAATACGCCATGCCATCCAGCTTGCCTCTTGCAACTCCTGAATATCCAGAATATTCTGATAAACCTTAACTCTTGACTGCCCGTGTGGAAATTGGTGGGCACCCAGAGTTTAGGAAGGAAAACAATAAACTCCGAGTCAGTCATAAGACTGGTGCGAGAACTCAAAACAGTTTATTTATCTTTAAAAACAAAATAGAGGAATATTTTTAAAGTCAATTCGCAATGCTTTTAAAAATGAGACTACCATAAGGCCTCCCGCACACACACACAATGCAAACGCAGAATCGGAGGAGATTTCTCCTTATGATAGTCAAAGATGTTTGATACGCATTTAAAAGAACATTTGATATTATTACTAGTGCATAGTGTAGAGAAAAATTTATTTCGAAAGTAGAATATAAATCTTAGCCAACATAGACATTTCGAACTATGCCTACTATAGCTACCATCTAAACAGTGGTGACCACCATAAGTAAATGGCAGGTTCTACAACTAATACCGTACAGGGTTTCGTATTGGGAATTGGATTTCCAACGAATGATCAGGCCAAGGAACTTTCCATTGCCACATGAGAACGCCTCTGGATGGACGTCCCCGAGAACCAAACCGGATCTCTGCCAACACAAGGCCGGGTTACCCCTAACTGAGTAACAACTGACCGAGTATGCCATCCCCCGGTCCTTTGGGACCTTTCACCGAGCGCTCGTAATCAATTCACACAATCATAAAGTGTTTTCAACATGAGTAAGTATCTGGGCTCCATACCATGATACCACCCTTTTCCAGAAGGAAATGCACATACCCTAAAGGGCGCTACCCCTTATAACCTTGCCGCATCTTTCCTGTTTTGACCATTCCCGAGGTGTGAGGCTCGACGAAGTCACGTCCACAAAAACATACTTTATACAAAAGCCATGCTTTGGGTCAACAAATGATCATAGAAATGATCACTAGGATAGACGATCAAATAAATGATCCTATCACAAATAATCAACACAATGATCATTTTACAGCAACACTCAGCATGTCACATTACCAAATTGGGAATATATCGCTGATAACCTTCAACTACATAACCTCTGAGCTCGTACGTCTCAGAGAAGGGTGTTAAGCTAAGAGAATAAATTCTCCGCCACCAACAGAAATATATTTGAAAGAAATCTGCTTTATATCTCAATTTGTAATGTTAGACATACAATCCATACAAGTCTGTTCCGGGCTCGAACAGAACCGAAGGCACTTACAAAGAAGTCCTTGCAATCCGGATATCCACAATCCTGATCGGATTCCCCATCACATATGGAGAACTCTATACCGGAGCAACTCGGTGCAGAGTCAATCGACAGGTCATCCTATCGCTCTCGCAAATACCGGGTCTTCAACACCGATCTTCAATGCTATCCATTACGTCGTATCACTATTCGGAATGGGTAATCCGAATAACGAGCGTAATAATTTAAAAATGAGTGTGCATTCAAATTCAAGCAAATCACAACAAATACCTTTCAAAGGTAAATATTGATAGTCGGTTATTGAACTATCAATGGATATGCACAACATCACCAGATTCCAAATAATTTTCCAATTTATTTATTTCCCAAAATATCTTTACAATATATATAATTTCAATACTTCAAAAATAAATCAATATTTATTTTTAAACAAATTTCCCCATTCTTTTATAAATTCCATAGTGAATTTTCATTCCAAAATATCCATGCATATACGATTTCAATTATTCATTTCAATTTATCTTCAAAAAGATAAATTCTCAAAATATTCACTTTATATTGGAAAACATTTCCATACTTACTTATTAAGTAATTCTCAATCCATTTATTTTCAACACTTGGAAAATATTCAATATACTTAAATCGAGATTAAGTATATATTTCATTCTTTAAGGAAATCATTCACTTAAACGTATTTATTTTGGGCCAAAACGAATGTTGCGTAAAACATCGTTACGACAACCCAAAATCACTAGTATAGGGATTCGAAATTAAAATAGATATATAAATCCCAATACTATACAACACATTTCCTTTCGGAAATCATTTACTATAACAACAGTGTTATAGTCCACCATTTCCTTTTATTTCTCGAAAACGTCTATTTCAACAATGAATGTTGAAATCTATGGTTTCGAATCTCAACACGTTTTGAAAACATCGTTAGATCTTTTTTTAATTCTATTTAAAACATCTCATTCAAAACATTTTCTTTAACATATTATTCACTATCCAAAAACATGAATATACTACGTTAACCAATTTCATCATTTCTATACATTTTATTTTAAAAGATTATTCACCGTCTAAAACGTGAATATAACTCCATTAATAAGTTATAACAATTTTACTTATCAAAATAAGTCGTTTGCGGATTTATAAAACAACGGTTATAAATTCCAATTCTATTTGTTTTATAACTACTTCCTTTATAAATCTCCTTTATTAACCTATTCGATTTATAACTCAATTATATACCGAAAGTCCATATTATAAGTTAGATGCTTATAAAACGATTATTTTACAAAATCGTTCTTTTCAAACTTCCTAAGTTATAAATCTTATAACTTATAAGATTCATTTGTTTACCCAAATCTAATCTTTTAATAAGTTTACAAATTTTATAAACCTACTGCTTATAAAATTCCATTTATAACTTCAACGTTTATAATTCTATGAATTTCATTTATTTATGAAATTCATTCACAATTCATTCTAACACTTATAAAAACTCGTTTTATAATTTCAACGTTTTAATTTATAAATATCAATTTATAAATCCTTTATCTAAATCAATTTATATTAATATTTTAAAACGTCTTTAAACTCCTTTGTAATTTCACCATTTTGATTTATAAAAGAATTAAATTTCATAAATCCTATATTTCAACTTTTTATAATAAATTCAGAAAACCCAATTTATACTATTTTATAAAATCATTAACCCCATATTTTCAAAAATCAAGTTTTAACTATATTTCTCAAAAATCATAATTTTTATAACATAAAAATTATAACGTTTATTTATTTAAATTGGATCAATTCCAAAAGTATAGTATATTTTCAAAAATCACTTTAAAATCCTTTTTAAAATTCCAAAATTTTGGTCCAATGATGCTACATACCAAATAGCCAATCACGACAACAACGATATCATATATCGATATGATAATCCATCAAATATCAAAATATCTAAAATCAAAAAAATACTATTGAGGAATCCAGTTGGATCCCTCCAACCTGTTTTCCTGCATCCACAAACATTAGCACAATACCAATTCCGCTCCAGTACAAAATTATCGCGGTATATGGGATTTAAAATATTATCCGCTTAATAGACGGCACAATAGGGTCTCATCCGCTATACAAATGCGGGAAATCAACAACTGCAATATATACATATGCCAATATGTATATATTGCTATTATATATAATACCAATTTCACTGTTTATGAAATATTCGCGGTATATGTTTTTAATAAATAACCTCCGCTTACTAACGGCGCATAATGTCTATTTTAACAATCAATAGATAACAATCATCATTCAAACATGCATTCAAGTATTTTAAATCTAACTATTTAAAATTAAAATCGAAACTGATTCGATTGAGTGAGAAGTTCTCACCTTGATTTCAATTTCATTTTAGCGATTTATTTCGAATAAAATTAAACGGACGTTTAATTTTACCCAAAATTCTCACTAACTCCAAACGACTCCAATCCAATTCCATAGCGTAGTGCTCGTCCATACGATTCCAACGCAACTGGTTTCGCGCGTTTTCGACCTCGTATGAAAAAGATATGCATTTAACAAGTTTACACGATTTAAACTATAATTTATTTACAATTTATTTTTATATTTAAACCTACAACCATTCCTAGCCACTGGATCTCACCCAAAATCATCACGACCGTGCTTCCCTTCATCTCTCCCATGTTCACGCGTACCTCCCTGATAACGGCCGAACCCAACTTTGATTATTAGGGTTAATTCTTGCGCCTCTAAAACTCGATTAAAATTCGATCAGGATACCTCATGTCGCGCGCCTCCCCCAGAGCCACCACCGGCCAAGACGCGGCCAAGCTCGGCTCCATTATGGTCGAGAAAAACGTGCGCGACCGCGAGCACTTCCTCGGTCGATTCTGGCGAATCCTGACCTCCGATGATGATCATCACCGTTGGATGTGGAGTACTCGGAGTGTTCTACGATTCTCTAGTTGAGGGTTTTTCAAATTATTGAGTGGATGAAGAGAAAAATGGGGGAAAACGAAAGAACATTTTGGCCATTGATGAAGGGGGTGGCGGCTCTGAAGATGGACCTAGGGTTTTTTTTTTTTTTTTTTGTGAATTTATGGGCTAGTTATAGAGAATAAATGAACACTATTCATCCGGGTTTTCAAAACTCCGATTTACGCGCAGTGACCGACGTTCCTAGGGTTTATCCCGCGTTCCGGATACTATGGAACAGGTTTCGGAAGCTAATTCGGTCATCTGTGCGAGTTATGGTAATAAACGTTCAATTTAAATTAAACCGATTTAAACGATTTTCTAGGCGTTTTAATTTGCACCAGACAAACGATAAATCCGATTGACACAAAATTTGAAACCTTACCATAATATCACATTACGGATCTGATGAAACTGGTTTCGTCGAAATCCGAGACTTTTTGAAAAATGGCTATTTTAACTCGCCAAATTAATATTAAAAACAATTCGATGCGTTTCGAGCTGCTACGATCAAACGATAACTCCGATTGCTACGAAAATTGAAATCCGGTAATAACTAACTATTACGGATCCAATGGAACTAGTTTCGTCCAATTCTGAGACTGTTCAAAAATTGGCTATTTTCACTAGTCGATTAAATATTAAAATATTCAATTTTCACAAATTAACTTTTAATTCGATTTTAAAAGTTCTAAAATATCGTTCTAACTTCAATATGATAAAATAAAATTTCCCAAATCATTTTCAATCATATTTAACCCAATTTTCAATTATTTCCATAATTTAACATATTAAATGATCGATTTAATTATTCAATTAAATCCAATAATTCAAATTAAAATTTATCCGACTTATAAATTCACTTATTAATATTTAAAATTAATTAAATATTCAATTTTTAATTAAATAAAATTCTGGGTCGTTACATACTTCCCCCTTAAAAGAATTTCGTCCTCGAAATTAACAAGTAAGAAAAGTTACAGAATCTATTAGCTTTCCAAAATCCATAGTTAAATTTCTTACAATACTTTACTAAGTTTTCAAATCATACTTAGTTATCTTTTAAAAAAACAACTACTATTGTTTAACTTTCAATTCCAAATCAAAGTTAAAGTTTTCAAAACTTTCCAATTTTTTCTCAAAAATATTCTAACGCCTTAAATTTCCGGAAAAATTCGCCATAGTCTCCTTTGCGCGGCTCGATCCGAAAAAAAAATGACAGTATATATATATCACAAATATACATCTCATCAAGTAATGAGGCATCCCGAAGGGAAAAAGGTATAAAAGTACGGTATTTAATCCGAGATATGTACCTTATATTTTATTAGCAAGCATATACGGCTAATATAGCGCGAAAGCGAGCTCCAAATGCGAAGCAAACGCGATCCGCACCTACTAAACACTCAACAAACAACATGAGAACATGCATATATGAAAATAGTATCGATATACAACATATAACAACATAATAACTATATATGCCTACATATCAAATGCAATAAAAGCAATATATTCAACCATCAACCAACTATCATCCAACTAACATTCATAACCAATAAATATTCATTCATATTTCATTAATATTCAATGAATTGGTTTTCAATTTAATCACATTTGATTTATTAACAGTGGATGTTTTTACTAACATTCATTCTCAATTAGTTTATATTTACTAATTCATATTCAAGTTGGTTCACTTCCAAATCAAATTCAAATCTATTTAAGATTCATTTAACTTTCAATTGAATTCCAATTACTTTAGCTTTCAATTTCATTAATACTTAATGAATTATATACAATCAACTAACAATCATATAATAACCAATGTATATTAATTACAACCAAATTCTTTTGCTTATATTCATTCATTTTGGTTTAACACCATCACTTTCAATTGGTTTAATTAAATTGATTTTCATCCAATTATTCAACTTCCGTAACATAAGATTTTAATGAATTAACACTTATATCCATTATTTCATATCAATTATTCACATTTAATTGATTAATATTCAATCCATTCATTCAATTCAGTTGCTAATTCCTTTAACAATTTAAAGTTGAATTTCATTTACATAACTTAAGTTGATATCCATTACTTAACTTTATTAATTTACTTTGATACCGAAATCAACTTCATTCAACATCTCTTAAGTTATATTTCCTTTCAAACATTATTTGTTTTTACTTAACTTAAATTCCCATTTGTAAATCAATTCAGATTCCAATTCTAAAGTAAATTTCCATTTAACTTTAAATTCATTTTTATTTACAACTCATATTCACAAATATATTCATATAGTTTCACTTCAATTCAAATCACTTTAATTATAATTCAATTCTTATAATTCTTTTGCTTATACAATTATTCTTTTATTTAGATTTTTCAAACAACTAAACAATCAACTTATATACACTTTAATAATTTTGAAAAATTATTCCTTTATATATAAAAATATATTCAAGGTAAAATTATTTCATTTACCCAACTTAAAACAATACTGTGTCGAATTGTTCTGTACAAATGTTTAGAGATCCCTATCAACAACGTTAATCACTCGTATTAACCAGAATCCATATACCACTCAACAAACCAATCATCACAATATAAAACAATTTTATATATATTCACTAACAAATACGCTCTCATAGCTATTATTACACTCAAACTCATTCTAGAGTACTACTGACTCTATCTCTAATGAGTAATACCCAATAGAACCATGGTTGTCGCTTAACCATATGCTCCGATACCACCTGTGATGAACGCGCTGTCAATGGTCACAACCGGTAGGCTTTTCAACCATCCCAGCCCCACCGTGGCTCACAAAGGTATCCCAAACTTGCTTTTACGGCCACCCTTTCGAATGTCACGGCTTCACCAAACCAACCCCGTAAAGAGGCCGTGTGGGGGCAAGAGTCTCCCGTTCGCCACCTAACCGCGAAGCGAGAATCCCCCATCACATTTCACTAAGACAAGCAAGACTGGTGTGAGAACTCAAAACAGTTTATTTATCTTTAAAAACAAAATAGAGGAATATTTTTAAAGTCAATTCGCAATGCTTTTAAAAATGAGACTACCATAAGGCCTCCCGCACACACACATAATGCAAACGCAGAATCGGAGGAGATTTCTCCTTATGATAGTCAAAGATGTTTGATACGCATTTAAAAGAACATTTGATATTATTACTAGTGCATAGTGTAGAGAAAAATTTATTTCGAAAGTAGAATATAAATCTTAGCCAACATAGACATTTCGAACTATGCCTACTATAGCTACCATCTAAACAGTGGTGACCACCATAAGTAAATGGCAGGTTCTACAACTAATACCGTACAGGGTTTCGTATTGGGAATTGGATTTCCAACGAATGATCAGGCCAAGGAACTTCCCATTGCCACATGAGAACGCCTCTGGATGGACGTCCCCGAGAACCAAACCGGATCTATGCCAACACAAGGCCGGGTTACCCCTAACTGAGTAACAACTGACCGAGTATGCCATCCCCCGGTCCTTTGGGACCTTTCACCGAGCGCTCGTAATCAATTCACACAATCATAAAGTGTTTTCAACATGAGTAAGTATCTGGGCTCCATACCATGATACCACCCTTTTCCAGAAGGAAATGCACATACCCTAAAGGGCGCTACCCCTTATAACCTTGCCGCATCTTTCCTGTTTTGACCATTCCCGAGGTGTGAGGCTCGACGAAGTCACGTCCACAAAAACATACTTTATACAAAAGCCATGCTTTGGGTCAACAAATGATCATAGAAATGATCACCAGGATAGACGATCAAATAAATGATCCTATCACAAATAATCAACACAATGATCATTTTACAGCAACACTCAGCATGTCACATTACCAAATTGGGAATATATCGCTGATAACCTTCAACTACATAACCTCTGAGCTCGTACGTCTCAGAGAAGGGTGTTAAGCTAAGAGAATAAATTCTCCGCCACCAACAGAAATATATTTGAAAGAAATCTGCTTTATATCTCAATTTGTAATGTTAGACATACAATCCATACAAGTCTGTTCCGGGCTCGAACAGAACCGAAGGCACTTACAAAGAAGTCCTTGCAATCCGGATATCCACAATCCTGATCGGATTCCCCATCACATATGGAGAACTCTATACCGGAGCAACTCGGTGCAGAGTCAATCGACAGGTCATCCTATCGCTCTCGCAAATACCGGGTCTTCAACACCGATCTTCAATGCTATCCATTACGTTGTATCACTATTCGGAATGGGTAATCCGAATAACGAGCGCAATAATTTAAAAATGAGTGTGCATTCAAATTCAAGCAAATCACAACAAATACCTTTCAAAGGTAAATATTGATAGTCGGTTATTGAACTATGAATGGATATGCACAACATCACCAGATTCCAAATAATTTTCCAATTTATTTATTTCCCAAAAATATCTTTACAAGATATATAATTTCAATACTTCAAAAATAAATCAATATTTATTTTTAAACAAATTTCCCCATTCTTTTATAAATTCCATAATGAATTTTCATTCCAAAATATCCATGCATATACGATTTCAATTATTTATTTCAATTTATCTTCAAAAAGATAAATTCTCAAAATATTCACTTTATATTGGAAAACATTTCCATACTTACTTATTAATTAATTCTCAATCCATTTATTTTCAACACTTGGAAAATATTCAATATACTTAAATCGAGATTAAGTATATATTTCATTCTTTAAGGAAATCATTCACTTAAACGTATTTATTTTGGGCCAAAACGAATGTTGCGTAAAACATCGTTACGACAACCCAAAATCACTAGTATAGGGATTCGAAATTAAAATAGATGTATAAATCCCAATACTATACAACACATTTCCTTTCGGAAATCATTTACTATAACAACAGTGTTATAGTCCACCATTTCCTTTTATTTCTCGAAAACATCTATTTAAACAATGAATGTTGAAATCTATGGTTTCGAATCTCAACACGTTTTGAAAACATCGTTAGATCTTTTTTTAATTCTATTTAAAACATCTCATTCAAAACATTTTCTTTAACATATTATTCACTATTCAAAAACATGAATATACTACGTTAACCAATTTCATCATTTCTATACATTTTATTTTAAAAGATTATTCACTGTCTAAAACGTGAATATAACTCCATTAATAAGTTATAACAATTTTACTTATCAAAATAAGTCGTTTGCGGATTTATAAAACAACGGTTATAAATTCCAATTCTATTTGTTTTATAACTACTTCCTTTATAAATATCCTTTATTAACCTATTCGATTTATAACTCAATTATATACCGAAAGTCCATATTATTAGTTAAATGCTTATAAAACGATTATTTTACAAAATCGTTCTTTTTAAACTTCACAAGTTATAAATCTTATAACTTATAAGATTCATTTGTTTACCCAAATCTAATCTTTTAATAACTTTACAAATTTTATAAGCCTACTGCTTATAAAATTCCATTTATAACTTCAACATTTATAATTCTATGAATTTCATTTATTTATGAAATCATTCACAATTCATTCTAACACTTATAAAAACTCGTTTTATAATTTCAACGTTTTAATTTATAAATATCAATTTATAAATCCTTTATCTAAATCAATTTATATTAATATTTTAAAACGCCTTTAAACTCCTTTGTAATTTCACCATTTTGATTTATAAAATAATTAAATTTCATAAATCCTATATTTCAACTTTTTATAATAAATTCAGAAAACCCAATTTATACTATTTTATAAAATCATTAACCCCATATTTTCAAAAATCAAGTTTTAACTATATTTCTCAAAAATCATAATTTTTATAACATAAAAATTATAACGTTTATTTATTTAAATTGGACCAATTCCAAAAGTATAGTATATTTTCAAAAATCACTTTAAAATCCTTTTTAAAATTCCAAAATTTTGGTCCAATGATGCTACATACCAAATAGCCAATCACGACAACAACGATATCATATATCGATATGATAATCCATCAAATATCAAAATATCTGAAATCAAATAAATACTGTTGAGGAATCCAGTTGGATGCCTCCAACCTGTTTTCCTGCATCCACAAACATTAGCACAATACCAATTCCGCTCCAGTACGAAATTATCGCGGTATATGGGATTTAAAATATTATCCGCTTAATAGACGGCGCAATAGGGTCTCATCCGCTATACAAATGCGGGAAATCAACAACTGCAATATATACATATGCCAATATATATATATATATATATATTGCTATTATATATAATACCAATTTCACTGTTTATGAAATATTCGCGGTATATGTTTTTAATAAATAACCTCCGCTTACTAACGGCGCATAATGTCTATTTTAACAATCAATAGATAACAATCATCATTCAAACATGCATTCAAGTATTTTAAATCTAACTATTTAAAATTAAAATCGAAACTGATTCGATTGAGTGAGAAGTTCTCACCTTGATTTCAATTTCATTTTAGCGATTTATTTCGAATAAAATTAAACGGACGTTTAATTTTACCCAAAATTCTCACTAACTCCAAACGACTCCAATCCAATTCCATAGCGTAGTGCTCGTCCATACGATTCCAACGCAACTGGTTTCGCGCGTTTTCGACCTCGTATGAAAAAGATATGCATTTAACAAGTTTACACGATTTAAACTATAATTTATTTACAATTTATTTTTATATTTAAACCTACAACCATTCCTAGCCACTGGATCTCACCCAAAATCATCACGACCGTGCTTCCCTTCATCTCTCCCACGTTCACGCGTACCTCCCTGATAACGGCCGAACCCAACTTTGATTATTAGGGTTAATTCATGCGCCTCCAAAACTCGATTAAAATTCGATCAGGATACCTCATGTCGCGCGCCTCCCCCAGAGCCACCACCGGCCAAGACGCGGCCAAGCTCGGCTCCATTATGGTCGAGAAAAACGTGCGCGACCGCGAGCACTTCCTCGGTCGACTCTGGCGAATCCTGACCTCCGATGATGATCATCACCGTTGGATGTGGAGTACTCGGAGTGCTCTACGATTCTCTAGTTGAGGGTTTTTGAAATTATTGAGTGGATGAAGAGAAAAATGGGGGAAAACGAAAGAACATTTCGGCCATTGATGAAGGGGGGTGGCGGCTCTGAAGATGGACCTAGGGTTTTGTTTATTTTTTTTTTGTGAATTTATGGGCTATTTATAGAGAATAAATGAACACTATTCATCCGGGTTTTCAAAACTCCGATTTACGCGCAGTGACCGACGTTCCTAGGGTTTATCCCGCGTTCCGGACACAATGGAATAGGTTTCGGAAGCTAATTCGGTCATCTGTGCGAGTTATGGCAATAAACGTTCAATTTAAATTAAATCGATTTAAACGATTTTCTAGGCGTTTTAATTTGCACCGGGCAAACGTTAAATCCGATTGACACGAAATTTGAAACCTTACCATAATATCACATTACGGATCCGATGAAACTTGTTTCGTCGAAATCCAAGACTTTTTGAAAAATGGCTATTTTAACTCGCCAAATTAATATTAAAAACAATTCGATGCGTTTCAAGCTGCTACGATCAAACGATAACTCCGATTGCTACGAAAATTGAAATCCGGTAATAACTAACTATTACGGATCCAATAGAACTGGTTTCGTCCAATTCTGAGACTGTTTAAAAATTGGCTATTTTCACTAGTCGATTAAATATTAAAATATTCAATTTTCACAAATTAACTTTTAATTCGATTTTAAAAGTTCTAAAATATCGTTCTAACTTCAATATGATAAAATAAAATTTCCCAAATCATTTTCAATCATATTTAACCCAATTTTCAATTATTTCCATAATTTAACATATTAAATGATCGATTTAATTATTCAATTAAATCCAATAATTCGAATTAAAATTTATTCGACTTATAAATTCACTTATTAATATTTAAAATTAATTAAATATTCAATTTTTAATTAAATAAAATTCTGGGTCGTTACAGGTTTCCAGGCTTGTTTTCTGGTTTGTAAAATAATTTTACAGGGTTTTAGTTCTCTTGGCTTTGAAAATGAGAAAATTAGGAAAAGAAATGGGAGAGAGGAGTAAGGAGTTTATATAGTGCTAATTAGAATTTATTTAAAATTAAAGAAAATAAACACAAATTAGTGACACTTGTTATATTAGTTAACATTTGTCATTACATATTTTTAATCTCATTACACATGTACTTTACATAATTTAAAAGCTAACAGTTGTAATTAAGAAAATTTTAAATTGTTTTTTAATGTAAATAAAAAAGCTTTTGAATTTATTTTACTATTAAATAAACACTTTCTTAATATATATATATATATATATATATATAAATATATATATAAAGTTCTTCATGGAAAAATAATATAAAAAATTGTATAAAAAATCTTATTCGTATATTTTTAAATACAAAATATATTTAAGATACATATATTTAAAAAAAATCAAATTCAAATCCAAATTCAAATTCTATTCAAAATCTAATTTAAAATCAATTCAAATATATATATATATATATATATATATATATATATATATATATATATATATATATATATATATATTACACAAACATAAATTCAATTTATAAATTTTTAATAATTATAATAGGAGACTACCAAATAAATATCTATCTAGATATAAATATTTATTATCCAATTTATTTGTTTAACATACAAATCAGTATTTCAATAAATTTAATCCTGTTAATTGCCAATTAACAAATGCCTAAAAATCCGGGTTATCACACAAAATATCATGATATTTCCTAAAAAACTAACACTAAAGCAAACCAAAATCAACCACTTTAACCCTAAAGTACAAGCATATGGGTACACACACAGAGGGGTGGTATTGGTCGATCATGATGACATAGGAGGGGAGTGTGGTGATGAGAAAATGGTGTTGTATTTGTGTAGAAATTACATGATATTTTCATCCTAACTTTTGTCTATAAATAGCACCGATTTCTCTTGACTTCATTCACTTCATTTCTTCATAAAAATTCTTAAGCTTCTACACTTCTTAAACTTTGCATTAAGGACCTCTTGCTTACGAAAAATAATGTCAAAATTATGGAAAAAAGAAACTAATATTACATAGTAAGTATGTATTATTAAAACTATTCAAAACCAAAGTAAATCCACTTCTTTCCATCCCTACAACCCATGGACACACCTTCCACCAACCAAGGCCGAACCTACCTCTAATAGCAAGCATAGGCCAACCTTCCCAAAGGTCCATGGCTCGATTCCATAGGCTCCCGTGCGATCATAGCGGAGCTATGGCCAATTTATTAATCAGAAATTCAAGTGAGAAACTCTATTTATATGTAATATGATGTGAGATGATTTCTATAGATGTTTACTATGCTTTTATCATCAAGTATTAGTTTTTTAATAAAGTAGTTTAATTGTGGAAACAAGTCACATTAAATACACATCGATATTACATAGGGAAATCACTTTCCAAGTCAAGTTATAAAGGTTATGTGGAACCATTAAACTCCTTTAAAATAATTGAAAATGGTTTATAACTGTTTTATAAATATTAAAATTCAATTTGGTGAAATTTTGACAAGTTATGAAAATTGAGTCAAAAATAGACGCGTCGCGTAAGACAGCTTGCGATTTCGCTTCATATGAAGTTAATTCTATTTATACGATGGATTTGGAGTCAGAATTCTTTGTAACAAGAATTTTTGAACACTTATAATCATAATTTTTTTAAAAATGAAAAAGATTAAAATTTCATTTAGTAGATTTTGAAATATGAGCAAATCAAGTTTTCAAAATATTCACGCGTTGGCATTTCGGAAACCAATGCGATAAATTCTTTATAAGAATATTTTTAATTCTTTAAAAATATGGATTAAATTATATAAATCTTTTAAAAAGATATTTTAGTTATAGAAGTGCATTTCTAAATGATAGAAATGTTTTTCTGACCAAATAAACTTAAAATCACTATCTATAGCACTATTCATATCACTTTTTACAGCACTTTTAATAACTTTTGAAATATAGCTTTAAGCTTAAGTACACTATCCAAAATCTTTTATAAATGCATTTAAATAAATAATTAAGTACTTTAAAGATGATATGTATATTTTATAGATTATTTAAAAAGTTTAAATGAACAATTTAAAGAAAAGCCACTAAAATCAAGTGATTTAATCTTGGCTCTAAAAGCCGACGAGTAGACAGGATTTTTCTATTCATGAGGTTCGAATGTGAGGTGTTTAAAATAAGGAAATGTTCAGGAGAAACCAATGCACTAGTTCACTGGGCCTTTTTTGGGTGAGGAATAGATTAGGTCCAAATATGGGGAACGAGACAAGTATAAAAGATTTAATTTTCCAAATTTAAACAACTTGGACTGCATAGAAATAATCTTCTTGCACTTGGTATTAAATTTCAAGGAGGGAACCGTACTATCCATGTGAATTTAAGAGGTGATTTAACCATTCGAAGGATTGTAAAGGTTGAATATAGAAACTAATATTTAGCAGAATTACTATAATTTCTATCGACCCTTTTTATTCAATAAGTTTTTGCAATATGATTTATGAGAAATGATTTTGATTTGGTATTTTCAAAGTTAAAGAGAGGTTTAATGATTTAGTATATACCAAAAATAAATGTTTTAAAGATATATATCTTTAGAAGATATTGTTGAAAGTAATTAATCAAATGATAAGCACCTAATTACTTAACATCTTTTATCGATGGTTGGTTTGAAGGAACCGGGGTCGGATTTGAGTGATTCTTATTCGAAAACCACTTCAAACCAATTTATGTATTCAAAGTGAAGACTTGAATGATAATAAATTAATGAAGGGCTACTTATCGCTAACCCTTGATGGAAATTTCCCATATCATATATAGGTGGCAGTAGTATCTTCATTTGATCTTCGATGCAAGGGCTTCTCGCTGCTAATCCTAGGGTTAATTTCCTATAAGATGTGGTAGGCGAGTTCCTTTGGTTTGTTCTATTCCTGGACAACTTGTATGGATGAATGTATGACATTGCATTTCCAACATACACATCCATTGAGTTTACGAACGTACATCTGTTTGGTGGTGTAGGAAGTAACTCTTCCATACTTAACACTCTTCTCCAAGACGTACGTGCTCAGAGGTTGTACATTTGTAGAAATCAGTGGTTCGTGATGGAATTTACAATGTGGCATTCAAAGTGGAATGAGCAATGTGAAAGGTAATCATTACCTTGGGCCACATTCCCTGGAAATAGCTCAAACGGGCACGCCATAAGGCTATGTGGTTTGCAACCATTAGGGTATGAATATCATCCTTCTAGATTACTCTATATATGTCGAGTATGTTGTGTATGCTATGGGATCCCAGATAGGTCGGTTATGACCGGGATGATGTCATATTCGGTTCTATTCGCCACCAAGATGGGTCTACGGGTCTTGCCAGGTGCAGAGGTTTCATAGTTTTTGATCCTTGGTACATCCCTTTAGAGATGTACTGTATGGAAGGTAGTTCCTTCCCTGCTATTGTATGAAAATCCATTCCCCAATAAATGCCTTCGGACTTGATTGTAGAGCTTAGTATGATGAAATTTAATAATGTAACAATTTTGGCTAATATTGTGTATATTTACTTAAAAAGTGTTTTCAAAAGAATGTCATTAAAAATAATATTACCAAATTTTGTGTAGCAAAGATTTTGGTTATCTTAAGGTAAAAACCTGTTCCGTGTTTATGTGCGACGTGATCTTATAAGATACCGTTTGTTTTAAAGTATCTATAATTTGAGTTTCTCGTACTAGTCCCATGACCGAGTTAGAGTTTATTTTCTTTTCCCATAAACCTTAGATATCAATTTCCCTGCAGCCAATTAGTTAGGTAGCATGGAACATTTTGGGAGAAGCGCGGAGCATTTTGGATGGAGCATGAAGCTGGAGGGTCCTATATAGATAGCCAGTTTCGCTGTATTTTATATTAAGTATCTACCAGCACTTGTGAGGGATAAGCAGTTATAACTATCCTAGCTGGATTAGTGCTTACTAGTACTCTAATGGAGCAATTTGTAGTAATTGCATGTACTACTCATATGTATAATTAAATGTTGAATGAGATGTGAGATTCTATTTTGTTTTGTCTTCCATCCTTATTTTCTTTTAACTAATAATAATCCGCCTCTTTGGCACTTGGATTTACAATATGTGAATATCGAGAATATATTAGTGTCGATTTCTGTGGGTCGGGGAGGTGGGTTGTCACAAAAGATTTTGATTTCGATGTACACATATAAATTGATATGTGAATAAAACTTTGAAATAATTGCATTAATTAATCTTTAACTTTATTGTTTATGTTTAAATTATTCTAGATCAAATTTTTCTAATTAAATCAAAAGAGGAAATATTAATTTGGTGATTTATTTCTTGTTTTACAATTTTATCTAGACCGATAGTAAATCTTTGTTTAAAAGGACAAACATCCTATTTCACAAATTGACTGGATACTACTCTTATTTTGTTTTAGTGTGTGTATATAAATTTACATATTTATGTAATAATATTTATGTCTTGGATAGTGATAAATTATATCATCATGAATGTGAAAACAAAGAGATGTGCACCGGTGAGTTTTGTGATGATCTAATGTGTTATGTGATCGTACGAGCTCAAAACGTGTGGCAACATATTTGAAATATTAAATATAATATATATTATATTATATAATCACCATCCTCTCCTACTTCTCTTTCTATTCTTTTCCCTATTTATTTTCCTCTCTTTCTCCTCCTATAAACAAAAAAGTAGCCGCTAACAACTTTTAATTTAATTGAGAACTACGAGAAATGATGGACGACTAGACAAGATCCGTTGTACTCATATAGAGGAGGGGATCACATCTATATGAATGTTGATAAGTTCAGCGATGTTTGGCCATGCTCGATTTGAGGTGATGTAACTAGGGTTTGATGTTGAAGGAGCTAGAGCGAGTTAGGTGGTGAGGTTAGCAGCGCTGCACTTCTTTGGCGACATACATCTCCCTTCCCCAACCAAAGTTGCTCTTCAAGGCAGCATAGGAGATCATGATGTTTTCTATCCTATGAGAGAAGAGCAGGTTGCATTTTGGAGCATGGGTCTAGAGTAGATGTCATTGAGTGCGTTAAAGTCATGGTTGCATGAGGAGCTAAACGGCGATGGTTAGGGAAACTCCAATGGACATAGCTAATTCACAACTTTGTGAAGCCGTGTATGGTAGCTGACATCACATTTTGGATTTGGAATTCGGACCTCACGTAGATGAATGCATTGCAAACTAGGCACATAGTGTGATGCAATGGCAAGTCCATTCGTTGAGAAATAAAGGAGGAATCAAATGCGGAAGTGCATGGCTATGGTGAATGTATCCATGAGCATGTACAACAATGCATAATTGGGGAATAAAGTTTATTAGTTAATTTAAGTGATTATATTAATTAATTATCCAAATTAGTCTCGTTTCGTATGTAATTCATATCCCAGCATACAAGATCCAATCGAGATGCCATCTTCGATGTTGCACTCATAGCGACATTATCTATGTCTTGGTTTGGCTTTGGCTTAGGTGAGTTATCTGACCATCTTATATGTAAATATTATTTGTGTGTGTGTCTATGTGTGTATAAATATAAAGTTAAAGTGACGTTAACTAATTCAAGTTATAACTTTGAGCCCCCTCTCTTTTGAAAGCAAATGACAACTTTATGTTGTATAACATCACTTTTATTACCTTTTATAACATGTGATGTGGCCTTGACTTGATGTTTAAATGTTTGTTTAGATTGTGTGTCACTGTTGGGAATATATTGCGATATGATATGCTTTGGTTGTTCTCTACATGTATTTTGATGTATGGGCAATAAGGAATTGGTTTGGAAAGTTACAGAAATTGTGGAAGTTAGAAACAAAAAAGTTCGCTATAAACGCACTTTGAAAATGCCTTGTGTTCGGCGATTTTTAATGTCAATTTTGAAAGACATCATAAGAGCTTCTTTGCATTTTTAATAAGTACTATAAGTGTACTTATTACTGGAAAAATATCAAGATTTAAATATATTTTTAATAATTAATCATGAATGTTTAAAGTAAATGGTTTTAAATTATAAAACATGCTTTTTATGGTTTTTAAATAAATTATACAATTAGTATCTTTAAGTGATATATAAAATAAATTTTTTAAACCATAATATATGTATTTTTAAAATATTTTTACATATGTAGTTTTTAGAAAATCAGTTTAATATTTTGTTAAAATATTAAAAAGCTTATGTAGTTTAATATCTTTTTAAATTGTTTTAGGATTTTATTAATTATATTAGCTTATAAATAAATTTATATACACATAAATAAATACATCATTAAAAAAGGGTTTTAGCAAATATATAAGTTCGGAAAAATAAGTTAAATATTTTATGAAGAAATAAGGAAGATTTGAATTATAATACTTAAGTTAAAATAAATAGTTTTGTAAAGTTAAGTAAAAATATATTAGCTTGTTAGATTAGTGCAGATATAAATAAATATAATTAGGAATATAATTAGGAATATAGTTAGGACTATAATTAGGACCATAATTAGGAAAATAATTTAGACTATAGGTAGGGCTTAAACCAAGAATATTTTGAGGTAATTATAAGTGAATGATTTTGGGTTGCAGTAAATAATGTTTAAGTAGCATTTGTTTTTAGTGAAAATTGGTCTCACATCCCTAAAACCAAACGTAATACACAAAAACTCCTTCCATTTGAAACTTTATAAACCTGGTCCCTATTTTTGTTTCGGCTTAATTCTTTTTCAAAAATACCCTCGTTTATTTGTCGTAGTTTTGTGATTGCAGCCAAGATTTGAAATCTTCATTTCCATTTATCGATATACTTTCTGAAATTGTACTTTTGATTTTTTTGGCTTTATCATCTTCTAGGTAAAGATGGGATCTACTTTCTGATCAATGATTTTTCTTTCTAATTAATTGTGCTTCTTTTTTTATTAGTTATTGTAAATGATTGTAGAATTTAATTGGTGTTCATATAAAAAAGTTTGATTTTAGTTAAGAAGTTTTAATTGTATTATGCTAGTTATAATTGTAAATAAAAGCAGTTTATCTGCAAAAATCGTAAACAATTGCAGACTTATCTACAGGAATTGTGAATAATTGCAGACATGTCTACAATTCTTTGTATATAACTGAAGACTTGTGTGCAATTATTGTATAACATACAAACTTGTCTTTCGTTAGTTGTTTATGATTTTTATGGTTGTTTATTGGTTAAAGATTGATTGTAATAATTATATTGTTTTAAAATTGAAATTCTCATATTTTTTGCATATTTATCTATAGTTTTTTTTTAATAATTATTGCATATTTATCAGCAATTAATCTATTTTCTAGTTGTAATGGTATGCATTCTTTATAATTTTGTAGTTATAATGATGTTTTGTTATTTTAATTTACAGTGATGCTAGCAGTATTGGTGTTTTAGTGCTTCTGATGGTTGGACGTGATAGTCTGCAAATATTTATATAAATTATAGTTATATCTGAAATATATCTTATATTGTGAATTAGTGCATGTATTTCTGCACTTTTTTGAATTACTGCATTATTTTTTTGAACCGTGGTTGATAAATATACAATATTGCCATTTTTATTGTAGATATATCTGCAAATGTTTCTATGAATTGCAGTTATATCTGAAATATATATTATGTTGTGTATAATTACATGTATTTATGCACTTTTTAGAATTATTTCATTAGTTTTTTAAACTATGGCTGATAAATAAGCATTATTCAGTATAATTGCAGAGATAGATGCAATTATTCCCAATAACTGTTAAGTAAGTAATTGCAAACAAACACTACTGCAATTATTATATATGCAGATATGTCTGCAAGTATCAAAGATTATTGCGGATATGTCTGCAAATATTTTTATAAATTGTAGTTATATTTGAAATATATTGTATTTGCAGATATGTCTGCAAGTATCAAAGATTATTGCAGATATGTCTGCAAGTATTTCTATAAATTGCTGAAATATATCTTGTATGTACATATAAGTCTACAAGTATCAAAGGTTATTGCAGATATGTCTGTAAGTATTTCTATAAATTGATATTTAGTGAACAAATGCTATAAATATGCAATTATTATAAATACTTGTAGAGTAACATAAAATTAATTTTCACTATTTAATTGTTTGCATCCAATATTTTACATAATTGCCGTTATTTCCTCAGTTATTTTGATTAATTGCAGACCACTCTGCAATTATTTGTATTTTTTCGGAAATATGTTGCCAATTTTCAGATAAATGCTTGTATGCATTCAATTTTCAATATAGTTGGCTTCACTTCTTGAACTTATTTTATTAATTGCAAACTATTCTACAATTATTATTAGTTTTTGGAAATATGTTTTCAATTTTTCATATAATTACTTAGATGCATCCAATTTCCATCTAATTTCTATTCTTTCTTCAATTATTTTGATTAATCGCAGATTATACTACAGTTATTTATATTTTATGAAATATGTGTGAAATTTTCTGGATAACTACTTATGTGCATTCTATTTTGTTTATAATTGATGTGGTTTCTTCAACCATTTTGATTAATTGCAGATTAATCTATAATTTTTTATATTTTTTTTTGGAACTGTATTGTAGTTTACATGTTCTTGCTTGCATACATGAATTTTCAGCTAATTGTTGAAACTTCTTCAGTGATCTTGTTTAATTGCAGAACATTATGCAATTATCCTTAATTTTTTATGGGTATTATCTTACAATCTTGCAAATTCATGCTTACATATTTAATTTCATAAATAATATCAAGTATATGTGTGAATAACGTGAAATGATGTAACGACCCAGAATTTTAGGCAATATTTATTTAATAATCTGTATTAATAATTTAATTGATTTGATAATTTTTCTTTATAATTTTAATTTAAATTGGTAAAATTTAATCTTTTAAAGCTAAATAAGAATTTAATCTGGCAATACTGATATGAATTATTTTTCAAAGCTAATAAAATTTTATTCTATTTATATAATATATATTTGATATATGTTGTGAATAGAAAAATCTTTGTTTTAAATAAAAGATTGAATTTTCAAATTGTAATATATATATATATATATGTATGTATGTATTATAACTTGATATTGTTTTGAAATTTAATTTAATCTGTTGATAATTTATATATGTATATATTTTAATTTAAAGCTTTGCTTAATTTATATTTTCAAAAGTTAATTTAGATTTGTCAAATTGTTTTCAATTAGAAGATAATTGTTTGTTTTAAAATATAAGATTGTTATTTATTTTAAATAAGATAGTTTAAAAAGTTTTTAAAAAAGTTTTGTTTTGTCTTTCTTTTAAAGTACTTAACATATGATAGTTTGAAAAGAATTTAAACAAGCTTTGTTTTAAAATGCTCAAATTAAAATGGTTAAATGATAAATATAAAAATGTTTTAGATTTTAAAATATATGTATAAGAATTATTTGCATTTTTATTAGTAATAGAATATTTCTTTTAAGAGTAAAACTTATATTTATTTATAAAGTAAATTTAATAAGTAAGTTATATTCACATTTAAATTAAGTAAAAATTATTAAAATTGCTTGAGACATGTGTAAACATGTTAAAACACATGTAAACCTATTAAGTCAATTAGATGACAAATGTAAACTCTTGAAGACAAGTGGCAACTTATACTTTTTATTTTTTAATAAATATTTTTAAGAAAAAATATTCTTAAAACACTTTTTCTTTGTTTACATTTCTTTCTAAATTCAAATGGAAACCAGAAAATTTCATTTTATAAAAATCTGTAATCAAAACCTGTAATGTAAGAATTCAAATCAAACCTGCAAATGCAATTGATCTTCAACCTTAACCTGCAAACTTCAGAGCTGCAACTTCATATCATCTTCAACCTGAAAACTAAATTTGAAGCAAATGTCAATCTGCATTTATTAAAGTCCAACCTGCAATTCAAGTTAAGACCAATTGCAACATTTTTTATCAAGCCTGCAAATCAAAAATCTGCTGGAATTTCAAACTGCAAATTGAAGTTCACATCAACCTGCAACTAAATGAAATCAAGTTCAACCTTTTTGAATCATCAATTAGAACATGAAAAGGGAAATCAACAGCATATTCAAAGCATTCTTTCCTGATTTACTTTCAAGAGCCTGGAAATATAAAACTGCTCTACATATGATATATAAGTGAGTAAATTTGGTTTAAAAACAGTTTTTTTTCTTCTAATGTAGTTGAATTTATTTATGCATGAGTTGGATTTGGCTTTGTTAATCAATACCTGTACTGGTATATGTGTATGTTGTGCTTGAAATAGGAAAACTGTTATTTTTTTTCACCTCTTTTCTTTACAGAAAAACAGTTTTCTGAAGGAAATTTCAAAGATAATTAAAAATCTTTTAATCTAAACTATATTAGACATGGAAATCTAAATAAAAGTTGTTTATTATGGTTTGTTGATAAATTTAAAAATAGTTACATAATTTAAAATGCAACAAATAATTATAAAAGAAAGAATTAACAGTAAAACTAAATTTTTGTCAAAAATCAACTACCTTAAATTTTAATTTGAAGTTCATGCATGTAATCTGGATAGTAAATCATGAATTTTGATATAAAATTTGTGATTTTTAGTTGGTTAATTCGAGAGAATTTTGGGTTTGAATGCTTTTGGAGTTTTTAGTGATTGCTGAAGATTTACTTGATGATTGAAGCTAGGATTTGAATCGATGCTTGCTGGTATGTTATGAATTGAGGGAAAAATACGATTTGAATTTTCTAATATGTGAATCATTCTACATTGAGCTAACTAGGGTTTAAGCTTACAGTTTGTTTCAGCTTGAATGTTGTGGCTTTGCGTCGAGGTTGATGTTTCGAGTTCGTTCATTTTAGGTGAAGATGAAATTCATAGATGTGGGATTCGATGGTGGGTCTGGCGGAGTTCAACGGCGGCGAGAATGGTCTTGGCATTGGATTTTGGGTTCGGCTGTTCAGCAGTTTTTGAGTGATGTAGTCGAATTTTGATTTGGCGAAGTTCACGGGGTTTCGATTGGTCGTGGGGCACGACGTGGTCGCCGTCGACTTGGTGATGACCGAAGGCAAGCTTGCCGACGTTGGAATTGTCGTGCAACATGCACGAGTAAATTGGGTGTGCACTGGAATTTTTCATTTGGGAAGACGATAGAAATCTCGAAGGGGTTCTCGCGTTATGCTCGTGTGCGACTCGAAGAGGGGAGGTGTTGAGTTGTCTCGGGTAGTTCGCGTGATACTGCTGTGTTTTCCTCGGGTTTTTGGGGTTGCGTGTTTTTCTTTGGGGTTGGTCTGTGTAGTGGCAAGATTGTTGTGTAACTCTTGTGAGTTAATGAAAGTAAGCTTTGTATTATAAAGCAAGTTCATAGAGGAAGCCAAAATACAAAGTTTAACTTGTTGTTTTAAAATCAATGTAAACCAATTTTTTTTTTAAAAAAAAGGGTGAATGTTAATTAAACTTATAAAAGTGTAAATTGAATTTATATTTCAGGTTTAAGATATTTCAAGATGAGTGTTTGAAAAAGATTATCTTAATTGAACTTTGAAATCCAATTTAAAAGAAGTGTTTGAATTTAAATATTGGACCAACGTTTAAGCAGAATTTTTAAGAAATATTAATAGCTTAAGTTTCAAATTTATTTGAAATGATATAAGTTTAAATTTGAAATTGTTCTAATAATTTATTTATGAAAATAAATAAGTTTAAATTATTTGGATAATTAACTTAAGAATACTTATTTAATATGATTTGTTAATAAGTTAGATTTGATTAAGATTTATGGTTTTCTTAATTTATTAAAGATTTCCTTTAATATTAGAAGTTAATTAATTAATTGTTTAATTAATTTTAAATAATTAGTTAATTATTTATTTAATTTTAAATAATCACTTAATTATATTTTAATTAAGTGTAATTACTTAATGAAGTAATTAATGGTCAATTATTGAATCTAATTAAGAATGAAATTACTTATGGAAGTAATTAATAGGAAATTACTCATGGGAGTAATTAAATGTAAGTGATTAATGGATAATCACTTAATGTTATCAATTGAGGAATTGATTAATATAATTGTTTTAAAGTTAATTAATTATGGAGTAATTAATTAATGAATTAGGGATTGTTTAATAATGGGATTAATTATTTGTTAAGTAATTAATTAAGGAAGTAATCAAGATTGATTAATAGAGGTAATTAGAAATAATTACTTATGTAAGTAATTAAGAGTTAATTACTTAATTATTTTAGCTAATTAATTAATGAGATTAATTAATTAATGAAATGTGTTTAATCAAAGATTAATCACTAAGTGTACTTAATTAAAATATAATTAATTAATAAAGAAATTAATTAAGGATTTATTTGTTAATTCAATTTAATAATAATTACTTAATAAAGTAATTAAAGATTAATTAATTAGATTAATTAATCAAGGGGTTAACTTAATTAAATAAGAATTTAATTAATTAAGATAAGTAATTACAAATTGTTAATTTCTGATTATGATTAATGAGTTGATCATTCACAAGTTAATTATTTAATTAAAGAGAATTATTAATTAATGGGGATCATTAATTAATGTAATTTATGATATTAATCAAAGTTGATTAGTATAAGCAATTAATTTAAGTGTGATTAATTAATTGTAATTAATTGAGGTTTAATGCAATTAATTATAGTTAATTAATGGAAGTAAATGAATGATCATTAATTATTGAAATTAATGATAGTAATTAAAGGTTAATTACTAAATATGGTTAAGGATGATTACTTGAATGTAATTAAAGTATAATTAATCAAGGAAGGTTAATTTGGGGAAGATCATTAGAGATGATTAATTTATTTGGAATAAATAAATGAAAGAGGATTTTAGGTAATCAAATTGATTAAGAGTTAATCAATTTTGCTTGGTTGATTGATTAATATTGGTTGATTGATTGATATTGGATGATCAATATTGAGTGATTGATATTGGGTGTTTGATATTGGCCGATACTGGATGATTTGGATATCTATAATATGTGATATGCTGCATTGTGGAGATGAATGTTTGATGTGAATTATCTATTGTGATAATTTTATTCATCTATCTGTTATATCACCTTGAATATGAGTTTAAATTGTTAAACCCTTAAGTACAACTTGGACATTAAAATGGCGTTTGGTTTCGGTGAGACCGGGATCGGGTTTCCGTATTTGAGATCCGAAAACCACATCGATTCCAATTAAATGTTAGGTCGTGAATCTAAGTAGAGCTTAGTGAAGACTCGAGTGTAAGAACTATCTGTCAGTATAACTCTGTGGGTGATTCCGTAATGAGTTTGATGGAATAGTACTTATAGATTCGAGATGGTGATTTAGAGTGCAAGGGCTATGGTCGTTGACTCTGAGGGTGATTCCAATAATAAGTGCAACGAGATAGTGCCTTCGGTTTCGTTCGAACCAAGAATGAACTAGTATGAATTGAATGTTTTCAGAACACGTCAGGTGGACGATGAGCATTCTAAGATAAATGTGTTTTATAAAGGTAATCGTAGCCTCAAGCCTCATCAACCGGGAATGGCTAAAACAGGGGAGGTGCAGCAAGGTTTCGTGGGTAGCCCCCACTTGAGAGTGAGATTTACCCCTGTCTAGAGGTCCCTTTCTATTTCAGCTTAGTGTGTGGTTGGTCGTGCCAACTACGGGGTAGTCTTGTTCGGAACTATTCAGTAAGGAATGGTTCCGACCTTGTGTTGCAGGGGAGCGGGCGTACTCCTCGGTACTGTGATCTAGGCCACGTACTGTGACGGATGGTACCCCAGTAGCCCTGCCATTGTATGGAATCCAAAATCCAATAAGTGCCTGTACGGTTTTGATTGTGCCCAACTATGTTGGAATGTGAGATGTAAGCATTCCAGCTATTTCTTTATTTTATTTTGAAAACCTTAGACACTACTATAATATCACTGGATTTCCTATCGAATGTTTTGGTTAGCGTAAGGTAAAAACTTTTCCATATTTATGTGTGGGAAGTCTTACGTGATACCTTTTCTTTTCAAAGGTTTTTCTAAAGTTAAGCAATTTTAACCCGTTTACTCACACCAGACCCCTGTCTGACCCGAGTGTTTATTTTCTGTTTCATTAAACTCTTGGGTACTCATATTATGTATGAGTAGTCAAGTGATTCAGGTTTGCTTGACGAATTCTGTAGGAGATATGGAGCAGGAGGCTTCCACGTGTAGATATATTATGATTCCGCTGTGTTTGTTTGGTATCTGTTTCTTGTGTATTGTGAGTTATAGTTAGACAGATGTTTATAACTGTCTAATATCTGTTGAATAAGTTGTGTACTCTGATGTAATATGATACTATGTAATATTTTATGTGATATATTATATTTCATTCGTTCCGTTGTGAGTTCTCCGATGTTGTTCTGTTTCTTCTTTCTATTTCTTTTCTTCTTCTATCCCTTTCTTTCTTCAAGATGATGCGATTTCCTAGAGATAGGAAGTCGGGTCTTCACAAATGAGCTATCAATGAATACTTAAAACAAATCGATCGATCATAAATGAAAAAAAACTATTTCAAGAAGAAAAGTAGGCGAATACCTTCGATTTTGCCATTTTAGTTTATTCTGTCTTCTTCAATTCGCTTTTCTTTCCCTGTCGTTTTGATTTCATTTTCTTTGTTTAATTTTCGTTTGCTTAGAAATTTTTATGTTAAGAATTTAATTGTATGCTTCAACAGATTTCGACGTATGAATTTCGAGGGTTTTGGGTTTTGTATTCAAGCAGCGTAAGGGTATTTTTGGAAATGAAGTACGTAAATTCAAAAACAGGAATGTCATTTACAACTTTTTTTTGTGAAGGATGTTTTGTACATTTTAAGCTTTAACAAGGATGTTAGCCAAACTTTCCATTTTTAAAAAGTAAGTTTTAAAGTTTGAAGTACGGAATTTTTTGAGTTTGTTGTGACACTATTTAAGTAACACTTGTCTTAACCTTTATAAAAGTAATTAGATATTTAAAAGTGAGTCTTAAAGATATAATTAAGTGCAAAGAGTTTTGGGTTTGTAATAAACAATATTTTAGTAACATTTATTTTTAAACCCTTGAATTATATTTTAAAGTGGAAAAATACTGTTAAATGATAATGAATATACTTAGATCTTTATTAATAGAAATTTAATGATAATAACAAGTATGAAATCATTTTGAATAAAGAGAGAAAGAGTGTATGTTTAAAATATAAAAGAGAGAAAGGGTTTATAGTAACAATGTTTGAGTAACATTTGTTTTACACCTCTTTGATTATATTTTAAAGCAAGTAAATTTTGTTAAGTAATTTGTGAATATACTTATACCGTTGATATAAGTATAGGAACGCTTTTTGAAGTATTGAAAAGAGTATAAATGAATAGTGAAATAATAGAATACAACTATGCATCTTTTATAAAGAGAAATATGTACAAATTAATAAAAGAAATTTTAATTAATAGAGAATTATTAATTATAAAGGAAGTTTTATTTAATTAGGAATTTAATTAATTAGGAGTTTAAATAATTAGGAGTTTTAAATAGTTAGGATTTTAATTAATTAGAAGTTTAGTTAGTTAGGAATCTAATCAATTAGAAGTTTTGATTCATGAAAGAATTTTTATTAGATGAAAAGGAGTTTTAATAATAAAATAGGTTTAATTAATAAATGATTAATTAAATTAAATAGGATTAGAAGTCATTACGTGATTTAATCATGCTCTGTGTGAATTAATCATGCTTTGTGTGTTTAGTTGTCTACGAAAAGTACTTAATGATGTACTTAGCACTAAAGATGAAGTAGATTTGTCCTATCTATGAGAGTTAAGTATGATGATTCGAGTAGGGTGTAGAAGCAATAGTGCTCTAATCCACGGGTTTCACAATTAACCGAGGGATAGCTGAAGTTGAGATGTTCGAAAACGTGATAAGTATATGTGACTTGGTTTTCATATACGATCGTTCTCATTATTGTTGAATTTGGCCAAATTAACTTGGAAAATATCTAGAATAAACATGAGGATTATATGGTATGGTTATTCACTCAGTGATGATATAACCTACATATAAATTCGTCTTGATCTTCTAGGAAAAATGATATGTAAATCTATCCGGATAGGAGAGGTTCTCCACCCCTATGTATTGTCTATTTATTCCTGAAAGAATCATCGTTGAGGTAACTGGAAGTCTATCAATTAGTTTTAGTGAAGCCCGATAAGCGAGGAAATGTACTTATACATGATGACTTGAAACCATAACCACTTCAAAAACATATACATGATCTATGCTTTGTGTTACTCTAAAAATTCACCTTCCACGGAAGTCAGAAGATCTCAAACAAAGGGCAAAAGGAAAAGAATACAGATCAAACCTTTCGAATAGGTCAAAGAGACACAGTTAACAATATGAAGCGGGTCAAGAACTTTCGCAGAAGATGAAGGGTACTATTCCACAACGTATAAGAAACTCTTGCCCTTCGAAGAAGGCAAAGAAATCAAGACAAGGACAAGCAACCTTATAACAACGTTTCCAAAAGCATAATAAGCCTTTCGGGCCAGTCAGAACACCTACTGAACACCTTTCGACGGTGTCGAAGCATCTATGATGAAGGCAACATTCGTAAATCAGCAAAGAATATAAGGCAATTCTCCAACAACGTTCAAGAAAAGCTCGGCCTCGGAAACCTTTCGACAAAGTCGAAGGGTTCACCATTGCCGAAAACCCTCCGGCACTGCCGAAGGGTTCACCAATTGTACATGTGACAGAGTTTCCAACAAGGGAAATAGGTTTCTAAAAGAAAATGGAAGAAAAGATCTTTCGGCAGTTCCCAAAGATCTGCAATAACATGCAAAAAGAAAACCTTTCGACGAAGACAGAAGGTTAGCAACTGTATAAAAGAATGAAACCATTCGGCCCAGCCGAAGGCATAGGGACGGAAGCATAGCCACCGACATCTATAAATAAGACCCAAGAGGTCCTGTTTCGAGGCAGATTTTTCTTTCATTCAAAAACTTGTGACTTCTTAATGATAACTTTGTAATCCTAACTGGGGATCGATTGGGGGGAATTTAATAAAGTGAAGTCCTTTCTTGAGCTGTGAGGGAAGTCTTTAACTTTGAGAATTACTTTGTTGATTACTTATATCTTTGCTGGATTAACTTCAATTTTTAGGATCAACTTCAATTTTTAGGATCAACTCCATCGAAAGGTTCTTGAAGATAAAGTCATAAGCTTGATTAGTTAAGCAACAAATTCAAGCTTTGAAAGTCATCAAATTTTCAACCATAACCTTTCGATATGGTCGACAACTGGCCTGGATTAACATGAGTGCTAACCTTCCAAAATAATAGGCATTACGACCTAAACCCTTCAACTAAATTAGTGGATGCTTATACTATAGTGACAAAAAAACCTTCCGCAGTCATTAACTGAGAAATATAACCCTTCGAGATAGTCTAAGTTTAGGGATATAAAGGTTGATCCAACGGTTTAAATCCTAATACCTTTCGACAAATCTAAAACCAACTTCCTAAAAGTGACCAAACCTTACAACAAGGTCAAATGCTTTTATACACCACCCAGGAAGTAATTATCTGACCTATTGCTAAGGAGATTAATCACTCAAACCTTTCGAAAGTATTAGAGCTTGGCTTTAGAAGGTACATTTGGTTAATAACCATTCGTGTCATAAAGCAAAGCTCCATGAAACTCCTAATAAACTTTACCTTTGGTACTTAATCTTCTACTTGAAAGATTAAACCTTTCGACTATGTTGAGAGATCTAAATCAAAAGTCAGCGCTTATTAAAACAAAGTGCAGAGACTATTATTAGGGATAGTACCCTTCTATTCAAATTACCTTCCCTTTCTTGTTAAAGCACTACTTGGGGTGTTGACCAAAAATTTGGTTAACACTTTGGAAGAAGATAGTGATTTTTTCATGATGCTGGAATATACATGGAGATTCATGATGTATTCGAGATGCTCGAATTCATGTAGAGATTCATGGTCTGTTTGTGATGATTATACAAGATGCTGGAACTGTTCGAGTTGCCGGAATTAATATGTGGTTCGAAGATCTGTTAGAGCTGTGGCTTGTGTGTTAGGATGCTAAACAGGACTTCACCATCGACAATAATCGAAACCAAAGGTAGGTCGCATAGCCATGGGGTCTAGCTACCCAAAGATGCAGGCAACTCGTCTGCTATTGCTTAAGGATATGCATAGGGGAGTGATTCATGTAATTCCATATGTTTGGGTGTGGAGTAGATATGTATTTCCTATGGTACATTATCTAGAGATGAGCCTTGCTTAGAAGGATATCTCTGGTCCTTATGCAGGCCGTTCTCGATGTACCGTGGGTAGCTCCACCAAAAACCTAAATAATTATGCAAAACGTGCCTTAGCGGTTTTTAATTGTATACTTATTTATTGTTATTTTGTACACGCAGCACAAATATTTATTACTTATATTCTACACTATAGACATTATCTATTGTATCGCAATATGTACATACCGAATGGTTGGCTCTTTTGAGAGGAAAACCAATCCGGTGATTCGGTTGGTCCCAAAAGATGCTGTTATATGCCACACATATTTTCTTAAGTTTCTCACACTAGACTTTTGTTTGACTTATGGTGTTATTTTTACCTTATTTCAATGGGTGCTTTTGAGAGTAGTATGAGGAAAGAAAGTTTTCGTTGAAGTTCATTGAAGCTCTTGGAGAGGTATTGGATGATTTACCCATCGTAGTACATATTTTCGTTGCATTACTTTGTGTATATATATCAATAGTTGTAAGGACAGGCTGTTATAACTGTCCTGACTAATGATAATGCTTAGATTAGTTACTCTAAAATGCTATGTATATTAGAGTAGCTCTGTGTACTATCTTTTGATATTATATGTTATCATTCCGCATATGGGTTTCTGAAGTTTTTATTGTCCTCTTTTCTTGTACCATTTCTTTTCTTTATTTTCTTTTTCCCAAACAATCAATCTTTCCAACACTTGGACATTTAGAACGTGAATATCGTGGATGTATTAATATCGACGTTCGGGGGTAGAAAAGGTGGTTATTACAACTTAACGTTGTTCATCGCTTACGAATTCCATTGGTAAAATCCAATTTTACAATTTTAAGTGGTACATTTTAGTAACGATTATTTACATTCTCTTCATAAACACTATACCCCTTTAGTATATGGAATTTGATTTTGGTCAAAATTCTAATATTATCCATTTTTAACTCGATTTGTCCATAAACAAAATCCTTGGTTCAATTATAACATTTACTATTAATTGTACCACTCTTACCAAAGATTTTGGCTTTGGGTTGACTATAGTTGACTATGATACTAATCTTAGACAACTAACGAGACGAATTTTCTATTAAATTGTATTTCACTTGCTACATTTCAATGCGGACCTAACTATAGTCGCTCAATAGTCGTCATGCCGTGATTTAACTATAATCAAATTAGGACGTCCACATTGAACAACATCTTCAAGTCAAGAGAACAATGTAACATCATCATACTGAGATTTTCCATTTAGATTAGTTATTTTAACCAACAGGAAACTCTCGGACAAGTCATTCAATAATTACCTAATAACTATGAACACATAACCCTTTGGTTCCCCCAACAGCCATGAGTAATGCACTAGCAAACATATAGAGAGATTTATATTCTGTGGTCTCAATGGATGTATCAATATCCTTTCTCAAAATATCTCGACAAGGAATATGTAAAACAAAATATTATTTATATTGTAATTAATTACTCACAATTGCAACAATTTGCAATTGCAGCCACATAATATTTTGTTTAAGGTCTTTCTTATAAATATATTTTAAATTAGTTACATAATAATTTATGTCACAATATAATAAGCATTTGAAACAAAATTGGAAAAAAACCAAAGAATTAAGGTAGAGAATAAAATATAAAGAAAGTAAATGAAAAACGAGGAAAAGAGATCACATAACAATTTACAGTGGTTCGGCAAAGCAAGGCCTACGTCAATTTTAATCTTTTATTGCTTGTTTCTGATTTGGAAGCAAAAGTTCTTAGGGGTCGGTACAACTCGAACACTTAAATTTTCAAAATTACAAGCTTAGAGACAAAAGATCCTAGAAAATGTGTCCCACCCTTCTATTTATAGAGGTAGGGAGCCTAAAATCTCGCATAGAATATCTCCAAGCCGTTGTACATGATGTAGACCAATTCTCTTACAAAAATAGGTGCCGCATCATCAGGAATTAGGAGTTGGCACTGATCCCTAGGTAAAGGTCAGTACTGATCCCTGACTTGGCTAAAATGGTTGTTCTCATCTCTTCTTCTTGGCTCATCTTGTGGTTAGCTTCGTGATTCCATAGTTGTTTGCACCAATATTAGCTTGTTTCCAAGTCCAAATGATGGAGCTGTTGAAGAAAGAGTTGCAGCTTCAAGTGCTCATGGAGAATGATGGAGAATTGCATTGAATCAACAAAACAACATTGGAAATATGCTCGATGCATCATATAAGAGGCATAGGTAGAAGATGAGGTCCAGCTGTGGTGGAAACAGGAGTCATTACCAACTCCTGGAGTAGGGTCGGTACTAATCACTAACTTTAGTGGATTAATTATTGCATTTGCTTGGGTTGATCTTGTATTTCTCCTGTGTCTTTAGTTATACTTGCTTTCTGGACTCTTGGGTATCACTCTAGGCTTCCTGCCTTGAAAACTTCAAGTTCGATTGGCTCGGTCTATCCAAATATGGCTTAGTTAAAAGGCTGGATAACACTTGCCTCAAAGCATATCTTGTTTCAAATGTGATAAGCTTGAATCGAGACAAATTCAAATAGCCTTGAAGCACTACAATCCATGTTTCGAATGGTCGTTATCCTACTTATGAAACATTGCTGCATGAAGTTATGTCCATTATCATCCGCCGTGATGCTCTACCAACATCTGAGATTATAAATTTGGAACGTATCTTTGCGATTCATCATTCCAAACTTAATGATTTTAAGCTGATTCCATCCATGGATTTTTCAGGTTTGAATTTGATTTCCCTTTGATTGTGGTCATCGGGCATTGGATACGTGCACATGCATTCACATGCATGTTCTCGAGTGGATAAGAGTATACATATACATGCTCTAGTATATTCTCACATACATATACAAATATATACATATAAGTTTTTTATGTTTTTTGGTTTAGGACTAGGTACCAATCCCTGATCCAGGAGTCGGTATCGACTCCAGTCTTGTAAAAATTTCCAAGTTTTTATGGCTAAGACTTTTGGGTCTAGGTTATAAAACCATTCAACTTTGTTTCTTCCTTCACTTTATTTCTACCGATCTTAAAAGCTTGTGTTCTCGTAATTTAAAGGTTCCAACCTCCCAACCTAGACTTGTCACCTCCTTAACTAGCACCGCCACCATTCACCTTCACCCTAGACTGTCGCTGCCATGACCGCCTTAAGGATATTTCTAGAAACCCGATCTACCGCATTCCTGACCAAAGCCTTAATTTTTATAACCCATTCCTTGGTCTTGACTCGATTTGAATAAGGTGGTGTTGGACTTAAAGATGGATGGATGGACGTGGATGGGCCACTGTGGATAGCCGTAAATATAGGTAAATATGCCATGGTTGGCCGTGATTTTAGAGTCGTTGAGGGGTGAAGCAAGAGGGATGGAATTCCTTTGAGTTTTGGAGTTGTACAACTCCGACACTTAACTAAATTTTCTGAATTTCTTGTTCCCATGGTTCATTGTGAACATGCGCTCTCTTTTCAACCTTGAATCTTCTCCAAAACATGACCAAGGACATAAAATTTGTCAGGACGACCAGCGATAACGGTCATGTCAAGTGATCTACAAAATTTAAGATGACCTACTAAAAATAAACCGTTAAACAATATCGGAAATCCGAACTGCACGATATTGCACGACACTGCACTAGAATCCACTTTAGCACGGAGGGTACAACTTGTAATTAATCTTCTAATATTGATCATTTGTTTAGTTTTTTTTATGGAAATGGACCAAATACATTCCAACTGTCTTGCTTCTCAGGCTATAGATACATCAACTTCGATATAAATCGAATCTGATGCAGAGTCGACCTGTTGTAGAGTCAGGTCAGCCACAACTCCATACGCACAACATACTCCAGTTCATCAAGAACAGCAACAAGAAAGTCCACAAGTAGAACAGAAAACTCAACAAAATCCAGTCAATCTAGCAGAGGGGCCAAAAGTAGACCCCGCATCCGATTCCTTTGAGGATGCCATAATTTAGGATGATCCTGTCGATTCTGTTGCCCCCAAAATTGATGAAGTATCCCTTTGGAGAATATGTAACAAGCATGGAATTATATTTGATGACTTCTTGGTCCCGTCATGCAACCAAAGAACTCACAAATCCCTCAAAGGGTTATATTGCCTCTAATAGTACATGTGCTTGCAGAGCTGCATCCCACCATTTAACTAATTCATTCGTCGAGTTTTGAATTTTACGAGGCTTTCTCCAACATAGTTACACCTAAATAGCTATGTCTTTCTCATAAGAACATATATGGTATTCACTAAACACTTACATCAAGCGCCTGGTGACGAAGAAATTCGATATATATACAATTTCAAAAGCCGAAATTAAAGTCAATCTTTGATATACTTGGAATCAATCAGGGGTTGCAGAGTGGTCACTGGTGCATGGAACAAGTTGAGGTACTTCAAAAATGAGTGGTTATATGCCTACCGTCCACCTGGATTTGCATGTAGATGGCTGTCCGAACGTAAGTTCCCCTTCGTGTGCATTATTTGAATTTGTTTAATAATATCCAGACTTAACTCATGTCCTTGCTTTACTATTCAAATGTTGCGGCGAAACCCGGTAGCTCGATGCTTTCAAATGCCATCAACGCTCTTATGGCAGATTCGACGAGAGATGAAGATATCATAACTCTCCTATCAAATGAAAATCTTATCGCTTACGGCTTGTTAGAGGTAGGCCGCAGTACTAGCATCGTCAAAATAGTTTCCATTGATGATGACGATGACGATAAAAACCCACTCGGAGGAGGTGGTACTGATCCAGATCTGGTCCAAAGTCTTAGGGTTGTAGTTGAATAAAAAATTTAACAAGCACCAGAAGATGCCAAGGAAGGTGAAATTATTGGTAAAAGTGGCATGGCTGGCCAAGGTAATATCGATGCGGGTCGTGAGTCTCAGCCTGATCAATCTAGGGATGGCCAACCGCCTGCTCTGAAAAAGAAGTTAATTATGAAAATCTCCAAGGCGTGGACTTCTACCGAACCCCCACTAATTATGGATGCATAAAAACTCCATCTTTTCCTTTGACAAGAACATTCGCCAGCTTAGGGCCATTTTCTACCAAGTTTGTTTCTTCCAATGTCATAATATTAGTATTGAGGGAATCGACTCCCCTATCCACGTCGATAAGGACTTCATCCCTACTAGTATAGGAGGGTTTTTCCCAATGAGTAAAGCTCCATCTCATGGTCCATTAAGGGGACACTAGGACACTCGTGCTCACGTGTACTTCACGACACTCGCACTTGACCTGTGTCCTTACTAATTGGATCTAAATTGTTCTTGTTTCCTGTTCAGGTTCTATGGAGAAAAGGAAATAAATTTATCATTCTTTGGAAGAGAAAGCATCCCAACCATAAATGCCTCGGTCGAGCTCGTACCACCAGGGAAGTGGTCAAGATTATGAGTCAGGCTATCATCCTAAGTGAGATAGAGATAACCGAGATAGAAGCAGTTATAAAAGAGACCACTCATCGCATAACTTTAGTACCAAATGCCACCCTAGGTCTATATCACCTCCTCCTAGAGGTTCAGAAAGAAACCTGTTTGTTACAATGACATCCCACCTGGTGACATTTCTCATGCCCTTCCTCCGACTTCCATCCTTGTGCTACCTCTGACGCCATCTTACTCCAGTCAGTCCTCTGACTGTAGGCATCACAAGGGTGGCTCTGAAACTTCCCAGCTTAGTTCGGGCAAAGAAACTGCTATAGCCCCACCTATATGTATGGAGGAGCGACCTGTGGCTAATGCTCGAATGAGCAAACTAAAAGAAGAATTTCCAAACATTTGCTTTGATGATCTTATGTTTGTGCCTTATCTAAAAAGAATCCTAACTGATGTACAAAAGATGACTATTGATTATGTGCTCGATATTCACAATTAGTTTAACGAATGGTCAAAGTTAGTTGGAAAATTTCCAAAGTCTCTAGGGACAGGCAACTAGAATCAACAATCAAAAACATTTCAAATTTGATAATAAGAGAATCATCACTAATGTCGATACTAAGTGGAGAAATTGAGAACAGCATAAGCCAAGCCAAGTAGAAGGCTGAAGAGGCCATTACGGCACTTGAAGAAGAGCATATTAAGCATCGGGATGAAATGGAGAAACATATCCACTGAAATGATGCTCTGGTGATTGAGAGGGATACCGTAAACAAAAATGTGAATGAGTTGAAAAGAAAGCTAGAGCATGAAATAAAAGAAAAGGATGAAGTGCTCCAACTAGCTCAGACTTATTACGATGAGTTGCTCCATGCAAGGAGGAAAGAAAGTGCTAGAGGGTGCCAAAGATTTTGACGCACTGGTCAAAAGAGAAGCTGAGGCCGCAGAACAATCAGTAGAGAATGTGTGATGGAGAAGTTTGAAGCCTTGTCGAACCAGTATAGTGCCAACATGCTCAAATTTCGAAAGCTGCAGTGGTTTAAAGACGATTATCCTAGAATCCTCCCCATCGCCTAGGAGCGAATCATTGAGGAGAAAAAACTTTCCTTGAAGGTAGCGATGTGGATTTGGAGCAGCTGGAGGAAGAAGTCTTAGTTGGAGACGAGCCGAGATTTTTAAAGATGGCTAGCTTATTCTTCATCTAGAGCTTGCCTTAGCAGAGCCTAAAGACTTTGGCAAAGGCTCCGGATCGATGCCACATGATGTTATTTCCAGCCAAATGCTTGGGTCCCAAGCTGCTCCGACACCTAGGTATGATCTCGAGAGGCCATAGATCCACATGCCTTCCATTCTCTCTTCGATTCTTAAGGGGAACTCCGGTGGCACTCCGGCCCGCACAGAGCACTAAGGTGAAGAAGGTATGCCATAGACTTCTCCTGTATTCCAGAAAGTTGACGTGTCGCCAGTTAACATAACTAATCTCTCTATTTGTTTCTTAAGCCATAGATCAGCCTCATGTTGCTCCGCTTCTCGACAAGGACTCTTAGCCATCCCAGTTGACGATACTACCGACCCTAATGAGCAGATGATTTATTTGATGAAGGAGCTGGTAGGACAAAGGACACTCAGATTGATGAAGACGTTGTTATTACTGTGGCCTCCAATCCTCTATCGGGTCCCACCAGGCATGAGCTCGAGCAGGTACTTGAGAAAGACATCCTCCTTGCCACAGAGGTCGAGTAGGAGAAACTTGAAGTTATTCTTTCTCCTCTATCCATTGCCTTGCCCAGGCAAACTATTTTCACTCCGACCCATATTCCTCTGCCTGGTAGTGCTCACAGTGTGCCTATTGGATTATCGCTGAGCACTCCACCCAAGGGAAAAGAAAGTGGAGGAAGAGGAGCAAGAGACAAGGTGAAAGATCGAGCGATGTTTCTCTCGGCTCTATGAAGAAACGAAGGAGAACGAAATTGAAGAAGTGAGCATCGGTTTGTTTGGTGTAGATAGGCCTGCTCTGGGGACCGAAGAAGAAACAAAGGAGAATGAAATCAAAGAAGTATTTCATAGGTGATCAGTCATAAACACTTTGTATTTATACTCATATCCGCACTCTAGGGAGGTGAGTTATTCGATAAACTATCGAGTTCAGTTCTCTTTGGTTGATTGTTCTGTCCTTAAATATGCGGTTTGACTCATCAAGTGACTGGTCGAATCTCAATCACTAGCGAATTATGTCAGTCTCATCGGACAATGAGATCTAGTCGGTCCTATATTGCAACTAACATGTACTGCAATGGCAGTTCATAGATATGATGGAAAATTCAAAGCTCTGTTGCTGAATGGAAAGAAATGACATAATTTGTCTTATTACATATTTGAAAAACCAAATGCTAAAGAAAATTCTGAAATTAAATACAACTGAACAAAAAAGGAAAATTAAGTGAATTAGCATCGTAAATGTTCGTTATTCCATGGTCTTGTGGGTGTGATGCCATCAACAATCGCTAGCTTGAAAGTTCCCTCTCCAAGCCTCTACTCAATGACATACGGTCCTTCCCAAGCTGGATTCATATGCGATGAGATAGGAAAAACCCATTTTAAAACCTGATCGTCGACTTTAAAGGTTCTAGGTTGGACTTTAATTTTGTAGTTTCGGGCGATTCGACGTTGGTGTGCAGTTGCCCTCAAATCTGCTTCCTCATGCTTCTCATCTATAAAGTCTAGAGATTCCAAAAGGAGATCTTTATTTGTTATGGGATCGTAATAAGTTACTCGATGAGAAGGAACTTCGAACTCAATTGGAATAACGGCCTCAGAGTTGTAAGCGAGGGTGAATGGAGTATGGCCAGTCGCGGACCTGTGGATGGTCCTGTAAGCCCATAATGTTGTCGGGAGTTCATCCACCCACTTTTCTCTAGCTCTTTCTAATTGATTTTTCAGAATAGATTTTATGATTTTGTTCACAACTTTAACTTGTCCATTTGCTCGAGGGTGAGCGACTGCTACAAACCTTTTTTCAATACGATACCGATGGTAGAAGTCTATAAATTCAGCACTATCAAATTGAGTCCCATTGTCTGTTATAATAGTTCGTGGAAAACGAAAACAATAAATAATGTTCTAGACAATGAAGTTGATTACTTTCTTCGTTGTGATCGTGGCTAAAGTTTCGCCTCGGTCCATTTGGTGAGGTAATTAACTACGACAATAGCATATTATGCACCACCTTTAGAGATTGATAAGAAATCGATAATACCTATATTCGATATGGCAAACGGCCATGGGATGATCATTTATGTAATTTATATCGACGGGGATCTTATAAATTTCACATATATCTAGCACTTGTTGCATCGCCTTACATAATCAGCAACATCTTGAATGACGGTTGGCCAATAATACCCATAACAGAGTATCTTCTTTGCTATAGTTTTCCCACCAATGTGATCACCACTTTCCTCTTCATGAACTTCCTTCAGAATTCATTTTACTTCATGATGGGCGATACGCCCGAAAAGGGGAATGGAAAAACCCTTTCTGTACATAACTCCTTCTTGAATAATATACCATGATGCTTTACGAGGGACCTTGTAACATTCCTGAATTTTGGATAAAAATAATTTGATAATTGACTTAATCTTTAAATTAAATTTTGAAAAAAAATTGGTAATCAAATTTAATTTTGGATATAACTGTGAATTTATTTAGAATTTATTGGCATTTGAAATATAAAAATAAAAAATTAATTCTTCAAATTTAATAATATATATGTTCATTTAGTTATACAAATGAATTATAATTGGGAAATTAAATTTTGAAATTTAATAAATATATTGACAATGAATATTGTTGATGTGAAAATACTAAAATGAATATATTTAAAACAAATTGGATTTATTTTGGAATAAATATGAAGATTCCAGAATAAATTAAAAATATGTGTTATAAAATAGTATTTTGGATTAGAATTCAATTATAAACATTTTGAAAATAAATATAGTTATATAAGTATATAAAAGTAATAAGTACAAGATTTGAAATTTTATACTTGTACAAAACATAAATAAACATAGTTAATACATATATAAGAAAAATAAAATTTGAAAATATAAAACTAACTAAGGATCTAAACACAAATTTGATTGAATATATTTAAATATAAATATATAAATAAAAACATGTTAATGAATAAGAATCATTTTCTTAAGGTCGTATAAATAGTTGTAAAAAGAAATATAAATAGAAAATAATATAAAGCTATTTGAATTTAATGGATTTTTAAAAGTTGTATAAATATAATGTGTGAATACATTGATTTAAGGATTTAAAATAAAAATTTTAAATCTATAATAAAGTAAGATTTAATTAAAATTTTAAAATGCTTTTCTTTTATACTTGAAGATAAAATTAATAGTATACATATGTGTGTTATTTATAAAAGTATAATTCGTTTTAATAAATACAAAATGAAGTTGTTTGTTTATATATACATAGATACTTAAGTAAACAAGTGTTAAAGTATGTAGTTTGAACATAAATTAAGTAATTTATAATAAAGTACGGGCTGAAAACATAAAAACACAAATTTGGACAAGTGTTAAACATGCAATAAGAAAGTAAACAAATAGCATCAAGTTTCTTTGTTCAAGATACATGATAAAACACAACCAGGCCGTTCATCTTTCCCACGCCTGTAAACAAAAAAAATTTTGAAATCCTCCTCAAATCTCAAAACCTAGAAAACAATGAAAATCAATTCATTTCTAAAACCAGTTCAAAATCAAAGCCAGTGCAAAGAAAAAAATAATCTGTCTTCAATCAAGAAAAAAAAGGAGTCATCTTCAACTTGAAAAAAAAATTAAAAATCCCTCCTCTTCAAAAATCTGAAACAAAACCAGAAACTAGGAAATGAAAACCTGATCAAAGAGGAAAGTGAAAAGCAAAGTTTCAAAGCAAAACAGAATGCAGATCAAAAGAAAAGAAAAACTGCAGAATTGAAAACAAGATAAAGTTCCAACCTGAAGATCATTTAAAGCAGTTTAAATCTGGGAATCTAAAGCCTGAGGCAAAGTTTAAAAGCATCAGAGCAAAGCAAGTCAAAATAGCAAAATTGAAATTTCAGGATTCAGATCAAAAATTTGGTTTCAAAAGTCCTCTGTCTCTATTTTTTCTCAAAACCAAGGTGAGCAAACTTCTAAATTAAAAATCTTTATCCATTTATCTATTGATGCTATGAGTAAATCCCTTACCAATCTGAAGTTCTATGTGTTGTTTTGTGATGATGTTTGAAATTAATTGTGAAATATTTACATGCATGCGAATCTGTATATGTTTATACGTTGAGGAAGATGCGCATGTTCAATCTACAGGCATATTTACCTCTGTTCGGTCCCGGGTTGCTTAAAACCTGTTAAAGTTCCAATTCCTCTTCATTGGAACCTTATCCGACTTTATAATCTGAACAAACTTTGTTTGTTTAGCTTTGTTTTGAAGTTTTAAATTTTTATTTGAGTGAATTTAAAGTAAGTTTTTTATTTGGAAATGTTGAAAACAACAGGCAAACCCAAATTAAGTTGAAATTTGATTTTTATAATTCTTGTTTTCAATTATATGAATGAAAACGTTTCTAAAATCCATGATTTTTAAAAGCAAAATTGGAATTTGTAATAACGTATCCTTGGTGAAACTCGAAGATGAACGGCATGGCCATTTTTGCGAAATTTCGGTGATCGGGGAAATGTTAATTCTCGATATTGAAGTTAGAGCATGGCTGGAGGTTGGAGATCACCTGAAAAATGCTTAATGATTTTATAAATCATTGTGGTAGCTTGAGGGGATCGAAATAGGGTTTAACGCATGTTTTTGGTGGTGGTCGGAAATCTCATCGCTGCGTCACCGTTAATAACCGGAGGGTTGCGCACCAGTGGCGATCGAATCTGGGGAGGTAGGCGGAGCTCTGACGAAGTTTTCGTGACCTCCGATGGCCTAGGGTAGTGGTGCGAAACGATTTCGTGACGACCCTTTCGTGCTAGTCTGGACCTGGTAGTGAAATTGCGAACTCGTCATTGTTGATGATGTCTGGGTGGTCTGGCGGGTTAGGCAAGTCGTAGTTGATTTGATGATGGTCGTAGTGTCGACCAGTGGCGATCGGGGCGCTGTGCAACGTGCACGAGCCCTTGCGTGTATCAGTGAAGATTGGGTGGTTTTGGGAAGACGAAGTAGAAGCTCGGGGGTAAAATCGAGGGGAACGTGGATTTTTTCGAAGTCGTACTCGAGTGGGTTTTACAACGGTTTGGAAGAAAAAAATTTAGATCCAAGGCAAAGTTTCAGAAAAAAATTTACTCGGGGAAGTATCGGGGAAATTGGCTGCATGACTCGGGGAAGACCCAAGGTGGTCTCAGGTTTGGGAATCTTGTATAAAACAGTTGTTGTTTTTTTTAAAACCAAATCAAGTAGTATTTAAAACTTTTTTTTGTAAAACAGTTCTTTTGCAAATAATAAATGTTATCCAAGTTGTATTGGTCAAAAGTTTTATAATGATTTAAAACTATACATAGATTTTTATTTTAAAAAGTTATTTCAAATAAAAACAATTATATTAAAGGTTAGTTAATTAATATAAAGAACGTTATAATGGTTAATCAACCTTTTGAAGTTAAGTTAAATTATTTGATTAAAGGAAATTAATCACTTAAAATTAATTACTAATAAAAGTTATATAAATTAAATTTCCAAAAGAAAAGTATTAACAAAATTTTCAAAACAAACCCCAAATCTAAATTTAAATGATTTTAAAACTTGTTTTAGTTTTGAATAATCATATTAAGTTAATCATTTAAATTACCCTAAGTGCCTTCAAATTTAATTTGATGATGTAATTAAGTGATTGTCGAGATAAATGATTTATCTTAAATATTTGAGGTCTTATTAATAAAAATAATTGAAGATTAATTACTCAAAGAAAAATTACTTAATTAGAGGTTTAATTAAAGATAAATCGAAGATTTATTTAAAGATTGATTAAGGTTAATTAATTACATGATTTAAGCAATTAATTAATGATTAGAAGGTTATTAATTTATAATTTAAGGATAATTGATTTATGTGATTAATTAATTAAGGTGAGTAATTTGAGGATAATTAATTAAAGGTTAACTAATTTATGAAATTTATTAGGGATAATTACTTATTGTAATTAATTAAATGGTAATTAATTAATGGTTAATTAATCAATGTAATTAATTAAGATAATTAATTAAAGGTTAATTAATTAATGAAAGTGATTATTAATTAAGAATTAATTTTTCTTTTGTAATTAATCAAGGATAATTAACTAAAGGATTAGTTATGAATTAAAATTTAATTAATAAATGATTAAAGAGAAATTAATCAAATCGATTTGTAATTAATTAATATTAATTAACCAGGATTAGAAATTTATTCTTAAGTAATTAATCTGATTTAATTTAAATCAGATAACTTAATTTACTTTTACTTATGGATGTTTGGATTCTATTGGATGTTTGGATGGTGGATATTCCTCATATGTGATGCTTTGTAATATTTTGTGATGTGAGTTGCTGTGTATTGATATGTGATATCTGTGATATGTTCTGTGTAAATACCCCTTGGCTCGTGGAACGGCATTTGGAATTCGATACGACAGGGAGTCAGATTCCAGTTGGTTATCCGAAACCCATATCGAATCGTAATGGTGAATCTTGGTGATTGATAAATTTACTTTATCTGCGAATCTGTATATCTAGATAAGCGTTATTGGAATATACCACTTATCTATATCGCTGTGATTTGTAATCCGTGATGATTGATGTTGTTGCACCATCGTGTAAAACCATTGGACTACACCTTACATACACAAATATGGATTGCACGAGGAAATCGGTTAAGTCACAGATTTTAATGATTTTAAAGATTGAATTTTTGAATCCAAAATAGTTTGGAATTGGAATTGAAAGCTTTTGAAAATGAGTTTCAACAATAAAAGTTATTTTGAATAACTTAATAAAGTTTGAAATTTAAATAATTTTATTTAAATTTGAATTCAATATTTGAAGTTGAATTTAATGATTTGGGAATTATGGTTCAAAAAATTATACAAGTTATAAAGGTGTTTTAACCATTTAAAAGTATTGTTCTGGAAATTTAAATTTAAACCTAAGTTTTATACTTGAATGGCTTTAACTTATGTAAATGTAATTAGCTTTAACTTATGTGAAAGATTATTAAACCTTGTTTTGAAATCAAGGAGAGTTTTAAATGGTAGATCTTTCATACAAAAGATTTGAATTGGAAATGGTTTGAAAGATATGAATTAAATCTTTAATTTGAAGATTGGATAAGTTAATCCAATTTGAAATGAAATTGTTTTGAAAAGGCGTAAATGAACCTTTGTGGAAAATTGGTGAACTTTGTAAAATGAATCTTTTTATTTAAAAAGATTTGAAATAGTAATTTGTTTTAAACCATTTAAAGAAAAGTTTTGGATATTAAGTTGTGACTTAACTGAAATCCCATTATCCATATGTTTTTAAATATTGCGCTCATTATTCGGTTTAGCCGGGAGAGAACCTTGTGTCATATATCCCATTCCGAATAATGATACGTCGTTATGGATAATATTTGAAGACCGGTGGTGATGATCGAGTATTTTCGAGAACGAAAGGATGACCTGTCGATTGTCTCTGCACTGAGTCGCGTCGGTATAGAGATTCCCTAAGTGATGGGAAGTCCGATCGGAATTTTGAATACCCGGATTTGCAAGGGCTTCTTCCTTTATTAGACGAAGTGCCTTCGGTTCTGTTCGAGCCCGGAACAGACTTGTATGGTCGTGTGTCTGACACTACACTTTGAGATATAAAGCCGATTTCTTTCAAATACATATCTATTGGTGGCGGAGAATTTATTCTCTTAGCTTAACACCCTTCTCTGAGACATACGAGCTCATAGGTTATGTAGTTGAAGGGTATCAGCGATATACTCACAATTTGGTAGTGTGGCATGCTAAGTGCTGCTGTATATTGATGATCATTTGTTGATCATTTATGATCAAATCATGGCTTTCTGTAAAGCGTAGCTTTGTGGACGAGACCTCATCGAGCCTCACAAACCGGTAATGGTCGAAACAGGAAAGATGCGGCAAGTTTTCAGGGGTAGGTCCTCTAGGGTATGACCATTCCTTCTGGAAAAGTGTGGTATCATGGTATGGAGTCCAGATACTTACTCATGTGGGCACTGTAGTATATTTATTACTGTGTAATGTTGTTGGTGAGAGGATCCTCGGTTAAAGGTCCCAAAGGACCGGGGGTGGCATAATTTAGGTTTTATTCCCCGAGAAGGGGGTAGCTGGCCTTGTGTCAACAGATCCGGGTAGGTTCTCGGGGCGTCCCTCCAGAGGTGTTCCCATATGGCAATAGAAAGTTCCTTAGCCTGACCATTTGTTGGAAAATCCAATCAAAACAATACACGCCGTGTACGGTTTTTAGTTGTATAACCTGTCATGGAATGTGGCGGTAACCTGCTATTGAACATGGTAACTATAGTTGGCATACGATGAAATGTTGTATGCTGGCTAGGATTAATATTATACTTTCGAAATGTTTTTCTACACTATGCACTAGTAATAATATCAAAGAAATTTTTCTCATATCAAGCATTTTTGACTATCATAAGGAGAAATCTCCTCCAATTCTGCGTTTGCATTGTGTGTGTGGCGGGAGGCCTTGTGGTAGTTTCATTTTCCGAAAAGCATTGCGGTTTTATTTTAAATTCCTTTGTTGTTTGTTTTGAAGACCAAATGTTTTTGTTTGCTCATACCAGTCCCATGACTGACCCGGAGTTTATTGTTCCTTTCCTAAACTCTGGGTACCCACAATTTTCCACACGAGCAGTCTAGAGTTGAGTTTTTCAGATAATCCCATAGTAGGTGTAGATTCGATAGCTTTTGGAATTCTTTAGAGTCTTCGAATTTACGCGACCAGACCTGCTTATCTTTGTGCAACTTGATGAGGGTTCGAGCTAGCATTGGATTGAAGACGGAGTCTTTAAAGTTTGGCATTGAAGACATTATCTTTCCGCTGCTATTTCTTGTATCTCTGATAGTCTTGATATCTATTGTATCATTCTATTGTATTCAGTTGTATCAGATATTGTATCAAATGTTGTATATCAAATGTATTATTTCATTTCTTCTGCTGTATTGTACTTAATGTGTTATAAGCTTCGGCGAACCAGATTCGACGTTTGGAACTGCGGCATTTGAATACGAGTGTCGTATTCGGTGCCGATTTTCGAAGGTTGAGTCAGGATCGTTACAGACTTGTTCTTTTCATTCCTTCGTTTGGGAAGAACTCCTTTATCAAATAATCTTTAATCAGAGTCATCCACGACTCCTTCTCAGGCTACATCTCTAATGCCCGGTCAATTTCCATCAAAATTATACTCGTAGCGCTTAATACCTTGACCAAAACCAAACCCATCTATTGTGCATCCCCGGTGCTAACAAACTTTTATAATGAATCAACCTCTGTATTATTATCCTAAGGAATGTGTGTAATGTCATAACACTCAAAGTCAGTCAACAACTCTTGGACTTTGATATGGTATGGAGCTAGTAGTTGTCCTTTATCTTGGTAATCTCCCCGGACTTTGTATACTACCATTTGCGAGTCACGAAAGATTTCAACATACTATATTTCCAATTCTTTGGCGAGTTTAAGTCTAGCAATCGGAGCCTCATTCTCAGCTTCATTGTCTATAGCAGGGAAATCAAGCTTTAAAGCATAACAAGTTGATCGATTTTTGGGAGTTACAAGTGCAATCCCAGCTCTAGTATAACGATCGTTGGATGCTCCATCTGCGTACAACTTCCACCGTATAGTAGGGATTTCACTGCTCTTGGGAAATCATCCTGTGTAGTAAATTCTGCTATAAAACCTACTAGTGTATGACCCTAGATAGTCCTTTAAGGAATATTAGTGATATCGAATCTGCTAAGTTCGATATTCCACTTAAGTAGCCTTCCAAACGTCTCAGGTCGTTGCATGACCTATTGTAACGGTGGGTTGGTGTAAACATTAATAGGGTGTGCTTGAAAGTAAGAGCGAAGCTTTCGTGATGCAATTAGTAAGAAATATGTCAGTTTCTCTATCTTCATATAATTCCTTTCAGCCTCTGTCAATCGCTTGCTAACATAATAAATCGGTCATTGAATTCGATTCTCTTCATGAAGTAACACAGCACTTATAGCGTGTACCGATACGACTAAGTAGATATATAAATCTTCATGATCCACTGCCTTTGATAAAATGGGGGTCTCTCTATGTGTTCATCAAACCTTAAAATGTGTGTTAACAATCCTCTGTCCATTCAAAATTCCTTTTTCCTCTTCTAATCAAGTCAAAGAGAGGAATGCATTTATCAGCAGCTCTAGAAATGAATCGGTTTAAGGCAGCTACCTTCCCATTCAGCCATATACTTGTTTAATAGTCTTTAGCGCTTAGAAATTGAAAATATATTGGATCTTCTCAGGATTAACTTTGATTCCATGGGCATTAATGATGAAACCAGAACTTTTTTGATGTAACACTAAAAGAACAATTTAGGGGATTAGTCTTCATTTTATAATGTCGGAGTGTATCAAACGTTTTTTCCAAGTCTCTAATGTGGTCGCTAAACTGTCGTGACTTCGCGAGCATATCATCCACATATAACTCCATCGTTTTTCCAATTTGATCCTTAAACATTCTATTAACTAGGCATTGGTAGGTCGCTCTCGCATTCTATAGCCCAAACGGCATCACCGTATTGCAATATATTCCAACATCAGTAATGAAACTAGTGTGCTCTTGATCGGGAATATGCATCAGAATTTGGTTATATCCTAAGTAGGCATCCATGAAAGATAGAAATTCATGTCCCACGGCAACCGGATGGTCGATCCTTGGAAGGGGAAAACTTCTTTTGGGACTTCCTTGTTCAAGTTCGAGTAGTCAACGCATGTTCCCCATCCTCATTTTCCTTTTTCGCAAGTAAAGGATTAGATACCCATTCTGGGTAGAGGTCTTCGCGAATAAACCCCTTGTGTTTGAGTCTATCTACCTCCTCTTTAAGAGCAGCAGACCTCTACGGATCCATGCCACGTCCTTTTTGTTTCATCGGGACATACCTCTGGTCGATATTCAATGCATGGCTCGCAATGGCAAGTGAGATCCAATACATGTTAAAGTGAGTACAAGCGAACAAGTTTAAATTCGCTCAGAGAAATCTTGCAAGTTCTTTCATCATTGAGGGGCTGAGCACGTTGGAACTGGACCAGCCCGCAGTGGAAGTTATGGGTGAATTTTAATTTTTTTAGCCTATTGGATCTTTATTGGGCCTATGAAGTCTAACTAAATTAGAAAATTTCTAAATTTCATTTAAATAAAATCATTTATTTTATTTCAAATATATTAAGATATGAAATTAGTTTTATTTGATTTAGTTTATACATAAATTTATCATATACATATATGTGTGAGTGCATGTGTAACATAATAATCCGTGAAAGGTGTAATATGCCCATATGTAGATGTTGTGATTTCCATCGCAATAGACATATTAGCTAATTTTGTACGTCATGTTTGTTGTCCAAATATGCGCATGTATATGTGTTATAAAATACACACACACATATATGTATAAATATATTATACATAATATATGAACATAAAACATTTATATATAGAAAGAGAGAGAACAATCATTAAAAATTATTTATAATCCATAATTAACTTAGTTTTACAAACATAATAATTTTAGTATTTTAATTTGTATATATTATGAATAAAATAATATTAAATAATTAACATAAAATAATCTATTGATGAAAATTCAAATTTTACAATTTTCGAAAATCTAGGATCATAAAATAGAGCTTAGAAAAAATCTGGAGATTTTTAAGGTTGAAATATTAATTTTTTTAAACAAATACGTTGATTTTGGCAATAATTGTTTAATATAAAATATATTATTAAAAATTCAAAATTTAAAATTTCATAAATTCTAGGATCATGAGTGAAAGGTTACAACCAATCGTTATGACGGATAAGCTTAAAGCGATTGGCTTTTCTTGACCCTCAGAGGTTTGACCTGTGATCATTTTTGTGGGCTCTACCCTTTAGTATATGGATGACCTGAAAGTTTCAAGCGAATTGGCCATATGGACTTTGAGATATCGATAGATCTTCGCTGATTTGAGCTGTTTTGTGGATTATTCCCGATCGGTCCATATATATCCTTGTTTTGTCCATAACTCGAGCATATGAACTTCAATCGACTAGAAATTTGCAATATAGCTTCATAGGGCTATGCCTGTTGCTGTACACTGATTGCACCACAATTGGGTCTCGGTCTAGATCTACTCGACCATCGTCCACAGATCATATACAACTGTTTCTCAAGGCTGGTAACCATCCATTTCTATCCAAGTTGATGATATCACGACCTTGCCAAAGGGCAAGATAACAATATACATGTACACTGCTATTTCACTATTTATTTATACACTTTTCAGCACATAGAAATATATCCGTACTCTTATTCAAAATGTATAAGAATATTCATAAAAATTTTAAATAAGATTTCACATTTGCAAAAGTATACTTTAAATGGTTTAAAAAAATGTCATCAAAAGATTGTCACTACAAAACCAAAACCATTTCACTTATAATTATTTTTAAAACATTCTTTCAAAGATCTAATTGTATTACTAAGTATACCAAAAAAAGGTTAGAAATAAATGTTACTTAATTTTTTTTTTTACTAAACCCAAAACCATTTTATACTTATTAATACCTTTAAAAACTTCCATTCAAAGATCTAAGTATATTTTCAATTCTTAAACAAGGTAATATACGTTTAATTAACTTTACAAAACCATTTATTATAACATAAGTGTTATGATCCAAAATCTCCTTTTATTATTACATAAATGTCTTAACTTACTTTTCTAAACTTATATGTTTACTAAAGCCTTTAAAAACGATACACATATTATTTAGTTAAGTTCAATAGTTGACTAATCGACCATCTAGTTCAAAATACGATCGCTTATGGAAACCAAGTTTCGTATACTTATGTTTTCGACCGTCTCGACTTACTATCACTCAATCAAGGTTGAGATCAATAGGTTGGAGCACTATAATTCTAAACCCTACTCGAACGTCCTTCTTAACTCTCAACGATAGACAAAGCTACTTCATCGGCTTTTAATGTAACGTATATTATTAATGACTTTCCATAAACAAGTTAAACAAACAAACACGCTTAAGCCACTGAGCACTCTTAAATCACTTTGTAAAACATTTGTTTATAGTTTAATTTTTTTTACGAATGATATATATTCTATGCATGTACACTAATATATTTACAAGATAAAATATTTAATAATAAATATAATGTAAAAAGTGTTATATAGCATAAGCTTTTAATACTAACAAAACGATTAACTAATTTTCTAAAATATATATACTTTAAATATACGTATAATATGGTATAAAACTTTTATTTAGAATATTAATTCAAAATACTTGTTTTATAATTTGTTCAAAGCTTGAAAACAAACGTTTTCCTTCATATAAAAATAAACTTCTTACTTAATAATTCATAATAAATTTTTATAAATATATTAAATTTCCAAACTATATTTAAAACACTTTATATAAGTTAGAAAAGACTACTAAAAATATTGAAGGGAAATACTTAATTTTAGAGTCATTTCAAAGTAATTTAAACTCTCAAACAGAAAAGACATCATTCTTAAAATGCCGTAAAAAGTCTCAGCATCAGTTTAAAAACATTCCAAAACAATTAGAGTTAACCAAATAGAAACTGTGGCAATTACAAAGTGTCAGAAAAAGTCTCTAAAACACTTTAAAAGTTTCAAAAAAAGTACCATATTAAATAGTTATAAAGTAAAAAATTAGTGGTTCCATCAGTTAAAGAAGCTGTAAAATGGTTCAGAGTTACTACAACGTTATTAAAGTACTATGGATGACCGTTGTAAAAGGCTGCTACCTGAGCCAATTTCAATATCAATAAAATTAGATCGATTGTCAATAACGCTAACAAACTTCTTAACATCTAATATTTTTATTGTAACTAATATACACATGATACATCACAACCAGGGCAAGAAACCCCGGAGGATCTCTCTATAAATTTCCATAGAAAATGTCAAATATAAGGCATCTTCAAAGTGCGTTTATAGCGACTATCGTTGTAAAACCACTTTCAAATCAAGTCATATTCAAACCAAAGTCAAACCTAACCCTATGGTGTTTGCTTCAAGGCGATGCAACAAGCATAAAGTCAGCAAGTCCAAACACATCATTCACATATGCCATTTTCTTTCCAATAAGAATCACACAAGAGAAAAGCAACAATATATAGTTAAACAAAACTATAATATAACCAAGCATTATACACTTCATATACTTTTTAAATTGTGAGCTATCTCACCAAAACAAAGAGAACAACTAAGTATAAGCCTCCACTTTGCAACTAATTCCTACCTCAATCAAAACAACTCCAAAATCCAACCATCCACCTTGCTTGCTCACGGCCGTATGCACAAATGGTATTTATTGCTCATAGCTCTAGTCTATCAGGGCTTATGGGCTCCATTTATTCTAGCATCAAGTTGCTAGTGCTAGTTGATACGTTGTTCTAAGGTTTATACTAGAGTTTTATGCAAGTTTGAGTTGTTTTGAGTTTAGGAATTTATAAAGAGAAAGAGGTGAAGGGCCTTGATTTTATTTTGTGAAAATGAAAAAATGATATTATAAACCATAAGGCCACTTACATAAGCTTCAAGGGTAAGTTCACCTCTTCCCCTTTACCTCCTTTACACGGCCCAGAAGGCTCACCCCCATGTGATAGATCATGTGCAACTTTACACCTCTAAAGTAAAAGTAAAATACCTCCTTAGCCAATTACTATACTAACCCTCTCTCCAAAATATCTAAAATTCCTTCTATAAAATTTAATTAGGAAATATATTTTTATTACCTACTAATGATCTCTTAAGTTATTTAGTGTATGTGAAAAATGTTTGAACAACTTTTCCAAAGTTATTTCAGCACTTCTAGTGTCGGAATAGCCTTAAGATCTAACAATGTGTTGTACACACTCTAGTTTCCAACACTTATTTTTGTAGAAAAAATTCAAAAAAAAGTTACTATCATTAGTTATTATTTAAAACATGGGTTAATAAGGTTATTAAATGAATTTAATCCCATTAGGTGTAAGATTTAAATATTTAAATAATTCGAATATTTAAATACGAAGTGTTCGAAATTCCAGGTCATTACACCATGCGTGATATAAAGTTCGTATGCAACAGTTATTCGAGTTAGAAATTCTAGGGTTTAATTTACTAATAAGAACATTTGAGGGGTTCAAATGGAAATGATTACCACGCTATAATAAGCCTTCTTCCCCGTTGATCAAAATGATGCTACACCTTCCGTTGCTTGCCATAGCCACCCTACTCAGTCGGAACTTGGCCGATCATCTCTTTTGACATCATGAGCTATTGCAACGCGACATTTATAACTTGTACCGAACTGCTAAGTAGATATATAAATCTTCATGATCCACTAGCTTTGATAAATTGGGGTCTCTCCAAGTGGTTCATCAAAGCTCGAAAATGCGTCTTTACAATCCTGTGTCCATTCAAAATTCCTTTTTCCTCTTCTAATCGAGTCAAAGAAAGGAATGCATTTATCGATAGTTCTAGAAATGAATCGGCTTAAGGTAGCAACCTTCCATTTCATGCATGTACTTATTTAATAGTCCTTAGTGCTTGGATATTGCGAATAGCTTGTATCTTCCCAGGATTAGGTCCGATTCCATAGGCATTAACGATGAAACCCAAGAAATTTTCTAATGTAATGCTAATGGAACATTTCAGGGGATTAATCTTCATTTTATAATGTTGGAGGATGTCGAACGTTTTTCAAGTCTCTAATGTGGTCGCTAGACAGTCATGGCTTCACGAGTATATCATCCATATATACCTCCATCGTTTTTGTGATTTGATCCTTAAACATTCTGTTAACTAAGCATTGCTAGGTCGCTCCTGCATTCTTTAGCCCAAACGGCATCACCACATAGCAATATAATCCAACATCAGTAATGAAACTAGTGTGCTCTTGATCGGGAATATGCATCGGAATTTGGTTATATCCTAAGTAGGCATCCATGAAAGATAGAAATTGGTGTCTTACAGTTAAGTCTACCAGCTGGTCGGTCCTCGGAAAGGGAAAACTATTTTTTGGGAATGCCTTATTCAAGTCCGAGTAGTCAATGCATGTTCTTCCTTTCCCATTTTCTTTTCTCACAATTAAAGGATTAGATACCCATTCTAGGTAGAGGGCTTCGCGAATAGACCTCTTGTCTTTGAGTCTATCCACCTTCTCTTTAAGGCAGATTCCTCTGGATCCATGCCACGTCTTTTCACCAAGACATACATCAGGTCGATATTCAACGCATGGCTTGCAATGGAAGGCGAGATCCAACACATGTCAAAGTGCGTCCAAGCGAACAAGTCTAAATTCTCTCGGAGAAATCCAACAAGTTCTTTCATCATTGAGGGGCTGAGCGGTGATCCGATCTTTAGGATCTATGACGGGTCGTCGTGGTTAACTGTAATGTCAACTATCAACTCAATTGGTGTAGCCTTGGTCTTTTTAGGCTCTTTTTCGTCATCTCTCGGATCTATATCTCTTTAGAATCGACTATGGCACCCGAGCCAAGGCTCAAGTGCTAGTTATCAATCTTCAGTGGTTTGGATACGGATTGAATTGTCCATACCCTTACCTTTTTCCTTCCGTTGAGGATCCCTGAACTCAGCTACATAACAGGCACGTCCAATCACCCAATCACCATAAGAAACTCCATCATCATTATCTGTTGGGAACTTTAAAGTCCAACACCATGGGGAAAAAGATGCTCGGAACTTGGCTAGGGCCAGTCGGCCCAAAAAAGCATTGTATGGAGAGTCAACATCCAAAACAACAAAAGGTAAAATCCACACTCTCCTATTGTCACCTTCTCCCAACTCTACAGGAAATTCAACATAACCAATAGCTTCACTTGCAGCACTGTTAAAGACATGAATGTGGGCTTTAGACAGTTTCAAGTCCTACGTTTTCACCCTCATATGATCAAAAGCTTTCTCGAAAACTATGTTCACGGAATTCCATAATCAATCAATATCCTTCTCACAAAAGCGAGGCCGATCATGGCCGAAATGACCATTAGGTCAATTATCAGAGCCTCTACCTTGTCTACATCTCTGTTTCTAAACACGATATCATCTGCCATTGTATGTTGCTGTTTTGCCAGAGCTCCATCCTCCATATTTGAAAAACATTCAAAATCCACATGCTTAATTGCGCTAACATAGCGCTTCATCTCATGCCAATATTTATCAGCCGGATGTAGTCCTCCAACTATTGTATTGATTACCAATCTTCCACCAGTCCACGCAAGCTTCTCATCCTGGTGCGGTGCTTGTCCTTGGTTAGGGTCAGATGTCCCATGCCCACCATCTTGCGGAGTTTTTACAAACTGTTGTAACTTCCTTTCTTGAATCAGCTTTTCGATAATATGCTTGAGATGCTTACATCCATTGGTATTATGCCCATAATATTCGTGAAACCGACAATCTCTAGGGGCATATTCAGTGGCGTGTAAGTAGTGCACATCGAAATCCTAAGCTTTCCCCTTCAAAAATCCCTCTTTCATTCACGGCTCCTATCTCCGCCATTCTTTTGCTGATTCTGTTTGTTCTGAATATTCACTTGAACTTTTCCAAAGCTTTCATCAGGCTATTTTACTACAATATTACCCTATACTCCCTCTCCACTTGTTCCTGCAATATTTTTTCTTCCTGAAGGATCTGGCTTCCTCCTTTCTTAAATATTGAGCCGCTTTTGCGTAAAAGTGTTTTAACATTGCGGGTAGCTTGCCAAAATCAAATTCTGGATTGTTCCCTCTTATCGCGACCATCAATATTGCATGGTTATTTGGATTACTGATTTCTGTAACAGCTGTTTGAAATCTCTCCAAATAATCTTTCAACGATTCTCCTAAAGCTTGGATCAAGCTAGAATGGGACATTACATCCTTGAGGCAAGTTGCGTGCATTCAGAACTACTCCACAAACCTTGTTGCCAAATCATCAAATCTAGAGATTGATTGTACGGATAGCCTTGTAAACCATACCGTTGCTATTCCAGAGAGAGTTATAGGAGAACATCTACACTTGGTTGCATCATCTGCTCATGTGGAATCCATTGGCCATTCATATGTCATGATGTGCTGCCTGGTGTTGGTTTTTCCCTCATAAGTAGGTATCAACGACATGTTGAACCTCCTCAGATATTCTTCGTGTAGGACCTTGTCAGTGAATGGGGTATGGCTTCTTAAGATTCTACGGTCATTATTGGTCAAACCTTGGCTTTCTCTCATTAGCTGTCTGACCTAGCCAACAAGTTCGACATTTAGATAACACCAAGCGGTAGCCGTGTTCTACCTCACACGAATGGTTCAGTCGATGTCTACGAGCCATTTCACACCTTCTTGGTTCAACATCTTTTTGATTGTATCTCGTAAATTCACTTCATCGTCATTCCAGGGAAGCATTTGGTCAATATTTACCTGAAATCCATACCTAAATCAACCGCAATAGCTCCAGTTTGAATCCCAACATGGATAGGTAAGTTCCCTTCCTTGGAGGAAGGATCAACACTTATCATTCCTGGTAGACCATGATGGTCTGCCTGTTGATGCCATGAAGTTTCTGCGTGATATCCATTTATTTTGCGATGCCTATGCCTGTGATACTCATTCGATGAACTAGAACTCTCTGATGCCAAGTAAGGGGTAGGGTCCCTTCTAGCTTTTACTCACTGTTGCTGACTGAGTTGGTTCATTAGATTGATGTTGTCCTGAATCTACTGACTTAATTCTCGATAGTTATTCATTAGCTCTCTCATTAGATTCTGGAATTTAGCCCTCATAATAGAATTAGTTGGATTCTAGACTTCAACTAGTTTAGCATTCACATCCATTGGTAGACTGCTCGGGCCTCCTTGCTGGATAATAGCATTTTCATTTCCTTCAACGTTCTAAGAAGTTGATCTAGTGTTCCTCACAATTGTTGATAGCTTTGCTCAGATTTTTGCAAATCGGAATAGAACGAGCAAACTTCCTGAAGTTAATTAAGAATCTCCTTCGGAGGATTTATGCAATCCAATAGCAATAAAGGGTTCCTAATAAACTAAGAGTCGAGGTTCTAAGTGAAAGCACTAAAATGTTTGCACCAAAATTGGTTACAAACACCTAGGAATAGTTTTCGTAGAGAAGTAAATGAAGGAAAGCAAAACTAAACCTAGCGAAAGAATAAGTAAGCAATAGAGAATAAGCAATAATCTAAGACATGGAGGTTTATAGTGGTTTGGCGTTGTATGCCTACGTCTACTTTGAGGATTATCCTTTATTACTCTCTTGTGAATCTTATTACAATAGTATAACAAAGCTAGCACTTGATTACAATGGAGTCTAGAGTAATGAGCAGTGTAAAGATCCTGAAAATAAATTAATAAGTCTGCATTTATAGGATGAGATAATCAGATATTTCCATAAGATTTCGATAGAAGACTCTCCAGGTCCATAGGGGCCCACCGTAATGTTCGATGAACATAACATGCTATTTTGGAACGATCGGTATAAATTATACCGATCGTTTTTTATCTCTGATTTCTATGCAATCATTTGCAGGGCGTCCTACATGAATCTTTACCATGCTCCTAAAATATGAACTCATTCTGAGTTGTAGATCGCAAGATGTAGATTAATCTTTGTTGCATTTGAATCGTTTGTTGAGTTACATCGTTATAAAGGATCAATTTAAAATGATCGACGTTTCTTGAACCTTAGAGTTTTGACCTGTGTTCGTTTTTGTGGGCTTTACCCTTTAGTATATTGATGCCTTGAAAGTTTAATGTGAATTGGCCTTGTGGATTCTGAGATGTCTATCGATCTTCGTTGATTTGAGCTTTTTTATGGATCGTTCCCGATCGATCCATATAAATCCTTGCTTTATTCATAACTTGAGCATACGAACTTCGATCGAATTGAAATTAGGAATATAGCCTCATAGGGCTATGCACGTTGCTCTATACTGATTGCACCTCGATTGGGTCCCGGTTCGGATCTGCTCGACCATCGTCCATAGTATCGTATACAACTAGTTCTCAAGGCTAGTAACCATCCATTTCTAGCCAAGTTGATGATATCACGACCTTGCCAAAGAGCGGGATAAAAATATACATGTATACTACAATTTCACTATTTATTTATGCTCTTTTCGTACTCAAAAATATATCCATACTCTTATTCCAAATGATATAAGAATATTCACAAATCTTAAACAATATTTCACATTTGCACAAGTATACCTTAAATGGGTTAAAAACAAGTTTCATTAAAACATTGTTACTATAAACCCAAAACCATTTCACTTATAATTATTTTTAAAACATTCTTTCAAAAATCTAATATATTACTAAGTATACTAAAAAGGGGTTAGAAATAAATGTTGCTTAAATGTTTTTTTACTATAAACCCAAAACCATTTTATACTTATTAATATCTTTGAAAACTTCCATTCAAACATCTAAGTATATTTTCAATTCTTAAACAAGGTAATATACGTTTAATTAACTTTACAAAACCATTTATTATAACATAAGCATTATAATCCAAAATCTTCCTTTATTCTTATATAAAAGACTTAACTTACTTTTCTAAATTTATATGTTTAGTAAAGCCTTTAAAATGATATACATATTATTTAGTTAAGTTCGATAGTTGACTAATCGACCATCTAGTTCTAAATACGATAGCTTATGGAAATCAAGTTTCGTATACTTATGATTTTGACCGTATCGACTTACTATCCCTCAATTAAGGTTGAGATCGATAGGTTAGAGCACTATGCTACTAAACCCTACTTGAAGGTCTTGCTTAACACTCACTGATAGACAAATCTACTTCGTTGGCTTTTAATGTTATGTATATTATTAATGAATTTCCATAAACAAGTTAAACAAACAAACACTCTAAAACCACTGAGCACTCTTAAATCGCTTTGTAAAAAAAAATTATAGTTTAATTTTTTTTAAGAATGATATATACATATATGTATGTATGTATGTACACTAATATATTTATAAGATAAAATATTTAATACTAAATGTAATGTAAAAAGATACTATATAACATAAGCTTTTGATAATAACAAAACGATTAACTAATTTTATAAAAACTATATATACTTTAAATATACTTATAATATGGTTTAAAATTTTTATTTAAAATATTACTTAAAAGTACTTGTTTTACAATTTGTTCAAAGCTTGAAAATATCAAGTTTTCCTTTATATAAAAATAAACTTCTTAATTAATAATTCATAACAAATTATTAAAAATATATAAAATTTCCAAACTATATTTAAAACACTCCAATGTAAGTTAGAAAAGACAACTGAAAAGACTGAAGCGAAATACTTAATTTTAGAATCATTTCAAAGTAATTTAAACTCTCAAATAGAAAAGACATCATTTCTAGAATGCCGTAAAAAGTCTCAGCATCAATTTAAGAACGTTCCAAAACAAATAGAGTTAACCAAATTGAAACTGTGGTAATTACAAAATGTCATAAAAAGTCTCTAAAACACTTTAAAAAGTTTCAAAGAAAAGTACCATACTAAATAGTTTTAAAGTTTAAAAAAAAGTGGCTGCATCAGTTAAAGAATGCTGTAAAATGGGTTCAGAGTTACTACAATAGTATTAAAGTACTACATTAACCGTTGTAAAAGGCTGTGACCTGGGCCAGTTTTAATACCAATAAAATTTGATCAATTTTTGAAATGCTAATAAATTTTTTATCATCTAATCTTTTTACAGTAATTAGTATACACATAAGACATCACAACCATGGCAAGAAACCCCCAAGGATCTCTCTATAAATTTCTATAGAAAAATGCCAAACATAAGGCAGCTCCAGAGTGCATTTATAATAACTATCGTTGTAAAACCACTTTCAAATCAAGTCATATTCAAACCAAATTCAAACCAAACCCTATGGTCTTTACATCAAGGCAATGCAACAAGTCATAAAGTCATACAAGTCCAAACACTTCGTTTGCATATGCCATTTTTTTCCAGCAAGAATCACACAAGAGAAAAGGAATAAAATATAGTTAAACAAAACTATAATATAACCAAGCATTATACACTTCATATACTTTTTAAATGGTGAGTTAGCTCACCCAAAACCAAGCAAGCAACTAAGTATAAGCCTACAGTTTGCACCACTTCCTACCTCAATCAAAACAACTCCAAAATCCAACCATCCTCCTTGCTTGCTCACGGCCATATGTGCAAATGGCCTTTATTTCTCATATCCCTAGTCTACTGTGGCTGGTGTGCTCCATTTATTCAAGCTTCAAGTTGTTAATGCTAGTTGCAATGTTGTTCTAAGGTTTACACAAGAGTTTTATGCAAGTTTGAGTTGATTCGAGTTTCGGAATTCATAAGGAGAAAGAGGTGAAGGGATTTGACTTTATTTCATGAAAATGAAAAAATGATCTTATAAACCATAAGGCCACTTACATAGGCGTCAAAGGTAAGCTCACTTCTTCCCCTTTACCTCCTTTACATGGCCAAGAAGGCTCACCCCCATGTGATAGATCATGTGCATCTTTATACCTCTAAAGTAAAAGTAAAATACCTCCTTAGCCAATTACCATACTAATCCTCTCTCCAAAATATCTAAAATTCCTTCTAGAAAATTAAGGAGAAATTTTTTTATTACTTACTAATGATCTCCTAAATTATTCAGCGTATATGAAAAAAAATTGAACAATTTTTCTAAAGAAAAAAGTTGTTTATCCATAAAATGATTTTCGGTCACATTAACGATATTTCCTCAAAGTGCTTATTGTTAATAACTTATGTATTGATTTTGATGACAACAACCACATAAATATTACTACTAACATATCTTCGAGTTATGTAGTCATATCAGATATATTATGGAGACATTTACGGAGATAAACCAGAACATAGTGGAAGCAAATGAATTATAGAAGAAGGTTAATCAAAGCAATTGAAAAACAAAAATTAGAAAAGAATGCTGAAGGATAAAGGTGTTTGAAATGATGAGGATTTGGCTAAACCCTAGAATATCCTGTTAAAGATCTCGTGGCAATTATAGTTGAAGATCATCAACCGAATCATAAAAATTCATAAATATAAGGTAATTTGAAATGCTGAAAATTTATAGCACTTAATAGTGTTGTTGTTCATTTTGCAACACACCCATGTCGACATGGGGTACATAGGATATCGAAATCCTAGTCGTTTTTTAGAATTTCAAATTTTAAATGAAGAGAATTTCCCTCCACCTCTTCACCGAAAGACATGTATCTTCAATCACTATATAAAGTCCTCTAACAACGAATTTCACCACTTCTAGTGTCCGAATAGCCTTAAGATCCAACATTGTGTTATAGACACCCCAGTTTCCAACATTTGGTATCAGAGCATTGGTTTTCAAAAATTCATAACTTGGATCTTGAAAATTATAAATGGCTAATGCAGTAGTAACACATTTTTTAACACTTTTGTAGAAGGGCAATGTGACGACCCAGCATTTTTAACAATTTAAATTGGAATAATTAATTGATTTTAATATATTTAAAGGCCAATTTTAACTTGAATTCCAAGTATTAATATTTAATTGATAATTAAATTATCGAATTATATAATTTGAAATTGGGTAAAATATTGAATATGGCTTTTTAAGTCTGTTAAAAATAATTTGAAGGCTTATAAAATTTGTAATGATGATACTGAAGATAATAGAAATGTTGAAATTTAATTTAAAGGTGATTTGTTCAATTTTGAAAATACATCGCTTAAATCGATATTTAAAAATAGCCTTCCGAGGCACAGTCTCGGAATTCGACGAAACCAGTTCCACTGTATCCGTAATAGTTAGTTATTATCGGATTTCAATTTTTGTAGCAATTGGAGTTGTCGTTTGACCCTGGCAGCTCAAAACGCTTCGAATTATTTTAATCGATTTAATTTAAAATTGATCGTTTACGTCCGTAACACGCGCATGCAATCAAATTAGCTTCCGAAACACGTCCCATTGTGTTCGGAATACGGGTAAAACCTTATAAACGTCTGTCGGCATGTCTGATACGGGGTCCGGAATTTCGCGTTATGTTTAACGAGACGTTTGTAAGTTTTATAATATAATAATAAAATTATAAGTACTTTGGGTCGGAGATATTTTTATATAGCAGCGTACGCAGGAAGCTTCTCCAACCATTCCTTAACCCCCTCTCTAATTTTCAACCCGAGCCATAATTCACGAAGAAAAAAAAACGATCGAACTCTCAGGAAAAAAAAAGATAAAGGGGCCGAAGCCTTCACGTTCTAAATCAAGTAGAACTCAAAAACAAAAAGGGGTTCGGCCTGGAAATTTTTGAATTTGTTTAGAAAAGAGGATTGGGGGCGTCGCGTGAGGGGATCTGGAGGTAACCTCGATCGAAAGGCGGTGTCGCGATGTTGATGTCGTGAGGCTTGGCGAAGACGCGACTGCGAATGGGTTCTTAGCCTGGGGGATTATCGATGGTCGCGAGTGTGAGAGGGACGGTGCGGCAAGTTCCAATCGAGAGCTAGGGTTTTATCATTCATGGTCGTAGGTCAGTTGTAGAGGCAATGGTCGCGATCAAAGCTGGAGGCATGCGAAGCTCGGTCGTGGCAACCTGCGGACGGGACGACTTGGACAGTGGGGGCTTCAAGTGGGGAGTGTTGTAGCTTTGGCGAGGTAGAGGTCACGGCTAGGGGTCGCAGCTTGTTATGGTGAGCAGTTTCTCGTTTTTCCCTTTTGTTGTGTTTTGAATTTTTAAAGAGGTATTCTGTTTTTTTTATACTATTTAAATAACAATAATGATAATAAAATTTTGGTTATAAACTAATAATAACAGGAAGATTTATTTCAGCAAAGTGACATTTTACTTTAACTATTTATTATAGAAAAAAAATAAAAAAAATAAAATAAAAATAAATAAATAAATAATAATGACATAAATATATATATACGAAACGGTCAACTCAGGTTGATCAGTACATTTATTTGAGAAACGAGGATGTATATATATAATTAGTCATGAATGTTAATTAAATTAATTTAAATGGTAATGGGTTGTTCGGTTATTTCAAATTTTAATAATAAACGTGTAATGTTTATACAAGGTTATAACCCGAGAAACCAAGTCGGGAATGAAGTGAATTGCAAATTTAAGGGGCAAAAGTGAGTAAATCTCACGCTTTTGGATTTATATTTAAATTTAATGGGTTAAATTTAAATGATTGGTTGGATGAATAAATTTATTGGATGTGTGCTGATGATGATGCGACTTTGGTTTGGGTTGGATATCGAGTTTATTGTGGGTTGACTCGAAGTATTTGGGTTTTTAAATTTAGTTAGATGTAAAGTTATAAATCAGAGAATGTTGTCATTCTGATGTTGTTGAGAATTAATGCCTTCTGGTTCGTCAAGTTAGTGGGGTAATTAAAATAGGTAATTAATTAATTCAATTAATTAATGGTTTGGGCCGATAAAATTTAGTAAGTAAGGGTTCGAATTAAATAAATAAATTAATGAAGATTTAAGTCCATTTATCAAGTTTAATGAATGTAGAATAATCAAGGGATGGTTCGATAGGTTATTACCTAATGTAATTTATTAAAATATAATCACTTTGTGAAATTAACCAAGAGATTAATTAAGGTAATTAATTAAGGAGGAATTTGATTTATTTAACAAAGTAAATAAATGGATAATTAATTACAGGTTGAGATAATTCGAAGGTGATTAATATTGTGGTTAAATTTAAGTAATTAATTTAGATTGGAACAAATTAAAATATAATTGGGAATAGTTAATTAATATAATTAATGATGAAATTGAAGTTTGACTGATTAAGATGAATTAATCAGTAATAAGTGGCTTAAGGGAAGTTAATTAGTATAAGTAATTAGCGATCAATTAATTAAATAAGAATAATAAAGATTACTTAATGTTCTTGGTTGATACTAAGTAATATTGCGAAGTTAATTTAGGATAATTACTTGAATGTAATTGAAAAATAACTAATCCAGAGTGATTAATTAGGATAAATAGTGAAGGGTTGGCGAATTAATTGATTTGGAATAATTTAATATGAAATGAAGGAATCTTAATGAATGTGGTTAGAAATTCAATTAGAATCAATTGAATTAATTTATATGTGATTAAACATTTCTTATGTATGATTGAATGGTATTGGATGTTTTATCTCTGATATGAAATGTTGTGAAATACATTTGGATAACTTGGGTTAGGATGACTTGAGTCTCGAAGAGACCGGTTCAGGTATTAGGAAAATACTCAAAACCATTTCGATATTTATTGATTGATATGTGAAATCTATAGGCTGAAAGGAAATGACCTTAGTGAATTGGGTTATTTTATCTAAGTTTGGTACTTAGAAAGTGATATGTGAAATAAGTGTTGTCTATTGCAAATTGTGAATTGGTTAAATTGATATAAGTTGCCCGGGTTTATATATACGTTGTTTTCTTTGGTATTCCATGTTAGTCTGGTTTACTCACACTGGTTTCCAGCCTGACCCGGGTGTTACTTTGATGTAATGCTCGGGTCAGACCGAGTATTACAGATTTCAGGTAGGTATGTTCTGGAGCTTAGAAAGCGAGCTGGATGGCAATAGCGTATAGAGTATTTCCGCTGTATATATATTATTGTTAATTTGAGACATGATAAATTGTATATAACTGTGACCGTTTATATGTGAAACTCTGATGTACTGAAATGTAATTGACAGATATAGTATTCTTTTGTAAACTGTTATTATTTATTATTATATTTTATCCGCTGCGAATGTGAGTTGTTGATCTTTCTGTTCTTCCTCCTCTGTCTCTTTCTTCTTTTTCATAACTATCTGGGATTTTCGGGTTCGGAAATTTCGGGTCGTTACAGTTGGTATCAGAGCTGAAAGGTTAAGCGAGAACCTTGGCTCTGGTGGGGATTACTCATTGAATAGAGTCCGTAGTACTCTAGAATGAGTTGAGTATATATATATATATATGAGAGCGTACTTGTTATTTGCTTATAAAGATTTTAATGATTATATATAAAAGCAAAGTTTGATTTCTAAAGCAATGAATATTAAGTTGGATGGTTGTTAAATTATAGGAACTAAGATAGGAAGTAATATAAAATACGACCAAATTGAAACTTATAACCAAAGTTGAAGAATAAACTTATATAACAAAATGGAATTTGAAATATAAATTGTAAATGAAATTTATCAGATGAAATAAACTTCATAAATAAATGAGATTATAATTTGAAATAGAATTCCAGAGAATATTTGAAAATAAAGTAAGATGAAAATTCCAGAGTTATGTTTAAATATGAATTGGATGGATTCGGAATTAGGAATTTTTGTAAAAATTTGAAATTCCTTTGGATTTGAAAGTGGTTTCTAAAGGTTTTGGAGAAATAATAACATTATTTCAAAAAATATATTTTTGTGTTGAATTTGAAATCTGGGAGATTTGAAATTAAAAATATTTGGAAATTTTTTAAAAGAGATAAAAGGCATTGAACTCTTTCGGTCACTGGAAAATAACGTCGATGATGACTGCAGCATTATCGATGTCTATTTCCGAGTTTCTAGAAGAGAAATTGCTACCAAATTGTTTTAAATTGGAATTATTTGTGAACTGGGTTTGGTTTTGAACTTCAAGGGATAAATGAATTTGCCAAAGAATTTTGGATATAGTTGAATTCTAAGGTGATATTGAAATTTTGGAAATTTGTTTAAGCTCTGGAATCTTGATTAAATGTTTATGGAATAATAAAAATATATTGGCTAAATAAAATGTATAATTCTGAGTTAAAAGCAAAATGTGAATGTAACTGATTATAAGTAGAAGATGTAAAATTGAAATTTATAATTAAAGTTATACAAGTTTAAAGATCAAATGGAATTTTGAGAATTGGACTCAGAAATTAAATTGATTAAAAACTTTGAATAAAAGTTAATTTGGTTTAAAAGGGTTAAACCAACCTTCGAGAATCAAACTCGAATTTATATAATTCGAGGAAGTTTAAATTCAAGATTTAAATTGAGTTAGCTCAAAATTGAATTTGGTTTAAATTGGGAAAGGAATCAAGATTGATTCAACTTGAATTTGATTTCAATAAATTTCAATGGAAGCTGGAGTTATTAAAATTGGAATTGGATCAATTTAAATGGAAGTGGAGATTTAGATTGAATTGACGAGAATGGAGTTTGGGAATTGAACGGTTTGACTCTAGACTATTTTAAATAAATTGTTTTAATATACACTTATTTTTCTAAGCGATTAAATATATACCACCTTAAAACCAAATTATTTTATACTTGTTTTACAATTATTTTTGGAGCTATTTAACCATTTTCAACTATTTCTGAACTAATTTCTATTTTTTCAACTATTTTACAAATTATTCACTATTTTGCAACTATTTTGCAATTATCTAAAAGTTCTGAAATTATTTAGCTATTTTCCAACTATTTTATGATTAGTTAACTATTTTACAGCTATTTTGCAAACTAATAATTATTTTTCAACTACTTATCTATTTTTGAAATTTTCAAGCTATTTTTTGGTTGGAGTTCAAACTGTTATTGATTAAATACCCAACTGGGATAAGAATTGAGGAAATAATCCAAATGGGGATTAAGGCAAATGTGAACAAGTGAATGAAAATTTAAGTGAATGTGAGTAGAAAGGAAATTGATATTGGAAGAGTAATCAAATTTGAATATTTGATTTTTGGTAAACAAAGTTATATCTTTGTTATATATTCTCCCCTTGTCGAATCTATTGTTGGAAGAAAAAGGATTTTGGAAGTGTTTGAAGTATGAAAGGAATTTTATACGAGTTTAAAGTGATCCAAAGTTTTAAAAATTATATATATCTGTATATATATAAAGGATCTTATGAGGATTTTGGAAAGGGTTTTGAGAACCTTGGATTTGGAAAAGCTTTTGATTTTTGGGTAAAATCAATATATGGAATTTGGAAAGCCTATTTTGAGAATTATCGATTTTGGGATAAACGATTTTGTGTAAAGGAGCTTTGATAAAATTCATACTAGGTGTATGATTTGAAAGATACTATATATGTGTATAGTATAAATGTTTTGATGATGGCTCTGGGGGAAAAAGGGCGCTCCCTTGAAATGAACTTCTCAGGAGTGCCACCGGGTGGTACTGCCTTGAGCCCCAGAGGAGGGTTTTTAAAGTTGATCATGTGAGGAGTCCATACAAAACTAGTTCCTGGGGATTATGAGTAGTGTATATCATAGCAGAAGTCGTATGTGCCGCAGAAAGCCAACAGTCTGCGTTTGATTTTATATCGGTAGACTGCGACCTATGGTATAACATAGCGGAAGTCGTGTGTGCCGCTGAGAGCCAACAGTCTACGTTTGATTTTACATCGGTAGACTGCGACCTATGTAGGAGTGGAGAAGTTTCATTTCGACAGCGAAAATCAGAGGCCGTGGAGAGCCTGCAGTTACATGGACTTTTGCTGTGACGGCAACGTAACCCTGGGATGTAACTGTGACCATGGATGGGGTGATGATTTTCAGAGCATTGTCACCAAAGATATTTCTTCTATTTTCAACAAAACTGTTTTCTATATTTTCAATAAAATTATTTTCCAAGTACTTTCACTAGGTGTTGAAACAGGTTTACCAAGCACTTATAGATTTTCAGTCCTATGCCTGATCAACGTATGACTGAATTTCTGTGAGAACAAGGATGGACTGGTTGAGACATCAAGTTATAAGAAATATTTTTATAAAGAACTATTTTAATAGTAATATGTGAATTTAAAAGCATTTCTAAAATTTTTAAATAAAGATATTGGAATTTTGGAAAATAAGGAAACCCAAACTGGAATTATAAAATAAAATTGAAACTCGGGAAAATTTAAGAAGTGATTCTTTGTCATTGAAATCGAATATTGATTTAGAAATTGGAAGTGAGCTGATTGACTAAATAATTGTTTGATTTAGTATGTTAATAAATTCAAAGTGGGTAAATAAATGGATTGTAAATTAATGATAGAGTTTGGGAATGAATTCGAATTGTAAATAAAATGCGATTTGAATTTGATATAATGAAATGTTGTCGAATGAAATGAAAGTGAATTAGAATAGAAATGTTTGGATTGCAAACAAAACCCAAGTGAAGAGAAATAGATTGAGAATGGCTTGGTGTAAATAAAATAAATTCGCAAATGAATTGGATGAATTAAATAATAAAGGGATGAAGTCTGATTAAATAAAAACTAAATTAGAAGTTGTAATTGGAATTGGGCTATCCGACCGAGATTCAGTTTGGTGGCATATGTGCTTGGATATTATTTTGATAAATTGAGAGGGTGAATTTAAAATTAAAATTAGAATGAATGGGCTAACTGAATTTAATGGAATTTGATTAAATGAGAACCAAATAGAAGTAAACTTAAGTTTGATGTTGGAAAAAATTAAAGTAAATTAACTTAAGTTTAAAATTTATGGAAGCTTGGCTTCGAATAAGGGTGAAAGCCCATTAATAAAAGTTTGGATTGAATTGATTTGGGAATGGCTAGAAGTATACAAGGATGGAATGTGTCGAGCTAAATAAAAGGGGTTGAGAATAAATTGAAATGGAATGGAATTAAATGAAATTGAGGCGGAATCAATTTAAATTGGTTACAAAACTTAAGTAATTATTTATCACATGAATATCATCAAATTGCATAGAAATGATTGTCGTTTAACGTAAATGAGATTTAATTAAATCCTATGAATTAATGGAAGCAAATATAATTGATTTTTGAATCAATTTATATGAATACGAGTTTGTTTTGCTTAAAAATGAATTGAATGTAAGCAATTGCATTATAAACCATTAAAATTTGGATGAAATGGCATATAAATTTGGTTGAAAGCAATTGGATTAGCTTTAAATTATATAAATCGCTTATGGTAAGCGTTTGGTGTTTGATGCTTTTGTAATGCTTGTGTTTGCTATTAAAGTTAGTGAAATGCTAATAAATTCCCTATATATAACACTTACATATTTAAATTGAGTAAGTACAGGTACCTGAAGGCCGTTTGGCTGGATTTGGATTGCACTAATTGCTAAAATTTATAAGCTGCTTGCTTAAAATGCTAAATAAGGTACGCCTACGCAATACAAATAGGAAATATGGACTGTTTTTGCTTTTTCCGACCGAGTGGGTCGATGTTCATATATATATATATCTCTTGTCAAATTGCAAAAGCTCCTCCGTACAAAGGAGACTCTGCCAAAATTTTCTAAAATTTTGGGAGTTAGAAAATTTTGGTTAGCGACAAAACGATTACAAATTGGAAACTTAAAGTAAACTGGTAAATGAAACTAATATGAATCAATTTAAATGAAAGATAAAACTCAATATTAGAAATCGGAAATAAATTGAATTCATATGAAACGGTGAAAACTAATTTAAATAGAAGTGGGTATGAAACTTTTGAAGGAGAATGTATAACAGTAATTTGTAAAATTTCGATTGGATATTGTTGTTAAGTAAGTTATGCAGGTATCATAAAGGGACATGAAACTGGATTTGGTTCCAAAGGATAAATTTGAATTGCCAGACTAAAAGGTTAGTATTTAAAATTCTGTATGAAATTGGATTGGGTTTTTGATGTAGCCACTTGGCTTTTGTTTTCTTTTGGAATTTGGAAGCCCGTAGAGGCCTTTTGTAGTAGTACCGAGCTAGCCGCGCAAAGGAGACGCTGGCAAAAAATTTCGGAAATTTAGAGAGTTAGAAATTTTTTTGAGAAAATTTTGATAACTCTAAATTTAGTTTTAAATTGAACTTTGAACGATTGAGGAAAAAGGGTATTGTTTGGAAACTGTGGTAGATTTAGGGAAGTTAATAAGAATGATAAAAGGGGTCTTTAATAGAAGATAGTTGGTAGGATGTTGAGTTGTGAGTTTGGAAAAAGGCAAACGGTTATTGGACCATTCTTCCTAACTAGTAATTTCGGGGACGAAATTCTTTTAAGGGGGAACGAATGTGACGACCCGGCATTTTTAACAACTTAAATTGGAATAATTAATTGATTTTAAAATATTTAAAGGCCAATTTTAACTTCAATTCCAAGTATTAATATTTATTTGATAATTAAATTATCGAATTATATAATTTGAAATTGGGTAAAATATTGAATATGGCGTTTTAAGTCTGTTAAAAATAATTTGAAGGCTTATAAAATTTATAATGATGATATTGAAGATAGTAGAAATGTTGAAATTTAATTTAAAGGTGATTTGTTCAATTTTGAAAATACATCGCTTAAATCGATATTTAAAAATAGCCTTCCGAGGCACAGTCTCGAAATTCGACGAAACCAGTTCCACTATATCCGTAATAGTTAGTTATTATCGGATTTCAATTTTTGTAGCAATCGGAGTTGTCGTTTGACCCTGGCAGCTCAAAACGCTTCGAATTATTTTAATCGATTTAATTTAAAATTGATCGTTTACATCCGTAACACGCGCATGCAATCAAATTAGCTTCCGAAACACGTCCCATTGTGTTCGGAATACGGGTAAAACCTTATAAACGTCTGTCGGCATGTCTGATACGGGGTCCGGAATTTTGCGTTATGTTTAACGAGACGTTTGTAAGTATTATAATATAATAATAAAATTAAAAGTACTTTGGGTCGGAGATATTTTTATATAGCAGCGTACGCAGGAAGCTTCTCCAACCATTCCTTAACCCCCTCTCTAATTTTCAACCCGAGCCATAATTCACGAAGAAAAAAAAAACGATCGAACTCTCAGGAAAAAAAAAGATAAAGGGGCCGAAGCCTTCACATTCTAAATCAAGTAGAACTCAAAAACAAAAAGGGGTTCGGCCTGGAAATTTTTGAATTTGTTTAGAAAAGAGGATTGGGGGCGTCGCGTGAGGGGATCTGGAGGTAACCTCGATCGAAAGGCGGTGTCGCGATGTTGATGTCGTGAGGCTTGGCGAAGTCGCGACTGCGAATGGGTTCTTAGCCTGGGGGATTATCGATAGTTGCGAGTGTAAGAGGGACGGTGCGGCAAGTTCCAATCGAGAGCTAGGGTTTTATCATTCATGGTCGTAGGTCAGTTGTAGAGGCAATGGTCGCGATCAAAGCTGGAGGCAAGCGAAGCTCGGTCGTGGCAACCTGGGGACGTGACGACTTGGACAGTGGGGGCTTCAAGTGGGGAGTGTTGTAGCTTTGGCGAGGTGGAGGTCACGGCTAGGGGTTGCAGCTTGTTATGGTGAGCAGTTTCTCGTTTTTCCCTTTTGTTGTGTTTTGAATTTTTAAAGACGTATTCTATTTTTTTTATACTATTTAAATAACAATAATGATAATAAAATTTTGGTTATAAACTGATAATAACAGGAAGATTTATTTCAGCAAAGTGACATTTTACTTTAACTATTTATTGTAGAAAAAAATAAAAATAAATAATAAAATAAAATAAATAAATAATAATGACATATATATATATATATATATATATATATATATATATATATGAAACAGTCAACTCAGGTTGATCGGTACATTTATTTGAGAAACGAGGATGTATATATATAATTAGTCATGAATGTTAATTAAATTAATTTAAATGGTAATGGGTTGTTCGGTTATTTCAAATTTTAATAATAAACGTGTAATGTTTATACAAGGTTACAACCCGAGAAACCAAGTCGGGAATGAAGTGAATTGCAAATTTAAGGGGCAAAGGTGAGTAAATCTCACGCTTTTGGATTTATATTTAAATTTAATGGGTTAAATTTAAATGATTGGTTGGATGAATAAATTTATTGGATGTGTGCTGATGATGATGCGACTTTGGTTTGGGTTGGATATCGAGTTTATTGTGGGTTGACTCGAAGTATTTGGGTTTTTAAATTTAGTTAGATGTAAAGTTATAAATCAGAGAATGTTGTCATTCTGATGTTGTTGAGAATTAATGCCTTCTGGTTCGTCAAGTTAGTAGGGTAATTAAAATAGGTAATTAATTAATTCAATTAATTAATGGTTTGGGCCGATAAAATTTAGTAAGTAAGGGTTCGAATTAAATAAATAAATTAACGAAGATTTAAGTCCATTTATCAAGTTTAATGAATGTAGAATAATCAAGGGATGGTTCGATAGGTTATTACCTAATGTAATTTATTAAAATATAATCACTTTGTGAAATTAACCAAGAGATTAATTAAGGTAATTAATTAAGGAGGAATTTGATTTATTTAACAAAGTAAATAAATGGATAATTAATTACAGGTTGAGATAATTCGAAGGTGATTAATATTGTGGTTAAATTTAAGTAATTAATTTAGATTGGAACAAATTAAAATATAATTGGGAATAGTTAATTAATATAATTAATGATGAAATTGAAGTTTGACTGATTAAGATGAATTAATCAGTAATAAGTGGCTTAAGGGAAGTTAATTAGTATAAGTAATTAGCGATCAATTAATTAAATAAGAATAATAAAGATTACTTAATGTTCTTGGTTGATACTAAGTAATATTGTGAAGTTAATTTAGGATAATTACTTGAATGTAATTGAAAAATAACTAATCCAGAGTGATTAATTAGGATAAATAGTGAAGGGTTGGCGAATTAAATGATTTGGAATAATTTAATATGAAATGAAGGAATCTTAATGAATGTGGTTAGAAATTCAATTAGAATCAATTGAATTAATTTATATGTGATTAAACATTTCTTATGTATGATTGAATGGTATTGGATGTTTTATCTCTGATATGAAATGTTGTGAAATTCATTTGGATAACTTGGGTTAGGATGACTTGAGTCTCGAAGAGACCGGTTCAGGTATTAGGAAAATACTCAAAACCATTTCGATATTTATTGATTGATATGTGAAATCTATAGGCTGAAAGGAAATGACCTTAGTGAATTGGGTTATTTTATCTAAGTTTGGTACTTAGAAAGTGATATGTGAAATAAGTGTTGTCTATTGCAAATTGTGAATTGGTTAAATTGATATAAGTTGCCCGGGTTTATATATACGTTGTTTTCTTTGGTATTCCATGTTAGTCTGGTTTACTCACGCTGGTTTCCAGCCTGACCCGGGTGTTACTTTGATGTAATGCTCGGGTCAGACCGAGTATTACAGATTTCAGGTAGGTATGTTCTGGAGCTTAGAAAGCGAGCTGGATGGCAATAGTGTATAGAGTATTTCCGCTGTATATATATTATTGTTAATTTGAGACATGATAAATTGTATATAACTGTGACCGTTTATATGTGAAACTCTGATGTACTGAAATGTAATTGACAGATATAGTATTCTTTTGTAAACTGTTATTATTTATTATTATATTTTATCCGCTGCGAATGTGAGTTGTTGATCTTTCTGTTCTTCCTCCTCTATCTCTTTCTTCTTTTTCATAACTATCTGGGATTTTCGGGTTCGGAAATTTCGGGTCGTTACAGTTGGTATCAGAGCTGAAAGGTTAAGCGAGAACCTTGGCTCTGGTGGGGATTACGCATTGAATAGAGTCCGTAGTACTCTAGAATGAGTTGAGTATATATATATATGAGAGCGTACTTGTTATTTGCTTATAAAGATTTTAATGATTATATATAAAAGCAAAGTTTGATTTCTAAAGCAATGAATATTAAGGTGGATGGTTGTTAAATTATAGGAACTAAGATAAGAAGTAATATAAAATACGACCAAATTGAAACTTATAACCAAAGTTGAAGAATAAACTTATATAACAAAATGGAATTTGAAATATAAATTGTAAATGAAATTTATAAGATGAAATAAACTTCATAAATAAATGAGATTATAATTTGAAATAGAATTCCAGAGAATATTTGAAAATAAAGTAAGATGAAAATTCCGGAGTTATGTTTAAATATGAATTGGATGGATTGGGAATTTGGAATTTTTGTAAAAATTTGAAATTCCTTTGGATTTGAAAGTGGTTTCTAAAGGTTTTGGAGAAATAATAGTATTATTTCAAAAAATATATTTTTGTGTTGAATTTGAAATCTGGGAGATTTGAAATTAAAAATATTTGGAAATTTTTTAAAAGAGATAAAAGGCATTGAACTCTTTCGGTCACTAGAAAATAACGTCGATGATGACTGCAGCATTATCGATGTCTATTTCCGAGTTTCTAGAAGAGAAATTGCTACCAAATTGTTTTAAATTGGAATTGTTTGTGAACTGGGTTTGGTTTGGAAGTTCAAGGGATAAATGAATTTTCCAAAGAATTTTGGATATAGTTGAATTCTAAGGTGATATTGAAATTTTGGAAATTTGTTTAAGCTCTGGAATCTTGATTAAATGTTTATGGAATAATAAAAATATATTGGCTAAATAAAATGTATAATTATGAGTTAAAAGCAAAATGTGAATGTAACTGATTATAAATAGAATATGTAAAATTGAAATTTATAATTAAAGTTGTACAAGTTTAAAGATCAAATGGAATTTTGAGAAATGGATTCAGAAATTAAATTGATTAAAAACTTTGAATAAAAGTTAATTTGGTTTAAAAGGGTTAAACCAACCTTTCAGAATCTAACTCCAATTTATATAATTCGAGGAATTTTAAATTCAAGATTTAAATTGAGTTAGTTCAAAATTGAATTTGGTTTAAATTGGGAAAGGAATCAAGATTGATTCAGCTTGAATTTGATTTAAATAAATTTCAATGGAAGCTGGAGTTATTAAAATTGGAACTAGGTCAATTTAAATGGAAGTGGAGATTTAGATTGAATTGATGAGAATGGAGTTTGGGAATTGAAAGGTTTGACTCTAGACTATTTTAAATCAATTGTTTTAATATACACTTGTTTTTCTAAGCGATTAAATATATACCACCTTAAAACCAAATCATTTTATACTTGTTTTACAATTATTTTTGGAGCTATTTAACCATTTTCAACTATTTCTGAACTAATTTCTATTTTTTCAAATATGTTACAAATTATTCACTATTTTACAACTATTTTGCAATTATCTAAAAGTTCTGAAACTATTTAGCTATTTCCCAACTATTTTATGATTAGTTAACTATTTTACAGCTATTTTGCAAACTAATAATTATTTTTCAACTACTTATCTATTTTTGAAATTTTCAAGCTATTTTCTAAAAATAAACTGGTCGGAGTTCAAACTGTTATTGATTAAATACCCAACTGGGATAAGAATTGAGGTAATAATCCAAATGGGGATTAAGTAAAATGTGAATAAGTGAATGAAAATTTAAGTGAATGTGAGTAGAAAGGAAATTGATATTGGAAGCGTAATCAAATTTGAATATTTGATTTTGGGTAAACAAAGTTATATCTTTGTTATATATTCTCCTCTTGTTGAATCTATTGTTGGAAGAAAAAGGATTTTGGAAGTGTTTGAAGTATAGAAGGAATTTTATACGAGTTTAAAGTGATCCAAAGTTTTAAAAATTATATATATCTGTATATATATAAAGGATCTTATGAGGATTTTGGAAAGGGTTTTGAGAACCTAGGATTTGGAAAAGCTTTTGATTTTTGGGTAAAATCATTATATGGAATTTGGAAAGCCTATTTTGAGAATTATCGATTTTGGGATAATCGATTTTGTGTAAAGGAGCTTTGATAAAATTCATACTAGGTGTATGATTTGAAAGATACTATATATGTGCATAGTATAAATGTTTTGATGATGGCTCTGGGGAAAAAAGGGCGCTCCCTTGAAATGAACTTCTCAGGAGTGCCACCGGGTGGTACTGCCTTGAGCCCCAGAGAGGGGTTTCTAAAGTTGATCCTGTGAGGAGTCCGGACAAAACTAGTTCTTGGGGATTATGAGTAGTGTATACCATAGCGGAAGTCGTGTGTGCCGCTAAGAGCCAACAGTCTGCGTTTGATTTTATATCGTTAGACTGCGACGTATGGTATAACATAGCGGAAGTCGTGTGTGCCGCTGAGAGCCAACAGTCTGCATATCGGTAGACTGCGACCTATGTAGGAGTGGAGAAGTTTCAATTCGACAGCGAAAATCAGAGGCCGTGGAGAGCCTGCAGTTACATGGACTTTTGCTGTGACGGCAACGTAACCCTGGGATGTAACTGTGACCATGGATGGGGGTGATGATTTTCAGAGCATTGTCACCAAAGATATTTCTTTTATTTTCAACAAAACTGTTTTCTATATTTTCAATAAAATTATTTTCCAAGTACTTTCACTAGGTGTTGAAACGGGTTTACCAAGCACTTATAGATTTTCTGTCCTACGCCTGATCAACGTATAACTGAATTTCTGTGAGAACAAGGATGGACTGGTTGAGACATCAAGTTATAAGAAATATTTTTATAAAGAACTATTTTAATAGTATTATGTGAATTTAAAAGCATTTCTAAAATTTTTAAATAAAGATATTGGAATTTTGGAAAATAAGGAAACCCAAACCGGAATTATAAAATAAAATTGAAACTCGAGAAAATTTAAGAAGTGATTCTTTGTCATTGAAATCGAATATTGATTTAGAAATTGGAAGTGAGCTGATTGACTAAATAATTGTTTGATTTAGTATTAATAATTCAACGTGGGTAAATAAATGGATTGTAAATTAATGATAGAGTTTGGGAATGAATTCGAATTGTAAATAGAATGCGATTTGAATTTGATATAATGAAATGTTGTCGAAGAAATGAAAGTGAATTAGAATAGAAATGTTTGGATTGCAAACAAAACCCAAGTGAAGAGAAATAAATTGAGAATGTCTTGGTGTAAATAAAATAAATTCGCAAATGAATTAGATGAATTAAATAATAAAGGGATGAAGTCTGATTAAATAAAAACTTAATCAGAAGTTGTAATTGGAATTGGGCTATCCGACCGAGATTCAGTTTGGTGGCATATGTGCTTGGATATTATTTTGATAAATTGAGAGGGTGAATTTAAAATTAAAATTTGAATGAATGGGCTAACTGAATTTAATGGAATTTGATTAAATGAGAACCAAATAGAAGTAAACTTAAGTTTGATGTTGGAAAAAATTAAAGTAAATTAACTTAAGTTTAAAATTTATGGAAGCTTGGCTTCGAATAAGGGTGAAAGCCCATTAATAAAAGTTTGGATTGAATTGATTTGGGAATGGCTAGAAGTATACAAGGATGGAATGTGTCGAGCTAAATAAAAGGGGTTGAGAATAAATTGAAATGAAATGGAATTAAATGAAATTGAGGCGGAATCAATTTAAATTGGCTATAAAACTTAAGTAATTATTTATCACATGAATATCATCAAATTGCGTAAAAATGATTGTCGTTTAACGTAAACGAGATTTAATTAAATCCTATGGATTAGTGGAAGCAAATATAATTGATTTTTGAATCAATTGATATGAATACGAGTTTGTTTTGCTTAAAAATGAATTGAATGTAAGCAATTGCATTATAAACCATTAAAATTGGATGAAATGGCATATAAATTTGGTTGAAAGCAATTGGATTAGCTTTAAATTATATAAATCGCTTATGGTAAGCGTTTGGTGTTTGTTGCTTTTGTAATGCTTGTGTTTGCTATTAAAGTTAGTGAAATGCTAATAAATTCCCTATATATAACACTTACATATTTAAATTGAGTAAGTACAGGTACCTGAAGGCCGTTTGGCTGGATTTGGATTGCACTAATTGCTAAAATTTATAAGCTGCTTGCTTAAAATGCTAAATAAGGTACGCCTACGCAATACAAATAGGAAATATGAACTGTTTTTGCTTTTTCCGACCGGGTGGGTCGATGTTCATATATTTATATCTCTTGTCAAATTGCAAAAGCTCCTCCGTACAAAGGAGACTCTGCCAAAATTTTCTAAAATTTTGGGAGTTAGAAAATTTTGGTTAGCGACAAAACGATTACAAATTCGAAACTTAAAGTAAACTGGTAAATGAAACTAATATGAATCAATTTAAATGAAAGATAAAACTCAATATTAGAAATCGGAAATAAATTGAATTCATATGAAACGGTAAAAACTAATTTGAATAGAAGTGGGTATGAAACTTATGAAGGAGAATGTATAACAGTAATTTGTAAAATTTCGATTGGATATTGTTGTTAAGTAAGTTATGCAGGTATCATAAAGGGACATGAAACTGGATTTGGTTCCAAAGGATAAATTTGAATTGCAAGACTAAAAGGTTAGTATTTAAAATTCTGTATGAAATTGGATTGGGTTTTTGATGTAGCCACTTGGCTTTTGTTTTCTTTTGGAATTTGGGAGCCCGTAGAGGCCTTTTGTAGTAGTACCGAGCTAGCCGCGCAAAGGAGACGCTGGCAAAAAATTTCGAAAATTTAGAGAGTTAGAAAAAATTTTGAGAAAATTTTGATAACTCTAAATTTAGTTTTAAATTGAACTTTGAACGATTGAGGAAAAAGGGTATTGTTTGGAAACTGTGGTAGATTTAGGGAAGTTAATAAGAATGATAAAAGGGGTCTTTAATAGAAGATAGTTGGTAGGATGTTGAGTTGTGAGTTTTGGAAAAAGGCAAACGGGTATTGGACCATTCTTCCTAACTGGTAATTTTGGGGACGAAATTCTTTTAAGGGGGATGAATGTGACGACCCGGCATTTTTAACAATTTAAATTGGAATAAATAATTGATTTTAAAATATTTAAAGACCAATTTTAACTTGAATTCCAAGTATTAATATTTATTTGATAATTAAATTATCGAATTATATAATTTGAAATTGGGTAAAATATTGAATATGGCGTTTTAAGTCTGTTAAAAATAATTTGAAGGCTTATAAAATTTATAATGATGATACTGAAAATAATAGAAATGTTGAAATTTAATTTAAAGGTGATTTGTTCAATTTTGAAAATACATCGCTTAAATCGATATTTAAAAATAGCCTTCCGAAGCACAGTCTCGGAATTTGACGAAACTAGTTCCACTGTATCCGTAATAGTTAATTATTATCGGGTTTCAATTTTTGTAGCAATCGGAGTTGTCGTTTGACCCTGGCAGCTCAAAACTCTTCGAATTATTTTAATCGATTTAATTTAAAATTGACCGTTTACGTCCGTAACACGCGCAAGCAATCAAATTAGCTTCCGAAACACGTCCCATTTTGTTCGGAATACGGGTAAAACCTTATAAACGTCTGTCGGCATGTCTGATACGGGGTCCGGAATTTCGCGTTATGTTTAACGAGATGTTTGTAAGTTTTATAATATAATAATAAAATTAAAAGTACTTTGGGTCAGAGATATTTTTATATAGCAACGTACGCAGGAAGCTTCTCCAACCATTCCTTAACCCCCTCTCTAATTTTCAACCCGAGCCATAATTCACGAAGAAAAAAAACGATCGAACTCTCAGGAAAAAAAAAAGATAAAGGGGCCGAAGCCTTCACGTTCTAAATCAAGTAGAAATCAAAAACAAAAAGGGGTTCGGCCTAGAAATTTTCGAATTTGTTAAGCAAAGAGGATTGGGGGCGTCGAGTGAGGGGATCTGGAGGTAAGCTCGATCGAAAGGCGGTGTCGCGATGTTGATGGCGTGAGGCCTAGCGAAGTCGCGACAGCGAATGGGTTCTTAGCCTGGGGGATTATCGATAGTTGCGAGTGTAAGAGGGACGGCGCGGCAAGTTCCAATCGAGAGCTAGGGTTTTATCATTCATGGTCGTAGGTCAGTTGTAGAGGCAATGGTCGCGATCAAAGCTGGAGGCAAGCGAAGCTCGGTCGTGGCAACCTGGGGACGTGACGACTTGGACAGTGGGGGCTTCAAGTGGGGAGTGTTGTAGCTTTGGCGAGGTGGAGGTCACGGCTAGGGGTTGCAGCTTGTTATGGTGAGCAGTTTCTCGTTTTTCCCTTTTGTTGTGTTTTAAATTTTTAAAGAGGTATTCTATTTTTTTTATACTATTTAAATAACAATAATGATAATAAAATTTTGGTTATAAACCGATAATAACAGGAAGATTTATTTCAGCAAAGTGACATTTTACTTTAACTATTTATTGTAGAAAAAAATAAAAATAAATAATAAAATAAAATAAATAAATAATAATGACATATATATATATATATGAAACGGTCAACTCAGGTTGATCAGTACATTTATTTAAGAAACGAGGATGTATATATATAATTAGTCATTAATGTTAATTAAATTAATTTAAATGGTAATGGGTTGTTCGGTTATTTCAAATTTTAATAATAAACGTGCAATGTTTATAAAAGGTTATAACCCGAGAAACCAAGTCGGGAATAAAGTGAATTGCAAATTTAAGGGGCAAAGGTGAGTGAATCTCACGCTTTTGGATTTATATTTAAATTTAAAGGGTTAAATTTAAATGATTGGTTGGATGAATAAATTTATTGGATGTGTGCTGATGATGATGCGACTTTGGTTTGGGTTGGATATCGAGTTTATTGTGGGTTGACTCGAAGTATTTGGGTTTTCAAATTTAGTTAGATGTAAAGTTATAAATCAGAGAATGTTGTCATTCTGATGTTGTTGAGAATTAATGCCTTCTGGTTTGTCAAGTTAGTGGGGTAATTAAAATAGGTAATTAATTAATTCAATTAATTAATGGTTTGGGCCGATAAAATTTAGTAAGTAAGGGTTTGAATTAAATAAATAAATTAACGAAGATTTAAGTCCATTTATCAAGTTTAATGAATGTAGAATAATCAAGGGATGGTTCGATAGGTTATTACCTAATGTAATTTATTAAAATATAATCACTTTGTGAAATTAACCAAGAGATTAATTAAGGTAATTAATTAAGGAGGAATTTGATTTATTTAACAAAGTAAATAAATGGATAATTAATTACAGGTTGAGATAATTCAAAGGTGATTAATATTGTGGTTAAGTTTAAGTAATTAATTTAGATTGGAACAAATTAAAATATAATTGGGAATAGTTAATTAATTTAATTAATGATGAAATTGAAGTTTGACTGATTAAGATGAATTAATCAGTAATAAGTGGCTTAAGGGAAGTTAATTAGTATAAGTAATTAGCGATCAATTAATTAAATAAGAATAATAAAGATTACTTAATGTTCTTGGTTGATACTAAGTAATATTGTGAAGTTAATTTAGGATAATTACTTGAATGTATTGAAAAATAACTAATCCAGAGTGATTAATTAGGATAAATAGTGAAGGGTTGGCGAATTAATTGATTTGGAATAATTTAATATGAAATGAAGGAATCTTAATGAATGTGGTTAGAAATTCAATTAGAATCAATTGAATTAATTTATATGTGATTAAACATTTCTTATGTATGATTGAATGGTATTGGATGTTTTATCTCTGATATGAAATGTTGTGAAATTCATTTGGATAACTTGGGTTAGGATGACTTGAGTCTCGAAGAGACCGGTTCAGGTATTGGGAAAATACTCAAAACCATTTCGATATTTATTGATTGACATGTGAAATCTATAGGCTGAAAGGAAATGACCTTAGTGAATTGGGTTATTTTATCTAAGTTTGGTACTTAGAAAGTGATATGCGAAATAAGTGTTGTCTATTGCAAATTGTGAATTGGTTAAATTGATATAAGTTGCCCGCGTTTATATATATGTTGTTTGCTTTGGTATTCCATGTTAGTCTGGTTTACTCACGCTGGTTTCCAGCCTGACCCGGGTGTTACTTTGATGTAATGCTCGGGTCAGACCGAGTATTACAGATTTCAGGTAGGTACGTTCTGGAGCTTAGAAAGCGAGCTGGATGGCAATAGCGTATAGAGTATTTCCACTGTATATATATTATTGTTAATTTGAGACATGATAAATTGTATATAACTGTGACCGTTTATTTGTGAAACTCTGATGTACTGAAATGTAATCGACAGATATAGTATTCTTTTATAAACTGTTATTATTTATTATTATATTTTTATCCGCTGCGAATGTGAGTTGTTGATGTTTCTGTTCTTCCTCCTCTATCTCGTTCTTCTTTTTCATAACTATCTGGGATTTTCGGGTTCGGAAATTTCGGGTCGTTACAGGCAATCTACCACTAGACCCCATCTGTTTGATAGCAGTAGTAATGCAAATTGGGCTTATAGGATGAAATGTTATTTGCAATCTAATGGTTTGGATATTTGGAACATTACCCAAATAGAGTACATAGTGCCTCAAACTGAATATTCAAAATGCACGCTAGACCAAAAGACACAAACACTTAATAACTCTAAGGCCATGAACATTTTATTTTTCTCCTTAGATAGAAATGAATTTAATTGAATGTCTATATTTGTAATTTTGCATACGAAATTTGAAGAACACTACAAGTCACACATGAAGGCATGAGTAAAGTAAAACAAACAAAGATATCTTTGCTAACTAACCAGTTTCAACTCTTTCAAATGAGTCTATTTCTAATATATATTAGATTTTAAGATATAGTACATGCCTTAATATCATTAGGAAAGAAAATTACCGAAGAAGACTAAGTCGGAAAGAACTTGAATTCACTTCCTAGTGAATGTAATCAATCTATCTTTGCCAAACTATTGTTGTACTCCTTCCTAAGTATTTTATATCCGCGATGCATATCATTTAAAACATTAGTAATTTCCTTATTAAAATACCATACCGGTCATCCTTTGCCATGAAGCACATGTTGGCATTTTCTGTTTCTAAATCACTAACACTTGATGATGCATCTGAATCACCCCATTTTGCACTGAATGCCTGTTTCTCTCCGTATTGAAAGTGTTTGAAAAGTACTTTGATTTCTTCAGGTTAGGATAGTCTATTTTGAAATGACCGGGTTTATCACATTCGAAACACTTAACAACATTTCCATTTCTAGAATTATTATTGTTAGTTTTTCGAAGTTTGTTTGTCATTCAATACTTCAAGAATTTCTTGAACTTCTTGGTCATAAACTCGATATCATCATCAACAATATCATTATCTAGTTCATCGTTATCGATCATAGCATTAAGTGCTAGTGATTTCTTCTCATTTTCCTGATTCTCTTTTCCAATCTGCAACTTTACTTCATAGGACATTGGGTTACCAATTAAATCTTCTATTTTCATAGTACTAATGTCATTGGCTTCTTTGATTGCCAGAATCTATTAAATGAAGAAAAACAATGTCTAGAAGATGAAATTAAAAGACTTAATGGGTATAATGATGAAAATTATTCGACACTTGGAAGCGTTGAAAAACTAAAAAAGTGAAAATGAATCCTTAAAATCAAAAAAATATTTCAATGAAGTCACATATCACTAATCTGAATGACAAAATAACATCTCTGGACAATGTTATTCTTAACCGTAATAAGGATTTTGACAAAATGAAAACTGATATTGAGAAATTTAACAAAGGGAAGGATAGTATAGAAAAAGTATTATCTACATCTAAACACACTAGGAATAACCATGGACTTGGATACACCCTTGAGGCTAAATCAAAGAAAAATAGTACTCAAAGTACTGAGTTTGTTAAGGCAACCAAGTTCAAACCAATACCTAGGAAATTAAAGTTAAAACCTCCAAATAGGTTCATTAATTTATGGGTTCCAAAAAGGTTGGATGATATTGAAAAAGAAAAATATATTGATAATTTTATTAATAAGGTTCATTCTTCTAATAATTATATTTTGAAAGGACATTCAATCTCTTCATGGGTTTGGCATCCTAAAACTTAACCCATGAACCCCAAAATAAAAAGGGTGCCAGTGTGCATATTTTATAATTTTTCAGGTCCAAACAATATAAACTAGATTGCGAATGCTCAAAGCATATGACAAGAAATCTATTGAACTTTGAAAAAATATGAAAAGGATTTATTAATAGCATCGACAAAGTCGGTAGCTCTAAAACACATCTTATTATTTGATAAGTTTCTTGTTTTGAATTGATTTGGTTTCCCCTAATGTGTTTTGTTATATGCATTTATCTTTATATACAAACTCTACATATATTGTCTAGCAGTGATTTAAGCGACTCTTTTTTTTCCTTTTTGTTGATGACAATGGGGGATAAAAGGTATAAATATACTAGGGAAAATGATAGGGGGAGTGCATAGAGTTAGGGGGAGTCAAATATAAAAGTATTATATTTTATCTCTCAAATATTTATATTGTTGTCATCATCAAAAAGGGGAAGACTGTTAATACCCTAGTTATTGATTTTGATGACGACAACCATATAAATATTATTACTAATGTATCTCCGAGTTATGCAGTCATATCAGATATATTATGGAGACATTTACAGAGATAAACCAGAATACAATGGAAGCAAACGAATTATAGAAGAAGATTAATCAGAACAATTGAAAAACAAAAATTAGAGAAGAATGCTGAAGGATAAAGGCATTTGAAGTGATGAGGAGTTGATTGAACCTTAGAATATCGTGTTGAAGATCTCAAGGCAATCATACTTGAAGATCATCAACCATTGACTTCAACCGAATTACAAAAATCCACAAATATAAGGTAATTTGAAATGCTGAAAATTTGCAACGCTTATTAGTGCTGATGTTCATTTTGCAACACACCCATGTCGACATGGGGCACCAAGGATGTCGACATGCTAGTCGTTTTTAGAATTTCAAATTTCAAATGAAAAGACATTTCCCTCCACCTCTTCACCAAAAGACACGTCTCTTCAACCACTATATAAAAGCCTTTAAAAATGAATTTTATGATAAAAATTCTCATTTTTTCTTAATCCTTCTCCAAACTTTGCAAAAGAAATCCATTGCATACTCTTCCAATCTCTTTGTAAATCAATACAATTTCACTGCAATTCTTCACTGTTTTGCAAAATACACAATATCAGAGAGTTGTACTTGAATTCACATCATTCTCTCACTGATTTCATCCTATTCCTCAAAGAATTTAGAGATATATTGCCATTAGAGGTCTATAGGATCATTGTACCGAATCTGTAAGAATATATATTAAAGATATAACTACTTTCCATAGTTTGTTGTTGGTGATAAGGAGAAGGTATTCTAGTAGCCTGTAAAATCAAGAGGGTGTGTTTTGTAGCCCCTGAAACCAAGATTGTAAAGGTGTCCTTTCCACAGTGGAAAGTAAAAGATTATAGTGGAATTCTACACGATAGAGCGCAGGGCTAGATGTAGGATTGGTAATCTGAACCAGTATAAAAATCTGAGTGTTATTTACATTACTGCATTTTACTTTATTACTTACTTATTCTCTGATTACTTCTTTCTGTTTGCAATTTGAGTAAATATAGTTTTATATTCATAAGTAAGTAGTTAATATACGTTTCACCACTTTTATTGTCTGGATAGCCTTAAGATCCAATATTGTGTTATAGACACTCCAGTCTCCAACACTTATTTTTGTAAACTTTTTTCAAAAAAAAAGTTTACTATCATTAGTTATTATTTAAAATGAGGGATAACTAGGTTATTAAATCAGTTTAATCCCATTAGGTCTAAGATATAAATATTTCAATAATTCAAATACTTAAATACGAAGTGTTCGAAATTCCGGGTTATTGCACCATACGAGAATTGAAGTTCGGTGCAACAATTATTCGAGTTAGAAATCTAGGGTTTAATTTACTAATAAGAACATTTGAAAGGTTAAATGGAAATGAAAATTATCGCGCTATAATAAGCCTTCTTCCCTGTTGATCAAAATGGTGTTACACCTTCCATTTCTTGTCGTTGCCAGCCTACTCAGTCAGACCTTGGCCGATTATCTCTTCTGACATCGTGCTATTGCCTTCTCCATAGTCTAACCAATACAATCCACCATCGACACCAAAAACAGTCGCCGCCTCATGCCAAAATCTTGATCTTCTTCTATCAATCCACACTATTCTGCATCGATCAGACACCATCATCACATTCATTCACCACCGTTGACCCAGTAGTACCAATGATGTTGCCTATCATCGCTGTTGATGAAACAACAAAACCAAAGATCTAGATTTGTTCATAAATTTGGTCAAACAGCATGTTTATTTGTAAAATGAATCTCAAATGTACGTTCACCATATCGAGATGTTCTTGTGTATGATATGTATGACTTTGCACCATAATTCATTTAGTGTTAAATTTAGAATCAAGAGAACTATTCTCTATTAGCGAAAAGAGATTAAAAATAAGAGAGAAGAGGGCATTGAAAAATAAAATAGATATGGAGTGGAGGCTGCTAGGGTTTCTCCATAGTGATCTATTTATAGAAAAAAGTCACGTTTAGCCAAAGCAGTCATGAAGGTCTACAAACTGTTTTCGTCATTAACAAAAGTATGTCATGTTATATATTGAAATATAGGTTTTCAATATTTTTAGACATAATGGGAACATCAAAATACCCAAAAAGACAACTTTGCTCAAAGTTTTCTTTTATCATCAATTTAATTTCAATGGTTATTAATTAATTAATTAATTATGTGTCAAATTTGCGTGGCATTACATTCTTTCCCCTTAAAAGAATTACGCCTTCGCAATTACAATAAAGAATAAACTCCTAACTCAGTGCATGAATTTTTTACCACATTGTATGCTCTCTATATAAAATATGCAGAAGTATACTAGTCATAACTAACTACTTCTAGAGTAGTACACGACAACCACATAGCACTCCATCATTTATGATAAAATAAAATCCATTCTCGACAATGAATGTAATTTTCCATAACACAGACTATAGTAATGCATAGCTTTTCGTAACCATGCAATCAAAACTATAGCATGTAAAAATAACACACCATCAACAAAGAGTGAAATACTCTCAGTCATTGTTCAACTTCGTTCACAAGTCATATCATGCATCTCAATAATCCAAACATAATCCGTAATAAAAGTTTATAACAAAAATCCAAGTTGGTTTAAACATGCATGCACAAATAATTGTATAAGTCAACAATCAGTATAGCTTATGAAAATAAAGCACACATACTCAAAATAACCGGGTATCATCATCATACCTACAAACAAATAGCAAGTTTGTGATAATCCCTATACTTGGTACACATCCACCATAGTTGACCATTGCAGAAGGGTTTGATGAAAGGATATGATTGCTCACCATTGCAGAAGGTCGTGTCTAAAGAAGGAGGAAGAAATACATCTATTCTTATGAAAAAGAAACTATTAAACCAAAAATTGGTATAACATCCATGATGTCGTGATTGATAAATGAATTTGTGATATCCCGGAATTTTAGACAATATCAATTTAATAATCTTTATATAAAATTAAATTGTTATTGACAATATTGATTAATAAAATATGTTTTGGTTTAATAATCAGATTTAAATAAATATTTAATTTGTGATTTTATCTTTTAAAATGCTAAAATAAATGTTTAAATTATAATGTGTGTGTATATATATATATTTGTATATATATTATAGTTTATCTTTGTTTTGGAATTTAATTAATAAATGAAGTTTTGTTTTTAAATTCTAATAAAATATTGAGTAATTAGGAAATTATATTTTAATTAATATTAAGCTTTTAAAAAAAATCTATTTAAATTAATAACTATATGATTTGTAAATATTTATAATAAATGTTATATTGTTCAAAATTTGACTTAGCGTAATTTTTATTTTTAAATAAAGGTTGATTTTATTTTTTTTAATTATGAATTGAGACTCTTTTATATAAGTTTAAAATATAAGATAACATATTATTTAAATTCATTTAATAATATAAAAGTGATTTATAATTCCTTATAAATCATATAAAATTTGTAAATTTGTTATTTTAAACCATATTAATAAATATTCTATTTTTAAAAATATAAAGAGGAATTAAAAAAGGAAAATAGAATCTTCATTTTTAAATTTGATTTTGGGTTGATTTCAAAGAATTAATTTGAATTTGGAAATCTTATTTTGAAATTCAAATTTATTGATTCTTTAAAATATTTTGTGAATTTTAAAATAGTTTTATTTACATTTTCTTAAGTAAGAGAATCATACATATTCATTAAAACATAAAACAAATTAAAGAAAACTCTTTATAAATATTTAAATAAATAACATAATTAAGCAAGACAAGTGTTATCATATTAACAAATCAAACTACATGTGTTAAATGGTGAATCAAGCACAATGACAAGTGTCATTTTTTTTATTCTTTTCTTTATTTCTATTTAAATATTTTCAGCCTTTTATAACATTTTCCACTTTCCTTTATTATTTTTTAGAATCAAATGCTAGTTGAAACAAAAGAAAATACTTCACTTAAAAATCTGAAACCCCTCAAAAACATATCTGCAAATTCATTTCAAAAAAAAAGCAAATTTAAAATCTAAGTCACTCCTCATTCAAAACTGAGATTAATTTTCTCAAATCAAATCTCTGCAATTCAAAAATTCTGCATTTTCTAAAAGAACTTGCAAACAATCTGAAATGGTTTCCTGCACAAATGCAAACTGCATTTTCTTCTCAATCCTGGAAATTTCTGCAATCTCATGTCTGTAATCTTTCAAATATCTGCATTTCATCTCTGGAATGACCTGCATGCATATGGTTTTGGTCAGTAAATTCAAATGCAAGCATTCTTCAAAACTTAAATCATTGAACCTGCAACAATCAATTCAGACAGGGTTCAAAGTTTTAAAATCAAGTGCTCTGTTCTTCTGCAGTAAGGTGAGTAACATTTTGCTTTAAATTGAATTAAGTGATAATGGTTGCCTAAATTATCTCTGGAAAATTAGATTTGTTGTGAACATTTGATAAATGTGTGTATGCTTGTAATTATAAACATATACCTCTGTTCTCTGTTTCTGACCCAGATTTGCAACAAAAATTCCTATCTTTTGACCCAAGATCTGTTAAAAATCTTAATTGCAGACAAATAATTGTTGTTAGTTTTTAAAGTAATGTTTAAAAAAAAATTATTTAGTTAAAATAAGTTGGACAATCTCACTGGAAAGCCTTGAAGGACAGTGAAAACTTGACTTATGTAAATTTTCAAACATAGGAATTCACTGATTTAAGTATAAATTCAGAAAGCTTAATTAAAATCTTGATTTTTAGAATTTAAAACAAAGTTTCTAGATTGGGAAGGAATGTACATTACTGTTTTGACCCAAAGTGGAATTTTGGATCATCTCTGGTGATTAAAGTTGATTTGGAGGTCGTGTATTTGTATGGAGGAAGATGGATGATCGGGGCATCTTGGAAAATTGGTTGTATGGTGAATTAATTCATGATTTAGCAAAAGGAGTGAAGAATTGTTCTGTAGCCCTAGGTTTTTAACACAGTAAGAATTTGAACATCACTACCTCTAGGGTTGTTCGAGTGTCGAGCTGTTTTGTGGAATGGTAGATGGGTCCCTGACTAAGTAATGGCTGGAGTTTCAACTGCATCGATGGTCGGAGGGAAGTGAAACTGTCGTTGACAGGTTTGAGAAGTTAGGGTGTAGTGTGTTTCAGGTTTTGGAAAATAGAGAGCTGCTCTGTTGAATTTTGGGAAATGGAAGATCACTGATGCTTAGGTGATCATGTTGGGTTTAAGGGTGGATGATGGAGGTGATGATCATCACTGATGATCGGAATTTGCCAAGGATTTTGTGCATGTGCACAATGGTCACTGGGAGGTGTTTGGTTTCTGGAACATGATGGAGAGATGGCTCAGGTAATTTCAATTATTGCCCGGAGTAGGAGTAAGGATGACTCGAAGTGAAGTGGCATTTGACTCGGGTAGTTTTTTTTTGGTTGCAGAGTCTTGTTTCTGTAACCTGAATTGTTTCAGGTTTTGAATTTTTAAAAACTAAATAAATAAATAAAAAGTAAGGCAAGTTTAAATTTAAACTTTAAACAAGATTAATACATGAATTCAAATAGATTTTGAATTTCAGGTTTTGAAATAATCAAGATTTGCAGAAATAAAATATTTAAAATTTTAAAACCTGCACAGTTTTTGATATTGAGTGATTTTTAAATCTGAAAGTAAGTTTTAGAACAAGATTTAAATTCTGAGTTAAATTTGAATTTGCAATCCTGGATTCAAATTTGAATTTGAATCTGAAAATTTCAAAAAGAAATAGGTTGATAAATTCAAATGTTATAATTTAGTTTGAACATTTTAAGTATGTTTAACATGTGTTCTATAAAATCTGAAATGAAATTTTAAACAGGGTTTAATTTTAATCTTTGAATTTAAACCTGAAACATGATTTGAATCTTGGTTGTAATATAAATAAAATTTGAAATTATATGTTCAATATCATTTGAATTATTTAAAGTATTTTAAACTTGTTAAAATTTGAATATGGGATAAGTTAAACTATTCTTTTAAAAATACTTTAAAAGATAAGTGATCCTTTAAAATAAAATTTTAAGAGTTTTAAATATTTAAATCTTGTTTAAGTTTGATTTCATTTTAAATTTTTATTTAAAATGGATTTTAGAAAATTTAAAAGTAATTTGTTTAAAATGACTTTAATAATGATAATTTAATCATTAATGAGATTAATGATTTTTATTGTTTGAAACTTAATTATCTGATCAAGGTAATTAAGATTTTAATTAATTAATTTAATTAATTAATAATTAGGTTAATTAAATAAATAATTAACGATTTATTTAATTAATTAAAGGTTTTAAGTAAGTTTATTAAATTTGATTTAAAGTATGATTTAGAAATTAATTTAAATAAGATTGGATTAATTTAATTAATAAATTGAATTATTAATCAAGTAATTAATAATTGTTTAAGTTTTAATTTTCACTTGATTAATTTAATAATTAGGAATTAATTAATGAGTTTTGTAAATAAATTAATAATTAATATTGATTAATTCAATTAATTACTTTGGAAAGGTAATTAAAGATTTATTATTGGTTAATAAAGGTCATTAACATAGCATTATTTTATAATTAATTAATGTAATTAATTTCAATAATTAATTGGATTAATTAATTTAAGATAATCCTTTGAATTGTTTAAGTAAATTACTTAGTGAAAGTAATTAAGGAAATTAATTACTAATTGTAATCAATTGAGCTTATTTTGATTAATTAAGTTAATTAATTAAGTTTAATTAATTTAAATTAATCATTGATTGATTTGAGAAGAAATTACAAATGTAATTAAAAATGGAAAATTACTTAGTGAAGTGTTTAAGTAAATAAATTACTGGATGTAATTTAATGGAGGAGTTTTGGAAATTAATTACTTTGTGTAATTAATATGTAATTTATATGTTGTATAATTACTTAAATAAGTAATTAATAATTAATTACTTAGTGTAATTAATTTAGGTTTAGATAATTGAGTTATTTGAAAATGATTAAAAGATGTAATTAATTTAATGTAATTAATTACTTAATCAAGAATGATTAATCAATAGAGATAAATGATAATTAATTTAATGAAGTTATTTAAAATAAAATAATTTGAGATCATTAATTTATATAATTAATGATATAAGTAAGGATTGATTAATTATGAACAATTAATCAATGAAGGTATTAATTAATGTAATTAATTAAGGATTAATGTAATTAATTATGATTAATTAATTAATAAAGCAATTACAGGTTAATTACAGGGATTGGTTTGGATTAATTAATTTGTGAAATTAATTAGAGATTAAGTACCTGAATGTAATTAAAGGACAGTTAATCAAGAAGATTAATTAGGGTAACTTGTTAAGAATAATAAATTGATGTGTAAGCAAGATTTATATGGATGAGTAATTAATTTAATTTATTTTTAATTAATTTAAGGAAGAAGTAATTAATTTAATTCATTTTAAATTAATTGATAAGTCACTGCTTATGAATGATGATTGATATTACCCTGAATGGTTGAGATCTCAGTTATGAGATAAATGTTGTTGTGTGATTTGGATGTTATGGTTGCATTGAGTTGATAATATGTTTTATCTGTTGAAATTGATAATATAAATTATCTGATGTGATGATAATATTGATTTTCTATTGTGATGATTATCTATCTGTGTGCATATAGATGATATTGAATTGAATTGTTTTAAACTTTAAAACAACTTGGACCTAAAAGACACGCTTTGGATTTCGATGAGACCGGGATCGGGTTTCCATATTTGGATATCCGAAAGCCACATCGATTCCAAATAACGTTAGGTCGTGAACCCAAATGGAGCTTTGTGAAGACTCGAGGTGTAAGGACTATAAGTCAATATAACTCTGTGGGTGGTTCCGTAATGAGTTTGACGGAATAGTACTTATAGATTCGAGATGTAGATTCAGAGTGCAAGGGTTATCGTCGTTGACTCTGAGGGTGATTCCAATAATGAGTGCAACGAGATAATGCCTTCGGTTTCGTTCGAACCCGGAACAAACTTGTATGGATTGAATGCTTTCAGAACATCGTCAGGTGGACGATGAGCACTCTACGTGATATGTCCTATAAAGGTAATCGTAACCTCAAGCCTCATCAACCGGGAATGGCTAAAACAGGGGAGGTGCAGCAAGGCTTCGTGGGTAGCACCCACTGGAGAGCAAGATTTACCCCTGTCTAGAAGTCCCTTTATATTCGGCTGTGTGGGGCAGTTGATTGCAACAACTGTCGGGGTTGTCTTGTTCGGGACTGTTCAGTAAGGAATGGTTTCGGTCTTGTGTTGCAGGGGAGTTAGGGTGGCTCCTCGGTACGGTGATCTAGGCCACGTACTGTGACGGGCGGTACCCCAGTAGCCCTGCCATTGTATGGAATCCAAAATCCAATAAGTGCCAACGGTTTTGATTGTATTATCCACTTTTGTGGCTAGTAGCTGGAATTTAATCATGTAACAATTTCGGCTATTTCTTATTTATTTGAAAACCCTAGACACTATTATAATATCATCGGATTTTCTATCAAATGTTTTGGTTAGCGTAAGGTAGAAACTTTTCCATGTTTATGTGTGGGAAGTCTTACGTGATACCTTTCTTTTCAAAGATTTTTAAAGTTAAGCAACCTTAACCTGTTACTCACACCAAACCCATGTCTGACCCGGAGTTTATTTTTGTTTTTCATAAACTCTTGGGTACTCAAAATTTTATGAGTAGCCAAGGGAATTCAGGTTAGGATTCAGGTTAGCTTTGACGAATAATGGAGAGCAATGGAGCAGGTGGCTTCTGCGTTGTAGATATTTAGTTCCGATGTGTGTTCTCTGTGTTATGTTTGTATTAAGTTGTAAATACTAGACAGGTATTTATAACTGTCTAGTATATGTGATGTGTATGCTGTGTATCTCTGATTGGTATTGTATATTATGTAAATACTTATGTTATTAATATAATTTATTCGTTCCGCTGTTGAGATTCTAGTGTTGTTTCTTCTTTCTCTTCTTTCTTTTCTTCTTCTATCCCTTTCTTTCTTAATTGATGATGCGACTTTCTGGGAGTAGAAAGTTGGGTCTATCACAGAATTCTTGATTCAAGTATATAAAATAATGCAATTTAGGATAGCTCTATGGGTATTGATTGAATTAAGAACAATCTATCATTCGAGGATAAGTACAAGATGATATCGTTAGCAAATGAGCTATAATTCCCATGGGTTTTAGATGTTCTCCTTTTAACGACTCATATATCATCTTAGAATATGATATTGGAGATCATTTAAGGTCACTTGGAACAAAATGTTCAAGAATATAGCACACCTAATTTTAATAACATTATTTGGAAATTTTAATTAGGTAAATTAAATAGACTAATGTTAAGATTAAAGAGATACGGAGATTGAGATTTGAAAATTTAATAGAGGTGGTTCTTAACTAAATAAAAATTAAAATAAGGGGTTTATGGAAATGGTCTTCTACGTTAAATAATAAGAGAATAAGGCAAAGGGCATTATAGGGAATAGTTGTCCACCATAACCCTTAACCCCAAATCTAAGGAATCAAGTAAAAGCTAAGGAATCAAGTAAGGAGAATCAAACAAGATCAAATCCCAAGTACTTATCCAAATCGAGGTGAATGATAATCAAAACCATCTCGCTTATTTTTTTAAAGAGCATTTGAATTTGGGTTTAAGTTTAAATCCTTTATGATGATTTTAATGATGATGCGCTTGGATTAGATTAAATGTTCATTCAAATAAGAATGTTTAATAAATGTTTATTTTGATTTTAAGGCTAAAATCATTAATATTGGGTTTCGAATTCCATGAGGATTCAATATGTTATGTAAAACATTATTTTGGAGATGGGTTTAAATTTTCGTAATTTTCAAAGTCATGGATAATTTAATATGAATTTTCAAAGGAAGATATGAATAATTGGGTTTAAAAATTTATTTCAGAAATTATATAATGGAATTTGGGTTCGAAATATATACATAATAGATTACATAATAAAAGTGAATATTGATGATTTTTGAGGATTTTTCCTAAGTAATTTACTATGTAAATTAAATTATTTAAGATGGAGGACTTAAATGACTTAATTGTTTTGTAAAAGGGAAGGGCTATTTTGTTAATTATCTTTAATTAATTTCTGAATAAATTTGGCAGTCTTTTAGAAAAGATTTGACAAAGTTTATGGCAACCAAACATATTTTTACAAATAGGAAAGGTAGTTGAAAAGTATTACTTACAAAGTTCAATAAAAACAAATTTTCGTAAGTTTATATTTCATCACCTCTGGTAGCTACCTATCGAACCTATACTTTCACCTTAACCAAGATAAAAACCAATATACAAGGTATCATGTTTTGCTACGTAGTGGATTGGAGAAATGTGGTAAGTATAGAGTCGAAACCAAGTTTTCCAAAGGGTCTAAGCCTTCGTTTTGATTTATAAAGAAACATCGCTTGCCTTGCTTTTTGAAGAATGCTTTCGAAAGGGTTTAACATAGATTTCGAAGAGGTTGCCGCCTTTTTATTTAAAGGGTAGCTTTCGAATGAGGTACCTTGTTTTCAATTAATGCTTTCGAAAGGGTAGTTTGAACCCATTCGAAACCATATTGTCGCCTTTATACCTTTTGAATGGATTGAAGTTATCAATGAGTTGGAAAGGAAGCTTTTGTTTTATGAAAATACAAAGCTATTTCCCAGTGTTTTCGAAAGGGCTCTAGTAACCACTTGTACTACTGGTTTCGAAGCTATGCTTCTATAAGTTGGAAAAGTGATGCTTTGATACTTTCAAAAGTAATGTTTTGATGATTTCAAAATAGGTAATTTCAAATGGTTTCGAAGCTATACTTTAATAAGTTGGAAAATTGATGCTTTAATATTTTGAAAGTAATGTTTTGATTGTTTCAAAAGAGATGTTTTAAAGTGTTTCGAATTTCGAAAGGCATTTGCTTAGTGTTTCGAAAAGAAGATTTGAATGCTTTTGAAAGAAGTATTCCAATGGCTTCGAAAGTAAAGGTCTAATGATTTGAAAGCCTTGGTTTTCAAAACAAAGAATCCAACTTCATTTTTAAAAGGAAAACTCGTGACACTATAAAAGAGCTTTTAAATAGCTTTTATATTTGGAGTTTTTGAAGAAGTTTCTATAAATATATTTACTATATAATGGACCCATAACTGTATTTTGAGGAGTAAGGGCAGAATAACTAGCTAGGTTGACCCAGTAGTGAATATAAATTAAGTTAACTCCTGAATGAATAGAGTTGCATCTAGGAGGTCAGGTAGACAGAATATAGGATGCCCAAAGACTAATTAAAGACATTGTCAGTTTAGAGACATTCATAGAAAATCTTGAAAACTATGTTTAGTAAGAGTATTGGCAGGGGCCAACATGTTCGTAGCGAACTCAAGAAAACTACATCCAGATTAAGTTATTGACAGAAGTCAATAGGTTCAAAGTCAACCCATGAAAACTATGATATAAGGGGACTTACTAGAGATACCAATAGGTTCAGAGAGAACCCATGAAATAATTGAATGAAGTTATTGGCAGAGGCCAATAGGTTCTCAATGATCCAATGAAAACCATGAGACCGGACAGATGTCCATATGCATTAAATGGGTTATTAGTCAGTCCATCAAAACTAATAGGTTAATAGTGACCCGAAAAATGACAACTGCGACATATAGTCAAATGAATTGGGATGAGAAATCTAGGATATTTTTCTTATTTCATATAATCATGATATTTTAAATTGTTATGTTTTTAATCATTGTGGATGCAGGAGCATAGTGTATGGTTATTATAAATTTTTAGGTAAGATACTAGTGAGGGGAAAACCCGTTCCGCTAAGCGGAATGGCCTCACTAGATATCTAAATGGTTCGAGGTGGTAGGTTATTATTCATATCAGGCCTTTTTTCTGACTCGAAGTTTATGTTTTCCCCTTAAAACTTTCGGATGCTCAAAATTAGATTGAGTAGTTTTAGAGTCGAGGGTTTTAGGTACTCCTTAGACGAATAATCTTCTAGAGATGTGCAGGAGGCAAGCCTGCATTAGGAGTTCTTTTCTTTTATTTCGTTATGTTTTGATGTAAAGGCAAAGTTGGTTAATTTCCTATGTTTAGACTCTGGTCATCCAAGGGGGCATCTTCATATATCACTTTTGGCATAGTTTGCAAAACTATATTTTCTTTGAACGTGGTTCTCGAATTTGGGACTATGTAAAGACTTTGAAATAATTAAAATGGAATGATAAATTTGTTTGATGGTTTTAAAAAAAATTCATATCCATGTGATTCTGTTGTATCAATGCATTTAACATTACCACATTTGGTAATCGAGAATTAATAACTATGGATGGCTATAGCATCCTAGCCATTAGTTTTGGACTCCAAGTGGAGTATGTTACAAGTTGGTATCAGAGCATAGGTTTATTAAAACTTAAAAGAAATTTCAAACTTAAAATTACTTTTCGAAACATAATCTGATGAATCAAAAAATAAGATTAGGGTTTGGGCTAACGCTATAGTAACGTACTTGCATTTATATATATATACATATACACGTATTTCCCTCTCTCTTAGACCGTTCTTCTATATCTTACTAAGGCTCGTATGTAGATTTATGAGAAATGATGATATGGAGACAGGAAATAGAAGAGGAAATCTCGGTGGAGGAAGCATCACAACAAATGGAAATGTCCAACCTAATACCAAGAGGAACCTGGGTCGACGGGCAAATGAAAATCAAATTGCAAATGCCAACGTAGGTGTTGGAAATCCGCCAGTAGATATAAGGATGACGTATTTATTTTTCATCAATCTAATGCAAACTGAAGTAGTAGCTGGAGTAATTGGGAATGTTAGAGGAGCTAATCTTGTGGCTCCAATTGGAAATAACTATGCTAAGTTGAGCAGAGATTATGTCAATCTCGATGGGAAGCCATTTTTGGGAACAGAGATTCTATAGAAGTTGATAATTGGCTTTTGCATTATGAGAGAATCTTCGCTGACTTAGGGTTGAATGATGAGCAGAAGAGGAGACTAGCCTCTAGGCAGTAGCAGGGAATATCGCTTCATTGGTGGAATATTGTTACTACTAGATTTCCATAGGAAGAATTGCTTGGGCAGAACTCCGAAGGAGATTCAAAGAAAGTTTTTTATCTAAACTTTCTAAGTCTACATTATTAAGGAAGTTCATGGATTTGGTGCAAGGAGAAATAACGATGATTGAGTATGCCACAAAGTTTGATGAGTTATCCAGATAAGCATAGGCTACTATTGACACCGTCATAATGACGAATGAGATTTTATTGGGGATTGAGACCTGAGATTGCTGGCATGACTTTGCCACATCTTCATGATTCTTGTAATGTTGCTGTGGAAATGACAATCCGACATAAGGAGATGCTTGCTACTTATGGGAAGGAGAAGCAGGTTGAAACCTAGAGTTCTTTGGATAAGAAGAGGAAGTTCTTCAAGAAGAATGGAACCCAGAAGGGAGAAGCTACAAGAAGGCAAAGGCTAATTTGGTTTGCTTTAAGTCGATAAGAAGGGTCATTATGCTCATGAATGTCGAACTGACAAGAGGAAGAAGGCCACAGACAAGAAGGTTTGAAGTGCTTTAACTGCGACCAGGTGAGGTATTATAAGAATCAGTGTCCAGAACCAATCAGGGAGGATAAGAGAAAAGTCTTTGCTGTTAGACCATCGTCCGTTAGGCCAACTGTTGCTGAGAAAGGAAAGACTGCAATGGAAGGTACGCTTTTGATTCGAAGTATACCGGTTAGGATACTATTTGATACCGGTGCATCACATTCATTTATATCTTGGTGTTTGGTTAATAGGTTATGTTTAGAACACACATACCTTGTCACTTCCTTAAGGGTTGCGAATCCAATAGAAGTGTATGCAACTCTGTGAATGAGATCTAACCATATAGAACTTAATTTGTTAGATCTTAAGTTTGCATGCAGTCTGTATGTTTTCAATTTCGTAAATTTCAGAATCATTTTGGGTATGGATTGGTTGAGTAGGTATGAGGTTAGGATAAAGATAAGGAAATATCATTGAGACATCCTGATAGTCATAACCGAATTATATTCTTCGAGAAGGATTCTGACCAGAAAGCTTGTACTCTGTTGAGTGCTATGGAAGTAGAAGTAGAGTTAAGTCAGGTTCGTGTAGCAAGAGAATTTGCAGAAGTTTTTGAGCCGGTTATAGGATTTCCACCGAAACGAGTTGTTGAGTTTTAGATAGACCTTGTGCCATGAGCAAAACCTATTAGTAGACCACCTAGCGGGATGACATTGACTGAGATGGAAGAATTGAAGGTGCAGCTAATGATATAGAAGGAAGGAATTTTATTAGGCCAAGTAGTTTGCCTTGGGGTGTAGCCATGGTATTCGTAAATAAACCGAATGGGTCGTTGAGAATGTGTATCGACTATCGTAAGTTAAACGAGAGGACGGTCAAAAATAAGAATCCTTTGCTAAGAATCGATGAATTATTTGATCAGTTGTGTGGAGTTAGAGTATTTTCCCAGTTGGTTTTGGCGATAGGTTTCCATCAGTTAAGAGTGGTAGTGGACAGTATTCCGTTAACAGCATTTCAGACTAGGTATGGTCTGAACGAATGGTTGGTAATGTCATTCGGGTTAATGAATGCACCAGTTTTCTTCGTAGATATGATGAACCGAGTTTTCCAAGAGTACTTGGATAGCCCAAATTCCTTCTGGTGTTGGGCTGAGCATTTCCATTAGTTGTAGTGCTTCCACCAGCTAGATTCACTCTTCTGTTTCCTACTTCCATATCTTTCTCTCATAAATCTGCATATGAGCCTTAGTAAGATATAGAAGAACTGTCTAAGAGAGAGGGAAGAATAGAGATAGAATACATACTTATATATAAAGCAAATACAAGTATGTTACCATAGCATTATCCCGTACCCCAATCTTATTCTCTGATTCATTAGGTTTATGTTTCTAAAAACTCTTTTAATGTTTAAAGTTTACATAAACCTATACTCTGATACCATCTTGTAACAACCCTCATTCTGAGGCCCAAAAACTAAACGCTACGAATGTTGTTGTCATCCATAGTTATTAACCATATAGTGTGCTCCTACATCCATAATGCTTAGAACATAAATGATTATCTACAATTATGTAACCTATTCTGGATTACCCATCCAAAATTATTAGACCGCCCATCTAAGTTTTCATTGACTATTCATCTTATGCATATGTGGACTAACCATCTCACATATATTAATTCTTTTGATTGCCAATCCCCTACCATGTTGACTACCTATCACCTATGGCTTAATTAACAAAATTATATGGACTATCCATCTCACATGTAATTATTACTTAGATTGCCCATCCTTTACCATGTTGACTACCCATCGCACATGGTTTACCTTTTTAAATTACATGGACTATCCATTACACATATCTCCTTTTATTTAAAACTGGTGTGGACTATCCATCACATATCTCATAGTTTTCTTAGGTTGACTATGAATACTTCATTCACCTCATAGAGACTATTCATCTCCGGCATGATATGGACTATTTATCTCACATCCCATAGTTTTCTTAAGATGATTATGAACCCATCATTTAACAATTTAATTCATGTTATCCACATGTTTAACCAATTTCTATTAGTGTCCCCAATTAGGTTATTTCCTATTATAGTTATACATCTCGAAGTGACATACATTGGTATTCCCAAATGTTCTATGTCTAACTTATTAATGATATACATTGGTATCCCCCATGTTTAATGTTGATAATACATTGGTGTCGCCAATAATCAATATCAAAGTTATAAAGTTGAATGCATGGTTATCCCTAATGTTATTATCAAGTTTATTAAAACATATTTCATGTCAAAAATAATCTTCACTGGTATTCCAATGATCAAAGTCGAAATTTATGGTTTAAAGTGTATTGGTATCCCCAATGATCAAAGTCGAAATCTCAAAACATAAGGCTCGCCGCCTTTAATTTTGGTTGATCAAAATTTATGTCGACGTCAACAACAACGTTGGCAAAGGAGCTTAAGGCTCTCCAACTTTGATAAAATAATATGTGAAACCAACAACATTACAACAATCATCGACCCCTCTCCATGATAAAAGACATCGCCTAAATTCTTTTAAGTATTAAAACTCTATGTCAAGGATGATGTTGAAGACATAGATAAAATGTTAGTTACCCATCCCTTTTGAAACAAAGCTTAATGTTTGTAAAAAAGTATAATATCGCCGATACTGATGAATGATAACATCAATACAAGCAGCATCGTTATAGAAACACACTTAGCTTACTTCAGCTATTTAACGACATCGAGAAGGATAATATGCGGTATCATTAAAAACGCAGAGCTGAATACATGCGATGACATTGATGACGACATGCAACATCAATAAGCACAGTAATAAAGCTTTTAAACATTTTGATGAATCACAATATAGCAATGCCCCGAAGATAGGATGTCGTCGTTGTCCACTTCGACACGGTTGGAATCACTCCATAACTATCTAAGTAGTTATCATGCGCTTTGCACCTCATCGACATTGAAACTCATGAATCGCGACAATATATTAGGCTCGGTGAGACACTTACGATATGACATTATCGTAATTATCATGAAAACTAATTTATTAGCAATAAAAGCAACTTCTTTTCACAAAATCTTATTCTTTGTCAAAATCTCATTGGATAGTAATATAGTTTACCCAATCCTTTTACGAAAACTGCTACATATCGGTTTTTAAAGTTCCAAAACACTTAAAAACTTAATTAATTAATATCCTTAATTAATAATAGATTTATATACTTATCTAGCATAATAAATTCATAATAATTCTAAATCGCTTTGGAAAATTCCTCAAAAATCATATACATTTAGAGATATGATATTCTTTACTATATAAAAATTTCGAGAGAAAAATTCATATTTAATTTTTTTAAATAAATAAAACCTGAAAATAACCAAATTTGCTCACTAAGAAATTCATAAAATATTCAATTTAATTTGGAAAATTATGAAATTAAAAATTCATCTGCAAAATAATGTTTCACTCAACATAACAGAAATGAAAGCTATTAGAGATTAAAAATATAGGTTTTACCCTTGAAACCCACTTAAATAATTTCATAAATTATTCCATAAAAACTTATTCTATCCAAACAACGATTAAATAACCATAACACGGCAAAAATCATCAAAACCATTCAGATATTATCCATACCGAATTGAAGAACTAAAAATAGAGATGGTATTACTTTTAATTGTTGAAAAGTTTTGATGTGATATTGCTTTTAATTTCCCTAAGCTTTCTCTTGATTTTCTTTTTATTTTGATCCTCTTCTTCCTTGTTTTAATGACCAGCCTTGAAGTTTTCTTTTGGGATTATTTTGTAAATGACAATATGAGTGATATGAGGGGGGAGATGGCTTAGGGTAAAGGGTAGGTCTATTTCCTAATTTCCCCTCTCATGCACTCTTTCTTTTATTAAACTCAAAACAATCGTACTTAGTTCTTTAGTAATTGCTCTAATACCAAATGTAACGACCCAAAATTTTCGATCCCGAAAATTCCAGATAGTTAGGGAAAAGAAGAAAGAGATAGAAGAAAAGAAGAACAGACTCACCAACATCTCACATTCACAGTGGATAAAATATAATAACAAATAATAACAGATATACAAAGGAAAACTGTACTTGTCAAATTCCACTTTAATACATCAGAGTTACAACGTATATACATGTACAATCAACACGACTCAGATATATGAAACAATATAATACAACGGAAACACTCCATACGTTCTTGCCATCTAGCTCGTCTCCTGAGCTCCAGAACATCCTTACCTGAAACTCTGTAATACTCGGTCTGACCCGAGCATTACATCAAAGTAACATAGCTATAAAATAGTTAAGTAATTGTAAAATAGTTGGAAAATATTCAAATAGTTATGGAAATTTTAAATAATTGCAAAATAGTTGTAAATAGTAATTAATTTGTAAAATAGTTGAAAAATAGTACTTAGTTTATAAAACAGTTGAAAAATTGTTAAATAGTTCCCAAAAATAATTATAAAATAAATATAAATAATTTGGCTTTTTTTTAAAAAAAGATTGTATATAGTAAATAGCTAGGAAAAATAGATTTATATTAAAACAATTTATTTTGAAAACAGTCCAGTGCCAAACTTTTCAATTTCCAAATCCCTATTCTCATCAATTCAATTTAAATTTCCACTTCTATTTAAATTGACTCAATTCCAATTTAAATAACTTCAATTTCCATTGAAATTGATTTAACCCCAATTCAAGTTGAATTAATCTTGATTTCTTTCCAAATTCAAATCAAATTCCATTTGATTTTAAACCTATTAAACCTTAATCACAATTCCAAATTATTCCAATCAATTTGGACTAATATCAATTGAACCCGCTTCAATTTCAAATCATTTCAATTTCTGCTTGAATTAATCTCAATTCCCATTTGAATTTGAAATTATTCATCTTCAATCACAATACAATTAATTCAAATTAAATCCAATTTGAACTAATTTAATTTAAATCTCAACTTTAAATAGACTGAGTATTATAGATTTTCAGGTAAGGACGTTCCGGAGCTTAGGAGGCGAGCTGGATGACAGGAACATATAGAGTGTTTCCGCTGTATTGTATTATTATATATATCTGAGACATGTTGAATTGTATCTGTCCAATGTTTGTATAAAATTGCTGTAACTCTGATATATTGATGTAAATTGATAGATACAGTTTTCTTTGGTATAACTATTATTATTGATATTATATTTTATCCGCTGCGAATGTGAGATTTTGTGTTTCGTTTCTGTTCTTCTTCTATCTTTTTTTCTTTTCTCTAACTATCTGGAATTTTTGGGATCGAAATTTCTGGGTCGTTACATTTGCTGCATTTACATTATTTAATTTAGTCTATTCAATTAAATATCCTAAATAATATTAAATTAAAACTAAGGGTATTACACATTGGGGACGAAGTTGCATCTTAGTATAGCTTATCACCTGCAAATCGATGGGCATACCAAGAGAGTAAATCATATATTGAAAGATCTCTTACGAGCATATATTATAGACTATGGTGGATCATGGGATGATCATTTGCATTTGGTGGAGTTTACATGCAATAATAGTTATCAGTCGAGTATTGGAATGGTCTATATGAAGGATTATATAGAAAACCATGTAATGCTCCTTCATGTTGGTAGGAAGCAGGCGAGAAATATATACTTGGCCCAGACATGATTGGAGAGACATCAGAGAAGATTGAGATCATTCAGCAATGGATGTAGCTCATGATTGACAAAAAAGCTACATGGATAAAAGACGAAGAGATTTTAATTTTTCTATCGGGGGTATGGTATTTGTGAAGATTCCTCCTTTAAAGAATGTAGTTCGATTTGGTAGAAAGGAAAGTTGGCACCAAGATTCGTAGGTTTTTGGATAGTCGAGAGAACGGGGAAGCTAGCATATTGAGTCAACATACCTTAGAAGATGGAAAGTGTGCCAAAGTTTTTCATGTCTCTTACCAGATAGAATTAGGGGTGTGCCCTAGAGGCAATTACGTAATTTGTTACATATATCTAACTTGATAACCAACCTTGTTCAAACAAAAAGGTATTTTCTTTCTAATATATACTTGATATAGTGTGTTATATTAACTAATTAATTTAATTAAAAGTATATTTAATAGAAAATCCATAAATGGTATGTTTGTGATAGTAGTTACAAAGTATTGTAACCGTGAATAATTTATCACCATGAAAATAAATATACCATTTTAAATATTCCTAATTAAGATGTATCGAGACTGGATCTCGACATATCCATTGAGCCTAGAGTACGTACCAATCTCTAAATGATGGGATGTGTATTACTTATGACCGCTAGAGGCACCAAGGGGTTACGTACTGATAGTTATTGGATAATTATGAAATGACACACTCGATAGTTTTCCGTTGTTAATATAACTAAGGTCAAGGATAAAATATCCATGTGACTAATTTACATAGTTCTCTCGACTTGAGTATACTATTGATCTTCAATATGGAAGCTTTGCTTTGATTATTATTAAATAGTGGCACGACGTTCATCCAACGTCTATAGTTTGGTCTAGCGGAAGCACGGGAAGTGAAACATTATTCAAGAGAGAATTCATCTCCTTGGTTTTATGAGGTTAGTATCACGGTCAATTGATGTTAATTTAAAGTCGTAGTCTTTTGCTAGAGTAATTCGGTAAATAATAATTGTTATTATTGAACCAAGGATTTGGTGTTTGGACTATAAATTTGAATGTGGACGATACTGGAATTTTGACCATTACCAAATTCCATAAGTCCTTATGTGATATAGTTTTGACGAAGAGAATTTGTGTAAATAATTTCCACTATCAGGTACCGCTTATAATAAGTAAAATTGAATTTTACCAAAAGATACGCAAGCAATAAATTCAGCAAAAATATCACACCACCTGCTAAGTGACATGTGAACATTGATATTCGAATAATTTGATATTAATCGCTGACTAAATTACACATTTGATTCGCAGAACCAAAATGATAAATGCTCTGAATGAATCATATGATTTAATTAATTTATAATCGTTGTAATTAATTAATATTTATGAAATTTTATTTACTAAATTTTATTTTATTTGTTCGAATGCCATTAGTATTTAGTAAAGTGTGTATATAAAAGTCATAAACACGCATATTGATATACGATATCTTTAAAGTGTTTTAGTTTGATTTAGAAAGAATAAACTAAATAAACATGGAGCTTTAAATAAATTAAATTAATTAATATTTGTAAAAGTTGTATTAATTGTTAAAAAATTATTCGAATTTATTTCAATAACATTAGAATTTAATAAAATGCGTACATAAAAGTTATAAACGCGTGCATGTTTGAATTGGATTTAAATTGGATCGATGCTGATGGGATTATGGACAATTTTGAGGGCTCATGTGGCACCATTTATGGTTAGTCACGCATGTAAAAGAGAGGTAGGATTTGATTGACAATCAAAAAGGAATTAAATGGGGAAAATTTAACGAAAGGAAGAGAAAAGGTTTCTTTATAAACATAACTAAACTTTATTGCGAAATATCACAAAACCCTTGGATTTCCTTTTAAATTAAAGTTAGACTTTAATTTTCTACTTTATACTAAAGCATATATTAAATTATAAATTTTAATACATATGTGATGTATTAAGTTTAAAACATTATTTACAATGATTTGTATGTATATGTATATGTGTGTATATATGTGCGTGTGTGTGGGGGGGTGGGGGGGGGGTCTATGTATGGTAATTTGACTTAATATTTATAAGACGGACTTTTACGTAAAATCATTATTTTTGATCTTAAACTCTTTTAGTTTCAAAAATAGGTTCAAAATTGTTTTCTTTAATTTTGAACTTATAAAACAGGGAAAATTAATTTTAACACATTTATATGTATAAGTCTATTGTATATAAATGTATGCGTGTGTGTGTGTATGTTTGTATTTTTTTCAATAATAATATGGACAGTAAAAATGCATATGAAGGAAACGTCGTCTTTGTACATTGTTTGGTATGTTGCACTTACACCATTTACTCTAGAGTATATTAGATATATTCTCAACATTTTCTAATAGTATTTTGGTGCTTAATGTCATTTATTGATTATTCAATTTAACTAGAGGGAAAGAAATGAAAAAAAATTCTTTATAATTGAACTATGCTTCCTCGCATTAATTGAATAACTTAAGAAGGAAAGGAAAGGTTTCCTTCTAAAATCAAAATTTAACAAGTAACAATTACGCATAAATGCATATATAAGAGTATATTTGATATATTCTAATTTATACCAAAAATCTAATCTTTTCAAACCAATCAAATAAAATAAAGATTTTATTTAAAGGAAAATTTAATAAGATCTAAATGGATTTAGAGGTCATAGGCCTAACATAGATTCAAAATGGTAAAATTTTTGAAATTCACCCATTTCTTCCATTGCGGGCTGGCCCAGTTTCAACAATGGTATCAGAACCCACTAGCTTATGCGGTCTAAATTAGTCATGTTATGCATAATTATTAAGCTTACGCACTTAGTGTAGTGTCTCGAAAGGTATTTTTAGGATTAGAATTGGGTAATCAAGTAAAATGTCTTACTTGGTTATCTGCCTGGCCTGAAAGGTGAAGTGAGCCCGAAGGTTAATAGAAAAGCCCAATTCAAATTGGGCCTTGGGCTAATTTTCAAAATAGTTTTGAAAACTAAGGCAAGATTTTAAATTTATTAGTTAAATTTAAAATGAAAACATGTTTATTGTAAAAGATTATAATATAACATAAATTTTCAAATGTTTGAAAATGTAATGAAAAGTTCAAAATGTTTGAAACTATTTTCATATTAATTTTGAAATTTAAAATTTATTAACGAGATTAATAAAATATATTAATTAAATGTGCTAATTAATTCATGCTTATATGCATGTATTATGTATCCTTATATATGTTGATATATGTTATGTTATTTTAAAGTGTTTAAGATAACATAAGTATACATGTATGTATATAAGATAAATGTTCAAAATTAATATAATTTAATTTAATTTGTTTAAATAAATAAATTAATTGAAGGTTAGGCAAATAAACATACATATATATAAGATATATATGTGACACTATAAAGGTTATAGTATACACTATAAAGGTTATAGTAGATATGTCTAATATTAAACTTGTATTGGAATACTAATTTAAAATTAATTAAAGAGGTGGATAATTAAAATTAGTTAAATAATATTTAATTAATATAATATAAACACAAGACTGTTATATAAGTGATATGAAATATAAAATTTATATAATAATAAAACTTATATGACATGAATGTATAAACTGAAATTGGAACATTAAAGAAACCCAAATAGACTTAAGGAGTAAATACATGCGTAAATGTATGTATACCATGATTTCTAATATGTCTGGCACTTGGATCACGAGAGTATTTCATAAGAAATACATTAATTCCATAAGTCGATATCACTTAATATAATATATTGAAGATTATGAATCTTATGTATATTGTTTTCCTTTATCATTTATATATTAATAGACTGCTTGCATACTCCTCAATTGTTGACCTTTCCTCGAGTTAGGGATGTATGTATAGTACTATTAATATATTGAATAGACTAGGTAAGATAACTGCACGTATTTGTTGAGCTTTCCTCAAGATACATGCATCATACTTAGGCCACCGCGAAATGTACGTCCGAGGTGAATAGTACCACTTTACTTATTGAGCTTTACTTAAGGTAAAGGCGAGATTAGGACAAGGTGCCAAAGGTTAGGTGTTTTGTGTGATACAATTGATAAAGAGTTATCCATCGTTTGTAAGCCTATGATTTGTTAAGCTTTCCTCAAGGTCGGAATCCCAAGGCATATGAGTCTTAACACCCACTAGTGAAGTTGAAAGACTTTTATGTTTCGCTTAAGGTTTGATGAAACATAAACACTGGAGTGGGCATTATTAGAAAAATGAAATAATAACATTTAACATTTCTAATATTGTAAGAACATATGTAAATATTGTTATAATAATCTATAATGATAAATTTGTGCATTTAATATGATTGATAAAATGTTTATAGATTAATATATACAAATGAACTAAATTGAAAATTGAGAAATGGTTATATAATACTTGCTATTAAATTCCTATTGCATGTTAATGTTTTCTATGCCCATGCAAGTGCCTAGTTTTTATAAATACCTAACACATTTGTAATATGGTCACTTATGTGTTTATTTGGTTGAGACCGTGTATTGCATTTTATAACTTTCGAACTCTACGAAAAAATACAAGAATATGGATCTTTGATCTATATACTATAAATGTTATATGGTGAAAGATCACAATTTGTAATGTATGATACTTCAATAAATATAGTTCATTCAATATAAGCCAATAAATAGTACTATGAGATCTAGTATTCAATTTGATTTATTACATAAAAGATTATAGTGTTAATTGTAACATAAGGCCAAAAAAAAGTATAAATCTAAGAACTTGATCAATGAAACGTCGGTTTGATCCGTTTACGTAAAGTTCAATATATTTGATGTCCTTAAATGTCAAGGATAATTGAATGTACTTTTGTAAAGAGTTCATTATGATATTGTAGTAAGAGTTATCTTTTGAATGTTTTGACCATATAGAAAGGAAAACGAATGTATAAGAGTAAATGTGATTTAAGGTACAGTTGGGATGAAGAGAGTGAATGGCAACTTCAACTTCATAAAGAAACGTTAGAAATGAGAATAATGGTAATAATGATTGATACTTAACGTTGGAATAAGAAATACTATTTCTATATCGAAATGTATTTTCATATAAATTTTTTTTTTCTATGAGATTTATTTCTTTGAGTTCAAGATATTTGATCAAAGAAATCTCCACTATAAACTAGCTATAGTATATGAAATAAATAATCTATATTAAATGAATAAAAGACCTTTGAATTCAGTACAATGTTATAGGAATGGTGGAAATAGTAGGAGCATCCCATATAACACTTATTGAATATATCGAATTACAGAAAAAAAATTCATAAAACATACCGAACATTATTTATGAAATAATGACTATTTTTTATGTCGACTGAAATGTAGAAATAGTTATATTTCAATGTGAATATTATGTATATTCATTATGAAACAAAACTGTAACGTGGTATTTGTTTTCACAACAAAAGTGACGTATTGGAAATACAGAAGTATATAAAATTACTTGCAATTATTTTGGAACCGTAGATTAAGTCATTGTTTTGAGAAATAAATTTTATTATATGATTATGAATCACATGACACTAGTTAATTATATCTCAAATAATTGAAGAGCTATGCATTCAATTAGTGGGAGCATCATAAGAATTGGTGAACTCTTCGAATTTATACATATAGATGTATGCAATCAGAAGTCGATTAATACTAAATCAGTTCCACGTACTTGGTTATATTCATTGATGATTATCGCCAACATGGATATGTATATTTGATACACATGTAGTATGTCTGCGATAAGATCATAGAATATAAAACGAAAGTAAATAAAATAACGTACAATAAAATAAAATGATTTTATTTGATCGAATAGGTGAGTATATTGGAAAGAGTTCCAAATGTACTTAAAAATGAATAAAGATTCAATCTCAAAGGTAACTCCTCCCTATAACACATAATGATGTATTGATAAGAAGTAATTAAACTTTGTTGGACAAAGCATGATTAATGATGAGTAAAGTTGAGATAAATTCTTTCTATAAGGTGTGTACTTAAGAGTAGTACACAAAATTAAAACTATTATCATCCAATGAATAGTTTACAGACCATATAAGATATAGGTTTATAAGAAACCCCTACATATCACAGGCAAAGTAGTTGGCTGGTTGTGCGAATTGAAAAAATGCACGTAATAATTGTATGTAAAGGATATTTTATGAATAATCCCATGAAAATTTTGAGAACTGTAGTCATTAGATGACTAATTTATGTTGTGAATGGAAATATTGTGAACTAAACGGTTTTATATAAAGCAATTCAAAAAATGTTTAGGAATATTCATTCCATTTTATTGAGAAACAACCATTGTTTTAAGGAATACCAACTTCATAGCGAAGGAATTTTTTGTGAAATCATTGGTATTAAATGGATTTGGATATGATCCAAGGATAAAACTGATTGTAGTTAATGGAATGAAATTAACCAAACCAGATTGAATACAACACATTAGAATGTCTAATAAGTATTCTTGTACATTGAAAAGAAACCGTGAGTTTCTTATCAATATTGAGAATACATAATCTTTGCTAGTCGAATAAACCGTTAAGAGTATTGACTCTATGATATGGTAGATGCGCAACTCTAAAATTTATTTCAAGTACATTATCAAAATATTATTTTGAAAGTTGTACCCAACGGATATGATCCATTGACCACAAATGTGTCTTTAAGAGAAAGACAAACATTGTTGGGATATAATGAGATACATTGATAAGAATAATATCTTAAATTTCAATTATTTAAATTAACTCAACAGGTTCATCGTTCAATGTGCTCAAGTAAGTGCGGATTTCATTCGCAAAGTTATCACATAATATGACTTTATGTTTTGGTATGTATGTGTTGAAATGGAAAAATTCTAATGTTTTAGGGTTAATTGTTTACATATAATAACCGAAGTTTCTTAAAGTCAACAGGAGCGATATTGAGTTTGTGAGTTTTAAGGTATGATCCGAGAACGAATACAAAAGTATAATTGAGAAAAGCATCAAAATTGAACAAGTGTTTTGATAGAAATATCAAATAGTTAGATTATCAATAAAAATGATGGGGAATTATTAACTCTAAAAATGGATCAACACCAAGAATAGTTTGTAGGAAACCCGTGAGACCAAGATCTAGCAGATAATGGTAACAAGAAAATAAACAACAAGAAGAAAGAGAGACACAAGGTTTTAAAGTGGTTCGGCAATCTTTGGCCTATGTCCACTTTATAGCCAAGTTTCTTATGGATTTTATTGAGATTACAAAGTGTTTGAGAGAGAATAAGTCACAAGTACAATGGTTAGACCGATTCTAACTCCTAAAATTGCCCAAAGATGATGCCTTGGTGATTATTGTGTAGAAGAAGAAGATAAGGAAGAGACAGAGCTTCCGCGCAGTGATAGCAGAAACCATATCCTGTTTTGGTTTCTCCTTGGTTTGCATTTAAAGTAGCAGCGGTCATATTAGGCCAGAATGAGAGTTTGAGCAAAGTCCAGAAGTCGACCCAAAGTGTGTGAGAAGTCGTGAGGATAATGAGTTGATGTGACATGTTGGCACCGACCTCTCATGTTGGCACCGACCTCTCATGTTGGCACCAACGTGTGGTTAACTCCAATCGGTTCGGTTTCTTTTGCATCCTTCATCCCACTCCGTTTTCAAGTGTCCCTTGTTGTCATAGTGGATAGATGATTGATGTTGATGATATTTCCTGCATTACTTGGCTTGTTCTGATGTTCTAACTGATATCTCTTCAATCTTGGTAATTACTTGTTTAGAATCCTTTGATATCTCTTGGGCGTGCATAAAATAGGAGAAAAAAAGACCGATGCAAAGTTTGAGTGAGAAACATGAAGGTATGAGAAGTTTCCACCGACTTCTAGAGGTCAGTACCGACCTGGTGTTCGCTCTGTTTTGTTTGAAAATTCTTTAAAGTGTCTCTCTACCCTATCTTGATGTTCTTCCAAGATTTCAAGTCGTTTCATCTTCATGTCGACGTTCTAGCTTCTATTATTTCTACTTGGTTAAAAACCCAGTTAACATTTGCCCTTAGAGTATGCTCATGTTGAAAACAAAGTGTGCTCTGAAATAAAACAAGTCATGGAATAGTATCCGATGAATTCCAACTGGTTATTTGAGTGCCGCCGCCTCAATACATTGCTTTTATCTAGTTTCAATTGATCAATTATATTCGTTGTCAGCTCTAATCCAGACCAAAACTTCTCTTTCTAATGTTGACGATATAACTTACAATCTAGAACTTATAGGCATCCTCTAGTTGTTTAGATTGGTTCGCTATGATGAGTTTGGACAACATCGAATGAAGCATAACATGTTGACACTGACCTCTCATGCCAGTACTGACATATTGACTTAAGAAAATTTTCAAAAGTTTTCTTATATGTTGACTTGTGTGGGCATATCTCCTTATGTTTCATTTCTTCCATCTCAGTGTCGAATTGCTCAAGTCTCCTACCAATTTTTTTAAGTGCCAAATTTGCTTCATCCTTCTTTTGCCACCACCATCGAGCTTCCTTCGCGTCGTCATCACCTTCCTTCGCTTCTCTATGCAACTCGCCATTACCTAATACAGCGCCATCTCCAAGATTGCCATCCAAATTTCTCGGGTCTGAATTCATTTGGAAATCATAGACGTCGAATTCAAGCTTGAGTCGATTGTAAGATGGGTGGTAGCGGATTTCAAGGTGATAATAGTTGAGGAGTGGATCAGGATCATGGCAGGTATTGATTTGGTAGTGGATAAATCATAGTGCAAGCAATTGGGGATGAACATTAGGGTTTGCTTAGATTGAATGCATATAATTCGGAAGAAAAGTTTGATTGTCTGATTTTGATTGTCCTGTCTATGAAATTGGCCAAGCTCTAATCATAGGATAGACTCCATTGTGTTTCCTTTTCCATTCCTGTACTTCCAATGATCTTGAAAAGAAAATACTTTCCATGTCGCTCTGTACAACAGATCCATTATCAATCATTTATCGATAATTGGTAAATATAGAAAGACAATTTTAAGACGCGATGCGACTTGTTTTACGAAGGCAAGCGAGCTATCTACATGGGATGGTTCGTTCGCAGTGTTCGGGACACTGGACTCATTCCATGTACATAATGCACCACATCTACCTCAATCAACACAAATGATCCAACAAGTCAATACATGTCGATTTCTTTTGGATTCTAGTTATTGGCAGCACGGTTTTCCTATTCCAAGTTAAACTTACCTGACTATGTTGAACGCTAAGTTCTGTTATTTAGAATGACTCATCGATCATATAGCTTCAAGCTTGGCGAAGAGTTATCTACACCTTGAGGGTGCATTCATTACAGCTCTTATTTTACCATCCATTCCAGTTGAAAACCAACCAACCTATGACCTTCGAATTTGAAGGCCAAATAGTATCAATTGACCCTATTCCGCGTCCATTGCCTTCATGGCTGGTTATAAAGAATCTGCACGGAGCGGGCGCCCACTACTTTGATAGCCAAGAAGCTTCAAAACATCTGCCTTCAATATGGAATTTCATATGACGATGTCCGCTTGCTGGCAGTAATTGAATTTGCTCACAATCCCCCACAGGGCTTCACAACATGCAGTCACTACATGTGCCTTGATGGCTCCATCCCTCCTTTCAATCCATTCTTAATGAGATTCCTACAAGAGGTCAGACTTACCCCAGTCTAGGTTCATCCAAACGGGCATGCCTTACTAAACTCGCTACATGTTCTCTTCATGCGGAGATTCGATCGGCCTCCACGGTTCAGTGAACTCACCATCTTCTCAAATTCAAGAGGAGGAAGGGCTACCCGTCCTTTATGATAATAGAAGCATGGATGAAGTGCAGCGTCATTTAGAAGCTTCGCAATAGTTGTTCTTACTTTAATAATGAATACCTTTTTGTTCGATACCCAGAAGGATTCAACCGTCTCTGGTTGAACGGAAGTAAGCTTCTTTCATTGGTCTCTTCTATATCGGAGTCAAAGTTTCAAACTTAACACGTGTCCCTCCCAGGTATTCCAAAGCGGGACAAGAGACTGGACAACGAAAAAATTCTTGAGTATTTAGAAGCCATTAGAGAAAGCCAATGCTCTACCAAGTTCATTTTGATGAATGAAAACTTACTAGAGTATGGACCACTCTCGCTTGGAAGAGTAGCCGACACTGAAGCTTCGACAAAGGGAAGCTCCAGATCGAGCACCCATCCTAATGCCCTGTCTCATAGCATTGACAAGAAATCTCAAGGGGAGGAAGAAGAAGGTGCCTAAGATGATGATCACGAGGAAGAGGCTACCGATATAGAGGCTGATGAGCTTGTGAGAGATGACGAGGAATGGGCCATTTAGATATGGTTGATGAACAAATAAAAGGTGATGCCCTCGGTCATGAGGGTGATAGTGGTAGAATTCCCCGATCCCGAAAAAGGACGTGTGACTTGTATGGAGGTCAATAAAAAAGCCGGCCATCGTTATAGAGGAGAATTAATTTGATGGCAATGACAGAGATTACCATGATAGCGAGGAAAGGGAGGAATCGTTCGGTGAGTCACCAGCAATGATTCCTAATCTCCCTTACTTTCTTCAGAACTTCTACCACCAAGGAGTTGAGTCCTGAGCTTCACATTTCCTCTCAAGAACAACTAACCACCGAAATTCCTCAATTAACTATAGGTCGAGCTGCTAAAACCCCTGTTGCAGATACGCCGTTCTCTAATTTTCTAACAGACATCTCCATTCGCATGAATGAATTCGGGAATTTCTCAATTATTGAAATGATAGGCGAGATTAGCTCGCATATCGACATATCTTGTAGTGCCTTTATAAGTAAAGATGGCAGGATTCCTACTTTGAAACCATGTAAATATAGTTTGTAGATTATACAGGGGGGACGTGGACATTACACACTCCACTTTAGGATCACGGATACACATTTCCGCACCAAGTTAGGTTTAGAATTCGAGAGTTAACTTTATCTTTTTTTTTGTTTAGATTCCATGGGTCATGGATTATACCATTAAATGCATCAAAATGCTAGCTCTTGCAAGGATCAAACTTCGAATCTAGCCCATCACTCTTATCGCGAAACTGACAAGGAGAGAAGTAAGAAAAAAGATGACGAGGCCCGCCACTTTGAGAGAGAGCGAGTGAGGGGAGAGAAGAGAAAAAGGGATCATAAAGGTGATGCCCTCAGCGATATGCACAAGCAACATAGGGATTCTCATGATCGCCACAGGACTTCACTATTAAGTGCTCCTCCCCACACCAAAGCTCAGACTACTACGATGTAGGAAATTCCATCCTCTCAGGTCATAACTACTGCAGCTACTACTGATTTTTCTGGTCGGGGCAGGAAGTTCACACTTCTACTGGGTCTGCCCTAGCTTCAAGCTACTTTCCCGTATCTCTTCTTGAATGGGGTCAAGTTTGATAAGAATATAAAGCCTACCAATATAGCTACTTCCCTTTGGAATCTCGAGGCGGTTCGCAAGGATTTGGAGGTTGGGTTCTAGTGGAAAAGTCTTGTATGAGCTCTTTCTGACGTTAACCGTATTAACTACCAGGAGAATCTTTCATTCGAGGCAGAAAGGGTTACTTACGGTAGAGTAATTAAGGATTGTGACAATAAGATGGCTCGGTTGAAGATTGAGAGAGATGCAGCCTGAAGGGGGAAACTACCAGTGATAAGCTTTTAGCTAAAGCAAGCCGGGCTCATGATAGAGAACTTATCATGATTAATGATCAGCTTAAATAAGCTCATACGGACTCTGACAAGTTGAAAGAGAAAGTCACTAAATGAGAGCAAGTTGTCAAGGTCTGGGACCAAACAATTGCTGAATAAGCTACCACCATTATTGAGCAAGCTATCGAACTCACTCGACATTTTGAGGGGCTTGTGAGACTAGCTAAGGAGAAATAACATATCGCATTTGATAAACTGGTGGTCGAGATCGACCATTTAGTCACACGATCGAAGCTCTCGAATCTTCAAGAGGAGCATGATGAAGTGATGAGCTAGATGTATTCCAACGTGTTGGATCTCTATACTTGCAATGTTATGAACAAGGGTAGTTTGAAGTGGCTCATAAATAATTATCCCCGGACTTTTACTATGGTTTGGGAAGAAGTATTAGTTAGATTAGAGCGAGGGGGGATATGCGATCTAAAGAGGAGTTAATGGTGGCTTATCTCAATTTTGAGGACATAGACTTCCTAGTGGCTGGTAGGGAGATTCTATGAGAAGAGAGAAGGAAGAAAGCCGCTGATGATGCTGCTAAAGCTCTTGCTGGCCTAAACTCTTCGAGTCAAGGTGAAATATATGTTCCTAAATCTCATAGACAAGCAACAACCATTCAGACGTCCATAGCTGTTAGTTTTGAAGATGTCTAAATGCATCCATCTTCCAAAGCTTTGGGTGAACCATATTTTTTCTCCAACTATCAAGCGACCCACTGAAATGGGGACCGGAGGAGGGGATTTCGAAGTTTAATTTCAGGAGCAAACTTCCAGTTTAGGTATTTCCTTTGTTTCTTCAGTACTCCAAAAGCTCCAGTTCATTCCAGAGTTCTTTACTAAACTATGCAACTGCATTTCCCAACTTGTAGGTCAACCGTCTCACCTACCTTCTCCTTTTGTCACACAGGGTTCGGGAGCCTCTACCATCTTTATCACTTCCACCGATATCTCCACAATGACTTTGAGTACAATTTATGTCTCAATCTCTACGCTTGGGCCCGATTTTGAGCAAATAGCTGCACCGCAGAACTTGGAGGATGTCCCTGTGTCTTTAGAAGAAGAGGTGGTAGTGACCAGTGAGTCAGACCCAACTTATAAGGAGATGGTGGAAGGGAGAGTGAAGAAGGAAAAGAAGGGGTTGTGGGCGAAGAAGGAGAAGGAGGAAGCAAAGCGCATGACTCTGACTACAATCAAGCTACAGATTTCAAAGGATGGAGACGTCGCTATAGGTGGTTCTGAGGGGTCTTGCCTTGGCATGGAAGGAAAGTCTACATGCTTGGAGGGTTTCATTACCCTTAGAAAGGAGAGCAAGAAGAACCGAATCGTTCGGGTAAGGATGGTAAATGTGGCCACGATGGAAAGAAGTAATGATGTAACCGTGTTCCATTGAAGAGGAGCATTTCTGAATTTTTTATATTTTTTGAGTCGATTGAGTCTGTATAAGTACAGAGTCTATATTTTCTGTTTTATTTGGTTTATTTTTGTTGCATGACATCTGAAACTAACCGGCGTTGTGCGGGAGTGGCCCTAGATGTTCGTTGTGTCTGTACATAAAATGCTATTAGTAATGAAAGATTATCATTTCTATTGTAATCTCTTTTGTGTACTTTTCCTGCATTCTATGTAACATGCTTGTTTAAATAGCTGCCTATGTATATGATACGATTGCCTGTATTGCAATTTCCTATATCATATACTCATGTGTCTATGCCATATCTTTATTTAACAATGTGTAAATGGTATTACCACAGTTATTTAGCATACTACATTACTTAGCTCTGTTATGATTTGCCAAAATACTCCCTTTGACATAACAGAACTGTAGTATATCTCAGTTTAGCCTGCCCTGATCATGCATTGGTATGTGTATGTCCCTTACTCCATAGGGTTTATTGATCAGAACTTAGGGTTCAAGCAAGTGGATAGAGATCGGCTGTTCTTAGCGACTCGTTTTGTTACTCACAACTTGGGTCGCATAGTAGAGTCGTGTCTTTATGAACCCGTGGCTCTGATGCTCGATTCCGAGCATTTCATACCTATACCATGATCGAATTCTTCCAAGTTCAATGTCAAGATCATGTTTGCACATTAGTTTCTATCTCCTGGAACTTTCAAACTGCTCTAGTACTTGGATTTTCAAGACATTGCTTAAGCAATGCTGATTTCCACCAATTATGTGAGTGGAAATTTTCTCGACACTGCTGGAGCACTACTGGTACTTAGAAAGTTTAGGTAAGCTCTCGGTATTACTAGGGTAACATTGATTACTAGAGAATAAAAGGATTTTCTAATGTTGTTGTGGCTGCACTGGTACTTAGGATATTCTAAATCAATTTCCCCATTGATCCGATAGTTTGAGGGTCTATACTCCCCACTTAGGGATTAGAAGTATTTTCTCGATTGTGTGGAACATGTGTTTGCTTACAATAACACGATTGCATCGGTTCCAAAAGCGATGCATGGCTTATTGGTGGCGCACGAGGGGTTTTGCATGCTTGGAGCGGTTTCATTGGTCCAAGCGGCGACGTGTAGCTTGTTGGTGGCACACGATGTGTATATGCGTACCCGAACACAGTTCCATCAGTTTAAGCAACGTCTTGAGGCTTATTGGTGGTGCATAAGGTGTATTGCATACTTGAACATGGTACCATCGGTTCAAGCAGCGTCGTGCGACATATTGCTGGCATTGAGATTATTGCATCCTTGAATGCAGTTACATTAGTTCAAGCAGCGTCGTGCGACTTATTGGTGGTGCATAAGAAGATGAGCCATCCCGACATTGCCGGCATAATGCCAATTCTCAAAAGGCATAGACCGATTTTCCTTATCGATTTAGTGATTTGAGTTGATTTTCCTATCGACTCGATTGTTTGCTTACAAGAATGCGGTTCCAATGGTTCAAGAAGCGAAATATATTATTAATAAAAGTTGAGGCAAGTCCTATCTATTTATGATGTCCCCAGTGTCCTGGATGGCTTATTATGAAAATAGAAAATGCATAGATAAGTATTTAATGTAGTAGTGCCACATGTATTTGTTCCAAACATGGGAATCAGAATCCCATCAATCATCGTCAGCTTGAATGTTCCATCTCCAATTTTCTGGCCGATGACATGTGTCCTGCCCAATTTAGGCCAAGTACTCTCGTACTCAGAAAGACCCATTTCAGGATGATATCTCCCACTTCGTAGGTATGGTTTTGAATCTCGATGTTGAAGTGTCGTACCACTCTTTTCTGGTGAGTAGCAGTTTTAAGCTCAGCTTCCTCCCTCTGGTCATTAATCTGGTCAAGTGATTTGAGTAGTAATTGCTTATTTTCTCTTTGAGTAGAATTCCTTCTATGATAAGAGGGGACTTCCAGTTCCACTGGTATCATAGCTTCTAGATCATAGCTAAAGCGAAGGGGGAGTACCCAGTAGCAGATTTGTGTGTCGCTCTGTAGGCTTATAGCGCAAGAGAAAGCTCAACAATCAAGTTCCCTTTATCTTTTATCAGCCATTTCTTTATGGTGTATTTGATGATATTTTCACTGCCACCACTTGCCCATTCTCCTACGAAAGCACTACCGTGGAAAAGCTCTTTTTGATCTGGTAACGCTTGTAGAAGTCTTTGAATTCAACACTCTCGAACTGAGTTCCATTATCTATGATGATTTTCTATGCTTCTCCAAACCTACAAATAATGTTTTTAGTCAAAAAGTTAATTACTTTTTTATTAGATATTGTGGCAAATGTTCCACTTCAACCCATTTCTTAAAGTAATCAACTGCAACGATGGTGTATATAGCTCCTTCTTTTACTATTAGTAACTTACTAATTAGATCAATTCCTCAAATAGCAAACAGCCATGGACTGACCATTTGCATAAGTTCCATAGATGGGGTTCATGGAATCTTCACGTATCTATGGCACGATTGCATTGTCTGGAATAGTTTTCCACTTCTTGCTTTATAGTTGACTAGAAGTATCCATATCGTAGAGTCATTTTGGCTAATGTTTTCACCCCGGTGTGGTTACCGCAACTGCCTTCACGAATTTCCATAAAGATTTTCTTGATATCATTCTTAGTCACATACCTGAGTAGCGTAATGGAGAACCCTCTTTGGTACAGTACTCCACCTTACATTACGAATCATGGTGCCTTCCCAAGGAGCTTCTTTCATTCGTTTCGATCCCTTAAGAGTATTCCTATGAGTAGGTGATCCTTGATCGACGTCATCCATGATTCCTCTTCCACGGTTTCTAGAATCAAATTGACATCCATCTGAACTAAGCTGGAGGGCAATAATACTTCCACTGGAAGCAGTCCTAGCGACTACATGTCTGCAGAACTGGCCAGCTTAGCCAAGTGATCAGCCTTCACATTCTGTTCCCAAGGAATATGAGCTATTGTGTAATGTATGATATCATTGAGTAATTCTTATGCCTTTAATGGGTAAGGGGCGAGGTTTGCACCCTTAGCCTAATACTCTCATTTTAGTTGACATACAACTAATGGAGAGTCACTGTATATATATGGTGACCTTTAATTACGAGTTCCTTCATAATTTTCGGGACCATTATTAACGCTTCGTACTTTGCTAGGTTGTAAGTAGCAGGAAATTCTAACCTTAGAGCATAACAAATCGATCTTCCTTTGGGATTTTCAAGCATACCTCCCGTTCCTGAGCAATATTCGTTTGATTCACCGTCAATAAACAATTTCTATTATGATGCTACAACAATTGTGCCCTCCTCATCGTCACCCCTAATTATGAACTTGGCTTGAAGTCAACCAACGCATGTCCGTTAATCACTCTTCATGGATGATAAGTCACATCGCATTGGCTTAAGTCAATATTCCATTTCAGAAGTCGTCCCAAAGTCTCGGGTTTATAAAGTACATTTTTCAAGGGTTGATCCGTCAATACCTTGATAGGGTGAGCTTGGAAGTACGGTTATAGCTTCCTTGATGTTATCAGCAAGTAGTATGCTAACTTTCTAACTTTGGCTAGTTTCGTTTAGCTTTGGTGAATCATTTGTTGATGTAATAGATAGGTCATTGAATCCTAGCCTCCTCATGCACAAGTGTTGCACTTAGCGCATAGGCTGACACTGCCAAGTAGATTAATTAATCTTCCTCATCTACTGGTTTAGATAGGACTGGTGATGTCTCCATGTGTCGAATAAGTTTCTCAAACATTATCTAAGAGTCTTGATTCCAGTCGAAGTTCTTCTTACCTTTCTTTAATACATCGAAGAATGGTATACATCTGTCCATTGCTTTGGATATAAAGCAACTCAATGCTTCGATCTTCCCATTCAGACTCTACAACTCCTTTTTTGTCAAGGAGTTCTAACATTTCGTAATCCAACGATATGTTCTAGAATGGCCTCAATGCCCCTTGCGTTTACTACAAACCTGAGATACTTTCCTGATGAAACACCAAATGAGCACTTCACATGGTACAGTTTATCCTATACTTCTGAAGGACTTCAAACATCTCCTAGATGTTATCCAAATGATTTCAAGATACTCGTGTTTTCACAAGCATGTCATCCATACATACCTCCATCATCCATCTGATTTGATTCTTGAATATTGTGTTTACTAATCTTTGGTAAGTAGCATCAGCATTATTTGAGCAAAATGGCATTACGCGATAATAGTATAGTCCCAAGTCGGTAATGAAACTGGTGTTCTTCTGATTGGGTTCATGCATCATAATCTGATTGTATCCAAAGTAAGCATCCATAAATGGAAGCAACTCATATCTGGTGGTTCCGTCAACTAGCAGGTCGACTCTAGGTAGGGGAAAGTTATCCTTCGAAAGAGCATTATCCAAGTCCAAGTAGTAGACACAAGTCCGCCATTTACCGTTCGATTTCTTAACTGGTACAGGGTTTGACACCCATTCAGGATATGTTGCATCGCGGATAAAGCCGTTGGCCAATAGCTTATCCACTTCATCCTTCAAAACAATAGATCGCTTCGGACCTAGACTACATCTCTTTTTCCTTACCGGTGTGAATTAGGGGTCGATATTAAGTGCATGAAATTCTATTTTCAGTGATATCCCACACATATCGTAATTCTTCGAAGCAAACACATCCAGCTTGGCACGAAGAAATTTTATCAGTTCATTTTGCATCTTAACCCCAAGCTATGATCCTATCTTCAAGACCCGAGTTAGGTCATCTATGTCGATAGGGATAGAAACCGTAAAATCTTTCGGTGCTGCCTGTTTATTCCCTACACTCTTCTTCCTACAAGTAGTCAAATCCTTTATGCTAATCTTCAACTAAGCAAGCGTTTGTCAGAAAAGGATGTTAACCAAACCTCCACAGTCAACCAATACTCTACGCATAATTTTTGGGCCAATTCTAATTGTTACAACCATTGGATCGAGATTTGGTGCCTCTATACCTTTAGTGCCCCGGTTTCAAAATACGATATCATCAGTTATCGGCTTCTATTGTTTGGTCGAGGCTTCATCTTCAATGACATAACAGATTTCCTTAGGATCGAGCTTCAAAGAACTAGTGTATCGCTTCATCTAACCTTAATTCTTCTGCATCGAGTGAGGCCCTCCAGTGATGGTACTTATAACGAGTCTTTGATCAGTTCAACGAGTCCCTTCCTCGTTGGGTTGGCCTAATTTCCTTGATTGCTTGGAACTTGGGGTCAAGCGGGTAAATTAAAATTCCATGGCTTCTTCACATACTGTTGGAGCCAGTCATTCCTTATTAGTTAACTTGATTAAGTCCTTCAGACGCCCACATTCATTTGTGTTATACCCGCGAGTCTTGTAAAAGCGACAAAACCTACCTGATTTTTTTATTATTCAGAAGCTCCCCCACTTGGGTGGTTTGTTGTATCACTCATTCCTTAAGTGGCAAGGTAGATGTTTACCAAGCTATCATTCAATGGCGTATAATATTCAAGTCTGAGATTCCTTTGATGTTTCCCAATTCCGTTGTGCCTACCAGAGTTCTGATTCCTTTCTTCTAATTTGAATTCTTTCTTGTTGTAGCTCCAAACTATTTCAGTCCTGCTTAACCTTGAAATTTCTCTAAACCATTTCCTTTAGTTGCTTACCGAAAGATATGCCTTCGACCATACTTACCTCTTCCAGTCTTAGAAATTGGTTTGCCTTTCGATCGAATTCCTCCATTGTAGTGGGATGTTTCATTTTAATCCATCTACCAAAATCCATATCTGGGTGAATGGCTCAGACCAAAGCCACAAAAATCATATCCTCTTTTGGATTGCTCACCTCAGTAACTGTAATGTTGAACCAGTTCGTGAAAGATTTTAGTGATTCATAGGGTTCTTGGGAAAAGCTAGATAACAACATAACATCTTTTGGTTGTGCAGTATGAAGTCCAAATAGTTCTAAAAACTTTTATGCTAATTTTTCGAAACTAGAAACATATTTCGATGCAATTCTAGCAAACCATATAGAAGCAACTTCTTCCAAGAAGATAGGGAAGTATCTACAATGGATAGCATCTGTTGCCCTAGCTCCATCCATATGCCACTCAAATTTGTACAAGTTTTGTTTAGGATGTGACGTTCCGTTATACGATGGCATAATTGGCATAGTGAACTTCTTAGGATATTCTTCCTTTAGAACGTTTTCAGTGAATGGAGTTCGACATGGTGCGGAACCCCAGTCTTCATTCTTTCTGCCCCTACTCTCTTCCATTAACAGTTTGACCATGTCGGTGATGTACTCTCGCTATCACGGTGGTCTACAAGTCTACTGTCAGGGGCTATATTGAATGTTTGACTCCACAAACTATCTCAGTTTACCAAATGAAGCTTAAGTTCTCCGTTTTTTGGGAGAACCACTCCTGCATGGTCTCATTGGCATACGGTTAGTTTGACTAGGGCAGTTTGAACCTCATTTTTGGCATTTTTTTCTATTTACGTCAGTGTTCAGTTCCAACCTATCATCATTAAGTTATATGCCATCTTTAGAGTCAAAAACAAGTATTGCGTTGTTCACTTGACGAGTGTTCACTCCAAGATTTGGATTTGCAGTAGGCTTCTTTCCAGTAGGAGGATTTCTTCCATTGCCTTCTATTACGATTCCTGCAGCTCCACCAACAAGGTCCTTTTGCTTTTGTTTATAGTTTCTCTTGTTTCAGCATGAAACAGAGGAATTCTCTTATTCTATAACAGCTACAGGTTCTTGTCTAGCTCCCGAAGCATTCGGTGGTTGTAGTGCTAGCAAAGCATCCATCTTATCCATAAGAACCTTTTGGCCATCGACCATTTTCTAGTTAAGTTCATTAACCATCTGGTTAAGCTCTACTGTAGTCACAACATTCTGTTGAGTGGAGGAACTTGGGGCAATATTTCTAGTATTAACCTTGGTTCAATGATTGTTAGCATTATTTACTTCAGTTTGGTCATGGTTATGTCATCACCACCAACTGTTACTCTTGTAGATCTTCTAGAAGTGGTCTTTTGTTCTTTAGGGCCATTAATCTCCAACGACAAGCCTACGTATCTTTAAGGAAAATTCCCTAAATCTAACAACTGGATCTCTTCTAACCTAAAATAGCAAGCTAGACCTAAGCCTAGATTCAGATTTCCTCGGTGAAAGCACCAAAACGTTAACGTTAAAAATGGATCAACACCTAAGAACGAAATGTAGGAAATCTGTAAGACCAAGATCTAGTAGCTAATAGAAACGGTGACGGAAAATAAACAACATAAGAAAATGAGACATATGGTTTTATAGTGGTTCAGTAATATTTGGCCTACGTCCACTTTACAACATTGTTTCTTATGGATTTGATTGAGATTACAAAGGGTTTGAGAGAGAATAAGTCATAAGTGTAGGGGTTTGACCAATTCTAAGTTCTATAATTGCCTAAAATATTCGTCTTGGAGACTATTGTGCAGAGGAAGAAGATGAAGAAGGAACAGAGCTTCCATATAATGATTGTAGAAACCAGATCCTATTTTGGTTGCTATATAGTTTGTATTTATAGTGGCAGTAGTCGCATAAGGCCAGAATGAGAGTTTGAGCAAATTCCAGAAGTCAACCTAAGAGTATGAGAAGTCGTGAGACCAATCGTGTTGATATGACATGTTAATACCAACCACTCATATTGGCACTGACAAGTGTGCTTAACTCCAATTGGTTTGGTTTCTTTTGTATCTTTCACCCTACTCCATTTTGAAGTGTCTTATGTTGTCTTAGTGGATAGATGATTGATATTCATGATAGTTCTTGCATTACTTGGCTTGTTCTGCTATTCTAACCGCTAACTCTTTAATCTTGGTAATTGGTTGTTCAAAATCCTTAGATATCTCTTGGGCACACATAAAATAAATAAAGAAGGACTTATGCAAAGTTTGAGTGAGAAATATGAAGGTATGAGAAGTATTCACCGACTTCCAGAGGTCGGTACGACCTCGGATGTTGGCTCCATTTTGGTTGAAATTTATCTAAAGTGCATCTCTGCCCTATCTAGGTGCATTTTCAAGATTTCAAGTCATTTCGTCTTCATTTGGACGTTCAAGTTTCTGTTTATTTCTGCTTGGTTAAATACCCGGTTAACAAGAAGCATGTGCTCGTAAGAAAGAAAGTTAAAAAGGTACGTGGATATTTCTAAACCATAAGTTAACAACACACTGCTGATTTTTAATAATGTATTTGTGTTAAAATTAGCTTTAGTTGTAATGCTCGACATTGGATTAATAAATGGTATCTTTTAAAGTAAGTACAAAAGATGTTCCCAAATAATGTGCAAGGATACCTTATTAAAATGTTTAATACGCAACATGTAAGATTGATTCCTCATGCATTGGCAACAAAAATTATCGTACATGTAAAGTTTTCTATGATATCATGATTTATTTATGTATTTGATGCATGAAGCAAATATCAAATCCAAATTAATATCACTAAATGATTGTTTGAAGTTTGTTCTTGTGTATTTATCAAATACAAGAGAATTGTTTAAACAACGAACTCCTTATGAAGGAGCGCTCGAACTCAAAATTTCAGAAGTGATATTGAGTATAATATGTCAATAATAAATTAAATTTAAGAATCTTGAATTTGGAAATGTTCCAAATGAAAGGATGTGGCTGATTCAATGAAAAGGCTATGTACATCACCTTGAATAGCGCCGCAACAAAAACAAGCCTACGTATCATCAAGGCAAATTCCCTAGATCTAACAACTGGATCTTTTCTAACCTAAAATAGCAAGTTAGACCTAAGCCTATATTCAGATTTCCTCGGTGAAAGCACCAAAATGTTAACGTCAAAAATGGATCAACACCTAAGAATGGATTGTAGGAAATGTGCAAGACCTAGATCTAGTAGATAATAGAAACAGCGAAGGAAAATAAACAACAATAAGAAAATGAGACATAAGGTTTTATAGTGGATCAATAATATTTGGCCTACGTCCACTTTATAGCATTGTTGCTTATGGATTTGATTAAGATTACAAAGGGTTTGAGAGAGAATAAGTCACAAGTGTAGGGGTTAGACCAATTCTAAGTTCTAGAATTGCCTAAAGTATTTGTGTTGCAGACTATTGTGCAGAGGAAGAAGATGAAGAAGGAACAGAGCTTCCATATAGTGATTGCAGAAACCAGATCCTATTTTGGTTGCTATATAGTTTGTATTTATAGTGGTAGTAGTCGCATTAGGCCAGAATGAGAGTTTGAGCAAATTCCAGAAGTCGACCCAAGAGTGTGGGAAGTCGTCAGACCAATCGAGTTGATGTGACATGTCAGTACCAACCACTCATGTTGGCACTAACATGTGTACTTAACTCCAATTGGTTTGGTTCTTTTGCATCTTTCATCCTACTCCATTTTGAAGTGTCTTATGTTGTCTTAGTGGATAGATGATTAACGTTCATGATAGTTCCTACATTACGTGGCTTGTTCTGCTATTTTAACTACTAACTCTTTAATCCTGGTAATTGGTTGTTCAATATCCATATATCTCTTGGGCACACATAAAATAAGTAAAGAAGGACTTATGCAAAGTTTGAGTGAACAATATGAAGGTATGAGAAGTATCCACTGACTTCTAGAGGTCGATACCGACCTCTGGTGTTGGCTCCATTTTGGTTGAGATTTCTTTTAAGTGCATCTCTACCCTATCAAGGTGTGTTTTCAAGATTTCAAGTCATTTAGTCTTCGTTTGGACGTTCAAATTTCTATTTATTTCTACTTGGTGAAATACCCAGTTAACAGGAAGCATGTGCTCATAAAAAAGAAAGTTAAAAAGGTACGTAGATATTTCTAAACCATAAGTTAACAACACACTGCTGATTGTTAATATTGTGCTTGTGCTAAAATTAGCTTTAGTTGTAATACTCGACATTGGATTAATAAATGGTGTCTTTTATAGTAAGTATAAAAGATGTCGGGAACGTCCCAAATAATGTGCAAGGATACCTTATTAAAATGTTTAATATGGAACATGTAAGATTTATTCCTCTTGCATTGGCGACAAAATTATCACACATGTTAAGTTGTATATGATATCATGATTTATTTATGTATTTGATGCATGAAGCAAATATCAAATCCAAATTAATATCACTAAATGGTTGTTTGAAGTTTGTTCTTGTGTATTTATCAAATACAAGAGAATTGTTTAAACAACAAACTCCTTATGAAGGAGCGTTCGAACTCAAATTTTCATAAGTGATATTGAGTATAATACGTCAATAATAAATTCAATTTAAGAATCTTGAAGTTGGAAATGTTCCAAATGAAAGGATGTGGCTGATTTAATGAAAAGGCAATGTACATCACCTTGAATAGCGCTGCAACAAAAACAATCTATATTTAAATAAATGCATAAATATATAACTGAGTTAAGGGTTATTCCAAATGTTGAGAATCCTATAACATTGTTATATGGTAAAAATGTCATGGTATGGTCCATAAAAAACCTAAAGCACAAAAAATGAAAACATAGCAGCACACCCGTTTACTTAGGGACTTGCCCAATTGGTCTTGAGAAAATCGACTGAAGAAGTTGGAATAAGATTGAATAATTTACCCCTGGTGCAAGTGGATGATTGATAGAGTTAAGGGTATGCCCTAGAGGCAATTATGTAATTTGTTACATATATCTAACTTGATAACCAATCTTTTTCAAACTAAAAGGTGTTTTCTTTCTATTATATACTTGATATAATGTGTTATATTAATTAATTTACATAAAAGTATATTTAATAGAAAATTCATAAATGGTATGTTTTATGATAGTAGTTACGTAATGTTGTAACCGTGAGTAATTTATCACAATGAAAACAAATATACAATTTTAAATATTCCTAATCAGGATATATCAAGACTGAATATTGATACATCTGTTAAGACTAGAGTACATAACGCTCTCTAAATGTAGGGTTGTGTGTTACTTATGAATGTAGGGGGCACCAAAAGGTTACATACTAATAGTTATTGGATACCATAGACCGACTCACTCGATAGTTTTCTGTTGGTTAATATAACTAAGGTTAAGCAGAAAATATCGATGTGATTAATTTACATAGTTCTCTCGACTTGAGAATACTCTTGACCATCAAAATGGAAGCTTCGCTTTAATTATAGTTAAAACATGGCACGATGTCCACTGGACGACTATAATTGGCTTGAGTGGAAGCATTGGAAGCAAAATACTATTCAAGAGATGATTTGTCTCCTCAATTATACGAGGTTAGTATCACGGTCAATTGATGCCAACTCAAAGCCAAACTCTGGCCAAAGCAATCAGTTAATAAGAATTACTATTATTGAACCAAGAATATTGTGTTTGGATTATAAAGTTGAATGTGGATGAAGAGAATTACTATATATAATTATCACTATCGGGTACCACTAATAATAAGTAAATTTGGCTTTTACCAAAAGATGTATAAGCGATAAGTTCAGCTAAAATGTCACACCACCTACTAAGCGATGTGTGAACAATTAATATTCGACTAGTTTAATATTAATCACTAACTGACCTTTGAGTCGCATAATCGAAATAATGAATGCTCTGAATGAACCACATGATTTAATTAATTTATGATCATTATAAATTAATTGATATTTATGAAATATTAACTACTAAATTTTATTTAATTCGTTTGAATGACATTAATATTTAGTAAAGTGTGTATATAAAAGTTAAAAAGGTGCATGTTGATATATGATATCTTTAAAGTGTCTAAATTTGGTATAAACGAAATAAATACTAAAAAAGGAAGGGTTTTTTATAAAGTAAGTTAATTAATATTCATGAAATTTTATTATTAAAATTTTATTTGAACTTATTTGAATAACATTAGCACTTAATATAGTGCGTATATAAAAGCACACACATTTGAGTTGGATTTAAATGGGGCTGATGTTGATGGGATTTTGGACATTTTTGAAGGCCCATGTGGTACCATCTATGGCTAGCCATGCATGTAGAAGAGAGAGGGGGTCTGATCGACATTTAAAAAGGAATTAAGGAGGAAGTTTTCAGGAATGAAGAGAAAAGATTTCTCTATATCTTTAATAATAGTTGCAACAGCTTTGGTGTCATGCTTTTTGGTATCAACGTGAACAACCAAAAATGCCCATCTATATTATTAAATCTTAATCATTTAAAAATAAGATCCAATATTAAACTTCTTTTACAAATTCAAACGACCATAAAATTAGGATCTAAAAATTAACATGTTTTACAAATTCAAAACACTTCTAAAAATTGAATCTAAAACTAAACTTCCTTTACAAATTAAAAATATTTCTTTACAAATATACAAATCTTAATATACTTGAAAATAAAAAATCATTTTTTATAGATTTAAACTTATAAATTTTTTAAGGAAAATAATTCACGCATGAAATGCATGTCGTAATACTCGTAAACATATTATTGCGAAATATCAGAAACCCCTGGATTTCCTTTTAAATTAAAGTTAGAATTTAATTTGTTACTGTATATTAAAGCATATACTAAATTATAAATTTTAACATAAAGTTGTTCTATTAATCTTAAAACATTATTTACAATGATTTGTGTATTTATGTGTGTGTGATTATATACGTTAATTTGAATTAAAATTTATAAGACGGACTTTTATGTAAAGTCGTAATTTTTAATCTTAAACCCTTTTAGCGTTGAAACTAGGTTCAAATATTTTTTCTTTAATTTTAAACTTATAAAGTAGTGAAACAATTTTAACACATTTATATGTGTAGGTCTATTGTATATAAATGTATACATATGTATATATATGTATTTTAAGTAATACTATGGACAGTAAAGACACATATGAAGGAAACATCATCTTTGTACACAATTTGGTACATTGCATTTGCACCATTTACTTTAGAGTATATTTAAATATATTCTTAATATTTGCTAAGTGTGTTTTGGTGATTAATGCCATTTACTAATTATTTAATTTAATTAGAGGGAAAAATTAAAAATTTATTCTCCCTTTAATTAAACCATGCATCCTCACATTAATTGAATAAGTTAAAAAGGAAATGAAAGGTTTCCTTCGTAAATTAAAATAACAAGTAATAGTCACACATAAATGCAGCATTTAAGAGCATATTTGATATATTCTAATTTACGCAAATACCAAAATAAAAATCTTTTCGAATCAATCAAATAAAATTAAGATTGTGTTTAAAGGAAAATTTAGATAAGATCTAAATAGATTCTGCATAGGCCCAACGCAGATTCAAAATAGTAAAGTTTTTGAAATTCAGTCATTTCTTCCACTATGGGTTGGCCCAGTTCTAACATTATCTGTGGAAGTTTGTTGACGACTCAGGTGTGATGATTACACCGGATCAGGTAGAAGATGTTGAGGTAGAACCATAAGTTTTTATATCTTATAGGTCGCTTTGCATTGTTCGTACGATGCAAAACAATTTAGGAGAAAGACGATGAAACTAGTTAAGGTACAATGGAGCAGAAGTGATGATGGTTGTACATAGAAGACGAAGAAGGGCATGAGGACTAGGGGTCGGAGCTCTTTAAATGGTAAGACCCAACGTTTATCCTATCTACTTTCACCATTGTATATTATATTTGATAAGTTAGTATCTCGTATGCTAGGATTAGTTCACTAAACTATTGGTTGCATAGCTACTTGTTTAAGATATTTGATGGTTGCTTTTGATGGGGAGGCATGTTGGATGACCATGGCTGCTTATACTTTGGCTTGTTCAGGAATTTCGAGGGTGAAATTCCTAAAGGGAGGAGAATGTAACGACCCGTATTTTACATATCGGAGGATCATAAAGTATTTTTATTTTATTCATATGAGGTCATATGATTCTATAATTTTGAGATATGACACCTAAGTACATTTTACACACCTATGATTTTCCTGAATTTCAATATGACCATTTTGATCCTAAACATCTTGTTTGGACTAAAACTTTTGATAGGAGTCGAATTAAATCTCAAACCTGTTCCATTGCTTTAGGATGATTATTTTCCATTTTGTAGTGTAATCATAATAATAAACGGACTTACAGTTAGGAAGTTATGACTGTTTTAAGTTTTAACAGCAGTTAGCCAGAATTAATGTGTAATTAATTAAGCCCATTAGTTGGCTCATTTGTCTAATTAGAGATTACCACAAGTATGGGTTGTACGAGTCAAATTAGAACTTTTCCCTCTCATTCCAAATCAGGTATAAACCCTAATTAGCCTTAGATTTATCCTAATTCGTCTAAATCGCTCTCTAAATAAACTAAATTAGAGATTAGAGATTAGAGATTGGATCCTAAATTTAGAGATCATAGATGTGCTTGATTTGGATTGCTTTTCTTCGTTGTTCGGATTAGTTCTACACAAAAATTGGTTGAATTTGGTAATTAGTTAATAGTTTATGATTTCTCCCAATCGTATGCATGTGTATATGGTAGAATTATAGATTTTAACATGACTTTGATCCTAAAATCCTTTTTCTAGCTTTAGTAACATGTTAACATATGTTTACGCCCTAAGTTGATAAATTCTAATATGATCGCCAGGAATTGTTTAGTAATTTACCACATTCATGTTAATATGTTCATTATTGCTTAGGTTTGGATTATAAATTGCTTGATTGTCATAATTTTATGTGTTTTTCATTTGATTGATTGTATGGCATGTATGAATGGATGTAATTGTTGTGATTCTATGCTTGTATGTTATGGTTTGATGTTGTTTGCTAATGTATTGGTTGTTTCGAAAGATAGGTTGGTGAATTAGGAAAATCAGAGGCAAAGTTGGTCGAAATTGAACGAAACTTGAAGGGAAGGCTTTAGAGAGAACCAAGTGCCTATGGTATGATTCACACCTAAATTAGAGATAAAGGGAAGACTAGGTAACGAGTCATCAGGATGAATCAGCACCGAGTTATGGTGGTTGAGCCTATGACTTGGTCATTTGCATAGGTGAATAGAGCTTGGTTTGAAGGAGTGGTCCCATAGCAAGGTGTTGAAGATTCTGGACAAGTTTTGGATGTATACCGAGTTATCTCTAGAACTAGGAGAAGAGGCTTTGGATTGAGTGGTGAGTTATCAAGGATGGATGGATCGGGGTTTGAAGCACCTGGAGAAAAGTGGTAGAGGCATGGAAAAGACAGTAGCCAGTAATTGGCTAAAGTTTATAACTTAGTACCAAGTTATCTCGATGAGACGATACTTTTCAAGGCAAGTAAAGGATGCTTTGAAGATCATGCTAGAGGTGTTCTCTCGTTGGTATCAGGTTGGATGACGATGTAACAACATGATGAATAGCTAGAATCTTTGGATGTTGGCTCATGTCGGGAGTATATTCCAAAGATGGGGGCACATAAAGGAGTGAGCCGTATGATCAGGAAACATGGATGGGTCCCTTCTGAATAAGGAAACTGGATTGAGCAAGAATGGCTCAGTATCCAAATGGAGGAAATGTGGAGTTGGAAGTATGTGCTAAGGAATATTTGATGCATAAATTGTTTTATGTTGTACTCGAAGCAGGGGTATTGTAAGTAGGGACGCCGATCGATCGGTTGCAAGGATCTGAATACCCAGGACCAGTGGTTTTGGGTCTAGTATCCAGCTTTGGACTGCGAGATACAAAAGTACAATGGAGAACTAAAATTTCCAGTAATCCCTGGCAGTAAGGAAACCATACGAATTATCATATATTCAGAGCACGGAGTTGAGTGATAATGAGTCTTGTTTGATGGATGTTATGGTTGCTTTGGTTGCTTTCCTTAACGAGTTATCACTCAGGGATATCATTGGGAGTAGGTACTAGAGATAGGGATGTTTGGACATCCACTATGGTATGTTGTATTGTACCTTTATGATATTACAGAGTAGCATATTATACTGTTATATGCCGACTCTTTGGTTGTAGGAACAAGTCAAGTATGGCGTGTGTACTCTTGCTCCTTACCATATTTACCTATATAGTATTTTTAGATTAATTTACCACTCACACCAGACTGTTGTCTAACCCAAGGTTTTATGCGTTTCTTGTTATTATTTGGGTACTCTTAAATGAGTAAACCAGGTAACAGGTCTAGGTGATGCAGTAGCTGTACAAAAGATGAGCTAGATAGAGTTATCTCATATTGTATACTTATATAGAGTCTATGCTTATTCTGTTGTGCAACACTGGGGAGCCTTAGTAGTGACTGCCTATTACTTGTATTCGAGATAATTGTTGAGTTTATTTCCATTGTATAAACTCTATGACATTTGATGTATAACTCTATGATACTACGCTCTGATGATTAGTTCACATCATTATTATTATTACTACTACTACTATCTCTTCTATTATATCTGTGATATTATATTTTATCCACGCGCTATAAGATATGATAGATTATGTGCTATGTCTTATTATTATTCTCTTGGTAATCGTCCTATATCGGCCTTGCTCGATTAAAGCCCACTATTTAGTTATCTGTGTCAGTGGTACAAGGAGGTCATCACAACAATCTTTTCAAATCATGCATATAATTTTTGGCACAAGTTTAGGCTGTCTAGTATAGTGTGGCTATGTTAACCGAATTAACATAATGGGGTTTTTATACTAGTTTAGGACGTCTAATATCTTTACGTTTAGTTAAACAATGAACATAATGGGTTGATAAGTGGGATGAGCTTGTGGGATGGCTATTTGGGGATACTCATGAATCGTTGACATCTGTCACATCTTCTTACAAATTTCCTCGCATCCTGAAGCACTATGAGCCAGTAATAACCAGTAACAACCCTAATTTTGATTAACATTATTTAGAACATTTAATTAGTTAAATAAAATAAGATAATGTAAATGGTTAAGGAAATTGAGATCTGAATAATAGAAGGTAGTCGTGCCTAGTAAAACAATGAACAAGAGAGAATTAAAATGAAATAGTTAGTGTAATAGACAAGGGAGGGGTGGGAATAAGATATATTCATATACCCTAAACCCTCAAGTCACTTTTAGTTTACACGTTCACAAACTAAAACTAAACCAAGAAGAGGCTGGCCACCATTAGGAGAAAGCAAGAGAAAGAGAAGCAAAAATCAAGAAGAAGAAAGTTTAATCAATCTAATTCAAGAAACAATTCTCAAGCACCTTAATCACAAGCTAAAGGTGAATAACAGGTTACATCTCATATTTTCTTATTTTCGGTTTTAGTTCAAATCCAAATTTATTTTGCAAATGATTTGTTGTGTTTTGATTGTTTAAATAGAGATATATGCTTGTTGACGATTTATGTTATTTCACATAAATTTTATGATAAGGTTTAACATGAAATACCAATAAAATGACATCCAAAAGCCTTGCGATTTTGATATAGGGTCGAAAAAATTATTTTAGAGATGTGTTTCAATTTTCATAATTTTCTGAGTTAATATGGATTTATCATGAATTTTCTAGTGAAGAAATTGGTTAAATTGGGTTTAAAATTAATTACGGTTATTTTATACTAGCTTTAGGTCATAAATTTATATATATAGGAAAACATATTAAAAGTGGTTTACGGGAATTTTTGTAGAATTTTCCTAAGTGTTTTAATAAGTATATAAAATTATTTAAGGTATGGTACGTAAATGTTTTATATGCTTATTAAAGGGGAAGGGGCAATTTGTAAATGTTTTAAATTATTAACCTCTGTTGATAGCATTTCTAAAAAAGATTTTGGAAAAGTATCGGCAACCAATCATATGTTGAAAAACAAAGCAGGTTAAAAGAAATTGCTTTTTAAAGTTAAAAAAATCAGTTTTTATAAGGTTTTTGATGTTTCGCCACTTTTGGCAGCCACCTTTCGACCATAGACTTCCGCCTTCACCTTAGTCGAAACTAATGCACCATGTATCATGGACTTGGTACGTAGTATATTGGAGATAGACGAAAGGTATAGAGTCGAAATAGGGCTTTCGAAGGGGTCGAGACCTTGTTTTGCTTTCAAAAGGAAATGCCGCTTGTTTTGCTTTCGAAAAAGAATGCTTTCAAATAAGATAGCTTCCGGCTTGGTCAAATGTTTTAAAGAAAATGGATTTCGAAGGAGGTTGCCACCTTTGTTTTAAAAAAAAGCTTTGAAGAGGTCGAAACCCCTACTGTTGCATCCTACCTTTTGAAGCAACGCCTTCGAAAGGGTTCTTTCATTTAGAACCCTGAGCTGCTTCCAAATGCTTTCAGAGGGGTTGGTTTGACACCATCTACTTCTTTTACTCAAGAAATTGCTTTCGATTTAGTTCTTTTTAAGACCCTTTTTGAGATTTTGAAAGTTAAACCCATGGGTTTCAAAAGGAATGGTTTTAAAGGGTTTCGAAAGGTTTTCCATATATTTTCACTTGAACCTAATACTTTCGAAAGGTTTGATTTATGAAAAGGACTTACTGCTTTTGAAATACATGTAACAAAGTTCTCAAGGGGATGGCTCCCCAATGTTTTCGAAAGGTTTGTCTTAATGTTTAAATGGAGGGTTTTCGATGTTTTCGAAAGGCATATTTAAAGTGTTTTGAGAAGAGGATGTCTAAGGTTTTATAAAGCTTTCGAAAGGACACTTTCAATGTTTTCGAATGGTCTATTGTAAATGGTTTTGAAAGGTATGTTTTGCCCTAAGATTATAAAGTAAAGCAATTTAATTTTATCGAAAAGGGTACTTTCAATGGTTTCAAAAGAGATTGTTTAAAGATTTAAACAAAGGTTTTATTGTTTTCATCAACAATGTTTTGTGTAAAGTATATATAATATGGCAAAGTGATTTGAGTAAAGCATAAAGTATATTTTCCTTATTTAAGCATGATTTTAAGGTTAAATAAATTTGAAAAGGTTTTCAAGGAAAATTTGATGGGGCAGTTTATCTTAAGTAAATGACTTGGATATTAGAATAACAGATGGGACTAGTATGAGTCATGCCCCTATATTTTAGCTAGTAGCCCCTAGCTAATAAGAGTCCAAAATTCTAGTGTGTATGGCTTTATCATAGGTAAAACTAAAATGATGTTACACACAAAGAAAGATAGGTTATTGGTGAGCCCGTAAAACCATTATGATCAATTGACCCTAAGAGTAGTAAGCTAGGGATAGACCGTCCAAGAGTGTGTCAAACAGAAGTTAGGTTATTTGTTTATTTTGTCTGGTAGGCTCGAGACAGTCAAAGTTAGTAGTTAGCAAAACAAAACTATATTGTTCGGATAGATAGTCCATTTATTACTTGATTTGTATGCATACATGGTATTTTCATTATTGCTTTAACCAGTTTGATTGTAGGATTTTGATTTGTAAAAGATATGTTTTAAGAGGGATATTAGTGAGGGGAAACCCGTTTCGCTAAGCGGCATGGTCTCATTTAATATCAGTAAACCGAGATGTATAGTATTATTCATGCCAAGCTTTATGTCTGAATCGAAGTTTTTTCCCCCTTAAGCTCTCGGGTGCTCAAAATAAGATTTGAGTAGGTTAAGAGTTGAGAATTTACAGGTTTTAGTAGGTGGACGAATAAAGCTTCCGAAGACATGCATGAGGCATGGATAGCTATTTAGGAGTTGTTATTTTTATTTCCGCTGTGATGTATTAAGATTGTTATGTCTATTTAGTACTATTATCATCCAAGGGGGAATCTTCATATGTCGCTCTTAGCGTATTTTGTAATAATTATATTTGATCAAAACCGGGGAAACATTTGAGATTATGTAATGGAATATGAAACATGTTTTTAAAATGCAATTGGTAAAGTTGCTGTTTTTGGAATCTGTGATTTTGTTTCATATTCATGTGCTTTTGATATTATGGGTACCATTAATATTACCATATTTTGTCGCTAGAATTTAATACTATAGATGGCAGCAGCATTTGTGGTGCTTAGCTCCGAGCCTCAAGATAGGGGATGTTGCAACTTGGCATCAGAGCATAGGTTTATGAAAAACTTAAAAGAAATTTTAAAACTTAAAATGACTTTGAAAACATAATCCTAAGGAAATAGAGAAAAGATTGGGGTATGAGATAACGCTATAGTAAGGTACTTGTATTTGTTATACATAAGTATACGCTTTATCTCTATTCTCTCATCTCTCTTAGGCTATTCTTCCGTACCTTACAAAGATTCGAACACAATTTTTATGGACGTAAGATATGGATGCTAGAGGAGGAAGAGTTAACATTGGTGGGGGAAGCACCATAACTAATGGAAATGCTAAGCCAAATACCAAAAGAAACCTAGGTAAGGCACAAGCTACAAATGTGGGTGCTGGAGTCCCGCAAGTCGGCATGGGAGAAATGTATCAGTTCTTTGTAAACATGATGCAAGCGAGAGTTGCTACTGTGGTAGTTAGAGGAAATGCTTGAGAGAAGCTCTGGTGATGAATAACTATGCCATTTTGAGTAGAGATTATGCTCAGTTGGGAGGAAAGCCCTTTATCGGTACTGAAGAAGCAATTGAAATGAAGAATTGGTTACTTCATTGCGAGAGGGTTTTCGCTTATTTGGGGCTCAACGATGAGTAGAAAAGGAGAGTCGCTTCTAAATTTCTATAAGGAGCAACATTGTATTGGTGGAACAGTGCTACTGCGAGAGTTAATGAGGAGACTGCGACTTGGGCTGAGTTTAAAAGAAAGTTTGAGGAGTGGTTCACGTCAGAGATTGCTAAGTCTATTATGCTCAGGAAGTTTTCTGAGTTGGAGCAGGGAGATATGACTGTACTTGAGTATGTGACCAAGTTGGAGGAGCTAGAGTGATACGGTTGATACTGTGATTAAGAGGAATAAGAAGTTCATTCGTGGGTTGAAGCCGGAGCTTTCTAAGGCCACATTACCGCATATTCGAGATCCATGTGATGTTATTGTCGAGATGGTCTTGAGGCATGAAGAGATTCTTGCTTTTCTTGAAATAAATAAGGCAAAGGAAGCTCATGGAGGGAAGAGACGAAAAAGGAATTTTTTTCCAAAAGAAAGGGGCTCAGAATGGTGGAGCTGCTAAGAAAGGAAAGGCGGAGGTTGTCTGTTATAAATGTGACAAGAAAGGGAATTTCGCAAATGATTGTCGCTCAGGAGATGGAAAGAAGGTGATCAGGAAGAAGAATATTAGATTCTTCAATAGAGATCAAATTCGACGTTATAAGAACTAGTGCAAGGAGCCAGCTAAGGATGGAAAGAGCAAAGTGTTTGCATTGGAGCCAGCTACCTCGAGGCCAACAGCAGAGGAAATGGGAAAGGCTGTGTTGGGAGGTACACTTATGATTCATGGTATGGCAGTTAGTGTCTTATTTAATACCAGTGCATCACATTCTTTTATATCTCATTGTTTGGTAGATAAGCTTAACCTAGAACCCTCGTGCCTAGTTACTTCCTTAAGGGTTGCAAATCCGATAGGAGGTTATGCGACTGTTGGGATGAGATGTGACCACCTAGAGTTTGAATTGTTAGGTTATGTTTGCAGTTTGCAATAGTTTGATTTCGTAGGGTTCGGAATTACTTTGGGTATAGGCTGGTTAATTAAATACAATGCTAGGATATTTTGTCATGATAGGAAAATGTCACTTAGACACCCTGACTGTAGTGATCGAATCATATACTTCGTAGAAAACCCTAGTTTTGAGGTTAACGCTTTGTTGGGTGTTGTAGAGGTAGAAGGCGAGTTGAATCGAGTTTTCGTTGTTAGAGAATTTGCAGATGTCTTTAAACCAATAGTAGGATTGTCGTCGAAACGAGCTATTGAGTTTTAGATAGATTTAGTACCAAGAGCAGAATTTGTAAGTAGACCACCAAGCAGAATGACACCTATCGAGATTAAGGATTTCAAGGTGCAGTTGGTAGATTTAGAAGGCAAGAATTTTATTAGACCAAGCAATTCGCTTTGGGGAGCAGTCGTAATGTTTGCCAAGAAGCCGGACGGATCATTAAGGTCATGTATCGATTATCGTAAGTTGAATGAGAAGACAATAAAGAATCGATATCTGTTACCTACGTTTGATGATTTGTTTGACCAGTTGAGTGGGGCCAAAGTATTTTCCTAGTTGGATTTAGCAATAGGGTTCCATCATCTTAGAGTGGTAGAGGATAGTTTTCCTTTGATGGCGTTTAGAACCAGATATGGATCGTAGAATGGTTATAATGTCGGTCGGACTAATTAATGCACCAACATTCTTTGTAGATTTAATGAACAGAATTTTTCGAGAGCACTTGGATAAATTCGGGTTGGTTTTCATAGATGATATATTGATATACTCTAAAGATGAAAGAGTGCATGATGTTCATCTTAGAGTGGTGCTTGAGACGCTAATACAGCATCATCTATCAAAGTTTTATTTTTGAAAGAAGGAAGTGAAGTTTCTTGTTCATGTAGTCTCAGAGAAAGGGTTGTCTCTAGATCCGGCTAAGATCGAGGTAGTGAATAATTAGAAGAGACTTAAGACAGCGACTGAGATAAAGATTTTTCTTGGATTAGCTGGGTATTAATGGAGATTCATAAATGATTTTTCTCGGATAGTGGCACCAATGAGCAAGCTAACGTGAAAGGACATGAAGTTCATCCAGGACGGTAAGTGTGAGGAGGCATTCCCGAAGCTGAAACACTTATTGACTATTGCACCTGTGTTAATTGTTCCAGAAGGGAATTGGGATATAGTAGTGTATATAGATGCATGTGGAACAGGTTTAGGAGCTGTGTTAATGCAAAGAGGTAAAGTGATTGCCTATGCATCTCGACATCTTAGACCGTATGAGGTTAGGTACCCGACTTACGATTTGGAGTTAGCTGCGGTAATTTTAGCGTTGAAGATGTGGAGACATTACCTTATGGGAGAGAGATTTGAATTGTATACTGATCATTAGTCGTTGAAATATTTATTCTCTCAGAAGGAGTTGAATATGAGACAGCAAAGGTGGTTAGAGTGTTTAGCCGCTTATGATTATGGTATTGAGTACACACCAGGAAAAAGCAACAAGGTTGTTGATGCAATTAGCAGGAAACATCAGAATGCAGTGTTGGCAATGATAGTTGAGTGGAAAGATTTAGAAGCGTTGACTACATACAGGACACTATGGAGATCTAAAGCTAGATCTAGTAAGGCGACTTCTACGTTGTCATGTTTAGAAGTTCGACCGGTGATGATCGAAAAGATTGTTTATAAGCAGAAGGAGGATCCATTATTAGTCTAAAAATCACAAAGTTAAGGGATGGAATAGAGAGTGATGACATGAATGATTTTAGTCTTGACCAGAATGGATGGTTGAGGAAGAAAGGACGACTATGTGTTCCAAATGTAGGAAACATTATGAAGGAAGTTAAAGAAGAATGTCATCGTTCGAAGTTCACCATTCATCCAGGAGGAACTAAGATGTATTAGGACATGAAAATAAGTTTCTTTTGGGAAGGTATGAAGAGAGATGTTGGCTTGTGGGTGGAACCGTGCTTGAACTGTCATCGGGTAAAAGCCGAACATTAGAAACCAACTGGGTCACTTCAACCTTTAGATTTTCCAGTTTGTAAATGGGATTCTATCTCAATGGATTTTGTAGATGGTTTGGAGGTTAAATCGAGGAAATGAAAGTATATGGGTTATAGTGGATAGATTGACCAAGAGTGCCCATTTCATTCCAGTTAAGTCAACCAGAACAACTCCTGTTTTGGCTAAGCTATGCATGAAGAATGTAGTTAGGCTTCATGGAATTCCTAGTAGTATAGTAATCGATAAAGATTCCTTTTTCACTAGCGAGTTCTGAAAGAGTCTACAAGATACATTAGGTACCAAGCTCAAGATGAGTATCGCTTACCATCCATAGGCAAATGGGAAAACGGAAAGGATTAACAACGTCTTAAAAGATTTGTTACGAGCTTAGTGCTAGATTTTGGAGGATCATAGGAAGACCATCTACACTTAGTCGAATTTTCATATAACAACAGTTATCAGACTAGATAGGGATGACACCGTTTGAAGCTTTGTACGGAAGGCCATGTAAATCTCTAGTTTGTTGGTTAGAGACCGGGAATGGATTAGTTCTTTCCGGATTTGGTTAGGGAAGCTGCAGAAAAGATTGAGTTTATTCGAGCTAGAATGAAGGAAGCTCAATCTAGGCAGAAGAGTTATGTTGATAGAAAAATGAAAGATTTAGAGTTCTCAGTGGGAGATTGTATTTTCGTCAAGGTATCACTGATGAAAGGTGCAATTCAATTTGGAAAATAAGGAAAGTTGACACCGAGATTTGTAGGACGATTCCCTATTGTAGAAAGGATCGGGAAACTCGCATATAGAGTAGAGTTACAGAACTGTTTGGTAGGATTCTACGATGTTTTTCATATTTCTCACCTAAGGAAGTGTATTCGAGATTCGGAGACTACTATAGCACCAACTATGCTAGAGGGCTTAGTAGTGGAACCGAATTTGGCTACAGTTAGAAAGCCAGCTCATATAGTTCCAAGAGATAAGAAAGGGCTAAGGATCAAAACAGTCAAATTTATTAAAAGTCTAGTGGAGCGACGACGAGAGAGATTGTACTTGGAAAACTGAGAGCGGGATTAGAGACGCTTATCCTGACTTGTTACATGGTATGTTTTACCTTTGTGATTGATTTTGATGAGTGTCTTATCATAATTTCGAGGACGAAATTCTTTAAGGAGGAAAGTCTATAACGACCTTAATTTCGATTAACATTATTAAGGACATTCAATTAGTTAAATAAAATAAAATAATATAAATGGTTAAGGGAATGGAGATTTGAATAATATGAGGGTAACCATGCCTAGTTAAACAATGAAAAAGAGAGAATTAAAATGAAATAGTTAGGGTAATAGACAAGGGCAAGATAGGAGTAAGATATATTCATATACCCTAAACCCTTAAGTCACTTTCATTTTACACATTCACAAACTAAAAAACCGAAGAAAAGGCCAGCCACCATTAGAAGAAAGCAAGAGAAAGAAAAGAAAAAAATCAAGAGGAAGAAAGTTTAATCAATCTAATGCAAGAAGCAAATCTCAAACTTCTTAAACAGGCTAAAGGTGAATAATATGTTACATCTCATATTCTCCTATTTTCGGTTTTAGTTGAGATCCGAATTTATTTTGCAAATGATTTGCCCTGTTTTGACTGTTTAAATAGAGATATAAGCTTGTTGATGATTTATGCTATTTCATATAGATTTTATGATGAGGTTTAACTTGAAAAATCAACCAAATGACATCCAACTGCCTTGCAATTTTAATATAAGGTTAGAAATATTATTTTAAAGATGGGTTTCAAGTTTCATAATTTTCTGAATTAATGTGGATTTATCATGAATTTTCTAGTGAAGAAATTGGTTAGATTGTGTTTAAAATTAATTACGATTATTTTATACTTGCTTTGGATCATAAATTTATATGTGTTGGAAAATAAATTAAAAGTGGTTTATGGGAATTTTCGTAGAATTTTCATAAGTGTTTTAATAAATATATAAAATTATTTAAGGTATGGGACTTAAATGTCTTATATGTTTATAAAAGGAGAAGAGGCAATTTGCAAATGTTTTAAATTATTAACCTTTAAAATTTGGCAGCATTTTAGAAAAGATTTTGGAAAATTATCGGCAACCAATCATATGTTGACAAACAAAGCGGGTTAGTTGAAAAGAAATTGCTTTTTAAAGTTAAAAATCAGTTTTATAAGTTTTTTGCTATTTTTCCACTTACGGTAGCCACCTTTCGACCATATACTTCCGCCTCCACCTTAGTCGAAACCAATTGGTGTCACGGACTTGGTAGGTTGTGGATTGGAGATAGGCGAAAGGTATAGAGTCAAAACAGAGGTTTCATAGGGGTCGAGACCCGGTTTTGCTTTCAAAATAAAATGCATCTTGTTTTGCTTTCGGAAAAGGATGCTTTCGAATGAGATAGCTTTTGACTTGGTCAAATGTTTCAAAGAAAAGGGCTTTCGAAAGAGGATGCTGCCACTGTTTTATAAAAGAGCTTTCGAAGGGTTGAAACCCCTACTACTGCATCCTACCTTTCATAGCAACGCCTTCGAAAGGGTTCATTCATTTAAAACCCTGAGTCGCTTCTCCAATGCTTTCGAAAGGGTTGATTTTGACACCATCCACTTCTTTTACTTAGGAAATTGCTTTCAAAAGAGTTGCTTTTAGCTTAGTTATTTTTTAAGAACCTTTTCGAGATTTTGAAAGTTATACCCATAGGTTTCGAAAGGAATGGTTTTAAAGAGTTTCGAAAGGCTTTCCACATATTTTTACTTGATCCTAATGCTTTTGAAAGGTTTGATTTATGAAAAGGACTTAATGCTTTCGAAAGACATGTAATAAAGGTTTTGAGGGGATGGTTCCCCAATGTTTTTGAAAGGTTTGCCTTAGTGTTTAAATGGAGGGTTTCTGATGTTTTGGAAAGGCATATTTAAAGTGTTTTATAAAAATAGGATGTCTAAGGTTTTATAAAGCTTTCAAAAGAATACTTTCAATGTTTTCGAAAGGTCTATTGTAAATGGATTTGAAAATTATGTTTTGGGCTTTTGGCCTAAGGTTATAAAGTAAAGTAATTTACTTGTATCGAAAGGGGTACTTTCAATGGTTTCGAAAGAGATTGTTTAATGGTTAAACAAAGGTTTTGAATGTTCTCATCAATAATGTCTTGTGTAAAGTGTATATAATATGGCAAAATAATTTGAGTAAAGCGTGGAGTATATTTTCCTTGTTTAAGGTATGATTTAAAGGGTTAAATCAATTTAAAAAGGTTTTCAAGGAAAATTTAATGTGGTAGTTTATCCTAAGTAAATGACTCAGATATTAGAATACCAGATGAGGCTGATATATGTCGCCCCCTATACTTTAGCTAGTAGCCCCTAGCTATATGTATCTAAAATTCAAGTGCATAAGGCTTTAAAATAGGTAAGACTAAAATATTGTTACACACAGAAAGAAATATACAAAGAAAGATAGGTTATTGGTAAGCCTGCAAAACCATTAAGATTAGTTGACCCTGGGAGAAGTAAGCTAGGGACAAACCATCAAGGAGTGTGTCTAACAGAAGTTAGATTATTATTTTTATTTTGTCTTGTGGGCTCGAGTCAACCAAAGGTTAGTAGTTAGCCAAACAAAACTATATTGTTCGAAAAAATGGTCCATTTATTACCTGATTTGTATCCATACATGATATTGTCATTATTGCTTTAACCAGTTTGGTTGCAAAATTTTGATTTGCAAAAGACATGTTTTAAAAGGGATATTAGTGAGGGGAAATCTGTTCCGCAAAGCGGCATGGTCTTACTTAATATTAGTAAACCGAGTTGTATAGTATTATTCACGCCGAGCTTTATGTCTGACTCGAAGTTTATGTTTTTCCCTTAAACTCTTGGGTGCTCAAAATATGATTAGGGTAGGTTGAGAGTTGAGGATTTACAGGTTTTAGTAGGTGGACAAATAAAGCTTCTAAATACGTGCATGAGGCATGGATAGCTATTTAGGAGTTGTTATTTTTATTCCCGCTATGATGTATTAAGATTGTTATGTCTATTTAGTACTCTGATCATCCAGGGGGACATCTTCATATGTCGCTCTTAGCGTATTTTGTAATAATTATATTTAATCAAAACCGAGGAAGCATTTGGGATTACGTAATTAAACATGAAGCATGTTTTTTAAATGTAATAAATAAAGTTTCTGTTTTTGGAATCTGTGATTTTGTTTCATATTCATGTGCTTGTGATATTATGGATACCATTAACATTACCATATTTTATCACTAGAAGTTAATACTATAAATGGCTGCAGCATCTGTAACGCTTAGCTTCGGGCCTCAAGATAGGGAATGTTACATAACCATGCCTCAATACTTTCTTTGCTTACTTGGCCCCTCCTAAATGATCCCCGCATTGGCTCTTACTCACTTCCCTCATGACCAGTACGCCCTCTTCTTTGGTAATGCACCTAAGATAAGGGGTTGAATAACCTCTCTTGTATAATATGCCATCAAAGAAGGAGTAGTATGAAGCACGGTATCTTATTTTTCGAGCTTCATTTCTATTCTATGGTCGAGTCTCGTTTAGCAAAATTATTTGATTAGAGTCATCTAGTTGTTCTCCTCGGTTTGTTGTAGTGCGGGGTTTAAGTAGGGACTATACTTAAAAAATTGTTGTTTCCAGATCTTTATTCTCTTGGATTACTTCCTATTAGGCTTGGGTTAAGACCGGTATCTAGTTTGATTATGTATGCTTGGCTCTGCCTAATGTCCTATTGGTACTACCTTTATTTAATTTTCCACTTTGGTGCTTGCAAGTTTGGCTCACGAGTTGGCAGACAAGTTGTTTTCATGCGGAATTTGTTCTATGCTAAATTGTTTGAACTACTTTAGTAATTTCTTAGAAAGTTCCGCATATTTAGCCAAGGTTGGTTCCTTTGTTTGGTAATTGCTCCGCACTTGGTTCATAACTAATTGGGAATCACTGTGAATTTTACTGTGGGTTACCTTCATTACTTGGGACATTCCCATGCCTATGTAGAGAGATTTGTATTCTGTAATGTTGTTAGTTGCTTCAAAACCAATATGCATTGCTCCATACAGCTTCTACTTATCTGAAGTGGTTAGTGCAAACCCAATTCCTGCCCCTTCTCATTTGATGCTTCGTCTATGAATAGTTGCCAGAACTGAGGGGTTGAGGTTTCTTCCTTTGGTTGAGGTTCAACTGGCAACGTGCATTCTACGATGAAGTCTTCCAATGCTTGACCTTTGAATGAATTTTGAGAAAAATACGTGATGTCGTATTGACTGAGCTCCATTGCCTATTTTATAAGCGGCCTGATTTTTCTAGCTTCTACAATATTTGCCTTTGGTGTTTGTCTGTGAGGACTTTGATGAGATTTGCTTGGAAATAAGGCCGCATCTTCCTTATTGTAAGGAGAAAGTTGTAAGCTAGCTTTTCAATGACTGAGTAGTTCAGTTCTGCTCTAGATGGTCGTTTGCTTGTGAAGTAGATGGCCTCTGGGTCCCTTCGTCCTCTCATATTATAACTGCACTAAAAGCTTTATCAGTTATAGCTAAATAAACATACAAGTCCTCACATGTTACCGATTTAGATAGTATGGGAGTGTTGACCAAATGATCCTTGAGGTTTTGGAATGCAGCTTTGCATTCCTCCATCCACTCAAAACTTCGCCCTTTCTTTACCTACTCGAAGAACTGGATGCACTTATCCATTGCATTTGATATGAATCCACTCAATACTGCCACTCTGCCATTTATGCTCATCAAATCCTTTGGTTTTTCTGAGTTCCCCATTTATCTTATGGCTTCGATCTTCTCGGGGTTGTCTTCTATACCATGCACACTTACTATGTACCCCAGGATCCCTGATTGAATAGCGAAGGTACACTTTAGAGGATTCAGCTTCATATTTACTACCTTAGGACTTCAAATGTTTACTCTAAGTCTTGAACATGACTCAACGCAACCTTTGACTTGACCAGCATATCGTCCACATAATCTGGTCCAAGAACATCATATTGACCCACCTTTGACAGGTTGCTCCTGTATTTTTTAGTCCAAATGGCATGACTTTATAGCAGTACAATCCTTTGTCTGTTACGAAACTAGTATGCTATTGTCTGGTTCAAACATAGCTATTTGATTGTATCGTGCATATGCATCCATGAATGAGAGCGGTTCATGTCCACTAGTTGCGTCCACTAGTTGATCGATCCTTGGTAAGGGAAATTTATCTTTCGGGCAGACTTTATTAAGGTTAGTATGATCAATGCAAGTTCTGCACTTCCCATTAGGTATATTAAAAGTACTGGGTTAGCAATCCATTTACGATAATATAACTTCCTGATGAACCCATTTTCCTTCAACTTTTTAACTTCTTCATGCAGAGCATTATATCTTTTTTGATCTAAGGTTCTATGCTTTTGTCTGATTAGATGGGCTTCAGGATCGATATTAAATGCATGACGGATGATGGATGGGTCTATGCTTACCAGATATGAAAGAGATAAGGCGAATGCATCCGTCGATCTCTTTAAGAATTGTATTAGCTCTATTCGGGCCTCTGCATTGAGGTTTTTCCCTATTTTCAAAACCTTTGTGGGATCTTTTGAATCTATTTGTACATCTTTGAGTTCATCCACTAGCTCTAATTCTTTCTTTGTTGCCCCTAATCTTAGGTATATCTCAGTTTTAGCTTCCTCGTCTAGTTGTGAGTTCACTAATAATGCATTTTTATGGGCTTCTACAAAGAAGTATTGCGCATAAAATGAGTTGCATTTGTCGGTGCCATCCAATTGCATATATGTCCTTTTCTTTTTCTTTGTGGATGTTGAGTTCACAGGCAGTCTGCCTTGGTATTGGCTTTAGTACTTTGTATTAATGTAGTTCTTTGAAAAGGTTTAGTTTCTTGTTTATTTCTATTATTGCAAATATCAAAGGAGACAATAGAATAGTATGGAATAATTTTATTACTAGAGTTAGAAGTAATATTGTATAGTTCCCAAGCTAAAACTTGTTCCCATCTCACAGGCCCTATCCCAGCAGAAGTGTTAAATTTCATAAGCAGGTCTTTCTAAGAGATGATTGCCCCCAAGTCTGTCGGAGCAGGTATTCCCAAGAAAGCAATATATGGCAAGGAATGATCGATGATTAAGAAGCTCGCATAAAACGATTTGTGTAGTGGGTTGGTTCCAACCATAACAAGCAAACATGTTGAACCAATTGGGACGATGTGGTATTATTGAAGCCATAGATCTGTTCAAGATTGGGCTTTAGGATCTTTGGTGGCAGTTTCAATTGATCATATGCAGAATTAAAAATGAAGTTAACCGAGCTTCCAAAATCAACGAAGACTTTCTTCATAGTACAGTTTGACATCCACACCGTGATAATAAGCGGATTTGGCGTGGGAATATTACTCCTACGCATCAGCTGGTGTGAATGTTGTCTGCTGCACAGCTTCTGCTTGACATAGAAAATTGACTTTCGTAGGATTTTGGGTTCTTGCACATATTTCTCCTCTGCATTCTTGCTTGCGCTAGCTAGGTGTGGTCCTCTATGAATCGAGGCTACATGGTTAAAGGGGTTTCCAGCTTGATTCTTATTTCGGTCGGGAGTTAAGTTTCTTGTCCTATCTTCATCCTTTGCCTTTTGGAAGCTGCCTAGGTAATCTTTTTCGATCAACCTCTCTATTTCATTCTTTAGATGTCAGCAGTAGTAGATAAGATGACCATTAACTTGATGAAAGCGGCAGTGTTCCCCACCATAGTTTTATTATGGTTTTTTCCACTTGTTTGGTACGTTGTACGCAAGTTTGACCCTGATCATCTCATATATTTTTCCAAGGTTGTGAGTGGGGGAATGTAACAACCCTAATTTTATTGACATTATTCAGGAGATTTAATTAGAATAAATTAAATAGAATAAGATAAGGATATTTAGGTTGATTAATTAATTAGGTGGTCGTGCTTATTAAACTAATGAACATAAATAAATGGTTAGGAAATTAAACATGAGGGCATTAGGGTAAATGGCTATACTCCCCTCCCTTATATTATTCTCATTAGGTTTTTCACATTCATTTTATCTCAAAATAAAAACTATACATGTAAGAAGCATCAAGGCCGACCATAGAAAGATAAAAGAAAAGAAGAAAAATTTAAAGAAAGCTTAGGACTTAAGCTAGAGGAAAATCAATCTCAAACAATCTCTAATCTCCTTATCTCAAGCAAGGTGAATAATAATTTCTACCCCTTTGTTTTGTTTTTTTTATCAAATGGTTTTGGATTTAAGGATAAACCTATTTTATGATATGTGAATGATGATATGCTTGATTTTGAATTATATATGTTAAAGCAAGGTTGTTCAAAAGGATATATATACACTATTTTAGGGTAAAACCGAGATGAAATGATGTTCAAATGCCATGGTAAAATTTTATGTTATAGAAAAAATTATTTTGGATTTGGGTATCAATTTTAATAATTTTCCAAGCCCTAGAGAACTTATTATGAATTTTCAAAGGAAAAATATGATTATTTCGGTTTATAAATTATTTTGGAAAAATATAATAAGAATTCGAGTCTAAAATTTTATTATGTTAGATAACATGATTACAGTGAATTTCTGGAATTTTTGGGGATTTTTATTAATTTACTATGGAAATTCAATTATATTGAAAGGAGGACCTAAATGATTTAATTATCTTATTAGAGGAAAGGCTTATTTGTTAAATGATTAACTGGTTCAAATTTGAAAAATTGTGGAAAAAATTATCCAAAATATTTAGGAGTTATGAAATCTAATCAAATGTTTACATGTAGGCAAGTTAGTTGCAAAAAGTTTACTTACTTTGGAATAAAATTAGCTTTTGCCTAGAAAAAGTTGGCTCCGCCTTCTTTGGCAAACCTTTCGCCTCTGACCTCTCGAACATGACCTTTCGAATTCAATGACCAATAAGGTCGAAAGCAATGCACATGATATCATTCAGATGGTATGTAGTGAATTGAATTAAGTCAAAAGGTATGGTGTCGAAGGGTTGCATTCGAAGGGTTACTTCCGAAGAGATGGATCCTCAGTTTATTTGATTTGAAAAGAGAAATCACTTGCATGTTTTTTAAAGACCTTTCGACACAGTCGAAAGGTTTGCTTTTCAAAAGGATGTTTTAAAAGACCTTTCATAAAGACCAAAAGGTATGGTTTTTATAAGTTGTTTTATAAGACCTTTCGATACAGTCGAAAGGTTAGGTTTTGAAAGGATTTAAGATTCCTTTCGACAAGGCCGAAAGATTTGGTTTCAAAACGTTGTTTCAAAGAAGTTTAGAAAGGAGTTACCTCCTTTATTTTGTTCAAACCGTACGAAGGGGTCAAAGGCAGCAGCTTTCAACTTAGACGAAAGGTTTACTGGTTGTATAAATGTAAGCCGCTTCCCAACCTTTCGAAGGGACCGAAAGCAAGATCTTTCGGCACAGTTTAAAGGTTTTTTTCCCAATGTTTTATAAAGTAGAAAGTGGTTTTGAAAACTTTCACCTATAACCCAAAGTAATATTTTAAGTATAAACCAAATGCTTTTGAAAGGGGTACTTTCAACGTTTTTGGGAGTGTTACTCCCAATGGTGTCGAAAGGGGTACTTTCGACCGGTTTCGAAGCTAAGCTTCTAAAGTTAAATACTAATATTTTAATATATTCGAAAGGTTTCGAAAGGTAGTATTTATGGTATTATAAGGCAGGAGCCTGATGTTTATAAAAGCTTTCGAAGGAGGTTATCCTATGAAGTCGGAAGCTAGGTTTCGAAGGCATCGAAAGATTTTAAAGCCCATACTCAAATTTTTGAAGGAAAAATACACGGCACAAATAAAGGAGTTCTGTAATGATTTTAAGTATGAAATTTCAAAGAAGTATTACCTTGACAAAAATATGAGTTAAGGGTATTAACTTTGTTATGATATATATTTCAAGGACTTTAAACCCACAGGAGTGGTATTGACAAATTGTTGTTTTACTTCTTCAAATATGAGTATATTCACATGATAATCCATAACTGTATTTTGGAAAAAATGGTAGAAGAACCAGCTAGGTTAACCTAGTAGTGAATATAAATTGATTAAACTCTTGAAAGAGTGGATTTGAATTCAGGAGGTCAGGAAGACCAGAATAGAGAATGCTAAAGTATAAAGGGAAGATATTGGCAGGGTCCATTAGGTCCGTAGTAAGCCCATGAAAACTATATTAAGAGAAGGTGTCGGATAGACGGGTTTATAGTAAGCTCATGAAAACTATGTGTAAAGGAAGAGGTCAGATAGACAGGTTCATAGTAAGCCCATGAAAACTATGATTGATACTGCCAGGAGCCAATAGGTTTATAGTGAGCCCAGGGAAACTAGACCCGGATTATGACATTGACTAATAATCAATAGTCAGCCCATAAAAACTAGGATAAACAGAAAGATACTAAAGTTACCAATAAGTTCTTAGTGATTCCATGAAAACTACGAATAAGACAGAGAGTTTGTTAATGATGATAAGGTTATTAGTAAACCTATGAAATATAAAAAGGTTAATAGTGACCCTAGAAACTATATTCATGACAAGGTGTCAGACTAAACTAGGGATGGGAAATCCTAATTATTTTCAAGTATGCATATCATCATAATATTTTGAAAATGTATGTTTTAACCATTGTGGACGCAGGAGCAAAGCAGATGGTTTAATAAAGGTTTTTAGATACTAGTGAGGGGAAAACCCGTTGCTCTAAGCAGCATGGTCTCATTAGATATATAAAAGGATTGAGATGTTAGATTATTATTCACACCATATTTTATGCCTGACTCGAAATTTTTTTTTTCCCTTAAACTCTCGGATACTCGATTGATTTTGAGTAGTTTGAGATTTAAGGTTTCCACATTCTCTTCTTAGACGAATAAAGCTTGCGAAGATGTGCAGGAAGCAGATAGTTATTTAGAGTTTTCTTGTCCGCTGTGTGTTTGTTTGTAAAGGCAAATTATGAGCTTTACTATATACTCTGACCAACCAAGAAGGCATCTTCATATGTTGCTCTTGGCGTAATTGTAATAATTATATTTTGTAGAACGTGGTTAACGTAATTTGGGATTATGTAATGAACATGAAATGTTTTGATTTGAATATGGAAATGTGTTTTTTGAATTGTTAAAATTTTCCATATTTCTGTGATCTGTGCATCAATGAATCTAGCACCGCCCTATTTGGTCGTCGAAGATTAATGACTATAGATGACTCCAACATCCGTAGCCGTTAGTTTTGGGCGTCCAAGTAAAGGGATGTTACGGGGAGTTTTTGCAATGAGGTATAATTCCTTTTGAAGCGTCATAGGTTTGACTTGTGTTGTAGATCTTTCTTCCTCCATCCGAATGTAACCACTTGCTCTTTCATAGAAGGCCTTCATGTTGTGACATGACTTTCTACTATTTTTATCCCATATAGCAGTGCCTCTTCCGATTTCGGCATAGGCCACCATCAGTAATGGTCCTTCATCACTCACTCCTATCCTGAGAGCCTCAAACTTAAAACATTTAATAAAGTTGCGTAGCTCTCATTATAGCCCCACATAACACATGACATTGCATGCACGTCTGAAGAGGCTTCTCTCCTTAAGTTGAATTGCCTCCAAAAATCGACGGATAATTGTTGCCAGGATCGGACCTCCCCTAGTTCGAACCTCCTAAACCACCTAGAGGCAACACTAGCTAGGTAAATTGGGAATAGTTTACACCTAGCCATCCTTTCTACTTTCATCATGTCCATGTGATACTCAAACGTGCAAAGATGATCGTTAGAATTTGTGGTCCCATCAAACTTGTCAATCGATGGGGCTTTGAAGTTTTCGAGGAAGTCCACTTCAATGATAGTTTCACTGAATGTGGAGGATCCTTATTCCCTAACTTTCTCCTCGATACTTTGTTAGAAGGGTTTAGCTAGCAACTCCACTCGTTCCTTTATTTAGTAAACTTCATCTTCCTTGGGGTCTAAATAGGACGAGTCATCCGCGTATAATGAGGTGGCATCATCTTCGAGAGCAGATTGAGTTTGTTTCTTCAGTCATAAAGGGTTGACATTGGTTAGTTTGGATTTGATTTGTAGATTGGCCTAGATCTTGCTTTTCAGCTTGGTATCAGATTTTGGGCCAGCGTCACCATTCCTATCTTTAGGATTGCCATTATCATCCCCTTGCTGAATAGATAGCACAGTAGGTGAACGATGGTGGTGGGACTGAGGAGTGAGGATGGTATATGAATAACATGTTGAACCATTTATTTTCTAACCCTTCCATACGTAGATTTATTTGGTTTGTGAAGGATTGGAATGTGGTCAAGAGAGGGTCTATGGGGACTTCAGTCGAAGCTCCCGTTTTAGATTTGGCTTTCGAAGTTATAAGCTACTTATTCATAGTTTTTGAAGCAAGCTGTAAATGTTCTTAGAGAGAAGGAGTAGTGGAATCAGTCGGGTAGATGGTATATGAATGGAAGTATAAGTAAAGTTTACTGGATGTAAAGAACTAGAAATAAACGTTTAGACCTTCCTTCTATTGCCAAAATGTTGGTGAGAATTTTCATCTCACAACACCTAAAATGAACATGAAGTAATTTTAGTGCTAATTACTTCGGCGGTTAAGAATCGACAAATTTGGGTGATATTAAATTCTCTTTAGGTAGTAATTACACTACTCTAAGCTTACACAATTATGAAGTTGCACTTTAACTATTTGTTAAAACGTCATGTCGAATTAGTACTTAATTCAAGTAAAGATGGAATAAAATCTAACACTAAAATATAGGTGAAGGAAAACAAAAATACAGAAATGTAAAACCCACAAAGAATTTACGTGGTTCAAATATTAAGGAATCCTACGTCCACGGGGAAATGTCACTCTCTTCTTTGTATTTCTTGGCACAGATTTTAATGATAGAGAGTACCATGCTTTTGTTTTCTCAACCTTAAAAATAACAAGTTGGGAAAAAGATCCATTTCTAACTATAGTGCCTTTTCTATTTATAGTACAAAAATGCATGTGAATCACCACTACCCCTCGTATGCTACTCTATTTTCCGCCTTTGGATCATGCCATGTGTGATCCATCTGTGTTGCTCATTTGATGCCATTGATCGCTGATGTGTTTTTAGCATAAAACCATGATTTGAGCGGTTGAATTATGGACTTTGGTGGGAGAGTTCAAATTGAAGTGGGAATGCTTGAAATTGGGGTCGAAAACCTTTAATTTGAATGAGCTCTATCTTCATCATTTTTTTGCTATATGAGTGTAGAAGATTGTGCCTTTGTTCTGCCTTATATGTTGTTGATACTTATATGACTGGAATATATTGCCTACGGTGCTACTTTTGCATGATACTGCCTTAGGGATGGGGATAGTCGGAGTCAAGCTGCGTTATTTGGCAAGGGGCGTCGAGTTGTCATTTTTGGGGGTATTAATATTATACTATTCCGTACTGACCTAGCTTTGATGTGAGACTACATAAGTTATTTACTAGGGAGGCTTATACCTTTGCTGCCAACTTGTAAGGATGGACCTGCCTGTCTGAGTGACTCTCTGTGCGGCCTTTTGAATGGTTTTTATTCTACATGATATTGCATAAGGATTCATTAGCGAGTGCAGCACAGATCCGTACCTAAAAGTGTTAGCAACGCACATGCTTTAGGGGGTAATGTTAAGGCTTATTTTGCTTTTTAATTATGGCGCAATATTCTTCTTTTATCCCTTTCTTTGCATTCCTACGTTTATTGCATCCTGATGGTGGTGCATTTCTTTATTGGCCCATTCTGATGGTGGCATGCTTATTCATTATTGCTGCTGGACAGCAGTGCTATTACGTCTTTTAGTATACAAGTCACATCTCTATAGCCTTTGTTACCGCAGGCCTGTTATCCTTGTACATTGATATGCCGGCGCAGCATATCCCCATTTGTATATAACCTTTAAGGGAGATCTGTAGTACTTTGAAATTATCAGTGCAGCTTTTGGTTGGGCAACACAGTATGTTTGTTTTGTTGTCATTTCTGTGTTGCATTGTAGTTATTTTTGTCTAACCGCATACCTAACAGCCATTTTTGGGTATAGTGCCAAGGCTATGTTTAAACGATTAGGAACCGTATTCTATTGATTTTGTCTTAGTCTTTGGTTCCTCTTCTTGTAACCTAACTTTATTGTGAGATTACTCTTCTTTGATTTTGTTGTTTGCATCATCTCGCCTTTAATGAGGTTTAGGAAATACGGGTGTAAAATCTGCCATCTTCTGAGTTAAGTCAACTTTGTAAGCCAGGATCCCAATCCTCTCAAGTATCAAAAAAGGACCAACGAATCTCAATGCCAACTTCCCTTTATTACTAAACCGAACAACAATCTTCCATGGAGAGATCTGGACAAACAACATATCATTGATGGAGAACTCTAAGTCACATCTCCTCCTATCAGCGTAGCTTTTTAGTCTAACTGAGTAGCTTTCATTCATTGCCAAATGATATCGATATTCTCTGAAGCCTCTCTAATCATATCTAGACAAAGTATTAGTTTCTTGTTGGCTTCCCACCAACATAAGGGATGTTGCACGGTCGGTCGTATAATGCCTCAAATGGTGCCATGCCGATGCTGGAATAGTAAACGTTGTTGTATGAGAACTCTACTAAGTGCAAATGGTCATCCTATGAGCCACCAAAATCAAGAATATAGGCTAGTAGGAGATCCTCCAAGATACGATTCACCCTCTCGGTATGCCCATATGTCGGTGGGTGATAACCTACGCTAAGATACAGCTTTGTCCCCAATGCCTCTTGTAAGCTCTTCCGAAACATGCTAGTGAACAAAGGGTCTCGGTCGCTCACAATGCTCTTCGGCACACCATCGATTAAGTCCTACTAGACTTAATGGATGTATATCGAGTGCTCTTTGTCAATCTGTCGACTATGAACCAAATGCTTATACCCTCCTTTGGTCATTGGCAATTCACCGATGAAATTCATCAAAAATTGTATCCATTTCCACTCAGGAATCTCGAAAGGTTGTAGCAACCCACTCGGCTTCTTCTACTTTGCCTTCACCAACTGGTAGTTCATGCATTTCGCGATGAATTCCCTAATGCCCTTCTTCATCCCTTCCCAATAAAATGCCCGCCTTATATCATGGTACATTTTATTACCGCTAGGATGTATAATCAATCTCGAATGATGTTACTCGGATAGCACCTCATCCCTCAACCCAAAGATATCAGGAACAAACGATCTTCCATCCTTACAAAACCAACCGTCATGATCGTACCCATGCTGCTTCATCTTCTCAAACTCTACTCCCTTATATATCTTTAACATGTCTCTACTAGTATAGTGTCTTGCCTCTAACTAGTACTAATCAACCCAATGAAGATAGGTCTGATCGTCAGGCTAGCCTACACTTCCGGCTCTATCACATATTGAGGTCTAAAATCATAGCCAGTGATAAACCCCAACTACTTCACTCTTGGAACATCGCTCCCAAGCTGGCAAGTCTCCTACCCAACAAATCAGCGAACGCATTTCCCTTGCCTAGCATATAGGAAATGTTAGAGTCATAAGAGGTTAGGAACTCTAATCATCGCTATTGACGAAGTTTAAGGTCCTTCTAGAAGAATAGATACTTCAATGACTTATGAAACATATACAACTAGAACCACTCCCTAAGAAAATAAGGCTTCCGTATCTTCAAAGCGAATATTATCGTCGCCAACTCTAGATCGTAAGATGGATACTTCTTCTCTTGCGATTTCAGTTGTTGACTGGCATAGGCGACAACATTTCCCCTTTACATCAACACCACATCTAATCCAGTACCAGGCGTTTATGTATACTATTAGCTCCTTATTCGCACTCAGAATGACTAACACTGGTGTGCTCGTCAACCTCTCCTTTAGACTCATGAATGCGTGCTCGCACCTAGCATCCCAAATAAATGTCTGATTCTTCTTTGTCAAGTTGGTTAAAGACGTTGCTACCTTAGAGAAGTCCTTGATAAAATGTCTATAGTATCCCACCAATCTAAGGAAACTTCTCTCGTCGATGGCGGTTTTGGGTCGATTTGGTCTTGTACTACTACCACCTTCACATGATCTATAACAATACTCTACTAAAAAATAACATGACCTAAAAATCACATCTCTTTCCTCCAAAAGTGACACTTCGAAAACATTACCTTTAATTGGTGCTGCCTCAATACCTCGAGGCAACCCTTAAGTACCCCTTGTGTTCTTCCTTCATCCTTGAATAAACAAGGATATCATCCTCGAACACAAGCACAAACTTATTTATTTGATCCTTGAAAACACGATACATAAGATCAACAAGGTATGTCGGTGTGTTGGTTAGCCCAAATGACATAACCACCACTCATAGAACCCAGACGGCATACGAAACGCGATGATCGACAAACTCTCCTTTTCCGCTCTCTTTTGATGAAACCTCATCGTAAGGTCTAACTAAGAGAACACACTTACACTATGAAGATGATTGAACAAGTCTTCAGAACGTGAGAGTGGATACATGCTCTTCTTTATCACCTTATTCAGCTTATTATAATCTACACACAACCTTACAGATCCATTTTCCTTGGTGACGAATATTACAGGTGCACCCTACTTAGATATGCTCCTACGAATGAACCCTTGCCTCAACGGGTCATTCACCTGCATCTTCAACTCCTTTTACTCTCTAGGTGACATAGGCCTTAAAGGAATAACAATCGGTCTGGAATCTTCACCAAATCTACACTAAACTACATCTCCCTTATGGTGGTAATCGGGCCACATCCTTGGACATGTTTGGATAATCTCTCATGATAGGCACATATGACAACTAGTCCTATAGAACCTTGAGTGAATATAGAACAGCCAATCATTACTATTTACTCCTCCACAACTCCAATCGTCACCAACAGCCTCTCACAATCCACCACCATTGCATACTTCCTCAGCTGATCCATTCCTAAGATAATACCAAACTCCACCAAACCCAAAACAAAGAAGTCCAAAATGAAAAAACATCCATAAATCGATTAGGTTAAGTCTCGAGAGACTATACAGAAGCTAGCAGAACCTCAAAAAGGTTCATCATAATTTAAAGGTCGGTCAACTATCTCGGGTTTCAATACCAATCTATCCACCAAATCATTAGATATGATGGAATATTAAGTCCAGATATCCAATAAGACACATACAAGTGTATCAAAAATAGAAAACACACCATGTATAATAATGATTTCCCCTTCTTCTTGCCAATGGAGCACTCAATGAAGCTTGGACAGTGCTCAAAGCATAAGCCAACTCATTATGCTTGTTCCTAGGTGGTTCTAGGCAATCCTTCTTGATATGTCTAGGCTTGTTGCAATAGTAGCACTACTTGCATTCCGCCTTATAGCCTTTTTCAATATGGCCCTTCTCCCTACAATCATAGCAAATAAGCTTCCATTTATTCTTCCTTGGATCATTCTTCATCTACAATTGTGCCTCCTTAACCGGCTCTAGGCAATTTTTCTTAACATGCCCAGCCCTACCAAAGTTGAGCACTTCCTCTTACCGCCCTTTGGGTCCTTACAATCCTTACCAATGTGACCTCTCTTGTTGCAATTAAAGTACAACGACTCCCACTTGCCTTTCTTTTGGCCACCTTTCTTCTAAGACTGTTTCTCACCTTCGTTATCCTTTATTCTCTTGCTACTTCCACCTACTTGAGTTTTAGCATCTTCTTGAGGAACCACAACCTGCTACGATTTCATTTGAGCACCATTGTCCACTATCCCTACAACTCCTCTTTGGGCTACTTGCATTTCGCTCACCATAATATAAATGAATGCTTCCTGCTCTTCCAAGTCATTAGCTATCCTGGTAACCTTTCATCCTTAGCTTCCAATGTAGAATTTCTAGTATGCATGTCCATTCTTACCAACTGTAATAAGAATGATCAATCCCCTATAAAGGAAAAATTCATCAATGGTACTTATACGTGCAGCGCGACTTACTATCATATGGTACTATATATAGTTTTGAAAACTAAAATATAACAAGTACGCTCTCTCATATATTGCTCGATCCATTCTAAGGTGATAACTCCTTCCTTATCTCTAATGGATTCAAGTATCAACATAGGCCGTCTATGCAACCTAAGCTCTAATACCAAATGTGACGACTACCCTACACCTCTGTTTCCCAATACACTTGTACAGTATGCTATGGAGGTACCCGACCTATGCAGGACCGAACCAAGGGTGTGAAGTATAAAAAATCCAAGCACAAAGATGGTAGAACATCTCACAGTTCATAGATAAAAATTATAATAACCAAATAGATGTAAAATAGGCAAGACAGTAATATGATCAAATGAACCCCAATAAGAACATCAGAGTGCATCGGATTCATGGGTTATACAAAAACCGAAATAAAAGAGTTTATATATCCCATGTCTCCAAAATAAACTCTAGAACTATCTCTTAAAATAGAAGTACCAACGTAGCTCGACGGTACTACACAACGGAATATAAGTGGTAGTAAGCTCTAAAGTATAGATATATGAAAATGTAGTCTCATGCTCATACTATAGCTCCGTGCACTATCCAGACTAGTTGTCCCTAATATACTCATTTACGAGCACCTAAGATAATAAAAAGCAAAGCATAAAACTTCAGGTCAAACAACAGTCTGGTATGAGCGGTACATCATCCAAAAATACTATAAAATTGTATATAGTAAATATGGTATAGGGTATGAATAGCCAACCTGACATGTCCCTACATCCAAAGAGCTAGCACATAACCATAGTACGTGCTAAACTAATAGCAAGTGGAAAGTATGGGGTATAGGGATCTCTCATAGCATATCAAGCACACAAAAAATATAGCATCCATCACACAGCTTGCATCCTCACTCAAGTGCTTCATATTATAGTAGCTCGTACAGATGCTTAACTCATTGCCTATGTAGATGGCAAAGGACTGGACACACGCAGACGACTATATAAATATGGGTACATGTAGGCTGCCCTAGGGACACACAGACTACATTATCCCAACAATGAGCATATAACTTTAGAGTTACTCGCCAATCCCTTAGCACGCGTACTGATAGTAAAACCACCTCAAAGAAGATCAACTCAGGCCCATGTAGATGGCTATGGAAGGGATACACATAGACATCCAAACACATGGGTACACACAGACAACCCTACCCCACTCACGAGCATCACAGCCTCATGTTCTACTATACAAGCTATCACACAAAACCCATCCTTTTAGTCCATCACTAAATGCCATAATCACTCGCTGCATCGAGTCGTTAAAGTCATCGCATTTCATTGATTTCCATCCTAAAGTCATCCGGAGTCATCCTAGAGTTACCATCCTTATTTCGAGCTAACTCCAAGACCGCCAAACAACCTCAAGTCTTGCCCTAAAGCTTCTCCCTTCCAAAACCAAAGTCAATATCCAAAACTCCATTCCTTACCCTATCCAGTCCTTCCCCTATAACTAGTCAGAAGCTGCCGAATGAAATTTTCTATTCGGCCACCAAACAGAGACAACGATCGAACATGATTTCCAGTCCAGTACCCCATCACGGAACCAAGCAACCATCGAACTGGGTTTCCTTTCTAGTCTTCTACTATCGAACTAACCAGCTACTGGATAGGATTTCCTAGCATGTTTCCCTTACCTAGCGAGCACCTATCGGATATGAATTCATATTCAGTCTTCTATTTCTAAGGCAACTTATATCATAACCAATACTTCCCCTTCATGAAGCCAACCATCGAACCATCCCTATACCGGACCAAGCTCCACCGAACTTCCTAAATCGAATCAAGCTCCACCGAACCAGAAACCTGTATCTCCTTTAGCAGATCGACTTCGCGTCGATTCTATCACTATATAAAACACTCCAACCCTCATGCATCACCCATGTAATGATACGACTCCATATGTTTTAAATCCTATCTATTGAAGTCCAATTTCATGGTTCCTACCTCTATCGATGAGCCTTTTCAACCATACAAGCATATAAACAAACACCATACATGCCCCAAACAATATTCAAGCTTGCAAATCACATAACCAATCATGCAAATATACAATAAGTCATGAAAAATCATCCTACAGTGTATCTTTAAATAACCAAACACATATTAAGGCAACCATATATCAAACCAACATGATAAGAACACTTTAAAACATTTTAAATTCGTTTTTACTTTAGGTTTCACTATATAGCAGATCCAAAACAAGATTTTGACTTTAAATTGGGTTTAAAACATGTCAAAACCTATAGATACATATATAATAAGGTGAGAGATGATAAATTGCTCACCAAACATTCCAAAATCCCAGTTTTGCATGCAAATCAAGGCAAATTCAAAAATCAACAGCCAAACACCAACTTTTCTTTTCAAAAAATGTAGGTTTAAGTATCCCTACCGAATCCCCCTTACTAATCTACCCTGAATTTATGAGTTAGACCTAATTTGGAGGCGAAAAGAGAAGATTTTAGGTGTAGAATGGGTTAATGGGAGTTTAGATCTATTTGAAATGTGGTAAAAATGATTTGAGATAATGTTTCATTCTATTATAACCTCCAAACCTAAAATGGGTTAGTAGGCTTGTCCCTAAACCTCACTAATTACCCATTAAGTTATTTCAAAAACCGCCAATCTTCAAATAGCCACATCTCCTAGCTAGAAAGCCCAAATTGCTACTATTACCACTTTATGAAACGGGAAACCATTATACCTTTTCAATGGAAGTGGTCTCGAATTGCAATCGGCTTCTATCAAGTAATAGCCGGTACAATTTTTTAGGGTAAAATTGTTTGGAAAAATTATAAAAATGGGAATGTCACTAATAGGCTTTTCCTAAAGTTATGGAGTCGTACGACCTCATATGAATTTAGAAATAATATTTTACGATGTTCTAATATGTAAAATATGGGCCATTACATACATTTATACACATGCATGCATGCACATACTATAACATTGTCTTAAACAATTCAAGTCAATGTGACATATATCATAATATATCTTATGTTTGTGTATGTGTTTAATTAATAGACTAATTAATTAATTTTCTTATTAATATTAAAATTTTCAAAATATATTTATTATATTTCAAAACACTTTTGAGAATTGTATTATAACATTTATAATATATACTTCTTATTTCATATCTAACTATTAAATTTATAATTTTTTTTAATTTCAAAACAATTTTGAAAATCAACCTGAGACTCGATTCAAATTGGACCTTTTCTATTAGGGGCAACCTTTGGGCTAATTTACCTTTCGAGTTAGGCTAATAACTGGGTAGGGCAGGATAATTGACTACCCAAACCTAGCCTACACCCTAATTTTCTAGACACCCTACTAAATTGGGAAGCTTAATTACCTTATCATGACTAATTTAGATACATAGGCTATTGGGCTCCAATACCATTGTTGGAACTAGGCCATCATACAACGGGGTAAATAGGTAAATTTAAAAAAAAAAATATTTTGGATCTTATTGGACCTATAAAGTCTACGTAATTTAGACCCGATCTAAATTTATTTTAAATAAAATTGATATTTTATTTAGTTATAAATAAAGTTTAATTTAATGTGTGTGTGTGTATATATATATTATATAATATTACATGTGTATCATATACACCTATGTGTACATGCATGTGCAACATAAATTGTGTACTAGTTTAACATGCATATGCATAAGTACTAGGATTTACAACATAATAGACACACTAGTCGCTACATATACATATGTGTTGCCTAATATCTATATGTGTGTGTGTGTATGTATGTATGTATGTGTGCACATGTGTGTATAGTTTTATGCAATATGAAATAATATTTGTAAATGCGAATGTTTATATAAATACACACACATACATACCTATATATGTATGTGTATATAATTTGACATTATTATATAAACTAGTTATAAATATTAATACAAATAATTTGGAAATTTAATTCAAGTTTAAAATTCAAAATTTTAAATTTTAAACTAGATCTGCATAAAATGTCCATTAGTTTCAAATTTAAATCAAAATATTTATTATTTTTTTGCAAGCAAAATAAAATATTATTATTTTGCACAGAAAAGCTTGATTATAATGGTCGTACCACTTTTACAAATTATTACAGGTGTAAGGAAAAGTGTCCTTGGCAGTTTAACCAAGCTATCGGAAATGATAGCTTAATCTAACAACACGTAGGGAGCAAAACATATATAACAGTTGCATGACAGTAACATGTACTATATAAACACCATGCAGGGTGTTAGTCGTACAAATACATACGAAGTCAAATAACAAAATCAACAACTATAACAGTTTCCCCTAGGCACAAGCATCAACGACATTGCTGCACAATTACCAAGACAACACTGACTATAAATATTACCCAAAGATATATTCCAGAAAAAAAAAACCAAATTTCGAAACCATTGCCAACCAAAAAGAAATAGCGGTGACCTATTCCAAGGAGAAGCACATAATAATTAACTTACATAATAACTACACTGAGTACCAAAGCAACGAATATGTTGCAAAAACAATCTATCATCAACTCTAAAGGAAGCCATAGCTTTCGTATTGAATGACGAGAAATATTGCATCAACAAAAATAAAGAAATAATTTACCTTAACATAACCCACTGCCTAGGAAAATAGAAAAGTGTGTCCACTACCACCATGGAGGCAACATTCAAAATCTGCAATAGCATACGAGAGCAACTAACCAAAGTCTAAGGCTATAGCGATACAAGGAGAGTAGATCTACTAATATAAACACAACTACATAATGAAGTAGATAAAACAAAAACATAGCTCACAAGAGCTGAATGACAGTCACCAAGGAGTGATTTCGAAGTGATGGAAAATATCATAGTGAAAGCATTGATGACTAAAACCAAGTATCGAACAGAAATAGTAAATTACAACCATCGAAACCACTATAATCCGATTAACACCTCGACTGCAAACCAACAAGTGAATGCAGAAGAGCAAATGCCTCTTTAGAAGCAATGCCAGCCAAAATAAAGGTATCAAAAAATCTGAACAAAAACAAGTTTTTAGAGGGAGAGTAATCATAGATCTTATAACAAACCCCCTTTTCCATACCTTAGAAGTCAACACTAATACATTTGCGGTATTCACATGCCAAACAACAAAGTGTCGAAAAGACGGATTGTTAGGAGAAAGAAAGGAGATAGAAGATAAAAAGAAATAAAACAATCATTGAATCTCACAATGCAATGGAATAACGTATTAATCAACATAATACTTTATAAAGTCATTTTAAAAATGATACATCAGAGTAATACCGATACAATTGTACCCTCGAAAAGTTATAACAGCCTGCCTTACCTAATTAATACAAGATACATATAATACAGAAGAAAATAACTAGCTATCGATGAAGCCTCCGGCTCCAAACTCCTCCAAAATGCATCCATGGGAAAACTTAAACTGCTTGGCTGCCCATAGAAATTTGAGCATCGAAGTGTTTTAGGAATAGAAGATAAACTTCAGGTCAGACATGAGTCTAGTGTAAGTTAACTCAAACAACTGAATTCTTATGCTAAAACCCTTTTAAAATCAAAGGTATCTCGTAAGACCACGCCGCACATAAACATGAATAGATTTTTACCTTACAATAACCAAAACATTGTTTTATAGAAAAATCGGTGATATTATAATTATTTCTAGAGTACAAATACTTATCAATCATAATCGAAATTATTACATTAATTAAATTCCATCATACTAGGTTCTACAATCAAAACCGTAAAAGCGCGTATTGGAGATTGGATTACATACCATGACAAGGTAAGGAACTACCTTCTAATGGTACATCTCTAGATAAAATGAATTGGGGTCTGATAAGAACTTCTTATACCCCCTGCCATATAGGACTGGCTTACCACTTGACTAGTAGTACGAAATATGATCACCCTACTTTGGGTTCCCAAGCATACATGAGTAGATAATAATCGATCTTGATTAGGAATGACCATATCCTGATGGGAGCGACCCATTTGGCCCTGCTGCATGCCCGATTTTTCTCATTTCCCAATTGATGAGGCGTGAGGCTATGTTTTTATAATTATTTAGCACTTCTCACTTGGAATGCTGCATTTCCTTCCAAGCATCAATGCAATGCTAGCATTCATCCATACAAGTTCATTTTAGGACTGAACGAAACCGAAGGCACTACCTCCACTACACCCATTTTGGAATCACCCTCGGGGTTAGTAGCAAATAGTCCTTGCACTTCAAAAATCCATCTTCGATTCCATACTCTTCAAGATATCTTTAGTTCGAAACACTTGAGTTGGATCGAAGTGTTTTTCGGACAACATATCCGATCCTGGCCTCTTCGCAACAACTTTCGGTAATTTTTGGTTAACTCAACCCCAGTTTTTTAAGAAATAATCATACAAGATAATAATGAAGATCACCTCCTAACCGTTAGTGGATGGATTTCCTAATCATTTATCCTAGAAGAACGAAACGACATTTATATGCATAATATAACATCATTGGGGATGAATGTGCCATATAATACACGTGTTTCTTCTAGATATTTCCAGAGTTACATTTTAGTCCAGGTTGGATAATAAATTATTTAACTATCAAATAAATGATCAGTCAAACATTGATTTAATTCCATATGGGATCCTCTAAGCCTTATTAATTAATCTTTAAATAACAAACCACTTTATAAAACTTGATCAAAAGATCTTTGTACAACACTATTTCCAAAACCCTCACTTCCCTTTTTTACTTGGAAAATATTTATACTTACCCTAGGGTATAAGTATATTATCAAAACAATTGGAAAATTCCTCTTTTCAAAAAAGCATTACACGCTATAAATCGATCGACTTATCCTTGATAAAAGCTCCCTATTAAACGCCCCCTTCACATTTAAATACCGTTATAAATTTGCAAAATCAATTTATAAACACTTTTATAAGTCCACAAGCCAATTTACATAACCTCTTTACAAACCTCTAAAATCAAGTATAAAACATGTCCTCATTTAAAACACCTTTGATAAATCTTCTTTAAGAAAAATCCTTTACAAAATATCTTTTGCAACTCATACTTTAAAATCATTTTAATAAACCTTTTTACTTAGTAAAACCCATTTTTATAAATAATTTATTATTTATAAATACCTTTATAAAATAATAATATAACTAGAAAATTCTTTATAAACTCTAAACCCAAATTGCTTAAAGAATTGAAGTTAATTTAGAATCATATTTTGTAATTTAAAAATGAGCTTAGTAATCCCAATAGTAGTAATTTAAGTTACCATTTAACATCAATTTTACTTTCAAGTCATTTAACCATTTATTTACATAAGTCAACATATATGTAAATGCAATTCATATCCAAATCAGCGAATAACATGTTAATACAACTAAACTAGCATACACATGTCTAAATAACATAATAGAAGGATAATGAATTATCCTGCTAAATAGTTTTTCAAACGATTAACTAATTAGAGCAATAGAAATTTATTCTACAAAAATATGTCCTCACAATAAACAATTACATTATAGAAGAACGGTGATTTATTCTGTAATCAGATGTTCAAACAATCAACTTATAGCAGAACGAGGATTTATTATGCTAACACTTGTCCACACAGTCAAACCATTTACGTAACTCGTTCACAATTGTTTGTCTACTTAATGGTATTGACATTTGAATCCCTAATTTCAAAATCACCTTTGAAAAAAAGTACCTTTAAAACAATTTGATTCTTGGAAAACAAGGATTAAAAACTTAAAACTTCTTTTTTTTAAATAATGAATTACAAGCAAAACCCTTTATTAAATCATAATTAATATTTATCAATTCTTAATTTAACTTAATTATAAATTAAGAAATAATTTAATCCTTAAATAAATAATTAACTATTGTATAAATAATAAAACCCCAATTAATCCTTATTAATTTTGAAATAAATATTTAAACCTTCATTAATAATTAATATTAATTAATCTCAATTAATTAATAAAATAGTCTTTAATTAAAAATTAAAAAATAAATTAAACCTTAAATATAATTTATTATAAATAAAAACCTTAATTAATTTTTAATTAAAAATAATTAAACATTATCTTAATAATTAATTAATAATTAACCCTATATTTAATTAATAACTAAATAAAATAAATCATACACTTAACTCATAACTAGTTAAAAATTAATCTTAAATTTTGAAAGATAATTAATTAATAAATAATATTTAGTTAATTAAAATTAATAAACCTTGTTTAGTACTTAATTAATTATTAATTATCAAAACTAATTAATTAATACATAATTACTAAATTCTTAATCAACTTTCCTTAAACATTATTGCTAAAATATTTTTAAAACACTTTTAATTGTAAAAATCAAAATTTTGCAAAAAATCGGATTTTTAAGCGAAACTTCATCCATATCGCTATGAATACTTGTAACTTGCAAATAATTTTCTTACTTTACTTTAAAACTTATAATTTTTGGAAGTTTACTTACTTTTTCCAAAACATAAAGTAAGCCTTGTAAAGGTAAAATAAAGTTTGAAAACTTAAAATCAATTTAAATTTAAAAAAGAAAGACTAGTTTTACACACGGAATTCCATTCCATTTTAACCTAAAGATGCTAACTTTTATTAGCATATACCCAAAACTTCAAGATCACAACATGATCATACATGCCACATCCACATCTCTAAGCAAAATCTCATCACATAAACAAAGTTTACAACTTTCCAAACAATGCTATATTTGTGCTTCAATTTCAAGTTTAATTTACAATCACACTCAACCAACCTTTATAAAATCAATCACATCATAAACCAAGATTTCAACCAACAAATTATATCACACTTTAGCTAACATATAAAAGTTTAAAACTTTGAATTTAAAAAAAGTTTACTCACCGAAGTTCAAAAAACTTTTTGAAAACTTGAAATAACTTTGCAAACTTGACTGCGGACCTTTGCATCTTGAAATAAGCTTGGCCTAGGGCATTCACGGTTCGATCATGATAAGAAGAAGGATGTGTGGGCTTGACTTGGTGAGGTGGAGGTACTTTGGATAAGGTTGAGTTCACAGAACCAGACACAAAGTTTAGTAATATTATCCTGGATTTTTGGCCATGTTACTCTTGGAATTTTGAATAGTGCTACAAAGAAAAGTTCTTGAAAATTATTTTCTCTATCATTTCAAAAAAGGAATCATCAATTTAGATTAGCCTTGTGGGCGATATGGTTAAAATAAGGAGTGCTATTTTCGGGCTTGAAAATATGGGTCCGAAAATAAGTCAGAAAGAAATGCAATTTTGACCCAAAAATATTTGAAATTTGAAAAAGTGGTTCAAATGAAAGTTATAGCCACTGGAATTATAAATGATTTGGAAAAAAAATCTTGATTTGGAGTAGTATGGGGGAAGTTATGGCCGAACGAAGTGAGAGAAAAATAGGGAAAGTGGACGAGTTTATAAATGTGGAAGAGGAGTTTAAAACAAGTTTGAACATTTAAAACAATTTAAACCTTTTGCCTTTTTAAAGCTTAAAACTAAAAGAAGAAGCCATTAAAGGGTTTTTCCCTTAAGAAAGGAAGAAGATAATGCTTTTAAAAAAAACAAAAAACAAAAATGGAAGAGAGAAAAGGAGGAATTTGTTTTTTTATATAAAATGAAAATGTTGAATTACCAAAATATCCTTGGACCTATACCCTTCATTCATCTTTTGTCATGACATCCTTCTTGTCTTCCGCTCCCATGATCATGCCCCCTTTGTGTCCCCTCCTAGTCAAATCAAAGCCAACACGCCATTATGACTTGTATTGAAGTCGCCAAAGTATCGCTTCATGTCTTCCCTGGTGTGACTATACTTTTACTAAATTTTAAACCATATTATCTTAAGTATATATACGCATACATACACTTTGCTAATGCATACATGAATACATACATAGCTTAACTTATTTTCAAATTGAAATTTTATATTTAAACTAAAGATTTGACAAAGTTCCGACAACTTTTTAGTCCATGAAAAGTTGAAAATTTGAAAAATTAATTCCGGTCACATTTTCAATTTTCCTTCGAACTAAATATTTTTATAAACTAAATATGAAAACTATTTCACCATCATTATTTACTATTTAAAAGAGTTTTGTTTTTATTATAAAACCTATTATTTGAATATTTAAATTAATTAAATATTCGCAAATCAAAACAGTGAAATTCTGGGTCATTACATTCTCCCCCTTAAAAGAATTTCGTCCTCGAAATTATACTTCAACCAATTCTAGAAAACACTTAACACTATATACTAATTTGTATGATGTACATAGATCATTCTTATACCAAAATCTGATTTGACCTCTACTCGAATACATTACTTTGCTTCCAAATTAGTATCGCTCGCCCGATTCTCTAGCGTGGACTTTGATCAGGCTCCCTGATTAGGAACTTCTGTCCTACTTACTAGCTATAACTATGATAGAAAACACTGGTCCCATATCAAAAATTCTCATAAAGTGCTCGTCGTCAAAAATTGAGTAATAGATCCTTATTTAGAATGGTATGAATCACCTCAAAGCCATATACTCGAATCTTAGATGTGGAAAATACCCAAGAAATCCTCATCAAAGCCATGTACTCTGCGTCCACCTTACACACTTGCTTAATTGGTTCTCCCTAATACCAATTAAATTACCACTAAAAAATTTATGAAAACATTTCAGAAAAAATAAAGTTAGATTCAATTTGTATAATACTCCACTACATCCTAAGACTATATAAAATTATTTGATTCAACTATTCCATTTTGCTTTTATTTCCCTGTGTAAACTCAAGATCCAAATGCCCGGTCTAATTTCAAAAGCATTTTGAAATGAAATCTATATTTTCGTTATAGAAAAATATACATATAGCCCAAGTAACTCCAAAATGGTACTATGGAATAGAGTGTTACCAAACAGTATCATACATTCCCTTACTAATAAAGGTAATACCATGAGAAGTGTTTACCATCCAAACACATCTCTTTCCTAATTTTAAGTTATTTTCGAGCTGCTCGAACTAGTTAACTTAAAAATATTACTTTTATTTCAAAATCTCATTTTGAAACAATACTTTTCATTTTTTCAACAAATATTTATCTCTGACTTGCTTTGGGTTTGCTCAAGTTTGAAACTTTTTCTATTGTACAATGATAAAGATAATTTACAAAGTGTTAGGCGAAGTCTCACCCAGAAAATCTCAAGACCAAGAAGCGTCAGTCTCGCTCGTGTTTGCATCCTACACTTCATTCAACAAAGCTAAGGTTCACTCGACATTCGCAAATAGAGCCTCATTCGGCAGAGCATGGCAATCTCCATTCGGCAAAGCCCAACCAATGGTCCATTCGGCAAAGGCAAGACATACTGCATTTCCATTCGGCATATCTCGTTCGGTAGCCGGACCAGCCATACCGGTCCACCATACTTCACCTCTCCAATACCCCACTACCGAACCATCTCCCAAGCTACAACCGGACCACCATCACCGGACCATTCATGGCCGGACCAACACCACCGAGCCAACCACATACCTCACCACCGAATGAACCTCCATCCCGCTCCATCACCGGTCTAAGCTCCATACCGAATGGGGGCTCGCCGAACCAGAATTGTCAGTCCAGATTGCTTCAGCCCGGGCCCACCAGCAGCTATATACATCCAAGACCCCTGCCCCTGCCTCACTCTATAAATAGAGGGGCAGGGGTACAACAATGGCAGAGAAGTTTGAGAGCTCAAGCACGGAAGGAACTTTCAAACTACTTTCATATACTTGTACACAAAGCATTGTACTTGTAATCTGAAACAAAGAAGATAATAACATATAAAGTGGACGTAGGCACGTTCTGGCTGAACCACTATAAATCTGTGTGTCTTTTACATTTCAGCCCCTGCTTTTTTCATATTTACATAACTCATCTGAATCATTAAGAATCACATAAAATCAACTAAATCACACGACTTGGAAGTGTTTGCCCATTTTTTGCGCAAACATTTTTGGTGCTTTCACGGAGAACTTCGAACTCGAAGCTTCAGCTTCCCTCATTCAACCTTCTTTCCCAATAGCACCCTTCATTGCCTAGGAAACATGACTTCCAGGCCAAGAAAAGACGCCAACAAGGGAAAGAACGTTGCAACTAGCAGCGCTCCAAATCCAGTGGATCCAGATCAAGAGAACCATCCCACTACAGCAGCAGTGCCACATGTAGATCAGGCAATTCCAACAGCCCCTGCCGCGGAACAACCGGCAGTAATCACTAGAGCAGACCTAGACAGAGTTGTGGTGGAAGTGACTAACCGCTTCGCATCCCAACAAGAAGCTTTGGTGAACCAACTCATGTCACGCTTGAGGGATGTCGAAGAATCCAACCGCAACACTGAATCATGGGATGAATCTCAATCTGGAGGATCTCGGAGACAGCAAAGGTCTTCCCTCTTCGAGGAAGCCATCAACAGGAACAACAATGATAGGGGCCGCGCCCGGACTCGGGGCCGCGCCCGGACTCAGCCCGAACTCCGACTCGAGGAAGCGCTTGGAACCGAACCCAGTGGAGGAGGCGCCAGGCGAGGGTCGGATGTAGCTGAGCCAGTCATGCCACCTAATCATAGAAACCCTGCTGAACGGAGCCGAGCTAGAACCCAGCCCGAAGTTGACCCCATGGAAATGCTCGAAACAGAACCCCACAGGGGAAGATCGAGGCAGGGGGCAACTGTAGCTGGTCCTAGCATGCATCCGAGCAGCCAGAGGCAACCACTGGATAACGTCAGAAGTGATAGACTATACCATCCCTACAGGTCATCTGGACGAGATCGATCCCGCAGGGAAGAACCAAGTTCATTTCTATCCGCTCCAAATTCTGATGAAAGAATGGCACGATTATTCAGAGAATGCGTCCAACGGGAGCAAAGGGACCGAGGAATAGGCGCTAGGGTCACCAGCCCCTTCGCCCGCAATATCGAAACTGCCATCACCCCCCGGGAATGGAAAATGCCAACCATGGAACCTTACAAGGGAACTTCCGACCCCATCATACACTTACAAAGATACACCCAGCATATGCTCATGAGCGGAGCAACAGAAGGGGTGCTGTGTAAATGCTTTCCGCTATTCCTAGCAGATCTAGCTACCTCCTGGTTCTGCCATCTACCCCAAGGATCTATCAGCTCATGGGAGATGTTGAAAGAAAGGTTCATTAGCCAGTTCCGCATCCATGTAGAACAACCCAAGGATGTTTATTCTCTATCCAATGTCAAACAGAAATCCGGAGAGACACTGCAACAATATCTAACACGGTTCAACGCCGCAGCTGCCGCAGTCCAAGATGCCGATGAGAAGCTCACCCTAATGGCCCTCTGTAGTGGTGTACACCCAGATACCAAGTTCGCTAGAAGACTAACTAAGGAAAAACCAACTACTTTACCTGATTTCTTCCATGAAGCTGGAAAGTATATGAGACTTGAAGACGCCGCCACTGAGAGGCAGTCAGGGCAACAAGGTAAGACAACTTCGGACAAGCTTCCCGCTGCAGCTAAGGACACTCGAAGAAATGAATCTAGAGACAATGTTGGGGGAAGGAAGGTTGAAAAACGCCAATATCGACCAGGACCAAGATTTGACTCCTACACTCCTTTGAATGAAACAATCGAAAACATCTTTCTAGCCACTCAGGGCGAACTCGGATACAAGCACCCCCCGCATAAGAAAGAATCTGATAACGCACTCAAGTCTGGAAAGTTCTGCCGCTTCCACGAATCCCACGGACATGACACCAATGAATGCCACCATCTCCGGGACTTGATCGAAGAACACATCAGAAGAAGAAGGCTGGAACGCTATGTGAAAGGTCAGAACAGGACTCCAACTCCTGCCAATGAGAACTCAAAGCGACCCGTCCCAGAAGTAGGCGGAGGGAATCGCAACACCAGTGGCTCTAGTCAAGAGAAGATAGTGGTCCATACCATCTCGGGAGGACCACACATCGCCGACAGAAGCTGGGTAGAGATGGAAAGATACGGCAAGTCACTTAGAAATGCTGAAGGCTATGTTAACTCCATTATGGAAGAACACCACCCGAAACGGAAAGAGAGTGACGACATCGTATTCAGTAGGCGTGATTTAGAAGGAAGACAGTATCCGCATATGGATCCCATGGTCATCTCTGCCTGGTTCGGTCCAGCTAAAGTTTTCCGAATTCTAATAGACACAGGAAGCTCCGTAAATATCCTATTCAAGCATGCTTTCGACAAAATGAAGCTGTCAATGAAGGATGTGTCTCCCTGCAACAAACCCCTGCATGGTTTCACTGGAGATGCGAAAATGTCCCTCGAGCAACTTGACCTCTTCGTCGAAATAGGAAGTCATCCCCGCTCCGTTGTGCGAAAACAAACGTTCGTACTAATAGAAAACCACTCGGCCTACAACGCCTTCTTGGGAAGACCAGCCTTGTCTGACTTCCAAATTGTCCTAGCCCCGTGGTGCCTAAAGATGAAATTCCCAACAGATAACGGAATAGGAGAAGTTGAAGGAGATCAAGACGCCGCTCGAGATTGCTATGTAACTGAACTTCGCAATAACCGTAGAAAGAATAAAGGGAAAGATGCAGAGACTACTCTCTGCATGAAAAGCTTGGAAGCATAGCAACTAAAGAAAGCCCCTCCTCTTCGATACACCAGCGATCCTTTCAATGAACTAGACCCCAGGGATAAGGAGGAGGAGGCTACCGCTGAGCCTGCGGAGGCCATGGAATTCATATCTGTAGACAAACATGATTCAAGTAGACTATTAAAAATAGGATCTCAGCTAAAAACAGAATTGAAGGATCAACTCATTGACTTTCTCCGCCACAACTTAGATGTATTTGCGTGGACACATGCCTATATGACAGGAATCTCCCCAGACATAGCATGCCACATGCTGAACGTCGATCCCACCAAGGTACCGATAAAGCAGAAAAAGAGAAGCATGGGAGCAGAACGATCAGCAGCCCTCGATGAGGAAGTAAAGAACCTACTTGCTAATGACTTCATACGAGAAGCCATCTACCCAGAATGGATCGCTAACCCAGTACTAGTAAAGAAAGCTAATGGGAAGTGGCGAACATACATTGATTTCTCCAACTTAAATGACGCTTGCCCGAAAGACTGCTTCCCGTTCCCCCGAATCGATCAGCTTGTGGACAGCACTGCCGGGCACGAACTTTTATCTTTTATGGATGCATACTCCGGATACAACCAGATTCCCATGCACGCTCCCAATCAAGACCACACTAGCTTCATCACTGACCGGGGATTATATTGTTACAAAGTCATGCCTTTTGGACTCAAAAATGCCGAAGCTACCTATCAGCGCCTCGTCAACAAGAAGTTTGCGGAATTAATAGGACGAACTATGGAAGTATATATGGATGACATGTTGGTAAAGTCCAGGAGAGCCGACGATCATGTAAGCCACCTGAGCGAGATGTTTCAGGTACTTCGCCGATGTGGAATGAAGCTGAATCCTCTAAAGTGCTCCTTCGGAGTGTCATCGGGAAAATTCTTAGGATTCATCGTCCATGCCAGAGGAATTGAAGCAAACCCTGAACAAATCCGGGCTCTAAAAGAAATAAGGATACCTACCACTCGAAAAGAAATGCAGAGCCTAAACGGAAAGGTGGCCGCCCTAAGCAGATTCATTTCCAAAGCAACTGACAAGTGCGTCCCTTTCTTCGAAGCTTTCAAGAAAGACAAAGGAAAGTTTGAGTGGACTGATGAATGCTTAAAAGCCTTTCTTAACCTGATCGAACGCCTTCAGAAACCACCAGTACTCTCAACTCCAAACGAAGGCGAAGAGCTATACCTATACCTCGCTGTATCATCTCATGCTCTAAGCGCTGCCCTGGTAAGAGAAGAAGACCGCACACAACGCCCGGTATACTTTATAAGTAAGAGATTTACAGGGGCAGAAGGCAGATATCCTAAACTTGAGAAATTGGCATATTGTTTATTGATCGCGTCACGAAAACTGCGACACTACTTCCAATCTCACTCCATCAGAGTTCTAACCGATCAGCCACTAAGACAGGTGCTCCATCGTCCCGACACTTCTGGACGACTCCTCAAATGGTGCATTGAACTAAGTCAGTATGACGTCACCTACCACCCTCGCACCGCTATCAAGGGGCAAGCCATGGCCGATTTCATTGCCGAATTCACTACCAACGAAGGCAAGGATCAGTTTGAAATAGCAAAAAACATCAAGTGGAACCTCTTTGTAGATGGAGCATCGAACGAACAAGGCTCGGGGGCAAGTATTGTGATAATCACCCCCAGGGGAAGAAATCTGTACTATGCATTAAGGTTGGAATTCGCGGCCACTAACAACGATGCGGAGTATGAGGCAATAATAGCGGGATTGGAGCTTGCCTTAGAAATTGGAGTCAATTCTTTATGTCTTCATAGTGATTCTCAACTTATCGTAAACCAAGTACTAGGAGAATTCCAGACACGAGGAGAACGACTCACAGCATATCTAAAGAAAACCAAACTGCTGCTCGATCAATTGGACCATTATTTAATCAAACACATTCCTCGAGAAGATAACCAAGAGGCCGATGAACTAGAAAAGCAAGCTAGTATGAAGAATAGCACCATTTCCGGAGCACTAGCCATCTCAAGGCAGCTAGCCCCAAGTTTCGAACAAGTGAATCTGATAACTGCAATCGAAGAAGGAACTTGGATGACTCCTATCCGGAAATATTTGCAGGACGGCACACTACCAGACAAACGTGATGAAGTCAGGAGAATTTTGAGGAAAGCTCCCCACTACACAATACAAGAAGGCATCCTCTATCGGCGTGGCTTCTCTAGCCCCTTATTCAGATGCGTCGCTGGAAGGGAAGCCAAGGAAATCTTATTCAACATCCATCAAGGAAGTTGCGGAGATCACACTGGAGGGCAGACTCTGGCGAAAAAGATACTTCGATATGGATATTACAGGCCCACACTAAACAAAGACGCCTTAGACTTCGTCAAGAGATGCGACAGATGTCAGAAATTTGCCAAGATTCCTCGACTACCCACAAATGAGATTACTCAAATGACCAGCCCTTGGCCCTTTGCTGTATGGGGAATTGATTTAATTGGCGAACTGCCAACGGGCAGGGGCGGAGCCAAATATGCTATAGTGGCAGTCGATTATTTCACCAAATGGGTGGAAGCGGAACCCCTAAATAAAATATCTTCAGCAAAAGTTATCAACTTCTTGATCAAAAATATTCTGTGCAGGTACGGAGTACCACTCAAGATCATATCGGACAACGGACTCCAATTTGACAGCGAAGAATTCGCCGACTGGTGCCAAGAGCATGGAATTCATAAAAGCTTCTCATCAGTAGCTTATCCTCAGGCAAACGGGCAAGTCGAAGCTGTCAACAAAATTCTCAAAACCCTAATCAAGAAGAAACTTGAAAAGTCAAAAGGCGCTTGGGTGAACGAACTTCCTACGGCACTTTGGGCCTACCGCACATCTTTCAGAACATCAACGGGACATACTCCTTTCTCTTTGGCATACGGATCGGAGGCAATGCTCCTTGTTGAGACTATTGTTCCTTCCCACCGTAGGATCCACTACAATCCAGAAGAAAACAAAGAACTCCTCCTCATGTCTTTGGATCTGATTGAGGAAAGGAGAAACGATGCAGCACTCAAAGCAGCAGCTCACAAACAAAAAGTGGCAGCACTATACAACTCCAAAGTCAAGCATCGCATCTTACAAGAAGGAGATCTTGTCCTCAGGCGAATCTTTCCGCGCCCCGGGGCACTGGACCCCATCTGGGACGGACCATATGTAATTCATAAAGATCTCCACAACGGAGCTTATATTTTGTCAACAGTGGACGGAGAGGTGTTCCAGAGGGCATGGAACATCCGACACCTCCGTCGATACTTTTCTTAACTTGTACTGCCCATATGAAGTGAATTAACAAAGAGAATCAGTGGACGTAGGCATTTTCATGCCGAACCACTTTAAAAAATCTTGTCTCTTTTTAACTTGTTCCTTTATATCTTGGCTGCTTGTTAAGCTTTATCCTTTTCTGTTGAACAAAATCCTATGGCATCTTCACTCAAGACGCATCATGGCCTCATCTGGACAAGGCCTAACAGGTACGCTACGATTCTATGCACTCGCCACTGAGACTCTTTTGCTCCAGCATCCCTCTGCTGCGGGTTAACTCATTGCTCGCGACTGCCCTCAAAGCCAACTGTAATGAGCCGATTATAAGTCATCATAAAGGCCGACTATAGCCGATGGCAGCTCATTACGGCGTTCGGCTCGCCGGCAACTGTGAACCTACTTTAAGCCCCAACATAAGGTGTGGCCAGCCAGGGGTAGTTCACGGCCAACGGCACCCACGCTAGCCGGCCACGGTAAATCGAATAATACCCACGATTACGGACCATAATGGTTCGGGTAGTTACCGTGCGCGATCTCGGCTCCGATGTGTCTTAAGTGCGGCTGTGGTAAAAAAGAAAACTCTCCGCGGAGGCGTAAGATGGGTGACAAATGTCTCCAAGACCCACAGCTAGGGAAAGTGACTACAAAACCCGTTTGCCACGAACTTAAGCACATCGACGGCCTTCCGTGACTGGAAGTTTTACTTTTCCCATATTTCCATTTCATTTAAATACTTTTCTCCTATCCTGTATAACAAACTCCAAAGTACAGGAAACCAAATAGGGAGCATTCACTCATGAGAATCTAAGCCTACGTACTGGGTGGCAAGGTACTCAGCTATGTCCATGATCAGTTACACAAGACGCTCAAAGCTACCACCTGCAACTAAAACATGAAGGGCGGTACTCTCTTCTCTTGTACATGAATATGTAACTACAGTTTATTCATACATCACACTAACATTGCAAAACATGAAATTATATTTCAAGCAACAGCTTAACATCAAAATGACAACAACATTTAAACATAACAAAATCAGCTTATGTCATAAAATCACATAAAGTTATTCTTTGCAAATAATATTATTACAGTCACATCAATGTTTTGGACTAACATAAACAGCGATAAAAGGAAATAAAAAGGTAGCCAAATCCGGACAAGTAACCAGCTGCATCCACACTTCGCTCTCATCCTACCAACTCCCCCAAGCCTACTTGGCCGCAGGGTCGGAGCTTCCAGCGTGTTGATCGGAAGTTCCACCTGTTCAATCCAGAAGAGGAACTCATTAAACAAATGATAAAACGATCAAGTTATGGAAACCCAGAAAGAAAAGGAAAAGAGAAGAATAACTCACCAGCGTCCGCCGCTTGATCCTCATCCTCCAGTTGCACACCCGCTTCCTCCGCAGCAAGCAACCGCATCCCCTCCTTCACCGCCGCTTGCTCCTCTTTCGAGAACTGAGCAGTGACCACATCCAGACTAAAAGCCACTCCACCTTCCTTACCCGCATTGACCCTGGCCTCCTCTAAAGCCCGAAGATATATCTTGGCCATGACCCGGGGATAATCATCCATCCAAGACAAGCTGCCCTCCTTCCAAGTGCGGAAGTACATGTCCTGCAGCATCTCGTCCATCATCCCCTCATTCTCCTCAAACTCCCTCACCCGGGCCTCGGAAGCCTGCAACTTGGCGACAGCGACATCCCTCTCTGATCGGTATTTCAAGCAGTCAGCCTGGAGAGACCTCCTCATCTCCTCCATCTCCTCCTTTAACTTTACTTGAGCCATCTCCGCGGCCTCAAGCCTTCCAGACAACTCCTCTACCTGCTCGAGATCCGCATTCCGAACCTCATCCACTGTCGCAATGGCCATGTCGATCCGCTCCTTACAGGCGGCCTCCATCTTCCGTAATTCTGCCCTACTAGCCTTTTCCATGGTCTCTTTCAGCCGCCTGGAGGCTTCCTCGTGCTGAGAAATCTGAATGGCTTGACCGGCAAGCTGTTCGGCCTGATCGGCAACCTTCAGCCGCAACCGAATATTAGCACTCCCAATCTCCTCCCCGGCCTTGACCAATTGAGCATGATACTTCATTAACTTCTTGGTCTCTTCAGCCACCCGATCGATATTAGCTTTGGCTTCGTCTCCCATGGTAACTACCCGAGTGGTAAGCAGATCAAGATCTAGGGACTTAGCCTCGTCTAACACTCGTACCATGGGGTTGCGGGGAAGGAGGTGCTCACCCGTGGCCTCATCAAATGAAATATCCCGAGAGCTTGGATCTAAATCAGGATGACCGGCAAAGGGGTCGCGAGGCACGTCAGGGCGCCTTATACGGATAACAGTGGGATTCTTAGAAGGAGGTGGAGGGGGGATAAACTCCGTGCTCTCCTCCGTGGTATCACGAGGAGGCTGAACAGGAAGCTGCGGACCAGGGGAAGCCTCAAATAAGGAACGACTCCTCTTCTTTTTCTGAATGGCAGATCAAGATCTAGGGACTTAGCCTCGTCTAACAATCGTACCATGGGGTTGCAGGGAAGGAGGTGCTCACCCGTGGCCTCATCAAATGAAATATCCCGAGAGCTTGGATCTAAATCAGGATGACCGGCAAAGGGGTCGCGAGGCACGTCAGGACGCCTTATACGGATAACAGTGGGATTCTTAAAAGGAGGTGGAGGGGGGATAAACTCCGTGCTCTCCTCCGTGGTATCACGAGGAGGCTGAATAGGAAGCTGCGGACCAGGGGAAGGCTCAAATAAGGAACGACTCCTCTTCTTTTTCTGAATGCTCTCTTCAATGACCCCAAGAAGAGGACGGTAACTGACTACGTCCCCAGTACGACCAGTGGGAGGCTTCGCAGAAGCTCTCATCAACTTGAATTGTTCGAGGCGGTGTCGAACGTCTGACGTTTTAACCACCTGGCCTGCCCCTGGAATAAAAGATAAGTGTAACGAACATACAATGGTGCACAATTCAAGAAACATGTTAAGTTAAAAAGAAAGAAAAGTGAGAAGGCATGTCTATTATACAAACCCTGCGGAGGAGTGGGGTACTGCAATAAGTCCTGGATCTCATTCCAGGATGGAAGTGAACCATAAAATATTCCTAAGTCCTTATCGAAAATGGAATCGGCGGAAGTCAAAAGTTCACCTTGCACCGCCGAAGTTACCCTAGCTGAGGAGCCTTTAGGGGATGGATCGGCACCAGCCACAGCCTTGCCCGCCTCCTTTGCCTTTTCCGCTTCCGATTCTTCCTCCGATTCCCCGAAGGCCTGACGGAGAGCCTCATCCAGTTCAGGGTCTCGCCCAGAGGTTAAGGCGCCAGCATCACCATCACCATCTCCATCGCCATCTCCTCCGCCTTCTGACTCTCCTCCCATATCGCCTCCTTCGCCCTCTTTCACACCTTCCTCCTCCGGGATGATCGGGCGAGTACTAGGAGAGGGGCCATCAGACTCCTTAAGCTTCTTACCTCCCACGACTGGGTGTTGTGCAAAGGGCTTCCTCTTGCCACTCTTCACCGTGGCCCCCTCCTTAGCTTTAGCGGCCTTCTCCTCAGCTGTGTCCCTCTGCTTAACCACGGACTGGTGCGGCAGGATCAAGTTGTACTCCAGGAGGGTAGCGTTCCTGATCAGGAAAGAAGCCGACCTGTCCCGCGCCGGAATGGCCTTTATTTCAACAGCCATCCGCGCCAAAGAATCATCTTCCACGACTGCAATGCCACCTGTCGTTAGCAAGAAATAGAAGCATGTCAGAAAAAGCACTACAATCAGAACATGGAAAATACAAATGAAATTCATCTTACAGCCGGAAGTGAAAAGGCGGAAAGAAACAGAATCGTCCTTGATAAAAAACCATTCTTTCTTGAACATGGTAAACTTTGAATATAAGTCCAGGACTGGTTTGAAAGGCACGGCCACTTCTAGACTAATATACGGAGACCCCTTCTTGTAGCCTCTCAGGTTATACAAATATCGAATTTCCCGGTTAGAAGGAGGGCGCCCGTACCTCCTCTGAAAGATAACGAAAATGCTCACCAGAATGGCATAAGAGTTCGGCTGGAGCTGGAATGGAGCCACCTTCAAATATGTGGTAAAACTAACTATCCAGGCATTGATAGGAGGGATAGCACCACACATGCAATGATATCTGCTGTAAGCAAAGTAGCCTTCGGAGGGATTATACGGCATCACTCCATCTCCCGGCAACAGCATGCAAGTCCTGTCTATCCCAAAGGAACGGGATATAATGTCAAGTTGCTCCTCCTTTAGGGAGCTAGGAAAGCAATCGGGAGGGGAGACCAAAAGTTCCTGTGGACCATATCCGTCCACTAACGACCTCGGAACAGGTCGATGTTGCCCGGATCCTGGTTGGGCTGGGGGCACGAAAGAAGACTCTCCTCCATCCTTGGATTTCCATTTGTCTGATCGTGTTTCCGCCTTGCGAGACATTTATCTGCGTACACAAAAGTGAAAAACATGATGTTAGAACAAAAGTATAGGCACGCAAGCATGCATAAGTCTGGAGTTCCACTCTAAGTCCGAATACAAAAGTCATTCGGCACTGGGATTCAAGGCCATTCGGTACTAGGGTCCTCTGTTCATTCGGCAGTAAGATGATAATCTCATTCGACAGTGAAAGGATAAGTTCATTCGGCATTAAGTGTATGGCCGTTCGGCACTTGAATTTGATTCGGTATACATATCATTCGGCCCTAAGGCCTAAGTCTCATTCGGTAAAGCAAAGCCCTTCGTATGTATTCGGCAAATCAGGATCATCCGGTAATAAAGGTCATTCGGCAAAGGAATATATACCTGGTTCGGAAATGACTGGATTCGGCAAAGTGTTTGATTCGGTATAGTATCGGTTCGGCGCTTGTTGATTCGGTAAAGAAAAGCTAAGGGGGTGTAGCCCCTATATATAGACTGAAGCAACACCACCGGACCAGATGGTTCGGCATACCGGACCAACCTCCAGCCGAATGAAAACCTATACCTACTCGAAGCCAAACGAAACTGTCTCTACCGGCAGAAACCAGAAACAGGGGGCACGCAAAGCACCTCACTCAGATAAGTACCGAACTCTAGGGCCTACTAATAAAGTAGAAATTATGATAACGATGAACAAGTAGTAAATCTCTCACTAACACGGGTTAATCATTTACACATGTACGCGACCACGAACAGTCCACAGGCATGCTCTGAATAACTATTAACCCTATCATCGTGAAAATTTACACTTTGACATCGTTTTTAAGCTCATCGGCTAAATGGATATTTGATTCTGATAATTATGAAATGGCTAAGCTACTTACACATGTACGGGGTCGTGAACGATCCTTAGACATGCTCTGAGATGGCGATAAACCACCCTAACAAACGATCCAGGAACCCACTCGAACGTGAACCTGACATCGATAATGCTAAGCCCCCTCGGGGCACACTTACTCGCCCCGAACGGCACAATTCACTTCATCTCAAATATTTCGATCCCGAATGGTCGTCATTTGAAATCACATTAAAACTGTCAATTCCTTCGCATGACACCAACAACATAGGAACATCCAGCCCATGGCATTACAAAACAGGCCTTCCTACCACAGGGAACCAAAGCGCGACACATGCAAGCACGTGCCCCACTTTGGGGGGCAAATGTTAGGCGACTTCTCACCCAGAAAATCTCAAGACCAAGAAGCGTCAGTCTCGCTCGTGTTTGCATCCTACACTTCATTCAGCAAAGCCAAGGTTCACTCGACATTCGCAAATAGAGCCTCATTCGGCAGAGCATGGCAATCTCCATTCGGCAAAGCCCAACCAATGGTCCATTCGCCAAAGGCAAGACATACTGCATTTCCATTCGGCATATCTCGTTCGGTAGCCGGACAACCATACCGGTCCACCATACTTCACCTCTCCAATACCCCACTACCGAACCATCTCCCAAGCTACAACCGGACCACCATCACCGGACCATTCATGGCCGGACCAACACCACCGAGCCAACCACATACCTCACCACCGAATGAAACTCCATCCCGCTCCATCACCGGTCCAAGCTCCATACCGAATGGAGGCTCGCCGAACCAGAATTGCCAGTCCAGATTGCTGCAGCCCGGGCCCACCAACAGCTATATACATCCAAGACCCCTGCCCCCTGCCTCACTCTATAAATAGAGGGGCAGGGGTACAACAATGGCAGAGAAGTTTGAGAGCTCAAGCACGGAAGGAACTTTCAAACTACTTTCATATACTTGCACACAAAGCATTGTACTTGTAATCTGAAACAAAGAAGATAATAACATATAAAGTGGACGTAGGCACGTTCTGGCCGAACCACTATAAATCTGTGTGTCTTTTACATTTCAGCCCCTGCTTTTTTCATATTTACATAACTCATCTGAATCATTAAGAATCACATAAAATCACACGACTTGGAGGTGTTTGCCCATTTTTTGCGCAAACACAAAGTGCACCATAACGTTCGTTTAGGCAAACATCCGAAGTCACTTAGAAGATTATTTAGAACATCACAAAACAATCAAGACTCATTTCCCCTAACCAATCCAAAAAAACACCTCATTCTTAACATTTTCATCCCCAAAATTTTATTCTTGAATCAAAATTGCTTTCAAACAATATTATTACTATCTTTCAAAACCTTTAAACATTTTCCAAAACCCTGGGATTTAAATCTCAAGTTTTCAACTTATATTCTTTTTTTTTAATTAAAAGGCACATTCCTATAAATTCATTTTATAGATCTACTTTTATAAAACATTTTCCTAATATTTACTTCAAAATATTCAATTTTTTAATAAACATCTTTTATTAAATCAAATTTAACGCCATATTATCAATCGAATGCCTTATAGTCAAATTGTGAAACTTAATTCATAAGGAGTTCATTTCGGTGTTGTCCTAGTTTCTATTTACACACCCAAATCTTAAAAAGGGAAGCTACCTACTAACAGCAGGCAATGTTCAACTGGACAAGCATGACTAACAAAATCCTAATTAATAATAATAGAATATTATTATCTCCTAACAAACAACACATCTACTAACTATACCATCCTATACTATTTTGAAAATCGTTCTTTATATATGAAATATATTTCTAGATAAAATTATTTCATTCACCCAATTTCAAAACAATACCATATCTGTTGGTATTATTTAAGTGTTTGGGAATACCTAACAATAATGTTGACCAAAATTCATAAGTCGCTTAACGGATCAAACAACATAATATAAAATATTTTATATCACTAACAAATACACGCTCTTATATATATATATACATTCAAACTCATCATAAGGCATTCCATTACCTTATCCCTTAATGAGTTACCTCACCAAAGCCAAGGTTCTGGCTTAACCTTGCACTTTGATACCACGCTGTAATGACCCGCCTTTCCGTACCCCAGAAGTCAACACTAATACATCCACAGTATTCATGTGCCAAATATTTAAGTGCCGGTGTAACATCCTCTATCATAAGGCCCGAAGCTAAGTGCTACAGATGTTGTAGTCATAAATAATATTAACTTCCAGTGACAAACTACGACAATAAAAATGGCATCCATTATATCATAAGCACATGAATATGAAATAAAGTCAGCATAGATAAAAACAACTTTTCTGATTACATTTCAAAGAAAATTATTCATATTCAAGTCACACAATCCCATAATTGATTCCCAGATTGTGATCAAATATAATTATTATAAATTATGCCAAGAGCGACATACTAAGATGCCCCCTTGGATAATCAGAGTACTAAATAAACAATCGGTCTTAATACAACACGGCGAAAATAAAACAAAATAGTTCATATATAGCTATTTTTCCCTCCTGCACGTCTTCGAAAGCTTATACGTCCAACCTACTAAACTTGTAAAACCTCAACTCTCAATCTACTCAAATCCTATTTTGAGAACTCGAGAGTTTAAGAAAAAAAACATAAACTTTGAGTCAAAAAGGCCTGGTGTGAATAATACTATACGTCTCGGTTATCTGGTATTAAAATAGACCACACCGCTTAGCAGATTGGGTTTCTCCTAACTAATATATCTTTTAAAAAAACATATCTTTTGCAAACCAAAATCCTGTAATCAAACTAATTAAAGAAAGAATAGCATTATCATATAAATCGGGCAAACAGTGGACTATCTATCCTCAAAAATATAGTTTTGTTTGGCTAACTATTAACCATTGACTAACTCGGGCCTACTAGACACAATCAATTATCTAACATCTATTAGACACACTTCTGGGCTAGCTGCCCTTAACTATCTTCTTCTAAGGTCAACTGAACCTGAAGGTTTTGCGGGCTCACCAATAACCTATCTTCTCTATATATACTCCTTTCTGTGTGTAACCTCATTTTATTCTTACTTGTGACAAAACCCTACACACCAGAATTTTGGACTACATTAGCTAGAGGCTTACTAGCTAAAGTATAGGGCGCGACCCTATACAAGTCTCATCTGGTATTCTACTGTCTGAGTATTTACTTAGGGTAAACTACCCCATCAAAATTATCCTTGAAAACATTCTTGTAAAATGATTTAACCCTTTAAATCATACCTAAACAAGGAAAATATACTTTTTAATTTACTCAAATCTCTTTGCCATGTTATATATATTTTACTCAAAAAATGTTGATGAGAAATAATGGGATTACCCATCCCTCTAAAATAAGTTAAAATCCTTTTTAACTTAAAAGCTCTTAGGCCATAAAATTAAGGTAAACCATTCGAAACCTTTGTTTAAAACTTTAAACAATACCTTTCGATTCCATTAAAAATACCCCTTTCAAAATAAGTTAATTACTATACCTTGAAACACTAGGACGAAAGGCCAAAACATAGCTTTCGAAAATTTTAAAATAACCCTTCGAAACCGTCCCTTCGAAATCTTTAAAATTCTAGACATCCTCTTTTCAAAACTCTTTATACTTGCCTTCCGAAAGCATTGGAAACCTTCCATTTAAAGACTTAAGTAACCTTTCAAAAACATTGAGGTACCTCCCCCTCCGTAACCTTTATTATAAACCTTTCGAAAGCATTAAAGTCCTTTACTATAAACAAACCTTTCGAAAGCATCAAAGTCTTTTACTATAAACAAACCTTTCAAAAGAATTGGGTTCACGTAAAAGCTTGTGAACATAGCTTCGAAACCATTTAAAACATTCCTTTTGAAACCTTTAGGTTTATCTTTTAATTGAACAAAAAGGGTTTAGAAGAACTAGGTCGAAAGCATATCTTTCGAAAGCAATTTCCTAAGTAAAATAAAGTAGATGGTTTCGACACCAACCCTTTCGAAAGCATAGAGAAGCGGCTTCTTATTTAAAAGCAAAAGTACCTTTTCGAAATCAATGTTTAAAGGCAAAGCGGCCTCAACTGGGTCGAAAGGTAGAATGCTATAACGAGTGTTTTGGACCTGTCAAAAGCTTGTTTAAAATAAAAGGTGACAACCTTTGGTAAAAGCTATATTAAAACCTTTCGAAAGTATTCTTTTAAAAGCAAGCAAGCGGCGTTTTTTTGAAAGAAAAACAAAGGCCTTGACCCCTTTGAAAGCATGTTTCGACTCTATACCTTTTGCCTATCTCCAATCCATTACGTACCAAGGCATTGATACCATGTGTATTGGTTCGACTGGAGGTGGTGGTATGAAGTCGAAAGGTGACTGCCGAAAGTGGCGAAACAGCAAACGTTTATAAAAACTGATTTTACTTTATAAAGTAATATCTTTCCCACTAACTTGCTTATTTGTCATAATATAATTCGTTGCCAACTTCTTTTGCAAAAGTCTTTTCTGAAAGTCCTGCTGAATTCAGTATTTTATAATTTAAAACATCTTTCAAATTGTCCCTTCTCCTATTTAAATATATAAAACATTTAAGTCCCATGCCTTAAATAATTTTATATACTTAATAAAAAACTTGGGAAAATTCTCAAAAAATTCCCATAAATCACTTTTAGTACATTTTCTAACATATTTAAATTTCTGACCCAAAGCTAATATATAATAGCCGTAATAAATTTAAACCCAATTTAACCATTTTCTTCATTTGAAAATTCATAATAAATCCATAATAATTCAATAAATTATGAATCTTGAAACCTACCTCAAAATAATATTTCTGACCTTATATCAAGAATGTAAGCTATTTGGATGTCATTTAATATGTTTTCCAAGTTCATCCTTATCATAAAATCCATATGAAATAGCCTAAATCATCAACAAGCATGTATATTCATTTAAACAGTCAAAATATGGCAACTCATTTGCAAAATAAATTCAGATCTCAACTAGAAACTGAAAATCATAAAAATGAGATGTAATCTTTTATTCACCTTTCGCTTGTATGTTAAGGAGGTTGAGATTTGCTCTTGAATAAATTTGATTAAGCTTTTTTCTTGAAATCTTGTTTGTCTTCCCCTTTTCTTCTTCTATTGGTGGATGACCAAGCTTTGGTTTAGCTTTATTTATGAATGTTGTAAACGAAATAGTTCAAGGGTTTAGGGTATAAGAATATGACTTGTACCTCTTTTACCCTTATCTTATTACTTCTTTATTTCATTTTTTCATTCATAAAGGCACGACTACCTTTTAATTTCACAAATCTCAATCTTTTAACCACTTTAATTTTTGCATTATTCCATTTAATTAGCTAATTAAATCTATTGAATAATGTTACTTAAAATTAGGGGTGTTACAGACTACCTTCCTTAAAGAATTTCATCCTCGAAATTATGATAAGGTACTCATATCAATCGATCATAAAGGTAAAACATACCATGAAACAAGTCAAGATAAGTATCTCTAATCTTGCTCTCGGTTTCCCAAGTACAGTCTCTCTCGTCGTTGCTCCAATAGACTTTGACTAATTTGACTCTTTTATTCCTTAGCCTCTTCTCATCCCCCGCGATTATATGAACTGGCTTTCTAACTGTAGTCATATTCGGTTCCACTACTAAATCATCTAACACGGTCAGTGCAATAGTAGTTTGTGGATCTTGAATACACTTTCTTAGATGAGAAACATAAAAAACATCATGGACTCTTACCAAACTATTCGACAACTCTACTCTATATGTGTGTTTCCCAATCCTCACTATAACAGTAAATGGTTCAACGAATCTCGATGCCAACTTTCCTGATTTCCTGAATCTGATTACACCTTTCATCGGTGATACCTTGACGAAAACATGATCTCTAACTAAGAACTCTATGTCTTTCCGTCTCTTATTAGCATAACTTTTCTATCTAGACTGAGCTTCCTTTATTCTAGCTTGAATTAACTCAATCTTTTCTGCAGCTTCTCTAATCAAATCCGGACCAAGAACTAACTTATCCCTGGTCTCTAACCAATAAACATGAGATTTTCATAGCCATACATACAAAGTTTCAAACAATGCCACCCTATACTAGTCTAATAATTGTTGTTATACGAAAACTCGACTAAGTGCAGATTGTCTCCCCATGATCCCCCAAAATCTAGCACACAAGCTCTTAACAAATCTTCTAATATTTAGTTAACTCTTTTCGTTTGCCCATCTGTTTGCGGATGGTAAGCGGTACTTACCTTGAGATTAGTACCTAAAGTATCCTATAGACACTTCCAAAACTCACTAGTGAATACGGAATTTCTATCACTTACTATACTACTAGGAATTCCATGTAGTCTAACTATATTCTTCATGAATATCTTAGCCAAAACAGGTGTCGTCCTAGTTGACTTAGCTGGAATGAAGTGGGCACTCTTGGTCAATCTATCCACTATAACCCATATACTTTCATTTCTTCAATTTGACCTCGGCAGCCCATCTATAAAATCCATTGGGATAGAATCCCATTTTCAAATTGGAACATCTAAAGGCTGAAATAACCCACTTGATTTCAGATGCTCGGCTTTTACCTATTGACAGTTCGAACATTGCTTCACCCATAAGCCTACATCTCTCTTCATACCTTCCCAGAAGAAATTTCTCTTCATGTCCCGATGCATCTTAGTTCCTCCTGCATGAATAGTGAACTTTGAACGATGGCATTTTCCAAGAATTTCTTTCCTAATGTTTCCTATATTTAGAACACATAGTCGTCCTTTCTTTCCCCAACCACCCATTCTGGTCAAGACTGAAATCCTTCAAGTCATCGTTCTCAATTCCGTTTCTTAACTTTCTGATCCATTCAGCTAATGCTGGATCCTCTCCTTGCTTAGAAACGATCTTTTCAATCATCATCGGTTGAACTTCTAAACATAACAACATAGTAGTTTCTGTACTAGAACTACTCTTAGAACTCCGATGTACTCTGCATGTAGTCATCGCTTCATAATCCTTCCACTCAGATATCTTGCCAATACTGCATTATGATATTTTTTCTAAGTATATCAGCAACCTTATCACCTTTTGTATACTCAATACCGAAGTCATAAGTGGCTAAAAACTCTAACCACCTCTGCTGTCTCATATTAAACTCCTTCTGAGAGAATAAATACTTTAGGGACTATGATCCATGTACAACTCAAATCTCTCCCTCGGTAGGTAATGTCTACACACCTTCAATGCAAAAATTACTGCAGCTAATTCCAAATTGTAAGTGTAATATCTAACCTCATGCGGTCTGAGCTGTCGAGAAGCGTAGGCAATCACTTTACCTCTTTGCATTAGCACAGCTACTAATCCTATTCCACAAGGATCCGTGTACACCACTAAGACTTAATTTCCCTCTAGAACAACTAACACAGGTGCATTCATCAATAAGTGTTTCATCTTCTGGAATTCTTCCTCATAATTATCAGTCCAGACGAACTTCAAACCTTTCCAAGTTAGCTTAGTCATCAATGCCACTATCCGCGAAAAATCCTTAATGAATCTCCTATAGAAACTAGCTAATCCAAGAAAACTTCATATCTTAGTCACCATCTCGGGTCTTTTCCAACTATTCACGGCCTTGATCTTAGTCGAATCCACTGAAAACCCTTTCTCTGAGACTACATGACCAAGTAACTTCACTTCGTTCTTCTAGAATTGACACTTCGAAAATTTCACCTTCAGTTGATATTGCCTCAATGTCTCAAGCACCACTTTAAAATAAGCTTAATGCTCTCTTTCATCTTTAGAGTATATCAAAATATCGCCTACGAATACCAACACGAACCTATCCAAGTGCTCTAGGAAAATTCGATTCATCAAATCTACAAAGAATGCTGGCCCATTAGTTAGTCTGAACGGCATCAATAACCACGTATGATCCATATATGGTCATAAATACCGTCAAAGGAATACTATCCTCAACCACTCAAAGCTGATGGAATCCTGTCTCAATATCCAACTAGGAAAATACTTTGGCTTCGCTCAACTGGTCGAACAAATAGTCAATTTTAGGTAATGGATATCAATTCTTATCGTCTTCTCATTTAACTTACGATAACTGATGCATAACCTTAACGATTCATCCGGTTTTTTCACAAGCATCGCGACTTCTCTCCAAGGAAAACTACTTGATCTAATAAAACTCTTACCTTCCAAATCCACCAATTGCACCTTAAACTCCATCATCTCGGTAGGTGTCATTTTACTTGGCGGTCTACTCATCGGTTATGCTTTTGGTACAAAATCTATCTAAAACACAATAGCAAGTTTCGATGGTAGTCCTATCACAGGCTTAAAATCATCTACGAATTGTCTGACAACTAAAACTCGATTCAACTCGTCTTCTACCTCTACAACACCCAACAATGCATAAATCTCAAAACTAGGGTTTTCTATGGAGTATACAATCCAATCACTATAATGGGGTGTCTAAGTGATATTTTTCTATCATGGAAAAATATCCTTGCATCCTATTTAATTAACCAATCCATACCCAAATAATTCTGAACCCTAAGAAATCAAATGCATGCAAAGTGCAAGTGAATACATGATCTAACAATTCAAACTCTAAGTGGTCACATCTCATCCCAAGAGTCGCGTATTCTCCTATCGGATTTGCAACCCTTAATGAAGTAACTAGGTATGAGGGTTCTATGTGAAACTTATCTATCAAACAACGAGATATAAAAGAATGTGATGCACAATATCAAATAGAACTCTAACTAACGTACAATGAATCAAAAGTGTACCTCCCAATATAACTTTTCCTTTATCCTCTATTGTTGACCTCAACGTAACTGGTTCCAATGAAAACACCTTGCCTTTTCCATTGGTGGCTGGCTCTTTGCACTGGTTCTTATAATGTCCAAATTGATCGCAATTGAAACATCTCACTCCCTTCTTATCATTAGATTTCTTTCCTTAGCCTATTCAACACTCATGAGCATAGTGTCCCTTCTTGTCACACTTATAACAAATTACACCATCATTTCCTTTCTTAGCAGCTACACCCTTCTGAGCGCCCTTTTGGTGGAAAAACTTCCTCTTCTGGTTCTGCCCTCCTTGAGGAGCTTGTTACTCTCCATATAAGCAAGCATCTTTTCCTATCTCAACGCCATTTCAACAACTACATCACACGGATCCCTGATGTGCGACAATGTGGCCTTAACAAGTTCAGGCTTCAATCCACTAACAAACTTCTCATTCCTTTTGATAATAGTATCTCAACCGTAGCATAACCGTAGCTTGATAGCTCCTCAAATCTGGTTGCATGCTCAAGCACCATCATCTATCCTTGCTCCAACTCCATAAATTTTCTGAGTAAATTTAACTTAGCAATCTCTAGCATAAATATTTCCTCAAACCTTCTCCGAAACTCAGCCTAAGTCATAGTCTCCTCATTGACTCCAACCGTAACACTATTCCACCACAACAGTGTGGCTCCCTGCAACTGCCTAGAAGTAAGCCTCCTCTTCTGCTCATCATTGAGCCCTAAATCAGTAAAGATCCTCTTGCAATGAAGTAACCAATTCTCCACTTCAATTGCGTCTTCAATTCCATTAAACGACTTTCCTCCAAACCTGGCATAATCCCTACTCAACCCAGCATAATTGTTGGCAACTGGAGCTTTCTAAATTCCTCCTTCATCATTTCCTCCAACTAAACCTTTAGCGACTCCCACTTGTATCATGTTGATAAAGAACTGATACATAGCTCCCATATCCACTTGTGATGTTCCAGCACCTATATTAGCAACTTGTGCCTGACTTGGATTCCTCCTGGTGTTTGGTCTGGCATTTCGATTTGTTGTGGTGCTTCCCCTACCAATGTTAACACTTTCACTTCTAGCATCCATATCTTAGGTCAGTAAAATCTACATTCAAGTCTTTGTAACATGTAGAAGAATGGCCTAAGAGAGATGGAAGAATAGAGATAAAGTGTATACTTATATATAGCAAATACAAGTACATTACTATAGCGTTATCCCATGCCCCAATCTTTTCTCTAATTCCTTAGGATTATGTTTTCAAAAATCATTTTAAGTTTGAAATTCTTTTTAGGTTTTCATAAACCTATGCTCTAATACCAAGTTGTAACATCCACTATCTTGAGGCTCGAAGCTAAGCGCTACAGATGTTGCAGTCATCCATAGTATTAACTTCCGGTAATAAAATACAGTATTGTTAATGACATCCATATTATCAAAAGCATACGAAATAAAATTAGCACAGATTAAAAAAACTTTTCTAATTACATTTCAAATAAATATTTCATATTCAAGTTACACAATCCCATAATCGATTTCGAGGTTGTGATCAAATATAATTATTACAGACTAGCCAAGAGCAACATATGAAGATGCCCCTTTGGATGTTCAGAGTACTCAATAGACAATCGGTTTCAATACAACACAGCGGAAATAAAACAAAATAGTTCCTACATAGCTAGCTTTGCCTCCTGCACGTCCTCGAAAGCTTATTTGTCCAACCTACTAACCTATAAAACCTCAACTCTTAATATACTCAAATCTTATTTTAGGCACCCAAGAGTTTAAGAGGAAAACATAAACTTCAAGTCAAACATAAAACATAGAGTGAGTAACACTATACATCTCGGTTATCGGATATTAAATGAGACAACACCGCTTAGCGGAAAGGGTTTCCCCTCACTAATATCTCATTTAGAAAACCATATCTTTTGCAAACTAAAATCCTGCAATCAAAGTGATTAGAGCAAGAATAGCAACATCATATATGCATATAAATCAAGTAATCAATAGACTATTTGTCCCCAAAAATATAGTTTTGGTCGGCTAACTATTAACCATAGGCTAACTTGGGCCTACCAGACACAATTAATTACCTAACATTGATTAGGCATACTTCTGGACTGCCCGCTCTTAACTATCTTCTTCTAGGGTCAAGTGAACTTGATGGTTTTGTGGGCTCACCAATAACCTATCTTCTCTCTATATATATTCCTTTCTGTGTGTAACCTCTTTTTAGTCTTACCTATGACAAAGACCTACACACTAGAATTTTGGACAACATTAGCTAGTGGCTTATTAACTAAAGTATAGGGTGCGACCTTATACCAGTCTCATCTGGCATTCTAATATCTGAGTATTTACTTATGGTTAACTGCCCCATCAAAAATTTCCTTGAAAACATTTTTGTAAAATGATTTAACCCTTTAAATCATACTTAAACATGGAAAATATACTCTTTACTTTACTCAAATCTCTTTGTCGTGTTATATATATTTTACTCAAAACAATGTTGACTAGATATAATGGGACTACCTATCCCTCTAAAATAAATTAAAATCCTTTTTAACTTAAAACTCTTAGGCCATAAAATTAAGGTAAACCATTGGAAACCTTTGTTTAGAACTTTAAATAATACCTTTCGATTCTATTAAAAGTACCCCTTTCAAAATAAGTTAATTACTATACCTTGGAACAATAGGCCGGAAGGCCAAAACATACATTTCGAAACCTTTAAAATAACCTTTCGAAATCATTGAAGGTTTCCCTTCGAAAGCTCTATAAAACGTAGAAATCCTCTTTTCAAAACTCTTTATACTTTCCTTTAGAAAGCATTGGAAACCTTCCATATAAAGACTTAAGTATCCTTTCGAAAACATTGAGGTACCTCCCCTTATGAAACCTTCGATATAAACTTTTCGAAAGCATTAAATTCCTTTACTATAAACAAACCTTTCAAAAGCATTGGGTTCAATTAAAAGCTTGTGGAACATAGTTTCAAAACCATTTAAAACATTCCTTTCGAAATCTTTGGGTTTATCTTTTAATAGAATAAAAAGGGTCTTAAAAGAACAAGGTCGAAAGCAACGCTTTTGAAAGCTATTTTCTAAGTAAAAGAAAATAGATGGTTTCAACGCCAACCCTTTCAAAAGCACGGAGAAGAGGCTTCATATTCAAGAGCGAAAGTACCCTTTCAAAACCAATGTTTAAAGGAAAAGCGGTCTCAACTGGGTCTAAAGGTAGAATGCGGCAACGAGTGTTTTAACCCTTCTGAAAGCTTTTTTAAAACAAAAGGCGGCAATCTCTGTTGAAAGCTATATTAAAACCTATGGAAAGCATTTTTTAAAAGCAAGCAAGCGACATTTTTTTTGAAAGCAAAATAAAGGCCTCGACCCCTTCAAAAGCACGTTTCAACTTTATATCTTTCACTATCTTTAATCCACTACGTATCAATGCATTGATATCATGTGTAGGTTTCAACTGGAGGCAGTAGTATGAAGTCGAAAGGTGGTTGCCAAAAGTAGCGGAACAACAAACCTTTAAAAAAACTGATTTTTACTTTCTAAAGTAATACCTTTCCAACTAACTTTCTTGTTTGTCATAATATAATTGATTGCCAACTTTTTTCCAAAATTCTTTTCTAAAAGTGCCACCAAATTCAGTATTTAATAATTTAAAACATCTAGCAAATTGCCCCTTCTTATATTTTAAACATATAAACATTTAAGTCTCATACCTTAAATAATTTTATATGCTTAATAAAAAACATAGGAAAATTCTCCAAAAATTCCCATAAATCACTTTTAATATTTTTTCTAACATATTTAAATTTTTGACCCAAAGCTAATATATAACAGCCGTAATAAATTTTAAACCAATTTAACCATTTTCTTCACTAGATAATTCATAATAAATCCACAATAATTTAAAATATTATGAAACTTGAAACGCATCTCTAAATAATTCCTGACCTTATATCTAAAACGGAAGCTACTTGGATGTCATTTAATAGGTTTTCCAAGTTCATCCTTATCATAAAATCTATATAAAATAGCCTAAATCATCAACAAGCATATATATTCATTTAAACAATCAAAATATGGCAAATCATTTACGAAATAAATTCTGATCTCAACTAGAAACCAAAAATCATAAAAACGAGATGTAATTTATTATTCATCTTTAGCTTGTGTGTTAAGGAGTTTGAGATTTGCTCTTGAATAAATTTGATTGAGATTCTTTCTTAAAATCTTGTTTGTCTTCCCCCTTTCCTCTTCTAATGGTGGCCGGCCAAGCTTTGGTTTAGTTTTAATTTGTGAATGTTATAAACAAAATAGGTGAAGGGTTTAGGGTATAAGAATATGACCTATACCACTCTTTCTCTTATCTTATTACATCTTTATTTTCATTTGTTCATTCATTAAGGCACGACTATCTTTTAATTTCACAAATCTCAATCTCTTAACCACTCAATCATTGCATTATTCTATCTAATTTCTAATTAAAACTCTAGAATAATGTTAATTAAAATTAGGGGTGTTACAGCCAAAAAGACGGATTGTTAGGGGAAAGAAATGAGATAGAAGATAAGAAGAAACGAAACGATCATAGAATCTCACAAGGCAACGGAATAACATATATTAATCAACATAATACTTTACAAAGTCATTTCAAAATGATGCATTAGAGTCATACTAATACAATTCTACCCTTTAAAAAAATAACAGCCTGTCCCTACCTAACTAATACGAAATACATATAATACAACGGAAACAAGATAATAACCAGCTATCGATAAAGCCTTTTGGTCCAACTCCTCCAAAATGCATCTGTAGGAAAACCTAAACTATTGGCTGCTCATAAAAATTTGAGCACCCAAGAGTTTTAGGGAAAGAAAATAAAACTCCAGGTCAGACAGGGGTCTAGTGTGAGTAAACTCAAACAACTGAATTATTATGTTTGAACTCTTTTAAAATCAAAGGCATCTCGTAAGACCATGCCGCACATAAACACGGACAGGTTTTTACCTTACCACAACCAAAACATATTTTTATAGAAAGTCCTGTTATATTATAATAATGTCTAGAGTACAAATACTTATTAACTATAGATGAAATTATTATATTAGTTAAATTCCAACATACTAGGTTAGACAAGCAAAATCGTAAAAGCATGTATTAGAGATTAGATTCCTAATATGACAAGTTATTTAACTGTGGAATTTCTATCGAGTTAGAAAACCATTGAAAAAATTTATAATAAAAATAACCGCAAGCGCATGGTGTACACTTGTAGTACGTGGCGAGTACGGGTCGATCCGTAGGAAATTGATGATTTTAAAAATTCAGTTCAATCAAATTATACCAATTTCAAGTGAAATTTAAGGTAGAGAATTAGAGAATTAACTAACTAACTAAAAGAAAAGAGAAGGATGACGACCCGCAAATCTATACCCTCTGAATCAACAATAAACCACATATGTCCGACCCAAAAATCATAGAACGACGGAAAGTCGGGAGAAAGAAAAGAAGAGAGAAGAAGAGAAGAGAAGAAAGAGAGAAGAAAGAACCAAACAGAACAATACAGAATCTCACATCGCAGTGGAATATATATATATATATATAATATCATATCAATGATCTTTATAAACAGAAACTGTATATACATATATCAATCAGAGTTCAACAATCAATCAAAAATTATCAGCCTGGACAGTTATAATTACTTATCCTCACAATTGCCGATAATATACAACAACAACAAAGCAATGCAGCGGATAATCAATAATCAAAACAGATATATGTATACGGAATGGAGATCTCCAGCTCTCCTGCTGAAGCTCCAAGAGCACCAAATCTATACCTATAAATATACTCGGTCTAACCCGAGCATTAAAAGGGAAGAACGCTCGGATCGGTCTGGTAAACCAGCATGAGAAACACACTCAACTGAATTTATTAAATTACCAAACTTTTCCATTATCAAAACAAAAGTATCTCATAAGACAAGTCCACACATAAATACGGACATGTTTTTACCTTACGATAACTAAAACATCTTATATCAAATTATCTGATATTAGACTAGTGTCTAGTATACAAATAATATTAATCATAGTCGAAATTGTTACATTGATTAAATTCCAGCATATAGCCCATTTGGGTAATACAATCAAAATGGCAAGCACGTAGTGGAGTTTGAATTTCTATACAAATGACCAGGTGAAGGGACTACCTTCCGAATGGGTACACCTCTAGATGGATGTCCCGAGGCACAGAACATCTGCCCTCACCAACACAAGACCGACCCACCTCTATAACTAGTTGGTACCGAATATGTCATCCTCCGGTTGTTACCGAACTTTACGAGGGCCCTCGAAGCATACAAACCACAATAATCAGATATACGACGTCACAGCGTGTAAAGATATATCTAGAAGAGGATGATCATACCCTAGTTGTAGCTACCCACTTAGCCCTGCTACATCTAACCCTGTTTTGGTCATTTTCGGTTGATGAGGCCTGAGGTAACGATTACCTTTCACAAATCATAATCACATCACTATGAATGCCACATGACCATTTCCGTCGACTACTAATTGCCTTCCACAAAAATACAACCTTTAAGCTCATACGTCTCAATGAGCGTGTTAAGCTAAGAGAAGTTTCCTTCTCCGCCACCATTGATGTACGTTTGTAAAACCAATGTATGCAATCTGTAGAAAAGCAATGTCGGACAAACTTCCATACAAGTTATCCAGGAACAGGACAAACTGAATGTACTTTCCTACCACATCCTATCGGGAAATCCCAAGGTTCAGTAGTGAATGGTCTTCGCATTGGATATTTCATAACGAAGAGACCATTGCTACTGGATGTATATTGGGATTTTAACCCCAAACGATCAACAAGCAGTCTCCCACTATGAAAATCTGGAATAACAATATCATCACAAGCAACCTGCACAATCGTCGCATATACGTTGGTCCGAAGTGGTTTTCAAATAAATCTGATCCCGGTCTCTTTGCACCAACAACGCAAAAGCGTTTCTCAACCTCACATGGAAACTAAGCCTCATAAACTTATCACGTCTCTCACTTTCAACTTGCTATCCTTCGGGCCAAGAAGGAAGCTCGATAGATTGGAGTAATACTCCGCACTATACGAATCATCATCCTCAACACAAAAGATAATCAAGCCTACACAGAAGGCTACTTACTAAGTGTACGACTAAATAGTTCCCACACCAAGTCGAGGAACTAAAATGGCCAAATTCGTTAATCGGTTTTTTAACTATCAAAACAAACAAACAAATATTTAGCACCATAACAATCACTAGGCCCTTTTTATTTAATCTTTTATTAATTAAATTACTTGCTAAATATTCATTTCAAATTATCTTTAAAAGGATATAATCTCAAAACCATTTCAACTTTTCAATGTTGGAAAACATTTCCATATGCTTATTTAACAATAAGTAATTCACAATTCTATTTATTTTCAACATTTAGAAAATATTACATATACTTAAATCACGATTAAGTATATATTTTATTCTTTAAGGAAAACATTCTTATTAATCACATTTATTTGGGTCAAAACGCGTTGCGAAAAACATCGTTACGACAACCCAAAATCACTAGTATAGGGATTCGAAAATAAGATAGATATATAAACCCCAATACTATACAAAACATTTTATTTCAAAAATCATTTACTCCATTTAAAATATCACTTTTTAAAACATTCATTTAATATATTATTCACCATCTAAAATCGTGAATATAAATCGTTTACCAAATTTAATATTTCTACACATTATATTAAGGATAATCCACTGTCCAAATCAATGATTTAATGCCCAATCAAATTTATTACTATTGCAGTATTATTAAAGCACTATCCACTATCCTAAATTGTGGATATAATCCCTTTAACAAACTATAATAATTAACTTATCAAATTCAATCGATTTCGAATTTATAAAACAATGTTTATAAATCACGTCTATATTATATAAAAACTTCAATTTATAAATCTATTATTCCAATTTATAAAAATTCAATTTTATAAATCTTATACATATACCATTTAAAATAAATCCAAAATCTCAATTTAAATAAACTTATCATTTTAATAATTTATAAATCATTATTAAAACTTATATAAACTTCAAAAATCATATTAAGTATATTTCACAAAAATAATATTTTTTATAACCCAAAAATTATCACATTTATTTATTTAAAATAAATTCCTTCCTTTATAACAATTCAAAATATATATTTTTAAATCACTTAAAAATCCTTTTAAATTCGAAATCACCACTTTAACATTCTAAAATTACCAAAAATAGGCCCAATGGTGCAACAACACTAAATACATCAATCACAACATCAAAAACGTCATATATCATATGATAATAGCATATATATCAATATCTATAAATAAATCAATACTGATGGGGAATCCAGTTGGATCCCTCCAACCTGTCACCTTCTGCATATATACATATTAGAAAATATGTACAATTTCCGCTTCGAGGTAAACGCGCGTACAAAGGGTCATCCGCTCATACACAGAAACATATAGGGTCATCTGCTCCAATAGGCAGTAATGTATCCAAATACCAATCACTATCATATATCATCCAAACAATCATTAATCGTCATAAATGATATTTATTTTTCACTTATATAAAAATATCAGTGAGTTGGAAAGAGTGAGTTGTACTCACATTGCTGGTAGTCGTCGCGATAGCGATTTATTCCGATTAAAAATTAAACAAGCATTTAATTTCAACCAAAATTTTCACTAGCTCAAATAAATCCCAATCCCGCTTCATAATAGTGCTCGTCAATACGAACCCAACGCGTTTCGTTCATGCGAAACGGACCTCATATGAAAAAGTTACAGTATTTTAGAGGTTATACGAATTATAAAAATATAATCAATTTCTTTTTTTTAATAACCTTGCTTCAATCTGGCCGTTCAATTTCAAACCCTAGATCTAGGCGGTTGATTTTCGTTTCTTCCTTCCGTTCATTCGAACGCAAGAACCTATGACCGCTGGACATCCATAAATTTTCGAGCTTCCCTCGATCGTCGATGAGGTGATCAACTACCCTCAAATGAAAGCTCGTCGCGATCTACATCAATGGCCGAAGCACGGTCACACTCGGCTTCCCCTATATCTCAAAAACCATGCTTGAACAAATAGCATTCAAGGCCCCTTTGCTATCAATCCATCAAGTTATTTTCGATCGTAGTCGTTCATATTGAAGATCGTGTCGAGCCTTACAATATCGTAGTAGAAAGTTTTTGCTATCTCTCACTGGATTAGAAGAAAAACGAGGAGGAAGGAGCCAATTTTCTGGCCATTGAATAGATAATGGCAGCTAGGGCTTTGAGATTAGGGTTTAGTGTAAAATGAAAATAATCAAGTCCTTTTATAGAAAATTTGACGATGCTATTCATCCGGAAATTTTTCGAACTCCAAATGGAGTGTGCCGTCTGAGGTTTATAATGTTTTACCCCTATTCCGAACACAATAGAATACATATTGGGAGCCAATTCGATCGAATTTGGAAGAAAGGTTTCGAGTCTAATATTTAAATTTAAAATTTACTTAAACAAATTTCTAAGCGTTTTAGCCTGCCTTGGACAAACCGTAAATCCGATTGACACGAAATTTGAAATCTTACAATGATATAACATTACAAATCCAATGAAACTATTTTCGTCGAAATCTACGACTGTTTGAAAAGTGGCTATTTCTACTCATCAATTAAATATTAAAATATTCAATTTTTGTAATTTAACTTTCAGTTTAATTTTAAAAGTTGTATAACATCATTCTAATTTAAATAGAATTTAACACAACTTTATAAATCATTTTTATTTACATTAAATCCATTTTGTAATTATTTACATAATTAAAAATATTAAATCAATTATCCAGTTAAATCAATATATTCTAAATATAAGTTATTCAACTTATAAAATTTACTTATGAATATTTAAAATCAATTAAATATATGAATTTCAAATGACTGAAATTATGGGTCGTTACATTCTTCCCTACTTAAAAGAATTTCGTCCTCGAAATTACAAAGTAAGAAAAAGTCACAAAATCCATTAACTTTTCAAAACAAATCGTTTAAACTAGATATCAAATTCAATTAAACATTTTAACTTTTCCAAACTCCATTAGTTAAACTTCTTACAAAAAATTTACTAAGTTTTCGAATCTATTCATAGTTATCTTTCCAAAACAACTAACATCGTTAACTTTTAACTCAAAATCAAAATTTTGGTTATCAAAAATTTTCCAAAATTCCCAAAAAAATTCTAACGCCTTCAATTTTCAAAAAAATTCGCCAGCGTCTCCTTTGCACGGTTCAATCGTAACAGGATCATAGCATATATATATATATATATATATATATATATCACAAATATATATCTCATCTTCATGGATGAGGCATCCCATAGGGAAAAACGTATAAAAGTACGATATGTAATCCGAGATTTGTACCTTATATATTATTAGCGAGCATATACGGCTAACATAGCGCGAAATTGAGCTCCAAATGCAAAGCAAGCGCCATACGCACCTACTATACACTCAACAGACAATGAGAAACATGTATATATGAAAGTAATATCAATATACAACATATACCAATGCAACAACTATATATGCCAATATAGAAAATGCCATTAAAAAGCCCCAAATCCAACCATCAAACAACTATCATCCAACAAACCAATATCTATCCAATCAATCCATAACCATATCAATATAAATTCACTTCTCATTAATATTCATCGAATTGGTTTTCAATTTACATCATATTTGATTCATTAACATTGGATTTTACTAATATTCATTTATTTAAATTCAATTAGTTTACATTCACTAATTCACGTTCAATTTGATTCACTTTCAATTTAAATCAAATTCAATTCTATTTATTCTTACTTCACTTTCAATTTGAATTCAATTATTTATAGCTTTCAATTTCATTGATTTAATTCCATATGAATTTTCTATACAATCAATTAACATTCATCTAACAACTAATGTATAACCAGCATTACCAAATTAATTTGCTTTACTTACATCCAATTTGGTTTAACACATTTAGTTTCCAATTGGTTTAATATCTAATTAGCTTTCATTCAATTTTCAATTTACAATTTCATTAGCTTTTAATGAATTAAAACTTGCATCCACTATTCCATATCAATTTACTTACATTCGATTGATTAATATTCAATTCATATTTTACTTACTAATCCATTCCATTAGTTAAATTTAATTCATTCATTAATTCAATTGCTAATTCGTTCTTACAACTAAAGTTGAATTTTTATATAACTCAAGTTCACATTCATTTAATTCACTTTATTAATTTACTTCAATACTAAAATCAACTTCATTCAACATCACTTCAATTATATTTCATTTCATCTTCATTTACATTTGCTTTCACTATACAACTTAAGTTCACTACTAATTTAATTCAAAATCTATTTTATTTAATCCTTACTTAAGTCAAATTCATATCACTATTCAAATTCAGATTTTGTTTTGTTTAACAAAATTGTTTAACCATTTTAACAATTGGTTTTACTTACCTTTTCTCACTTTAAAAGTTATACAACTCATTTAATCTTCTAAATTCAGATTGTATAATCACTTACCACTTAAGTTTAATTTCAATTTCAATAACTCATCTAATCTGGTTCAAATTATTTAACTTTACTTTAGTTAAATTTCAAATCATATATTTATTATGCTAACTCAAATTTATTTCAACTTAACCAAAGTTAAAATTTTATTTCATATTATAAATCCAAATTCATTTTACTTGTACTTATCAATTTCAACTTCGATTTTAAATTCAAAGTTGTCTATCACAACAAAACTTAAATTTTCAATTTACAATTGTAGCAAATCAATTACATAGAAACTCAAAAATGATACTGATGATGCTGCAGTCATCACCCTTATTATTTTCTAGCAACGATAGTGAATTCAGTGCTTTATATTCTTTTTTAATAAAAAATTGTAACGAATTCGATTTTGCCCGTTCGAAAATCGATATCCATACTTTACATCGTATTCGAATGCCGCAGATTCGACCGTTCAAATTCGATTCGCCGGAGCTTATAACACAATTAAGTAAACAACACAGCGGAAGAAATAATAAATATCAATATACAACATCTGATACAACATCCTGATACAACAGATGATACAATAGATATCGATATACATCAGAGATATGATACAATAAAATAGTAGCGGAAAAGAAAATAGATAACACTAGCAGCGGAACAAATAACTCTAAGATAGTCTTCAAGAGAGAACTCCAACAGCCACTCGAACCAACATCTCGATATACTAAGAGGAGCAAGACTGGTGTGCAACCAAAGACTGAAACTAGCTCCAGATAATCCACTGAACCTAACTATCTGAAAACCCAACTCTAGACTGCTCGTGTGGGAAATAGTGAGCATCCAGAGTTTAGGAAAGGAACAATAAACTCCGGATCAGTCATGGGACTGGTGTGAGTAACAAAAAACAATTTATCTTTTAAATAAAACAACAAGAGAATTCTTAAGTAAATTCGCAATGCTTTTAGAAAATGAAACTACCATAAGACCTCCCGCCACACACACAATGCAAACGCAGAATTGGAGGAGATTTCTTCTTATGATAGTCAAACATGGTTAATACGCAGAAAATTTCTTGGATATTATTATAATAAGTGCACAGTGCAGAAAAGCATTTCGAAAGTAGAATATAAATCTTAGCCAGCATAGACATTTCGAACTATGCCTACTATAGCTACCATCCAAACAGTGGTGACCACCATAAGTGAATGGCAGGTTCTACAACTAAAACCGTACAAGGAGCGTATTGGAAGAATGGATTTCCAACAAATGGTCAGGCTAAGGAACTTCCTACTGCCACATGGGATCGCCTCTGGCGGGACGTCCCGAGAACCTACCCGGATCTCTGCCAAACAAGGCCGGGAACCCCTTTTCCCAAGGGATATTATAAACCCTCAGATATGCCACCCCCGGTCCTTTGGGACCTTTAAACGAGGTACCTCTAATCCAACAACCACACAGAAATAAATATAGTGTGTGTCCACATGAGTAAGTATCTGGGCTCCATACCATGATACTACCCTTTTCCAGAAGGAATGGTCATACCCTAGGGGAGCTACCCCTGAAACCTTGCCGCACAATTCCTGTTTCGACCATTAGCGATTTGTGAGGCTCGACAAAGTCTCGTCCACAAAGCTACGCTTTGGTACAAAGCCATGCTTTGGGTCAACAAATGATCAAAGTAATGATCACAAAGATAAATGATCAACCAAATGATCCTATCCCAAATGATCAAACAATGATCATTACACAGCAACACTTAGCATGTCACATTACCAAATTGGGAATATATCGCTGATAACATTCAACTACATAACCTCTGAGCTCGTATGTCTCAGAGAAGGGTGTTATGCTAAGAGAATAAATTCTCCGCCACCAACAGAAATGTATTTGAAAGAAATCGGCTTTATATCTCAAATTGTAATGTCAGACATACAATCCATACAAGTCTGTTCCGGGCTCGAACAGAACCGAAGGCACTTCCAAAGAAGCCCTTGCAATCCGGATAATCCCTAATCACGTCTGGATTTCCCATCACATATGGAGATCTCTATACCGGGGATCAGCCAGTGCAGAGACAATCGACAAGAAACCCTTTCGTTTTTGAAAATATTCGGTCTTCTCCACCGGTCTTCAAATGCTATCCATATACGTCGTATCACTATTCGGAATGGGTTATATGACACAAAGGTCCTCTTCCGGCTAAACCGAATAGTGAGCGTAACATTTAAAACATATGGATATGGGATTTCAATTAAGTCACAACTTATTACCCAAAAACCTTTCCTTTAAATGGTTAAACAACTACCATTTCAAATCTTTAAACAAAAAGATTTATTTCATAAAGTTCACTCAGTTCACAAAGATCCATTCATAGATTTCCCAAACCAATTTCTATCTCAATCGAATTAACTCATTAAATCTTTAAATTAAGGATTTAAATTATAGCTTTCAAAACACGTTTCCAAAGATTCATTTATAACTTGAAAACCATTTCCAATTTAGTTTTTTTTATTTTTTGTGTAAAAGATACACCATTTAAAATATTCTTCGCTTTCAAAACGAAGTTCAACAACCTTTCACAAAGATTAGTCCATAGCTTTCAACACAATTTAATTTTTAAATTGAAATCCTTATAACACAAATTGGAAATCCTTTTCCTTAAATGAAAGCTATTTTTACTTGAAACAAACAGTTCTTGTTTTGGAAAACACGGCTTACAATTTACACAAGTTAAATCTATTCAAGTATAAAACTTAGATGTAAATTTAAATTTCCAAAATCATACCTTTAAATGGTTAAAAACCCATATGACACTTTTATAACTTGTATAATATTTTGACCAAGTCATTGAATTCAATTCCGATCATTGGATTCAAATTTAAATCAAATTATTTAAATTTTAAGTGTTATTAAGTTATTGAAAATAACTTTTATTTTGAAACACATTTCAAAAGTTCTCAATTACAATCCCAAAACTATTTTGGACTCAAGAATTAAATCGTTAAGATTGATAAAAATCTGTGACTTAACCGATTTCCTCGTGAAATCCATATTCGTGTATGTATGTGTAGTCCAGGGGTTTAACACAATAGTGCAACATTATTCAATCACCATAAATTAAAACACAGAGTATATAGTTGATAAGCGCTATAAACTGTAACGCTTATCGTCCATCCACAGATTCACAAATGATATACGAATGTAAATGAATGAATAAATCATACACGGCACAAATCATAGAATAAAATATCACAGATCAGGTAGGACAATCAATTCAAGGCAATTCATTCAATACAATCATTCATGAGTAAGGTCGAGTATTCAATAATCGTTTATAAGTAGGATTAATTAATCGTTTAAATCCTAATTAATTCAATTTATTTCCAATTAAATTAATTACTTATGAACAAGTTATCCAATCTTGATTAATTAATTACAAATCATTTGATATAAATAAATTTATCAAACACTTTAATTAATTAAATTAACCTTTTAAACCAGTTACATAATTAATTATCTTTAATAAATCAAAACATCCAACTTTAATTTCAATAAGTGATTAATCCTTAAAATCATTTCTTAATTAATTATTGTATCTTAATTACTTGATTATTTTATTTCACGTTATTTAATTAATTACTTCTTCATCAAGTTATTTAACTTTAATTACTTAATTGATTATCCTTAATAATTAATTAATAACCTTAATTATTAATTAATAAAACTTAATTACCCATTTATAAATCACACATTTCTAAATTAATCAATTATTAATTCTTATTACTTGATTGATTAACTATTAATCATTTATCAATTAACTTTAAGTAGTTAATTACTAATAAATTAATCACTTAATCATTAACTAATAACTTTAATTACCCATTTATTTATCCTTGACTACTTAGTTATTCAATTATTAATCATTAATTAGATTACTTAATTATTCAACTTGATTAATCATTTAAAAGTTTTCTTTTAAATTTGAAATTCGATTCATTATTAACTACAAAAACTAAATTGTTAATTACTTTATATTTAATCTTAGATTAATTTCTTACTTAAAATAACTAAGAGTTTGGAAATATTATTAAGTTTGACTAAAATAATTAAAACTTGAATAAAATCTTAACTGTTAAGCATTTTTCTAAGTGCAGTGTTGGACGAATTTGTTTAACCATCTTATAAAAATACCGCAGTTTGAAACCCGAAGACTATCCCTAAAATACTCGAGTCATCCCTGCAACACATGCTACTTCCCTTCATCCCTGAATCTCCCCTGCAACACACGGTTGCTTCTTCTTCTACCATTCCTATTTTTCTTCTCTTATCCTTTTTTTTGTTAAAAACTGTTAAGTTTAAACTGTTAATTTACCAAACTCTCACGAGATAACCCACTCCAAACCTTTCCAGGCATGAGATTTTCCCCGAGACCATCACGCAAACCCAGACCAGACACGCTATCTACAGCCGTGCACGTGCACGCAAATCCCAAACTCCTCCGGCCACCGTTTCGATCATCAACAAGTCGACATCGTCGCCTTGAAGCCCCGCAACCACCCAAACGCATGAGAAGATCATCAAATCAAAATTTGACTTGAAAGCGAAACCTGGAAACAAGTTCAGGTTCGCCATCAAACCTGGAATTCGCGTCGTCCACGAAACCTCGACCACCAGAGACCAAGCGATTCCGGCCGCGAACTCGACACTGACCAAACTTCCATCACCTGTAGGCACGAGTGACTCGATCACCTATTGGTAGCAGACGAAACAAAAAAAACAAGCGACCACACTAAACTAGGTTTAAAAACTTTAAATGCCTCCTGCCGCCACCATGATCAATGGCCGACCATCGCGACATTTTTCCGATACTCCTTGATCACCCCCACATCTCCAGCCCCAGTCCTGACCTCTCCAATCAACGCGATCGCCCACGGCTACTAGAAATGTCCAAAACAGTTGAACATGAACTACAACTCACTCCCTTCTCTAAAAATCACGAATCTTGTTTTAAAAATCATATTTTTGTATACGATTTCTATTTATATTCATGAATTTTTGATTTAAGAAACTCGAAATCTAACATATTTGAAGATTGCTCTATAGTTTTTACCTTTCCAGAGACAATACAAATTTGTTTACCTTAAACAAAATTTTAAACTAAAATTTATAGTGTAACAAACATATTTTGTTCAAAGCTTAAGTCTTAACATGGATTGGATCAAGATCAAATGAATTTTGAACCAGTTTTGAGCTTGAAATTTGAACAGAGGAGTTCTACAGGTATTAGCAACCATGCATTCATTATAAATCACAAATACACAGAAAATTTCACCAATATATATACACAAATACATATTTATCTTCAGGCATAAATCAAGCAATCAGATATAAATATACTTAAGCTTTTTTTTAACATGAAGTTACTCACAGTTGTTTAAGAAGTGAACAGAGAAGCTTTTATCTCGAAACAACTTTGAATATGCTTACTGAAACTTCTTTCCTTAATTCTCTTGTTGAATTGATTGTGTTGATATTTTTAAGTTGAGTTTTGTTTAAGATTTAAATGATATTGCCTCAGCTTTAAAAATGGACGAAATGATGAAGAGTGTGATATATAGGACTTAAGTTTTACCTTGTACAAAAAGATATGGCTGAATATTGACAGGGGAAGGTGATATCTGGGTATAAGGAATTGTACAGGGTAACATTTTACTGTGTTTTGTACAAAAAAATTTCAGAGATTTTTGTTTGCCAATGGTGGCTGATAGGATATTAGTATATGCTAACATGAATTAGTTTTTGTCTTATTTCATAAGCTTGTGCTTATCACATTTTTTTTCTTTTCGGCTGAAATGATGTGTACTTTGTAAATATATTTGGCATTAATTGTTAGAGATGGAAACATGAACTGAACATGGCTGATATGGTGTGCTAAAGCCAGCATATTAATTACCTTTATCTTGTTTTATTTTTATATGCTTGCATTAATGAATTTGTACTTAAACATTTGTATATATTTTTTCTTTCATTGGTTTACAGGTGATACAACTTGCTTATGGAGGCTGATATGATATGTTAGGGTGGTTGCAGCTTTGTCTTATTTTCTATTTAATTTTAAATCTACATACTTTATTTATTTGTACAAAGATATTTTATTATCTTTGCTTTGCTTATGTTTAACCCCAGCTTGCATATTCCAGTTAACACCTGAAGTGGCCCATGTATTTTCCTGAGCCTCTGTACTTCTTTTGTAAGCTATTTATATTAACCTTTGTTTTTATACTTCATGTATTTTATTTCTTTAGTCTTGTTTATCATTTGTTTCTCAGCCTATATGCCTATTCATATTTGCTTGTATAATCACATATTGGTCTGGTTCCTTCCTTTGTTGCATGCTTACATACCTATTTATTTTTGTAAATTCCAATTCATATTTAATTTAAATACATTTTTTCTCAAAAATTCATATTTTTACTAATATTTTATATTGATTTCCAATTAATTCCACAATTTATTATTCAAAAATCAAGTTAATTAAGAAATTAAACTTAATTAAAATTCGGGATCGTTACAAAAATCTTTTATTTATAAATCTTCCTACTTATATAATTTCATTATTCACTTCACTTATATAAGATCCGTTCCAAATTCTTTTATCTTATTTAGATTTATAATAGTACAACATCTTTAACTTTGAAAAACAACTTTCAAAAGCAACGGGATTCAAATTTTCAAGTTCTTAGTTTAAATTCAATTTTATTTATAACTCAAATCATTTCATTTCTTACATATAAGATTATTTCATGATTGTAAATCATATTAATTATAATTCCATACTATATAATTCATTTGCTTATATAATTTCATTCTTTTACAATTGTTGTTTTTTCATTTAGATTATTCAAACAACCTTTTATTAACTTATATATATATATATACACATTTACATTTTCAAACAATCATACAATTAAATATATACGCTTTAATATTTTTTGAAAAAATTATTTCCTTTATATATAAAAATATAATCGAGGTAAAATTATTTCATTTACCCAATTTAAAATGATACTATGTCGACTTGCTCGTTTAAGTGTTTGAAAATCCCTATCGATAACACGGCGTGCCATATACCGACCAGTATTCAAATACAACTCAACGGATAAGTAAACACAATATAAAACATCTTATATCACTAACAAATACACGCTCATATACATATAATACACTCAATCTATGGTACTACTATCCCTATCTATACTGAGCATACATCAAAGCTTAGGATTAGACAAAATCTAAGCTCTGATACCAACTGTGATGACCCACAAATCCGTACCCTCTGAGTCGGTAATAAACCACACATGTCTGACCCAAAAAGCATAGTCCAACGGAAAGTCATGAGAAAGAAAAGAAGTGAGAAGAAGAGAAGAGATGAAAGAGAGAAGATAGAACCAAACAGAACAGTATAGAATCTCACATTGCAGCGGAAAACATATAATATCATATCAATGATCTTTATAAACAGAAATTGTATATACATACATCAATCAGAGTATAACAATCAATCACAAATTATCAACCTAGGCAGTTATAATAACCTGTCCTCACAATTGTCGATAATATACAACAACAAAGCAATGCAGCGGATAATCAATAATTAAAATAGATACGTGTATACGGAATGGAGATCTCCAGCTCTCCTGTTGAAGTTCCATAAGCACCAAATCTGGACTTGTAAATATATTCGGTCTGACCCGAGCATTGAAAAGGAAAAACACCCGGATCAGTCTGGTAAACCAGCGTGAGAAACACACTCAACTGAATTTATTAAATTACCAAACTTTTAAAAAAGTATCTCGTAAGAAAAGTCCATACATAAACACGGACATGTTTTTACCTTATGATAACTAAAATGTCTTATATCAAATCATCTGATATTATACTAGTGTCTAGTATACAAATAATGTTAATCATAGCCGAAATTGTTACATTGATTAAATTCTAGCATATAGCCCAATTGGGTAATAAAATCAAAATGGCAAGCACGTAGTGGAATTTGGATTTCCATACAAATGACTAGGTGAAGGGACTACCTTCCGACTGAGTACACCTCTAGATGGATGTCCCGAGGCACAGAACATCTGCCCTCTACCAACACAAGACCAGCCCACCTCTATAACTAAATAGTACCAAATATGTCATCCTTCTATCACTACCGACCTTTACCGAGGGCCCTCGAAGCATACAAACCACAATAATCAAATACACGATGTCATAGCGTGTAAAGATATATATAGAAGAGGATGATCATACCCTAATGGGAGCGACCCACTTAGCCTTGCTGTACCTAACCCTGTTTTGGTTATTTTCGGTTGATAAGGCCTGAGGTAACGATTATCTTTCATAAATCACAATCACATCACTTTTAATGCCACACGGCCATTTCCGTCGACTACTAATTGCCCTCCAAAAAAATACAACCCTTAAGCTCTTATGTCTCAAGGAGGGTGTTAAGCCAAGACAAGTTGCCTTCTCCACCACCACTGATGTACGTTTGTAAAAACCAATGTACGTAATCTGTAGAAATGCAATGTCGGACAAACATCCTTACAAGTTGTCTAGGAGCAGGATAAACCGAAGGTACTTTCCTACCACATCCTGTCGAGAAATCCCTAGGATTAGTAGTGAATAGTCCTCGTATTGGATATTTCATAATGAAGAGACCACTGCTACCGAATATATATTGGGATATTAACCCCAAACAAATAAGCAGTCTCCCACTATGAAAATCCAGAATAACAATATCATCACAAGCAACCTGCACAATCGTCGCATATACATTGGTCCGAAGTGGTTTTCAGATAAATCTGATCCCGGTCTCTTTGCACCAATAACGCAAAAGCATTTCTCAACCTCACACAGAAACTAAATCTCATATCACGTCCCCCACTTTCAACTCGCTATCCTTCGGGCCAAGAAGGAAGCTTGATAGATTAGAGTAATACTCCACACTATACGAATCATCATCCTCAACACAAATGTTAATCAAGCCTACTCAAAAGGCTATGTACTAAGTGTATGACTAAATAGTTCCCACATCAAGTCGAGGAACTAAAATGGCCAAATTCGATAGTCGGTTCTTTAACTATCAAAACAAACAAACAAATATTCATCACCATAACAATCACTATGCCCTTTTTATTTAATCTTTTATTAATTAAATCACTTACCAAATATTCACTTCAAATTATCTTTAAACAAATATAATCTCAAAACCATTTCAACTTCTCAATATTGGAAAACATTTCCATATACTTATTTAATAATAAGTAATTCCCAATTCTGTTTGTTTTCAACATTTAGAAAATATTACATGTACTTAAATCATGATTAAGTATATATCTTATTCTTTAAGGAAAACATTCTTATTAAACACATTTATTTGTGTCAAAACGAATGTTGCGTAAAACATCATTACGACAACCCAAAATCGTTAGTATAGAGATTCGAAAATAAGATAGATATATAAACCCCAATACTATACATAACATTTTCTTTCGAAAATCATTTACTCCATTTAAAATATCATGTTTTAAAACATTTATTTAATATATTATTCACTATCTAAAATCGTGAATGTAAATCGTTTACCAAATTTAATATTTCTACACATTTATATTAAGGATAATCCACTGTCCAAAATCATGGATTTAATGCCTAATCAAATTTATTACTATTGCACTTTTATTAAAGAATTATCCACTTTCCAAAATCGTAGATATAATCCCTTTAATAAACTATAATAATTAACTTTTCAAATTCAATCGATTTCAGATTTATAAAATAATGTTTATAAATCACATTTGTATTTTATAAAAACTTCAGTTTATAAATCTATTATTCCGATTTATAAAAATTCAATTTTATAAATCTTATACATATACCATTTAAAATAAATCCAAAATCTCAATTTAAATAAACTTATCATTTTAATAATTTATCAATCGTTATTAAAACTTATATAAACTTCCAAAATCATACTTAAGTATATTTCACAAAAATCATAATTTTTATAACCAAAAAATTATTACATTTATTTATTTAAAATAAATTCCTTCCTTTATAAAAATTCAAAATATATATTTTCAAATCACTTAAAAATCCTTTTAAATTTGAAATCACCACTTTAACATTCTAAAATTACCAAAAATAGGCCCAATGCTGTAACAACACTAAATACATCAATCACAACATCTAAAATATCATATATCATGTGATAACAACATATATATCAATATCTGTAAATAAATCAATACCGGTGAGGAATCCATTTTGTAATTATTACATAATTACAAATATTAAATCAAAAATTTAATTATCCAATTAAATCACTATATTCGAAATATAAGTTACTCAACTTACAAAATTTACTTATGAATATTTTAAAATCAATCAAATATACGAATTTCAAATGACTGAAATTCTGGGTCGTTACACGAAACAAATATAAGAATTAAGTGACAATTTAGAGAATAAATCCACTCTCTAAATCATGTAGTTCAACACATATGAAATCATGATCTCTCTTTTATGGTCACTAGTGCTTTAATTGATGTACTTATCATAAGTATGGCATATTTGTGCTATTAGTTAGCCAACATAAGCCATCAAACTATAACACACCCTTTAAATCACCTACTAACTTTCATAAAACTTAACAATGAAAATGAAAATGAAATCTAAGTATGGCCTATTAACTATTGATTAGAAATATAGACCATCAAATTTTAATTTCAAATCACTTTCTTTTGCCATAATCATATTTTGATGAAGAATCAATTAGTGTTAGTGATTGTATAAGCATAGCCTATTTAGTGTCAACAATATAGGCTATCAAATTCAAAGCAAAAACAACAATTAAACCACTTCAAACATTCTTTACTAAGTACAAAAAGAGAGCATGAATTAACAACTAGTTGAAGCTATATAATTAGAGAAATTCATTTTCCTAAATTGAAGGGGTTTAGCCTCTCATATTTGTCATAACATGAAATAAAAAGAAAGCAAAATGAAATAAGAGAACTAATTAACAAGAATTCAACTAATCTAATTTGCATGAAAGTAAATCTACACCACAAACATTAAAGTAAATGAGCATGGAAAGGAAAGGGCATGTATTAAATTATAATAAAAAGGAAATTACATGAAAATAAAATAAATAGCTAAGCAGCCATGAAAAGAGAACGAAGAGAGCTAAGCTAAACTAAGAGAAGAGATGGCCTCCATAAGAGGGCTTAAGAGAAGGAGAAGAGGTTACATGAACATAATGGGTTATTTATACAAGCATGAAACCCTAATCCATAATCTGGGGAATGCCTAAACTACCCTTGAGAAAGTGTGAAGGCCAAGTAATCATTAGCTTACACTAATCATTAGCTTACACTAATCATTATTTAAGTGTACATGAAGCCATTAATTCCATAAGCACGTGCACTAGCCTCTAATTTGTACATTAAGGTAGGCGGGTGGGTGGGGTCATCTATGTTCTTCACTTTGAATTATTTCCATCTTCATTCCTTTGTATTCATTTTGTGCATGCATGTGTCTTCATGAAACCACTCCTATTTGAGATCAAATTCCGACACAAATATATATAAATTTCCAATTAATTTTTCTCAAAGAAATATATGCACACAAATGACCGTTTTGCCCCTATATGAAGATGGATATGTAACAATTTGGAATTAATATGGATTTTGGTTAAAACAAGTTAAAATACCCAATATGATCATTTATTTAAATTAATTAGAATAAATATGGTGGTAAAAATATGCACATTTATGTGCACATCAACTACCCCCACACTTATCATTGTATTCATCATCAAATGAAGGAAAAAAAAACTAAGATAAATCCTTTTTTATAGGGAGCATGATTACATTGAGTGTATGCAACAAGCCATTAAACCTTTGGCTGTCCCAGTAGAACGAGTGTTGTCTCGTGAGGGTTTTCCGCGGATACTACTCATGAAATCCAAATGCAGGATGAAAATATTTACAAAATGCAAGATTTATTTACAAAGAGATGAATGCGAATTTTTGAAATATTTGCAATGAAGAATTCACTTTTAAATCGACATAAACAAGTTAAATATAGGTTTCGTCATTATCTTGAAAATTTAAGTCATTTACTCGCTAAAATTTCCAATAAAAGTCAAATTCTCGTAACAAATAAACTATAGTTTAACTCGTTATTTAGATTGATAACAAAGTATAATTATGAAATAGATTCTTAGTTGATTATCAAAGTTTATTAATGTGGTATATTCATTCCTTTTCAATAACAAGTCAAATCGAATAAGTTTAAAATAGTGTTAGGATTTCAATTGCTTACTCTCTCTTGTAGTTTTGAAAATTTTATTGATATTTACAATATTTATATGCCTGACTCAGGTAAACTGAGGCCAGATATATTACCATGCACAGCCTTGCGGACTGAAGTGAGGGGAATATATAGCGTGGCGAGTAAACACACAAGTGTGAACACTTATCGACTATAGGCATTATTAATAAAAGAATTTTTATATACATACACTAGCTCAGATAAACTGAGCCCAGATATACCGGTCATGCACTGCCTTTCGGGCTTACATGAGAAACGTGCAGAGCATGGTGAGTGTAAAGACAAGTGTGCACATCTGTCGACCATAGGTGTTAATAGAAAATATTTACATATATACAAATGTTTTTTTTAAAAGATAGAGTTTTGAAAAATGATCTTAGCACCACTTAACTTAGAAGACAAAAAAATATTATATCCTTTACTTTAAATCAACCACATTTTAAAACAAAGACTTTCAGTTAGGATATATTTCATAATTATCACGCATGAACCTTCTTATATATTAGTTAAACTATCATTATTTGTAATCATACTTCATTTTTATTTTTGTTAAGACAAATTAATTTTCAATAATTTCAATTTAATAAACCAAAATCATATATTTATCTTATAGTGTTTATTTAAAAATAAATCAAAATGCTTAAAAAATTGTTTTTGAAATTTTTTATATTTTTTTGAGTTTTAGAGGAAAAAATGAAAAATTAATCATGAAAAATCAAAAAGAAGATGAGTCTCCCCCAAACATAATTTTGAGTGTGTCACCATAGTCATCTAAGTGGAAGGAGAAAAATAAAACATAACCTTTATTTAGATGAAAATGAAAAGATAATGATTTACATGACATCAGAAAGTATGCCGTTAAAGAGTAAATGAACTGGTCTTCCAAAAACCGATTCATTTGTCTCGCCAAGTATGCGATACACACCTTAAGCGCAAAAAAACAAACCGTAAAAGATTTCGAAGTTGAATGTTGATTTGGAAAAACGAATGTCGTTTTATTGAAAATGAATGGGTTGTTTTGTTTTTGATGATTTTTGGGGTTGATAAAAAAATTGATTGAAATTCAAGTTTATTTTCACCAAGTTGAAGTTTAAACTTATCATTGAAAACTTCTTCAAAATTATTGATTTCAAAATCAAAATGGTGATGTAAATCTTCCCCTTCAAAATTTAACAACTCATTTTGGAAAATTCCAAAGAAATCGTGTTCATTAAATTCGTCTTCCTTTATTGGATTATCAACAACTTCATTACGTATCTCAAGTTCAAAATCCAAAGTTGTTGTATTTAAAATTTTGAAATCGAGAAAAGGAAGGTTGAATTTTAAATTTGGTTCCACACCCTCAAAAGAATTGAAATCCAACTCAACTACCGAATTGTCAACAACTCTATTAAGATTCTCATTTTCAATTTCAAAAGTTGTTATTTGAAAATCGTCGATTTTGGTAAAAGATGGATTATCGTTTGACTCGTCACGTACTGGGATTTGGTTTTGTTTCTCACATTATTTCATATATGCTTCGAATAACAAATCCATGTGATCATTATAGATTTCGTTCATATGTTCAATAAAATCCTATTTATAGTTGTTAAACTGAGAATTTTCGATTTGGATTTGTTGAGAATAAAAAATTTCGATCGTAACGTGGTTAAGATTATTCTCATTGCCAAATTCGTTTCAAAAGTCGTTTCCATTTTCATTTTGAGTTTGAAATTCATTTTGGCGCTCGAAATTTAATTGGCATGGGTTATAATCAAAATCGTTTGAATTTTGAATTGAATTCAAATTTTGAAATCCTTGACTCGAGTTATTACACAAATATGAATTACACAAATCATTTATACTTTGATTTTATTGTGTAGAGAATTCAAGTAAAGAAGAAAGGCTATTTTCAAGAGTCGATGGTTGATCATTGTTTTGAAAATTTTGTTGTTTGAAATTCGAGTTATTTAAAGAATAGTTGTCGTTAAAATATCCATACGAATTTGGAGTGAAATCATATGGATTATATTGATTTTCATAACTATTGTAAAATTCAAGTGAGTGGGGAAACTCGGACATTTTCAAGAATGATTTTTTATAAAGGAAAAATATTTACGAATAAACTTTTTTTTAAATAAAGGGAAGTTGATTTTGTTTTTTTTGGTTTTTCAAATTTTTCCTCTGTTTTTGAAAAGATTTTATAATATTTTTTTTGGTTTTTCTAATTTTTTTGGATTTTTGAAATTTCAAAGAAAGTGATTTATAATTTTCAAAGAAGGGGAATATTTACAATTTTTTTAGTTTTGGATTTTGAATTTTTTGTTTTTTTTAAATATGCATGAACTAATGCAACTAAATGAATGCACTGGTTAATTGCAAATGATTTATCCTAAGTTAACTCAAAATTGTATAACCACACTTTGTCTTAAATCAACAAGATATCTCTCAGCCAGGTAATGGACAGGAGTCATCGGTGCATCAGAATCACCGTAGCAATACAGCCGGATGTTTAAGTACCGTTAGAGAAACAATTCAGTATAATATTTACGAATCACCGTAATATTTATAACTGATTATTGCTCTGCCGTAGCCTAGACACCGAGAAATTAAATTTTTCAAAGACAACAATTGTCAATATACAATTAAGAGTTATCGTTATTATTGATCAAAATTCTAAAATGAAATGCAAAATAGAAATTAAACGTGTATTAACAATGCAACTATGAATGGATTTTTGTTTTTGTTTTTTGTTTTTGGTTTTTTTTATAAAATGCAACAACCAACAATGCAAGACAAACAAAAATAATAGATATATACAATGCAAGTAAAATAAAAAGAAAATTATAAATAAGCAAGCAGTTATTTTTTGGTAAAATCAGCAAATCAAGCAATTTATTTTAGCAACCACTTCTGCTCCTTCTACAACTCTGCTTTGGCAACCTGAAATAAAACAAGATTTATATAGTTTTTTTTAAATATATTTAAAAAAGTAAAATAAATGAAAAAAAAACAAATTACCCAAAACAATTGAAAACAACTGTTTTTTTGTTACAAAATAAAGAGAACAGAAATAATAAAGAGAGAAGACATTTTATTATTCGTCTCAGTGACCATTATAATACAAATGAGCTCTATATTTATAGACTCCAAATCTAAAGAAAATTACAATACTGCCCTTGACCATTTAGTATATTTACCCATTTATAAATATATTATAACACCCCCCCTTGAATATGCATTTGATAATAATAATAGCCTCATTAAAATCTTATGGCATATGGTGGTTGATGCTTCTGGATCAATATAATGCCTCATTAAAACCTTACTAACAAAAAACCCAGTGGGAAAAAATATTAGTGAAGGAAAAAGAGTACATTATAGCATATATTTGAATGCTCCTCCTGATTTATAACGCATTATTCAGCTAGTTTGTGAATGCATCCGACGCATACCAATTTTATACAACATCTTCTGAAACATTGATTTTGGACGTGCTTTTGTGAATAAATCAGCCGAATTTTCTTGAGACTGGATTTGTTTCACCTCTATTTTATTCTCCTCCTGTAGTTCGTGTGTGAAGAAAAATTTAGGAGAAATGTATTTCGTCCTATCACCCTTAATGTAACCTGCTTTAATTTTAGCTACACAAGCTGTATTGTCTTCATAAATAATGGTTGACCCTTCTATTACTGATGGGAGTTGACAGCTTTTTCGAATATGCTCAATTAGTGATCTCAGCCAAATACATTCTTTACTTGCTTCATGTAGTGCTAGAATTTCAGAGTGATTGGATGATGTTGCTACTAATGTTTGTTTTATAGACCGCCATGAAATTGCTACATTGCTATTATTAAACACATATCCAGTTTGTGATCTTGCTATATGTGGGTCAGAAAGATAACCCGCATCAGCATAGCTAACTAGATTTGGATTATTGCCTATGTTAGAATAAAACAAACCCAAATTTTTCGTTCCACGAAGATATCTCATGATATGTTTTCTATCATTCCAGTGTCTTTTTGTTGGTTCTGAACTGTATCTTGCTAGAAGGTTTACTGAAAATGCAATATCTGGTCTTGTGCATTGGGCCAAATATAATAATGCACCAATGGCACTAAGATATGATACTTCTGGACCAAGCACATTTTCATCACCATCTTTTGGACGGTAAGGATCTTTTTTAATATCCAAAGATCTGACAACCATAGGCGTACTAAGTGGATATGCTTTATCCATTTGAAAACGTTTCAGAATTTTCTTAATATAGTTTGACTGATGAATCAGTATGCCATTGGTATTATGCTCGATTTGTAGACCGAGGCAATATTTAGTTTTGCCAAGATCTTTCATTTCAAATTCTTTCTTTAAGTAATTAATGTTTCATCAATCTCTTCTGGAGTTCCAATCAAATTTATATCATCAACATAAACTGCTAAGATAGCAAATCCCTTTACCAATTTCTTTATAAAGACACACGGACAAATGAGATCGTTTTCGTATCCTTCTTTTACCAAATATTTACTAAGACGGTTATACCACATCCTTCCAGATTATTTCAAGCCATATAGTGATCGTCTTAGTTTTAATGAGTACATGGACTTTGATTTTTCTTCAGGCAATTTATATCCATCTGGAATTTTCATGTAAATATTGGTATCTAATTCACCGTAAAGATAAGCTGTCACAACATCCGTTAATCTTATATCGAGTTTTTCACAAACTACAAGGCTTATTAATTATCAAAATGTTATGACATCCATAACAGGGGAGTAAGTTTCCTTAAAGTCAAAATCTGGTCTCTGTAGGAAACCTTGTACGACAAGTCGTGCCTTGTATCTTACGACTTCATTTTTATCATTTCATTTTCGTAGAAAATGCCCATTTATAACCTACTGGTTAAACATTTTCTGGTGTTTTCTCTATTGGTCCAAATACACCATGTTTTTGAAGTCAATCTAATTCCACTTGGATAGCATCTTTCCATTTTGGCCAATCGTGTCTTTTTCGACATTCATTTGTGCTATTTGGTTCATTCTCGTCATTCTCATTATAGTCATGACTTTCAACTATTTCAGTAGCTACTGCGAATGAGAATACATCATCAATTATTATTTTATTTCGATCCCATATTTCTCCATAGTTTGTATAAAATATTGAGATTTCATTATTATTAGGTACCATTTTATCGTTGGAAGCTTCTCTTATCTCTTCTGGGATAATAGTTCCTTCCACACTTCTAGGAGAATTGGGATTTTCATTTAAGTGATCCTTTTGATCATTTATAACCTCTTCAGGAGGTTCCATAATTGATGACTTTTCATTAGACTTTCTTTTTCTAGGCGTCAAGTCTTTTGAACCAATTGGCGTTCCACGTTTTTGTCTCGCTTTAGATTCATTTGCTGCTATATTTACTTTTGATCCTTCAGGGACATCAATTTTTGCTGGTGCATTTTGCTGCTAGAATGTGAGATTTAGTTATTTTTGCAGTATCACTAAATGCATCTGGCAGTTGATTTGCAATATTTTGAATATGCAAAATTCTTTGTACCTCATATTGGCATTGTTTGGTACGTGGATCCAAATAAGACATAGATGGATTATTCCATGATATTTCACGCCTTTCTACTGGAACGGTCTTTCCTCATCCTAACGGCGGGAAGATGGTCTCATCAAATTTACAGTCTGAAAATCTTGTAGTGAAGACATCACCTGTAAGAGGTTCAAGGTAACGAATTATCGATGGGGAATCAAATCCCACATAAATTCCCAACCGTCGTTGAGGACCCATTTTAGTACGAAGTGGGGGATTAATAGGTACATGCACAGCACAACCAAATTTTCGTAAATGTGAAATATTGGGTTGAGATCCAGTTAAGAGTTGTGATGGTGAAAACTGATGATAAGTTGTTGGTCTAATTTTAATCAATTTTGATGCATGTAGAATTGCATGTCCCTAAGCCGAAACAGGTAGCTTTGATTACATCAGCAACGATCTTGCAATAAGTTGCAAACGCTTAACTAATGATTCTGCCAGACCATTTTGAGTATGAACATGAGCTACTGGATGTTCAATTTCAATTCTCAATGATAGACAATAATCATCAAATACTTGAGAAGTAAATTCTCCAACATTATCTAGTCGAATTGATTTAATTTGATGATCAGGGAAGTGTGCTCTCAATTTTATTATTTGAGCAAGCAGCTTGGTGAATGCTAAATTTCTTGTAGACAGTAAACAGACATGTGACCAACGAGTTGATGCATCAATCAATACCATAACATATTTAAATGGTCCACATTTAGGGTGGATTGGGCCACATATATCACCTTGAATTCTTTGTAGAAATGTCGGAGATTCCGAAGTGATTTTACTATATGAAGGTCAAGTGATTAATTTTCCTTGTGCACATGGGGCACATAAGTAATCATTTGGTAAATTCAATTGGTTTGATAAATCATGCTCATTTGAATTTTTAGCAATTTTACGCATCATGATTGATCCAGGATGATCCAAGCGATCATGCCAAAGAATCAATGTCTTTGTATTTGTGAGCTTCTGCTCATGTTTATAGAGTGAGATTCAACTATGCCAATTTTTGTAAAATATAAACCAGTTGAAATTATACTAAATTTTTCTAGGATAAGCTTCTAGCTTTCAATTCTAGAAATAATACAAAGATATTCTTTGTGTTTTCATTTATAGTTTCAATATGGTATCCATTCATTCTTATATCTTTGAAATTCAGCAAATTTCTTTTAGAGTTGCTTGAGTATAATGCATTCTGAATAAAGATATGTGTACCATTTGGTAATATTATATGGGGCTCTTCCGAACCCGTCAATTATATTAGCAGATCCAGCTATAGTGGAGACTTTAGCTGAGAAATTTTCAGATAGTTCAGAGAAAAACTTATGATTTTTCAAAATTGTATGAGTAGTTGCACTATCTAGTAAACATATATCATCACCCAAATGGCGTTCCATACCTTAAGAATTAAGGACAGTAATTAGTCAATTATATAAAAAACATTGTATGCATAAATAAATGTAATGTAAACAAACAAAGTAATATGATTAAAATAGGCTACTGATTAAAAACAACATCCACATTACACATTATTTTTAACTAGTTCTGCAAAGAGAAATACAAACTAACGAACACAAGCTTCAAACTAATTTGTTAATGCAAGCTAATGAAATAAAACAAAAAAACACATAACAAATATCAAGTCATTTCTAATTGATTAACTCGGTCATATCATTGATCATTGCACTTCGATTTTCATCATTAATGAAATTTCCATTGTCATCTTCGAAGAAATCATCTAACTTCAGTTTAGTGTTTTCATGTAACTCTTTGGCATTATTTGCCTCAATATTCTTCGAGCGATGATATTCTTCAACTGTTTTCTTTGATGATCTACGTGTATGTGACCAGTGACCAGATCGTCCACATCTATAACAAACTTCCTCGTAATGCTTTTTGTTTTGTGAAGCTGAATCATTGTTCTTTACAGGCTCAATTTTCTTTTATTGCTTTTTGAAGTTGGTGGTTTTGTTACCTTTAAAACCACCATAACCGCCTCTACTGGAGTTATATCCACGTCGTCCTCTACCTCGACCTTGATCCCTACCTCTTCCAGAGTGGGCAAAATTAGCATTAACTTCAGGTAATGCAGTTGAACCAGTTGGCCTTGAGGAGTGATTTTTTATAAGCAATTCATTATTTTGTTCAACAATTAGTAAGCATTCTATGAGTTCAGAATATTTTGTAAAATGACGCTCTCGATATTGCTGCTGTAGGAGTATATTCGAGGCATGAAATGTTGAGAAAGTCTTTTCAAGCATTTGTGCGTCATCCACCTTTTCTCCACATAATTTCAATTTAGAAGTAATTCTAAACATAGCAGAATTATATTCTCTTACGAATTTGAAATCTTGAAACCTCAGGTTCAACCATTCTTGCCTAGTATTTAAAAGTATGACCGTCTTCTGGTGGTCATAACGCTCCTTCAGGGAGTTCCACAAGTGGAGAGGATCCTTTTCCGTTAAATATTCTGTTTTTATATCGTCGTGGATATGACGTCTTAGAAATATTAGAGCTATTGCTTTGTCCTGCTGGGACATAGTATTACCATTTTTAATTGTATTTTCTAAGCACTGAGATTGCAAGTGGATTTCAGCATCCAGTATCCATGACAAATAGTTATTTCCAGATATGTCCAATGCCTTGAATTCAAGCTTAGCTATGTTTGTCATGCTATGAACTGTTAATGAGAAAGAAGAGGGGAAAAATTATTACAGTAGATATAATAAGCATAAACATTGTTTGGAAGCAATATGAACAGAAAATGAAGAAACCCAAAATCTAACATGCCAAAACATATAAACTACCATTAAATAATACACGGTTTACCATATAAACAAAAAATGAAGAAACCCAAAATATAAATTAAAACAAAAGACGTAAAAAAAACACTAGTAGTCGATTTGCATGTACGCAGAAAATCAACTTCCCCCATTTTAGCCAAATACTTTTGCAAATGACAAAACAGTTATAAGATACTCTGCTCATAGACATAACCCCCAAATTTTGCAGAAGGGAGAATAAATATCTCTGTTTGTATGTTAGCCTTGAAAGGAAAATATTTATTTCAATACCAACTTCCTAGTCCAATCGCTAGTCTAATTTCTAAGAAATCATGCATTCCTCGGCATCATCTTGAAAGAGGAGACGTATTATTATAATTAATTTGAAGAGGTCATTCTTGTGCCAAAGAACTTAATGTGATTGTGAATTCTAACCCAATCTTTAAAAGTGGTTCAAAAGACTGAGGGGGAAAGTGGATCTCATTGAATAGGCTAAAATTACACTTGGAATAAGAGCACAACACGTGAAGAAAAAAAATTCGATCAATCAGGTAGCTAGATGCCGCAAACTAGTTATATATAAATAACCATGAGTATGAAATTATGTGTCTTACATGAGAATTAGTTCACGTGATTTCGATTAATAGGCTGTACGATATAAAGTATAGAGTAAATAAAACTAAACTTATAATAGTACAGCTAGGTTTATTTTATGAATATAAATAAATTATATCATATCACATATTACGTGAGCATATGAAATTGATGTTATGAATGGTACGTGAGCATAGCTAGCTTTAAATAGAGGTATCTTTGCAATATAAATATATAAAGGCAGCAGACTGTAATATAGTGTACTTCAGGAAAAGAAGAGATACAAATAATAGATTACCTTGTCTGCTTGTGAAAGAAAATAAAATGAGCAGCTTTTGTGTTTTGCTGATAAGAAGAAATACCTAGACCTTTTCGGATGAAGTAGATATATAATAGAGCTGATAGCAGAGTTATGGCTAGAGAATAGATCCAAGCTAATTATTAGGTAGTACAAAAAAAATATCCATCGGTTTGACTAGGTAAAAGGAAATGCACCATATATGTTATATTATATCTAAAACAATACATACAGTATATTTAAATTACTACTTTTAAAATAGAATACGTACAGAGCATCGTGCTGATAACGTGTTACAAAATAAAGAGAACGGAAACAATAAAGAGAGAAGACGTTTTATTATTCGTCTCAGTGACCATTATAATACAAATGAGTTCTATATTTATAGACTCCAAATCTAAAGAAAATTACAATACTGTCCTTGACCATTTAGCATATTCACCCATATTATAAAGGGGGAATTAATTTAAAGGACAAAGATTTGTATATTTTTTACCTCAAGGACACGATCTCAATATTTTTGCCATAAGGACAAACATTCTTCTAAAAATTATTCATAAGGACAAACATTTCCCAAAATTATTCATAAGGACAACAAAACTGCTACCGAGCTAAAATCTGATACCTAAAAACTGCTACCGATAACTACAAACTGATACCTAAAAACTGCTATCAATAACTAAAAACTGATACCTACAGAAAGTTGTCCTTCAGGATAAAATATTGAAGATCTGTTCTTGAGGCTAAAAAGCTGTGAAATTTTGTCCTTGACAATAATTTCCTGTCTTATATATATATTATAACATTTTTTTTTTTGAAGATGGACATTAACAAATTAAAACAAGGGGGAATTATTTTAAAGGACAAAAATTTGTATATTTTTTGCCCTAAGGACACGACCTCGATATTTTTACCATAAGGACAAGCATTCTTCTAAAAATTATCCACAAGGACAAACTTTTTCCAAAATTATTCATAAGGACAGCAAAACTGCTACTGAGCTAAAACTGATACCTAAAAACTACTTCTGATAACTACAAACTGATACCTAAAAACTGTTATCAATAACTAAGAAAGTTGTCATTCAGGATAAAATATTGAAGGTCTGTCCTTGAGGCAAAAAACCTGTGAAATTTTGTCCTTGACAATAATTTCCTGATTAAAACAACACAAACTTGTTTTTACTTTTTAATCAAGAAATAAAACGAACAAAACGCATGACTTCTTTTTTTTTTTTTTTAAACTTGAACAAAACCAGTTCACTACCAAATTCACATGTCTAAAACCCGGCCCGCTACCAAACTCTCGTTCCAGAGTCGATTTTTTTTTTACTTCAGAACAAATACGTTAAGAAAGAAAGAAAACAAAGTCCCCAAAGCGAAAAATTCTCAATTCACAAATACGTTTGTTCACAATCCTGTAAAATTCAATCTTCTTTCATGAATTCCCAGTAAAAATCGATTGCGGTGTGGTGATTTTGTTCGAGTGAAGCGTGATTATTTGTCGCGATCGGTGGCAATTGGCTGTAGGGAGTTGAGTGGTTCACGATTTGGTGGAATATGATCGCGGTGGTTACAGAAGAAAGTTGATTTATTGGAAATGAGGCAGTTCAAAGGTGGAGGTGGTTTCGGTGATTTTGGCTGGCGAATTTGTTGTTCTGCGATTTGGGTATTCGATAAGAGGAGGCGATGAAATTGATGGAAGGGGATTGTGGGTTGAGTTCGCGGTTTGCGCTGTAGGTGATGATGGAGTTTGTTCGAGCTCGGTGATGTGGGGTTGCGGTTGCAAGAAATTATGGAGTGGCAAGGAAGTTGCTGTTGGTGGTGGGTTCGAATTTTGGTGATGGGTCAAGATGGTGGCAGGGCAGTAAATCATGGTTTGTGGAATGATTTTGACATCTGTTAGAAGATGTTCGTTGTGGTGTTGTCAGTGTAGTGTAGTTTGTTGGAGTGAGCAGTTAGATGTGAAATGTATTGAGCTATATGGGTTCGGATGATAGGTGCTGCTGGGTGGTCTCTGGTCATGACTGTAGCAGAACAGTGGGTAGCAGCAAGTTGTTGAAGTGGTAGTGTAAGGTGAGAGAGGCAGCAGGCACCAGATGATGCTTGGATAGTTGAAGATATGCAGTCCCTTGTTTGTGTAGTGAGATGTAAAGTTTGACAGTTTGAGTAGGAGATGGTTTGGTTTCTGGAGCAGTTTGTGGTGGGGGAGCTATGACTGGGAGTTTGTGAAATAGTGGTTAGAAATATTGAACGTTGAAGTTCTGCAGAGAGGATGTTTGTGAAGAGAAAGCTGGTAGGTAATGACATTATGATGAGTTGATGATAGTGAAATATGGTAGAGGAGTGGTATGTCAGCGTGCAATTTTTTCTTTAAATGTTTTATGTGTGGTTTTGGGAGTATGCAAGTATACAAGATGATGAAGGTTAGGGGTTTGCAAGTGAAGCGTAGCAAGGAGTAGTTTCAGTTGGCAGAAGTGCTGTTTGTATATAAGAGTGGATTCGCAATGTGCACAGTTGAGGCAGAGGGAAAAGGGGAATAGTGAGATGGTAGGTGCAGCTATGTCGTTGTGCAATGGTGAACTAAAGGAGAAGGTAAATGTGTGTTGTTCACTATGTTATGGTGGTGACTGAGTGTACGATGGTGAAAGGAGAAGGCAACGGCTTCAAAAACTTGTTTAGCGGCGGAATTTCTATCGAGTTAGAAAACCATCGAAAAATTTTATAATAAAAATAACCGCAAGCGCACGGCGTACACTTTTAGTACGTGGCGAGTACGCGTCGATACGGAGAGAATTGATGATTTTAGAAAGTCAATTCAATCAAATTATACCAATTTCAAGTGAAAGCCAAGCTAGAGAATTAGAAAATTAACGAACTAATTAAAAGAAAAGAGAAGCAAATATAATAGTTAAGTGACAATTTAAAGAATAAATCCACTCTCTAGATCATTTAGTTCAACACATATGAAATCATGATCTCTCTTTTATGGTCATTAGTGCTTTAGTTGATGTGTTTATCATAAGTATTGACATATTTGTTCTGTTGATTAGCCAACATAAGTCATCAAACTATAATACACCCCTTAAACCACTTGCTAACTTTCATGAAACTTGACAATGAAAATGAAATCTATTTTAAGTATGGCCTATTAACTATTGATTAGAAATATAGACCATCAAATTTTAATTTCAAATCACTTTCTTTTGTCGTATCATATCTAGATGAAGAGACAATTATTGTTAGTGATTGTTTAAGTATAGACTATGTGGTGTCAACAATATAGACTATCAAATTCAAAGCAAAAACAACAATTAAATCACTTCAATCATTCTTACTAAGCACAAAAAGAGAGCATGAATTAACAACTATTTAAAGCTACATAATTAGAGAACTTCATTATCCCTAAATTGAAGGGGTTTAGTTTTTCATATTTGTCATTTGATTAACAAATGTAGCTTGCAACATGAAATAAAAAGAAAGCAAAATGAAAGCTAAATGAAAGAAGAGAACTAATCAACAAGAATTAACACTAATCTAATTTGCATAAAAGTAAATCTACACTACAAACATTAAAGTAAATGAGCATGGGGAAAGAGCATGTATTAAATTGCAACAAAAAGGAAATTACATGAAAATAAAATAAATGGCTAAGTAGCCATGAAAAGAGAACAAAGAGAGCTAAGCTAAACTAAGAGATGGCCTCCACAAGAGGGCTTAAGAGAAGGTAGAAGAAGTTACATGAACATAATGAGTTATTTATACAAGCATGAAACCCTAATCCATAATTTGGGGAATGCCTAAACTACCATTGAGAAAGTGTGGATGCCAAGTAATCATTAGCTTCTACTAATCATCATTTAAGTGTACATGAAGCCATTAATTCCATAAGCATGTGCATTAGCCTCTATTTTTTACATTAAGGTAGGTGGTTAGGTGGGGTCCTCCATGTTCTTCACTTTGAATTATTTCCATCTTCATTCATTTGTATTCATTTTGTGCATGCATGTATCTTCATGAAACCACTCCTATTTGAGATCAAATTCCTACACAAATATATATAAATTTTCAACTAATTTTTCTTAAAGAAATATATGCACACAAATGACTGTTTTGCCCCTACATGAAGATGGATACGTGACAATTTAGAATTAATATGGATTTTGGTTAAAACAAGTTAAAATACCCAATATGATCATTTATTTAAATTAATTAGAATAAATATGGTGATAAAAATATGCACATTTATGTGCACATCACAAGTTAAGGAATTACCTTCTGATGGTGCATCTCTAGATAAAATGCACCGGGGTTTGACAAGAACATCTTGTACCCCTGCCATATACGGCTAACCTACTACTTAACTAGTAGTACTGAATATGATCACTCCACTTTGGGCCCCGAAGCATAAATGAGTAGATAGTAATCGATCTAGATTTGGAATGACCATACCCTGATAGAAGCGGCCCACTTGGCCCTGCTACATGCCCAATTTCTATCATTTTCTGGTTGATGAGGCTTGAGACTACGTTTTCACTTTTATTTAGCACTTCCCACTTGGAATGCTACACTGCCCTCCAAGCATCAATGTAATGCTAGCATTCATTCATATAAGTTCGTTCTGGAACTAAACAAAACCGAAGGCACTACCTCCACTACACCCATTTTGTAATCACCTCAGGGTTAGTAGCAAATATCCCTTGCACTTCAAAACTCCATCTTCGATTCCATACTCTTCAAGAAGTCTTCAATTTGAAACGCTTGAGTTGGATCGAAGTGGTTTTCGGGTAATATATCTGATCCCGGTCTCTTCAAAACAACTTTCGATAATTTTCAGCAAACTCAACCCCAGTTCTTTAGAAAATAAACAGACAAGATAAGAGCGGAGATCACCTTCTAACCATTAGTGGACGGATTTCCTAATCATTTATCCTAGAAGAATGAAATTAGATTTATACGCACAGTACATCTTTGAGGATGACTATGTCATATAACTCACATTTTTTTCCTAGATATTTCCAAAGTTACGTTTTGGTTTAGGTTTGAATGTCAGTTATTTAACTATCAAATAAGTAATCATTCATACATTGATTTAATTCCACATGAGATCCTCTAAGCCTTTACTAATTAATCTTTAATTAATAAAATCACTGTATAAAACTTGATCAAAAGATCTTTATACAACACTATTTCCAAAACCTTTACTTCCCAATATATGGGATAGAAGAACCAGATTTGGAGGAAGATTCTGACTTGAAAGCGAATTTTTTTCTTCAACTTGTTATGAGAATTGAAACAAAGCACTATAAAGATTGTAAAATGACACGCTTGTCAATGACATCTAGTTTAATTGCTATAAAATTTGAATATAATGCATCGAAAAACCTAACGAACATGATTCTTTTCTTGTGTAAAGAGATGCTTCCACTTGACAATGTATTAGCGAAGAACTGGTACTTCCTTAAAAGAGAGGTCTTTGCTTTTGGATTGGCTTATGAAAAAATTGACACGTGTCCAGGCGGATGCATGATTTATTGGAATAAAGATAAAGATTTGTTGGATAAATTTGGTAAACAACCTAGATATAAGTTGATGAAAACAAATGGTAAAGGTGCACCTTTCACCAAAATGCATTAATTTTCGATTACACAAAGATTACAAAGGTTATATGCATCTGTTGCTATGGAAAAACACATATGATGGCATACTTAATGACAACGAAGTAAAGGTGTTTTATGTCATCCTTCAGACGGTGAAGCTTGAAAATATTTCAATAGGACATATCGTGATTTTGCTAAAGAATCGCGTAATGTTCGATTTGACTTGTGTACGAATGGTTTTACCCCCATTTTATTCATTCAATAAGCTTAATCAATGTGGTTATTTATTCTAACACCTTACAGTCCTCCTTCTTGGATGTGTATGAAGTATCCATATATATTTCTAACTATAATTGTTCCTGGATCTAAAAATCCAAAAAACGGGTAAGACATGTACTTGCAGCCTTCGGTCGAAGAGTTGAGAAAGCTGGGGACAGAGGGTATTATTATGTACGACTTCTCAAACAAAAAGAACTTTAGAATGTTTTCTCCTTTGTTATGAATGATAAGAGATTTTTCTATGTATGACATGCTTTCTAGATGGAGTACTAGCGGCAAATTATCTTGTCCTGTTTAAATGTATTGAACATAATCATCTAGACTTACACATGGTGGCAAATAGTGTTGGTGGGATCGACATCATCATTTTTTACATGTAAACGATCATTTTAGATTTGATAAAAAAGAATTCAAACAAAAGACAACTATTACTTTGGAGCTACTGTCCATTCTAAGTAGCGAAGAAGTGCATGAGTTTGTGCAAGATTATCCCAAAATACATGTGATAGAAAAGAGCCCAAAGTTCCTAGCAAAGGATAACATCATAAATGGTGTAAAAAGGTATATTTTGGGAGTTACTATATTGCAAAAACATAAACCTCGACACAATGTAGACATAATACACAACGAGAAAAAATGTGTTTGAGAAATTCTTTAACACAACAATGAACATGAAAGGAAAAACAAAAGGTGATTTGTGGTCAAGAAAGAATATCGTGTTATATTGTAATCATCCTAAGCTCAAAATTAATTGTGAACGATCGAATTTCCAACGACTTGCTTGTTACAAATTTGAAAACAAGCATCAACAAAAACTATTATGGTGGGTTTAAAATTTTAGGTTTCGAGGTGGAATTGTTTTCGAACATGATAAGATGTGTTGATATGAAGGATCTTCAACTATTAGGATGAAGAGTCACGATTGTCATGTATTTTTAGACTCTTTTCCATATAGCATCTAAACAAGAAAATTGGAATCGCTTTGCGCTAGGGGAAGTGAAGGGGGCTAATTAATCAAGTCTAGGAGAAGTGAGTTGCCCGACGATTAAGGAGCTTCAATAATTTAAGAAGCCTTTTCCGCCAAAGGCATAATTGCCTATAACCGAACTTAGTTTGTTCTATAAAGAGTTATGCGCAACTACACTTAGCAAAAGTAATTTGAAAAAAATGGAAATGGATATATTCAAATTACTATGTAAATTATAGAAACTATTTCCTCTTGGAGTAGTCAACTTCATGAAACATCTACCCGTACATCTACCAACTGAAGCTTTAATGAGAGAACCGGTGCAATACAAAATGATGCATCATTTTGAGAGGTACGTAACATTAGGCGTGAGCATTATTTGGTTAGTCCAAATAAACCAACAAATCAATTCATTTGGTCGGTTTGATTTGGTTTTGAAACTAGATTGGTTTATAGCTGGCCTGTAAAAAAGTTTAGTTTGATTATCAGTTTAACCAAATTAGCTGAATTTTTATTATATTTTCAGAATTACTAATGTTATAATAATCTTTTAGAGTGGTTATAACCTAAATAGATTTTATTTACCGTATATGTGTCAAAATTACTATTAGAAATCATAATTATATGAAATAAGAATACTTTAATCATATGTTTAGGTTTTATATCAAATTACAATAAATATTCCAAACATAACATATGAAATGCTTTTAGTTTATTTAAATTGGATAATTAACCAAACCAATCAAACTTAATTTGGTTGGTTTGATTTGGATCATTTTTATTGGTTTTAATTCGGTTTAACAATTTTTATCATCGGATAAATCAAACCAACCAAATGCTCATCCTTACGTAAAACACAATTAGGAGTTATATTTTCCTTTTGGAAATCAACATAGTAGATGTATAATTGATAACTTTTTGATATAAAGGTATCTGGATCACCTTAGAAAATGGTGAAACAGAAAGCACGCATTGAAAATTCAATATGTCAAGCATACATTATTGAAGAAGCATCCACATTTTTAGTTATAATTTTGAAGACCGTGTTATGCTAAACTATAGCATTAGTCCTCGTAATGATAATGCCATGGATGAGTCATTCGATATTTCTCTTTCCATTTTTCAAAAACGTAGACGTACTTTGGGGAAATGGAAGGATGGAATTTTCAAACAATTAAAGAGTTTGTCATAGCTAGAATAATGATTCTTCTCAATTGTAAAGAATTATCAGATCTTGTAGGTACCATAATATTTGTTTATTTACTGTTAATACCGTGTTATATAGCATATCATGTTTATCTTAATAATACCAGTTGTTTAAAAATCAATTTGAGCAATATAATCCAAGGGTTCAACCTAGTAAATGATCGAGGCTTGGTTTTAGAAATACGTAAGATATATAATTGTTGAATAAATTTAGTATGAAATAGCTTAATCATTACGTATATTAATGTGTATTACTTTGATACAATAAGTTGTTGATAATGAATCAGTGATATTTGTTATAAAACTCGTGTGTTTGGTCCGATGACGTAATATAAAAAATGTCAAATCCTATATATGAATAGCTTTCAGTTTCACATAAAAGAGTTTGGAACCGATGAAACAACTTACAATAGTAGGGTATGTGTTAAAGGAAATGAACATGGTGATGGTTTATAAGATTATTATGGAATGTTATAGGAAATAATTAAACTCGCTTATTCTGCAACACTGAAGCTTAAATATTTTTGTTCGGATGCGATTGGCTTGATGATAGTCTTGATGTAGGAGAACATCGTATACATAAAGATTATCCACTTATTGAGGTAAACCATAAATGGTGATATAAAAGGAATGACCCATTTGTGCTAGCAATACAAGAAACACAAGTTTATTGTGCGACGTATCCTGCCATGAACAACAACAAGGATGACTAGTGCGCTATCATTAAAACAAAATCTAGATGGCCATTCAATGGTGACATGATCATAACCTTCAATCAGTTGTACCAAAATGATCCGAAGGATAATGAAATATTTCAAATAACAAAAGATGCTGATGATATAAGACCACTTAATAATGAAGTATTTAATAGAGTTGAATTAGATGATGTCAAGGTTAATGATAATGATGTCAAAGTAAATGAACATAAATATGATGATTATATTGTAAATGATGATATTGGTAATGATGTTGACAATTGGTAGCTTTTCTACAATTTATTGAAAGATTGTTTTTATGTATGCAAATTATTTTCATTTCTTTGTTTGTCATGCCAAGGCCCAAGTAAATGTAAAAAAACATTATTTTGTGCTTATACAAATTGATATTGACGGTTGGTTGAGGATATTGAATGTATAAATCGATTGATTATCAATCAACTATAACATGAAGATGGATTTATCATTCTTTATTGTATTATATACATATGTATATGTATTATTATAACAGATATGTCTAGTCGACGCTGACACAACCGTGGTGGCTCAACATCAGGTCAGGGTTGCTCATCAACAGGCCAGGGGGTTCCAACTTATCAGAGCATAACGTCGATGCACATATGATGTAACCATTCATTCACACTCCGGATGCTCCTATTGTTGATGTTCATATTGCTGATACCGGTCTATCACCCGCGTATTTGAGACAGGCTCTTCCATCTCCATCCGCCGACTTGATGTCTTCTCGAGAGAGCGAGGATTGGGTGAGTAATTACATACACATACGCTCACACACACACGCGCACACACATACTTGCATATACATACATAAATACACACACATACACATACATACATATACACTTACACACACATATATGACATATACACTCACACATACATACATACATGTATACAATAATTTACTAATTATATATATTCATACATTCAACTCTGTTATATATATAGTAGCTTCATGAATTACTGTTCTTTTGTTTCTGCTGCATTATTGTTATATTACTCTGTGACTGTGATTCTGTGATTTATTTATTTACTATGTATGCTGAGTTTTGATAAATTTAAATCAACAATCTGATATTTTGAGCAATTCAATTCCGGCATGTTTGGATGCGAATGTTTGAAATATTGGGACGTTACGTGCGGTATCACCGCTCTGGTTTTAGGTAAACTTAGCATATATGGTAAATTTAATTACGGAATCACTTTCGTTCAAGCTTGGATTCCTTCCTCTTTGACTCGGATTTTCTTTGAAGTTTGGAACGTTCCCCTCGGTTTCAAAACCTATTCTTGTCTCTCCTTATTCGTAATTACTTGATTCTGGAGTGTCCCATAGCTCCACTGGTTGATTGTAAAGAGGTGAAACTCCTTTACAACAAGCATTGATTCACCGAAGATTTTTGTATCCTCGGTTTACGATGTTATCTATCTCCTGCTATGCCTGAATTCTATCTCTGGCGATCGGATGATGATTTGCCTCAGAATTCTACATCAACCTTGTTCTTAAAGTCTCGGTTGTCCCGGCTAAGGTTACCCGCGATTTATAAGAGTTTATCCATCCTCTTTTTTGTTACTTAATTATCTTATCTCTCATTCAAGGTTATCTTCTTAACTCGAATTCTTTCGATTTGAGTTCCTCTAAATTTGAATCTATCCTTGCTTTAATCCATTCTGGTATCATCGAGTGAGGGAATGTATTTGCATTAATATTAAAAAATTTATATAGTGTGTTGTTTGAGTTGTTAATGTTGATTGGGTTTTCGATCGATTCGTCTGATCAACGTTATCGATAGGATTTTCAAAACACTTGAACAGAGCAAACTGACACAATATTAGTTTTAAATTTGGTAAATGAAATAAGTTTGTAAGAGTATATTATATATAGATATAAGTAAATTTTCTGAAAGATAATTGTTAAATGAATTGGTTAACAAAATGATAATATTTGATTTTCATTTATTGTTCTGTAAACCATTGACTATTGCAAAATTTTATAAATAAATGAATTTATAAAATATGGTTCATAAATTGACTAGGAAATTCAAATGAATTTAAATTAAGAATTAGAGAATTTAATTTTCGATGATTTCAAACTATGGTTTTAAAGTTTAAAATGCATATTATTTAAAGTATTTTCAAATAGAAATCATTTCCAAAGAATTTTTAAAGTTTAAATTAGTGCTCTCCTACATTGTCGTTGGAAAATAATTTCGGTGATGACTATAGCATCATCGACATTTATTTTCGAGTTTCAGAGTGGAGAGACAATTCTATAGCTTTGCTACACTTTGTTTTGAAAAATGAATTTGATTTGAATTTCTTAAGTATGACTTAAATTATAATATATATATGTGTATACGATTATGAATTTGATTTGATATATATATATATATATATATATATTTAACTCTAATTATTTGAAGTAAAATCGAAAATTTAATTCTTAAATTTATGTAAAGAGATGATTTCAATTATAAAATGAAACTATAATTTTTTTTAATAAATATTTAAACTTGTAATAATTGAATTGGGAAAATTTCACTTGTGTAATACCCAATTACATTCTGATATAACTTACCTAAATTATTCAGAAGTTATCTATGTAATTGAGTTTGTACAATATAAAATGATTTTGTAAATAAAATTTGAGTGATTATAATAAATGTTATGCACTAAATTTTAATTATAAAATGTTAATTAAGATAAATTTAATAATAGGATAATGAATAAATAAGAAAAATAATTTTTTTTTGAAGGAATTAATTAATTGAAATTAAGTCAACTTAATGAAATACCTTGAATTTAAAAATCAATTGTTGAATATTAATTTATTTAAATTTAAATTTAAATTTATATGGTATTATTTTGTTTTTTAATCTATTTTCTTTTGGATGTTTCTATTCTCCTACCTCGTTCCTTTTCGGGGACGAAAAGTTTTGAGTGGGGAGAGTGTAACGACCCGTAAATTTTAGTGGTTTTATTTATTTAATTAATTATGTTTACGTGAAATTTTAAATAATAAAATTTTGTATCGAAAATTTAATATTTGAAATACGTCTCTTTTAACATAACAACCGGTAAATTTTCATCTGATTATATGGAAGTTTATTTTATTGTGGAAATTTTATTTAATTTAAATCAATTAAAAATTTGATGATAATAAAATGTTTTCCAAACCTGAATATTTTTCTATAGAAAATTTGTAAATCATCTTCTGAGTGAGACGTCATATTTCGTTTCTTCAAATTTGGACTTCTATTGCTCCGTTTATATCATTTCTGGCAAATTAGCAGCATTTCCAGTACCGATTATCGACTTTTGATCAGATAATCGTACCATTGCTGTGTGTCATTTTGATCGTCTCGTCATGCTGATCTCTGCGGTGTATTTAATTTTGTGTTTTGAAATCCAATACACAACAGAATCCGCGAAAATGGTAACCGTATCGGTAAATACAATCTGTGTCTTTTTAGTTTCTTATGCCATTTCATATCCCACTGTTTAAATTAATTGCCATTTACATTTCGTAATCCCAGAAATGTGACTTTTTCTATTCATATATTCAAATTTTTGCCGGTTCCTATATTTGGTTTTGGTTTCTAGATTCATTTAAGAAGTATAATACATTAAGTTATATTTATATTCGGTTGAACTGTTGTTCTTCTTCTGCTCCCCTCTCTTTTCGTTTTCCTTTAAATGCTAAAAACAAAAAACAAAAAAAATAAGATGCGACCACAGTCCCCAAATACCTGAGACTATCACCACGTCTCTCCGACCACCGACCTTCTCCACGTGGCAACCGTGACCACAGGCCACCATTGGCCTCCATTCCCTCGCCGTCCTCGCCATCTCCGCCTGTAGTTCGACCATCCTTCTTTCGTGCAACACCTCTTCATCTATCTCCTCGAGCCCGCGCCTTTGGCCACCACTGCCGCAACCCACCTGCCTTACCGCTACCATGCTGTGATCACTACACGAAATCCTTCCAAGCCTCCAAGCGACTCTCTTCCCTTCACACACCCTCCCTAGCACTGAGCCATTCCATCACCTTCCTCAGCTGAAAGCAGCTCAGCGACCACTTAATCTCTCCTCTTTCTTTTTTTGGTAAGCATTCTAGCTTTATATATATATTATTGTATAGATATGTTTTGTTTGTTCAAAAAAATTTCATATATATCTATGTATATGTTTATGATATCTGACACACGAATATACATATAAAAGTTGCTTAAGCTGTATATATAATATATCATATTTTGTCTTTTATATATAGGCTATATCAGATTTATATTTTGGGTTAGTAATCTAGTTTATATAATATGTTAATATATGTAATCTAGTTTATATAACATGTAAAGAGAATATGCGTATAACTACTTACAATATGATTTGTATATATGATACTGTGAAGATAAAATGCTTATTTAATTGAATATATTTTGTGTCCTGATGTATATATATTATATACTACTGTAACATTTTGTATGGAGATAAAAATATGTTAGTGTTTATATATGTTATATATTTTGTTTTGAGAGAAGTATGTGTAAACCAGTTTGGTTATAAAAGTTGTTGTTTAAATACACACACACACACACACACACACACACACACATATACATACATACATACATAAAGGTTTATATTGTCAAATTGCAAATGTTAATTTGTATTTCAAATTAATATTACAAAGCGTTTTGTTTATAGCTCTAGAGTTTGTTGTCTACAGTTTTAATCTTTCAAAGTTTGTTTGTAGCATTTATAAGTTTCCATGGGTATATATTTTGTTATAGGATATTATATATGTGATTTCGTAATAGTGTACATATAGGGATTTGTTTTAAAAATTTATTTATTGGTTTTAAATACAAACAGGTTTATATTAAATATGTGTTATAGTTTATCATATGTTAGTTTATATCAGTTATAGTTTGTTTATTTAGTATGCATATGACACTAGTATATATATATATGGTAGTTATTTTTATGTTTTGATGACATATGTTATTTAATGTAAATTCTAAAGAGTTATATATTATGTAATATGTAGATTTTCAATTTTCAATTATCGCTTAAGTTACATACATATTATTTAAATATGAGTTTAAATTTTATATTAATTTTTAGAAATATATATATGGATATAATATTTATTTTTATTTAGTGTATGTTAAACTAATTTTGATCTGTTCACATCGATTTCTGTTATCATCTTTGTCCGTCGTGCCTGTTTTCTTCATCGAATCGTGTCTATCTAGCGCTGCTTTGGAATTCGTAGCTTAATTCATTATCTATTCTCTCTAGCCTCGAAAGGTGATCAATCACTCACGATTAACGTTCTTATATTTATTAAATTTGATTTCAATTGAAACGAAAATTGATATATGCGGCTGTTAGTTATTTTCATTTCTATATATATGATATTTGTTCACCTGGGACATCTGACACCATTATCTATTATTTATATTAACGATATATGACTGTTATATTATTATCATATAAGTTATCACTACAAGTTCTCTACTAGTATAGAATTCACTATGGGTTGAAATGATACATACCCGAACGATTTGTAGAATAGGAGAAAATCGTTATTGGTTGAAATGATAAACCCAAGTGATTTTCATTGAATTAAATTTAGGATTGCGAGTTGAAATGAAATATAACCGTATATATATTTAAATTGCAAATTGAAATGAAAAATATCCTTATCACTTGACCATAGGATAGAAAATTTTATACAGGCAGCACTGGTCTATATATAAGTATTTTAAAATTGATTTCTATGGTTTCGGAAAGAAATATATGGTTTTATATAAATATTGATTTAAAATATTATATAAATGTTATTTTATATATGGTTAAATTCTTGATTTTAAGCTATGTATAAATTTATTTACTAATAAAGTTTGATTTTATTAAAATATAACATGGTTAAGTATTTATTTAAATTATATATATCAATATAGAGTTTATAATGATTTTAATAAATTAAGGTTGGAAAGATAAATTTGAATTTATTTGAAATTTGTAAATTTATTTAATTAAATCGACTTGGAACTTATTGAATTTGAGATTTTAAAGGATATGATTCTATAACTTGATTTTGTTTTAAGGCGGTTAAATGAATATTTCAAGTTTAAATAAATTGAAGGAAATACTTAGTTATTTGAAATTTGAGGTTTTATTTAAACGATATTGGATTTAGTAAGTAAATCTTTCAAAACTAAATAATAGTAAAGTGAATTTGATATATATATATATATATATATATATATATATATGAAATTATCAAATCTAGTTTTGAAATGCTTGAATATTTAAAGCTTTGAAATATATTGAAATTGAAATGGTTCGTGTTCAAATTTGTATTTTAAATAAATATAATTTGAAATGGCTTAATAAGAAATTGAATTGAATTGAAATTTGACGATTTGAGATTGAATTTCATATGAATTTTTGGAATTCGAGTGATTTGGAATCGATTTGTGAAATTGAGGAAACTATTTTATTATATAGAAGTATTTTTAAATTATTTTTAAAACCATTTTATATTTTACTTTATAAATTATTTTAATATAAATTATTTTTTGTAAATATTTTTAATATAAACTATTTTAATATACTAACTATTTTAATAAAACTATTTTAACTTATAATTCTTTTATATAAACTATTTTTCTTTATATACTATTTTAATATCTAAACAGTTTAAGCGGTGGAAGTTATGTTTTCAAAGTTATGAATTTCATTGTATTATGTTTTGAAAGTGTTATAACTTCAAGTGTTTGGTTCCGAAAGTGTTATAACATTGAAATTCTAAGATTTTGGAAATGGATATATTTGAAATAGTAATGATATCGTATTTATATGGTTTTTGAAATGGAAATGATATCGTATTTATATGGTTTTGAAATGGAAATGATATTTTGGTTTTGAAGTATAAACTATTTTGAAATGACCGCGATGTTATAATAACGTTTGGTTGTTAAAGAGATTGAGATCAAAAGTTGTCATACTCTCTGCCAATTCCGAAAACCACTTTAACAACCGTGTACATGGTAGAGATTTCAGAATGAAATAGGATGGTGGCAACGATCCTATATGAGGTATATACGTGGACCCAACTCTCATGAGTTGGCATAAGGTGGCTAAAACATGAGCAATTGACGGGACAATGAGGTAGCTCCTCTGATCGGACACACTACTTCGATTCCATTCTAGTACTTTGTGATTGATTTGGTGCGCACCTTTGTTTTTTAATTTTGGGAATGTGGCTCGAGGTGGGCAGTAGTGGCTACTATGCATTACCACCATCCCGAAAGTGTAATTGGTATATTTACCCTGGCATTGCTTAGTTGTGCCACGTCACCTACCGTAACGCGCCTTATATGAGTTTGTTTTGTACCATACCTATGGAGTGCCCTTTGTGGACTCCTAGTACGGGGGAGATTACGGTACTGTATAGATTATGGGAATATATAAAATGTGTTAAGGTGGAAAATGTAAAGCCTTAACGCTATTTTAATAGTTCACTTTACTATAGATATTATTATAATAGCGTATATTACTACATAGTAGATAGTTTAACGGATCCTTAGAGGATGGTTATCTCAAACATCCTTTGAGTTACTTGTATTTCAGTTGTTATTTCACTTGAGTTGGATTTATTGATATAAGAATGTTAATCTTGACTCGAGTGTTTTGTGTTTTTCTTTACGCTCGGGTCAGACTGAGTATCACAGCATTTGAGACTCACCTTTGGAGTTGGAACTTCGCTTGGAGATCCATCTATCTATTCGGCTTGCGGTTATTCAGTTGATTCTAGTGATGCATTTTGATCTTGTATTCGACTATTATATTTGAGACTTCTGTTGTATCTTATTTAACTCTGTTATATATGTAGTAGCTTCATGAACTACTATTCTTTTGTTTCCGCTGCATTATTATTATATTAATCTTTGAATGTAATTTTATGATTTATTTATTTACCGTATATGTTGAGTTTTGCCAAATTTAAATTAACAATCTGGTATTTTGAGCAATTCAATTTCGGCATTTGTGGATGCGAATGGTTGAAATATCGGGACGTTGCATATATATTCATTTAAATGTATTTGTTAATGTACTATTTTATTCTTTACATAATTAAATAAACATTTGCTGAATAAAATAAATAACACAGAATTTAAATTCAAACAGATATTTTATTCAAACAAACATTTATTACAATTTTGAATAGTACAAATTTGATCTCTCACTATATGTATACACAATTTCAATACAATTTCAATTACATATACACCTCACTACATTTCACTCATTCACTCGTATTTTATTTTCAACTCCATTCCAGATTGAATCCAGCATCTGAGTGATCTGCAAAAATATACACTGATGCAGTAAAATTGAAAATGAAATATTTTTGTAGTGTAAAATAAAATTTACCTCATTTATTTGGGTTGTTCGTCATCATTTAAATTTGAATTTATCATACACGAACAACTTGTGACATGCATAGCGTATCACTATACATGCCACAAGGACGTGCACACCGATATACACTTGATAAAAATGCAGGGACAGGTGAGCACAAGGTCAAACCCAAATCAAAAGCCGGGTTCAACTCAAGTGAAATGCAAATAAAGTCACGATACTAGCATAAGGTCAAACCTGAGCTGTTAGCTGGATTCAACACATATGCAACTCAAATGTACACATGAATGCTATGATCAAAGACTTAAATGACACCAAGACTGCAACATGCTCAAATAAAAAAAATTCAAAAAGAAAATGGAACAAGCCATGCAGCAGCCTCAAAATCAAAGACCAGACCCAAATCAACATCAAGTATACATGATAAACAGCAATATACATATGGTCAAGCACAAGACTCAACTGTGGAGTTGAAACAATGTCAACATGAAAATCGACCAGTCCAGACACAACACAATACAACATAGCAGTATGCAAGAAAAGACTACATGGTGCAGCAGCCTTAACAGCAACGCTATGCACAAATGTTGAAGGACACACGAATATAATGAACTGGTCAGACACAAGAATTCAAATACAGCCAAACAAGAACAAAATGTGTACAAAATTTTGTGTGTGTGTGTGTATGAACATGAAGTGCAATTGAATCAAATGGACAGAACAGTGCAGACTTGATGAACAAAAATGCAAGAAATAGCTATGGATCAAATGATCAATGAGCAAGGCTAAAAGAAGACAACCAGTGCAACTTCAAACAAAACCAGATACCTACATGTGTGAAACATGTATATATGCAGCCAGACTTACAAATGCAGTTATGAATAAGACCAACCAAATGGCACAGGATAATGAAGAATGTGCACAGCGGCCAACATATATACACACCGTGCAAACTCAAGGATGAATGAAACTGCAATGTAGCTTCAAATGAAAACAATGTCACCAGTGAAACATACATATATACATAGTGAACACACATGTATACATATATACATGCAAGCAACCAAGTACATGATCGAATATAATAAACCAGAGCTCAATGCAACACATATGTACAACACAGACTTGAATGAAACAGTGATACCAGAGTCCATCATAAAACAACGAATGAGCTAAATCAAGCAACTATTGGTCACAGAATCGAGTATCGGTTTTTGAATAAAGACAGCTGCAATTCAATATCAGAAAATTAAAGAAGCCGATGCCAACAGAGAAAAGAACAATAGTTTAAACCGAAATAATGTCACAAGGGATTTCTAAATAAAGTCAAGCCCGAAGTCAAAACGGAATCATATTCAAAATACCAAAGAACCAAAATCCGAAACAGAAAAGTACAAGTCGAACAAGTCAAATTCAAAAACAATTCAAAGCCGTGGTTGTCAAGGAATGGAACAGTTCAAAATCAAAGCCATGAGAATCAAGGCAACAAAATATACGATCTTGAACAAGTCCGAAATCATCATAGTCATCAATGCAAAATCAAACGGCCGAGCAAATTATCAAACGAACTAAATTTTAGGGGTTCGAACCATATATAAACCCAATCATCATCGGCTGTGAAAATTGTTCGAGTTAAAGCAACAAATAATAATCATTCAACTCGAATCAAAGTCGAGAATAATCAATTATCAGTAAAAGAAAATCACGTACCAAATTACCACATCAATCTGGACTTAGATTGAAGCAGCCGTGAGCAACGAAGAAACGATCGATCAACAAAGCTACACGCGAATATCCACTTGATCGATCAACAAAGTCGACGGCTTCAAAGATTATCAATGCCCTAATTTTTGTTAAAGAGGAAACGAACGAGCAGCCATCGAAGAACACAGGAAGTCGAGCTAAAGAAATAAAGAGATGAAGGGGAGACTCTTTTATTATATTTTTGGGCCGACTATAACTTATTTCATATTGGGCTTTAGTGTTTAAAATTAGGGTTTATTTATTTTATTGTTTTAAAGTGTTTTTAATTTCTCTTTTAAACATTGTAATTTCTAGTCGTATGACTAGGGGACGAACTACGGTGGTGTTATTCAAGAATTCGCAACTCAGTGGCTGATTGTGGTAGGTTTTTGAGTGTAGAGTTAAGGTTAGTCGATAGTGGGTGTCGTGAATTTACGTGTGTAAGCATCTGACTACTTAATTTCTAGTAGAAACCTTGGGGGCATCATGTAGGCAGAGTTTTGCCGAAGCTGGGTAAATCTGTGTGTTCTATTTTCTGCCTTTTATATTCTACTATATCCGTGCTGCTATTATTCTACTATGATCTTGTTGAAATTAAATTATATAAACTTCCGCAATAAATTTTTATAGTTAATAATATCACCTTATTCACCCCCTTCTAGGGGTGAAATCGATCCTACACATCATAGTCGAGATTATTCCCATTGTCAAAATTATTTAAAAAGTGGATCACATTTTCGTTTTGATTTTGAAATTCATTTTGGAATTCAAAATTGAATTGGCATGGGTTATACTCGAAATTATTTGTATTCTGAATTAAATTCAAATTTTGAAATCCTTGACTCGAGTTATTACACAAATATGAATTACACAAATCATTTATACTTTTATTTTGTTGCGTAGAGAACTCAAGTAAAGTTGAAATGCTATTTTCAAGAGTTGAGGGTTGTTCACCGTTTTGAAAACTTTGTTGTTCAAAATTCGAATTGTTTAAAGAATGGTTGTCGTTATAATATCCATATGAATTTGGAGTAAAATCATATGGATTATATTAATTTTCATAATTATTGTAAAACTCACGTAAGTGGGGAAACTCAGATATTTCAAGAATGTTATTGGCTTTTTTTATAAAGAAAAAATATTTACAAATAGAATTTATTTTTCAAAATGGAAAATTGATTATTTTTGGATTTTTAATTTTTTTTGAAAAGGTTCTATAATTTTTTTTTTTGGATTTTAGTTTTTCATTTTTTTTTGAATTTTTGAAATTTCAAAGAAAAAGGTTTAAAAAATTTCAAAGGAAAGGAAAAAGAATATTTACAATTTTTTGTTTTTCTTTTGGATTTTAATTTTTTTTTGAATATGCATGAACCAATGAAACTAAATGAATGCAGTGGTCAATTACAAATGATCTGTCATAAGTTAACCCAAAATTGTATAATTACACATTGTCTTAATTCAACAAGATATTTCTCAGCCAGGTAACAGACAGTTATCGATGCACCACAAATCACCGTAGCACTATAGCCGAAGGTTTAAGTACCTTCGGAGAAACAATTCAGTATAATATTTACAAATCACTATAATATTTATAACTAATTATTGCTCTGCCATAGTCTGACACCAAAGAAATTAAATTATTCAAAGAAGACAACTTGTCAATATACAATTAAAATTTATCGATGTCTAATCGTTATTATTAATCAAAATCTACTATGAAATGCAAAGCATAAGTTAAATGTGTATTATCAATGCAACTGCGTATGGATTTTTTTTATAAAATGCAATCAAAAAACAACGCAAGGCAAATAAAAACAATAGGTATAGCAAGTAAGCAAGTTTATTTTTTTTATTTTTGTGGGCAAGCAAAGCGAGGCAATTATTTTTGGCAAGCGGCTCCTTCCTTTATCTGCTTTGGCAACCTGAAATAAAAACAAGACATACATACATACATACATACATATATATATACAATTAAATATCTAAGGATGGAACTAAAAAAAAATTAAAACAAAACAAATTTACAACTAATTTTTTTTAAAGGGTAAACAGAACAAATTGAGCAAACCCTTTTTTTAATTATGAAACTAAAAAAAGTTGTTTTTTTAAGAATATTTTTTTAGCAAACTAAAAGCAAACAATTAAAACAAAAGAAAACAAACCAAAAAAAAGGAAAATTTTAACTCAAGCCCAAAAACCCGGCTTGGTATAACTATCCTCTAACCCAAATAAACCCTTCTCACGCAAAACATATTCCTTCCGCGAAAAAGAAAAAAAAATTGCACACATTACTCAATATCGATTTCAAAACCACATTCTTAAATTAAACTTCCAACAAAATTCCCAACCCAAATCGCAATCGAAACCCACTCGAATTTTTAGTTTCTGTTGTGATGGTCGCGAGTAGTTCGTTCGAGGTTTTGATTTGGGAAGGTTAAGGTAGCTTTATCGAGGTCGTGAATTGGTGACAGCGATTTGGGGGTTGTTCGAAATCTGGAGGGGTGTTCACAGTAAGTTACTGGTTTGGTTCGGAAGTGACTATAGTGATGGGAGAGTGTGAGAAGTCGTGGGTGTTTAAGGTGACTGCGGTGGTTCGAATTCGAGCTTGAGCATGGATGCGGGTTCGTGGTTTGAAGGCGGTGATTGGTATGTATGGCTGGCGATTTTGAGCAGTAGGTTTCTTGCAGCAGCTGCTGTAGTTGAAGTTAGTGACATTCGAGTTGCCGAGGCGATTGATGATGGTTCATGGTGCTTGAAAAAGTTGAATTTGCAAATTGGTGAATCGGCGAATAGTGAGGTTGTCAATTTGAAGTTGTAGTTGGATTAAGGTTAGTTCTACTCTCTTTCCTGCTTTTTTTTTTCTTTCTTTTTTTAGATTTGAAGAGAAATTGGATGATGTTGGTTGGTCAACGATTTGCAGTGGAGGCGGAGACTATGGTGGGTAAGTTATAGTATAGTGGAGTGGTTAGCAGCAGTTAGAGGTGATTGTAGAGGAGAGTTTGATGTTATACAATGGTGATATGTGGCTGTGGTATGCAATGGTGAAGTGGTGTTGTATGTTTGGAGCAATAGGCAGTGGTATGCAATGGTGTTGTATAAGGATGGACAATGGAGTCAGAGTGATGGTGGTGGGAAGGTGGTGAACTTGGTCTGTTGCAGTGATGTTTGTATCACTGTGCACAAGTGATGGTCGATAGGTGAGGCAGTAATATGCGAGCAGTCTGAAGTGTATTTTGGGGGGATGATGGCAATGCTGATGTATGTTTGTGGGAAGTTTGGTTGCTGCAATTTGGGTTTTTTGGAAGATTGGTTGCTGCAAGTGTGGAAAGTGGTTGGCAGATGAAGTGTTGTGATATAAAAGTGGGAGTGCACACAACAGTGCAGTGGAAACTTATGGAATGTCAATGAATGGTTAGTTGGTTGGATATTTGTACTGTGCTGATGGTTTGTATGAAGTATGAAGTGGGTGTATGTAAGAGTTGAGTTGGAAGTGTTGACAGAAGAGGTAAGTGGTGGTAGAAATATGTTGTTTGGCAGATGTGAGGTTGCTGATGTAGTTGTTGGAGGTTTATGTAGGCAGGTGATTGTTTTGTGGTGGTGTTTTGAAGAAGTGTGGCGATGGTTTGGTTATGGGTTTGCGACCGTATGATGATGAAGTGAATGTGTAGTGTATGTGCACTGTTTTGATAGTAGTAAGGTGGATGTGGGGAAGTTTGAAGTGAACAGAGCTTGAAGCAAGAAGTGGATGCACAGTAAACAGAAGTAAGAAGTGGATGTTTTGGTTGCACTGGAGAACAGTGGGCAACAAAGGGAAGTGTTTATGCAGGGCTGTGCACAGTGAATAGTGCAATGTACAATGTTTTATTTTTTGGAAAAGCAATGTAAAAAGAAAAGTACAATGTAAATGAAATATTGGAAAATGAAATAGAATTTTTTTTTAGATTGAGTATGTTCTTTTTTCTTTTATAATAATGAAAATGCAAATGGAAAAGGAAAACTAGAGAACAACACACACAAAACCAAAATGCAATCAAAAATCACACGAACGCACAATTTTTTTTTTTTAAAATGCAGCACACGAAATAAAAGCACACAAAAATCAAAGAAAAAAATAATTCGAAGAATAGAAAATCAAAATCAAAGCAGCTCCCCGGCAATTGCGCCAAAAACTTGTTTAACGACAAATTTTCTATCGGATTAGAAAATCGACGAAAATTTTATAACAAAAATAACCACAAGCGCACGACGTACGATTGTAGTATGTATGCGAGTACGGGTCGATCCACAGAGAATTGTTTAGATTTTTGAATTCTATTCAATCAAATTAAAGCAAAGTCGATGGATTGTTAACTAACTAAAAGAAAGAAAAAACAAGCTAAAACCAAGGAAAATAAAAATAAGAGATTAAAGAGCAATTTGGAGGCAAATCCTCTCTTATGATCACATAAATCAACATAATGAAATTATGATATCTTTTTGGCCATTTGTGAGTTTAGTTGATGCATTTATCATAAGCATGGCATAATTATGTTATTAATTAACACACTTAAGCCATCAAACTTTAATGAACCCTCTAACGCACTTACTAACTTTGATGAAAATGACATGAAATTAAAAGTAGAATCTATTTTAAGCATGACTTATTAACTATTGAATTAGACACATAAACCATCAAATTTTGATTATAAATCCATTCCATTACCATGATCATATGCAGATGAAAAGGTAATTAGTGATTCATATGACTAAACATAGTCTATTTGTTTTCAACAACATAAGCTATCAAACTCAATATTAAACACAAAATCACACAAACATCTAACTTTCCATTAAGCATAAAAGAGACATAAATGAGAAATTACGTTGCATCTACATGAATCAAGAGAGATTCAATACCACTAAATTGAAGAGATTAGCCTCTCATTTGTGTTATCATATCAACACAAGCAGCATGCAACATGAAACGCAAAAAAGAAGAGGAAAAATAGAGCAAATGAAAAGAAATAACACTAATCTACTTGCATGAAAAGTAAACTACACTACTAACATAAGTAGAGAAAAGACATGTAAATAAAAGAGAATACTAACTAACGTTGCATAAAAGAAAGAAAAATTACATGAAATAAAATGGCTAAGTAGCCATGTAAGAAGAAGAGAGAAGAGCTTTGTTTTATTTTCTAAGCAAAAACTAACTAAAGAGAGACTAAGGAAGATGATTACATGAAACATAAGGGGTATTTATACAAGTTGGAAACCCTAATGCATATTTTTGGGGAATGCCTAAAACGTCCTTGAGGCAGTGTGACCACCAAGTAATCATTAGTTCCAATAATCACCCACTTCAATGTACATGAAATTTTAATGGTCTTTAGCATGTGCATTAGCTCCTAACTGAAAATCAACGTAAGCCGGTGGGGTACTCCATGTTCATCACTTTGAATTATTTCCTTCTTCATTCCTTTGTATCTTCTTTGTGCATGCATATTCCTTCATGAAACCACATGTAATTGAGTTTAAATTCCTACAATATTATATAGAAATTTCCAATTAAATTTTCTCAAATTAATATATGCACAAAAATGACCATTTTGCCCTTGTATGAAGATGAATATGTGACAAATTCAAATAATTTGAGTTTTGGTTTAAACAAGTTAAAATACCCAATATGATCATTTATTCAATTTAAATAGATTAAATATGGTGGTAACAATATGCACATTTACGTGCACATCACCAACCCCCTCTATTTATCATGTAGATAGAAGATTTTAATAGTACTGAAATATTAGCTTTACCTTTGTAATCACTCTTGCGTACTTTTGTTGCATTTTATGTATTGTATCTGCTTATGTATAACAACCTGCGTATATAATATGATCGCCTGCATTGCAATCTCATGTTTTATATACTTCTATTTCTAAGTGATATGTTTATTTACCGCAACTCTGTGCATTTAAATAAAATTCTAGTTATTTTAGCATGTTCTGATACTTTGTTCTATTTTGATTCCTAGAATACTTTGTTTGGGCTAATAGAACTATGATATGACTCAACACCGCGGCTGTTTCCATTCGAACTGGGTCGAGTTCGTTTTAACCATGGATTGGTGTGTATGCCCCTAGTCCTTAGGGCCGATTGCTTTGGATGCTGAATCCGAGCATTTGTTGAGAGATCAGCTATCTTGAGCAATCCTTTCGGCTACCCTCACTTTGATTCATATGATAATTCCTATGTATAGGAACTAATGACTCTGCTGCTTGATTCCAAGCATTTATCTCTTGATGTTATCAATTCTTTGACTACGATCGAATTCTTCCGAGTCTGCTGCTTGATTCCAAGCATTTAGCTCTCGATGTTATCAATTCTTTGACTACGATCGAATTCTTCCAAGTTCACATCGTTAGCCAACGTCAACTTGGATGTTTGTATCGGAAAGATACGTTATCGTGATATTTCACCATAAAAAATTCTTCCAAGTTCAGTGTTGAGATCACGATCGTGCACCTGTTTCTATCTTTGGAAACTTGTATAGGAACGGCTCAACTTCTTAGGTTTTCCTCTAATGTCGCCTATCTTGGGGCTTCGGTCAATTCCTTTTGTTACTGCCTATCTCCGGGCAATGTTGAGTTTTTAGAAGTATGAGCCGATTTTTCAGTCGACTTGTTGGTTTGGAATTTCCCGACGTTTCCAGGGAAACACACGTATTTAAAATGCAGGGATCGATTTTAATCGTCGATCCTGTGGTTTTAGTCGATTTTCCCTAATGACTTGGCGGTTTTGGGCCTTCCCAGCGTTGTCGGAACAATGCTGGTTCTCAACAGGCTTGGATCGATTTTTCCAATCGACCCGACGGTTTAAGTCAATTTTCCCCATTGACTCAGCGACTTTGGGCATTCCCGACATTGTCGGAGCAACACCAGTTCTCAAAAAGCTTGGATCGATTTTCCCCGTCGATCTGGCATTTTGAGTTGATTTTCCCAATCGACTCGATGGCTTTGGGCCTCCCCGACATTGTCGTAGCAACACTGGTTTTTAAAAGGCTTGGATCAGTTTTCTGTATCGATCTGGAAGTTTGAGTAAATTCCCCCAATGACTTACTGGCTTTGAACCTTCCCGACGTGCCAGAGCAACATCGGTTCTTAGAAGGTTTCGATCGATTTTCCCATCGATCCAGTAGTTTGCATTGTGAGAACACAGTTCAATTGATTCTAGAAGCTAAATTTATTGATATAAAAAAGGAAAGGCAAGTCCTGCCTTTTTACAGTGCTCCAAATTTCCCTGGATGGCTTATTTGCAAAAATAGAAAATATGTAGATATACATCAAGTGTAGTAGTGCCGCAGTAAGTTGCTGTTCCAAGCACGTGGGATCAAAATTCTGTCGATGGTCGCCAGCTTGAATGTTTCATCTCCAAGCTTCTAGTCGATTATGTGAGGTCCTTCCCAGTTCGGGCCAAGCGCTCTCGTCCCTAGGATGATTCATTTTAGGACAAGATCTCCCACTTCAAAAGTACAGTTGCGAACTTTGGCATTGAAGTGGCACGCAGAGCAACAATCCTTAGTAACCTGTGTATATCTTACATCGCATCAGATAAAATGTAATAAGCAATACATATATAAAATAGTAGAGATAGTGATAACAAACTAATCATCAGAGTATAAGATCCACAAAGTTATACAACTTAGTAATTGAGTTTATACAACTGGAAAATAAATCAACTAATACACTATCTATAATAATAATAAGTTAAACACTGTGAAGGCTCCACAATATCATACAACAGAATTTACAATAACAAGCTCAAATATAAGTACGAATAAACATCACCACTTGCTAGTCTATGTCATCTAAACTTTCTCTCTAGTCTACTCATTTAACAGAACCCAAGATGATAAGAGGCAAAGTATAAAACCTTGGGTCAGACAACAATCTGGTATGAGCGATAAACAATCTTAAAATACTGTAGAACTTGATATAGTATATGGAACAAAGGCGAATTATACCTGACATGTCCATGCAACCAAAGAGTCAGTACATAGCATCGATAATATGCTACTCTACAACATTATAAATGGGTACTCCATACTCAGTCAACTGTCGGGGTGCTTAGGTATCTCCATCCACAATACCTACTCCGTACTAAGTAAACTGTCCAAGGTGTCTACGTATCACTATGCACAATACCAACCTTGTGTGATATCCCTAGGGTGATAAGTGGCTAGTAAAGCAACCATAATACACATAGCATCCATCAAACGATACCAACTACCACCTAGTGTGCTATGAATATATGATAACTCGTATGACCCCCAAGCCAAGGACTAGCGAAAGTTGCGGTTCTCTATCGTACTCTCATATCTCGTAGCCCAAAGCTAGATACGTGTCTCTCCGCCTAAAGCTAGACACTAGACATACAGCCACAATTCTAGGGTATACAGATCCTCATTACCAATCCATAGGCTTCTCCACTATACAATCCCCTACTTCGAGTACAACAGAAAACTCTTCGAGTCATCAATGATCACATAGCACATTCATATCCATCCGAGCCCTATCAACTCAATACAATTTCCACTATTTGAAACCTACCTTGTTCCTTCACTCCATGACTCCTCCCAAGAGCCTCCTCGGTATCTACTCCCTACTCGAGCCATAAACCGAAGATACGAAGTGTCTAGTCTTCGGTACCTACTACCTTCATGAGTCACAAATAGAGGATACAAGGCTTTTCATCATGTTGTACATCTCCATCCTCCAATGATGTGAGCAAGCCAACATCTCCAACACGATCTGCAGAGTCCTAAATCTATCAACCTTTGAACCTACTTTATACACCGTCGAGTCATAATCTGAAGTACCAACCCTCATGTCGAAGCGTCAAATCATCGCCACACCATTAAAATCGCTCACTCTAGGGCAATTCGAATGAATAAACCATCAAATCACACGCTGCATAATCTCCTCAACGTCCAAGCCAAAGTTTGCCTAAATCGCCAATCAGCAATAGTGATGGACATTAACCACTCTACAGTGGTCAATACCAGCCCGTTTGGTCTTGTACTTAACCAAAACGGATAAGTATAAACCAAATGGAAACGTCCGGCATCCATCCCGAAGTCCGAAGCCTGGTCCTCCCCTTCAGATCAGTCAGCACGTAACCTAACACTACACTGCAACTTATCTCACTTCTTAGGTTTTCATGTGCATGAAACCCCAATGTGCAAGATATTCCCCTAACAACCAATCACTGCGAATCATCATTTTCAATCAAAAATAGCCATATAACCAAACAAGAAACCATGCAACCAACATCCATACATACATCAAAAACAACATACATATAACATGTACAACACATCTATATCAACCAGTGGGGAAATCATATCAAAAATAGCCCAGATCTAATAATTCCCTAACAATGGCACGTTGATAGAAAATATATGATATTCAATACAATTTTTTTAAAATAAATTATATTTTCTTTTATAAAAATCTAGTATGAGTATAAGTACAGAAAAATCACATTTTAAAACCAAAAATCATTACAGAACGTCGATCAAATTGCAACGTAAGAAACCGCATTCAAATTGGACGCAATATGCAAAAGATATGGCCAATATAAGAAAAGAGATTAAATAATTATCAAATTACATAACTAACCAATTAATTTAGCTAATTACCTTTACTGATACTTCTTCTTCCTCATCTCTGTTCACACCTGTGCATATGCATATCAAACCATATGCTGCAATCCCCAAGTTCTCCCTCATTTTTCGACAAAAACCAAAATCGTCATCGCCAACAAATTCCCATACATGACCTCTCTACATTCGACCCGAAGGAGCGAAGCTCGATCCATGTATATGGACCACGACTTATTAGCCGCTCTCCTTCCAGGCTAAAGTCGCGATTTTCCTCGATATGCCATATGCCATCAAATCGAAGCCACACACTCCCCTTCACGCAAGAATCATAAAGCAAATCTTAGATCCACCTATCGCCGCTCCAAGATCTGGAAAAACCAAGCCCTAATTTGCCATGAATTGGTTGATCTCGGCCAATCAACATCGATCAAAATTCTACCATGGTGAATGCGAAGCTATCATCAGATCTGGTTTCACGGTTTATCGTTAAGCGAATGTTGAGATTTTAATTTTTGGAAGTCAAGAGAAGGAGCGACCATTATTTTTCTCTGGGATGAATGGAACCGTAATTAAATGAAATGAATTGGAGGGAGAGATCTAATTTAGGGATTTAAATAATAAAATTCTATTCCATTTATTTAATTTCTCAAATAAATGGTCGTACGTTTTGAGTCTGTACGATCACACGATGAATCCGATCGCAGCAAAACTCGTTTGCATTCATCACCTCATTCTTTTGGATCTAATGGTATAATTCTCTTCACTATCTGTGAATGAGCCCTAAAATGCTAATTTCATGCATTTTGAGATCGTTTCGGCCAGTACATCATTCGATCTCCAGCGATCCTTGTACTCATTTTAATTCGCAACGTCAATCCGAACTCAATGGAAGTGGTCTTGAGTCTTGATTCATACAAATGTGAAAATTCATTTTTTGGTCCTTTATTTAATGAATGATTAATTATTAAAATAAATTATTTAAATATTCTATCGTCATATATGTCATTACATTCTCCCTTGCTTAAAGGATTCGTCTTCGAAATCACAAAGCAAGGAGAATGCCTTCGCACCCATAGGCCCTCAAAAGCCTTTCAGATTTCAAAAAAATTCGGCAGAACCTCCTCTGCGTGGCTAGGTCCGATAAATATCCTAATACAACAAAGACAAATGTGCATCATTGTAACATCCCTTGCTCGGAGGCCCAAAACTAATGGCTATGGATGCTAAAGTCGTCGATAGTTATTAATCCTCAACGATCAAATACGTTAATGTTTGATACATTGATACACAGAAACACATGAATATGGAAAAAATTAAAACATAAAAAAAGTTCCATATTCCATTTCAAAACATTTCAAATTCATTAATAATCTCAATACGAGAACCATGTTCAGAGAAAATATATTTGTTACAACATACGCCAAGAGTGTCATATGAAGATGCCCCTTTGAATGATTAGAGTATATACATAGGAAATTAAACAACTTTGCCTTTACAATAACAACACACCGGAATAAAAAAAAAAGAACTCTAAGTAGCTATCATGCCTCCTACACATCTCCGGAAGCTTATTCATCTAAAAAGGCACCTGAAAACATCAACCATCAAACTACTCAAATTCAATTGAGTACCCAAGAGTTTAAGGGGAAAACATAAACTTCGACTCAGACATAAAGCCTGGTATGAATAATAATCTACCATCTCAAACATTTAGATATCTAGCGAGACAGTGCCGCTTAGCGAAACGAGTTTTCCCTTCACTAGTATCCTTAAACCATTATAAAACCATATACTATGCCCCTGCATCCACAATGGTTAGAACCATTCAAAACAATATGATGATATGCAAAACAAGTAAATAAATTCTAGACAACCCATCCCCATTCATTTTGACTATTTGTCTTAATTATAGTTTCTAGGGTCACTATTAGCCTATTAGTTTTCATGGGCTTACTAATAACCTATATAATGTTTAAGGACTCCCTGTCCAGTTACATAGTTTTCATAGGATCACTAAGAACCTATTGGCCCATGCCAATATCTTTACTATTTCATGGGTTCTTCCAGAACCTATTAGTAACTCTGATATATTTTCCCTTATCCTAGTTTTCATAGATTAACTAGGAACCTATTGAATTCTGTCAATATCCTAATCCGGATATAGTTTTCATAGGCTAACTACAAACCTATTGGCACATGGTAATATCCAATCATAGTTTTCATATGCTAACTATGCACGTGTCTTTTAGATATCTTCATTTATACATAGTTTTCATGGGCTTACTATGAACATATTAGCCCCTGCCGATATCTTTTCCTATACATAATTTTCATAGGCTTACTGTGAACTTATTGGCCCCTGCCAATATCTTTAATTAGTTTAATTTTATATTCACTACCAGGTCAACCTAGCTGGCTATTCCGCCCTTCCATAAATTATCGTTATGGGTCCATCACAATGTGAATATATATATATATATATATATATATATATATTGAGGAAGCAAACATAATAACATAACACTTCCACTCCTGTGGGTTTAATATCCTTGAAATTATTTTCATATGAAACATGGTTAATCCCTTTAAACTAGTATTTTATCAAGGAAAGCTTCCTTTAAAACCATTTCAAAACTCCTTTACTTAGCCATGGGTTTTTCCTTTAAAATGAGATCGGGTTATTTGTTTTGAAAAACTAAAGCTTTCGAAACCTTCAAAACTTTACTTTCGCCCTGATTGGATAACCCACTTTGAAAGCATATGAATCTTTTTTCAAAACATCAGGCCCTACCTTCCGAAACACTTTAAAACCTCTGTTTCGAAACCTTTCGAATGTAATAAAGTATTACTTATTAACTCTTAGAAACATAGCTTCGAAACCTTTGAAAGTATCCCTTCCAAAACCTTTGAAAGTATCCCTTCCGAAACCATTGAAAGTCCTTCTTTGGAAACCATTGGGTTTACATTTAAAAATATTACTTGGGTCAAAGTGAATACAAACGAAAGTATCTCTTTCAAAACCATTATTTATAAGATAAAATTAAGATGGGAAATTTGATAGTGTCATCATATTCCTTTCGAAAGCTTCAAAACCTTTAAGTAAAACATTGAAGGTTAGCATCGAAACCCCATTTCGAAGCCATTGCCCCCTTGAACCCTTTCAAAAGCATTTAGGAATATCATAAGTTTAAAACAAAGACAACCCTTCGAAAGCGTTGATGACTTCAATACACTTGAAAGGCAAAGAGCGGCGGTTGGATTTCGACTTAGTAGGAACCACTACTTCCGAAAGCATCATTTTACATATAAAGAAATCCAGTCGAAAGCTTAAGCTTTGAAACATATGATGACAACCCTTTTCCAAAGCTGTTTAGAAAACCCCTTCGAAAGCATCGGTTTCGACTCCTTCGAAAGCTTTTATGAAAACCAAGCATGCATTTAATATTTGAAGACAAAGCAAATGTCTCGAACCCATCGAAACCAAATGTTTTCGACACCATGCCCTTTACTTTTCCTCCACTCCACTACATTGCATCTAAGTGATACCTTGTGTATTGGTTTCGCCCGAGGTTGGTTTTGACTGAGTTGAAGCGGATGCTATGAGTCGAAAGGTACTTCTAATAGAGATAGAACCTACTTTTCTGAATAAAAGCCGATTAATGCCAATTAAAGCAAATTCTATCTAACTTACCTACCTACGTGTAAACATATGATTGGTTGCCACAATTTTTCAAATTCTTTACCAAAATAACCGCCACTTAATTCCAGATCTAAACCTAGGTTAATTTAGCAAATAAGCCCTTCCATTAAACAAAAACAATAATGCGATTAAGTCCTCCATTCTAAAACAATTTAATTTTCGTAGTAAATCGATTACGAAAAATACCCAAAAATTGTTGAAATTCACTGTCATCGTGTCATCTTTCATATCTTAATTTCATACTCAAATTCTCAATATAATTTCTGAAATAAATTTCTAACCCAATTAACCATATTTTCATTTGAAAATTCACAGCAATCTTTCCATAGCTTGAAAAATTATCAAAATTAAAACCCAACTCCAAAACCATGTTTTACATAGCATATAATTTTTCCATAGCATTCAAAAATCGATTTCAATCGGTTTTTCCCTAAAACCACATAAATTCCCATTTAAACAATCTTGTTTAAATCAAACAAATTATAATTCAAGCATTCATCATCCAAGACATCATAGAAATGAATTTAATCTTAAATCCGAAAACATACGTTCGTAAAACAAAATAGAGATGGTATAAATTATCATTCACCTTGAATATGATAAGGAATTTACGATTTGTTGAAGATTTATTTCCCCTAGCTTAAATCCTTAGCTTTTCTTTGATTTCTCTTTTCTTCCTAGCAATGGTCGGCTCCTCTTTTATGTTTGTGTTTTACATTTTTATGAAAAAAATGAGAAATAAACATGAATGGTGTAAGGAACCAGAATATATAAGGTTTATGGTAATTGGGTGCGGCTATTTCCCAATATGCCCTTGTATAATTTAATTAGCCTATAAGCCATTCTTAAGCCCATTTAATTAATTAATTAAACAAGACCATTAAGTATTTATTCAAATCTCGATTCCCATATCACTTATCATTTACATTATTCTTTTTAATTCATTTAAATCTCCTGAATAATGTTATTAAAAATTAGGGGTGTTATAGGCTCCCCTCCTTAAAGGATTTTGTCCTTGAAATTCAATAAGGACTAAATACTAAACATAGTAATAATCTATAATGACTCCTAACAACCATACTAGTCTACATGACTAGCAATTATCTATATAAATCTAATATAGACATACTCTCAAAGCATATCAGGATAAGTATCTTGAATCCTATCTTCTGTCTCCCAAGTACAGTCCTTTTCGTTGTCGCTCCACTGAACTTTTACTAACTTGACTGTCTCGTTCCTCAATCTTTTCTCATCTCTCGCAACAAGCCAAACCGGTTGCCTAACAAAAGTCAAATTAGGCTCTACTATCAAATCTTCCAACCCCGTCGGAGGAATAGTAGTCTATGTATCATGCATATACTTGCAAATATGAGACACAGGAAGTACATTATGGACCCCTTCTATTTTTCTCGGCAACTCTACTATGTATGCGAGCTTTCCAATCCTCTCTATAATCTGGAATGGACTAACATATCTCGGTGCCATTTTCCCTAACTTTCCAAATCGTACCACATCCTTCATCGGTGATACCTTAATGAACACCTTATATCTAACTGAGAACTCTATGTCTTTACGCTTCTTATCCGTGTAACTTTTCTTTTTTGATTGAGCTTCCTTCATCCTTTCTCGGATCAATTCAATCTTCTTTAATGACTCTTTAACCAAATCTAGACCTAAGACCAATCTGTCTCCAGTCTTCAACCAACATGCTGGTGATTTGCATGGCCTTCCATACAAAGCTTCAAAAGGTGCCATTTCTATACTAGTCTAATAACTATTATAATAGGAAAACTCAACCAAATGTAGGTGATCTTCCCAAGATCCACTAAAGTCCAATACACAGGCTCTTCGTAAATCCTCAAGTACCTTATTGACTCTCTCTATTTGCCCATCTGTTTGAGAGTAATATGTTGTACTAATCTTGAGCTTAGTACCAACGCATCCTGTATAATCTTCCAGGATTCACTAGTGAACAAAGCATCTCTGTCACTGACTATGCTACTAGGAACTCCATGAAGTCTACTATGTTATTCATATATAGCTTAGCTAAAAATGGTGTAGTCTTGGTTGACTTAACTGGAATGAAATATGCACTCTTGGTCAATATGTCCACTATAACCCATATAATTTCATTTTCCCTATCGACCTTCGCAACCCTTCTATAAATTCCATAGATATTGAATCCCATCTCCAAACTGGCATTCGGATTCTGATGTTCGGCCTGCACTAGTTCACAGTTTGTAAATTGCCTAACCCACAAGCCAACATCCCCCTTCATACCTTCCTAATAGAAGTTTCTCTTCATATCTTTATACATCTTGATCCCTCTAGGATGTATCACAAATTTGGATCGATAACATTCTCCAAGAATCTCTTTCCTCAAGTTCTCAACATCTGGAACACACAACCGTCCCTTCTTTCTCAACCATCCCTTTTGGTCAAGACTAAAATCCTTTAGATCATCGATCTCATTTCCAACTTCAAGCCTTCTAATCTTCTCGTCTAATAATGGATCCTCTTTATGCTTAGAAGCTATTCTCTCAATCAACACTAGTCGAACTTCCAAACAGGACAATATGGCAGTATTTTGACTAGAACTTGTAGTTGATCTTAACTGCATATACAGGCCTAATCAGAGCTTCTAAATCCTTCCATTCTACCAACATAGCTGACACCACATTCTGATGTCTTCTACTAAGAGCATCCGCTACTTTATTACCTTTCCCTAGTGTATACTCTATACCAAAATCATAAGCAGCTGAAAAGTCCAACCACCTCTGCTGTGTCATATTCAACTATTTTTGTAAGAATAAGTATCTTAAAGACTTATGATCTGTGTATAGCTCAAATCTCTCCCCCAAGAGATAATGTCTCCAAATCTTCAATGCGAAGATCACCGCTGCTAACTCCAAATCATGAATAGGATATCTCACTTCATGCGGTCTAAGCTGTCATAAAGCGTAGGCAATCACTTTACCCTTCTACATCAACACAGCTCCTAATCCAGTTCCATTTACCCTGGTATACACCACTAACCCTTGATTTCCGTCTGAAACTACTAACACAGGTGCGTTAGTCAACAAATGCTTTAACTTAAGGAATGCTTCCTCACATTTATTGGACTAGAAAAACTTCACCTCCGTCCTAGTTAGCTTAGTCAAAGGCACCGCTATCCACGAGAAAGCCTTAATGTATCTTTGATAATAGCTAGCAAGTCCAAGAAAACTTCTAACCTCTGTAACCGTATCTGGTCTCTTCCAATTATTAACAACTTCGATTTTATCTAGATCGACTGACAACCCCTTCTTTGAAACCCCATGACCAAGAAACTTGAGCTCTTTCTTCCAGAAATAACACTTGGAAAACTTTGCTTTAAGCCGATGCTTCTTCGTCGTCTCAAGCATGACTCTAAGATGATCTTCATGCTCCTTTTCATCATTATAGTATACCAAAATATCATCTATAAACACTATAACATCCCTCTACTTGGAGGCCCAAAACTAACAGCAATGGATGCTACAGTCATCCATAGTTATTAATCTTTAACGACCAAATATAGCAGTGGTAGATGCATCGATACATAGATCACAAGAATATGAAAAAAAAATTAACAAATCAAAACACATTCCACATTCCATTTAAAACATTTCACGTTCATTATATAATCCCACAATGTAAGCTACGTTCAAAAATATAATTATTACACATACGCCAAGAGTGACTATGCAGATTCCCCTTGGTTAATCAGAGTACATAGTAAGGAAATAAAACAAGTCTGCCTTTACATCCAAATACACAACGGAAAAGATAACTCTAAATAACTAGAATGCCCCCTCTACGTCTCCGGAAGCTTTATTCATCTAAGAAGTGAACCTAAAAACCCTAAACCTCAAAACTACTCAAAATCAATTGAGCCCAAGAGTTTAAGGGAAAAACAAAAAATTTGAGTCAGACATAAAGCTTGGTATGAATAATAACCTAACATATCAAACCATTTAGATATCTAGTGAGACCAAGCTTCTTAGCAGAACGGGTTTTCCCCTTACTAGTATCCTAAAACATTTTATAAAACCATATACTATGCTTCTGCATCCACAATGATTAAAACATAACATTTCAAAATATTATGATGATATGCATACATATTAAAACATTCTGGATTTCCCATCCCTGGTTTAACTGACTTTCTGTCATATTTATAGTTTCTAGGGTTACTATTAACCTATCAGTTTTCATGGGCTTACTAATAACCTTTTCATAATTTATGGACTCCTTATCCTATTTCATAGTTATTATGGGATCACTAAGAGCTTGTTGGCCCCTGCCAATGGCTTAATTAAATTCATGGGTTCTCCTCGAACCTATTGGTTCCTCCAATAACTTCTATCTTATCATAGTTTTCATGGGTTAACTAGGAACCTATTGACTGTTGTCAATACTTAATCTAGATATAGTTTTCATAGGTTCAAGACAAACCAATTGGCCTCTGCCAGCCATCCTTAATGCATAGTTTTCGTGGGATCACTATGGACCTATTTGTTACCCCAATAATTTCCAAATCATATTTTTCATGGCTTTACTATGAACCTATCTCCCAGGTACCTTCAAGGTTTCCCTGACTTCCTGGATGCAATTCTACTTATTCAGGAGTTTAATTGATTAATATTCGCTACCAGATTAACCTAGCTGGTTCTTCTACCCTTTATTCCTTAAAATGAAGTGAAGGGTCCTTTATTATGTGAATATTACATTTGAAGAAGCAGTTATAACAACTTAGCAATACCACTCCTGTAGGTTTAATATCCTTGAAAATATTTTCATATATAACATGGTTATCCCCTTAACTATTATTTTATTAAGGAAACACTTCTTCCAATTTACATACCTGAAATATTTTCAAAAATCCTTTATTTAGCCATTGGATTTTCCTTCAAAATTGAGTTTGGGTTATAAAGCCTTTCAAAACCTTCGTAACCTTACTTTCTACCACATTGGATGACCTCCTTCGAAAGCATATAGATCTATCTTCACAACATTAGGCTCCTGCCTTCGAACACTTTAAAATCTTTCTTTCGAAACCTTTCTATTGTATTAAAGTATTAACGTTAACTTTAGAAGCAAAGCTTCGAAACCAATTGAAAGCTCACATTTCAAAAACATGGAAAGTACGTCTTTCAAAAACATTGAAAGACCCTCATTCGAAATCATTGGAAGTATCCCTTATGAAGCCATTGGATTTATATTCAAAATATCATTTGGGTCAAGTGAACAAAAATAAAAGCATCTCTTTTGAACCAATTTTTATCTCATAAAATTATCGAGAGAAATTTGATGGTGTCCGCACCAACCTTTCAAAAGCATAAAATGTCTGGGTAAAATATTTAAAGGTTGGCTTCGAAACCCCTTTTGAAACCATTGCCTTCGAAACCCCTAACCCCTTTTAAAAGCTATAGGAAGTGGCTTATATTTATAAAAATACATAGTACCCGTTTGACAACATTGATATCTTCAATACCATCAAAAGGCTTAAAGATACAGAAGGGTTCCGACTTGGTCGAAACTACCCCTTCCAAAAGCTTCAATTCGAAAACTAAGTAACTCCTTCGAAAGCTACTTCTTTAAAACGGCGGCAATTCTCCTTCGAAAACTTGTTTTCAGATACCCTTTCGCACACACTGGTTTCGACTCCCTCGAAACCTCTTTGTAAACAGGCAAGCGCTTTTTCTTTAGAAAACAAACTAAAGGTCTCGACCCCTTCGAAAGCCATGTTTCAACACCCTACCTTCCACCTTTCTTCAATCCACTGCATACCAACTAAGTGATACCATGTGTATTGGTTTCGACTTCATTGGTTTTGACCAGATAGGTTTCGACCTGATTAGTAGTGGAAGGTCTAAGCCGGAAGGGTCCTTCCGAAAATGGCGGAACCTACTTTTCCGAGAAAAGCGACTGTTTTAAACAAGTAAAGTAATCTTTTAGTAACTAACTTGCCTGCTTATAAACACTTGATTGGTTACCTTAAACTTTCAAATTATTTTACAAATAATTGCCTCATTTTCTCAGGACTAAAATCCGAAATCATTAACAAATAAGCCATTATCATTTAACATCAATTAAATCATTTATGTCCTCCTTTAAAAATAATTTAATTTATGTAATAAATCTCTTAGTAATAATCCCCAAAAATCATAGAAATTCACTTTTAATATGTTATCTAACATATATAAATTTCGAACCCAAATTCATCATATCACAACCGAAAGTAATTTTTAAACCAAATAATACATGCTTTACTTTAAAAATTCATAATTAATTCTCCATAGCTTGCAAAATTATAAAAATTGGAACCTAACTTCAAAATCATATTTCTCATAACATGTAATTTTTCCATAGCATTTAAAAACTATTTACTCTTGGTTTTGCCCAATAACCGTATATACTCATATTTAAACCATTGGATTAAATCAAACATATAATGAATCCAAGCATATCATCAAAAATCATCATATTAGATTTAAAATTAAATCTGAAAATCAGTGATCATATAAAAAACAAAAATAAAGATGTAGCAATTATTATTCACCTTAGATTGGATAAGGAAATTCGAGATTGATTTGAGATTAATTCTTCTAACTTGAATCCTAATCTTAAATTTGAATTTCCTCTTCTCTACTTACTCCTTAATGGCCGAATTTTACTTTTTTTTCTTACGTTTATTTTTGCTTATGGAAAAAAATGACGTGAATGGTATAGGAATAGTAGTATAAGGGTAGAAATATGGGCGGCAATGATACTAATCCCCTTATGTAAATTTAATTATGATTTAACCATTAATAAGCCCGTTAGAGTTAATAAGGCGAGGTCCTTAGTTTTATCAACCAATCTCAATCTCCTTATCACTTTACATTATTCTATTTAATTCACCAAAATAAATCTTCTGAATAATGTTATTGAAATTAGGGGTGTTGCAGGATCCCCTCCTTAAAGAATTTCATCCTCGAAATTCGGTAAGGACTAAATATCAAACATAGTAATCATCTGTAACAACTCCTAACATTCATACTAGCCTACTTGACTAGAAACTAATCTATATAAATCTAATATAGACATACCATCAAAGCAGATCAGCATAAGTATCTTGAATCATGTCCTCGGTCTCCCAAGTACAGTCCTTTTCATTGTCGCACCACTAAACTTTCACCTACTTAACTATCTTGTTCCATAATCTTTTCTCATCTCTCGCTGCAACTCGAATTAGTTGTCTAACAAAAGTAAAATCAAACTCTACTACCAAGTCTTCCAACCCCGTCGGAGAGATAGTAGTCTTTGGATCATGTGCATACTGGCGAAGATGAGACACATGGAATACATTATGTACACCTTCCATATTGCTCGACAACTCTACTCTCTACGTGAGCTTCCCAATCCTTTCTATAATATGAAATGGACCAACATATCTTGCGGCCAGCTTCCCGGACTTAGCAAATCACATTACACCCTCATTGGTGACACCTAAATGAAAACCTTGTCTCCCACTGAGAACTCTAGGTATTTACGCCTTATATCTGGATAACTCTTCTGTCTGGATTGAGCTTTCTTCATCCGTTCTAGGATCAATTCAATCTTTTCTGACCCTCCCTAACCTCTGGACTTAAGACCAATCTGCCTGTAGTCTCCAATCAACATGCTGGTGATTTGCATGGCCATCTATAAAAAGCTTCAAAAGGTGTCATTCCTACACTAGTCTGATAACCATTATTATAGGAAAATTCAATCAGATGTAGGTGTCATTCCTAAGATTCACCAAAGTCCAATACGCAAGCTCTTAATAAATCCTCGAGTACCTTATTGATTCTCTTTGTCTACCCATCCGTCTATGGGTGATATGTTGTACTCATCTTGAGCTTGGTGCCCATTACCTCCTGTAGACTTCCAAAATTCACTAGTGAATAACACATCTCTGTCATTGACTATGCTATTAGGAATTCCATGAAGTCTAACTATGTTCTTCATGAACAATTTCATCAAAACAGGTGCCATCCTTTCCACTATGACCCATATACTTTTATTTCCTCTGTTTGACCTTGGTAACCCATCTATAAAATCTATGGATATCGGATCCCATTTCCATACTGGAATCTCTAAAGGCTGAAGCAATCCACTCAGCTTCTAATATTCGACTTTCACTTATTAATAGTTTGCACACTACTCAACCCACAAGCCAACATCCCTCTTCATACCTTCCCAATAGATGCTCCTCTTCATATCTTGATACATCTTAGTCCCTCCAGGATGAATCGTAAAATTAGATCGATGACATTCCTCAAGAATTTCTTCCTCTAGTTCTCAACATCTGGAATACATAATCACCCCTTCTTTCTCAGCCATCCTCTCTAGTCAAGATAAAAATCCTTTAGATCATCAATCTTCAATCCAACTTCAAGACTTCTAATCCTCTTGGCTAATATAAGATACCTTTATATTTAGAAGTTATTCTTCCGATCGGCACTGGTCGAACTTCTAAATAAGACAGCATAGCAGTATCCTGACTATAACAAGCAGTAGATCTTAACTGCACACTGCAACTGACCAAAGCTTCTAGATCCTTCCATTACTCCAACATAGCTAGCACCACATTTTGATGTTTTCTAATAAGAGCATCTGCTACCTTGTTTCCTTTTCCAGGAGTATACTCTACACCGAAATCATAAGCAGCTAAAAAATCAATCCACCTCTACTTTCTCATATTCAACTCCTTCTAAAAGAATAAATATCTTAAAGACTTATGATCGGTATACAAATAAAATCTCTCCCTAAGAGATAATGCATCAAAATATTTACGGCAAAGATCACAGCAACCAATTCTAAATCACGAGTAGGATATCTTACTTCGTGCGGTCTAAGCTGCCTGGATGCGTAGGCAATAGCTTTACCCCTCTGCATCAATACTGCTCCCAATCCAGTCCCACATGCATTAGTGTATACAACCAACCATTGGTTTCCATTAGGAAATACTAACACTGGTGCATTGGTCAACAAATGCTTTAACTTAAGGAACCCTTCCTTACATTTTTCGAACCAAATAAAATTAACGTCTTTCCCGATCAGCTTAGTCAAAGGTACTGCTACCCATGAGAAATCCTTAATGAATATCCGATAATAGCTAGCAAGTCCAAGAAAACTCTTGATCTAGGTTACCATCTCTGATCTCTTCCAATTATTAATAGCTTCGATCTTAGCTAGATCGACTGATAAGCCCTCCCCCGAGACCATATGACCAAGGAACTTAACCTCCTTCTTCCAAAAATGACATTTGAAAATTTTTGCCTTCAACTGATTTTGCCACAGCGTTTCTAGCACCACTATAAGATGAATCTCATGCTCCCTTTCATTTTTCGAGTATACTAAAATGTCATCTACGAATACTAACACGGACCTATTCAAATTCTCTTGGAAAACTACGTTCATTAAGTCTACGAAGAAATCAGGTGCATTCATGAACCTGAATGGCATCACTAACCACTCATACGAACCATACCTTGTCTGAAAGTTGTCAAAGAAATGTTGTCCTCTACCACTCTCAACTGGTGGAACCCTATCACTAAATCCAATTGATAAAAAATCTTGGCTCCACTCAACTGATCAAACTGATCATTTATTCTCAGCAGAGGGTACCTATTCTTCATCGTTCTTTTGTTCAGCTTATGATAGTCAATGCACATACTAAATGACCCGCCTAGTTTCTTCACGAACACCGTGGTCGCTCCCCAAGACGAATTGCTTGTGTGACTCCCCACCTCGAGACCCACATTAACAAAGAGTACTACTGAGTAATACTATTTGCTAATAAGGAGAATAGGGTTGGTTAAGAGCGACCATTTATAGCCTTGTCTTAAATATCTATTGAATACGTCGATAAATGCTCTACTGTTTTTTTGACTCAAGTGGACTGATATATCCAATAAATACTTGATACAAAACTACAGGTGGCTAACAGATCTATCAGAAAAAATACAACAACTAAATGAATATCATATCACAGAACAACAAATAGATATACATTTACACATATATAATGATACATCTCAATACAATACAGTGATACAACAAAGCGGTATGATGACCACTTTATATACAGGAGTCAAATAAATATACAACTCAAGATACAATTCTAAATGACTCTAACTATAAAAGATGAAAGACAGATATCCATGGGAAGCTTCAAGGCAAAACTAAGTCCATAAATAAATGCTTAACCTGAAACAAACTCGGTTTGGCCCGAGTATAAAATACATGGGTCAGTCTAGCTAAAACATTAGTTTAAGAAAGATAGACGATAAGAAGAATCATAAGGTAAAGGTAGGGTATCCACTTGAATGAGAAGACCATATAAAGAGCATGACACTCTTTTATATAAGAAAAAGAATGCATATACTTCTCGAACGAGAAGATATAAGAAGAAGAGCACATTCATAACTCAAGTGAACTAGCCTCATCTAAGAACATGAATCCCCTAAAGAAGACTCGTCCATAATAATCTACTAAGAAACAAGCATGCTTTATATCATCGGTGAACACAGTAGTATCTATAGTGGTTACAGTGTACCACTTCCCCTAATAGAAGATATCATTAATCACTACTCCCAACAAAATGGTTATCACACACACATCTTTAAAATAGATAAATTCCTGAACTCAAAATATGCCTCATCTCATCGGCATATTCTAATCTCAAAATAAAAAGGAATATCAATATGATTCTCAGAATCGAATAAACTCCAAAATCACTTATGCCACGTTTCATTGGCATAAAATATACAACTTAAACTCCAACTCGCCAAGATGGCAAAAACCCAAAATATCCTCAAAATCAAGGGATCATCAAATACATATCTCGGGGAACTCAATAAGAGTTCAAAGCCTCGTAATGAAATCACCATATAAATATATAACACCTCATATTTATCTAGGCTATCGATGTAATGGAAACATCTCAAAATGGTAAAAGCATAATAAAACTTGGAAAACTCAAAAAATCAGAAAATTCCCGGAATTGACCAAGTCCTAGATGCATGCCGAAGCAATGCTGAACGTCCCACCTCTTGTCCAGTGCTATATATATTAGGGACCTATCCCACACGATCGAAGTCATAAAATCCAAGACGACCGAAGTCATAAAGTCCTAGATGATCGAAGTCATAAAATCCCAAACGACCAAAGTCATAGAACATCATGATGACCCAAAGGTCAATAGCACTAGCATACCCAGAATATGTCACAAACTCTCAGATAGGAACCCAAAAAGTGTTAACGTGCATCCCATACCACACGTTTGCACTCCACGGTTTACTAACCGCTACTCAATGCCATATTAGAAAACAGAAATCATCAAAATCATATAATCTCAAAAATATCCTATCTTGCCTCGTATCATCGGCAAGTGTAATAAAATCTCATAATGGTTTCTCATAAACCATAATCCCTAAAGAGGGAAATCTCAACTCAAGACTTGCCACGTCTCGTTGGCAAGTTTAGAAATACATCGTGATGGTTCTCATCGATCATACTCCTAATATAGGAAATCTCAAGCCACAAAAACCTGCCAAATATTGGCCAACCCAGATAATTTCCATAGACATGAATTATAATCTCAAAAACACACCATCAAGTGGCTAAACAACTCAGCAATTAATAATCCCCGAATAATTTCGATCGCACAACTCCAGAATTAACCGAAACAGTAAACTCATGTGTCACATACCACGTGTTTTACTAAATCATTTAATTCTCTTTCTTATACGTTCAAATAGTGCAAAAATGTGTGTTTTATATTTAAAATAATTTATTAGAGAAAACTAGCTTTGAAAACCATTTTCCAAAACAATTATTGAAACCACTATTTGAAATTTCTTTATTATAGAAAATAAAAAAAAATTATATTAAAAAATAATTTGAAATTCCTTTTTATTTCAAAAATTATTACAAAAAGGTTTGGAGAAAACCGTGCTTGAAAACAACGAATAACAAAGAAGATACCTCAAAATTGATAACTCGAATTCAAATTGAATTCAATTCAAATTCAACTAAAAATCAATTCAAATTTGAATTTTAAATTATCCAAATTTAGAAAGCCTATTAATAGGAATCATAGCTCTCAATACATTAGAAAAGAAACATCAAAATCAAGTGAAGAGGAGATCAAAACAATAAAATCAAGCATCAGGATTACACAACACAAGGGAAAAGAAGCTGCATGCAAAAGTGCCCAGTAAATTTTTCCAGCCTCGACTTGATTTTCTAGCACCAGTTTGGCATATCAAATGAAGATGAAATGCTATGAAATTTGACATGCATGTAATATAGGATCTAATCTACCAAATAAAATAAATGCGGCAACATTTCATTGCCAGAATCTCAAGTTACAGTCATTCAAAGAGACAACATAAAACTATTGTTCACGGAGAAGTAAAGTATAAATAGAAAACGATTACAGTATCTCGTTTTTCACAGAATCAAGCAACATGCCACTTTGATTTGCTTGAGACTGTAAGTATAAAAACTCATCTTGTTGTTAGAGATGATAAAACCTCGAATTTATGTTGAAAGATGCAAGCTTTGAGGAGATTCTTACTTTAAATAACCTGTACAAACTTAAAACAATACATGCAAGAAGGAGATAATAGTAAATTAGAGAAACCTACTTCTAAATTTGGATTTTGATGTAATTGTAAAGTTTTGGAGGGAGATTACCTTTTAGTTATACTGTAATATGATAAAATTATTAGCTTGTTGAATTAATTTGAAGGAAGAGCTTGAAATTTACAAAAAGGTAGAGATGGGTTTCATTTCTATTCTTAGGTTAGAAGAAGGAATTGGGAAGAAAAATAAACGTACAGATAAAGTAGTTTTCTCCTTTTATCTCCACTGGTAAAGGTTAAATAGCCTTTAGACCCAAATGAGAAGAAAAATTAAAAGGCCTAAATTAATTACTTAACAAAATCCCAAATGCACTTCTATATGCACTAATTTGCAAAACAAAAAGCATTTTCTATTTAGTTTACACATAAGAAAAATGTACAACTTACATACTCATAAAATAGGACATTTTACACAATAAAAAAAGATAAATTTTTATTTTTAAAACATTATTATTATTAAAAGCCCTTAATTTACAAAAATGCGCTATTTACTCAAATAAATGAATAAAACATTGTTTTTAGCTTCTAAAATTCAAAAAAATAATACTTTTCTCACTTAGAAAAATATTTAAAACCATTTCCAACCATAATTTATGGCCAAAACATATTTTTAAACCAATTCCCATATTTTTATTAAATAAACCACTTTTAAAAACCAATTGCTTCTCTTGAAAATCATTAATAGAAGCAATTGGCAATAATTAACATAATTATTGCATTTTCTCTAACATATAAATCATTTTCCACTTATTATCAACCCAAACAAAAATAAAATAAAGTCCTAAAATTTATTTTCACTGTTTGATTCCAATTTCATTGTTTATTACAAATAAATAGTATAAAATTTCCAATTTTATATTAATTCTCAATATCAAATTATAACGTTATAATTTAATATTAACAGGTAATGTCCAAACCCCAAGTTGTTACAGACACCCCTTCTTAAAAAAATTGCGTCCTTGCAATTTTTTTAAAGAAGAGTTTGCATTCAACACAATTATTTCATCATTCAAAGGAAAGTTAGACAAGCACGAGATCAAAATTTCTTACTCTCCACTCAAGATGAAAGAAGGTAAAGATAAAATTTCTTGACAAATTCTATGATTTTCCCAAACATATATGTCAGGATTAGCGGACTATAGAATTTTTCCAAGAAACATCTCATTATTTCGAAGGCTTCACACCTTCGAATAAGAACACAAAAGCAAAATGCTACCCAAAAATCAATCGAGTGAAATTGATTTCTCAGAACTTCTTAAATGGAGTCAGGATTTAACTCAACTTTTACCCCGAACTTCAATCAACAAGGTGATTATCGACCTAACTTTTCCATTTGTCGCTACGGAAAAAGCCACATCGATAAGAGAATAACAACAAGAAAGGTAGAAAATTCAAAAAAAGGTGGTTTCTTCAAAGGCCACCAACGTCAACGACCGCAAAAATGCAAGTCGTTAGACCATTGCACTAAGGCAAGAGAAGTACAAGGAACCAAATATTTCAAAAAGATCAATATTAACTCAAAAATTCTTAAAGTTTTTAAAATTCATCACTTTGAAAATCATACTCTCAATTTCCTCTACTTGAAGATTTTGAAACTCTTTAGTTTGGTATCTCAAAATAAGGAACAAATTTAAACTCCTATACCCTCAATGCAAAATTAGATTTTTCAAAGAATTTTTCTAAATCCCTATCGACTCTTATTAAAATAAAATTTTAAAACTCTCACCTCCAAAATTTCTAAAGCAATTTTCATAATCCATTCAAAATAAAAAACTAATTCCTAATCCATGTTACAAATTTCTAACTCAAGCTTATTAAAACACAATTTATCATGTCTGATCATCTCATCATAACGTTTAGGAAATTCCTATCGATAACGTTGATCAGGCGCATCAATTAGAATTCTTAAACACTCGATGGACGACCCAACACAAAGTAAGTCATTTTCTATAAAAGAAATTCTTTATATAATACTCAAAATATTCTGTATTTATCACAAAAAAACTCAATTTATAACTTATATCCAAAATCAAAAACATAAGAAGAATTCATCGAGATATTCCCAGAATGCTCGATTCATAAAATGGAAGAAATAGATTAGAGTGTTCATTGTTTCTAACGATATAACGAGCTACTTAGAAGAACCATATGAGTCCGGAACACGACAAGAAAACATTATCCTTCACGACTCGTAACTTATGAAAATCGATGCAGGGTCAAGCTAAGGAATGACCCTAGCACCACCCAATAGATTAAAGGTAATCTATGAGATATAAGAGTAATGGCAAGATATCTTCTCGAATGAGAAGAAGGGCATAAACAACACATCATTACTTTGAGTGAAGTAATGTTAAAAAGCCTATCAACAATTGAGTATCTAAGGGGAATATCTCGAAAGAAGCATGAATGACCACTGATGAATAAATCCAATTAATTACCTCATTTCCTCAGTGGACATTCTTGTGGAAAAATGACCAAAAGACTAAGAATTGGAAATTAGGTCAACCCAACACTCGATTGCCCAATGGGGTGACAAAACCGAATGGACTCCCAGAAATCAACATAGTCATAATGACTGGAATTTTTAGATATATCATCAACATCTCAAAACTCAAAAGTGAATACAGAGACTTCGGAATCATCATTAACATTCCGAAGAACAAGAAACAACAAATCGATAGAATTAGGATACCTAATATAGAATCCTTTGAATCATCGACCGTGGCTTGATAATATGCAAGCCACTCCATCTAAATTCATCCCAAACTCTAAGATAGAAAACAAAGTGCTAATTCGTATAAAAAGATAAGCCACAAGGTACCAATCCTAAAAGCCATCCGTCCTCCAAGCCAAATATTGCGGATCCTCTCAATAGGATTTGCAATTCTCAAAGAGACCACAAGTTAAGCATATCAAAAAGCATCAACCAACTCCTTCGATATGGATGAGTGTCAAGTATCCGTATCGAAAAGGACTCAAATAGAATAATCACAATGGATTTCTCCTAAGATAAGATAACATCAACTCAATTGTGGGATACAACGAAACATAATATATTCCTAGACACATCCCATACTTCTATCTCAAAGGGCACGGAAAGTCTAAAGATGCAAAGATTAACGAATTTGTATACTTATACTATATTTGAATGTGTCGTTATATATGCTTCTGCTCTGTGTTTATCATATTTTGTTCCAAAATTAGCTATAATACCAAACTGTGATGCCCTACCTCGAGAGCCACATTAACAAAGAGTATGACCGAGTAATACTGTCTGCTGATGCAGAGAATAGGGCTGGTTAGGAGCGACCATCTATAGCCATGTCTTAAATATCTATTGAATACGTCGATAAATGCTCTACTATTTTTCTGACTAAAGTGGATTGACATATCCAATAAATACTTAATACAAAATTGTAGGTGGCTAACGTATCTATTAGAAAAAAAATACAATAACTAAATAAATATCATATCATAGAATAGCAAACAAATATACATTTACACATATACAATGATACATCTCAATACAATACAATGGTACAACAAAGTGGTATGACGGCCACTTTATATACACGAGTCAAATAAATATACAACTCAAGATACAATTCTAAACGACTCTAACTATAAAAGATAAAAGAGAGATATCCATGCGGAAGCTTCAAGGAAAAGCTGAGTCTTGAAATAAATGCTTAACCTGAAACAAACTTGGTCTGACCTGAGTACAAAATACACAGGTCAGTCTAGCTAAAACATCAGTTTAAGAAAGATAGACGATAATAAGAATCATAAGGTAAAGGTAGAGTATCCTCTTGAACGAGAAGACCATATAAAGAGCATGGCACTCTTTTATATAAGAAAAAGAATGCATACACCTCTCGAATGAGAAGAAATAAGAAGAAGAGCATATTCATAACTTAAGTGAACTAATCTCACTTAAGATCATGAATCCTCGTAATAAGATTTGTCCATAATACTCTACCAAGAAACAAGCATGCCTCATATCATCGGCGAAAATAAAATAGTATCTATAATGGTTACAATGTACCATTTCCCCTAATAGAAGATATCATAAATCACTACTCCTACCAAAATGGTTACCATACACATATCTTAAAAATGGATAAATTCCTAAACTCAAGATATGCCTTATCTCATCGACATATTCTAATCTCAAAATACAAAGGAGTATCAACATGAAATCTCAGAATGGAATAAACTCCAAAATCACTTACGCCTTATTTCATTGGCATAAAATATATAACTCAACTCTCCAAGATGGCAAAAACCCAAAATATCCTCAAAATCAAGGAATCATCAAATACATATCTCGAGGTACTCAATAAGAGTTCAAAGCCTCGTAATGAAATCTCCATATATATATATATATATATATATATATATATATATATATATATATAACATCTCATATAGCTCTAGGCTATCGATTTAATGGAAACATCTCAAAATGGAGAAATCATAATAAAACTCAGAAAATCATATTATTCCCCGAATTGGCCAAATCCCAGATGCACGCCGAAGCAATGTTGCACGTGCCACCTCTTGTCTAGTGCTATGGATATTAGGTACCTATCCCAGATGATCGAAGTCGTTAAATTCTAGATGACCGAAGTTGTAAAATCCCAAATAACGGAAGTTGTAAAATCGCAGATGACCGAAGTCATAGAACATCGTGATGACCCAAAGGTCTATAGCACTGGCGTACTCAGAATGTGTCACAAACTCTCAGATAGGAACCCGAAAAGTGTTAACATGCATCCTATAGCACACGTTCGCACTTCACGGTTTACTAACCACTAGTCAATGCCACAATAGAAAACAGAAATCATCAAAAACATAGAATCTCAAAAATATCCTATCTTCTCGTATCATCGGCAAGTGTAATAAAATCTCACAATGGTTTCTCATAAACCATAATCTCTAAAGAGGGAAATCTCAACTCAAGACTTGCCATTTCATAGGCAAGTTTAGAAATACAATATGATGGTTGTCATCAACCATACTCCTAAGATAGGAGATCTCAAACCACAAGAACCCAACCTATAGGAATTATAATCTCAAAAACACGCCATCATGCAGAATTCAATATTCCCCGAATAATTTTGATCGCACAAGTGCGAAATTAACCGAAAGAGTAAACGCATGTGTCCTACACCACATGCTTTACTAAATTGTTTAATTTTCTTTCTCGTATGTTCGAACAGTGCAAAAATGTGTGTTTTATATTTCAAATATTTATTAGAGAAAACTAGCTTTGAAAACTATTTTCTAAAACAATTATTGAAACCAATATTTGAAATTTCTCTATTGTAGAAAATAAAAAAATTATTAAAAAAATAATTTTGAATACTCTATAATATTAATTTGAAATGCCTTTTTATTTCAAAAATTATTACAGAAAGGTTTAGGGAAAACCTTGCTCGAAAACAACAAATAACAAAGAAGATACCAAGAAATCGATAACTCGAATTCAATTCAAATTAAACTCAAAATCAATTAAAATTTGAATTTAAAATTCTCCAAATTCAGTTAGCCTATTGATAGGCATCATAGCTCTCAATACTTCACAAAAACAACATCAAAATCAAGTGTAGAGGAGAGCAAAACAATAAAATCAAGCATCGGGATTACAAAACGCAAGAGAAAAGGAGCTACAGGAAAAAGTGCCTCAGAGTCAACATGTAGGTCGACCTATGTACCCTTACGGTCGACGTAGAGCTTGAGGTCGAACCCTAGGTCAACGTGCATGTTGATCAAGGTTGCGAATTCGCCCAGTAAATTTTTCCAGCCTCGAATTGATTTTCAAGCACCAGTTTGACATATCAGATGAAGATGAATTGCTATGAAATTAGTCATGCATGTAATACAACATCAAATCTATCAAATGAAAGAAATCCGACAGCAATTCGTTGCAGGAATCTCAAGTTATAGTCATTCAAAGAGACAACATAGAACTGTTGTTCACATAGAAGAAAAGTATAAACATAAAACGATTACAGTAACTCATTTTTCACAGAATTAAGCAATTTTCTACTTTGATTTGCTAGAGATTGTGAGTTAACAAACTCACATTGCTGTTAGAGATGATCAAATCTCGAATTTACATTGAAAGAGGCAAGTTTGAGGAGATTCTAACGTCAAATAACATGTTCGGACTTAAAACAATACATGTAAGAAGGAAATAACAGTAAATTAGAAAAACCAACTTCTAAAATTAGAAATTTAATGAAATTGTAAAGTTTTGGAGTGAGATTACCTTTTAGTTATACTCTAATTTGATAAAATTCTCAGATTGTTGAATTAATTTGAAGGAAGAGCGTGAAATTTGCAAAAAGGTAGAGACAAGTTTCATTTCTATTCTCAGGTTAGAAGAAGGAGCTGAGAAGAAAAATGAACGTACATGTAAAGTATTTTTCTCTTTTTTCACTACTGGTTAAGGCTAAATGGGCATTAGATCCAAACGAGAAGAAAAATTAAATGGCCTAAATTAATCACTTAACAATCACTTAACAAAAACCCAAATGCACTTATACATGCACTAATTTGCAAAGCAGAAAGCATTTTCTTTTTAGTTTACACACAAGAAAATGGTACAAACTTACACGCTCATAAAATATGAAATTTTACATTATAAAAAAGATAAATTTTTATTTTTAAAACATTATTATTATTAAAACCCTTAATTTACAAAAATGCACTATTTACTCAAATAAATGAATAAAACTTTGTTTTTAGCTTCTAAAATTCAACAAAAATACTTTTCTCACTTAGAAAAATATTTCAAACCATATCCAATCATAATTTATGGCCAAAACATATTTTTAAACCAATTCCCATCTTTTTGTTAAATAAACCACTTTTAAAAATCAATTACTTCTCTTGAAAATCATTAATAGAAGTAATTGGCAATAATTAACATAATTATTGCATTTTTTCTAAAATAAAAATCATTTTCCACCGATTACCAACCCAAACAAAAATAAAATAAAGTTCTAAACTTTATTTTCATAATTTGATTCCAATTTCATTGTTTATTCCAAATAAACAATATAAAATTTTCAATTTTATTTTAGTTCTCGATAAAAGGTAATCTCCAAACTCAGGGTTGTTACAGCTTGGTTTGATAAAATTCCTTCCCTCAAGATCCACTAGCCGCACCTTCAATCCCTTCATCTTTGTCGGTGTCGACCTGCTAGGTGGTCTTCTTACAGGTTCAGCTTCTGGTACAAGATCTATTCGAAATTCAACAGCTCGTTTCGGTGGTAATCTTGTAACCGCCTCAAAGACATCTGCAAATTCTCTTGCTACCCGAACCTGACATAATTCTTCTCCAACTTCCATAGCACTCACATAACACTCAACAAAGCACAAACACTCCTGCTAGAATTCTCTACTGAGAAGATGATTCGATTCTGACTATCAAGGTGTCTTAATGATATTTGCGTATCCTGGAAAAATATCCTAGCCTCATACTGACCCAACCAATCCATACCCAAAATGATCCTGAAATCTATGAAATCAAAAACATACACACTACATGCAAACTTATGACCTAACAAATCAAGTTCTAACTGGTCACATCTCATCCATAGAGTTGCATACCCTCTTATTGGATTCACAACCCTTAAGGTAATAATAAGGTATGTAGGTTCTTTACATAACCTATCAACCAAATAATGTAATATAAATGAGTGTGATGCATGGGTATCAAATAGTACCCTAACCGGTATACTCTGAATCAAAGCGTAACTTCCATTACAGTTTTACCCTTTTCTGCTACAGTTTGCATAGAGGAAGATGGCGGTCCTATAGCAAAAACCTTCCTTCTATCCGCCCTGATTGGCTTAGGATACTTATTTTTATAATGCCCAACTTGGTCGTAGTTGAAGCATTTCACATTCTTCTCTACAAGCTTCTTCCTTTTGCCTATCCAGCACTCGTGAGCATAATGACCTTTCTTGTCACATTTGAAGCATACTAAATCAGCCTTTGCCTTCTTGGAAGCATCTCCTTTCTGGGCTTCCTTCTTTTTAAAGAATTTCCTCTTCTTTCCCTAAGGACTCTGGGATTCATTTTCTTCTTTTTAGAAAAAACAGCAAGCATCTCTTCATGGAAAATGGCCATCTCCACCACTATATTATAGGGTTTTTAAATATGTTGCATGGTCATTCTGCAAGCTCGGGCTTTAGTCCCCAAATGAACGTTTTATTCCTTCTGATGTCAGCGTCTATGGTGGCATATCCATATTGAGATAGCTCATCAAACTTAGCAGCGTACTCGATTACTGATATATCTCCCTAAACTAGACCCATGAACTTCCTTATCAATGCCGACATAGAAACCTCAGATAAAAACTTCTGCACAAACCTCCTTCTAAAATCAGCCCATGTCAATTCTTCCTCTGGAACTCCGGCAGACACACTATTCTACCAGTGAAGTACTGCCCCTTGCAACTGCCTAGAGGCCAGCCTCTTCTTTTGCTCATCATCCAATCCTAGGTTAGTAAAGATCCTTTCATAGTGCAACAACCAATTTTTAGCCTCAATGGCATCCTCCATTCCAACAAATGGCTTTCCACCCAAACTGGTGTAGTCTCTGCTTAGTCTAGCATAATTGTATCCAAACGGAGCTACAGGATTTGCTCCTTCCACATTACCAGCAACCCTAGCTTGAAAAAGATTGGCTAAAAGCTAATACACCATCCCCACATCCACTGGCATATTTCCAGCACCCACGTTGGTTGTGGTGCTTCCTCCACCTAGATTTCCTCTTCTGTTTCTTGCTTCCATATCCTCTTTCTTATAAAACTTCATATGAGCCTTAGTAAGATACATAAGAACGGTCTAAGAGAGAGGGGAACACGTACTTATATATATATATATATATATATTAAATATATGTATGTTACTATAGCATGAACCAAACCCGATCATATTTCTGATTCATTCGAATTATGTTTCAAAAACATTTAGGTTTATTTTTTATTTTAATGTTTCATAAACTTATGCTCGGATACCAACTTGAAACATCCTCCTACTGGGAGGCCCAAAACTAATGGCTATGGATGCTGCAGTCATCCATAGTTATCAATCTTTGCGACCAAATATGGTGGTGCTAGATACAATGATACACATATCACAAGAATATGGAAAAGTTTAACAAATCCAAACACATTTCAATATTCCATTCAAAACATTTCATGCTCAATACATAATCCCACAATGTAAGCCGCGTTTAGAAAATATAATTATTACACATACACCAAGAGCGACATATGAAGATGCCTCCTTGGTTAATCAGAGTAAATAGTAAGGAAAAAATAGGTCTACTTTTACATCCAAAATACACAGCGGAAAAGATAACTCTAAATAACTAGAATGCCTTTTCCACGTCTTCTGAAGCTTTATTCGTCTAAGAAGTGAACCTAGAAACCCTAAACCTCAAACTAATCAAAATCAATTGAGTACTCGAGATTTTAAAGGGAAAACAAGAACTTCGAGTCAAACATAAAGCCTGGTATGAATAATAACCTAACATCTAAAACCACTTAAATATCTAGTGAGACTATGCCGCTTAGCAGAACGGGTTTTTCCCTCATTAGTATCCTAAAACGTTTTATAAAACCATATACCATGCTCTTGCATCCACAATGTTAAAACATAACAGTTCAAAATATTATGATGACATGCATACATTTAAAACTTTCTGGATCTCCCATCCTCGGTTTAACTGACTACATTTATAGTTTTTAGAGTTACTATTAACGTATTAGTTTTCAGAGGCTTACTAATAATATTTTCATAGTTTATGGACTCCTTGTCCTATTTTATTGTTTTTATGGGATCATTGAGAACCTATTGCCCCGGCCAATGACTTAATTAATTTCATGGATTCTTCCCGAACCTATTTTTTCCTCCAATGACTTCTATCTTATCATAGTTTACCTGAGTTGACTAGGAACTTATTGATTGTTGTCAATACTTAATCCGGATATTGTTTTCATGGGTTTACTACAAACTAATTGGCTCCTGCCAACCATCCTTAATGCATAGTTTTCATGGGATCAGTATGAACCTACTAGATACCCCAATAACTTCCAAGTAAAAAAATTCATGGGTTTACTGTGAACCAGTGTCCCAAAAAATTTTAAGGTTTAGGCATCCTACATTCTAGTCTCCCAGACTTCCTGGATGCAATTCTACTCATTCAGGAGTTTAATCAATTTATATTCACTACTAGGTTAACCTAGCTAGTTCTTCTACTTTTTTTTCCCCAAAATGCAATGAAGGGTCCTTTATCATGTGAATATATTACATTTGAAAAAGAAATTATAACGACTTAACAATACCACTCCTATAGGTTTAATATCCTTTAAAACAATTTCATATATAACATGGTTACCCTTTAACTTATTATTTTATTAATGAAACACTTCTTCAAATTTACATATTTGAAATCTTTCCAAAACTCCTTTATTTAGCCATGGTTTTTTCCTTTAAAAATGAGTTTGGGTTCACAAAGCCTTTCAAAACCTTCAAAACTTTGCTTTTGACCTCATTTGATGACCTCCTTCGAAAGCGTATAAATCTATCTTCAAAACATTAGGCTCCTGCCTTTCGAATACTTTAAATCTTTCTTTCGAAACCTTTCAATTGTATTAAAGTGTTAACTTTAACGTTAGAAGTGTAGCTTCAAAACCAACTGAAAGCTCACCTTTCCAAAACATGGAAATTACCCCTTTCGAAAACGTTGAAAGGCCCTCTATTGAAACCATTGGAAGTATCCCTTCCGAAGCCATTGGGTTTACATCTGAAATATCATTTGGGTCAAAATATAAAAGCATCTCTTTCGAAACCAATTTTTATCTCATAAAATTGTCGGCAGAAACTTGATCCACCCTTTCGAAAGCATAAAACGTCTGGGTAAAATATTTGAAGGTTGGCTTCGAAACCCCTGTCGAAACCATTTCCTTCATAACCCTTAACCCCTTTCGAAAGCTGTAGGAGGTGCCTTATATTTATAAAACACAAAGTACGCTTTCGATAGCATTGATATCTACAATACTATAGAAAGGCTTAAAGTTACAGAAAGGTTTCGACTTGGTCGAAACTACCCCTTCCAAAAGCTTCAATTCGAAAACTAAGTAACATCTTCAGAAGCTACTTTATTAAAAAAAGGCAGCAGTTCTCCTTCGAAAGATTGTTTTAGAATACCCTATCGCACACATTGGTTTCGACTCCCTCGAAACCTCTTTGTAAACAGGAAAGCGCTTTTCTTTAAAAAACAAACTAAAGGTCTCGACCCCTTCGAAAGCTATGTTTCGACACCCTACCTTCCGCCTTTCTCCAATCAACCGCGTACTAACTAAGTGATACAATGTGTATTGGTTTCGACTTCATTGATTTCGACTAGATAGGTATCGACCTAATTGGTAGCGGAAGGTCTGAGCCGAAAGGGTCCTTCCAAAAATGGCGGAAACTACTTTTCTGAGTAAAGAGGCTATTTTTTTCCAAATATAGTCTTTTGGTAACTAACTTGCCAACTTGTAAACAATTGATTGGTTACCTTAAATTTTCAAATTATTTTACAAATAATTGCCGCATTTTCTTAGATCTAAAACCTGAAAACATTAAAATTAAGCCTATCCCATTTAGCATCAATTAAATCATTTATGTCCTCCTTTCAAAATAATTTAATTTCTATAATAAATCTCTTAGTAAAAATCTCCAAAAATCCCAAAAATTCACTTTTAATATGTTATCTAACATATATAAATTTCACACCCAAATTCATCATATCACAACCAAAAATAATTTTTAAACCCAACAATACTTGTTTTTCCTTTAAAAATTCATATTATTCTCCATAGGTTGGAAAATTATAAAGATTGAGATCCAACTCCAAAATCATATTGCTCATAACATATAATTTTTCCATAGAATTTAAAAACCATTTACTCTTGGTTTTGCCCAAAAACCGTATGTACTCACATTTAAACCATTGGATTAAATCAAACATATTATGAATCCAAGCATATCATCAAAAATCATTATATTAGATTTAATCTTAAATTCAAAAATCAATGATCGCATAAAAACCAAAAATAGATATAGAGTGATTATTATTCACCTTAGATTGGATAAGAAAATTCGAGATTGATTTGAGATTAATTCTTCTAGCTTGAATCCTAAGCTTAAATTTGAATTTCCTCTTCACTTCTTACTCCTTAATGGCCAACTTTTCCTTTTCTTTCTTGCTTTTATTTTTTCTTATGATAAAAATGAATGTGAATAGTATAGGGATAATAGTATAAGGTTAGAAAATATGGGCGGCAATGACCCTAATGCCTTTATGTAAATTTAATTAGGACTTAGCCATTAATAAGCCCGTAAGAGTTAATAAAGCATGGCCCCTAGGTTTATTAACAAATCTCAATCTCTTTATCACTCTACATTATTCTATTTAATTTACCTAATTAAATCCCCTGAATAATATTATAGAAATTAGGAGTGTTACATACACCAATACGAATCTATCCAAATACCCTCGGAAGACTCGGTTCATCAAATCCACGAAGAAAGTAGGTGCATTCATTAACCCGAATGGCATTACTAACCGCTCATACGAACCATACCTAGTCCAAAATGCTGTCAAAGGAATAGTGTCCTCTGCCACTCTTAATTGATGTAAACCTCACCAAATCCAATTGGGAAAACACCCTGGCTCTTCACAATCGATCAAATAGATCATCTATTCTCAGCAAAGATACTTATTCTTGATTATCCTCTCGTTCAACTTACGATAGTTGTATACATTCTCAACGACCCATCTGGTTTCTTCATAAACACCACGGCCGCTCCCTAAGGCGAACTGATTGGTCTAATAAAATTCCTTCCTTCTAGATCCACTAGCTGCACCTTCAATTCCTTCCTTCTAGATCCACTAGTTGCACCTTCAATTCCTTCATCTCAGTCGATGTCATCCTACTAGGTGGTCTATCTATAGGTTCAGCTCTTGACACAAGATCTATCTAAAACTCAACAGCTCGTTTTTGGTAACAAACTCTCTTGCTACTCGAACTTGACTTAACTCTTCTTCCACTTCCATAGTGCCTAACAAAGCACAAATACTCCGGTCAGAATTCTCTGCTGAGAATATAATTCAGTAATGACTATTAGGGTGTCTTAGTGATATCTCCCCATCCTTGCAAAATATCCTAACCTCATACTTAATCAACCAATCCATACCCAAATGATTCTGAAATCTATGAAATTGAAAACATACATATTGCATGCAAACTTATGACCTAACAAATCAAGATCTAACTGGTCATACGACATCCCTAGAGTTGCCTACCCTCCTATTGGATTCGCAACTCTTAAGTAAGTAACAAGGTATGTGGGTTCTATACATAACCTATCAACCAAACACTGGGATGTAAATGAATGTGATGCACCGATATCAAATAGTATCCTAACTGATATACTTTGAATCAAAAACATATCTTCCATCACAGTCTTCCCTTTTTCAGCTGCAGTTGACTTAGCAGATAATGGTCCAACATTAAAAACCTTTTCCTTGTCCGCCATAACCGGATCTGGACACTGATTCATATAATGCTCAAATTGATCGCAGTTAAAGCACTTCACATTCTTCTTATCTGTAGCCTTCTTCCCCTTTCCTAATCGGCACTCATTTGCATATTGACTCTTCTTGTCACATTTAAAGCAAATTAAGTAAGCCTTTTCCTTCTGGCCAGCATCTCCCTTTTGTACTGCCTTCTTCTTAAAGAATTTTCTTTTCTTTCCTTGAGAACCCTGGGTTTCAACTGGCTTCTCTCTAGCAAAAACAGCAAGCATCTCCTAATGGCGGATTGCCATCTGCACAACCACATTACAAGGATCACGGATATGTTTCAGGGTAACCTTAGCAAGCTTAGGTGTTAATCTTCGAACGAACCTCTCATTTCTCCTGTTGTTAGTGTCTATAGTAGCATGTCCATATCATGACAACTCATCAAACTTAGTAGCATACTCGATTATGGATATCTCTTCCTACATCAAATCCTTAAACTTTCTCAGCAATGCTGATTAAGAAACTTTAGATAAAAACCTTTGTTCAAATCTCCCTCTAAAATCTGCCCAAGTCAACTTCTCCTCCGGAACTCCGGTCATAACACTATTACACCAATGAAGTGCTGCCCCTTGCAACTGCCTAAAGGCAAGCCTCCTCTTCTGTGCATCATGCAAACCTAAATCTGCAAAGATTCTCTCGTAGAGTAACAGCCAATCCTAAACTTCTATGGCATCCTTCATTCTTGTAAATGGTTTCCCACTAAGACTGGTGTAGTCTTTTCTCAGCTTAGCATAATCATTCCTAACTGGAGCCACGGGCTTAGCTTCTCCAACATTTCTAGCAACTCCAGTTGCAACTTCTGTTTACATCATATTGATGAAGTACTGTTACATCGCTCCCATATGTACTGGTAGATTTCCAGCACCCACATTGGCATCAGCATTTTGGTTAGCATTAGCCTGTTGACCTTGGTTCCTCCTGGTGGTTCGAGCATTTACATTGGTTGCAGTGCTTCCTCCATCGAGATTTCCTCTTATGTTTCCTGCTTCCTTATATTCTTTGTCATAAATCTGCATATGAGCCTTAGTAAGATACAAAAAAACGATCGAAGAGAGAGGGGAATACGTACTTGTATATATACCAAATACAAGTACGTTACTATAGTGTTAACCCAACTCCGATCTTATTTTTAGATTCATTGATTATGTTTGAAAATCTTTTAGGTTTAAATTTCTTTTATGTTTTATAAACATATGCTCTGATACCAACTTGTAACATCCCCTACTTGGAGGCCCAAAACTAATGGCTATGAATATTGCAGCCATTCATAGTTATAATCCTCGGTGACCAAATATGGTAATGTTGGATACATTGATACACAAAAACACACGAATATGGAAAAAAATATAAAACATCAAACAAGTTCCACATTCCATTTCAAAACATTTCAAATTCATTACATAATCCCAATACGAGAACCATATTCAGAGAAAATATATTTATTACAACATATGCCAAGAACGACGTATAAAGATGCCCTCTTAGATGATCAGAGTATATACATAGGAAATTAAAAAAAATTTCCTTTACAATAACAACACAGTGGAATTAAAATAAAAGAGAACTCTAAATAGCTATCATGCCTCCCGCATGTCTCCGGAAGCTTATTCGTCTAAAGAGGTACCTGAAAACCTCAACTCTCAAACTACTCAAAAACAATCGAGTACTCGAGAGTTTAAGGGGAAAACATAAACTTTGAGTCAAACATAGAGCCCGGTATGAATATTAATCTACCATCTCAAACCATTTAGATATCTAGTAAGACCACGTCGCATAGCGAAATGGGTTTTCCACTCACAAGTACCCTAAAACCTTCATAAAATCGTATGTTGTGCTCCAGCATCAACAATGGTTGGAACAATTCAAAACAATATGATGATATGCAAAATAAGTAAATCATTTCTAAATTACCCATCCCCATTCATTTTGACCATCTATCTCAGTTACAATTTCTAGGGTCACTTAACATATTAGTTTTCATAGGCTTACTAATAACCTGTTTAATGTTTAAGGACTCCCTGTCCAGTTACATAGTTCTCATGGGATCACTAAGAACCTATTGGTCCCTGCCAATATCTTTACTGTTTCATGGGTTCTCCCTGAACCAATTGGTAACTTCAACGTCTTTTCTCTTATCCTAGTTTTCATGGTTTGACTAGGAACCTATTGACTTCTGTCAATATCTTAATCTGGATATAGTTTTCATGGCTAACTACAAACCTATTGGCCCCTACCAATATCAAGTCATAGTTTTCATATGCTAACTATGCACCTGTCTTTCAGACATCTTCGCTTATACATTATTCTCATGGGCTTACTATGAACATATTAGCCTCTGCCGGTATCTTTTCCTATACACAATTTTCATAGGCTTACTGTGAACTTATTGGCCCCTGCCAATATCTTTAATTAGTTTAATTTTATATTTATTACCGAGTCAACCTTGCTGGTTATTCTTCCCTTCCCCAAATTACCGTTATGGTTCATTACGATGTGAATATATATATATATATATATATATATATATATATATATATATATGAAGCAGCAAACATAATAACATAACAATTCCACTCCTATGGGTTTAATACCTTGAAAGTATTTCAATATGAAACATGGTTAATCCCTTTAACCTAGTATTATCAAGGAAGACTTCCTCTTAAAACAATTTCAAAACTCCTTTACTTAGCCATGGGTTTTCCTTTAAAATGAGATTGGGTTATTTGTTTTGAAAAACTAAGGCTTTCCAAACCTTAAAATTTTTGCTTTTGACCTCATTGGGTAATCTCCTTTGAAAGCATATAAATCTCTTTTTAAAATATTAGGCCCATGCCTTTCGAAAAACTTTAAATCCTACGTTTTGAAACCTTTCGAATGTAATAAAATATTATTTATTTTCTCTCAGAATCATAGCTTCGAAACCATTGAAATTACCTCTTTCGAAACCATTGAAAGTATCCCTTCCAAAACCTTTGAAAGTCCCTCTTTCGAAACCATTGAGTTTATATTTAAAATTATCATTTGGGTCAAAGTGAATACAAACGAAAGTATCTCTTTCGAAATCATTCTTTTTCATATAAAAGTACCGGAGAAAACTTGATGTCGTCGATACCATCCTTTTGAAAGCTTTAAAGCCTTTAAGAAAAATATTGAAGGTTAGCATCAAAAACCCCTTTCGAAGCAATTGCCTTCGAAACACTTGAGCTATTTAAAAAGCATTTAGGAAGTGACTTATCATAAGCTTAAAATAAAAACAACACTTCGAAAGCATTGATGACCTCAATACACTTGAAAGGCAAAGAACATGGGTTATGTTTCAACTTAGTCGAAACCACTATTTCGAAAGCATCATTTTATAAATGAAGAAACCCATTCGAAATCTTAAACTTTAAAACATATGATGGCAAAATTTTTGAAATCTATTTAGAAAACCCCTTCGAAGCATCGATTTTGATTCCTTCGAAAGCTTTTATGAAAACCAGGCAGCGCTTGATATTTGAAAACAAAGCAAATGTTTCGACCCCATTGGAACCAAATTCTTTCGACGCCATACCTTCTGCTTTTCCTCCAATCTACTACGTACCGTCTAAGTGATACCTTGTGTATTGCGTTTGGCCTAAATTGGTTTCGACTGAGTTGAAGCAGAAGCTATGATTCGAAAGGTACTTCTAATAGAGGTGGAACCTGCTTTCTGAGTAAAAGCTGATTAATATCAATTAAAGCATATTCTATCTAACTAACCTGCCTATATGTAAACATGTAATTGGTTGCCTCAACTTTTCAATTTCTTTCCCAAAATAATTGCTGCTTAATTTTAGGTCTAAACCAAGGTTAACTTAGCAAATAATCCCTTCCATTAAACAAGAACAATAATGCAATTAAGTCCTTCCTTCTAAAACAATTCAATTTCCATATTAAGTCGATTAGGAAAAATCCTCAAAAATCATAGAAATTTACATTCAACATGTAATCTAACATATCTAAATTTCAGACCCAAATTCTCAATATAATTTTTGAAATAAATTTCTAAACCCAATTAACCATATTTTCACTTGAAAATTCATAACAATCTTTCCACGGCTGGGAAATTATCAAAATTAAAACCTAACTCCAAAACATTATTTTACATAACATATAATTTTTCCATGGTATTAAAAAATTAATTTCAATTGGTTTTCCCTAAAACCACATAAATCCCCATTTAAACAATCTTGTTTAAATCAAAAAAATTATAATTTAAGCATATCATCATCCAAAACATCATAGAACCGAATTTAATCTTAAATCTGAGAACATATGTTCATTAAACAAAATAGAGATGGTGTAGATTATTATTCACTTTGAATATGATATGGAATTTGAGATTTGTTGAAGATTAACTTCCTCTAGCTTTAATCCTTAGCTTTTCTTTGATTTCTCTTCTCTTTTCTTCCTAGCAATGGTCGGCTACTCTTTTATGTTTGCGTTTTACATTTTTGTGAAAAATGAGAAATAAACGTGAATGATGTAAGGAACGAAAATATATAAGGGTTATGGTAATAGGGTGCGGCTATTTCCCAATATGCCTTTGTATAATTTAATTAGCCCATAAGCGATTCTTAAGCCCATTTAATTAATTAATTAAGCATAGCCACTAAGTATTTATTCAAACCTTAATCCCCTTATCACTTAACATTTACATTATTCTATTTAATTTATCTAATTAAATCTCTTGAATAATGTTATTAAAAATTAGGGTTGTCACAGTCATATTTAAACATACTAGATCATATATAGCAATCATCTCAACAATGTATGTTATATCAAACCATCACTATCCCACATGTCTAACAACCATACAAACATAGGCCATCATCTCAAATGCTAACAATCTAGACCAAAAATGCATACATGAGATCTATCATCAAAAAGTAACATTCATGTCTATCCTAGCATATGGAATACTAAACTATCTAGTATAAAACATCAATATGATATCCCATATGAAAGCCGATGATAAAAATGAAATCTCACCAAATGAAGAGCTCCGAATTAGCGGTCCTTATGCTCTTCTCAGTCTCCCATATTCTATGGCCTTTGCTTCAACATCCATTACTCCACTGTCCTCCTAACCTGCTCGTATTATATCATCGGTATGAATAGGTTTATGAGGTCTCGAAGTCCTTGGTTCAGTCTTAATATCAAATAATCGATTCGATGCCAAATATCTAAAAACCTATTGTAAGTTCTCCCAAAACCTGCTATCGGGCAACGAGTTTAAGTCACTTATAATGCTCTTGGTACATAATAGAATCACACTATCCATCCCGTAAATAACTCGACAAATACAGATGCCGTTCTATAGGACTTAAGGAATACATATCTAACATTCTTCATCAACCCATCGATTTTAACTCAAATGCTATTATGCTGTCGTCAGTCATCGGCAATCCATCGACACGGCTTATAGATATTTGTTCCCACTACTCGAGAATAAACAAACTCTCATTCCCACTAGTCTAGCTTTACGCCTTTGACTGGTACTAATCCACCAAATCAATTCTGATGGTCAAACCAGCCATCACCCTTGATTGTAGCTCATCAAGTTATGAAGTCATAACCAATGATAAACTCATGCAATGCGCACACTAGGATTACTACTTCCAAACCGGTATGTCTTTCACTTAAAGCACTAACAACTACATTTACCTTATGATTATATAGGAAATGTCAAATCCATAGGAGGCTAAGAACTCTAACCATCACTGCGAGCAAAGGTCAAGATCCTTCTTGGAGAAGAGATACTTCAAAAATACATAACCATTGAATAGCTCAAACTTCTCTCCAAATAGACAATGTCTCCAACTCTCCAAAGAAAACTCTATTTCCATCAACTCCGAATTAAAAGTCGGATTCTTCCACTTGTGCGGTTTTAGTTGTCGACTTACATGTGACAATCTTTCCTTCTAGTATTAATACCGCATCTAATTAAGTACCAAAGGCATGAGTTTGCTGTCGCCTCCTTATTACCACACACAATGAGTAACATTGGTGCACTCGTCAACCTCTTGGTCAGGCTCATTAACACATTTCTACACCTTGCATCTCAAATAAAAGTATGATCCTCTCTCATCAAATAGGTCGGTGATGCTGCAACCTTGGGTATATTCAAATTCAAGACTATGGTAACTTTAGAATCTACGGCGATATCCTACTCTGAAACAACGTGCCCAAGCATCTAACTTCCCTCCTTCAGAAGTGATACTCCAAAATCTAATCATCAGTTAGTGTCTTCTCAACACCTACAACACAATCATCAAATCAGGCCTTTTGCGCTCTTCTTTCGTCCACGAGTAGACAAAAATATCATCTATGAACACAAACATTGATTTACTCAATTTTCCCCTCAAAACAGGTCCATGAGATCAACAAGGCATGTTGACACATTGGTTAGTCCAAATGACATAACCAACTGATCAAAAATAAAGTTGCATACGAAATGTTATAATCGTCATACCCTCTCTCTCTTGGTTGGTAAAAACCCATCGCAAGATCCAACTAAGAGAACATTCTCGTGCTATAGGGCTGATCGAACTAGCCATCAACAAACAGGAAGGGATACTTGTTCGTTATCTCATTCAGCTTACCATAACAAAGAAACAACCCTAAAGAGCCATCCACCCTGGTGGTGAACACTATAGGTGCATCCTACCCAAGTATGCTCATATGAATAAACCATCACCTCGATAGGTTATCAGCTCACACCTTTGACTTCCTCCTCTCTTTGGGAATCATATGCCCGAAAGGTATAACTAATGGTCTACCACCCCTAACCAGATCGGTATGGAACTCAATCCCTATATGGTGGTAATCCAATCACCTCATAGAATATGTCCAAACACTCTCTAGCTATAGGTATAGATGACAACTCATCACGTGGAATATCGAGTGAATATAGAAAGCTAACCATGACCCCATCGTTTAGAGGTAGAAAATAACTATTGTTCGCTTCTCTACAACCCTAATCATCACCAACGACCTCTCATTATCCATAACAATTCTGCACTCCCTTCAGCCAGTCCATTCCCAAACAATAATACCGAACCCAACCAATTGCAAAACAAATCAATAGCAAATAAACAAACAAACATCCATGACTAATAAGAAAAGGCCTTGACAAACCCTGTATTGGCTGGCTAAGCCCCTAACTAGGTCCATCTCAATCAAAGGGTCGGTTAACCATCTCGAGTTTCAATCCCTATATCTCCTTTAAATTTAGATATAAAGGAATACGAATCCTTGATGTCAAATCAAACATGTATGGAAACGCCATAAGTGGAAAGAATATCTCAAATGGTAATGCCATTTCCCTTCTCTTTCATCAATGGAGCACTCAATTAAATCAAAAAGGAAATCAATATATATGCTTCCACGATTTGTCCCTACCAGCTGGTTCGAGACAACACTTCTACGCTGAGTATATACTCTTACATGATAAAACCTTATCGATCATCTTCTCAAAGCCCTCGTCTATATTCCCAATCAATCGCTTCCCAAGATGATCACCCAACCAAATGTTAAACTTTTCATTCTTTCTGTGTGGGGGTATCAATAGGAAATAGAACAATACTTCGATAGCACATCGAATCAGGTCATATACTCTGGTACATACATATCGCCTCACTTCAAATAGATGAACTCTTTAACCAATATCGATGTTTGGAAGGTCAAGATAAATATTCATTAAAGAAAACTAGAAATAATCCCAAGTTAATTGATCCTCGGGAATCAAAGCTATAGAGACACTCACTAGGTCATTGTTCATTATTGGAGTTATCAAGAGATTAACTTCAACCTCGTGGCATCATCTAACAGTAAGTCATTGAAGATCCTCTCGCAAGTAACCATCCAATCTTGAATTCTAATAGCCGACTCCGTTCCAAGGACCGATCTGCTTCCTAGACTCAAGCAGTCTATATACAGCTTGGTAAAGTTGACTCTAACCATTTGCACTTAAGCACCATAATCATCTAGAACAACCTAGGCATTCCAGGAAATGATTCGCACCGTATTTACGAACATACCCTATTAATCAAGGTTACTGGCCCTGATCTTGTCTATTCCTCAACTCCGAAGATAGAGTCAATAGTAGTTTCTCAAATGACGATACTTTATAATGAGGATTAGTCTCTCATAAGGATAATTGCTTCAATAGTCCTCATGCGTACAATACAATTTATATATTATATATACTACTATATAGTTTTGAAAACCAAAATATATAACAGATACGAACTCTCTCGTATATACACGCACTCTAGATCTAGTCTAAGGCGATAACTCCCTCCTTATTTCTACGGGATCGCGATATCGACTCAGCTTAACCATGTAATCTAAGCTTTGATACCAAATGTAGTGGCTGCCCTACACCTGCGATGCAGAATGTTGTCGAAGGAAAGAAAAGAAGAAAATGAGAGGAAATGTAAGAGGAGAGAATAAGAGAAAGAAAACATCAAATAATCATATAACATGTCGTATATCTCACAACACATCAGATAAAATATAATAAGCAACGTAGATATAACATAGTAGAGACAGTGATAACAATATGAACTAATCATCAGAGTATAAGATCCGAAAATTTGGCAATAGCAACAAAGTTTATACAACTAGAAAATAAACTCAACTGATACACTATCTCTAATAATAGTAAGTCAAACGATGCCAAGGCTCAACAGTGTCACATGGTAGAACATACAACAGTAATCTCAAATATAAGTATGAGTAAACATCACCTCCTACTAGTTCATCTGCAAAACTCCATATGTCATCCACACCTGCTCTCTAGTCTACTCATTTAAGAGTACCCTAGATAATAAGAAGTAAAGCATAAAACCTTATGTCAAATAATAGTCTAGTGTGAGTGATAAACAATCTCAAAATACTATATAAGTTGATATAGTATACGGAACAGAGGGTACATGAATCATACCTAATCTGTTCCTACAACCAAAGAGTCGGCACATACCATCAATAATATGCTACTCTACAACATCATAAAGGGGTATGCCATACTCAGTCAACTGTCAAGGTGTCTTGGTATCTCCATCCACAATACCTACTCCATACTGAGTAAACTGTCCGGAGTGTCTCGGTATTCCTGTGCTAATACCTAGCTCATGTAACATCTCTAAGGTGATAGGTAGTTAGTGAAGCAATCATGACAAACATAGTATCCATCAAACAATACTAAATGTCACCAAATGTTCTCTAGATATATGATAACGCATATGAGGACTAGCGGAAGTCCTGGTTCTTCGTTGTACTCTTGTATCTCGCAGGCCAAAGCTAGATACATGTCTTGTAGCCTAAAGTTGGATGCTAGACCCAAAGCCATAGGTCTAGGGTATACGGATCCATGCTACCAATCCATGGACATTCCCACCATATAAAACCCCTGCTTCGAGCACAACAGAAAACTATTCAAGTCATCAATAATCCATTGCAAATGCATGTGCATCTGAGCCCTACCAGCTTAGTATAATTTCCATTATCTAGAACCCGCCATATTCCTCCACTCCATGAATCCCCCATGAGCCTCTTCTGTACCTACTCCTACTCAAGTCATAAGCCAAAGATAGGGAGTGTCTAATTTTCTATATCTACTACATGCATGAGCCACAAACCGAAGATTCAAGGCTTTTCATCATGCTATAAATTACCATCCCCCGATGACGCAAACGAGCCAACACCTCTAGAACGATCTACAGAGTCGTTAATCAATCAACCTCAAGACCTACTCCATACATCATTGAGTCATAATCTGAAGTACCAACTCTTATGTTGAAGTTCCACATCATTGCCTCACCATCAAAATTGCTCGCCCTAGAGCAATAACATCACGACTATGAGTCAGTCACACAATTTGACCACCAAATCGCGCACTATGAAATCACCTCAACATCCAAGCCAATGATCGGCCAAATCGCAAATCAACAACAGTGGTAGACATTAGCCACTATACAATGGTTAATAACAACCACTTTGGTCATGTAATTAACCAAAAAAGACAAGTACAAATCAAATGGAAACGTCTGGCATCCGTCTTGAAGTCCAAAGTCTCGTCCTCTCCCTTTAGATCAGTCGACACATATCCAAACACCATATTACGACTTATCTCGCTCGTTGGGTTTTTGTATGTACAAAATCCTAACGTACAAGATATTCCCCTAGTACTTGATCACTGCTTATCAGTGATTTCAACCAAAAACAGCCAAATAAGCAACCATGCAATCAACATCCATATATACATCCACAACAGCATACGTACAACATGTATAATACATCCATATCAACTTGTAGGGAAATCATATCAAAATTATCCCAAATCTAATAATTCTTTAATAATGGTACGTTGATGGAAAATATGTGATATTCGATATAAATCATTTTGAAATAAATTTATTTTCTTTTCTAAAATTTTAATTGGAGTATAAGTATAAGAAAATCACATTTTAAAACCAAAATTCTTTCTAGAACGCGGATCTAACATTATAAAATCACTCATAATATGGTGAGAGACAATATCAGTCACCTCAACAAATGATATCCAAACCACTACCAAAATGTAGTTCGCTCTACTATGAGCGCAATGCAAACCATTCCAAAACGGACCTCATATGTAAATGATATAGCCAATATAAGAAAAGAGATTAAATAATTATCAAATTACCTAACTAAATAATAAATTTATCTAATTACCTTTACTAATCCTTTTTCTTCCTCATCTTTATGCACACCCGTGCATATACATATCAAATTGCATGCTTCAATCCCCCAATTTCTCCTGTATTTGTTTACGAAATCCTGAATCACCTTCGCCAATGAATTCCAATATGCGATCTCTCCACATCCACATCCAACCTAAAGAAGTGAAGCTCGATCCATGTGTTTGAACAAAAATCGCATAAACACCCAAGGAAAGTAAGTAGAGAATAAAAGTGAAAAAAATAAATAAAAACTAGTAAGAAAATGCATATAGAGATTTATAGTATTCGACGTACTCTGGCCTACACCAACTTCAAGTTTTCCTTTATTATATTATTGTTTACTGGAAGAGTTCTTACGAGTCGGTATGACTTCATTTGGGGTCGGTATAACTTCGCCAGAGATTACAAGAAATTAAATAAAAGGGAGAGAGATCCAAAAGAACCTAAAAAATGATCCCTACTTCTATATTTATAAAGGTAAGGAGCCTAAAATCTTCATAAAAGATCTCTAGGCCATTCTCTTTTCTATAGACCATTTCTCCATAGAAATAGGTTGTCACCTCATCAGCTTGGATGAATCGGTGAAACTCCAAACGTAGGGGTCGGTACTGGCCCATTATATTGCCATGCCTTCAACTCTTCGACTTGTCTTATTGTTAGCTTCATGATTACATAGTTGTTTGCATTAATAATGGCTTGTTTTGGAGTCCAAATGACGGAGTAGATGAATGAAGTTGATGATTCAAGAGTTTATGGAAATCGATAAGAAATTTCATTGAATTGACAAAACAACACTGGAAATAGTTTACTAACACAAATATGGCTAGTAGGAAGAAGATGAACTCCAATAGTGGAGTACTTAGGGGTCGACACCAACCCATAAGGTGGGGTCGGTACCGATCCAATACTTTTGGAATTTTGGTTCCTTGGATTTTTTGTGGTGGACTCATGCTTGTGTTATGATTTTACTTGTGCTTGAGTTTTGGGTTTTGTGGTCACCTCTCCGGGCTTCTTGCCTTAATAAATTTAAAATCTGACTTGTTGAGATTGTTCGTATACTACTGGTCAAAAGGCGAAATAACAGTTGCCCCTCCAAAACACGCCTTATGAATGTAAGGTGTGCTTTGCCCAAGAACAAATGTTAGTGCCCATGAGATGTTAATAGTTGAATTTCCTAGTTATTAGCCGATAAAACCATCATGAATCATCATGTTCCTTTGGATTCTCTTATCGATCATGGGCCATTCCAGACCTACCATAGCCTAAGATTCTAGACTCTACCTAAATTTTATCAATAATCATCATCATTCTGATTCATTTGGAGTTGTTACATCACATATCAAAATCATCACGAGTTCAACTGGGATTTACATCATTATCGTTCTGATTACAAGGCATTCTAATCATTTCCTAAAAATCAAATCTGTTTTTATTCTTAGGTTCGATCTTTTCAGATTGTTTGATATTTTGTTTAATGCACGATCTATTCGGATCAGTAATCAAATTCATGACCATTCAGGGTTGATCATAAAATCCATGATCTCTCCATATTGTTAGTTGAAGTTACGGTCGTTCGAGGTTGGTAATCAAATCCATGGCCGTTTTGAGGTAGTAATCAAACCCATGGCCGTTTTGAGATAGTAATCAAACCCATGGCCGTTCGGAGCTGAAATCAAGTCTATGGCCATTCGAGGTTGATAATCAAATCTACGGCCATTCGGGGCCGATAGTAAAATCAACAGGCATGCGGGGCCAATAATCAAATCCATGATCGTTCAGGGCCAATAATCAAATCTGTGGTCTCTTCAGACCTTTGTCAAGCCTAATCCGCTCGCTTTCCAACGAGGAGACTTGATGACATGTAAGTCCATAAACTCTCTCTTCGGTGAGGGGACATGCTTCTTGCACTTCTCTCCCATCTTTTTGGATAGGAATTAAAGTGTTCAATATTAGTTATCACGTTCAAGTGGTTTTAAAAACCAAATTCAAAACTACATAAAATCTAACATCAGGATAACTGCCTCCTGGGTGTTACACTTCAGCATTTAGCTCAGAGCGTGCCTAGGGACCATCTAGGATCACATACACGAGTAAGTGGCTAGACTATGGTGTTGCACGATTCATTAAAAAAGGGAAATAGAGTGCGAGAACTAAACCTCATAACCTGCCATCCCAATCAAGAGATGACAATCCTTGACCTTGATCCAGGGCCATTTCCATTTGCTATGGTTGATGGCTACTCCTGTTCTGCAACTGCAGTTCAATTTCTTACATGCTATTTTAATCGATTATCTCTGACCCGCTCCTCGATTAGGTTCCATAGGTGTCTATAATCATCTGTGTTATGCCCATTTAGCTCATGGAATAGCAAGTATTTTCCAGATGCCTTTTCATGCTCCATGGGTTCACTTCTTACTGAATTTCGATATGAGATCCGCCACCTAATATCCAGGTAAATCCGCTCTAGGGCTTCATTCAAGTCCGTGTAAGAAGAGAATTTCGATCCCCTCGAATGACATCTTCAATCCATCAAAGTTGTCATCCGACTTTCCTTTTCCTTTGTTGGATCCTTCTTTGAGCGTTCCTTCGCCATCCACGGTATTGATTTCTTCGTGATCAGCCTCGGCGTCCTCCTAATGCAAATACCTCTCAGCCTTACGATAAAATTCTACGAGATCCATGGGACGATCCCGCTCAAAGCTACCTTAAAATCCATCTTTGTGGCTATCCTTGAAACCGCCTCCATCAAAACCATCGAAGGGTTTGGCTTGTCAACTATAGCTACCACCACATTGGGTATTGTTAGAAAACTCCTTAGGGTCTCTCTAGCGCTCTGCTTCATTCTTGTTAACATCATTACATTCCTAGGTCATTGATGTGGACCTGGAACAACTTCGCAAATCTATTTACCAACTCGGCCCATGTTGTAACAGAATCGTTCTCTGGCTGTCTAAACCATAACGCTGCCAAACCTATCAAATATAAAAGGAAGCACCATCTTATAACTTCTTCAGACACATCCAACACCTCCATGTGTTGGATGTACCTCATCATATGAACCACCAGATTGTCTTCTGGTCATACGTTTCCAACGTAGCTAACTTGAAATCAGGCAAATTCCTAGCATACCGAATAATGGAAGTGAATGGACTCTTACTCTTATCTTCCAAGCTTTGGTCAGGCAATTAACCCTTTATAGCCTGTTTCGCTATCTCAGCTAGTGTGTCATCGTCAATCAAATGAACTCCTAAATTTACATTCTCAGCCTGCCCCCGAATCTATAAGGGAATTTTGGTACATACTCCTCTGGTCGTGCTTCTACATTCTGATTTGTATTCATACATTCTGCATCATCTATAGGATGCACATCGTTCCTTCCTAGCCAAGGATGACCCATGCCCACGAGCCCCTAGAGGTCACTACCAATCCTTGCTTGTGGATTAGTACTGACCCACATATTCGATTCGGGGTTTCCCGAATCATCCTACTTTGCTTCCAGTTACCTACGCTTTGGCTTTTGGTCTTTTAGTCTGATTTGCAGCGACTTCGGCTATTCCCATCTGTCTCATTCTCGTGAGGAAATTCTCCACCATCTCTTTCTAACGAGCAATCATCCTTTCCCGCAATCCATTCATCATGGTTTCCATATCATTCCAGGGGATGTAGATTGATGGAGATTAGCTATGGAGAATGCCTTTTAGCTACCCCCGATTGAACACCTCCAACAATAATCCTTTTAGTTGATTATCTAGCTATTCTTATCTTCCCAGTACTTAAATCAACGAGTTCAAGTGTTTCTTAGTGAAAGCACCGAAATGTTTGACCTAAAAATGGTACAAACACCCAAGGAAAGTAAGTAAAGAAAACAAATGAAAAATATGTAAGAAAATATAGATAGAGATTTAAAGTGGTTTGGCATACTCTGGCTTACGTCCACTTCAAGTTTTCCTTTATTATATTGTTGTTTATAGAAAGAGTTCTTATAGGTTGGTATGACTCCATTAAGGTCGGTATAACTTTGACTGAAATTACAAAAAAACTAAAGAAAAGAAAGCAAGAGCCAAAAGATCCTGAAAAATGAGCCCTACTTCTCTATTTATAGAGGTAGGGAGCTTAAAATCTTCACAAAAGATCTCATGGCCATTCTCTTTGCTATAGACTAGTTCTCCATGAAAGTAGGTTTCCACCTCATGGCTTGGATGAGTTGGTGCAATTCCAAGGGTAGGGATCGGTATCGACCCATAATATTGCCAAATTGGCTGCCTTCAACTCTTCACTTCGTCTCATCTTATGGTTAGCTTCATGATTCCATAGTTGTTTGCATCAATATTAGTATGTTTTGGAGTCCAAATGATGGAGTTGTAGATGAACAAAGTTTCCAATTTAAGAGTTCGTTGAGATAGATAGGGAATCGCATTGAATCGACAAAACAAAACTAGAAATAGGTTTCTAACATCAAATAGGACTAGTTGGAAGAAGATGAACTCCAATGGTGGAGTATTTAGGGGTCGAAACCGACCCATAGGGTGGGGTCGGGTCGGTGGGTCGGTACTAAACCACCATTTTGGCATTTTAGGTCCTTTGATTTTTTATGGTGGACTCGTCTTTTTGTTGTGATTTTGGTTGTGCATGAGTTTTGAGTTTTGTGGTCACCTCTGCGGACGTCTTGCCTTGATAACCTCAAAATTTAACTCATCGAGTTTGTTCGTACACTACCTAGTTAAAAGGTGGGATATCACCACACATATGGATGGCGACCTGGCAATCTCTCTTCTCTTAGACTAAAGTGGTGATTTTTTATGGTGTGCCACATGCCATCAAATCGAAGCCACACACCCCCCTTTCATGTAAGAATCACAACGCAAATCTGAGATCCTTCTATCGCTGCTCAATGATCTGGCAAAACTAAACCATAATCGGCCATGAGTGGGTCGATCTTGGCCAATATTCATCGATCAAAATTCTGTCATAATGAATGCGAAGCTCACATTAATACAATCTCATCGGATTTAATTTCTCGATTTATTGTTAAGCGGATGTTGAGATTTTAATTTTTGAAAGTTAAGAGGAGGAGCGACCATTATTTTCTTTGGGATGAATGGAACTGTAATTAAATGAAATGAATTGGAGGGAGAGATCTAATTTGGGGACTTAAATAATAATTTTATCCATTTATTTAAATTCTTAAATAAATAGTAGTATGTTTCAAGTCCATACGATCATACGATGTGTTCGATCGCAACGAAACTCGTTTGCTTACATGACCTCATTCTTTCAGATCCAATGGTATAAATCTCTTCACTAACTAAGACTGCACCCCGGGTTAATTTCATGCATTTCGAGATTATTTCAGCCACTGGATCACCCGATCTCCAAAAATAGCGATCTTATATGTTTTGAATTCACACGTCATTCCAAACTCAATGGAAGTGGTATTGAGTCCTAATTCGAACATATGCGAACAATCATGTTTTTGGATCTTCATTTAATTAACGATTAAATATTTAAACCAATTACTTAAATATTATATCGTCAAAAATGCGAGTTGTTACAAGCTCCTCCTGCTTTTCGTTGATCAGGTTGAGTGATTCGAGCAGCAACTGCCTATTTTCTCTCTAATTGAAGTTTCTTCTTTGATGAATGAGGATTTCCAATTCTAAGGGATCATAGCTTTCGAACCATATGCCAAGGCGAACGTTGAATTCCCGCTCATAAATTTATGTGTTATTCTATAGGCCTACAGTTTAAGTGGAAGATCATCAACTCAATTGCCTTTAGATTTCATCAGTCGCTTCTTTATGGTGGATTTGATGATTTTATTAACTTTCCTATTTACCTACAGATGCGCTACTGTGGAAAAACTCTTCTCAATCCAATAACGCTTGTAAAAGTCCATGAACTCAGTGCTCTAGAACCGAGTCCTGGTGTCCGTAATAATTTTCTACGGTACTCCAAACCTACAAATAATATTTTTCATTACTAAATTAATTACTTTCTTAGTAGTAATCATGGAAAGTGGTTCCGCTTCAGCCCATTTTGTTAAGTAATTAACAACAACGATAGTGTCTTTGGCTCCCACTTTCACTATTTGTAGTATGCTGATTATATTGATTCCTCAGATTGCAAATGTAATAACCACTCTATGCCACCGGTACTCAATATACATGAGATAATGTGCTACTGACGTGCCCAACTAATGTACAACGATCGTCAAGGTTTTAAAATGAAACAAAATATTACAGAACATGTCGTATATCTCACAGCGCATCGAATAAAATATAATATACATTACAAATATAAAATAGGAAGGGCAATAATAACTAAGTGATCTAAATATCATGGTACAGGTCCATAGAGTTATACAACGAGTAATAGAGTTTATAACATAGAAATTAAGTCAAATAACTATCCCATAATAATAAGCAAGCATTACCAAGGCTCTATAGTGTTGCACAGTGGAATAAGCATAAAAATCCATATATAATAAGAGATAGCTCCATCCAGGTCATCCTATTCACAGCTACTGCATCGCACCTAGTCGTGCTCTCTAGTCTACTCATCTAAGGGTATTTGATGTAATAAGAAGCAATGTATTGAACTTTTAAGTCAGATAACAATCTGGTGTGAGTGATAAATGAATCTTAGAATAATATACAAGTTAATATTGTAAGAAACAAAGGTATACGAATCATACCTAACTTATCCCTGCAATCAAATAGTTAGCACATAATAACATAATATGCTACTCTACAAACACAGTAAGGTACACTAAAAACCAAGTGTAATGATGAGTATCCAGGTATCCTTATCTCCAATACCTATCTCCAATGACATCCCTAGAGTGATAGACTACAAAAGAATAATCAAAACAACTATAACATCCATCAAACATTCCTCACTACCACATAATGTGCTCTGGATATATGATACACAAATGACCTTTCTACTGCCAGGGACTAATGGAAATTCCAGTTTTCATCGTACTCTCTTTAGCCCAAAGATGATACTAAAACCATTCACCCAATCCTGGGTACACGAATCCATTTAATGGATCCGGGTAGCCTTTTAATGCACCTATGAGCATCCTCACAACATCCCTGCTTCAAGCACATCATAAAACACTTTGAGTACCAATGATCCCTTAACATGTGTGTCTAAGCCCTTTCCTTGCTCCGTCCAATTTCCATTATCCTCAAAGAACAATTCTATATTCCTTCATTCCACGATAGAACCATTCAACCATCCTATTCGTAGGTCACCTTTCTTAGAACCTGCTTTTTTTTTGTGAATAACAATTCTCAAGACTTCGTTCAACATCGAGTCGCCATCACCGGAACCTAAATCCTTTCATCTTGGAGTTGTCATCAAAGTCCTGAAACTATTATCATGCCACTATGTCACCATCAAACCCCAAGTGAACAAACAAACATTTTCAACATGATCTACATGGCCTCTACTTCCTCTCTCGGAAGTTTCACTCTATCACATCAATAGAAATAAGTCAGCACCGACATGAATAAATCAATTATAACTTATTTAATTAACCACTTTTTGGTTAAGTCTTCTTCCCTGGTTCTAGTACTTCCTTCCCCACCCCAAGTTATCTGTAAAAACTACTTGGTCCCACGCCAAAGCCTTCGTCTTCAAATTCTAGAAACAAGTTGGTATGGCATCCAACACTTAGCTAAACTTCTATATCTTTCCACGGTCCACCTCTATTAGCCATGCTCTAGAGATTCCCTATAATCGCCAACTTTTCTAGCTAATACAAACAACTCGGTACTTGATATGAATAAGTTAATACCGACTTGTTGACTTAGATTTTTCGATTCTACTTGAACTCTAAACTCTTCCCATGCTTCAGAACCTGTCCTCCAAGTTTTCATCCAATTCCGACCATCTTTGCCGTCGATTTATCCTATTTGCCAACCAATTTCGTATGTATCTAAAGCACTAGCAAACAATGTCAAAGCACACCATACAAACATGGAATGACATAAGTAACATCCATTCACAAATGCAATACATAAGAATGATAACCAAGCAAATCTTAATTTATATCTAATTTTTACACTAGCAAATGCATTTGATTACTAGGGATTGAAAAACCTTTTAAAAATCATTTAAAACCTTTCAAAATTAGTTTTTAAACATTCACAAAAGTTTGTTTGAGGTAAGAAGATGTCTGAGGTCAAAATCATATCAAAAGATCATTTTTAGCTATATACACATGCATAATAGAGTGAGAGGTCAAAAATCACTCATCAAATACCCAAAATACCAATCTTTCTCTTTAGATCTGAAATGGACAATAAAGGGGAAGGATTCAAATCACCCAAAATGATAAGCTCTAGCTTCTATATGCTAATCAGTCCTCTACTCAATTTTTTAACTAACATTAGTAAGGAAAAAAAATATGATTTTTGATGAAATTAGGGTCAATGGAGGTTTAGAACTATTTTGGGGAAGATGGAAATGACCTAGATCAGCTCCTACAATCTTTTCTTAGTACAAATTTCGAATTGGGTTAGTAGGTCTAAGCATGGGCTTAGTCAATTACCCGCTAAATCTGGCTGCCAGTAGCAGCCAAAACTTTGAAACAGCTATAATATTCAAACAATAAGTCTGTTTTTTTATAATGACCACCCTACGGAATATGAAACATCAACTTGAAGCAATGGAAGTGGTTTAAGACTCAAATTTAGCTCCTACCAAAAGTTGTAGTCCAAATGATATTTTCAAGGTCAAAATGGTCATATAGAAATTCGATAAAAATCATAGATGTGGAAAATGTCCCTAAGAGTCACTTCTCAAAATTTTAAAGTCACACTATATGAATAAAATATAAATATTTTACAACCCTCCGGTATGTAAAACAAGGGTCACTACACTCTCCCCCCTTTAGAAATTTCTCCCTTGAAATCCCCAAATGAATCAAAATATAAGCAATCATAATTACCCCACACGCCTATCAATCCTTTACAACCACTAAACACATCAAACAAGTAGTCAGGCAATCGATAACATAAGAAAACCTATCCTAGCATGAAAGATACTACACTACCCCATATGATATCAAAGGTGAAAGTAAATACGATAAATAGCAGTTCTTACCATGCAAAGAACTATAGTATGTGGCCCTCATGCTCTTGGTTTCCCATATGCAATTGTCTCTATTTCGCCCCATCGAACCGTCTTAACTCTACTGTCTTCCTCCTAAAATGTTTTGTATAACGTTCGATAATATAAACCGGCATACGAGGTCTCAAAGCTTCTAGTTCAACCTTAATATCATCAATTCGATCCAGTGTAATTATCAAGTCTGAGTCATGCACAAACTTCTACAAGTGAGAAATGTGGAAGACATTGTGCACACTTGCCATCTTCTGAGGCAATTCAATGCTATGTTAGGTTCCCAATCCTCTCCGTTATTGGAAAATGACCTATGAAACTCGGTGCCAACTTCCCCTTAATATCGAATGAGATAACATTTTCCAAAGGAGAAGTCTTCACAAACACTATATCACCAACAGAAAACTCCAATTCTATTCATCTTCTATTGACGAAGTTTTCTACCTATCCCAAACAGCTTTTATTCGATGACGAATGATCTCAATCTTCTCTTTTCTCTAAATATATCTGGCCCAGGTTCCATTTCTCGCCCACTTCCCACTAACATGAAGGAGAGTTACACAGTCGGTCATACAATGCCTCATATGGTGCCATATCGATGCTAGACTGATAGCCATTATTGTATGCAAACACTACTAAATGCAAGTGATCATCCCACGAGCCTCCGAAATCAAAAATGCAAGTGCGCAAGAGATCCTACAAAATACGATTCACTCTCTTGATCTACCCATCAACTGTACTACATGCAACTTGGTTCCCAATGCCTCATGTAAGCTCTTCCAAAACTCACTAATGAATAATGGGTCTTGGACACTCATAATGCTCTTTGACATGCTACAACTCGGCCAGTTTGGCTGCCATTATACATGACTTGATCGGTATAAATCTAGCGCTCTTGGTCAACTAATCGATTATGACCCAAATGATGTCCTACCTCGCTCATGTCCTTGGTAGTCCAGCAATAAAGTCCTTCGGTACTTGCTCCCACTTCCACACGGAAACTTTAAGAGGTTGCAACAACCCACTTGTTTCTTTACTCGACCTTCACCGACTGGCAGTTCATATATTTCGAGATGAATGTCCCAACAACCTTCTTCATTCCCCCTGAATAATAGGTCTACTTTATATCATGGTACATCTTATTACCGCCGGGATGTATGGTCAACCTAGAATGGTGGCACTCTCATAGTACCTTATCTCGTAATCCAACGACATCATGATCAAACAGTCTCGCATCCTTGTAGAGCTAATCTTCTTAGTCGAGTCTGTATTACTTCATATCTTCAGACCTTACTCCTTCCTCTCTTTTCACCATGATCTCTGCTAGTCGATCATCTTGCTTTTGACTAGTACCAATCTGCTTAATCAAAGTAGTCCTGATAGTCAAATTCGCCAACATCCCTAGCCCTAACTAGTAGTAGGGTCTAAGCCATAGCCAACAATATATTCCAACCGTTTTCATTCCATAAACACCGCTCCCAAACTAGCAAATCTTCTTCTCAACGCATCTACGACCGCATTCCTTTTACCAAGTGCATAAGAAATGCTGATATCATAGGAGGCTAAGAATTCCAACCATTTTTGACACCCTTCTAGGAGAAAAGGTACTTTAAGGATTTATGATCCGTGAACAGCTTGAACCTTTCTCCTAATAAGCAGTGCCTCCAAATCTTCAAAGCAAACACTATAGCCCAATTCCAAATAATGAGTTGGATATTTCCTCTTGTGAGGTTTCAACTATCGACTAGCGTAGGCGACAACTTTTTCCTTCTACATCAACACCGCGCCTAATCCAGTACCACATGCATCTATATATACTGTTAGCTCTTTATTCCTGCTCAGAATGGTTAATACTGGTGCACATGTTAACCTTTATTTTAGACTTACAAACGCATGCTCACATTTCACGTCCCAACCAAAAGTCTGACTCTTCCTCATCGAATTGGTCAACGGTGCTGCTACCATTAAGAACACCTTGGTAAAACGTCTATAGTATCCTGCTAAATCTAGGAACCTCCTTACAACTGTAGCATTCATGGGTTGGTTCCAGTCCTAACCGCTGCCACCTTGGTAGGATCAACCGTAATGCCTTGCTCCGAGATGACATGACCCAAGAACCTTACCTCTCTCCTTTAGAAATGTCGCTTTGAAAACTTCATTTTCAACTTTGATTTCACAACACCTCAAGCACAATCCTCATGTGTGTCTTATGTTCGTCCTTTGTCATAGAATAGATCAGAATATCATCCACAAATACAAGCATGAGCTTGTTTAGATGATCCTTGAAGACATGGTTCATGAGGTCAACAAAGTATGCCAGAGCATTGGTTAGCCCGAATAGCATAACCAACCACTCATATAAACCAGATAGCATATAAAATGCAATGATCTACACACTTTCTTTCGCTACTCTCAACTGGTGAAATCCCATCGCAAGGCCTTATTGAGTGAACACCTTTGTATCATGAAGCTAATCGAACAAATAGTTAATATGTGAAGGTAGATATTTATTCTTCTTCATTATCTTATTCAGCTCACAGTAATCTACATACAACCTCAGAGAGCCATCTTCCTTAGTGGTGAATACTATAGGTGCACCCCACTCAAATATACTTCTATGAATGAACCCACTCTTCAATAGGTCATTCACTTACACCTCAATAATGTTTTCTCTCTAGGTGCCATACGCCTCAAAAGCATAATTATCGGCCTGACAACCTTCACTAAGTTTATTCGAAACTCAATATCTCTATAAAGAGGTAATCTGGTTCCTTTCTCAAACACATCTGGATTCTCTCTAAAGATAGGCATAGATGATAATCCATCTTATGGATTCTCAAGGGGGTATAGAAAGCTAACTATAACCCCATCTGTTATTCGGGTTTTTAACCCAACAGGACCCACTAGAAAACAGAGTAGTTTCGTGACATTAGAATGACCTAGAACTTAACCAAAGAGGCTAAGGCAAGGAGTTAACGAGAGCCAATCCATATTACTGAAGCAACGACTCAATTTGACTAAACCAAGAGAATAGCATTTGTCCAGCCTAATCAGCGACTAAGCATAACCAGCTAGCAGATCATCATTAAGACAGAGCAATGTGCAACAAGACTACGCAACAACAATGATACAAGGCCATGGAAAAATCCCAAGCCCCAAACACTAAAAACATCCTAAGTGCTTGGATCTCCAGCGATCCTTGCACCATGGATCGCTAACGATCCATGCAAAATGGTGGATCGCTATTGTGCATGGAAGAAAAGTAGGAAACCAGAAAGATTGGGAAAATGTGCTAAGTGTATGGATCACTAGTGATCCATACACTTTGGATCACCAACAATCCATACTTGTCCATGGGTATTCAACGAGCTAAGTAAGCGAAACAATGGAAAGGAGAGTTAAGTCATCAGCGAGTGAGCTAAGTCTATGGGTCGCTAGCGATCCATGGACCATGGATCGCTAGCGATCCATGGTTTTGGCTCGGATAACGGGCTAAACTCCACTAGGTCATTATGTATCCATCTGCAAGTGATTGACAAGCGTGTTTGGTCCAAAGTCCCTCCAATCTCTATAAATACCGACCTGCCTGCAACATAACTGGATCTTCTTCGAACTAGTAGTTGAAGCTCTGCTAGAAACTCTCTTCACTCTCTGCCTCCCTCATAATAATTTTCAAAGGGATTCAATGTGATTCTCTAGTGGATTCCAACTCTAGGGATTCAATCTAGCTGAAAATAATCAAAAGCCTTGTAACCAAACACTACTTCTAACAGTAAGTAATCTACAATAAAGCTAAAAAGTGGATGTAGGCTTCACTAAAAGCCGAATCACTGTAAAAATTCCTCATCTTCTTTATTTTATTATTCTTTTCTATACCTATTATTTGTGTTATTGCTCTAGAAGGACAGGACTGGTGCTTACACACTCAAATCAAGGTGTTGATCCATTTTTTGGGTTAACAGTTTGGTGCTTTCACTGCGAACTCCAACTCAGGATCTAGATCTACCTATCTATGTTGGATCCCATAGGTCCAAAAGTTAGATCCTCAATCTTTGCTTGAAGAATTTGAAATCAATAGCCCCTAGAAGAAGAAGAAGAACCGCCTCTGAAAGATCCATATGGGAAGTATAGCTTGAGAGGATGTTAATCCCCAACAAACTGAAGTAAATAGTGCTAACTTAAGGAATCAGGTGCCATCATCCTCCAGTCGGAAGGAACTGAACACCAGGGATGAGTTGAATATAATGGTTGATGAGATCAACCAAAAAAATAAAAGTAGCCAAAAGGCTCTAATGGATAAGCTTAATGCTCTCCTAACCCTATAGTCAAACCTTGCTCCAAGGACTATGCATGAACCCGCAGCCACTATAGAACAAGAGAATTCCTCTGTTTTTGGTTTACACAGAAGAAACAGAAAATAGCAACAAAAAAGGTGACAACGGGACATAATATGGAAGAGAATGTGAATACTCTACCCACCACAAGGCAACCAATTCTAAAATTGAATAACTTGAATCAAGAGCCAAGACCCCGCAAGCGGATATAGCTATGGATCTCTCTGTTTCAGAAGGTGGAGAGCAAGACAATCAAATGGAAGAAAATGCCAATGCGTTTGATGGTTCTAGAAATGTTCAAACTGCCCCAGTCAGGCTACTGCGAGCCAAGGGGGTCTCGTGGGAATGACTCTCCCGAAGACAGGAGAGCCTAGGCTTTAGCCCATAAGCCAAGACCATTGGCAAGCCAAGGCCATTGGCAAAGCCAAATGCCTGGCATAATAATTGATTGTCATCCCCAGGACTACTGGACAACAGAGGCATACATAGTAGACATGGCTAGGGGAGGAACGAATGGTTCTGGTAGAATTGACAGTGTCCATCCCTGTCAACATGAGCGACCCAACTAAAGTTTTGAAAATTGGATCGCACCTTGGAAACATGATGCGTATGGAGCTAACTAAATTTCTCTGCTCCAACTTGGATGTGATTGCATGGATGCATTTTGATATATGTGGGTTGTCTCTAAAAATCGCATGTCACACACTCAATATAGACTCCAAGTTCAAACCAGTAAAGTGAAAAGGCATAGCATAGGTCCTAAATGATCCAAAGCGCTAAGAGAAGAAGTGGAAAAGTTAATGGCCAACGGATATATCCATGATGCAACCAACCCAGAGTGGGTGTCCAATCCGATCTTAGTCAAAAAGTCCAACAGGAAGTGGCGAACCTGTATCGACTACTCAGATTTAAACAAGGCATGCCCAAAAGACAACTTTCCTCTTCCCAGAATAGACCAACTTATGGACGAAATGGCAAGGCATGAGCTGCTATCATTCATGGATGAATATTTTGGATACAACCAAATCCTGATGCACGAATCCAATCAAGAAAATACCACGTTCATCACCAACCTGGGCTAATACTACTATAATGTAATGCTATTTGATTTGAAGAATGCATGGGAAACTTATTAAAGGTTGGTAAATACAATGTTCAAGCAACAGATCAGGAAAACGAAGGGGTTTTATGTGGACGACATGTTAGTCAAATCGCAAGCAACTGTTAACCACCTGGACAACCTCACTGAAATGTTCGAAATACTCCGAAAGTATAAGATGAAATTCAATCCACTTAAGTGTCACTTTGGAGAGGCCTTCGAGAAATTCCTAGGGTTCATCGTAAATGCCAGAGGCATCGAAGCGAATCTTGAACAAATCACGGCACTATAAGAAGTCCAAGCTCTAAAGAATAAGAAGGAACTGCAAAGTTTAAACGAAAAAGTTGTAATGCTAAATCAATTTACCTTGAAAGCTAATGACAAGTGTATACAATAGTTTGATGCACTAAAGAAAGGAAAGAAGAACTTCGAATAGAGGGAAACTTGTCAAATAGCATTCGAAGAACTACTGTGACACATGGAGGCTCCGCAAATCCTATCAAAACCAATAGATAGAGAAGACTTGTTCATTTACTTAGCAATCTCAACCCACGCATTGAGCACTGCTCTGGTGTGTGAAGAAGCAAAAATCTAGCGACCCGTGTATTACATTATTAAGCAGTTTACTGGAGCAGAGAAAAACTATCCGAAACTGGAAACGATAGCGTATTGCCTCTTGATTGCCTCTAGGAAGTTATGGCTGTACTTTCAAGCCCATCCAATTGATGTGTTGACTGACCATCCCCTGAAGCAAGTGTTATACCGACTAGAAACTTCCGGATGACTACTCAAGTGGAATATGCAGTCGAGTCAATATGATATCACAAACCACCCAAGAAAGGCCATCAATGGGCAAGCGTTAGCCGACTTCATCGTAGAATTCACTATACAAGATGACGAGGAAGAAGTTCAGTTGGAAGTAGACACGAAATGGAAAAACTTCGTTGATGGTGCATCTAACAACCTCTGTTTGGAAGCAGGAGTAATGCTTGAAACCCTTGAAGAGCGAGCCATTAGTTATGCTTTGCGCTTGGAATTCCCTACCATATAAACGAAGCGGAATACGAAGCACTGATTGTTGGACTGAAAGATGTGAAAGAACTGAAGGTAAAATTTATTTACATATAAAACGACTCCAAGCTGGTCATCTGTCAAGTAAAGGGGAAGTACTAGGCATGTAGGGAGAATCTTGCCCCGTATCAGTCCAAAGTACAAGAATTGCTAAGCGACATCGAACACTAAATTATAACTCACATTCCACGGGAGCAAAATACCAAAGCATTTTATTTGGGTAAACCGGCAAGTTTCGAAGAGGCTCAGCCTTTGGGACTAGTCCCAGTTGAAACTCTAACCAACCTTGGCATAGACGAACTGGACGTTGACTGGATCCTTAAAATCACCGTAGAACCAGATACGTGGATGACGTCGATAAAGGAGTATTTACTTGCAGGGACTCTTCCAACTGACGTGAATCAACGAAAGAAGCTTCTCCGAAAAGCACCCTAATTCATGATGCAAGAAGGAATACTCTACTGAAGAGGGTTCGGACCCCCCTCCTTAGGTGTGTGTCCGACGACGAAGCTAGAGGAATCCCAAAGGAAGTGCATGAAGGCGAATACAGAGACTATACTAGGTGGAAAACCCTTGCAAAGAAAGTCCTCCATCATAGATACTCCTAGCCAACAATGAACCACGACGCTGCAGATTACGTCAGGCGATGTGATCACTATAAAAGTTTGAGCAAAGTTAAAATGACTCCATCAATTGAGTTAACGCAGATGGTCAGCCCGTGGCCATCCGCTATATGGGGGATAGACTTGATTGGCGTCCTACCAATAGCAAAAGGAGGAGATAAATACACTATAGTTTTCGTATATTATTTCATAAAATGGGCCGAAGCGGAATCGTTGGCCACCATAATCACAAAGAAAGTCATTAATTTTGTTACAAAAACATTATTTGCAAGTTCGGTGTGCCACAAAAATTGATCACTTACAACGGTACCCAATTCAAAAGCACTAAGTTCAAGGACTTCTGCAAACACTTTCGGATTGAAAAGAGCTTCTTAACAGTAGCTCATATACAGGAAAACGAGCACGTGGAAGCAAAAAACAAGATCATCAAATCTACCATCAAAAAGCGATTAATTAAAGCTAAAGGAAACTGGGTCGATGAACTTCCACTCACACTATGGGCCACAAAGTGGCAACCCATCACACACCATTCGCTCTGGCGTATGATTCAGAAGCAATGATTCCTGTTGAGTTAGAAATCCCCTTGCACCGAAGGCAAAATTTCAACCAAAAGCAAAACGACCAGCTCCTACTCGAATTGCTAGATATGATCGAAGAAAAAGGAGAAGAAGCAGAGTTGAGAACTGTTGTCCACCAAAAATGTATAGCACGGTACTTCAACTCCAAAGTATACAACCAAACTTTCGAAGTTGGTGATCTTGTGCTTAAGCGAGTTTACCCCATTTCGGAGGCCTTCGAACCAAACCGGGAAGGACCTTACGTCATCAGTCAAAAGCTCAAAGACAGGACTTTCAAGCTAACAACCATCGACGAAATTCAAATTCCCCTAGCCTGTAATTGTGAATCACTCTGTCGTTACTTCATTTGAAAACTACATTTTGTACTCTCTATTTTTCAGAAAATAAGCCGTCCCAGAATGCCAAGGGCATTGTAAATAGGCAAAGAATCTGCCCTACTTTACTTAGTAAAATTTGATTCGCTCTTTTGAACCGACAAAAACATGTTCAAAGTAAATACCGGCCAGGTCGACGAAAGGAAATCGACTCAAACCATTGGGTCAGGGGAACCCAGTCCTTACTTCCAAATTCAGTGTTGCTCTGACAACATCAGGAAGGCCCAAAACTACGCTCCTTCCATGGCCTAAAGATAGGCAATGCCAAGGAGTGCCAAAAGCCATGCATTCTATAAGCTGTGCCAAAACTATACTCCTCCCATTGCTTGAAGATTGGCAATGATGAGGAGCACCAAAACCGCACATTCCATAAGCACACCAAAATTATAATCCTCCCGTTGCCCAAAGATAGGAAGATCTGAGAAGCACCAAAAGCCACGTATTCCTTAAGCTACACCAAAATTATTCTCCTCCCGTTGCTCGAAGATAGGCAACGCTAAAGAGCACCAAAAGCCATGCATTTCATAAGTCGTGCCAAAATTATAATCCTCCCATCGCCCAAAGATAGGCAATGCTAAGGAGCACCAAAAGCCGCTCATTCCATAAGCCATGCCAAAACCAGACTGCTCCCATTGCCTGAAGATAGCAAAGCTAAGGAGCACCAAAAGTCATGCATTCCATAAGCTGTCCCAAAACCATGCTCCTCCCGTTGCTCGAAGATAGGCAACGCTGAAGAGCGCCAAAAGACGCGCATTCCATGACCTACGCCCATAAAATACATTCCTTCTATTACCTGAAGGTAGGCAACACCGAGGAGCACCATAAACCGCACACTAAACTCCAAAATACTAACTCCTCACATTGTCTGAAGATAGATAACACCAAGAAGTATGTAAAAGCATGCACCCTCACACTGCCCGAAGATAGGTAGCATCAAGGGGCCCTGAAACCGTCCTAGACCGACGGACCATATCAATCCCAAAAACCATGCATCTCATGACCAGTGCCAACTACTTCTATAATCAGGAATAATGGGCATAACCCCAACAAAATTGGAATGATACAAACCAATAGAAATGTTTCAACTAACGACACTTAATGATTAAGGTCGCCCTTAGTTAACCCATGCAATATGCTCTCCTTAAACATGCATATGTCGCATGCTTACTATAATATTATAAGAAACTTGGACTGCGAGAAGTTTAATATGAAAATTTTCTAAACTATAAGTTATTGGTCCTTTGAAGTAATAGCCCTATAAACTGGGGGACATACACCAGTTGTTCTTAAATAAAAAACAATTGAAAATGATAAGTTCATAAGTTATGTTTCTCCAAACAAAGAATTATACTCAAAATAAAATTTCATTTGCAATTATAGAACAAAATTGCGTAAGTGTAAACAAACAAGCATAAGTACACAGAATATATGTGAATAGACAAACAAAAATACAATCAAAATATCAATATATTGCTTATGATTTTCTTTGTACAGGGTCAAAACGTGGGGGTCGTACCCTAACAACACCGACCAATAAAAAGAAAATACAGATCCATAGAAAAACCTATAAGTGCAGAATCTACACATGAACAAAAAGACTAAAAAGGAACCAAAAATCAGATAGGTCTTCACACAAGCTCCTCAATGCTTCCTTCCATCGCTCCTTTTTCCGCCCTTTGTTGGCAGTTTCTGCTTCTTCTCAGGAGTGGTGTGATTGCCGGTAATATTAACAAACTCCTTAATGGCAATGTCTTCATCTTTCTTTGCAGCCTTCTCTAATGACTCTCCCTTTGCTTTTCTTTTTTGTGATTTGCGGGAGCTCTTCGAGGCTTTCATTACTTCGACCTTTTTCTTCTTGATAGCGATCAAATCGTGTTGAGTCTTATGAGGCTGCTTTGTCTAAACCTCCTGCTTCTAAATTTCTATCGATGTTATGTCGCCTTTTAAAGACACAGAAAGGTCATCCAAGTTATGAAGCATGACTATCTTTTTGCATTCCAGCTCTGGCTACGAGCTAGACACTGACGTAGAAACAGGAATAGAGACGACCACAGAGGTTGTGGAAATAGCAGTGGTTCCACGAATTGAGGAAGAACGAACATCAACAGGAAAGGTGGACGAACCTATAAGATCAAAAATGAAAGCATTAAATTCTTCCTGCTCTTGCGGTGTAAGTTGGAAGCTTTCTAACTCGGAGGAAGCGAGAACATTACCTGGACGGGAGGAATGATCAAGAATGTCGATTTCATATTCACCACCTTCGCCTTTTTTCAATAGTTCCACTACATGCGGAAAAGTCTCAAGCTCTGAACTTGGTGGCAGGTCGTGGGGTTGTCCTAATGATTCACCAGCACCATAAAAAAAAGGCTTAATGAGTGGTTCGACGGCAGTCGTCAGGGCAGCATCAGTGGCTTCTTTCTCTCTCGGCTCGCAAAATTTCTCGCCCCTCAAGCAACGCTTGTGTAACGACCCGGAATTTCTGTCATTTGAAATTCAGATATTTACTTGATTTTAAATATCAACAAGTAAAATTTGTAAGTCAAATAAGTTTTATTTCGAATATTTAGATTTAATTGAATAATTAAATCGATAATTTAATATATGAAATTGCATAAATAATTGGAAATTGGGTTTAAGGTGATTAAAAATGATTTATAAAGTTATATTAAAACATATTGGAGTTAGAACAATGTTTGTGAACTTTTAAAATTGAACTAAAAGTTAATTTGTGAAAATTGAATATTTTAATATTTAATTGACGAGCTAAAATAGCCATTTTTCAAAGAGTCTCAGATTTTGACGAAACTAGTTTCATTGGATCCGTAATGTTATATTATTGTAAGATTTCAAATTTCGTGTCAATCAGATTTACGGTTTGTCTGGGGAAAGCCAAAACGCATAGAAATAGGTTTAATCAATTTAATTTATATTTGATCGTTTATTGCTGTGACTTGCACAGATGATCGAATTCTCTCTCGATACCTATTTCATTGTGTCCGGAACGCGGGGTAAACCCTAGAAATGCTAGTCACCGCGCGAGATTTAGAGTTCGAAAAATTGGAGATGAATAGTGTTCGTCAGTTTCTATAAAAGCACTTGATCTCTTTACTCTTTGCATTAGAAACCCTAGTTTCAAGAGCTCGGCCGCCATTATAATTCAAACGGCCTGAAAGATCCCGTCTTCCTCCTCATTTTCCTCTCGATCCACTCAGTATTAACAAAAATCTCCAACTACAACATTGAAGAGCGTAATGAGATCTTCGATATGTACGGCTTCGATCGTAAATGGAGCGACGTGGAGGAAGTTATCGTGGCCGATAGGCCGCACGTTCGTGCATGAAAAACGAGGTGAATAGGCAACCGAGTTGGACCGAATTGTAGCCGAAGGTGGCTCGTGTGTAGGGCTTCAACGTGGCGTAGGCCGATCGTCTTCAAAGTCGACGTGGAGGACTCGAAAATTCGAGCAAGGCGGCGGCTCAATGGGTTTTCTTTCGAACGTGATACTGGAAGCAAACACGTGGGGGAAGAAGGGAAGGTGCGGCCTGGATCTTTGGGTTTTGAAGTGGACGGCTCTGATTTCATTAAGGTTTAAATAAAAAAGAAAATTGTGATTTAATTATATTATATTTCGTGTAACTTTAAAAATCAATATCTATTTCATACAATGTCGGAAATTTACGAAACGAATTGCGTTGGATTCATTTTGTCGAGCACTACAAAAGGGAGCTAGTTAGGAGTCGTTTGGAGCTAGTGATAATTTCGGGTAAAATTAAACGAATGTTTAATTTTATTCGAAATAAAACGTTACAACTGTTATCGGAAACTCAAGGTGAGAACTTCTCACTCAATCGAATTGTTTCGATTTAAATTTTAAATAGTTAGATTTAAAATTGCTTGATTATGTGATTGGATGATAATTATTATCTGTTGTATTGAAACAGACCTTATACGCCGTATATTAAGAAGATGTTATTTATTAAAAACATATACCGCGATAATTCCAACTTACATGGAATTGGTATTATATATGTATTTGGAGTTGATTTCCCGCATTATATAGCGGATGAGACCCTATTGCGCCGCATAATAGCTGATAGTATTTCATAAATCCCATATACCGCGATATTCCGTCTTGAAGCGGAATTGGTAATGTGGTAACATCTTTGGATGCAGGGAAACCGGTTGGAGGGATCCAACTGGATTCCTCAAACATTTGGATTTGTTTCAATGTTGTGTGTTGATCTATTTATAATCTGCGTGATTATCTTTGCGATTGAAATCGTTAAAGGCTAAAATTTAGCCGAATATATTTTTGGTATCGTTAGATGCCGAAAATAAATAAAATTTAATTTTTGAAAATTTAAGTTGAGAATTCATAATAAAATTTAATTTTGGAATTGATTCACTTTAAATAAATAAGCGTTGTAATTTTTATGTTATAAAAATTATTATTTTTGTGAAATATAACCGAAATGTGATTTTTGAAATAAGTAGTTGATTAATTTATAAAATGGTTTAAATTGGGATTTTTGAATTATTATAAATGATTTATATAAAAGATTTATAAAATTGGTATTTATAAATTAAAATGCTTGAATTATAAAACGAGTTTTTATAAGTATTAAAATGAAGTATAAATGGATTTCATAAGTGGATGAAATCTATAGATTTATAAATTGTGAAGTTATAAAATGAATAGATTTTGTAAAATAAAAGATTTTTAAATAATTAACTTATAAACTGGATTTTGGCGTGTAAACGGGATATGGATAGAATTTGTTAATTAAGTGATTTTATAGGTTGAAGTTGTTATAAAGTATAAATGGAATTTATAAACATTGTTTTATAAATCCGAAATCGACTTATTTTGATAAGTTTAATTATTATAGCTTATTAAAGGAAATATATCCACGATTTTGGACAGTGGATAATACTTTAAATAAAATGTGTAGAAATGTTGAATTTGGTTAACGAAGTATATTCATGATTTTGGACAGTGAATAATATATTAAAGAAATATTTTGGGAAAGTGATATTTTAAATAGAATTAAAACGATTCAAAGATGTTTTAAAATGTGTTAAGTATCGAAACCATAGATTTCGACATTCATTGTTGAAATAGACGTTTCGAGAAATAAAAGGAAATAGTGGACTATAACACTGTTGATATAGTAAATGATTTTCGAAGAGAAATGTTTTATATAGTATTGGGATTTATATATCTATCTTAATTTCGAATCCCTATACCAGTGATTTTGGGTTGTCGTAACGATGTTTTACGCAACATTCGTTTAACTCAAATGAATGTGTTTAAGAGAATGTTTTCCTTAAAGAATAAAATATATACTTAATTTGGATTTAAGTATATTGAATATTTTTTAAATGTTGAAAATAAATGGAATTGTGAATTTCTTATTATTGAATAAGTATGGAAATGTTTTCCAATATGAAGGGAATGTTTTGAGATTATATCTTTTAAAGATAAATAGAAAGTGAATATTTGAAATCGATTTGAAAATCGTATATCAGTGATATTTGAAAATTTAAATTCACCATGGAATACATAAAGGAAAGGGAGATTTGTTTAAAAATAAACATTGATTTATTTTTGAAGTGTGGAAATAAATTTACGAATTTGGGACGTAAATTTAAAGTAAATCGGTATGGATTTATCTAATTGGTTTAAATGAACCATTTTGAAATGAAAGTTGTAAAGGTGAAAAATTGATTTGAAATTTGTTTTCAGATGGTTGAAGTGTGGAAATTATATCTTATAAAGATATTTTGGAAATAAATAATTTGGGAAGATTATTTGAAATCGGGTTATGTTGTGAATATTGATTGATAGTTAAATTACCGACTATCAATATTGACGCTAAAATGGCTATTTGTTGTGAATTGGTTGAAATTGAATGCTACACTTATTTTTAAATATTGCGCTCGTTATTCGGATTACCCATTCCGAATAGTGATACGACGTAATGGATGGCATTGAAGACCGGTGTCGAAGACCAGGTATTTGTGAAAACGATAGGATGACCTATCGATTGTCTCTACAGCGTTAGCTATGGTATGGAGATTTCCTTTGTGATGGGAAATTCAATCGGGAGTGTGAATACCCATATTGCAAGGGCTTCTTTGGAAGTGCCTTCGGTTCTGTTCGAACCTGGAACAGACTTGTATGATTACGTGTCTGACGTTGCATTTCGAGATATAAAGCAGATTTCTTTCAAATACATCTCTATTGGTGGCGGAGAATTTATTCTCTTAGCTTAACACCCTTCTCTGAGACGTACGAGCTCAGAGGTTTTGTAGTTGAAGGTTATCGGCGATATATTCCCAATTTGGTAATGTGGCATGCTGAGTGTTGCTGTATGATGATTATTTATTGATCATTTATTGATCAAAGCGTGGCTTTGTGAAAAAGTGTAGCTTTGTGGACGAGACTTCGTCAGACCTCTCACTCCGAAAATGGTCAAAACAGGAATATGCAGCAAGGTTATGAGGGTCGCGCCCTTTAGGGTATGTCATTTTCTTCTAGAAAAGGATGGTGTCAGGTATGGAGCCCTGATGCTTAACCTATGTAGTTGCTCCAATCTCATTTTTCTGTGTGGTTGTTGCTTGGTGATCGAGGGCCCTCGGATAAAGGTCCCAAAGGACCGGGGGGTGGCATATTCGTGTAGTAGTTACCTAGTTACAAAGGTATCCCGGTCTTGTGTTGGCAGAGAGCTGGTTAAGTTCTCGGGACGTCCCTCCAGAGGCGATCCCATGTGGCAGTAGGAAGTTCCTTAGCCTGACCATTCGCTGGAAATCCAATTCCCAATACGAAACACTGTACGGTTTTAGTTGTATAACCTGCCATTTACTTATGGTGGTCACCACTGTTTAGATGGTAGCTATAGTAGGCATAGTTCGAAATGTCTATGTTGGCTAAGATTAATATTCTATTTTCGAAATGCTTTCTACACTATGCACTAATAATAATATCAGAAATGATTTGTTTTGCGTAGTAAGCATCTTTGACTATCATAAGGAGAAAACTCCTCCAATTCTGCGTTTGCATTGTGTGTGTGCGGGAAGGCCTTATGGTATGCTGAGAAAACTCCTCCAATTCATTTTCCAAAAGCATTGCGGATATTTCTCACTTCCCTTGCTGTTGTTGTTTTAAAAGATAAATAACTGTTTTGAGTTCTCACACCAGTCCCATGACTGACCTGGAGTTTATTGTTCTCTTCCTAAACTCTGGGTGCCCATAATTTTCGACACGGGCAGCCTAGAGTCAGATTATCAGGTCATTCTAGATTTAGAAGTGCTATGGAGCTCAAGTGGCAAGCTGGATGGCGACACGTATTACTTGTATATGATATTATCTTTCCGCTGTAAATTCACTTGTAAGGACATGTTTGTATAACTGTCCATTATTATGTTGTGTTGTATATTGACTCTGATGATGTAATGTAATAACTGATATAGTTCTTTGTTTTAAAGATTATTCATTTATCTATTATATGCTGTTCCGCTGTGACTGTGAGATTCTGTTATTGTTTCTGTTCTGTTTCCTTACTTCTTCTGTCATTTTCTTCTACCTCTTCCTTTTAACCCTAACAATTCGGTTTTCCGGCATTCGATTATGCGGCATTTGATACAATGGACGTAAGAATGCCAACCTTCGGATCCCGATAACATCGAATCGCTACAAAGTGGTATCAGAGCATATGGTTAAGTGACAACCTTAGCTCTGTTGGGTGTTACTCATTAGTGATAGAGTCAGCGGTACTCTAGAATGAGTTGAGTGTAATAATAGATATGAGCGTGTATTTGTTAGTGAATATGAAATTGTTTTGTATTGTGTCGACTTATCAGTTGATTGTTTATAGATTCTGGTCAGTGCAGTCTAGCTAACTGTATCGATAGGGGTTTTTAAACTCTTAAACGAGATAAACTGACATAGTATAATTTTAAATTGGGTAAATGAAATAATTTTACCTCGATTATATTTTATATATAAGGGAATAATTTTTCAAAAATTATTGAAGTGAATATTAATTGAATGGTGTGATTGTTGAAAATGTAAGAAAATATATAAGTGAATCATAGTTGTTCGAATAATCTGAATAAAAACAACAATTGTGAAAGAATAAATTATATAAAAGCAACAATTGTATAAGTATAGAATTTTAATTGAAATAATTTACAATTGTGGAATAATCTTGTATAAGTAAAGGGAAATGGTGAAATTATATAAGCAAGATTTATAAATGTGATTTATAAATAAAAGAAAATTTAAAAAGAATTTAAAGCATTGGATTCACTACTGTTGCTGGGGAATAATAAGGGTGATGACTGCAGCATCATCGGTATCATTTTCGAGTTTCTGTGTGATGGATTTGCGACCATAATAAATTGAAATTGAATTTTGTTGTGATAAACAAATTTGAATTAAAATCCAAGTTGAAATTGATGAATATAAGTTATCAAGTTTTGAACTTATAATATGAGATAATAAAGATTTAACTTTAGTAAAGTTGAAATAAATTTGAATTTGTATGATAAAATATATGATGTGAAATTTAACTAAAGGAAGTTAAATAAATTAAATCAGATTTGGAAGTTGAATAATAAGTTGTATAACTTATTAAATGTGAAGATGTAAGTAAAACCAATTATTAAAATGGTTAAACAACTTTGTTAAGCAAAACAAGGTATGAATTTGAATAAGTGGTAAAAAAAATTGAGTTTGGTAAAAGTTAAATAGAATTTACTTTGAAGTTTGAATTTGAATTGGATTTTAACTGGATTAGATATGTTGTTGAAATGGAAATTTAAGTTAGGTTAAACAAATGATGTTTAAAAGGAATATAATTTAAGTAATGCTGAATGAAGTTGATTTTGGTATCGAAGTAAAATAATGAAGTCATTAAATGAATATGAACTTGAGTTATGTAAAGGAGATTCAACTTTATTTGTAAAATAAATTAGTAATTGAACTAATGAATTGAATGTAAATCAATCGAATGTAATGAATTGATATAGAATAATGGATATAAGTGTAAATTCATTTAAGGCTAATTGAATGTTAAACCAAATTGAAGGTAAACAAAGTGAATATGAATGTTGAATGTAAAGTGAATAAATTCGGTTGTGTTGGTTATACATTGGTTGTTAGATTGTTGTGAATTGATTGTATAGAAATTCATAAGCAATTAAATTCAAATTGGAAGTTAAGTAAATTTAAATTGAATAGAAATTGATTTGAATTGAAAGTAAACAAATGTGAATGTAAATTAGTAAACTAATTGAAAACGAATAAATGAATGTCGTTGTAATAAATTGGTTGTAAACCATTACAAGTAATTTCGAAATCATATAAGTTGTTTATAAACCTTGTTTAGTATGCATTTCTTTTAATATGCATGTGTCGTAGTTGTTTAAAAGGGTAAAATGTTAATAACTTCTTATATATGTCACTTACGTGTTTATATTGAGTAAGTACAGGTACCGGGGCTACCGTTAGCGGGATTTGGTTGCGCAAAATGCTAAATAAATAACCGCTTTGCTTAAAAATGCTAAAAAGGTACGCCTACGCAATAAAAATAGGAAATATGAACTGTTTTTCTGTTTTCCGACCGCGTGGGTCGGTGTATATATATTTAAATCTATTATGATATTGTAAAAGCTCCTCCGTACAAAGGAGGTTATGGCGAAATTTTCTAAAAATTTAAGGCGTTAGAAAATTTTCGGGAAATTTTAGAATTTTTTTGTGAAAACTAAGTTTCTATTTGAAGCAAAAGGTTAAACGATATAGTTGATTTTTAAAAGATAACTATATATGGATTTGAAAATATTAGTGAAGTTTTGTAAGAAGTTTAACTATTGAATTTTTGGAAAAGTTAAACACTTAAGAAATTTGTAAATCAAATTTGAACGGTTTGTTTTGAAAAGTTAATGGATTTCAAAACTTTTTCGTTCTTGGTAATTTCGAGGACGAAATTCTTTTAAGGGGGAAGGTTGTAAGGACCCAGAATTTCTGTCATTTGAAATTCAGATATTTAATTGATTTTAAAATCAAAAAGTAAAATTTGTAAGTCGAATAACTTTTATTACGAATATTTAGATTTAATTGAATAATTAAATCGATAATTTAATATTTGAAATTGCGTAAATAATTGGAATTTGGGTTTAATTTGATTAAATATGATTTATAAAGTTATATTAAATCATATTGGAGTTAGAACAATGTTTGTGAACTTTTAAAATTGAATTTAAAGTTAATTTGTGAAAATTGAATATTTTAATATTTAATTGACGAGTTAAAATAGCCATTTTTCAAACAGTCTCGGATTTTGAAAAAAATAGTTTCATCGGATCCGTAATGTTATATTATTCTAAGATTCCAAATTTCGTGTCAATCAGATTTACGGTTTGTCCGGGGCAAGCCAAAACGCATAGAAATTGGTTTAATCGATTTAATTTAAATTTGATCGTTTATTGCTGTAACTCGCACAGATGATTGAATTGGCTCTCAATACCTATTCCATTGTGTCTGGAATGTGGGGTAAACCCTAGAAATGCCGGTCATCGTGCGAGATTTGGAGTTCGAAAAATTGGAGATGAATAGTGTTCGTCAGTTTTCTATAAAAGCACTTGATCTCTTCACTCTTTGCATCGGAAACCCTAGTTTCAAGAGCTCGGCCGCCATTATAATTCAAACGGCCAGAAAGCTCCCGTCTTCCTCCTCCTTTTCCTCTCAATCCACTCAGTATTAACAAAAATCTCCTACTACAACATCGAAGAGCGTAATGAGATCTTCGATATGTACGGCTACGATCGTAAATGGAGCACATGGAGGAAGTTATCGTGGCCGATAGGCCTCACGTTTGTGCATGAAAAACGAGGTGAATAGGCGACCGAGTTGGACTAGATTGTAGCCGAAGGTGGCTCGCGCGTAGGGCTTCAACGTGGCATAGGCCAATCGTCCTCAAAGTCGACGTGGAGGGCTCGAAAATTCGAGCAAGGTGGCGGCTCAATGGGTTTTCTTTCGAACGTGATACTGGGAGCAAACGCGTAGGGGAAGAAGGGGAGGTGCGGCCTGGATCTTAGGGTTTTGAAGTGGATGGATATGATTTCATTTAGGTTTAAATTAAAAAGAAAATTGTGATTTAATTATATTATAATTCGTGTAACTTTAAAAATCAATATCTCTTTCATACGAGGTCGGAAATTTACGAAACAAATTGCGTTGGATTCGTTTTGTCGAGCACTACACAATGGAGCTGGTTTGGAGTCGTTTAGAGCTAGTGATAATTTTGAGTAAAATTAAACACACATTTAATTTTATTCGAAATAAAACGCTACAACTGTTATCGGAAACTCAAGGTGAGAACTTCTCACTCAATCGAATTGTTTCGATTTAAATTTTAAATAGTTAGATTTAAAATTGCTTGATTATGCGATTGGATGATAATTATTATCTGTTGTATTGAAATAGACCTTTTACGCCGTATATTAAGCAGATGTTATTTATTAAAAACATATACCGCGATAATTCCAACTTGTATGGAATTGGTATTATATATGTATTTGGAGTTGATTTCCCGCATTATATAGCGGATGAGACCCTATTGCGCCGCATAATAGCTGATAGTATTTTATAAATCCCATATACCGCGATATTCCATCTTGAAGCGGAATTGGTATTGTGCTAACATCTTTAGATGCAGGGAAACATGTTAGAGGGATCCAACTGGATTCCTCAAACATTTGAATTTGTTTCAATGTTGTGTGTTGATCTATTTATAATCTGCGTGATTATCTTTGTGATTGAAATCGCTAAAGGCTAAAATTTAGCCGAATATACTTTTGGTATCGTTAGATGACGAAAATAAATAAAATTTGATTTTTGAAAATTTAAGTTGAGAATTCATAATAAAATTTAATTTTGGAATTGATTCATTTTAAATAAATAAACGTTGTAATTTTTATGTTATAAAAATTATAATTTTTGTGAAATATAACCAAAATGTGATTTTTGAAATAAGTAGTTGATTAATTTATAAAATGGTTTAAATTGGGATTTTTGAATTATTATAAATGATTTATATAAAAGATTTATAAAATTGATATTTATAAATTAAAATGTTGGAATTATAAAACGAGTTTTTTATAAGTATTAAAATGAAGTATAAATGGATTTCATAAGTGGATGAAATCTATAGATTTATAAATTGTGAAGTTATAAAATGAATAGATTTTGTAAAATAAAAGGTTTTTAAGTAATTAACTTATAAACTGGATTTTGGCGTGTAAATGGGATATGGATAGAATTTGTTAATTAAGTGATTTTATAGGTTGAAGTTGTTATAAAGTATAAATGGAATTTATAAACGTTGTTTTATAAATCCGAAATCAACTTATTTTGATAAGTTTAATTATTATAGCTTATTAAAGGAAATATATCCACGATTTTGGACAGTGGATAATCCTTTAAATAAAATGTGTAGAAATGTTGAATTTGGTTAACGAAGTATATTCATGATTTTGGATAGGAATAATATATTAAAGAAATATTTTGGGAAAGTGATATTTTAAATAGAATTAAAACAATTCAAAGATGTTTTAAAATGTGTTAAGTATCGAAACCATAGATTTCAACATTCATTGTTGAAATAGACATTTCGAGAAATAAAAGGAAATAGTGGACTATAACACTGTTGATATAGTAAATGATTTTCGATGGGAAATGATTTATATAGTATTGGGATTTATATATCTATCTTAATTTGGAATCCCTATACTAGTGATTTTGGGTTGTCGTAACGATGTTTTACGCAACATTCGTTTTGACTCAAATGAATATGTTTAAGAGAATGTTTTCCTTAAAGAATAAAATATATACTTAATTTGGATTTAAGTATATTGAATATTTTTCAAATGTTGAAAATAAATGGATTTGTGAATTACTTATTATTGAATAAGTGTGGAAATGTTTTCCAATATGAAGGGAATGTTTTGAGATTATATCTTTTGAAGATAAATAGAAAATGAATATTTGGAATCGATTTGAAAATCGTATATCAGTGGATATTTGAAAATTTAAATTCACCATGGAATATATAAAGGTAAGGGAGATTTGTTTAAAAATAAACATTGTTTTATTTTTTAAGTGTGGAAATAAATTTACGAATTTGGGACGTAAATTTTAAGTAAATCGGTAAGGATTTATTTAATTGGTTTAAATGAACCATTCTGAAATGTAAGTTGTAAAGGTGAAAAATTGATTTGAAATTTGTTTTCAAATGGTTGAAGTGTGGAAATTATATCTTATAAAGATATTTTGGAAATAAATAATTTGGGAAGATTATTTGAAATCGGGTGATGTTATAAATATTGATTGATAGTTAAATAACCGACTATCAATATTGATCCTTAAATGACTATTTGTTGTGAATTGGTTGAAATTGAATGCTACACTTATTTTTAAATATTGCGCTCGTTATTCGAATTACCCATTTCGAATAGTGATACGACATAATGGATAACATTGAAGATCGGTGCTGAAGACCGGGTATTTTTGAAAATGATAGGATGACCTATCGATTGTAACGACCCGCTATTTTGGACCATTCAAATCGACAATAAAACCATACATGTCCGACTTGAATAATTCAAAATACCGAATTGTTAATAAAATTTGGCAAAACTTAAAATATACAGTAAATAAATCAATCATAGATCACTTAAACAGAGTAATACAATGCAGCAGAATAGATAAAGAATAGTAGTTCATGAAGCTACTATATACCTCAGTGTTAGAAATAAAATACAACCGAATAGTTCAAATGCCATGAAGTCTCCAATGCAACAGATGGATTCTCTGAACAAATCAACTGGATGACTGAAGGGATAGATAGCTGGATCTTCCAGCAAAGCTCCAACTTCGAAGGTGAGTCTCAAATGCTGTATCTCTCAGTCTGACCCGAGCGTAAAGCAAAACACAAAACACTCGAGTCAGGATTAACATTCTTATATCTATAAATCTAACTCAAGTGAGATATCAACTGAAATATAATAAACTTAGAGGATGTTTGGGATAACCATCCTCTAAGGGTCCATGGAACTATCTAAAAGATAGAAATATACACTATAACACCGTAGTCTTTTCAACTTAATTTATACTTCAAAACCAAATGTCATTTTCACTTCAAATATCTCTATACTTCCCAAATAGTATTTTTATATATTAAATAATTTGTACAGTAAAGAAATTTCAATTCCCTCAACTTAACAAACCGTTTAACATCAACCCGACCACCCCATTTAAATCTATTTCAATCTCAATTTATTAATTTAAATTCAACTCAATTTCTAAAATAACCACTTCAATTTTATCGATCTCAAATTCGGATTTGAAATCACAAAATACCCTTTATATTCAATATATTTCAAAACTTTAAGTATTCAACGTTTCAAACTAACTTTTTAATCAATTTAGTTTCTAAATAATAAATTCAACTATACTGATTTCAAATACATATCCGAATCTCAAAATAAACCATTTAAATCCCAATATAGTTCAAAGCTTTAATATTTAATTAAATGTTCAATTTAATAGTTCCATATAGATCTCGATTTAACCTCATTATTATCTAGTCTTAAAATAATCCCTTATTAGATACAATATCGTTTAAGTAACCTTAAATTACATTTTACTCAATATTTTCTTTAATTTGTTTAAACGTGAAATATTCATTAAATCACTTAAATAAAAATCCAGTTACAAAATCATACCCTTAAATTTCCCATTCAATAATTTCAAATTGATTTAATTGAATAAATCCTTATTTAAATACCATTTAGACAAACCCACATTTATCTCCCAATCTTAGTAAATTGCAGAATACTTTTTGGAATAAAATATACATAAATATTTAACATAATTTATGTATTAAATCAAATTTTGACTAAATTAAATATTATTAAATCTATATATCATTACCCTTTATATATAAAAAAATTTAAGGATTAACATTTAATAAGACCATATATTTCTTTCCAAAACAATGAATTAAATTTAAAAATATTTATATATATGGACCAACGATGTCTGTATATATTTCTTATCATATGGTCAAGTGTTACGGATATTTATCATTTCAATCCGTACACTAAATGTATACGGGTGGATAGCATTTCAACCCGTAATCCCAATTCAATTAAATGAAAATCGCTTGGGTTTATCATTTCAACCCATAACGATTTTCTCCTATTCTAAAGTCTGTTCGGGTATGTATCATTTCAACCCATAGTGATTTCTATACTAACAGGGAACTTGCAGAGTGATAACAGATATGTAAATAATAATAACAACAGGCATATATCATCAAAATAAATATATAAACAATAGGATATGGTGTCATATCCCATAAGTGAATAGTTACAGATAATAGCATGTATAACAATTTAAATAACTACAGCCTCATATTTCAATTGTCGTCTCAATTGAAATCAAATTTACTAAATAAAAGAATGTTAATCGTGAGTGATTTCTCACCTTTTGAGGCCAGAGAAAAAGAAGTGAGTTATGAAATCTAGATCCGAATTCCAAAACAAAGCTAGATGGACACGGTTCAATGATCAAAGCTGATAATAGGAATAGACGAATTCAAATCAGAATTGGATCAAGGAAGATAAATAGGATAAGTGAGCTTACATACAACTAGCCAACATATGCAGACACAGTTTATAAAATATGCAACAAAATATGCATGCCTCGGTTAATATATATACATAGGTGTGCAGACCGACTATATTAATATAACCATATATATACTATATAACATTTCCTCTACCAATTTGTATATGACTATACATATGACTATACTTGAAATCAAAATACACATCCCAAAAAAAAAAAATCCAACGTATATCAGTCAGTGCAAACAACCTTAAGGCTGACATGAAATAAACTTTTGAAAGCATATACTGTTGAAATTATAAAATATTGATATAACTTATACTGTAAAACTACCATAGAAAATTTATATATATACCTACATTTAAATATAACTTATGTAAATTGTTGAAAATAAAATAAAATATAGTACGGTAGACTCTAAAATACTAAAACAATCATAAAAATATATATATTATAAATTGACCTATCAACCTTGTACCCACCAATTTTATATAATATATATACCAAAACAGTACCGAAAATTGAAATACTATATTTTATATATCTAACATATGAAAGCTTAATAAAGTAACATATTTTATTATAGTTGAAACTGTTATAACCAAATATATAAAACATATAAAAATACGTATGTTAATAGAAGGCTGCCAAACTTATACCATATATACCGTAAGCTATCAATAGTAAAATAAAACGCGTATATATATATATATATATATATATATATATATATAACTTATCAACTAGTTAGTAAAACATACGTATCTAAAAGCCGTACGATAACTATATGCTAACAAAAGTCAAAAACTATATACCGTAAAATCTTAAAATATATACATAATACAGTATAAATATATACTAACCTTTATATATGAACAGAAGTTAAATATTTATATACACGTTTATAAATATAACAATTATCATATATATACTATTATGAAATATATTATTATTTTTAAAGTTCAACTGTTAGGTAATTCAAAATCCCCATAGTTGCAGTAAACATATAAAACAAAACTTATGCACAATCTATACTGTTCTTAATATATAAAATAGACTTATATCAAATAAAATGCGTACTTACTTTTAAAAACCAGAGAGGAAATGTTTTGCCAACTAATGCATGCGGCCATGGGGAGGAGGCAGGCCAAGGAAAAGAGAGAGCTCATGCTCAGGTTTGGAAGAAATAAGAAAAGATGGAGGGGAGATGAGAACAGGCGACTTTTAAAGGAAGAATGCATGCGTGATTCAAGCAACCTGACATGGCGAAGGGCATTCTTCAGGCAACAGAGAAAATGCTAGTTTCTTAAATATAAAGGTAGGTCTGCATCTAATATGTGAACGTGCTATATGACTTTATATAATATTTACAAAGCTCTCTCCTCTTTTAATATTAATTTGAGGGCAACGAATAGCCTACAGAGAGAAAAGAAGAAGCAATCTATGCTATACTATATATATATATATATATATATATATATATAATATTCCTAGAAACACGGAAACGAAGAGGTAAAAGAGGGAAGAGAAAGAGGCGTATAAATGAATGGTAAATAAATTTAGATTTTAAATGAAATCAATGGAACAGCAGAGATTAAAGTATGGATGTAAATCCTGGAATAATAAAAAGCAACGGTTATATGTTGATTAAGAAAAATAATTAAAACAATTAATGGCGTAAATGGGGCAGCATGTTTCAAATTTTTGAAATGCAAAAGAAACGTACACTATAAATATAAAGTTTTCAAAAGCAAAAGAAACGTAAAGCTGTCCATTAATTCATCAAAACATTATTTAAGTAATAAATTGAAATGAATATAAAAATAAAAGTAATTGTAACGGTCAATAGTTGATTTAGCTATACACTTAAAGCAATAAATTTTGTTTGTTTGTACAACACATAATGAGTTTTGAAAGTCAAGGATATAAAAATAGATAAAAGGAAAGAAATCAGGAAATTTTGTGAGCAATAGCTTTCCAAGGAAAGGTAGGCTTACATTATATATACATGCTGAGATGATTAGGCACGTTCAAAAATTTTGAGGCAAATGAAGGAATTGGAAATAAAAAAAATGAAAGAAATTTGAAAAGTCCGTAGCTATGATTTAGCCAAAATTTATTAAAGCCATTTACTAGGAAGGTTGGAACCGAAATAATAGGGAGAGGAAGGCACATTAAATTTGATGACAAAGTTGTGTTCAGATCTATAAGCAAGTGGTTTATATATTATAGGCCTTATGAAAGCGAGGGAAGGTAAAGTCAGTGCACGAAACTACAAGGAATAATAAAAGCAAGGTCGATGATCTCAAATTTATTAATGGTTACGAATGGAAAAGTCTACCTGAATTGGAAAAGTATTAAGCAATAGAAATCTTTAACGGTAGTAAAAAAGAAACCGTTACGCACTGATTCAGAAATCAATTAAAGCAATTAATAGCTTGAATTGGACAGCACGTTTTCTCAATTAAATAAACTTCCATAAAATTATTTGAAAATTTACAATCTGCTATATTTAAATATACGTATTCTAAATATATAAACATTTTATTTAAAAATTCAATTATTATAAGATTTCACAAATATTCAATTAAATACGTTATAGAATCAATTAAAATTGTTAAAATTTTCCGGGTCGTTACACTCTCCCCCACTCAAAACTTTTCGTCCCCGAAAAGGAAGGAGGTAGGAGAATAAAACAACCAGAAAAAAAAGATTGAAAGCCAAGATAAACAATAAATTTTAAAACTATATAGATTTTATTTAAAATATTTATTTGAAAATTTCATTTGAAATTAAATTTTCTTTAATATTTAATACTTCTCAAACTCCTTTGCAGACAATTATTTACATTATTACTTCTATTTACAAAGACTATTGAAAATATTAAATCCAAAATTTATGAAAATTTTAATTTATCTCAAGATACCTTTCAAATATTATCAATAAATTAATAATCATTTTCTTTAAAGATGTTTTATTTAATTTATAACTTCAAAAATATTTATAACACTAAAATTTTATATAAAACAATGTAGTATACAAATAAGCAATATTTAAAAGATTTATTCAAAAAGGAAAGGAAGGTAGATTCCGAAAACGGAATATAGGTGAAAAATGAAGCTGAGCAGATGAGGTAGATTCAAAAGAATAGAATCGGGCACGAATAATTTATTTCAAACCATAAGAATTTTAATTTCAAATATTAATACAAAATTTCTTTGTTGGGAAAAATACTTTTATAATAAATACCTTTATAATAATACGTTTATATCGAAATAAATCTTTCTTTCGAAAATATTTTTATAACTCGATGTTTTAACAAGTTTATCCTTGTTCTTGCAGACTCTGGCCATGCGTTGATCAGGCGCAAAGCTAGAATTCTTCAAGTACTTAGTAGACCTGTTTCAACACCCAGTGAAAATACTTGAAAAACCTTTTTAAAAACAGATATGGAAAGTACAATCCAAACAAACAACCAAACCAAAACCTTTGTCCGATCATGGTTCGCAGATACACAATGGTTACGCCTGGGTCCCCCAGGAAACAATCCATATCCGTAAGCTTTCTCAGCCCTGCGAGTTACGCCATGATGACTAGTAGAGCGCAGGAAACACAATGGTTACGCCTGGATCCCCCAGGAAACAATCCGTACCCCTAGGCAAGACTCAGCCAGGCACTTGCGCTACTATTCGCGATCTACACAGATTGCAGGATACACAATGGTTACGCCTGGATCCCCCAGGAAATAATCCGTACCCCTAGGCAAGACTCAGCCAGGCAATTGCGCTATGCATTTGTGAGAGAAAAAAAGAAACCATGGGTTATGCCACGGTGGGAACACTCGAGTATTACATCCGGAAAACCAAAAATCAGAGAGAATAATATCGATAGAATGAATCCACGATGTGGCCACAAAGCGGATATCAAGCAGAAGGCACTTTCCATATCTTTACTTCGAAAATATATATCATATAGTACCTTTTCAAATCACTTTCAAATATCGTACTTATATAAAATCCATACATACATACATATATATATATATATATATATATATATATATATATATAAGATTCCATTTCAAATCGAATACTTTCCAAATGAATAGTATATCAAATCATACTTATATAGACTTCGATTTATAAAAGAAAATTCTCTTTCCAAATTGAGTACCTTTCAAATCAATAGATTTCAAATCACTTCATACTTATACAAATCCATTTTATATAAGTTCGACCACTCCCAAATCAAGTGCTTAACAATATAAGGTTCTCAATTTCAAATCATTTCAATATCAATTCAGTTTCAAAATCATATAGGATTTCACCAAATTTTCTTCCAAATTAAGTATCTAAATTTCAAAGTTCCCAAAATAATAGGTTTAGAAAATTATCCCAGTTTCCAAATTAAAATAATTCAAGTCAAACAAATTCATTTCCAAAATCACCATATAAGTACTAGTTTTTAATTTCAATTTAATTTCAAAACCAAATATTTTCTCAAAATCAATTATACTCAAAATGGTTTCCAAATTTATAATCATCCCTTTAAAACTTTTAAACTATCTATTTCTATTAGAAATATCCAATTTACCTTTCTGAAAACCATTATTTGAAATTAATTTTTTTTTCCAAAACATTTCAAAATTAAACTCCATATTAGTATAATTAAAAATAGGCATATTCACTTACTTAACAAAAGGTTTCAAACTTACTTAAGTCACGCTCTTCAAAACTAAACTTATATGCTTTATCAAAAATTTTATACTTTTCGAAATTTCTTAGTTTAAAACTTTTAAACCTTGATTTGGAAGTGCTCGAATCTTCAAAATAGTCGATGAAATCAAATTTCAAATCTAAGAGTTGGAAATCAATTTTTTTTTTATAAATAGAGTTATTATTAGTCAAATCGAAAACTCGAGGACTGAACACCGGTCTCACTTTAAATTGTTTCAAATATATACATATATCTTTCGAAAATATCAAATTATACTTCGGAATTTGAAATCAAAAACGGTTTTACAAAATCACTCGCATAGCGAAGCTATTTAAAGTGGCCCCTCCCCCACTCTGAAACTCGAAAATCAATGTCGATGATGCGTGCACTCATCACCGAAATTATTTTCCAGCGACATACGTGAGTTCTGGACTTCTATTTTCTTGAAAACTTCTTTGAAATTTCTTCGAAATTATTGGAATTCATTTGAACTCGTTTGAAACATTTCTTATTCGAAAAAATACTTTTAAATCGTATTATTTTTATATATTTTCCAAAATCTTAAAACCAATTTCAAAATACCGGAATTCAATTTTCGAATTTCAAATTTAACTCTACAGTTATAAATCATTTTTATATAAATCAATTTCTTATAATTTTTCAAAATTCAAATCCTTTCAAAACCTTTTTATATAGAATAAAATTTCTTATTTGCTTTATATATATAGGTATATAGTCCTTATTGAAAACATTTTTACTTTTGTATATATAAAAAAAAATCATAGTTATGAAAATAAAATTTCGGTATAAACAATTTCAAAAATACAAACAAAACCCGATTTTCAAAGGATGATTCAAGAATGGATTTCAAAACAAAGATAGAGATTTAATTTAGAGGAACTCCAATCAATAGAATCCTGATTCGATGATAGACTTGATCGAAGATGAGATAATTAAATTACAAAATAGAAGATGGATATACTTCTATAAATCTCGAGCGACCTTAACTGGGTCAACGGTGACTTCAGGAATATAATTGATGCGGAATTCTAAAGCAAATCGACATTCGATTGCCAGAGATAGAATTCGGCATACCAAGATATAGCAGCATCGTAAACCGAGGATACAAAAATCTTCGGTGAATCAACGCCAATTGTAAAGGAGTTTTCACCCTCTTTACAAAACATTCAGTGGAGTTGTGGGATACTCCAGAATCAAACGGATATAAATAGGGAGAGGCAGAATGAATTTCGAACCGAGGGACATTCCAAAATTCAAAGGAAATCGAGTCAAAAGGAAGAGATTCAACTCGAGCGAAAGTGATTCTGTAAATAAATTTACCGTATATGCTAAGTTTTGCCTAGAGCCAAAGCTCTGATACCAACTCTAACGACCCGCTATTTTGGACCATTCAATCGACAATAAAACCATACATGTCCGACTTGAATAATTCAAAATACCGAATTGTTAATAAAATTTGGCAAAACTTAAAATATACAGTAAATAAATCAATCATAGATCACTTACACAGAGTAATACAATGCAGCGGAATAGATAAAGAATAGTAGTTCATGAAGCTACTATATACCTCAGCGTTAGAAATAAAATACAACCGAATAGTTCAAATGCCATGAAGTCTCCAATGCAACAGATGGCTTCTCAGAACAAATCAACTGGATGACTGAAGGGATAGATAGCTGGATCTTCTAGCAAAGCTCCAACTTCGAATGTGAGTCTCAAATGCTGTATCTCTCAGTCTGACCCGAGCGTAAAGCAAAACACAAAACACTCGAGTCAGGATTAACATTCTTATATCTATAAATCTAACTCAAGTGAGATATCAACTGAAATATAATTAACTTAGAGGATGTTTGGGATAACCATCCTCTAAGGGTCCATGGAACTATCTAAAAGATAGAAATATACACTATAACACCGTAGTCTTTTCAACTTAATTTATACTTCAAAACCAAATGTCATTTTTCACTTCAAATATCTCTATACTTCCCAAATAGTATTTTTATATATTAAATAATTTGTACAGTAAAGAAATTTCAGTTCCCTCAACTTAACAAATCGTTTAACATCAACCCGACCACCCCATTTAAATCTATTTCAATCTCAATTTATTAATTTAAATTCAACTCAATTTCTAAAATAACCACTTCAATTTTATCGATCTCAAATTCGGATTTGAAATCACAAAATACCCTTTATATTCAATATATTTCAAAACTTTAAGTATTCAACGTTTCAAACTAACTTTTTAATCAATTTAGTTTCTAAATAATAAATTCAACTATACTGATTTCAAATACATATCCGAATCTCAAAATAAACCATTTAAATCCCAATATAGTTCAAAGCTTTAATATTTAATTAAATGTTCAATTTAATAGTTCCATATAGATCTCGATTTAACCTCATTATTATCTAGTCTTAAAATAATCCCTCATTAGATACAATATCGTTTAAGTAACCTTAAATTACATTTTACTCAATATTTTCTTTAATTTGTTTAAACGTGAAATATTCATTAAATCACTTAAATAAAAATCCAGTTACAAAATCATACCCTTAAATTTCCCATTCAATAATTTCAAATTGATTTAATTGAATAAATCCTTATTTAAATACCATTTAGATAAACCCACATTTATCTCCCAATCTTAGTAAATTGCAGAATACTTTTTGGAATAAAATTTACATAAATATTTAACATAATTTATATATTAAATCAAATTTTGACTAAATTAAATATTATTAAATCTATTTATCATTACCCTTTATATATAAAAAAATTTAAGGATTAACATTTAATAAGACCATATATTTCTTTCCAAAACAATGAATTAAATTTAAAAATATTTATATATATGGACCAACGATGTCTGTATATATTTCTTATCATATGGTCAAGTGTTACGGATATTTATCATTTCAATCCGTACACTAAATGTATACAGGTGGATAGCATTCAACCCGTAATCCCAATTCAATTAAATGAAAATCTCTTGGGTTTATCATTTCAACCCATAACGATTTTCTCCTATTCTAAAGTCTGTTCGGGTATGTATCATTTCAACCCATAGTGATTTCTATACTAACAGGGAACTTGCAGAGTGATAACAGATATGTAAATAATAATAACAACAGGCATATATCATCAAAATAAATATATAAACAATAGGATATGGTGTCATATCCCATAAGTGAATAGTTACAGATAATAGCATGTATAACAATTTAAATAACTACAGCCTCATATTTCAATTGTCGTCTCAATTGAAATCAAATTTACTAAATAAAAGAATGTTAATCGTGAGTGATTTCTCACCTTTTGAGGCCAGAGAAAAAGAAGTGAGTTATGAAATCTAGATCCGAATTCCAAAACAAAGCTAGATGGACACGGTTCAATGATCAAAGCTGATAATAGGAATAGACGAATTCAAATCAGAATTGGATCAAGGAAGATAAATAGGATAAGTGAGCTTACATACAACTAGCCAACATATGCAGACACAGTTTATAAAATATGCAACAAAATATGCATGCCTCGGTTAATATATATACATAGGTGTGCAGACCGACTATATTAATATAACCATATATATACTATATAACATTTCCTCTACCAATTTGTATATGACTATACACATGACTATACTTGAAATCAAAATACACATCCCAAAAAAAAAAAAAAAATCCAACGTATATCAGTCAATGCAAACAACCTTAAGGCTGACATGAAATAAACTTTTGAAAGCATATACTGTTGAAATTATAAAATATTGATATAACTTATACTGTAAAACTACCATAGAAAATTTATATATATACCTACATTTAAATATAACTTATGTAAATTGTTGAAAATAAAATAAAATATAGTACGGTAGACTCTAAAATACTAAAACAATCATAAAAATATATATATTATAAATTGACCTATCAACCTTGTACCCACCAATTTTATATAATATATATACCAAAAGAGTATCGAAAATTGAAATACTATATTTTATATATCTAACATATGAAAGCTTAATAAAGTAACATATTTTATTATAGTTGAAACTGTTATAACCAAATATATAAAACATATAAAAATACGTATATTAATAGAAGGCTGCCAAACTTATACCATATATACCGTAAGCTATCAATAGTAAAATAAAACGCGTATATATATATATATATATATATATATATATATTTAACTTATCAACTAGTTAGTAAAACATACGTATCTAAAAGCCGTATGATAACTATATGCTAACAAAAGTCAAAAACTATGTACCGTAAAATCTTAAAATAATATACATAATACAGTATAAATATATACTAACCTTTATATATGAACAGAAGTTAAATATTTATATACACGTTTATAAATATAACAATTATCATATATATATACTATTATGAAATATATTATTATTCTTAAAGTTCAACTGTTAGGGAATTCAAAATCCCCATAGTTGCAGTAAACATATAAAACAAAACTTATGCACAATCTATACTGTTCTTAATATATAAAATAGACTTATATCAAATAAAATGCGTACTTACTTTTAAAAACCAGAGAGGAAATGTTTTGCCAACTAATGCATGCGGCCATGGGGAGGAGGCAGGCCAAGGAAAAGAGAGAGCTCATGCTCAGGTTTGGAAGAAATAAGAAAAGATGGAGGGGAGATGAGAACAGGCGATTTTTAAAGGAAGAATGCATGCGTGATTCAAGCAACCTGACATGGCGAAGGGCATTCTTCAGGCAACAGAGAAAATGCTAGTTTTTTAAATATAAAGGTAGGTCTACATCTGATATGTGAACGTGCTATATGACTTTATATAATATTTACAAAGCTCTCTCCTCTTTTAATATTAATTTGAGGGCAACAAATAGCCTACAGAGAGAAAAGAAGATGCAATCTATGCTATACTATATATATATATATATATTCCTAGAAACACGGAAACGAAGAGGTAAAAGAGGGAAGAGAAAGAGGCGTATAAATGAGTGGTAAATAAATTTAGATTTTAAATGAAATAAATGGAACAACAGAGATTAAAGTATGGATGTAAATCCTGGAATAATAAAAAGCAACGGTTATATGTTGATTAAGAAAAATAATTAAAACAATTAATGGCGTAAATGGGGCAGCATGTTTCAAATTTTTGAAATGCAAAAGAAACGTACACTATAAATATAAAGTTTTCAAAAGCAAAAGAAACGTAAAGCTGTACATTAATTCATCAAAACATTATTTAAGTAATAAATTGAAATGAATATAAAAATAAAAGTAATTGTAACGGTCAATAGTTGATTTAGCTATACACTTAAAGCAATAAATTTTTGTTTGTTTGTACAACACATAATGAGTTTTGAAAGTCAAGGATATAAAAATGGATAAAAGGAAAGAAATCAGGAAATTTTGTGAGCAATAGCTTTCCAAGGAAAGGTAGGCTTACATTATATATACATGCTGAGATGATTAGGCACGTTCAAAAATTTTGAAGCAAATGAAGGAATTGGAAATAAAAAAAATGAAAGAAATTTGAAAAGTCCATAGCTATGATTTAGCCAAAATTTATTAAAGCCATTTACTAGGAAGGTTGGAACCGAAATAATAGGGAGAGGAAGGCACATTAAATTTGATGACAAAGTTGTGTTCAGATCTATAAGCAAGTGGTTTATATATTATAGGCCTTATGAAAGAGAGGGAAGGAACGGATGCAACTTGCTTGATGATTTGAGATTCTTTCAAGCGTTAAAAACAAAAATAAAGAGAGACCAGAATAAACGCACTGCCATAAATATAAATATACACTTCAATTGCAAAAGAAACGTATAGATAAAATTATGGGTAGTGGGAAAGGTAAAGTCAGTGCACGAAACTACATAGAATAATAAAAGCAAGGTCGATGATCTCAAATTTATTAATGGTTACGAATGGAAAAGTCTACCTGAATTGGAAAAGTATTAAGCAATAGAATTCTTTAACGGTAGTAAAAAAAGAAACCGTTACGCACTGATTCAGAAATCAATTAAAGCAATTAATAGCTTGAATTGGACAGCACGTTTTCTCAATTAAATAAACTTCCATAAAATTATTTGAAAATTTACAATCTGCTATAGTTAAATATACGTATTCTAAATATATAAACATTTTATTTAAAAATTCAATTATTATAAGATTTCATAAATATTCAATTAAATACGTTATAGAATCAATTAAAATTGTTAAAATTTTCCGGGCGTTACATCGATTGTCTCTGCACCGTTAGCTACGGTATGGAGATTTCCTTTGTGATGGGAAATTCAATCAGGATTGTGAATACTCAGATTGCAAGGGCTTCTTTGGAAGTGCTTTCGGTTCTGTTCGAACCCGGAACAGACTTGTATGGTTATGTGTCTGACATTACATTTTGAGATATAAAGCAGATTTCTTTCAAATACATCTCTGTTGGTGGCGGAGAATTTATTCTCTTAGCTTAACACCCTTCTCTGAGACGTACGAGCTCAGAGGTTTTGTAGTTGAAGGTTATCAACGATATAATCCCAATTTGGTAATGTGGCATGCTGAGTGTTGCCATGTGATGATTATTTATTGATCATTTGTTGATCAAAGCTTGGCTTTGTGAAAAAGCGTAGCTTTTTGGATGAGACTTCGTCAGACCTCACACCCCGGAAATGGTCAAAACAGGAATATGCGGCAAGGTTATGAGGGTAGTGCCATTTAGGGTATGTCATTTCCTTCTGGAAAAGGGTGGTGTCAGATATGGATCCCTGATGCTTAACCTATGTGGTTGCTCCAATCTCATTTTTCTGTGTGGTTGTTGCTTGGTGATCGAGGGCCCTCGGATAAAGGTCCCAAAGGACCGGGGGGTGGCATATTCGTATAGTAGTTACCTAGTTACAAAGGTAACCCGGCCTTGTGTTGGCAGAGAGCTGGTTAAGTTCTCGGGACGTCCCGCCAGAGGCGATCCCATGTGGCTGTAGGAAGTTCCTTAGCCTGACCGTTTGATGGAAATCCAATTCCCAATACGAAACCCTATACGGTTTTAGTTGTATAACCTGCCATTTACTTATGGTGGTCACCACTGTTTAGATGGTAGCTATAGTAGGCATAGTTCGAAATGTCTATGTTAGCTAAGATTAATATTCTATTTTCGAAATTCTTTCTACACTATGCACTAATAATAATATCAAAAATGATTTGTTTTGCGTAGTAAGCATCTTTGACTATCATAAGGAGAAATCTCCTCCAATTCTGCGTTTGCATTGTGTGTATGCGGGGAGGTCTTGTGGTAGTTTCATTTTCCAAAAGCATTGCGGATATTTCTCACTTCCCTTGTTGTTGTTGTTTTAAAAGATAAATAACCGTTTTGAGTTCTCACACCAGTCCCATGACTGGCTTGGAGTTTATTGTTCTCTTCCTAAACTCTGGGTGCCCATAATTTTCCACACGGGCAGCCTAGAGTCAGGTTATCAGGTCATTCTGGATTCAGAAGCGCTATGGAGCTCAAGTGGCGAGCTGGATGGCGAGACGTATTACTTGTATATGATATTATCTTTCCCCTGTAAATTCACTTGTAAGGACATGTTTGTATAACTATCCATTATTGTGTTGTGCTGTATATTGACTCTGATGATGTAATGTAATAACTGATATAGTTTTTTGTTTTAAAGTTTATTCATTTATCTATTATATGTTGTTCAGCTGCGACTATGAGATTCTGTTATTGTTTCTGTTCTGTTTCCTTACTTCTTCTATCTTTTTCTTCTACTCTTCTTTTTAACCCTAACAATTTGGTTTTCCGGCATTCGATTATGTGGCATTTGATATAGTAAACGTAAGAATGCCGACCTTCGGATCCCGATAAAATCGAATCGTTGCAGATGCTTTGACTGTTCCTTAAGGTAAGCATCCTTCAAATCCCGCTCGTTTAGACATCACCACTATAAGAAAAGCAAGACAAAACTTCTTCCCTCACCAAAGCAAGAGTGAGCTAAACTTCGGGCCCAAGTAGTTGAGACTCCCTTGAAGCATCTTGGAGTGGACATAGAAATTCAGGATGGTTGCATCCATCTTTTCCATCTGTCTTTCAAAAGCATCTTGGAGCACCTGGTATGCTCTGACAGCGGCTTTCTCAATTTCAATGGTAGACTTATTGGCACTAAACTGCACGACCTGGTCCTCTAGCTTGGCAATTGCCTCGGTTTGATCGGAAATAGTCTTGTTGTGCCCCTCAATGATAAGATCGTGATTAGCAATGGTTTTCCTTTGAGCCTCAATGATTGTATTGCAAGTAGCCACTTCTTCCTTTAATTTCACCTCATCGGCATGAGCCTTCTTTATCTCGTCTCTGTAGACGATCTTAATTCTAACGTGGGCCTTTTTCACTTCTTTTAACAATTTAGCATTCCTCTTGCTCTCTTGCAATGTCGCTGCTTTCTCTTCCTCCAACAGTTTAATTCCATCGTCACATTCTGATAGTGCTTTCTCAAAATCATCCTTCTCTGACTTTAAGGAGAGGATTAATGGTAGTTATTGCGATTGGTGTCCGCTAGCTGCTTACCCAATCTTTCCCATCCTTTGGCCTGATCCAAGTCGCTCTAAATAGCTAGAAGGTGAGACATGTACGAATCTTTGTGAACTGGGTGCAGATCGCAATCAAACCTAACTCTCTTCAAGAACCAACCAGGAAGCATTGCCTCAAGCTTAGGGGGGCCAAAGGAAGAATATAGGAAGGACTTCAGTGAGGACGTAACGCACCGGAAGCAGTAATGATGGAAGATGGTGGGACATATGTTGAAGACGGATCAAGAGCATAGGTGACTGGGATTTCTTGACCTGCTAAGGAGCGCATTGGGGTGGAAACTTGTCATTCCGAAGAATGCAAACGTTGGTCGAATATAGACCTCTTCGATGGCTCCTCCCTTTCATCAAAAGATCTCCCTTTCTCATATTCGTTTTTGTATGACCGGGTCTGATCCTATTCATATTGGCAACGGGTTTCAGCCTCTAGCTCTTTCCTCCTCTTGTACTTCTCCTCCGTTTCTCGGGGCTGATAACACCAAAAGGGCACTTAGACCAGTGCAGGGAATTAGTAAACTCTTTAAAATCATCATAAAGGCCATGTCATCACATAATACCGGGCATAGAGCATAAATAAAAGATTTTAGAAATAGAAAATAGGCACGTAAAGAAAGTGGGAAGGTAAGTGCAATCCTAATAAGATGTGTAGTGCATTTCGGGAAAAGGCCTAAAGCGTCATCATAAACCGAAACGAACGGCCCTCGTGGGGAATACCCCACTAATTTCGGGCATAGTATTGCTCGAAGGGGGCACACTTCCTCAAATTTAAAATCTTCCCCCATAAGCACATCAAAATCAATATAGGCGTCGCTTAAATTACCGAACTCTACTCTTGCATCTTTACTTGGAGAATCCCGACGTCCTCTGATCTTTAGGGCTTTGTCTTTAATGTCCGTATCTAGGAGAGGTGAGCTCGGGAGGATGAGGCTCATTCATGAATTTTCATCACATAATTCCAAGTCCTCATCATCGGATTTGCATAAAGGTTATCACTTATAGTAGACTCATCACTACTATCAAACTCCCCCTCTTCCTTTTCTGAGTTCAATGCGGCCTTGCCTTCTCTTTTTTGAACTCTTCTTCTCCATCCACTAGGATCGAAGGCATTCTAATCAAGCTGCTAAATCCAGATGCAGTAGCGTCTCCTTCTTCGCGGGCCTCCTCGGTTGATCCTCGGACAGGCTCTCTCTCCCTTGAGCAGCGCCTTCTTTAGAACCGTGGGAAGAAGAAGTAGATCTTGTGCGAACCTAGGATCAGGTAAGAGAGGGGACTTCAACATAAACAACAGATCTACTTGGATACAGTAATCCATATCGATGAAAGTTTTCATCGATCAGCAAAACTTTATCGCAATTTTCCTTGGCATTAATAGCCTATAGAGTCTGAAAAACTTCATCGAGAGCTACATCTCTATTTGGCCCTTGGAATAACTGCAAGAGACACACCACTGGTTAGAAACTCCATTGCAACTCATTAGAGGACGATAGATGGAAAAAAGAAGTTACCCCCGGTTGTCCATTGAGAATTGAACCCCTTAAGGCATCTAACAAAGAAATATCATGTCTTCAATTGCGACAAGTTTCTCTATAGGCGCAAGACGATTTTTCGGTTTCTTTAGGCTTCAATTATGATCAAGGAGGGCAGTCGTCTCTCCTTTTGAATGATAGAAAGTACCGCAACTCATCAAGAATTGGAGCACGGTTGAACGTCCACATGAAAAGGACATGTAGACATGTCAAGAGGGCATAGCCGTTAGGACGAATCTGGAATTGGGCAAAGACTAAGTTCGAAAGAGTCCTGCACAAAAGTCATTAAAAGGCGGAATAGCTCCATTCAAACACATATACCGGCGGCAAGCGGTGCACCCCGGAGGAGGCATATGAGTGAACTTATCCTTCTTTGGCAAACGTACAACCTCCTCTTATATACTGTATTGTGCACAGATGTTATGAAGAACTTTAGCAAAAAACATCAAAGAAGCCCTCTTAGGCGAATTGGGTAGAACTCTAAAGTATAGAGGTGTTTGATCTATGACTGGCCCGACCAGGACCAACTGATCGTATTTTGCTTATGAAGTGGTAGGAGAAAGAGCGACGAATGACGATCCAACCGCTGAAAGTGCCAGATTTCCTTCACTCGATTTACAACGCGAAAATGGATGCTTAATTCTAAAACAATGGAACTCGCCCTCAAAACGATCAAGCGATTTTAGTCTAATTTAGTAGTTTACCCCTGCTGCACTTGAATTTCGTAGAGATCTCGATTCTCGTTCGTGCGACAGACTTCAAGTGCATACCGAGGCAAGTGCATCGTGCTATCTATAGGGGTAAGCTCGGTATCCAAAACGTTACAAACACTCTATCCCATATAGATAGTTAATTTGCAATGGAAGGAGAAAATTAGTCTCCTACATCGTTCACTCTTGTTTTTACTTCCTATACATTTATCTGTTACTAATCAATGATCGGTAACAGATCTGTTGTCTAAAGCGATGTGGAAAACTCTTTTCACTACAGGGATACCGAGCGTGCAATAAGCAAGATAAGTCCAAATTCTCTAAAAGAATCGGGACTCGTTAGTGATTTTTCATGCAATAACAGCTACGCAACTTGGAACAAGTTAATTCTGATCTAATGGACGAAGATAGCAAAATGCTTCAAGCATTGGGCCAAAGCCCAAATTTCATTTCGGGAGAAAAGTTAAGACTCGATTTAATATCTTCCTTCATTAAATCGCAATCAGCTCAAACATCTCACGATCCACATCGCAAATGCAAACTCGTCGTCGGTCAAACGCTACGATTAACAGACCCTCCTTGGATTAAAATTTAAGCGTGAAATTGGTCGAAGACTTGAATCCATAGTCTAAAGGTAAGCCAGTAGCAAGCAATTAGGTCGGCGGCGAGCTAAGTAAGTGGGTCGGGGGCGATTCGAGTCGAGACCTAGGTTTTCATTCCGAGATGAACTAAGGAAGCATGGTGGCATAAGAGGAAATCATGGCTAAAGTCTTGAACGAAATGGATCTAAGGAAGCGATGGATTGGGTTGAGCAAGATAGGTTGAATCGCCTAAGGCTTCAGATTGCACAAGGAAATAGTTTGGGTCATGTAAAAGTGGAAGGAAGGGTCAGCTCAAGCAACATAATATAGGCAGATAGAAAAGACAAAGCGAAATTTTGCTAAGTCATTAGGTCACCTGCGATCCATTATGGATCGCTAGCGACCCATATTTTCGAAGCAAAATTTTCCATTCGGCCAAGTCGCTAGCGATCCATCCAATACGAATCGCTAGCGACCTATAAGATAAAGGGGAGATTTTTCTTGAATTCGTGCTCTATTATATGTCCATCGTTTTGAAGCATAATGGGAAGCTATGAGAAGAAATTTGATCCATTACGGCATGCAATAGCAGTCAAAACCAAAGCTAGGTAAACAACAACATGAACTGCCATGTCTCTGTAAAACTATAATGCGATCACTTGGAATTCGATGAACAAATATTGAAAGCGATAACTTCCAGAACACACATTATTTACAGTGAAGATGTACTTTTGGGTGGGTAAATGTATCTGGGTTTTTAACACAGCAGGACCAACTAGAAAACATAACAGTTTCACGACATCAGAATGACCTAGAACTTAACCAAAGAGGCTAAGGCAAGGAGTTAATGAGAGCCAAGCCATATTACTAAAGCAATGACTCAATTTGACTAAACGATGAGACCAACTTTGTCTAGTCCAATCGGAGGTTACGCATAACCAGCTAGCAGATCGTCATCAAGACAGAGCAACATGCAATAAGACTACGCAAACAATGATGATACAAGGCCATGGAAACATCCTAAGCTAAAAATTCTAAAAATAACCTAAGTGCTTGGATCGCCAGCGATCCACACACTATGCATCGCTAGCGATCCATGCAGAATGGTGGGTTGCTATTGTGCATGGAAGAAAAGAAGGAAAGCAGAAAGATTGGGAAATTTTGCTAAATGTGTTGATCGCTAGTGATCCATACACTGTGGATCGTCAGCGATCCATACTTGTCTATGGGTCTTCAATGAGCTAACTAAGTGAGACAATGAAAAGGAGAGCTAAGTCATTAGCACTTAAGCAAGCCAAGTCTATGGTTCTCTAGCGATCCATGATTTTGGCTCGGATCATGAGCTAAACTCCTCTGGGTCGTTATGTATCCATCTGCAAGTGATTGACAGGCGTTTTTGGTCCCAGGGCCCTCTAATCTAAATAAATACCGACCTGCTTACAACATAAAGTAGATCTTCTCTGGACTGGTTGCTGAAGCTCTGTTGAAAACTCGTTTCACTCTCTACCTCCCTCACAACAATCTTCAAAGGGATTCACGGTGATTCTCCAATAGATTTCAACTCTGGGGATTCAATATAGCTAAGGATAATCAGAATCCTTGTAACTATATACTACTTTTAATAGCAATCGGTCTTAATAAAACTATAAAGTGGACGTAAGCTTCTTTAACAGCCGAACCACTATAAAAATTCCTTATCTTCTTTCTTTTACCGTTCTTTTCTATACTTATTATATGTATTATTTCTCTGTGAGAACATGGCTGGTGCTTTCACACTCAGATCAGAGTGTTGATCCATTTTTTGGGTTAACATTTTAGTGCTTTCGCTGCGAACTCCAACTTCGGATCCAGATCTAGTTATCTACTTTGGATCCCATAGGTCCAAAAGTTAGATCCTTAATCTTTGCTTGAAGAATTTAGAATCAATGGCCCCTGAAAGAAGTACTGCCTTTGGAAGATCCATAGGGGTAGTAATAGCTGGAGAGGATGTTAGTCCCCAACAAACTAAAGTAAATGGTGCTAAGTTATCTAGCTGTCATGAAGTTGTCAGCAGGGATGAGTTGAATAAAATGGTTGAATCAAAAAATGGAAAGTAGCCAAAAGGCAAAAATGGATAAGCTAATTCTCTCTTAACCCTACAGTCAAACCTTGCTCCTAGGACTATGTCTGAACCCATGGCTGCTATAGAATAAGAGAATTCCTTCATTTCTGATTTACATATAAGAAATGGAAAACCGCCACAAACAGGGTGACAACAGGACATAATGTGGAAGTGAATATAAATACTCTACCCTCCACAAGGCAACCAATTTAGAACACATTAAATCAGGGGGCCAAAACCGCGCAAGAGGACATAGCTATGGATCTCTCTGGTTCAATAATCAAATGAAGAAAACACCAACGCGTTCGATGGTGCCAAAAATGTCCAAACTGCCCCTGTCAGGTTAAAACTGTGAGCCAATAGGGTCCCACGGGATTGGCTCTCCTGAAGATAGGAGAGCCTAGGTTTAGCCCATGTGCCAAGACCGTTTGCAAAGCCAAACGCTTGGCATAATAACTAATTCTTGTCCCCAGGACTACCGGACATCAAAGGCATACAAAGAAGACATGATCAAACAGTTGATGGACGAGAGTAAAAACTGAAGAGATGATGAATGGGGATCTGCTCCATGTTGGACCCCCTTTATTAGTGAAATCTTGAATGAAAGGTATCCAGACAAATTTACTATGCCAGCTATCCCCTCCTACGATGGGACGAAGGACCCAAAACCCCATCTATACAAGTATAACTAGTATATGGATGGAGCCAATGCTCTAGAGACTGTTCGTTGCTGATATTTCCCTATCTTTCTGGAAGGAGTTGCGTCTATGTGGTTCATCAGACTTCCTCCGAGATCTATATCTACCTTTAACCAACTTGCAATGAAATTCCTTGATTGGTTCAGGCTCCATACCGCGCAAACAAAGGATGTCATGTCGCTATCCGGATTGTTACAGGGAAGCAAAGAGTCATTGAAATCTTCTGAGAACCAATTCAATACCGCGGTGATGGAAGTAAGCAACCCCAATGAGGATGTGGTTTTATGGCGTTAGTTTGTGCCATTCACCCAGAGACTAAGTTCAGGAAATGGATTAAAATGAACCAGCCTGCCACCAGGAATGACTTCAATCGTAAAGCAAGCCAATACTTAAGGTTTAAGGAAGCACCAAAGCTGCAAAGAAAGTCTGCTGGTGTGCAATTGATGGACACCGGATAGAGTGATGTTGCAACGAATCAAAACACGCGTTATTCTTGAACTACCCAAGGAGTCATGGGAAAAGATAGGAATCAAAAGAGGAGAAATCAAAACACTAATAAAATAAATGGAAATAGCAGCAACAAAAGATTTAAGGAGTTTAGATAGGAATAGTATACCCCTCTAAATGACACTCCAAAAAATATTTATCTTGCAACACAGGGAACCAAAGATACAGGAAACCGCCAAGAAGAGAGTCAATTGAGCAACAAAAGCGCTCATGGAAATTCTACCATTTCAACTAGACATATGGTCACAATACAAATGAATGCCACCACCCAAAGAAGAATTGATCTGAGATAATAAGCTAGAGCAGTATGTAAAAAAGCCACAAAACCCTAATCAACCTGCGCCCCCCAACCTCCAAAAGAATAAAGAAATCAAGCTAGAATTAGTGATGAAGGCTCCAAATGAGCTGACCACAGGCTTATTATTGGAACGATATCTGAGGGGGCACACCCCATGCAAATGAGTTGAGGAGAAATGGAATGGTATGCAAGTTCATTTAAGCACGCTATGAAAGACTCATGTCTCGCTATAGATGATGAAATCCTGGTCAAGCTGCAAAAGGTTTTGAGTGACGATATAGTGCTCCCAAATCGGGACACTAAAGGGATCGAAGCTTCGACTCTCAATCTGATGGTGGTGAAAGTTGGAATCGAACGCGTTGTGGTTCAATGAGTGTTGGTCGATAGTGGCAGTTCTATTAATATACTTTTCAAACGTACTTTTGACCAAATGAAAATCGGCATGAAAAGCATGTCTGCGTGCCTAACAAGGATCCAAGGGTTCACTAGCGAGCCTAAGCAACATGTGGGAATAATTGACCTACCTGTGGAGCTCGAAGAGGGCGATCGAAGACTCAACCTCATTCAAAATTTTGTAATTGTGGATGAAATGTCAGCATACAATGCTTCTTTGGACGGCCTGCCCTAGCATATTTCAAAATAGCTCTGGCCAATGGTGTCTAACCATAAAGTTCCTACTGCAAATGGAATCAGAATGGTGAATTAGTGCACTGCAAGAGAATGTTACATTATAGAATTACGTGAATCCAGAAGAGAGGAGAATAGGGAGGACGTGGGGAGAATGCTTCACATCTATGAACCCTTTGAATAGCAATTATAGAGCCACCTTGGCTTATGGATCATAGCCGATTCGACAAGGCTTTAGACCCTAGAAAGAAGATCTTAGGGGAGGAATGGTTGGCACCGGTAGAATTAACGGTGTCTGTCCCTGTTGACATGGACGGCCCAATTAAAGTTTTTAAAATTGTATCGCACCTTAGAAATAGGATGCGTATGGAGCTAACTAAATTTCTCCATGCCAACTTGGATGCTGTTTAACGACAAATTTTCTATCGGATTAGAAAATCGCCGATAAATTTCAAATTAAAATAACTGTAAGCGCACGACGTACAATTTTAGTACGTGGCGAGTACGGGTCGATCTGTAGGGAATTTTTAAGTTTTTAAAATTTTCTAGTCAATCAATTTAAACCAAAAGTGGAGATTGTTTTGAAAACTAGAAAACTAAGAAAATTTTGAGATTAAAAACTATGTGATTAAAATTCAATTTAGAGGCAAATCCACTTTCTTATATTTTTGACATAAATCAACGTAAAATCAAATGATGATATCTCTTTAATTTAAATGGGATTGGTGATGCATTTATCATACGCATGGCATATTTGTGTTATTAATTAACACAAATCAAACTATCAAAATATAATACAAATCTAGTCCTACTTTTTCAGATCTCATGAAACATGGAATAGAAAATGAAACCAAAATCTGGTTTAAGCATGATCTATTTACTATTAATTGGTAACATAGATCATCAAATTTTGATTAAAACTTCACTTCATTGCCATGATCATATTTAGATGAAGAGGCAATTTGGATTAATGAGATAAGCGTGGCCTATTTGTTATGAACAAAGTAGGCTATAAAATTCAACATAAAACACAAACAAACATAAACATCCATTGTCTCATGAAGCACAAAAGAGATCATACATAGAAAATTATGTTGATACTACATGTTAAAAGCTTCATTACCCTAAATTGTAGGGATTTAACCTCTTATTTATGTTATCATTTCAACACATAGAGATTTCAACATAGAAAATAAAATAAAGTAGAAAATAAACAAAGAAAAAGAAGATTAACTACTAAAAGGAAATGAACTAAAATAAGTGCATAAATGTAAATCCAAGATATGAACATGAAATAAAAGAGAGCATAAGAATAAAAATGAGCATAAAAGTAAATAAAAGAAGGTAGAAAAGAAAAGAGAAAGAGGCCAGGAAGCCATTTTTATTTCATGAAACTCCGACATTACAACTTGCTTTCTTAATTTCCTAACTAATTTTAAAGAGTAGAAGATACTTATATGTATATAAGAGGGATATTTATACATGCACAAAAACCTAATTCAATTTTTAATGGGCTTTCCAAAATTCCTTTTAGGAAGTGTGGCCACCAAGTAACCATTAATTAATCCATCATTAAATGTGCATGAAGCTTTAACCTCCACTTAGTTGTCTATTAGCTTCTAATTATAGATTTAGGTAAGTGGGTGGGGTCCTCCACGACTGTGAGCATGAATTATTTCCTCTTCATTCCTTTGTATTCCTTTGTGCGTGCATGTATCTTCATGAAACCCTCTTCCATATGCATCTAAATGCCTATCAAAATTATGAAAAATGTCCAAGTAAAAGTCTTAAATTAACACGCACAAAAATGACAATTTTACCCTTGTATGTAGATGAATATATGATGATTTGAAAATAATTGAATGTCGGTTTTAAGCATCTTAAAATACCCAAATATGACATTTATTTAAATAAAAATAGATAAAATATGGATGTAAATATATGCACATTTACGTGCACATCAGATGCGTTTGCCTGGATGCATTTCAATATGTGTGGTGTGTCTTCGAAAATCGAATGTCATGCACTCATTCACACCAGTAAAGAAAAAAGGTGGAGCCTAGGTCCCGAACGATCCTAGGCGCTAAGAGAAGAAGTGGACAAGTTAATGGCCAACGGTTTTATCTGTGATGCAACATACCCAAAGTGGGTATCTAATCCGGTCTTAGTCAAAAAGTCCAACGGGAAGTGGCAAACCTGTATCTACTACTCAGATTTAAACAAGGCTTGCTCAAAAGATAGCTTTCCAATTTCCAAAAAAGACCAACTTGTGGACGGAATGGTAGGGCATGAGCTGTTATCATTCACGAACGCATACTTCGAAACAACCAAATGCTGTTGCATGAACCTGATCAAGAAAATATCGGCTTCATCACCAACCTGGGCCTATACTGCTGCAAAGTAATGCCATTTGGTTTGAAGGATGCAGGGGCAACTTATTAAAGGTTGGTAAATACCATGTTCAAGCGACAGATCGGGAAAATGTTGAAGTATTATGTGGACAGCGTTGAATATGCAATTATATGATTTTTGTTTGATGATAATAAACACACACACACACATATATATATTCATTTAAATATATTTGTTAATGTACTATTTTATTTTTCATAGATTAAATAAATATTTGCTGAATAAAATAAATAACACAGAAAATGAATTCAAACAGAAATTTTATTCAAAAAATATCTATTACAATTTTTGAATAGTACAAATTTCAAACTCTCACTATGAACAATTTCAATTACAATACGAAATTGATTAAATTACAATTCACATTTACATTGCACCTCACTACATATCACTCATTCACTCAACTTGTACCGATCTTCAACTTCATTCCAATATGAATCCAACATCTGAGCAATCTGCAAAAATATACATTGACGCGGTAAAATTGAAAATAAAATATTTTTGCAGTATAAAATAAAATATGGATTTTGAAAATAATATTTGCCTCAGTTATTTGGATTGTTCGTCATCATTTAAATTCGAATTCATCATACACGAACAACTTGTGACTTACACAGTGTATCACAGTACATGCCACAAGGCCGTGCATACCGATATACACTTGATAGAATTACAGGGAAAGGTAAGCACAGGTCAAACCCAAAATGCCGGGTTCAACTCAAGTGCAATAAAAATAATGTCACAACATCAGCACACGGTCAAACCCGAGCTTTAAGCTGGATTCAACTCAGGTGTGATTTCAAAAATCAAGATGAAGTTCAAGTCGAAATGCAGTAACCAAAACAAATGCAATAGTGGATCAAATGATCAATGAGCAAGGCTGCACAGTGAAAACTGTATGCAAACCAAGTGCACCAATACTAAAAGATTACTTCAACTACAAATGCACATCACACATCAAGTATACATGAAAGCCAGAGTGTGCAGTAATAATATACAAGACTATAAGTACAAAGCATGCACATCGAACTCACCACAATGCATCACTGTAAATTCAACATCAAATCAACAAAAAGCTAAACTGCACATGAAAATGAAACTAGAGCTCAATACATGTGAACTCAACTAGACAGTACAAGTTAAAGACATGAACAATGCACAAAGGCTACAACTAAGTTCAAATGAATCTGGACAGAACAAGCCTCGAAAAGTATCAGAGTCAAGTGCATATACAGGAATGCAACAGTGAATCACAAACCAACTGCACCAAAGATACAACATGTATACAACTGTGAAACTGGACAGTGCAAGAGAAAATACTACAAGTGACAATATCAAGTCGAGTCAAAACCAAAACATCAACTCAATTGACAACCAAAGACTACACATTCAAGTGCATGACCATGAAAACGATGTAAGCAATCACCAGGCCTTAACATGAAGTTCAATAGCAATAAAGCTTCATCAAGCAATCTCAAGTAAACTCAACAAGACAGTCATTCAAATGCAAACTGACTTGAAGGAACAAGCACATGAAACAGCATAGGTGCAGGCTGCAAACATATATAACAGTGGACAATGCAATGAACTGGTCAGAGCAATTACTACTTAAAACAAGAATGCACAATTATGGCTTCATAAAGCTTAAAATAAACCATTAATAAAAAGCAGACACAAATAACAATGGCACTGCCTTAACTGTCAATGCATAAGCACATGCACCAGTGATACCAACGTAGACCACAAGCTAATCCAAACAACAACGAAGTCAACAATGAACAAGATATTACAAACTAAAGGCATAAAAAATCAAAACCGAGAAGAATGCATAGACTCGTATAAAACAGTGAATAAACAATGTCATCAGTAAATAAGATCAGAGCAGAAAGTAAAATGGGACATGTATATACACAGTGCATAGCATCATCAATGCAAACCAGATTCAAGCTCAAGCAAAATAGAGGCAATACTCAAGTGCTACCAGAATTCATCGGCTACCAAAATCATGGAACGGTATGGTACAGTTCGAACAATATCACAAGCATCTTAAGAAATCAAAATGGCCGAAGTAAACACGATCAGTTTCAAGGCCGAAGTCATCAGAAAAATGGAAGTCAAATCAAAACCGAAGTCAACATCGAACCAAGTCAGTGCCGAAGTTGAACAAGTCAGAAATCGACACCGTGGTGGCCAAGCAAAGTCAAAATCGAAGCCGTGTTAACCAAGCCATAAATATACGAATTGAAAATGTCAGAAATCATCACAATCATCAATACAAAATCGAATGGTCGAAGATGAATTCAAATTGATGTATACAAACGAAAATCAAGGATCTCGAATCCTATATAAATAAGTAACATCATCGACAAATTGCATATATCAAGTTCAAGCATTTAACTAGGAGAGAAAAAGGCATAATTACATACCAGAGTCAAAGTCGAACTCGATCTAATCGAGGAGCCGTGTTTGAATTGAAGAAGGAGTCGATTGCCGAAGCAAGACAGAGAAATAGCAATTGTAATCGACCACCTACCCATCGGCTTCATCGATTTTCTCACAAGCCCTAATTTCAGAAGCTAGAAGGAACGAACGAAAGAAGGAACGACCGACATTGATAAATGAGAAAAAGGAGGCTGCGTATTTTAGTGATAAATAATGTTGAGCCGACCCTTCTATCTTTAATATTGGTTTGTATTAAAAAGGGATAATTAGGGTTTTGTTTTTTAATTGTTTTTTAAATTGTTGTCTTTTGTATTTTCTTTTGAAAATTGTGTAATTACTAGTCGTGTGACTAGGGGACAAACTACGTGGCGTAGTTTGAGAATTCACAACTCAGTGGCTGAGTTGTGGTTGGGTTTTGAGCGTAGAGTTAGGTTAGTCAGTAGCGGGTGTCGCGAGTTTACGTGTGTAAGCGTGTGACTACTTAATTTCTAGTAGAAACCTTGGGGGCAGCACGTAGGCAGGGTTTTGCAGAAGCTGGCTAAATTCTGTGTCGTTCTATTTCTGCGTTTATTATTCTACTATTATCTATGCTGCTATAATTTTGATTTATCTGTGTTGAAATAATTTTATAAGCTTCCGCAATAATTTTCATAATTAACAGTATCACCCTATTCACCTCCCTCTAGGGTGAAATCGATCCTACAAGTGGTATCGGAGCTAGGAATAGAAGTCGGCTTTGGTTTTAAAAAATTTGATTTTTTTCTTCAAAAAATCAATTTTTGTTTTAAAAATTTGAATTTTTAAAATGGCTTCTTTTAATAATGCTTTTGCTGAGGGTCAGTCCATATTTAGACCACCAATGTTCAATGGTGAATATGCTTACTGGAAAAATAGAATGAAATTTTTTCTAAAAACCATTGACGCTTGGAATATTGTTGAGACAGGTTATAAAGCACCAACTATAATTGTAGATAATCAGGAAATAGATAAACCAAAGGATCAATGGACTGAACTAGAAAATAAATTACAAAATGCTAATGCTAAAGCTATGAATTCTATTATCTGTTCATTGGATCAATTTGAATTTAATCGTGTCTCACATTGTCTAACTGCGTAGGAAATATGGCACACACTAGAAGTGACTCACGAAGGAACATCTCAAGTCAAAGAATCTCGTCTCGCCATGCTAAGCAGCAAATACGAGAACTTCACAATGGTGAAGGAAGAAAATGTCAAAGAGATGTATGGACAACTTTCCAACATCGTATATAAATCAAAAGCTCTCGGAAAATCATACACGGAATTGAAAATAGTCCGAAAAATCCTAAGAGTCCTTCCACGAAGATTTGAAGCAAAAGTGACTGCCTTCAAGGATCGAAAGATTTAAAACAAATGGAAGTTGAAGAAATCATTGAAAATCTCACCACTTATGAGCTAGAAATGAAATTCAAGGAAGAGCGTGAAGGAGGAGATACTCGAAAGAAATCAATAGCTCTCAAAGGAACAACTAAAAGTGATGACGACGACGACGATGGAGCAGCTGAGTTGGCGTTAATAATGAAGAAATTCAAAAGATGGAACCACAAATATAGAAATCCATCTCTAAATCAGAAATTGAAAAGCAGAATAAAAAAATACTAGACGATCCAGAAGAACGGGAGATCAATTGTCACAAGTGCAACCAACCAGGACACATTAAGCCCAATTGTCCTTAAAACCGACACGACTTTGAAAAAAAATCAAAAAAGAGAAGTTTTGCAGCCATGTGGAATACAAGTGATGAAGATAATCAAAGTACTAGCAGTGAGAGTGAGAAAGCAGATATGCGCCTTCAAGGAAATAAAACTGATAGAGACGATGACGAGCCAAGCGAGGTATCAAAACTCACTCACTCAGAATTACTTATATGATTCCACGAAGTAAATGGCTGTTTTGAACGACTTAGGGAGAAGTATGCCAAACTTGAATCACAAAAAGACACTTTGATAGAATTAAATAAACAACTTGACCAATTAGTTAAAACCTATCAAAGTAGGATCCCTAAGTGTGATAAGTGTCCAACATTTGAAGAAGAAATTAAAAAACCAGAAATTAATATAAAATCACTTGAAAATGAAATTCTGATTTTGAAAGAAAGTGAAAATACTAGGAGAGAGAACTCTATTAAATAGTGCACACAATTATTGAACGAAAATGAATCTCTCAAAACACAAGTCCAACGACTGTCAACGACTTTAGATAAATTTTCCAAAAGTGAAAAATCGTTGAATATGCTCTTAGGGAAACAAACTGTTAATACAGTTAGACAAGGACTTGGGTATAATCAATCTAAAAATGTTAGAAATGATATTAATCAAGTGAATTCAATGTGCACAATTTGTAGAAAATATGGACACAATAACAATAATTGTTGGTATAGACCCAAACACGTGAAAACTATACCAATTTGGGTTCCAAAAGGCACAAATATAAAATCTCTCAAAGTTAAACAAATCTAGGTGCCAAAAGGAAGATATATAAATAGTTTTGGGTCTTCACAAAATCAATTTTCAAAATATTCTGCCACTAACAATCATGGACCTATAAAAACAAATAGGTCACAAAAATCTTTCATCGTGTAGGTGTGGTGGCAGGCTAAGGAACAACAATAGTGTTACTTGGATTCTGGCTGTTCCAAGGACACAACGAGCGACAAAAGTAAAGTTCCTTAGCCTAGTATAAAGGTGACAGAATCACAATGGACAACAAGGAAAAATATCGTAAAGGTAAAACAGGTAATGGTATATTTATTTGAACGATATATTAAATGTGATAATCTGCACCGTAATCTGAGTTAAATCAGCCAATAATGTGATGATGAAATAATGATGATTTTGATTCTGACTTATTCAAAATTGTTGGCCAATTATATTCTTATGCTAAGAACACTATAAAAATCTCTAGAGTCTTTGAATTACTTCATATATATTAGTTTGGATTAATAATAGTGTTTTATTGGATGATAATACATTTGATTATTTTACGGCTAACTCTACATTCATGGTTTTTGATTATTTACACGGTTTCAATTCAAATTCAAGAGATGTCATTTAAAAAGCTGATAAAATTGATTTTGAGATATTTTTTTGCACACTTCATGGTCTGGTCTATCAAATTCAATTAATGATAATTTTGAGTGATAGAGAAATTCAAATGCAGATTACACTGGTAATCTAGTTGATAGAAAAATTACTAGTGGAACGTGATTTTTGTTGAGACATTTAGTAACTGCATCGTTTTCCAAAGAAAATATCTGCATATTTTTCATTTCAAATAATTTTCAAATAGCAGAAATTTTTCTCATATAACCCCTTCTAGAAAATCATTTTAGACCATGTTTTCAGATCAGTCTTTTGAAAAATTAATTTTATAATTATTTTTGAATTTGATTTTAAATGACTACATTGACTAATCTGACTCCCTAATGATTATCGAAAAGACAAATAGTGATTGAAAAAAGTGATAAGTGTTGATATTTGTCATATATTATGACTCGAGACGATATAGTTAGTAAATTTCTTTAGAAATTTAAACAAGAGTTATAAAACTTTTTGTTGGTAAAAATTCCATGACCATCTCTATTTCTATCATATTTCTAACGACCATCACTAATCAAAATTCAATATAGTTTCTCAATATGTGGTACTTTAAACAGAAATCATTCGTTTTTCATTTTACATTTTTTATTAATAATAATAATAATATAAAATAAAATAAAATAAAATCCAAAATATTCTCTCTCATTTAAAAGTCATCACGGTTATGCATGGGTGAATTACTTGGAATTTGTTATGTGCTTCCATGCTCATTTAAAAGTCCTCACGGTTATGCATGTATGGAACGCATATCAAAATTGATTTTTTATATAAACAAGTTGATTCTAATCCCATTTAAAAGTCCTGACGGTTATGCGTGGTTAGAAGATACCTGAATTCATTTTTTTTAAAATAATAAAATTGGAATACTACTAATCTCATTTAAAAGTCCTAACGGTTATGCATGGTTAGTAGATATTCAAATTCCCGATATAAATATACCATAAATAGACACAACTGTTTGGTTTTATATGATGACATCATTCCAATCATTCTAAAAGTGAATATGCGCCTAACAAAGTATTTATGATTTTTGTTTGATTTTTTATCGAAATTTAATATTTATATTCAATTGAGTTTTAATGTTGGATTAATAACTATCACTTTATCACCATTTTTCTAATACTGTTACTCTTTTGTTGATAACAAAAGAAAGAGAGAAAAGTTAAGATTTTGTCAAATAAAATCAAGCAAAGGTCAAATATTTTCTATTTGCATCTAGGCTCATTTGCATATTTTTAATGGTATGCATATATGAAGGGGGAGCTTTGCGTAGAGAGGAAGCACTTAAATAGGGGGAGCAATTAGAGTATATCAATGATCAAATACATTTAACATATTCAAAATCTTAAATATATGTTTGTTATCATCAAAAGGGGTTGATTGTTGAATATGCGATTATATGATTTTTGTTTGATGATAATAAACATATATATATATATATATATTCATTTAAATGTATTTGTTAATGTACTATTTTATTTTTCATAGATTAAACAAATATTTGCTGAATAAAATAAATAACACAGAATTTAAATTCAAACAGAAATTTTATTCAAACAAATATTTATTACAATTTTTGAATAGTACAAATTTCAAACTCACACTATATACAATTTCAAATACAATACGAATTTGATTAAATTACAATTCACATTTACATTGCACCTCACTACATATCACTCATTCACTCAACTTGTACTGATCTTCAACTTCATTCAAATGTGAATCCAGCATTTGACCAATCTGCAAAAATATACATTGACGCGGTAAAATTGAAAATAAAATACTTTTGCAGTATAATAATATGTGGATTTGAAAATAATATCTGCCTCAGTTATTTGGGTTGTTCGTCATCATTTAAATACGAATTCATCATACACGAACAGCTTGTGACATACACAGTGTATCACTGTATATGCTACAAGGCCATGCATACCGATATACACTTGATAGAATTACAGGGACAGGTGAGCACAGGTCAAACCCAAAATGCCGGGTTCAACTCAAGTGCAATAAAAATAATGTCACAACATCAGCACACGGTCAAACCCGAGCTTTAAGTTGGATTCAACTCGGGTGTGATTTCAAAAATCAAGATGAATTTCAAGTCCAAATGCAGTAACCAAAACAAATGCAATAGTGGATCAAATGATCAATGAGCAAGGCTGCACAGTGAAAACTGTATGCAAACCAAGTGCACCAATACTAAAAGATTACTTCAACTACAAATGCACATCACACATCAAGTATACATGAAGGCCAGAGTGTGCAGTAACAATATACAAGACTATAAGTACAAAGCATGCACATCGAACTCACCACAATGCATCACTGTAAATTCAACATCAAATCAACAACAAGCTAAACTGCACATGAAAATGAAACTAGAGCTCAATACATGTGAACTCAACTAGACAGTACAAGTTAAAGACATGAACAATGCACAAAGGCAAAAACTAAGTTCAAATGAATCTGGATAGAACAAGCCTCAAAAAGAATCAAACTCAAGTGCATATACAGGAATGCAACAGTGAATCACAAACCAAGTGCACCAAAGATACAACATGTATGTAACTATGAAACTGGACAGTGCAAGAGCAAATACTACAAGTGACAATATCAAGTCGAGTCAAAACCAAAACATCAACTCAATTGACAACCAAAGACTGCACATTCAAGTGCATGACCATGAAAACTATGTAAGCAATCACCAGGCCTCAACATGAAGTTCAATAGCAATAAAGCTTCATCAAGCAATCTCAAGTGAACTCAACAAGACAATCATTCAAATGCAAACTGACTTGAAGGAACAAGCACATGAAACAGCATAGGTGCAGGCTGCAAACATATATAACAGTGGACAATGCAATGAACTGGTCAGAGCAATTACTACTTAAAACAAGACTGCACAATTATGGCTTCATAAAGCTTAAAATAAAAACATTAATAAAAGAGCAGACATAAATAACAATGGCACTACCTCAACTTTCAATGCTTAAGCACATGCACCAGTGATACCATCGAAGACCACAAGCTAATCCATACAATAACAAAGTCAACAATGAACCAGAGATTACAAACCAAAGGCACAAAAAATCAAAATCTAGAAGAATGAACAGACTCATATAAAACAGTGAATAAACAATGTCATCAGTAGACAAGATCAGAGCAGAAAGTAAAATGGGACATGTATATACACAGTGCATAGCATCATCAATGCAAACCAGATTCAAGCTCAAACAAAATAGAGGCAATACTCAAGTGCTACCAGAATTCATCGCCTACCAAAATCATGGAACAGTATGGTACAGTTCGAACAATATCACCAGCATTTTAAGAAATCAAAATGGCCGAAGTAAACATGATCAGTGTCAAGGCCGAAGTCATCAAAAAAATGGAAGTCAAATCAAAAACGAAGTTAACATCGAACCAAGTCAGTGCCGAAGTTGAACAAGTCAGAATTCGACACCGTGGTGGCCAAGCAAAGTCAAAATCAAAGCCGTGTTAACCAAGCCAAAAATATACGAATTAAAAATGTTAGGAATCATTACAACCATCAATACAAAATCATATGGCCGAAGACGAATTCAAATTGATGTACACAAACGAAAATCAAGGATCTCGAATCCTATATAAATAAGTAACATCATCGGCAAATTGCATATATCGAGTTCAAGCATTTAACTAGGGGAGCAAAAGGAAAAAATTACACACCCGAGTCAAAGTCAAACTCGATCAAATCGAGGAGCCGTGTTCGAATTGAAGAAGGAGTCGATTGCCGAAGCAAGACAGAGAAATAGCAATTGTAATCGACCATCTACCCATCGGCTTCACCGATTTTCTCACAAGCCCTAATTTCAGAAGCTAAAAGGAACGAACGAAAGAAGGAACGACCGACATTGATAAAAGAGAAAAAGGAGGCCGCGTATTTTAGTGATAAATAATATTGAGCTAGCCCTTCTATCTTTAATATTGGTTTATATTAAAAAGGGATAATTAGGGTTTTGTTTTTTAATTGTTTTTTAAATTGTTGTCTTTTGTATTTTCTTTTGAAAATTGTGTAATTACTAGTCGTGTGACTAGGGGACAAACTACGTGGCGTAGTTTGAGAATTCGCAACTCAGTGGCTGAGTTGTGGTAGGGTTTTGAGTGTAGAGTTAGGTTAGTCAGTAGCGGGTGTCACGAGTTTACGTGTGTAAGTGTGTGACTACTTAATTTCTGCTAGAAACCTTGAAGGCAGAACGTAGGCAGGGTTTTGCCGAAGCTGGGTAAATTATGTGTCGTTCTATTTCTGCATTTATTATTCTGCTATTATCTGTGTTACTATAATTTTGATTTATCTGTGTTGAAATAATTTTACAAGCTTCCGCAATAGTTTTTATAATTAACAGTATCACCCTATTCATCCCTCCTCTAGGGTGAAATCGATCCTACAGATGGCACGTTAGTCAAATCGTGGGCAATTATTAATCACTTGGACAACCTCACTAAAATGTTCGTAATGCTCCGAAAGTATGGGATGAAACTCAATCCACTCAAGTGTCACTTTAGAGTGGCCTCTGATAAATTCCTAGGGTTCATTGTAAGTGCCAGGGGCATCGAAGCGAATCCTGAACAAATCACGGCACTACGAGAAGTCCAAGCTTCAATGAATAAGAAGGAACTACAAAGTTTAAATGGAAAAGTTTTTGTGCTAAGTCAATTTTTCTAGAAAGCTACGGATAAGTGTATGTCATTCTTTGATGCACTAAAGAAACAAAAGAAGAGCTTCGAATGGACTGGAGCTTGTCAAACAGCATTCGAAGAACTGCTATGACACATGGAGGCTCCTCTAATCTTATCAAAACCGATGGATGGAGAAGACTTGTTCATTTACTTATCAATCTCACCCCATGCAATGAGCGTCGCTCTGGTGAATGAAGAAGCAAAAAATCCAGCGACCCATGTATTACATTAGTAAGCGGTTTACTGGAGCACAGAAAAACTATACGAAACTAGAAAAGCTAGCGTGTTGTCTCTTGATTGCATTTAGGAAGTTAAAGTCGTACTTGCAAGCCCATCCAATAAAAATGTTGGCTGGCCAGCCCCTGAAGCAAGTGTTATGCCGACCAGAAACTTCTGGGTGACTACTCAAGTGGAATATAGAGTTGAGTCAATATGATATTACATACCACCTAAAGAAGACCATCATTGGGCAAGCATTAGCTGACTTCATCGTCGAATCCACCGTACGGGACGACGAGGAAGAAGTTCAGTTGGATATAGACACGTAATGGAAACTCTTCATCGACGGCGCAACTAACAACCTCTGTTCGGGAGCAAGAGAGGTGCTTGAAACCTTTATAGGGCGAGCCATTAGCTATGCTTTGCACTCAGAATTCCTTGCCACAAATAACGAAGCAGAATACGAAGCACTGATTGCTGGACTAAAAGTTGTGAAAGAATTCAAGTTAAATCTATTCACATATATGGTGACTCCCAACTGGTAATCTATCAAATAAAGGGGGAGTACTAGGCACGTGGGGAGAATTATGCCATGTACTTGTCTAAAGTACAAGAATTGCAAAGCGACATCGAGCACTACACTATAACTAACATTCCACAGGTGAAAAATACCAAAAAACATTATTTGGCTAAACTGGTAAGTTTCGGACAGGCTCAATCATTGGGACTAGTCCCAATTGAAACTCTAACCAACCTAAGCATATATGAAATGGACATCCACTGGATCATTGAAATCACCGTCGAACAAGATACGTGGATGACACTGACAAAGATGTATTTACTTGCAGGGACTCTTCCAACTAACCAAAATCAACAAAAGAAGCTTCTCCGAAAAGCACCCTGATTCATGATGCAAGATGGAATATTCTATCGAAGAGGGTTATCGACCCCCCTCCTTGGGTGTGTATCCGACGACGAAAAAAGAAGAATCCTAAAGGAAGTGCATAAAGGCGAATGCGAAGATCATGCGGGGGGCAAACCCTTGCAAAGAAAGTCCTTCCCTATGGAACTTTTGGAAAATAAATAAACCGCGGCACTGCAAATTATGCCAGGTGATGTGACCGCTGTCAAAGATTCAACAAAGTTAAAAGCACTCCATCAACAGAATTAACGCAGATGGTCACCTATAGCCATTCGCAATATGGGGGATAGACTTGTTTGGCATCCTACCGACAACTAAAGGAGGAGCCAAATATGCTATAGTTACTGTAGATTATCTCACAAAATGGGCCGAAGCAGAACCTCTAGCCACCATAACCACAAAGAAAGTCATTAATTTTGTTATTAAAAACATTATTTTCAGGTTTGGTGTGCCATAAAGAATCATCGCTAACAACGAAACCCAATTTAAAAGCACCGAGTTCAAGGACTTCTATAAATGCTTACGGATTGAAAAGAGTTTTCAGCAGTACCTCATCCATAGGCAAACCGGCAAGTGGAAGCAATAAATAAGATCATCAAAAAGCGATTAACTAAAGCCAAAGGAAACTAGGTCGATGAACTTCCACTTACACTATGGGCTTACCAAACCACCTACAAAGCGGCAATCGGTCACACTCCATTTGCTCTGGCGTATGGTTCGGAAGCAATGATTCATGTTGAGTTAGAAGTCCCCTCGCACCGAAGAAAAATTTTCAACAAAAAGCAAAACGAGAAGCTCCTACTCGAATCGCTAGATATGATCGAAGAAAAAATAGAAAAAGCTGAGTTGAGAACCGCCGCCCACCACAAACAGGTAGCACGGTACTTCGACTCAAAATTCCACAACCAAACCGTCGAAGTGGAGATCTTGTTTTCAAGCGAGTTTACCCCATTTCAGGAGCCTTTAGACCGAACTGTGAACGACCGTATGTCATCTGTCAAAAGCTCAGAGACGGGGCTTTCAAGCTAATAACCATGATGGAATTCAAATTCCCAAAGCCTGGAACAGCGAATCACTTCGCTACTACTTCATTTGAAAACTACTTTATGTACTCTCCATTTTTTAGCAAATACATCGTTAAGGAATGCCGGGGGCATTATATACAGGCAAAGAATCTTCCCTGCTTTCCTTAATAAAATTTGATTTGCTCTTTTGAACCAAAAAAACTATGTTCAAAATACCTACTGGGTCAATAGAAGTAAATCGAATCTAACCGTTAGGTTAAGGGAACTCGACCCCTGCCTTCTAAAAATCGGTGTTGCTTAGGCAACATCGAGAAGGCCCAAAACTATGCTCCTCCCATAGCTCGAAGATAGGTAATGCTGAGAAGCACCAAATGTCGTGCATTCCATAAGTCGCGCCAAAATTATATTCCTCCCATTGCCTGAAGAAAGGCAATGCAGAGGAGCACCAAAAGCCGCACATTCTATAAACCATGCCAAAATTATACTCCTCCCGTTGCCCAAAGATGGCAACGCTGAAGAGGACCAAAAGCCGCGCATTCCATATGCCATGCCAAAATTACACTCCTCTCGTTACCCGAAGATAGGCAATGCTAAGGAGCACCAAAAGCCGTACAATCCATAAGCTGCGCCAAAATTATACTCCTCCCACTGCCCAAAGATAGGCAATGCTGTGGAGCACCAAAAGCCTTGCATTCCATAAGCCATGCCAAAACAACGCTCCTCCCGTTGCACGAGATAGGCAACGTTGAGGAGCACCAAAAGCCACGCCAAACCACGTTCGTCACGTTACCTGAAGATAGGCAACAATGAGGAGCGCCAAAAGCCATGCATTCCACAAGCTGCACCCACAAAAATAGGCTCCTCCCGTTACCCGAAGATAAACAACACCGAGGAGCATCATAAACCGCACACTAAACTCCAAAATACTAACTAATCACATTGCCTAAAGATAGAAAACACCGAGAAGTATGAAAAATTGCGCACCCTCATGCTGCTTAAATATAGGCAACATCAGAGGGCACTAAAACTATCCCAGATTGATGGACCATACCGATCCCAAAAACCATGCATCTCATAACATGTGCCAATTACTTTTATAATTAGGAATAATGGGCATAACCCCCACAAAATTGAAATGATACAAACCGACAGAAAAGATTCAACTAACGACACTTAATGATTAAGGCCGCCCTCAGTTTACCCATGCAACATGCTGTCCTCAAACATGCATATGTTGCATACATACCAGAATATTACAAGAAACTTGGACTATGAGCCAAATTTCTAGTTTAATATGAAAATTTTCTAAACTATAAGTTATCGGTCCTTTGAAGTAACAGCCCTGTGAACTGGGAGGTATACATCGGTAGTGCTTAAACAAAAATAATTGAAAATGATAACTTCACAGGTTCTATTATTCCAAACAAAGAATTGCACTCCAAACAAAATTTTGGCTACAATCACAAAAAAATTGTGTAAGTGTAAATAAAACAAGCATAAGTACACATAACATATATGAACAAACAAATAATACAGTCAAAATATCAATGTATTGCTTATGATTTTCTTTGTGCATGGTCAAAATATGGGGGTCATACACACACAATACCGACCAATAAAAATAAAATACAGACTCCACAGCAAAAACACTACTTTCGTTCGCTCCTCTATATCCCCAATAGTGGCCAACATCCTTTCGTAGTCCACTACTTTTGCAGACCTCCTTAGCCAGTCCATTCCCAAGATAATCCTAAGCCCAACGATATTCAAAGCAAAGAAATCGCAAACAAAAGAGCATCCATGACTCGACAAGGCCAAACCACGACAAACCATGCACAGGCTAGTGGAGCCTCCAACAGGGTTCGTCACAATCAATGGTTATTCAACTATTTTGAATTTCGATCCCAGCCTATCTACCAAATCACTAAATATGAAGGAATGTGTAGCCCTAGTATTAAATAAAACATGTATGGGAACATTTTAATTGGAAAGAATACCTTGAATAACAACGCTCTTCATTTCTTTTTCTTCGAGGAAGTACTCGACGAAGTCGGAACAACATCCAAAGCATAAGCCTTCACCACCTATTTCTACTATGGCGGTTCCAGACAATTCTTCAGTATAAGTCCTAGTTTGCCATAGTTTTATCTCATCTTCTTCCTATCATCTTTGTAATCTCTTATTAGGTGACCCTTGGCCCAACAACCATAAACATATATGATCTCATTTAGCCTACTTCTGAGTGTTATTTCCCCAAGACTACTTCCACTTTTCATTTCATTTCTTCTTGTGTCCACTGCTTTGTTGTGAGTTTGGCTCTTCCTTAGCAACAAAAGTTGATTTGGAATTGGGGTATAAACTAACCTGGTGAAGAGCTAAGTATAAACTATCTTGATAAAGAGCTTTCTCGACAAGTCTCTCAAATGCCCCATCGATATGACTCGCTAATTTTTCCCTCAGGTAATCGTCCAAAACTATTATGAAATTCTCATTCTTTCTCAATGGAGTGTCAATGAAAGACATCCCGTACTTTGATAAAGTATCAAACTAAGCAATATATTCAAACACAGACATATATCCTTTCATCAATTCAGCAAGTTTCCTAAGTACTACTGACTTCTGAGCAGCCGAAACGAACTTATCCTCAAACCTGACCTTGAATTGGTCCCAAGTAAGCTAATCCTATGGTATAGTATTGTAATGGCATTCCCCAGTTCGTGGCCTCCCTTAAAGCTGTCTAAAGGCTAGCTTTCTCTTCATGGCATCATCTACTTCATTGTCACCAAAGATACGCTCGTAGGTGCCCAATCAATCTTACACTTCGATAGCCAACTCCATTCCAAGGAATAGTTTTCCTCCGAAGGTGGAGTAATCTTTGCATAACTTGGCAAGCTCAGCCCTCGGTGCCTGCACTTGAGCACCATTATCAATGGCAACATTTGGAGTGGCCGCTTAGGCATTTTGAAGCAAGTTTTCCATCATTATGTTGAATATAGCCTGCAAGTCATGGTTATTAGCCCCCGATCCTACTCCTTCCTTAACTCTAGAGATGAAGTTCCTTATAGTGTTTCTCGTTTGCCAGATCATTCTATATCTAAAACAAGAATGATTAGTCTCTTAGAAAGAAAACTATATTAATGGTACTTTGTGTGTGCATGCAACTTATTTACATATATACTACTATATAATCTTCAAAACTAAAATATATAACAAGTGTGCACTTACTCGTATATACGCACACACACTCTCGATCTAGTCTAAGGTGATATCTCCTTCCCTATCTCTATAGGACCATGGTATCACCTTAACTTAGTCATGTAACCTAAGCTCTGATACCAAATGTAACGACCGCCTACCCCATTGACACTCAATGAGATAATGCTCTACTTACATGCCCGACTGATATAGAATAATCGTCAAGGTTTTAAAACGAAACAAAACATCACAAAACCTATTACATATCTCACAGTGCATGGAATATAATATAAGATACATCATAGATATAGAATAGGAGAGATAGTAACAACTAGGTGATCTAAATATTAGAGTACAGATCCACAAAGTTATATAACAAGTAATAGAGTTTATATAAAACAAATTAACTCAAATAACTGTCTTACAATAATAAGCAAGCACTGTCAAGGGTCCATTGTGTTGCATAATGGAATGAGCATAGAAATCTATATATAATACAAGAGCTTCATCCAGCTCATCCTTTTCACAACTACTAAGTCGCACCTAGATGTGCTGTCGAGTCTATTCATTTAAAAATGTCCGAGATTATAAGAAGAAAAGCATAAAACTCTAAGTCTGGCAATAGTCTGGTGTGAGCGATAAATAAGTCTCAAAATATTATACAAGTCGATATAGTAAGGAACAAAGGTTTACGAATCATACCTATCATATCCCTACAACCAAAGAGTTAACGCATAATAACATAATATGCTACTCTATGAACACATTAAGGGTACACTACAAACTAAGTGTAATGACAGGCATCCAGGTATCCCTAATGACATCCCTAGAGTGATAGACTATGGAAGAACAATCAAAACAACCATTTTAACTCAGTACCAACATGAATAAGTCGGACTTTTTGACTTAGCGAATTTTTTGATGCTACTTGAACTCCAAACTCTTCCCATGCTCCAGAACATGTCCTCTAAGTTTTCATCTAATTCCGACCATCATTGCCTTCGATTCATCCAATTTTCCAACCAATTTCCTATGTATCTAAAACACTAGCAAACAACATTAAAGAACATACAAACATGGAACAATATAAGTGATGATGTCAAAAATGGGCATCAACACTCAGTAGAATCTCGGAGAGATTAAATGATGAATGAAATTAAAAACATCGAAGAAAAATAAAATGAACACACAGATTTTTATAGTGGTTCGGCAATCTTGGCCTACGTGCACTTTATATTTTTATTGATCTTACACTAGACTATGATTACAAGATTGTTTGAATCAGCCAGGATCCATTAATACAAGAGTGATGAATAAAAATGGCAAAGTCTAGGTAGCCGAAAGAAGAATCCTCCTTATGGAGAATGAACGTTGTATTTATAGGAGAAACCGTGCATGGGTTTGGCTGAAATTTTGCAAGAAGAGTCTCTAGATCCTTAAGGACCTACCATAATGATCGGTAGCCCAGGTCAATATATTGGAAAGATCGGGCAAAGTTTAGCTTATCATTATTTTGGCCTCTGATTGATGTACGATTGATAGTGTAGGCTCCTCATGATGTAAGTTATTTTCTCTTCAAATTTCGTGCAATTCCGATGTACATTTTTTGAGCTACCGCATTTTTCGTGAAACTATGGATCGTTCTAACTGACTTTGTATGATCGTCATGGAACAATCGGTATGTCTTTCAAAGATTTGGAAGATACGTCATGTGATCATTTTTCGAGCTCCATTCTTCATTATATTAATGCTCTAAAATTTTAAAGTGCATTAGCTTTGTAGATTTTAAGATATTGATCGATCTTTGTCGATTTATGCTGTTTTATGGTTTGTTTTAGATCGATCCTTTTAAATTCTTCATTTGTCTATAACTCGAGCGTATGAGTTTCGATTAACTTGAAATCTGAAATGTAGCCTCAAGGGGACTTCCTTGCCACTTCATATTGATTGCACCTTGATCGAGACCCGATCTTATTATGCTTGACCATCGTCCATAGTCTTGTATATCATTGATTCTCAAGGTTTGTAATAACCGCTCATTTTTAGTCAAATCTATGGTATCATGGCCCTTCAAAAAGGCGGGAAAACAATTTTCCGCCCGTAGTACGTCTTGTTTGAACATGACGTGCTTTGAATTACCACTAGCTTCAATCATCACAAAGGATTCCATTCAGTTTATTGAGTAGTCGCTATCCTTTCGTTGAGTCGTCTTTACTGATAGTTGCATTTCATTCTGTTCGTCATGACTATTGGTCGATTTTCAACAGTATAAATTCATAATTGTATTATATATGTCGCTATCCATGTCCAGTTCTATGAGGTAGTAAGCTTTGGCTATCTGATCCAGTTTTTTTCTAAGAACTCCGGGTGGAAAATCAATTTCTATCGGTTTCAAGAAATCGAATTTTTAGAATATACACATGCACATTCAGGTACACGTTCTTATCATTGGCTTCCGGATGTATTTGTACGCTAATGAGTTATCACCAATTCCTTATAGCTTAATTGCAGTTAGCTTGCAATTACTTGTTTATATATATATGAATAATCATATATATATATATATGTTTGTATATTTATATATATATATAAACACACACATATATATTTTAATGAAATAAGTGTCGTAATAAGTCACTCGATGGCATGGGACTTTAAGTTCTACAAGAAAGATGGCTTTAGAGCTTAAGCAAAGACGAATGGAGTATGGCCAGTCGCGAACTTATGGGTGGTTCTATAAGCTCATATTGCTGTTGGGAGTTCATCCATCCACTTGCCTCTAGCTTTTTCCAAATTTTTCTTACAACACCCCGAATTTTTAATAACATTATTCGAGAGATTTAATTAGATAAATTAAACATAATAATGTAAATATTAGTGTGATAAGGGGACTGAGATTTGAAAATTCAATAATGGTCGAGCTTGTATGAATAAAACCCTAAAAGAATGGGCATAGAACGGTTTGTTGAATATGCGAGTATATGATTTTTGTTTGATGATAATAAACATATATATATATATATATATATATGTATTCATTTAAATGTATTTGTTAATGTACTATTTTATTTTTCACATAATTAAATAAATATTTGCTGAATAAAATAAATAACACAGAGTTTAAATTCAAATAGATATTTTATTCAAACAAGTATTTATTACAATTTTGAATAGTACAAACTTGATCTCTCACTATATATATACAAATTTCAATTTCATTACAATTTCAATCACATCATAATTTTTCATTTACAAAGACACCTCAATACATATCACTCATTAACTCGTATTTATCTTCAACTCTATTCCAGATTGAATCCAGCATCTGAGCTATCTGCAAAAATACACACTGATGCAGTAAAATTAAAAAAGAAATATTTGGGCAGTATAAAATAAAATGTGTATTTTTGAAAATATTATTTGCCTCAGTTATTTGGGTTGTTCGTCATTTAATTTTGAATTCATCATACACGAACAACTTGTGACATGCATAGTGTATCACTGTACATGCCATAAGGCCGTGCACATCGATATGCGCCTGATAAAATTACAGGGACAGGTGAACACAAGGTCAAACACAAATTTAAAGTCGAGTTCAACTCAAGTGAAATCAGGATACGAGCAAAAGGTAAACTCGAGCTTTAAGCTGGATTCAACTCAAGTGCAATTGGAAAAACAAATACAAATGTACAAATGCAATAAAATGGTCGGGAGAAACCTCACAGCACACTTGTATACATTTATGTGAACCAGATAAGTACTTAAAGTGCGAATGCACAACTAGAAACATGAATAACACAGCATACATACACAGTGCAGAAGTGATGATCTACAACTCAGTGCAGCACAACCAAACTGCCATGGCTCAAAGACAAAAAGCACACGATACACATAGTATGGTGAAGCAACTCGACTACAACAACTTAACCAAACTCAAGTGAATATGCAACATGCACTTAAGAAGTGATGCATTGTAAATACAAGTACGACATGTACAAAGTAAATGCAACAGTGGATAGTACAAGCTCAACTACAACCATACATATATATAGAGCTGACATGACACAATGAGTACATGAATATGTACACAACGATAATTAGGCAACAATACAGCATGGCACAAAGGGACAGACCAAACTAATTTACACATGACTCAAGATTTTCAAAGTTCAGTGAAACTAGAGGCAACAACAAGCCAATGATCAAACAAAATGAAACCCAACTCCATAAGACATATACAGGTGCATTGAATCACACAACAGCTCAAATGAGCAACTGCACATGACCGAACCAGAGTCCATCATAAAACAGGGAACGAGCTAAATCAAGAAACTACTAGTAACAGAGTCAAGTATCATTTTTTGAACAAAGACATCTGCAATTCGATATCACAAAATTAAAGAAGATGATGCCAACAGAGAAAAGAAAAGCAGTTCGAACTGAAATAATGTCGGAAGGGATTTCAAAACAAAGTCAAAGCCGAAGTCAAAAATGAACGGAATCGAATAGTCAAAGTCAGAGACGTGGTGACCAAGCCGTTGAACAGAGCAGTTCAAAGCCATGAGAATCAAGTAACAAAGAATTATACGAATTTGAACAAGTCAGTACAAATCATAACATTCATGCAAAATCAAGTGGCCGAGACAAATCAATAGACGAATTCAAACAAATACATACGAATGAAATTATAGGGGATTAAACCCTATATAAACCCAATCATCATCGGCCAAAAGATCATTCGAGTTCAAGCAATATCACAGAGCATAACATCAATTAGGAACTCGAATCAAAGTCGAGAGTAATATAAATTGAAAATCAAACACACATACCGATTCAAGCATCAATCAAACTCGACTTAATTTGAAGGAGCTGTACGCAAATTAGAAGACAAGTGATCGTCAAAGCAAGTACAAGAATCATTTCGATTAATCAACAGGAAGCGGCCTCCTCGAAATTGCAAAGCCCTAATTTTATCAGAGAGAAACGAACGAGCATAAAGGAAGCCGACATTTTTTCACAAACAAAAGAAACGGGGCGAACAATATGAAAGGAAACAAAAGGAGGCTGCCCATTTTTTATTTTAAAGGCTTTACTTTATCTAAAATTAGGGTTTAATTGTTTTTAAATTGTTTTAAATTTGTATTTTTCTTTTAAACAAGTGTAATTTCTAGTCTTGTGACCAGGGGACGAATTACGGTGGTGTAGTTTGAGAATTCGCAACTCAGTGGCTGAATTGTGGCAGGGTTTTGAGTGTAGAGTTAAGTTACTCGATAGCGGGTGTCGCGAATTTACGTGTGTAAGCGTCTGACTACTTAATTTCTAGCAAAAACCTTGGGGGCAGCACGTAGGCAGAGTTTTGCCGAAGCTGGGTCAATTTTGTGTTGTTCTATTCCTACATTTATTATTCTACTATTATTTGTGCTGCTACTATTCTGATATATCTATGTTGAAAATATTTTATAGACTTCCGCATTAATATTTATAATTAATATTATCACTCTATTCAGCCCCCCCCCCCTCTAGGGTGAAATCGATCCTATAAATGGTATCAGAGCTAGGAACAAAAGTCATTTTTGTTTTAAAAAGTTTGATTTTTCAAAGACCATTTTTTTATAAATTTGAATTTTAAAATGGCTAGTTTGCTGAGGGTTGGTCCAGTATTATCCCTTCTATTTTTGATGGAACGGGTTTTTTGAATTGCAAATTGAATATGGAATTTTATTTAAAATCTGTTAATGTTAAATGTTGGGATATTATTGAAAATGGGTGTGATATAACAGATGAGAAAATTATCTTGATTAATGCTCTTGCTATGCATATATTATATTCTCGTATTGATCAAGATAATTTTAACTTTATCTGTCATTGTGAAAATGCATGGGAAATCTGGAATACTTTTGATGCAATATATAGTTCAAAAGTCAACATCAATGAGAAATCCTCTACAATTGATTCAGTTAAAAAAATGTGCTTAACAGGACTGGTAAAAGACAATAGTTATGAGGATGGTGATGATGGAGTAGTTGAGCTAGCACTACTTATAAAGAGATTCAAAACGTGGAACCACAAATACAGAAATCCAGCTCCAAAACAACAAGTGAAATGCAGAATAGTCAAAGCACTAGACAACCCAGAAGAATGGGATATCATCTGTCACAAGTGCAACAAACTCGGTCACATCAAGGCAAATTGTCCCCGAATTCAACTCGACCAAGAAAAGAAATAAAAAAGAAGTTTTGCAACCACGTGGAATAAAAGTGATGATGATTATAAAAGTACTAGAAGTGAGAGTGAGAAAGGAGATCTGTGCCTTCGAAGTGATATAACTGATAGCTATGATGATAAGCCAACCGAGGTATCAAAACTTACTCACTCAGAATTACTTATATATTTCCACGAAGTAAATGGTTATTTTGAACGACTTAGGGAGAAGTATGCTAAACTTGAATCAGAAAGAGATAGTTTGATAGAATCAAACAAACAGCTTAATCAATTGGTTAAAAACTATCAAACTAAGAGCCTTAAGTGTGATAAGTGTCCAACTTTCGATGAAGATATTTAAAAATCAAAAATTAAAATTAAATCACTTGAAAATGAAATTCTGATTTTGAAAGAGAGTGAAAATACTAGGAGAGAAAATTCCATTAAAAAGTGCACACAATTATTGAACGAAAATGAATCTCAACGACTTTAAGAAAATTTTCCAAAGGAATCGTTGATTATGTTATTAGGAAAACAAACTTTTAACATTGTTAGACAAGGACTTGGGTATAATCAATCTGAACGTGCTAGAAATGTAATTAAACAAGTCAATTCCATGTGCACAATTTGTAGAAATTTAGACACAATCAAAATAATTGTTTGTATAGATCCAAACACGTGAAAACTATTCCAATTTGGGTTCCAAAAGGCACGAATATAAAACCCTCAAAGTTATACAAATCTAGGTGCCGAAAGGAACATATATAAATTGTTTTATGTCTCCATAAAATTATTTTTCAAAATCAATTGCCAATAACAACCATGAATCTATAAAAACAAATAGGTCATAAAAATCTTTTATCGTTTAGGTATGGTGGCAGGCTAAGAAACAACAAAAAGTGTTATCTTGATTCTGGCTGTTCTAGACACACAACGGGCAACAAATCATAGTTCCTTAGCCTAGTACAAAGGTGGTAGAAACACAATGAGCAACCACGAAAAATTGTCATAAAGGTAAAATAAGTAACAGTATATTCATTTTGAACGATATATTAAATGTGATAACCTGCACCATAATTTGAATTTATTCGGCCAATTATGTGATTAAGTTATGAATGATGGTTTTGATTTTGACTTTTTCAAAATTGTTGGCCAAATTATTCTTTTATGCCAAGAACACTTTAATAATCTATAGAGTCTTTGAACTACTTTGTATAGATTTAATTGATGATAATACATTTGGCTAACTCTATATTCGTGGTTTTGTTTACACGGTTTCAATTCAAATTCAAAAGATGTAAAAATGATTTCAAAGCATTTGATGCAACATCACGGTCTGGTCTATGACATCAAACTAATGATAATCTCGAGTGAAAGAAAAACTCAAATGCACATTACACTGGTAATCTAGTTGGTAGAAAAATTACTAGTATAACGTGATTTATGTTGAGACATTCAGTAACTGCATCGTTTGTTTTTTCAAAGAAAATATCTGCATATTTTTCATTTCAAATAATTTTCAAACTGTAGACATTTTTCTGAAACCCCTTCTAGAAAATCATTTTTTTGTTGACCTTGTTTCAGATTAGTCATTTTAAAAAAATTTGATAATTATTTTTGAATTTCATTTTAAACGACTACATTGACTAATATGACTCCCTAATGATTATCGAAAAGATAAATAGTGGTTGAAAAAGTGACGAGTGTTGATATTAATTATATATTATAACTTGAGACAGTATAATTAGTAAATTTCTTTAGAAACTTAAACAAGAGTTATAAAAAAATTGTTGGTAAATATTCCATGACTATTTCTATTTCTATCATATTTCTATCGACCATCACTCATCATAATCCAATATGGTATGTCAATATGTGGTATTTTAAATGGAAAATCATTCGTTTTTCATTTCATTATTTTTTTTAACATCCAAAGTATTCACTCTCATTTAAAAGTCCTCACGGTTATGCATGGGTGAATTACTAGGAAGTTTTGATTATGTGCTTCCATGCTCATTTAAAAGTCCTCATGGTTATGCATGTATGGAATGCATATCAAAATTGATTAATCAAATAGACAAGTTGATTCTAATCCCATTTAAAAGTCCTCATGGTTATGCGTGGTTAGAAGATACTTGAATTTAGTTTTTAATAAAAATTGAGAATACCACTAATCTCATTTAAAATTCCTAACGGTTATGCATGGTTAGTAGATATTCAAATTCCTAAAGTAAATATACCACAAGTAGACACAACTATATGGTTTTATTTAATGACATCATTCCTATCATTCAAAGTGGAATATGCATCAAACAGAGTATTTATGATTTTTGTTTGATTTTTTATTAAAATTTAATATTTATACTCGATTGGGGATTAATGTTGTATTAATGTCTATCACTTTATCTTTATTTTTCTAACACGATTATTCTTTTGTTGATAACAAAAGGGGAGAGAAAAGTTAAGATTTTGGAAAATAAAGGTCAAATATTTTATTTTTTTATTTGCATCTAGGCTCATTTGCATATTTTTCTATTTACATGCATATATGAAGGGGAGCTTGTGTAGAGAGGAAGCATTTAAATGGGGGGAGCAAATTGAATGATCAAATACATTTAATATATTCAAAATCTTAAATATAAGTTTGTTATCATCAAAAGAGGGAGATTGTTGAATATGCGAGTATATGATTTTTGTTTGATGATAATAAACATATATATATATATATATATATTCATTTAAATGTATTTGTTAATGTACTATTCTATTTTTCAAATAATTAAATAAATATTTGCCGAATAAAATAAATAATACAGAGTTTAAATTCAAACAGATATATTATTCGAACAAGTATTTATTACAATTTTGAATAGTACAAATTTGATCTCTCACTATATATATATATACACACACAAATTTCAATTTCATTACATTTTCAATCACATCACAATGTTTCATTTACAAATGTACCTCACTACATATCACTCGTTCGCTCGTATTTATCTTCAACTCTATTCCAGACTGAATCTAACATTTGAGCTATCTACAAAAATACACAATGACGCATTAAAATTGAAAAAGAAATATTTGTGCAGTATAAAATAAAATGTGTGTTTTTGAAAATATTATTTGCCTCAATTATTTGGGTTGTTCGTCATCATTTAATTTTGAATTCATCATACACGAACAACTTGTGCCATGCACAGTGCATCACTGTACATGCCATAAGGCCGGACACACCAATGTGCACTTCATAAAATTACAGGGATAGGTGAGCACAAGGTCAAACCCAAATTAAAAGCTGGGTTCAAATCAAGTGAAGTCACGATACGAGCACAAGGTCAAACCCGAGCTTAATGCTGGATTCAACTCAGGTGCAATTCGAAAAACAAATCCAAATGTAAAAATGTAATGAAATGGTCGAGAGCAACCTCATAGCACACTTGTATACATTTATGTGAACCAAACAAGTACTTCAAGTACGAATGCACAACTGGAAATATGAATAACACAGCATACATACATAGTGCAAAAGTGATGATCTACAACTCAGTGCAGCACAACCAAATTGCCCAGGCTCAAAGGCACAAATGACACACAATACAACATAGTAGTATGGTGAAGCAACATGAATACAACAACTTAACCAAACTTAAGTGAATATGCAACATGCACATAAGAAGTGATGCACTGCAAATACAAGAAAGACATGTACAAAGTCAATGCAACAGTGGACAGTACAAGCTCAACTACAACCACACATATATACAGAGCCGATATGACACAATAAATACATGAGTATGTACACAACGATAATCAGGCAACAATACGGCATGGAGAAAATGAATAAACCAAACTAATGTACACATTACTCAAGATTTTCAAAGTTCAGTGAAACCAGAGGCAACAACAAGCCAATGTTAAAAAAAAGGAAACCATACTCCATAAGACATGTACCGGTGCACTGAATCACACAACAGCTCGAATGAACAATTGCAGAAGACCAAACCAGAGTCGATCATAAAAAAGCGAATGAGCTAAATCAAGCAACTACTAGTAATAGAGTCAAGTATCATTTTTTGAACAAAGACAACTGCAATTCGATATAACAAAATTAAAGAAGCCGATGCCAACAGAGAAAAGAACAGCAGTTTGAACCGAAATAATGTCGCAAGGGATTTCAAAACAAAGTCAAAGCCGAAGTCAAAAAATGAAAGAAATCGAACAGTTCAAAGTCAGAGACGTGGTGACCAAGGAGTCGAATAGAGAAGTTCAAATCCATGAGAATCAAGTAACAAAGAATTATACGAATTTGAACAAGTCAGTTCAAATCACAGCATTCATGCAAAATCAAGTGGCCGAGATAAATCAATAGACGAATTCAAACAAATACATACGAATGAAATTGTAGGGGATTAAACCCTATATAAACCCAATCATCATCGGCCAAAAGATCATTCGAGTTCAAGCAATATCATAGAGCATAAAATCAATCAGGAACTCGAATCAAAGTCGAGAGTAATATAAATCGAAAAGCAGACACATGTACCAATTCAAGCATCAATCAAACTCGACTTAATTTGAAGGAGTTGTACGCAAATCAGAAGACAAGTGATTGTCAAAGCAAGCACGAGAATCATTTCGATCGATCAACAGGAAGCGGCCTCTTCGAAGTTGCAAAGCCCTAATTTTATCAGAGAGAAACGAATGAGCATAAAGGAAGCCGACATTTTTTCACAAACAAAAGAAACAGGTCGGATAATATAAAAGGAAACAAAAGGAGGCCGGCCTTTTTTTATTTTAAAGGCTTTAATTGTTTTTAAATTGTTTTAAATTTGTATTTTTCTTAATTTCTAGTCATGTGACTAGAGGACGAACTACGATGGTGTAGTTCGAGAATTCGCAACTTGGTGGCTGAGTTGTGGCAGGGTTTTGAGCGTAGAGTCATGTTAGTCGATAGCGGGTGTCATGAGATTACGTGTGTAAGCGTCTGACTACTTAATTTCTAGCAGAAACCTTGGAGGCAGCATGTAGGCAGAGTTTTTCCGAAGCTGGGTAAATTCTTTGTTTTTCTATTTCTGCATTTATTATTCTGCTATTATCTGTGCTGCTATTATTCTGATATATCTGTGTTGAAAATATTATATAAACTTCCGCATTAAATTTTTATAAATAATAGTATCACACTATTCACCCTCCTCTATGGTGAAATCGATCCTACACGGTTTTATATGCTAATTAATAAGAACATAATGCAAGGCATTACCAGAATTGCCACCACCATAATCTCATAACCCTTAAACCCACCATCCCATTTCTCTACATGTTCATATTTCATTATTCAAAAACATAAATCAAATGCTCAAGCCGGCCATAACCCAGGGGAAAAGAAGGAAAAAATCCATCAAAAGCTAAGGAATCAAGCAAAGGGAATTAATCAAAGATCCAATCTGAAGTCCCTTATCCTAAGTAAGGCGAATAATAATCTAAACCATCTCTATTTTGGTTTTGAAGATCATTTGATTTCAGGATTAATTTTAAATCTACTGATATGCTTGGATTTCCTGATATGCTATATTCAAACAAGTTTGTTTTATAAATGTTTTATTCGACTTTAAGGCTAAATCATTTATATTGGGTTTCAAATGCCATGAGGATTTAATATGTTATGTAAACATTATTATGGAGATGAGTTAAATTTTTCATAATTATCCAAGCTACGAATAATCTATTATGAATTTTTAAAGGAAAATATGAAAAATTAGGTTTAGAAATTAACTTTGTTAATTATATAAAGGAATTTGGGTCCGAAATTAATATATATTAGATAACATATTAAAAGTAAATTTCTATGATTTTTGGGATTTTTCCTAAGAAATTAACCATGGAAATTAAATTAATTTAGTTGAAGGACTTATATGTTTTAATTAATTTGATTAAGGGAAGGGCTTCTCTACTAATTGTTTTTAATTAAATCTGAAATGAATTCGGCAGTATTTTAGGAAAAGATTTTTTTAAATTTATGGCAAGCAATTGAAGTTTTACAAATAAGCAATTTTGTTGAAAAGCATTTACCTAAAAAGGTAATAATATAGTTTTTGTTCAGAAGCATGGTTTCTCCACTTCCAGTAGTAAACTTTCGACCATGTACCTTTGCCCCCATCTAAGTCGAAACCAAAACACATCGTATCAATGCTTTGATACGTAGTGGATTGGAGAAATGCGGATGGTATGGAGTCGAAACGGTACTTTCGAAGGGGTCGAGGCCAATTTAAATAGCTTTCGAAGGTCCTTGTTTTACTATACAAAGAAATGCCGCTGGCCTTGTTTTGATAAAAAAAAAGGCTTCCGAAAGGGTTTAATATAGCTTTCGACGAGGTTGCCGCCTTTTTGTAAAATGGGTAGCTTTCGAATAAGTTGCCTTGTTTTTAAATCTTTGCTTTCAAAAAGGTAGTTTGAACCCAATCAAAACCATGCTGCCGCCTTTATGCCTTTCAAATGGATTGAAGTCATCAACGAGTTCAAAAGGTAGCTTTTGTTGTATAATTGTAATAAGCCACTTCCAATGCTTTTGAAAAGGCTCCAGCAGCCATTTATATTAAAGGTTTCGAATGCAATGACTTTGAAAGGAGTTTCGAAACTACCCTTCCATATGTTTTACTTAGATTAAAGCTTTCGAAAGGATGGTTCCAAAGCCATCTGTTTTATCCCAAACTCTTTTTAATTGTTCCGAAAGGGGTACTTTTGTTTGTATTCAAGTAACACCCCATATTTTTGGTAACATTATTTAGGATATTTAATTAGTCAAATTAAATAAAATAATATGTTGATTAGAGGATTGAGATTTAATTTTAAATAAGGGTAGTCGTGCCATTTAAGCAATGAATTAAAATAAGAGTTAAAATGAAATAGAGGAGGGGTAAAATAGGAAATATGGCATTCCTATATCCATAAAGCCTTGGCTGCATATCCAATACACGTTTATTCCATTTGAAAATTTTTAAAACCTAAGGTCGGCCACCATTAACAAGAGTAAGAGGAAGAATGCTAAGAAAGAAGATAACTCAAATCAAATCCATTCACATCTTAATCTCTACTAAGATGAATAATGTTTACATCTCATATTTCTTTTATTTTCGGTTTTAGGATGAAATCTGAACCTATTTGCAATGATTTTCTAATTTTTTGAATGATGGAATGGTTATATAACTTGTTGATGAATTATTGTTGTTCATATTGAAATTATGATATTTTTAAGGTGAAAGCCCTATATAATGACATCTTAATGCCTTGCGAATTTTATGAAGATCAAAAGTGATATTTCGAAGATGGGTTTCAAATTTTAGAGTTTTTATGGAATATATCTGAATTTTCTAGTAAACAAAATGTTATTTTGGGTTAATAATTATTTACAGTTACATAATAAAAGGTTTGGGTATGAAATTTTTATATTTTGCAAAACATATTAAAAGAGATTTTCTAGAATTTTTATAGATTTTTCCAAAGTGTTTTAATGGATATATAAAATTATTTAAGGTATGGACTTGAGTGTTTTATATATTTATAAAAGAAGAAGGGGCTTTTTGCAAATAATACAAATAGTTAGCTATGAAAATTACAGCACTTTTTAGTGGTAAAGAAAAGAGGCAATCAATTAAAATTTGACATGTAAAGCAGGTTATTTGAAAAGAACTATTTGCTAGATACTTTTTACTGTTTTAGTGCTTTTGGCACCTGCTTTCCCCTAGGCTTTCGACCAAGTCCCTCCACCTTCAACAGCATCGAAATCAATGCGCATGGTATCGATACATTGATACACAGCGAATTGGATAGAAGGCGAAAGGCATGACGTTAAAACCATAAATCTCGAAGGGGTCGAAGCACGACTTTGCTTTTAAATTAAAAATGCGTCTGCTTGCTTTCGACTAAATGGGTTTCGACTTAGTTAGCTTTCGACTGGGTTTAATGGATTTAAAGAAAATGTTTCGATTGGGTTGCGCTTTTGTTTTAAATGATGGCTTTTGACTAAGAAGCGTTTGACTTAGTTTTCGACTAAGTCAAATGGATTTTAGGTTGCACCCTTGTTTTTAAACAACTGCTTTCGACTAATTCAAAACCTTTTGCTGTCGCCTTTTTACCCTTCGACCTAGATGGTTTCGAAGGGGTATTTTGTTTTCTAAAAATTTGGCCACTTCTCCAATGCGTTCGAAGGGATGGTTTCGTCATCGCTTCTTTACTTAGGAAATGGTTTCGAAATAGATGCTTTCGAGTTAAATGTTTTAAAGACCCTTTCTCTATGATTGAATTAAAACCCAAATAGTTTCGAAAGAGACAATTTTAAATGGTTTCGAAACAAATGCTTTTGACCTTAATGGGTTTCTGATCCTTTTGTTGTACTTGAAGGCATAATCCAAATGGTTTTGACCGAGATGATTTTCAAAGGTTTCGAAGGAATAAATTTTTGAACGGTTTTGAAAGGTTTCCACATGTTTTAAGTTGAACCCAAACTGCTTTCGAAAGGATTGAGTTTTAACTGTTTCGAAAGGCATTTAATGGTTTTGAAAGGGTGGTTCCCCAGGGTTTCGGAAAGGATTGAAAGGAAATATTTTTCTTATGCTTTTGAAAGGCAATATTTAAAAGTTTTAAAGAGGGATGTCTAATGTTTTGAAGCTTTCGAAGGAAAGTCTTTTAATGGTTTCGAAACGTTCACTTTCAATGGTTTCGAAAGGGTTGCCTTCAAGGGTTTCAAAGGGTTGTTTAATGGTTTTAATCAAAAGTTTCGAATGTATTAATTAGGCAATATAGAGCCTAAGTATTTTTAAGTTAAAAAGGGTTTTAAAACGTTTTGGAAGGATATTTAATCCACATTAAAATTCATCAACATTATTTTGAGTAAAGTATATATAACATGGAAAAATAGCTTAGAGCAAAGCTAAAAATATATTTTCCTTGTATAAGTATGATTTAAAATGTTAAATCATTTTGAAAAGGTTTTCAAGGAAAAAGATGAAGGCTATTTTACCCTAAGAAAATGATTCGGACAGATAGTCCATTTTGATTCGGACAATTAGTCCAGTTTGTGGACGGTTAGTCCAGTTTGTGGGCAGTTAGCCTAGTTTTCGGACAAATAATCTATTTATTACTTATGGACAGATAGTTCGTTAGTTACCTTATTATAGCTTAATGGACTTAGCTATCATTATCTTTATTATATAAGCTTGATTAACTGTTTGGTTGTAGGAAAGGATTTGCAAAATATATGTTTGAAAGAGGATACTAATGAGAGGAAACCCGTTCTACTAAGCGGCATGGTCTCACTTAATATCAGTAAACTAAGATGTAACAATATTATTCACACTAGGCTTTATGTTTGACTCGAAGTTTTTTGCTTTTCCCTTAAACTCTCGGGTGCCCATAATTGATTTGAATAGGCTAAGGGGTAAGGTTTTCAAGTTTAGGAATTTTGGCGAATAAAGCTTTAGAGACGAACAGGTGGTTGATGAATAGCTAATTAGGAGTTACAGATCATTTTGTTTAACTCCGCTGTGTATTATGTCAGATTGACTATATTGCTTTGATCAACTAAGGGGCATTGTTATATGTCGCTGTTGGCGTGTTTTTGAAATGATTATAATTAATCTTTACCTAGGAAACGATACGAGATTATGTAACTTGGGTATGAATTCATTTTGAAATGTAATCGGTAAAATGTTGTTTTTGGAAATCTTTAATTTTGTTCATATTCAAGTGCATTTAATATCATGGATACTATTAGCATTACCGTATTTTGTACCCAAAAGTTAATACTATGGATGAATGTAGCATCCGTAGCACTTAGCTTTTGGTCTCTAGATACGGGATGTTACAATTCACTTTGACCATAAGGTATTTTTAAGATTAAACCGAATGGTTCCAAAAGGGGTACTTTCAATGGTTTCGAAAGGGGTACTTTCAATGGTTTCAAAGCTATGCTTTTATAAATAAGCAAGTGACGCTTTAATACTTTTGAAAGGTATGTTTGATGCTTTCGAAAGATATGTTTGAAAGTGTTTCGAAATGTATATGCTTAGTGTTTTGAAAAGAAGATTTGAATGCTTTCGAAAGAGGTTTTTCAATGGTTTCGAAAGTAAAGGTCTAAGGTTTCAAAAGCCTTGGTTTTCAAAACAAAGAACCCAATCTCATTTTTAAAGGAAAAACTTATGGCACTGTAAAAGAGCTTTTAAATAGCTTTAAATTTGGAATTTATTAAGAACCTTTCCTTGATAAAATAATAGGTTAAAGGGATTAACCATGTTTCAAGTGAAAAGCGATTTCGAGGATACTAAGCCATAAATGTTGGTATTATTTTTGTGTATATGCATCTTCTATAAATATATTCACTAAGTAATAGACCCATAACTGTATTTCGGGGAGTAAGGATAGAATAACCAAGTAGGTTGATCCAAGTACTGAATATAAGTTAAATAACTATGAAATGAATAGAGTTGCATCCAGGAGGTCAGGTAGACCAGAATATAGGATGCCCAAAGACTAATTAAGAAGTTGTTAGTTTAAGCAGGTTCATAATGAACCCATCAAAATTATGTTTAAAGAGAGTTTTAGGAAGGGGCCAACAGGTTTGTAGTGAACCCATGAAAACTATAACCATATTAAGTTATTGATAGAAGTCAATAGGTTCATAGTCAATCCATGAAAACTATGATATAAGGAGAGTTATTGGAGATACCAATAGGCTCAGGGAGAACTCATGAAATAGTTGAATGAAGTTATTGGCAGGGGCCAATAGGTTCTTATTGATCCTATGAACACTATGAGATGAACGGATAGTCCATAAACTTTAAACATGTTATTAGTCAGCCCATGAAAATTAATAGGTTAATAGTGACCCTAAAAACTATAACCGAGATAGATAGTTAAATGAATGGGGACGGAAAATCCAAAATAATTTGCTTGTTTGCATATAATTATAATATTTTAAATTGCTATGTTTTAACCATTGTTGATGCAGGAGCACATTTTAAGTTTATTATATACTTTTGGATAGGATACTAGTGAGGGAAAACCCGTTTTGCTAAGCGGCGTGATCTCATTAGATATCTAAATAGTTTAAGATGGTAGGTTATTATTCATACTAGGCTTTATGTCTGACTCAAAGTTTATGTTTTCCCCTTAATCTCTCGAGTGCTTTATTAACTTTGAGTAGTTTGAGAGTTGAGGTTTTTAGGTACCTCTTTAGACGATTAAGATTCCAAAGACATGCAGGAGGCAAGCTAGTTAGTAGGAGTTCATTTCTATTTTGATTCCGTTGTGTTTTATAGTAAAGGCAAAGTTGTTTAATTGCCTAGATATATACTCTGATCATCCAAGGGGGCATCTTCATATGTCGCTCTTGGCGTATGTTGTAATTATTATATTTTCTCTGAATGTGGTTCTCAAATCTAGAATTATGCAACGAATATGTTATGAATTTGAAATGGAATGAGAAAGTTGTTTAATGATTTTAAAAAATTTCCATATCCATGTATTTTTGTTATATCAATGTACCTAACATTACTGGATTTGGTCGTCGATGATTAATAACTACAGATGATTGCAGCATTTGTAGCAGTTAGTTTTAGGCCTCCAAGTGGTGTATGTTACAAGTTGGTGTCAGAACATAGGTTTATGAAAACTTAAAAGAAAATTAAAACCTAAAGGATTTTTTTAAACATAACCCAATGAACTAGAAAATAAGATCGGGATTTGGGTTAACGCTATAGTAACGTACTTGTATTTGATATATATGTGTATATATAAGTACGTGTTCCCATCTCTCTTAGACCGTTCTTTTGTATCTTACTAAGACTCGTATGCAGATTTATGAGAAAGGAAGATTGGAGGCAAGAAATAGAAGAGAAAATCTTATTGGAGGAAGAACCACAATAAATGAAAATGTTTGACCTAATACCAAGAGGAACCTAGGTCGACAGGCTAATGCTAATCAAAATGCAGATGCAAATATAGGTGCTGCAAATCCGCTAGTGGATATGTGGATGATGTATCAGTTATTTGTCAATCTAATGCAGGCTGGAGCAGTTGCAAGAGTGGCTAGTAATGTTGGAGGAGCTAATCCCATCACTCTAATTAGGAATAATTATGCTAAGTTGAGCATGGATTACACCAGTGTTAACCCGCCTTTTGGCAAGGCAGTATACAGACGGATTTAACCCCATAGACTTCATGGTTATCGATGTTAGGATATCATGGATTTGGCTTTAACTGATGGACGGTTAATCGACTACGGATAATAATAGGAAGCCGGGATTAAACATAGTCGATGTATAAATGATGCAGGGTGCTTGGAAGGTGAATTTTGGCTTGAAAAAAGAAGGATCGTCATAGGAGAACTCAGTGTAAAAATGGATCGGCATGGATTGAATTAGCATAGCCCAACATAGGAAGGAAGGGCATGATTGGGCTCGGCATAGGAAGGGCCAGCATGGGGGGTTCTGCATAGTTTAGCTCTTAGGATGGTTAGATGTGCTTCAATATATATAAGGATCAGCATTATTTGATGAATTAAAGAGGTTGGAATAGCCTGGTAATACCAGAAGGATCGACATCATCTGATGGAACCCAAGGGATCGGTAAGGCATGAAGCAACATAGTAGGGATCAACATGGGAAGGACCAGTATAGCATTCAGGTTATGGAAGGATCGACATCCTCAGGAAAAGAAGGGATCGACATTTTTCATGAGGGAGTAAGGATCGACATTTACATGGAGGATGGGTTGGCATGCTTCAAGGTGGATGGATTGGTATAGTTTGTTGGAAGGCAATGGGTCTGCATGCTTCAAGGAAGGATCGACATTGACTTAAACGAAGGAATAATGATCGATAGTGCTAGGCCGATCACTATCTTAGATGAATTGGGCATGCCGATCATTATGGTGGACTAATGTAGGTGAGAAGACCCTGTAGCCGAAGTTTCACCTATAAATAAAGCAGGCACGGCATCAGAAAAAGGGCCTTTATTTTGTTTCTCTTCATCTTCTACCTACGGGATATTATACCATATTCATTCTGGAATCTTGGATTGTAACTGTAATCAAATTTCAGTAAAATAAAAAGGATTGTTCTGGAGTGGATGTAGGCCAGAGTTAGCCGAACCACTATGAATCTTGCTCTTTTACTTGTTTTCATTTTAATTCGATTATTCTTCATATTATATTCTCTATATCATATACTATCTGTGATATGTAACTGGATATTAGTGCTTTCACGTATAATTGGGTGTTGGTGGTCAATTTTAACGCCAAAATTTTGGTGCTTTCACAGAGAAAGCTTGCACCCTTGGATTTGGAAGTTAGGATCTTGGATTTGGAAGTTAGGAACTTGAATCTAGGAAGCAATGGCTAGGCAATCAACAAGGAGACAAAGAATAGAGAGGAGCCATCATGAAGGAAGTCAGGAGGCTTCCTTAAGAGCTAATCAAACTTCAATCTTCAATACTAGATATGAGATGGAAACGATGATGGATGCTATGCAGGAAAGGATGCTAAAGAGATAAGAGGAAATGATGTAGAACCTACTCTGACAGATTGGACAAGCTGGAGCACAAAACCAAGGGAATGGAATAGCGGGAAATGCTGGAAATATGGATTATGGAGTTGGAGCAACAGGAGTAGAGGAAGTCCAGAATCAGAACCAAGGAAATGGAGCAAACATGATGCACGATGGAGTGGAGCCACCAGGGGTAGCCCCTAACCAACTAAGATCGATTGACGAAATATTAGCCGATCGATCTAGAATGATCGGTGCCGATCGATCTAAAACGATCGGTGCTGACTGATCTGCACTCGAGGGCATGCCCTCAGGTCATGTGAACTTGATTGTTGGATGGATACTGGATGGTGCTATGGATTTTGGCATGGACCAGAACTTGGATGCACGTTCGAAAGAGGATAATCGGGGGTTCCCTCATGGACTCGGAGGCATGATGGAAATAATGACCGAAAACCACCTATGGATGCGGGAATAGCTAGAAATTGGAATCCAAGACTTGGATCGAAAATTAGAATGCTTAGATATGGATTGAAGCAACTAGGGGCAAACGCCGATTAAGTAAAATGGAACGACATTACTCCCTATGGAACTGGGTGCACAGATTTGGATGGCTTTGAAAGGAATTGGATAGCGGTGATGGAACATGAGCAGCCATCATCCACCATAAATCGGTGCGATCCCGGCTTAAGGGCACAGACCATCTCTCTTTATTCGGGTGGCGTAAAATAAATAACTAATATACTTTACACTAAAACGGCTAAGTCACTTACATATGTACTAGATCAAGGACGGTCTCTAGACATGCTATGAGATGGCAATAAACCACCATAACTAATTAACCTTAAAACACTTGGATCGTACTGCTGCGATAAACAACATGGGTCGTGGTTGTGGCCCCGACCGAAGAGATGAGACAACAACCACAAGGTGCGAATCCCTTCCTCGGAGAGCGACAGGATGGGTTCGTACGCGGATTAAGTCCTCGACTGGGGATCGAGGCCAGAGTAGGATACCCTAGGGATCAAGTCCTCGACTGAGGATCAAGGCCGGAGTAGGAAACCCCACGGATCAAGTCCTCAACTAGGGATCGAGGCCAAAGTAGGATACCCTATGGATCGAGCCCTCAGTCGGAGAGTTGAGGCCTAAGAATAGAATATAACAGATTGTTAGGTATGGACTATGCTTGGCAAGGGGTAGGTCGCTTCGTCGGAGAGCGACATGATCGGCCTACTCAAATCGTCGAGTACGGATTGTGCTTGGTAAGGACCCAAAGAGGTCTAAGAATTTAGATTTGGACCCGGAGTGGTCCCAGATTTGGATTAAATGACCCAAATACGTGTAAGGATTTGAATATGGACCCGGAGTGTTCTTGGACTTGGATAAAAAGACCCAGAGAGGTCCACATCGGTCTATGGATTTGGACATGGACCCGGAGTGGTCTTGAATTTGGATATGGACCCAGAGTTGTCCTCAATTTGGATAAAGTGATCTGGAGAGATCGTGGATGTGGCTAATGGATTTGGCATGGACTTGAATTTAATATCGACACGGAACAGTCATTGGTTTCGCTGATGATCCTGAGCGATCAAGAATTAAGATTGGCAAAGGATTGGATTCTTGGTTGGATAATATAATAATCGAAAGATTATGGACTTTGAATTTTGGATTTGTGGTAATTCAAAACATGCCTTCCTACCGCAAGGCATGTTTTGGGGGTAAAATATTAACCCACCTTTTGGCAAGGCGGTATACAGGCAGATTTAATCTAACAGACTTCATGATTATCGAGACTAGGATATTATGGATTTGGCTCAAATGGATGGATATTTAGTTGACCGCGGATAATAATATGAAGCCAGGATTAAACATAGTCGGTGGATAAACGATGCGGGGTGCTTGGAAGGTGAATCTTGGCTTGAAAAAGGAAGGATTGGCATAGGAGGACTCGGTGTAAAATACATCGGCATGGATAGCATATCCCGGCATAGGAAGGGATCGGCATGATTGGGCTCGGTATAGAAAGGGGCAGGCATGATTGGGATCGACATGGAATGTGTTGACATGGAGGGTTCGATATAGTTTAGCTCTTAGGGTTGGATAGATGTGCTCTAATGTATATAAGGATCGGCTTTGTTTGATGAATCGAAGGGGTCGGCATAGCCTGGTAATACCAGAAGGTTCGGCATCAGCAGATGGAACCCAAGGGATCGACAAGGCATGAAGCAGCATAGTAGGGAATACCAGAAGGTTCGGCATCAACGGATGGAACCCAAGGGATCGAAAAGGCATGAAGCAACATAGTAGGGATCGACATGGGAAGGATCAGTATAGTACCCGGGGTATGGACGGACCGGCATCCTTAGGAAGTGAAGGGATCGGCATTTTGCATGAGGGAGGAAGGATCGACATTTTCATGGAGGAAGGGATTGCACGCTTCAAGGTGGATGGATTGGTATAGTTTGTTAGAAGGTAATGGATCAGCATGCTTCAAGGAGGGATCTACATTGACATAAATGAAAGAATAACGATCGGTCGTGCTAGGCAGATCATTGTCTTAGACAAATTAGGCTTGCCAATCATAATGGTGGGCCAATGTAGGCGAGATGACGCTGTAGTTGAAGTTTCACCTATAAATACAGTAGGCATGGCATCATAAAAAGGGCCTTACTTTTGTTTCTCTTCATCTTCTACCTAGGGGATATTCTGCCATTTTCATTCTAGAATCTTGGATTGTAACTATAATCAAATTTCAGTATAATAAAATGGATTGTTCTGGAGTAGACGTAGGCCGGAGTTAGCCGATCCACTATAAATTTTGTCCCTTTTACTTGCTTTCATTTTAATTATTCTTCATATTATATTCTCTATATCATATATTATCTATGATTTGTGACTGGATATTAGTGTTTTCACGTATAATTGGGTATTGGTGGTCAATTTTGATGCCAACAACCAATCATGGTGGGAAGCTGCTCGTGGGAATGGAGGATGCCATAGAAGTTGAGAATTGGGTCTTGCATTGTGAGAGGATCTTTGTTGATTTAGGATTGAATGATGAGAAAAAGAGGAGACTAGCCTCTAGACAGTTGCAGGGAGCAGCGCTTCATTGGTGGAATAATGTTACTATTGGTGTTCCTGAGGAAGAGTTGACTTGGGCAGAATTTCGAAGAAGATTCGAGCAAAGGTTTTTGTCTGAGGTTGCTAAGTCAACATTGATTAAAAAGTTTATGGATTTGGTGCAGGGAGATATGTCAGTAATTAAGTAAGCTACTAAGTTTGATGAGCTTTCTAGATATAGGTATACTACCATTGTTACCATCATTGAGAGGAAAGAGAAGTTTATTTGGGGATTGAGGCCCGAGATTGCTAGGGCGACCCTGCCACATCTCTGTAATCCTTGTAATGATATAGTGGAGATGGAAATCCGACTTGAGGAAATGCTTGCTACTTATGGGAAAGGAAAGCCATCTGAATCGTAGGGTTCTCACGAAAAGAAAAGGAATTTCTTTAAGAAGAAGGAAATCCAGAAGGGAGAAGCTGCCAAGAATGCAAAGGCTGATCTGATTTGCTTTAAGTGCGATAAAAAAGTTCATTATGCTCATGAAGGCAAAATTGGCAAAGAGAAGAAGGCCACAGGCAAGAAGAGTGTGAAATGTTTTACATGTGATCTGGTTGGGCATTATTAGAACCAGTCAGAGCGAACATGACAACAGTCTTTGCGGTTGGAACATTATCAGCTAGGCCAACTACAACTAAGAAGAGAAAGACTATGATGGAAGGTACACTTTTTATTCGAAGTATACTAGTTAGGATACTTTTTTATACTGGTGCATCACAGTTATTTATACATGTCAATGTTTGATTGATAGGTTATGTTTAGAACCCACCTCTCTTGTTACTTCCTTAAGGTTTGCGAATATGATAGGAGCGTATGCAACTCTGGCAATGAGATGTGACCATTTAAAACTTGATTTGTTAGGACATAAGTTTTCATGAAGTCTGTATGTTTTTGATTTCGTAGATTTCGTGACCATTTTGGGTATGGATTGGTTGGGTAGATATGAGGCTAGGATATTTTTCTAGGATAGGGAAATACCATTAAGACACCCTGATAGTCATAGCCGAATCATAGTCTCAATGGAGAATTCCGACCGAAGTGCTTCTGCTTTGTTGAGGGAGATGGAAGTGGAAGAAGAGTTAAGTCTGGTTCGAGTAGAAAGAGAATTTGCAGATGGTTTTTGAGCTGATTACAGGACTACCACCAAAACGAGCTATTGAGTTTTGGATAGATCTTGTGTCAGGCGCTGATCCAAGTTGTAGACCGCCTAAGAGGATGACACCGACCGAAATAAAGGAATTGAAGGTGTAGCTAGTGGATCTAGAGGGGAGAAATTTTATTAGACCAAGCAGTTCGCCTTGGGTAGTGGCCGCGGTGTTATTGGAAAAACCGGATGGGTCATTGAGGATGTGTATCGACTATCGTAAGTTGAACGAGAAGACAATTAAGAATAAGTATCCTTTATCGAGCATCAATGATCTCTTTGATCAATTATGTGGAGCCAGAGTACTTTCCCAATTGGATTTGGTGATGGATTTCCATCAGTTAAGAGTAGCAGAGGACATTATTCTATTGACAACATTTTAGGCTAGGTATGGTTTGTACAAGTGGTTAATGATGCCATTCGGGTTAACGAAAGCACCTATTTTCTTCGTGGATCTGATGAACCGAGTTTTCCAAGAGTACTTGGATAGGTTCGTGTTAGTGTTTATAGACGAGTTTTAGTCTACTCTAAGGACGAAAGAGAGCATGAAGATTATCTTAGAGTAATACTTGAGACACTGAGGCAGCATCAGCTAAAAGTGAAGTTTTCCAAGTATAATTTTGAAAGAAAGAGATTCAGTTTCTTGGTCACGCGGTTTTGGAGAACGGTTTGTCAATCGATCCAGATAAGATCGAAGTTGTTAATAACTGGAAGAGAATGGAGATAGTAATTGAGATTACAAGTTTTCTTAGACTTGGTGGCTATTACCGGAGATTAGCTAATGATTGCTCATGGACAACAGCGCCTCTGACTAATTAACTAGGAAGGACATGAAGTTTGCCTGGTTTGACAAATATGAGGAAGCATTCCTTAAGTTAAAGCGTTTGTTGATATTTGTGTTAGTAGTTCAAGACAGAAACAAGGGTAGGTAGTGTATACCGATGCATATGGGACTGGATTAGGAGCTGTGTTGATGCAGAAGGGTAAAGTTATTGCATATGCTTCGTGACAGCTTAGACGCATGAGGTGAGATATTCTACACATGATTTGGAGTTGGCTGTGGTGGTCTTCGCATTGAAAATATCGAGACATTATCTCTTAGGGGAGAGATTTTGTGACGACCTGGAATTTCTGGATATTTGAATTTAAAATATTTAATTGATTTTAAATATTTGAAAGTTAGTTTAACTTGAATTTCAAATATCACTGTTTATTTGGAAATTAAATTATTGAATTTAATAATTGGAAATTAATTATGATAGTGAAGCTGGTTAAAAATATTTCAAGGGTTGGAAAACTTATATTTATAATACTGGAGATAATAAGAATGTTAAAAGTGAATTTAAAAGAGTTTTGTTCAGTTTCAAAAACATATTGTTTAAATTGACATTTAAAAATAGCCTTCCGAGGTATAGTCTCAGAATTCAATGAAACCAGTTCCATTGAATCCGTAATAGTGTATTATTATCGGATTTCAATTTTCGTAGTGTTTGGAGTTGTTGAGTGATTGTACAACAGGTAAACGCGTCGAATTATATCGAAATTTTAATATAATAACTGGTCCAAAAAGTATCTTCTCCGTACGATCGATTTAGGCCTCGAAACCTTTTCCATTGCATTTAGAATAGGAGTTTAACATTATAAACGTCTGGCGACACATCTCGATTGGAGATCGAGATTTTGTGTTGCGATAATCGAGACGATTTAAATTGAATTTAAATTTAAATAATAAATAATATTATTGCATTAAAATATATGTCAATACCTTACATACACATATAGAAATTTGAAGCACGTGTTCATCTGGTTAACACGCGTCTTATTTTCTTTTAAAAAATAAAAATTAAACCTATTGTTTGAAATAATAGAAAAAAAATTCCTTTCTTCATAATCTAGCCTCTCAAGCTCGATAACTAAAAATGGCCGCATTATAGTCGAATTTAAACCTTCCAAATCGAAATCGAGAAACCAAAAGAAAAATTATATCCAGATCGAGTGAAATGGCGTCCTCCTTAAATTTTCGATCAAACGAAGTCGAGTCGAATTCATGTATATAAGAAATTTTGCAACCCTTTCCGTTTCTTTCCTCGATTCAGGAATCATTTGAAATTCGAGGGCGAGTTAATCGAAGATATCGAACTTCGCGAGTCTGGGGATAAGGTTGACGTCTTCGTCTTCGGCTGTAGGTAAGTTAGGCGCTCGTGCGCGCATGGGAAGTTTCGAGTTCGAACGTTGCCTTAGGGTTCATGAAGATGAGGGAAGCTTCGATCAAGATCAGGTGATGGCGACTATAACAAGGTACGTGTTTGTGATAGGTCAATGGAGCAGTCGCGATTTCATTCAGGCGGTGGGCCGACTCAGGTGGGGATTAGGCAGTGAGGTACGCAATCTTTTTCAATTTGAAATTTTTTAGGTATATATTCACAGTAAAGAAGATTTTCTGTTTGTTAATAAAAAAAATATGGTACTCTGTTTTAAACTGGAAAGGGATATATATAAATAATTATAGTGAGGTGATTAGGATATATGTTTCGGCTTGGATTTAATAAATTATGTATTTGAATATGTTAAAAAAACTAAAGAGAATAAAGTAAATATTGCATAGTAAGATATTTGAAACAATCTTGTTTATTTGATATATAGGGTTGAAAAGAATTTTATTTTTATTAGAATTTAATATATATATATATATATATATATATATATATATATATATATATATATATATATGCATGCAGGATTTTGAGAAAGTACATGAATTTTAAATGTTGAAGAGTTGTGTAATTAATTTTAAATATAGATTATAAACCTACTGTTTGAGTTTAAAGTATATTAAGGCAATTAACTTGTTAATTAGCTTACTTATTTAAGTCACTAAGGATAATTTATTAAAGGAAATTAGTTTAAATTAAATTAATAAATGGTAATTTATTTTCCGTTTAATTCAAATATTAATAAATCATGAATTGTTTATACAAGGTCCAAAATCACGAAGAATAGTCGAGATGGGAATGGATTGCAAACATCAAAAATCAAAAGTGAGTTAATCCCACTCATTTGGATTATCGATAAATGTAAATAGTTAAAATTTAAATCATTTGTTGATTGCTTGAATTGAATGATTTATTATCAATCTGGATGAATATTATATAGCAGTGTATATATATATATATATATATATATATATATACTGGAGTGATTGATTTCCCGCATTTAATAGCGGATGAGACCCTATGCGCCCCGCATAATAGTGAATGACCCTTATACTGCGATATCCTACCTTGAAGCGGGATTGGTATTTTAAATTGTTGTGCTAACATCTGTAGATGCAGGGAAACAGGTTGGAGGGATCCAACTGGATTCCTCAGATATCGGAATTTGTTTTCATATTCTGTGATGTGATTTACTGATAATCTGTATAGATTATATTGGTAATTGGAATTGTTGAATGCTACGTTTGGCTGAGTATATTTTGGAATTCTAATTTATCAAAATATAAATGTTAGATTTTGAAGAGAAATAAAAATGAGAATTTTTAAGTAAAATAATTTTAGCTAATTTGGATAAATTCAAAGGACGGAATTGGGAAGGTATAAAGTTGATTTTTAAATTCTAGCAAATAAATTCCGATATGGGAAAAGAGATTTTTGAATATTGTTAATAAATGAATTTTTAAGCTTAGTGATATTATTTAAAGGGATATAGGATTTGTTTTTAAAATTCAAGGTTTAAATTAGTTTGGGAAAGATAAAGAAGAATTTTGGAAAAGGTATAAAATTGGTATTTTTAGTTTAAAATAAGTTTTTTCAAACCATAAGTATAGAAGTAAATCTGAAATTAATAAGTTTTGAAATAAAATTTTGAGCAAGTAAATAAATTTATTTTTAAAATGGAGTTGGTTTTGGAAATTGATTTGAAAACCAACTAAGCGTTGAAATTGTTTTCAAAGGATAATGAGAATTTGAAATTTATAAACGGGGTTTATAAATAAAGTGAAGATTTTCAGTGGATAAATTTGAAAGTATAAATTCACGATGGGAATTTATAAAGGAATGAGTGATTTGTTTTAAAAATAAATGGTGGTTTATTTTTAAAGGTGTGGGAAAGAAATTTATGGTTTTGGGATGTAAATTGAGATAAATCGAGAAGGATTTATTAATTGATTAGATGGACTATATTGGGATGGAAGTGTATTTTACTGAAAATGCCAAGTATGTTTTCAAAGCAGATTTATAAGTATAAGTTAAAAGTTTTAAAGTTGTTTTAAAAGAATGTTTTTGAGAAATTATTATTTAAGTGGCTTAAAATTTTAAAGGTAAATATTTATTAAATTAGTTTTAGTAGTAATTATTTTATAAAGGTAAATTGGTATTATGATTTAAAAGATAATTATTAATATTTATATTTTATAAAGTAGTTTTATTTTAAAGATAGTTGGCTCAAGTTTTTAATTGAAAACTTGTATAGAATTTCATATCTTTTATTTTAGGAATTATTTTGGCTTAAGCTTTACATAAGAAATTATTATAAAATTTCATAACTAGTATTTGAAATAAAGTATTTTAAATAATTTTTATTTTTATTTTAAGTGTTTTAACATATATATATTGGATAAAGTGATTTAAATTTATTTTAAATCTAAGTATTGAGACTTGGTGATTTCCAGTGTGGAAATCAAATAATTGGATGGGAATCTATTCCACGAGAGAAAAGTGATTTGAAAACTATTTTTCAAAGGATCGAAATGTAGAAAAATATCTTGCGAAGATATTTTGAAATAAATAAATAGTTTGGAAATTATTAAGGCCTGATGTTTGTTTGTGAATGTTATTTGATAGTTAAATAACCGACTATCAATATTGGCCAATGCGTTGATCGTTTCGAAGAGATTGGGATCGGGATTTATTTCTTGAAAACCACTTCGATCCGGTTTGAACGTATTTGTGAGGAAGACACGAGCTTGGAGTCAAAGATGGAGCAGTGAAGTGCAAGGGCTAATCGCTACTAATCCTGAGGGTGATTCCAAAGTGGATGTAGTAGGAGTAGTGCCTTCGGTTCCATTCAAACCCGGAACGGACTTGTATGGATGAATGTTATCTGATCAACGTTAGGAGGATGGTGAGCATTCTAAGTGAATTTATGCTAAAAAGGTAACGCATAGCCTCGAGCCTCATCAACTGGGAATGGCTAAAAATGGGGGAGGTGCACACAAGGCTAAGTGACTAGCAACCAATTAGGGTAAGGTCACCCCTGTCTACATGTCCCTTTATTTTGGCAATGTGGGCGGTTGCTGATTCCAACCTCGGGGTGAACTTATTCGGACTATCCATTAAGGGGTAGCTCCGGTCTTGTGATGTGGGGGATCAGGGTGGATCCTCGGTACGGTTATCTAGACCATGTACTGTGATGGGCGGTACACCAGTAGCCCTGCCATTGATGGAAATTCATTCTCCCTATGTGCCTTTACGGTTTTGTTTGTAGAACCCACTTTGTGGCTAGTATTGCTGGAATTTAATATTGTAACAATTTCGGCTATTTGAATAAGTATTCGCATATAGACACTACTATATCAGAGGATTTTATAAGAAATTTTTTGGTTATTGTAAGGTAAAAACCCGACATGTTTATTTGTGGCGTGGTCTTATGAGATACCTTTGATTTCAAATGATTTTGAAAACTTTAATAATCCAATTGAGTGTATTTTCTCATGCTGGTTTTCTAGACTGACTCGGGTGTTATTTGACTATAATGCTCGGGTCAGACCGAGTTTTATAGGGTACAGATTATGGATGGACTGCTGTGGAGCTCAGGAGACGAGCTGGATGACAAGGCATATTTCCGTCGATTTATATTTCCGCCATGCAGTGTAAGTTGTATATTCAGCTTTGGAAGGACGAGATACTATAACTGTCCTGAATTGTGTTGTTGACTGTATTGTACTCTGATGATGTAATATATAAACAGATATAATTCTTTTTGTTTTAAAGATTAGTCATTTATCTATTATATATTGTTCCGCTGCGATTGTGAGATTCTGATATTTATTATATTTCTTCTTCTACCTCCTTCTTCTTTTACCCTAATGGTTTGGTTTTCCGGCATTCGATTTTTCGACATTTGATACAGTGGACATATTAATGTCGATTTTCGGGTGTCAAAAAATCGGGTCATTACAGTTGCTATCAGAGCTGAAGGTTAAGTGAGAACCTTGGCTCTGGTGGTAATTACTCATTAGAAATAAAGTCAGTGGTACTCTAAGAATGAGTTTGATCGTATTAATAGATATGAGCGCGTATTTGTTAGTGAATATAAAATTGTTTGTGTTGATTGGTTTGTTGAGTGGCTTATGGATTTTTGGTCAATTTGAGTAATTAACGTTAATGATAGGGATCTCTGAACACTTGTACAGAATAATTCGACTCGGTATTATTTTTAAAAGATGGTAAATGAAACAATTTTGCCCAAATTATTTTTGTATATAAAAGAAATAATTTTGTAAATTATTATAGTATATGGTTGCTTGGTTGTTAGGAAGTGATAGTATTAAATTATTATCATTACTGTGTAGAAATTAAATAACAAATTGGAAATCATAACTAAAAGATAAGAACAAATTCATATACAAACAAAGTTTGTAAATGTAAATCAAAAATGTGATTTATAATTAAAAATGAAATAAAAATTCCAGAATAATATTTGAATATGAATTGAAAGGATTTGGAATTTGAAATTTTGGAAATTAAATTCCTTTGGGTTTGAAAATGGTTTTCAAAGGTTTGGGCAAATAATAGTGATATTATTTCAGAAATATTTTTGAATTGGATATGAAATCTGGTGAGATTTGGAATATAAAAATATTTGGAATGATTTTTAAAGAGAAAAAGCACTGAACTCTCTCCAGTCGCAGGAAATAATTTCGGTGATGAGTGTAGCATCATCGAGATTAATTTTTGAGTTTCCAAGAGAGGAATTGCTACCCAAATCTTTTAAATTGGAGTTGTTTACAAATCTGGGTTTAGTTTTAGAATTCAAAAGATAATTTGATATGCCAATGGATTATATATATAATTGATTTCAAAAATGATTTTGAAATACATAAGTGATTATTAAAGACCCTAGAGTTTAATTAAAATGTTTAAGTGATGAGTTTAAACTCTGGAAGTTTAACTAAAAATGTTTATGGATTATAAACAGGTTTGGAAACTTATAAGTTTGGAAATTTGCCTGGAATGGAATAAACTTGTAAAAAAGTAAATGAAAATAAGTGTGAAAACAAATAAGCTGCAAGGTAAGTTAATTAATTGAAGTGAATTAAAAAAGTTAGCCAATAGAAGGTAAATAAATTGGAGAACTTATAGAATCTTGAAATCTGAATTAAATTAGAATGGAACTAAACCAAGTTAAAATAAAAAGTAAATGTTGAGGAAATAAATCTAAGTAGGCTAAATAAAGTTAGTTATTGGAAATAAAATCTATTAGATGGAAATGAATTTGTGAAGGAACAAATGAATTTAAATTTGTAAGCGAATGAAATTAGAACTGAATGTTGGAATTAAATTTGAACGGGAATTTAGTTAAGTAGGACTAAATAAAAAAATTAAGATTTAAAATTAGTAAGTAACTAATTGATTTAAATGGAAACCAATAAATTGAAATTGAATATTGAGATGATATTTAATTTAAAATTATGTAAAGTAAAGTAAAGTTGTAGAATTGATTCAAAGTGAACTAAAATAATAAGATTTGGAAATAAAATTGTTTGAAATTTTAAATGAATTAGTAAGGGGAACTAATTAAAGGAAATGACAAATTAAATATGATTTGAAATGAATTGAATTTTGAGGGAATTGGATATGTGAATTAAAATAAAGTGGATATAAAGGCTAAAGTGGTAAAAAGTGAATATAAGAAGTGTATAAAATATTTACATTGAACTTAAGTAATGGATGATGAATTTCTTAAGTAAATGTGGTATTGGGAAAATATTTTAAGTTAATGTTGAATAAAGGTTAAGTAAAGATTAAGTGTGGATAAGTAAATAGAAATTAAAATAAATGTGAATAAAAAGGAAATTTAAATAGCTAATAATCCATTGGAGATAAATATGTTGGATGTACGTATATTATTTTGTTCGCATAGCAATTTGATCCAAATTCGAGCACAGAATTTCAAGATAGTTATATCGATCCGAGTTGGGACTTTTCACTCGATTTTCGATGGCGAACCCTGGAAATGGATTTTTGACCGATTCTAGAAATTCTCTATCGTAATTGTGGCTATGAAAGGAGAATGACAGTTTTCGATCAAGAAATCAGATCTGAGTCCACACTAGGAAGTCAGGTGGAGGATACTAGTTCGAAAGTTAAATTGAGTGATCGAGTGAGCAATCAAATTTGGTATTGCATATGGATTGTATATGTGCATCGTACGGACTTGAATGAAATTGATATTGAAACTTTTGTAAAGGAAATATATAAAATGATTTTGAATGATTTTGGACATTATTGCAAAGTTGGATATACAGGTGTTTTAAAAAGCAAAAAGGAAATTGGGATTTTTGATTACAGAGGATAAATGAAATTTTCTTGACAAAGGTATGAATTTAAATTTCTGTATGAAATTTGATGGTTTTCTAGTCTAGTCACTTGGCCTTTTGTTTTCTTTTGTAATCTAGGGGCCTGTAGAGGCATTTTGTAGTTATACCAACCTGGCCATGCAAAGGAGACGCTAGCAAAAAAATTCGAAAATTTAAAGAGTTAGAAATTTTTAAGAAATTTGGATAATTTAAAATTTGGTTTTAAATTAAAATTTGAAATGGTTAAATAAGTAATGTTGTTTGGAAACTATGGATGAGTTTGGAAAGTTAGTAAGAGTCATAATATGTCTTTAATAAAAAGATTGTGTTGGGAAAGTTATTTGGAACTATTTGGATTGGGAAATAGTAATAGGTTATGGATCATTCTTCTTAGCTAGTAATTTCGAGGACGAAATTCTTTTAAGGAGGAATGTGATGACTCAGAATTTTTGGATATTTGAATTTGAAATATTTGAAAGTTAGTTTAACTTGAATTTTAAATACACTGTTTATTTGGCAATAAAATTATTAAATTTAATAATTGGAAGTTGATTAAGATAGTGAAGCTGGTTAAAATATTTCAAGTGCTTGGAAATTTTACATTTATAATACTGGAGGTAATAAAAATGTTAAAAATGAATTTAAAACAGTTTTGTTTAGTTTTAAAAACATATTGTTTAAATTGACATTTAAAAATAGCCTTCCAAGACACAGTCTCAAAATTCAACGAAACCAATTCCATTGAATCTGTAATAGTGTATTATTATCGAATTTCAATTTTCATAGTGTTTAGAATTGTCGAGTGACCGTACGATAGGTAAATGCACTGAATTCATATCGAAAATTTAATATAATAACTGGTCCAAAAAAGCTATCTTCTCCGTACGATTGAGTTAGGCCTCGAAACCTTTTCCGTTTCATTCAGAATAGGGGTTTAACATTATAAACGACCGGCGGCACATATCGATTGGAGATTGAGATTTTGTGTTGTGATAATCGAGACGATTTAAATTGAATTTAAATTTAAATAATAAATAATATATTTGCGTTAAAATACCGTGTCAAGATCTTGCATACATGTATAGAAATTTGAAGCACGTGTTCATCTGGTTAACATGCGTCTTCTTTTCTTTTAAAAAAATAAAAATTAAACCAATCGTTCGAAATAATAGAAAACAACTTCCTTTCTTCATAATCTAGCCTCTAGAGTTCGAAAATTAAAAATGGCTGCATTACAGTCGAATTCAAACCTTTTAAATCGAAATCGAGAAACCGAAAAAAAAAATATCTAGATCGAGTGAAAAAGCATCCTCCTTAAATTTTCGATCAAACGAAATCGAGTCGAATTCGTATACATAAGAAATTTTGCAACTCTTTCTGTTTCTTCCCTCAATTCAGGAATCATTTGAAATTCAAGGGAGAGTTAATCGAGGATACCGAACTTCGCGAGTTTGGGGATAAGGTCGACGTCTTCGTCTTCGGCTGTAGGTAAGTTAGGCGCTTGTACGCACATGGGGGGTGTTTCGTGTTCGAGCGCTGCATTAGGGTTCGTGAAGATGAGGGAAGCTTCGATCAAGATCAGGTGTTGGAGGTTGTAACAAGGCATGTTCGTGACAGGTCAGTGGAGTAGTAGCGATTTCGTTCAAGCGGCGAGCCGACTCAAGTGGGGGTTGGGCAGGTACGCAATCTTTTTCAATTTAAAATTTTTTTAGGTATATATTGACAGTAAAGAAGATTTTCTGTTTGTTAATAAAAAAAATATGGTACTCTGTTTTAAACTGGAAAGGGATTTATATAAAATAATTATAGTAAGGTGATTAAGATATATGTTTCAACTTGGATTTAATAACTTATGTATTTGAATATGTTAAAGAAAACTAAAGAAAATAAAGTAAATATTGTAAAGTAAGATATTTGAAACAATTCTGTTTATTTAATATATAGGGTTGAAAAGAATAGAAGTAATTTATTTTCATATTATGTGATGTGATTTATTAATAATCTGTGATAGATTATATTGGTAATTGGAATTATTGAATGCTACGTTTGGCTGAGTATATTTTGGAATTCCAATTATTAAAATATAAAGGTTAGATTTGAAGAGAAACAAAAAAAGAAGAATTTTTAAGTAAAATAATTTTAGCTAATTTGGATAAATTCAAAGGACGAAATTGGGAAGGAATAAAGTTGATTTTTAAATTCTAGTAAATAATTCCGGTATGGGAAAAGAGATTTTTGAATATTGTTAATAAATGAATTTTTAAGCTTAGTGATATTATTTAAAGGGATATAGGATTTGTTTTTAAAATTCAAGGTTTAAATTAGTTTGGGAAAGATAAAGAAGAATTTTGGAAAAAGTGTAAAATTGGTTTTTTTAGTTTAAAATAAGATTTTTAAAATCATAAGTATAGAAGCAAATCTGAAATTAATAAGTTTTGAAATAAAAATTTGAGTAAGTAAAGAAATTTATTTTTAAAATGGAGTTGGTTTTGGAAATCGATTTGAAAACTGACTAAGTATTAAAACTGTGTTTAAAAGAGGATAAGAATTCGAAATTTACAAATGGGGTTTATAAGTAAAGTGAAGATTTTCAATGGATAAATTTGAAAGTATAAATTCATGAGGGGAATTTATAAAGGAATGAGTAATTTGTTTTAAAAATAAATGGTGGTTTATTTCTAAAGGCGTGGAAAAGAAATTTATGGTTTTGGGATGTAAATTGAGATAAATCGAGAAAGATTTATTAATTGATTAAATGGACCGTATTGGGATGAAAGTGTATTTTACTGAAAATTCCAAGTATGTTTTCAAAGCAGATTTATAAGTATAAGTTAAAAAATTTAAAGTTGTTTTAAAAGAATGGTTTTGAGAAATTATTATTTAAGTAGATTAAAATTTTAAAGGTAAATATTTATTAAATTAGTTTTAGTAGTAATTTTTTATAAAGGTAAATTGGTATTATGATTTAAAAGATAATTATTAATATTTATATTTTATAAAGTAGTTTTATTTTAAAGATAGTTGGCTCAAGTTTTTATTTGAAAACTTGTATAGAATTTCATATCTTTTATTTTAGGAATTATTTTGGCTTAAGCTTTACATAAGAAATTATTATAAAATTTCATAACTAGTATTTTAAATAAAGTATTTTAAATCATTTTTATTTTTATTTTAAGTGTTTTAAAATATATATATTGGATAAAGTGATTTAAATTTATTTTAAATCTAAGTATTGAGACTTGGTGATTTCCAGTGTGGAAATAAAACAATTGGATGGGAATCTATTCCGCGAGAGTAAAGTGATTTGAAAACTATTTTCAAAGGATTGAAATATAGAAAAATATCTTGCGAAGGTATTTTGAAATAAATAAATAGATTGGAAATTATTAAGGCCTGATAGTTGTTTGTGAATGTTATTTGATAGTCAAATAACCGACTATCAATATTGGCCAATGCGTCAATCGTTTCAAAGAGATCGGGATCGGGATTTATTTTTCGAAAACCACTTTAATCCAGTTTGAATGTTTTCTGAGGAAGACCAGAGCATGGAGTCGAAGATGGAGCAGTGAAGTGCAAGGGCTAATCGCTACTAATACTGTGGGTGATTCCAAAATGGATGTAGTAGGAGTTGTGCCTTCGATTCCGTTCGAACCCATAACAGGCTTGTATGGATGAATGTTATCAGACCATCGTCAGGAGGACGGTGAGCATTCTAAGTTAATGTGTGCTATAAACGTAACACATAGCCTCGAGCCTCATCAACAGGGAATGGCTAAAACAGGGAAGGTGCACACAAGGCTAAGTGGCTAGCAACTAATTAGAGTAAGGTCACCCCTATCTAGATGTCACTTTATTTCGGCTGTGTGGGCGGTTGCTGATCCCAACCGCGGGGTGAACTTATTCGGATTATCCATTAAGGGGTAGCTTCGGTCTTGTGATGAAGGAGATCAGGGTGGATCCTCGGTACGGTGATCTAGACCACGTACTATGACGGGTGGTACACCAGTAGCCCTGCTATTGATGGAAATCCATCCCTACGTGCCTTCACGGTTTTGTTTGTAGAACCCACTTTGTGGCTAGTATTGCGGGAATTTAATAACGTAACAATTTAGCTATTTGAATAAGCATTTGTATATAGACACTACTATAATATCAGAGGATTTTATAAGAAATGTTTTGGTTATCGTAAGGTAAAAACCTGACATGTTTATTTATGGCATGGTCTTACGAGATACCTTTGATTTCAAATGGTTTTGAAAACTTTAATAATCCAATTGAGTGTGTTTTCTCACACAGGTTTTCTAGACTGACTCGGGTGTTATTTAACTATAATGCTCGGGTCAGACCGAGTATTATAGGGTACAGATTCTGGATGGACTGCTATGGAGCTCAGGAGACGAGCTGGATGACGAGGTGTATTTCTATAGATTTATATTTCTGCTATGCGGTGTAAAATGTATATTCAGCTTCGAAAGGATGAGATATTATAATTGTCCTGAATTGTGTTATTGATTTTATTGTACTCTGAAGATGTAATGTATAAACAGATATAATTCTTTTTGTTTTAAAGATTAGTCATTTATATATTATATATTTGTTCCGCTGCGATTGTGAGATTCTGATATTTATTCTATTTCTTCTTCTACCTCCTTTTTCTTTAACCCTAATGGTTCGGTTTTTCAGCATTGGATTTTTTGGCATTTGATACAGTGGACGTATTAATGTCGATTTTCGGGCGTCGAAAAATCGGGTCGTTATAAATTTGAGCTATACATAGATCATAAGTCCTTAAGGTACTTATTCTCTCAGAAGGAGTTAAATATGAGACAACAAAGGTGGTTGGAGTTTTCAGCAGCTTATGATTTTTGTATAAATTATACGCCTAGGAAAAGAAATAAGGTAGCGGATGCTCTTAGCAGAAGACATCAAGTGTAATGTTAGCTATGTTGGTAGAATGGAAAAATTTATAAGCTTTTTCTACTTGTAGTGTGCAGTTAAGATTGACTGCTAGTTCTAGTCAGAACGCCGCCATGTTGTCATGTTTGGATGTTCGACTAGTATTAATCGAAAGGGTTGCTTATAAGCAGAAGTAGGTTCCATTATTAGCCAATAGAATTAGAAGAATTGAGGTGGGAACTGAGATCGATAATCTAAAGGATTTTAGTCTTGACCATAGGGTATGGTTGAGAAAGAAGAGATGGTTGTATGTTTAAATGTTGAGAATTTAATGAAAGAAGTTCTTAAGAAATGTCATTGATCTAAATTTACGATTCATCATGCAGGAACCAAGATGTATCAAGAAATGAAAAGGCGCTTCTATTGGGAAAGTATAAAAAGAGATGTTGGCTTATGAGTTAGGCAGTGTGCAAACTATTAACTAGTGAAGGTCGAACATCAGAAGCCGAGTGGGTTGCTTTAACCTTTGGAGATACCAATTTGGAAATGGGATTCGATATCTGGATTTTATAGATGGTTTGCCCAGGTTGACTAGAGGAAATGAAAGTATATGTGTCATAGTGGATTGGTTGACCAAGAATGCTCATTTCATTCCAGTTAAGTCAACCTGGACGACACCTATTTTAGCTAAGTTGTTCGTGAAGAACATAGTTAGACTGCATGGAATTCCTAGTAGTTTAGTTAGTGAAAGAGATGCTTTTTTTACTATTGAATTCTAGAAGAATCTATAGGATGTGTTAGGTACCGGGCATAAGATGAATACTGCGTATCATCCTCAGGCGTATGGGCAGATAGAGATGGTAAATAAGGTACTCGAGGATTTACTAAGAGCTTGTTTATTAGACTTTGGTGGATCTCGGGAAGATCACCTACATTTAGTTGAGTTTTCCTAGAATAATGTTTATCAGACTAGTTTAGGAATGGTGCCTTTTGAAGCTTTGTATGGAAGGCCGTGTAAATCACCAGCATGTTGGTAAAAAACTGGAGATGGATTACTCTTGGGTCCAGATCTGATTAGAGAGGAAAAAGAGAAGATTGAGTTGATCCAAGAATAGATAAAATAAGGTCAGTCTAGGCAGAAGAGTTACGCAGATAAGAGGAGTAAAGACCTAAATTTCTCAGTTGGAGATAAGGTTTTCATTAAGATATCACCGATGAAGGATGTAGTGCGGTTCGAAAAGTCAGGGAAACTGGCATCGAGATGTGTTGGTCCGTCCTAAGTTATAGAGAGTATCGGAAAGCTTACATACAGGGTAGAGTTGCCAAGCAGTATGGCAGGAGTCCATATTATGTTTTATGTGTCTCATCTTCGAAAGTATGTGCATGATCCAGAGACTACTATTCCTCCGACAGGGTTGGAAGATTTGATGGTCGAACCAAGTTTGACTTTTGTTGGACAATCAGTTTAGTGGAGTGACAACGAGAAAGACTGTACTTGGAAGACAACGGACATGATTAGAGATATTTATCCTGGTCTGTTGTGAGGGTATGTTCTATATATGGTTTTTGTAGGCTGTTGCTAGTGGGCTAGTATGATAGTTAGGAGCTATTACAGATGATTTCTATATTTAATATTTAGTCCTTACTGAATTTCGTTACTGAATTTCGACGACGAAATTCTTTAAGAAGGGAACCTGTGACACCCCTAATTTTTAATAACATTATTAAGGAGATTTAAATAGATAAATTAAATAGAATAATATAATATTAATGTGATAAGGGGAATGAGATTTGAAAATTCAATATAGGCTGAGCTTGATTAAATAAAACCCTAAAAGAATGGGCTTATGAATGGTTTTATATGCTAATTAGTGAGAACATAACGCAAGGGCATTACATGGATTTACCGCCACCATAATCCCATGACACCTAAATCTACATTCCATTTCTCTACACGTTCATAATTCATTATTAAAAAACATAAATCAAAAGTTCAATCGGTTATAACCAAGGAGAAAAGAAGAGAAAAATCCATCAAAAGCTAAGGAATCAAGTAAAGGGAATTAATCAAAGATCGAATCTCGAGTTCCTTAACCTAAGCAAGGTGAATAATAATCTAAAACATCTCTATTTTGGTTCTAAAGATCATTTGATTTCAAGATTAGGTTTAAATCCACTATGATGATTTCTGATGATGATATGCTTGGATTTCATGATATGTTATATTCTAACAAGTTTGTTTGATAAATGATTTATCCGATTTTAAGGCTAAAATCATTTATATTGGGTTTCAAATGCCATGAGGATTTAATACGTTATGTAAAACATTACTTTGGAGATGGGTTAAATTTTTCGTAATTATCCAACCTATTGATAATTTATTACGAATTTTCAAAGGAAAATACGAATAATAGGGTTTAGAAATTAATTTTGGTAATTATATAAAAGAATTTGGGTTCGAAATTTCTATATGTTTGATAACATGTTAAAAGTGAATTTCTATAATTTCTAGGGATTTTTCCTAAGAAATTTACTATGGAAATTAAATTAACTTTTAGTTGGAGGACTTATATGTTTTAATTGTTTTTAATTAAATTTGAAATGAATTCGACAGTATTTTAGGAAAATATATTTGTAAAGTTTATGGAAACCAGTTAAAGTTTTATAAATAGACAAGTTAGTTGAAAAGCGTTTACCTAAAAAGGCAATAATACAGTTTCTGTTCAGAAGCATGGTTGCGCCACTTCCAGTTGTAACCTTTCGACCATGTACCTTCGCCACCATCTAAGTCGAAACCAATGCACATGGTATCATTGCTTTGATATGTATTGCATTAAAGAAAAGCGGGAGGTGTGGATTCGAAACGGTGCTTTAGAAGAGGTCGAGACCAATTTAAATAACTTTTGAAGGTCCTTTGTTTTACTATACAAAGAAATCCCGCTTGCTTTATTTTGAAAAAAATGCTTTTTAAAGGTTTAATATAGCTTTCGACAAGGTTATCGCCTTTTTTGTAAAAAGAGTAGCCTTCAAATGAGTTGCCTTGTTTTTAAATTAATGCTTTCGAATGGGTAGTTTGAACCCAATCGAAACCATGCCGCCGCCTTTCACCCTAAGATCCACACCAACAAAGAGTATTACTACGTAATATTGTCTACTAGTACAGAGAATATGGCTGGTTAGGAGCGACCATCCATGAATTTTGTCTTAAACGAGCATCGAATACGTCGATTAGGTGTTTGGATTTTTTTCATTCTTCAAGGATCGATATACTCAATTCAAGCTTAACAAAAATTACAATGGCTAAGGATTGATTCAGAATAATATATAATAGCATAACAGTTCACAGATCACAAAACATGTACATATATGTATACAAACAGTGGAAACATATCAAGCGTTACATAAGTTCTGGCTCTTATGAACCACATATACAAAACATAGCCACAACAAAAGAATATACATGAAGGAGTCTAGCTTGGAACCAAAAGACTACTAATATACATGTACACTAAGTAGACTTGACAGTGAACTTCCAAAAGCATAAGCTAAACCAAATGACATCCATAGCATCCAAAAGCCTAACTTGAAATGAATAGGTCTGACTCAAGTATTATTTAAAATAATAAACGGGACAATCTAGCTTGAATTGGGGGGTTAGTGCATATATGAGGAGGTAAAACTCAAGTGTAATCAATAAGCCCATAGTGTGTGGTAAAAGCATTGTATTCAATATCGTACATGCAAGTAGTAAATGCATTGAGCCATAAAAACCCATAGTAAGGAAGTCCTCAAAGGAACTTGAATCATTGCATAAGAGTTTTCACCAAACTCCAATTATCAAAGCATAAATCTAATGATTAAAGCTTTCTAAAACATTTTGGTGAAAGTAATTCATTGCAAACTCAAAAGCCCAAAATGGCGAAACTCTTAAAAGATTCTTAAAATTCCATAAATATGTAATCACCAATATTTAGTTTACAAGTAGCTTCAGAGCTAATTACCTTAAAACATATTAAATAAGATTGGTGACAACATCATTATAAATTCCAGAAACTATCAAAGAAATTATGGAAAATCATCATAAAAATGGGCCCAAACTCGAACGGCTAGTTTATGCAATCCCGCATGTGCAAATAGACCAGAGGCTGTAATTCAGCCAAATGGTATTTCTGGCGATAGCATGGTGACCATCCTTTATTAATGTAGTCATATGTGGACCAAATTGGCATTCTGGCGATGGCATGGTGACCATCCTTATTATGACTAAGGAGTCGTATAAAGGCCAAGCTGGTATTCGAACGATGGCGTGGTGATCATCCTTTATTGCAACTCAATAGCACTAAGGCTATATCACGACTCGAAAGTCCTCGAAGGGCAAGTGTCATAAGCTTTCAGGTAATAACCAAATAAGTGACAACAATGCAACCTATACCGCACATTCTCACTCAAATATTTATTACGAGTTAGCCAACTTCACTTGTGTATGTCCTCAATCGAACTAGTCTAGAATTAACGCAAAAAGTAAATGCATGTGTCCTATACCACATATTTTACTAAATCGTTTAAATCTCTTTCTCGTTCGCTCGAAGAGTGCAAAAACGTGTGATTATAAGAAACTATTTTACTTTAAGGAAACTAGTTCTAAAATGATTTTCCGAAACATTATAGAAATTATTTTCTTTCAAAATCTCTTTACTATTGAGAAACATATATTTATATACACATAAAATGCTTTGGAAAAATATTATTACTGACAGAAATTGATTTACAAAATTTTAATTCAAAACTAGCTTTTAATCGAAAATTTCCTTAAGAAATCGTTTCCAAAACATGTGCATGAAAACATCAAATTCAAGAGAAATTAAATTTAAATCTTTTACAACAAATGCTTATGAAAATCATAAATTCATAGCTTAAACCATTAACAATATTTAGCTTCTGAATTCATAATAATGGTCACGAAACAGCAATTAAAACTGCACAAAATTTAACATTTGAACTCGGTACTGTGGCTTATTTAGCCAGTTTAACCCTTTAAAACCAAAAATCTGATAAAACATAAATCATAGAAGTTAAAGAGGATTGCCTTAGCTCGAAGTCGGAAAAATAATCACCTAACTTGGACTTACAGATCAAAAGTTATGGGAATTTCATTATCAGGACATAAAATTACAAAACTGAGTAATTCAAAAATCGACATGGTTGAAGCTTAAAGAGCCCATTAGACCCTTTAAAACCCAAAATCCGATAAATTATAAATGTTGAAGATGATTGCCTTAGCTCAAAGTTAGAAAAATAATCACCTAATTCAGACTTATGAATCAAAATTTATGGCAATTTCATTATCAGGACATAATATTACAAAACTCTGAACAATTGAAAAATTGACAGGGCTGCGGCTTAAAGATCCATTTCGACCCGTTAAAACTCAAAATAGTCTAGTAAAACGTAGAACACACGAGTTAAAGATGGTTACCTTAGCTTGAAGTTAGAAAAGGAATCACCTAATTCGGACCGACGGATCAAAAGTTTTGGCAATTTCATTATCAGGACATAAAATTGCAAAACTCTAAATAATTGAAAATTTGATTGGGATGTGTTTTAAATAGCCAATTAGACCTTTTAAATTCCAAATCTAATAAAACATAAAATTTGAAAATTATTGCCTTAGCTCAAATTTATAAAAAGAATCACGCAATTCGGACTTACGAATCAAAAGTTATGGAAATTTCATTACCAGGACATAAAATTACAAAGCTCTGACAAATTGGAAAAATGACAGGGCTGCGACTTAAAGATCCATTTCAACCATTTAGAATCAAAATCTGGTAAAAATCAAAACATAAAAGTTAAATGTGGTTACCTTGTCTTGATGTTAGGAAAAGAATCGCCAAATCCAAAGTTACGGATCAAAAGTTATGGCAATTTAATCATCGGGACATAAAATTGCAAAACTCTGAATAATTGAAAAATTGACAGGGTTGCGGTTTAAAGAGCTAAGTAGTCCCTTTAAATCCCAAAATATGATAAGACATAAAATATAAAATTTGATGATTTCCTTATCTCAAAGTTAGAGAAAGAATCAACTAATTCGAACTTATGGATCAAAATGTATGGCAATTTCATAATCAGGACATAAAATTAGAAAACTCTGAATAATTGGAAAATTGACAGGGCTACGGCTTAAAGATCTAGTTCAACCCTTTAAAGCTCAAAATCTAGTAAAAATAAAAACATAGAAGTTAAAGATGGTTAACTTAGCTTGAAGTCAGGAAAATAAACGCCTAATTCTGACTTATGGATCAAAAGTTATATCAATTTCATTATCAGGACATAAAATTGTAGAACTCTGAATAATTGGAAAATTGACAGGGCTATGGCTTAAAGATCCAATTAGACCCTTTAAATCCCAAAATCTAATAAAACATAAAACATAAAAGTTGAAGATGACCTCCTTAGCTCAAAGTCAGAAAAAAAATCACCTAATTCAGACTTACAAATCAAAAGTTATGGCAATTTCATTATCAGACCATGAAATTACAAAATTCAAAAAGCTCAAGAAAAAATCAACCCAAGGCAGAAAATGTACTATAACCATTTCTCAAGCAAATTCGCGGTACAGGAACATATAGAACTTCATAGATGCATTTCTTATTCAAGAAAGAATGTGAGTAAACTCACCTTACACAAAGATAGATGAAGGTTACAGCGAAATTGGTAAGCTATAGCTTCACTTTTGGCCTCTAGAATCTGGAATAGGAAAAAAAACATACATGCAAATAAAAAAAAACAGAAGTTACATTAAGAATTGTTTTTTAATCTTGATGAAATTTTTTAGGTTTTGAGATGATTACCTATTAAAATCTCTCAAGACACTTTAATTTTTCTCTTAATTTCGATTTGATTTTGGGATTTGATTTTGCAATTTGAAGAGGGAAAGGGGAAACGGGGTTTCTAGAAAAGAAGAAGAAGAGGATGGATATGAAAAGTGTACTTACTAAAAGAGGTCAGTACATTTATTCCCCTCTTATTTGCACTAATGGGTATGGTTTAGTTTCTCAACTCTACCCAATAGCCTAAATACCCTTATTTAATTCTGATTACATCAATTAATGTAAGTTTTAGCCTTATTAGCCTATTTATTTACAACTTTTTTTTATGTTTCAATCAATACAAAGTTATTAAACTTCAAGACACAAATGTCTCAATATGAAACATACATTTGGACAATAAATATAAATATTTTATTATAAACTTTTTTATCATTTTTAATTAAATGCTTTTAATTATGTTTTATTTAATAAATTGACAATTAATTCCAAAAATTACTTAAAAGTCGTCTTTTTGTCCATATTAACATAAGAAAGGATTATAAAAATAATTACACACTTTATAAATCAATTTTTAACAATATTTTACATGTTTACTTCCCATAATTAAAACAGTTATATTTAAACATGCCTTTAAAATAACAAAAATCACTATTTAGCAATAACTAACAAAATTATTGCTCTTTTCCAAATTAAAATCCTTTGTTATTGTTTTAATACAAAATTAACATAATATGGGAAATGGATTAAAGTCGTCAACAAGTTCGAAAGGTAGCTTTGTTTTATAAATGCAATAAGTCACTTCCCAATGCTTTCGAAAGGGCTCCAGTAGCCATATATACTAAAGGTTTCGAAGGCAATGGCTTTAAAAGAAGTTTCGAAACTACCGTTCCATATGTTGTACTAAATGATTAAAGCTTTGGAAAGGATGGTTCCGATGCCATCTATTTTTCCCCAAACTCTTTTTAATGGTTCCAAAAAGGGTAATTTTTGTTTGTATTCACTTTGACCCAAAAGATAAGTTTAAAGATTAAACTCAATGGTTTCGAAAGGGGTACTTTAAATGGTTTCGAAAGGGGTATTTTTATAAACAAGCAAGTAATGCTTTAATACTTTTCAAAAGTATGTTTTGATGGTTTCGAAAGATTTGTTTTGAAGTGTTTTGAAAGACATATATTTAGTGTTTTGAAAAGAAGATTTGAATGCTTTTGAAAGAGGTTTTTCAATGGTTTCGAAAGTAAGCGTCTGAGGTTTTGAAAGCCTTAGTTTTCAAAACAAAGAACCCAATCTCATTTTTAAAGGAAAAATCCATGGCACTATAAAAGAGCTTTTAAATAGCTTTTAAATTTGGAGATTTTGGAGAAGCTTTCCTTGATAAAATAATAGGTTAAAGGGATTAACCATGTTTCAAGTGAAAAATGATTTCAAGGATATTAAACCTTAAATGTTGGTATTATTTTTGTGTATATTCTTCTTCTATAAATATATTCACTAAGTAATAGACCCATAACTGTATTTTAAGGAGTAAGGCAGAATAACCAGGTAGGTTGACACAGTAGTGAATATAAGTTAAGTAACTCCTGAATGAATAGAGTTGCATCCAGGAGATGAGGTAGACCAGAATATAAGATGCCCAAAGACTAATTAAGAATTTGTCAGTTTAGACAGCTTCATAATGAACACATGAAAACTATGTTTAAAGAGATTTATTGGCTGGGGACAACCGGTTTGTAGTGAACCCATGAAAACTATCTATCTCGGTTATAGTTTCTAGGGTCACTATTAACCTATTAGATTTCATGGGCTGACTAATAACCTGTTTAAAGTTTATGCTGGGTCATTATTTATACCAGGCTTAATGTCTGACTCAAAATTTATGTTTTCCCTTAAACTCTCAGGTGCTCGATTAACTTTGAGTAGTTTGAAAGTTGAGGTTTTCAGGTACCTCTTTTGACGAATAAGCTTTCGGAGACATGCAGGAGGCAAGCTAACTAGTAGGATTTTTTTTCTATTTTGATTCTGCTGTGCTTTGTGGTAAAGGAAAAGTTATTTAATTGCCTATATATACTCTGATCATCCAAGAGGCATCTTCATATGTCACTCTTGGCATATGTTGTAGTAATTATATTTCTATGGACATGGTTCTCGAATCCGGGATTATGTAATGAATTTGATATGGAATGAGAAAGTTGTTTAATGATTTTAAAAAAAATTCATATCCATATGTTTTTGTTTTATCAATGTGTTTAACATTACCGTATTTGGTCGTCGAGGATTAATAACTATGGATGACTGCAATATCCGAAGCCATTAGTTTTGGGCCTTCAAGTGGGCGATGTTATATTTTTTAGAATGGACTTTTTGATTTTGTTAACAGCTTCGACTTGTCCATTAACTTTAAGGTGAGCAACTGCCGTGAATCTTTTCTCAATATGATGCTGATGGAAGAAGATTTTGAATTAAGCGCTATCGAATTAGGATTTATTATTAGTTATAATGGTTCGTAGAATTCCAAAACGATAGATGATGCTTCAAACAATGAAGTTGATTACTTTCTTCATTGTGATTGTGGCTAAAGGTTTGGCTTCAACTCATTTGGTGATGTAATCCACTACAGCGATGGCATACATCGCTCCGTCTATAGAGATCGGTAAGGAACCGCTAATGTCAATACCTATTTGTGTAATTTCTATCAATGGAGCTCTTGGAATTTTTTGCAAACATCTAGCACTCATCGCATTGTTAGCATGCTCAGTTGCATCTCGTTGGATAGTTGGCTAGCAATACCCGTAGCAAAGTAATTTCTTTGTTAGGGTTTGCTCTCCGGTATGATTGTCACATTCTCCATCATGGAATTCTCTCAAGACTCATTTGACTTCATGATGGGTGATACACTGAAGTAGAGGAATGGAGATGCCTTTTCTATACATGACTCCTTTTTGGATGATTAGTGCGAAGCTTTATAAAAGATCAGTCGTTTTTCATTCCTCTGTCCATGAATGATCCCTCGTTGTAGATAACCTTTGACATGAGTCATCTATGACTCCCTTTCCAGCTCCATCTCCAAAACCCAATTAATCTCTATTTAGTCGATGCTCAAAGCATCTATTACTTTAATCGGGACAAGGTCTATTTGCTGCACATTTCCAGAACTGGCCAGCTTGGCCAGTGAGACACCTTTCTCATTTTGTATCTCTGAGGATGTGTAATGGTGTAATACGCGAAGTCGGCCAGTAGCTCACGGACTCGGCCGAGATAAGGAGCAAGTGCTACCCCTTAGTCCGATAATCTTCACTGACTTGGCATCCTCCTAATTTGGAATTATAAAAGATTTGTGTAACATCCCTAATTTTTAAACAACATTATTCAAGACATTTAATTAGATAAATTAAGTAGAATAATATAAATGCTAAATGATAAGGGGATTGAGATTTGGATAAAATTAAATAGTCGTGCTTATTAATTTAATCGGGCTAAAGCGTGGTTAAAAGATTAATTAAATTATATAGGGTATAATGGGACTTAGCTACACCTAAATTTACCCTTGAATATATATATATGTGTGTGTGTGTGTGTGTGTGTGTGTGTTTACCCCTTAAGCTATGGAGACTCGTATTAATTCATCACAAAAATAAAAAAGTAAGCAAAGATAGGAAGTCGGCCATTAACAAGAAGAGAAGAAGAGAAAATTCAAAGAAAAGAAAAAGAATTAAAGAAGGGGAATCAAACTCATCTCAATCCACTTTCCTTATCAAAATTTAAGGTGAATAATAATTTCCATCTTCATTTGATGAATACAAGATGTTTTATGATGATATGCTTGAATCATGGTTTGTATAAATTTAAACAAGATTGTTTAAATGATGGTTCATACGGTTTTAGACCAAATTCATATAATATTAATGTCTAAATGCCATGGAAAAATTATATGTTATGCAAAACATTATTTTAGAGTTGGTTTTTAAGTTTGATCATTTTCCAAGCTTTGAAAGATTATTATGAATTTTTGAATTAAAATATAGCACGTTGGGTTTATAAGTTTATTTCAGAAAATATATTGAGAATTCGGGTTTGAAATTTTGGTATGTTATATAACATGATCAAAGTGAATTTCTGTGATTTTTGAGGATTTTTCTTAAGTGATTTTATATACAAATTAAATTATTTCAAGAAGAGGATCTAAATGATTAATTGTATTTGCAATGGAAGGTTTTATCTATAAAATTCTAAGTTTGATGCTTATCCAAAATAATAATGCAGTTAGTTTTAAAAAGCAAGGGAAAAGTTAAGGCACCCAATAAGAATTTTACATGTAGGCAGGTTAGTAGATATAAGTTGCTTAATTTGACATTTAACCCAGAAAAATAGGCTCCGCCTTTATTAAAGGTACCTTTCGCCTTCAACAAAGTCGAAACCTCATTAACTCATAACCAATATACAGGGTATCGTTTAGGTGGTATGTAGAGGATTGGAGAAAGGCGGAAGGTATGGTGTCGAAAGCATGCTTCCGATGGAGTCCTTACCATAGTTTGTTTTAAAAAGTTAATCGCCCTTCCTTTGTTTTACTAAGCTTTCAACCAGTCGATGCATATGTTTTCAGAAGGAGTTTCAAAGGGGTTTCCATATTTGTTTTAAAAGAAAAAGGGGTTTCAAAGGAGTTCCTTTAATTATAAATCAATGCTTTCGAAAGAAGGGGTTCCGACATGGTCGAAACCCTGTTGTCGATTCTTTTACCTTTCGAGTGTATTGAAGTCATCAATGCTGTCAGAAAATATTATTTGTTTTAAAGCTATAATAAGCCGCTTCCTAAATGCTTCAAAAGGGTTATGGGTTTTGAAGGCAATGGCTTCGGAAGCGGTTTCGAAGCTATCCATCAGTATTTTAAATAAATGCTTTCGACTCTGTCAACAGGGATGGTTCTAACATTATCATAAATTCCTAACATTGTTATATGGTAAAGAATGGTTTTGAAAGAGACACTTTCATTAATATTTACTTTAACCCAAATGATAATTTTAAAGGCAAGCCCAATGATGTCGAAAGGGGTACTTTCAATACTATACGAAGAGATATTTCCAATGCTTTTGAAGCTATGATTCCAATAATTAATAAGTACCACTTTATTCGAAAGGTATCAAAATAAGGATTTAAAAGTGTTTTAAAAAGGTAGGAGTCTAATATTTTGAAAAGAAATATATGTTTTCGAAGGAGTAGGCTATCTATTAAGGTTGAAAGAAAGGTTTCGAAGATTTCGAAAGTAAATTTTTTTGTAAAATAACCCAATCTCATTTAAAAGTGAAACCATGGCATATTAATAAACAAAATAATTTGAAATGAATTTTTTGAAGAAGTATAAATGGGTTAAAGGGATTAGCCAAGTTATTATAATTACTTCATATACGTATATATTCACTTTGGAATGAACCCAAATCGGTACTTTGGGAAAAGAGGAATAACTAGTTAGCTTGATCCAGTAGTGAATATAAATTAAAGATATTGGCAGAGGCTAATAGGTTCACAGTAAGCCCACGAAAACTATGTAAGGGAAATGATATTGGCAAGGACCAATAGGTTCATAATTAGCTCATGAAAACTATGTATAATTGAAATCGACAGGTTTATAGATAGCCAGTGAAAACTATATCCAGATAAGAAAATGAAATATTGATAAATAGTCAATATTTTTCTAGTTAGCCCATGAAAACTAGGGTAAAAGAAAGATATTGATAGTAAGTCAATATGTTCGTAGTCAGCCCATGAAAACTAGGATATAAGAAATGATATTGGAGTTACCAATAGGTTCGTTGTGACCCCATGAAAACTATATAAGTGGACAGGGGGTTCGTAAATGTTTAACCAGTTATTAGTCAGCTTATGAAAACTATTAGGTTAATAATAATCCTAGAAACTATAACTATGACAGATAGTCAAAATGAAAGGGGATGGGTAATCCAAGTTGATTCAATTGTTTTGCATATCATCACTTAATAATTTTTTGAATTGATTTAACCATTGTAGTTGTAGAATCATAGAAAATTGTTTATAAAAGTTTTTAAGATAGTATTGAGGGAAAACCCGTTCCACCTTATTTTTGCCACCATATTTATTCTATTTAAATTAAATAAATGATCATATTTGGTATTTTAACTTGTTTTAACCAAAATCCATATTAATTCCAAATTGGCTTATATCCATCTTCATATAGGGGCAAAACGGTCATTCGTGTGCATATATTTCTTTGAGAAAAATTAATTGGAAATCTATATATATTTGTATAGGAATTTGATCTCAAATAGGAGTAGTTTCATGAAGATACATGCATGCACAAAATGAATACAAAGGAATGAAGATGGAAATAATTCAAAGTGAAGAACATGGAGGACCTCACATACCCACCTACCTTAATGTACAAATTAGAGGCTAATGCACATGCTTATGGAATTGATGGCTTCATGTACACTTAAATGATGATTAGTAGAAGCTAATGATTACTTAGCCTTCACACTTTCTCAAGAGAAGTTTAGACATTCCCCAAATTATGGATTAAGGTTTCATGCTTGCATAAATAACCCATTACGTTCATGTAACCATCTTCTTTCTTAGTCTCTCTTAGTTTTAGTTTAGACTCAAAAATAAATCAAGCTCTCTTCTTTCTTTTCACGGCTACTTAGTCATTTCTTCTTTTATATAATTCCTTTTTTTAATGCAATTTCAATACTTCTCTTTTCTTCTTTTATTTATTTCCTTTCATGTTAGTAGTGTAGATTTGTGTATTTATACAAGTGGTGTAGATTTTCCTTTATGCAATTAGATTAGTTGTCTTTTTCATTAGCTTTCGTTTTCCTTTCTTTATGTTCAATGTTGCATGCTACATTTGTTCATATGATAATAAAAATGAAAGCGTAACCCCTTCAATTTAGGGGTAATGAAGCCTCTAATCATGTAGCTTCAACATTTTGATAATTTTGATCTATTTTGTGCTTAAAGGAATGTTGATGTGATTTATTGTTTCATGTTGAATTTAATAGTCTATGTTGTTCATAACAAATAGTCTATGCTTAAACAATCACAAACAATAATTACATCTTCATCTACATATGATGATGGTAATGAAGTGAATGTGAAATTAAAATTTGATGGCATATATTTCTAAACAATAGTTGATAGACCATGCTTAAAATAGATTTTGCTTTCAACTTGTTGTCATTTTTCATGAGAGTTAAAAGTTGTTTAAGGGGTGTGTTATAGTTTGATGGCTTATATTGAGCTAATTAATAGCATAAATAGGTCATACTTATGATAAACACATCAATTAAACAAACTAATGACCAAAAAAGAGAGATCATATTTCATGTGTGTTGAACTATGTGATCTAGAGAGTTGATTTATCTCTAAATTGCTCTTTAATCTCTTATTTTTATTCTCCTTAATTTTAGCTTATTTTTAATTTCTTTTAGTTAGTTAACAATCCATCGACTTTAGTTCAATTTGATTAAATAGAATTTTAAAATATTAAAAATTATCTGTGTATCGACCCGTACTCGCATATGTGCTACATTCGTACACCGTGCTCTTGCAGTAAACTTTTATTTCAAAATTCATTCGGTTACTTTCTTGCTCAATAGACATTTAGCCGTCCGAACAAGTTTTTGGCGCCGTTGCAGGGATTTGCTTTGATTTTGATTTTCTATTCTTCAAATTATTTTTGTTTGATTTTGTCGTATGTTTGTTTTGTGTGTTTGTATTTAAAAAAAGTTGTGTGATTTGTGCTTGCATTTGTTAGTTGCTTGTTGCCATTTCTATTTCTATTTGCATTTGCATATACATTTCTACTTGAAAAAAAAAGAAGCATACACAAATTCAAAACAACAAGAAAAATATTTTATTTCTTCTTCATTTACAAATTTCATCTGTTTACAGTTTTCCTCCCCTCTGTGTTTTTCTTGTGTTTTTGTTCTTGTTCTTGTGTTTTTCTCCTCTCTGCCTCACTGTTCATAATGTGCAAACAGCAGCCTGCAACAAAATATTACAATTCTCATCATCCTCTGCCTGAGCACATTGCACATCACATTGCCACAACTTCTTTCCATTTCAAACAAATCATTCAAACCGCTTCTCTCCTTGACCACCCATAGTTCCTTGCCTACGTACCACAAGCATTCACATTTCAATCCACTTCAGTGCCTTCTTCCACCAAACACTTTCAAACTGAACTGCTACAACATCACCTCCTCATAATCTCTACTGCCATTCTCCATCAACTACTCAACATCCTTGCCTAAGCTGTCACATATCCACTGCCCACAACCCATACCATAAACCAGACTTCCCTTCACACTTACTGTCAACTACCCGAGTCCCGACACACTTGCACTTACTTGCAATACATCACAGCCTGCCATACTTGCATCAATTTCTCCTCACATTCAACCACAAAGCACACTACAACCAATCAACAGTGCCAGTACAACATCCAAGTCCCTTCAGTGTCACCACTGCTTTGTGCACTTCCACTGCTTTTATACTTCACCATAAACTAACGGACTCCACCATCTATTCATATTCATAGCAGCAGCTTCTTTGCACATCATCTTCCCATCACCTTGCCGAACAAACCTCATTAACTCATCAACATCACTTCTGTGCAGTACAAGCAACTGCTACATACCTCTGCTATTTCACCACGGCATCAAACTGTACAAAACCACTTTACTGTGCCACCATCCTTTCCACTGTCAACAGACGTGCAGCCTCCTCCATACAACCTACACCGTAGGTAAACAACCCAGACAATCAGCCCCTACCACCAAGACACCACCAGTGTGTACTGCTCCAATCCCCTGCAACCAAATAAACCAACATTCTCAAGAAAAGAAGAAAAACTACCCTTCAGCGTTCACTACTTCAACAACTGACATCATACAACAACACGTTACAAACTTCACCCTCGAACTGTTGCCAGAAACCCATTGCTAGAAAACTGTACACGCGTTCAACTCCTGCCTCTCAAACCTTCGACGAACATCTGAAATCAAACAAACTCCGACCTCCACCAAATCACCATGGCAACAAATTCCATCACAACACTCGAATTCGAAGCCACCGCAAACCCATTTGAACACTTAATTGCAACCCATCACTCGAATTCGTGACTTCATCCAAATCCCCAATCCTCTTGAACCAATTACCTCCATCTCCAGTCGCGGCAGTTACGATAATTCGCGACTGCAAACCATCACTTGAATTCAAGTTGAGTCACCATTCATTATTATTTTCTCTGTCAATTTCAGTGTTTCGATTGTGAACAGAAGAGGGAACAAGTGAATTTGTTAAGAAGGGCTACGCAAGTTTTTTTAGCGGGTCGGGTATAAAACTTTTATTGGTGAGTCTGAGTAAACCTTTTTTCTGTTTTTTTGGTTTTGATTTTGTTTTATTAAATTGTTTTTAGTCCGATTCAAAAAAAAAAAAAAAAATTGTATATGTCTAGTTTTCAATTGTCTTTAGTTGTTTTACTTTCATTTGTTTTATTTTTCACTTGTTTTATTTTCTTCTTTGATAAACACACATAAAAAGTTAAAAAAACAAAAAAATTATATATATATCTTGTCTTTATTTACAGGTTGCCAAAGCAGATAGAAAGAGTTGCTTGCTTTGCTTGGTTTACCAAAAAATAACTGCTTGCTTGCTTATAAAGAAATTTTGCATTTTTTAACCCCTATATATCGTTTTTATTTATCTGCATTAAGTAATAACCATTTATAAATATTATGATGATTCGTAAATATTATAGTGGTTGTTCCTCTGAAGGTACTTAAACCTTCGACTGTATTTCTACGGTGATTCGTGGTGCACCGATAAATCATGTCCGTTACCTGGCCGAGACTATCTTGTTTATCTAAAACAATGTGTGATTATACAATTTTGGGTTAACTTAGGATAAATCATTTGTAATTAACTCCTGCATTCATTTAGTTGCATTAGTTCATGCATATTACAAAAAAGGAAAAAAATCCAAAACTAAAAAAATTGTAAATATTTCTTAACTTAGTTTTTTTCTTTTCCTTTGAAAATTTTCAAATCAAAATTCCAAAGTCCAAAAAAAAATTACTTAGTTTTTTTAGAAAATCAAAAAATATATATATACATATAAAATCTTTTCAAAAAAAATTTGGAAAAACAAAACAAAAATCAATTTTTCATTTTGAAAATTAATTCTATCTGTTATTTTTCCTTCATAAAAAACATTCGGGAAAATGTCTGAGTTTCCCCACACACTTGAATTTTACAATAGTTGTAAAAATCAATATAATCCACAAGATTTCACTCCAAACTGTATGGATATTTTAACAACAAATATTGTGTAATAATTCGAATTTCGAGCAATAAAATTTTCAAAACAATGACCAACCTTCGACTCTTGAAAATAGCATTGAAATGATTTCATCTTTACTCGAACTCTCAACACAACAAAATCAAGAGATAATGATTTGAGTAATTCTTATTTGTGTGATAAAATAAGTCAAAATTTTCAAAATAATCAAAATTTGAATTCACTTCAAAATTCAAATGACTTTGAGTATAACCCATGCCAATTCAATTTTGAACTCCAAAATGAATTTCAAAATCAAAACAAAAATGTGATCCACTTTTTAAATAATTTTGGCAATAGGAATAATCTTAATTATGATACAAGTGAAAAAATTTGTTCTCAACGAATCCAAATCAAAAATTATCAAATTAATAACTATAAATTAGATTTTGTTGAGCAAATGAACGAAATTTACGATGATCACACGGATTTGTTGTTTGAAACATATATGAAACAACGTGAAAAACAAAATTAAAGTCCAACGTGTGACGAGTCAAGTGATAATTCGTCTTTTACCCAAATCGACAATTTTCAAATAACAACTTTTGAAATTGAAAATGAAAATCTTAACGAAGTTGTTGAAAATTTGGTAATTGAGTTGGATTTCAACTCTTTTAAGGGTGTGGAACCAAATTTAAAATTCGACTTTCCTTTTCTCGATTTCAAAATTTTAAATACAACAATTTTGAATTTTGATCTTGAGATACGCAATGAAGTTGTTGATAATCCAACAAAGGAAGACGAATTTAACGAACATGATTTCTTTGGACTTTTCGAAAATGAATTGTTGAATTCTGAAGGGGAAGATTTAAAGACCATTTTGATTTTGAAATCGATAGTTTCGAAAAAAATTATCAATAACGAGTTTGAATTTTAAAATGGTGAAAATAAACTTGAATTTCAACCAATTTTTTTATCAACCTCGAAAATCATCGAAAATAAAACAACTCATACGATTTTCAATAAAACGACATTCGTTTTTCCAAATCCACATTCAACTCCGAAATCATTTATGGTTTGTTATTTCGAGCTTAAACTGTGTCTCGTATATTTGACGAGACAAATGGATCGGTCATTAGAAGAACGTTTCATCTACTTTTTGACGATATACTTTCTGATCTCGTGTAAATACTGTTAATTTTCATTTAAATAAAAGTCATGTTTTTATTTTTATTTTTCTCCTTCCAATTGGATTGACTGTGGGGACACAGTCAAAATCAAGTGTGAAGGGGGGGAGACTCATCTTCATTTTTATTTTATTTTTCATGGTTTACTTTTCCGTTTTCTATTAGAATCTAAAAAAAACCCAATTTTTTTTTCTTTCGATTTAATTTTAAAGGAACGTTATAGAATAAATATATGGTTTTGGTTTACTAAATTGAAATTTTTGAAAATTTATTTGTCTTAACAAAACAAAAATGAAGTTTGATTACACATAACAATGGTTTGACTAGTATATAGGAAAATTCATACATGATAATTATGAATATATCCTAATTGAAAATCTTTGTTTTAAAAAGTGGTTGATTTAAGGTAAAGGATATAACTTTTTTGTCTTTTAAGTTAAGTGGTGCTAAGATGATTTTGCAAAACTCTCTATTCCAAAAAAACATATAAAAAACAAAAAATTGTATATATGTAAGTATTTTCTATTAACACATACGGTCGATGGGTGTACGCACTTGTGTGTATACTCGCCATGCTCTGTACCTTTGTCACGTAAGCCCGAATAGCAGTGCACGATCGATATATCTAGCCTCAGTTTAATTAAGCTAGGTGTATATATAAAAATTCTTTTTAATAACGCCTATAGTCAATAGGTGTTCACACTCGTGTATTCACTCGCCATGCTCTGTATTCCCTTTACATAAGCCCCCAAGACAGTGCGTGTGTAATATATCTGGCCTCAATTTATCTGAGTTGAGCATATGTAAATATTGTAAATATCAATAAAATTTTCAAAAAAATAAGAGAGAGTAAGCAAATGAAATCAAATCACTATGTTAACTTATTTGATCTGACTTGTTATTGAAAAGAAACGAATATACCACCTTAATAAACTTTGATAATCAACTAAGGATCCATTTCATAGTTACACTTTGTTATCAACCGAAATAACGAGTTAAACTATAGTCTATTTGTTATGATAATTTTGTTTTTGTTGGAAATTTTGACGAGTAAATGACTTAAATATCAAGACAATGACGAAAACCTATATTTAACTTATTTGTGTCAATTTCAAAGTAAATCTTTCATTTGTAAATATTTTCAAAAATTCGCATTCATCTCTTTGTAAATAAATCTTGCATTTGTAAATATTTTCATCCTGCGTTTGGATTTTGTGGGTAGTATCCGATGAAAACCCTCACGAGACAACATAGTCCTACTGGGGACACCCAGAGGTTTAACGGCTTGTTGCATACGCTCAATGCAATCGTGCTCCCTACAAAAACAGATTTATCTCAGTTTTTCTTTATTCGAGGATAATAAAATGATAAGTGTGGGGGTATTTGATGTGCACGTAAATGTGAATATTTTTACCACCATATTTATTCTATTTAAATTAAATAAATGACCATATTGGGTATTTTAACTTGTTTTTACCAAAATCCATATTAATTCCAAATTGTCACATATCCATCTTCATATAGGGGCAAAATGGTCATTTGTGTGCATATATTTCTTTGAGAAAAATTAATTGAAAATTTATATATATTTGTGTAGGAATTTGATCCCAAATAGGAGTGGTTTCATGAAGACACATGCATGCACAAAATGAATACAAAGGAATGAAGATGGAAATAATTCAAAGCGAAGAACATGGAGGACCCCACCTACCCACCTACCTTAATGTACAAATTAGAGGCTAATGCATATGATTATGGAATTAATGGCTTCATGTACACTTATATGATGATTAGTAGAAGCTAATGATTACTTGGCCTCCACACTTTCTCATAGGTATTTTGGGCATTCCCCAAATTATGGATTACGGTTTCATGCTTGCATAAATAACCCATTATGTTCATGTAACCCTCTTCTTCCTTAGTCTCTCTTAGTTTTAGTTTAGCTCAAAAATAAATCAAGCTCTCTTCTTTCTTTTCATGGCTACTTAGCCATTTCTTCTTTTATTCAATTCCTTTTTTTTAATGCAATTTCAATACATGCTCTTTTGTTCTTTTGTTTGTTTCCTTTCATGTTAGTAGTGTAGATTTGTTTATTTATACAAGTAGTGTAGATTTTCTTTTATGCGATTAGATTAATTGTCTTTTTCATTAGCTTTCATTTTCCTTTCTTTATGTTCAATGTTGCATGCTACATTTGTTCATATGATAATCAAAATGAAAGTGTAACCCCTTCAATTTAGGGATAATGAAGCCTCTACTCATGTAGCTTCAACATTTTGATAATTTTGATCTATTTTGTGCTTAAAGGAATGTTGATGTGATTTACTGTTTCATGTTGAATTTGATAGTCTATGTTGTTCATAACAAATAGTCTATGCTTAAACAATCACAAACAATAATTATCTCTTCATCTACATAGGATGATGGTAATGAAGTGAATGTGAAATTAAAACTTGATGGCCTATATTTCTAAATAATAGTTAATAGGCCATGCTTAAAATAGATTTTGCTTTCAACTTGTTGTCATTTTTCATGAGAGTTAAAAGTTGTTTAAGGGGTGTGTTATAGTTTGATGGCTTATTTTGAGCTAATTAACAGCACAAATAGGTCATACTTATGATAAACACATCAATTAAACTAACTAATGACCAAAAAAGAGAGATCATAATTTCATGTGTGTTGAACTATGTGATCTAGAGAGTGGATTTATCTCTAAATTGCTCTTTAATCTCTTATTTTTGTTCTCCTTTGTTTTAGCTTGTTTTTACTTCCTTTTTTTACTTACTTAAAAATCCATCGACTTTGGTTTAATTTGATTGAATAGAATTTTAAAATCTTAAAAAATCTCTATGGATCGACCCGTACACGCACACGTGCTACATTCATACACCGTGCGCTTGTGGTAAATTTTTATTTTAAAATTCGTTCGGCTGCTTTCTAACTCAATAGACATTTAGCTGTCCGAACAGCGGCGTGGTCTCACTAGATGTCTAAATGATTTGAGATAGTAGATTATTATCCATACCGGGCTTTATGTCTAACTTGAAGTTTATGTTTTCCCCTTAAACTCTTGGGTACTCAATTAATTTGAGTAGCTTGAGATTAGTGGTTTTTAGGTACCACTTGAGACCAATAAGCTTTCGAAGTCATGTAGGAGGCTTGTAGTTATTTGAGTTCTGTCTCATATGATTCTGATATGTTGTTTTGTTAAGGAAAAGTAGTTTATTGCCTATTATATACTCTAATCACCAAGGGGTGTCTTCATATGTCGTTGTTCAAGAATATTGTAATAATTCTATTTTTCTGAATGTGGTTAACGTTGTGGGATTATGTAAAGAATGTTGAAATGTGTTATTGGAATGAAATGTGAATTTTTTTTGAAAATTTTGAATTTTTTTCATCATATCCATGTATTTCTGGTATATCAATTTATCTAACAATAACATATTTGGTCTCCGAGGATTAATAACTATGGATGACTGCAGCATCTGTAGCCGTTAATTTTGGTCCTCCATGTAGGGGATGTTAGAAGCTGATATCAGAGCATAGGATTATGAAAACTTAAGCAATTTAAACCTGAAAGGATTTTCAAAACATAATTAAATGAATCAAAAATATAATTGGAGTTTGGGTTAACATGATTGTAACGTACTTGTATATTTGATATATATTAATATGTATGTATATTTATAAGTATGTAATTCCCTTTTTCCCTTAGACCATTCTTTTGTATCTTACTAGGGCTCTTATACATATTTATGAGAAAGAAGATGTGGAAGCAGAAAATGGAAGAGTAAATCTAGGTGGAGGAAGCACCTCAACTGATGGAAATGCACGACCTAATAGTCGGAGGAAGCAAGGTCGATAGGCTAACGCTAATCAAAATGTGGAAGCCAATATGGGTGCTAGAAATTCGCCAGTAGAATCGAGGATTATGTATCAGTTCCTTGCTAATTTGATGCAAGCAGGTGCTGCAACTAAAATTTCTAGTAATATTAGGAATAATTATGCTAAGTTGAGCAGAGACTTCACTAGTTTGGATGGAAAGCCGTTTATGGGAATGGTGGATGCTATCGAAGTGGAGAATTTGCTATTGCATTGTGAAAGAATATTTTTTGATTTGGGTTTAAAAGATGAATAGAAGAGAAGGTTGGCCTCTAGGAAATTGCAAGGGTCAGTACTTCACTAGTGGAATTGAGTGACTGTCGGAGTTCCAAAGAAAAAGTTGACTTGGGTTGATTTTTGATGGAGATTCGAACAGAGGTTTATTTCTGAAGTTTCTAAGTCGGCATTAATGAGAAGATTTATGGATTTAGTTCAAGGAGACATGTCAGTTATCTAGTGTGCAAATAGATTTGATGAGGTATCTCGGTACCAATATGCTACTATAGACACTGTCATCAGAAGGAATGAAAGGTTCATTCGAGGACTGAGGCCCAAGCTTGCGAGGGCGAATCTGACTCATGTTCGTGATCCTTGTAATGTGTTGGTGGAGATGGCCATTTGCCATGGGGAGATATTTGTTGTGTGTGCTAGGGAACAGCCTGTTGAATCTTAGGGTACTCGGGGAAAGAAGAGGAAGTTCTTCAAAAAGAAAGGAGCCCAGAAGGGAGATTTGACCAAGTAGTCAAAAGCTGATTTAGTCTGCTATAATTATGACAAGAAGGGTCATTTTGCAAATGAATGTCGGTCAAACAAGGGGTAGAAGAAGACTGCGGGTAAGAAGCATGTTAAGTGCTACAACTGCGATCAAGTTTGGCATTACAAGAACCAATGTACAGAGCCAGCTAGGGCAGAAAAAGGAAAAGTTTTTGCTACTGGACCACTGTCTCCTTCAAGACCAACTACAGCAGATAAGGGAAAGACTGTAATGGAAAGTACATTTTTGATTTAAAAGTATTCTAGTTAGGATACCAGTTGATACCAGTGCATCACATTCATTTATATCTCAGAATTTGGTTAATAGGTTATGCTTAGAACCCATTTACCCTATTTCTTCCTTAAGGGCTGTGATCCAATAGGAGGATATGCAACTCTAGGAATGAGATGTGACCAGTTAGAACTTGATTTGTTAGGTTACATATTTGCATGCAGTCTGTGTGTTTATGATCTCGTAGATTTCAGGATCATTTTGGATATGATTGGTTGGGTAGATATGAGGCTAGGTATTTTGCCAGGATAGGGAAGTATCACTAAGGCATCCAAATAGTCATAACTGAATTATCTTCTCAGTAAAGGACTCCGACTGAAGCGTATGTGCTGTGTTAAGTGCCTTGGAAGCAGCAGAAGAGCTATGTCAAGTTCGAGTTGCAAGAGAATTTGCAGATATATTTGAGCCAATAACAGACTACCACCGAAACAAGCTATTGAGTTTCAGATAGATCTTGTACCAGGAGATGAATCTGTCAGTAGACCACCTAGCAGAATGACATTGACTAAGATGAAAGAATTGAAGGTGAAACTAGTGGATCTAGAAGGAAGGAATTTTATTAGACCAATCAGTTTGCCTTGGAGAGTGGTTGTGGTTTCCGTTAAGAAGTTAGATGGGTCATTGAGGATGTGCATCGACTACCATAAGCTGAATAAAAGGACGGTCAATGCTAAGTATTCTTTTCCGCGAATTGACGATTTGTTTGATCAGTTGAGTGGAGCCAGAGTGCTTTCCCAATTAGATTTTGCAATGGGGATCCATCAGTTGAGAGTGGGAGAGGACTGTATTCCTTTGATAGCATTTCGAACTAGTTATGGTTCGTATGAATGGTTAGTGATGTTGTTCAGGTTGACAACTACATCTGCTTTCTTCGTGGATTTGATGAACTGAGTTTTTCGAAAGCACTTGGAAAGGTTCGTGTTGGTATTCATAGATGACATTTTGGTGTACTCGAAAGATGAGAGAGAGCATGAGGATCATCTAAGAGTAGTGCTTGAGATGTTGAGATAGCACCAGCTAAAGGCGAAGTTTTGTAAATGTCAATTTTGAAAGAACGATGTCAAGTTTCTTGGTCATGTAGTTCCAAAGGAGAGTTTGGCAGTAGACCCTGTTAAGATCAAATTTATTAATAACTGAAAGAGACTAGAGACGGTTACTGAGATTAGAAGTTTTCTCGGACTTGCTGGCTATTAGCAGAGATTCACAAATTTTTCGCGGATAGCAGCACCTTTGACTAAGTTGCCCAGAAAGGATGTAAAATTCATTTGGTCCGATAAATGTGAGGAAGGATTCCTTAAGTTAAATAACTTACTGACCAATGCATTGGTGCTAGTAGTTCTAGATGGAAATCAAGGGTTGGTGGTGTACACTGATGCATGTGGATCAGAATTGGGAGCTATATTGATGCAGAATGATAAAGTCATTGCTAATGCTTCTCGGCAGCTTAGACTATATGAGGTGAGATATCCTACTCATGATTTGGAGTTGGCTTCGGTGATCTTCACGTTGAAGATTTGGAGACATTATCTCTTAGGGGAGAGATTTAAGCTAAATACACTGATCATAAGTCCCTAAGAAATTTATTCTCTCAGAAAGAGTTGAATATGCGACAACAAAGGTGGCTAGAGTTTTTGGCTGCTTATGATTTTGGTACAGAATATACTCCTAGGAAAGGAAATGAAGTAGTGGATGCCTTTAGTAAGAAATATCAAAATGTGGTGTTAGCTATGTTGGCTGAATGGAAGGATTTAGAAGCTTTGGCTACATGTACTATGAAGTCGAGATCGACTGTTGATTCTAGTCAGAGTGCTGCTATGTTGTCCTGTTTAGAGGTTCGACCAGCATTGCTTGAGAGGATAGCTTCTAAATATAAAGAGGATCCAAAATTAACCGAGAAGACTAGAAGACTCGAGGTGGGATCTGAGATTGATGATCTTAAAGATTTTGGAATTGACTAGAGAGGATGGTTTGGGAAGAAGGGACGCTAATGTGTTCCGAATGTAGAGAACTTAAGAAAATAAATTATAGGAGAATGTCATCAATCCAACTTTAAAATTCATCCTGGAGGAATCAAGATGTATCAAGATATGAAAAGGAGCTTCTATTGGGAAGGCATGAAGTGAGATGTTGGGTTATGGTTTAAGCAATGTGCCAACTGTCAACAAGTGAAAACCGAACACCAAAAGCTGAGTGGGTTGCTTCAGCCTTCAGGGATTCCAGTTTGGAAGTGGGATTCTATATCCATGGATTTTATAGACAGGTTTTCAAGGTCCAATCATAGTGGACAGATTGACTAAAAGCACCCATTTCATTCCAGTCAAATCAACCAGGACAGCACCTGTTTTTGCAAAGATGTTTGTAAAGAACATAGTTAGACTTCATGGAATTCCTAAAAGCATAGTCAACGAAAGAGATCATTATTCACTAGCAAATTTTGGAGAATCCTACAGAGGGTATTAGGTACCAAGCTCAAGATAAGTACGACATATCACCCATATACGGATGGTCAGACTGAGAGAGTCAACAAAGTACTAGAAGATTTGTTGAGAGCTTGTGTATTAGACTTTGGTGGATCTTGGGAAGATTACCTACATTTGATTGAATTTTCCTATAATAATAGTTACCAACTAGTGTAGGAATGGCGCCTTTTGATGCTTTGTACAGAAGGCCATGACAATCACCAGCATGTTGGTTAGAGACTGGAGACAGATTAGTCTTAGGTCCAGATTTGGTTAGAGAGGTGTCATAGAAGATTGAGTTGATCCAAAAATGAATGAAGGAAAATAAATCCAAAAAAAGAGTTATGCAAATAAAAGGCGTAAGACCTAGAGTTCTCGGTTGGAGAGAGATTTTTTATTAAGGTATCACCGACTAAGGGAGTGGTATGATTCGGAAAGTCAGAGAAGTTGCCACCAAAATATGTTTGTCCACTCCAAAGTATGGAGTGGATTGGAAAGCTCGCATACAAAGTAGAGTTGCTGAGCAATATGGCAGGTGTCCATTATGTATTCCATATATCGTATCTTCGCAAGTATGTGCATGATCCAAAAACTACTATTCCTACGACAAGATTGGATAAGTTGGAAGTAGAGCCTAATATGACAGTTGTTAGACAACCACTTCGGATTGTGGCGAAGGATGAGAAATGATTAAGATTCAAGATAGTCAAGTTAGTGAAAGTTCAATGGAATGATTACGAGAAAGACTATTCTTAGGAGACAGAGGACAAGATTCAAGATACTTATCTTGATCTGCTTTGAGGGTATTCTATATTATACTTGTATAGATGCTCACTAGTCAGATAGACTAGTATGATTGTTAGGAGTTGTTACAGATGATTGCTACTTTGTCCTTATTTAATTTCGAGGATGAAATTCTTTAATAAGGGGAGCCTGTAGCATCCCTAATTTTTAAATAACATTATTTAGGATATTTAGTTAGATAAATTAAATAGAATAATATAAATGTTAAGTGATAAGGGGAATGAGATAAAATGGCCATGCTTTTTTATTTAATCGGGCTAAAGATGGTTGAAAAATTAATTAGATTATGTAAGAATATAATAGGATTTTGCTACACCAAACTTTACCCTTACATATATTTACACCCCTTAAGTCATCGAGACTCCTATTCATTTTTCACAAAAAAAAAACGTAAGTAAAGATAGGAAGTTGGTCATTAACAAGAAGTGAAGAAGAGGAAATTCAAGGAAAAGAAAAAGAATTAAAGAAGGAAGAATAAAACTTATATCAGTCCACTTTCCTTATCAAAATTTAAGGTAAATAATAATTTCCATCTTTATTTGCTAAATATAAGATGTTTATGATGATATGCTTGAATTATGGTTTGTTTGAATTTAAACAAGGTTGTTTAACTGATGGTTCATAGGTTTTAGACCAAAACCATGTGATATTATGTTTAAATGCCATGGAAAAATTATATGTTATGCAAAAAATAATTTTAGAGTTGGGTTTTAAGATTGATAATTTTCCTAGCTTCGGAAAGATTATTATGAATTTTTGAATAAAAATATAACACGTTGGGTTTATAAATTTATTTTAGAAAATATATTGAGAATTTGGGTTTGAAATTTTGGTATGTTATCTAACATGATCAAAGTGAATTTTTATGATTTTTAGGGATTTTTCTTAAGCAATTTGATATACAAATTAAATTATTTTAAGAAGAGGATCTAAATGATTTAATTGTATTTGCAATGGAAGGTTTTATCTGTAAAATTCTAAGATTGATACTTATCCAAAATAATAAGGCGGTTAGTTTTGAAAAGCATGGGAAAAGTTAAGGCAACAAATAAGAAGTTTATACGTAGGTAGGTTATTTGATGTAATTTACTTAATTTGACATTTGACCTAGAAAAATGGGTTCTGCCTCTATCAAAGGTACTTTTTGCTCATTACCTTTCACCTTTAACAAAGTCGAAACCCCATGAAGCCATAATTAATACATAGGGTATCATTTAGTTGGTACATAGTGGATTGGGGAACGGTGGAAGGTATAATGTCGAAAGCATGCTTCTGATGGAGTCGATATCTTAGTTTGTTTTAGAAAGTGAAGTGTCTGCCTTTGTTTTACTAAGCTTTCGACTTAGTCGATATGTATGTTTTCAGAAGGAGTTTTATAATGGCCTTCGAAGGGGTTGCCATGTTTGTTTTAAAAGAAAAAGGGGGTTTCAAATGATTACCTTTAATTATAAATCAAAGCTTTCGAAAGAAAGGTTCCGACAAAGTCAAAACTCTACCGCCGATTCCTTTACCTTTCGAGTGCATTAAAGTCATCAATGATGTCGAAAGGTATTGTTTGTTTTAAGGCTATATTAAGCTGCTTCCTAAATGCTTTAGAAAGGGCTATGGGTTTCGAAGGCAATCGATTTGGAAGGGGTTTCGAAGCTCTCCTTCAGTATTTTGAATATATGCTTTCGACTTTGTAGAAAGGGATGGTTTTGACACCATCATAAATTCACCAACATTTTATATGGTAAAGAATGGTTTCGAAAGAGATATTTTCGTTTATATTTACTATAACCCAAATGATATTTTTAAAGGTAAACTCAATGATGTCGAAAGGGGGACTTTTAATACTTTAGGACGAGATACTTCCAATGGTTTCGAAGCTATGATTCTTATAATTAATAAGTAACACTTTATTGAAAGGTTTCGAAAGTAGGATTTTAAAGTGTTTAAATAGAGAGGAGCCTGATGTATTGAAATGAAATATATGCTTTCGAAGGAGGAAGTTGTCCAGTGAGGTCGAAAGTATGGTTTCGAAGATTTCGAAAGTATAATTTTTAAAACAAATAACCCACTCTCATTTAAAAGTGAAATCATGGCATATTAATAAACAAAATAATTTGAAATGAGTTTTTTGAAGAAGTCTAAATAGGTTAAAGGGATTAACCAAGTTACCATAATTACCTCTTCATATATGTATATATTCACTTTGGAATGAACCCAAACCGGTACTTTGGGTAAAGGCAGAATAACTAGTTAGGTTGACCTAGTAATGGATATAAATTAAAGATATTGGCAGGGGCCAATAGGTTAATAGTAAGCTTATGAAAACTATGTAAGGGAAATGATATTGGCAAGGGCCAATAGGTTAATAATTAGCCCATGAAAACTATGTATAATTGAAGACGTCGGTTTGATAGGTTTATATTTAGCTCGGTTTGATAGGTTTATATTTAGCTCGTGAAAATTATCTGAGGATAAGAAAATGAAATATTGATAGATAGTCAGTAGGTCCTTAGTTAGCCCATGTAAACTAGGGAAAAAGAAAGATATTAACAGTTAGTCAATAGGTTCCTAGTCAGCCTATGAAAACTAGGATATAAGAAATGATATTGGAGTTACCAATAGGTTCATAATGATCCCATGAAAACTATATAAGTGGAAAGGAAGTCCATAAATGTTTAACCGGTTATTAATCAGCCCATGAAAACTATTAGGTTAATAGAGATCCTAGAAACTATAACTATGATAGATAGTCAAAACGAATGGGAATGGGGAATCCAGAATTGATTCAATTGTTTTGCATATTATCACTTAATAATGTTTTGAGTTGATTTAACTATTATGGATGCAGGAGTATAGAAAATGGTTTATAAATTTTTTTAAGATGCTAGTGAGGGGAAACTCGTTCCGCTGAGCGGCGTGGTCTCACTAGATATGTAAATGATTTGAGATAGTAGGTTATTATTCATACCAGGCTTTGTGTCTGTCTCGAAGTGTACAGTTTTCCCCTTAAAATCTTGGGTACTCAATTGATTTTGAGTAGCTTGAGATTTGAGGTTTTCAGCTACCTATTAAGACTAATAAGCTTCCGAAGTTGTGAAGGAGGCATGTAGTTATTTGAGTTCTCTCCCATATGATTTCTGTTGTCCCAAAAAATGGATCAACACCCGGGTTTGAGTTTGAAAGCACCAGCCTTGTTCTGAAAGAGCAATAGCACAAATAATAGATATAAAAAAACAATAAAAGAAAGAAGACAGAGAATTTTTATAGTCGTTCGGTTGTTAATGAAGGCTACGTCCACTTTATAGTTTTATTATAGATTAATTATTGTTACAAGAGATGTTTGATTACATGGCTTTGATTATTCTGAAGTAAGTTGAATATCTAGAGTTGGAATCCACTAGAGAATCATAATAAATTCCTTTAGAGATTGTTGTAAGGGAGGTAGAGAGTGAAGAATAGTTCCAATAGATCTTCAGCAACCAATCCAGAAAATATTCGGTGTATGTTGTAGGTAAGATGGTATTTATAGAGATTAGAGAGCTTTTGGGCTAAGCCTGTTTATCAACTGCTCACAGGTAAGTAGGGAACGACCGTGGGGGTTTCGCTCACGACCCAAGCCAAAACCATGGGTCGCAAGCGACCCATAGACTTGGCTCGTAGGTAGCTTGTGACTTGGCTAGCGACTCAATCACTTAGGATTTTTTTTCTAGAGTTTGGAGTTTAGGGTGGTCTGGATTCATCGTTATTCCGTTCTGAGGACAATTTACTAGCGCTCAGCTTCTGATTGGGATGAAAGAGTGCTAGTCTCTTGGCTTATTCGATTTCAGTCGTTGTCTTAGTAATATAGCTTGTCTCTCGTTAACTCATTGTCGTAGCCTTTCTAGTTAGGTTTTGAACAATTGGGATAACTCAAAATTGTTCTGTCTCTTGTTAAATCCTACTGGGTTAAAAACCCAAATAATATTTGCCCCCTCCCTCCCAGAGTATGCCTTTGTTGAAAACAAGGCGTGCTCTAGAAGTAACTTCTTTTGAGTCTTCATTTTGTGAATTCTAGTTTACCATGCCGAGTTTATCATTCAAATTTGGCTTGACTATTGAATTTTCGATGTGAATCATCAGGGTCCACCTCAAGATGTTGTTTTCAATTGACTGACTTTTGACAACCGTTCGTTTATTTGATGATGTGAATTTTAATTCTTTGTATTGACGATGCAATCTTTGCTCTATAGTTTACACAAAGGTTTAGCTTGGTAAGTGGGTGCATGATGTAGGTTTAGAGTTGTCCCATATAGTTTTAATTCGACAGGCAGTGAAGCTAGGTTTGTCTTAAATGATTGTACACCATTCAAGAGCGAAGTCTTGCTCTTTGTCTTTAGCTTTTTCTTCTCGATAATTTGGTTAAGTTCCCGTCGATGTTTTTGAATACTAATGCGACAATTTATTCCAAAGTCGGATATAGTGGATGATTAAATCATATCACTCTTCCTATTTATGTATTCCAGTGATCCTAAAAGGAAAAGTTTCCCGCATCGCTTTGGACAGCGACTCCATTATCGATCGTTGATCGATAACAGGTAAGTGTGGAAGAGAATATTTTGAAGGACGATATGGAGTGCTTTTCGAATAGAAGAAAGTTGTCTACACTAGATTTTTTATTCGCAATAATTAGGATCGAACTCTTCTCATGTAGATGACACACTACATCTTCCCAGTTAACACTCGGCACCTAATTGGTCAACATACGTCGACTTCCCTTGGATTTCAGGCGTTAATTATATAAGGATATTATTAAAGTAAAACATACCTGACAGGGTTTAATGCCAAGTTTTGTTGTTGAAAATGAATTTTCGGTCTTCCAATCTTTAGTCTGGAGGAGGGACTTCCACTCCTCCAGAAGCCGGGTCCTTTGCAACTTAGGCTTTACTTATTATTCCAATCATATTGGGATGATTGATTATAGTTAAATTAAAAGGCACAATTGCTCTTGTAGAGTTGTAGTTGAAGTTCAATCAGACACAGTTTCAGCCTCCAAAAACTAGGGCATGAGTTATCCGATTGCGATTTCCCTTGGAATCCAATGCACACCAGCCTCTGTCTTTGGGTACTATTGGCTTAATCGTTCGATTTTGAGTATTGATTTTCTTTTCTGTTGCACTTATTATGCTCATGTGTAGCATACTCGTTTACTATGACTCTATACGTGTAAGTAATACTTCTACGTCATTTCGGCATATTTTGTTCCATAGCTTTGTTCGGAACTATGAAGTAGCTAGGTCTAGCCAGTTCTGTAGCTAATCCCTACTTATGCTCAATTGAGTGCATTTCAACAAAGTGGTTGTGTAAATGCCTTAGTCTATAGGATTGATTACTTTGACTACCGAACCAACTCCTAAGAAATAAGTTTGATTGCCCTAGTTTAATCGACAGATAGCTCCTATCTTCGGGAGTTAGGGACTTTATTGCTTGATCCTAAGATTTGAGTTTTATAATGATCTGGTATGTATTAGAAAGATGCATTTTTGGCATCTTTTACTAAAGGTTGTTCTTTTGAGTCTGGCATTGAGATCCTAATCGTGTTTGGTTTCTATCTTCGTAAACTCATACATGGATGACTCAACTCTATGGATTTTTCCTTCATATTGTGAATCTTCAGATAGCATGAGATGCCATAGGGTGGGTAGAAGATTCAATCAAACTCTTTCTTCTATTTCTGAAAGATGATGTATTGTTAGTTTCATTATAGGCTTTCTTCCAAGCATCACCAATCTTTAGGTAATGGCATATTCCTACAAGTTGGAACTAAATGATCTAATCAGACCATAAGTAGGCCATTGATCCTTCTCATCATCGCTAAACTATGAGCGACGGTTGACTTCTAAATGTCAAATCCTACATTTCCTTTGTTGGCGATTTTGTTGCCAGAATGCTTTGTTTTGTGATACAAAACCGTGATCTAACCGACCTCCCGGTTATTCGTGTTTGGACTTTGAAACATTTCTTTCGATTGAGTATCTGTGTGCATATACCTTCTTGAGGGACTAGCTATTTCGAACGCATGTATTTGGGTGATTGTAAGATATGGAAGTTAGTGGGGGCGAACTGCTCAATTTCCCAAATTTTGGCTCTAATCCCATTCAGGAATTAAGGAAGTTCGAGGATTTTATTTCCGACCTTCCATGATTGTTCGCAACTGTGCTTGGCCATGCATGCTTTTCTTAGTTGTTAATTGCGTCATGGAAGTTTTGATCATATGTCAACTCCTGTCTTTTTGAATTGATAACCTAGCTGCTTGGTTCTGAACAATATCTCCTTGAGGCTACCTATTTTTTGGTTGTATCTAAATTCTTTCTAAGTTGAATTTTGGGAATTTGATTGTCCAACATCTTTCATCCTTAGAAATTAGCAAAGAAGAAATTTCATCCTAGGATTTCCTTTCTACGCAGTTCTATTCCCGTGCAGTGGCTGATTCCAATGATGAAAGGTCGAACCATCCGGCCGACCTATGAAAGGATGTGTCTTCCGATCGTTTCCTCTCACAGCAGTTTTTTGAAGAGAAGGTAGAAACTCAGTTGAGGAACAACTTCTATCCCCAGAAGCTAGTGCATCGATGGTTCACTGTGATGAGTGTTTCTCGTCATCCCTATAGATTAAAGTTTTCCTAGCATTGCCGAGGCAATACCGGTACTTAGCGAGTAGAATGTTTCCCGGAGTTACTGGGGCAACATCGATACTTATGAAATAAAAAGTTTCCTAGCATTGCTGAGGAAACACTAGTACTAGGAAATAGAAAATTTTCCAGGCGTTGCCAGAGCAACACCGGTACTTAAAAGATAAAAGAACGACTTAGCATTGGAGAGGCAACACTGACACTCGGGAGGTTGAGATCGATTTTTCCCCTCGATTTGGCGATGCTCTTAATCCAATAGTTTCGGTCTTCGAAAACTAGCACTTCAATGGTTGGATTGTAGAAGTATTTTTTTAATGTTGCTTGTCTTCGAGCAGTGTTAAAGTCATGTTGGTGATGGTTGAATCATTCATCTAATCTGTAGAGTTGAGTAGATTCCTTTTAACCCAATGTGGTTGTTTTCTCAACGTTGTTTAAATCAGAGAAATGCCATGTTTTGGAATGGTAAGAGTCCGAGGCGATTTCGTTTCCAGCTTTGTTTATAACCGTCAAGTATTACCCTTGGAGATGCAATGCTGTTGATTAACCAATTCCATAGTTATTCTTCCTCCCATTGGTTTTTGTTATGATCTAACGATTATTAGCAGAATCCTTCATTTCAAGGTCTCAAACTCAAGGTTCTTATAGAAAATTTTAAATTGTGGAGCAAGTCATCACATTGCCTCAAGTACGACAGCGTTCATACCTATACTAATCATGGACCAGTAGAGTTTGGTAGTGTTTGTCTTGAGTCCTTGACACCTAACCTTGCTTGTTTCACGCCATACGCATTATGCTGGACAAATAGCATTATTGCAGATATCAACCTTATTCGTTGCCTCCAATCTTTGGGATTAGTGGTTTAGCTGCTCGATTTTGAGCATTTTCTCCTTGCCATTGTCTGTCTTCGGATAACGGATGGTTTTTTGCAAGTTAGGGTTCGAGACCTTATCCAAGCACATGCCTCTGTCTTTAGAAGCCGGTAGGTCGATGACTTGATTCTGGAAACATCTTCCATATCTTTGGTCATTAGTAAGTTCCTCCTTTTATCCTTATTTCCAAGAGATGGTGAACTTTAAGGAGTTAGATTTTCTTATTGATATGAGGTGTGGAGTTCTCGATGTTACTGAGGCAATATCAATGTTTAACAGGTTGGAGCAGTTTCTTTTTTAGTTTTGCATTCGTCCAACCTACTATACTGCTTAGTATTGTTGCGATTGCTGAAATTCTCTGTTTAGCATAACAGAACCTTGGAGTGACTTTTGGCCCCAACCAAGTGTTAGTGCGTTATGTGTCGTCGGTCCATGGGGCTAATTACTCTAAACACTTAATGCAAGACTTGATGTTCTGGGCGGCACTTTGGATGCCACAAGACATAGTTGTGTCGTAGCTCCTATCTTTAATAGATCGTGACTTGAATGTCTTAACTTTAGACATTTTAGTCAAAGATCGAAATTCTTTGTTGACAATCTTGGTTTGGGGACTTTGTGGCATTGCCGGAGCAATGTCGGTCCTTTTGAGTGGTAGGGATCGGTCCCTGTTAATCCTGAAATAAACAAGTTTCCTGGTGTTGTCATGACAACATCGATACTTAGAGAACTCTAACGATCTGGTGATGATGTCGAAGTGATATTTGGTAGTATTTTTGTAGCTTATGAGACGTGTAGTTTATGAGAGTGCATGGCTTATTAGACGTGCGGCTTCTGGTAGTGCGTGGCTTATGGGTGGCGCGGCTTATGAGAGTGCACGACTCGTGGGATTCACGACTTTTGAGATTGGGCCTTCCCATTGTTTTCGAAGCGTACCCATTCTTAGAAGGCCGGGATTGAGATTTCTTGTTGATTTGCCAGCTTTCTCAGCGCCCGAACTTGCTATTATTTCCACATCCTCTTTGCTTGATTCTACTCCTATTCATGTTTCCGTGTCCGTGTGGCTCGCAGCCTAGGCCGGAGTCCGAAAAGATAGTTGCGCTTCATGGCTTGGATGACCCTTATGTGTCTTTGGGGGGAAGGGGTGACGTAACAGTGGTATAAGTTAGGGAGCAGGTAGTTCAAACGGAGCAGCCTCGTAAGACTCAACATGAATTGGTCGCTTTCAAGAAGGAGAAGGTTAAATCTATTAAAGCCTCGAAGAGCTCACTCAAATCATGGAAGCGCAAAGTAAAGGGAGAATCTTCTGAGAAGGCGATAGAGCAAACAGAGGACGTTGCCAGTGAGGAGTTTACTGATATTACCGACAACGACACCACTCCCGAGACGAGGCCGAAATTGCAAACAAAGAGTGGAAAGGGGAGCAGTGGAAGAAAGCGCTGATGAGCTTGTGTGGATACTGATCTAATTTTGGTTCTTTTTGAGTCATTTTATTCAAGTCCAGAGTCTGCACTTAGTGTTTTTGTCGTGGAGTCTGTATTTTCTTTTTGCTGGTCGGTGTTGTGTGGGTACAACCCCCATGGTTTGACCCTGTGCAAAGAAAATTATAAGAAATACATTGGTATTTTGACTGTACTCTTATCTGTCAGTTCATAAGTGTTATGTGCACTTGTGTGTTTTTTTGCACTTATCCAATTTTTGCGAATGCTACCAAAAAAATTATGTGGAGCAACGATTATTTGTTTAGAGTAATAGAACTTGTAAATTTATTGTTTTCAATTGTTTTTATTTAAGTACCGGTGTGCGCCTCTCAGTTCATAGGGCTATTTACTTCAAATGATCGGTAACTCATAGTTTAGATAATTTTCATATTAAAGTTGAAATTTAGCTAAGTTGCAGCTTGATTTCCTTCTTTTGGGGATTTTGAAACTTTAGCATGTAATCCAAGTTTCTTGTGATATTCTGGCAAGTATGCGATATATGCGTTTTTTAGAGCAGCACATTAAATGGGTTAACTGAGGGCATTTTTAACCCTTAAGTGCCTATAGTTGAGACTTTTTAGTTGGTTTATGGCATTCCAATTTTGTTGGAGTTGTGCTCATTATTCCTGATTATAGGAGCAGTTGGTGCTGGTTATGAGATGCACGTTTTTGGTGCTCCTCGGCGTTGCCTATCTTTGGGCCACTTGAGGAGCATGGGTTTTGGTGTTCAATGCACGACTTCTCTTTTTCCTTGGTGTTGCCTATCTTCGGGCAACACGAGTAGTTATTATTTTGGTGCATCGTTTATGAGGTGTGCGGCTTTTATTTTTCCTCGGTGTTGCATATCTTCGGCAATATGAGGAGTTATTATTTTGGTGAACGGCTTATGAGGTGTGCGACTTTTGTTTTTCCTCGGTATTGCCTATCTTCGGGCAATGTAAGGAGTTATTATTTTGGTGCGTGGCTTAAGGGGTGCGCGGCTTTTGTTTTTCCTTAGTGTTGCCTATCTTTAGGCAACTTGAGGAGTTATTATTTTGGTGTGCGGCTTATGAGGTTTGCGGCTTTTGTTTTTCCTCGGTGTTGCCTATCTTTGGGCAATGTGAGGAGTTATTATTTTAGGAGTTAGTGCGCGACTTATGAAATGCGAGGCCTTTTGTGCTCCTCGCTGTTGCCTATCTTCAGGAAATGTGAGAAGCGTTGGTTTTGGCACGACTTATGAAATGTGTGGCTTCTGGTACTCCTCGGTATTGCCTGTCTTTGGGCAATGTGAGGAGCATATGTTTTAGCGTGGCTTATGAAATGCACGGCTTTTGTACTTCTTAGTGTTGCCAATCTTCGGGAAACATATGGAGCTTGTATTTTGAAATTTGGTGCACGGCTTATGGACTGCACGGCTTTTTGTACTCCTCTGTGTTGCCTATCTTCGGGTGACGCGAGGAGTTGGTATTTTTAAATTTAGTGCGCAGCTGATGAAATGCGCAGCTTTTGTACTCCTCGATGTTTCCTATCTTCGGGAAACGTGAGGAGTTGGTATTTTGAAATTTAGTGTGCGGCTTAAGAAAGTGCAGCTTTTGTACTCCTCGGTGTTGTCTATCTTTGGACAACGTGAGGAGTTGGTATTTTGAAATTTAGTGTGTGACTTATGAAATTCACGGGTTTTGTACTACGCGGTGTTGCCTATCTTCAGACAATGTGAGGAGTTGTTATTTTGAAATTTAGTGAGTGATTTATGGAGCGTTCGGCTTTTGTGCTCCTCGATGTTGCCAATCTTTGAGGAGTGTTTGTTTTAGCCTCCCTGATGCTGTCGGAGCATCACTGATTCTTAGAAGACAAAGACTGAGTTTCGTTGATCCAATGGTTTGAGTCAATTTGACTTCGTCGACTCGGAAGGTTGCTTACATGAACACAATTTTATTAGTTCAAGTAGCTAAATTATTTTTGGTTTGGGTAACTATGGCTTAGATGATCCTTCCATGTTTCTAGAAGATGTGTACTTCCAAATAGATCAGATTGCCATTGTGGAGAGATCTATAGCTGATCGCATGAAGACGGATTGAAGAAAGAACCTATGGGAGTTCAGGGCCTGACTCTTAGCTCATGGTCCAAACTGCCTTCAAAGAATGGGTCTTTGACTGGCATGTGGTCTAATAGGAAGATGAATTGGTTGCCAAGAGCGGTAAAATAGTAGTTGGAAACTATGCAGTTAATGTCCCGCTATAACCCTGCTATATCTCATAGCGGATTTCTACCGTAAAGATTTTTCTATATAGCCCTAAATATAGCCTTTCTGCTTTTAAGCCCTGCTATTTCCGCTATATCCCGTTATTCCTGTTATATTCCGTTATTTTTGCTATATCTTCTTTAAAAGAAATGAATTGAAAATTGATATTTATATATTATAATAATTAAGAAATTAATATATTTAATTGAATTTCTAATATTTTTAGAAATGAAATACTCTAATATTCTACTAAATTGAATTATGTTATATAACAATTTTGCGTTTATTTACAGTATATTCACACATGTTTTTATTAAAATTATTTATGTATTAATTATAATTTAATTGAACGTTAATTTTTCATTTAAATACCATTTATATATTTGTAAACATTAAGCACGAGTTTTATATGCTAATTTAGAGTCATCCGCTACATCCCGTTATATCCTCGCTATATCCCCGCTACGTCTTTTTGCACCTCTACCACATTAAATCTGTCGAGCGCTTTATTTACAAAGGTTGGAAAGGAATAGGCAAGTACTATGCTAGTATTTCATTTGTTGTACTAGCTAGGTCATTAAGTCTGCGATCGTCAAAGTGCCATAATTTTTGATCGGGCATAACAGAACTATGGTATGATTAGTCTCGGCCTTTCTTATGGCTATTCAAGTGTGTGCGGTGCCCCCATGCTACAGGGCTCTTTGTATGCTTGAACTGTAACCATGGTCTCTCCACAACTAGTTTTTTTGTCCCCATTCTAGTGGAAGCGGTTCTTCCGAGTTCCAATTCTTGGTTAAGTCGGTCTCTGATTAACCACAAGGTTAGTTCAGTTTTAGCTTAGTTCCTTTAAGTGACTTTGAAGCTCTAGGGTTCAACACTGTTTGATTCATCGATCATTTAACTATGCTGAGTGACTGATATGATTGTCAATTTGTGGTCTCGGAGCATGACTTCATTGACTTCAGAGGGCTTTGGATTAGATGACTACTGATCTTTCAGTTCATCTTCACGGATATCAATTGCACATAAATTTTGTTGACCCATCGGTTCACCCTCATAATGCTTTAGTTCGTGAATGACCTTCATGTTCACAGGGTTTTTAGGATCAGATCATTGCTGATCTGACAGTTTACCTTCACGATGCTTTAGTTTGTGAAAGACCTTCACGTTCGTGAAGGATTTTTTTGATCAGATGATCGCTGATCTATCAGTTTGCCTTCACCGTGCTTTAGTTTATGAAAGACCTTCACATTCATAAAGGGTTTTTTGGATCAGATGACCGCTGATCTATAGGTTTGCCTCTATGATACTTTAGTTCGTGAAAGACCTTCACATTCGCGATGGTATTTTTGTGGTGGATGTCCAGTGACCAGATGGCCTTGGGATGATAATTATCAATTCCGAGAGGAGTTTTAGGTTGTGTGTCCGATGTCCTGGCGGTCATAAAGTAATGATTCATCGACTTCAAGAGGTTTTGGATTCAGCTCAAGCGAACATGGTTTTATCGGTTCTTGTAGGCTTAGATGTTGGATCTAATTGTTCGACATTCCTTTGGACAAGACTTCCTGACATCGCTAGCAATGCCAGTTTTCAAAAGGGGATTGACACGATTTATCGAGGGCATAAAACTATTTCTTTCGCCATGCTGTCTGCAATATCCCTAGTTTCTTGGTATGGCTATCTAGAAAAGGAGAGTAAACAAGAACGGATGAGAAGGCATCGCTTTAGGTTGTTATCCCATTCCTTAGTTGCTAACTAACTAGAGTGTTATTTGATAACCATCCTTTCGTCTGACTTAGTCAGTTTGTTGGGGCGTTTTTCTACTGCATCTTAGTTGCCTTGCTTGGGCAAAAGATCCTTAAGGTCCTGTAGCACCTTCAACATTTGGTATGTTCTTTGGCGAATTGCCAGGTTCGTGTTACCCGACAGCTTGGCCCGGCTATAAAACGATAGTTGAAGATATTATCGTTAGCACTAAACAAGATTCTGATTAAGAAAAGCCTGATGATAAGTTCTCGATGCAATCGGCATGTTTTGCGTTTATGTGTGGTTCGGTGGGTACGGTTCAGTGTGTGCCACTCGATCTGGGTAACTCAGCACATATCGCTCGGCAAGGATCGCTCGGCACGCATCGGTCAGTTAGTTGAGTCATCGTCGCTCGGCATGTACCGCTCGGTCTGGGTAACTCGACACACATGGCTCGGTCAGATTAGATTAAAACATGTGGCTCGGTCAACGACATAGGTTACATGTGGCACGGCCTAGACAGGTTAGCTGGTATTGATCATAAAAGGGGAGTCATTGTTGTTCAGTCAGAAGTGGTTCGGCCTACGCACAAGGGACGACCTATTAACATGGTTCGGCCGAGGTAGGAAGGTCGTGTGCTACTCGACTGTGGTGGAGGGCTGCGTGTCGTTTGGTTTAATGCTTCAGCATTCGCTACCGATCAATGAAGTAAATCCATACATGGGTTGGCTTAGGAATTTTGTTCGGTCTTATTTCAGTGCTCGTGGTCCGGTCATGACAGTTTAAAGTAACTCCTACGGTGCAGGCAAGCGGAGTTGGTGGTCGTCGTTCCACTTCAAAGTGGGGCAGGTTGCATCGTCGCTTACTTCGAGTCCCTAAGAGGATTGCTTTGGGATATCGCCAAGAAACCCCGGTTCGGCCTTTGCCGCTCAGCCAAGGATGCTCGACAAATGTGACCATTTTTTGTTAGTGACCATTTTTTGTGCTAACATTTTGGTGCTTTCAATGAGAATAGCATTCTCAGGCCGTTAGGATCTACATTGTCGCTACTGGATTGAAGAAATCCCCCAAAGAAGATCCAAGTTTGTTCAAAGAAGTTCATAGATTCTACTCAGAGTTCCTACCAATAACTCTACAATGGGAAGAACGCGTACCAGATCAGCCTCCTATAACGCGGATGTCAATGAGACCGCTAGCAGCCAACAAGTAGGACCCAACAATCAACAACCTAATCCAGATGCAGGGACCACCACCATCCTAAACCAAACAGAATTTGTCACCAGAACGTAGTTCAACGAGCTGATGAGAGAATTCGTGGAAAGCCGGCGATAACTTAATGAACAGATTCAAGCTAACGCCAACCTCATGACTCAACTTACACAACAACATCATCAGAATGCTAGAGGAAGTCCCGCTACCTACTCATCATTTGACAGCTCCGCTTCGTCTGAACAACCTAGGCGTAGAAGCCGCAGCATTGAAACAGCACAAACAGGCCAGCAGATCAATCCAACAGGAATGGTCCAGGTTCCCTACTTGGAGCCGTGACCCCTCTTTTACATCTAGGATAACGCTCTTAAGTTGGGACGGGAAACTTAGTATCTGGAGCACAAATGGAAGCTGACCGACCGTCTCACCAAGGACGCAATGAAGCGGGTCCCCAAGATGCTCGTTTGGAAGATTATCAATCAAGGAGGCACCAAACTGGACGGTCATGCAGGACGTAGTCTAACTTGCCGCCACCTATCCAGACCCCGGGACTTGTCAGCCATGGTCAGACAGCGGATGAGGAAAAATCAGGGCTTGTCCAATGATGATTGGGGCATTGATAGAAGTCATACTCCGTTCACAGATGCTATCCTGTAGGATGAATACCTCCAGAAGTTTAGTGTGCCAACTATCCTGCCTACGAGGCGAAGACTGATCCCTGACAGCATGTAATGAGATACAAGTGGATGATGGACTCGACCAGGGTGAATGATGCGACTAAGTGTAGATGTTTCCCCAATAAACTTATCTAGAATCGATGCCATGTGGTTCACCAGACTTCCTCCATGATCGATCTCCAGATTTGATGAGTTAGTGAACGAAATTTGTGGAGCAGTTTAGAATTCATACCACTCATCCAAAGGATGCGATGTCTTTATCCAGTGTAATTCAAGCCCCATGGGAGTCCTTAAAGAATATTTGTAGAGATTTCATGTTGTAGCTACTGAAGTCAACAACCTGAATGAGCACGCTATTCTCATGGCCATGATACGGGGAGTAGATTCGGACTTAGAGTTTGGTGATTGGCTGGCAGGAAAACCTCCGGCTATCCTAGAACGTTTTTATTCAAAGGCACACCAGTTCATGAGAAGGGAGGAAGCCAGGTGGACGAGGCGAGGAAGTGCGCTAGGACCTGGCAAAGAGGCAGTGCAAAGTAACATTGCGATAAAATAGGCTTGCGATAATTCTAGAAAGGTCAAGGTTAATGTTCAAAACAAGCCCGAGTAGTCTAAAGCATCTGAATGGGAAAATTTCGAAAGAATGAGGGAAGCCGGAAAGTGGAAGCCAAGGATCCTGACCTACAACGAATATACTCCTTTAAACGCATCTCTAGAGAATATTTATTTGTCAACTTGTAACACCTTGCAATACCAGAAGCCGCGCCCAAAGGAATCCACTGAGGAATAAAAGCAGACTAGGAAGTACTACCGATTTCACGAGACCTACGGGCACAACACTGAGGAATGCAGACACCTCCGTGATGCAATAGAGAAACTAATTCGACAAAAGAAGTTACAGCAGTTTGTCAAGAATCCGTAGAAAGGCAGATAAGGAACGTCAGACCTCGGTCGCGGGCAAGCTCCACACCATCCTAAGGAACCTGCTCGGATTGTAGGTAGACTAATTATAAACACGATAGTCGGTGGGCCCCATCCAGCAAACATGAGTTGGCAAGATATGGAATGCTATGCTAGTTCCTTGAAACACGTGGACATTGAATGCTGCTCAAACTCATAAGATGGGATTCTAGAGAAACAGCAGCGAATGATGACCGATGATATATTGTTCAGAAGTAGAGATGTTGATCAGGTGGAGATACCTAACATTGACCCAATGGTCCTCTCCGCAACGATTGGGCCAGCATTCGTGAGAAGTATATTGATTGATTATGGGAGTTCTATCAACGCTATATTCAAAAAGACGTACGACCAAATGAAAATGGATGCAAAAGATCTAAAACCATCTAAAGCCCGCATTCACGGTTTTAATGGTGCAACAACTGACGCAATAGGTTTTTTTGAATTACTAGTAGAATTAGGAGATGGTGAACGTAGGAGGGTACTGTTATCCCACCCTTTAGCCAAGATTTGAATATCAACAAGTTAACTGGAAAAGGATGGATGTCAGGATCAGAAATCGATTGGAAACAAGGTTGTGATCGGTGTTATCAAAATTTGACCAAGTTTCGATCAAGATAGAATAGATTGGGAATGATGAATAGGGCTAGGAGAGACTATGTTTCAAATTTTAGGAAAAAAAGAGTTCATATGCTCGAGATATGGATGAGTTAAAGTATGTGAATATTGGTTCGTATCGATACATTTCGTATCAACCGGTTGGCATCATTTCGAATCGATGACATTCGTATCGTTCGGCAGTGATTCGAACTGATAACATTCGTATCGATCAGGTTAGAGACAGGCGGCGTACTTTGAATCCATGCTTTCGTATTGATCACAGGTAAGCTTGGTCTGTATCCATCCACTCTAAAGCCCTCCTTCATATCCATGCAGTTTATGGTTGTTCAAATCGATAGCACCCGAATGTCCCTTATCCGCACCCATCACGATCGAAATGATCAAGGAATAAACGCTATTCGTATCCCTCAATATATGGCTCTTTTTCGTATCCACCTCAAAACAAGTCACCTCGTGTCGATCGTATTGCAACGAACGATACAAAAGACGTCACCAATTATCGATACGAGAATGGGTTGGGTCGAACGGATACGAATAGGGTATTGCCGTTGGATGCGAAGGAAAGAATGAAGGCTCGGTCAACATGGAAAAGGATATGGATCTCCCCCAGTTTATCATTCCATGTCACGAGCAAGCTCGTGCCTTTGATCGACACGAAGAGGATGGATACAAAATTATGGATACAAACTCAGCAGCCTTCGAAAAATACGAGATTGCATCGATCGTATCTCACGATCCATAGGTCCAAATGCCATGAAATTTTCACAGGAGCTTACGTACGAGCCAAGGAAGGTTAATGCCAAGTTTCAACTCCATTGGGTAAAATCTTGATCGATACGAAATTGGTTCGTATCGAGCACGGGTCGAGTCGAAACTTTATGAGATCGATCGCATGGGCCCTCTCACGTGCCAGAAGGAGTCTCCTGAAGTTTGAGCAAGATATCAACCTCCTACACCTATAAATAGAGCCCCAGATCCTATAGAAAAAGCGGATCTTTTGGCTATCTGACGTCCAGACTCTTCCGGATTCAACTTTACACTTAATTATTGCTATTATACTTAAATTTCTTCATTATAATCCGTTGTAATCAACTGTAATCGGCAAAGAACATCAACAAAAGGATTATCATTCGAAGTGGAGTAGGCCAGAGATAGTCGAACCACTATAAATCTTGTGTCATTGTTTGTTATTTCTGAATTGTTGTTCTCTATTTAGCTTGAATTTGATATTTGTGTACGGATATTGCTGATCTATATTCATATATTGGTGCTTTCGTGACATTTAGGGTTTGTGACCAATTTTGACGCAAACACTTTGATTCTTTCACTGAGAATAACTAGCGCCTTCTATACCAGATTTGGAGTTCTGATTTGAAGGCTTAAGGGTCTAGATCTAAAGAATTATGACAAGGAAATCAAGTAGAAGACATAGGACAAAGAGAAGTCAACATGAAGGAAGCCAGGAAGCTTCATCAATAGCCAACCAGACTTCATCTTTCATCACCCGAGACGAAATGGAAATGATGATGGGAGCAATGCATGAAGAATTCATGAAAAGCCAAGAGGAGATGATGCAAAACCTCCTTAGACAGGTTGGACAAACAGGGACAGTCGGAGCTTCGGGAGTTCAGATCCACAAGGCTAGAGCAAAAGGACAAAACAGGCAGTCGAATGGAGTAGTTCAACAAGGCAGAGCCCCTAATCAGCATGCACTTGCTAATTTGGATGAACCCAGGCTCGGGGGCATGCCACCAGATAACGATGGACCAGTTCATAGAGAAACTCCAGTTGACACCACACAACAGGATGTTGGCAGGAATGTAAGAGCGTAGGATGAGGAGTATGTACCAGAATTCCCTCGGGGACTCATGGGGCAACCCCTGACAGACAATGTTGGGTTGGCTGAAATTATCATACGAACTATGAGCGGAGGATTGACAAATAGAGATCTGGAAGGGGTAAACAGAAGTCCGTTTACTCATGAAATCAGGATAGCTTGGAATCCACCAGAGTTCAAGCTACCTAACGTGGAGATATACAATGGTAAAGCTGATCCAGCTGATCCAACTGATCACTTATGAGGTATACAAGACACATGGAAGTGCTAGGGGCATAAGAGGAAGTTATGGCCCGATGTTTCCCTCTGTACTTAACCGACATAGCTGCAATGTGGTTCAGAGAGCTAGAAGAGGGATCTATCGGGACGTGGATGGAATTGGTGGACAGATTTCTAAAACTATTTCGGGTCCACATTAAAAGGCCAAAGAATGTGATGACGCTGATGTCAATAAAGCAAAGGATGGATGAATCGTCGAGAGCTTTCTTAACTCGGTTCATTGTGGCGGTTGCTTCGGTGGATCGGCCGGATCAATCAATGGTTTTAATGGCAGCAGTATCAGGGGTCAGAGAGAATTCTGAATTCAAAGTATCTCTAATACAGGACCTGCCACTGGATCTTGGGGAATTCTTTCACGAAGTTGAGAGATTCTCTCGACAAGAAGATGCATGTATAGATTTAAAGTTAAAGGAGGTGAACGTGACTGAGGATAGAGGACCATCCAACAGAAGTTTGGATAAAGATAAGGCTAGAGGAAAAAGGAAGCTTGATGATGATTCAGAAAAAGCTAGGAAATGATGGAGAGAGCAAAAATTCTCTACATATGCAGGATTGAATGAAAAATTGGAGCGGATATTCATGAAAACCTGAAATCGCCTTCCTTATAGAAGGCCGGCTAGGAGAGAACCTTTTGAACGTGAAAGGGCATCAGGAAGGCATTGTCTCTTCCATAATTTGGATGGACACGATATCAACAGCTGTAGGCACTTAAAGGACATAATTGAGGAGAATATGAGGAATGGACAACTGAGGTAGTATGTTGGGGATCGGAATGCAGCGGTGGAGCAGAAGCGACCACCGTCTACCTCAAACAATGATGGTATGAAGTCCAGGGATGATGGTCGATTGGTTATCGATTGAGTGGGATATCATGAAATAAGTAGCAAGCTACTAGCAAATGACAAAGTCATTTACACATGTACGGGGACAGAGATGGCCCCTAGGCATGCTCTGAATGATGATAAACCATGATGCTATGTTTTGTGAAATCTGTTTTTTGTTTTTGGATTGGGTACTCATTTTTCTGGCTTGACTTTGGAGTTTGGTTTGAAATCCTGATTCTGTTTATTTTCTGGTTTGTACTTCTGTTTGGATGATTGTTCTCATATTTGGATGTTGGTTTTGATTTTGGATGTGGATTTTTGATTTCTGATTTGGTTTGGATTTTGGATTGGATTTTGGATTGGATTTTGATTGGATTTTTGTCTGGTTTTTGGTAAACGATCGTCGGGTATGGATTATACCTGGCAAGGGGTGAGTCTCTTTTCCCGAACGAGGCAAATCGACTTATTCAGGTCGTTGAGTATGGACTATGCTCGACAAGGGTCCGAAGCGACCAGGATTCGGCCTAGGACTTAGGCCCTATATTATCATTATTATTTCAGGTCATCAAGTATGGATTATGCTCGACAAGGGTCCGGAGTGACCAGGATTCGGTTTAGGACTTAAGCCATGGCATTATATAACATCCAGGGACACTGGACCACGGCCGTCAAGTGTGGATTGCGCTTGGCTAGAACCCGGAGAGGTTACGGATTTGGATATCAACCCGGAGAGGTCCTGGATTTGGTTATTGGTTATTGGATATAGATGGATTAGGGCTCGGTTATTGAGTTCAGATGGATATCGAATTGGCTAAGGCTTTGGTTACTGGATTTGGAATTGGACATCGACTCAAAGTACTCAAGAACGGTGCATTTGGACGATATGATTATGAACTTTGGATATTGGATTCAGAACTATTCAAAACATGCCTTCTTATCACAAAGCATGTTTTGTGGTGCAAATGTTATCCCAACCTTTGGTCAAGGCTGGAATATCAAAAAGTTAATTGGAAAAGGATGGATGTTAAGATCAGAAATCGATTGGAAACAAGGTTGTGATCGGTGTCATCAAAATTTAACCAAGCTCCATTCAATATGGAATCAATTGGGAATGATGAATAGTGCTAGAAGAGAGTATGTTTCAAATTTCAGGACAATCGAAGTTCGTATGCTCGAGATATGGATGAGTTAAAGTATGTGAATATTGGTTCGTATCGATACATTTCATATGGATCGGTTGGCAACATTTCGAATCGATGCTGTTCATATCCATCGGTAGTGATTCTAATCGATAACATTCGTATCAGTTAGCTTGTAGACATGTGGTTCATTTCGAATCCATGCTTTCGTATCGATCACAAGTAAGCTTAGTTCATATCCATCCACTGTACAACCCTCCTTCGTATCCATGTAGGTCATGGTTGTTCGAATCGATATTGCCCGAGTGTTCCTTATCCGTACCCATCGTGGTCGAAACGATTAAGAAATGAACGCTATTTGTATCCATCTACATATGGATCTTGTTCGTATCCACCTCAAAACAAATCACTTCGTGTCGTTCGTATTGCAACGATCGATACGAAAGACGTCACCAATTATCGATACGAGTATGGGTTGGGTCGAACGGATACGAATAGGGGATTGTCGTTGGATGTGAAGGAAAGAATGAAGGATCGGTCAACACGGTGAAGGATATGGATCTCCGCCAGTTTATCATTCCACGTCACGAGCAAGCACGTGCCTTTGATCGACACGAAGAGGATGGATACGAAATTATGGATTCGAACTCAGTAGCCTTCGAAAAATGCAAGATTGCATCAATCGTATCTCACGATCCATAGGTCTAAATGCCATGAAATTTTCATTGGAGCTTATGTATGAGCCAAGGAAGGTTTATGCCAAGTTTCAACTCCATTGGGTAAAATCTTGATCGATACGAAATTGGTTCGTATCGATCACGGATCGAGTCGAAACTTTATGAGATCAATCTCGTGCGCCCACTCATGTGCCAGAAGGAGTCTTCCGAAGTTTGAGCAAGATATCAGCCTCCTACACATATAAATAGAGCCCCAGAGCCTACAGAAAAAGGGGATCTTTTGGCTATCTGACGTCCAGACTCTGCCGGATTCAACTTTACACTTCATTATTGCTGTTGTACTTATATTTCTTCATCATAATCTGTTGTCATCAACTGTAATCGACAAACAACATCAATAAAAGGATTATCATTCGAAGTGGACGTAGGCCGGAGATAGCTGAACCACTATAAATCTCGTTTCATTATTTGTTATTTCTGAATTGTTGTTCTTTGTTTAGCTTGAATTTGAGATTTGTGTCATATATTGCTGATCTATATTCATATATTGGTGCTTTCACGACATTTAGGGTTTGTGACCAATTTTAGCGCAAACATATGCGAATCCTAACATTCATGTTAGTTCCCCGTATAATGTTTTTCTGGGCCGACCGGCCCTGGCGGAGTTCCGGGCAACTTTGTCCCTGTGGTGTTTGACTCTGAAGTTTCCGATGAATAGAGGAGTTGGGGTTGTACATGGTGGCCAGGCGACATGTCGTGCATGTTATGTGGCTAAGGTGAGAGAGGCCCAGCGGTGAGAGAAGGGAAAGGTTGTGGACAACTCTGTCCGCATCCAGGTAGCGCAAAATTGACAAGTAGCGCCCGAGACTTGGCTCGGGCAGCAGGTTCGGATCTACAGAGACTTAGATCTGAGAGATGATGATGAAGAACCTAAGGAGCCTAAAGATGCACCGGCTGAATAAACAATTGAAATTTTAGTTTCCCACGATGACCCATCACGGGTGCTTAAGATTGGATCACAACTCACTCCCTTAATGACTAAGGACCTAACTGATTTCCTCCGAGTGAACCTGGATGTTTTCGCTTGGACCTACTCTGGTATGTGTGGGATTTCTCCCGCCATCGCAAGTCATATGTTGAACATTAACCCAAAGTATGTACTAGTGAAACAGAAAAGGAGAGGTATAGACCTAGAGAGGTCTATTGCACTCAAAGAGGAGGTGGATAAACTCAAAGCCAATGGGTTTGTCCACGATGCCCTCTATCTTGAATGGGTGTTTAACCCCGTACTAGTGAGAAAATCGAATGGGAAATGGAGGACCTATATCGATTACTCAGACCTGAACAAGGCTTGCCTCTAAGAATAGTTTCCCTTTACCTAGAATTGCCCAACTGGTTTACTCAACCATCGGACATGAGGTATTATCATTTATGGATGCATATTTGAGTTGCAATCAAATCCGAATGCACATTCCAGATCAGGAACACACTAGTTTTTTCAGGATGTCGGACTGTATTGTTATGTGGTGATGCCTTTTGGGTTGAAGAAAGCAGAAGCGACTTATCGACGCTTGGTAAATTGGGTGTTTAAAGACCAAATTGGTAGAACAGTGGAAGTCCATGTGTATGACATGCTCATGAAGTCAAGGCAGTCAAACGACCACATTCGAGACTTAGGGGAGATGTTTGATATACTTAGGTACTACAGAATGAAAATCAATCCACTAAAGTGTTCCTTTAGTGTTGCGTCGAGAAAGTTTTTAGGCTTTATTGTCAATGCACGAGGAATTGAAGCTAATCCAGAAAAGATTCAGGTTATTTGGGGCATACAAGAGCCTAGAACTATAAAGAAAGTGCAAAGCCTGAATGGAAAGTATAGAGCGACTGATAAATGCATTCTCTTCTTTGATGTGATAAATAAAGAGAAGAGAAATTTTGAATGGACAGCCAATTGTGAGGATGCCTTCCGAGCTCTGATGAGACATTTGGAAAGTCCCTCGGTTTTGTCAAAGCCTATAGACCATGAAGTTTTATATGCATACGTGATCGTGTCTCAGCATGCCATCAGTACGCCGTTGGTTCGTGAGGAGGACCAAATTCAAAAGCCAGTGTATTATGTTAGTAACGTCTAATGGGGGCGGAGAGAAATTATCCTAAGATTGAGAAGCTAACCTACTAATTCGTGATTGCATCACACAAGCTCCGTCTATATTTTCAGGCACATCCAATCAGTGTTTATACCGATTAACCTCTGCGACAGGTGCTTCAATAACCTGAAACCTCTAGAAGGTTGTTGAAGTGGAACATTGAGTTGAGTCAATTCGATATCACCTACCTGCCATGGAGGGCTATCCAGAGGTAGGAGCTAGCGGACTTCATTGCAGAGTTCACCATATCAGATGAGCCAAGCAGTGAGGATGTTATTCCCCCCATTCGTTGGAAACTATCCACCGATGGGGCATCCAACGATCGTTGTTCTAAGGCTGATGTAATTCTTGTAACTTCCAAAAACCGATCAATTTGTTATGCTTCGAAGCTTGATTTCCCGGCTACAAATAATGAAGCCGGGTATGAAACATTGATTGCTGGCTTGAAATTTATCAGGGAACTTAGAGTAAGATCGGTTGAATTCTTTTGTGATTCACAATTGGTGGTGTACTAGGTGCGGGAAGACTATCAAGTAAAGGGGCAGAGAATTGCCCCATACCTTGCTCGGGTTCAAGAGCTGTTGGCAGACCGTAAATATTACGATACTTCACACATCCCATGTGAACAAAATGGGGAGGCCGATTCATTGGCAAAATTCACAAGGACTAGTGATGCACAACAGACGAGATTGGTTCCCGTCGAGATCTTACATGCTCTGAGTATAAATGAGATGGAAGTAGATTTTGTGTTAGAAATAGAAATCGAGAAGGAGTCATGGGTAACCCCATTCGTGCAATACCTACTACATGGGGTTTTGCCCGAAAGAAAGAACGAACAACGACAAGTAATTCGCAAAGCTTTGTGATATGTAATGCAGGATGGAATAATGTATCGGAAGGAATTCTCGGTCCCCTTACTTCGGTGCATTGCCCACGATGAGATAAAACAGGCCTTAAAAGAAGTTCATGAAGGAGAATGTAGCGACCATACTGGGGGCAAACATTAGTGAAAAAGATCCTCCGCTACGGATACTATTGGCCAACTGTGAATCGGGAAGCCACGAAATATGTGCGAAGATGCAATAAATGTAAAAAAAATGCAAAAATCTCGAGAGCTCCACCAACAGAACTCATACAAACGGTTAGCCCTTAGCCTTTTGCAATATGAGGAATCAATATAATCGGCTCCTTACCAATTTCCACAGGTGGTGCCAAATACGCAATAGTTGCATTCAATTACTTTACCAACTGGGTGGAAGCAAAGCCCTCAGCTACAATCACCACCAAAAAGGTCATTAATCATTGTGTGAAACATCATATGTCATTTTGGCCTCCTGTGAACTATCATTACGGACAATGAAACTCAGTTTGAAAGAAGGGAGTTCAAAGAATTTTTTCAAAAGTATAGCATTAATAAAAGGTTTGCAGCAGTTGCTCATCCAAAAGCCAATGGACAAGTAGAAGTCGTAAACAAAATAGTCAAATCCATATTGAAAAAAATGTTTGGAGAAGGCTAGAGGCAAGTGGGTGGATGAGCTTTCGATAGCACTTTGGGCGAACCACCCACAAGTCTATGACTGGCCACACTCCATTCACTTTGACATATGGCACGAAAGATGTTATACAAGTGGAACTTGAAGTTCCTTCACATCGGGTAACTCATTATGACCTAAGATGAATCAGGATCTCTTACTGGAATCAATAGACTTTGTTGATGAAAAACGTGAAGAAGCTGATTTAGGGGAGGTTGCATATAGGCACCGAGTCGCTCGATATTATAATGAAAAAGTCCAACCGAGAATCTTTGATGTGGGCGATCTCGTTTTGAAGTGAGTGTTTCCAATCACATTGCATATAAATCCCATATGGGAATGTCCATACATCATTGAATGGAAGCTTGGAGAGGGAACTTTCAAACTAGCGACCGTCGATGGAGTGACACTCCCCCAAGCATGGAATAGCGAGCATCTGCGACGTTACTACACTTAATTGTTTCCTTTGCATTTTAGTAGCAATTGTTTCCAGTATGTTTTTCTTTTGTTTTCGGCATGTAATAGGAAAATTCAGTTGTTCCTATTTGATTATTGATAATAAAGGCTTGAAGCCACTTTTTTATGAACTATCGATGTTCCGTGTGTTGTAATTCCATGGCAAAAATTAAATCACATTATTCTGTCCGGTGTATGAATGCATGCAAAAAATTAAAAATCAAAGAAAAAAAAAATCTCTAAGTTTCCATAGTGCGGACTGGAGTACTCTGAGTCCCTAGAGCGTGGACTAGAGTATAAACGACTTAAAAATCTCTGAGTCCCCGCAGCGCGGACCAGAGTATAAACGACTAAAAAATCTCTAAGTCCGTAGAGTGTGGATTGGAGTACTCTGAGTCCCTAGAGCGTAGTCTAGAGTATAAACGACTTAAAAATCTCTAAGTCCCCAAAGTGTGGACTAAAGTACTCTAAGTCCCCAAAGCGCAGACTGGAGTATAAACGACTTAAAAATCTCTAAGTCCCCAAAGTGTGGGCTAGAGTACTTTGAGTCTCCAGAGCGCAGACTAGGTATAAACGACTTATAATTCTCTAAGTCCCCATAGTGTGGACTAGAGTACCCTAAGTCCCTAGAGCGCAGACTGGATTATAAATGACTTAAATATCACTAAGTCCCCAGAGTGTAGACTAGAGTTCTTTGAGTCTCCAAAGCGCGGACTACAGTTTAAATGAATTAAAAATCTCTAAGTCCTCAAAGCACGGATAGAGTGCTCCGAGTCCTCAGAGTGCGGGCTAGAGTATAAAAGATTCAAAAAACATTTAAGTCTCTGAAGCGGGGACTAAAAGTATTCTAAGTCCCCAAAGCGTGGACTAGAGTATTTACGATTTCAAAAAATTTCGAGTCATATGAAAGTGAACTAGAGCTTGTGTAACTCACAAGATTTTGGATATCAGCTAAAAGTTATACAGTAAGCTGAACAACGAAAATCATCGAAAGCAAAGAAACAAAGTTTTATTCACTAATCCAAAATAAAGTTCCCCTATAATTTCTCCTGAACTCGGAGCCAAAAAGTCTATTTACAATGACTAAATAAAAATAACTACGTAATTTAGACTTACTCGGGTTGAATATGACATGATCTGATGGCTACTTTTTTGATTTTTTTTCCTCCTTCGGTTTCTCCAAAGGCTCCTCACCTGAGCATTTCCTCTTAGATGCTTTACTTCCTAGTGAGATGGTGCACGGGGAAGGAGGAACTTCCAGCGGCCTGGTTCCACCAGGGAGAATGACCTTCAAGGGCCTGTTTAGGGGATCATCAAATTCAACCACTTGGGGCTCAACCTTCTCAGCTTTCTTCTTTCCCTCTTTCATGATTTGTTCCTCCATGCCCAGTTTCAAAATATGTTCGGAGGCGCTCGTGATTTCGACTTCGTCGTGTTCTTATATTGGTGAGGGGTTCTCAAGTATGTCCTCATCGAGCGCCTCGATAATTTGAGCACCGAGTCCGGGCACATTCTCAATGTGAGATGTCTCTTTTAATTTCTCTTCCTTCTCCATGGCGGCATCGCTCCTTGAAGTTGGTTCGGGGTCAGAATGGCCTACACGAAGTCATAAAAGACAAAAGTTAGAATACATTTATTGCCCGCTAAGAAGCGATGGTTATATGAACTTTAGAAAGGGAGGTTAACCACCAGTCACTGGCTGACTCTCTACTGTTTTGGGAGTCTCGCCCTTTGGGATAGGGGACAGAGCGTGAATATCAAGCCCATGCTCCTCCGGGTTATAGCCAATATGATGCTTGAAAGGATCAAGTGATGAATGACCAGTTGGCTGAACAGGAGGATGAACTTGGGACTTAGTTCTGGACGGACCGACAGTATCATTTTTTCCTTTTGATGAGGAGGAGTCTCTTCCGTAAAGGGCCTTAGTCGCAAATAGGTCGGTGCGCTCATTATCGCAAAGCACTTCCTTCATAAGAGAATCTTCATCAAACTCTTAAGTTCCCAACTCGACCTTTTTAATTTTTACTAAAGTGTCCAATGCTTCGGCCAAAGATTCGAGGCGGCCCTCGCCATGAAAGGTTAGTCACGACGCATGAGAACTCGAGCATTATAATCGAAAATGAGTGGATCAAAATGGCACTTAATTTCCTCCCTATCAGCCTTAGTAGTAGCCTCAAGGAGAGAATGGATTTTCGAGAGCGCCATTCTTTTACCCTCCTCATGGACTACGTCCTTCAGCGCTTTAGCTTTGGACGACTGCTCATCAAGCTTTGTTTTTCGAAGTCATGTATTGAAAATTTCGTCACAATATTGTTGCGACTCCGCTTGAGCAGCAGTTTTTCTTCCTTCTCCTTGAGGAGTTTCTCCTCCAATTCTTTAACTCGTTGAGCAAGGACATCTTTCTCTTATTGAACAGAGTCTTTTTCTAAGGCTAAAGCACTACAACGTTGAACCGCCTCATTGATTTTCCTTTTGTGGGTGGCCTCCAGGCGATTAACTACCCCAGCAGTATCCCTAGCATTCTTCTGGGCTGCCTCAAGCTAAGATTTATACATGGATAGCTCTTCATCCTGGGCTTTGATGATATCTTTATTGTGGATGGCTTAAGTTTTAGGAGATTGATTTCATGCTGACGTTCCATAGAAACTTCTGAAACTTTTTTCACCAAATGAACAAACACGTCGTGTTGGTCGTAGACATTATTATTACAAGCTATGGCACTTCTTTTAACATGCCCTGGAATAGGATGGATCATAGGAAGAAATTTTAATCCATCAAAGCCTATTTTTGAAAATATGGCTTTAAGCTCAGCTAGCTTTTCTGCTATCGATGGATCGTGTACTGGTGCTGAGGAAGTTAGTTTTGCCGAAACTACGGACTTCTTGTAAGGCTTGCGAGATTGCCTAGTGCTTGATGAACCAGAGTGTTGGTTGTGAGGAGCTTCAGATTGATATCCCCTTTAAGCAGATTTCTCCCTGCTTTGTTCTGGTTGAGGAGGAGGATCATTGGGGTACGAAGAATAGCCGTAAGTTTTCCTTGGAGACGACGATGAATCTCGGGGATGATAGTCTCTATTACTGTTGTCATCTCTATCTCGATGTCTACCGGACCTCGAGTCTCGGTTGGAGTGATGAAAGATAGAAGACCCACAAAGGCGGTCGAATCCCTGAGTGCACCCCATATCACCTACATGGAAATTAAGTGAGGACAAGTTAGCAAGAATAACATGATGGATGAAGTTTAAGTGCAGGATGAAGTGTAAGCGTTCGTGTGTGTCCTAGTGATTCCCCCTAACGGACCAGTTTCTTTTGCTTTACTAATTGGAGTTGACTCTCCATGACGACCGTCCGAATCGCCTACATCGCCTCTCATGGGTGAATTAAGGCCCATGTCTCCTGAGCCGTTAAAACCATAATTTAACAAGTCGTCGGGGATGGTCAGGTCTGAAAGACCTTTTAGTGAACCCTTTGAATGTTGAGGAGACAATTTTTTCTCAGCCAGAGTGATGGTAACTTTAACAGCCGTGCCAACTATTTTCTTCTTCAATTTATAGGCTAAACATTTTTGCCACTTTGAAGGGGGAAGCGATTTGGTGACGTCAGGTACGTCAGTTATAGGCGCAATATTGGAGCCTAAGTTCTCATCGGTTGTTTTTGGTGCCTTGGCCTCCTTTATTTCGCCTTCTTTAGATATATCGAGGGTTCCTTCTGTAGAGGGCAGTGAAGGCCCAGCTTGCTATTTGCCTTTTTCCAAGGCAAGTCCGGTTGAAGTGGCACTAAAAGGAAGACTTGTACGACGGCCTTCCGCCAACAATTCGAACTTTGAAAGCGATTCATTGGAAATGATGGATTTGATCTTTCGGTCTCCTACAGGAACAGCTTGAATGGCTTCGATGGCCTCAGAATACCCGGTGCCTTCGGGACGTGGGCTGATGCCTGTAAAAATTGAAAAAGGTTTAGAAAGAATGCACTTTGTGCCGTAGACAAATATTGATCCGGAAAAGGAACTTACTCCCTTCCAGCCAGTGTCTCACAAAGCCCAGGGGACAGTGTACATAGAACCATTCCCGCTTATATTGGGTGAATTTACTCCATGCCTTGGTAAGAATCTGACAATTGGAGTATGGCTCTAGGAATATGAAAGATGGACTATCAGACCATCTTTTGAAGCGATAGATGTAGTGGATGTAACCAAGAGTGGGGAGCGTGAATAGAATGCTTATAAAGAGAATACAAGTGTCATAGATGAACGCATGATTTTTGGGATGTAGCTATGTCGGGGTGATCCCGATATACTGTAGCACTTCATGGAGAAAGGAGTTGAAAGTTGGCACGCTACCGAACCAGCTCATGAATTTGTTGCAAGTTGTATATCCAACTGGGGGCAGGTGAGGACGATCTTGTCCCGTTGGAACTAGTACGTCATCAAAAGGGATTCCATGGATCGAACATAGCCGACGAAGAGCAGTTTCATTGATTTTTGAAGCTTGAGAATCAGTCAGATTATCCAGGATGATTGCTCCATCTATAACATCAGGTGTCGGGCCAATAACTACAGCGGATGGATCTGGAATACCCTACGTGGAGGTTGCCGGTGGGTCTGAAGTACCTACTACCTTCTGTTGGGAGCCTGGATCATGCTTATTGGAAACTGTAGCAGAGCTTGATTTTTTGGACATCTTTAAAGAGCAATGGATGTGGATAAAATCCTGTTTGAACTATACTTTAAAAACTAATGAAGTGTGATTGAGCGTTGAGCTATCATCTTCGAAGACCATCATCGCTGACCATCTCCGGGAGCTTGTCCTATGATTCGGTAGTAGAGGTCTTGAAATCGGACAGTGGCATTATATGTTGAAGGTTGTTGGTTGTTTTTTTTAAGTTGAACTCGCATTTATGGTCCCTATAAACTACAGAGTTGTTAATCCAAACAAATTCCATATGTTCATGTATTTAAGTTCTTGTTATTATTTATTGTCATATAGTTAGGCGTGGAGATATGTGACCTTAACATGTGCTATGTTTAAGTGGATAAGATTTTGGTTATCAATGCCGTTTCGAAGTCCGAGGACGATCGTCTTTCTGAACCCCAGTACCGAACCACCTATTCATAACCTACCGAACGACCACTGGACCTACAAAGCCATCCCGCTCACTCTCACTCTCTAATTCCCGAATGGCCGCTAGACCGACAACACCATCCCGCTCACTCTCACTCTTTAATTGCCGAACGGCCGCTAGACTGACAACACCATCTCGCTCACTCTCACCCTCTAGTTACCGAACGACATCCTCGCTCGGTGTACCGAACACTCATAGTGGTCCTTTACCCAGCCGCATTACACCATTCGATATCGAACAACTCTCCACCGAATAACTGACCGAACCATGCGCTACTAACTTCTGACTCTAAATGTCGAGTGCCTTACTTAACCTATGCCCACTACTCTTACAAGCTCCTAAGTCCTACCAACCCATAACACCTCGAGGGTTTATGGTTCTTTCTCTAGCGCCACTTCCATAAAAAGTTACCGACCACACATGTTTCCTACTAACCCAGACTTCCATGGAGTGCCTACAAATCCAACCTTACCCTATGAACCTAACGATTTCTCTTCATCGACCGGGGTGCTAAGGGCGAGGCTGTAGCGTGAGCACCGAACCCAAACCTACCCACCTCTCTCTCTAATAATGCCTATGTCAAACTCCCTCACGGTTACCTTTGCCAATCCTTTCGCTTCTCGTATCCCGCTCTTCTCCTACACGCCACGAAGAATCGTAAGCCTATACGGCTCGAACTCAGTTCAATTCCAGACAGGCAAGCCCTAATAACTCCGAGTGGAGCATATATCCTTACCTATGTAGCAATTTTGAACCAAGGTGAATAATTTCTGAGGCCTGGAGCGAAGAATAGTTTGGGTGTGTGCCGAGGAAGATGACCGAGCGAAGGATTAAGATAGTTTCATGGAAGAGTGGAGCTTGGGTGTTAAGTAAGCTCGAAGGAAAAGAATGATAAAGTAAAAGTAGGAGGAGAAAGTAAGAGTCAGGGCTTTTATATGAAGGGTGGGATGTGAATCGACATTCACCTGTGGACCCAGTCACCATGTTACATGGGATCGGCAGGGCAACATGCTAAGCCGTCCTAGTTAGGCCAAATGAGTAGGACCGGCTTCATAAGCCGACCTCACTCTTGTAAAAAAAGGAAAGGAAAAGAAGAGAGAAGAGTGAAAGAAAATATAACTAAGTAAAATCAGCCAAGTTTCGACCTACGTGAGATCGTGTATGTTATGCTTTTGAAAGCAGGAACTGATTATTGATTCAAAGCATGTCGTGCTGCTTCAAACGATACACTTTGGGGGGGCAAATGTTACCCGGCACCTTCGCCCAGCTATAAAATGACAGTTGAAGATATTATCGTTAGCACCATACAAGATTTTGACCAAGAAAAGCCTGAAGATATAAGGGTTTGATGCAGTTGGCATGTTTTAGCGTTTATGTATGGTTTGGTGGGTATGGTTAGATATGTGCCACTCAGTTTGGATAACTCAGCACATGTCGCTCGGCCAAGATCGCTCGCATGCATCGGTCGGTCAGTTAAGTCATCGTCACTCGGCATGCACCACTCGGTCTGGGTAACTCAACACACATGGCTCAGTCAGATTGGATTGGAATGTGTGGCTCGGTCAATGACGTAGGTCACATATGGCTCGGCCTAGATAGGTTAGCAAGTATTGATCGTAAAAGGGGAGTCATTGTCGTTCGATCGGAAGTGGTTCGGCCTACGCATGGGTTAGCCTATAAACATGGTTCGACCGACGTAGGAAGGTCATGTGCCGCTCGACCATGGTAGAAGGTTGTGTGTCATTCGTTTTAATGTTTTAGCACTCACCGCTCGGTCAATGAAGTGAAGCCATACATGGGTCGGTTAAGGATTTTTGTTCGGTCATATCATAGTGCTCGTGGTCTGGTCATGACAGTTTAACGTAACTCGTATGGTGTAGGCAAGAGAAATCGGTGGTCATCCATTCCACTTCAACATAGGGCAGGTTGCATCGTCGCTTACTTCGAGTCCCTAGAAGGATTGCTTTGGGCTATCGTCAAGACACCCTGGTTCGGCATTTGCCGCTCGGTCGAGGATGCTCGGCAAATGTGGCTCGGTCTGACATGTAGGAGTTGTCGGTATTGGGGTGAGGTACTCTACTCCTAGGCTTGAGAAGGAAGTCCGGCGTATCTTCGCCTACAAATATAAAGGTAGGGGTGCGGTGGAAAGGGACCTTTTTTCGAGAACTCCGAGGACACTCTGTCTTTTTCTACACTAGCTTTTTTTTGGTAAAAACTTGTATTCGAGCTTTTTGCTTATGGATTGCACATGTATTCAAGTCTTAGAGGAAAGCAATAAAGATTATAATAACAGTGGACGTAGGCAGTTACGTCGAACCACTATAATTCTGATGTTCTTGTTTTTGCAGTTAGTTTTGCATACATCCCTCAGTTTTACTTTATTTCTTCATTAATCTCTCTACATAATTCTACTCAAGGGTGATAGTGACCAATTTTAGTACTAATAGTTCGTCTTCTTCCAATTGCACTACAGTAGGTTGTTTCATCCTTTATTGATTCTATAAGGCCTTGCAGTAGACTGCATCAATTGCCCTGGCTTCATCCGTATGCTAGTAATACCCGTAAAAAAGCAATTTTGAATCAGTTTTATAGTTGTACAAAAGATATAGTTGGCATGATAAACTTCTTTGGATATTATGCATGTTAAACAACTTCGGTGAATGGGATTCGATTGGGGAAGATGCTCTAATCCTTGTCAGATCGGTCCATTTTCAAGTTACGGCTGTTATAATACTTAAGAATGATATATGCATGATTTTCTATGCTTGAATGATTGGAACTGTCAATTGAATAACAAATCACTTATGATTGGATCATGGATCGATGACGATCCTAAAATTTTCGAATTAGGTGAGATCACTCTGGGGTCACTAAGAAGGGCCCAAAAGGTTGCATCCTAAATTTCAAGGTATTCAGAGTTCGTATGCTCGAGTTACCAACAAAAGAAGATGGATCAGCATTGATGGACCAGTGGTATTTACTTGGAGTCCAACTCGAGAAAATTTTCCATTTGCTCGGAGACATAACATGATTCGCTTGGAGTCATGGAATTTGTAGTGCTGGGTGGGTGACAAACGTTGCTTCAAGCCGTTTACCTGTTTGCTTGGAGAAAATCTTGGTTTTACCCCAGTAAAGCTATGGACTAGAATTTCCTAGATTTACTTCAGGTCAAATAGGTGATTACACGGCTTGACTTCAAGCCTGGATTTTTGGAATCTGCTTTGAGTCAAATAGTCGATTACCTGAGTTCAACTTCGAGTCAACCCTTAAGTGAGTTTTTCAACAACCATTTTGACGATTTTTGATGATTTTCAACGATGGCCACTCATGAAGCGACGATGGGAGCTCCATGATGGGATCAGAAGCTGGTTAGTTAGGAGTGATCATAATATACCATGGGAGCTTGGCATTATAATTAATCTCGGTTTGCATCATATCTTCTTGATTCTCCTGCCTCCAGGGGTGCCATTTGAATAGCAGTTCCTCATCTTTTGCTTAGCATTGTGCTACAACATGGGTTTTAAAGCTTCTTCTAGCATTTTGCATGTTGGCATTTTCATATAGTTTGTCTTCCCCAAATTATTTTTCATCTTCAGAGCCGAAGAGAGCGATCCTTATATCCTTCCGTGGGGTTTTCATCCCTAAGTTCGGGTTTGTAGCCAGTGCTTTTGCATTTGGAAATGATTTCCTCGGTCATCATTCTTGGAGTTCCACCCATTGCTTCCTTTCGATTATATCCCCTTCGAATGATCTAGATGATGGTCTATGGGCTAGTGATCCATAGCTTTTGGTGATCCATAGTTTTGGCGATCCATAGCTTCTAGCAATCCATAGTATGGGTCGCAGGCGATCCATATTTTTGGCGATCCATAGCTTCTGGCGATCCATAGTATGGGTTAATGGCGATCTATAGTACACGGATCACTAGTGATCCATGTACTTAACTGATTTCAATACTTCGTCTTCTGGGGTGCCTATTGGATCGTGATGCGAGAGAGTTGATCGACCCACGAGCGAACATCATGGATCGCTAATAATCCATAGGAGATGGATTGCTAGCGACCCATCAACTTAGCATGCGTTTACTTGCTTTTTCTCCGATCCTTTTTGGTTCGTTCTTCTGTTCCAAATAGCAGATCTTCTAAGCAGAGATTGATGATCTAACTTCTGTACCTATGGGATCCAATGTAGATAGATAGAATTGAACTCTATATTGGAGTTCTCGGTGAAAGCACCAAAATGTTGACCCAAAAAATGGACCAACACCCTGGTTTGAGTTTGAAAGCACCAGCCTTGTTTTGACAAAGCAATATCACAAATAACAGATATAGAAAAAGAACAGTAAAAGAAAGAAGAGCACAAAGAATTTTTATAGTGGTTTGGCTATTAATGAAGCCTATATCCACTTTCTAGTTTTATGGTAAACTGAATGCTATTACAAGGGATATTTTATTATAAGGATTTGATTATCTTGAAGTAAGTTGAATCCTCAGAGTTGGAATCACTGGAGAATTACAGTGAATTCCCTTGGAAATTGTTGTGAGGGGGTAGAGAGTGAAGAATAGTTCCAATAGAGCTTCAGCAACCAGTCCGAAGAAGAACCAGTTTATGTTGCAGGAAGGATGGTATTTATAAAGATTGAAGAGCTTCTGGGCCAGACCTATTTATCAACTGCTCATAGGTAGGTAGGGAACGACTATGGGGGGTTTGGCTCATGACCCAAGCCAAAACCATGGGTCACTAGATACCCATGGTCTTGGCTCGCATGTAAGCTAGTGACTTGGCTCCTTTTCCCTTTCCTTCCTTATTTATCTCATTGGAGTTTCGAGGTGAGGCATGGGTCGCTAGCGACTCATAGAATATGGGTCACTTGCGATTCATAGAATATGGGTCGCTAGCTATTCATAGAATTGTTGAATATGCGCTTATATGTTTTTATATGATGATAATAAACATATATATTCATTTAAATGTATTTGGTAATGTACTATTTTGTTTTTCATAGATTAAATAAATATTTATTGAATAAAACAAACTACACAGAATTTGAACAGAATTTGAATTCAAACAGAAATTTTATTCAAACAAATATTTATTACAATCTTGAATAGTACAAATTCATGCTCTCACTATACATATACATTTTTGAATACATCACAATTTGTATTTACATTAACAACCTCACTACATATCACTCACACTCGTATTTTGTCTTCAACTGCATTCCAGTTTGAATCCAGCATCTGAGCAATCTGCAAAAATATTCACTAACGCAGTAAAATTGAAAAAGAAATATTTTTGCAATATAAAATGAAATATGATTTTTGAAAATATGGTTTGCCTCAGTTATTTGGGTTGTTCGTCATCATTCACACTTGAATTCATCACAAAGTCGTGCACATAGATATTACAGGAGATAAGTAGCAGCAACATGACAGTAAAAACTCGAGAACAGTGAAAGTGCAGACCAAATGCAACATGCAACATGGCCAAGACTACAAGCAACTGCATAGGACTGTAACAACCAGAATGGAAGCAACTACACCAATGCAAACTCAATATAGAAATGCTCAGTGAATAATGCAACATGGTAAAGGGACAGTGATACAATGTCAATGTCAATGCCAGAGACAAAGCATCACAAGCATATCAACTTAGCAACAGCCAGAACAATGAAGCAATGTCGAGCTCAGTACAACACAGTAGTGTACATGAATACTGCAACTGCCACAAGACCACACAGCAGTATACATGAATACAACAACAGTATCGAATACAATATGCACAAGCGAAGAACCAAAGTCAGTGGCAAGCTACAAACTGCAACGTCAAGTTCAGACCAAACAGCAATGATGGTAATGCAACACACTGCAGACACCAATAATACAAGAGAGGCACAGCAACAAACTACAAAGACCAGCTGCTCAATGCAATTCAGTGGCAAATGAAGGCAACATGACTAAAATTCGACAGGCAAACAACAATCCCAACAGAGAACATGCATGAAGCATGAAACCACAAGTTACAAACCTCAAGTGTCGACCAGGCAGAGAAATGCACAAGCATGATACAGGTGAACAAAAAACAAGTAGCAGTCTTTGAACATGAATGCAGTGGGCATGAATGCATCAATAAACCAAACTGCAAGACCTCAAGTGACATGGTGAAGCAGTATAAAACCAAAGTTACAAGCATACAAAATCATCAATGCAATGCAACACAAATGTGTTCACATATACCAAGCCACGACCAACAGAAACTAAGCCAACAATTACATGCAGATGAACAACAAAGGGTCAAAGCTCAATGCACGTGAAACCAAAGGCCGAGCAATTGATATATGGTGATGTAGTCAACAACTACACAACTGCAAGTACAGGTTTCAATATCAAAGAAACAATTCCAGCTCAAAGTCAATGCCGAGAAACAATAAATGATCAGCCATCAAAGTATAGATACAAGTAAATGCAGCACATATATACATACATAGGTGTATGTATACACATGGCAGTCAAAGATATAATGACAGAAGTTCTGAATCAAAAATGAAGACCACAAGTGAAGTAAACAACAGTATCAAGCTCATGTATGCAACAGTGCAACAGATCAAGTGACACAGTGAATCGAAAAATGCACTTGCAGATGAGCAACTACAAGATGAACAACAGGAATGCATGTACAGCAAAGTCAGTATCAAAGAGACAACATAAGTATACAATATAGCATGTGCAACAGTGAAGTCAGTAAAGTCGAAAGCAATAAACAAGTCCAAGTCGAAATCATGGAAGCATACAGTGAAGTCAACAAGGAAATTCACGAAGACAAAATTGACCGAGATAAAAATCAAGACAAGTGTGTATCTGCAATCTTTGAAAAAGTCATAACAAATAAAACAGGAAAGTTTTCTTTGCCGTATGACTCAAGGCAATCGAACGCTACAGAATAGAAGCCATGCGTATCAGGTAACAGAAAATTAGGAAAGTGTAAACGAGTATGAACAAATTCGAGTGTCTCGAATTTCATATTATCAAACCCAAGAGTACATCATCGGCATCGAGTTAAAGAGCAAGCAATCAAACAAGCAACAAAAGAAATTACATACCGAAATCATCAACAACTCGATCGAGCTAGCAACAAGCATAAATCATCAGAGAACGAGAGTGAGCAAGAGCAACGCAAGTCAGAGAACCGATCATCAGAAAGCCCCAATTTTGAATCGAAGACAGAAGCCCTAAATTAGTGGCAAAGAGAATCGGCCGCATTATTCTTCACTGAGCAAAAGAAAGGAACGAGTCAAGGAATAACAGTGGATCGGGTCAAAGAATAAGGGGCCGGCCTTATTATTAAAAAGGGCTTAAGTTATTTTTTTTGGGGTTTAATTATAAAGGGGTTTTTAGTTTTATTTTGAGCAAAAAATTACGGGTCCAAAGTTGTATTTTAATTTTTTCTCCTGTTTTAATTTTGAAGTTGTTTTTTCTTTTCGAGTCAAAGAATTTGTAAATCACCACCTAGGGTTTAGGTAGTGTCAGATTGTCTAGTTAGAATTAGTTTAGTGAGCAGGGTGTGCGAGTTTGCAAAACTCTATAGGCGGGAGCAGTGTTTGCGAGTAAGCGAAACTCTATAGGCGGGAGCAGGGTGTGCGAGTCTAGTAGAGTGTTTGTGAGTGGGAGCAAAAGGGTCTGCGAGTCTAGTAGAGTGTTTGTAAGTGTGATACTGTTTAATTCTAATAGAAATCTGGGAATGCAGCAGTAGGCAGGGGTTGCCGAAGCTGGGTAAATTTTGTGTGTGATTTACTTTTCAGCATATTTATTTCTGCAGTTTATTTCTGTGTTTAATTCGAGAAAATTTGCTATAACCCTATTCACCCCCCCCTCTAGGGTTAATCTAGATCCTACAAGTGGTATCAGAGCACGATATTTTTCTTTAACTCTAGAGTCATGAATTCATCAAATAATGCTTTTTCTGAGGGGCAATTATCGTTAGGCCACCCATGTTTAACGGGAATGATTGTGCTTATTGGAAAGTTAGGATGAGTATTTACCTTAGTTCCGTTGATTATGATGTTTGGGATATTATTGAAACTGGCTATAAACCTCCCACTATAACTGTTGGTGGTACTGAGATTCCTAAACCTAAGGATAGGTGGGATGCTAACGACAAGAAATTAAAAACTACAAATGCCAAAGCAATGAACGCTTTGATCTGTGCCCTTGATAAAAATGAATTTAATAGAATTTCTCATTGTACAGCAGCACAGGAAATTTGGCACACTTTGGAGGTGACACACGAAGGAACTTCTCAAGTCAAGGACTCTCGTCTAGCCCTATTCAGCAATGAATACGAAAACTTTGTGATGGACAAAGTCGAGAGCATAAAGGACATGTTTGGACGCTTTTCAACTTTGGTGTACAACGCTAGAGCGCTTGGGAAGGTATTCACTGAGGTAGAGCTTGTGCGGAAGATACTACGAGTCTTACCGATGAACTTTGAGGCAAAAGTCACGGCAATCCAAGAATCAAAAGATTTGAGTAAACTAAGCATGGAGGAGTTGATTGGTAACTTGATGACATATGAGCTTGAGTTAAAAGCAAAGGAAGAACGCAACAACTCCGAACCAAAGAAGAAGACGATTGCCTTAAAGAGCAAAGAAGAAAGCGATATAGAAGAAGATCCAATCGAAGAGCTTGCAATGGCTGTCAATAATCTTAGAAAATGGTCGAGATTCAAGCCACGCAAGAAGAAAACAAAGGGTAATAGGTCAAAAGATTCTAACAATTCCGATAATGAACTGACTTGCTATAACTGCAACAAGCCTGGCCACTTCAAACAAGAATGCCCACTTCTCAAATACAACAAAGGAAAGAAAAAGAAGAAGAAGGCTTTTGCAGCGACTTGGGATGATGAAGAACGAGAAGAAGTTTCGGATAGCAGCTCCGAGGAGGCTAACTTGTGTCTTATGGCGAAATCAGATTCAGATTCAAGCTCAGAGGAATCTAGTGAGGCAGGTGAGTATTCCTATAGAGATCTTGTTTTTATGTGTCTTGATCTCACTAAAGTAGTTGATGCTCTTGAATCTAAAATTGAAAAACTAAAATCTGATAGGAGAGAACTTGCTCGTGAAAATTTTAGATTAGAAACTGAACTTGAAAATATTCAAAATCTAGAATGTGAAAAATGTAAAATTTTAGATTCAGAATTGACAAGACTTAAGAATAACTCTGAGAATCTTGAAAAAGAAAACTTGAGCCTTAAGGAAATCATTGACACTAGGAAAAAGGATTTTATAAATCGATGCACCTCAGTTGTCACTGAAAACACAACACTAAAAACCAAAGTCCAAAATCTCGAGAAATCTTTGAATAACTTTTCAAGAGGCGAAAAATCTTTCAACATGCTATTGGGAAATCAAATTTTTGCTAACAACAGAAAAGGACTAGGTTTTGGGAAAACACAAGTTGAGGATAATGCAAAAGGGAAGAGTGTCTTTGATAGATGTGAAATAACTGGACATCGTGTTGAAAATTGTAGTCATAGGAACAAGAACACAAAATTTATACAAGTTTGGGTTATTCTACAAACAAATTTCATGTCTATTGGAACAAAAATAAAAGGACTAAACAAGTTTGGGTTCCAAAGGGTTTGTTTATTCATAATACTTCTGGCACTAACAATCATGGACCTAGAAATAGGTCACAAAAATCTTTCATCGTGTAGGTGTGGTGGCAGGCTAAGGAACAACAACGGTGTTCTCTGGATTTTGGCTGTTCCAGAAACACAACGGGCAACATAGCAAAGTTCCTTAGCCTAGTACAAAGGTGACAGAATCACAATGGGCAATCACGAGAAATTATCGTAAAGGTAAAACAGGTGAAGGTATATTAAATGTGATAATCTGCACCATATTATGAATTAAATCAGCCAAAATTGTGATAATGATGTGATGATGATTTTTTAATTCTGACTTGGTCTACATAATTAGCCAATTACATTTATGCCAAAATCACTACTCTTCGAATTACTTCATTCATATTTGCTTGGATTAAACATTGTGTTTTGTTGGATACATTTGGTCATAATTCGGCTAACTCTATATTCACGGTTTTCTGATTATTTACATGGCTTCAATTCAAATTCAAAGAATGTCATTTAAATTGTTGTTAAAATTGAGTTTGAATTTTTTGATGCACTTCATGGTCTGGTTCATCAATTTTAGTTAGTGATATTTTGGATTAAAAGAGATACTCGGATGCAGATTACACTGGTAATATAGTTGATAGAAAAATTACTAGTGTAACGTGATTAATTTTTGAAACATTCATTTGCTGCATCGTTTTTCAAAGAAAATATCTGCATATTTTTCACTTGAAATAATTTTTCAAACAGCAGAATTTTTTTCTCATATAACCCCTTCGAGAAAATCATTGTTAACCATATTTTCAGATTAGTCATTTTTATTTGATTTTAAATGACAAATTTTGACTAATCTGACTCCCTACTAATTATCAAAAAGATAAATAGTGATTGAAAAGGTGATAAGTGTTGATATTTAACATACATTACTCAAGAGAGTATATTTGGAAAATTTCTTTAGGAATTAAAACAAGAATTATAAAACTTTTTGTTGGGTAAAGATTCCATGACCATTTCTATATCTATCATTATTTCTATCGACCATGATTTATCAAATATTCAATATAGTTTGTCGATATGTGGTACTATGATCAGGAATCATTTGTTTTTCATGTCACGTTTTTTAAAAATAAATAAATATCCAAAGTATTCACTCTCATTTAAAAGTCCTCACGGTTATGCATGGGTGAATTACTTGGATTTTTGATTATGTGCTTCCATGCTCATTTAAAAGTCCTTACGGTTATGCATGTATGGAACGCATATCAAAATTAATTGCTTAAATAGACAAGTTGATTCTAATCCCATTTAAAAGTCCTCACGGTCATGCGTGGTTAGAAGATACTTGATTTCATTTTTAAAATTAAATTCGAATACTACTAATCTCATTTAAAAGTCCTAACGGTTATGCATGATTAGTAGATATTCAAATTCCTGATATAAATGTACCACAAGTAGATACAACTGAATGATTTTATATGAACATCATATCCATCATTTCTAAAAGTGGAATATGCTCCTAACAAGGGTAGTTATGGTTTTTGTTTGATTCTTATTGAAGTTTAATATTTATATTCAATTTGAGTTTAATGTTGGATTAATATCGATCACTTTATCTCTATTTTTCTCTCACACTATTATTCTTTTGCTGATAACAAAAGGGGGAGAGAAAAGTTAAGATTTTGTCAAATAGAATCAAGCAAAGGTCAAATAATTTTCCATTTGCATCTAGGCTCATTTGAATATATTTCTATTTATATGCATATATGTAGGGGGAGCATCATGTAGAGAGGAAGCATTTAAATAGGGGGAGCAATAAGAGTATATAATTGGTCAAATGCATTTAACACGGTCAAAATCTTAAATATATGTTTGTTATCATCAAAAGGGGGAGATTGTTGAATATGCGCTTATATGTTTTTGTTTGATGATAATAAACATATATATTCATTTAAATGTATTTGGTAATGTACTATTTTGTTTTTCATAGATTAAATAAATATTTGTTGAATAAAACAAACTACACAGAATTTGAACAGAATTTGAATTCAAACAGAAATTTTATTCAAACAAATATTTATTACAATCTTGAGTAGTACAAATTCATGCTCTCACTATACATATACATTTTTGAATACATCACAATTTGTATTTACATTAACAACCTCACTACATATCACTCACACTCGTATTTTGTCTTCAACTGCATTCCAGTTTGAATCCAGCATCTGAGCAATCTGCAAAAATATTCACTAACGCAGTAAAATTGAAAAAGAAATATTTTTGCAATATAAAATGAAATATGATTTTTGAAAATATGGTTTGCCTCAGTTATTTGGGTTGTTCGTCATCATTCACACTTGAATTCATCACAAAGTCGTGCACATAGATATTACAGGAGACAAGTAGCAGCAACATGACAGTAAAAACTCGAGAACAGTGAAAGTGCAGACCAAATGCAACATGCAACATGGCCAAGACTACAAGCAACTGCATAGGACTGTAACAACCAGAATGGAAGCAACTACACCAATGCAAACTCAATATAGAAATGCTCAGTGAATAATGCAACATGGTAAAGGGACAGTGATACAATGTCAATGTCAATGCCAGAGACAAAGCATCACAAGCATATCAACTTAGCAACAGCCAGAACAATGAAGCAATGTCGAGCTCAGTACAACACAGTAGTGTACATGAATACTGCAACTGCCACAAGACCACACAGCAGTATACATGAATACAACAAAAGTATCGAATACAATATGCACAAGCGAAGAACCAAAGTCAGTGGCAAGCTACAAACTGCAACGTCAAGTTCAGACCAAACAGCAATGATGGTAATGCAACACACTGCAGACACCAATAATACAAGAGAGGCACAACAACAAACTACAAAGACCAGCTACTCAATGCAACTCAGTGGAAAATGAAGGCAACATGACTAAAATTCGACAGGCAAACAATAATCCCAACAGAGAACATGCATGAAGCATGAAACCACAAGTTACAAACCTCAAGTGTCGACCAGGCAGAGAAATGCACAATCATGATACAGGTGAACAAAAAACAAGTAGCAGTCTTTGAACATGAATGCAGTGGGCATGAATGCATCAATAAACCAAACTGCAAGACCTCAAGTGACATGGTGAAGCAGTATAAAACCAAAGTTATAAGCATACAAAATCATCAATGCAATGCAACACAAATGTGTTCACATATACCAAGCCACGACCAACAGAAACTAAGCCAACAATTACATGCAGATGAACAACAAAGGGTCAAAGCTCAATGCACATGAAACCAAAGGCCGAGCAATTGATATATGGTGATGTAGTCAACAACTACACAACTGCAAGTACAGGTTTCAATATCAAAGAAACAATTCCAGCTCAAAGTCAATGCCGAGAAACAATAAATGATCAGCCATCAAAGTATAGATTCAAGTAAATGCAGCACATATATACATACATAGGTGTATGTATACACATGGCAGTCAAAGACATAATGACAGAAGTTCTGAATCAAAAATGAAGACCACAAGTGAAGTAAACAACAGTATCAAACTCATGTATGCAACAGTGCAACAGATCAAGTGACACAGTGAATCGAAAAATGCACTTGCAGATGAGCAACTACAAGATGAACAACAGGAATGCATGTACAGCAAAGTCAGTATCAAAGAGACAACATAAGTATACAATATAGCATGTGCAACAGTGAAGTCAGTAAAGTCGAAAGCAATAAACAAGTCCAAGTCGAAATCATGGAAGCATACAGTGAAGTCAACAAGGAAATTCACGAAGACAAAATTGACCGAGATCAAAATCAAGACAAGTGTGTATCTGCAATCTTTGAAAAAGTCATAACAAATAAAACAGGAAAGTTTTCTTTGCCGTATGACTCAAGGCAATCGAACGCTACAGAATAGAAGCCGTGCGCATCAGGTAACAGAAAATTAGGAAAGTGTAAACGAGTACGAACAAATTCGAGTGTCTCAAATTTCATATAAATATCAAACCCAAGAGTAAATCATAGGCATCGAGTTAAAGAGCAAGCAATCAAACAAGCAACAAAAGAAATTACATACCGAAATCATCAACAGCTCGATCGAGCTAGCAACAAGCATAAATCATCAGAGAACGAGAGTGAGCAAGAGCAATGCAAGTCAGAGAACCGATCATCAGAAAGCCCCAATTTTGAATCGAAGACAGAAGCCCTAAATTAGTGGCAAAGAGAATCGACCGCACTATTCTTCACTGAGCAAAAGAAAGGAACGGGTCAAGGAATAACAGTGGATCGGGTCAAAGAATAAGGGGCCGGCCTTATTATTAAAAAGGGCTTAAGTTATTTTTTTTGGGGTTTAATTATAAAGGGGTTTTTAGTTTCATTTTGAGCAAAAAATTACGGGTCCAAAGTTGTATTTTAATTTTTGCTCCTGTTTTAATTTTGAAGTTGTTTTTTTCTTTTCGAGTCAAAGAATTTGTAAATCACCACCTAGGGTTTAGGTAGTGTCAGATTGTCTAGTTAGAATTAGTTCAGTGAGCAGGGTGTGCGAGTTTGCAAAACTCTATAGGCGGGAGCAGTGTTTGCGAGTAAGCGAAACTCTATAGGCGGGAGCAGGGTGTGCGAGTCTAGTAGAGTGTTTGTGAGCGGGAGCAAAAGGGTCTGCGAGTCTAGTAGAGTGTTTGTAAGCGTGATACTGTTTAATTCTAATAGAAAACTGGGAATGCAGCAGTAGGCAGGGGTTGCCGAAGCTGGGTAAATTTTGTGTGTGATTTACTTTTCAGCATATTTATTTCTGCAGTTTATTTCTGTGTTTAATTCGAGAAAATTTGCTATAACCCTATTCACCCCCCCTCTAGGGTTAATCTAGATCCTACAAGAATATGGGTCGCTGGCGACCTAATCACTTAGAATATTTTCTAGAGTTTGGAGTTTGGGGTGTTTCCATGGTCTTGGATTCGTCGTTATTCCATTTTGAAGATAATATACTAGTTGTTTACGCTCAACTACTGATTGGGCTGAAAGAGTGTTGGTTGCTTAGCTTATTCGATTCCAGTCGTTGTCTTAGTAATGTAGCTTTTCTCTCATTAACTACTTGTCATAGCCTTTCTGAGTTCTGAACCATTCGGATAACAGAGATTGTTCAGTCTCCTGTTGGATCCTGTTAGGTTAAAAACCAGGATAATAATTCCATTGTGTTTTTTATTAAGACAAAGTTGTTTATTGTCTATTATATACCCTGATCACCAAGGAGGCATCTTAATATGTCACGCTTGAAGTATATTGTAATAATTATTTTTTGTGAACATGGTTAACGTTGTAGGATTATGTAAAGAAGGTTGAAATGAGTTTTTGGAATGAAATGTGAAAGTTGTTTCGAAAATTTTGAATTTTTTTCATATCCATGTGTTTCTGGTATAGCAATTTATCTAACATTATCGTATTTAATCACCGAGGGTTAATGACTATGGGTGATTGCAGCATCTGTAGCCATTAGTTTTGGGCCTCCAAGTGGGGGAGACTAAAATTTGTACAGTTTTCACTTCCATTTCTCTGGCAAATTTGATCCCGGTGATCAAGGCTTTATACTTGGCTTCGCTATTTACTAAACAGAAGTCGAGTTTCAAGATGTAGCAGATCGATTGTTCCCTCAGGTTCACTAACATGACGCTGGCACTAGAACACAGATCGACGAATGGTCCATCCATGTACATTTTTCCATCGGTTGGTTGAATCTCCACTACTCTCCAGAGAGTCTTCTGGTGCAGTGAATTCAGCTATGAAGTTCGCCAATGTCTGTACCTAGATAGCTCTCCGAGAGAGATAAGTGATATCGAATTGGCTTAGCTCGATATTCGATTTGAGCAACCTTTCAAACGTCTAGGGTTGTTGTAGGACCTGTCATAACGGCTGGTCGGTGTAGACGTTGATGGTGAGCCTGGAAGTGTGGCAAATCTTTCATGGTACAATCAATAGGTAGCACGCAAGCTTTTCTAGCTTTGGGTACTTTCTGTCAGCACCTGTCAATCGCTTACAAACATAATATATAGTCCTATGGATCTGATTCTCTTCACGTAACAGTGTGGCACTTATGGTATGTACCGAAATTGCTAAACAAATTATAAGTCTTCATGATCCAGTGGCTTGGATAGGATATGAGGTCTGTCTAAGTGATCTACTAGAGCTTGAAATGCATCTATACAATCCTACATCCATTGAAAGTTCTTTTCCCCTCTCTTGATCAAGTCGAAGAAAGGAATGTAGTTGCCGATGGCCCTGGAGATGAAGCGGCTTAGGGCATCAACCTTCTCATTTAAGTTTTGTACTTACTTAATCATCTTCGGTACCTAAATATTCTGAATTGCTTGAATTGTCTTGGGATCGACTTCGATTCCATAAGAGTTGACGATAAAACCCCAAAACTTCCTTGACATAACATCGAAAGAGAATTTTAAGGGATTTAGTTTCATTCCATATTTTGGGAGAAATTGAACATTTCTGTTAATTCATCGATGTGATCATTTGATCATTGTGGCTTCATGAGCATATCGTCCATATATACTTCCATCGATCGCCCAATCCGATCTTTGAACATCCAGTTTAGTAGTCTTTGATAAGTTGCTTCAACATTATTTAGTTCAAGTGGCATCACAACATAACGATATAACCCTAGATTGATAATGAAGTTGGTGTGCTTCGGGTCGAGGACGTGCAACAGGATCTGGTTGCATTCAGTGTACACATCCATAAATGAAATCAATTAATGTCCAGTGGTTGAGTCTACCAGCGATCGATCCTTGAAAGTGGAAAGTTGTTTTTCGGGCATGCCGTATTTAGGTCATAGTAGTCGATGTATGTCTGCCAATTTCCATCAGCTTTTTTTATGAACTGGATTGGATACACATTTTGGGCAGAGGGCGTCATGGATAAAAACATTTTTTTAGTTTATCCATCTACTCTATAAGTGTAGCAAATCTTTCCAAGTCCATGCCGCATTGCTTTTGTTTCACCGGGACATGCCTCAGATCGCGATAATTGGTGAAGTCATACACATGTTAGAATAGGTCCAAGCGAATACATCAAGACTCATTCGGAGAAAGCCATCTAATTCCTTTACCATTGTTGCACTAAGCTGTGATCTGATCTTCAGTACCCGTAATAGGTCACCATAGCTGGCTATAATATCGATTGTTAGCTTTATGGGTACAGTTTTGGATTCCTCGAGTTCAAATGTAACTATTTTGCGCAACAATCAATATGAAATCCGAATGGGACGGTTAATGATAATGGTTACTCTAGTCGAATCCTAGAGTAATGTCATGAATTATTAAGTCTGATAGTGAAAATGCTTTGAGCGATTATCTACAAATGGCCAAAGATCAGGCTTAGACGCATGTTGAAGAAAATGTCGAGTAGGGATCAGCCTCGAGTTGCATGCAGCTGTCTAGCTGGCTCTTGCTTTGAGTATGAATCTACTTGAGTATTCGAATAACGTGTTCTCCATTCAACGTATTTGCGATCAGTTGCTCATCGTTTAGGTTAGAATGATAGTTAGTTTCCCATAAGCTCAGGCATCTATTCGATGATTCTATCTCTAGGCATCCTTCCAGTCATAGCCTCGAGTCATTGTAAATATTATATATAATTTACAATACTGAGCTATCGCGGCCAATCTTTGGATGATCACTCTTCCACCCCCGGCCTCAAGTTGATAAATGTACTGCTTGAACGTTCGAGTCTCCTCCTAGTCATGTTTATGCTCCCACTAAGCTCCAGAGACTTAGTGTTGGTCGATGAATGGTCGGTTCATATTCTCTTCTTTCTCGCTCGTGCCCTCAAGTCTGGGGCATACGTCGATAAGTAGAAAGGCAAGTCATGTCCAATAAGTGATCAATTCTCTCCCTATCGGAACAAGGGCAAGGATCAGTATGTAGATGGTCGAGCCACATCCATTTTGTATTTCTCTTCTAATCAAACTATGGTAAGAGAAAACCAATGAACGGTTGCCTCGCATTCATTCGGAGCTGAATGGTTAGTCACATCCATTTTTATTCATATTCTCCCTCCAGATCTAGGGATAGAGTTGGCTCAAGTGCAGTCGGGTCATGCTCATCTAGTTTCATACTCCTAATGGATCAAAGGAGGGTGCTAGAGAATTAATGATCAAGTTGTACTCAATCGTAGTTTATTCTCTTATCTATGCTCTGGTGATCGGATTTATTTGATGGACATTCGGGTCATATCCATTTGTTGTTGGTGCAAATCAATATTTACCCTCAATCTGATGGTATGATATAGTCGGTCACCCGTAACTTAGGATGTCATTTTGATGGATTTTGTACTATGGCCTCCTTGCAGTTGTTGCCTTAAGTAATAGAGAACACTAAGCTGAAGCTATAATGATATGTCATATTCAGCTTTTAAAGATTTGTATACCTACCCCAGTCTTGGGTTAATGGAGTTGGTTCGTCGATGGTCAAGTTCCATCCATAGTGAGTTTATACTCCTCCCATCGGTTTTAGGCTAGAGTTTATCGAATAGAGGACAGTTGAACTCCACTCATCTATTCATTAATGTTTATATCCACACTCAAGGGAAAATATTTAGTTGATGGGTGGTCGGATCACACCTAATTTAAGTTTATACTCTAGTCCATGCTATGGTGACTTAGAGTTGTTTCGCGGGTGGTCGGTCTCCACCTGATTTATGTTTATACTCCAGTCCACACTCTGGGACTTAGAGTTGTTTCATGGGTGGTTGGTCTCCACCCGATTTATGTTTATACTCTAGTCTTCACTCTAAGGACTTAGTGTTGTTTCGTTGGCAGTTGGTGTCCACCCGATTTATGTTTATACTCCATTACGCACTCTAGGGACTTAGAGATGTTTTGCAGGTATTCGGTCTCCACCCGATTTATGTTTATACTCTAGTCCACATTCTAGGGACTTAGAATTGTTTTGCGGGTAGTCGGTCTCCATTCGATTTATGTTTATACTCTAATCCTCACTCTAGGGACTTAGAGTTATTTCGCGGGTGGTCAATCTCCACCCGATTTGTGTTTATACTCCAGTCCGTACTCTAGGTATTTAGAGTTTTTTATGTAGGTAGTCGGTCTCCACCTGATTTATGTTTATACTCCAATCCGCACTCTAAAGACTTAGAGTTGTTTCGTAGGTTGTTGGTCTCCACCCGATTTACGTTTATACTTCAATCCACACTCTAGGGACTTAGAGTTATATGATGGGTGGTCAATCGCACCGGTTTTCGATTTATACTTCATCTGCTAAGTCGAGATAAGAGTTGTTGAATGAACAGTCGAATCACTTTCATTCATAGAATGGAATTCTACCCCCACATCAAGGATAGAATTTGGCAAGAGAGATGGTCGATTCGTATCCGCTTTATGGTTGAAGATCCTCTTGTCAAGTCAAGGTAGGGAGTAGGCTATGGATTATCGGATCACATTAATGCTTGGGTTGGACAGTCAGGTCACATCCACCTCAAGCTGCAATCGTGTCCACATTTTTAGGGTGGTGGTTAATGAGTAGGCAGTCAATCATGCCTACTTTAAGTCAAGCTTTCGAACTGCCTCTTGTGTTCAGGGTAGGAGTTAATGTGTGGACAGTCAGATCGCATCCACTTTAGTTGGACCTCGGTCATGCTGAGCTTTGAGGGAGGTATAAGTATTTTGGCGAACTTCAATTATGAGCTGGGGAGTGGATGGTTGGGTTGCATCCACTCCAAGCTTTTCTTTAGTCTTTAATTCAGGCGTGGAAGTTAATGAGTGGACGATCCGTTGTGTCCACTTTTTGCTAGATCCTAACCTTGTCGGGCTTTTCCATTTTACGTCCTTGGCCCTATGTCAGGGGAATATGGTAGCTGACGAGCGGTTGAATCGCGTATATCTTGATGAAACTCCAAAGGTCCGATCATGGTCCGTGGAGATTGGTTGGCGCCCAACTCTAAGTACTTGGTCACCTTCATCGTTTGGAAGTAGTTTAGTTCAAGTTGGTCATTGTTCACAACACAATTGAAACTGAAATAGAAACAATTCAAAGAAGATCTAAATAAATCTCACTGATAAGTGAAGCAATGTCTTATGCTCGGTATTCCACTTTGTCCAAGCCCTTCTCAGTTGGAAATCAACTGTGGGTAGTCCAATTAATAATCGAAGTTCTTTATTGATAAGGGTCAGATGTTCCCTGCCTGCTATTCTATGGAGCTTGTGCATATTATTGAAACTATCCTTTCCAAATTAGCTTTCCGATCACATCTCAGAGGTGTTTGCAATCGTCAGTGTTAAGACTGTGTGTATCTTGGAATATACAACTTCTCGGATTTCCTATGGGATTCGATGGACTCTCTCGAGGTTGGTTTTCTTTACTACTCCGAGTCATGAGTCTCTAAATAGATGTTTTGAATTGAATCGTTCAAAGAAGTATATGAGTCGAATTTTGAGATTCTAGGTCGTCTCTTGGAATTTGAGTCCTTAGCCAATGGGCATCTATTTTTCTTTCTCCTAGTCTGCTCTACATCCTCTTTGCTTAGGTTCTAATACACTTTGAAGAAGAAATGATCCAAGGCTGTAGGAGGCTCTCTAGCTAACTAGCTACTAAAATCTATCTAGAGGTCAATTCCACTCATCAACACCATTAGTATGATATCCTCGTTGGGATTGCTCGCTTTAATGACGATGATGACGACATTGAATCTCTATAGAAAGTCTTTGAGTGGCTCACCGAGCATCTAAAATAAATTGGATAATGACATCACATCCTCGGTGTGAGTTGCATGCATTCTTAACTGCTCGACAAACTTTTGATCCAGTTGATTCAATGAGATGGATTTAGGCGATAACCGCATAAACCTCATGATCGATACTCCTTCGAGGAACATAAATAAATGTCTACATTCGATGGCACATATCACTCTGGCAGAATTCATATGCTATCTAATTTCATGAGACATAGTCCACCGTCAGTTTTCCTTAAGTAAACCGATATGATTAGTACATTGAATCTCCTCGAATATTCTACACACTAAACGACTTCAACGAATTGGCTTCGACTAGGGAAGTGCTTCAATCATCGTCCATCCGGTTCATTTTTATGTTATAGCTACTTGTTATTCTTGTGAATGATGTATGCATGCCCGAGATATGAGCAAAGCAAGATGGACCGATATTGATGGATTAGTGATAAGGAACTTGGAGTCGTACATGAGAAAATCTACTATTTGCTTGGTGTCGGCAATTTATTTGCTTGGAATCGCTGAATTCGAAGTGCTGGGTCAGTGAAGAACAGTGCTTGGAGTCAACTCAGCGTTTGCTTGAAGAAAATATTGGTTTTACCCAAGTTTGGGTTCGGGCCAAAGTTTCTTAGTATGCTTAAAGTCATGTCACCTATGTTTTCCAACCTTTGGGAGTATCGTTTGAGTAGCGGTTACTTGTCCGTTACTTGGTTGGAATTCAGAACTGCCTCTTGATCCTCTATGCCCCGAGCAGCCACAGGATGTAAGGGAAGTGGAAAGAATGCACCATCTTTAAGTTGAGCTTCTAATGCAGAATGTGGGGCACTGCGCTGCGATGCGGCATGTAAGGAAAATGGATAGAATGCGCCTTTAGAGCCTTTTTCTTCAAATTTGGATCATACCTAAAAAAAAAAATTGACAAACGATCGGTAATGAAAATGATCGGTTAAAACAATAATTGGTTGAAAATAATCGGTTGGAATGTCAAAAAGGTGGAACAATCGATTGTAGAATGAATGATCGGTGGACATGTTAACATGAACGATTGGTGTAAGCGGTCTTGGAACGATCAGTGTAAGCAATATTTAGACGAACAGTGGAGAAAATGAGGTTCTTGAAAAATGATCAGTGGTAACCACCTATTGGAATGATCATTGGAAATAGCGTTATGTGAAAATAACGATCGATATTATGAGGCAATCGTATAGGAACGGTTGGCATGGAAACGATCGGTGAAAATCTGTAGAGTGTGGAAACAATCGATGTAAATATGTAGAGTGTGGAAACAATCGGTGTAACACTATAAAGTGCAGAAACGATCGATGTAAACCTACGGAGTGTGGAAATGATCGGTGCAACTCTGTAGGTTGTGGAAACGATCAGCCAAAATAACAATCGTACATAAAAAACGATTAGTCAAAATAACGATCGTACAAATCACATTGGAACATTTGTGGCAAAATGACCATATGGAACGATCGTGGAGGAACGATCGGTCGGAAAAAATGATCAGTCATAAATTTTTTAAAACTTGAAAATGTGTGCACAATCATCAAACACATGACGGATTGAACACTAGCATCATGATTTCCTTCTTTTGCAAGTGAAGTAGATTTGGCTCCTCTGGCCATAGCTATTAGTTTCCTTATAGATGTCTTTCAAAACTAAGTAGAATAGGAAACTTGACGATTGGAAGCTGGATCTATTTCGCAAACATGAAAATCCACAAGTAGAAGATGAGATCCAATCTAACTGAGTATTCATCTCTCAAAAAAAAAAGCACAAAAATGTTGATGCCAAAAATGGGCATCAACACACAACAGAATCTCATAGAGATTAAATGATGAATGAAATTAAAAGCATCGTAGAAAAATTAAGTGAACACATATATTTTTGTAGTGGTTTGGCAATCTTTTCCTATGTCCACTTCATATTTTTATTTATCTTGCACTGGACTATGATTACAAGATTGTTTGAATCAGCTAGGATCCATTAATACAAGTGTAAAGAATAAAATGGCAGAGCCTAAGCAGCCGAAAGAAGGATCCTCTTTATGCAAAATGGTCGTTGTATTTATAGAAGAAAACGTGAATAGATTGTGCTGAAATTTTGCAAGAAGAGTCACTAGATCCATAGGGGACCACCATAACGATCGGTGTCCCTAACTCTATATTTTGGAATGATCAGGCAAAGTTTAGCTGATCATTATTTTTGCATCTGATTGATCCGATCGATAATGTAGGCTCCTCATGATGTAAGATACTTGCTCTCTAAATTTCATGCAATTCCAATGTATGGTTTGTGAGACATCGCATTTTCCGTGAAATTGTGGATCGTTTTGGCTGATTTTGTACGATCGTTATGGAACGATCAGTATGCCTTTCCAAGATTTGGGATTTTTGTTATGTGAATTTTTTATGGTCTCCACTCTTCAATTTATTGATGTTGTGAAAGTTTCAAGCGCATTAGCTTTGTAGATATTGAGATATTGATCGATCTTCATCGATTTATGTTATTTTATAGATCATTTTAGACCGACCCATATAAATTCCTCTTTGTCCATAACTTGAACGTACGAACTCCAATTGACTTAAAATCTGAAAAGTAGCCCTATGGGGACTTCCTTGTCACTTCATATTGATTGCATCATGATCGGGGCCCTATATGAATATTGACGCAGCGTGGGAAGCAAATTCGACGATGTAAATCGAATCCGTCCAGGATCTCACACGATTAGCGGAAATAATCGGTGAATAGACGAAGAATCGATGGATTTAAGAATACCGAAAAAGCCCAAATCCGTTGATCTCGAAGATACCGGATTTTAGCAATCTTCGACACGTTGATCGCGCACGATACCGTGAAGAAAGATCTACAATTCTTTGAGCGTTGATCAAGCGCACTTGATTCCGCGAATTGGCTTCAACGTTCGTTGATTCGAGCGCACTCGAATGTCGAAGTGGAGATAAGAGATAACCCTCGACTACCAATTTAAAAATGGGGGCTCAAAATACAAACCAAATTTTATTCAAATTTTCAACTACCTTACATATGACACGACTTGCCTATTTATAGGCTTACAACACCACAACATTACACAGAGTACAACACATTACAAAGCCGTCACGACCTAGTACAACTCACGTGACCTAAAATTATCAATCAGCGACTTAAAAAAAAACATCCGTTACAGGACTTAACGACCTAAAGAAAACACTCGCGATTTACAATGGAGCATGGCAGGGACTTATTGGAGCTTTGCGACCTAGTATAAGACGTCAACGACCTACTGCTTCGTTCGCGACCTAACTTAGGAATTCGCGACATACTGTAAAGTCATCAATCGAGTTATGGTCCTCGCGCCTTAGGGTTAAAGTCATCAATTCGCGTCCATTTGAGGAGGTACGAAGCTCGTTCGCGACCTATGGAGAGTCGCCGCGAAGAGGAGGAACGGTCTTGGTTTTCTCGTGACCTATGTAGGTCGTTCGCGACTTTGGATACGGTTCCGGAGGAGGACAACGACTTATAGTAGTTCTCTTCGCGACCTAACTGCTCGTAGCTCGTGCACGACATACGAAGGAGGGGAAGCGATCTAGGGTCGCGAGTTAGGTTGGAGGAAGCTTCGACAATTTGGGTTTCTTCGTGATCTTCTCCTTCACGACCTAGGTTAGGTCGGCCGCGACCTTCAGAGGTACGCTCTTCATCATCCTCCCCTTGTTGAAAGGAATTCGTCCTCGAATTCATACTCTCGTCATCTTCAATAAGTTCCTCCCCATAATACGGAATCAAATGTTTGACGTTGAAAACATCTGAAGTATGAACCTCTTCCGGCAACCTTAACCGATACGCATTATCATTGATCTTCTTCAGGATTTCTACTGAACCAATCTTTCGTGCTTTCAACTTGTTGTAAGTTCCAACTGGGAAACGATTTTCGTCGATACTGCGTAAACAAAATCTCCCACTTTGAAGTCCACATTCCTTCGTTTCTTATCGGCCAGTTGTTTATATTTCTCATTTGTCTTCTCCAATCGTTTCTGAACGATTCTATGGTATTCTGTCAACCCCTCAACGAAGTCAGCAGCCCTCTTAACTGTCCCCTTTGGTTGTGGTACTATCGTTAAATCCAACGGCCCCTTTGGTAAGCTTGAATATACAATTTGAAATGGACTGAAACCTGTACTCCGGTTGACTGCGTGATTGTGTGCGAATTCAGCTTGACACAACTTCAAATCCCAACTCTTCAAATTATCTTTCACAAGACATCTCAGTAAATTTCCCAACGATCGGTTAACCACCTCTGTTTGCCCATCAGTTTGCAGATGGTAAGCGCTACTAAAATTCAGCTTCGTTCCGACCATCTTCCACAAACTCAACCAAAAATGGCTTAAAAATCTAGTATCTCGATCAGAAACAATAGATTCGGGTAAACCATGCAATCGATACACCTCTTTAAAGAATAATTGAGCAACTCGAACGGCATCGGCTGTCTTCTTACAGGCTATGAAATGCGCCATCTTCGAAAACCGGTCCACTACAACATATATAGAATCATCTCCCCTCTGAGTTCTCGGCAAACCTAATACAAAATCCATGCTAATATCAACCCATGGTTTAGTAGGCACGGGTAATGGCATGTATAATCCTGCATTCGTCGCTGTTCCCTTCGAAACCTGACAGATATGACACCTCTCCACAAATCTCTCTACCTCCTTCCTCATTGACGGCCAAAAATAAGATTGTGAAATTAACTGTAAGGTGCGATCCCGTCCAACATGTCCTTCTTCATGCAACTCTTTAATAATCTTCATTCTCAAGCTACAGTCTAGTATGCATAATCGATTCCCCTTGAACAAGAATCCATCAACCAACACAAATTCATCAGTATCCCCATCCTTAACTTTCTCAACAAACTTTGCAAAGTAAGGATCCTCTTCAACCAACTCTGGCAATAGTTCAAATCCTGTTACTTCAACTTTCAACGTTGTCAATAAGTGATTTCTCCTGCTCAAAGCATCAGCCACACGATTCGACACCCCGGATTTGTGCTTTACGACAAAATTAAACTGTTGTAGATACGCAATCCATGATGCATGTCTCGCTGAAATCTTGTCCTGACCTTGTAGATGTTTCAATGCCTCATGGTCAGTATATAATACAAACTCCTTCTGAAACAGATAATGTCTCCAGTGCTTCACAGCTTGAACAATCGCGTAAAACTCTACATCATATGTACTATATCTCATCTTGGCTCCAGACAATTTCTCACTGAAATAAGCAACTGGTCTTCCATTCTGACTCAATACTCCACCAATTCCAACCTTCGAAGCATCAGTATGCAATTCAAATAACAACTGAAAATTCGGCAGTACCAGAATTGGTGCTGTCGTCAAAAGTGTCTTGACCTTCTCAAAAGCAACCCCTACTTCCTCTGACCATGCAAACTTCTTTCCTTTCATGCAATCAGTTACAAGTGCCATCACACTGCTAAAATGTGGAATGAATCTTCGATAGAAAGATACCAATCCATGAAAACTCCTCACTTCAGTAATTGTCTTTGGCTGTGGCCACCTCCTGACAGCTTCCACTTTATTTTCATCCACTTGAATACCTTCCTTTGACAGAACATACCCCAGAAATAAAACACTGTCCGTCATAAACACGCACTTCTTTGTTGCTGCATAAAACTGCTCTTGTCGTAAAATCAACAATACTTCTCGCAAATGCTAGATGTGCTCTTCCGTACTCCTACTATAAATCAAAATATCATCAAAGTAAACAACCACGAACTTCCCAACAAATGGTCTGAAAATCTGGTTCATCACTCTCATAAAAGTACTAGGAGCGTTTGATAACCCAAATGGCATAACCAACCATTCATATAGACCTTCCTTAGTTTTGAAAGCAGTCTTCCACTCATCACCCGGTCTAATACGAATTTGATGGTATCCACTTTTTAAGTCAATCTTTGAAAACACCACTGCCCCACTCAACTGATCTATCAAATCATCAAACCTCGGCATAGGAAATCTGTATCTCACAGTGATTTTATTAAGAGCCTGACTGTCCGTACACATCCTCCACGTCCCATCCTTCTTCGGTACCAACAAGGCTGGCACAGCACATGGACTCAAACTCTCCTGAACACGCCCTTGTTCTAACAACTCCTCCACCTGCCTTCTTAGTTCTTCATTCTCTTTAGGACTCATCCTATAATGTGGCCTGTGAGGTAATACTGATCCTGGCACAAGATCAATTTGATGTTGAATATCGCTTAAAGGCGGTAGCTCCTTTGGTAACTCTTCTGGAAACACATCACTGAATTCTTCCAATATCGGCTTCACTTCCTCTGGGACTTCAACGGATTCAGTAGCTTCATGTCCAATCAACAAAAATACTTCAGGACTCTCCTCCACTTCTTCAAAAAATTCCTTCAAAGTCAGCAAAGTTTTAAGCTCCTCAATCTCTTCTGACTTGCTCTCTCCCTGTGGTCTCTTCTTTGGAACTAAAATAATCTTAACGCCTTCAAACATAAAACTGTAGCTATTGGTCCGGCCATCATGTTGCACTGCTCGATCATACTGCCACGGCCTTCCCAAAAGCAAATGACAAACATCCATCTCAACCACATCACACCAGATCTCGTCTTTATATTTCTTCCCAATAGAAAATGGAACTCGAACTCGCATGTCCACCTTCACCTCTCCTCCTTTTCTTAACCACGCTAACTTGTAAGGATTAGGATGTTTCTCCGTTTTCAACTTCAACTTTCTCACAGCTTCAGTAGAGATAATATTGTCACAACTTCCTGCATCAATCACAAACTTACAAACTTTTCCCAGAATAGTGCATGTAGATTGAAAAATGTTGCTCCTCAACCAACTAGCCTCATCCTCTTGCTTCGGTGTTAAACAAGACCTCCTCATCATTAGATTACATCCTTCATCTCCCGACGCGATATCCTGCTCATCTTCCTCCTCTGGACTAGAATCACCTTCACCAACATCCTCGCCTTCAACTTCAACAATCATCATTCTCTTCTTTGGCTTTGGACATTCGTTACTTTTATGACCCACTTCCTGGCAATTATAACATTTGAAACTGTTGTTGACCTTTGCTTTCGCAGCCTCATTCACAACTGGTTTACTGACAACTTTAGAAACATTGGAACTCCCACTAGCACCCTTCACTTGATTGTTGGAATTTGTAAACACACCACTTCCTCGTCTTCCCTGCTTCTCCCAAGCCAACGCCTTCTGGTGCGCTTCAGCCACAGATCTCGGGTCAAACATATTAACCATATCCTGGATCTGCATTCGCAAACCTCCAACAAACCTAGTAGTCAACTGTTCCTCTGTCTCCATAATGTCATTTCGAGCAATCAGTTCATAAAACTCGTCAGCATAATCATTAACAGTCTTTGTTCCTTGCCTCAAGTTCTGCAATCTCTGATACATGAGTGATTGATAATTGTAAGGTAAAAATGTAGCTTTCATCAATTTCTTCATTTTCTCCCAGTCAACAATCTTCGACTTCTCCATCCGTTCTCGTGTAAGTTTGGTTTGCTGCCACCACGCCATAGCTCTCCCCCTCAACCTAGTAGCAACCAACTTCACTCGACGATCTTTCGGTACCTCCTTGAAATCAAAGATCTCTTCAACATTAGACAGCCAATCCAAAAATTCTTCTGCAACCATTCCACCCTTGAACTTTGGAATTTCCATCTTCATTCCCGATTCCCATCTACGGTCATCTTCAAAATCTCTGTCTCAATTTCGTACTTGACCTCGATCTCGATAATGCACACTACCTCTATCACCATCAAACTCCTCATCAAAGTCTGAAGTATATCGATGTCAATCACGACCACCAACCTCTCTTCTACCACCACTTCTTCGATCTTCATTCCTATCACGATTGTCAGCACTTCTACGATAATGATCTTCTCTTCTCTCCCGATCTGAATGTGGTGAAACTCTACTTCTCCCATGGCTCGATTCAGGTGAAACTCTTCTTCGATTTTGATTCATTTCAAGCATCATTCTCTCTAATCGACCAATTCCTTCATTCAAGTTTGCAGTGAAACTCTCGTTGATTCGTTGTTCCATTTCATCGGCCTCTTCTCTTCCATACAAAGCATTAATATTGCGATGACGTTAAGCTCGTCTTGGAGGCATGATTGAACTTCAAACAAACTCAAGAATAAATTTCAAACACTTTCCGAACTTTGATCCGAAGTGAGATGGATCGAAACTCCCAACTTGTTGCAACTTCACGATGAACACGATGAACACCAAACTTCTCAACAATTTGCAAATCCGATCTCCAAACTTCAAATTCTCGAAACCCAAGTCTCCAAATAATGCAAACTTCTTGCGATCTAGCTCTGATACCAAACTGATGCAGCGTGGGAAGCGAATTCGACGATGTAAATCGAATCCGCCCAGGATCTCACACGATTAGCGGAAATAATCGGTGAATAGATGAAGAATCGATGGATTTAAGAATACCGAAAAGGCCCAAATCCATTGATCTCGAAGGTACCAGATTTTAGCAATCTTAGACACGTTGATCGCGCACGATACCGTGAAGAAAGATCTACAATTCTTTGAGCGTTGATCAAGCCCACTTGATTCCGCGAATTGGCTTCAACGTTCGTTTATTCGAGCGCACTCGAATGCCGAAGTGGAGATAGGAGATAACACTCGACTACCAATTTAAAAATGGAGGCTCAAAGCACAAACTAAATTTTATTCAAATTTTCAACTACCTTACAAATGACACGACTTGCCTATTTATAGGCTTACAACACCATAACATTACACAGAGTACAACACATTACAAAGCCGTCACGACCTAGTACAACTCACATGACCTAAAATTATCAATTAGAGACTTAAAAAAAAACAAAACATCCGTTACAGGACTTGACGACCTAAAGAAAACACTCGCGATTTACAATGGAGCATGGCAGCGACTTATTGGAGCTTCGCGACCTAGTATAAGACGTCAACGACCTACTGCTTCGTTCGCGACCTAACTTAGGAATTCACGACATACTGTAAAGTCATCAATCGAGTTATGGTCCTCGCGCCTTAGGGTTAAAGTCATCAATTCGCGTCCATTTGAGGAGGTACGAAGCTCGTTCGCGACCTATGGAGAGTCGCCGCGAAGAGGAGGAATGGTCTTGGTTTTCTCGCGACCTAGGTAGGTCGTTCGCAACTTTGGATGCGGTTCCGGAGGAGGACAACGACTTACAGTAGTTCGCTTCGCGACCTAACTGCTCGTAGCTCGTGCGCGACATACGAAGGAGGGGAAGCGATCTAGGGTCGCGAGTTAGGTTGGAGGAAGCTTCAACAATTTGGTTTTCTTCGTGATCTTCGCCTTCACGACCTAGGTTAGGTCGACCGCGACCTTCAGAGGTATGCTCTTCATCAAATATACTCGACCATCGTTCATAGTCTTGTATATCATTGATTCTCAAGGTTAGTAACCGCTCGATTTTAGTAAAATCTATGACATCACGGCCTTGTCAAAAGGCGAGATAATAATAATTAAACATCCATTCACACATATAGTACATAAGAATGTGGTAACCAAGCAAATATCAATCTGGATCTAACTTTTACACTAACATATGCATATGATTACTAGGGACTGCGAAACCATTTAAAAATCATTTTAAACCATTGAAAATTCATTTTTAAACACTTATAAAAGTGAGATTAAGGTTAGAAAACATTTAAGGTCAAAATCATATCAAAACATAATTTTTAACTATATAAGCATGCATAGTAGAGTGAGAGGTTAAAAATCTCTCGCCAAATACCCAGAATACAAATCTTTCTCCCTAGATCCAAAATGGACAACAAAGGAGAAGGATACAAATCATGAAAAATGATAATCTCTAGCTTATATATGCTAATCACTCCTTTAATCAATGATTTGGCTAAGATTAGTAAGGAAAAGATGTGATTTTTGATGAAATTAGGGTTAATGGAGGTTTAGAACTATTTTGGGGACGATGGAAATGATCTAGATCACCACCTATAGTCTCTCCTTAGCATAATTTTTGAACCAGATTAGTGGGACTAAGCATGGGCTTAGTTAATTACCCACAAAAACTGGTCAGTAGCAATCAAAATTTGAAACAACTATAACTTTCAAACGATAAGTCGATTTTATATCATGATTATTCTACAGATGGGAAACCATCACCCTGAAGTTATGGAATGGTTTAAGACCCAATTTGTGACGATCCGAAATTTCTAGATATTTGAAATTAGAATATTTAATTGATTTTAAATATTTGAAAGTTAGTTTAACTTGAATTTCAAATATCACTATGAATTTGGCAATTAAATTATTAAATTTAATTATTGAAGTTGGGTAAAATATTTAATCTTCAGTTATATGCATGTTAAAAATATTTCAAAGGCTTATAAAATTTATATTAACAATACTGAAGATAATGAAAGCTTTAGAATTGAATTTGGAAGTGCTTTGTTCAGTTTTAAAAATATATCATTTAAATTGACAATTAAAAATAACCTTCCGAGGTAGTGTCTCAGATTTCGACGAAACCAGTTCCATTGGATCCGTAATATTGTATTGCTATCGGATTTCAAATTTCGTAGTGTCTGAAGTTGTCATATGATCGTACGATATATAAACATGTTGAAATCTATATCGATAATTTAGTACAATAACTAAATCCAAAAAGCTATCTTCTCCATACGATTGAATTAGGACTCGAAACATTTTCCATTGCATTCAGAATAGGGGTTAAACAGTATAAACACCTAGAGGCACGCCTCGATAGGGGTTCGCGATTTTATGCTGCGTTAATCGAAACAATTTGAATTTGAATTAAATATATTATATTATATCAACATCAGACCTTTTGGGCCTTCATCTCAAAGGACACATGTCCTGCCCTTCCCAACACGTGTTCGTTTGGTTTAACACGCGTTCGTTTTAAAAAAAAAGAAAAAAAGCTTGAAAGAGAATCGATCTCAACCCTTCTTTCTTTCAGTCGAGTTTCCTATTCTATCTTAAAAATAAATGGCCGATCGATTTTCATTTTCCCTCTTCATCTCAGATAAACGAAATCGATATAGATTTTAAGAACCAACTACGGTAAAACAAATTGATTTCCCTCTTCCTCTTATAGTCAATCGAATCAACTGCCTAAAAAAGAGAAAAGGTGCGATAAGCAGTCGGATGGATCGCCGTGCGATTGTAGTCGCTCGTGATGGGTAGGTCGCCTCATGAGCAGTTGTTAGTCGGCATCATTGACCGGAAGCGGAGCAACTTTGGGTTTTGAAATTTGTAGGGGGAGGTTCGCATGGAGGTGACAGTGAGATAGCAGGCGTCGTCGTGAAGTTTGGGTCGTTGTCGATGAGGAGGCGTGAGTTTCTTCGGTGGACTCGTGCTCGGTAGCGAGGGCTCGTGAAGCATGAGTGCTCGAATCAATCGAATCAGTGAGGTATTTTCTTTTAAATTTATTTATATATATATGTATAAATATATATACAAAAAATAGTTACAGTAAGGTTTAAACCGGTCCAGTTTAATTCTGTATTTATATATAGTATATCAGCTTGTTGTTTAAATTAAAAGCAAATGAAGAGGAGGAAATATATACATATGCATGTTACATTAAGATGTATAAAAGCCAAGTATATTTCAAAGAAGATCTTTAAGTTAAATTAGAAATTTAAATGTGTTGTAAATAATGTTGCCGTCTAGTTTTCAAATTTGTAGAGTTTAAATGTATATAGAGGAAATTTATATAAGATTTGGAAGAGAAAATATATAGGAGTTTATATAGGAAATTGGACTTATGTAAATTATTTTATATGCAGTTTGAAAATGAAAATAAAATAATTATACATATCTTTTAAATCTACTAGTTTGTTTTAAAATTATGTATTTAGGATGATTAGTTTAGTTAATTAACCTATCAAATTATTTTAGTTACTAAATGATTCTTTAAATAAAATTATTATTAAATTAAATAATTAGTTAATTAAATCTATTGAATGGTAATTAATTTGTTCGATATATTCAAATATTAATAAACTGAAAATGTTTATAAAGGTCAAAAATCGTGAAGAAAACAAGTCGAGATGGAAGTGCACTGCAAACAAAAATCAAAGGTGAGTTTATCTCACTCATTTGGAATACATTTTGAATTTAAATAGTTAAATTTAAATTATTGGTTGTATGATTGATTTGACTAGATGTGATATTATATATAGTAGTATATATATATATATATATATTGGAGTGATTTATTTCCCGCATTATATAGCAGATAAGACCCTATGCGCCACGCATAACAGTAGACGACCCTTTATACCGCGATATCCCCCTCGAAGTGGGGTTGGTATTTTAAATTGTGCTAACGTCTATGGACGCAGGGAAACTGGTTGGAGGGATCCAACTGGATTCCTCAAAATGTTGAATTTATTTTGTATTCAGCGATGTGATTTATGTGATAATCTATGATGATTATATTGATTTTATTTGTAACGGAAATTATTGAATGCTATGGTTTGGCTGAATATATATTTATATATTTTGAAGATAAGAAAAATATAAAAGAATTGATTTTGGAAAGAGATATAAGAGAAAAATATTAAGTAAAATAATTTTAGATAAATTAAAGAATGAATTCGGAAAGAATAAAAGTTTGATTTCAAATTCTATTTAATAAATGCTGGGTATGGAAGAGAAAAATATAGAGATTTTAAAAAAATGAAATTAAAGGAGTTTTGGAAGACTTAAGTGATATTGCTTAAAAATTAAAGGATTTAAATTTAAATTTTAATATTTTAAATGATTGGGAAGAATTAAAAGGGAGAATTTTGAATAAAGAATGAAATGGAAATTTTCAGCTTAAAATAAGATTTTGAATCATAAATAAGAAGTGAGTTTGGAATTGATGGATTTTGAAATAAAAATTGAGTAAGTAAAGAAATTTATTTTTAAATGGAGTAAATTTTGGATATCGGTTTGGAAATTCATTAAGTATTTGAAATTGTGATTTAAAAGGAGGATGAGACTAGAATTTATAAACTAGGTTTATAAAGTGAAAAAAGATATCAGTGGATATTAGGAAGTATAAATTCATGATGGAAATTTATGAAGGAATGGGAATTAATTTTAAAAATAAATAGAGATTTTATTTTTAAAGGTGTGGAATGGAAGGTGTATTTCTTGAAAAGCCAAATGTATTTTCAAAGAAATATTTTTAAGTATAAATTAGAAGTTTTAAAGAAGAATGTTTTCTTTTGAGAAGTTTATTATTTAAATTGTCTTAAGATTTTAAAGTAAATATTTATTAATTTAGTTATGGTAATAATTATTTTAAAGGTTTAACTAGTATTATGATTTAAAAGATTGTATTCAATATTTATACCTTATAGAATAACTTTTGTTTTAAAATTAGTTTTGGTTTAAGTTTTTATTTGAAAATTTTGTATAGAATTTCATATCTTTTATTTTTTTTAATAAATTCTTTTAAGTAGTTTTATTTTAAGTGTTTCAAAGAATATATCTAGGTAAAGTGATTTAAATTATTTTAAAATCTAAGTATTAAGACTTGGCGATTTTTAGTGGAAGTAAACAATATTTAGAAATTTATTCCGCGAGAGAAAAGTGATTTGAATACTGTTTTCAAAGGGTTGAAGTGTAGAAAAATATCTTGCAAAGATATTTTGAAATAAATAAATAATTTGGGAAATTATTAGGGCTGATGATTGTTTGTGATTGTTGTTGATAGTTAAATAACCGACTATCAATATTGGCTAATGCGCTGATCGTTTCGAAGAGACCGGGATCGGGATAAATTTCTCGAAAACCACTTCAATCTGGTTTGAACGTTTTCATGAGGAAGACAAGAGCTTGGAGTCGAAGATAGAGCAGTAAAGTGCAAGGGCTAATCGCTACTAATCCTGAGGATGATTCCAGAATGGATGTAGCAGGAGTAGTGCATTCGGTTCCGTTCAGATCCGGAACGGACTTGTATGGATGAATGCTATGAGAACATCCTCAGGAGGACGATGAGCATTCTAAGTAAATGTGTGCTAAAAAGGTAACGCATAGCCTCGAGCCTCATCAACAGGGAATGGCTAAAATAGGGGAGGTGTGCACAAGGTTAAGTGGCTAGCAACCAATTAGGGTAAGGTCATCCCTGTCTAGGTGTCCCTTTTATTCCGCTGTGTGGGTGGTTGATGATCCCAACCGCGGGGTGATCTAATTCGGACTATCCAGTAAGGGGTAGCTTTGGTCTTGTGATTCAGGGGATCAGGGTGGATCCTCGGTGTGGTGATCTAGACCATGTACTATGACGGGGGGTACCCCAGTAGCCCTGCCATTGATGGAAATCCATTCTCCCTACGTGCCTTTACGGTTTTGTTTGTAGAACCTATTATGCTGGAATTTAATTAATGTAACAATTTTGGCTATTTGAATAAGTATTTGTATATAGACACTACTACAATATCCGAGGATTTTGTAAGAAATGTTTTGATTATCGTAAGGTGAAAGCCCGGCATGTTTATATGTGGCGTGGTCTTACGAAATACCTTTGATTTCAAAAGGATTTTGAAAGTTTAATAATCCAATTGAGTGTGTTTTCTCATGATGGTTTTCCAGACTGACTTGACTATTATTTAACTATAATGCTCTGGACAGACCAAATATTATAGAGTACAGATTCTGGATAGACTGCTATGGAGCTCAGGAGACAAGCTGGATGACGAGGCATATTTCCGTAGATGTATATTCTGTTGTACCGTAATCTGTGTATTCAGTTTTGGAAGGACGAGTTATCGTAACTGTCATGAATTGTGTCATGTTACTTTTGATGTTGTACTCTGATGATGTAATGTATAAAACATATATAGTTCTTTTTGTTTAAAGATTAATCATTTATCTATTATATATTGTTCCACTGTGATTGTGAGATTTCGATATTGTTTCTATTTCTTCTTCTACCTCGTTCTTCTTTAACCCTAATGGTTCGATTTTCTGGCATTTGATTTTCAGCATTTGATATAGTGGACGTTTTAATGTCGATGTTTGGGTGTCGAAAAATCGGGTCGTTACATTGTAGTATCAGAGCCAGGTTAACCGAGAACGTTGGCTCTAGTGGGGATTACTCATTAAAAAAGAATCTGTAGTACTCTAGAATGAGTTTGAGTGTATTAACATATATGAGCGCGTATTTGTTAGTGAATATAAAATTTTATTTTATACCATGTTGACTTATCGGTTGAGTGTTTATGAATTCTGGGCGAGATGTGGGACGCCATATCATCGATAGGGGTTTCTAAACTCTTAAACAAGATAAACCGACATAGTATTGTTTTAAAATAAGGTAAATGAAATAATTTTACCCAAATTGTTTTTGTATATAAAAGAAATAATTTTCGTAAATTATTATAGTTATATGTGGTTGCTTGGTTGTTATGAAGTGATAATATTAAATAATTATCACTATTGTGTAAAAATTGAATAAGAAATTGAAATCATAACTAAAAGCTAAGAAATAAGTTCATATACAAATGGGATTTGTAAATATAAATTGTATATGTAATTCCAGAGAAATATTGAAAATAAATTGAAAGGATTTGAAATTTGAAATTTGGGAAAAGTTTAAATTCCTTTGGGTTTGAAAATGGTTTTCAAAGGTGTTGGGGGAATAATAGTGATGCTATTCAAAAATATTTTTGAATTAGATTTGAAATCTGGTGAGATTTAGAGTTTAAAAATATTTGGAAAGGGTTTTTGGAAAGAATAAAAGTACTGAACTCACTTTGGTCGCTGGAAAATAATTTCAGTGATGACTACAGCATCATCGAGATTCATTTTTGAGTTTCCAAGGGAGGAATTGCTGCCAAATTGTTTTAAATTGGGATGGTTTGCGAAACTGGGTTCAGTTTTGAGATTCAAAGAAAAGTTGACTTGGATATATATGTTTGTAAATTTGATTTTGAAAGGTTGAAGTTTTGGTTTGGCAAAACCGTTTTGATTCTTGAAATACAAGGAATATTGGATATGTTAAAGGATTTTAGAATACTTGATTTCAAAAATATTTTGGAAATACTTAAGTAATTGCTTAAACTCTGGAAGTTTAATTAAAATGCTTATAGAAATAAATGGTCTGATAACATATAAAATTTGAAACTTGTTGGGGTAAAATTCAACTTGAATAAGGAGTTATGTTAAAGTAAGTATGACAATAACGTAAAATGATAGATATACCAATTAAATAAAGCAAATGAAATAGAAGTTTAAAATTGAATTTGATTGGAATGTAATTTTGTCTAGTTAAATAAAAGTGAATTTGAGGAAAATTCTAAGTAAACTAAATAGAATGGTTATTGAAATAAAATTTATTAAGTAAAAATAAATTTGTGAAGGAACAAGGTAATTTAAAATTTGTAAATAGATGGGAATTTAGTCAAGTAGGACTAAATAAAACAAAGTTTTGAGATTAAAATTAGTAAGTAACTAATTGATTTAAATGGTAAGCCAATAAATTGAAATTGAATATGGGGATGATATTTAATTTAAATTGTAAGTAAATGGAACTTAAACTAAACATTTGAATTCAAATTTAATGTGGGTTAAGTAAAGTAAAGTTGAAGAGTTGGTTCGAGGTGAACTAAAAAGTAAATAAGGTTAGTAAATAAAAATGGATAATAAACCAAAATGGTGAAGTAAAGGAATTAGTTCGGGTTGGACTAATAAAACAAAAATTCTAGAAATTTGAATTCATTGGAATTTGAAATAAACTAGTAAATGGAACTAATTTAAAATAATGATATGAACCAGTTACGAATGGAAGACAATTGATAACATTCAATATTAAGAGTTTGAAGATAAACTGAATTCAAATAGAATTGAAAATGTAAACCCAATGGAAGGATAATAAACCAAAGTGGTGAAGTAAAGGTTAAATATAAGGAGCATATAGAATATTTGCATTGAACTTAAGTAATGAATGGTGAAATTCATAAGTAAAAATTTGGTATTGGGAAATATTCTAAGTTAATATTTGAATGAGGATCCAGTAAAGCTATGAAATGGATAATTGTAAATAAGTAAATAGAAATCAAAATAAATGTGAATAAAAAGAGAATTGATATAACTAATAATCAATTGAGATAAATACGTAGGATGTACGTATATTATTTTATTCGCATAGCTATTTGATCAAGATTCGAGCACAGAATTTCGAAATATTTATATCGTTCCGAGTTGGGATTTTTTCACTCGATTTTCGACAGCGAACCCTGGATATGGATTTTTGATTGATTCTGGAAATTTTCCATCATAGTTTGTGGCTATGCAAGGAGAATGACGGTTTCTGATCAAGAAACCAGATCAGAGTCCGCACTAGGAAGTCGGGTGGACGATACTAGTTCGTAAGTGAAATTGTGTGATCGAGTAGGCGATCGAATTTGATATTGCGTACGAATGATATATGTCCATCGTACAAGCTTGAATGAAATAGATACTGAAAATTTTAAAAAGGGATTAAATAAAATGATTTTGAAAGCTATGATTGGATATTATTGCTAAGTAGGATATATAGGTATTTAAAGGCAAAACGGGAAATTGGTTTTGATTTCAGAATATAAATACGAATTGCCCGGCAAAAGGTATGTATTTAAATTTCTGTATGAAATTTGATGGTTTTCTGGTCTAGCCACTTGGCCTTTTTTTTCTTTTGAAATCTGGGGGCCCATAGAGGCATTTTGTAGTCATACCGAGCTAGCGGCGAAAAGGAGACGCTGGCAAAAAATTTCAAAATTTTAGAGAGTTAAAGTATTTTGAGAAAATTTTGATACTTTAAATTTAGATTTGAATTATAATTTGAATGGTTGTGGGAGTAATATTGTTTGGAACTTATGGATGAGTTTAGGAAAGTTAGTAAGAGGGATAGTGTGTCTTTAATAAAAAGGGTTTTAGGAAGTTGTTAAAAACTATTTGGATTGGGAAAATAATGAACGTGTTGGAGCATTCCTCTTAACTAGTAATTTCGAGGACGAAATTCTTTTAAGGGGGAGGAATGTGACGACCCGAAATTTTTGGATATTCGAAATTAGAATATCTAATTGATTTTAAATATTTGAAAGTTAGTTTAACTTGAATTTCAAATATCACTATGAATTTGGCAATTAAATTATTAAATTAAATTATTGAAGTTGGGCAAAATATTTAATCTTCAGTTTTACGCCTATTAAAAATATTTCAAAGGCTTATAAATTTATATTAATAATACTGAAGACAATGAAAGCTTTAGAATTGAATTTGGAAGTTTTATGTTTAATTTTAAAAACTATATCATTTAAATTGACAATTAAAAATTACCTTCCGACGCATAGTCTTGGATTTCGATGAAACCAATTCCATTAGATCCGTAATATTGTATTATTATCAGATTTCAATTTTCATAGTGTTCAAAGTTGTCGTGTGATCGTAGGATATATAAACATGCTGAAATCTATACCGATAATTTAGTATAATAACTGAGTCCAAAAAGCTATCTTCTCCATGCGATCGAATTAGGACTCGAAACCTTTTCCATTGCATTCAAAATAGGGGTTTAACATTATACATGCCTAGCGGCATGCCTCGACAGGGGTTTGCGATTTTAAGCTGCGTTAATCGAAACAATTTGAATTTGAATATGAATTGAATATATTATATTATATCAACATCAGACCTTTTGGGCCTTCATCTCAAAGGACACGTGTCCTGCCTTTCCGAACACGTGTTCGTTTGGTTTAACACGCGTTCGTTTTAAAAAAAAGAAAAAATATAAAAGCTTGAAAGAGAAACGATCTCGTCCCCTTCTTTCTTTCAGCCGAGTCTCCTACTATATCTCAATAAATGGCAGATCGATTTTCATTTTCCCTCTTTATCTTAGACTAACGAAATCGATATTGGTTTTAAAAATCAATGGCGGCAAAACAAATCGATTTCCCTCTTCCTCTTCTAGTTGATCGAATCGACTGCCTAAAAAAGAAAAAAGGTGGGATACGTAGTCGGATGGATCGCCGTGCGATTATAGTCGCTCACGATGGGTAGCTCGCCTCATGAGCAGCTGTTGTAGTTGGCATCGTTGACTGGAAGCGGAGCGACTTTGGGTTTTGAAATTTGTAGTGAGAGGCTCGCGTAAAGGTGATAGCGAGGTAGCAGGCATCGTCGTTAAGTTTGGGTCATCGTTGACGAGGAGGCATGAGTTTCTTCGGTGGACTCGTGCTCGGCAGCGAGGGCTCATGAAGCGTGAGTGCTCGAATCGATCGAATCGGTGAGGTATTTTCTTTTAAATTTATTTATATATATAAATGTATAAACATATATACAGAAAAAATTAGTTACAGTAAGGTTTAAACCTGTCCAGTTTAATTCTGTATTTATATAGCAGAGGAGGAAATATATACATATGCATGTTACATTAAGATGTATAAAAGCTATTTTGAAGAAGATCTTTAAGTTTAAATTAGAAATTTAAATGTGTTGTAAAGAATGTTGTTGTCTAGTTTTCATAATTGTAGATTTTAAATGTATGTACAGGAAATTTATATAAGATTTGGAGGAGAAAATATATAAAGGTTTATATAGGAAATTTGACTTATATAAATTGTTTTATATGCAGTTTGAAAATGAAAATAAAAAAATTATACATACCTTTTAAATCTACTAGTTTATTTTAAAATTATGTATTTAGGATGATTAGTTTAGTTAATTAACCTGTCAAATTATTTTAGTTACTAAAGGATTCTTAAAAGAAAATTATTATTAAATAATTAGTTAATTACATCTATTGAATAGTAATTAATTTGTTCGATCAATTCAAGTATTTATAAACTAAATATGTTTAATGTTTATAAAGGTCAAAAAATGTGAAGCAAAAAACTCGAGATGGAAGTGCACTGCAAACAAAAATCAAAGGTGAGTTCATCTCACTCATTTGGAATACCTTTTGAATTTAAATAGTTTAATTTAAATTATTGGTTGAATGATTGAATTGACTGGATGTGATATTATATATAGTAGTGTGTGTGTGTGTATTTGAGTGATTGATTTTCCGCATTATATAGCGGATGAGACTTTATGCGTCCTGCATAATAGCGGGTGACCCTTTATACCGCGATATCCCCCTCGAAGTGGGATTGGTATTTTAAATTGTGCTAACATCTGCGGATGCAGGAAAATAGGTTGGTGGGGTCCAACTGGATTCCTAAAAACATTGAATTTATTTTATACTCAGCGATGTGATTTATGTGATAATATATGATGATTATATTGATTTTATTTGTAATGGATATTATTGAATGCTATGGTTTGGCTGAATATATATTTGGATATTTTGAAGATATTAAAATATAAAAGAATTGATTTTGGGAAGAGATATAAGAGAGAAATATTAAGTAAAATAATTTTAGATAAATTAAAGAATGAATTCGAAAAGAATAAAAGTTTGATTTTAAATTTTATTTAATAAATGCTGGGTATGGAAGAGTAAAATATAGACATTTTAAATAAATGAAATTAAAGGAGTTTTGGAAGACTTAAGTGATATTTCTTAAGAAGTAAAGGATTTTATTTTAAATTTTAATATTTTAAATGATTGGGAAGAATTAAAAGGGAGAATTTTAAATAAAGAATGAAATGGATATTATCAGTTTAAAATAAGATTTTGAATCATAAATAAGAAATAAGTTTGGAATTAATAGATTTCGAAATAAAAATTTAATAAGTAAAGAAATTTATTTTTAAATGGAGTAAATTTTGGAAATCGATTTGGAAATTCATTAAGTGTTTGAAACGGTGATTTAAAAGGAGGATGAGACTACGGAATTTATAAACTGGGTATATAAAGTGAAATAATATATCAGTGGATATTTGGAAGTATAAATTCAAGATGGAAATTTATAAAGGAATGGGAATTGGTTTTAAAAATAAATAGAGATTTTATTTTTAAAGGTGTGGAATGGAAGGTGTATTTCTCGAAAAGACAAGTGTATTTTCAAAGAATGATTTTTAAGTATAAATTAGAAGTTTTAAATGATTTAAAGTAGAATGTTTTCTTTTGAGAAGTTTATTATTTAAATTGTCTTAAGATTTTAAAGTAAATATTTATTAATTTAGTTATGGTAATAATTATTTTAAAGGTTTAACTAGTATTACGATTTAAAACGATAGTATTTAATATTTGTACCTTACAGAATAACTTTTATTTAAAATTCGTTTTGGTTTAAGTTTTTATTTGAAAATTTTGTATAATATTTCATATCTTTTTTTAGAATAAAGTCTTTTAAGTAGTTTTATTTTAAGTGTTTTAAAGAATATATCTAGGTAAAATGATTTAAATTATTTTAAAATCAAGTATTAAGACTTGGCGATTTTCAGTGGAAATGAACAATATTTGGAAATTTATTCTGCGAGAGAAAAGTGATTTGAAAACTGTTTTCAAAGGGTTGAAGTGTAGAAAATATCTTGCGAAGATATTTTGAAATAAATAAATAATTTGGGAAATTATTAAGGCTGATGATTGTTTGTGAATGTTGTTGATAGTTAAATAATCGGTTATCAATATTGGCCAATGCACTGATCGTTTCGAAGAGACCGGGATCGGGATAAATTTCTCGAAAACCACTTCGATCCGGTTTGAACGTTTTCGTGAGGAAGACAAGAGCTTAGAGTCGAAGATGGAGCAGTGAAGTGCAAGGGCTAATCGCTACTAATCCTGAGGGTGATTCCAGAATGGGTGTAGCAGGAGTAGTGCCTTCGGTTCCGTTCAGACCCGGAACAGACTTGTATGGACGAATGCTATTAGAACATCGTCAGGAGGACGGTGAGCATTCTAAGTAAATGTGTGCTAAAAAGGTAACGCATAGCCTCGAGCCTCATCAATAGGGAATGGCTAGAATAGGGGAGGTTTGCACAAGGTTAAGTGGCTAACAACCAATTAGGGTAAGGTCATCCCTGTTTAGATGTCCCTTTTATTCAGCTGTGTGAGTCGTTGATGATCCCAACCGCGGGGTGATCTAATTCAGACTATCTAGTAAGGGGTAGCTCCGGTCTTTTGATGCAGGGGATCAGGGTGGATCCTTGGTACGGTGATCTAGACCACGTACTGCGACGGGCGATACCCCAGTAACTCTGCCATTGATGGAAATCCATTCTCCCTACGTGCCTTTATGGGTCTGTTTGTAGAACCTATTATGCTGGAATTTAATTAATGTAACAATTTCGGTTATTTGAATAAGTATTTATATATAGACACTGCAATAATATCATAGGACTTTGTAAGAAATGTTTTGGTTATCGTAAGGTAAAAAATCCGACACTTTTATTTGTGGCGTGGTCTTACAAGATACCTTTGATTTCAAAAGGATTTTGAAATTTTAATAATCCAATTGAGTGTGTTTTCTCACGCTGGTTTTCCAGATTGACTCCGGTGTTATTTAACTATAATGCTCGGGTCAGACCGAGTATTATAGAGTATAGATTCTAGATGGACTACTATGGAGCTCAGGAGACGAGCTGGATGACAAGGCAGATTTCCATAGATGTATATTCCATTGTACTGTAATCTGTGTATTCAGTTTTGGGAGGACAAGTTATCGTAACTGACCTGAATTGTGTCATGTTACTGTTTGATGTTGTACTCTGATAATGTAATGTATAAAACAGATATAATTATTTTTGTTTAAAGATTAGTCATTTATCTATTTTATATTCTTCCGCTGCGATTGTGAGATTTTGATATTGTTTCTATTTCTTCTTCTACCTTCTTCTTCTTTAACCCTAATGGTTCGATTTTTCGGCATTCGATTTTCAGCATTTGATACAGTGGATGTATTAACATCGATTTTTAGGCGTTGAAAAATCAGGTCGTAACATAATTCCAACTCCTATCAAAAGTTATAGTCCAAACAAGATTTTTAGGATCAAAACGGTCACATGGAAATTCGATAAAAATCGTAAATGCGAAAAATGTCCCATGAGTCACTTTCCAAAATTTTAGAGTCATACGACCTCATATTCATAAAATAAAAATATTTTATGATCCTTTAGTATGTAAAACACGGGTCATTACAACAAATGGCTAAGGACTGGCCATCTATGTAAGCTCTAAAGATGGGGCTCTTCAAATCTTTGTAAAACTTTGGTATTGATTGCATCATCTGGTGTTGTCTGTTGCATCTCAATTTATTATTAGTCAAACATATCCGTTGTTGAGTGGTCCATTATCTTCCACCCAGTATGGTCACCGCAACTGTCTTCATGAATTTCCATGAGGATCTTCCAGCCTTCTTCTTTGGTTATACACCTAAGAAAGGGGGAGGAGAACCCTCTCCCATATAACACTCTGTCCTGCATTATGAATCACAATGCCTTTCGGAGGAGCTTCTTCCATTTATTTTGATCTCTAGGAAGTATTCCCCATAGCAGTAGTCCCTGATTGGCATCATCACGACTCTTTCCAAAACCAAATCAACATCTATTTCATCCATGCTATGAGTAGTCAATACTTCTATTGGAACCAATCCCATTATTTGTGCTTCTCTGGAACTAGCTAGCTTGGCTAAGGAATCGTCATTCGTATTCTCCTCTCTAGGAATAAGACATAGTATAATGTTTGATTTCATTAAGAAGCTCCCAAGCTTTTGATATGTAAGGGGGAACTTTTGCACCCTTAGCTTGATATTCCCTTATGTCCCGACAAATTACTAGTTGGGAGTTGTTGTGAATATGCAAGGTCATTATTCCTAACTCTTTCGTTGTCTTCAATCATGCTATTAATGCCTCATACTCTACCTCGTTGTTAGTGGCAGGAAATTCCAACTTGAGAGCACTGCAAATCAATTGTCCTTCAGGAGTTTTAAGCACAACACCCACTCCTAAGCAGAATTCTCTTAATGCACCATCAACAAACAATTTCCATTGAGATACTATCTTCCCCTCATCATATCGAATGGTGAACTCTACGACGTATTTAGCCAGCGCTTGTCCATTAATCGCTCCTCGACAATGGTAAGTCATATCATATTGGCTCAGCTTGTTATTCCACTTTAGTAGTCATCTTGAAGTTTCAGGATGAAAAAGCACTTGTTTCAAGGGTTGGTCTCTTAGCACCTTGATCGGGTGTGACTAGAAATACGATCGATGTTTCCTTGATGCTATTAGCAGGCAGTACGCTAGCTCTTTAACTTTGGGTAATTCTGTTTGGCTCCGGCGATTCACTTCTAATGTAGTAAACTGGTCGTTGCACCCTTGCTTCCTTATGTACAATTGTTGCACTTAGTACACGAGCAGACACTACCAGGTAAGTGAAAAAGTCTTCTCTATCCACCGGTTGGATAGAACCGATAGAGTCTCCATATGTCGCAGTAACTCTTCAAAAGTAGTACGGTGGTCCTGATTCCACTCAAAGCTCTTCTTTCTCTTTTTCAAGGCATCAAAGAGTGGTATACACTAATTGGTCGCTTTGGAGGTGAATTGGCACAATGCTGTAATCTTTTCATTCAAGTTTTGTAGTTCCTTCTTCATCGATGAGGCCCTAACATTCAATATAGCGGCAATCTACTTTGGTGGCCTTAATGCCCCTTGAATTCACAATAAAACCAAAAAAAAATTCCATAGGCAACGCTGAACAAACACTTCAGTGAGTTCAATTTCATTTTTATATCAAGAGGATCTCAAACATTTTCAAGAGATCATCCAGATGATTCCTTGACATTCACGACTTCACCAGCATATCGTCCACATACACTTCCATCGTTCGTCCTATCTGATTCTAGAACATTATGTCCACCAATCTCTGGTAAGTAGCTTAAGCATTCTTCGGGCCAAATGGCATCACACGGTATCAGCCCTAAGTCTGTAATGAAGCTGGTGGTCTCTTGATCTGGTTCATGCACATGATCAGATTATACCCTGAGTAGGCATCCACAAATAAGAGCAATTCATGTCTCGTAGTTCCATCAACAAGATGGTTAATTCTAGGCAATGGAAAGCTATCCTTCAGCAGGCTTTGTTCAAATCTGAGTAGTCAATACAAGTTCGTCTCTTCCTATTCGATTTTTGGACCAACACAAGGGTTGACACTCACCCAAGATATGTTGCATCATAGAGGAAGCCATTAGCTAACAACTTATCCACTTCTTCCTTCAATGCAGCGGATCACTCTAAAATCAGACCGCATCTCTTCTGCCTCACTGGTATGAACTTGGGATCAAATTTAAGTGCATGACACGCTATGTTCGACGATATCCTGCACATACCAGAATGTGTCGTAGCGGACACATCTAGATTGGCACAAAGAAAATTTATCAATTCCTTTCACATCTTGATTCCATGCTGCGAACCTACTTTCAAGACCCAATTTAGGTCATCCATCTCAACGGGGACATCCACCATTATCTGTGACAGTGTTGCCCGCACTTCCCTGGACTCTTCTTCCAAGCGTCCTGTTGAAACAACTATGGCCCTTGAGCCAAGGTCGTTTCTGTAATTGCTATGATTTGCGGTTCTTGAATGTGGAGAGTCTTCCCTACATTCTTTCCCTTTTCACGGCATTTAGCTATACATAATTTAGTAGCGTAGCATTCCCTTGCAACACTTTGGTCTCCTCTTACTACTCCTACCTCATTTTCTATTGGGAATTTCATCGTCAGATTCCATGGAGCCAATGTGATTCTAAAATCGATAAGGGCCAATTAGCCCAATAAAGCATTATAAGCAGAATACTCATCAATGATCATGAATTGGATGAGAGTCATCCTTTATTCTTCTTCCTTGAGTTCTATAGGTAAGTTGATCGTTCCTACCGGCTATTTAGGTTCACTTGTGAATCCCTGAATCTTAGTTATACAAGCAGTCACATACGTTATTCTAATCTTTATTAGATCAAATGTCTTCCAGAATAGGATATTGGCCAATCTTCCATTGTCAACCAAAAACTCAATGCACAACTGTCGGTCCAATCCCAACTATTATCACCATTGGGTCAAGAGTTAGCACTACTATGCCTTCAGTATCCCGATTTTAGAATATAATATTGTCGATAATCATCCTTTGTTGATTGGCTGGAGCTATATCTTTAATGTCGCGGCAACTCCATTATGGTGCATTCTTTAAAGAACTTGCACATCATTCCGTCTCGCCCTAACTCTTCTGTGTTGGGTAATGTCCTATTGTAATGGTGTTTATAACCAATCTCCCATCAGTTTTCTTGGGCCCTTCCCTATTGGGTCTAGGATGATTTCCTTGAGCATTCGATGTTTGGGGTCTAGAAGATTGATTAGGGTTTTACGGTTTCTTCACATACTGCTGGAGCCTATTGTTTCCTATCAATTCTTCAATTAAATCCTTCAAATTTGGACATTCATTCATGTTGTGCCCGTGAGTCTCATGAAAGCGGCAGAATTTGCTCGATCTCTTTTGTTGCTTGGTCGTTTCCTACTTGGGTTGTTTGTTATACCACTCAGTTCCATGAGTAGGAAGATAAATTTTCTCTAAACTATCATTCAATGATGTATGTTCCTTGGGTCTCAAAAGTCATTTTCCGTTCCCATCACACCTGCTAGAATTTTGATTCCTCTTCTTTTTATTTGTAGATTTTCCTACAGTTCCTGTAGTAGCTCCTAAATTACTTCCGTCCTGTTTAAATGTAACGGTACTCTGAAGCACTTCCTATGAATGCTCATCAACAGGCTGGCCTTCAATCAAATTTGCTTCTTCCAGTCTCGGAAACTTATTTTCCTTTTGGTGGAATTCTTGTATGGTATTTGGTTCCTTCATCTTTATCCATCTGCCAAAATCCATGTTCGAGTGAATGCCCCGGACCAGTTTAGGAACGCTTTTCGTAACTCCTTGGGCCCTTGAGAAAAGCTAAATAGAGATATTACGTCCTTCGATCGTGCAATGTGGATTTTGAAATATTATAGAAACTTCTTTTGCTAATTTTTCAAAAGTAGAAATAGACTTTGGTACAGGCCTGGTAAACCACATGGAAGCAACTCCTTCTAGGAAGATAGGGAAACATCTATAGCGAACAACATCAGCAGCTTGTGCACCATACATATGCCATTCCAATTTGAGTAAGTGTTGTTGGATCAGTAGTTCCGTTATAGAATGGCATTGTTGGCATGGTGAACTTTCGGGGATATTTTTCTCTTGGAACATTTTCAGTAAATGGAGTTCGACTTGGTGCAAAACCTCAGTCTTTATTCTTCCTGCCTCTGCTCTCCTTCACTAACCATTTAAACATATCAGCGATGTACTTCTCGCTAGCACGGTACTCTACAGGTTGACTATTAGGGGCTGCATGAGTGTTTGGCCCATAAACAATATCGGCTTGCCTACTGAAGTCAAGGTTCTCCATTCTTCGGGAGAACCACTCCTGCAGAGTTCATTGGCATTCAGTTGATCTTGCCATGATAGTTTGAAATTCGAGTTCCAGCATTTTGTACGTTAGCACCAACATTCTGCCATCTTTGCTATCATCCAGCTGCATGTCATTATCAGAGTTAAAAAATTAGCAATGCATCTCCCTCTTGAACATCGTAAAGTTGGACATTTGGGTTGGTACCAAGCTATTTTGGCTCAGTACCAAGCTGCTTTCATACAGGAGGAGTGCTTCTACTTCCTTGTACTACATTTCTTGTAACTCCAGCAGTCACTTCCTTCTGCTTTTGTCTTCATCTCTCATGTTTAAGCCAATTACTAAAGAATTCTCTTGCTCTATTGCAGAAGAAGCTTCTCTTCTAACTCTTTTTTTTACTGGCGGTTGCAAAGTTAGCAATGTGTCCATCTTCCCTATGAGAGAATTTTGACTATCTGTTTAATTACTATGCCTTCTTTCAACTATTGGTATTCAGTTATTTTTACATAAGCATGTAGGCTTATTTCTTGTTTCATTAATTCTATTAAAAATCATTTACCACTTATATCTAATTTAACAGATAAACTTTTACTGCTTGACCTACACTTAATACTAATAGATATAGTTTAATATTTCTTTTCAAATATTAACTATCTATCTTTGATTACTATAACTTTGTCAATTCCTCATGTCATTGTTTTATTTATACTTCCTCTCTTATTATTTGTTCCCTAACTTATCCTTAATTACATGTATTAGGTTGACAGTTAACTTATTGTTAATATCTCCACTTAAAATATTTTTGTTTATACTAAAGGATTTCTACATTTTAATGCATTGGAATCACATCTTCCCAAAAGGAAACACTAACACTATAATTTATCAAAAATTATCTAAAAGTGGACTTGTGTTATGTTTGGAATTACAAGGAGTTGTTTTATCTAATTATTATCGAAACAGATGGTACAAATACGATAAACATCCTTATTTTGTACATCTCTTTCTTTTAGGCATATTCCTTGTTATTTCAAACAATACACTTTTATACATAATTATAGGACGAGATAATTTATAGAAACTTACATTGCAACACTCTTCATTCCAATGAACTAAAATACTACTCAAATCCCAATTCAATTTATAACAAATTTTAATTCATGTTTAATAACATATAACATTCAACTAACAAATGTGGAATTACATAAAATCTTATTTATGAACTATCTCATAACTTCTAGGGACTACTTCTATCCTCACTTTTGAAATTGAGGCGTGTACTATATTTAGTCAAAGTTAACAGTTCATAGAATATGTAGGTAAGGTTCTTTAATTCATTGCATATGTATATTTATGCCTACAACTCTAAAATTTTCATTTAGGCATACAAGAAATAGATTTATAATGATATACCTCCAATATTATACAATAATTTATAATTTTGCACTCACTTATAAGCTTCTAAATCTTCAGATCCAAATTGGCTTTCTTGATTAACTCCCTTTCTTTCTACCAAAATATTATCAAAATCATATACATATTCATTTGAATTTTAGATCTGAGAAGAGATTTTGAATTTAATTTAGATTTAGATTTATAACTTACTTTGGCTTTGACGATTCGATCAATTATATTCTTTTTCTCTATTATTTTTTGCTATGCTATACTTGTATGTATATATATAGATATACGTATTATAGATTATATAATTTTTAGAAATTTTAGAGAAAAGAAATGGTAGAGCTACGCCACTGATTCAAAAAATATAAGAAAAAAGGTAAGGGGCTAAGCTTATATTTATAGGGGTCCGAATCAATTCCATTCGTTAGATTAGATTTTAATAAATTTGGAACATTCGACCTTGGTTAAATTCACAATTGGTAGCTTATTACCGGTCGACCGCTGTGTTTCCACTAGTCGACAATTAGTGGTCTACTGGTTGCCTTGATATGGTAATTGTTGATTTTCGTTTGCTTTACTTTTTAATCCAAATGATTTCGTTTGATTTGATTTAACATTAATTTTTCGTAAGCATTAAGTATTCGTTAACGCTAATTAACCTTAATTTATTATATTTATTTCTTTAGTTATATATATATATAATTGTTTTCATTGATAATTTTTATGTTCAAATTCCGAACATAAAACTTTATACGAAAATTGATCAGAAAATTGTCACGAACACAATAGTTCAAGTTTCATAGCCAAATTCTGTTGTTTGTGAAAATTCCATTTTTGGCTATAATAGTTATTACTTAATTTCTTTTTAATTAATCATCGTTCAATATATGGAGTGTAACACTTTCGGACTTCGTCAATGCCAAGAAGTACGAGCTATGGGGTTTTTAAATAATAGAGATTAAGAACATAAGGTTAAAATCTAAGGCATTCCACACTTTCAAATCTCAAAATAGAAGGTAGAAAAATATAAATACAGAAAATAGTCATCTTAGAAAATATCATAGAAAACAAAGTCTCAAAACATATATAGTCATAATCCGAAGTTTATAAAAATATAACAAATGGTTTGATAATAATAAGTACAATAAATAGTTTCATAGAGAGTACTGAAAAGTAATAAACAATGCCAATGGCAAGCGCTCCTCCCTACGTGCTAGATCTGGGCCAATCACCTGCTACTCTATCCACCTATGGTAAGGGAAAATGAAAGGAAAGGTGCGGGTCAAATAAATGTATGGTGAATGTGTTACATCACTAACATATGACGATCACATGCAATTAACTTCATTGGTACTCTCTTAGGGTGTTCTACTTGTGTTTGTGAACTAGTTGTTAAGGCAGGTTTCGTTACCTTAAGGGGTATAGTTCTAAATACACTAACACCAACATTTGGTGAAGGTTTATAATTAGGATCAATAACTAATTGAACCACAAAATATTATGGCTCAGTTAATAGTTGGGGAACTATTCCAATATAGGTTCACCTACAATATCAATATTGGGACTACATACCCAAATAATGACTGCACATATCATAATTATGCATTGAGGTAGAGCCCGCAATGCAACTTACACCAAAGATGTCTTATGGTTCACTGCATCCGTGTCCACTCTCAATGGTAATGTAATGCCGCTTATTGTATAACGTCGAGTATCCATCTATAGCATAGTATCATGTCCTCATCGCTATGTATACCAACGGAATTCCCATTAATATGGGGCCACACACTTCTATAGGCATCATTATCATTGTCGCGTGTACATCGTAGAGCCTTTTGTGAGTGAAATTTGTGATGAAATCGCCTAATCGAATATCAACCATGCCAAATAAATAGTGTCTAGGCCTAACTGCTAACGTACACATTTATCCAGTCTTGTAACGTTCAAGGGTCATAAACCTAGGCAGCCAATTCCATGATAATATAATAACATCCATATATAAACTATATATAAATAAACTTATAACCTGAGCCTTGGGCCGAGGTTCAGATTGGCCTACAAATCGATAATCAGACAACCACTGGTCACTGGAGCGGTCGATCGCTGACGATCAGCTCCATAGAGCTTATCGACCAGTGGGAGTTTCTTATTTTTTGGTTTAAATATCAATCTTCTCTATTAAATAGAAATTTTTCCTTGCATTAAACCATAATATCAAATCTACAATTTCCAGTGTTCTCAAGTTCATATTTAATTTCACCTTCAATTTCATATCCAATTTCATATTCAATTTTAGTAAACCAAATGTTTAGAATCAACAGGGTTATATCTATCTACATTCAATTTAGCAAAAAAGGGTATGTTTAACCTAAATCAATTTTTATCTAATAGATTCACTTTAACCAAATATAGATTAGATGGGATCATATTCATACTAGTTATAATTGCTGTCAAATTCCCTATCTACAACATTTATTAATTGAACAGTATATCCAATTAAATTAAAACAATTCCAGACCAAATATGGTATAAACAAACTTAATTACATATAAATCCTTATATTAATTATGAACCTACTCACCTTTAGAAAGCTATCCCCTTCTTAACCCGCTTGGAATAGCCTCCGCTCGAGGTAGAATTCTTCTTGATTTAATTTGATTTCTCCTTCTTCATTTTTTTTTTCTGAAGAATTTTGGATTTGAAGAGAAAGAGGATTTAGGTTTGAGAGAGATAGATTTTTATTATGCTCAGATTTAATTAATTAATATTAACCCAAAAGCCTTGAATGGTCGACCGCTTGGTTTGGAGCGGTCGATCGCTGGGAGTCGACCGGTCTAATCAATGGTGTCAACCAGTAGAGCTTCCTTATTTAAAATATTTCTTTCCTTATTTAGTTATTTTCATTTTTAATTTTCAAACGTTAAAAACTTTTTCATACTAGCTACAATTACAAAACATTATATTATGAAAACTATCCAGAAAATAATTACAGACGTAATGATACAAGTTTCATAGCTAAATTAAGACATTTGTGAAAATTCCATTTTTACCTTTGTTGTATTTAAATTTAATTATTTTATTAAATTTTTGGTTAAACTTTGCAGAGTGTTACAAACTAGCAACTTAATTGTGAGAATCTGATATATAACTCAGTGGTGGAGTTGCAAATTCCAGCATTAAGATATATTTTTTTTATGGAGAAAGAATGAATTTCTATGTGTGATATCCCGGAATTTTAGGCAAAAATTAATATGTTGTTTATGTATATATCTATAAGTATATTTTAAATAGAATTTGAATTTGAATTTGAAATTCAAAAGATAAATATCTTAAAAATAAAAAAATGGATTTAAAACTCTATATTTTAAAAACTAGTACATCTATATGATTATTTATTAGTATAATTAGTTTAAATCATTTTCTTAAATATTTTATAAATATAAACAAAGGTAAAGTTTAAATATAAAACATAAAAACACATATTAATATTAAACCAAATAGAAAATAAAATATAAAGTTTTATAAAAACATATTAAAAGTAATTAACACATGCAAATTAACAAGTGTAAGATTAATAGCATGCAATTTAAACAAGTGTCAATTTTTAGATTTATTTCTATTTTAAAAAAAATCATAAAACAAGTCTATATATATCCATACCCTTCTCTTTTCATTTTCTTTTATTCAAACTAAAAAATCAAAGCCCATGAAAACGTAAAACCAGAAATTAAAATCAAACAATAATATTTTCAAAACAACTATCTCAAACCTGTAGCAGATTCATCTAGGTCAAAGCAAAGAACATCTCAACAAGCTAAAGTGATTCCCAGTTTTCAAAGTTTCACAAGAGCAAAGCATTTTCCAGTTTTCCAGTTCAAAACATCTCTGTTCAACATCATATCTGTGAGTAAAAATTTTAAAAAAAATATTAAATCTGTTAAAACTTGATTGCATGTGACAAATACTTGATGTATGTAGTGAAAAAAATGTTGTATAGATGTAAAATTTGCCTGCATGTCTATTTATATATATGTAAATGTTTGTGTGCATGTCTGTGAAAAAGAATGTATCCTCTGTTCTTGTTTCACAGGTTTCAAAACAATTTCAAAAATCATTTTTCTCTTCCAGAAACCTTCTATAACTTATGATGTTTAGACAAAGTATGTTTGAATTAACAGGATTTAAGATTTAAAATATTGTAAGTATAATTAGTTTGAATATTTTCTAGAAAATGGGATAATACAGTGAAAACTCTAAAACATCTCAAATTCGAATACCATAATTATTTGATTTACCTATGTAATCTAAATCGTCTTCGAAATTCATGAATTTTAAGGGTAAAATCTAGATTTTTAATGTTGTTTTGAGTAAGGAATCTTGGGTTGAATGGAGTTTGGGTTTTTGGCATTTTCTGGTGATCGGAGGATGTGGGGATCTCGAGATCGTGGCTGAAGCTTGCCTGGAGGTATAGGGTTTCGAGAAAAATGGTCAGTGGATTTTCTGACCACCATGGTGGCGGCACGGCATCGATGTAGGGTTTAAACCCAGGTTTTGGTCGAGGTTGGAAATTGGGCTGTTGCGTCGTCGTCAATGCACCGGAGCTGATCAAAGGTGAGGGAATAGGTGTGTGGTGGGTCGGCGAAGCTATGGACGGAGTTTCGAAGGTTCTAGTGGTCGGAGGCATTGGGTTGAAGTGGTTCTTGGATGATGGTTTCTGTTCCAATAAGTTCACGTTTGCTCGATTTCAATTTAGTGTATATGTTAAAGAGCAGGTGGTCGGAATCGAAGGTGGAGGTGGTCGTCGACGTGCTAGAGGTAGCATCAATGGTTGGAGTTGCTTCGTTCACCGGTTCACGTGCATGAGGTTCTAGTGTCAGTAGGATTGGAGGAGAAGAGGTTGTCTTGGGAGAGAGCTCGGGGAAGTGTGGTGATGGCAAGGGTTTGGCTCCGAATCATCGCGAGTGTTTTGCTTATTAATAGTTTAAAATTTTAAACCATAACAAAGTTTTAAAAAAAAGAAGAGGGATGATTTTCTCGGGTCTGGGCTCGGGTGGTTACCGGGTTAAACTCGGGTATATATTTATAACAGTTTTAAATAAGCAAGTTTTAAACTTTTCTTAAATCAGTTTCTTTTATATAATGAATGTTTTTAAATATTTGGTTAGGGAAAGTTGTATAATTTATTTAACTTAAATTTATTAAGTTAATTCTTAAGTTTATTTCAAACTTAAATTAAATGTGTAATTAGTTAGTTAGTTAAAAGGGTAAAATATTTTTAATTTATATGTTAATGATAATTAATTCCAAGATTTATTAAATGAGATTTTAATGATAATTAGGTATTAATTAAGATAAATGGTTTATCATAAAATTTATTAAGATCTTGGGTAATTAAAGATGTATTAATTATTGAAAATAATTAAGAATTTATTAATAAATAATTAAGGATTTATTAATTAATAATTAAGATTTATTAATTTATAATTAAGGTTAATTAATTAATAATTAAAGGATTAATTAATAATCAAAGGATAATTAATCATTAATTAAAGATAAATTAATTAATTAATTAAAGTAATTAAAGAATGATTAATTAATTTAATAATTAATCAAAATGGTTTGTAATTAATTAATGATTAATTAAGTAGGTTAGGTAATCAATTCATAAGTGATTAATTTATTGGTTTAACATTAAATTAATTATAGTTATGGATTAATAAGTCTTGCTTGTGGATGATTGATTGTATGAAATGTCTGCATTGATTAATATTTACGGTATGTTAATCTGTGATGTTCTGTGCAATATTTTGGATATAGCTGTGATAATTATAAGTTATTTATCTGTGATGAGATGCTATGTAGGTACAATGTTCTGGATTAAATTAAATTGTTTACTTAAACAACTTGGTCTTTAAGACATATTTGGATTTCGATGAGAGCGGGATCGGATATCAAATTTTGTTATCTGAAAACCACATCGATCCAAGTTAAACGATAGGTCGTGAAATCTCAAGTGAAGATCGAGATGAGGTTTCAGAGTGCAAGGGCTATTTGTCGTTAACTCTGAGGATGATTCCAAAACGAGTGTAACGGAGATAGTGCCTTCGGTTTCGTTCAAACCCGAAACAAACTTGTATGGATGAATGCTATTAGACCATCGTCAATGGAGGACGATAAGCATTCCAAGATATCTGTTCTAAAAAGGTAATCGTAGCCTTAAGCCTCATCAACCGGGAATGGCTAAAACAGAGAATGTGCATGCAAGCCTAAGTGGGTAGCGCCCAAGTAGGATAAGATTTTCCCCTGTCTAGAGGTCCCTTTATTCAGCTGTGTGGACGGTTGTTGGCCATAACCACAGGGTTGTCTTATTTGGACTATCCAGTAAGGGGTGGCTCCGATTCTGTGTTGCAGGGGATCAGGGTGGATCCTCGGTACAGTGATCTAGACCATGTACTATGACGGACGGTACCCCAGTAGCCCTACCATTGTATGGAATCCAATCTCCAGTAAGTGATCTCGGACTTGATTGTATACTTATGTATGCTAGAATTTAATGAATGTAACAATTTCGGCTATACGAATATTTATTTCGAAACCCTAGACACTATTATAATATAACCAGATTTCCTATCAAATGTTTTGTTACCATAAGGGAAAAACTTATCCATGTTTATTTGCGAAAAGTCTTATGAGAAACCTTTTCAAAGGTTTTTCAAGTTAAACAACTTAACCGTTTACTCACCTAGACCCATGTCTGACCCCGAGTTTATTTTGTTTTTCTTAAACTCTTGGGTACTCAAATTTTTATGAGTAACCAAGTGATCAGGTTGGCTTGACGAATTTGGAAAGGCTTGGAGCAGGAGACTTGGCGTATCTATATATATCTATTTCCGCTGTGTTGGTATCCATTGTCTGTTTGTATTTTGGAATGTAATGGATAGATAGGTCTTCACGACTGTCTACTGTGATGTTGTAAATGTATAAACTCTGATGTGTAATGACTATGTAACATCTATGTGATATAATATATTTTTCCGTTTCCACTATGAGATTCTGATATTGTTGTTTCTTTCTTTTTATCCATTCTCTTTTCTACCTATTTCTTTCTTAATGATGATACGTCTTTCTATGGAATGAAAGGCGAGTCGTGACGGTTGGTATCAGAGCACTAGGTTGAGATAATACCTAGGCTTTGGAGTAATATCTATCTTGAGAGCGCGTACTTGTTATTTTTATATATCTATATACCTATCTAATTATTGGGTTACATGTCCAGGTTGCCAACATGAGTTCTAGAGGAAGGAGAGGCAGAGGTGTGGGCATCATGACGACCACTAATGGAAGAGGTCCGAATGCTAGCGAGGCTGTAAATCCAACGTCGCCTCGAGTAAGCTTTGCTGCTTTGTGTAAAGATTTCACCAACCTGGGAGGAAAGCCTTTTATAGGAACATAGTCCATCATTGAAGTTCAGGCTTGGTTACGCTCGTGTGATCGAATTTTTAAGAGTTTGGATCTGTCAGATGAGCAAAAGAGAGTGATGGCATCGTGGCTACTTCAAGAAGGAGTAGCTGCATGATAGGATGCAGTTACCATGAATATTTCAGAGGATAATATTTCTTGGAGCAAGTTTAAGGAATTGTTTGAGGAACGGTTTATGCCTACAGCTAGGAAGACTCGTATGTATAGAGATTTTCTAGATCTAAAGCAAGGAAGTATGTCGAATCCGAACATGAGACCAAGTTCAACGAATTATCTTGCTACAGACCTGGCATGATTGATACACCCCTCAAGAATAATGAGATGTTTGTGCTAGGAATGAGACCCGAATTTCATGAGAAGATGACATCACATCTTAAGGGATCATTCGTGGAATTGATTGACATGGCATTGAGGTATGAGGAGCTTATAAATAAGAAACCCCTGTCATCTGTAGCAGCACCGAGTGGAACTTCTTCCAATCCGAACAAAAGGAAATTCAACCCAAATTGGAAGAAGCATGGCAAAAGGAAACCAGGAGGCAGTAGTGGAGCTCAGAAGTGTTATGTGTGTCAGCAAGAGGATCGTTTGGCTAAGCAGTGTCCCAGAGGTAGAGCTCAACAGCAGCAGCGTCACAGCGGACCTGGTTCCGCAATGGTTCAGAAGCCTTTGTGTTTCAACTGTCAACAGCCAGGGAACATAGTGAAGGCTTGCCCGCTTGTTCAGAGAGCTCCGCCCACTAAGGTGTTTGCTATTCAAGAAGGACCATCGACTTCTTCGGATTGGAAAGGCAAAGGCGTTCTGGAAGGTACTTTTCTTTTAGATGGCATTTTTGTTAGGGTTTTTTTTGATTCTGGTGCTTCCCTTAGCTTTATTTCTTTGAATATGGTAGAGAAGTTTCACCTTACCCCTAGCGTGGTAGACTGCCTTATTTTTGTATCTAATCCTATAGAGGGAGTGACCAAGTTAGATAAGATCTGTAGAGGCCTAAGAATTTCTTATCTGTCCCATAGTTTTCTCTTGCGACCTATTTGTATTGGATTTTAAAGGGTTTGACCTTATTTTGGGAATGGATTGGTTGGACAAGCATAAGGCTGTTTTGATTTGTGAAGATAGAACTGTGACTTTGGAAACGAGTTAGGAAAGATTGCAAAAGTGACTTGCGATAATTCCGGAGTTCACTTGAGTAGTCTTTTGCATGGAATCGAGGCATCTCCAGAAGACGTAGGATCCATCAAAGTGGTCAAAATTTTCCATATGTCTTCGAAGAAGTTAAAGGTTTGCCCCCGCATCGGTAGATAGAGTTTTAGATCGACTTGGTTTCGAGAGCAATACCTATTGTTCAACCCAGTAGAAGGATGGCGCCGAGAGAGAGAGAGAAGAGTCGGTGAAGTAGACCAAAATTTCTTAGAGAGAGGTTTGATCCGACCTAGTTATCCTAGTTATGGTTCTGCTGTAGTCTTAGTGACCAAGTCGAATGGGTCATTAATATTCTGTGTAGATTATCGAGAGCTGAATAAGGTAACTGTTAGGAATAAGTATCCCTTGCCCCGTGTAGACGATCTTTTTGATCAACTCCATGGAGCTTCCATTTTCTCCCAGTTGGATCTAGCTTTGGGTTATCACCAGCTAAGGGTAGCTGAGGACAATATACCCTTGACTGCGTTCGGAGGACCCAACTGTTTTATGAGTGGCTGGTTATGCCTTTTGGGCTAACCAACGCTCTGCTTTTTTTGTGGATATAATGAACCGAGTTTTCCGGGATGTGCTGAACAAGTTCGTGCTCGTGTTCATCAAGGACATTCTCGTCTACTCTAAGTCTGAGGAGGAGCATAAGCGACATTTGGAGATAGTGTTGGAGACTTTGAGGAGGCATGTCCTGAAGGCTAAGTTTTAAAAGTTCCATATCTATAAGTCGGAAGTGAGATTGGGCATATCGTATCTGGAGAGGGTATTTCTATAGATCCGGCCAAGGTAGCAGCTATACAAGAGTGGAAGCAACCGCAGATTCCTACGGAAGTCTACAATTTTCTAAGTTTGGCAGGGTACTATAGGAAATTTATCAAGGACTACTCTGAAATTTCTTCGCACTTGACCAAATTGATTAGGAAAGGAACAAAGTTTAAATGGACCCCCAAGTGTGAAGAGGCATTCCTGGATTTGAAGGCAAGGCTGGCCAGTGCACCTGTTCTAGCTATTCCTGATGGTAAGAGTAAGTTCGAAGTCTACATCGATGCTTGTGGAGTAGGGCTGGGTGCTGTGCTGATGCAGAATGGGAAAGTGATTGCATACGCGAGCAGAAAGTTGAAACCACATGAGAAGTATTACACTACGCATGATTTGGAATTATTGGTCATCGTCTTTGCTCTGAAGATCTGGAGGCACTATCTATTAGGAGAGAAGTTCGATCTTTTCACTGATCATAAACCTTTAAAATACCTTTTCTCCCAGGAGGTTCTGAATTTGAGGCAGCAGAGATGGGTGGAATTTTTGGCATCTTATGATCTGAATATTCTTTATACTCTAGGGAAAGCTAATATAGTGACAGATGCTTTGAGTAGGAATGAAGTTTTGGCTATTTTGGAAGTTGTTCCGTTTCTACTTGAAAGGATTGCGAGTAAGCAAGGATCAGCTAAAAGTTTGAGAGCAATAATTAGAAGAGTCAAAAATGGTCAGTGCACCAGTTTTGAGATTGATGACCAGGAAACTTTAAGGATCAACGGGAGAATTTGTGTTCCGAATTTCAAGGATTTGAGGAAAAAAGTTTTATCAGAAAGTCATTGCTCCAGACTGAGTATCCATCTAGGGATCTCAAAGATGTATAAGGATATAAAGAGAGTCTTTTGGTGGAAAGGCATGAAGAAGGATGTTTCTACCTTCATCAATGGATGTGCGATCTGTCAACAGGTAAAGGGTGATCAACAGAAGACCAAGGATTGTTGCAGCCTCTGGAAGTCCCTAAGTGGAAGTGGGAAATGATATCAATGGATTTCATCGACAGTTTTCCAAGGACTAAAAAAGGAAATGAAGGAATATGGGTAATCGTAAACAGGTTGACCAAGAGCGTCCATTTTATTCCGGTTAAGGCAACCAGAACTGCAGCGTCTTTAGCGGAGATTTTCTTGAAGGAGATCATCAGGTTGCACGGAGTGCCCGTCGGCGTAGTAAGTGACCGTGATCCAATCTTTACCAGTAAATTTTAGGAAGCTCTACAGACAGCTCTAGGAACAAGATTGAGTTTAAGTACAGCCTATCATCCCTAGACCGATAGACAAACAGAAAGACTGAATCATATTCTTGAGGATATGTTAAGGGCTTGTGTCCTGGATTACGGCGGGTCTTGCGAGGACCATCTGCATTTAGTGGAATTATCGTATAATAATAGTTATCAGACGAGTATTAAGATGGCACCCTACGAAGCTTTGTACGGATGACCCTGTAGATCACCGTCCTGTTAGGTAGAATCGGGAGATTGTCTTGCTCTTGGTCCAGATCTGATTCGAGAGGCATCAGCGAAGTGGAGCTAATCAAGAAGAGAATGAAAGCAGCCCAGGATCGTCAGAAGAGTTACGCGGACAAGAGACGAAGGCAATTGGAATTTGAAGTCAGAGATTTGGTTTTTGTCAAGGTTTCCCCGATAAAAGGAGCGATCAGATTTGGTAAGATAGGAAAGCTTGCCCCGAGATACATTGGATCGTTCCGTGTGCTCGAGAGAATTGGTGCTTTGGCCTGCAGGATTGAATTGCCAGGCCGGATGGCTGAAATTCACAATGTTTTTCACGTATCTCATCTGAGGAAGTACGTGTACGACCCATCTCTAGTTGTGGAACCGGCAGTGCAGGAAGATTTAGAGGCCGAAATAGACTTAACCGTGGTCAGGCATCCAGTCCAGATAGTTGATCAAGATGAGAAGCAGCTCAGAAACAAAGTGGTCAAGCTGGGCAAGATTCAGTGGAGCGAGGATCTCAGAGATTGTACCTGGGAAACTCTAGATAGCGTTTGGAAAGCCTATCCAGATTTGTATCAGGATAGTTGGTAATGTTGGTTTGAATGAATTGTGTGTTTGCTTATTAGTGTATGGTTGATATGTATACTCGGATTGTTTGATATAAAAGCTTTTTGATTATCTTTTGCTTTTAAATTTTGGGGATGAAATTCTTTTAATGGGGGAGGAATGTGATATCCCGAAATTTTAGGCAAATAATAATGTGTTGTTTATGTATATATCTATAAGTAGAATTCAAAAAGAATTTGAATTTGAATTTGAATTTCAAAAGATAAATATCTTAAAAATTAAAAAAGGATTTAAAACTCTATATTTTAAAAACTAGTATATATATGATTATTTATTAGTATAATTAGTTTTAAATCATTTTCTTAAAGATTTATAAATATAAACAAAGGTAAAGTTTAAATATATAAACATAAAAACACATATTAATACTAAACTAAATAGAAATAAAATATAAAGTTTTATAAAATTATATTAAAAATAATTAACACGTGCAAATTAATAAGTGTAAGATTAACAGCATGCAATTTAAACAAGTGTCAATTTTTAGTTTTATTTCTATTTTAAAAACAAATCATAAAACAAGTCTATATATATCCATACCCTTCTCTTCTCATTTTCTTTTATTAAAACTAAAGAAATCAAAGCCTACGAAAACTTAAAACCAGAAATTAAAATCAAACAAAAATCTTTTCAAACAACTATCTCAAACCTATAGCTGATTCAACAAGATCAAAGCAAAGATCATCTCAACAAGCGAAAGTGATTCCCAGTTTTCAAAGTTTCAAAATATCAAAGCATTTTCCAGTTTTCTAGTTCAAATCATCTCTGTTCAACATCATATCTGCGAGTAAACTTTTTTAAAAAAATCTTAAATCTGCTAAAGCTTGATTAAATGTGACAAATACTTGATGTATGTGGTGAAAAAAATGTTGTATAGATGTAAAATTTGCCTGCATGTCTGTTTATATATATGTAAATGTTTGTGTGCATGTCTGTGAACAAGAATGTATCCTCTGTTCTTGTTTTACAGGTTTCAAAACAATTTCAAAAATCATTTTCTCTTCCCCAAACCTTCTATAGCTTATGATGTTTAGACAAAGTATGCTTGAATTAACAAGATATAAGATTTAAAAATATTGTAAGTATAATTAGTTTGAATATTTTCTGAAAAACGGGGAAATACAGTGAAAACTCTAAAACATCTCAAATTCGAATATCATGATTCTTTGATTTACCTATGTAATCTAAATCGTCTTCGAAATTCATGAATTTTAAAGGTAAAATCTAGATTTTTAATGTTGTTTTGAGTGAGGAATCTCGGGTTGAACGGAGTTTGGATTTTTGGCATTTTCTGGTGATCGGAGGATGTGGGGATCTCGAGATCGTGGCTGAGCTTGCCTGGAGGTAGGCGAACTCGGGAAAAATGGTCAGTGGATTTTCCGACCACCATGGCGGCGGCACGGCATCGATGTAGGGTTTAAACCCAAGTTTTAATCGAGGTTGGAAACTGAGCTTCTGCGTCGTCGTCAATGCACCGGAGTTGATCGGAGGTCGGGGAATAGGTGCATGGTGGGTCGGCGAAGCTATGGATGGAGTTTCGAAAGTTTTGGTGGTCGGAGGCATCAGGTCGAGGTGGTTCTTGGACGATGGTTTCTGTTCCAGTTAGTTCACGTTTTCTCGATTTCGATTTAGTGTATATGTTGAAGTGCAGGTGGTCGGAATCGAAGGTGGAGGTGGTCGTCGACGTGCTGGAGGTAGCATCGATGGTCGGAGTTGCTTCGTTCACTGGTGCACGTGCATGAGGTTCTGGTGTCAGTGGGATTGGAGGAGAAGAGGTTGCCTCGGCGGGTGGAGAGCTCGGGGAAGTGTGGTGATGGCCCGGGTTTAGCTTCGAGTTGTCACGAGAGTTTTGCATGTTAACAATTTTAAAATTTTAAACCATAACAAAGTTTAAAAAAAGAAGAGGATGATTTTCTTGGGTCTGGGCTCGGGTGGGTACCGGGTTAAACTCGGGTATATATTTATAACAATTTTAAAGTTTTAAATAAGAAAGTTTTAAAATTTTCTTAAATCAATTTCTTTTATATAATAAATGTTTTTAAATATTTGGTTAGGGAAAAGTTGTATAATTTATTTAACTTAAATTTATTATGTTAATACTTAAGTTTATTTTAAACTTAAATTAAATGTGTAATTAAGTATTTAATTGAAAGGGTAAAATGTTTTTAATTTATATGTTAATGATAATTAATTACAAGATTTATTAAATAATATTTTAATTATAATTAGGTAATTAATTAAGATAAATGGTTTATCCTAAAATTTATTAAGATCTTGGGTAATTAAAATTTATTAATTAATGAAAATAATTAAGGATTTATTAATAAATAATTAAGGATTTATTAATTAATAATTAGGATTTATGGATTAATAATTAAGGTTAATTAATTAATAATTAAAGGATTAATTAATAGTTAAAGGATAATTAATCTGTAATTAAAGATAAATTAATTAAAGAATGATTAATTAATTCAATAATTAATTAAAATGGTTTGTAATTGATTAATGATTAATTAAGCAGGTTAGGTAATCAATTCATAAGTGATTAATTTATTGGTTTAAAATTAAATTAATTACAGTTATGGATTAATAAGTCTTGCTTATGGATGATTGATTGTATGAAATGTCTGGATTAATTAATATTTATAGTATGTTAATCTGTGATGTTCTGTGATGTGCAATACTTTGGATATAGCTGTGATAAATATAATTTTTTTGTTTGTGATAAGATGTTGTGTAGATACAATGTTCTAGATTAAATTAAATTGTTTACTTAAACAACTTGGCCTTTAAGAAACATTTGGATTTCGATGAGACCGGGATCGAATATCAAATTTGTTATCCGAAAACCACATCGATCCAAGTTAAAGGATAGGTCGTGAAATCTCAAGTGAAGATCGAGATGAAGTTTCAGAGTGCAAGGGCTATTTGTCTTTAACTCTGAAGGTGATTCCAAAACGAGTGTAACGAAGATAGTGCCTTCGGTTTCGTTTGAACCCGGAACGAACTTGTATGGATGAATGCTATCAGACCATCGTCAATGGAGGACGATGAGCATTCCAAGATATGTGTTTTAAAAAGGTTATCGTAGCCTCAAGCCTCGTCAACCGGGAATCGCTAAAATAGGGGAGGTGCACGCAAGGCTAAGTGGGTAGAACCTAAGTAGGCTAAGATTTTTCCCCTATCTAGAGGTCCCTTTATTCGGTTGTGTGGGCGGTTGTTGGCCACAACCGCAGAGTTGTCTTATTTAGACTATCCAGTAAGGGATAGCTCCAGTTTTGTGTTACAGGGGATCGGGGTGGATCCTCGGTAAAGTGATCTAGAGCACGTACTGTAAGGGGCAGTACCCTAGTAGCCCTACCATTGTATGGAATCCAATCTTCAATAAGTGATCTCGGACTTGATTGTATACCTGCATATGTTGGAATTTAATGAATATAACAATTTTGGCTATGTGAATATTTATTTGGAAACTCTATACACTATTATAATATAACCAGATTTCCTATCAAATGTTTTGGTTATCGTAAGGGAAAACTTATCTGTGTTTATTTGCGGAGAGTCTTACGAGATACCTTTTATTTCAAAGGTTTTTCAAGTTAAACAACTTAATCGTTTACTCACACCAGAGCATGTCTGACCCGAAGTTTATTCTGTTTTTCTTAAACACTTGGGTACTCAAATTTTTATGAGTAGCCAAGTAATTAGGTTGGCTTGACGAATTTGGAAAAGCTTGGAGTTGGAGCAGGAGACTTGGCATATATATATTTATGTATGTATGTATGTATGTATGTATGTATGTATGTATGTATGTATTTCCGCTATGTTGGTATCATTTATCTATTTGTATTTTGGAATGTAATGGATAGACACGTCTTTACGACTGTCTACTGTGATGTTGTAACTGTATAAACTCTGATGTGTAATGACTATGTAATATCTATGTGATATAATATATTTTTCCATTTCCATTGTGAGATTCTGATATTGTTATTTCTTTCTTTCTATCTATTCTCTTTTCTACATATTTCTTTCTCAATGATGATACGTCTTTCTATGGAATGAAAGGCGGGTCGTAACGCTATGCACTGAGAATGGAGGTATGTAGATATAATTATAGCAGCAAACGAGCTATGGAAATTTCTTACTTAGATCCATATGCAGGGAATGGCCCAATATAAGTGAAACTTTATCTCACTTGATTAATTATACCCATCTAAATCATTCATACCCACATATATTTTGACCCGCTTTATTTTAAAACAATTTTGAAAATTTTGGCTACTAAACTGTTATATATATATATAATCTATCATATTTAAATTATTATATTGGCTCAAATAGTAATTAAATAAATATATAACAATTATATATTTTATTAATTTATTTTAGGCCTCTAATAATAATTAAAAATAACAATAAATAAATTAATATAAGCATTAAATTAATTTTTCTACAATAATAATTTATAAATTCTATAAATATTGCAATAAATTATTTTTAGTCAAAAATTGAGAGTTGCAGTTGTGTGACTCCTAAGTGTGAACTCAGCCTTCACTAGTATTTGAACAATTTAGATATTAATGTCTGCACGGACTTTGCGAGTTTGATTGCCTACAAATTATAAAGTTGATGTACAATTTCTTATCTATTGAAGCGACACATTTAAGTAACGATATATTATGACATTTTCACTTTGTCATCATTATATCACTTAGATATCTAGAGTTCGGTCGGTCATTGGTCAAAACTCTATTAATGTTCGTAGTTAATTATAAAGTCCAACACTAAAGTCCATGGTTCAATTCGATAACAATTATCGATTAACCAACTTACTTTGGTCAAAGATTTTGACTTTATATTGCGGTGATACTAGCCTTTTATTTGAATGAAATAAATCCTCTTTGAACGGTGTTTAACTTTGAGTAGTCTAGCTTATACTCAACTATGGCCTTAATATGATCCTCGTTGTCGTATGATTAACCATAATTAACATATATTTTAGACACTTAAGATTAAAAATGTTATCATGCCAAAAGACTACTTATAACACCCCATATTTATAGTAACATTATTAAGGACATTTAATTAAGTAAATTAAATGAAATATAATGTAATGTGCTTAGGGGATTGAGAGTTATTATTAAATTAAAGGGTAGCCATGACTAAGAGAACGAATGAACCAAAATAAAATAGGTAAAGGAAATAGGTGAGGGGTAAAGTTGGAATAAGAATATTCTAATACCCTGAACCCTTAGGAATTCACCGATACGTTTGTTTCAAAATCTAAACAACATTTGAGGTCGGCCACCACCATTAGACAAGCTAGGGAAAGAGAAAGCAATCAAAGGAAGAAGCTTAAGCAATTAACTTAAGATCAAATTTCAACTCCTTAATCTCAAAACGAAGGTGAATAATGACTACATCTCATATTATTATTGTTCTCAGTTTTAATGTTAAATTCGAATTATTTGCAAGGTCATGCCATGTCTCTGAATGATTAAATGTTTATATATGCTTGTTAATGATTTAGGTTTATTCATATTTATGATATGTTTTAATGCGAAAACCCTATTTATTGACATCCAATTGCCTTGCGATTTTAGATTTAGATCAAAAATGATATTTTAGAGAAAGGTTTCAATTTTGAAAATTTAATGAATTAATGTGGATTTTTTATTAATTTTCTAACGAGGAAAATGATTATTTAGGTTTAAAATTATTTACGGTTAAATAATATAAGTTTTGGGTCTGAAATTAATATATGTTAGAAAACATATTAAAAATGATTTTTTGGAATTTTTGTAAAATTTTCCTAAGTGTTTTATTAGATATATAAAATTATTTAAGGCACAAGACTTAAATGTTTTATATATTTATAAAAGGAGAAAGGAATTTTGTAAATTATTTAAATTCTTTAATTTTGAAATTTTAGCACTTCATTTAGAAAAGAAAATTATTAACCAATAATATTTTGACAAACAAGGCAAGTTAGTTGAAAAGGATTTCTTTTTAAAGTCAAAATCAGTCTTTACATGCTTTTAGCATGTTTAACCACTTCTGGCACTTAGGTTCCGACTATTGAAACCAGTGCACATGGCATGAAAGACTTGATGCGAAGCAAATTGGATATGTGCGGAAGGTACTGTGTCGAAACCAGGGGTTCCGAAGGGGTCGAAGCGCTACTTTGCTTTCAAATGAAAATGCGCCTGCTTTGCTTTCGAAGGATATGCTTTCGACTTGGTTGGTTTCTGTAATGGCCCGCAATTTTCGGTAATTAATAATAGTTAATTTAGTAAGATTTTGCAATTTATTGTTGGAAGAAATTAAAATTTGTGATTTAACAATAAGAATATAACTAGAAGGAAACGTAATAGTATTAATAAGGTAATTGATAACTGCTTTAAAAGTAATTCCAGTTAATCAAAATAATTAAAAAGTTATAATTGGTTATAGATTTAAATTAATTGTAATAATGTATGTATTAATTGATAATTGGATTAGAAGAGTGACTGATAATTTAAATGTTGTATTGATTAGTGAAATAATGTGTAATAAATTGTAATTGGATAGGATTAGTATTGTGTAAGTTGTTATAAAATTTGTTTGTAAATAATAAACTTATAAATGTGATTAAAAGTTAATGGTGATAATTATTATATGTTACCTATTTATTTAGTCTGTTAAACTAAACTGGAATCAATTGCAATTAAACGTAATTAAATAGTACGTTAATGGAAATTAAGATGAAATTGGAGAATATTAATGTAATAAGATATAAATCAATGTTAACTATGCCCATAGAGTAATGATTGATTGAATAAAATGATTGAAATCAAATTAAATCAATTTACTGGAAATAAATTATAATTAATTAGATTTAATTACAGTTGTGATTGAACACTGTAATTAGAGTAATATTATACCTTGGATCAATATGTAAATTTGTTTTAAAATCTTGTAAATATCTAAGTAATCAAAAATGATAAAATTTGTTAGTTATTAAAAGTGGAATTGAAAAGTGATTTAATCAATTTAATAATAATTTATTTAATTCATGTGAAAACAGCCATTTTGGCCACTGTCTCGAATTTCAACGAAACTAGTTTCATCGGATCTATAATGATGAATTATTGTATGATTTTAAGTTTCGTAGTGATTGGACTTGTCGTTTGATCGTACGGACTCGAAACGCGTAGAAATCAATTTAATTAAATTCAATTGAAATCAATTTGTAGTAAGCCGATTTAAACCAACTTCTTCATATGATGGAATTAGGACTTGAAACATGTTCCATTAAGTTTAAAAATATTGAAAAGATCTATTTTGATATATGGGATGATCGACTTTTGTTTCGAAAACGAAACGAGCTTTTTGGTCGCTATTCGTCATTCGCACAGATTCGATGTGTGTTTATTTCCTATTGGGCTTTGTTAATATAAATAGTCTTTCTTCACCAAACCCTAGCAGTCACTTTTCTTATTCTGTACATACACCAACTTCTTTCTATTCTTCCTTCTTAAATGGTAGAAACCCAAATTTCTAGATTCAATTACAAATCAAAATCAAATCAAAAAATTAAAACTCCTCAAACAATATCATATTATATATCGATTCAAAGCTCTCGATGAGCACAATCTACAGTAACGATTCATTTCTCAAATCGGATCATCATTTGTCCAAAAAACAATGAATTAATCTCGACCTTTCATCCTGTCAAGATCAACTTCGTCGGGTCGTTGAACGGAAGGTACCGTGTTGTGGAGAGTGTCACGTGGGGTCCATCTGTGGTTCTCATTTGCCATATCATGGCTAGGTTGGGGGGAAAAATTCGATCTAGGGCTAAACTAAGGTGGCGGTGGCTGCCTTCTCGTGGGCGTGATGGTGGCTTGGGTCGATCGAGGGGGAAACGGTGGTTGTGGAGGAGTTCTAGCGGTGTGGCCCTTCACGAGGAGGGGACGCGGCGTGTTAGGTGCAGCGGCGTTGAACGGAAGGTAGTGGTGGCTGAAACCCTAGGCGATCAGATCTAGTGTGTGTGGAACGTGATAGCTAGGAGGGAGAGATGGTGACATGGCTTAGTTTATGTACATTCATTTTCCTCATATTTTTATTTAATTTTTTTTATCTCGAATTTTCTAATGCCAATATGTTTTGCGTACGAACTCGGATTTGGGCGTGGTTTGTTTCGTTGGAATCGTATCAAAATTCCAGACAATTTGACGCTTATTTGGATGAATTATGAGATCGTTGAATTTTGGGCCATTATTTGGATTTCAAATCGATTTAAAATCAAAGGTGGGTGTTTAACCCACTCACAACTACTAGATTATCATATGTTAGTTAAATTAAATTTTTGATGTGATTAGAAATTGATTACTTGATGTTTGGTATATATGAATTGTCAATCCAGTTAAATATGACTTTTATTGCATTTAATCATCATTTAATTTAATATTGAATTTAATTGTGAGCTTAAGTATATGATAATCAGTTGATTGACGTTATTTATTGGTTGATTGTATGGTGATTGTGATGTATGTTGATTGTTGATATTGGATGACTGGTGTTATATTTTATATTGTTATAACACCGCAAGTTTCTTATGGGTTGAAATGATACATACCCGAACGATCTGATAGATTAAAGAGAAATCGTTGGGGTTGAAATGATAGACTCCAGCGATTCCATGTATTTGAAATTGAATTTTGAGACTGCGGGTTGAAATGATATATAGCCGTTAAATTTTAAATTGCGGATTGAAATGATAAATATCTATATCACTTGACTATAGGGTAGAGAATTATATAGGGACACCAGATTGGTTAAATTTAATGATTTTAAATCTTCAAACTTTGAATTTAATTAAACGATATTTTAAAATAGAATTTGACTGATATAAATTGAATTGCTTAAGTAATTATTTAAAGAATTTAATTTGAAATTTTAAAGTTGAATTTGAAGTATAAACGACATTCATCGAAATTGAGTTATTGAAATATTGGAAACTATAACTTTGAAAATCTATTGAAATTGGAATAGTCAAATTTGATATTTCAAGATTTGAAATTGGGTTTTGTTTTGAAATCTGGATATGGTCCAGATTTGTTGAAATGGAAGAAATGGTTAAATATGATGTTAATTTCAAACTTCTTATCTTAATATAAAGGTTCTTTTAAATTCTAATTTTTTAGATTTTCAAATATTAACATAAGTTAATCCATTTTAAAACCAACTTAATTAATTTAAACTACTGTAATTTATTTTAATCAAATTTAACATACTTTCAGCCTGTGCAGTTAATGCGCTCGGTAGATTCAAAGCGGTGGAGGTGCAAAAAGTCATAGCGGGGATACAGCGAGGATATAGCGGGATATAGCAGATGACTCTAAAATAGCATATAAAACTCGTACTTAATGTTTTTACAAATATATAAATGGTAATTAAATGAAAAATTATCATTAAATTGAATTATAAATAATACGTAAATAATTTTAAATAAAAACATGTGCGGATATACTTTAAATAAACGAAAAACTGTTATATAACATAATTGAATTAGGTAGAATATTAGAGTATTTTCATTTCTGAAAATATATTAAAAATTAAATCAAATAAATTAGTTTCATAATTTTATAATGCATAAATGCAATTTTTCAATTCATTTTATTAAAAAGGATAAAGCGGGAATAGAGGAAATAACGGGATATAGCGGAAATAGCAGGGATTAAAGCGGAAAGACTATATTCTGGAGCTATATGGAAAAATCGTAGCGGTGGAAATCCGATATGAGATATAGCTGGGTTGTAGCGGGGTAATAGCGGGGCATTAACTACACAGCTTTCAGCTAATTAACCCATTTAATCTATTTTAATCCATGCCAATCTAATTTAATATATTTTAATCTATTTTAAACCATTTAAACATTATTAAACTATATTAAACTATTTTAATTTATTTTAAACTATTTTAATTTATTTAAAATATTTAATCTATTTTAAATTTATTTAATATAATTTAAATTTATTTAATCTATTTTAAATATATTTAATATAATTTAAATCTATTTGATCTATTTTAAGTCTATTTAAATCATTTTAAATCTAATTTAATCTAATTTAAATCTATTTCAACTATTTCAACTATTTTAATATTTCAGTCTATTTTAAACTATTTTAAATCATTTGAACTATTTTAGAGTATTTTAACTATTTTAAACTATCTTTAAAACTATTTATGACTATCTAAACTATTTTCAATAAGTTCGGACTGTTTAAAGTTGAATTATTTATATTTAAAACTTGATGATGATATAACCTACGTTAGGATTTGAAATGGATACCTTTTTGTGAAATGACATATTTGAGTAAATATAATGATTTTGAAATAAGGATTTGATTTACCTATCTTATCGATAATTTCAATAGTGAATATGATGTCGAAAGTAAATATGATTTTTGAAAGTGATATGATTTCAAATGCGATACGATTTCAAAAGTGATTTAGAGAATATGATATTTTGATATCAATTATGAATTGACTTTTTAAATGTAAAAGAACCAACCGGTGTGAAATAAGCGATTGATTAATAAAGACACCGACATTGGATATTGTCATACTCTCTGCCAATACTGAAAACCACTTTAACAACTGTGTACGTGGTGGAGATTCCAGAAATGAAGTAGGATGGTTTGGCGAATGATTCTGTATGAGGTATTTACGTGACCCTGACTTCCTTGAGTCGGCTTAGATGTGATTAATACACGAGCCATACCGGGCTAAGTGAGATCATTCCTCTTATAGAAAAAATTTCTTCGATACCATATTATGACTTTGCGATGATTTGGTGACCAGCCCTCGATTTTGATTATGGGAGTGTGTTCCGAGGTGGGCGGCAGTAGCTGCTATGCATTGCCATTAGTCCGGATCCGTAAATGGTATATCTGCCCTGGCATCGCCTCAAATGCCATGTTCACATGCCCAATCACGCCTTCTACGAGTTTGTTTTGTACCATACCTATAGAGTGCCCTTTAAGTAAACCTCACGGAGGAGCTTATGGTACTGTATAGACTATGGGAATATCTAAAATGTGTTGAGAAGGATATGGGTAAGGCCTTAACGCTATTTTAATACTTTACTAACTATAGACACTATTTTAATAACATACCGTACTACATAGTAGATAGTTTAATGGATCCTTAGGAGATGGTAATCCCGAACATCTCTTAAGTTATTACACTCATGTTAGATACTAGATAGGAGAGGTCAAACCCCGTAAACATCGCTGATGCCCTTACACTCATATTTATTTACTGTTGATTTAACTTTCATAAGATCTTCTAGTTCTGACTCGAGTGTTTTGTCTTTTCAATTTGTGCAGGTCTGTATGAGCTATTCAGTGTATCAAAGACTGCTTTTTTGGAGGACAAAGATGGTGGTTTGTATACTATTACTATATATTCTATTTACTCCACTGCATCATACTATTCCGCTATATTGTTTTTTATTTCTATTATATGTAACTCTGATTCTGTACTGTATAAGTATAACAAATGTTATTTGTAAACAGCTTCATGAACTGTTTATTTGATTATTATATTTTGTCATTCCACTGCGAGATTCTGTATCTGTTTTCCTTCTTTCCTTGCATTTTTTTATTTACCTCATAACAATCCTCCCTTTTGAATGTTTTGAGTTTGATGTATGTGGTTTATCGTCGATTTAAACTGTCCAAAAAGATAGGTGATTACATTTGGTACCAGAGCTTTGGTTTAGCGATAACCTTAGCTTTGTGGGGTCTGACTCATATAGAATAACTACCCTAGAATGAGTCGCCGAGTGTATATATATAAGAGAGCGTATTTGTTAGTATTATAAAAGGTTTGTATTGTGTTAAGTTGATCTATTTAGTAGTTATAAATTCTGGTCGGTACATAGGACGCTATGGCATCGATAGGAATTTCTAAACACTTAATAGGACAGACCGGCACAATATTATTTTGAAATATAGGTAAATGGAATAATTTTTCCTATTATATATTGATGTGCACGTAAATGTGCATATTTATACCACCATATTTAATATATTTAAATTAAATAAATGATCATATTGGGTATTTTAACTTGTTTTAACCAAAATTCATATTAATTCCAAATTGTCACATATCCAACTTCATATAGGGGCAAAACGGTCATTTGCGTGCATATATTTATTTGAGAAAAATTAATTGGAAATTTGTACATATTTGTGTAGGAATTTGATCTCAAATAGGAGTGGGTTCATGAAGACACATGCATGCAGAAAATGAATATAAATGAATGAAGATGGAAATAATTCAAAGTGAAGAACATGGGGGACCCCACCCACTTACCTTGATTTTCAACTAGAGGCTAATGCACATGCTTATGGACTTTATGGCTTCATATACACTTAAATGATGATTAGTAGAAGCTAATTATTACTTGGCCTCCACACTTTCTCAAGGGTATTTTGGGTATTTTCCAAAAAATATGAATTAGAGTTTAACACATGTATATATACCTCTTATGTTTCATGTAACCCCCTCTTCTTCTTAGCCTCTCTTAGTTAGTTTTTAGCTTGGAAAACAAATGAAAGTTCTTATCTTCATTTTCATGGCTACTTATTCATTTCTTATTTCATGTAATTTATTTTTTTATGCAACTTTAAATACATGCTCTTTTCTTCTTTTTCTTGTTTATTTCCTTTCATGTTGTAGTGTAGATTTCTTTTATTTTTCATGCAAGTAGAATAGTAGTTCTCTTTTCCATTAGCTTTCATTTTCCTTTCCTTTTCTTTTTTCTTTCTTGTTGCTAGCTACATTTGTTAATCAAATGACAAATATGAAAGGCTAAACCCCTTCAATTTATGGATAATGAAGCTCTCTAATTATGTAGCTTCAACTAATTGTCAATTCATGCTTTCTTTTTGTGCTTAGTAAGAATGATTGAAGTGGTTTAATTGTTGTTTTTGTTTTGAATTTGATAGCTTATATTGTTGACATCAAATAAGCTATACTTAAATAATCACTAACACAAATGCTTCTTCATCAAAATATGATTATGGCATAAGAAAGTGATTTGAAATTAAATTTTGATGATCTACATTTCTAATCAATAGTTATTAGTCCATAATTAAAATAGATTTCATTTTCATCGTCAAGTTTCATGAAAGTTAATAAGTGCTTTAAGGGATGTGTTATGGTTTGATGGCTTATATTGGCTAATCAATGGCACAAATATGCCATACTTATGATATGCACATCAATTAAAGCACTAACGACCACAAAAGAGAGATCATGATTTCATATAGTTGAACCATGTGATCTAGAGAGTGGATTTATTCTCTAAATTGTCATTTAACTCTTATACGCGCTTGCGGTTATTTTTATTATAAAATTCATTCGGCTATTTTCTAGTTTATAGAACTTTAGTCGACGCGAACATATATTTTGTATATAAAATAATAAATCTTATAAATGATGTAGTTGGATGTAATATGTTGTTTGTTAGGTAAAGAAATTTTGTAAATATTGATTGAAAAATGGGATTTATGAATAAAGTAAATATAAATTGGAAGTTTAGAATTGAAGTTCCTGGATTTTTGAAAATTTCTTTCGAAAGATTTTGGAATATAATATTTGTAGTATTTAGAAATATTTTTGATATAAATATCTCAAGATGATTTGGAAGAAATGTTTTAAAATAAAATTTTAAAGGAAGTAAGTTATGCACTCCTCTCTTTGTCGCTGGAAAATAATTTCAGTGATGAGTGCACGCATCATAGGCGTTCATTTTCGAGTTTCAAAGTGGGTAGACGACTGTAGTAGTTTTACTACACCTTATTTTGACAAACAAAGCTTTAATATTGATTTCTAAATATGATTTTATCTGAAAAGGGTATGAATATATATACTATTTTAAAATGATTTAGAAATATAACCCGGAGTAAGTTCTTAAACCTTGGGATAATAAATTGCTTTCAGTTAATGTAATAAATTAAATCTTAACTATTTTAATGTTTGGAAGCTGCTAAAATGTGAAATAAGAAATTAGGTATTAAGAGATTAATGAAATGTAAAGAAATTGAAGGTTGTCATTTATAGATTAAGAAATGGAAATAAGAAAAACCAACTATCGAACATTTTGTTAATAAAAATAAATGAGATAACTTGTGTAACATTCTACTGCATTAGAAAAGACATGTACATAACTTACCAAAATATTAAAAGTTGAAATGTTTAATAAGAATATGTAATTGAATATTATACAAGCGAACTTAGAAAATGAGTGTTTAGTGGAATTATGCTTATAAATGAAGAATTGAGATGTCTAAGAGTATTATAAACTTAAGTTAATAATTTGAAATGATGGAATCATAATTACTAAATGGGTGGATACTTTAAGTAATGGATTACAAACTCAAATTAATGTTGAAGTTATTTATAACTAATATTAGTACTATATTAATTGAATAGTTATAACTTCAGAAAACATGGAAATGATTTAGAGATAGAATAAATGTTCGATAATATTATATACGAAAGAAATGAATGTGAAAAAAGGATTATCCATTAAGGGTGAATTACATTGTAAAGAAACTTACCTAATAATGGATAACCCTATGGTTGAAATAGAAATAACTTATTTAAGCAATGAATGTAAAGTAATAAAATGAAAGAGAAAATGGCATTGTCTAAATGATTGGAAATGAAATTTCTGAGTGGTGAATGTAAATTAATTAAATAAGCTTTGTATGAATGAATGAAAATAGACAAGCAGTAAATAATATGAAAAGAAATTTGTAAGAATAAACTTAACGACATTTGAAATTTATTTTTTGTGTTGGATTATGGGATGCTTAGAAAGTGATACTTTAAATTGTTTAGAATGTATAAATAATCTATTAAGTTATCTATGGCTGTTGAGTATATAGTATACTTAGTAGTTTATTTATCATTTTATATGATTAAAAGTTTCTGAATTTGAACAAACCGTTTGTTTTGGATGCTTTGGATGTATGATTGATTATTTTGATTGCATGTGATGATTGCATGATTTGTTTGTAATTGACTTTGGTTATGTTGTGTTGTTTTGTTTGTTATTAGTTGAAATAACCTAAAAATTTCTCTTTTATACAAATAATTAACCTCTTTGGATTGTATAAGTGAAATACAGGTTTATGGAAGCAGTTGCTGCTGCTTTTGGTTTCATAAATAAGCGTTGTTTGCCCGATAAATAGGTACGCTCTCTGATGTGCACGTAAATGTGCATATTTTTACCACCATATTTAATCTATTTGAATTAAATAAATGATCATATCAGGTATTTTAACTTGTTTAAACCAAAAATTCAAATTATTCCAAATTGTCACATATTCATCTTCATATATGGGCAAAACGGTCATTTGTGTGCATATATTTCTTTGAGAAAAATTAATTGAATTTTTTTATATATTTTTGTAGGAATTTGATCTCAAATAGAAGTGGTTTCATGAAGATATGCATGCATAAAATTAATACAAAGGAATGAAGATGGAAATAATTCAAAGTGAAGAACATGGAGGACCCCACCTACCCACCTACCTTAATGTACAAATTAAAGGCTAATGCACATGCTTTTGGACTTAATGGCTTCATGTACACTTAATGGGGGATTAAGACATGTTAATGATTACTTGGCCTCCACACTTCCTAAGGGGCATTTTGGGCATTCCCCAAAAAGTGAATTAGGGTTTTAAAACTTGTATATATACCCCTTATGTTTCATGTAACTTAACACCTCTTCTCTTAGTCTCTCTTAGGCCTCCTTCTCTTTAGTTTAGTTTAGATCAAAAATAAAATGAAAGCTCCTCTTTCTCTTTTCATGGCTACTTAGCCATTTTTATTTTATGTAATCTTTTTTATGCAATTTAATACATGCTCTTTCCTTTTCATGTTCATTTACTTTCATGTTGTAGTGTAGATCTCTTTTCTTTTATGCAAGTTAATTAGCTTATCTTTTCATTTTGCTCTCTTTTTCCTCTTCATTTTGCTTTCATTTTGTTAGCTACATTTGTTAATAAAATGACAAATATGAGAAGCTAAACCCCTTTAATTTAGGGGTAATGAAGCTCTCTAATTAATGTAGCTTCAACATTTTGTTAATTCATGCTCTCTTTTTGTGCTTAATGATGATCAATGAAGTGTTGTATTTATTATTTTTGTGTTGAATTGATAGCCTATATTGTTGACACCAAATAGGCTATGCTTAAACAATCACTAACACAAATGCCTCTTCATGAATATATGATTATGGCATAAGAAAGTGATTTGTAATTAAAATTTGATGGTCTATGTTTCTAATCAATAGTTAATAGGCCATACTTAAAATAGATTTCATTCTCATTTTCTTTGTCAAGTTTCATGAAAGTTAGTAAGTGTTTTAAGGGGTGTGTTATAGTTTGATGGCTTATGTTGGCTAATCAATAGCTCAAATATGTCATACTTATGATAAACACATCAATTAAAACACTAATGACCATAAAAGAGAGATCATGATTTCATGTGTTGAACTACATGATCTAGAGAGTGGATTTATTCTCTAAATTGTCATTTAACTCTCATATTTGCATTTCTTTTCTTTTTGTTAGTTTCTTACATTTTTAGCTAATCACACTTTCAACTTTGGTTAATTTGATTGAATAGAATTTTAAAATCATCAATTCCCTGCGGATCGACCCGTATTCGCCGCGTGCTACATTCGTACACCGTGCGCTTGCGGTTATTTTTAGTTTAAATTCGTTCGACGGTTTTCTAAACCGATAGAACTTCCGTCGACGAACAAGTTTTTGGCGTCGTTGCCGGGGAATTTGCTTTGATTTTATTTTTCTGTTCTTTGAATTATTTTCGTTTTCATTTTTTGTGTTTATTTTGTGTATGTTTGCAAAAAAAAATTAGTTAAAAAAAAATCGTGTGTTGTGTGATTTTTATTTTGTATGCTTGTTCCTTGTTTTATTGTTTGATTTGCATTTCTATTAGTTTAAAAAAAACACACATTAAAAAAAATCATTACATTTTTCTTTCTTCTTTTTACAGCACTTGTACAAAATTTTCAATTTACATTTACAGTTTCATTTACCAAAAAAAAAGAGAAATTAGCCTCTGCCCTACACAGAAAAAATAATCAGCTGTGCCTCTTTCAAACTGTGCACAAACAGTTCCACTCCTCTACATTTCTACTGCTTCTTCAATCATCCTTCAAAACACCAGAGCAACTGACAATAGCCTCACCTCAACTGCCCCCTCCTGTCTCGACTCACTTTACTGTCTCGACTCATAACAGCATACCATACTTCCCCTGAATCACCACCATCACATACAAACATCCAAACTGCCTTCAATTTCTCCACCCCTGAACTACTCACCCCACTGCCTTCAACTAACTGCAGTGACATAAAAAAACACTTCATCAAGCCACTGACTCCTACAACTCTCCACCAAAATACAACACTAACCACCACTTCATTCACTTCCACCTTTTCTACTACAGTTTAAAAGTTGCATTCACTGCCATCACACCCCTTATCCCCTTGCTGACCACCAATTCACATCATTCACCCCATCTAAAAGACAGTTCATCACCAGCAATGCAAACAACAATAACCATTTACCCCTATGCCCGATCACTGCTGTGACATCTGACCTTCCAGTACACATTCAATCCTTACTGCTTCATTACCTCAAAGCAATTCCTTATCCACCATCATCAGTCACTACCTTACTGCTGAAAGTTCATCTCGCTTCCTTGCCTCAAATTACACTTGTTCCTTCACCTACCCCTCCAAGTTCATCCTTCATCGTCCTATCTACTACGTCGTTCAACAAAGCTGTGCAACTGTCACCCAACATACTCCAACCAACATATCAAAACATCCTACAACTGCTGACCATCCTGCTCAGTTGACAACTACATACAAATACTTAGCTCACTGTGAACATCAGCATCACAACACTTCCCAAACCATCCCTCTGCAAATCCCTGACCTCATCACAATCTCCAGAGCCGAAATCACTTCACAACCAACCACCGACCCGCGACCTTACCCTACAATTCACGAACACCTGAATCGAACAAACCCCTTCCTCCTCCTACTGCCTGTTCATCTCCATGACCAAATCATCCATCGCGACCAAAACCGACCCTTCCAGTCTTCAAAATCCCAAATTCCCACTGTCGTAAGTCCCCTCCACCTCACCGCAACCATAGTACGACCCCCCTTAAAATCACCGCGACTTGCCTCATCGATTCCATCACCTCGAACTCAAGCCGCAACCGATAGCAGCCTCAGCAACCACCGAAATTCGAATACCCTGAACAACCAGCTGAAACCAAGTCGTCGCGCCTCATAGCCAGAAACTCGGCACTCAACCATCGCCATCGCTTGTAGACCGCGAACCCAGACATCCCTTCCATCCAAACCGTTCAACACTCCGCCAAGCCATCGCGCCTCAATCTCCGACCTCCATCACCTGATCGCAACTGCTCCTACCAAATCGCATCCCGGCCTCTACTTCGTCTTCTCCCCATCAATCGCAACCGACGTGTATTGAATTCTGAGAATCGAATTTTTGATTTCATATTGTGTTTGATTTATCGAATTCGAGAATTGTGAATTAAGGAAGTGGGATTTGTATGTGGTCTGTGATTTCATATTGTGTGTGAACTATTGGTATCCAAAAAAAAAAAAAACAGAGAAATGGGAGTAGCATGTGGATTTGTTTGTGGGCCGATGGGCTTCTAGTATTTATTTGGTTTTTTTAAATTTTTCTATTATGTTTAAGTCCATTCCCCTTTGTTCCTTAATCTTCTTTTATTTCTCTAAAAAAAAAATTATTATGTTTGTTTTAGTGTAAATTCATTTAGCTTTTTTTTTGTTATATTACCCAAAAAAAAACAAAAAACAAAACAAAATAAATTGTTTTAGGTTTTATTTATTTAGTGAATTTGGTTTTGCCAAATTGTTTGTTTTGGTTTTGAATTTTTTTCTTAGTTTAGTTTGTTTTGTTTTAATTTCTTTTTCTTTCTCTCATAATTTTTTTTTTAAGTAAAACCCTACTTTTAAGTTTCCTTTCAAAAAAAAAAAGTTGTATATATCTTGCTTTATTTCAGGTTGCCAAAGCAGAATTACAGAAAGAGCAGAAGTGCTTGTTAAATAAATTGCTTGATTTGAAGTGCTTGCCAAAAAAAAATAACTGCTTGCTTGCTTATAAAATTTTATGTTTTAGTTGTCTTGCATTGTTGTTTACTTGCATTTTAAGAAGAAAAAAAATTTTAAAAAAAATTCAAAAACAAAATTTCATTCTAGTTGCATTGTTAATACACGTTTTATTTCAGCTTTGCATTTCATCTTAGAATTTGATTAAATAATAACTCACTTAATTGTATATTGACAGTTGTCTTCTTTGAACAATTTAATTTATTGGTGTCTAGGCTACGGCAGAGTAATAACCATTTATAAATATTACGGTGATTCGTAAATATTATAGTGGTTGTTCCACTGAAGGTACTTAAACCTTCGGCTGCATTGCTACGGTGATTCGTGGTGCACCGATAACCCATGTCCGTTACCTGGCTGAGAAATATTTTTGTTGATTTGAGACAGTGTGTGACTATACAATTTTGTGTTAACTTAGGATAAATCATTTGTAATTAACCCTTGCATTAGTTCATGCATATTTAAAACAAAAAACAAAACAAAAAATCAAAATCCAAAACTAAAAAAATTGTAAATATTCCTTTTTCTTTGAAATTTTTAAATCCTTTTCTTTGAAATTTCAAAAAAAAAATCCAAAAAAATTTAGAAAAACCAAAATTCAACAAAAAAAAATTGAAAAATAAAAACAAAACAAAAATCGATTTTCCTTTTTAAAAATAAATTTTCTTTGTAAATATTTTCCGTTTATAAAAAAAACCAAAAAACATTCTTTAAAATGTCTGAATTTCCATATTCACTTGAATTTTACAATAGTTGTGAAAATCAATATAATCCATACGATTTCAGTCCAAATTCGTATGGATATTTTTACAACAATTGTTGTGTAAATAATTCAAATTTCGAACAACAAAATTTTCAAAATGATGACCAACCTTCGACTCTTAAAAGTAGCATTGAAATGATTTCATCTTTACTCGAACTTTCTACACGACATAATCAAGAGATAAATGATTTGTGTAATTCTTATTTGTGTAATAACTCGAGTCAAGGATTTCAAAATTTGAATTCAATTCAAAATTCAAATGATTACGATTATAACCCATGCCAATTTAATTTCGAACTCCAAAATGAATTTCAAACTCAACATGAAAATGGAAAAAACTTTTCAAATGAATTTGGCAATGTGAATAATCTTAACCATGTTACGAGTGATAATTTTTGTTCTCAACAAACCCAAATCGAAAATTCTCAATTTAATAACTACAAATTGGATTTCGTTGAACAAATGAATGAAATTTACGATGATCACACAGATTTGTTGTTTGAAACTTATATGAAACAACGTGAACAACAAAATCAAATCTCAACGTGTGATCAGTCAAGTGATAATCCATCTTTTACCATAATTGACGATTTTCAAACAACTTTTGAAACTGAAAATAACAATCTTAATAAAGTTGTTGAAAACACGGTAATTGAGTTGGATTTCAATTCTTTTGAGGGTGAGAAACTCGATTTAAATTTCGATCTTCCTTTTTCTGAAAATTTGAATACAACAACTTTGGATTTTGAAATGGATATATGCGATGAAGTTGTTGATAATTCAACAAAGGAAGGCGAATTTAATGAACATGATTTCTTTGGACTTTTCGAAAATGAGTTGTTAAATTATGAAGGGGAAGATTTACATCACCATTTTGATTTTGAAATCAATAATTTTGAATAATTTTTCAATGACAAACTTGAATTTCAATTTGGTGAAAATAAACTTGAATTTCAATCACTTGTTTTATCTGCCCCAAAAATCATCGAAAACAAAACAACTCATTCAATTTTCAATAAAACGACATTCGTTTTTTCAAATCAACATTCAACTTCAAAATCTTTTATGATTTGGTTTTTCGAGCTTAAGCTGTGTCTCGTATACTCGACGAGACAAATGAATCGGTTTTTGGAAGACCGTTTCATTTACTTTTTGACAATATACTTTCTGATCTCGTGTAAATACCGTTCGTTTTCATGTAAATAATAATAAACATCCCTTTCACTTGGGTTGACTGTGGGGACACAGTCAAAATCAAGTGTGGGGGGGAGACTCATCTTCATTATTTTTCATGGTTTATTTTTGCTTTAAAATAATAAAAAAATCCCAAAAACAAATTTTCTTTTGATTTATTTTTAAAAGAAACACTATAAGATAAATATATGGCTTTGGTTTATTAAATTAAAATTTTTGAAAATTTATTGGTCTTAAAAAAATAAAAATGAAGTTTGATTATAAATAATAATGGTTTAACTAGTATATAGGAAGGTTCATATGTGTTAATTATGAAGTACATCCAAATTGAAAATCTTTGTTTTAAAAAGTGGTTGATTTAAAGTAAAGGATATAACATTTTTTTTTTGTCTTCTAAGTTAAATGGTGCTAAGATGATTTTGCAAAACTCCCTCTCAAAAAAATAAAAAAATAAAAAATAATAACATCCAAGTATTCACTCTCATTTAAAAGTCCTCACGGTTATGCATGGGTGATTACTTGTAATTTTTGATTATGTGATTTCATACTCATTTAAAAGTCCTCACGGTTATGATGTATGGAACACATGTGAAAAAAAGACTTAATAAAAACCACCTACGGTCAATAGTGTATGCGTGAAATTGTGTGCACTCGCCATGCTCTGTACTCCCCTCACATAAGCCCGAAAGGCAGTACATGGGTGGTATATCTGGCCTCAGTTTACCTGAGCTAGGTGTGTAATTTTTCTTACAAAATAATGAGAGAGCAAGCAATTGAAATCCTAGCACTATTTTTACTTATTTGATTTGAATTGTTATTGAAAGAAATGAAAATACCACTTTGATAAACTTTGATAGTCAACTACAGATCCATTTCATAGATACACTTTGTTATCAAGTGAAACAACGAGTTAAACTATTGTCTATTTGTTATGATAACTTGATTTTTGTTCGAAATTTAGACGAGTAAATGATATAAATTTTCAAGATAATAACCAAAATCTATATTTAACTTATTCGTGTCGATTTAAAAATAAATCCTTCATTTGTAAATATTTCAAAAACTTGCATTATTCTCTTTGTAAATAAATCTTACATTTTGTAAATATTTTCATCCTGCATTTGGATTTTGTGGGTAGTATCCGCTGAAAACCCTCACGAGACAACACTCGTCCAACTGGGGACACCCAGAGGTTTAACGGCTTGTTGCATACGCTCAATGCAACCGTGCTCCCTACGAAAATGGATTTACCTTAGTTTTAGTTTATTCGAGGACGAAAAAAAGATAAGTGTGGGGGGTATTTGATATGCACGTAAATGTGCATATTTTTACCACCATATTTAATCTATTTGAATTAAATAAATGATCATATCAGGTATTTTAACCTGTTTAAACCAAAAATTCAAATTATTCCAAATTGTCACATATTCATCTTCATATATGGGCAAAACGGTCATTTGTGTGCATATATTTCTTTGAGAAAAATTAATTGAATTTTTTTATATATTTTTGTAGGAATTTGATCTCAAATAGAAGTGGTTTCATGAAGATATGCATGCATAAAATTAATACAAAGGAATGAAGATGGAAATAATTCAAAGTGAAGAACATGGAGGACCCCACCTACCCACCTACCTTAATGTACAAATTAAAGGCTAATGCACATGCTTTTGGACTTAATGGCTTCATGTACACTTAATGGGGGATTAAGACATGTTAATGATTACTTGGCCTCCACACTTCCTAAGGGCATTTTGGGCATTCCCCAAAAAGTGAATTAGGGTTTTAAAACTTGTATATATACCCCTTATGTTTCATGTAACTTAACACCTCTTCTCTTAGTCTCTCTTAGGCCTCCTTCTCTTTAGTTTAGTTTAGATCAAAAATAAAATGAAAGCTCCTCTTTCTCTTTTCATGGCTACTTAGCCATTTTTATTTTATGTAATCTTTTTTATGCAATTTAATACATGCTCTTTCCTTTTCATGTTCATTTACTTTCATGTTGTAGTGTAGATCTCTTTTCTTTTATGCAAGTTAATTAGCTTATCTTTTCATTTTGCTCTCTTTTTCCTCTTCATTTTGCTTTCATGTTGTTAGCTACATTTGTTAATAAAATGACAAATATGAGAAGCTAAACCCCTTCAATTTAGGGGTAATGAAGCTCTCTAATTAATGTAGCTTCAACATTTTGTTAATTCATGCTCTCTTTTTGTGCTTAATGATGATCAATGAAGTGTTGTATTTATTGTTTTTGTGTTGAATTTGATAGCCTATATTGTTGACACCAAATAGGCTATGCTTAAACAATCGCTAACACAAACGTCTCTTCATGAATATATGATTATGGCATAAGAAAGTGATTTGAAATTAAAATTTGATGGTCTATGTTTCTAATCAATAGTTAATAGGCCATACTTAAAATAGATTTCATTCTCATTTTCTTTGTCAAGTTTCATGAAAGTTAGTAAGTGTTTTAAGGGGTGTGTTATAGTTTGATGGCTTATGTTGGCTAATCAATAGCTCAAATATGTCATACTTATGATAAACACATCAATTAAAACACTAATGACCATAAAAGAGAGATCATGATTTCATGTGTTGAACTACATGATCTAGAGAGTGGATTTATTCTCTAAATTGTCATTTAACTCTCATATTTGCATTTCTTTTCTTTTTGTTAGTTTCTTACATTTTTAGCTAATCACACTTTCAACTTTGGTTAATTTTGATTGAATAGAATTTTAAAATCATCTATTCCGTGCGGATCGACCCGTATTCGCCGCGTGCTACATTCGTACACCGTGCGCTTGCGGTTATTTTTAGTTTAAATTCGTTCGACGGTTTTCTAAACCGATAGAACTTCCGTCGACGAACACTCTCGGATTACGGTTTTCTAGCGGTATTATATTGTTTTTCCCGTGGTTTGGAATATTTTATTTTGAAATATATGATATATACTATTATTATTGATATTATTATTTCTCACAGACCTCTCCTTACAAAGAAGACCCTGTCGAAATTTTCTGTGAATTTTGGACTTAGAAAAATTTTGTAAAATATTTTCAAACTTTTATTAACTTGAATATAAAAGGATTTAATTATTTATAAGGTGATATGTTATTTAAATTATTTAATTATGTAAATTAATTGTTTATAAATTCAATATTTTGAATGGGATATGTCAATTCTTTCTTTTCCCTTTTCGATGACGAAAAGTTATGACTGGGGGAGAGCGTAACGGCGCGTAATTTTCGGTAATTAAAAATAGTTAATTTAGTAAGATTTTGTAATTTATTGTTGGAAGAAATTTAATTTTTTGATTTAATAATAAGAATATAACTGGAATGAAACATAATATTACTAATTTAAGGTAATTGATAACTGCTTTAAAAGTAATTCCAATTAATTAAAACGATTAAAAATTATAATTGGTTATATATTGTAAATTAACTATAATAACGTGTGTATTAATTGATAATTGGATTATAAGAGTAATTGATAATTTAAATGTTGTATTAATTAATGAAAAATTATGTAATAAATTGTAATTAGATAGGTTAGTATTGTGTAAGTTGTTATAACATTTGTTTGCAAATAATAAACTTATAAATGTGATTAAAAGTTAATGGTGATAATTATTATATGTTACCTATTTATTTAGTCTGTTAAACTAAATTGGAATCAATTACGATTAAATGTAATTAAATATTACGTTAATGGAAATTAAGATGAAATCGGAGAATATTAATGTAATAAGTTATAAACCTATGTTAACTATGCCCATAGAGTAATAATTGATTGAATAAAAAGATTGAAATCAAATTAAATTATAATTAATTGGATTTAAGTACAGTTGAAATTGAACACTGTAATTAGTATAACATCAAACACGGTATCAATATGTAAATTTGTTTTAAAATCTTGTAAATGTATAAGTAATCAAAAATGATAAAATTTGTTAGTTATTAAAAGTGGAATTAAAAAGTGATTTAATCAATTTAATAATAATTTATTTAATTAACGTGAAAATAGCCATTTTGGCCACTGTCTCAGATTTTGACAAAACCAGCTTCATCGGATATGTAGCAGTGAATTATAATAGGATTTCAAGTTTCTTAGCGAACGGACTTGTCGTTTGATCATACGGGCTCGAAACGCGTAGAAATCAATTTAATTAAATTTAATTGAAATCAATTTGTAATAAGATGATTTTAAGCTAACTTCTTCATGCGATGGGATTAGGACTTGAAACCTATTCCATTAAGTTTAAAAATATTGAAAATATCTATTTTGATATATGGGATGACCGACTTTTGTTTCGGACGCGAAATGAGCTTTTTGGTCGCTTTTCGTCGTCCGTAAAGATTTGATGTGTGTTTATTTTCTATTGGGCTCTGTTAATATAAATAGTCTTTTTCCCCAAACCCTAACAGTCACTTTTCTTAATCTATATATTCACCAACTTCTCTCTGTTCCTCATTCTCAAGTGGAAGAAACCCAAATTTGTAGATTCAATTGCAAATCAAAATCAAATCGAAAAATTAAAACTCCTCATACAATAACATATTATATATCGATTTGAAGCTCTCGATGAGTGCAATCTATTGCAATGATTCATTTCTTGAATCGGATCATCATTTATCTAGAAAACAATGGATTAATCTCGACCGTTCATCGTGTCGAGATCAACTTCGTCGGATCGTTGAACGGAGGGTACCATGTTGTGGAGAGTGTCGCGTGGAGTTCATCTGTGGTCGTCGTTTGTTGTATCAATGGCTTGATTGAGGGGGAAAATTATATATAGGGATTAACTAAGGTGGCGGCCGCCGCCTTCTTGTGGGCGTAATGGTGGCTTGGGTCGATCGAGGGGGGAATGGAGGTCGTGTGGGAGGTCTGGCGGTGCGGCGCTTCACGATGAGGGGGCGCGGCGTGTTAGATGCGGTGGCATTGAACGGAAGGCAGTGGCGGCTAAAACCCTAGATGAGCAGATCTAGTTAGTGTGGAATGTGATAGCTAGGGGGAGAGATGGTAACATGGCTTAGTTTATGTACGTTCATTTTCCTTTTATTTTTATTTAATTTTTTTTATCTCGAATGTTCTAATCTCAATATCTTTTGCATACGAACTCGGATTTTGACGCGGTTTATTTCGTTTGGATCATATCGAAATTTTGGATATTTTGACGCTGGTTTGGATGAATTCTGATACTGTTGAATTTTGGGCTATTACTTGGATTTCAAATCAATTAGAAATCAAAGGTAAGTGTTTTAACCCACTCGCAACTACTAGATTATCTTATGTTAGTTAAATTAAATTTTTTATATGATTAGAAATTGATTACTTAATTTGTGGTATATTTAAATTGTTGTTCTAGTTAAATATGACTTTTATTGCATTTAATCATCATATAATTTAATATTGAATTTAATTGTCAATTTAATACCAGTATATGATAATCAGTTGATTGATGTTATTTATTGGTTGATTGTATGGCGATTGTGATGTATGTTGATTGTTGATATTGGATGACTGGATGTTATATTTTTATATTGTTCTAACACTACAAATTCCCTATGGATTGAAATGGTACATACCCGAACAACCTGATAAATTAGGGAGAAATCTTTATTGATTGAAATGATAGACTCGAGCGATTTCATGTATTTCAAATTATATTTTGGGATTGTAGGTTAAAATAATATATACCCATAAAATTTTAAATTGCGGATTGAAATGATAAAATCCGTATCACTTGACTATAAGGTAAAGAATTATATACGGACACCAGATTGGTTAAATTTAATATTTTTAAATCTCTAAACTTTAATCAAGTTAAATGATATTTCAAAATAAAATTTGACTGATATAAATTGAATTGTTTAAGTAATTATTTAAAGGATTTATATTGAAAATTTAAAGTTGAATTCGAAGTATAAACGACATTCATAAAAATTAAGTTATTGAAATATTTGAAATTGTAACTTTGAAAATCTATAGAAATTGGAATAGTCAAATTTGATATTTCAAGATTTGAAACTGGGTATTGATTTGAAATGTGGACATGATCCAGATTTGTTGAAATGGAAGAAATGGTTAAATATGATGTTAATTTCAAAATTATCTTAATATAAACTGTAAAGGTTCTTTTTAAATTCTAATTTTATGGATTTTCAACTACTAAAATAAGTTAATCTATTTTAAAACCAACTTAATTAATTTAAAGTACTCTGATTTATTTTGAATCAAATGTAACCTATTTTCAACTAATTGACCCAATTAATCTATTTTAATCCATTCTAATCTAATTTAATATATTTTAATCTATTTTAAACCATTTAAACTATATTAAAATATTTTGTCTATTTAAACTATTTTGTCTATTTAAACTATTTTAAGTATTTAAACTATTTTAATCTATTTTAAATCATTTAAACTATTTTAGAGTATTTTAACTATTTTAAACTATCTTTAAAATTATTTATGACTATCTAAACTATTTTCAAAAATTTCAAACTGTGTAAAGTTGAATTATTTATATTTAATCCTTGATGATGATACAACCTAAGTTAGGATTTTAAATTGATATTTTTTGTGAAATGACATATCTGAGTAAATATGATAATTTTGAAATGATAATTTGATTTACCTATATTATCGATAATTTCAATAGCGAATATGATGTCGAAAGTAAATATGATTTTTGAAAGTGATATGATTTCAAATGTGATATGATTTCGAAAGTGATTTAGATAATAAGATATTTTGATATCAATTATGAATTGACTTTTGAAATGTTAAAGAACCATCTGGTGTTAAATAAACGATTGGTTGGTAAAGAGACCAGGATCAGATATTGTCATACTCTCTACCAATATCGAAAACCACTTTACCAACTATGTACGTGGTGGAGATTCCAAAAATGTAGTAGGATGGTTTGGCGAACGATTCTTGTATCAGGTATTTACGTTACCCAGAATCCCATGAGTCAGCTTAGATGTGACTAAAACAGGAGCCATGCCGGGCCAATTAAGGTCATTCCTCCAATTGAACACATTTCTTCGATACCATATTATGACTTTGTGATGATTTGGTGGCAACCTCTCGATTTTGATTATGGGAGTGTGTTCCGAGGTGGGTGGTAGTAGCTACTATGCATTACCACCAGTTCAGATCCGCAAACGGTATATCTACCCTAGCATTGCCTCAAGTGCCGTGTTCACATGACCTATCGCGCCTTCTACGAGTTTTTTTTGTACTATACTTATGGAGTGCCCTCTGAGTAAACCTCACGGAGGAGCTATGATACTGTATAGACTGTCGGAATATATAAAATGTGTTAAGGGGGATATGGGTAATGCCTTAATGCTATTTTAATACTTTACTGTAGATACTATTATAATAGCATATTGTACTACATAGTAGATAGTTTAACGGATCCTTAGGAGATGGTAATCCTGAACATCTCTTAAGTTATTGCACTTACGTTAGATACTAGATAGGAGATGTCAAACCCCATAAACATTTCTGACACTGTTACACTCATATTTATTTACTGTTGATTTAACTTTCTTAAGATCTTTTAGTTCTGACTCGTGATTTGTTTTTTCAATTCGCTCGGGTCAGTCTAGTGTATTGAAGACTACTTTTCCAAAGGATGAAGATGGAGATTTGTATACTATTACTATTTATTCTATTTCCACTACATCATATTGTTCCGCTGCATTGTTATTTATTTCTATTGTATGCAACTCTGATTCCTATATTGTATAAGTATAATCAAATGTTATTTGTAAACAGCTTCATGAACTGTTTCTTTTATTATTATATTTTGTCATTCTGCTGCGAGATTCTGTATTTGTTTTCCTTCTTTCCCTGGATTTTCTTATTTACCCCATAACAATCCTCCCTTTTTGATGGTTTGAGTCTGACATGTGTGGTTTATCGTCGATTTAAATTTTCCAAAAAGGTGGGTTGTTACAGCTTCCGACTGGGTCAAATTGATTTAAGGAGTGGCTTCCAAATGGGTTGCGCCTTTATTTTAAATAAATGCTTTTAAATGGGGTTGAAACCCCTAGCTATAGCTTTTCTACCTTTCAAAGCAAGTGGTTTTGGAAGGTATATTTTTTTTAAAACCCAAGCCGCTTCTCCTATGCTTTCAAAAGGTTGATTTCGACACCAACTCTTCTTTACTTAGTTAAGTGCTTTCGGAAGAATGCTTTATACCTCAATGTTTTATGACCCTTTTTCTCTATTGAAGATAAACCCAAAGGTTTCAGATGACATAGTTTTGAAAGGTTTCCATATGTTTTACTTGAACCAAAAGGCTTTCGAAAGGTTTTATGTTTTAATGATTTCGAACGGTTTTAATGAAGGTTTCGAAAAGGTGGTTCCCCAATGCTTTCAAAAGGTCTAAAAGGAATGGTTTTCCAATATTTTCGAAAGGCATTGTTTAAGTGTTTTAAAGATAGGATGTCTAAGGCTTTATAGCTTTCAAAGGAAAGGTTTTCTAATAGTTTTAAAAGGTTTATATGAATGGTTTCGAAAGGAATGCTTTGGACTTTTGACTTAGTTAAAAGAAAGGAGTTACTTGGTTTCGAAAGGGGTACTTTCAATTGATTTAAAAGGGGTACTTTTAAAGGTTTAAATGTTTTCATCAAAAAAGATTTGAGTAAAGTATATATAACATGGCAAGTTGATTTTGAGTAAAGCATAGAGTATATATTTTCCTTGTTTAAGTTTGATTTAAAAGTTTCAAATCAATTTGAGATGAAAAGGTTTTCAAGGAAAATTTAATGGAAGATTACCCTAAGTAAATTGAATCAGATATTTATATACCAGAAGGGACTGGTATTGGATCGCACCATATACTTTAGCTATTGGCCCCTAGCTAATTTAGTCTAAAATTCCAGTATGTAGGGCTTTGTCATAGGTAAGACTAAAATGATGTTACACACAATAAGGAATATATTTGTACAGAGGTAGGCTATTAGTGAGCCTGCAGAACCTGTAGGATCAATTGACTTAGAGAAAGTAAGTTAGGGATAGACCGTCCAAAAGAGAAGTATCTAACAGATGTTTGATGATTTGTTCATATTGTCTGGTAGGCCCAAGTCAGCCAAAGGTTAGTAGTTAGCCAAATAAAACTATAATGTTTTGACAGATAGTCCATTTGTTACTTGATATGTATGTTTACACAATAATGCTTTATACTTTTAACCAGTTTTGGTTGCAGGATTATGATTTGAAAAAGATTATTTTAAAAGGATATTAGTGAGGGGAAACCTGTTTTGCTAAGCGGCATGGTCTCACTTAATATCAAATAACTAAGATGTATAGTATTATTCATACCAAGCTTTATGTCTGACTCAAAGTTTTTATTTTTCCCCTTAAAATCTTGGGTGCTCAAAAATTGGTTTGAGTAGGCAGAGGGTTGAAGATTTTTAGGTTTTAGTAGGTTGGCGAATAAAGCTTTCGGAGACGAATAGGTGGCCGATGGATAGCTATTTTGGATTTGTTGTTTTATTTTGTTTTATTCTGCTATGTTGTATTAAGTTAGTTATGACTATGTGGTACTCTGGTAACCAAGGGGACATCTTCATATGTTGCTCTTAGTGTATTTTGTAATAATTATATTTGATCAAACCTGAGAAACGATTTTGATTATGTAAAGGAATATGAAACATGTTTTGTGAAGTGTAATCAAATTTTTTTTTGTAAAATCTGTGATTTTGTTTCATATTACTTCTAATATTATGGATATCATTACATTATCGTATCTGGTCACCGGAAGTTAGTACTATGGACGACTACAGCATCTGTAGCGCTTTGCTTTGGTCCTCCAGATAGGGGATTTTACAACTTGGTATCAAAGCATAGGTTTATGAAAAAACTTTAAACTAAAATAATTTTTGAAAACATAATCCTATAGAATTAGAGATAAGACTGGGGTATAAAATAACGCTATAGTAACGTACTTGTATTTGCTACATATAAGTATACACTATATCTTTAGTTTCCTATCTCTCTTAGGCTATTCTTCTATATCTTATGAGGCTTGAATACAAATATGGATGCAAGAAGTGGAAGAGTGAATCTTAGAGGAAGCACCACCATAAATGGAAATGCCAGACCAAATACTAGAAGGAACCAAGGTCAGACACAAGTTGGGAATGTTGGTGATGGGGTTCCACAAGTGGACATGGGAGCTGTGTATCAGTTTTTCATGAATATTATGCAAGATGGAATTGTTGCTAGAGTGGCTGGAGGAAATGCTGAAGTAGGAGTTCAGGAAGCTCTAGTGGTCAACAATCATGCTATCTTGAGCATAGATTATGTTAGGCTTGGAGGAAAGCCATTTATCGGAACTGAAGATGCTATTGAGGTGAAATGGTTGTCGAATTGTGAAAGAATTTTTGCTGACTTAGGGCTCAGTGATGAGCAGAAGAGAAGGCTTGCTAGAGACAGCTTCAAGGAGTAGCTTTATTCTGGTGGAATGGTGTGGCCGTTGGAGTGGATGAAGAGACAATGACATGGGTTGAGTTTAGAAGAAGATTCAAGGAGAGGTTCATGCCTGTGATGGCAAAGTCTGCCTTGATCATAAAGTTTGCTGAGTCGGAACAAGGGGATTGTGTTGGAGTATGGTAGAACGTTTGAGGAGTTGGCTAGGTATGGACATGCCACTATGGATACCATGATGAAGAGAAATGAGAAGTTTATAAGTTGTTGAGGCTTGAGTTGGCAAGGGATACATTACCTTATATTAGGATCATTGTGATGTTGTAGTAGAGATGGAGCTGAGGCATCAGGAGATACTTGCTTCTCTAGAGAAAAATAAGGAAAAGGAGGTCCAAGTAGTGCAGAGCCAACAGATAAAGTTCTTTCATAAGAAGGGTGCTCAAAAAGGTGGAGCTGCAAAGAAAAGGAAGTCGGAAGTTGTTTGCTTCAAGTGCGATAAGAAGGGGAATTTCGCTAATGAATGTCATACTAGAAAGGAAACGGAATTGATCAGGAAGAAGAATATCGGATGCTACAACTATGATAAGATTGGTTATTATAAGAAGCAGTGCAATGAGCCTGTTGAGGAGGGAAGGGGTCAAGTATTTGAATTGGAACCTGCTACATCGAGGCCAACAGTGCAAGAGAAAGGGAAGGTAGTATTAGGAGGTACACTTCAGATTCATTGTATGTCTATTAGCATTCTGTTTGATACTGGCGCATCGCATTCTTTAATATCTCATTATTTGGTAGATAAGCTTAACCTAGAACCCACATACCTAGTGACTTCTTAAGGGTTGCAAATCCAATAGGAGGGTATGCGACACTTGGGATGAAGTGTGACCACTTAGAGTTTTATTTGTTAGGACATACCTTTGTTTGCAGTTTGCATGTGTTTGAATTTATAGGGTTCGGATTATTTTGGGTATGGACTGGTTAAGTGAGTATGATGCTAGGATATTTTGCCATGATAGAAAAATATCACTTAGACACCCTGACTGTAGATATCAGATTGTATATACGTTAGAAAACCCTAGTTGTGAGGTGAATGCTTTGTTGGTTGTTATGGAGGTAGAAGATGAGTTGAATCGTGTTTTCATGGTTAGAGAATTCATGGATGTCTTTGAACCCGTAGTTGGACTGCCGCCGAAACGAGCCATTGAGTTTCGAATAGATTTTGGTGCCTAGAGCAGAACCAGAGAGTAGACCGCCAAGTAGAATGACACCTACTGAGATGAGGGAGTTGAAGGTGTTGTTGGTAGATTTGTAAGGCAAGAGTTTTATCAGACCTGGCAGTTCGCCTTAAGGAGCGCCCGTAGTGTTTGCTAAGAAGCCAGACGGATCGTTGAGGTTATGTATCGATTATCATAAGTTGAATGAGAAGACGATAAAGAATCGATATCTGTTTCCTAGAATTGACAATTTGTACGATCAGTTGAGTCGAGCCAAGGCATTTTCTCAATTGAATTTAGCAATAAGTTTCCATTAGCTTAGAGTAGCAGAGGATAGTATATCTTTGATAGCATTTAGAACCAGGTATGGATCGTACGAATGGTTAGTGATGTCTTTTGGACTAACTAATGTGCCAGCATTCTTTATGGACTTGATGAACCATGTTTTTCAAGAGTAATTGGATAGGTTCGTATTGGTATTCATAGATGATATTTTTCTATACTCTAAGGATGAGAAGGAGCATGAAGTTCATCTTAGAGTGGTGCTTGAGATGTTGAGGCAGCATCAGCAAAAGGTGAAGTTTCGAAGTGTCATTTTTGAAAGAAGGAAGTGAAGTTTCTTGGTCATGTAGTCTCAGAGAAAGGGTTTTTTATAGGTCCGACAAAGATTGAAGCGGTAAATAATTGTAAAAGACCCAAGAAAGTGATTGAGATAAAGAGTTTTTCTGGATTGGTTGGATATTATCGGAGGTTCATAAAGTATTTTTCATGATAGCCGCACCGATGACCAAGCTAACGCGAAAGGATGTGAAGTTTGTTTGGACCGATAAGCGTGAGGAAGCATTCCAGAGCTTGAAACACTTATTAACCTGTGCACCTGTATTAGTTTTTCTAGAAGGGAATCGTGATTTGGTAATTTATACAGATGCATATGGAATAGGATTAGGAGTTGTGTTAATGTAGAGAGGTAAAGTAATTGCCTATGCTTCTAGATAGCTTAGACCGCATGAGGTTAGATATCCAATGCATGATTTGGAATTGGCTCCCGTGATTTTTTCATTGAAGGTGTGAAGACATTACCTTTTGAGAGAAAAGTTTGAGCTTTATACGGATCATAAGTCAAGAAGTATTTATCCTCTCAAAAGGAGCTGAACATGAGATAGCAGAGATGGTTAGAGTTTATTGCTGCTTATGATTTCGATATTGAATACACACCAGGAAAAGGTAATAAGGTTGCAGATGCACTTTGCAGAAAACACCAGAATGCGGTATTGGAAATGATAGCAGAGTGGAAAGATTTGGAAGCATTGTTGACTTGTAGAGTGCAGTGTAGATCTGAAGCTAGGTCTAGTGGAGGATATGTTGTGTTGCCATGTTTAGAAGTTAGACCAGTTATGATTGAAAGGATTGTTCCTAGACAGATGGAGGATCCAGTATTAGTTGAACGGATCAAGAAGTTAAGGGTTGGAATGAAGAATGATGACTTAAAAGGGTTTTAGTCTTGACCAGAATGGGTGGTTTAGAAAGAAAGGAAGGTTATGTGTTTCGAACGTGGGAGACATAAGGAAGGATGGTTTGGAGGAATGCCATCATTCGAAGTTCACTATTTGTCCACAAGGAACTAAGACGTATCAGGAGACGAAGCGGAGTTTCTTCTAGGAAGGTATAAAGATGGATGTTGGCTTATGGGTGAAGTAGTGTTTGAACCGTCAACAGGTAAAAGTCGAACATCAGAAGCCAAGTGAGTTGCTTCAGCCATTGAATATTCCGGTATGGAAGTGGGATTCTATTTCTAGGATTTCATTAATGGGTTGCCAAGATCAAACAAAAGAAATGAAAGCATATGGGTTGTAGTGGACGGATTAACCAAGAGTGCCCATTTCATTCCAATTAAGGCAACTAGGACTGCATCTGTTTTAGATAAGTTTTTTATGAATAATATAGTTAGAACGCACGGAATTCCTAGTAGCATGGTAGGTGATAGAGATTCGTTGTTCACTAGCGAGTTTTGGAAGAGTTAAAGGAGATTTCACGAACCAATCTCAAGATGAGTTCTGCTTACCATCCACGGATCGATGGACAAATGAAAAGAGTTAACAAAGTCTTGGAGGATTTGTTAAGACCTTGTGTGTTAAATTTTGGAGGACCATGGGAAGACCTTTTACACTTAGTCGGGTTTTCATATAACAACAGTAATCATACTAGTATAAGGATGGCACCGTTTGAAGCTTTGTATGAAAAGCCATGAAAATCTCCAATTTGTTGGACAGAGACCTGGAATAGGTTGGTTCTTGGTCCAAATTTGGTTAGAGAAGCTGCATAAAAGATTGAGTTGATACGGGCTAGGATGAAAGAAGCTCGGTCTAGACAGAAAAGTTATGCAGACAAAAGACGGAAAGACTCAGAGTTCTCCGTTGGAGCTCATGTTTTATTAAGGTATCACCGATGAAGTGTGTGATTAGATTTGGGAAATCAGGAAAGTTGGCACCGAGATTCATAGATAGAGAGGATCGGGAAACTCGCATATAGAGTAGAATTACCAAGCAGTTTGGCAGGAGTCCATGATGTGTTTCATGTTTCTCATCTGAAGAAGTGTGCTAAAGACCCGGAGACTACTATAGCACTGACCGTGTTAGATAATATAGTTGTAGAGCCAGACTTGACTATAATTAGAAAGCCAGTTCGTATAGTCACAAGAGATGAGAGGAGGCTAAGGAACAAGACAGTCAGATTAGTTAAAGTAGTGGAGCGACGATGAGTGAGACTGTACTTGGAAGACCGAGAGCAAGATTAGATACGCTTATCCAGATCCGTTTGACGGTATGTTTACCTTTTGATTGATTTGTTGGGTACCTTATTGTAATTTTGAGGATGAAATTCTTTAAGGAGGGGAGATTGTAACACCTTGTATTTTTAGTAACATTATTAGGGACATTTAATTAGGTAAATTAAATGAAATAATGCAATGTGATTAGGAGATTGAGATTTGTAACTAAACTAATGGGTAGGCGTTCCTAAGAGAATAAATGAACTAAAATGAACTAAAATAAAATAGGTAAAGGAAATAGGTGAGGGACGAAGTTGGAATGAGAATATTCTAATACCTTAAACCCTTAGGAATTCATTGATACCTTCATTTCAAAATCTAAAAAACAATTGAGGTCGGCCACCATTAGACAAGCAAGAGAAAGAGTAAGCAACCAAAGAAAGAAGCTTAAGCAATTAACTTAAGATCAAATCACAACTCCTTAATCTCAAAGCCAAGGTGAATAATGACTACATCTCATTTTTACTGTTCTTGGTTTTAAGATTGAATCCGAATTATTTGCAAGGTTATGCCATGTTTTCGAATGATTAAATGTTTATATATGCTTGTTGATGATTTATGCTTATTCATATAGGTTTTAGGATATGTTTTAATGTGAAAACCCTATTTATTGACATCCAAATGCCTTGCGATTTTAGATTTAGATTAGAAATAATATTTTAGAGATGGGTTTCAATTTTCATAATTTTCTAAATTAATATGGATTTTATATCCATTTTCTAGCGAGGGAAATGATTATTTGGGTTTAAAATTATTTACGGTTAAATAATATAAGTTCTAGGTCTAAAATTAATATATGTTAGAAAATATGTTAAAAATGGTTTTCTGGAATTTTTGTAAAATTTTCCTAAATGTTCTATTAAATATATTAAATTATTTAATGTATGGGACTTAAATGTTTTATATATTTACAATAGGAGAAGGGGCATTTTGTAAATTATTTAAATTGTTTAATTCTGAAATTTTGGCAGTTATTTTGGAAAAGAAAATTATCAACCAATATTATTTTGAAAAACAAGGTAGGTTATTTGAAAATGATTTCTTTTTAAAGTTAAAACCGGTTTTTACATGCTTTTAGCATGTTTCACCACTTTCGACACCTAGGTTTCGACTTACTAGTTCCGCCATCATCACTATCAAAACTAATGCACATGGCATCAAAGAATTGGTGCGAGTGAATTGGATATAGGCGGAAGGTATTGGGTCGAAACCAGGGGTTCCGAAAGGGTCAAAGCACTACTTTGATTTTGAAAGAAAACACATCTGCTTTGCTTTCGAAGGATATGCTTTCAGCTTGGTTGGCTTCCGACTAGGTCAAATTGATTTAAGGAATGGTTTTGAAATGGGTTGTGCCTTTGTTTTAATTAATGCTTCCGAATGGGGTCGAAACCCCTAGCTGCCACTTTTCTACATTTCGAAGCAAATGGTTTTAGAAGGTATACTTTGTTTTAAAAACCCAAGTAGTTTCTTCAATACTTTCGGAAGGTTGGTTTCGACACCAACTCTTCTTTACTTAGGAAATGCTTTCGAAATAGTGTTTTCAACCTAAATGTTTTATGAGCCTTTTTCTCTATTGAATACAAACCCAAAGGTATCGAATGGCATAATTTTGAATGGTTTGAAAGGTTTCCACATGTTTTACATGAACCCAAAGGCTTTCAGAAGGTTTGATGTTTTAGTTCTTTCGAAGGGTTTTAATAAAGGTTTCAAAAGAGTGGTTTTGGTTTTGAAAGGTCTAAAAGGAAAGGTTTTCCAATGGTTTTGAAAGGCAATGTTTAAGTGTTTTAAAGATAGGATATCTAAGGTATTATAGCTTTCGAAGGAAGATTTTCCAATGGTTTCGAAAGGTTTATATGAATAATTTCGAAAGGAATGTTTTGGCCTTTCGGCCTTAGTGAAAGAAAGGGGTTTACTTAGTTTCGAAAGGGGTACTTTCAAAGGTTTAAATGTTTTCATCAACAAAGATTTGAGTAAAGTATATATAAAATGGCAAGGTGATTTTGAGTAAAGCATAAAGTATATATTTTCCTTGCTTAATTTTGATTTAAAGGTTTTAAATCAATTCGAGACGAAAAGGTTTTTAAGAAAAATTTAAGGGAAGATTACCCTAAGTAAAATGACTCAGATATTTGTGTACCAAATGGGATTGGTATAGAGTTGGACCCTATACATTAGCTATTAGTCCCTAGCTAATTTAGTCCAAAGTTCTAATGTGTAGGGCTTTGTCACAAGTAAGAATAAAATGATGTTACATATAGAAAGGAATATATTTGTACAGAGGTAGGTTGTTGGTGAGCCTGCAAAACCATTAGGATCAGTTGACCTAGAGAAAATAAGTTAGGGACAGATCGTTCAAAAGAGGAGTATCTAATAGATGTTAGATAATTTGTTTATATTGTCTGGTAGGCCTAAGTTAGACAAAGATTAGTATTAGCCAAACAAAACTATAATGTTTGGACAGATACTCCATTTGTTACCTGATATGTATGTTTACATGATAATACTTTACAGTTTTAACCAGTTTTGGTTGCAGGATTACGATTTGCAAAAGATATGTTTCAAAAGGATATTAGTAAGGGGAAACCCGTTCCGCTAACCGGAGTGGTCTCACCTAATATCAAATAACCAAGATGTATAGTATTATTCACACTAGGCTTTATGTCTGACTCGAAGTTTATGTTTTTCCCTTTAAACTCTCGGGTGCTTAAAAATTGATCTGAGTAGGCTGAGGGCTGAGAATTTTTAGGTTCTAGCAGGTTGGCGAATAAAGCTTCCGGAGATGAGTAGGTGGATGACAGATAGTTATTTAGGAGTTTTTGTTTTATTTTGTTTTATTCTGCTATGTTGTATTAAGTCAATTATGACTATATGGTGCTCTGGTCAAACAAAGGGACATCTTCATATGTCGTTTTTGGCATATTTTGTAAAACTTATATTTAATTTGAACTTGGAAAACGACTGGGATTATGTAATAGAATATGAAACATGTTTTCTGAAATGAAATCAGAAAAGTTGTTTCGTAAAATCTATGATTTTGTTTCATATTCATGTGCTTCTGATGTTATGCATACCATTGGATTGCCGTATTTGGTCATTGGAAGTTAATACAATGGATGACTGCACCATCTGTAGTGCTTAACTTTAGGCCTCCATATAGGGGACGTTACACTACTGCACATCATCAAATTAGATGTTCTATTTAAATTTTGACCCATAATAGATTCCTAATGATTCATTCTATAATTGTTCCAAACAACTATACGTACGTAACCCACTACTACTAGTGCCCCCATCATTCATGAGTAGTTCACTATCCATCATGTAGAGTGCATTCATGCAATGGCCTTGATGGATGTATCAATATCCATTCTTGTTACGTCTTGACTAGGAACAATTAGGATAAATATTTATTTTATTCAATTCAATGCTTATGGTTTCAAACATATCCGTAACTACAATGATTAAATAATTTTCCTAAGCATTTTCTACTTGTATACATTTAATGTATTTATAACATTATGTATATCCTGATATTATAAGATATACAATGGAAAGTAAAACTGAAATCTTACTTTATTTAAAGCAAGATTCAGTACAGAAGTTAAGTTATTTAATCAGATTACATAATTACCATAGGGAACACCCCCAACTCTATTATATCCGTCTTCATTAAATTTTCAGCAAGTCAATGATTATAGGTAGACTATTAGGAAGGTGAGAATGGAAAAAGCTGGAAATAAATTTCCAAAAAGCAAACTCGGTTTTGATTGTACCTTTCTTTGGATCTTTCAGACACTCTAGCAAATAAACAGCAGGTTCTTCTTGTTAGAACCAAGATTTTAGTGTTTTGATAATAATAACCATACAATGATGCTAACATATTGAGTTTTTTTTTACAAAAAGTAATTGAAAGAAGAGATTATGAACACTTAAATAAAGGAAGTATCAGAGCATTCAAGCATAAGGAATAGAGTAAGAGCATTCAAGTGACAGCGAATGTGTTAATGGATCAACTGCACTTCAAAAAATTACTCGAATATGGACTACAATGCTTTAAGTGAGTATGATATTTATTGAGTCCTTATCGAGCCAATTTAAAATGATTTGTTAAAACTCCGTAAATGATCCCCAAATAACTCCAAATTTCTACACAGCATCTGAAATGCTTTTGATATTTTTTAAAGATTTTCTAAAGCATGTTTCATTGCAAAAATATTTATATACATGTTGATGCTTGTAGTAGACGACAATAGATAAGTTGGCTGGTTTTACCCGAGCTTAAGGTACAAGTAGTTGACTGATTATACCTGCAACAACCTAATATTTTGAATTTTTGAAAGGATGTGACTTGCCCTATTTTCTTTTTTGAGCTTTTTTGACCTGTTGAAGCATTGTGACTTCTCAATGGCATCCCTACACTCCTATAAAATGCTTATAACATTCCTAAAGCCTAAATAATCAGTTCTCATGCTGATTTTATTCAAATTGCCCTCTTATTGTTTCTATGCCCAAAATTATGATTTAATCAAAAAAGAAAACTTAAACCAATTATTTCTCATTCCATATCATTTGAATCAGTTTCTTATTCACTTCCTAACCTTTGCGCATTCATTCTCCATTATTTGCAAATATTATAGAAATTTGTACTTCAAGTTGACTAATAAAGGTATTGAAGACATAGTGTACAGTCAAATTATTTCTCTGTAATAAGTCAAAGTTTTGTTTGAGTCTTTTAGGCAAGGTGTTGAAGTCTTGTTCGGTTGTTCAGATAGAGCCTTAGAAACCAGTTTCTCCGGATGAAGTGAGCATCGTGTTATTAAAATTCTAAAATGGAGTTTTGGAACTAGATGTAAGATGAGTGGTCCGAACAATATGAATCAATTGTGTGATTACCATTAATATTTCTATTGCTTACATTATTTGCTGTCGTATTGATTACTGTGCTACAATATATACTTGACCATATAAGTTGATCAACCAGATTTATTCTTCTTATTCATTAATCAACCATCTTCAGTAATGTGAATTTTTTGAGGATAGTTTGCTATTTTTAGGAATGGTGACTCATTGATGTTAATCCCTCGTGCATTCATGTTCCTTTGAGTCCTGCGATTCTTGACCAAAATCAAATGTTTTCATTCCATAAATTTTTGTCTTCAATGTAGTCTTCAAATTCATTTTGTATTTGACTGAAATTCCCATCCATGCCAAAAATAGGCAAACACCACAAACTGATTCTTCACAGTAGACTAAATGAAGAATAAAGAGTAGAAAAGGTAGAGTACACCAGGGTTTATAGTATTTTAGCCATAATGGGCTTGCATCCACTGTTTGTTTTTTACTTCTTTCTATTAGACTTTTTGTATTACAAGTAACTGATAGAGAGTACAATGATTTATAATAGAGAATAGTGATATGGATGTCCGTGCAATTGATTCTGTAGCTTGGAGTCTTATAAATCCTAAAAAGTAGTTTGAATGCCAAATGCTCGAGTATTTATAGGGATGGAGAGGTGATGTCGTTAATTATGATATTTCCTTGTATATCTCACCTATGGTAGATATTCCGAAAAGAATCTAGAATATGCTTTACAATTTGCAAATATATGCATATTTCCTTTCATATTTATACTGCTTGGCTCGGCTGAAGGCTAGGTTCGAAGAGTGTTAGTTCGACCAAAATGTATCTGGGTACGTTGTAGGCCAGGTCCATAAGTATTCCTAGCTTGCTCCCTCCGATAGCCCTACTGCAGGTTTGGCTCGGTTTTTGGTAAATGGCTTGGTAATTCCAACATTGTCTTGGTCTGGTATGTGTACCCTCCCATAGCCCATTAGATCCGAATAGAAGATCTAGTTTGATGCTTAGGGCATTGAACATGAGTTTCTATTCAGTACTTTGGGTATCATACAAAAAAAGTTTGTTCGGTGCTTGGGCCTCCAAACAGGGGAGGGGAACCTTATTTTTCCCTTATTCTTTTGACCTCTCTTCTTTTCTGTGCCCTTTGCCTTGCCTTCTCCCGGCCTCAACCAAACTACAATCTAAGTGGGTGAAATTTCCCATAACACTTGCTCTCCAAAGCCTAGCATGTAGATCATGAGGTGGGCTTTGTCGAGCCTCTTCACAAATTCGGCAAAAGCAAGTCTCTGTCTTCTCTTCTAGCTTGGAACAGACAAGCTCATGACTTGGTGGCAAAAGTGGGTTTAGAGTGTTGCTTGTTTGATGCAATGGTTGGTTATCATTGGCTGGTTTGACTCTAGATGGGGGGTTGGTCCGTTTTGTCGTTAGCTCGGTATGGAGTTGGTTCGATACTAGCCACACCTCTGCCCCTGTATAAGCTACAATATGCCCTTCTATGAACATGTGAGTTCATTCTTTTGAGCTCTACAGTTCTCATGACTCTTCGACTTCCTAAACTAGTATTGTCGAGCATCGTGCCTAAGCTCCCAATTCAATTCCTATCTTTAACCCAAAGTCGCTTCACAACCCAATGAGCATCTCTCTTTATTTGAACATCCAAGCATGTTGTAATTCACTCAGATCATTTATGCCTTGTTTTGCTCCACTCCTTGGTTGGAGTCAGGGGTTTAGGGTTTTTGAACCGGTTCGATTCTTTACCAAACAGAGGTGTTAGGAGTTCAGTATTTCATTTTTTGAGTACATGCATACATACATGTGCACATGTGAACATTCTGATCCTTTGCGGTTATGCTTGAGATGATCTATCATGTTAAATAGGTATGTCGAGCCATCGCCATACCTACTCTTCTATGGCTTTTGGAGGTATGGCTCCTTCTTCTTTTGCCCCTCTAAGCTCTATGCAATTAAGGCGCCACTCTAATCAACCTAGCTCTGCTAATTCTCTCATGCATAGATATGGACCATTAGAACTGCTAGCATACCGCATGCACTCAGTAGCTTTCAGCTTGACTACAAAATAGCTAGCCTTATTATTACCACCTATGGTATCTCGAGGAAGGACCTACTCTAGAATAATAAGCGCATGGCCCACTCGAAGGGAATATGGCTTACTCTTACTATCATTGCACGGTTGGAGCTCCGCCTCCTCTTCGTATCATTGCATGGCTGGAGCTCTGCCTCCTCTTCATTATCATTGCGCGGTTAGAGCTCCACCTCCTCTTCCTTTGTGGATCGCTGGTTTCTTGGTATACTTGAAAATTGCTCCATTTCAGTCGCATCCCAACGAGTATGCCATCCTCACCAGCTTGTATGCCATCTTCATGAATGAGTTTCAATTGCCCCCGACTTTTCGTCAGATTCGGCTTCTATATGCTATAAAGAGTAAGTTGGAGGGGTCTTCTTTTATTTATCTTGACATGGAGAGTAAATTTAAGTCGATCAGGAATTTGCACTCAGAATGTAACATGTTCAAGCGGAAATACTTCTTCGTCCAAGACAACTCTCCATGTTTTCATCAGTGGCACTCACGATGTGAGTGTTTCTTTATTTGTTTCCTTTTCATTATTTCAGAAGAATCCCATATGAAGGCTAACTTTTCTTTCTTTGGATTTCCTTTCAAGTGTAGTGAGAGAGACAGTTGGAGATGACCTAGAAGAGTGTTGTACAGACTACACTGAATCCCGAAGGAGCTTTACGAGGTCCCACAACTTTGATAATTTGAGATAGCTTGGACTGCTCGTAGCCAGCTTAATTGAGAGAGGCGGGTAAATTTCTATGCAGAAACCTACCAAGAAAAAGAAATAAAAGGATTCGGCTATCGACGAAACAAGTGACATGCCTTCTTCTCGGCCTTCCATTTTTGGTACCTTCTTGACTACAGACCCATATGGCACCGCTCCTATCGTCCTTACAGGTTCAGAAGAGCTAGAGTTAGATCCCTCCAGGGTTGAACCTCATAAAAGTGTTCAGCTTAAGACTTTAAGGGAGTGGGAGGATGAAAAGGTCCACAAGAAGATAATAGGAGAGGTAGTATCCTATGATAGCGACAGTACCATTTTTGACTGTAATGAAGCGCGTTCCTTTGGAAATATTGGTTTAGCCACCCTGCCTAATTCAGAGGTGGATAATGCCTTGCACCATGTTTTTGGTTTTGAGGAGGAGGAAGCCTTCATTCTTGGGAACATATATATATATATTTCTCACTATCTCTAAGATCCGAAATTTGGGATCGTTATGGGGATTCCAAGTCTATAATGGAAATTCCATGTGAGTTGGAGACCCATGAAGACCCAAGGGTTCATGTCGTTGCCATGTGCTCTCACATTTCTCATTTACACCACTGTACATTCATGCCACAATCATAAATTCTCTAGGTGTTTATTTTGGTTCTAACTCGCAGTATTTTGTCATTGCATGCAACATGAGCTTGAGAAGGGAAAGGTTGCTCTCTAAGATGAAGAGGATAGGGCCAAAAATGTCTCCCAAGGAGGTGTAAGAGGAAGCATCTCTATTAGGGCCAAGCGTAAATATTGGGAAGTCATCAACGGAGCTGAAAACAGTGGAGATTGTTCACTACCATCTACCCGGAGACACAGGAGGATAGAATCCCAATAATGGTTTGCAAAAAAGGCACCCCTCTCCCAGCTCAAAGTTGAAATCCATGACCCCTGTTCGCCCGTAAAAATCTCCTCAACTGTCACCTTTCCCTTTATCTGATTCAGAGGCCTCTAAGTAACATGAAAAGGTAGATATAAGAGGAGCGATAGTCCTTGCCTCCATTGATAAGGATAAGGGGAAAGGGAAGGATGAAGCCATCATCATCACTGACCCGACAACCCAGATTTTAATGAGTTCCAACAGCCTTATCAGCCAAGAGATCCCGTGGCCTACCGACTTTCTGATGCACCACCTCTTTCTTTTCTATAGTCAATAGATCTCATAGAGGATGATTTGGATGACGTTAAGGCCCTATCAGAGTATCATGCCAGAGTTGCCAAAGTAGGGAATGGGATTAGTAAGAAGAATGTTGTATGGAACCTAATAATTTTTGACTTGAGGAAGCAGTTGTATAAGAAGAGCTTGAACCACAAGAGAGTAGTGGAAGCACTAGAGGGATCTCGAACCGATGATAACAACAGGCATGCCGAGGAGATCAAAAATATTAAGGTCGCTAATGCTAAGCAGATGAAGCAGTTTAAACAGAGTATTCTACCAACATTTAAAACGTCAAGAAGGAATATAACGAGAAAGCCACCTGGTTCTTTGATGATTATAAAAATGTCAGGGCCAAGATGATTAAGAGGTTGGAGGAGATTCAAAAGATAGCTAAGAAGGTGAAGCCTATCCTTGACAACCTAAAAAAGAAAGTGGTGGAGTGGAGAGCCGTCAGAGTTTCTCTCTAAGCATAGATCAAGGCTTTAACCGCAGGCAAGGCTATTGAAACTTCCAGGCCGACAAACTATAAGCCGAGTGTGATGAAACGAATAGCCAATTGGACTGAGTGGAGTGGCTCCTTAACAAAATCTACTTTATAATGTTCACATAGAAGAGTTTGGCATGGATAGACAACTACCAGGAGGTCATGGTTTCTATTCACAAGCGAGTAATCAAAGATGCAAAGGCCCATAGTAAGCAAGGACGCCCACCTTTCAAACTTGAGGCTATTGATGCTCACTTCTTTATGGATGAAATAAAAGTCGTCCACTTGGGCTACATTAAATTAGCTGAAGCTGAGAAGGCCTAGAAGGAAAAAGCAGAGAAAGGGAAGAATGATGGCTCGACCTCTGAAACGGCGATGCAAGGTCAAACCTCGAAACCAGTTGTTTATTCCCCAATGCATGATGTTCCACTTACTATTTTTCATGTTTCTTCGGATCCACCAGCTAAGAGAAGGTCTTGAGGAAAATCTCCTCCAGCTCGCATCCAACCTTCTAACGACGCCCTAGGATCCTCTAAGGGAGGTAAGATTTTTCTCTATAGTCCATGGGTCACTGCTTAGAACGTCCGAGCCCATTTGGATGAACCTATACATGATTGCCCTCCTTACTTCCTTGTAGTTGATAAGCTCACAACAGATCCTACTGGCCCTTTGATTACTGCTGATATTCCATCATCAGGTGCTATGCCTCTTTGTTCATCAGACCTTCCGACTAGAAAAGCCCCTAGGAGATGATTGCTGCTATTGACATTGAGATCACGAGAATCTCTGATCCTACAAAGGGCTTTGATAGGGAGGAAGCTCTGAAGCAACAAGTCCAGCTAAAATATCATAGGGACTTGGCAAGGGTTAAGCATGGGCCTACGAGGAGCTAGAAAAAAAACAGAATAAACAAGGTTAACTTGATGCAATCGACGCTACTAAGAAGGAAGAGGGGAGAAGGAGGGTGAACATAAGGGCTCTAAGCGTCACATCAAGAAGACCGTTTCTAAGTCTGGGTCCAGATGATGCTACATACGTGTTCTATCTGAGTATTTTCTCTTTGTTTGAAACACATTCGCTGTCTACATATGTTTTTGTACCAAACGTTCCCATTTGTGCTTGACCAGTTTTGATGTGTTGTCAAGGTCGAGCGTGTTTTGTTTCCTGATGCTTTTGATTTATTGACTTATAATCATCTGCATGTTTTGAAGAGCACGTGTGACTCCCGCCCTACACTGCGGACATCCAATATACCTGTATAGTACGCTGTAGCAGCGCTCGGGCGAACGGGTGCGATCATCAATGAAGCAAATAAACAACAGAAAACCAATCGTATGTCTCACAACGTATCAAAATAAAACATAATAGTAAACATCTTGGATATAAGCACAGACAAGATAGTAAATAACCGAATGAATCACAACATCAGAGTATATAGATCCACACCATAAACAACATAAGTAATAGAGTTATACATAAGATAATAACTCATAAACTGTCTCTAAATAGTAAGGCTCTAGCAAGCTCTATAGCGTTGTGCAGCAGAATAGCAAATGAGTACATATAATAACATGAGAGAATAGCCTCCTGCTCGCCGCCTGTCCAGCTCTACGTGCTTACCAGACCTGATATGCTAATCTACTCATTTAAGAGTATCCAAAGTAATAGAAAGCAAAGCATAAAAGCCTAGGTCAGACAACAGTCTGGTGTGAGCGGTAGAAATATCAAATACTCTGAAGTCAATATACTAGGACAAATGGTATGGAAAATTATACTTGACATGTCCCTGCATCCATAGAGTTAGCACATACAGAAAATATACGCTACTTTATGATAATCATCAAGGGTGCACAATACATTGAAGTATTAAGGGATGTCCAAATATCTGCATCGATAATATCTATATCATCTGGCATCTCTAGGGTGATAAACAATCAAACAAACATAGAATCTGTGATGACTGTCCTATACCACCGGTATTGGCACTAAAAAAAATTTGTCTTTAGTTGCACTTGTTACCGGCGGTCCGGCGTTGAAATGTAAGTGCAACCATGGTTAATTCACACTTATATTTTATAATGTATTTTATTTTTTTAACGTTGCTAAACTTGAGCGCCTTCCTCGCCAATAAAACTTTCGTCATGTTTTTTTCCCTCTTTTCCAAATTCGCTTCTTTTTTACCTCCTCACTTCAGAAAATTTTGTCTCCCCTCACGTTTTCTCCATCGTCACACTACTCACCTCCATTAATCTACTACTCTCTACTTCATCGATTCACTCCTCCGTCGGCTTGCTCCCGTTTCGGCAAAACTCCAAGTCGATCTCCTCTCTGCAAGCCCTAAATCAATCAACTCCTCCGCAAGCCTTAAGCATTATATAAAGCGGTTTTGAGTAATGGAGTTCCTGTTGCGATTAGGAGAGATGGAGAAGGAGGAACGAGTTGGCAAAAGTAGAAGGAGTTTGAGAATAAAGTTCAGGCGATAGCTAGAGTGGGGCACAGGAATTTGGTGAGGTTGAGGGCTCAGGGCTTATCATTGGGCGTCGGACGAGAAATTGCTTATAAGTGACTTTATTTCTAATGGCGGTCTTACTTCTACTCTCAAAGGTTGGTTTTTTTCCTTATGTTTAGTTTTGCTTGCAAAGTGTTTCAACTGTTTTAATTTGACAAGGAAAGAAACATACTGAAGTTGAAAGCTTCTCATTATGTTGGCGTAACTAAGTGGGGGTAGTTTTTTCTGATATTATATTCGATGCACATAAGAAAAAACATTGTTGTTTTATGCATTTATGGGAATTGAATTGTGCATTCATTATATTGTCTACAACGAAACTAGTTTAATGAGAAATTAATTGACATGGTCCATGTCTGTTAAGTCTTTTAAACTGCGAATATGAGAGCGGTGAATTTTGAAGGTTTACTAGAACTGTATTCTTTCCAGATTCAATTGAAACTGAACAGTTAACACACATATGCCATTTTGACCTCAGTTACAATCTGACCAGAAATTTATTGTTTGGCATACCTTTCAAGACACCGGAGCATATTTATATGCCACCAACTTGTCGTATAACCATTATGTATGTTTTGAAGACCAAAAACAGGACCTATTTTACCACTTTTATCAGCAGTCATTGACCAATGTATTGTTTCTTTTGTGTTGATGAATTTTTTGGTAAAGATAGTCTCGTTCATGGTCTATTGTTTTATTTGAGTATGTTTGGATTAATGAGCTGTCAAAGTTACAATATGACATTGATGCACTTGGTTACCTAACTTTAGCAGTATCGACTTTCAAAATTTCTTGCAGCCACAATTATCAAAACAAAAAAAACAAATAAATAAATTCAGTGGTAATAGTTGGACTGAGATTAACATCACAATCTTTTAAATTGCATCAAATAGTCTACATAGCAATTTTCTGTAGAAGTTCATTCATCTTTTTAAAAATGCACTCATAATATCTTTTTCCGATCTTTGCTTTTTTGCTGTCAGGATTTCAGTTATTAGAAGGTGAAAATACAGTTATTGATACATCAAAATACGCTTTTTTAAGTTATAATAAAAGCTCAAAAGCTTCTCCTACGGTGGCAAATGACAGTCAATAACTATAATCTCTTATTCACGATTACATTTGAAAACCGATGGTTAAGTTTTATTTCAAATTTAGATCTTAAAGACAATATATAGTCTGTAACAGTATAGGTTGTTTTCCCAACACAGTTACAGCCATGCTTACCATTAAAATAGGCATCATATGTTGTTTTCCCAACACGAACAAGGTGTGCTTGCATAGAGTGTTGAAATAAGTTGATTTAAAATGAACTAATTTGCATTATAATGCTCATAAATCTAACAATTCTTTTTTGGATTTGTGATGCACTTAAGAAAAAAAGAGAAAAACCAACAAGATGTCTATTTATTACTTTTATGTTATAATTTGTTTTCATGTTACCGACTGATTTCTTTTGAACACCCTGATAACAGTGGTGCTTTGTATAGACCTGTTTTAAATCTATTAGTTTGTTAAGCGATTGTCGTACACAGTAACTTAGCAGTAAAATAATATAAATACTTGTCTAGGCATAAATTTTAAAATTAATGTTTGACAAATCAGATATTGTAGAGTATAAAGTTAATTGAGACGGTTTATGAACTCAAGGAACAATAAGTAAGCAATGCATAGTTTCTTAAATACATAAATTACTTTGATAGCAACAGTCCAGGTCCATTTTCAAAAGATGAGCAATTACCTACATACAAGTAAAGACAGTTGATACGTAAATTCAAAACTTCATATTTGAACACTTTTATTTAACAATAATGAAATATGCTTACTAGAAATTGATTCCGTTACAGGATCCGTCATAGGCGAAGCTATTGTAGAGCCAACGGTATCATTAATGCATTCAAACACAGTGGTAGATCTCCACAAACATGTATCTAACAGCGTAACTAAATCAGATAAAGAAATTAACTGCAACCAAAAAATAGCATTCAAGCCATTCCAATAGGCTGATTGAAGTTTACATTCAAGCTTATGTTGTACACTTCATTAGTCAAGCTGCATTTTCAATGGTTTCTTTGATTTAAAGTACAGGGTTGTTTGAGTTACCTTGAAATGTGCAGCTATATTTATATAGACACGCCCCACTTCTCTATTTTATCACATCAATATATTTTAGCTCTGGTGCAATTTTTGATATTACATAGAAAGAATAAGTTAAGACAAACCATTGGATTCTATGATCCAATGGTTCATATGTAAGGCAGAACCCCTTCTCTAGCTTTGAATTAGGGAATGGGATCTGAATCCATTATTTACGTGCAGTCACATTTAGCATGCAAATAAACAATACCAGCAATCTTAATTGACATCGCATAAAATATGCATTTGTTTAAAACTTTATAAACATGGCTTCTTTAGATGTGTAGTTTTGGTTAATCTATCGGCAAAGCTTAACAGCTGCTACCTTAATGCCACATTGAGAACTTTGTGCTTCATGTCTAACACTTGATTAGCATTTGCAATCCTATCTAAGAGAACAATCTTTATTTTTTCAATATATTGATTTGCTTAGATATTTCAGTTTATCGATTAGCCTCAATGCCACATTGAATGTTTTGCTCCTGATAAATATATTCCTGAGTTAAACTTAACTCTCACTTTCTATTATGTATGCATGTATTATTTGTTCTTTGTATCTATGACAAATTATCAGGGTGGGCACATCATATTCTTTCAAAGTCTCAGCCTCCTTGGATACTGCCTATTTCCTATTGATGTTGGAGCTCTAGTTTGCTTGCTTATGGACAATGTAATTGTTAAGATTGTGGTAGTTGTTTTAACATTAACATGGAGCTCCTGGGCAGCGTATTCATTCATGAATGCTGCAATCAATCCAAGAAGAAAGGCATTAGCTCTCTACCCAGTGCTTCTCATGTATGTATCTGTTAGGTTTTTGATCATTGCCATTTATTGACCAAATATGGCATTTAACAGTTTTGTCGCAGAGTATAAATACATATTGCTGTGTAATTTGTGTAGGAGTTCATGTTCTTCCTTATTGTTGTTTCTGCTGCTGCTGCTGCTGCTGCTGCTGCTGCTGCTTCGAGATTGTTCGAAATAGTTACTAAATTAATTCATAATAATGGAATAAATTCTTTATTTATTACTCTTTGTGCTTCTTTTTTATTCCTCGGCGCAGTTGCTAAATCTGCACACTAGATATATGTCTATATGTAATGTCTATAAGTCCAGCTACAAGATTTTTTTAGAAAACTTGCAAAATAACCCAAAAAATGTTATTGTTGCTGTTGCTGCTGCTGCTGCTGCTGCTTGGTTTGAATTTGCAAACTTATATCGAACAGAATAAGATGTTTAGAAATCTACATGCATATTTGGAGAGTTTCGATCTTGAGTACTTTAACACATGCAATTTATTTATTATATTTTTCTTGAAACTGATTAACGCATTTAATTTGTTAGATGGTCGTTTGGATGTTTATCCATAGCAGGCAATTTTTAAAGTAGATGAAGCTTGGGCTTTTGCCCGCTTTCAAGTAGCGCTTCATTTTCCAATGCAGCTTACACGTAGAGGTGGTTTCCCATTGAACTTCAAGTTTGTGGAACACCGCTTGGTACTCTCATTTTTCCTTTTTGTTATTTATTTTATGTTTGAGTTTGGTCGTTAATATTTTCAATATTATGTAGACACGGGCGTTTACATTCAAGGCAAATCACGATGATAGCAGGTGGAACTTAGTTGGGGAATTACTACAAGCATGTCAAGTCACTATATGTGCATTCAAAGGTCTTATAAGCTTATTTTCTTCTAGATCTGAGGTCTAAGCATGTATTAAGGTAAAAAGAATACTTATTTCCTGAAATTATTAGGCCCACCCTACAATAACTGCACTTGCTTTTCACTTGTTTCTCTTACTAGATGTAAACTAAGAGAAGAATATCAGTATGACACATACAACAGACTAACTTATGTGATAAGAAATTTTATACAAACCCAAATAATAATATACATGCAACACAATATTTTAATTTCCTGATGATATCACTGATGCATCCAATTCGTTACCAAATTCATGTTTGTATTTTTATTAGAAATTTATCAAGTAAACCTGTTTTCTTTTTTATAAGAAACCAAGGATGAATGAATTGAGTCCCATTCATCCCATCAGAGTACCAACAACTATGTGAAAAAATACATGGCAAAATATGTGGAATGCCATACTATGTTTTATTGTTAAATAGCACATTTTCTTAATAAGACTAAAAGATCAGGTAAATATAAAACAAAGAATAAACAAATTATGTGAAGTATGGAGGATAATTAAAAAGCTACAGTAGCTTAAATTCTTCCAATTTCTGCATACAGAAATTCCCATCTTCTTTTTGCACACTGCACTCCCAATTTAAATTTTAAGAGATAATAACAGCGATACAATCTTTTTCTAAAACTAATAAAAAAGTTTATAAATGCAAGTATTTTTGTTTCAAACCATGTTCAATTTGGTATGTGCGTACTTTTGAATAATATCGAAACCATGATTACTAATAAGAGAGTGGGTAAAAAAACAAAATTTTCACCTGTTCAGAATAAAATAACAATACAAATTTCATTCCTTAACAAGTTAAAAAAATCATTTGACAAATTTATTTATGGAGATAAACAATTTTCCATGACTTATGAAATAAGTTTTTCTTTACCGCATCAGTAAAAAAACCATTAACCATTGTAAAGTACAGCACATATCTAATAGCTAAAATAAATAACAAAACATTAGGACCATAAAGCTAAATAATAAGCATTCAATATTACTCTTTACCTATTCATGAGAAACAACTATCGTCCATTCTCCTAAGTAAAAGACTAAGTAGTCCTCTATAGAAAACATTTTAAAATCACTTTAAGTGTGCACTTCAAGAACCTAATGTAAAAACACAACTCTTTAGAAAGATTATTCACTTGCATCTCCAACAGAGTCATCTCTTCTCTTATACAACGTAGCTATTCATTTTTCTTGAAGGCAACAGTGATGTGCAACTGCTGAAGCAGTTCACGAAGCGTATATGCAGTGAACATCAGTGCTTTAGTAAGTTATATTACTGTACATAAACGAAATCTCTAGGATCTTAGTTGAAACTATCCTTCTATATCTATTCTTTACCAAGTTGCAATGCTCATGGCTAAGACCAAAAACCAAATGTAACCATTCTTGTATATCTCAACATATATTCTTTTAGACCTCATGGACAAAGCCTTGATAAGTTTACTAATTATAATCTTGCCTATTGTTTTATCTTATGATCTGCGAAATGCCAATACGGGCACATCCTTTTTTCAATTTAGTTAACCTTTCACTATTTTATTCTTGTTACCTTATATTTTATGCCAACAAATACAACGTGCTTTATAGCGCTTCTCCTTCCAACTTTTTTTGCTAGCCAAGAAACATTTGTTTATACGTCATTAAAATTCTCTCTAATTCATTTGTTTTATTTTACCTTGTCTTATGGCTCAATGCTTAATCTAAGTCACAATCAAGACCATTTCAACTTGAAAATTTTGTTCTAATGATGCCGTCTATTAATCAATTGTAAATGGTATTAGATCAGTATTATATATCACAAACTTTGATATTGAAATTTATGTTTACCTTCTTCTTTCTCTCAAATTTTCTGCAGTGATATTGCCTCTACTATGGCATATAAATGCATAGTGATTGTTTTCCTTACGACGGTGACAGTTAATATTGCAATTGGTCTTCCACTGAATGAAGAAATTATGAGCATGGATCATGCCGTAGGTGATGATAAAGGATGGTCAGTTGGCGTTGACTATGCTGCTTGGATTCAAAGCCAGCAATTCTGTGTTGGCGACAAATTAGGTAAGTTAACATATATTATTACCTTCTAATTAGTTATGACATTTATTTAACATCTTAAAGGAGCTATTAAACTGAATTATACACCGTTGTCAGTTTGTCATACACCTGGGTTGGGAGTTTACTAACTTGGGACATCTGAACTCCATGTTATTAGTTTCTTTTTAAGCTATTGTTTCGATCACAGGAATAAGAAGATCAAAAAAATTGCAGCAAAACGATCAATTCATGCTTCATCATCCACTCTTCAGAAAGCTCAAGATACCTTTGGTGGTACTCGCATGGAGAAGAGGGTTGAAGATGAATTTGAACCATTTGTTCTTTCAGAGAATTATTGGACTCCAATTGATGATGCCATTAGAGAAACTGATGTACCAGAGAGAATGCAGGTGTTTGTCTGGTTTTTAATCAAAGTTATATTTTATTTCATATTATAAATAATTATGCACTTTTGAGTCGAGCTATAGAAATATACCATCCCTCTCATGTACGTTTTTATTGTAACTTTAACTATTTGTAGTTGTCAGAAGAAATTACTGGACCTCCTCCAATAGATGACGAGAGTATAAAAGAAGAAAGTGCATGATTTCACAAACAACTGAATGCTGTTTCTGATTCATCTTCAACTAATGCATTACTTACTACCTGCATCCCACCTCAAATAGCTGATATGCAAGTGGTGAAGAATCAAGAAATTGAAAACGGGGAAATCGAGGAACTGTTGAAAATGATTCACAAGGATCGATTTGGCGTAAGGATACTTAATATGTGAATTTTGATTTTGACAGATCCTTACTATTTTTGGGTAATGGGTCACTCTTTATACCTCTTCAGCTTCCTTTCATTGCCATGTATCACAAGGAATTGTGTTCTATTCTTATAAAGGATTTGGAAGAGGAATCAGAGGATGGAGATAACACGTCTAGGATTAAGTGGCACAAGGTGGGTTGTTCTATATGCTAATTCAACCTAAATTTCTGCCAAACTTTACAATGTTTAACAGTGTATAAACCCACCCTACCCCTATGTAAACACACGACCCTCACAAATCTGCATCTTGTATTGTAATTGTGCCTGGAAGATGTGTAGAAAGTGACTTGAATGTGGTTTTGCATGCCATCTGGGTAAACTTTAAGGGACATAGGACAACAAATCCATGTTTAAACGATGAGGAGGGATCTAGATTCTTCAATTATAAATCCTCCTCCAATCACCTCCTTCGCCTTTTTGTGCAAAAAAATTTCGGATCAAAGTATTTTTTGCAGATGCTATATTTATTAGCAAGTTTGTCTATGCAAAATTTGGAATTATTTCAGAACTTTGAACTTTTTCAAAATTGCAAGCTAATATGAACCATAATTTTTTTAGTTGTCAATTGAAATGTAATTTTGAAGGGGATAGAAGTTTTGGAACAATTACAAATTTTGCATAAGTTATCTTGCTAATAAACATCGCATTAACATATTTACAACGACTCACGTCGATCCAGTAATTTTCTGCACAAAAAGAGAAAGGGAGGATTTTTGAGGGTGAATAGCAGGGGGCCTACATCCTTCCTCTCAAATGATATAGTAGGATATTTTTCCTTATTGATCATCTATTCCTTTCAGCTGCTTTGGGCTGTTTTCAACTTGGACAGAAAATGGTTACTTCTTCAAAAGCGGAAGAGTGCACTTAAATCATATTACAAGAAGCGGTTTGATGAAGAGGTTCTAAGAATAATTGTTAAGTCAAGAGTTGTATTGATTCGCCAAACTTTTGATTCAATTATTCAAGCAATAGACTCCATGAACTTGCAAGTGTCAGGTGGCTTTGCGACAAGCCATTATCTAAGTTTACTGATTCACAATAGCTTCACCTTCAGAAAGCTGAAAAAGATAACCTCCTCAAAGTAACCATAAAACTCCCTGAAACTATCCAAAACAAAATTATTAAAAGATGCCGAAGACAATTACTTAAGCAGCAATATTCTCTGGAATGAACAACAGGAAATGATTATAGAAGAAGCCTTCACTAAATTCATTTTCCCCTCGGTGGAAAAAGAGGCACAGGCTCTCTTAACAGCTCGGGCAAAGAGCTGGTTGCTTATGGATTATGGAAGCTATTTATGGAATAAGGTTTCAGTTGCTCCATATCAGAAAAAAGAGAGCAATAACGCTGAACAAGATGAGTCGGGTTTAAGGGTCTTGGCATGCTGTTGGGGACCTGCTGGCTTTGGAAAGCCTGCTACTACTTTTGTTATGTTAGATTCTTCAGGAAACTTGATAGACGTATTGTCTACTGGTTCTTTGAGCTTACGGTCTCAAGGTGTAAATGAGCGACAGCGTAGGCAACTTGATCAGCAGCGTTTATTGAAATTTATTAGTGTTTACAAACCACATGTTATTTGCTTAGGAACTGCAAACATGTCTTGTAGATTGCTAAAAGATGACATCTCTGAGGTAACAGTCCTAACCATTAATTTTTGGATATATTTTTTATTATTTTTATCGTTTGTCACTATACGCTATTAATTTGGCATAGATTCAGTTTAAAGCTCTACTAGAAATCTATTATACTAAAGGAGTCGGGCAGATGTAGAAAGCTTGAGGCATCCTCGTTGATTTGTAAACGACATGCCAATTGATTTTTTTCTTCTTTCATTATGTGTGAGAACAGCTCTTGAACAACAACAACAATAACATTATTAATGTTATGTAGGATGTAAATAGAATATTTATGTTTTTTGTCCTTCAGAACACGTTTATAATTTGACCATCTTTTCTTAATATTATATTAGTGAATGACGCCAATGTTGACCATGAACTAAAAGTACATAACGGTCATAACTGTCGTAAATTAACTAAGTTTTATATAATTCAACCATGTTTTATAAAAATTAAATAAAGTTATAAAAATTAATTAAGTTTTATTAGAATTTAACTAAGTTAATAAGCTTTTAAAAATTAAATAAGTTTATTACAAAAATTAACCAAGTTTTTTAAAAATTTAACCAAATTAACTAAGTTTTATAAAATTATTTAAATTAATAAAAGTTTAACTAAGGATGTTTGATATACTTTCATAATCATCTGTTGATTGTTAAACTTGTCTACATGTAATCAGTTTTTTAGGAGTAAAGACCAGCTGCAGCAAAGAATTATGCGTAATCAAGTAATGAATGATTTTAATTATTATATATACTATAACATTTTGTTAGTACTTGTTGTGTAAACTTGTTTATGAATGGTTATGGATTTTATGTGAATTAGCTCATTTTATCGAAAATCTATTATCAAAATGGTTATGAATATTATATTTTATTATGTGATTAACGTATTTTTTTTAACTGTTTGAATATGATGAGTTGTGATTGATTGATTGTTGGGTTGAATATGACGATTATGTAATTGGTTGTTGGTTGTAATAAGGCTACTATGTGAGCATGTACAATAATAGTTTATCTTTTAGTGGTGTTTTAATAACGCTATGGAAAGAAATGTAAACAGTTGCGATATGACTTTCGTGCGTTGAAAAAACGCTACTAAAACATTTAGTAGCGTTTCGGTAAACGGTGCTATACGACATGCAACTAAAAGCCTGAAACTTTTTGTATCGTTTCTGAAACCCTACAATAAGTCAAGTTTTGGTAACGTTTACTACAACGCTGCAAAAAATTTCAGACTTTTAGTTGCATGTCGCATCGCAGTGATTACAGAAACACTACTAAAATTTTGGTAGCGTTTTTTAAACCCTACGAATGGCATTTTCTGGTGTAGTGCGGTAGAGTATAAATAGTGCACCGCATTCGTACATGGCTAATATAGGACGACCATCAAGGTTTAGAATGAAAAAAATACGACATATAACCTGTCGTATATCGCACGACGTACGGACAAAATATAATATCACATATACAACAAAAGAGGCAGTAATAACAATGTGAACAAATCATCATCAGAGTATAATATCCACTGAGTTATACATCAATAATAGAGTTTATACAGTGAGAACAAACTCAACTACTATCTCAAATACAAATAGTAAGCAGTCACTGCTAAGGCTCTCCAGTGCTACACAATGGAATAAGCGTAGACTCCACATATGTATATAATACGAGATAGCTCTATACAGCTCGTCCTCCGAATAGCAACTTCGTCACCTATACCTATACCTATAATCTACTCTACTCGTTGAATAGTAATCATGATAATAAAAAGCAAAGCATAAAACCTTGAGTCAGGCAACAATCTGGTGCGAGCAGTAAATAAATCCCCAAATACTATATAGGTAAATATTGTAAGGAAGTACATGGACCATACTTGACATGTTCCTCAACCAAAGAGTTAGTACATAACAATATAATATGCTACTCTACAATATCATTAAGGTGCAATACAAAATACCATAGTGGATGTCCAAATATCTCTAACTCCAGTATCTACTTCCAATGATAGCCCCGAGTGATAGCCCACTAAAGGAAAACAACCAAAGCAACCATAGCATCCATTAGACAAAGCTCGTTATCACTCATCTCTGTGCTCTGAATATATGATAATGCGTATGGCCTCCTTACTACCAAGGACTAATGAAAAATCCTAGTTCTCTATGTACTCTTGTATCACACAGCCCAAATTTCGATACGTGTCTCATAGCCCATAGCGAGACACTAGACCCAAAGCCACTTGTCCAGGGTATTCGGATCCTTGCTACCAAACCATGGGCATCCCCACTTATGATACCCCTACTTCGAGTAAACAAGAGAACACTCCGAGCTTCAACGATTCCTTAGCACATACTTATCTAACCCTTCATTGCTCCTTTTGGACACCAAGCCCTTCTTGTTCATCCGATTTCCATTATTCACGAGGAATCCTTCCACATTCCCCCGATCCTACAGCTCCCTCCATTACCAAGCTGCTATCTTCGAAACCTACTTCCAACACGAGCAAACATCCATAGATTCTAGTTTTTCATCATGTTGTTACATCGCCATCCAACCCTAATGCGAATGAGCCAACACCTTTAACACAATCTACAAAACCTCTACTCTAGTCGTCAAAAGTTCCATCATCATCTGACTTAACCTGTCAAGCCATTACCGAGCTCTCTTATGTCGATGTCGATCTCTCTACTTAGCCAACTACTGGTTGAGTTTTCTTCCACTCCTTCCTTGCTTCTAGTACTCCATGCCTAGATTCTTTGACCCTAACCTACCAACCCAAAACAAGTCATCATAAGAACAAGTCTTCTCTTCAAACCACTCAACACAACATTCTAGAAACAAGTCATCATAGCCTCTAACGCTTAGCCAATCACCAATCCATCACCTTGGGCAACCTTCACTAGCCTTGCTCTTTGTCTCACTAAAGTTTCCAACCCATAGGACCGATCTAAACATGTCGGTGCTGACAGGAACATGTCAGTGCCAACATGTCCACTTAAGGAATTTGAAGACGCGACTTAAACCATCGACTCTCTCTATACTCCAGAGCCTCCTTCTAAGTTTCGTCCAATTCCAATAGTGTATGCCTATTATTTGCCAAATTTTCCAACTTATCTTTCTAAACACCCAAAAAACTAACAAACAAAATCAAATCACATCATACAACATATAACAACATGCACATACATGTGTTCAAGCAACCAAAACATAAGAATACAATAAAGAGTTTAATGAAAAGACAGCGTGGATCGTGCTATATATGGAATTATACTAAACTAATGCGGAAATAAACTAAGATAGTATAGCAATGTAAAATAAGTAAAACAAAACAAACACACCAGGAATTTTTATACCGGTTCGAACTTTCCGTTCTACGTCCTGTCCCAGACTCCTCCTGGAATTTCACTAACAATAAACCTCACTTCACCCAGAGGAACATGTTTACAACACCTGAACAACATAATAAGATTTCGATGCCTCAACAGCCGAAGAGAACTTCACTTGCCTGAACAGCAGAACATGACTTCAACTTATACAGAGAGTATTTGACACAGTGTTCTTGATAACACGGATTTGTCTCTTGATAGTACAACCTTCCTATCATCTTCTCCTTTCGATATATATGTGTGTGTGTGTATATATATATATATATATATATATATATATATTTGTGTGTGTGCGCGTATGTGAAGAATATGGAAGTAAATGAATGATTTTGTATGGACTTGAATGTACAAGAGTGTTAGAATCAAAGTAGATTAAGAATAGAAAGAGTTAAATCGGTTTCGTGTATCAAACTGATGATTCTAACATGTTTATATAGATTTTAAAAAGGTGCAATTGTTCGTGGATAGTTATCTGAAAATATATGGTCATACCTGTTGATTAAAAGTCGTATCTCTTTATGGAAGAGAAATGTATGTTCAGAAATATAGCCGTTATAGGAATTCAGACGTCTGAAAAATAGAGTTCAGACTTCTGAAATCGTTCACGTGCAAATCAGAAAGCAAATAGGCTAGTTTTGGCCTTTTTCAGACGTCTGAATATTTTCACTCAGACATTTGAATATTGTAGAACCATAATTTTTTCAGCATTCAGATGTCTGAATAAAGTATTTCAGACGTATGAATTTAGCCTATAACAAAAAGTATCATAGCTTATTTGGTTAGAGTACTTGCCTTCTAAACTAGAGACCCGGGTTTGAGCCCCGCTCCATGCAATTTTTGAAAACTTGATTTTTCATCTAAAATATGAATGTATGTGTGTGTATACCATTTGGAGAAGATTTTAACATTTATAAAGTCTAGACACGACACTATATGACTAATAATACTTTGTTTGTCACCTTCGTCTTGTCTCTATCGTGTATATCTCTTCTTGTATCTCCATATATGTACTTTCATCCTTTTTTGTACAGTGTATCTTCATTTTGAATGTATTTGATTATCTCTTTTTGATACTCATGTACCTGCAAATTAGCTTAGAGATTCTTTGGCATAATTGTATAGTTGTTGTCATTAAAATCGAATAATTGAGGTTCTAACATTTAATTCTTATCTAGATCTACATTTTATTTGAATATATGAGCATGTATAAGGGTAATTTCTAATCAATCTAAATCATTTACATAGGTTGAACTGTAATAAAAGTCAGAAAAGGTATTATGGTCAAAATAATTTCTAAATCATGTTAAAACTTATAATTCTGCCATATAAACATGCGTAGGATAGTGAGACGGCATAAACCACTCACTAAAAATTCAATCAACTTGTGTGTAGATCTAGTCTGGACAGTAAAGAAAAGAAATCCAAATCAAGAAAATTTATGATCTCTATCTTCTAAATGATGATCCAATCTTTATTCAATAATCTAGTTTGATTTAGAGGGAAATTTGTGTAACGACCCGGATTTTCTCAACGTTTAAGTTTGAATATTTAAATGATTTCAAATGTTAAGTTTGAAATATAATTTCATCTTGAATACAGAGTTATTGGTTGAATTCGAAAAATAGCGTTTAATTTCAAAATATAGCGATTTATTTGATAAATTTAATTGTTGAATTGGTAAATGAAAATCGTTTAAATCATTGTACTAGAGTTGAATATGAATCGAAAACGATCTCTAATGTTGATATAAATTCTATTAGAATTAGAATTAAGTTAATAAGTTGTTGAAATTGGAATTCAAGTGATTTTGTTATATTTTGAAAATCGTCGATTTAATCCACGAGTTAGAATAGCGATCCGGGACACAGTCTTGAAATCTGACGAGACAAGTTCCATCGGATCCGTAATATTGTATTATTATTAGATTTCAAATTTCATAGTGTTTGAAGTTAACGTTTGACCATACGAGATAGAAATGCGTTGAAACTAATATCAAAATTTAATATAATAATAAGGATCCAAAAAGCTATCTTCCACATATGATCAAATTAGGATTCAAAACCGTTTCCATTGTGTTCGGTATAGCGGTATGACATTAGAAACACCAGGCAGTGCGCCTCGATAGGGATTTGAACAAAATATCTAGATATTTTGGAAATTCATATATATATATATATATATATATATATATATTTTATTCCATTCACATCATCCGTTATAATGTCAAGGTCAAAGCTTCTGAAACACGCCACACTTCCCTTTTCAAACATGCGACTTCCCTTCTTTTCCTCCTTTTCTTTTACATCACGAGATCGAAATCAATTCGAGAATTAAATACACACACACACACACACACATACACACACACACATATATACATATAGGGCCTGCCTTTATACGAATTCAGCCCTAATTCCTAAATGAAATTCGTATCATGGAAAAATCAAAATGCCCTCTTGCCTGGGTGAAGTCGAACGAAGGTCGCAAGGTGACCCAAGGAAGGAGAAATCGGGCATTCGTGCGTGGTAGCATGGCGAGGTCTGGTGGGATGGCGTTGGCGATCGAGTGCGCACTTCGAGGTCAGGAATGTGATGGCGGCAGTTGCGAGCGGCTAGGAGCATGTGATGCTGCTGGTACGACGAGAAGAGAGAGGCCGCGTTCGAGGGATGAGAGACTGCGATCGTGGGTGTCGCACGCAGGCGATTGGAGGGCGATATTCTCGAGCAAATGCTTCTGCATTCTTGGGATGAATGCGAGATGGTCATTGATGAAGGGGGAAGGTCGCATGAATAGTGGAGGCGTGGGTTGCTCAGGGTCTACAGTGACTTGGCTGAAATGAAGACGCGGTTGTGACGACCCGGAAATTTTAACAAGTTAAATTGGAATAATTAATTGATTTTAAAATATTTAAAAGTTAATTTTAACTTGAATTCAAGATATCAATATTTACTTGATAATAAAATCATTGAATTATATAGTTTAAATATCGAATTTAATAATTGAAAATTGGGTAACCTGTTGAATCTGAGATTCTAAGCCTGTTTAAAATAATTTGAAGGCTTATAAAATTTATATTGATAGCACTAAAGGTAGTGAAAGTGTTGAAATTGAGTTTGGAAGTGTTTTGTTCAGTTTTAATAATATATCGTTTAAATTGAATTCAAAAAAAAATAGCCTTCTGGGGCACAGTTTCGTAATTCGACAAAACCAGTTCCATTGGATCCGTAATAGTTAGTTATTATCGGATTTCAATTTTCGTAGCCATCGGAGTTGTCATTTGACCCTGGCAGCTCGAAACGCTTAGATTTATTTTAATCGATTTAATTTAATACCGATCGTTCAATTCCGTAATTCGCACATAAGTTCATATTAGCCTCCAAAACACGTTCCATTGTGATCGGAACGCGGGTAAAACCTTATGAACGTCTGTCGGTATGTCTGATTCGGGTTTGTGATTTTGCGCTATACAAAACGTGATATTTTCAATATTAAATTATTTTATAAACAAGCGTGCCCAAAAAGCCATCTCACTTCGTTATAATGCCAGTATCTCTCCACTCTTCCATTATCTTCCCCAGGAATTCAATTTAGAAACGAACGAAAGACAAAGGGATGGCCGACCGAAGTTTGTTCGTTCAAAATCCATAGACAATGGCATATAAAAATTCAAATGCGATGTTTCTTTCTTCTCCTCTAAATTCCGAAAACCCCCTTTTCTTCCAGTTCGACAAAAAAAACCTAATCAAAAAAATAAAAAATAATTATGGCCGAACCCTCGAAGGAAAGGCGACGCAGTCGCGAGCTCGAGCATGCTAGCATGAGGGAAGGTCACAATCGATCGAGGGGGAGGGGGTCGAAAGCAGTTAGCGTTCTCGTCTTCACGCGGTCATCAAGTACGGCAGAGGCATGGGAAGCATTGCACGGGGACAGAGCAGTCTCGAGCTATGGGGAGTTGAGGAGTTCGTGTTCGATGGCGCTCAAGATGGGGGTGTAGCTACAGGCTCCGCGTCATCATCGACTTGGCCGAATCGATTAGGGCTTGGGTTTTCTTATTTTTTGGTTTCGACAGTTGACATTGAGGTATAACTTCTGTATGTTTTTTTTTTTGTAATAGGCATGTTTTACTGGATGAAATTATTACAAGTAGTTAGTAAAAAGAAATTATTGATTAACAGTAAGTTGTTAAGACAATTTAATTCTTAAATTTATTTAAAAGAAATTGGTTTAAAGATAAAAGTATTAGTTTAAAATTTTAATCCTTTGATTTAAAATTAAATCCGTAATTGAAAGTAAATCATCGGTTAAAATTTAATTGTTAATTAATTAAATTTATGAAACGAAAATTTAATTGTTTGATTTGATTCAAATATTAACGAAATCATATAATTATTTATACAAGGTCGAAATCGAGGAAACCAAGGCAAGTTTGAGGTGGATTGCAAATAAAGCAAAGGTGAGTAAATCTCACTCTGTTGGATTTTTAATTAAATTTAAATGGTTAAATTTAATTAATTGGATGAATGATTGAATTATTTGGATGTGTACTGATGATCTGGTAATTTAGTTTTGGTTGTTTCTTGAGTTAATTGTGATTTGACTCGAAGTGTTTGGGTTTTAATTTAATTTAAACTTAAGTCATTGATAAAGAAATGTTTCAATTTAAATGTTGATAAGGGTAATAATTTGCGATTCATCAAATTGGTAGGGTAATTAAAATGGATGATAAATTAATTCATTTAATTAATGATTTGAGTTGATTAGTTAGTAATTTAGGGTTTTGAACCAATTAATTTAGGGTTTGAGTAAATTTATTAAGTCTAATTTAATTTAAAATAATCATTGGATGGGAGATAAGTAATTACTTAATGTAATTAATACGATATAATTACTTTGTGTAATTAATCAAGATATTTATTAAGATAGTTAAATAAAGGAGAAATTAATGTATTTAATGAAGTAAATAAAAGGATAATTAATTTCAGGTTGAGATTCATCGAGAGTGATTAATGTTGTGGTTGAATTGAAGTAATTAATATAGATTATGAAAAATTAAAAATATAATTGGAAATCATGAATTTTACAATCAATGACGTAATTAAAGATTGATTAATTAAATGAATTAATCAGAAATAAGTGACTTATGAGGAGTTAATTAGTATAAGTAATTAAGGATTAACATAATTAAAATAGTTAATTAATTTGTGAAGAAATTAAAGATTACTCATTGATTTGATAAGAACAATTAATATCGTGAAACTAATTAAGGAAATTACTTGAATGGAATTGGAAATTAATTAATCCAGGGTGATTAATTAAGATGAATAATGATGAGTTGACTAATTAATTGATTTGGAATTAATTAATGTTAAATGAAGTAATCTAATGATAGAGGTTTGAAATTCAATTTAAGATAAATTGAATTGATTCGTATATGGTTAAGCTTTGCTTAGGGCTGATGGAAGGGTATTGGATGATTTGAATGAGTTGATATCTCTGATATGAAATGTTGTGTATTTCATTCGAATAACTTGAGTTAGGATAACATGAGTTTCGAAGAGACCGGAGTCGGGTATTAGGAAATACCCGAAACCACTTCGAATTTTTACAAATTGATTTGTGAAATCAATACGATAAAATGATTTAAGTGAATTGGATTATTTTATCTAAGTTTGGAACTTAGAAATTGACTAGTGGAATAAGTGTTGTTTATAGCTGATTGCGAATTTGTTAAATTAATATGACACCTCGGGTTTATATATGTTGATTGCATTGGTATTCCATGTTAGTTTGGTTTACTCACGCTGGTTTCCAGCCTGACCCGGGTGTTACCGTGGTGTAATGCTCGGGTCAGACCGGGTATTAAAGATTTTCAGGTAGGGACGTTCTGGAGCTCAGGAGGCGAGCTGGATGGCAATATCGAATAGAGTATATCCGCTGTTTTTATATTATTGTACATCTGAGACATGATAATTGTAAATATTCATTGACTGTATATAATGTGAAACCCTGATGTAGTAGAATGTAACCGACAGATATAGCATTCTTTTGCAATTGTTATTATTTATTATTATATTTTATCCGCTGCGATTGTGAGTTGTTGATTATTTCCGTTCTTCTTTTTTTATCTCTTTCTTCTTTCATAACTATATGGAATTTTCGGGTTAGAAAATTTCGGGTCGTTACATCTGGTATCAGAGCTGAAAAGTTAAGCGAGAACCTTGGCTCTGGTGGGGATTCTCATTTAATAGAGTCTCTAGTACTCTAGAATGAGTTGAGAATATATATATATATATATATATATATATATATATATATATATGAGCGCGTACTTGTTATTTTCTTATATAAAGATTTTAAATGATTTTATATAAAATATATTTTGATATATAAAGCAATATTTCCTTCTAATAAATATTAAAGCGATTGGTTGTTAAATTTATTGAAATAAAAATTCAGAAGTAATATAATACAACCAAATTGAAGTCTTGAATTGGAATTAAACTAAGTAGAAATAAAAATACAACCAAATTAAATTTAATGGATTGAAAATGAGATTCTAAATCTGGTCCCAGAATTTGGAAATTTTGTTTCAAAATAAAAATAATAATAATTATAATAATAAATAAGTATTATTTGGATAACTGGGACTTGTTGCAAACAATGGGTTGTTTGAAATTTGATTTGAGGTGCTTTAAAATTTTAAAACATGGCTGGGAGGGCCAAGGAATATATATGTATGTATGAATATGGAATATATATAAATAAAAAATAGTTTAAATAAACTCTAAGAGGTTGAGTTTTGATATTTTTTCTGAGGTGTGATGTAAAAACCCAAAGAGATATAAGTTTTGAACTTATAAGAGGGAAAGAATTTTGAAGTTTGATGCGGGAATTCAAATTGAGTAAGGTTGATTGGGTTAAGTAAAATTGGAACTTAACTTGGAAAGTTAAACGGTTGATTTGAATTGGGAATTTGTGTGATCTCAAAACGGGTTTGAGATTTAAAAATTGAAATGGATGGACGTTATAAAAATAAATTGGATGATATCATTCTATTGTTAATGGAAATCTTTAAATCGAGGATGGTATGGTATAAATAAAATAAATTTGAATAATTAAGTTTGTAAATTAAAATTGTTTAAGAATTGGCTTCAAACTGGAAGATAAAATTTAATAATAAATTAAAATTTTAAAATAAAATTGTATTGAATTCTTATTTGAACATTGAAATACATAAGTAAAGAAAATTTAAAATGGAATTTCGAGAATTGAACTCAGAAATTAAATTGATTAAAAACTTTAAAATAAAAGTTAATTTGGTTTAAAGAGTTAAACCAATCTTTGAGAATTCAACTCGAATTTATATAATTCGAGATGGGTTAAAGTTGAAATTTAAATTCCATTAGTACAAATTGGATTGGATTATATTGAAATGATTCGAATTTGGAATGGGTTCAATTGGTAATAATTCACATTGATTGGAATAATTTGAAATTATAATATAAGTTGAACATGATTAAAATCAAATGGAATTTGATTTAAATTGGGAAAGGAATCAAGATTTATTCAACTTGAATTGGGATTAAATAAATTTCAATGGAAATTGGAAATATTCAAATTGGAGTTAGATCAATTTAAATGGAAATTAGTTGGGGGAGTGAACAGTTTGACTCTTGATTTTTTTTAATATAAATTATTTTAATATAAACTTATTTTCCAAGCTATTAAATATATACAACTCTTCTTCCTTAAAGCCAAAATATTTTATACTTGTTTTACAATTATTTTTGGATCTATTTAACCATTTTTCAACTGTTTTCTAAACTAATTACTATTTTTCAACTATTTTACAAACTAATTACTATTTCACAACTATTTTGCAATTATTTAAAATTTATGAAACTATTTAACTATTTCTCAACTATGTTACAATTAGTTAACTATTTTATAGCTATTTTGCAAACTAATAATTATTTTTCAACTTCTTATCTATTTTTTTTAATTTTCAAGCTATTTTCTAAATATAGACTGGACGAAGTTCAAACTGTTATTGATTTAAATACCTAACTGAGATAAGAATTGAAGTGATAATCCAAATGGGGATTAAGGCAAATGTGAATAAGTGAGTGGAAATTTAAGTGAATGTGAATGGAAAGGAAATTGATTTGGCTAATAATCAATGAAGTTAAATACGTAGGATGTATGTATATTATTCTATTCGCATAGTGATTTGATCCAGATTCGAGCACAGAATTTCGAGATAGTTATATCGATCCGAGTGGGATTTTTCACTCGATTATTCGACGGCGAACCTGGATATGGATTGTTGATTGGTTTTGGATGTTCTCTATCATAGTTATAGCTATGCAAGGAGAATGATGGTTTCTGATCAAGAAAGCAAATCTGAGTCCGCATTAGGAAGTCGGGTGGACGATACTAGTTCGGAAGTGAAATTGTGTGATCGAGTGAGCGATCAGATTGGTATAGCGTATGGATGTTAGGTGTACATCGTACGGATTTGAATAAAATTGATATTGGAAAGAGTAATCAAATTTGAATATTTGATTTTGAATAAACAAAGTTATATATATCCTTGTTATATAAAATAAATCTTTCCTTGTTAAATCTATTTTCGAAAGAAAAGGATTTTTGAAGGTATTTGAAGTATAAAAAGAGTTTTATACAAGTTTGAAAAGATCCAAGGTTTTAAAAATTATATATATCTGAATATATATATAAAGGATTTTATGAGGATTTTGGAAAAAGGTTTTGGGAACCTTTGGATTTGGAAAGGCTTTTGATTTTTGGGTAAGCTTGAGAATTATCGATTTTGGGATAATTGATTTTGTGTAAAGGAGCTTTGTATGAGATCATACTAGGTGTATGATTTGAAAGATACTATATATGTATAGTATAAAGTGTTTTGATGATGGCTCTAGGGAAAAAGGCGCTCCCTTGAAATGAACTTCTCAGGAGTGCCACCGGGTGGTGCTGCCTTGAGCCCAAGAGGGTTTCTAAAGTTGATCCTGTGAGGAGTCTGGACAAAACTAGTTCTTGAGGATTATGAGTAGAGTATACCATACCGCTGAGAGCCAACAGTCTGCGTTTGATTTTATATCGGTAGACTGCGACCTATGTAGGAGTGGAGAAGTTTCATTTTGACAGCGAAAATCAGAGGCCGCTGAGAGCCTGCAGTTACATGGACTTTTGCTGTGATGGCAACGTAACCTTGGAGTGTAACTGTGATCTGTCGTGTGGGATCCATGGCGTAATCGAGAGGCCACGGAGAGCCTGCAGTTTCATGGACTTTTGCTGCGATGGCAACGTAACCCTGGAATGTAACTGCGACCATGGATGGGAATGATGATTTCCAGAGCATTCTCGCCAAAGATATTTCCTCTATTTTCAAAAACTGTTTTCTATATTGTCAATAAAATTATTTTCCAAGTATTTTCACTGGGTGTTGAAAACGGGTTTACCAAGTACTTATAGATTTTCAGTCCTACGCCTGATCAACGTATGACTGAATTTCTGTGAGAACAAGGATGGAATGGTTGAGACATCGAGTTATAAGAAGTATTTTATAAAGTGCTATTTTATTATTATGATGTGAATTTAAAAGTATTTCTAAATTTTTAAAATAAGAGTGTAGGAACTTTGGGAAAATAAAAGGAAATCCAAACTGAAAAAAGGGAGATTTGAACTCAAAAAAATTTAATGAAGTGATTTTTGTAATAAAATTGAATATTAATATAAAGGTTGGAAGTAAGCTAATTAGCTAAATAATTATTTGATAGAGTATGTTAATAAAATTTAGCTCGTTTAAATAAAATGGATTGTAAGTTAATAATGAAGTTTGGAAATAAATTCAAATTGTAAATAGAATTCGATTTGGATTGATAATGAATTAAATAAGAAGAGATGTTGTAAAGTAAAATAAATAAATTCAAAAGGAAGTAAGTGTGAACGTATGATTTTATTGGTTTGATTACACCTGTAAGTGAATATTTACTTTCCTGTAGCAGAAAGCTTAGATATTCTTTCTCCAATTTTCTTTGCTGATCCATCCGCCCTTCTCAGTTTTTGCTTAGTAGTTGTTTGTTCTCGGATCTGTCGGTTGATTGAAGCTATTTTTTTAAGGCATGACCTTTTATTTATACCCATTCCCATTATGTTGGCAATGTTAGAAATAATAGTTAGTTTCTAGGTCGGAACTTTATCAGCTTCTGAGATAGTATTTGTGCTTGGAAATTGACATGTTAAAGTCAGTTCTCAATATAACAGTAGAAAACAGTTTTTTCCCAGCTCCCCTCTTTGTGTTGTGTGTATACCGGTAACTTTTCTTATAGATTTGATTAGCTGTAGATGGTTTCGACCATTAGTATTTTGCTGAAATCTCAGCATCGTTTGAATATATAGAATTTAGCCTTTAGATGATGGGTTAGTAAATTTTTTTTTTTTTTTTTTTTTTTGTAAATCTGAATCTGTTTAAAATTTAAACAGTGTGTACATTACTAGAGTATTTCGATTTAATGTTATGCAGTACGGCAAGTTTTTTCTTTACAGGTTTGTCCAATATTTAAAACAGTGTTGATTACCTTTTCGCTGAAGGTGTAAACATTATTAAATTAATCAGTTCTATCCCAGCCAGCTACTGTATTGTTTGAGTGTTGTTTTTTCACGTACTAAAAATGACATTCAAAGTTGAAATTAGGTAATCTTCCCTATACCTGTTATTACTTGGAATTAGAGTGTTGATTAAAATTCCACTTACTAGCTATCAAATTCATGATTTATATATATATATATATATATATATGATTAGAAACTATATAATTTTTTTTAAATAATTAGCAAACCCGTTGTTTTGCGATGTCATGTGTTTGCTGCCATGATTGGATCTTTGTGTTTTTAGACTAATAGGTTGTTTTGATTTGACCATTGCCTTATGCTTGCACTAGTACTTTAGTCTGTACACTTGAAGTTCTAACTTGAAGCTATGTTTGCTCACATATGTACTCATGTTGCTTATGCCAGTCACCTTGCAATAGAGATCAGATCTTATGTGTTGCATATTTATTTGGATTGGCATAAGTGTTTGGGACAGTACAATACTCTTAAGCTATAATTCTAAAACAGTGTGTATATGAGTTTTGAAATGTTGCATGATCTAGATCTTGACCTGACAGTGCCTAAAAAATAAAAATAAAAATAAAAATATATATAAATAACAACAAGTTATACATATACATTGACTTAGTGCATGTTTTATTAGCAGCCCTTAAATGAATATGTGATATGCTTTCTTATGTATAACAATACCTTAACTGCGAAACATATTACATTTTGTTAAAACTGGATTTTTTCCTTAGTTTAAAAACACATATACTTATATTTATAAGTTTAAATTTAAAATGTATAAGGAGACTTAGATTGTAAACCAAGATAAGTGTCAGTAGTTTTCAACTAAGTGTAGCTATATATATATTCATGCATTAGCCGATTAAATGTCTTATGATCCTTCTTGTTTTTTAAAATTGGACGAAATGGTATATGAATTGGTTGAAGGAAAGTGAAATCGTGTTGAAATCGTATCAATTGCGCATGAAAGTCATTTAGAATACATTTCTTTTGAAGTGATGTGTTGTAGTTGTTTAAGAAAGAAAAATGTTATAAATTTTCTATATAGTGCTTACATATTTAAATTGAGTAAGTACAGGTACCTGAAAGCCGTTTGGCTGGATTTGGTTGCACTAATTGCTAAGATAAATAAGCTGCTTGCTTAAAATGCTAAATAAAGGTACGCCTACGCAATAAAAATAGGATATGTGAACTGTTTTTGCTTTTCCGACCGGGTGGGTCGATGTATACATATTTATATCTCTTGTCAAATTGCAAAAGCTCCTCCGTACAAAGGAGACTTTGCCAAAATTTTCTAAAAACTTTGGGAGTTAGAAATTTTTGAGAAAATTTTTGTTAACGACAAAACGATTTCAAATTGAAAAATTAAAGTAAATTAGTAAATGAAACTAATATGAATTAGTTATAAATGGAGGATAAAATTCAATATTTAGAATTGAAGACAAATTTGAAATCACATGGAAACGAGAAAAACAAATTTGAATAGAAGTAAATATGAAAACCTATGTAAGGAAAGGTATAAAATGATTTGAAAGGTTACGATTGGATATTGTTGCTAAATGGGATATGCAGGTATTATAAAGGGAAAGGAAAATTGATTTTGATTCCAAAAGATAAATGTGAATTGCCCGACAAAAAAGTATGTATTTAAATTTTTGTATGAAATTGGATTGGGTTTTTGATGTAGCCACTTGGCTTTTGTTTTCTTTTGGAATTTGGGTGCCCGTAGAGGCCTTTTGTAGTAGTACCGAGCTAGCCGCGCAAAGGAGACGCTGACAAATTTTTTTGGGAATTTAGAGAGTTAGAAAAAATTTTGAATTTTTTTTGATAATCTAAATTTGGTTTTAAATTGTAATTAGATGATTAAGCAAAAAGGGTATTGTTTGAAACTATAGAAGGTTTGGGAAAGTTGGTGGATGTGATAGTGGGTCTTTAATAAAAGATAGTTGGTAAGGTGTTGAATTGTGAGTTTTGGGAAAAGTAAACGGGTATTGGTCCATTCTTCCTAGTTAGTAATTTCGGGGACGAAATTCTTTTAAGGGGGAAAGAATGTGACGACCCGGAAATTTTAACAAGTTAAATTGGAATAATTAATTGATTTTAAAATATTTAAAAGTTAATTTTAACTTGAATTCAAGATATCAATATTTACTTGATAATTAAATCATTGAATTATATAGTTTAAATATCGAATTTAATAATTGAAAATTGGGTAACTTGTTGACTCTGAGATTCTAAGCCTGTTTAAAATAATTTGAAGGCTTATAAAATTTATATTGATAGCACTAAAGGTAGTGAAAGTGTTGAAATTGAGTTTGGAAGTGTTTTGTTCAGTTTTAATAATATATCGTTTAAATTGAATTCAAAAAAAAATAGCCTTCTGAGGCACAGTTTCGTAATTCGACAAAACCAGTTCCATTGAATCCGTAATAGTTAGCTATTATCGGATTTCAATTTTCGTAGCCATCGGAGTTGTCATTTGACCCTGGCAGCTCGAAACGCTTAGATTTATTTTAATCGATTTAATTTAATACCGATCGTTTAATTCCGTAATTCGCACATACGTTCATATTAGCCTCCGAAACACGTTCCATTGTGATCGGAATGTGGGTAAAACCTTATAAAAGTCTGTCGGTATGTCTGATTCGGGTTTGGGATTTCGCGCTATACAAAACGTGATATTTTCAATATTAAATTATTTTATAAACAAGCTTGCCCAAGAAGCCATCTCACTTCGTTATAATGCTAGTATCTCTCCACTCTTCCATTATCTTCCCCAGGAATTCAATTTAGAAACGAACGAAAGACAAAGGGATGGCCGATCGAAGTTTGTTCGTTCAAAATCCATAGACAATGCCATATAAAAATTCAAATGCGATGTTTCTTTCTTCTCCTCTAACTTCCGAAAACCCCCTTTTCTTCCAGTTCGACAAAAACAACCTAATCAGAAAAAATAATAATAATAATGGTCGAACCCTCGAAGGAAAGGCGACGCAGTTGCGAGCTCGAGCATGATAGCATGAGGGAAGGTCACAATCGATCGAAGGGGGGGGGTCGAAAGTAGTTAGCATTCTCGTCTTCACGCGGTCATCAAGTACGGCAGAGGCATGGGAAGCATTGCACGGGGACAGAGCGGTCTCGAGCTATGGGGAGTTGAGGAGTTCGCGTTCGATGGCGCTCGAGATGGGGGTGTAGCTACAGGCGCCGCATCATCATCGACTTGGCCGAATCGATTAGGGCTTGGGTTTGCTTGATTTTCGGTTTCGACAGTTGACATTGAGGTATAACTTCTGTATGTTTTTTTTTGTAATAGGCATGTTTTACTGGATGAAATTGTTACAAGTAGTTAGTAAAAAGAAATTATTGATTAACAGTAAGTTGTTAAGACAATTTAATTCTTAAATTTATTTAAAAGAAATTGGTTTAAAGATAAAAGTATTAGTTTAAAATTTTAATCCTTTGATTTAAAATTAAATCTGTAATTGAAAGTAAATCATCGGTTAAAATTTAATTGTTAATTAATTAAATTTATGAAACGAAAATTTAATTGTTTGATTTGATTCAAATATTAACAAAATCATATAATTATTTATACAAGGTCGAAATCGAGGAAACTAAGGCAAGTTTGAGGTGGATTGCAAATAAAGCAAAGGTGAGTAAATCTCACTTTGTTGGATTTTTAATTAAATTTAAATGGTTAAATTTAATTAATTGGATGAATGATTGAATTATTTGGATGTGTACTGATGATCTGGTAATTTAGTTTTGGTTGTTTCTTGAGTTAATTGTGATTTGACTCGAAGTGTTTGGGTTTTAATTTAATTTAAACTTAAGTCATTAATAAAGAAATGTTTCAATTTAAATGTTGATAAGGGTAATAATTTGCGATCCATCAAATTGGTAGGGTAATTAAAATGGATAATAAATTAATTAATTTAATTAATGATTTGAAGTGATTAATTAGTAATTTAGGGTTTTGAACCAATTAATTTAGGGTTTGAGTAAATTTATTAAGTTTAATTTAATTTAAAATAATCGTTGGATGGGAGATAAGTAATTACTTAATGTAATTAATAAAATATAATTACTTTGTGTAATTAATCAAGATATTTATTAAGACAGTTAAATAAAGGAGAAATTAATGTATTTAATGAAGTAAATAAAAGGATAATTAATTTTAGGTTGAGATTCATCGAGAGTGATTAATGTTGTGGTTGAATTAAAGTAATTAATTTAGATTATGAAAAATTAAAAATATAATTGGAAATCATTAATTTTACAATCAATGACGTAATTAAAGATTGATTAATTAAATGAATTAATCAGAAATAAGTGACTTATGAGAAGTTAATTAGTATAAGTAATTAAGGATTAACATAATTAAAATAGTTAATTAATTTGTGAAGAAATTAAAGATTACTCATTGATTTGATAAGAACAATTAATATCGTGAAACTAATTAAGGAAATTACTTGAATGGAATTGGAAATTAATTAATCCAGGGTGATTAATTAAGATGAATAATGATGAGTTGACTAATTAATTGATTTGGGATTAATTAATGTTAAATGAAGTAATCTAATGATAGAGGTTTGAAATTCAATTTAAGATAAATTGAATTGATTCGTATATGGTTAAGCTTTGCTTAGGGCTGATGGAAGGGTATTGGATGATTTGAATGAGTTGATATCTCTGATATGAAATGTTGTGTATTTCATTCGAATAACTTAAGTTAGGATAACATGAGTTTCGAAGAGACCGGAGTCGGGTATTAGGAAATACCCGAAACCACTTCGAATTTTTACAAATTGATTTGTGAAAACAATACGATAAAATGATTTAAGTGAATTGGATTATTTTATCTAAGTTTGGAACTTAGAAATTGACAGGTGGAATAAGTGTAGTTTATAGCTAATTGCGAATTTGTTAAATTAATATGACACCCCGGGTTTATATATGTTGATTGCTTTGGTATTCCATGTTAGTTTGGTTTACTCACGCTGGTTTCCAGCCTGACCCGGGTGTTACCGTGGTGTAATGCTCGGGTCAGACCGAGTATTACAGATTTTTCAGGTAGGGACGTTCTGGAGCTCAGGAGGTGAGCTGGATGGTAATATCGAATAGAGTATATCCGCTGTATTTATATTATTGTAAATCTGAGACATGATAATTGTAAATATTCATTGACTGTATATAATGTGAAACACTGATGTATTAGAATGTAACCGACAGATATAGCATTCTTTTGCAACTGTTATTATTTATTATTATATTTTATCCGCTGCGAATGTGAGTTGTTGATTATTTCTATTCTTCTTCTTCTATCTCTTTCTTCTTTCACAACTATCTGGAATTTTCGGGTTAGAAAATTTCGGGTCGTTACAGCGGCGGTGTCGAGTTGTAGGAGGTATAGGCTTGGTGTTCGGCATTGCAGGTGATTATCTTAATTTATATAAATTAAATTATAAATTCAAAGGTGAAATTATTTGTATATGGTTCATACTGAGGTAAATTCTAATATTACATAAGAGAAAAAAAGTGGTTGATTAAATTCATTTATAAGTAGTTAGTTTAAATCAAGCACTTAGTTGATTAATTATAATTAAATTTGAAATCGTTAATTTATATATTCGGAATTTGCTTATACGAGGTTCAATCGAACGAAATTAGTCGTGTGGAATTCGTAGCTGGGAAATCTATGCAGAGAAGAGAATTTAAATTGAAATGAATTGCAAAAAATAAAAATAAATCAAAGGTGAGAAAATTCTCGCTCATTTGGATTGCCAATTTGATTTTAAATAGTAAAAAACTAATTATTGGTTTTTTGGTTGAATTTAGAAATTTTTATCTGTTGAATGATATGATATTATATATATAGTAATATATATACTAGTATTTGGAGTGATATTCCCGCACATTATAGCGGATGAGACCCTATGCGCCCCCGCATAATAGCGGATGACCCTTTATACCACGATATCCCCCTCGAAGTGAGATTGATATTTTTATGTTGTATTAACATCTACGTATGCAGAGAAATATGTTGGAGGGATGCAACTGGATTTCTCAAATATATTGTTTATTTTTCATATATAGTGATATATGATGTATGTAGATAATCTGTTATAGATTATTGTTGTAGTTTGAATTATTGGATGCTGCTATAGCACTGGCCTGAATTTTGATATTTTAAATCCCATAAATATATTTTAAAAATTTAAGGGGTAAAGGGAATTTTTGATGTAAAAATATTTATACTAAAATTGGTTTTATTTTAAAGAAATTGAGTTAGAAAAATATATTTGATTCTTGGTTATACTTAACCATTGAGAATTATTATATGAAGATTTTAAAAATGAATTATATAAAAAGAATTTATAAATGATATTTGGGAAATATAAAAAGGAGTTGAAGTTGATACTAAAAATAGATTGAAAGTTATTAATGGAATTTATAAAGAAATGGATTTTAACATGGAATTTATAAATAAGATTGTTTTTATAAACAAGTAAAACTCAAAGGAGTTATAATTTTTTTATAAATGATGTTTTACAAAATAAACGAAACCGATATCAGGATGATAAATTGGAAATATAAATTTATAGGGAGAATTTAAATTAGTATATGGAAATAGGGTGAGAAAAATAGTGGGTACTATTTTTGAAAGTGAAAATAGTTAAGTAGATCGGAATAGAAGTGATGTGATGGAAATCGAGAGAAATTTATAAGTTGAATTGGTTATTGAGATTTTAAAAATATATTTTAAATTTTAAGAAGTTTGTTTTTAAAAGGAAAGTTTTATTATTTAGACAATGGAAATTTAAACTAGTTGGGATTGAAATACTTCGCTAAGTAGATTTCCAAATATTAAGTATATATTTAATAAATTCTAACTTTTAGAATCAGCTTTGAAAATTTATTGGTTTATCTAAAAATGAGTTATTGATGTTTATAAAAGTTTTTTCAATAATTTAAATAATAACTTAAACATATTTTAAAAATAAATTACTATACTTTAAAAATACTCATTATATATATATATAGTTTTGAAATGATTGAAAATTTATTTATAAAATCTCTCGAGACGTGTAGACGGGGTTTATTTAAAAATGAGATTTTATAAGAGAAATCCTAGAAATGGAATTTTAGAGATTTAACAAAATTTCCAAAGGTTTAAATGTGATAACTTCGAAAAGAATTTGAATTCATTAAAGGAGTATAAATGGTTAGATGAGATTATAAATAAGTATAATTGGTTTGGAAATTGTAAGAAGAAATTTATTAATTGTTTCAGAAATGCAGGAGATAAGCTAGGAAAATTATTAAGTTTTGATACTTGAGATGATTTGGAAAATGAAAACTTGGGAATATGCTAAGTGTTGGATGATTTGAAAATATCCTTCATGGATTTAGGTATTTGAAATTGTTTTCAAATATTGGAATATGGAAAGGGTTTTGAATATATATCTTAATAAAGATATTTTTGAAATAAATGTTTGAAGAATTATAAATAAGGCCTAATGTGTGCTTGTGGATGTTTTATTGATAGTTAAATAACCGACTATCAATATTGGCCAATTTCGTTAATCGTTTTAAAGAGACCAAGATCAGATTTAATGTTTCAAAAACCACTTCGTTTCGGTTTGAACGTTACGAATGAATACGACGAAGATGGTGATTCGGTTTGTCCAGACCCAGGACCACTTGTATGGACAAATGCTAGCGGAACATCGTCATTGGAGGATGATGAGCATTCTAAGTTGAATTGTTTCTTGAAAGGTAACTCTTAGCCTCAAGCATCATCAATCGGGAATGACTAAAATAGGGGAGATGAAGCAAGGCTAAGTGGGTCGCACCCAATTAGGGTATGTTATCACTTTTCTAGATGTCCTCGGAAACATATATATTATGGGTATGGTTGTGTATGAAAGAAGGAGCGCTCGATGGTAAGGGCGGGAACACCCAGGGTGATAACATATTCGGTCTATCCAGATTAAGGGTAGGCCGTCTTGTGTAGCAGGGGATCACGCCGAGTTCCTCGGTACATTGTTCTAGTGGTGTATTGTGGTGGGCGGTACCTCAGTGGCCCGGTCATTTTATGGAATCCATTCTCCAATAAGCGCCGTACGATTTTGATTATGCCCAACTATGTTGAAACGTGAGATGTAAGCATTTCATCTATTTTCTATTTACAGTTTAGACACTACTATAATATCAAATGATTTTGATAAAAAATGTTTTGGTTATCGTAAGGTAAAATCCCGTCGTGTTTATGTGTGACGTGGTCTCACGAGATACCTTTGTTTTTCAAAGGATTTTGAAAATAAAAGTTAATAATTTAAACTGACTGTGTTTTCTCACGCTGGTTTTCTAGACTGAGTCGAGTGTTATTTTATTATAATGCTCGGATAAGACCTAGTATTACAGATTCAGGATAGGATGTTATGAAGCTCAAGAGACAAGCTGGATGATAGAAATGTATTCCTGTATTTGGTTTATATTTCTGTTGTGTAAGCTATGTATGTGGGGACAAGTTTTTAAACTATCCCGATTGATTGTTGTCCATTGTACTCTTTTAATGGTTTGTATAGTAACAGTATAGTTCTTGTATTTAAAATCCTTTATTATAAATTATATTTGTTTCACTGCGATTGTGAGATTCTGTGATATTGTTAATCTATTTTCTTCTACCTTTTTCTTCTTCACCCTAAAGTTTCGTATTTTCTGTTCAATTTGAGTCGAACTGATGTGAATTATGGTCGATTCAAGGGGTGCGGATTTACGGGCCTTTACAATTTGGATGAATTAGGTTAGATTTATGGCTAATTAGGGTTTACACCTTATTTGGAATGGGAGAGAAAAGTTTTAATTTGACTTTATAGCTGTAACACCCCAGATTTTCGATAACATTATTTAGGAGATTTAATTAGATAAACTAAGTAAAATAATGTGTTGATTAGGAGATTGAGATTTGATTTAATTAAGGTAGTTGTGCCTTTTAACTAATAAATTAAATGAAGGGTTTAAAATGAATTAGAGGAGGGGTATTATAGAAGAGGCCATTCCTATATTGTCTTCCTTAGGACGTGTATTTCAAAATACACGTTCATTCTCATTTTCAAAATTTTGAAAAGCTTGGTCGGTCACCATTAACAAAGGAAGAAGAGAAAACAAAAGAAAAGCATAAAGAAAGCAAATTTAAGTCAAACTCGTTCAAATCTTAAGCTCCTTAATCATTAAAGCAAAAGGTGAATAATGTTTACGTGTCTAAATAATTTTGTTTTTAGTTTTAAGGTTAATTTCGAATGATTTTACAAAGATTTGCCACGTGTTTGAATGATAAAAAGATTATATGTACATGTTGATAATTTAAATATGTTCATATAGATTTTATGACATGTTTTGAGATAAAACCCTATTAAATGACACCAGTTAGCCTTGTAAATTTTTATGATGATCTAAAAATTTATTTTAGAGATGAATTTCGATTTTCAAAATTTTATGAATTTTTGTGGAACTATTATGAATTTTCTAAGGAAGAAAAGGTTAATTTGGATTATAAAATTGTTTACGGGAAAAATAATTGAATTTTGGACTTGAAAATTTCATATGTTGAAGAGAACATACTATTTGATTTTTTGGAATTTTTCTAGAATTTTTCAAGGTGTTTTAATAGTTGTATAAAATTATTTAAGGCATGGTACTTAAATGTTTTATATAATTATAAAGGAGAAATAAGCTTTTTCAAAATTAATCAAATTTCCAAATAAGGAAAGTCGACAGCACTTTTGAATATAAAATTCTGGTTACCAATCAAATTTAGGCAAACAAGGCAGGTGGGGTACAAACGAACCATTTTAAAGTACAAACAAATAGTCCTTCTTCTATTTTAACCCTTTCGGCGGAGCTTCTGCATTCATTCTATACCTTTCGACAAGGTCGAAAGGTATCAAACCTTTTGGCTATGTCAAATACCAAGGCACAAGGTATTAGGCACCTGGTATGCAGTGAATTGAAAGTGGTTGAAAGGTTTAGGGATGAAAGCTCATAGCTATCGAAAGAGATAAAGTTTTGTTTTGGTTTGAAGAAAAGTACGCCTGCAAGCTTTCGACCAAGAGCTTTCGAAATTGTCAAAAGGTTTAAAAGAAAAAGGTTTCGATTGTTTTTCCTTCTTGTTTTAAATGAAACCATCTAAAAAGGTCGAAAGGTATAGCTTTCGACAAGGCTGAAAGCTTAGTTGTTGCTTCCTAACCTTTCGACACAAATGGAGTCAAAGGTTATCTTTTGTTTTCTAAAACTTGCTGCCTCTCTCCATTGATTCCAAAGGGTTGGTTCCAACACCACCACTTCATTGTTTTCGAATGGTTTCGAAAGGTTTTATAAAGGTTTTGAAGCAGTTGCTTTCGACTCTAATTTTTTTCTGATCCTTTTTCATAATCCAAATGTTTTAAGTCGAAATGCTTTAAAGGTTTCAAAGTAGTTAACTTTGATTGGTTATGAAAGGTTTTCCACCTGTTTTAAATTGAACCCAACGTCTTCGAAACGTTTTGAGTTACATTTCTTTCGAAAGGTTTATTATATAGGGAGGTACCCCAGGCTTTCGACAAAGTCGAAAGGTGAAACCTTTCAACTAAGTCGAAAAGAAACCTTCCGACAAGGTCGAAAGGTAGGACCTTTCGACAAGATCGAAAGGTATGGTTTTGCAATGTTTTCAAAAGGCTATGTTTTAAAGGATTTAAAGGCGGATACCATATGTTTTAAAGCTTATGAAAAGAAGCCTTTTAAAAGGTTTAAAAGGAGTTACCTTAAATGATTTCGAAAGGTTTATTAAAGGATATGAAAGAGTTACCTTCAATACTTTCGAAGAATTAGACAGATAGCCTGAGTGTTTTAATTTATAAAGGACTATAATTTATTTTAAAGGATGGATAATCCTTATTGAACATCATCAACATTATTTTGGGTAAATTATGTATAACATGGCAAAATTAGCTTGGAGTAAAGCTACAGATATATTTTCCTTGTACATATATGATTTGATGGATTAAATCATTTTGAAAAGGTTTCAATAAAAATAAGAGCAGTTAGCTCAGATATTTTGAAGGGTAGCTAACCTAGAAGAAAATTCGAGCAGTCAACTCATTTTATATTTGGACAATCGGTCCATTTTGAGGGCAGTCAGCCCAGAGGATGGTTAGTCTAGGGCAGTTAGTCCAAAAAGAGCATTCAGCTCGAATATGGTCAGATAGTTCATTTACTAGCATAACGGATCTTGCTAAAATTTTAAGGACAGTTAGTCCACCCTTTTTACCTGTTTTGGGCAGATGGCTCATTATCTAGCATAAAAGATATAGCTATAATCAATTTTAGGACAGATAGTCTAGAAAAGAGCAATTAGCTTAGAATTTAGAAAAAATAGTTCAGATTTTAGACAGATAGTCTATTTCATTTCCTGTTTTAGCATAATGGATACTGCTATATTATTATACAATCAGTTGATTAACCAGCTTGGTTGCAGGAAAGGATTTGCAAAATAAATGTTTTGAAAATAGATATTAGTGAGGGGATAACCGTTTTGCTAAGCGGCTTGGTTTCACTATTTATAAGCGAACTGCGATGTAACAAAAATTATTCATACTAGGCTTTAAATCTTACTCGAAGTTTTTGTTTCTCCTTAACTCTCGAGTGCTCAAAATTTGATTTGAGTAGGCTGATGGTTTAGGTTTTCAGGTTTTAGCATATTTTGGCGAATAAGCTTTTGAAGACGAGAAGGTGGATGATGGATAGCTAATTTAGGAAATTCTGTTATAAAATTGTTCCCATTGCGTGTTAAGACAATTATGTCTATATTTCTTTGATCATCAAAGGGGGCATCCTCATATGTCGCTCTTTGCGTATTATTGTAAATTATATTTTATCAATGCCTGGGATTATGTTTGAGATTTTTTAACTTGGATATGATTTATTTGAAATATAATCACTGAAATTATTGTTTTTGAAAATCTGTTATTTCGCTCATATTCAAGTGCTTTTGATATTATGGATACCATCAACATTGTCGTATTTCATCACAGAAGTTAATACTGTGGATGACTGCAGCATCCATAGCACTTAGCTTTTAGCCTTAATATATGGGATGTTACAACTTGGTATCAGAGCATGGTTTTAAGAAAATTTAACTGAAAATGGTTTTGAAAACAAAAATTCGAGGAAATTAGAGTATGATTTAGGGTTGGGTTAACACTATAGTAACATACTTGTATTTGCTATATATAAGTTTGCGCTTTATCTCCATTCATTTATCTTTGATTAGGTTATCATTCTTTATCTCATGAGGTTTGAATACAGATATGGATGGTAGAAGAAGTAAAGTTAACCAAGAAGGGGGAAGCACCGAAAGGAATGCGGACCTAATGCAGGGTGAGGCAAAGGTCAGGCAGAGAATGCTGGTGCAGAAGTCCCACAGGCCCGAATGGAAGCCATGTATCAGTTTTTCAGGAATATGATGCAGGCAAGAGTCGCAGCCGGAGTGGTAGGAGAAAATGCCACAAGTGCAGGGGTTTTAGAAGTTCCAGTAGTTAATTATTTCACTAAGATATGCGGTAATTATGTGAAGCTAGGAGGGAAGCCATTTATGGGAACGGAGGATGCCATTGAAGTGGAGAATTGGTTGTTGCACTACAAAAGGATTTTTGTAGATTTAAGGCTCAGTGACAAGCAGAAGAGGAGGTTTGCATCCAAGTAGCTTCAGGGGACCGCATTGTTCTGGTGGAACAGTTTATCAGCGACAGTTGATGAGGAGACAGTAACCTGGGAGTATTTCAAGAGGAGATTTCAGGAGAAGTTTATGTCAGTAATGGCACAGTCAGCTTTGATTAGGCAGTTTGCTGAGCTAGTGTAGGGAAAGACGTCTATTGCTGAGTATGCCAGGAAGTTCGAAGAGTTAGCCTGGTATGGGTATGCTTCTGCAGATACCGTGTTATCAAAGGATTGAAGCTAGAATTGGCTACTTCTACTTTGTCTCATCTTAGAGATCCTTCATATATTGTTATGGCGATGGCTTTAAGGCAGGAAGAAGTCCTTGAGTCTTTGGAGAAGAGCAAGGCAAAAGTGGTCTAGGTTGGGCAGAGCCAGAAGTGGAAGTTCTTTCCTAAGAAAGGTGCTCAGAAGGGTGGAGCGTCCAAGAAAGCGAAGTCTGAAGTTGTCTTCTATAAATGCGATAAGAAAGGGCACTTTGCTAATGATTATCGCTCAGGGAAAATGAATGATATGGATAAGGAGAAGAATGTCAAATGTTTTAACTATGACCAGATAGGTCATTACAAGAACCAGTGCAAGGAGCCTATTAGAGATGGTAAGGGCAAGGTGTATGCATTGGAGCCTTCCACTTCCAAGCCAACATCCCAGGAGAAGGAAAAGTCGGTACTTGGAGGAACGCTTCAGATTCATGTTATGTCTGTTAGCGTTTTATTTGATACTGGGCATCGCATTCTTTTATATCTAGATGTTTGATAGATAAGCTTAACCTTGAACCCACATATTTATTTACTTACTTATGGGTTGCGAATCCAATTGGAGGGTATGCAACTCTAGGGTTGAGGTATGACCAATTTGAGTTTGACCTGTTAGGTCATACTTTTGAGTGCAGTTTGCACGTGTTTGATTTTGTGGGGTTTGGGATTATCTTATGTATGGATTGGTTAAGTGAGTACGATGCTAAGATATTTTGCCAAGGTAGGAAGATATCTCTTAGTCACCCGGATTGTAGTAATCGGATTGTTTTCACCATAGGGAGTTCTAGCCGTGTAGTGTTTGCTTTGTTAGGTGCATTGGATTCATATGATGAGATGAGTCGAGTTTTCGTGGTTAGAAAATTCGCAGATGTATTTGAGCCTATAGTTGGATTATTGCCGAAATGAGCCATTGAGTTTCAGATAGATTTGGTTCCGGGAGCAGAACAAGTGAGTAGACCGCTAAGTAGGATGACCCCTTTAGAGATAAAGGAGTTGAAGGTGCAGTTGGTGGACTTAGAGGTAAGCATTTTGTTAGGCCAAGTAGTTCGCCGTGGGGTGCAACGGAAGTGTTTGCTAAGAAGCCGGACGGATCGTTGAGGCTATGTATCGATTATCGTAAGTTGAATGAGAGGATGATAACGAATCAATATCCATGGCCTAAGATTGAAGATTTGTTCTACAAACTAAGTGGATTAAAGGTAATTTTACAATTGGATTCGGCAACGGATTATCATCAGCTTAGAGTAGTAGAGGATAGTGTAACTTTGACAGCATTCAGGACCAGATATGGATCGTACGAATGGTTGGTTATGCCGTTCGAACTGACGAATGCTCCATCTTTCTTTGTGGATTTGATGAGCCGGATTTTTCAAGAGCACTTGGATAGTTTATGCTGGTTTTCATAGATGATATATTGATTTACTCTAAGGATGAAAGAGAGCATGAAGTTCATCTTAGAATATTGCTTGAGATGCTGAGGCAGCATTAGCTGAAAGCAAAGTTTTCGAAGCATCACTTCTGAAAGAAGAAGGTGAAGTTTCTTAGTCATGTTGTTTCTGAGGAAGGTTTATCAGTAGATCTGACTAAGATCGAGGCAGTGAATAGTTGGAAGAGGCCCGAGAAAGTAACCGGGATTAAGAGTTTCCTTGGGTCGGCTGGTTATTATCAGAGATTCACTAAGGATTTCTCACAGATAGCAGCACCACTGACTAGGCTAATGAGGAAGGATGTGAAATTTGTGTGGACCAATAAGTGTAAGGAAGCATTTCAGAGTTTGAAACACTCATTGACCCATGCACTTGTGTTGGTAGTTCTAGAGCGGAATCACGACTTGGTAGTTTATACCAATGCGTGTGGAACATGATAGGAGTTGTGCTAATGCAGAGAGGTAAAGTGATTGCCTATGCTTTTAGACAGCTTAGACCGCATGAGGTCAGATATCCAACGCATAATTTAGAGTTGACTGCTGTGATTTTTTACTTGAAGGTGTTGAGACATTACCTTTTGGGAGAAAGGTTTGAGCTGTTTATAGATCATAAATCGTTGAAGTATTTTTTCTCTCAAAAGGAGCTGAACATGAGACAGTAGAGATGGTTAGAATTCATAGCCTCATATGTTTTTGGGATTGAATACACACCAGGGAAAGGCGATCGGGTTGTAGATGCACTTAGCAGGAAGCATCAGAATGCAGTGTTAGCAATGATGGCTGAGTGGAAAAATTTGGAAGCATTAATAGATTGCAGAGTGCAGCGGAGATCCGAGGTAGGGTTTAGTGGTGATATGATTGTATTGTATTGTTTGGAAGTTTAACCAGTTTTGATGGAACGAATTGCTTCTAACAGATAGAGGATCCAGTGTTAGCTAACGGATCAGCAAGCTAAAGCAAGGAACCAAGAGAGATGACTTGAAAGATTTCAGTCTTGACCAGAATGGGTGGTTGAGAACGAAAGGAAGATTATGTGTTTCGAGTGTAGGAAACATAAGAAAGAAAGTCTTAGATGAATGCCATCGTTCGAAGTTCACTATACATCTTGGAGGTACCAAGATGTATCGGGATATGAAGAGGAGTTTCATCTAGAAAGAAATGAAGCGGGATATTAGTTTGTGTTTGAGGCAGTGCTTAAATTGCCAACAGGCAAAGCCAAACACCAAAAGCCAAGTGGTTTGCTTCAGCCTTTGGATATTTTAGTACGGAAGTGGAATTCTATTTCTATGGACTTTATAAACGGGTCGCCAAGGTCGAACAGGGAAAATGAAAATATATGGGTCATAGTGGGAAGACTGGCCAAGAGTGCCCATTTCATTCCAGTTAAGTCAACTAGGACGACAATTGTTTTAGCAAGGTTGTTCATGAAGAACGTGGTTGGACTGCACGGAGTTCCTAGCAGCATAGTTAGTGATAGAGATTCTTTATTCACTAGTGAATTTTGGAAAAGTCTGCAGAAAGTTTTGGGAACCAAGCTTATGATGAGTACCGTTTACCATTTGCAGACAGATGGAAAAACGGAAAGAGTTAACAAGATCTTGGAAGATCTGTTGAGAGCTTGTGTTCTGGACTTTAGGGGATCATGGTAGGACCATCTGCATCCAGTCAAGTTTTCGTATAAAAACAGTTATCAGACTAGTATTGGGATGACACCATTTGAAGCTTTATGTGAAAGGCTATGCAAATATCCTTTTTGTTAGTTGGAGATCGGGGATAGGTTGATTCTTAGTCCAGATTTGGTTTGAGAAGCTGCAGAAAAGATTAAGATCGTTCGAGATAGGATTAAGAAGGCTCGGTCTAGGAAAAAAAGTTATGAAGATAAGAGACAGAAAGATTTGGAGTTCTCGGTTGGGGACCAGGTTTTCGCTGAAGTATCACTGATGAAGGGTGTGCTTAGATTTGGGAAGTCAGGGAAGGTATCTCCTATGTTTATAGGTCCTTTTGCTATTCTTGAGAGTATCGAGAAGCTTGTGTATAGACTTGAGTTACCGAGCAGTTTGGCAGGTTTCCATGATGTTTTTCCATATTTCTTATCTCAAAAAGTGTGTTAGAGACCCGGAAACTGCTATTGCTCGACAGTGCTTGATGATTTAGTGGTAGAATCGGACTTGACCATAGTGAGGAAGTTAGTTCGCATTGTTGTGAGAGATGAGAAGAGGCATAGAACCAAGATGGTCAAATTAGTCAAAGTCCAGTGGAGTGATGATGACAAAGACTGTACTTGGAAGTTGAGAGCAGGATTAGAGATACTTATCTTGACTTGTTTTGATGATATGTTTTACCTTTTTATTTTATTTTCCTTATTGTCTTTTCGAGGATGAAATTCTTTAAGGAGGGGAGTCTGTAACACCCTATTTTTTTGGTAATATTATTTAGGAGATTTGGTTAGATAAACTAAATAAAATAATGTGTTAATTAGGAGATAGAGATTTGATTTAATTAAGGTAGCCATGCCTTTTAACTAATAAATTAAATGAAGGGTTTAAAATAAATTAGAGGAGGGGTATTATAGGAAAGAGGCCATTCCTATATTGTCTTCCTTAGGCCATGTATTTCAAAACACACGTTCATTCTCATTTTCTAAAATTTGAAAAGCTTGCTCAGCCACCGTTAACAAAGGAAGAAGAAGAGGAAATTGAAGAAAAGCTTAAGGAAAGCAAATTCAAGTCGAACTCATTTAATTCTTAAGCTCCTTAATCATTACAGCAAAAGGTGAATACTATTTACATTTCTAAATAATTTTGGTTTTGGTTTTAAGGTTAATTTCGAATGATTTTGCAAAGATTTGCCATGTGTTTGAATGATAAAAAGATTATATGTACATGTTGATGATTTAAATATGTTCATCTAGATTTTATGACATGTTTTGAGATAAAATCCTATTAAATGACATACTTTACCTGGAATTTTTTTACGATAATCTAAATAGTTAATTTAGAGATGGGTATCGATTTTTAGAAATTTCTGAATTTTTGTGGAATTATTATGAATTTTCTAAGGAAGAAAAGGTTAATTTGGATTATAAAATTATTTACGGGAAGAATAATTATAGTTTGGATTGAAAAAATTTATATGTTGAAGAGATCATTTTATTTGATTTTTTGGAATTTTTCCAGAATTTTTCAAGTTGTTTTAATAGTTGTATAAAATTATTTGAGGCATGAGACTTAATTGTTTTACATAATTATGAAGGAGAAAGGGGCATTTTCAAAATTACTCATATTTCCAAATAAGGAAAGTTGGCAGCACTTTTGAATATAAAATTCTGGCAACTAATCAAATGCAGAAAAACAAAGCAGGTAGGGTACAAAAGAAATGTTTTAAAGTACAAACACATAGTCTTTCTTCTATTTCAACCGTTTCAGCAGAGCTTCCACCTTCATTCCGTACCTTCCTACTAGGTCGAAAGGATCAAACCTTTCATCTAGGTCAAATACCAAGGCATAAGGTATTAGGCAACTGGTACGTAGTGAATTGAAAGAGGACGAAAGGTTTAGGGACGAATAGCTATCGAAAGAGATGAAGTTTTGTTTTGGTTTAAAGAAAAATATGCCTGGTAGCTTTCGACAGAGAGCTTTCGAAATTGTAAAAAGGTTTAAAATAAAAAGTTTTCAATTAGTTTGCATTCTTGATTTAAATTAAACCTTCCGACTAGGTCGAAAGGTATAGCTTTCGGCAAGGCCGAAAGCTTAGTTGCCGCTTCCTAACCTTTCGACACAGATGGAGTCAAAGGTTATCTTTTGTTTTCTAAAGCTTGTAGTGTCTCTCCGTTGATTTCGAAAGGTTGGTTCCAACATCACCACTTCATTATTTTTGAATGGTTTCGAAAGGTTTTATAAAGGTTTCGAAGCAGTTGCTTTCGACTCCAATGTTTTTCTGATCCTTTTACATAATCGAAATGTTTTATGTCGAAACATTTTAAAGGTTTCAAAGTAGTTAACTTTGATTGGTTTTGAAAGGTTTTCCACCTATTTGAAATTAAACTCAATGTCTTCGAAAGGTTTTGAGTTACAATGCTTTCGAAAGGTCTGTTATATAGGGAAGGTACCCCAGGCTTTCGACAAAGTTGAAAGGTGAAACCTTTCGACTAGGTCAAAAAGAAACCTTCTGGCAATGTCGAAAGGTATAGTTTTGCATTGTTTTCAAAAGCTAAGGTTTAAAGGATTTAAAGGCGAATGTCATATGCTTTAAAGCTTATGAAAAGAAGGCTTTTTAAAGGCTTAGAAGGTGTTACGTTCTATGTTTTTGAAAGGTTGTTTAAGGGTATTAAACAAAGGTTTCGAATATAAGAATTAGGCAGATAGCCTAAATGTTTTAAGTTATAAAGGACTTTAACTCATTTTAAAGAATATACAATCCTTATTGAACATCATCAACATTATTTTGGGTAAAGTATGTATAACATGGAAAAAAATAGTTTACAGTAAAGCTAAAGATATATTTTCCTTGTATATATATGATTTGACGGACTAAATCATTTTGAAAAGGTTTCAAGGAAAATTTAAAGAAAAGTTAGCTCAAATATTGTAGAGTAGTTAGCTCGGATATTTTGAAGGGTATCTAACCCAAAAGAAAATTCCGACAGTTAGCTTATTCTAAATACGAACAGTCAGTCCATTTTGAAGGCAGTCATCCCAGAGGATGGTCAGTCTAGAAAAAACGGTCAGCTCTTGTTAACCCGCCTTTTGGAAATGCTGTGGACATGCGGATTTAACTAAATCGACTGCTCGTTTGTCGAAACTGGAATACGGTGGGTTTGAGTCAACTGGAAGGATAAACGGTCAGTCCTAGGTGGTTCGGTGTATAAGGCTCGGCCTAGGTGGTTCGGCAGGTACCGCTCGGCCAAGGATGGAAGGTCATGCATGGCCCGACCTAGGTGGGTCGGCCAAGATAAGACGGTCGGGCCTGGTTCGGCTTTGGAGTGGTTCGGCACTGGCGATTCGGCCTTAATGGGATCGGCATTGGTGGACTGGTCATATGGAATCGGCATTGGTGGTTCGGCCTCGAAGGAATTGGCCTTAGTGGATTGGTTATGTGGGAACGAGATTGGTGGTTCGGCCTCTATGGGATCGGTCTTGGTGGTACATCATGTTCTGGTTCGGTTGTCCTAAAGTGCATCGGAGGATGTGGCTTGGCTTGCCTGGGTCGGTAATGTTGAAGTGGTTTGGTAGGAAGGTAGTTCGGTGTTGATGGTGTGGGTCGGTCTGGATGGAGTGGTTCAGGTTGGCAAGAAGGATATGGTTCGATATAGTATGGATCGGTAGGAAGGCTAGGGCTTGGCGTAGAGTGGGTCGGCATTGGAGTGGTTCGGCATGAATGGTTCTAGCTTCCAGAGGATTGGAGCATTTCGATCGGCCATATGTGGTTCAGCAATCGTGGGTCGGCAATGCATGGTTCGGTCGTAGTAGGTCAGTCGTAATGAAGGATGTTCGCTCGGTTATGATCTTGATGGGCCTGAACTACTCAGGAAGCCTAGTAACTCGGGTTTTGCTTATAAATACAGCATGCGGGGCTTCAGAAAAGTGATCTTCATTATGTTTTCCTTCGTCTTCTACACTAAGGGCTGCTCTGCCATTGTTGTTGTAAAAACTCTGGATTGTAACTGTAATTGATTCTAACATTAATAAAAAGAAAATTTCTGGAGTGGACGTAGGTCAGAGTTAGCTGAACCACTATATATCCTCTGTTATTACCGCTTTCTCTTTAATTTTTAGTGTTCCTCATATTTATACTCTCTATATGCATTCTATCTGTGATTTGTGATTGTGATTTGGTGCTTTCATCTGGATTCGGGTGTTAGTGACCAATTTTGGCGCTAACAGCTCTGATATGAACAGATAGTTCATTTATTAGCATAACAGATCTTGCTAAATTTTTAAGGACAGTTAGTCCACCTTTTTTACCTGTTTTGGGCAGATAGCCCATTATCTAGCATAAAAGATATGGCTATAATCAATTTTAGGACAAATAGTCCAAAAAAGAGCAGATATCTCAGAATTTAGAATGGATAGTTCAGATTTTAGACAATAGTCTATTTCATTTCCCGTTTTAGCATAATGGATATTGCTATATTATTATTATAATCAATTGATTAACCAATTTGGCTGTAGGAAAGGATTTGTAAAATATATGTTTTGAAAAGAGATATTAGTAAGGGGAAACCCGTTTCGCTAAGCAGCATAGTCTCACTATTATTAATAAACTGAGATGTAACATAAATTATTTATACCAGGCTTTAAGTCTGACTAGAAGTTTTTGTTTTCCATTAAACTCTTGGGTGCTCAAAATTTGATTTGAGTTGGCTGAGGGTTTAGGTTTTAGCAGATTTTGGCGAATAAGCTTCCGAAGACGAGCAGGTGGCTGACGGATAGCCAATTGAGGAAATTCTGTTTTAAAATTGTTCCCACTGTGTATTAAGACAATTATGTCTATATTGATTTGAACATCTAAAGGGGCATTTTCATATGTCGCCCTTGGCGTATTGTTGTAAATTATATTTAATCAAAGCCCAGGATTACATTTAGGATGTTTGTAACTTGGATAAGATTTATTTGAAATATAATCACTGAAATTATTATTTTGGAAATCTGTTATTTTGTTCATATTCATGTGCTTCTCATATTATGGATACCAATAACATTGCCATATTCATTACCAGAAGTTAATATTGTGGATGAATACAACATTCATAACGCTTAGCTTTTGGCCTCTAGATATAGGATGTTAGACTGGCCCTCCGTTTATAGTAGTTCTGCCATTAGACTAATAGGATTAATTAATTACATACTTGTTATCTAGCATTTTAATCCGGCTATGTTCGAACTGATTAGGCAAGTTAGATTCGATTGTCATCAAGGCCGATAAGTCCAGAGTGATGATTTTGGGATCCAAAAGTTTAGTGTAGATGGTAATATAAAGCCTAATTGAATGGAACTAAGAGATATGCAATGTAGAACATTCGAAATATGGAATATAGTTCAACATAAAGGAGGGATCGGCTATAATCATTCTCCAACATAGGGATCGACATATTTCAACAAGAAAATGTAAGTTAATGGGAAATAATCAATATCTCAAGATCCATAAGTCCAATGCATATATTTTTTGCAAGCAAGATTTAGAGACCTCAGGAAGCCTACCATAGGGATCGCACTTCAAAAAGATGAAGCAAGACAGATCAGCTCTTTTCCCTCAATAGCGATCGAATAAAATCAAAAAACAAATAACATTGAAGCAAAGATCGAGCAATAACTCAAGTTCGACTAATCCAATTGGTATGAAACATGGAGGCTATGCATATTACAACATGGGAAAGCTCCCGAATGGATCACAAACCCAAATTCCTCCAAAATAGGAATCATTAACGATCCCTATTCCTTGGGATTTGGGCCATGCAACCCTCTTATGAGTCTATGTTGTTTTGGAGATTCTTCTATCGAATTTTCAGGGAAATATTTCATCATCTTCGTCTCTGAATATAGGCTTGGTTGTTCATTTTCGGGACTTTTGCGCTGCTAGTTACTTTGTACTCTATTGTAACTAAGGATTTTCATCTGATCCCTGTTGTACTCAATTAACAAAGTGATTAATAAAGGAATCTATTCCAAGTGGACATAGCAAACAATGTCGAATCACTATAAATTGTTGTATTTTTATCATTGCTTCAATTTTCTACTATTTGTTGCTTGTTTCCTCTGTTTTCATTTTATGTTCTTTATTTATTTCTATGTAAAAATTATATTGTGTGTTTGTGCCAATTTTTGATGCAAACATTTTAGTGCTTTCACTGAGAAATAGATTCTCGGCCTTTTTGAACCCCTTTGTTGCTACTGGATTGCATAAATCCCCTAAAGAGATCCATAATTACCATTAAGAAGCTCATCCATTTTATATAAATTTGCAAAAAATCTAAGGAAACTATCAACAATGGTTAGGAACAGCAGATTTGTATCTCAAACATGGAAGGAAACAAGAACGCTAGCATCCATCCAGGAGGCCTGAGAAATCTACCAGTAGATGTGAATGCTACCAATCCTATTGATGTCCAGAATCCAGCTAATTCCATCACAAGAGTTTATCTCCAGAATTTGATGAGAGAGCTAGTGGATAGCGGTTGATATTAGAATCATCATATTCAAGCCTCAATCTAATGCAACAACTATGTCAGCAATAGTATGGGAAAGCTAGAAGGGACCCAACCCTTATTCTACATCGGAGAGTTCTAGTTCATCAGTTGGGAAAGCTAGTGGATTATCACATAGAAGCTTCTGGACATCAATAGAAAAAACCAATTTAGTTCGTCGTGATCGATCAATGTTGAACCTTCATAGGGATGGTACCAATCTCTCCTCAAGAGGAGGAAACACGCCCCTTCATATTGGTGCATGACTCTTGAATCAACGACCCATAGACATCGACCGAACCATTCAAGTGAGGTAGAGAATGACTACCGCTTGGTTCCAACTATTCAAACGACAGGCTTGTCGACTATGGTTAGATAGCTAGTAAGACAGAGCTAAGGTTGACCAATGATTATTAGGGGATCTCGAGAAGCACACCCCGTTCACTAACAATATCTTATACGTAGAGTATCCAAGGATGTTCAATATGCCATCGATGCCTACCTATGGGGGAAAAATCGACCCCAGGCAGCACATCACGAGAAATGAATGGCTAATGGATTCCACACGAGCCAATGGTGCAACCTTGCATAGATGTTTTCCTATCACTCTCTTTGGAATAACAGTGATGTGGTTAACGAGATTACCCCCACGGTCAATTTCTAGATTTGATGATTTAGCAACAAAGTTTGTGGAGAAGTTCCATATGCATGCTACTCGCCCCAAAGATGTGATGTCCCTATCTAGCATGATCCAGGCTCCGGGATAATTGCTAAAAGATTATTTGGAGATATTTCATACAATCGTCGTATAAGTTAGTAATCTAATGACCATTCAATATTAACGATGGTATCGAGAGGGATTGTTCCGAAATCTGACTTTAGCAATTGGTTAGCAGGAAAACCGCCTGCAATATTGGAACGTTTCTTGCAAAAGTAGCTCAATATTTGAGGAAAGAGGAAGCTAGATGCTATAGGAAAAAGAATATTGTATGACTAGGTAGAGAAGGAGTATAGAGTAACATTGCAATGAATCAGTCTTGTGATAATTCCGAATAAGTCCAAGTAAATGACCAAAATAAACCGAGTCGGCAAAAGAAAGGAGGTGACCGGAACTGTGAACAGAAAAGAGATTCTGGAAGACGAAAGCCTAGGATTCCAATTATAACATCTACTCATCACGAAATACATCTTTAGAGAATATCTATTTGTCTACCTATAATAACATATGGTACATGAAGCCACCCTCGAAAGAATCAATGGAGTAGCTGAAGTGGACTGGAAAATACTACCGGTTCCACAAATGTTATAGTCATAACATGAATGAGTGTAGGCATCTTTAGGATATTCTCAATAAACTGATTCGAGAAAGAAAATTACTACAGTTTGTTAAAACCCCACAGAATGGCAAGCATGGGACATTTGACCCCAACCGAGGACAAGCTCCATACAGGGCCGAGGAGTCTACAGGACTGGTGGAAGATTAGTGATCAACACAATAGTCAAAGTACCACATCCAGTTGATATGAGATGGAGCGCTATGCTAGCACGATAAAGCATATGAATTTTGAATGTTGTTCGAGTGCAGAAGATGGAGCTTCGACAAAATAGCAGCATACAATGGAAAATGACACTATGTTCAGAAATAGAGATGCAAACAAGATGGAGGCATCAACGATCGAGCCAATGGTCATTTTGGCCATGATCGGCCTTTAGTAAGAAGGATCTTAGTTGATTGTGGAAGTTCCGTAAATATAATTTTCAAAAAGTCCTATGATCAGATGAGGATGGAAGCCAAGGATCTGAAATCGTCTAAAGCCCGCATTCATGGCTTTAACGATGCTTGGACCAAAGCTGTTGGATATGTTGAATTGGTCGTGGAGTTGGGAGAAGGTGACCGTAGAAGAGTGCAGATTTTACCATTTATATCTTGGATGTTGACTCTCCATACATGCTTTTCTGGGTCGACCAGCCCTGGCTGAATTTCGGCTAGCTCTTGCCTTATGTTGTTTGACTTTGAAGTTCCCAACATAACAGTATTGGAGTTATGCATGGTGATCGGGCAACCGGATGTGCCTACTACATAGCTGAATTGAGAGACGCTCAACAAAAGGAGAAAGGTATGGGTGTGGATAAGTCTCTCCGCATCCAAACCACTGAAGATTGACAATTAGCGCCTGGGCCTTGGCTCGGATGCCACAGTTGATTCTATAAAGACACAGATCCAAGGATGATGAGGAGCCCAAAGAGACCAAGGCTTCACCAACTGAGCTGACAATTGACATCATGGTTAGCCACGATGATCTATACCGGGTCCTAAAGATCGGATCAGAGCTAAGTCCTACGATGGTGAAAGAACTTGCTGGTTTTCTCCAAGCGAATCTTGATGTGTTCGCATGTACTCATTCTAACATATGTAGGATCTCACCTGCCATTATGAGCCATGCATTAAATATCGAACCGAGACAGGTACCGGTGAAACAGAAAAGGCATGGCATGGTTCAATAGAGATAAGCTGCCCTTAAAGAGGAGGTGGATAGACTCAACGGCAATGAGTTTATTCGTGACGCCCTCTATCTTAAATGGGTATCTAATCATATACTTGTGAGAAAGGCGGATGAAAAATGGCTGACATGCGTTGATTACTCGGACTTGAACAAGGCATGCCTGAAAGTTAGTTTTCCCTATCGAAGGATCGACCAGCTGGTAGACTCAATAGAAGGATATGAATTGCTATCTTTTACTATGTGTACTCTGGATATAACTAAATCACGATGCATGTTCTCGATTAGGAGTACACTAGTTTCATTATCGATGTTGGATTGTATTGCTATGTAGTAATGCCATTGGATTGAAGAATGCTGGAGAAACTTATCAGCACCTAGTCAACAGAACGTTCAAAGATCGGATTGGAAAGATGGTGGAGGTACACATGGATGATATGCACGTGAAGTCATGACGATCAAGCAACCACATTGGGGGCTTAGCAGAAATGTCTGATATCCTCTAATGTTATAAAATAGAGTTTAATCCTGTGAAGTGTTCGTCTGGCATTACATCAGGAAAGTTATTGGGTTTCATCGCCAATGCTCATAGAATCGAAGCTAATTCCGAGAAGATTCAAGCAATTCGTGACATCTAAGTGCCGAAGACCATCAAGCAAGTACTAGCCTAAATCGAAAGGTTATCGCCCTAAGTCGATTTATTTCTAGAGCTACCGATTAATGCATTCCATTCTTTGACTTAATTAGAAGAGGGAAAAGAAACTTTGAATGGACGCAGGATTGTGAAGATGCATTCTAAGCTTTGGTGAACCACTTAGAGAATTCTCCTATCTTATCAAAGCTGGTGGATCAGGAAGGCTTGCATATCTACTTGGCCATATTGGTACACACTATAAGCACCACAATTCTTCACGAGGAGAATCGAATCCAGAGACCGGTTTATTATGTTAGCAAGTAATTAACATGAGCTGAGAGGAATTACCCAAAGATAGAGAAATTGACGCACTGCTTGTTGATTACTTCACGAAAGCTATGCCCCTATTTTCAAGCTTATCCTAGTATAGTTTACACCGGTCAGCCATTACGACAGGTCCTACAGCGACCTGAGATGTCTGGAAGGTTACTCAAGTGGAACATCGAACTGGGCCAATTCAAGTTCACTTATCTCCTTCGAAGAGTCATCTAGGTATAGGCATCGACAGACTTTATAATAGAATTCACTACACACGATGATCTCCCAAAGAGCGGTGGAGCCCTTACCATTCGGTATACTGATGGAGCATCCAATGCTCATTGTTCTGGAGCTGAAATCGCCTTAGTAACTCTGAAAGATCGATCAATTTGATACGCTTTGAAGCTTGACTAACCTGCAACGAGCAATGAAGCTGAGTATGAAGCTATGATCGTTGGACTTAAACTTGCCAAAGAACTAGGGATAAATCTCTTGAGATATTTTGCAATTCACAATTTGTAGTATACTAAGTCAGATAAGATTACCAAGCTAAAGGACAACGATTCACTCTGTACCTTACCCAAGTCTAAGAGCTATTTACTGGCATTGAGTATTATGACATCACACACATTTCCTGGGATAAAAAAAAAGAAGCCGACTCATTGGCAATATTTGCTAGCACTAGGGATGCACAATAAAGGGGCTTGGTCTTAATCAATGTACTAGATGCTCTAAGCATAAATCCGATGGAAACTGACAGCGTACTAGAGACGAAGCTTAAGAATGAGTTGTGGATGACTTCGATTAAAGACTATTTGCTACAGGGAGTCCTTCCCGAATGGACGAATAAAAGGCGATAAGTCCTTCGCAAAGCTTCATGGTTTGTCATTCATAAAGAAATCATATATAGAAAGGGTTTTTCCATTCCCCTCCATCGGTGTATCGTTCATAATGAAATAAAACATAAAGGAAGTCCATGAAGGAGAATGTGGCCATCACACTAGAGGGCATACCCTAGCAAAGAAAATACTCCGTTATGGTATTATTGGCCGACTATCAACATAGATGTTGTTGATTGCACTAGGCAATGTGATAAGTGCCAAATGTATGCCAAAGATTCAAGAGCTCCACCGATGAAAATCACACAAATGGTCAGTACATGGCCATTTTCCATATGGAGCATAAATATTATTGGTTCCTTACTGATCCCTTAAGGTGGTGCGAAGTACGCCATTTTGAAAGTTGATTACTTCACCAAACGGGTCGAAGCAGAACCTTTAGACACGATCATGACAAAGAAAGTAATCAACTTCATCATCCGGATAACACTTTGTTCCATGTAATTGTATGAATCAAAAAACGAAACTTAAGCCTATCAAAGCAAATTTATGGGAAATTGACCTTAAATTCGGCCAAATTTTCTATCGTGCAAGGCTCAGGAGTTGTAGTAGGCAAGGACGAATCAGAAGTAACAATTGGGTGTTAGCCTGACCTACGGTTATGGGACTGTCTAAAACTAGATGAACCAGAATATTGCTCAGTCAACACAATAATTTGAACAGCATGGAAAGAAGTCTTATCACCGCTAAGTACAGGAATATTGGGCTGAACTTCCTGATGAGCCGATTGAGATTATGACTTATGTTTAGAAGATGAAGACCCCTTTGAACAATGACTTCTTTCCTAGCCATCCTCTCTCTACGCATACCCGATTCTGGACTGCGACTGGATCCGTACTGTGTTCACGAGCTCCTCAAATCATCGAAGTTGCAGGATTGAGACATATCACCCACAAACCAAAAAAGAGCGTATAAGTAACTATTGTAAAAAGATAGATGAAAATTGTGTAGTGAAGTGCGCGTGACTGTGAGTGTCCTAGTGTCCCTTCGGTGGACCTGTTGCCGCAGCCTTACTTATAGGAGTTTTCTCCCCTTTGCTAGTGGAAGGAAAGTCGTCACCACTCCTGATGGAGAATTGAGCCTCCAATACTAATGTTGGGGAAGTCATAAGTCGTGATATCATCAGGGATTGAGAGATTTGAGAAACCTTCTATCGAACTTTCTAAATGTTAGGAAGAAGACTCTTCACCAGCTGAGTTGATGACGAACTCTGGCTCTTTAGCACTTTTTCTCCTACGAAGTTTATATGCGAGATTTTATTCCTCCTCTTGTGGGCTTGGGTGATTGTGCGCCTTGTGATGGTTCAACCACAAGCACATTTCCCAGACCAGCATCAGCATCACCATGCTTGTTGGCCTAACCGCCTCTGATTTCACCCTCTTCGGCATCGTCCTAGGCTCCCTCGACTAGGGGCACAACAGGGCTATTAGTGTTGCCTTCTTATTCTGCCACATTTATTGCTGGTGCAATGCTGCTTGGAAGCCCGATGCTACGACCTTCTTCTAATAGACCAAACAGAGAGAACCATTAGCCAATCACAAGGGATTGAATGTCCCTATCCTCAATTGGAGTGGCACAAATTGTAGAAACCATTTCCTTTTAGATGTGGATGGACACATGTAATTTTCAAAGTATTATTTAGTTCAGGATATGACTTGGACTAAAGAATTTGAGAATAAAGTGAAGACAATACTTACGTCCTTCCAACAATCGCCTTGTGAAGCTAGGTGGACAACGAACGTAAAACTATTCGTGCTTAAAGATGCTGAGCTTGTTCCAAGCGCCAGTTAGAACTTGACATTTGGACAAAGGCTCGAGAAAAGTATAAGAAAGGCTTCATGTCCATCATTTGAAGTTGTAAATAAACCGGATTTCCTCAAGAGATGGCAGTTGGAACAGAACGTCCATAAATAGCAAGAAAGTGCCATGGAGAAAAGCATATATGTTAGGATGCAAGTAGGCATAAGCTATTCCTAAATAATTTAGCATTTCTCAGATGAAAGAATTGAAAGGCTGCATGCATCCAGCCTAGCACACGAATTTATTTCATACCGCATATCCTCCGGGGTAAATGAGCCCTGTCATTCACTGAAGGTACTAGGACATCTCCACAAAATCCCATATTCAGGGCATAGTCTGCATAGAGTGGGCTCGCCAATTTTCGAGGCCTATGAATCCATCAGATTGTTTAGAAATAAAGCTTCTTCTGCAGTGTCAGTGATAGGGCTTATATCTTTTACCGGAAGAATGGGACATCAAGGCAAAGGTCTCCCAATAGGCCAGAAACCTTCGGTTGCTCGATTTGACGATCAGGGGAGAGTCTGCAAGAAACAGTTGCAGAACTTGACTCAACCTCAAGATTGCTAAGTTATGAAGGTTGTCCAAAAGATACTGCAGCTAAACGCTTTGAACATTTGGAACCAATATCAACTAAACTGAATAGAAAATCGAGATTAGAAAATTTTACCTGTCCCCCCGTGCTAAGTATAAACTAGTGTGGTGCAGTGTTGTGTAGTATAGAGATCGATAATTCAAAATTAAAAGAAAAAGTAAATGACGAGACTTTGGATTCCGACCAGAGTGACCGTCATCGCTGGCCATCTCAGTTGGCATTTAGATTGATCGATTGCGTAAGCTTTGGGGTCGACCATCGGAATGTCAAAGTGTGAAGTCCATTACTAAAGTCCATATGTTAAGTTTTAGTTCATGTTCTAAGTCCCAGGAGTTTGGTCATTCAATTTCGAGTTCGATATTAGATATGAAAGTCCCGTTGTTCATATTGTCATATGTTCAAGTTTATTGGGATAGGATTGCTTCTAATTGTTCATACAAGTGAATAGATTGATTTTCAAATTCAATTCAAAGCTTAGAATCGGCTGGGTACCCATATTCGATCTCTCTATCCAAAAATAACTGATCCCTTTATCTAAACTATTTGCATTGATCCTTTTCCCTTATAACAACCGATCCCTCTCGTTAAGTCCATGACCGACCCCTCTAGCCACAAACACACCACTACCGATCCCTTTACTTGGCCGCATTCATAATTCTCCTAAAGCCAACATCACTGATCCCCCTCCACCATACTTCACCACGATCGATCCCTCTGTTTCCTTCATCCTTCACTCTTATTTTTCTCCTCATTTACTACCTTGCCGAACCTTGCATCGCCATCATCAATCTCATCTCCTCCAAACTTAACTCATGATAATCGCAAACAGAACCAATTGTTTCATCCCAAATCAAAGTCGTATACAAGCTATAAACCTACCTATATATATGTATGTATGTTAGCGGTGATGAAGAATGGCTTGGAGGTGATCAAGATTGACGAGAAGAGGAAATAGATTTCTATAATATGTTAGATTGCAATGGATTTTCTTTTAAAATTGAGGAAGGAAGAGGGGGGAAGGATTTGGCTCTAAGGAAAAATAGGAAGGGTTCGGTATTGAAGAGGATAAAAGAAAATGGAAATGAAGTGGATAAGTGACAGATGGAGAAGAAAAGTTTAGGCTCATATATGGGAAATGAGGGTTTGGCCCGCCTTTTCATTGCCCACAGAGCCAAAAGATTGGTTTCACAACATAGGGAAAGATCGGGTACCCAAGGGGGATCCATCCGATCCCTATCAACGTGCACATAAAAAAGGGAGGTTCGGTTATGAACCCTTTGTGCATGCAAGCATATACATTAAAATTATAAAATGCAATGAAATTGCATCTAACTCAATGAAAATTGGTGACGACTCGTAAGCGTACAATTGCGTGTGGGAATCAACGACAAGAACGTGTACCTGAATGTGCACGTGTATATTCTAAAAGTTCAATTTTTAGAATTAACGGAAATTGAATTCAAACCTAAAGCTTTCAAGGTTGAGACTGGATCAGATAACCAAACCTTACTAGTCTTATAGAACCGAACATAGATACCAACTGATGGAATATAACCCTAAATTTGTACTATTGAAAATCAACCAAGTGTCATGATTATCAAAGAGGGATACAACACTTTGGAAAAATAATTCGACAGAAGGATAGTGACTATTCAGTATACTGGATTGATTTCTTTTTGACGAATCAAACTTGCTTCGATTCAAAGCAAGTCATTTTCAGAACATGGAATACTTTAGGAGAGAAGTATTATCCAACATTTTGACTCGGCTATATTCAAACTGATTGGGAAAACTAGATTCAATTATCATCAAGGCCGATAAGTTCAGAGTGATGACTGTGGGATCCAAAAATCAAGTACAGATGGTAATGCGAAGCCGTGGTTGAATGGAATTAAGAAATATGTAATGTAGAATGTTCGAAGTATGGAATATAGTTCAACATGAGGGATCGACATATTTCAACCAAGCAAATGCAAATCAATGGGAAAAAATCAATATCTCAAGATCCATAAGTCCAATGCATATGAAATTTCGGAGCAAGATGCGGGGAACCTAAGGAGCTTACCTTAGGGCTCACATCTTAAAAAGATAAAGCAAGAGGGGTCTGCCTTCTTCCCTCAATAGGGATCAACTAAAATCAGAAAACTACTCACATTCTACTAATCCAATTAGCATGAAACTTGGAGGCTAAGCATATTACAACATGGGAAAGCTCCCATTGGGATCGCACTTCCAAATTCCTCCAAAATAGGAATCGGCACTAATCCCTATCCTTTAGGATTTGGGTCATATGATCCCTCTTATGAATCCATACTATTTTGTAGATCATTCTACCAAATTTTCAGGGAGATATTTTGCCATCTTCGTCTATAGATACATGCTTAGTTGCTTATTTTTGGGACTTTTACGCTGCTGGTTATTTTGTACTCTATTGTAATTAAGGATTTTCATCCGATCGCTATTATACTCAGCTTACAAAGTGATTAATGAAGTAATCTATTCAAAGTGAATGTAGGCAAACAATACTAATTCTGGCCAGCAGCTTCTAAAACTTAAAACAGGCATAACTTCCTAGCCGTAAGTCTGTTGTTCTACTATGACCACTCCATGGAAAGGGAAACCATCATCCTAAAGCAATGGAATTGATTTAATACCCTAAATATACTCCTATCAAAATTTATAACCCGAACAAGGTTTTCACGGTCAAAATAGTTGCATAGAAATTCGGGAAAAATCACAAGTGTGTAAAATGTTCGTAGAGTCATCCTAAAATTATAAAATCATACTACCTCATATGAATAAAATAGAAATATTTTACGATCCTTCAATATGTAAAATATGGGTCGTTACATTCTCCCATTTTGGATTTTTGCCCTCGAAATCCCCAAAAAATCCAAAGAATAAGCAGCCATAGTTATCCCGCATGCCTGCCAACCATAACAGCCATCACACATATCAAATAAACAACCATGCAATAAATAGTATAGGTGATATATCCTAGCATGTAGAACATGAACCTATCTAATATGATATACAATAGTGAAAGTAGATACGATAAACATTGGGTCTTACCATTCAAAGAGCTCTGAGAATCTAGTCCTTATGCTCTCCTCCGTACAATCGCCATCACTTCCGCTCGATAGTGCCTTAATTAGTTTTTCGTCTTTCTCCTAAGCTGTTTTGTATTGTACCCAACAATATAAACTGGCATATGAATGTAGAAACTTGTGGTTCTACCTCAATATCTTTTAGCTGATCTATTGTAATCATCATATCTAGATCATGCACAAAATTTTGTAGATAAGAGACATTAAAAATGTTGTGCACACCCACCATCTTCTGAGGTAAATCAACTCTATATGCCAGCTTCCCAATCCCCTCGATTATCGAAAAAGGATCTACGAACTTCGTCGCCAGCTTACCCTTTCTACCAAATTGAACTGCATTCTTTAGAGGAGAAACCGTCATAAATACCATATTTCCGAAAAAATATCCTAAATATCTTCGTCTTTTATCTACATAGCTTTTCTATCGATCCTAGTAAGCTTTCACTTGTTGTCGATCTCTAATCATATCTTGCTCAATTATCAATTTCTCACATGCTTCCCACCAACATAAAGGAGTGTTACCCAGTCTTCCGTACAATTCCTTATATGGATCTATTCCAGTGCCCGATTGATAACTATACAAACTCCACTAAATGAAAATGATAATTCCATGATCCAACAAAGTCTATAGTGCATGCTCGCAAGAGATATTCCATTATATGATTTCCTCTCTCAATTTGCCCATCCGTTTGTGTTGAATATGCGCTTATATGTATTTTGTTTGATGATAATAAACATATATACATTCGTTTAAATGTATTTGATAATATACTATTTTATTTTTCACAAATTAAATAAATATTTGCTGAATAAAATAAATAACACGGAATTTGAATTCAAACGAATATTTTATTCAAACAAATATTTATTACATCTTTGAATAGTACAATTTCAAGCTCTCACTATAACTATACAACTTTGATTACAATTACATCACATTTCATATTTACAGTTCACCTCACTACATATCACTCATTCACTCAACTCGTATTTTTATCTTCAACTGCATTCCAGTTTGAATCCAGCATCTGGGCAATCTGCAAAAATATAAACTAACGCAGTAAAATTGAAAAAGAAATATTTTTGCAATTCAAAAATAAAAGATAATTTTTGAAAATATGATTTGCCTCAGTTATTTGGGTTGTTCGTCATAATTTAAATTTGAATTCATCATACACGAACAACTTATGACATACACAGTGTATTACTGTATATGCCACAAGGCCGTGCACGCCGATATATACACTTGATTGATTTACAGGGACAGGCGAGCACAGGTCAAACCCAAATGAAAAACCGGGTTCAACTCACGTGCAATAACATTGAAAATCACGACATGAGCACAAGGTCAAACCTGAGTTGTGAAACTGGATTCAACACAGGTGCAAATTCAAAAATAAACTCAAATGCAATAAAATGGTCGGGAGTACACATGCCCAGACTCAAGCCAACATGAAACAAGACCAAGTCAGGCTACAACAGATGATTAAACTCAATGGACCATACTACAACAGGTCAAGACTGTGTACCCAGCAAATGCAACGACCAAAATCATCAATGAACAAAGACTCCAAGTCTACAAAATTGCATGCACACAGCAGTATCAAATACAATATGGACAGCAAAAGTGATCAACCTCAATGGACCAGACTCAAAGCACAAAAGTGCACAGCAACCTTCAAGTACACAGTAAACAAAGACCAATGAATCAACAATGATTGAAGACTGCAGCATCAATTAAACGACCAATATATATGCACAGAAGCAACTACAAACTACTCACGACAATGCACCAAAGTACAAAGCATGCACCAGTTCACATGCACTGGCTCGAATGTACATAACAGACTCTAAAGCCAGAAAAATGCATCAATATTTGTAAGTGACACAGCAAACGTGAAGCATGCAAGCTCGGGCACAAAGTAGTGGAACTGCAAATATCCAAGTACAGCATGAACAAGTCAATTACTACATAACACAGTAGTGCAAACACATCGAGTATGACACAGCAACAAGGCAACAGTGACTCAGATGTACAACATATCCAACTAGAAGTGCAACTACAAGATACAGCAAATACAAACTGCTACAACACTAAGTAAAGGACACAACAGTATACAAGTATCAGCAACAAATTCATGGCCGCGAAGAAAACACTCAGTGTCAAGGTCGAAGTGATAGTGAAATCAATGTTGAACAAGTCAAAAACCAAGTCGAAGTCAACCAGAGAAAATCATGAAATGAAATTTCAACAGCAGCAGTATTATCGAATATGACAAAGTCAAATTAAAGCCGTGCTCATCACAATTTTTAAAGCCGTGTCAATCAAGCAATCGAGTATTTACACAAATGAATTAGTCAAGGAAAAATCACGAGCATCCAAGTATAATCGAATGGCCAGAGCAAATAATTTGACAAATTCAAATATATTAGTATGAACGCAAATCTAGGGTTACAAACCCTATATAAAGAAATCATCATCGGCAATTTCATTCATGGAGTTCAATCAAGCATAACAGAACATCATAAACGAAAATCACATACCGAATTGAAGTCGAACTCCATCAAATCGAAGCAGCCGCATAAGCAACGAGGAATCAATCGATCAAGGCGACACGCAAAACATCACTGGATCGATCGAATTAAAGCCGGCGACTTCAAGCCCTAATTTCCAGAGCAGAGAGAACGAAAGCCCCAATTTTACAAGCCCTAATCTTAGAAAGAAGAAAACAACGGCCGACATTATTCTCAAGCAAAAAAAAGGAACCAGGCCGATAAAATAAAAAGGAGAAAGGGGACGCAAACTTTTAATTAGTGGGCCGATTCTAATAATATTATTTTGGGCTTACTTGTTTTAAATTAGGGTTATTTTGTTTTTAATTGTTTTAATTGTATTTTCTTTTTAAACCGCTTTATTTTTCTAGTCGTGTGACTAGGGGACAAGCTACGTGGCATAGCTTGAGAATTCGCAACTCGGTAGTTGAGTTGTGGCAGGGTTTTGAGCGTAGAGTTAGATTAGTCAATAGCGGGTATAGCGAGTTTACGTGTGTAAGCGAGGGACTATCTAATTTCTAGTAGAAACCTTGGGGGCAGCACGTAGGCAGGTTTTTGCCGAAGCTGGGTAAATTCTGTGTTGTTCTGTTTTATTCTGTTATTTATATTCTGCGATATCTGTGCTGCTATTCTGTGATCTGAATTGAAATTAATTTATAAGCTTCCGCGATTAATTTTAATAATTTATACCATCACCCTATTCACCCCCCCCTCTAGGGTGAAATCGATCCTACAAGTGGTATCAGAGCGAGGGTCAAAAGTCGTTTTTGTTTTAATTTTTTTTTACAAAAATCAATTTTTGTTTTAATTCGTGTTTTAAAAATTGGTTTTTGTTTTAAAATTTTGAATTTTTGAAATGGCTTCTTTTATTAATACTTCTGTTGAGGGTCGCTCCAATATTATTCCTTCTATTTTCGATGGAACAGATTTTTTGAATTGGAAACTAAAAATGGAATTTTATTTAAAATCTGTTAATATTAAATGTTGGGATATTATTGAAAATGGGTGTGATATAACAGATAAGAAAATTATCTCGATTAATGCTATGGCTATGCATGTAACATCCCGCCTTTTCGCACACTTTAAACCGACACACGTGCCAATTCAAAGCATACTCAAGGGCGGATTGTTATGGGGTAAATAAGAAAAACAGAGAAGAAATAAAACAAAACAGAATCTCACAGCGGAAGGATAAAATATAATAATAAATATACAGTTCAAAACAGTTTACAAACACTTGATTTGCTTTATACAATAAATATTAGAGTTACACATACCAATACAATCAATGCAGCGGAACAGTATGAGTGTGGTGCAATACTATATATAATAATAATATGACTCCTTCGTCTTCGTCCTTCAAAGCTAAAGTCTTCAATCCTGAAACGCTCGGACTGACCCGAGCGAATTTGAAAAGACATAAACACTCGAGTCAGAACTAAAAGATCTTATGTGAGTTAAATTAACAGAAATAAATATGAATGCAGTAACTCAAGAGATGCTCGGGATTTACATCTCCTAAGGATCCGTTAAACTATTTACTATGTAGTATATTGCGCTATTATAATAGTGTCTATTTGTAAAGTAAACTTACTTTTTAATAGCGTTAAGGGGTTACCCATATAGCCCTTGACACAAATAATGCCAATAGTCTATACAGTACCGTAATACCTCCTGATCGGGAGGCTACCAGAGGATACTCCATAAGTACGACACAAATAGAAACTCGTAGTAAAGGCTCGGTATGGTAGGTGACACGGCACAACTAGGAAATGCCAGGGTAGATATACCAATTGCTATCCAGGCTGGTGGAAACACGTAGCCGCAGTTACCGCCCACCTCGGACTAACTCCCCAAAATCAAAATATAGAAGTGGCCACTGAATCAATCCAAAATCAAAGTATAATATCGAAGAGGAGGGTCCGATCAGAGGAATGACCTCATTGGCCTGAGAATCGCTCATGTTTTAGCCACCTTATGCCAACTCACGGGAGTCAGGTCCACGTATTTACCTTACAGGAAACGTCGCCACCACCTACTTCATTCTGGAATCTCCACCGCGTATACGGTTAGTCAAAGTGGTTTTCGGTATCGACAGAGAGTATGTCCATATCCGATCCCGGTCTCTTTGCCAACCCATCGTTATTATAACACCGCGGTCATTTAAAAATAGGTTATACTTTAAAAATCAGAATAAACATTCCATTTCATAACCATGAATACGATATCATTTCAAAACCCAAAACCATATTTTATCACTTATCCCAAATATAATTCTTTTCCAAAATCATAATGCTTTAACTTCATAACGTCTGAAAATCAAATATTTTCAAAGCATAATATTTTGAAAATCATAATTTAAAACCATAACTTCTAAAACTTGAATGGTTTGGACATTCAACGGTATATGAATTAAATGGTTTAACTTAAATGTTACTTTGTAAAGAAAATAGTTCTCATGGCTTTACAAATACATTTCTTTATTAAAGTCTAAACCAAAATTTATATTATCTCTCACAAGTTCCAAAACCACTTCAATTTATTTATATATACGTATATCCATTTTGAGTATCAATATTTCAAACTAAAGTTGGATTTTATTCTTTCAACAAATCAATTGTTCTATTAATTAGTCTTGAATATTCATATAAAATCCATAAATAATAAGACTTCAATTTCTAGTAATAATATATATATATATATATTTCCCAATTCAAATTATACTAGAATATTCATTTCAATTTATTTCGGGAAAAATCCAATTATAAATATCATATCTTAAAATTTCCAAACTTAACATTTAAACATATGATATAAATTATTAAACTCCATTTTCTTAATTTTCTTCCATTTTTAATAAATATTTTTATACACCTTTTAATTTCAAAATTTTCAACTTCATATGTATATATATATGGAAGAAAAATATTTATACAATATAAAATTTAAGATTAATATAAACCGTATTCCATCCAAATCATAGAAATCACATTTAAATAGTTATATATATACCGCGGTGCCTGTATATAATTTTCTATCCTATGGTCAAGTGATACGGATATTTATCATTTCAATCCGCAATTTAAAAGATATAAAATTTTGCGGTTATATATCATTTCAAACCACAATCCCGAATGAAATGAAATATGCATGAAAATTTGCAATTTAATGATATACAATAAACATCCATTCATCAACATCATCCATCATCCAATCACAATCATCAAGCAATATCAATCAATAACAATTTATATTTGATAATATATAACAGGTAATAACTGGCAATTTTATTCAGATTAAATTTAACAACTATTAATCTAACAGTTTATATTCAGTAATAATCTATATAACTGTTAACTAGCAGTTTATAGGCAAACAAATAAATTCTAACTATCAATTAATACGCAATAAATAAATTAAATTAACAGTTAAATTTAATAAATGCAATTCAACAAATATGAGTGAAATAAACATGCCAAATACTCATAAATAAATTTCTATTTATTTCTAAAATTAATTTAACAAACATAAAAGCTTCTAGTAGTTGTGAGTGGGTTTAAGCACTCACCTTTGGAATTTAAATCGAATTTAAATTCAATTTAAACCCAAAAATTCGACGGTCTCCAAATCTGTCCAAAGCAGCGTCATCAGATTCGAAATTTAATTACGATCCTAACAAAAGAAATTTCGCGTAAATCCGAATTTGTATGTAAAAGTTATACGATAAAACGTGCTTGAATCCATCTAAATTAAAAACAAAATAAACCTGCCCAAACCAAGCTTGCCACGTCACAAACGAAAATGCTACCTGGCCGTGTGAAAAATAATCCATCTTCCCAAACAGTGAACACGCAACTACTAACAGCCGAACCCATGAACACATCCCTTTGACCGCCCTTTGACCGTGAATACCCATCAGCTCCGACCACCAGACCGCCTCTAACCACCACCACCTCGAAGCTCTTGCCACGCCGCCTGCATCTGTCCCCCTGCGCGCGCCCCTGGTGGCCTCCGCCGCCTCCACCATAACCCTAGGCCGAACCCTAATTCAATTATCTAGCACGATCTAGCCGTCAACTCGACCCACAAACCACATAGATCGACTCCTCTCAGTCCCCTCTACAAAACCCAGAAATGTTTTCCCGATCCGACAACTTTTGTTACGGCGATGATGAACGGTTGGGACTGTTTTGAATTTATTCTGGGTAAACGATAACTCCATTTGAAAAATGAATTCCACCATGAGATTACGTGTTTCGAGAACATTGACATATATTTTTGTGGAATTTTTCTGGAGATTTTGAATTTTCATTTTGTTTTTGAACTGACTGGATCTAGGGTTAGCCCCCATTGAAGAAGAAGAGAAGCTTGAAGAAATACGCGCAGATAAATGAAATTAGGCGGAGGCTAGGGCTGAATAGCTGGGTTTATATAGAGGGTTAGAGGTAGCGTAGATAGACCGTAGAATGAACGTGCGGAATAAACTATGGCCCAAAAAGCCCGCTATGCCTCCGGAACCGAATTTGTTAAATCTATATATCCAAATAGGTAATTTAAGATATTCTGAACGTGATGGAAAAAGTTTTACGTCCAAATTTGACCGTATGAAGAAGTTATGCTGAAAACAAAATTTCCAAATTGATTTCAAATTGATTTTATTAAAATTGATTTCAAGGCGTTTCACGCCCGTACGATCAAACGACAAGTCCGATCGATACGAAACTTGAAAACCTAAAATAATTCACCGATACGGATCCGATGAAACTGGTTTCGTCGAAATCCGAGTCCGTGGCCAAAATGGCTATTTTTATATTCATTAATTAAATTAAAATAAATTATAAAATCCAATTTTATATTTAACTTCTAATATTGACCAAATTTATTTCTTATATAATTCATAATCAATTGAAATGATTTAACAAGTTTAGCTGTGAATTAAAAGTGGGTAAGTATATCAATTTGCAGTGTTAATCTCTGCACTTCCTTCTATCTAGAAAATATAAATTAAATTCTCAAGAACCCAATTATTTAATCTTATACTTTTATACTCTCAACTTAAATCCAAAACAAAGATACCCTTTAACATGTCTATGTTTTCACTTTAATATCCGCAAATTCCTTTTTAATTCAATAACGTACAATTTAACGTTAAATTCCCTTTATTTATGCAATAAATGCAATTATTGAATCTAATACTCAATTTAATTTATAGATCCTGCTTCCTAAAATCTATATCAACAATAGGTCAATTTATAAATAAAATTAGCCTTAACTTCACCTAATAGAATTAACTACTTCATCTACCAAACAAATCTACGCTAATTGCACTATTAAATGAATTAATTGAAATTAAGTCTACCTTTAAAGGTATAAATTATAAATGCAGTCTCAATGAATTCATTTATTGATTTTAAAATCTTCCTATTTAGTGCATAGACATTTGTGGGTATAAAAAAAAAAAAACTAAATTATAATATTTCTTTTTAGTGCATGCTTAACTTCTTATAATGCCCCTTTTATTAACTAGAACACCCTAATAAAGCAAAAGTCTTTAATTTAGATTTATTTAAATCTATTCCCATTCTTAACCAAATAAAATAAATGGTTAATCTAAACACTTGTTATCCTTTTGTATTCATATTCACTAACAACATTATTAACAACAATGTTGCTATAGACTTTAATTAAATAAATTATATGAATGGTAAAATTTGATAATTATGACAAATGCCCAAATATGCATAATTTTCTCCTTGTTATTATGAATTCCATTTATTTCTTTACCAGTTGCCTTAGTCTTCTTAATTTCTATTTACTACCAAACTTTCTATTTTATTATAGTTTTAATATATTAATACTTAGGCATATCAAGTGCTAGTTTTATTATTCTGCTATTTCAATTAAATTTGGTATGCACAAATAAATTGTACATTAATTTATTCCTACAAAATTGTTTACATACATTCAATTCCCAATTTTATAGAAAATATATTTTAATTACTTACTACTTAATCCATCCATTATATATTCAATCCAAACATGCATTTAAACCTTTTTATTCTAAATAACTTATTCAATGTTAACATCCACCAAATACAATTTACTTCCATAAATATGGTTGCACTTAAATTCAGTTATTATTTCACAAATATTATTTCCTATTTATCTTCCAGTATTAATTTCACAACCAATTAAATCTTATAACCACAACTCAAATTTACGTTATTCTATCTATTGCCATATAAACATTTCAATCGTTAACCTTTAATCCCAGTTACTATATCTAACTCCTACATTTATTCTTCACAAAAATCCTAAGACTTTTAATTTATTCTAAATTAGATTAGAATTTATATAAATTTAATTCATCAATTTTAACGGGTCGTTACAATGCATTTATTATATTCCCATATTAATTAAGATAATTTTAATTTCATCTCTCATTGTGAAAATGCACAGGAAATCTGGAATACTTTAAATGCAATATATGATGCGAAAGTCAACAACAATGAGAAATCCTCCACAACCAACTCAGTTATAGAAATGTGCTTAACAGGATTTGTAAAAAGCAGTTGTGATGAGGATGATGATGATGGAGCAGCTGAGCTGGCGTTAATAATAAAGAAATTCAAAAGATGGAACAACAAATATGGAAATCCAGCTCTAAATCAACAATTGAAAAGCAGAACAATTAAAGCACTAGACAACTCGGAAGAACACGGGATCACTTGCAACAAACCCGGTGATATCAAGCCCAATTATCCCCGATTTCAACTCGACAAAGAAAATTGGAGAAATGCTACAGCCACGTGGAATAAAAGCGATAGCAGTGAGAGTGAGAAAGCAGATATGTGCCTTCATGGGAATATAACCGATAGCGACGATGACGAGCCAAGCGAGGTATCAAAACTTACTCACTCTGAATTACTTATTTATTTCCACGAAGTAAATGGCTGTTTTGAACGACTTAGGGAGAAGTATGCCAAACTTGAATCACAAAAAGACACTTTGATAGATTTAAATAAACAACTTGACCAATTAGTTAAAACCTATCAAAGTAGGATCCCTAAGTGTGATAAGTGTCCAACATTCGAAGAAGAAATTAGAAAATCAGAAATCAAAATAAAATCACTTGAAAATGAAATTCTGATTTTAAAAGAGAATGAAAACACTAGGAGAGAGAATTCTATTAAAAAGTGCACACAGTTGTTAAACGAAAATGAATCTCTCAAAACACAAGTCCAACAATTGTCAACGACTTTAGATAAATTTTCAAAAAGTGAAAAATCGTTGAATATGCTATTAGGAAAGCAAACTATTAATACGGTTAGACAAGGACTTGGATATAATAATTCGAAAATTATTGAAAGCAATATTAATCAAGTTAATTCTATGTGCACGATTTGTAGAAAATATGGACACAATCACAATAATTGTTGGTATAGACCCAAACATGTGAAAACTGTACCGATTTGGGTTCCAAAAGGCACAAATATAAAATCTCTCAAAGTTAAACAAATTTGGGTGCCGAAGGGAACAATTATAAATAGTTTTGGGTCTACACAAAATTATTTTTCAAAATTTTCTGCCACTAACAACCATGGACCTATAAAAACAAATAGGTCACATAAATCTTTTATCGTGTAGGTGTGGTGGCAGGCTAAGGAACAACAATAGTGTTCTCTGGATTTTGGCTGTTCCAGAAACACAACGGGCGACAAAGCAAAGTTTCTTAGCCTAGTATAAAGGTGACAGAATCACAATGGACAACGACGAAAAATATCGTAAAGGTAAAATAGGTAAAGCTATATTTATTTGTACGATATATTAAATGTGATAATCTGCACCATATTCTGAATTAAAATCAGCCAATATTGATTTGATGAAAAGATGATGATTTTGTTTCTGACTTATTCAACATAGTTAGCCAAGTATATTCTTATGCCAAAAACACTATAATAATCTCTAGATTCTTTGAATTACTTCATATCAGTTTGGATTAAAAATAGTGTTTTGTTGGATAATACAATTGGTGATAATACGGCTGACTCTATATTCACGGTTTTCGATAATTTACACGGCTTCATTTCAAATTCAAAAGAATGTCATTTAAATTGTTGTTAAAATTGAATTTGAAAGTTTTGGTGCACACTTCATGTTTTGGTCAATCAAATTCAATTGATGATAATTTTTGAGTGAAAGAGAAATTCAGATGCAGATTACACTGGTAATCTAGTTGATAGAAAAATTACTAGTGAAACGTAATTTTTGAGACATTTAGTAACTGCATCGTTTTTCAAAGAAAATATCTGCATATTCTTCATTTCAAATAATTTTCAAATAGCAGGAAATTTTCTTTTAAAACCCCCTGGAGAAAATCATGTTTGACCATAATTTCAGATTAGTCATTTTTTGAAAAATTAATTTCATAATTATTTTTGAATTCGATTTTAAATGACCATTTTGACTAATCTGACTTCCTAATGTTTATCAAAAAGAAAAATAGTGATTGAAAAAGTGATGAGTGTTAATATTGATCAAATATTATGACTTGAGACGGTATAATTAATAAATTTCTTTAGAAATTTAAACAAGAGTTATAAAACTTTTTGTTGGTAAAAAATTCCATGACCATCTCTATATCTATCATATTTCTAACAACCATCACTCATAAAAATTCTATACAGTTTGTCGATATGTGGTACTTTAAACAGGAATCGTTCGTTTTTCATTTTCACATTTTAAAAAAAAAACAAACAAATAAATAAATACCAAAGTATTCACTCTCATTTAAAAGTCCTCACGGTTATGCATGGGTGAATTACTTGGAATTTGTTATGTGCTTCCATGCTCATTTAAAAGTCCTCGCGGTTATGCATGTATGGAACGCATATCAAAAGTTGATTTGTAAAATAAACAAGTTGATTCTAATCCCATTTAAAAGTCCTCACGGTTATGCATGGTTAGAAGATACTTGAATTCATTTTTTTTTAAAATAAAATTGGAATACTACTAATCTCATTTAAAAGTCCTAACGGTTATGCATGGTTAGTAGATAAGCAAATTCCTGATATAAATATACCACAAATAGACACAACTGTATGGTTTTATATGATGACATCATTTCCATCATTCTAAAAGTGGAATATGCGCCTAACAAAATATTTATGATTTTTGTTTGATTTTTTATTGAAATTTAATATTTATATTCAATTGAGTTTTAATGTTGAATTAATATCGATCACTTTATCTCTATTTTCTCTAACACTACTATTCTTTTGCTGATAACAAAAGGGGGAGAGAAAAGTTAAGATTTTGTCAAATAAAATCAAGCAAAGGTCAAATAATTTTCTATTTGCATCTAGGCTCATTTGCATATTTTTATTTGTATGCATATATGTAGGGGGAGTATTGTGTAGAGAGGGAGCATTTAAATAGGGGGAGCAATTAGAGCACATCAATGATCAAATACATTTAACATATTCAAAATCTTAAATATATGTTTGTTATCATCAAAAGGGGGAGATTGTTGAATATGCGCTTATATATATTTTGTTTGATGATAATAAACATATATACATTCGTTTAAATGTATTTAATAATATACTATTTTATTTTTCACAAATTAAATAAATATTTGCTGAATAAAATAAATAACACGGAATTTGAATTCAAACGAATATTTTATTCAAACAAATATTTATTACATCTTTGAATAGTACAATTTCAAGCTCTCACTATAACTATACAACTTTGATTACAATTACATCACATTTCATATTTACAGTTCACCTCACTACATATCGCTCATTCACTCAACTCGTATTTTTATCTTCAACTGCATTCCAATTTGAATCCAGCATCTGGGCAATCTGCAAAAATATAAACTAATGCAGTAAAATTGAAAAAGAAATATTTTTGCAATTCAAAAATAAAAGATAATTTTTGAAAATATGATTTGCCTCAGTTATTTGGGTTGTTCGTCATAATTTAAATTTGAATTCATCATACACGAACAACTTGTGACATACACAGTGTATTACTGTATATGCCACAAGGCTGTGCACGCCGATATATACACTTGATTGATTTACAGGGAGAGGCGAGCACAGGTCAAACCCAAATGAAAAACCGGGTTCAACTCACGTGCAATAACATTGAAAATCACGACACGAGCACAAGGTCAAACCCGAGTTGTGAAACTGGATTCAACACAGGTGCAAATTCAAAAATAAATTCAAATGCAATAAAATGGTCGGGAGTACACATGCCCAGACTCAAGCCAACATGAAACAAGACCAAGTCAGGCTACAACAGATGATTAAACTCAATGGACCGTACTGCAACAGGTCAAGACTGTGTACCCAGCAAATGCAACGACCAAAATCATCAATGAACAAAGACTCCAAGTCTACAAAACTGCATGAACACAGCAGTATCAAATACAATATGGACAGCAAAAGTGATCAACCTCAATGGACCAGACTCAAAGCACAAAAGTGCACAGCAACCTTCAAGTACACAGTAAACAAAGACCAATGAATCAACAATGATTGAAGACTGCAGCATCAATTAAACGGCCAATATATATGCACAGAAGCAACTACAAACTACTCACGACAATGCACCAAAGTACAAAGCATGCACCAGTTCACATGCACTGGATCGAATGTACATAACAGACTCTAAAGCCAGAAAAATGCATCAATATTTGTAAGTGACACAGCAAACGTGAAGCATGCAAGCTCGGGCACAAAGTAGTGGAACTGCAAATATCCAAGTACAGCATGAACAAGTCAATTACTACATAACACAGCAGTGCAAACACATCGAGTATGACACAGCAACAAGGCAACAGTGACTCAGATGTACAACATATCCAACTAGAAGTGCAACTACAAGATACAGCAAATACAAACTGCTACAACACCAAGTAAAGGACACAGCAGTATACAAGTATCAGCAACAAATTCATGGCCGCGAAGAAAACACTCAGTGTCAAGGTCGAAGTGACAGTGAAATCAATGTTGAACAAGTCAAAAACCAAGTCGAAGTCAACCAGAGAAAATCATGAAATAAAATTTCAACAGCAGCAGTATTATCGAATATGACAAAGTCAAATTAAAGCCGTGCTCATCACAATTTTTAAAGTCGTGTCAATCAAGCAATCGAGTATTTACACAAATGAATTAGTCAAGGAAAAATCACGAGCATCCAAGTATAATCGAATGGCCAGAGCAAATAATTTGACAAATTCAAATATATTAGTACGAACGCAAATCTAGGGTTACAAACTCTATATAAAGAAATCATCATCCGCAATTTCATTCATGGAGTTCAATCAAGCATAACAGAACAGCATAAAAGAAAATACATACCGAATTGAAGTCGAACTCCATCAAATCGAAGCAGCCGCATAAGCAACGAGGAATCAATCGATCAAGGCGACACGCAAAACATCACTGGATCGATCGAATTAAAGCCGGCGACTTCAAGCCCTAATTTCCAGAGCAGAGAGAACGAAAGCCCCAATTTTACAAGCCCTAATCTCAGAAAGAAGAAAACAACGGCCGGCATTATTCTCAAGCAAAAAAAAGGAACCAGGCCGATAAAATAAAAAGGAGAAAGGGGACGCAAACTTTTAATTAGTGGGCCGATTCTAATAATATTATTTTGGGTTTACTTGTTTTAAATTAGGGTTATTTTGTTTTAAATTGTTTTAATTGTATTTTCTTTTTAAACCGTTTTATTTTTCTAGTCGTGTGACTAGGGGACAAGCTACGTGGCGTAGCTTGAGAATTCGCAACTCGGTAGTTGAGTTGTGGAAGGGTTTTGAGCGTAGAGTTAGATTAGTCAATAGCGGGTATAGAGAGTTTACGTGTGTAAGCGAGGGACTATCTAATTTCTAGTAGAAACCTTGGGGGCAGCACGTAGGCAGGGTTTTGCCGAAGCTGGGTAAATTCTGTGTTGTTCTATTTTATTCTGTTATTTATATTCTGCGATATCTGTGCTGCTATTCTGTGATCTGAATTGAAATTAATTTATAAGCTTCCGCGATTAATTTTAATAATTTATACCATCACCCTATTCACCCCCCCTCTAGGGTGAAATCGATCCTACAGTTTGTAGGTAATAAGCCGTACTAAGGTGCGGTTCAGTCCCTAACGCCTCTTGTAAGCTCTCACAAAATCTACTAGTGAGCAATGGATCTTGGTTACTTACAATGCTTTTCGGCACATCATAAAATCATGTTATCCACTTTACATACAACTCCGCCGGCTTGGATGTCATTCTACTTGACTTGACGGGGATAAACCTCGCATTCTTGGTCAACCGATCTACTATGATCCAAATATCATCATACCCTGCTTAAGTCCTTGGCAATCTGTATAAAAATTCCATCGATACTTGCTCCCATTTCTGCTCTGGAATCTCTAATGGTTACAATTATCCATTAGGTATATTTTGCTCTACCTTTACCAATTGGCAGTTCATACACTTAGAGCTAAATGCCCCAGAATCCCTCTCATGCCTTCTCAGTGTAAGTTTGCTTCATATCTCGGTGCATCTTGTTATCACCGGGATGAATAGTAAATCTAGAATGATGACACTCTCTTAGCAACATTAGGAACAATAGACCTCTCATCTTTACGAAGCCATCCTTCTAGGTTGAGTTCGTATTGATTCATATCTTCATATACTACTCCTTTCTCTATCATCGTTATGATCTCCGCTTGCCTAGCATCTCGCTTCTGACTAGCACCGATCCTTTCTATGAAATTAGATCTAATCGATAAACTTGCTAAAATTTAAGGTTCTAACGGGCCTAAAATCAAATTCGGCGATATAGCCTATCTTCTTCCATTCAAAGAACATTCCTTCCAAATTAGCATTTCTTCTACTTAATGCATTGGTGACCATATTTCCTTTACCTGATGTATTGGAAATATCGAAAACATAAGAAGCTAAGAACTCTAATCACCATTGCTGGCGAAGGTTGAGATCTTTCTAAGAGAATAGGTACTTTATGGATTTATGGTCTGTAAACGGCTCAAACCTCTCTCCCAATAGATAGTGCCTGCACATCTTCAAAGTAAAAACAATTGCCGCCAACTCCCAATCGTAGGTCAGATAATTCCTTCCATGCAGCTTCACCCGTCGATTAGCATAGGCAATAAATTTTCCTTTTCGCATCAAAACTGCCCCCAATCCAGCACCACAAGCATCTGTGTATACCATCAGCTCTTCGTTCCTACTTGGAATGGTCAACTCTGGTGCAGCCATCAACCTCTCCTTTAGAATCACAAACGCATGCTAACACTTTGCATCTAAACATATGGTTGATTCTTCTTCATTAATTTGGTCAACAGTGCTGCTATCTTTGAGAAGTCCTTTATGAAGCGTCTATGGTATCCCGCCAATCCTTGGAAACTCCTCACATTTGTAGCATTTTTAGTCTAATTCCAACCTTGGATCGCTACCACCTTCACAGGATCCACTACAATGCATTGTCTTGACACGAAATGACTTAAGAATCTCACTTCTTCTCTCTAGAAGTGACACATAGGGAAATTCGCTCTCAATTTATGTTTCCTCGATATCTCTAATACAATCCTCAAGTGCCTCTTGTGCTCCTCTTCATTTCTAGAGTAGATCATAATATCGTCCACGAACACAAGTACAAACTTATTCTACTGATTTTTGAAAACCCAATTCATGAGATCCACAAAGTATGTTGAAGCATTGGTCAACCCTAATGGCACCACCAACCACTCATGGAAAACTGACATATGAAACATAGTAATAGGCACAATCTCCTTCGCTACTATAAGCTGCTGAAATCTCATTACCAAATCCATTTGAGAGAACAACTTCGATCATGCAGCCGATCAAAAAAGTCATCAATACGTGGAAGTGGGTACTTGTTTTTCTTTTGTCACATTATGTAGCTCACGATAGTCCGCACATAACCTCAAAGAGTTATCCGACTTAGTTGCGAATACAACAGGTGTGCGCTACTCAAATATGCTTCTTCGAGTGAACCCCTTCTCGATAGGTCATTCACTTGCACCTCCAATTCCTTCTGCTCTCTAGGTACAATACGCCTCAAAGGCATGGCTATAGGTCTGGGTTCCTTCACCAAGTCAATTTGAAACTTGATCTCTCTATGTGGCAACAATCTAATCACTTCTTCAAAGACATCCAAATACTTTCTAGCAATCCGCACAAATGACAACCTCTCCTGTGGAACCTCAAGTGAATATAGAAAGCTAACCATTATCCCATCCTTTAGTGGACAGCCAACCACTACCGTTCGCTCATCCACATCTCTAAAGGATAGTGAGTAGGCATAAACCACTCATTAATTACCAAATTCAATCAATTTGTGCGTAGATCTAATTCGAATAGCGAAGAAAAGCGCTCCAAATCAAGCAAATTAGCGATCTCTATCTTCAAGTTAGCAATATAATCACTATTCAACAATCTATTTTGATTTAGAGAGAACTTTAGATGAATTAGAATGAATTTAAGACTAATTAGGTTTTAGATATGATTTGGAATGAGAGGGGAACTTTTAATTTGACTCTCTAGCCCTCTATTTATGGTGGTTCTTCAATTAAACCAATGGGCTTACTATTGGGCTTAGTTAACTACACACTAATTTTGTCTAGTAGCTTTTAAAACTTAAAAACAGGCATAGCTTTATAACCGCGAGTCTGTTTTTCTACTATAACCATTCCACGAAAAGGGAAACCACTATCTTGAAGTAGTGGACTGGTGCGAAACACTAATTCATCAAAACTTATAACCCAAACAAGGTTTTCAGGGTCAAAATGGTCACATGGAAAGGGGAAACATCATATGTATATAAATGTTCCTAAGAGTCATATCGCAAAACTATAGAATCATACAACCTCATATGAATAAAATACAAATATTTTATAATCCTTCGATACATAAATAATAGGTCGTTACAACATCCATCGTCCATAATTACATTTACCCACTTAATGCATTGAATATATGATACTCAAATGACCCCATTGCAATAGTCAAGGACTAATAAACGTCTTGGTTTTACGGTACTCGAATCCATGCCAGTCAGAAGGCCAGGAAATAGACTATTATCGCATCAATCTAGGGTAAATAGATCGAAACATTCGTATGATCTAGGGGATCATCTCAAATCCCAAGTTAGCGTCCTCACATACCCCTACATCACCTGTCTTAAGTCATCACGGTTGGGAAATATTCTAGATAACCAATCGTTAGTCGTAGAATATCATCGTTTATCCTGTAACCTTCCTCCAACATCTCTTTAATCCGCTTACTTTGCATCCAAAGTGTAGCTATCCATTGTCGAAGCCATCACTTCTCATCATTGAATCTCCATCGTTAGGTCACAAGTGGCCTTTGTGGAAAATCATCAAAAAGGTCAATGGAAAACTCGCTTCATGGTTGGCCCAAAGTCAATCCCAAAGTAACCACCATCTTGGTCCATAGTAGATCCTTAAAATTTAGGCCCGAAGTCAAGCCTAGGTAAATTTAGAAAATGCCCCAAACACGCTCAGGGATCGGTACCGATCCCCGACTTGGCTTATTTTTGTTTTCTCTAAAAATGCCCAAATTCAAGAGAGTTTCTACCCTTCTAGCCAGAAGCAATCCAACACTGATCCATACTCCCAAAGTCACCATCGATCTACCAATATCTTGAGCATACGAACTACAAATGACTTGAAATTAGAAACATAGCGCTATAGGGGCCCTCCTTGTTACTCCATATCGATATCTCCAAGTTTGGAACAAAACTCATGGATCGTCATCGATCCATGAGCACTGGATCATCACTGATCCATGACCACCAAATTGTCCCCACCGATCCATACCACTGATCCCACGCTTCACCTACAAGCTCTAGCACACTTCCTCATGCTCCAAAATGATTTGCAAGTACAATGGGCTAAACTACGTTCATCAGTACCGATCCATGGAGACAAACCCACACTTAGCCTAAATCGTGTGATTTTGGCCCCACCTCCTTGCCACTCATATTCCCATGCCCTGATCCATAACTTGCTTCCTGAGTCCATATTCCAAGCTACTCCACCGATCGATTCTTTGATCCCCCACTGATCCATGCTATGGATTCCTACCAATCCATAATTTAAGCACCCATATCTCGATTGTCCAACTCCAAACAACTTGAAACTTGGAGGCAATCTCTAGAGACCATCCTTGTCGCCTTCTATCAATCACATCCTGATCTGAGCATCTTGGGTTTACGGATCATCATCGATCCATGATGATGGATCATCACCCATCCATATGTTGAATGCCTATATCTTGACGTACTAACTCTAATTGATCTGAAATTTGATGTGCAACCTTATGAAGCCTTCCTTGTTGCCCCATATCGATCGCACATCATTCTGACCACTTTAAATTTCTAGGTTATAGATGATCCAAGAACCGATCCTAAGTCTAAATCACCATTCGATCGGCGTTTTCAACCATTCAAACATCTAACAATAAAAAAAATATCATATACAAGCAATAGCAATAGCAATAGCAATAGCAATAGCAATAGCCAAACATTCAAATATAACCATTTTAAATAAATCTAAATCTAATGTTAAGGATCTATAAGAACACACTTTTGTAAATCAAGTCCAAATTGTCTAAATTTCACATATATGGTTAATTATAGCCTAAAACATTTATAAAGAATTTTATATGATTTTTAAAACCTCATTTAGGGTGTATAATAACCTAATTAGCTAGTATGAGATCTAATCACTTACCTTAATCAAAAACAAGATCCAAATCCCTAATGAAAAGTAGAAGGCATGGAATCCAAGGCTCCTCCAACAACAAATCTCTATCAAGTACTAATCACGCTATTCTCCTACTAAAGATGTAACTTGGCTAATTAAGGTAGGTTTAAATGTTTCTTTTCGGTCAGTGGAGGTTAAAAATGTTTTTTAAACTATTTTCGGGGGTTGTGAAATGATGGGGATGTGGTCCCATCAGCCTCCACTTGCTCCAAACCCAAAATGAGTCACAGGTCTTAACACTAATAACCCTAGGCACCCACATAAGCTGTTCAGAATCAAATAAAACTTCAAACATTCATAACTCTCAAAACGGTTATTCTGTTTTTCTAATATGACCACTCTACGGAAAGGGAAATCATCTTCCCAATCTAATGGAAGTGTTTTCAGACCCTAACTCAGTTTTTATCAAAAGTTACAGGCCATAGAAGATTTACAGGGTCAAAATGGTCGCACAAAAATTCAGCAAAAATAATAGATGAGGAATATGTACCTAAGAGTCGTTTCCCAAATTATAGAATCGTACAACCTCATAGAAAATAATATAAATATTCTACGATCCTCTAATGCATAGAATAAGGGTAGTTACATTCTCCCCATAGAAATTTCAAACCCGAAATTTAACAGTAAAGTCAATAGGGTCATCCCACATGCCTAGCGATCAAATATAAACGTAGGCAACCATCACATATCAAATATGCACACATAGCAATAAATGAAAAAGGAAACATCTAAGCCTATCCTAGCATGTAGAATACCATGTCGTGGTATATTTCATGATAGCATACATTAAAGTAAAAGCGATAAATAGAAAGTCTCGTTAAGTAAAGAGCTCTAAATATGCCATCCTTATGCATTCCTTTGTCTCCCAATCGCAAATGCCTTCACTATCACTCCAATGAACTTTCACTAACTTCACCATCTTCCTCCCAAGCTGCTTCATGTCAAGTCCAATGATGCGAATGGACTTAAAAGGTCTTGAATCTTCTGGCTCAATCGTAATATCATCTAACTGCTTCGGTGAAATAGTTACACCTAAGTCATGCACAAATTTCCGTAAGTGAAAGACATGGAAGACATTATGCACTTTCACCATCCTTTGAGGTAAATCGACTCTATATGTAAAGTTCCCAATCCTCTCTAGTATCAAAAAAGCACCAATAATTCTCGGTGCAAATTTCCCTTTACTACCAAACCGAATGACATTCATGAATAAAGAGATATTGACAAATACCATATCACCGATAAAGAACTCTAAATCTCAATGTCCCTTATCAGCGTAACTTCTTTGTCTTTCTTGGGTAGCATTAATCCTTTGTCGGATGATCTCAATCTTCTCAGATATTTCTCTAACCATATCTGGCCCAAGTATTGATTACTTGCCTGCTTTCCACCAACACAAAGGAGCGTTGCATGGTCAGCCATATAATACCTTGAATGGTGCCATACCAATGCTAGACTAAAAACTGTTGTTGTATCCAAATTCCAGAAGCTATAAGTGATTATCCCATAAGCATCCAAAGTCAGATATGCAAGCACGAAAGAGATCCTTTAAGGTACGATTCACTCTTAGTTTGGCCATCAGTTTGAGGGTGATAAGTTATGCTAAGGTGCGGCTCTTTCCCTAACACTTCATGTAAGCTCTTCCAAAATCCACTAGTGAACAATGAGTCTCGATCACTCACAATACTCTTAACATGGGATTGTACTACCTACTTCACATACAAGTCATTCAGTTTGGTTGTCGTTCTATTTGACTTGATGGGTATAAATCTGACGCTTCTGGTCAATCAATCAACGATTACCCAAATGCTATAGTACCCTGCTCAAGTCCTTAGCAGTTCGTCGATGAAATCCATCGATACTTGTTCCCACTTCCACACGATAACTTTTAGTGGTTACATCAAACCATTAGGTGTCTTCCACTCTGCCTTAACCAACTGGCACTTCATGCACTTCGAGATGAATGTCCCAATGACTTTCTTCATCCCTTCATGATAAAAGGACTGCCTTATATCACGTTACATCTTATTACCGTGGAGGTGTATAGTCAATCTCGAATGGTGGCACTCTTTGAGCACCTCATCATTCAACCCATTGACAATCATAAACAAACAATCTTTCGTACTTACGAAGCCAACCATCTCGGTTGAGTCCGTACTATAGAATATCCTCAGACTCTACTCCTGTTTCAGTCTTAGCAATGATCTCAGCTAATCTATCATCGTGCCTCCGACTAGTACCTATCCGCTCAATCAGAGTAGGTCTAATAGTCAAGCTCACCTACATCTCTGCCCCTAGGTCGCATCTAGGTTGGAAATCATAACCAGTAATATACTCTAACTGCTTCCACTCTAGGAACATAGTTTCTAAGTTGGCATGTCTCCTACTTAAGGCATCAGCAACTACATTACCTTTCTCGAATGTATGTGTAACGTCAAAATCATAAGAGGCCAAGAACTATAGCCAACGCTGTTGGTGAAAGTTAAGATCCGTTTGTGAAAAGAGGTACTTCAATGATTTATGGTCAGTGAACAGCTTGAACTTATCTCCTAAAAGATAGTGCATCTAAATCTTTAGTGCAAACACAATCGCCACCAACTCTAAATCATAGGTTGAGTATTTCTTCTCATGCGGCTTCAGTTGTCGACTAGCATGTGCAACAACTTTGCCTCTCTACATCAATATCGCCCCTAGTCTGGTACCACAAGCATCAAGGTATACCATTATCTCCTCATTCCCAGTCGGAATAGTTAATACGGGGCACTTATCAAATTTTCTTTCAGACTTACAAATGCATGCTCACATCTCGCATCCCAAGAAAAAGTCTGATTTTTTTTCGTCAAGTGAGTCAAGGGTGCCGCTACCCTAGAGAAGTCCTGGATGAATCGTCTACAGTACCCTACTAATCCTAAGAAACTTCTCACATCCGTAGAATTTTTTGGCCTAGTCCAGTCTTGAAGATCTGTGATTTTGCAGGATCTATGGCTATGCCGTAATCAGAAATGACGTGATCCAAAAATCTCACTTCCTACCTCCAGAATTGACATTTTGAAGACTTTGCCTTAAGTTTGTGTTTTCTCAGAACCTCTAGCACAATCTTCAAATGTATCTCGTGTTCTTCCTCTATCCGAGAATACACCAGAATATCATCAACGAACACAAGCATGAATTTATTTAGCCGATCCCTGAAGACACGGTTCATGAGATCAGCAAAGTATACCGGGGCATTGGTTAGCCTGAACGACATAACTAACCATTTATAAAATTATATGGTGTATGAAATGTAGTAATTGGCACACTTTCCTTTGCCACTTTGAGTTGGTGAAATCCCATCATAAGATTCAATTGAGAAAATACTCTAGCACCATAAAGATAATTGGACAAGTCGTCAATATGTGAAAATGGGTACTTATTCTTCTTCATCACTTTACTCAGTGCATGGTAATCAACACACAATCTAAGGGAGCGGTCCACCTTTATGGTGAACAATATTGCGCTCCTCACTCAGATATACTCCTACGAATGCACCTTTTTCGCAAAAGGTCATTCACTTGCACTTCGAGCTCCCGTTTCTCTCTTGGTGCCATCCTCCTCAAAGGCATCACTATTTGTCTGGAATATTTTGCCAAATCAATATGGAACTCAATCTCTCTATGTGGCGAAAGTCCAGTCACCTCTTCGAATAAGCCTAGCAATTGGTGCCATCGACAACTCATCGTATGGGATATCGAGCGAATATAGAAAGCTGATTATCATCTCATCGTCCGGTAGGCAGCCTAACACTACCATCCGCCCATAATCCATCCCTATTATCACCAATGACATCTCACAATCCACAACTACTCTGTATCTATGAACCTTATTCATCCCCAATATAATACCGAACCTAATGAAACCCAAAATAAAGCAGATACAAGAAAAAGAACATCCATGACTCGGTAAGAACTAACCATTACAAACCATACACGGCTAGTGGAGACTCTAACAAGGTTCGTCACAATCAAAGGTCGATCAAAAATATCAGGTTCTAATCCTAACTGATCTATTAAGACACTAGATATGAAGGAATGTGAAGCCTTGGTATCAAATAAAACTCATATAGGAAGATTGTAAATGGAAAGCATACCTTGAATAACAATGCCTTTCCTCTTTTCTTTTGCCGATGGAGCATTCAAAGAAGTTGGAATGACATTGATAGCACATGCTTTCACCATCGGCTTCTGCTTAGGAAACTTAGAATAGTCTGCCTTGAAATTCCCAAACTTGTTGCAGATATAACACTTATTTCCCTCAGCTTTGCAGTTTCTACTAAAATAAACCTTTTCCAAGCAGTTATAGCAAGTCGAACCCTAATTACTTTATTTTTGTGGCTATCTTTGTTATGAAACTGCTTCCTTTTGTTGTTCCATTTCTTCTTGCCTAACCCACCCGATTGAGGCTTTGGTTTTTCTTTAGGATCGATAGCTTTCAGTTTAAGACATAGACTTTCATGCCTCAGTGCCTTCTTAACTATTATCTTAAAGGTCTCATCAATATGGCCCATGAGTTGCTCCCCTAAGTAGTCGTCCAAGACAACGATGAATTTCTCCTTCTTCTTTAGTAGAATATTGATGAAGGACATCCCATATTTTGGATGAGCAACAAGCTCAGCAACATACTCGAAGACAGCCATATCCCCTTGCTTCAGATCCGCAAACTAATACAATAGAACTGACCTTTGAGCTACAGGAATAAATTTATCCTCGAATCTAGCTTTGAACTGCTCCTTAGTGAACTGATCCTCGAGAGTGGAAGCCTTTACTGTATTCCACCAATTCATGGATCACCCTTAAAGCCGTCGAGAAACTAATCGCCTTTTCATAGCATCATCCTGCTATAAGTCATCAAAAAATCCATTTGCAGGCATCAAGCCAATCTTGCATTTCCATAGCCAACTCTATTCCTTGGAACGGTTAGCCACAAAGACTAGCAAAGTCCTTCTTCAGCTTAACAAAATTAATTTCATGCGCATATACTGGAGCACCACCATCAGCAACATTTGAAGCGGCTACTTGAGCATTCTATAGCATGCTCCTCGTCCTGATATTAAACATAGTCTATAAATTAGGATTAGCCTCTCCTAAGCCAGCTCCTTCTTTAACTCTAGAGATGGAGTTCCTAACAACATTCCTTGTTTGACAACTCATCATTCAATCTGTAATGAGAACGATCGGTCTCCCTATAAGGAATCCCACTTAAGTAGTACTCGTGTATACAGTGCGATTTTATACTATATATACACTACTATATAGCTTTGGGAACCAAAATGTATAACAAGTACATGCTCTCGTATAAATATACTCTCGATCCGATCTAAGGAGAGAAATCCTACCCAATCTTTATTTGATCTAATATCCCTTACATTAAACAACACAACCTAAGCTCTAATACAAAATGTGATGACCGCCATACACCGTTGACACCCAATATACATGTATAGTATGCTGTAGCAGTGCTCGACCGATGAGGGGTGATCATCGACGAAGTAAATAAACAACACGGAACATGTCTCATATCTCATAGTGCATCAAATAAAATATAATAGTAAAGGTCTAAGATATAAGAATAGGCGAGACAGTAAATAACTAAATAAATCACAACATCAGAGTATATAGATCCATACAGTATACATCGTAAGCAACAGACTTATACATCAGATAATAACTCATAAACTGTCTCTAAATAATAAGGCACTAGCAAGCTCCATAGTGTTATGCTGTGGAATAGAAATGAGTACGTATAATAATACGAGAGAATAGCCTCCTGCTCGCCACTTATCTAGCTCCACACGCTCAGTATACCTGATATCCCTAATCCACCCATTTAAGAGTACCCAGAATAATAGGAAGCAAGCATTCTCTTTGACTATTCATGAAGTCGAGGTCATCGACAATACAGAATGTTTGAGTAATGTTACTTTGGCTTACTATTGTTGATGGAAGAAATTAAGTTGATCACCAGCTTTGGACGTCTACATAGGAATCACTCCAGTCCAATACTGCAAGCTAAGAAGGTCTAATTGTCCTGTGGACATCCAAATAGGGATCACTTCGGTCTACCACTGCAGCTAAGAATATTTAAGCTCATCACCAACTATAGACATTCGAATAGGGATCACTTCGGTCCACCACTACCAACTATGAAGGTTGGGTCGATCGCCAGCTGTAGACACCCGAATAGGGGTCACTACCGTCCACCACTATAGGCTAAGAAGGTTTCAGCTATGGGTACCCGAATAGGGATCACTCCGCTCCACCACTGCTGGGTAAAAAGGTTGAGTCGATCATCAACTATGGACACCCAAATAGGGATCACTCTAGCCCACCACTGTTGGCTAAGAATGGTTGAGCCGAGCGTCATCTATGGACATCCGAATAGGGATCTGTCATGTCTGCCACTACCGGTTAAGAAGGTTGATTCGATCATCAGATGTGGACACCCGAATAGGGATCACTCTGATCCACCACTGTTGGCAAGGAAGGTTGAGCCGATCGTCAACTATGGACACTCAAATTGGGATCACTCCAGTCCACTCCTATCGACTAAGAAGGTTGAGCTGATTGTCAGTTGTGGACACCCAAATAGGGATCACTCCAGCCCACCGCTGTCGGCTAAGGAGGTTGAGTTGATTATCTTCTATGGACACCTAACTAAGGATCACTTCGGTCCATCACTATCAGTTAAGAAGGTTAATCTGATCGTCAATCTGGACACTCGAATATTGATCACTCCAGTCCACCATTAGCTGTTAAGAAGGTAGAGCTAATCGAGGTTTGCTTTGGTCCACCAATATTGGCTAAGAAGGTTGAGTTGATCGTCAACTGTGGATACCCAAATAGGGATTACTCCATTCCACCACTACTAGATAAGAAGGTTGAGCCATTCGTTAGCTGTGGACATCCAAATAGGGATCACTCGGGTCCACCACTGCAAAATAAGAAGGTTGAGCCGATAGTTAGTTGTGGACACTCGAATAAGGATCACTTTGGTCCGCCACTGCTGACTAAGAAGGTTGAGTCGATCGTCAATTGTGGACACCAGAGTAGTGATAACTCTAGCTCACCACTATCAGTTAAGAAGGTTGAGCCGATCATCAGCTGTGGACATTTGAATAGGGATCACTCCGGACAACCACTATCGTCTAAGAAGGTTGAGCAGATCATCAACTGTGGAAACCCAAATAGGGATTACTCCGTTCCACCATAGCAAGCTAAGAAGGTTGAGCCGATCATCGGTTGTGGGCACCCAGAAAGGGATCACTCTTGTCCATACCGCTGGCTAAGAGTTTTGATGGAAGATAATACGACGATTGAGTTTTGTTCCTGAGTCGAGGGGTTAGGTCTTCAGCCTATGCGATATCCCATTAAGGTGTTTACATTAATCCAATGTGTTCAAGTAGTAACAAAAGGCTATGTTTCCTAATGATTATTTGTTAGGACAAAATTTCAAGGAAAACACACTTTATTAGAATGTGTTTTATATGGGTTTAGTCACAAAGCTTTAATACAATGATTACGACAAAAGTTCAAGTAAAATAATGACGGAGATGGTGTATATTCCAAGTATTCCTGAATATGGCTCCATCTATAGTACCAAGGATGAAACCTCTATTCCCAAATGCTTGTGAATGACAAATGGTACTACCCACTCTAGGTCTAATGCCCCTAGTCATGGAAATATTCTTTTTAGGACCAAGTCCTCCTTGATTGGGCCGTGTTTGACCTTGGATTTGTATTGCGTAGCTATCCTTCGTTTGTGTGCTTTGACCCTTAAAAGTGGCTTCCTTACATCTTTTGACAATTAAGTCAAGTGACATGTTCAACAATTCTCTATTCCTAATTGGGTCATAATAAATCCTTTGGTGCGATGGCACTGTTGTTTCTATTGGCAATATCACTTCTATCCCATAAGCCAAAGAGAAAAGAGTAGGACTAGTTGCTGTTTGGAAAGAGGTACGATAGGCCCATAACACTAGGGGAAGCTCACGCACGCTTCTTTGACTTTCTCCAATCGCTTCTTTATGAGGGTTTTCAAAACTTTATTGACTACTTCCACCAACCCGTGAGCTTATGGGTATGCTACAGTTGAAAACAACTCTTCCTTATTTCATGTTGGCAGCAGAAGTTAGCAAACTCCTCACCGTCGAACTGCAATCCATTATCCAAGATAATCTGAAGAGGAACTCTATACCTACATATTACATTTCTGTTCAAAAAGTTTAAGAGCTTGGCTGTCCAAAATTTAGTAATGGGCTCCACTTTCACCCACTTAGTAAAGTAGTCAACCATCACTATGAGATATTTAGCTCTTCCTCGTGAAATTGGAAGCTCTTTGAACGGGTCTATCCCCCAGACTACAAAGGACCAAAGGCTGACCATGTGAATTAGTTCAGTTGAGGGTAGCCTGGGAAATTTAGTGAAATGCTGGCATTTATCACACTTCCATTGCATCATGATTCATGGTCGGCCAAAAGCATCCATACCGCAAAACTTTCTTTGCCAAATTTTATCCCTTGTATGGTCTCTACAGCTCCATTAATATATCTCCCTCTAAAATTTTTCGACCTCTTGCATAGCGATGCATCTCAGCAATGGATTCAAAAATCCCTCTATTATAGCGGTGCATTCTGAATAACGAAGTGGGGTGCCTTTCATAGGATCTTCCTAGCCTCGTTTCGGCTATCAAGTAGTGTTTCCTTACTAAAATACCTTACCAATGAGGTCATCTAGGTCCCATTGTCTCCAACAGCCGCAACCACATTCACTTTCTTGAAAATGGGTTTATATAGGGTCGTAATAGGTACTAATCCCTATAGAGACTCATTCCCCAAACTTGTTAACTTTTCCCACTCATGCACATCCGAATTCTCCTCCCACGAAATGTGATTAACCATGTAGTGATCCATTCCACTAAGTCAGTCCTTCACCTTTCCCAAATAATATTTCAAGTGTCCCCTTTGGTCTACAATTCCCTAAGCACTTGATTCACCACGAATTAAAGTCACTATAAACACATAGCAACTTGATCCCTAGTTCCTTCGCTAAGTCCAGTCCGGCTATCAAAGCCTCATACTCACCTTGTTGTTCATCGCTTTGAATCCCAGTCTAATCGCATAACTCAACTTCCTTCCTTCAAGGATCAAAAGTACTACCCCTGCACCATATTCATGATTGTTAGATGCTTCATTGACATACACTTGTCACTTGAGGGCCTCTTCATCCTGGGGTTTTATTTCATCGTCTCGAATGGTAAATTCGGCAAGAAAGTCTATGAGTTCCCGCCCTTGATTGCAGTCCGGTGGCTGATAGGTTATCTGTTACTGACTCAACTCAGTGCTCCACTTGGTAAGTCTTCCTGAAGTGTCTGGCCTATTTAGAACCTATCTCAGAGGCTAATATGTGAGTACTAGGATAGGATGTGACTGGAATTAATGCCTCGGTTTCCTGGATGCAATCAACTAACAGTATGCTAGCTTCTCTAACTTAGGATACCTAGACTTTGGCCTAATAAAATGTTTACTTATGTAATACATGGGGTACGAAACTTGGTCTTCCTCCCTAAAAATGACGCACTCAAAGCGTGGTGTGATGTTGCCAAGTAGATGTAAAGATCTTTCCTCTCAATTTGTGCAGACGAGACCGATGGCTTGTGTAAGTGCTTTAACAAATTTAAGAATGCAACCAGGCATTCGTCTGTCTAAAAAAACTCGCCTTTCTCCTTTTTAAGTGCTTTAAAGAATGGAACATTTGTCCATGGCTTTAGATATGAACCTGCTCAAAGTTGCTACCTTGCCGTTTACACTTTGCATTTCCTTCCGTGTTTTGGGAATTTTGATATCTCATGGAGCTAGACTTATTTCGAAATAGCCTCCATCCCCCTTGCATGCATGATAAAACCCAATAACTTTCCAGAAGTTACTCTAAAAGAATATTTTCGCAGGTTTATCTTCATCCCGTACCTCCGTAGAATTTGAAACATTTTATCTAAGTGCAAGATGTGGTCTCTGGCCTTCCTTGACTTCACTAACATATCATTAATGTATACTTCTATGCTAATCTGTTCAACAAACATCTTGTTTACCAGACATTGGTACGTAGCTCCCACATTTTTGCATCCAAATGGCACAACATTGTAGCAATGAATCCCCAAGTCGATGATAAAGATGGTGTGATCCTGGTCAAGGACATGTATCGTGATCTGGTTATACCCAAAGTAAGCTCAATAAAGGATGGCAGCTCGTTCCTTCTGTTCCATCTACTAATTGATCGGTCCTCTTGAGCAAAAAGTGGTACTTAGAACATGCATCGTTCAAGTTAGAGAAGTCAATACAAGTTCGCCATTTTCTGTTTGACTTTTTAACGAGAACCAGGTTGGCTATGCATTCTAGATACAATGATTCTTGAATGAATCCATTTGCCAGTAAGGGTTATTCTTCTTCATTTAGCGCTATAGATCATTCTGGCCCCATACTCCTTTTCTTTTACTTCACAGGAGATTTCCTTAGGTTGATGTTCAAAGCATGGAAAGAAACCGAGGGAGAAATTCCACACATGTCTACATGGGACCAGGAGCACATGTCCTGTTTGTCTTGTAGAACACTAACCAGCTATAATTTTATATCCAGCTCTAAACCGGATTTGATTTCCATAAATTTCACAGGATCATCACCATTAACTTTCACAAACACTAAAGCCTCTCGAGGCTCAGCTATGGCCGTCGCTCCTCCATTTGTCGGTTCAAGCTTGTTATGGGGATCGCTTATAAACTTGAGATGGGGACCTCCTTTAATTGCTATGCAAGGGAGTTCTTAGCACAAAAGGCAACTTATGCACCCTTTCCCTTCTCTCTTCATTTGTTCTCTCGAAGCTATATAACATAACATTGTCTGGCTATGTCTTGGTTTCCTTTCACCACTCATATCCTGTTGGCTATTAGAAACTTCATTATCAAGCACCTGAGGCTATTACTGCATGAAAATAAAGTAAGGTCGGATGCCTTAGAAAGGCATTGTAAGTTGAGTATGCATCCACTGGTACAAAAGTTTGCTTTTGTATGTCTAATCGGGGACGGGTTCCTATCTCAATGAATAATCCAACCTCCCTAAGGGCATGTTGCCCTCCCTCGTAAAACCATGTAGCCGCTGGTTGGAGGGTGTAACATCTTCCGTGGATAATTTCATCTCGTCGAGTGCATCTTCACTGAACTTCCATTATCTACCAAAATTATATGGACTTATGTCGGACCAAGCATGGTCGTAATAACCATTGGACCCGTATGTGGATATTACTTTCCTCGTAAACCAATGTCATCAAAAGTAATCACCTCCAGGTCCCAATAAGGAGTCTTAGCTTTCTACTCCACACCTATTATGCATATGTAGGAATCTCCATTTTTCAAAGACTTTGTATACCTCTTTATCTCATCCCAACTTCTATCTTCCACAAGAGGTCCACCTGTTATGGTATTGATTACCAATCTCCCGTTGTTACACCCCTAATTTTAAATAACATTATTTAGAAGATATAATTAGACAAATAAATAGAATAATGTAGAGATTAGAGTGATAAAGGGATTGAGAATTGGAAATTAAATAGATGTCCTGCATAACTAAATAAAAAATTAAAAGAATGGGTTTATGAAAATGGTTTTATAAGTTAACTAATAAGAGAATAAGGCAAGGGTATAAGGGAAAATAGTCGTACACCATAGTCCCTTAACCCCTAAACCCTTATTCCTATTTTCATTCCATATGTTCATAATTCAAAAAAAATAAGAAAAGGGGAGCTTAAGCCGACCATAACGTAGGGGAAAAGGAGAGTAATAATTAACTAAAGCTTAGGATTCAAGCAAAGGAGGATTAATCAAGATCAAATCTCAAGTTCTTATCCAAAGCAAGGTGAATAATAATCAAAACCATCTCATTTTCATTTTCTAAAGAGCATTTAATTTTGGGTTTTAAGTTTAAAACCTTTATGATGATTTAATGATGATATGCTTAGATTACATGATATGTTTAATTCAAACAAGTATGTTTAATAAAAGCTTTATTCCATTTTTAGGCTTAAATCATATTTATTGGGTTTCAAATGCCATAAAGATTTAATATGTTGAGTAAAACATTATTTTGGAGATGGGTGTAAATTTTTTATAACCATCCAAGCTATGGATAATTTATTATGAATTTTTGAAGGAAGAAAAAAATAATTGGGTTCAAAAATTTATTTCGGCAATTATATAAAGGATTTTTGGTCTGAAATTTTCATATGTTAGATAGCATATTAAAAGTGAATAAGGATGATTTTTGGGGATTTTTCCTAAGTGATTTACTAAGCAAATGAAATTACTTAAGTTGGAATACTTAAATGTCTTAATTGTTTTGTTAAAGGGAAAGGCTTTTTTGTTAATTATTTTAATTAGTTTTGGATGAATTCAGCAGTCTTTTAGAAAAGATTTTGGTAAAGTTTATGGCAACCAATATTATTTTTACAAATAGACAAGTTAGTTGAAAAGTATTTACCTAAAAAGGCAACAAAACAGTTTTGCACAGTTTTACTGCTTCGCCACTTCCGTTTATTACCTTTTGACTCCATACCTCCGCCCTAATCCAATCGAAACTAATACACATGGATCAATGCTTTGGTATGTAGTCAATTGGAAAAAGGTGAAAGGTGTAGAGTCAAAACCATGCTTTCGAAGGGGTCGAGGTCATTTTAAATAGCTTTCGAAGATCTTTATTTTGCTTTCAAAAACGATGTCGCTTACCTTGCTTTTACTGGATGCTTTCAAAAGGGTTGATTACTTTTATATAGATTTGGAAGCGGTTTCCGTCCCTTTGTTTAAAGGGAAGCTTTCAAATAAGTTGTCGTATATTATGTTTTAAAGAGAAGCTTTCGAAAGGGTAGTTTTGAACCAAGTCGAAACCTCGTTACCGTCTTTATAATTTTTGAATAGGTTGGAGTTTTCAATGAGTTCAAAGGTAAGCTTTTGTTTTATAAATATAAAGGCCACTTCTCAAGGCTTTTTTAAAGTGATATAGTAGCCACTTATACTAAAGGTTTCAAAGGTAATGGCTTCGAAAGGTTATTTCGAAGCTATCCTTCCAATTGTTTTGCTTAAAGATTAAAGCTTTCGAAAGGATGGTTCCGAAGACATTTGTTTCTCCAAACTCTTTTACTTGAAGGTTAATGGTTTTGAAAGGGTTACTTTGACTTATGTTTACTTTGACCAAAAAGTTATATTTAAGGTTAAACCTAATGGTTTTGAAAGAGGTACTTTCAAATGGTTTCGGAACTATGCCTCTATAAGTTGGAAAGATATGCTTTAATACTTTTGAAAGGAATGTTTTGATGGTTTTGAAAGGAAGGCTTTGATGCTTTCGAAAGAGATATTTTAAGGGTTTTGAAAGGCACATGTTTAATTGTTTTAAAAAGAAGATTTGAATGCATTCAAAAGATATATTCTAAGCGTTTTGAAAGTAAAGGTCTAAGGTTTGAAAGCCTTAGTTTTCAAAACAAAGGACCCCATATCACTTTTAAAGGAAAACCTATGGCAATATAAAAGAGCTTTGAAATGGCTTTCAAATTTGGAGTTTTTGAAGAAGATTTATTTGATAAAAATAATGGGTTAAAGGTATTGACCATTTTTTGTATGTTATGATCAGATATTATGTGTGCTTCTTCTATAAACATATTCACCTTATAATTAAACCCATAACCGTTGTTAGAGAGTAAGGGAAGAATAATCAGCTAGGTTGATTCAGTAGTAAATATAAGTTGAGATTTACATCTATATCAGTAGAGTTACATCTACGAGGTTAGGTAGAACCCATGAAATAATTAGGTAAAATTATTGACAGGATTCAATAGGTTCATAGTCAACCCATGAAAACTATGATATGAAAGAAGTTATTGAAGATACCAATAGGTTTAGGAAGAACCTATGAAATAATTGGATGAAGTTATTGGTAGAGGCTAATCGGTTTTTAGTGATCCTATGAAAACTATAAAACCGGACAGATAGTCCATAAGAGTTTAGATAGGTTATATGTCAGCCAATGAAAACTAATAGGTTAATAGTGACGCTGGAAATTATAACTAAGATGGATATTCAAATGAATGTGGATGGAAAATCCAGGATATTTTTCATAGTTTCCTATATCATGATATTTTAAATTGCTATGTTTTTAACCATTATGGATGCAGATGCACAATATATGGTTATTATAAATTTTTGGGTAAGATACTAGTAAAGGGAAAACCCGTTTCGTTAAGCGGCGTGGTCTCACTAGATATCTAGATGGTTCGAGATGGTAGTTATAATTCATACCAGGCTTTTTGTCTAACTCGTAGTTTATGTTTTTTCCTTAAATTCTCGGGTGCTCAGTTGACTTCGATAGATTAGGAGTTGAGGTTTTCATGTTCTCCTTTAAACGAATAAACTTCCAGAAACGTGCAGGAGGCAAGCTAGCTAATAAAAGCTCTTTTTGTTTGACTTCACTTTGTTTTGATGTAAAGGCAAAGTTGTTTAATTGCCTATGTATAGACTCTGATCGTCTAAGAGGGCATCTTCATATGTCACTCTTGTCGTATTTTGTAATAATTATATCTTTCAGAACGTTGTTCTTGGGATTATGTAATTAATTTGAAATATGATTGAAATGGAATGAGAAATTTATTTAATGGTTCTAAAAAAAATTCATATCCATGTGTTTCTGTTATATCAATGTATCTAACATTGCCGCATTTGGTCACCGAGAATTAATAATTATAGATGACTGCAGCATCTGCAACCGTTAGTTTTGGACCTCCAAGTGAGGGATGCTACAAGTTGGTATCTGAGCATAGGTTTATGAAAACATAAAATAAATTTCAAAATTAAAAATATTTTTTTAAAACATAATCCAATGAATAAAAAAAGATCGGGGTTTGGATAAACGCTGTAGTACTGTACTTGTATTTGAAATATATATATATATATATATATATATAAGTACGTATTCCCCTGTCTCTTAGACCATTCTTTTGAATCTTACTAAGGCTCGCATGCTGATTTATAAGAAAGGAAGATGTGGAGGCAGGAAACGGAAGAGGAAATCTCAATGGAGGAAGCACTACAACAGATGGAAATGCTCGAGCCAACAGGATTAACCAGGGTCGATATGAAAATGCTAATCGAAATGCAGATGCCAACATAGGTGCTTGAAATCTGCTAGTAGATGTGGGGATGATATATCAGTTCTTTATTAATAGGGTGCAAGCAGGAGCTACCGTAGGAGTAGTTGGGGTTAATGCTCAAAATGTTGGAGGAGCTAATCCTGCGGCCCCAGTTAGCAACACTATGCCAAGCTGAGCAGGGATTATAGTAGTCTTGGTGGGAGGCCGTTTTTGGGAATGGGGGATGCTATAGAAGTTGAGAATTGGCTTTTGCATTGTGAAAGTATCTTCACCGACTTGGGTTTAAACAATGAGCGAAAAAGGAGGCTTGCTTCTAGACAGTTGCATGGAGCAATGCTTCATTGGTGGAATAGTGTTACTGCTGGAGTTCCCGAGGAAGAGTTGACTTGGGAAAAATTTCAAAAGAGATTCAAAGAGAGATTTCTGTTAGAAATTTCCAAGTTGGTATTGCTGAGAAAGTTCTTGGACTTAGTGCAAGGTGAGATGTCAACGACTGAGTACGCTACGAAGTTTGATGAGTTGACAGATATGGGTATGCTACCATTGACACCATCATCAAGAGGAATTAGAAGTTTATTCGAGGGCTGAGACCTGAGATTGCTAGGGCGACAATGCCACATCTCTGTGATCGTTGTAATGTTGTTGTGGAAATGGAAATCTGGAATGAGGAGATGCTTGCTACTTATGGGAAGGAGAAGCAGGTTGAAACCCATGGTATCAGGGTAAGAAGAGGAAGTTTTAAGAAGAAATGAACCTAGAAGGGAGATGCTGCCAAGAAGGTGAAGGTTGATCTGGTTTGCTTCAAGTGTGATAAGAAGGGTCATTATGCTCATAAATACAAAACAGGCAAGGGGAAGAAAGCCGCACAAGATGGGTGTGAAGTGCTTTAACTACAACCAAATTAGGGATTATGAGAATCAGTGTCCAGAATCAGGGCGGAAAGGGGAAAAGTCTTTGCTGTTGGACCATTATCTGCTAGGCCAACTACTGTTGAGAAGAGAAAGATTGTGACGTAAGGTATGCTTTTGATTCAAAGTACACCAGTTAGGGAACTTTTTGGCACCGTTGCATCGCATTCATTTATATCTCAGTTTGGGTTAATAGGTTATATTTAGACCCCACATACCCTATTACTTCCTTAAGGGTTGCGAATCCGATAGAAGGGTATGCATTGGGAATAAGATGTGACCAGTTAGAATTTGATTTGTTAGGTCATAATTTTGCATATAGTTTGTATATTTTTTATTTCGTAGACCTCGGAATCATTTGGGGCATGGATTGGTGTTATTCCGCCATTTAGCAAGGACGTGATACCAAAAGATTAACTGGAAACCAAAGATAGTTCTCCTCGATAGCCAGTTATGAACAAGTCAGCTACGGATGTTGGTAAATTTTGACCATTTCTGGATCAATATAAAATTGATGTAACGAGGTAAGCGAAGTAACGGAAGCCAACATTTCAAATTTCAAGTCAATCAGAGCTCATATGCTCAAGATATGATCGATGCAAGTCAAGCAATGCTCTTATTCGTATCCATGGGATCACCTTCTTCGTATCGGTATCGTTCGTGTCCATCTCCTTGCAGGCCTTGTTCGCATCCATCCACTTTGTATCAATCGACATCCATCCACTTTGTATCGATCGACATCCGTCCACTACGTATCGATCGACACCCATCCACTTCGTATCGATCGACAGCAACATGAAAGCCCATTTCGTATCAATCAAACCCCGAACAAGCTTCGTATCTATCGGCCATAGTAAATATGAAAGCAATGCATCCCATCGATACGAAATGGGACATGGGACATTGATACAAATTGGACAGCAAGCGATCGATACAAAGCGTAATACACAAAATCAACACGAAGTGAGATACAGCCGATCAATGCGAACAAGGTCAGGCTAGACCCGAATCAATACGAACAAGGTACATCCATAGGGAAGACTCGATCGTTCGGTATGAAATGTAGATCAATCCTAAAAGCAAGCGGCACGTCATTAGGCATCACATGTAGGGTTATCGATACAAGGCCATCGATAAGAACGACATCGATACGAAGGAGATAGCCTTCGACAGCACAAATTTGCATCGATCATAACTCACAATCTACAAGTACAAATGTCACCAAATTTTCACATGAGCTTACGCACAACCTAAAGGATGTTCCTGCTCAATTGTGACTCGATTTTATCAAATCTTGATCGATACAAAATTCATTCATATCGATCACGGACCGAGTGCAGATGACATGGGATCGATCACGTGGGCCCACCCACATGGGAGAAGCAGTCTTCTGAGATCTGGGCAAGATATTTGCAGCCTATGCCTATAAATAGCAGTCCAAGACTTCAGAAAAGGGACCGTTTTAGCTCTCCTACGTCCACACTCTACCGAAACCATTTTTGTACTCAAAGATCACTGTTGTACTCGAAATCCACTGTTGTAGTCAGCTGCAACTAGTTGTAACCAGCGAATAAAGATCAATAAAATCACCAATTTCATAGTGGACGTAGACCAAACGCCGAACCACTCTAAACCTGTGCGTTTCTGTGTGATTCTTTTTAAATTTGAGTGTTCTTCACATTTATTTTCTTTACATATTCATTAATTGAGATCTTTGATTGTAAACGGGTGCTTTCATCGATAATTGGGTGTTTGTGACCATTTTTGGCGCAAACAATTTGGTGCTTTCACTGAAAAGGCTAGCATTCAGGGATTCTACAGCTTGGATCTTGGATCTGAAGGCTTAAGGACCTAGATTTGGAAAGCAATGGTGAAGTAATCAGCAAGGAGACCAAGAGAAGAAAGAAGCCAGCATGAAGGAAGTCAAGAGGCTTCCTCGATAGCGAATCAAGCCTTGGTCTTCATCACCTGAGATGGGATGGGGATGATGATGGAAGCTATGTAGGAGGGAATGCTGAAAATGCAAGAAGAGATGATGCAGGACATACTCCAACAAGTTGGACAAACTTTAATGCAGAATCAAGGGAACACTACGATAGGAAATGCTAGGGACAGAGGTCAGAAGCATGGAGCAACCAGGATCCAGAATGGAGTAGGACCATCAGGAGCAGCTCATGAACTGGGGGCACTCCACAAGAGCATGTTGATCCAAACTCAGGTAGGATACCAGATGTAGCTGTTCAACATTACATTGATAGAGGAACGGATGCCCGTCTAGGAGAGCAGATTCCAGGATTCCCTTACGAACTCGGGGGGCGGATCGGAGGCAACAGACAAGGACTACATCTTGGCGATGGTGACAGATTGGCATAGATGGTTAGGTGAGCCATGAGAGGCAGACTGGTGAATAGAGATTTGGAAGATATTAATAGGTGCCCCTTCGCCCACAATTAGGCGGGCTAAGAATCCACCATAATTCAACCTACCGACATTGGAGACATATGATGGAAGGACATATCCAATTGTTTATATGACAAGATATATGAGACATATGGAAGTACTGGGGGTATCGGAGGAAGTCATGGCCCAGTGTTTCCTATTGTATCTGACAAGCATAGCAGCATTATGGTTCGGGCAATTTGAAAGCGTCTCCATTAAAACATGGACCGAGCTAACTGAGAAGTTCATGAGGCAGTTTAGAGTTCACAACTCGAGGCCCAAGAATGTGACGAGTCTAGTGGCATTGAAGTAGAAGACCATAGAGTCTTTGAGGGACTTCTTAACATGATTTAATGCAACAGCAGCATTGGTAGATCGCCCAGATCCATCCATGGTCTTAATGGCAGTTGTATCTGGCATTGCTAATGGAACATAGTTCAAAAATTCACTGACAAGGGATCCACCTATGGATCTAGGGGAGTTTCATCATGAGGTCGAAGGATTTCTACGATGAGTGGATGTAAATGTTGAAGGAGAGCGAGTTAATGTGCATGTAGTCAAAAGCGTAGATCCGCCCAGAAAGGATTCAGGCATAGACAAAGGGAAACGACAGGCCAAAGACAACGATGATGGACCAAATCGACCACGAAAAGAACCGAGATTCACCTCTTATACGGAGTTGAATGAAACTTTGGAACGGATCCACCTGGACACCGGAGGGCATGTTCCATATCCAAAGCCAATAAGGAGCGATCCGACCAACAATGAGAGGAAATCAAATAAGTACTGCTTATTACATGAGTTAAACGGCCATAATACCAATGATTGCAGACACTTGAGGGATGATATGGAAGGGCATATTCGGAATGGAATTCTATTACAGTACGTGAGGAGGCGAACCGCGACGGTGGAGCAAGAATGACCACCACCTGCACCAACTGGAAACGGCTCAGGATCAAGGCGTCGGCTTGTCATCAACTGATTGAAATAATGACAAATAAGTGATGAACTCTATACCAACACGATTAAGTCTTTACACATGTACAAGATCACGAACGATCCTTAGGCATGCTCTGATACGACTATCAATCGCATCAGTGTAGGTGTTTGCACTTTGATGTATCTGTTTTGCTTTTATTTGTGATTTCTCATGTTTGGACTTGATTTTGTTGGATATTTTTGTTGAGAGACTCATTCTGAATGCAACCGACCGTGAAACGGTCACAGTTCGCTTCGAACGGCACCCGACCGTGAACGGTCACAATTCGCCTCGAACGGCACCCGACGACAAATGGTCACAATTCGCCTCGAATGCAACCGACCGTGAATGGTCACAATTCGCCGCCTCGAACGGCACCCGACCTCAAACGGTCCATACCACTCTGAATGACATACTAGCTCAAGCGATCGTCACTCACAGTCAGGTAAGAATATTAATCTCTTTTACAGGTCATTAATAGGATATGAACATCCAGCTTATGACATTACAAAACACACCTTCCTATCACAAGACATTTTTTGAGGGGCAAGTGTTATCCCGCCTTTTAGCATGATACCAAAAGATTAACTGGAAACCAAAGATAGTTCTCCTCGATAGCCAGTTATGAACAGGTCAACTATGGATGTCGGTAAATTTTGACCATTTCCTGATCAACCTAAAATTGATATACCGAGACAAGTGAAGCTACAGAAGCCAACATTTCAAATTTCAAGTCAATTGGAGTTTATATGCTCAAGATATGATCGATGCAAGTTAAGCAATGCTCTTATTCGTATCCATAGGATCACCTTCTTCATATCGCTTTCGTTCATGTCCATATCCTTGCAGGCCTTGTTTGTATCCATCCACTTCATATCGATCGACATCCGTCCACTTCATATCAATCAACATCCGTCCACTTCGTATCGATCGACATCCATCCACTTCGTATGGATAGACATCAACATGAGAGCCCATTTCAATCGATCAAACCCAAACAAGCTTCGTATCGATCGGCCATAGATTGATACGAAAGCAATGCATCCCATTGATACGAAATGGGAGACATGAAATTGATACGAAGTGGACTACAAGCAATTGATACGAAGCATAAAACACAAAATCAGCATGAAGGAAGATACTGCGACCGATGCGAACAAGGTCAGGCTAGACCCGGATCGATATGAACAAGGCGCATCCATAGGGAAGACTCAATCATTCGGCGTGAAATGTGGATCAATCCTAAAAGCAAGCGGCACATCATCAGACATCACGTGCAGGGTTATCGATACGAGGCCATCGATACGAATGACATCGATATGAAGGGGACAGCCTTCGAAAAGCACGAACTTGCATCAATCATAACTCAAAGTCTACAAGTCCAAATGTCACCAAATTTTCACATGAGCTTACACACAACCTAAAGAATATTCTTGCTCAATTTCGACTCGATTGAATCAAATCTTGATCGATGTGAAATTCATTCTTATGGATCACGGACCGAGTGCAGATGACATAGGATCGATCATGTGGGCCCACCCATGTGGGAGAATGAGTCTTCCGAGATCTGGGCAAGATATTCATAGCCTACGCCTATAAATAGCAGCCCAAGAGCTTAAAAAGGGACCTTTCTAGCTCTCTTACGTTCAGACTCTGCCGAAACCATCTTTGTACTCAAAGATCACTATTGTACTCAAAATCCATTGTTGTAATCCGACGTAACTAGTTGTACCCAGCAAACAAAGATCAATAAAATCACCAATTTCATAATGGACGTAGGACAAACGTCGAACCACTCTAAATCTATGTGTTTCTATGCGATTCTTTTTAAATTTTGAGTGTTCTTCACATTTATTTTCTCTACATATTTATTATATGAGATCTGTGATTGTAAACAGGTGCTTTCATCGATAATTGGGTGTTTGTGACCATTTTTGGCGCAAACAATTGGTTAGATAAATATGATGCTAGGATATTTTGCCAAGATAGGGAAATATCGCTAAGACACCCTAATAGTTATAACCGAATTATATTCTTAGTAGAGAATTTAGATCAAAGTGCTTGTGCTTCATTGAGTGCTATAGAAACAGAAGAAGATTTAAGTCAGGTTCGGGTAGCAAGATAATTTGAAGATGTTTTTGAGCCAGTTATAGAATTACCACCAAAATGTGCCATTGAGTTTCAAATAGATCTTGTGCTGGGAGCAGAACCTATAAGTATACCACCTAGTAGGAGGACACCAACTGAGATGAATGAACTGAATGTGCAGCTAGTGGATTTAGAAGGGAAGAATTTTATTAGACCAAGCAGTTCGCCTAAGGGTGCGGCCATGGTGTTCGTGAAGAAATCAAATGGGTCGTTGAGGCTGTACATCAACTATCATAAGATGAATGAGAAGACGATCAAGAATAAGTATCTTTTGTCGAGAATTGATGATCTATTTGATCAGTTGTGTGGAGCCAGAATATTTTTCCAATTGGATTTGGTGAACGGTTTCCATCGGTTAAGAGTAGTAGAGGATAGCATTCCGTTGACAACATTTTGGACTTGGTATGGTTCGTACGAGTAGTTTGTAATGTCATTTGGGTCAACGAATATGCCAGCTTCTTCAAGGATTTGATGAACCGACTTTTTTAAGAATATTTAGACAAGTTCATATTGGTATTCATAAATGACATTTTAATGTACTCTAAAGATAAAAGAGAGCATGAAGATCATCTTAGAGTAGTGCTTGAGATGCTAAGGTAGCATCAGCTGAAAGTGAAGTTTTCCAAGTGCCATTTCTAGAAGAAAGAGGTTAAGTTTCTTGGTCACATGGTTTTAGTGAATGGTTTGTCAGTCGATCTTGATAAGATCGATGTTGTTAATAACCGGAAGATATCAGAGATGGTGACTGAGATCAGAATTTTTTTGGACTTGTTGGCTATTACCGGAAATTCATTAAGGATTTCTCACGGATAGCAGCGCCTTTGACTAAGTTAACCAGCAAGGACGTGAAGTTTATTTTGTCTGGCAAATGTAAGGAAGCATTCCCAAAGCTAAAGCATTTATTGACCAACACGCCTGTGTTAGTAGTTCAGATGGAAATCAAGGGTTGGTGGTGTATACCGATGCATTTGGAGCTGGATTAGGAGCTCTGTTATTGCAGAAGGGTAAAGTCATTGCCTAGGCTTCACGACAGCTTAGACCGCATGAAGTGAGATATCCTAGTCATAATTCAGAGTTGGAAGTGGTAATCTTCGCATTGAAGATATGGAGACATTATCTCTTAGGGGAGATATTTGAGCTATACATAGATTATAAGTCTTAAGCTGTTTATTCTCTTAGAAGGAGCTAAATATGAGAGAGCAATGGTGGCTAGAGTTTTTAGCAGCTTATGATTTCAGAATAGAATATACACCTGGAAAAAGAAATATAGTAGCGGATGCTCTTAGCAGAAAACTCAGAATGTGATGTTAGCTATGTCGGCAGAATGGAAAGATTTAGAAGCTTTGACTACTTATAGCATGCAGTTGTGATCAACTGCTAGTTCTAGTCAGAGCACCACCATGTTCCTATGTTTGAAAGGTCGATCGGTATTAATCGAAAGGATTACTTATAAGTAGAAAGATGATCCATTATTAGTTGAGAAGAGAGATTGGATCAGAGATCGATGATCTAAATGATTTTAGTCTTGACCAAAGGGGATGGTTAAGAAAGAAGGGACGGTTATGTGTTCCAAATGTTGAGAACCTAAGGAAAGAAGTTCTTAGGGAATGTCATCGATCTAAATTTATGACTCATCCCAGAGGAACCAAGATATATCAAGATATAAAGAGGAGCTTCTACTGGGAAGGTATTAAGAAGGATGTTGGCTTGTGTGTTAGGCAGTGTGTGAACTATCAACAAGTGAAGGTCAAACATCAGAAGCTGAGTGGGTTGCTTCAACCTTTGGAGATATCAATTTGGAAATGAGATTCGATATCCATGGATTTTATAGATGGATTGTCAAGATCTAATAGAGGAAATGAAAGTATATGGGTCATAGTGGGCAGGTTAACCAAGAGTTCCCATTTCATTCCAGTTAAGTCAACTAGGACGGCACCTGTTTTAGCTAAGTTATTCATTGAGAACATAGTTAGACTGCATAGAATTTCTAGTAGTATAATCAGTGATAGAGATGCTTTGTTTACTAGTGAATTTTGGAAGAATCTGCATGATGTGTTAGGCACCAAGCTCAAGATGAGTACTGCATATCACTCTCAGATGGATGGACAGACAGAGAGAGTCAATAAGGTACTCGAAGATTTGTTAAGAGCTTGTGTATTGGACTTTGGTGGATATTGGGAATATTACCTACACTTGGTTGAGTTTTCCAATAATAATAGTAATCAGACTAGTATAGAAATGACGTCTTTTGCAGCTTTGTGTGGAAGGCCATGCAAATCACTAGCATGTTGGTTGGAGACTGGAGACAGATTAGTCTTGGGTCCAGATCTGGTTAGAGAGGCGACAGAGAAGATCGAGTTGATCCGAGAAAGGATGAAGGAAGCTCTGTCTAGATAAAAAAGTTACGTAGATAAGAGGCATAATGATCTAGAAAGAGTTTTCCTTAATGTATCACTGATGTAGGGTGTGGTTCGATTCGAAAAGTCAAGGAAACTGGCTCCGAGATATGTTGGTCCATTCCTAGTTATAAAAAGGATCGGAAATTTCGCATACAGAGTAGAGTTGTCGAGCAGTATGACAAATGTCCATAATGTATTTCATGTGTCTGATCTTCGTAATTATGTGCATGATCCAGAGACTACTATTCCTTTAACAAGGTTGGAAGATTTGATGGTAGAACCAAATTTGACTTTTGTTAGACAACCAGTTTGGATTTTAGCACGAGATGAGAAAAGGTTAAGAAATAAAACGGTCAAGTTAGTGAAAGTTCAATGGAGCGATAACGAGAAGGACTGTGCTTGGGAGACAAAAGACAAGATTAGAGATACTTATCCTTATATGCTATAAGGGTATGTTCTATATTTGCTTTATATGGACTATTGCTAGTCAGGTAGGCTATGTTAGGAACTGAGATGTTGGTTTTGATGACAACCTTTTTATCTTATTATAAAATATAAACTAACACTATTGTCTAGATAGATATGTATATGGAGGATATATATATACAGGTATTGATTACCGAAGACTGATCAGACTCAAGACTCAAGACTGAAGACTCTAGAGTATCGAGATCAAGATTTCAAGATATGTGTCTAGTTTTTGTTAAAACTTCATAATAGCATGGAAATATTCATTCTGAATTTCATTTGGGAAGGAATCCATTTCTACCTTCTTAGTGGCTTACAAACCCATGACAAGTAGCTTACAAACCTATGCAAATAGCTTACAAACCCACAAACATCCTGGTTTTGTACAAGTTCTTGAGTCCTGATGTGATGAGATATTCTACAGGAAGAAGCTTGAAAAACTACTTTAAAATGGTTTTTCAAAATGATTTTCAAAACTGTTTTTCAAAATTTTTTAGCCTTAAAAATTGTCTTTTCAAATGATTTTCAAAAAGACGTTTAGCCTTAAAATATTCTTTTTTTTTTGTTTTTAAATAAACTCTTGTTTTAAACTTCGTTTTTTTACTCCAGAATCATTTTATCCTGTTGTCCTTTCTATACCATTTACAAAACAAATTTTACATTGTTTTTTTCACATAGGGATGTCGACATCATGGGATACCCCACGTCGACATGGTGGCCGTTGAATTCAAAAGTTTTAATTTTCAAAAGAAGTGTCTATTCGTTTAAATCTCTTCACGAATGGTTATGACCGTTGGTACTTTATAAATAGGCTTCACAAACGAATTTTTTAACTATCTATTTTCATATTTTCTTCACTACTTATTCTCCATAAATCCATATTCTATAATTTTCATATTTTTAAGACCATGTCGAAATTCTGCCAAATTCTCAAGTGAATCAAATTAGAATCTCACTCTTGTTTGATTCTCTGTCCTCTCTCGAAGATCAAAGTGCTATTCAGAGTTATAGGATCAATTTTAATCAAAATTTTATCGAGTCTCTCTATAAGGTGTGGTGTGCCTGGAAATCAATTGGGTAATCTTGTGGCCCGTAAATCAAGAGAGTTTGCCCCGGACTCGTGAGACAGGAGGGTACCTTAAGGTCTTTAGAAATTGTGGAATGTAATCTCGACATTGGTATAATAAAAATTTGTATGAGGTGGTTTGCCTTGGTTCAGGACTGGATGTAGGGTAACTCTGAACCAGTATAAAATCCGGTGTGTTCTTTTCCTTTACTATTTTTTATTTACTTTCTGCATCTGTGTTTGATTCTGTAATTGTTCTGTGAGTTAGTTTTGCATTTGTTTATGTCATAATTTTAAGTTAGTTCGTATAAGTCTTAGAATCCATTAAACACTATTCACCCCCCTCTAGTGTTAAATCAGCCTTAAGATCCTTAATCTGCTGTCCCATTCAGGCTAGTATGGTGGTTAGGAGTTGTTATAGACGATTTCTATGCTTAGTATTTAATTCTTACCGAATTTCGAAGATGAAATTATTTAAGGAGGAGAGCCTGTAAAACCACTAATTTTAACATTATTTAAGAGATTTAATTGGATAAACTGAATAGAATAAATAAAAATTAGAGTGACAAGGGGATTGAGATTTCGAAATTAAACAGAGGCCGTGTTTAACTAAATTAAAAATTAAAAAAATATGTTAATGGAATGGTTTTATAAGTTAACTAATAAAATAATAAGGCAGATGTATTAGGGGACGTCCACTATAATCCCTTAACCTCTAAAACCTTATTTTCATTTTCATTCCATACGTTCATATTTCAAAAACATAAGAAAAGGGGAGCTCAAAGCCGGGTACAACCTATAGGAAAAGGAGATTAAAAATTAACTAAAGCGTAGGATTCGAGCAAAGGAGGATTAATCAAGATCAAATCTCAAGTTCCTTATCCAAAGCAAGGTGAATGATAATTAAAACCATCTCATTTTTTTAAAGGGCATTTGATTTTGGGTTTTAAGTTAAAAACCTTTATGATGATTTTAATGATGATATACTTAGATTACATGATATGTTTGATCCAAACAAGTATGTTTGATAAATGTTTTATTCGATTTCAGGCTAAAATCCTATTTGTTAGGTTTCAAATTCCATGAGGATTTAATATGTTATGTGAAGCATTATTTTGGAGATGGGTTTAAATTTTCATAATTATCCAAGCTATGAATTATTTGTTATGAATTTTTGAAAGAAGAAATAAATAACTGGGTTTAAAAATTTATTTCGGCAATTATATAATGGATTTTGGATCTGAAAATTTTATATACTAGATAACATATTAAAAGTGAATTATGATGATTTTTAAGGATTTTTCCTAAGTGATTTACTGTGGAAATTAATTTAATTAAGTTGAAGGACTTAAATGTCTTAATTTTTTGTTAAAGGAAATGGCTTCTTTGTTAATTATTTTTAATTAATTCTGATGAATTCGTCTGTCTTTGTAAAGTTTATGGCAACCAATTATATTTTTACAAATAGGCAAGTTAGTTGAAAACCATTTACTTAAAAGACAACAAAAGAGTTTTGCACGGATTTATTGCTTCGCCACTTACGTTTGCTACGTTTTGACCCCATACCTCCGCCCCATCCTAGTCAAACCAATACACATAGTATCAAAACATTAGAATGTAGTGGATTGGAGAAAGGCGGAAGGCATAGACTTGAAACCATGCTTTCGAAGAGGTAGATGCTATTTTAGATTGCTTTCGAAGGTCTTTGTTTTGCTTTCAAAAGAGATGTTGCTTGCCTTGCTTTTAATGGATGCTTTCGAAAGGGTAGAATTACTTTTATATAGGTTTTGAAGGGGTAGCCGCCTCTTTGTTGAGAGGGAAACTTCCGAATGAGTTGTCGTTCATTATGTTCTAAAGAGAAGCTTTTGAAAGGGTAGTTTTGAACCAAGTCGAAACCTTGCTGCCGTCTTCATACCTTTCGAATAGGTTGAAGTTCTCAATGAGTTCGAAAGGCAAGCTCTTACTTTATAAATATAAAGACCGCTTCCCAATGCTTTTGTAATAGCCACTTATACTAGAGGGTTTGAAGGCAATGGCTTTGAAAGGTTGTTTCGAAGCTATCCTTCTAATTGTTTTACGTAAAAGATTAAAGCTTTCAAAAGGATGGTTTCGAAGCCATCTGTTTTCCCCAAACTCTTTTACTTGAAGGTTAATGGTTTCTAAAGGGTTACTTTCGCTTATGTTTACTTTGACCCAAAAGTTATATTTAAGGTTAAATCCAATGGTTTTGAAGAGGTACTTTCAAATGGTTTTGAAGCTATGACTCTTTAAATTGGAAAGATATGATTTAATACTTTCGAAAGGAATGTTTTGATGGATTCGAAAGGAAGGCTTTGATGCTTTTGAAAGAGATATTTTAAGTGTTTTGAAAGGCATATGTTTAAGTATTTTGAAAAGAAGGTTTGAATGCTTTCGAAAGATATATTCTAACGGTTTTGAAAATAAAGGTCTAAGGTTTCAAAATCCTTAGTTTTCAAAACAAGGGACCCCATCTAATTTTTAAAGGAAAACCCGTGGTAAGATAAAAGTGCTCTGAAATGTCTTTCAATTTTGGAGTTTTTGAAGAAGCTTTCCTTGATAAAAAAGTGGGTTGATGGTATTTACCATGTTTTGTATGTTATGATTAGATATTATGTGTGCTTCTTCTATAAACATATTCACCTTATAATTAAACCCATAACTGTATTTTAGGGAGTAAGGGCAGAATAACCGGCTTGGTTGACCTAGTAGTAAATATAAATTAAGATTTACCCCTATATGGGTAGAGTTGCATCTAGGAGGTTAGGTAGACCAGAATATAGGCTGCCTAAAGACTGGTCAAGAAGTTTTCAGTTTAGATATGTTCATAGTAAACCCATGAAAACTATGTTTGGAAAGACTTATTGAAAGGGGCCAATAAGTTTGTAGTGATCCCATGAAAACTATATCCGGATAAAGTTATTGATAGAGATTAATAGGTTCATAATTAACCCATAAAAATATGATAGAAGGAATTATTGGAGATACTAATAGGTCCAAGGGGAATCCATCAAATAATTGGATAAATTTATTGACAATGATCAATATGTTCATAGTCAACCCATGAATACTATGATATGAAAGAAGTTATTGGAGATACCAATAGGTTTAGAGAGAACCCATGAAATAATTGGATGTAGTTATTGGTAGGGGCCAATAGGTTTTTAGTGATTCCGTGAAAATTATAAAACTAGACAGATGGTTCGTAAGGTTTTTGACAGGTTATTAGTCAGCCTACGAAAACTAATAGGTTAATATTGACCCTAGAAACTGTAACTAAGACGGATAGTAAAATGAATGAGGATGGGATATCTAGGATATTTTTCATAGTTGCATATCATCATGATATTTTAAATTGCTATGTCTTTAATCATTATGGATGCAGGTACACTGTATATGGTTATTATAAATTTTTGGGTAAGATACAAGTGAAGGGAAAACCATTCCGCTAAGCGGCGCAGTCTCTCTAGATATCTAAATGGTTCGAGATGGTAGGTTATTATTCATACTTGACTATTTATCTAGCTCGAAGTTTGTGTTCTTCCCTTAAACTCTCGAATGATCAATTGATTTTGAGTATATTGGGAGTTGAGGTTTTCAGGTTTTCCTTTAAACGTATAAGCTTCTGAAGATGTGCAGAAGGCAAGCTAGCTAATATGAGCTCTTTTTATTTGATTACGCTGTGTTTTGATGTAAAGGCAAAGTTATTTAATTGCCTACGTATAGACTCTGATCATCCAAGGGGGCATCTTCATATGTCGCTCTTAGCGTATTTTATATTAATTATATCTTTCTGAACGTGGTTCTCGAATTTGGGATTATAAATGAATTTGAAATAGGATTGAAATGGAATAAGAAATTTGTTTAGTAGTTTTAAATTTTTTTTCCTATCCACATGTTTCTGTTATATCAATGTATCTAAAATTACCGCATTTGGTCGTCAAGAATTAATAACTATGGATGACTGCAGCATCCGTGGTCGTTATTTTTGGACCTCCAAGTGGGGGATGTTACACCCGCCTTTTCCGTGGTTGGAACTGGACTCTTCACCTTCATTCCCTGATAGAAGCTGCCTATAAGGCTATTTCTCTAGGGTAGGGAGAGCCTTCGGGCTTTTGATGCATCGCTCAAGCATTCTTCTCCCAATATGCACCTCAATCACGTCTCATAAATAGTGACATTCATTACTATTATGTCCATAGGATTTGTAGAATTGACGATATTTCCCAATACTACTCTCAACTTCAGTCTCTTTTTTTTGGAGTTGGTGTGTTGTACTTGAGCTCTACCTACATGACCATATAAATGTTCTCTATAGAGTCAGTCAAGTCTATTTAGGTGCTAAACTTATTACCAGGTTTAAACCTCCTTCTATCAGTTTTCATACCGTCGGAATTGCCGAAGTTATTTTTTACTTTTCCTATTAGAACTTGGTCAGCCCGCAGCGCAAGAAATGGGTGAATTTCAAAAATTTTACCATTTTGGATCGGTAATGAGCCTATGAAGTCTAAATGCAATTAGATCTTATCTAGAATTTCTTTTAAATAAAATCAATATTTTATTTAATATGGTAATTTAAGAAGCTTTAAATATAAAAATGTACGTGATATGATGAACGTATCAAATACATTCATTTATGTCAAGTGTAAGTGCGGTGTATAAGTGGTGTACATATGTATAAATGAAAATTTTAAAAATAAATTAAGAGAAGGAGATAACTTGTTTTCCTCTGTTACTATATTCAACTAATAAAGGGAAGATGTTATAGAATGTGAAAGGAGAGAAACATATCATTTCTTTCATCATTTAACCATGACAATTAATACATTAAATGATATTTATTACTTATCAATCAAATCTATACATGGATATGATAGAATATAGAAAAGGGAAGCCTATCATATCTTTCACCATTTAACTATGACAAGCAATACATTAAATGACAAATTTTACTTATCAATCAAATCTACACAAGGATATGATAGAATATGAAAAGAGGAAAACCATTCATTTCTTTCACCATTCAGCTGAAACAATTAATACAATAAATGACATTGTTTGCTTATCAACCAAATCTACACATGCCTTCGTTGTCTAAATTTTGCTAATGAAATATATGCATACATTCATAATAATTATGGATGCATACATTCATAATAATTATGGATACATACAAACATACAAAGTGAGAACATATTGGTTGTTTTAAATAATTTGAAATCCTAAATTAACGTTAACAGAAAAAATTCCAATTGAGAAAATGTTTAAAAAAAAGGTTATATTATTACTCATAATCTTTGTCAAATTTGATTTAAACAAAACATTTATATTACATATAACTGATAATTAAAATTTAATTATTTGGATTTGAAAGCATATATTTGCAAACAATGTAGCATGTGGTATGTGTGTATATGCATTTGTATAAAAGGTTCTTGGTTTTAAAGTTAAAAGTTTTCAATAAATTTTTAATTTAGGAATGAAACAAAACATCAAACTTTACAAAACTTAAATATAGAAAACAACAAATAATTAAAATTCGCACTAAAGTCCTATCATTAATATTAAATCAAGGTATCCACTTTTGTTTTAACAAGGATTGTAACAATTGTATAAAAATTTAACATATGTAATTAAAATCAGATCAAGGAATGATAAATAATTTAACACACACTTATATATATATATATATATATATATATATATATATATATATCTGTGTGCGTATATATATATTTATAATCCATTAGTATTTGAATAAGTAAAGATTACCTCATGGTATACATAAACCTTATTCAAAGTCAATTTTTTAATTTCATAACTATGTACAAGAAAATAAAGAAATTTGAACAAGGTAGCACATGTAAATTTATTTTAAGAAATTACAGCTCCAAACAACATAGAGAATGATGAAAATTTATCAAAAGTAATGTGAGATTCAAGTCATGTCAACTTATTATAAACATACATTAAAAGGAAATGATAAACAAACATAGACCAAAATAATAATACAATACACATGTAAATATCAAATTATACGCACATACAATTACCTTAGGATGAAGAATGTAGAAACACCTTGAACGATAAAAGAATACCTAGATCTGATTGATCACTATCTAGATCCGATAAACCTTACCCTTCATCACACCTTAATTTATGTCTTCCCCTTGGATTTCAAAAATGACAATCCCACTTTTCAAGAGAAGAATGAACCACCCTTAATTTAGTTTGATGTTAATTTGAATTTGTTTTGATGTTTTTTCTTTTAGATGAAGTTTCAGCTATGGATGAATGATACAGAAGAGGAAGAAAAAGTGAACAAAAAATAAAAGTCACGTTCTGTTCTCTGTACTTTCAAAAATGAGGAAGTTTTGTTTTTAATAAAATTAAAGGAACCTTTTCCTATTCTCTTATTAGAACTTCCTCCTTTACTTCCTCTTTTTAAATTTCAGTTGATCTCATTAATTAATTTCCTCCTCTTACCATTATTTGTCTGATCCAAGCACATTCTAAATAAAAGAGTAACTTTTATGTAATTATTTTTTAATTTAAAACATGCTTAAAATTTTACCAATATCGAATATCGATATATGCAAATATTACTTTTATATATGCACTAAAATAATTACCAACAACATTCAAAACATCAAATAAATTAACAATAATTAATATTTCATAAATATTAATTAATTTAAATAGTTTGCAACATTTTGCAAACTAATTAAATTGTGTAGTTTTCGGAAAAATCGCAAATATGGTTGTGCGACTCAGAGGAATGAATTCAGCCAGCGATGAATATTGAACAACTCAAATATTAATATTCACACATTACTTAGCAGATGATATCACAGTTTGGTTGAATTCCTCACTTACAAGTCTTTTCGGTAAAATCAATACTTATTATAAGCGGTACGTGATAGGAACAATTATTTATGCCAATTCTCTTCGTCCAAACTATATTATATTAGGACTTAAAGAATGTGGCAATGTTCAAAATTTCAATATCATCCACATTCAACTTTATAGTCCAAACACAAAGTCCTTGGTTCAATAATAACAATTATTATTAACCAAAATGATCTGGCCAAAGATTTTGACTTCGAGTTGACCTGAGTGGACCATGATACTAATCCCATATAACTGAGGAGACAAATCCTCCCTTGAATAGTACTTCACTTCAAATACTTCCACTCGACCCAACTATAGTCACTCGATGGGATGTCATGCCATGATTTGACTATAATCAAAATAGAGCTTACATATTGAAGATCCACAGTATCTTCAAGTCGAGAGAACTGTGTAAATCGGTCACATCGATATTTATGTTAGACCTTAGTTATATTAACCAACAAAAAACTATCGAGTGAGTCATTCCATAATTATCTAATAACAATCAGTACGTAACCCCTAGGTTCCTCCAGCAGTCATGAATAATACATTGCCCAACTTTAGAGAGTGTTACATGCTCTAGTCTCAACGGATACATTGATATATAGTCTCGATGCATCTTGACTAGGAACATTTAAAATGTTATATCTTTTTTATTGTGATAAATTACTCATGGTTACAACACTTTGTAACTACTATCATAAAATATGCCATTTATGGATTTTCTACTAAATATAATTTTAATTAAATTAATTAATATAACCACATTATATCAAGTATATAATAGAAAGAAATACGTTTATTATGAATAAGATTGTTCAACGAGTTAGATATATGTAACAAATTACATAATTGTCCCTAGAACATACCCTAACTCTATCAATCCCTACTTGCACTTGGGGTCAATTATGGAGTCTTATTCCAAAATCTCTCATCGGTTTCTAAAAACCAGTTAGGTTAGTCCCTTTTTGAACGGGTATGTTATTATGTTTCAATTATCTACGGTGTCAATCAGCTCTCTCCGATGGTGATAAACTGCTTTATCACGTGGAACAATTCGGAATATGTCTCTCGACCTCTAATGAGCTCCAAGTTCTATTACAAACCATATTGTGACATTTTTATCATATAATAATATTATGAGATTCTCAACATTTGGAATCAGCATGGTTATAAATTTGTGCACTTATAGTTTTACATACATTATTTTTATTATGGCAATATTCAATGCGATGTACGTAGCTGTTTTTCATTGAATAAGCCACCGTCTTTTATTTGGAACATTTCCAACTTAAAGATTCTAAACTTGAATTTATTATTGACATACTATACTCAATATGACTTATGAAGTTTGTATAACGACCCGCTATTTTGGACTATTCACATCCGCACATGTCGGACTTGAATAATTCAAAATACTGAATTGTTAATTTAAAATTTGGCAAAACTCAGATATACAGTAAATAAATAATCACAGAAACACAGACACAGAGTAATAATATGCAGCGGAAGTAAAAGAGATAGTAGTTCATGAAGCTACTATATAAATATATAAGATACATCAGATTTTGCAGCAGAAGAGTAACACGATACATAAAATACAAATCAAAATACATCACTGGAATCATCGAATACTGAAGCAGGATAGATGGATGGATCTTCAAGCAAAGCTCCAACTCCAAAGGTGAGTCTTGAAAGCTGAACCTCTCAGTCTGACCCGAGCGTAAAGCAAATACAAAACACTCGAGTCAGGATTAATATTCTCATATCAATAAATCCAACTCAAGTGAAATAGCAATCGAAATACAAGTAACTTAAAGGATGTTGGAATCACCATCCTCTAAGGATCCGTTAAACTATCTACTATGTAGTAATATACGCTAAATAGATAATGTCTATCATTAATATAAATATCAAAATAGTGTTAAGACGTTACCATTATCCCCCTTAACACATTTTCATATAATGTCATAGTCTATACAGCACTGTAAACTCCACCGTAAACTAGTGGGATATCAGGGAGTACTCCATAGGTATAACACAAAACAAATTCGTAGTGGTCGCGTATATACGGATACAAGTATGACAAGGCACATGAGGCAATACCCAAGGTAGTGAAACTACCATTTGCCTGATCCGGACTGGTGAGAACGCATCGCCGCAACGATCGCAACACCGCGAAACAACACTCCTGAAATTCCGAGGGTGCACCAATCAATCACAAGTAATGAGTAGTAGTTACGAAGAAGTGTGTTCGCTCGAGGTGGCTAACCCCATTTGTCCCGGCACGGCTCCTGATTTTAGTCATTTCCAATTTGACACAAATGTCAAGGCTATCCATTATCGTTCTCTTTCTTCAGTCATCACGTACATCATTCCAACCACTTCATTCTGGATCATCACTCCGCGTATGGTTATTAAAGTAGTTTTCGGTTTAGACAGAGAGTATGTCCATAACCGATTCCGGTCTCTTTAATAACTTCCGTAATTATTACACCGATTGGTCGTTTAATAAATTCCAAAACCAAATCAATTTCCATTTCAATTTGAATTTATAATCAACATTTCATTCGTCTTTCTTAATCAATTTCCAAAGTTTACGCTTCAAAACTTCCAAATTACCATTTCAAAATCTTACAATTCAATTTCAATTTTTATTTAAAACAATTCAAATATTGATTCAAGTTCGTATATAAGTTTCATTCCGAAATCATTTAAAATGGTTTAATTTTCATTCAAATCAATTTAAATTCATTTATCGATTTCATTCAATATTCGCTAAGCTAATTTATCATTTAAAACCATTTTCATTTAAATTCCAATTCATTTAAATCAATTACTTACGTTCAACTTCATTATGTCAAAACTTCAAATTTAATTAAACTAAATTCGTCAAATCAACTTCTTTAAATTACAAGTCTTACGCTAATTTCAATAATTTCATTCATTTCAATAAATCACATTTTTATTTCTTGTTAAAGAAATTCAACTTTCGCTAATTTATTGACTTCGTTACAAATTTCAAACTCAATTAATAAAGAACTAAATTTCACATAATCCAAAAGTTTCGATTTCACTTATCAACTTACTTAAATCTTTTTCCAAACTTCATAAATAAAGAAACCCCATTTCATTTATTAACGAAGGTCAAATTCACTTAATCAAAAGTTCGATTTTCTCTTATCAAAGCATTTAATTTTTATTCAATTATCGAATAATTCAATCTTATTCAATTATTTAATAATTTCAATCTTAATTATTAATAATTTCAAAACTTAATAATTACAAACTTGATTTTCAATGCAAACTTAATTATTAAATCATTTCCACTTAATTATGAATTCAAACTTAATCATCAAATCATTTCAACTTAATTATAAATTCAACTTAATAATTTCAACTTAATTATAATTTCAAATTTAATTATTAAATGATTTCAAACTTAATAATTTCAAAACTCAATTATCACTAATTCCAAATTATTTATTAATAATTCCAAATTTAATTATTAAATAATTAAATTTCAAACAACGTTCTTTCATCAATTACTACGTTAATATTAGTTTCAGATTTCAATATTTACATTTCCTTTCATAAAATTCAAATTTCGACTTTATTTCAAAACTTATTCTTTACTCGAATAAAATCATTTTTTTATTTTAAAATCAAATTATTGACCAATCGGATTTTATTTAATTCTCTATCCTAGGTCAAATTCATTTGGGTATATATCATTTCAACCCGATTCCAATTCCAATTCACAAATCAAAGCATAGTAAAGGGAACTTGCAGTGTGATAACAGGGATGGTGTCAAAGTAAATAAACAAGCAATAACAACAATCAAACACAATCCAATAATCAATTTAAATAATCCTGAAATAATCGTATTAATTCACATTGTTGTTTGTGCGAATTAATATAATTATTTCTAGAATCTACACTATCATTTCATGTAGATTAAAGATTATTTCATTACGGTTTTTCCACTTGTCATTCAATTTCAATTTTAATACTACAACAATTAATCAATATACGTTCAAAAGTTCAAAGTGTAATTTATCAAATTCTACGTGTCAATTAACTTAACAATTAAAAGGGGTCATATTATCCAAATTAACTAATCAAATTCAACACATATGTCGTTTCAAATTTAACTATCCTACGTCAATTTCAATTTCAATTTATTTATCACTTACTACATTAACAATTCAACGTCCAATTTCAAAATGGTGCCAGATGTCAAAGGTGAACTGATACATAAATAATACTGCAATAAATAACAGCAACATATTTCAATTGTCGTTTCAATTGAAATCAAATTTAATAAATAAAAGAACATTAATCGTGAGTGATTGCTCACCTTTCGAGGCTAGAGAGATGAATAGACAACGAAGTTGAGTCACGGATCGTAAGCACGACTTTCGGAATAACTAGATTGGCACGAATCAACTAGCAAAGCTGTTAAATATGAATCGTTGAAATCAAATCAGAATAGGAGCGATGACAGTAAATGGTATCAGCGAACATATATACATAATTATATTCCAAAATTAAACACATAAAATATATATATATAAAAAAATCAATTTTAAACATATATTTTCAAATCGATATTTAATTTAACACGGCTAAAATTCCATAGATATGCATTTCTAACGCCATCTTACAATTAAATCACATATATTTTTAAATTCAACATATTATCATTTATTTATTATTATTATTATTTTATTAACAATAATATCCAAAATCATCTTTCTTAAATACAACATTTAAAAGAAATCAAATCAAACATTCAACACAGCAATAATTACAAAACATGTCCTGCGTCAAAGTTTAACAATATAATTCTATGTGCTACCGAGATCGAAATGGTCTGAAATTTGGTATGAATAAAGATCAAAACTTGTATTTCAAACTGCAAAAGAATCACTTGATTTGGACAAGAGACGAGAACAGTTACGATGTCACGAACATAGACTCAGGCCATGTTGCGACTGTCAAATGTTCAGGTCTGAAAACCCCTCTGGGTCTGACTTTCAGGTAAGAAACAGAGGACTGAAACACCTCGTATAAAGCTAAAATTTCATATACAGAAAGTAGAAAACTTTATTTTTTAAACAAAAAGGAAATCACTGTATTCCGACATAAGACGGAGAAGATACGATGCGTCAAACATGAACTCAGGTCGTGTTTGCAGTAGTGTAAAATAATTTAAGTACAAAAGAACATCTGCCTAGGTCTAACTTCCAGATCCTCGACCACTAATCAAACGATGTCGGATTTTTCTGGAATTTGACATGTATAAACTAGGTAACTTCAACTCTTTTTTAAAAATAGAATCAAACCATTCCGATAAAACATGAGTGAGATATGATATCGTGAACATGAAGTCTAACTGCTGTTCAGAGAAAATATATATATATAAACATGCAAACAAGTGCAAAATCAGTTTGTTTGCAACTTTCAGGTATAACAAATTTATATACCAAAATATTATTATACTTATATAAAATGAACTGTTTGATTATAGAACATAACAGAAAATGGAGAATAAAGAATTGGTGCTAGATAAAATATGGGTTAGTACATATACACTTATATACAATACAAATCTTACGCAAAAGTATTATATATATACAAAAGCCTTTGAAATCCTTTTCTCAACAATACTTAAGTAACAGACTAAACTTATATGAGCTATATGCAAGCAAATAGTAAATACCGCTTGCAAACTTACATATATATAAATACATATAAGCTAACATAGTCAACAAATTTCTAAATATATAAGTTTGATTGTAGAACAAAATATAAATACTTTAACAATATACAAAACCAGCCTCTAAACAATGATATATAAATAAGAAATAGAAGCATCATCATTTACAAGCCGAAGTGAAAATGTCTATACCGAAGACTCATAAGAATAGAATACTGTAATTTATACTGTAGGATTATATAATATAATATACCCACATATATACTTAATAATTGATAAACTGTATAACTTTACAATAAATATAAACAACTCAACATATCCTATATACATAAACTAACAGGCTAGTATACAAACTAATATATAATAGTACATATACATTTGCATACCTATATGTGAAAGAAGGTGGTTGAGCTCAGGTTGCATGCGTCATTTAGAAGGGAGGTGAAGTGTGTGGTTGCTTGAGGGTGTTACACGCATGGGAGGGCTGCTGGGGTAGGCGGGATCGGGAGGAGGAAACGTGGATGTGGCAGGTGAAGAAAAGGGCCGGAGAGGGAGGAGAGGCCGACGTGGAGAGGTTGCTGCCCTTAAGGTGAAGAGGAGGGTGGCTTGCTGTGGTGGAGGGTGGCTTCTGGTTGGTGATAAAAAGGAGAGGAAGGAAGAGTTGTTTGTAGACAGAGGTTGGACAAAGAATGATGATAGCTAATATAAGAGAGGAAGCCTGTTGTGTAAATGAATGGATGTTATATAAGTTATTATTTATGAAGCACAGCAAGAGAACAAGTCACGAAGCAAGTGTAATAATTGACACAGTAGACGAAGAAAGCAAGTGCTGTTTAAATTTTGACACAGTAGACGAAGAAAGAATAATAGAAATCAAACAACTCAAAATGAATAACGATACGATTACCGTTTTCACGGATTCCGCTGCGTATCGGACTTCAAAACACGAGAATAAATATACCGTCGAGATTAGCACGACGAGACGATCAAAACGGTATATGGATATCACTGGTACGATTGAATTATACAAATTCGAATTCTTATACTAGCGGAAAATGCATAAAAATCGTAGGAAAATAAGATCGACGGAGCCAAAGATGTCCGAATTTGGAAAAACGACAAACTGACAACTTGCTTAAAAGATGTTTTAGAATTTTTCTATGTAAAAATATTTTGGTTTTGAAAACGTTTTATTTCCATCGCTTTTTAACTGATTAAATTGAAGTAAATTTACGCGCGAAATAAACTTTCATATTTTCGGACGAAAATTTACCGGTTGCTATGTTTAACTAGACGCATTCCAAATATCAAATTTATATTTCAAAATTTTATCGTTTAAAATTTCACAAAATTTCAATAAAATATGTTACTAAAACCGGCTAAATTTACGGGTCGTTACACTCTCCCCCACTCAAAACTTTTCGTCCTCGAAAAGGAAGTAGGTAGGAGAATAGAGACAACCATAAGAAAATAGACTTGAATTTACATAATAAACAATTAATTTGAACCATATAGATTTCAATTTAAATAATTTATTAACTTTCAAAACATTTTTCTATTTTATTAATCACATCTATTATTCAATTAACCTATTATTTTATTTATCTCCCGAAACATTTATAATTAAATCTAAGTGAATAACATTTATTATACGCACTCACATTTATATATAAAGACAATTTATATTATATTTTATCCAATTAGCTTAAATTAACAATTTCAAAGGTCATAATTTTGAAAAGTCATTTATTATAATCATACTTTATTCGACAAATTTAATTCTTCTCTTTTTTTTATCAAATTATTATTAAATTTATTCCACTTAATATATCCTATCAGATATATATTAAGGATATTTATATTTATTATAACTACCCAAATTTATTTTAAAATTCCTTCGATATCATTTTATATTATATAATGTCCAATTACATAGTTAACTCTTGAAAATTTAGAAAAGTTGTATATATAATGCAATAGAGTATTATACAAGTAAATTTCTAATTCAATTCTCTCACGTTTTAAATATTAATTCAAAATATTGGTTTCATTTATAATTGAAATCATCCTTTACCCAAATTTTAAGAATTAAATTTCCGATTAACTTTACACATTTAGAGATAATTATATATATTCATTATATCCAAATCAAATCTAAATCAAATACTTATATATATATATATATATATATATATATTTTAAATCAAGTTATACTTTGGAAATTTCAAATCAAATTCATTTCAAAACAAAAGTGTAGCAAGCTACTAATGGTCTCTCCACTTCGAAACTAGAAATTAAATGTCGATAATGCGGCCGTCATCACCGAAATTATTTTCCAGCGACAAATGAGAAGAGCACAAATTTAATCATTTAAAATTCATTGAAAACCATTTCTATTCGAAAAATATTTTACATATTATACACTTTAAAATTTCCAAATCAAAGTTTGAAATCACCGAAAATCAAATTCTCAAATTCCCGATTTACGTTCATTTAAGTTTCCAAATAAATTTACAAACCAGGTTTTATAAATTCATTTATTTATATTATGCAATAGTCAATAATTTATAAAACAATAAATGAGAACTAAATTTTAACATTTCGGACAACAGATTCATTAACCTTTTAATTCCAGATTTTTTTTTTACTTATATATAATATAATCATTCAAAATTATTTTTATTTATCAAATTTGAAAACAATATTGTGTCAGTTTGTTCTGCCAGGTGTTTTGGAAATTCTATCGATAGCGTTGATCAGACGAATCGATCGAAAACCCAAATCAACATCAACAACTCAAACAACACAATATATATTAAACATTTAAATATTAATTTACAAATACACTTCCTCGCTTGACAATACAACAATGAATTTAAAAATAAGAGAGATTCAAATTTGATGGATATCAAATCAAAGAGAATTTTGATTCGAATATAAGTTCGAAACAGAGAATAAGACAACTCAATTTACGTAGTCAGGAGATGGATACGCTTATTTAATTCACGGGCAACCTTAACCGGGTCGACCGTAACTTCAAGAATAAGATCGATGTTGAATCCTGAGGTAAATCAACATTCGATCTCAAGAAATAAAATTCAAGTATAGCAGGGAATAGATAGCATCGTAAACCGAGGATACAAAAATCTCCGGTAAATCAATGCCTATTGTAAAGGAGTTTCACCCATTTACAAATAATTCGAAGGTTGGCGAGACCGCCGATTATTATAAAGATTATTCGAAGTGGAGTTATGGAATACTCCAGAATTGAAAGAAGACGAATAGTGAGGGACAAGAATGAATTTCAGAACCGAGGGAACGTTCCAAAATTCAAGGGAATTGAGTAAAAAGGAAAATTGAAACTCGAATGAGAGTGATTCTGTAAATACATTTACCCTATATGCTGAGTTCTGCCTAGAGCTACCAAAAGCTCTGATACCAACTATAACGACCCGCTATTTTGGACTATTCACATCCGCACATGTCGGACTTGAATAATTCAAAATACTGAATTGTTAATTTAAAATTTGGCAAAACTCAGATATACAGTAAATAGATAATCACAGAAACACAGACACAGAGTAATAATATGCAGCGGAAGTAAAAGAGATAGTAGTTCATGAAGCTACTATATAAATATATAAGATACATCAGATTTTGCAGCAGAAGAGTAACACGATACATCAAATACAAATCAAAATACATCACTGGAATCATCGAATACTGAAGCAGGATAGATGGATGGATCTTCAAGCAAAGCTCCAACTCCAAAGGTGAGTCTTGAAAGCTGAACCTCTCAGTCTGACCCGAGCGTAAAGCAAATACAAAACACTCGAGTCAGGATTAATATTCTCATATCAATAAATCCAACTCAAGTGAAATAGCAATCGAAATACAAGTAACTTAAAAGATGTTGGAATCACCATCCTCTAAGGATCCGTTAAACTATCTACTATGTAGTAATATACGCTAAATAGATAATGTCTATCATTAATATAAATATCAAAATAGTGTTAAGGCGTTACCATTATCCCCCTTAACACATTTTCATATAATGTCATAGTCTATACAGCACTGTAAACTCCACCGTAAACTAGTGGGATATCAGGGAGTACTCCATAGGTATAACACAAAACAAATTCGTAGTGGTCGCGTATATACGGATACAAGTATGACAAGGCACATGAGGCAATACCCAAGGTAGTGAAACTACCGTTTGCCTGATCCGGACTGGTGAGAACGCATCGCCGCAACGATCGCAACACCGCGAAACAACACTCCTGAAATTCCGAGGGTGCACCAATCAATCACAAGTAATGAGTAGTAGTTACGAAGAAGTGTGTTCGCTCGAGGTGGCTAACCCCATTTGTCCCGGCACGGCTCCTGATTTTAGTCATTTCCAATTTGACACAAATGTCAAGGCTATCCATTATCGTTCTCTTTCTTCAGTCATCACGTACATCATTCCAACCACTTCATTCTGGATCATCACTCCGCGTATGGTTATTAAAGTAGTTTTCGGTTTAGACAGAGAGTATGTCCATAACCGATTCCGGTCTCTTTAATAACTTCCGTAATTATTACACCGATTGGTCGTTTAATAAATTCCAAAACCAAATCAATTTCCATTTCAATTTGAATTTATAATCAACATTTCATTCGTCTTTCTTAATCAATTTCCAAAGTTTACGCTTCAAAACTTCCAAATTACCATTTCAAAATCTTACAATTCAATTTCAATTTTTATTTAAAACAATTCAAATATTGATTCAAGTTCGTATATAAGTTTCATTCCGAAATCATTTAAAATGGTTTAATTTTCATTCAAATCAATTTAAATTCATTTATCGATTTCATTCAATATTCGCTAAGCTAATTTATCATTTAAAACCATTTTCATTTAAATTCCAATTCATTTAAATCAATTACTTACGTTCAACTTCATTATGTCAAAACTTCAAATTTAATTAAACTAAATTCGTCAAATCAACTTCTTTAAATTACAAGTCTTACGCTAATTTCAATAATTTCATTCATTTCAATAAATCACATTTTTATTTCTTGTTAAAGAAATTCAACTTTCGCTAATTTATTGACTTCGTTACAAATTTCAAACTCAATTAATAAAGAACTAAATTTCACATAATCCAAAAGTTTCGATTTCACTTATCAACTTACTTAAATCTTTTTCCAAACTTCATAAATAAAGAAACCCCATTTCATTTATTAACGAAGATCAAATTCACTTAATCAAAAGTTCGATTTTCTCTTATCAAAGCATTTAATTTTTATTCAATTATCGAATAATTCAATCTTATTCAATTATTTAATAATTTCAATCTTAATTATTAATAATTTCAAAACTTAATAATTACAAACTTGATTTTCAATGCAAACTTAATCATTAAATCATTTCCACTTAATTATGAATTCAAACTTAATCATCAAATCATTTCAACTTAATTATAAATTCAACTTAATAATTTCAACTTAATTATAATTTCAAATTTAATTATTAAATGATTTCAAACTTAATAATTTCAAAACTCAATTATCACTAATTCCAAATTATTTATTAATAATTCCAAATTTAATTATTAAATAATTAAATTTCAAACAACGTTCTTTCATCAATTACTACGTTAATATTAGTTTCAGATTTCAATATTTACATTTCCTTTCATAAAATTCAAATTTCGACTTTATTTCAAAACTTATTCTTTACTCGAATAAAATCATTTTTTTATTTTAAAATCAAATTATTGACCAATCGGATTTTATTTAATTCTCTATCCTAGGTCAAATTCATTTGGGTATATATCATTTCAACCCGATTCCAATTCCAATTCACAAATCAAAGCATAGTAAAGGGAACTTGCAGTGTGATAACAGGGATGGTGTCAAAGTAAATAAACAAGCAATAACAACAATCAAACACAATCCAATAATCAATTTAAATAATCCTGAAATAATCGTATTAATTCACATTGTTGTTTGTGCGAATTAATATAATTATTTCTAGAATCTACACTATCATTTCATGTAGATTAAAGATTATTTCATTACGGTTTTTCCACTTGTCATTCAATTTCAATTTTAATACTACAACAATTAATCAATATACGTTCAAAAGTTCAAAGTGTAATTTATCAAATTCTACGTGTCAATTAACTTAACAATTAAAAGGGGTCATATTATCCAAATTAACTAATCAAATTCAACACATATGTCGTTTCAAATTTAACTATCATACGTCAATTTCAATTTCAATTTATTTATCACTTACTACATTAACAATTCAACGTCCAATTTCAAAATGGTGCCAGATGTCAAAGGTGAACTGATACATAAATAATACTGCAATAAATAACAGCAACATATTTCAATTGTCGTTTCAATTGAAATCAAATTTAATAAATAAAAGAACATTAATCGTGAGTGATTGCTCACCTTTCGAGGCTAGAGAGATGAATAGACAACGAAGTTGAGTCACGGATCGTAAGCACGACTTTCGGAATAACTAGATTGGCACGAATCAACTAGCAAAGCTGTTAAATATGAATCGTTGAAATCAAATCAGAATAGGAGCGATGACAGTAAATGGTATCAGCGAACATATATACATAATTATATTCCAAAATTAAACACATAAAATATATATATATAAAAAAATCAATTTTAAACATATATTTTCAAATCGATATTTAATTTAACACGGCTAAAATTCCATAGATATGCATTTCTAACGCCATCTTACAATTAAATCACATATATTTTTAAATTCAACATATTATCATTTATTTATTATTATTATTATTTTATTAACAATAATATCCAAAATCATCTTTCTTAAATACAACATTTAAAAGAAATCAAATCAAACATTCAACACAGCAATAATTACAAAACATGTCCTGCGTCAAAGTTTAACAATATAATTCTATGTGCTACCGAGATCGAAATGGTCTGAAATTTGGTATGAATAAAGATCAAAACTTGTATTTCAAACTGCAAAAGAATCACTTGATTTGGACAAGAGACGAGAACAGTTACGATGTCACGAACATAGACTCAGGCCATGTTGCGACTGTCAAATGTTCAGGTCTGAAAACCCCTCTGGGTCTGACTTTCAGGTAAGAAACAGAGGACTGAAACACCTCGTATAAAGCTAAAATTTCATATACAGAAAGTAGAAAACTTTATTTTTTAAACAAAAAGGAAATCACTGTATTCCGACATAAGACGGAGAAGATACGATGCGTCAAACATGAACTCAGGTCGTGTTTGCAGTAGTGTAAAATAATTTAAGTACAAAAGAACATCTGCCTAGGTCTAACTTCCAGATCCTCGACCACTAATCAAACGATGTCGGATTTTTCTGGAATTTGACATGTATAAACTAGGTAACTTCAACTCTTTTTTAAAAATAGAATCAAACCATTCCGATAAAACATGAGTGAGATATGATATCGTGAACATGAAGTCTAACTGCTGTTCAGAGAAAATATATATATATAAACATGCAAACAAGTGCAAAATCAGTTTGTTTGCAACTTTCAGGTATAACAAATTTATATACCAAAATATTATTATACTTATATAAAATGAACTGTTTGATTATAGAACATAACAGAAAATGGAGAATAAAGAATTGGTGCTAGATAAAATATGGGTTAGTACATATACACTTATATACAATACAAATCTTACGCAAAAGTATTATATATATACAAAAGCCTTTGAAATCCTTTTCTCAACAATACTTAAGTAACAGACTAAACTTATATGAGCTATATGCAAGCAAATAGTAAATACCGCTTGCAAACTTACATATATATAAATACATATAAGCTAACATAGTCAACAAATTTCTAAATATATAAGTTTGATTGTAGAACAAAATATAAATACTTTAACAATATACAAAACCAGCCTCTAAACAATGATATATAAATAAGAAATAGAAGCATCATCATTTACAAGCCGAAGTGAAAATGTCTATACCGAAGACTCATAAGAATAGAATACTGTAATTTATACTGTAGGATTATATAATATAATATACCCACATATATACTTAATAATTGATAAACTGTATAACTTTACAATAAATATAAACAACTCAACATATCCTATATACATAAACTAACAGGCTAGTATACAAACTAATATATAATAGTACATATACATTTGCATACCTATATGTGAAAGAAGGTGGTTGAGCTCAGGTTGCATGCGTCATTTAGAAGGGAGGTGAAGTGTGTGGTTGCTTGAGGGTGTTACACGCATGGGAGGGCTGCTGGGGTAGGCGGGATCGGGAGGAGGAAACGTGGATGTGGCAGGTGAAGAAAAGGGCCGGAGAGGGAGGAGAGGCCGACGTGGAGAGGTTGCTGCCCTTAAGGTGAAGAGGAGGGTGGCTTGCTGTGGTGGAGGGTGGCTTCTGGTTGGTGATAAAAAGGAGAGGAAGGAAGAGTTGTTTGTAGACAGAGGTTGGACAAAGAATGATGATAGCTAATATAAGAGAGGAAGCCTGTTGTGTAAATGAATGGATGTTATATAAGTTATTATTTATGAAGCACAGCAAGAGAACAAGTCACGAAGCAAGTGTAATAATTGACACAGTAGACGAAGAAAGCAAGTGCTGTTTAAATTTTGACACAGTAGACGAAGAAAGAATAATAGAAATCAAACAACTCAAAATGAATAACGATACGATTACCGTTTTCACGGATTCCGCTGCGTATCGGACTTCAAAACACGAGAATAAATATACCGTCGAGATTAGCACGACGAGACGATCAAAACGGTATATGGATATCACTGGTACGATTGAATTATACAAATTCGAATTCTTATACTAGCGGAAAATGCATAAAAATCGTAGGAAAATAAGATCGACGGAGCCAAAGATGTCCGAATTTGGAAAAACGACAAACTGACAACTTGCTTAAAAGATGTTTTAGAATTTTTCTATGTAAAAATATTTTGGTTTTGAAAACGTTTTATTTCCATCGCTTTTTAACTGATTAAATTGAAGTAAATTTACGCGCGAAATAAACTTTCATATTTTCGGACGAAAATTTACCGGTTGCTATGTTTAACTAGACGCATTCCAAATATCAAATTTATATTTCAAAATTTTATCGTTTAAAATTTCACAAAATTTCAATAAAATATGTTACTAAAACCGGCTAAATTTACGGGTCGTTACACTCTCCCCCACTCAAAACTTTTCGTCCTCGAAAAGGAAGTAGGTAGGAGAATAGAGACAACCATAAGAAAATAGACTTGAATTTACATAATAAACAATTAATTTGAACCATATAGATTTCAATTTAAATAATTTATTAACTTTCAAAACATTTTTCTATTTTATTAATCACATCTATTATTCAATTAACCTATTATTTTATTTATCTCCCGAAACATTTATAATTAAATCTAAGTGAATAACATTTATTATACGCACTCACATTTATATATAAAGACAATTTATATTATATTTTATCCAATTAGCTTAAATTAACAATTTCAAAGGTCATAATTTTGAAAAGTCATTTATTATAATCATACTTTATTCGACAAATTTAATTCTTCTCTTTTTTTTATCAAATTATTATTAAATTTATTCCACTTAATATATCCTATCAGATATATATTAAGGATATTTATATTTATTATAACTACCCAAATTTATTTTAAAATTCCTTCGATATCATTTTATATTATATAATGTCCAATTACATAGTTAACTCTTGAAAATTTAGAAAAGTTGTATATATAATGCAATAGAGTATTATACAAGTAAATTTCTAATTCAATTCTCTCACGTTTTAAATATTAATTCAAAATATTGGTTTCATTTATAATTGAAATCATCCTTTACCCAAATTTTAAGAATTAAATTTCCGATTAACTTTACACATTTAGAGATAATTATATATATTCATTATATCCAAATCAAATCTAAATCAAATACTTATATATATATATATATATATATATATATATATATTTTAAATCAAGTTATACTTTGGAAATTTCAAATCAAATTCATTTCAAAACAAAAGTGTAGCAAGCTACTAATGGTCTCTCCACTTCGAAACTAGAAATTAAATGTCGATAATGCGGCCGTCATCACCGAAATTATTTTCCAGCGACAAATGAGAAGAGCACAAATTTAATCATTTAAAATTCATTGAAAACCATTTCTATTCGAAAAATATTTTACATATTATACACTTTAAAATTTCCAAATCAAAGTTTGAAATCACCGAAAATCAAATTCTCAAATTCCCGATTTACGTTCATTTAAGTTTCCAAATAAATTTACAAACCAGGTTTTATAAATTCATTTATTTATATTATGCAATAGTCAATAATTTATAAAACAATAAATGAGAACTAAATTTTAACATTTCGGACAACAGATTCATTAACCTTTTAATTCCAGATTTTTTTTTTACTTATATATAATATAATCATTCAAAATTATTTTTATTTATCAAATTTGAAAACAATATTGTGTCAGTTTGTTCTGCCAGGTGTTTTGGAAATTCTATCGATAGCGTTGATCAGACGAATCGATCGAAAACCCAAATCAACATCAACAACTCAAACAACACAATATATATTAAACATTTAAATATTAATTTACAAATACACTTCCTCGCTTGACAATACAACAATGAATTTAAAAATAAGAGAGATTCAAATTTGATGGATATCAAATCAAAGAGAATTTTGATTCGAATATAAGTTCGAAACAGAGAATAAGACAACTCAATTTACGTAGTCAGGAGATGGATACGCTTATTTAATTCACGGGCAACCTTAACCGGGTCGACCGTAACTTCAAGAATAAGATCGATGTTGAATCCTGAGGTAAATCAACATTCGATCTCAAGAAATAAAATTCAAGTATAGCAGGGAATAGATAGCATCGTAAACCGAGGATACAAAAATCTCCGGTAAATCAATGCCTATTGTAAAGGAGTTTCACCCATTTACAAATAATTCGAAGGTTGGCGAGACCGCCGATTATTATAAAGATTATTCGAAGTGGAGTTATGGAATACTCCAGAATTGAAAGAAGACGAATAGTGAGGGACAAGAATGAATTTCAGAACCGAGGGAACGTTCCAAAATTCAAGGGAATTGAGTAAAAAGGAAAATTGAAACTCGAATGAGAGTGATTCTGTAAATACATTTACCCTATATGCTGAGTTCTGCCTAGAGCTACCAAAAGCTCTGATACCAACTATAACGACCCGCTATTTTGGACTATTCACATCCGCACATGTCGGACTTGAATAATTCAAAATACTGAATTGTTAATTTAAAATTTGGCAAAACTCAGATATACAGTAAATAAATAATCACAGAAACACAGACACAGAGTAATAATATGCAGCGGAAGTAAAAGAGATAGTAGTTCATGAAGCTACTATATAAATATATAAGATACATCAGATTTTGCAGCAGAAGAGTAACACGATACATCAAATACAAATCAAAATACATCACTGGAATCATCGAATACTGAAGCAGGATAGATGGATGGATCTTCAAGCAAAGCTCCAACTCCAAAGGTGAGTCTTGAAAGCTGAACCTCTCAGTCTGACCCGAGCGTAAAGCAAATACAAAACACTCGAGTCAGGATTAATATTCTCATATCAATAAATCCAACTCAAGTGAAATAGCAATCGAAATACAAGTAACTTAAAAGATGTTGGAATCACCATCCTCTAAGGATCCGTTAAACTATCTACTATGTAGTAATATACGCTAAATAGATAATGTCTATCATTAATATAAATATCAAAATAGTGTTAAGGCGTTACCATTATCCCCCTTAACACATTTTCATATAATGTCATAGTCTATACAGCACTGTAAACTCCACCGTAAACTAGTGGGATATCAGGGAGTACTCCATAGGTATAACACAAAACAAATTCGTAGTGGTCGCGTATATACGGATACAAGTATGACAAGGCACATGAGGCAATACCCAAGGTAGTGAAACTACCGTTTGCCTGATCCGGACTGGTGAGAACGCATCGCCGCAACGATCGCAACACCGCGAAACAACACTCCTGAAATTCCGAGGGTGCACCAATCAATCACAAGTAATGAGTAGTAGTTACGAAGAAGTGTGTTCGCTCGAGGTGGCTAACCCCATTTGTCCCGGCACGGCTCCTGATTTTAGTCATTTCCAATTTGACACAAATGTCAAGGCTATCCATTATCGTTCTCTTTCTTCAGTCATCACGTACATCATTCCAACCACTTCATTCTGGATCATCACTCCGCGTATGGTTATTAAATTAGTTTTCGGTTTAGACAGAGAGTATGTCCATAACCGATTCCGATCTCTTTAATAACTTCCGTAATTATTACACCGATTGGTCGTTTAATAAATTCCAAAACCAAATCAATTTCCATTTCAATTTGAATTTATAATCAACATTTCATTCGTCTTTCTTAATCAATTTCCAAAGTTTACGCTTCAAAACTTCCAAATTACCATTTCAAAATCTTACAATTCAATTTCAATTTTTATTTAAAACAATTCAAATATTGATTCAAGTTCGTATATAAGTTTCATTCCGAAATCATTTAAAATGGTTTAATTTTCATTCAAATCAATTTAAATTCATTTATCGATTTCATTCAATATTCGCTAAGCTAATTTATCATTTAAAACCATTTTCATTTAAATTCCAATTCATTTAAATCAATTACTTACGTTCAACTTCATTATGTCAAAACTTCAAATTTAATTAAACTAAATTCGTCAAATCAACTTCTTTAAATTACAAGTCTTACGCTAATTTCAATAATTTCATTCATTTCAATAAATCACATTTTTATTTCTTGTTAAAGAAATTCAACTTTCGCTAATTTATTGACTTCGTTACAAATTTCAAACTCAATTAATAAAGAACTAAATTTCACATAATCCAAAAGTTTCGATTTCACTTATCAACTTACTTAAATCTTTTTCCAAACTTCATAAATAAAGAAACCCCATTTCATTTATTAACGAAGGTCAAATTCACTTAATCAAAAGTTCGATTTTCTCTTATCAAAGCATTTAATTTTTATTCAATTATCGAATAATTCAATCTTATTCAATTATTTAATAATTTCAATCTTAATTATTAATAATTTCAAAACTTAATAATTACAAACTTGATTTTCAATGCAAACTTAATTATTAAATCATTTCCACTTAATTATGAATTCAAACTTAATCATCAAATCATTTCAACTTAATTATAAATTCAACTTAATAATTTCAACTTAATTATAATTTCAAATTTAATTATTAAATGATTTCAAACTTAATAATTTCAAAACTCAATTATCACTAATTCCAAATTATTTATTAATAATTCCAAATTTAATTATTAAATAATTAAATTTCAAACAACGTTCTTTCATCAATTACTACGTTAATATTAGTTTCAGATTTCAATATTTACATTTCCTTTCATAAAATTCAAATTTCGACTTTATTTCAAAACTTATTCTTTACTCGAATAAAATCATTTTTTTATTTTAAAATCAAATTATTGACCAATCGGATTTTATTTAATTCTCTATCCTAGGTCAAATTCATTTGGGTATATATCATTTCAACTCGATTCCAATTCCAATTCACAAATCAAAGCATAGTAAAGGGAACTTGCAGTGTGATAACAGGGATGGTGTCAAAGTAAATAAACAAGCAATAACAACAATCAAACACAATCCAATAATCAATTTAAATAATCCTGAAATAATTGTATTAATTCACATTGTTGTTTGTGCGAATTAATATAATTATTTCTAGAATCTACACTATCATTTCATGTAGATTAAAGATTATTTCATTACGGTTTTTCCACTTGTCATTCAATTTCAATTTTAATACTACAACAATTAATCAATATACGTTCAAAAGTTCAAAGTGTAATTTATCAAATTCTACGTGTCAATTAACTTAACAATTAAAAGGGGTCATATTATCCAAATTAACTAATCAAATTCAACACATATGTCGTTTCAAATTTAACTATCCTACGTCAATTTCAATTTCAATTTATTTATCACTTACTACATTAACAATTCAACGTCCAATTTCAAAATGGTGCCAGATGTCAAAGGTGAACTGATACATAAATAATACTGCAATAAATAACAGCAACATATTTCAATTGTCGTTTCAATTGAAATCAAATTTAATAAATAAAAGAACATTAATCGTGAGTGATTGCTCACCTTTCGAGGCTAGAGAGATGAATAGACAACGAAGTTGAGTCACGGATCGTAAGCACGACTTTCGGAATAACTAGATTGGCACGAATCAACTAGCAAAGCTGTTAAATATGAATCGTTGAAATCAAATCAGAATAGGAGCGATGACAGTAAATGGTATCAGCGAACATATATACATAATTATATTCCAAAATTAAACACATAAAATATATATATATATAAAAATCAATTTTAAACATATATTTTCAAATCGATATTTAATTTAACACAGCTAAAATTCCATAGATATGCATTTCTAACGCCATCTTACAATTAAATCACATATATTTTTAAATTCAACATATTATCATTTATTTATTATTATTATTATTTTATTAACAATAATATCCAAAATCATCTTTCTTAAATACAACATTTAAAAGAAATCAAATCAAACATTCAACACAGCAATAATTACAAAACATGTCCTGCGTCAAAGTTTAACAATATAATTCTATGTGCTACCGAGATCGAAATGGTCTGAAATTTGGTATGAATAAAGATCAAAACTTGTATTTCAAACTGCAAAAGAATCACTTGATTTGGACAAGAGACGAGAACAGTTACGATGTCACGAACATAGACTCAGGCCATGTTGCGACTGTCAAATGTTCAGGTCTGAAAACCCCTCTGGGTCTGACTTTCAGGTAAGAAACAGAGGACTGAAACACCTCGTATAAAGCTAAAATTTCATATACAGAAAGTAGAAAACTTTATTTTTTAAACAAAAAGGAAATCACTGTATTCCGACATAAGACGGAGAAGATACGATGCGTCAAACATGAACTCAGGTCGTGTTTGCAGTAGTGTAAAATAATTTAAGTACAAAAGAACATCTGCCTAGGTCTAACTTCCAGATCCTCGACCACTAATCAAACGATGTCGGATTTTTCTGGAATTTGACATGTATAAACTAGGTAACTTCAACTCTTTTTTAAAAATAGAATCAAACCATTCCGATAAAACATGAGTGAGATATGATATCGTGAACATGAAGTCTAACTGCTGTTCAGAGAAAATATATATATATAAACATGCAAACAAGTGCAAAATCAGTTTGTTTGCAACTTTCAGGTATAACAAATTTATATACCAAAATATTATTATACTTATATAAAATGAACTGTTTGATTATAGAACATAACAGAAAATGGAGAATAAAGAATTGGTGCTAGATAAAATATGGGTTAGTACATATACACTTATATACAATACAAATCTTACGCAAAAGTATTATATATATACAAAAGCCTTTGAAATCCTTTTCTCAACAATACTTAAGTAACAGACTAAACTTATATGAGCTATATGCAAGCAAATAGTAAATACCGCTTGCAAACTTACATATATATAAATACATATAAGCTAACATAGTCAACAAATTTCTAAATATATAAGTTTGATTGTAGAACAAAATATAAATACTTTAACAATATACAAAACCAGCCTCTAAACAATGATATATAAATAAGAAATAGAAGCATCATCATTTACAAGCCGAAGTGAAAATGTCTATACCGAAGACTCATAAGAATAGAATACTGTAATTTATACTGTAGGATTATATAATATAATATACCCACATATATACTTAATAATTGATAAACTGTATAACTTTACAATAAATATAAACAACTCAACATATCCTATATACATAAACTAACAGGCTAGTATACAAACTAATATATAATAGTACATATACATTTGCATACCTATATGTGAAAGAAGGTGGTTGAGCTCAGGTTGCATGCGTCATTTAGAAGGGAGGTGAAGTGTGTGGTTGCTTGAGGGTGTTACACGCATGGGAGGGCTGCTGGGGTAGGCGGGATCGGGAGGAGGAAACGTGGATGTGGCAGGTGAAGAAAAGGGCCGGAGAGGGAGGAGAGGCCGACGTGGAGAGGTTGCTGCCCTTAAGGTGAAGAGGAGGGTGGCTTGCTGTGGTGGAGGGTGGCTTCTGGTTGGTGATAAAAAGGAGAGGAAGGAAGAGTTGTTTGTAGACAGAGGTTGGACAAAGAATGATGATAGCTAATATAAGAGAGGAAGCCTGTTGTGTAAATGAATGGATGTTATATAAGTTATTATTTATGAAGCACAGCAAGAGAACAAGTCACGAAGCAAGTGTAATAATTGACACAGTAGACGAAGAAAGCAAGTGCTGTTTAAATTTTGACACAGTAGACGAAGAAAGAATAATAGAAATCAAACAACTCAAAATGAATAACGATACGATTACCGTTTTCACGGATTCCGCTGCGTATCGGACTTCAAAACACGAGAATAAATATACCGTCGAGATTAGCACGACGAGACGATCAAAACGGTATATGGATATCACTGGTACGATTGAATTATACAAATTCGAATTCTTATACTAGCGGAAAATGCATAAAAATCGTAGGAAAATAAGATCGACGGAGCCAAAGATGTCCGAATTTGGAAAAACGACAAACTGACAACTTGCTTAAAAGATGTTTTAGAATTTTTCTATGTAAAAATATTTTGGTTTTGAAAACGTTTTATTTCCATCGCTTTTTAACTGATTAAATTGAAGTAAATTTACGCGCGAAATAAACTTTCATATTTTCGGACGAAAATTTACCGGTTGCTATGTTTAACTAGACGCATTCCAAATATCAAATTTATATTTCAAAATTTTATCGTTTAAAATTTCACAAAATTTCAATAAAATATGTTACTAAAACCGGCTAAATTTACGGGTCGTTACAGTTTGAGTTCGAACACTCCTTCATAAGGAGTTTTTGTTTCTGTAAACAATTTTCTAGTATTTCGTAAGTACACGAGAACACTTCAAACAACCATTTAGTGATACCAATTTGGATTTGATATTTTCTTCATGTATCAAATACATAAACAAATCATAATATCATAGACAACACAACATGTATGATAATTCCTTTTGCCAATGTAAAGGAATCAATCTTACATGTTCTATATTAAACCTTTTAATAAGGTGTCCTTGCATATCATTTGGGACATTCCAGACATCTTTTATACTTACTATAAAAGACATCAATTATTAATCCAATGTTGAGAATTAAAAAAACTAAGGCTGATTTTAACACAAGTACATCGTTAAAATCAACGACGTGTTGTTTACTTATAGTTTAGAAATATCAAAATATCTTTTAACGTTCTTTCTTATGGACACACACCTCTTCTACACTTTGATTCAAAATCAAACTATTTGATATTTCTATTAAAATATTTATTCAATCTTGATGCTTATAAACTGATACTTTCGTATCGTTTCTTAGATCATATCCAATGACTCACAAACTCAATATCGCTCCCACTGACTTTGAGACTATTCACCCAAAAAATAGATTAACACCCTGCTTTGAGTTTGAAAGCACCATCCCTGTTTTGATAAGGAAATTTCACAGATAATAGATATAGAAAAAGAACAATAAAAGAAAGAAGATAGAGAATTTTTATAATGGTTCGGTTGTTAAAGAAGCCTGCGTCCACTTTATAGTTTTATTATAGACTGATGGCTATTACAAGATGTGTTTAATTACAAGGCTTTGATTATCATTAGATAGATTGAATCCTCGGAGTTGGAATTCACTAGAGAATCATATTGAATCCCTTTGGAGATTGTTATGAGGGATATAGAGAGTGAAAAATGTTTCCATTAGGGCCTCAACAACCAGTGCGGAGAAGATCCAGTTTATATTGCAGCTAGGATGGTATTTATAGAGATCAGAGAGCTTCTAGGCCAGGCCTGTTTACTGGCTGCTTGCAGATGGACATAGGAATAAGGAACGAACCTTGGCTCGCGGCCCAAGTTAAAACCATAGATTGCTAGCAATCCATGGTCTATGGATCGCTAGGGATCCATAGAGTTAGCTCGTGTGTGAGCCAATCATTTAGTCCCCCTTTCCCCTTCTTCATTTAATTAGCTCGCCAACATTTCATGACCAAGTATGGATCATTGGTGATCCATGGTGTATGGCTCGCTAACGATCCATAAACTTAGCAATTTTTTTGCTTTGTCATTTAAGCCTCTTTGCCCCCTACGTGCCATAGCTATTTAGTGAACCAATGACGAAGTTTATGGATCGCTAGTGATCCATTGTGTATGGATCACTGGCGATCCACATACTTAGTCTATTTCTGAATTTGATATCCGAAATTCCCATTTCCTTTTATTGACGTTGTTTACATAGTCCCGTTGTGCATTGCATTGTTTTAATGATAATTTACTTGCTAGTTGCAATAGGTCGTTGATTGGACTGAATAGACGCTAGTTTCTTGGTTTAGTCAAACTCAGTCGTTGCTTTAGTAATACAGCTTGGCTCTCTTAACTTGTTGCTCTAGCTCTTTTGGTTGAGTTCTTTGCCATTCTAACTTCATCAAGTTTATTCGTCTTCTCTTATATCCCGGTGGGTTAAAAACTCGGATAACAATTGCCTCCCGGAGCATGCCTTCATTGAAAACAACTCGTGCTCTGGAAGTGAATGCTTTTGATTTTAATTTTATGAAATCTAGTTGGTCGTGTCAAGGTTACGATGCAAATTTGGCTTGACTATTCTACCGTCTATAGAATTTTCAGCGTGAATCGTCAGTGGCCACCTCATGATGTTGTTTTCAATTGACTGACTTCTGATAGCCGTTTTGATTTCGATCTGAATTCAATTCCTGGTATTGACGATGTAATCTTTGCTCTATAGTTTACGTAAAAGCTAAGTTTTGTCTCGAATGATTGTATGCCATTTTAGAGCAAGTCTCGCTCTTTGTCTTTAGTTTTTTCTTCTCAATAATTTGGTTAAGTTTCCATCGATGTTTTCAAATTCCAATGCAATGATTCATTCCAAAATTGGATACAACGGATGATTCAATCGTATCGCTCTTCCCGTTTCTATATCTCAGTGATCCTAGAAATAAAAGCTTCTTGCATCGCTTCGGATAGTGGCTCCGTTATCGATCGTTGATCGATAACGGGTAAGTATGGAAGGAGTAATTTCAAAGGACGATATGGATTTTTTTCCAAATGTAAGTAAACTATCTAAACTATATTGTTTGTTTGCAGTATTCAGGATACCAGACTCTTCTCATTTAGATAACACACTATATCTACCTTGGTCAACGCTCTAAACCCAACTGGTCAACATACGCCGACTTCCCTCGGATTCTGGGCGTTGATTATACAAGGATATTATTTAAAGTAAAAAAATACCTGACAGGGTTAAATGCTAAGTTTTGTTGTTGAAAATGCTTTTTAGGGCATCCAATCTTTAGTCTGGTGGAGGTACTTCTACTCCTCCAGAAGCTGTTTCGCTTATTATTCCTATCATATTGGGATGACTTACTATAGCTAAATTATGAGGCATAATTGCTCTTGTAGAGCTGTATTTGAAGTTCAATCAGTATAGTTTCAGCCTTTGGAAACTAGCGCATGAGTTATTCGATTGCGATTATCCTTCCTTTGCATTTTTTGGAATTTAACCTACACACCTGCCTTTGTCTCCGGAGACTTTTTGTTTAATTGCTTGATTCTAAGCATTGTTTTTCTAGAACTATGAGGTTGCTTGGTCTAGCCATTTTCGTGACTGTTCTTGTTTATGTTCAGTTGAGTTCATGCTCAATTGAGTTCATTCGACAAAGTGTTGGTGTAAATGCCTCAGTCCATAGAGCTGATTACTTTGACTACTAAACCAATATGTTTTGGATGACTAGGTCTTCTAAACGATAAGTTCGATCGCTCCAGTTTGATCGACACGATAGCTCCTATCTTCGAGAATTAGGGACCTTTTTTGCATGACCTAAGATATGAGTTTTGTAATGATGTCGGCATGTATTAGAAATATGTGTTTCTGGCATATTTTGCTAAAGTAAATTCTTCTAAGTCCAACGTTCAGATCGTAATCATGTGTTCGTTTCTATCTTCGAAAACACATACATAGATGACTCAACTCTTTTGGATTTTTCCTTGATAATGTGAATTTTCAGATAGCATGAGATGCCAGAAGGTAGAGCTGAAGATTCAATCAAACTCTTGCTTTTTTTCTGAAAGCCAATGTATCAATAGGTTCATTTTGGATTTTCTTCCTAAAATCACCAAACTTCAGGTAATGGCATATTCCTGCAAGTTGGATCTAAATGATCTAGTTAGACTGTGAGTAGGTTATCGATCCTTCTCATCATTGCCATACTATGAGCGAAGGTTGATTTATAAACGTTAAATCCTTCATTTCCTTTGTTGCCAGAATACTCTGTTTTGTGATACATAATCGTTATCTAACCAACCTCGCGGTTATTCATGTTTGGACTTTTGAAACATTTCTTTCGATCAAGTATTTGTGCTTCTATCCTTTCTTGAGGGACTAATTATTTTGAATGCCTGTATTTGGGCGATTATGAGAGATCGAGATCTGGGGGACGAATTGCTCAATTTCCCCCAGTCTGGCTCTCAATCCCATTCTGGAATTAGGGAAGTTTGTGGATTTTATTTCCGACCTTCCATGATTGTTCCCGCTTATTCTTGGCCATACACGATTTTCTTGATTGCTGACGTCATTACGGAAGTTTGGTTCACATGTCAACTCCTGTCTTTGTGAATTGATAACCTAGTTGCTTGGCTCTAAGCAATATCACCTCTAGGTTGCCTATTTTTTGCTATATCTAAAATCCTTCTAAGTTGAATTTTGGAAATTCAATCGTCCACCATCTTTCATCGTCAAAAATTAGCACAGGAGCAATTCAATCCTGGGATTTTCTTTCTGCGCAACTCTATTCCATGCAGTGGCTAAGTCCTGCGATGTTGGGTTGAACCATCTGGCTAACCTATGAAAGGTTATGTCTTTTGGTCATTGCCTGTCATTGGGCAACAATAAATTTCTTAAGATAGGGTTAGAAAGTCAGTTGAGGTCCAACATCCATCTTCGGAAGTTAGTGTATCGATGAGCAGCCTTCTCATCAGCACTATAGATTAAAGTTTTCCTAGCATTACCAGGGTAATACCGATACTTATGAAATAGAAAGTTTCCTAGAGTTGTCGGGGCAACATCAGTACTTATGAAATAGAAGGTTTCCCAGCGTTGCCGTGGTAATGCCGGTACTTAGGCAAAAAAATTCGGCGTTGCTAGTACAACACCAGCACTAGAAAGCTAAAAGAAGGCCTTGATGTTACCGAGGCAACACCGATACTCAGGAGTTTGGGATCGGTTTTCCCCGTCGATGCGGCGGTACTTTTAGTCCAGTTGGGTACTAATTCTGGTCTTCAGAAACTAGCACTTCGATGATCGAATCGTAGAAGTATTTTCTTAGTGCTGCCTATCTTCGGGTAGTGTTTTAAAGTCACGTTGGTGAGAATTGAATCATTCATCTGATCCTATAGAGTTGAGTAGATTCCCTCTAACCCAATGTGGTTGTTTTCTTAGTATTGCTTAACTTCGAGATACACCATTTTTTGGAAGGATGAGAGTCTAAGGCACCTCTGCTACTTTGCTTTGTTTATTGCCATCAAATGCTCCCTTTTGCGGTACAGGGTCATTGTCTAACCAATTCCATGGTTACTCTTGTGTAGGATCAAATTTCTTTCGGTCGATTTTTGTTGCAAACCGACTTCCGTTTACGGAACCCGTTATTCCCAAATGATAAATTCCGAGTAGTTATAGAAGATTAGATGCTGTAAGGCGACTTGTTACATTGCCCCCGGTACGCTTGCACTCTTCCCATTGCAATCATGGATCGGAAGAGTTTGGTAATGTTAGTCTTGAGTCTATGACAATTTACTTTGCTTGTTCCATGATATATGTTCTCTGCTAGCGCATTGACGTTGTTGCGAATATCCGCCTTATTCGTTGGTTCTAATCTTCGAGAATCAACGGCTTAGCTGTTCGATTTCGAGCATTCTCTCCTTGTCATTATCTATCTTCGGATAACAACTGATTTTTTGTAAGTTAGGTTTAAGATCTTATTCGAGCACCTGCTTCTGTCTTTGGAAACTGGCGCGTCGATGATTTGATTTTGGCAAAAGCCTTCCATCGTCGTCTGTCTCTGGGTGACAGTAAGTTCCTCCTTTTATAGCAAGTTGGAGCGATCTTTTATCCTGACCAAGAGTTGATGTGTTATATGCCCCTTGATTCACATGGTTGATTATTCTTAACAATTGATGTGAAACTTGATGTTCTGGGTGGCTCCTTAAATGCCCCCAATCAAAGGTGCGTCCCAGCTTCTATCTCTGGGAACTCATGACTTGGATGTCTTGAATTTAGACATTTTGTACATTAACTTCAATCAAAGATGAGAATTCTTTACCGACTTCCTAGTTTGTGAACTTTGCGACACTACCGAAGCAAAGTCGCTTCTATCGGCTAACAGGAGTTGATCACTGTTAATCCTACAATATATAAGTTTCCCGGTGTTGTGGGACAACACCGGTACTTACAAAATTTTAACAATTTGCTGATGATGTCGGAGCAACATCAAGTAGTGCTTGCGTGGCTTATGAACTGCGTAGCTTTTAAGACTGCACGGCTTGCGAAATGCACAGCTTTTGAGAGTGCGTGGCTTACGTAATGCGCGGCTTTTGAGAGTGCGGGGCTTACAAAATGCATGCTTTTAGTTTTCCTCGGTGTTGCCTATCTTCGAGCAACGTGAGGAGTTTTAAGTTTTTTAAGAGTTAGTGTGTGGCTTACAAAATGTGCGGCTTTTGGTTCTCCTCGGTATTGCCTATTTTTGGGCAACGTTGAGAAGCGTATGTTTTGATGCGGCTTATGATATGTACAGCTTTTGGTACTCCTCAGTGTTGCCTATCTTCGGACAACATGAGGAGTGTAATTTTGGGTCTACCCGTTGTTGCCGGAGCAACACTGGTTTTAGAAGGCAAGGATCGGGTTCCGTTAATCCAGCGGTTTGAGTCGATTTGCTTCTGTCGACCCGGCGGTTAGTTACTATGAACAAGGTTTTATTGGTTCAAGAAGCGAGGCATGGCTTATGGGATGTGCACAATGGTTTGGGCCTTCCTAGTGTGGAGGAGTGATACCAGTTCATAGAAGGTAAGGATCAAATTTTCCTATGAATCTAGCGATTTGACTTCACTGGAATGCGATTTCGTCAGTTCTAAGAGATGATTGATTTTTGGATCGGGTAACCGTGGCTTGGACGATCTCCCATATTTCGAGAAGATGTGCACGATCAAACAAATAAGATTGCCATGGTGGAGAGATCTATAGCCGACCGCATGGAGATGGTTATAAAGAAAGAGCTTATGGGAGTTCGGGGGAAGACTCTCAGTTTTTGGTCCAATCGACCTCTAGAGAATTGGAATTCAACTGGAATACAGGCTAAGAGGAAAATGATCTGGTCACCAAGGGTGGTAAAGGAGGAGTTATGAAGAAGTAAGCGAGTATTATGCTTCTATTTCGTTTGTTGCGCTAGCAAGGTCATTAAGTCCGTAGTTGTCAGAGTGCCAAAATTTCAATCGGACTTAACAAAACTATGGTATGATTAGTCTTGGCTTTCCTTGTAGCTATTCAAGTATGCATGGTGACCCATATGCCACAGGGTTGTTGGCACGCTTGAACCATATACATGGTCACTTTATAACTCGTTTGGTTGCCTCCAGTCCAGTGGGAGTGGTTATTCCGAGTTCAAAGTCTTGGCTTAATTCGAGTCAGCCTCTGATTAACCATAAGGTCGGTTCAGTTTTGGCTTAACTCCTTTGAGTGACTTTGAAGCCTTAGGGTTCAGCACTATTTGTTTCATCGGTCGTTTAATTATGTTGACTGATATGGTTGTCGATTTATGGTCCCAGAGCATGACTTCGTTGACTTCGGAGGGATTTGAATTAGATGACTACTAATCTTTCGGTTCAACTTTACGGATATCAGTCATACATAAATTTTGCCGATCTACCCATTCGCCCCCACGACGCTTTAGTTCATAAAAGACCTTCAAGTTCGCAAAGGGTTTTTAGGATCAAATGACTGTTGTTCTACCAGTTTACATTCATGATGTTTTAGTTCGTGAAATACCTTCACGTTCGGAAGGGTTTTTTGGATCAGATGACCGCTAATCCCAGGTTTAACTTCATGACGGTTTAGTTTGTGAAAGACCTTCACGTTTGCAAAGGTTTTTTTTGATCAGATGACCGCTTATCTACTAATTTACCTTCACGTAGCTTAAACTCATGAAAGACCTTCACGTTCGTGAAGGGTTTTTTTTGGATCAGATGACCGCTAATCTACTGATTTGCCTTCTTGATGCTTTAGTTTGTGAAAGACCTTCGGTTCGTAAAGTATTTTTTGGATCAGATGACCACCAATCTATCGATTTACCTTCACGACACATTAGTTCATGAAAGACCTTCACATTCACGAATGGTTTTTTGGATCAGATGACCGTTGATCTACCGATTTTCCTTCATGAAGCTTTGTTCGTGAAAGGCCTTCACGTTTGCGAAGGGTTTTTTGGATCAGATGACTGCAGATCTAATGGTTTTCCTTTACAAAGCTTTAGTTCGTAAAAGACCTTTACGTTCGAGAAGTGTTTTTTGGATCAGATGACCGCTGATCTATTGGTTTTCCTTCATGACGCTTTAGTTCGTGAAAGACCTTCACGTTTATAAAGAGTTTTTTGGATCATATGAACGTTCATCTACCATCTTGCCTTTATGATGATTTAGTTCATGAAAGACCTTCGCATTCGCGAAGGATTTTTTGGAACAGATGATTGCTGATCTATTGGTTTGCCTTCGCGAAGCTTTAGTTAGTAAAAGACCTTCACGTTTGCAAAGGGTTTTTTGGATCAGAGGACCAGTGATTTACCGATCTGCCTTCATGAAGCTTTAGTTCGTGAAAGAACTTCATGTTCCCGAAGGGTTTTCTGGATCAGATGACCACTGATCTACCAGTTTACCTTAATGAAGCTTTAGTTCATAAAAGACCTTCATGTTCGCAAAGGGTTTTTCTGGTCAGATGACCATTGATCTACTGATTTGCCTTCACGACGCTTTAGTTCGTGAAAGACCTTCACATTCGAGAAGAGTTTTTTGTGGTCAGATGTCTGGCGACCAGAAGGCCTTGAAATGATAATTTATGGATCCCGAGAGGAGTTTTGGGTTGTGTGTCCAATGGCCCAGTAGTCTTAAAGTAACGATTCATCGACTTCAAGAGGAATTTCTTAATTACAGTTTTTTCGGTTCCTGTAGGCTAAGGTGTTGGATCTATTTGTTCGACGATCCTTTGGAAAAAACTTCTCGACACCACCAATAACGTCGGTTCTCAAAACGGGGATTGACATGACTCGTCGAAGGCATAGAAGCATTTCTTTCGTCGTGCCATCTGTAATGCCTTTAGTGTCCCAGTACGGCTCATTTAGAAAGGAGAGTAGATAAGGATAGATGAGAAGACATCGCTTTAGGTTGTTTTCTCATTCCTTAGTTGCTAGCTAGCTAGAGTGTTGTTTTATAATCATCTTTTCATCTGATTTCGTTAGTAGCCGAGGGTGCTTTTCTACTAGGTCTTAGTTGCCTCGCTTGGGCAGAAGGTCCCTTATGTCCTATAGCTACTTCACCATTTTATGTTATTTGGCACACTTCCGGGTTTGCCTTCGACTAATCGCTCTACTTCTAGTCTTTAGAACTAGTTTTCGTTCCCATAGAATTCTTCCAAGGTAGCAGGTTGTTTCATCCTTTAATGATTGCTGAAGGCCTTGCAGCAGACCGCATTCATCGCCCTCACTTCATCCATAGGCTATTCGGACCTATAAAAAAGCATTTTCGAATCAGTTGTATAGTTGTACAAAACATATAGTTGGCATGACAATCTCCTTTGGATACTTTACATGTTGAACGGCTTCGGTGAATGGGTTTCGATTGGGGAAGATGCTCTTATCGTTGTTAGATTGGTCCATTTTCAAGTTACGGTTGTTAATAATGCTTGAGAATGATATATGCATAATTATCCATGCTTAATGATTAGAAATGCGGATTGAATGAAAAATCGCTTATGATGGGTTCATGGATCGGTGATGATCCCAAAAAAATTTGAACTAGGTGAGATAGGTCTAGGGTGTCAAATAATGCCCTACAAGGTTGCATTCCAAATTTCAAGGTATTCGTAGTTCGCATGTTCGAGTTATGGGAAAAATAAGATGGATTAGCATTGATGGATTGTTGGTAATTTACTTGGAGTCCGACCTGAGAAAATTTGCCATTTGCTTGGAGTCAGCACATGATTCACTTGGAGTCAAAGAATTTGATGTGTTGGTTGGCAACAAACGTTGCTTAGAGCCATTTACCTGTTTGCTTGGAGAAAATCTTGGTTTTAACCGAGTCTGATTTTGGACCATAATTTCCTAGGTTTACTTCGGGTCAAATGGGTGATTACCTGAGTTTGACTTCGAGTCAGGACTTTCAGAATCTGCTTCGAGACAAAGAGTCGATTACCTGATTTCGACTTCGAGTCAACCTTGAAGTGAGTTTTTCAAGGACCATTTAACGATTTTCGATGATGACCACTCGTGATTTAACGATGGAAGCTCCATGATGGGATCGGAAGTTAGTTAGTTGGGAGTGGTCAAAACCTACCATGGGAGCTTAGCATTGTAACTGATCTCGGTTTGTCTCATATCTTCTTAGTCCTGCTACCTCTAAGAATACCATTTGATAGAAGTTCCTCATCCATTGCTTGGGACAATGCTATGACATGGGTGTTAAAGCTTCTTCCAACGTTTTGCACATTGGCATTGTCATCCAGTTTGTCTTCCTCAAATTGTTTGTCATCTTCAGAGCCGGAGAAAGCCATCCTATATCCTTCCGTAGGGTTTTCACCCCTAAGTTCAGGTTTGTAGCTAACGCTTTTGCGGTAGGTGGAGTGTTAACGTTTTCTTCCATCATGATTCACTAGAGTAAGCATTGCGATCCAAGCTAATTCAGTGGGTCGCTAGCGATCCATAGCTTATGGATCGCTGGCTATCCAAAAGGTATGTTGAAAAGCAAGCCAACTCCTTAGCATCCTTCTCCCATCTTGTTCCATGTAGGTCGCTGCAAATCAATGAAACGGTATGGATCGCTAGCGATCCATAGCATAGCATATGGATCATTGGCGATCCATATACTTAGAGTCTTATTGGACTTTGCTTTCTAGAGTTTATGGTGGTTTGGTGAAAAGGTATGGATCGCTAGCGATCCATAGTGCATGGATCGCCAGTGATCCATGTACTTAGTTGATTTTTGAACTTTGGCTTTTGGGTCGCGTCTATTATCTCGTGTTGATGTTGTTCATGAACCCTCGAGTTAATGCTATGGATCACTAGGGATCCTTGCCCTTAGAGTATTTTCCTTTCTTTTTTCCTGCTGCCATTGATTCTCAACAGCAAATCTTCTATGTGGTGATTTAGGATCTAAAATCTAAACCTATTTGATCCAAAGTAGATAGCTAGGTCTTTGCCTAAGTTGGGTTCTTAGTAAAGCACCAAAATGTTAACCTAAAAAATAAATCAACACCCTGGTTTGAGTTTGAAAGCACCTGCCCGATTCTAACAGGGAAATTTCATAGATCATAGATATAGAAAAAGAACAATAAAAGAAAGAAGACAGAGAATTTTTATAGTGGGTTGGCTTTAAAGAAGCCTACGTCCACTTTATAGTTTTATTATAGACTGATGGCTGTTACAAGAAGTGTTTGATTACAAGTCTTTGATTATCCTTAGGTAGATTGAATCCCCAGAGTTGGAATTCACTGGAGAAGCACAGTGAATCCCTTCGGAGATTGTTATGAGGGAGATAGAGAGTAAAGAATGTTTCCAGCAGGGCTTCAGCAGCCAGTCCAAAGAAGATCCAGTTCATGTTGCAGGTATAATGATATTTATAGAGATCGGAGAGCTTCTGGGCTAGGTTTGTTTACTGACTGCTTGCAGATGGACGTAGGAATAGGTAACGAACCTTGGCTTGCAACCTGAGCTAAAACCATGGATCACTAGCGATCCATAAAGTTAGCTCATGTGCTAGCCAATCATTTAATCCCCCTTTCCCCTTCTTCATTTAGGTAGCTCGACGCTAGCGATCCATACACTTAGCATACTTTTTGCTTTGTCTTTTAGGCCTCTTTGCTCCCTACGTGCCATAACTATTAAGTGACCTAGCGATGAAGTTTATGGATTGCTGGCGATCCATATACTTAGTCTATTTCTGAATTTTGCCATCTAGCATTCCTATTTCCCTGTATTGACATTGTTCACGTAGTCCCATTGCGTGTTTCATTGTATTAATGACGATTTACTTATTAGTTGCATTTGGATGCTGATTGGACTGAACGAACATTGGTCTCTTAGTTTAGTCAAACTCGATCGTTGCTTTAGTAATACGGCTTGGCTCTCTTTAACTTTTTGCTCTAGCCCTTTCGGTGAGTTTTATGCCATTCTGACTTCATCAAGTTGTTTCATCTTCTCTTCGATCCCGCTAGGTTTAATTCTGGATAACAGAGACATTTTTGGTCAATATGTGTAAATAGCTTACTCTAAAATTTTTTTGGAATTTTCTATTCCAATACGTATGTACTAAAACATCAGGACTTATCAAGCGATAATTCTATGAGTAAATCTGAATTAACTTAAACATGTTGAATATCGAATCTATTACGCTAATTTCAATAGTTGAAATTAGTGATATTATTCTTATCAACATTGCTCATTTAATTCCTACTGCATTAGTCTTACTCATAAATACACAGTCGTGGTCAATGGATCATATCCCTTCAGTTACGACTACCAAAATCTATATTTTGTAATAGCGTACTTGGAATTCTTTTGGATTTGCGCATCATACCATATGGAGTCAACACTCTCAATGGTTTAACTAAACAATCTAGGATTACATATTTTTGACATTAATAAGAAACTCATTGTTTCTATTAGATGTGCTAGAATACTTATTAGACATTCTAATGCTATGTTTTCGCTTAAGTTAGTTAATTTCATTTCATCTCATATAATCAGTTCTATATATGGATCGTATCCAATTCCATTTTACTACCAATAATTCCTCAAAGAAATTTCTTCACAACGAAGTTGATATATCTTGAAACAACAATTATTTCTTAGTGCAATAGAGTAGGTATTCATAAACGTTTTATGAATTTCTTAACTTATAAAACTGATTTGGTTTTAGTATACAAAAATTATGTTCGAAACATAAATTTTTCATCCAATGACAGTCTTTTCAAAATTCTTTTGGGGAGATTCATACAAGATCCCACATTAATAATTATTATGTGCAATATATCGACTCGCCCAACCTACCAACTCCTTGGCCTATGATATGTTGGAGTTTTTTATAAACCCTTATCTTGTAAAATTTTGTAAATTGTTATTCAGATGAAATAATATTAACCTTATGTATTACCCTTAAGTAAATTACTTCATAAAAGAAACTAACTCAACTTCACTCACAATTAATTGTACGTTGTCCAACAAAGTTCGATTACTTCATATCAATGCATCATTATGTATCACATGGAGGGGTAATTTTGAAATTGAATCTTTATTCATTTTAGGTACATTCAGAACATTTTCCAATATACTCACTCACTCGATCAAATCATTTCTATCGCACGTTATTTTATGGACTTCTGTTTTATATTCTAATAGTTTACCATATACATACTACACGTGTACCGAATACACATGTCCATGTCGATGATAACTCATCGGTGAATATGATGAAGTACGTGGAATCGTTTTGGTTTATATAGAATTACGATTGCATACATCTATATATATCAATCCAAAGAGTTCATCGACTCTTATGATACTCCCATTAGATGGGAGCATAGACCTTTATTGTTTGAGATATAATTAACAAGTATCATATGATTCAAAATCATAGAATAAAATTATTTCTCAAAACTATGGCTTAGTTTATAATTCCAAAATAACTATAAATAATATTAGATACTTTTTTATTTTCCAATGCTTCACTTTTGCTATAAAAAATTACCAAATTATAGTTTTATTTCACAAAGAATATTCATAATATTCATATTGAAGTATAGCTATGTCTATTTTTTGAGTCGATACCAAAAATAATAATTATTTCATAAATAATGTATAATAAGTTTGACGAAAACAATTTTCGTACTACGATGCAATTAATAAGTGTTATATGGCATGCTTCCATTATTTCCACCATTACTATGATAGCATACTAAATTTGAAGGTCCACCATTCACTTAATACAATTTGTTCATTTCATACACTACAACTATTTACAGTGGAGGGTTCGTTGATCAAATATCTTGAGCTCAAAGAAATAAATCTCATAGAAAACAATTTTCTGTATGAAACATTTCAGAATAGAAATCATATTTCTTATTCCAATATTAAGTATCAATTATTATTATAGTTCTCGTTTCCAATGTTTCTCTATGAAGCAGAAGTGACTATTCATTCTCTTTATCCCAACTGTACCTTAAATTACATCTATTATTATACATTCATTTTCCTTTCAAACGGTCAAAATATTTAAAAGAAAACTTTACTATAATATCATAACAAACACTTTACAAAAGCGCATTCGATTATCCTTAACAATTAAGGACATTAAATATGTTGCACTTTTCATAAACAGATCAAAATGACATTTCAGTGATCGAGTTCTTAGATCTGTCTTGTAATTTTTGGTCTTGTATTACATTAACACAATATGATACCTTTTGTAATCAATCAAGATGAATGCATGATCTCAAAAATATTGTTTATTAGCTTATTTCCAATGAACTATATTCATTGAAGTATCGTACATTATAAACTGTGACCGTTCACTATATAACATTTATAAATGATAGTATATGGATCAAATATCCATAGTCTTGTACTGCTTTTAGAGCTCGAAACTCATAGAGTGTAATACACGGTCTCAAACAAATAAGGACATAAGTGAACATTTTATGAATGTATTAAGTAGTTGTAAAAATTAGACACTTGCATGGGTACAGAAAACATTAACATGCAATAGGAATTTAATAGTGGGTATTATATTTCCATTTGGCAACTTTCAATTCAGTTCGTTTGTATATGTTAATTGATAAACATTTTATCAATCATGTTAAATGCACTAATTTATCATTGTAGATAATTATAACATTATTTAGCATATGTTTTTACAATTTAGGAAGGTTAAATATTACCATTTCATTTTTCTAATAAGGCTCCTACTAGTCTTTTATGTTTCTCTGAACCATAATATAAAACGTAGAAGTCTTTCGACTTCACTAATTGGTGTTAGGACTCGTCTGTCTTGGTATTCTGACCTTGAGTTTGCTCAACAAATTTTAGCCCCATAAACGATGGATAACTCCTTATCAGTTATATCACATACAACTCCTAACCTTTTTTCCTTGTCCTAATCTTGTTTGAACCTTGAGTTTGCTCAACAAATCAAAAGAGATTATTCACTCATACCTACCACATCACTACGGCCTATGTAAAATATATGTACCTTGAGTTTGCTCAATAAATACATATTGTTATCTTACCTCATTTATTCAATATATTAGTAATACTACACATAACATCCCTAACTTGAGTTTGCTCAACAACTAAGGATAATGATTTATTAATATATATATATATATATATGTATATATATATATATATATATATATATATATATGGTAGAGGACAACATTATATTGAAGATTCATAATCTTCAGCATATTGCATTGAGTATGTCGACTTATGGAATAATGTATTTCGTATGAAATAACCCCATGATTCAAGTTTCAGACACATTAGAAATCACAGTATATGTACATTTACATATGTATTGATTCCTTAAGTCTATTTGGGTTTCTTTAATGTTCCATCTTTGTTTATACACTCATATTATATAAGTTTCATTATCGTATAACTTTTATATTTTAATTAAATTATACAATAATCTTATATATAACATTTATTAATTAAATCTTATTTAATTAATTTTAATTAATTAACTCTTTAATTAATAATTTAGTATCCCAATACAACTTTTGTGTTAGATGTATCTACTATAATCGTTATAATAAGACATATATATATATATATATATATATATATATATATATATATATGCATGCATATTTTTGGTTAATTAACTAACCTTTAATTACTTTATTAATTAAATAATTTTAATTAAATTATATTAGTTTTAAAATTTTATCTTATATACATACATGTATGCTTATGTTATCTTAAACACTTTAATATAACATAATATATATCAAGATACATAATACATGCATATAAATATTAATTAATTAACTCATTTAATTAATTTATATTTGTCACGATCCAAATTCCAGCGTTCAAAAATCGACATCCGTACTCCACTGTACTTGAATGCCGCAGATTCAAACGTCGAAATTCGAGTCGTGCCGGAGCTTATAACACATTAAGTAAATAACACAGCGGAAAAAAAAAATGAATAACATATATCAATATACAACATTTGATACAATAACTGATACAACATGAATGATACAACAGAATGGTACAGTAGATATCAACATTATCAGAGATACAAAGAATAGCAGCGGAATTAAAAGATAACACTAGCAGCGGAACAAATCTCCAAAATAGTCTTCAAGAAAGAACTCCAATATCAGTAATCTCCATCTCCAAAGCACCAATCCAGCAATAGCTCGAACTCCCACTCAAGATGAAGAGAAGCAACTCGATCCAAAATGCGATTGCCAAATCCTAATGGCTGAAAGCTATCGAATCTACACCTATTACTGATTATCTGAAAATCCCAACTCTAGACTGCCCGTGTGGGAAAATAGTGGGCACCCAGAGTTTAGGAAAGGAACAATAAACTCCAGGTCAGTCATGGGACTGGTATGAGCAAACAAAAGCATTTGGTCTTTGAACAAACAAGAGAATTTAAATTTGAAATCCGCAATGCTTTTTGGAAAATGAAACTACCATAAGGCCTCCCGGCACACACACAATGCAAACGCACACATGGGGGAGATTTCTCCTTATGATAGTCAAACATGCTTACTACGAGAAAAATTCTTTGATATTATTACTAGTGCATAGTGGAAAATCTTTCGAAAGTATAATATAAATCCTAGCCAGCATAGGTACCATGATGCTATGCCTACTATAGCTGCCATGTTAAATGGCAGGTTCTACAACTAAAACCGTACAAGGCACGTATTGGATGAATGAATTTCCAACAAATGGTCAGGCTAAGGAACTTCCTATTGCCACATGGGTACGCCTCTGGCGGGACGTCCCGAGAACTAACGTTACGGTTAGATCTCTGCCAACACAAGGCCGGGTTACCTCTGTAACTAGGTAACTACTACACGAATATGCCATCCCCCGGTCCTTTGGGACCTTTATCCGAGCGCGCGCACAACAACACCACACAGTAATAGGTATAGTGTATCAACATGAGTAAGTATCTGGGCTCCATACCATGATACCACCCTTTTCCAGAAGGAAATGACATACCCTAAAGGGCGCGACCCTCATAACCTTGCCGCATCTTTCCTGTTTCGACCATTTTCGGGGAGTGAGGTCCTGATGCAGTCTCGTCCACAAAGCTACGCTTTGTGCAACAAAGCCATGCTTTGGGTCAACAGATGGCCAAAGCAATGATCACAAAGATAAATGATCAAACAAATGATCATATCACAAATGATCAACCAATGATCATCACACAGCAGCACTCAGCATGCCACATTACCAAATTGGGAATATCACTGATAAATATCAACTACATAACCTCTGAGCTCGTACGTCTCAGAGAAGGGTGTTAAGCTAAGAGAATAAATTCTCCGCCACCAAGCAGAAATGTATTTGATAGAGATCAGTTAACATCTCAAAGTGTAATGTCGGACATACAACCATACAAGTCTGCTCCGGGTTCGAACAGAACCGAAGGCACTTCCGAAGAAGCCCTTGTAAATCCGGGTATCCACAATCCCGATCGGACTTCCCATCACTAAGGGAATCTCTATACCGTAGCTACTCGGTGCAGAGACAATCGATAGGTTATCCTATCGTTCTCACAAATACCCGGTCTTCACCACCGGTCTTCAAATGCTATCCATAACGTCGTATCACTATTCGGAATGGGCTATATGACACAAGGTCCTCTCCCGGCTAAACCGAATAGTAAGCGCCATATTTTAAAACATATGGATATGGGATTTTAGCTAAGTCACAACTTATAAAATCCAAAACTTTTCTTTGAAATAGTTAAACAAATTATCATTTTTAAATCTTTAAACCAAAAATATTTATTTCACAAAGTTTCACCCAGTTTCACAAAGATCTATTCATAGATTTCAAAACAATTCCCATTTCAATTGGATTAACCCAATTAAATCTTTAAAGTTAAAGATTTATAGCTTTCAAACCCATTTCCAAAGATTTATCTATAATTTGGAAACCATTTCATTTTAGACTTGAAGTCCTTTTAACACCAATTGGAAATTCATTTCTTTTGTGAAAGCTCACAAACAGTTTCCGTTTTCAGAAAGAATCCAAATATATACCAGTTTAAGTCTTGGGTTAAACTAAAATTTCAAAACATCACCTTTAAAAATGGTTTTAAAAAACCCATATAAACCCATTTATAAGTTGAATAACTTTTTAAACATAGTTTTCAAAATCATAGAATTCAATTCAAATATTGAATTCAAATCAAATTATTTAAATTTCAAAACTCAATCGAGTTATTCAAAATAACTTTTATTTTCAAAAGCTTCAATTCTAATTCCAAAACTATTTTGGATTCAAAAATACAATTTTAAATATATTTCAAAAATCTGTGACTTAACCCATTTCCACGTGCAATCCATATTTGTGTGTGTATAAGTGTGGTCCAGGGGTTCAACACAATAGTGCACAACATCATCATCACCGATTCAATCATATCGATAAGCGATATAACCCATAACGCTTATCTTTATTCATAGATTCATAGATAAGATGAATTTATCAATCACAAAGATTCACTCATATGATTCGATGTGGGTTTCGGGTAACCAATTGGAATCCGACTCCCTGTCGCATCGAAATTCAAATGTCGTTCTATGGGTCAAGGGGTTGCATATACATATAACAATATATACGTCTCAAATAAAATAGCCCAGCACAAAGCATTACATAGCATCACAAAACATATCAATCCATCATGAAGCATTCAATTGGCAATCAAACATCTACAATTAAGATGAATAAGTCTATGTGGTTTTAAATCTATTCCTCACATAATCACTTCCATTAGTAATGAACTACCCTTAATTGCTTCTTTAATTACTTCTAAATTAATTACATTAATTTATTACCTATCATTGATTAATTAATCCTAATTAATCATCCTTAATTACATCACTAATTAAATAATTAATGATCTAAATTATTTCTTAGATTAATTACTCAAAGTAATTAACAACTCAATTACTATATTGACCCAAATTAATTATCCTTAATTTAATCTCTTAAATTAATTATTTGATTAATTACTAAATAATTAATCCAAATTATCTCCCACTTAAACATCTCCACTTAATTACATCTGTAAATATTAAACAATTACTTAACTATGTAATTTCCAAATCATTAATTACATAAAGTAGTTATTTATAAAACCCAAATGTTTAAAATTAATTAAACTTTATTAAACAATCTCATTCAATTAAATTAATTATATTAAGTAATTAATTTCTTAATTTCTTTATCAAGTAATTACTCAATCCATTTATAATTGATTATTATTAAATTAATTAATCTAATTAATAAATAAAATTAACCAAATTAATTAATTGTTAAATAATCCTGGTTAATGACCTTCATTAACCATTCTTTAATTATTTTATAAGGTAATTAACTTAAATTAATTACCAATTAAATTATCTTTAATCATTTATTTATTAAAGTTAATTATAAAGTTAATTACCCTTAATTTAAAACTTAATTACATAATTAATATTCATTTATCATTAATTAAAATTTAATTAATGATCTTAATTCCAAAATGATTTAATCATTAATCAATTATTAATCCCAAATTCAATTAATTAATTAAATTAATTAACAAATCTTAATTACCCTTATTAATAAATTCCAAAACATAATTCTTAATCAAATTTCCAAAGTAAAACATAACTTAATTATGTTTAAAACAATTTGATTCAAAACAAAGTGCTTTTGAAATTACCTTTGAATTTCAATTTAAAATTCAAATTTAAAATAAAATAAATTTTAAACTTATCAAAGTTTTAAATAATTTAAAACTTATTTAAAATTACAAGTCAAAACAAAAGTTTGACTTAAAAATGAAATCATAAGAATTTGAAATTAAATTTATTTCAAAATTTTAGAAGTTTTAAATCATTTATGTTTTTAAAACATTTCAAATTTAAATTTTCTTTTAAATTTGAAACTGAACTTCATTTATACTCAGATTCCAGTTTAAATTTAATTCTTAAATCTTAATCACCTTTTAAAACTTCATTATTAAAGTTCCAACTATTTTACACAAAATAAAATAGTTAATTAAGTTAAATTTAAAACTTAAGTTTCTGTTTTATTAAAAAAAAAACTGGAATTTAAAATCAAATGAGAATTTTAAACTTACATTTAAATTTGAACTTAAATTTTACTCAAAACCACAACTGCAGATTTAAAAGAGCTTAAACCTTGATTTGCAGGAAACAGATAACAGGTTTCAAATTCAAACCTGGAATTTAAATTCAAAGTAATTCAAACTTGAATTATGTTTTAAAATTAAGTTTTAAACCTAAACCTTATTTAAAACCTATAACTACAGATTTTTTTAAATTTGACAAACCCAGATTTTAAAAAGTTTTAAAACCCAAATTTTTAAAACAAAACACAGTTTTGCTGTGTAATCTGTAAACTACAGGTTACCCGAGAAACATAACTTTTACTTCGGGTTTTATGCTCTCCCACTTCGAGTTTAAAAACCATTTGCTTCGAGTCATTTAACAACTTCTTCGAGCAACTCAAGGTATCCCCTGAAACTTCCCATACCAACCAGTTCACCAGTGATTCCATCGCCGCCACCTCTGCCGATCATCTCAGATGATCCAATCAACTCCAGCAGCCCACCACTACTCCAACTCCAACCCAGATCGATCAAAAATCAAGCGTTCAAAAGTTCACCAAATTTTCAAAACCTGTAAACTTTCAAACAGGTTTTATGACAAAACCTGTCAGCGGCCTCAACTCTCATCTCCGACCACCTGACATCCACTCTCTTCGACCACGAACACTTCTACACACCCTCTACCCATATCCAAAACGCCAAAGCTCTCGGTCAACCCACCACTTCAAACTGACTCAAAGCTCAACCCAATACTAAACTAGGTTTAACTGAAGAAACTTAAAACTACACTCAATCAAATCAGTTTAATCACTTCTCTGATTTTTTTTATTTTTATTTTTTCCAAGATCTATGATCCATTCTTGATAACTCAAAATAAATTTGAGTTCCCTTAAGCTACAGATTATATACATTTGCCCCAAATTCATATTATTGTTTCAGTCCAGACAGTAAATGAAACAAACACTTAAAAATATTAATATTTGATTTATAATTTAAATTTATGTCAATGAATTAAGTTTATGAATCTGGATTTAATGTGTTTGATTTTGATCTAGAACAACATAAGATAAGATTGCATGTGTTTACAGAGATACACCCTGTATTTAACTCACCTAAAAACTTAAATCTTGACTTAAGAAAAACACATTCTTACTTAAGTTTAGACAACCCCAGGCAGAATAAACATTTTACCAAAAAGAATATTTTGTTACTAACCTAAAGTAAACAAACAAATTATAATTACTTTAAAACCTATACTAACCAGATTCTAAACAGGTTTTGTGAATTCCTTTAAATAGGAAAAAAAAATGAATTCATAGTCACAGCAGAGTATAACCAACATGCATTCATAAATATATTACCAGACTTTTATAACCACAATCATTACTCAATTATATCTAACATAAGCATGCAACCTATTTAAAACTTAAAGTTCAAAGTTACTCACTCTTGAAAAATGCAGAGCTCAGTTGAATATGCAGAAAACTCAAAAATGCAGGCATTCCATCTCATACACAAACACAGACATATCCATCATACTTGTCAGGCAACAAATTTAAGCAACTATATCATTTTAATTTAGTTTTTAAAATAAATTGTTACTCACTAACAAAAATAAACAAACTCAGGGAGGAGATTTGCTCACCTGATTTTTTTTTAGACTTAATTCATGGGTAAACAATCTGGTATGAATTCCTAAGCTTATCAGAGATTATATGATGAGGATTTGGGATTTGGTTGCATTATCTTTTTTTCTCTTTTAACTCTGTAACTTACAGAGATGATATTAGATATGCACCCAACAATATTCACATATATACTATCAATTCATGTCTAAACCAACATGCAAGCATCACACAATGGATTCATGCATCAGATTCATCAAGTAATACGCAGCAAACACCAAAGAAACACCACAAAGCAGATCATACACATATCAACTTAAAGAGTTTAGAAAAGTGGTTTGCTCACCTGGAATATATTGACAGAGAACAGTTTGAGTTTACAGGCTTTTGCTTTCTTTTTTTTTTTTTTTTCTTTTCCTTATTTTGATTGGTCTTGCCTGAGGCTTGAATCTGGAACTTGTAAATCAAACCTTTGCTTAATCACTATTTATTTGTTTATACATTTCGTCAATAACAAAAATTTTAATTTACTTACCTACAGTTTAAATTCTTGGGTGCAGGGATATATGGTCTGCAGTTGCAAACCAGAAATCACTTTAGCCCTTAACTTGATTTGTTTTCCTGCAACTGATTTACAAGGTTGTTTAAACCTTTGTTTCATTTTCTGATTACTAACATTTAATTCAAATTTTAAAAAGAAATTTTTCACTTGCCTTTATAATTTATTTCTAGAAAAATCTTGCATTATCTCTGGCCCAAACTGAAGCTCTTGTTTCCAGGGTGAGACTTTTGCATTTCTGGAATTTGCTTGTTGAATCTTGATCTGATCCTTTTGCATTAAGTAGATCTTGCATTTAATTTTTGATTTTCAAGCTATCTTGATTCTGTTTGTCTGATGTTTAAAATCTGAAGCTAACAGGTTGTAGCTCTGACTCTTTTCAATTGCTTCAGGTTGAATCATTGATTTGTGAAATGCTTTTAAGTTGAGTTGTTTCAGATTTGATCTCACTTTTGATTTTCTTCCTCAGGTTCTTGTTGAATATTGAACTTTGCCTCTATTTCCAGATTTGAACTTGCATGTTTACTGAGTTGCTTCTTTACTTTGAATTTAAACTTGCTGGAAACAAATGTAAACTGAAGCTTGATTTTGAAATGATCTTGCATTTGCTTCCCGGTTTGACTTTGGCTTGAGTTTTGTTTTGTATGGTTTCAGATTCTCAAACTTAAATTAAGGCAGAGAGCATTTTTATTTTTCTGTTTTTCTGGTTTGATGGTTATTAAGATTTGCAAAATCTTCTACTTTATTTTTCTTGGATGTTGAGATAAAAAGTTTTTTCTTGTCCAAATCTTTGATTTGCAGATTTGATTGGTGGCTACTGATATTCTCTAGTGTGCAAAAGATATGCCATTGATTATCTTTGTCTTCTTTTAGTTGTTTCATAGCTGAAAAAAAAAATGTTATTTCTTTCTTCCCTTTTTTTTTGTAATTTTAAATTTGATTATTGTATAAATGCAATGATGCCACTTATATATATACATATACACAAAGTTTAAAAGAATTGTTTCTAACCAATCTTTAAATTATGCAAGTTACACTTCAATGATTTTTTAAATGCCAATTATTTTAAAACATATCATTTAAAATTTATAAATTTGGTTTTAAACCTTCATCATTTTAAAATTTGTAAATCACATTTTATACATTTTCAAACTATTATTTACACTTATACTTTTCAAAAGATATGTATATATTAAACTTTAAATATAACTTTCAAAATGCATATTACATATGTATGTTATAAATTTAAAAACAAATTTCTATAAATTTTAAAAGATAGAGTTTCTCTTTCAAATCCAATATATACTATTTAAACATTTATTTTTAAATTTTCTAATTCAAAAGTTCATATATAAAAAATCCATTTGTATTTTATTTGGAAAAACTCAATTTAATTCACAATTAAATCAAAAATTTATTTATTTTGTTTGTTCAATTTTTTTAAAGTTTTTAATTTCTAATTTATTTTTAATACATTTTATTTTGAAATCTTATAAATCTCAAATTTCTATTTAAAATCAAAATTATTTATCTATTCCAAGAATTTTCTAATTAATTCAAAATTTATTTCCAAAAATAAATTTAATTAACAATTTAAACTTAGATAAATTTTTAGGAATGTTACAGATTCCCCCCTTAAAAGAATTTCGTCCTCGAAATTGCATGGAAGACGAGAAAGAAAAGATAATAGATAAAGAAATGATTGATCAGATCAAATCGAGATATTTATTCTTCATTTGGTCTACCCAAATCAGAATATCAATAATATGAGAACGAACTCATACAATTATTACACAGATATTTGGATCCACCGGTCTACGAATATGCAAGGGCATTGATTAGTTCGAAGGGATAACTAATCGTTCGTAGAATATATCGGATCCCAGAGAAAAGGTAGATGGACTTAATTCTCAACAATTCCCAAATGCTAGATATGGATACCAAATTCAAGCCAGAATACTCCAAAGTATATAGACTTTGATATACACACGAAATTACAATTTTAAATTTGGTTTTAACCGATATCGTTTTATTTATACAATTCAAATTTAGCTTTACATTCTATTAACCAGTTAACTCAATTTAAAATTTTCAATTTATTTAATTTAAATCTTCAAATTCATTAGAGTTTAAAACGAAAAGCTGATAAGAAATTGGATGAAGATACGAAGTAAGAATTTTCTACAACGATTCGTAGGGTCACCATCGCACCGAAACTTCTTTCTGGAGCTGTCACGAAGCAGTCAAAAGAATACGAAATCGAATCAAAGGAGATTGATAGAGAAAAGTTGTTTCCGCTATTGCAGGGTATCGACCATTTGTAGTCGTATTTCCCTGTCCCCTATCTCGTTCTCTTCTCGCACTCATACTCACTATCAGTGAATAGTAAGAGAATTTACAGAGGCATTCGAACGGATATCTTAGGGATATACTCATTCTAGGATATACTTCACCCTATCTCTAACGAGTTACCTAATGTGTTATACTCCTGAGCTAAGGTTTTAACCATCAGCTCTGATACCAAAATGTCACGATCCAAATTCCAGCGTTCAAAAATCGACATCCGTACTCCACTGTACTTGAATGCCGCAGATTCAAACGTCGAAATTCGAGTCGTGCCGGAGCTTATAACACATTAAGTAAATAACACAGCGGAAAAAAAAAATGAATAACATATATCAATATACAACATTTGATACAATAACTGATACAACATGAATGATACAACAGAATGGTACAGTAGATATCAACATTATCAGAGATACAAAGAATAGCAGCGGAATTAAAAGATAACACTAGCAGCGGAACAAATCTCCAAAATAGTCTTCAAGAAAGAACTCCAATATCAGTAATCTCCATCTCCAAAGCACCAATCCAGCAATAGCTCGAACTCCCACTCAAGATGAAGAGAAGCAACTCGATCCAAAATGCGATTGCCAAATCCTAATGGCTGAAAGCTATCGAATCTACACCTATTACTGATTATCTGAAAATCCCAACTCTAGACTGCCCGTGTGGGAAAATAGTGGGCACCCAGAGTTTAGGAAAGGAACAATAAACTCCAGGTCAGTCATGGGACTGGTATGAGCAAACAAAAGCATTTGGTCTTTGAACAAACAAGAGAATTTAAATTTGAAATCCGCAATGCTTTTTGGAAAATGAAACTACCATAAGGCCTCCCGGCACACACACAATGCAAACGCACACATGGGGGAGATTTCTCCTTATGATAGTCAAACATGCTTACTACGAGAAAAATTCTTTGATATTATTACTAGTGCATAGTGGAAAATCTTTCGAAAGTATAATATAAATCCTAGCCAGCATAGGTACCATGATGCTATGCCTACTATAGCTGCCATGTTAAATGGCAGGTTCTACAACTAAAACCGTACAAGGCACGTATTGGATGAATGAATTTCCAACAAATGGTCAGGCTAAGGAACTTCCTATTGCCACATGGGTACGCCTCTGGCGGGACGTCCCGAGAACTAACGTTACGGTTAGATCTCTGCCAACACAAGGCCGGGTTACCTCTGTAACTAGGTAACTACTACACGAATATGCCATCCCCCGGTCCTTTGGGACCTTTATCCGAGCGCGCGCACAACAACACCACACAGTAATAGGTATAGTGTATCAACATGAGTAAGTATCTGGGCTCCATACCATGATACCACCCTTTTCCAGAAGGAAATGACATACCCTAAAGGGCGCGACCCTCATAACCTTGCCGCATCTTTCCTGTTTCGACCATTTTCGGGGAGTGAGGTCCTGATGCAGTCTCGTCCACAAAGCTACGCTTTGTGCAACAAAGCCATGCTTTGGGTCAACAGATGGCCAAAGCAATGATCACAAAGATAAATGATCAAACAAATGATCATATCACAAATGATCAACCAATGATCATCACACAGCAGCACTCAGCATGCCACATTACCAAATTGGGAATATCACTGATAAATATCAACTACATAACCTCTGAGCTCGTACGTCTCAGAGAAGGGTGTTAAGCTAAGAGAATAAATTCTCCGCCACCAAGCAGAAATGTATTTGATAGAGATCAGTTAACATCTCAAAGTGTAATGTCGGACATACAACCATACAAGTCTGCTCTGGGTTCGAACAGAACCGAAGGCACTTCCGAAGAAGCCCTTGTAAATCCGGGTATCCACAATCCCGATCGGACTTCCCATCACTAAGGGAATCTCTATACCGTAGCTACTCGGTGCAGAGACAATCGATAGGTTATCCTATCGTTCTCACAAATACCCGGTCTTCACCACCGGTCTTCAAATGCTATCCATAACGTCGTATCACTATTCGGAATGGGCTATATGACACAAGGTCCTCTCCCGGCTAAACCGAATAGTAAGCGCCATATTTTAAAACATATGGATATGGGATTTTAGCTAAGTCACAACTTATAAAATCCAAAACTTTTCTTTGAAATAGTTAAACAAATTATCATTTTTAAATCTTTAAACCAAAAATATTTATTTCACAAAGTTTCACCCAGTTTCACAAAGATCTATTCATAGATTTCAAAACAATTCCCATTTCAATTGGATTAACCCAATTAAATCTTTAAAGTTAAAGATTTATAGCTTTCAAACCCATTTCCAAAGATTTATCTATAATTTGGAAACCATTTCATTTTAGACTTGAAGTCCTTTTAACACCAATTGGAAATTCATTTCTTTTGTGAAAGCTCACAAACAGTTTCCGTTTTCAGAAAGAATCCAAATATATACCAGTTTAAGTCTTGGGTTAAACTAAAATTTCAAAACATCACCTTTAAAAATGGTTTTAAAAAACCCATATAAACCCATTTATAAGTTGAATAACTTTTTAAACATAGTTTTCAAAATCATAGAATTCAATTCAAATATTGAATTCAAATCAAATTATTTAAATTTCAAAACTCAATCGAGTTATTCAAAATAACTTTTATTTTCAAAAGCTTCAATTCTAATTCCAAAACTATTTTGGATTCAAAAATACAATTTTAAATATATTTCAAAAATCTGTGACTTAACCCATTTCCACGTGCAATCCATATTTGTGTGTGTATAAGTGTGGTCCAGGGGTTCAACACAATAGTGCACAACATCATCATCACCGATTCAATCATATCGATAAGCGATATAACCCATAACGCTTATCTTTATTCATAGATTCATAGATAAGATGAATTTATCAATCACAAAGATTCACTCATATGATTCGATGTGGGTTTCGGGTAACCAATTGGAATCCGACTCCCTGTCGCATCGAAATTCAAATGTCGTTCTATGGGTCAAGGGGTTGCATATACATATAACAATATATACGTCTCAAATAAAATAGCCCAGCACAAAGCATTACATAGCATCACAAAACATATCAATCCATCATGAAGCATTCAATTGGCAATCAAACATCTACAATTAAGATGAATAAGTCTATGTGGTTTTAAATCTATTCCTCACATAATCACTTCCATTAGTAATGAACTACCCTTAATTGCTTCTTTAATTACTTCTAAATTAATTACATTAATTTATTACCTATCATTGATTAATTAATCCTAATTAATCATCCTTAATTACATCACTAATTAAATAATTAATGATCTAAATTATTTCTTAGATTAATTACTCAAAGTAATTAAAAACTCAATTACTATATTGACCCAAATTAATTATCCTTAATTTAATCTCTTAAATTAATTATTTGATTAATTACTAAATAATTAATCCAAATTATCTCCCACTTAAACATCTCCACTTAATTACATCTGTAAATATTAAACAATTACTTAACTATGTAATTTCCAAATCATTAATTACATAAAGTAGTTATTTATAAAACCCAAATGTTTAAAATTAATTAAACTTTATTAAACAATCTCATTCAATTAAATTAATTATATTAAGTAATTAATTTCTTAATTTCTTTATCAAGTAATTACTCAATCCATTTATAATTGATTATTATTAAATTAATTAATCTAATTAATAAATAAAATTAACCAAATTAATTAATTGTTAAATAATCCTGGTTAATGACCTTCATTAACCATTCTTTAATTATTTTATAAGGTAATTAACTTAAATTAATTACCAATTAAATTATCTTTAATCATTTATTTATTAAAGTTAATTATAAAGTTAATTACCCTTAATTTAAAACTTAATTACATAATTAATATTCATTTATCATTAATTAAAATTTAATTAATGATCTTAATTCCAAAATGATTTAATCATTAATCAATTATTAATCCCAAATTCAATTAATTAATTAAATTAATTAACAAATCTTAATTACCCTTATTAATAAATTCCAAAACATAATTCTTAATCAAATTTCCAAAGTAAAACATAACTTAATTATGTTTAAAACAATTTGATTCAAAACAAAGTGCTTTTGAAATTACCTTTGAATTTCAATTTAAAATTCAAATTTAAAATAAAATAAATTTTAAACTTATCAAAGTTTTAAATAATTTAAAACTTATTTAAAATTACAAGTCAAAACAAAAGTTTGACTTAAAAATGAAATCATAAGAATTTGAAATTAAATTTATTTCAAAATTTTAGAAGTTTTAAATCATTTATGTTTTTAAAACTTTTCAAATTTAAATTTTCTTTTAAATTTGAAACTGAACTTCATTTATACTCAGATTCCAGTTTAAATTTAATTCTTAAATCTTAATCACCTTTTAAAACTTCATTATTAAAGTTCCAACTATTTTACACAAAATAAAATAGTTAATTAAGTTAAATTTAAAACTTAAGTTTCTGTTTTATTAAAAAAAACTGGAATTTAAAATCAAATGAGAATTTTAAACTTACATTTAAATTTGAACTTAAATTTTACTCAAAACCACAACTGCAGATTTAAAAGAGCTTAAACCTTGATTTGCAGGAAACAGATAACAGGTTTCAAATTCAAACCTGGAATTTAAACTCAAAGTAATTCAAACTTGAATTATGTTTTAAAATTAAGTTTTAAACCTAAACCTTATTTAAAACCTATAACTACAGATTTTTTTAAATTTGACAAACCCAGATTTTAAAAAGTTTTAAAACCCAAATTTTTAAAACAAAACACAGTTTTGCTGAGTAATCTGTAAACTACAGGTTACCCGAGAAACATAACTTTTACTTCGGGTTTTATGCTCTCCCACTTCGAGTTTAAAAACCATTTGCTTCGAGTCATTTAACAACTTCTTCGAGCAACTCAAGGTATCCCCTGAAACTTCCCATACCAACCAGTTCACCAGTGATTCCATCGCCGCCACCTCTGCCGATCATCTCAGATGATCCAATCAACTCCAGCAGCCCACCACTACTCCAACTCCAACCCAGATCGATCAAAAATCAAGCATTCAAAAGTTCACCAAATTTTCAAAACCTGTAAACTTTCAAACAGGTTTTATGACAAAACCTGTCAGCGGCCTCAACTCTCATCTCCGACCACCTGACATCCACTCTCTTCGACCACGAACACTTCTACACACCCTCTACCCATATCCAAAACGCCAAAGCTCTCGGTCAACCCACCACTTCAAACTGACTCAAAGCTCAACCCAATACTAAACTAGGTTTAACTGAAGAAACTTAAAACTACACTCAATCAAATCAGTTTAATCACTTCTCTGATTTTTTTTATTTTTATTTTTTCCAAGATCTATGATCCATTCTTGATAACTCAAAATAAATTTGAGTTCCCTTAAGCTACAGATTATATACATTTGCCCCAAATTCATATTATTGTTTCAGTCCAGACAGTAAATGAAACAAACACTTAAAAATATTAATATTTGATTTATAATTTAAATTTATGTCAATGAATTAAGTTTATGAATCTGGATTTAATGTGTTTGATTTTGATCTAGAACAACATATGATAAGATTGCATGTGTTTACAGAGATACACCCTGTATTTAACTCACCTAAAAACTTAAATCTTGACTTAAGAAAAACACATTCTTACTTAAGTTTAGACAACCCCAGGCAGAATAAACATTTTACCAAAAAGAATATTTTGTTACTAACCTAAAGTAAACAAACAAATTATAATTACTTTAAAACCTATACTAACCAGATTCTAAACAGGTTTTGTGAATTCCTTTAAATAGGAAAAAAAATGAATTCATAGTCACAGCAGAGTATAACCAACATGCATTCATAAATATATTACCAGACTTTTATAACCACAATCATTACTCAATTATATCTAACATAAGCATGCAACCTATTTAAAACTTAAAGTTCAAAGTTACTCACTCTTGAAAAATGCAGAGCTCAGTTGAATATGCAGAAAACTCAAAAATGCAGGCATTCCATCTCATACACAAACACAGACATATCCATCATACTTGTCAGGCAACAAATTTAAGCAACTATATCATTTTAATTTAGTTTTTAAAATAAATTGTTACTCACTAACAAAAATAAACAAACTCAGGGAGGAGATTTGCTCACCTGATTTTTTTTTAGACTTAATTCATGGGTAAACAATCTGGTATGAATTCCTAAGCTTATCAGAGATTATATGATGAGGATTTGGGATTTGGTTGCATTATCTTTTTTTCTCTTTTAACTCTGTAACTTACAGAGATGATATCAGATATGCACCCAACAATATTCACATATATACTATCAATTCATGTCTAAACCAACATGCAAGCATCACACAATGGATTCATGCATCGGATTCATCAAGTAATACGCAGCAAACACCAAAGAAACACCACAAAGCAGATCATACACATATCAACTTAAAGAGTTTAGAAAAGTGGTTTGCTCACCTGGAATATATTGACAGAGAACAGTTTGAGTTTACAGGCTTTTGCTTTCTTTCTTTTTTTTTTCTTTTCCTTATTTTGATTGGTCTTGCCTGAGGCTTGAATCTGGAACTTGTAAATCAAACCTTTGCTTAATCACTATTTATTTGTTTATACATTTCGTCAATAACAAAAATTTTAATTTACTTACCTACAGTTTAAATTCTTGGGTGCAGGGATATATGGTCTGCAGTTGCAAACCAGAAATCACTTTAGCCCTTAACTTGATTTGTTTTCCTGCAACTGATTTACAAGGTTGTTTAAACCTTTGTTTCATTTTCTGATTACTAACATTTAATTCAAATTTTAAAAAGAAATTTTTCACTTGCCTTTATAATTTATTTCCAGAAAAATCTTGCATTATCTCTGGCCCAAACTGAAGCTCTTGTTTCCAGGGTGAGACTTTTGCATTTCTGGAATTTGCTTGTTGAATCTTGATCTGATCCTTTTGCATTAAGTAGATCTTGCATTTAATTTTTGATTTTCAAGCTATCTTGATTCTGTTTGTCTGATGTTTAAAATCTGAAGCTAACAGGTTGTAGCTCTGACTCTTTTCAATTGCTTCAGGTTGAATCATTGATTTGTGAAATGCTTTTAAGTTGAGTTGTTTCAGATTTGATCTCACTTTTGATTTTCTTCCTCAGGTTCTTGTTGAATATTGAACTTTGCCTCTATTTCCAGATTTGAACTTGCATGTTTACTGAGTTGCTTCTTTACTTTGAATTTAAACTTGCTGGAAACAAATGTAAACTGAAGCTTGATTTTGAAATGATCTTGCATTTGCTTCCCGGTTTGACTTTGGCTTGAGTTTTGTTTTGTATGGTTTCAGATTCTCAAACTTAAATTAAGGCAGAGAGCATTTTTATTTTTCTGTTTTTCTGGTTTGATGGTTATTAAGATTTGCAAGATCTTCTACTTTATTTTTCTTGGATGTTGAGATAAAAAAAAATTTCTTGTCCAAATCTTTGATTTGCAGATTTGATTGGTGGCTACTGATATTCTCTAGTGTGCAAAAGATATGCCATTGATTATCTTTGTCTTCTTTTAGTTGTTTCATAGCTGAAGAAAAAAAATGTTATTTCTTTCTTCCCTTTTTTTTTGTAATTTTAAATTTGATTATTGTATAAATGCAATGATGCCACTTATATATATACATATACACAAAGTTTAAAAGAATTGTTTCTAACCAATCTTTAAATTATGCAAGTTACACTTCAATGATTTTTTAAATGCCAATTATTTTAAAACATATCATTTAAAATTTATAAATTTGGTTTTAAACCTTCATCATTTTAAAATTTGTAAATCACATTTTATACATTTTCAAACTATTATTTACACTTATACTTTTCAAAAGATATGTATATATTAAACTTTAAATATAACTTTCAAAATACATATTACATATGTATGTTATAAATTTAAAAACAAATTTCTATAAATTTTAAAAGATAGAGTTTCTCTTTCAAATCCAATATATACTATTTAAACATTTATTTTTAAATTTTCTAATTCAAAAGTTCATATATAAAAAATCCATTTGTATTTTATTTGGAAAAACTCAATTTAATTCACAATTAAATCAAAAATTTATTTATTTATTTTGTTTGTTCAATTTTTTTAAAGTTTTTAATTTCTAATTTATTTTTAATACATTTTATTTTGAAATCTTATAAATCTCAAATTTCTATTTAAAATCAAAATTATTTATCTATTCCAAGAATTTTCTAATTAATTCAAAATTTATTTCCAAAAATAAATTTAATTACCAATTTAAACTTAGATAAATTTTTAGGAATGTTACAATATTATTAATCTGATTAATAATTTTAAATTTTGAAATTAATATTTACGTATTTTCAAACATTCTAAACTTTTTGACACATTTTCAAACATTCTGAAAATTTATGTCATATTATAACCTTTTATAATAGACATGTTTTATTTTAAATTTAACTTTTAAATTTAAAATCTTATCTTAATTTTCAAAACCATTTTGAAAATTAGCCCAAGACCCAATTAAATTGGGCCTTTTCTGTTATGGGTAACCTTTGGGCATACCCTACCTTTCAGGCTAGGCGGGTAGCCAGGTAAGACAGAGTACTTGATTACCCAATTCCAATCCTAGACATTACCTTTCTAGACACGATACTTAATGGGCAAGCTTAATTAGTTAGCCCTAGAATAACTAATTTAGATCCCATATGCAATTAGGCTTTGATACCATTGGTAGAACTGGGCCAACCTGCAGCAAAAGAAATGGGTGAATTTCAAAATTTTACCATTTTGGATCATTAACGGGCCTATGAAGTCTAAATGCATTTAGATCTTATCTAAATTTTCTTTTAAATAAAATCAATATTTTATTTAATATTGTAATTTAAGGAACTTTAGATATACAAATGTATGTGATATGATGAATGTATCAAAAACATTTATTTTTGTCAAGTGTAAGTGCGGTGTATAAGTGGTGTACATATGTATAAATGAAACATGTAAAAATAAATTAAGGGAAGGAAATTATTTGTTTACTTTGTTGCTATATTCAGTTGATAAAGGAAGATATGACAGAGTATGAAAGGAGAGAAACATGTCATTTCTTTCAACATTTAACTATGACAATTAATACATTAAATGACATCTATTACTTATCAATCAAATTTACACATGGATATGATAGAATAGGAAAAGAGAGAAACCTATCTTTCCTTTCACCATTTAACTGTGACAATCAATAAATTAAATGACGTTTATTACTTATCAGTCAAATCTGCACATGGATATGATAGAATATGAAAAGAGGAAAGTCTTTCATTTCTTTCATCATTTAGCTATAACAATTAATACATAAAATGGCATTGATTACTTATCAACCAAATCTACACATGCCTTCGTTTTCTAAATTTTGTTCATGAAATATATACATACATTCATAAAAATTATGGATGCATACATTCATAATAATTATGTATACATACATACATACAAAGTGAAAACCTATTGGTTGTTTTAAATAATTTGAAATCCCAAATTAACGTTAACAGAAAAAATTCCAATTGAGAAAATGTTAAAAAAAAAGGTTATATTATTGCTCATAATCTTTATACAAATTTGATTTAAACAAAACTTTTATATTACATATAACTGTTAATTAAAATTTAATAATTTGGACCTGAAAGCATATATTTGCAAACAATGTAGCATATGGTATATGTGTATATACATTTGTATAAAAGATTTCTAGTTTTAAAGTTAAATTTTTTTATTTAGGAATGAAACAATACATCAAACTTTACACAAAACTTAAGTATAGAAAACAACAAATAATTATAATTTGCACCAAAGTCCATTCATTAATATTAAATCAAGGTATCCGCTTTTGTTTTAATAAGGATTGTAACAATTGTACAAATATTTAACATATGTAATTAAAATCAGATTCAAGGAATGGTAAATAACTTAACATATACATACATATACATATACATATACATATATATATATATATATAATCCATTAGCATTTGAATAAGTAAAGGTTATCTCATAGTACACATAAATCTCATTCAAAGTCAAATTTCAATTTCATAACTATTTACAATAAAATAAAATAAATTCGAACAAGGTAGGCATGCTTAAATTTGTGAGAAAAAATTACAGATCCAAACAACACATGGAGTGATGAAAATTTATCAGAGGTAATATGAGATTCAAGACATGTCGATTATCATAAACATACATTAAAAGGGAATGATAAACAAACAAAGATCAAAATAATAATACAATAAACATGTAAATATTGAATAATATGGACATATAATTACCTTAGGATGAAGCATGTAAAAACACCTTGAATGATAGAAGAATACCTAGATCTGAATGATCACTCTCTAGATCCGATAAACCTTGCCCTTCATCACACCTTAATTTGTGGCTTCTCCTTAGATTTCAAAAATCACCATCCTACTTTGCAAGAGAAGAATGAACCACACTTTTTAATTTAGTTTGATGTTGATTTGAATTTATTTTGATTTTTTTTCTTTTGGATGAAGTTTCAACCATGGACGAATGATAGAGAAAAGGAAGAAAAAGAGAATAAAAAATGAAAGTCATGTTCTGTTCTCTGTACTTTAAAAAATGAGGAGGTTTTGTTTTTAATAGAATTAAAGGAACCTTTTTCTATTCTACTATTAGAACTTCCTCCTTTATTTACTCTTTTTAAATTTCAATTATTCTCATTAATTGATTTCCTCCTCTTACCATTATATGGCTGATCCAAACACATTCCAAATATGGAACTTTTCCAAATAAAAGAAAACAATTTTTATGTAACTATTTTATTATTTAAAACATGTTTAAAATTTTACCGATATCGCGTATCGATATATGCAAATATAACTGTATATATGCATTAAAATAATTATCAACAACATTCAAAACATCTAATAAATTAACAATAATTAATATTTCATAAATATTAATAAAATTTAAATAGTTTGCAACATTTACAAACTAATTAAATTGTGTGGTTTTCAGAGAAATCACAAATGTGGTTGTGTGACTCAGAGGTGTGAATTCAGTCGGCGATTAATATTGAACAATGCAATTATAATGTTCATACGTTGCTTAGCAAGTCGTATGACAGTTTGGCTGAATTCATCGCTTACAGGTTTTTTCGGTAAAATCTGATTTAGCTTATTATAAGTGGTACCTGATAGTGATAATTATTTACACCAATTCTGTTCGTCAAAACTATGTTATATTAGGGCTTATGGAATTTGGTAATGGTCAAAATTCCAATATCGTCCACATTCAACTTTATAGTCCAAACACAAAGTCCTTGGTTCAATAATAATAATTATTATTAACCGAAATGCTTTGGCTAGAGACTTTGACTTTATGTTAACTTGAGTTGACCATGATACTAACCCATATAATTACAGAGACAAATCCTCTCTTAAATAGTGCTTCACTTCCAATACTTCCACTCGACTCAACTATAGTCACTCGATGGAACGACGTGCCATGATTTGACTATAATCAAAGTGGAGCTTTCATATTTAAGATCACGATATTCTTAATTCGAGAGAACTGTGTAAATCAGTCATGTCGATATTTTCGGTTTGACCTTAGTTATATTAACCACAGAAAACTATCGAGTGAGTCATTCCATTGTCATCCAATAACTATAAGTACATAACCCCTAGGTACCCCCTACAGTCATGAATAATACGCTGCCCAATATTTGAAGAGCGTTACATACTCCAGTCTTAATGGATACATCGATATCCAGTCTTGATGCATCTTGACTAGGAACATCTATAATGGTATATTTGTTTTATTGCGATAAATTTCTTGGTTACAACACTTTATAACTAATATCACAAAATATGTCATTTATGGATTTTCTATTAAATATAATTTTAGTTAAATTAATTAATTGATATAACCACATTATATCAAATATATAATAGAAAGAAACACCTTTATTATAAACAAGATTGTTCAATGTGTTAGATATATGTAACAAATTGCATAATTACCCCTAGTGCATACCCCTAACTCTATCAATTCCCCATACTACCACCTTCACCATCCTTGGCCATAATATTTACACTATTAGAAGCTCTAGATGGTTTGATGATGGTATCAGTCTGCTATCCCGATGCGGCTTCTTCTAATCATATGTACTTTGCTAATTCATAGAAGAAATCCTACAGTGTAGCTGGTTTCTTCTTAGTCAATCTCTGAGCCATCTTCATGTCTGGATGTACACCTCCACACAATGCCATTAGAGTTAATCATTCATCAACGTTTTGAACACTGGCGGCTAAAGCATTGAAGCAAGTCAAATATTAACGCCGAGTCTCATCCTTACATTGTTTTATATCCAACAAAGAATATTGGTCCTTAGGTTGTTCTATGTGGAATCGGAACCGATAAATTTTTCCTTCAGCATTTCCCATGAGTGGATCGTGCCCTGAGGGATATGGCAGAGCCACATAGTTGACAAGTCTGACAGGAAAATGGGATAGCCCCTTATACATAACTTCTTCAGTTACCCCGCTCATTAGCAAATGTTGTGTGTATTGCTGTAGATGTACTATGGGGTCAGTCAAGCTTTGGTAAGGATCCATAGTAGGCATCTGAAAGCTCCTTAAATTTTGAGCAGTCCTTATTTCCGTAAAAAATGGGTTGTTGCCTCTCGCGCTGTAACACCCCATATTTTTATTAACATTATTTAGGATATTTAATTAGTTAAATAATATAAAATAATGCAAGTTGATTGGTGGATCAAGATTTTTGACTAATTAAGAGGTAGCTATGCCATGTAAACAATGAACCAAAGAATAAAAAGAGAATAAAAGGGTTAGGAAATATGCAGGGAAAAAATAGGAATAAGACATATCCTTATACCCTAAATCCCCTAGTAATTCATTCTACATTTCATTCATTTTTCACAAATCAAAAATATAGAGCTAAGGCTGGCTACCGTTAGGAAGAGCAAAGAAGAAGAATTCAAGAGAAAGAATCAAATCACTTAATCAAGATCAAATCTTAAATCCTTAATCAAAAAGCTAAGGTGGATAATGCCTACATCTCAATTTTTTATGGTTTTTAGTTTTTAGAATGAAATCTGAGTTATTTGCAAATGTTTTGCCATGTTTTGGATGATAAGATGTATATCCATATGTTGTTGATGATTTATGTTAATTCACATAAATTTTGTGATATGTTTTGATATGAAAACCTTATTATATGACATCTAATTGCCATATGAATTTAGATTTAGATCAGAAATGATATTTAAGAAATGGTTTCAATTTTCATAATTTTCTGTATTATTGTGGATTTTATATGAATTTTCTAGTAAAAAATGCTATTTTGGGTTAGAAGTTAATTATGGCTAAATTATTTTGGCTTAGGGTCAGAAATTTATATATGTTGGAAAACATATTAAAAATGTTTTTCTAGAATTTTGTAGAATTTTCCTAAGTGTTTAATGGATACATAAAGTTATTTAAGGCATGAGACCTAAATGTTTTATATATTTATATAAAGGAGAAGGGGTATTTTGTAAATAACCCAAATTCTTATTTCTAAAATTCGACGGTACTTCTAGAAAAGAAAAAGGTGTAACCAATCATAATGTGACAAATAAGGCAGGTTAGGTACAAAGAAATAGTTTAAAAAGTCAAATCTACGTGTTTTTTCCTATTTCAATGCTTTCGGCAGTAGGCTTCCAACTCCTTAACTCCGCCTCCGACTCCATCGAAACCAATGCACATGGTATCAGATACCTAGTACTAGTAAATTGGATATAAACAGAAGGTGTTGGGTCGAGACCAGGGGTTTCTAAAGGGTAGAAGCCCTAGTTTGCTTTTAAATTAAAATGTGCCAGCTTTGTTTTCGATTGAATATCTTTCCATTTGGTCTGCTTTTGACTGGGTCAATGACTTTAAGAAGAATGGTTTTAAGAGGTTGCACCTTTGTTTTTAAATAACAGCTTTCGACCAGGTCGAAGCCCCTGACTGCCGCTTTTTACCTTTCGACCCAGATTGGTTTCGAAAGGGTTGTCTTGTTTTTAAAACCAAGCCGCTTCTCCAATGCTTTCAAAGGGATGGTTTCGACACCATCACTTCTTTACTTACGAATTCTTTCGAAAGAGATGCATTCGACTTAAATGTTTTAATAACCCTTTTGCTCTATAAAAAGTAGAACCCGAATGGTTTCGAAAGGTATTTCCACATGTTATAAATTGAATCCAAATGCTTTCAAAAGGCTTGATGTTTTGATGCTTTCTAAAGGTTTTAAAGAAAGGTTTCTAAGTGGTGGTTCCCCAAATGGTTTCGAAAGGTCTAAAAGGAAAGGCTTTCCAATGATTTCGAAAGGTCTAAAAGGAAAGGCTTTCCAATGGTTTCAAAAGGTCTAAAAGGAAAGGTTTTCCAATGGTCTCGAAAGGTAAAAAAGGATAGGTTTTCCAATGGTTTCGAAAGGTAATGTTTAAGTGTTTTAAAGAGAACGTCTAAGGTTTTAAAGCTTTCGAAAGAGAACTTTTTCAATGCTTTTGAAAGGATAAAAATGAATGGTTTCGAAAGGTATGATTTCGAAACGTATGTTTTGGCCTTCAGCCTAAGGTTTACTTATATTGAAAGGGATACTTTCAAAGGTTTCGAAAGAGGTAATTTCGATGGTCTCGAAAGGGTTGTTTAAAGGTTTTAAATAAAGGTTTCGAATGAGTTGTTTTTGGAATATAACCTAAGTATTTTTAATTTAAAAAAGGGTTTTAACTTAATATGGAGGGATGGGAAATCCTTGACAATTTCATCAAAATTATTTTGGTAAAGTATATATAACATGGTCAATAGTTTAAAGTAAAGCAAAGTTATATTTTCCTTGTATATAAATGATTTAAAGGTTTAAATCATTTTGAAAAGGTTTTCAAGGAAAAATTTAAAGAGTAGTTAACCTTAAGAGAATGGCTCAGATTTGAGGACCAGATGGGACTTGTTTAGGGTCGCGCCCTATAATCATTAGTTATTATCCCCTAGCTAATTTAGTCCAAAATTCCATTGTGTAGGGCTTTTTCACAAGTAAAACTAAAATTATGTTACATACATAAAGGAATCTAAAAAGGAAAGACAGGTTATTGGTAAGCCCGCAAAACCATTAGAATCAGTTAGACCTAGAGAAATAAATAAGGACAGACCGTCCAGAAGAGGAGTTTCTAGCAGATGTTGGAATTTTTTGTTTTCTAGTAGGCCCTAGTCAGCCAAGGTTTAGTAGTTAGCCAGACAAAACTAGTGTATGGACAGATAGTCCATATGATAATAGATGTGTACATATTCATGAAATTGCTTTATAGATTTAACTAGTTTTGGTTGTAGGATTATAATTTGCAAAAGATATGTTTTAAGAATATCGGTGAGGGAAAAACCCGTTCCGCTAAGCGGCATGGACTCACTTAATATCAGGTACCGACATGTATGGTACTATTCATATCAGGCTTTATATCTGGCTCAAAGTTTATTTTTCCTTAAACTCTCGGGTGCTAAAAATTGATTTGAGTAGGCTGAAGGTTGAGGTTTACAGGTTTTAGTAGGTTGGCGAATAAATCTTCTAATGACGAGCAGGTGGTTGACGGACAGCTAATTAGGAGTTGCTATTATATTTTGGATTGATTCCGTTGTATTATATATATAACACTCTGGTCAACCAAGGGGCCATCATCATATGTCGCTCTTGGTGTATTTGTGTAATAATTATATTTTATATGAACCTGGGAAAAAAATTATGGGAATATATAATTTGAATGTGAAACATATGTTTTGTAATGTAATCAGTAAAATGTTGTTTGAAAATTATGATTTTGTTTCATATTCAAGTGCTTCTGATATTATGGATACCATTAACATAGTTGTATTTGGTCACCGAATGTCAATACTATGGATAACTACAACATCTGTAGCACTTAGCTTTGGGCCTCTAGATGGGGGATGTTACAACTTGGTATCAGAGCATAGGTTTATGAAAGACTTTAACTAAAAATGATTTTTGAAAACATAATCCCAAGGAATTAGAGATGAGATCGGGGTATGGGATAGCGCTATAGTATAGTACTTGTAATTGCCATATATAAGTATGCGCTCTATCTCTAGTCTCCTATCTCTATTAGGTTATTTTTCTGTATCTCACGAAGGTTCGAATGCAAATATGGATTCTCGAAGAGATAATGTTGGAGGAGTAAGCACCGCTGTAGATGGAAAATGCTAGACCTAATACTAGAAGGAACCCAGGTCAGGAATGAGCTGGAAATACTAGTGCTGATGTCCCGCAAGTTGACATGGGATCCATGTATCAGTTTTTTATGAATAAGATGCAAGCGGGGGCCACTGCTGGAGTAGTTGGGGGAGGAGCCTAGGAAGCTCCAGTAGTTAACAATTATGTTGCTTTGAGTAGGAACTTTGCTAGGTTAGGAGGAAAACTATTTGTTAGGACTAAAGATGCCATAGAAGTAGGGAACTGGTTGCTGCACAATGAGAGGATTTTCATAGAATTAAGGCTCAGTGATGAGCAGAAAAGAAGGCTCACTTCAAGGCAGCTTCAAGGAGCAGCTTTATACTGGTGGAATAGTGTAACACCTGGAGTGGATGAAGGAACAAGGACATGAGCTGAGTTTAAGAGGTGGTTCGAGGAGAGATTCATGTCTGTGATGGCAAAGTCTACCTTTCTCAAAAAGTTTGTCGAGTTAGAGCAGGGAGAGATGACCATGTTAGAGTATGCTATAAGGTTTGATGAGTTGGCAAGATATGGTCATGCATTGTGGATACCAGCATTAAGAGAAATGAGAAGTTCATTATGAGGTTGAAACCTAAATTGGCTAGGGCTACATTACCTCATATCAGGGATCCTTATGATGTTGTAGTAGAGATGGCTCTAAGAAATGAGGAATTATTGCTTCTGTAGGAAGGCGAAGGAGGTCCATGTAGAGCAGAGTCAAAAAAGGAAGTTCTTTCCTAAGAAGGGAGCCTAGAAGGGTCTAGCTATGAAGAAGGGAAAGTCAGAAGTTGTATGTTTTAAGTGAGACAATAAAGGACATTTTGCGAATGAATGTCATTCTAGAGAGGCAAAGAGGTGACTGGGAAGAAGGGTATCAAATGCTTCAACTGCGATTAGATTCGTCATTATAAGAACTAATGTAAGGAGACTGCTAAGGATGGAAAGGGCAAAGTATATGCATTGGGGCCAGCTACATCGAGACCCACGACAGGGGAAAAAGGGAAAGCAGTGTTGGGAGGTACGCTTATGATTCTTTGTATGGCAGTTAGTGTTCTGCTTAATACTGGTACATCACATTCTTTTATATCTCATTGTTTGATGGATAAGCTTAACCTAGAACCCTCATACCTAGTTACTTCCTTAAGGATTTCAAATCCAATAGGAGCGCATGCAACACTTGGGATGAGATGTGACCATCTAAAGTTTGACTTGTTAGGTCATACTTTTACTTATAGTTTGCATGTGTTTGATTTCATAGGATTCGAAATTATTTTAGGCATGGATTTGTTAAATAAGTACGATTCTATGATATTTTGCCATGATGGGAAAATATCACTTAGACAACCAGACTGTAGGGAGCATATTGTATATACCATAGAAAACCCTAGGCGTGAGGTGAATACTTTGTTAGGTGTTGTGGAAATAGAAGACGAGCTGAATCAAGTTTTTGTGGTTAGAGAATTCATAGATATTTTTGAACCCGTAGTAGGATTGCCACCAAAACAAGCCATTGAGTTTTGGATAGATTTGGTTCCTGGAGAAGAACAAGTTAGTAGACTACCAAGCAGGATGAAACCTACCGAAATGAGGAAGCTCAATTGCAGTTGTTGGATCTGGAAGAAAGAATTTTATCAGACCTAGTAGTTCGCCTTGGAGAGCAGCCATAGTGTTTGCTAAGAAGCCGGACAGATCATTAAAGTTATGTACCGATTATCGTAAGTTGAATGAGAAAATGATAAAAAATCAATATCCGTTGCCTAGGATTGACGTTTTGTTCGATCAGTTGAGTGGAGCCAACATATTTTCACGGTTAGATTTAGTGATAGGTTTGCATCAGCTTAGAGTGGTAGAGGATAGTATTCTTTGATGACGTCTAGAACTAGATATGGATCTTATGAATGGTTAGTGACGTTGTTTAGATCGACTAATTTGCCAGCTTTCTTTGTAGATTTGATAAACCGGATATTTTAGGTTCATATTGGTTTTCACAGGTGATATTTTGGTGTACTCTTAGGATGAAAGAGAGCATAAAGTTCATCTTAGAGTAGTGCTTGAAATGTTGAGGCAACATCAACTGAAGGGGAAGTTCTCGAAATGTCATTTCTAGAAGAAGGAAGTGATGTTTCTTGGCCATGTAGTTTCAGAAGATTGGTTATCGGTAGATCCAACTAAGATCGAGGCCGTGAATAGATGAAAGAGACCAGAAACGGTGATTGGGATAAGAAGTTTTCTGGTATTGGCTGGTTACTATCGAAGGTTTATTAAGGATTTTTCATGGATAGTGGCACCAATGACTAAGCTAACTCGAAAGGATGTGAAGTTTGTTTGGACCGATAAGTGTGAGGAGGCATTCCAGAAGCTAAATACTTATTGACTAATGCACTTGTGTTAGTTTTTCTAGAGGGGAATCAGGATTTGGTGTACACGGATGCATGTGGGACTGGGTTAGGAGCTGTGTTGATGCAGAGGGGAATAATTGCCTATGCTTCTCGATAGTTTAGACCGCATGAAGTCAGATACCCAACACATGACTTGGAGTTACCTGCAGTAATTTTTGCACTGAAGGTATGGAGACATTATCTTTTGGAAGAAAGATTTGAATTGTATACGGATCATAAGTCATTGAAGTATTTATTTTCTCAGAAAGAGCTGAACATGAGACAACAGAGGTGGTTAGAGTTCTTAGCTGTTTTTGACTTCGGTATCGAGTACACATCGGGGAAAGGCAATAAGGTTGCAAATGCACTTAGCAGAAAACATCAGAATATGGTATTAGTGATGATAGATGAGTGGAAAGATTTAGAAGCATTAACGACTTGCAGAGTACAGTAAGGACTAAGAGCAGTTCAAGTACAAAAACTACTTTGTTATCATGTTTGGAGGTTCAACCAGTTATGATCGAAAAGGTTGCTTCTAAACAGCTAAAGGATCCAGCGTTGGTTGAACGGATCAGAAAGCTGAGAGATGGAATGGAGAGCGATGACTTAAAGGATTTTAGTCTTGATTAGAATGGGTGGTTGAGAAAGAAAGAAAGATTGTGTGTTCCGAATGTAGGAGACATTAAGAAGGAAGTTTTAGAGGAATGTCATCATTCGAAGTTTACTATTCATCCGAGAGAAATTAAGATGTATTAGGGCATGAAAAGAAGTTTCTTCTTGGAAGGTATGAAGAGGGATATAAGCTTATGGGTAAAGTAGTGTCTAAACCGCCAACGGGTAAAAGCCGAACTTCAAAAGCCAAGTGGGTTGCTTTAGCCTTTGGATATTCTAGTGTGGAAGTGGGATTCTATTTCTATGATTTCATTAATAGGTTGCCAAGGTCTAATAGAGGAAATGAAAGCATATGGGTCATTATGGACAGGTTGACCAAGAGTGCCAATTTCATTCCAATTTAGTCAACTAGAACGACACCTGTGTTAGCAAAGTTGTTTATGAAGAATGTAGTTAGATTGCACGGAATTCCTAGTAGTATAGTGAGTAATAGAGATTCTTGATTCACTAGTGAGTTTTGGAAGAGTCGATAGGATACCTTAGGTACCAAGTTCAAGATGAGCACCGCTTACCATCCACAGAATGATGGGCAAACATAGAGAGTTAACAAATTCCTGGAGGATTTGTTACGAACTTGTGTGCTAGATTTTGAGGGATCATAGAAGAACCATCTACATCTAGTTGAGTTTTCGTATAACAACAGTTATCAGACTAGTATAGGGATGACACCATTTGAAGCTTTGTATGGAAGGCCATGCAAATCTCCATTTTTTTGGTTAGAGACCGGAGATAGGTTGGTTCTTGGTCCGGATACGGTTAGAGAAGCTGTAGAAAAGGTTGAGTTAATTTCAGCTAGAACGAAGGAAGCTCAATCTAGGCAGAAGAGTTATATAGATAAAAGATGAAAAGATTTAGAGTTTTTCTGTTAGAGAACAAGTTTTCATTATGGTGTCGTCGATGAAGGGTGTGATTCAGTTTGGAAAATTAGGTAAGTTGGTATCGAGGTTCGTTGGACCATTTCCTATTATTGAAGGATCGGGAAACTTGCATTATAGTAGAGTTACCGAACAGTGTGGCAGGATTCCACGATGTTTTCCATGTTTCTCATCTAAGGAAGTGTATTCGAGATCCGGATACTACTATATCACCGAGTGTGTTAGATGGCTTAGTCGTAGAGCTGAATTTTACTATAGTTAGAAAGCCAGTTCGCATAGTCGCGAGAGATGAGAAAAAATTGAGTAACAAGACAATCAGATTAGTTAAAGTCTAGTGAAGATACGACGATAACTGAAACTGTACTTGGAAGACTGAGAATAGGATGAGGGATACTTATCCTGATTTGTTGATGGTATGTTTTACCTTTGATTATTTTGATGTGTATCTTATCGTAATTTCGAGGACGAAATTCTTTAAGGAGGGGAGTCTGTAGCACTCCATATTTTTAGTAACATTATTTAGAATATTTAATTAGTTAAATAAAATAAAATAATATAAGTTGATTAATGGATTGAGATTTGTGACTAAATAAGAGGTAGTCATGCCATGTAAACAATGAACTAAAGAATAAAAAGAGAATAAAAGGGTTAGGAAATATGCAATGGCAAAATAGGAACAAGGCATATCCTTATACCCTAAACCCTTTAGCAATTCATTCTACACGTTCATTCATTTTTCACAAAAATATAGAGCTAAGGCCGACCACCATTAGGAAGAGCAAAGAAGAAGAATTCAAGAGGAAGAATCAGATCACTTAATCAAGATCAAATCTCACATCCTTAATCAAAAAGCTAAGGTGAATAATGACTACATCTTAATTTTTTATGGTTTTCGGTTTTAGAATGAAATCTGAATTATTTGCAAATGTTTTGCGATGTTTTGGATGATAAGATGTATATCTATATGTTGTTGATGATTTATGCTAATTCACATAGATTTTTTGGTATGTTTTGACATGAAAACCCATCTATATGACATCTAATTGCCTTGCGAATTTTGATTTAGATCAAAAATGATATTTTAGAAATGAGTTTCAATTTTCATAATTTTCTGAATTAATGTGGATTTGAAGAGGTCGAAACCAGGGGTTAAAGCGCTACTTTGCTTTTAAATGAAAATACGCCTGCTTGCGTTCGACTGAATAGCTTTCGACTTGGTCTTCTTTGACTGGGTCAATGAAAGAGAAAAGGTTTTAAGAGATTGCGCCTTTGTTTTCAAATAACATCTTTTGACTAGGTCGAAGCCCCCAACTGCCGCCTTTTACCTTTTAACCTAGATTGGTTTTGAAAGGGTTATCTAGTTTTTAAAACCAAGTCGCTTCTCCAATGCTTTCGAAGGGATGGTTTCGACACCATCACTTCTTCACTTAGGAATGCTTTCCAAAGAGATACTTTCGACTTAAACGTTTTAATGATCCTTTTGATCTATAAAAATTATAACTTGAATGGTTTCGAAAGGTGTTTCCATATGTTATAAATTGAACCCATACGCTTTCGAAAGGCCAGATATTTTGATGCTTTCGAAAGATCTTAAAGAAAGGTTTCTAAGGGTGGTTTCCCAATAGTTTCGAAAGGTCTAAAAGGAAAGGTTTTCCAATGGTATCGAAAGATCTAAAATGAAAGATTTTCCAATGGTTTCGAAAGGCAATGTTTAAGTGTTTTAAAGAGGATGTCCAAGGTTTTAAAGCTTAGGACATGTTTTTTAATGTTTTCGAAAGGATAAAGATGAATGGTTTCGAAAGGTATGATTTCGAAAGGTATGCTTTGGCCTTCGGCCTAAGGTTTTACTTGTATTGAAAGGAATACTTTCAAAGGTTTTGAAAGGGGATACTTTCGATGGTTTCAAAATGGTTGTTTAAAGGTTTTAAACAAAGTTTTCGAATGAGTTGTTTTTAGTAATATAGCCTAAGTGTTTTTAAGTTAAAAAGGGTTTTAACTTATTTTGAGGGGATGTGAAATCCTTAACAATTTCATCAACATTATTTTGGGTGAAGAATATATAACATGGCCAATAGTTTAGAGTAAAGCAAAGAGTATATTTTCTTTGTATATGTATGATTTAAAGGTTTAAATCATTTTGAAAAGTTTTTCAAGGAAAAATTTAAAAGGTAGTTAACCTTAAGAGAATGGCTCAGATTAGAAGACCGGATGTGACTTATGAAGGGTCGCATCCTGTACTCAATTGCAATTAGCCTCTAGCTAATTTAGTCCAGAATTCCAATGTGTAGGGCTTTATCACAAGTACGACTAAAATTATATTACACACAAAAAGAATCTAAAAGGAAAGACAAGTTCTTGGTAAGCCCGTAAAACCATTAGGATCAGTTAGACCTGGAGAAGTCAGTAAGGATAGACCGCCTAGAAGAGGAGTATCTAACTGATGTTAGATTTATATGTTTTTTGGTAGGCCCGAGTCAGCCAAGGGTTAGTAGTTAGCCAGAAAAAACTACAGTGTATAGATTGATAGTCCATATGATAATAGATATGTACATATACATGATATTGCTTTACAGATTTAACCAGTTTTGGTTGCAGTATTATAATTTGCAAAAGATATGTTTTAAAAAGGATATTAGCGAGGGGAAAATCCATTCCGCTAAGCGGCGTGGCCTCACTTAATATCAGTAACCGAGATGTAGAGTATTATTCATACCAGGCTTTATGTCTGACTCAAATTTTATTTTTCTTTAAACTCTCGGGTGCTCAAAATTGATTTAAGTAAGCTGAGGATTGAGGTATATAGGTTTTAGTAGGTTGGGAATAAACTTCTGATGACGAGCAGGTGGCTGACGTATCGCTAATTAAGAGTTGTTGTCATATTTTTGATTGATTATGCTATATTGTATATATAATACTATGGTCAACCAATGATGCATCATCATATGTCGCTTTTGGTGTATTTATGTAATAACTGTATTTTATTTGAACCTAGGAAAACGATTATGGGATTATGTAATTTGAATGTGAAACAAGTGTTTTGAAATATAATCGGTAAAATATTGTTTTTTGAAAATTGTGATTTTGTTTCATTTCAAGTACTTCTGATATTATGGATACCATTAACATAACCATATTTAGTCGTCGAAATTTAATATTATGAATGACCGTAGCATTTGTAGCACTTATCTTTGGACCTTTAGATAGGGGATGTTACACGCGCTGATTCCACGCTCCATTTGCTCTCGGCGAACACATTCCTTTATAAGTCATGCCATGCGATCTTCCAGTTTGGGGCATGGATGAAGTTGGGTCGACCTCTCCCATTGAGGCAAGAGGCTTCTCTCATGCCTTATATGATTACTTGGGTTATGACCCAAGCTTCGTTCCCTGCTTTGCAATCATTCCCGATGATGAGCATGCCTTCCATCAACATCGACCTCTGTTAACACTGGAGAGCGTCGCCTAGGTCGAGGAAGTTTAGCCGTGTCCACAGTTGGTTCATTGCCTCCTCTTTTTGGTTCAATTCCGAATTGGTCTCGTGTGCGATGTGTAGTTGAACTCGTATTTGACCTTCTTCCCCGGCGTTGGCTCATCTAACTCCTTGATTTTCTTGAACTGATTCGCCACTAGAGTGCAATCTCCTTTGTCTCCTAGGCCCCCGAAATTAGGTCCTCCCTCTAGTTTTAGTGTTATGTGCAGTTGGCTGCATCTACCCCTAGCGTTTGATGATTTGATCCACAATGGCTTACTGCTGGGCAGCGAAGTGAGTATTGAGATCAGCCACAACTCTATCTAAGTCACCTCTAAAGATGGTATCTAAAGCTGGAGTATTGGAACAATGGTTATCCTGCTTTGTTACATCACGGTTCACACCCCTACTATCACCAATGATACTTCTCTTAGATTTAGGAGGCATGTTGGAAATGTTTATCTCTCAATGAAACCAGAAAAAAAATTTGCACAAAAAATGGACAAAAAACCTCCAATTTATTTTTCACAGTAGACTAAATGACTAAACGAAGAATAAAGAGCACAAAAAGCAGATTATAATACCAGGGCCTATAGTGGTTTAGCCATAACGGGCCTACATTTACTATTTTTTTATTCCTTTCTCTTATACTTTTGATATTAGAAGTAATTAATAGAGGGTACAATGATTTATAGTAGAAACTAGTAATCCAGATGCTCTGCACAATTGATTATGTAGCTCGGAGTCTTGTAGATCCCAAAAGTTGCTATTTGAATGTCAAGTGCTTGAGTATTTATATGGATAGAGAGGTGGTGTCGCTAATTAGGATATTTCCTTATATATCTCGTCCGAGGGATATTCTTGGGAATTTAGAATATGCTTTATACTTTCCAAATATATACAGATTTTCTTCCATATTCACTGTACTTTGCTTAGCTGAAGGGTCGGTTCGGAAGGTGTTGGTTTGGCCATAATGTATGTGGATGGGTTGTAGGTCGAGTTCGTATGCTTTCCTAGCTTGCTCGGCCCCCCTCGGTTCGGTAGACCTCCAGGTTTGGCTTGGTATTCCCACATTGGCTTGTTCCGGTAACTACATCCTCCCATGGCATGGTAGATCCACGGCTACTTGGTTCCGTAGGCCTCCAATCACCGATCTTGTTCGGTGCTTAGGGTACCGAAATGACAACTCTGTTCAGTGCTTGGGCCACCAAATAGGAGAGCGGAAGCTTATTTTTCCCTCGTTCTTTTGAGCTCTCTTCTCTGCCTCGTCATCTGCCGTGTCTTCTGCCTTGCTTATTACCTTACCTTCTCCTGACCTCAACCGAACTCTAGTCTCATAGGTGAAATTGCCCACACCACCGTCAAAAGAATCAAAACGATAATTCAAATTTTTATTTGAGTTGAGAATTTGAGTATAGTTACCTTGTGAGTTACCCCTTAAAATTATGTGAATATTATGACTAATATTAGACTGTTTGTTGATTGTTTGATCATTATACATAGGACTGATTTGTTGCGATCATTGATGGGAACGTGCTTGAGAACTTTGCCGAGAATGTTGATAATTTTGACTACTCTGTCAGTTTGGCGGGAAATTATTATAAAAATATGAATTTTGGTTAGTTGAACGAAAAGCAGGATACGCCGAATTCATCATTAATTTCTCTTTGCCTACTTTGTGATTTTTTTTAAGCTAAAATTGTATTGATTTTTTAACAATAAATGAATTATAAAAGCAAAAGTAGATAAAGATATTGTGTTTGTAATAGTTAAAAGAAGAAATATACATAAGAAAATGTGCAAATATAATAAATATTACCCTTGTCTTATACGACATTACTAATACCAGATAAACGTGCAATTGTAATAATTTTACCATTGCATGCCCACTTATTTGACATTATTAACACATACTAATTAGATCATTCTGAGACCGTTGAAGGATCTAGGGATCGTTTTGATTGGTCCAAATGGATTAACTCATGCTCCGTTGGGATCCATGGGTTTGGATGCTCTAAATGGATTTTGGAAGGTCGGTTGTGTGGGTGTGGGGTGGGCCACATTTCCATGTTCTCTTTTTATGGGTCGAGCAATCATAAACCCGCCTGTTGAAGATGCTTTGCTTATCGATGAATTCAATGAATTCTTAGGGCCACCACGCGGGCGGTCTGGCGAGTTGATTAATGACATACAGTCTAATAAATTAAAGTCTAATACGCATGATGCATCCAACTAACATAACGTCCAAAATCATATCAGTCCAAACAACATTCAACAAAAATACAAGAGAATCAACGGAAAAAGAAAAAAAGACCTGAAAATATCCCAATCTGAAAACCCACGATCTCGATTTTCGAAATTTTACGTTTGGGATTTCTGAATATTGATGGAATCGAAGAAGAGGAAGCTTCTCAGTACAGACCTTGAAGCTGTTGCGCCTGATCTTACCGTCTACGCTTTAAGTGATGACGCGGTGGTTCGCGTGGAAGTGGAAAACGAGGTTTCCGCTTTGCGCGAAGCGCTAGTTAGCCAGCAGCAGACGATCCAAGAACTAGTCTTGGAGCTTGATGAGGAGCGGAACGCCGCTTCGACCGCAACGAACGAAGCCATGTCCATGATTTTGAGGTTGCAGAGAGAGAAGGCTGAGGTTCAAATGGAGTTCAGGCAATTTAAGAGATTCGCGGAGGAAAAAATGGCGCATGATATGCAAGAGTTGATTGAATTGGATGAACTTGTCTTGGAAAAGGAGCAGCTTGTTCAAAGTTTGAGTTTTGAGGTTGAGAATTATAGGAAGAAGCTTAAGAGTTTCGGAGTAAATAATTTGGATGATTGTGAGTATCCAAACTTAAGGTGTACGGTTCCATTTCAGAATGATGAAAACATTGAGGATGATTCTGAAAGTATGACTCTTGACAAGTATACACCCACCACTAGTATGAATCAGTATCAGACTCTGCAAGATAAGATATACGAAATGGAAGTTGAGAAAGAAGAGATCAATGGTTCTGATGGTGAATATGTCCATGATAATTATTGTAATGATGACAATGACAACTACAATGATGACGATAACGACGGAGATGTTGATAATTGTGATGATAATGAGAGTACAAGTGCTAGAGTATATACTATTGATGCGGTTCATGCAGCAGTGCCGAATGAGGGAACCCGGGGTCAGCAAGATGCGATAGATGGGGGTGATATAAAGAAGTTGTATATGAGGTTACAAGCACTTGAGGCAGATAGAGAGTCAATGAGACAAGCGATTTTATCAATGAGGACTGAAAAGGCACAAGTTGAGCTAATGAAGGAGATTGCAAGACAGTTGTGCAAGGAAGTGGCACCGCATAAGAATAATATGAAGATTGTTAAGAGAACCTCTTTGGTTGGATGTTTTTCATTCATGTCTCTGATTAAGGTATGCCTGTATATGTTTACGTGTTCAATTAATATTAGGGAGCAAAGTCAATTATGATATTTGCTCTGCTAGTATGGTTATAGCTTTCATTGATGAAGTAGAATGTAAATAATTTCATGTAAGTGGTAGTTCCAACTTCCAATCGTTGCAGTATCCAGTTCAAAACGATTATTATAAAATGAGGCCATAATCAGAAAATTATTGTTGTTTCAAAATGGTTTGCCTAGTATTGTTAGGATTGTTCATTATTAGTTGTTCCTTGGTTCCGTAGCATTGTCCCAATATAATATAGGCAATATATTGAATAAAATAAAGAAGAAAGTTCTTATGTTGTTGGGCTATTTTTTACAACACCACAAATTACCAGACAAAATGAATATATATTAACCTTCCGCCAATATGCTTTGGTGCATGATATACCTTAGCATTTTGAAAAGCATGAGCTATTAGTCAATTTTACCCTTTTAAGTTATTACATAGAACTCTTACGTTCATTCTAATACTTCTATATTATTGTCGTTGATTCCTACACTGTGTATAAATCCTATGCTAACTATATAGTGCTTAACAAACACATAATAGTAGACTAGAATCACAGATGATGATTTGACCATAAATTTGAGCGATGGTTTGTTTTTAAGCACTTACGAGTTATGAGATATATGTGCTATAACTTATAAGTGCTATAACTTACATATGGAAATGGTCTTTATTTTATTATTATACATATGTGAATTTATACATGCTCAATATATTATGTCGTTTATTTTCTCATACCTTATAAGTGCAATTCAAGAACGTTGAATGACTTTTTAATCCGTACACATGTAATGCCAAATAAACCAATTTTACATCGAATAATTTCAATTTCAACACAATCACGTCTTATAAATAATGTATGTTAGTTGACAAAAAATATATATGGTGAAACTTTTGTATCGACGAGATGTTTCGAACACCATTGTGTGCATTGGGCAAGATAACCTCCCATGCAAGTTTAAATAAAAAAAACTTCAAAAGATAATAAAAGGGCATTGTTAAAGACACTCCAGAAATGGACAAGCGAGGCCATATTTTGGACCTTCATTAACATTTTTTGGCATTTTATAACTACATTTTAAGAGGACTCCAGGCCATTGATATCATGATCGAACCGTAAGTGGAACCATGACGACTTATGGTTCAAGGTTCGGATGGTCAGATCGGTTGAATCATGAAAACCGTGAATTTCGTTCCTAATAATTTGTACATATTTTTACCATGAACAAAAATAGAAATGAAGCTAGACAGAAAATTTAAGCTATACAGGAGGTAAGTGTTAAAAAACAATGGACAAATAAAAGTATGTAAAAGGTGTTAAATACAAAATTTTCACTCAAAACACTTGCGTCTTCCTCACTTCCTCCCAGCCAATGACACCCACCTACAATTTAACCATAAATTTTCAAATCAAATAACCAAAACACAAATTACCCGAATATACTTAAATGAACTGTGGCTCTATAGAGATTTCCAACGGTTTTCGGCTGGTGGATTGAGGTTCGATGTAAATAGCGGTTTTAACGACTTTCGGACTGCCATGGCCAGTGGTCGACGGTTGGATTGAGGTCTGATGTAAATAGCGGTTTTAATGACCTCCGGACCGCCATGGCCAGTGGTCGGTGGTTTTGAAGGTCTAACCGGTGGTCCGGTCGGGTCATGATAACTATGCTCCAGACCATTAAACCGTTCATCCATTTCTAGAGTTCTTTTAACCATGTCCTATTTAAAATAATATCTCTTATCGATGATGTAACATTGTTATTCTTCCATAAGTTTTTTTTCCAGCTCTCAACATGTATTCAAAGTTCTTGGGTTCATGTCCCACTGAAGCTATTTCAATATATATTTTTTGCAATGAATCTACAATAGTTTTTTGACACATGAGAATACGGGTGTACGTATTTTTGAAGAATAAATAATCAACGCATGATTTTACAGATAGTATGGCAATTTTTAATTTGACAAAAATCATTATATGAAAAAAGACGTATAATTAAAAAGAAACTTAGAATTATTGTATTTTTAAGAAAACAAAAAAAAGCAAAATATAAATAACCTTTCTTATATAAATTTTAATTTATACAAAACACTATCGACTAATTTAGAAATAAAAAATTGAATTAAAGTCGTACATTTAAAAAAAGCAATTAGAAGTAATTTTATTTTTAAAGTTTAAATTTCATACTATTAACCGGTTTTTTAACTAAGCGGATTTTCAACTGGAATTAGAACTTCAAAATAAAAATAAAAAAATTCATGGACTTGGAAATATGCCCAGAAAGGTAAGAAGATTGGAATCAAGAAGTTTAAAGCATAATTTGAGCTAAGTGGACCTATCAGTGCCGAGAGGAACGTCGCAGTTGCGGAGAGAAAATATCTTCACTTGGGATCCCCAAACTCCTCAGACTTCGAGTACTACTTGAAGCAATCGTCATGGAGTACTTTTCTTAAAAAATAGACGAGCAACTCTAAGGATTTCTTGAGAAGGAATCAAAGAAAACAGGAAGAGATAAGCGGTATGAAGAAGGTTATCAAAAACGACCCCATCTTCATGGAAAAAAAGTTTGGCAACAGATCATAAATAGGAAGGCAAAGCAAAAGTGATAAGAGGATTTTCTACCTTAAGAACCACTCGGTACCGAGAGGAACATCTTGGCATTGAGATGTCTTTATTGCTTTATGCGTCGGCATTCACTCTCTTGAATATTTGGATTAACATCTGGACATTGCACTTTGTGGGCCTTTAATTCTACTACTGAATTTTCCTATAAATACACACTCTATGTCAACTAAAAAAAAGACGTTTGGCACTTCGTTTTCTTCATTCCCTATTTCTCCTCACAATATTCATCAATGCAGATATCGTTGGCAGTTTTAAACTTAAGAACCCATCAATTCATTGTACTTGTGATCTAAATCACTCTCAAATGCATAATCAATAAAAATATAAAGTAAATGTAGGTCAGACATTGCCGAGCCACTATAAAAATTCTTGTGTGTTCTTTACTTTCCTGCTAGATTTCAATATTTGAACATGCTTTTGGACGTTGTGTCATTTTTGATGTCAACACATACATTAGTGGTTTATTTGTGTATTGTTTTACTTATTATGTTCAATTTTTTATATTTTTGTTTCTTGAAATGAGAATGAAATTATCATATTTTGATATTTAGAATTATTTTAAGTGTTACTTGTAGATTTTTTATTTTGCATTAACATTTTCATTTTTTTTAATTTGTTATATTTTAAATACCCTTTTTTGACTAAGCTTGCCATTCTTTAGAAAGATTATGAGTATGACATGCATGCGATGTAATGTAGGGAAACGCATGTTGGGACATTGATGCCATTTAATTGTACCATATTTGGAATTGTGGTTCTAGTTATGGTAGTTGAGATCAGACTTGCTTACTAAATTTTAAGCTCAATAATAGCGCGTGTTTTTTCGGCATTTATTTCAATCAAATTTCTGCATGTTCAACCCTTACAAGAGCAAAAAAACAAACATCTTACTAATTTAGAGTTTTCCTTATTTTTGCACTTACAAGGTATGGTACATGAAAGTAATGAAACAACACACCCTCGGTTTGCTTCTTTACTCGGCTGGACAAAATTTCTGTATGGACTAATGTTAAAAAGCTATGATATTGGTGAAACTGAAAACACTAATTATAATTTTCTATATTTATGTGCAAATTTAACATTAAAATTCAATTTGTTTAAAATAACATTCTACATTCTATTTCGAGTTCAATATTGATTTTTTCTAGCAAATTAAAATGACACGTCGGTTTTGTATAATTTTTGAAAATCTTTACTTCTTGGTTAATGTATATGTGTGTGTGTGTGTGTGTATGTATGTATGTATGTATTAATAACACCAAGGTTTGAGATTCTGTTCGACACATTGGAATTTTGAACGTTCCATTCCGGTTTCGATGTTGATCGAGAGAATTCACTAAATATTCTGGTTCCAGTCTGGACATTTAAAAAGCAAAAGGAAAAAAAAAATCAGAAAAAAATTACACAAGTAGACTCAAATAAGTGAATAGAAATTGTTTCAAAGCGTTAAAAGATGTTTGAGAAAATTAAACCAAGAGAAAAACACCTAAGAAGGATCAATTGAGCGCGGAACCAATAGATTTTGACATTCAGGAGTTTGAGAAGATAATTTTCTTCTTATTGCTTTTGATTTTAGAATTGGATCCAAAATTTTAAAGCGACTTAGTTAGGGTTTGAACGAGGCGGAAACTGAATCGATAAAAAAAGAAAGCTTATAGTAGTTGCATACTGGGCTACAAGCAAGAAATAATGTGGGCCTAATGTAATGAGTTTATAAATTATGTTTTAATATGTAGAAATTAAACAATCCCGGTACAATGAATATAAAAGCTCGATATGTTTGACGTAAAAGGCATCAAAGAACTTAAAAGATATCTAAATCTGGAACCGGAATTTGAATGAAATTTCCAAAACGAAATCAAAATTTAAATAATTTCAAATGATCGAAACGGAATCGGAAACTAGGAATTTAAAACCATGATAACTACTAGTTTCCTGATATGCTCATTTTGTCAGTTTAACTCAATTTAGAGTAACAATAACCTTTTCGACATTAAAATACCCAGCAATGATGTGTCTCCTACCACTTTTTTTTTATTGTTATCACAAAAAATGTAAAGATGTCACAATACATTCATGATTCCACAATGTGGAGGACGTATATTGCACGATATGTTTGTTGTTCTAGTAAAGTTGATGGGGAATGAAAATGGTAACCCTTTTGAATTTTGACTATTACTTGGTCAAACATAGTTAAACAAATTTGATCATTAATTATCAAAGCCGACATACATGTGTCTTTTGTACAATTGTAGTGATTACATGTTTAAATTTGAATTTGATACGATATGTTATCAAATCGGATGTATACCATGAAACTAGATTTCCTAGACAATGACTTTCTGAAGCCTACCAAAAAAACTCAAGATGCATTTGCGGCAAGCAGAGTCAGAGCATTTGAGTGGAGCATTTTAGCAGAGTTGGAAAAAATGGATGCAAGCAGAAGCGATTAGAACAGAGCAAAGCATCGCGATAATTTGAGTGGAGTGAAGCAGGTCATATGAGCAGATGTGATTATTTTGGGGTTATGATAAATTAGTTATGAATGCATTATTTTGTGCATTATTTATGTGAGAAATGCTACATTGACCATAAATTAAATTTCAAAAACATACAAGTACCAAATGGAAGGGAATTTCATGGGGACTTTATGAATTATGCGTTTGGGATTCTTTCAACTTAATTTTCGTACATTCATTCTTTTGTGGAATAGAATTTTCATTCTATTATATATGTTATATTTTTATTTTGTGCACAAAAAGGTTAAGAAAAAAAATCTTGATATATGTTAATTTACTTATACAAAGTAAAAAATGTTTTTTCTTGTAATTTCAAATAATTTATAACAGATAGTTTAGTATGTTTTTTTTTGGGTTTAATATAAGTTATATACATGCAAGACTGCGAAGGTTGACCTATTTAATTAGATTTGGTGTTTGATGAGAACATGTGTCTGGCAGCATCAACGGTGTGGAGTGCCATCGTTGAGAAAAATTACGCACGAGGCTTCTTCCAATTATGGCGCCTGGTGCAAGTGCTGTGTCACTTGCGTCATGCATGTGACGTCGTGCCAAACGTCATAACTGGGCAAAAATTTAGTGATGAGTGGACCCTGAATATTTTGTGTTTCAGGATATCAAATGATGAAGAATTTTAAATTCAACATCCCATATTAATAAAGATACATGCAACATTTGTATGTAGAGCGAGTGCGCAATGCCAATATATGGAAATGAAAATAGAATTGGGCATCCTTTTCATGTTTCCATGAATCCCTTTATTAGGACTCCCTTATTCTAGTATATAGAATCTCTTTTGTAGGCCCTGAATTTTAAATTAATCCAGTTACTAGATTAAATAATGTTATTTATCATTCTGAAATTAACCTTGTGGTTGCAAAGAAATGTTTTGTTAATAGTGATACAGTATACTGCTTGTTTTCCTTCAAGCAAAATATAATTGAAACTATTATCAATTGCAGTACGTAAGTTTTTATTGAGAATTTTCAGGATAGAGCAGATTTATGTTAATTGAACATCTTCAGTTATTGATCGAGGCTAAATCCTAGATTCATAAGGTATATTCATTGTCAGTTATAAAATAAAATCCAATGGCTCTTGTATCCTTTGAAAATCACACTGCTTAACACAAAAAACTAAGTAGATTATATTTGCAAATGAATCTGAGCGTACATTTAAAATACAAAATTAAAATTTGAACTCATGTGTGTTTTTTCATACAAAAAAAAAACATAATTATATAAAAACATAAACCCGGCGTCAATCCCACCCTATGTATACAAAATGTCATCTTAGCGAAATATGCGACACTGTGTATCAAAATGATGGTTTGGATATCTTCAACGGAGGCCTTCCGAGGCTGTGCACGTTGGAATTATATACTACGTCGAATGCTCAAAAAGAGGTAGAGGTCGACCAAGTTTGACATGAGTGGAAGTAGTAAAAAGAAACTTGAATGACTGGAATATATCCGAAGAGCTAGTGTCGGACGGAAGCGTCATGAAAGTTAGCGATCACATACCAGAACCATGAGCTAGAAGTTTTTTTTTGCTTAGGGTTGATTTAGAGATAGTGTTATAAGTTTTAGATTATAAGACTAGTAAATAAAAATCTAAGACGTAGTGTTTGGTCTTCGGTCAATATTACTATTAGTACCATTATTACTATTAGTATTATTATTATTATCATCACGACATTTTAGTTTTATTTTTTATTTTATATATTTTATTTTATTTTATTTTATTTTATTATTATTATTATTTGTTTACTTATTTGACTTTATTTTATTATTATTATCATGATTTTATTATTGTTGTTGTTATGATTTTTAAATTGACTTTTTCGTTTAGTTTTGGGTTTCATCTTCAACCGACTCCAATTTGTTTGAGAATAATGACTTAGTTGTTATTGTTGTTGTATATCAAAATGAAGATGAATTTTCAGGGAATAATGGCTTAATTTTGAGTTCCATCTCTAGCTGACCCCAACTGTGTAAACGGTTAGCAAATCGAAGACCATGCAAAGAAGATATGGTCAAAATAGTGAAATACACACATATAGGCAGTTGAAGATAGCTTTTGAATAGGAGATCATGTAGCTCCACCGGTCGACCTGTTAACATTCACTGGTTAATCGGTTGGATGTATTGAAGACACAAAGCTCAAATTAATCGATTGGTTGGAGCCTATAGGTTGACCAATGGTGGCGCTAAATCAACAGTTCATCCGTATCGATTGACCAGTCAAGCACACTGGTCGATCGTAGAGAATTTTGGTTTGGGATATTATTTATTGTGTTGTAATTAACTACTGGGCTCCGTTTGTTTGTTTTGACGATGGTGATCTTCTATGATCGTTATCTAATGATTGAAAATTTGATTTATATATAGGGGTCGGCTATTTGGACACAACATAAAACACAATCGGTGACACAATAGATTTGCACCGTTGGATACTATTGTATTTCTACTTGGAGTTGAAATCAGATGACAATTCAATTGTTGATATCCATTGTATCACTCACAAACTTGTGTTCCAATAAAATTTTCCTTATATATAACCTTATTACATTGTCTTTTCTTGTAATATTGCATGAAATTCAATTGTCGAGCTATCGATTGTTTCCTTGGTCTAATCTGTTTAAAATTTGTAATCCGTCTCTCTAATCTCTCTCAAAGTAATGGAATTTTCCTATAGTGTATATGCTCTATCACGTTGATATGGATTAGTGAAACCATCATAAATCTTTGACGTTATTTACTTTAAATTATTTCGTATTATTTCTTATTGTCTGTAATTGTCCGAGTCATGATAAATTGTGAATTGGAGTTTTTGGAGATTATTTGTGAGCCTTTTTAATTCACTATTGCGATCTGTCTACGGTTGAAGAGGGTGTTTTGGATTCTTGTTAATTAGGATCCCCAAAATTCCCTGTAGACCATATATTTAGTTAACTCGTCTTTCTTATCTCTAACTTTCTCCCTTGTTAAGTACACTGATTTCAACTTATGCATCATCGGATTTCAAAATTTGACACTTTCTTTGTGACAATTAATGGTGGGATACTTATGAACTGTCTAGAACTTTATCATATGTTTAAATAACTTATGACGCGGTTCTTATGAAGTGAGGTAAGCAAGTACAAGCCAAATAATAGTTTTAGAAAACTTGCTTCAGAATTTTATCAGGAGGAACATCAATTATTTTGATAATGCCAATTACATCTGGGTTTTCATCCCAAACATCCACACCCAGTCCAGCGTCTATGTTGTTATTGACTTTGACATGAAATGCGACGAGTAGAATTTTCATGAAAATAAAAAAAAGGTCTAAAAATTATGATATAAATATCTTTTATTTTTATGTGATGCATGAGTACTTCAAATATCATTTTTCTTTTTTTAAATCCGAATGTATAATTTCCTTGTCTTATTTCCTTCAAATGTTAACGCATTTTCATTTCTCTTCAGTGGATATTGTCCTTCATTTTCTGGAGAAAAAGAACTTCTAAACCCAGGTACTCGAATCTACATTGTAACAATGTTCTACTTTTGCTTCTGAAAGTAACATATTGATTTTCTATTTTGAAAATAAAATAGGTATACATGCGGGGTAACAGCCAGTAATATCGGGCTACTGCTTTTACTAGATAAGTCACCTCGATTGAATCAATGGCAGTGTCTCCTCAGGAGTACTAAATTATAGTCAAATGTACAAATATCTTCGTTGTGAATGAGTGTGCTAGATTATGTAAATAACAGAGGTATTTGCAGACATTCTCTGTTGTAAAAAATCACGTTTGGTTGTTAGTCGTTCTCATGTATTGATGTATGTACACATGGTTGTGGCATTGCCATGTGTTTGTATGAGAAAACTTGTTAATTAGCTTTGATGTATATGTAAGGTTTTCTTTGTGCACCATTGAATAATACCGAATGAAACAAATATTTGTAACGTACAATAGCTTGATGGTCTTTGCAGTTTTAATTCTGTAATTAAAAGGTTCAGCATTTGTACTTGGAGATGATCTGTTGTGGAAAAAAGATTCTATCTTCTTGTTTTTGATTATGTGTTGCAACCACACTCATGGTATTAAGATGAACCATTCATACACTGCAATGAAATATACAATCATGACTTTGTTATGCACTCTTAGAGCATCTCCAATGCACTCTTCAACATGTGTTAGGTTTTGTAATTAATAACAAATTCGGGCAGAAAGTGTGAGATCTGTTTGGACGTTTTTGAACAACCGTCCAATTCTCTCTAGCACTCATTGAACAAACACGCATGTTTAACAAGCACATGGTTTCAAGCACATGTTCAATAAACGTTTGAGCATTGAGGGCGTTCAATAAACGCCCAACAACGATTACGTTTAAACGGCCAAACTAAAATGGTTAACCCACCTCCCTAATTATCATACACTACATTTTCTTTTCACAACAGCAAGCTACTAAATCAACAATCATTTTGCTCTCACTTCTCTTTAACAAAAATGTTTTGTGATTTCGACGTTGATGTCACAAGATGCAATTTTGAGAAATTCAATCTTGAAGAACCTTCACTACTGCTAGTTTGATTTCGATGGAAGGTTGCGATTTATGCTACATTTGGTGTGCACTCTCCACTGATCCGATCCGAGGTACCGATTAAAGTGGTTATACTTTTTGGATAAAATTACAAATTGTTATAATCGAAAAACATTAATTGTAAAAGATCATTTTCTTCGATCAAAGGTCGTTATGAAAAAATGAATCGTCAAATACAGACATTTGATTTTTGAATAATTAAGTTAAAACGTACGAACCCTAGTGATTTTGGAGGTAAAATGCATTTGGAAAGATTAACTAATTTTCATACAGTTACAATTTTTATCATTCTATAAAATCCTTCTACAACTGATACACGCGCGCACGCATACACACACATTATATGACGTATCTACCGTATCAATATCATAATGGATCAAAATAAGAATCCAAAGAAGACTGTTATTTAATGTGGCAATGTTTGTCGACATTGAGGGGGAGGATGAAAATGATACAAATTCATTTTAATTATCAAGATTAAATATTTGTTAACATATATAATAATGCAAAATATTAAGTAATTTGAATAAATTATCAATAATATCCCTAATAAACTTGCTACAATATAGATATGAATCCCTCAAAGATCAAAAAGGTATAGATCACATTTGAAGCTTGGTAAGAAAATCAGTTCGGTATATCTTTGCAGTAAGTAATAAAGATGTTAAATAAAGAAGGTGAGTGTTCTTAAAGAAACACTAAAGGATGCTTTGGAAGAGACCTATGATATAATTATCCCTAGAAGTGGTTTAGGTACTTAAAACTTAATAAATAAAAAGATCTGAGTGACTTATGTTTGGAATTGACAAGAAATCATCGATGATAAATTTGTAAATAATAAAGCGTTTATGTTTATAAATAAATTAAAGATATTGAATTAGAAAAAAAACATGATTTGTCATCATGGATCCTTTCTTAAATGAGAATTTCGGGCCTGTAGTCTGTAAAATATCATTAGAAACACACACACACACGAGTAGTTTGGCACGTGCGATGCACGTGCGTAGAAGGAATTGGTGTTAAGAAACAATGTGTGTGTGGTTTGTTGAATTTTATAAAATCACTGTGACGTACACATAATGTTGAATGTTTTGGATACTGACTTTCAGAATGCGTCCACATCCAATGGACATGTACATGGAATGTTTATATCAAATATGGGAAGAAGCTTTATATCAAACCGATCTTTTGTGGACAAAAAAGAGAAGTAATAAATGTATGGAAGCATGAATTATTCTTGCATGTTCATTCAAACCATAGACAACAACGTTGATTCCTAACGGAAATGGAATATGTTCTTCATTACATGTAGCAGGTAATCAGAAATAGATATGGTATCATTTTGCGATGAGAAGGAAACGAAATGACCTATTGTAGCTCATAAACTATTTGATAGTAAATTGTAAGTACTAAGTGTAGTTGTCGTAAACATTTTCTCCCCTCCTCCTTCCGAGCATGAGACCGACATCAGTAATAAGTTGATGGCGGAGTTAAAAATGTTTTATAAGGGATTGGATTTTACTTTAACTGAAAATGAGTTGTAATAGCAAAGGTGAAATTTTTTGTTTGTACAGATGTGTAGAAAAAATTAACCCAGCGTTGTATTTTGTAGAAGTGTGTTGAGGTTGTTAATAGAGATGTGGTTATAATATGTAGTGTTGCACGTACTAAAAATTTTGAGTGGAAAAGTATGTATTATCCTAGTCTACAGCAAAATTTAAAGGAGTATTTATAGGGAAGATGGTAGGTAAGTGAACAGTGAATGAAAAGGTAAATGCTTTAGCATGCTAAGGAAATTAGTATATACAAAGCGAATGTCAGTTGCAGAATTTTTTTGGCAGTTATGTAAAAATGTTGAACTGTACTGTTGCAGAATATACAGCGAATGACAGTGTACAAAGGCTGCAGAATATTCTGTCATGAAATACTAAGTGAATACACATATCAAAATTTGAAGGATCCTAGAGCAGATCTTGAGATGATCTTGCAGGCTGTAGAGTCAAGTAAGTGCATGAACACGTTGACATCGTAACTTATTTATATAGGTTAATGTTTAGGTGATCTTTGGTAATATATATAAGCATATACCAAGAATTATACGGTTAGGTATGCGTATTGTCGAAAAAACATATTAGTTTCACATAAATGTATTGTTGAGAATGATATGCTTAGTCAAATTATTGTTCTTTCCGGTAAAAGAGTGGACTTGAGTAGAATGCTTGACATCCGTGATTAAAGTTGATTTCATTCATTGACAAGTACCATTGTCCAAGTGGTTAATTGATTCGGTTTTGGTGCAAGAGGTCACAAGTTCGAACTTGCTTTCGAACGTTTATTGACATAGGATATGTTGTCCCAATGATTTGTTGAATATAAAGTACCATTTCAAAAAAAAAGTTGATTTCATTGTTATTATATGTATAGATATATCTCGTATAATCATTGATAACAGCTCACATATACAGACATACGAATACATAGAATCATTAACCATTATCCACAACTACCACTTTGAGCATATGGATGAAAGATAGAAAAACTAAAGTTTTTAAAATCTTACAGAAGGATTAAGAAAGCATGAATCTCATATTAATCAAACAAACTTTTGATGTTCATTAAACATCATTTTGTAATAGACACATATTAATCATGTAAAACTCATATTTCATTTATCAAAGTAAAATATAGTTGTGCTCAAAATCTGCACTACCTATGGACCTACCACTGAGGTGGACTCATCATTGTTGCCCCACTCCTTTCTCACCACTTACCTGCAAAATATTACAGAATTTTCTTGTCACAATATGATTAAAACATGTTCCATTGCATACATATTTAAATGAACTTTCAATTGTATCATATTCTTTTTATGTTTGAACTTTCATATTAATGTGGTTCCATATATTCAGATGTCGAGTATACAGTAGTTGTATATATGTATCTAATTACAAAGCTGTCTACTTTGTATAAATATGATCTTGAAAATATAAGAGCACCAAACGTATATAACAGATTCCAAGTATATACTAGTTTGAATATTAAAGTTTAGGATTCGCACAGTCTACAATGATGTATATCTTTATAAATAAGTGAGCTTCTAATAGTGACAATATAAAGGATGTCATTCATGCATAAGTTAAGGATATATAAATTATATGTATATGGTTGTGAAAACTGTATCAAATTTCTATAAATGCTTTCGAATATATAAAGTTTTAAGAACATATAAGGTATCATACCCCCAGTTTTATACATACGCCATGTTTGATTTAATTTGCAATACATGACCAAAATCTTTGATCAATTGCATTTACAACTGAGCATATTGCTCAGTTGCAAACTGCAACTAGACTCTGTACTCAGTTGAAAACTGCAACTGAGCAGCAAGCTCAAGTGATGTATACTAAAACAGAGCAGCGAGCTCGAGTTTATATGAAGTTGTGTATATAAAAACTGTTAGTCTTTTTCATAATGGAAGCCTATTAAAAATCTTAGTAAGTTTAAATTACCAAAAAGGATACTAACTCGTTGGTGGAGTGTCCTTTTTGAGAGAAGCTTTGTTTTAATTGAGTGAAGTTGAACACTGGAGCTGGCAAAAATCTAGTTTCACTCGCCTTTGAAATTCTACCATCTAATTTACCATTAGGAACATCCAATGTTGGGTCTCATAGCTGTAAAAAAATAATAATCATAAAATCGAGTCGTGTGCATGTTTCTATTAACATAAGCTCTAAGATAAAGAAATTCTGCAACTTTTTACTTACTACAACCGCATCTCTTGTAGCAATAGCCAAAATATCAGCACATGACACAATACTGGGATAAATAGATTATTTTGCTTTCACTGCATTGTCAGTCACATAAAAAAAGCATGCAAAGATATGCTTGTAGGTCCATCCCTCTCCGCTGCGTTGCTCCCAGTGGACTTTAGTAAGATTAAACCATTAAGGCCCTTTCAAATTGGAGAGGAAACCGATAAAGAAAGATGCATACATATGATTTAGGAAAGTACCAAAACTGACACAGTAATTTCAATTATACCATATTCTTTTTATGTTTGACCTTTCAGATTAATGTTGTTCCATATATACAAATGTCGAGTATACAGTAGTTGTATATATGTATAATTTCAAAACTGACTGCTTTGTATAAATATAATCTTGAGAATATAAGAGCATTGAACATATAAAATAGATTCCAAGTATATACCAGTTTGAATATTAAAGTTTAGGACTCACGCAGTCTATAATGATGTATATCTTTATAAATAAGTGAGCTTCTAGTAGTGACACTATAAAGAATTTCATTCATGCATAATTAAGGATATATAAATTATATGTATATGGTTGTGAAAACTATTAGAAATGCGGATTACAGATCTTAAGGCTAGGATAACCACTAGAGGAGGGTGAATAGTGTTTTAAGGAATTACTAAATCTTTTGAGTTTATGTTAATTTGAACACAAATGTATGCAATATTCAGACACAGATATGATCACAGAAACAAACACAGATGCAGAAATAAAGTAAAAGCAGTAAAGGAAAGAACATACCGGATTTTATACTAGTTCGGATTTACCCTACATCCAGTCTCGCACACAAGTACAGATTTCCTTTCAAAAACAATCTTTACAATTACACCCTCGATTTCAAGGCTACGAGGTACACCCTCCAGATTCACAATCCTCTGGGTAGAGATACTTGATTTCATAGGCAAGAAGTTCACCCAATTGATTTCCAGGGCTACAATCACACCTTTTCTCACTTTATTGATTTCCAAGGCTACAATCACACCTTTTCTCATAGAAATGATTACAAAGAAGTCTATAACTCTGAATAGCACTAAGGATCTTGTTGACATAGTGATAGAGAATCAAAACAGAAATGATCTAGTTAGATTCAATGGTGATTTTGACAGAGTAATGGTAAGAATGTGTATAAGAAATGTGAAAGAAGAAGAGGAGTGAAAACCAGAAAAATATATATTCTAAAATTTGTTGAAAACAGCGCCTATTTATAGAAGAACAACAACCATGTCCATTCGTGAAAGGATATGACGAATAGACACTTCTTTTGAAACTTAAATTTTGAAATCAACTGCCACTGTGTCGACATGGGTATCTTGGGTATGTCGACATGCCACAGGAAATTTTGGTGGTTTGTTTTTCTTTGAAAATAACTTTTATCTTATATTAAAACTATTTTAAACTTTTATAAATATGCTTATCTATAGTTAAAATACATAAATAAATACAGAGAACAATATTTTGGTGTACATAAAATTTTATATTTAAATCTAAGTATAAATATTAAAAGTTAAATATATTATTATTAAAGATAATTTAAAACCAAGGATAATTTGATTTTGAGATAAAGATTATTTTGAGGCTAAAAATATTTAAAACCAAGATAGATGTTTCTGATTCTTTTAAAAGGAAGGTTTTGAAATCATTTTGAAAATAAGATATAATTTTGTAAAAACATTTTGAATAAAAGTTTGTGGATACAAAACAATGCTCCAGTAGATTTTTCGTAGGCTCCATCCTACTTAGGGTTCCATCCCTGTAACAGGCTCGAAGTGGATTACATTCCACGAATAAATTGGATTTTAAGATGCTAGTGCTTTTCTAGGAGTTTTAACAAAATTCATAATTAAATTACTTATTTTTGAAATCTTGAACTCTTGATAATCTTGATATTCTTGATACTCATGAGTCTTCAATCTTGATATCTTGAATCTCTATACTGTATAGTCTTCATTCTTGGTACATGCATGGTTAAATCCTGCATATACATATATTTCTAAACTATAATGTTAGTATTTATATTTTATAATCCTATTCTAAGGTTGTTTCCATCAAAACCATCATCTCAAGTACTAACAATCTCCCCCCTTTGATGATGACAACCTTTATTTATAAAATATTACTTCTATCCTAATAACTCCCCCTAAAACTAATAACTCCCCCTTTATCTATGCCTAACTATCCTATTTTATATTTCTCCCCCTTTGTCATCAACAAAAACTAACTCCAAACTATATAATCTCCAAACTATATAACTCCCCCTCATTTTTGGACTAAAGTACCTACATTAATAAACTATACAATGGAGTATATAATAGATAGATTAAGAGATAATTATACTGATAGACATGATAATTAATTAAAGATAATATAAATATCAATCCATATTTATACATGTTTTTCACACCTAATATCAATCCAAACCAAATCAAATCAAATCAATCAAAGCAAACAATTCAAATCAAACAAAACAATCAAATCAAACATTACGAGGAACTTCCACCCATCCTTCTTATCCAAATATAGGGTCTGCTTTAATGGCATCCCAATTTTCATTATCATTAGTGAGAGAGACTGGAGGATATGCTTCGTTATCATCCTTGTGCAGGGAGGAAATCATCTATCGTATTGCATCGAAATGCCTTTCTTTCTCCTTGATCATCTGCATTTGACTCAACTCTAAGTGTCGCTGGTTTCGAAGAATGAACGAAAGAATATTCTTGAAAGAATTAAGAGTCTCTTCAAGATTCTGGGATAAATTATGAATTGGATTGGCCATATTTTAGTTTGTGAGGAGAATGAGAGACAAAGTGGATAAGAAATAATATCGAGTGATGAATTCTGGAAGAAATAGGTATTTATAGGTGTAGAAATTCGTTTGAAATGAATATACATAAGGTAGTTATTCAAATTTCAAATTCAAAATGAAATGTCATTTCTGACCAGTACATGTCGACATGGTGCACTGAATTTTGATAGCTTATTTTGATTTTATGAATAATTGTGTGTGTGTGTGTGTGTGTGTGTGTGTATTTATATAATATACTAACATTTATTCTGGAGATAAGATAAGCTAGATAACAGAAAAGGAATTCAATTTCATTTCATGATAACACGATACAACGATTAAACACAAAGAACTACATGAACTTTTAAATTAAAACAAACTAAACTAACATAACATGAAATGAAAAGATAGAACTAGTTAGAGGATGATGAAGATGAAGATAATTCAAGCTTCTTGCTGACTTTGGAAATAAACTTGTTCATCTCGGATGAAATTTTGTCCAACTTCTTACTAACGGATCGTTTAAGAATCCGTTGATTCTCAACAATGGTCTTTTGGTTTTTGAGAAGGGTTTTGTTGGTTGGATTAAGAGGATAATCAATGCTTTCCAAAGATGTTTCACCTTCTTCTTCTTCTTCTTCTTCTTCAATTTCCATTTCATCCCCTTCTTCTTCTTCCTTTTCCTTCTCTTCCATATCCTCATGAGCCAAACGCTCTTCCTTTTCGGTAAGAGTCTCATAAGGTTGAAAAAAAAATGGAATTTTCATAAGAGAAATATTGGAATGATTGAAAACCTTTCTTGAAACAAATTCTTCTCCTTTGAAATCTACTCCAAAATAGTTAAAAATCCAAGTGAGATAGATTCCATGATACAAAGTATTCTCGCCGATTTCAAGATTTTTGGGACGAAGTTCATCCAAAATAACTTGCGTCCAATTAATATCATATTTTCCAAAAATAGAAAAAATTGATTTGCAAACTTTTAAAGTATGATTGTTAAAATTCCCTGATCTTGGGGTCAAAGTATGTTGTAAAAGAAGATTGACAATTCTAGATTTCGGTCAAAAGTTTCGATTTTTGAATTCAAAATCATCATTTCCTTAAAAAATATGATGAAACGTCTCACGATCATTTTCATCAATATTAAAACTAGAAACATCCATTCCCATACTCTTGCGGTTGAGAATGGTACCCAAAAGATCACAACTCAAAACAATTCTAGTGCCTTTGACACTCCTTCAAATTTCATCATCATTTCCAATATAAAATCCACGATTTAAATTTGCATAGAAAATTCTAATAAGATTTGGATAACAAATGAAATCATTTTGAGAAGCATCAATAAGACTAAGAATTTGATTGTTTGCAAAAAGAGAATCAATTTCATAAGAAGAGAAATCTTGAAATATAGCAAACTTTTCGGGATGGACTTTTCATAGTTAGCATAATTGATGTATGCTTTTATGGCCTCCAGATCATTGAAGTGTTGCTCTTTTATCTTTCTGGAAATTCTCATTGTGGAGGGGTTGCTTGGAGAAGCCATTAAAGTAGAGAGTAGAGAGCTTGAAGTTCTGAAGAGAGAGTTTGAATTTGAAAGTGAGAGTGAAAAGATGTGATAAAAGATAGTGAATAAATAGATTCTCAAAGGACATGTTCTCTGGTTAAAAGATGCCTTTCAGAGAATTGAATGAAATGAAAAGGTGGAGGGAAATTCAACCATTTGAATTCAAATTTTGAATTTTAAATTCTGTACCCATGTCGACATCATGCTGGACATGTGTCTTTGAATTTCTATGATTTATTTTTCCTAAGTATTCTAATATATATATATATACTTATTATTCTTAATGTGTATATATATATATATATCTAGAATAATTCTGAAATTATAGTATATTCTATAAAATATTATAATGCTATTAAAAATAAAAATAATAACAAAAAATAATAATAATAATAATAATAATAATAATAGTAAAAAATAAAATTTTTAAAATTCAAACAACATACCAATTCAAAATCAATCAATCAAGCAATCAAGCATCCAAATATAAGCATGCAATTTCAACTACTTGTATTGTAAATGTGTACCTTTTTCTGAGTCCCTTTCTCTGAATTCGTCGGAGTCGTGAATTGCTGTGAAACACATATTTGAATTATCTGTCTTCTGATCATCATCGCTTGAGGACGAGTCTGAGTCATCTAGAGTAGCAGTAAATGCACGTTTTCGTTTCTTTATGGAATCATTGCTTATAGGAAGATTTTGCCTATCTGGATACGGACAGTCTCTTTTGATATGGCCTGGTTCGTCACAGTTGAAACATTTGATATTTTTCTGCACTACATTCTGATTTCCAGAGTTCTTATAGTTGTTTCTCTTGAGATTGTTCATCTTTCTGTATTTTAGGAATTTCCAAAAATTCTTAGTCATAAAGGCTATCTCTTCATCATTATCCCTATTTGAGTCTGATCCATCGGTCAATGCATTGAATGCCATTGATTTTTTTCCAGATGCTTTGATTTCTCTTCTCCCAATCATTCGGACTTCAATGACATTAGATTTCCAGTTAATTCTTCTATCTTTAAGGTACTGATGTCATTTGCCTCTTCGAACGCAAGTGTCTTTTGATCCCATTCTGGAGTAAGAGAATTTAAGATTTTTCTGACTTGAACTTCTTTCGAAAATTCCTTTCCCAAGGATATTAGAGAATGCACAATATCCTAAAATCTACTATACATATCTGAAATAGACTCATTAGAATTCATTTTAAATAATTTAAACTGTTTTATGAGCATGGAAATTTTGGTCTGTTTAACTTTGCTTGTTCCTTCGTGAGTAACTTGCAAAATTTATCAGATTTCATATGCAGACTTACAAACTGACACTCTATTAAATTCATTCCTATCAAGTGAACAAAACATAATATTCATTGCTTTAGAATTGTTTTGTGCAATAGCCTTTTGCTCAGCGGTCCACTGTGCAAAATCAGTTGTGGGTTCAAAATATTCAGTCTGTGTGATATTCCAAGTGTCTAATCCTACAGATTGTAAATATATTTTCAACCTACATGCCCAATATGCGTAATTACTGCCGTTAAAAAGTGGTGGTCTAACAGTAGACCGACCTTCTACAAATGAACTAGTGACAGGGATGATAGAACTAGTATTAGTAGTGTTATCAATACCAGTGTTGGTAGCCATTTTGAATTTTTTTTTCAAAATTCAGATTATGAAAACTTCGAAAACCTCGCTCTGATACCAAATGTTAAAAATGCGGATTATGGATCTTAAGGCTAGGATAAACACTAGAGGGGAGGGGGGAGAATAGCGTTTTAAGGAATTACTAAAACTTTTTGGGTTTATGTTAATTTGAACACAAATGTATGCAATATTCAGACATAATTATGATCACAGAAACAAGTAGAGATGCAGAAATAAAGTAAAAGCAGTAAAGGAAAGAACACACCGGATTTTATACTAGTTCATAGTTACCCTACATCCAGTCCTGCACATAAGTACGGATTTCCTTTCAAAAGCAATCTTCACAATTACACCCTCGATTTCAAGTCTATGAGGTACACCCTCCAGATTCATAATCCTCTAGGTAGAGATACTTGATTTCACGGGCAACAAGTTCACCCAATTGATTTCTAAGGCTACAATCACACATTTTATCACTTGATTGATTTCCATGACTACAATCACACCTTTTCTCACAGAAATGATTACAATGAAGTCTATAACTCTGAATAGCACTGAGGACCTTGTTGAGATAGTGATAGAGAATCAAAGCAGAAATGATCTAGTCAGATTCAATGGTGATTTTGGCAGAGTAATGGTAAGAATGTGTATAAAGAAATGTGGAAGAAGAAGAGGAGCGAAAACCAAAAAAAATATATATTCTAAAATTCGTTGAAAACAGCCCCTATTTATAGAAGAACAACAGCCATGTCCATTCGTGAAAGGATATGACGAATAGACATTTCTTTTGAAACTTAAACTTTGAAACCAACTGCCACTTGTCGACATGGGTATCTTGGGTTTGTCGACATGCCAGAGGAAATTTTGGTGGTTTGTTTTTCTTTGAAAATAACTTTTATCTTATATTAAAACTATTTTAAACTTTTATAAATATACTTATCTATAGTTAAAATACATAAATAAATATAGAGTATAATATTTTGGTATATATAAAATTTAAATATTATTTTATATTCAAATATAAGTATAAATATTAAAAGTTAAATATATTATTAAAGATAATTTAAAACTAAGGATAATTTGATTTTGAAGATAAAGATTATTTTGAGGCTAAAAATATTTAAAACCAGGATAGAAGTTTTTGATTCTTTTAAAAGGAAGGTTTTGAAATCATTTTGAAAACAAGATATAATTTTGTAAAAACATTTTGAATAAAAGTTAGTGGATACAAAACAATATTCCACTAGATTTTTAGTAGGTTCCATCCTACTTAGGGTTCCATCCCTTTAACAGGCTCGAAGTGGATTCCATTTCACGAATAAATTGGATTTTAAGATGCCAGTGCTTTTCTTCGAGTTTTAACAAAATTCATAATTAAATTACTTATTCTTGAAATCTTGAACTCTTGATAATCTTGATATTCTTGATACACATGAGTCTTCAATCTTGATATCTTGAATCTCTATACTATACAGTGTTCATTCTTGGTACCTGCATAGTTAAATCCTGCATATACATATATTTCTAAACTATAATGTTAGTATTTATATTTTATAATCCTATTCTAAGGTTGTTGTCATCAAAACCATCATCTCAAGGACTAATAAAAACTGTATCAATTTTCTATAAATGCTTTTGACATATATAAAGTTTTAAGAATATATAAGGTTTCCTACCCCTCAGTTTTATACATACGCCAAGTCTTTAAAGATAAACTGCTTTGAGTGTATATACAGTTTCATCTGCATATGATTTCTAGTATACGCTATAACACCCAGAATTTTGGTCGTTAATTTTAAACTTTAATTTATTTTAAAGGTTGAATTTGAATTTTAAATTGATTTTGAAATATAAATATTTGGGATGAATTAATAAAAATGAGTTATAATTTCAAATATAATGATTTAATTGTATTTGAATAAATAGTAATTTAGTATTTGAAATTGGGATAAAAATGGAAATCTGGGAATTAGAAAGGGTATGAAAATGGTTTCTAAAATTTATTTAAAGTCTAGTTGGATTGAATTATAACATTGGACTTGTGAATGGAATTTAAAAGTCGATAAGTTAAAACTGGAATTTATACTAATTTAATAATGAAATTTAATATATAGTAATAATGTAAATAATCAGATTTTGATTCAAAATAAATCAAAATGATTTCTAATGTGAATATAAATTCTATATGTTTTATAATTAAGTTAATAAAGTTTTAAAAGTGAAATTTTAAATTATTTCGACAATTTCGAAAATCGCTCGATTCAGTCGACGAGTTAAAATAGCTTTCCGGGGCACAGTATCAGAATTTGACTAAACCAACTCCATTAGATCCGAAATAGCTAATTATTATCAGATTTCAAATTTTGTAGTATTTGGAATTACCGTTTGTTCGTATTGGTGAGAAATACGTCGAAAACTTAATATTATAAATCGATTCAAAAAGTCATCTTCCGCATACGATCAAATTAGCCTTCGAAATACATTCCATTATGTTCAGAATGTGGGTAAAACATTATGAACGCCTGGCGGCACTTGTCATTTGGAGTTCGTTCGAGTAATCAGGTAATTTGTGAAAAATATTATTAAATTAATGTATACACACACATATATATAAATATGCTTCTACATTAAAACCTAAGTCCATTTTTACCTATTCAACGGTTTGAGATGGGAAATGGCATCGTGGATCGATGGCTTTAATGGATCAAACGCAGCACGATCGTGCATGTTTTTTCGTGCGCTGGGGTCACCGAGCTTTGCCATATTTCGGTCGAAGATGGAGGACGAGGAGAGCTTTCTGGTGGAGGGTTTCGATAATCTCGAATGGCGTCGACGAGGGTACGGCGTTCTAAGGTTATGGGCCGACCACGGGTTGTCTACGAACGGGATGGAAGAAGGGTTTTTGTGCGGCCATGATTCGATTGTACAGATCTGATGGCCAATCTTGTTTGGTATAAAATAGAAAATAAAATTTAAATTAAGTTATATCAATTTATATTTACAAACATATAAATTTAATATCTCATCCATATGAGGTCAAAATTGGACGAAACTGGCGGCGCTGGAATCGCAGCGGCGTGATCTATGCTATAGTACAGGAAGCGTTTAGAGCAAATGAGAATTTTAGATTAAATCGAACGGGCTCGATTTAATTTAGAATTGAAACGCTTGGCATGTTAAACTTAAGGCAAGTTAATCTCACTCACATCTGGATTTCCATAATAAATTTTAAATAGTTAAAATTTAAATGTTGGTTGATTGATTGAATGTGTTTATTATTGTCAGTCTGGATGTGATATTATGTATAGTAATATATATATATATATATATGTGTGTGTGTGTGTGTGTGTGTGTGTGTATGTATGTATATATGTATACATTGGAGTGATTGATATTCCCGCATTATATTGCGGATAAAACCCTATACGCCCTGTATAATAGAGGATGGCCCTTTATACCTCGACGTCCCCCTTGAAGTGGGATTTGGTATTTTATTTGTTGTGCTAACATCTGTGGATGCAGAAAAACAGGTTGGAGGGATCCAACTGAATTCCTCAAAATACTGAAATTATTTTCATAATCTGTGATATGTTTTATTGATATCCTGTGAGAGATTATATTGGAAATTTAAGTTATTCGATGCTATGGTTTGGGTGAATATATTTTGATATTTTAAGATATAGAATTATAATGAATTGGGTTTTTGAAGGAAATGAAAGAGAAATTTTTATGCAAATAATTATAGTGTATTCAGGTAAATTTAAGGAATGAATTTGGAAAAAATAAAACTTTGATTTTTATCCTATTAAATAAACTCTGAATATGGGAAAAGAATAGATATTTTAAATAAATAGGAATAAAGGAGTTTTGAAGACTTAAGCGATATTTTTAAAGAATTAAAAGATTTATTTTAGAAATCCAAGATTTAAATGTTTTGAAAAATAAAAATGAGAATTTTCGAAGTAGAGTATGAAATTTATATTTAAGATTTAAATAAAGGTTTAAATCATAGATAAAGGAGTGAATTTGGAATTAATGGATTTTGGAATAAATTTGGATAAGTAAAGGAATTTATTTTTAAATGGAGTTAATTTGGGAAATCGATTTGAAAAATTGACCAAGTGTTTGAAACTGTGATTAAAGGAGAATGAGGCTATGGAATTTGTAAACTGGGTTTATAAACAAAGTGAAATAAAAAATCAATGGACATTTGAAAATATAAATTCACGGTGGAAATTTATAAAGGAATGGATAATTTGTTTTAAAAATAAATAGTTTTTTATTTTTAAAACCGTGGAAAGAAATTTACGGAATCGGAACGTAAATTTAACTGGAAATAAATCGAGAAGGATTTATAAATGACTAGACAGTTGTATTGGAATGGAAAACGTATTTTCCTGAAAAGCTAAGCATATTTTCAAAAGAAGGTCTTTAAGTATAAAATAAAAGTTTTAAAAGAAGAATGTTTTTAGAGAAATTTATTATTTAAATTGTTTCAAAAAATTTAAAGTAAATATTTATTAAATTAGTTTTAGTAGTAATTACTTTAAAGGATAAATTAGTATTATGATTTAAAAGATAATTATTAAGTATTTATAATTAATACAATAGTTTAATTTAAAAACAGTTTTTGGCTAAAGTTTCACTTGGAAAATTATTATAGAATATTATAACTAATATTTTGAATAAAGTGATTTAAGTATTTTTATTTCAAACGTTTTAAGTGTGTATTTTTGGGTAAAGGAGTTTAAATTATTAAATTCTAAGTTATTAAGACTTGGTGCTTTTCTGTGGGAATAAACATTTGGTTATATGATTGTTTAATCTGATAGTTAAATAACCGACTATCAATATTGGTCAATGTACTAATCGTTTTAAAGATTCCGAGATCGGGTTTAATTACCCAAAAACCACTTTGATCCAGTTTGAACGTTTGTAAATGAAGACCGTGAAGATGATGAAGACGGTGATTCGATTTGTCCAGACCCATGAGAACTTGTATGGACGAATGCTATTCGAACATAAGTGAATGTGTGCTAAAAAGGTAACGCATAGCCTCAAGGCTCATCAACCGAGAATGGCTAAAACAGGAGAGGTGCAGCAAGGCTAAGTGAGTAGCACCCAATTGGGGTAAGGTCATCCCTGTCTAGATGTCCCTTTTTATTCGGCTGTGTGGGCGATTGCTGATCCCAATCGCGGGGTGATCTTATTTCGACTATCCAGTAAGGGGTAGCTCCGGTCTTGTGTTGTAGAAGGGGTCCTCGGTATGCTGATCTAGGCCAGGTACTGTGACGGGCGGTATCCCAGTAGCCCTGTCATTGTATGAAATCCAATCTCCAATAAGTGCCCATACGGTTTTGATTGTGCCCAACTATGCTGGAACATGAGATGCAAGCATTTCAGCTATATTCTATTTTATTTTCAATAGACACTATTATAATATCAAACGGATTTAATAAAAAGTGTTTTGGTTATCGTAAGGTAAAAATCAGGCATGTTTATTTGTGGCATGGTCTTACGAGATATCTTTGATTTTCGAAGGATTTTGGAAACTTTAATAATTCAATTAAGTGTGTTTTCTCACGCTGGTTTTCCAGATGGACTCGGATGTTATTTTTTTATAATGCTCGAGTCAGACCGAGTATTATAAAATACAGGATAGGAAGCTATAGAGCTCAGGAGGCGAGTTGGATGGCGAGACGTATCACATGTACTTGATGTATATTCCGCTGTGTAGTATAAGCTTTATAGTCTGCTTTTGTGAGGATAAGTTAATATAACCATCCAATATTTTGCTATTGATTGTGTTGTACTATGATGATGTAATGTATAAAACAGATATAGTTATTCTTTTTGTATAAAGATCAGTCATTATCTATTATATGTTGTTCCACTGCAATTGTGAGATTCTGTTATTGTTTTAGTTCCTTCTTTTTTCTGTGTTCTTTCTTTTCCCTCAGCAATCTGTCTTTTCCGGCACTCGATCATTGGACATGTTATGCACTGACATATTTGTGTCGATTTTCGAGGGTCGAGAAGGGTGGGTCGTCACATGTGGTATCAGAGCTTAGTTTGGCGATATACCTAGGCTTTGGTGGGGGGAATTACTCATAGAGATGGTGTTGGAAGTACTCTAGAATGAGTTGAGTGTATTAATAGCTATGAGTGCGTAATTGTTAGTGAATATAAAACTGTTTTTATATCGTGTTGACTTATCAGTTGAGTGTTTATGAATTCTGGTCAGTACAGGAAGTACAACCGTATCGATAGGGGTTTCTAAACCCTTAAACAAGATGAACCGATATAGTATTGTTTTAAAGTGGGTGAATGAAATAATTTTACCCAAAATTATATGTTGATATAAGAGAAATAATTTTCTGAAATTATTATATATATTTTGATGTTTGGTTGTTAATATTATAATCAAATAAGAATCTAAAATTTGAAATGGTTTATATTTTTTTAACCAAATAGAATTATGTAAGTATGAAATAATATAATGGAACATATCCAAAATTTGATTTAAACCAGAAGTTAAATCCTGGGAATTTTGGAAAAAATGTTTTTAAATGAATTTGAACAAAAATTTGGGAATTCTAAATCTTGGAAAAATTTCAAATGTTTTCCAAAGTGTTGAAGGAAATAATGGAGTATTCTTTCGGGAAATATTTTTGAATAGAAATTGTTTTGAATTTTTTTGAAAGTAAGGAAGCACTGAGCTCACTTCAATCGCTGGAAAATAATCCTGATGATGATATCCACATCATCAGTATTCATTTTTGAGTTTCTAAGTGATGGATTGCTACCGGGGTTCTTTGGTATAATTATTTGTTTGGACTTGTTTGATGAACAAGTTTGTTTTAAAATTTCAAAAGGGAAATTATTTTGTAAAACCAAGTTGTTTTGGAACACCGGAGGTTTGATTTGATATACCAAGTGGGTATGTGTTATTTATGATTTTAAAATTGTTTTAAAATAAAACCGAGTAATTGAATTCTGGGAATTCTATTTTAAAATGATGTGAAAAGTCAAGAGGGAACCATTATTTAATTTATAAAGTGAAGTTGATGCAATTAAGAAAGGAAAATGAAAATTTTAACCTTGGAAATAAAATTTAACTTGAGTAAACAAAAGTGGATAAGATATATTGGAATTTAACTTAAGATAAGTTAAATAAAAATAAAGTTGGGTTTGAATTGAATTGGATATTAATTGGGAAAGGTAGGATAATTAAATAAGCATAAGTACAGTTATTGAATGGGATGAATACACTTAAGCCCTTAAGTGAAATAAATAATTCAGAATTATGGATATAAGGTGTAAATAGACTCAAGTGAGAAATATAAGATTTTAAGTAAATAAGTTGGTAAACTCATGAATAGAAAAATGGAATTGTAAAACCTAAATAAAAATGGTTGGGTGTTATGGTAAAAAGAATGGATAGTTTAAAAATTGAATTCTAAATGAATTGTTACTTGAAATAAGATAAAGTGAAATATGAATGGACTTAGGTAAGTAAATAAGTTTTTGAACTTATAAATTGGGAAATGGAATAATAAATCAAGATAAAGATGGTTTGGTAATAAGGAAAAGGAATTGGGTAATTTAGATTTAGAATTTGTAAATATGAATTGGACTTGTGTAAGTTGAATATAAATATGAATGTGAAGTGTTTATGTAACTATATGTTATAAATATTTAATGTGGATAAACCTAAGTAGGAATTAAAAAACCGTGAATAGATAAGTTTATATAACTATTTAACTGAAAAGTGAAAAAGCATAACCAAAATTAAATGGTTAAGTATTAATAACCAGAAATGAGTTCAATTTAGGAGTAAATAAGTTGAATATGATTGGGATATGGTTGGGTAAGATGGGGTGTGGACTTAGGTATAAAAATTGGATATAACTTAAGTAATAATGCAGAATGTCTATAGTAAACTTTAAAAACTATTTTATAAAATGGTTATAAATAGAATTCGACATATATTGTAAATAAATTAAATATGATGGAAATATTGTCGAATGAAATGAAGTTGGATTAAAATAGAAATGGTTTGACTGCAAATAAATCCAGTTTGGATATAGAATAATTGAAAATGGCCATGTTATTAATAAAATAAATTCAGGAATGAATTGAGAAGGTGAATTAAAATTTAAAATGGATTGAGTGAGTAAATAATACAATTAAAATTAGTAAACGGATTAGAATTTGATTGGATGAGAATCAAACTAAAATGGAAATTGAATTGATGCAAGAAGAAATGAAATTATTATGGAGTTGAAATAACTTAAGTAAATTGTGAAATGGTTGTTGTCGAGCTTTATGAAATGGCCTTGAATGAAACCTGTTTGGATAATGAAATGAAATGCAAGTGAAGGGATTCAAATTAATAATGCAATGAGAATGTACGTGTTGTGAATAATTTAGAATGGAATTAAATTAATATAAATTGAGTTGGAATTAATTTAAAAGGGCTATAAACTTAAGTAATTGTTATTTGCATGAATAACATCAAATTTCCATAGAAAATTAGTTGTTTTGTCGTAAACGAAAGTAAATGAATTAAAAGAAGTGAATAAAATTGGTTTTTGAGTCAATTGGAATGAGTATGGGTTGTTTAAAATTAAAAATGAATTGGATGTAAGCAAGTGGGCTTTAAACCATTCAAATTGAATAGAAATGGTATATGAATTAATTGAAAACAGTTGAATTAGTATTGAAACTATATAAATTGCTTTCGGAAAGTGTCTACTGTGCATTGCTTTTAGAATTCATGTGTTTAACTATTGCAAATAAGTGAAACGTTTTTAAACTTCATATATATGGCACTTACATGTTTAAACTGAATAAGTAAAGGTACTTGGAAGCCATTTGGCTGGATTTGGTCACGCTAATTGCTAAATAAATAAGTCACTTGCTTAAAAATGCTAAATAAAAGGTTCGCCTACGCAATAAATTAAGAAATGATAATATATTGCTATACTTTTTTTTTGACCGTGTGGGTCGATGTATATATTTTTATCATATTTATGATATTATAAAAGCCTCTCCATACAAAGGAGACGCTGTCAAAAAATTTCGGAATTTTTGGGTATTAGAAATTTTTTGAAAGTTTTGGAAGATTTTGGTTAACTAGAAAAGTTGATTTTTGGAACGACGTTAGAAATCAAAGTTTTGGAGTTAGAAATGAAAGTTAATGGTTTTGGATTAAACTAAAGGGTTTTGAGAAGTGAATGTAAGTTTTAGTTAAGTGGGTTTTGGGTAAGTTAACGAGTTTAAGGGAATTTTTCCTACCTTAGCAAATTTCGAGGACGAAATTTTTATAAGGGGGAAGGAATGTAACGACCTGGAATTTTGGTAGTTAATTTTGAACATTTAATTTATTTTAAATGTTGAATTTGAATTTTAAATTGATTTTGAAATATAGAGATTTGGGATGAATTAATAAAAATGAGTTATAATTTCAAATATAATGATTTAATTGTATTTGGATAAATAGTAATTTCATATTTGAAATTGGGATAAAAATGGAAATCTGGGAATGAAAAGGTATGAAAATGGTTTCTAAATTTATTTAAAGCCTAGTTAGATTGAATTATAAAATTGGACTTGTGAATGGAATTTAAAAGTCGATAAGTTAATACTGGAATTTATATTACTTTAATAATGAAATTTAATATATATAGTAATAATGCAAATAATCAAATTCTGATTCAAAATATATCAGAATGATTTCTGATGTGCGTATAAATTCTATACGATTTATAATTAAGTTAGTAAAGTTTTAAAAGTGAAATTTTAAATGATTTCGACAATTTCGAAAATCGCTCGATTCAGTCGACGAGTTAAAATAGCTTTCCAAGGTATAGTCTTGGAATTCGATGAAACTAGTTCTATTGGATCCGTAACAGTTAATTATTATCGTATTTCAAATTTCTCAGCGTTTCGATTTACCATTTGTTCGTACGGGTGGGAAACGCGTTCAAATAAATATCGAAATTTAATATTTTAAATCGATTCAAAAAGCCATCTTCCGCATACGATCAAATTAGCCTTCGAAATACATTCCATTATGTTCAGAATGTGGGTAAAACATTATGAACGCCTGGCGGCACTTGTCATTTGGAGTTCGTTCGAGTAATCAGGTAATTTGTGAAAAATATTATTAAATTAATGTATACACACACATATATATATAAATATGCTTCTACATTAAAACCTAAGTCCATTTTTACCTATTCAACGGTTTGAGATGGGAAATGGCATCGTGGATCGATGGATGCATGTTTTTTCGTGCGCCGGGGTCACCGAGCTTTGCCATATTTCGGTCGAAGATGGAGGACGAGGAGAGCTTTCTGGTGGAGGGTTTCGATAATCTCGAATGGCGTCGACGAGGGTACGGCGTTCTAAGGTTATGGGCCGACCACGGGTTGTCTACGAACGGGATGGAAGAAGGGTTTTTGTGCGGCCATGATTCGATTGTACAGATCTGATGGCCAATCTTGTTTGGTATAAAATAGAAAATAAAATTTAAATTAAGTTATATCAATTTATATTTACAAACTTATAAATTTAATATCTCATCCATATGAGGTCAAAATTGGACGAAACTGGCGGCGCTGGAATCGCAGCGGCGTGATCTATGCTATAGTACAGGAAGCGTTTAGAGCAAATGAGAATTTTAGATTAAATCGAACGGGCTCGATTTAATTTAGAATTGAAACGCTTGGCATGTTAAACTTAAGGCAAGTTAATCTCACTCACATCTGGATTTCCATAATAAATTTTAAATAGTTAAAATTTAAATGTTGGTTGATTGATTGAATGTGTTTATTATTGTCAGTCTGGATGTGATATTATGTATAGTAATATATATATATATATATATATGTGTGTGTGTGTGTGTGTGTGTGTGTGTATGTATATATGTATACATTGGAGTGATTGATATTCCCGCATTATATTGCGGATAAGACCCTATACGCCCTGTATAATAGAGGATGGCCCTTTATACCTCGACGTCCCCCTCGAAGTGGGATTTGGTATTTTATTTGTTGTGCTAACATCTGTGGATGCAGAAAAACAGGTTGGAGGGATCCAACTGAATTCCTCAAAATACTGAAATTATTTTCATAATCTGTGATATGTTTTATTGATATCCTGTGAGAGATTATATTGGAAATTTAAGTTATTCGATGCTATGGTTTGGGTGAATATATTTTGATATTTTAAGATATAGAATTATAATGAATTGGGTTTTTGAAGGAAATGAAAGAGAAATTTTTATGCAAATAATTATAGTGTATTCAGGTAAATTTAAGGAATGAATTTGGAAAAAATAAAACTTTGATTTTTATCCTATTAAATAAACTCTGAATATGGGAAAAGAATAGATATTTTAAATAAATAGGAATAAAGGAGTTTTGAAGACTTAAGCGATATTTTTAAAGAATTAAAAGATTTATTTTAGAAATCCAAGATTTAAATGTTTTGAAAAATAAAAATGAGAATTTTCGAAGTAGAGTATGAAATTTATATTTAAGATTTAAATAAAGGTTTAAATCATAGATAAAGGAGTGAATTTGGAATTAATGGATTTTGGAATAAATTTGGATAAGTAAAGGAATTTATTTTTAAATGGAGTTAATTTGGGAAATCGATTTGAAAAATTGACCAAGTGTTTGAAACTGTGATTAAAGGAGAATGAGGCTATGGAATTTGTAAACTGGGTTTATAAACAAAGTGAAATAAAAAATCAATGGACATTTGAAAATATAAATTCACGGTGGAAATTTATAAAGGAATGGATAATTTGTTTTAAAAATAAATAGTTTTTTATTTTTAAAACCGTGGAAAGAAATTTACGGAATCGGAACGTAAATTTAACTGGAAATAAATCGAGAAGGATTTATAAATGACTAGACAGTTGTATTGGAATGGAAAACGTATTTTCCTGAAAAGCTAAGCATATTTTCAAAAGAAGGTCTTTAAGTATAAAATAAAAGTTTTAAAAGAAGAATGTTTTTAGAGAAATTTATTATTTAAATTGTTTCAAAAAATTTAAAGTAAATATTTATTAAATTAGTTTTAGTAGTAATTACTTTAAAGGATAAATTAGTATTATGATTTAAAAGATAATTATTAAGTATTTATAATTAATACAATAGTTTAATTTAAAAACAGTTTTTGGCTAAAGTTTCACTTGGAAAATTATTATAGAATATTATAACTAATATTTTGAATAAAGTGATTTAAGTAGTTTTATTTCAAACGTTTTAAGTGTGTATTTTTGGGTAAAGGAGTTTAAATTATTAAATTCTAAGTTATTAAGACTTGGTGCTTTTCTGTGGGAATAAACATTTGGTTATATGATTGTTTAATCTGATAGTTAAATAACCGACTATCAATATTGGTCAATGTACTAATCGTTTTGAAGATTCCGAGATCAAGTTTAATTACCCAAAAACCACTTTGATCCAGTTTGAACGTTTGTAAATGAAGACCGTGAAGATGATGAAGACGGTGATTCGATTTGTCCAGACCCATGAGAACTTGTATGGACGAATGCTATTCGAACATAAGTGAATGTGTGCTAAAAAGGTAACGCATAGCCTCAAGGCTCATCAACCGAGAATGGCTAAAACAGGAGAGGTGCAGCAAGGCTAAGTGGGTAGCACCCAATTGGGGTAAGGTCATCCCTGTCTAGATGTCCCTTTTTATTCGGCTGTGTGGGCGATTGCTGATCCCAATCACGGGGTGATCTTATTTCGACTATCCAGTAAGGGGTAGCTCCGGTCTTGTGTTGTAGAAGGGGTCCTCGGTATGCTGATCTAGGCCAGGTACTGTGACGGGCGGTATCCCAGTAGCCCTGTCATTGTATGAAATCCAATCTCCAATAAGCGCCCATACGGTTTTGATTGTGCCCAACTATGCTGGAACATGAGATGCAAGCATTTCAGCTATATTCTATTTTATTTTCAATAGACACTATTATAATATCAAACGGATTTAATAAAAAGTGTTTTGGTTATCGTAAGGTAAAAATCAGGCATGTTTATTTGTGGCATGGTCTTACGAGATATCTTTGATTTTCGAAGGATTTTGGAAACTTTAATAATTCAATTAAGTGTGTTTTCTCACGCTGGTTTTCCAGATGGACTCGGATGTTATTTTTTTATAATGCTCGAGTCAGACCGAGTATTATAAAATACAGGATAGGAAGCTATAGAGCTCAGGAGGCGAGTTGGATGGCGAGACGTATCACATGTACTTGATGTATATTCCGCTGTGTAGTATAAGCTTTATAGTCTGCTTTTGTGAGGATAAGTTAATATAACCATCCAATATTTTGCTATTGATTGTGTTGTACTATGATGATGTAATGTATAAAACAGATATAGTTCTTCTTTTTGTATAAAGATCAGTCATTATCTATTATATGTTGTTCCACTGCAATTGTGAGATTCTGTTATTGTTTTAGTTCCTTCTTTTTTCTGTGTTCTTTCTTTTCCCTCAGCAATCTGTCTTTTCCGGCACTCGATCATTGGACATGTTATGCACTGACGTATTTGTGTCGATTTTCGAGGGTCGAGAAGGGTGGGTCGTCACATGTGGTATCAGAGCTTAGTTTGGCGATATACCTAGGCTTTGGTGGGGGGAATTACTCATAGAGATGGTGTTGGAAGTACTCTAGAATGAGTTGAGTGTATTAATAGCTATGAGTGCGTAATTGTTAGTGAATATAAAACTGTTTTTATATCGTGTTGACTTATCGGTTGAGTGTTTATGAATTCTGGTCAGTACAGGAAGTACAACCGTATCGATAGGGGTTTCTAAACCCTTAAACAAGATGAACCGATATAGTATTGTTTTAAAGTGGGTGAATGAAATAATTTTACCCAAAATTATATGTTGATATAAGAGAAATAATTTTCTGAAATTATTATATATATTTTGATGTTTGGTTGTTAATATTATAATCAAATAAGAATCTAAAATTTGAAATGGTTTATATTTTTTTAACCAAATAGAATTATGTAAGTATGAAATAATATAATGGAACATATCCAAAATTTGATTTAAACCAGAAGTTAAATCCTGAGAATTTTGGAAAAAATGTTTTTAAATGAATTTGAACAAAAATTTGGGAATTCTAAATCTTGGAAAATTTTCAAATGTTTTCCAAAGTGTTGAAGGAAATAATGGAGTATTCTTTCGGGAAATATTTTTGAATAGAAATTGTTTTGAATTTTTTTTTGAAAGTAAGGAAGCACTGAGCTCACTTCAATCGCTGGAAAATAATCCTGATGATGATAGCCACATCATCAGTATTCATTTTTGAGTTTCTAAGTGATGGATTGCTACCGGGGTTCTTTGGTATAATTATTTGTTTGGACTTGTTTGATGAACAAGTTTGTTTTAAAATTTCAAAAGGGAAATTACTTTGTAAAACCAAGTTGTTTTGGAACACCGGAGGTTTGATTTGATATACCAAGTGGGTATGTGTTATTTATGATTTTAAAATTGTTTTAAAATAAAACCGAGTAATTGAATTCTGGGAATTCTATTTTAAAATGATGTGAAAAGTCAAGAGGGAACCATTATTTAATTTATAAAGTGAAGTTGATGCAATTAAGAAAGGAAAATGAAAATTTTAACCTTGGAAATAAAATTTAACTTGAGTAAACAAAAGTGGATAAGATATATTGGAATTTAACTTAAGATAAGTTAAATAAAAATAAAGTTGGGTTTGAATTGAATTGGATATTAATTGGGAAAGGTAGGATAATTAAATAAGCATAAGTACAGTTATTGAATGGGATGAATACACTTAAGCCCTTAAGTGAAATAAATAATTCAGAATTATGGATATAAGGTGTAAATAGACTCAAGTGAGAAATATAAGATTTTAAGTAAATAAGTTGGTAAACTCATGAATAGAAAAATGGAATTGTAAAACCTAAATAAAAATGGTTGGGTGTTATGGTAAAAAGAATGGATAGTTTAAAAATTGAATTCTAAATGAATTGTTACTTGAAATAAGATAAAGTGAAATATGAATGGACTTAGGTAAGTAAATAAGTTTTTGAACTTATAAATTGGGAAATGGAATAATAAATCAAGATAAAGATGGTTTGGTAATAAGGAAAAGGAATTGGGTAATTTAGATTTAGAATTTGTAAATATGAATTGGACTTGTGTAAGTTGAATATAAATATGAATGTGAAGTGTTTATATAACTATATGTTATAAATATTTAATGTGGATAAACCTAAGTAGGAATTAAAAAACCGTGAATAGATAAGTTTATATAACTATTTAACTGAAAAGTGAAAAAGCATAACCAAAATTAAATGGTTAAGTATTAATAACCAGAAATGAGTTCAATTTAGGAGTAAATAAGTTGAATATGATTGGGATATGGTTGGGTAAGATGGGGTATGGACTTAGGTATAAAAATTGGATATAACTTAAGTAACAATGCAGAATGTCTATAGTAAACTTTAAAAACTATTTTATAAAATGGTTATAAATAGAATTCGACATATATTGTAAATAAATTAAATATGATGGAATATTGTCGAATGAAATGAAGTTGGATTAAAATAGAAATGGTTTGACTGCAAATAAATCCAGTTTGGATATAGAATAATTGAAAATGGCCATGTTATTAATAAAATAAATTCAGGAATGAATTGAGAAGGTGAATTAAAATTTAAAATGGATTGAGTGAGTAAATAATACAATTAAAATTAGTAAACGGATTAGAATTTGATTGGATGAGAATCAAACTAAAATGGAAATTGAATTGATGCAAGAAGAAATGAAATTATTATGGAGTTGAAATAACTTAAGTAAATTGTGAAATGGTTGTTGTCGAGCTTTATGAAATGGCCTTGAATGAAACCTGTTTGGATAATGAAATGAAATGCAAGTGAAGGGATTCAAATTAATAATGCAATGAGAATGTACGTGTTGTGAATAATTTAGAATGGAATTAAATTAATATAAATTGAGTTGGAATTAATTTAAAAGGGCTATAAACTTAAGTAATTGTTATTTGCATGAATAACATCAAATTTCCATAGAAAATTAGTTGTTTTGTCGTAAACGAAAGTAAATGAATTAAAAGAAGTGAATAAAATTGGTTTTTGAGTCAATTGGAATGAGTATGGGTTGTTTAAAATTAAAAATGAATTGGATGTAAGCAAGTGGGCTTTAAACCATTCAAATTGAATAGAAATGGTATATGAATTAATTGAAAACAGTTGAATTAGTATTGAAACTATATAAATTGCTTTCGGAAAGTGTCTACTGTGCATTGCTTTTAGAATTCATGTGTTTAACTATTGCAAATAAGTGAAACGTTTTTAAACTTCATATATATGGCACTTACATGTTTAAACTGAATAAGTAAAGGTACTTGGAAGCCATTTGGCTGGATTTGGTCACGCTAATTGCTAAATAAATAAGTCACTTGCTTAAAAATGCTAAATAAAAGGTTCGCCTACGCAATAAATTAAGAAATGATAATATATTGCTATACTTTTTTTTTGACCGTGTGGGTCGATGTATATATTTTTATCATATTTATGATATTATAAAAGCCTCTCCATACAAAGGAGACGCTGTCAAAAAATTTCGGAATTTTTGGGTATTAGAAATTTTTTGAAAGTTTTGGAAGATTTTGGTTAACTAGAAAAGTTGATTTTTGGAACGACGTTAGAAATCAAAGTTTTGGAGTTAGAAATGAAAGTTAATGGTTTTGGATTAAACTAAAGGGTTTTGAGAAGTGAATGTAAGTTTTAGTTAAGTGGGTTTTGGGTAAGTTAACGAGTTTAAGGGAATTTTTCCTACCTTAGCAAATTTCGAGGACGAAATTTTTATAAGGGGGAAGGAATGTAACGACCTGGAATTTTGGTAGTTAATTTTGAACATTTAATTTATTTTAAATGTTGAATTTGAATTTTAAATTGATTTTGAAATATAGAGATTTGGGATGAATTAATAAAAATGAGTTATAATTTCAAATATAATGATTTAATTGTATTTGGATAAATAGTAATTTCATATTTGAAATTGGGATAAAAATGGAAATCTGGGAATGAAAAGGTATGAAAATGGTTTCTAAATTTATTTAAAGCCTAGTTAGATTGAATTATAAAATTGGACTTGTGAATGGAATTTAAAAGTCGATAAGTTAATACTGGAATTTATATTACTTTAATAATGAAATTTAATATATATAGTAATAATGCAAATAATCAAATTCTGATTCAAAATATATCAGAATGATTTCTGATGTGCGTATAAATTCTATACGATTTATAATTAAGTTAGTAAAGTTTTAAAAGTGAAATTTTAAATGATTTCGACAATTTCGAAAATCGCTCGATTCAGTCGACGAGTTAAAATAGCTTTCCAAGGTATAGTCTTGGAATTCGATGAAACTAGTTCTATTGGATCCGTAACAGTTAATTATTATCGTATTTCAAATTTCGTAGCGTTTCGATTTACCATTTGTTCGTACGGGTGGGAAACGCGTTCAAATAAATATCGAAATTTAATATTTTAAATCGATTCAAAAAGCCATCTTCCGCATACGATCAAATTAGCCTTCGAAATACATTCCATTATGTTCAGAATGTGGGTAAAACATTATGAACGCCTGGCGGCACTTGTCATTTGGAGTTCGTTCGAGTAATCAGGTAATTTGTGAAAAATATTATTAAATTAATGTATACACACACATATATATATAAATATGCTTCTACATTAAAACCTAAGTCCATTTTTACCTATTCAACGGTTTGAGATGGGAAATGGCATCGTGGATCGATGGATGCATGTTTTTTCGTGCGCTGGGGTCACCGAGCTTTGCCATATTTCGGTCGAAGATGGAGGACGAGGAGAGCTTTCTGGTGGAGGGTTTCGATAATCTCGAATGGCGTCGACGAGGGTACGGCGTTCTAAGGTTATGGGCCGACCACGGGTTGTCTACGAACGGGATGGAAGAAGGGTTTTTGTGCGGCCATGATTCGATTGTACAGATCTGATGGCCAATCTTGTTTGGTATAAAATAGAAAATAAAATTTAAATTAAGTTATATCAATTTATATTTACAAACTTATAAATTTAATATCTCATCCATATGAGGTCAAAATTGGACGAAACTGGCGGCGCTGGAATCGCAGCGGCGTGATCTATGCTATAGTACAGGAAGCGTTTAGAGCAAATGAGAATTTTAGATTAAATCGAACGGGCTCGATTTAATTTAGAATTGAAACGCTTGGCATGTTAAACTTAAGGCAAGTTAATCTCACTCACATCTGGATTTCCATAATAAATTTTAAATAGTTAAAATTTAAATGTTGGTTGATTGATTGAATGTGTTTATTATTGTCAGTCTGGATGTGATATTATGTATAGTAATATATATATATATATATATGTGTGTGTGTGTGTGTGTGTATGTATGTATATATGTATACATTGGAGTGATTGATATTCCCGCATTATATTGCGGATAAGACCCTATACGCCCTGTATAATAGAGGATGGCCCTTTATACCTCGACGTCCCCCTCGAAGTGGGATTTGGTATTTTATTTGTTGTGCTAACATCTGTGGATGCAGAAAAACAGGTTGGAGGGATCCAACTGAATTCCTCAAAATACTGAAATTATTTTCATAATCTGTGATATGTTTTATTGATATCCTGTGAGAGATTATATTGGAAATTTAAGTTATTCGATGCTATGGTTTGGGTGAATATATTTTGATATTTTAAGATATAGAATTATAATGAATTGGGTTTTTGAAGGAAATGAAAGAGAAATTTTTATGCAAATAATTATAGTGTATTCAGGTAAATTTAAGGAATGAATTTGGAAAAAATAAAACTTTGATTTTTATCCTATTAAATAAACTCTGAATATGGGAAAAGAATAGATATTTTAAATAAATAGGAATAAAGGAGTTTTGAAGACTTAAGCGATATTTTTAAAGAATTAAAAGATTTATTTTAGAAATCCAAGATTTAAATGTTTTGAAAAATAAAAATGAGAATTTTCGAAGTAGAGTATGAAATTTATATTTAAGATTTAAATAAAGGTTTAAATCATAGATAAAGGAGTGAATTTGGAATTAATGGATTTTGGAATAAATTTGGATAAGTAAAGGAATTTATTTTTAAATGGAGTTAATTTGGGAAATCGATTTGAAAAATTGACCAAGTGTTTGAAACTGTGATTAAAGGAGAATGAGGCTATGGAATTTGTAAACTGGGTTTATAAACAAAGTGAAATAAAAAATCAATGGACATTTGAAAATATAAATTCACGGTGGAAATTTATAAAGGAATGGATAATTTGTTTTAAAAATAAATAGTTTTTTATTTTTAAAACCGTGGAAAGAAATTTACGGAATCGGAACGTAAATTTAACTGGAAATAAATCGAGAAGGATTTATAAATGACTAGACAGTTGTATTGGAATGGAAAACGTATTTTCCTGAAAAGCTAAGCATATTTTCAAAAGAAGGTCTTTAAGTATAAAATAAAAGTTTTAAAAGAAGAATGTTTTTAGAGAAATTTATTATTTAAATTGTTTCAAAAAATTTAAAGTAAATATTTATTAAATTAGTTTTAGTAGTAATTACTTTAAAGGATAAATTAGTATTATGATTTAAAAGATAATTATTAAGTATTTATAATTAATACAATAGTTTAATTTAAAAACAGTTTTTGGCTAAAGTTTCACTTGGAAAATTATTATAGAATATTATAACTAATATTTTGAATAAAGTGATTTAAGTAGTTTTATTTCAAACGTTTTAAGTGTGTATTTTTGGGTAAAGGAGTTTAAATTATTAAATTCTAAGTTATTAAGACTTGGTGCTTTTCTGTGGGAATAAACATTTGGTTATATGATTGTTTAATCTGATAGTTAAATAACCGACTATCAATATTGGTCAATGTACTAATCGTTTTGAAGATTCCGAGATCGGGTTTAATTACCCAAAAACCACTTTGATCCAGTTTGAACGTTTGTAAATGAAGACCGTGAAGATGATGAAGACGGTGATTCGATTTGTCCAGACCCATGAGAACTTGTATGGACGAATGCTATTCGAACATAAGTGAATGTGTGCTAAAAAGGTAACGCATAGCCTCAAGGCTCATCAACCGAGAATGGCTAAAACAGGAGAGGTGCAGCAAGGCTAAGTGGGTAGCACCCAATTGGGGTAAGGTCATCCCTGTCTAGATGTCCCTTTTTATTCGGCTGTGTGGGCGATTGCTGATCCCAATCACGGGGTGATCTTATTTCGACTATCCAGTAAGGGGTAGCTCCGGTCTTGTGTTGTAGAAGGGGTCCTCGGTATGCTGATCTAGGCCAGGTACTGTGACGGGCGGTATCCCAGTAGCCCTGTCATTGTATGAAATCCAATCTCCAATAAGCGCCCATACGGTTTTGATTGTGCCCAACTATGCTGGAACATGAGATGCAAGCATTTCAGCTATATTCTATTTTATTTTCAATAGACACTATTATAATATCAAACGGATTTAATAAAAAGTGTTTTGGTTATCGTAAGGTAAAAATCAGGCATGTTTATTTGTGGCATGGTCTTACGAGATATCTTTGATTTTCGAAGGATTTTGGAAACTTTAATAATTCAATTAAGTGTGTTTTCTCACGCTGGTTTTCCAGATGGACTCGGATGTTATTTTTTTATAATGCTCGAGTCAGACCGAGTATTATAAAATACAGGATAGGAAGCTATAGAGCTCAGGAGGCGAGTTGGATGGCGAGACGTATCACATGTACTTGATGTATATTCCGCTGTGTAGTATAAGCTTTATAGTCTGCTTTTGTGAGGATAAGTTAATATAACCATCCAATATTTTGCTATTGATTGTGTTGTACTATGATGATGTAATGTATAAAACAGATATAGTTCTTCTTTTTGTATAAAGATCAGTCATTATCTATTATATGTTGTTCCACTGCAATTGTGAGATTCTGTTATTGTTTTAGTTCCTTCTTTTTTCTGTGTTCTTTCTTTTCCCTCAGCAATCTGTCTTTTCCGGCACTCGATCATTGGACATGTTATGCACTGACGTATTTGTGTCGATTTTCGAGGGTCGAGAAGGGTGGGTCGTCACATGTGGTATCAGAGCTTAGTTTGGCGATATACCTAGGCTTTGGTGGGGGGAATTACTCATAGAGATGGTGTTGGAAGTACTCTAGAATGAGTTGAGTGTATTAATAGCTATGAGTGCGTAATTGTTAGTGAATATAAAACTGTTTTTATATCGTGTTGACTTATCAGTTGAGTGTTTATGAATTCTGGTCAGTACAGGAAGTACAACCGTATCGATAGGGGTTTCTAAACCCTTAAACAAGATGAACCGATATAGTATTGTTTTAAAGTGGGTGAATGAAATAATTTTACCCAAAATTATATGTTGATATAAGAGAAATAATTTTCTGAAATTATTATATATATTTTGATGTTTGGTTGTTAATATTATAATCAAATAAGAATCTAAAATTTGAAATGGTTTATATTTTTTTAACCAAATAGAATTATGTAAGTATGAAATAATATAATGGAACATATCCAAAATTTGATTTAAACCAGAAGTTAAATCCTGAGAATTTTGGAAAAAATGTTTTTAAATGAATTTGAACAAAAATTTGGGAATTCTAAATCTTGGAAAATTTTCAAATGTTTTCCAAAGTGTTGAAGGAAATAATGGAGTATTCTTTCGGGAAATATTTTTGAATAGAAATTGTTTTGAATTTTTTTTTGAAAGTAAGGAAGCACTGAGCTCACTTCAATCGCTGGAAAATAATCCTGATGATGATAGCCACATCATCAGTATTCATTTTTGAGTTTCTAAGTGATGGATTGCTACCGGGGTTCTTTGGTATAATTATTTGTTTGGACTTGTTTGATGAACAAGTTTGTTTTAAAATTTCAAAAGGGAAATTATTTTGTAAAACCAAGTTGTTTTGGAACACCGGAGGTTTGATTTGATATACCAAGTGGGTATGTGTTATTTATGATTTTAAAATTGTTTTAAAATAAAACCGAGTAATTGAATTCTGGGAATTCTATTTTAAAATGATGTGAAAAGTCAAGAGGGAACCATTATTTAATTTATAAAGTGAAGTTGATGCAATTAAGAAAGGAAAATGAAAATTTTAACCTTGGAAATAAAATTTAACTTGAGTAAACAAAAGTGGATAAGATATATTGGAATTTAACTTAAGATAAGTTAAATAAAAATAAAGTTGGGTTTGAATTGAATTGGATATTAATTGGGAAAGGTAGGATAATTAAATAAGCATAAGTACAGTTATTGAATGGGATGAATACACTTAAGCCCTTAAGTGAAATAAATAATTCAGAATTATGGATATAAGGTGTAAATAGACTCAAGTGAGAAATATAAGATTTTAAGTAAATAAGTTGGTAAACTCATGAATAGAAAAATGGAATTGTAAAACCTAAATAAAAATGGTTGGGTGTTATGGTAAAAAGAATGGATAGTTTAAAAATTGAATTCTAAATGAATTGTTACTTGAAATAAGATAAAGTGAAATATGAATGGACTTAGGTAAGTAAATAAGTTTTTGAACTTATAAATTGGGAAATGGAATAATAAATCAAGATAAAGATGGTTTGGTAATAAGGAAAAGGAATTGGGTAATTTAGATTTAGAATTTGTAAATATGAATTGGACTTGTGTAAGTTGAATATAAATATGAATGTGAAGTGTTTATATAACTATATGTTATAAATATTTAATGTGGATAAACCTAAGTAGGAATTAAAAAACCGTGAATAGATAAGTTTATATAACTATTTAACTGAAAAGTGAAAAAGCATAACCAAAATTAAATGGTTAAGTATTAATAACCAGAAATGAGTTCAATTTAGGAGTAAATAAGTTGAATATGATTGGGATATGGTTGGGTAAGATGGGGTGTGGACTTAGGTATAAAAATTGGATATAACTTAAGTAACAATGCAGAATGTCTATAGTAAACTTTAAAAACTATTTTATAAAATGGTTATAAATAGAATTCGACATATATTGTAAATAAATTAAATATGATGGAATATTGTCGAATGAAATGAAGTTGGATTAAAATAGAAATGGTTTGACTGCAAATAAATCCAGTTTGGATATAGAATAATTGAAAATGGCCATGTTATTAATAAAATAAATTCAGGAATGAATTGAGAAGGTGAATTAAAATTTAAAATGGATTGAGTGAGTAAATAATACAATTAAAATTAGTAAACGGATTAGAATTTGATTGGATGAGAATCAAACTAAAATGGAAATTGAATTGATGCAAGAAGAAATGAAATTATTATGGAGTTGAAATAACTTAAGTAAATTGTGAAATGGTTGTTGTCGAGCTTTATGAAATGGCCTTGAATGAAACCTGTTTGGATAATGAAATGAAATGCAAGTGAAGGAATTCAAATTAATAATGCAATGAGAATGTACGTGTTGTGAATAATTTAGAATGGAATTAAATTAATATAAATTGAGTTGGAATTAATTTAAAAGGGCTATAAACTTAAGTAATTGTTATTTGCATGAATAACATCAAATTTCCATAGAAAATTAGTTGTTTTGTCGTAAACGAAAGTAAATGAATTAAAAGAAGTGAATAAAATTGGTTTTTGAGTCAATTGGAATGAGTATGGGTTGTTTAAAATTAAAAATGAATTGGATGTAAGCAAGTGGGCTTTAAACCATTCAAATTGAATAGAAATGGTATATGAATTAATTGAAAACAGTTGAATTAGTATTGAAACTATATAAATTGCTTTCGGAAAGTGTCTACTGTGCATTGCTTTTAGAATTCATGTGTTTAACTATTGCAAATAAGTGAAACGTTTTTAAACTTCATATATATGGCACTTACATGTTTAAACTGAATAGGTAAAGGTACTTGGAAGCCATTTGGCTGGATTTGGTCACGCTAATTGCTAAATAAATAAGTCACTTGCTTAAAAATGCTAAATAAAAGGTTCGCCTACGCAATAAATTAAGAAATGATAATATGTTGCTATACTTTTTTTTTTGACCGTGTGGGTCGATGTATATATTTTTATCATATTTATGATATTATAAAAGCCTCTCCATACAAAGGAGACGCTGTCAAAAAAATTCGGAATTTTTGGGTATTAGAAATTTTTTGAAAGTTTTGGAAGATTTTGGTTAACTAGAAAAGTTGATTTTTGGAACGACGTTAGAAATCAAAGTTTTGGAGTTAGAAATGAAAGTTAATGGTTTTGGATTAAACTAAAGGGTTTTGAGAAGTGAATGTAAGTTTTAGTTAAGTGGGTTTTGGGTAAGTTAACGAGTTTAAGGGAATTTTTCCTACCTTAGCAAATTTCGAGGACGAAATTTTTATAAGGGGGAAGGAACGTAACGACCTGGAATTTTGGTAGTTAATTTTGAACATTTAATTTATTTTAAATGTTTAATTTGAATTTTAAATTGATTTTGAAATATAGAGATTTGGGATGAATTAATAAAAATGAGTTATAATTTCAAATATAATGATTTAATTGTATTTGGATAAATAGTAATTTCATATTTGAAATTGGGATAAAAATGGAAATCTGGGAATGAAAAGGTATGAAAATGGTTTCTAAATTTATTTAAAGCCTAGTTAGATTGAATTATAAAATTGGACTTGTGAATGGAATTTAAAAGTCGATAAGTTAATACTGGAATTTATATTACTTTAATAATGAAATTTAATATATATAGTAATAATGCAAATAATCAAATTCTGAATCAAAATATATCAGAATGATTTATGATGTGCGTATAAATTCTATACGATTTATAATTAAGTTAGTAAAGTTTTAAAAGTGAAATTTTAAATGATTTCGACAATTTCGAAAATCGCTCGATTCAGTCGACGAGTTAAAATAGCTTTCCAAGGTATAGTCTTGGAATTCGATGAAACTAGTTCTATTGGATCCGTAACAGTTAATTATTATCGTATTTCAAATTTCGTAGCGTTTGGATTTACCATTTGTTCGTACGGGTGGGAAACACGTTCAAATAAATATCGAAATTTAATATTTTAAATCGATTCAAAAAGCTGTCTTCCACATACGATCAAATTAGCCTTCGAAACACGTTCCATTGTGTTGGAAATGTGGGTAAAACATTATGAACGTCTGACGGCACGTGTCGTTTGGACTTCGTTCGAGTAATCAGGTAATTTGTGAAAAATATTATTAAATTAATGTATACACATACATATAAATATGCTTCTACAGTAAAACCTAAGTCCATTTTTCATGGCCGCTGTTTGTATGTTTTCCATGGTCGAAAACGTCACATATTTTTCCTCAATTTTCTCCAGATCCAATCAATATTTTCGAATACCTTCAACTTGAAAAGCGGAGAGGGCAGTTAGATCTACCTATTCAACGATTGAGATGGGAAATGGCATCGTGGATCGATGGTTTTAGTTGATCGAACGTGGCATGATCGTGCGTGTTTTTCCGTGCGTTGGGGTCACCGAGCTTCGTCATGTTTCGGTCAATGGTAGAGGAAGAGGAGAGCTTTCTGGTGGTGGGTTTCGATCATCTCGAATGGCGTCGATGAGGGTACGACGTTCTAATGTTATGGGCCGACCATGGGTTGTCTTCGAAAGGGATGGAAGAAGGGTTTTTGTGCGGCCCTGATTCGATTGTGCAGATCCGATGGCCGATCTTGTTTGGTATAAAATAGAAAAGAAAATTTAAATTAAATTATGTCAATTTATATTTACAAACTTATAAATCTAATATCTCATCCATATGAGGTCGAAATTGGACGAAACCGGCGGCGCCGGAATCGCAGCGATGGGATCCACACTGCAATGTCGATCTGGAGGCATTTGGAGCAAGCAAGAATTTTAGATTAAATCGAACGGGCTCGATTTAATTTAAAATTGGAACGCTCGACATTTTAAACTTAAGGTGAGTTAATCTCAGTCACATCTGGATTTCCATAATAAATTTTAAATAGTTAAAACTTAAATTGTTGGTTGATTGATTGAATGTGTTTATTATTGTCGGTCTGGATGTGATATTATATATAGTAATATATATATATATATGTGCGTGTGTGTGTATGTATGTATGTATACATTGGTGTGATTGATATTCTCGCATTATATAGCTGATGAGACCCTATGCTCCCCGCATAATAGCGGATGACCCTTTTTACCGCGACGTCCCTCTCGAAGTGGGATTTGGTATTTTATTTGTTGTGCTAACATCTATGGATGCAGGAAACAGGTTGGAGGGATCCAACTGGATTCCTCAAAATATTGAAATTATTTTCGTAATATGTGATATGTTTTATTGATATCCTGTGAGAGATTATATTAAAAATTTAAGTTATTCGATGTTATGGTTTGGATGAATATATTTTGGTATTTTAAGATATAGAACTATAATGAATTAGGTTTTTAAAGGAAATGAAAGAGATTTTTTAAGTAAATAATTATAGTGAATTCAGGTAAATTTAAGGAATGAATTTGAATTTTTTTTGATTTTTATCCTATTAAATAAACTATGAATATGGGAAAAGAATAGAGATTTTAAATAAATAGGAATAAAGGAGTTTTGAAGACTTAAGCGATATTTTTAAAGAATTAAAAGATTTATTTTAGAAATTCAAGATTTAAATGTTTTGAAAAATAAAAAGGAGAATTTTGGAAGTAGAGTATGAAACTAATATTACAGATTTAAATAAGGGTTTAAATCATAGGTAAAGGAGTGAATCTAGAATTAATGGGTTTTGGAATAAATTTGGATAAGTAAAGGAATTTATTTTAAAATGGAGTTAATTTTAGAAATCGATTTGAAAAATTGATTAAGTGTTTGAAACTGTGATTAAAGGAGAATGAGACTGTGGAATTTATAAACTGGGTTTATAAATAAAGTGAAATAAAGTATTAGTGGATATTTGGAAGTATAAATTCATGGTGGAAATTTATAAAGGAATGGGTAATTTTAAAAAATAATAAATAGTGTTTTATTTTTAAAAGCGCGGAAATAAATTTATGGGATTGGAACATAAATTTAACTGGAAATAAATCGGAAGGATTTATAAATGACTAGACGGTTGTATTGGAATGGAAAGTGTATTTTCCTGAAAAGCTAAGTATATTTCCAAAAAGGGGTCTTTAAGTATAAAATAGAAGTTTTAAAAGATGTTTTAAAAGAAGAATATTTTTAGAGAAATTTATTATTTAAATTGTTTTAAAAAATTTAAAGTAAATATTTATTAAATTAATTTTAGTAGTAATTATTTTAAACGATAAATTAGTATTATGATTTAATTATCTATACAATAGTATTATTTAAAAATAATTATTGGCTAAATTTTTACTTGGAAAATTGTTGTAGAATGTTATGACTAATATTTTGAATAAAGTAATTTAAGTAGTATTATTTTTAATGTTTTATGTGTATATTTTTGGGTAAAGGAATTTAAATTATTAAAATCTAAGTTATTAAGACTTGGTGCTTTTCTACGGGAATAAATAATTGGCTGGATGATTGTTTTATTTGATAGCTAAATAACCGACAATCAATATTGGCCAATGCACTAATCATTTCAAAGAGCCCAGGATCGGGTTTAATTACCCAAAAACCACTTTGATCCGGTTTGAACGTTTGCAAATGAAGACCGTAAAGATGATGAAGACAGTGATTTGGTTTGTCTAGACCAAGGGCAACTTGTATGGGCGAATGCTATCACAACATCGTCAAGAGGACAATGAGCATTCTAAGTGAATGTGTGCTAAAAAGGTAATGCATAGCCTCAAGCCTCATCAACCGGGAATGGCTAAAACAGGGGAGATGCAACAACGCTAAGTGGGTAGCATCCAATTAGGGTAAGTTCATCCCTATCTAGATGTCCATTTTTTTACGGCTGTGTGGGCGGTTGCTAATCCCAACCGTAGGGTGATCTTATTCGGACTATCCTGTAAGGTGTAGCTCCGGTCTTGTGTTGTAGGGGATCAGGGGGTCCTCGGTACGTTGATCTAGGCCAGGTAATGTGACGGGCGGTACCACGGTATCTCTGCTATTATATGGAATCCAATCTTCAATAAACACTCGAACGATTTTGATTATACCCAACTACGCTGGAACGTGAGGTACAGGCAGCTATATTCTATTTTACTTTCAACAGACACTATTATAATATCAGATGTATTTGATAAAAAGGGTTTTGGTTATCGTAAGGTAAAAACCCGGCATGTTGATTTGTGGCATGGTCTTACGAGATACCTTTGATTTTCGAAGGATTTTGGAAACATTATTAATTCAATTAAGTATGTTTTCTCAAGCTAGTTTTCCAGACTGACTGGTGCGTTATTTTATTATAATGCTTGGGTCAAACTGAGTATTATAAAATTCAAGATAGGAAGCTGTGGAGCTCAGGAGGCGAGCTGGATGGCGAGGAGTATCACACGTACTTGATATATATTCCTGTAACGACCCCACTTCCTACGCCCAGGAAGTAGTATCGTTTTTAGGAAAAGAAAAGGGTGAGAAAATAGAAAAGATAGAGAAGAAAGAACAACAACATCAGAATCTCACAGCGGAACGAATGAAATATAATAATCACATAAGTATTTACATAATATATAACATCAATCAGAGTGATACATATAGTACAACACATACTAGACAGTTATAAACACCTGTCTAGTTAATACAACTCAATACACCATACATCATAGAGATACCACACAACGGAACTATATATATATATATATATATATATATATATATATATATATATATATCTATAACGCTGAAGCCTCCTGCTCCATTGCTCCTCCAGAATTCTTCAAAGCTAAACCTGAATCCCTTGGCTACCCGTAAAAATTTGGGTACCCGTGAGTTTATGAAAAACAAAAATAAACTTCAGGTCAGACATGGGTCCGGTATGAGTAACAGGTTAAAATTGCTTAATTTTGAAAAATCCTTCGAAAACAAAAGGTGTCACGTAAGACTTCCCACACATAAACATGGAAAAGTTTTTACCTTATGCTAACCAAAACATTTGATAGGAAATCCAGTGATATTATAATAGGTCTAGGGTTTTCAAGTAAATAGAAAATAGCCGAAATTGTTACATGATTAAATTCCAGCTACTAGCCACAAAAGTGGGTAATACAATCAAAACCGTTGGCACTTATTGGATTATGGATTCCATACAATGGCAGGGCTACTGGGGTACCGCCCGTCACAGTACGTGGCCTAGATCAACGTACCGAGGATCACTCCCGACCCCCTGCAACACAAGGCCGAAACCATTCCTTACTGAACAGTCCCGAACAAGATAAACCCCGCAGTTGGCTGCAGACCAACTGCCCACACAGCCGAATAAAAAGGGACATCTAGACAGGGGAATATCCTTGTCCTACTTGGGCATGACCCACCTAACCTTGCTGCACCTCCCCTGTTTTAGCCATTCCCGGTTGATGAGGCTTGAGGTTACGATTACCTTTATAGAACATATTTCTTAGAATGCTCATCGTCCGCCTGACGATGTGTTGAAAGCATTCAATCCATACAAGTTCGTTCCGGGTTTGAACGAAACCGAAGGCATCATCTCGCTACACTCATTTTGGAATCACCCTCAGAGTTAACGACGATAACCCTTGCATTCAGAATCTTCATCTTCACTTCAGATTCACGACCTATCGTTAATTTGGAATCGATGTGGTTTTCGGATATTCCAAATAAGGAAACCCGATCCCGGTCACATCGAAAACCGAAATGTGTCTTTTAAGGCCAAGTTGTCTATTTAGTCTTAACAGTCAATTCAATATTATCAATATGCACAAATAAATAATTCACATCTCATAATAGATAATCACATCATCATAAACAGATAACTAATATCATCATCCAAACAGATAATTAAATATTATCATACTTAAACTATACATCCATATCACATAGACATTATCCATCTCATTTCTGAGATCACAATTAAACAATGAAATATCAACATCATCCATCAGCAATGATTTATGAATCACAAGCTATAATTAATTTAAAAGGAATTAAATTAATTACTTCCATCTTTAATTGATTTAACATAAATTAAATTAATCATTCATTTCATAAATCCTGCTCTCACAATCATTAATTAATTATAAATCAAATTAATTAATCATTCTCTAATTACAAGAATTAATTAATTTCTCAAATGAATTATTCTAAATCATTCATAGCAGATGACATTTATTACTTCCCTATTAATTATTCCTTAATTTACAATTCTTAATTACATCATTAATTATATTAATTAATGATCTTCAATTTATATTAAATTACTTTATTTAAATTAATTAAGTGATTAATCTGCACTTAAACACAATTATTAATCACCCCTTGATTAATAACAAACCAGTAATTAACTACCCTTAATTTCTTATTAATCATTCCATGATTAATTAATTCCATAAATTAATCCCTTGATTAATTACAAAAGAAATTACCCAAATTACCTCACTTACAAATCATCTTGTATTAATTTCATCAAGTAATTATCATCTAATTACTTTCCTAAGTAATTACACTCCATTAATTACACTAAGTAATTACACATACCAAATCATCAAATAATTTCTAAAATTAATTGATTAACTTAATTTAAATCTTATTATCAATTACTTATATATATTCGAATTAATCATCTTTGATTTAAGTATACTTGACCGCATTCTAGAAATTTCCTTTTATTTACAGAAATTAACCTTGAATAAATCCATTAATTAATTACATTTATCGATTTATTACCATTTAATTTCCTTGTTGATTTATTGTTCTCAATTAAACCAATATCTAATCCCATCATTAATTAGATTAATTAATGATTTCTAATTACATTTTCATTTGTTAATTATATTAAGAATACAAATCTTCAAATCACAAATATTAATCCTCTTGATTAATAACATACAGTAATTAATCATTCATAATTAATTACTCCTCAATAATAAGCTTAATTAATCCCTTGATTAATTTCAAGTAATTATATTCTAATTACTTCCATTAACCACATCATCCAGTTAATTACCTCCAGTAATTATCCATCAATTACTTCTCTAAGTAATTTAATTCCAAAATATCAGTTAATTAAACTAAATTAATTAACTCAAATCAAATCAATTTACTCAATAAGTAATTAATTTCTTAATTACTTTTCAAATAAATAATTTACATTTAAACTATTACAATGATTATTATTGAATTAATTAATCAAATTAATTTATTAAAAATCAATTACATTAATTAATTATAAATAATCTTGTTAATGACCTTCATTAACACTTATTTAATTATTCCTTCTAAAATAATTAACTTATATTAATCATTATTAATTATAAGTTTGATTAACCATTTAAAATTTTATTAATTTAAATCAACACCCAATCTGTGGTTCTTAATCACATATTAGTTAATTAATTCATTAATTAACTTTAATTACTACCTTTAAACTTATACTTACTAATTTAATTAATATCATCATTAAGTATTCTTACTTAATTAATTTTAAAAGTTAATGCATATAAAATTCTAAAACTTCATGAATTAAAGTAAACCATCCTTATTATTGATTTTGTATTCAATTCCAATATATTTAAAACATTTATTTCAATTTACTTTCTGATTAAAAACCAATTTATACTTAATAAAGTTTTGAATCTATTTTTTTTCTTCAAAACACTTTGTAAACTCACATGTTCAATTGAACTTAAAACTTATTTGAATAAATTTAAATTACAAAACTTTATTTTATTCCCAAATTTAGAATTTCAAATCTAAATCCTGATTTTCAATTTTCGAGTCAACTTGATTCAATCATTTCTTAACCGTTCAAATTTCATTCGAACTCACTCTCGTTTGAAAATACTTTAATTATTAATCACTTTTAAGTTATTAAAATAATTTAAATTTTGAAACTTTATTATTTTCAACTCTCTTTCAAAACTAACTTAAATTCATGTTTTAAACTTGATTTAAAACTAGACTTGACTTTGTTTTAAATTTCTAAAACCAAAAATCTCAAAACTGTTAAAAAAAAACAACATCTGGTTTTTAAAACTTGAAAAAAAACAACAACCGAGCCCCCCTCGTGTTACTTCGAGTAACATACGAGTTTCCCCCGAGAAAAAAATGTAACTTGCTTCGAGTTCCACCAGGCGCGCGCAAAATCAACATGAAAAAGAATATAAAACCTGGAAAACACTACTTCACCTCTCCATCCAAACCTGTCAGCGCCGCCCCCTTCCAACCCTGACCACCTGGCGACCAGAAACTCCGGCCATGAACGCGACTATGACCGAGCTATCCCCTCACATAACTCCACTGCACTCGATCGCCTGATGGTGACGAACGGAAACACTTCGGCCACTCCAAACTAGGTTTACATGCAAAAATTGCCCACCGCCTCAACCACGTTCATCGAACCACCATGCGAATATTTTTCCCGCAACCACACTTCACTCTTACACGTGCGCTCAAGATCCCATCCACCACCAACCCGTGGATCATCAAAGATCATCAAAAGAAGGAAATTCGAACTAACCCAAACTGTGCATAATTCCTAAGCCCAAAAATTATGATTCATGTTTTAAAAATCATGTTATAGTATACGGATTCCAATTACAATCCTGAATTTGTAAATTTAGAAATTCGAAATTTGACTAATTTATAGTTTGGTTTAGTTTCTTGATTTCCAGAGATATTGCTAAACTTTTTAGGCTTGAATAATTTTTTTAAAACTTAATTTACACAGTAACAGACAATTTTTGTTTTAATACTAAATTCAAACATCGAGTAAATCAATTGGAAATGATTCTTTAAACCAAAATCTTATGTTTAGAACACAGAACAGAGAACATATATGATTAATAGCCTGCACACAAATGCTATTCGTCATTCACAGAACATCCATATGTATAAAGATACAAACATAAGTATTCACCTACCATAAGCAACAATCTTATACTTTAAATTTATTAAAAGATTGTTACTCACAGAAGAAAAGAGCAGAGCTTTCAAATAGGCACAGGATTGAAAATTTCTCAGGCTAACATCCTCATCTTGATCCACTGTTAGATTGCACCTTGACTTATGTTCAAGTAAAGCTTGTTTTAGTTTGAAATAGGTTTTTAATGAAGTTTATTTTATATTTTTGCTCAGCCCGAACTAAACAAGGTGAAGCTGATTTATAAACAAGTTTCAGGGCATATGCAGACATGTTGATTATACAGACAGTGTATATTATTATGTTTCATACTACTAAGACAATATTTGTACCATAAAGCATACAAATCTTTGTTTGTACAGATTCAAAACAGAGATATTTGTTAATGGAGGCTGATATGAAATATAATGGTGTGCTAAAAAGATTTTTCATTAATGACTTTTGTTTGTTTGTTAAAGAATGCATAATACTGTCTTCTCTAGCGAGCTTCATATATACATTTGTTTTTTTTCCTTTGTTACTGTCATTTGTTTCATCTTGTATTTCTCTAATTATACTTTGCTTTGTCATATCTTACAGGTTGACTATCCTTTCCTATGCCTGCATATGATTTTCTTACTTTATTTTGTTTTATACTTGATATTTGTCTGAATCTTTATTTACAAGCTACTTGCATTATTATTTTATTTTTCTTTGTTCTTGCTTTCTAACTTCTTACATGCTAAAACATATGTCACTTGACTTTTATTCTTAACTTTACAGGCATTTTATTTGTCTAGTTTACAAACTTGAAAATTATTTGTTTCTAGATTAATTGTTGACTTGTTATTATATTTTTGAAATGTATGAGAAGTTCTATAAATTGATCCTATATGTTTATTTCTTATTTTAACTTATCATATACAGTATTATCACTTATAATCTATAGCTTAATGTATATTTTGTTTTATTGTTTGAAAACTAAATAAACTACAAAAGTATTTGTATTTTTGTTTCTAGTTTTATTTATTTTATTAACTTTAACATGGTAGATAAAATGAATTGTCTTTTTATTATAAACTACATATTTTATTAATGTATGTTAATGTATTGTTTGACAAAATTATATTAAAACTCATATAAAATCTTAAATTCATATTTTTATCAAGCTATACTAAAAAGAAAAGTAAACAAATCTTTTTGTTAATAAATTAAAATTTATACTTAAGTTAAAATAAGTTTTAAACTATTTAAACATTATCTTATGTATTTAAAACTCTATATTTATTTATTTATTTATTTAACTTTGAAAAGTTTATATTAAATAAATCATAATTTCTAATTCACTAAAATGTATTAATATTTAAAACATAATTTATTAGTTAAACCTTTAAAACAAAATCTCATCTATTTGCAATGTATACAAATATATACATTTATAAATAGAAAACAAACAATTAATTTTTAACAGATAAAATTCACCAATTAAATATTTATTAAAAGAAAAGTATCAATTCAAGTCTAATTAATAAAGATATATCAAATCAATTTAATATTTAATGCAGATTATTAAATTGATATTGCTAGAAATTTCCTGGTTGTCACATTCTTCCCCCCTTCAAAGAATTTCGTCCCCGAAATTTAAAAGCAAAGGTAATTTAATAATATATTTAAGATTTTAAATTAATTTTAAATCATAAGCATATATCAATCACATGCTAACAATCATCACAACCAATCTACTCAATCAACAAAGCAAACTATCCATACAAAATTCTGGATAGAGTTCCCTAGAGTTTCCCAGTATAATACCGGAATACTCGATCTATAGAATCCAAACAGTCTATACTACTAATCTGTAGAACTCCTTTGAATCAGAGAAAATTCATACAAAAAGAAATCTCCGACTCCCAAATCCAAATTCCTTTGATGATCCAGAGCTGTCTTTATCTTAACTGATCAGCTCATCCTTTGCTGATAGTTTCTAAAATAATCTGAATCCAAAAACAATCCAGTAGAATGATCTTCTCAAGACCAACCAAAACCGAGAACTCAACCTTTTCTATCCTCAGTAGAAAACAATTTCTCTTTTTCCCGAAAAGAAAAACAAATGCACTCCCAACTGCTTCCGCTGCACAACTCTGATCTGAGTAAATGAAAAGGCTGAAAATGCACATAGGCATAAACTGGACACACATTACAAAAATATGATTCAACAGATCCAAAATAAAACTCAAAAATTCCTCCAAAATCTGAGCCGCTTTACCAATTCCTCTCTCTAGAAACCATTCTATTACTAAGTTGAACTATTGACACTACTTCTGAAATCCAGTCGATACCAAACTCAACTCCTCAGATGCTAAGGCAAACCACCGACCTCTTCAAAGATATTCAGGAAAATTTTCTGCCATCCCAGAAAATACTTAACTATCGCAAGTCACTTTTGCGATCAAACTAGGCTAATATCCAAAGAAAACTGCTCTCTCCTTACCAATCTGAACAGCTTAAGCTTATCTAGCCAATCCATTGAAGAAATGGATTCACAAAACTGCTTCTGGACTTCACCTCTAAAGAACTGCTGACAGATGACCTCCTCGCATGCCGGCAGAACAATCTGAGCTGCAACACTGCTACTGATGCCCAAAAATTCCTAATCCAAAATTCCTTGGAAAACTCGGGCTTCAAAGCCAAACACAACATTCAGCTGAACTCAACCTCAAAACTAATGCAGACACACTTCCTTATCCAAAAATCTTTGAGAACTTCTTCGGAAACAATCCATTGCTACTGCATCTCAACACACAACTACTACTCCTTGAGGTTCCAAAATAACATTTCTAGCTTCTGCTCAACTCACAAAAATCCAATTCTACTCATCCCAACTTATACAACCAAAAATGGACTCCAAATCTTAACAGTTTTCCCAAGAGATAAGGTGAAATCCTTACACCCCAAATTTACTCGAGACGGTATTAGGTCTACAGTCTCGTCAGATATACTTCCAACCACAGGTAGTCACCACTACCCTATCTACCCTTATACTTATATTGGAAAACCCGAACAGGTAATCCAACAAATAGATGAAAATATATATATATATATATATATATATATATATATCAAAATTACAAATACGCTCTCTCAAGAAAGAAATCACTCAAGAGCCTAGGTATTCACTCAACCTAGCGCTCTGATACCACTGTAACGACCCCACTTCCTACTCCCAGGAAGTAGTATCGTTTTTAAGAAAAGAAAAGGGTGAGAAAATAGAAAAGATAGAGAAGAAAGAACAACAACATCAGAATCTCACAGCGGAACGAATGAAATATAATAATCACATAAGTATTTACATAATATATAACATCAATCAGAGTGATACATATAGTACAACACATACTAGACAGTTATAAACACATGTCTAGTTAATACAACTCAATACACCATACATCACAGAGATACCACACAGCGGAACTATATATATATCTATAATGCTGAAGCCTCCTGCTCCATTGCTCTTCCAGAATTCGTCAAAGCTAAACCTGAATCCCTTGGCTACCCGTAAAAATTTGGGTACCCGAGAGTTTATGAAAAACAAAAATAAACTTCGGGTCAGACATGGGTCTGGTATGAGTAACGGGTTAAAATTGCTTAATTTTGAAAAATCCTTCGAAAACAAAAGGTATCACGTAAGACTTCCCACACATAAACATGGAAAAGTTTTTACCTTACGCTAACCAAAACATTTGATAGGAAATCCAGTGATATTATAATAGGTCTAGGGTTTTCAAGTAAATAGAAAATAGCCGAAATTGTTACATGATTAAATTCCAGCTACTAGCCACAAAAGTGGGTAATACAATCAAAACCGTTGGCACTTATTGGATTATGGATTCCATACAATGGCAGGGCTACTGGGGTACCGCCCGTCACAGTACGTGGCCTAGATCAACGTACCGAGGATCACTCCCGACCCCCTGCAACACAAGGCCGGAACCATTCCTTACTGAACAGTCCCGAACAAGATAAACCCCGCAGTTGGCTGCAGACCAACTGCCCACACAGCCGAATAAAAAGGGACATCTAGACAGGGGAATATCCTTGTCCTGCTTGGGCATGACCCACCTAACCTTGCTGCACCTCCCCTGTTTTAGCCATTCCCGGTTGATGAGGCTTGAGGTTACGATTACCTTTATAGAACATATTTCTTAGAATGCTCATCGTCCGCCTGACGATGTGTTGAAAGCATTCAATCCATACAAGTTCGTTCCGGGTTCGAACGAAACCGAAGGCATCATCTCGTTACACTCATTTTGGAATCACCCTCAGAGTTAACGACGATAACCCTTGCATTCAGAATCTTCATCTTCACTTCAGATTCACGACCTATCGTTAATTTGGAATCGATGTGGTTTTCGGATATTCCAAATAAGGAAACCCGATCCTGGTCTCATCGAAAACCAAAACGTGTCTTTTAAGGCCAAGTTGTCTATTTAGTCTTAACAGTCAATTCAATATTATCAATATGCATAGATAAATAATTCACATCTCATAATAGATAATCACATCATCATAAACAGATAATTAATATCATCATCCAAATAGATAATTAAATATTATCATACTTAAACTATACATCCATATCACATAGACATTATCCATCTCATTTCTGAGATCACAATTAAACAATGAAATATCAACATCATCCATCAGCAATGATTTATGAATCACAAGCTATAATTAATTTAAAAGGAATTAAATTAATTACTTCCATCTTTAATTAATTTAAAATAAATTAAATTAATCATTCATTTCATAAATCCTGCTCTCACAATCATTAATTAATTATAAATCAAATTAATTAATCATTCTCTAATTACAAGAATTAATTAATTTCTCAAATGAATTATTCTAAATCATTCATAGCAGATAACATTTAATTACTTCCCTATTAATTATTCCTTAATTTACAATTCTTAATTACATCATTAATTATATTAATTAATGATCTTCAATTTATATTAAATTACTTTATTTAAATTAATTAAGTGATTAATCTGTACTTAAACACAATTATTAATCACCCCTTGATTAATAACAAACCAGTAATTAACTACCCTTAATTTCTTATTAATCATTCCATGATTAATTAATTCCATAAATTAATCCCTTGATTAATTACAAAAGAAATTACCCAAATTACCTCACTTACAAATCATCTTGTATTAATTTCATCAAGTAATTATCATCTAATTACTTTCCTAAGTAATTCCACTCCATTAATTACACTAAGTAATTACACATACCAAATCATCAAATGATTTCTAAAATTAATTGATTAACTTAATTTAAATCTTATTATCAATTACTTATATATATTCAAATTAATCATCTTTGATTTAAGTATACTTGACTGCATTCCAGAAATTTCCTTTTATTTACAGAAATTAACCTTGAATAAATCCATTAATTAATTACATTTATCGATTTATTACCATTTAATTTCCTTGTTGATTTATTGTTCTCAATTAAACCAATATCTAATCCCATCATTAATTATATTAATTAATGATTTCTAATTACATTTTCATTTGTTAATTATATTAAGAATACAAATCTTCAAATCACAAATATTAATCCTCTTGATTAATGACATACAGTAATTAATCATTCATAATTAATTACTCCTCAATAACAAGCTTAATTAATCCCTTGATTAATTTCAAGTAATTATATTCTAATTACTTCCATTAACCACATCATCCAGTTAATTACCTCCAGTAATTATCCATCAATTACTTCTCTAAGTAATTTAATTTCAAAATATCAGTTAATTAAACTAAATTAATTAACTCAAATCAAACCAATTTACTCAATAAGTAATTAATTTCTTAATTACTTTTCAAATAAATAATTTACATTTAAACTATTACAATGATTATTATTGAATTAATTAATCAAATTAATTTATTAAAAATCAATTACATTAATTAATTATAAATAATCTGTTAATGACCTTTATTAACACTTATTTAATTATTCCTTCAAAAATAATTAACTTATATTATTCATTATTAATTATAAGTTTGATTAACCATTTAAAATTTTATTAATTTAAATCAACACCTAATCTGTGGTTCTTAAGCACATATTAGTTAATTAATTCATTAATTAACTTTAATTACTACCTTTAAACTTATAGTTACTAATTTAATTAATATCATCATTTAGTATTCTTACTTAATTAATCTTAAAAGTTAATGCATATAAAATTCTAAAACTTCATGAATTAAAGTAAACCATCCTTATTATTGATTTTGTATTCAATTCTAATATGTTTAAAACATTTATTTCAATTTACTTTCTGACTAAAAACCAATTTATACTTAATAAAGTTTTAAATCTAATTTTTTTTTCAAAACTCTTTGTAAACTCACATGTTCAATTGCACTTAAAACTTATTTGAATAAATTTAAATTACAAAACTTTATTTTATTCCCAAATTTAGAATTTCAAATCTAAATCCTGATTTTCAATTTTCGATTCAACTTGATTCAATCGTTTCTTAACCGTTCAAATTTCATTCGAACTCACTCTCGTTTGAAAATACTTTAATTATTAATCACTTTTAAGTTATTAAAATAATTTAAATTTTGAAACTTTATTATTTTCAACTCTCTTTCAAAACTAACTTAAATTCATGTTTTAAACTTGATTTAAAACTAGACTTGACTTTGTTTTAAATTTCTAAAACCAAAAATCTCAAAACTGTTAAAAAAAAACAGCATCAGGTTTTTAAAACTTGAAAAAAAACAACAGCCGAGCCCCCCTCGTGTTACTTCGAGTAACATACGAGTTTCCCCCGAGAAAAAAACGTAACTTGCTTCGAGTTCCACCAGGCGCGCGCGAAATCAACATGAAAAAGAATATAAAACCTGGAAAACACTACCTCACCTCTCCATCCAAACCTGTCAGCGCCGCCCCCTTCCAACCCTGACCACCTGGCAACCAGAAACTCCGGCCATGAACGCGACTATGACCGAGCTATCCCCTCACAAAACTCCACTGCACTCGATCGCCTGATGGTGACGAACGGAAACACTTCGTCCACTCCAAACTAGGTTTACGTGCAAAAATTGCCCACCGCCTCAACCACGTTCATCGAACCACCATGCGAATATTTTTCCCGCAACCACACTTCACTCTTACACGTGCGCTCAAGATCCCATCCACCACCAACCCGTGGATCATCAAAGATCATCAAAAGAAGGAAATTCGAACTAACCCAAACTGTGCATAATTCCTAAGCCCAAAAATTATGATTCATGTTTTAAAAATCATGTTATAGTATACGGATTCCAATTACAATCCTGAATTTGTAAATTTAGAAATTCGAAATTTGATTAATTTATAGTTTGGTTTAGTTTCTTGATTTCCAGAGATATTGCTAAACTTTTTAGGCTTGAATAATTTTTTTAAAACTTAATTTACACAGTAACAGACAATTTTTGTTTTAATACTAAATTCAAACATCGAGTAAATCAATTGGAAATGATTCTTTAAACTAAAATCTTATGTTTAGAACACAGAACAGAGAACATATATGATTAATAGCCTGCACACAAATGCTATTCATCATTCACAGAACATCCATATGTATAAAGATACAAACATAAGTATTCACCTACCATAAGCAACAATCTTATACTTTAAATTTATTAAAAGATTGTTACTCACAGAAGAAAAGAGCAGAGCTTTCAAATAGGCACAGGATTGAAAATTTCTTAGGCTAACATCCTCATCTTGATCCACTGTTAGATTGCACCTTGACTTATGTTCAAGTAAAGCTTGTTTTAGTTTGAAATACGTTTTTAATGAAGTTTATTTTATATTTTTGCTCAGCCCGAACTAAACAAGGTGAAGCTGATTTATAAACAAGTTTCAGGGCATATGCAGACAGGTTGATTATACAGACAGTGTATATTATTATGTTTCATACTACTAAGACAATATTTGTACCATAAAGCATACAAATCTTTGTTTGTACAGATTCAAAACAGAGATATTTGTTAATGGAGGCTGATATGAAATATAATGGTGTGCTAAAAAGATTTTTCATTATTGACTTTTGTTTGTTTGTTAAAGAATGCATAATAATGTCTTCTCTAGCAAGCTTCATATATACATTTGTTTTTTTTCCTTTGTTACTGTCATTTGTTTCATCTTGTATTTCTCTAATTATACTTTGCTTTGTCATTTCTTACAGGTTGACTATCCTTTCCTATGCCTGCATATGATTTTCTTACTTTATTTTGTTTTATACTTGATATTTGTCTGAATCTTTATTTACAAGGTACTAGCATTATTATTTTATTTTTCTTTGTTCTTGCTTTCTAACTTCTTACATGCTAAAACATATGTCACTTGACTTTTATTCTTAACTTTACAGGCATTTTATTTGTCTAGTTTACAAACTTGAAAATTATTTGTTTCTAGATTAATTGTTGACTTGTTATTATATTTTTGAAATGCATGAGAAGTTTTATAAATTGATCCTATATGTTTATTTCTTATTTTAACTTATCATATATAGTATTATCACTTATAATCTATAGCTTAATGTATATTTTGTTTTATTGTTTGAAAACTAAATAAACTACAAAAGTATTTGTATTTTTGTTTCTAGTTTTATTTATTTTATAAAAACACATTTAACACTTTGACATGGTAGATAAAATGAATTGTCTTTTTATTATAAACTACATATTTTATTAATGTATGTTAATGTATTGTTTGATAAAATTATATTAAAACTCATATAAAATCTTAAATTCATATTTTTATCAAGCTATACTAAAAAGAATAGTAAACTAATCTTTTTGTTAATAAATTAAAATTTAAACTTAAGTTAAAATAAGTTTTAAACTATTTAAACATTATCTTATGTATTTAAAACTCTATATTTATTTATTTATTTAACTTTGAAAAGTTTATATTAAATAAATCATAATTTCTAATTCACTAAAATATATATTAGTATTTAAAACATAAGTTATTAGTTAAACCTTTAAACAAAATCTCATCTATTTGCAATGTATACAAATATATACATTTATAAATAGAAAACAAACAATTAATTTTTAACAGATAAAATTCACCAATTAAATATTTATTAAAAGAAAAGTATCAATTCAAGTCTAATTAATAAAGATATATCAAATCAATTTAATATTTAATGCAGATTATTAAATTGATATTGCTAGAAAATTCTGGGTTGTCACAATTCCGCTGTGCAGTATAAGCTATATAGTCAGCTTTTGTGAGGACAAGTTAATATAACTGTCCAGTATTTTGCTATTGATTGTATTATACTCTGATGATGTAATGTATAAAACGGATATAGTTCTTTTTGTTTAAAGATCAATCATTATCTATTATATATTGTTCCTCTACGATTGTGAGATTCTGTTATTATTTTAGTTCCTTCTTTCTTCTATCTTCTTTCTTTTCCCTCAGCAATCTGTCTTTTCTAGCACTCGATCGTTTGACATGTTATACGGTGACGTATTTGTGTCGATTTTTGAGGGCTGAGAAAGGTGGGTCGTCACATATACATTGTTCAGACTCAAGTCTACATGATCTAATAATATCTCTAGCTTTTGAAAGCATATCAATTTCATACAAATATTTAGTTTTAAATACATATGTTTAATTGCAAGGGTGTGAGGTTCCACATACATATGATGTCAAGATTTGGAATATACTTATAGTTTTGAATGTGTATGGCTTTAGAAATATGAATTCAAAAAAAGGGGTTTCAAATACATGTTCAGAAAGCATATTGGATTCGAAGGTATAAAGTTTATCGTACATATGACTTCAAGTATGTGACCTTTTATTTAGCAAAAGATTTTACTTAAATTAAATTTTATCAGTGGACTTCACATATATGTGTGGATTCTTAAACATATTAGCTTGGCAAAGATAGATTTCTAACATAAAGATAGATTTTATTTACAGTTGCAACTCCTTGTACGCACCAACTTGATTCGTTTGGTATACAAATCGAAAATAAAATTCCATTAACAATTGCCATAAAATTTGGTCTAAAAGGAAAGTATTTGAATAACCAATGTTTAAAGTAGTTATAATCCCATTTCCGCACATTCTTAATTTAAAATAAAATGGTAGATAACAATTTCTTGATAAATGTTGGACAGTGTACCAAATTATACCTTCTCAAAATGACAAATTGAAATCTATAATCATACCCAACATTTTGAAAACCTTTTTCAACATGGAAACCTACTTGATTTTGATCTAGCACCTGTAGTGGCTGTGACGCTCTATAAGACATTCCATGCAACTAATGATACTACGATGAATATACTTTGAAGAATTTTTCAACCTGCTACCTGCGGAAAAACATTTATATTCTTTACATAGATGTCTTTATATACATGAATGATAGCTATACTTGATATATACTATGACATGCTAGGCTACAATATTATGCCTTTTTTGGAAAATCATGGGCCAATATGTCAACCGAAGCATCCATCTATTAGTAACTTCAAATAAATAAAGAAGAATGAATTTTGTATTTAGATTCAAAATTTATGGCAATAATATAGTAATATAATTATCAGAGGCAACAATAGTTCTTCGTCATATTCAAAGAGGTAGATTGCTTCATATATCATTTTATTGATAGAAAAGGTTATGTGTGTCCGTATGATTAGCGAGAGGGAAACGCAAAAGCGCCATAAGGCAAAGGATGTCGGGGAACGATGGGAGCAGCCAACGTTGATAAGCAGATATAACAGTGTAGATATGCTTATAAAGAAGGTAAAAAGATAAAGTATTAAACTATCTGAATATATCTTTCAGTTAACTATTTACTATACTGATAAGAACATGAATAGTGTAGGAAACAAATGAAAACTTAGCTAAGTAAATAAATTGTGAAAAGAGTTAGAACTACTTCAGTGAGAAAAAGGCTGCTTACTTTTATGAGCTAATCGTATTGTTAAATCATAAATGATATCTCTCCTATTCATCTTGTACGAAAATTAACCTGATACCTACAAAAAACATAGGCAAAAAACCATAGAACATAATGATAGTCGGAAATTACATTTTACCAAATTGAACCATTTCAAGTATACATGTTTTGTACCTTTTTGCTTTCTTCTCAAACTTTATTACTTTGAATATTTCAGGTCCAAATGTTTTGTACCTTTTCGCTTTCTTTCTCGAACTCCAATACTTTGACTATCAACCTGGACAATAATTTATTAGTTATCAACCAATGCAGTAAAATTCGAAACTAATTATACAATATCGAAAAATTTGAATCGTGATTTCAAATCGAACATCCTATTGAAACTAAACCAAAAGAGATTCAGTTCAGCATCACGTTCCCAATTCAGCAATCAAAAGGGAAAAAGAAGAGGAATGAGAAGAAGCGGCGGCAACATACCCGACTAAAAGAATCTAGGATTAAGAAGCGAGATTGATTTCTTTTTCTCTCCTATTTTTTGAATTTTTGGTTGTTATGTCCCCTGAATTCTTAGTTTTTTCCCACTAGTATTATAAGCCGTAAGATTTATGGAGGAATAATGATGTTATTGGAGTGGGGAAACAAATGCGGACAACTGGGTATTGCAGTTATTAGAGAACATGGGTCGGGGAGTTACCACTGTACCCGCTAAGTACGTGCAATAGTTTTACTTCCTTCTCATTGAATAAAGGGTAGTTTCGTCAGTTTGAAATGGGTTCACCAGGGGAAGTATTTGCTTATATATATATGTATGTATATATATATATATATATATTGGTAAAAGCATTGACAATAGCATCAACAATATGTTAAGTGTCCTCGGCATGATAATTTAGAAATAATTGAATTGTTTGAAGCACTTGGAATATCCGAAGGTGTAAATATTGGTTAAATCATACTAAATAATTAATGTATATAAGTTCTTGAAGAATATGTTAAATATGCTAGTATATGATTTTAATTTGATGATAATAAACATATATATATTGGTTGCAAATAAGTATGGTTTTTTATTCAAAGAAGTGTTTTGAATAAGTATGGTACGTGTAGTAGCCCTGAGTATGTGTTTTGTGAGAAGCATTAGGAAACTGTTGAACACCTTTTTTTTGACTGCCCAGCATTATATGTTTTGGTGGATAGAATTGGTTGCAAATCTGGGTGTTTTGTTTCCAGTGTTAATTCTAAAATTGACTAGAACATTATTTTTAAAGCTACAAGGTGGAGGAATGTAAAGTCAAGAGAATTAGTTGTTTGCATTAAAATTTATATAGATATGATTTGGAGAGAAAGAAATGCAATTGTGTTTGATAACAAGAGAAAGAATTTTGCTTCTCTATGGAATGAGGTCAGGGAGAGAATATTCATGCAATTGAAAAGGAGAGCTTGCCTTTTCCCAGATATCATGATTGGTGGTTGGGCTCATTGACTCTATTTTTATTTTCTTCTCTGTTTTTCCCTTTTTCATGTTTGATTCAAAGCTTGTTTTGAATCATTATTTTTGTTGTTCTTGCAATAAAACCTGGTAGGGGTCCAGTCAACCTCGCTGGCTTTGCCAAAAAAATAAACATATATATATATATATATATATATTCATTTAAATGTATTTGTTATTGTACTATTTTATTTTTCACATAATTAAATAAATATTTGCTGAATAAATAAATAACGTAGAATTTAAATTCAAACAGATATTTTACTCAAACAAATATTTTATTGCAATGTTGAATAGTACAAAAGTTGAGCTCTCACTATATAAACAAAATTTCAATTACAATACAATTTCAAGTTACAATACAATTTTTCACTATACAATCATTACATACATTTTCACCTCACTACAGATCACTCGTTTACCGGTATTTGTCTTCAACTGCATTCGAATTTGTATCCAGCATCTGAATTGTTTTCAAAATAAACATTGACGTAGTAGAATTGAAAAAGAAATATTTTTGCAGTGTAAAATAAAATGTGTTTTGAAAATATTATTTGCCTCGGTTATTTGAGTTGTTCGTTATCACATTTATCTTGAATTCATCATACACGAACAACTTGTGACATGTATAGAGTATCACTATATATGCCATAAGGCCGTGCACACCGATATACACTTGATAAAACAGTAGGGATAGGTGAGCACAGGGTCAAACTCAACCAAAAGCTTGGTTCAACTCAAGTGCAATACAAATAAAGTCATGATATGAGCATAAGGTCAAATCGGAGCCAAAGCTAGGTTCAAATCAGGTGCAATACAAAAATAAAAATAGAATGGTTATGTTTTAATGACTGGAACAAGCCTCAATTAAAAAATCAATGTGTACAGATGAAAACAACTCAACCATTCAAACTCAAGGCAAATGCAACAGACATGGGCATGAACATCACAAGTGCAGATTTCAGTTTTAATATTTCAGGCGAGTGTGAAGACCACCAGTGAAATAAAAGCCTAACAACTTAATGCAAACAAAGCAGTATCAAGACAACAAGAAGGTCGTAAGCACCTAAAAATAAACCAATGAACAAAGTACATTGAAGTCATGAACGAGTAAGCCAGACATCAGAGGCATGCATAAGACAACAAACTACATAGTGCAACAAACCCATACATACATACATACACACACATATGCATGTACACATGTATATATATATATATATGCTATGCATATGAATCAAAAGGCTAAACTAAACAATGATTATTCTTACTCAGTTTCAAGTATACATGAAGACTAGTCCAGACCTCACAACATGAAAGCATGACAATACATATGGCACCGTAGCAATGCAATGACCAGAGGCAACTCCAAGAAGACACACATGAACCAAACTTCAAATACAAGTTTAAAGCATGCTACATATTGCAATGAAGACTACAAGACCAAATACAACTTAAATTCAAGTATGTGGAACAAAACCAAGTGCAAACTAAAGTGAAACAAAGGACTTAGTAAACCAAACAGTATGTATGCAATAGCAAATACATAACAACCAGAATTCAACTGCAACTCTGAAAACCAATGAAAAAGAAAACTACATACATATGAAACATAGATGTATGCATACACTTGAAACCAGAATTGATGCCAATCTCTCACACGTACATGCATACATATATGTATGTGTATGTATGTATGTATGAAGACCATCAACCAAAGTGCAGACAAATTCCAAAATCAAGATGAAGTTCAAATAAAGACCAAAATGCAAAACCAAACAAATAAACACAAAAACCACATGCACATATGAGCAATTTCAGACAAGTGCACAAATCAAAGACTCAAATGTATCAAGCGCATCAAACAACAAGTGATCCAGGAGGAACCACATTGCAACAAGTCTCGACCAATTAATTATGCACATACATACATACATATATATGTATGTATATACATGTTTATATGTGCACTGTTACTAACAGTAGAAGCAAGTCCCCAGCCGAAGCACATAAACAAGTCTGGCCATAACAAGTAACATATATATGCAATCAGACCAGAAACAAGCGCAGTTGACAAAATATACATGCATATAAACCAAAGCTAATAGGGTACAAATACACTAGGACTAGAGAATACAAGAGACGACACGAAGTACATGTACATGTATACATATATATGTATACAATTATAACACTTCAATGAACCAGTCAACAAAGGCAAAATGAAGAAACACAATGGTGGAGTTACAGAAAAGTCATGGCAGTGTTCAAAAATTGTAAATAACAGTGAAGCAACATAATATAACACTAAACATCGGTCAAAAAATGAAGAATATCATGGTGAAAATTATCGTTTTGGATAACGCCACAGAAAAACAAATTCAAAGTGCCAAAATCAAAGAGGTCAATAGAGAAAAGAACGAAACCAAATCCAAAGCAAATGCAAGTCATGGTGACCAAGCAAGCATAACAGGAAAATATACGAATTGAAAAAGTCAGAAAACATCACCAACATTGGAGTACAAATCGAACGACCTAGCAAAATTGGCATATGAATTCAAACGATGTATTCAAACAATAATTTAAGGAACTAAGCCTTATAAATACCATTAACATCATCGACATTCAAAAGCATCGAGTTTAAGCATATCAACGAGAATAAATAAAGACCCATTTTTGTTCGATTCGAACTTGATCGAGAAGCAGCCATGAAGGAACGAAAGCAACAGACGATTCAAGCCTCATTTCTTATAAGCATACCACAAAGGTTTCAAGCATCATTTTTCAAGCGACTAATTAAACAAATCACGAAGCTCTAATTTGGAAGAGGGAAACAAGAACGCAGTAGAATATTTTTTTCATGAAATAAAGAAAAGGGAAGTCGGTTGAAGTATAGAAAGGAATTTTTTTTTTGAGCCGGCTATTTGTTTATTTGGGATTAAATTTTTAGGGATTTTTTTATTTTTAAATTGTAATTTTCTTTTTTCAAATTCTAATCTGTTTTTCTAGTCGTGTGACTAGGTTACGAACTACGAGGGTGTAGTTCGAGAATTTGCAACTCAGTGGCTGAGTTATTGTAGGTTTTGAGCTTAGAGTTAGGTTAGTCGATAGCGAGTGTCGCAAGTTTATGTGGTATCTGACTAATTAATTTCTAGTAGAAACCTTGGAGGCAGCACATGGGCAGGGTTTTGCCGAAGCTGGGTAAATCTGTGTTGTTCTATTTCTGCCTTTATTATTTTGCTATTATCGGTGCTGCAATTATTTTATATATTTCCACATTAAATTTTCATAATCATTAGCATCACCCTATTCAAACCCCTCAAGGGTGAAATTCGGTTCTACAAATGGTATAAAAAAATTGATTTTTTCAAAAAAAAAAAATTGTTTTTTAAAAATGGCATCTTGTAATAATACTTTTGCTGGGGGGTCAGTCTAAAGTTAGACCACCAATGTTCAATGCTGAATATGCTTACTGGAAAAATAGAATGATTTTTTTAAAAAAACCATTGATGCTTGGAATATTGTTGAGATAGGTTATAGGACACCAATTATAGTGATAGATAATCAAAACATTGAAAAACCGATGAATCAATGGACAGATCTAGAAAATAAAACGCAAAATTCTAATTCTAAAGCTATGAATTCTATTATATGTTCATTGAATCAAATTGAATTTAATCATTTCTCACATTGTCTAACCGCGTAGGGAATCTGGCAAATACTTGAAGTGACTCACGAAGGAACATCTCAAGTCAAAGAATCTCACCTTGCCATGCTTAGTAGCGAATACGAGAACTTCATAACGGCTAAGGATGAAAATGTCAAAGAGATGTATGGATGACTTTCCAATCTTGTATACAAATCAAAAGCTCTCGGAAAATCATACACAGAGTTGGAAATAGTCCCAAAAATCCTCAGAGTCCTTCCACAAAATTTTGAAGCAAAAGTTACTGCTATTCAAGAATCGAAGGATTTGAAACAGATTAAAGTCGAAGAACTTACTGGAAATCTCACCACTTACGAGCTAGAAATCAAATTCAAGGAAGAACGCAAAGGAGGTGATACACGAAAGAAATCAATAGCTCTTAAAGGACCAACGGAAAGTGCTAATGACGATGACAATGATGGAGAAGCTAAGCTGGTGCTACTAATAAAGAGATTTAAAAAGTGGACCACAAGTACGGAAATCCAACTCTAAATCAACAATCGAAAAGCAGAATAGTCAAAGTACTAGACAACTCAGAAGAGAAACTGATCATTTGTCACAAGTGCAATAAACCCAGACATATCAATTACAATTGTCCTCAGAATCGATTCAGCCAAGGAAAGAAACCGAAAAGGAGAAGTTTTGCAGTCACTTGGGATGAACTGATGAAGATGATAAAAGCACCGACAGTGAAAGTGAAAAAGGATATCCGTGCCTTCAAGGAGAAACAACCGACAGTGATGATGACGAGCCAAACGAGATATCAAAACTTACTCATTCGAAATTACTTATATATTTTCGCGAAGTAAATGGCTGTTTTGTAAGACTTAGGGAGATACACTAAAATTGAATCACAAAGAGATAGTTTGATAGAATTAAATAAATAACTCGATTAATTGGTTAAAAACTATCTAACAAGTGCCCTAAGTGTGATAAGTGTCCATCATTTGAAGTAGAGATTAAAAAAATAGAAATTAAAATTAAATCACTTGAAAATGAAATTCTGATCTTGAAAGAAAGTGAAAAGACGAGGAGAGAAAATTCTATTAAAAAGTGCACTCAATTATTGAATGAAAATGAATCTCTTAAAACACAAGTCCAATAATTGTCTACAAGTTTAGGAAAATTTTCCAAAGGAGAAAGATCGCTAAATATGCTATTAGGGAAACAAACTATTAATACTATTAGATAAGACTTGGGTATAATCAATCTGAATGTGTTAGAAGTGAAATTAATCAAGTAAATTAAAAGTACACAATTTGTGGATAAACTGGAGACAATCACGATAAATGTTGGCATAGACCCAAACATGTAAAAACCATACCAATTTGGGTTACAAAAGGCACGAATATAAAATCCGTTAAAGTCATACAAATCTGGGTGCCAACAGGAACAAATATAAATAGTCTAGGGTCTATACAAACATATTTTTCAAAATGTTTTGCCACTAATAACCATGGACCTATAAAAATAAATAGGTCACAAAATTCTTTTCTTGTGTAGGTGTGGCGGCAGGCTAAGGAACAACAACAGTGTTACCTGGATTCTGGCTATTCGAGGCATACGATGGGCAACAAATCAAAGTTCCTTAGCCTTGTATAAAGGTGACAGAATCACAATGGAAACAATAAAAGTTATCTGAAGGTAAAATAAGTAATGGTATATTTATCTTGAACGATTTATTACTGTGAAAATTTGCACCATAATCTGAATTAAATCTAAGAGTTATGTGATAAGGATATAAATGTTGATTTTGATTCTAAATTATGAAAATTCTTGGCCAATTATCTTTTTATGCCAAGAACACTATAAGTACCTCTAGGGTTTCTGAACTAGTTCATATTGATTCTTTGAACTAACGATATTGCAAGTTTAGTTGATAAGAGATATTGTCTTGTATTGGTTTTTAATTACTCTAGATATACGTGGATATATTTGTTTATCTTACCGCTTCTAGATCTGACACTACGTTCACTGTTTGTTTATTTGCACGGTTTCAATTCAAATTCAAAAGAATTTCATTTAAAGTTGTAAAAAGGATTTTAAGGAATTTGCTGTGACTTCATGATTTGGTCTATGATATCCAACGAATGAAAATCTTGAGTCTAAGAAATTCAGATGCAGATTAAGCTGGTAATCTAATTGATCTAAAAGGTACTAGTGGAACATGTTTTTCATTAGTTGCATCATATTTTCAAAGAAAATATCTACATATTTTTCACTTCAAATAACTTTCAATTAGCGGACATTTTCTTTTAAAACCCCTTCCATAAAATAGATTTTGTTGACCTTGCTTCATAGTAGTCATTTTAGAAAAAAAAAATTTATAATTATTTTTGGATTTGATCTTAAATGACTACATTAACCAATCTGACTTCCTACAGATTATCGAAAAGATAAATAGTGATTGAAAAAGTGATGAGTGCTGATATTAATCATATATTATAACTTGAGATAGTATATTTAGTAAATTTCTTTAAAAATTTAAACAAGATTTATAATAACTTCTGATGGGTAAAAGTTCCATGACCATCTCTATTTCTATCATATTTCTAACGACCATCACTCATTAAAATCCAATATAGTATGCCAATATGTGGTATTTTAAACAAGAAATTATTCGTTTTCATTTCATTTTATTTTTAGCAATAAAAACATCCAAAGTATTCACTCTCATTTAAAAGTCCCCACGGCTATGCATGGGTGAATTACTAGGAATTTTTAATTATGTGCTTTCATGCTCATTTAAAAGTCCTCACGGTTATGCATGTATGGAACACATATCAAGATTGATTATTAATAGACAAGTTGATTCTAATCCCATTTAAAAGTCCTCACAGTTATGCATGGTTAGAAGATGATTGAAATTCATTTTTTTTAAATTTGAGAATAATGCTAATCTCATTTAAAAATCATAACGGTTATGCATGGTTAGTAGATATTCAAATTCATGATATAAATATACCACAAATAGACACAACTATATGCTTTTATATGCTGACATCATCTCTATCACTCTAAAGTGGAATATGTGTCTAACAAAGTATTTATGATTTTGTTTGATTTTTTATTGTAATTTAATATTTATACTCGATTGGGAATTAATTTTGTATTAATGTCTATCGCTTTATCTCTATGTTTCTAATATTGTTACTCTTTTGCTGATAACAAAAGGAAGAGAGAAAAGTTAAGATTTTGGCAAATAAATGTCAAATATTTTATTTGCATCTAGGTTCATTTGCTTATTTTTATTTTCATGCATGTATGAAGGGGGAGCTTTGTTGTATAGAGGGAGCATTCAAATAGGGGGAGAAAATAGAGTTCATCAATGACCAAATACATTTAATAAATTTAAAATCTTAAATATATGTTTGTTATTGTCAAAAGAGAGAGATTGTTGAATATGCTAGTATATGATTTTTGTTTGATGATAATAAACATGTATTTAAGATTTTGAATTTATTTAATGCCTAGTATATGATTTTTGTTTGATGATAATAAACATATAAATATTCATTTAAATGTATTTGTTATTATACTATTTTATTTTTCATATAATTAAATAAATTTTGCTAAATAAAATAAATAACACAAAATTTAAATTCAAACATATATTTTATTCAAGCAATGATATGCACGTAATTGTGCATATATTTACATCCATATTTTATCTCTTTTTATTTAAATAATCATCATATTTGGGCATTTTAACATGTTTAAAACCAAAATTCAATTATTTCCAACCATCATATTATCATCTTCATTCAGGGGCAAAACAGACATTTTGTGCATGTGTCAATATAAGAATTATTACTTGGACATTTTTTGATAATTTTTATAGGAATTTGGATGCATATGGAAGAGGCTTATATGAAGATATATGCATGCACAAATGAATACAAAGGAAAGAAGAGGGAACTAATTCAAGCCATGAACATGGAGGACCCCACCCACTTACCTAAAAGTACAATTTGGAGCTAATGGACAACTAAGTGGAGGTTAAAGCTTCATGCAAAACAAATGATGGATTAATTAGTGGTTAATGGTTACTTGTTGGCCACACTTCCTAAAGGGCATTTTAGGTAGCCCCCTAAAAATAGAATTAGGGTTTTATGCATGTATATATAGCCCTCTTATGTATATGAAACTATCATCTACTCTTTCATTTTACTTAGGAAATTAAGAAATCAAAGTGTAAGCTCAATGTTCTATGAAATAAAAATGGCTTCCAAGCCTCTTTCTTCTCTCTTTTCTACATGCTTTTCTTTGTTTTATTGTTAATGTTTATTTCTATGCTCTCTTTTCCTTTATGTTCATAACTTAGATTTACATTTATGCAAGTAGTAAGTAGCTAATCTCTTTTGCTTTCTTTGCTTATTTTCTATTCACTTTTCTTTTTAATGTTGAAATTTGTTTGTGTTGCTTCAATGCGACAAATGAGTAGCTAAACCCCTTCAATTTAGGGGTGATGAAGCTCTCTAACTTTATGTAATTTCAACATTTTTATGATGTATGATCTCTTTGTTTATGCTTCATGAATGTGAATTTTGATGTAAGTTTATACAAGTGGGTTTTATAGCTTATATTGCTTTTGCAAATGAGCTATTCTTACTCAACATAAACACAATTTACATCAACATTTTCTAATTAATTTTTGATTATGAAATGAAAGTAAAAATGAAATTTGATGATCTATGTTACTAGTTACAATAGTAAATAGATCATACTTAAAATAGTTTTTGCTTTGGCTTCTTTTTCATGAGAATTGTAAGTGGTATAATTGTTGTATTACAGTTTGATGGTTTGAGTTATGTTAACTAATAGCATAAACAAACCATACTTATGATAAATGCAATGATTATTTCACTTAATATCAAAGTTAGAGATCATAAATTATGTGTTTGTTGATTTACAAAAATTTGAGAGTGGATTTGCCTCTAAATTGTTCTTTAGTCTAATAATTTTTGAATCATATTTTCTAGTGTTAGCCTCATAATTTCTAGTTAACAAATCCTCTTCGACTTTGGTATAATTTGATTGAATAGAATTTTAAAATCATCAATTCCCTGCGGATCGACCCGTATTCGCCGCGTGCTACATTCGTACACCGTGCGCTTGCGGTATAAATTTTATTTCAAAATTCGTTCGACGGTTTGTAAACCGATAGAATTTCCGTCGACGAACAAGTTTTTGGCGCCGTTGCCGGGAAATTGCTTTGATTTTTGATTTTCTATTCTTCGAATTAGTTTTCTTTTGATTATATTGTGTGTTTGTTTTATGTGTTGAGTGCATTTATTTAAAAAAAAAAGTTTATTGTGTGTTTGATTTGTGCTTGCATTTGTTTGTGTGTTTGTAGTTTTTCAATTTGCATTTGCAATTCTCTTTCTGTTTAAAAAAAAAGAAAAAGAAAAAAAGAGCATACATAATTTTTAAAACAAAAACAAAACATTTTCTTTTTCAATTTTCTTTTTACAAATTTCTGTTACAACTATATGCTACATTTGCAACTTTCTGTTACATTATTTACACTGCATATACATTTTCAAAACTGTTGTTGCCTGCCCTTCTCCACAACAAACTGCCTCTAACTTCCTTCAAAATCCACATCCAAACATCCATATTTACTGCAACAGTTGTGCACACCATCTTCTGCCTTCCATACTTTCATTCACATCATCTTTAATCTTCACTGCTTGCCCACCCATACATCAGTTCACCACCTTTCTTCACATCATACTGCCTCTTCACCACCATCATCTCATTTGCACAACCAAAACCATTCACAACAACAACTCCATTCACATCACTGGAAAACATCATCACCGCGGCCATCCACTGAGCCTCAGCCATTCAACCATCTCCAGCCTCTACGGACACAGTTCCATATCCCTCCACTTCAGTTCAAAAGCATCATCACACTTTTGCATTTCTGCATCCCCCACTAACTAGTCCCCTGCAGCCATCACACATCCCAGCCAAAATCTCTACACATCCCTTGCCTCTGACCCGCGACCTCCCTCTCCATCAATTATTGATAAGCACCCAAGTCGCGGCAACCCCAAAGCAACTTCGAGAACCCACCACGCAAACCCTCTTCACCACCAAAATCAACCTCAACCTCTCCCAACAGCAGTGCAACACTGAAATTACCCCAAATCCCCACCACATTTCCTCTGACCACCATCTATCTACTGTCAATTGCCATATACCATACTTCATCCATATACCATATGACTACACTTCATCCATATACCAGATACATCTTCAAACTACCACAATTCAACCCCTACCACTACCATTACCAAACACGGCACAGTCCCCTGTAGCAGTTTTCACTTCTACTACAAACATCACCCATAGCAGCTCCATTACAACTCCAATTGATCATCATAATCATACACGTACCTGCTACTGCTGTATTCAGGCATCAAACTGCTCTTGCCAAGACCATAACTCTGCTGTGCTTTCCATCACCCTTTACTGCTGTGCTTTCCATCAACCAAATTCTCACCATCAACCCCCATTGCCAGTCAAGACCCAAACCAACCATTTCCAATCCCCAAGTCCACTCGTGAGCATCCTCAAAATCCAAACTCTAGAGCGAATCTAATCGAATTCGAACAACCCAAACCCAAATTGAATTCGCCTGAATCAATTCCCTGAAACCCGATTCACCAATTTCCATAGTGCCTCCTTCCTGCATCAAATAACCAACTGCAATCTCTGACCATTGCCTTCTCCACGAATTCAAAACTCCTCAACTCGAATTCCTGAACAATCAACAACAATCGCTCCTCAATCCAACCTTGCAAACTCCACCCAAACTCCGAAACCCGCAACGCCTTACTCAACTCGAACCAATACCCAAAAAAAAAACAACGGAAGGAGAAAAGATTTGGTTGTGAAAATAAATTCGAACTGGGATTGAGGAAGAAGAGGAATAAGCTGTGGATTTTGTGCTGTGGTTTATCACGTGGTCTTCAAATATAAAAAAAAAAAACTTGTTTTGTTTGTTTTAAAGTGGGCCGGTGTCTTTTGTTCGGGCTTGGTTTCATATAGAAATCTTCCTTTGAATTAGTTTGAGTTTTAGATTTGTTTGAATTGTTTTATTCTTTTATTAAAAAAAAGGTTTCCCTTATTGTTTCATTTGTATTGGTTTGGTTTTGAATTGCTTTGAGTATTTGTTTTGTTTTATCACATTTATTCATTTTGATTTTCCATTTGTTTTAGTTTCCTTTCAAAAAAAAAAATATTTTTTTTAGTAAAACCCTACTTTTAAGTTTCCTTTCAAAAAAAAAAACAAAAAAAAAAGTTTGTTTAGTGAAGATTATGAATTTTTTGGGGCATGTGAGTGTTTGATTTTAGTGTGTCTTCTTTTGTATTTTATTGTTTTGTTTAATTTCTACCGAAAAAAAACAATTGTCATAGAAAAACTTGTTTTGTTTTGGTTCTTTTGTTTCAATAGTTTTGGTTTTACTTTGTTTAGTTTCTCCTTTGATATACAAAAAAAAAACAAATAAGTTTCTTTTTGCTTTGTTTGAAAATCTTTTGTTTTGTTTCTTTTGTTTTGTTTCCTTTGATTTCAACAGTTGTGTTATCTTCCTTTGTTTTATTTCGTTCGATATATAATTGTTTTTTTAAATATATCTTGTTCTTCATTTCAGGTTGCCAAAGCAGAAATTCAAAAGGGAAAAGTGTTTGCCAATAAATAAACTGCTTTGCTTTGCTAAGAAAAATCGCCGCTAAAAAAAAATATTGCTAAAATAATCTGCACGCTCTGGTATTGTGCTTCCGTCTTTATTCGCATTGTTGGTTGCTTGCATTTGCATTAAAAAAAAAATCCAAAATCACAAAAACCAAAAACAAACTTCATTTTAGTTGCATTGTTAATACACATTTAATTTCTTGTTTTGCATTCATCTCATCTTATTTTCTTTTCTAAGGGCAATACCCCAATTCACATAAGGTGAGGCATTTCGTCACCCTTTCCTTAGCCCACAAACGCATTTCATCGTAGAATTTGACTAATAATAAAGGTTAGACGTTGGACCTAAGTGTGTCACGAGCTCACTTACGACTTAATTGTATGTTCACAATTGTTTTATTTGAACAATTTTATTTCTTGGTGTCTAGGCTACGGCAGAGTAATAACCAGTTATAAAAATTACGGTGATACGTAAATATTATACTGGTTGTTCCTCTGAAGGTACTTAAACCTTCGGCTGCATTGCTACGGTGATTCGTGGTGCACCGATAACTCCTGTCCGTTACCTGGCTGAGAAATATTTTTGTTGATTTAAGACAAAGTGTGATTATACAATTTTGGGTTAGGAGCTACTAAGGACAGAAAATTGTACTTAAGTCCTTTGCATTCATTTAGTTGCATTGGTTCATGCATATTTAAAAAAATAATTAAAAAATCCAAAATCCAAAAAAAAAAATTGTAAATTTTAACTTGATTTTTCATTCAAAAAAAAATCCTTTTCTTTCTTTCCTTTGAAAATATTCAATCAAAAACAAAAACCCAAAAAAAATGTATATAATCTTTTCAAAAAGAAAAAAAAAATTTGAAAAACAAAAATCAGTTTCCATTTTTTGAAGAAAAAAAAATCTTTTTGGTAAATATTTGAAAATTCAAAAAACAAAAAAAAATACAAAACCAAAAACATATAAAAAAATTTTGAAAACCAAAAACAAAATAAAAATTAAACTTTTCTTTTGAAAATAAATCTCACTTGTTAAATAGTTTTCTCCCTTGTAAAAAAAAAATTCAAAAAAAAACACGTTTTCAAATCTTCTTTCACTCCCTAAACTCAGTTCTAACTCCTTTCTCTTCTCGACTTTCACTTGTGCATGAGAACTTGGACTCGTGACACAACAACGAATCGTTGGACTCGCGACCCTTCTACAAACCGTTTAACTCGAACAGACGATCCTCCTGAAATGGCGAACGAAAACGCCCCTCGAACTCTTATGGATAGAATCTTTCCCGATAGAGTTTCTATTCCATCTTGCATCACGTTACCCGCCCCTACGGGTAACCATTTCGAAATCCATTCGAACCATATTGCCACGCTTCCAAAATTTGGCAATTTTGAGCACGATGATCCATATATCTTTTTGACTAAATTCAAACAAGTTTGTGCAACCATTAAACTCCAACAACTTTCTGATGACGGAATCAAACTTCAATTAATCCCATTTGCTCTTACGGATACGCTGAAAAATGGTTGTACAGTTTACCTTCGAACTAAATTAAAACGTGGGAAGAATTTGTAAAAGCTTTCTTAAAAAGTTCTACTCCTTGGAAAAAACAAGTAAAATTAGAAACGAAATTGTAAATTTTCATCAATTCAAGGGTGAACCATTTGGAAAATATTTTGAAAGATTCAAAGAGCTTTTGATAAAATGTCCACACCATAACTTTGAAAAATGGACGATTTGCCAAATCTTATACGATGGACTAGAAAACAGCTCACGAACGATGCTCGAATCAATGTGCCAAGGCAATTTTCTTGCCCAACATCATGATGATGCTTGGCAATTTCTTGAAAACCTCGCTGAAAAGTAGTCCCAATGAGAACTCTCGAACGAAATCAATCTGCTCACGATCGAGTGCACACTCGATAGGATCTTCTGTTGCTTTGGAAGCAAAGATCGATGCAATGATTAAAAAATTTGATAACGTTTTCTCATCGAATCAATTGAACCAAGCTTCCCAACCGATGTGTTATAAATGCAATGATCCTAATCATATAGCCGATCAGTGTCCCAACTCTATCGAACAAATCAATGCTTTCAATAAAGCCAAAAACGACCCATTTTCTCCAACGTACAACCCTGGTTGGAGAAATCATCCGAATTTTGCGTGAAGCCAAAACAATCCCAACACAAATACGGTTCGTCCCAATTTTCAAGCATTTCCGAATAATGTTTCGAATCCTCCCTTTCAGCCCAATAATTTTAAACCAAACCTTGCGGGCCCGTCTCATAATCAACCACAACAACCAAATTTTCCACCAAATTCTGCTCATCCTCCACAAGACGATAAACGTTTAACTTCGCTTGAGAAAACTCTTGAAACGTTGGCTAAGGCAACCACTCAAAGCCTTCAATCAAACAGCAATTTGCAAAATTTATTGACTTCATATATGCAAAACACAAACCAATGGATTGCAAAACTCGAAATGCAAATGAGTCAATTAGCCACGCCTGTAAGTGAACGTGAACGAGGAACATTCCCAAGCCAGCCCCTTCCAAATCCCAGAAATCAAAATGCAAATTCAAATCAAGCCCATGTTGTTCAAGATAGCAACGTCACCCAGTTGAATGCTATCACAACTCTCCGTTCTGGTAAACAAATCGATAATCAAGTCGTTAATTCAAACGATTTACCGGAAACTTTTCTCGACGCTTCTAAAACAACGAACGACTCAGAACTGAACTTGGAGCCAAATGTCGAATCGAACGACAATCAAAATTCTTCTTCTTCTACTCGAGTAGACCCACCTACCGAGTATCGTGTTCCATTTCCACATCGTCTTCGACCAAAGAAACACTCGAACCAAATGGAAAAGATGTTGGAAATTTTTAAACAAGTAAAAGTGAACATCCCGCTTCTTGACATCGTTCAGCAAGTCCCCACTTACGCGAAATTTCTTAAGGACTTGTGCACCAAAAAATGACACACTCAAGTACCCAAAAAAGTCTTCTTAGCCGCTAGTTTGAGTGAAGTCTTGTCCCAATCCATGCCCGTTAAATACAAAGATCCTGGCTGCCCTACGATATCGTGTACAATTGGAGACAAGACGATTAACAAATGTTTGATAGACTTAGGCGCGAGTGTCAACTTGATTCCATACTCCGTGTACGAACAATTAGGCTTAGGTGAGCTCAAACCCATGAAAGTTACGCTTCAGTTTGCTGATCGTTCCATTAAGAAGCCCGTGGGAGAAATCGAAGACGTGCTCATTATAGTAGGGCAATTTATATTCCCCGTTGACTTTATCGTTCTCGAAACACAACCCGTGACGAATCCCTCGATTCAAATTCCATTGATTTTAGGCTGACCATTCTTAACCACCTCAAATGCCTTAATCAATTGTCGTAACAGAGCAATGAAAATATCTTTTGGAGATATGACTTTGGATCTTAATATTTTCAATCTTGAAAGCCAATTGAATGAACCTTGTGACCAAACGTTGGAAGCTAGTGCCATTCACGAAAAGGTTGAAAACGAACCACTTGATCTTAACGATGAATGTGAGGCCGAGTATGAAAAATTGTTTCACAAAATTCCCAATGATATTGAATACACTCTTCCTTTTGAATCGCTTCCAGTTGAGTCCGAATCTCAACCCAATTCTTCGATCAAAAAAATTCCAAAGTTGGACCTCAAACCGCTTCCCGACCACCTTAAGTACGCATACTTAGGTGAAAATGAAACTTGTCTTGTCATCATTTCTAACAATCTTTCTTTTGACCAAGAAGCTTCTCTTCTCTCTATCCTTTCGAAAAATAAGGAAGCAATGGGATTGTCGATTTCCGATATAAAAGGAATTAGTCCCGCTATGGTTCAACATCGCATCCATTTAATCGATGATGCCAAGCCTGTTCGTGACGCGCAACGAAGGCTTAATCCAAAAAATGAAAGATGCGGTGCGTGATGAAATTCTTAAACTTCTCGACAACGGAATCATTTACCCAATCTCCGATAGTTCATGGGTTAGCCCAATTCACGTTGTACCGAAAAAGTCCGGGCTAACCGTTGTCAAGAATGATTCAAACGAGCTTATTCCAACTCGTACTCAAACGGGTTGGCGTGTTTGCATTGACTATCGAAAACTAAATGCCGCAACACGTAAAGATCACTTTCCTCTTCCTTTCATTGACCAAATGCTCGAACGTTTAGCCGGCCATGAATTTTACTGCTTCCTTGATGGTTATTCTGGATATAACCAAATTCCAATCGCTCCCGAAGATCAAGAGAAAACAACTTTCACATGTCCCTTCGGTACTTTTGCTTATCGACGTATGCCATTCAGACTATGTAACGCCCCTGCGACTTTCCAACGATGCATGGTTGGCATCTTTTCCGACATGATTGAACGCTTTCTAGAAGTTTTTATGGACGATTTCTCTATCTTTGGTGATTCTTTTTTCCAATGTCTACATCACCTTGAGTTGGTTCTGAATCGATGTAAAGAAAAACATTTGACTTTGAATTGGGAAAAATGCCACTTTATGGTCAAACAAGGCATAGTCCTTGGACATATCATCTCAAATAAAGGCATTTAGGTAGACAAAGCAAAAATCGATGTCATTGAAAATCTATCCATTCCCAAATCTGTTAAGGACATTCGATCATTTCTAGGACACGATGGCTTTTACCGTCGTTTTGTGAAAGACTTTAGCAAAATCGCCTGTCCTTTGACGACCCTTCTTGGAAAAGACGTTCCTTTCGATTTTAACTCTGATTGTATCTCTTCTTTTGAACTTCTTAAGAGAGAACTCATTTCTACCCCAATCATTTGCACACCCAATTGGTATCTTCCTTTCGAAATAATGTGTGATGCTTCGAACTTTGCCGTTGGTGCTGTCTTGGGACAACGCATCAACAAGATCCTTCATGTCATTTACTACGCGAGTATGACCTTGAACGACGCTCAACTCAACTACACAACAACCCAAAAAAAGCTTCTAGCTGTCGTTTTTGCGCTTGAAAAGTTTCGACCTTACTTGATAGGTTCACACATTACGGTTTACACTGACCATTCTGCGCTTCGATATCTCTTCGCTAAAAAGGATGCTAAATCCCGTTTGATCCGTTGGATCCTTTTACTTCAAGAATTTGACCTTACAATCAAAGACAAAAAAGGATCCGATAATGTCATAGCCGATCACTTATCTCGTCTTCCGAATGCACCATCTTCCTTGCCGATCAATGAAAACTTCCCCGATAAACAACTTCTTTCGATTTCTATCGATCCATGGTACGCTGATACAGTGAACTACTTAGTCACTAAAGAAACTCCCTCATCTTGGTCCAAACAGGACAAATGTAAATTCATGTCCCAAGTGAAATATTTCTATTGGGACGATCCATACTTGTTCAAATATTGTCCCGACCAAATCATCCGACGTTGCATTCCGGATAATGAGATACGGAGTGTTCTTTCATTTTGCCACGATCAAGCGTGCGGTGGACATTTCGGTCCTCGAAAAACTGCGGAAAAAGTGCTTCAGTGTGGTTTGTATTGGCCTTCTCTTTTCAAAGACTCGTTTGAATTTTGTAAAACTTGTGATCGATGTCAAATGCTTGGACGAATTTCTCGACGAGATATGATGCCTTTAAACCCCATTTTTACGATCGAAATCTTTGATGTATGGGGTATCGACTTTATGGGACCTTTTCCAAATTCTTTTGGAAACTTGTATATCCTTCTCGCTGTCGATTACGTTTCAAAATGGGTCGAAGCCGTTCCTTGCAAAACCAAGGACCATAGAATTGTTGTGAAATTTCTCAAAGAAAACATCTTTTCGAGGTTCGGCACACCTCGCACAATAATCAGTGATAACGGAACCCATTTTTGCAACCGTTCTTTTGAAACCTTAATGAAAAAATACTCGATAACCCACAAGTTATCCACTCCGTATCATCCTCAGACTTGTGGCCAAGTTGAAGTTTCAAATCGATAAATAAAACAAATCTTGGAGATAGCTGTCAATAAAAAAAAAAGATTGGTCTTAGAAATTGATCGACGCGCTTTGGGCTTACCGTACTACTTTTAAAACTAACCTTGGAATGTCCCCATTTCGTTTAGTTTACGGTAAAGCTTGCCATTTACCCGTTGAAATTGAACACAAAGCGTTGTGGGCAATAAAAAACTTAAACTTGGATCATGAAAAAGCTGGCGAAAATCGAAAACTACAACTCAACGAACTAGAAGAACTTAGGAATGACGCATATGAAAATGAGAAAATTTACAAAGAAAGAACCAATGTTTTTCATGACAAGTCAATCCTAAGAAAAAAAAAATTCGCCTAACCAGAAAGTTCTTTTATATGACTCAAGACTTCATTTATTCCCTGGGAAACTTAAATCAAGGTGGACTGGACCATTTGTGGTACGAACTGTTTTTCCACATGGTGCCATAGAAATTGAAAACCCAAAGGATGGATCGATTTTCAAAGTCAACGGTCATCGGTTAAAACCCTTCTTGGAATTTCCCGGTAACCAAGAGGAGAGCTCATGATCCTTCATGAGCCAAGCTACGTCTAGTAAGAATGTTAACCCCATTTTGTAAATATGTACATATTTTCCCCATTACACTCATTATATCATGCATCGACTGTGGGGACACAGTCAAAATTAAGTGTGGGGGGGAGTCTCATTTTCATTTTTTCTTTAAGTTTTCATGGAATTTTTGAATTTTCATTTTCTTCAAAAAAAAATCTCAAAACTCCTAAATCTCAAAAAACATTTTCTTTTTACCATTTTGATTTATTTTTGAAGAAACACTATGGGATAAGTATAAGTTTTGGTTAGTAAATTGAAATTTTTGAAAATTTATTTGTCTTAACAAAAAATAAAAATAAAGTTTGCTTACAAATAACAATGGTTTTACTAGTATATAGGAAGGTTCATCTATGTTAATTATGAAGTATGTTCTAATTGAAAATCTTTGTTTAAAAAGTGGTAAATTTAAAGTAAGGATATAACTTTTTTGTCTTCTAAGTTAAATGGTGCTAAGATGGTTTTGCAAAACTCTCTCTCTCTCATAAAAATATATATATATATATATAATACAAAATAATAACATCTAAAGTATTCACTCTCATTTAAAAGTCCTCACGGTTATGCATGGGTGAATTACTTGGAATCTTTGATTATGTGCTTTCATACTCATTTAAAAGTCCTCACGATTATGTATGTATGGAACACATACCCAAAAAAAAACAGACTTAATAAAAACCACCTACGGTCGATAGGTGTATGCACGAAAGTGTGTGCACTCGCCATGCTCTGTACTCCCCTCATATAAGCCCGAAAGGCAGTGCATGGGTAGTATATCTGGCCTCAGTTTACCTGAGCTAGGTGTGTAATTTTTCTTGCAAATAATGAGAGAGCAAGCAATTGAAATCCTAGCACTATTTTAACTTGTTTGATTTAACTTGTTATTGAAAAGAAATGAAAATACCACTTTAATAAACTTTGATAATCAACTAAGGATCCATTTCATAATTACATTGAGTTATCAACCGAAATAACTAGCCAAACTATGGTCTATCTGTTATGACAACTTGATTTTCATTGGAAATTTTGACGAGTAAAATTTTCAAGACAATGACCAAACTTGTATTTAACTTATTCGTGTCAATTTAAAAATAAATTCTTCATTTGTAAATATTTTCGAAAACTCGCATTCATCTCTTTGTAAATAAATCTTGCATTTTGTAAATATTTTCATCCTGCATTTGGATTTTGTGGGTAGTATCTGCTGAAAACCCTCACGAGACAACACTCGTCCTACTGGGGACACCCAGAGGTTTAACGGCTTGTTGCATACGCTCAATGCAATCGTGCTCCCTACGAAAACGGATTTATCTTAGTTTTCCTTTATTCGAGGACGAATAAAAAGATAAGTGTGGGGGTATTTGATATGCACGTAATTGTGCATATATTTACATCCATATTTTATCTCTTTTTATTTAAATAATCATCATATTTGGACATTTTAACATGTTTAAAACCAAAATTCAATTATGTCCAATCATCATATTATCATCTTCATTCAGGGGCAAAACGGTCATTTTGTGCATGTGTCAATATAAGAATTTTTACTTGGACATTTTTTGATAATTTTTATAGGAATTTGGATGCATATGGAAGAGGCTTATATGAAGATATATGCATGCACAAATGAATACAAAGGAAAGAAGAGGGAAATAATTCAAGCCATGAACATGGAGGACCCCACCCACTTACCTAAAAGTACAATTTGGAGCTAATGGACAACTAAGTGGAGGTTAAAGCTTCATGCAAAACAAATGATGGATTAATTAGTGGTTAATGGTTACTTGTTGGCCACACTTCCTAAAGGGCATTTTAGGTAGCCCCCTAAAAATAGAATCAGGGTTTTATGCATGTATATATAGCCCTCTTATGTATATGAAACTATCATCTACTCTTTCATTTTACTTAGGAAATTAAGAAATCAAAGTGTAAGCTCAATGTTCTATGAAATAAAAATGGCTTCCAAGCCTCTTTCTTCTCTCTTTTCTACATGCTTTTCTTTGTTTTATTGTTAATGTTTATTTCTATGCTCTCTTTTCCTTTATGTTCATAACTTAGATTTACATTTATGCAAGTAGTAAGTAGCTAATCTCTTTTGCTTTCGTTGCTTATTTTCTATTCTCTTTTCTTTTTAATGTTGAAATTTGTTTGTGTTGCTTCAATGCGACAAATGAGTAGCTAAACCCCTTCAATTTAGGGGTGATGAAGCTCTCTAACTTTATGTAATTTCAACATTTTTATGATGTATGATCTCTTTGTTTATGCTTCATGAATGTGAATTTTGATGTAAGTTTATACAAATGGGTTTGATAGCTTATATTGCTTATGCAAATGAGCTATTCTTACTCAACATAAACACAATTTACATCAACATTTGCTAATTAATTTTTGATTATGAAATGAAAGTAAAAATGAAATTTGATGATATATGTTACTAGTTACAATAGTAAATAGATCATACTTAAAATAGTTTTTGCTTTGGCTTCTTTTTCATGAGAATTGTAAGTGGTATAATTGTTGTATTATAGTTTGATGGTTTGAGTTATGTTAACTAATAACATAAACAAACCATACTTATGATAAATGCAATGATTATTTCACTTAATATCAAAGTTAGAGATCATAAATTATGTGTTTGTTGATTTACAAAAATTTGAGAGTGGATTTGCCTCTAAATTGTTCTTTAGTCTAATAATTTTTGAATCACATTTTCTAGTGTTAGCCTCATAATTTCTAGTTAACAAATCCTCTTCGACTTTGGTATAATTTGATTGAATAGAATTTTAAAATCATCAATTCCCTACGGATCGACCCGTATTCGCTGCGTGCTACATTCGTACACCGTGCGCTTACGGTATAAATTTTATTTCAAAATTCGTTCGACGGTTTTCTAAACCGATAGAATTCCCGTCGACGAACAAGCAAATATTTTATTAAAATATTGAATAGTACAAAAGTTGAGCTCTCACTATATATATAATACAATTTCAAATTACAACACGATTTTTCACTATACAATTGTTACATACATATGCACCTCACTACATATCACTCATTCACTCATATTGATCTTCAACTGTATTACAATTTGTATCCAGCATCTGAATTATCTGCAAAGTAAACACTGATGCAGTAAAATTGAAAAAGAAATATTTTTGCAACGTAAAATAAAATGTGTTTTGAAAATATTATTTGCCTCAGTTATTTGAGTTGTTTGTCATCATATTTATTTTGAATTCATCATATACGAACAGCTTGTGACATGCATAGAATATCACTGTACATGCCATAAGGCTGTGCACACCGATATACACTAGAGAAAATGCAGGGACATGTGAGTACAAAGTCAAACTTAACCAAAATCTAGGTTCAACTCAAGTGCAATACAAATAAAGTTACAATATGAGCACAAGGTCAAACCAGAGCAAAAGCTAGGTTCAACATAGGTGCAATACAAAAACGAAAATAGAATGGTCAAGTTTTAATAATTCGAACAGGCCTTGACCAAAAATTCAATGTCCACACATGAAAACAACCAACCATTCAAACTCAAGGCAAGTGCAACAGACATGGGCATGCACATCACAAGTGTAGATTTCAATTTTAACATTTCAGGCGAGTGTGAAGACCACCAGTGAAACAAAAGCCCAACAACTCAATATAAACAAATCAGTATAAGGCAACATGAAGGTCGCAGGCACAAGAAAATAAACCAGTCAACAAAGTACATTGAAGTCATGAACGAGTAAGCCAGACATCAGAGGCATGCCCAAGATAGCAAACTACATGGTGAAACAGACCTAAACATACACACACACACACATATGCATACACACATGTATACCTATATATGCTATGCACATGAATCAAAAGGCTAAACCAATCAATGATTATTCTTACTCAGTTTCAAGTATACATGAAGACTAGTCCAGAGCTGACAACATGAAAACATGACAATACATATGGCACCGGAGCAATGCAATGACCATAGGCAACTCCAAGAAGACCACACATGAACCAAACTCAAAAACCAAGTTTAAAGCAAGTTACATATTGCAATGCAGACTATAAGACCAAATACAACTTAAATTCAATATATGAAACAAAACCAAGTGCAAACTCAAGTGAAACAACGGACTCAGTAAACCAGACAGTATGTATGCAACAGAAAATACATAACAACCAGAATTCAATTGCAACTCTGAAAACCTATGAAACAGAAAACTACATACATATGAAACAGAGATGTATGCATACACGTAAAACCAGAATTGATGCCAATCTCACACACGTACGTACATACATACACGTGTGTGTGTGTATGAAGACCATCAATCATAGTGCAGACAAATTCTGTAATCACGACGAAGTTCAAATGAAGACCAAAATGCAAAACCAAACAAATAAACACAACAACCACATGCACGTATGAGCGATTTTAGACAAGTGCACAAATCAAAGATTCAAATGTATCAAGCACATCAAACAAAAAGTGATCCAGGAGGAACAACATTGCAACAAGTCTCGACCAAGCAATTATACACATATATATGTATGTATGTACATGTTTATATATGCACTATTACTAACAGTAGAAGCAAGTCCTCAGCCAAAGTACATAACAAGTCTGGCCATAACAAGTAACATATATATGCAACCAGACCAGAAACAAGAGCAGTCGACAAAATGTACATGCATATAAACCAAAGCTAACAGGGTACAAATGCACAAGAACTAGAGAATACAAGAGATAACATGAAGTACATACACATGTATACATATATGCATATATATGTATATAATTATATCAGTTCAATGAACAAGTCAACAAACGAAAAATGAAGGAACACAATGGTCGAGTTATAAAAAATCAAGGCAGTGTTCAAAGATCGTAAACAATAGTGAAGCAACACAATATAACAACGAACATCGGCTAATGAATGAAGAATATCATGGTGAAAATTATTTGTTTGAATAATGTCATAGAAAAGAAAATTCAAAGTGCCGAAATCAAAGAGGTCAATAGAGAAAAGATCGGAACCGAATCCAAAGAAAATGCAAGCCGTGGTGACCAAGCAAGCATAACAAAAAAATATATGAATTGAAAAAGTCAGAAAACATCACCAACATTCGATTACAAATCGAACGGCCAAGCAAAATTAGCATACGAATTCAAATGATTTATTCGAACGATAATTTAGGGAATTAAACCCCATAAATACCATTAAAATCATCGGCATTCAAAAGCATCGAGTTCAAGCATATCAACAAGGATAAATAAAGGAAATTGCATACCGGTTTTTGTTTGATTCGAACTCGATCGAGAAGCAGCCGCAAAGGAATGAAAGCAACAGACGATTCGAGCCTCATTTATTAGAAGCATACTAGCATAGGTTTCGAGCATCATTTTTCAAGAGGCGACTTCAACAAATCACGAAGCCGTAATTTTGAGAGAGGGAAACGAGAACACAATAGAATATATTTTTTCACGAAATAAACTGAAGTATAGAAAGGATTTTTTTTTGAGCTTGCTCTTTTTTGATTTGGGATTAAACTTTTGGGGCTTTTTTATATTTTTTAAATCATAATTTTCTTTTTTCAAATTCTAGTGTGTTTTTCTAGTCGTGTGACTAGGTTACGAACTACAGTGGTGTAGTTCGAGAATTCGCAACTCAGTGGTTGAGTTGTGGCAGGTTTCTAGCGTAGAGTTAGGTTAGTCGATAGAGGGTGTTGCAAATTTACGTGTGCAAGCGTTTGATTGCTTAATTTATAGTATAAATTTTGGGGGCAACACGTAGGCAGGGTTTTGCCAAAACTGGATAAATATGTATTTATGCCTTCATTATTCTGCTATTACCGGTGTCGTAATTATTTTATATATTTCCGCAATAAATTTTGATAATTATTAGTATCACCCTGTTCACCCCTCTCTAGGGTGAAATTCTATCGTATAGAATATACATAACTTTGCGGGTTATAAAGAATGCAAAAAACAAGAAGCAAAGATTACAACCTTTTCTTAAGTACCGTCATAATTAAAATTTTGATATAATTTTTGATGAGTAGATTACTTCTCGCTTTTATGTATTACTGTAATGAAACTCTTAATATCCATTGAAGATGTAATTGCAATGTGCAATATTGTTTTGAAACACCAAAATGAAAGCACATATAGTGTTTTTCATAAATGTAGCAAACATGGTGCATAAAATGCAAATCATATTTGGAAGAAACAATCTTGGAAAAATTGATTGTATCAAAGACAATTATTTATAAATAACAGAGGTATTTGCATACATTCTCTGTTGTAAAAATTCAAGTTTGGTTGTTATATTGGTGAATAATCTATATTAGATTTGAATACATATAACCCATATTGATTTAACATAGAAACAAGCATATGAAAATAACAACAGAAGGCGTACCTGAATCCATCGATTCTTAATTGATGTAAAGATTAATTTGGATTAGATCTTCCACATTGACACAAACTTAGACCTGTAAATTCTCTTTAGAAGAAGGTGGAGAAAATATGATAAGACTTGTGTAATTTGGGGACCATAACCTCATATATATAGTTTGTGACAGTTTTCAGTTTGGCCCTTCAACAAACTAAAATTGTCACTTCGGTATCCACACGTTATAATTTTACATGACGAATATACCACTTAAGTCTTCATTTGTTTATTCCAAAAATAGATCACGTAATTAAACTTAATTATAAAATATCCCACGCATTCAAACATTAAAATATTTGGCCCCGTTATGTTGAATTATTCCAACAATCTCCCCATGGGCCACATATGTAACTTTATAGAATGTATTCAACTTTATGAGCTCTTAAATAGCTATCGTGATAATATGGTATATTCAAAACAATCTTGTCCATTGATAGTGTTAACATAGAACCAAAATGGCTTTCATTACTGTTTTTGTAACTAAACCCGTCAATGGTCACAGATATCAGTACAATCAAACAACATAGATCAATCATGTATGCGTAGCATGGAAATTATATGATATGTGATCTTTACATATCTATTTCATACTGGTCCTGCTTTACTTTAATGAGATCAAAATTCCATATAATATTTATAAACACTTGAAGTGCAAAAGAAAACTTTATATTTGATCAGAAAAACCAAAGCATGTTCATAATCGAAATATAGAGCAGTGTTGTGAAATAAGTGACTACGTACAAACTCCTCTTAAACCAAAATATCCTTACATAAAAGATATACCCATTTTAGCAACATGCTCATGAAAGACCTTAGGTGGTACTCCTTTTGTAAGCGGATCCGCTAGCATGGAATTTGTCCCAATTTTCTCTATGGATATTAACCTATTCTGCACTCTCTCCTTTACGAATAGAAACTTGTTATCAATGCAATTTGACTTGCTTGAGCTTCTATTGCTATTAGAATATAATATTGCTGTGATAACCTGAATATTGGAAGTATCTATAATTGATAATTAACTGGGTTAAATAATAGAAATACTGAATTATAGACTGAATCGATGAATCTGATAATAGATATTTATATCTGGATAAATATTTATTTGATATATATCAATATAATACTTAAATTTGACAAATTATTCTTTTAAAAATAATAATTTATATATATATATATAGATATAAGCAGATTTTGAATAGAAAATTTTATTATTATCAAAACAAATATAAAAATGTGTTTGTTTAATTATAAATATGTGAGTGGATTTTAAATGGAATTTGAATTTGAAATTCAATGAACAAATGTCTTAAAATGAATTGGTTTTAATATATATGAGAAGGTTTTTTTTTCTTTTTTCATATGTAAATTAGGTTCAAAATTATTTCCTTAAAGGTTATATATAAATACAAATAAAAGAAAAGTAGAAATATAAATTTATAACACACACATATATATAAATATAATATAAGTAATATAAAGGATATATATTATATAATAACTATTCTCATGCTAAAAACAAGTAAAGTAACAAATGTAAATCATTTTACTTAAGAAATAATCAAGTGTAGAAAGAAAATAAACATGTGAATACAAATGTTAGTTTGATTTTATCATAGAACTACAAGTGGAGGAAAATTTGTAACATAAGTAACAAATGTTAGCATGGTATAATCTGATGTCACAAGTGGCATAATTATCCTCTTTCAAGACTTAATTTCATGAAAATGAATGAATTAAGAAATCAGGCTTTACTTCCAGATTTCTTCTCATAAACCTGTAAACTGAAAAGAAAATTTAATCAAAAAAGATAAAAAAAGCCACAACCTGATCAAAGCAAATATCAACTCCAGTTTTCAAAATCATCAAATCAAGAGTCAACTTCAGTTTCAAACAAAGTCAGATCCAAGTTTGGATTCAAAAACAAAATTTCCAGCTTTCAATTTATTTCCAGTCTTTGTTCTTCAACAGGGTGAGTAATCTTTTGTTAAAAATATATATCGATATCTATATATATAGCTGAATCTGGTGCATGTGATAAATTTATATGGATATGATGAAATAATATATGCATGAATAATTCTTTTCTGAAATTTGTTTGAATCTGCATATAATTATATATAAGGATGTTTATGATTGTTTATATCTTGTCTCTTTTATAATCAAAGCCTCAAACCTCCAAACAAAACTCCTGTCTTCCATTTGAAATCTATTTATATTTTGATTTCCATGGAGAAAAGTTTTAAAGTAAGGTAACATCATTTATAAAATGATTTTGAATTTAAATAATTAAGAATTATCTCTACAACAAAAGTTACAGTAAAACTTTGAAAATTTGAGCAAAATCAAACATCTTGATTTCAGGTTTGGAATCCATAATCAGGTTTTTAGTTGTAAACCATGATTTTTAGTATAGATTTCGTGATTTTTATGTTAGTGGTTGTTCAGGAATCGCGAGACTACCGGAATTGGGTATATCGTCAAATTCCGGCAATCGAGTTGATCGACAAACTCGCGATTATGGCCATGGGAAGTTTGTAGGCCGCGGGTCGAGAGAAAAATGGTATCCCATTTTTCTGAGCATCGTGGTTGATGGTGCGATGTAATTTAGGGTTTAAGCCTGATGAATTTCATCTTCGTTCTCGAACCCATGGCGCCGTCGAAGGTGTTTCGGACTTTATCGTGAATGGGAGAAAAGCTTGAGGTGACTCGGACGCAGTTTTTGGCAAGAAGAAGAAGGCGAGATGACCGGTAGTCAGAGAAGGTGGCGTGAGGCGACGATAGATTGGGCTTTTCAGGCGAGGTGTGGGATTTGTGGTTCGTTTTCGACGTGATGTTTTTCTTGGAGTTTCGGGTGGTCGAGGGATGAAGGGAGGTTGAGAGTGACTTCGTGGAGTGGCCGGCGGTGATGGTCAACCCTCCGGTGTCGTGTGCAGGTGCACACGATGCTGGCATGTATCAGTTGTAGCTGGAGTTAATGATGTAGTGAAGTTGAGAGGAGGGAATCGGGAAGATTTTGTTTTGAATCGAAGTCGTCCTCGTGTCGTCCTCGTGTGATTTTGTTTCAAGATTTTGGTTTTGGTTCGAATTACTTTGACCTATTATTAAATTAAAGATTTTAGCGAGAGTCAATCTCAGGGATTGTCGGATTTTAAGCAAGGTAAAGTGTTAATCTAGCTTTTCTAGAGAAAAATTTTTATGTTCATAAAGCAATTGGGTTTTGAATTCAAATTGCTGATTTAAAATTATTATATATAAGGGTGATGATAAATGGATTCATAGGTATATGCTCAAATGTGGTTTAATAATGATTTAATTAAAAAGATGTCTTAAGATATTATGTTAGAGTTAAGTTAATTAAGGATCTAAAGTAATTTTTTTATGTTAAGTCTAAATTAATTTCAAAGCATTCAATTCAAAAATGACGTATATGATGGTTAAGTAATTAATTAAGTTAATGATTTATCTTAGATTAATCAGAGACTTAAGTAAATAAGGATTAATTAATAAAGAATTAAAAAGTTATAAATTAATAAGAGATAAATTAATTTGTATTTAGAAATTTATTACTACAAGTCATTAGTGATTAATTACTTAAATGATAATTACTTAATAATTAAAATATTTATTAAGGGTTAACTGATTAACTTAGTAACTAAAGTTAATTAAGGGAGATTGGTTAACCAATGGAATAATTACTTGATGGAAAGTAATTAAAGAATAGTTATTTAATAGAAGGAATTAAGAATTAATTACTAGTGTAATTAATAAAAGGATTGATTAATTAAGGAAATTAATCAAGAATCGGTTAATTAATGAGTATGAATTAATTTAAGATAATTAATCAATGTAAGTGATTATCGGATAGTTAATTTGGGTAAGTAATCAAGATAGTAATTAAAAATTAATTAATGTGATGGGTCTGAGGATAATTAATTTGAGTAATTAATTTAAGAGAAATCACTTAATTGAAAAAAAGAAGATTAATAAGGAATGATTAATCAATATGGATAATTAAGGGATGATCAATTAATTGAGTATGATTAATTAATGTTAAATAAGCAAGATTTGTAAACTAATTAATCTAATTCATTGGTAGTTAATTAAATTAATTAGGAATTGTATGGCTAATTTATCTTGCTTATGAATGATTGAATGATATTTGGACACCTTGGATTATTTGTTGTTCCTGGTATATGATTGTGATACTACTCGAACCCAGAGCTAGCTGGTTCTCCCCGAAATGCGTTGAGGCGCAGCAGTTGACTGGACATCTAGGGATAAAGCACTGTTTCGGTGCGGACCGCGAGAGCGGTACCAAATCGAGGCAAACTCTGAATACTAGATATGACCCCAAAATTACAGGGGCCAAGGTCGGCCAGTGAGACGATGGGGGATAAGCTTCATCGTCGAGAGGGAAACAGCCCGGATCACCTGTGATATGAAATGATTTGTGATATGATTAGGTTGAACAGTGATAATGTGGTCATCTACTGAGATGTATTGCTGTGTAATGTGGCATCCTATTTAAAAGATTTGAGTTGTACTCAATTGAAAACTTGGGATAGGATGACATTGGACTCGAAGAGACCGGGTCGGGTATTAGGAAATACCCGAAACCACTTCGGATTTTGATAAATTGATATGTGAAATCTATAGGCTGGAATGAAGAGATTTTAAGGAATTGGACTATTTAAATCTAAATCTTTGGTACTTAGAAAACTTATGTGTGAAACAAGTGATGTCTATAACATATTGTGAACTTGTAAATTGATTCGAGTTACCCCGGGTTCTGTATAAGTTGTATACTTGTGTATTCCATGTTAGATGGGTTTACTCACGCTGGTTTCCAGCCTGACCCGGGTGTTACTTTGATGTAATGCTCGGGTCAGACCGAGTATTACAGATTTTCAGGAAGGTACGTTCTGGAGCTCAGGAGGCGAGCTGGATGGCAAGAGTGTATAGAGTATTTCCGCTGTGAAATATTGTTGTGTATATGTGACATGATAATTGAGTATATTCAAAGTCTGCATATATGTGACTCTGATGTATTAAAATGTAATCGACAGATGTAATATTCTTTTGTAAACTGTTATTATTTATTATTATATTTTTTCCGCTGCGAATGTGAGATGTGGGTGTTTCTGTTCTCCTTCTTCTTCTATCTCTTTCTTCTTTTTCATAACTATCCGGAATTTTCGGGTTTGGAAATTCCAGGTCGTTACATTTGGTATCAGAGCAGAAGGTTAAGCGAGAACCTTGGCTCTGGTGGGTTACTCATTAAAGATAGGGTCAATGGTACCCTATAATGAGTTGAGTGTGAGTGTGTGTATATATATATGAGTGCGTACTTGTATTTTCTTATATAAAGATTTTAAATGATTTTATAAGAAAATATTTTGATATATATAAAGCAATATTTCTGTCTAATAAAAATTAAGGTAATTAGTTGTTAAATTATTAGAATTAAATTAAGTGGTAATAGAAATACAACCAAATTGAAATAAAATAAAGATAAGTTTGAAATGGATTCAAACTGAAATTAAAATCTTGAATTTCGAAAAGAATTTCAGAAAAGGGTAATAATGGATTGGTTTCCTTGGTTATTATCATTGTTGTGTTTAATAATGAAATGTGTAGTAATGAGTAAGCAAAAATGAAATTTTTTAAGGGGGCAACCTTTAAATAGTATGACATGTAATTTGAAGTTGGTTTCAAACTGTGAAGTTCTGAATTCTAAATTTAAACATTTGGATTGGTTTCAAAATGTTAAAGGAAATAATATTATTCAAACTATTTTGAATATGATCTTATTTTAAAATAAGAGATGTTATTTAATATATTCGAATGAAAGGGTCCTATTTCGAACAAGGGTTGTTTGAAATTTTAAAGGAATTTGTTTGAATTTAAAACCGAAGGTGGTTCAAAATTTAAAAGTAACCAAGTGTGTAAAGGAAATAAACTCTAAGGTTGATTTTTGAATTTTCCTTGGAATGTGATGTGAAACCCAAAGTGAAGTAGGTTTTAAACTTAAGTGGGAAGGATATTAGTCTGAAGTTTAAAATTTGAATGGGAATTCAAATTGTGTAAATTTGACTGGATTAAGTAAATTGAATTTAACTTGGAAGAAGTTAAATAAGTTTGAATGATCAACCTGATTTGGAAATTACAAGATGAAATTAAGATTTAACTTGGGAAGTTAAATGGTTAAATTGAGTTGGGAGTTTGGGTGATCTCAAATGGGTTTGAGATCCGAAAATTGGAAATGGATGGATGTTTTAGAATAATTTGAATGATACCATTCTGTTGTTATTAATAATCTTTAAACGGTAAATTGGATTTGTTTAAAGAAATGGGGTGTGGTAATATATCCATTATTAGGGTAAATTGGAAGCATTTTGGACTTAAAATTTGAATGTTTAAAATAAAAGTTCGAAGGTTTGGTTCCAAAATTGAAATCCAATGATAAATTGAATTTCAAAGATTTAGTTGTTAAAAAAGGATTTGAATTATTATTTGAACTTTGAAATAAGTTTAAAATGGAATTTTGGATTCAGAATTAAATGGTTTAAAGATATAAGTTGATTTGATTTAAAGGATTAAATCAACATTTAAAAGTTTAACTCGAATTTACAATTCGAGATGGTTTAAAATTGAGATTTAAATTAAATTAGTTCAAATTGATTTTGATATGAATTAATTGGTATTGTGGTTGAAGATGGAAAATTTGAATTGGATTGATTTGAAATGAAATTGAAGATGAATGAGTTCAAATTCAAATGAGGAATTGGGATTAATTTAAACTAGAATTGAAATGATATGAAATTGAAATTGGTTCAATTTGAAAATTAATCCGAATTGATTTGAATAATTTGGAATTGTGATTAAAGTTGAATAGGTTTAAAATTCAAGTGGGATTTGATTTGAATTTGGAAATAAATTGAGGATTAATTCAACTTGAATTGGGGTTAAATCAATTTCAATGGAAATTGAAGTTATTGAAATTGAGTCAATTTAAATGGAAGTGAAAATTTAAATTGAATTGATGAGAATGGAGATGGGGAATTGAACAGTTTGGCTCTTGACTATTTTCAAAATAAATTGTTTTAGTACAAATCTATTTTTCCAAATTATTTACTATACAACTTTTCTTTTTAAACCTAAAACTATCTTATACTTGTTTTACAATTATTTTTGGAACTATTTAACATTTTTTTCAACTATTTTACAAATTAATTACTAATTTTCAACTATTTTGCAATTATTTAAAATTTCTATAACTATTTGACTATTTTCCAACTATTTTACAATTACTTAACTATTTTGCAGCTATTTTACAAACTAATAATTATTTTTCAATTACTTATATATTTTTAACTTTTCAAGCTATTTTCTAAACTTAAACTGGACAGAGTTTAAACTGTTTATGATTGAATACACAATTGAGATAAGAATAGAGGTGATAATCCAAGTGGGATTGAAGCAATTGTGAATAAGTGAATGAAAATTAAAGTGAATGTGAATAGAAAAGAAATTGATTTGGCTAATAATCAATGAGGTAAATACGTAGGATGTACGTATATTATTCTATTCGCATGGTGATTTGATCCAGATTCGAGCACAGAATTTCGAGATAATTATGTCGATCCGAGTTGGAATTTTTCACTCGATTTTTGACGGCGAACCTGGATATGGATTGTTGATTGGTTCTGGATATTCTCTATCATAGTTATGACTATGCAAGGAGAACGACGGTTTCTGATCAAGAAACCAGATCTGAGTCCGCATTAGGAAGTCGGGTGGACGATACTAGTTCGGATGGGAAATTGTGTGATCGAGTGAGCGATCAGATTGGTATAGCGTACGAGTGATATGTGTATATCGTACAGGTTTGAATGAAATTGATACTGGGAATTTGTGAATAAGAAATGTAAAATGGTTTTTGAAAGGAAAGGTATATTTTGTGGAATATGTGATAAAGTGAAGTAGAAATTGAATATTTCTATGGTAAAAATTTACTTTATGAAAGTAAGTAATATGGTTAATGATTTTGTAGAGTAATCAAATTTAAATATTTGATTTAGGACAAACAAGGTTATGAATCTTTGTTATATATAAGATAAATCTTCCCTTGTTGAATCTATAACCAGAAGAGAGTGGTTTTTGAAAGTTTTTGAAGTATAAAAAGGGTTTTATACAAGTTTGAAGAGATCTAAAGTTTTAAGAAGATATATATATATATATATATATATATATATATATATATATATATATATACACACACACGTATAAAGGATCTTATGAGAATGATTTTGGAAAAGGTTTTGGGAACCTATGAATTTGGAAAAGGCTTTTTGATTTTTGGGTAAAACTAATTTTGGAATGTGGAAAGCCTAGTTTGAGAATTATCGATTTTGGGATAATCGATTTTGAGAAAAGAGATTTATTTAAGATCATACTAGGTGAATGATTTGGAAGATACTATATGTGTATAGTATAAAGTGTTTTGAAAATGGCTCTGGAGAAAAAGGCGCTCCCTTGGGATGAACTTCTCAGGAGTACCATAGGTTGGTACTGCCTTGAGCCTCTAAAGGGGGGAGGCTCTAAAGTTGATCCTGTGAGGAGTCCGGACAAACTAGTTCCTGAGGATTATTGGGTAGCGAAAGTCGAGGGCGCTGATGCCTACAGAGGCATTTGGGTTGTGCTGTGACGACATTGTAACTCAATGTCGCTGCGATCTACTGTGTGGACCATAGCGGAAATCGTGTGGAGGTGAGTGTCAACGGTCTACGCTTGATTTTGCCGGGAAGGCAACGTAACATCGGTAGACTGCGATCTATGGTCGAGTAGAGTAGAGAAGTTTCATTCTTTTGGCAGCGAAATCCGAGGGCGCCGTGGTCTACAGTTATATGGATTTTTGTTGTGATAGCAATGTAACCCAGTTGTAGCTGCGATCTGTAGTGGGTTCCAAGGTATAATCGAGGGGCGTGGAGGCCTACAGTTATCTATGGATTTTGTCGAGATGGCAACGTAACCATCGGGATAGCTGCGACCATGGATGGGAGTGATGATTTCCAGAGCATTCTCACCAAAAGATATTTCCTCTATTTTCAAATTTTTTTCTATATTTTCAATAAAATTATTTTCCAAATATTTTCACTGGGTGTTGAAAATGGTCTGCTAAGTACTTATAGATTTTTAGTCATATGCCTGATCAACATATGACCGAATTTTTGTGAGAACAAGGATGGACTGTTGGAGACATCGAGTTATAAAAGTATTTTTATAAAAACTATTTTTGTAATACTATATATATTTTAAAATGTTTTAAAAATGATCAATGAAAATTTATCTGATTTTAAGCATTTTAATAACTCTGGTATCGTTCCTTTTCGAGGACGAAAAGATTCAAATGGGGGAGGAATGTGATAACCTGAATATTGAAAGAATCTGTAATTGGTAATTAACTGGGTTAAATAATAGAAATACTGAATTATAGACTGAACAAATGAATCTGTAATAGATATTTATATCTGGATAAACATTTATTTGATCATATATCAATATAATACTTAAATTTGACAAATTATTATTTTAAAACAAATAATAATTTATATATATATAGATATAGTAGATTTTGAATAGAAAATTTTATTATTATCAAAACAAATAGAAAAATGTGTTTGTTTAATTATAAATATGCGAGTGGATTTTAAATGGAATTTGAATTTGAAATTCAGTGAACAAATGTCTTAAAATGAATTGGTTTTAATATATATGAGAAGGTTTTTTTTTTCTTTTTTCATATGTAAATTAGGTTCAAAATTATTTCCTTAAAGGTTATATATAAATACAAATAAAAGAAAAGTAGAAATATAAATTTATAACACACACATATAAATAAATAAATACAATATAAGTAATATAAAGGATATATATTATATAATAACTATTCTCATGCTAAAAACAAGTAAAGTAATAAATGTAAATCATTTTACTTAAGAAATAATCAAGTGTAGAAAGAAAATAAACATGTGAGTACAAATGTTAGTTTGATTTTATTATAGAACAACAAGTGGAGGCAAATTTGTAACATAAGTAACAAATGTTAACATGGTATAATCTGATGTTACAAGTGGCATTAATTGTCCTCTTTCAAGATTTAATTTCATGAAAATGAATGAATTAAGAAATCAGGCTTTACTTCCAGATTTCTTCTCATAAACCTGTGAACTGAAAAGAAAATTTAATCAAAGAAAAAAAAAGCCACAACCTGATCAAAGCAAATATCAACTCCAGTTTTCAGAATCATCAAATCAAGTGTCAACTTTAGTTTCAAACAAAGTCAGATCCAAGTTTGGATTCAAAAACAAAATTTCCAGCTTTCAATTTATTTCCAGTCTCTGTTCTTCAACAGGGTGAGTAATCTTCTGTTAAAAATATATATCTATATCTATGTATATAGTTGAATCTGGTGCATGTGATAAATTTATATGGATATGATGAAATAATGTATGCATGAATAATTCTTTTCTGAAATTTGTTTGAATCTGCATATAATTATATATAAGGATGTTTGCGACTGTTTATATGTTGTCTCTGTTATAATTAGAGCCTCAAACCTCCAAACAAAACTCCTGTCTTCCATTTGAAATCTATTTATATTTTGATTTCTGAGGAGAAAAGTTTTAAATTAAGGTAACATCATTTACAAAAATATTTTGAATTTAAATAATTAAGAATTATCTCTACAACAAAAGTTACAGTAAAACTTTGAAAATTTGAGCAAAATCAAACATCTTGATTTCATGTTTGGAATCCATAATCAGGTTTTTAGTTGTAAACCATGATTTTTAGTATAGATTTCGTGATTTTTATGTTAGTGGTTGTTGAGGAATCGCGAGACTACCGGAATTGGGTATATCGTCAAATTCCGGCAATCGAGTTGATCGGCAAACTCGCGATTATGGCCAAGGGAAGTTTGTAGGCCAGGGGTCGAGAGAAAAATGGTATCCCATTTTTCTGAGCATCGTGGTTGATGGTGCGATGTAATTTAGGGTTTAAGCCTGATGAATTTCGTCTTCGTTCTCGAACCCATGGTGCCGTCGAAGGTGTTTCAAACTTTATCGCGAATGGGGGAAAATCTTGAGGTGACTCAAATGCAGTTTTTGGAAAGAAGGCGAGATGACCGGTAGTCAGAGAAGGTGGCGCGAGGCAATGCTAAATTGGGCTTTTCAGGCGAGGTATGGGATTTCTAGTTCGTTTTCGACGTGGGGTTTTTCTTGGAGTTTCGGGTGGTCGAGGGACGAAGGGAGGTTGAGAGTGACTTCGTGGGGTGGCCGACGGTGATGGTCAACCCTCCGGTGTCGTGTGCAGATGTGATGCTGGCATGTATCGGTTGTAGCTGGAGTTAATGATGTAGTGAAGTTGAGAGGAGGGAATCGGGAAAATTTTGTTTTGAATCGAAGTCGTCCTCGTGTGATTTTGTTTCAAGATTTTGGTTTTGGTTCAAATTACTTTGACCTGTTATTAAATTAAAGATTTTAGCGAGAGTCAATCTCAGGGGTTATCGGATTTTAAGCAAGGTAAAGTGTTAATCTAGCTTTTCTAGAAGAAGAAAAATTTATATTCATAAAGCAATTGGGTTTTGAATTCAATTTGCTGATTTAAAATAATTATATATAAGGGTAATGATAAATGGATTCATAAGTATATGCTCAAATGTGGTTTAATAATGATTTGATTAAATAGATGTCTTAAGATATTATGTTAGACTTAAGTTATTTAAGGATCTAAAGTAAAAAAAAATTATTTTAAGTATAAATTAATTTCAAAGCATTTAATTCAAAAATGACGTATATGATGGTTAAGTAATTAATTAAGTTAATGATTTATCTTAGATTAATCAGAGACTTAAGTAAATAAGGATTAATTAATAAAGAATTAAAAAGTTATAAATTAATAAGAGATAAATTAATTTGTATTTAGAAATTTATTACTACAAGTCATTAAAGATTAATTACTTAAATGATAATTACTCAATAATTAAAAGATTTATTTGTTAAGGGTTAATTGATTAACTTATTAATTAAAGGTTATCAAGGGAGATTGGTTAACCAATGGAATAATTACTTGATGGAAAGTAATTAAAGAATAGTTATTTAATAGAAGGACTTAAGAATTAATTACTAGTGTAATTAATAAAAGGATTGATTAATTAAGGAAATTAATTAAGAATGAGTTAATTAATGAGTATGAATTAATTTAAGATAATTAATCAATGTAAGTGATTATCGAATAGTTAATTTGGGTAAGTAATGAAGATGGTAATTAAAAGTTAATTAATGTGATGGGTTTGAGGATAATTAATTTGAGTAATTAATTTAAGAGAAATTACTTAATTGAAAAAAAAGATTAATAAGGAATGATTAATCAGTATGGATAATTAAGGGATGATCAATCAATTGAGTATAATTAATTAATGTTAAATAAGCCAGATTTATAAACTAATTAATCTAATTCATTGGTAGTTAATTAAATTAATTAGGAATTGTATAGCTAATTTATCTTGCTTATGAATGATTGAATGATATTTGGATACCTTGGATTATTTGTTGTTCCTGGTATATGATTGTGATGCTATGTGATATGAAATGATTTGTGATATGATTGGGTTGAACAGTGATAATGTGGTCATCTATCGAGATGTATTGCTGTGTAATGTGACATCCTATTTAAAAGATTTGAGTTGTACTCACTTGAAAACTTGAGATAGGATGACATTGGACTCGAAGAGACCGGGGTCGGGTATTAGGAAATACCCGAAACCACTTTGAATTTTTATAAATTGATATGTGAAATCTATAGGCTGGAATGAAGAGATTTTAAGGAATTGGACTATTTAAATCTAAATCTTTAGTACTTAGAAAACTTATGTGTGAAATAAGTGATGTCTATAACATATTGTGAACTTGTAAATTGATTCGAGTTACCCCGGGTTCTGTATAAGTTGTATACTTTTGTATCCCATGTTAGATGGGTTTACTCACGCTAGTTTCCAGCCTGACCTGGGTGTTACTTTGATGTAATGCTCGGGTCAGACCGAGTGTTACAGATTTTCAGGAAGGTATGTTCTGGAGCTCAGGAGGCGAGCTGGATGGCAAGAGTGTATAGAGTATTTCCGCTATGAAATATTGTTGTGTATCTGTGACATGATAATTGAGTATATTCAAAGTCTGTATATGTGTGATTCTGATGTATTAAAATGTAATCGACAGATATAATATTCTTTTGTAAACTGTTATTATTTATTATTATATTTTATCCACTGCGAATGTGAGATGTGGGTGTTTCTATTCTCCTTCTTCTTCTATCTCTTTTTTCTTTTTCATAACTATCTGGAATTTTCGGGTTCGGAAATTCTGGGTCGTTACAATTGCAGATCTATTGTCACAATATTATTTTAATGGTCTTTCAATATTATCAATAATGTGCTGCCCAGTGACAAAATTCCGCAGCCATTTCACATGATTGGATGCCTTATAACAAGCCATGAACCCTACTTCCATGGTGGAAGAAGCTACGAGCGTTTGGTTAACACTTTTCCATGACATAGCCCCTTCACTTAATAGAAATATGTATCCTGAAGTGGATTTTCTACTACCTGAGCATCCAGCAAAATCAAAATCAAAATACCCAATGATCTCCAACTGATCAGATCTTTCTATGTAAGCATATAGTCCTTTGTTCTCTGAAGATACCTCATAACCCTTTTTTCTGCTTTCCAATGATCCATTCCAGGGTTACTAAGATACCTGCCCAACACTCCTATAATGTACGCAATATCCGGATCGTATACATTGGAGCATACATTAGGCTCCCTATAACAGATGCATAAGGGATCTTCTGCATTCCTTTAACTTCAAGGATGTTAGTAGGGCATTTTTTTGAGATAAAATTTATCTCTTTTAGCGACAGGGGTATCACCCATTTTACAATTTTGCATGCTAAACCTTTTAAGCACCTTTTCTATATAGTTCTTTTATGACAATCCAAGAATACCCCATGAGAGATCACAATATATATGTATTCCTAATACAAAAGAAGCATCCCTAAAATATTTCATTTCAAAATTATCTAAAAGAAATCTCTTGGTTTCGTGCAAAATATGTAAATTATGACAAGCAAGCAATATATCATCAAATATAAAATTAAAAATATGAATTTGGTCCCACCGAACTTGTGGTACACACAGTTATCAATTATGTTTGCCGCGAAACCAAATGAGGTAACTAATTTATGAAACTTGTGGTACCATTGACGGGAAGCTTGTTTGAGCCCATAAATGGATTTCTTTAGTTTGCAAACCATATTCTTTGGATCTCCGAACACAAAGTTTTCTGGTTGCAGCCAACTGGAGTGAATGTCTCTTTAAAATCAATGCCTTCCTACCGAGTAAAATGTTTTGCTACAAGACGAGCCTTATATCTTTCCACGTTACCTTTTGCATCCCTCTTGGTTTTAAATATCCATTTACAGCTAATGGGTTTCTTTCCTTCAGGTAAAGAGACAAGATCCCAAACTTTATTGTCTTGGATGGATTTATACTCTTCGTTCATAGCTTCAATCCACTTTTGAGAATCAGCATCTTGCATACATGGCAAAGTGAAAGTTGATAAGATCATTTTCCACCAGTCCATTCTTATCCTCTATTTCATGAATAAATACCACATAATCATCCAGAATTGCATCTTTCCTCTCTCTAGTGGATCTCCTTAGTGGCAATTCATTTTGAGGTTGTTGAGTTTGTTCTTGTGGAACATTATCCTCATCTTGAAGAGGGTTTTCTTCAATATTGTTTTGTTGTGGTTATGGATTAACTTCCTCATTAATGATAGGAATGATAATCTGTACATTGTCAGAAGAAGTAACTGTAGTAGGAATCATAGATGATGATTACTCCTTAAAAACAATGTTCCTTGCTTCATTTCTCCCCCTTAACTCAACGTACTCAAAAAATGTTGTAGTTCCCATCTCAAAAAATTTCTTTAATGTGGGATTATAAAATTTATATCCCCTAGATCACTTTGAATAATCAATAAAGTAGCTGCTCACTGTTTTAGAGTCCAATTTTCTTTCATTTATCCATAAGGCCTTGCCTTAGCTAGACATCCCCAAATATGAAAATGCTTTAGGGTGGGCTGTTTGCATGTCCAAATCTCATAAGGTGTCTTGGCAACTGCTTTAGTGGGTACCATATTAAGGATATAAACTGCTGTCTTTAATGCCTCCCTCCAGAGTGATTTTGGTAAGGTAGAAAGACTAATCAAACTCCTCACCATGTCTTTAAGAGTTCTGTTTCGTCTCTCAGCAACACCATTCATGCTAGGTGAACTTGGCATGGTGTACTATGGGATTATTCCACGTTCCTCTAGGAATTGAGAAAATGGTCCTAGACATTGTTCACCCGATCCATGAGATTTACCATAATATTCACCTCCACGGTCAAATCTGATAGTTTTAATTCTTTTTTTTTGAGTTGGTTCTCAACTTCTAACTTAAATTTCTTGAACATGTCTAAGGATTCTGATTTATCATGTATGAGATATAGGTATCCATATCTTGAGTAGTTGTCTATGATTGTGACAAAATATTGTTGGTCATTCCATAATGCCATAGGGAATGGCCCACAAATGTCCACATGTATCGATTCTAAGACGTCGGCTGCTCTATTGGCACCTATTTTCTTATGTTTGCTCTGTTTTCCGTTGATGCACTCTACACAGACATCGAAGTTTGAAAAATCAACAGATTCCAAAATGCCATCTGACATAAGCCTTTGAATTCTAGTTTTAGATATATGACCTAAGCGCTTGTGCCACAATGTGGTTGAATTTTCCTTATTAGTTTTTCTTTTAGTACTGTGCGATTCCACATGCAAGGCTTCATAATAAGAGGTAATAACATCAAACATATGTAAGTTATCATAAACATTGAGAGAACAAGTTCCAATAAGATATCAGTGCTCAAATGCGTGCTTGTTTCCACCTTATCTTTTTAGAAAAACTTTTTTCCAATCTCAGCAAGGAAATATTTAGCATTTGTTATCATTTCAGATACTGCACCCCTAAATGCCTCTAGAATGCCATGCTTTATGATCGTTAGACTCACGCGATTTGAACGATCCTACTTCTCAAAGTTCTTTCAACATCAGAAGAACTTTCATCCGTAAGAGTGGTGGGTGCATCCATCCTAAATGCAAGGTCAAGATCCATGCAGCCAAGAGCAAGCAATATGTTCTCTTTCCAATCCTTAAAGTTTGTTCCAGTTCGAATAGGAATATTATTAAGATTGACAGACACCGTAGTTAAATTAGCAGTAATTCTAACATAAGAATCAACCAAATATGCTCACATTGTAAAACAAAACCACAATAAGTTCAAATAATTGGTTGGTCTCTTCTCAAGATACCTAGCAGAACATCAATATCAAGTCTTTGGATATTAACATTAATTGTAAGTGGTACTCTTGTTGTAATGATCAAACATTGATAATAAGTTCAAGTCAAATATCAATCTTCCTTTGGGCCAATTAGATATTCACTTGCAAAACTATATGATTGTCACATATTTATCATCACACATATATAAATGATATGATCAAATATCAGTCTTCCTTTGGGTTGGCTAATATCGCATGAATAAATACACACAAACATCAAACATTTTTTGTGAATAACTAAAATAAGAGAAGTCACTTTGGTGACATGTTATTTCAATTAGTTCACTTGTAGTGTAGGATATTTACAGTTAGTTGCAAAGAGACACCAAATAATATTTGAAATGGTTTATTTTAACTCATTCATTTATGTGTATTCCATAATTTTCAATTTTATACATATGGAAAATATGGTTTCATAGCCCTCATAAAAAAAATTGACATCAACTAAAACTGTACTAATACATAACAAATGGTATTTGCAATAACAATTACTGATAAAATATTGCATATTTTATTTAACTGTCAATATTCAAGACAGAGGATAAAACAAATTTTAACATAGCATGGTCCATACATGTGATACTGCATGAAAATGAATAGCTGAAAACTATAGCAGTGGTTGATCCCAAACATAGTGGGAAGCAACGAAAATAAATAGTTCATGTCAGAATAGATTATTATATTAATGGGTAAGTGATTAGCTTTCGATTAAAGCTTATTTGAATAAGAAAATATGAATACTTGTGTTATAATATTACAGAAAGTGAAACTTATTTAATGAGCGGGCCATACATATAAAATATATGTATTTATAAAATATAAATGCATTAAATAATAAACAGTATGTCTATTCTTATTCTAACTACAAACATGCTGCATCATTAAATTTATTACAACCGACGCTTTTACCGCATTTACGATAATAAATTCACGATAATAAATTAATTAGTTTATTACTATAACAACCATATTTAATGCAATTATGATAAAAACAAATGCAATTGACCTTTATGTGGTCCAATACGTACTATAGGAACATTGAAGGGCATGAAGATGCTTCCATAGATGTGAATGAAACAAAACTTAACATGGTAATCATTTATAGCAATAAAAAAAATTGTACAGTCGCAATACTACCGATAATAAAATATGAATAATATGAGTAGCAAAAATAAAGGCAATAGATCTGAACAAGCTGAATTAATTCATGAATTATTTATATAGATCTAAAACAAAGGCATTAGAGGAATCAATAAGAAAAGAGAAAATCTCACAGATACGAAATAAAGGCATCAGATGAATCAACAAAAATTTTAAACCTCAGAACCCTAATTTCATATATACTTAAAATCAGGAAATTTCTCGATAAAATCAGTGATGGGTGGCTCTGATACCACTTTTTAGAATTATTCTATATTAGATCTGAATACATATAACCCATGTTGATTCAATAGAGAAACAAGTATATGAAATTAACAGCGGAAGGCGTATTTGAATCCATCGATTCTTAATTGACGCGAAGATTAATTTGGATTAGATCTTCCAAATTAACACAAGTTTAGATCTGCAAATTCTCCATAGAAGAAGGTAGAGAGAATATGATAAGACTTGTGTAATTTGAGGACCATAACCCCATATATATAGTGTATGATATTTTTTAGTTCGACCCTTTAACAAACTAAAATTTTCATTCCGGTATCCATACATTATAATTTTACATGACGAATATACCCCTTAAGTCTTAATATGTTTGTTTCAAAAACAGATCACGTAATTAGACTTAATTACAAGATATCCCACACGTTCAAACATTAAAACATATGGCCCTTTATGTTGAATTATTCCAACATGTTATTCATTCTCATTTATTGATGTGTATACACATGGTTGTGGTATTGCTATGTATTTGTATGAGAAAACTTGTTAATTAGCTTTGATGTATATTTAGGGTTTTCTTTGTGTACCATTGAATAACAGGAAAAGAAATAAATATTTGTAATGTACACTAGCTTTGATGGTCTTTCTATAATTATAAGGTTCATCATTTGTACTTAGAGATGACTGGTTATGAAAAAAAACGCGTCTTGTTGTTTTTGATTCATGTGTTACAATCAGGCTCATGGTATTAAGATGAACCATTCATGCATTGGAATGAAATATACAATCATGAGTTTGTCATTCAATTAAAACGCTTAGCAGTTTTATAGCATTGGAGGTGCAATAAAATGAAGTGGAGATATATTAGAAAATAACAGAGGTGTAATTTTTTTTACTAGAGATAGAATCAAATCTTCCAAGTTTATATATTCTCATTTTCACATCATTTGTGTAAAAGAAGAAACATCGTTTACTCTTACATAACAAACCGCAGAATATCATAATCCATGCAGTTCAAACTAAGAATATAATAGACATATACCATAAATTTGTTTATTTGGTTTGTAAAAAAAGGGTTAAATTGACCTTGTTATGTTAAAATTACTAAAGCAGGTGCTAAAAACCTCTGATTTAGTGGACGTAATAGAATATAGCGGAGTTTTAAGCAGATATATCATTTAATAGCGTTAAATGGAAGAACATAGCGGTCGAAATGCACTAAGAGATGTATCGAGGTATTGACAATCTTTTAGTGGAGTTTTAACAGTATAAATTTTTATGCACTCTTAACACATTGAATGTCATCCAATTGGTCTACTCTTAGAAGTTTATGGAAGGCCTTTTGCTCTAAAATGTTTTTACATGAGCAATCATTTACCAATGAAAACATCTCTAAAATAACATCTAATTTTACTTTTAAAATATCGAGTATAACATTTTTTTTGTATTGATGACTTATGATTAAATACTTTTCTAGTAATTACAGAGTGAATATATTCATATCTTTCTCAAAATCTAATGAAAATTTAACATTCTTTGAAATATTTATATCTTTTTTAAAATTTAATGAAAATCTTAACATTCAAATTATAACTTATGATTTAGCAATAGATGCGAAAAAGAACGTAGTTTCTATTTATTCGACTTTTACCATTTTAATAATAATTGATGTAATTTTTACTTTTACATGCTTAAAATAATATTTAAATTGGCATGTTATATAGTAAAAAGTAGCGAGTTAAAAGAAGTATTCTTTAAATTATTTGTTATTCATTCTTTACTAATATATTTTTATATTTAATCTTCGAATACATTATTTAGATTTGATCTTCATAATAAAATTCAAACATCACGTGTTGACATTTTCATCCTTAGATATGGATTCCAGCGCTTTTCTACAATTGATGGAATATACTTGGGTTATTGTAATTTGTCGAGTTGTAATTGTTTGGTGATGTTAAAAACTGGGAGAGGAAAGTTATATCTTTTTTTTTGAATCAAACTTGAACAATTTATTGTAAACCGAATATCCTCACCAGTACAACACCTATATCACCATGTATCAATTTTAATAAAGGAAGTTGAACTTAGTCCTAATAAAGAATGTTGATCATATTTCTGATTCGATATTGAAAAATTTCAACATTTGGGTCGTACTATAAAATAACATGTGTTGTGATATTTTGATGTAAAGCATAATTAAAATGATGAAATTGTTAATTAAAACTAAAAGGCTTAAGAACCTAATTATCATAAGATTAATGTATAAATACTGGATCATTTTAATTTGTTGAAGGGCCAAATTAGAAAATGCTAACATCATAAATAAAGGGTTGTGATCCCAAATTATACGAACTTTAGTTATTCTCCTAATCTTTTCTGTGGAAATAATTCAGATCTAGGATTTGTGTCAATTTAGAAAATCGAACCAATTCTTCTTCTCTTTCATTCAACAATATGGATTCGGGATGACTTTTGCTAATTTATTTTATCTTCCTCCAGTTCCTTCGCAATCAAATCAACGTAGGTCGCATATTTAGATTTGGGGTTTCATTTTTAATTAATCCTAAAGTATTTTGAAATCCCAACAAGTGGTATCATAACTATCTATCATTGATTTTATTTTTTGAAAATAATCCAAACTCCGCTAAATTTTGAAAACAAGTTATGTTGATTAAGACATCTAAATGTTTATTATTGTATATTTTGTAAATAAGTTATGGATTTTGATGTGAGAAATACTTTGGATATAGTATTTGTTGATTTTTTTTAATATGGATATATCTCTATAATGTAGAATCATTCATGCAAGAAACTATAAATCTCGATCCTATGATTATATTACTTTACTTATCTTTTGATTGATAATTTATATATACATATATGTATGTATGTATGTGTGTGTGTGTATTAGATACAAGGTATTGGGTCATTTAAGAATTCTGATTAATTACAAATAAAATATGCTATTTTAAGGTATTTATGTTGATTTTTTTCGAAAAAATTGTGTACTAAGATGATAGTATATATTAGTACTATAAGTATTAGGTAGTATACAAGATACTACATGTTGGTATATTTCTAATAGTTTGAATCACTCTACGCAAGTTTAGAACCTATGACATTGTGCACAAAGTCGAAGCGTCTAACCATTGCGACAGTGGTGCTGGTCATTTGTGTTGATTTTATTATTGATTAATATCATAACTAGATCTAAGATGAGGTTGCTTTACTTTAATTAATGTTGGTATAGTTGATTTATATATTTGCAATAAATAAATTTTTATTACACTAGTTTACATTTTAGACCATGTAATGGTCAATTTCATTTTTTATCATAAATGCATTAAATGTAGTTATAAAAAAAGGAGCAACGGTTTTCTTATTTTACCAAAATGCATGGTTACCGCCCTTAATTAAGTATTCAAATAATAAACTAAAGATAAAGTGACACGGTAGTATTTTATAGAGCTATATTAGGGTTTAGATATACATTATAGCTACTGCATTGGTTATGCTATTTGCTACAACATTTACTATGTCATCTATAGATAATTTATGTACATTTAATTATAGGGTTCATCTATGACATTCGTTATATAATTTATTTATGATGCATCGTATCTTATTTATTCAGGGAATGTCATCAATATAGGCATATATTTAAAACAAAAGATTATAATAGCCATGATTAAATTATGTTGTGTCACGGTTATAATTTAAGATTCTCAAGTGTCATAAAAGCCTAATGCATTTTTAAGAGTGTTTTAAAGCGTTCAAAACATATTTTACATACCCTCAGAAATAAACTTAGTACTTAGATGTCCCTTTATGTGATATCTTTGTAAATTAATTATGGTTATCTTATATTCTAAATGTGCTATTGAAGAAACATGTCACCAAAGTAACCTTTCTTCTTTTGATCATTCATGAAGAATGTTTGATATTTATGTGTTTACACACATACGAATATTAGCCGCCCCAAAGAAAGATTAATATTTGGCCGAACCATTTACACATGAATGATGATAAATATGTGATAATTATAAGAATTTACAAGTGAATAATTAATATGCTCAAATGAAGATTATTATTTGACTTGAATTTATTGTCAGTGTTTGATCACCACAACAAGAGTACCACTTATAGTTAATATTGTTGTCCAAAGATGGATAATGATGTTGTGCTAGGTATCTTGAGAAGAGACCTACCAATTATTTGAATTTACCATGGCTAATTTATAGATATGAGCATATACGTCAATCGTTATTTTTGTTTAATTTTCAACTAATTTAACCAAAGTATCTGCCAATCTAAATAATATTCTCATCTATTTTAGACAAACTTTAAAGATTAATAAGAGAATATGTTATTTTCCTTGACTTCATGAATCTAGGATTAGCAATTAGAAGGGTCACACCCATCGTACTACAATTGATTGTTCTAATAATATTTTGAAGAACATTGAGGGATAGGATAATTCAAATAGAAAAAGTCAAAGGATCATAAGGTATAGTGTTTCAGAATCTTTCAATAATGTGTTATCCGTGGAGTAACCAATTTTAAGGAATTATTTACTATATTTATGATCATTCTACTTAAATAAAATCTTGCTTTAGCATTTTCAAATTTAAATTTGACTTTTGTACCTAAAACATTTAGTTGTTAGATATTGGTGCATCTACTCCTATAAATATTTTCATAAAGGCTTAATTTCGTAAATCATTGAACTCCAACTGATGTCCAAAAGGCGCATCTATATAGATAATGGAAAATTGGTAAAAATAAAGGGTATTAGGCATTTTTTAAATTATTATTAAGATCTCATTTATTTTGTTTAGATTTTTTTAATTTTTTTTGTTATACTATCATTTAGATCGATTTCGATTTTTATTTCTAATATGAACAAATTTGGTTATTATTGTTCCTTTGGAAATAATAAGATTAATTAGTAGTAAATTCAAATATGATTGGAGCAAAATCTCTTGAGGTTTATGATAACTTATATTTCTTAATGCTAAATACCCTTATAATGAAGCCTCAAAATTGGATATGGTTGTTATCCCGCCTTTTGGCAAGGCCGTGATACCAAAAGATTAATCAAAAACCAAAGACAGTTTATCTCAAAGATCGGTTATATATTGTTTCACCATGGATATTGATGAATTTTGTCTGAGCCCGGATCACGCTGCAATTGATAGGACATGACAAGCAAGACCATAAAAGTCAGTGTTTCAAATTTCAGGTTAATCGAAGTTTGTATGAATGAGATATGATCAACACAAATTAGCTAAAATGTGCTGTTCGTATCCATCAGGATGAGTCCGTCTTGATCAATTCAAATCATCACGTTCGAATCGATCCACCATCACACTGTTTGATTCCATTGAACTTAGTCACTTCGTATCGACCAAGGCTCTCTCACTTAGCAGCCTTGTTCGCATAAATTGCATCGGTCGACTTCGTATCCATCGGCAATCGTTTGTTTGAATCGGTCAGGGTACGCCATTTCGTATCCATCGAAGGAGTATGCTTGCTCGTATTGATCTACCCAAAGTTATTGTTCGAATCCATTGAGGCTCGTTAGTTCATATCTATCGATCGTACCCATCACGTTTGATCGATACGAACAAGCCTACTTCCATCGATACGTAATGGCAACTGTTATTGAATCGAACAAAGCAACGGTCATTGATATAAGCGAGGCGAAGTTCATGGATGCGACACGGTCAACTCGAAGCAAAAGGCGGATCGCTGCGAGATATGCGCGCCACGTCACCGTGTTGTCACGTGCATCCATCAATTCGAAGACCTGGATTCTAAGTGATCGACTCGAAGCAAACAGCCAACCGAAAAACTCCATCTCGTATCGATCATAACTTAGAATCCACCTTTCCAAATGCAACAAAATTTTCATAGGAGCTTACATGCAAGCTAAAGAACAATCCTGCCAAGTTTCAGCTCGATTTGATCATTTTGTGATGGATACGAAATTGCTTCGTATCGATCACAGATCGAGTCGAAACTTGGTGGGGTCGATCGCGTGGGTCCACTCACGTGCCAGAAGAAGTCTCCCGAAGTTTGAGTGCGATATCAGCCTCCTACGCCTATAAATAACCCTATGAAGCCTATAGAAAAGGGATCTTTTTGGCCATTCGATGTTCAAACTCTGCCGGATTCAATCCTGCATCACATCATCACTGTTGTGTTCAAACTTCAGAGCTATTATCCATTGTAACCTGCTGTAATAGATTGAAACCATCAAGTGAATCAATAAAGCTATCATGTTCAGAGTGGACGTAGGCAAGATCGCCGAACCACTATAAAATCTGTGTTGTTTACTGCTTACTTTTGAATTTTCTAGGTGATTTCTATATTAGTTATTCATTTGAGATCTGTGATTGTGAATTATCAACTATCGGGTGTTTGTAACCAATTTTGTGCAAACATTTTGGTGCTTTCACTGAGAATTGAACTCAGGGATTCTACCGCTTGGAAGTTGAATTTGAAGATTTAAGAATTCAGATCTAAGGAGTCATGACGAGACAATCAAGTAGAAGACAAAAGGCTGATAGGAGTCGGCATGAAGGGAGTCAAGAGGCTTCTTCAGGTGCAAATCAGGCATCGATCTTCATCATCAGGGATGAGATGGAGGCAATGATGAAGAGACAAGAAGAGATAATCCAAAATTTGTTTCGACGGATTGGGCAACTTGAAGCGCAAAATCGAGAAGCAGATGGAGTTTAGAATGGAGCAGGACCATCCGGCGTAGCGCCAGGACTAGGGGGCACACGCTTAGAGCATGTTGATCCAATCCTGGGGAGAGAGACAGGGGCATCCGAGCAACCTGATGGCATAGAGTTCAAAAATTCATTAACTAAAGATCCGCCTATGGATCTAGGAGAATTCTATCACGAGGCAGAAAAGTTTTTGCGATGGGAAGATGCTAGTGCAGAAAGAGAAGAAGGAATCGACATTTACACAATCAAGGGCGGAAATCCACCTGGAAAGGGTGCGGAGACTGGTAAAGGAAAACGAAAGGCTGAGAATAATGATGACAGGTCAAAGCGGCCGTGGAGTGAGCCACGATTCACCACTTATTCTGAGTTGAATGAGAGTTTGGAGTGAATCTATCAGGATACCAGAGAGCAAGTTCCCTATCGTAGACCAATGCGAAGGGATCCAACTGTTGACGAGAGGAAATCAGACAAATATTGCTTATTCCACGAACTGAACGGTCATAATGCAAACGACTGTAGACATCTGAAGGATGAGGTGGAAGGGCATACCAGGAATGGTAGGCTACTTCAGTATGTGAGGAAGAGAGCTCCAGCGGTGGAGCCAGAGCGACCACCGTCAACATCAGCTAGGGGTGACCCTGAACCGGGACATCATATGTTTATCAATTGATTGAAATAATGATGAACAAGTCGTAAACTTCTCACTAACACGGTTAAATCATTTACACATGCATGAGATCGCGAACGATCCATAGGCATGCTCTGAATGACTACTGACCGTATCATAGTAATAGTTTACACTTTGACATCCTAGTCTTGCTTCTGTTTTGTTTTGGACATTTGGACTTAGTTTGTTTGGACATTTCTATTATGGAATTCATGTGAGCATTGCTTTAATATTTACAATTCTGTGAAAGAATTTACTTGTATACCTATTGGATCGCGAACGGTCCACAAGCATACCTTGCATGGCGATGAACCGCCTAAATCACTGATTCAGAAATTCACCCGAACGTGATATCTGATTCTAGTAATGTTAATACTCCCTCAACATCTGATCGCGAATGATCACATTTTGCCTCGTGCGGCATTCGATCGCGAACGATCAAACTCTGCCTCGTGCGACACCCGACCGCGAACGGTCACAACTCATCTAATATGATATCCGATCGCGAACGATCATAATTTGCCTCGTGCGGCACCCGACCGCGAACGGTCACAATTCGCCAAGAACGATGCCCAACCACGAACGGTCATAATTCAACCAGTATGACATTCGATCGCGAACAATCACATTCTGCCTTGTGTGGCATTCGATCGCGAACGATCACAAATTGTCTAGAACGACATCCAACTTTAAACAACCGCCCTTCGTTTGAAGCGGTATCCCGACCGCAAACGGTCACCATTTGCCACGAACGGCATCCGACCGCGAACGGTCCCAAGTCACCATTTGCCGCGAACGGCATCCGACCGCAAACTGTCCTATTTCACCATTTGCCGCGAGCGGCATTGACCGCGAACGATCCCTTGTCACCTCAAATGGCATACGATCCCGAACGATCGTCATTGGAGGTCATATGAAACTATCGAGTTCTTTACAGGTTGTTGATAGGATATGAACATCCAGCTCGTGGCATTACAAAACACACCTTCCTATCGCAAGGCATGTTTTGGAAGGCAAGTGTTATCCCGTCTTTTGGCAAGGCCGTGATACCAAAAGATTAATCAAAAACCAAAGACAGTTTGTCTCAAAGATTGGTTATATATTGTTTCACCATGGATATCGATGAATTTTGTCTGAGCCCGGATCATGCAACAATTGATAGGACATGACAAGCAAGACCATAAAAGCCAGCGTTTCAAATTTCAGGTTAATCGAAGTTCGTATGAATGAGATATGATCGATACAAGTTAGCTAAAATGCGCTGTTCGTATCCATCAGGATGAGTCCGCCTCGATCAATTCAAATCCATCACGTTCGAATCGATCCACCATCACACTGTTCGAATCCATTGAACTTAGCCACTTCGTATCGACCAGGGCTCTCTCACTAAGCAGCCTTGTTCGCATAAATTGCATCGGTCGACTTCGTATCCATCGGCAATCGTTTGTTCGAATCGGTCAGGATACGCAATTTCGTATCCATCGAAGGAGTATGCTTGCTCGAATCGATCTACCCAAAGTTATTGTTCGAATCCATCGAGGCTCGTTAGTTCGTATCCATCGATCGTACCCATAACGTTTGATCGATACGAACATGGCCATTTTTATTGATACGAAGATAGCCATGTTTATCGATACGAACAAGCCTACTTCCATCGATACGTATTGGCAACTGTTATCGAATCGAACAAGGCAACGGTCATCGATACAAACGAGGCGAAGTTCATGGATACGACACGGTCAATTCAGAGCAAAAGGCGGATCGATGTGAGATATGTTCGCCACGTCGCCGCGTTGTCACGTGCATCCATCGATTCGAAGACATGGATTCGAAGTGATCAACTCGAAGCAAACAGCCAACCAAAAACTCCATCTCGTATCGATCATAACTCAGAATCCACCAGTCCAAATGCAACAAATTTTCATAGGAGCTTACGTGCAAGCTAAAGAACAATCCTGCCAAGTTTCAGCTCGATTGGATCATTTTTTGATGGATACAAAATTGCTTCGTATCGATCACAGATCGAGTCGAAACTTGGTGGGGTCGGTCGTGTGGGCCCACTCACGTGCCAGAAGAAGTTTTCCGAAGTTTGAGCGCGATATCAGCCTCCTAGGCTTATAAGTAGCCCTCTGAAGCCTACAGAAAAGGGATCTTTTTGGCCATTCGACGTCCAGACTCTGCCGAATTTAATCCTACATCTCATCATTACTGTTGTATTCAAACTTCAGAGCTATTATCCATTGTAACCTGCTGTAATAGATTGAAATCATCAAGTGAATCAACAAAGCTATCAAGTTCAGAGTGGACGTAGGCAAGATCGCCGAACCACTATAAAATCTGTGTTGTTTACTGCTTACTTTTAAATTTTCTAGGTGATTTCTACATTTGTTATTCATCTGAGATCTGTGGTTGCCAATTATCAACTATCGTGTGTTTGTGACCAATTTTGGCGCAAACAATGGTGATTACTATGATTATATATTCCATGTCGATAAATTAAATAACTTTAGAATAAGGCACTAGATAGCAAATATTTTATCGATATTCTAAGCAACTTAAAAGATATAAGTTTTATGAACCCACACTAGGGGAAAAAAATTAAGATGGAAAATGCAACATTTCTTTAGGATGTTGACTTTCGGGGTAGAAATAAAGTATGCACCATTGTCTTTAAATGGAATCACTGTCTTTGGTTCAACTACAGCTACTTCTTCAGATGATGTATACGATTTGTTTCTTTTTCATTGAAAATAAGTTAATCAAGAACCATAATAAGACAATATTAATAAATTTCTCTTCAAGTTACAGTAAATGTTTTAGGAAAACAAACTCAATAATCTCAAGGTGTAATGTCACTATGTAGATTCACTTGAAAAGAAGAAAAATTATTTATATTAACCATTTAATATTTCTCTATCAAAGAAATTAATGGATCGACAGAGATGATTCAGTCAGCTTACATTAATCCATGCAAGATTTCAAGTTTAAAAGTGGATCCAAGGTATGAATATATAGTATAATTCTATATAAGACACTAAAATTTGAGAACTTTCTCCATATGTCAAGACAAGAAGCCCATCGATTATGAATGATTATTGCAAACCAAGAGGAATTCAGTAGATAATGTGAAAAGATATAAGGCTTGTCTTGTATAAAAGACTTTCTCAAAAGGAACCAATGATTTTAAAGGGACATTCTCTTTGGTTTACCGAAAGAATTTTAGAATAATCAGGGGGATTATTTGCAAATTTTGATTTTAAGCAGTATCAAATGGATATTAGATTTGTTTGTCTTAGACATTGATGAAACCACTACAAAAATTTACTTATGTACTCAAATAAATTTATCATTAATGATACCATAATTTTCATTATGTTATCACCTCATTCATTTTTGAAAGAAAATATTATGGATAATATATGAATCATAAGTTCAAAGGAAGTAATTATTTTGTATTCCTGATTTTGCAACTTTAAGATATATTGCTATCAACGTTATTTAGCTATATTGCACGAAACTAAAACATTTCTTTTGATTTTTATTCAAAATAAAATAAGTCTTTGTGATGACTCTTTTGTAAAGAAGATCCAAATGCACTATATTATTATATAAGGAGTGATATTTGGATTATAATAAAAGTGCTATGCAGATAAGTGTATAAAAAAAAGTTTAGTATGCAAACTGTGAATCGATCGATTCCCTTTTGCCAAAAGAGGCACACTTTGTCTTATGTCATGGTATAAGAACATCCTTGAAGCTAAAGAAATGCAAAAGATTCCACATCATTGCATTTAATAGTCTAATGCATACCAAGGCATACACATTTATTACGTGTATTGTTGTTTTATTTGGCAGATATTTGTTGAGTTTTGGCATTCCCGCGTTCCGAACGCGTTCGCTTCACCATGTCTAGTGCCATCAATGGTCGAAGTCTCCCATGCCGGCATCCTAGTTGAACATCCCTATATCGCCTCTATCGAGCACATAATCTGGTCTTGGCAACACATTGTAACAAAAGGAATTCCCAGTGTTATGTGCCTCCAATCCCATATATATACCACGATTATTCCAAATATCCTGCGATGTGGGACTTTTAACCCGTTCAATCCACATACCCACTACATTTACAATGCGAGCCATATCTAACAGTCTCCACCTTGGCGAGCATGCTCAAATCACCATGGAGTTATACCAAGTCCTCTTCGCGGTGGTATCAAGCTGCTACTCCGAGTTCTCATAAGCAGGGGGAAGCAAACTGCTTAACCATATCTCTACCTTGACGAGCATCCCATGCTCAACCCCCTTCGGAGCTATGCTTCGGTCATGCTGCATCATACCGATCCCTCGAACCATGGAGCTCTGATACCATGTTGAGTTTCCACATTCCCACGTTCCAAACACATTACTTCACCGCGTCTGGTGCTATCAAAGGTCGAAATCTCCCATGCCGGTGTTCCGATTGAACATCCCTCCATCGCCTCCATCGAGCATATAATATGGTCTTGGCATCATATTGTAACAAAAGGAACTCCTAATGCTACATGCCACCAATCCCATATATATACCACGATTATTATGAATATCCCGCGATGCATAACCTGTTCAATCCACACACCCACTCCATTTACAATGCGAGCCGCACCTAACAATATTATACTGACTTTGAAAGTGAATCACTGATTCACAACCAAATTGGTAACGAGATATCGCTAAGGAATAACAAAATTTGTGCACAGTAATAAAAGACTGAATTGGTTGGAAATCATAAAGCATTAAGATCCGAATATTTTGGATGCTAAGAGTAAAAAAATCCACTTCAGATAATAATATATTTTTAGATGGACCAATATAAGGAAAGTTGTCATACAAACACATATAGCCTCCTCCATTATGAAAATAGTATTAATTTTCTGTTATGGGGCTTCGGATGATAGAAAATAATTACAAAATGTTGTCATAAAATTATGGAATACCGAAAAGAAATTTGAAAGATTATTAAATTAATATCGTGACGTTAAATAACATATTATTTTTCAATAAGGGGTGAGTGCAAAATAGATTCTAATTCATATAGCGTATTATGACAGACTCCATTATGGCGGATCTGCTTACAAAAGGATTGCCATCCAAGGTCTTTCATAAGTATAGCTCAAATGGGTGTACCATTCATAAAAGAATATTTTAGTTCAGGGAAAGTTTGTATTTTAGTTTAAGGGAAGTTCGTATTTGATATTGCATGTGACACATTGTTTTACACTTTAGCTACAAATATATTAAGTCCTTTTTTGAACAGAAATAATGTAATAAATTTTTCTTTGCACTCCACATCGTTTGAATATTTAACCTTTTTTAATCTCGTTAAAATAGAACAAGTTGGAAATAGACATGTATAGATACATGTTATGTCAATTCCCTGCCATGCATTCATTATTGACCTATGTTATTTGATTATATTGTTATATGTTGTTGGGGAGAATCCCTTCAGATGATCGTTTTAAGAGAATAAAAAACTCAACGCATTAGAAAACAACTGGATATGATTATAGTGAGATGAAATAAACAGAGACAAATACCAGAATAGACAGTTACAGATCTGTACAATGCAGAAAAATAAATAACACAAGTAATTATAATGGTTCCACTACCATGACGTAGCGTACGTCCACTTGAGTAGAGGAGATTTTATTAATCACTGAAAGATTGGAGTTAGAAAATTGGTTCATTTTGGAGGCTATACATAAGAAGAATTAACAATACAGACAAAAGTCTGCAGAGTTTCAGCTCTCTAGGATGGCTGCCACTGTTGTCCAAAAGCTCCACTATTTATAGAGTGAATGAGGAGGGGCAGCTGCTGTATGCACCTCTACGGATTGGTTCGGCATCCATTTGGTTCGGTCAACTAGTTCGGCATTTGCATCTGATCTGGCAAACAACACACATCTGGAACGATCTTCCTCTTCACCTACTTATTTCGGCAAATACCGAACGAGATATTTCATTCGGCATCACCAGATCATTGAACGAAAAACTTTGTTTCGTCTTCCTCTTCACCGCTCTAAAACAATGTCGCTTCACTTCCAAACCCCAAATGAAGCACTAGCTTCCCAAATCAGCGCCGACTGAAACAATACCGCTCCAATTTTAAGCAACACCGCACGAAACTTCTCGTCCGACACTTCAGTTCTCTTCTTTACCGAACGAAATCAGCATCTCCTAGATTTCTTCACCTTTGAGCTTCTCCGATGGAATAAGATAACAACCTCCAACAATCTCCACCTTGTTACCATATTCCATCAAGTCATTCAACTCTATCTACACCTTCATGCTCCAAGCAATGGATACTTACTTGATGAGATTTGGCAATGTCATCACCCAGTACACTCTGTCAGTGAGCTCTGGTAAGGCCATGCCTGTCTGCAAAGTATTCGAAGTACCCAATCCATGTAGAACCTATCAATCTCTGCCATAAAAACAAACGTCTCCATGAAAAATCTCAACTATCCCCCAGTCCACCGTGTGGCACCTAGCACTTCATTGAGCGAATCAAGTCCAAGCAATGCTCGAACTTAGCAGCAAGGAAAAGGCTTGGTAAACATGTCCGCTGAATTCTCTTTTGTGTGAACTTTCTAAAGACGAACTAGCTTCTCTTTGCTCATCGAGACAAAGAACGACTCTCTCACCTTAATATGCTTCGTCCTTGAGCTGAATGCCATATTTTTAGCCAAGTGAATTGCACCATGACTTGTCACAGTACACATCCATGCCTTCATATACTAAGTCCAACTCAAACAATAGTCACCTCAAATAACTCACCTCCATAGATGCTTCAACCGCACCTATGAGCTCAGCCTCTGTAGTTGACAAAGCCACAATCGTCTCCAACCTCGCTCTCCAACTCATCACTGTCCCACCAATGGTAAACACATATTTGGAGGTTGACTTCCTTCGATCTCTATCACCGGCATAGTCGGAATCACGAAATCCAATCAAGCTGAAATCTCTTCCTCTGCCACCATAGACAAGTCCATGGTTTGGAGTTCCTCTAAGTTATCTGAAGATACACTTCACTGCTTCCCAATGTGTCTTTCCTAGATTGACCATGAACCTGCTCACCAATCGAACCGCCTGTGCAATGTCAAGCCTAGTGCGGACTATGGCATAGATCAAGCTGCCAACTGCACTTGCATATGAGACCTTCAGCATATAAGCCTTGTCCTTTTTCGAGATCGGAGAGCCTTTACAAGAAAGTTATATGTGCAAAGGAATGGGTGTGCTGATTGCCTTTTCCCCTTCCATGCTAAACCAACAAGCATCTTTCGAATGTACTCCTTTTGAGTGAGGCTCAAAAGTCCTAGCTTTCTATCCCTTTGGATTTCCATACCCAAAATTTTCTTTACTTCTCCAAGATCTTTAATTTCAAATTCGGCTTTTATCTTTCGATTTAAACTATTGATTTTGGCCTTATCCTTGGAAGCAATCAACATATCATCCACGTACTAGAGTAGGTACACCCATCTACCATTCTTTAAATGCTTTAAGTACACAAGCGTCTTTGATGCTACGATCAAAACCAAGTGAAAGCAAAAAAAGAGTTAAACCTCTTGTACCATTATCTAGGCGACTTCTTAAGTCCATATAAAGACTTCTTCCATTTACAAAACCAATTTTCTTTTCCATCTACAACAAATCCTTCTGGCTGCTTTATGTAGATGGTCACATCTAAGTCTCAAAGAATGTGGTTTCACATCCAGTTGCTCCAGCTCCAAGTCATGAGCTACGATGATAGCGAGCAAAATGCGAATGGACGTATGCCTCACTACTGGAGAGAATATCTCATCATACTCCAATCCATTTCTTTGTGAAAACCCTTTAGCAACTAGTCTAGCCTTGTATCTCCCATCATCCTTCACCTTGAACATCCATTTGCAACCTATGGCTCGACTTCCTTGAGGAGGTGGTACCAAATCCCAAGTCTTGTTCTTCTTCAACGACTCTAACTCCTCTTCCATAGCGCACATCCAATTCGAACTGTAACATGACTTCAAAGCTTCATCAAGGTCAAGCGGCTCCTCATGAGCCCGTGTAGGGCATAGGCAAACTGATCACCAAGGCTAAGCTTCACAAACTACCAATCACCATATCTATCGGACGGCCTAATAGTCCTACGACTGATCCAGTAGCAATTGCTTCGCCTAAACTCCTTTCAGCTCCATCTTAAACTGAACTTCCTCTAGATTCATGCACATCGCCAACACTACTAGAAGGTTTCTATGGACTATCCTGTGATGTTTCATCAACTGCGTTTTCCTTCATAGCATCAACAACAACGCTACTATTTGGCTGGAATACGGGAACTTTTTTCATCTCCTTAGGCCTTTTTGAATCTTCTGATGTGGTAGGTAGCTTCTCCTTCTTATTGAACATAGCATACTTATCAAAAGTAACATGCCTATAATGAACAATCTTTCGATCAACATGGTTCCAAATTTGAAACCTTTGATACCATCGATGTATTTCATTAGTACGCCCTTGTATACGCTTGCCTCCAACTTGTCATCACATGTATGGTGAACGTACACAGGACAACCAAAAATTCGAAAGTAATCAAGATACACTGCTACACTTCTCTACTTCTCCTCTGGAACCTTCCCATCTATGGCTAAGCACGAAATTCGATTTATGATATGCGTCGTAGTTGATAATGCCTCGGCACAAAAGCCTTTAGACAAGCCCGCCGTCAATCTCAAGCAATGAGCCTTCTCCAGTAGAGTCCTGTTCATTCTTTCTGTAACCCCATTGGATTATGGTTCTCCAGGTGTAGTGAAATGCCTCTGGATATCATGCTGTCTACAAAAGTCAAGGAACTCCCTAAAGACAAATTAACCGCCATTATTAGATCTCAACACCTTCAACCTAGAACCAGACTGGTTCTTAATAAGCGCTTTCCAACCTTTGAACTTCTCAAAAATCTCTTATTTGGCCTTCATCACATACACCCATACATTTCAGGAAAAGTCATCAACGAAAGAGATAAAATACTTTTCTTCTCCAAGAGAAAGAGTAGCAACCGATCCCCAAACATTTGTATGCACGTACTCAAATACTCGCCTCGATCTGTGGAGTCCAACTCCAAAAGATACTTTAGTTTTCTTGCCTAACACACACTCCTGACAAAAGTCCATGTTGTCAAAGCTTCCTCCTTTAATCACTTTCCATCTCCGAAGAAACTCTAAGCCCTTTTTTGAAATATGAACCGACCTGAGATGCCAAAGTTTTGTGGCATCCAATGCACGAGAACTATCTACTCCAGCACACGACTCTCCAAGAACTGTGGTTCCTTTTAGCAAATACAGATTTCGAAACACATCTCCTTTCATAAGAACTGATGCACCTCTCGAAACCTTCAGATTATCTTTCTCGATAGTTACCTTGCATCCCAAAGGTGCTAATTGTCCTACAGAGATTAAGGACTTCCGAAGACCTAGAATACACTGGACACCTGTCAAAGTGTGTATCACTCCATCAAACATCCTGATCCTCGTTATACCTTCACCCATTACTCTACATCTAGCATCATTAACCATAAGAATAGAGCTTGCCTCTCACTCGACGAAAGAATTGAAGTAATCATTATTAAGCATCATATGGAAAGACGCCCTCGAGTCCAACACCCAATGGTCTAAGACATTCGATACTGCTGTAGACAACACATCATCAGATACAGACTTCTACACCGCAAATGATGAAGATCCGCCTTCTTCCTTATTTAAATCTGGACAATCCTTTACCAAATGACCAGGTTTCTTGCAGATAAAGCACTTCCCAACCTTAGACTTTTCTCTCCTTCCATTACCAGACTTCCTGGACTTGGAATACCATCTAGAGTGCCAATTCTTCTTATCTTCTCTACCTCTTTCAACAAACAGCTGTGACTACTACTTCCACCTTTACTTCCTTCACTTATCTCTTTCATTTGATCTCTTAAGCCCTTAGATAGAAGGCCTGACTTCACAACTTCCACTATCAATGTGTCTCCAACAAAGATAAGGCTGTCAACGAAACCTGTGTAATGCTTTATAAGTGAATACAAAAGAATCATTGCTATTTGATCCTCATCCATCTTCAAGTCAACAATCTTTATCTTTATCATGAGATTATCAAAGAATATTCTTTCACTAAAGTACCCTTTCTCATCCGCATGGTGAAAAATGTCTTCAGTAATATCAGACGGTTGGTCATAGATTGCTTCAAGTAGAGATTTTCTAGCTTGTTCCAAATGCCCCTAGCAGTGGTCTCACTGCTAATCTCTGAGATGACATTCTCTCCCATAGCTAGTTGTAAAGTAGTAAACACCCATTTCTCCATCTCCTTCCTTTCCACGGCTGAACAGTCGTCGACTCCTCAGGGGAAAACATTACTGGATGGACTTCATTCCTCATTAGAACGGCCTTCATCCTCCATTGCCACTTCTCGAAGTCTTTATCCCCATTCCACTTCTCAATTGCTAACTATAATCCTGATGTGATATACATCCCTCTAGTATAGGGTCTTTTCACAACTGGAGTCGCTTCATCTCCTTCCATAGCGTCTAACACTCCTCAATCAACCTTATCGCACCAGACTGTTGGGATAAATCCCTTCAGATGATCAGTCTAAAAGAATAAGAAACCCAACGCAGCTGAAAACAACTGGATCGTGATTGTAATGAGACGGAAAAAACAAAGATAAACTCCAGAATAAACAGTCATAGATCTATGCAATGCAGAAAAATAAATAACACTAGTATTTATAGTGGTTCCACTACCGCGAGGCAGTATATATCCACTAGAGGACATGATATTTTTTAATCACTAAAAGATTAGAGTTATAAGATTGATTCACTTTTGAAGGCTATACATAAGAAGAATTAACAATAAAGACAAAATTCTGCAGGGTTTCGCTCTCTACGATGGCTGCCATTGTTGTCCAGAAGCTCCACTATTTATAGAGTGAAAAAATGAGAAGGGAAAGCTGCTATATAACAGCTTAGGGGTTTGGTTCGGCATCCATTTGGTTCGGTCAACTAGTTCGACATTTGCTTCCCGTTCGACACTTCACTTCTCTTCTTTACTGAACGAAATCAACATCTTCCAGATTCCTTCACCTTTAAGCTTCTCCGATGGAATCAGTAACAACTTCCAACATATGTAACCATTGATGGGTTTAGTTGCAATAAAGATAATGAATGCTGCTTTGATTCTTTATCAACACAATCAGTGAACAAGATTATTTCAGACACACCTTATGTTGTAAATAGCAAATTTGGAGTTTATAAAGTTATAAATATTTATAAATTTATTACATATATGGCCCGAGGGGAGATTGTTGGAATATTTCATCATTTGGGCCATGTATGTAAAATAAATATATTCTGTTATTTTGGTGTAGAATCTAATTAAGTGATCAAATTTTAAATTAAAGCTAAACAGTATAAGAAACTAATTATCATGAGATTAATGTGTAGGTACCGAGGCATTTTAATCTATTAAGGGGCCAAATTAGAAAATGCCAATATTATAAATAATGAGTTATGGTCTCTAAATTACACAAGCTCTAGCTAATCTCGTAATCTCTTCTATGAAAATAGTTTAGATCTAGGATTTGTGTCAATTTGGAAGATCAAACCAATTATTCTTCTCTTTGAATCAACAACTACGGATTCGGATTTAGCTTCTGCCAAGTTATTTATCTTCATTTGATTTCTTCTCAATCAATCCAATATGGTTCATCTATTTAGATATAGGGTTTTATGATTAATTGATCCTAAAGTATATTGAAATCCCAACATTTATGTGTTGACATTATTAAATGTTACATTTTCTAAATTAGTTGAATATTTTCTTAGATAAAAATGACTTCTTTTTCTTTACAAAAGAAATTTGAACATTCAACATTGATCATATATGCTAATGATGTTTATTACAATTATTTTTCTCAAATTTGGCTTTCTAATTTTCATATTTTTACATTAAAGGTGATATTTTCTAGTTATTTTGTAAACTAAAGTTTCAATTTTCTTTTCATTATTTTTTTAGAAACAGGTACTTTATTAACAAAAAGAAGCATATATTTCCATAATATGCCTCGTTAAAACCTTGCAATCCTCCTAACCTAAATGGGTGTCTTGGAAGGAAAAAGAGTACATACCATTTCCATATATTAGCAGTACAAGACCACAACTACAAAACCAAGTTGTTGAACAGATGGAGGAGTAAACAAACATAACACGCACTCAAAACCATCCATACTAACAACTAGGTCATTTGGAAAATATGACCATCAATACAAATCACAAGACAAAAATAAATATCTAAAAACAAGACTTCATGTGGAAACTGACAAAGCCTCCAGCAAAACAACGATTCATCTATCGCAGATGAAAAGCATCATCAAGAGGAGAGAGACAAAAAGCCGATCTCTAAAAAGTAGATCTAAGTAATGAGTGGCGAAAAAACTCGAGAATCCAAACACGAAGATACCGATTGAAGACACGAAAATGGGCACCATTGCAAAAGAGCTCGTGATAAGAAAGATTGAAATTCAAGGAGGTCGCTTATGGTCAAGAGAGTCCATGGCGATATTCAAGTTGTCAAAGTTAAGTCCCGTCTCTGCATTTATCACTTGATTAGTTAGTATATACTGCATAAGTATCTTAATATCTTGTATGATTAGGATGAGTCTGACAGATGCTAGTATTTTGATCCCTCTGAAGATTATGTTGTTTCTCTCGCACCAGATGTTCCAAATCAGAGAAATGAATGTTATGTTGGTACTTTGATTTAATAAAGGGTGATTCCTCTGTCTTTTACTTAGGCAATCCAAAATATGATTAATATTGTAGTTAAGATTGAAAGCGATGTTGACTTTCTTCATGGTACTGTCCAGTAATCTTCTAGAATATGGACAGTTAAAAAGAGATGATCTCTGTCTTCTAAGTGATTTGATCATAGAGTACACCTTTGATCATTATTTGTGTTCCATCTACTAACTCGATCCTTTGTGTTCAATTTATTTAGTATGGCCATAAGAGCACGAATTGGCATCTTAGGCGCACACCCTTTGTCCCATATAACCTTTGTCCAGAAATGTTCTGCATGCTTGTTTCTGAAATGGTTCCATGCTGATTTCATTGTAAATTGTCCACTGCTACAAGGATTGCACTTCCAGTAATCTTTTTCCTTTTGAGGCTGAATGTTTACATTATGAATAAGTTGATGGTATTGAGTAGGCACATAGTCTATGTTTTGTTTCCAATTGTTATTAGAGATTAACATAGATACTTTCTTGTTATATCCACCTACAACAGACATAGAATTCCAACCTGCATTATCTATTAAAGAAGATCCATTTATCCATGGATCAAACCATAAATTTGTGGTGTCCCCATTAACAATGTTCATATTTATGAGACATTTGCACCACTGTCTTGCTCTAAGTAAAGTTTTCCAAGTATACGAGGCAGTGGGATCCATGGTAGCAGTCCAGAAGTTAGCTTTTTTACAATACTTATTTTATATCCATTTAGCCCAGAGAGATTCACCATGAATAAATTTCCACAGTGGATTAACTGCTACTGCTTTAGATATTTCTTCAGTTTTCCTTATACCAAAGCCACCTTCATTTTTTGTTGTACACACATCTTCCCAACTCATTTTATGTGCCTTAGCTTTCCACAAAAAGTTACCACACAAGGAAATGATTCTATGAATTACTGTTAATGGGAATTGTGTGAACCGAAGCCAAAACTGCAACAAAGGATATATGACAGTTTTTATTAATTCAGCCCTATCACTGATGTTTAGCATCTTACTGTGCCAATGGTTGATTTTTTATTAATTTTGTCTATCAGCCATCCAAAGTCCCTTGCTCTTAATTTATTATTAGATAAGGGAATGCCCAAATATATAATCGGCAGACTACCAATGCTGAAATTTAGAATGCTAGTTATTTGATTTTTGTTTGTGGCACCTTTACTAAAAAAATAGTATAGATTTTTTGTTGTTTAATTCCAACCCTGCTATATTATTCAGATCTTGAAAAATATGCTCGATACACTTAGCATTCTCAATAGTAGCTTTGGTCAAGATTAAGCATATATCAAGTGCGTGATCAAAGGTTCGGTTTGGTATATGGGATTTATATTACCATTAAAGAATTCCATATCTAGATTTCAAGTCAGAAATTCCATAGCAATGACAAATAAATATGGTGAGAGGGGGTCACCTTGTCTTAATCCTCTCGAGGAGGGAGTAGTAATACATTCATATATAAGATCCACAAATGGAAGAGGAAAATTCATCGCTATCAGCATATGATGAATAAATACTCTATTAATTTTATCATATGCCTTATGTAGATCGATTTTCAGACATAAATTGTTAGATTTTTTTTGTTGAATCCTCTAACCATTTCATAAGCTAGAAGGGAGTTTTCTATGATAACTCTACCAGGAATGAAACGTTCTGATTATATGGGATAAGATCATTCAAATATTACTTCATTCGATTGCAAAGAAGATTTGCTAGAATTTTATAAGAAACATTGCAAAGTGAAATCGGTCTAAAATCAGTCATATCAACTGCATTGGTTTTTTTGGGATGACATATATAAACGTATGATTGATTTCCCTAATAATTTTCCCACATTGAAGTATACTGTTCATAGCATTCCAGATGTCATGTTTGATTTGTTCCTCAATGGATTTTATAAAATTTTGAATTGATGCCATCTGGTCCAGGGAAGCTATTGTCGTTTATCTGGAAAATAGCATATTTAACTTCCTCAAGTAGAAAAGGTTTACAAAGATTAACTTTTGCATTTTCCGATAGGATTTTCTTGCACGTTCTGTTTGGAAATTGGAACGTGTCTCTAGATGATGAGAAAAGATCTGAAAAATAGTTTATCACTGAGTGAGCAATTTTTTCTGATGCCGATGACCAAGAACCATTGTCATTAAGTATAAGACTACTCCCTCTAGTTGGTTTAAGAACATTCATTTTGGAGAAGAAAAATTCTGTTGGTTTATCTCCTTTAGTCAACTTTAATCTTCATTCTTTGCTCATTATCTATCGCACTATTCCTCATTTTAACATGGACTGGTCATATTTCGTATTGTACTGTTCGATAAGATTGTTATTTAAAGGATCTCGAACTAGATGATTGTAAATATCATTAGCATCTTCCTTTAACTTATCCAATTTTGAATATATATTGATTTTATTTGAAGCCAAGTTTTCAGGGCAACCTTCACAGTTTTTAACTTACAGAGAAACTTATAAAGAGCATTACATGTAAATTCCTGATTTAGAGCATGCTGTAAGGTGATCTGGTAACCTCTTTGAAGATGCCACGAATTATTGTACTTGAAAGGTATGCAGCTTCTCCTTTTATTATGATTTAAGAGCTTAATCATAATAGGAGTGTGATCACTAAGGGAGTGGTTGCCAAAATTTATGTCTAAACTTGTCAGACCACAAATTATTAACAAAAACCCGGTCAATTTTACTATTTATAGAGAAGTGAAGGCCTCCACTCCATGTATAGTATTTCCATGTGAATTCTGGTTCAAGGAGTTTAGCATTAGATATACAATCCATAAATTCTTGATCACCCGTAACATTATAGATACCATTATTTATTCTATCAATAGGAGATAAAATGGAGTTAAAATCGCCTGCCAAAATCCATGGAAGTCTAACACTCATAGATTGATCAATAATATAATTCCATAGTTCTTTTCGCCTCATTTCCTCGTTAAAGGCATCAACCGTGGTACATATCACACTTAGTCCAATAGAATTGTGTAGGATATAAGAAATGTATTGTTCTTTTGTGTGTAGAATAATATTAGACCACTGTGTAGAATCCCAAAATATAAGAATACGAATTTTCTGATCATCTAGAATATTATGTGAAAATTTCCATTTAGAATGAATTTTAACCATAAATCTATCAATATTATCTAAAGATAGTTTATTTTCATGAATGCTAATAAAAGAGAACCTGTTGCATTGCAATAATCTAATAATTTCCAATTGTTTGGCTGGGGCATTCATACCCCTAATGTTCCAGATAAGGAACTCCATCTATTGATTGTTTCGGTATTGCTACTGTTTTCTAGGGGAGTAGCAGTCCCCAATAATTTTGCTTTCTTTGAATTTTTTTTCTTACCTTTTAGTTGATTAACAAGGGTGTGCCATGCAGGGTTGTCTACTACATCAGAATTGGCTGTGGATTTAAATTCAAAGGGGGCTTCATCTGGCCTGATTTTTCGCGTGTTACTGGGTCTGGTAGTTCTAAAAGAACTAGAGTTTTGCTCTATGTAATCAAACTTTGTATCCACCTCAGAAGGCTCTTCAGACATTTCACTTGAGTCACAATTGAAAATCTCTGTGTCTATATGCTTGTAATGTAAATTTTTTGTAATTCTAAATTCACATCTTTCTGAACTGATGTTGTAATTATATTCGAACTGGCAGTGTTTGGTTGGACATTTTGACCTTCGTCTGGTTGATTTTGAATAGAATCAATGTTACCTGTCTTTTGAAAATTAATATGTTGTGATTTCTCTATTTCTGAAAAGTCTGTAGTCAATTGAGTAACACACCGAGTTGCTTTACTTTATTTTCTATATTATTCCCACTGGTGTCAATTATCATGTCAAAGTTATCCAACGTTTTGTGTGACGCAATTCATTTTTGGCATCCAAACTTTATAAAATTGACAATTACTATCGGCGTGACCAAAACTTGAGTAGTTTGCACATATCGATGGTTTCCAATCATAAATCACTTCTTGCTATATCATTTTGTCATCTTCAGTTGTTATAGGTATTCTACTGGGGAATCTGAAGGAATTATTTATTTCAATTAGTACTCTAGCGTAAGCAATTTTAATGATACCTTCAATGAATTTATCCAATCTAATTGGGGAACTAAGAATCGAGGCGATACGACTAATCCCTTCTTTTGTCCAATAATCAAGGAGAAGGTTAGGGAATCGTATCCAAATCAGAATTGTATGAAGAAGTTCTTTATTGAGCTGCATTCCCGGAGATCGCCTTTTTATCATCATCAACTTTTTATTATAATAATAAGGTCCTTCTTCCAAAATTTTATCACAATCTTGTTTTTTATTAAATTATATCACATAGAATCCATTTTCTTTGGAGTAAATCGAGAATTCATCTTCTGGCTTCCAGAATCTAAGGATATAGTCTTTGAAGTACGGATAATATGGTTTAGGACAACTACATATACTACTATGGCATTGTCCCATTGCTTTTTAGCGTTTAGCACAATCTCAGTGGACATTTTGGCACATTGCATGGAGTTTAGTTCCCGAGGCTGATAGAATTTTACTGGGATAGAGATAGGGATGTTGTTACCTTTTACCACTTCATTCAATGCCCGACTGGATGAGGTAGAAAAATTCCACCTATTGGTAGTAGAACTGTTAACAGCTTGGGGTGTACGGATAGCGTTACTATTGGAGGTTTCAGGATTGTGGTTTGAGGGTTGAGGAGAAGGGTTTACAATTTTTACACTTTTTCATTGTTTTTACTAAAAAGATGTTGATGGTTCTTTCTATATCAGTTTATATTTATGTGTTGCTTGCGTCATTTTTTACTAGAAACGAGGAGGAATTTTTCCTATTTAGTTTTAAGCACAATGAAAAAAGATCCAACATTCATTTTCCATTCATGCAACTTTATCATATATTAAAATTCAATTATTAGGAAATTGATTGGTCTTTCCTATATTTATTTTTTCAATTTATCGTATATGTGAGAACAAATAAAGGCTATTGGAAATGACTGCATTCTACAAGTGTTATTATGTTTTATTTTGTTCAACGTTAAGACATGTTAAAGGCATACCTGTTGTTATGAGATTTCATGAAGTTGTTGTAAATGAGGTTAGTTGTGTGATTTGCATAAAAATGTTGTTTTTCTTGATGTTCTCTAACAATGATATTCTAACTATATTGAGAATGAATTATGACAATCATATTTCTTTACTCTATGGCATTGGATAAAAGCTTAATGATATCATTGATATTTCTAACAATTTAGTTATATTAATCTATTCAAGAAGGGGAGCTACCTAACAAATATGTTGGTATTCTCGTGTTAGAATCTCATATTAGGAAGAATAACAACAACCAATGGATTGTCAAAATAATCAAGAAAATTAATGAATGGGAAAGAAGATTATTAACCATGGTAAGGAATTAATACTTATTGAACCAGTCATATATCCCACCGTAGCATTTTAGATTCGAATCTTTATTTGCTTTTTGTAGAATAAGAGTGGTACTTTATTTAAGCAATGCAATTATTTTGATGTCTCGGATAGAAGAACAATAAATGAGAAAAAGGTTAGTCTTTGGTTTGATACTTAAAAGATTGATAAAAAGGTTAGTGTTGGCTCATTAGCTTGTTTAAAAGTAGAGGAACTGAAATAAAATAATATAATAGTCAATAATGCAAGGGAATAGAACTCCTAGAACATGCAAGAGGTATAAGTGTAGATATCAAGCAAGTCAATGTTAGAATTAGATATATGGTAATAATTCATATTTTAATACCGTTTTTTACCACGTCGAAAATATTAACTTAACATGATTAATAAGGTGATGTTATGATAAATTAAAACTGAAACTGCTATTTAAGCTAACCGAGAATATTTACTTATAAGTGAAGTAATTAACTAAGACTTGTTTAAGTGAAAAACGAATTGAATGAATAAAGAGTGGTGCAAAGGGTTTTATTTTCTAAATGGGCCAATCGAAGCATATTTGTCCGTATGCATACATCACCGTGCTATTTCTTTCATTCTCATTATTTTCATTCTCCCAACCATAAACAGAGCTTAAAAATATTGTTAATAATCTCTCTACTCTTCGTTCGAAAGTTACAGAAGAAGAAAAAAAGTCAACTTTAGGAAGGCAAGAGCTAGGAATAATATAGGGAACCTTCATCTTTATTTTTGAGTGAGAAATTATAATAACCCACCTATATATTTAAATAGTAAATTTAAATTTTAATAGGTTAAGACAGTCAACTTTTGGAGAAGGTGGAATCTGGGTGTGAGACCACTTTCATTATTTTTTGGATGCCACTTTGGATATTTTTGAATATAAAAATAAACATGTTTAGAATAATGGATTTTGGGTTAGACATTTGGACTCGATATATAAATGATCTATAAAGCTAGCTTTTGTATACAATGAATTAGGGGTGAGATCTTTTTCATCCTGTTCGAAATGTATTTTGGTGAAGAAAGTTTAGGATTATGGATTTTGGGATAAAGGAAGTTCGAATATATTTCTGAAGAGCCCATTAACTCAAGGGCCATGAAGACATTAGATATGTGACTAAGACTTCCATATTCATTCATTCCACTTCAAAATACATTTCCAATTCATTTTTATTTATATTTTAAACATATTTGCTCATAATCCACTCCAATCCAACAAAATAAAATCCTAAATTCCTGAAAAAATAACTACGGATCTAGTTAGGTTATTTATAGGAAACCCAATTCATTTAGGAGTATTTGGTGAAGATGAAAGAGACTTTGGATGATGGATCCTTCATTGTATGGATTGCTTGATATTGCTATGTGAGTGGAAATGGACTTATAACCTTGTATTTATGTTTTTATATATGTTAAATCATATACTTATATAAGCATGTTAGGATATGGATTTAGGTTGCTTTGGGTTCATGTAAATGTGATAAACATGACTACCGACCACGTTATGGACTTGAAACTAAAATAATGATATTTGACAAAGTTTGTAAGTATGGAAATGATCAAGGACTAGATGTAGGTTGTAGTAAATTCATATCGTTGATATTATGATCATTTAATGGATTTAAAGCTAGTTAAATGTCATTTGGAAAAATTAATAAGAAAATGTGTATTTTAATAAACTAAACTTGTTTTAATTATGAATTAAAATGAGTTTAAGCTTTATTAAATATACACTAAGAAGTATTTTCAGAATAGGCTGGTAAATAAATTTATTTAAACAGGTATAAATTTATTTATAAAGATCTGGATTTATTTCACGAAGATATGAGTTTATTTCTAAGGAATGAACATTTAAGAAAGGTTTAGTAGAGGATTTGATTAGCATTAATAAAACGCGTTTGAGTATAAATGTATGAGAGCTAGCAAATCCATAGAATAAGTTGATTCAGTGGTTAATAAACTATTGAATTATGCAGTTAAGGTTTAGTAACTTGCTTGTTGAGTTTAGACTTCAACCATTGAGAATGTTGTTTTGAAAAATGTATATATCCGTATATGTAGATATGCACAAGCATGTATATATGTAATGTTGATATGCTTACATATCCGTAAAGTGAAGTCATTGAATGTTTAATTGAATGCCGGTTGAATTGTTTGATGTTGTATACGTGAATTTTTTGACAATGTGCAGAATAAATTGTTGATTGAGTGTTGTTAATGAACACACACACATATGCATATGTGTTAATTTATGTGTATGCATGTGCATGCAATGCATGCATATAAGTACGCTATGTATTTGTACTATGTGTATATTTGTTTACAGAGTTGATGGATGTGTATTAGCACTACTGGAAAAAATTAGTTTTATAACATCCAAAAACCATTATTAAAACAATTGAACAATATTTTTATTACTGTTGTCATATCCATGGTTGCGAAAAAAGTAATTTTTTTACTACTTTTACTTAGTGTTGCATAGAATATTGTAAACAACCTTTTTACTACATTTTTCAACCATTTTATTAATAATATTGATAAGGTTAGATAACAGTTGCATATACATTTCACATAACATCTCAGGAGCATTGTAATGATGATTTCAAAGTATTTCTCAAATATTGTAAATGTGACATTTTAGCAACAATTTGTTGGTACTTATAATCCAACATTTTGCAATCACAATAGTCTTTGTATATTTCTAAATTAATTTTCGTTATGTATGCAGAAACACAAATATATTTGCATAACATACAATTACATATTTTGATATGCTAAATTTGGATGATTCAAATATTTGTTAAAGATGAAAGAAATTGATTCATTCAAATCAAATAATTTGGCTGGTATATGGAAGGATATTTTGAAGGAAACTAAATAATTAGTTAATCAATTAATAAGTCAATATATTTGCTATATGAAGAAATAAATGATTAGGCATGAAGAATAAATCAATCAAAGGAAAGATATGAAAACCAAGATTACGCCATCTATTTGTACTAAAATCAAACCATGCAATTTGGAAAGATATTTGGGTAATCAAGAAATTGATTTTATTAATCTCCAAGCAACCCTTCATTATCAAATCTATTTAAATAAAGGAATTTCATCTTCATATGCAAGTAAGTGTGTGAGAGTATCCACCATTATTCTTCCCTCTCTTTTGCACTCTTTTCCTTAGTGAAATAAAAGAAGTTGTCGGGTCTCCGTGGACGTAGGATATTCATATCCGAACCACGTTAAATCTTCTGTGTCTCTTATTTCTGTTATTATTTCTGTGAGACTGCATAATTTTTTTAAAGTGTCATTGGTGCCTAAATAGGCAATACTAGGTCCTGATCAAATAATTCGCTTCCGCTCAAATTAAAACAAATTTCACTACAGTTTGGTATCAGAGCTAGTGTTATTGTTCCTGTTTGGATATTAATGGTTACTTCTAGTAATTCTGTTGGTACATCTGGTGTCAATTACGGAGTAACACATTTTGACGAAAAAGGAGATTTTGGTACTTGGAAGATGAAGATGGAGGTTGTATTAAAGAAGAAGAAGACATATAAGGTTGTTTATGCGCTTGAGAAATTGAAAGGTATTGATGCGGCTGATTTGAAAGAGATGGAAGATGAAGCCCTCACAACAATTCAGTTGAGGCTTTCAGATGAAGTTCTTAGAGAATTCTCTCAGAAGAAGACGGCGAAGGAGCCATGGGATACATTATCGGATGCATATCAAGACAAGTCTCTCACTAGTCGGATAATTCTTCAGCAACAACTCTATTCGTTCAAGATGAAGCCTGGAGCTGATCTCATGGAGCATGTAGATGCTTTGACGACTTTGATTATGAACCTGAAGGCAGCGGAAGTTGATATTACCGATGAGGCTCAAGCTGTGATCCTCTTATGTTCCTTGCCTAAGGAGTATACTGCTTTTGTTAATTCCATGATTTATGACCGCAGTAAAATTAGCATGTCTGATGTAAAGGCTGGTCTTCATAATGAAGTATTAAGAGGTAGATTGGCGAGCACTAGCTTGGATAGTGATACCGAAGGCTTATCTGTTCAGAGAGGTAGAGGTCAAAGCAGGTCGACGAAAGGTAGAGGACGAAATTCTTCACGGTCTCAGTCTAGGGGGCCTAAGAATTTGATTTGTCATTATTGTAAGAAACCAGGGCACTTCATAGCACAATGTCCCAAGTTTGAAGGTAGATCCAAAGCAAGCCTCAGCTTCTACAGCTGGTAAATCAGATACAGAAAGTGACACCAACGTATTTACAACTTTTGGCTCTTCTGGGAAGAGCAACTTATGGTTCATTGATTCTAGTGCATCCTATCATATGACACCTGATAGGAACTGCTTTTCCACTTATCGTGAAATTGATAGAGGAGAAGTTCTGACGGGTGATGATGCTTCTTGCCGTATGGTGGGTGTTGGTAGCGTGATTATTAGGGTGTTTGATGGTATTATTTATACGATCACCGATGTTAGACATGTACCTGATTTGAGGAGGAGCTTGATCTCTGTTGGGGCATTAAGTAGACTTAGCTTGAAGATTGTAGTGTAAGGAGAGAAAATGAAGATATCGAAGGGTTCCATGATTGTTATGAGAGGTGTGAGGGCAGAAAATCTTTATCTATTAAAGGGCACTATTGTAATTGGTGAATCGGCTTCTGTTACATCGGTTGATTCAGATTCTTCTAGATTATGGCACTTACGAATGGGTCATATCGATGAGCACAGCATGAATGAGTTGAGAAAACGAGGATTGGTTGATGGAGTTCATCATTCAAAACTTGGTTTTTATGAAGAATGTGTTCTTGGAAAGCAGACGAAGATTTCTTTTGGTATAGGAAAGCATAAAGCAAAAGCTGTCTTGGAGTATGTACATACAGATGTCTGGGTCCCTACCCTTGCCAGTCTTTAGGTGGAGCCAGATATTTTATTTCATTTATAGATGATTTCTCTCGTAAAGTATGAGTATACTTTCTTTAGCCAAACAGTGAAACCTTTGCCAAGTTTCGAAAGTGGAAATCTATGGTTGAGAAGCGGTCAAGGAAGAAATTGGAAGTTCTCCGTTTAGATAATGGCGGTGAATTTGTATCATATAATTCATCGATTATTGTGAGTTTGAAGGCATTAAGAGGAATTACACTACACCAGGCGACCCCCAGTCTAATGGAGTTGCAGAAAGGATGAATCAGACATTATTGGAGAGAACAAGATGCCTCAGACTGACTGCTAAATTGAAGAAGGGATTTTGGGCTAAAGCTTTATCTATGGCGGCTTTCCTCATCAACCGCACACCTTCTACCGCCATAGATAAAAAGATCCCTGAAGAAGTATGGAAAGGAGAGACTGTTAGCTATTCATTTCTCAGAGTGTTTGGTTGCTCAGCTTATGTGCATGAGAGCAAAGGGAAGCTAGAACCTAGAGCTCGCAAAGGTATTTTCTAGGTTGTAGGAGAGGAGTGAAGGGATATAGGTTGTGGTGTCCTATTAGCAAGAAGATCGTTATGAGCAGGCATGTGACTTTTGATGAGAAGGCTATATTGAAGGTGGAGCCTTCCTTATCGGATGACAATGAGAGGACATGTGAAGAATACCAGACACAAAGCAAGTCATCTATTGATTCTTTCCATAGACGTTCAAATGGTGTTTCCGATGACACCGTGGTTGATGAGGATAATATCGATGTTGGTACAGAGGATCAAACTCAAGGTGGAGCTCATTCAGAACCTAGGCCTGTCAGACAAAGAAGAAAGCCTAAGTGGCTTGATGAGTTTGTTGGATTGAGCATCGAAGATATTAACTTCGACGATATGGCAACATATGCTTTGAATGTTGTCCATGATGAGCCTTGTGACTATAGAGAAGCTATCGCATCAATTAACAGTTTCAGTTGGTTAGTTACTATGGAGGAGGAGATTGAATCATTGTAGAGAAATCATACTTGGGATTTGGTGCCTCTTCCCACCAACAAGAGAGCTATTGGATGCAAGTGGATCTACAGGGTGAAAGATGGTGAAAATGGTAATCTCAGATACAACGCAAGGTTAGTCGCAAAGGGGTATGTTCAAAAGAAGGGGGTAGAGTATCATGATATTTTGCTCTAGTGGTTAGGCGTACTTCTATTCGTATTCTTTTGGCATTAATTGCTTATTATGATATGAAATTAGAGCAGCTAGATGTCAAAACTGCATTCTTGCATAGTGACCTGGGTGTGGAGATTTATTTAAAGTAGCCGGAAGGGTTCATTGATAGTAGCAGACCAGACTACGTTTGCAAACTCAACAAATCTCTATATGGACTGAAGCAGTCTCCTAGACTATGGTATAAGAGGTTTGATAAGTTTATGCTTTCATAGGGATACTCCAGAAGTTTCAAAGACCAATATGTTTATTTCAGGAGATGTGATGGTGATATGATTTATTTGTTGTTATATGTTGCCGATTGCATCTCGGAGTATGGTCAGAATTAAGGAGTTGAAAGCGAAGCTCGGTAGAGAGTTTGACATGAAGGATTTGGGAAAGGCACAAAGAATATTGGGTACGGAGATAAGCAGGGATAGAAAGCGGAGAGAGTTAAGGCTCACTCAAGCACAGTACATTGAGAAAGTCCTCGCTCGATTTGGAATGGAGAATGCCAAACCGGTTGGCACTCCATTAGGCTCTCATTTTAAGTTGTCAAAAGACTTATCTCCCTCATCGGAAGAAGACAAGAGGTATATGGATGATATACCTTATTGTAGTGATGTTGATAGTCTTATGTATGCGATGGTGTGCACAAGACCAGATTTGGCCCATGTAATGGGTGTTGTGAGTCGATATATGTCTAACGCGGGCAAAGAGCATTAGCAAGCTGTGAAGTGGATTCTTAGATATCTTCGAGGCACTTCTTTGGTGGGCTTGTTATATGGTGGAGTGGATGGTGACATCTTTCTTAGAGGATACTGTGATTCTGACTATGCTTGGGATAGAGATGCTAGGAAGTCAGAGTTGGGCTATGTTTTTGCACTTGGCAAAGGCTCGATTTCATAAAGATCAAAGCTGCAATCTATCGTAACTTTATCGACTACCGAAGCAGAGTTGATATCGATTGTGGAAGCAACAAAGGAAGGATTATAGTTACTTCAGTTGTTGGATGATCTTTTAATTGTGCAGCGGACAGTAGAGTTATTTTCAGACAGTCAGAGTGCGATTCATCTTGTAGGGAATCAAGCTTATAATTCACGGACGAGGCACATTGATGTCAGAGGTTTCTTTCTTATGCTTAAGGAAGAACGAAGCAAGAACAAATTGTTGAAAGTGAGTACTTTGGATAATCCTTCAGATATGATGACAAAGTCACTTCCTAAGGACAAGTTTGAGCATTGCTCAAACTTGATCAATTTGATACCTGCTACTTGAGCGTCATGGGGCGCTAGACCCAACAACTTATATGTCGATTACTTGATGATAAGGTGATGAAGAGAGATTGTTATATTTGAATCAAGGTGGAGTGTTAAATTTGGATGATTCAAATATTTGTTGAAGAGGAAAGAAATTGATTAATTGATTCATTCAAATCAATTAATTTGGCTGGTATATGGAAGGATATTTTGAAAGAAACTAATTAATTAGTCAATCAATTAATTAGTCAATATATTTTCTATATGAAGAAATAAATGATTAGACATGGAGAATAAATCAATCAAAGGAACGATATGGAAACCAAGATTAAGCCATCTATTTGTACTAAAATCAAATCATGCAATTTGAAAAGATATTTGGGTAATCAGGAAATTGATTTTCTTAATCTCCAAGCAACCTTCAATTATCAAGTCTATTTAAATGAACAAATTTCATCTTCATATGCAAGCAAGTGTGTGAGAATATCCACCATTATTCTTCACTCTCTTTTGTACTCTTTTCTTTAGTTAAATAAAAGAAGTTGTTGTGTCTCCATGGACTTTGGATATTCATATCCGAACCACGTTAAATCTTCTACGTCTCTTATTTCTGTTATTATTTCTGTGAGACTGCATAATTTTTTAAGTGTCATTGGTATCTAAATAGGCAATGCTAGGTCCTAATCAAATAATTCACTTCCGATCAAATTAAAACAAATTTCACTTCATGATACTACAATTATATTGCACCGGCGAACGATTTAAACATTTATATACAGTGCCAAATGATTAAGTAAAAAATCCCCTATACAGATAAAAGTATGGTTTAGTTGCAAAGAACTTGAGCAAAAGTTACATTCTTTGAAAAGGTGACATGATAGTTAACGTAATATGCTTCAATATGATTTTCAACTTTGCGCTCTAGCCAAACTGATCCAGCAAACACAGGGTAGACACTTACGTGTAAAAAAATTCGACTATAATTGTTAAATAAAAATGCTCATATCATATATCTAAAAATAAATACAAAACACGCCAACTAATCACAATCTTTCTATAATTAACTTGTTTGTGAGATTAAATAAAATATTATATAGAACATATAATCAATTTATCTAATCACTGCAAATAGATTTGATACCAAGTCACAATCTAGTAACAATCTATATTAGCATTATTGTTGGTAAACAAAACATTTCTTCGTATCCAATTTTCACTATACAAGTGCTACCATTTTCTAATAGTGTGATTTTGATTGATATTATGTTTTGCTCCAAGAGCCAGAATAAGGATAATATTATCTTGAATAGTGAAACAATGCATTGTCATAGGTCTTCCAACTACACACTAAAATATTGCATGTTTCCACATGATATGAGTAGTAATGTTAGCTGCTAATCATTTTTAATCGATTCAAAGAAGCTTTTTATTAACCAATTAGAATTAATTAGACAAAGTATGCGGCCTGATCAAACTCAATGTCTAACTATTATTCAGAAGTTCACAACATGTCATGGATTTTTCATTTCTTGGCATTTAGTTAGGTTGAAGGCTTTAAGAAATAAGTCGATGAGTTGGATATTACATTCTATTTAAATATTATCTTCTATTTGTGGTCTCTGGAAATGAAATGCTAATAAAAATTTGCCTTCCATGTTATATAGATATTCTATTTGTTTGCACTAATCATCAGGATCTAAAATATGGATACAAAAGGCAGTGTTATGACTTAAATAATCATATGTTTTGGATAAGTATTTTGAAGCTTGGTTCCATTAATAGAGCCATATTTACTAGAAGAATTATCATGTCAGTTAAGGAAAAAAGTGACCGATGAATATATATTGGAAGCTTCAAAAAAATGGCAAGATGAAGATAATGCCAAGGAACGTAATAGAATTCATTTAAGATATAACTTCATTCTTAACTTTTTGTATTTGCATCGAATGCAAACATATACATATCAAACCATGCATCGCTATTATGATTAATAAAACTATGAGGCAGTGTGCAATATATAAACGAAACATATAACATTCTAATATCATGATAAGAAATCATAAGAAATTACCCATGATGCTAACTTGTTGGTTTTTCTATCCAATCAACGCATGACGTTTTATATTTTTGAATCTTTCCCCACAGATTGTAGGAACATAATGTATTTTATAACCTGCAACAAGGAAAACAACAAGGAAATATTTACAAACAAGCGAAATAAAATAATCTTAATACCTGAAATTTCATTGAATGACAACAAACCTCCAAAACAAAATCCTTCCATTAATAAATTGTTAAAACCTAAAATGTAAATTCAGTATAAAAACAAAAAAACAACAATACTAAAAATAAATTGCAAAAAGTAGAATTATAGACGATTAAATTCTTCTATCCGAATATTTGTATTGATTAGTCATGAGATGTTTATGTTTGGTGAGTTTTATTTCTATACACTATATAGTTCATTTCATTCACCTTACTTTCAAGCGTAATTTCACTTTTATAGTATATATAAAATTGTATTACTCATCTACCTTATACTTTTCTTTATTCTTCCTAATGTTCCTTTTCTTCTTCTTATATTCACTCTGGTTGTATGAGTTGTATCCTTCTTATTTGCAAACATCAATAAAATTGTCTAAGGTAATATTCCCCCATTGCAGGGATTTTCAAGCATTGCTCTACAACCATCTAATCTCCTAATTATACGAAAGTAATTCCTCTACGATAGAAGATTCTTTTGTCCAGTGATGTTTTTACTTTGATATTTGGTAGACTTTATATTTGAATTAAGGAGTTGGTTTTGAGAACAGCCATTCTCTTTTTGAATCATAAAATTTCACCATCGAAACATATGTCTCCTTCTCCTTCCTTTTGACTTGTATTATAATGCTTAAGAAACTGTACGACAAAAGAAAAAGGAGAAAAAAAGAGGACCACTGTTTGTTTGTTTTAGGGCTTAAGCTATCGAGTAGGGGGTAAGACCTTTAAAGTGGAGAAGGCAGTTTTAATTCATGGAGAAGCTAGTAATAGCGACTGACAATGCAAATTTCAAAGCAGCAATATACATTTTAATTTAAGGTTTTGTAAGGAATGGGGTTAACAAGCTTGATGAATCAATTGAGAGGTATAATATAGTATTTATTTTCCAGCCGGTTATACAAGTCAATATCAATAGCAAAATGATCATGCAATGTTCAGTTTTTGTTTGTTGATTCATAACTATAAATTACAATTTACACAACAATTGTATTCATATTTTCATAGTAGTGGATTTATGCTCATGAATGAGAGAAGCGGAAAAAACAAAATCAATCATTTATTTCTTGATTCATTAATCCATGTGAGAATGTAGTTAAAAATATTTTTTTGGATTAATTTAGATGTGGATAAACTGATAAAAGTGGCGGATAGATATAAAAGTCACCTTTATGTTTATCATGATACTAGTTTTATAACAAAGAATAATTATATTTTTATTATCACTAAAACCTGCTTTTCGTTTATGAGCAAATGCCCTTAACAAATAATAGAACTACAAATTATTAATTTTGAAGAAACTTAACTAAAGCATAAAACTCGAGTCATCTTCAAACATAGCAAAATGAACATCATCAGTGTGAGCTACTCAGCTAAATAAGCACTCAATCTGCACAAGAAAAAGAAAATCACTAGACCAGTATGTATCATATGTTAGAATATAAACTTGATTTATTGAATTACGTTTTTTTTAATCAAGTAAAGACGTTTCTAGAATTACGTTTTATTTGTAATTAAGTAAAGACGTTTCTAGAATTACATTTTCTTTGTAATCAAGTAATTCTAGAATAATCTATTAGAGCTTATAAATAGAGGAGCTCTCCTCATTTGTATGTATGCAATCAAGCAAAGAAAATAATATTAAATCATTATTTTCGAGCCCCGAAACTGACAACCCTGTAACAAGTACCCGAAGTATGTGTTTGGCAGGCATATACTTCCTTAGAGTTTACAAGCGAAGCTTGGTTCTCTAGGTAATTCCAAAAAAAAAAAAAATATTAAATCATTATTAGTGAGAACAAGTTTCTTCTCTTGTGTGTGAGATGTGTGGATTAGTGAGAACAAGTTTCTTCTTTTTAGTCTCCAACCTTTTTTTTTCTAAACATATATTCCAACAAAGTGGTATCAGAGCAAGGTTTAGGGATGACTTCCAACAATATGTTGCAACCCCAACTTCCTCGTTTGACGGGAAAGAATTACAATCAATGAAGCATTCAAATGAAGGTCTTGTATGGCTCTCAAGATCTTTGGGGATTGTTGAAAATGGATACGAAGAACCGGAGAATCAAGCAACACTTTCAACACAACAATTGAATACTTTGAAAGAGATTCGAAAGAAGGACAAGAAGGCTCTTTATTTTATCTATCAAGCTGTGGATGAAGCAATTTTTGAAAGGATCTCTACGGCATCAACATCAAAGGAGGCATGGGACATCCTCAACAAGGCGTACAAAGGTGAAGAAAATGTAAAGATGGTAAGACTTCAAGCTCTAAGAGGTGAGTTTGATTTACTCAAAATGAAAGAAAGTGAATTGGTGGAGGAATTTTATAATATAACTATTTCTATTGCTAACCAACTTCGAATCAATGGTGAAGAAATTTCGGATAAAAGAATTATTGAAAAAATTCTTCAAAGTATGACAAGGAAATTTGAGCATGTTATTGTTGCTATTGAAGAATCAAAAGATTTGAATACTTTCTCTCTTGAAGAATTGTTGGGTTCACTACAATCTCATGAGCTTCGCATCAAACAATTTGATTCCTCTCCTTCCGAGCAAGCTTTTCAAATTCGAGACACCAACCATGGTGGTTTTATAGGAAGAGGTGGAAGATCAACCCATGGTAGAGGACAAGGAAGAGACCAAATTCAAAGTGAAAATTCAAGCCCATCTCAAGAAGGAAGAGGAAGAGGTCGTGGGGGATACAATTGAAGAGGAAGATGTAACTCTTATAATATTCAATGTCATTATTGTCATAAATATGGGCATATGCAAAAGGATTGTTTTAAAAGAATTAATGATGAAAAAGATAATTCTAATTTTCTACATGAGAATTTGGAGACACAAAAGTATGCTTCTTGCTTTGAATGTTCAAGAAGCTTCTTTTGATGATATATGGTATATTGATAGTGGCTGTAGTAACCACATGACTGGAAATAAAAGTTGCTTTGTGAATTTTGATGAAAGTGTCCAAAGAGAAGTCAAGACAGGTGATAACAAAAGGCTCATTGTCAAAGGCAGTGGCGATATTCCGATACAGACAAAGCAAGGTACAAATTATATTTCTAATGTTTATTATGTTCCTGATCTTAAATACAATCTTTTGAGTGTTGTGCAACTTTTAAAGAAGGGACATAATGTGAATTTCAAAAATGATTTATGTGAGATCAAAGACAAAACTGGTGTTCTTATTGCAAAAGTGAAGATGACACCAACAAAAATGTTTCCGTTGAAAATTAAAAATGAAGCATTTCCATGTTTTGCTAATATTGTTAATGACAAGTCATAGCTTTGGCATCTTCGTTATAATCACTTGAGTTTTAGCACTCTATCCAAGATTTGCAAAGATCATATGGTGAGAGGCATCCCAAATATTAGCAAACAAGATCAAGTATGTGAAAGTTGTGTTTTTGGCAAGCACCATCGAGATCCGTTTCCAAAAGAAAAGGCATGGCGAGCACAGAATCCTTTGGAGCTAGTGCACTCGGATTTATGTGGACCTATGCGCACAAACTCTCTTGGAGGTAATCGGTATTTTCTCACTTTTATTGATGACTATAGTCGCAAGATGTGGATTTACTTTCTCAAAGAAAAATCTCAAGTATTTGAAGTATTCAAGATTTTTAAAGCACTTGTGGAGAAGCAAAGTGGTTTTTCTATAAAGACACTTCGATCCGATCGTGGTGGAGAATATATGGCAGAAGAATTCAGAAATTTCTTAAAGGATCATGGCATTCATCATCAACTAACGGTCCGCTCCATCCCTCAACAAAATGGGGTGGCAGAAAGAAAGAATCGTATCATCATGGAACTTGTTCGAAGTATGTTAAAGACAAAAGGATTGCCAAAAATATTTTGGGCCGAAGCTGTAGCATGTGCATGCTATGTTCTCAACCGTGCAGCAACTAAAAGTGTTCAAGGAAAGATTCCACAAGAAGCATGGAGCGGTCACAAGCCATGTGTCTCCCACTTCCGAATTTTTGGAAGCATTTGTTACTCTCATGTGCCAGATGAAAAGGGAGGAAAACTTGATGACAAATCTGAAAAATGCATCTTTATTGGCTATAGTGAAAGATCCAAGGCCTATAAATTATATAACCCCATCACAAAGAAGACTATTATTAGTCGTGATGTAATTTTCAATGAGGAAGAAGCATGGGAATGGAAAAATGAAGAAAAGAGCACAAATATCTTGCTTGATAATGATGCATTTGAGCCAATTGAAGAAGAAGTATCGACTCCACCCACTCCACCATCTAATTCTCCTCCAAGCTCATCATTTTCAAGTTCAGAATCAACACCTAGAAGAACAATACCTCTTGCGGAGATCTATGGAGAAACAAGAAGAATTTTAGAAGATGAGTTTGTTGATTTTGCTTTATATGCAACTGCGGATCCAGTTGATTTTGAAGAAGCCGTCCAGGAAGACAATTGGAGACAAGCCATGGATCAAGAAATCGATGCAATTGAAAGGAACCAAACATGGGTGTTGGTTGAAGTACCTGAAGGGAAGAAACCCATTGGAGTCAAATGGGTTTACAAGGCAAAGTTGAATGCACAAGGTGAAGTTGAAAAACATAAAGCACGATTAGTTGTGAAAGGCTACAAGCAAAAGTATGGTGTTGATTACAAAGAAGTTTTTTGCTGCTGTAGACTTGGTTGGGAAAGGAGAAGTAGCTGTCAAGCATTGCAAGATGCAAGATCAAATTGCTGATATTTTAACGAAGCCTTTGAAGTTGGAGATTTTCAAGGAGTTAAAGAAGAAACTTGGTATGCGTAAAAGTTTAACTCAAAGAGAGGCAAATCAAGTTTAAAGGGGTGTTAGAATATAAACTTGATTAATCGAATTACGTTTTTTTAATCAAGTAAAGATGTTTCTAGAATTACGTTTTATTTGTAATTAAGTAAAGACGTTTCTAGAATTACGTTTTCTTTGTAATCAATTCTAGAATAATCTATTAGGGCTTATAAATAGAGGATCTCTCCTCATTTGTATGTATGCAATCAAGCAAAGAAAATAATATTAAATCATTATTAGTGAGAACAAGTTTCTTCTCTTGTGTGTGAGCTGTGTGGATTAGTGAGAACAAGTTTCTTCTCTCTAGTCTCCAACCTTTTTTTTTCTAAACATATATTCCAACATCATAATGGAAATATAGTAAATAATAACAAAAAAAAAGTAAAATCTTAAAACCATCAACATTATATAACTCAGTAATCAAGTTCTTGAAGCTCCAACGTATACAGTTGTAAACAAGAAACAGATAATGTACGGTGACAGTTGATTTATGGACTAATAACAGACATAACATAGGCACCCAATTTCATTAGGTATTAATATTCATGTGCTACAATAACTCAAAACAGATATACTACATCTGAAAGCCATCGGAAAAAAGCCATATTCAATCATCCTACAATGGAAATCTTCAAGTAAAATCCGTAAATATTACAATAGAACTTACAAGCAGCAAATCTCGCAGTATCCATTAATCCAAAGCTGAAAAATTACTAACGAAATGCAATGAAAAACACAGGGGCCGTGGCTAGGAGGAATGGAATGGCGACATGGGCTGGAATCTCCAGAGTGACGAAGTGGGGTCGGGACCAGGAGCAGCGACTGTAAAGGCCACATCCGCAGTGGCGATGACAACCGTATGAGCAATATCGCTAGTTTTTGGGTCCAAATGAGCCACTTCCCACTACTACGCTTTTTTGGCTATTTTGTTTATTTTCGAAACTAGGGTTCTCAGAAGTGAAAAATCATTGAAGTACATCTCAAAAAAACAGGAAGTCTCTAGATGTACATGAAACATCAGGATTTGAGCATCGATTATTGATAGAATTAAGATGCACGAATTAGGAAGCTTCGTAAGGGAAAATTTTCACGAAAGCAGCGCCCACAATTTAGAGTTGGAAGAACTAATTTTCGTTTAGCGCTAAAGGGAAAAATGACCAACCGCCTATTTTTCGTTTCAAAATTTTGATTTGATAATGTTGTAAATTGCGTGATTTAGAACATTTTTATTAAATGGGTTGTAAAAAGTCTCAACTTTATCATAATGCATTCGAGAAACGTTGTGAGTATGATGTTGTAATACATATTTTTTTCTCGTAGTGTAGTTACTGGAAGTCAAACAATGTCTTTTGTGAGCTGATCTATCGATAAGTATGATTTGAAATATCTCGATGCCTATAAGCACTAGAATTTGTGATACTATATGAATATATTAAAGAGTTTTTTTTCACAACGGTAAAAGAAGAAATTGCACATTGTTTGTACTTGTGGATAAAAAGATTTAGGCATTTAAAGGTTAGGTGCATTAGATATGCTAGAAACAACCAGCCAATCGACTGGTGGAACCAGTTAGTCAAATGACAGAACAATTCAACCGACTTTCGGAACCCTAATCAAAATATAAGGTTTATAGTTCATTCTAGAAGGTTTTCACTTGATTGGTCAAGTTGACTTTTTGGTTGGACTGCTTTTTAGTTGACGGACCAACCTAGTTGGTCAAATGATTGGTTGCTCTAGCCTGTTTTGATATGAAACTTCAAAATGCACCCTCTTTAATGCGTATTCCAAGACAGAGGCTCGTATGATTGATCCAGTTATCGGTGAGTTGACTGCACACGGTATCGAGATTAGTGACATGACTTAAAATGTTTCTATTGTTGGAATTGTGACAGAACGCAGTGGATTGAATGGGTAAATTTCAAAAAATGTCTGCCATTGTGGATTTTATTGGGTCTAAGAAGTCTACATTGATTTAAATATGATCTAAATCAAATTTAAATAAAATAATCATTTTATTTAAATCACTAATAAAAGGAATGTATTTAATGTTGTATAATGTATAGTGTGTACACATGTAGCATATACACGTGTACGTGCACATGCAACAGGTACAGTGTGCATGGTTTAACATGCTTGTATTTAAGCTATAGGATTTAAATGATAGGCATGTTATCCACTTCACACACACACACACAGATATATATATATATATATATATATATATATATATATATATATATATACATATATATTTGTGTGTGTAAATGTACATATATAATAAAACTAATATTTGTGTTATATATATATATTCATAAAATACATATATGTTTACACAATATAATTATATACATATGTGTGTGCGTGGGGTCAGAATTCGCATTCGAATTTTTAATTTCAAATTTTAAATCTGGATTTAAATTTGAAAATAACCTTTAAATTCAAGTTTATTCAATTTTATAAATGATTTATATAATATAAAATAAATATAAATATGTACGAATTTTTTCTAAAAACACGCACACATAAATATATATGTATTTTTAGGTATCTAAACATTTGTAATTAAAATATTTTATAATTATATATATATATTATAATTATTTTGGCCCATTTTATAATTTAACAAAATCTTATTATTTTTAAAAACGTTTGGACTTTAATATATAAATGTATATATAAAAATTTGTCTTTTTAAATTATATATGGAGTTCCTTCCTTTTTTTAGTTTTAATAAATTACTTTGTAATGTTTGAAGTTTACATACGTTTATTTAATTATACACATATACACATTTATAAAATATTCCAAAACTATTTATTTTATTGCTTTAATACTAAAATATATCTATATATACTTTCTGATTTACTAAAAAATAAATGTATGAAAATTTGTTTTTTCTTTTAGATTTTTGAAAATAATATGTTTGAATATGATAAAATGATTTGTAGTTATTTATGCTTAACTGTATAGATTTAAAATCATTCTTTAATGTAAACCAATCCATAATTATTTTAAATTTAAAAATTTAAAAAAAAATTGGCCTTGAATGATATACATACATACACATGTACAATTCATTTTTAACTATAATATATTTCTAGAAATACGTATACTAGGAAGACAACATATTGATATATGGATTCGTGAAAAATAAATATTTTAACCATATATAATAATATGATAAAATAAATTTATATAAACATGTAAATGAGGACATTACTCCTACTATATGATAGAGCTAGGGGTACGACCTAGTAGAAATTTTGTAATTTATTATGAACTATTAATTTTGTAATCAATTCTCGTTCGTAATAAAATATGTTTTCTTTCAGTTATATGCTTATTATAATATGTTATAATTATTTAGTTTACTCATATTTAACATAAAATTCATAAACAACGTGTTTTTATCATAATTACAAATAGTTTCAATCATGAGTATTTTATCATAATATAATAAGCACATCATTTTAAATATTCCTAGTCAAGATGTATTGAAACCGGATATCGATACATCCGTTGAGACTAAAGTATGCGATGCTTTCCATATTTTAGGCAGTGTGTTACTTTTGACTGTTGGCAGTATTAAGGGGTTATGTACTTAACTATGGAATGACTCGATCGATAGTTTTCTGTTGGTTAATATAACTATGATAAATAGAAAATATCGATGTCACAATATTACATGGTTCTCTTGATTTGAAAATACTGTTCGTCATGAAAGTTCTGCTTTGATTATATTTAAATCATGGTATGACGTCCATAAAACGACTATAGTTGGGTCAAGTGGAAGTATTGTAAATGAAACACTATTCAGGAGAGTATTCTTCTCCTCGGTTACATAAAGTTAGTATCATAGTCGACTAAAGTTAACTCAAGTTCAAAGTCTCTAGCTAAAGTAGTTAAGTTAATAATAATTGTTATTATTGAATCAAGGACTTTGTATTTGGACTATAAAGTTGAATATGGACGATATTGGAATTCTGACCATTACCAAATTCCACGTATCCTAATGTCATATAGCACTGACGAAGAAAATTGATGTAAATATTTGTCACTACCGGGTAATGCTTAAATTGGTATAGATTTTATTGAAGCTAAGCAAGCGATAAATTTAACCATAATATCACACCATATGTTAAGTGAAATGTGAATTTTGATATTAGAATTATTTGATATTAATTGTTGACTGAATTTACACCTAAGAGTCACACAATCGAAATGTTGAGCACTCTAATTACGACCAAATTTAATTAATTGTATTTGTTATAAATTAAATAATATTTATGACACTACAAAAAAACAACCATTTTACAACGGGCAATGCCCGTTGTAATATGGGTTTCGCAACGGGCATACGCCCGTTGTATTAGGCCTTGTTGTAATAGGTCTACCGTATTTTACAACGTGCAATGAACGTTGTAATATACCTTTTTATAATGGTCATCAGCCCTTGCAATAGGCTCTATGACAACAATTAAAGCCCGTTGTAAAAGACTATAATACAATTGGCATAGCCCGTTGTAATACATGATATTGCAACGGTTTTTGACCGTTGCAAAATAAATGAAAATTTTAAAAAAAATTACAGCATGTTGTACACCTATACCAATATGTAATAAATAATAAATATTATCATAAAACAACTAAAATCACATATACAAAAGGACTGAACAAAACCATATTGACAAAGTCCTAACACATTTCAAAATGATATATAAGTTTACATTCATAGAGAGTTCTAAGCACATAATCCTTACATATATACATAAGAGCTAGTGTCAAAAAGCACCGACACATAACAACCAATCCAACAGTAGTGGTCATTTGGGTTCGGGCCTTTTGATGCGTCTCCTTCCCCTACCTACATTTACAATTTGCATGTTATGAGCTCAAATAATCATAATATCATAAATTCAATGGGTTTGAAAAAACCCCATTTTAATAAGGTTGAATCTTCCAGCACTACTGGTTTGTATTTGTAAACCAACCAGAGCATCTCTGTTTTGATATAAAGTAAGTAGAAAGCAGTTGAGAAATGAGCACAGCATGCCCAGAGCAAGAATTGCATGGGTATAAATATAACAGTAACCAAATGAAATGAGCCATGATGCTGATGCTGAAAATTAAAATGGTATACCAATTGTTTCATGGCTGATAGTTACTTGCAAAATGAGGCAACCTACTATGTCAAGCGTAATCATTATGATTTATGGTTTTCAATTGAGCGCTTCGGGTCATTTCAAATTGGTTAATAGTCCATTGCATGCCTTCTAACTTCTACAACAAGAAAATATACTGAAAACGAGGTGGGTAAAATACGATAACCTTGTTAATAGTAAATTTGCAGATGTCACCCACCTTCACTATCTCATGATACTGCCTTGCAATAGTATCAAAATAAGCGTCTACACCTTGGTATTCACGTAGACGTGTTATCGAGAAATGACGAATGGTATGATATCGATGTTAAATATACAATAACCACCTAAAATTACCAATGTGAATGGTATTGTGCAATGAAATCACAAAATTCTTATAATAAAAGTTTTTGTATTGTGGAGAGATGATTAGCATTGGAATTATGTGTTAACTAGGTCAAAACAGCTTGATAAAATGGAATGTTTCTCACAGTCAAAAACATACCGGTTTATTGTAAGCAATGGTTGCTTCTTCTGTTGTCTCTACAAGATACTCTCTGCAAAGTGAAGGGATTGTTTAATGGCCATACAACTAAATAATTGTGTGTTATAACAACATCAGGGACTAGATAGTTACCGAGATGCAAGGCGGGTACTGAGTCTTTGGTATAAGTGTCGCGTAAGAGAAGATGTTCCAAACACCTGTGGAAAGAAGATGTAATCGAAGCTATCATAAAAATAGGGAATATAGCTTATTTATCTTGAATAAACAAACTAATATGACCAGCGCTTTAGTTGAAGTCCTCGAGTACCGACGCAATCAGTCAGTCATTAATGTCCTAGAACTTACAGGCTATTAAATATCAAAATCTGTCACAAACCTGGAAAACTAAAATGTATGTGTTATATTCATTGTGTGTTTATTTGACAACGTATTATCGGAAGTTTCGGTTGAACATCACAATTAATGTTAAGGCTTTGCTAAATGGAAGGATTGCATATATGTCCATGAATGAAAAATCATTGATCAAATTGATGAATGGTACTATAAACATGCCCAGAGCAAGAATTGCTGGTACTATAAACAGCAAACAAATATGCTGAATTCATGTGAGCTAGAATCGTTCCAAGTGTTGAGTACTAAATTTTGAACATCAAGCACATGGCATGGCATGGGATGAATAAAATCATTAAATATCAGAAATCCTACTAATTAAATTTAAAAAAAAAACACAGGTCTATGACAAAAATTCATTCTTAATATATAAGAATAGAAAGCCTGAGAAACAGTTTTATCAATAGTATCAGCAGAACTGTTGAAAGTCCTGATGAAGTAATCAGTGCCCCATTTAATAATCTCCTTAACATGGTTAAGCTCCCCTGCTGCCTCATACTTATCTCTACACTCAGTCACACTCCAGCTCAGTAATGTCATAGAAAACGCCATCGGATAGTTGAATTTAATCGCATGTCATGCATCATAGTAACCTCCAACCAAGTTTTTCTTACTCTTATCATCCGATAATCCACTCTCATGCCTGAATTTCCCCTCCAGCTTACATTATTGTGCTTCGGTATTGGTCCAACTGAAAAGCAAAATAAAATTCACAAACTATAACGGATAATCCGAAAAGGTTTTTCATGATTTATAACATGATAAATCTGAAGCAAAAAATAATAATATAAAACCACTTACATCGCTGAGCATTGAAGAAATATGTGAAGAATGAATAAGCTTCATCGAAAGGAGTAAAAAACCACGAAACCCAAGTTCAATCAGATTGAGACTATATATATTCATTTCTTTCGATGAAGCATATGAACTGGTGGCCTTCATTTCGTTTTGCCTTCAACACTTCCTGGTATGATTCTGACATGTATTAACATTACATTTTATTAATAAAATTATCTACAAGATAAAGAACACTCAATGGTACATCTTCATTCAAAGAGACTGGTTGTTAGATCCAGATCTGTTAGTTTCTATCCTACAACACAACTCACACTTATTAGCAACAGACTGTGAATTCAGAGTTATATATTAAAGACAAGAAATATGACTCATCTTTTAGACGCATAAGGTAAAGAGAATTTTCCATCAGATCTGAACAAATGAACAGTTGCACGCTTAAGATCTTCTTAGATCTGAAGCTTATCGGTGTATACGAACCCAGCAAGCCTCTAAAAATGCAATCTTAAGGTGGAGCGATCTCGGTGGGATGTTTTTATACTGGGAATTGAGTAGAGATGCAAGATCTAGAGAATGGAAGAGGGATTGAATCGGTCGATTTATGATTTAGGGATTTGACAAATAGAAACGAAAATAAGAAATGGGAAGAAAGAGGAATAGGAGTGCGATCGGTAAAAAGTAACGATTGGAGCCAAAATATTTAGCACTGTGGAAAAGGTTGGAGCCAAAATATTTGGATATATCTATTACAACGGGCATCTACGGACCGTTGTAGAAAACTGATGTCTATTACAACGGGCTGGGAAAAACCGTTGTAATAAATGTCTATTACAACGGGTTATTTTTAACCGTTGTGTTATGTGCTACAATCTGACGTCTATTACAACGGGCTTGAAAAAACCGTTGTAATATGTACCTATTACAACGGTTTCTTATGGACCGTTGTAAAATCGTTGTTGTAACAGGGTCTTTTTGTTGTAGTGTGACATATTCATTATAGAATTTTATTTAAATTTTGTTGATAAATATTAAATAGTTTGTATATAATAGTTATAAATATACTTATAGATATACGATATCGATACGCATTTGAATTTGATTTAAATGTGTTAGTTTGATCGAACTTGAGTTGACTTTAAGGCCTATAATGAGACTTATAATAACCTACCATATGTGGCTATAAGGGGCTGCCCTATGTTGGTTTGAAGGGATCGGATTTTGAATTTAAAAAGGGGTGAATAGTGAGAGAAGAAAGGGGATCTGGGTGCTCATTCCACTCTTTGGAATCTCCTTTATTAAATGACTTCTAACCTTCACAATTGGTTGCTCTTGCTTGCTCCATTAATCCCAGCAAAGGCCGAGCACTATAGTTCCTATCTCCTGGAATGTGAAGTCTCTAAAACATAAATTAAAGTAAGATTCAAACGCCGATGATAGCTGCATTTAGTCTAGTAGCATTTTCTGAATTCAGAATCCGATCAAGGAGCGATTAGACTCAGCGTTTTCTAGGTGTATCGAATAGGCTTTGGTGAATATTAATAATCCATCTCATATCATATATTGATGTATATAATGTTCATTGTATCATATATGTGATTAGATAACTGTCGAATATACCATGAACTCGTATAACATTGTAATGTCTTCATTTTTTATATTAGATGCTCATAACCACATAGGATAACACATATATGTTTGAAAAAAAGCCATTTTTTGTATTAGATTCCAATGGCCAGAGAATAAAAAAGTTAATTATTTGATTTTTGAATATAATAACAATACTAAATTATTTTAATTTAAAATTAATATCAGTGCAAAGAATGTTATATATACATGAATTATATTTTATTAATCTTCATTTATATATTTATTGTTTATGGAAATTTAATTTTTTCTTACATATTTATATATATTTAACTCATATATATGTATAAACTATATATATATATTAATTACTTTAAAATTGAATATTAGTGCGTGTTTGTGTGTATCATAAAATGTTAGTATAAAATATTTAGCGTAAAATTTAAATTTAATTTTTTTTGAAATTATAAAATCATTTTATATATATCATTTCCACATGGAAATTAAAAAAGTCAAATTAAATAATATTAAAACTGAAAAAAAATTCATGGCCAAGAGAATATTATGAATTATATGTGTATATATATTATTTTATTACATTATATTATATTTGTATATACATAATTATATTATATATATATAATTTTAAACATCACTATCTGTGTGTGTGTGTTTGTGTGTGTGCGCACGCGCGTGTGTTTCAAATATATGTAGTTAAAAAAATTATTTTTAAAACTTTAGAGTTCAAATTATGCAATAAATATATTTATGTAAAATTTATTTATTAAAATAATTTTAAATGATTTTGTATTTATAATTATTTATATATATATTTGTGTGTGTGTGTGTGTATGTATGTATGTATGCATGCATATATGTATAAACGTATGTATATATATAAGTGTTTTATATTAACTCTTATGTTTTACGAATAATGATTTATGATATACAATTTTTATATATTTATATTTTTGTATGCATGTATATTGATAGCGCACATATATCCAGAGGGGCTAACATGTTAATTATGATGTAAATCTCAACACCTAATACGGGCACGTCAAACCATGTACATTGTTTTCGTTACACTTGCACATACACACCTATGTGTATATGGTATATATATATGTTATTATATAATACAAATTTAACAATAAATAGAACTTTATTATAATTAAATAAAGCACTGATTTTATTTAAAATAAATTTAGACTTCATAGGCCTAATGAAACCAAAATAGATGATTTTTTTTTTGAAATTCATCCATTTATTCATCTACATGCTAGTTTAGATCCAAGAATGGTATGAGAGACTAATAGTCTATGCGGTCTAAATTATTCATGTTAGGGTTAACTGATTAGTCTTATAACATAATTAGCAGGGTGTCTTGAAAGGTAATGTCTAGGCGTGGGTTATGGTAATTAAGTACCATGTTCTGCATGGCTATTGGCCTGACTCGAACACTTATGTGAACTAAAGGTTGCCGCTAATAAAAAAAGCCCAATTCGAATTGGGCCTTGGGGTAATTTTTAAAATAGTTTTGAAGATTAAAATAAAAGGTTTTAAAATTAAAAGTTAAATTTAAAATAAGTAACGTATTATGTAATGACCCGGAATTTCACTTTTTGATTTTGCGAATATTTAATTAATTTTAAATATTCAATATATATATTTTATAATGAAAATAAAACTCTTTTATAATAATAAGTAATGATGGTGAAATAGTTTTCAAATTTGGTTTACAAATATAACTAGTTCGAAGAAAAATAGAAAATGTGACCGGAATTCGTTTTTCGATTTTTTTTACTTTTCGTCGACTAAAAGTTGTGGAAATGTTGTGATCAAAATAGCATATGCATATACATTCATGTATAACTAAAGTTAGGATTTTATTTCACATGTATATATATGATTCACTTAATATCATATATATAAGTAAGATAAGTTTTCTTTGATATAAAAAATATATTTATTTAAATGTAAAGATGCTTAGGAAAACATATGCAGACATAAGTACATATATGCATTCAATACGTGTTGGCTTAGAAATCTAAGGGGGGACAAGGTGGTAAGGTGGCGCAAGGTAGGTGGAGGGAAAAGGACAAGGGTTTAGGTAATTCTTTTTTCTTTCGTTTATAAATAGTCTTTCCTTCATCATATTTTGCTCCTCTTCCTTCTATCCTATCCTCCTCATCTGTGAACCAAATGGAGATTTTCTTTTTTTCAACTGGTATGAAATTCCAATGGTTACATCTTTAATTTGTACCACATTTTCAAAATTTGAGTAGCTATGCGAAAGTGCTTTTCTTTCAGACATGTTTTTGGACTCAAAATTTTCCAATCCAAAAATACCCTTTCTTCTATTGACCATATCTCCCTCAAAAACCATTGAATTGAGTGATTCTTTTTTCGAAGATATACAGAAAAATATTTCCTAAAAATTTTCTTTTGAAATATTTTCCAATATCCGAGAGCAAAATGTTCAAAAATTAAGGAGAAGTTAACCCATTTTCGAGATGATTTTTGTGGTTTTTCAAGATTTAAAAATTCTAAAGCATTTCAAGTTTTCAAAGCTTTTCTGTCAATAAATTCAGTAACTTTTTCGGAAATAATTTACCTTTATATATATGGTTGTTATATGGTTGTATAGGTGAGATTTTTGTTTGGATTATGATACGGTTTGGATGTATATGTATGTGCTAATTTGTGGCTTAGCATTAGAACTTTGAATAGATGATTAAAGTGATGTTTGATTATAAAATTGTGATCTTCGTCTTGTGACTGAAAGTGATATGGGAAATTAATAAGTAAAGTTAGTAAATTGAAAAGTTAGTGATCAAGATTAGCACTTGAAATGTGTTGTGTTCGACATAGCGATCCTTTGAGTTTCAAATTGATTTCTTACTTTGTTTTAAAAGAAAAGGTTTTCCAAGAGTTTTTTAACTTTTTTTGCTTTCAAATTTTAACTTAGTACATAAAGTAAAATAAAGTTAAAAGTAAGTGTTTTTAGGATTTATTGACATGCAACAAGTTTTGAATTACGGGTATCCATAGCCATAGTCGCTATGGATGCAGTTTTGCTTAAAAATCCAAATTTTAAGAAATATGGTTTTTAACTTAAAAGCATTTTGTAAATGTTTTATAAACTTAATAATGAGGTCAAAAAAAATCAATTAATAATTTAATGATCATTTTTAATTAATTAAGTTTTAATGATGAATTAATATTAAATAAGGCTTATTAACTTTAATTAATCAAAGATTAGTATTAATTAATTACCTTTTAAAGTTAATATTTATTTTAATTAATTATTAATTCATTTAAGTAATTTTGAAATTTACTGTGAGTTTGAGTAAATGATTTATTTTTAATTTATTATTAATTAAGTATAAGGTTAATTATTAACTAATTATTAATCGAGTGTTTAATTATTTTTAATTATAAATTATTTAAGGTTTTAATTTATAATAAGTTATTTATTAAAGGTTTGATTTTTTATTTAATTTTTAATTAAAGATTATTTAATTAATTAATTGAGATAAATTAATATTTAACTATTAATCGAGGTTTAATTAGTTATTAAATAACTAGTAAAGGATTAATTAGAGTTTAATTAATAATCAATAAATGTTTATTTATTTAATTAAATTAAGTTAAAATTAAATTGAGATTAACTATGACTTAAATAAGGACTTAACTTATAATTAATTATTTTAAAAAGGGTTTTAAAGTTTTAAGTCGTTTGTTTTTTCAAGAATCAAATTGTTTTAAAGGAACTTATTTTTCAAAGATGGTTTTGAATTCAAGGGATTTAATTGCCGATACCATCAATATAGCTGTGAATGAGTTATAATATAGATTGTTGTTTAGACATATGTTAGCAGAATAAATCCTCATTCCGCTATTATGTTATTAGGACATGTATATGCTACTTAGCTTATATTGACATGTTACTCCCTGATTTGGAGATGAGTTGTATTTACATACATGTTGACCTATGCAAATAATAGTTAAGTGAATTGGAATTCAAACTGAAATAAATTGGTAACTTAAATTAAAATCATTGGGATTGATAAGCCTCTTTTTGAATTTATAAGTAGATTTTTGAATTAACTTAAATTCTTAATCAAATTTGGGGTTTAAAGTTTATAAATGATTTCAAGGTATATTATTTTTTATAAAGATGATTATAAATAACGACTTGCTTATAAAAAGGTTTTTCTAAATAAAGGGTTGCTTTAATTATTTTATAAATGATATTCTATAAATGGTGTTTTATAAAGGGATTATGAAAGAATTTTATAAATAGTTTTAAAAATAGAAAGAGATTCTACAAATCATTTTGGAAGATTTTAAAAAGAAGTTTAAATCCAGTTTGAAGATTTGTAAGAAGGTTTGAAATATGAAGTGAACTTAGAAAAGGAATTTTTGTAAGGGATAAGTGAACTCTGCTATTAAGTGATGTTTTGAAAAGGGAATTTCTTGGCCATTTAATATGGAGTTTGGGAAGAGGGAATTTTCCAAATATTTTTGGTAAATACTTATATTTTTGAGGTAAGTAAAAATGTTTTCCAGGTATAAAAGGAATGTAAAGGTTTTTGGGAATAGCGTTTTAAAAAATCTTTTGATCAAATTTTGCAAAGTGTTTTTAATTAATCAAACATTAAGTAATAAAGGCTTAGCGAATCCCATATGGAATCAAATCAATATTGAATGTTTGTTTATTTGATAGTTAAATAACTAACTATCAAAATCTAGGATAAAATGCAACTTTGGAAATATCTAAGAGAAACACGAGAATTATATCGTACTGTTACCATCGAAGGTGCTATATTGTACGTATAAACTCATTTAGTTCTTCTAGGACGAATGATAAGGAAATTCATCCACAAATGGTCAGAATGTGAACCCCGCTCTTATCTTTGTCTGTTTAATTCCTAAAGAACCGGGGTTGAGTTTATAGGAACTATTGAAAGTTTTTTTGAAGTGACCAGGATCAGATATGTTATCCAAAAACCACTTCGATCTAATTCAAGCCTTTCAAACTGAAGACATCTTAAAGAGTACGGAATCGAAGATAGAGTTTTGAATTACAAGGGCTAATTGCTACTAATTTCGATGGTGATTCCAAAATGGGTGTAGTAGAGGAAGTGCCTTCGATTTCGTTATGACCCAGAACAAACTTATATGGATGAATGTTGGCACTGCATTGCTACTTGGAGGGCAGTGCAAACATTCCAAGATATTTGCTATATAAAAAGGTAAGCGCAGCCTCAAGCCTCATCAACAGGGAAAAAGACTAAAGCAGGGACATGCAGCAGGGTTATGTGGGTCGCTCCCATTAGGGTATGATCATTCCAAGATCTAGTGTCGATATTTCTAGGTATGCTTCGAGACCCATTATGGTTGTTTGACTGCAACCAAGAGGTGATCATATTTGACGCTATCCAGTAAGGGGCAAGGCCGGTCCTGAATAGTAAAGTTGCAATGTGATGTAGCCTCCCATACATTTTATCTAGAGGTGTACAGATTAGGTGGGTAGACCCTTACCCTTTCATAGTTGGAATCCATTCTCCAATGGGTGTCTTCAGAGTTGATTGTTTACCTATTATGCTGGAGTTTAATAAAGTAACAATTTCCGCTAAGATTAATAAGTATTTGTTCTCTAGACACTATTATACTATCACTGGATTTTCTATAGAAAATGATTTGGCTATCGTAAGGTAAAAACCCATCCATGTTTATGTATGACATGATCTTACGAGATAACTTTGATTTTAAAATGGTTTTAAACATAATAATTTAGTTGTTTGAGTTTACTCACACCATACCAATGTCTGACTTGGAGTTTTGTTTTCTTTTCCTAAAACTCTTTGGTGCTCAAATTTTTATGGGCAGCCAAGTTGTTCAGGTTTTCCATGGGTGCACCTTGAAGAAGCTTGGAGCAGGAAGCTTCATCGATAACTAGTTATTATCTTATTTCCGCTGCATTATATGTATCTTATACCATTTAGGTATGGATAGGCTGTTATAACTGTGCAGGGGTAGGATTTGTATTATTATGACTCTGATATATCATTTTCGAAATGACTTTGTAAAGCATTATGTTAATAAAATACGTTATTCTGCTGCTTTGTAAGATTCTACGATTGTTTTTTGTTTCTTCTATCTATCTTCTTTTCCTCCCTTAATAATCGATTTTTGGGCACTTGAATGCTCGGCACGCAATACAATGGACGTATTAATATCGATTTTCGAGGGTCAAAAATCCACTTCGTTACATTTGGTATCAGGGCTAAGGTTAAGCGAGAACCTTGACTTTGGTGGGGCAACTCATTGAGTGATAAGGTAATGGAATGATTTATTAAGAGTTTGAGTGTATTTATAAGAGCACATATTTGTTAGTGATATAAAACATTTTGTATTATGTTGATTTATTGGTTGAGTGGCTTATGAGTTCTGGTTGATAATAGAAGGTACAAAATAATTGAACTAGGAAAATCGCCATAGTATTGTTTAGAAAATTGGGTAAGTGAAATAATTTTACCCAAAAATATATTTTGTATATAAAATAATGGTTTTCAAAAATAGTATGGTATTTTAAGGTTTTGTTTACTAAGAGATAATAATATTTTATTATTATTGGGTAGAGTTTGTTTGGTCATGCTCGTCTAGTTTAAGCATTGACTATTGTTAGTATGTTTTGGTAGCTTTCCGTTTTAAGATTTGGGTTGGGTAGACAGGAATAGGGGAAAACATTAAAGTGAACACCTTATGAATTAAGTTTTACGATTTGACTATAAGGCGTTTGAAGTTAATATTGAATTAAAATTTGATTTAATAAGAGATGTTTTTTGAAAGTTAGAAAATTTGGGAATAATATTTGGAAGATGAATTTATAAAAGTTGATTTATTAAATGAATTTTATAAGAAGGTGTGTTTTAATTGAAAGAATTTTGGTTGAAAAGTTAAATCCCAGACTTTTGAAGAATGGTTTTCAAGGATTGGAAAAATAACTATAGTACTATTTGAAAATATTTTTAGTTTAAGTATAAGTTTTTGGGAATGAAAAATTGTCCAATTAGAGTCATGATTGTTTTATGATGTTCTGGACAATCTTCTAAGTGACAGATGATTGCCTAGGCAAATGTATAGTGCACTTATTAAATTATTCTTTTTGTCTTTGTATAGTCGAAACAAATTCAAATCTGAATGAACCCAAAGCAAGTTGGTACTAAATGTTTTGTTGAAAATATGAGAAGTATTGTTCTAAAAATAATATTTTGAAATAAAAGTAATATTCTTAAGTTAACCTCTTCGATCGTCTCGAAAATAACTTGAAATTAGGGAAGTGATGTGTTTGGATGGTAAACGCTTCTCTTGAGTATTACCTTCTTGGTAAAGGAATTTATGATACTGTTTGGTAGTACCTAGTTTCTTAGTATCATTTTGGAGTAACTCAGGCTATATGTAAATTTTCTAAGAATTAAAATTATAATATAATTTCAAAAAGTTTTTGAAATAAGACCGCATATTTAAATCTTGAGTTTTCTTTTGGAAATAAATGTAAAATGGAATATTTGAACCAAATAGAAGCATATACTCTTAGGACGTAGTGGAGTAGTATCCCATTGAACCAAAGTTTAGTTTTATGAAATGTTTTCGTAAATAATTTAGTGGAATAAAATACATATTAGGAAGAACCAATTAAATAAGTGTGTAAGTTGGATGTAGATCATTTCTCGTTTCATATAGTTATGATCTAAGATTCGAGTACATGGCTTTAAGGTGATTCACACCATTTCAAATAAGGATCTATTACTCAATTTTTGATGGTGACCACTTGATAAGGGTTTTGAGATGGGACAAATGTTTTCTATCGCAATTATAGCTATGTAAGGGGAACAGAGGTTCCTAATCAGGGAGCTTGATCGAAGTCCTCACTAGAAAATTGTGTGAGTGATACAAGTCCGGAAGTGAAGTTATGTATTCAAACAGAGATCAAATCAAGCTTTGTATAGGAATGATCTATGTACATAATACAAATTGATGTATAGTGCTAAGTGTGTTCTAGGTTAGGTTTAGGTGTAATTTCGGGGACGAAATTCTTTTAAGGAGGGATAGTGTAACGACCGGAATTTCACTCATTTGATTAGCGAATATTTAATTAATTTTAAATATTCAATATATAGATTTTATAATAAGAATAAACTCTTTTATAATAATAAGTAACGATGGTGAAATAGTTTTCAAATTTGGTTTACAAATATAATAAGTTCGAAGAAAAATCAAAAATGTGATCGGAATTTGTTTTTCGAATTTTTAACTTTTCGTTGACTAAAAGTTACCGGAAATGTTATGATCAAAATATCATATGTATTTACATTCATTTATAACTAAAGTTAGGATTTTATTTCATATGTATATATATGCGTTCACTTAAATATCACATATAGAAGTAAGATAATTTTTCTTTGATATAAAAATATGTTTATTTATTTAAATGCAAAGATGCTTAGAAAAACATATGCAAATATAAGTACATATATGTGTTAAATGCATGTTTTCTTAGAAAAGTAAGTGGGACAAGGTGGTGAGGTGGCGCAAGGTAGGTAGAAGGCAAAGGACAAGGGCGTTTATGTAATTCTATTTTCTCTTGTTTATAAATAGTCTTTCCTTCTTCACATTTTTGCTCCTCTTCCTTCTATACTATCCTCATCATCTCTGAACCAAATGGAGATTTTCATTTTTTCAAATCTTATGAAATTCCAAAGGCTACATCTTTAATTCGTACCGCATTTTCAAATTTTGAGTGTAGCTATGCCAAATGTGCTTTTCTTTCAGGCATGTTTTTGGACTCAAAATTTTCCTATCCGAAAATACCCCTTCTTCTATTGACCATATCTCCCTCAAAAATCATTGAAATTGGGTGATTTTTTTTTTGAAAATGAATAGAGAAAGATTTCCTAAAAATTTTATTTTGAAATATTTTCCAATATCTGAGAGTTACATGTCCAAAAATTAAGGAGAAGTTAACCCATTTTTGAGATGATTTTTGTGGTTTTTCAAGATTTAAAAATTCTAAAGTATTTCATGTTTTCAAATCTTTTCGGTGAATACATTTCTTAACTTTTTCGAAAATAATTTTACCTTTATATATATGGTTGTTATATGGTTGTATAGGTGATATTTTTTTTTTTGAATTATGGTATGGTTTGGATGTATATGTATGTGCTAATTAAATAAACTTGAAATACAACCAATCTGATTTCGTAACCGCAAGATGTTTTTAAGCCTATATTAGGATTTCAACTGAAGCGAGCCATTGAGTTTCAAATAGATTTGGTTCCGGAAGCAGAACCAGTGAGTAGGTCACCAAGTAAAATGCCCTCTTCAAAGATGAGGAAGTTGAAGGTGTAGTTGGTGGATTTAGAGGGCAAGTGTTTTATCTGGTCGAGTAGTTGGCTGTAGGGTGTAGCAGCTGTGTTTGCTAAGATGCCGGATGGATCATTGTGGCTATGTATCGATTTTCGTAAGTTGAATGCGAGGACGATAAAGAATCGATATCCACTGTCCAGGATTGATGATTTATTTGACCAGTTGAGTGGAGCAAATGTACTTTCTCAGGTGGATTTGGCAACAGGTTTTCATCAGCTTAGGGAAGCAGAGGATAGTGTACCTTTGATGGCATTCAGGACCTGATATGAGTTGTACAAATGGTTAGTTATGTCGTTCGGACTGACAAATGCGCCAGCCTTCTTTGTTGATCTGATGAATGGGGTTTTCCGAGAGCACTTAGATAGGTTCGTATTGGTTTTCATATATGATATCTTGATTTACTCTAAGGATGAAAGAGAGCATGAACTTCATCTTAGAGTGGTGCTTGAGACGCTGAGGCTGCATCAGCTGAATGCGAAGTTTTCGAAGTGTCACATCTGGATGAAGAAGGTGAAGTTTATTGGTCCTGTAGTCACAGAGGAAGGGTTGTCGGTGGATCCGACTAAGATTGAAGTAGTGAATAGTTGGAAGAGGCCCGAGATAGTAACCAGGATAAAGAGTTTCCTTGAGTTGGCTGGTTATTATTGAAGATTCATTAAGGATTTCTCACGGATAGAAGCATCGATGACCATGCTAACGAGGAAGGTTATGAAGTTTGTATGGACCGATAAGTGTGAGGAAGCATTCTAGAGTTTGAAACTCTTATTGACCCATGTACCTATGTTAGCATAGGGGAATCAAGACTTGGTGTTTTATACCGATGCATGTGGAACATGATTAGGAGCTGTGCTGATGTAGAGAGGTAAAGAGATTGTCTATGCTTCTAGACAGCTTAGACCGCATGAGGTCAGGTATCCAATGCATGATTTAGAGTTGGCTGTAGTGATTTTTTTCTTTGAAGGTGTAGAGGGATTACCTTTTGGGGAAAATGTTTGAGTTATATATAGATCATAAGTCGCTGAAGTATTTATTCTCTTAGAAGGAGCTGAACATGAGATAGCAGAGATGGTTAGAGTTTATAGCCGCTTATGATTTTAGGATTGAGTACACACTAGGGAATGGCAGCAAGGTTGCAGATGCACTTAGCCGAAAACATCCGAATGCAATGTTGGCGATGATTGTTGAGTGGAAAGATTTGAAAGCATTAGCAGATTGCAGAGTGTAGTGAAGATCCAAGGCCAGATCTAGTGGAGATAAAGATATATTATCTTGTTTGGAAGTTCAACCCGTGTTGATCGAGCTGATTGCTTTTAAGCAGATGGAGGATCCAATGTTAGTTGAACAAATCAGAAAGCTAAAGGAAGGAACCAAGAGCGATGGCTTGAAAGATTTTAGTCTTGACCAGAATGGGTGGTTGAGAAAGAAAGAAAGATTATGTGTTCTGAGTGTAGAAAACATAAGGAAAAAGGTCTTGGAGGAATGCCATCGTTCGAAGTTCACCATACATCACGGAGGTACCAAGATGTATCAGGATATGAAGAGGAGTTTCTTCTAGGAAGGAATGAAGCGGGTTATTGGCTTGTGTGTGAAGCAGTGCTTGAATTTCCAACAAGAAAAGGCCGAACACCAAAAGCCAAGTGGTTTGCTTCAGCCGTTAGATATTTCAGTATGGAAGTGGGATTCTATTTCTATGGACTTCACTGACGGGTTGCCAAGGTGGAATAGAGGAAATGAAAGTATATGGGTTATAGTGGACAGATTTACTAAGAGTGCCCATTTCATTCCAGTTGCGTCAACCAGGATGGAACCTATTTTAGTGAAGTTTATTTATGAAGTGCATGGAGTTCCTAGCAGTGTAGTTAGTGATAGAGATTCCTTGTTCACTAGTGAGTTTTGGAAGAGTTTGCCGGAAGTTTTGGAAGCCAAGCCTAAGATGAGTACCGCTTACCATCCGCAAACTGATGGAAAAACAGAAAGAGTTAACAAGATCTTAGAAGATTTGTTAATAGTTTGTGTTTTGGATTTTGGGGGATCATGAGAGGACCATCTGTATCTAGTCGAGTTTTCGTATAACAACAGTTATTAGACTGGTATTAGGATGGCACCATTTGAAGCTTTGTATGGAAGACCATGCAATTCTTCCTACATTGGTTGGAGACCGGGGATAGGTTAATTCTTGGTCCAGATCTGGTTAGAGAGGCTATAGAAAAGATTGAGGTCATTCGAACTAGCATGAAGGAGGCCTAGTCTGGATAGAAGAATTATGCAGATAAGATACAAAAAACTTAGAGTTCTCAATTGGTGAACAAGTTTTCGTCAAAGTGTCACGTATGAAGGGTGTGATTATATTTGGAAAATCGAGAAAGTTATCTTCCTGATTCATTGGACCTTTTCCTATTATTGAGAGGATCGTGAAGCTCACATATAGAGTTGAGTTACCAAGAAATTTGATAGGTGTCTACAGTGTTTTTCATGTTTCTCATCTTAGAAAGTTTGCTAGAGACCGTAGAGTGGTATTGCATCGACAGTGCTAAATGATTTAGTGGTAGAACCGAAGTTGACTATAGTGAGAAAGCCAGTTTGCATTGTTGCAAGAGATGAGAAGAAGCTTAGAACTAAAATGGTCAGATTAGTCATAATCCAGTGAAGTGACGATGACGGAGACTGTACTTGGGAGGTTGAGAGCAGGATTAGAGATGCTTGTCCTGATTTGTTTGATGGTATGTTTTACCTTCTTGCTTGATTTATTATGTGCCTTATCGTAATTTCGAGGATGAATTTCTTTAAGGAAGAGAGTCTGTAACACCCTAGATTTTTGGTAACATTATTTACGATATTTAATTAGATAAATTAAATTAAATAATGTGTGGATTAGGGGATCGAGATTTGATTTTAATTAAAGGATAGTCCTACCATTTAAAAATGAACTAACAAGGGTTTTAAAAATGAATAAGAGTGGGGGTAATATAGGAAAGAGGCCATTCCTATATTCCTTAAACCCTGCCGTGTATATCCAACACGTTCGTTTCATCTCATTTTCAAATTTTAAAAGCAAGGATGGCCACCATTAATAAGAAAAGAGGAAAAAGAAAGAAGCTAAGCTAGGAAAAAGCTTAACCAAATCAAATATATTTATATCTCAATCTCTTTAATCACTAATCCTAAGGTAAATAAGGTTTACATCTATATTTTGGATTTTTTTTCGGTTTTATGATGATTACGAATCATTTTGTAATATATTTCCATGTTTTTGAATGATGGAATGTTTATATATACTTGTTGGTTAATTATATAGGTTCATATAGAGTTTTATGATATGTTTTAAGGTAAAACCCTATTAAATGACATCTTTATGCCGTGCGAATTTTTATATAGATCAAAAATTATGTTTTGGAGATCGGTTTCAATTTTCAGAATTTTTGGAATTAATGTGGAATTTACATGGATTATCTAGTTAAGAAAATGCTAGTTTGGGTTATAAATTATTTACAGGTAAGTAAATTATCATTTGGATCTGAAATTTTTATATGTTAGAGAACATATATAATTTGATTTACTAGAATTTTTCTATATTTTTCCCAAGTTTTTTAATGGTTATATAAAATTATTTAAGGTACGGGACTTAAATGTTTTATATAATTATAAGGAAGAAGAGGCTTTTTGTAAAATGTTTAATTTGCCAAAATTGGAATGTCAGCGGTACTTTTGAGAAGAAAAATCTGGCAACCAATCAGATTTAGATAAACAAGGCAGATTAGTACAAAAGAACAATTTTAAAGTACAAATAAACACCCTTTTTACTATTTCGTCTCCTTCAGCACTTAGGTTTCGCCTCCATACCACCCTTCCAACATAGCCAAAACCAATGCATATAGTATCATGCAAATGGTATGTAATGAATTGGAAGAAGGCGAAAGGTATAGGGTCGAAAGCATGGGATTCCGAAAGAGATTGGACTTTGCTTTGGTTTTAAAAGAAAAGAACGCCTACGTGCTTTCGATTAAGTTTCTTTCGACTTAGTTCGGTTTCGACTAAGTCAAATGATTAAAAAGGAATGGTTTTGATTGGGTTGCTCTTTTGTTTTAAATGATAGCTTTCGACACGGTCGAAGCCTTTAGCTGCTACTTCCTACCTTTCGGTCCAGATGGCTTCAAATGGACCTTTTTGTTTCATAAAATTTGACAACCTCTCCATTATTTTCGAAAGGATGGTTTCGACACCATCATTTTATTACCTAGGAAATGGTTTCAAAACAGATTCTTTCGACTTGAATGATTTGAAGTCCCTTTTTCTTTCGAATGAAGTATAACTCAAAATTTGGTTTCAAAAGAGATGATTTGAATGGATTCAAAAGGTGCTTTTGACTTTAACGGGTTTATGTCCTTTTGCTCTACTTGAAGGCATAATCAAAATGATTTAAACCGAAATGTGTTTCGAAGTAGTCAACTTCGAATGGTTTCAAAAGGTTTCACATTTTTTAAAATTGAACCCAAATGCTTTCGAAAGGTTTAGGTTTAATACTTTCAAAAGGTTTTAAAAAAAGTCTTTCGAAGGGGTGGTTCCCTAGAGGTTTCGAAAGAGTCAAAAGGTTTGTTTTTCTGATGGTTTCGAAGGAAAGGTTTCCAATGGTTTCGAAAGGTAATGTTTAAAGGTTTTTTAAAAGAAGATGTCTAAGGTTTTAAAGCTTTCGAAAGGAAGATTTCCAAGGGTTTCGAATTGGTTTTGAGGATGGTTTCGAAAGGAAGGTTTTGGGTTTTCGGCCTAGATAAAACGAAGGGTTTTACCTGGGTTCGAATGAGGTACTTTCAATGGCTTTGAAAGGGGTACTTTTAATTGTTTTTGAAAGCGGGACTTTCAAATGTTAAGTGTTTTCATTAACTATGATTTGAGTAAAGTATATATATATATATATATATATATATATATATATATAACATGGCAAGGTGGTTTTGAGTAAAGCACAGAGATTTTTTTTTTTTTTTGATTCTGATTTAAAGGTCTTAAATCATTTTGAAAAGTTTTTTCAAGGAAATTTTTGGGAAGTTATCCCTAAGTAAAATTACTAAGCTATTAGATACAAGATGGGATTGGTATAGGGTCGTGCCCTATATATTAGATATTAGCTCTAGCTAATTTAGTCCAAAATTCCAATATGTAGGACTTTGTCACATGTAAGACTAAAATTATGAGTACACACACAAAGGAATATATTTTTGAATACAAATAGGTTATTGATGAGCCTGCAAAACCATTAGGATTAGATAACCCTAGAAGATGATAAGTTAAGGACAGATCGTCCAAAAGAGAAGTATTTAACAGATAGTTTAGGACAAATAGTCTAGATAAAGATAAGTGTCTAACAGATGTTAGATAAATTTTGCCTAGTAGGCCCGAGTCAGCCAAAGGTCAAAAAATAGCCAAAAAAAACTTTTGTGTATGAACAGACAGTTCATTTATTTACCTGATTTATCCAAGTAGTTTACATAATGATGATTGACAGATATTTTAACCAGTTTTGGTTGCAGGAAAAGAATTGTAAAAAGATATGTTTTAAAGGAATGTTGATGAGGGGAAACCCGTTCCACTAAGCGGTGTGGTCTCACTTAACATAAGTTAACAGAGATGGATAGTATTATTCACTCTAGGCTTCATGTCTGACTCGAAGTTTTTTGTTTCCCCTATACTCTTGGGTGCTCAAAAATTGATTTAAGTAGGTTAAGGTTTTTAGGTTTTAGCAAATTTAGGTGAATAAGCTTCCGAAGACGGGTAGGTGGCTATCGAATAGCTAATTTAGGAATCCTAATATTTCTGTTTTTGTTTCCGTTGTGTATTAAGACGGTTATGTTTATATTACTTTTATCATCTAAGAGGGCATCGTCATATGTCGCTCCTGGCGTATTGTTGTAAATTTATATTTGATCATTGCCTAGGAATAATTTGGGGATATTTGTAACTTGGATATGAATTTGTGATTTTGAAATGTAATCTGATAATTGTTTTTGGAAGTCTGTGATTTTGTTCATATTTAAGTGCTTCTGATATTATGGATACCATTTGCAACACCGTATTTCATCACCAGAAGTTAATCCTGTGGATGACTGCAATATCCATAGCACTTAGCTTTTAGCCTCCAGATACGGGATGTTACACCAAGTTATGTGGAGTTACTTCCATTAGGGTATTTTCATATCCACTCTAGGTTAAATTCGGTTTTGCACATTTAGATGTAAAATGCTTAGATTCTCGGCGGAGTCCAGCTTGGACTTCCTAGTGTTTTCAAGTATATTTCTAAAGGTATATTTCTTTTAAGGGGGATGCACCCTCCTATTCATTTGTTGGAAATTTTCCTTTTCTTATTTGATTCGAACTTTTGAAGCTATTTTTCTTTAATTGCAACTGGAAGAGTCAACCACTCTTCGCAGCTTTTAGTTATTGGTTTTGTCCATTCTACCAAGTTTGGACAGTCATCATGTTTTATCCATTCTGTACATTTTGGATTTTACTCGGATTATTTATAATCTTACAAGTTTCATTTTTAATACTATTTATTCCATTTTTATTTGGATTTGTTTCTTGTTGTTTTTCTCTATTCTTTCCTGTATGGATGTTATTCTTGTAAGGTAAAAACCCGTTCCGCGTTAGCGGCATGGTCTCATTAAACTTATATATGTTCCCCATTATTTGATTTTTCTCATGCTGTATTTCTAGACTAATCTAGATGTTGTTATTATAATGCTCATGTCAGACCAATTATTTTCCCAAGTTGACTTTGGTGTTACAAAGATCTTGGAGAGGAGCAGGAGGTTCACCTATCGTATTGTTTTATTTGTTGCTGTATTATATAGTGTCCATATCAGCAAGTGTAAGGTTAGGATTTATAACTATCCAGTTGAGAAGGTTTGTTTTTAACTTTGATATACTATGTATTTTAGACTGATAGTTTTTGCTGTCATTGTTATATTATATGTTTCGATTCCGCTGATTCTGATTTTCTCTATTCTCAATTCTTTTCTTTTCATTTACCCCAACAATCTACTCTTTTGTCGATTGGATGTTCAACATTTGAACACTATGATAGTATTCAATGTCGACTTTCGATGTTCAGAAAGGCGGGTCATTATAACTTGGTACCAGAGCTAAAGGTTAAGCGAGAACCATGGCTTTGGTAGGGTCTGGCTCATTAGAGATATGGTAAGCAACATCGTAGAATGAGTTTGAGAGTATTATATATTTGAGAGCATATTTATTAATATTATAAAAACATATTATGTTAATTGGTCTATTGAGTTTTTATAAATTCTGATTGACACCTGGGACACCGCGGCATTGATAGGGGTTTCTAAACACTTTAACATCAGATAGGGCGGAAGCGATGAGATTTTGAAAACTTGATATTTTATTACTACAAAATATTTACAACAAAGATTATAGGATGGCTTCTGCCATTAAACACTCAATTTTATATTACTGAGCTTCTATATATATAGGTATATATATGTATTCTATTATTCCATAGCTGAGTACACAACTCTTATTTATAGTGGTACCTAGAAGTGGATAAGCTTTGGTGAAGTTTCTGGACTTGAACTCTCATTATGCTTTCAAACTTTGCGGTCGCTTTAAATCTTAGGCTGGCGGATAAGCATTGATTTGTCATTGAGCTGGTGTTGTTGGTTTCTCTTTTTATAGACAAATATTGAGCTGGCACCGTTGGTATCTCTTTTTATAAGTGAGCAGATAAGCATCTCCTTTTCTATTGACTTTACAGGTGTCTTCAATTACTGCTGCAGATAATTATCTATCTGGAAGTGGAGGGAACCCTCATAGAAGAGCAATTATAGAATTTGGTAATGAAGCTATAGGACTTGATACTGTTCCGATTGTTAATCCTCTTCTATCAGGAAGCTCTAGAATTACCTTAGAATAGGGCGGACAAAATTTATTTTTTTCTTTACGCATAACATTTGTATGCTGAATTTTAGCGTATTTTCTTCCTCTCCTTTTATCTTTCTTCAAAACTTTTATCTGTATTGACACTCATAAGGTCCTCATCATCAGACTCTAGTTCGAGAATTGTTTTAAGTTGATTTTTTAATTCTTTTTTAAAAGAACTTATCGTTAATTATTTTAGAATTTCTAAAACATCTCTTTTAGGAGGTTGAGTCATAGGAGTTTGAGGTTCACAATTGATTAAACCATTGACTGAGAAGATAGAGTCCTTAAAAATTCGTATTTATCCCACTATTTAATTAGAATATTCTTTCTAAATAAGTAATTTCAAAAGATAATCCTAATTTTTGGAGTGTTCTTGGGGAAATTATAACATCCCATTTCATTGTCTAGGGTACTTGATAAAGTATTGCAAACATTAAACCATGATTTTTCATAGACTGGTTGATTTCAACAAATCTTACAATAGTTGTTCTGATCTTTTGTGACAAATTATTGGATATAATCCAAAGTTTGAAAATTAGAATAGAAACCATTTTGGACAATTTAAAGAACTCTGTTCTTTAAACTATTTAAACAACTGTGCCTTTTCTGCCTATTTTCATAGTAAAAGCCAATTTCCCAAACTTTAATATAATCAAAGTAATTAAAACATATTTTGTTTTTGTAAGGATTTTTTGATCCTGTTAGTATATCTTTGGGCTTATATATGTCTCCATCCCATTGTTCTTGGGTTATTACTTTAATAGTAGCTTTAGAATGAGCCTAATCTCCTTCTGATTTTAAGATGGATTCAAATTGTAAAGATCCATTATGGGCTAATACATCTTGATAGAATTGAAAATCCTTTGGATACAAATCAGGATCCGTAAAGTTGTTTAAGTAAAAGGTCTATCTTCTTCAGCTGTTAGATGGATGTATTTTTTCTCTATTGGGCATACCCAAATAGTAGTGGCTAGAATATATGGATATACATATTCCTTGGCATATGAAGATTTTGTTGCAAGCTCAAAAGCTTCAGCTTGTTCCTCTTCTGGAATGATTTTTAGAACTTCGTCTCCTATAATTTTCTCATTTTTCATGAATATCGATTTATAAGTCGATTGTGGTTGTGCAATTTTACTCTTTCTATCTTTTCTTTTCCCTTATTCATTTTTTCTCTATAAAAATCCAGGAGGTGAATTATTAGTCCCTTTTATAAACTCAATATCAAAGTCAAAGGTTGATAAAATTGCTTGCCATCTAGCAAATATTTTTTTGGAAGCCATATTTTTAACGTCCTTTTGTAAGATTTCTTTAGCAGACTTACAATCTACTCTTAATAAAAAAATTGATTTAATAAATCACTTTCAAATTTTTGTATACATAATACAATTGATAATATTTCCATTTTTACCGTGGAGTAATTTGCTCTTGGTACTTTCCATTGTCTAGATGTAAATCTTATTAATGATTCTTTATTATCAATTTTTTGTTTAAGAATTTCTCCGTAGCCTATGTCCAATGTATCAGTTTCGACTATTTTGAACGAATCGGGGTGAGGAACAGTTAGACATGGAATTTCTTTAACTCTAACTTCTATCATTTTTACTATTAGTATGTTTTTCTGACCATGCTAGTGGACTCTTTTTTAATCTTTCAAAAAGTGGTTTAGCATCATAAGCAATTTTTTTTATAGAAATCAGATACATAGTTCAAACTTCCTAGAAATATTTGTAATTGGTTATTAACTTTAGTTTCATTTGGGAATTTGTCAGAATATAATTGCTCTATTTATTGAAAGTATTGTTCCATCTTTTATAATATGCCCTAGAAATCTTATTTCTATTTTGAAAAAAGGTTAATTTTCTTGGCTGACACAGCTAGTCCAGCCTTTTTAACGACATTTATAAAAAAAATTAAATGTTTAAAATGTTGTTTAAATAAATCTGAAAATACTAAAACATCATCAATGTAAACTATTGTAAAGGTCGTATAAGTACTAAAAATATCATTCATAATCTTTTGAAAATTTAAAGACGCATTATTAAGTGCGAACGACATTACATTCCATTCGTAGTGTCTAAATGGTACTATAATGTTGTTTTATATCTATCCTTTTCAGCAATTTGAATTTGCCAAAATCCAGATTTCATATCGAATTTTGATATTATTTTGGATAAATAAAGCCTTGCTAGTAAGTCTTTTTTATTTGGAATTGGATATCAAATCCATCTTATAGCCTTACTTAAAGGTTTATAATTTATAACTAATCTAGGGACTCCACGTTCTAATTCTGCTGCATTTTAACATAAAATGCTGGCAACTCCATGGGCTTTTAGTGGGTCTGATAAGCCTCCTTTTCAGTAATTCATCAATTTATTTTTTACATATTTCAAGATGTCTTGGGCTCATAACGATTGGACGGGCCTTAGTTAGAATTTGACTTTCTTTAAAGTCGGGCTCATAAGGTAGATTTACAATATGTTTTTACCTTTCCCAAAATGCGTTAGAAGTATATGAACATATTGTATTTTCTAAATGATTTTACAAATCTTTTATTTTGTTTTGAAAATGAGAAAAAGATAAATTCTCTATAATCCTTTTATGATTTATTTCCTGGGATGTGGAATTCAAAAAAATTTCTTTTCTTTTTATAGTTTTCTGTATAGTATCAATTTCATGATATTTTGGCTGTGAAACAAAATTGAATGTTACTTCTTGATTATTTACAGTATTTGTTATACCCTTTTCAGATATCTTTATTATTGGATATAACATATGTAAAAATGGGTTTCCTAATATGACATCATATGATAAATTTTTTAACATTATAAATGGTATTTCGAGGCAAATTCCTTTGTTATCGACAGCTAAATTTTATAATTTATAATTTACTAATAATTTTCTACCATATGGAGCATTTAGAATTTCTATTGTTTTAGTAAAGTATTTTGAAGATACTAACACTTCTGATGCAATTTAAATCAACACCCGAGTCTATCATTACAATTGCTTGAAAATAATATTCTTTGTATGCTGCTATAGTGACTTTGTATGCCGTTTATGTGTAATAACTTGATCTAACATATTTACAAATGTTAGATTATTTAATTCTTTCTTTTGTAATGCGTTTTCATTATCATAACTATCATCTTGATATTTTTCTTCAAGTAAAATTATTTTATCCTTTAGTTCTTTAAATTTCTTATTTAAGTATTTTTATTCCATGTTTTAATTCTGAAATTGTCATTTCAGTACTCGAATTAACTGAATTTGCTTTAGGCCTTGAATTTCTTACTCTATCGAAAATTTCTTTTATATTATAAATTTTGGGTTGTTTTAATTTCAATTTTTTCTTATTGATTTTATCTTGATAAGATTCTAAATAATTTTTTTTGTATATTCTTTTTCTTTGGGTCTGATATTTTGCCTACGATGTCTAGGATGAAGTTGTCTTCTTTTGTTAAGACAAATAATCCATTAGATAAAGCTTTGTAATAATCATAATTATTATCAGCTTATGAATAATCACTTAGTGAATCTTCTTCTGGTGAAATTTCTGAATGTTCTACTGTGATAATAGTTAATTTTAAATTCTCACTTTCCGAATTAGAGCTTTCTAAAAGTAATTTCTTAAGTGAATTTTTTAATTCTTCGTCTATATCAAGATTATACATTTTCTTCTTCATTTTACATTTATCTGCATAGTGTCCCGCTTTTTTGCATTTCCAACATATTGAAATTTTCTTATTATTTTCTTTATCTTTATTTCTTTTATTTCTAGTTTTGTGATATTTTCTGTTTGTAGTTTTACTACATTCACGGCTTTCTTCTTGGAAATCCTTATTTTTACAATGTTTTCTTTTAAATGTTTTTTTCGATTTTCTATAACCATTTTTAGGTCTAATGAGTTTAACTCCTGCTAGGTCATAGAATTCACCTAATACTTGTTTATCGTATAATTTTCCCTTTTGTATTTGTTTATGTAATTTAATTTCATTACATTGCTACTATTTCTTATGCTAATTCACTATATGAATATTCATCATAAGAAATTACTCCATCATTTTGATTTTTTATTCTTTCTTTAACTCTTGCTACAAAGAAGGGTGGTAACCCTGATAAGAATTTTCTTTCCAAAAGTCCTGATTGCAATCATGCATTATAAATACTTTATAGAAATAAACATCTTTATACCATTTAAATTGTGATAAATTATCACATCTTAATTTAATTAATTGCTCTTTTATTTATCATTTAATAATGATGTTGTTCCTACAAAATGATTAGCTATTGTGTAAAGTAGTGTATTAACTACATCAGCTATTTCTCTATCATTTACTACTTTTATTGCTCTGGTTACACGACTTCTGGCTTCACGTCATGTAGTTTTTCCACCAATGTCTTAATTGGCCTGCAAGTCCTTGAATTATTGCATTTGTTCTATCTTCATCTTTATTGCTTTAAGCTCTACTGGCTGCATCATACATAGTTATATAACGCAGTTTTAGTTGAATTTGATATTCTGAACAACCATTAATGTTCCATTCAATGATTGATGAGCCACCATATGATGCTTGCATATAAAGATCTAGTACTTCTATTAGGAGATCGACTGGAGTCGGTTCATCATAATAAGGTTTTTTATTCGAATTTTTTTTATAATTTAATTTATTGATTTCAAATTAATTTTCTTGTTGTTTTGGTTCTGACAAAAATATTCCTTGAAGTTAATTAATTTGTTCATCTTAATTTTGATTATAGTCTTGATTAGAGGTTAATTTTGGATTACAATTTTTCTCTGTAATAGGCGCCACTTCTTTTTCTTTCATTCCTAGTTTTTTAACCTTTTTATGAGTTCTTTTGACATTTCAGTATTTTCTCCACGCCTATTAAGCTTGAGATTTGATTTCTTGGAAGGTAAAGGTTTAAATAAGGCCTTATCTATGCTAGAGCGTTCTTTATGAATTTTCTTTCCTTCTTAGTATGGATATTTACTAACTTCTTGTTTCGTTCTAATGAGATGTTTACTCATTGATTGTAATGTTAAGTTCATAAAATTATTTTGTTCAATTACAATTTCAATATTACCATTTTCCTATAAGGAGTTCCAGTTAATTCTTCGTTATTAATTTTAAATAATAAATTGGATTCTGGAGGATGAATACTCTTTATTACTTTTCCTTTTTTGTTGTAAACTCTTGATATGTTGTATTTATATTGGCAACTATTAAAAAATCATCAAAATTAGGAGAAATATCTTTCTGTTTTTCTATTTTATAGTATCCCTCTACCATTTTTAATAAATCACAATTTTCTAGTAGGTTATCTCCTAATTTTTTGGAGATATGACTTATATTTTTGAACCATTTTTCCTGAATTTCAGGGGTTTTCAAATAAAACCGTTTTCTTTTAATTTTATTTTTACTTGAATAACTTTTTATTGTTCTATTCTAAAAAAGGAAATTTTATCTCTTCATTAAGAGTTAAGGTATTAAACCAAATACACTCTTGTTTTCATCATAGCCCATACCAGAAGGAGTTGGGGATGAAGACTTATCAATTCTATATTCAAGTCAGCTTACTTCGTCCGTGTATTTCTAATAACTACGTTTTCTTCTTTTAATTTTAAAGGAGTTGGGCTTTATTGAGGGACTGGTTCTTAAAATTTTAAGGTAGTACCTATTTTAAGGTGTGCAACTCTATTTTTTTTCTGAAAATCTTATTTCCATGTCACCTTCTGGATATTCAATAATTTCCTCCAAGGTTTTATTTTCTATCTTAACCGAATCATTAGCTTCTTCTAAAAGCCATTTTCTAGTAAATTTATTTCATCCCACTTTATAGATTTAGGGATTACAACATTACTTTTACTTCTATCTGTTATAAACATTGTAGTTGTACCCTTGTTTTTAGTTGGTATGTTTTTAATATCTGCTATAACTGTATTTATAGCTTTATAACATATTTTATAAATAAACATAACATTCCGTGTTCCAGGTTTCATATTAAAACCTTTCATTTTTATATCTAAACAGACTTATTGAGTTACATTTGGTTCTGTTATAGAAATGGTGAAATTAGGAAAACCTGAAAAATATAATGGTCCATCACATAAAGTTGATTCAACGATTTCTATTAAAAAATCACGAAATTTGTCGTGTCTCTTTTCACGCACTGCAATAATAGCTGATGTATCTAACCGTAGACGAGTTGCGGGTTTTAACGCGACTTGAACTGCACTTATACGAATGAATTTATATTCTTCCTTATGTAGATTTAAAAGCCCTTTTGGAAGTTAGCTAAAAGTATTATATCCTTCAGTAAGGGGAATATCTTGTTCAACGGTTTTGATTATATAATCTGATTTCATAATAAAACTGCCCATTTTCTTATAAATTTTGGATGGCGAATTAGCCAGTATTTTCCAATTAGTTAGATTTTGTTCTAAATCTTCATTGATAATAAATTCTTTATTTTTATTATTAATTTCTATTTCTAGATTATCTAGACTACTTTTTCTAATGTCTCTATATGACAATGCTGTAACGATACCGTTTTTATGTCAAATTTAATTTATTAATCAGTATAATTTTTAGAATTTAATTATGAATTAATTTGAAATATTTTCAAAATAAATAAGATATGTGTTTATTTAAGTGTGTGTATATATATATATAGATTGTAAATAGAATTTTGATCTGGAATTCAAAAATAAATATCTTATAAATAAATTGGATTTAGAAACTAATATATATGTATATATGATTATTTATTAGTATATAATTAGATTTTAAATCATTTTCTTTAAAAAGTTATATAAGTATAAATAATAGAAAATGAATTAATAAAAATAGTAAAACATAATATATATATATATATATAAAGATAAATTGAAAATATAATTATATTAAAAACATAAGATAAATATTTAATAATTTAATAAGTATAATAACTTGAGTTTATAATTTAATAAAGTAATATTCTTTGTTTTAAAATTTAAAAGTATAATTTGTATAAATAAAAACATAATAGATAATTTACATAAATAATATAAATACATTTAATACATGCAATTTACAAGTGTAAACAAGATAAAATACATTTAAACATTTGTAAGTTAATTATGCCATGAAATAACAAATGTAAGCTAAGGACAACATGTAGTAACAAGTGTCATTAATTCTTTTAATTTTTGAAATTAACGAATAAAGAGAAAAAAACATATACATCACTAACTCCTACTCTTATATTTCCATATGTTGAAAAAACAAACCCAGAAAAGAAAATACAAACAACCTCTGTTCAAATCTATAACCTGATAAAACTAAAATCAGGAAAGAAAATCAAACCCGAAGCATCTTAAATCCTAAAGCAAGCAAAGCAAAATATTTAAACAAGTTTTCAAATTCAAGTGGTAGTTCAAAGAACATGCAATTCAACTCAGTTTGAACAGCAATCAAAACTCAGTTGAAAACAAGCTAAGATCAGAATCAAAATCAAAAAAACAAGATTTCATCTCAACTTAATCAAGCAGAGCCAAATCAAATAGAAAGATCAGATCAAAGTTTTACATAAGCAACTTCCAGGTTTCTCAAAAAGCTCTACTCTCTGTTTTCAATTCCAGGTGAGTAAACTACTTTTATAAATGTTTAAATCTGTTCTTAACCTGATAAATTGTAGATGTAATAATGTGAAATGCTTTGCATGATTGTTTAAGTATGATTTCAGGTATAAATGTTGATGTTTATATGTGCATGTCTGTGTATATGCAAGTATATATTTCTCTGTTGAAATACAGATTCAAATCCACTAAATAAATTCAATCTCTCTTTATACAATCAATTTTAGGTTATAATCTCTAAATGAAAAATAATTGTAACAATGTAATATTAATTTTAAAAATGGTTTCAAGTGCTTATGTTGAGTATTCATTTCAAAAATGATAAATTACAGCGATGATCTAAAAATAAGTCAGAAATCGATCATCTGGATTTCAAGTTTTGATCATACAAACTGATTTGCATTAGAAAGGGATGAATTTTAATACAGAAATCACAATTCCTAAGTTTGGGGATGTTGATAAATTTCGAGTTGAATGGGTTTTGGTTTTTCATCGATTTCCGACGAACGATGAAGAGATGTTCGTCTTGCTCGAGGCTGAAGGTTGATCAGGTGTCGATGGTCAGAGGAAAAATGGTCGGAGGTTTTGTAAGTGACTGTGGTGGTGAAGCGACGTCAAGATAGGGTTTTCGAACCTGTTTTGGTCATAGTGTTTTTCAAGAAGATTTCCTCGTCAAGACCAAATCGGAGGTGGTCGGACCAAGGGGTAGCGACGCGTGGTGTCATGGCGGAGCTAGGGACGGAATCGCGTGACCTCTGGCAATCTTGGGTCGCGAGGCGAGACATTTTTGTCGATCGAGTTGATTCTTGGAGTTGATCGCATTGCTCGATTTTGTTATCCTAGCGATTTCGTCGAACTGGGAGCTCAGGTGAATCGATAAGGTCGTCGTCCGTCGTCGATGTGTTGGAGACAACAAGATGAATCAGAGTTAGACGGAACTCTTGTGCACGTGCATGCGTGAGTGTTCGTGTCTGGTATCATTTGTGATTGGGGAAGAAACATGTTGCTCAGGTGTAATCTCGGGGAAATATAATTTTGGCTCAAATTTGCTTAGGGGTGAGCTCGAGACTGTGCAGTGTAAAATAACAAGTTTTAAAAAATCAAAACAAAAACAATTTTTAAAAATATAGAAGAGGAGATGCTCGGGTAGATTAGGTTTTTGCTTGGGGATTTTTAAGTTTGGCTCGAGGTATGGATCAGGTAATCTTATATTTGGCTCGGGTTTTCTTAAACTGGATGATTCAATAAGTTTTCAAATAAAAGTTAACCAAGTTTTAAAGTATATTAAATTGAATAAATTTTCAAAAGAACATAAACCAAGTTTTTTCAAAGTAAATTTATTAACAAGTTTTTAAAACAAGTTTCAAGGTTAATTTCTAAAGATTTCTAAAAATCAAATGTTTTTTAAAATGAATTGATGTGGTTTTGTAATAATTTTAATAAGATGATTAAGTAAATTACTAAGTGTTTTCAAATGTGATAAAATAATGAAATCAAGAAGTGATTAAAGAATAATTACTTAATGTGACTACTTAAAGGATAATTAATTGATTAAACGTTAATTAATTAATTTATGATCAAAGGATAATTGAGTAATTAATGGGTTAATTAATTATTAATTAAAGGATTAATTAAGAAAAATAATTAAAGGATTGTTGATTACTTAATGTCATTAGTTAAGGTGATTGATTTAAAGGAATTACTTAATGAAATTAAATAAAGGATAATTACTTAATAGAAGTAATTAAAGTATAATTACTCAATGTAATTAACTAAAGGATTAATCCCTTAATTAATCAAAGGATAATTAATTAATATGTTAATTAATTAATGTGATCAATCAAAGGTTAATTTATTAATGTAATTAATTGAGGGTTAATTAATTAATGTAATTAACTTGAAGTTAATTAATTAATGTAATTAACTTGAAGTTAATTAATTTATTTATGTGATTAATTAAGAGATAATTAATTACTTAAAGGATAATTACTCAATGTAGTAATTAAAGAATAATTATTCAATGTAGTAATTAAAGAATAATTAATTAATAATTAAAGGTTAATTATTAAGTAATTAAATGATAATTAAAGGTTAATTAATTTATAACTAAAGGTTAATTAATTAATGTAATTAATTATGGGTTAATTAATTAATGTAATTAGCTTGAGGTTAATTTATGTGATTAATTAAGAGATGATTAATTAATTGAGGATAATTTATTAACATGGGTAATTAAGGATGATTAATTAAATTTCATTAATTAAAGTAATAACAAATGGTTTGTAATTAATTAATTAAGCAGGATCATAAGTAATTATTTTATTTGGTTTAGATTAAATTAATTATAAACTATTTGATTAATTAATCTTGCTTATGGATGATTGGATTATATTAAATGTCGTAGGTTGTTTGTTATCTCTGATATGTAATGTTCTGTGATATGAATTGTTTGGATTGAGCTGGGAACTGTTATTTATTTATCTGTGATGAATTTACTTATTTATCTGTGAATGAAAGATAAGCGTTATAGGATTATACCGCTTATTGATATTGTTGTGCTTGGATTTCTGATGGTTGTGATATTTTATTGTTGTGTGCAAAACACCTAGACAAACACACATACAAATATGGATTAAGTGGGAAATTGGTTAAGTCACGGATATTTTGAATTTAATATTATTTTCAGTGATGAAAGAATTTAAAAGTTGAATTTTGAATCCAAAATGGTTTGGAAGTGAAAATGGATTTTGAAATTAAAATTATATTTGAATATAATATGGCTTGTTAAAGTTTTGAAATTTTGGAAACTATGGTTTAAAAAGGGATATACAGGTTATATAATGTATATATATGGATTTTAAACCATTTTTAAAGTATTTTAAATTAATTATTTTGGGAATTTAAATTTAACTCAAATAGAGCTTGCCAAGAGTACGCTAGTTCACTGATTTCCGGTTTATACTTTAAAAGGCTATAACTTGAGCAAATTTAATTGGGTTTTCCTGAAACGGAAAACCTTTGTTTTGAAATAATAGCTTTCATATAAAGAAAGGATTTCTAATTTTTGTTGAAAGGATTTCGATTTATGGTTTTGAAAGCTACGAATAAATCTTTGTTTAAGATTCGGTAAACCTTATTTCAAATTGAAGAGGATCTTTGTTTTAAAAGATTAAAATGGAAATTTGTTTAAACCATTCAAAAGAAAAGGTTTTGTGGAATAAAGGATAAAAGTTATGACTTAACTAAGATGAATGTATCCATATGTTTTAAAAATAAGCGTTCATTATTCGGTTAAACCGGGAGAGGACATTAAGTCATAAAACTCATTCCGAATAATGATATGACGAAACGAGATGGCATTTAAAGACAGTGGTTAAAGACCAGGTATTTTCAAAAACGAAAGGATTACCCGTCGAACGTCTCTTCACCGAGTTGCTCCGGTATAGAGATTTATATTACCTTATATGATGGGGAGTCCAGACGTGATTAGGGGATATCCGGATTTGGAAGGGCTTCTTTCCTTAATTGGACGAAGTTCCTTTGGTTCTATTCAGACCCAGGATAAATTGTGTGACGCACCACCTCTATACCCATGCTAGCCAAGGATACTACGGGGTAATGCCGTCAACTAGCACGGAGGATAAGGCTATTGAGGAGCTACCATCCGTGTAAATGCTTTGTGCGAGTACTGATATGTCAAATAGTACAACGGAAATCCGACATACTGATACAAACTCAAAGCTACTACTCGGTGGCTATATATATTCTTTGGAAAACAAATATAGAAATAAACATAACACAAATCAGTCACATACATCCATATCACAAAGGCGGAAATAGATATAAATAAATAACACATGAAAGTGTGCATCAGAGTAGTGGTCAAACAAGATCCATAATGTCACAAAAGAATAGCTACAAGTGCTAGACAAAAGAATATGGATACATCTATGAGTCTATATCTCAAATGTATACAACAAAAACTATTAATCTAAGTAGTTAGCCAAAAGTCAGGGTGATAACCCCAGATGTGAAGTCAAGCAGAAGCACCTGTAACATCTCGATCTGACCCGAGTATTATTTAATAAGAAATTAATAAACGAATTAGTCTAGCAATAAATATCAGATAAAATGATATAGAATAAGAGATGTGACATAAATATATGATAACCATAAAGCCATACTGTGATAAGTATGCAATTGAAAATCAACTAGGGATTAATCAATATCACGAGAATCTTCTCAAAGATCAAAAGGGATGTCATACTCTTTATTTACCAAAACACCAAACTATAAATATTGACAGTAATACCAATGCCAACCACAAAAGTTAATGACACACAAATTCACCAATGCATAAATATTGATTAAACTTATCAATGTAAATCACGAAAATTGGTGAAAACACAAATTCCAGAAATCATCAATGGAAATCTAGAAATCACAAAAAAGGGGGAGGCCTATCACAAAACGGGAGCATGAAAACTCACAAACACGTGTATCACAAAATGGAACGCTATTCCATGATTGCTAACCATTAATTTTGAGCCGAAGCTCCACAAAATGGCCCGAAGACCATAGGTTGCTACCCCACTAATTTGAGCCAAAGCTCCACAGAAACGGGGTTTAGTCTCCCTCATAGACAAAGAGACATCGCACATTTGCTAGTCTAAATCACAAAAATGATCATTAACGATCATCAAGAAGTGTCAATTACAGTAAGCTAGTAAATATATAAGCTTAGCCTCATGTCCCATAACCACTAGCTTAACTTAAATATTTACGAAAAAATTGTAGATCTTCACTCGAAAATTGTCATAAGAGATTCAATCGAATAACCGGCGAAGTAAATGCAAGCGTTTCATACCATTTGTTTTACTAAGCCGTTTAATTAGATTTCTCGTACGAGTGAGATGGAGTGACAAATCACAAAAATGATTGTAGAAATAATAAATCACAAAAATTCACATTCGAAAACAAGAATATAATTCAAAGAATTCAATTCCAAATTCATCAAAGTGGAAATACCCTTGCTACTCGACACGGCGTGACCTAGCAGATGTGCGACCTAAGAGGTAACGGCATAAGTGCAGGGGCGAGCGACCTAGGAAATGGTGCGACCTAATGATGCAAACGACCTAAGTGGTTGCGGCATAAAATGGTGCGACCTAAGGGGTATGCGACCTAAGATGAACGTGCGATTTAATGGGCCGAGCGAGCTAACTATACAAGCAAGCTGAGCGACCTATGGATCGCAACCTAACTGCGAGGCGACTTAAAGCATGGCACGTCTTAACAGGCCGAGCGACCTAAGTTGGCACGACGTAAGCAAGACGACCTAGCCGAGTGACCTAAATGAGGGAAACGGCATATCATGGCCGAGCTATCAAAGGCGGGCCGACCTAGGACCAGCGACCTGTGGTGGTAAGGATAGGCCGAGCGACCTAGCGACGAAACAACCTAAGGAGTAAAGAAGGCCGAGCGACCTAGCGACCTATGGGTTACGACCTATGGCCGAGCGACCTAAATTGACGCGACCTAAGCAAGGTGCGACCTAACTGCAGGTCGAACACTTCAAATTGTACAGGCTGAACGACCTAAGGGTTTTGGAGTGAAAAACTCACTCAATTTGCAACCGATCGAGCACGAACGCTAGGGGATTACGCCTATCGGCTATCCGGTCCTATTGGCTCCTCGATTCATCACCAAAAACGTGTTCAAACATCAAAGATTGGATTTTTAAAGATTTGAACCCAAAACACCAAAAATTGGGATTTTCACCAATTCAATCCAAACCGCAAGAAAATGCACATGAATAAGTGTTAGGAATTCATACCCAACAATCAAAGATAGTTATAGACAAAGATGTGAGATAAAAATCTCACCTTTACACAAAATCAGTGAAGAAGAAGCTTGAAAGCAAAGGAAGATCAATGGCTTCTCTTTGAATTTGGAGATAGATGTTGGATTTGCAAATGAACTTGAGCTTGGAGTTTTAATTTCCCATTCCTTCCTCCATTTTTGATGAAGCTTGAGTGTTAGAAAATGAAAGTAAAGTTATGAAGGGAAGGGGGTTGAGCTAGAGTAAATAGTTTAGGCTAATGGGCTAAACTAAACCCAAAGCCCAAAGTGAAAAAGTAGCTAAATTCCACTAACTCCAAACATAACAAAGTTTATACTCAAAAAGATTGCAAACGGTGTTTTGGACCCAATGGAAGTGGTTCCGAGTCCTAATTTAACCATATGCAAAAAGTAATTTTTTGGACTAAAATCCGACTAACGATAAAATATTAAAATAAAATATTTAAATATTTAATCGTAAAATATGCGGGTTGTTACAGACTCCCCTCCTTAAAGAAATTGCGTCCTTGCAATATTTAAGAAGAAAATACTAGGTAACAACCATGAAAGCATATCAACACAAAAGAAATTTGAAATAAGAAATTCACCTTATAAAGCACGAGAAAGTAAGTCCGGATGTGTTCGCTCGATGAATTCTTTAGATTCCCAAGAGAAGTCCTTAGGATTTGAGGACCATTGAACTTTAACAAGCGGAACATCTTTATTTCGAAGGTGTTTGACCTCCGAAGCAATAATACGAATAGGATGTTGCTCATAAGTTAAATTAGGTGAAACTTCAATTTCTTCCACAATACCGGGCTCAAGAACAGAATCGTAATCTCGAAGGCACTTCCATAATTGAGAAACGTGAAACACGTCATGAATAGCAGAAAATTGAGCCGGTAATAAAAGGCGATAAGCCACGGAACCAATACGTTCGGTGATAGGAAATGGCTCAATATATCGAGGCGCTAATTTTCCCGATCGACTGAAACGTACAACACCCTTCATAGTTGAAACACGGATAAACACAAGATCTTCCACAGAAAATTCTAATTTCCTTCTCCGGTTATCGGCATAGGATCTTTGCCTGCTCTGGGCTTCTTTCATCCTATGACGAATAAGGTCAATCTTTTCTGTGGAATCACGAATAAAATCTGGACCTAAAACCAGCTTCTCACCGGCCTCAAGCCAACAAGAAGGAGATCGGCATGGCCTTCCATAGAGTGCCTCAAAAGGTGCCATACCAATACTAGATTGGAAGCTATTATTATAGGAAAACTCAACAAGAGAAATATGATCTTCCCACCTTCCACCAAAATCAAGAACACATGCACGAAGAAGATCTTCAAGAGTTTGATTCACACGCTCAGTTTGTCCATCGGACTGGGGATGGTAAGCGGTGCTAAAATTAAGCTTCGTTCCCAAAGCTTTTTGAAGACTCTTCCAAAATCCACTAGTAAACAATGTATCACGATCACTGACAATAGAAGAAGGAACTCCATGCAATTTTACAATTTCTTTAATAAAGAGTTTGGCCAAGAGAGGAACGGTTCGATTGGATCGAACGGGAATAGAATGGGCGGATTTAGTAAGTCTATCGACTATCACCCATAAGCTATCATGACCCGAACGAGAACGGGGAAGGCCGCCTATAAAATCCATGGAAATTTGATCCCACTTCCAAATTGGAATTTCTAAAGGTTGCAATAACCCACCGGGCCTTTGGTGTTCGGCCTTGACAAGTTGGCAAGTCATGCAACACTTAACAAAATTAGCAATATCAAATTTCATTCCCTCCCAATAATAAAGTCGCTTCATATCCGCGTACATTTTACTACCACGGGGATGAATGGTAAATTTAGAATGATGAGAATCTTCTAAAATGTTGTCTACGAAGATTACTAATATTTGGCACGATAAGTCTACCAAATTTTCGAATACCGCCACGAGAATCAATATCAAAGTCTTTCAAACCTTCAATATCAATTTTATCCCTAAGATTTTGGCCAAGAAGAGCCAATACGGGATCTAGCTTTTGAGCTTCAAGAATGCGGTCTAAAAGAGAAGGATGAGCCTCAAGGCTACATAAAACAAGAGATGAACATAAATCGGAAACAAGATCTTGAATCTCATAAGTGGACAGAATTCTGAGATCATTCCATTCGGATATCATCATAGAAACAACCGCTTGTTACTTACGACTAAGTGCATCCGCAACACGATTTCCCTTTCCGGGAGTATAAAGAATATCAAGATCATAAGCGGCAAGAAATTCGAGCCAACGTTGTTGACGCAAATTAAGTTCCTTTTGAGAAAATAGATACTTCAAGGATTTATGATCGGTGTAAAGAATAATTTTTTCTCCCAAAAGATAATGACGCCAAATACGAAGGGCGAAAACAATAGCCGCGAGTTCTAAATCATGAGTGGCATATCTAGTCTCAGCTAGCTTCAATTGCCTAGAAGCATAAGCAATAACACATTCTCTTTGCATAAGAACGGCACCCAAACCAACGCGACTAGCATCGGTATAAACAATAAAATCTTGGTTTCCCTCGGGAATCACAAGAATAGGAGCATCGGAAAGGAGTTCTTTTAATTTCTGAAAAGAAGCTTCATATTTGTCCGACCAAATGTATTTAACTCCTTTCTTTGTCAAGCTAGTAAGAGACACGGAAATTTTGGAGAAGTCCTTTATGAAACGTCGGTAAAAACCAGCCAATCCAAGGAAACTATGAATTTCCATCACACTCTCCGGTCTCTTCCAATTTTGAATCACTTCAATCACTGAAGGATCCAGGGAAATTCCAGATTCGGAAATAATATGACCGAGAAACTTCACATGAGATTGTCAAAAGTGGCATTTAGAAAAATTTTCTTTTAACTGATTGTTCCTAAGAGTTTCCAACACAATCCGAATATGTTTTTCATGCTCCTCCTCGGTTTTAGAATACACAAGAATATCATCAATAAAGATGAGAACAAACCGATCGAGGAAGTCTTTGAAAACTCGATTCATAAGGTCAAAGAAATAAGCCGGAGCATTCGTTAAACCAAATGGCATAACAAGCCATTCATACGATCCATAACGAGTACGGAAAGATGTCAAAGGAATGCTATCCTCTGCAATACGAAGCTGATGAAAACTGGTAGCTAAGTCTAATTGTGAAAAGACTCCAGCACCACTAAGTTGATCGAATAGATCATCAATTCGGGGTAAAGGATATTTATTCTTGATAGTAAGATCATTAAGCTTGCGGTAGTCAACGCAAAGCCTAAGTGTACCATCGGATTTCTTCACAAAAATAGCCGAAGTTCCGCAAGGCGAGGAACTAGAGCGAATAAATTGCTTCGTCTCCAATTCGGATAATTGTTTACGCATCTCCTCATTTTCTTTATTGGACATACGTTAAGGAGGACGAGTAATAGGTTGAGCTCCAGGGATGAGATTAATTCTGAACTCAATTGCTCGCTTAGGTGGTAATCCTAAAACGGGCTCAAATATGTCAGAAAATTCACGAACAATGTGAATAAGAGAAATAATATCTTCCTCATCATCATTATCGTCATCATGAGGATTTAAAGAATATGAATATGCAACTAAGCTGGAATCCGAATCTTTAAGGTCAATAGAAATCTGCTTAACAGATTGAGGATGTCGAAGATAAATAGTCCGCTCAGGACATAGGATTTGGGCTTTATAGCGGTTAAGCCAATCCATTCCCAAAATCATTCCAAAGCTTAAGTAGCGCATAACATGCAAATCGGCTCAGAAAGAAAAATCACACAAAATAATCTCGACATCTTTACACAATAAATTGATTGTTGCGGATCCACCAACCGGATTCGCAATTCTCAAAGAAGTCATTAAACACAAAACATCCAAAGAAAAAGTATCAACAAGTTCTTTTGAAATAAAAGAATGGGACGCACCCGTATCAAAAAGAACTTGAATAGGATGATCACGAAATAAAATAATGCCATCAAGGATAGAATGAGAAATACCTTTACCACGAGATGTGTTGCCGGGGGCTTGAGCAACATTAAGCTTTCCCTCCTTCCTATTTTGAAGTTTGGGACAAGAAGATAAATAATGATCGAGCTTTTGCAATAGCGACAAACACGAGGCTTTGAACACTTGTTCGCATAATGGTCCTTAGAACCACAGTTGTAGCATTGCCCACTACTTGGGGTAGAAGTCTTAGTTGCCGGAGAGGCTTGCTTCCCTTTCTTATTGTTGGGATAAGGACCTTTGAATTTATTAGGCCTTTTCTTGTTGTTGAAGTTCGGTTTGGCACCCATAACTTCAACATCACTTTCTTTATCTGCCTCTTCAAGTCGAAGAGCGATATCAATGAGTTGATCAAAAGAAACTTCTAGCTTTAGAAGTAATGGCTTCTTGAGATATTTATTCAAGCCATAGACAAATCTTTGGTTTTTCTTCAATGGAGTGTTTATGTACTCGACCCCATACTTAGAAAGTGACTCGAATGATGCGACATAGTCTGTCAAGGATTCACCTTGACAAGGCCAATGAAACGACGAGCCAAAGTCACCTTCTCAGCTTATGGCACAAATTTTAATTCGAAGCATTCCCGGAATTTCTCCCAAGTGAGATCCCCTTCATTTATTTCAGAAATCAGAAGCTCGTACCAATCTAATGCTCTTTCTTGGAGCATACTAGAGGCACCTGAACACGGTGAAGATCAATAAGATTCATGCGAAAAAGATTCGATCGCACGTTCTCAGCCAAGCTTGGACTGCAATAATAGTTTCAGAACCTTTGAATGGCCTCCCATCCAAATTGGTATAATCATTGCACAAACGTGCAAATCCAGACCTAGGATGAGTAGACTCCGGATTAGATCCGGCTGCTTGAGCATTCCTTACTAGATCAAGAAGCTGCTGGGCAGACATAAATACTCCATCTTGGGGAGTAGCACGAGATTGACCGGTGCTGGGACGGCCAGGTCTAACCATTTCTTTTCCTTTTGAAAGAAAGAAAGAAGAAGGATAAGGTTATTCACCAAATGAACATCAAGCAATCTTGATAGATAAACAAGGAATCATAAAGAAAATAGGATGAATCGGTACGAAGACTCGAATTAAATTCTAAAGCACGACTCCGAAGATGGACTTAGGACGATGATCCTTGCTAGATTATTCCACATTGTTACGAAGATTGGCTTTGATACCAAGCTGTGACGCCCCACCTCTATACCCACGCTAGCCAAGGACACTACGGGGTAATGCCGTCAACTAGCACGGAGGATAAGGCTGTTGAGGAGCTACCATCCGTGTAATTGCTTTGTGTGAGTACCGACATGTCAAATAGTACAACGGAAATCCGACATACTGATACAAACTCAAAGCTACTACCTGGTGGCTATATATATTCTTCGGAAAACAAATATAGAAATAAACATAACACAAATCAATCACAGACATCCATATCACAAAGGCGGAAATAGATATGAATAAATAACACATGAAAGTGTGCATCAGAGTAGTGGTCAAACAAGATCCACAATGTCACAAAAGAATAGCTAAAAGTGCTAGACAAAAGAATATGGATACATCTATGAGTCTATATCTTAAATGTGTACAACAAAAACTACTAATCTAAGTAGTTAGCCAAAAGTCAGGGTGATAACCCCAGATGTGAAGTCAAGCAGAAGAACTTGTAACATCTCGGTCTGACCCGAGTATTATTTAATAAGAAAATAATAAACGGATCAGTCTACTTATAAATATCAGATAAAATGATATAGAATAAGAGATATGACATAAATATATGATAACCATAAAGCCACACTGTGATAAGTATGCAATTGAAAATCAACTAGGGATTAATCAATGTCACGAGAATCTTCTCAAAGATCAAAAGGGATGTCATACTCTTTATTTACCAAACCACCAAACTATAAATATTGATAGTAATACCAATGCCAACCACAAAAGTTAATGACACACAAATTCACCAATGCACAAATATTGATAAAAATTATCAATGTAAATCACGAAAATTGGTGAAAACACAAATTCCAGAAATCATCAAAGGAAATCCAGAAATCACAAAAAATGGGGAGGCCTATCACAAAACGGGAGTATGAAACCTCACCAACACATGTATCACAAAATGGAACGCTATTTCATGGTTGTTAACCATTAATTTTGAGCCAAAGCTCCACAAAACGGCCCGAAGACCATGGGTTGCTACCCCACCAATTTGAGCCAAAGCTCCACAGAAACAGGATTTAGTCTCTCTCATAGACAAAGAGACATCGAACATTTGCTAGTCTAAATCACAAAAATGATCATCAACGATCATCAAGAAGTGTCAATTATAGTAAGCTAGTAAATATATAAGCTTAGCCACATGTCCCATAACCACTAGCTTAACTTAAATATTTACGAACAAATTGTAGATCTTCACTCGAAAATTGTCACAAGAGATTCAATCGAACAAGTCCAAGAATTAACCGACGAAGTAAATGCAAGCGTTTCATACCATTTGTTTTACTAAGCCGTTTAATTAGATTTCTCGTACGAGTGAGATGGAGTGACAAATCACAAAAATGATTGTAGAAACAATAAATCACAAAAATTCACATTCGAAGACGTGAATACAATTCAAAGAATTCAATTCCAAATTCATCAAAGTGGAAATACCCTTGCTACTCGACACGGCGCGACCTAGCAGATGAGCGACCTAAGAGGTAACGGCATAAGTGCAGGGGCGAGCGACCTAAGAAATGGTACGACCTAATGATGCAAACGACCTAAATGGTTGCGGCATAAAATGGTGCGACCTAAGGGGTACACGACCTAAGATGAACGTGCGATTTAATGGGACGAGTGAGCTAACTATGCAAGCAAGCCGAGCGACCTATGGATCGCAACCTAACTGCAAGGCGACTTAAAGCATGGCGCGTCTTAACATGCCGAGCGACCTAAGTTGACGCGACCTAAGCAAGACGACCTAGCCAAGCAACCTAAATGAGGGAAGCGGCATATCATGGCCGAGCGATCAAAGGCAGGCCGACCTAGGACCAGCGACCTATGGTGGTAAGGATAGGCCGAGCGATCTAGCGACGAAACAACCTAAGAAGTAAAGAAGGCCGAGCAACCTAGCAATCTATGGGTTACGACCTATGGCCGAGCGACCTAAATTGACGCGACCTAAGCAAGGTGCGACCTAACTGCAGGCCGAGCACTTCAAATTGTGCAGGCCGAATGACCTAAGGGTTTTGGAGTGCAAAACTCACTCAATTTGCAACCGATCGAGCATGAACGCTAGGGGATTATGCCTATTGGGTACCCGGTCCTATTGGCTCATCGATTCATCACCAAAAACGTGTTCAAACATCAAAGATTGGATTTTTAAAGATTTGAACCCAAAACACCAAAAATTGGGATTTTCACCAATTCAATCCAAACCGCAAGCAAATGCACATGAATAACTGTTAGGAATTCATACCCAACAATCAAAGATAGTTATAGACAAAGATGTGAGATAAAAATCTCACATTTACACAAAATCAATAAAGAAGAAGCTTGAAAGCAAAGGAAGATCAATGGCTTCTCTTTGAATTTGGAGTTAGATGTTGGATTTGCAAATGAACTTGAGCTTGGAGTTTTAATTTCCCATTCCTTCCTCCGTTTTTGATGAAGCTTGAGTGTTAGGAAATGAAATTAAAGTTATGAAGGGAAGGGGGTTGAGCTAGAGTAAATAGTTTAGGCTAATGGGCTAAACTAAACCCAAAGCCCAAAGTGGAAAAGTAGCTAAATTCCACTAACTCCAAACATATCAAAGTTTATACTCAAAAGATTGCAAATGGTGTTTTGGACCCAATGGAAGTGGTTTCGAGTCCTAATTTAACCGTATGCAAAAAGTAACTTTTCGGACTAAAATCCGACTAACGATAAAATATTAGAATAAAATATTTAAATATTCAATTGTAAAATATGCGGGTTGTTACAACTTGTATGGATGTATGTCTGACGTTACACTTTGAGATATAAAGATGGTTTCTATCAAATACATTTCTGTTTGGTGGAAGGGAATTTATTCTCTTAGTTTAACACCCTTCTCGGAGACGTACGAGCTCAGAGGTTATGTAGTTGATGGTTACTAGCGATATACTTCCAATTTGGTAATGTGGCATGCTGAGCATTGGTTGATCGTAGCATGACTTTTATGAAAAGCGTAGCTTTGTGGGATAAGACTTCATCGAACCTCACATCCCAGAAATGATCGAAACATGAAAGGGTGCAACATGGTTACGGGGGTCGCGCCCCTTAGGGTATGCGCATTACCTTTTGGATAAAAAGTGGTATTCTGGTATGGAGTCCAGATATTTTACTTATGTGGTTATTGGTTGTTGGGGCCTCGGATAAAGGTCGGTTATGACCGAGGGATGACATACTCATGATAGTTAGTTACCTAGTTACAGAGGTAACTCGACCTTGTGTTGGCAGAGATCCGGTTAGGTTCTTGGGGCGTCCCTCTAGAGTCGTACCCATTCGGATAAAGAAAGTTCCTTAGCATTGGCCATTTGTTGGAAATCCAATCACTCAATACTAGCCATGTATGGTTTTAAGTGTATAACCTTCCATTTAACATGGTAGCTATAGTAAAGTGGGGGAGAGTGTAACGACTCGTATATTTTAATAAATTTTACAACGTATTTAATTTATTTTTGAGAAATTTTAAACAATAATATTTTAAAATAAAAATTTAATATTTGAAATACGTCTATTTTATTTTAGTAGATGGTAAATTTTCATCCGATTTTATGAAAGTTTATTTCATTGTGAAATTCTATTAAATTCAAGTCAGTTAATAATTGCCGACAATAAAAAATTTTCCAAACCAGAATATTTTTAAATAGTAAAATTCTAAATCATCTTCTGACTGAGACATCATTTTTCGTTTTCCAAATTCAGACTTTTTAAGCTCCGTCGATCTTATTCTTCTGCGTTTTTGCTGCGTTTTCAGCTAGTAGAAAATTCAAATTTTTATAATTCAATCGTACCACTGATATCTGTATACCGTTTTGATCGTCTCGTCGATCGGATCTCTACGGTATATTTATTTCTGTGTTTTGAAGTCCGGTACACAGCGGAATTCACGAAAGCGGTAACCATATTGGTACCGGATCCGTGACCATTTGATTTCTTTTGTGTTTCAAAATTTAAACGCGCATCAATCAATTGCTTAAATATTTGTCAGTTAAATCATGGGTGACCGTTGCTTCTAAAACTGCCCATATTTAATTTGATACGTTTCATTTCTATTTGTTCCATTCTTTTCCTGTTGCCTTTTTCATTTCTTGATTTTTTTGGTGCTATTGGCTTCAACAAACGTATCATATTCAGTACGAAATTTATATATATTCCTTACCTTACCAGTGATTTTTCCTTGTCTGCTCCTCTTCTTTACAAGCAAATTATAAAGTGCATTTAATAGCTTTTCAGATGAAATCAAGGGAATTGGACCGTTACCTTATTTGGTTTTTATTGGATCCCCATTTATTTCAGTACGTTTCGAGTCTTTTTCTCCCTGTGTCCGTTCAAATTTCAAACGGTCATTGCTTTAATTTTCTGCGTCCATCAGGATCCTTCTGTTACTTTTCATTTATGTTATATTTATTTATATTTTAACATTTTCTATTTATTTCACCCATCTCCCTACACGTTTCCTCTCCTCTAGCCGTTTCTTATCCATTTCCTTTTTTTGCTGATTGGTTGCTTACGTTTCATTTTGGAAAAATGCGGTTCATCCCTATTTATTTTCATTTCTCACATTTATTTCAGAATTTACAAAAATTGGACCGTTGCCATCTCATACCATTTCAAAATGAACGTATAGAAACTGTGTACGTTTTATTTACTAAATGTGAACAGTCCATTCTATTCTTCCTTTATAACTTTTGTTCACTTTATTTCTTCACAAACTTTACATTTATATTAGTACCTTTAATTGTGACAGTTAATTTCCTTTTGGTTTTAAATTTTGAAACGTACTGCACACGCATATCAATTGCTTAATTATCTGCGTCAATCAAGTGTTTATGTTACTTATCATTTATTTTATTGCCAACAGTACAAATTCAAATGGTCATCTAGCTTTATTACTCCCTTTATCTTTTGTTCTGCACGATCACTTGAAGAAACGTATAACGTACGTACGTTTTTTCCTTTTTTCATTATTTGATTTGGCTGCAGCTCATATTTTATTTGCGTGTATAAATCAACGTGAATATTTATTGCCCAAAATCCTCACCTGATACTTTATATTTATTATTTATGTGATACGTTTCCCAATTTGTGTCTATTCGTTTTTCCTACATTACTTGTTTTAACCGCTGAAACATTTTTAACCTTTTGACAGTTCATTTTTTCCACTCTACCCATTTTATATGTTTCTTTTCTTCTCCCTCTCCCTATTCTCTGCTTTCAATATAAATTTGCCAAATCCACCTTCATATTTTCACTCGGCAAGGAATTTTTTTTTTAATAAAAATAAAAGCATCGCTGCTTCATCTTTTGCCGCCTGGATCTCATTGCCTTCGCCAATTCCAGAACAAGCCTTCTGCTTCTATCCCCCTCATTTATATACTTATACAAGTAAGTAAGTTGTTTTAAAACTTATTTTGGGTTAATCTGTAGTTTTGTTATCAAGGTTAGCATGCTTTTGTTATATACATAATACATATAGGTTAGTTTAATGTGTTTTCTGTTATACAAAAAAAAGATATGTATATAGTTTTGGTTGATATATTTTGTCATAAGGCTGTACTAGTATGGGTTGGCATGTGATATATAGTGTGATACAAACTTTGGAGACTGCAAATATATGGCCTGCAAATTTATTCATATGTATATTATGTTATAGTATATTTCATTTTATCAAATCTTTTTATATGGTGTTATAAGTTGCTTCTTCTTCTTTTTTTTGTATGATGCTGTGTTACATATAATAGTATAGTATATTATATCATAATATATTTTATCACCGTTGTTTATGATTTTACAGTACATATATAATTTACTGTATGTATATGGTAGTTTTGGATCAAAATACATTAGTATATGTAGATATAACTAAGAGCTTTCTATTTTGGGTTAATATATGTACAAACTTATATTTTGTTTTGTGTGTGAGTTCTATCTGTTATATATATAAAGGTGGTATATATTCTATTTTCGTTTATGTGAATACTTTGCTTTCTGATTATATATATATATATATGTTTTAATACAATATATACAAAATCATATAAATTTTAAATATGTCTGTTATACAAATTTTACCAGTCATGCATATATTAATTATATTATAGTATGTTATATTAAAATTGGTTATAGTTTATTTGTATATGGTCTGTTTAAGTAAATGATATTAAGTTCTATGATATATGTTATACTATTTTATATAAAATAATAAACTTTTTGTTAGTGTTGTAACTCATTGTTAAAGTTAAAATATATAGTTATTTTGTTTTGATCGGCTATTTTAAGTATTATATATATATGGTTTGTTTTAAAACAGCATCTTATTTTTTAGGCATCAACATGAATTTTTTTGGGTCTGCATATGTTATACTTGTTAAGTTGTTCATATTCTAAGATATGTATAAAGTATATGGAGTTATGATGGATTTAAGTATATTTTTAAGTGCTCTTAAAAGCTTGTATACAAAATGAGTACTGACTTTAGGTAAATATAGGTGTTTTAGATAAATTGCGTTTTATTCTAAAACAATGGATTTTGGAATGTGTGTGTGTATATATATAATACGTGTTTAAGAAATTGTTGTGGGAACTAGTTTAAGTATATTAAAAAAATCTTTGATTTTTAATGCTTGAGTCAAGAGTGATGATTTAGAAATTTTATATTATTTTGATTTTTGTCTTAAATTAGAAAACTGAATATGTATTAATAATATGTCTATTTTCAATTTATGTCAAACTGATCTAATCGTTCCATCGATTCCTCGTTATCAGTTGTCCGTCGTGCCTTTTTTCTTCATCGAATCATATCCATCTAGCGTTGCTTTGGAATTCGTAGCTCGTGTCCTTGTCAAATTTCTCTAGCCTCGAAAGGTGAGTAATCACTCACGATTAACGTTCTTATATTTATTAAATTTAATTTCAATTGAAACAACAATGGAAATATGCTTCTGTAGTTATTTAAATAGTCATCTATGCTATTATCTGTAACCGTTAACCTGTGGGATATGACACCATATCCTGTTGTTTATATTATATTGTTATTGATGACATATGCCTGTTATTATTATTTTTCATATCTGTTATCACTCTGCAAGTTCCCTGTTAGTATAGAATTCACTATGGGTTGAAATGATACATACCCGAACGAACCTTAGAATAGGAGAAAATCGTTATGGGTTGAAATGATAGATCCAAGCCATTTTCATTGAATTGAATTTGGGATTACGGGTTGAAATAATATCCACCCGTATATATTTAGTGGACGGATTGAAATGATAAATATCTGTATCACTTGACCATAGGATATGAAATATATACAGACACCGTTGGTCCATATATAAATACTTTGAAAATAATTTCTTTGGTTTTGGAAAGAAATATATGGTTTAATAAGTATTTATTCTTAAGATATTATATATAAATGGTAATTTTATATATAGATTTAGTAGTAATATTTAATTTAAATTAGATTGATATAATATGGTCAAGTTTTTATGTAAATCTATATTTCAAATAGATTTTCTTGTAATAAATTGAATAAGTAAGATTGGGAAGATAAATTTGGGTTTATTTGGAATGGTATTTAATCAAGGATTTTATTTAATCAAATCAATTAGAAATTATTGAATGTGAAATTTAAAGGTATGATTTTATAACTGGATTTTTGATTTAAGTGATTTAATGAATATTTCATGTTTAAATAAATCAAAGAAAATATTTAGTAAAATGTAACTTAAGGTTACTTAAACGATATTAAATCAAATGAGGGGATATCTTAAGACTAAATATTAATAAAGATAAACTAAATATATCTGAAATCGTTAAATTTAGTTTGAAATGTTGAATATTTAAAGTTTTGAAATAATATTGAAGTGTAATGGGTAATTTATGATTTCAAATCCAGATTTGAGATCGATAAAATTTGAAATGGTTATTTACGAATTGAGTTGAATTTAAATTGATAAATTGAGATGGGACTAAATTTGAATTTGGAATTTGAGTAGATTTGAATCGTAACTTTGAAAGGGATAAAATTTGGAAATAAATATATTTGAAATGAAATGATATTTTGGTTTTGAAGTATAAATTAATTTGAACGACCACGGGGTTATAGTGTATATCTCTGCATTTTAGATAGCCCCACGGATCCTTAGAGGATAATTATCCCAAACATCCTTTGAGTTACTTGTATTTCAGTTGATATTTTACTTGAGTTGGATTTATTGATATAAAAATGTTAATCCCGACTCGAGTGTTTTGTGTTTTTCCTTACGCTCGGTCAGACTGGGTAATTCAACATTTGAGACTCACCTTTGGAGTTTGGAGCTTCGTTAGAGATCCAACTGTCAATTCCGTTTTCAGCCCTTCCAATTGATTGGTTTAGAGAAGTCATCTTCTCATACTAGAGACTTTGCTGCATCTGAGATATTCTGTTGTATTTATTTCTAACTCTAATGTTTATATAGTAGCTTCATGAACTACTATTTATTTATTCCGTTGAGTATTATTTTACTACTATGCATCTGTGATTCTGTGATTGATTTATTTTACTGTATATGATGAGTTTTGCCAAATTTAAATTAAAAATTCGGTATTTTGAGCAATTCAAGTCCGACTCGTGCGCATGCGAATGGTTGAAAATAGCGGGTCGTTACAATTGAAGTTAATTCAAAATCATATTTTATAAATTCAAAAAGAGGCTTTGCAATCCCAATGGTACTAGTTAAAATTACCATTTAATTTCAATTTCACTTTCAAGTCATTCAACAACTTATTTACATAAGTCAACATATGCAAATACACTTCATATCCATAGCAGGTAAAACATGTTAATATAAACTAATTGGCATATACATGTCCAAATAATACAATAGCAAGTTGGCGATTTGTCCTGCCAAACAGGTGTCCAACAATCAAATAATTAACCTATAAAAGAACGAGGATTTATTTTGCTAATACATATGTCCATACAATCAAACAACCAATCTATAACAGAATGGGGGGTTTATTCTGCTAACTTATGTCCACAAAATTCAAATCAATTGCATTATAATAGAGTAGAGATTTATTCTGCTATTAGATGTCCATACAATACAATCAATCACATTATAGTTTATTTACTGTTGTTTTTCTACTTAAAGGTATCGATTTTTGAATCCCTTATGTTCAAACCATCTTTGAAAAAGAAGTACCTTAAAAACAATTTGATTCTTGAAAACAAAGGATTTAAAACTTTACACTTCTTTTTAAAATGACTATTTAAAGTTAAACTCCTATTTAAATCACAATCAATCTTAATCAATTCTTAACTAAATTTAATTATAAATTAAGAAATAGTTAAACTTTAATAACTAATTAAATGATAATTAACTATTATATAAATAATTTAAACCCTAATTTATCCTTTATTAATTATTAAATGATAATACAAACCTTTATTGATAATTAAATATTAATTAATTAAATAAGCTTTAAGTAAACTTAAATAATTAATTAAACCTTAAATAATCAATTTACTTTAAATTAAAGCCTTAATTAATTAAAAATAATTTAAATAATTGGTTTATTTAAATAATTAACCTTATACTTAATCAATAATTAATTAAAAATAAATCATATACTTAAATTATATTTAATTAAAATTAATCTTACTTAATTAATGATTAATTAAAATTAATCTTATGTTCAAAAGATAATTAGTTAATAACCAGTCTTTACTTAATTATAATTAATAAACCCTATATAATCTTAATTTGTTATTAATTATTTAAACTTAATTAATAAAAATTTAATCATTCAAAACTTAATTAATTTTATAAAACATCATTATTAAGTTTATAAAACCATTTCAAAATACTTTAAGTTAATAAAACCAAATTTTGCTAAAATTGGATTTTCAAGCGAAACTGCATCCATATCGACTATCGCTACGGATACTCGTAATCTCAACTTATTTTTTATCTTTCCTTTTGAAACTTCACCTTAAGTTTCGCTAACTTTTTTTTAAAACATAAGAAAAACAAAGTATGAAAATTTAAGCTTTTGATTTCAAACTATTAACTATAGTTTCCATAAGAAATTCCATATCACTTTTACAATCAGGATACTATCTAGCATACGCCAAATAAACATGTTTATAACTCACACCATTTTTACTACTACCACATAAATAAGAGCACAACTTTAAAACTAAACAAATTACTTTGATCCATCGATTGAAGTTTAATGCCTAAAAAAACTATTATATGCATATACATCCAAACCATATCATAATCCAAATATTAACATCATATATAAATACCATCACATAAGCAAAGGAAACATATTTACAAAAATTAAAAGTTTAAACACCCAAAATATTTGAAAACTTGAAATGTTTAAAACTTGTGAAGCTTGGAAAATCATTAAAAAAAATCACTCGAAAATGGGTCATTTTCTCCTTGATTTTTGGCCATGTTACCTCGAAATTTTAAAAAGTGGTCAGAAGAAAAGTTCTTGAAAATTCTTTTGTCTATCATTTAAATAAAAGAATCACTCAATTTAGATTTGTTTTGTGGGATATATGCTCAAAAGAAGAAGTACAAATTTCGGGCTTGATAATATGGGTCCGAAAATGAGTCAGAAAGAAATGTATTTTTGACCCAAAATTATTCAAAATTTTGAAATGTGATTCAAATGAAAGTTTTAGCCACTAGAATTATATATGATTTTAATAAATGAAAATCTTTATTTTGTGTATTGTAACTGATGTTATGACCGAATGAAGTGGGAGGAAAATGGAGAAGTTTTCAATATGAAAAGGAGGGAGATTAAACAAGTTTGAAACCATTTTAAAAGATTGCATTTTTAAAAACATAAAATTATGAACAAAAGCCATTAAAGGCCATTATAGTTTCTTAAAATCTTTAGAAATTTACAAATGAAAAGAATAAATGAGAAATGAATGACAAAAAAAAAATGAAAATTTGCTTATATACTAAGTCACAAATTGAATTACCATTTTACCATTATCTCCTTTACCCTCCACACACTTGTTTCCACCTTGCCCAACCCTCCACTTTATAAAGTACTCACGCCACCATAGCTCCCTTCCCTTTCTAATCCAAGCCAATATACCATAAATGTATGTACTTAGTGTTTAAATATGTTTCCATGATGTGACGTTTACTTTTATATAATTTTATATTATATTATCTTAAGTATATGTATACATACATACACTTAAATAATGCATACTTGAGTACATACATATCCTAATTTATTTTTAAATGAACGTGCATGTACTTATGCTATTTTGATTATAATATTTTCAATAACTTTTAGCCGATGAAAAATCAAAAATTCGAAAAACGAATTCCGGTCACATTTTCAATCTTTCTTTGAACTAAATATTTTTGTAAACAAATTTGAAAAACTATTTCACCATCATTAGTTATTTTAAAAAGATTTTTATTTTAATTACAAAACCTATATATGGAATATTTAAAATTAATTAAATTTTCGTAATTCAAAGCAGTGAAATTCCAAGTTGTTACATGGACACTTGGAATTACTACCCTTCTTTAAGTACTTCTTTAGTACTTTTCTCTTTTAAAGAGAAAAGAAAAGCCTTCCTTTTTCCTTAATTATTAAGTATATTCTGGAATAATTTGTATAATCCATTTATTGGTAAAAATTGTTTTGTTATTTGTTTAAGTACGTGCATATATAAACACCAGTGTGCACAACAAGTTCCGGCAACTTTTGTTCGACAAAATGTCAAAAATCCAAAAAATGATTCACTCATATTTTCGATCTTCCTCTAAACAACTTAATTTTGTAAAGAAAATACCAAAATAGATTTACTATCATTTCTTAATATATAAAAGAAGTCTATTTGAGTTATAAAATCCATTATTTAATTATTTAAAAATATGTTAAATTGTCATACTAAAGTAGCTAAATTACGGGTCGTTAAATTTTTTAGGAAAGCTCAATTAGTTTTTAAGGAAACCGATCGAAGAATTTAGAATAAGTTCCGTAATTAAACCCATATGCATGTGGGAGATCGATAAATTTAGGGGTATGCCCTAAAGGAAATTATGTAGTTTGTTGCATATATCTAAATTGATAACCAATCTTGTTCATAATAAAAAGTATTTTTCTTTCTATTATTACTTTTCATATTGTGAAATGTTAATTATTTATTTAATTTAGGTATATTAAATAGAAAATTCTTATATGATATGTTATATGATAGTAATTACACTACATTGTAATCATGAGAAATTTATCACATTAAATATGATATATCATTTTAAATATTTATAGTCAAGATGTTTTGAGAAAGGTTATTGATTCATCTATTGAGTCTAGAGTATGTAACATTTTCCAAATGTTAGGCAGTGTATTCAACACGACTACTGGAGATACCAAGGGGTTACGTATTGATAATAATTGGATAACTATAGAATGACTCACTTAGAGATTTTTATTAGTTAATATAACTAAGGTCAAACTAAGAATCTCGAAGTGATACTATTACACAATTCTCGACTTGAGAATACTGATGAACTTCAATGTAAACACTTCACTTTGATTATAGTTAAATCATGGCAAGGCATCCACCGAATGACTATAGTTGGATCTAAGTTGAAGCATTGGAAATAAAACACTGTTCAATAGAGAATATATCTCCTCATTTATATGAAATTAGTATCACGGTCAATTGCAACCGATTTAAAGTTAAATTCTTTGGCTAGGCGTGGCAATTAGACCTAACTCGATGGGTCTTGATTCTAAGTGGGTCGGGTTTTCTCGGATCCAGAATATATTTTTTAAAACTTAGACTTGACCCAACTTGAGGATTCGTTCATATTAGGTCGGGTCGGCTTGGGTCTGGTTGGGTAATAACACTAAAAATGCATACATTTCAATGTTTCTGAGTCAGATCTTTTGGGGCAGGTCAGTTCGGGTCGGTTTTGATTAGGTCACTACAGTATTTTTAATCACCAAGACTCGGCAAGATACCCATTGTGTTCGATTCGGGTTTGGGTCTTCTTAGGTAGGTTCGTTTCGAGTTCGTGGTTATCGATTCCAATTGTCAGCCTACTTTGGCTAGAGCAGTATAGTTAATAATAATTGCTATTACTAAATCAAAGGACTTTGTGTTTATACTGACCAAGTTGAATGTGGACGACGTTGGAATTTTGACCAAAACAAAATTTCATCAACCCTAATGTGATATAGTGTTGACGAAAGGAATTATGTTAATATTTGTTACTACTGGGCGCCGCTGATAATAGTAAAATTGAATTTTATGGGAAAGATGCGTAAGCACCAAATTCAGCCAAAATGTCACACCACTAGGTAAGGTGATGTATGAATGTTAATATCTGAATTGTTCGATATTAATCACATATTGAATCTACAACTTTGAGTTGCACAACCATAGTAATGAATACTTCAAGTAAACCACACGATTTGATTAATTAATAATTATGAAATATTAATTATTAAATTTTTACTTGATATGGGTTTTGAATGCTATTAGTATTTAATAAAAACATGTGTGTAAAAGTTAAGTATGCGCTATCAATATACGATATCAATAGAATAATTTATTTTGATTTAAATAGATTAATTGCTAATGAGTTTGGGAATTTTTGAGGACCATATTACCTCTTGTTTAGGGTAACCAAAAGGGGAAGTTGGAAAATTTTATAGATGAGATTTGAAAAGGGAAAGAATAATTAAAGGAAGGAAAGAGGTCTCACCCTTTTATTATTATTGATTACCTTCTTATCTAACAATCCATTGATCAGTTTTGCCTCTCTCCATCCTCTTTCGCGGCTGAAAATTTTATAGCATCCATGGAATAAAAGTCCTTAAAAAAATCAAAAATCTAATCAAATTATTAAAGGTGGTTATTGTGTCTTGATTCCTGCAAAATCCAGAGTTTGATTAAGTTGAATCAAGGAGCATTGTTCATCATTTAAGGTGCAATTTTTCGATGATACCCTAAGGTGACTTTCAAATTTTACTTAATCGTATATTACTCATGTTCATATGATTCAAATCTTTTACATGCTGCATATCATATGCTTGTATATTTATCTTGCAATATAATTCAGATCCCTTTTTGTCACACTTCAATTAATTAAATGTTCACCATGTTGATTTAATTTTGGTCTCTTTTGTACTATATCTCAATTGATTATATGATCATTTTATTGATATACATAAGATCCTTCATCTCTTTTGTTATTTGTTCTTATTATTTGTATAGTTTATAACAAATTTATATGTGCCAATGTATCCAATCTATTGTGATGTTGTTTTTTTTTGAAATCACTATTAAAAAAACAATTTTCATTGAATTATTTATTTATTTGTTTATGTGCATGTATATATATGTTACATAGTTATTTAAACAGTTCTGTTTGTAAATAATTTTAATTAACTTTTAAGTAATTTTTATTGAAAACCCTTTTTAATTAAGTATATATATGTTACATGGTTATTTAAAAAAAATTGGTTGGTAATAATTTGATTATCTTTTTATTAATTTTAATTGCAAACAATCTTGATTAAAAATAACTTGGTTATTTAAAATCACCTCTCAAATTGAATGCATGTGTTACATTGTTGTTGGTTTGAATATAGGTTTTTGGCTGTTGTTTGTATAAGTATAAAAGTTTTCGATCTGAAAATCTATAAATGGACTTTTATATAAAATCATAAGTCATTGATTACTTCCTAAGTTCGAAGTTGGATTTAAATTTGTTAACTTTAGATATGTATACATATTGGATTGCAAATTTTGCATAAGTTGTTTTAAATATTGAAACATAGTTTACAATTATTTATATTTGGACAAAGATATGTATGTGTTATCATAACCAAAATTTTAAAAATGGACTTTTGCGTAAAATAATAAAATGGACTTTTGTGTAAAATAATAAAATTCATTTTTAACCTTTCCTGAATTATATATGTATTTGTGTGTGTATTTTAAATCAAACCATGGAAAACAAAGGCATATATAAAGGGACACGTTGGTTCATTATGGTGTAAATTCCATTTCCTGCATATGGCCACTTTAGCCATGCATGCTTCATATTTGTAGCATGTGCACTATACACAAATAATCGTATTTGATACACTTATAAATTAAAACCTAATAATTAAACAAATTCATAAAAATTAAGTAAGATAAGATTTTATTTAAAACATTATTAGATTGGACTAACCTTCTGACTTCTAGGCCCAACAAAGATCCAAAAAAGGAATATTTTTTAAAATCTCCCTATTTTATCCACTTTTGACTAGCTAAATTCCTTCACCAATCCCTATACATATATACCATATTGAAATGATTGAGTATGGAGAATTCCAAATGTGGAAATGTTCCATCCCAATCTACGATTGTCCTTTCTAAAAAGGAGGTTCCTCATACTATTGAAGAGAAGGATCGTATTAAGTGGATATTATATGCATTTGCTATTGATTCCATATTGTATGATATATTATGTATAAGACTAGTGTTTATGCATTAGGATGCAAAATATCAGTCTAAAACTACAAAATTTATTTTTAAGCATAAGAGAAATGCTAAAGATTTGTTCATAATTTATGGGAATGAAAACCTCCTTACGGAGGGGTATATAGATCTTAGCTTCCAGAGTGATATCTACGACAGTAAGTCTATATATGGTTATGTGTTTACATTGAAAGGTGGGGCTGTTAGTTAGAAAACTTCCAAATAAAAAAGTAGCTGATTTAATGATGGAGGTCGAATACATCGCGGACGCCGAAGCAACTAAGGAAGCAGTATGGATGTACAAAATTATGTCTGAGCTAGGAGTGATACCAAATATTTAGATCGAATAACATTATTTTGTGACAAAAATGCTATGATGCAGATCGCAAAGGAATCAAGAATGTAATGACCCATAATTTAATCGCTTTAATTTAAATATTAAATATATTTTTCAATAGTTAATTAATAAAACATATAACACAAATAAAAATCTTTTAAATAATAATTGGCTATGGTAAAATGATTTTCAAAACTTGTTTATAAAAATAATTAGTTCAAAGAAAAATAGAAAATGTGACTAGAAATCGTTTTTCGAATTTCCGGCTTATTAGTGCCTAAAAGTTTTCAAAAATGTTAGGTACATTAAAGATAACATATATACATATTTGCAAATAATATAAATACGGATAAATTAAATAATATGGTAAAAGTGTATTTACTTAAGTAATAAGAAGAAGTAAGAAGATGTGACATATTTTCAAAAGTCTAAATAAAAATAAATTAAAAATGAAATGTCACCTTTCACTTACATATCATAGTAAAAAGAGGAGTTTTATATGGCGGTCAACAGGGTTGGTTTTCACGATGGTGTATTCTATAAGGAAGGATGGGAGAAGTGACGCTGTCGAGAAATTTTAATGGAGGGTAAGTAAGGAAGGTCATTTAGGTAATTTGGTTTATTCACTTTTTATAAAAACAATTCTTTCTTTTCATTTCATTCTCACTTTTCAAAAACTACATCTCCTTCCTTAAAGCTTTTAAAGAGACTTGTTAATGGCTTTCTAATTTTCAAACACAAAAATCCATTTTTTCACTTTTTTCTTAAGTAAAATCATTAAAATTTATTTCTTTCTCCTCTATAAATCCTCACTAACCAAAACAAGAGCCAAAATCACTCAAACTCATCATGGCCCCTATAGCCCATGGTCGAACCCATCTAGTCCATATAGGGTCAAAAAATCCAAGTGTTAGAGAAGAAAATGATAGATCAAGTATTAGTACAAGGCCTAGTGGAAGTTCGACTAAGATTGGTTGCCTTTTCGATAAGAAAAATCTCACCTTTATAAAATAAAATTTAACCTTTATTATTGTAATGAAATTGTACGCTATTTACTTATGTATTTGTTTGTTTAAACTATTGGATTTGTTGGCTTGGTTCTCTCTATATAAAGTTGACACGATTGGAAATTAGTTAACAATTTGAAATTAGTTGGAAAAAGTTTTAGTAAATAATATTAGGATGCTCTCTAAATGACATATAATTGTTATTTTCCTTTGTAATTGTGCTCATACTTATATTATGTGATCTTTGGTTGAATAAGTGTTACATGGAAAGTGTTTATGAAAGTGTCCATATAACGACTGTCACTATATCGGCACTTTGAAAAATGTTATCGCCTTTGAAATATTTTGGTGAAATCTTGTGCATAGGTTATACAAAGATAATTAATTATTCAAATAAAGATGTCATTAAAGTAAATTAATTACTTTAACAGTGAAATTTAAAAATCAATCAATCATTTTAAATAATGATTATTGAGGTTAATTAATTATTTAAATAATGATGTGTTTAAAATTAATTAATCATTTTATTAATGATGTTCAAAATTAATTAATCATTTTAACTAATGACGTTTAAGGCTAACTATTTGCGTAAATATTGATGTATTAAAGTTAATTAATTATTTTGTTAATGATGTTTAAGAATAATTAATCACTTAAATAATAATGTTTTAAAATTAATTAATCATTTTAATAACGATGTTTTAAAATTAACTAATCAATTTAATAATAATGTTTAGGGGTTAATTAATCATTTTAGCAACGATGATCTAAAGTTAATTAATCAATTTTAAATAAAGATGATTAAAGTTAATTAATCGTTTTAAAAGTGTTGTTTGATGTAAGCAATCAAGAAATTAATTATTTTAAATGAAGATGTTTGAAGTACTTAACCATTGATTAAAGTTGGTTAATCATTTTAAGTAATGATATTGAAGAAATTAGTAAGTTTTTCTAAAATTAATCTGAGACGACCCGACTTTCTTGCCACAGAAAATCGCATCATTTTTAAGAAAGAAAGGGATAGAAAAGAGAAAAGAAAGAAGAGAAGAAAGAAACAACATCAGAATCTAAACAGCGGAACGAATAAATTATATTAATCATATAATATATTACATAGTATCATATACATCAGAGGTACACAGCTAAAACAACACATACTAGACAGTTATAAGCACCTGTCTAGTTATACAACTCAATACAACACAAAAACAAACTACTCAGAGAACACACAACGGAATACTCTATAGCTATACGCAGAAGCCTCCTGCTCCATTGCTCCTACAGAATTCGTCAAGCCAACCTAAATTCCCTTGACTACTCATAAAAATTTGAGTACCCAAGATTTTAAGAAAAAACAGAATAAACTCCGGGTCAGACATGGGTCTGGTGTGAGTAAACGGTTAAAGTTGCTTAACTTTAAAAACCTTTTTGAAAGAAAAGGTATCACGTAAGACTTCCCACACATAAACATGGAAAAGTTTTTATCTTACGCTAACCAAAACATTTGGTAGGAAATCTGATGATATTATAATAGTGTCTAGGGTTTTCAAATAAATATGAAATAGCCGAAGTTGTTACATGATTAAATTCCAGCTACTAGCCACAAAAGTGGGTAATACAATTAAAACCGTTGGCACTTATTGGATTTTGGATTCCATACAGTGGCAGGGCTACTGGGGTACCGCCTGTCACAGTACGTGGCCTATATCACCGTACCGAGGAGTACGCCCGCTCCCCTGCAACACAAAGCTGGACCCATTCCTTACTGAATAGTTCCAAATAAGACAACCCCGCCGATGTAGCTATTCAACCGCCCACACAGCCGAAATAAAGGGACCTCTAGACAGGGGTAAATCTTACTCTCAAGTGGGGGCTACCCACGAAGCCTTGCTGCACCTCCCCTGTTTTAGCCATTCCCGGTTGATGAGGCTTGAGGCTACGATTACCTTAATTGAACACCTCACCTAGAATGCTCATCGTCCACCTGACGATGTTCTGAAAGCATTCAATCCATACAAGTTCGTTCCGGGTTCGAATGAAACCGAAGGCATTATCTCGTTACACTCATTTTGGAATCACCCTCAGAGTTAACGACAATAACCCTTGCACTCTAAATCGCCATCTCGAACCTATAAGAACTAGTTCTGTCAAACTCATCACGAAATCACCCACAGAGTTATGCTGACGTAAAGTCCTTACACCTTGAGTCTTCACAAAGCTCAACTTTGATTCACGACCTAACGTTTAATTGGAATCGATGTGGTTTTCGGATATCCAAATATGGAAACCCGATTCTGGTCTCGTCGAAATCCAAAGCGTGTCTTTTAGGTCCAAGTTGTTTTAAGGTTAAACAATTCAATTTAACTATCTATATACACACATAATAGATATTTCACAAGTCACAATTGATAACTACATTATCAAAATAAACAGATGATCCATAACAAAATAGGTAATTCACATCATTATCACAATAGATAATCTATATTACCATCACAATGCAACCAAGCATTCATACCACACAACATTACTTATCTCATTTCTGAGATTATATCCATTCATAACAATCAATGTCATCCATCCATACATAAGCAAATGATTCACTTAATCACAACATAATTAATTTAAAACGAATTAAATTAACTATCTCTATCTCTAATTAATTTAAAGCAAATTAAATTAAATTACTTCATCTCCTAATTAATTTAAAATTAATTAAATTAATTACCTTCATCATAATAAATCTTGCTTACTTATCCATTAATTAAACCAATTAATTAATCTTAATTAATCAACCTTGATTAACTAACTCTTAATCAAGTAATTAATCCTTAATTATTATCATTAATCATATTAACAAATGAACCTTAATTAAATACTTCTATTAATTAATTAATTACATTATTTCTTAATTAATTACATTAATTAATCGTGCTTAAATTAGTTACTTCAATTAATCACTTTAATAAATATAAACAGTAATTAATTATTCTTAATTACTTCTTAATTACTTTATAAATTCTTTGATTTATTACACCAAGTAATAAACTCTTAACTGCTTTACCAAGTAATTATTCATTTAAAATTACTTCCAAATAAGTAATTTCATTTATCCCAATTACCTCTGTAATTTATCATTTACTTATCTTAAGTAATTAGCCTTATCAAACTTATTAAGTAAACATACTTAATCCTTTATCAAGTGACTGTACTTAATTAATTAAAAAATTAATTAACTTACTTGATCACAACACCCCATAAATTATAATCGAGTAATTTATCCCTTGATTACTCTTTAACCAAATTAATCTTAAATTACCAGATTAATTATCATCAATTATTAATTAATAAACCTTAATTATTAATCAATCCTTTAATACAAAGTAATTAATCACTAATTACTTTTATAATTAATTAATAAAACTTAATTAACCAATTAATTATCTCTTAATCATTAATTAATAACCTTAATTACAAATTAATTAATCCATAATTAAAATTAATTAATCCTTAATTACTATTAATTAACCTTTAATAATAGTTAATTAATTCTTAATTAACTTGTATTATAGATTAATAACCTTTTTAATTATTAATTAATAAACCCAAATTATTACTTAATAAAACCTTCATTAAGTATTAATTAATTACTGTTTTAATTAACCCTTAATTACTTAATTAATAAGTAATTATAATTTAATTAATCACTAGTCATTAATTAATCCTCATAATTATTAGTTAATTGAATTAATAATTATAATTAATTAATTACTTAATTGACTCCTTTAAAATAATAATTAATTAACTAAACTTAAAATTCTTAATTAACTAATTAATTATTATTATTCATTAACACTTTATTATTATTTATGATAACACATTATCTTTATTTAACCTTGAAATCTTTACTTAACTTAATTCATTAATTAAATTAAAATATAAAGAAATCATTAATTACCTATCTTTAATTTTTAATTAACAAACATTAGTTTCAAGTTCATAAATTACTTAAAACTTTAATTGTTAATTATAAATCATTTTCCATTAACCAATAAAAACATTTCCTTCTAAATTCCTTTTTATAATTTAAAATAAGTTTTCAAAATAACATTAAGGTTTTTAACTTAAAAACGTTTTAAACATTCATACAAATTCATTTATAAAAACACATTAATTTTAAGAAATAAATTTCTAGAAATAACTTTAGCTTAATTATTTAAAGTTTAAAAACTTACTTTATTTTAAATTTAAAATTTAGTTAAATGTTCCATTTGGGTTCAACCCATTAATATTTGAACCAAGAAACAAAGTACATCTTCTTATTTTTTAAAACAATCTGACTTTAAAATTTTTTAAAACTGTTTTAATTAAACTTTTAAAACTGTTAAACTTGACAGTTTAACACTGCATACAAAAGACCCAGATCACACGAGCTACAACCAAAAATACACGAGCTCCTCCCCGAGCCATCTCCCTTATATCTCGAGACCCACTTCGAGAAAACAAAAAACCCAAAACAAAAATACAACCCACTGACACCAACCCATCGTGCACCTGCACTGGTGCCAGAACCATCTCTGGTCATCGGCGAACCCACTGACACGTCACCCAAGCACCTCGCAAACCCTACGACCAACAGAATATCACCTCTTGCCTCGATTCAAAATCGAACTCTTCAGGTGAAATTGAACCCAAACATCATCAGGAAACTCCCCCTGAACCCTCGCCTCCGATCAAGTATAAATCCTACAACTCCGACCATCTGTTGCTGACCTACCGCCCTCCTTCATCCAAGATTTCATCCAACTCGATGCGATTATGAAGATGCAGTAGCCAAAAATTTCCAAGTTCAACAGAACTAGGGTTAAAACTAAAATCAAGCAATTCCAAATTCCTCAATGAATTACAAATACTTCAACTATTTTTACTGCACTCTCCAATCCAAACCCTAGCTCCACCAAGATTCCCGAGCATTCCAGATGTATAATTCAACAGATTTAGACCAAAACCCAATTTGTAGGAAACCCCAATTCCTCTCTCACTACAATTTTATAAATTGTAATTTTCTTTCCAAATTTCATACTTTCCAATGACAATCCAGATTATATAATTATTTCATCAAATTTCAACATTTGGTAATAAATTTGTTACTGCATTTTTTTTTTATTCCCAGGTACATTTCAAAAAAAAAACAGAGACTTAGATCTATTTTTGTTTTTAGTTTATACTTAATCTAACTTGTTTGTTTTAAATCTATGACTTAACAATTGTTTACATAGAATAACTTGAAGATTTAATTTTCTCAGATCCTACAGTAAAGTACAGAGAGGAAAAAAAAAGAAAATCAACATGCACAGTTTCTACTAAACAAAACCTATTGCATTCTTATATCTACACAACAACATACATGCAACTATCATCAAGTACTTAAGTTTTAAACTTAAATGTTTACTCACCTTAATCTAAAGAAGTGCAGAGGTTTTGAAGATGAACTGGAAGTTGCAAAAGACTATGAACCTGAAGCCTTAAAAAACAGAAATGCCCCCAATCCCTTTTAAATTGCTTCAACAAATTTGCTTTAGATTTCCCTGACCCATTTGCATGCATATAAAAGTTTGCAAATACTTGAAATTTTGGAAACAGGCTGTGATTTTGTTTTGAGAACAACTGCAGGCATGCAGTTTGATTTGCACTAAAAAAAAGGTTACAGGCTTTGTACACAGAGAGTATCATTACACTTGTATGCAAATAGGTTTGAATTTAGTTTTCAAGCTTTGTTTGAGCATTTGTTTGAATTGAGGAGTAGATGCAGGCATGGGAAAAAGTTGTACAGGTAACAAAATTTGCAGATTTGTTTTGAGTAGGATTTCAGGTTTTTGTTTGAGCATGGTTTTGAAGATTTTCTGGTTTTGGATGAGTAAAAGTTTGCATTGATGATTCAAGTTTCTTTTTCAGGAATGAACAAAAGTTTTAAAGAAAAAGAAAGTGAGAAGAGATGGTGTTTTAAATAGAAATTTTCAGATTTCATTAAACTAAAAAGAAAACTAAAAAGAAAATGGACACTTGTCTTATATTTAGATTCAATGTTTAACACTTGTTAACAAAGTGTTTTAGAACTAAACATTTGTCAAAATGATTTTGTTTTTAATTCTAAAGAAATTTAAAAAGCTTTTTTTTAAATAATTTTCCTAATTAACAAACATGTTTTCTAAATTTTAAAAATACTTTCTAATTAAATATCTAATAAACAAATACATTTATAAATTTACACATGTTTGCTAAATCTATAAAAAATACAATCTTTAAAAAGAACATAAAATAAAATCAATTATAATTTAAATAAAATTATATACAAATTGCAAACTCATTTTAAAAAATGTTATTTCCAAAGCCTTGTATTTATTCTTATTAAATAAATACAATCCCAATCTCTATATATAAATTTCTATAAAAAGAAAAATAAACAAATCTTATTTTAAATGAGTTCTTTGGGCTCTTTAATGATGATGGACGAGCAGGAGGCTCCTTTACTTGTCTAGTTTTCTACTTCCACTATATGTTTATGTATGTTTGTATTTTGTATCAATAAGTGTAAGGGTAAAGTGTTTAACTGCCTAGATTGATTGTAGTAGTACTTTTGGGAAACTTTGATAACTCTATGTTGAGGAGTAACCTGATGTACTATATTATTGTTGTATTACATGATCATTCCGATGTGAGACTTTTCTATTCTATTCTTACCTATCCTTTTATTTTATCCCATGATAACTCATCTTTCGGATTCTTGGGCAATAGCACATGAATACCATGGATGTATTAAGGGTCATTCCCAAGGGTCAGAAAGGTGGGTCATCGCAGTTGGTATTGAAGCTATGGTTGAGCGAATGCGATAGCCTGATTAGGGCACAACTCATTAGAGATAGGATAAGTGATGCCCTAGAATGTGTAAATCTTGAAAGGGAATATTTGAGTTTCTATAATAATATCTACCCTCTAAAGTCTCATTCTAGATCCGTTGGTGTTGTTTTCCTTAAAAATATTTTGATCCTATTCTTGTGTTCTAAAGATGCATGTTACTTGTCCAGGTGATAGAGGCTGAATACAAGAAGGGGAGGAAGGGGCGGATCTGGAACTAGCAAAGCTACAAATGGCAAAGTAGCTAGAAATGTGCCAGTTGTAGGTCCTATACAGGAAGTGGTAGCCCAAGTTCAATGTGACGACCCAGAATTTTCAACGTTTGAAATTGAAATATTTAATTGAATCAAATATCTGAATTGTTGATTTAAGCTTGAGTTTCAATTTTAACTATGAAGTTAGCAATTTAATTATTAAATTTAACTATAGAAATTTGGGTAAAATTGTAAATCTTCAATTTTGAGCCTATTAAAAAAATAATTTAATGGCTTAGAAAATTTATATTGATAGTACTGAAGATAATGGAAGCTTCAGAATTGAAATTGGAACTATTTTGTTCAGTTTTGAAATTTTATCGTTCAAATCAATATTTAAAAATTGCCTTCCCATGCACAGTCTCGGATTTCGACGGAACTAGTTCCATTGGATCCATAATATCGTATTATTATCGGGTTTGAATTTTTGTAATGTTTGGAGTTGTCATTTAGCCGTACGATAAGCCAACGCGTTGAAAATTCATATCGAAATTTAATTTAATAACTGAGTCTAAAAGGATATCTTCTCCATACGATTGAATTAGGACTCGAAACCTTTTCCATTGCGTTCGGAATAGGGATATAACACTAGGAACGCCTAGCGGCACGCCTTGATAGGAAGTCAGATTTCGTGTTGTGGTTATCGAGACGATTTGAATTTAACTTAAATATATATTTTTATACTCTGGTCACTATCAGCCATTTTTTTCCATCAGCTGCGATTCCGTCATCTCTCAAGCACTGTAGCATTTTCCTTAAGCACGCAAACATCGAATCATGTTCCCCTTCTCCTTCATTTAAAACAAACAGAAACCATTATTTTCTTTAAAATTTTACAGCAGCTTCAAAAGAAAATTTAATAGCCGATTTCCCCTCTTCGTTTTTTTTCTTTTCCATCCCCAACCTAGAAAGCGAAAACCAAAACTAAAAAAATCGATCGGTTTAATCAAGCTCGTACTCCTTTTCATGTTGCCAGAGTTTCCGAAATCGAATTCGCATTCGAGGTTGTTCAGTGATTCCGAAGCAGGTCTGCAGTTCGAATTTGATTCGAACTCAAATGTCGATCGATGATGGCTGCAAGCGCGAGCGCATGGCAGGCGATGGGAGCTTGTTAGTCAGAGTTTGGGCGACAGTTTAGGGTTTTGGAAATGGCGTGGGACTCGAGTTCGAACGTCAGGCAGCGACGCATGTGCGAAGTCGAATGATTTATGGCGAAAATTCACGACCACAAAGGAATGGTCGGGTCGCGATCTCGTTCAGGTGATTCGAAGGCAAGGTCGATGCGCGCAAGGCTAGGGTTTTGTCAAATGTTGGTCACGATTTTCACAGTGAGGTATTCGAACTTATTCTCAAATTTAATTTCGATTCAATAAACACGTATATGTATTTGAAATCTACGGTTTGTTTGAAAATTACAGTAAAGTTTTATATAGGTCAGAAGAAAGAAAATATTATAAACAGCGAAGTATATATTTATATGCAGTTATGTATTTTAAATGTTAATGATAATAACATAAAATTTTAAAAGATTGAAGTTATATGAAAATAGATTTTTCGATCTATATATTATTTTACAGTGAAATAAATTACTGTTATATTCAAAGTGGTATATATATAGATAAACTTTGAAAGAAAGAAATTTTAAATATGGAAGGAATTTGTATAAGTCAAATTTTTGAAATCTATTTTTATAAGTGTATATGTATTTTTAAAAGGAAAATTTATTAAAAACAAATCATTAATTAGTTTAAACTATCAAATAGAAATTAAATTATTCGATTGGTTCAAATATTAATAAATTGTATAAATTGTTTATACAAGGTCAATGTCTGAAAGAAACAAACTGGAATGGAAAATGGGTTGCATGCATAATCAAAGGTGAGATCTTCTCACTCAATTTTTAACAATAAAAAAATTTCATTTATTGATTGATGATTGAATTGTGATAGTTAAATTTAATTGTTGATTGTGTGCTTGTATGATTAATTTATTATTAGTTATATTAGTTTAGACCCTATGCGCCGCATAATATCAGATATTTAAACCCATATACCGCGATATTCCACCTCGAAGTGGAATTGGTATTATATATGTATTTGGAGGTGTTGATTTTCTGCATTATATAGCGGATGAGATCCTATTGCACCGCATAATAGCGGATGATATTTTATAAATCCCATATACCGCGATATTCCACCTCAAAGTGGAATTGGTATTTAATTGTTGTGTTAACGTCTGTGGATCCAAGAAAACAGGTTGGAAGGATCCTACTGGATTCCTCAAACATTTGAATTTGTTTCATATGTAGTGTGTTGATAATCTCTGTGTGATTATATTGTAATTGAAATTATTGTAGGCTATAATTTAGCCGAATATATTTTTGGTATCGTAGGATACCAGAAATAAATAAAATTTGATTTTTGAAATCTAGTTGAAAATTTATAATAAATTAATTTTAGAAAGTTGAATAAATTTAAAAGAAGGAATTTGTTTCAAAAGAGAATAAATTTGGTGTTGAAATAAATTGGGAATTCAATTTTTGAGAATTGATTTGGTACTTGAAATATGTTTGGAAATCAATTTAGAATTTAATTCGGCGCTGAAAATGAATATTTGAAAATCGATTTGAATATCAATGGATATTTAGAAGTTTAAATTTACAACGGGAACTTATAAAGGAAAGAGAAATTGTTTTAAAAATAAATATTGGTTTATTTTTAAAGTATGGAAAGGAATTTATGGATTTGGAATGTAAATCTAAAATAAATCGAGAAGGGTTTATTAATTGGTCTAAGTGGACCATTTTGGAAATGAAAGTGTATTTTCTCTGAAAAGCCGACTATGTTTTGAAAGTAGCTTTTAAAGTATAAATTAAAAGTTCTAAAGGTTGTTTTAAAAGAATATTTTGGAGAAATCATTTTCTTTAGTTATTTTGAAAATCTTAAAGTACAGATTTATTTAATTAATTATAGAAGTGATTATTTAAAGATTTAGATGATATTTGTTTTAGAAGATGGTTATTTAAATAGTTATACCCAATCTACTAACTTTATTTTAAAGTTAATTTGGACTTGAAGTTTTATATGAGATATTGGTATAATATTTTCATCACTAATATTTAAATAAATGTTTTAAAATAGTTTTATCTAAATGTTTCCAAGCGTATATTTTGGATAAATGATTTGAATTATTTAAATATTTGAACTCGGTAGACTTTCAGTGGAAATAAATAATATTGGGAATCTTATTCCGTGAGTGAAAAGTGATTTGAAATTTATTTTCAAATGGTTAAAGTGTGAAAATATATCTTGCAAAGATATTTTGAAAATAAATAGCTGGGGGAATTTTTTTTAAAATCCAGTAATTGTTGTGAAATTGGTTGATCGTTAAATAACCGCTTATCAATATAGGCCTATGAATGGCGTTTGAATTTCGATGCGACCGGGGATCGGATTTCAAGTGGATATCCGAAACCCGCATCGAACCTTTGTGATTATGATGAATCTTTTATTTAAGAAGATCAAAGTGGAAAATCAGTGTGATTTGTTTGAAATCTGATTGAACACTATTTTTAAAAAAATAAGTGCTCGTTATTCGGATTGGCCGGGAGAGGACTTTGTGTCATAAAATCCATTCCGAATAACGATACGATGAAATGGGATTGTATTGGAAGACAGTGTTGAAGACCGAATAATTTCAAAAGAGAAAGGATTACCTGTCAAATGTCTCTCCACCGGGTTGATCCGGTATAGAGATTTTATCACCTTTGTGATGGGAATTCCGGAAGTGATTAGTGAATATCCGGATTTACAAGGGCTTCTTTGAAGTGCCTTCGGTTCCGTTCGATCTCGGAACGGACTTGAATGGATGTGTGTCTGATGTTACACTTTGAGATGTAAAGCTGTTTCTATCAAATACATTTCTGTTGGTGGCGGAGAATTTATTCTCTTAGCTTAACACCCTTTTCTGAGACGTATGAGCTTACAGGTTATGTAGTTGACGGTTACTAGCGATATATTCCCAAACTGGTAACGTGGCATACGAAGTGCTGCTGATCATTTGTTGATCGAAGCATGACTTTGTGAAAAGTGTAGCTTTTTGGGCGAGACTTCGTCGGACCTCATACCTCGGAAATGGTCAAAACAGGAAAGATGCGGCAAGTTTATCAAGGTCGCGCCCTTTAAGGTATGTCATTTCCTTCTGGAAAAGGGTGGTGTCAGGTATGGAGCCCTGATATTTAACCTTTGTGGTTACTACAAATACTTTTCTTTGTGGTTGTTGGTGTAGAGGATCCTTAGATAAAGGTCCCAAAGGACCGGGGGATGGCATACTCGAGTAGTAGTTACCTAGTTACAGAGGTAACCCGGTCTTGTATTGGTAGAGAGCTGGTTAAGTTCTCGGGACGTCCCGCTAGAGGCGTACCCATGTGGCAGTAGGAAGTTCCTTAGTCTGACCATTTGTTGGAAATTCAATTTCCAATACCAACCCAGTACGGTTTTAGTTGTATAACCTGCCATTTACTTAGTGTGGTTACCACTGTTTAGATGGTAGCTATAGTAGGCATAGTTCGGAATGTCTATACTGGCTAAGATTGATATTATACTTTCGAAATGTTTTCTGCACTATGCACTAATAATAATATCGAAAGAATTTTGCGTATTAAGCATGTTTGTCTATCATAAGGAGAAATCTCCCCCAATTCTGCGTTTGCATTGTGTGTGTGGCGGGAGTCCTTATGGTAGTTTCATTTTTCAAAAGCATAGCGGATCTCCTTTTATTTTCTTTGTGAAAATAACTGTTTTTAAGAAATCTCAAACCAGTCCAACGACTGACCTGGAGTTTATTGTTCCCTTTCTAAACTCTGGGTGCCCACAATTTTTCCAAACGGCAGCCTAGAGTCAGGTTATCATTATTCTGGAGCGAAGTCGAAAAAGAGTGGCTTTGGAGATCAGGAGCAAGCTGGATGGCGAGGCGTATCACCTATATATGTAATATTTCCTTTCTGCTGTTTGTTGTTGTAAACTCTGATAATGTAAGGTGATGTAATGTAATAACTGATATAGTGATTCTGTTTAAAGATATTTAGTTATCTATTATATTTGTTCCGCTGCGAAATGTGAGATTCTTTTATTCTTTCTTCTTCTTCTTCTACCTCTTCTTCTTTAAACCCTAAAGATTCGTAAGTTTGTTCCTCTTTGGGCTGAATTATTGTGAGTTTTCGCCAGCTCAAAAGGGGTATGGATTTACGGACCTTTACATTTGGTATCAGAGCATTTGGTTAAGCAATAACCTTGGCTCTGTTGGGTGTTACTCATTCGAGATAGAGTCAGTAGTACTCTTGAATGAGTGTGAGTGTAATAATAGATACGAGCGCGTATTTGTTAGTGAATATAAAATTGTTTTATATTGTGTTGATTGGTTTGTTGAGTGGTATATGGATTCTGGTCAATACGAGTAATTAACGTTATTGATAAGGATCTCTAAACACTTGTATAGAACAAATTCAACACGATGTCGATTTAAAATAGGGTAAATGAAATAATTTTACCCAAACTATTTTCGTATATAAAAGAAATAAATTTTCTATGAATTATTATAATATGTGGTTGCTTGGTTGTTAGGAAACGATAATATTAAATTATTATCATCGTCGATGAGGAATTGAAATCAAAACCAAAAGCTAAGAAATTAAAAAATACAAATGGGATTTGTAAATGTAAATTGTAAATGAGGTTTATAATTTGAAATAGAATTCCAGAGAAATATTTCGAAATGTTCTTGAAAATATTTGAAATTTGGAAAATTTGGAAATTAAATTCCTTTTGGGATTGGAAATAGTTTTCAAGGGTTTGAAAAAATGTTTTTGAAGGGATAAAAGCTCTAAACTCTTTTCGGTCACTCGAAAATAACTCCGGTGATGATCGCGACATTATCGGTGTTCAATTTTCGGGTTTCCAAAAGAGGGATTGCTGCCAAATTGTTTTAAATTAAAGTTGTTTGGAAAATTTGGGTTTGGTTTTGAAATTCAAAGGATAATTTGAATTGTTTTCAATAATGGTTTTGAAAGGTGGAAAGACTCTGGAATTTTATTAAAAATAGTTATGGAATAATAAGTTTGAAAACTTAGAAAATTCAGATTTAAACTGAAAATGACTTGAGTTAATTTGAATGAAGGTGAATTTGAGAAGTCTTAATAGACTAAATGATTGGAATAAAATCTATTAAGATGGAAAATAAAATATTGAATGAATAAATAAATTTGCATTTGCAAGTACATGAAAGTGAATTGAATGTTGAAATTCATTTCGAATTTGTTAGTAAATAGAATTGGAATTGGAATTGAATTTGGTTTGTATTAAACAAAGTGAAATATTGAAATAAAATTAGTAAATAAAACTAATTAAAGGAATGACGAAATTGAATATGATTTGAAATGAATCGAAATTCAATAATTGTAAACGAAAGTAAACGTACTGACAAAGGTGAATAAAAATTAAATTTTTAATCAATTGGAATAATATGAGTTTGTTTAAATTAAAATGAATTAAATGTAAGCAAGTGGGTTGTAAACCTTTAAATTGAATGAAAATGGTATATGAATTAATTGAAAACAGTTGAATTAGTATTAAAACTACATAAATTGCTTACGAAAAGTGTTTAGTGTAAATTGCTTTTACAATTCATGTGTTTAACTATTACAAATAAGTGAAATGTTGGTAAACTTCATATATACGACGTTGACATGTTTTAGTCGAGTAAGTACAGGTTCAGGGAAGTCGTTGGGCCGGATTTGATTGTACAAAATGCTAATTAAATAAGCCGCTTGCTTAAATATGCTAAATAAGGTACGCCTACGCAATAAAAACAGGAAACATGAACTGTTTTTGTTTTTCCGACCGGGTGGTTCGATGTATATATATTTATATCTTTTGTCAAATTATAAAAGCTCCTCCGTACAAAGGGGACTCTGCCAAAATTTTCCTAAAATTTTAGGAGTTAGAAAATTTTTGAAATTTTTTTTGTTAGCGACAAACGATTCCAAATTGGAAATTGAAGTAAATTAGTGAATGAAACTAAATTAAAACAATAATATGAATCGGGTATAATTGAAAGATAAAATTATATCCAATATTCAAAGTTGAAGATAAATTGAATTCATATGGTAATGGGAAAACAAATTTGAATAGAAGTAGATATGAAAACATCTGTAAGAAAATGTATATGATGATTTTAAACGCTATGAATGGATATTATAGCTAAGTAGGATATACAGGTATTATAAAGAGAAAGGAAAATTGGTTTTGACTTCTGAAGATAAATTTGAAAATGTCCGACCAAAAAGGTATGTTTTTAAATTCCTGTGTGAAATTTGATTGGGTTTTTGATCTAGCTGCTTGGCCTTTTGTTTTGTTTTGGAATTTGGGAGCCCGTAGAGGCATTTTGTAGTACATACCGAGCTAGCCGCACAAAGGAGACGCTGGCGAAATTTTTCAAAAATTTCGAGAGTTAGAAAATTTTGAATTTTTTTTGAAAGTTTGAAATTTTAATTTAAAATTTAAACTTGAATTATTGAGAAAACAATGTTGTTTGGAACTTATAATTGAATTTGGAAAGTTAGTCGAACTAATGATGGGTCTTAAATAAAAAGATTTGTTTTGGAAAGTTGATAAAACTGTTTGGTTTTGGGAAAATGAAAAATGGGTTAAGGATCATTCTTCTTAAGTAGTAATTTCGGGACGAAATTCTTTTAAGGGGGGAAGGATGTGACGACCCAGAATTTTCAACGTTTGAAACTAAAATATTTAATTGATTTCAAATATCTGAATTATTAATTTAAGCTTGAGTTTTAATTTTAACTATGAAGTTGGCAATTTAATTATCAAATTTAATTATAGAAATTTGGGTAAAATTGTAAATCTTCAATTTTGAGCCTGTTAAAAAAATAATTTGATGGCTTAGAAAATTTATATTGATAGTACTGAAGATAATGGAAGCTTCAGAATTGAAAGTGGAACTATTTTGTTCAGTTTTGAAATTTTATCGTTCAAATCAATATTTAAAAATAGCCTTTCGATGCACAGTCTCGGATTTCGATGGAACTAGTTCCATTGGATCCGTAATATCGTATTATTACCAGGTTTCAATTTTCGTAATGTTTGGAGTTGTCGTTTAGCCGTACGATTAGCCAACGCACTGAAAATTTATATCGAAATTTAATTTAATAACTGAGCCTAAAAAGCTATCTTCTCCGTACGATTGAATTAGGAATCAAAACCTTTTCCATTGCGTTCGGAATAGGGATATAACACTAGGATCGCCAAGTGGCATGCCTTGATAGGAAGTCAGATTTCGTGTTGTGGTTATCGAGACGATTTGAATTTAACTTAAATATATATTTTTATACTTTGGTCACTATCAGTTGTTTCTTTTTCCATCAACTGCGATTCTGTCATCCCCCAAGCACTGTAGCAATTTGCCTTAAGCACGCAAACATCGAATCATGTTCCCCTTCTCCTTCTATTAAAAAAACAGAAACCATTATTTTCGTTAAAATTTTACAGCAGCTTCAAAAGAAAATTAAATGGCTGATTTCCCCTCTTCGTTTTTTATCTTTTACATCCTCAACCTAGCAAACGAAAACCAAAAAAAAAAAATTGATCGGTTTAATCAAGCTCGTACTCCTTTTCATGTTGCCAGAGTTTGCAAAATCGAATTCGCATTCGAGGTTGTTTAGTGATTCCGAAGCAGGCCTGCAGTTCGAATTCGATTCGAACTCAAATGTCGATCGATGATGGCTGCAGGCGCGAGCGCGCGGTAGGCGATGGGAGCTTGTTAGTAAGAGTTTGGGAGACAGTTTTGGGTTTCGACAATGGCGTGGGACTCGAGTTCGAACGTCAGGCAGCGGCGCATGTGCGAAGTCAAATGATTTATGGCGAAAACTCGCGACCAGAAAGGATTGGTCAGGTCGCGATCGCGTTCAGGCGATTCGAAGGCAAGGTCGATGCGCGCAAGGCTAGGGTTTTGTCAAATGTTGGTAACGATTTTCACTGTGAGGTATTCGAACTTATTTCTCAAATTTAATTTCGATTCAATAAACACGTATATGTATTTGAAATCTATAGTTTGTTTTAAAATTACTGTAAAGTTTGTAAAGGTCAAAAGAAGGAAAATATTATAAACAGCGAAGTATATATTTATATGCAGTTATGTATTTTAAATGTTAATGATAATACAGAAAATTTTAAAAGATTGAAGTTATATGAAAATAGATTTTTCGATCTATATATTATTTTACAGTGAAATAAATTACTAATATTTTCAAAGTGGTATATATATATAGATAAACTTTGAAAGAAAGGAATTTTAAATATGGAAGGAATTTGTATAAGTCAAATTTTTGAAATCTATTTTTATAAGTGTATATGTATTTTTAAAAGGAAAATTTATTAAAAATAAATCATTAATTAGTTTAAACTATCAAATAGAAATTTAATTATTCGATTGGTTCGAATATTAATAAATTGTATAAATTGTTTATACAAGGTCAATGTCTGAAAGAAACAAAATGGAATGGAAAATGGGTTGCATGCAAAAGCAAAGGTGAGATCTTCTCACTCAAATTTTAATAATAATTTTTTTTTTCAGTTATTGATTGATGATTGAATTGTGATATTTAGATTTAATTGTTGATTGTGTGCTTGAATGGTTAATTTAGTATTAGTTATATTAGTTTAGACCCTATGCACCACATAATAGCGGATAATTAAACCCATATACCGCGATATTCCACCTCGAAGTGGAATTGGTATTATATACGTATTTGGAGCTGTTGATTTTCCGCATTATATAACGGATGAGACCCTATTGCGCCGCATAATAGCGGATGATATTTTATAAATCCCATATACCGCGATATTCCACCTCGAAGTGGAATTGGTATTTAATTGTTGTGCTAACGTCTGTGGATGCAGGGAAACAGGTTGGAAGGATCCAATTGGATTCCTCAAACATTTGAATTTGTTTCATATGTTGTGTGTTGATAATCTCTGTGTGATTATATTGTAATTGAAATTATTGTAGGCTATAATTTAGCCGAATATATTTTTGGTATCGTAGGATACCAGAGATAAATAAAATTTGATTTTTGAAATCTAGTAGAAAATTTATAGTAAATTAATTTTAGAAAATTGAATAAATTTAAAAGAAGGAATTGGTTTCAAAAGATAATAAATTTGGTGTTGAAATAAATTTGGTGTTGAAATAAATTGGGAAATCAATTTTTGAAAATTGATTTGGTACTTGAAATATATTTGGAAATCAATTTAGAATTTGATTCAATGCTGAAATTGAATATTTGGAAATCGATTTGAAAATCGTATATCAATGGATATTGAGAAGTTTAAATTTACAGCGGAACTTATAAAGGAAAGGGAAATTGTTTTAAATATTGGTTTATTTTTAAAGTGTAGAAAGGAATTTACGGATTTGGAATGTAAATCTAAAATAAATCGAGAAGGTTTATTAATTAGTCTAAGTGGACCATTTTGGAAATGAAAGTGTATTTTCCCTGAAAAGCCGAGTATGTTTTGAAAGTAGCTTTTAAAGTATAAATTAAAATTTCTAAAGTTGGTTTTAAAAGAATATTTTGGAGAAACCGTTTTCTTAAGTTATTTTGAAAATCTTAAAGTAAAGATTTATTTAATTAATTATAGAAGTGCTTATTTAAAGATTTAATTGATATTTGTTTTAGAAGATGGTTATTTAAATAGTTATACCCGATCTACTAACTTTATTTTAAAGTTAATTTGGACTTGAAGTTTTATATGAGATATTGGTATAATATTTTCATCAATAATATTTAAATAAATGTTTTAAAATAGTTTTATCTAAATGTTTCCAAGTATATATTTTGGATAAGTGATTTGAGTTATTTAAAGTATTTGAACTCGGCAGACTTTCAGTGGAAATAAATTATATCAGGAATCTTATTCCGCGAGTAAAAAGTGATTTGAAATTTTTTTCAAATGGTTAAAGTGTGAAAATATATCTTGCAAAGTTATTTTGAAAATAAATAACTGGGGGAATTTTTTTTGAAATCCAGTAATTGTTGTGAATGTTGATTGATAGTTAAATAACCGACTATCAATATTGGCCTTTGAATGGCGTTTGAATTTCGATGCGACCGGGGGTTGGATTTCAAGTGGATATCCAAAACCCACATCGAACCTTTGTGATTGTGATGAATCTTTTATTTAAAAAGATCGAAGTGGAAAATTGTTGTGATTTGTTTGAAATCTAATTGAACACTATTTTAAAAAAAATAAGCGCTCGTTATTCGGATTAGCCGGGAGAGGACTTTGTGCCATAAAACCCATTCCGAATAATGATACGACGAAATGGAATTGTATTGGAATACGGTGTTGAAGACCGGGCAATTTTGAAAGCGAAAGGATTACCTGTCGAATGTCTCTGCACCGGGTTGCTCCGGTATAGAGATTATATCACCTTTGTGATGGGAATTCTGAACGTGATTAGTGAATATCCGTATTTGCAAGAGCTTCTTTGAAGTGCATTCGGTTCCGTTCGATCCCGGAATGGACTTGTATGGATGTGTGTCTGATGTTACACTTTGAGATGTAAAGATGGTTTCTATCAAATACATTTCTTTTGGTGGCGGAGAATTTATTCTCTTAGCTTAGCACCCTTCTCTGAGACGTATGAGCTCAGAGGTTATGTAGTTGACGGTTACTAGCGATATATTCCCAAACTGGTAACATGGCAAACGAAGTGCTGCTGATCATTTGTTGATCGAAGCATGATTTTGTGAAAAGTATAGCTTTGTGGACGAGACTTCGTCAGACCTCACATCCCGGAAATGGTCAAAACAGGAATGATGCGGCAAGGTTATGAGGGTCGCGCCCTTTAAGGTATGTCATTTCCTTCTGGAAAAGGGTGGTGCCAGGTATGGAGCCCTAATATTTAACCTTTGTGGTTACTACAAATACTTTTCATTGTGGTTGTTGGTGTAGAGGATCCTCGGATAAAGGTCCCAAAGGACCAGCGGATGGCATACTCGAGTAGTAGTTACCTAGTTACAGAGGTAACCCGACCTTGTGTTGGTAGAGAGCTGATTATGTTCTCGGGATGCCCCACCAGAGGCGTGCCCATGTGGCAGTAAGAAGTTCCTTAGCCTGACCATTTGTTGGAAATCCAATTCCCAATACGAGCCTAGTACGGTTTTAGTTGTATAACCTTCCATTTACTTATGGTGGTCATCACTGTTTAGATGGTAGCTATAGTAGGCATAGTTCAGAATGTCTATGCTGGCTAAGATTAATATTATACTTTTGAAATTTTTTCTGCACTATGCACTAATAATAATATCGAAAGAATTTTGCGTATTAAGCATGTTTGACTATCATAAGGAGAAATCTCCTCCAATTCTGCGTTTGCATTGTGTGTGTGGCGGGAGGCCTTATGGTAGTTTCATTTTCCAAAAGCATAGCGGATTTCTTTTTATTTTCTTTGTGAAAATAACTGTTTTTAAGATCTCACACCAGTCCCACGACTGACCTGGAGTTTATTATTTCCTTTCTAAACTCTGGGTGCCCACAATTTTTTCACACGGCCAGCCTAGAGTCAGGTTATCATTATTCTAGAGCAAAGTCGAAAAAGAGTGGCTTTGGAGATCAGGAGCAAGCTGGATGGCGAGGCGTATCACCTATATATGTAATATTTCCTTTCCGCTGTTTGTTGTTGTAAACTCTGATATTGTAAGGTGATGTAATGTAATAACTGATATAGTGATTCTGTTTAAAGATATTTAGTTATCTATTATATTTGTTCCGCTGTGAAATGTGAGATTTTGTTATTCTTTCTTCTTCTTTAAACCCTAAAGATTCGTAAGTTTGTTCCTCTTTGGGTTGAAATGTTGTGAGTTTTTGCCAGCTCAAAAAGGGTATGGATTTGCGGACCTTTCGATTCAACTTCCTATGTACTTTGCAACATTGTGCAAGAATTACACGACTTTGGGCGGGAAATCATTCTATGGCACCGAGGTTATTCTGCAAGTGCAGACTTGGCTTTGATCCTATAAAAGGATATCTGGAGACCTTAGATTGGAAGATGTAAAGAAAAGTCTGTTAGCATCGTGACAACTTCAAAAGTAGGCGATGGATTGGAGGGATTCCGTTATGGCTAATACTATAGAGGAGGAGTTATCTTATGCATAGTTGAGGGAAGTCTTTGAATTGCAGTTTATTCCAGAAGATGGAAGGACGTGGTTGTTTAAGAATTTTCTAGATTTGAAGCAAGGTGATATAACGATGGCATGGTATGAGCACAAGTTTTGTGCATTTTCTCAATTTTGGCTTGGATTGATGGACACACTGCTTAAAAAGAACGAAATATTTATGAAAGGCATGCGACCAGAGTTCCATCAAGAAATGACTAATCATGTCAACGGTACATTAACCAACCTTTATCAGTATGGCCCTGAGGTTTGAAGCTCTCGATATTAAGGAAGGAGCCTAAAAAGGATTAGTGCCACGCCTCAGTGATACCAGTTGGAGGCAAGATGAAGTTCAAGCGCAAAGGAAGGAAGTAGTGGTCATGGAAGAAAACAGAAGATGGAGTTCCATTATAGAAGAAGCAGTGTGATTTGACAAATATTCTTTGTTTCAAGTGCAACAAGATAGGTCACTTTGCAAATCATTGCCCAGACATCACTAGTGGACCAATCTGCTTCAATTGTCACAAGTAGGGACACATGAAGAATGAGTGCCCTTTTTCAAAGAAGGGGATGTAAGGACAGGCTTTTTCTATTGAGGAGATACCATCCACTTCGTCGGGACAAAAAGGAAAGTAGGTGTTATAGGTACATTATCCATCCATGATCTTCCTATTAGGATATTGTTCGATACAGGTGCTTCCCATTGTTATATTTCAGTTGATCTTGTTGATAGACTTAAACTTAAATCCATCCTTTTGAAAAATCCTCTTTGTATGTCGAACCCTATTGGGGGTCCAACAAATCTTGACACTATGCTGTATTTATCTTTTATCGAAATCATATCTTTCTCTCTGATTTGTTTGTTCTTGGGTTCATGGGTTTTGGAGTGTTTTAAGGAATGGATTGATTATCTAAGTTTATTGTCATCTTAGATTATGGTAGAAGGAAGGTCGTGGTAAAGGATGCGGTAGGAAAATGCATTAATATGTGTTATGAAGAGCGTAATGAGTTGATGAGTAGTTTTCTATATTTGCTCGAAGTAGCTATGGAGGTGCTTAGAGATATACTGGTTGTTCAAGATTTCACAAATATTTTCGATGAAGTGCAAGTTTTACCTCCCCACTATGAAGTGAAGTTCCATATTGATTTGGTTCCAGGAAGCAAACCTTTTGTACAACCCTTTCGAAGGTTGGCTCCGAAAGAGAAGAGAGGGTTGGAAAGCCAGACGTTTGACTTATTGCAGAAAGGATTGATAAGACAAGGTACTCAAGTTATGGATCATAAGTCATTTTGGTTAGAAAGGTGGACGGTTCTTTACAGTTATATGTAGACTACCGAGAGTTGAATAAAAGGACGATCAAGAATAAATACCATTTACCAAGGATCAATGACACGTTTAATCAGTTCCATGGCGCTTGAATATTTTTACAATTGGATCTTGCGACTTGTTTTCACCAATTAAGGGTAGTAGAGGAAAGTGTGCCTTCAACGGCTTTTAGGACTCCAGATAGTTTCTAAGAGTGTTAGTTATGCCATTTTGGCTGGCTAATGCACTTGCTTATTTTGTGGACTTAATGAATCACGTATGTCAAGACATTCTTAATAAAATTTTCTTTTCTTTATTGACAACACTCTTGTTTATTTGAAAATGGAGGAGGAGCATAAGTACCATCTCTGAGTCGTACTCGATAACCTAAGAAGCCATGTGTTGAAGGCTAAGTTTGCTCACTGCCATTTCTAGAAATCTAAAGTTAGGTTTTTGGGGCATGTTGTTTCGGGAGAAGGTATAGCAGTTGACCTAGCTAAAGTTGTTGCAGTTTAAGACTGGAAAAAGCCCGAGAATTCGATGGAAGTTAAAAGTTTCTTGGGATTGTTCGGTTTTGCCGTAGGTGAATCAAAGATTTCCCAAAGATTGCTTCTTGTATTATGAAGTTAACGAAGAAAGATGTTAAGTTCTTATGGACGCCAAAATGTGATCAAGCATTCAACAGACTGAAGGAGAAGTTGAGTAGAACTACTATTTTGACCATTCCAGATGAAAGAAGAGGTTTAATGGTATATATGAATGCTTATAGTATTTGTTTAGGTGTAGTTCTGATGCATCATGCGAAGGTTATCGTTTATGTGAGTCGACAGCTGAAGCCACATGAGAAAAATTATGCTGCGCATGATTTGGAGCTATTGGCTATTGTCTTGCACGGAAGATGTGGAGGCATTATCCTTTAGGTGAAAAGTTCGAATTATACACGGACCACAAATCCTTAAAATATCTCGTTACCTAGAAATATTTGAATTTAAGGGAGCAGAGATGGCTTGAGTTTCTCGCTTCTTTTGATCTAGAGATTCTTTACACCCTTAGGAAAGCAAATGATGCTACGGATGCATTGAGTAGATGGTTGCTAACATAGAAGTCAAGCCAGTACTTATAGATAGGATTATGGCTAGTCAAGAACGAGACCCTATTTTTGCTCGACTCAAGAAAGATGTTCAAGATGGTATTGTTTCTAGCTTTGAGATTGATCCTCGGGGTGCATTGAGAATGAATGGGCGTATCTGGATTTCAAATTTTAGTTGTCTTAGAAGAGAAGTGTTAGCAGAGTGTCACTGTTCAGAGTTATCTTCCCATCAAGGAGTGACCAAGATGTTCATGGATATGAAGAGGTTATTTTAGTGGAAGGGGCAAAGCGAGATGTTTTGTTCTTTATGAGTCGCTGTGAAAACTACCAGCAGATTAAGAGTAATCAATAGAAGTCACCTAGACTGCTTCAGCCACTTGAGATCTCGAAGTGGAAGTGTGAGCAGATCTCTATGGATTTAACTAACGGACTTCCTAGGTCAAGAAGAAGGAACAAAGGCATTCAGGTTATTGTCGATCGGCTGACCAAGATGACTTATTTCACTCTGCTTAAGCTGACTATGACTGTTGCAAGTCTAGCAAGTTTGTATGTAAAGGAGATCATGAGACTTTATGGTATCCCTTCTAGTATTGTAAATGATCGAGACCTGATATTCATTAGCAGGTTCTAGGAGGGACTGTAAACTATCTTAGGGACCCAACTGAATTTGAGTATAGCTTACCATCCCCAAACAGATGGGCAGACAAAGAGAGTGAACCAGATGTTGAAAGATTCATTATGAGCATGCATTCTCAACTTCAGAGGTTCTTAGAAGGATCATTTAACCTTGGTCGAATTCACTTACAATAACAGCTGTCACGGAAGTATTGGTATGGCCAGTTTCGAAGATCTTTATAATCATCTGTGTCATTCTCCTTCATGTTGGGTTGTGTCTGGTGATTGTCCTTGGGTCCGACATGATCCTAAAAGCCAGTGAGAAAGTAGATGATATCATAAGGAAAATAAAGAAAGCACAACTTTGGTAGAAGTGTTATGTGGATCAAAGGCACATGGATCTTAAGCTCTTAATGGGAGATTCGTTGTTTGTGAAGGTCTCTCAATTGAGAAGTGTTGTATGGTTTGGGAAATCAGGGAAGTTATCCCATTAATTTATTGGCCCTTTTCCTATACTAGACTGGATCGATAGACTTGCTTATTGAGTGAAATTATCAGATTAGCTATCGGATGTGCATAATATATTTCATGCATCTCATTTACAGTATGTACATGACCCTTCAATGATAGTAGAACCAGCACGACAAGAAAATTTTGAAGTTCTACCCAACCTAACCATTCTTGCGACCTATTCGTATCACTGCTCGGGTTATAAAGAAATTGAGAATGAAGGAAGTGAATCTTGTTAAGGTGTAGTGGAGTGAGGATGATAGAGATTGTACTTGGGAAACCAAGGATTATATTAGGGATTCATATCCTGAGTTATTGCCATGATTGTTTATATGATGTTGTATCTTTTAGTGTACTCACCAATTGTGGTGGGGTCACTTTCTTTGTACCTATTTGATTGAATGATATCTTTTGATATTCTTTTAGTATCCGTTGTTAGGTATGATAAATTTCGAGGATGAAGTTTCCTATATGGAGGGGAGGATATAATGACCAATAATTTAATCACTTTAAAATTTAAATATTTAATTTATTTTTAAATAATTAATTAATAAATCTTATAATAGAAATAAATAAAACTCTTTTAAATAATAACTGAAAATGTGAAATGATTTTCAAAACTTGTTTACAAAAATAATCAGTTCAAAGAAAAATAGAAATCGTGACCAGAAATCGTTTTTCGAATTTTCGACTTATCAGTGCCTAAAAGCTATAAGAAACGTTGTGTACATTATAGATAACATATGCACATATTTTCAAATAATATCTGTATGCATAAGATAAATAATATGGTAAAAGCGTATTTACTTAAGTAATAAGAAGAAATAAGATGATGTGACATGTTTTCAAAAGTTTAAATAAAAATAAATTAAAAATGAAATATCACCTTCCACTTACATATCATAGTACAAAGAGAAGTTTGACATGGTGGTCAATATGGTTGGCTTTCATGATGGCGTCTTGTATAAGGAAGGAAGGGAGAAGTGATGATGTGGAGAAATTTGAACGGATGGTATGTAAAGAAGTTCATTTTGCTAATTCGGTTTATTCGCCTTTTATAAAAAAAAAATCTTTTTTTCTTTTCATTTTTATCATTTTATTCTCCCTTTTTGAAAACTACATCACTTTCCTTAAAGCTTTTAAAAAGACTTGCAAATGGCTTCTTAATTTTCAAATTCGAAGATTCATTTTTTCACTGCTTTCTTAAGTAAAATCACTAAAGTTTGTTTCTTACTCCTCTACAAATCCTTACTAACCAAACAAAACCCAAAATTACTCAACTCACCACGGCCGAGCCCCTATTGCCCATTTAGGGTCCAAAAATCCAAATTTTAGAGAAGAAAAGGATAGATCGGGTGTAAGTACTAGGTGTAGTGGTAGTTCGACTAAGTTTGGTTGCATTTTGGGCAAGAAAAATCTCACCTTTACAAACTTAAGTTTAACCTTTATCATTGTGATGAAATTGTATGCTATTTACTTATGTGTTTTTGTATTTAAATTGTCGGATCTGTTGGCTTGGTTCTCTCTTTATAAAGTTGACACTGTTGGAAATTAATTAACAACTTGAAGTTAGTCTAAAAAAGTTTTAGTAAATAATATTTGGATGCTCTTTACATAACATATAATTGTCACTTGCCTTTGTATTTGTTCTCACACTTATGTTATGTGATGTTTGGTTGAATAAGTGACATATGGAAAGTGTTTATGAAAGTGTCCATATAGCGACTATCACTATATCGGCACTTTGAAAAATGTTATACCCTTTGAAATATTTTGATTAAATCTTGTGCATGGATTTTACAAAGATAGTTAATTATTCAAATAAAGATGTGAATAAAGTTAATTGATTATTTTAATAATGATATTTAAAAATTAATTAATCATTTTAAATAATGATGATTAAGGTTAATTGATTATTTATATAATGATGTGTTTAATATTAATTAATCATTTTATTAATGATGTTTAAAATTAATTAATTATTTTAACTAATGACGTTTAAGGCTAATTAATATTTAAATAATGATGTATTAAAATTGATTAATTATTTTGTTAATGATGTTTAAGATTAATTAATCACTTAAATAATAATGTTTAAAAATTAATTAATTATTTTAATAACAGTGTTTTAAAATTAATTAATCAATTTAATAATAATGTTTAAGGTTTAAATAATCATTTTAGTAATGATGGTTTAAAGTTAATTAATCAAATTAAAACAAGGATGATTAAAGTTTATTAATCATTTTAAAAGTGTTGTTTGAAATAATTAATTAGGATTAAAGCTAATTAATTATTTTTAAAAAGGCGTTCGAAGTAATTAATCATTGGTTAAACCTGATTAATCATTTTAAGTAATGATGTTGAAGAAATTAATTAGTTTTTTAAAATTAATCAACCATTTTGATAAAGTTGCTTAACATTAATATTTGAAATGTGAAATCCCAGCACAAGATCGGTTTTAAAAATAAAGTTTGATTCAATTGCGGAAACGATAAGAAATCTAATTTTATGTAGTCCGATATCACTTATATGGAAAGAATTTAGTCATACTCTTGGAACTAAACTTTGAGTTATAGAAATTCACTATCTCAAAAGTTAAAATTGCTGTCAAGAAAATGCCGAGAGTTAACACAACCTTCACTTGCCTAACTTTATTTTTAACCAAGAAATAGTATAATTTTGAAATTGATGAGTGGTGACAAGAATATGAGATTTACTTTCCGTATACGATCATTTTAGATATTTTCGATAGTTGATGTATTTACTATCGATTCAGCTTTCTTCTTTGTGTATCGTCAACTTAAGACAATTTATTGCTTATTTGAGCATCGATATCCCTTGTCGGAAATGGCTAAAACCAAAGAGTGAGTGGATGTCAAGCTTTGAGGGGTTGCTTCCATTAGGATATTATCACATCTACTTTAGATTGGTTTTGGTTAAATGCGCAATAAGATGTGAAATACTCGGATTCTCGATAAGGTTGGCGGGGTGTGGCTTGTACATTTCCGAGAGAGTCACAGAGAATGACCCTATCGAGTATATTGTCTAGAAATAAACTTTTGGTAAGGAGGGAACACCCTCCTAGTCATTTGTTGAAAAAAATTCCTTTCCTTTGATTCCAATTTTTTTAATTTACCTCTTTCTTTATTGCATTAGGAAGTGTCATGAGCACTTCACGTTGTTTATTTATTTATACCTATTACTTCTGGTTGGATGTTATTATCATGAGGGGAAACCCACTCCGCATTTGGTGGCATGGTCTCACATATTATTGTTTATTTCCTCCTTTTGTTTAGAGATTTATTCATATTAGACTTTTTGTCTGATCCAAGTTGTTTGTGTCCCTAAACTCTTGCACATTCAATTATATTTTAGTAGTCCAAGAGTAGTAGGTTCTTTGGGCTCTTTGAAGATGATGGACGAGCAGGAGGCTCCTTTACATGTCCAGTTATCTACTTCCGCTATATGTTTATGTATGTATTTCGTATCAACAAGTGTAAGGGCAGAGTGTATAACTGCCTGGACTGGTTGTAGCAGTACTTTCTGTAACTCTGATAACTCCATGTTAAAGAGTAACCTTATGTACTATGTTATTGTCGTATTATATATAACCATTCTGATGTGAGACTCTTCTGTTCTATTTTATCTGTCCATTTATTTTACCTTATGACAACTCGTCTTTCGGATTCTTGGGCAACGACACACGAATACCATAGATGTATTAAGTGTCATTCCAAGGGCCAGAAAGGCGAGTCGTCAAAAAGAACTCAAAAGAAGTCAACGCATATACTCAAAAGTTACACCTCATTAGAGAACTCATCACAATAAAGTAGTTGTGATTGATAGGTTAGATACTAAGAAAAACCTAGCTGACCATTCATGAATGGACTAACTTGACCATTTCCGAGAAAATGATTGAAGAGATGGGATTAAGATTCTAATTAGCCTCTAGTGCAAGTGGAAGATTGATAGAGTTAGAGGTAAGCCTTGAAGGTAATTCTATAATTCTTTGTAAATTATCAACTCTATAATAAAATCTTATTCAAAATAAAAGATGTTTTTCTTTCTATTATCTACTTGCCATATTATGACATGTTAATTAATTATTTAACTTAACTATATTAGATAGAAAATCCTTAAATAATATGTTACGTGAAAGTGATTACAATGTGTGGTGATCGTGAGAAATTCATCACAATAAAAATAACATATTATTTTAGAAGTTCGTAATCAAGATATTTTAGGACAGGTTATCGATACATCTATTGAGATTAGAGTATGTAAAGCTCTCAAAGTGTTAGGTAGTGTAGCACTCATGGCTGCAAAGGGACCAAAAGGTTGCATACTGATAGTTATTGGATAACCATGGAATGACCCACTCAATAGTTTTTTTGGTCAATATAACTATGGTCAAACAGAGAATCTCAAATTGACGATATTACATAGTTTTCTCGACTTGAGAATACTATAGAAGTTCAACTAGACGCTCCACTTTGATTATATTTAAATCATGGAATGACATCCATCGAACGACTATGTTAGGTTTGAATTGAAGCATTGGATATTAAACTTTATTCGATAGAGCATTTGTCTCCTCGGTTATATGGGGTTGGTATCACAATCAATTATAGTAAACTCAAAGTCTAAGTCTCCGATTAAAGTAATATGGTTAATAATAATTATTTTATTTAACCTAGGACTTTGTGTTTGGACCAAAGAAGTTGAATGTAGATGACATTGGAATTTTGACCAAAACTAAATTCCATAAGTCCTAAAATGATACAATTTTAATGAAGAGAATTAGATTAAATAATTGTTACTACATGGTACCACTAACAAAAGTTAAATTGGATGTTACTGAAAAGATGTGTAAGCGATAAATTCAACCAAAATGTCACACCACTAGTTAGAGTGATGTGTGAATGTAATATTCGATATTAATCACTGACTGATTTTACACCTTTGAGTCGCACAACCATAATGATGATTGCTCCGAATAACCCACACGATCTAATTAATTTACTATTATTGTAAAGTAATTAATATTTATAACGACCCGAAATTTTCGATCTCGAAAATTCCAGAAAGTTAGGAAAAGAAGAAAAGAGAAAGAAGAAGAAACAGATATAAAACACAGAATCTCACATTCGCAGCGGATCAAAATATAATATCAAATAAAATAACAGTTATACAAGGAAAAACTGCATCAGTTAATTTACATCAATATATCAGAGTTACATCATTGCACAATCACCTGAACAGTTAAAATAACTTGCCCCAGATGAATAACAATATATCACAGAGGAATACACTCCATACGTTCCTGCCATCCAGCTCGCCTCCTGAGCTCTAGAACGTCCTTACCTGAAAATCTGTAATACTCGGTCTGACCCAAGAATTACATTAAAGTAACACCCGGGCCAGGCTAGAAACTAGCATGAGTAAACTCATCTAACATGAAATTTCAAATGCATAGAACATATTTAAAACCCGGGGTAACTCGTTCATCACTACAAGTTCACAACTTGTTATAGTCAACACTTATATTCACAAATCAATCCCTATGTACCTTAGTTTAAACGGTCCAGTCATTTAAATTGTTCCATTTCAGCCTATTGATTTCACATATCAGTCTATAAAGAATCATTATAGGTTACAAATCGAAGTGGATTCGGGTAATTACTCATACCCGACCCCGGTCTCTTCGAATTCAATACCATCTTAACCCAAGTTATTCAAGTGAAATATAATTCGGTTTTAAATACAGGATGTCACATTTTACATAGCAATTCATCATCGATAGATAGCCACATTATCACTGTCCATTCAAACATATCATATCATAAAATATTTCATATCAGAGATATCAACCAATTCAAGGCATTTAACATCATTCAATCATTCATAAGCAAGATTGATCACTTCCAAAATTAATTTAATTTTTCTCTAATTAAATTAATTACTAACTTTAATCACTTAGATTACCTTTACTTAACATTATTTAATTACAAGCCAATTAAATAATCATCCTTTAATTATCCCTCTTAATTAATCACCCTTGACTAATTATCCTTTAATTACAATAAGTAATTAACTCTTAATTAATTACACAAATTAATTAACCTTCACCCATCACATTAAATAATCCCTTAATTACTCTTATAAAGTAATTAACAATGATTTATTACATTTATCCTTAATTAATTACTCAAACTAATTATCCTATAATCACTTACATTGATTAATTATTGTTTAATTAAGCACACTTATTGATTAACTAACCCTTGATTAGTTTCCTTAATCAATCAATCCTTAATTAATTACACTAAGTAATTAATCCTTAATTACTTCCATTAAGTAATCCCCCTTCAGTTAATTACTTTCATCAAGTAATTATCTCATTGGTTAATTATCCTTAATTAATTAACCTTTAATTATTAATTAATTTAACCTTTAGTTACTATTTAAATTAATTAATCCTTAACAAATTTATCTTCTAATTAATTACATTAAGTAATTATCATTTAAGCAATTAATCTCTAATCACTTAATTAATTTATCCTCAATTACGAATTAAATCTCCTATTAATTAACTCATAATTAATTAAATTAATTAACTACCCTTTACAATCATTAACTAAATAAATAAATTGCTCTTTAATTACTTTATTAATTTAATTAATCCTTAATCATCCGAGGTCTTAATTAACCTTAAGATAAACCATTTATCTCTATTTAATTTCTTAATTATCATAATCATATTAAAAACATTAATTATCATAATCATATTAATAAAATTTATCTTTATAATTAACTTACTTAAATCATTTAATTTAATTTTAAAATAACTTAAGCATTTTACAAATTTAAGTTAACAAATCATATAACCTTTTAACCAAATAATTTTAAAACATTTATCATATAATCAGATTAAACTGAATTCATTTTAAATTTTAAAACTTGTTTATATTTAGAACTTGAAAGTTGTTTTAAATTTAACTTTGGGTCCAACCCGTATAGTACTCGAACATTGACCCAGGAAAACACCTTCCCTTTTTTTCAAAACTTAGTTATGTTTTAAAGATTTAAACTTGGAAACAACACACACACGAAACTCTCAAAGACCCACCCGAGCCACAAGTCTTCTTCTCCGAGACCTACCCCGAGTCACCAACCTCCTTCACAAATACTGACATAACTTCGACGTGCATGTGCACTGTTGATAGACGGAGCACCGACCATCACTGCCACTTCCAACATGTCGGCGTCCACTACACCAAAGCGTTTGGCCACCCAGATCTTCATTACGAACCCCAAATAAAAATTTAGCACCCTTAAACCCATCACGCAGAAAGTATGATCACCAAAACCACCTGACACCACCCAATTTCGATCACCGGAGTTCATGTCATCCTGCTTGGAGGTACACCTGAGTCCTCTCTCTCTCCCTCTCTTCCCCCATGACCGGCCTCCTTCTAAGCTATGACGATGGTGTAGCAACCCACAAATCAACCTCGACCCAAAAACCCAGCTAAACCCTACATCGACAATCTCCCACCGCCGCCGTGGATGATAATTCCACTTTGCATTTTCGCCGAGACCACCAGACTCCCACCTACCTCCATTCAAAACCCCGACCAACCAAGTGCTGCCGATCATCAGAATTTGCTCGAAAGCCATATTCTGGTCATCCCCGAAATGCTCACAATATAAGACAGTAAAATCCTAAATTTCCTTTAAAAAACATAGATTTCAAAATCCATTCAAATTATATATTGAAATCAGCAAATTAAAATGTTTGGTTTTTAACATGTTTTTAAAAATCTACTGTATTTTCTTGTGTTCAGAAGATTCCCAAACCTATTATGCTTGAACCTATTTTTACAAATTAATTTATGTATAAACAAACATATTTGGTTTGAAATCCAAGGCCTAATAGTAATTAGTTAAGGTGATTTTGAATTTTTATCAAGATTTAACACTGAAACTAAGAACAGACTTGGCGCAAAAACATTACGCATGCACACTTTTACACAATCATATATACAAATAATTCACTTATATATATACATGCAAAGAAATCTTCATCGCAAAAATTCACATGCAACAGATATTTATCTACTTAGGCTTTTTAAATAATAGTTTACTCACCGATGCTGAGTAGAGAGTTTGAAACAGTTTGAAACTAGAAAATTTGTTGTGACTGGGAGGATTTAGGTTTGAAACAGAGATGATCATAACTTGATTTCAGGTTGAATAAGTTGGAAGCTTGATAATATTTGGAAAAGATTACTGGTTGAAGCTTGTTTTAAATTTGAGAAGGTTCCTTTGTTATGGAGATCACAGGTTTTAAAACGTAAACAGGCTTTAGGGTTTTTCTCTTAAGTTTTGAAAAATGGTTTACAGGCTTGTTTTTTGGTTTGTAAAATAGTTTTACAGTGTTTTAGTTTTTTGGCTTTGAAATGAGAAGATAGGAAAAGAGATGGGAAAGAGGAGTAATGTGACGACCCGGGTTTCTACGCCCAGAAAACCGCTTCGTATTGAAGAAAGAAAGGGGTGAGAAAATAGAAAAGATAGAGAAGAAAAACAACAACATCAGAATCTCACAGCGGAACAAATAAATTATAATAATCACATAAGTATTTACCTAATATACAACATCAATCAGAGTTATACAGACAATACATCACATAGTAGACAGTTATAAACACATGTCTAGTTAATACAACACAACTCAAACAAGTAACCCAAAGATACCAACACAGCGGAACTATATATATCTACAACGCTGAAGCCGCCTGCTCCATTGCTCCTCCAGAATTCGTCAAAGCTAACCTGAATCCCTTGGCTACCCGTAAAAATTTGGGTACCCGAGAGTTTATGAAAAACAAAAATAAACTCTGGGTCAGACATGGGTCTGGTATGAGTAACAGGTTAAATTTGCTTAATTTTAAAAATCCTTTTGAAATAAAAGGTATCACGTAAGACTCCCCACAAATAAACATGGGTAAGTTTTTACCTTACGCTAACCAAAACATTTGATAGGAAATTCTGTGATATTATAATAGGTCTAGGGTTTTCAAGTAAATAGAAAATAGCTGAAATTGTTACATCTATTAAATTCCAGCTACTAGCCACAAAAGTGGGTAATACGATCAAAACCGTTGGCACTTATTGGATTATGGATTCCATACAATGGCAGGGCTACTGCGGTACCGCCCGTCACAGTACGTGGCCTAGATCAACGTACCGAGGATCACTCCCAACCCCCTGCAACACAAGGCCGGAACAATTCCTTACTGAACAGTCCCGAACAAGATAACCCCGCAGATAGCCGTCGCTACTGCCCACTAAGGCAAAATAAAGGGACATCTAGACAGGGGAATATCCTTGTCCTGCTTGGGCATGAGCCACCTAACCTTGCTGCACCTCCCCTGTTTTAGCCATTCCCGGTTGATGAGGCTTGAGGCTAGATTACCTTTTAAGAATGCATTTCTTAGAACGCTCATCGCCCACCTGACGATTTGTTGAAAGCATTCAATCCATACAAGTTCGTTCCGGGTTCGAACGAAACCGAAGGCATTATCTCGTTACACTCATTTTGGAATCACCCTCAGAGTCAACGACGATAACCCTTGCGTTCTGAATCTTCATCTTTACTTCAGATTCACGACCTATCGTTAAATTGGAAACGATGTGGTTTTCGGATGTTCCAAATGTGGAAAACCGATCCCGGTCTCATCGAAATCCAAAACGTGTCTTTTAAGGCCAAGTTGTCTATTTAGTCTTAACGGTTTAATTCAATATCATCAATATACACACAGATAGATAATTCACAATATCACAAGAGATAATCACATCATCATAAACAGATAATTCATATTGTCATCAAACAGATAATTAAATATTATCATACTTAAACCAACATCCATATCACATAGATATTACTCATATCATATCTGAGATCAGAATCAATCAATGAAATGTTAATATCATTCATCCGTAAGCAATGATTTATAATTATACCATTTGTAATTAATTTAAAATGAATTAAATTAACTACTTATATCTCTAGTTAATTTAAAGTAAATTAAATTAATTACTTTATCTATAAATCCTGCTTATATAACCATTAATTAATTAATTATCCTCTAGATATTTATTTTGATTAAACACCCTTGATTAATCATTCTCAAATTACAATAAGTAATTAGACTTTATTTAATTCCACAGATTAATTACCCTAAATCATTTATAGTAATTAACATTTAATTACTTTATTTACTTAATTACATTTATTCTTAATTAATTACATCAATTAATCACTACACTATTAATTATTTCTAAATTAAACCATTCTTAATTACATCATTAATTATATGAATTAATAATTTCTAATTTATATATTTAAATTAATTACTTTATTTAAATTTAATTATATTCAGTAATTAATCTAAAATTTTAAAATACAATTATTAATCACCTTTGATTAATATCAATCCAGTAATTAATTACCCTTAATTACACATTAACAAATTAATATTTCCATAATTAATTATCTCTATTAATTAATCCCTTGATTAATTACAAAAGTAATTATCCAAATTACTTTATTAACACATCATTTTTCACTGATTACATTTAGTAAATAATACTAATTACTTCCTTAAGTAATTATGCTCCATTGAATACACTAAGTGATTACGCTTATCAATTTCCCAAATAGTTTCCTTAAATTAATTAATCTAAATTAATTAACTTAAATTAATCATTTATCAAATTAATTACAATAAGTAATTAATCTCCTAATTACTTTCATCAAGTAATTACATTTAACTATTTATAATAGATTATCCTATTAATCTGATTAATTATATTAATTAATGAGATACATTAATTAATTAATAATCTTTAGTTAATTATCTTCATTAATTAATAACATTTCTTTAATTACTTCCTCAATTAATTTATAACTCTAAATCATTAATTTCAAATTAAATAAATAAGTCATTCTTTAATTAACTTACTAATTAAATCACTTCAAGGTCTTAATTATCTATAAGATAATCCATTTCTTTATAAATGATTTTATTACTATTAAAGTATATTAGAACATTATGTTTCAAATTTAAATTCAAAATTTCATTTTGACTTTAAGATTCGAAATGATTATTCTTCAAACATTTACCAAATTTTAATTAAATTTAGAATCTTGTAAATAACATTAACTACTCATATATGGACTTATATAGGAAAGGCCTTTAAATTCAACTGCTTGAATCTTTGTTTAAATTTAAATTTCCAAAGACATTCATATTTTAAAAACCGATTTACCTTTGATTTAAAAACTTTGATTTAAACTTCCCTTCAAACTTGATTTAAAAACTTGATTTTTCAAATCCAAATCTATTTTTAAAACCTTAAGATTCAATAGTTATTCAAAACTGAATTTCACTGTAGGATTTAAAACATTGTTTAAATCACATATTCCAGGTTCTAATTCTGTCAGGTTTTAAACCTGAAACCCAACTTCAAACCTTAATACATTTAGTTCATTTCAAAAATGAATTCAGAATTACAAAATTTGAATTTAAACTTCAATCTGGATTAGATTTTCACTTGCATCTAACATCACACTGATTTAACTTTTGGTAATAATTAGCTTGCAATTTAATTCGCTTTTAAATTTAGTTAAATTTAAAACTACGGGCAGTTTTATGCTACCTGTAGCAAATATATCCAACCCAAGACCAGAGCAAGAATGCTTCGGGTCAATTATACCCTTGCTTCGAGTCGCATGCACAAAAACTCGAGTACGCCCCGAGGCCAAACCCTGCACCATTCCCAAATGCTTTAGCACTTCTCTGGGCACGGTGCACGTGCACCGTGGCCCCAGTCACCTCCGGCCACCCACACGAGCTTCTCCACGACGCTGACTTCCACCATACACCACCACGACCCCCAAAATCCATCGCCACGACTCAAATCAGAAAAGAGCAATAAAACAGAACCTGGAAAAAACACAACATCCCCCACCCAAACCTGTCATCACCTAATTCTTCCAACCCCGACCACCTGATGGTCAATAATTTTGGCCATGGACTCGCCTTCGACCAACCTACCACCTCTCGAGACCTCGTGCAACTCGATGCACAGTAGAAGCCACGGTGATCAAAAGTTCGATCACCATACAAATTAGGGTTGCAAACTACAAACCCCTGCCTCCATCGCCACCGTGCTCTGTCAAATCACCAGGCATTTTTCCCCACACCCTGGTAAGCTCCTCCACTTCCTCAACCAACCCGACCACCTCCAGTCGCATAGAACACCATAAATCTCCCAAAAACCAACACTTGAACAAAAGCAAACTGCATCTAAATCACTTGACTAGAAAACATGATATTAATTTTAAAAATCATATTATGGTATGTATATTTGATCCATAACCCTGAATTCACGAATTAAATTCATTGAGATTTAACTTAATTTAGTTTCTACTGTAGTTTGATATTTTCCTGTAACTAATACCACTGTTTTTCCTTAAACAATATTTAAGTTCAAATCTCTATTTATACCAGCATCTTATGTCAAATTTATGTCTTGTCTAAGCTTGAATTAAGAACAAAAAAATAAAATTTTGTTGAGGATTTTAAACCTGGAACTAAAGCAGAGGGAACCCAGAGATACTCATTCCAGTACTCATACTTAACACAGAGCAATGCAACTGAATTTCAGAGAAAAAGTTGCAACAGAACAAAAATATACTTAAACCATTAAATTTTGATGTTGCTACCCTTTAAAACAGAGGCGATTACAGGATGTCAAACACACATACATGCAGTAACACATAAACACAGAAATTCATTAAGATATATGCACATATCAGATCATAATTAAGCAACTTATATATACTTAAGTATTTTAAAATTTAAGTTACTCACCTGTATTTTAGAAATAAGCAGAGCCCTTTTATTTTGAAAAGCTTTGAAATTTTAAAACTGAGAATGGCCTTGCTTATGATCCCCAAATCTTCTTGTCTTTGTTGAATTGCAAACATTACTTAAGTTTGTATAAATGGAAGTGTCTGTTGTTACTTCTTTGTTTCAGGTTTTATATATTTTATGAACGAACTAAAAATAAGTTGTATATAAAGAAGTTCAGGGGAAGGTGATAACTGGGTTAAGCATATGCAGGTACACTGTATATCTGTGTTTCTATCAGGCAGGATCTGTTAATTAGGAGCTGAGTTGATTTTTAAGCAATTTGAACTGATTTAAGTTGTGCTAGCATTTAATGTTTGAGTACTTATGTTCCTACATACCATGATTTATATATTAGATATTTTACATTTCTCTTACCTGCATCTTATTTCTACTATGCTTGCTTTAGCTTGCTTTACAAACTATCTTATATTCTGAACATACACAAGGATATTTCTACTTAGCTTTGTTTTGTTTTATTATTTTACTTTGTTTTGCATTCTTTACTTACAGACAGCAAAATCATTATTTTGTCTGGTTACTTTTATTATTTTGTTTTCATACTTGTCTGAATCTTAGTCTATAAGCTACTTGCATTTTGTTTGTTTTATTTCTTTTACCAGCACATATATTTACTTTGTCTTGTAACTTGATATTTGTATTGTATTTTCTTGCCTGCATATCTATTGTTTTCTTACTTTATTTTGTTTTTATTATTTTACTTTGTTTATAAATTTTTCCCTTGCCTTTTACTTGCCTGCATATTAAATTTTACATCATATAAAATTTACTTGCCTAGCTTGCTTTTATACCTATGTACATATACACTTCTTTCTTTTACACTTGTTCTTACCTTTATATTTATTTTACAGGCATATTACAAACAAAGCCTGATTTGCATTATTTATTTTTTATATGAAGTTGTTTTCCGTCCTTGTTATAAATTTTAACTTATATATTTATTTTACTTATAGGTTACTTTTATTTTAAACTTAAACAATTAAATACTTATGTTAAGATTTATAAAGCATTATTTTATTTAACATTTTTGAAAGACATTATTTTAAATTTACAAATCATAGCCTCTTTCAAATATATATATATATATATATATATATATATTAAAATAACAACTTCTATTTATATTAAAAACCCACTTCCAAAGATATTACAATATTGATATAGTTTAAATATAACTTATTATTAAATTAAAATAATTTATAAAAGAACTGTTCTTTATAATATAAGTCACTTGTTTTATCAAGCTATAAAGCAAAACAATTTTTGTTCAAATTTAAACTTAAGCTATAATCAATTTTAAACAATTAAATTAAATCTTTTTTTTGGTTTTATCTTGAGTATTTTAAAGTCATATGATTATTTATTCAATATTAAATAAAATCAAATTCCTAATTTACCAAAAATATTAGAATTAGAAATCATGTCTTTATTTTATTAAACTTAAAACAAAGATTATCTATTTACAATATATACAGATATATATATATTATAAATAGAAAACAATTTAATTGGCTTTTAAAAGATAAATTATCAGTTAATTATTTATTTAAAAGAATATTTTTAAATCAATTCAAATTATTATTAACAAATATTATCAAATCAATTTAATTTTTACTGTAAATTATTAAATTGATATTGCACAAATTTCCGGGATGTCACATTCCTCCCCCCTTAAAAGAATTTCGTCCCCGAAATTTAAAACAAAGGTAATTTAATAATCTAATTAAAGATTTAAATTTTAGACACAATCATATATCAATCATATGCTAGCAGTCATAGCAATCAATTCATCCAATCTACAAATCTAATTGTCCAGATAAAATTCTAAATAGAATTTTCTCGAGTTTTCCCAAGTATAAATACCGGGATACTCGCTCTACAGAATCCAAACAACCAATACTATTACTAAACTACAGAGTTCCCACTCATTTAGATCTATAAAAAAATCAAAATATCAGACCAAACTCAAGTCTGACCCAATAACCGAAATTCCCTAAACTGCTGATTATAAAATCAAAGATAGATCTTACACGTACTCCCTCAGAGATACGTGAAACACTCCGAATTCCAGTTATCCAATTTGACAATCCAATCCTGAAGACCAACCACTTATCCAAAATCGAATCTCCGACTTCGAAATCCAAATTCCTCCGTCTCTTATCCACTAAACTCTTCAGACGATCCTGGGCTTCCTTCATCCTTACTGATCAGCTCAACACTTGCTGATGCCCTTAGAAATAAACTGGCCCAAAAATAATCCAACAAATAATTTTTCAAGATCAACCAAAACTCAGAACACAAACTCTATTTCAAATCAGAAGACAGAACTCACTTCTCTCATCCAGAAAAGATTAAACAGGTGCACTCAAATCTAGCCTCAGATTCTGAAAAATTTCCTGTAGAACTCTCCAATCCAAACACTACAACATCCAATTGCTTCCAAACTAAAACAGCTGCCACCATGCTTCCACTGCGTCACTCTGACTGAATAGATGAAAATGCTGATGATGAACACAGATTGAACAACGCATTCCAAAAATAAAGTTCACATATCCAAAAATAAAACTCATAAGTTCCTCCAAAATCCAAGCCGTTTCCCCAAAACTCAAAAATCATCCTATTACTAAGATGAACCATCGGTACCACGCCTGGAAATCCAGTCGACACCAAACTCAATCTTCAGATGCTGACCAAACTCTGACTTCCTGAAGACATCCAGAAAAATTCACAAGAGAATACTCAAACCATCGCAAGTCACTTTTGCGATTGATCCAGCGTAATTCCAAAGATACCGCTCTCTCTTTACTAATCAGAACAGCTTAAACTTATGTGGCCAACCCATTGAAGAAATAGAACTCCTCTGCTGCTTCTGAAGTTATCTCAAGAAAAACTACTAAGCCAGAAGACTTCCTAATCAAAAGCTCTTCGAGAAACTCGGACTCCAACCAAACAGAAACTCCCAGCTGAACACAACCACAACACCAAAGCAGATACTCTTTCTTAACTTGTCCCAAAGAAACATCTTCGAAGACATCCATAATCACTGTGTCTCACCACACTACTACACCTTGATATATCAAGATATTATGACTTGCTTCTGTCCGACCTACAGATCCAAACTCTAGCTCAACCAAACTTACACTTCAAAAATGAACTCTGAATCTTAACAGATCCTTCAAAGATTAATGAAATCCTCACACTACTCATAGCTCACTCGAGACGGTATTAGGTCTACAGTCTCGACAAAGACACTTCCAACCTCAAACATTCAAATTCCAACCATTGGTAGTTGTGTTACACACACCACCACCCTATCTACCTTTATAGATTATTGGAAAACCTGAACAGGTAACCCAACAAATAGGAAGGAATATATATATATATATATATATATATATATATATATATTAAAATTACAAATACGTTCTCTCTGGAAAGAAATCACTCAATAGCCTAGGTATTCGCTCAACCTAGCGCTCTGATACCAACTGTGACGACTCGGCTTTCTACGCCCAGAAAACCGCTTCGTCTTGAAGAAAGAAAGGGGTGAGAAAATAGAAAATATAGAGAAGAAAGAACAACAACATCAGAATCTCACAGCGGAACGAATAAATTATAATAATCACATAAGTATTTACCTAATATACAACATCAATCAGAGTTATACAGACAATACATCACATACTAGACAGTTATAAACACCTGTCTAGTTAATACAACACAACTCAAACAAGTAACCCAAAGATACCAACACAGCGGAACTATATATATATCTACAACGCTGAAGCCGCCTGCTCCATTGCTCCTCCGGAATTCGTCAAAGCTAACCTGAATCCCTTGGCTACCCGTAAAAATTTGGGTACCCAAGAGTTTATGAAAAACAAAAATAAAATCCGGGTCAGACATGGGTCTGGTATGAGTAACAGGTTAAAGTTGCTTAATTTTAAAAATCCTTTTGAAATAAAAGGTATTACGTAAGACTCCCCACAAATAAACATGGGTAAGTTTTTACCTTACGCTAACCAAAACATTTGATAGGAAATTCTGTGATATTATAATAGGTCTAGGGTTTTTAAGTAAATAGAAAATAGCCGAAATTGTTACATCTATTAAATTCCAGCTACTAGCCACAAAAGTGGGTAATACGATCAAAACCGTTGGCACTTATTGGATTATGGATTCCATACAATGGCAGGGCTACTGCGGTACCGCCCGTCACAGTACGTGGCCTAGATCAACGTACCGAGGATCACTCCCGACCCCCTGCAACACAAGGCCGGAACAATTCCTTACTGAACAGTCCCGAACAAGATAACCCCGCAGATAGCCGTCGCTACTGCCCACTAAGCCGAAATAAAGGGACATCTAGACAGGGGAATATCCTTGTCCTGCTTGGGCATGACCCACCTAACCTTGCTGCACCTCCCCTGTTTTAGCCATTCCCGGTTGATGAGGCTTGAGGCTACGATTACCTTTTAATAATACATTTCTTAGAATGCTCATCGCCCACCTGACGATGTGTTGAAAGCATTCAATCCATACAAGTTCGTTCCGGGTTCAAACGAAACCGAAGGCATTATCTCGTTACACTCATTTTGGAATCACCCTCAGAGTCAACGACGATAACCCTTGCGTTCTGAATCTTCATCTTTACTTCAGATTCACGACCTATCGTTAAATTGGAAACGATGTGGTTTTCGGATGTTCCAAATGTGGAAAACCGATCCCGGTCTCATCGAAATCCAAAACGTGTCTTTTAAGGCCAAGTTGTCTATTTAGTCTTAACGGTTTAATTCAATATCATCAATATACACACAGATAGATAATTCACAATATCACAAGAGATAATCACATCATCATAAACAGATAATTCATATTGTCATCAAACAGATAATTAAATATTATCATACTTAAACCAACATCCATATCACATAGATATTACTCATATCATATCTGAGATCAGAATCAATCAATGAAATGTTAATATCATTCATCCATAAGCAATGATTTATAATTATACCATTTGTAATTAATTTAAAATGAATTAAATTAACTACTTATATCTCTAATTAATTTAAAGTAAATTAAATTAATTACTTTATCTATAAATCCTGCTTATATAACCATTAATTAATTAATTATCCTCTAGATATTTATTTTGATTAAACACCCTTGATTAATCATTCTCAAATTACAATAAGTAATTAGTCTTTATTTAATTCCACAGATTAATTACCCTAAATCATTTATAGTAATTAACATTTAATTACTTTATTTACTTAATTACATTTATTCTTAATTAATTACATCAATTAATCACTACACTATTAATTATTTCTAAATTAAACCATTCTTAATTACATCATTAATTATATGAATTAATAATTTCTAATTTATATATTTAAATTAATTACTTTATTTAAATTTAATTATATTCAGTAATTAATCTAAAATTTTAAAATACAATTATTAATCACCTTTGATTAATATCAATCCAGTAATTAATTACCCTTAATTACTCATTAACAAATTAATATTTCCATAATTAATTATCTCCATTACTTAATCCCTTGATTAATTACAAAAGTAATTATCCAAATTACTTTATTAACACATCATTTTTCACTGATTACATTTAGTAAATAATATTAATTACTTCCTTAAGTAATTATGCTCCATTGAATACACTAAGTGATTACGCTTATCAATTTCCCAAATAGTTTCCTTAAATTAATTAACCTAAATTAATTAACTTAAATTAATCATTTATCAAATTAATTACAATAAGTAATTAATCTCCTAATTACTTTCATCAAGTAATTACATTTAACTATTTATAATAGATTATCCTATTAATCTGATTAATTAGATTAATTAATGACATACATTAATTAATTAATAATCTTTAGTTAATTATCTTCATTAATTAATAACATTTCTTTAATTACTTCCTCAATTAATTTATAACTCTAAATCATTAATTTCAAATTAAATAAATAAGTCATTCTTTAATTAACTTACTAATTAAATCACTTCAAGGTCTTAATTATCTATAAGATAATCCATTTCTTTATAAATGATTTTATTACTATTAAAGTATATTAGAACATTACGTTTCAAATTTAAATTCAAAATTTCATTTTGACTTTAAGATTCGAAATGATTATTCTTCAAACATTTACCAAATTTTAATTAAATTTAGAATCTTGTAAATAACATTAACTACTCATATATGGACTTATATAGGAAAGGCCTTTAAATTCAACTGCTTGAATCTTTGTTTAAATTTAAATTTCCAAAGACATTCATATTTTAAAAACCGATTTACCTTTGATTTAAAAACTTTGATTTAAACTTCCCTTCAAACTTGATTTAAAAACTTGATTTTTCAAATCCAAATCTATTTTTAAAACCTTAAGATTCAATAGTTATTCAAAACTGAATTTCACTGTAGGATTTAAAACATTGTTTAAATCACATATTCCAGGTTCTAATTCTGTCAGGTTTTAAACCTGAAACCCAACTTCAAACCTTAATACATTTAGTTCATTTCAAAAATGAATTCAGAATTACAAAATTTGAATTTAAACTTCAATCTGGATTAGATTTTCACTTGCATCTAACATCACACTGATTTAACTTTTGGTAATAATTAGCTTGCAATTTAATTCGCTTTTAAATTTAGTTAAATTTAAAACTACAGGCAGTTTTATGCTACCTGTAGCAAATATATCCAACCCGAGACTAGAGCAAGAATGCTTCGGTTCAATTATACCCTTGCTTCGAGTCGCATGCACAAAAACTCGAGTACGCCCCGAGGCCAAAAACCCTACACCATTCCCAAATGCTTCAGCACTTCTCTGGGCACGGTGCACGTGCACCGTGGCCCCAGTCACCTCCGGCCACCCACACGAGCTTCTCCACGACGCTGACTTCCACCATACACCACCACGACCCCCAAAATCCATCGCCACGACTCAAATCAGAAAAGAGCAATAAAACAGAACCTGGAAAAAACACAACATCCCCCACCCAAACCTGTCATTACCTAATTCTGCCAACCCCGACCACCTGATGGTCAATAATTTCGGCCATGGACTCGCCTTCGACCAACCTACCACCTCTCGAGACCTCGTGCAACTCGATGCACAGTAGAAGCCACGGTGATCAAAAGTTCGATCACCATACAAATTAGGGTTGCAAACTACAAACCCCTACCTCCATCGCCACCGTGCTCTGTCAAATCACCAGGCATTTTTCCCTACACCCTGGTAAGCTCCTCCACTTCCTCACCCAACCCGACCACCTCTAGTCGCATAGAACACCATAAATCTCCCAAAAACCAACACTTGAACAAAAGCAAACTGCATCTAAATCACTTGACTAGAAAACATGATATTAATTTTAAAAATCATATTATGGTATGTATATTTGATCCATAACCCTGAATTCATGAATTAAATTCATTGAGATTTAACTTAATTTAGTTTCTACTGTAGTTTGATATTTTCCTGTAACTAATACAACTGTTTTTCCTTAAACAATATTTAAGTTCAAGTCTCTATTTATACCAGCATCTTATGTCAAACTTATGTCTTGTCTAAGCTTGAATTAAGAAAAGAAAAGAAAAAATTTGTTGAGGATTTTAAACGTGGAACTAAAGCAGAGGGAACCCAGAGATACTCATTCCAGTGCTCATACTTAACACAGAGCAATGCAACTGAATTTCAGAGAAAAAGTTGCAACAGAACAAAAATATACTTAAACCATTAAATTTTGATGTTGCTACCCTTTAAAACAGAGGCGATTACAGGATGTCAAACACACATACATGCAGTAACACATAAACACAGAAATTCATTAAGATATATGCACATATCAGATCATAATTAAGCAACTTATATATACTTAAGTATTTTAAAATTTAAGTTACTCACCTGTATTTTAGAAATAAGCAGAGCCCTTTTATTTTGAAAAGCTTTGAAAATTTTAAAACTGAGAATGGCCTTGCTTATGATCCCCAAATCTTCTTGTCTTTGTTGAATTGCAAACATTACTTAAGTTTGTATAAATGGAAGTGTCTGTTGTTACTTCTTTGTTTCAGGTTTTATATATTTTATGAACGAACTAAAAATAAGTTGTATATAAAGAAGTTCAGGGGAAGGTGATAACTGGGTTAAGCATATGCAGGTACACCGTATATCTTTGTTTTTATCAGGCAGGATCTGTTAATTAGGAGCTGAGTTGATTTTTAAGCAATTTGAACTGATTTAAGTTGTGCTAGCATTTAATGTTTGAGTACTTATGTTCCTACATACCATGATTTATATATTAGATATTTTACATTTCTCTTACCTGCATCTTATTTCTACTATGCTTGCTTTAGCTTGCTTTACAAACTATCTTATATGCTGAACATACACAAGGATATTTCTACTTAGCTTTGTTTTGTTTTATTATTTTACTTTGTTTTGCATTCTTTACTTACAGACAGCAAAATCATTATTTTGTCTGGTTACTTTTATTATTTTGTTTTCATACTTGTCTGAATCTTAGTCTATAAGCTACTTGCATTTTGTTTATTTTATTTCTTTTACCAGCACATATATTTACTTTGTCTTGTAACTTGATATTTGTATTGTATTTTCTTGCCTGCATATCTATTGTTTTCTTACTTTATTTTGTTTTTATTATTTTACTTTGTTTATAAATTTTTCCCTTGCCTTTTACTTGCCTGCATATTAAATTTTACATCATATAAAATTTACTTGCCTAGCTTGCTTTTATACCTATGTACATATACACTTCTTTCTTTTACACTTGTTCTTACCTTTATATTTATTTTACAGGCATATTACAAACAAAGCCTGATTTGCATTATTTATTTTTTTATATGAAGTTGTTTTCAGTCCTTGTTATAAATTTTAACTTATATATTTATTTTACTTATAGGTTACTTTTATTTTAAACTTAAACAATTAAATACTTATGTTAAGATTTATAAAGCATTATTTTATTTAACATTTTTGAAAGACTTTATTTTAAATTTACAAATCATAGCCTCTTTCAAATATATATATATATATATATATATATATATATATTAAAATAACAACTTCTATTTATATTAAAAACCCACTTCCAAAGATATTACAATATTGATATAGTTTAAATATAACTTATTATTAAATTAAAATAATTTATAAAAGAACTGTTCTTTATAATATAAGTCACTTATTTTATCAAGCTATAAAACAAAACAATTTTTGTTCAAATTTAAACTTAAGCTATAATCAATTTTAAACAATTAAATTAAATCTTTTTTTTGGTTTTATCTTGAGTATTTTAAAGTCATATGATTATTTATTCAATATTAAATAAAATCAAATTCCTAATTTACCAAAAATATTAGAATTAGAAATCATGTCTTTATTTTATTAAACTTAAAACAAAGATTATCTATTTACAATATATACAGATATATATATATTATAAATAGAAAAAAATTTAATTGGCTTTTAAAAGATAAATTATCAGTTAATTATTTATTTAAAAGAATATTTTTAAATCAATTCAAATTATTATTAACAAATATTATCAAATCAATTTAATTTTTAGTGTAAATTATTAAATTGATATTGCCCAAATTTCCGGGATGTCACATTCCTCCCCCCTTAAAAGAATTTCGTCCCCGAAATTTAAAACAAAGGTAATTTAATAATCTAATTAAAGATTTAAATTTTAGACACAAGCATATATCAATCATATGCTAGCAATCATAGCAATCAATTCATCCAATCTACAAATCTAATTGTCCAGATAAAATTCTAAATAGAATTTTCTCGAGTTTTCCCAAGTATAAATACCGGGATACTCGCTCTACAGAATCCAAACAACCAATACTATTACTAAACTACAGAGTTCCCACTCATTTAGATCTATAAAAAAATCAAAATATCAGACCAAACTCAAGTCTGACCCAACAACCGAAATTCCCTAAACCGCTGACTATAAAATCAAAGATAGATCTTACACGTACTCCCTCAGAGATACGTGAAACACTTCGAATTCCAGTTATCCAATTTGACAATCCAATCCTGAAGACCAACCACTTATCCAAAATCGAATCTCCGACTTCGAAATCCAAATTCCTCCGTCTCTTATCCACTAAACTCTTCAGACGATCCTGGGCTTCCTTCATCCTTACTGATCAGCTCAACACTTGCTGATGCCCTTAGAAATAAACTGGCCCAAAAATAATCCAACAAATAATTTTTCAAGATCAACCAAAACTCAGAACACAAACTCTATTTCAAATCAGAAGACAGAACTCACTTCTCTCATCCAGAAAAGATTAAACAGGTGCACTCAAATCTGGCCTCAGATCCTGAAAAATTTCCCGTAGAACTCTCCAATCCAAACACTACAACATCCAATTGCTTCCAAACTAAAACAGCTGCCACCATGCTTCCACTGCGTCACTCTGACTGAATAGATGAAAATGCTGATGATGAACACAGATTGAACAACGCATTCCAAAAATAAAGTTCACATATCCAAAAATAAAACTCATAAGTTCCTCCAAAATCCAAGCCGTTTCCCCAAAACTCAAAAATCATCCTATTACTAAGATGAACCATCGGTACCACGCCTGGAAATCCAGTCGACACCAAACTCAATCTTCAGATGCTGACCAAACTCTGACTTCCTGAAGACATCCAGAAAAATTCACAAGAGAATACTCAAACCATCGCAAGTCACTTTTGCGATTGATCCAGCCTAATTCCAAAGATACCGCTCTCTCTTTACCAATCAGAACAGCTTAAACTTATGTGGCCAACCCATTGAAGAAATGGAACTACTCTGCTGCTTCTGAAGTTATCTCAAGAAAAGCTGCTAAGCCAGAAGACTTCCTAATCAAAAGCTCTTCGAGAAACTCGGACTCCAACCAAACAGAAACTCCCAGCTGAACACAACCACAACACCAAAGCAGATACTCTTTCTTAACTTGTCCCAAAGAAACATCTTTGAAGACATCCATAATCACTGTGTCTCACCACACTACTACACCTTGATATATCAAGATATTATGACTTGCTTCTGTCCGACCTACAGATCCAAACTCTAGCTCAACCAAACTTACACTTCAAAAATGAACTCCGAATCTTAATAGATCCTTCAAAGATTAATGAAATCCTCATACTACTCATAGCTCACTCGAGACGGTATTAGATCTACAGTCTCGACAAAGACACTTCCAACCTCAAACATTCAAATTCCAACCATTGGTAGTTGTGTTACACACACCACCACCCTATCTACCTTTGTAGCTTATTGGAAAACCTGAACAGGTAACCCAACAAATAGGAAGGAATATATATATATATATATATATATATATATATTAAAATTACAAATACGTTCTCTCTGGAAAGAAATCACTCAAGAGCCTAGGTATTCACTCAACCTAGCACTCTGATACCAACTGTGACGACCCGACTTTCTACGCCCAGAAAACTGCTTCGTCTTGAAGAAAGAAAGGGGTAAGAAAATAGAAAAGATAGAGAAGAAAGAACAACAACATCAGAATCTCACAGCGGAACGAATAAATTATAATAATCACATAAGTATTTACCTAATATACAACATCAATCAGAGTTATACAGACAATACCTCACATAGTAGACAGTTATAAACACCTGTCTAGTTAATACAACACAACTCAAACAAGTAACCCAAAGATACCAACACAGCGGAACTATATATATATCTACAACGCTGAAGCCGCCTGCACCATTGCTCCTCCAGAATTCGTCAAAGCTAACCTGAATCCCTTGGCTACCCGTAAAAATTTGGGTACCCGAGAGTTTATGAAAAACAAAAATAAACTCCGGGTCAGACATAGGTCTGGTATGAGTAACAGGTTAAAGTTGCTTAATTTTAAAAATCCTTTTGAAATAAAAGGTATTACGTAAGACTCCCCACAAATAAACATGGGTAAGTTTTTACCTTACGCTAACCAAAACATTTGATAGGAAATTCTGTGATATTATAATAGGTCTAGGGTTTTCAAGTAAATAGAAAATAGCCGAAATTGTTACATCTATTAAATTCCAGCTACTAGCCACAAAAGTTGGTAATACAATCAAAACCGTTGGCACTTATTGGATTGTGGATTCCATACAATGGCAGGGCTACTGGGGTACCGCGCGTCACAGTACGTGGCCTAGATCAACGTACCGAGGATCACTCCCGACCCCCTGCAACACAAGGCCGCAACCATTCATTTCTGAACAGTCCCGAACAAGATAACCCTCAGATAGCCGTCGCTACTGCCCACTAAGCCGAAATAAAGGGACATCTAGACAGGGGAATATCCTTGTCCTGCTTGGGCGTGACCCACCTAACCTTGCTGCACCTCCCCTGTTTTAGCCATTCCCGGTTGATGAGGCTTGAGGCTACGATTACCTTTTAATAATACATTTCTTAGAATGCTCATCGCCCACCTGACGATGTGTTGAAAGCATTCAATCCATACAAGTTCGTTCCGGGTTCGAACGAAACCGAAGGCATTATCTCGTTACACTCATTTTGGAATCACCCTCAGAGTCAACGACGATAACCCTTGCGTTCTGAATCTTCATCTTTACTTCAGATTCACGACCTATCGTTAAATTGGAAACGATGTGGTTTTCGGATGTTCCAAATGTGGAAAACCGATCCCGGTCTCATCGAAATCCAAAACGTGTCTTTTAAGGCCAAGTTGTCTATTTAGTCTTAACGGTTTAATTCAATATCATCAATATACACACAGATAGATAATTCACAATATCACAAGAGATAATCACATCATCATAAACAGATAATTCATATTGTCATCAAACAGATAATTAAATATTATCATACTTAAACCAACATCCATATCACATAGATATTACTCATATCATATCTGAGATCAGAATCAATCAATGAAATGTTAATATCATTCATCCGTAAGCAATGATTTATAATTATACCATTTGTAATTAATTTAAAATGAATTAAATTAACTACTTATATCTCTAGTTAATTTAAAGTAAATTAAATTAATTACTTTATCTATAAATCCTGCTTATATAACCATTAATTAATTAATTATCCTCTAGATATTTATTTTGATTAAACACCCTTGATTAATCATTCTCAAATTACAATAAGTAATTAGACTTTATTTAATTCCACAGATTAATTACCCTAAATCATTTATAGTAATTAACATTTAATTACTTTATTTACTTAATTACATTTATTCTTAATTAATTACATCAATTAATCACTACACTATTAATTATTTCTAAATTAAACCATTCTTAATTACATCATTAATTATATGAATTAATAATTTCTAATTTATATATTTAAATTAATTACTTTATTTAAATTTAATTATATTCAGTAATTAATCTAAAATTTTAAAATACAATTATTAATCACCTTTGATTAATATCAATCCAGTAATTAATTACCCTTAATTACACATTAACAAATTAATATTTCCATAATTAATTATCTCTATTAATTAATCCCTTGATTAATTACAAAAGTAATTATCCAAATTACTTTATTAACACATCATTTTTCACTGATTACATTTAGTAAATAATACTAATTACTTCCTTAAGTAATTATGCTCCATTGAATACACTAAGTGATTACGCTTATCAATTTCCCAAATAGTTTCCTTAAATTAATTAATCTAAATTAATTAACTTAAATTAATCATTTATCAAATTAATTACAATAAGTAATTAATCTCCTAATTACTTTCATCAAGTAATTACATTTAACTATTTATAATAGATTATCCTATTAATCTGATTAATTATATTAATTAATGAGATACATTAATTAATTAATAATCTTTAGTTAATTATCTTCATTAATTAATAACATTTCTTTAATTACTTCCTCAATTAATTTATAACTCTAAATCATTAATTTCAAATTAAATAAATAAGTCATTCTTTAATTAACTTACTAATTAAATCACTTCAAGGTCTTAATTATCTATAAGATAATCCATTTCTTTATAAATGATTTTATTACTATTAAAGTATATTAGAACATTACGTTTCAAATTTAAATTCAAAATTTCATTTTGACTTTAAGATTCGAAATGATTATTCTTCAAACATTTACCAAATTTTAATTAAATTTAGAATCTTGTAAATAACATTAACTACTCATATATGGACTTATATAGGAAAGGCCTTTAAATTTAACTGCTTGAATCTTTGTTTAAATTTAAATTTCCAAAGACATTCATATTTTAAAAACCGATTTACCTTTGATTTAAAAACTTTGATTTAAACTTCCCTTCAAACTTGATTTAAAAACTTGATTTTTCAAATCCAAATCTATTTTTAAAACCTTAAGATTCAATAGTTATTCAAAACTGAATTTCACTGTAGGATTTAAAACATTGTTTAAATCATATATTCCAGGTTCTAATTCTGTCAGGTTTTAAACCTGAAACCCAGCTTCAAACCTTAATACATTTAGTTCATTTCAAAAATGAATTCAGAATTACAAAATTTGAATTTAAACTTCAATCTGGATTTGATTTTCACTTGCATCTAACATCACACCGATTTAACTTTTGGTAATAATTAGCTTGCAATTTAATTCGCTTTTAAATTTAGTTAAATTTAAAACTACAGACAGTTTTATGCTACCTGTAGAAAATATATCCAACCCGAGACCAGAGCAAGAATGCTTCGGTTCAATTATACCCTTGCTTCGAGTCGCATGCACAAAAACTCGAGTACGCCCCGAGGCCAAAAACCCTGCACCATTCCCAAATGCTTCAGCACTTCTCTGGGCACGGTGCACGTGCACCGTGGCCCCAGTCACCTCCGGCCACCCACACGAGCTTCTCCACGACGCTGACTTCCACCATACACCACCACGACCCCCAAAATCCATCGCCACGACTCAAATCAGAAAAGAGCAATAAAACAGAACCTGGAAAAAACACAACATCCCCCACCCAAACCTGTCATCACCTAATTCTGCCAACCCCGACCACCTGATGGTCAATAATTTCGGCCATGGACTCGCCTTCGACCAACCTACCACCTCTCGAGACCTCGTGCAACTCGATGCACAGTAGAAGCCACGGTGATCAAAAGTTCGATCACCATACAAATTAGGGTTGCAAACTACAAACCCCTGCCTCCATCGCCACCGTGCTCTGTCAAATCACCAGGCATTTTTCCCTACACCCTGGTATGCTCCTCCACTTCCTCACCCAACCCGACCACCTCCAGTCGCATAGAACACCATAAATCTCCCAAAAACCAACACTTGAACAAAAGCAAACTGAATCTAAATCACTTGACTAGAAAACATGATATTAATTTTAAAAATCATATTATGGTATGTATATTTGATCCATAACCCTGAATTCATGAATTAAATTCATTGAGATTTAACTTAATTTAGTTTCTACTGTAGTTTGATATTTTCCTGTAACTAATACCACTGTTTTTCCTTAAACAATATTTAAGTTCAAGTCTCTATTTATACCAGCATCTTATGTCAAACTTATGTCTTGTCTAAGCTTGAATTAAGAACAAAAAAATAAAATTTTGTTGAGGATTTTAAACCTGGAACTAAAGCAGAGGGAACCCAGAGATACTCATTCCAGTACTCATACTTAACACAGAGCAATGCAACTGAATTTCAGAGAAAAAGTTGCAACAGAATAAAAATATACTTAAACCATTAAATTTTGATGTTGCTACCCTTTAAAACAGAGGCGATTACAGGATGTCAAACACACATACATGCAGTAACACATAAACACAGAAATTCATTAAGATATATGCACATATCAGATCATAATTAAGCAACTTATATATACTTAAGTATTTTAAAATTTAAGTTACTCATCTGTATTTTAGAAATAAGCATAGCCCTTTTATTTTGAAAAGCTTTGAAATTTTAAAACTGAGAATGGCCTTGCTTATGATCCCCAAATCTTCTTGTCTTTGTTGAATTGCAAACATTACTTAAGTTTGTATAAATGGAAGTGTCTGTTGTTACTTCTTTGTTTCAGGTTTTATATATTTTATGAACGAACTAAAAATAAGTTGTATATAAAGAAGTTCATGGGAAGGTGATAACTGGGTTAAGCATATGCAGGTACACTGTATATCTTTGTTTTTATCAGGCAGGATCTGTTAATTAGGAGCTGAGTTGATTTTTAAGCAATTTGAACTGATTTAAGTTGTGCTAGCATTTAATGTTTGAGTACTTATGTTCCTACATACCATGATTTATATATTAGATATTTTACATTTCTCTTACCTGCATCTTATTTCTACTATGCTTGCTTTAGCTTGCTTTACAAACTATCTTATATGCTGAACATACACAAGGATATTTCTACTTAGCTTTGTTTTGTTTTATTATTTTACTTTGTTTTGCATTCTTTACTTACAGACAGCAAAATCATTATTTTGTCTGGTTACTTTTATTATTTTGTTTTCATACTTGTCTGAATCTTAGTCTATAAGCTACTTGCATTTTTTTTATTTTATTTCTTTTACCAGCACATATATTTACTTTGTCTTGTAACTTGATATTTGTATTGTATTTTCTTGCCTGCATATCTATTGTTTTCTTACTTTATTTTGTATTTATTTTTTTACTTTGTTTATAAATTTTTCCCTTGCCTTTTACTTGCCTGCATATTAAATTTTACATCATATAAAATTTACTTGCCTAGCTTGCTTTTATACCTATGTGCATATACACTTCTTTCTTTTACACTTGTTCTTACCTTTATATTTATTTTACAGGCATATTACAAACAAAGCCTGATTTGCATTTTTTTTTTTATATATGAAGTTGTTTTCAGTCCTTGTTATAAATTTTAACTTATATATTTATTTTACTTATAGGTTACTTTTATTTTAAACTTAAACAATTAAATACTTATGTTAAGATTTATAAAGCATTATTTTATTTAACATTTTTGAAAGACTTTATTTTAAATTTACAAATCATAGCCTCTTTCAAAAATATACATATATTAAAATAACAACTTCTATTTATATTAAAAACCCACTTCCAAAGATATTACAATATTGATATAGTTCAAATATAACTTATTACTAAATTAAAATAATTTATAAAAGAACTGTTCTTTATAATATAAGTCACTTATTTTATCAAGCTATAAAACAAAACAATTTTTGTTCAAATTTAAACTTAAGCTATTATCAATTTTAAACAATTAAACTAAATCTTTTTTTTGTTTTATCTTGAGTATTTTGAAGTCATATGATTATTTATTCAATATTAAATAAAATCAAATTCCTAATTTACCAAAAATATTAGAATTAGAAATCATGTCTTTATTTTATTAAACTTAAAACAAAGATTATCTATTTACAATATATACAGATATATATATATTATGAATAGAAAACAATTTAATTGGCTTTTAAAAGATAAATTATCAGTTAATTATTTATTTAAAAGAAGATTTTTAAATCAATTCAAATTATTATTAACAAATATTATCAAATCAATTTAATTTTTACTGTAGATTATTAAATTGATATTGCCCAAATTTCCGGGATGTCACAAGTAAGTAGTTTATATAGTGTTAATTAGAATTTATTTAAAATTAAAGAAAATAAAAACAAATTAGTGACACTTGTTAAACTAGTTAACATTTGTCATTTCATATTTTAATCTCATTACACATGTACTTAACATGATTTAAAAGCTAACACTTGTAATTAAGAAAATTTTAAATAATTTCTAAATGTAAATGAAAAGCTTTTGTATTTATTTTACTATTTAATAAACACTTTATTAATATAATTAAAGTTTCTTTAAGGAAAAATAATATAAACAAATCTTATTATTAAAAATTCTTATTTATATATTTTTAAATCGAAAATATATTTAAGATATACTTCTTTTAAATTTCAAATTTAAATCCAAATTCAAATTCAATTTAAAATTCAATTTAAAATCAATTCAAATATATTTATTTATATATATATATATATATTAAATAAACACAAATTCAATTTATAAATTTTAGGTAACTATATTAGGAGATTACCAAATAAATATCCATCCAGATATAAACATTTATTATCAGATTTGACATACAAATCAGTATTTTAATGAATTTAATCCTGTTAATTGCCAATTAACATATGTCTAAGAATCTGGATTATCACATTCCTCCCCCCTTTGGATCTTTTCATCCTCGAAAAGGAACGAAGCCATAATTTATTCAAATACTTGAAACCGGATAAATTTTCTCTTTGAACTTTTTTAAAACACTTTAAAATATATATAGTATTGCCAACATAGTTTCATAAAAACATCATTTTATAGCTTGATCTTTCAACAAGTCCATCCTCGTTCTCACAGAAATTCGGTCATATGTTAATCAGATGTAGGAATGAAAATCTATAAGTACTTGATAAACCCATTTCAACATCCATTGAAAATACTTGGAAAATAATTTTATTGAAAATATAGAAAACATTTTTGAAAATAGAGGAAACATCTTTGGTGAGAATGCTCTGGAAATCATCACCCCCATCCATGATCGCAATTAACCCGATGGTTACGTTGCCTTCCCGGCAAAATCCATAGATAATTGTAGGCACTCCGTGCCCCTCGATTACGCCATGGAACCCATTATAGATCGTAGCTTCATCTGAGGTAACGTTGCTATCATAGGAAAAACCCATATAACGGTATGAATCAACGCCCTCGAATTCCGCTGCCAAAAAAATGAAACTTCTCCACTCCACTGGACCATATATCACAGTCTACCGACGTTACGTTGCCTTCTCGGCAAAATCAAACGTAGGCCGTTGACACTCGCCTCCACACGATTTCCGCTATGGTCCACAGTAGATCGCAACGACGTCGAGTTACACTGTCGTCACAACATAACCCAAATGCCTCTGTAGACATCAGCGCCCTCAACTTTCGCTACCCAATAATCCTTAGAAACTTCAGTTTGTCCGGACTTCCTCATAGGATACACTTTAGAACCCCCCTTAACGGCTCAAGGCAGTACCAACCTATGGTACTCCTAAGAAGTTCATTTCAAGGGAGCGCCTTTTTCTCCAGAGCCATTTTCAAAACACTTTATACTATACACGCATAGTATCTTCCAAATCATACACCTAGTATGAATCCTATATAAATCTCCTTTTCCCAAAATCGATTATTCCAAAATGGATAATTCTCAAACTAGGCTTTCCAAATTTTCAAAATTGATTTTTCCCAAAAATCAAAAGCCTTTCAAAAATCATAGGTACCCAAAACCTTTTTCCAAAATCATTCTCATAAAATCCTTTATATATATATATATATATATATATATATAAACTTTGAAAAATCTTTGAATCACTTCATGCTTGTATAAATTCCCTTTTTATCCTTTAAATACTTTCATAAACCCTTTTCTTTTGACTATAGATTCAACAAGGGGAGATTTATCTTATATAACAAAGATATGTAACTTTGTTTATTCCAAATCAAATATTCAAATTTGGTTACTCTTTTATAAAATTATTAACCATATTACTGTTGAGTCACAAGCTTTATGAAAGTTTTGATTTCTGACAAATAAGGCGATTGATTTCTGACAAACAAGGCGATCGACAAAAACAAGGTCAATAGAGCTATATATGGTACTCTAGATTATAGGTTGATTATTTGTTGTTGTAATAGTAATAAATTTGTTAAAATCTATCCTCAAATAATCATGCATATCAAGGGAATCAATATATATACGAATAATTTATAAGTTGCATGCAGTTGCACAATTCAATGTGTAATTTAACAGGCACCGGTCGACCGGTCAATATAGGTGCGGTCGACCGTTCCTGTGTAAATTGCACAGTGAACGTGCACACATGCACATAACGTATATATATATTTGAATTCCTGTCTACCGGTCCATTTTTGACCTGTCGACCGTTTTTAAACAGAAAGCAACTTTTCCAAAAGACACTTCTCTTCTCCAAAGGTTGCATCTCCTATCTTTCATCAATGATCATAACTCTTAATGGCAACTGTTCACAAAGAGTTACAACTATTTTTCTCTATATATACTCATCTAAATCATTGATTCAAACACAAGTTTTTACAACGATTTCATATATTCTTTTAATCTAATCTCTGATCTCAATACTGTATTATAAAAGCTCTAAATTATTTATTGAATCTTTGAAACTATTTCATATCCTTTGATTCAATAATATACTTTCCTTAATCTTTTCAAAACATCATATCGCATACTTTGAGGATAAGATTATAGGAAGGGTGTACTGCTAGTGACAAATCCGTGTTTTCAAGAACACAAGTTGTCAACAACAATTGTATTTGTTCTTTTGTTGAAGTCCTCTGTGTTGTAAGAGGCAAGTGTTGAAGTCCTCAGTGTATTAGAGGCGTGAAATCCCATTCGGTTGTTCGGGTATTGTAAACCTGTTCCTCCGGGTGAAGCGAGGTAGTTAATAGTGAAAATCCAGATAGAAGTCTGGGACTGGACGTAGGACGGTGCTCCGAACCAGTATAAAAATCTCTGGTGTGATTTTTCTATTTTCTATTTACAATGCTATTATCATCTATTTCCGCATTTGTATTGTAATCCATATTACACGATCCGTGTATACTATATTAGCACATATAATTGTATACACACCGCACTTTCAATTGGTATCAGAGCACGGTCATCATATAACCGTAACACAGTTATTTGATATATTCTTGTAATATGGCAAATAACGCAAGTACTAGCACTCAAAACACCACTTACACAGAAGGGCAATCGACACAAAGACCTCCATTTTTCAATGGTCTTAACTATAGTTATTGGGCAACACGTATGTCATTCTTTATGCAATCAAGTAGCTATGATGCTTGGAATGCTACTCAAAGAGAAATAGTGAATCCAACAACTGATTATTCAGAATGGACTGTGGCTGAGAAAACGGCAGCAGCCATAAATGCAAGAGCAATAAATATGTTGTTCTGTGCATTAGACCAAAATGAATATAACCGTGTTAGTATCTGCACTACTGCATATCAAATTTGGCAAACGCTAAAAATCACTCATGAAGGTACTAACAAGGTTAAACAAGCCAAAATAGCCATGCTGAAAAGTCAATTTCAAAATTTCAAAATGAAACCAAATGAAACAATCAATGACATGTATTCACGGTTTCAAACTATTCACCATGCACTTATTGGGTTAGGACAAAAGTATTCTGATTTTGATGTTGTTTCAACAGTCCTACATTCTCTGACTAATGAATGGGAAGGAAAAGTATTAGCAATTGAAGAAGCTAATGACCTTTCCGTCATGAAGCCAGATGAATTGATAGGAAATTTAATGTCCTATGAAGCAAATTTGCAGGCTAGAAAAGAACAGAAAGAAGAAAAGAAAAATGTAGCATTTCATGTTGAGAAAGATGAAAATGAATCAGATTCTGAAGATGAAGATTTGGCGTTCATTGCTAAAGGTTTCAAAAAATTCCTAAAATATCGAAAAGCCAGTCGCTACAATAAAAGGAAACCTAGATCAAATAAACCATCTTCATCTGCTATAGAATGTTTCAACTGCCATAAAAAGGGACACATGCAGAAGGATTGTCCAGAACAAAAGAAAAAGTCAGAAAATGACAAATTCAAATATAAGAAGGACAAATCAAAGAAACGAGCCTTCTCAGTAACATGGGATGATTCAGAGTCATCTTCATCAGAAAGTGAAAGTGATTCGGAGAATGAACAAGCTAATGTTTGCTTTATGGCAACAGAAGATGAGGTACAAATTCCTACATTTGATGAATTACTTGATATTAATGCTGAATTGATAGTCAAATATAAAGACTTAAAACGTCAATTAAAAGTAGTCAAAGCAGATTTAAGTAGAGCAGAGTTTGAACGAGATATGTTAAAAGATGAGAAGAAAATATTAGAAGAAGAACTTGAAAATATTCAAGAATCATCATCTAATGTTGACTCTCAAATATCTCTTTTGAGTCAAGAAATAGAAGCTCAAAAAGAGAAAAATAATGCTCTCATTACTGAAAATCATGAACTTAAAGCAAAAGTCAAAATTCTAGACCTAGAAAAAGCTAGTTTACAAACAAAGTTTGATGACATTACTCAAAATGTTTCTAACTTTAACAAAGGTCGAGAAAATTTGACTAAAATCATTAAAAGTTCACAATCTATTTCAGATAAACAAGGTTTGGGATATAACAAACATGAAACTAAGAAACATCTTAGAAATAAAAGGAAGAAGAAAGTACAAAAAACTGAAGCTAAGAAAAATCTTAGTTTATTATATTCCAAACCAAAACCAGGTGTGAAATTTCAAAAGAGAAATGTCAAGACTATCAAAATATGGGTTCCTAAAACAAATAATAATTTGATTAGGAACAAATACATTCAGCAATTCATGAATAATGTACATTTTAATAACAATTATATATATAAAGGGGATACCGGACCCAAATGGGTTTGGACTCCTAAGACCTAACTCTTAGGACCCTATAAAAAGTGGGTACCATGAACTTAATTCTATTTTTTGCAGGTCCCACTGAAGAAAAGAGGAAAGTGGATATTGGACAGTGGTTGCTCAAAGCATATGACGGGAGACAAGAGCTTATTAACAAATATTAAATACTCAGATGGTGGCTCAGTCACTTTTGGAGACAATTCAAAAGGTTATATCATCGGCAAAGGCGATGTGAGCAATTGCGGTACATCTAACTTACCTCTTATTACTAATGTCATGCTAGTTAGAAATTTAAAACACAATTTACTTAGTATTAGTCAGTTATGTGACAAGGGTTTTATAATTTCCTTTTCAAATAATAAGTGTAGTATTTTAGATAAAGACCATAATTTGGTTTTTGAAGGTTATAGAGACAGAAATATATATATTCTAAATATGAATATTAATCATAATTCAGATATGTGTCTTGTGGCTAATGACAATGATCCATGGCTATGGCACAAACGTTTCTGTCATATAAACTTCAGAACTATTGACAAGCTAGCCAAAAACAATCTAGTTAGAGGACTACCCAAAATGAGTTTTAAAGTTAACAACATTTGTGATGCATGTCAATTAGGAAAATTGACCAAATCATCGTTTAAATCCAAGAAAGTCATATCAACATTACAACCACTTGAGTTACTGCACATGGATTTATTTGGACCTACTAGAGTTCAATCAATAAATCACAGTCAATATGTGCTTGTAATTGTTGATGATTTCTCTCGTTATACATGGACAATTTTCTTAAAAAATAAAAGTGATACTTTCGATCATTTCAAATCTTTCGTCAAAAGAATTCAAAAATCAAAAGGGATTAAAGTTAAAAATATAAGAAGTGATCATGGCGGAGAGTTTGAAAATAATGAATTTGAACATTTTTGTACAAAGAAAGGTATATATCATAATTTTTCGTTTCCCAGAACTCCACAACAGAACGGAGTAGTAGAACGAAAGAACCGAACTTTACAAGAATGTGCAAGAACATTATTGAATGGAACCACCTTACCAAAACATTTCTGGGCAGAAGCTGTCGCAACTGCCTGTTATGTTTTAAATCGTGTGTCCATAAGACCTCTTACCAAGAATACTCCTTATGAATTGTTTAACAAAAGAAAGCCCAAAATCTCATACTTCAAAGTTTTTGGTTCCAAGTGCTTTATTTTAAATACGAAAGACCAGCTTGGAAAATTCGATCCAAAAGCCGATGAAGGAATATTTGTCGGTTATTCGGAACGAAGTAAGGCCTATCGGATATTTAATAAACGAACCAAAACTATTGAAGAATCACTTCATGTCTCTTTTGATGAAATTTATCAGCATCCTCACACAATATCAGATGATGACGAATCAATAGTCATTGATAATCCAATCATCTCAAATACTGATTCTGACTCAGAAGTAATTATTGAGAATACTCCTCAAATATGTGAATTACAATCACCACCAAGAATATTAAGAGACCATCCGGCCCAAAATATAATAGGTGAAATAACATCACATGTCAGAACAAGGAGTCAACTCAATCAAATGGGTCATGTCGCTTTTCTCTCAAATATCGAACCCAAGAATCCAAAAGAAGCTGCTACAGATGATTACTGGATCATTGCCATGCAGGAAGAACTAAATCAGTTTGAGCGCAATGACGTTTGGGAACTTGTTCCGAGACCAACTGATCAGTCAGTAATTGGTACTAAATGGGTCTATAAAAATAAGGCTGACGAACAAGGAAATATCACCAAAAATAAAGCAAGATTAGTAGCACAAGGATACAATCAGGAAGAAGGTATCGATTATGAAGAAACTTTTGCACCAGTTGCTCGACTAGAAGCTATTAGAATTCTATTATCTTTTGCTTGTCATCATAATTTCAAACTTTATCAGATGGATGTCAAAAGTGCTTTTCTCAATGGATTTATCAAAGAGAATGTCTATGTCGAACAACCTCCTTTATTCGTACATGAAAAATATCCTGACCATGTGTTCAAACTTAAGAAAGCTCTGTATGGTTTAAAACAAGCACCTCGTGCTTGGTATGAACGATTACGTAGCTATCTTATTAATTCAGGATTTGAAATAGGCAAAGTCGATCAAACTTTGTTTATTAAACATTCTCGAAAAGATATTCTGGTTATCCAAATATATGTAGACGATATCATCTTTGGTTCAACAAACGATAAACTCTGCAAGGAATTTGCAAGTATTATGACCAAAGAATTCGAAATGTCTCATATGGGAGAACTATCTTATTTTCTTGGACTTCAAATCAAACAACTTTCAAACGGTATTTTTATCAATCAAGAAAAATACTGTGAAAATCTTATCAAACGCTTCGGATTACAAAATACATCTGGTAAACCAACTCCTATGAGTACAACTACACATCTTGAAAAAGATGAAAGTGGTAAGAATGTTGACCAGAAATTATATCGAAGCATGATTGGTTCTCTTCTTTATCTTACAGCTAGTCGTCCAGATATATTAATGAGTGTTTGTTTATGTGCTCGTTTTCAAGCCGATCCAAAGGAATCACATTTACGAGCAGTGAAACGTATAATTCGTTATCTTAATAATACCAAAGATTTTGGTCTTTTCTATCCAAAAGAATGTCCATTTGAATTAGTATCATATAGTGATGCTGATTTCGGTGGCTCACGAACAGATAGAAAAAGTACAAGTGGTACATGCCATTTTATTGGAAAATCACTTGTCTCTTGGTTTAGTAAGAAACAGAATTGTGTTTCACTATCAACATGTGAAGCTGAATATATATCAGCGGCTCTCGCTTGTACTCAAGTACTATATATGCAACAAACACTTCAAGATTTTGATATTCATTTATCAAATTCTATTATATACTGTGATAACACAAGTGCTATAAATCTTTCTAAAAATCCAGTGAATCACTCTCGAACTAAACACATTGATATCCGTCATCATTTTCTTCGAGATAATATTGAAAAAGGAAATATATGTCTTGAATATGTCCATACTGAAAATCAATTAGCAGACATTTTTACTAAGCCGCTGCTCGAATCTAATTTTATTAGATTACGAAGAGAGCTTGGTTTAATTTCAAGAAAAAATCTTGACTAAGCAATTACTAATGTACACCTTCTCTTTTGGTTATTCTCTTTAATTATAATTTTTTTGTTTAAACTAAACTAATGTCTTTTCTCCTAGTAACCGTATCTTTTACTTAACCTATTTTTTATATTAAATATTAGCCATTGCTTTATTTAATGGTTAAAATCTATTTACTCATTTTATAAATTCAGTTTTAAAAACAAAGCTATTTTTAGATTTACAATAAAATTTCTGCTTATATTTTCGTGGTTAAAAGTTATCATTAACTCACATCCATAAGAGTATATATAAGAAACTTATATATATAAGCTTGCAAAAAAATTTTATTTTGTTCATCTTTACTTCTTATCTAACCATAATACTATATTCAACTTACACTATGGCTCATATTTGTGACAAATGTGAGCAAGAATCTCACATTTCTATTACAAGCTCTGAGTCGGACGAATATTATTCTCCTACTACTCCAAAACAAAAATCGAGCTGTCATCATCAATGCTCTTATATGTCTGATAAAACCCCAAATTCAAAACGAGTTAAAAGGACACTATTCTATTCTCCTCGAACCAAAGCTCAAATTGATGAGATACACCACTACCAAAAACATCAGATAGACCTTCAAAGACAACTCCATTACGGGCAAAGTCAACTTTATCACGAGCAACAACGGACATCGGCACGATTGTCTGTTTTAGAAAAGTTGGCAACATTTTTCTGCGGTTCCAACAAACATGACGTACATGAACCAATGCCGTCTAGGCCGTCAACATCTAAAAGTCCTAACTCATGGGATCGGAACTATGAAAAGAATGAAGGAGCTCAGAAACAATGGAGTCCATGGTCGAATCGTATTGAAGGAAACAACGATAATTCTAATGACGAACTTTCTCATTAGATTTATATATAGTTGTTAAATATTTATCTATCTCTTGTGTAATGATGGTTATATTTTGTATTATGTATAAAATATTATATATATATATATATAGGTTGATATATAATAAAAAACTTGAAAAAGAATCCTATATGCACAACAGACCAGGACCGGTCGACCGCCCATATTATTGCCGGTCGACCGCTTGCTCTCTGGTTGAAAACGGTCGACCGGCCAAAATTTGTAGGTCGACCGGTTACGCATTTTTCAGTTTTTTATATATAACCCTATACGTTACTTTACCCTCTACCCTCATTCACTCTCTACTCAAACTATTCTCTATCTCCAAATCACAAACCCTAGTTCCCATTCTTCAATTCCCAAATCACAAATCCTCCAACAATGGCTCCTCCTCAAAAGAAATCAAAGAAAGGAGCAATCTCTGAAACTTCATCTCATACCATCTCCGTCAAAAAAATGGCTTCAAACTCCAATTGCTATAACACGATGGAATCAAATGACAAATTACAAGTTTCATCCGGGATCTTTCATCAAATTTGATGATTTCACGGCTTACGGAGTTCGAAGGTTAGCCGATAATGCCAACATTACTCCATTGATAGATTTTTTGGCAAATAGTGTGGAGATAAATCATTTAATGATTAAATTATTTTACGCCAACATGAATCTTGATGAATATCAACCTGATAATCCAAACGGCGTCATCTGGTCTATGGTCTGTGGAAAACAAATTTTTCTTACTCATGCTAGAATTGCCTCTATACTTGGCATACCAAATCGAGGCGAAGAATTTTCATCTACCTTCTGCGAAGTTTTCACTCGAAATAGTACAAGTCATCAGTTTATAGAAGACAATAGTGATGGCACTAAGTCTATTGGACTTCGACCGACAGCAAGGTTACTTCATCGGGTCTTGATGCATTCTCTTTTTCCTAGACTTGGAAATTATGATGCAGTGTACAAAGAAAACTTCAAGGCACTCTATGCTATCTATGGTGAAATCCAAATCAATTGGGTTCACATGCTTTTTGATGAAATTCTCAAGGTAAATAATTCAACCCGGCCTCATTTCTTCTATAATGAATATATCATGAGACTTTTGTTAGCTTGTGGGGTCAATCCTCCTGATTCTGCAACTTCAACACCAAAATGCATTGATTCCATAACCATCAAAAGAATGAAGCTTCCTCCACCTTATCTTGAGATTATGCCTTTTGAAGAATGGCAACAACGAGGACCGAGAAAACAAAGAGCAACTTCCTCTCGACCTCGTCCCGATGAGGTGAAACTTTTAAGATCAAAGTCATCAACAAAAGAATCTCTTGAAACCATTGCGCGTAATCAATTTCTGCTTGAATCTCGTCTCAAGCGTATGGACTCTAAAATTGATAAGCGCTTCAATAAGGTCAAGTCGTTCTTCGGTATGCTATGGGATGCTATATCATGTTCCTCATCCACCTCTGTTCAAGCACAAGATCCAGGAAAACGTCCTGCTGCTCCAGTTTTCACATGGACATCATCTGACGAAGGCGAATCGTCTAGAGGGAACAATGATGAGGAGGAAGAGGAAGAAGATGAAGATGATGATGATGACGACGATGACGATGATGAAGAGGAGATTCGATCTGCTTCATCCTAGATTCTATTATGTTTTAGCTCTTTAAAAACATTTTTCGACACTTGTACTAAATAGTGTCGTTATTTATGCTTTTCAATTAACATTATGTTCTGTAGTAAACTCTGTTATGTCTTTGGTGTGTTAATGATTTATTTTTCTATGCTTATTATATTCATTCTACGCATATCATATTCTAGTGATCTGTTACTCCTTTTTGTCGATGACAAAGGGGGAGAAAGGGCTAACAATTGCTTGCAGGAAAGAAATCACATACTCAGGGGGAGATTCAGATTTGCAGATATATATATTGTCATCAATCAAAAAGGGGGAGAATGTTGAGTCACAAGCTTTATGAAAGTTTTGATTTCTGACAAATAAGGCGATTGATTTCTGACAAACAAGGCGATCGACAAAAACAAGGTCAATAGAGCAATATATGGTACTCTAGATTATAGGTTGATTATTTGTTGTTGTAATAGTAATAAATTTGTTAAAATCTATCCTCAAATAATCATGCATATCAAGGGAATCAATATATATACGAATAATTTATAAGTTGCATGCAGTTGCACAATTCAATGTGTAATTTAACAGGCACCGGTCGACCGGTCAATATAGGTGCGGTCGACCGTTCCTGTGTAAATTGCACAGTGAACGTGCACACATGCACATAACGTATATATATATTTGACTTCCTGTCTACCGGTCCATTTTTGACCTGTCGACCGTTTTTAAACAGAAAGCAACTTTTCCAAAAGACACTTCTCTTATCCAAAGGTTGCATCTCCTATCTTTCATCAATGATCATAACTCTTAATGGCAACTGTTCACAAAGAGTTACAACTATTTTTCTCTATATATACTCATCTAAATCATTGATTCAAACACAAGTTTTTACAACGATTTCATATATTCTTTTAATCTAATCTCTGATCTCAATACTGTATTATAAAAGCTCTAAATTATTTATTGAATCTTTGAAACTATTTCATATCCTTTGATTCAATAATATACTTTCCTTAATCTTTTCAAAACATCATATCGCATACTTTGAGGATAAGATTATAGGAAGGGTGTACTGCTAGTGACAAATCCGTGTTTTCAAGAACACAAGTTGTCAACAACAATTGTATTTGTTCTTTTGTTGAAGTCCTCTGTGTTGTAAGAGGCAAGTGTTGAAGTCCTCAGTGTATTAGAGGCGTGAAATCCCGTTCGGTTGTTCGGGTATTGTAAACCTGTTCCTCCGGGTAAAGCGAGGTAGTTAATAGTGAAAATCCAGATAGAAGTCTGGGACTGGACGTAGGACGGTGCTCCGAACCAGTATAAAAATCTCTGGTGTGATTTTTCTATTTTCTATTTACAATGCTATTATCATCTATTTCTGCATTTGTATTTTAATCCATATTACACGATCCGTGTATACTATATTAGCACATATAATTGTATACACACCGCACTTTCAATTGGTATCAGAGCACGGTCATCATATAACCGTAACACAGTTATTTGATATATTCTTGTAATATGGCAAATAACGCAAGTACTAGCACTCAAAACACCACTTACACAGAAGGGCAATCGACACAAAGACCTCCATTTTTCAATGGTCTTAACTATAGTTATTGGGCAACACGTATGTCATTCTTTATGCAATCAAGTAGCTATGATGCTTGGAATGCTACTCAAAGAGAAATAGTGAATCCAACAACTGATTATTCAGAATGGACTGTGGCTGAGAAAACGGCAGCAGCCATAAATGCAAGAGCAATAAATATGTTGTTCTGTGCATTAGACCAAAATGAATATAACCGTGTTAGTATCTGCACTACTGCATATCAAATTTGGCAAACGCTAAAAATCACTCATGAAGGTACTAACAAGGTTAAACAAGCCAAAATAGCCATGCTGAAAAGTCAATTTCAAAATTTCAAAATGAAACCAAATGAAACAATCAATGACATGTATTCACGGTTTCAAACTATTCACCATGCACTTATTGGGTTAGGACAAAAGTATTCTGATTTTGATGTTGTTTCAACAGTCCTACATTCTCTGACTAATGAATGGGAAGGAAAAGTATTAGCAATTGAAGAAGCTAATGACCTTTCCGTCATGAAGCCAGATGAATTGATAGGAAATTTAATGTCCTATGAAGCAAATTTGCAGGCTAGAAAAGAACAGAAAGAAGAAAAGAAAAATGTAGCATTTCATGTTGAGAAAGATGAAAATGAATCAGATTCTGAAGATGAAGATTTGGCGTTCATTGCTAAAGGTTTCAAAAAATTCCTAAAATATCGAAAAGCCAGTCGCTACAATAAAAGGAAACCTAGATCAAATAAACCATCTTCATCTGCTATAGAATGTTTCAACTGCCATAAAAAGGGACACATGCAGAAGGATTGTCCAGAACAAAAGAAAAAGTCAGAAAATGACAAATTCAAATATAAGAAGGACAAATCAAAGAAACGAGCCTTCTCAGTAACATGGGATGATTCAGAGTCATCTTCATCAGAAAGTGAAAGTGATTCGGAGAATGAACAAGCTAATGTTTGCTTTATGGCAACAGAAGATGAGGTACAAATTCCTACATTTGATGAATTACTTGATATTAATGCTGAATTGATAGTCAAATATAAAGACTTAAAACGTCAATTAAAAGTAGTCAAAGCAGATTTAAGTAGAGCAGAGTTTGAACGAGATATGTTAAAAGATGAGAAGAAAATATTAGAAGAAGAACTTGAAAATATTCAAGAATCATCATCTAATGTTGACTCTCAAATATCTCTTTTGAGTCAAGAAATAGAAGCTCAAAAAGAGAAAAATAATGCTCTCATTACTGAAAATCATGAACTTAAAGCAAAAGTCAAAATTCTAGACCTAGAAAAAGCTAGTTTACAAACAAAGTTTGATGACATTACTCAAAATGTTTCTAACTTTAACAAAGGTCGAGAAAATTTGACTAAAATCATTAAAAGTTCACAATCTATTTCAGATAAACAAGGTTTGGGATATAACAAACATGAAACTAAGAAACATCTTAGAAATAAAAGGAAGAAGAAAGTACAAAAAACTGAAGCTAAGAAAAATCTTAGTTTATTATATTCCAAACCAAAACCAGTTGTGAAATTTCAAAAGAGAAATGTCAAGACTATCAAAATATGGGTTCCTAAAACAAATAATAATTTGATTAGGAACAAATACATTCAGCAATTCATGAATAATGTACATTTTAATAACAATTATATATATAAAGGGGATACCGGACCCAAATGGGTTTGGACTCCTAAGACCTAACTCTTAGGACCCTATAAAAAGTGGGTACCATGAACTTAATTCTATTTTTTGCAGGTCCCACTGAAGAAAAGAGGAAAGTGGATATTGGACAGTGGTTGCTCAAAGCATATGACGGGAGACAAGAGCTTATTAACAAATATTAAATACTCAGATGGTGGCTCAGTCACTTTTGGAGACAATTCAAAAGGTTATATCATCGGCAAAGGCGATGTGAGCAATTGCGGTACATCTAACTTACCTCTTATTACTAATGTCATGCTAGTTAGAAAATTAAAACACAATTTACTTAGTATTAGTCAGTTATGTGACAAGGGTTTTATAATTTCCTTTTCAAATAATAAGTGTAGTATTTTAGATAAAGACCATAATTTGGTTTTTGAAGGTTATAGAGACAGAAATATATATATTCTAAATATGAATATTAATCATAATTCAGATATGTGTCTTGTGGCTAATGACAATGATCCATGGCTATGGCACAAACGTTTCTGTCATATAAACTTCAGAACTATTGACAAGCTAGCCAAAAACAATCTAGTTAGAGGACTACCCAAAATGAGTTTTAAAGTTAACAACATTTGTGATGCATGTCAATTAGGAAAATTGACCAAATCATCGTTTAAATCCAAGAAAGTCATATCAACATTACAACCACTTGAGTTACTGCACATGGATTTATTTGGACCTACTAGAGTTCAATCAATAAATCACAGTCAATATGTGCTTGTAATTGTTGATGATTTCTCTCGTTATACATGGACAATTTTCTTAAAAAATAAAAGTGATACTTTCGATCATTTCAAATCTTTCGTCAAAAGAATTCAAAAATCAAAAGGGATTAAAGTTAAAAATATAAGAAGTGATCATGGCGGAGAGTTTGAAAATAATGAATTTGAACATTTTTGTACAAAGAAAGGTATATATCATAATTTTTCGTTTCCCAGAACTCCACAACAGAACGGAGTAGTAGAACGAAAGAACCGAACTTTACAAGAATGTGCAAGAACATTATTGAATGGAACCACCTTACCAAAACATTTCTGGGCAGAAGCTGTCGCAACTGCCTGTTATGTTTTAAATCGTGTGTCCATAAGACCTCTTACCAAGAATACTCCTTATGAATTGTTTAACAAAAGAAAGCCCAAAATCTCATACTTCAAAGTTTTTGGTTCCAAGTGCTTTATTTTAAATACGAAAGACCAGCTTGGAAAATTCGATCCAAAAGCCGATGAAGGAATATTTGTCGGTTATTCGGAACGAAGTAAGGCCTATCGGATATTTAATAAACGAACCAAAACTATTGAAGAATCACTTCATGTCTCTTTTGATGAAATTTATCAGCATCCTCACACAATATCAGATGATGACGAATCAATAGTCATTGATAATCCAATCATCTCAAATACTGATTCTGACTCAGAAGTAATTATTGAGAATACTCCTCAAATATGTGAATTACAATCACCACCAAGAATATTAAGAGACCATCCGGCCCAAAATATAATAGGTGAAATAACATCACATGTCAGAACAAGGAGTCAACTCAATCAAATGGGTCATGTCGCTTTTCTCTCAAATATCGAACCCAAGAATCCAAAAGAAGCTGCTACAGATGATTACTGGATCATTGCCATGCAGGAAGAACTAAATCAGTTTGAGCGCAATGACGTTTGGGAACTTGTTCCGAGACCAACTGATCAGTCAGTAATTGGTACTAAATGGGTTTATAAAAATAAGGCTGACGAATAAGGAAATATCACCAAAAATAAAGCAAGATTAGTAGCACAAGGATACAATCAGGAAGAAGGTATCGATTATGAAGAAACTTTTGCACCAGTTGCTCGACTAGAAGCTATTAGAATTCTATTATCTTTTGCTTGTCATCATAATTTCAAACTTTATCAGATGGATGTCAAAAGTGCTTTTCTCAATGGATTTATCAAAGAGAATGTCTATGTCGAACAACCTCCTTTATTCGTACATGAAAAATATCCTGACCATGTGTTCAAACTTAAGAAAGCTCTGTATGGTTTAAAACAAGCACCTCGTGCTTGGTATGAACGATTACGTAGCTATCTTATTAATTCAGGATTTGAAATAGGCAAAGTCGATCAAACTTTGTTTATTAAACATTCTCGAAAAGATATTCTGGTTATCCAAATATATGTAGACGATATCATCTTTGGTTCAACAAACGATAAACTCTGCAAGGAATTTGCAAGTATTATGACCAAAGAATTCGAAATGTCTCATATGGGAGAACTATCTTATTTTCTTGGACTTCAAATCAAACAACTTTCAAACGGTATTTTTATCAATCAAGAAAAATACTGTGAAAATCTTATCAAACGCTTCGGATTACAAAATACATCTGGTAAACCAACTCCTATGAGTACAACTACACATCTTGAAAAAGATGAAAGTGGTAAGAATGTTGACCAGAAATTATATCGAAGCATGATTGGTTCTCTTCTTTATCTTACAGCTAGTCGTCCAGATATATTAATGAGTGTTTGTTTATGTGCTCGTTTTCAAGCCGATCCAAAGGAATCACATTTACGAGCAGTGAAACGTATAATTCGTTATCTTAATAATACCAAAGATTTTGGTCTTTTCTATCCAAAAGAATGTCCATTTGAATTAGTATCATATAGTGATGCTGATTTCGGTGGCTCACGAACAGATAGAAAAAGTACAAGTGGTACATGCCATTTTATTGGAAAATCACTTGTCTCTTGGTTTAGTAAGAAACAGAATTGTGTTTCACTATCAACATGTGAAGCTGAATATATATCAGCGGCTCTCGCTTGTACTCAAGTACTATATATGCAACAAACACTTCAAGATTTTGATATTCATTTATCAAATTCTATTATATACTGTGATAACACAAGTGCTATAAATCTTTTTAAAAATCCAGTGAATCACTCTCGAACTAAACACATTGATATCCGTCATCATTTTCTTCGAGATAATATTGAAAAAAGAAATATATGTCTTGAATATGTCCATACTAAAAATCAATTAGCAGACATTTTTACTAAGCCGCTGCTCGAATCTAATTTTATTAGATTACGAAGAGAGCTTGGTTTAATTTCAAGAAAAAATCTTGACTAAGCAATTACTAATGTACACCTTCTCTTTTGGTTATTCTCTTTAATTATAATTTTTTTGTTTAAACTAAACTAATGTCTTTTCTCCTAGTAACCGTATCTTTTACTTAACCTATTTTTTATATTAAATATTAGCCATTGCTTTATTTAATGGTTAAAATCTATTTACTCATTTTATAAATTCAGTTTTAAAAACAAAGCTATTTTTAGATTTACAATAAAATTTCTGCTTATATTTTCGTGGTTAAAAGTTATCATTAACTCACATCCATAAGAGTATATATAAGAAACTTATATATATAAGCTTGCAAAAAAAATTTATTTTGTTCATCTTTACTTCTTATCTAACCATAATACTATATTCAACTTACACTATGGCTCATATTTGTGACAAATGTGCGCAAGAATCTCACATTTCTATTACAAGCTCTGAGTCGGACGAATATTATTCTCCTACTACTCCAAAACAAAAATCGAGCTGTCATCATCAATGCTCTTATATGTCTGATAAAACTCCAAATTCAAAACGAGTTAAAAGGACACTATTCTATTCTCCTCGAACCAAAGCTCAAATTGATGAGATACACCACTACCAAAAACATCAGATAGACCTTCAGAGACAACTCCATTACGGGCAAAGTCAACTTTATCACGAGCAACAACGGACAACGGCACGATTGTCTGTTTTAGAAAAGTTGGCAACATTTTTCTACGGTTCCAACAAACATGACGTACATGAACCAATGCCGTCTAGGCCGTCAACATCTAAAAGTCCTAACTCATAGGATCGAAACTATGAAAAGAATGAAGGAGCTCAGAAACAATGGAGTCCATGGTCGAATCGTATTGAAGGAAACAACGATAATTCTAATGACGAACTTTCTCATTAGATTTATATATAGTTGTTAAATATTTATCTATCTCTTGTGTAATGATGGTTATATTTTGTATTATGTATAAAATATAATATATATATATATATAGGTTGATATATAATAAAAAACTTGAAAAAGAATCCTATATGCACAACAGACCAGGACCGGTCGACCGCCCATATTATTGCCGGTCGACCGTTTGCTCTCTGGTTGAAAACGGTCGACCGGCCAAAATTTGTAGGTCGACCGGTTACGCATTTTTCAGTTTTTTATATATAACCCTATACGTTACTTTACCCTCTACCCTCATTCACTCTCTACTCAAACTATTCTCTATCCCCAAATCACAAACCCTAGTTCCCATTCTTCAATTCCCAAATCACAAATCCTCCAACAATGGCTCCTCCTCAAAAGAAATCAAAGAAAGGAGCAATCTCTGAAACTTCATCTCATACCATCTCCGTCAAAAAATGGCTTCAAACTCCAATTGCTATAACACGATGGAATCAAATGACAAATTACAAGTTTCATCCGGGATCTTTCATCAAATTTGATGATTTCACGGCTTACGGAGTTCGAAGGTTAGCCGATAATGCCAACATTACTCCATTGATAGATTTTTCGGCAAGTAGTGTGGAGATAAATCATTTAATGATTAAATTATTTTACGCCAACATGAATCTTGATGAATATCAACCTGATAATCCAAACGGCATCATCTGGTCTATGGTCTGTGGAAAACAAATTTTTCTTACTCATGCTAGAATTGCCTCTATACTTGGCATACCAAATCGAGGCGAAGAATTTTCATCTACCTTCTGCGAAGTTTTCACTCGAAATAGTACAAGTCATCAGTTTATAGAAGACAATAGTGATGGCACTAAGTCTATTGGACTTCGACCGACAGCAAGGTTACTTCATCGGGTCTTGATGCATTCTCTTTTTCCTAGACTTGGAAATTATGATGCAGTGTACAAAGAAAACTTCAAGGCACTCTATGCTATCTATGGTGAAATCCAAATCAATTGGGTTCACATGCTTTTTGATGAAATTCTCAAGGTAAATAATTCAACCCAGCCTCATTTCTTCTATAATGAATATATCATGAGACTTTTGTTAGCTTGTGGGGTCAATCCTTCTGATTCTGCAACTTCAACACCAAAATGCATTGATTCCATAACCATCAAAAGAATGAAGCTTCCTCCACCTTATCTTGAGATTATGCCTTTTGAAGAATGGCAACAACGAGGACCGAGAAAACAAAGAGCAACTTCCTCTCGACCTCGTCCCGATGAGGTGAAACTTTTAAGATCAAAGTCATCAACAAAAGAATCTCTTGAAACCATTGCGCGTAATCAATTTCTGCTTGAATCTCGTCTCAAGCGTATGGACTCTAAAATTGATAAGCGCTTCAATAAGGTCAAGTCGTTCTTCGGTATGCTATGGGATGCTATATCATGTTCCTCATCCACCTCTGTTCAAGCACAAGATCCAGGAAAACGTCCTGCTGCTCCAGTTTTCACATGGACATCATCTGACGAAGGCGAATCGTCTAGAGGGAACAATGATGAGGAGGAAGAGGAAGAAGATGAAGATGATGATGATGACGACGACGACGATGATGAAGAGGAGATTTGATCTGCTTCATCCTAGATTCTATTATGTTTTAGCTCTTTAAAAACATTTTTCGACACTTGTACTAAATAGTGTCGTTATTTATGCTTTTCAATTAACATTATGTTCTGTAGTAAACTCTGTTATGTCTTTGATGTGTTAGTGATTTATTTTTCTATGCTTATTATATTCATTCTGCGCATATCATATTCTAGTGATCTGTTACTCCTTTTTGTCGATGACAAAGGGGGAGAAAGGGCTAACAATTGCTTGCAGGAAAGAAATCACATACTCAGGGGGAGATTCAGATTTGCAGATATATATATTGTCATCAATCAAAAAGGGGGAGAATGTTGAGTCACAAGCTTTATGAAAGTTTTGATTTCTGACAAATAAGGCGATTGATTTCTGACAAACAAGGCGATCGACAAAAACAAGGTCAATAGAGCTATATATGGTACTCTAGATTATAGGTTGATTATTTGTTGTTGTAATAGTAATAAATTTGTTAAAATCTATCCTCAAATAATCATGCATATCAAGGGAATCAATATATATACGAATAATTTATAAGTTGCATGCAGTTGCACAATTCAATGTGTAATTTAACAGGCACCGGTCGACCGGTCAATATAGGTGCGGTCGACCGTTCCTGTGTAAATTGCACAGTGAACGTGCACACATGCACATAACGTATATATATATTTGAATTCCTGTCTACCGGTCCATTTTTGACCTGTCGACCGTTTTTAAACAGAAAGCAACTTTTCCAAAAGACACTTCTCTTCTCCAAAGGTTGCATCTCCTATCTTTCATCAATGATCATAACTCTTAATGGCAATTGTTCACAAAGAGTTACAACTATTTTTCTCTATATATACTCATCTAAATCATTGATTCAAACACAAATTTTTACAACGATTTCATATATTCTTTTAATCTAATCTCTGATCTCAATACTGTATTATAAAAGCTCTAAATTATTTATTGAATCTTTGAAACTATTTCATATCCTTTGATTCAATAATATACTTTCCTTAATCTTTTCAAAACATCATATCGCATACTTTGAGGATAAGATTATAGGAAGGGTGTACTGCTAGTGACAAATCCGTGTTTTCAAGAACACAAGTTGTCAACAACAATTGTATTTGTTCTTTTGTTGAAGTCCTCTGTGTTGTAAGAGGCAAGTGTTGAAGTCCTCAGTGTATTAGAGGCGTGAAATCCCGTTCGGTTGTTCGGGTATTGTAAACCTGTTCCTCCGGGTGAAGCGAGGTAGTTAATAGTGAAAATCCAGATAGAAGTCTGGGACTGGACGTAGGACGGTGCTCCGAACCAGTATAAAAATCTCTGGTGTGATTTTTCTATTTTCTATTTACAATGCTATTATCATCTATTTCCGCATTTGTATTGTAATCCATATTACACGATCCGTGTATACTATATTAGCACATATAATTGTATACACACCGCACTTTCAATTGGTATCAGAGCACGGTCATCATATAACCGTAACACAGTTATTTGATATATTCTTGTAATATGGCAAATAACGCAAGTACTAGCACTCAAAACACCACTTACACAGAAGGGCAATCGACACAAAGACCTCCATTTTTCAATGGTCTTAACTATAGTTATTGGGCAACACGTATGTCATTCTTTATGCAATCAAGTAGCTATGATGCTTAGAATGCTACTCAAAGAGAAATAGTGAATCCAACAACTGATTATTCAGAATGGACTGTGGCTGAGAAAACGGCAGCAGCCATAAATGCAAGAGCAATAAATATGTTGTTCTGTGCATTAGACCAAAATGAATATAACCGTGTTAGTATCTGCACTACTGCATATCAAATTTGGCAAACGCTAAAAATCACTCATGAAGGTACTAACAAGGTTAAACAAGCCAAAATAGCCATGCTGAAAAGTCAATTTCAAAATTTCAAAATGAAACCAAATGAAACAATCAATGACATGTATTCACGGTTTCAAACTATTCACCATGCACTTATTGGGTTAGGACAAAAGTATTCTGATTTTGATGTTGTTTCAACAGTCCTACATTAATTCTTTGACTAATGAATGGGAAGGAAAAGTATTAGCAATTGAAGAAGCTAATGACCTTTCCGTCATGAAGCCAGATGAATTGATAGGAAATTTAATGTCCTATGAAGCAAATTTGCAGGCTAGAAAAGAACAGAAAGAAGAAAAGAAAAATGTAGCATTTCATGTTGAGAAAGATGAAAATGAATCAGATTCTGAAGATGAAGATTTGGCGTTCATTGCTAAAGGTTTCAAAAAATTCCTAAAATATCGAAAAGCCAGTCGCTACAATAAAAGGAAACCTGGATCAAATAAACCATCTTCATCTGCTATAGAATGTTTCAACTGCCATAAAAAGGGACACATGCAGAAGGATTGTCCAGAACAAAAGAAAAAGTCAGAAAATGACAAATTCAAATATAAGAAGGACAAATCAAAGAAACGAGCCTTCTCAGTAACATGGGATGATTCAGAGTCATCTTCATCAGAAAGTGAAAGTGATTCGGAGAATGAACAAGCTAATGTTTGCTTTATGGCAACAGAAGATGAGGTACAAATTCCTACATTTGATGAATTACTTGATATTAATGCTGAATTGATAGTCAAATATAAAGACTTAAAACGTCATTTTAAAGTAGTCAAAGCAGATTTAAGTAGAGCAGAGTTTGAACGAGATATGTTAAAAGATGAGAAGAAAATATTAGAAGAAGAACTTGAAAATATTCAAGAATCATCATCTAATGTTGACTCTCAAATATCTCTTTTGAGTCAAGAAATAGAAGCTCAAAAAGAGAAAAATAATGCTCTCATTACTGAAAATCATGAACTTAAAGCAAAAGTCAAAATTCTAGACCTAGAAAAAGCTAGTTTACAAACAAAGTTTGATGACATTACTCAAAATGTTTCTAACTTTAACAAAGGTCGAGAAAATTTGACTAAAATCATTAAAAGTTCACAATCTATTTCAGATAAACAAGGTTTGGGATATAACAAACATGAAACTAAGAAACATCTTAGAAATAAAAGGAAGAAGAAAGTACAAAAAACTGAAGCTAAGAAAAATCTTAGTTTATTATATTCCAAACCAAAACCAGTTGTGATATTTCAAAAGAGAAATGTCAAGACTATCAAAATATGGGTTCCTAAAACATATAATAATTTGATTAGGAACAAATACATTCAGCAATTCATGAATAATGTACATTTTAATAACAATTATATATATAAAGGGGATACCGGACCCAAATGGGTTTGGACTCCTAAGACCTAACTCTTAGGACCCTATAAAAAGTGGGTACCATGAACTTAATTCTATTTTTTGCAGGTCCCACTGAAGAAAAGAGGAAAGTGGATATTGGACAGTGGTTGCTCAAAGCATATGACGGGAGACAAGAGCTTATTAACAAATATTAAATACTCAGATGGTGGCTCAGTCACTTTTGGAGACAATTCAAAAGGTTATATCATCGGCAAAGGCGATGTGAGCAATTGCGGTACATCTAACTTACCTCTTATTACTAATGTCATGCTAGTTAGAAATTTAAAACACAATTTACTTAGTATTAGTCAGTTATGTGACAAGGGTTTTATAATTTCCTTTTCAAATAATAAGTGTAGTATTTTAGATAAAGACCATAATTTGGTTTTTGAAGGTTATAGAGACAGAAATATATATATTCTAAATATGAATATTAATCATAATTCAGATATGTGTCTTGTGGCTAATGACAATGATCCATGGCTATGGCACAAACGTTTCTGTCATATAAACTTCAGAACTATTGACAAGCTAGCCAAAAACAATCTAGTTAGAGGACTACCCAAAATGAGTTTTAAAGTTAACAACATTTGTGATGCATGTCAATTAGGAAAATTGACCAAATCATCGTTTAAATCCAAGAAAGTCATATCAACATTACAACCACTTGAGTTACTGCACATGGATTTATTTGGACCTACTAGAGTTCAATCAATAAATCACAGTCAATATGTGCTTGTAATTGTTGATGATTTCTCTCGTTATACATGGACAATTTTCTTAAAAAATAAAAGTGATACTTTCGATCATTTCAAATCTTTCGTCAAAAGAATTCAAAAATCAAAAGGGATTAAAGTTAAAAATATAAGAAGTGATCATGGCGGAGAGTTTGAAAATAATGAATTTGAACATTTTTGTACAAAGAAAGGTATATATCATAATTTTTCGTTTCCCAGAACTCCACAACAGAACGGAGTAGTAGAACGAAAGAACCGAACTTTACAAGAATGTGCAAGAACATTATTGAATGGAACCACCTTACCAAAACATTTCTGGGCAGAAGCTGTCGCAACTGCCTGTTATGTTTTAAATCGTGTGTCCATAAGACCTCTTACCAAGAATACTCCTTATGAATTGTTTAACAAAAGAAAGCCCAAAATCTCATACTTCAAAGTTTTTGGTTCCAAGTGCTTTATTTTAAATACGAAAGACCAGCTTGGAAAATTCGATCCAAAAGCCGATGAAGGAATATTTGTCGGTTATTCGGAACGAAGTAAGGCCTATCGGATATTTAATAAACGAACCAAAACTATTGAAGAATCACTTCATGTCTCTTTTGATGAAATTTATCAGCATCCTCACACAATATCAGATGATGACGAATCAATAGTCATTGATAATCCAATCATCTCAAATACTGATTCTGACTCAGAAGTAATTATTGAGAATACTCCTCAAATATGTGAATTACAATCACCACCAAGAATATTAAGAGACCATCCGGCCCAAAATATAATAGGTGAAATAACATCACATGTCAGAACAAGGAGTCAACTCAATCAAATGGGTCATGTCGCTTTTCTCTCAAATATCGAACCCAAGAATCCAAAAGAAGCTGCTACAGATGATTACTGGATCATTGCCATGCAGGAAGAACTAAATCAGTTTGAGCGCAATGACGTTTGGGAACTTGTTCCGAGACCAACTGATCAGTCAGTAATTGGTACTAAATGGGTCTATAAAAATAAGGCTGACGAACAAGGAAATATCACCAAAAATAAAGCAAGATTAGTAGCACAAGGATACAATCAGGAAGAAGGTATCGATTATGAAGAAACTTTTGCACCAGTTGCTCGACTAGAAGCTATTAGAATTCTATTATCTTTTGCTTGTCATCATAATTTCAAACTTTATCAGATGGATGTCAAAAGTGCTTTTCTCAATGGATTTATCAAAGAGAATGTCTATGTCGAACAACCTCCTTTATTCGTACATGAAAAATATCCTGACCATGTGTTCAAACTTAAGAAAGCTCTGTATGGTTTAAAACAAGCACCTCGTGCTTGGTATGAACGATTACGTAGCTATCTTATTAATTCAGGATTTGAAATAGGCAAAGTCGATCAAACTTTGTTTATTAAACATTCTCGAAAAGATATTCTGGTTATCCAAATATATGTAGACGATATCATCTTTGGTTCAACAAACGATAAACTCTGCAAGGAATTTGCAAGTATTATGACCAAAGAATTCGAAATGTCTCATATGGGAGAACTATCTTATTTTCTTGGACTTCAAATCAAACAACTTTCAAACGGTATTTTTATCAATCAAGAAAAATACTGTGAAAATCTTATCAAACGCTTCGGATTACAAAATACATCTGGTAAACCAACTCCTATGAGTACAACTACACATCTTGAAAAAGATGAAAGTGGTAAGAATGTTGACCAGAAATTATATCGAAGCATGATTGGTTCTCTTCTTTATCTTACAGCTAGTCGTCCAGATATATTAATGAGTGTTTGTTTATGTGCTCGTTTTCAAGCCGATCCAAAGGAATCACATTTACGAGCAGTGAAACGTATAATTCGTTATCTTAATAATACCAAAGATTTTGGTCTTTTCTATCCAAAAGAATGTCCATTTGAATTAGTATCATATAGTGATGCTGATTTCGGTGGCTCACGAACAGATAGAAAAAGTACAAGTGGTACATGCCATTTTATTGGAAAATCACTTGTCTCTTGGTTTAGTAAGAAACAGAATTGTGTTTCACTATCAACATGTGAAGCTGAATATATATCAGCGGCTCTCGCTTGTACTCAAGTACTATATATGCAACAAACACTTCAAGATTTTGATATTCATTTATCAAATTCTATTATATACTGTGATAACACAAGTGCTATAAATCTTTTTAAAAATCCAGTGAATCACTCTCGAACTAAACACATTGATATCCGTCATCATTTTCTTCGAGATAATATTGAAAAAAGAAATATATGTCTTGAATATGTCCATACTGAAAATCAATTAGCAGACATTTTTACTAAGCCGCTGCTCGAATCTAATTTTATTAGATTACGAAGAGAGCTTGGTTTAATTTCAAGAAAAAATCTTGACTAAGCAATTACTAATGTACACCTTCTCTTTTGGTTATTCTCTTTAATTATAATTTTTTTGTTTAAACTAAACTAATGTCTTTTCTCCTAGTAACCGTATCTTTTACTTAACCTATTTTTTATATTAAATATTAGCCATTGCTTTATTTAATGGTTAAAATCTATTTACTCATTTTATAAATTCAGTTTTAAAAACAAAGCTATTTTTAGATTTACAATAAAATTTCTGCTTATATTTTCGTGGTTAAAAGTTATCATTAACTCACATCCATAAGAGTATATATAAGAAACTTATATATATAAGCTTGCAAAAAATTTTTATTTTGTTCATCTTTACTTCTTATCTAACCATAATACTATATTCAACTTACACTATGGCTCATATTTGTGACAAATGTGCGCAAGAATCTCACATTTCTATTACAAGCTCTGAGTCGGACGAATATTATTCTCCTACTACTCCAAAACAAAAATCGAGCTGTCATCATCAATGCTCTTATATGTCTGATAAAACTCCAAATTCAAAACGAGTTAAAAGGACACTATTCTATTCTCCTCGAACCAAAGCTCAAATTGATGAGATACACCACTACCAAAAACATCAGATAGACCTTCAGAGACAACTCCATTACGGGCAAAGTCAACTTTATCACGAGCAACAACGGACATCGGCACGATTGTCTGTTTTAGAAAAGTTGGCAACATTTTTCTGCGGTTCCAACAAACATGACGTACATGAACCAATGCCGTCTAGGCCGTCAACATCTAAAAGTCCTAACTCATGGGATCGGAACTATGAAAAGAATGAAGGAGCTCAGAAACAATGGAGTCCATGGTCGAATCGTATTGAAGGAAACAACGATAATTCTAATGACGAACTTTCTCATTAGATTTATATATAGTTGTTAAATATTTATCTATCTCTTGTGTAATGATGGTTATATTTTGTATTATGTATAAAATATAATATATATATATATATAGGTTGATATATAATAAAAAACTTGAAAAAGAATCCTATATGCACAACAGACCAGGACCGGTCGACCGCCCATATTATTGCCGGTCGACCGTTTGCTCTCTGGTTGAAAACGGTCGACCGGCCAAAATTTGTAGGTCGACCGGTTACGCATTTTTCAGTTTTTTATATATAACCCTATACGTTACTTTACCCTCTACCCTCATTCACTCTCTACTCAAACTATTCTCTATCCCCAAATCACAAACCCTAGTTCCCATTCTTCAATTCCCAAATCACAAATCCTCCAACAATGGCTCCTCCTCAAAAGAAATCAAAGAAAGGAGCAATCTCTGAAACTTCATCTCATACCATCTCCGTCAAAAAATGGCTTCAAACTCCAATTGCTATAACACGATGGAATCAAAAGACAAATTACAAGTTTCATCCGGGATCTTTCATCAAATTTGATGATTTCACGGCTTACGGAGTTCGAAGGTTAGCCGATAATGCCAACATTACTCCATTGATAGATTTTTCGGCAAATAGTGTGGAGATAAATCATTTAATGATTAAATTATTTTACGCCAACATGAATCTTGATGAATATCAACCTGATAATCCAAACGGCGTCATCTGGTCTATGGTCTGTGGAAAACAAATTTTTCTTACTCATGCTAGAATTGCCTCTATACTTGGCATACCAAATCGAGGCGAAGAATTTTCATCTACCTTCTGCGAAGTTTTCACTCGAAATAGTACAAGTCATCAGTTTATAGAAGACAATAGTGATGGCACTAAGTCTATTGGACTTCGACCGACAGCAAGGTTACTTCATCGGGTCTTGATGCATTCTCTTTTTCCTAGACTTGGAAATTATGATGCAGTGTACAAAGAAAACTTCAAGGCACTCTATGCTATCTATGGTGAAATCCAAATCAATTGGGTTCACATGCTTTTTGATGAAATTCTCAAGGTAAATAATTCAACCCGGCCTCATTTCTTCTATAATGAATATATCATGAGACTTTTGTTAGCTTGTGGGGTCAATCCTCCTGATTCTGCAACTTCAACACCAAAATGCATTGATTCCATAACCATCAAAAGAATGAAGCTTCCTCCACCTTATCTTGAGATTATGCCTTTTGAAGAATGGCAACAACGAGGACCGAGAAAACAAAGAGCAACTTCCTCTCGACCTCGTCCCGATGAGGTGAAACTTTTAAGATCAAAGTCATCAACAAAAGAATCTCTTGAAACCATTGCGCGTAATCAATTTCTGCTTGAATCTCGTCTCAAGCGTATGGACTCTAAAATTGATAAGCGCTTCAATAAGGTCAAGTCGTTCTTCGGTATGCTATGGGATGCTATATCATGTTCCTCATCCACCTCTGTTCAAGCACAAGATCCAGGAAAACGTCCTGCTGCTCCAGTTTTCACATGGACATCATCTGACGAAGGCGAATCGTCTAGAGGGAACAATGATGAGGAGGAAGAGGAAGAAGATGAAGATGATGATGACGACGACGATGACGATGATGAAGAGGAGATTCGATCTGCTTCATCCTAGATTCTATTATGTTTTAGCTCTTTAAAAACATTTTTCGACACTTGTACTAAATAGTGTCGTTATTTATGCTTTTCAATTAACATTATGTTCTGTAGTAAACTCTGTTATGTCTTTGATGTGTTAATGATTTATTTTTGTATGCTTATTATATTCATTCTACGCATATCATATTCTAGTGATCTGTTACTCCTTTTTGTCGATGACAAAGGGGGAGAAAGGGCTAACAATTGCTTGCAGGAAAGAAATCACATACTCAGGGGGAGATTCAGATTTGTAGATATATATATTGTCATCAATCAAAAAGGGGGAGAATGTTGAGTCACAAGCTTTATGAAAGTTTTGATTTCTGACAAATAAGGCGATTGATTTCTGTCAAACAAGGCGATCGACAAAAACAAGGTCAATAGAGCTATATATGGTACTCTAGATTATAGGTTGATTATTTGTTGTTGTAATAGTAATAAATTTGTTAAAATCTATCCTCAAATAATCATGCATATCAAGGGAATCAATATATATACGAATAATTTATAAGTTGCATGCAGTTGCACAATTCAATGTGTAATTTAACAGGCACCGGTCGACCGGTCAATATAGGTGCGGTCGACCGTTCCTGTGTAAATTGCACAGTGAACGTGCACACATGCACATAACGTATATATATATATATTTGAATTCCTGTCTACCGGTCCATTTTTGACCTGTCGACCGTTTTTAAACAGAAAGCAACTTTTCCAAAAGACACTTCTCTTCTCCAAAGGTTGCATCTACTATCTTTCATCAATGATCATAACTCTTAATGGCAACTGTTTACAAAGAGTTACAACTATTTTTCTCTATATATACTCATCTAAATCATTGATTCAAACACAAGTTTTTACAACGATTTCATATATTCTTTTAATCTAATCTCTGATCTCAATACTGTATTATAAAAGCTCTAAATTATTTATTGAATCTTTGAAACTATTTCATATCCTTTGATTCAATAATATACTTTCCTTAATCTTTTCAAAACATCATATCGCATACTTTGAGGATAAGATTATAGGAAGGGTGTACTGCTAGTGACAAATCCGTGTTTTCAAGAACACAAGTTGTCAACAACAATTGTATTTGTTCTTTTGTTGAAGTCCTCTGTGTTGTAAGAGGCAAGTGTTGAAGTCCTCAGTGTATTAGAGGCGTGAAATCCCGTTCGGTTGTTCGGGTATTGTAAACCTGTTCCTCCGGGTGAAGCGAGGTAGTTAATAGTGAAAATCCAGATAGAAGTCTGGGACTGGACGTAGGACGGTGCTCCGAACCAGTATAAAAATCTCTGGTGTGATTTTTCTATTTTCTATTTACAATGCTATTATCATCTATTTCCGCATTTGTATTGTAATCCATATTACACGATCCGTGTATACTATATTAGCACATATAATTGTATACACACCGCACTTTCAATTACTTTTCTACAAAATGAGTTCTAATCATAGAAATATCAATCTCCCATTTTATTCCATATACATATTCTCAAAACATACTTCTTTTTTTCAAAAATCATCTTTCATTATTTTCCTTCATAAAGTGAACCTTTAATAGAAATATCCAATTTCCACTTTATTTCATCATATATTTCACAAAATATACTTTTCATTTCCAAAATCATTTGCAGTTCTTATCCTTAAATTTTTAATATCAGTTCCATTCAACCCGTACGATGTACACATATCATCCGTATGCAATATCAAATCTGTTCGCTCACTCGATCACACAATTTCTCTTTTGAACTAGTATCGTCCACCTGACTTCCTAGTGTAGACTCAGATCTGGTTTCTTGATCAGAAACCATCATTCTCCTTGCATAGTCATAACTATGATAGATAATTTCCAGAACCAATCAAAAATCCATATCTAGGTTTGCCGTCGAAAATCGAGTGAAAAATTCCAACTCGGTTTGATATACTATCTCGAAATTCTGTGCTCAAATCTGGATCAAATCACTAGGCGAATAGAATAATATACGTATATCCTACGTATCTATCTTCATTGATTATTAGCTAAATCAATTTCTCTTTTCTATTCACATTCCCTTAGATTCTTATTCATTTACTCACAATTGCCTCAATCCCCATTTGGATTATCACCTCAATTCTTATCTCAAATGGATATTTAATCGTAAATAGTTTGCACTATGACCAGCTTAAATTTAGAAAATAGCTTGAAAAGTTAAAAATAGATAAGTAGTTGAAAAATAATCATTAGTTTGTAAAATAACTGTAAAATAGTCAAGTAGTTATAAAATAGTCCAATGGTTATAAAATAGTTAAATAATTGCAAAATATTTGTAAAATAGTAATTAGTTATAAAGTAGTTAAAAAAATAGTAATTAGTTTATGAAACAGTTGTAAAATTGTTGTAAAATAGTTAAATAGTTCCAAAAGTAATTATAAAACAAGTATAAGATAGTTTTGGGTTTGAAAAGAAAAGTTGTATAGTAAATAGCTAGGAAAGATAGATATAAAAATAGTTTATATTAAAATAATTTATTTGAAAATAGTTCAGAGCCAAATTATTCAATTCCCAACCTCCATTTCCAATCAATTGCCAATTTTCAATAACTTTCAATTTCAATTCAAATTAAGTTAACTTCCATTCCCATCCCAATTTCAAATCAACTTCCCTTTTGAATTGAACTCATTCAACTTCAATTTTATTTCAAATTAATCTAATTCAAATTTCCCATTTGAATTTTAAACTTTTCCATCTTCAATCACAATTCTAATTAATCCAAATCAAATTCAATTTGAACTAATTCAATTTAAATCTCAACTTTAAACCATCTCGAATTATATAAATTCGATTTAAATTTTAAATTATCTTTATTTGTTTATAAACTTATTTCTAGGTTCAAATCATAGTTCAAATCCCTTTTAAACAATTTAATCTTTGAAATCCAATTTATTACCCACTTTCAACTTTGAAACTAATTCTTAACAATTTTAATTTGTAAGTTAGCCTTTAAACATTTAAATCCTAAGTTCGAAGTGATTTCATTTTCTATTTATATCTGCAATGGATATAAAATATCACAATCCATTTCTTAATTTATTTAAACAATCTGATTTACAGTTCCATAGATTATTAATAACAATAGGATGATATCAGGATAAGTCAAGGTAAATAAACATCCAAATTATCCAAAACACCAATCAATATCATCCATTACCCATTTCCAGATCTCATCCATTTGAGATCACACATAATTCATATCTCAAATTAACCCATTTCAAATTTCACTATGGGTTTTTACATCACACGTTAGGGAAAATCAAAACTCATCACTTTAGAGTTTATTCCAATTATACATATTTATTTCCTTTACACACCAAGTTACTTTAAATTTTAAACCACCTTTGGTTTTAAATTCAAAATAAATTCCTCTAAAATTTTCCAAACATTTCTTATTTTAAAATAAATCACATTCAAAATAGTCTGAATGATATCATTTCTTTTAACATTTTGAAAACAATTTCAAATGTTCCTAGACTTAGGATTCAAAACTTCACTATTTAAAACCCACTTCAATTCATAAGTTATACTCATCTAAAACTTTCCTTCCTTAAAACTTTTTCATTTTGCTTTATCAATGTTTACTAGAAAACAACATCCCATTATTAAACACAATAACCATTCTATTTTCGGGTTTGAAATTAATTCTAATTCAACTTATTTGTAAGGTTCATTCTATTCAATTCCTATTTGGATGTATATATACCACTTAAATTCTTATTCAATTACAATATCCAACAACCAATTATTGCTTTTTACATAAAATGTAAGCTTGTATAATTCATTAAAACCATTTTTAAAACCCTTATATAAGAAAATAAAAAGTACTCTCTCATATATATCTATACACTAAACTCATTCTAGGGTACCACTGACCCAATCCTTAATGAGTAAACCCAACAGAGCCAAAGTTCTCGCTTAACCTTCTGCTCTGATACTAAATGTAACGACCCGAAATTTTCAATCCCAAAAATTCCAGATAGTTAGGAAAAGAAGAAACAAACATGAGAATTCCACATTCGCAGCGGATCAAAATATAATATCAAATAAAATAACAGTTGTACAAGGAAAAACTGTATCAGTTAATTTACATCAATATATTAGAGTTACAACATTACACAATCACTGGAACAGTTAAAATAACTCGTCCCAGATAAATAACAATATATCATAGTGGAATACACTCCATACGTTCCTGCCATCCAGCTCACCTCCTGAGCTCGAGAACGTTCTTACCTGAAAATATATAATATTCGGTCTGACCCGAGCATTACATTAAAGTAACACTCGGGTTAGGCTGGAAACCAGCATGAGTAAACTCATCTAACATGAAATTTCAAATGCATAGAACTTATTTAAAACCCGGGGTAACACGTTCATCACTACAGGTTCACAACTTGTTATAGTACCCACTTATATTCACAAATCAATCCCTAAGTACCTTTACTTAGTTTAAATGGTCCAGTCATTTAAATTGTTCCATTTCAGCCGATTGATTTCACATATCAATCTAAAAGAGTCATTGTACGTTACAAATCGAAGTGGGTTCGGGTATTTACTGATACCCGACCTCGATCTCTTCGAATTCAATACCATCTTAACCCAAGTTATTTAAGTGAAATACAATTCAATTTTAAATACAGGATGTCACTTTTTACACATCAATTCATCATCGATAGATAACCACATTATCATTGTCCATTCAAACATATCATATCATAAAATATTTCATATCAGAGATAACAACCAATTCAAGGCATTTACCATCATTCAATCATTCATAAGCAAGATTGATCACTTCCAAAATTAATTTAATTTTTCTCTAATTAAATTTATTACTAACTTTAATCACTTAGATTACCTTTACTTAGCATTAATTAATTACAAACCAATTAATTAATCATTTAATTATCCATCTTAATTAATCACCCTTGACTAATTATCCTTTAATTACAATAAGTAATTAATTCTTAATTAATTACACAAATTAATTAACCTTCACCTATCACATTAAATAATCCCTTAATTACTCTTATAAAGTAATTAACAATGATTTATTGAATTTATCCTTAATTAATTACTCAAATTAATTATCCTATAATCACTTACATTGATTAATTATTCTTTAATTAATCACACTTATTGAGTAACTAACCCTTGATTAGTTTCCTTAATCAATCAATCCTCAATTAATTACACTAAGTAATTAATCCTTAATTACTTCCATTAAGTAATTTCCCTTCAATTAATTACTTTCATTAAGTAAATATCTCATTGGTTAATTATCCTTAATTAATTAACCTTTTATTATTAATTAATTTAACCTTTAATTACTAATTAAATTAATTAATCCTTAACAAATTTATCTTTTAATTACTTACCTAAAGCAATTATCATTTAATCAACTACTCTCTAATTACTTAATTAATTTATCTTTAATTACGAATTAATTAATCTCTTATTAATCAACTCATAATTAATTAAATTAATCAACTGCCCTTTAAAATCATTAATTAATTAAATAAATAAATTGCTCCTTAATTACTTTATTAATTTAATTAATCCTTAATCATCCAAAGTCTAAATTAACCTTAAGATAAACCATTTACCTTTATTTAGTTTCTTAATTATCATAATCATATTAAAAACATTTATCTTTATAATTAACTTAATTAAATCATTTAATTTAATTTTAAAATAACTTAAGCATTTCACAAATTTAAGTTAACAAATCATATAAACTTTTAACCAAATAATTTTAAAACATTTATCATATACTCAGTTTAAACTGAATTCATTTTAAATTTTAAAACTTGTTTATATTTAAAACTTGGAAGTTGTTTTAAATTTAACTTTGGGTCCAACCTGTATAGTACTCGAGCCTTAACCCGAGAAAACACCTTCCCTTTTTTTTTTCAAAACTTAGTTAAGTTTTAAAGATTTAAACTTGGAAACAACACACACACGAAACTCCCGAAGACCCACCCGAGCCAAACTCCTCTTCTCGAGACCTACTCCGAGTCACCAACCTCCTTCACAAATACTGACATAACTTCGACGTGCACGTGCACCGTCGGTAGACGGAGCACCGACCATCACCGCCGCTTCCAACATGTCAGCGTCCACTGCCCTAAAGCGTTCGACCACCCAGATCTTCATTGCGAACCCCAAATCAAAATTTAGCACCCTCAAACCCATCAGGCAGAAAGTCTGATCACCAAAACCACATGACACCACCCAATTCCGATCACCGGAGTTCACGTCATCCTGCCTGGAGCTACATCGAGTCCCCTATCTCTCTTCCTTTACGACCAGCCTCCTCCTAAGCTACGACAACGGTGCAGCAACCCACAAATCAACCTCGACCCAAAAACCCAATTAAACCCTACATGACAATCTCCCGCCGCCACCATGGATGATAATTCCACTTTGCACTTTTGCTGAGACCACCAGACTCCCACCTACCTCCAGTCAAAACCCCGACCACCCAAGTGCTATCCGATCATCAGAATTTACTTGAAAACCATATTCTGGTCATCCCTAAAATGCTCACAATATAAGACACTAAAAATCCTAAGTTTCCTTTTAAAAAACATAGATTTCAAAATTGATTCAAATTATATATCTGAATCAGCAAATTAAAATGTTTGGTTTTTAACATATTTTTAAAAATCTATGCTATTTTCTTGAGTTCAAAAGATTCCCAAACCTATTATGCTTGAACCTATTTTTACATCTTAATTTATGTATAAACAAACATATTTGGTTTGAAATCCAAGGCCTAACAGTAATTAGTTAAGGAGATTTTGAATTTTTAACAAGATTTAAACCCTGAAACTAAGAACAGAGTTGACACAGAAACATCAGACATGCACACTTCTACACAATCATATATATAGAAAATTCAATTCACTTATATATATACATGCAAAGAAATCTTCATCATAGAAATTCACATGCAACATATATTTATCTACTTAGGCTTTTTAAATAATTGTTTACTCACATGTGATGATGGGTAGAGAGTGTGAAACAGTTTGAAACTGGAAACTTTGTTGTGACTGAGATGATTTAGGCTTGAAACATAGATGATCAAAACTTGATTTCAGGTTGAATAAGTTGGAAGTTTGATAACCTTTGGAAAAGATTACTAGTTGAAGCTTGTTTTAAATCTGAGAAGGTTGCTTTGTTATGGTGATCATTGGTTTTGAAATGTAAACAGGCTTTGGGGTTTTTCTCTTGAGTTTTAAAAATGGTTTATAGGCTTGTTTCTGGTTTGTAAAATAGTTTTACAGGGTTTTAGTTTTCTTGGCTTTGAAATGAGAAGATAGGAAAAGAGATGGGAAAGAGGAGTAAGGAGTTTATATAGTGTTAATTAAAATTTATTTAAAATTAAAGAAAATAAAACAAATTAGTGAAACTTGTTAAACTAGTTAATATTTGTCATTTCATATTTTAATCTCATTATACATATACTTAACAAAATTTTAAATTATTTTTAAATGTAAATAAAAAGCTTTTGTATTTATTTAACCATTTAATAAACACTTCCTTAATATAATTAAAGTTTTTTTAAGGAAAAATAATATAAACACTTCTTATTATTAACAAAAATCTTATTCATATATTTTTAAATCCAAAATATATTTAAGATATATACTTCTTTTAAATTCCAAATTTAAATCCAAATTCAAATTCAATTTAAAATCCAATTTAATCAATTCATATATGTGTGTGTGTGTGTGTGTGTATATATATTAAACAAACACAAATTCAATTTGTAAATTTTAAGTAATTGTATTAGGAGATTACCAAATAAATATCTATGTAGATATAAATATATATTATGAGATTTAACATACATATAAGTATTTTAGTGAATTTAATCCGGTTAATTGCCGATTAACAGATGTCTAAAAATCCGAGTTATCACAATATTTATGAAATATTTAGTAATAAATTTTTTATTTGATTTTTAAATATCATTAGTATTTAACGAAATGTGCATATATAAATGTTACGTATAGGCTTATCGATATATGATATCGACTAAATATTTAAATTAGATTAAAATAAAGTAAATACTAGATGAGTTTGGGAAATTTAGAGGCCCTTCTTGCCTCTTTCTATTGCCAACTAAAGGGGTGAGAGAAAGTGTTTTCAATTTCGAATTGAAAAGGCAAGAGAGTAATTAAAGGAAGGAAAAATATCTCTTGCCTTTAATTATCTTTTATTGCCTCCTTAAAAGATTTGATCCATCAGTTTTTCAATCTTCCTCCATTATAGAATAGCCGAAAATTTCTATTAGCGTCAAAATTGGTCACTAACATCCAAATTCAGATGAAAGCACCAAATCACAGTCATAGATAACAGATAGATTGTATGTAGAGAATATAAATATGAAGAATAACAATAATTAAAATGAAAACAGTAAAGACACAGAATTTATAGTGGCTCGGCTAACTCCGACCTACGTCCACTCCAGTAATTTCCTTTTTATTGTTGTAATAATTGATTACAGTTACAAAATGGTAGACTAGCCTTACTCTTAGAAAATAGAAAGTTAGAGAGCAGAAGAGAAGAAGATCCCTTTTCTGAACCCCGCACATGTTGTATTTATAGACAAAACCAGGTTGTTGGGCCTCCTGAGTAGTTTGGGCACACCAAGGCCATAGCCAAACCCTACTTTATTATGCCGACCGACCCTGAGCAGTTGGTATGCCGAACGAGGGAAGGTACGTCGAACAAGGGGATGTATGCCGACCGAGGGGAGGTGCGCCGACCGAAGGGATGTATGCCGACCGACCCTGAGTAGTTGGTATGCCGAACGAGGGAAGGTGCGCCGAACAAGGGGGTGTACGCCGACCGAGGGGAGGTGCGCCGACCGATGGGATGTATGCCGACCGACGGGAGGTGTGCCGATCGAGGGGAGGTATGCCGATCGACGTCCAATGCCGAGCGACTTTCAATGCCGAGCGAGGAACCGGCATCCAATGTCGAATGACTTCCAATGCAGAGCGAGGTACGATGCCGAACGGCATCCAATTCCGAGCGACTTACAGTGCCGAGCGAGGTATGATGCCAAACGACATCCAATGCCGAATGACTTCCAATGCCGAGCGGCAATGCCGAGCCGCAACCAAACGACCATCCTGAACTTCCATACCTCAATCGGATATTGCCATGCCGAACGACCAAACCACAAGGTCGAACTCCAAACACTTCGAACCACTTCATTCCGGCCGAACGACCTCTCATCTATCCAAGTGACCATCATCCATTTAAACCGAATCCATCATATTTCAGCCTCGATAGTCGTGAAGTTGTTTTAGTTAACTCCGCATGTCCGTGGTTTGTAAAAAGGCGGGTTAACACTTGCCCTCCATGTTAACCGGTACCTTGGCCCGACTACAAAATGATAGTTGAAGATATTATTATTAGCACTAGACAAGGTTCTGACCAAGAAGAGTCTGGTAGCATACGGGTTTGATGCAGTCAACATGTTTGACATTTGGGCATGATTCGGAAAGCACGGTTCGGCATACATCTCTCGGTCCAGATGGCTCGGCAAGCCTCGTTCGGCACAATGTCTCTCTCGGCATACAAGTGCCGTTCGACATAATTTTATTTCAATTCACTTGGTAGTCGCTGCAGGCAGTTCTCGACCGGCATCCCTTGCTCGGCCATTGTCTTTCGGCATACCTGGCTCGGTGCACAGAAGCTACTACTTACCACGGGACGAGATACCTTGTTCCTAGGCTCATGAGGGAAGTCCAACCCATCTTCGTCTATAAATAGAAGGGCATTGGCGCAGTGAAATGGACCTTGGTCCGGGAACATTGGGGAGACTCTGCCATTTTTTATATTCTCCTCTTTTTAATTCAAACTTGTATTCAAGTGATTGATTTACGGATTGTATCTGTATTCAAGTAATTAAGAAAGCAATAAAGATTAAACTTGAAGTGGACGTAGGCAATTACGCCGAACAACTATAAATTCGATGTTCTCGTTTTTGCTGTTCTTTTTGTATTGAATTACACTATTCTTCTGTTCTAATTTACTCTCTTCATTAATCTCTCTACATAACTCTACTCAAGGGTGTTAGTGACCAATTCTGGGCTAACACTCCAAAACATGCCTTGCTGTTGGAAGGTGTGTTTTGTACCTCAAATCCTATATCCAAAGTCCATATCCCTTTCGTAACCATATTATCAAATCCATGACCTCTCTGGGTTTAACCTTGAATCTATAGACCTTGTCGGGTCGTGTTGTCCTGTTCCAGCCTTGACCTTCCTGTCAAGGGATTTTATGTTCTCCGACCTCAGCACTCTGGCCAAGGAATTTTTCATTCACCGGCCTCGGCACTCCGGCCAAGGACTTTGATATTTACCAGCCTCGGCTCTACGGCCAAAGACTTTGATCTTCACCGGCCTCGGTACTCCGGCCAAGGGCTTTGATATTCACCGGCCTCGGCACTTCGGCCAATGACTTTGATATTCACCGGCCTCGGCACTCCGGCCAAGGACTTTGATATTCACCGACCTCGGCACTCCGGCCAAGGACTTTGATATTCTGTCCGAGCCCACTCCATCGCTATCCAGCGAAGGGACTCGTAACTTGTGATCGCTGCCCTGTCTCTCCGGTCAGGACAGTAATCGCTAATCCTGAATTGTTTTAATACAATGATCCAAATCCAATTAGAAAATCAAAAATCAAACATCCAAACCAAAATGGCAAACTGAAAAACCAACCAAACCAGGAGTTCAATCCAAACTCCAAAATCATACCAAATAAAAGTAAACGTCCAAAGTACGAAAGAGAAAACCAAAGTTTGCAGAAAAACAGAAAGAAAACATGACTTCGTAGACCTAAGCAGCACGACCTTTCGTCATCTCAGAGCACGCTTAGGGACCGTCCTCGATCTCGTACGTGTGTAAGTGACCTAGCCATATTACTTTAGGTACTATTACTTTTTCAAAACCATAAAACCATTCAGTTTATAACAAGTCGGCGCTGACCGGAACTAGTGCCACCATCGCTAGAGGTTGGTGGTAGCCGCTTCCGTTCCACTACTACAGCTCGATTCCTTATGTATTGCTGTAGATGTCCATTCCTTACATGCTCCTCGATGATATCCCTCAAATGCCTGCAGTTGTTTGTGTTATGCCCATCCAGCTCATGTAATAGGCAACGCTTTCCCGATGCCCGCTCGTATTCAGAAGGCTCTCTCCTTGTCGGCCGCTGATACTGGAGGCGCCCTCGATTATCCAAGTAAATCCTTTCTAGAGTCTCGGTTAAATCTATGTAACAAGAAAACTTTGACTCCTTTCGAGGTTTCTTCGAAGTGCCACCGTTGCCATTTGTTTTCCTTTTTCCTTTATCATCTTTACTTGGATCCTCGAAGGGTGAACCTCCACCCCTCATGCATAAGCTTCAGCCTCTCTCCTTACTCTCTCAGCCTGCGCATCCTCCTATCTTAGGAACCTTTCCGCCTCGTGGTAGAACTCCCCGAGATCCCTTGGTAGGTCCCTTTCCAACGATATCTTGAAGTCCGAATTATCCGCGATTCCCGAGACTACTGCCATTAAAACCATTGATGGATCGAGTTGATCCACTAAGGCTACTGCTGCGTTGAATCTAGTTAAGAAGTCCCTGAGTGATTCCCATTTCCATTGTCTCATAGATGTCAGAGTCATCACGTTATTGGGTCTGACTATGTGTACCCAAAATTGTCTCATCAACCTTTCGTATCAGCTCTGTCCATGTGCCGATAGAACCACTCTTCAGCTGTCTGAACCACATAGCTGCGATATCCGACAAGAACAATGGGAAACATCGAGCCATGACCTCGTTCGATGCCCCAGTACCTCCATATGCCTCATGTACCTTGTCAGGTGAACGATGGGATCCGTTCTTCCATCATACATGTCCAACGTTGGTAGCTTAAAGTCCGGTGGATTCCTAGCTTGTCTGATAGTAGGAGTAAAGGGACTCCTATTCACATCCTCCAAGTCTTTGTTTACCAACCCACCTCTCACTGCCCTTCTGACCATCTCCGCTAATCTGTCGTTGTCCCCGAGCTGTAATCCTTGTCCGTTGCATCTAGTCTCCCCCCCCCCCCCCCCCCCCCGAGTTCACGAGGTAGTATGCCCCCAAGTCTAGATCCATCCAAGTTGACAGTCGTCCGCTGATTGGAGGCTGCCCCTGTTGAGCCATTCCCTCCACTTGTTGGTTGAACGCTTCTGATACAGCTCCACGGATCTAAGCTACTGTGTTTCCTGCTTGTGCAAATTCCTCGAGAAGAGCCTGCATCATCTCCTCTTAACATTGCTTCCATCTCGTCTTTGGTGATGTAGATGGATGCTTGACCTGCTCCAGCTCCAGAGGAAGCCTCTTGACTTCCCTCCTGATTGCTTCTTTCCGTCACTTGCTTTCTTGTCGATGGCCTAGCCATTGCTTTCTACAATCTAAATTCCTAGTTCCAACATCCCCAAGTGCTTGCGTTCTCAGTGAAAGCACAAAAATGTTAGCGCCAAAATTGGTCACTGCCATCCAAATTCAGATGAAAGCACCAAATCACAGCCATAGATAACAGATAGATTGTATGTAGAGAATATAAATTTGAAGAATAACAAGAATTAAAATGAAAACAGTAAAGAAACAAAATTTATAGTGGTTCGGCTAACTCCGGCCTACGTCCACTCCAGTAATTTCCTTTTTATTGCTGTAATAATTGATTACAGTTACAAAATGGTAGACCAGCCCTAGTCTAAGAAAACAGAAAGTCAGAGAGCAGAAGAGAAGAAGATCCCTTTTTTGAACCCCCATACGTTGTATTTATAGACAAAACCAGATTGTTGGGCCTCCTGAGTAGTTTGGGCCCACCAAGGCCATAGCCGAACCCTACTTCATTATGCCGACCGACCCGGAGCAGTTGGTATACCAAACGAGGGAAGGTGCGCCGAACAAGGGGATGTATGCCGACCGAAGGGAGGTGCGCCGACCGAGGGGATGTATGCCGACCGAGGGGAGGTGTGCCGATCGAGTGGAGGTATGCCGACCGAGGGGAGGTATGCCGATCGACGTCCAATGCCGAGCGACTTTCAATGCCGAGTGAGGTACGATGCCAAACGGCATCCAATGCTGAACGACTTCCAATGCTGAGCGAGGTACGATGCCGAACGCCATCCAATGCCGAGCGACTTCCAGTGCCGAGCAAGGTACGATGCCGAATGACATCTAATGCCGAATGACATCCAATGCCGAGCGGCAATGCCGAGCCGCAACCAAACGACCATCCTGAACTTCCATACTTCGACCGGATATTGCCATGCTGAATGGCCGAACCACAAGGTCGAACCCCAAACACTTCGAACCACTTCATTCCGACCGAACGACCTATCATCTATCCAAGTGACCATCATCCATTTAAACCGAATCCATCATATTTCAGCCTCGATAGTCGTGAAGTTGTTTTATTTAACTCTGCTTGTCCGTGGCTTTGTAAAAAGGCGGGTTAACAATTTCCATTACATCCATGGCTAGGAAATCCCAAAAAAAAACTCAAACAAAATCCAATTAAAAAGGTGGTTTTTGTCTCTTGATTCGTGCAAAATCCAAAGGTTGATTAAGTTGAATCAGTGGGCTGTGGAATTAAGGATCTTAAGGCTAAATAAATACCAGAGGAGGAGTGAATGATGTTTTCTAACTTTTGTAAATCATTTTAAATTTCTTTCTAGTTTAATGTTAAATCACAGGTTTTCAACACGGAGTTATATCATCAATCAATCACAGCTGCAAACATTAATAAAATAAAAGCAGTAAAGTAAAGTAGAGAGTTTGAGGGATGACACCAGGGATTTTATAATGGTTTGGGTTTCTCCTGTATCCAGTCCCTTGCAATTGCTTGTATAGATTTCATTTCAATGCCAATCTTTAAACGGATAGAAGGCAAACCCAATTACAATCCCGATTCTGAGGCTATGAGATGCACCATCTTGATTTTTGGGGCGCAGGTTAGACCCACTTGATTTGGACGGACTACAAGCATACCCGCTCATATTTTTGGGCTACTAAGCACACCTAATTTATTTGAACATGCTACATTCACACTCAAATAAATGCAAACAAAGTTTGATGGCTTGTCCAAAGGCAATTTCTTGAACCTTGAATATAATGAATCATATAACCTCTTGGACAACACTTCGATCTTTGATTTATAAGAGAAATGTTTTCAAAACAATAAGAGAGTAATATTGAATCAATACACAAAAGTATGAATTGATACAATTTGATTTTGAAGAGAATTTTTTATATTTTCAATGGAGATTTTAAGAGAGTGAGAAGAGGGAAGAAAACAAGATAGCAACTAATGAAAAATTCATCTGAAACCTCCTATATAGTGTATAAACAGACATGTTCGTTAGCGAAGAGTTACGACGAATAGACACTTCGATTTAAAAATTGAAAAACTAAATTGCAACATGTATCTCGACATACCTAGTATACATATGTCAACATATGTATATGTCATTTTTGAAAAAAAAAAAAATTTGTAAAACATTTAAAAATATCATGCTTTGTAAAATGATTTGATATTTTGTAAACTAATCTAAACATAGTTTATAAATATTTTAAACTTTGAAAAATTTTGTAAAATATTTTTAGACATATTTGAAAATTTTATTTCACTTAAAAAAATAAAAGATAGAAAAATAAGAGATAGAGATCAAAGATTGCTACTAAGGACTTTAACAATATTCTATGACTCCATATACTATATTATAGTCTTGAGATCTTCATATCCTGGTCATTATACTCATGAGGCTTCATGTCCATTCTTTGAGTCTATATACTATACAGTCTTCGATTCAATACCTATGTAATATAATATCCTTCACTATATACTTTATAAATTGACAAAACATTAGTATCCATATTTTATATGAATGTATATTGTTGTTTATTAAGGTTGTTATCATCAAAATCAATAGCTGAGATATTAACAGTCTCCCCCTTTTTGATGATGACAACCTTTAATATATTATATATATAATATGATATAACTCCCCCCGAGTTAGATAACTCCTCCTGAATATATGCATATATATATATATATATATATATATATAATATTTTCTTCCCCTTTGTCATTAATAAAAATAGGTGAAAAACTAAAATCTCCTCCTGAATCAAATACTTAAAGACTATAGATTCAAATCAATAACTAAGTTAAAACAATATGATTATGTTGATGATATATGATGATTATATGATATGAAATTCACAATTTTATATTAAGCACAATGATGTGAAATTCACAATTTTATATTAAGCATAATGATGTGAAAATCACAATTTTATATTAAGCATAATGATATGAAATAATGAAAACTTATAAAGTAAATTTTATTTATCCAAGTCAAACTATACATAAACAAATCCAATTCATATGTACAAATCAATCCAAACCAAATCAAACTAAAACACACAAATCCAAATAGCGAACCAAAATGCACACAACACCAATCTAATCTAAACAAAAGAAACTATTACGTACAATACCTAAATCTATGGTTTTCTTTTAATTGTGGCGGACTTATGGATGGGGCAAAAAGGATTGTGAAGACAAAAGTTTACTTTTGTACAACGAGATTTCCATCTCTATCGAAGCATACTTCGCCCTTACATTTGACTTCATCATCATCTTCTTCCTTTTCCTCTTCTTCCACTTCTTCCTCTTTATCATTATTTGGATTGTAGATGACTAGATTAGGATTGTCCTTCTCTATTACAATTGGATTTGTTGGATTATCCAATAGATATTCCTGGAGATGGTGAAGAATCTACCCTTGCTTCTCTTGTTCTTTCAACAATCATAGTTGAAAAACCTCTATTTCTGAAGTATATTGAGTATATGCTTCAGATCATCTTCAATCTTAGTGACCTTGGCCATGGTGGTGGTTTGGAAGGAGCCTAGTGTTGGAGTTTGGAACGAAAATGGTGCAACCTCTTCTCCTAGGTGTTTGGATCTTAAGGAATCCATGAATTTATTTTTATTCAGAATTTACAAAAGGAGGAAGATAGAAAAATGAGATTTATTTTGAAATTTCATGGTTATATAGTTGTATTTTGAATCTTGAATTTAGGAGGGAAATCTGTTTTATGAATTTTCCAGGATATGTGACATATATGATTAGGGTATGTTGATATATGTAGTGTAATTTTGATATTTCATTTTTCTTTTAAAGTTATAGTTTTTATTATATTATACATTTATATTTTAGAGATAGAACATATGCCTAACTCTCGTCTAAGTTTAGTAAAACATGTTTAAGTTGATGATTTCGTTAAAATATCAGCTATTTGATTTTCAGTATTTACAAATTCAAGTGAAATTACTTCTTTATTTATGTTATCTCTTAGAAAATGACGTCTTATATCTATATATTTGGTTCTAGCATGATGTGTTGGAATTCTAGGTAGATTTATCGCACTAGTGTTATCATAGTATATTGGTGATTTATAACTTTTAAACCAAAATCTTTTAGAGTTTGTTGATATAAATTACTTGTGAACATGCTAATACAGCTGAAATATATTCTTATTTGGTTGTAGATGAAGATGCAGAATTTTGCTTTTTTCTAAACCAGAAAACAACGGAGTGTCCTAAAAGGTAACAAGTTCCACTTGTACTTTTTTGATCTGATTTGCGTCCAGCATAGTCAATATCACTATATGAATTAAATCGAACGAATCTTCCTTTGGATAAGAAAGTGCATAGTCTAAGGTATTGTTTACATATCTTAATATTCTTTTTACTAATTTAGAATGGTTTCTTTATATTGAGATTGATATCTTGCACATAGACGGGGTCTAGTAGCAGTTATATAGAGTAATGATCCTATCACACCTCTACATAATTTTTGATCTACGTCTATTGAGTTTACTTCTTTATTCAATTTCTCATTTGTCGCCATAGGAGTTAGTTTTCCACTAGTATTTGACATACCAAATTTCTTGACTAAGTCTTTGGCATATTTTCCTAAGCTTATAAAAATTCCATTATCTAATTGCCTTATTTGTAGTCATGATAGTTTCCCATTTGACTAATTTCAAATTTCTTAGTCATTATATTTGAAAATTCTATATTTAGCCGTTCATTTGTTGATCCAAAAATAATATCGTCTACATATATTTGTACAAGTTGAATATCATTACTATTTCTTTTAATAAATAGAGTACTATCTACCTTTACCATTTCAAGATTAGATTGTAATATATAGGATTTTAGTCTATCACTTACTGTAAGAGCTTATTTTAGACCATATAAAAGCTTTCTTTAATTAATAAATGTGATTAGATAGTTTTTCATCTTCAAAAAGTGCGGGTTGTTCTACATATACGTCTTCTTTAACAAATCCATTTAAAAAAGCATTTTTGACATCCATTTGAAACAATTTAAAGTTATTATGGTTTGCAAAAGCAAATTAAATTTTGATAGCCTTTAATCTGGTTACAAGAGAAAAAGTTTCATCAAAATATATACCTTCTTATTGACTATAATCTTGAGCAACTAAACATATTTTATTTGTTATAACTCTTCCTTGTTCATTCATTTTATTTCTATACACTCATTAGTTCCTACTACAGACTTATCTTCAAGTCTTGGGATTTATTCTCAAACATCATTTCTGGTAAACTGATTTAGCTCTTCTTGCATAGCAAGAATCCAAGAATCATCTACTGATGCTTCTTTTGGATTTTTAGATTCAATAGTTGAGATAAATGCAACATAACTCATTTTATTTAATTAATTTCTTCTTTTTACAATAGATTCTATATTTCCTAGAATAATTCCTATAGGGTGATCTTTCAAATATTTTGTCCGTTTATTTGGATGTAAATTTTCAGAGTTATTATTACATTCATCGTTAATGATTTCATTATTTGTAATTTCATTAGTTTTATCAATATTTTATTATTCACCAAAACCGGAAGTATTGAATTCATAATTCTCATCAAATGAAAAATGTATTATTTTTTCAATGGTGTTAGTTCTAGTATTGAAAACTCTATAGCTTTACTTCAATTAATGTAATCAATAAAAATTCCTTTATCTGATTTAGCATTATATTATCTTTTGTGTTTAGTATAAAACATCTACTACCAAAAACTCTAAAATAAGATATTTTAAGCTTTTTATTATAAAATAATTCATATAGAGTTTTGTTAATTAAAGGTCATATTAAAATTCTATTTAAAATATGACATGCTGTAGCAACTGCTTTAGCCCAATTTTTTTTAGGTAATTCACTATCATTTAACATTGTTCTAGCATATTCTTGTATAGTTATATTCTTTGTTCTATAACTCCATTTTGTTGCGGTGTTCTTAGAAATGAAAAATTATGTGTAATTCTTTTCTTATCACAAAAGATTTCAAAATTATCATTTTTGAGTTCTCCACCATGACATTCCTAATCGTTTTAATATTAGTTGACATTTGATTATGAATTCTTTTAGTAAAAATTTTAAACATTTCAAAAGCTTTACTTTAAAGTTTTAAGAAAATTGTCCATGTAAATCTAAAGAAATCGTCTACAATTACAAAGACATATCTACTATGATTTATTGATTGCATTTGCGAAGGTCCAAAAGGATCTAGATAAAGAAGTTCATGAAGATGAGAAGTAGAAATCATATCTTTAAATTTAAATGAACTTTTATGAAGTTTCCCTAATTAACAGGCATCACATAAATTATTGACATCAAAAATAATTTTAGGGAGACATCTATCAAGTTCATATCTAGCAAAATGTAGAAAGGTGTTTAAAATTAAAATGACCAAACCTTTTATGCCAAATCCAAGAGTCATTAGATTCAGCCAAAAGACATAAATTATCATTGGACACTTTCATACTTAAAAATATAAATGTTATGTTTCCTAATACCTTCCTATCTTTGATATGACAATTATCCTTTTCAAACATAATTTTAAAACCCATATCACACAATTGACTAATACTAAACAAGTTATGTTTCAGATTCCTAACTAGCAAAACATTAAAAATGGTAGGAGTTTTAGATTACCGACATTGTCGATGCCAATCACATATCTTTTGAGTTATCTCTAAAGTTAATTGATCCACCATCTCTATAGACAATATCTTTTAAGATCTTCAGATTTCCTATCATATGTCTTGAGCATCCAATAACCATTTGTCCTTCTTGATTTGTGATGTTTAATTTTAAAGTGTTTGTTCTCTGTTAGCCATATAACAAACTTGTTCCTACAATTTAAAATCATATCTTTCCAAGAAATCAAGTGACTTTTCAAATCAATTAGTTTGTAATAACATATTGGTTTCACAAAACTATTTTCTACAAAAGTATTAAAAATATTTCTATCCATCTAACCTTTTCAAAAATCAAATTACAAGTTTTTGAAAACCTAGTGCTTTGATAACAAGTGTGAATTTTTGAATTATGGATCTTAAGGCTAAATAAAACTAGAGAGGGGATGAATAGTGTTTTTCCATCTTTTGTAAATCTTTAAAATTTTGTCAAGTCTAATGTTAAATCACATATTTCGAACATAGAATTATATCAACAATCAATCACAGATGCAAAGACAGGTAAAACAAAAGTAGTAAAGTAAAGTAGTGAGTTAGGGAGATGACACCAGAGATTTTACGCTACATCGGATTTTTACTACATCCAGCCTAGTACAATTTTTTGTATAGATTTATTTTCAAATGCCAATCTTTAAACTAGCATAAGGCAAACCTAATCACATCTCAATTCCGAGGTTACGAGACACACCCTCCTGAATTTCCAAGCTTAAGGTACACCCACTTGATTTGGAGGGGCTACAAGCACACCTACTCCGATTTTTGGGCTACCAAGTATACCTAATTGATTTGGACGAGCTGCAATCACACCTAAGAAAATGCAAATATAGTTTAATGGTTTGTCCAAAGAAAATTTCTTGAACTTCGGATACAACGGATCCTATAGCTTCTTGGACAGCACTTTGTTCAATGATTTGTAAGAAAGATTTTTTCCAAAATAGTAAAAGAGTGATATTGAATCAATACACCAAAGTATGAATTGATTCTATTTGATTTTGAAGAGAATTTTGTATATTTTTAATGGAGATTTTGAAAGAGTGAGAAGAGGGAAGAGAACAAGATAATAACCACTGAAAGAATCGTTTGGAACCTCTTATATAGTGTATAAACAGATGTGCATGTTCGTGAATAGTTACAACGAGTAAACACTTCAATTCAAGATTTGATAAACTACATTACGGCATGTATCTCGACATATCTAGTATACATATGTCGACATATGTCTGTCATTTTTGCAAAAACTTTTTCTTTTTAAAACATTTAAATATTATGCTTTGTAAAATGATTTTGTAAACTAATTTAAACATAGTTTATAAACATTTTAAACTTTGGAAACTTTTATAAAATATTTTTAAATATATTTTAAAATGTTATTTTATTTAGAAAAATATAAAAGACAGAAAAATAAGGGATAAAGATCAAAGATTACTACCAGGGACTTTTACAATATTATATGACTTATGTACTATACTATAGTATTGAGATCTCCATGCCTTGGTCTTTATACTAATGGGTCTTCATGTCCATTCTTTGAGTCTTTATACTTTACGGTCTTCAATTCAATGCATATGTATTATCCTGTACTATATACTATATAGCTTAGCAAAATGTTAGTATTCATATTTTATATATGAATGTATATTGTTGTTTATTAAGGTTGTTATCATCAAAATCAATAACTAATGTATTAGTAGAATCTAGGTGTTTGTTCATTATTCAAGGTGCAACTTTTTGTCTACATCCTAAGGTGACATTTAAATTTTACTTAATCATATATTAATGATGTTCATATGGTTTAAATCCTTTACATTTGTAACGACTTGTATTTTATGTGTCGAAAGATCGTAAATATTTATTTTTATTCATATGAGGTCTTATGACTCTATGATTTTGGTAACTTTTAGCTAGTGATATTTCTTATTCTTATAACTTTATCGAATGGTTTTAACACTAAAAATCTTGTAAGGCATATAACCTTTGATAGGAGCTGAACTAGGGGTTGAAACCACTTTTATTGGAAAAGGATGATGGTTTCTTTGTCTCTAGAGTAGTCAAAATAGCCTTTTGGACTTACTATTTAAGAGATATGACCACTTGAAGTTTGGATAGTTTCTGACTGGATTAACAGGTAATTAATTATGCCCAAATTAGGCCCACTATCCCATTTTTGGAATTTTTTCTAATTGGAGATGAAGGGACAGTTTCTAATCAATTCCACACTTCCCAAAACTGATCTAAACCTCCATTAACTAATTTTCAACCAAAAAGCTTCACTTTTTCATACTTTATATAGCCTAAAGGCATAATTAAGACGTGATTAACAAGGAAAATCATATGACTGCTATTTGAACCCCCTTGGAATCCATGTCTCTACTGTTCAGTTCCAAATTTGCGCTGGGTTTTAGGTAAATTTGGTACTAGGTGAGAGATATTGCTTCTCTCACTATTCTACGTATGTATATGGATATAGTTAAATTGTAGTTTTTGAAATGATTTTCAAGGTTGAAACATTTTAAAACTTATATTTAGTATTAGTGACACCTTAAAACCATATTTAAAAGAATAGTTTTAAATTTTAACTCGTTAGACATCATTTATCAACTATAATTGTCATTTTACAGAAGACCGGATCTAGGATGATTTATGCTTGTAAACTGTGTCTGGATTTACATATGCATTGCTTGGATGTTTTGTAATGATGTTTGATGCTTGTATGAATTGTTTTGATGTGTTTGCTAGTTGTTTTGTGTAGTCAAGATTACGGTGCATCATTTGCTTTAAAATATCATCAGTGTTTGAAACGTGATGTGACTTGGATATGATGTTGTTTGAAGTCCCAGGAGACCCTAAAACAAGTCGTAAGCAAATTAGAGTTGATCTGGTATCTCATATTCACTGCACCATGTTAGCAGTTTTGCAATGCAGATTGCGGCCAAATGCAATGGCTCTGAGCCGTTGCAATATTTCAACGGCCCGGATCTGTTGCAAAAGGTAAGGTAACAGCTTATAGTCTTTATAATTTAGCAATGACTCGTGGACCGTTGTAAATAGGCCTGTCAATGGTACGGATTTCGGTCTGAACTTGGATCGAACCCTCCCTATTTATGCGGGTACGGGTTTTGCCTTTTACCACCCAAGCCCAACCCATGCCCGATTCAGGTCGGGTACGGTTTTATCAAAAACCGGTCTGGTTAGGGTCTGATCCGACTATTAGTTTTTTGTCGTATCAAAACATGAGTGCGTATGTTATTTATTTACCATTTTGTTTATTTGAATGTAGATGTTTTTGCATACTTTTGTTATGAGCTTGACTACCTCACCGTCCAATTTATATGATAACATTATTTGAACACAAATTTTACCAAGGTTGCAGTTTTAAAATATGATTTTAACATAAATATTCTGAGTTAGGTATATAGTTAATACCCAGCGGGCTAAAAAGCCCGACGAACCAGGCTTGGATATTGGGTTGAAATACCCTACGGATTCGGATCGAGCTCGATTTTTAATTATTATAATTGGACTCGGGTCCGGCTTTTACAATACCGGACCGAACCATGCCCACTGACAGACAATGCTTTGGTTAAAATGTTGAGAAATTAACCCGGTGTAGAATACAAACCACCTACCCCAAATATAATACCTACCCAATCTTCCATCCCCCAAATGTGATCCACCCAATAATACCCCATGAATCGGCATGGACTACTCGCCGATGAGCGAATCCACCATTAGATGGGCCATCTACAACCTCGCTCTCAAGTTCGATCGAATCATCTTAATTCACATTGTCTCTTACAAAATCGGTAGCGATTAGAAAAATCTTTGAGCTGAAATAGGAATACATAAATACTCAATCTCATTTGTAAATCAGTCATTTAGTGGTTATATTATTTGATGCAATCAATTTAGTTAAACGATTGCAGCTCTTATTCCTTTTGGACGAGTTGAAGGAAATGAATTTAACGAAGCAGTATGGCGTGGTTTATTCCAGCTTTAACTTATTTTGATTAATTAGTGGTTATCACCTGTTTTGAAGTTCAGTTATTTTAATATTGCAAGCTACAATTCACTATGTTCTCAATCTTTTGAATGATCTGGCTTGGTAACTGTGCTTGCTTAACTAGATGGCTGGTTCAAGTACTTCAACCAAACTAATTAATCAATGAAATCAAATCAGTTTAGCATTTGGTGAGCGATTTTCTTTTAAGAACTTGAATTGAAACTTCAATTTGTATCCATAACAATCAAGTATTTAATATAAAATAACAGAAAATGTATATCAGGTTGATCACCCACTATGAAATCGTGTTGTCTTGTTTCTTTTGCTTTTACGTATTTTGTTGTCTTGTTCTCCATTGATAATCAAGTATTTAAGCACTTAAGAACAAATCGTTACAAAGATTAAAACTTCTCGAGTAACATACAAATGATTACATTCACAATCGTTTCTACTTAGTTGTGAACAGCTACATAAAGAAATTTTTTAGTGACAATAAATTTAAGTTATATTTGTATGCTTTTTTAGAATAACCATGATGAAGCTATGCTTTAATCTTGACTATTCACTAAAGATAAGTATGATTCACCCAAACGGCTTGTTTGGTCAAGCATAGATCAGTCGTAATCATATCACTTCGCAGTATGTATGTCATTTGATATCGGTGTTTGATTTTAGTCTCTCTTTTGTCTATTCAAAAGTTCAGCTTTGTAGGGGTCATTCTTATATAAGGATTAGATAAGTTTGGATGTGAAACTATTCAGTTTGACAATCATGGTTTTAGTTTAGTCCAAAATATATTGTTTTGGATCTCTATATTTGGTTAAGGGCGAGAGGTGGGGTTGAATGAAGGATCAATATGCCCAACCGTTTACCTATTGTCATTCTTCAAGGGAGAATGGCATACTATTTTTTTAATTCGCAATGGTAGAGATGGATCAAGCAATTTCATGTGATCCTTACATGACATCATTAAAACTAGAGAAAATATGCATGTTCATGACTCCAAAATTGTCAATGATTGTCACAGTAAACATTATAGATGTTATACATAATTGTTTAGATATTAATTTTGCAACACCCCATGATTTTTCAACAGTTAATTAAAAAGAAATTTAATAAATAAATAAATAATAATGCTGAAAAAGATTTTTTTTGCAAATTTAGAATATTGCCACAAAGCTCATATCGCCGGGTTCTTGGCATTTTCTAATCAATTTTCATGTATAAAGTTTTTCGATTGAAGTTCAAACGGAAGAGTTATTGGGTTTGAGGTTTTTGAATCAGAAATAGTTATATATGTATTATGGTAATAAAAGTTAACTAGTGCTAATTAGTAATGTTAATGAAACTTAAATGTTAAGAAAAGTTAACGTTAAATCAAATCGGAGAAATATATATAAAGTCAAAGTTAATTAACTGCTGCTAAAGCAAGCCACAGGTCAACCCAAGATGCACCTAGGACGACCGGTAGCGGTCGACCCTAGGCAAGGGGTGGTCGACCCGTGTGTTGCAAAAGTCGATAGTAAATTGTGGCCGAACGGCCCGGATTTATTAAATCTTTTATTAAGAGATGGGATTGGTCCTAGAGCCTATAGATACAGGCCTGGTTTCTCACTTATCTTTTCATATTTTCCGGACCATGGAGCTATACAATTCTCTTTTCTCTACAATTTTTAGAACTTTAAAATTAGTAAAACTATAATATATATACACACACACTAGTGGGAACCCATGCTTTGCACACGGCGTTATTGAATAACATAAGTAATATATTTTGGTACAAACCTGGTAAAAAAGGTACATGTGGTAAATATCAAAGTGAAAAACTTAAATGAGCGAAAGTTTTGATATTTAGTATAACAGATTCAAAAGTATTTCCAATTTTTTTTACTATTAATAAAAGCAATATTATACTCAAATTGAAAACTATCAGATATCTACCAAGAAGATATGATGCGAATAAATCAAATTTTTACTTATTATTGATTGTGTAATCAATATAACATATGGTGGTCGAATATAAAATTTAGTTTACAATCACTTTATTTATGGCTACTGTTTTAATATTCTGTAAATGAAAGCCTGTCTAATGATAAGTATTTTATCTATGTGTCTCAACCAAGATTGTTGGATGTACATGCGACGGCAAAGCCTTTAGAAGACAAACAATTTTCCAACTTTAGAAAATATATAAAATATGCTGAATTATGATGTTTTGACTGCTCAGACAACTTGGAACCTCAAGTAAACATCAAAACGTTGCATAGTGTTTTCCATTTGTATTTACTCAAAGGTAGTAACAAATTTGGAAAGATCAGACATTTTATAACTATATTAATTAATTATGAAATATCCTTGTTGACCCACTAACACTAAAATTTCTTATCTTTTACTACAACTGCCAAAAGGCAAGCATGAGTCTATAGGACCTTTTATAAAAAAGAAACCAATCCTAGGTAAGTGTCTTTGCATGCCTCCAAACTTTCCACAAAGTGGTCCTTCGTGTACTCCATAACATCCAATGTAATAGAAGACACTAAAGCCTAGGAATGTTAATTTCATTGACTTCCCTAATTTCATTTCGGCTACCCAGCTACCAAAGTTAGGGAGCATCATAATTTAATGTCCATTGAGTCATACTTGCATATGCAGTTTTTGGAAGAAGAAAAAAGCTGCAGAAAGAAGCAATGTATTTTAATGAAGAGACAACAGCTAATGTGGGACATGTTCAAAACCTACTCTATAGTCTTTGATGAAAATAATTGCACGCAAAGTTAGCTAAATATAGTTGGAGGCAAAAAGCATGGCCATTAAGATAAAGACAAAACATAGCATACGATTCAAAATTCAAGCACTTTATAACGGTACTGAACGAAATTTAAAATGTAAGAAGCATAGTAACACAGGTAAAGCTCTAACGCGCTCTAATATTTGTATCCATCTCCACCAAATGCTATAGTTCAATTAAAGTGGCAGTGTATCTCAGTTTCCTTAGCTCAAATTTTGCAAAGTATAGTAGTTAGAATTAGGGTTGTTACGGTAATGGTTACCGTTATCATTTCACAAATATCGTTACCGTACCATTTTTACTAGTAAACGAAAATAGCCTACCGTTACCGTTACCGATAGGCTGGTATACCGAAGACTGGTATATCGATAATCTGGTAACGGTTACACTGGTAATGGTAAATTACCGTTTTTCTAAAAAACGTTAGTAACATAACACGTATTCATACCATAACGATGCATTCATTATACAAATTATAGTGTTACTTGATAAAGACATAAATGAGAAAGAAGTTAAGTGTATTTAACATTATTTCACCCGATTAATAAACTAAATTTAATCATTTGTTTGGTTCTAAATGCCTATAATAAAGCATGTTACATGGATATACATGTATTATAAATTGACTGGTAAAATTACCGTAACCGCCGGTATTGAAGAAATGTTACCGATGATTTACCGTAGAAAATGGTAAATTTACCATTACCGTACCGATTAAACTGGTATACCAATTTCACTCGAAAATGGTAACCGATTGGCTGGTAATGGTAAATTTACCGTTACCATAACAACCCTAGTTAGAATACATGCAAATATAATTAATGCTCTACGAAACATCAAAGATCTTAGTTCAGTAGATCTGTAACATATTAGCATATGTTGTGGATGGTATATTCAAAATAATAATGATGTGCTTGTATATAATCAATGTGCACTTGGCACAAACAACTGTCCGTGCATGCGCATCAACGGTAGGGTAACAAAAGAAAGTGGCATAAAATTATCAGATCCGCAAAGTAAATAATGATGCCATAAAAAATCGAAGTACAAGACAACATTTCATAATGTGTATATATGAAATACAGTGTAGGGTGTGTGACGCAGCAGATTATTAACAAAGCGATATGAATCGATGAAAGTAGCAATCGGTGGATTGATGAATACCAAAAGGCTCAAATTCGTTGATCCGAAGATACCGAATTCTAGCTATCTCTAACACGTTGATCGCGCACGATACCGTGAAAGAAGATCTTCAATTCTTCAAGCGTTGATCAAGCGCACTTGATTCCGCGAATCGGCTTCAACAATCGTTGATTCGAGCGCACTCGAATAACCGAAAGTGGAGATAGGAGATTACACTCAACTACCAATTTAAGAAGAAAGCACACAGCAATCAACAAGAATTTTATTCCAAAAATCAACCACACAAAAGTTACAACGCACTCGCTATTTATAGTTTTTCACAACTGGACCTTAAGTCGTATGCGACTTACGACTCAACATAAGTCGCCAGCGACTCAACGTACACAGCGTTTTACAACCCAGTTCTAGACACGACTCACGACTCATCTTGAGTCGGCAATGACTCAACAACACATCACTCATATTACAATACATGTAAGTCGGCAGCGACTCAACAGCCTCTTCACACGGCATTACAATTATGCGACCTAAAGACGAGACGACTCACGACTCATATTACAATACGACACATACTTACATCTCAGCAGAACATAGTACATGACATACGACTCAAGGCAATTACAACACAACACTTAGGTCGTATACGACTTACGACATAAGAAGTAAACGACTCAAAGAAAACAAACAGGTTACAACACAACATCACGCAAGCGACTTAAGAACATCGACTCATCTACACATCCAGGCTTACGACTTAAGATTCCCAACGACTCAAGCTCTTAGGTCGTAACTCGTAACTCGTTAACATCCTTCTCTGTTCTCCAGTTAGGTCGTGGACGACCTAGTCCTTCAACTTCCGCTCTGTTAAGTTGTGAACGATTCAAACCCCCATTAGGTCGTAAACGACTCAAGCTTCCATTAACTCGTGAACGACTCAAGCCCGAAACCTCCTCCATTCGACCTATGGCTCTTTTATCTGGTAACTTCTTCTTACGTATTTCATTAAGTCGTAGACGACTCATGCCATCACCTTCTAATCTGTTAAGTCGTGAACGACTTATCCTTCTAGCCTGGGCTACATCATCCTCCCCTGGTTGAGAAAAATTCGCCCTCGAATTTGTAAATTCTTCTACATCAGATTGTCCATCTCCATAATATGGCACAAGATGCTTAACATTGAATACGTCAGAAGTGTATACATCCTCCGACAGCTTCAACTTATAAGCATTCTCATTGATCCGTTTCACAACTTCTACAGGACCAATTTTTCTGGCTTTCAACTTGTTATAAGCGCCTACTGGAAAACGATCCTTGGTTAACACCGCATATACCATATCTCCTTCATTAAATTCAACATTTCGTCGCTTCAAATCAGCAAATTTCTTATATTTCTCATTTGACTTTTCCAATCGTTCCTGAATGATCTTATGACATTCAGTTAATTCATCGACAAAATCAACAGCTCGTTTAACTGTCCCCTTCGGTTGTGGTACTACTGCTAAATCCAGCGGTCCCCTTGGCAAACTTGAATATACAATTTGAAATGGACTGTAACCCGTGCTCCTATTAACCGCATGATTATGTGCAAACTCTGCTTGGCATAACTTCATGTCCCAACTTTTCAGATTATCTTTCACCAAACATCGTAACAAATTTCCCAATGATCTGTTAACAACTTCGGTCTGTCCATCTGTTTGCGGATGATAAGCGCTGCTAAAGTTCAACTTCGTTCCCACCATCTTCCACAAACTTAACCAAAAATGGCTTAAAAATCTAGTATCCCGATCAGAAACAATAGATTCTGGTAAACCATGCAATCGATACACCTCCTTAAAGAATAATTGTGCCACTCGAACTGCATCCGCTGTCTTCTTGCAGGCAATAAAATGTGCCATCTTTGAAAATCTGTCCACCACAACGAATATAGAATCATTCCCCCTTTGAGTTCTCGGCAAACCCAAAACGAAATCCATGCTCATATCCACCCATGGTTTTGACGGTACAGGTAGTGGCATATACAATCCCGCATTCGTCGCAGTTCCCTTCGAAACCTGACATATATGACATCTCTCCACAAACCTTTCAACCTCTTTCCTCATCGACGGCCAAAAGTAAGATTGAGAAATCAAATGTAATGTACGATCACGGCCCACATGTCCTTCCTCGTGCAACTCTTTGATAATCCTCGTTCTCAAACTGCTATCTGGTATACATAATTGATTCCCTTTGAATAAGAAACCATCAACTAACATAAATTCATCAGTACTCCCATCCTTAACTTTCTCTACAAACTTTGCAAAGTAAGGATCCTCCTCAAACAATTCTGGCAATAATTCAAACCCTACCACCTCAACTTTCATTATAGTCAACAAATGATTCCTCCTACTCAAAGCATCAGCCACACGATTCGTTGCCCCAGATTTGTGTTTAACAACAAAAGTAAATTGCTGTAAATATGCAATCCACGATGCATGTCTCGCTGAAATCTTATCCTGCCCCTGTAAATGCTTCAAAGCTTCATGATCAGTGTAAAGAACAAATTCTTTCTGAATAGATAATGTCTCCAATGTTTAACGGTTTGAACAATGGCATAAAACTCCACATCATATGTACTATATCTCATCTTTGCCCCTGATAACTTCTCACTGAAATAAGCAACTGGCCTCCCACTTTGACTCAACACTCCTCCAATCCCAACCTTTGATGCATCAGTGTGTAGCTCAAACAATAACTGAAAATATGGTAATACAAGAATTGGTGCTGTCGTCAAAAGTTCTTTGATTCGTTCAAAAGCAACTCCTGCTTCCTTCGACCAAGAAAACTGTTTCCCTTTCATACAATCGGTAACTGGTGCCATCACGCTACTGAAGTGTGGAATGAATCTTCGGTAGAATGATGCCAATCCATGAAAACTTCTAACTTCAGTGATCGTTCTCGGCTGTGGCCAATTTCTAATAGCTTCAACTTTACTCTGGTCCACCTGGATTCCCTTCTCAGATACAACATATCTCAAAAATAATACACTTCTCGTCATAAACACACATTTCTTGGTTGCGGCATAGAATTGTTCCTCACGAACGATAATTAACACCTTTCTCAAATGCTCTACATGCTCCTCTGTGCTCGCACTATAAATCAGAATATCATCAAAGTAAACTACAACAAACTTCCCAATGTACGGTCTGAAAATTTGATTCATCACCCTCATAAATGTACTCGGTGCATTCGATAGACCAAATGGCATAACCAACCATTCATACAATCCTTCCCTTGTCTTGAACGCAGTCTTCCATTCGTCTCCCGGTCTAATTCGAATCTGATGATATCCACTCTTCAAATCAATCTTGGAAAAGATAGTAGCCCCACTCAACTGATCTAGCAAGTCATCCAACCTCGGCATAGGAAATCTGTAGCGAACAGTAATCTTGTTCAAAGCTCTACTATCGGTACACATTCTCCATGTTCCATCCTTCTTCGGCACCAACAAAGCTGGTACTGCACAAGGACTCAAGCTTTCCTAAACACGTCCCTGCTCTAACAACTCTTCTACTTGCCTTCGCAACTCCTCATGTTCCTTCGGACTCATCCTGTAATGTGGTCGATGTGGTAACACTGCTCCCGGAACAAGATCAATTTGATGTTGAATGTCCCTCAGTGGCGGTAACTCCTTTGGCAACTCTTTTGGAAATACATCTTCAAATTCTTTCAAAACTGGCTTCACTTCTTCTGGGATTTCAACCTCTTCATTACACTCTCGCCCAATCAAAAGAAACACTTCAGGCTCCTCTTCAACTTCTTTAACAAACTCTTTTAAAGATAGCAAAGTCTTCAGCTCTTCAATCTCCTCCAACTTGCTTTCTTTCTGTTGTTGCTTCTTAGGAATTAGAGTGATTTTAGTACCTTCAAACATAAAACTGTAACTATTAGCACGACCATCATGTTGCACTGCTCTATCAAACTGCCATGGTCTGCCCAACAACAGATGACACACATCCATGTCTACAACATCACACTAAATTTCGTCTTTGTATTTCTTCCCACTTGAAAAATTCACACAAGCCCTTCGACACACCTTTACTTCACCACCCTTCCTTAACCATGCTAACTTGTACGGTTTAGGATGCTTCTCAGTTTTCAAGTTCAACTTCTTTACTGCTTCTGTAGAGATAATATTGTCACAACTTCCAGCATCAATAACGAACTTGCAAACCTTCCCCAGAATAGTGCATGTCGACTGAAAAATATTGCTTCTCAACCAACTAGAATCTTCCTCTTGCTTTGGTGTAAGACAAGACCTCCTCATCATCAAATTACAACCTTCATCTCTAGACAATTCTTCTTCCTCCTCGACATAAGGTGTATTTGAACATTCTGCATCCTCACCATCTTCCTCAATCTCAGCAACCATTGCTCTCTTCTTCGACTTCGGGCATTCATTTCTTTTGTGACCCAACTCCTGACAATTATAACATTTGAAACCACTGCTACCCTTCGCCTTCTCAGCCTCTTTCACCACTGGTTTTGTAACAGGTTTAGGAACATTAGAACTTCCACTAACACCCTTCACTTGATTATTGGAATTAGTAAACACACCACCTCCACGCCTTCCTTGCTTCTCCCAAGCCAACGCTTTCTGATGTGCCTCCACCACTGACCTAGGATCAAACATATTAACCATATCCTGGATCTGCATTCTCAATCCCCCAATGAATCTAGCAGTTAGCTGTTCTTCTGTTTCCATAATATCATTCCTAGCAATGAGTTGGTAAAATTCATCAGCATAATCACTAACAGACTTCGTCCCTTGCCTCAGATTCTGCAACCTCTGGTACATAAGTGATTGATAGTTGTATGGTAAGAAAATAGCTCTCATCAACTTCTTCATCTTATCCCAAGACTCAATCTTTGACTTCCCCATTCTCTCCCTCGTAAGTTTAGTTTGCTGCCACCACGCCAAAGCTCTCCCCCTCAACCTAGTAGCAACCAACTTCACTCTTCTATGCTCAGGAACCTCCTTGAAATCAAAGATCTCTTCAACATTGGACACCCAATCAAGAAATTCTTCAGCTACCATTCCCCCTTTAAATTCAGGAATTTCCATCTTCATACCCGACTCCCATCGACGATCATCCTCTACATCCCGAAAAGAATTTCGAACTTGGTCTCGATCTCGATAATGAATGCTAGCTCTATCACCCTCTTCATCAAAATCAAATGTACGTCTATATCGATCTCGACCATTATCATCCCTTCGTTCATGCATGCTTCTTCGACTATGTCTCTCTTCATCTCTATATGCCTCGTTCTCAAATTCTCGTGAAAATTTTCTTTCTTCATGTCCATAATCATGATGACCTCTCCGTGATGAAATTGATGTTTCTCTTTTATCTCTAAAAGAATGCGGTGATACCCTCCTCGCTTCCGTAACCGATGGCGAAACTCGGTTTCCCCCATGGTTCGAGTTTGGTGATCTCCTCCTTTGAGTTTGATTCAAGTCATTCATTAACTTCTCTAATTTTCCAATGCCTTCATCAAATTTCTCATTAATACGTTGTTCCATAAGCTCGACTTCTTCTCTTCTATACAACGCTTCAACATTTTGATGACGATTAGCTCTCCTTGGTGGCATGATTAAATTTCACAACACTTCAAAATTCTTCAACACAAGACAAACAAGCTCGGCTCACTTGCAACTTGACTCGGCCTCACTTGCAACGACCCAAAGTTAGGTCGGCTCGGCTTGAACTCACGGCTTAACTGCACTTGGCTCGGCCACCTACTTCAACCCTTCAATTCGAATAACAAGGCACGGCTCCAACTACTGGCTCGGCCTCAACACTTCACCTTCAAATTTTGGCGCGCAAAATCTCACGGCCAAAATACAAACACTTTTCCAACTTTAGATCCAAAAGGAAATGGATCAAAATCTTCAAACTTGTTGCAACTTCAAAATGAACACGATGAACAACAATTTCAAACTTCAACTTCAAAAATTGGCTCCAAGTCTCGGCTTAGCTATGATTGGCTAAGTCTAGCTCTGATACCAAACTGACGCAGCGGATTATTAACAAAGCGATATGAATCGATGAAAGTAGCAATCGGTGGATTGATGAATACCAAAAGGCCCAAATTCGTTGATCCGAAGATACCGAATTCTAGCTATCTCTAACACGTTGATCGCGCACGATACCGTGAAAGAAGATCTTCAATTCTTCAAGCGTTGATCAAGCGCACTTGATTCCGCGAATTGGCTTCAACAATCGTTGATTCGAGCGCACTCGAATAACCGAAAGTGGAGATAGGAGATTACACTCAACTACCAATTTAAGAAGAAAGCACACAACAATCAACAAGAATTTTATTCCAAAAATCAACCACACAAAAGTTACAACGCACTCGCTATTTATAGTTTTTCACAACTGGCCCTTAAGTCGTATGCGACTTACGACTCAACATAAGTCGCCAGCGACTCAACGTACACAGCGTTTTACAACCCAGTTCTAGACACGACTCACGACTCATCTTGAGTCGGCAACGACTCAACAACACATCACTCATATTACAATACATGTAAGTCGGCAGCGACTCAACAGCCTCTTCACACGGCATTACAATTATGCGACCTAAAGACGAGACGAATCACGACTCATATTACAATACGACACATACTTACATCTCAACAGAACATAGTACACGACATGCGACTCAAGGCATTACAACACAACACTTAGGTCGTATACGACTTACGACATAAGAAGTAAACGACTCAAAGAAAACAAACAGGTTACAACACAACATCACGCAAGCGACTTAAGAACATCGACTCATCTACACATCCAGGCTTACGACTTAAGACTCCCAACGACTCAAGCTCTTAGGTCGTAACTCGTAACTCGTTAACATCCTTCTCTGTTCTCCAGTTAGGTCGTGGATGACCTAGGCCTTCAACTTCTGCTCTGTTAAGTTGTGAACGATTCAAACCCCCATTAGGTCGTAAATGACTCAAGCTTCCATTAACTCGTGAACGACTCAAGTCCGAAACCTCCTCCATTCGACCTATGGCTCTTTTATCTGGTTACTTCTTCTTACGTATTTCATTAAGTCGTAGACGACTCATGCCATCACCTTCTAATCTGTTAAGTCGTGAACGACTTATCCTTCTAGCCTGGGCTACATCAGTGTGTATGCACTAATTTTAAACGGTGCATAGAATTACCAATGAGAAAAGGAACATAAGATCAACAAATACATGTCTAAGCCAATTCAGTAATTGATTGACAGCAACAAACATTATCTAAATAACAAACTTAATTTATTCGAAAAAGTAATTGCAGATTGTGCCTAACATTCAGTGCATTGAAAATCAAAGTAGATAGTAACAGAGGTAAGTATGATGTTGTATCCTATGGAAGAAGCAGTTTGCGGTTGTTTCCAGTGTTGTGTAGGGAATAGCCGTGAGGCATAATAGAGTGGATAAGTTAAATTCCAGTACAGGGTAGCGAGCCACAAAGCAAGCAAGCAATTTCAAACAGGTAAATAGTGGGGAAGAGTACAGTCAATGTCATACTGCGTAAAAGTGAATATTTTGTTCAAATACAGTAGTGGTTCCTATGTTAATACTTGAACGGAATAAGCACACAATTTTTTTTTGCATTAACCATCTTGGAAAAATGACATGTGTAGACTTAAAATACATGCCTTTATCGTCGACAACTGATGATTTAGATTTTTTATGATATGTTTTCTTATTAGGTTTTTAAGGGTCTATAGAGGTAATGAATGGATCAAAATAAGGTGGCTGTACTAGTCAGGTTAGAACAATGGAAAAATCATCGGTATACATGTTCAGTTGTGTATATCAATGTATATAATGACCATATGTTAGGATAAATAGTGTACAGAAGGGTAATATAACGTACAAAATTTTAATAGAAGACGTTTACAATAGAGTTGCATAAACTCAAAGAACAGTGTTCTAATGCCATATTTCAACATGATGGCAATTAAACATAAACTGTATTAACAAATAGTGTACCTTGTAATGTTTGAAGTGGAAGAGAGAAAGATTTGATTGGCATGTTCTGATATGTTGATAAGATTACGACGTCATTTTTTTGTAAGGGAACAACAATTAATTTGCACATGTGTTCATGGTTAATATGGTTGCAATTTAATAGCACAAAATAATAATCACAACAAGAGACGATGTTTGGCATTAAAATGATGGGGTTTAATTTTTGGTTTCAAAAAATAGAGATAACCATCAAATCCTCTTATTGAAAAATTATTAAGATAAAAGAAAATACATAGCATATTTCAAATAAGGAAAAAGTAACTTAATGACCATGCAATATATATTATTGATGGGAAGTAATATTAAATTTACTTTTGTTTCACTTTTGCAAATGTTGAAGAACCTCAAATCAGCAATGTTTAAGCACTTTATCAGTGATTTTTATACTTATGCATTCAAAATAAATGAGTTGCATTGAAGAAATAAACAAAAAACTGATTATACATTGTAGCTGATTACATATACTTGAAGTACAGAAATGAAAAATAAATAGTTTGTCATATACAATTTTGGAGACTTTTCTGAAATGGAAAATTGAGAAAATGAGTTCCTACTAAAATTGGACTTCAAATTTCTTATTTCATTCAATCATGATTCCCGTCCTCTTACTTGATATTACAAATAGCTATAGTCAATTTTTCATTGTATAAATAGAATTAGTCTCATTAAGATCTGGATCTACTGATCAAGAAGTGAGAATGAAATATTATCAAGTTATCAAATTATAATCTTTTACTGGAAATATTATATAAACCCATAAAACCATAAAGAACCAAAATTTTCTCACTATGACCAACATACACAAATCCAACTGTGCGTTGCTTAATTTATGATGAACTAAAACTGGTTTATAATTGGTTGATGCACTCAGATATAATAAATATCGAAGTTGAGATATTTTCGACCTAAAGTGAAAATAAAACATGTGAAATTACACGTGTGTGTGTGTGTGTTTGTGTGTCTGTGTGTGTCTATAATTGTGTGTGTGTCGCAAAAGAATGGTCTGAAGTTAAACAGTACCCTTAAGCATCACATGTGACAATGTGGAATGTAATGGAAAGTCAAATTAAATAGTAATACTTCGTTATTGTAGAAATACTATTGAATATGTAGCATCCGTTATGGGCCAAAGTGATTAAAAGACACCGCAAACTTTTCAATGGCGACGCATATGACATAATCATTCAAGTGAAAATGTGCATCGAAGTAACAAAGACTAGAAGCAGATAAGAATTAATAAAAATATAATTGCAAAAAGTTTCTCACCTATATCTAGGTGCGACAGTAATCAAACATGCACCATGAAACAGGAACAACTTCAAACAAATTTGCCATGTGCTTTCCCTCATCATAACAATGCTACACTCCTAAAACATGAAAAACTAAAGTTTTATATCATTAATAGGAAGAAAACTCATATATAAAGGTAGAATAAGTAAAGGGAAAATATATGGTACCTTTCATCTGTTAAAACATCATGTAACATTTTTTTAAATGAAACCGTAAGGAATTAGCATTTGTAAAGTGGATATATCCACCCTCAAGTTAAGTTATTTATTGTACAGAGTTTGGAACACAGAAGCATCTTCATGAAACCACCTAGGAAAAGATTTATGAAGCAACAAATAGAGAAAAATCATTTAGTTCAGTAAAAAAAGAGTGATGCATTCCAAAGGTGAGAAAGCGCTTCAACCATAGCAGTTTGTTAATAGCATAGAGATATTATGAGGCGTAAAGGAAATAATATGTTTATCCAGTAGAGCAACGTTACGAAAAGCATCATAGTAACAAAATTACCAATCATACTTGGCCTGCAAGTATATGTTGTTATCAACACTAACCGAGTGTAGATAGAACTTGTAAACAATTTATAAAAGTAATACATGGGAGCATTTGTTTTTTGGTTTTCGATATCATTTTTGTATTACAACCGATTGGCATCGTCTAATATTTTAACAAATAAAAGAGCTGTATGTAATGAAGTACCAAAAAGCACAAATACTTTCCATTATAAATTTTAAAAGAAAATTGCATGGAGAAAATGCAAAATTGAGTACAATATTTAAAACAGCGGAACAAAGTCTACATCATAACAAAATAATAAATTTGAGCAAATAGAAGAGCAGGTTGAATTAGGTTTTCATAGAAGAAGAATAAAGAGAAAATCATGGATTGTATGGTAAAAAAATAATTGAATGCTACCAAAATCATAGGAGAAAGCTTCAAGGAAATCAACGGCAATGAATGAATATAAAGATGAAATTCATGACAATGAACCACCATGAAAGCTACAACCACAATTGGGAAGAATGTTTTTTTTTTCAATTATGCATGGGTAACATGTTGATTTGGTAAGGTCAAAGGCTCAACTTTTTGCTCCTAGTTGGCTCAATGACGTAGAAAGCAACATAGAAATGGTGGCATGGTAAAGGAATCCTTTGAACTATAGAATTTATAAACACAATAGAGGATTGTAGTTTATACACCTAAACTACAATATCGAATGTGTTAAGGTTTCTCTATAAATATAATACATTAGTATCAGCAACCCAAAAGAATTTTTTTGGCAATAAATCTTAATCTGACCTCATGACAAACATGAAAATGAACAAAAAGTAAAAGATGTTCTTTTATATAAGAAATTGGACTTCCAAATTCAATTTAGAAAAATGGTTGTCAAGCATGAAGAAGGTATCTAAAAGCTTAATATTTGAAGAATCAAAAAATTTAAAAATAGTAATAGATGTAGAGAAGTTGTACAAATAGAGTGTAAAGTGCATATCTAAATCATGTTGTGCGTAAATTTAGCTACAGACTTTGAAATTAAACCCGGTTTATTATTTTTTTGAATAGTTTTGAAGATTATAATTTGACTATTTCCATTCATGCTGTTTGACAATGACCGTGGTTATTTGCTTCATGCAACTGCAAATTGAAAATCGAAAATATATTTATCATGGTTAAATCATGTTAAGGATAGATAAAACTAACATGTTGTAATTAAAAGCAATAGATTTCCAATCTTGGAAGAAATATCAATCGTCATGTGGATGTTAATGTTAGAGCTAGGATGAAGCCACACGGTATGTATATCCATTAGCAATATTTACATGAACCCAACCAAACAAAAAATAACATAACATACAGTTATTAAGTGCGAGAATTAAGCAAAGCAATGAAAAATAAATTGAAAGAAGATTGATAGTTGGTAGAAGTCGAATCTATATATGTCCTATAACCAATAGCAGAAGAAATAAGGGAGTAAAAGCATAACTATTTTTGAAATCCGTAAGTAGCCCTTAGAGACTAAAAGCAATTTTTGTATTAACAGGGTGAGCGAGGGTGATGTATGACTAGATCACCATAAAAATTTGTGACAAAAACAAATCGTTAGTACAATCTAAAAATGGAAATGTACGAAGGGTAATACGAATATACCTTGCAACGCCATAATATTTTCCGTTCACCATTACCAAATTGCAGTGGGAGCAAAGATGCTTGCAGGCTAGGGTTTGGAGATTTTGGAAGGGAGGAGATGGTAAGATGTATTGCTGTGAAGGGGGCTGTTAGTCTTTTGGGGGATGAGGCAGAGTCAGTAGGGATGGCGACTTCGGTAGGAGGGGAGGGCAATTGTGACAGATTGGTGGTAGGTGGGATGAGGATAGTCGAAAGCGACAAAGAGGTGATGGCGATTGTTAAATGACTAGAGCCTATTATCCTGGCGATGGCAGTTGGAGGGGAGGAGGATGCGATGGAGCAATGGAAGGAGGGGAGGAAGAAGGCGATAGGTCGGAAAAAGAACAAACGAAGGTGAGTTTAGTATCTATGGCTGAAAACGTGAAAGAGTGGCAGTAAAGACCGAGGAAAAGTATTGCGCGACTCTTGAGTTTAGATTTGACAGAAAATCTAAAGAGTAATAAAACATCATAGATAGTAAAGAGAATATATATATTTAGAGACTGTTTCAGTTGCCAAAATTCTGGGGGGCTTGTGTACTCTTGAAATTGAACTGAGTATTCATATTATAGTATATATATATGTATAAGTGGAGAAAATGGGAGAATAAGAGAGGAGAATAATATGATTGATTCAAAATACAGAAACAAAGGTAAACCTTTAATCATAAACTTGAATCCAAATTTAATTCAATCATTTTTCCAAATATGTAATTCTAATAGATTTGTGCTCTTTTTATATTTTTGGATTTAAAGTAAGAGGAAGTCAAATAAAATCGGAATGAATCTAAATCTGAAGAATTAGAGCTAAAAAGGTGAGCGGAAAATTATATATTTTATAATAATATTTGATTTATATAGTTGTAGATATATTTCATTTGTACTAAGATATAAACAACGATTTGGGTATTTAATTTTGTACATGTAAGGAATTGATATAAATCATGAATGAGAAACTTAATATACGTGTAATGATTATGGATAGTATGTCTATACGTTATGGAGAACCCTAAACTTGATAGGTATCATATACATTTGAATTTGGAAAGTTAAGGGTATAAATAGTCCCTAGATTTGTAAATAACTTGCTAATGAAATCAAATTGAGATTTCAAGATTTGGTTGGTTTATATAAATTGTTGAACATAAATTATAATTGATTGTAAATTAAATTGGAATTAAACAATATTTTAATAACCTGGAATGAATTGTGTAATAATATGAATTTCTATAAATTGTCTAAAAATACAAATAAAAGTGTATTGGTTGAAATAACAAGGAATATAAAGAAAAGGAAAGAGATATACAAAATAAAGGAATCATCGTAATTTTTACTGGCTATTCCAACAGAAAAATAAAATTCATTGTTATTTCACACATAACAAAAGTTTTATTTTAAGTAATTTATAGAGAATTATGGTGCTAACAATTTCCTTTAGGGAAAGAATTAATTCTGAAGTATCAATGTTTAAAAATCCTTAGTATAACTAAAGTAATATAAGTAGGAATAATAACAATAACTGAAATGGGAAACCTAAGGTATATATTTTAAGATGTGTAGAAAAAAATGGTAAAGAAAGAAGATGCAATTAAACGAATAAGGAAGTAATAAATCTAAATAGGCAATTAAAGTGAGATATTGGTTAAAAAGGAAACGTGATATTTTAGCTAATAATATTAAACGAACGGGAAATAACAAATGACACTTAAGTCAGCAAATTAGAAATGGATAACAAATGGTAGTAAATGAAAAGAATAAATCAAAAGTAAGTTATGTAAGATTTATTTAACATCAATGATTGAGGGTAAAGAAAAGTAATAATTAAATGAATGTATACAAATTAAAATATACATATGACAGACATAAATTATGGGATATAACCCAATTACCTTAATTAAGTAAAAGATAATATATTATCCCACCTTTTAGCAAAGCTGAGATATCCAAAAATTAACTGAAAATCGATGATTACTTATTCCAAATATAGGTTATACATCGTAGGTTCACTATGGATATCGATGAATATTGTCCGAGTCCGGATCGAGCAACAATTGACAAGACATGACGAGCAAGGTCATAAAAGCTGACATTTCAAATTTCAGGTCAATCGAAGTTCATATGATCAAGATATGATCGATACAAGTTAAGAAAGATATGATGTTCGAATCCATCAAGTTCGAATCGATATATGGTTGCGCTGTTCGAATCCATCGAGTTTGTATCGATCAGATTCATGCATGTTCGAATCGAACCAGGAAGTCCTATTCATATCCATATGTTCGAATCGATCCATGAAGTCCCGTTCATATCCATATGTTCGAATCGATCCAGAGAGTCATCGCATTGGTTCTATTCGCATCGACCCTGCTCACACTCGAATTACACTGTTCGTGTCGATCTAATTCGCATCGATCCGAAACTCTTTGTTCATATCGATCCACAGGAATCATGAACCCTTAGTTCGTAACGATCAGTTGATAGATACGAACAGAATCAAGATCAATCAAGATGAACAGTGCTCCCTCCAACAGATCGATACGAGTGGACTATCGAACGATCGATATGAAACATCTCCAGATATCGGTACGAATTCATCGATGCGAAATAGAGCTACGAACCATCGATTCGAACAAGATGCAAATAAGACTCGATCAACTCGACATAAAAAGTGGATTGATCCAAAGAGTGCATGCCACATCAACATGCTATCACGTGCTTCGATCGATACGAATGGATCGATGCGAAGGATCGATTCGAACAGAACCGCACTCATATAAACGCAATCTTGCATCGATCATATCTCACAATCCACAAGTCCAAATGCAATGAAATTTTCGTAGAAGCTTACGTACATGCTAAAGAAAATTCATGCCAAGTTTCGACTCGATTGGAAAAAATCTTGATCGATACGAATTACGTTCGTATCGATCACGGATCGAGTCGAAACATCATGGGATCGATCGCGTGGGCCCACTCACATGCCAGAAGAAGTCTCCCGAAGTTTGAGCCAGATATTTGCAGGGAACACTTATAAATATACCCTTAGAGCCTATGGTAAAAGGACTTTTGGATCCTAGAAGTCCAGACTCTGCCGGAATCAAGATTACACTTAAATTCCATCATTGTATTCGAAAAATACTATTGTAATTCACTATAACCAGCAAGAACATCAATAAAAGGTTATGTTTTGAAGTGGTCGTAGGCCGGAGATAGCCGAACCACTATAAATCTCGTGTTTCTATTCATTATATCTCAATTGTTGTTCTCCGTTTTGCTTGGATCTAAGATTTGTGTTTGGATATTGTTGATTTATATTCATATATTGGCGCTTTCACGATATTCGGGTTTTGTGACCAATTTTTTCACAAACACATATAGTCCTTAGAATGGGTTGGAATGTGGGGTCGGAAATGTTACATAATAGAAACATGCCCATCACGATGGGCTACCAACAATTATATATTGTAATCGCGCCTTTTGGTTGGGCCGGGATACCAAGGAAAATGCGATATCTCACAAACGGTAAGTCAAAATGGTATGAAATTTGGAAAGCAAGTAGCTAACATCATGGTGGACCCATAAAATGATCACACCCCAAAAGGAGCAAATATGGAATGATCTTGCATATTTCCATTTTCTACTCGACTCCATGGAAAACACGATATCTCACAAACAGTTAGTCTGAAATGCATGAAATTTGGAGAGCAAGTAGCTAACCTCATGAAGCACCCATAAGAATGATCGCACCCCCATTGAAGCTAATTTGAATGATCGACACCGGTCGTTCCAATGGTGTGCAATCAATCTGAAAATTGGTTGATCAGGTCATAATCGTATTAATTTATATTGTTGTTTGTGCAAATTAATATAATTATTTCTAGAATATACACTATCATTTCATGTAGATTAAAGATTATTACACTAATATTTATACGGTTCTTCACTTGTCATTCATTATTCAATTTATAATACATAAATTTATACGCATACATTCAATGGTTCAAGGTGTAGTTAAACTATTTTTTCGTCAATTTACTTAACATTTAAAGGGGGTCATATTATACAAATTTAACTAATCAAATTTAATATCTAACTATCCCATATCAAATTCAATTGCATACTATTTATCACCTTAACATTAACAATTCAACGTCCAATATAAGCATCAACAATCAATCAATTATCAGCCAAACTGTATTATTATCGCATAAATAATTAACAGATAATGGTGTCAGATGTCACAGGTGAACTGATGCAGGTAATAACATAAATAACAGTGTAAATAACTAACAGCAGCATATTTCAATTTGTCGTTTCAACTGAAATCAAATTTATTAAATAAAAGAACATTAATCGTGAGTGAATGCTCACCGTTCGAGGCTAGAGAGAATAGATAATGAATGGTTACGAATCCAAGCACGAGTTCTAAAGCAAAGCAGGATTGACATGAATTTGACGGGCACAATATATAGCTCGGAATCGATGGAATCAAATCAACTGGATTGATGACGATCAATGGTATAAGAGATCTTACTTATAATTTTATATATAACCATATATATATAAATCAAATTCCAAATTCAAACACATCGTAAATAAAATAAATACTTAAATATTATCTTATTAAAATGAAAAATATTTACACATTTAAAATCTATATATACATATAATCAAAATCCATATCCAAATATAATAAAATCATATATACTTAAAACAGCAACTAACAGTAACCATATCATATCTTATATTTTAAAATATTTAAACTTGCTTTGCTAAAAGAAATATATTAGTTTAAAACAGATCATATAAACTCATATAATATACATATATATAGAAAGATACATCTTATTACAATATTTGGATAACATAATCTGTACCATTTAAATGGTTAATATATATATATATATATATATATACCTTTAAATCAATAGTTTAACAAACAAAATATAATAAATCAATATGTATGTATATATATATAACTTGAAGTATACAGAGATAACAAAATATGCAACTCTACATTCATACAAAATTTATATATACTAATAGATAATATATCATATAGACCTTTTTTTTAAAAATTGGTACCATTAGATATAACTTAAATCATAGAACTTACATATTTATACTTTTAAATCGAAAGTAGATTGACTTGCTCTGTGTTCCAACATATACATCATAGTATATACTCTAAAAAAAACTGTAGACTCATATTATAAATGCTGTAACATACATATACCTTAAACATAACATAACCAGAAACCAGTAAAGCTTATATAAACTACGCTTATAAAATCCAAATGTCTCTATATATATCACACTACTGATATACAACATATATAAATTGAAAAAGAAATATTATAATTAAAATTAAAACTATATAAGAAAACATATATACTGCTATAAGTATAATACTACTATATAATATCTATAAGATTTATCAGACCTCAACAGAAACATATGTGGCCATATATGCCTACATATATTATACTTATGAACCATATACACATGCATACTAGATTATTAAGATAAACCATATTTATAAACAGATAAACAATAGACTCACACAAATATATATATATATATATATATATATATATATACAAAACAACTTAAATGATTACCGAATGAACAACAGCTTGTAAAACTAGATAACTAACTTCATATATAAACTACAACATATAAATATATAATACTTACTTTATAAACACTGTAACAAAACACAACTAACTTTTACCAAAAAAATAAATACGTAAATAGATAACTAATGGAATGCATACATATATTTTTTTATACAAATATACTTTACCCGTATAAATCGGGAGAGGCTAGGTGGAAGGCACGTCAGTGGAGGAGGCAGTCGCTTTCTGCTCAACGAAAATGAAGGCTCGGCTGTCATTTGGGGCTCGAGCGGCTAAGGGGAGGAGGGAAAACGAGGTAGTGGCTGCTACAAGTGGATCAGGCTGCTTGCATGGCTAGGCGGAGCATGGGGTGGCCAACTCAGGCTCGGCGCTCGGCTGTGCTCATAGGAGCTGCTACACGTGGGTGTTAGAGATGGTCGGGAAGAGGCGGAAGGGGTAGCGGAGGAAGGCCACGTGCCTGCAGTGAAGGGTAGAGGCGAGGCAAGGATGGAAGGAGGAGGAGCAAAAGTGGCTAGTGGCTCGGTTCAAAGGCTTGTCCGCGGATCCGGGAAGTGGGCTTTGAGGGGTTACACTGAAATGGTGGTGGAGGGTGAGAGGTTGCAAGGAGAAGAGGGGCGGACTTGATGTAGGATGTTTGGGTGGTTTGCTTGGCGGAGAGGGAGGGGGAAGAAATGGAAGGTCGGTCTGGGGTGGAGTGGGGTTTCGACGGTGGAAGGGTGGCGGAGGCGAAGGAGGTGGGGCTGTGTGTCGGCTTGGGGTTTGAACTCTCGGTGGTGAAGAGCTTTGCTGGAGGGTGACGTGCATATATATGTTTCTCTTCTTTTTTTTTCAAAGGGAAAATAAACGAATGGCCAAGAAAAAATGAACCCATGCATTAAACTGAGAAAGATGAGTTACAGGAAATGAATAGTCACGAGTACTTCATAAAGTAAGTAATATAATTATTTTGAAACTCAACTCATGAAAATAGAAAAATAATGACTATTGGAAATAGAAAAAGAAATGCACGATAATCCAGAAAATATTTATTGCAGATACTGATGGCTGTTGGGTTGATCTTGTGGAAAATTGAATGGTCAAAAGGAATGTGAAATGTTCCTATCAATGTCGATGCCGCAAATAGTTTCTTCGGTCCCGCATCGAACCGGACTTCAAAACAAAGAAATGAACATACTACGGAGATCCGTACGACGAGACGAACAAAACGGCATACAAATATCAGTGGTACGATTGAATTATAAAAATTCGAATTTTCTACTAGCGGAGAATGCAGCAAAAACGCAGAAAAATAAGATCGATGGAGCTAAAGAAGTCCGAATTTGAAAAAAATGACGTCTTGCTCAGAAGATGATTTAGAATTTTTCTATATAAAAATATTTAGGTTTCGAAAATATTTTATTTTCATCGATTTTTAACTGATTAAATTGAAATAAATTTATGCAGGAAAATAATCTTCATATTTTTGGACGAAAATTTACCAGTTGCTATGTTTAACTAGAAGCATTTAAAGTATCAAATTTATATTTCAAAATTTTATCGTTTAAAATTTCATAAAATTTCAACTAAATATAAAGAAAACAAATAAAATTATTAAAATTTTACGGGTCGTTACAGAAAAAATTGCTTTGTAAAGAATTGGTGTTTTTACATTGCTATGTTAGAAATTTGAAAAAGTAGTCAACTATAATGTTGTAGCCAATAAAGTTTCACACGGTTTAAAAAAAAAACCCACCATTTGAGCTCAAAATAAGGAAGCGTGGAAAGAGGAAGATAAATGGAGAAACATATGAGCTATTTATAAGCAAGATTTCACACCTCATCATTTTGTCAAGTCACATAACTCTCTTTTAAATATATATATATATATATATATATAATTATGTTTAATCACATCAATCTTTTATATATATATAATTATGTTTAGTTGCATCACTTTCTTTATATATATATATATGTACGTACATAATTATTATGTTTAGTCACATAACTTTCTTTATATATATATATATATATATATATATATATATATATAATTGTCAATTGAAGTTGAGATGTGACAAGGGACAATGATGGTTAATGATTACAATCGAAGGTGTGTGTTGGGGGTAGTCCCACCGGACCAAGATTACTGAACCAACCCATTTCCAAAGCCTAGCTGAATCACTCACCACCGGACCAAAGCACTACCAGACCAATCCACGCCTCCACCCACTATCGAACCAAAGCACTACCGGACCAATCCACGTCTCCACCCACTACCGAACCAAAGCACTACCGGACCAATCCACGCCTCCACCCACTACCGAACCAAAGCACTACCGGACCAATCCACGCCTTCACCCACTACCGAACCAAAGCACTACCGGACCAATCCACGCCTCCACCCACTACCGAATCAAAGCACTACCGGACCAACACTACCAGGCCAGATCACGTCAGCCCAGGCCCACCAGCAGCTATAAATCCAAGACCCCTACCCCCAGCCTCACTCTATAAATAGAGGGGTAGGGGTACAACAATGTCGGATAGTTTTTGGAGAGCTCAAGCACGGATAGAACTTTCAAACAACTTTCATATACTTGTAATCAAAGCTTTGTACTTGTAATCTGAACAGTGAAAGAGAATATCACATAAAGTGGATATAGGCACATTCTGGCGGAACCACTATAAATCTGCGTGTCTTTTACAGTTTAGTCCCTGCTTTTTACATATTTGCATAAATAACCCAAATCACTAAGAACAACATAAAATCGACTAAATCATACGACTTGGAGGTGTTAGCCCATTTTTTGTGCAAATATTTTTGGTGCTTTCACTGGGAACTGGAGCTCGAAGCTTCAGCTTCTCCCACTTAACCTTCTTCCTAACAACATCACTCATTGCTCCGAAAACATGCCTCACAGGCAGAGGAAAGATGTTAACAAAGGAAAGAATGTCACAACTAGCAGTATTCCAGATCCAGTGATCCCAGATCAAGAGAATCGTCCCGTTCCAACAGCAGTACCAAATGAAAATCATGCAAATCCGACAGCCCCTGCCACTGAACAACCGGCAGCAATTACTAGGACAGATCTAGACAGGGTTGTGGCTGAAGTGACTGACCGCTTCGCATCCCAACAAGAAGCCTTGGTGAACCGACTCATGTCAGCTTAAGGGATGCTAAAGAATCCAACCGCAACACTGAATCATGGGATGAGTCCCAGTTTGGAGGATCTCGGAGGCGACAAAGATCTTTCTTCTTCGAAGAAGCTAACAACAGAAACAACAATGGTGGAGCCGAGCCCGAACTCTGCCCGAATTCCGACCCGAGGAAACGCTTGGAACCGAACCTAACGGGGGAGGTACCAGGCGAGGGTCGGCTGTAGCTGAGCCTGTCATGCTACCTAGCCATGGAAACACCAATGAACGGGGCCGAGCTAGAGTCCAGCCCAATGTTGGACCCGAGGAAGTGCTCGGAACAGAACCTAGCAGGGGAAGATCAAGGCAAGGGCCAACTGTAGCTGACCCTAGCATGCTCCCAGAAGACCAGAGACAGCCACTGGAAAATGTTAGGAGTAATAGACGATACCATCCCTATAGGTCATCTGGACAGAATCAATCTCGCAGAGAAGAACCAAACTCATTTCTATCTGCTCCAAATTCTGATGAAAGGATGGCGCGATTGTTCAAGGAGTGCGTCCAACGGGATCAAAGAGATTGAGCGATAGGCGCTAGGGTAACCATCCCTTTCACCCGCAATATCGAAATTGCCATCACCCCCCGAGAATGGAAAATGCCAACAATGGAACCTTACAAGGGAATCTCTGACCCCGTTGTACACTTGCAGAGATACACACAACATATGCTCATGAGCGGAGCCATGGAAGGAGTATTGTGCAAATGCTTTCCACTGTTCTTGGCAGATCTAGCTACCTCCTGGTTCTGCCATCTACCCCAAGGATCCATCGGCTCATGGGAAATGTTGAAAGAGAACTTCATCAGCCAGTTCCGCATTCATGTGGAACAACCCAAGGACGCTTATTCCTTATCCAATATCAAACAGAAGCCTGGAGAGACAGTGCAACAATATCTAAGCCGATTCAATGCCGCAGCAGCCGCAGTCTAAGATGCCGATGAGAAACTTATCTTAATGGCTCTCTGTAGTGGTGTGCATCCGGATACTAAATTTTCTAGAAGATTAACGAAAGAAAAACCAGCTACCTTATCTGATTTCTTCCATGAAGCCGGGAAGTATATGAGATTTTAAGACGCTGCTAATGGAAGGCATACGGGGCAACAAACTAGGGCAGCTCATGGCAACACACCCGCCGTAGCAAAGGACGTTCGAAGAAATGACTCTAGAGACAATGCTGGGGCAAGAAGGGAGAAAAACGTCTATATCGGCAGAACCGAGATTTGACACTTACACTCCTTTGAATGAAACAATCGAAAACATCTTCCTGGCCACCCAAGACAAAGTTAAATACAAACGCCCCACGTACAAGAAGGAATCAGATAATGCAATTAAGTCTGGAAAGTTCTACCGCTTCCACGAATCTTAGGGGCATGATACCAATGAATGCCATCATCTCCGGGACTTAATTGATGAACACATCAGAAGGAAGAGACTGGAACGCTATGTAAAAGGTCATAACAGGACCCCAGCTCCTGCCAATGAGAACCCAAGGCTACCCCTCCCAGAAACAGGAGGGGGAAATCGCAACACCAGCGGCTCCAGTCAAGAGAAGATAGTGGTCCATACCATATCGGGAGGACCACACATCGCCGACAGGAACTGGACAGAGATGGAAAGATACGGAAAGTCACTTAGAAACAATGAAGGCTGCGTTAATTCTATTATGGAAGAACGCCACCCGAAGCGAAAATAGAGTGATGACATTACATTCAATAGGCATGACCTAGAAGGAAGGCAGTACCCTCACGTGGATCCTATGGTCATCTCTGCCCGGTTCGGCCCAGCCGAAGTTTTCCGAATTCTAGTAGACACTGGAAGCTCAGTAAATATCCTATTCAAGCAAGCTTTTGACAAAATGAAGCTGTCAATGAAGGATGTGTCTCCCTGCTACAAACCACTACACGGTTTCACTAGAGGCGCGAAGATGCCCCTCGGACAATTGGACCTCTTTGTTGAAATAGGAACTCACCCCTGCTCCGTTGTGCGAAAACAAACATTTGTGATAATAGATAAACACTCGGCCTACAACGCCTTTTTAGGAAGGTCAGCCTTGTCTGACTTTCAAATTGTCCTGGCCCCGTGGTGCCTGAAGATGAAATTTCCAACAGACAATGGAATAGAGGAAGTAGAGGGAGATCAAGACGCCATTCGAGATTGCTATGTAACTGAACTTCGCAATAATCGTAGGAAGGATAAAGGGAAGATTGCAGAGACTACTCTCTGCATAAAAAATTTGGAAGCATAGCAACTAAAGGAAGCCCCTCTTCTTCGATATACCAGTGATCCTTTCAATGAATTAGACCCCAGGGACAAAGAGGAGGAGGCCACCACCGAGCCTGCAGAGGCTATGGAGTTTGTATCTGTAGACAAACACGACTCAAGTAGACTGTTGAAAATCGGATCTCAGCTAAGAGCAGAATTGAGGGATCAACTCATTGATTTTCTCTACCACAACTTGGATGTATTTGCATGGATGCACACTGACATGACTGGAATCTCCCCAAACGTGGCATGCCACGTACTAAACATCGATCCTACCAAGGTACCAGTAAAGCAGAAAAAGAGAAGTATGAGGGCAGAACGATCAGCAGCCCTCGATGAAGAAGTAAAGAACTTGCTTGCCAATAACTTCATACGAGAAGCCATCTACCCAGAGTGGATCGCTAACCCGATACTAGTAAAGAAGGCTAATGGGAAGTGGCGAACATGTATTGACTTCTCCAACTTAAATGACGCTTGTCCGAAGGATTGCTTCCCACTCCGCCGAATCGATCAGCTGGTGGACAGCATAGCCGGGCATGAACTCTTATCTTTTATTGACGCATACTCAGGATATAACCAAATTCCTATGCACGCCCCCGATCAAGACCACACTAGTTTCATCATTGACTGGAGATTGTACTGCTATAGATTAATGCCTTTTGGACTTAAAAACGCCGGAGCTACCTATCAGCGCCTCGTCAACAAGATGTTTGCGGAACTGATAGAACGAACTATGGAGGTTTATGTGGATGACATGCTAGTAAAATCGAGGAAAGCCAACGATCATGTAAGCCACCTGGGCGAGATGTTTCAAGTACTTCGCCAATATGGAATGAAGCTGAATCCTCTAAAGTGCTCATTCGGAATATCATCAGGAAAGTTCTTGGGATTCATCGTCCATGCCAGAGGGATTGAAGAAAACCCCGAACAAGTCCGAGCTCTAAGAGATATCAGGATACCTTCCGCTCGAAGAGAAATGCAAATCCTAAATGGGAAAGTAGCCGCCCTAAGCAGATTCATCTTTAAAGCGACTGACAAGTGCATCCCTTTCTTCGAAGCTCTAAAGAAAGACAAAGGAAAGTTAGAATGGACTGACGAATGCTTAACAGCCTTCCTCAACCTAATCGAAGACCTCCAGAGACCACCAGTACTCTCAACTCCAAACAAAGGCAAAGAGTTATACCTATACCTGGCTGTGTCATCTCATGCTCTGAGCGCCGCTTTGGTGAGAGAAGACAACCGCGCACAGCGGCCAGTATACTTTGTGAGCAAGAGGTTTACGGGAGCAGAAGCCAGATATCCTAAACTTGAGAAGCTAGCATACTGTTTACTAATCACATCATGGAAACCGCAACACTATTTCCAATCCCATTCCATCAGAGTTCTAACCGATCAACCGCTAAGGCAGGTACTCCATCGTCTCGACACTTCTGGGCTACTACTTAAATGGTGCATCGAACTGATTTAATATGATATCACCTACCATCCTCGCACCGCCATCAAGGGACAAGCCATGGTCGATTTCATTGCCGAATTCACTGCCAACGAAGGTAAAGAGCAATCTGAAATAGAAGAAGACATCAAGTGGAATCTCTTTGTGGATGGAGCATCAAACGAACAAGGCTCGGGGGCAGGTGTTGTAATAATCACTCCCAGAGGAAGGAAGCTACATTATGCTCTAAGGTTGGAATTCGCTGCCACCAACAACGATGCAGAGTATGAAGCAGTAATAGCTGGATTAGAACTGGCCCTAGAGATTGGAGTCAGTTCTCTATGTCTTCATAGTGATTCACAACTTATTGTAAATCAAATACTAGGAGAATTTCAGGCTCGAGGAGAATGACTCACAGCATATCTGAAGAAGACCAAGCTGCTACTCGATCAATTGGATCACTATTTGATAAAACACATTCCTCGAGAAGAGAACCAAGAGGCCGACGAACTGGCAAAGCAAGCTAGCATGAGAGACGACACCATTTCCGGAACAGTAGCCGTCTCAAAGCAACTAACCCCGAGTTTCGAGCAAGTGAATCTGATAGCTGCAATCGAAGAGGAAACTTGGATGACCCCCATCCGAAAATTCTTACAAGATGACGCACTGCCCGATGTGTGTAACGAAGTCAAGAAAATCTTGAGGAGAGCTTCCTGCTATACAATACAAGGAGGCATCCTCTATCGACGCGGCTTCTCTAACCTCTTACTAAGGTGTGTCGCTGGAAGGAAAGCCAAGGAAATCTTATCAAACATACATCAAGGAAGCTGCGGAGATCACACTGGAGGGCAGACTCTGGCAAAGAAGATACTTCAATATGGGTATTTCTGGCTCACCTTAAACAAGGACGCCTTAGACTTCGTCAAAAAATGTGACAGATGTCAAAAGTTCGCTAAGTTTCCTCGACTACCAACAAATGAGATCACTCAGATGACCAGCCCTTGGCCTTTGCAGTATGGGGAGGTGACTTGATTGGCGAACTGCCGGTGCGCCGAGGCGGAGCCAAATATGCTATAGTGGTAGTCAACTATTTCACCAAATGGGTGGAAGAGGAACCTCTAAATAAAATATCCTCGGAAATTTTTTTAACTTCTTGATCAAAAATGTTCTATGCAGGTACGGGGTTCCACTAAAATCATATCGGACAATGGACTTCAGTTTGACAGCGAAGAGTTCGCCAACTGGTGCCAAAAGCACGGAATTCACAAAAGCTTCTCATTTGTGGCTTACCCCCCGGCAAACGGACAAGTCGAAGCTGTCAACAATATTCTCAAAACTCTAATCATGAAGAAACTTAAAAAGTCAAAAGACGCTTGGGTGGATGAACTTCCTACGGCACTTTGGGCCTACCGCACATCTTTCAGAACATCAATGGGGGCATACTCCCTTCTCTTTGGCATACGGATCAGAGGCCATGCTCCAGTCGAAACTATAGTGCCTTCCCACTGTAGGATCCACTATAACCCAGAAGAGAACACAGAACTCCTTCACATGTCTTTGGATCTAATTGAAGAGAGAAGAAACGATGCAGTGCTCAAAGCAGCAGCTCACAAGAAAAAAGTGGCAGCGCAATACAAACTCCAAAGTCAAGCATCGTAGCTTACAAGAAGGAGATCTTGTCCTCAAGCGAATCTTCCCACGCCCCGGTGCACTAGATCCAATCTGGGACGGACAATATGTAATTCATAAAGATCTCCACAGTGGAGCTTATATTTTGTCAACAGTGGACGGAGAGGTGTTCCAAAGGGTATGGAACATCCAACACCTTCGTCGATACTTTTCTTAACTTATACTGCCCATATGAAGTGAATTAACAAAGAGAATCAGTGGACGTAGGCATTTTCGTGCCGAACCACTTTAAAAACTTGTCTCTTTTTTAACTTGTTCCTTTATATCTTAGCTGCTTGTTAACTTTATCCTTTTCTGTTGAACAAAATCCTGTGTAATGGTATTTCCATTCAAGATACATCACATCGCGACTTCACCTGGACAAGACCTAATAGGTACTATACGAATCTATGCCCTCGCCAACGAGACACTTTTGCTCCAGCATCCCTCTGCTGCGGGTTAACTCATTGCTCGCGATCGGCCCTTAAAGACAACTTTAATGAGTCGATTATAAGCCACCGAGAAGGCCGACTATAGCCGAGGTAGCTCATTACGGCGTTCGGCTCGCCGGCAACCGTGAACCTACTTTAAGCCCCAACATAAGGTGTGGCCAGCCAGGGGTAGTTCACAGTTGACGATTGGCAGCCACGCTAGCCGGCCATGGTAAATCGAATAATACCCACGATTACAGGCCATAATGGCACGGGTAGTTACTGTGCACGATCTCGGCTCCGAGTGTCTTAAGTATGGCTGTGGTAAAAAAGAGAAACTCCCCGCGGAGGCGTAAGATGGGTGACAAATGTCTCCAAGACCCACAACTAGGGAAAGTGACTATAAAACCCGTTTTCCACGAACTTAAGCACATTGCAGGCCTTCCGTGAGTGAAAGTTTTACTATTTCTTACATTTCTATTTTGTTTTAAAACTTTCCTCCTATCCTCTATAACGATCCCTAAAGTACAGGACACAAAATAGGAGACGCTCGCTAATGGGAATAGGAACTCACAACTGGATGACAGGTCACTCAGCTGCATTCCATGCTCAGTCATACAAGACATTCAAAGCAACAGTCTATGACTAAAACATGAAGGGCGGTACTTTCTTCTTTTGTATATGAATACGTAGCTGTAATTTATTCGCACATCACACTAACATTGCAAGATATGAAATTATATTTTAAGCAAGAACTTGACATCAAACACAATGAATCACAGTAATGTGCACAACTATATTTCTTATGCAACACACCAAAATAACGATAGCATTCAAATATGACAGAATCAGCTTTAGTTAAAAATTAAATGCCAAGAATAAAGTCGTTCGTTACGAATAACATAATTACAGCCTAAAAGTTACATTAATGTTTTGGGACAACCATAGACAGCAATGTCAAATAAACCAAAAGATATCCAGATCAAGTCAAGGAGTCGGCTGCATCGGAGCTTCACCTCTATCCTACTGGCCCTCCGAGATCTACTTAATCGCAGGATTGGAACTCTCAGCATGTTGACCAGAGGTAGTTGGTGCTTCAGAGGTCCCGCCTGTTCAATTCAGAAGAAGAATCCATTAAATAAACAATAAGCAATCAAGTTACGAAAAGCTAAAAGGGAAGACTTACCAGCATATGCTCCTTGATCATCATCCTCTAACTGCACACCTACCTCCTCATCAGTAAACAGTCGCATACCCTCCTTCACCGTCGCTTTCTCCTCCTTGGTGAATTGACTCGAGGATATCATCCATCCAAGATAAGTTGCCCTGTTTCCAAGTGCGAAAGTATATGTCCAGAAGCATCTCATCCATTATCCCCTCATTCTCCTCGAACTCCCTTATTCGGTCCTCAGAAGCCAACAACCTTGCAGTGGCAGCATCCCTCTCCGATTGGTATCGCGAGCAGTCAGCCTTAAAGGATTTCCTCATCGCCTCCATCTCCTCCTTCAGCTTGGTTTGAGCAAGCTCTGTGGCTTCAAGTTTCCCGGATAACTCCTGTACCCGCTCGAGACCACTTTCCGAACCTCATCCACTGTTGCAATATCCATATCAATCCGTTCCTTACAAACAACCTCCATTTTCCATAACTCTGCCCTGCTGGCTTCTTCCATGGTTTTATTTAATTGCCTAGAAGCGGCCTCATGTTGAGAGATCTGAATGGCCTGATCAGCGAGTTGTTTGGCCTGGTCGGAAACCATTAACCGCAGTCGAATGTTAGCACTCCCGATTTCTTCTCCAGCCTTGACCAGTCGGGCATGATGCCCCATCAGCTTCCTGGTTTCCTCAACAACTCGGTTAATGTTTTCCTTAGCTTCATCCCCCAAAGTTACGACCCGAGTGGTAAGAAAATCAAGGTCCAGGAACTTAGCTTCATCTAGTACTCTTACCATAGGATTACGAGGGAGAAGGTGCTCACCGGTAGCCTCATCAAATGTAATATCATGAGAACCCGGATCCAGATCCGGATGATCCGCAAACGGATTACGAGCCAAGCCGGGATGATCTATCTAGGCAACGGTAGGATTTTCAGATGAGTGCGGAGAAGGTATAAACTCAGTATTCTCCTCCGTGGTATCCTAAAGAGGCTGAGTTGGGGGCTGAGGACTAGGTGAAGATTCAAACAAGGAGCGGCTCCTCTTCTTCTTTTGGATATCCTCTTCGATAACTCCAAGAAGAGGACGGTAGCCGACTACTTCTTCAGGGCGGTTAGTTGGAGGCATTGGTTTAGTAGAAGCCTTGAGAAGTTTGTATTGTTCAATACGGTGCCGAACATCTGATGTCTTGGTCACCTTACCCGCTTCTATGATAAAAACCAAGTGTTACAAGCATACATTGAGCTATAATTTAGGAAATATATCAAGTTAAGAAGAGTAAAGAGACGCTTTATTATACAAACCCTGGGGAGGAGTAGGATATTGCAATAAGTCCTGAATCTCATTCCAGGACGGGTGCTGACCACAAAATATTCCTAAATCCTTATCATTAATGGAGTCGGCAGGAGTCAAAAATTCACCTTGAATCGCAGGAATTGCCTTAGCTGAAGCGCTCTTAGAAGATGAATCAGCCCCGGTCCCGGCCTTGTCAGCTTTCTTAGGCTTCTCCACTAAAGCTGATTCTTCCTCCAACCCTTCAAAGGCTGGGCGGAAAGCATCATCTGTCAACTCCTGGATCACACCTGCTTGCTCAGAAGGCAAAGCCCCAGTGCCATCACCACTCTGTCCGTCGCCACCATCATCGCTATGACCATCACCATCACCTTCTCCACCACTTCCACTCTCCGCCTCACCTCCTTCATCCTCGCCTCTTTCCTCCTCCACATCTTCCTCCTTCGGGACATCTGGACATGTGCTGGGGGAGGGTCCATCGGACTTCTTAAATTTCTTCCCCCCGGCAATTGGATGTTTCGAGAAGGGTTTCCTTTTACTGCTCTTCGCCGTAGCCCCTCCTTTAGCTTTGGCGGCCTTCTCCTCAGCTGTGTCTCTTTGTTTGACCACAGACTGGCGTGGCAGAATCAAGTTGAGCCCCAAAAGAGTAGCATTCCTGATCAAATAAGAAGCTGCCCTCTCGTTTTCCGGAATGGCTTCTATTTCCGCAGCCATCTGAACCAGACGATCGTTCTCTACAACCGCAAAGCCATCTGTCGCTAGCAAGAAATAAAGAAAATAAGGAGGAGCATTGCTGTCGGAATGGAAATTATAAATGAGATTCAACTTACAGCCAGAGGTGAAGCGGTGGAAAGAAACAGAGTCATCCTTGACAAAGAACCATTCCTTCTTGAACATGCTAAATTTTGAATATAGGTCCAGGACTGGCTTGAAAGACACGGCCGATTCTAAGCTAATATACAGAGAACCCTTCTTGTAGCATCTCAAGTTGTACAGGTACCGGATTTCCTGGTTGGAGGGGGGATGCCCGTATTTTCTCTGGAAGATAATGAACAGACTCACCAAGATGGCGTAGGAGTTGGGCTGAAGCTGGAAAGGGGCCACCTTCAAGTATGTGATAAAGCTAACTATCCAAGCGTTGATCGGAGGGATGGCTCCACACATGAAGTGATACCTACTGTAAGCAAAATATCCTTCAGGGGGATTGTACGGCATCACTCCTTTCCCCGGCAACATCATATGCGCTCTATCGATTCCAAAAGATCTAGATATAACGTCAAGCTGCTCATCTTTGAGGGAGCTGGAAAAGCAGTCAGACGGTGAGTTCAAGAGCTCATGAGGGCGCATCCATCTACTAATGATCTCGGGGATGGTCCATGTCATTCTGGCTCTGACTGAATGAGGGCACTATGGAGGACTCTCCTTTGTCCTTTGATTTCTTCTTGTTAGAACGAGTTTCTACTTTATGAGACATTATCTGCAACACGAGAAAACACATCGTCAGAACAAGGGATGTAGACAAACAAGTACCTACGGACCGGAATCTCATTCATAATTCAAAACATAAAAGCTCAATCGGTAGTTCGAGGCCAAAGTCCATTGGGCACTTGTACTCCCTAAGTTCATTCGGTAGTTCGAGGCTCAAAGACCATTCGGTACTCATACTGCCAAGTTCATTCGGTAGTTCAAGGCTCAAAGACCATTTGGAACTCATACTCCCCGAGCTCAATCGGTAGTTCTAGCATAAAGTTCATTCGGCAGAAGGGAACCTCACCTGATTCGGCAGATAAAAGTTTGGATCGGCTCTTTCAAATAGTAAGGAGTAACGGAGGCGCAAAGCCTATACGTATAAGCAAGCGTAGGTTGGCCGGACCAACTGGTTCGGCACTTGGGCCGAATGAGGGTGTCCAAATTGATCTAAAACAAAGCGTGACATATGCAGGCATATGCCCCACTTTAGGGGGCAAATGTTGGGCGTAGTCCCACCGGACCAAGATCACTTAACCAACCCATTTCCAAAGCCTAGCCAAATCACTCACCACCGGACCAAAGCACTACCGGACCAATCCACACCTCCACCCACTACCGAACCAAAGCACTACCGGACCAATCCACGCCTCCACCCACTACCGAACCAAAGCACTACTGGACCAATCCACGCCTCCACCCACTACCGAACCAAAGCACTACCGAACCAACATTACCAGGCCAGATCACGTCAGCCCAGGCCCACCAGCAGCTATATACATCCAAGACTCCTACCCCCAGCCTCACTCTATAAATAGAGGGGTAGGGGTACAACAACGGCGGACAGTTTTTGGAGAGCTCAAGTATGGATAGAACTTTCAAACAACTTTCATATACTTGTAATCAAAGCTTTGTACTTGTAATCTGAACAGTGAAAGAGAATATTATATAAAGTGGATGTAGGCACATTCTGGCCGAACCACTATAAATCTGCGTGTCTTTTATGGTTTAGTCCATGCTTTTTACATATTTGCATAAATCACCCAAATCACTAAGAACAACATAAAATTGACTAAATCATACGACTTGGACGTGTTTGCCCATTTTTTGTGCAAACAATGTGACAAAAGAGGAATATATATATATATATATATTTATAAGATTATTATTTTTAAATATATAAACTGTCACATCACTTGCTAAACAAAACTAACATAAGATAACCTATCCTTCAGTATATTATTATTTAGCTAATTAACTCTTATATATGTGTATATATGGTGCACAAATACGAACAACATTCCCGACAACTTTCTGATGTCGAAAGGTTGAAATTTCATAAAACTTTCTTCGGTCACATTTTCTATTTTTCTACGAACTATTTAATTTGGTAAACGAAATTTGAAAACGATTTTACCATCATCATTAATTTATTAAAATAGGTTTGTTTTCATTATAAAACCTATATATCGAATTTTTAGAATTAAATAAATATTCACTAATCAAAGTAGTGAAATTTTGGGTCGTTACATTCTTTCCCTCTTAAAAGAATTTCGTCCCGAAATTACACTTCAATCTATCCCAAAAAACACTTAACACTATACATTGGCTTGTATGATCTACATAGATCATTCTTATGAAAATTCTATTTCGATCTCAACTCGAATGCATAACATTCCTTTCGAGCTAGTATCGCTCACATAATTCTCTAATGCGGACTCCTATCAGGCTCCTTGATTTGGAACCTCTCTTCTCCTTGCATAGTTGTAATTATGATAGAAAACTTTGTTCCCACACCGAGAACCCTTATCAAGTGCTCGCCGTAAAAAGTCGAGTAATAGATCCTTATTCGGAAAGGTGTAACACCTCAAAGCCATATACTCGAATCTTGGATCACTCTATATAGAAAGAGAATTGATCTACGTCCAACTTACGCACTTACTTAATTGGTTCTCCCTAATACCAATTCCATTTCCACCAAATTATTTATGAAAGCATTTCATAAACTATTCTTAGGTTCAACTTGTTTGCTACTCCACTACATCCTAAGATCATATATCCCTATTTGATTCCATTTTGCTTCTATCTTCCTAAGAAAATTCAAGATTCAAATACCCGACTTCTGTTTTCAAATTTTTTTGAAATGGAACTCTATACTTTAAATCATATAATATATGGACATAGCTCGAGTAACTCCTAAATGATACTAAGGAATTGGGTATCACCGGGCAGTATCATATATTCCCTTTCTAAGAATGGTAAAACTTAAGAGAAGTGTTTACAATCTAAACACATCTCTTTCTCAATTTTAAGTTATTTTCGAGCCACTTGAGCTAGTTAACTTAAAAATATTCCATTTATTTCCAAATTCTCATTTTGGAACAAGATTTTACATTTTCCAACAAAACACCAATTTCCAACATACTTGGGTTCGTTCGAGTTGAGCTTGTGTCAACTTTACAATGATAAAGGAAATAATTTACTAAGTGCACTACAACATTCGCTAGGAAAACATCTAATGTTACTTAGAAGATTATTTCGATCATCAGAAAATGATCAAGACTCATTTCCCCAACCAATCCAAAGAAAACACTCCTTATTTACACTTTTATTCCCAAAAAATTTATACTTAACCAAATTGGTTTCAATTATTATTATTATTATTTCCCTAAAACCCTGAAAATCATTTTTCATAAGCACTGGGATTTAGGTTCTCAAGTTTTCAACCTAAATTTCTTCCAACTTAAATTATACATTTTACAAACCCATTTTGTAAATCACTTCTATTAAACCATTTTTAAAAATTTATCCCAAAATATTCTAACTTTGAAATCAAATTTTACCTCAATATTAACATTAAATGCCCTTTAGTCAAACTGTGAAACTTAATTCACAAGGTTTTCGTTTTCATATTTTTCCTAATCCTTATCTACCCAACTAATATCTTAAAAAGAGAACATATTGACAATAGTCAATGCTCATCTTGACCAGTATGATTAAACAAACCCTAAATGATAATAATAACAATAACATATTATTACCTCCTAACAACTCAACCAGTTATATTACACTATTTGTGAAATCATTCTTTTATATATATAAGATATACCATGGGTAAAATTATTTCTTTAATCCAGTTCCAAAACAATACTGTGTCGATTTTCCTATTTTGAGTGTTTAGAAACCCCTATCGTCACAATTGTACACCATGTATCGACCAAAGTTCATAAGCCACTAAACCAATAAATCAACACGATATAAAACATTTGATAATCACGAACAAATACGTGCTCATATGTATACACACTCAAACTCATTCTAGGCTGTCACTTACCCTACATATAATTAGTTAACCCCACCAAAGCCAATGTTCTCGCTTAACCTTCAGCTCTGGTACCAAATGTAACGAACCGGATTTTAGACCCTCAAAAATCGACGCTAATGCGTCCACTTTATCACATGCCGAACATTCAAGTGCCAGAAGTATGAATTTGTTAGGATGAAAGTAGAAGGTGGAAGATAGAAGAAAACTAAACAACACAGAACTCACAACGCAACGAATTATATATAATACAACCATGATCTTTACAAAGGAAATATTTTTATTCATATATACAATATCAGAGTACACTAGACTTATCCTAAATTTGGACAGTTATAGTTACCTGTCCTTACATTGAAAAACATACAGACTCTATAATAAAATATACATGAATGCGTCTTGACCATCCATCTCCTTTCTAATTCCAAAGTATCCGGCTAATCTAGGAAAAACATGCTCGGTCTGACCCAAGCATTACATGGAATAATGCCTGGGTCAGTCTAGTAAACTAGCGTAAGTAAAACTCGATAACAAGTAACAACCAAACTAATTTTATATTTGAAAACTTTTCATGAAGGGTATCTCGTAAGCCCACACTACATATAAAAAACAGATGGGTTTTTACCTTACGATAACTAAGACATTTTATATCAAAATCCAGTGACAATATCATAGTATATAAGTTTAAAGTAAATAGATAAGATAGCTGAAATGCTTGCATCTCACATTTCAACATCGTAGGCTCTATAATAAAAAATGTAAGGCACGTATTAGAGATTGGATTCCAATAATGGCAAGGTAAGGGACTACCTTCCAATGATACACCTATGGAAATGCACTGATGCTAACACAGAGTCGGTTGCCCCTTTAACATGGCAGACTAGATTAAAACTCACATCCTTGACATCGAGGCCTTATAATACCATGGTGTTTGCGCGCAAACCAACTTTGAAAGGGACATATAGAATGGGGTTACCACTCCTAATAGTAGCTAACCACATAGTTCTGCTGCATGCCATATTTTTTCCATTCCTTTTGGTTGTGAGACTTGAGGCTACGATTTACCTTTTTGAATAGCAATCCATCTTAGATACTAATAATTAAATCCAGGCGTCAATGCAATGCCAACATTCATCCATACAAATTCATTCTGGGTCTGAATGAAACCGAAGGCACTAACTCTACTATGACCATTTTGGAATCATCCTCAAGATTAATAGCAGTAGCCTTTGCACTTCAGTGGCTCTATCTTTGATACTATGCTTCAAGATGTTTTCATTTCAAAACGCTTGAGTTGGATCAAAATGGTTTTCAGATAGCATATCCGATCTCGGTCTCTTTGAAACAACTTTCGATATTTTTGGTAAACTCAACCCCGGTTCTTTAGGAAATAACAGAAAAATGACAAGAGCGGAGTTCACTTCCTAACCGTTGGTGGATGGATTTCCTTATCAAATGTCCTAGAAGAACGAAAAGAGCTTATACGTAAAGTATAACACCTTCGACGGTAATTGCACCATATAATTCTCGTGTTTATCCTAGATATTTTCAAAGTTACATTTTGTCCAGATTTGATAGTTGGTTATTTGACTATCAAATAAACAAACATCCAATCATGGTTTAATTTCTATATGGGATCCACTATGCCTTTGTTAATTCTCTTCAATTAACAAAGCCACTTTATAAAACCTGATCACAAGATCTTTTCAAAACACTATTGCCAAACCCCTTACATTTCCTTTTATACTTAGGAAACATTTATAACTTATCTCAATATTATAAGTATATTACTAAAACATTTTACTTTTCATGCCTTGAAAGAAAATCATATACTTATCTTACCAGTATAAGTATATTTATAACCTTTTCAAAATTTCCTTCTTTCCAAATCCCACATTAAATAACCAATCATTTCTTCTAGATAAAACATTTTGCTTATCCTTTATCCAAAATTACCTTTTTAAAAGCTCATCTCAAATTTCAATTAACTTATAACTTTCAAAATGAAGTTATAACCCACTTTTATAAACCTTTAAGTTAATTTATAAACCACTTTCCAATCTCTGAAATGATTTGTAAACCTTTTTCCTATTTTTAAAGCTATTTATATAAATCTTTCTACACTCCTTTATCATTTACAAAACATCATTTGTAAAACATAGTAAAGTAACCCTTCGGTAAAAACCTCTTTTATAAGCAAGTTATTACTTATAAGTAACTTTACAACATAATAGCATAACTTGAAAATCATTTATAAACTTTGAACTCTAAATTGATTAAAGAATTTAAGTTAATTCAAAACATGCTTTACAACTTCAAAAGGTGGCTTAGTAATCCCAATGGTACTAGTTTAATTTACCATTTAATTTCAATTCGATTCCCAAGTCACTTAACAATTATTCACATTAGCTAGCATATATGTAAATATAGTTCATATCCAATCACAGAATAACACATCAATATAACCAGTTGGCATATACAAGTCCAAATAACATAATAACAGTATGGTGATTTTTCTTGCTAAACAGATGTCCAAACAATTCAATCAATTTATAGCAGAAAGGGGATTTGTTCTTCTTAACACATGTCCACACAATAAAATCACTTACACTATAGTAGAATGGTAATTTGTTCTACTAATGAATGTCATTTAATTCTCCTAACCATATGGGTTACTTAAGTGTCAGGACAAGAGATCATTTCGTATGGAAACGAGTTACTTTGAAAAAGAAAATTGTTTAAAACACATTCTGTTTAGTTTAAAATCCCCTTTAAAAAGTTAAAAGTATGTTTAATTAGCTTAACCCTAACTAAATCTTAATTAATACAATTTAAATCAGGATTAAATCATAATTAAACTCTAATTAGGCTCAATGAACTTGATTGAGTACTAATTAACTTCCTAATACAACTTGGTTAAGGTTAAACCAAATTGATTAAAAGTTAAACCCTAACTAAATAAATATTTATTAAATAACCCATTAATTAAACTAATAAATAAATAACCATTAATATTAATTAAATAATTATAAATCACTTAATTACTTCTTAACCCCATTGATCGCTAAGTAAAACTTTATAAATCAATTAATAGTCATTAACATGACTTAAGTGGTGACTAACCTCTATTCATCTTCTTAATTATCAATTAGGTGCCAATTACCTTTTAATTAACTAATTAATTAATTTATTATATTACAACTTCATTACTTTTAATATTACTAATTAATTTTAAACAATTTAGTAAACTAATTTCAAAAGAAAACAAATTTGAAATAGAAATTCAAACCTTTGTGAGCTGCATCCATAGCGACTATCGCTATGGACGTAGTTCACTCTAACATATTCTTAGCAAGCCACTTCACAAACCCTTACTTTTTCACGATTTGAAACATAATTTAGAAAGTTTTTTGTAGAAAAACTTTAAAACTAAAGTTAAAAAATTTAATCCATTTTAAAACTTTAAACTTCAAAAACAAAATTCGATTCCAACCGAATCTCATAACCGCCGCAATTACACAAAGTAGTTAACTTTGTCTATCAACTTCATGCCATAGCTCATGTTTTACAATCAACATGTTATTAATACAAACCATCCTCGCCATAAATTGCAAGTATACATCCATATATACATGCTTACTAACTTTATAATACGGCATCGATTTCCATAACCAAATCAAATTAAAATCAACCATCCAAATCATAATCAAACCACATGATTATCATTCAAATTCTACACCATGTAATCACTTTATATAGTGACATAAATAAAGTTACCATTTTTATTAAAAAATGAATAGTTTACTCGCCAAACTAGTACAGAAGCTATTCGAACTTAAGCTAAACTTGTCAATGACTCAATAGCTTTGAAGAATAAAGGCTTTAGGTGCTAGCAACCCTCAAAATGGGCTTGGTCCAGGTGTATGTAGGCTCAACCATATGTGTGGGGGTGGATGTGGGGTAGTAGCTTGAAGGTAGAGGATCTTCAGGTTATCATCGATTTGTCGAAAATAAACTCAAAATTAGGTCATTTTCCCACTAGTTTTTGGGACACCAACTCACGGAATTTGGAAAAGTTGTCAGAAGGAAAGTTGTAGGAATTTCTTTCCTTTACCATTTCAATAAAAGAATCATCATTTTCGATCTGTATTGAAGAAGTCATGATCAAAAGAAGAAGGGTAAATTTTGGACTTGAAATTTTGGGTAAAAAAATACTTTGTAAAGAATTGGTGTTTTGACATAGCTATGAGAGAAATTTGAGAAAGTGGTCAACTAGAATGTTGTAGCCATTAAATTTTTACAGGGTTTGTAAAAAAGAAAAACTCCATTTGTGTTTGAAAGGGGAAGAAAAGTTTGGTGGAAAGAGGAGAAAAAATGGAGAAACATATGGGCTATTTATAAGCAAGATTTCACATCTCATCATTTTGTCAAGTCACATCACTCTCTTATATACATAATTATTATGTTTTATCACATCACTCTCTTATATATAATTATGTTTAGTCACATCACTTCCTTCTATATATATATATAATTATTGTATTTAGTCACATCACTTTCTTTATATATATATAGTTGTTAAGTAAAGCCAAGACGTAACAAGAGATAATGACAGTTAATGATTACAATCTGAGATGTGACAAGAGAGGAATATTTATATATATTTATTTATAAGATTCTTATTTTTAAATTTATGAACCATCACATCCCTTGCTAAACAAAATTAACATAAGATAATCTATCTTTAAGTATATTATTATTAAGCTAATTAACTTTTATATATGTGTATATATGGGGCACAAAGACGAACAACATTCTCGACAACTTTTCAGTGTCGAAAGGTTGAAATTTCGAAAAACGTTCTTCGGTCACATTTTATATTTTTTTACGAACTATTTAATTTGGTAAAAAAAATTGAAAATGATTTTACCATCATTATTAAATTATTAAAATGAGTTTATTTTTCAGTATAAAACCTACATATCGAATTTGTGAAATTAAATAAATATTCACTAATCAAAGCAGTGAAATTCCAGGTCGTTACATTGATATTATTCAGCCATTGGAAGGAGAAGATCTTTACATATACCTAACAGTATTGACTCACTTATTGAGTCCAACATTGATGTATGAGGAGTGTAAGATCCAAAGGCTGGTCTTTTATATTAGAAAGTGATTTCCTGGAGCGAAGAAACTATATCCAAAGCTATAGAAGTTGGCGTATTGCTTGTTAATAATAGTGGGGAAGTTGAGACCTTATTTTCAACCTCATCTTATAAGGGTGTTGAGACCCCATGACAGTCTGCCAAGTATTGCATCGCCCCAAGACCCCAAGATTATCATTAAATGGAATGTCAAGAAGTGTAAGTACAAGATCACTTATCATCCTAGAAAGGTGATTCTAGGATAAGCATTAGTGTATTTCATTAATGAATTCACCACCCGAGATGATGAGATGGAGGAAGAATAGTTTAGCTTTCTCAATGGAAGCTGTATATACTCAAAGCATCCAATACCATGATTATATGGCTAGAATAGTTCTAGTAACCCTAGAAGGTTGGAAGATTTTCTATGCATTGAAACTTGTGCTCCAAGCAATAGATAAAAAAGTGGAGTATGAAGCATTAATAATATGACTCAAGATTGTGAAAGAAAGAGGTGTATTTTACTATGACCAACATGATTGGTTCACGGTGGCACAAAAGAGATAGGAAAGGCCGATCAAAGGGTATAATTAGGATTTCATCCTAATCAAAGCAGTTTAAGACAAGTGCAAACAATCAAACAGAATCAGAAGCGGTATCTTATCCAAGTTTTACCTTTTCTGTATTTTTCTTTCGTGCTAGAACTATTGCTTAATCTATTACCTTTATCTTGCATAGAAATGATGGTAATTACTTTCACTTACCAAACTTATTGTCTGACCCACTTCTCTATTTCCCCTTTTCCCCCATAGGCCAGCAGAGTCGAGGACAGTAGATTCATATTTCTTGGAGATATATTCTCGGATTTTTTTCATGTTTTCTTCTTCTTTTCATTTGGCTTATACTGCACATCTGTAGCGACTCCCAATTTGTGGTTTGCCAAGTGAAAAAGGAGTATCAGGCCAAGGATGCATCACTCTCTCCATACCTATTGAAGGTGCTACAACTACTAAATGTTATCAAACACTATACAATAATGCACATCCTCGGAAAGGAGAATACAAATGTTGATTCATTTGCCAAACTGGCAAGCTTAAGTAATGTGGAGCTATTGAGGATCGTGTTGGCAGAAGTATTGGAAATCCCAAAGTATAAATAAAATGGATATGGATCACATCATAGAGATCAAGAAGAAGAAGTCATGAATGACTCCATTCAAAGATTATTGCTATAGGAGTTTTTTGGAAAAGTCGAAATGTAAAGGGGAAACTCTTGTATAAGGTACTGTTGCATCATGCAAGAGCATGTCTTATTTCAGAGAGGATTTTGTACTCCCCTAATTAAGATGTGTCACTAAGGATGAAGCTAAAAAGATCCTAGAAGATGTTTATGAAAGAAACTATGGCAACTGCAACTAAAGGCATTATTTAGCAAAAAAGATTCTTCACTACAGTTAATTCTAACCAACTATCACTCGTGATGCTACCAAATACTCAAACGATTGTGATAAGTGCCAAAGGTTTATGATGATTCTAGGATCCCCATCCAATAAGCTTATGCTGATGGTTTGCCTTTATCCATTCGCAGTTTGGGAATCGATATCGTCGGAATGTTACCGACGTCTCACAGTGGAGTGAAATATGCAATCATTGCAGTGGACTACTTCACAAAATTGGTTGAACCGGAGACCATATCCGTGATCATTTTGGCAAAGTGATCAATATTGCAGTAAATAACATTTTGTGCAGTTCAGAGTGCTATAGAAAATCATCGCGGATAATGGGAATCGATACTTAAGTGTGGATTTCTAAGAGTTCTGTGCTCGATATTAGATTGAGAAGAGCCTTCGGTGATAGCACGTCCAAAACCAAATGGGTAGGCAGAGGAGGTGAGTGAAATCATTAAATCCATGATAAAGAAGCGAATGAAATAAGCCAGGGATCACTAAGTGGATGAGTTACAATCAGCTTTGTGGGCTTACCAAAAAACTCAAATGTCCACAACCGAGCACACTTTCGCTTTAGCCAACAGAACCAAGGCAATGAATCAAATTGAAAAAAAATTCCTTTCTCATAGGCGGATGTATTAGGATCCCAAGATGAGTAAAGAACTACTACTATCGTCCCTCGATTTGGTAGAGAAAAAGTGAGAAGATGATTTAAGGGTAACTACTCAACAGCAAAGAGTAGGAAGATAGCTCAATGCGAAGGTCGAAAACCATACTTTTGAGATGGTTGACTTGATTTTTAAATGGGTCTTTCCAAGTATGAGGGAACATGGTTCGAATTGAAAAGGATCATATGTAGTAGGATAGAAGCTTGGAGACAACACTTTATCCCAATTCCACGGGCATAAAAAAGCAAGCAACTACGTTGCTACTTCACTCGAATTCTTTAATACTTAGGCATTCCATTTCATTCAGATTGGATGTGATAAGGCAATATTTGCCACAGAACTTGGAATAAAATTTTCATTTTGAATTAATGAGATTGTATTCTTAAAATCGGACATTGTGTTATAGGATTAATAACACTAACAAACATTCTTAGTTTTTAAGACTGGATGACTAAATACCTAAAGGTAAGTATCGACAAACTCTTCTGCTTCATAATTGATTTACTAGAGTATAACGTGTGTAATAACCCTCCATCTAAAATGTACCAACCCACAAAAGTAAAACTGGCATCGCGGACCACAAAGACATCGGATTATTTTCAAATAAATTGTATAAAACAGATCACAAAACTATCTACAATATTCTACACTTTCTGAAAATCACTATAAAAAGAATAAAATATAACAGTAATCAATAATACAATCCTAGACAAATATAATAATACAGAATCAATTAAATTCCAACTATAACATCCCTCTTTATAAAATCATGGAAATAGTATAATGTCTAGGAATAAATGAAATAAAATAGTAGATGGCTAATGGACAAAGAAATGCACATATCTTTCGCACCATCGTGCCTCCAATTCACCACCAGTCCTCTCTATCGACCTACCAAAATGTAACTAAAAAGAAGGAAATAGTAGAGGGGGTTAGACATACGTTTGGTAAGTGAAACACAACATATAAGTGTATAATATTAACAAGCTAGTAAAATTATACATGTGCTCGAAAACAATACCTTAACCTATGTTACCTGCACCTTAAAAGTCACCTAAACAAAATATAATATTATGGTGGCAACATAGGATAAGGTCTCACCAAAACTAGCCCATATCTAATCATATGCGATTGATCGATTGCAAAGTCCTAACTCGTATCCCAAAGACCATCCGTAACACGGTTAAGCCTGAAATCCTAACTAATCATCATCGAAAACGTATGTGACTCGCTACTAAAGAACTACATGTCTCGGTGTGCTATCAATAGACGTCATTGGCCATACTGAATAACTCATTTCCTTTGAAAAATGTATCGTAATGCCTACTCTATCGAAATTGTCATCACTGAGGTCACCGGTCACAACAAAGGAGTCATTTCCTAATGTGTTGTACCCATCATCTTAATTATGCATCGAGAACTCATTTCCTTTGAAAATGCACTACAATGTCGTCGTTAGACATCGACAGTTACAACAAAGAACTCGTTTCTTTAGAAAAACGTACCTCCATGCTTATACTCATAATTGCCATCGCTAGACTTCACCGGTTACACCAAAGAACTAAATTCCTTTGAAAAATCTACTTGAATGTCTATCCTCATAATTGCCAATCGAACAACATATAATACTTTCTAAAACATCTCAAAACACAACAAATAATATATCAAAACGTTCCTTGTCTTTCCATGATCGCAATGCCGTGAACCGTGCATGACAAGGAGGTTGTACGTGAGAGTTACAAACGTTTGAAGGTAAGGGATTTATTAAAATTATTTAACTAACAATTCAATTATTATATTTAGTTTACTAATTATTTACTTCATTTCTCCTATGCGGTTACAGTACATTAAAACACACAATATTACCCAACTGTAACCTTCCTCCAACCGTTGACACCTCCTGCATCCATCTACTTCGATCCGATTACATCAGCGAATCGCCCGCACCATGCTGCATCGATCGCTGCCACCGCGGCTCCCACTGATTATCCCAGAAATTACACCTTTATTAGCTTTTCCCTCTAGATCCACACCACCTCATGACAATTGAAGATGATCAAAAACTGTCTTAAACACCACCGCATCACCCTCTACCCATATTTACTCCCCGATAATCATATTATTGTCATTTAACCTCAAATTAAAGCAGACGACTCACGTTTATCGAAACTTCCAATGTGTTTTCTAACCACCCCGCACACCCAATCGATGAACTAAAACCACTATTGTACTCATGTAAAGAACTATAATTTGGATATATATAGTATGTTTAGTTTGGAACAACTATATATTTCGCAATTTTTAATTAGAAGATCATTGTTTGCTAATTACAATCATCTAGCCTTGGCCTACGTCCTATTTAGGGGTATGTATAAAAAAATCAATTTTTAATTGTCAATTATATCATTATAAATTAGTTTAAGATCATAAGAGGTGAGCTACTACGACTTACTAATTTATATACACACAAATACGATAAATCCCACTCACCGATTAGCCATGCATCTTTTTCGATTTGATATAGATTCTCCTTCACCTTTGCTATCCAGAAATTCCATGCCTTAAAAGCAAAAAATCTTTTGATAGATTCAATCTATTTGTATTGCTCACTTCATGATGATCGATTCCATATATTAATACATTTAACTAGGATTTGATTTGGTAGATTAGGAACTAGTATGGAGGGTTTATAATCAATTTGGGGATTAGGGTTTTAGAAGTGGAGGAAAGATTGTTAGAGAGAAAAGAATAAGGTTAGAGATCTATTTATTGGCTAAAAAATATAATATATGGGCTTTAATATATTATGAAAATGCCACTGGGAATTAACATTTTCTAATTCCTTGCATGTTTGACCAATTTCGGCAAAATAGTATATATGTACTAAATGTAAACTACATTCTACACACAACGAAATCTCGAAATCTAATTCCAATTGCTGTAAAATTTATAATTTTTCCCTTTACGTTAAAATTACAATTTTACCCTTTTAATTTACTTAATTGTTTTCGTAAAATTACATAGTGTTGCATTCTCATCTCTTAAAAGAATTTCATCCCCGAAATTCCAAGAGATGGACAATGCAACTCGTTTTACAATGTACAAACATGCATAGTTACATCCATCTAGCATCCAACATACAATACAAGCGGAACATGATCAAATATACATATGATAGATAAATGATGATATGGTATGGGATGAGTGCAAATGCAACTAATCGGCCTCTTATATGAATGCAAATGCAGTGTGATGACTATGTTATGTAAAATTCCTAATACACACACATACATACATATATACATATACATACGTACATATACATTTATAAATATATACAAATACATATGTATACATATATACATACACACACACACACACATATTTATACATATACATATATACACATCCATACATCCATATCAAAGTTTAAGTAAACAACCACATTAATAACACAATCTGTAAACGTATATATAAAGGAACAATAAATAAAAGATGTAAAATTATCTAGTGCAAGTTAGAATAAAAACTATAGGAATCTATCTCAGGTTGGAATGTATACATATATACATACAATCCAACATGGTATAAACTAAACTGGTATTGTTTATAGAAATCTATCTTAGGTTGGAATGTATACATATATACATACAATCCAACATGGTATAAACTAAACTGGTATAATCTAAACAAAGCAACCATAGCAACCAAAACGCATAATAAGAAAATGAAAGCAATCAATCCTAACATCCATACATCCAAGCCTAGCTTAATTGGTTAGCTAAAGCAACCATGCGAATAAACAATGACCTAATAAGAAAACGACCTACAAGCTAACCAAAAAAGAATCTGTAGCAACATACCTCGAAAGTAGCCTAAATCTTGATCCAGAAAAGGCCAGTAAAATCTTAAACACTTCCAAAGCCGACTATTGGTTGATAAAAAGAATAATACAGGGTTATTTATGTATTCCTTCAAAACCCACAACAGAATGTTAAAATATAATAGCATAAACAATATCCATCTTATTTAAAAATTCCAAATGTCACAAAAACATTACATAATGTCAACAATAACAGTTATGTAATCATGTTCAAAAATACATTGTCATCTTCAAATGGGTAAGTTAGACTATAGCATAAATACATAAATAGACTTCTACCACAGGCTTCTCTCATCGCCATCTTTATCTTAATCATCGTCTCGTTCCTTCACTTGTGTTGCAATGAGAAGAAAGTTAGAACAACAATGTCCGGTGGATAGAATTTCGAGCCTTTATATATTAGTACTTGGGCAGTATAATTTAAATAAGGAATTTTTTCACATTTAAACTATATTCAAAACCATTCAATACTTCATATAAGGGAAATAGGTTAGCCCTTAAACAACCACTTACTTTGATCCAATTTCATAACCCATAACCATTATTAATGTCAACCAATGCGAGACATCTCATCATATCATTTATTTAGGACTTATAAGAAATCATTCTTATTTCGCTTTTATAATTAATTACTTTCCTAAGGGGGTTTTGATTGATAATTATTAACCTAATTAACTATGTCATTAATATGTTATAATTATATGTTATTTACGCTAGTATATAAACACACACACACATACATATACACATGCACGCGTGCATTTATTGATATCTATGTGTATGGAGATTATGCCCTAACTAACGTCTTAAATGTCAATCTTCCAAAATAATACAAGTTCGATTTCCAAAATAACATATACTATAAATCCAATATTCCAAAATCAATCAATAGACTTATATATATAACCCAAATCCAACTTATTTCACGTTAAAAAAGGGAATAAATCATTAATAGAAACATATAATTTAATTAAATTTATGCACTATTCAACTTCTTTTATGTGAAGTTAGACAATGGAATTTCTATTCAATTCGTAGAAACAGGCAGTGCAAACTACGAATAAGAATTCATACCGTACACACAATTTTTTAATCAAATCAAATCTAAAGAAAAAGAATAAGAAGTGGAATAGAAGGTAAAACACATAAATTGCAAAGTCCATACAAACTCGGTTATTTTGGTACAAAACAATTAGGATTCCAACCTAAAAATTGATATCTCGCTTTGGGAAAATTTTGGGGATTTTTAATATGATGTTTTCGTAATCCAAAACTCCCTAAAGCATATATCAAATCCAAACTACACTATCCAATTACTAAAATAGAAAACTAAAATTTCCACTTACCATAGGTTCTTAGCTTTGCCTTCTTATTGGAATTGACATGCCTGTAATAATCTCCTTTAATTCTCTTCTTTTCTATATATACAAAAGGAATTTGTATATCTTAGATTTATAAATTTAAAGATTTAGTGGAAAAGAAGTCTAAAAAATAAGCAATTAACAAAAATAAATATATAGGATTTTTTACTTGAAACCTTAATGGAGTTTTCTGAAACTATGAAGAGACGAACTAACAGAGCTTCGCTACAAAAGTGAAGGGGAGGCTCTTATTTATAGTGGTTGGAATGTACCAGAAACGTCAAATTTAAGTTGGTTTAAAATAATGAAAATATCAATGTTAATTATTGCATAAACCCTAGCCACCACTAAGCTTCACCAATCGACCGCCTCCACCAACCAGTTGACCGCTAGTGGCCGTTCGGCCGTAGGTCAAGGGTCGATCAGTCCCCTATTTTGGGAATGTTTTGATTGCCATTGATTTATTTTTATTTAATTCTCTAACTATAATTTAACGTTAATGTTAATTTCAGTGTTTACTTAACCCCGAAGTATATTACTGGTTAACTTTTGACTTTAAAAGTTAAGAATTTATTATTTACTTGAATTTGAATCTTCAAACATCCATAACATCCTCGTTTGAGCTATGTTTTCATCATACTATATACGAAAATTGATCAAAAGCCGCCATGAATGCAACGACATAACTTTGGTGCTCAAATTCTGACTTCTATAAAATTTCCTTTTTTACTTCTATCTTATTTAAATTAATTTATCTAATTTAATTATTTATGGTTGATTTTACGAGGCGTTGCATTCTCCCTCTAAAAAGATTTCGTCCTTGAAATCTTTCCAAGGGACGAACGATGTAACATGTAATAAACATCCATGTTATACAACCAAGTTGTCTATGGAGCCATATACTCACCAAAATTGCAATATGATTATATACTGTAGACATACTATAAGTGAGACCAATCCTACATGAGTTTGTGATTGTGACATATAAGTATGTATGCAAACATCCTAAACATGCATAAAGATTTCTACATAAGTGCAAAGTGATAGTGAAAAGTGTAGCAACCATCTTCTACCATGTAATCCAGAACCACGATGTACCACAAACCTAATTTTGGAGAGTAAAGATAACCAGTGAAATGCTCAAGATGAGAGATCATCATCTTTACTTCAATTTCCTACGTGAATTTCCTCCAGGTCATTTCCATAATGAACTCAAACCAGCCTAATTTCTTTGTTATGAAGGTTCCAAGTTTCATGCTCCATAATCTGTGCGATGGCACAGGATGCTATTGGCTCCATCTCAGTATCTCCAAACAATCAGGATCTTCTACAACGGCTATATTATGAAGGCACAAATGTGAAACACGATAAACATCGTAGACTCCTGCCTATCTATTCGGTGGCACCACACGATAGGCAAGTCTTCCTATCCTTTTCAAAACTAGGATAGGCTCAACAAATCTTGGTGTCAATTTCCCTGACTTACCAAACCTTATGACTTTTCTAAGAGGAGAGACTTTGATAAATACTGAATCTCCAACCTCAAGATCTAACTCTTTCCTTCTCTTGCCGGTGTAGGAGTTCTAGCGGTTTTGTGCTACCTTCATACATTGCCTGATTAACTCTACTTTTTCTGAAGTATCATGAATCAAATCTGGTCCAAGTAAAACTTTGCCGGTAGTTTCATACCAACAATTTAGTGATTTGTATGGCCTCCCATAAAGCACTTCAAAGGGGGCCATTCCAGTTGTCGCTTACTAACTATTATTATACACGAACTCAACCTAAGGTAGGTGCTACACCCATTGTCCTTCGAAGTTCATGATGTTAGCCTTCAACAAGTCTTTCATGATTCTATTTACCATTTTAGTTTGACCATTAGCCTATGAGTGGTAAACAGTGCTAAGATTCAATGAATTTCCTAAAGCTATCTGCAAACTCCTCCAAAATTCACTAATGAACAAAGGGTCCCCATCATAACAATACTGCTCATTATTCCATGTAGTGGAACTACCTCCTTAATATAAATCTGTGCTAGAGAGGCGGCGGTCCTATTGTTCCTAACAGTAATAAAATGGGTACTCTAAGTGAGTCCATCTACTACAACCCAAATAGCTTCATTGCCTTTCTGGCTCTTAGGCAACCCTTCTATGAAGTCCATCAAAATGTGCGCCCATTTCCAAGTTGGAGTCTCCAATGGTAAAAAATTCTTCCAGTTTCCCTTACTCGGCCTTTATTCTTTGACATGAAAAACACCTAGCGACAAACTCTGCTACCCTTTTCTTCATTCCTTGCAAAAAGAAAATTCTCTTCATATCCCTATACATCTTGTCTCCTCCAAGGTGAATGGTCATCTTTGAGTGGTAACATTTTGCAAGCACTTCCTCCAAAACCCTGTCAATCATTGGGACACAAAGGCGTCCATCCCTTCTTAAACATCCCTTCTTATCAACTACGTATCTAATGACGTGGGGAAAGTGTTCTTCTCTTCTCAACTTATCCACAATCTCCACTATCTTTTCATCCTTATTTTGCTCAAGCTCAATGCGGTCCATCAAAGCCGACCTAACCTCCATTATTACCAAAAAACTTTGGATGGGTTCTTTTGGTGGTTGGAAGTTGAAATTTGAGACAAACTCTAATTATCTCCATTCATATATATCATCTAAGGTAGCGTGTCTTCGAATGAGGCCCGACGATGACGTTCCCTTTCCCGAGGGTATATTGTATACAAAAGTGGAATGATATTATATACTCCATCCACCTTTGTTGCTTAAGGATTAGATCTTTTTTGGAAAATAGGTATTTGAGCGATTTATGGTTTGTGAACAAATCAAACATTTCTTCTAAAAACCACCACATTTTCAAGGCAATGAAAATAGTTGCCAACGCCAAGTCATGAACTAGATACCTCCTCTAATAGTCCTTCAGTTACCTACTACCATAAGCTACTATCCTTCCTTCTTGTATGAGAACTGGTCCCAATCCTATGCCACATGCATCCATAAAAACTTTGAAAGACTTTGTCCCATAAGGAATGGTAAGCACATGTGCACTTGTCAATAGTTCCTTAAGTTTATCGAATGCTTTAGTACATATCATCTTAAGTAAAGGCTAGGTTCTTCTTAGTCAAGCAGGTTAAAGGGACTGCTATTTTTGCAAAGTTCTTTAATTAGTTCCTATAATAGCCTGCTAACTGAGAAAACACCTAACTTCTGTTGCACTCCTTGGAACTTTCCACTCTTGAATATCTTCAACTTTTGCAGGATTCGCCACCAATCCATGCTCGGAAGCGATGTGTCCAAGAAACCTTACCTCCATCTTCCAAAAGTGGAATTTTTAATATTTAGCCCTAAGTTAGTGCCTCCTTAAAGTCCACAGTATCTCGATTAAGTGATTATCAAACTCTCATTCACTCTTTGATAATACTAAGATATCATCAACAAACACAACAATGAACGTATTAAGTTGTCCCCTAAATACTCTACTAATCTAATTTATAAAGTATGTAGGGGCATTCATCAATCTGAAATACTTTACTTCCAACTCATTGAGTCCATCTGGTATGCAGAATGCGGCCCTCTACTTGATCCTTTGCGATCCTCAACCGATGAAATCCAGTTGCCAAGTCTAATTAGGAGAAGACTTTGGTTCCCACAAGTTGATCAAACAAGTCATTTATCCTAGGTAAGTGATATCTATTCTTCCTTATCAACTTCTTAAGTTCCCGATAGTCAACGCATAGTCTCAATGAGCCATTTGACTTAGTGAAAACAACAGGAGCTTCCTATTCCGAAGTACTTTGTTGGATGACTACTTTCTGTAACAACTCCGAGATTTACTTGTCCAACTCACGCCTTTCTTTGTGGTCCATGTGTCTTAATGGAAGAGCGAATGGTCTAGCGCCCTTCCCCAAATCATTTCTAAACTTAATTTTCTTTGCGGTGCAAGATTTGAGATTACCTCAAAGACATTGCAAAATCCTCAGACTATGGATATGGATGACAGTTCATTATTAGTTAGGCTCAGCGAGTACAAATAACTTGACCCGACTAAGTCTTGGTGCGTACAGTGGACCTCTAAGTCTCGACCTTTACAACTCTTTAATCATACAACCATCCTATCACAATCTAAAAGCGCCTCGTATTATGATAACCAATCCATTCCCAAGATAAGTCTACACCCTCAAAATTTAGAACATACGCATTACATACGAAATCGACATCACATATGTCCACAACTAGGTCTTTCCAAATTAAAGAGAGATGTATTGACCCCCATTAGGATTAGAGACTACTATTGGGCTGGTGGAAAATTGGGTTTGAAGAATTAAGGAGTTGACTGCATTCCTAGCTATAAAGGAATGCGATGCTTCGAATCAAATAGGGTACGAATTGTAGCCTCAAAAATGCTAGTTACACCTTCCAATGCTGACTTCCCTTGGTCTCTAGAGGGTTGTTTACTCGAAATAAGGACAACATCAATAGTGTAAGCCTGTCCACTCGGCCCTTCCTTCGCCAACTTTGGACATTGGTTCTTGAGATGCTCTTCCTTATGGTAATGATAACGCTTTCCCTTAAAGGCTTCCTTCATTAGACTCACCCTACAATCTTTAGCTACATGACCTTTCTTTTGGCATCTCTTAAACGCCTTACTTTCTTTCTTGAACTTTCCTTTCGACATCCATTCGCCCAAAAGTTCCCTTTCTTGGTTTGATTTTGAGTAAGTCTTTCCTTTTCTCTATCCACCTTCGTTTCTTCCTCACTAGTTATCTACAACAAATCCATCTCAATTAACGTCTTGTAAATAGTGCCATAGGGCACTTAGGTTAACAACAATTCTCGAAGCGGGTAGTTCAGACCCTTCACAATCTTTATGGTCTTTTTCATATGCGTATCTATCAAGCTCACCCCGAACTTAGCCAACTCTATAAGTTTACCAATGTACTCCTTAAAGTGGAATATCCTTGCCTAAGCTGTATAAATTTCTCTAGTTGTAAACTCACTTCTGTCCTTAACATAAACTTTGACACGAATCTTTCCTTCCTCGAAACAAGCTTAAATCCTGACCCAGAAAAGGCCCATCAAAACTTAGACCCATTCTAAAGCTGGCTGTTGGTCGGTAAAAAGAACGGTACAAAGTTATTTATCTATTCATTCAGAACTCATAACAGAAGGATAAAATATAATAGCATAAACAGTACCGATTTTGTTTAAATATTCCTAATGTTACAAAACCATAACATAATGTCAACAATAATTGTTACATAATGATGTTCAAAAATACATTATCATCTTGAAATAGGTATATCAGAAAATAGCATAAATAAATAAACAAACAACTGCCACAAGCTTCTCTCATTGGCATCTCTATCTTAATCAGCGTCTCATTCCTTTACCTTTACTGTAATAAGGAAGCAGTTAGAATAACAATGTTTGTTGGATAGAAATCTCGAGCCTCTCTATATTAATACTTAGGTAGTATAATTAAATAAGGATATGTTCTTTGCATTTAAACTATATTCAAAACCATTTAATACTTCATATAAGGGAAAAAGATGGACCCCCAAACAACCACTTAATACCTTCAGTCCTCGAAACACGTCCTTTGTAATATCCAATTCCATAACCCATAAACATCATTTTTAATGTCTACCAATGCAAGAGAAAGTACCAAATCCAATTAATACCATTTAATGGAAAATAGGAAGACTTTGACCATTTAAGACCTCAATTAAGGTAGGCCACCATCATTTAATACATATACCCAAGGTGGACTCCACATGGTATCGATTGAGCTGACATTGCATGGAAATCTTTTTAGGCATTTAATAATTCCATTGAAGAGGAACTTTCTGAGATATCCTCAATTGGGCTTAAACCCAATCCCAACCATGTAATACTTCATACAAAGGAAAGAGGCTGACCCTCAAACAACCACTTAATACCTTCAATCCCCGAAGAAGGTCCTTCATATTATGAACCATACCCCATGGAGACGTCTCACATTAGTCTGGCTATTCGTAGGTACTGGTAGCTAGATTAGCTGGTTAGATTTACCCTACAGAATTAGGACTAACCTCGCGTTATCCATGCTTTCTTATTATAGACGATGTCTCACAGTAGCCCCAAAGTCACGCTGTTGGTAACCAGATTAGCTGCATAGGCTTCTGTTGCTTTTGACTTACCTCGCATCCATATAACTTAATCATATTTCATAACACTCTCTACATGTATTATTACACATCTCACTATATCAATTGTTTAGTCCTTATAAGAAATCCTTTTTATTTCGCCTTTGCAATTAATTACATTCCTAAGAGGGATTTAATTGATAATTATTAACCTAATTAAATATGCCATTAATATGTTATAATTGAATGTTATTTACGCTAGTTTATATATATAAACTCATTGCTGATTTCTATGCAGGAGGAGATTACGCCTCAACTATTTTTAATATCAAATCTTCCAAAATTATATAAGTCTCATTTCCACAATAATGTGTACCATAAATCCATATTCCAAAATCAATTAATATACTTATATATAAAACCACATCCAACTTATTTCATATTAAAACAACAAAATAAATCAGTAATTGAAACTTACAATTCAAAGTGACGCACAATTCAATTTCTTTTACATGAAATTAGATAAGGGAATTTCTATTTAGTATAGAAATAGGCAGTGCAAACTGCGAATAAGGATTCGTAGCTTACACACCATTTATTAATCAAATCCCTTAATCATATCATAAAAAAAGCATAAGAAGTGGCATAGAAGGTAAAATACATATATTGCAAAGTCCACACAAACTTTGTTTTTTGGCACAAAATAATTAAGGTTCCAATCTAAGAATTAACATTTCGCTTTGGAGGGGTTTTATGTATTTTTAATGTGATGTTTTCATAATCTAAAACTCCCCAAGGCATATGTAAAATCCAAACTACACTATTGAATACTAAAATAGAAAAACTAAGATTTCCACTCACTATAGGTTCTTAGCTTTGCATCCTTCTTGGATTTGACACATCTATAATAATCTCCTTCAAATCTCTTCTTATTGATGTATATAACAAAAGAATTTGTATATATGTTAAATTCAGAAATTTAGAGGTTTGGAGGAGAAGAAGTTTAGAAAATAAACAGTAAATAAAAATAGATATATAGGATTTTTTACCTAAAAACCTAATGGAGTTTTCTGCATCTATGAAGAGACGAACCAATAGAACTGTCGAATTCAAGTCAGTTTAAAATAATAAAAATCCAGACATTAATTGTTGTACAAATCCTAGCCGCCACTAAGCTTCACTGATTGAATGCCTCCATCCTCTGGTCGACCGCTAATGGTCGACAGGTCATAGGTCAGAGGTCGACCCATCCCCTATTTTAGGTACATATTGATTGCCGTTGATTTTTTATATTTAATTCCTTAATTATAATTTAACATTAACGTTAATTTTGATGTTTACTTAACTCATAAGTATAATTACTATTAACTTTTGAATTTCATGAAAGAAATTTGTTATTTATTTGAATTCGAATTCTATTTAATTTAATTTAAACCCGAAACTTCAAATGTCTATAACTTCCTCGTTTGAGCTTCATTTTCAATATATTATATATGGAAATTGGTCAAAAATTCGCCATGAGCACAACGACATAACTTACATGGTCAAATTCTAACTTTTACAAAATTTTCATTTATGCCCCTACCTTATTTAAATAAATTTATATATGTTTATTAATATTGTTGATTTTACGGATGTTACAGATCCTATTGGAAGAGATCTCATGATACAAAATTCTAATCATCTCTTCAAGCTCGATCACACTCCCATCCTAACTATTTTTCCTCATCGTACTTGGACCAACTTCACTTCCTTATTCTTTTGCTGTCGCGGCCCTAAGATGTGAATATACCTATGGAGTATTCTAGACTTCATCTCAACATTCACCTTACAAGCTGACTAGTCTCCTCCAAAATCACTAAATAATCATTGTACGATCGTAGATGAGATAAATATAAAACGTGCGAACACCCATAAACTTTTCAAGAAGCCTACTCGAACATGCTGATTTCCTTACTCTCTATAAAATCAAGAAATGCCCAGCAACATATGGCACTAGTTTTCCCACATAACATATCTCAATAGCGAGTCCATCACCTACTTAACTATCCACTACGAACTCTCTATGCATGCATGTCCTATATGGTTTCTATCCCTTATCATATTATTGAGGAGTCTCTAATCATATAATGTCCAAGTATAGTTTATATTTAAATAGATTACACTACTTACATACTTTAATCATCATTCTAAATTTATAAATCCTGTAATTGGATGATCCATTATTTTCAAGAAACGAGGTACCACTACTTGAAAAGAAGTCAAGTTTTATATTTAAATAGTTACTTAAAATCTTCAATCAAATCATAAGAATATTTGTTCCAAAACCCATAAAATATTGATATCGAAATTCTAAGTTCAAAATCCATAATATCCCTTTTCAAATAATTTAATACTAAAAACTCATTTTCTTCAAATTTGAATATAATTTACTAAACTAATATAGAAAAAATTCAAGCTTTATCCTTTTTAAAATATTATTTATAGATCCTCAAATTATTTTATAAAGTCTAGTTATAGATTTTAATACAAGTTTATGAAGTACTCTTTTTATATTAAAACACTCAAAACTGTTTCAAACAGTTAGTGATCAGTTCAAAACATGTTCATATAACTTCAATAGCAAATAATTCAAGTTGCATCACTTGTTGGATTAAATACACTTATAAGATTAAATAATTAACATCAACATCCTAAAATAGTATATGTATTCTTTTCAAAATCAATAATATGCTTCAAAAATCATTTGATTTTAACACATTATTTTTAATATTCTAAACATCCTTATTTAACGCAAAAATAAAATATTTCATAAAATTTCATTAAACAATAATGTTATTATCACTTACATTAAAATAATAATATTTATTTAAATCATTTTATTATTCACAACCACTGATGATTATACATCATTCAACAATAAAAATATGTACATCAAATTTCAAAAAAAACTTTTTGTTGTTATTACATAAAAAATAGTAATAATTATTCCAAATAAATTCATATAAAAATCTCTTTACTATTATTATTTCCAAAATATCTCTTATTCTATTAGTTAAATAATAATAATAATAATATAAATTTTCTATTCATGCACTCCATAAATAGTTATATTATTATTTGCTCAAAATTTAGATAGCCTTCTAAAAATCATATTACTATTTATTTAAATTCCATTGTACTTTATGAATAATAATAAATTCCTCATTAAAAACAGATTTTTCATTATCATTTCCAAACCTTATTGTCATTATTTTTTTTCTAAAATTCTTAAATAACATCCTCATAAACTTTCGGTGCAAAAGCTTGTGTCTCAGATCTATTACATTCATTTCTAGCTAGTCCTAAGCACACTTTCATGTCGACCATCCTAGCTAGTTCACCTTAATTAACTCAAGCTCTACAGGCTTTGTAACTCTTTAACTCTAGTTAAAATTTCAGTTGAAAATATCAAAAACTTTCCAATTTAGATTTTAAATCAAAATCGTGGATCTTAAATCTTATTGTTCACAAAAGTAATAAGACTTGAAAACCATAAAATTCCTTTTTTCATAAAATTATTTATTAACTTCAATCAATGTTTAATTTCGATCACCACATTTTTCCTCCAGAATATTCTTTAGATTATGCTTAAACTATTTTTTTCTAAAAGTTTTACTTTGGAATCTCATGAAAAAATCATTTCGTAGGCAACCATAAATAAAATTTATCTCAAATTAGTTTCATCGTATCAATTCCTAAGTCTCCGTATAAAACAAATAATATAATTCTAATTTCCAAAGAAAATTAATTCCCAACATGCCTTAAGAATGTTACTATATAAAAACATTTAACTTTCGAAACTCAATTCTTTATAGTTTAACCAGCTCAATTATAATTACTCAAAATTAATCTTGGAATAACTTCGGTTATTTTTCTAAAATTCTCATGCTTCATTTTTAAACCATCATTTCTTTTAATTTCTTCTATGACATCATTTCATATAATTTAAAATCATTTTATCATGTATATATTTAAGTATAAATCATTTTGTTTATTAACTAGTTACTTTCAATCATCATTAAACAATAATTAACGTCTATATAAGTATTAAAATTTTAAATTCCTTTTGTCTGTAATTAATCAATTTCTAACACCTTTTAATGAATACATCATGTATATACATAAATATAATTTTGAAACTTATTTTTGGCTGCTAATTATATTCATATTGAGTTCAAAAATAACTTCCAAAATCTTTTAAACCATTTATTAATACATATTTTCAAAATTTTATATCTCGATCTCTTTAATTTTCATTCAAAAAGACATACATATTGCAATTGAAAATTTCCATAAGTTTTAATATATTTTCTTAAATTTAGATTTTTTTCAAAATGGTTCAAATTTCACTTAAGAAGGTAAGAGTATAAACACAACATTTAAACTTTACCTTTATAAATTATAATTTTTTCAAAAAAATCATAAAGCAAGTGTAATATATTTTTTCTTCAAAGCATGGCTAAGATATTTGTAAAACAAAAGATATTCTAAAAGATGTGTCCTATTTACTTTTTATATACCCTTCAAAAGTTAATTTTGTCGAAAGCAAAGTATACGTCAAAATATACATGTAAAAAATGCACCATACACTAAGCTTATTTTTATTCAAATATAAAACCTTTCAAATATATTTAGCAAATTACTTCTTACGTTATTATTAAATTTTCTTATGTAGGAGCTTACTTAAGGTATTATTGCTTTAATGTATTAAACAAGCTTTAAATTTTCTATTTTTCCCAAAAGTCTCAAACATTATTAATTCTAACCTTTTAAGGAAAATAGTTCAATTATTTAACTATTTTAATTGAAGTGGATCATAACTTACACAAGCCCAACAACAATAAAAAAAAAGTTTAGTACCTTCATTTATGCCCCATCCACATTACACTATAACCTATGGACTTAAGGATACTGCTCTCCTTATTCATCCATAGTCCCATTATTTACTCAACTTTTACTTGACATATAAACCCACTTCTATCAGTATTCTATGGAGCAGATTAAAGCAAATGTGACGGATTTATCTAACACCATAAAACTATTTTAATATCAAATTTATATAACTCATAGTTTTTAGCTTCAACAAGGGATAAGCCAACAACTCCCTCTATAAGTCAAAATATATAGGGTGTGTCATAATATTTAAATAATATATAAATATATAAATAATAAAAGTTACAAATATGCTCTCTTATATGTCCTAATTTAGTAGGAACTGCCTAACTTGGCTCCGGTACCAAATGTAAGAACCCGCCATCTACGACATCCTGACCCACATTTAAAAGTAAAAATGGCATTGTGGACCTCGAAGTCAATGGATTGTTGTCAAATAAATTATATAAATAGATTGCAGAATTATTTGTAATATTCTACACTTTCTGAAGCTCACTACAGAAGGAATAAATTATAGTAGTAATCAACAATACAATCCTAGACAATAGAACAATTCAAAATTAATTAAATTACAACTACAACATCCCTCTCTTTAAAATCGTGGAAATAGTATAATGTCTGAAAATAAATAAAACAAAATAGCAGATAACTAATAGACAAAGAAATAGACATTTTCGTCTAACCACCGTGCCTCCAAGTCATCAATAGTCCTCTCTATCGACCTATCAAAGTATAATTAAAAAGAAGGAGAGGGTCAAACATACATCTGGTGAGTGAAACATATCGTATAAGTGTATAATATTAATAATCTAGTAAAACAATACTTATGCTCGAAAACCATATCTTAACCGGTGCCACCTACACCCACAAGTCAGCTAAACAAAATAAAATATTATAATGGCAACGTAGGATTAGGCTTCACTAAAACTAACCCATATCTAATCATATGCACTTGATCGAACCTAAAGTCCCAATCGTATGCCAAAGACGTGTTAGTCCTTGAGATGATGGTTTTGATGACAACAACCTTAGGACTTGTTATAAAATATAAAAACTAACGTTACGGTTTAGATATATATGTATATGCAGAATATAAACATGCAGGTACCAAGAATGAAGACTATATAGTATAGAGATACAAGACTGATGAATTTCAAGACTAAAGATATCAAGGTTGAAGACTCATGAGTATTAAGATATCAAGAGTTCAAGATTTCAATAATACAAGATAAGTATTGAGTCTAGAATTATTTAAAACTTCTTGAAAGCACTTACATCTTTATTCGAAATTTATTCGTGGGATGGAATCCACTTCGAGCCTGTTAAGGAATGGAACCCACGACAATATCTAGTTGAGCATATAGTGGTCCTATTTTGTATCCACTAATTTTATAAAATTGTTTTTCAAAAATTTATCTCTTGTTTTTAAAAAATGTTTTCTTGGTTTTAAATATTTTAGCCTCAAAATTATTTTTATCAATTTTAATATTTTGATTTCAAAATTGTCCTTGTTTTAAACCATTTTTTGTTTGAAATATTTAGCTTTAAAATATTTATATACTCATATTTTAAATCACTTTATAGATTAAGATTATATATATTAAAAATTACTTTCTAAACTCTTTTATATGTTTAAACTATATTCAAATATATTTACAAAGTTTATAAATTATTTTGAAAAATTATAGAAACCAATTTTAATAAGAAAATCAAAACATCAATTTTGCCTTGAGCATGTCGACATCCCTCAACCCCCATGTCGACATGGTGTCCATTATTTTCAAGTTTCAATTTTCAATTTTCAAAAGAAGTGTCTATTCGTTGTATCCTTTCACGAATAGATATGACTGTTGCTCTACTATAAATACAGTAAGTTATAAACGGAATTTTCATCAGATTTCATTTATTTTCTCTCCTTTTCATCTTCCACATTTATTCTAAACAATCCTAAACTATACTCAACTGAAATACCAAGAGAATCAAACTTGATTATCTCTCGTTTGATTCTCTGCCACTCTCTCCATAAGATCTCAATGGTACTGTGACGACCCACCCTTCTACTACCATAAAGACGTATCATCATTAAGAAAAAAAGGGATAGAAATAGAAAAGAAAAGAAAGAACAACAACATCAGAATCTCACAGCGGAACGGAACAAAATATAATATATCACATAACTATTACATAGTTTTACATATATCAGAGTTATACAATATCAATATACATGACAGTCATACATGTATCTGCAACTATATACATTAGAGATATAGTACACATCAACTACTGACACAGCGGAACTAAATAGATATCTATATACGTCTGGAACTCCTGCTCCAAGCTTCTTCAGAAATCAAAGTCCAAAACCTATCACTTGGCTACTCATAAAAATTTGAGTAACCAAGAGTTTATACAAAAACAAAATATAAACTCCGGTCAGACATGGGTCTGGTATGAGTAAACGGTTTAAAGTTGTTTAACTTTGAAAAACATTTGAAAATAAAGGTATCACGTAAGACTCCTCACAAATAAATGCGGGTAAGTTTTTACCTTACGCTAACCAAAACATTTCATAGGAAATCCAGTGATATTATAATAGTGTCTAGGGTTTTCAAGTAAATAGAAAATAGCCGAAATTGTTACATCTATTAAATTCCAGCTACTAGCCACAAAAGTGGGTAATACAAATCAAAACCGTAGGGTCTCGTAGGGAAAATGGATTTCCAACAATGGCAGGGCTACTGGGGTACCACCCGTCATAGTACGAGGCCTAGATCACCGTACCGAGGATCACTCCCGACCCCCTACAATACAAGGCCGAAACCATTCCTTACTGAACAATCCCGAACAAGATAAACCCCGTGGTTGTAGCTAGCAACCGCCCACACAGCCGAAATAAAAAGGGACACCTAGACAGGGGAATATCTTGTCCTGCTTGGGCATGACCCACCTAACCTTGCTGCATCTCCCCTGTTTTAGCCATTCTCGGCTAATGAGGCTTGAGGCTGCGATTACCTTTATAGGATAAATCTCTTAGAATGCTCATCATTCGCCTGATGATGCGCTGAAAGCATTCAATCCATACAAGTTCGTTTCGGGTTCGAACGAAACTGAAGGCATTATCTCGTCACACTCATTTTGGAATCACCCTCAGAGTCAACGACGATAACCCCTTGCATTCTGGAAACACCATCTCGATCTCCACTTGGGCATTCACCACATATCCTTTAATTTGGATCAATGTGGGTTTCGGATAATCATAAATGACACCCGATCTCGGTATCATCGAAATCCAAACGCCATTTTAAAGGCCAAGTTGTCTAATTAACTCTGACAGTTTAACTAATTTAAATTCAATAATTGAATTAACATAGCATTATCACAGATGAATCATACACAATCATCATAGATATAACATAGCATATCAAGAGCTCACAGAATATCATTAAATAAATATCACAATCAGATATTCTACATACACAACAATCTATAAGCAATCATCTTAAATTCTCAATTGTAATTAATTTAATTTAAATTAATTACCTGAGAACTAGTCACTAACCCTGTTTAAATTAATCAACAATTAATTACTTATTAATTACTTATTTCATTATAAATTATCTAATTAATCATTTCTTAATCAACTATTAAATCTTAATTACAATTAATTATTTATTTCATTTATTTAATTAGTTACTTTATAATAAAGTTGTTAAACTTTAATTACTATTCCTTATTCATTAATTAATAACCTTAATTATTAATTAATGAAACTTAGTTACTTAATTATTTAACTACTATTTACTTAATTAATCAATTATAAATCCTTAATTCTTAATTAAATTACTTAATTAATTAACTATTAATCATTAATTAATTAATTTTAGTAGTTAATTACAATTTATTTTATCACTTAATCACCCATTTATCCATCCTTAATTACAATTATAAAGTGGTTATTCTTAATTACTTTCTATAAATAATTCATTTATTTTTTATTACTCAATGTAGTTAACCCTTAAAAGTCCTCTTTAAATTTTAGAACTTACGAGTTAATTAACTTTACACTTATTCTAAATTAATTTCTTAATTAAAATAAAATAAGTGTTAAGAACATCGTTAAGCTTTTGGCTAAAATAATTAAAACTTGAACAAAATCTTAGCTTAACTTTTAAACATCTTCTAAGCTCACAATGTTTAAACAAATTTGTAAAAAACCAAATTTACTCAACTTCTACATCACTGCAAAACTGCAGTTTGTCCAAACCCAAGATTTCCCAGGTAGAACCCGAGACTTCCCTATCAAAAACTCGAGTAGTACTTCGGTTAAAATACTCAAATCATCCGAGTCTTCCTGTACGCAACGTCATCTTTTTTTTATTTACGGTAAAATTTAAATTGAAACTATGTTAATAAGCATCAGGTTACCCACCTCGCTCACGATAAAACTCGAAGCTGACTCCATTTATACACGAGCACGACTCGAGTAAGAAGACAGCTCGACCCTAACACGCAGAACCACCGCCGCACACATGCACGGCGGCACGACTCGTCACCGGCGAACACTCACCATTCAAGCAAATCCCAAATCACGCGATAACACGAAATCCAAACCCAGAACGTCCTCAAATGATCGAAATCAAAAATTGGTCCTCTGCTCGAAAACTGCAAACCGACCCATCATCAAAATCGTCTCGCCACCACCGCAAACACCACCGGAGACCTCAAAACTTCGGCCACACCACGATGACGCATAAAACAACCTTTATCCATAATTATACGTCACTCGATCGATTATTGGGATCGAACTCGACATTCACAGGAAAGTGCAAAACTTTGAAGAAAAACCCTAAAAATGGTACGCCCCAACAATTTATACAATTGAATTTTTTTTTGATAATTTTCCTAAGACCCATGAGGTTCAAATTAGCTTCAATTCAAATTTCATCAATTTCAATTGGATCGATAACCAGATATTCGCAAAAATGTAATTTTTGTTTATAAACAAACTGCACTTTAAGTTCCACACTAAAAATCCTTGTTGTAGTTTTAAAAATCATAACTTCCAGTATTTGTTCAAGTTACAAACTTGGATTTGCTTTTAAGATAATTAAATTTATTGGTCTCTTGCATGATTTCCTGTAACCATATCTTTCAGTAAAATATTTTCCTTAATCTTGTTTTAATCTGATTCGAAACTCTTGTTTGATGTTCTTAACATCTTGTTTTGTTGAGGAAACAATCCTAACAAAAATTTAAATAAGAATAACTTGAGTGCTTGAACAAGCTATGTAATCTGCATCAACTACAGAGAAGCAACATAGCACAACACAAATATTCACAGATTTATATTCAAAAGTCAAACTGATTCCATACCATAAATAAATGAATCATCTTTATTGAATTTAAATAAACTAAAAATTTAAATCTTGATGTTTACTCACCTTTTAAAATTCAGAACAAGAACACTTCTTGAAAACCTGAAATTGAACTGTCTGTATATTTTCTGTTTTGAATTCAGTTTGATTTTCTTTCTATTTCCTTCCTTTTGTTTTCTATCCTTTTGTATGATTTGCTGAACAACCAAATGGTTCAGTTGTGTGTGTGTGTGTGTGTGTGTGTGTAGAGGACAACAGTTGTATGAAGGAAGTCTTTAACCAGTGCAGTTGTTTATTTTTATTCTTTCTCTCTTTCTTCTGTTTTGAACAGATTTTATAAATAATATAAACTGACAAAATAATGTGCTGAGATGATAGAAATTAAATGCATTGGTTGCTAACTTAGTTTACATAATTATAATTATGTTGTACTATGTATAAAGATATTTGTATGAAGACATATGCTTTCAGGTAGGCTTGTGAATGAAGCCATTGAGTATAAAGATGTTTTTACTATTTGCTTGCTTGAATAACATATGATTATGTTTTGCTGTAGATGAATATTTGTATGCAGATTTGTTCTTATGGCAGGTCAACAAGGCTTGTGAATGAAGATGTCATGTATAAAGATATTTGTATAAAATTGTCCATTTTGCAGTTAACTTATGGCTTGTATATGTGAAGATATTTTTGTAAGCAAATACTTGGCTTTGAATGAAGGCCTTTAATTTGTATAGTTTACATACTTTTGTTTGTTTTCGTCTGGTTCTAGCTCAAATAATTTATAAACACATATGTCAGGTTATACCTTACTTATATTTATTTGTATTTGTACTTTAGCTAACAATATTTCAGTTATGTACAATATATATGATTTACTTATTTATACTTAGCTTTATATCTATTTCCTTTTGTATTTTATTTAAATTATATACATAAGTTTGACTCATATCTTACATTTATATTTTATATTACTAGAATTAGATTTTAATTTTAAACATTATAATCTATAGATATTTCTATCAAACATTAACAAAAGAAAGTATTTTAATTTGATGGTATAAGATAAATATTATAAAGAGATTTATTTTAAATCTTCAAATATTGTTATTCATATATATATTTATCAGATGTAAACATAGTAAAGTATTTTCCTTCAATTATACAAGATAGATTTTACTTTAAATATTCTTAGGAGATTTTATTTTAAATTTCCAATCAATCTCCTTTTTAAAATACAATTTATATAAATAAATAGCAATAATTCCAAAATCATATTCATTTTAATATGATCAGTTCACATTTTATTTGATTAGATCAAATATTTATTAAAATAAATGGGGCCAAAAATCCAGGGTCGTTAGATTCCTCCCCCCCTTAAAAGAATTTCGTCCCTGAAATTTAAAACAAAGATAATTTAAAAGCTGTAATAGCAACCATTCAAACATACATATCATTCATATATTAACAAACAACCAACAGTCTATCCTAACAAACATCACTAGCTATCTGAACACAAGTTCGGATAATCTTTCCTAAAATTATCGAAAGTTGTCTCTCGATGATCAACAATCCGAACTGAATTCCTGACCACAGTCAAATTCGACTCAACTTCCAAATTCCTGAACTACCGGTTTTACAACAAATGATGGATCATGAACAAATTTCTTAATGGGATACATGGAATACATTATTAATTCCAGATATCTGTTCTAGCAATTCAATACTGAAATCTACAGTATCAACTCTTTCCTAATTTTATTGACTTCTTTACAGAATTTCAATATCTATTCAATCGAGCTCGTACGATGTACATATACCATTCGTACGGAATATCAAATCCAATCGCTCGCTCGATCACACAATTTCACTTCCGAACTAGTATCATCACCCGACTTCCTAGTGCGGACTCAGATCTGGTTTCTTGACCAGAAACTATCATTCTCGTTGCATAGTCACAACTATGATAGAGAATTTCCAAAATCAATCAAAATCCATATCCATGGTTCGTCATCGAAAATCGAGTGAAAAATCCTAACTCGGATCGATATATAACTATCTCGAAATTCTGTGCTCGAATTTGGATCAATTTGTTATGCGAATAAAATAATATACTTTCATCCTACGTATTTATATCCATTGATTATCAACCATATCAATTTTCTTTTATTCACATTATTTTGATTTCTATCCACTTGGAATAATTTTCTCAATATCAAATTTACTTAAGAATTTCACCACTCATTTCTTAAGTTTAATATACTCTTATATTATTACTCTACCACTTTAGCCTTTATATCTTCTTATTTTAAATCTGAACTTCCAATTCCATGTGAATTCAATTTATCTTCAACTCTGAATATTGAATTTTATTAACTATCTTCCATTTATAACTGATTCCTATCATTATTTCAAATTAGTTTCATCCACTAGTTTATTTCAATCTCCAATTTGAAATCGTTTTGTTAAATAAAAATAAATAAATTTCTACCTAAAATTTTTGAAATTTTTTGGCACAGTCTCCTTTGTACAGAGGAGCTTTCGTAATTTGACACAAGAGATATAAATATATAAGCACTATATATATAAGAAGTTTATAGCATTACGCTTATATAGCATTACATATTTTCGTAAGCACATATGTAAGGTTTCGACACTTATTACAATTACTTCCAACCAATTCTCAAACCATTCTCTTCAGTTTAAGTGATTTACAACTTACTTGCTTATATTAAATTCATTTAAGCAAATCAAACTCATATTCATTCCAATTGATTTCAAAATCATCCTATTTTCTTATGAAATTCGGCAATATTATTATGAATAAATAATTGCTTAAACTTTATAACAATTTTAAATTGATCCCAACTCAATTTACACTTGATTCCATCCCATCTTAATTTATCCACAATCTTTTCGTTGCATTTTCTTTCATTTCAAAAAGTTTGATTCCAAACCATTTTATTAAACTCGATAACTAATATTTTAAATAACAATCTCACAATTTACTCAAGTTATTTACTTTCTTCAAACTGTTCCACCCAATAACTTAAGTTTATTCTATTCCACCAGCTTCCATTTAAATCTTTGATTTGATTTTCCTTTAATCAAATCCCACTATTTACTAATTTATTCGATTAGTTTATTCTTTTATCCATTCTTAAATTTTAATTTACATTAACAATTCATTATTAAATTTATTTATAATAAGGTTATTCAATTTATGCTTGAATTAGATTTGTTTACAACTTACTCCAATTCTATTTTAATTCAATTCAATACTTACTTGATTTACAGTTATTTATTCACGTAAGAATTTTATTTCATTCAATATTATCTATAACTCAATTGAATTCATTTAGATTCAGTTTTATTCCAACTCAACTTCAGTTAAATCTAGCTACTTACCATTCTTTTAAATTTTATTACTCAATATATGAGCTCAAAACTTATTTATTTACTTAAAAGCTTATATTGCTCATTTGAGTCATTTCATCTTATAACCACCATTTCAGATTTTATATATATATATATATATATATATATATATATATATATATATATATATATAACACTTACCATCTTAAGGTATAAATTTTCATTTCACAATTACAATCATTTTACCTTCCAATTTTATATCCAATTTAACTCAATTTCAATTCCAATTTTATATAACTTATCTCAGGTTAAATTCAAATTTATTTTCTTCACTTCCATCTACTTAAGTTAAATTTTAATTCCCGGATTAAAATTCCCAATTTCTTCTTATTAATATCAACTTTACTTTATAAGTTCAATAGTTGATTCATTTAAACTTTTCACATTATTTAAATAGAATTTCTTAGAATTCAATTTGCCCGGTTTTCATTTCCAAAACCATTTTGAAATAAATGAAAATCATTTTGAAATGATAACTACACATACCCACTGGGTATAATAAATCAAATTTTCAAATTCCAAACACTTGTTTCCACCAAAACAAATTTTCCTTTTAAACAAAATTCTAAAACAACTTGTATACCGAACAAGCCCAAACAATATCATGGCCAACTATCCTAGTAGCAATCCATCACTTTAGAAACTCGAAAATGAATATTGATGATGTGGCCATCATCATCAGGACTATTTTCCAACGACTGAAGTGAGTTCAGTGCTTCTTTACTTTCACAATTTCCCCCCAACAATTTCCATTCAACAATATTTTCCAAAACAATACTCCATTATTGCCTTCAAATCTTTGGAAAACCATTTCAAACATTCCTAAGATTTTTAAATTCCCAAATCCTTTTGTTTAAATTCGTTTAAACACCTTTCAAATTTCCGGGACTTAAATTCTGGTTTATTCAAATTTTATTTATTTTCCTTTTTATTTAAACCATACTTAGACAATTTTATTTGGCTATAAACCACTCAAATTTTAAATTTTTATTCAATTGTAGTATTAACAACCAAACATACAAATATACATATAATAATTTCAGAAGAATATTTCTTTTATATCAAAATATAATTTTGGGTAAAATTATTTCATTTACCCACTTTAAAAACAATACTGTGTCGGTTTACCTTGTTTAAGCGTTTACAAATTCCTATCGATGAAATGGCGTCCCACACATCGACCAGAATCCATAAACACTTAATAGATAAATCAACACAATATAAAAATAATTTTATATTCACTAACAAATACGCGCTCATATCTATTAATACACTCAAACTCATTTTAGAGTACTATAAACTCTATTCTATGAGTAATTCCTACCAGAGCCAAGGTTATCACCAACCTACGCTCTGATACCAACTGTGACGACCCGCCCTTCTACTACCAGAAAGACATATCATCATTAAGAAAGAAAGGGATAGAAATAGAAAAGAAAAGAAAAGAAAGAACAACAACATTAGAATCTCACAACGGAACGGAACAAAATATAATATATCACATAACTATTACATAGTTTTACATATATCAGAGTTATACAATATCAATATACATGACAGTCATACATATATTTGTCACTATATACATCAGAGATACAGTACACATCAACTACTGACACAGCGGAACTAGATAGATATCTATATACGTCTAGAACTCCTGCTCCAAGCTTCTTCAGAAATCAAAGTCCAAAACCTATCACTTGGCTACTCATAAAAATTTGAGTACCCAAGAGTTTACAAAAAAACAAAATATAAACTCCGGCTCAGACATGGGTCTGGTATGAGTAAACGGTTTAAAGTTGTTTAACTTTGAAAAACATTTGAAAATAAAGGTATCGCGTAAGACTCCCCACAAATAAATACGAGTAAGTTTTTACCTTACGCTAACCAAAACATTTCATAGGAAATCCAATGATATTATTATAGTGTCTAGGGTTTTCAAGTAAATAGAAAATAGCCGAAATTGTTACATCTATTAAATTCCAGCTACTAGCCATAAAAGTGGGTAATACAAATCAAAACCGTAGGATCTCGTTGAGAAAATGGATTTCTAACAATGGCAGGGCTACTAGGGTACCGCCCGTCACAGTACGGGGCCTAGATTACCGTACCGAGGATCACTCCCGACCCTCTACAACACAAGGCTGGAACCATTCCTTACTGAACAGTCCCGAATAAGATAAACCCCGCGGTTGTAGCTAGCAACCGCCCACACAGTCGAAATAAAAAGAGACATCTAGATAGGGGAATATCTTGTCCTGCTTGGGCATGACCCACCTAACCTTGCTGCATCTCCCCTGTTTTAGCCATTCTCGGTTGATGAGGCTTGAGGCTGTGATTACCTTTACAGGATAAATCTCTTAGAATGCTCATTGTTTGCCTGACGATGCGCTGAATGCATTCAATCCATACAAGTTCGTTTCAGGTTCGAACGAAACCGAAGGCATTATCTCGTCACACTCATTTTGGAATTACCCTCAGAGTCAACGACGATAACCCCTTGCATTCTGGAAACACCATCTCGATCTCCCATTCACGACCTATCGTTTAATTTGGATCGATGTGGGTTTCGGATAATCATAAAAGACACCCGATCCCGGTCTCATCAAAATCCAAACGCCATTTTAGAGGCCAAGTTGTCTAATTAACTCTGACAGTTTAAATAATTTAAATTCAATAATTGAATTAACATAGCATTATCACAGATGAATCATACACAATCATCATAGATATAACACAGCATATCACAGAGCATCACAGAATATCATTAAATAAATATCATAATCAGATATTCTACATACACAACAATCTATAAGAAATCATCTTAAATTCTCATTTGTAATTAATTTAATTTAAATTAATTACCTGAGAGCTAGTCACTTAACCCTGTTTTAATTAATCAACAATTAATTACTTATTAATTACTTATTTCATTATAAATTATCTAATTAATCATTTCTTAATCAACTATTAAATCTTAATTATTCAATTAATTATTTATTTCATTTATTTAATTAGTAACTTTGTAATAAAGTTGTTAAACTTTAATTACTATTCCTTATTCACTAATTAATAACCTTAATTATTAATTAATGAAACTTAATTACTTAATTATTTAACTACTAATTACTTAATTAATCAATTATAAATCCTTAATTCTTAATTAAATTACTTAATTAATTAACTATTAATTCATAATTAAATTATTTGATTATTAACTATTAATCATTCACTAATTAATTTAAGTAGTTAATTACAATTTATTTTATCACTTAATCACCCGTTTATCCATCCTTAATTACAATTATAAAGTGGTTATTCTTAATTACTTTCTAGAAATAATTCATTTATTTTTTATTACTCAATGTAGTTAACACTTAAAAGTCCTCTTTAAATTTTAGAACTTACGAGTTAATTAACATTACACTTATTCTAAATTAATTTCTTAATTAAAATAAAATAAGTGTTAAGAACATCGTTAAGCTTTTGACTAAAATAATTAAAACTTGAACAAAATCTTAGCTTAACTTTTAAACATTTTCTAAGCTCACAATGTTTAAACAAATTTGTAAATAACCAAATTTACTCAACTTCTACATCACTGCAAAACTGCAGTTTGTCCAAACCTGAGATTTACCAGGTAGAACCCGAGACTTCCCTATCAAAAACTCGAGTAGTACTTCGGTCAAAATACTCAAATCACCCGAGTCTTCCTGTACGCAACGTCATCTTCTTCTCTCTTATTTATTTATTTATTTATGGTAAAATTTAAATTGAAACTATGTTAATAAGCATCAGGTTACCCATCTCGTTCACGATAAAACTCGAAGCTGACTCCATTTATACACGAGCACGACTCGAGTAAGAAGACAGCTCGACCCTAACACGCAGACCCACCTCTGTACACGTGCACGGCGGCACGACTCGTCACCGACGAACACTCACCATTCAAGCAAATCCCAAATCACGCGATAACACGAAATCCAAACCCAGAACGTCCATAAATGATCGAAATCAAAAATTGGTCCTCTACACGAAAACTGCAAACCGACCCATCATCAAAATCGTCTCGCCACCACCACAAACACCAGTGTAAGCCACGGTGGGGCTGGGATGGTTGAAAAGCCTACCGGTTGTGACCACTGTCGACGGTTGAAAAGCCTAGATCTTTACAGCTGGTATCAGAGCATATGGTTAAGCGACAACCATGGTTCTGTTGGGTATTACTCATTAGAGATAGAGTCAGCAGTACTCTAGAATGAGTTGAGTGTAATAATAGCTATGGGAGCGTATTTGTTAGTGAATATATAGAATTGTTTTATATTGTGATGGTTGGTTTATTGAGTGGTATATGAACCTACGTCAGCGTGGTCTCGACAACTATGCTGAAGGGGTTTCTGAACACTTGAATAGAACAATTCGACATAATATTGTTTTTAAATTGGGTAAATGAAATAATTTTACCTTGATTATATTTTATATATAAAGGAATAATTTTTCAGAATTATTAAAGTGTATATAAGTTGATTGTTTAGTTGTTTGAATAATCTAAATAAAAGAATAATTGTATAAGTAAAATGAATTATAAGAATTGAATTATAATTAAAGTGATTTACAATTGTGAAATAAACTTATATATATAAGAAGTGAAACTATATGAATATATTTATGAATGTGAATTGTAAATAAAAAGTGATGTTTATAAAATGGAATATAACTTAAGTGTTGTTGAATGGAATTGATTTTGGTATCGAAGTAAATAATCAAGTGGATTAAATGAATATGAACTTGAGTTATATAAATAAAAATTCAACTTTGTAATTGAATTGAATGAATGGATTGAATGTAAGTCAATTAAATGTAAATTTAAGTTGATATGAAATAATGAATATAAGTGTTAATTCATTGAAATCAAATGTTATTGGAAGTTGAATAAATTGAATGGAAGTCAATTTAATTAAAGGTGTTAAACCAAAATGAATGTAAGTGAAGCAAAGGAATTTGGTTGTAATTAATATACTTTGGTTGTTATATGATTATTAGATTGATTGTATATAATTCATTAAGTATTAATGAAATTGGAAGCTATGAAATTGAAATTCAAATTAGAAGTAAATAAATTTGAATAGAATTGAACGTGAATTGGATTTAATTAGTGAATGCAAACTAATTAAAATTAAGAATGAATGTTGATAAAATCCAATGTAAATGAATCAAATGTGATTTAAATTGAAAACCATTTCATTGAATATTAATGAGAATATGAATGAATATATATTGGTTATGAATGCTAGTTGGTTGATGTTTGAATATGTTGCATTTGCTATGTTAGCATATATAGTTGTTATGGACATATATGTTGTATATTGAAATTATTTTCATATATGCATGTTCTCATGTTGTTTGTTGAGTGTTTAGTAGGTGCGGATCGCGTTTGCTTCGCATTTGGAGCTCGCTTTTGCGCTATATTAGCCGTATATGCTTGCTAATAAAATATAAGGTACATATCTCGGATTACATACCGTACTTTTATACTTTTTCCCTTCGGGATGCCTCATTACTTGATGAGATGTATATTTGTGATATATATACTGTCATTTTTTTTTCGGATCGAGCCGCGCAAAGGAGACTATGGCGAATTTTTCCGAAAATTTAAGGCGTTAGGAAAAATTTGAGAAAAATTGGGAAATTTTTTTTGAAAACTTTAATTTTGATTTTGGAATTGAAAGTTAAACAATAGTAGTTGTTTTTGAAAAGATAACTAAGAATGATTTTGAAAACTTAGTAAAGATTTGTAAGAAGTTTAACTATGAATTTGGGAAAATTAATAGATTCTGTAACTTTTCTTACTTAATAATTTCGAGGACGAAATTCTTTTAAGTGGGGAAGATTGTAACGACCCAGAATTTTTAGAAATTAAAATATGAATATTTAATTAATTTTAAATATTTAAAAGTGAATTTTTAAGTCAAATAAATTTTTATTTGAATTATTGGATTTAATTGAATAATTAAATCGATAATTTAATACGTTAAATTATGGAAATAATTGAAAATGGAGTTAAATATGATTGAAAATGATTTGGAAAATTTTATTTTATCATATGGGAGTTAGAACGATATTTTAGAACTTTTAAAATCGAATTAAAAGTTAATTTGTGAAAATTGAATATTTTAATATTTAAATCGACTAGTGAAAATAGTCAATTTTTGAACAGTCTCAGAATTGAACGAAACCAGTTCCATTGGATCCATAATAGTTAGTTTTTACCGGATTTCAATTTTCGTGTCAATCGGAGTTATCGTTTGATCGTGGCAGCTCGAAACGCATCGATTTATTTTTAAGTTAAATTTGGTGAGCTAAAATAGCCATTTTTCAAAAAGTCTCGAATTTCGACGAAACCAGTTTCATCGGATCCGTAATGTGATATTATTGTAAGGTTTCAAATTTCGTGTCAATCGGATTTACCGTTTGTCCGGTACAAATTAAAACGCCTAGAAATCGACTTAAATCGGTTTAATTTAAATTGAGCGTTTATAGCCATAACTCGCACATACTTCCGAATTAGCTTCCGAAACCTGTTCCATTGTGTCCGGAACGCGGGGTAAACCCTAGAAACGCTGGTTACGGCGCGTAAATAGGAGTTCGGAATTTCCGGATGAATAGTGTCGAACGAAATTCTATAAATAGACCCACCTCTTCATAAATTGATAAAAAAAATAACCCTAACCCTAATCAAACTGCATAGCCTCCACCTATAGATGAATGGCCAGAAATTAGTTTCGATTCTCCTCCATTATCTTCAAATCCAAGCATTATTTCAAGAATTTATCAACTACAAAGTTATAGAGCACATCAAGATCTACAAGATCAACGGCTATGATTTGAAACGGAGCTGTAGATCGATGGAAAATTGCGTTCAAAGACCCTAGAGTCAGCCTCGTGATGCGTGCTACAGGGGTGACCGAGCTCCACCAGGGTTGGGCCGAGCATAGGGGGGTTCGAGAGCTTCGTCATGGCGGTGTTGTGATCGAGTTTCGTCGAGTGATCGCGATGGAAATTGAAACCCTAGTTGGACGTGAATGGGTTCATAGCCGTGTTCTGTAACTTGTTGCGTGAAAGATGAAGGAGAAAGGGGGTTGGGGACGCACGGGCCTGATGAGGGTTGCTTGGATCTAACGGTGATTGTTAGTGATAGGTTTTAATTAGTTAAATTTATGTTATAAATCTATGTATATAAACACGTGTAACTTCAAATATTCATAACTTTTTCATACGAGGTCAAAAACGCGCGAAACCAGTTGCGTTGGAATCGTATGGACGAGCACTACGCGATGAAATTGGATTGGAGTCGTTTGGAGTTAGTGAGAATTTTGGGTAAAATTAAACGTCCGTTTAGTTTTATTCGAAATAAATCGCTAAAACGGAATATAAAATCAAGGTGAGAACTTCTCACTCAATCGAATCAGTTTCGATTTTATTTTAAATAGTTAGATTTAAAATATTTGAATGCATGTATGAATGATGATTGATATCTATTGTTTGTTAAAATAGACATTATACGCCGTTAGTAAGCGGATGTTATTTATTAAAAACATATACCGCGAATATTTCATAAACAGTGAAATTGGTATTATATATAATATCAATATATATATATTGGCATATGTATATATTACAGTTGTTGATTTCCCGCATTTATTTGTTTAGCGGATGAGACCCTATTACGCCGTTATTAAGCGGATAATATTTAATAAGAACATGTACCGCGATAATTTCGTACTGGAGCGAAATTGGTATTGTGCTAATGTTTTTGGATGCAGGAAACAGGTTGGAGGGATCCAACTGGATTCCTCAACAGTATTTATTTGATTATGGATATTTTGATATTTGATGGATTATCATATCGATATATGATATCGTTGTTGTCGTGATTGACTATTTGGTGTGTAGCATCATTGGACCCAGATTTTGGGATTTTAAAATGATTTTAAAGTGATTTTTGAGAATATACTATATTTTTGGAATTGATCCGTTTTAAATAAATAAACGTTATAATTTTTTTAAGTTATAAAAATTATGATTTTGTGAAATATAGTTAAAAGTTGATTTTTGAGAAATAGGGGATTTATGATTTTATAAAATAGTTTAAATTAGATTTTTGAATATATTATAAAAGTTTAAATATAGGATTTATAAAATTTGATTATTTTATAAATCAAAATGGTGAAATTGTAAAGGAAATTAAAGACGTTTTAGAATAATAATATAATTGATTTATAAATGGATATTTATAAATTGAAATATAGACATCATAAAACGAGTTTTTATAAGTGTTTGAATGAAGTGAAAATGAATTTCATAAATGAATGAAATTTATAGAATTATAAACTGTGAAGTTATAAATGAAATTTATAAATAGTAAGATTTATAAATTTGGTGAAATTATTTGAAGAATAGTTAGGCAAAATAAATGGATCTTGTAAGTTATAAGATTCATAAATTTGAAAGTCTTTAAAAGAACGATTTTGTAAAATAATCGTATTATAAGTATTTAACTTATAATATGAACTTTTAGTTATAATTGAGTTATAAACTGGAATAGATTAATAAAGGAAATTTGTAAAAGGAAGTTGTTATAAATAAATAAAAATGGAATTTATAAACGTTGTTTTATAAATTCGCAAACGACTTATTTTGATAAGTTAATTGTTGAAACCTATTAATGGAGTTATATTCACATTTTTGAATGTGAATAATCCTTTGAATTAAAATGAATAAAAGGATGAAAAATTGTTAACGTAGTATATTCACGTTTTTGAATAGTGAATAATACGTTAAAGAAATTGTTTTGAATGTGATATTTTAAACAGAATTAAAACGATCTAACGATGTTTTAAATATGTTGAGATTCGAAACTATAGATTTCAACATTTATTGTTGAAATAGACGTTTTCGAGAAATAAAAGGAAATAGTGGACTATAACACTGTTGTTATAGTAAATGATTTCCGAAAGGAAATGTTTTGTATAGTATTGGGATTTATATATCTATTTTAATCTCGAATCCCTATACTAGTGATTTTTGAGTCGTCGTAACGATGTTTTACGCAACATTCGTTTTGGCCCAAATAAATATGTTTAAGAGAATGATTTCCTTAAAGAATGAAATATATACTTAATTTCGATTTAAGTATATTGAATATTTTCTAAGTGTTGAAAATAAATAAAATTTGTGAATTACTTATTAAATAAGTATGGAAATGTTTTCCAATATGAAGTGATATTTAGAATTTATCTTTTTGAAGATAAATTGAAAAGAAATATTGAAATGAATAATTGAAATCGAATATTCATTGATATTTTGGAATTATAAATTCACTAAGGAATTTATAAAGGAAGTGGAATTTGTTTAAAAATAAATATTGATTTATTTTTGAAGTGTTGAAATAATATATCTAGTGAAGATATTTTTGGAAAATAAATAAATTGGAAAATTATTTGGAATCTGGTGATGTGTGCATGTCCAGTGATAGTTAAATAATCGACTATCAATATTTTCCTTTGAATGGTTAATTGATGTGATTTGTTGAATGTGAATGCCACACTTATTTTTGAATAAGCGCTCACTATTCGGGTTAACCGGGAAAGGACCATGGGGTCGTATAACCCATTCCGAATATGTGATACGTCGTTATGAATTGCATTGAAGATCGGTGTTGAAGACCGAGTATTTGTGAAAGCGATAGGATGACCTATCGATTGTCTCTGCACTGGGTAGCTCCTGGTATAGAGATTCCTTAAGTGATGGGAAATTCGATCGGGATTGTGAATACCCGTATTTCAAGGGCTTCGTAAGAAGTGCCTTCGGTTTTGTTCGAGCCCGGAACAGACTTGTATGGATTGTATGTCTGACATTACAAATTGAGATATAAAGGAGATTTCTTTCAAATATATTTCTGTTGGTGGCGAAGAATTTATTCTTTTAGCTTAACACCCTTCTCTGAGACGTACGAGCTAAGAGGTTATATAGTTGAATGTTATCAACGATATATTCCCAATTTGGTAATGTGACATGCTGAGTGTTGCTGTAAATGATCATTGTGTTGATTATTTGTGATAGGATCGTTTATTTGATCGTCTATCCTTGTGATCATTGTGTTGATCATTTGTTGACCCAAAGCATGGCTTTTGTATAAAGTATGTTTTTGTGGACGAAACTTCGTCGAGCCTCACACCCCGTGAATGGTCAAAACAGGAAAGAAGCAGCAAGGTTATGAGGGGTAGCACCCTTTAGGATGTGTCCATTTCCTTCTGGAAAAGGGTGGTATCATGGTATGGAGCCCAGATACTTACTCATGTTGAAAACACTTTGTTATGATTGTGTGAATTGATTACGAGCGCTCGGTGATAAAGGTCCCAAAGGACCGGGGGATGGCATATTCGGTCAGTTGTTACTCAGTTAGGGGTAACCCGGCCTTGTGTTGGTAGAGATCCGGTTTGGTTCTCGGGGATGTCCATCCAGAGGCATTCTCATGTGGCAATGGGAAGTTCCTTGGCCTGATCATTCGTTGGAAATCCAAAGAAACAATACGTGACTTGTACGGTTTTAGTTGTAGAACCTGCTTCCTCAGGAGGTAGCTATAGTAGGCATAATATAATGGTACCTATGCTGGCTAAGATTTATATTCTACTTTCGAAATGAATTTTTCCTACACTATGCACTAATAATAATATCAAATGTTTCTTTTTTAATGCGTATCAAGCATCTTTGACTATCATAAGGAGAAATCTTCTCCAAGTCTGCGTTTGCATTGTGTGTGTGGCAGGAGGTCTTATGGTAGTCTCATTTTTAAAAGCATTGCGAATTGATTTAAAAAAATATTCCTCTATTTTGTTTTCAAAGATAAATAAATTGTTTTGAGTTCTCACACCAGTCTTGTTAAGCTATTGGGCTATGTGATGGGGGGTTCTCGCTTCGCGGTTAGGTGGCGAACGGGAGACTCTTACTCCCACACATCCTCTTTTAGGGGGTTGGTTAGGTGTAACCTGAGACAGTCGAGAGGCTGGCCGTAAAAGCAAGTTTGGGATACCAGTGTAAGCCACGGTGGGGCTGGGATGGTTGAAAAGCCTACCGGTTGTGACCACTGTCGACGGTTGAAAAGCCTAGATCTTTACAGCTGGTATCAGAGCATATGGTTAAGCGACAACCATGGTTCTGTTGGGTATTACTCATTAGAGATAGAGTCAGCGGTACTCTAGAATGAGTTGAGTGTAATAATAGCTATGGGAGCGTATTTGTTAGTGAATATATAGAATTGTTTTATATTGTGATGGTTGGTTTATTGAGTGGTATATGAACCTACGTCAGCGTGGTCTCGACAACTATGCTGAAGGGGTTTCTGAACACTTGAATAGAACAATTCGACATAATATTGTTTTTAAATTGGGTAAATGAAATAATTTTACCTTGATTATATTTTATATATAAAGGAATAATTTTTCAGAATTATTAAAGTGTATATAAGTTGATTGTTTAGTTGTTTGAATAATCTAAATAAAAGAATAATTGTATAAGTAAAATGAATTATAAGAATTGAATTATAATTAAAGTGATTTACAATTGTGAAATAAACTTATATATATAAGAAGTGAAACTATATGAATATATTTATGAATGTGAATTGTAAATAAAAAGTGATGTTTATAAAATGGAATATAACTTAAGTGTTGTTGAATGGAATTGATTTTGGTATCGAAGTAAATAATCAAGTGGATTAAATGAATATGAACTTGAGTTATATAAATAAAAATTCAACTTTGTAATTGAATTGAATGAATGGATTGAATGTAAGTCAATTAAATGTAAATTTAAGTTGATATGAAATAATGAATATAAGTGTTAATTCATTGAAATCAAATGTTATTGGAAGTTGAATAAATTGAATGGAAGTCAATTTAATTAAAGGTGTTAAACAAAAATGAATGTAAGTGAAGCAAAGGAATTTGGTTGTAATTAATATACTTTGGTTGTTATATGATTATTAGATTGATTGTATATAATTCATTAAGTATTAATGAAATTGGAAGCTATGAAATTGAAATTCAAATTAGAAGTAAATAAATTTGAATAGAATTGAACGTGAATTGGATTTAATTAGTGAATGCAAACTAATTAAAATTAAGAATGAATGTTGATAAAATCCAATGTAAATGAATCAAATGTGATTTAAATTGAAAACCATTTCATTGAATATTAATGAGAATATGAATGAATATATATTGGTTATGAATGCTAGTTGGTTGATGTTTGAATATGTTGCATTTGCTATGTTAGCATATATAGTTGTTATGGACATATATGTTGTATATTGAAATTATTTTCATATATGCATGTTCTCATGTTGTTTGTTGAGTGTTTAGTAGGTGCGGATCGCGTTTGCTTCGCATTTGGAGCTCGCTTTTGCGCTATATTAGCCGTATATGCTTGCTAATAAAATATAAGGTACATATCTCGGATTACATACCGTACTTTTATACTTTTTCCCTTCGGGATGCCTCATTACTTGATGAGATGTATATTTGTGATATATATACTGTCATTTTTTTTTCGGATCGAGCCGCGCAAAGGAGACTATGGCGAATTTTTCCGAAAATTTAAGGCGTTAGGAAAAATTTGAGAAAAATTGGGAATTTTTTTTTGAAAACTTTAATTTTGATTTTGGAATTGAAAGTTAAACAATAGTAGTTGTTTTTGAAAAGATAACTAAGAATGATTTTGAAAACTTAGTAAAGATTTGTAAGAAGTTTAACTATGAATTTGGGAAAATTAATAGATTCTGTAACTTTTCTTACTTAATAATTTCGAGGACGAAATTCTTTTAAGTGGGGAAGATTGTAACGACCCAGAATTTTTAGAAATTAAAATATGAATATTTAATTAATTTTAAATATTTAAAAGTGAATTTTTAAGTCAAATAAATTTTTATTTGAATTATTGGATTTAATTGAATAATTAAATCGATAATTTAATACGTTAAATTATGGAAATAATTGAAAATGGAGTTAAATATGATTGAAAATGATTTGGAAAATTTTATTTTATCATATGGGAGTTAGAACGATATTTTAGAACTTTTAAAATCGAATTAAAAGTTAATTTGTGAAAATTGAATATTTTAATATTTAAATCGACTAGTGAAAATAGTCAATTTTTGAACAGTCTCAGAATTGAACGAAACCAGTTCCATTGGATCCATAATAGTTAGTTATTACCGGATTTCAATTTTCGTGTCAATCGGAGTTATCGTTTGATCGTGGCAGCTCGAAACGCATCGATTTATTTTTAAGTTAAATTTGGCGAGCTAAAATAGCCATTTTTCAAAAAGTCTCGGATTTCGACGAAACCAGTTTCATCGGATCCTTAATGTGATATTATTTTAAGATTTCAAATTTCGTGTCAATCGGATTTACCGTTTGTCCGGTACAAATTAAAACGCCTAGAAATCGACTTAAATCGGTTTAATTTAAATTGAACGTTTATAGCCATAACTCGCACATACTTCCGAATTAGCTTCCGAAACCTGTTCCATTGTGTCCGGAACGCGGGGTAAACCCTAGAAACGCTGGTTACGGCGCGTAAATAGGAGTTCGGAATTTCCGGATGAATAGTGTCGAACGAAATTCTATAAATAGACCCACCTCTTCATAAATTGATAAAAAAAATAACCCTAACCCTAATCAAACTGCATAGCCGCCACCTATAGATGAATGGCCAGAAATTAGTTTCGATTCTCCTCCATTATCTTCAAATCCAAGCATTATTTCAAGAATTTATCAACTACAAAGTTATAGAGCACATCAAGATCTACAAGATCAACGGCTATGATTTAAAACGGAGCTGTAGATCGATGGAAAATTGCGTTCAAAGACCCTAGAGTCAGCCTCGTGATGCGTGCTACAGGGGTGGCCGAGCTCCACCAGGGTTGGGCCGAGCATAGGGGGGTTCGAGAGCTTCGTCATGGCGGTGTTGTGATCGAGTTTCGTCGAGTGATCGCGATGGAAATTGAAACCCTAGTTGGACGTGAATGGGTTCATAGCCGTGTTCTGTAACTTGTTGCGTGAAAGATGAAGGAGAAAGGGGGTTGGGGACGCACGGGCCTGATGAGGGTTGCTTGGATCTAACGGTGATTGTTAGTGATAGGTTTTAATTAGTTAAATTTATGTTATAAATCTATGTATATAAACACGTGTAACTTCAAATATTCATAACTTTTTCATACGAGGTCGAAAACGCGCGAAACCAGTTGCGTTGGAATCGTATGGACGAGCACTACGCGATGAAATTGGATTGGAGTCGTTTGGAGTTAGTGAGAATTTTGGGTAAAATTAAACGTCCGTTTAGTTTTATTCGAAATAAATCGCTAAAACGGAATATAAAATCAAGGTGAGAACTTCTCACTCAATCGAATCAGTTTCGATTTTATTTTAAATAGTTAGATTTAAAATATTTGAATGCATGTATGAATGATGATTGATATCTATTGTTTGTTAAAATAGACATTATACGCCGTTAGTAAGCGGATGTTATTTATTAAAAACATATACCGCGAATATTTCATAAACAGTGAAATTGGTATTATATATAATATCAATATATATATATTGGCATATGTATATATTACAGTTGTTGATTTCCCGCATTTATTTGTTTAGCGGATGAGACCCTATTACGCCGTTATTAAGCGGATAATATTTAATAAGAACATGTACCGCGATAATTTCGTACTGGAGCGAAATTGGTATTGTGCTAATGTTTTTGGATGCAGGAAACAGGTTGGAGGGATCCAACTGGATTCCTCAACAGTATTTATTTGATTATGGATATTTTGATATTTGATGGATTATCATATCGATATATGATATCGTTGTTGTCGTGATTGACTATTTGGTGTGTAGCATCATTGGACCCAGATTTTGGGATTTTAAAATGATTTTAAAGTGATTTTTGAGAATATACTATATTTTTGGAATTGATCCGTTTTAAATAAATAAACGTTATAATTTTTTTAAGTTATAAAAATTATGATTTTGTGAAATATAGTTAAAAGTTGATTTTTGAGAAATAGGGGATTTATGATTTTATAAAATAGTTTAAATTAGATTTTTGAATATATTATAAAAGTTTAAATATAGGATTTATAAAATTTGATTATTTTATAAATCAAAATGGTGAAATTGTAAAGGAAATTAAAGACGTTTTAGAATAATAATATAATTGATTTATAAATGGATATTTATAAATTGAAATATAGACATCATAAAACGAGTTTTTATAAGTGTTTGAATGAAGTGAAAATGAATTTCATAAATGAATGAAATTTATAGAATTATAAACTGTGAAGTTATAAATGAAATTTATAAATAGTAAGATTTATAAATTTGGTGAAATTATTTGAAGAATAGTTAGGCAAAATAAATGGATCTTATAAGTTATAAGATTCATAAATTTGAAAGTCTTTAAAAGAACGATTTTGTAAAATAATCGTATTATAAGTATTTAACTTATAATATGAACTTTTAGTTATAATTGAGTTATAAACTGGAATAGATTAATAAAGGAAATTTGTAAAAGGAAGTTGTTATAAATAAATAAAAATGAAATTTATAAACGTTGTTTTATAAATTCGCAAACGACTTATTTTGATAAGTTAATTGTTGAAACCTATTAATGGAGTTATATTCACATTTTTGAATGTGAATAATCCTTTGAATTAAAATGAATAAAAGGATGAAAAATTGTTAACGTAGTATATTCACGTTTTTGAATAGTGAATAATACGTTAAAGAAATTGTTTTGAATGTGATATTTTAAACAGAATTAAAACGATCTAACGATGTTTTAAATATGTTGAGATTCGAAACCATAGATTTCAACATTTATTGTTGAAATAGACGTTTTCGAGAAATAAAAGGAAATAGTGGACTATAACACTGTTGTTATAGTAAATGATTTCCGAAAGGAAATGTTTTGTATAGTATTGGGATTTATATATCTATTTTAATCTCGAATCCCTATACTAGTGATTTTTGAGTCGTCGTAACGATGTTTTACGCAACATTCGTTTTGGCCCAAATAAATATGTTTAAGAGAATGATTTCCTTAAAGAATGAAATATATACTTAATTTCGATTTAAGTATATTGAATATTTTCTAAGTGTTGAAAATAAATAAAATTTGTGAATTACTTATTAAATAAGTATGGAAATGTTTTCCAATATGAAGTGATATTTAGAATTTATCTTTTTGAAGATAAATTGAAAAGAAATATTGAAATGAATAATTGAAATCGAATATTCATTGATATTTTGGAATTATAAATTCACTAAGGAATTTATAAAGGAAGTGGAATTTGTTTAAAAATAAATATTGATTTATTTTTGAAGTGTTGAAATAATATATCTAGTGAAGATATTTTTGGAAAATAAATAAATTGGAAAATTATTTGGAATCTGGTGATGTGTGCATGTCCAGTGATAGTTAAATAATCGACTATCAATATTTTCCTTTGAATGGTTAATTGATGTGATTTGTTGAATGTGAATGCCACACTTATTTTTGAATAAGCGCTCACTATTCGGGTTAACCGGGAAAGGACCATGGGGTCGTATAACCCATTCCGAATATGTGATACGTCGTTATGAATTGCATTGAAGATCGGTGTTGAAGACCGAGTATTTGTGAAAGCGATAGGATGACCTATCGATTGTCTCTGCACTGGGTTGCTCCTGGTATAGAGATTCCTTAAGTGATGGGAAATTCGATCGGGATTGTGAATACCCGTATTTCAAGGGCTTCGTAAGAAGTGCCTTCGGTTTTGTTCGAGCCCGGAACAGACTTGTATGGATTGTATGTCTGACATTACAAATTGAGATATAAAGGAGATTTCTTTCAAATATATTTCTGTTGGTGGCGAAGAATTTATTCTTTTAGCTTAACACCCTTCTCTGAGACGTACGAGCTAAGAGGTTATATAGTTGAATGTTATCAGCGATATATTCCCAATTTGGTAATGTGACATGCTGAGTGTTGCTGTAAATGATCATTGTGTTGATTATTTGTGATAGGATCGTTTATTTGATCGTCTATCCTTGTGATCATTGTGTTGATCATTTGTTGACCCAAAGCATGGATTTTGTATAAAGTATGTTTTTGTGGACGAAACTTCGTCGAGCCTCACACCCCATGAATGGTCAAAACAGGAAAGAAGCAGCAAGGTTATGAGGGGTAGCACCCTTTAAGATGTGTCCATTTCCTTCTGGAAAAGGGTGGTATCATGGTATGGAGCCCAGATACTTACTCATGTTGAAAACACTTTGTTATGATTGTGTGAATTGATTACGAGCGCTCGGTGATAAAGGTCCCAAAGGACCGGGGGATGGCATATTCGGTCAGTTGTTACTCAGTTAGGGGTAACCCGGCCTTGTGTTGGTAGAGATCCGGTTTGGTTCTCGGGGATGTCCATCCAGAGGCATTCTCATGTGGCAATGGGAAGTTCCTTGGCCTGATCATTCGTTGGAAATCCAAAGAAACAATACGTGACTTGTACGGTTTTAGTTGTAGAACCTGCTTCCTCAGGAGGTAGCTATAGTAGGCATAATATAATGGTACCTATGCTGGCTAAGATTTATATTCTACTTTCGAAATGAATTTTTCCTACACTATGCACTAATAATAATATCAAATGTTTCTTTTTTAATGCGTATCAAGCATCTTTGACTATCATAAGGAGAAATCTTCTCCAAGTCTGCGTTTGCATTGTGTGTGTGGCGGGAGGTCTTATGGTAGTCTCATTTTTAAAAGCATTGCGAATTGATTTAAAAAAATATTCCTCTATTTTGTTTTCAAATATAAATAAACTGTTTTGAGTTCTCACACCAGTCACATGACTGACTCGGAGTTTATTGTTTTCCTTCCTAAACTCTGGGTGCCCACCAATTTCCACACGGGCAGTCAAGAGTAAGGTTTATCAGGATATTCTGGATATTCTGGAGTTGCTGGAGGCAAGCTGGATGGCATGGCGTATTACTAGCTATATAGTATTTCTTTTTCCGCTGCACTGTTTGTTTGTTTGATGTTGTATACTCTGATGATATGATGTAATGAAATGTGATGTATAAAATGTAATAACTGATACAGTTCTTTGTTTAGAGATTATTCATTTATTATTATATGTTGTTCCGCTGCGAATTGTGAGATTCTGATGTTGTTCTGTTGTTTTCTGTTCCGTTCTATCCTCTTTTCTTTCTATTTTATTCCGTTCTATTTTCTTTCTATTCTCTTTTTCTTCTATCTTAAAATTTTCTGTTCTCTTTTCTATTTTCTCTTCTTCCTATTTTCTGTTTTCTTCTCTATTCTTTTCTCTCTATTTTCTCTCTTCTCTCTTCTTCTCTTTTCTTAAATTCTTTTTAAAAATCCATAACTATCCGGTTTTTGACCTTCAAATTCTCGGCAGTCGATAAAGTGAGTATCGATGTTGAATTTTCGAAAGTCGAAAATTTCCGGGGCGTTACATTAAAGGTTGAAAATATAATATTTAGGCTATATTTTCGAAATTAATATATTCCGAAATTACCACTAGGTTTTGACTTCTTCTAACTTCTAGCCTGTTTAATCTATTTTAGCAAATTATATATGTTTTATGACCGTGGATGACATTCTGCATGCAATGGAATAGGTCCCCAAGTCAAATTCTAACTCCTTTATAAGTTTATGGATTTTCCAATTGGGTTAAAGTTACAATTTTACCCTTTAATTCACTTATTTATTTCCATAAAATTACCTGGTGATACAATAGGATTTAGGGAAGATTAGATAAATTTCCCCTATACATCTTATCTTTAACTAACTCCTAGAGATAGGCGAGGTCATAGATGGGTGTTCGGGGATAGGCACCGTGAACATTGATGCCCAGAGATAAGTGTCGCTATATAATTGAATTCTTACACATACAATACAGAGTATCATTGATGCTCATTTTAACACTAGAGGAAAACCATAGACTTTCAGTTGCAACATTAAAGCATAGCTTTATTATAGTTGAAGAGGAAACTATTAACCAGTAATAAATAAAACTAAGTAATGGTATAACACTTTGCAGTTGTGGAAGTTTATTTATACGCACAAAGCTATAGTAAGTAAATGCATTGCCCAGATCATAAACAAAAGAAGGTATGATATATAATTAACTTCATTATAGATAATTACATATTTATACATGTTGGTAAATACATAGGCATGGAAAACAAAGGATGGGATAAAAGTAAACGAGACAAGTTTAAGTGAAAACTATATTTCATTACATCGTTCCCTTATTTACAATTGTTGGGGCCATACCCGCATAATTCAGCCTATGTATAAAAGGAAACTAGAAAGACATAAGATACAAGTCTTCTAAGATGTGATCAAATCTTTACACTTCTTTCCTCTTTTATGGCTCTTTCCTTTCTTCGAATGAGCTCCTCACTTGTGCTTTCACATAGTTTAGTCTTCAACAACAAAGAATGTTTATCTTTATTGTCCCAGTTGACTTCGTCATTAGATATAGCTGGAGTCTTTTGGGATATAGGGGCAGCTCTAAGGATAGGAACTGAAGGAGGCCTAATTGAAATTTGGGGCATAGGAAGGGCCATGGATATGAAGGAGGAATGGTTAGATTGGGCTCGATGTTGACCTTGAGAAGTTTTATTTTGGATTTGATGAGCTCAACTTCCATAGATTGTTCATCCCCCAAGGAACCCATCATGACAATATCTTCTTTTTCTTTGATAAACATGGTTCATTCTACCGTGTCCTTCAGAGTATCCTTTTGTTTGACAAAATTCAAAATCAAGAAATTTTTGATACTATATTGTCATGTAATTCGGTTCAATCGATAAAAACATCAATGTGGACGTAGGCCATAGAATTTGCTGAACCACAATAAAAATGTCGTGTCTCCTTCTAGTTTCTTGAGATTTATTTAAATTTAAATTCGTTTTTTTCTTATTTGGGTTGTCTGCCTATTTTATGTGTAAACAATAATGAGTTTTAAAATTCCTATGTTCGTAGTTGAAACTCCAGTGCGTATTGAACTCATTTTCTAGTATTTTCCATGATTCATGGTTAAGTGGAACTCCTCTGCATACTTGATTGTTGACTTACCTTAAAAACAACTAAAGGAGGTGTTTTTACATTACAATAGTTCTTCCCAATTCCATATATAATTCAAGTTCAAATTATTAACTGTAGGTACATGTTTCGACTAGCATGTACTAAATTAGATGGATGACCATGTTATATATAATACACATCGTCATATTTATAATCGTATTATTTACATTAGTGCACGGTAGTAGGTTTTTGTTAAGCTTACAAATGGAAAAACACCCAAAGTCCAGTAGAAATATAGAAATCTAGCAAAAAATATATAGAAAATAGAGAGACACCAAGGTTTTTAAAGTGGTTCGACAATCTTTGGGCTACATTCATTGTGGTTTTGATTGACTATAGGATTGAGAGTCACTAGTATAAGGGTTTTACTGATCTATCACCTAGATTAGCAAATAATAGCTTCCTTAGTAACTATGATGGAAGTGTGGTAGAAGATAAAGAAAGCAAAAAGCCAAAAGTCCTCCAGTTGTTGTGAGTGTTGTACTTACATGTCTGCTTTTCTTTAGAATTCCCTTGGGGTCGTTCGCCTACTCGTTGAGAATTACACTTCAAGATGACAACATAAGCCATCCTTCCATGAACCATAGCTTGGGAGGACCACTCGATGGCATAAAAGTGGTTGGTACCGAGCAGATTAGTTCGGTATCGAGTGGTTCCCTTAGCCCTAGTTTCTTTGCAATTTCTTGAGTTCACTATTATAGTCCCTCCAAGTATGTTCCCAAGTTCGTAAATTGTTTCTACTTCATCCTGATGTCTAGGTTCGTCTAAATGCCGCTTGGTTAAAAAGCCAATAATATTTGCCCCCTCGAGTATGCTTCTGTTGGATACAAAGCATGCTCTGAAGCAAGGCAAACATATATCTCTATCTTTATATATCACCTGATTATACAAGAATTATTTCAAAGCATTTTATCTATTCCGTGGGTGTCTGTTCAACTACTTTATATAGTGGAAATTTCATTTTTGATGCTAAGGACAAGATCTACATTCTGAAAAGCTTTCCATGCTTTAGTTAGGTATGTTATACTTTCCCTTTGCCTTCTCTTGATTTTTAAGCCAAAAATTCAAATCGTTATAGAGTGGTTTTTCTCGGTACCAAGTCCTTTTTACCATCATTGAGTACTATATATATACACTAGTACTTGGATAAAATTATCCTCGCTCCTTCATTTCATGATCGAGCTTTTCTTGTTTCTACCAATTGCCTTGCGTTCTTAGCTTGGGGCTGATCTCATTCCTCTACAATGAACCAATCACCTTGGTTCTCCTAATGCCCCCACTATCTACTTGAAGTCACCTTGCCACTAGATAATCATTTTGATGGTCACGGTTCATTCTAGTAGGCTTGTCATTGACCTCCTTTGCTTTCTAACACAAATCAAGATCTCAGTTAACCAAAGTTGGTGGCTCTTTTATGTCATGGCGATCAATGTTGGCAGTGGTGATTTAGATGGTTCTTCATAAAGGGTCGGTCAAAGAAAAGGCTAGGTTGTCCTAAGGTATTACTCGAGTCCGGCTTTGGATTAACACGGGTTCAACTTAGGGCATATCAAGTTGCTCCTAAGGGTTGCATAGTTGCCTTTACCCAAGCTTTTTTATTCTGAAGTACTTTGGGTAATCCCTATCAAGACTTAGCCAATCACCTGACACCATCTGCACACCAATAGGACGGTTCTTTTCCAAAAGATGGTCATGTTGAATGATTTTGTTATTTGAATAATACCATTGCAAAGCATGTCCAATTCCGCACTTCCAATGTTCCTGTAAAACAAAATTTTCTACGACAATAATCGCTCATATTTCGAAATGAGTATTTCTTCGTTTGCTACCTGTAGCGATTTAACTGACCTTAGCTTTTCGATGGTAAGATTCTTTTACTTTCTTTCTTCCCTCTCTTAGATTTCTACCATCTAAGTGTTTAACCTTTGATTTGATTCCTTCATAGATATTCTTGTTCGAGATACAAGTGAAGAGCATGTTGTAATCTTGGAAACTCTCAAGAGATCAACTTCCTACACTGCACCACTACATACCTTCTGACGGATAAGAACCTTCACCAGTGCGATCTATTACACCCTAATTGCTCCATTGTTCTTGCAACTAGCTTTAGAATTCCTACTCGATCTTCCACCAACACTCACAACTATGGCGATAATCTTCAAGAGAAAGTTGAAGGTCCCTTAGGTATAGAAAATATTGATGAACTAGTTGACAAAGCAAACGAAGATCCCACTATCCGTGAAGTTCAAGAAGAAGGAGATAGAGGAGCCATAATGAAAATAATTCCAGAAGAAAGTGATGAAGAGGGAAGAAGACAGGGAAAAGAAGAAGAAGAAAGAGAAGAAGAAGGAGAAGAATGTGATGAGGGAGGTGACAATGACTATGACATGAATCCTACGGGAGACGAGTCATATGGCAAGATGTCTATTGAAGGCACCAAACTTCCTGCCTCTCCTAATTCGAAATGTATAATCATCAAATCTCCCAAGAAATTTATAGAATCAATTGCATTGCCATTAGCCGTGGCGACTCTTCTGCCTGGTTCTTTTGAAGATATTTTGGTTCTTTAAATGATTTTGATATCACTAAACTTCTCAAAGAAAGCTCTCTGAGTATTAGCTTCTTGCCCGAGGATATCCTAGCTGAAGGAGGCAAGACTCCATCTTTATTTCCACGTGAATACAATCCATAGAATACTCAGGGAGGACGCTGGCACTCCACACGCTTCTAGGATCATGAACACACATTCCTTGCATCTGTTTACTTTTCAATGTTCTAAAACTTATATAATCCTTTCTGTCATTTCAAGCACCATGGGCAGAGACAAGTTCAGCAACCTTCACTGCAGCGTTGGCAAAGATAGAAGATGCACTCCTAAACTACCATGCTCCAGCTAGCGGAATCGTAAAGAAACCAAAGTGGAGAGATTACGAAGAAAGAAAAAGAGAGAGGGAGAAGAAAACTTTCAAGTCGAGAGAGAGCAAAAGAAAAGGCAGGTTGACGAGAGGCAGCCTTATAATTATGAAAATGGCACAGAGGCTCATACGATCATCTTGATTCATCTTTCGACATTCTTTTTACTTGTTCTCAGCCTCATCCTTCTACACATCAACAAATATCGACCTCTCATTCCTTAACCACAACTTCATCCTCTCAATTCAAAGGAATAGCTAGTTCAATTCATATTCTAGCTCCAACATCCCGCATGCATGTTGCTTTCCCTAACCTTTGCTTAACTAGTGTCATGTTTGACTGTGACATCGAAATCATTCCTAATGAAGGAGAAAACTAGAAGATCCAGTGAGTTTAGGAGCTTGTCGATTAAGGTTATAAATGGAAGAAGCTCACTTGTGCACTCTTTAAGGTTAATCATATCAACCAAACGAACACTCAATCATTTGAATATGAAAAGAAGACTTACGATAGCCTTATAGATGGTACAAAGGAGATTTAGAGAAGATGGGGGCAAAGAGAGATGTGGCTCTAGGGGCAGAGAAAAAGGCTAAGGATTTAATGGAGGAGATGAGAACAGCATGCATTAATGCATATATCATGCGTAAAGATTTGCTAAAGACTGCATATGAAGGTAATGCCACTTTGAAAATGCAACTTGTTGAAATGTACTTGGCCCTCACTATGAAGGACGAAGCAATCCAGGCCAAGTATAAAATTAATGAGGACCGGGCAGCCAAAATTTAAAGGCTCCAAGCTAAAAATGACAAGCTAGAGGAAAGTTCTCTAGTAGCAAAGGCCGATAAATTAGACACTAAGTCGAATATTCCATCGTCACGCATGACTTAAAAGTGCTCAAAAAGAAAAATCTAAGAAGTGAGAGGAACTTAATGACACCCTCCAGTATTTTCTCGCCGGTGGTATATAATATAAGAACCTAAAGTAGTCAGATATTAGTTATATTGTCACCCTTGTAGATGCCGAGGAAGAAGTATTGCGTTGCACAGAGGTGACCGGTAGAGGTTTTGTTGAAGAAGAGCTTATTTCTAAGTACCTCGATGGTGACAAAATAGAAAAACTTGAAGAGGGAAAGGTTATCCTGCCCAAAGATGATGCTTCTGCTAAGGCTTCCACTAAAGCTCCTACTGACCCAAGTACATCGATCTGGGTGGAATCGTCTACTCCTAAATTTGAAGAGCTTGCAACAGATGTTCTCGCAAGTAAGGGAGGCAGCTTTGAGGCCACCTAAGTTGTTCCAACTTCTACGACTATCTCCATTGAGCCCTATATCCCTCCCTTCGTTGACTAACTAATGCAATCATCACCTAAAGAGGGGGAATAAACCATGTCTCCTACCCAGCAGTCCGGTTCGGGTAAAGTTCTTTCCCTCATTTCTCCATTATTTAAAGCCCTTCATTTTTCATCCGATACCGTAACTAATATCTACTTCTCTATTTGTGGCCTTGTAGGTCAACCACATCTTCCTCCTCCACCGTCGGTCACTCAATGCCTAGGTTCTACAGTAATCTTTACTTCCCCAACCTCCGTTTTTATATGACCTATCTCACTAATTCCTCCTTCTAGTTCTGGCCTAGGGCCTACTTCCGAGAAGATAGCTGCCCTGTAAAACCTAAAAGACATCTCTTTGTCCTTGTAGGAAGATTCTGTTATCAGAATTGCCATAGACCCGAGTGATCAAATTACCATGGCAGAAAGACTAAAGATTGACCTTTTCAAAATTAAAGTCAAGATTGAGCCCGAGGCTTAAAAACCTATTATTCCCATGCCGACAAGTCCTACCAAACTACCCTGAATTAAGTTGAAGCCACTCAAGGTCATGTCCTCCAATGCTTCTATTAAAAAGTCCTACAAACCCCTACTTACAATCGAGGGAGATACTACCCAGTCCAAAGGCGACACTCCCAAAGAAAGGAAATGAAAAGGTGGATGAAAGAAAACGAAGTCGCTTAGTGGTTCCAGTGGCAAAGGTTGCAAGAGAGGGAAGAACCGATAGGAGATTCATGGGACTTGTGAGTGAGATGGTTCCTTCTGTTGTACATTTTGCATTCCATTTTGTTGCATACAGGCCACGTTTGTGGGAGAGCGGTCCGAGAGCGGTCCCCACAATTTTTGTATATAAAAGCTAAAGTAATGAAAGATTAATTTTCTTTTGTGATCTCTCTATTCCATTTGCATTCCTGCATTTTTATATATTATAAATTGTACCTGTACATTTGCCTACATATATAATATAATTGCTTGTACCGTAATTTATCCATATTATACATGTTTGTTTCTATGCAACGCTTTTATTTATTGCAACTTTGTGCATATAAATAAAATTTCCGCAATTACTTTAGTTATATTCCACTGCTTAATCTTGTTTATAGTTGCCATATTTATAGGGTTCGGCAAGTGATAGGCTTCAGCATCCATTGGCCTCGGCGTTAGCAACATCGTCGATAATCAAAGTTTATACTCTATCAGCAACGACATTAGCAGCATCGTCAAACATCAAGGCCAGCATTCTTGTATTCACATAGCTAAACTCTGGCATTGGTTCAATAAAGTTGATACTCATCATTTCTAAACTCCACGTTTATAATTTTTTCTCCGTTGATCAACTTTCATTACCACCACTTATTATCATTGATGAAAGACATCATTAGTAAAAGCATCTTCGATAATCCTTTTTGGATATATTGGTCATTCTTGGCATTAATATCGAGGACGACGACTCCATATCTTTGATAGATGGTTGGCACGTGAACAGTGGCTACATCGATGACCCTCGATGTTGATATTTAGTAGTTTACCAAATGTGGCATTAACTGCACTTATGGATATTGATGACGATAGTCATTAACATCACACATGTATATGTATATGTATATGTATGTGTATATGTAAATGTATGTCGTTACTCAGGCATGTTCATAAGAGTCGAAAATGTAATAGTATCGAACCTTGGCAACATTTATAACTTGTGTTCCCTTTATAAGGCAATTTCGATGAGCAATGACGTTAGGATAGAGAACACCATCGGTACTTAATAGCTCCAACCACAAGCAACATTAAGAATGGTTCACTTTGGCAACATTGACATTAATAGGATATGACTTCGTTCAGCATTTCTTCGTAAATCAAGAGTCTCAATGTTAATTATGGGATCGGCAGTAGTCTTGACTTATGGATGATGACGTTAACGCTTTATAGTTTTGAGCTTTTTCGAGGTTGATGAACTTTATGTGACGTCATTGTTCTTTGGCACTATTTCCTTTAACATCTTCGACGATGATGATAGCAGTAACATTTTTCCCCCTAGTGTAAAGAAACCATTGACTTTTCAAGTCAATATTCTTGGCATTATCCTTTTTCCCGCCTTTTGGTCTTCTTGTGTTGATATATCCATTCATCTGGATTAAATCCAACGGGACCCGTTTGCTTATTTCTTCTTATAAATACATAAGCTTCTCCTCCCTTTCTTCTTTACATGCAATTTCAAAAACTTGAACAAACAATTAAATTCTCGAAATTAGCAGTAAGCCAAAGCTCTTTAATAGCAATTTTCTACACTTAGGGATGACTTTTATTTTGATTAACTCATAAATTAGTATTTTATGAATTTTATGTTGAAATCATAACCAGGGTTTTGATTAAATTCTATTACTTTTGAAAGCAACAATCGAGTTTGACTATTTGGTCCTAATAACCTAAATTTTGTTGTGAATTGTTAATAATAACCTTCCATAATTTTGGATTAGTTGCTTAGTGGTGTTGATTTGGGGATTTGGGCGTTTTCTTGCTTTACGATGAAACGACCGGCATATCAAACACAGACCGGCAACTATTTAGGCTTATGTTGATGTCATCGTCTATGGTGCCATAAACTTGAAGTAGGTTAGTTAACCTAGTTGTTAATCTATTAACGCAATATTTCCAGCCACCCAAATAGGCCTCGATACTAGTCGGCGTTGGTGTGAAAACTGATATGTTCTAATTTTATTTATTAAAGAACGCGACGTACTAGGCCTAAAACTTGATAATAATTTTTGTTGTCTTCATTCTCGGCGTCATTAATGATGTCACTACAATGCTCTTCAATGTTATTATTACACTTAACATTAACTAAGTGTTATATTTCCTTGTTATTTTAGTAGCTGGTATTTTTGATTCAAAACTTTTATATTATGAGTAATCTAGGACAGTTAAGTCGATTAGAAGCGACATCTACCAATTTGGTCTTAGTTAACGTTAACTTTATAATACTGGCATGATCCTTGACGTTGATAAGACTCTTTATTAACCTATTATTGATCAAGATGTGATGTGATAATTTCTTATTTCCAAAATATAATGCATTCCAATTAGCCGTGGAGTTATTTGATTACAGTTGACATCGTGACTTATTGATACATATTGACTCATGTTGTCACCATTCATCGATATACATTATCTATTTCCGTCGTCATCTGTCGGCAATTTCATTAATTCAAATTTAACTATATCAGCAATGTTCATAAATGCTTCCACGACCATCCACAAATCTGTACCCTTTGAATCAACAATAAATCACACATGTCAGACCCAAAAAGCACAAAATGAGGAAAATCAGGAGAAAGAAAAGAGCAGAAGAGAAGAGAAGAAAGAGAGAAGAGAAAACAAAATAGAACAATACAGAATCTCACATCGCAATGGAAAATATATAATATCATATCAATGATCTTTACAGAACAGAAACCGCATATACATACATCAATCAGAGTTCAAAAATCAGTCATTAATTATCAGCCTGGACAGTTATAATATCATGTCCTCACAATTGCCGATAATATACAATGACCAAGCAACAGATAATCAAAACAGATACGTGTATATGAAATGAAGATCTCCAGCTCTCCTGTTGAAGCTCCAGAAGCACCAAAACAGAACCCGTAAATATACTCGGTCTGACCCAAACATTGAAAGGGAAGAACGTCCAGATCAGTCTGGTAAACCAGCGTGAGAAACACACTCAACTGAATTTATTAAATTACCAAACTTTTCCTTTATCAAAACAAAAATATCTCGTAAGACACGCCCACACATAAACACGGACATATTTTTACTTTAGGATATCTAAACATTTCATATCAAATCATCTGATATTATACAAGTGTCTAGTATACAAATAATATTAATCATGGCCGAAATTGTTACATTGATAAAATTCCAGCATATAACACAAATTAGGTAATACAGTCAAAATGGCAGGCATGTAGTGGAGTTTGGATTTCTATACAAATAAACAGGTGAAGGGACTATCTTTCGATGGGTACACCTCTAGATTGATGTCCCAAGAAATCATCACAAAGTTCCTTTACCAACACAAGACCGACCAACCTCTGTAACTAGATAGTACTGAACATGTCATCCTTCGATCGTTATCGACCTTTTTCGAGGGCCCTCATAGCATACAAACCAAAATAATCAGATGCACGACGTCATAGCGTGTAAACATATATCTATAAGAGGATGATCATATCCTAATGGGAGTGACCCACATATCCCTGGTGCATCTAACCATATTTTGGCCATTTCCGGTTGATAAGGCCTGAGGTAACGGTTACCTTCCACAATCACATATCACATCACTTAGAATGCCACACGACCATTTCCATTGACTACTAATTGCCTTCCATAAAAATACAACCCTTAAGTTCATACGTCTCAAGGAGGGCGTTAAGCAAAGAGAAGTTGCCTTCTCCGCCACCGTTGATGTACGATTGTAAAAACCAATGTACGCGATCTTTAGAAATTCAATATTAGACAAACATTCATACAAGTTGTCAAGGAACAGGACAAACCGATTGTACTTTCCTACCACATCCTATCGGAAAATCCCTAGGATTAGTAGCGACAAACCTTGCAATGGATATTTCATAACGAAGAGACTGCTGCTGCTGGATGTATATTGAGATTTTAACCCCAAATGATCAACAAGCAGTCATCCACTATGAAAATTCGGAATATCAATATCATCACAACCAACCTGTACAATCATCGCATAAATGTTGGTCCGAAGTGGTTTTCGGATAAATCGATCGCGGTCTCTTCGCACCAACAACACAAAAGCGTTTCTCAACCTCACACAGAAACTAAGTATCATAGACTTATCATGTCTCTAACTTTCAACTTGCTCTCCTTTGGCCAAGAAGGAAGCTCGATAGATTAGAGTAATACTCTGCACTACATGAATCTACATCCTCAACGCAAATGATAATCAAACTTACATAGATGGTTACGTACTAAGTGTATGACTAATTAGATTCCACATCAAGTCGAGGAACTAAAATGGCCAAATTTGATAGTAGGTTATTTAACTATCAAAGCAACAAACAAATATTTAGCAACATAAGCAATCACTCGGCCCTTTTAATTAATCTTTTATCAATTAAATCACTTGCTAAATATTCACTTCAAATTATTTTTTAAAAGATATATTCTCAAAACCATTTCAATATTTCAATATTGGAAAACATATCCATATACTTATTTAATAATAAGTAATTCACAATTCAATTTATTTTCAACACTTAGAAAATATTACATATACTTAAATCACGATTAAGTATATATTTTATTCTTTAAGGAAAACATTCTCTTAACACATTTATTTCGTTTAAAACGAAAGTTGCGTAAAACATCGTTATGACAACCCAAAATCATTAGTATAGGAATTCAAAAATTAGGAAGATGTATAAATTCCATATACTATACAAAACATTTCCTTTCGAAAATCATTTACTATAACATCAGTGTTATAGTCCATACTTTCGTTACTTCTCGAAAACGTCATTTTCAACAATGAATGTTGAAATCTGTGCATTTGATTCTTAACATTTTAAAACATCTTTCAATCATTTAACTAAATTTAAAATATCACTTTTCAAAACATATCCATTTTATTTAATATATTATTCACGGTCCAAAATCGTGAATATAGTTCATTTACCAAATCCAGTATTTCTACACCTTTATTTTAAGGATTATTCACTGTCCAAAATTGTGGATGAAATTCCTTAAATAAAAATCTGTATCTAGTTTATCAATTTAAATTGATTTCACATTTATATAACGATGTTTATAAATTCCATATGCAAAATTTCTTTACTAACAAACACGATCTATATCTCATTTATATGCCCAAATCCAAACTATAAGTTAATTACTTATAATTCATTTATTTACAAAATCATTCTTTTTATAACATCATCAATTCATAAATCTACAGATCTTATTAACTTATAAAATCCAATTATCACTTCATTTTAACATTTACAAAAAAATCCTTATAATTCCATTATTTTTTATTTATAAAATATCAATTTTATAAATATATTATATATACACCATTTATAATAAATTCAAAATTTTCAATTTAACTTATTTTCAAAATAGTTAACTCCATATTTCAAAAATCACATTCTGATTATTTTTCATAAAAATCATAATTTTTATAACATAAAAATTATAACTTTTTACAATAAATCCATTTAATTAACAATTCAAAAATTAACAAAACACATATTTTCAACATGAATTGAAATTCCCTTTCGATTTGAAATCATCACTTTAATATTTTAAATTGTAAAAAATAGGCCCAAGCTACAACAACACTAAATACGTCAACCACGATATCCAAAACATCAAACATCATATGATAACAACATATATCACAATATCTGTAAATAAATCAACAGTGGTGAGGAATCCAGTTGGATCCCTCCAACCTGTCACCTGCAATAAATATACATACTAGAATATGTGTACAAGTCCGCTTCAAGGCAGACGCGCGTACAAAGGGTCATTCGCTCACACAGGGAACATATTGGTTCTCATCTGCTCCAATAGGCAGGAATATATCCAAATACCAATCAATATGTATACAATATATCATATATCGTCCAAACAATCATCAATCATCAAAAATAAAATTTATCCTCACTTATATAAAAATATCAGTGAGTCGGAAAATGTGACTTGTGCTCACTTTGATTCCAATTGCATTTGTAGTGTTTTATTCCGAAGAAAATTAAAAGAGCGTTTAATTTTACCCAAAATTTACACTAGCTCCAATCAACTTCAAACTAGCTCTAAAACAGTGCTCGTCAGTATGAACCCAATGCAACTTGTTTCGTCAAAAACGGACCTCGTGTGACAAAGTTATGACGTTTTAAACATCATGTGAATTTATAAATATAAATTATTTACAGAACTTTTTTTTACTATAAACCTTTAATCACAACCGCACATTCTTGCTATTTAAATCTGGTCGCTATCTCATGCTTCTCCCTTATCATTTACATCATGCAAGAAAACCCATTAGTACGTTCGAATTTTGAATGCCGCACCGCCCCTCGAGCCACCTGACGACGAACAGAAACCACAGTACGACACGCCTACGCGAGTTCTACCATCACGAGCGATCTCATGCAACTCATTCGCCTTGTTGCATGGAAAAATGCACGTGAATGATGAGAGTTTAAGCTCGATTTGTCGTCGATCCATCACGTTAAATTCGACTATGACCGTTGGATAGCTAGTACTCATCGAGCTCTATAATTTGTTAGTTGGAAATTTTTGATGAAAGTGGATGGATCGAAAGAAAAGGAGGGAAGAAATTTTGAAATTCTCGACCATTGAAATAGAACTGGTGGCTAGCCCTAGTTAGATTAGGGTTTTGGCAAAATGAAAATCATAACGCACTTTATAGGAAATTTCGCAACACTATTCACCTAAAAAAATTTCGAACTCCAAACAAAGTGTGTCGCCTGGCGTTTATAATGTTTTACTTCTATTTTGAACACAATGGATTATATATCAAGAGCCAATTCGATTGTACTTGTAAGATAGGTTTTCGTATCGAATTATTTAACTTTAAAATTTACTTAAACAAATTTCTACGCGTTTTAGCTTGCCATGAACAAACCATAAATCCTATTTATACGAAATTTAAAATCTTGCGATAATATAACATTACGGATCCAATGAAACTAGTTTCGTCAAAATCCAAGACTGTATGAAAATTGACAATTTTTACATGTAAACTAAATATTAAAACATTAAATTTCTATAAACTTAACATTTAAATCAATTTCAATAGTTCTCTTACATCGTTCTAATTCAAATAGAATTTATATAAACTTTATAAATCATTTTCAATCTTATTAAATTCGGATTTCAATTATTTCTGCAATTTCAAATATTAAATTAACAACTTAATTATCCGATTAAACCTAGATTTTCAAATATAAGTTACTCAATTTATAAAATTAACTTCTGAATGTTTAAAATCAATTGAATATCCCAATTTCAATGACTGAAATTCTAGGTTATTAAGTTATCCCCTCGAAATTACCAGGTAAGAAAAAGTTACAAAATCCGTTATCTTTTCAAAACAATTCATTCCATTTGGATATCAAATTCATTTGAAAATTTTTAAAATTTCCAAAATCATTTAGTTAAACTTCTTATAACAAATTTCTAAGTTTTCAAATTATATATAGTTATCTTTCCAGAACCAACTAATATTGTTTAACTTTCAACTCAAAATTAAAATTTTAGTTATAATTTTTTTCCCAATTTTCTCAAAATTTTCTAACGCCTTAATTTTTCAAAATATTTCACCATAGTCTTCTTTGTGCAGTTCGATCGTAGTAGGATCACAACATATATATATATATATATATATATATATATATGTCACAAATATGCATCTCATCTTCAAGGATGAGGTCTCCCGTAGGGAAAAAATATAAACATACGATATGTAATCCGAGATATGTACCTTATATATTATTAGCGAGCATATATGGCTAATATAGTACGAAAGCGAGCTCCAGATGCGGAGAAAGCACCATCCGCACCTACTAAATACTCAACAATTAATAAGAAATACGTATATAGAAAGTAATATCAATATACAACATATACCAATACAACAACTATATATGCCAATACAGCAAATGCAATCAATAAGCAACAAGTCCATCCATCCAACAACTATCATCCAACAAACCATATCTATCCAATCAATCGATAACCAAATCAATATACATTCATTTCTTATTGATATTCATTGAATTGGTTTTCAATTTATTCACATTTGATTCATTAATATTGGGTTTTTCTTACATTCGTTTATTCAAATTCAGTTAGTTTACATTCACTAATTTACATTCAAGTTAGTTCACTTCCAAATTCAATTCTATTTAGATTCACTAACTTCCAATTTGAATTCAATTACTTAGCTTTCAGTTTCATTAACACTTAATGAATTTCTATACAATCAATTAACAACCAATTCACATCCAACATAACCAAATTTATTTAATTTAATTTGCTTCGTTTACATTCAATTTGATTCAACACATTTAATTGACTTTCATTCAACCATTCAGTTCCCAATTTCATTAGCTTTTAATGAATTAACACTTACATCCATTAATTCCATATCGATTCGTTTACATTTGATTGATTAACATTTAATTCATATTTCAATTACTAATTTATTTACCACTAATGTTGAATTTCATTATATAACTCAAATTCATATTCATTTATTCACTTCATTTTTTCGCTTTATTAATTCTTTTTTATATCAAATTCAACTTCATTCAACATTTCTTAAGCCGTGTTTCATTTCATTCTCACTTGCATTTTCTCCCACTACACAACTTAAGTTCATCTCTAATTTAATTCAAATTCTATCTTATTTAACTTTTACTTAAGTCAAGTTTCATATCATTATTCAAATTCAAATATTTTTTTGCTTAACCGAAATTGTTTAACCATTTTAACAATTGGTTTTACTTACTTTTTCTCATTTTATAAGTTATACCACTTATTTACTCAAACTTTCAAATTCATACTATAATCACTTACCACTTACGTTTAATTTTCCATTTCAATAACTCATCTAATATAGTTTAAATTATTTAACGTTGATTTAGTTAAAAATCTTTATTTCATATTATAATTCCAAATTCATTTCTCTTATATTTACCAATTCCAACATGGATTTTAAATTCAAAATTGTTGATCACAACAAAACTTAATTTTCAATTTACTATGGTAGAAAATCCATCACGCAGAAACTCGAAAATGATACCGATGATGCTGCAGTCATCACCCTTATTATTTCCTAGCAACAATAGTGAATCCAATGCTTTATATTCTTTTTAAAATTCTTTTTATATTTACTAATCACATTTACAAATCTTTTACTTACATAATTTCACTATTTTACTTATATAAGATTCATTTCAAATTTTATTTATCTTATTTAAATTTATAACTAATATAATGTCTTTTATCGTTGAAAAACAACTTCAAAAATAAACGGAATCCAAATTCTCAAATTTGTAGTTTTAAATTCATTTTTTTATAACTCATATTTATAAATATATTCATATAGTTTCACTTCTTATATATAAGATTACTTCACAATTGTAAATCATATTAATTATAATTTCATATTTTATAATTCATTTGCTTATATAATTTATTCTTTTACAAGTATTATTTTATTTTGATTATTCAAATAGCTTTTATTAACTTATATATATTAACATTTTCAACAACCAAACAATCAATTTGTATGCACTTTAATCATTCCTGAAAAATGATTTCCTTCATGTATATAAAATATGACTGAGGTAAAATTATCTCATTTACCCAATTTAAAACAATACTTGTCGACTTGCCCCGTTTAAGTATTTAGAAATCCCTATAGATAATATGGCATCCCACACACCAAAATTCACAAACAGCTCAACGGATAAGAAAACACAATATAAAACATTTTTATAATCACTTACAAATATTTACTCATATATATAATACACTCAAACTCAATCTAGGGTGCTATTGTCCCTATCTATACCGAGTACACATCAAAGCCTAGTAATATACCAAATCTAAGCTTTGATACAAAATGTGACGACTGTGAGAAATGCAGATTAAGGATCTTAAGGCTAAGGACAAACACTAGAGGGGGTGAATAGTGTTTTAGAGAATTGTTAAATCTTTTTGAGTTCTTGTTAATTTAAACACAAATGTATGAAATATTTAGATACAGATATGATCACAGAATCAAACACAAATGCAAATATAAAGTAAAAGCAGTAAAGGAAAGAACACACTGGATTTTATACTGGTTGGGAGTTACCCTACATCTAGTCCTGCACACAAGTACGGATTTCCTTTCAAAAACAATCTTTACAATTACACCCTCGATTTCAAGGCTACGAGGTACACTCTCCATAATCACAATCCTTTGGGTAGAGATTCTTGATTTCCCGGGCAACAAGTTCACCCAATTGATTTCCAAGGCTACAATCACACCTTTTACACTTGATTGATTTTCAAGGCTACAATCACACCTTTTCTCGCTAAGTTGATTACAAAAAGCCTATAACTCTGAATAACACTGAGGATCTTGTTGAGATAGTGATAGAGAATCAAAACAGAGATAATCTAGTTAGATTCAATGTTGATTTCGGCAGAGTAATGATAAGAATTTGTATATAGAAATGTGAAAGAAGAAGGGGAGTGAAAAACCAGAAAAACTATCTTGAAATTTGTTGAAACTAACCCCTATTTATAGAGGAACAACAGTCATGTCCATTCGTGAAGAGTTATGACGAATAGACACTTATTTCGAAATTTAAATTTTGAACTCAATTGACACCATGTCGACATGGGGGTACATGAGTATGTCGACATCCCAAAGGGATTTTTGATGTTTTGATTTTCTTTGAAAATAACCCTTATTTTATATTAAAACTATTTTAAATTTATAAATATACTTGACTATAATTAAAATACATAAGTATAAAGAATAATATATACAAAATTTTACTATAATATTATATTTAAAATCTAAGTATAAATATTTAAAAGTTAAATATTATATTTAAAAGATAGTTTAAAAACAAGGATAAATTTATTTTGAAATTAGAGATTATTTTGAGGCTAAAAGTATTCGAAATCAGGATAAATGTTTTTTATGTTTTTAAAGGGAAGGTTTTGAAATCATTTTGAAAACAAGATATAATTTTGAAAAATCATTTTGAATAAAAGGTTAGCAGATACAAAATAATGTTCCACTAGATTTTTCGTAGGTTCCATCCTACTTAGGGTTCCATCCCTTTAACAGGCTCGAAGTGAATTCCATTTCACGAATAAATTGGATTTTAAGATGCCAGTACTTTTCTAGGAGTTTTAACAAAATTTCTAATTAAAGAATAAATTACTTGAATTCTTGAACTCTTGATAATCTTGATAGTCATGAGTCTTCAATCTTGATATCTCGAATCTCTGTACTGTACAATCTTCATTCTTGGTACCTACATGGTTAAATCTTGCATACACACACACATATATATATATCTAAACTTATATTGTTAGTATTTATATTTTATAATCTATTCTAAGGTTGTTGCCATCAAAACCATCATCTCACGGACCAACAATCTCCCCCTTTTTAATGATGACAACCTTTGTTTATAAAATATTACTTCCCCCTAAAACTAATAACTCCCCCTTGATCTATGCCTAACTATCCTATTATACACTTCTTCCCTTTTAACATCAACAAAAACTAACTCTAAACTATATAACACCAAATTATAGAACTCCTCCTAAATCTAATACTCCATGATGTGTGATTAAAGTGATAGTGTTATCATAAATAATCAATACTTAGATCTAATAATAAACCTAATCCTAAACTACTAACTATTCTAAGTATATGATAACCATATAGTTATATTTATTATACGGAAGAACACATATAAGAACACAATTTATTTATTAATCATATAGTTATATTTACATTTTCATTGTAAACGTAAGAAGGAATAAACAACAATGGTAAAGAAAGAGAAGAAACTAATGTGTGTTTTTGAACATAGGAGATCTATGAATCGAACAGTTTGGATAGTGGAAACAGAAATTTCCACGTAGTTCGACAAGATTCCCATCTTTGTCAAAACACACTTCTCCAACGTGCAAGACTTTGTCGTCATCTTCCGCATGCGCTTCTTCCATGGGTTCTTCTTCTACTCTTTTTTCTTCTTCTTCGTTGGCCTCTTGCTCTTGATCTCCTGAAGAATCTTCGTCAATCAAGATTGGGTTAGCATGATTGTCCATTAGGATTTTTGCAAATTCCTAAGGATTTTGCCTTGCCTCTCTTGTTCCTTGGCCATTCGAAATTGCATCACTTGAATTTCAGTCATTAACTGAAATGCATCCTTTAGAGAATCCTCCATTTTAGTCACACGAGCGAGAGTATTACGTTGAAATGGACCAGACGTAGAAGCGGGGAACGAAAAGGTTGATTTTATGTTTGATTTGGAAGAGGAGGCCATTGATTATTTGATTTCAGAAAATAACAGAGATATAACAGAAAGGACGAATAAAATTTCAAAAAAATGTGAAGAATATATGACCAATTATTTGAATTTTTGTGGGAAAAATTTCAAAAATTTAAAAACGTTGTATGTCGACATAGGGTAGAGGGGTATGTCGACATGGTTCTTTAATTTTTTCCTATTTAATTTATTTTGAATTAATTTTTAATTATACTTTGTTTATTTATATTTTATATTTCAGTTATTGAACAAATACCTAATTCTCTTCTTAATTTAGTAAATATAGATTCATTTAATGGTTTTGTTAAGATATCAGCAATTTGATTCTTAGAATTGATATAATCTAGAGTGATTACTTCCTTACTTATATTATCTCTAAGAAAATGATGTCTGATATCAATATGTTTAGTTCGAGCATCTTGAGTAGTATTTTTGGATAAATTTATCGCACTCGTATTATCACAATAAATTGGTGATTTTGAAAAATTTAAACCATAATCTTTTAAAGTTTGTTGCATATATATTACTTGAGAACAAGCCAAAGTAGCAGAAATATATTATGCTTCAGTTGTCGATAGAGAAACTGTGTTTTGCTTTTTACTAAACCAGGAAATCAGAGAATGCCCCAAAAAGTGACAAGTTCCACTTGTACCTTTTCGGTCTGATTTACAACCAGCATAAGCAGCATCACAGTAAGATATTAAGTCAAAAGAATCATTTTTAGGGTAAAATAAGCCATAATCAGAGGTGTGTTTAACATATCTTATGACATGTTTTACGGCATTTAAGTGGGTCTCTTTAGGTTGGGATTGATATCTTGCACAGAGACAAACTATGCATGATATCAGGTGTACTAGCAATAATATAGAGTAGTGATCCAATCATTCCTCCATATAACTTTTGATCTACATCTTTCGAGAGATCTTCTTTACTAAGGTACTCATTGGTTGCCATGGGAGTGTGTTTTCCACTTGCAGTAGTCAAACCAAATTTATTAATTAGGTCTTTAGCATATTTTTCTTGACTAATAAAGATACCATTATCTAATTGTTTTATTTGTAATCCTAAAAAGAAATTTAATTCACCTATATGACTCATCTCAAACTCTTTTGTCGTCATTTCAGAATTTTTTTATCAATTTCAAAATTATTAGTTGATCCAAAAATGATATCATCTACGTAGACTTGAACTAGTTGAATATCATTTTTATTTCTTTTAATAAAAAGAGTATTTATCTGCTTTACCAATTTCAAATTTTGATTGTAACAGATAAGATCTTAGTCTATCATACCAGGCTCTAGGAGCTTGTTTTAGACCATATAAAGCTTTCTTAAGTTTGTAAACATGATTTGGTAATTTATCATTTTCAAAAAGTGGTGGTTGTTCAACATACGCTCCTTCTTTTACAAATCCATTTAAAAAGGCACTTTTAACATCCATTTGAAATAATTGAAATTATTATGATTTGCGAAAGCAAGTAGAATCCTAATGGCTTCTAATCTTGCTACGGGAGTAAAGGATTCATCAAACCTATTCCTTCTTCTTGACAAAAACCTTGAATGACTAACGTGCTTTATTTCTAACTACCTCTCCTTGTTCATTCATTTTATTTTTATAAACCCATTTAGTTCCAATTATAGTTTTATTTTCAGGTCTAGGAACAAGCTCCTAAACTTCATTTCTAGTAAATTGATTTAGTTCTTGTTGCATAGCCAAAATCCATGAATCATCAGTTGATGCTTCTTTTGGATTTTTTGGTTCAACAGTTGATATAAAAGATACATTACTCATTTGACTTAGTTGATTTATAGTTTTAACTACAGATTGCATATCTTCTAGTATATTTTCAATAGGATGATCTTTTGAAAGTTTAGTCCTTTTATTAGGATGATTAATTTTATTATTAGTTTCAGTTGACTCTTGATTTTGAGTAATTAAATCATCTTCATCATTTGCATCTTCAAAATTTTTGAAATTTTCATCGAATGACACATGCATTGTTTCTTCGATGGTGTTAGTTATTAAACTAAATATTCTGTACGCTTTACTTCTATTAGAATATCCGATAAAAATATCTTCGTCAGATTTAGGATCAAATTTATCTAAGTTACCTTTAGTATTTAAGATAAAAAATTTACTTCCAAAATTTTTAAAATAAGATACTTTAGGTTTCTTTGAGTGAAGAAGTTCATAAGAAGTCTTATTAATTAATGGTCTGATTAAAATTCTATTTAAAATATAACAGGCGGTAGCAACTGCTTCTGTCCAAAAATTCTTTGGTAATTTACTGTCTGAAAGCATAGTTCTCGCACACTCTTGAATCGTCCTATTTTTATGTTCTACTACTCTGTTTTGTTGTGGAGTTCTTGGAACTGAAAAACAGTGAGTTATTCCTTTTTATTGCAGAATTCCTCAAACTTTTCATTTTCAAATTCACCACCGTGATCACTACGAATGGTTATAATTTTTAGAGAAAATTGATTTTGAATTCTTTTTGAAAAGTTCTTAAAACATTCAAAAGTATCAGTTTATGTTTCAAAAATATTGTCCATGTAAATCTAGAATAATCATCTACAATTACAAAAACATATTTACTATGATTTATTGACAGAATTTGAGATGGACCAAATAAATCAAGGTGAAGTAATTCATGAGGTTTTGAAGTTGAAATCGTATCTTTTAATTTAAAGGAATTTTTCTAAGTTTTCCTAATTGGCATGCATCACATAAACTATCTACTTTAGAATTCAATTTAGGGAGACCTCTTACTAGATCATGTTTTGACAGTCTAGATAAGAGTTTGAAATTCAAATGCCCAAATCTCTTATGTCAAATCCAAGGGTCACTTGTATTTACCAAAAGACATAAGTTATCATTTGAAACTTTCATACTAAGAATATAAATATTCTTTTTCCTAACCCCCTCAAATATTATGTTTGAATTGTTATCTTCAATGTGACATTTATCTTTTTTAAATTTAATTTTATATCCTTTATCGCAAAGTTGACTTATACTTAGCAGATTATGTTTCAGATTTTTAACTAGCAAACGCTAGTAATAATAGGAGTTTCAGAGTTACCGACTTTGCCGATGCCAATCACATATCCTTTTGAATTATCTCCTAAATTAATCAATCCTCCGTCTTTATATATTATATCATTTAACATATTTGGATTGCCAGTCATGTGTCTAGAACATCCACTATCGAGTATCCATTTGTCCTTTCTAATCTGCAAAATTTATCCGTTGTGTATTGATTCCTCAATAGCCATAAAGCATGATTCCTGCACATCAAACAATTTTGGTAGACAACTTGAATTTGAACATTGATTATATGCAGACTCAAAAGACAACGATGATCTGAATATTTCTAAACTAGTATTAACAAACATGGCTATTTTAAAACTTATTCAAAAATCAGATTATGAAACTTTGAAAACCTTGCTCCAATACCAAATGTGAAAATGCGGATTAAGGATCTTAAGCTAAGGACAAACACTAGAGTGGGGTGAATAGTGTTTTAGAGAATTGTTAAATCTTTTTGAGTTTTTGTTAATTTAGATACAAATGTATGCAATATTCAGACACAGATATGATTACAGAATCAAACATAAATGCAAACATAAAGTAAAAGCAGTAAAGGAAAGAACATACTGGATTTTATACTCGTTCAGAGTTACCCTACATCCAGTCCCGCACACAAGTACGTATTTCCTTTCAAAAACAATCTTTACAATTACACCCTCGATTTCAAGGATAAGAGGTACATCCTCCAAAATCATAATTCTCTAGGTAGAGATAATTGATTTTCCGGGCAACAAGTTCACCCAATTGATTTCCAAGGCTACAATCACACCTTTTACACTTGATTGATTTTCAAGGCTACAATCACACCTTTTCTCGCTAAGTTGATTACAAAAAGCCTATAACTCTGAATAGCACTAAGGATCTTGTTGAGATAGTGATAGAGAATAAAACTAGAGATAATTTAGTTAGATTCAATGTTGATTTCGGCAGAGTAATGATAAGAATTCGTATATAGAAATGTGGAAGAAGAAGAGGAGTGAAAAACTAGAAAAATCGTCTTGAAATTCGTTGAAACTAACCCATATTTATAGAGGAATAAAAGTCATGTCCATTCGTGAAGAGTTATGAAGAATAGACATTTCTTTTGAAATTTAAATTTTGAACTCAACCGACACCATGCCGACATGGGGTACATGTGTATGTCGACATCCCAAGGGATTTTTGGTGTTTAATGATTTTCTTTGAAAATAACTTTTATTTTATATTAAAACTATTTTAAACTTTATAAACATACTTGACTATATTTAAAATACATAAGTAAGTGTAAAGAATAATATATACAAAATTTTACTATAATATTATATTTAAAATCTAAGTATAAATATTTAAAAGTTAAATATTATATTTAAAAGATAGATTAAAAACAAGGATAATTTGATTTTGAAATTAAAGATTATTTTGAGCTAAAAGTATTTGAAATTAGGATATATGTTTTTGATGCTTTTAAAAGGAAGGTTTTGAAATCATTTTGAAAACAAGATATAATTTTGAAAAATCATTTTGAATAAAAGGTTAGTGGATACAAAACAATGTTCCACTAGATTTTTCGTAGGTTCCATCCTACTTAAGGTTCCATCCCTTTAACAGACTCGAAGTGGATTCCATTCCATGAATAAATTGGATTTTAAGATGCCAGTGCTTTTTTAGGAGTTTTAACAAAATTTCTATTTAAAGAATAAATTACTTGAATTCTTGAACTCCTGATAATCTTTATACTCATGATTCTTCAATCTTGATATCTTGAATCTCTATACTGTACAGTCTTCATTCTTGGTACCTACATGGTTAAATCCTGCATATTCATATATCTAAACTTATACTGTTAGTATTTATATTTTATAATCTATTCTAACGTTGTTGTCATCAAAACCATCATCTCACGGACTAACAACGACCTGCAAAGTCGTACCCTTTGAATCGATAGTAAACCACACATGTCCGACCCAAAAAGCACAAACTGACGGAAAGATAGGAGAAAGAAAAGAAGAGAGAAGAAGAGAAGAGAAGAAAGGGAGAAGATAATAAAAAACAAAACAATATAAAATCTCACGTCGCAGCGAAAAACATATAATATCATATCAATGATCTTTACAAAACAGAAACTGTATATACATACATTAATCAGAGTTCAACAATCAATCACTAATTATTGGCCTGGACAGTTATAATATCATGTCCTCATTATTGCCGATAATATACAACCACTAAGTAGCGGATAATCAAAACAGATATGTGTATACGAAATGAAGATCTCCAGCTCTCCTGTTGAAGTTCCAAAAGCACTAAAATTGAATCTGTAAATATACTTGGTCTGACTCGAGCATTGAAAGGGAAGAACGTCTGGATCAGTCTGGTAAACCATCGCGAGAAACACACTCAAATGAATTTAATAAATTACCAAACATTTCCTTTATCAAAAGAAAAGTATCTCGTAAGACACGCCCGCACATAAACACAGACATGTTTTTACCTTATGATGACTAAAACATTCTATATCAAATCATTTTATATTATAATAGTGTCTAGTATATAAATAATATTAATCATAGCCAAAATTGTTACATTGATTAAATTCTAGCATGTAACCCAAAATGGGTAATACAATCAAAATGGCAGGCACGTAGTGGGGTTTGGATTTCCATACAATGACCAGGTGAAGGGACTACCTTTTGATGGGTACACCTCTAGATGGATGCCCCGAGAAACCATCACAAAGTTCCTCTACCAATACAAGATCGGCCTACCTTTGTAACTAGATAGTACTGAATATGTCATCCTCCGGTCGTTACTGACCCTTTTCGAGGGCCCTCATAGAACACAAACCACAATAATAAGATACACGATGTCATAGCATATAAAGATATATTTAGAAGAGGATGATCATATCCTAATGGGAGCGACCCACATATCCCTGGTGCATCTAATGATGTTTTGGTCATTTTCGGTTGATGAGGCCTGAGGTAACAATTACCTTTCACAATCACATATCTCATCACTTAGAATGCCACACAGCCATTTCCGTTGACTAACAATTGCCTTCCACAAAAATACAACCCTTACATCTCAATGAGGGTGTAAAGCAAAGAGAAGTTGTCGTCTCCGCCACCATTGACGTACAATTGTAAAACAAATGTACGCAATGTTTAGAAATGCAATGTCAGACAAACATCCATACAAGTTGTCTAGGAACATGACAAACCAAAGGTACTTTCCTACACATCATGTTGGGAAATCCCTAGGATTAGTAGCGACAAACCTTGCAATGGATATTGCATAACGAAGAGACTACTGATACTGGATGTATATTGTGATTTTAACCCTAAACCATCAACAAGCAGTCCTCCACTATGAAAATTCGGAATACCAGTATCATCACAACCAAACTGCACAATTGTCGCATAAATGTTGGTCCGAAGTGGTTTTCGAATAAACCGATCCCGGTCTCTTCGCACCAACAATGCAAAAGCATTTCTCAACCTCACAAAGAAACTAAGTCTCATAGACTTATCATGTCTCGAACTTTCAACTTGCTATCCTTCAGCCAAGAAGGAAGCTCGATAGATTGGAGTAAGACTCCGCACTATATGAATCAACATCCTTAACACAAATGATAATCAAGCCTACACAGATGGCTATGTACTTAGTGTACGACTAAATAGTTCCCACATCAAGTCGAGGAACTAAAATGGCCGAATTTGATAGTTGGTTATTTAACTATCAATGCAACAAATAAATATTTAGCACCATAAGCATTCACTAGGCCCTTTTAAATGATCTTTTATTAATTAAATCACTTGCTAAATATTCACTTCAAATTATCTTTTAAAAGATATATTCTTAAAACCATTTCAATATTTCAATATTGGAAAACATTTCCATATATTTATTTAATAATAAGTAATTCACGATTCAATTTATTTTCAACACTTAGAAAATATTACATATACTTAAATCGCTATTAAGTATATATTTTATTATTTAAGGAAAACATTCTCTTAAACATATTTATTTCGATCAAAACGAATGTTGCGTATAACATCGTTAAGACAACTCAAAATCATAGTATATGGATTCGAAAATTAGAGAGAAGTATGAATCCCATATCCTATACAAAACATTTCCTTTCGAAAATCATTTACTATAACAACAGTGCTATAGTCCATACTTTCCTTACTTCTCGAAAACGTCTATTTCAACAATGAATATTGAAATCTATGCATTCGATTCTTAATACATTTTAAAACATCATTCAATCATTTAACTAAAATTAAAATATCACATTTTAAAACATATCCATTTCATTTAATATATTATTCACTGTCCAAAATCGTGAATATAGTTCATTTACCAAATGCAATATTTCTACACATTTATTTTAAGGATTATCCATTGTCCAAATTCGTGGATGAAATTCCTTAAATAAAAACCATATCTAGTTTATCAATTTAAATTGATTTCACATTTATAAAACAATGTTTGTAAATTCCATATACAAAATTTCTTTGCTAACAAACTCCATCTATACCTCATTTATATGCCAAAATCCAAATTATAAGTTAATTACATATAATTCATTTGTTTACAACATCATTCTTTTTATAAATTCATCAATTCATAAATCTGTAAATCTTGTTTACTTATAAAGTCCAATTATCACTTCATTTTAACATTTACAAAAAAACTCCTTATAATTCCATTATTTTTTATTTATAAAATATCAATTTTATAAATCTTATATATAAACCATTTATAATAAATTCAAAAAATCCCAATGTAACTCATTTTCAAAATAGTTAATTACATATTTCAAAAATCACATTCTGATTATATTTCACAAAAATCATAAGTTTTATAACATAAATATTATAACTTTATTTATTTAAAATAAATCCATTTAATTAACATTTCAAAAATTAACATAACATCTATTTTCAAAATCACTTGAAAATCCCTTTCAATTTGAAATCATCACTTTAATATTTTAGATTATCAAAAATAGGTCGAATGCTGCAACAACACCAAATATATCAACCATGGCATCCAAAACATCAAACACCATATGATAACAACATATATCACAGTATTTGTAAATAAATCAACAGTGGTGAGGAATCTAGTTGGATCCCTCCAACCTATCACCTATAACAAATATACATATTATAATATGTATACAGTGTCTGCTTCGAGGCAGACGCGCGTATAAAGGGTCATCCGCTCATACACGAGAACGTATAGGGTCTCATCTGCTCCAATAGGCAGGAATATATCCAAATACCAATCAATATATATATATATAATATCATATATCATCCAAACAATCATCAATCGTCATAAATAAAATTTATTCTTACTTATATAAAAATATTAGGGAGTTAGAAAGTGTGAGTTGTACTCACTTTGGTTCCAATAGCAGTTGTAGTGTTTTATTCCGAATAAAATTAAACGAGCGTTTAACTTTATCCAAAATTTACACTATCTTCAGTCAACTCTAAACAAGCTCTAAAATGTTGTGCTCGTCAATACGAACGCAATGCAACTTGTTTCGTCAAAAATGGACCCCGTATGACAAAGTTATGACGTTTTAAACATCACAAATATATATATATATATATATATAAAATATTTACAATACTTTTTTTAATTATAAACCTTTAATCACGGCCGCACGTTCTTGCTATTCAAATCTGGCTACTTTTTCATGCTTCTCCTCAATCGTTTACATCACGCGAGAAAACCTATTAGCTCGTTCGAATTTTGAATGCCGCACCACCCCTTGAGCCACTCGACTACGATCAAAAGCCACAAAACGACGCGCCTACGTGAGCTCTACCACCACCGACGATCATGTGCAACTCGGTTGCCTCATTGCATGGAAAAATGCACATGAACGGCAAACGTTCGAGCTCGATTTTCCGTCGATCCATCACGTTAAATTCGATCGTGACCGTTGGATAGCTAGTACTCATCGAGCTCTACAATTTGTTAGTTGGAAGTTTTGATGGAAGTGGATGGATTGAAAGAAAAAGAGGGAAGAAACTTTGAAATTCTCGGCCATTGAAATAAAAATGGTGGCTAGCCCTAGTTAGATTAGGATTTTGTGAAAATGAAAATTATAACGTCCTTTTATAAAAAAATTCGCGACACTATTCACCCGAAATTTTTTCAAACTCCAAAAAAAACATGCCACCTGGCGTTCATAATGTTTTACCCCTATTCCAAACATAATAGAATATATATCGAGAGATAATTCAATTGTATTTGGAAGCTAGGTTTTCGAATCAAATTATTTAAATTTAGAATTTACTTAAACAAATTTCTACGCGTTTTAGATTTCCACGAATAAACCGTAAATCCGATAGACACGAAATCTGAAATCTTACAATAACATAATATTACGGGTCGAATGAAACTGGTCTAGTCGTAATCCGAGACTGTGTGAAAAATGACTATTTTTATACGTAAATGAAATATTAAAATATTAAATTTTTATAAATTTAACTTTTAAATCAATTTCAAAAAATTTCTAACATCGTTCTAATTCAAGTAGAATTTATATCAACTTTATAAATCATTTTCATTCATATTAAATTCAAATTTCAATCATTTCTGCAATTTCAAATATTAAATTAACAATTTAATTATCCGATTAAATCCAGATATTTCAAATACAAGTTATTCAACTTATAAGATTAACTTCTGAATATTTAAAATCAATTAAATATCTCAATCTCAATTGACTGAAATTCTGGGTCATTACAGCTTCGTGATACTTGTCGTCATTATAACTCTTAACTCAGGTTTATTAAGATTGTCTAACCACTACTAACTCTTGTCTTTGTTACTTATTTTTGTTGATAATCCACATAGAATTATAAATGTCATCGTTATTAGAATGATAAATCAATCGTCATTATATTAATTAAAGTCAACGTTACGGCACTGTCATGTCCTACTGCGCTAATAATACCCTTTATTTGCCCATTATTTTGATATCTTACTATATTTTAGTCTTAGTGATTAAGGCAAAATATGATAACTTCCTATTGTTAAAAGAAAATTTATACTAGATAATGGCGACGACATTCAGTCATACTCGATATCACTTGCTTTAGACACTGATTCAGCCTTAATTTAATGTCTATGGGGTATTTGTTTATCGTTATTGTTTCATGAGTACTTTTCATGTCATGAATTAAACTTTATTCAACATCATCATCTACAAACTATCTTCTTTAACGCATTATGTGCAAGCTTTCGATGAAGTACGTTTCCATTACTCATTGATGTAAATGACATTTATTACTTTATTGTTAATTATAGTTGCAAAGCTTATTGCAATGAATCTTGAGTTCATTACATGTTTATTCCTACTCAACTTTTGTATTGTTCTCTCATAGGATCCTATTATTAAGATTAAAAATTAGATTTACTAATAAATTCATCATATGCCTACTAAGGATTGTTCCCCTATTAGTTAATTCAAAACTTTGTCATTTAGATAATAATTGATTATTTAGACAACAACATATTAAATTTTCCAATAACAAGAACATGATCATTTCTCAAGTTTAGAATAATATCACTTGGCAGGTTAATGGACGGTCAACAAGCCAACATGAAGCTCACTAAGAAATCTGGCAAGGGGTCCAAATCTTCACCCTCTATTTCAAGAAAGAAGACAATCTTTTGAATCCATCGTATATAATGACCCAAGAAGAAATGGATTCTATTCTTGGCCATGTTGGCATTATTGTAATTAAAGCCATTCCTATAGGTTCTTTAGATAGTATTACCAATCCACCCGAGGCATACTTTGTCTTTACCATGGTATATATTTGGCATACCGGCTATCTTCTATTTTTATGTTTCCTTCAAAGATATCTGGAGCACTTAGGCATTGCTCCCATCCAATTTCTGCCCAGTTCATACACATACTTGACCTGCTTAGAGTCTGACTTAGGAAGCAGGGCTCCCTTCCCTCAACACCAAAATCCTCCATTCCATAGCAATTCCTCCTAAAGTTGGTGATTAATCGGATCTTCAACTATTGCATCCGTCCTTCCCCAAAAAGCATGATCTCTGAAGGTGTTAACAAAGCAAGGGAATGGGAGATTGAATACTTTTTTGCCAAATGTTTTTCTAACATCAGAGGAATATTCTCTACTCCCAGTAAGTTGTTGTTGTTGTTACTATTTTTTTATGCCATGCCCGCTTATTATCATTCTCAAATGGATGCTTCTTTCCAGATTCTTCTCCTAAATAGATAAAACATGAAGATTAGAAGACTGCATTATCCTTAACTAAAGCCATAGAAAGTATGGGGAACAGGCTCATATCACTGATTCTGCCCAATCTTCTTAGGTATTCCATCATTTCGGACTGTCTTAAAATTTTAGGAGAGCCCATGCAAGTCAAACTCAAAGCTACAAGGGGATGCTCATTGGTGATGAAAAAATCAGAATCCTTCACCTCCAACTCTTCAGTTCAACCCGATGCTGTTGGTAAGTTTTGGTGTATCCAAAAATAATATTTCTAATGTTATTAGCTTATAAACTTCATTTTCGCTTTAGGTTCATATGAAAATTATTATTACTCTTAAAGGATTGATAGTCAAAAAAAATTCAAAAAGGAGAAAAAATAAATATAAAGTTCTAGCTTCGTCCCAACCAACCAAGACTACCGCCTTTAAAGATTCCATTGCTCAAGCCGTTGATGGCTTGCCATCTACATCATTAATAAATAATTAAACGGTCAGAGTTAGAGGTTAGGAGCGGTAATGGATATCTTGGGCAGGGTTCGCTTCGGGTTTGAGGTATTAAGTGACTGCTACAAAGCCTGCCTCTCTCCGATACAAAAGAGTTAAGTGGCACATGGATATTCCAAGCGATGCCAGCTAGATAGTACCAGTGAGGAGTTCATCTTTGGGTTAGGTATTGACTGAGGGGGACATGCCTAAAATATAGGTATTAAATGGTTAGAAGTCAGCCTAGTCCTTATTAATGAGGTATTAAGTGGCTTGGGGACTGTACCTCACATGGCTAAGACATTATGGACTATAGATACGTTAGTAGATAGCTATTATATATTACAAAGCCATAAGCAGTGGTCAAAGGTGTCTGTAGGTAGGAATAATAGACCAATGATGACGATGCTAGGAGCCGCTTCATATTTGGAAGTATTAAGTGGATGTTATACATACGTCGGTATTTTGTATTTTGGAAAAGGTTAGGTAGACGAATCATATTAAGTAGAAATACCGTGTGTGCAATATTAGGTTAAACGGATTAACCGTAAATAATAGACATAATAATCAAATGGAACCCAATCAGTACAAATTTATGTTATAGAAGTATATCAGTCACCAAAACGTTGTTTTAACATCATTCTCATTATAACTCACGGAAAAGATTTAGTGAAATGTGTCAATGGAGCAAGACGTGTTCGGTTGATGGAGAAGTTTTCTTATCTCTTACTCTTGGTGCTGACAAGGCGAATTGATGTCCAAGGAATTCTATTGATTCCAAGGTAGTAGCCTCAGTCAGTATTTATATCTTATTATATTTCCATCCTCCATGAGTTTAGATTTATCAATCTCTGATATGCTAAGCTTATTGCAGGTACCAAATAAACGATCTATACTCTAATGGATTGGGTTTTGATTTGTTGAAATTTAGACCCATTAAGGTATGGTTTTGTTACATCAGTGCCTGCTAATATTTATTTAATTCAATTTATTAAATCAAAATTATTTATTAAATAAAATTTAATGAACTGAAAACTTATTTTTAGAGTATTAATTATCATAAATCAAATTTAATAAAATTTATTTTAATTAAATTTATTTACTTATACAGCTTAGAAACAAGGACTATTAAATCAAATGTCTGAAAATGTTTCAGAAAGAAACACATTTATTTTTTGCCTTGTTCAAGCGTCTAGCCTATTTTCTTAAACGTTTGGCTTTTAATAAAAAATTGTTTAACACTAGGTTAGATGTCTAGTTTTCATGCCTTAGACATCTGAATGAGTTTTAAAATTAATTAATTATTATTATTTAAGCATCTGAAAAAATAAAGCAAATGCCTAATATTATACGGTGTTCTTTCACAAAAGTTTCTAGAACAAATTTAACTTATTCAAAAGTCAGGTTTTTAGGCCTTGGATGTTTGAAAGGTTTTAAAATAAAAATTATTATTTTGATATATTGGAATAAATCAGATGTATGATGGTTAGTAGGTTTATATCTTGAGAGTTTTAAGGCCGAATTTGATTTAGTCGGATGTTTCAATAATTAACTTGGACGTTTGACTCCTGGCAGTGTTGAAAATATACTTAGTTTAATATTTTGAGTTTGAAAACTTTTTCAAAATCAATAAAAAAATAGTTGCTTGTGTATACCATCAAAGGATATTGTACAAATTCTCTAGACTTACTAATACAATGATTATATTGATAGTCAGTCTTCTTTGCTTGAGCACAATGGTTAGTCGTTTTTCTTTATTATTGAAAGATCCTACAATGATGAACTTGTACGAATTTATAGGGATATACAATTGTCTCATCAAAGCTCAAAGAGGTAGGATTTAACACTGAATACTAGTTCAATTCGTCTCATCCATGCCAAAACATCATTAGATCCATCATAAATAGGAAATTCTAGCTTCACACACTTGTGATGTAAAAATGAGGATGAAGTATGAATGATGATTGAGAATCATGATTTCTAGGTAAATCATTACAAAAAAAGGAGGTGTAGATCCACTGCATTATTAGGAGCAGAACCAAAAATACCAGGAGATGAATTCAATGTATGAGGAACGGGAATTTGCTCATCTATGTTTGTTGGAATTTCCTTAGCATCCTTTAACGATTGGCTGAGTTTTAAATCATCCAGTTCTTGGAAAATAAGTTGTGATGAATTCTATAATTCTTCAATTGGTTTTTGGATCTGAGTGCTACTGGTAGTTATTTGTTAAGCAAAGTAAGAGTTGGGTAATTTTTACTTCTTTAATTGAGATTCTAGCTTGTTAAGAGTATCCTACACATTTGAAGCTTCTTAGATTTGATTTGACAGCTTCTCGATTTGCTCAAGAGATGAGAATCTGATACCATTTGTGAATGATGTGTATCAACCTTCTTTATTTTTCCATGGATTGATCGAGATTTGAGATGAATTCAAGTCTTGAGGAAGAAGATCAGAAGAGGAAGAATAGTTCAAGAAGAATTCAAATGAGTTCATGAACTTTTATTAGTGCATATTCATCTATTAGTGTATCAATTGATACACATACGATTCACAAACATAACAATCCATTTACAAACCATACCCGGCCTACTTGGATTATCACACACACAACATGTTTGATAAAATGACTAGTATACAATCATCTACAATTTCTTATAATGGGTAATCTTATAAGAAAATGTGGTTTCTTCCCTTGGCTTTGGTGGTTTGGCATGTCGTAATGTACAACTACCGCCTTAGAAGAAAAGGCTTTTTGAATTGCAATCGCATCAAATCCAAATGTTTTACTTGTAATCTACCTTTATTACTCATTCAACAACCTATAACGATCTGTATTTTATATATTGGAGAATTGTAAAATATTATTATTTAATTCATATAAGGTCATGTGACTCTAAAACTTTAGGAAATGATTACGAAGGATATTTTCCACATTTAGAAGTTTTATTGAATAGTTTGGACCCTAAAATTATTATAAAGCATATAAATTTTGATAGGGATTGAATAGGGTCTTAAACCACTTCCGTTAGATCAGGTTTATGGTTTCTATATCCGTTGATTGGTCGTAATAGGAAAAGGTACTTACCGTTTAAAGGCCATTTTAAGTTGTATTTACTGCTGGTTAGATTAATGGGCAACTAAACTAAGCTCATACTTAGATGCACTAACCAAATTTTGGAACTATTCCTAATTGGAGGTGATGGAATGGACCTAAATCATTTTCACTTTCCCAAAACAATTCCAAAACTCCATTAACCCTAATTTCATCAAAAACTTCATCTTTTTCTTACCAATCTTAGCCTAATCCATCATTAGAAGGGTAATTGGTGAAAAGGGATCAGATTCATCATTTTGGTGCTTCGGATTCGAACTTGCTATTGTCCATTTCAGATCTAGGGATTAAAGTGGTAATTTGGGTATTATGTGAGTATATTACTGATCACTCATTATCCTATGCTTGTCGATATAGTTAAAAACGATGTCTTTGAAATGATTTCCATGTTAAAACATTTTAAACTTTAATTTAACCTTTAAAAATTTTATTGGTGAATTTTAAAAGACTAAATGGATTTTATATGGCTTTGTAACCCCTTTTGGATCATATGGTCATTTTTTATTGAATTAGTTTAGGCTAAATCTTGTGGTTATTCATGTTTGAATGGGTTGGTTGTACCAAATGTACGCTTATGGATGATATGTATGTTTGAATGTATTACTTTGGTATGGTTTATTAGTGCTTTAGATTACTAAATGTCATAGATTTGGACAAAATGAGGACAAGAGTACTCAAATCGAATGCAACTTGGAGGATGGGTTCAAGAGGAGGAGGGAAGCCTACATTTCAAGCTGCATACCATTTAAAGTCAATTTAGGCACAAGAATTCAGGTCGATAGAGAGATAGGGGAGTGGTCAGTGGAAGTCCCAAATTAGGTGGGTGGGTGATTTGCTTTGGGACTCACGCTACAAAATCTCAATGAAGGCTTCAGGTCAATGGACGAATGGACTTAAATGGTTCAGAGCTTCAAAATTGGTTAAGTACATAGTTCGGTATTGATCACATTTGATCGGTACTGATCAATTTTTAAAGCTAGGGATTGGGCCTGGGCACTTAGGAAGGTGAAGCATGAGGTAATGAGGTTCTATAAATCCAAAGGAGGATGTGTTCGAGGAGAGAAATACTTAGCCAAATCTTGACTATGTATGGGCTGAGAAATTCATATCAGTGCCGACCACTTTTGGTCGATACAGTCATGAATTAATGATGTTAAAGTTAGTGAAACTTCTCCAAGAAATAATGTAGGAGTCATGCAGGTCATGCTGAAGGTGTTTGTTTATTCGCTTGACATTCAATGGCGATGTAGTAGCACAATAAAAGACAATAGCTTCTGGAATTCGATGATGGTTGCTCAATGGTGAATGGAGTTATGTTCCGAGGATGATGGATCCATATTGAATGGAGTCATAAGGATGATTATCCACAAGGAAGGTTCTAGGAAGGGTGATCTGTGGACAGAATGTTGAATGATTCTATCATGAAAAGTAGGGAATATGGAATGGTTCCTTGAGGATGAATGGAAACTAGATGGAGCAAAGAAAGGGCTTCGATATATGTGCTAAGGAATCGTTGATATTCAAAGTTTTTTCGAATGTACTCGAAAGCAGGAGTATTGTGAGGATGCTCAGTGGGTGCCTGGAATTGCTACTCAGGATCGATGGAATGGATCTGTTTACCTTGGATTGGTGGAATGGATCCAGTGTCAGCTTCAGGCTATGAGCGAATTCGCTGAAAAATGAGATTTTTTCCTTAATACCTGCAGAGGAATGTTTGTTAGAGTTATAATATATCCATAGTGCATTGAGTGGCGGTGAGGATTGTTTGATGGATGCTATGTTTACTTTGGTTATTCTTCTTATGTCTGTTAATCAAGGGATGTCATGAGACGTATGTATTGTAGACGTGGATACCTGGACACCCGTTGTTGTACTTAGAATGTAGTAAACCTTTATGATGTTTGTAGAGTAGCATGTTATGTTCATTAGGTTCTAACTCTTTGGTTGTAGAGACAAGTCGGGTATGGTTCACATACCCATGTTCCTTACTATATCGACTTCTACAATATTTTGAGATTTCTTATCCCTCACACCACATGGTTGTCTAACTTGAGGTTTTCTACTTTGCTTTTTATTATTTTGGGTATTCTTAAATGAGTAGACTAGATAGTTGGTCTAGGTGGTACGCGGTGGTAGTGTAGAGAACAAGCAGGATGGTGCTTTCTCATATTATATATAGAAATTTATGGTTATTCCACTATGCGACACTATGGAGCCTAGACCATGACAACTCGACCTCTCACCACACTGATCCAAAGCCTAAGCTACTTTAGGACTCGCATCGATACCAAGAAGTATATGCTTTCTAGTTTTTGAACATTCCCGAGGCTAAGAATATAAGGATAAAATCTTAGACATTCTACATTTTTAGATCTCATAGTGGAAGGCGGTAAAATAAAAATATAGAAAATAATCATCTCAGGAAATATCTGAGAAAACATAGTATCTGTGACAACCCGTCTTTCGTTCCACAGAAAGACGTATCATCAATTGAAAAGAAAAGAGATAGAAATAGAAAGATAGAAAGAAAAGAACAACAATCATCAGAATCTCACAGCGGAACAGAACAAAATATAATATTACACATATCCATTACATAGTTTTACATATCAGAGTACACAAAATAATACCACTTCATTACATTAGACATTCATAATAGTTCTCCAACCCATACAACCCAAAATACACATCACCATGCTACTACAGCGAATATAGATAGATAGTACGTCCGGACTCCAGCTCCAGCTTCCAAAACATTTGCTAATCCAAACCTAATCACTTGGCTACTCATAAAAATTCGAGTACCCAAGAGTTTATGAAAAACAACCAAAATAAACTCCGGGTCAGACATGGGTCTGGTGTGAGTAAATCAGTTAAAGTTGCTTAACTTTTAAAATCATTTTGAAAACAAAAGTATCACGTAAGACTTCCCACAAATAAACACGGGTAAGTTTTTACCTTACGCTAACTAAAACATTTGATAGGAAATTCGGTGATATTATAATAGGGTCTAGGGTTTTCAAGTAAATAGAAAATAGCCGAAATTGTTACATCTATTAAATTCCAGCTACTAGCCACGAATGTGGGTAATACAATCAAAACCGTAGGGTCTCGTAGGGAAAATTGGTTTCCATCAATGGCAGGGCTACTGGGGTACCGCCCGTCACAGTACGGGGCCTAGATCACCGTACCGAGGATTACTCCCTTCATCCCCTGCTACACAAGGCCGGAACCATTCCTTGAATAGTTCCGAACAAGACAACCCCGCAGTTGTGGCCAACAACTGCCCACACAGCCGAAATAATAAGGGACTTCTAGACAGGGGTAAATCTCACTCTCAAGTGGGGGCTACCCACGAAGCCTTGGCGCACCTCCCCTGTTTTAGCCATTCCCGGTTGATGAGGCTTGAGGCTACGATTACCTTTAAAGGACATATCACTTAGAATGCTCATCGTCCACCTGACGATGTGCTGAAAGCATTCAATCCATACAAGTTCGTTCCGGGTTCGAACGAAACCGAAGGCATTATCTCGTTACACTCGTTTTGGAATCACCCTCAGAGTTAACGACAATAACCCTTGCACTCTAAAACTCCATCTCGATCATCACTTGAGATGTCACGACCTAACGTTTAACTTGGATCGATGTGGTTTTCGGAAAATCAAACTTGATTCCCGATCCCGGTCTCATCGAAATCCAAACGTGTCTTAAAGGCCAAGTTGTTTAAAGTTTAAACAATTCAATTCAGGTTTAAGCATAGCATCACATAGCATTATTAACCGGTAATAACCAATATCAATCACAGCTATACAACATCTCATTACAGAATATTTCAACTACCATTCAACAGATATCAACCATATTCAGATATCAATTTAAACAATCATTCACAAGCAAGCCCTACATTTATTCATATCATAATTAATTTAAATTAAATTAATTACTTAAGAATTTATCACTTAATCTTGCTTAACCAAACATTAATTAATTAATCACAACCTTTAATTAATTAATTACCCCTTAATTATTTCATTATTAATTAATTACTACTTAATTAATTAATTATCTTTATTAAATTTCCAATTAATTTCTATAATTATTTGTTAATTAAACTTTGATTAAAAATCAATCATTCCTTAATTGGTTATTAATTAACCCTTAATTTATAATTAATTAACCTTAATTAATTCTTAATTACCTTAATTAATTCTTAATTACCTTAATTAATTAATAATTAATCACAATTTAATTAATCTTAATTACATAATTAATTATACATTAATTAACCTTAATTATCTAATTAATTAAAAATTAATCAATCTTGATTACTTAATTAATTATTAATTAATTATTTCTAATTACTAATTTAATTACAATTAATTAATCCTAAATCATTTAATTAATTAAGTCTTAATCATTATTTAATTAACTATTAATTATAATTAAATTAATGCTTAATTACTTAATTAATTAACCCAAATCATTTAATTAATTTATTCTTAATCACCCATTAATTATTCACAAATCATTTAATTAATTAGTTACTAATCATTTATTAATTAATCTTTAAATTAATTAATTCATTATTAATTAAACCTTAACAAATTAATTAACCTAAATTAATTAATTAGTTCCAACCTTAATTACTAAATAATTAAAGTAACCTTAATTACACATTTAATTAACTTTCAAACAAATTAATTTTCATTAGTCATTAACTTTTACATATTTATATACTTCAATTTATTTAAACTAATTACCCTTTTTTTAAAAGTTAGATTTAACATGCAAATCATTTCAAAACTTCAACAAATAAATATGATTTCCTTTGAAATAAAATATTTGACATATTGTGAAATAATGAAGATATAAATTTTTTTTTTAAAATTTAACTTAAAACAAAATTTATATTTAAACAAGACAAACTTGTTCTTCATTCATCTAAAAGCCGGCCCACAACCCAATATACCGACCCTACTTTCATCTCTCCCTTGCCTTCCATCAACTTGAACCCAAACCTATTCGAGCACCGAGCAAACTCACGTGATTTACAGCCCAAACCCGAGCGTTACTTCGAGCAATAGTTCGTATGCCTGAACCTTATTCCCACTGACACACCCACAACCGCGTGCACATGCACAGTGCCCCAGCACCACCGCCACCGCCGCCGATCAACTGCGCAAGCCTCACTCCGATCCCCAACCCAAAATTTAAACCCAGATATCGAAATTTAAAGCTCAATCGAAAATTGGGTATTCGAACCAAAGTTCGAACTGCAGTTGCCTGGAAAGAATCTCTCGTCCACGTCCATCTTCCCACATTCCGACACCAAACTACGGCCACGCGTACGCAACCCCTTCACGCAGCTCCTCCCCCAACCACTTGAAGCTCGGTCACCTAATTGCTTCATGCGAATGCTTTTTCAAACTCGAAAGTATCAGGTTCCTTAAACCCTACTATCCCAAATTCCCACTTCTCTGATGATTTATAAATTCGATTTGCATTTTTCTAGTGATCAACATCATCAAACAAAGCTTCATTTTAAATTTCAGAAGCTACAATTAATCCATACTCGAGAATTTTACAAAAGCCCCAATTACAGTTATCTTCAAAATTCGAATTCTATATCAAGTTTTAAATTCTGATTTCAATCTTAAAATTCATGGCCTACATTATAGATTCAAGATAGAATCATGTTCCATTCAAATTCAAACTAAATTTGCATGATTTAATTTTCTTGGTTCTACTGCATATTGTTTTCTGCAGTTTTTTTTTTTTTTTTTTTACAGTTTCATTTGAACACATTTTTTTCCTCTTTTTATTCTTAGTTTAAATCAACTTCTATATTGAAGATTCCATCTCAACAATACATCACTGCATATAAATTTAAAAGAATTTAATTTGATTTCTTTGAATCTTGAATTAAACAGAGAAGCATCAGAGTAAATTAAGACATGCACAGCCATTTTAAATTTGTAAACAAATTACTTATAAATAGAAACATGCAAGCAATTTCCAGGATGAACATTCATATGCAACATAGTTTCATACTTAAATTTTTAATTTAGAATTTACTCACCTGTTTTCTGTTGCTAAGCAGAGACAAGAATTTGAAATTGGGAAAAGAAGACTGCAGATCCTAACAGAGTTTTCTTGATGTTGTTTGCAACAGAGCTCACAATTTCATTTACATTCACAGTCACATAATTGAAAACTGTAAACAATATTTCACAAACCAATTAACATGCAAGCATCCATTACTAACATTCAACAACAACTTTTATTTTTAAAGTTTAATTTAAGATTTACTCACCCTATTTTTTCTCTGATGAAGATCCAAATTGCAGGAACAGATTTTGTAAACTACAGGTCTTTTAAAAACAGAAAATTTGATTGTTGGTGCTTAAATCTTGAATGAACTGATGCTAACTTTGATTGTTGCAGAGATTTGTGGAAGATGCAGGAATTAAGCCTGCAGATTTTTGATTTTGAAAAAGGTTTGCATATTTGTTCAAATTGGTTGAAGAAGTAGATTTGATTTGTAGATTAGAACATGCATTTCATTTCGGTTGTAGTGTAGAATTTTAAAAGAGTTTCAGTTTTTTTTTCTTTCTTGTTAATGGAGGATGTAAAAGCTTCTTTTTACTAAAATGAGATAATATGCATGCATTGTTTGTTTTATAAAATTTTAAAGAAAATAAATTCATATTATGACACTTGTCACAAAATTGCCTATATTCCTAACACATGTTTTATAAATAGGCTTAGATGTTAACATGTGTTTATTTCATGCAAAAATGCAATTTAAATTTTTACTTAATTGATTTTTCTTTTATATGTTTATATTTTAAATCTTAGGAAAATCAATTTTCCCTTTTAGAAATGAATATAACAAATGTTATCACATAATTAAAATTATGAGAATATTACTTAACACTCAAAATAAAATTTAGAATAGAAATTAACATATTTTAAATCTTTGATTTATCATTCAAATACAAATTGAATTTTAAAATCCAATTCCAAATCAAATTTGGTATGAATAAGATCTTAATACATTCATTTCCTTATATTAGTTTTTAATTGAAATAAAATTATATTTACACTTCATTTATTTGTTTGTTGAGTAAAATAACAAATTTATCAATTTGAATTAATTTATTATATAGATTATCATATTTAAATTTGGTTCGAAATTCCGGGATATCACATTCCTCCCCCCTTAAAAGAATTTCGTCCCCGAAATTTAAACAAAAGATAATCCAAAAATTTTCATTTCATTCAACACTTCAAACATACATAACATCCATACATAAGCAACCATCAAACAAAATATTCAAACAACCATACATCCAGTACAAACACTACTAGCTATCCGGACACATATCCGGGTAAGCCTTCCTAAAACTATCTAGAGTATCCCAGGTACAATCTCTGGGATCCTCACTCCACTGGACTTTAATAAGCTTCACAATCTTGCTTCTGAGTTGCCTCTCATCTCGATCGACAATTCGAAAAGGATGTCTGACAACTGATAAATCCGGCTCAACCTCTAAGTCTTCCTGCACAGTTGGTTCCACAATAAGAGATGGATCGTGCACATATTTCCGTAGATGAGATACGTGAAAAACATTGTGAATTCCAGCCATCCGGACTGGCAATTCAATCCTATATGCTACAGCACCAATCCTCTCGAGAACTCGAAACGGACCAATATATCTTGGAGCGAGTTTCCCTGTCTTCCCAAATCTTACAGCTCCTATAATAGGGGAAACCTTGACAAAGACTAAATCACCAATCTCAAACTCCAATTGTCTTCGTCTTTTATCAGCATATTTCTTTTGTCGATCCTGGGCAGCTCTCATCCTTTTCTTAATCAGCTTGACTTTAGCAGATGCTTCACGAATCAGATCTGGTCCAAGCACAATACGGTCCTTCGACTCTATCCAACAAGCTGGTGATCTACACGGTCTTCCATATAGTGCTTCATAAGGAGCCATCTTGATACTTGCTTGATAACTGTTATTATAAGAAAACTCCACTAGATGTAGATGGTCTTCCCATGATCCACCAAAATCTAATACACAGGCTCTCAGCATATCTTCCAGAATTCGATTAAGCCTCTCCGTCTGCCCATCCGTTTGAGGATGATATGCTGTACTTAATCTCAAACTAGTTCCCATAGCCGATTGCAATGCCTCCCAGAACTTTCTGGTGAAGATCGGATCTCGATCGCTCACAATACTGACTGGAACGCCATGCAATCTCACTATCTCTTTCAAGAAGATTTCCGCTAGCGAAGCTGCAGTACGGGTTGCCTTCACTGGTATAAAATGGGCGCTTTTGGTAAGACGATCAACAATTATCCATATCCCTTCATTACCCTTCTTAGTTCTAGGCAAACCGTCGATGAAGTCCATAGAAATCATCTCCCATTTCCATGTCGGGATCTCCAAAGGTTGTAACAAACCGGCTTGCTTCTGCTGATCTCCTTTTACTTGCTGGCAGATAGCACAACTATTAACAAATCTAGTTATATCCCTCTTCATTTTTGGCCACCAGAAAACTCTTCTCATATCTCTATACATCTTTGAGATTCCCGGATGGATATTTAATCTGGAGCGATGACTTTCTGACAATACTTCTTGTCGCAAATCTCTATCATACGGAACACAGATCCTTCCGTTGATCCTCAGTGTCCCATGGTCATCAATCTCAAAACTAGGACACTCCCTCTTCTTAACTCTTCTGATAATTCTTTTCAGCATTATATCTGATTCCTGCTTGCTTGAAATCCTTTCCATAAGAGATGGAACCACCTTCAAAAGAGAAAGAACCGCATTTCTGCTAAGAGCGTCTGCCACAACGTTCGCCTTCCCTGGAGTATACAGAATGTCCAAATCATACGAAGCCAAGAACTCGACCCAACGCTGCTGTCTTAGATTAAGATCTTTCTGAGAGAAAAGATATTTCAACGGTTTGTGATCCGTGAATAACTCAAACTTTTCTCCTAAAAGATAGTGCCTCCATATCTTTAAAGCAAAAATAATAGCCAACAGCTCTAGATCATGCGTAGCGTAATTTCTCTCATGTGGCTTCAACTGCCGACTCGCATACGCAATAACTCTACCATTCTGCATAAGCACAGCTCCCAATCCAATAATACAGGCATCGGTATATACTTCAAACTTGCTCTTTCCACCTGGAATCGCCAATACAGGAGCACTTGTCAATTTTGCCTTCAGATTCTGGAAAGCTTCTTCACATTCCGGTGTCCACTTGAATTTGGCTCCCTTCCTTGTCAGCTTCGTTAAGTGAGAAGAGATTTTAGAATAATCCTTAATAAACTTCCTGTAGTAACCGGCCAATCCAAGAAAACTGCGAACTTCTGTAGGAGTCCGAGGCTGCTTCCATTCCAGGATAGTATCAACTTTAGCTGGATCTACAGATATTCCCTCACCAGAAACAATGTGGCCCAAGAATTTTACTTCAGATTTCCAAAAATGACACTTAGAGAACTTCGCTTTCAACACATGCCTTCTCAGAGTTTCCAGAACTATTCTCAAGTGCTGCTTGTGCTCTTCTTCCGACTTAGAATAAACCAAGATATCATCGATGAACACCAAAACAAACTTATTCAAAAGATCTCTAAAGACTCGGTTCATCAGATCAACAAAATAAGCAGGAGCGTTGGTTAAACCGAAAGGCATAACCAACCACTCATAGAAACAATTAGGACCTCTAAACGCAGTTAAGGGGATACTGTCTTCAGCTACCCTTAACTGATGAAAACCTGATGCTAGATCTAACTGAGAAAAGACTGAAGCTCCATGAAGCTGGTCGAAGAGATCATCAATTCGAGGAAGAGGATACTTATTACGAATGGCCACTTTGTTCAATTCACGATAGTCTACACAGAACCTTAGCGACCCATCCGACTTGGTGACAAATACTGCAGCCGAGCCCCAACAAGAAAAACTGGGTCTAATCAAACCCTTCTCCAACAAATCTTGAGTTTGCTTTACTAGTTCCTCTCTCTCCCGTGGAGCCATTCTCCTACTAGGTTGAATTACGGGTACTGCTCCAGGAACCAAATCTATGCGAAACTCTATCTCACGGTGTGGAGGCAAACACTTAACTTCTTCAAATACATCAGAGAAATCCCGGACTATTTCAATATCATCAACTCCCTCTTGAGAAGTCTCAACTCCATGTAAAAGACTACTCAAGTGCAATCCAGAGTTATCACACATTACTCTGGCAATCCTACCCAGATCAGTTTCTAACGAAACTGTTCTCTCTTCACAATTTTAAAATGGCCTTATATTTGTCAAGCCAATCCATACCCAATATAAGGTCAAAGCCTTTAAAATCCAATACATAAGGATCACATGAGAAACTATGGGATAGATAGGAGATTTTCAAATCCTTACAAATCTTGTCTAATTTAGTTACTCCTCCTATAGGATTTGATACACAAATGGGATTGTCAACGGTACTAGGGGTAAGTAAGAAATTCTCTATGGTCTCCAGAGAAATAAAACTTAAAGAAGCACCAGAATCAAATAAGACTTTAATATATTTTCCATTTAAAAGTAAGGTACCTTCTAAAACTCCTTTGCCCTTGGATGAGTTCGATGGTGTACCTTCTAAAGCAAATACTTTGTTCGGTTGGACTTTATGGAGGAGTGGGCAATCTTTAATCATATGTCCAGGTTGATGGCAGTTGAAACAAAGAGACTTCTGAACTAAAGCTGAACCTGGTCCACTAGAATGCTGTCTCTGCTGCTGAGATCCTTTGCTGGGACACTTATTTGCCAGGTGATCTTCTTGATGACAAATATAGCATTTGCGAGGCTCATTTTTGTTCCCAGACTTCTTCTTGTTTTGCTTCTTCCAGTTAGGATTGAATTTTCTCTTATTCTGGTTAGAAGAATTCCCACCTGATGCAGCAACTTGTGCCACTGACCTCTTCTTCATCAAATCTTCATACCTTAATGCCATATCAATAAGCTCCACAAAAGATCCTTTCAGATGAGCTGTCATCCTATCATGAAACTCTGGCCTCAAACCTTGAACAAACATCTCGTTCTTCTTAAGAGAGGTGTCTATAAGTCCTGGACCATAGCAAGATAACTCGTTGAATTTAGTCTCGTATTCTGCTACAGACATGCTTCCTTGTTTCAGATTCAGAAAATCTTGATAAAGACGAGTTCTCCCTGACAATGGAATAAACTTCTCCTCAAACAACTCCTTAAACTCTTCCCAAGTCATATCATCCTCCGAGACATTAGCAATTACTGAATTCCACCATAGAGCAGCACCACCTTGTAATTGCCATGCAGCCATTATCCTTTTCTGCTCATCCGATAATTTCATGCTCTTAAAAATCTTCTCACACGAGCGAATCCATTCTTGGACTTCTATTATAGTTTCTGATCCTCGAAACGGTTTTCCTCCAAGATGAACGAAGTCCTTGCATAATGCAGCAAAACTGACTGGAGACGTAACTGGATTAACAGCCTCATTATCAGCCTGCTCTCTCCTATTACCGGTTGATGCACTTCCAACAACCCTTCCCCTTCTGCCTCTTGAACTCATTCTGGCTACCTGGACAGGTAACCCAACCAATTTAGATAAGGATATAGTTATATAAGAAAATTACAAATACGCACTCTCAAGATAGATACTACTCCAGAGCCTAGGTGTTTCTCAACCAATGCTCTGATACCAACTGTGACAACCCGGCTTTCGTTCCACAGAAAGATGTATCATCAATTGAAAAGAAAAGAGATAGAAATAGAAAGATAGAAAGAAAAGAACAACAATCATCAGAATCTCACAGCGGAACAGAACAAAATATAATATTACACATATCCATTACATAGTTTTACATATCAGAGTACACAAAATAATACCACTTCATTACATTAGACATTCATAATAGTTCTCCAACCCATACAACCCAAAATACACATCACAATGCTACTACAGCGAATATAGATAGATAGTACGTCCGGACTCCAGCTCCAGCTTCCAAAACATTTGCTAATCCAAACCTAATCACTTGGCTACTCATAAAAATTCGAGTACCCAAGAGTTTATGAAAAACAACCAAAATAAACTCCGGGTCAGACATGGGTCTGGTGTGAGTAAATCAGTTAAAGTTGCTTAACTTTTAAAATCATTTTGAAAACAAAAGTATCACGTAAGACTTCCCACAAATAAACACGGGTAAGTTTTTACCTTACGCTAACTAAAACATTTGATAGGAAATTCTGTGATATTATAATAGGGTCTAGGGTTTTCAAGTAAATAGAAAATAGCCGAAATTGTTACATCTATTAAATTCCAGCTACTAGCCACGAATGTGGGTAATACAATCAAAACCATAGGGTCTCGTAGGGAAAATTGGTTTCCATCAATGGCAGGGCTACTGGGGTACCGCCCGTCACAGTACGGGGCCTAGATCACCGTACCAAGGATTACTCCCTTCATCCCCTGCTACACAAGGCCGGAACCATTCCTTGAATAGTTCCGAACAAGACAACCCCGCAGTTGTGGCCAACAACTGCCCACACAGCCGAAATAATAAGGGACTTCTAGACAGGGGTAAATCTCACTCTCAAGTGGGGGCTACCCACGAAGCCTTGGCGCACCTCCCCTGTTTTAGCCATTCTCGGTTGATGAGGCTTGAGGCTACGATTACCTTTAAAGGACATATCACTTAGAATGCTCATCGTCCACCTGACGATGTGCTGAAAGCATTCAATCCATACAAGTTCGTTCCGGGTTCGAACGAAACCGAAGGCATTATCTCGTTACACTCGTTTTGGAATCACCCTCAGAGTTAACGACAATAACCCTTGCACTCTAAAACTCCATCTCGATCATCACTTGAGATGTCACGACCTAACGTTTAACTTGGATCGATGTGGTTTTCGGAAAATCAAACTTGATTCCCGATCCCGGTCTCATCGAAATCCAAACGTGTCTTAAAGGCCAAGTTGTTTAAAGTTTAAACAATTCAATTCAGGTTTAAGCATAGCATCACATAGCATTATTAACCGGTAATAACCAATATCAATCACAGCTATACAACATCTCATTACAGAATATTTCAACTACCATTCAACAGATATCAACCATATTCAGATATCAATTTAAACAATCATTCACAAGCAAGCCCTACATTTATTCATATCATAATTAATTTAAATTAAATTAATTACTTAAGAATTTATCACTTAATCTTGCTTAACCAAACATTAATTAATTAATCACAACCTTTAATTAATTAATTACCCCTTAATTATTTCATTATTAATTAATTACTACTTAATTAATTAATTATCTTTATTAAATTTCCAATTAATTTCTATAATTATTTGTTAATTAAACTTTGATTAAAAATCAATCATTCCTTAATTGGTTATTAATTAACCCTTAATTTATAATTAATTAACCTTAATTAATTCTTAATTACCTTAATTAATTCTTAATTACCTTAATTAATTAATAATTAATCACAATTTAATTAATCTTAATTACATAATTAATTATACATTAATTAACCTTAATTATCTAATTAATTAAAAATTAATCAATCTTGATTACTTAATTAATTATTAATTAATTATTTCTAATTACTAATTTAATTACAATTAATTAATCCTAAATCATTTAATTAATTAAGTCTTAACCATTATTTAATTAACTATTAATTATAATTAAATTAATGCTTAATTACTTAATTAATTAACCCAAATCATTTAATTAATTTATTCTTAATCACCCATTAATTATTCACAAATCATTTAATTAATTAGTTACTAATCATTTATTAATTAATCTTTAAATTTTTTAATTCATTATTAATTAAACCTTAACAAATTAATTAACCTAAATTAATTAATTAGTTCCAACCTTAATTACTAAATAATTAAAGTAACCTTAATTACACATTTAATTAACTTTCAAACAAATTAATTTTCATTAGTCATTAACTTTTACATATTTATATACTTCAATTTATTTAAACTAATTACCCTTTTTTTAAAAGTTAGATTTAACATGCAAATCATTTCAAAACTTCAACAAATAAATATGATTTCCTTTGAAATAAAATATTTGACATATTGTGAAATAATGAAGATATAAATTTGTTTTTTAAAATTTAACTTAAAACAAAATTTATATTTAAACAAGACAAACTTGTTCTTCATTCATCTAAAAGCCGGCCCACAACCCAATATACCGACCCTACTTTCATCTCTCCCTTGCCTTCCATCAACTTGAACCCAAACCTATTCGAGCACCGAGCAAACTCACGTGATTTACAGCCCAAACCCGAGCGTTACTTCGAGCAATAGTTCGTATGCCTGAACCTTATTCCCACTGACACACCCACAACCGCGTGCACATGCACAGTGCCCCAGCACCACCGCCACCGCCGCCGATCAACTGCGCAAGCCTCACTCCGATCCCCAACCCAAAATTTAAACCCAGATATCGAAATTTAAAGCTCGATCGAAAATTGGGTATTCGAACCAAAGTTCGAACTGCAGTTGCCTGGAAAGAATCTCTCGTCCACGTCCATCTTCCCACATTCCGACACCAAACTACGGCCACGCGTACGCAACCCCTTCACGCAGCTCCTCCCCCAACCACTTGAAGCTCGGTCACCTAATTGCTTCATGCGAACGCTTTTTCAAACTCGAAAGTATCAGGTTCCTTAAACCCTACTATCCCAAATTCCCACTTCTCTGATGATTTATAAATTCGATTTGCATTTTTCTAGTGATCAACATCATCAAACAAAGCTTCATTTTAAATTTCAGAAGCTACAATTAATCCATACTCGAGAATTTTACAAAAGCCCCAATTACAGTTATCTTCAAAAATTCGAATTCTATATCAAGTTTTAAATTCTGATTTCAATCTTAAAATTCATGGCCTACATTATAGATTCAAGATAGAATCATGTTCCATTCAAATTCAAACTAAATTTGCATGATTTAATTTTCTTGGTTCTACTGCATATTGTTTTCTGCAGTTTTTTTTTTTTTTTTTTTACAGTTTCATTTGAACACATTTTTTTCCTCTTTTTATTCTTAGTTTAAATCAACTTCTATATTGAAGATTCCATCTCAACAATACATCACTGCATATAAATTTAAAAGAATTTAATTTGATTTCTTTGAATCTTGAATTAAACAGAGAAGCATCAGAGTAAATTAAGACATGCACAGCCATTTTAAATTTGTAAACAAATTACTTATAAATAGAAACATGCAAGCAATTTCCAGGATGAACATTCATATGCAACATAGTTTCATACTTAAATTTTTAATTTAGAATTTACTCACCTGTTTTCTGTTGCTAAGCAGAGACAAGAATTTGAAATTGGGAAAAGAAGACTGCAGATCCTAACAGAGTTTTCTTGATGTTGTTTGCAACAGAGCTCACAATTTCATTTACATTCACAGTCACATAATTGAAAACTGTAAACAATATTTCACAAACCAATTAACATGCAAGCATCCATTACTAACATTCAACAACAACTTTTATTTTTAAAGTTTAATTTAAGATTTACTCACCCTATTTTTTCTCTGATGAAGATCCAAATTGCAGGAACAGATTTTGTAAACTACAGGTCTTTTAAAAACAGAAAATTTGATTGTTGGTGCTTAAATCTTGAATGAACTGATGCTAACTTTGATTGTTGCAGAGATTTGTGGAAGATGCAGGAATTAAGCCTGCAGATTTTTGATTTTGAAAAAGGTTTGCATATTTGTTCAAATTGGTTGAAGAAGTAGATTTGATTTGTAGATTAGAACATGCATTTCATTTCGGTTGTAGTGTAGAATTTTAAAAGAGTTTCAGTTTTTTTTCTTTCTTGTTAATGGAGGATGTAAAAGCTTCTTTTTACTAAAATGAGATAATATGCATGCATTGTTTGTTTTATAAAATTTTAAAGAAAATAAATTCATATTATGACACTTGTCACAAAATTGCCTATATTCCTAACACATGTTTTATAAATAGGCTTAGATGTTAACATGTGTTTATTTCATGCAAAAATGCAATTTAAATTTTTACTTAATTGATTTTTCTTTTATATGTTTATATTTTAAATCTTAGGAAAATCAATTTTCCCTTTTAGAAATGAATATAACAAATGTTATCACATAATTAAAATTATGAGAATATTACTTAACACTCAAAATAAAATTTAGAATAGAAATTAACATATTTTAAATCTTTGATTTATCATTCAAATACAAATTGAATTTTAAAATCCAATTCCAAATCAAATTTGGTATGAATAAGATCTTAATACATTCATTTCCTTATATTAGTTTTTAATTGAAATAAAATTATATTTACACTTCATTTATTTGTTTGTTGAGTAAAATAACAAATTTATCAATTTGAATTAATTTATTATATAGATTATCATATTTAAATTTGGTTCGAAATTCCGGGATATCACAGTATCAAAACATGCATATATGTAATCTAGAGTTTACAAAAATACAACATATAGTCTGATAAGTACTAAGTATGATAAATAATTAGGGTAATGAGAAATAATAAGCAACTCAAATGCCATGCTCGCCTCTCCATGTACTAATCTCCAGGCCTATCACCTAGTGCCTTGTCCACATAGTGGGCGTAAACGAAAGGAGGGAGTGAGTTAGACAAAGTCTTGTGAATGAGGTACATCATTAATATATGGTGATCACGTGCAATTGACTTCATTAATACTCTATGTGACTAAGGGTGTTCTACTTTGTTTATAAACTACTTACTAGGTTTGGTTGCATTTAACCCAGGGGTATAGTTTTAAATACACCTACACCAACATCTTGTGTAGGCTTATACTTAAGATCGAATAGCAAATTGACCCACAAAATAACTACGGACCGGCTAATGGCTACTGGAACTATTCCAACATAGGGTCACCTACAATATCAACCTTGCGACCAGATTCCTAAATTAAGACTACACGCATCGTATTTACGCACTGAGGTGGAGCTCGCAATGACGACTCTAGCCAGAAAAGTCTTAGGATCCGCTGCATCTATATCCACCCTCAGTGGTAACATAACACCACTTATCACACCGCGTTTGATATCTATAAACAACACATTATCACATCCTTATCATCGTGCATAAATAGGACACTCCATTAGTGTCGTACTACATAGTCGTCTAAGGATCGTCGTCAGTGTTGCATGTACACCATAGAACATCCTACAAATGCAATTCGCGATGGAATCGCCTTAGTCGAATATCGACCCATTGAACAAATAATGTATAGGCCTCGTTGCATGCGTACACATCTGTTCAGTCCCAAAATGTCCAAAAGTCGCAAACCTAGGGAGCTAATTTCTCTACTTATACTAACCTTTATATACAATAATATACAAATAAATAAATAAACTTATAATTTGGGCCTAAAGTCGAGGTTTAGACTGCACTTGCAAATCGATAACTGATCAACCATTGGTCATTGGAGCAGTCGACCGCTTATTGTCGACCTGCTCTAGTAAGCCTATCGATTAATCGTAGTTGTTTTTTTCTTCCATTTAATTATCGTTCATTCTCTGTTAATTACAGATTGTCCATTACAGTAAACCCTAATCTACTCTTTCATAATTTCATATTTAATTTTATATACAATTTTAGTAAACCAAGTAAACTAGATATAGGACCAATAGGGTTATATCTATCGGTACTCAATTTAATAAAAAGGCGTGTTTAATCAAAATCAACTTTTACTTTGACCAAAACTAGATTAAAAGAAAGGGATTATATTCATATGTGTTGATTATTACCAAATTTCCCAGCCCACTGCAGTTATTAGGTAAACGTTAAATTAAACAACACTGGATCAAATAGGGTATAAAAAAATCAATTATATGTAAATCACGATATTAAGTATTAACCTACTCATCTCTTGAAAGCTACCCCCATCTAGGTATGTGTTGAATCAACATTTCATCTACTTGCTAATCTCTCCTTTTTATGCTTGATTTTGCCTTCAACTTATTTAAATTTTTTATTTTAGAGAAGATGGAGATTTGGAGGAGAGATGGAATTTGGGTGTATTGCTTACTAATAAATGATTAATGTTTAGGGTTACTATCATATGTATAGCGGCATGAACAAATACAGACCATTGATTTAATATAATTAAAACTAGGTCCTTCAACCTAGGCTAACTCTAGCCAATATGTTCCCAACGATCGACCGCTTGGTTCGGGGGCGGGTAGGTGTCGACCGACCACAACCTAGGTTTCGATCGATTGAGTTACAATTGTTAATTAATTTTAACGTTGATTATTTTCAATATATATATATATATATATATATTCTAATTATTTTTGAATTCAAACCTTTAAACGTTAATATCTTTTTCATACTAGCTCTGATTTTAAAACATTATATCTGAAAATTGTCCAGAAAATTGCCACGAATGCAAGGTTGTTAGTTTCGTAGCCAAAAGTTCCCCTATTATCTTTGTTATGTTTAAATACAATTCTTTTATTAAATTTCTAATTAATTGTTGTAGGGTTTTGCAATCTTACCCCCTTAAAAAGGATTCATCCCCAAAATCTCCAAGAACGGAAAAATGCAACACATATGTACAGAAATTAATAATTATAACCATCTACTTAACCGTCAACCACTAGCAAACATCGTCCTTAGTTCAAATTCTAATGTTGTATGTTCATATAAGTACTGAATGCATATGAACCTATGCTAATGCGAGAATTAGTCGATCTCCTGATCTAGCCAACCTCCTTAAATGTATGTGCTTATGCCATGTATCCAAATGTATATGACGTCCTAAGTAAATATACTGGCAGTTCTACGTGTATTCGCAACCATTCAATCCATATGCGACAACTGTACGCCTATAATTCAGTAAAAAAACATGTAATGGTGTCAGTGTATGCTAACAAGAGAATATCTTTACCTAAGTGTGCAAAGATCAATTTAATAAATATATCCATTAGCATCTATCATCCAAAACATATCCTAACGACACCTTCACAACCATTCCTAACATCCAGCTGTCCTAACCTATGAGTGTAACAAGCTAGAACCTAAACACATAAGTAACTAGCTATTCTAAATAGAGCCTACCAAAAAGTACCCTAAATAGATAACTAGGATTTTCTCTTCAGGCTACCAAGTACTCTGAACCATGTCAGCTTCTAACTGGACTATAACCAGTCTAATTACTTTGTTATGGAGTCGCTTTGTCACATGCTCAACAATGTGGGTTGATGCATGGCGAACAAGTAACTCACTCTCTACTTCAATTCCTTCTAATTGACCCTCGTCGACCAAGATAGCTGAATTTTGTAAACACTTTTGCAAGTGTGATACATGAAAACATTGTGAACTCTCGCTAATCCCTCAAGAAGCTCCGCTCTATAAGCTAACTTGTCTACTCTATCCCAAAATTAGTAATGGGCCTACAACCCTTGGTGCTAACTTTTCTGAACTACTACCCAATAACGTATCTAAGCGGCGAGATGCTCACCCAAACCATGTCGCCCACCATGGACATCAAATCCGTATGTCTCTTTTCAGCATATGTTTTCTTCCTATCTTTTGCATTCTTTTTCCTTCAAAGAGTACAATTCACTTTCTAAGTACTTCTAACTGGATCATTCTTCCGTTCTCAACTTATTGAATTTACTATTGGCATACAACTTCAACCTAAATGTATGTGTATAGGAAAACCTCTGCAATCCTTACTACCAACTTTAGTAAAGTAACGTCCATATGCACCAAACTAGATAACTTGAGCATAAGTATCCTCCAATGGAAATGTTGCCTTATGCAACTGGCAATGCTTATACCCAATGCCTTAAATCATCCAATTGTATACCAATTACTTCCTCTTTTTAGATACTAAGATAAGACAACCTGATAGTGGATGTTGTTCCCCCTAGTATCTGCTAACTTAGATCTTTTGCTCTTCATTTTACAAAAGATATCCAAACCTGGTAATTTCTTAAATAGTTAGAAATATCATAACTTATTTTCTAATTCGGTTCAACTTAAGCTATCTCATTTTACTTTTGATTCGTTTCTCCCATCTTTCAATAATCGTGGTACCTAGGTATCACGTCTATAGTCTGTAGGGATTTTCCTAAGTTCTTCAACATATAAGTAAGTAAATACTCAAGTATTCTAATAGGGTAGTCTTAGTTTATTTCCCTATTCAAATCTAAAAATTAAAATCCTAAGTCTAAATGAAGTTCTAAATTTAAATGAAACTATCATCTAAAATTATTTTAGCATTGACTGTAATCGACTAGGTGATATGTCATTCACATATAACCGTTACGCAACAAAAACTATGTATCTTAATCAATACTTCATATACTTCCCTAAATAAATAGCCTTCTTCCAATTCGTGGAATGATCGGAAAGAATCTCATTATCCTTTCCTCTAAATTGTACCAAAATTTCTAAGTCCTATTCCAACTTCATGTAGGATATCTTTTGTAGTTTTAACTTCCAAAAATTACCATTTCTTAATGACATCCCACTAATGGGCTTTTTCCGCAACAATAACTTTTCACCGTTTATTCCAACTATTTTACGATCAACTCAAGATGGAACAATGCCTTGCCATTTTAATCCAATAGACATAACGTTCAATACTCAAATAATGTTGTACCCGAAAACTCATCTAGGGATGTCTAAAATGGATGATGTCCTAATCTAGTAAACATCTTAAGGAACTCTTGTCACCTCAGCCCCAACAACAAACTCGTAGGTGCAATGACAACTCAATTACCAATTACTCTATAAATATTGACAAATAACATATATTATAAGATGACAATCTACTTGCTTGGTTACCTAATTCACCAAGTCAAAGACACCGTGCTCGGTAACTATAACTTCCCAATCCAAAAGCAGCATGTATGGCATAACGTTACCCTAAATTTCGGATCAACGTCATCTACCCACATGTAATCAAAATCGTCTTCCTTTTTGCATGTTAAAACAACTAATTCTTTAGGGACCTACAACTAAATCACCTTTAAGACTTGATGGCAAAACAATAGTTGTCATCTCAAGATCATAAGTAAGATAATCATTCTCATATACAATTCAGCACTCCTTTAAATAAAAGCATGCTCCAATTTTGAGTTTCTTAGAAAACTAAATTCTTCTTATAGCAGCCAGCCAAACTGCAGCACCCGAAAATTTAAAAGAAAATTTAAGCAAAAAAAGTAAATTTAATTGAAACAAGGACTAAAAATGTAATAGTTATAATTTTAGTCATTCGAATTTTAATTGGATAGATTTGGAGCTAGTAGGAATTTGGACTAGAATTGAGCGTATGTTCAATTTTGGTTCAAACCGAAGCATTTTGACGATTACTAGAAATAAAGTGAGTTAACTTACTTCTTCGGCCCACTTATTTTTTTATATAAGTGTGGATAGTTTTATTGTTGATTGTCAATTGAATGTTTAGATGATTTACTATTTTATTTGTTGGTTTGAATATACAGGAAATTATTGTCAAGGACAAAATTTCACAGTTTTTTAGCCTCAAGGACAGACCTTCAATATTTTATCCTGAAGGACAACTTTCTGTAGGTATCAGTTTTTAGTTATTGATAGCAGTTTTTAGGTATCAGTTTGTAGTTATCGGTAGCAGTTTTTAGGTATCAGTTTTAGCTTGGTAGCAGTTTTGTTGTCCTTATGAATAATTTTGGAAAATATTTGTCCTTATGAATAATTTTTAAAAGAATGTTTGTCCTTGTGGTAAAAATATTGAGGTCGTGTCCTTGAGGCAAAAAATTTACAAATTTTTGTCCTTTAAAATAATTTCCCCTTGAATATATTACCTCCCCTGGAGAGGATGAGACCCTAATATGTTCCCGTGTAAGAGGGGATGACCCTTTGTATACGATCTCGCCACGAAGCGGTTGATTTATATTATTTGGTTATACATTATATGTGATGTAAGGAAATATGTTAGAGGGATCCAACTGAATTACTCACATTGTTGATTTACTTTTCATATATTTTGATACATGATATATTGAATGCCATATTTGCTGACATGGATGACTTTTCCTAGTTAGTGCTATAGTAGTACTGGGCCATATTTTTAGTATTTTAAATACTGTAAAGTGAGGATTTAGTTTTTAAAATAATTTTAAGTGATTCAAAAATTTATATGTTTTAATAATTATTCTTGAATCGTTAAAAGAAGGAATTTATTTTAAAATAAGAGTTAGGGTTTTTGGATAATAGTTTATAAAATAGTTTAAATAGAGATTTTTGGACTGTAAAATAAAGATTTTTAAAACCTTAAAAATAAGTCCATATTTTATAATAAAGGAACACTGTTTTAAAAAGAAGATAGAAAAATTTTGGTATAAATATTTGTTAATTTTTCTATGTAAAGCAATACACACACATATATTAAGATTCATTTATAAATGTGGAAATTTATAAATGTGATAAATTATAAATGTGACATTTGACAAATAAACTGAAGATTTATCAAATCTTATTTTATTAATAAAAGAATAGATTTATAAATGGTGTTTTATAAATTAAAGGGAGACTTTCATCAATGGATAAATTAGAGAGAGAAATCGATATTATGGATTTATAATAAGATGTTGAATGTTATTTTAGAAAAATAGTTGATTCTATTATGGAAATTGAACGCAAGGATAAATTTGGAGATGTTAAATGATATTTTGTAAGTAGAAAGGTAATTATAAAAGAAATTTATACATATAGAGGAAACATTAATAACAAATTGTAATAGATGTTTTAAATATGTTTTTATGATAAGTGGATTTATAAAGAAATAGTGTTATAAATGGGGTTCTATAAATAAATGTATTTTATAAAAAGGAAGTTTTATAAAATAGAAAGAGATTAATGAATATAGTTTTAAAGTATGGAAATGACTATGTTGAAATTTAAATATAGATTTTTATCAAGGAAATATATTTATGTTTTTGAAAGTTAAAACAATCTTTTAAAGGAATGTTTTGGAAGTGGTATTTTTCAAATTTAGTTTAATGGTTTTAAAAATGATTTAAAATGTGTTAAGTGGAAGAAAGACATGGATTTTAGCTTTTTGTTGTAATAAATGTTTTCGGGAAAGTGAGAAAGACATAGACTATAACACTGTTGTTATAGTAGATGATTTCCGAAAGAAGATGATTTTTATAGTATATGGGATTTACATCTATATCCTACATTTGATGTTAAGTTTCATGGTGTGTGTGTAACATCCCGCCTTTTTGTACGCTTTAAATCGACGATAAACCATACACGTCAGACTCAAACCATACAGAAGAGCGGATTGTTATTGGGGTGAATAAGAAAAGGCAGAGAAAGAAAGAAAGAAAATAGAATCTTGCAGCGGAAGGACAAAATATAATAATCAAATAAACAGTTCATGAGGCTGTTTTACAAAACATTTGATTTTACTTATACAACACAAAATCAGAGTTACATATATCAAAGAATAATAAATAACAATGCAGCGGAACAATGTGATGTAGTGGAACAATATAGTAAATAATAGTAATACAATCTTCGTCCTCTAGAAGTAAGGTCTACAAATTCTGAAATGCTCAGGCAGGCCCGAGCGAATTGAAAAGACAAAACACTCGAGTCAGAACTAAAAGATCTTATGTGAGTTAAATCAACAGAATAAATATGAGTGGAATGACGTTAGAGATGTTTACGAGGTTTGACATTTCCTATCCAGTGTCAAACGTGTGCAGTAACTTAAGAGATGCTCGGGATTCACATCTCCTAAGGATCCGTTCAACTATCTACTATGTAGTAATATAAGCTGTTATAATAACGTCTATTAGTAAAATAAACTTACTTTTAAATAGCGTTGAGGGGTTACCCATATAGGCCTTAACATGTAATAGTCCCAGTAGTCCATCCAGTATCAGCGCATCTCCAGATCGAGAGGCTACCCTAAATACTCCACGGGCTATGGGAGAAAATCAAACCCGTACAACGCTCGCTAGGGTAGGTGATACAACACAACTAGACAATGCCAGGGTAGATATACCAATTACGCTTCCGGATCGGTGGTAACGCATAGCAGCTACTACCGTCCATCTCGAGCCACACTCCCAAAATCAAAAGGGCCCCAATCAATCACAAATTAATAGAATGGCATCGAAGGAGTGTGTCCGATAAAAGGTGCTACCTTCTTAGCTCGTCGATCGCTCCCATTTTAGCCACCTTATGCCAACTCATGGGAGTCGGGTCCGCGTGTATACTTCAAAGGAAAAGCCGTCGCCATCCTATTTCATTCTGGAATCTCCACCGTGTACACGGTTGTTAAAGTGGTTTTCAAAGTTGGCAGAGAGTATGAAAACTTTCAATCCTGTCTCTTTAACAACCAAACATGATTATAACACCATGGTCATTTCAAAATAATTATACTTCAAAACCAGAAATATGATATCCATTTCAAAACCATATAAATACGATATCATTTCTATTTTAAAAGCCAAATCAATATGATATCATTTTTATAAAACGCAAATCAATATTATATCATTTTTTTCCAAATATATCCTTTTTCCAAAATCATAGCACTTTCAAAGTTATAATACTTCGAAATCAAAACATTTAGTATAACACTTTCAAATCATAATACTTTTAAACCCATAACTTTGAAACGTCACTTCCACCACTTAAATGGTTTAAATATTAGAACACTATATATAATAAATAGCTTCTTAAATTTCCCAAATCAATTCCAAAACAACTTGAATTTCTAGATTTTAATTTAACCAAATCCTAAATCATGCATTTCAATTCAATTCTATTTCCAAATAAACTATTCTAAACTATATCGATTTCAAAACAGATTTGATCCATAGAATAAACGATTCCAAATTCAATATATTTCAAACTTCAAGTATTCAACAATTTCAAAACTAAATTTGGTAATTTCATATATATATATATATATATATATATCAAATTCTATTTTCTATTATTTAGTTTTGAAATATTTTACTTAATAAATCCGTTATCATTTAAATAAATCCCAAAGTATAATTAACTAAATATTTCCTTCAATTTATTTATACTTGAAATACTCATTTCATTCACCTTAACCCAAAATCAAGAAGAAAAAATCATGCCTTTTAAAATTTCTAATTTAATAAATTTCACTTCAAACTTATTTGAGTTTAATTCTTAAATAAATACAATTTCAAATAAATTTCCAATTTATCTTCCAACCTTAATTTATTTGAATCATTATAAACTCTATATTAAAATAAAATTTAAATACAACCATATTATCTTCAATAAAAATAAACTTATTATTAAGCTTATTCTATATTAAAACAAGTTTATACATAGCTTAAAAATCAAGAATAAAATAACATTTATATAATATCCAAAATCAATATTTATACAAAACCATATATTTCTTTACAAAACTATGGAAATCATTTCAAAATATTTTTATATATAGGCCATGGTGTCTGTATATAATTTTCTATCCTATGATCAAATGATACAGATATTTATCATTTCAATCTAAAATTTAAAATATAAATACAGTTATATATCATTTCAAACCGCAATCTCGAATGAAATAAAAATTCATAACAACTTGCAGTTTATAACAATATAAAATACATCCATTCATCCAATATCAATCATCAAACATTTATCATAATCATCATCCAATTCAATCAATAACATCAATATAGAACAAATAATAAATAACAGGTATTAATGGCATTTAATTTTCGATAATAATTTAAATAACTATTAATCCAAATAAATTCAAATAAACCGTGATGATGATTCGATATATGCCAAAAAGTCATAAACAAATTTCTAATCACATCGTAAATCAATTTAACAAACATAAATTTTTTTAGAAGTTGTGAGTGGGTTAAAACACTTACTTTTGAATTTAAATTGAATTTAAATCCAAATTAAACCCCTGAACAGCCTTAGAATTTGACCAAACCAGCGTCAAAAAGTCCGGAATTTCAATACAATCCTAGCGGAGAAAATCATGCATGAATCCGAGTCCGTATGCAAAAGTTATTGCGTTTAGAACAGTCAAAATTTAAAAGATTTAAAAGTACAACAAAAAGAAGAAGAAGAAGAAAGGAAAGCGTCACCTGCCTCCACGATCACGTGAACCTCACGCACCGAAACCCTGCTCCCAGTCGATCACGAATGCACCGCCTCCTTCCATAACCATGCCACCGCACCTAGACGCGACTACGCCTACATAGCCGTTCACCTCGCGAACCCTCCCCTCATCGTCTTGCGACCAACGCAGCACTGATCGGCGTCGATTTGAGCAGCCGTCGCCACTGAAAATGCTAACCTTAATTTAATTTTTACGCTCGATTCAACCATCAATTCGACATACAACCAGCAACGATGAGCTGCGTGCGACGGCTTCCATAGCCCAATAACCTTAAATCGACGATACATCCATGTTCATCACCATACTATGAACGGCCGAGAAGAAACCATCGATTTTTGAGCAAATGATGATTCGAATTGGAAAACAAATTACGGATCTGAGATGCGCTCGTCGAGAGCTTCAGATTGATATATAATTTGATGTTATTTGATGAGTTTGAATTTTCGATGTGGAATTTTGAATTGAAACTAGATTGTGAATTTTAGGTTTTGTCTGCCATTGAGAAAGAGGAACAACAGAAATTTCTGCACGTACAGAAATGAGGAATAGAAAGGCTGCTAGGCTTGATTGGTTTGGAAAAAATTGAGCGATAATGACCCGGAAAGCCCTTTTTGACTGTGGAACGAAAATGGGTCAAGTTCAAATTCCATCATATGAAGAAGTTATGCTAAAATAAAGTTATTTCAAATTGATTCAATTAAATTGATTTCTACGCGTTTCGATCCCGTAGATCAAATGACAAGCCCGACCGTTACGAAACTTGAAATCCTACAATAATTCACCGTTATGGATCCGATGAAACTGGTTTCATCGGAATCCGAGTCAGTGACCAAAATGGTTATTTTCCAATTAATTTAATAATAAGCTAACTAAATCAATTTTACAATTCAAATTTAATTATCTACAAATTTTATCAGTTTGGATTACTTGGTAAATTTAGAATCCTTTAAACCAATTCCTACATCAATTTATCATTGAATATTTCCCAATTTATAGTATTTGATTCACATTTCAACAAATTTAATAAATAAAATAAGAACTCCAAATTTTCATTTATTTGACTGTTAATCTTGTTGTTCAATAAATTTATCATCCCATGTGTATAATTTCCATTAGTACGTATCGTAGTGCATTAATAATTTCCAATTTATCTTAATTCTAATTACGTAGTATTTAGTTTCATTTACTACAATAAATCCAATTATTATAGACTGAATCTCAATAAATTAGTTTGATTCAATTCCAAATCATTTTACTAAGTCCATTTCTACTCTACAAACCTTTCAGTTTAATAGCCTAAATAAACAAGTAGCACATAATAGTTGTCTCCGTTTACCTTTAACTACATTTATAAGTTTATTGTTTACAGACCAAAGTTACAATGACTTATCATAACACTAATTCCATTCAATCACCATTAACAATTTATTATTTCTTTAAATCAATTTGATATTTACATTTATTTTCATATATTCCATTTATAGCCAAATATGACATTTGCATTATTTCATTTTAGTATTTATTTCACTAATGCATCATAAATTTATATTTCCACCAAATTTAATTACCAAAATTTTATTAAATTAACAGTTTAAACATCGAAAAATTTCAGGTTGTTACACTCTCCTCCACTCAAAACTTTTCGTCCCTGGAAAGGAAAAAGGAAAGAAAGAATTAAGTAAACAATACATTTTATTCAAAAATATTAACTTCATGAACAAATAAATATACAAAATCAATTAATTTAAATAAAATATACCAATTTATAACCATTTAAATCTTTTTGTACTCAAATTAATAAAGTTTGGAAAACATTTTAAAAAAAAAATCAAAGTCCAAAATTTTTGGGAAAAAATTCGGTAGATTCTTATTTGTACGGAGAGGCTCGGGAGAAAGTATAATATCAAATATAATAATATATATCACAATATTTCAAAATAATATATCCCAATAATGGAAAAATATATATAATAACGCTATAACACTGTAATCCGAGAACGTACCTATTTGTCGGGCAATTAACGCTTAATTATTAAACCAAAAGCAATAGCAGTTGCTTCCATGCCTGTATCTCACTTATATAATCCAAAACGAGTTAATAATTATATAAAATGAAATATTAAGGTTGTTTCATCAACTAACAAACAAATCAATGTCGAACAACAACAATCACTTGCAACCACAACATACAATCATCACATAAACTTAACGCCAATCAATTATCTATTCATATCAAACAAAACAAATAGTTGTTCGGGTTTTGAAGTTGTACATAACGAAAAATAAACTACTAGTGCACCATTTACTCAACAACCTTATATGGAACTAAATAGATTATTTATTCATCCAAACAATTTTAAAGTATCCTTGCCCAAACCATCATAAACCAAACAAACAACAATTTCAAACAATAGATCAAGTTCATTCTTATTAATTTCATTTCATACATTTGTTGTTTGATTTCCTTTTCATTCATTAATGATTTATCTTTTTAATTTACATTTATTTCTTGCAAATTTTTATTTCCATCCATTGATTCAGTGTTTATTTCACTTATTTGCACTTATACTTACATTCGTTCATTTTTATTTATTCATATCATATAAATTTTCTTTTCTCTTTTTTTATTGCATTACATTCATTCATTTCTCAATTTCATTTATTCTAGTTTAAAATCATCTACTTACAACACTTGCCTTCTATTATATTTTATCATAGTAACATTTCAATTGTTACTTAAGTTTATAACTCTATAACCTCAATACTTATTTATTAAAGAGCTTCATTGAATACTTTCATTATTTCAAGTTTTACTCCTATAATATCCATTGCATTTTTCTTATTAACATTGCAACTTTTAATAATCGGTAAGTTATATATATACTTTAAGAATTTAGTTGAAAGTTATACAAGTTTTTCTCATTTCTTTTAATTAATTTAATGTTCAATAATCATATCTTTTGTTTTATAGGTTACTACTTTCAACCTTCTTGTAATTTCATTTATATCCTAGCATTTAGTCTCTTATTTTAATTAAAGGTTCCAATTATTAATTAGTTACATTCCATTTCACTACCATAATTGAAACTATTAATTAACAAAACTTAAGAACTAAATACAGGGTTTAGTTTCAAATCATTTTAAAATAATAGACAAATATAGATACTTACAACTTATATATCCAATTATATTTAAAACAATTTAAAATTTATATTTGTTTATCAAAATAAATCTGCAGTAAAACTACTACAGTGGCCTTTCCATTTTGAAACTCAAAAATGAATGTCGATGATGCGTGCACTCATCACCGAAATTATTTTCCAACGACAGAGAGGGGAGTATAGAACTTATTTCTTTCAAAAATTTCTTTAAAACATTACTTTCAACTTATATTGAAATATTTATATCAGAAAATACTTCTAATAATGTTATTATATTCCAAAACCATTCGAAAGAAATTTTCAAACCCCGAAACTTAACTTCTAAATTTCCAGTTTATTCTCATTTATTTCACTTTCAAATTTATTCTAAACCAATATCTATAAATTTCACGACCTAACAACCAAATATAATCTTTATAAAAGTTTTATTTTATATATAGAAAATATAATAGGCAAAATTATATCATTCAACCTATATTCAAAACAAATATTGTGTCGGTTTGTCCTATTAAGTGTTTAGAAATCCATACTGATGTCATAGCGTCATATGCACAAACCAGAATTTATAAATATGAAACAAAATAAATTAATACAATATCAAAATCTTTTTATAACACTAACAAATACGCTCTCTCATATATACACTCTCAACGACTCATCATAGGGTATTACTACCCTATAAATAAAGAGTCAGACCCCACAAAGCTAAGGTTTATCGCTAAATCAAAGCTCTGATACCAAATGTAACATCCCGCCTTTTTGTACGCTTTAAATCGACGATAAACCACACACGTCAGACTCAAACTATACAGAATGGCGGATTGTTATTGGGGTGAATAAGAAAAGGCAGAGAAAGAAAGAAAAAAAACAGAATCTTGTAGCGGAACGACAAAATACAATAATCAAATAAACAGTTCATGAAGCTGTTTTACAAAACATTTGATTATACTTATACAACACAAAATCAGAGTAACACATACCAAAGAATAATAAATTACAATGCAGCAGAACAATGTGATGCAGTGGAACAATATAGTAAATAATAGTAATACAATCTTCGTCTTCGTTCTCAAGAAGTAAGGTTTTCAAGTCCTGAAATGCTCAGGCTGATGCAAGCGAATTGAAAAGACAAAACACTCGAGTCAAAACTAAAAGATCTTATGTGAGTTAAATCAAAAGAATAAATACGAGTGGAATGGTGTCAGAGATGTTTACAGGGTTTGACATCTCCTATCCAGTGTCTAACGTGAGTGCAGTAACTTAAGAGATGCTCAGGATTCACATCTCCTAAGGATCCGTTAAACTATCTACTATGTAGTAATATACGATATTATAATAATGTCTATTAGTAAAATAAACTTACTTTTAAATAGTGTTAAGGGGTTACCCATATAGCCCTTAACACGTAACAGTCCCAGTAGTCCATCCAATATCAGCGCATCTCCAGATCGGAAGACTACCCTAAATACTCCATGGGCCACGGGAGAAAACCAAACTCGTACAAGGCTCGCTAGGGTAGGTGACATGAAAAAACTAGGCAATGCCAGGGTAGATATACCAACTACGCTTTCGGACCGATGGTAACGCGTAGCAGCTACTACCGCCCAGCTCGAGCCACGCCTCCAAAATCAAAAGGGCCCCAATCAATTACAATGTAATAGAATGGTATCGAAGGAGTGTGTCCGTTAAAAGGTGGTACCTTCTTATCCCGTCGATCGCTCCTTTTTTAGCCACCTTATGCTAACTCATGGGATTCAGGTCTACATATATACCTTAAAGGAAACGCCGCCACCATCCTACTTCATTTTGGAATCTTCACCGCATACATGGTTGTTAAAGTGGTTTTCGGAGTTGGCAGAGAGTATGACAACTTCCGATCTCGGTCTCTTTAACAACCAAACGTTATTATAACACCGCGGTCATTTCAAAATAATTATACTTCAAAACCAAAAATATAATATCCATTTCAAAACCATATAAATACGATATCATTTCCATTTTAAAAGCCAAATCAATATGATATCATTTTTATAAAACCTAAATCTATATAATATCAAAAAAAAATTCAAACACATCCTTTTTCCAAAAGCATAGCACTTTCAAAATTATAACACTACGAAATCAACACACTTAAAGTATAACACTTTCAAATCATAATACATTGAAACTCATAACTTTGAAACATCACTTCCACTACTTAAATGGTTTAAATATTAGAACAATTTATATAATAAAATAGCTTCTTAAATTTCCCAAATCAATTCCAAAACAACTTGAATTTCTAGATTTTAATTTAACCAAATTCCAAATCATGCATTTCAATTCAATTCAGTTTCCAAATAAACTATTCCAAATTATATCAATTTCAAAACAGATTTGATTCACAGAATAAACCATTCCAAATTCAATATATTTCAAACTTCAAGTATTCAACAATTTCAAAACTAAGTTTGGTAATTTCATATACATATATATCAAATTCAATTTTCTACAATTTAGCTTTAAAATATTCACTTAATAAATCCATTATCATTTAAATAAATCCCAAAATACAAATAGCTAAATATTTCCTTCAATTTATTTGTACTTGGAATACTCATTTAATCCACCTTAACCCAAAATCAAGAAAAAAATCATGCCTTTTAAATTTTCCAATTTAATAAATTTCACACCAAACTTATTTGAGTTTAATTCTTAAATAAATTCAATTTCAAATAAATTTCCAATTTATCTTCCAACCTTAATTTATTTAAATCATTATAAACTCTATATTAAATTAAAATTTAATTACTTAACCATATTATCTTCAATAAAAATTAACTTATTAATAAGCTTATTCTATATTAAAACAAGTTTATACATAGCTTAAAAATCAAGAATAAAATAACATTGATATAATATCCAAAATCAATATTTATATAAAACCATTTATTTCTTTACAAAACCATGGAAATCATTTCAAAATATTTTTATATATAGACCACGGTGTATGTATATAATTTTCCATCCTATGGTCAAGTGATATGGATATTTATCATTTCAATCCATAATTTAAAATATAAATATGGTTATATATCATTTCAAGCTGCAATCCCGAATGAAATAAAAACTCATAACAACTTGCAGTTTATAATAATATAAAATACAACATCCATTCATCCAATATCAATCATCAAACATTTATCACAATCATCATCCAATTCAATCAATAACATCAATATAGAACAAATAATAAATAACAGGTATTGGTGGAAATTTATATTCAATAATAATTTAAATAACCATTTTATCCAATAAATTCAAATAAACTGAGATGATGATTCAAAATATGCCAAACAGTCCTAAATAAATTTCTAATCACATCGTAAATCAATTTGACAAACATAAGAAATTTTAGAAGTTGTGAGTGGGTTAAAACACTCACCTTTTGAATTTAAATTGAATTTAAATCCAATTTAAACCCAAAATTTGAACAGCCTCAGAATTTGACCAAACAAGCATCAAAAAGTCTGGAATTTCAATACGATCCTAGCGGAGAAAACCGTTCATGAATCCGAGTCCGTATGCAAAAGTATTACGTTTAGAACAGTCAAAATTTAAAAGATTTAAAAGTAGAATAAAAATAAGAAGAAAAAGAAAACGTCACCTGCCTCCACGATCATGTGAACCTCACGCATCGAAACCCTACTCCCAGTCGATCACGAATGCACTGCCTCATTCCATAACCACTCCGCCGCACCTAGCTACGACTATGCCAACATAGCCGCTACACCTCGCGAACCCCCATCATCTTGCGATCAACGCAGTACTGATCGGCGTTGATTCGAGCAGCCTTCGCCACCGAAAATGCCAAACTTAATTGAATTTTTACGCTCAATCCAACCAACAATTCAGCATATAACCAGCACTGATGAGCTGCGTGCGACGGTCTCCACAGCCCAGTAACCTTAAATCGACGATCCATCGACGTTCATCACAACCCGATGAACGGCCGAGAAGAAACCATCGATTTCTGAACAAAAGATGATTCCAATTGGAAAAAATATTACGAATCTGAGATGCAGTCATCGAGAGCTTCAGATTGATATATAATTTGATGTTATTTGATGAGTTTGAATTTTCGAAGTGGAATTTTGAATTGAAACTGGATTGTGAATTTTAGGGTTTGTTTGCCATTGAGAAATAGGAGCAACAGAAATTTCTGTATATACAGAAATGAGAAATAGAAAGGCTACTAGGGTTTATAACAATATATATATATATATATATACATATATATGTGTGTGTGTATATATATATAAGTAGAACAAAATAGGAACAAATGGGCTTGACTGGTTTGGGAAAAAATTGAGCGATAATGACCCGAAAAGCCCGTTTCAAATCCAGAACGAAAATGGGTCAACCAATATATCAAAATAGATGTTTTGGAATATTTTAAAATCAATGGAATAAGTTTCAAGTTCAAATTCCATCGTATGAAGAAGTTATGCTAAAATAAAGTTATTTCAAATTGATTCAATTAAACTGATTTCTAGGCGTTTCGAGCCTGTACGATCAAACGACATTACGAAACTTGAAATCCTACAATAATTCACCATTACGGATCCGATGAAACTAATTTCATCGAAATCCGAGATAGTGGCCAAAATGGCTATTTTTCACTTAATTAAATAATTTAATAATAAGCTAATTAAATCAATTTTACAATTCAAATTTAATTATCTACAAATTTTATCAGTTTGGATTACTTGGTAAATTTAGAATCCTTTAAACCAATTCTTACATCAATTTATCATTGAATATTTTCCAATTTACGGTATTTTATTCTCATTTCAATAAATTTAATAAATAAAATAAGAACTCCAAAATTTCATTTATTTGATTTCTAATCTTGTTGTTCAATAAATTTATCATCCTATGGGTATAATTCCATTAGTACGTATCTTAGTGCATTAATAATTTCCAATTTCATCTTAATTCTAATTGCGTAGTATTTAATTTCATTTACTACAATAAATCCAATTACTATAGACTGAATTTCAATAAATTAGTTTGATTCAATTCCAAATCTTTTTATTAAGTCCATTACTACTCTACAAACCTAGTTAACCTTTCATTTCTTAATATACTCTAATTTAAAAACTTCTAAACATTGTATTACATTTCATATTCATGTAACTTTTGTTTATATTCATTAAAAATTGATTTCTCATTTAAATTTAATAGACTAAATAAATAGGTAGCACATAATAGTTGTCTCTGTTTACCTTTAACTACATTTATAAGTTTATTGTTTACAGATCAAAGTTACAATGACTTATCATAACACTAATTCCATTCAATTACCATTAACAATTCATTATTTTTATCAATCAATTCGATATTTACATTTATTTTCATATATTCCATTTATAGCCAAGTACGACATTTGCATTATTTCATTTTAGTATTTTTTTTCAATAATACATCACAAATTTATATTTTCCCTAAATTTAAGTACCAAAATCTTATTAAATTAACAATTTAAACAACGAAAAATTGCATGTCGTTACAGTGTAACTTACATCCATTTTGAAGTTGAGAATGTCGTTCATTTAAGGTCTGAGAGGTAATAGTACCCAACTTGATCGGTTTCATTGTTAACTAACAAATATTTTGAGTTCGACATCGAAAATTAATATTAAATATGACTAAGTGGACTCTATACTAGTTTTTTTGGTTGTCCTAATGATGTTTTACACAACATTCAATTTGACCCAATAAAGTGTGTTTTGAGAAAATAGAAGTTTCCTCAAAGTTGTAAATATACTCATTCCAGATTTAGATATATAAGGGCATCGTCTTAACGTTTAAAATGAAATGGTTTGCGAATATACCTATACCATTGAGGTAAGTATGTGGAAATGTTTTCCAAATATAGAAGGATTAAAAGTTGATTTGAGAATATATCTTCCTAAAGATATTTTTAAATAAATATTTTGAAAGTGTTTTAACTAATGAAAGGACTAATTAAAGAGGCTTAGTGTTGCTTGGTGTTTAACCAATGTTGCTTCTTTTGGAAATTTGATATCTGATTGGATTATTTGTTAATGTCATAGTTAAATAACCGACTATCAAATGGTGGCCAATTTATAAAATAACATTATCAGATCGAAGAGTCTGGGATCAGATATTTTATCCGAAAAACCACTTTGAACTGGCACAAGCCTTCTGAATTGGAATATCTTGAAGAAAACTGAAATGGAGCTTTTGAAGTACAAGGGTTGCTTGCTACCAATCCTAAAGATGATTCAAAAATGGATGTGGTAGAAGTCATTCCTTCGGTTTCGTTCAGTCCCAGAATGAACTTATATGGAAGAATGTTGGCATTGCATTGTTGCTTAGAGGGCAGTGTTAGCATTCCAAGTGGGAAGTGCTCTATATAGGTAAAACGTAGCCTCAAGCCTCATCAAATGAGAAAGGACAAAAATCGAGCATGAAGCAGGGCCATATGGGCCGCTCCCATCAGGGTATGGCCATTCCAAAATCTAGATCGATTACTATCTATCCGTGTATACTTCGGGGCATATTAACAAAAGGGGTGATCATATTCGGTATTACTAGTCAAGTGGTAGGCCAGTCCTGTGTGGTATGGGTAGAAGATGTTGTTGTCGAACCCCCCATATATTTTATCTAGAACCATCGAGAAGGTAGTTCCTTGCCTTGTCATAGTATGGACTCCATCCTCTAATACGAGCTTTATGCACTTAATTGCTCCCAACTATGTTGAAACCTGAGATGCAAATTTCAGCTATTTTATAGGTTTACTTTGAATTCCTAGACATTATTATAATATCACTAAATCTTCTATAGTTATTGTAAAGTAAAAACTCGTCCGTGTTTATGTGCAGCATGGTCTTACGAAATACCTATACTTTGAAAAGAGTGAACGGTAAAAATCCAACTGTGTGTGTTTCTCACGTTGGTTTACTAGACTAACTCGGGTGTTATTTTATTATAATGCTTGGGTCAGACCAGGCATACTTATAGATTTAGTTCGGATGCTTTGGAGCTTCCAAAGATGAACTGGAGGCCTTCATGTTGGATTTACGTATATGTTTATTTTCTGCTACATTGTTGTTGAAATTATCAGCATTTGTAAGGATAGGATATTATAACTATGTAGGCTGATGATTGTGATTGGTTGTTGTACTCTGATAGATGTATGTACATTACAGTTTTTCTTTTGTAAATCATTAATATTATATTACATGTTATTCCTTTGTGATTGTGAGATTCTATGTTGTTTCAATTTCTTTTTCTCTTCTTCTTCTTTTCTCTTCTTCTTTTTTCTTTCTTTCCCATAACTATTCGTTTTTCCTTTCAAATCTGGGTTGGTGTTGTGTGTTTTATTGTCAGCTTGAATTGTGCAGATTTGTGGGTCGTTATAGTTGGTATCAAAGCGCAAGGTTAAGCAAGAACCTTGGTTTTGGTAGGGCAACTCATAAAGTGATAAGGTAATCGAATGCCTTATTATGAGTTTGAGTGTAGTGATATATGGGAGCATATTTGTTAGTGATTATAAAAAATGTCTAATATTGTCTTAGTTTATCTGTTGAGTGGCTTATGAATTCTGTTCAGTACATGGCCATGATATCTTTAGGGGTTTCTAAATACCTAAACAAGGGAAACTGACATAGTATTGTTTTGAGAATTGGTAAATGAAATAATTTTACCGTGATAACATTTTATGTATAAAGGAATAACATTTCAGAAATTATTGTAGTGTATGGTATGTTTAGTTGTTGGAGAATGATAATATTTGATCATTATCACTTGTTGTTTGTTGTTCTAGTAAAAGTTATTATTATTATAATCTTAAGAATGATAAACATTTGTGAAATGAGTTATATAAAAAAGTGCATTTATAAATATGAATTAAAGAGTATTGATTATAATTAAAATAATCAACATTTGCGAAATGATATTACAAAAGAAATGAGATTATATAAATATGATTTCTAAATGGAAAGGAAATGAAATTGTATGAGTATACGTATAAATATGATTTCTAAATAAAGATGGATTTATAACAAGAAATTTGAGAGTTTAAATCCCATTAATTTTGGAAAAAAATTTCATAGGTTTTGGAAAAATAATATTAGTATTATTTTGAAAGTATTTTGATTAGAAATATTTATAATGGGATTTAAAAGAAATAGAAAGCACTAAACTCACTTCGGTCGCTGGAAAATAATTCTGGTGATAGTTGCAGCAGCATCGGCGTTCATTTTCGAGTTTCTAAGTGATGGATTGCTACTATTGAAGTTGTGTTTTGGTAAAACAAGTTTTTATTTTAAAATCAAATGTATAATTTGAAAATATGAGAAAATAATTTTGGTTAACCTATAAATTTTGAGAATTAGTAAGTTAAAACAAAATTTTTAAATTTGTTGAATATAAACTTAAAATGAAGTGAATTAATGAAATGGATATGAACTTGAGTTATAAAAGGAAATTCAACTTAAGTTGTAAAATGAATTAAATATGTTTTGGAATGTGATTTGATAGAATTGAATATGAACTTAAGTATTGAAGTGAGAATAAACATTAGTGGTGTTGTATAAAATATTTGTAATAGACTTAAGTAAAATTCTATGGCATGGTTCCTAGTGTTATTAGTATTAAAAGAACTATGTTAAATTAATGGAATGTAAACTAATTGAATTTGAATTAATGGAATGAGAATAAAAGAATCTAAAAGCAAAAGAAAAAAGAATGGGATATAATAAGAAACAAACTGAAATAAATACGCAAGTTGTGTGTATATTGTTTTATTAGCATAACTGTTTGATCCAGATTCGAACATACGATTTCGAGATGATTTACATCGATCCAAGTTAGGATTTTCCACTTATTCTCAACGGCGAATACTGGATATGGTTTTTTGATTGATTTTCGGATTCTCTATCATATATGTAGCTATGCAAGGAGAATGGTGGTTTCTAATCAAGGAACTGGATCGAAGTGTGCACTAGAGTGGTAATGTGACCGATACTAGTTCGAAAGTGAAATTGTGTGATCGAGCAAGTGATCAAGTATGGTTTTGCATATGAATGATATATGTACATCGTACGGGCTTTAAAAAAGTAAATGTTGACATTGGAAAATGTAAATTGACATGGTTAAGAATTAAATGGATGAATATTATTTATTAGATGGTTTCTCTTGTTAAATTTGCTACATTTGCATATAGTTATTGTATTAGTACGTGTTATATATTGATATTACTTTCCTTATACTTGTTATCATGTTAAGTGATTAGTAGGTGCGGATAGCGTATGCTTCGCATTAGGAGCTCGCTTTAGCATTATATTGGTTGTATATGCTTGCTAATACTAATAAAAGGTACACATCTCGGATCAGTTTATTTATATTTTTCCCTATGGGATGCCTCATCTTTGAAGATAAGATGTATATTTGTGATTATAAATAAACCGTAAATTTTTCCAATCGTGACATGCAAAGGTGACGCTGGCGATATTTTCCATAAATTTAAGGCGTTGTAAATTTTTTGAGAATTTTGGAATATTTTTGATAACTAAAATTTGATGTTTATGATATAACTTGGCATGGTATTAGTTAGTATCTAGGAATGAATTTAGACACTTAGAAAAGGTGATAACAAAGTTTCAACGGATTGATTTTGGAAGGTTAAAAGCTTAAAAGAATTTGGTAATCTATTTCGAAAAATTGGTTTTGAAAGGTTAATGGAATTGTGGCATCTTTCTTACTTGCTAATTTCAGAGACAAAATTCTTTTAGAGGGGGAGAATGTAACAACCTAAAATTTTAGTCATTAGAATTTGAAATATTAAATTGATTTTTAATATTCAAAAGTTAATTTTATAAGATAAATAATTTGAATTTCAAATATAGTGGTTAACTGAACATTTGGATTGTTTAAAATTATTAAATCTTAAATTTAATGTGAATAAAAATGATTTCAAAATTTGATTTAAATTCTATTTGGATAAGAATGAAGATAGAAAACTTTTGAATTTAAAAGTGAACAAGCTGATTTAATAATAATTCGTTTTAATTAATAGGTAAAAATAGCTTTCCGGAACACAGTCTCGAATTTTGACGAAACCAGTTCCATTTGATCCGTAGTAGTGAATTGTTATATGCCATCGAATTTCATGGCGATCGGACGTACAGTTTGGTCTTGTGAGTTCGAAACACATAGAATTTAATTAAAGGATTTAAATTAATATAATTTAGTTTTGAAAAGGTAACTCCTGTATATGATGGAATTGGATCTCAATAATAGTTCAATTGTATTCGAAACAGGTGTATTACATATATAACGCTAGGCGGCACGCCTTGGTTGGAGTTCGAAAATTTAATGAGTGAATAGTGCTTTGGAAATTTTCTATATAAGGCCATCATATTTCATCATTTGCAAAGCCCTAACCCTAAATAAACTTCAACTGCCATTAAAAAGAAAACCTTATCAATGGCTATGGTTGAACGAAGCCACTAGGTCCACTTTCAAGCCTAGACTTCAACTAACAAAGCATAGAGCTTGAGGAAAAAAGCAAGATCAATGGTCAAGATCATCAATGGTGCAGCAGATCGATGGCTAGGTGCCTCCGTTCATGCACGGTTTGAGCTCTATTTCACATGAGAGGGCTGCACTAGGTTCGTTGGAGGCATCAAAGGCAGGTGCGTCGGTGGAGGTAAAGTGGCGGTGAAGGTCGACTAGTGGCGGCGACGAACTAGGGAAATCACGGTCAAAGTTAAAAAGAGGGATAAAGCATAGTCTGGAGAACGAACGTGAGAGGGAAGGTGAATTAAATGTTTAAAGTTAATTAATTTAAGTTAATCAAAATTTAAGTAATCTCGCATGTTCATTAATTCGTAACTTTTTCGTATGGGGTCAGATTTGAACACGATGAGTTGCATTGCGATCGTATCAGCGAATAATACGTTATGGATTTGGATTGGATAGATTTGGAGCTAGTAGGAATTTGGATTAGAATTTAATGCCTGTTCAATTTTAATTCAAACCAGAGCATTTTGGCTATTACTGGAAATAAAGTGAGTTAACTGACCTCTCTGGCCCACTTATATCTTTATATATAAGTGTGGATAATTTTATTATTGATTTTATTTGGATGACTTGCTATTATATTTGTTGGTTTGGATATATTCCTGCACCTGGAGCGGATGAGACCCTATTACGTTCCTGTATAAAAGCGAATAACTCTTTGTATACAATCCTGCCTTGAAGCATTTAATTTATATTATTTGGCTATACACTGCATATGATGAGAGAAATAGGTTGGAGGGATCCAACTAGATTCCTCACCCTATTGATTTACTTTTCATATGTTTTGATATATGATGTGTTGAGTGCAATATTTGTTGACATAGATGGTTTTTCCCTTAGTTAGTACTATTGTAGCACTATAACATATTTTTAGCATTTTGAAGTAGTATAAAGTGGAGACTTAGTTTTTAAAAGAATTTTAAGTGATTTCAAAATTTTATATGTTTTAATAATTATTCTTGAATTATTAAAAGAAGTAATTTATTTTAAAATAAGAGTTAGGGATTTTGGATTATAAATTAATAGTTTTATGAAATATTTTAAATAGACAGAATATTGAACTGTAAAATAAAGATTTTTAAAACCTTAAAAATAAGTTTGTCTTTCATAATAAAAGAATACAGTTTTAAAAAGAATATAGAAATATTTTGGTATAAATATTTATTAACCATGTTATATAAAGTGATATATATACACACACCCACACATATATTAAGGTTCATTTATAAATGTAGAAATTTATAAATGTGATAATTTACAAATGTGACATTTTACAAATAAAGTGAAGATTTGTAAAATCTTATTTTACTAATAGAAGGATAGATTTATAAACATGTTTTATAAATTAAAGGAAAACTGTTATCATTGGATAAAGTGCAAAGATAAATCAAAATTGTGGATTTATAATAAGACATGGAATATTGTTTTAGAAAAATAGTAGATTCTATTTCGAAAATTGAAAGTGAGGATACATTTGGAGATGTCAAACGATATTTTATAAATAGAAAGGAATTCATAAAAGAAATTTGTACATATGGAGGTAACGTTAAAAACAGATTGTAATTAAGGTCTTAAATGGGATTTTATAAATAAGTGAGATTTATACAGGAATAAAGTTATAAATGGGGTTTTATAACTAAAGGGATTTTATAAAAAGGAAATTCTATAAAATAGAAAGAGATTAATGAATATAGTTTTTATGGAATTGATTATGTTGAAATTTGAATATGGATTTTTCTCAAGGAAATATATTTATGTTTTTAAAAGTTAAAACAATCTTTGAAAGGAATGTTCTGGAAATGATAGTTTCAATTGGAGTTTAATGGTTTTAAAAGTGATTTAAAATGTGTTGAGTGGAAGGAAGACGTGGGTTTCAACATTTTTGTTGTAATAATTGTTTTCAAGAAAGTGAGGAAGACATGGACTACAACCCTGTTGTTATAATAGATGATTTTCGATAGAAGATGTTTTTTATGGTATACGAGATTTATATCTATATCCTATATTTTCATGTTAAGTTTCGAGGTGTGTAACTTACATCCATTTTGTAGTTGAGAATGTCATTCGTTCAAGTTCTAAGAGGTAATGGTGCCCAACTTGATCGACTTCCTTGTTAATTAATAAATAATTTGAATTTGACATCGAAAATTAATATTAGATGCGACTAATTAGATCTCTATTCCAGTGTTTTTGGGTTGTCGTAGATGTTGTACACATCATTTGTTTTGATCCAATAAAGTGTGTTTTGGGAAAATAGAAGTTTCGTCAAAGTTGTAAATATACTCATTATCGATTTAAGTATATAAGGGCATCATCTAAACATTTAAAATGAAATGATTTGTGAATATACTTATACTGTTGAGATAAGTATATGGAAATGTTTTCCAAATATAGAAGGATTAAAATTGGATTAGGGAATATATCTTCATAAATATATTTTGAAATAAATATTTGGAAGGTGTTTTAATTGATGAAAAGATTAATTAAAGAGGCGTAGTGTTGCTTGGTGCTTAACCAGTGTTGCTTCCTTTGGAAGTTTGATCCCTAGTTGGACTTTTTTTATTTGATAGTTAAATAATCGACTATCAAAAGTTGGCCAAATTATAAACTAACGTTGTCGGATCGAAGAGTCTAGGATCGGATGTGTTATCCGGAAACCACTTCAAACTGGCATAAGCATTTTGAATTGGAATATCCTAATGATAACCGAAATGGAGCTTTTGAAGTACAAGGGATACTTACTACTAATCCCGAGGATGATTCCAAAATGGATATGGTAGAAATGGTGCCTTTGGTTTCGTTTCAGTCCCAGAACGAATTTGTATAGATGAATGCTGGCACTACATTGTTACTTGGAGGGCTTTGTTAGCATTTCAAGTGGGAAGAGCTATATAAAGGTAAAACGTAGCCTCAAGCCTCATTAACCTAAAAATGACAAAAATCAGTTATTCAGCAGGGTTATATGGGTCGCTCCCATTGGGGTATGGTCATTCCAAAATCTAGATCGATTGCTATTTACCATGTATGCTTCGGGGCCCATTAATGAAAGGAGTAATCATATTCGGTACTACCAGTCAAGTGGTAGGCATGTCTTGTGTGGTAGGGGTACAAGATGTTCTTCTTAGACCCTGGTACATTTTATCTAGAGATATACCATCGTAAGGTAGTTCCTTACCTTGTCATAATATGGAATCCATCCCCCAATACTAGTTTTATGGACTTAATTGTGCCAAACTATGCTGAAAATGTGAGATGCAAGCTTTTTAGCTATTTTATGTATTTACTTTGAATTCCTAGACATTATTATAATATCACTAGATCTTCTATAGAAAATGTTTGGTTATTGTAAAGTAAAAACCTGTTTGTGTTTATGTACGTTACGGTCTTACGGGATACCTTCATTTTGAAAAGAGTTTGATAACTGTAAAAGACCAATTGGGTGTCTTTTTATCATGCTGGTTTACCAGATTGACTCGAGTGTTATTTTATTATAATGCTCAGGTCAGACCGAGCATATTTACAGATACGATCTGACTGCTTTGGAGCTTCCAAAGATGAGCTAGAGATCTTCAGGTCACATTTACGTATATGTCTATTTTCCGTTGCATTGTTGTTGAAATTATAAGCTTTGTGAGGATAGGTTATTATAACCGTCCATGCTGATGATTGTGATTGGTTATTGTACTATGATGGATGTATGTATATTATAGTTTCTTTTTTGTAAAGATCATTGATATTATATTATACGTTATTTCGCTATGATTGTGGGATTCTATGTTGTTTCAGTTTCTTTTTTCTTCTCCTCCTTTTCTCTTCTTCTTTCTTTTTTCTTTTCCATAACTATTCATTTTCCGTTCAAATTTGGGTTGGACATGTGTGGTTTATTGTCAACATGAATTGTATGGATTTATGTATCATTACAATAAAGAAAATTTTCACAAATGTCCGAACTTGGCTACGGAACTTACACCATTGCGTTTGTAGCAATTTTCTAGGCGATTTTCATATATAACACTTTGAAATTGAAATTTTTAAGGAGAAGTAACGCCATTGAAGAGTTTGAAAATAGAATAAATTTAAAAAGGAAAATAAAGCAGGAGAACACACTGACCGGTCGACCTAGGAGGGGTGGTGGGCAATCGTTAGCAATTGACCAAGGTGGTTTAGGTGGTCGACCGTAGTTATTGAAAAATCGAGATTTCCCTGACCTATTTGAGCGACAATGATTAATAACTTCATAGCCAAGGTGAGTCAGCGTACGCGATGTTAGAGAAAATATTCTGCAGCCCAAATCAACATCCTAAATTCTTTTGTAACCCCCATAAATTCAAGTAGAACCTAACCCTAAATCAATGCAACGATCTACTGTAACGAAACTATGTCAAAATTTTCCCTCTTCTCTATACCCTTAAATTCTTAAAAATTAAAATAAAATCAACCTAGAAGAATACAAGCAGTTAGGAATATACAGAACAAGCAGAGCTAGCATTCGTTGTGACGATTCTTAAGCAAGGCAAATAGGAAGAGCTTAGGCTTGAGGGGAGAAGGGACAATTTTAAATAGGTGATTATTTACAGTTAAAATCAATCAATTCTCTATGATCTAGGATGATTTTTAAAACATTAAATAAAAACTTGTAACCTAGATAGAAATTGAAATTATTGTAAATTAATAAACCTAATTTGATGCTAGCACACCTTTCTTGTGATTAAATTGTAAAATCTTAAATCGATAATAACTAAATTTATAGATCCCTAAATTGGCATTGAAATTAGAATCTAGATTGGTCAATTGGTAATTAGGATTCAACCAAAATAGCGAACGACGTGATTTAAACTGAAATTGACAATGAAACTAATGAAATTTTTGCCTATGATCGACCAACCCTAATCCTCAATGGTTGATTGGTAGTGGTTGATTGGTAAACATTAATGCTCAATGGTAGACATGTAAAATGCATAGTCTGAACCTTAGCCTAAGGCCCAAGTTTATTATAAGAAATATATAAATGTTAACTATTTGGGGGCCTATTTAAGCACAACTGGATGCATGTTAGGACTTGTAGGGAAGCTAGTTCTCTAGGAGCAGATGCTAGGTTATTGTGGTGTTAGGTAAATATTGCTTACCCAATTTAGGATCAAGTAACCAACTGGAGGCGATGTATTTTCACAAATGGCGCTCACAATAGGTTCCATGGTGGACATGCAACACTGACATGGATGCTTGATTGAGTGGGTCTAGCACAATGGGAGTTCTAATATGCATGATTTCTAATGCACGTGATACAGTTCAAATGGAGGATCCCGAAGCATCTAATAAGAGGCCAATACTACGATCGAGAGGTGGAAGAAGATGCAGACAATTAGATAGACCGTTGAGTCGACATCTTGGGTTCATCTTTTCCAAGCATAGTGAGCAAGAATCGGTTCCCATTAGCCTAGTAGTGGTGATAGTAGTGGGAATTTCCATATTAGCCTAGTGGTAGTATTTTCATGATTAGTAGCCAATTAGGAAGTGTTTCCACATTTAGTCACATTGTGGCAATGTTTACACGTTTTAGTAGCCTAGCGGCATTATTTACATGAGTAGCTCTAGGAGCGGTGGCCGACCGTTAGTTGTGAGGTTCAACCTGTAGTTAAATTTTTGGAATTGCCTATATAAATTATAGTGTAGGAATATATTAGATAATAACTTTTAGCTAATGAACCTTAGGAATTCACGGCAACTTGTAGTACACCATATGTCATCTAGCGTAGAGTTAAGTTAATTGCACATGATCATCATATTAAACTTGTTCTCATTCACTGGACTTCTATCTGACCCACTCCTTTTTTTTCATTTTTCCCCACTATAGGATGATAGGCTAATAGTTGACTGGGCATAGTGCGTGGAGAAAGGAGCTTCACATTGGAGTTCCCATATTCTTTGTTGTCCATTATATAGTAATGTCATCTCGCCTTTCGGCAAGTCTATGATACCATGGATTTGGCAAAACATATTTTGTGATCGTCAAGGCAGGAAGCCCACAGAGATGATTATCAGGATCAGAGATCAGTTATAAGCAAGGTTATGAATGATAGTCAAGTGGATTTAGATGAATGGCATCTCATAGTTAAGTGTGGATTGACACTTCTCCTAGGCAGTGGATCAGATCGAATTACTTCCCCTAGGCAGGGAATTAGAATGAATCATTAAGGATACAAGAACTCAACTCAGCAGATCAACTAACAAAAGGTCGATCAGTTACTTTAGAAAACACATAGGAAACTATACAAACAACTCAAGAAACCAGGAGAAGGAAATATGGGGGACTCACCCTAGGGATCACCGAGCCCCACTCCCCTATCCTAAGAGATCGGGACTGATCTCCCCTATAGGGATTAGCACCGATCCCTCAAAGTGGGCTAATGAGGCCTATTTTTGAGGAGTGTGCTTGGCCAAGTCTGGAGGTTCTGCATGTGGAATTCCAGCTAGATATTTCATCGTCTTCTCCTATAAATAGAGGATCATTGGCTCGGGAGAAGGGATATTCTTCTCTCTTCGCCACACTCTTCCATTTTTATTACTTGGATCCAAATTATTGTAACTATACTTAGCAATACAAATAAAAGGAAAATCATTGGAGTGGGGTAAGCTGGAGTTAGCCGAGCCACTATAAATACTCTTATGTTCGTTTCTTACTATTTTAACTTTTTGTTCTTCATATTTTATTCTCTACTTCTCTCTATTTGGAATTGGTTATTGGATTTGTGATGCTTTCACATTATTTGGGTGTTAGCGGTCATTTTTGGCTCTAATATTTTGGTGCATTCACTGAGAAGACTTGCACTCATGGATTTGGAAACTAGGATCTTGGATTTGGAAGCTTGGATCTAGGAAGAAATACCTAGGCAATCAATAAGGGGAATATTGGCAGATAGGAGTCACCATGGAGGAAGTCAAGAGGCATCCTCAGGAGCTGGAGCTAATCAACCCTTCCATTTACATCATTAGGAACGAGATGGAGACTATAATGGAGGCAATGCAGGAGCGCATGATGAAGAGACAAGAGGAGATGATGTAGAATTTCCTCAGCATACTAGACAAGCTGGAGTAGGAGCTACTGGTAATCTAGATCAGGGAGTTGGAGCAGCAAGAGCTATATAAAATCATAATAAGAAACATGGAAATAGAGAGAACAGGTAGGAGAATGGAATGGAGTAGTTAGGGTGAACCTTGGGCAAGCAGGAGGGATCAGAACGTCCAATGGTCAATGTTGTGTAGTTTGAAGCAGTCAGAATGCGGATGCACATTCAGAGGAGTATGTTTTAGAATATCCTTGCCGATTCAAAGGCAAGCTAGTGACATGGATTGGTATCACCTGTAGATGAGAATGAAAGGATGGTTAAGCGAATACGGCCGATAATAAGAGGTGGATTGCCCAATAGGAATTTGGAAGATGTCAATTAGAGTCTGTTCACTCCGAGCATTAGGAAGGCTAGGAACCCACCGAAGTTCAAACTACCAACACCGGAGGTGTATGATAGGAAGATGGGTCCTACAATGCACTTGATGAGGTATATCTGGCATATGGAAGTGCAGGGGCATAGGAGGAGTTCATGGCATGGTGTTTTCCAATTTATTTGATGGTGTTAGCCACACTCTAGTTTAGGAAGCTGGAGAATGGTTCAATCAGAACATGGATCGAGTTAGTAGATCAGTTCATAAGGCAGTTTAGGGTCTACATTACCAGAGCCAAGAGCGTAATAACATTGGAAACACTAAAGCAAAGGATGGAAGAGTCCACGAGGAGTTTCTTGACACGGTTTAATGCGACAGTTGCTTCGGTGGATCAGCCGGATCCTCGATGGTTTTAATGGCGGCGGTGTCCAAGATTGCCGACAATATAGATTTTAAGATTTCATTGAAGCGGGATGCACCAATGGATCTTGGGGAATCTTTCTGCGAAGCTGAGAGGTTTTGCGACAGGAGGGCATATGAATCGACAAACATAAGTAAATGTTGTACGAGGTGAGGGACTATCTGGAGAAGGGACCGAGAAGGACAAGTGAAAACGAAAGCCGGGCGATAGTTATGACGAATCAAAAAGAAAATAAAGAACGAGAACTGAAGTTCTCCACTTTATCGGATTTGATGGAAAGCTTGGAATGGATTTATCTAGACATGGGGGGAAATTCCCCTATCGAAACCGTAAAGAAGGTATCCTAAGGAGCAAGAACGTCGGTCTGGAAAATATTGCCTATTCCATGAACTGGATGGGCATACTATGGATGAATGTAAGCACTTATAGAAACTGGTTGCAAAACGCGTCAGGGTGGTAGGCTGCCACAATATGTGAGGACTCATGCAGCGGCGGTGGAACAGGGGTGGCTGCTGTCTACATTAGAATGGAAATAGCCTTAGATCGAGGTTACATATCGTCATCTCTTAGTTGGGATGGTATGGACTAAATAAATAATAAACTCCACCATAAAACTGCTAAGTCACTTACACATGTACGGGATCAAGGTTGGTCCCTAGGAATGCTCCCAGATGATGGTAAACCGTCTTCCCTGAAGAAGCAATATCTGGTTTTTTATTTTTTGGCTTTTTGGTTGTAAGAACTTAAATTTAATAACTTAATAAATGGATTTGTAAGTCAAGGATTAAGCCCTTGATCGAAGAGTTGAGGCTGGAGAAAGAAAATTAGTATAGAATTGATCGCGTTATGTCCTGGTCGGAAAGTCGGGGACCGGAGTGCAAGAAGTGAATCGCTTCGTCGAGAGCAACAAGATCGACTTACTTATCGATATTCCCCGTTTTGCCAGAGAGTGACTGGATAGGGTCCAAAAAGGGTCCAAAGAGACCATGATCGGCCTAGGAAGGCCAGGGCATCGCATTATGTTTAGGGAAACTGAACCGGAGTGGAGGTAGTGATGCCACTTCGTTGGAGAGTGACAGAATCGGCTTACTTGTTATTGTTCCCCCTTCATCGAAGAGTGATAGAATGCAATCCAACTATCAGTCCAAGAGAATCAAGACATCACTATATGCTCCAAAAGGGCCGGAGTGTAGGGAGTGAGTCGCTTCGTTGGAGAACGATAGGATCGAATTTCTCATCATTAAGCACCCTCGTCGGAGAGCAAGTGGATTAGACTTAGGAAGTGTTCGAAAAGACCAACGATCGGTCTAGAGAGACCTTGAACTTGGATAACGGTCTAGAGAGATCGCAGATAGGCTTAATGAATTCCAGGATCTCAAATGGTTATAGATGTGGATATTGACCCAAAGAGGTCACGGATTTGGATAAAAATCCGGTGAGATCGAGGATTTGGCTAACGATTCGGAGAGATCAAGAATTTGGATGATGATCAAGTGAGATCGAGGATTTGGAAAATAATCCGGAAAAATCGAGGATTTGATAACGATCCCGTGAGATTGAGGCTTTGGATTGGGTAAATGATCTGGTGGGATCATGCATTTGGTTACTAGCATTGGATGGATATGTATTCGACTTAGGATTTGGAATGGTTTTGGAATTGGCTATCGACTCGAAACAATCGAAGATTTCACTAACAATTCAGAGAGATTGACGATTCAACACGTAAATAATAACTCCCAGGTAAACGTGGGATGGCTCATAGCGACTCGATTTGGCTAAGGAATGGATTATGGATTGGAATATTCGGTCGTCGATGGACTTTGGACTTCATATTCATGGCAATTCAAAACACACCTTCTTATCACAAGACGCGTTGAAGAGAAAATATTATCCCGTCTTTTTGTAAGGTCATGATACCATGGCTTTGAAAAAATGGATTTTAGGATCTTCAAGGCAGGAAGCCCGAAGAGATGATTATGGGGATTGGATATCAGTTATAAGCAAGGTTATGGATGATAGTCAAGTGGATTCATACGAATGACCACTACGCTATAGATTGCATACTACAACACCAAGAAGTGATGTAGGAAGTGCCAAAAAATGTTGTTGTGGGCTAAAAAAGGGCAAAGGCAACACTTTCTCGGTGATGCATTTTGCCGCATTGCCCTAGAGTCAAAGGCAACATCTTTGCGGCCCTAGGACAACATCGGTCGGTTGTTGCCACATGTACCAAATTTACTAAAAAGTGGGCCCCACAATCTGGGCCCCAACATGTGGGCCCACATTGTGGGCCCACCAATTCTGTGGCCCACCTTTACGGAACCCTATTGTGGGGCCCATATTCATTAAACTATGGTAACACTTTTACCATCCAATGGCAACACTTTGCCAGTTTATTACCATATTTAACATCACATACTGTAACATTATATCATATTTATGGCAACACCTTTTGCAATTTAAATTGAAAATGTACTGCAACATGATACAACTGCAACATTATATCATATCTATAGAAATATTATACTGCAACATTATATCATATCTAATTGCAACATTACACTGCAACAAAGAACTTTTCATTTCAGAATAACCAGCAACACAAGTTTTACTTAATCAAGTACAAAATAACAAACGCACTTAAAAACATAGCCAGTGTATCCATAGTTACAGCCATTACATACTAAATTCTACTTATTAACAGTACGATCATATTTGCGAGCCTCAAGTGCCATCAGTGTCTCTAGTGCCTCTAGTGCCTCCAGTGCCATCACTACAGACAGTCGCACAAAGATCCCCAGCATCAATTTGCATGTCAGGATTTGCTTCGCCTAATTTCTTAAGCACCCATGTCAAGTACTCCCGAACTTTTTGGTTCACCTTTACATCAAATTCATTTTGGACCTTCTTGTTCACCTTTGCTTCGATTTCGTCAGCTATATTTTAAGGAATACAGTACAAGATACAGTTTTGTTGGAAAGAAAAGCATTTTAAGGTTATATGTTTGATTCAATATTTGTTTAATTGAAGTAGAGTGATTAAGCCTTCATATCCTTTTTCAACCCACTTTATTAAAGAGATTAAACAGGGCAGAACACGTAATATTTACCTTATAGACAACACAAATTGTCATAAATGCATCAAACGACAATGATATCAAAGAATGCAGTTCTATTCTGAAATCTTCAAAAGAATTAGATGAAGAAAATAAAAATATCATACTTGCTTGGAAACTATAATCTTTTTCCATTGTCAAGTTGTTGTCGCATTTGTCATCGATTTTGATCAAACAAGTTCCATCTAGCAACCAACGTCAGATAAAATATCACCATATATCACCATAACGCAGTTCCAATAGCTCTCAACCCCATATATATATCTACAGTTTATATTTCCATTATGAAAAATTAACAAGTATAAATCCTACGTGGATTTACATCTCAGTGTATCATGTAATCTCTTGACGCGCATATATTAAAATAGGTACAAACCCAAAATGAAGACGAACGTTAAAGACTTGGATAACATGAAAATAAACCATCAAATGATTTGCCCAAGAAAAACATTAAACTCGTGCATACAGTCATAACTCCATAAATAAAAATACAATATGAAGCCACTCTAAAAGTAAATGCGAGTAATTTAGCAGTTACTGTTAAGCGGATACGTTTAGAATTTGATTAATTTTGATAGGATACAACATAGATTAAACCCTCACCGCTTTCCTTTAAGCGCTGATTTTCAGCTAATTATACTAAGCGTGGATTTTCCCATTTGCACTAATTTCATGAGTGCGGACTCATTTTAAACGATCTACAACCTGCTTGAGCTACAATAGTTGGACATTTTATCCAAATGAACATTTCATTTTTCAACAGGTGCAAAACACAAAAGTTAAAAGGTTAATAGATTTACCCTGCAGCATACATGCATTCCATTTTGTTGATCAGTTACATGTTTGCACCAACATATTCTTTCACAGATCAGGAGAAACAACAATAAGAAAATAGTCTGATTACTTCAACTTTTTTTTATTCTTACGGAATAAGGCGTAAGCTTTAATGTAGTAATATTAAGATTCTTTTCGGCGATCACAATTTCTGCAAGCGATACGATTTTGTTTTGTGGCCGAGGTATTTATTTCTATTGGATATCAATGGAATAAACCACTGTTTTTCGGAAAAATACACAAGATCATCCTATATTGTAACACCAGTGCCAAAAGAATCAATCATCATAACATAATGTTCCTGAGAGCAAACGGAATAGCTATCATTTAGTGATAACATAGAAATCTAACCAAGTTATGAAAGATAAAAGTCAGGAACAAGAATGTCCAGAGAAGAGATGATACCTCAAAATCCAAGGTTGGTGTGGAGGAATCTTAGAGACGGACATGTTTGAGTTCTCGCTAAACTTATCAGCTGCTCTGCGTCTTTATAAAGGCTCGGCCACGGCAGTAACTAACTGACACTAGGAATCGTTCGCTCTGCTCCTGTCGCCACCGCCACTCCTTCTGGCTGATTTCCTCTCATCACGTTCCTGATGAAGGGATTTTATTATACATTTGAGAATTTGTGAGAAAGTATTGCGAAGAAACTGGGAGTATTTTTCGATATTAGGGCCAAGGTGGGTTATGACTTTATTGACTGTGAGAGAGGAGACCGGTATGTTTGATGAGATGATACGTTCTCTGAGACCATGAAAGACCCGAAACAGACAATGATTTCAGCGGATTCCCCTTTGTCTTTTCATTTGTAGTCGTTCCTAGGATTTATCGAATTAGGGTTATTGAATCTAAGGAAAAGCGACGCTGATCTGTCAGCTATAAATATTGAGTGAAACCCTAACTTTTGCCGCTTCGTTTTTGCTTCCCGCATTAAAAATTATTTCAGCCCGCTTTTTTTTCAGCCTGCATTCATTTTTTATAATATTTTTATAAGTCTATAGCTACTACAACATAGTGTTGATATCTATGCTAACATCCTGAAGCTAATGTTGTCATAGACAAAAATCAGCATAGCTATCGTTACATTGTAGCTAGCAACATCTTGTATTTTCGTTGCAATAGGCCATCTATGGCGTAGAAGACATCTTAGAAGTGGTTAAGTATGGATTGGTATTTCCCTTGGTCAGGGGATTAGATCGGATTACTTCCCCTAGGAAGAGGAACGGATCGGATCGCTATGTATACAGACACTCAACTCAGTAGATCAACTCATCAAAGATCAATCGGTTACTCCAAAAAACACTTAGTGAACTATACAAAAAACTTAGGAAACTAGGAGAAGGCAACATAGGGACTCACCGTAGGGATCCCCGAGCCTCACTCCCCTATCCTAGGGGATCAGCATTGAGCCCTCAAAGTGGTCCTAATGAGGCCGATTTTCAAGGAGAAGGGTTGACCTAGTCTGAAGGTTCTGCGTGCGGAATTTCAGCTATATATTTCGTCATCTTCTTCTATAAATATAGGATCATTGGCTCAGGGAAAGGGATCTTCTTCTCCCTTGGCTACACTCTGCCATTTTTATACTTAAATTCAAATCATTATAACTGTAATTAGCAGTATAAATAAAAGGAGAATTTTTGAAGTGGATGTAGGCCGGAGTCAGCCGAACCACTATAAAGCCTCTTTGTATTCATTTCTTACTGTTTAAATTCTCTGTTCTTCATATTTTATTCTCTACTTCACTCTGTTTGGAATTGGTTATTAGATTTGTGGTGCTTTCACATTATTTGGGTATTGGCTGCCATTTTTGGTGCTAACAAGTAAATTACTGCATTCAAAGTTTGTTAAACATATATTATACTTTGAAATTGTGTGTATGGCAAATAAAGTATTTTGGAGATTGTTTCTCATAAATGTCTATTTTTCAGCACTTATGATTATACGAACTAGAAAGTGTAGAATGTCTTAGAATTCCTTATGTCTATTTTTAGTATTTTGGAGAAAATGTCTAAAAGTGTAGAATGTCTTAGAATTTAGCCTTATGATTATGTAATGTTTTAAAAACCTATCAACTTGTATTTCTTGGCACGATGCAAGTCTAAAAGTCACACTAGGCTTTGGATCAGTGTGTTGGAAAGTGTGGGTTGTTACATTTGGTATTAGAGCTTAGGTGTAAGATCCCCTAGGATTTAGGTGCGTATTGAGAGAGCATACTTAAAAAGTTTTGAAAAAAAAGAAGACTTTTTCAAAAAGGTTTTCAAAAGGTTTTTCAAAATGGACTTTTGAAAGGGGTGTGTATATATAGGTATAGATAAAAATTTTTGGAGGTTCTGCATATATATAAAAATATAACAAAAAAGAATGATATCTACCATCCTCGCCAACTACTGTCTTTTTGGAAGTTGAGATGATTTCCAATCACAGATAATGATAATAAGTACATGTCTTAGATGAATGGCTTTGAAAAAGTTTTTGATCCAACAGAGTAGTAGTCCTTAAACTGTTAATCACCACCTATTGGATAGCAACTAAGTTGATTTGATTTGAGCTTAGGAGATTAGAGAGATAGAGAGAAAAATTCAATGAGCATAAGGAATGGGATGGAGGCTCCAAAAAGATTCCAAGCAAATGACAAACATTCTGGGCATGAACATCCCTATATGGTTCTGTCGGTATCTAAAGCAAGGAGACAAGATGAGCCCAACCTGACTAAGGGAGCATAAATATTATTTTCTGATATGTATATTAATAATAACAACCTATATATTTTGACCCATAAAGTAGTACCTGGCTTGTCATTCATAAAAGTGGACAATTATGAGTCAGTATAAGTGTTAAGGTTATAAAAGTTAAGGTGAAAATAAAATTTTCACATTTATCATGGTTTACCCCTTAAAGAAAGGATAATAGAGGTTTTATATATCAACTAGCAATAGCAAGTAAATTATGAACTTAAGGGTGAGTAAAAAAGATTAGTACCATCGAACCGATATAATGGGAATATGATATTAACAGCATAAAGAACACTTAACAAATTAAAGGAAGATTTCCTAATTAAAGTAGAAATCTTGTTCTCATACTCGTAGTAGTCACAAGGACTCCAATTTATTTAAAGGTATGGCTAAAGTATTTACATATTGAAGTTGGACATTGTATTGGGAAATAAACCTAAGTTAATCATCTTTGAAAAGAAGGATGAAAACCTTATGCACATAAGCATTGTTAGGTACAAGTGTGCTTAGGTAATTAGGTTGCTATTGTCTACTTCAATTAGAGTGGTAAACCAATGAAAATGATTTATAAAAGTTAGAAATTAAGGATGTCAGATATTTTAAATAAAAAGAAAAGGTTGATTTATGAGTTTATATAAACTAATCAGACAAACTTCATTTAAATTATTTAAAAAGTAAAAGCAGAGAAATTGATAAAAAAAAAACACTTATTCAATAACTATTTTAAAGCATTTATTTTTCCTTTTAGGCGCATTGTTTGCTTACTCTCGATGTGCACTTTGCTTTTAATAATAGAACTTTTGGAAAAAAATTAAAATTGAGAAGTATGTAAGATCTTGCTTTTGAACTCCTTTTATTAATAAGAAATTGTGAGTACTTGAAAATTTTTTTGTCAAACTCTAAAATAATAATAGTAATAAGTTAAAAAGACCACATTTTCTTTTAAATACGTTTTTGGAGATTTTCTTATTTATGAAACAAAATTTTAAAATGGTGTTTTATGTATATTCTGCTAAGTTAAGCTCAACCGATTTTGATAATTTAATAAAAAAATATCATAATCTTAGTAAAAACGAAATGCTTGTTAAAATTTTTATAGTTTTAAAACTTACTGGTTTTTTGGAAATAAAGTTAAAATCAAAGTTTTGATTTAAAAAGGGAAAAGTTAAAATGGAAAGAAATAGATCGGGGTTGATAAAAATGATTAAACAGGCCACTAGAAAAGAATTTGACTATGGAATTTGAAGACCTTGAATTTGTAGGGACGGAGATAAAAAGGAAACATGGGAATATAATGACCTTTTCAGTCAACAGCTGAATTGGAATGATAGAGCATTAGGTCAAACTTCCTGCAGTAGTGAAGGGTGAGCACCACCTTGTAACCTTTTACCAAAGCATGATTTGAATCATAGAATCTTTATGTGAGGAGGACTAGAAAGTATGATTTGGGTAAAACATATCCCATAGTTATGAAAGAGTAAGACAAGATGGTTATTATCAAGGAAAGCTATATTTGCAAGGAATGTTATTCGGTTTGAATTGTAAAAAAGGACAATAGGGTCCTACTTTACTTCTTATATAATAACTTAAGTGACAAAGGGGTGATTCGGATATTGGTTAGTGCCATATAGGTAAGGATAGGGTACATGTAGGCTATGAGCAGTCTAGATATTATAGAGGCAAAAGGCGGACTAGGTTGACATGAGTAGGAATCATATTAGTGGGAAAGCAGTCCCAATAGTAACATTATACAGTGGTTTTAGTGGAAATTGGTTTCCATAGTAGCGTATGGATGGTGTTACCTTATTAGGTTCTATCATTGTAGATGTGTTCCAAGCATGTCTATGTATATCTTGGAATTGTATGGTTAGAAATTTGCACGTATTTGAATCTGGAAAATGTTGGATAGTAGCAATCCCTAAACTTATAGATCATGTGATAGTTCCAGAGTTGTAGATTTGAATGACGTGTGCAAGTAAGATGTAAATTAAGTTATCATTGTAAATTGTTGGTATTTAGGTGATATTATATTTGTTGGATAATTGATATGGATTAATAAACATTGCTGGAAGCAATGCTAAATTGGAAATGTGCTTTAAGTAGTATTTTAATTCATTGGAATCTGGAGGGTTGCAATGCAAATTCCTATGGATTATTAGGTTCAAATTTATAACTTAAAGTGTATCGTTTGAAATGATAAGAAATACGTCCAAACGGAAAAAGATGTATAAAATAGGGATATTTACCATATTTTGTACCATCTGTTTCAATGATTATGAAAAAGATAATTCATTGTAATTCCAAACATTACACAAATTCTTCTTTTAGGATAAAACATATAAATTTACACTGTCAACCTTTCCTTTGGGAGAGATGTAATTCCAATGCATTAAAATACTAAAAACACTAAGTATAGACCCAAAGTATTGGTCATCATGTTTATTACATTAAAAGGGCAAGGCATTATCCCATATTGAGTTATCTCAATCATGAAATAATTGGAATAAAGTGAGAAGAGGTAATGTTAGGTAAAAAGGTCTTATTTATGGGAGGACATTAAGAGATGGTGTAGTTTTTGAGGTTCAAACCGAAAAATGTATCCTAAATAAGATTTTAGTCAAAATTGTGCAAGGGATGGTTAATTCAAGGATTGGGTCTCATTCAAGAAAAGGATATTATTATTTGCACACATTGAGAACGCCAAGGTGATTTCCAATTCGATTCAACTTAAACATCTCATTTTATTTCCAAATGGTTTCTCTAGTCCTTTAAAAATCATGGTACCTGGTTAACTATTGATTAGAAATAAAATCCATTCTAAGAGTGATCTATTAACTATTGATTAGAAATATAGACTATGAAATTTTGATTTTAAAATCCACTTCATTATCATAATCATATATAGATGAAGATGTAATTTGTGTTTGTGTTTGTTTAAGCATAGCCTATTTTGTGTCAACAACATAGGCTATCAAATTCAAAGCTAAAACAACAAAAAATTTACCCATTCGAACATTGTCATTAAGCAAAAAAAAGATAAAAAATGAGCAAATTATGTTGAATCTACATAATTAGAGAGCTTCATTACCCCTAAATTGAAGGGGTTTAGCCTTTCATATTTGTTATCATTTCAACAAATGTAGCAGTCAACATGAAATAAAAAAAAAAGAAAAATATAGAGCAATTTAAAATAAAATGAGAGCTAATCTACTTGCATAAACATAAACCAAGCTACTAGCATGAAAAGAAATAAACAAGAAAAGAACATGAACGAAGAGTGCATGAATTAGAATTGCATTAAAGAAAATTACATAATAGAAATGGCTAAGAAGCCATGAAATATAAAAGAGAGCTTTTGTTTGTTTGTGAGCCTAAAACTAAACTAACTAAAATGGAGGCTCGAAGGAGGCTAAGGGATTAATTGCATGAGCATATGTGGTATTTATACAAGTCTAAAACTCTAATCATATTTGTGGGAACTAACCAAACTACCCTTACGGAAGTGTGACCACCAAGTTGTCATTAGCAAAAGCTTAATCCACCATTACATGTACATGTAACTTTAATCTTTATTAGCAAATGCATTAGCTCCTAATTGGAAATCATAGCAAGTGAGTATATGGGATCCCCCATGTTGCATGAAATGAATTATTTCCATCTTCATTTGCTTGTATACTCTTGTGCATGCATATTTCTTCATGAAGTCTCTTGTAATTTTCATTTAAACTCCTGTAAATAAAAATAAATTGCATAATAAATATTTTTAAAATTAATGCATGCACAAAATGACCATCTTGCCCCTATATGAAGATGAATAAGTGATGATTTGAAAATAATAGAATAAATGATGATTTAATTTAGAAGATGAAAAATGTTATATCCTTTCTTCAAATCCACCACTTTTTTAAACAAAGATTTTCAATCAGGATATACTTCGTAATTATCACCATAAATCTTCCTATATACTAGTTAAACCATCGTTACTTGTAATCAAACTTCACTTTTTTTGTTTTGCTGAGACAAATAATTTTCAAAAGTTTCAATTTAAAAACCCAAAGCATATACTTATCCTATAGTGTTTGTTTAAAAGTAAATCAAAATGCTAGAATGATAATTTGTTTTGGAATTTTTTTTAAAATATTTTTTTAAGGTTTTGGAAAGAAAATGCAAAAAATAGACCATGAAAAATAAAAATGGGACTCCCTCCGACACTTGATTTTGGCTGTATCCACATAATCAACCCAAGTGAAAGGAGAAAAATGAAATAAAAATATGACTTATATTTACATGAAAATGAAAATATTATTATTTACAGGACATTAGAAAATATATTATTAAAGAGGAAATGAAATGGTCTTCCAAAGACCAATTCATTTGTCTCATCAAGTATGAGAGACACAGTTGAAGCTCGGAAAACCAAACCATAAAAGATTTCAAAGTTGAATGTTGATTTGGAAAAAAGAATGTCGTTTTATTAAAAATAGAATAAGGTGTTTTATTTTCGTTGATTTTTTGGGTTGATTAAACAATTGATTGAAGTTCAAGTTTTTTTCACCAAATTGAAATTCAAGCTTATCGTTGAAAACTTCTTCAGAATTGTTGATTTCAAAATCAAAATGGTGATCACGTCTTCCCCTTCAGAATTTGTCAACTCAACTTCGAAAAGTCCGAAGAATTTATGTTCGTTAAATTCGTTTTCCTTTACTTAATTGTCAAAAACTTCATTGCATATATCAACTTCAAAATCTAAAGTTGTTGTATTCAAATTTTCAAAATCGGAAAAACGAAGATTGAATTTAAAATTTGGTTCCACGCTCTCAAAAAGAATTGAAATCCAATTCAATTGCCGCATTTTCAATAACTTCGTTAAAATTGTCATTTTCAATTTCAAAAGTTGTTATTTTAAAAATCGTCAATGTTGGTAAAAGGTGGATTATTATTTGGCTTGTCACATTGGGATCCGATTTTGTTGCTCACGTGTTTTACGTAGATTTCAAAGAACAAATCTGTGTGATCTTTGTGAATTTCATCCATTTGCTCAACAAAATCAAATTTATAATTATAAACTTGAAAATTTTCACTTTGAAATTGTTGAGAACAAAAATTTTCCATTGAACCAAAGTTGAGATTAATCTTATTGCTAAAATTATTTAAACAATTTTTTCCATTTTGATTTTGAATTTTATTTTGAAGTTCTAAATTGTATTGGCATGAGTACTGAAATCATTTGAATTTTAAAGTGAATTCAAATTTTGATTATTTTGAAACCCCTGACTTGAGTTATTGCACAAAATATGAATTACCGAAATCATTTATCCTTTGATTTTGTTGTGTAGAGCATTCAAGTAAAGATGAAATCGTTTAAATGCTCTTTTCCAAATTTGTTGGTCAGTCATCGTTTTGAAAACTTTGTGGTTCAATATTCAAATTCTTTAAACAATAGTTGTTATTAAAATATTCATAAGAATTTGATGTGAAATTATATGGATTATATTGGTTTTCACAACTACCGTAAAACTCATGTGATTAGGGAAATTCAGACATTTTCAAGATTTTTTTTTAAAGGAAAAGGAAAAATATTTACTAAAAGGAATTTATTTTTCAAAAGGAAAACTTGAATTTTTTTTTGTTTTTGGATTTTCAATTTTTTGAAAAGGTTTTATATTTTTTGGATTTTTTCTTTTTTAAAAAATTAACTCAAATTTTTTTGGTTTTTTTATTTTGATTTGAAAATTTCAAAAAAAAAAAAAAAGGATTTAAAAACTAAGTTAAGGAATATTTACAATTTTTTTGTTTTGGATTTTGAATTTTTTTTAAAATATGCAAGAACTAATGCAACTAAATGAATGCAAGAGAATTAATTACAAATTTCTATCTTAAGTAGCTCCTAATCCAAAATTGTATAATCATACTTTGTCTTAATCCAACAAGATATTTCTCAGCTAGGCAATGAACATGATTTATCGGTGCACCACGAATCACAGTAGCAATGCAGCCGAAGGTTTATGTACCTTCAAAGAAATAATCTCTATAATATTTACGAATCACCATAATATTTATAAATGGTTATTGCTTTGTCGTAGCCTAGACACCAAGAAATTAAATTATCGAATGAGGACAACTTGTCCATATACAATTAAGCCCTAGGTGAGCTTGTGATACACTTAAGGTGTCTAATCGTTATTATTAACCAAATTCTAAGATGAAATGCAATACTGAAATTAAACGTGTATTAACAATGCAGATACAAATGAAATTTTTGTTTTTGAATTTTTTTATAAAATGCAAGCAACCAATAATGCAAAACAAATAAAAACAAGGGATAAGAGGCACGATACCAGAGCATGCAAAATTACCAGCAAATTATTTTAAATCAGCGATTTTTTTTAACAAGTAAACAAGGCAGTATGTAGCAAGCAGTTCCTCCTTTTTAATTTTCTGCTTTGACAATTTGTAACTTTGAACAAGATATATACAATTTTTTTTATATATAAGGATGGAACTTAAAACAATTTAAAACAATACAAAACAAATTTTTAATTTTTTTTAAAGGATAAAAAAACAAAACTAAAAACAAATTAAACAAAACAAATTGAGCAAACTTGTTTATAATAAGCATTGGCTAAAAAAAATTAAACAAAACAAAATAAAACAATATAAACAAAAAGAATTTGTACTCAACCTACCAGCTAAGCCCGACCCACTAAAACAAACGGACCCTGCTTCTTTAAAAAAATTTCCACCAAACTTTTTAATTCTCGTTTCAACGCAAAACTTCTTCTTAAAATCCCAAATTTGAATCGAAAATTAAAATCGCTTCAAGTTTCTAATTAAGGGTAGCGAGGCGTTGCTTTGGTGAAAGCAATTTGGTTTCATGGGGTTGGATTTTTTATTTTTTGCCCATTTTGGGTTCGATTTGCTTGTGGTTGCGGGTTTCGTGGATTATGAGTCGAGGTTGGAAATTGAAAATTTAGGGATTGTTCAATGTTATTGTTGTGGTGGAAGTCGCAATGTTGGAAGTCGCGAGTGGTGAGGGAAGTACAACTGCAGTGGCTCATGTGAGAGGTAGAGAATGATAGTGGAGTTAGATTAGGTTGAGGTCTTGGTTATGGCAGCAGTTCTGGGTGATGATAGGAATGGTTTGTGGTGGGTTGCACTATGGAACAGAGCAGTAGGTTATGTTGGGGTATAGGCTAATGTAACAGTGTAGTGTTAGCAGTGTGGGATGGTTGATGAAGTATGACGAAGTCAGGTGAAGTATGGGCTGATGTTAGTAGTAGATGTTAACAATGTAGTGGTGAAGTATGAGTTTTGTTGTTGAGGAAAGGGGAGTATGGTTGTGGGAGGATGTTTGTTGCAACACTGTGCAGTGATGTGCACGGTTGTGTAGTGTGATGGTTGTCAGGTCGACAGAGGGGATAGACTGGAGTGGTTCGAAGGCACAGTGCAATGGTGACAAGGTAGTGGTCTGTAGCTTGATGGAGGTTACGGTGATTGTGTGATTTGGGTTCACGGTTATTGGCGGTAGTGTGATTGACAACAGGGTGGTTGCAGCAGATTTGTATAAGCAGTGTGTGGTGAAGTTTAAGGCAGTGTATATTGCAGAGGCGGGTGAACTGTTTGGTTTGAGGTGGATGCTTATGTTTGTATGTGGTAAAGTAGTTGAGACAAAGGCAGGGGTTGAGAGGTGGTGAAGTTGCTAATGGAAATAGATGATTGATGGATATGGTGGTCAGTTGTGCACTGTGTTCTGTGCACAGACAGTGGTTATAGGTGAATGTGTGTGTATATATGCAGTGGCAATGTCTTGGTTGTAAGACAACGGGGGATGTTGTGTAGGTAGTTGTGATGCTTTGTTGTGTGACAGGATGATGTGGGTTGAGCTCAGTAGCAGGGTGTGGAATTGATGGTGTAAGTGTGTGGCACTATTGTTGAGCAGGCAAGGGAATTGTGGTAGAAGGGGGAGTTAAGGCAATGGGAACAGGCATGGAGTCGATGGTGATATATGAAGTTGTAGCAGCAGTTGTTATAGGAGATGATGGTTGAATTAATGATGGTGTGGTGATGAGGAGTTGCTGGTGAGGTTGTTTGTATTGCAGTGAAGGCAGGGATTATGTATACAATGATGTGGGTTGATTGTCAGTGATAAGAGGACGTGCAGAGAGGAGAAGTGGTAGAAGTGCATAGTTTACTGAAATATGGTGGTGGAAGATCTGGTGGTATGGGAAGTATGGCCAGTTTGGTCAGGGAGATTGTTGGGGTTAATGAAGCTTGTATGGATGGATGTTGATGGCAGTGGTTTGAGAAGCGGGGAAGGCAGCAAGGAAGGCACAGTGAGATGTGCACTGTTTGCAGTAAGAAGCGTGACTAAGTGGTTGTATGGAGTGGGTTGTTTGTACAGTATGAAGTGTGGTGAAGTATGAAGTTGTATGGAGTGGGTTGTTTGTACAGTATGAAGTTTGGTGAAGTATGAAGTTTGGTGAAGTATGAAGTGATTTCAGTAACGAAGTATGGATAAGTATGAAGTGAATTGAAAAATGCAGAGAGGCAGAGAGGCAGAGAAGTATGAAATGTGGAGAGTGCTATGTCAGTGATTTCAGCAATGTAGCGAGGGTGATAGTGCACAGAGATTTTCACTGTTGTGAGTGTGTGACACAATGAAGAGGATTTGTAAAATGTAAATGAAATTGTAAATAGGAAATGCACAGTTTGTAAAGGTGCAAATGTAAATGAAAATAGAAAATAATAAAGAAAAATTGTTTTGAAATTGTGATTGACTCTTTTTTTTAAATGAAGAGATGAAAATCCAAAATGAAAAGAGAACAAGCACACAACAAATTGAAAATAAAAATCAAACAACAAACACACGCAATTTTTTTTTTTAAAAATGCAAATGAAAAAGGAAACTAGGACAACAAACACACAAATAAAATGCCACAAAAATGACTCACGATTTTTTTAAATGCAATACACACAAAAATCAAACAAAAATAATTCGAAGAATAGAAATTAAAATCAATCAAAGTCTCCAGAAACGGCGTCAAAAACTTGTTTGAACGATTAATTTTGCATCTAATTGGAAAATAGCCGGTTAAATTTAAATTAAAAATTAATTTCAAATGTACGGCGTACAATGTTAGTACGTGATGAGTACAGGTCAATTCGTAGGGAATTGTTTAGATTTTAAAATTTCTATTCAATCAAATTAAACCAAGATTTGAAGATTGTGTTTAGCTAAATTTTTTTAGAAACTAACAAAAAAGTGATAAAAATATTAGAGTAGAAGGAAATTTAGAAATAAATCCACTCTCTTGATCACATAAATCAACACAGCATAAAATTAGATCTCTTTTTTGGTCATTACTGAATTTAATTGATGTGTTTATCATAAGTATGTATGTTATTAATTAGCCAACATAAATCATCAAATTATAACACACTCATTAAGCCACTTCTCAACTTTCATGAAAATTGCAATGAAATTGAAAATAAAATCCATTCTAAGAGTGATATATTAACTGTTGATTAGAAATATAGACCATCAAATTTTGATTTTAAAATCCACTTCATTACTATAATTATATGTAGATGAAGAGGTAATTTGTGTTTGTATTTGTTTAAGCATAGCCTATTTTGTGTCAACAACATAGGCTATCAAATTCAAAACTAAAACAACAATTTTTTTACCCATTCGAACATTGTCATTAAGCAGAAGAAGAGATCAAAAATGAGCAAATTATGTTGAATCTACATAATTAGAGAGCTTCACTATTCCTAAATTGAAGGGGTTTAGCCTCTTATATTTATTATCATTTCAACAAATATAGCATTCAACATGAAATAAATACAAAAGAAAAATAGAGCAAATTAAAATAAAATGAGAGCTAATCTGCTTGCATAAAAATAAACCAAGCTACTAAGATGAAAGAAAATAAACAAGAAAAGAACATAAAAGAAGAGTGCATGAATTAAAATTGCATTAAAGAAAATTACATAAGAGAAATGGCTAAGAAGCCATGAAAAGGAAAGAGAGCTTTTGTTTATTTGTGAGCCTAAAACTAAACTAACTAAAATGGAGGCTCAAAGGAAGCTAAGGGATTAATAACGTGAACATATGAGGTATTTATACAAGTCTAAAACTCTAATCCTATTTTTAAGAACTGCCCAAACTACCCTTGAGGAAGTGTAGCCACCAAGTTTTCATTAGCAAGAGCTTAATCCATCATTACATGTGTATGTAACTTTAATCTTCATTAGCATGTGCATTAACTCCTAATTGAAAATCATGGTAAGTGGATAGGTAGAGTCCTCCATGTTGCATGAAATGAATTATTTTCATCTTCATTTGCTTGTATATTCTTGTGCATGCATATTTCTTCATGAGGACTCTTGTAATTTTCATTTAAATTCCTACAAATAAAAATAAATTGCACAAATAAATATTCTCAAAATTAATAAATGCACAAAATGATCATTTTGCCCCTATATGAAGATGAATAAATGATGATTTGAAAATAATTGAAATAATGGTTTAAACATGTTAAAATACCATATATGCTCATTTTATTTAATTAAATTCGATTAAATATGGAAGTAAAAATATGCACATTTATGTGCACATCAAGGGTAATATATCCTCTAGGTGTACACACACATTCACACTTGATAACATGTTATATATTGATTATTGTTGTGCCAGTGGATGTTATGCATATGGATGTTCCATATGAGTTGTATGGTTGCGCATACATATAGAATTGCAAGTATACTTATTTAGGATGTTGCATTCATTTTGGATGCATCACATGAGCAATTGCATGAAGGGAGGTCGACTCGATCAGTAGACCACCTATATTTTGTATTAGTATAAGTTCACATGCATTTCACGTTTCATATATATGTACATATTGGATTAGAAAATTTCTAAGGGCAATTATTACCCGTGGATGACGGATGAATAGATGGTTGTAGCTATTGGCCTCTTTGTATATAAGTTACATTTTTCTGTCCTTTAAGATTTCGAGACGAGTCCTTTTAAGTAGGAGAATATAGCACCCCGAAAATTAAACAGAAAATTTAAATGGAAATTTAAAAGAAAAGTAAATTAAATTAAAACAAGGGCTAAAAAAATTATAATTTTGAATTTGGCTATGAAACTTGCAATATTGCATTTGTAGCGGTTCTCTAGGCGATTTTAATATATGAAACTTTGAAGTCGGATTTCGTATGGAGAAATTATAGGTGCTGTGTAACATCCTCCTACTTGGAGTTTCAAAACTAACGGCTACGGATGATGCAGTCATCCATAGATATTAATCCTTGACGACAAAATACGGTGGTGTTTGATTCATTGATATACAGTAACACATGAATATGAAAAAAATTAAACTTCAAACAAAATCATATTTCAATTAAAAATATTTCTAATTCATTACATAATCTCATACTCGCAAATCATGTTCAGAGAAAATATATTTATTACAACATATGCCAAGAGCGACTTATGAAGATACCCCATTGGATGAACAACTTTGCCACTACAAACAACACAACGGAATAAAAAGAAAAGAGAACTTAAAATAGCTATCATGCCTCCTACACGTCTCCGGAAGCTTATTCTTCTTAAGAGGTACCTGAAAATCTCAACTCTTAAACTAATCAAAATCAATTGAGTACCCGGGATTTCAAGGAGAAAACATAAACTTCGAGCCGGGCATAAAGTCTGGTATGAATGATAATATACCATCTCAAATCATTAAGATATCTAGTGAGACCACACCGCTTAGTGGAACGGGTTTTCCCCTCACAGGTATCTCAAAAACCTTTATAAAACTATATACCATGCTCCTGCATCCACAATGGTTAAAACAATTCAAAACCATATAATATGATGATACGCAAAAAAATGAATCAATTCTGGATTATCCATCCCCATTCGTTTTAGACTATCTATCTCAATCATAGTTTATAAGATTACTATTAACCTATTAGTTTTCATGGACTGACTAATAACCGATTAAATATTTAGGGGCTACCTGTCCATTTAGTTAGTTTTTATGAGATCACTAAGAACATTTTGGTGACTCTAATATCTTACTATTATCCTAGTTTTCGTGGGTTGACTAGGAACCTATTGGTGTCCCCAATATTCTTTCTTGTTACCCTAATTTTCTTGGGCTGACTAGGAACCTATTGACATCTATCAATATTTCATCTGGATATACTTTTCATGGGCTAACTACAAACATACTAGCCCCTTCCTGCAACAATTCATAGTTTTCATGGGCTACTATGAACCAATCTTTCTAACATCTTCCTTTATACATAGTTTTCAAGGGCTAACTATGAACCTATTGACCCATGCCAATATCTTTTCCTTTATACGTTTATCATGGGCTTACTAAGAACCTATTGGCCCTTGCCAATATTCTTCTTTTATATTTTTAGCACCCTATATTCTGGTCTTCCTGACTTTCTGAATGCTATTCTACTCATTAAGGAGTTTAATCAATTTATATTCACTACTGGGTTGACCTAGCTGGTTCTTTTACCCTCTATCTCCAAAATGCAGTTATGGGTCCATTATAAAGTGAATATATTTATATTTGAAGGAGAAAACATAACAACATAGAAATACCACTCTTGTGGGTTTAATATAAAATATGGTTAATCCCTTTAACCTATTATCTTATCAAAGAAAGATTCTTCTCAAAACCATTATAAAAACTCCTTTAATACAGCCATGGGTTTTTTCCTTTTAAAAATAGAGTTTGGATTATAAAACCTTTCGATACCTTCGAAACCTAGCTTTCGAATTCATAGGATGACCTCCTTCGAAAGCATTAAATTGTATCTTCAAAATATTAGGCTCCTGCCTTTTAATACTTTAAAACCTTCCTTTCGAAACCTTTCGATTGTAGTGAAGTATCAATATTTAACCTTTAGATGCTTAGCTTCGAAACCAATTGAAAGTACCCCTTTCGACACCAATGGAAGTAACCCTTCCGAAATCATTGAAAGTCACCCTTTTAAAAACATTGGGTTAATACTTAAAACATTATTTGGATCAAAGTGAATATAGGCGAAAGTATCACTTTCGAAACCATCGTTTAGCATATTAAAATGTTGGGGAAAACATGATGGCATCGACACTATCTCTTTTGAAAGTATTTAACATCCGGGTAAAATATTAGAAGGTTGGTGTCAAAACCCCTTTCGTAACCATTACCTTTGAAACCCCTAACCTCTTTCGAAAGCTATAGGAAGTGGCTTAAACTTATAAAAAAAAGAACGTTTCGACTGCGTTGATATCTTCAACATCATCGAAAGGCTATAAAACAGCAGCAAGTTTTCGACTTGGTCGGAACCCTTCTTTCAAAACATTCTTTCATAAGTAAACGAACCTAGTCGAAAGCAATCTTAGGTTAATGTCAATCCTTTTGAAATATTTTAAAACCTCTTTCGAAACCAAATGCTTTGACTCTGTTGAGGCTAAAACAAAACAAAGGTAGGCGCTTTACTTTTAAAAACAAACCAAGGTTTCGACTCCTTCGGAAGCTGTGCTTTCGACACCTTACCTTCCGCCTTCCTCCATTCCACTGCATACCATCTTTGTGATACCTTGTGTATTGGTTTTGGCACAGTGGTATTGACTAAGATGAAGGAAGAAGCTTCTGTGTCGAAAGGTGCTTTCCAAAGTAGGCGAAACCAATTTTCTGCGTAAACCCGGTTTAGTTCTTCTTAAAATAAACTTTTCTCTAATTAACCTGCCATGTGTCAACACCATATTGGTTGCCTTAACTTTTTCAAATTCTTTTCAAAAATAACTACCACTAATTTAGATCTAAACCATGGTTAAGTTAATGAATTAAGCTCTTCCATTAGACAAAACCAATTTTGCAAAGAAGTCCCTCTTCTAAAATAATTTAATTTGCATAGCAAATCACTATGAAAAAATAACCAAAAATTCCAGAAATTCACTTTAATCATGTTATCTAACATATCAAAATTATAGACCCAATTTCTAATTATAGTTTCCACAATAAATTTATAAACCCAAATAACCATAATTTCCTTTGAAAATTCATAATAATCTTTCCATGGCTTGAAAAATTATCAAAATTGAAATCCAACTCCAAAATCATGTTTCTCATAACATAAAATTTTCCCATTGCATTTGAACATCAATAAATCACGTTTTTACCCTAAAACCGTGCTTACCCTCTTTTAAATAATCTTGTTCAAATCATATAAATTATGAATCAAGCATATCATCATCCAATATATCATAAAAATGAATATACCCTTAAACCCAAAAATATATGATTCAAAACAAAATAGAGATATGATTATTATTCACCTTGATCTAGATAAGGAGATCAGATTGAGATTGATTTCCCCTAAGCTTGATTCTCTAGCACTTAATTTGTATTCCTCTTGTTCTCTTAATCCGCTGTCATTCTCTCTTGCGTTTAGTTTTCAAAATGATGTGAATGAGAAGAAAAAGGTAGGAATGAATTTATATATAAGGGTAAAGGTTATGGGCGGCAATTCCAACTATATCCTTATGTAATTTGTTTAACTTAAAACCATTCTTTAGCCTATTTATTATTAAATTAGGCTCGACCTTAATTGATTAATTCAAGTTTCAATGCCTTTATCACTTAACATTTATATTATTTTATTTAATTTATCTACTTAAATCTCCTGAATAATGTTATCAAAAATTAGGAGTGTTATAGGCTCTCCTCCATAAATAATTTCATCCTTGAAATTCAGTAAGGATCAAATACTAAACATAACAATCATCTGTAACGACTCCTAACAACCATACTAGCCTACCTGACTAGGAAATATCTATATAAATCTAATATATACATACCCTCAAAGCATATCAGTATAAGTATCTCGAATCGTGTCCTTTGTCTCCCAAGTACAGTCCTTCTCGTTGTTGCTTCACTGAACTTTTACCAACTTGACTATCTTGTTCCTCTATCTTTTCTCATCTCTCACTACAACCTGAACTAGTTATCTAACAAAAGTCAAATTCGGCTCTGCTACCATGTCCTCTAACCCTATATGAGGAATAGTAGCCTCTGGATCATGCACATACTTGCGAAGATGAGACACATAAAATACATTATGGACACCTGCCATACTGCTCGGCAACTCAACTCTATATGTGAGCTTTCTAATCCTTTCTGTAATCTGGAACGGATGAACATATCTCGGTGCCAGTTTTCCCGACTTTCCAAACCGTACCACACCCTTCATCTTAATGAAAACTCTGTCTCCTACTGAGAACTCTAGGTCCTTATGCTTTTTATCTGCATAACTCTTCTATCTGGATTGAGTTTTCTTCATTCGTTCTTGGATCAACTCAAACTTTTCTGACGCCTCCCTTACCAAATCTTGACCTAAGACCAATCTGTCTCCAGTCCCCAACCAACATACATGAGATTTGCATGGCCTTCCATACAAAGCTTCAAAAGGCGCTATTCCTATACTAGTCCGGTAACTATTATTATAGGAAAACTCAACCAAATACAAGTGATCCTCCCAAGATCCACCAAAGTCCAACATAGAAGCTCTCAACAAATCCTCGAGCACCTTATTGACTCTCTCTGTCTGTCCATCCATCTTTGAATGATATGCGATACTCATCTTGAGCTTAGTGCCTAACACATCCTGCAGGCCCTTCTAGAATTCGCTACCATTGACTATGCTACTTGGAAATCCATGAAGTTTAACTATGTTCTTCATGAATAACTTCGCCAATATCGGTGTCGTCCTGGTCGACTTTACTTGAATGAAATGGGCACTCTTGGTAACCTGTCCACAACAACCCATATACTCTCATTTCCTCTACTAGACCTTGGTAACCCATATATAAAATCCATGGATATCGGATCCCATTTCCATATTAGAATCTCTAAACGCTGAAGCAAACCACTTGGCTTCTAATGTTCGGCTTTCATTTGTTGACAATTTACACACCACCTGACCCACAAGCCAACAATCCTTTTCATTCCTTCCCAATAGATTCTCCACTTCATATATTGATACATCTTGGTTCCTCTAGGATGAATTGTAGACTTGGATCGATGACATTCATCAAAAACTTCTCTTCTCAAGTTCTCCATATTTAGAACACATAATCGTCCCTTTATTCTCAACCATCCTCTCTGGTCAAGACAAAAATCTTTCAAATCACCGACCTCAATTCCAACGTCAAGCCTTCTAATCCTCTCGGCTAATATTGGATTCTCCTACTGTTTAGAAGCAATTATCTCGATCAAAATTGGTCGAACTTCTAAACAGGACAACATGGCAGTACTCTGACTAGAACTAGCAATCGATCTTAATTGCACACTATACCTGGCCAAAGCTTCTAGATCTTTCTATTCTGCCAACATAGCTAATACCATGTTCTGATGTCTTCTGTTGAGAGCATATGGTACCTTATTACCTTTCCCTGGGGTATATTTTATACCAAAATCGTAAGCAGCCAAAAACTCTAGCCATCTCTGATGTCTCATATTCAACTCTTTCTGAGAGAATATGTATCTTAAAGACTTATGATCGGTATACAGCTCAAATCTCTCCCCTAAGAATAATGCCTTTAAATATTCAAGGCAAAATCACCACTACCAACTCCAAATCATGAGTACGATATCTTACTTCGTGCGGTCTAAGCTGCCTAAATGCATAGGCAATGACTTTGCCCTTCTACGTCACTGCTCCCAATCCGGTTCCACATGCATTAGCGTACACTACCAACCCTTAGTTTCCATCTGGAACTATTAACGCTGGAGCATTGGTCAACAAATGCTTTAACTTAAGGAATGCTTCCTCACATTTGTCAGACCAAATAAACTTCACTTCCTTCCTGGTAAGCTTAGTCAAAGGCGCTGTTATCCATGAGAAATCCTTGATGAATCTTCGGTAATAACCAGCGAGTCCAAGAAAACTTCTGATCTTGATCACTGCCTCTGGTCTCTTCCAATTGTTCACAGATTCAATCTTATTTGGATCGACTGACAATTCTTTCTCTGAAACCACATGACCAAGAAACTTAACCTCTTTCTTCCAAAAATGACACCTGGAAAACTACGCCTTTAGATGATTCTGCCTCAGTATCTCTAGCATCACTCTAAGATGATCTCTCCATGCTCTCACTCATCCTTAGAGTGTACCGAAATTTCATATATATACACCAACACGAATCTATCCAAATACTCTTGGAAGACTCGATTCATCAAATCCACAAAGAAATCAGGTGCATTAGTCAACCCAAATGGCATTACAAACCATTTATACGAATCATACCTAGTTTGAAATATTGTCAAAGGAATGCTATCCTCCACCATTCTCAACTGATGGAACCCTATCACCAAGTCCAACTAGGAAAACAAGCTGGCACCATTCAACTGATCTAACAGATCATCAATTCTTGGCAAAGTATACTTATTCTTTTTCATCCTTTTGTTCAGCTTATGGTAGTCGATATATATACTCAATGACCCATCTAGTTTCTTCACATATACCGTAACTGCTCCCTAAGATGACCTGCTTGGTCTAATAAAATCCCTTCCTTCTAGATCCACTAGCTTCACCTTCAATTCATTCATCTCAGTCGGTGTCATCTTGCTAGGTGGTTTGCTCACAGGTTCAACTCCTGGCACAAGATCTATCCAAAATTCAATAGCTCATTTCAGTGGTAATCCTATGACTGGCTCAAACACATCTGCAAACTCTCTTGTAATTCTAACTCAACTTAACTCTTCTGACACTTCCATTGCGCTTAACAAAGCACAACAACTCCGGTCAGAGTTCTCTACTGAGAATATAATTTGGTTATGACTATTAGAGTGTCACAAAGATATCTCCGCATCCTTGAAGAATATCATGGCCACATACCTTTCAACCAATCCATAACCAAAATGATTCTGAAATCTACGAAATCATAAACATACAAACTGCATGCGAACTTATGACCTAACAAAACAAGTTCTAACTGCACATCTCATCCCCAGAGTCGCATACCCTCCTACTTGATTCGCAACCCTTAAGGGAGTAACAAGGTATGTGGGTTCTAAACATAACCTATCAACCAAACACTGGGATATAAATTAATGTGATGCACCAGTATCAACAAGTATCCTAATCGGTATACTCTGAATCAAAAAGTACCTTCCATCGCAGTATTTCCTTTATCATCTGCAGTAGGCTTAGATAATGATCCAACAGCTAAAAAATTTCCCCTTGTCCACCCTGACTGGCTCTGGACACTGGTTCTTGCAATGCCCAACTTTATCGCAGTTGAATCATTTCACATTCTTCTTGTCTACAGCCTTCTTTCCCTTTCTTGACCGGCACTCACTTGCATAATGACCATTCTTGTCACATTTATAGTATACCAAATCAGCCATTGCCTTCTTGGAAGCATCCCCTTTCTGGGCTCCCTTGTTCTTAAAAAATTTCCTCTTCTTTCCTTGAGGACCCTGGGATTCAACTGGCTTCTCTCTAGCTGAAACTGCAATCATCTCTTCATGGCAAATGACCATTTCCACCATGAAATTACAGGGTTCTCAGATATGGGTCATGGTCATTCTAGCAAGCTCAGGTCTCAATCCTCGAACGAACCTTTCATTCCTTTTGAAGTTAGTGTCAACCATAGCATATCCATATCGAGACAACTCATCAAACTTAGCAGCGTACTTGACCACTTACATCTCTCCTTGAACTTAATCCTTGAACTTCCTCATCAATGCCAACTTGGCAACCTCGGATAAGAACCTCTACTCAAACTTTCTCCTGAAATCATCCAATTTCAGCTCTTCCTCCTTTACCTCAGTGGTCACACTGTTCCACCAGTGAAACGCTGCCCCTTGCAACTGCCAAGAGGTCAGCCTCCTTATTTAACCATCATCCAAGCCTAGATCAGTACAGATCCTTCCACAAATCAAAGCCAATTCTCAACCTCAATAGCATCTTTTGCTCCAACAAATGGCTTTCCAACAAAACTAGTGTAGTCTCTGCTTAGCATAGCATACTTATTCCTAATTGGTGCCATAAGATTAGCTCCTCCAACATTACCGACACATCCAGCTTGTAACAAATTGGTCAACAACTGATACACCATCCCTGCATCTTTTGGCGGATTTCTAGCACCCACATTGGCTTCAACATTTGGATTATCATTAGCACGTCGACCTTGATTCCTCCTGGTATTAGGTTAAGCATTTTCATTGGTTGTGGTGCTTCCTCCACCTAGATTTCCTCTTCCGTTTCCTACTTCTATATCTTCTTGCTTATAAATCTACATATGATCCTTTGTAAGATATAGAAGAACAGTGTAAGAGAGATGGGAACACGTACTTATATATATATATATATATGCATGTATGTATGTATTAAATACAAGCATGTTACTATAGCATTAACCCAACCCCGATCATATTTTCGAATTCATTGGATTATGTTTGAAAATCTTTTAAGCTTAACTTTCTTTAAAATTTTCATAAACCTATGCTCTGATACCAACTTGTAACATCCCCATACTTGGAGGTCCAAAACTAATGGCTATGGATGCTGCAGTTATTCATAGTTATTAATCCTCGACGATCAAATATAGTGGTGTTAGATTCATTAATACACGAAAACACATGAATATGGAAAAAATTAAACTTCAAACAAAATCACATTTCATTTCAAAATATTTCCAATTCATTACATAATCCCATACTCACAAATCACATTTAAAGAAAATATATTTATTACAACATACGTTAAGAGCGATATATGAAGATGCCCCCTTGGATGATCAGAGTATATACAAGAGATATAACAACTTTGCCATTATAAATAACACAGCGGAATCAAAAGAAAAGAGAACTCTAAATAGCTATCATGCCTCATGCACGTCTTCGGGAGCTTATTCTTCTTAAGAGTACCTGAAAACTTCAACTCTTAAACAACTCAAAATCAATTGAGTACCCAAGAGTTTAAGGGGAAAACATAAACTTCGAGTCAGACATAAAGCCAGGTATGAATAATAATCTACCATCTCAAATCATTTAGATATCTAATGAGACCATGCCGCTTAGCGGAATGGGTTTTCCCTTTACTAATATCTCAAAAATCGTTATAAAACCATATACTATGCTTTGCATCCACAATGGTTAAAACAATTCAAAACAGTATAATATGATGATATGAAAAACAAATGAATCAATTCTAGATTGCACATCCCCATTCATTTTAGACCATCCGTCTCAATTATAGTTTATAGGATTACTATTAACCTATTAGGTTTCAAGGGCTTACCAACATTTAAGGACTCCCTATCCATTTACTTAGTTTTCATGAGATCAATAAGAACCTATTGGTAACTCCAATATCTTACTCTAATCCTAGTTTTCATGGGATGACAGAACGTATTGGTGACCCCAATGTCCTTTCTTCTTACCCTAGTTTTCTTGGGCTGACTAAGAACCTATTGACATCTATCAATATTTCATCCGGATATAGTTTTCATGGGCTAACTATAAACCTACCGGCCTCTGCCAGCATCAATTCATAGTTTTCATGGGCTTACTATGAGCCTATCGTTCTGACATCTTCCTTTATACATAGTGTTCATGGGCTAACTACGAACCTATTGGCCCCTGCCAACATCTTTTCCTTTACACAGTTTTCGTGGGCATACTGAGAAACCTATTGGCCCATGCCAATATCCTTCTTTTATATTTTTAGCATCCTATATTCTGTCTTCCTGACCTCTTGGATGCAATTGTACTCATTTAGGAGTTTAATCAATTTATATTCACTACCAGGTAAACCTAGTTGGTTATACTACCCTTTATCCCTAAAACGCAGTTATATGTCCTTTATAAACTGAATATATTTATATTTGAAGAAGCAAACATAACAACACAACAATACCACTCCTATAGATTTAATATAAAATACGTTTAATTCCTTTAACCTATTATTTCATCAAAGAAAGCTTCTTCTCAAAACCATTATAAAAAATCCTTACTATAGCCATGGGTTTTTTCCTTTCAAAAATAGTGTTTGGGTTATAAAACCTTTCGATACATTCGAAACCTAACTTTCGACTTCGTAGATGACCTCCTTCGGAAGCAATAAATTTTATCTTCAAAACATTAGGCTCTTGCCTTTTATTACTCTAAAACCTTCCTTTCAAAACTTTTTAATTGTAGTAAATAATTAATATTTAACCTTTGAAAACTTAGCCTCGAAACCAGTTGAAAGTACCCCTTTCGACACCAATGGAAGTAATTCTTTTTAAATCATTGAAAGTCCCCATTTTGAAAGCATTAGGTTTATATTTAAAGCATTATCTGGGTTAAATTGAATATAAGCGAAAGTATCTCTTTTGAAACTAATATTTAGCATATAAAAATATTGGGGAAAACTTGATGGCGTTAGCACCATCTCTTTCGAAAGCATTTAACATATGGGTGAAATATTAGAAGGTTGGCATAAAACCCCTTTCGAAACAATTGCCTATGAAACCCTAACTCCAGTAAAAAGCTATAGAAAGTGGCTTAAACTTATAAAATAAAGCACCCATTCAACTGTGTTGATATCTTCAACATCATCGAAAGGCTATAAAACGACGACAAGGTTTCAACTAGGTCAAAACCCCTTCTTTCAAAACATTCTTTCATAAGTAAAAGAACCCAGTCAAAAGCAACCTTAAGTTAATAGCAACCATTTCGAAACCTTTTCAAACCTCTTTCGAAACCACATGCTTCGACTCCGTCGAAGGCTAAAATAAACAAAGGCAGGTGTTTTCTTTTAAAAACAAACTAAAGTTTACTCCCTTTCAAGCTGTGCTTTCGATACCTTACCTTTCTCCTTCCTCCAATCCACTGCGTACCATCTTTGTGATACCTTGTGTATTGGTTTCGACTAAGATGAAGGCGGTAGCTTCTGTGTCGAAAGGTGCTTTCCAAAGTAGGCGGAACTAATTTTCTGAGTAAATCTGGTTTAGTTCTTCTTAAAGTAAACTTTCTCTAATTAACCTGCCACGTGTTAATACCAGATTGGTTGCATTAACCTTTTCAAATTCTTTTCAAAAATAACTGCCGCTAATTTAGATCTGAACCATGGTTAAGTCAATCAATTAAGCCCTTCTGTGACGACCCAGAATTTTTATATATTTGAAATTGGAATATTTAATTTATTTTAAATATTCAAAGGTTAATTTTTAACTTGAATTTCAAATATCAATATTCATTGGATAATTAATTGTTAAATTTAATTATCGGAATTGAGAAATTTATTGAATTTGGAATTTTAAGCCGGCCAAAAATAATTTTAAGACTTGTAAAATTCGTGTTAACAATACTGAAGGTGATAGAATTTTTAAAATGGATTTCAAAGTGTTTTGTTCAATCTTAAAAATATATCGTTTAAATTGAATTTAAAAATAGCCTTCCGAGGCACAGTCTCGGAATTCAACAAAACAAGTTCCATTGGGTCCGTAATATTTTATTATTATCGGATTCCAAATTTCGTAGCTTTCGGAGCTATCATGGGATCGTACGGAATATAAATGGCTAAACAAAAATAAATCGATTTAATTTGAATATAGATTTTTATTCCAAGTCAACTTCAGTTTACCTTCCTCTACACGCCCCTTCTCTTTAATATGTCCAGCCCAGCTTCTTTCTTTTTTTTCGAAATCAAAATCAAAGCCGGTAAACGAAAAAAAATAAAAAGAAAGAGGGAGCAATGAATCGAATTCGATTTCGCCTTGAATCGCGTAAAATACTCGAGTGCGCCATCAAAGAACGGGGAGTGGGGACTCGCGTCTTCGAGCTAGGGTTCGTAGATGTGGGAGTCGAGGTGGCTCGTGCGGTTGTGGATGCATCGTCGCGACAGAAAGGGGCAAGGGTGGCTTAGGGTTTGGATCGCGAACGTTGATCAGTTGGGGTTTGGGCTTTGGTGCTTGCGGCGCGACATGGTGATGCTGGTGGAGTGGCGCGAGCAGGTGGGGTTTAGATGCAGCTGGGGTCTTGCGGCGAGTTAGGATCGCGAGGCAACTGAATTTGGTTCGAATCTCGACCACGACTTAGGGCTCGGCGAACTCGAGATTGCCGTAGGTGTGGGCGTGTGCGTTCGGTCGATTGGAGGGGTTTTTGATGTGGATCTGTGTTCGAACGTCAAGGTAATGCATTCTTTAATTTATCTTAATAAGTATATATATTGTTTAAGCAGAGAAAATAAAATAAAATAAAATAAAATTTTTGCAGTAGGAATTTGTTTTGATTATTTACTGGAATATTCTGGAAGTATATTGAAGTTTTAGAAATGGTTCAAGGTTTAATAACACATATGTAAACATTTCACAGAAAAAGAAATTCCTCTCTACAGATTTACACATATATAAAAAAGGGGGTTTTACAAAAAACGGACTACTGTTTTGTTACTTACAAAAGGAAATAATAATATAACGACAGGTATTATAAAACAGTGGTTTATATAAACTGCCGTTGTTAGAAGAAAATGGATTAATTAATTATCCTCGATCTAGAGATTTATATTTATAAATGAATGTTTATACAGTGTAATAAATTACTGCTGATATTTACCGAAGCATAAAATTTATTTATAAGGTTTGAAATTGTAAATAGAAAATTTAAAAATAAAATACAGTAGTTTGTAAAAGGGGAAATTAGTTTAACTAAAAATTGTTGAATTAAATTAAATTTGTTTAATGAAAATAATTGACCGATTAGTTCAAATGTTAATAAATAAATAAACCATAAATTGTTTATACAAGGTCAATATCAAAAAGGAATCAAGCCAGGTTGTGGTAGATTGCAGTCTAAAACAAAGGTGAGTTAATCTCACTCAGGTGAATTTAAATTTAAATTTAAATGATTAAATTTAAATAATTGTTTGAATGGATGAATTGATTGATGTGCTATAGTATGGTATATTATGGTACTGGCATATTATATTGTGCTAATGTCTGTGGATGTAGGGAAAACGGGTTGAAGGGATCCAACTGGACCCCTCAACATTAATTATTTAATACCCTCTGTTGTGATTATTTTATATTCTGTGATGAATATTATTGTTAATTGGAATATTGGATGTTATGGTATACCTGAATATATTCTGGTGCACTAAGTTATTAAGAAATATAGAATTGGATTTTTGGAAATAAAATGAAGAGAATTTGTAAGCGAAATAATTATAGTGAATTTAAATAAATTAAGAATAAATTGGATAAGAATAATAGTAGTTTTAAATTCTAATAAATAAATTCCGTATATGGAAGAGAAATTTTGAATAAACAGAAAGTTAATGAATTTTAAAATTCAGTATTGTTATTTAAAAAGAACAAAACATTTATTTTAAATTTAAGATTTGAATTATTGAAAAGAGTAAAGAAGAAATTGGGAAAAATAATAATAATAAAGTCCATAACTACTGAATTTGGAAATGAAGTGATGAGTAAAGAAGTTTATTTCAAAATGGAATAAATTGGAAATCAATTTGGAAAATTGATTTAAGCGATTGAAGTTGGAAATTCTCTCTGCATAACCAAGTACGTTTTCAAAGTAAAATTTTAAAATATAAGTTAAAGGTTTCAGAGTTGTTTTAAAAAGGCAGTTTTGAAAAATTTATTATTTCTAATATTTAAAGTCTAAAGTAAGTATTTCCCTTTTTATCTATTATAGCAGTAAACTATTTAAAGAGCGACTTAGTATCTTGTTTTTTAAAAGTGAAAATCTAGTTTTATATTTCATTTAGTAACTTATCTTCAAATATTTATATAGAACGTATTTTAAAAAATTATTGATGTAGTTTTAACTTAAATGTTTTAAATTATATTTCAAAGCAAAATGTTTCAAATAATTTTAAAGATCTAGTTTTGTGCTTGGTGATTTCAGTGGAGATAGAAAATATTCGGGAAAGTTTATTCTGGAAAGAAAGAATGGTTTGAAAATGTTTTCAAAGAGTTGAAAATATAAATATATATATATATATATATCTTGTGAAGATATTATTGAGATTTATAAATAATTTGGGAAATTATTTATTGTCCGATGGATGTTGAGAATATAAATTGATAGTAAAATAACCGACTATCAATATTGGACAAAAATGCATTGATCGTTTCGAAGAGACCGGGATCGAGATTTATTTCTCGAAAACCACTTCGATCCGGTTTGTACGTTTCGTGGAAACGAATTTGGATGCGAAGATGGAGCAGTGAAGTGCAAGGTCTAGTCGCTACTAATCCTGAGGATATTTCCAAAATGGATGTAGTAGAAATAGTGCCTTTGGTTCCGTTCGAACCCGAGACGGACTTGTATGGATGAATGCTTGCGAAACATCGTGAGGTGGACGATGGGAATTCTAAGGTATATATTCTAAAAAGGTAATGCTTAGCCTCAAGCCTCATCAAATGGAAATGACTGAAAATCAGAGGTTATGCAGCAAGGCTACGTGGGTAGCACCCAAGAAGGGTGAGGTCATCCCTGTCTAGATCCCCTTTTTATTTCGGCTTAGTGGGCGGTTGCTGATCCCAACCGTGGGGTGATCTCACTCGGGATTATCCAGTAAGGGGTAGTCCTGACCTTGTGTTGCAGGGGAGCGGGCGTACTCCTCGGTATGGTGATCTAGGCCCCGTACTGTGACAGGTAGTACCCCAGTGCCTAGTCATTAGTTGGAAATCCATTTTCCCTACGAGCCTTGTACGAGTTTTGTTTGTATTACCCACTCTGTGGCTAGTAGCTGGAATTTAATAGATGTAACAATTTCGGCTATTTTATAAGTATTTGTATATAGACCCTATTATAATATCAGAGGATTCCTATAAAAATTGTTTTAGCTATCGTAAAGTAAAAACCCAACATGTTTATTTGTGGCGTGGTCTTACGAGATGCTTTTGTTTTCAAAGGATTTTGAAATTTTATTAATCAATTGGGTGTGATTTTCTCACGCTGGTATTCTAGACTGACTCGGGTATTATTTAACTATAATGCTCGGGTCAGACCGAGTATTATAGGATACAGGATATGATGCTGTGGAGCTCAGGAGATGAGCTAGATGACGATACGTACTCCCGTACTTGTTTATATATATTCCGCTGTGTTGTTTAGTTGTGCACTCAGTTGTATGGGGCAGTTTATGATTACTGCCAATTGTGTGTTTTGTGATTGATGTACTCTGATGATGTATGTATAAACAGATATATATATTTGTTTTGTGTAAAGATCATTGTTTGCCTATTATATTTTTCTCCGCTGTGATGGTTAGCTTCTGATGTTGTTTTTGTTCTCTCTTCTTCTACCTCTTCTTCTTTAACCAAAATGGTTTGTATTTCTGTGCAACTTGAGTTGATTTATGTTGAATAGTGTGACTCAAGGGGTACGGATTTGCGGGCCGTTACACTTAGTATTAGAGCCAGGTTGGTGATAACCTTGGCTCTGGTAGGAATTACTCATAGAATAGAGTACATAGTACTCTAGAACGAGTTTGAGAGTATTAATAAATACAAGCGCGTATTTGTTAGTGAATATAAAATTATTTTTATATTGCGTTGATTTATCGGTTGAGTGTTTATGAATTCTGGTCGATATATGGAACGCTATATCATCGATAGGAATTTCTAAACTCCTAAACAAGATAAATCGACACGGTATTGTTTATAATGTGGGTGAATGAAATAATTTTACCCAAAATATATTTTGATATAAATAAAAGTTCTTGTAAATTATTTATCGAATATATGGTTGCTTGGATGTTAGAAATGATAATATTAAAGTATTATCATTGTTAAGTGAAAATTTAACTAGAAATTGAAATATAACTAAAATTTAAGGGAATAAATTCATTATAAAATGGAATTTATAAATATGAATTATAAATGTAAATTATAAAATTGAAAAATAATCCAATGAGAATTTGTATAAGCATAAACTGTACAAACGAAATATAGTTAAAACTTAAAAATCCCGGACCGGAGACTTTGGAAGTGTTTGTCGAAGTATTTTAAAGATAAATAATAATATTGTTGTTTTTGGGTTATTTCTGAGGGAAAATTGTTTCAAATGAATCTTGGGAAGGGATATAGCATTGAATTCACTTTAGTAGCTGGAAAATAACTTCGGTGATGACTGCAGCATCATCGATGTTCATTTTCGAGTTTCTAAGTGACAGATTGCTGCCAAATTAATTCGTTTAGGAAAACCTGTTTGTTTTTGTAATTTCAAAGGAAATTTGTTGGAAATAAAAACAGGATTGGTTTGGAATTTTCGAGAAGTGTGATTTTGAGATGTTGAAGATTTCAAAATGATTTGAAACCAAAGTCGGATATTTAAAAATCCTGATGAGACAGGTTATAAGCTTACAAATTGAGATGATTTTTTTTAATCAGGAAGGGAATGTAAGCTTTGAATGTTGGAAGATAAATTTGAAGAGAAAAGTTAAAAATGAAATTAACTTGGATTAGGAAATAAAAATCGACTGGATTGACATTAATTGGATATGTTAAAATAATATCTAGTTATATTCGAATCAAGTTAGAGTCGAATTGAGTTAAATAAATCTGAGTTAAGATAAAATTGAATTGGAATAAAAAAATTCAATTGAGTTATTGAATGGAATTACATTCTTACCTGGATAAATGGAAAATATGATGAATAAGGATTGGATTTAAATAAATAATTTAGAATGACTTGTAAAAGAATTAAAATCCAAGGAAATAAAAATATGCTTGGATTATAAATAAGTGTAAAACTCGAATTAAAAATAAAAGATGAATACATTCAAGCCTAGAATGAATGTGATTGTACAAAATAACAAGTTGTGACTTATAAAATTAAAAACGGAATACAAAGCCCAAAATTAATATTTTGATGAAGTGGAAAATGAAAGGAAAATCCAAACTTGAATTATTAAATAAATTGAACCAAGAAAATTAAATGAAGTGATATTTGGAATTAAAAATCAAGTGTTGAATTTTAACCAGGGGAAGAACTAATTAGATAATAAATTAGTTAATGAAGTTGAATTGTGAGCTTATGATGAAGTTTGGAAATAAACTCAAGTTATAAAATCAAATTCGACTTGAATCATTAGTGAAGAAAATATAATTGGAGGTGGCCTTGCAATTAATTAAATGAATGGAGAATGAAATTGAATTGTGAGTTCATGAAATTGGGTGGTAAATTGAAAATGGATAGTGGATTCAGAACTTGATTTTTAAATTAAAATTTAACTTGAAGTGTTAACAAATTAAATATAATTGAAATGTATCGAATAAAAATGTAAATGGATTAAAATAGTAATGGTTTGGATGTGCAAATAAAATCCAAATAAGTGAAAATAAATTGGAGATGGCCAGGTAATAAATGGAATATGACCTCGGAATATTATTCAAATGAGTTTGGGTTGTGAAATTAAATTGGTTAAAGGGAGATTGAATTGCGATTTAATAAAATTGGATGGTGAATTAAAAGTGAGTAGTAGAATCAGAACTTGAGTTATCAATTAAAATTCGACTTGGAATATCAACACATTAAAAATAAGTGGAAATATGTTAAATAAAATTGAGAATTGAATTAAAATAATGATGGTTTGTATTGCAAATGAAATCCAAGTGGGCATGAATGAATGATGGCCTTGGATATTATTTAATAAACAGAATACTGAATTTAGAATTAAAGGGGACTAATTGAATGAATTGATACGTACCGCAATGGAAATGAACTTAAGTAGTTAACTTAAGTAAATGTTGAAGAAAAGCTAAACTCAAATCGAAGTGTTTAAATAATTTGAGTATTAATTATTGAATGAAATAGCCTGAATTGTTTTCGAGCTAAATAAATGGTTGTAAATAAATTAAAAAGGAAGGAATTAAATATAAATTGAGTTAGAATCAATTTAAATGGATTGTAAAGCTTAAGTAATTATTAAGTCACATGTATATCGTCAAATTGCATAGAATGAAGTAGTCGTTCGAGTTTAACAGAAGTAAATAAAATTCTATGAATTAGTAGGAGTAAGTAAAAATTGATTTTTGGAATCGATTAAAATAAATATGGGATGTTTGGGTTAAATATGAATTGAATACAAGCAATTGAGTTGCAAACCATTTAAATTGAATGAAGTGTATACGAATTGATTGTAAGCAATTAAGATTAATGATGGAACCTTATAAGTGGCCTATAAATATTGTTTAACCTGCATTGATTATACAAACCTATATGTTGCTAGTTTAATATGTTAAATATTGTTACATTACATGATTTTGGCACTTATATGTTGAATTGAGTAAGTACAGGTCCAGGGAAGCTATTTGGCTGGGTCGGGTTACGCAAAATGCTTAAATAAATAGCCGCTTGCTTAAAAATGCTAAATAAGGTATGCCTACGCAATAAAAATAGGAAATATGAACTGTTTTTCTGTTTTCCGACTGGGTGGGTCGATGTATATATATTTATCACTTTTGTCAAATTGCAAAAGCTCCTCCGTACAAAGGAGACTTTGCAAAAAAATTCCGTAAATTTGGGGAGTTAGAAAATTTTCATTAACGACAAACGATTTAAAGTTTGTAAGCAAATAGAATTGGAAATGGAAATATTGGGATTCATTTTGAAATGGGTAAAGTGAAAATAGTTATAAGAAATATATAAAACATTTCTATATTGAACTTAAGAATTGGATGATGAAGTTCTTAAGTGAATTTGGTATTGGAAGAATACTAAGTTGGTATTGGAATGAAAATCAAATTGGAATGTCGTGATTGGATATTATTGCAGAGTTGTATACAGGTAATTTAAAGGCAGATGAAATTGGGATTTTTGATTTCAGAAGATAAATTGAATTGCCCGACTAAAAGGTATGTATTTGAAATTTCTGAATGAAATTGGATTGGGTTTTTGATATAGCCACTTGGCTTTTGTTTTCTTTTGAGATTTGGGAGGCCGTAGAGCCATTTTTGTAGTAGTACCAAGCTAGCCGCGCAAAGGAGACGCTGGCAAAAAATTTCGGTAATTTAGAGTGTTAGAAAATTTTTTGAGAAATTTTGATAATTTAAAATTTGAATTCAAATTTAAATTTGAATTGATAAGTAAGTGCTATTGTTTGAGACATATGGGTTAGTCTGAAAGGTTAGATAGAGGATTAATATGGCTTTGATAAAAAGATTTATTTGAGCAATTTGTTAAAAACTATTTGGGTTGAGAAAATAGTTAATCGGTTATGGTAACTAGCAATTTCGAGGACGAAATTCTTTTAAAGGGGGAGGAATGTGACGACCCGGAATTTTTGTATATTTGAAACTGGAATATTTAATTTATTTAAAACATTCAAAAGTTAATTTTTAACTTGAATTTCAAATATCAATATTTATTGGATAATTAATTGTTAAATTTAATTATCGGAATTGAGAAATTTATTGAATCTGGAATTTTAAGCCGGTTAAAAATAATTCGAAGACTTGTAAAATTCGTGTTAACAATACTGAAGGTGATAGAATTTTTAAAATGGAATTTCAAAGCGTTTTGTTCAGTCTTAAAAATATATCGTTTAAATTGAATTTAAAAATAGCCTTCCGAGGCATAGTCTCGGAATTCAACGAAACCAGTTCCATTGGGTCCGTAATATTTTATTATTATCGGATTCCAAATTTCGTAGCTTTCGGAGCTATCGTGGGATCGTACGGAATATAAACGGCTAAACAAAAATAAATCGATTTAATTTGAATATAGATTTTTATTCCAAGTCAACTTCAGTTTACCTTCCTCTACACGCCCCTTCTCTTCAATATGTCCAGCTAAGCTTCTTTCTTTTTTTTTGAAATCAAAATCAAAGCCGGTAAACGAAAGAAGAAAAAGAAAGAGGGAGCAATGAAATCGAATTCGATTTCGCCTTGAATCGCGTAAAATACTCGAGTGCGCCATCAAAGAACGGGGAGGGGGGACTCGCATCTTCGAGCTAGGGTTCGTAGATGTGGGAGTCGAGGTGGCTCGTGCGGTTGCAGATGCATCATCGCGACAGAAAGGGACAGGGGTGGCTTAGGGTTTGGATCGCGAACGTTGATCAGTTGGGGTTTGGGCTTGGGTGCTCGCGGCGCGACATGGTGATGCTGGTGGAGTGGCGCGAGCAGGTGGGGTTTAGATGCAGCTAGGGACTTGCGGCAAGTTAGGATCGCGAGGCAACTGAATTTAGTTCGAATCTCGACCGCGACTTAGTGCTAGGCGAACTCGAGATTGTCGCAGGTGTGGGTGTGTGCGTTGGGTCGATTGGGGGGTTTTTGATGTGGATCTGTGTTCGAACGTCAAGGTAATGCATTCTTTAATTTATCATAATAAGTATATATATTGTTTAAGCAGAGAAAATAAAATAAAATAAAATTTTTGCAGTAGGAATTTTTTTTGATTATTTACTGGAATATTCTGGAAGTATATTGAAGTTTTAGAAATGGTTCAAGGTTTAATAACACATATGTAAACATTTCACGAAAAAAGAAATTCCTCTTTACAGATTTACACATATATAAAAAAAGGTGTTTTACAATAAACGGACTACTGTTTTGTTACTTACAAAAGGAAATAATAATATAACGACAGGTATTATAAAACAGTGGTTTATATAAACTGCCGTGGTTAGAAGAAAATGGATTAATTAATTATCCTCGATCTAGAGATTTATATTTGTAAATGAATGTTTTCTAATAAATTACTACTGATATTTACTGAAGCAGAAAATTTATTTATAAGGTTTGAAATTGTAAATAGAAAATTTAAAAATAAAATACAATAGTTTATAAAAGGGGAAATTAGTTTAACTAAAAATTGTTGAATTAAATTAAATTTTTTTAATGAAATTAATTGACCGATTAGTTCAAATGTTAATAAATTAATAAACCATAAATTGTTTATACAAGGTCAATATCAAAAAGGAATCAAGCTAGGTTGTGGTGGATTGCAGTCTAAAACAAAGGTGAGTTAATCTCACTCAGTTGAATTTAAATTTAAATGATTAAATTTAAATAATTGTTTGAATGGATGAATTGATTGATGTGCTATAGTATGGTATATTATGGTACTGGCATATTATATTGTGCTAATGTCTGTGGATGCAGGGAAAACGGGTTGGAGGGATCCAACTGGACCCCTCAACATTAATTATTTAATACCCTCTGTTGTGATTATTTTATATTCTGTGATGAATATTATTGTTAATTGGAATATTGGATGTTATGGTATACCTGAATATATTCTGGTGTACTAAGTTATTAAGAAATATAGAATTGGATTTTTGGAAATAAAATGAAGAGAATTTGTAAGCGAAATAATTATAGTGAATTTAAATAAATTAAGAATAAATTGGATAAGAATAATAGTAGTTTTAAATTCTAATAAATAAATTCCGTATATGGAAGAAAAATTTTGAATAAACAGAAAGTTAATGAATTTTAAAATTCAGTATTGTTATTTAAAAAGAACAAAACATTTATTTTAAATTTAAGATTTGAATTATTGAAAAGAGTAAAGAAGAAATTGGGAAAAATAATAATAATAAAGTCCATAACTACTGAATTTGGAAATGAAGTGATGAGTAAAGAAGTTTATTTCAAAATGGAATAAATTGGAAATCAATTTGGAAAATTGATTTAAGCGATTGAAGTTGGAAATTCTCTCTGCATAACCAAGTACGTTTTCAAAGTAAATTTTTAAAATATAAGTTAAAGGTTTCAGAGTTGTTTTAAAAAGGCAGTTTTGAAAAATTTATTATTTCTAATATTTAAAGTCTAAAGTAAGTATTTCCCTTTTTATCTATTATAGCAGTAAACTATTTAAAGAGCGACTTAGTATCTTGTTTTTTAAAAGTGAAAATCTAGTTTTATATTTCATTTAGTAACTTATCTTCAAATATTTATATAGAACGTATTTTAAAAAATTATTGAAGTAGTTTTAACTTAAATGTTTTAAATTATATTTCAAAGCAAAATGTTTCAAATAATTTTAAAGATCTAGTTTTGTGCTTGGTGATTTCAGTGGAGATACAAAATATTCGGGAAAGTTTATTCTGGAAAGAAAGAATGGTTTGAAACTGTTTTCAAAGAGTTGAAAATAGAAATATATATATCTTATAAAGATATTATTGAGATTTATAAATAATTTGGAAAATTATTTATTGTCTGATGGATGTTGGGAATATAAATTGATAGTTAAATAACCGACTATCAATATTGGACAAAAATGCGTTGATCATTTCGAAGAGACCAGGATCGAGATTTATTTCTCGAAAACCACTTCGATCCGGTTTGTACGTTTCATGGAAACGAATTTGGATGCGAAGATGGAGCAGTGAAGTGCAAGGGCTAGTCGCTACTAATCCTGAGGATATTTCCAAAATGGATGTAGTAGGAATAGTGCCTTCGGTTCCGTTCGAACCCGGGACGGACTTGTATGGATGAATGTTTGAGAAACATTGTCAGGTGGACGATGGGCATTCTAAGGTATATATTCTAAAAAGGTAACGCTTAGCCTCAAGCCTCATCAAATGGGAATGACTGAAAATCAGGGGTTATGCAGTAAGGCTAGGTGGGTAGCACCCAAGCAGGGTGAGGTCATCCCTGTCTAGATCCCCTTTTTATTTCGGCTTAGTGGGCGGTTGCTGATCCCAACCGCGGGGTGATGTCACTCGGGATTGTCCAGTAAGGGGTAGTCCCGGCCATGTGTTGCAGGGAAGCGGGCGTACTCCTCGGTATGGTGATCTAGGCCTCGTACTGTGACAGGTGGTACCCCAGTGCCTAGTCATTAGTTGGAAATCCATTTTCCCTACGAGCCTTGTACGAGTTTTGTTTGTATTACCCACTCCGTGGCTAGTAGCTGGAATTTAATAGATGTAACAATTTCAGCTATTTTATAAGTATTTGTATATAGACCCTATTATAATATCAGAGGATTCCTATAAAAATTGTTTTATCTATCGTAAGATAAAAACTCGACATGTTTATTTGTAGCGTGGTCTTACGAGATGCTTTTGTTTTCAAAGGATTTTGAAACTTTAATAATCAATTAGGTGTGATTTTCTGACGCTGGTATTCCAGACTGACTCGGGTGTTATTTAACTATAATGCTCGGGTCAGACCGAGTATTATAGGATACAGGATATGATGCCGTGGAGCTCAGGAGACGAGCTAGATGACGATACGTACTCCCGTACTTGTTTATATATATATTCCACTGTGTTGTTTAGTTGTGTACTCAGTTGTATGGGGCAGTTTATGATTACTACCAATTGTGTGTTTTGTGATTGATGTACTCTGATGATGTATGTATAAACAGATATATATATTTGTTTTGTGTAAAGATCATTGTCTACCTGTTATTTTATTCCGATGCGATGGTTAGCTTCTGATGTTGTTTTTGTTCTCTCTTCTTCTACCTCTTCTTCTTTAACCAAAATGGTTCGTATTTCTATGCAACTTGATTTGATTTATGTAGAATAGTGTGACTCAAGGGGTACGGATTTGCGGGCCGTTACACCTTCCATTAGAGAAAACTAATTTTGCGAAGAAGTCCCTCTTCTAAAATAATCTAATTTGCATAGAAAATCACTTTGAAAAAATCCCCAAAATCCTAGAATTTCACTTTAATCATGTTACCTAACATATCAAAATTCCAAACCCATATTCTTAGTATATTTTCCATAATAAATTTATATATTCAAATAACCATAATTTCCTTTGAAAATTCATAATAATCTTTCCATAGCTTGGAAAATTATCAAAATTGAACTTAACTCCAAAATCATGTTTCTCATAACATAAAATTTTTCCAAGGAATTTGAACATCATTAATTCTCAGTTTTACCCTAAAATCGTGCTTATCCTCTTTTAAAAAATCTTGATTAAACCATATAAATTATAAATCAAGCATATCATCATCTAATATATCATAAAAACGAATTTACCCTTAAATCCAAAAATATATGCTTCAAAACAAAATAGAGATGGGATTATTATTCACCTTGATCTAGATAAGGAGATTGGATTGAGATTGATTTCCCCTAAGCTTGATTCTCTAGCTTTTAATTTGTATTCCTTTGGTTCTCTTAATGGATGGTCGTTCTCTTTTGCATTTAGTTTTCAAAATAACGTGAATGAGAAGAAAAAGTCAGGAATGAATATATATAAGGGTAAGGGTTGTGGGTGGCAATTCAAATTATACTCTTACGTAATTTGTTTTACCTAAAACCATTCTTTATCCCATTAATTATTATATTAGGCTCGGCCTTATTTAATTAATTTATGTCTCAATCCCCTTATTACTTAACATTTACATTAATCTATTTAGTTTATCTAATTAAATCTCCTGAATAATGTTATGAAAAATTAAGGGTGTTATGCATTGGAAAATTTGAAAATAGAATAAAAATTTAATGGAAAATAGAACAAAGGAACGCACTACCTGATCGACCTAGGAGGGGTGGTGATCGACCAAGATGGCTTGAGCAGTCGACCGTATGTATTGAAAAATCGAGATTTCCCTGACCTGTTTGAACGGCGATCACTAATTGCGGGTAAGGTGAGATCAGCATACGTGATGTTAGAGAAATATTTTCCAACCTAAATCAATGTCCTAAATTCATTCCAAATCCTTATAAGGTTAATTAGAACCAAACCCTTAAATCAATGAATAGTTTACTGCAACAAACTCTGTCAAATTTTTCCCTTTTCTCCATACCCTAAAACTCTTAAAATTAAAATAAAATCAACTTAGAAGAGTACAAGAAATTGTAGATAGGCGGAGCAAGCAGAGCTAGTATTCACAGAGGTGATTCTAAGGCAAAGCGAATAGAAAGGGCTTAGGCTTAAGGTGAGTGGGAACAATTTTAATTAGGTGATTATTCATAGTTAAATTGATCTATTCTCTATGATCTATGATTATGTTAGAAATCTTAAATTAAAAGCTTTAACCTGGATAGAATTTGAAATTACTGCAAATTAATAAACCTAATTTGATGCTAGCACACCTCTCTTGTAATTAAATTACAAAACCCTAAATTTATAAATCCTAAATTGGACAATTGGACATTGAAATTAGAATCTAGACTAGATAATTAGTAATTATGGTTCAACCAAAACAACGAACGACATGAATTAATCTGAAATTGACCATCGACAATGAAATTAACAAAACCCAAGTTTTTGCCTATGAACAGTCGACCCTGATCCCCAGTGGTCGACCGGTAGCAGTCAACTGGTTAGGGTTAGCGGTTAACCCGTATGTAGTATGCGTAGTTCGAATCTCAGGCTAAGGCCCAAGTTTATTAATAAAAATATGTAAAAACATTAATTGTTTAGGGGCCCATTTAATGGCAATTAGATGCATGTTATGACTTGTAAGGAAGCTAGTTCCCTAGGAGCGGATAGCAGGCCGTTGTTGAAAGAGTTAAGGATATGCCTTAAGGGAAATTATGCAATATGCTACATATATCTAAGTCGAGAACCAACCTTGTTCAAAATAAAAGGTGTTTTCTTTTTATTATATTTTGTATAATGTGTTAAATTGATTAATTAATTTAATTAAAGGTATATTTAATAGAAAATCCATAAATGGTACATTTTGTTATAGTAGTTATAAAGTGTTGCAACCGTGAGTAATTTATCATAATGAAAACAGATATACCATTTTAAATGTGCCTAGTCAAGATGTATTGAGACTAAATATCGATGTATCCATTGAGATTGGAGTATGTAATGGCAAGTGTTGGGCAGTGTATTAATCATGACTACTGGGGACACCTTGGGGTTACGTACTAATAGTTATTGGATAACTATGGATTGACTCATTCGATAGTTTACTGTTAGTTAATATAACTAAGGTCAAATAGAAAATATGGATGTGACTTATTTACGTAATTCTCTCGACTTGAGAATATTGTTGATCTTCAATATGAAAGCTCCGCCTTGATTATAGTCAAATCATAGCACAACGTCCATCAAGGGACTATAGTGGGTCAACTAGAAGTATTGAAAGTAAAGCACTATTCAAGAGAGGATCCGTCTCCTCAATTATAAGGGGTTAGTATCACGATCAACTCAAAGTCTCTGGCCAAAGTAGTTTGGTTAATATTGGATTTTTGACCAATACCAAATTTCATGAGTCCAAAGTGATATAGTTTTGACGAAGGTGTAAACAAATGTCATAACCGGGTAACGCTTAATAATATAAAATTTGGTTTTATCGAAACTAAGTAGTGATAAATTTAGCTTAAATGTCACACCACTTGCTAATTCATGTGTGAAAATCAACTTTCAAATAGTTCGATGTTAATCGCTAATCAAATTTACACCTAACGAGTCACACAACCAAGATGATGAACTCTCTTTAGACCAAATGATTTAACTAGTTTATAGCTCTAATGAAGTTATTAAATTTGTTAATATATATGAAACATTAATCATAAAATTTCGAATACGATTTGAGAAATAAATATTATTGTATATATTTATAATAGTTATAAATATATCGATCATTATACGATATCGACAAACAGTTATATTAGATTTAATTAATAATATTTATTTGGACTTAAATTGGCTATTAGCCCATGATATACAGATGCTAATTTCGGCAACAACATGTCTTATAGGGGCGGCTAAAAAGGCTAGAGAGGTTTTGAGATGGATGGCCTAGATCTAGTGAGAAATGGTACGGGATATGATCCACGTATCTCTTTATTTCATCAACTATATAAAGACCCTAACCCTACTAGCTTGAAAGAATTTGACCGCCTCTATTCGTTCATTCGTCGATTTCATTATCAAGGAGCTCCAATTAATTAACCTCAAATCAGTTCAAAAGGTGATAGATATTGGATAGCAAAAGGTCTACGGTTCAAGGATTAGCAATCCGCTGAATTGAGATGATTTCACGGGAGGGAGAATTCATCATTACAGGGTATGCTCTAAGGCATTAGTATTAGTATGTATCTACTATACTATATGATTTATAATTTCTAGATGAGATTATTCTATTCATATGTACACATCATTATTATATTGCTAGTTAGGTGAGATTCTTATATGTATCATCAATGTTGTCATATTAGATTGGTTAAATGTATGCATTAATTTAAATAATACATTACACACACACACACACACACACACACACATATTTGAAGAAGTGCACATCCAATTAAATTTTATTTAATTATTATCATTTTATTAATGTAAATGTATGTGTATTAAAGTACTACCTAATTTAAATTATATAACATGTATTAAATATATCAATATATCATGTTAATAGTTGAACTATATTTTATAAATGCATATCTACATAGATTATATTTTTGGTGGCTGCAAATTAAAATTTAATATTTATTTACTATTATCTAAATCAGTATACTAGTTAAATAAATCATATAAAATAAGTATCTTTCGAAAGTTTAATTTAATTTTTTTAATCATCACATAAATTCTCGACCAAAAACTAAAAATTTAAAACTCATTTTTTGTATTTTTTTTAAAATTAATTTAATAAACGATCGAAATCAATTAATTAATTGAAAATTGTTAAAATTTTGGAAATTTTTTTTATAACTTTAAAATATCATGCTTGATTATCTAAAAATTTAAAATTCAATTAATATAACGCAAAAATATTTTTTATTATTATTTTATTGTATTTTGAATAATTCATATATATATATATATGTATATATTTTAATATAATAAATTATAAATAATTTTTTTGTGCTATGCATTCGATCTAGAAAGGTTTAGAAATATATATTTTAAATACATAATTAGTGTATATATATACATATACATATTTAGATGTTATAAATATACTTATATATACAATAATTTTATAGTTCATACATACATACATACATACATATATACACACACACACACACATATGTCTATGTGTGTAAAATGATTTAAAAATTATATTATTTATATACATACATACATACATACATATATTTAATATTTAGTACAATGTATGTATATAAATCATTAATATTTTTGCATATAAATTATATATATACATATATATATATAGTTTTTAATATTTATATAAATAACAAGTTTACATACATACATATATTTGGATAGCATTTAATATATATAGGATGAGCCAATGTGTCTGTTGCGATGTCAACATTCATATATGAGCATGTTATACGTTGCACGGATTTGTTACACACACACACATATGTATATAATACATACGTGTACTATTATATTTAACTGAATATAAATTAAATGAAATTCTATCTACAATTTATAAATTCAAATGTAATAAGGGATTTTATTTAAATTAAACTTAGAATTGTTCTAAATAAATTAGACTTCATAGGCCCAATAGAAATCCAATAAGGGAATTTTTTTTTAAATACACTCATATCTTCCGCTGTGGGTTGGCCCAGTTCTAACAATGGTATCAAAGCTTAATAGCCTATATAGTCTAAATTAGTCATGTTAAGGATAATAATTAAGCCTACAAGCTAAAAGTTGTCCCTAATAGAAAATGCCCAAATTTGAATTGGGCCTTATGTTAATTTCAAAATTGTTTTGAAATTGAAAATAAAAGTTTTAAATTTAAAAGTTTTATAATAAGAAAAATATTATAAATGTCATAACGTAAATTTTCAAAATTACTTGAAAATTAAAACATAAAATTTTAAATTAAGAAGTTAAATTTAAAATAAGATATACAAATATTATAAAATTTATAGTACAATATAAATTCTCAAAATGTTTGAAAATAAATAATAATTTTAAAATTTTAAAATTTATCAATATGATAATCAAATAAATTAATTAAATAAATAAAGTAATAAATAAATATATATATGTATTATATATTATGATATATGTTATGTTATTTTAAAATGTTTAAAACAACATATGTATACATGTACGTATATGAATTGAATTTTGAATTAAAATAATTTAATTAAAACTATTAAATTAAATTAATTAATTAAATATTAATTAACTAAATTATTATACATACATATAAGATATAGTTGTAATATATGTGTAATACTATAAAGGTTATAGTATGTAATAAATATCCAATATAAATGTTATATTAAAATAATATAAAATTAATTAAAATGTTAATTAATTAAAAATTAATTAAATAAGATTTAATTATTATAATATTACATAAGACTATTATATAAGTAGTATGAAATGTAAAAGTCATATACTAACAAACCTTGTATAATATGAATGTATAAGCTAATGGTGGAACACTAAAGAAACCTTAATAGACATAAGGGATTAATACATACGTATTGTACGTATATCATGATTTTCGATGTATCCGACAATTGAATCACGAGAGCAATTCATAAGAATTATATTATTCCATAAGTTGATATCACTCAATATTAAATATTAAAGATCATGAATCTTCAATATAATGTTGTCCTCTACTATATATATATATATATATATTAATAAATTACTTACATACTCCTTAGTCACTGAGAAGACTCAAGTTGGAGATGTCATTTGTAGTATTATTAATATATTGAATATGCGAGGTAAGATAACTATATGTATTTGTTAAGCAGACTAAAGGTACATATACTATACCTTGGCCGTTGCAATATGGTAGTTAAGAGTGAATAATTTAGTTTTCGATTTTTTGAGCAGACTCAAGGTTGAAGTGGAATTAGGACAAGTTACCAAAGAGTTAGGGTTTGAATATGGTACAACCAACAAGGAGTTATCCATCACGTGGAGCTATGGCTTGTTGAGCAGACTCAAGGTTAGAATTCTAAGACGGATGAGTCGTAACACCTACTAGTGAAGTCGAAAGACTTCTATGTTTTGCTTTAGGGTTTAGGGAAACATAAAAGACTAGTGGGAGCCTTATTAGAAAAATAAAATGATAACATTTAACCTTTCTAATATTGTAACAATATATGTTATGTAATGTTATAATAATCTATATTGATAAATTTGTGCATTTAGTGGTCCAGTGGTTTCGACATAGTGGATGTGGCTACATTGTGTTGTAGTGGCACCGGATCGATTCCCAGCGGCCACAATAATGAGGCATAGTGCACGGCCACTTATAAAACCGGCTTAACCAAAGGTCAGGGCGACATAGTCTCCCTGTCCCCAAAGTTTAACGCAAGTCAATTTAGTTATTCCAATTATTAATAAACCATGGCGATTTGGAAAATGGCGACTGGCGATTTGGAAATTGCGTTTGCTCCTCCGTAACCCTCCTTCCTTCATTTGCAGTTCGCCGCCCCTTTCCCCTTTCTCTCTCCTCTGTTTTTCCCTTCGCCCTTCTTTCTTTTCTCGCTTTTTGTTCCTGCTTTCGCGTTCAACTATTATGTCTTCAGATCTGCCTAGTGGATCTTGTGCGTTTGTGGGCGCTGCTCCTTCGAATTGCGTAGATGCTTTGCCTCTTGCTGAGTGTGTTTCCTCTATGCAAACGACTGGATTATTGTCCGACAACCCTTCTTTGGTCTCGAATACACCATCTTTGCTCGGCCCAATTCCTTATACGGGTAAGTCCTCCTTATCAGCGTTCTTAGCTGCTTCTCCCTCATCAGCTTGGACGTCTTTGAAGGTGCGTCTTCCGGAACTGTCTGGGTTGGAAGAAAGTGTTGTGTCACCTGTTGGTCTTGACTGTAAATTGGATAAAGTGGTGGCAATGGCTGATGTAAATGATAATGAATCATGCCAAACGTTGGTGTCTTCTGTTTGTGTGGTTGATGCTGGTAACAGTATTGTTACTGGATCGGGAGGTAATGCTAATACTGGGGCTATATTCGGTGGCACATCAACTGTTCGATGTTTTGACAATGTCAGTGTTCCCAAGCCTGTGGTTTCTCATGAACTGCATGTCCCTCCGCTGTCTCGGCCTGCTACTAGTTGGTCTTCTTTGTTTACCAAGCTACCATGTAACGCTGGTATTCACTCACCACGTCGTTTTGAAGTAGTTGAGAATGAGGGATTGATGGTTCCTCCGTTGGAAGTGATTGAGGCCGGAGTGACTTTTTGGAAAGACCATTTGGTTGGTTTCTTTCTTGATTCAAATCCTCCCTATCATGTAGTCAAGTCGAGGTGCAATATGGTTTGGAAGCCTAGAGGTGGTTTGTCAGTCCATTATGATAATGAAATGTTCTTTTTTAAATTTGCGCGTAGTGATGAAAGGCAACGAATTTTGGAAGCTGATCCTCTACTTATTGATGGTAAACCTTTCATAATCACAACATGGAGTCCTTCTGTGGATCGTGCGAAGGAACAAGTTTTGTCTATTCCTGTCTGGGCCCATTTTTCTCATATTCCTTCTGTTCTCCAGCCTCTTATCGGGATTGACTGGCTAGCTGGCCTGGTTGGTAAGGTAATATGTTATGATACTAATACTGTGGCTAGAAAGAAGCTTGTTTATGCCAAAGCTCTTATTGAGATCACTCCTGACAAACCTTTGCCTATGGTATTAAAAGTCAAGCTTGATGAGAGCCATGTTGCTGAAGTCAGAGTTCGCTATAGTTGGAAACCTGAGATTTGTGATTCTTGTCAGTCCTTTGGTCATTGTGCTGTATCCTGTCCTGGTCTTGTTGTCCCCTTTTCTGGCCGGACGCCTCTTCCTCGTCCTCCTGTTCGTATGTGGGTTAGGAAGATTGCTATTTCTCCTGATCATTTATCTGTTGCGCCTCTAGCTCCTGATATTGTCCCTCCTATTGTGGATCCACCTGCTGCCTTGTTGGATTGTGTTGCTCTTTCCGGGTCTGTGACGTTTTCACTTCCAGCCTCTGATTCCCCTCCTTCTTCCCTGGAGGTGGATCCTTCTGCTTCCGCTTCTGATATCATTTCCTGGTTCTCGGATGAGCGTGCTTGGGTTCACTCTCCCTCTGATATGAGATATTCTCCTGAGAGGGACGTTTTCTATGCCTTTATTAGTGATTCTGGTGACGAGAGTAGATATCTTTTGTATCATATTGTGGGTGAAGGTTTGTGCCTCATTACGGATGGTGAGTTAGGGGAGGAGAACAAAAGTAAGTTTTATGATGTCACTTGGGATAGGAAATTTCTTTACTCGCCTGGTTCAGTTGGTTATGATCCTTTGTTGGCAACTCTTTTCGCTAGGTATTCGCATGTTATTGGACCTTCGGCGGTTGATGGACGACATTATTCTTCCTCTCCCGAGGAAGACTAGTTTATGCTGTATTAGTAGTTTAGGCTTTTTTGTCTAACTCCTGCTCTTTAATTTATTTTCTTTTCTATCCTTCTTAGTTGCTCTGTGCATGTGCAGAGCACCTGTTCTCCCATTTTTTATATACAGTGGCACGGCCCACTCTAAAGCCGGCTAGCTTTGCTAAAATAAAATTAAAAAAATTATCAATTAAAATATACAAATGAACAAAATTGAAGATTGACAAATAGAAATATAATATATATATATATATATACTTATGATTAATACTTCATACATGTTGTTTTCTATACACATGCAAGTACCTAATTTTACAACTACTTAATACATTCATAATTTGGTCGCCTTACATGTTTATTTGGTCAAGACTGTGTATTTAGTTCTATGAGTTTTGAACTAAAAAGTGATACAAGGCTATGGATATCTAATCCATATACTATTACATATAAGTATCAAATGGTGAATAGTCATATTTCATATTGTACGATACTTCGATGAAATTCGTTCATCCAAAATAAGAAAATAAACCACAGTGTGAGATTGAATATTCAATTTGATTGAGTACGATAAAGATCGCATTATGTTAAAAGTAACACAAGACCAAAACTACAATACAGATCTAAATCGATTGCTTATATGTTAGTTTAATCAGTTCATGCAAAGTAACATATTTGATGTCCTTAAATGTTAAGGATGTTCGAGTGCACTTTTATAAAGAGTTCGTCATGATATTGTAATAAGTGTTTACTTTTGAATGGTTCGACCATTTAGAAAGAAAAATGGATGTACAAAAGTAGATACGATTTAAAGGTACAGTTGGGTTGAAGAGAATGAATGTCACTTATGCTTCATAAAGAAACATCAGAAACGAGAAATGTAAATTAATAATTGACACTTAATATTGGAAAAAAATACAATTTCTATTCAGAATTATATTTTCATATGGAAATTTTTTTCTTTAAGAATTTGTTTCATTGAGTTCAAGACATTTGACCAAAGAACTCTCCATTGTAAACTAGTTGCAGTATATAAATATATAATCTATATTAAGTGAATGATGGACCTCCAAATTTAAGATGCTATTATAGTAATGGTGGAAATAGTGGAAGCATGCCATATATCACTTATTGATTGCATCAAATTACAAAAATTATTTTCATTAAACATACCGAACATTGTATGCAATCGTAAGTCTATTAATACCAAAATGGTTCCATATACATTGTTATATTTAATGATGAGTTATCACCGACATGGACATATTTACTTAGTGTACATGCAGTATGTCTGTGACGCCCCACCTCTATACCCATGCTAGCCAAGGACACTACAGGGTAATGCCGTCAACTAACACGGAGAATAAGGTTGGTTAGGAGCGACCATCTATAGCCTTGCTCTAACTATCTATTGAATACATCGACAATAAACATACCAAGCAGGTCGACATACCCAATGAATACTTAAAACAAAATCATAGGTGGTTGAAGGATCTATCAGAACTGAATATAACAACTCAAATGTAATATACATCACAGAACAGTAGATCATCATATACACATATACTAATACATAACAGAGTTTGCAAAATAATACATGTCAAGTGGTATAGCAAACCACAATATACAGACGAGTCAAAAGAATACATAACAGAGTTACTACAAAAATGGGACTACACAAAAAGCTATGACAAAAAGAAGCTAGCAGAGTAGTCCATGCGGAAGCAAAATAGGCTAAGTCCAAAAGCACCTAACCTGAAACATCTCGGTCTGACCCGAGTATAAAATACACGGGTCAGTCTAGCTAAACAAATCAGTTAGATAAACTGAACAACAATAAACCTACAAGGTTACAAGGTATAACAAATATCTCTAAAGGAGATAACACAATCATCTAACAGAAGATGAATCATATGATAACAAGCCTCATATCATCGGCAACATATAGAAACAAAGGATAAGAATATCCCAAAGCAAGCCAAAAGGCAATAACAAATACCAATAAGGTATACAAGTTCCGCAAGGTAAATGCTACGCATCATGCGGCTCATAATGACCAACATCGAAGGGCGATACCTAAGGAATATACATATGAATGAAACATCTGAAAAATTGCTCGAGCTCAGTACTCTATAAATAAGGATCCATGAGCCCGAAGACTCCAAACCCAATATCACCCATGCGGCTCATAACGACCAACATCGGAAGCGATACTAAAGGGCAGCCCAATATCACCCATGCGGCTCATAACGACCAACATCGGAAGCGATACTAAAGGGCAACAAACCCGAAGGCAACAAACCGTAGTGATGAAGGTCAGAGACCCAGTACCGGACACCACTAACTGGCGGAATGTGTCACAACTCTCGAAGAGGAATCCAAAAAGTGTTAACCTATGTCCCATAACCACTCGTTCGCACTAAACGATTTACTATCCGTCAGTCACTTTCACACTCAAAGCAGTACAAAGTTTACCACATGTCATCGATAAACCAAACCCGAAGGTCAAAACGATCAATTGAATAGGTCGGGAATTAATCGGAAGGATAAACGCATAGATTCATGGTCCGTGTTTTGCCCAACCATTTAACCACCCTTCCACTTCGCTCGAAGTGCGAAAGTGTGTGTTTTAAATAGAATTTTATAAATTGGAGAAACGAGCTTTTAAATGTGATTCGAGAGATTATTTTATAAGAACCCATGGATGAGGGAAAGAATAAGTTATCAAAGTCAAAGATGCAATAACAACTACTAAAAAGCAACTTGAATCGATAAAATTTGGAAAACCAATCAAAATACGCAAAAATGGGCAAAACAGGCAAAACATGAGCAGGCCGGTCGACCGAATACAGGGCTCGGTCGCTGGCCAGATGCAGGAAATAAAACATGGCTCGGGGTAGCAGGTCGGTCGACCGGCTACGGGGCTCGGTTGGCCGAACCTGATGGTTTGCAATTCCTGCCCTTTTTCAATGAAATGCAAGTTCTTCCAAAACGCGACCGTTCGAGCAATGGAGTTAAGGAGCCTTAGCCAATAGATACCCCAGCTCCATTAACTCTCCGATTCGCTACCAAAAACATGTTCAAATATCAAAGCTAGGATTTTAAAGAATTGAACCCAAACACTAAAAATTTAGATATTCACCAATTCAATCCAAACCAAAAGCAAGTGCATATAAACAAGGTGTTAGGAATTCATCCCAACAACAATGAAATCAAGAGAAGTAGATGTGAGTTCAAAACTCACCTTTTACCCAAACAAAGAAGAAGAAGAAGCTCAACAACAAGGAGAAGACCAACAAAACTCTACTTCAACTCAACAAGCTTCAATCTAAGAATAAAACACATATTTTCCAATTTAGGTTTAGGAAATTTTCTGAAATTGAAGAAGAAAGAGTTGGAGAAGATGAAGATGAGGCCTACCTATCCTTCTCTTTGAATTTCAAGCAAGAATTTGGAGTTTGCAAATGGAATTAGGACTTACAATTTCTATTTCCTCTTCCCTTCCACCATTTTTAGTTTAGCTTAAGAAATGAAAATGAAATGAAGATGAACGAAGAGAAGGGGTTGAGTTAGAGTATTAGTTAAGCTAGTGGGCTGAACCCAAATCCAAAACCCAATAGAAAAAAGGGTCAAAATTTCACAAACTCCAAACATATCAAAGATTATACTCAAAAAGATCGCAAACACCATTTTGGAACCAATGGAGGTAGTTTCGAGCTCCAATTCGGCCGTTTGCAAAAGGTAATATTTCGGACCTAAATCCGACTAACGACGCTATATTTAAATAAAATATTTAAATATAAAATCGTTAAATATGCGGGTTGTTACAGATCTCCCCTCCTTACAAAATTGCGTCCCCGCAATTCCTAGAGACTATATTTGTAACAACTACATACATACAACGTTTAAAAGAAAGAGGAAATAAGCTTGAGATGAAAAGACTTACTCACTGTTCACAAGCTAAGATAGAAAACCCGGATAAGATCGCTCGATAAACTCTCTGGTTTCCCAAGTACAGTCATTGGGATTAGCGGACCATTGAACTTTAACGAGCGGCACGTCCTTGTTTCGAAGGTGTCGCACCTCCGTGTCAAGCACGCGAATAGGTTGCTGTACAGTAGATAAGTCCGGTGAGATCTCAAGCTCTTGCAAATCAGGAGAAGTAATAACAGAATCCGACTCCCGAAGACACTTCCGAAGTTGCGAGACGTGAAACACGTCATGAATGCCAGATAAATGAGCTGGAAGTGAAACTCTATAAGCCACAGGGCCAATACGTTCAGTAATAGAAAATGGTCCTATAAAGCGAGGAGCCAATTTCCCAGTCGTACTGAAACGCATAACCCCCTTCAAAGGAGAAACACGAATAAAAACAAGATCGCCGATCGAGAACTCGAGAGGCTTCCTACGGCTGTCAGCGTAGGATTTCTGGCGACTCTGTGCCTCTTTCATTCTCAACCGGATAAGATCAATCTTTTCGAAAGAATGACGAACAAAATCCGGACCAAGAATAAGCTTCTCCCCAGATTCCAACCAACATGAAGGAGATCGACATGGCCTTCCGTATAAAGCTTCGAAAGGTGCCATACCGATACTAGACTGAAAACTATTATTGTAGGAGAATTCTACAAGAGGTAGATGATCCTCCCAACTACTACCGAAATCAAAAATACAAATACGGAGAAGATCTTCCAAGATACGTTCACCCGTTCAGTCTGCCCATCAGACTGCGGATGATAAGCTGTAGAAAAATTAAGCTTTGTTCCCAAAGCTTGCTGAAGACTCTTCCAAAAATGACTCGTGAATAAAGGATCACGGTCACTCACAATAGAACTAGAAACACCGTGAAATCTCACGATTTCCTTGACATACAACTTAGCCAAATGCGAAGCAGTTCTATTAGACTTAATAGGGACAAAATGAGCAAACTTGGTGAGGCGATCAACAATAACCCAGATACTAGAATGGCCTGATCTCGAACGAGGTAGACCGTCAATGAAATCCATAGAAATCTGATCCCATTTCCATAATGGAATCTCTAGAGGCTGAAGAAGACCAGAAGGACGCTGATGTTCGGCCTTAAAACGTTGACAAGTTATGTAATTACTCACATAACTCGCCACATCGCGCTTCATGCCTTCCCAATAATAGAGACGACGCATATCGGCATACATCTTACTACTACCAGGATGAATGGTATACTTAGAACGGTGACAATCATCAAGAATGTCATGCCTAAGTGCAAAATCAGAAGGCACAAAAAGATGGTTCTTCTTGCGAAGACACCCATGAGAATCAATGCTAAAATCCCGCAACGCCTCATCACAGGATCCAGACTCACAAAGCTGAATAAGATACAATAAATCAGGATCACACCGTTGAGCATCGGCAATACGATCCAATAAAATAGGTCGAGCTCCCAAACTAAATAATAGAATAGGAGAATCATAAGATGAACCTCGATCACGAATTTCACAAAAAGATAGAGTCTCAAGAACATCCCATTCGGCAAGCATCATAGAAATAACAGCCGAATGTTTGCGACTAAGCGCATCTGCAACACGATTACCCTTACCAGGGGTATATTGGATATCAAAGTCATAGGAGGCAAGAAACTCGAGCCAACGTTGTTGTCTCATATTGAGTTCCTTCTGAGTAAACAAATACTTCAAAGATTTATGATCGGTATAGAGAATGAAGCGCTCGCCTAATAAGTAGTGTCGCCAAATCTTCAAGGCAAAGACAATGGCGGCAAGCTCAAGATCATGAGTGGCATAGCGAACTTCATTCGGACGCAGTTGCCTAGAAGCATAAGCAACTACCCGATCCTTCTGCATAAGAACAGCACCGAGACCACTACCACAAGCATCGGTGTAGACAACCAAATCATGATTCCCCTCGGGAACCACAAGAATAGGAGCATTAGTGAGAAGTTCCTTCAATAACAGAAAGGAAGCTTCACACTTGTCGGGCCAATCAAAATGAATGCCTTTCCGAGTAAGGCAAGTGAGAGGAAGCACAATACGGGAAAAATCCTTAATGAACCGACGGTAATAACCCGCCAATTCCAGGAAACTACGAATCTCATGCACATTCTCAGGCCTCTTCCAATTCTGGATGGCTTCGATCTTTGAGGGATCGACAGAAATGCCATCGGAAGATACAACATGGCCTAAGAAATTAACCTTATTCTCCCAAAAGTGGCACTTGGAGAATTTGGCTCTAAGCTGATGACGACGAAGAGTACTCAAGACAATTCTCAAGTGATTAGCATGCTCGGCTTCAAACTTAGAATAAATAAGGATATCATCAATGAAGACAAGGACGAACTTATCGAGATATTCCCGGAATACTCGATTCATTAGATCTACAAAGAAAGCAGGAGCATTCGTCAAACCGAACGACATAACGAGCCACTCGAAAGAACCATATCGAGTGCGGAAAGCGGTAAGAGGTATGCTATCCTCCGCGACTCGTAACTAATGAAAACCTGTGGCAAGGTCTAGCTGAGAAAATACCTTAGCACCACTCAATAAATCAAACATATCATCGATCCTAGGCAATGGATACCTATTCCTGATGGTTAACTCGTTAAGCTTGCGATAGTCAATGCAAAGCCTAAGAGTTCCATCGGACTTCTTCACGAAGACGACCGCGGATCCCCACGGAGAAAAACTGGACCGAATCAACTGCTTGGACTCTAGCCCTAAAAGCTGCTTCTTGAGTTCCTCACTTTCCTTTGTAGACATCCTCGTAGGAGGACGACTAACTGGCTGCGTGCCTGGAATGAGATCAATGTGGAACTCAATTGCCCTCTTGGGTGGCAAACCCGAAACAGGCTCAAAAACATCAGAAAAGTCACAAGCAATAGGAATACGAGATATATCATCACCATCTCGCGAATCAAGAGAATATAAGGCCATCTCAGAATTATCCACATCCCCAAGAACAAGAGATAGCTGAGTAGGCGAATCCGGATGTCGAAGATATATAATCCTCTCCGAACAAATAATCCTGGCATCGTATCTCACTAGCCAGTCCATACCCAAAATCATATCAAATCCCGGACAAGAAATAACGTGCAGATTCGCACGAAAAGAAAAACCACATAAAACAATCTCAACATCATCACAAAGCAAGCTACGGGTCGCGGATCCTCCAATAGGATTCGCAATCCTTAAAGAAGTAACCATACAAGAAACATCCAAAGATAAATCATCAACGAGCTTCTTCGATACGAAGGAATGTGAAGCACCCATATCGAAAAGAACACGAATACTATGATCACAAAATAAAATAGAACCTTCCAAAATAGATGGAGATATACCTTTGGGCTGAGAGGGACCTTCAAAAGCCTTAGCAGCATAAAGCCTGCTAGACTTGGCACCAACCAGAACAGTAGGGCAAGCTGAAACATGATGACCTTCCTTCTTACAATAATGGCAGAAGAGAGGCTTAGGACAAGCTCGAATAATATGATCCGGAGAACCACAATTGAAACACTTTCGAAAGAAAGGTGTTCCGGAAGACTGAGGCTGAGAGCTAGGACCACCAGTCTTCTTCTTCTTAGAAGGAAAAGGCCTGGACTTCTGAATTGGAAACGGCCTCTTGTTGGGGTTCTTGGAAATCTCAACATCAACATCACTATCACACTCCTTCTCGACGGTCTCGAGATGAAGTGCCGAATCAACCAACTCCTCAAAAGAAAGCTTAAGTTGGAGCAACAAAGATTTCTTAAGATATTTCTTAAGACCAGAAACAAACTTCAAATTCTTCTTATAAGAAGTGCTGATGAATTCAAGACCATACTTAGATAAAGCCTCGAATGATGCAACATACTTAGAAACAGAAGATTTCCCTTGCTTCAACTCAAGGAAGCGACGGGTCAATAAAACTTTTTCAGATTCAGGAACGAACTTGAGTTCAAATCGCTCCCGAAACTGAGTCCAAGAAAGAGTAGACTCATCAATTTCGGCTATAAGAAGCTCATACCAATCAAGGGCACACTCTTGTAATAAACTAGAAGTTACAAGAACTCTATCATGGTTAGAAAGATCCATATGAGAGAAGATACGCTCGCATGTGCGAAACCAAGCTTGGACTTCAAGAACAGACTCGGAGCCTTTAAACGGCTTTCCTCCAAGATGAGCAAAATCACTGCATTGGCGTGCAAAGGCAGACTTACGAGGTGGAGACACTCGAGGAGGAACTGGAGGCTGAGTGCTCCTAAACAACTCCATAAACTGATCGGCAGACATATAAACGCCATTCGGATGTGTGCCACTGGATTGCCCAGCATCTGAACGTCGTCCCCTGCCTCTTCCAGCCATACGCTGAAAGTAAGATAAGAACAAGATTATTCACAAGGTAGATATTGCAATATGGAATACTACGGAATAGAAATGCATTCCTAGACGTATTCCCAAACACTATCTAACCTTGATGGAATAAAGAGACACGATGACTCAAAGATTCGTATTACTTATACACTTTGATGTACCGTAATATGTGCTCTATTCTGTGCTTATCATATTTTGTTCTGAACTCAGCTCTGATACCACGCTGTGACGCCCCACCTCTATGCCCATGCTAGCCAAGGACACTATAGGGTAATGCCGTCAACTAACACGGAGAATAAGGATGGTTAGGAGCGACCATCTATAGCCTTGCTCTAACTATCTATTGAATACATCGACAATAAACATACCAAGCAGGTCGGCATACCTACTGAATACTTAAAACAAAACCATAGGTGGTTGAAGGATCTATCAGAATAGAATATAACAACTCAAATGTAATATACATCACAGAACAGTAGATCATCATATACACATATACTGATACATAGCAGAGTTTACAAAATAATACATGTCAAGTGGTATAGCAAACCACAATATACAGACGAGTCAAAAGAATACATAACAGAGTTACTACAAAAATTGGACTACACAAAAAGATATGACAAAAAGAAGCTAGCGGAGTAGTCCATGCGGAAGCAAAATAGGCTAAGTCCAAAAGCACCTAACCTGAAACATCTCGGTCTGACCCGAGAATAAAATATACGGGTCAGTCTAGCTAAACAAATCAGTTAGATAAACTGAACAACAATAAACCTGCAAGGTTACAAGGTATAACAAATATCTCTAAAGGAGATAACACAATCATCTAACAAAAGATGAATCATATGATAACAAGCCTCATATCATCGGCAACATATAGAAACAAAGGATAAGAATATCCCAAAGCAAGCCAAAAGGCAATAACAAATACCAATAAGGTATACAAGTTCCGCAAGGTAAATGCTACGCATCATGCGGCTCATAATGACAAACATCGAAGGGCGATACCTAGGGAATATACATATGAATGAAACATCAGAAAAATTGCTCGAGCTCAGTATTGTATAAACAAGGATCCATGAGCCCGAAGACTCTAAACCCAATATCACCCATGCGGTTCATAACGACCAACATCGGAAGCGATACTAAAGGGCAACTCAATATCACCTATGCAGCTCATAACGACCAACATCGGAAGCGATACTAAAGGGCAACAAACCCGAAGGCACAAACACGAAGGCACATACCCGAAGGCAACAAACCGTAGTGGTGAAGGTCAGAGACCTAGTACTGGACACCACTAACTGGCGGAATGTGTCACAACTCTCGAAGAGGAATTCGAAAAGTGTTAACGTATGTCCCATAACCACTCGTTCGCACTAAACGATTTACTATCCGTCAGTCACTTTCACACTCAAAGCAGTACAAAGTTTACCTCATGTCATCGATAAACCAAACTCGAAGGTCAAAACGATCAATTGAATAGGTCGGGGATTAATCGGAAGGATAAATGCACAGATTCATGGTCCGTGTTTTGCCCAACCATTTAACCACCCTTCCACTTCGCTCGAAGTGCGAAAGTGTGTGTTTTAAATAGAATTTTATAAATTGGAGAAACGAGCTTTTAAATGCGATTCGAGAAATTATTTTATAAAAACCCGTGGATGAGGTCAAGAATAAGTTATCAAAGTCAAAGATGCAATAACAACTACTAAAAATCAACTTGAATCGATAAAATTTGGAAAACCAATCAAAATACGCAAAAATAGGCAAAACAGGCAAAACATGAGCAGGTCGGTCGACCGAATACAGGGCTCGATCGGCTGGCCAGATGCAGGAAATAAAACATGGCTCGGGGTAGCAGGTCGGTCGACCGGTTACAGGGCTCGGTCGGCCGAACTTGATGGTTTGCAATTCCTGCCCTTTTTCAATGAAATGCAAGTTCTTCCAAAACGCGACCGTTCGAGCAATGGAGTTAAGGAGCCTTAGCCAATAGATACCCCAGCTCCATTAACTCTCCGATTCGCTACCAAAAACATGTTCAAATATCAAAGCTAGGATCTTTAAAGAATTGAACCCAAACACTAAAAATTTGGATATTCACCAATTCAATCCAAACCAAAAGCAAGTGCATATAAATAAGGTGTTAGGAATTCATACCCAACAACAATGAAATCAAGAGAAGTAGATGTGAGTTCAAAACTCACCTTTTACCCAAACAAAGAAGAAGAAGAAGCTCAACAACAAGGAGAAGACCAACAAAACTCTACTTCAACTCAACAAGCTTCAATCTAAGAATAAAACACATATTTCCTAATTTAGGTTTAGGAAATTTTTTGAAATTGAAGAAGAAAGAGTTGGAGAAGATGAAGAGGAGGCCTACCTATCCTTCTCTTTGAATTTCAAGCAAGAATTTGGAGTTTGCAAATGGAATTAGGGCTTACAATTTCTATTTCCTCTTCCCTTCCACCATTTTCAGTTTAGCTTAAGAAATGAAGATGAAATGAAGATGAATGAAGAGAAGGGGTTGAGTTAGAGTATTAGTTAAGCTAGTGGGCTGAACCCAAACCTAAAACCCAATAGAAAAAAGGGTCAAAATTTCACGAACTCCAATCATATCAAAGATTATACTCAAAAAGATCACAAACACCATTTTGGAACCAATGGAGGTAGTTTCGAGCTCCAATTCGGCCGTTTGCAAAAAGTAACATTTCGGACCTAAATCCGACTAACGAAGCTATATTTAAATAAAATATTTAAATATAAAATCGTTAAATATGCGGGTTGTTAAAATGTGTATGGTAAAATCATGGAATATAAAACAGAAGTAAATAAAATAACTTGCAATAAAATAAAATGATTCGATCTGATCGAATAGATGAGTTTACTGGAAAGAGTACCAAACGTATCTAAAAATGAATAAAGATTCAACCTCAAAAGTGACTCTTCCCTATGATACATAATGATGTATCAATAAGGGGTAATTAAACTTTGTTGGACAAAGCATGATTAATTGTGAGTGAAGTTGAGTTTACTTCTTTAAACAAGGTTATCTACTTAAGAGTAGTACATAAGGTTAATATTATTTCATCTAGATGATGGTTTATAAAATTGTACAAGATAAGGGTTTGTAAGAAACCTCATTATAACCAAGGCCAAGGATAAGTTGTGCGAGTCGAAATTCTACACATAATAATTGTCCGTGAGGGATCTTGTGTGAATCTTCCCAAAAGGAGTTTGGGAAAGAATGTCATTGGATGATATATTTATGTTTTGAACATAAGTTTTGTAAATTAAAATCATATCGGTCTTATAAATAAGGAAATTCATAAAATATTTATGAATACCTATTCCGTTTGCACTAAGAAACACTTGTTGTTTCGAGAAGTACCAACTTTATAGTAAAGAAGTTTCTTTGAGAAATTATTGGTAGTAAATAGAATTGGATAAGATCCAAAGATAAAATTAAATACATGAGATAAAATGAAATTAGAACACATCACATTAGAGTGTCGAGAAACCATGAATTTCTTATCAATGTTGAAAATATATAATCCTCGCTTGTTTAATTAAACCATTAAAAGTGTTGACTCTGTGATTTGATATGATGCGCAGATCCAAAATAGATTCCAAGTACATAACCAAAATATGATTTTGGTAGATATACCAGAAAGGGATATGATCCACCAACCACGAATGTTTTTTTTCAAGAGTAAGACTAATCCAGTTGGAATATAGTGAGCAACATTGATAAGAATAACATTACAAAATTCAATTGCTGAAATTATCATTATAGATTCAATATTCAACATGCTCAAGTTAATTTGGATTTACTCGCAAAAGTATCATTTGGTATGATTTATGTTTTGGTATATATGTATTGAAATAGAAAATTCTAAATAGTGATTTAGAGTAAGCAGTTTACACATAATAACCAAAAATGTCTCGAAGTCAGTAGAAGCGATAATGAATTTGTGAGTTCTTGGATATGATCCAAGAAATGATAGAAAGTATGTTTTTATAAGCATTGAAATTGAATAAATATTTTGATAGAAATATCAAATAGTTATTGTCAATCAAAATGCAGAGGAAGCGTGTGTTATAAGAAAGAACGTTAAAAGGTACATTGATATTTCTAAAAATGTAAGTAAATAACACATTACTAATTTTTAACGATGTACTTGCATTAAAATCGATATTAGTTATTTTAGTACTCAATGTCGAATTTGTAAATGATGTCTTTTGTGGTAAGAATAAAAGATACAAGATATGTCCCAAATCGATATGCAGTGACACCTTATTAAAATGTTTAATACAGACATGTATGATAGATTCTTTATGTGTTGGCGATAAGAATTATCATATATTTTATGTTGTCTACAATATCATGATTTTTTTATATATTTGATACATGGAACAAATATCAAATCCAAATTGATATAACTTAATGGTTATTTGAGGTGCTCTCGTGTATTTAAGAGAATTGTTTGCAGAAACAACAAGTTACTTATGAAGGATGTTTGAACTCAAACTTCCATAAGTGATATTGAATAAAATATGTCAATAATAAAATTCAAGTTAAGAAGTTTTAAGTTGAAAATTTTCAAAATAAAAGCGAATGTGACCGATTCAACGAAAATGCAAAGTACATCGCCTTGAATAGCCCCGCAATAAAAGCGATGTATATAAATATAAGTGCACAAGTTTATAACTTAGCTGAAGGTGATTCCAAATTTGAGAATCCCATGGCATTTTTATATGATAAAAAAACCACGATAAAGTTTCTAACAGAACTTAGAGCTCACTGGAAGTCAAGAGACATACTCTAAATTATTCCACATGATAAAGGTAGTTTATAAGTATCGGAGAGAGTTTCTTTACATAGTAGATAATTGACATAATAGCATACCCGTTCACTGGGGGACTGGCCAAATTGGTTTTGAGAAAACCAATTGGAGAAGTTTGAATAATATTCCCTAATTTACCCCAAGTGCAAGTTTGAGATTAATATTGTTAGGGGTATGCCCTAGGGGCAATTATGTAATTTCTTTACATATATCTAACACGATAATCAATTTTATTAAAATAAAAGGTGTTTTCTTTATATTAGATACTTGACATAATGTGTTATATTAATTTAATAAGAGTATATTATGAAAATTTAAAAATGCTATGTTTTGTGGTAGTAGTTACAAAGTGTTGTAACCGTGAGTAATTTATCACATTGAAAACAAATATACAATTTTTATTGTTCCTAGTCAAGATGCATTGAGACTGAATATCGATTTATTTGTTGAGACTAGAGTATATAACGCTCTCTAAATGTTGGGTAGTGTATCATTTATTATTGTTGGGGATACCTAGGGTTACATATTGATAGTTATTGGATTGCTATGGAATGACTCACTTGATAGTTTTCTGTTGGTTAATATAACTAAGGTCAGATAGAAAATGTTAATGTGACTGATTTGCATAATTCTCTTGATTTGAGAATACCGTGGATCTTCAATATAAAAGCTCCACCTAAATTATCATGGCGCATTGTCGATTGAGTGACTATAGTTGGGTCGAGTGGAAGTGAAGCACTATTCAAGAGAGGATTCATCTCCTCGGTTATATGGGATTAGTATTACGGTCAATCCATGTCAATTCAAAGTCAAAATGTCTGACCAGAGTATTTTGGTTAATAATAATTGTTATTATTGAATCAAGGACTTTGTCTTTGGAATATAGAGTTGAACATGGATGATATTGGAATTTTGACCATTACTAAATTTCGTAAGTCCAAAATAATATAATTTTAACCAAGAGAATTAATGTAAATAACTGTCACAACCAAGTAGTGCTTAATGATATAAAAATTTATTTTACTAAAACTAAATAAGTGATAAATTTTGTTAAAATGTCACACCACCTGCTAAGAGACATATGAACATTAACATTCGAATAGTTCGATGTTAATCGCTGATTACACCTGATGAGTCACACAATCGAAAAAGTGAATTCTATTTAGACCAAATGATTTGATTAGTTTATAATTTTTATAAATTAATTAAATTAGTTAATATTTATGAAATATTAATTATAAAATTTTGAATATTATTTGAGAAATAAATATCATTGTATATATTTATACTAGTTATAAATATATTGATTGATATGTAATATCGATTAGCAATTAAATTAGATTTAATTAATAATATTTATTTAAGCTTAAATGGGCTATTAGCCTATGATGTTAAGATGTTAATTTCGGCAGCAACATGTCTTATAAGAGGGGGATAAAAAGACGAGAGAGGTTTTGAGATGGATGGTCTAGATCTAGTGAAAAATGGTATGAAATATAATCCATATATTTCTCTATTTCATCCACTATACAAAGACCCTAACTCTAATTTCTTGAGAAGCTTTTGGCCGCTACTATTCCTCCAATTTCTGGTCGATTTCATCATCAAGGTGCTCCAACAAATTCATCTCAAATCAATACGAAAGGTGATAACTATTGGATAGCTAAAGGTCTACGCTCAAGGATTATCAATCAACCGAATCGAGAAGATTTCAAAGCAAAGAGAATTCATCATTACAAAGTGTGCTCTAAGGCATTAGTATTAGGTATGTATTTACTATACTATATGATTTATAATTCCTGGATAACAATATATTGTTCATATATATATATATATATATATCATTATTATATTGCTAGTTAGGTGAGATTCTTATATGTACCATCAATGTTGTCACATATTGGCTTGGTTATATGTATGTTTTAATTTAATAAAAATACATTATATATATTCAAGTGTGCAGCCGATTAAATTTATTTTAATTATTGTTATTTAATTTTTATATATATATATATATATATTCTACGAACTTGATAATATGACTTGTATTTAATTATATCATCATGTCCTGTTAATAGTTGAACCGATAATTTATAAATGCAGATCTATATAGATTATATTTTTTGGTAGGTGCATATTAATTTTAAATACTTATTTACTATTATTTAATATTATTTAAATCAATATACTAATTAATAAATCGTATAAATAAAACATGTTTCAGAAATTAAATTTTAAATTTTCTAATTTTTTTTATCATTATATAAACTCTCGATCAAAATTTATAATTTAAAAATCATATTATATATTTTTAAAGTATTAATTTTATAAACGGTCGAAATCAATAAATTAATTAAAAATATTGTTTTGGGTTAGAAAATTCTAGAAATTTTTTTGTAGCTTTAGAAATATCATGCTTGATTTTGTAAAAATTAAAAATTCGAATAATATAACATGAATTTTTTTTATTATTTTCTTTTAAATAATTAATTTATGTATATGCACATATTTGCAATAAAATATAAATAATTTTTTTCATGCTGTGCGTATGATTTGGAAAGATTTAAAAAATACGTTCTTTTAAAATACATAATTGATATGCGTACATATATATACATACATGCATACACACACACATACATATACATATTTAGATATTATAAAAATACATACATACATATATATATATAATAATAATTTTATTGCTGTAATTGACATATATATATATGTATATGTATATGTGTAAATTAAAAAAACTATATTAATTATATGCAAACATATATGTATGTATGTATCTATCTATTTAATATCTAATGTAATGGTATGTATATCATCAATATTTTTACATATAAATTATACACACACACATATGTACATATATATACACATAGTTTTTAATATTTATATAAATAAAATGTTTATGTGTGTGTGTGTGTGTGTGTGTGTGTGTATATGGACAACAAGTAATACATATAGGATGAGCTAATATGTCTTTTGGGATGTAAATCCCAACACTTGTATATGGGCATGTTATACCTTGCATGAAAAATTATAGTACACATGCACACATATACATATATGTATATGAAATATATGTGTACTATTATATTTAACTAAATATAAATAAAATAAAATTCTATCTATAATATATAAATTCAAATGAAATAAGAGATTTTATTCAAAGTACATTTAGAAATGTTCAAAATAATTAGATTTCATAGGCCAAGTATAGATCCAATAAGAGAATTTTAATGAAATTCACTCATATCTTCCACTATATTTTGGCCTAGTTCCAACAGTTGCGGTGTTGGGTAAATACTGTTTATCTAATTTGGGATCAGGTAATGGACTAGAGGCAGTATATTTTTGCAAATAGCACTTACATGAGGTTCCATAGTGGGAGTGAAGCATTGACAAGGGTGCCTGATGGAGTGGGTCAGGCACAAAGTTAGTCCTAATATGCACGATATCTAACACATATGATACAGTTCAAATGGAAGATCCTGGAACATACAATAAGAGGCCAACACTACGATCGAGAGGTGGAAGCTGACGTAGACGTTTATACATGCAGATGAGTCGACATCTTGGGTTCTTCCTCTACAGGTGTAGCGAGAGAGAATCCGTTCCTAGTAGCCTAGTGGCGATGATAGTAGTGAGAATTTATTTTCACAGTGGCCTAGTGGTTGTCATGATTAATAGCCAAAGGGGCAATGTTTCTATGTCTAGTACCACTATAACAGTGTTTACTATAGAATATGCAAGTATATGATTTTTGTTTGATGATATATATATATATATATATATATATATTCATTTAAATGTATTTGTTAATGTACTATTTTATTTTCACATAATTAAATAAATATTTGCTGAATAAAATAAATACATCCAAAGTATTCACTCTCATTTAAAAGTCCTCACGGTTATGCATGAGTGAATTACTTGGAATTTTTGGTTATGTGCTTCCATGATCATTTAAAATTCCTCATGGTTATGCATGTATGGAACACATATCAAAATTGACTAATTAAATAGACAAGTTAATTCTAATCCCATTTAAAAATCCTAGCGGTTATGCATGGTTAAAAAAATACTTCATTTCATTTTTTTAATATTGGAATAGTACTAATATCATTTAAAAGTCCTAACAGTTATGCATGGTTAGTAGATATTCAAATTTCTGATATAAGTATACCACAAATAGACACAGCCATATGGTTTTATATCGTCCATATCATTCTAAAGTGGAATATGCACCTAACAGAGTGTTTATGATTTTTGTTTGATTCTTTATTGAAATTTAATATTTATACTTGATTGGGTATAAATATTGTATTAATGTCTATCACTTTATTTCTATTTCTCTAACCCTTTTACTCTTTTGCTGGTAACAAAAGGGGGAGAGAAAAGTTAAGATTTTGTCAAATAAAGGTCAAATATTTTATTTTGTATTTTCTATATGCATCTAGGTACGTTTATTCATTTTTATTAATTTACATGCACATATGAAGGGGGAGCTTGGTTGTAAAGATGGAGCATTCAAATAGGGGGATCAAATTGAACGACCAAATACATTTAATAAATTCAAAATCTTAAATATTTGTTTGTTATCATCAAAAGGGGGAGATTGTTGAATATGCAAGTATATGATTTTTGTTTGATGATAATAAACATATATATATATATATATATATATATATATATTCATTTAAATGTATTTGTTAATGTACTATTTTATTTTCAAATAATTAAATAAGTTTTTGCTGAATAAAATAAATAACATAGAATTTAAATTCAAATGGATATTTTATTCAAACAAATATTTGTTATAATTTTGAATAGTACAAATTTGAGCTCTCACTATATATATACAATTTGCAATTACATTACAATTTCAATCACATCATACATTTCACTACACATACATTGGCACCTCACAACATGTCACTCATACTCGTATTTATCTTCAACTCTATTCCGGATTGAATTCAGTGTCTAAGTGATCTGCGAAAAAAACTAACGCAGTAAATTTGAAAAAAAAATTTGCAGTGTAAAATGAAATATTTTTTGAAAATATTTTTTGCCGCAGTTATTTGGGTTGTTCATCATCATTTAATTTTGAATTCATCATACATGAACAACTTGTGACATGCATAGTGTATCACTGTACATGCCACAAGGCCATGCACACCAATATACACTTGATAAAATTACAGGGACAAGTGAGCACAAGGTCAAACCCAAATCAAAAGCCGGGTTCAACTCAAGTGAAATACAAATTAAGTCACGTTACGAGCACAAGGTCAAACCCGAGGTATAAGATGGATTCAAAGTGGGTGCATTACAAAATTGTCAAGTATAAGTGAATATGCAACATGCACATAAGAAGTGGTTCACTGCAAATACAAGCACAATATGTAAAAAGCGAATGCAACAGTGGTGAACCATGAAGAGAACAAGACTGCATCAAGTAATAAACAGTGATGTACACATGTTGACCAGGTAATAAACAGAAACAAGTTTCAACATGAACTCATGTGGAAGTGCAGACAAAATTCAAGCACAGACTCGACCAAGACCAAACTGCAATATCAAAGTGAAGAATGTGTAACGACCTGGATTTTTCAACGTTGAATCTGGAATATTTAAATGGTTTTAAACATAGGAATTGAATTATAAATTGGTTTTGAATATGGAAAACTTGGATTTATCTATTCTGATGGTAGATATAGCAATTTGTTGAATAATATAATTATTCAATTAAATAAATAAAGATTGAGTAAAATATTTAATCTTGAGTTTCGAGCTTGTCAAAAATATTTTAAAGGCTTATAGAATTTATATTGATAGTATTGAAAATAGTAAAAGTGTTAAAATGAATTTGGCAGTGTTTTGTTCAGTTTCAAAATTATATCGTTTAAATTAATATTTTAAAAAATAGCCTTCCGAAGCACAGTCTCGGATTTCAACGAAACCAGTTTCATTGGATCCGTAATATTGCATTATTATTGGATTTCAATTTTTGTAGTGTTTGGAGTGATCGTTTGGCCGTACGATAAGTAAACGCGCTGAAAATTAAATTGAGATTTAATATAATAACTGGGTTCAAAAAGCTACCTTCTCCATACGATCGAATTAGGATTCGAAACCTTTTCCATTTCGTTTGGAACAGGGGTATAACATTATAAACGCCTAGCGGCATGCCTCAATAGGAGTTCACGATTTTAAGCTACGTAAATCGAGACATTTTGAATTTGAATTTAAATTTTATATATATTCCCATTCAATCCAACATTCAGTTGCCTTTCTTTAAAATCAAATTTTTTTGCCTTCAAATCCCTGCAACTTTTCTTAAATCACTATCCCCCACTCGTACAAGCAACCACTCCCTCGTGTCTTCCATTCTTCTTCCTTTGTAATTCACGCATCAGATCGAGAAAATAAATAAAAACGCAAGTCTCCTTTTATTAATTCCGAAGCCCTTTTCTCCCTTCCAAATCAAACAGAAACGAAATTCCAATAGAAAATGGCCGAAGCCACTCCGTTTACAAAAAAATGTGGAAAAATCAAATCGACGACTCGAATTCACGGTGGAGCTTCGATTTGAGGGCAATTCGATTTTAGGGTTGCTATGTTGTTTCGAGCTAGGGCTTTGTTGCGTGCCCGAGCTAGAGGAGGAGAGTACGCTTGCATTCACGAGTGCGTAGGTGCGAGGTGAAATCTCGCCTTCCATGTTGATTTCGAGTCGGCTTCGATGTTTGGTCGAGGAACATCTGGGTGGCAGTTGGGCTCGATGGCGAAGCGTAGCAGGTGCGAGCGTACGTGCCGGTAGAGGCATGCGTAGGGTCGTCACCGTAGGGTCACTTACGCGCAAGTGGGAGTATGAGTTCGTCGTCAAGCAGTGGAAGGCAATATCTGGTCATCGACAAAGATGCTTGGAGTTTTAATTAGCGATGTTGTCTTAGTTAGGAGGGTGGTTGCTGTGTTGCAGTGAGGTAATCCTTTTCTAATTAATAAATAAAATATGTATAGATTAAAAATAATAAAATGCATACTGGACCCACTATTTTATTTAAAAATTTATTGGTGATCCGTTTTATAAATTTTAGTGATAAGTTGAAACATTTTAGTTGCAAAACTGAAAGGGAAGTATAGATGCATGTTTTGATATATAGAGGTTAATAGAAATTTATTTTTAGGTAAGATTTAAAAAGAAATTCTATTTTTAATTTATATGTATGTAAGTAGGATCTGATTAGGAAATATTTTTATTAAAAAGAAAATTTGTTTAAAATTTAATTTATTAGTTTAACACCAAAGTATTGGTTTAAATTAAATAAATAGGTGGAAATTATTGTTAGATAAATTCAAATAGTAATAAATCGTAAATTTTTTTATACTAGATCAAAATCTGAAAGCTAACATGCCGGTGTGGAAATGAGTTGCAAATTATAATCAAAGGCGAGTTAATCTCACTCATTTGGATTTAATTTAAATTTAAATTGTTAAATTTAAATAATTGGTGGAATGGTTGAATTGATTTGATGTGCTATATTATATATAGTAGTATATATGTATATATATTGGAGTGATTGATTTTCTGTATCATATAGCGGATGAGATCCTATGCGCCGCATAATAGCGGATGATATATATTTAAAACCCATATACTGCGATATTCGACCTCGAAGTGGAATTGGTATTTTATTGTGCTAATATCTGTGGATGCAGGGAAATAGGTTGGAGGGATCCAACTGGATTCCTCAAAATATTTAGATTTGTTAAAATATTCTGTGATATAATTATTTGTTATCCTGTGATGAATTATATTGATAATTGGTAATGTTGGATACTATGGTTGATTTCAAAATCTATAGAAATGGGATTTCTGAAAAGAAAATAAAAGAGTGAAATTTGAATAAAATAATCATAGAAATTTGAATGAATTAAAAATGAATTGGAAAAGAATAAAAAATGATTTTTGAATTCTGATAAATAAAATTCCAAGTGCGGAATATGAGGTTTTGGATAGATGGGAATAAGTGATTTTATTTAAAACCCAAGTATTATTATTCGAAGGAATGAAGGATTTATTTTAAAATTTCAAGGATTAAATTTATTTAAAAGGACAAAGAAGGAATTTAGAAAAGTATGAAAGTAATATTTCAGTTAAATGACATTTTTAAATCATATTTGAGTAGTAAAAGTGAAGTTGATGGGTTTTGGAGTTAAATTGAGAAAGTAAAGGAATTTATTTCAATTTGGAATAAAATCTGAAATCGATATGGAAATTGATTTAGAATTTGAAATTATGTTTTTAAAGAAGACGAGACTTTGGAATTTATAAACTGGGTTTATAAAAGCGAAGTGATACATCAGTGGATATTTGGAAAATAAATTCACGGTGGGAATTTAGTAAGGAAATGAGCAAATTTGTTTAAAAATAAATAGCGATTTGTTTTTAAAAGATGTGAATGAAAAGCGTATTTCTCTAGATAGCCAAGTACGTTTTCAAAGAATTTTTTTAAATATAAGTTAAAGTATTAATGTTGTTTTAAAAAGCATGTTTTAGAAAATTTATTATTTCTAAATGTTTAAATTCTAAAGTAAGTATTTTCCAAATCTATTATCGTAGTAATTATTTAAAGGTGACTTGGTAATTTGTTTTAAAGGAGAAAATCTATTTTTATATTTTATAAAGTAACCTCATCTTAAATATTCCTAAAGTATATATTTTTAATAAAGTATTGAAGTAGTTTTCAATTTAAATGTTAAAGCATATTTTATAATTAAGTGTTTTTAAATTATTTTAAAATCTAAAGCTTTGTACTTGGTGCTTTAAGTGGAAACAAATAGTTGGGAATTTATCCCATGAGAAGAGTAGGGTTTGAAAACGGTTTTCAAAAAGTGTTGGAAATGGAAATATATCTTGTAAAGATATTTTAAGGATAATAAATAATTTGGGATATTATTTATTGTTTGATGGTTGTTTGTGAATGTTAATTGAAAGTTAAACAAGCGACTATCAATATTGGTCAATGCGCTGATCGTTTTGAAGAGACCGGGATTGGGATTAATTTCTCGAAAACTACATCGATCTGGTTTGTACATTTTCATTAGAAAACGAGTTCGGAGTCGAAGATGGAGCAGCGAAGTGCAAGGGCTAGTCGCTACTAATCCTGAGGAGATTCTAAAATGGATGTAGTAGGAGTAGTGCCTTCGGTTCCGTTCGAACCCGGAACGGACTTGTATGGATGATTGCTTTCGGAACATCGTCAGGTGGACGGTGGGCATTCTAAGTGATATATTCTAAAATGGTAAAGCTAAGCCTCAAGCCTTATCAACCGGGAATGACTGAAAACCAGGGGATATGCAGCAAGGCTAAGTGGGTAGCACCCATTACGGTGAGGTCATCCGTGTCTAGATGTCCCTTTTATTTCGGCTTAGTGGTGCGGTTGCTGATCCCAACCGTAGGGTGATCTTACTCGGGATTATCCAGTAAGGGGTAGTCCCGGTCTTGTGTTGCAGGGGATTGGGAGTAATCCTCAGTATGGTGATCTAGGCCACGTACTGTGACAAGTGGTACCCCAGTGCCTAGTCGTTAGTTGGAAATCCATTCTCCCTACGTGCCTTTACGGTTTTGTTTGTATACCTATTAGCTGGAATTTAATAATTGTAACAATTTCGGCTATTTGAATAAGTATTTGTATCTAGACACTATTATAATATCAGAGGATTTTGATAAAAAAATGTTTTGGCATCGTAAGGTAAAAACCCGACATGTTTATATGTGGCACGGTCTTACGAGATGCCTTTGTTTTCAAAAGAATTTTGAAACTTTAATAATAAACTTGAGTGTGATTTTTCACGCTGGTATTCCAGACTGACTTGGGTGTTATTTCACTATAATGCTCGGGTCAGACCAAGTACCATAGATTACAGGAAAGGGTGCTATGGAGATGGATGGCGACACGTACTTTCGTACTTGTATGAAATATTCCGTTGTGTATTCGGTTTTTGGAAGGACGAGATATTATAACCGTCCTGAGTTATGTTGTTGTTTGTATTGAACTCTAATGTTGTACTCTGATGATGTAATGTATAAACAGATATATTTGTTTTTATGTAAAGATCATTTGTTATCTATTATATTTTATTCCACTACGATGGTTAGATTCTGATGTTGTTTTCTATTTTCTTCTTCTACCTCTTCTTCTTTAACCCAAATGGTTTGTATTTCCGTTCATCTTGAGTTGAATGATAGAGAATAGTGTCGACTCAAAGGGTACGGATTTGCAGGTCATTACAGTTGGTAACAGAGCTGAAAGGTTAAGCGAGAACCTTGGCTCTGGTGGGAATTACTCATTGAAAATAGGGCCCACAGTACTCTAGAATGAGTTTGAGTGTATTAATAGATACGAGAACGTATTTGTTAGTGAATATAAATTGTTTTAATATTGTGTTGACTTATTCGTTGAGTGGAATATGAATTCTGATCGAGTAAGTTGGCCGCTATTCGAGAAGAGTTTATAAACACCTGACATGATAAATTGACATGGTATTGTTTTAAAGGTGGGTGAATGAAATAATTTTACCCAAAAATATATTTTGATATAAAAGAAATATTTCCTTAAATTGTTATATAACTTGGATGTTTGGATGATAATATTTTAAACAAATAAGATTATAAAAAATTGGAATGACTTGGATAATCAAATGGGAATTTGTATGAGCGTTAATTATACAAATAAATTATAGTTAAAATTTGATTTAAATCAAATCTATAAATTTAAAATCTTGGAGATTTTGGAAGTGTTTTTCGAAGTGTTTTGAAGACAAATAATAGCATTATTATTTTAAAAGTATTTCTGGAAGGAAATTGTTTCAAATAAATTTTGGAAAGGGATATCGCATTGAACTCACTTCAGTCGCTGGAAAATAACTTCGGTGATGACTGCAGCATCATCGATGTTCATTTTCGAGTTTCTAAGTGACGGATTGCTGCCAAATTGATTTGTTCAGTAGAACTAGTTTTGTTTTTGAAATTTCAAAGGAAATTTGCTAGGGATGAAAAACCAGGATTGGTTTAAAAATTTGAGAAATGTGATTTTGGGATAATGGCGGTTGTAAAATGATTTGAACCAAAAGCCAGGTGTATAAAAATCCTGAATCCTTATTTGAATTGAAAATCCTGATGAGGTAAGTTATAAACTTGTAAATTTGAGATGATTTTTAAATAAGGGAGGAAAATATGAGTTTTGAATGTTGGAATTAAAATTTAAATTCAAAAGGTTAAATAAATTTAATTTGGAAAAATTAAATTGTGGAAAATTTAATGGATGATTGGAAGAAATAATTAGTAAATCTTGAATGTGATTGGAATGGGAAAATGAAAATTAAATTTGGATTGAGAAATAAAATTAATTAGAATTAAATTAACTTAAGCAAAGTTAATAATAATGAATTGGATTTGAAGTAAGTTGAAAGGAATTGGAATGAAATTAAGGTAAATTGTATGGGATGGTATTAAATTAAATTAAGTCCTTGCTTAACAAAATTCAAAAGAATGGTATGTAACTAGATTTAACTGGAGTTAGGTTGGAATAAAATTGAATTTAAATAAATTCAGTTGAGTTATAGATAATATTGAATGGACTAAAATTCTTACTTAAATAAATAAGTGTAAACTAAGTATTGAATTGGGATAAATAAGCTTTGAAAATTTATAGAGGAATTGAAATAAAAATATAATCCCTAGTTAAAAGTAAAGTGAAAATGTGATTGACTGTAAATGGATGGAGAAGTATGAATATTAATGAGTGAATAACTTATAAAAATGTAAAAAGGGAATAAATAAGCCGAAATAAAAGTTTTGGAATTTTGGAAAATGAAAGAAAATCCAAACTGAAATTGTTAAAAAAAATTTGAACTCAGGAAAATTTAATGAAGTGATTTTTGTAATAAAATCGAATATTGATGCTAATTAGCTAAATAAGTTATTTGATAGAGTATGTTAATAAAATTTAACTCGGTTAAATAAAATGGATCGTAAGTTAATAATGAAGTTTGGAAATAAACTCGAATTATAAATAGAATTCGACTTGGATTGATAATAAATTTTAAAAAAAGTGAAGATGTTGTAAAATTAAAATGGAATTGGATTATAATAGAAATGATTTGAGTAACAAATAAAATCCAAATCGAGTATAAATGAGTTAAGTATGTGCTTGGATATTATTTTGATAAATTGAGAAGGTGAATTAACACAAAATGGATGGGCTCACTGAAGTAAATGGAATTTGATTAGATAAGAATCAAATTAAATAGAAGTGAACTTAAGTTTGAAGTTGAAATAAATAAATTAACTTAAGTTAAGAATAATTAGAAGCTTGACTTCGAGTAATAATGGAAGTCCATTAAATAAAAGTTTGGGTTAAATTAATTTGGAAAATGGTTATTGATATAAGCGTTGATGTCGTGACCCGTCTTCCACTACCCAGAAAGACGCATCATGAATTAAGAAAGAAAGGGATAGAAGAAGAAAAGAAAGAAGAGAAAGAAGAAACAACACAAGAATCTCAACAGCGGAACAAATAAATTATATTAATAACATAAGTATTTACATAATATACAATATCAATCAGAGATACACAACATACACATCACATATACTAGACAGTTATAAACACCTGTCTAGTATTTACAACTCAATTCAATCACAACACAGAGATAACACAGCGGAAAACTATATCTAACGCAGAATCCTCCTGCTCCATTGCTCCTCCATTATTCGTCAAAGCTAACCTGAATCCTAACCTGAATTCCCTTGGCTACTCGTAAAAATTTGAGTACCCAAGAGTTTATGGAAAAAAAAATAAACTCCGGGTCAGACATGGGTCTGGTGTGAGTAACAGGTTAAAGTTGCTTAACTTTTGAAAAGAAAGGTATCACGTAAGACTTCCCACACATAAACATGGAAAAGTTTTTACCTTACGCTAACCAAAACATTTGATAGGAAATCCGATGATATTATAATAGTGTCTAGGGTTTTCAAATAAATATGAAATAGCCGAAATTGTTACATTATTAAATTCCAGCTACTAGCCACAAAAGTGGGTAATACAATCAAAACCGTTGGCACTTATTGGATTGTGGATTTCATACAATGGCAGGGCTACTGGGGTACCGCTCGTCATAGTACGTGGCCTAGATCACCGTACCGAGGAGTACTCCCACTCCCCTGCAACACAAGGCCGGACCCGTTCCTTACTGAACAGTTCCGAACAAGACAACCCCGCAGTTGTTTGCAACCAACTGCCCACACAGCCGAATATAAAGGGACTTCTAGACAGGGATAAATCTCGCTCTCCAGTGGGAGCTACCCACGAAGCCTTGCTGCACCTCCCCTGTTTTAGCCATTCCCGGTTGATGAGGCTTGAGGCTACGATTACCTTTATAGGGCATAACACATAGAATGCTCATCGTCCACCTGACGATGTTCTGAAAGCATTCAATCCATACAAGTTCGTTCCGGGTTCGAACGAAACCGAAGGCATTATCTCATTACACTCATTACGGAATCACCCACAGAGTTAACGACAATAACCCTTGAACTCTATTCCACCATCTCGAATCTATAAGCACTATTCCATCAACTCATTACGGAATCACCCACAGAGTTATACTGACGTATAGCCCTTACACCTCGAGTCTTCACAAAGCTCCATTTGGATTCATGACCTAACGTTATTTGGAATCGATGTGGTTTTCGGATATCCAAATATGGAAACCCGATCCCGGTCTCATCGAAATCCAAAGCATGTCTTTTAGGTCCAAGTTGTTTTAAAGGTTTAAAACAATTCAATTCAATATTATCTATATACACACAGATAGATAATTCACAACATCATAATAGATAATCAATATTAACATCACCTCAGATAATCTATCAACTCATACAGATAAATCATATTATCAACTCAATGCAACCATATAATCCGAATCACACAACAACATTTATCTCATAACTGAGATCTCAACCATTCAGGGTAATAAATATCAATCATCATTCATAAGCAATGACTTATTAAATCACCATCCCATAATTAATTTAAAATGAATTAAATTAATTACTTCTTCCTTAATTAATTTAAAATGAATAAATTAATTTCTTATCCATATAAATCTTGCTTACACATCAATTAATTATTCTTAACAAGTTCCCCTAATTAATCATCTTGATTAACTATTCTTTAATTACATTCAAGTAATTAATCTCTAATTAATTTCATAAATTAATTATTCCAAACCAAACCTGTAATTAATCTGTAATTACTTCATTAATTAATCCTTAACTAATTACATTAACTAATACCTTCATTGATTAATTATCTTCATTAATAAATCCTTAACCATATCATAAATTATATAAATTAACGATCTCAAATTATTTTAAATAACTCCATTAAATTAATTATCAAACCTAAATTAATTACACTAAGTAATTAATTATTAATTACTTACTTAAGTAATTATACAACATACTAATTACATATTAAATACACAAGTAATTAATTCCAAAACTCCTCCATTAAATTACATCCAGTAATTTATTTTCGTCACTAAGTAATTTTCCATTTGTAATTACTTCTCAAATCAAATCAATGATTAAATTAAATTGATTAAACTTAATTAATTAACTTAATCAATCAAAATAAACTCAATTAATTACAATTGGTAATTAATTTCCCTAATTACTTTCACTAAGTAATTTACTTAAATAATTCTCAAATGATTATCTTAAATTAATTAATCAAATTAATTATTAAAATTAATTACATTAATTAATTATAAAATAATATCAAGTTAATGACCTTTATTAACCAGTAACAAATCTTTAATAACTTTTTCAAAGTAATTAATTGAATTAATCAATATTTATTTAAAGAAACTCATTAATTAATTTCTAATTTTTAAATTAATCAAGTGATAATTAAAAACTTAATTAATTATCCATTACTTGATTAATAATTTCAATCCATTAATTAAATAATCAAATCTTATTTAAATTAATTTCTAAATCATATTTAATCAAATTAAATTAACTTACTTAAACTTTTAATTAATTAAATAAACCTTTAATCATTTAATTAATATCCTAATTATTAATTAATTAAATTATTTAAAATCTTAATTACCGTGATCAGAAAATTAAGTTTTCAAAACAATAAACAAAATCATTTATCTCATTAATGATTAAATTATCATTATTATAGTCATTTAAAACAAATTACTTTTAAATTTTCTAAAATCCATTTTAAATAAAAATTTAAAATGAAATCAGACTTAAACAAGATTTAAATATTTAAAACTCTTAAAATTTCGTTTTAAAGGATCACTTATCTTTAAAATATTTTTAAAAGAATAGTTTAACTTAACCCACATTCAAATTTAACAAGTTTAAAATACTTTAAATAATTCAAAGGATATTGAACATATAAATTTCAAATTTTATTTATATTACAACCAAGATCCAAATCATGTTTCAGGTTTAAATTCAAAGATTAAAATTTAAACTCTGTTTTAAACTTTATTACAGATTTTATAAAACACATGTTAAACATATTTAAAATATTCAAACTAAATTATTACATTTGAATTTGCCAACCTATTTTCCTTTTTGAAACTTTCAGGTTCAAATTCAAATTTGAATCCAGGATTTCAAATTCAGATTTAAACTAAATTCTTAATCTTGTTTAAAATCTTAATTTCAGACATATAAACACTTAAAAAAACTGTGCAGGTTTTAAGTTGCTAACTATTTCACCTTTTATAAATTTATTTATTTCAAAAACTGAAATTCAAATTCAATTTGAATCCATAGTTTAAACTTGCTTCAGTTCCTATTTAAATCAGGCTTTGCTTTGCTCTTTTAAATTTAGTTTTTAAAAAAAAATTAAAACCTGAAACAGTTCAGGTTGCAGAGAACAACACTGCAACCAAACTACCCGAGCTCATCTCCATCCTGCTTCGAGTCACCCCCACTCTAACTTCGAGCAAAATCAGAAAATAACCGAGCACCACTTCTTCTCCATATTCCAGAACTAAATCTCCTCTCTATGGCCACTGTGCACATGCGTATTGCCATGGCCATCTTCCCGATCATCAGAGATGATCATCCAATCCACCAACATCCCTTGAGTCCACCTGAACACCTAAGCATCAGAGAACCCCATTTCCCAAATTCAAGCATAGCAGTTTCTTATTTTTTTTTAAACCTGAAAACACTAAGCACCCCAAAACCACAAACCCTGTCAACGGTAAGTCCTCCTCCCTCCGACCATTGTTCAAGCTAGCATTCCGGTCACTCCCTCCTCTATGGCCCAGCATCCAATCCCCAGAGTTTCTAGACACTCGATCAATCCTAGTGGCAATGATGATCGAATTCTTTTCTTGTTTGAAAATTTAGGGTTACAGTAAAAACTCACTCCTTAGCTAATTCAAAAATTAATTCACCAATTAGTAAAAAAAATTTATTGCCTGATCCTTCTTCTTCCTTCGTAAGAGAATTTCAAACCCCCTAATGTCCAACATCAACAGAATTCATCAAAGTTACATTTTCCAAATGGAAGTGAACTGTCCCTGAAATCTTAAACCATAAATTGTTTTTTTCCTGAGTTAAAAATCATGTTTTAAGAACATTATCATGTCACAATCTAAATTCAATAAACTAAGGAATTTATGTTTAAACAATTTCAAGTTTACTGAACACTTTGGATTTCAAAGAAAGTTTGGGTTTTAATTTACCTTATTAAATTTTTATGCTTCAGATTTATGTTTAACAACCCAGTATGTTTGTCACTTAAAACATAAACATAACATGATCCAGAGATAGGGTAAAAATATACAAAACTGAGTCTTAAGCTAGAAACAGAGGATCATAAATGGACATGTACACATTTTACCCCAATATCTACAGATTATTCTTAGATATCTATATATACAGAATCTTACTGATCATTCACAGAAATAAATCATGCAACCATATTAACTTAAATTATTTAATCAAAAATGTTACTCACCTTTCTGCAGAAGAAAAGAGCACCAGATTTTTAAAACTTTGAACCCAGGTTGAAAGAAGATGCTTGCATTTTAATTGACTGACCAAACCCATATGCATGCAGGCCATTTTAAGAATTTGCTCAGGTTTGCAGAGGTATAAATGCAGACTCCTTAATGCTTTTGATTTATAGAAATTTCCAGAGATGAAAAATGCAGGTTGATATTCTTGTTACAGGTTTAAACATGATTTGTAAATTTTGTTTGGGAAGTGAATTACAGATTTTAGTTTTTGAGAGGAGTTTCGGATTTTCAAAGTTTGCTTTTGAATGAATTTACCGATTCTGTTTGTGAGGGATTTTAGATTTTAAGTGAAGTGTTTATCTTTGATTCCTTTATCTTTTGTTTTGAAAAGGAGAATGAGGGGAAATGAAAATATTTTAAAAGAGGCTGAAATAAATTTAACAAAATTAATTAAAGAAAATAAAGATTAAATGACACTTGTCATTTAGCATGATTTACAACTAACACATGTAGCTCATATTGTTAATAGTTTAACGCTTGTCTTGTTTAATTATGTTATATATATTTAAATGTTTAAAAAGAGTTTTCTTTAATTTATGTTATGTTAGAATGAATATGTATGAATTTCTCATTTTAAAAGTAAATGTATATAAAACAATTTATAAACTAAAACTTATACAAATATTTTAAAGAATCAATTAATTTGAGTTTCAAAAACAATTCCAAATCAAATTAAATTTTTGAAATCAAAATTAAAATCTATTTATTCAATTTAAAAATGAAGACTCTAATTCCTTATCTTAATCCTTCTTTATATTTAAGAAAAATAGAATATTTATTAATATGGTTTCAAATAACAATTTACAATTTTATATGATTTATAAAGAAATTATAAATCACTTTTATATTTAAATGAATTTAAATCATAGGATATTTTATATTTTAAACTTATGTAAAATATGCTCAAATCATATTTATCAAATAATATTTAAAAAGAAATAAAATCAACTTTTATTTAAATTTTAAAACAAAAATTAAGCTAAGTCAAATTTTAAACAATTTAACATTTATTATAAATATTTACAAATCATATAGTTATTAATTTAAATAGATTTTTTTTTAAAAGCTTAATATTAATTAAAACATAATTTCCTAATTACTCAATATTTATTAGAATTTAAAAACAAAACTTCATTTATGTATTATCATGTAAGTTAAATTTCAAACAGAGTTTAACTATAATATATATATATACACACACACATTATAATTTAAACATTTATTTTAGCATTTTAAAAAGACAAATCACAAATTAAATATTATTTAAATCTGATTATTAAACCAAAACATATTTTATTAATCAATATTGTTAATATCAATTTAATTTTATATAAAGATTATTAAATTGATATTGTCTGAAATTCCGGGATATCACAGTTGAATGTTGTCAAGCTCAATGAAATGGTTTTAAAACGAAACCAATGCGGAGATGTGATGAAATGCAAATGTATGGTTGGCGAATAAACTAGAAATGGGATGGAATTTAAAATAAAATGAGTTGGAATCAATTGGCTGTGGATAAAAACTAAAATGGATATTCCATTAAGTGAATATCATCGAATTGCATCGAATAAATTAGTCGTTTGACTTCAACGGAAATAAATAAAAATTCTATGGATTGGTAGAAGTAAATAAAATTGATTTTTGGAATCAATTGAAATAAATGTGAGTTGTTTGGTTAAAAATGAATCGAATGTAAGAAGTTGAGTTGTAAACCATTAAAATTGAATAAAATGGCATATGAATTGGTTGAAAGCAATTGAATTAGTTTTGAAATCATATAAATTGCTCATGGAAAGTGTTCGGTGTATGTTGCTTATGAAATGCATGTGTTTAGCTATTGAAAGTAAGTGAAATGTTAATAAATTTCGTGTATTTAGTACTTACATGTTTGAATTGAGTAAGTACATGTAACAACCCTAGATTTTGCCTATATATTTTAAATTTGACTTTATTTTTATTTTTATTATTTTAGATTTATTTTTATTTCAAACATTTTATCTATAAATGCTGACTATTAAGTGATCTATAGTTCAAAATAGTATAAATTGGACATTTTACTAAAAAAAGTGAATTTCTACCCCAACTATTTAAACTTTGACTTTTAAAATTAAAATTAAAATCATTTTTAAATCTTTAATTTTATCTTTTATTATGGAAATAGATGTAATAACTTGAACACTGCTTTTTGTTTCGTTGAAAACAGAGTTAAACTGTAAAAGTTATGTACATTTCAATTTTGAGTGTAATTTGATTTATTTAACAATTTTTTCTATTTTAAATTATATAAATCTTATTTTCTTTGTCAAATTTTATTTTAATATGTTATTGTATTTATATTTTTGTATTATAATAATTTTAAAATGTAGTAAACAATTTTCCAAAGTCAATGGCGATTTATTTGTAATTTCTAGACAATGTTTTGGATTTTTAAGAAATTTCTTTAAATCTTTTTCTATTTTCTTTAAATTTAATTTTTTTCTTATGTGTTAATGGGTTATTTTAAGTATATTTTTTCTTTTAATATTTTTTTGAAGTGATGTTATAATTTTTCCAAAGTTTACTATGTTGATTTCTTTTTTTTTTAAAAAGGCTGTTTTCTTATTTTCTGCTATTTTCTTCATTAAAATTATATTTAAATTTAATTTTTTTATGACTGTACTTTTATTTTATATTATTATTTATGTTTAAAAATATATTACAAGCTCATATGAATTTTCTAAAATTTGTTTCATGTAATTTCAAATTTTCTAGACTAGTTTACTATTTTTAGCTATTTTCCTTAATTTAACTTTATATAATTAATAAATATTATATATATTTTTATATATTGATAAATTTTAGAAATTTTATATGGTATTATTATTATTTCTAGAAATATCAAGTTTTATAAATATATATAAGAAATATGAAAGTTTTTGTGACTCTTTAGCTGCTTGTGACTCTTTGCTTTCCACCTCTTCATTTTCCAAACTCATGCATTCATTTTGCTTGGCCGAGCTTAATTCTTTCAGCTGCAAATTTTTTCTCATTCATTCCCATATACAAACTCTTATCAATTACAAAAATCATGGCCTCCATTCCTTAGTCAAAGAGTTGGTAATCTTCTTCTTCTTTCTACTCATTTTCTTCTTGTTTTCTTATGATTTTGCTCTTGCTTTCTTCACCTTCAAGGCTAAGCTCATTCCATCCCCTCCACCTTGGCCTCCCCCACCACCACCACATCTGGTCAACACTTCCTCCATCCCACAGCCAAGCCATGGCCGTGCCTTTGTGTTGACTCGATCCACTAAAATATGAACATACACCACATATATGCACCTAGCCGAGCCTACCTTAGCACCACCACCTCAAAACTCCACTTTGGCCTCCACACACACCACCACAACCACCCTAGCTGACCTGAGACACCTCTGCCACATCATCCTCCACCCCACCCAGACCTGGATAGGCCATGCTAGCTTGTGGCCGAGCATTTTTATTGCTTAGAAAACCATGTAGTTTGCATTGACTTGTAATTCATGTGTCACAAACCTTTGCTCCATCATTGCCCATGCTATGGCCGACCTTTAGGAACCCAAACCTGATCTAAAACCATGCTGTAGCCGTGCCATTTCAGATCATAGCTGAAGTGTAAGAAGTAGAAAGCAAGTGCAAACACATTGGCTTTGTTTTGTACATCCAATTCTAGCATTGTTTAGTGATAATTTGTGTCGAAAACTTATATCTATTCTATTGTTTTGTGTAAATGTTTGAACAAGGCTATTAGCTTAGACTCTCCACTCTCTTATTGTATCCGTGTTGTCGTGCCTTCGTAGTGTCGGTATGTGTGCTTCGGCAGCGATCTCCCGCTTTGAACATGTGAGTACCTCTCACTAGACATTATGTACTTATATAAGTAGTAAATTAACACCCTGTGAATCTGTAGAACTATATGATCATGTATAACTGCTTATATTATTATCATATGATGTTCACACCTATTATTACACCTATTATATTATATGTTACTATTATTTCATGCTATTCTGTTTATTTTATCTGTTCATCACACTGCAAGTTCCCTTTAGATTAGAATCACTATGCGTTGAAATGATATATACCCGAACGGACTCTAGAATAAGGGAAAATTATTACGGGCGAAAATGATAGGCCTGAATGATTTTCAACTTATTTTATTTAATTGGGACTGCGGGTTTGAAATGATAAAACCCGGATTTTTTCTTTGTAAATTACGGGTTGAAATGATATATTACCCGTATCACTTTACCTAGCGTAGAAAATTATATACAGGCCCGTAGTTAAAATATGTTTTTCTAAAAAATTTAAAATATTTTAGAAATTTAATGATTATAATATTTTGATATAAAATTAAATAAAAATATAATTTTTGTAAAGTGTTATTGATTTTCTAGAAATCTATAAGTTAAATAAATTACGGAAAAGTTAGAAAATCTGAATGTAAGTTATTTTGGAAATTTTGATTTAATTTTTAGCGGAATTTAAATTAACTTTGAAATATGATAAATTTATGATATTTTGAATTTAAATTAATTTAAAATTATTTTATAACATATTAATGATTTTTTAATAAAGTTAAAATGTTAATGAGTGAATATTAAGTTGAATTTGAAAATATAACTTAAATTGGAATTTATGAATTTGGTTTAAAAGTGAAATTTTAATTTAAGTTAAATAAAATGGAATTAAGTTATATTTGAAATTTTAAACTTAAGTGTCAAGTTGAAATTTAATGTAATGAATTTAAATTTGAATGTTGAAATTTAATAAGTGAATTATTAATAAATATTAAGTTTTTGAAGGAAACTTAACTTTATAAAATAATGAATTTAAGGAAAATTAAATGATGCTTATAAATGTGAAAATGTATGATTTTATAAGTTAAAAATGATTTAAACAAAAATATAAGTGTTTGTGAAATCCTATTGAATATTTGAAGTTAATTAACAGCATTTTAATACTGTCTTTTGTTAAATTTAATTGTTTTTGAATGTAACTTTCTGTAGCATTTTCTAAATGCTACGAAACTTGTATTTTCATTATTTTAATAAATTTAAGTGCATAAATGAATATTGAAAAGTTTAAACTTTTGGCATTTAAAAATTTAATTATTAAATGCAATAACTTCATTTTTATGATTTAATAATGAAGTAATTTGTTTTGAAATATAACTATTTGATATATTAAAATGATTGGAATGTGGTTTCGAAAGATATGATATTTTGATATATTAAAATGATTGAAATGTGGTTTCGAAAAGATATGATATTTTGATATATTAAAATGATTTGAAACGAAGTTTTGAAAGATATGATATTTTGATATCAAATGATTTGAAACGAAGTTTTGAAAGATATGATATTTTGATATATTAAAATGTTTTGAAACGAAGTTTTGAAAGATATGATATTTTGATATATTAAAATGATTTGAAACGAAGTTTTGAAAGATACGATATTTTGATATCAAATGAGTTGAAAAATGGAGTTTTGAAAGATATGATATTTTGATATTAAATGATTTGAAAAACGAAGTTTGAAAGATATGATATTTTGATATTAAATGATTTGAAAAATGGAGTTTGAAAGATATGATATTTTGATATTAAATGATTTGAAACGGAGTTTGAAGGATATGATATTTTGAAATTAAAATGATTTGAAAAGAAGTTTTGAAAGATATGATATTTTGGAAATGAAGCTTTGAAAGGTTATGATATTTTGATATATTAAAATGATTTGAAAGGAAGTTTAGAAAGGATATGATAATTTAATATATTGAAATGGTTAGAAATGACTTGATAGTTATTTTGATTCATATATGAATTGAAATATATGGTATGATGATATATCGAAATGGTTTGGAAATGATTTAATCTTTATTTTTATAAAGATTTGGGTCGAAATGAAATTTTATTTTGAAGTATATAATATTGTTTAAAGTTATAACTACGGGTTTAATAACGATTGGTTGTTAAAGAGACCGGGATCGGATATTGTCTTATAGCCGGCCAATACCGAAAATCACTTTAACAACTGTGTACGCGGTGGAGATTGCAGAATGAAGTAGGATGGTGGCGAGGTTCTCGAGGTATATTACGTGGACCCAACTCCCGTGAGTTGGCATATATGACTAAAACAGGAGCTATACTGGGCTACACAAAGGGTCGCAACCTTTCATCGAGCATGCTCCATCGAAAACCATTCTATTACTTTTGTGATTCGATACGTTGCGCCACTTTGATTCGGGGGTATTGTTCGAGGTGGGCGGAAGCTGCTGGCTTGCCGTCACTACCGGTCCGGGAGTGCAAACGGTGTATCCACCCCGGCATTGCCTCGCGTGCCGTGTCATATCCTTATATCGAGCCCACTACGATTTTGGTTTTAAAGATCCGACCGCGTTAAGGTTCACCATCCCCTTAACGCTATTTTCTATATGATTATACTTTACTGATTAGACACTACTGTATATGGCGTATATTACTATATGATAAATAGTTTAACGGATCCTTAGAGGATGGGCGGTCCCAAGCATCTTCTAAGTTACTTGTACCTTTGCTACAGTTCACTTGAGTTAGTTTACATTGTATAAGTATGTATGTCCTGATTCGAGTGTTTGTATTTTTATTTACGCTCGGGTCAGCCTGAGTTATTCACAGATTTGGATTTCCACTTTCTGAAAATTGGAATCGCTGGAGAATATCTACTTGTCAAGTTTTATCTTTTGCAGTCTGTTGGTCCTTTCAGCTCTTGTATTAGTAGGCTTCTATGTAGTGAGACTTCCTTTGTACTTTATTTCTTCTGTTGTATTTTATGTAACTCTGATATATTTATATAATAGCTTCATGAACTACTATCTCTTTTACTTCCGCTGCATTATTATTACTATGTGTCTGTGATCTGTGATTTTTATTTATTGTATATTCTAAGGTTTGCCAAATTTTTATTTACAACGCGGTATTTTGAGTAATTCAATTCCGGCATGAGTGTCTACTTATACACTTATAATGGATGCGAATGGTTGAAAATATCGGGTCGTTACAGTTGGTATCAGAGCTTTGGTACCTCTAGGCAAAACTCAGCATATGTAGTGAATGTACTTACAGAACCACTTTCATTCGAGTTTGAATCTCTTCCTTTTTGACTCGATTCCTTTGAATTTTGGAACATTCCCTACGTTTCCAAAATCCATTGTTTCCCTCACTATTCATCTTCTTTTGACTCTGGAGTATTCCAAAACTCCGCTTCGAATGATCTTTCAAGTGAGTCGGCGTTCGCGCCAATTTCAAATTGAATTGAAATAAAAGGGGAAAAACTCCTTTACAATTAGCATCGATTCACCAGAGATTTATATCTATCCTTGGTTTAGATGCTAATATCTTTTGTTATTCCAAATTTTGACTATTGAGATCGAATGTAGATTTACCCTAGAAAAATCCACATTGATCTTATTCTTTAAGCCACGGTTGACCCGGTAAATGTTGCCCATGATTTATTTAAGCTTATCCACATCCCTATTTTGTTATTTAATCATCTTGTCTTTTGTTTCCAACCTATTTTCAAACATTTTGAATTGTACTTGTAAATCTATGTTTTGTTTATATATTGTGTTGTTTGAGTTGTTGATGTTGAGTTGGGTTTCTGATCGATTCGTCTGATCAACGCTATCGATAGGATTTCTAAAATACTTTGAAAGAACAAACTGACACAATATTATTTTAAAATTTGGTTAATGAAATAAATTTTGATATATAAGTAAAAATTATGAAACTTAATAAACTGATTTAAATTGATTATTTGAAGTGATAATACTTGATTTGGGAACTGAAATGAATTTAGAACAAGAAATTTGAGAATCTAATTTCCGATGGTTTCAAACCTTGTGTTTAAGTTTTAAAAGGTTATATTATTTAAAATATTTTTGAACAGAAATTTGTTTTCAAAGGATTTTGAAGTTTAAAAATTAGTGCTCCTCTCTTTGTCGCTAGGAAATAATTTCAGTGATGACTGCAGCATCATCGACATTCATTTTCGAGTTTCGAAATGAAGAGACCGCTCTATAGACTTACTACAGCTTTGTTTTGGTAAATCAAATTGATTTGATTTGAATTTCTAAAATATGACTTGATTTCTAATATATATAGATATATGATTTAAATTTGATTTGATAAACTATGTATATACCTTAAGTTATCTCTAAGTCCTTTGAAGAAATCGGAAATTTGATTCTTAAATTTTATTTTTAAGGAATAATTTCAATTATAAAAAGAAAATCAAAAATTTTGAATAAATAATTTAAGCTTGAAATGGTTGAATTGGAAAGTTTTATTTGTATAATACAATTGCATTCAGATATAACTTACCTTAATTTCAGAAGTTAACAATGTAATTGGATAATATAAAATATAAAAAGATTTTATAAATAAAATTTGAGTGGTTATAATAAATGTTATACACTTAATTTTTAATTATAAAATGATTAACAGAGGTAAATAGAATAAATGGGTAATTGAATAATTTACAATATAAAATAATGTTAAAAGAACTAAGAATAAAAGAAAGCAGTTATAATAAGTGTAAGTATATTTAACATAAGTGATAAATATATTGAGTGGAATAATTTTAATTTTAATTAGGAATAAAGAAGAATAAGATTTATTAAGTACATTGTGAGTGTAATAAATGATTATTTTTCAAACCCATGGTTAAATAATTGTTAATTGAAGATGATTGGATAATAAGATAATGAAATTTGAGATAGTTCACGATTTATTTAACTTATGAAAAAAAAGGAAAAAAAAAATTTAAGTTGAAATTTCCATGCTTCAAATCTATTTCCTTATTTTGTTTTTCAAGCTATCTTTTGGTTCTCCTTATCATCCTTATCTTGCTATAGACTGGTATAGGCATCTTTCTATAATCTCTGATAATCTGCACCTTGCGAAACTTACCTATAACAAAAGTTATCAAGTATAATTTTCAATCTTCTTGTCATCTTATCTTAATCCTATTTCACTCTATCTTTTTCTGTGCTTTTCCATACCTCATCCCTTTTCGAGGACGAAAAGTTTTGAGTGGGGGAGAGTGTAACAACCCTAGATTTTGCCTATATATTTTAAATTTGACTTTATTTTTATTTTGATTATTTTAAATTTATTTTTATTTCAAACATTTTATTTATAAATGCTGACTATTAAGTGATCTATAGTTCAAAATAGTATAAATTGGACATTTTACTAAAAAAAGTGAATTTCTACTCAAACTGTTTAAATTTTGACTTTTAAAATTAAAATTAAAATCATTTTTAAATCTTGAATTTTATATTTTATCATGAAAATATATGTAATAACTTGAACATTGCTTTTCGTTTCGTTGAAAACAGAGTAAAACTGTAAAAGTTATGTACATTTCAATTTTGAGTGTAATTTGATTTATTTAACAATTTTGTCTATTTTAAATTATATAAATCTTATTTCCTTTGTCATATTTTATTTTAGTATGTTATTGTATTTATATTTTTGTATTATAATAATTTTAAAATGAAGTAAACAATTTTCCAAAGTCAATGGTGATTTATTTGTATTTTCTGGACACTGTTTTGGATTTTTAAGAAATTTCTTCAAATCTTTTTCTATTTTCTTTAAATTTAATTTTTTTTCTTATGTGTTAATGGGTTATTTTAAGTATATTTTGTCTTTTAATATTTTTTTAAAGTGATGTTATAATTTTTCCAAAGTTTACTGTGTTGATTTCTTTTTTTTTTAAAAGGCTTTTTTCTTATTTTCTACTATTTTCTTCATTAAAATTATATTTAAATTTAATTTTTTTGTGAATATACTTTTATTTTATATTATTATTTATGTTTAAAAATATATTACAAGCTCATATGAATTTTCTATAATTTATTTCATGTAATTTCAAATTTTCTAGACTAGTTTACTATTTTTAGCTATTTTCCTTAATTTAACTTTATGTAACTAATAAATATTATATATATTTTTATATTTTGATAAATTTTCGAAATTTTATCTGGGATTATTGTTATTTCCAGATATATCAAGTTATATAAACATATATAAGAAATATGAAAGGTTTTGTGACTCTTTAGCTGCTTGTGACTCTTTGCTTTCCACCTCTTCATTTTCCAAACTCATGCATTCATTTTGCTTGACCGACTTTAATTCTTTCAGCTGCACATTTTTTCCCATTCATTACCATATACAAACTCTTCTCAATCAAAAAAATCATGGCCTCCATTCCTTAGGCAAAGAGTTGGTAATCTTCTTCTTCTTTCTACTCATTTTCTTCTTGTTTTCTTATAATTTTGCTCTTGCTTTCTTCACCTTCAAGGCTAAGCTCCTTCCATCTCCTCCACCTTGGCCTCCTCCACCACCACCACATCTGGTCAACACTTCCTCCAGCCCACAGCCAAGCCATGGCCGTGCCTTTTTGTTGACTAGATCCACTAAAATATGAACATACACCACATATATGCACCTAGCCGAGCCTACCTTAGCACCACCACCTCAAAACTCCACTTTGGCCGCCACATACACCACCACCACCCTCGCTGACCTGAGACACCTCTGTCACGTTATCCTCCACCTCACCCAGACCTGGACAGGCCATGCTAGCTTGTGGCCGAGCATTTTTATTGCTTAGAAATCCATGTAGTTTGCATTGACTTGTAATTCATGTGTCACAAACCTTTGCTCCTTCATTGCCCATGCTATGGCCGACCTTTAGGAACCCAAACCTGATCTAAAACCATGTTGTAGCCGTGCCATTTCAGATCATAGCTGAAGCGTAAGAGGTAGAAAGCAAGTGCAAACACATTGGCTTTGTTTTGTACATCCAATTCTAGCATTGTGTAGTGATAATTTGTGTCGAAAACTTATATCTATTCTATTGTTTTGTGTAAATGTTTGAACAAGGCTATTAGCTTTGGCTCTCCACTCTCTTGTTGTATCCGTGTTGTCGTGCCTTCGTAGTGTCATTATGTGTGCTTTGGCAGCGATCTCCAGCTTTGAACATGTGAGTACCTCTCACTAGACATTATGTACTTATATAAGTAGTAAATTGACACCCTGTGAATCTGTAGAACTATATGATCATGTTATAACTGCTTATATTATTATCATATGATGTTCACACCTGTTATTACACCTATTATATTATATGTTACTGTTATTTCATGCTATTCTGTTTATTTTATCTGTTCATCACAGTGCAAGTTCCCTTTAGATTAGAATCACTATGGGTTGAAATGATATATATCCGAACGGACTCTAGAATAAGGGAAAATTGTTACGGGCGGAAATGATGGGCCTGAATGATTTTCAACTTATTTTATTTACTTGGGACTGCGGGTTTGAAATGATAAAACCTGGATTTTTTCTTGGTAAATTACGGGTTGAAATGATATATTACCCGTATCACTTTACCTAGCGTAGAAAATTATATACAGGCCCGTAGTTAAAATATATTTTTCTAAAAATTTTAAAATATTTTAGAAATTTAATGATTATAATATTTTGATTTAATATTAAATAAAAATATAATTTTTGTAAAGTGTTATAGATTTTCTAGAAATCTATAAGTTAAATAAATTATGGAAAAGTTAGAAAATCTGAATGTGAGTTATTTTGGAAATTTTGATTTAATTTTTAGCGGAATTTAAATTAACTTTGAAATATGATAAATTTATGATATTTTGAATTTAAATTAATTTAAAATTATTTTATAACGTATTAATGATTTTTTAATAAAGTTAAAATGTTAATGAGTGAATATTGAGTTGAATTTGGAAATATAACTTAAATTGGAATTTATGAATTTGGTTTAAAGGTGAAATTTTAATTTAAGTTAAATAAAATGGAATTAAGTTATATTTGAAATTTTAAACTTAAGTGTTGAGTTGAAATTTAATGTAATGAATTTAAATTTGAATGTTGAAATTTAATCAGTTAATTATTAATAAATATTGATTTTTGGAAGGAAACTTAACTTTATAAAATCATGAATTTAAGGAAAATTAAATGATACTTATAAATGTGAAAATGTATGATTTTATAAGTTAAAAATGATTTAAATAAAAATATAAGTGTTTGTGAAATCCTATTGAATATTTGAAGTTAATTAACAGCATTTTAATACTGTCTTTTGTTAAATTTAATTGTTTTTTAATGTAACTTTCTGTAGCATTTTCTAAATGCCGCGAAACTTGAATTTTCATTGTTTTAATAAATTTAAGTGCATAAATGAACATTGAAAAGTTTAAACTTTTGGCATTTAAAAATTTAATTATTAAATGTAATAACTTCATTTTTATGATTTAATAATGAAGTAATTTGTTTTGAAATATAACTATTTGATATATTAAAATGATTGGAATGTGGTTTCAAAAGATATGATATTTTGATATATTAAAATGATTGAAATGTGATTTTGAAAAGAAATGATATTTTGATATATTAAAATGATTTGAAATGAAGTTTTGAAAGATTGATATTTTGATATAATATGATTTGAAACAAAGTTTTGAAAGATATGATATTTTGATATATTAAAATGATTTAAAACGAAGTTTTGAAAGATATGATATTTTGATATTAAATGATTTGAAAAATGAAGTTTTGAAAGATATGATATTTTGATATTAAATGATTTGAAAAACAAAGTTTGAAAGATATGATATTTTGATATTAAATGATTTGAAAAATGGAGTTTGAAAGATATGATATTTTGATATTAAATGATTTGAAATGGAGTTTGAAAGATATGATATTTTGATATTAAAATGATTTGAAAAGAAGTTCTGAAAGATATGATATTTTAGAAATGAAGCTTTGAAAGGTTATGATATTTTGATATGTTAAAATGATTTGAAAGGAAGTTTTGAAAGGATATGATAATTTAATATATTGAAATGGTTAGAAATGACTTGATATTTATTTTGATACATATATGAATTGAAAGATATGGTATGATGTATATTGAAATGGTTTGTAAATGATTTAATCTTTATTTTGATAAAGATTTGGGTCGAAATGAAATTTTATTTTGAAGTATATAATATTGTTTTAAAGTTATAAATACGGGTTATAATAACGATTGGTTGTTAAAGAGACCGGGATTGGATATTGTCTTATAGCCGGCCAATACCGAAAACCACTTTAACAACTGTGTACGCGGTGGAGATTCCAGAATGAACTAGGATGGTGGCGTCGTTCTCGAGGTATATTACGTGGACCCAACTCCCATGAGTTGGTATGTAACAACCCGCATATTTAACGATTTTATAATTAAATGATTTATTTAAGTATAGCGTCGTTAGTCGGATTTTGGGGTCCGAAATGTTACTTTCTACAAACGGCCGAATTGGAGCTCGAAACCACTTCCATTGAGTTCAAAGCGTCGTTTGCGATCTTTTTGAGTATAATCTTTGATATGTTTGGAGTAAGTTGAATTTTGCTACTTTTTCTGGTTGGGCTTTAGCTTTGGGTTCAGCCCCAAACCCCACTTAACCCTCTAACTCAGCCCATCTCCTCCCATTCATTCATTCCTACTCCTCTTCACTTCTAAACTCAAGCTCCAACTGAAATGGGGGAAAGGAAGAGGAAATAGAAACTCCCAAGCCTTAGTTTCTCTTGATAATCCAAATTCTTGCTCCAAATTCAAAGAGAAGGATAGGTAAGCCTCTTCTCCATCTTCTCCATCTCTTCTTCTCTTCAATTTCAGAAAATATCCTAAACCTAATTTGGGAAAATATGTGTTTTATTCTTAGATTGAAGCTTGTTGAGTAAGAGTGAAGAGTGGTTAGCCTTTCCTTTGCATTTGAGCTTCTTCTTCTTGCTCTTGAGTTAAAAAGGTGAGTTTTGAACTCACATCTACTTCTCTTGATTTCATTGATGTTATGTATGAATTCCTAACACCTTGTTCATATGCACTTGTAATTGGTTTGGGTTGAATTGGAGAGTATACCAATTTTTAGTGTTTTGGGTTAAAGTCTTTGAAATCCTAACTTTGATGTTTTAATCATGTTTTGGTGATGCATCGAGGAACATATAGGGCCGGGTTGTCGATTGGCATAAGCCCTTAGAGCCAATGTTCGTCCGATTGCATTTTGGGAGAGTTTGCTCTTCATTTGAATAAGGCTGGAAAACAGCCCAGGCAAGATTCAGTCGACTGAAAACTCTGCACAGTCGACTGAACCTGAAACCCGAGAGCTTCCAGGCATGATTCAGTCGACTGAAAAACTCTGCACAGTCGACTGAACCTGGAAACAGAAAGTTTCCTAAACCTGGAAAATCTCCAGGCACAGGGTCAGTCGACTGAAAACTCTGTTCAGTCGACTGAACCTGCTGTTTCAGCCCACTTTGCCTTTTTGATTGAATTTCCAATTTGAATTGATTCATGATGATCCCATGTATGATTATCAATTGTTTTGACTTTGATGGTTCCTTTCTAATTTTAATCCACGGGTTTTTATAAAATAATCTCTCGAATCGCATTTAAAAGTCCGTTTCTCTAATTTATAAATTCTATTTAAACCACACACTTTCGCACTTCGAACGAAGTGGAAGGGTGATTAAATGGTTGGGAAAAACACGGACCATGAATCTGTGCGTTTATCTTTCCGATTAATCCTCGACCTATTCGATTGATTGTTTTGACCTTCGGGTTTGGTTTATCGATGATATGAGGTAAACTTTGTACTGCTTTGAGTGTGGAAGGGACTGACGGATAGTAAACCGTTTAGTGCGAACGAGTGGTTATGGGACATACGTTAACACTTTTCGGATTCCTTTTCGAGAGTTGTGACACATTCCGCCAGTTAGTGGTGTCCAGTACTGGGTCTTCGACCTTCACCACTACGGCTTGTCGCCCTATTGTATCACTTCTGATGTTGGCGTTGTGTGCCGCATGGGTGATATTGGGTTTGTGCCTTCGGGTTTGTCGCCCTATATAGTTTCGCTCTGATGTTGGCCTTGTGTGCCGCATGGGTGATACTTGGGTTTGGAGTCTTCGGGCTCATGGATCCTTGTTTGTACAGTACTGAGCTCGAGCAAATTTGATGATGTTTCATTGATATTATATTCCCTTGGTATCGCCCATCGTGTTGGTCTGCTTGAGCCGCATGATGTATAACGATTACCTTGTGGAACTTGTATACCTTATAGGTATTTGTTATTTGCCATTCGGCTTGTTTTGGGATATTCGTATCCTTTGTTTCTACATGTTGCCGATGATATGAGGCTTGTTCTATATGATTCATCTCTTGTTGATGATTGTGTTATCTCCTCTGGAGATATTTGTTATACTGTATGACCTTGCAGGTTTATTATTGTTCAGTTTATCTAACTGATTTGTTTAGCTAGACTGACCCGGGTATTTTATACTCGGGTCAGACCGAGATGTTTCAGGTTAGGTGCTTTGGACTTAGCCTCTTTTGCTTCTGCATGGACTATTCCGCTGACTCCTTTTGTCTTAGCTTTTTGTGTAGTCCTTTCTGTTATAACTCTGATATGTATTCTATTGACTCGTCTATATATTGTGGTTTTCTATACCACTTGACATGTATTATTTTGTATACTCAGCTTTGTATCAGTATATGTGTGTATATGATGGTTTACTGTTCTGTGATGTATATTGCAATTGAGTTGTTATATTCTGTTCTGATAGATCCTCTAACCACCTCTGGTTTTGTTTTAAGTATTCATTGGATATGTCGATCTGCTTGGTAAGGCAATTGTCGATGTATTCAATAGATAATTAAAGCAAGGCCATAGATGGTCGCTCCTAAACAGCCTTATTCTCCGTGTTAGCAGACGGTATTATCTATTAATACTCTTTGCTAGCGTGGGTATAGAGGTGGGGCGTCACAGCTTGGTATCAGAGCGAGGTTCAGAACAAAATATAATAAACACAGAATAGAGCACATATTACGACACATCAGAGTGTGATAAGTGATACAAATCTTTGAATCATCGTGTGTCTCTATTCCTTCTACCATCAAAGGTTAGGTAGGGTTTGGGATTATGCCTAGGAATGCATTTAAATTCCGTAGTATTCCATATTGAATTATCTACCTTGGGAATAATCTTTACCTTATCTTAACTTTCAGCTTATGGCTGGAAGAGGCGGAGGACGACGCTCGGATGCTGGGCAATCCAGTGGCTCACATCCGGACGGCGTCTATATGTCTGCCGATCAGTTTTTAGGGTGGTTTAGGAGCACGCAGCCTCCAGCTCCTACTCGAACATCTCCTCCATGCAAGTTCACCTTCGCACGTTTGTGCAGTGATTTTTCACATCTTGGAGGGAAACCATTTAAAGGCTCCGAGATTGTTCTTAAGGTCCAAGCTTGGGTTCGCATGTACGAGCATGTTCTCTCTCGCCTGGATCTTTCTGACGATGATAGGGTTCTTGTAACTTCTAGCTTATTGCAAAAGCGTGCCCTTGACTGGTACGAGCTTCTTTTAGCTGAATTTGATGAGTCTGCTCTTTCTTGGACTCAGTTTCGGGAACGATTCGAACTCAAGTTCGTTCCTGAATATGAGAAAGCTTTGTTGTCCCGGCGCTTTCTTGAATTGAAGCAAGGGGATTCTTCCGTTTCTGAATATGTTGCATCTTTCGAAGCTTTATCTAAATATGGTCTTGAATTCATTAGCACCTCGTATAGGAAGAATCTGAAATTTGTATCTGGTCTTAAGAAATGTCTTAAGAAGTCGTTAATGCTCCAGCTTAAACTTTCCTTTGAGGAGTTGATTGATTCGGCACTTCATCTCGAAGCCTTCGAGATGGAGTGTGATTGTGGGAATGATGTTGAGGTTCGTAAGAACGCCAACAAGAGGCAGTTTCCATTCGATAAGCGGAAATTTTCCCCTTCCAAGAAGAAAAAGCCCGTTGAATCTGATCCTCAGTCTCAGTCTGTTGGAAAACCTTCCACTCGGAAGTGTTTCAATTGTGGTTCCCCTGATCATGTGATTCGAGCTTCCCCTATGCCTCTCTTCTGCCACTATTGCAAGAAGGAAGGCCATCGTATTTTCACTTGTCCTATTGTTCCGAAAAATCCTTTATCTAGCAAGCTAAAGATAACGGATGCTTCTGGAGGTTCTTCTCGGGGAAAAGGTACATCTCCATTTAAAAAAAAAAAAATCTATTGTATTCGAGTTCTCTTCGACATGGGTGCTTCACATTTTTTTTCCGTATCGAAGATGCTCTTCGATGATTTATCTTTGGATGTTTCTTGTATGGTTACTTCTTTGAGAATTGCGAATCCGAATTGGTGGATCCGCAACGCTCAATTTGCTTGTATTAATGTCGAGATTATTTTATGAGATTTTTCTTTCCGAGCCAATTTGCATGTTATGCGTTGTTTAGGCTTCGGAATTGACATCTTTGAAAAGATTGACTTAATTATTATGAAGCCATATCCTATATCCCGAGTGGACTTTTCATCCTCGACATTTTCAATCTGTTAAAAAGATTTCTATCTTCCTTTGTGATTTCGATTTCCAATTTGATGGCATCATTTTTCTTTAAGTCCCCGTGATGAGGAAAGTGTGGTTTCTCTCATTCTTGTAGTTGAGAATTTTCTGGTATTTCTGGTCTTGTCTTAGGATTATCGCCTAAGCAATCTTTTGAGTAGTGTTAAGGTCTTTTTAGCTCGACCTTACCACTGGTTTTCATTTGGCTACGAGTTGCGGAAGTAGCACTCCACTTACCGCATTCCGCACTCGTTGTAATTCTTATAAATGATTTGTTATGTCATTCAGTTTGTCTAGCTCATTTCCTCCATATTATGAATCGAGTATTCTGTGAATATCTCGATGGTTCCATTTTGGTATTTATTGATTTTGGATGGAAAATAGCAATTTAAAGAATTTTGCAAATCTTTTTCATAAGATTTATTACAAGTATAATTGGATTTTTGTTCTTTAAACGAACAAAGAATATTTTAAAAAGTTTTTAGAAACATGTTTATCATATAGAAGATGATTTTGTGATTGTATTGCCCATTGAGTGCTTTAAGAATTCTGGTCGATGCGCTTGATCAACGTTATCGATAGGAATTTCCTAAACGCTTTGATGAGACAATCAGGCACAGTAAATTGATTTGGAATAAGTAAATTTTTCTTGAAAGATTATTACATAAAGATAATTGTAATTTTGAAAGTCTTAGCTTTTTGGGAAAGAAAATTAATTTAAAAGAACTCTTTCTTTTCGATATCCCTATTCTTGTTATTCCCGTAGGGAACCAATGCTTTATCTTTTGTACCAATGCTAATCGTATTGGTTTAGATGCCGTTCACTTGCAAAAGAGAACGTACTATCATTTATTCTCCTAAATAGTTATAGCCTATCGAAACTAGATATGCCACTCATGATTTAGTGCTCGTGGCTATTGTTTCCGTCTTTTGTAATTTGCATCATTACTTTTGGGTGAGGGATTTTGCTCTCCTCACCAATCACAATTTTGAAATGTTTATTTTCTCATAGGGAACCTAGTGTTGGTTCGAGTTCCTTGCATCTTATGATCTTGATATTCTTTTTATTCCCGGAAAGAGGATCGTGTTGCCAATGCATTTGGTTGTAAGCAGCAAGTGATTGTTTCTTTGTTGATGTCCGAATGGAATGATCTTTTTACCAAGTTCATCGGACGTTTTGTTGTACTTCTTTTTGTTGAGCTTTGGTTCATTTGACGTATCGTTTGTACCACGTCGGTGTTCCAATATTATTTGAGCTTAGGAATCCATAGAATTCTCTGAGCAATCAAGTTCGGACTTACCCCTTCGTGCACTTTATGGTGAACTTCTTATTCTGTTATTCTTTTGTGCTAGTATGTTTGTGGGAGTTGGGAGAATCACCTACCTCTTGTAGGGTTCTCCTACAATAATAGTTTTCAGCCTAGTGTCTTGTTGGTTGGAATCTGGGGAGAAGATTATTCTTGGTCCTGGTTTTGTTCGTGATTCTTCCGAGAAGATTGATCTTATCTGGTTGAGAATGAAAGAGGCACAGAGTCGCCAGAGGTACTACGCGGACAACCGTAGGAAGCCTCTCGAGTTCTCGATCGGTGATCTTGCCTTTATTCGTGTTTCTCCTTTGAAAGGGGTTATGCGTTTCAGTACGACTGGGAAATTGGCTCCTCATTATATAGGACCGTTTTCTATTACTGAACGTATTGGCCCTGTGGCTAATAGAGTTTCACCTCCAGCTCATTTATCTGGTATTCGTGACGTGTTTCACGTCTCTCAACTTCGGAAGTGTCTTCGGGAGTCGGATTCTGTTATTACTTCTCCTGATTTGCAAGAGCTTGGGGTCTCACCGGACTTATCTTTTGTACAGCAACCTCTTCGCGTGCTTGACACGGAGGTGCGACACCTTCGAAACAAGGACGTGCCGCTCGTACTTGGAGGGTTCAATGGTCCGCTAATCCCAATGACTGTACTTGGGAAACCAGAGAGTTTATCGAGCGATCTTATCCGGATTTTCTATCTTTGCTTTGAAGCGGTGAGAATGTCTTTTCATCTCAAGCTTATTTCCTTTTCTTTTGAATGTTGTATGTATGTAGTTGTTACAAATATCGTCTTTAGAAATTGCGGGGACGCAATTTTGTAAGGAGGGGAGATCTGTAACAACCCGCATATTTAACGATTTTATAATTAAATGATTTATTTAAGTATAGCGTCGTTAGTCGGATTTTGGGGTCCGAAATGTTACTTTCTGCAAACGGCCGAATTGGAGCTCGAAACCACTTCCATTGAGTTCAAAGCGTCGTTTGCGATCTTTTTGAGTATAATCTTTGATATGTTTGGAGTAAGTTGAATTTTGCTACTTTTTCTGGTTGGGCTTTAGCTTTGGGTTCAGCCCCAAACCCCACTTAACCCTCTAACTCAGCCCATCTCCTCCCATTCATTCATTCCTACTCCTCTTCACTTCTAAACTCAAGCTCCAACTGAAATGGGGGAAAGGAAGAGGAAATAGAAACTCCCAAGCCTTAGTTGCTCTTGATAATCCAAATTCTTGCTCCAAATTCAAAGAGAAGGATAGGTAAGCCTCTTCTCCATCTTCTCCATCTCTTCTTCTCTTCAATTTCAGAAAATATCCTAAACCTAATTTGGGAAAATATGTGTTTTATTCTTAGATTGAAGCTTGTTGAGTAAGAGTGAAGAGTGGTTAGCCTTTCCTTTGCATTTGAGCTTCTTCTTCTTGCTCTTGAGTTAAAAAGGTGAGTTTTGAACTCACATCTACTTCTCTTGATTTCATTGATGTTATGTATGAATTCCTAACACCTTGTTCATATGCACTTGTAATTGGTTTGGGTTGAATTGGAGAGTATACCAATTTTTAGTGTTTTGGGTTAAAGTCTTTGAAATCCTAACTTTGATGTTTTAATCATGTTTTGGTGATGCGTCGAGGAACATATAGGGCCGGGTTGTCGATTGGCATAAGCCCTTAGAGCCAATGTTCGTCCGATTGCATTTTGGGAGAGTTTGCTCTTCATTTGAATAAGGCTGGAAAACAGCCCAGGCAAGATTCAGTCGACTGAAAACTCTGCACAGTCGATTAAATCTGAAACCTGAGAGTTTCCAGGCATGATTCAGTCGACTGAAAAACTCTGCACAGTCGACTGAACCTGGAAACAGAAAGTTTCCTAAACCTGGAAAATCTCCAGGCACAGGGTCAGTCAACTGAAAACTCTGTTCAGTCGACTGAACCTGCTGTTTCAGCCCACTTTGCCTTTTTGATTGAATTTCCAATTTGAATTGATTCATGATGATGCCATGTATGATTATCAATTGTTTTGACTTTGATGGTTCCTTTCTAATTTTAATCCACGGGTTTTTATAAAATAATCTCTCGAATCGCATTTAAAAGTCCGTTTCTCTAATTTATAAATTCTATTTAAACCACACACTTTCGCACTTCGAACGAAGTGGAAGGGTGATTAAATGGTTGGGCAAAACACGGACCATGAATCTGTGCGTTTATCTTTCCGATTAATCCTCGACCTATTCGATTGATTGTTTTGACCTTCGGGTTTGGTTTATCGATGATATGAGGTAAACTTTGTACTGCTTTGAGTGTGGAAGGGACTGACGGATAGTAAACCGTTTAGTGCGAACGAGTGGTTATGGGACATACGTTAACACTTTTCGGATTCCTTTTCAAGAGTTGTGACACATTCCGCCAGTTAGTGGTGTCCAGTACTGGGTCTTCGACCTTCACCACTACGGCTTGTCGCCCTATTGTATCACTTCTGATGTTGGCGTTGTGTGCCGCATGGGTGATATTGGGTTTGTGCCTTCGGGTTTGTCGCCCTATATAGTTTCGCTCTGATGTTGGCCTTATGTGCCGCATGGGTGATACTTGGGTTTGGAGTCTTCGGGCTCATGGATCCTTGTTTGTACAGTACTGAGCTCGAGCAAATTTGATGATGTTTCATTGATATTATATTCCCTTGGTATCGCCCATCGTGTTGGTCTGTTTGAGCCGCATGATGTATAACGATTACCTTGTGGAACTTGTATACCTTATAGGTATTTGTTATTTGCCATTCGGCTTGTTTTGGGATATTCGTATCCTTTGTTTCTACATGTTGCCGATGATATGAGGCTTGTTCTATTTGATTCATCTCTTGTTGATGATTGTGTTATCTCCTCTGGAGATATTTGTTATACTGTATGACCTTGCAGGTTTATTATTGTTCAATTTATCTAACTGATTTGTTTAGCTAGACTGACCCGGGTATTTTATACTCGGGTCAGACCGAGATGTTTCAGGTTAGGTGCTTTGGACTTAGCCTCTTTTGCTTCCGCATGGACTATTCCGCTGACTCCTTTTGTCTTAGCTTTTTGTGTAGTCCTTTCTGTTATAACTCTGATATGTATTCTATTGACTCGTCTGTATATTGTGGTTTTCTATACCACTTGACATGTATTATTTTGTATACTCAGCTTTGTATCAGTATATGTGTGTATATGATGGTTTACTGTTCTGTGATGTATATTGCAATTGAGTTGTTATATTCTGTTCTGATAGATCCTCTAGCCACCTCTGGTTTTGTTTTAAGTATTCATTGGACATGTCGATCTGCTTGGTAAGGCAATTGTCGATGTATTCAATAGATAATTAAAGCAAGGCCATAGATGGTCGCTCCTAAACAGCCTTATTCTCCGTGTTAGCAGACGGTATTATCTATTAATACTCTTTGCTAGCGTGGGTATAGAGGTGGGGCGTCACATGGCATATGTGACTAAAACAAGAGCTATACCGGGCTACACAAAGGGTCGCACCCTTTCATCGAGCATGCTCCATCGGAAACCATTCTATTACTTTTGTGATTCGATACGTTGCGCCACCTTGATTCGGGGGTATTGTTCGAGGTGGGCGGAAGCTGCTGGCTTGCCGTCACCACCGGTCCGGGAGTGCAAACGGTGTATCCACCCTGGCATTGCCTCGTGTGCCGTGTCATATCCTTATATCGAGCCCACTAAGATATTGGTTTTAAATATCAGACCGCGTTAAGGTTCACCACCCCCTTAATGCTATTTTCTATATGATTATACTTTACTGATTAGACATTACTATATATGGCGTATATTACTATATAATAAAGAGTTTAACGGATCCTTAGAGGATGGGCGGTCCCAAGCATCTTCTAAGTTACTTGTACCTTTGCTACAGTTCACTTGAGTTGGTTTACATTGTATAAGTATGTATGTCCTGACTCGAGTGTTTGTATTTTTATTTACGCTCGGGTCAGCCTGAGTTATTCACAGATTTGGATTTCCACTTTCTGAAGATTGGAATCGCAGGAGATTATCTACTTGTCAAGTTTTATCTTTTGCAGTCTGTTCTTCCTTTCAGCTCTTGTATTAGTAGGCTTCTACGTAGTGAGACTTCCTTTGTACTTTATTTCTTCTGTTGTATTTTATGTAACTCTGATATATTTATATAGTAGCTTCATGAACTACTATCTCTTTTACTTCCGCTCCATTATTATTACTCTGTGTCTGTGATCTGTGATTTTTATTTACTGTATATTCCGAGGTTTGCCAATTTTTATTTACAACGCGGTATTTTGAGCAATACAATTCTGGCATGAGTGTCTACCTATACACTTATAACGGATGCGAATGGTTGAAAATATCGGCTCGTTACAGTACAGGTACCGGGAAGCCGTTTGACTGGATTTGGACACCTAATTGCCAAAATAATAAGCCGCTTGCTTAAAAATGCTAAATAAAGGTACACCTACGCAATAAAAATAGGAAATATGAAATGTTTTTGTTTTTCCTACCATGTGGGTCGATGTATATATATTTATATCTCTTGTCAAGTTGCAAAAGCACCTCCGTACAAAGGAGACTCTACCAAAATTTTCCGAAAATTTTTGGAGTTAGAAATTTTTTGGAAAAATTTGCATTAGCAACAAAACGATTTCAAATTGGAATTGAAATAAGGAATTTTGGAAATGAATTGAAACTAATTGTTTAGTGGAACCAAAGGGTTAGGAAAGTGAATATGAGATTTTCACTAAATGAGTTTTAGCAAGTTAATGGGTTGAGGCATTCGTCTGCCTTAGCAATTTCGAAGACGAAATTCTTTTTATGGGGAAGGAATGTAACGTCCTAGATTTTTCAGCGTTGAATCTGGAATATTTAAATGTTTTAAATATAGGAATTGAATTATAAATTGGTTTTGAATATGGAAAACTTGGATTTATCTATTTCAGAAGGTAGATATAGCAATTTGTTGAATAATATAATTATTTAATTCAATAAATAAAGATTGAGTAAAATATTTAATCTTGAGTTTCGAGCTTGTCAAAAATATTTTAAAGGCTTGTGGAATTTATATTGATAGTATTGAAGGTAGTAAAAGTGTTTAAATTGAATTTGGTAGTGTTTTGTTCAGTTTTAAAATTATATCGTTTAAATTAATATTTAAGAAAATAGTCTTCTTAGGCACAGTCTCGGATTTCAACGAAACTAGTTTCATTGGATCCGTAATATTGTATTATTATCGGATTTCAATTTTCGTAGTGTTTGGAGTAATCGTTTGGTCGTATGATAAGTAAACGCGCTGAAAAATTAAATCGATATTTAATATAATAATTGGGTTCAAAAAGCTATCTTCTCCATACGATCGAATTAGGATTCAAAACCTTTTCCATTTCATTCGGAATAGGGGTATAACATTATAAACGCCTAGCGATATGCCTCAATAGGAGTTCACAATTTTAAGCTTTGTAAATCGAGACGTGTTGAATTTGAATTTAAATTATATATATCCCCATTCAACCCAACATTCAGCTGCCGTTTTTTCAAATCAAAACTTTTTTCCTTCAAATCCCTACAACTTTCCTCAAATCACTCTCCCCCACTCGTATAAGCAACCACTCCATCGTGTCTTCCGTTCTCCTTCCTTTGTAATTCACGCATCAGATTGAGAAAATAAATAAAAAAGCAAGTCTCCTTTTATAAATCTCGAAGCCCTTTTCTCCCTTCCAAATCAAACAGAAATGAAATTCAAATAGAAAATAGCCGAAGGCTCTCTTTTTATAAAAAAAATGTAGAAAAATCAAATCGGTGAATCGAATTCACAGTGGAGCTTTGATTTGAGGGCATTTCTATTTTTTGATTGCTGTGTTGTTTCGAGCTAGGGCTTTGTTGCATGCTCGAGCTAGAGGACAAGAGTACGCTCGCATTCGCGAGTGCATAGGTGCGAGGTGAGGTCTCGCCTTCCACGTTGATTTCGAGTCGGCTTCGATGTTTGGTTGAGGAACATCTGGGTGGCGGTCTGGCTCGATGGCGAAGAATAGCAGTTGTGAGCGTACGTGCAGGTAGAGGCGCGCGTAGGTTTGTCGCCGTAGGGTCGCTTACCAGCAAGTGGGAGTATGAGTTCGTCGCCAAGCAGTGGAAGGCAATATCTGGTCATTAGCAAAGATACTTGGAGTTTTGATTGGCGACGCTGTCTTAGTTAGGAGGGTGGTTGCTGTGTTGCAGTGAGGTAATCCTTTTCCAATTAATAAATAAAATAAATATATATAGATTAAAAATAATAAAATGCATACTGGACCCATATTTTATTTAAAAATTTATTGGTGATCCGTTTAATAAATTTTAATGATAAGTTGAAACATTTTAGTTGCAAAACTGAAAGGGAAGTATACATGCATGTTTTGATATATAGAGGTTTATTAGAAATTTTTTCTAGGTAAGATTTAAAAATAAATTCTGTTTTTTAATATATATATATATATATATATATATATATATATGTAAGTAGGATCTGATTAGGAAATATTTTTGTTAAAAAGAAAATTTGTTTAAAATTTAATTTATTAGTTTAACACCAAACTATTGGTTTAAATTAAATAAATAAGTGGAAATTAATTGTTCGATAAATTCAAATAGTAATAAATCATAAATTTGTTTATACTAGGTCAAAATATGAAAGCTAACAAACCGGTGTGGAAATGAGTTGCAAATTATAATCAAAGGTGAGTTAATCTCACTCATCTAGGTTTAATTTAAATTTAAATGGTTAAATTTAAATAATAAGTTGAATGATTGAATTGATTTGATGTGCTATATTATATATAGTAGTATATATGTATATATATTGGAGTGATTGATTCCCCACATTATATAGCAGATGAGACCCTATGCGCCGCATAGTAGCAGATGATATATATTTAAAACCCATATACCACGATATTCCACCTTGAAGTGGAATTGGAATTTTATTGTGCTAACATCTGTGGATGCAGGGAAACAGGTAGGAGGTATCCAACTGGATTCCTCAAAATATTTAGATTTGTTAAAATATTCTGTGATATAATTATTTGCTATCCTGTGATGAATTATATTGGCAACTGGTAATGTTGGATACTATGGTTGATTTAAAATATTTCGATGAACTGAGTTATCAAAATCTATAGAAATTGGATTTTTGAAAAGAAAATAGAAGAGTGAATTTGAGTAAAATAATCATAGGAATTTGAATAAATTAAAAATGAATTGGAAAAGAATATAAAGTGATTTTTGAATTCTGATAAATAAAATTCCAAGTGCGGAAAATGAGATTTTTGATGGATGGGAATAAGTGATTTTATTTAAAACTCAAGTATTGTTATTCAAAGGAATGAAGGATTTATTTTAAAATTTCAAGGCTTAAATTTATTTAAAAGGATAAAGAAGGAATTTAGAAAAGTATGAAAGTAATATTTCAGTTAAATAAGATTTTAAAATCATATTTGAGAAGTAAAAGTGAAGTTGATGGGTTTTGGAGTTAAATTGGGAAAGCAAAGGAATTTATTTCAATTTGGAATAAAATCTGAAATCGATTTGGAAATTGATTTAGAATTTGAAATTATGTTTTTAAAGAAGACGAGAAGTTGGAATTTATAAAATGGCATTATAAAGGCGAAGTGATATATCAATGGATATTTGGAAGAATAAATTCACGGTGGGAATTTATTAAGGAAATGAGTAAATTTGTTTAAAAATAAATAGTGATTTATTTTTAAAAGATGTGAAAGAAAAGCGTATTTCCCTAGATAGCCAAGTACATTTTCAAAGCAAATTTTTAAATATAAGTTAAAAGTTTTAATGTTGTTTTAAAAAGCATGTTTTAGAAAATTTATTATTCTAAATGTTTAAATTATAAAGTAAGTATTTTTCAAAACCATTATCGTAGTAATTATTTAAAGGTGACTTGGTATTTTGTTTTAAAGGAGAAAATCTAGTTTTATATTTTATAAAGTAACCTCATCTTAAATATTCCTAAAGTATATATTTTTAATGAAGTATTGAAGTAGTTTTCAATTTAAATGTTAAAGTATATTTTATAATTAAGTGTTTCAAATTATTTTAAAATCTAAAGCTTTGTACTTGGTGCTTTCAGTGGAAATAAATAGTTGGGAATTTATCCCATGAGAAGAGTAGGGTTTGAAAAATGTTTTAAAAAAGGGTTGGAAATGGAAATATATCTTGTGAAGATACTTTAAGGATAATAAATAATTTGGGAGATTATTTATTGTTTGATGGTTGTTTGTGAATGTTAATTGATAGTTAAATAACCGACTATCAATATTGGCCAATGCGCCGATTGTTTCGAAGAGACCGGGATCACGATTAATTTCTCGAAAACCATTTCGATCCGGTTTGTACGTTTTCGTGGAAAAACGAGTCCGGAGTCGAAGACGGCGTAGTGAAGTGCAAGGGCTAGTCGCTACTAATCCCGAGGAGATTCCAAAATGAATGTAGTATGAGTAGTGCCTTCGGTTCCATTCGAACCCGGGACGAACTTGTATGGATGATTGCTTTCGGAACATCGTTAGGTGGACGGTGGCATTCTAAGTGACATATTCTAAAAAGGTAACGCTTAGCCTCAAGCCTTATCAACCGGGAATGACTGAAAATTAGGGGATATGCAGCAAGGCTAAGTGGGCAGCACCCATTAGGGTTAGATTATCCCTGTCTAGATGTCCCTTTTATTTCGACTTAGTGGTGCGGTTGCTGATCCCAACGTGGGGTGATCTTACTCGTGATTATCCAGTAAGGTGTAGTCCCGGCCTTGTGTTGCAGGGGATTGGGAGTAATCCTCGGTATGGTGATCTTAGCCACGTACTGTGACAGGTGGTACCCCAGTGCATAGTCATTAGTTGGAAATCCATTCTCCATACGTGCCTTTACGGTTTTTTTTATATACCTATTAGGTGGAATTTAATAAATGTAACAATTTAGGCTATTTGAATAAGTATTTGATATAGAAACTATTATAATATAAGAGGATTTTGATAAAAAAAATATTTTGGCTATCGTAAGGTAAAAATATGACATGTTTATTTGTGGCGTGGTCTTACGAGATGCCATTGTTTTCAAAAGAATTTTGAAACTTTAATAATCAATTTGAGTGTGATTTCTCACGCTGGCATTCCGGACTGACTAGGATGTTATTTCACTATAATGCTTGGGTCAGACTAAGTATTATAGATTACAGGAAAGGATGCTATGGAGCTGTATGGCGATACGTACTTTCGTACTTGTATGAAATATTCTGCTGTGTATTCGGTTTTTGGAAGGACGAGATATTATAACCGTCCTGAGTTGTGTTATTGTTTGTATTGAACTCTGATACCGTACGCTGATGATGTAATGTATAAACAGATATATTTGTTTTTGTGTAAAGATCATTTATTATCTATTATATTTTATTCCGCTGCGATGGTTAGATTCTGATGTTTTTTTCTATTTTCTTCTTCTACCTCTTCTTCTTTAACCCAAATGGTTCGTATTTCTGTTCATCTTGAGTTGAATGATGGAGAATAGTATCAACTCAAGGGGTACGGATTTGCGCGTCATTACAAATCGGATACAACAAAACTAAAAACAAACATGCCCAGTTCTAACAAGGACAATATGCATACATACATGAACTACATGACTCGATAACAAGCTCCAGATGGTACACAAGTGGTGCACATGTCAACCAGAATAATGAAGAAACCACACAGTGCAACAAAATACAAGTGTCGAACCGACTGCACGGTCAAGTGCAAGCCCAAGTGCATGAAAACAATGTACGCAAGTGCGGCCTCTATAGGAAGTATACAAGCAAATGAAAAATACGATGTCCAGAGACCAGAAAAACAAGTACATATTCAAGTACATCGAACCACACAGCAGTGACGACCAGACTCAAGTGAACCTGGCATGCAAATACTATATGTAGTGATTTATGGTGATGTATGAAACAAGTCAAAGACTATAACACTACAGATATGAACACACATATATATGCAGTGAAAACTCGGCTAATAGGTAGGTAGACTAGAGAACAACATAAATTCAGGAACACGAATTAGCAAGTCAAAAATATTATCACAATGTTAAGTGCCGATATCAAAGATGTCACAATAGAAATTCATGGAACCAAAATAAAGTTTAATCAGAGAAATCAAAACCGTGATAGCCAAGAAAATCAACCATGAATGAAATCAAGCCGCGAGAAACAGGCAAACAAAATATATGAATTGGAACAAGTCAGTGATCAATCTCAAGCATTCATGCAAAATCAATGGCCGAGCTAAATTAAATGAAAAATTCAAATTAACGAAAGTATATGAATTTGATTCCTATTTAAACCGTAACATCATAGGAATATGAAGACCATCGAATTAAAGTATGCTAAACAGTAAAGCAAAAGCAACAAATTACGTACCAATTCATAGTCGAACTCGATCAAATTGAAGGAGCCGTGTTCGAATCGAAGAAACAGTCGATTGTCGAAGCAAATCAAAGGAATAGGAATTGTAATCGACAAACAATCAGTCGACTTCATCAATTTTTCACAAGCCTTAGTTTTCGCACAGAGGAACGAATGAGCAAGAAGCTATTTTCACAAACAAAGAAGAAAGCAGGCCGACATCACATAATAGAAAGAAAAAAGGGGTTTCTTTTACATTTGGGCCGACTTTAAATTATCATTGGGCATCTATTTTTGAAATTAGGGTGTTTATTTTTAAATTGTTTTTAAGTTTGTATTTTTCATTTAAACCATTGTAAATTACAGTCGTGTGACTAGGGGACGAACTACGGTGGTGTAGTTCGAGAATTCGCAACTTAGTAGCTGAGTTGTGATAGAGTTTTGAGCGTAGAGTTAGGTTAGGCGATAGCGGATGTCGCGAGTTTAAGTGATTAAGCGTCTGACTACTTATTTTCTAGTAGAAACCTTAGAGGCAGCACGTAGGTAGGGTTTTGCTGAAACTGGGTATTCTGTTTTTTGCTTTTATTATTCTGCTATTATCTGTGCTGCTATTATTCTGCTATATCTGTATTGTGATTATTTTATACTTCCGCAATAAATTTTTATAATTAATAGTATCACCCTATTCATCTCCCACAGAGTGAAATCAATCCTACAAGTGGTATCAAAGATAGGAACAAAAGCCATTTTTTTAAAAGAATTTGATTTTTCAAAAACTAATTTTTGTTTTACAAATTTGAATTTTTAAAATGGATTCTTTTAATAATACTTTTTGTGAGGGTCGGTCTAATATTATTCCTACTATTTTAGATGAAACAGATTTTTTTGATTTGGAAATTAAAAATGGAATTTTATTTATAATATGGTAATGTTAAATGTTGGGATATTATTGAAAATGGGTATGATAGAATAGATGAGGAAAATACTTCGATGTTTTCAAAATCCATTGCCACTAATAACCATGGACCTTTAAAAGAAAATAGGTCACAAAAATCTTTTATCATATAGGTGTGGTGGCAGGCTAAGGAACAACAACAATGCTATCTGGATTTTGGCTATTCCAGACATATTATGGGCGACAAATCAAAGTTCATTTGCCTAGTACAAAGGTGGCAGAATAACAATGTGTAACAATGAAAAATTAACGGCAAAGGTAAAATAGGTAACGATATATTCATTTGAACAATTATTAAATGTGATAATCTACACCGTAATCTGATTTAGTTCAGCCAGATAAGTGATAATAAAATAAATGTTGATTTTGATTCTGACTCATTCTCATTAGATATATTCTTATTTGACTTGTTCTTATTTTTTAGTTCTGATTTGTGCAAGGTTTTGACCAATCAATTTTTCATCTTTGAACTAGTTCATATAAAAAAATTTGATCTTTGATTACGTGTTACCATATTGATTCTGATTTTTTAGAGATACTCATAGATATATTTGGTTATTCAAGACTTGTCATTATGCTCACTAGTTTGTTTATTTACATGGCTTCAATTCAATTCAAAGCCGTTGAAAATAATTTTAAGATATTTTGTTGCACACATCACGATCTGGTCTATAACATTCATCTAATGATAAATTCGAGTCTAAGAGAAATTCATATGCAGATTACACTGCTAATCTTGTTGACACAAAAATTAATAGTGGAACATGATTTATGTTGAGACATGAAGTGGCTGCATCGTTTTTCAAAGAAAATATATCATATTTTTCATCTCAAATAATTTTCAAATAGCAGACATTTTTCTTATAAAATCCCTTCTAGAAAATCATTTTTTGTTGACCTTGTTTGAGATTAGTCATTTTTGAAATTTTGTTTCTAATCTCATTTAAAAGTCCTAACGGTTATGCATGGTTAGTAGATATTCAAATTCCTTATATAAATATACCACGAATAGAGACAGATATATGATTTTATATCATCCATATCATTCTAAAGTGGAATATGCACCTAACATAGTATTTATGATTTTTGTTTGATTTTTTATTGAAATTTCATACTTATACTTGATTGGGCATTAATATTGTATTAATATCTATCACTTTATCTCTATTTTTCCAACACTATTACTCTTTTGCTGATAACAAAAGGGGGAGAGAAAAGTTAAGGTTTTGTCAAATAAAAGCAAATAACGGTCAAATAATTTATTTTGTATTTTCTATATGCATCTAGGTTCATTTATTCATTTTTATTAATTTACATGCATATATAAGGGGGAGCTTTGTTGTCAAGATGGAGCATTCAAATAGGGATAGCAAATTGAACGAACAAATACATTTAATAAATTTAAAATCTTAAATATTTGTCTGTTATCATCAAAAGGGGGAGATTGTTGAATATGCAAGTATATGATTTTTGTTTAATGATAACAAACATATATATATATATATATATATTCATTTAAATGTGTTTGTTAATGTACTATTTTATTTCACACAATTAAATAAATATTTTCTGAATAAAATAAATAGCATAGAATTTAAATTCAAATGGATATTTTATTCAAACAAATATTTATTATAATTTTGAATAGTACAAATTTGAGCTCTCACTATATATATACAATTTGTAATTACATTACAATTTAAATCACATCACACTTTTCACTATACATACATTTGCACCTCACTACATATCACTCACACTCGTATTTATCTCAACTCTATTCCACATTGAATTCAGCATCTGCGATCTGCAAAATAAACAATAATGTAGCAAAATTGAAAAGTAAATATTATGCAGTGTAAAATAAAATATTTTTTGAAAATATTTTTTTCCTCGGTTATTTGAGTTGTTTGTCATTATTTAATTTTGAATTCATCATACACGAACAACTTGTGACATGCACAGTGTATCATTGTACATGCCACAAGGCCGTGCACACCAATATACACTTGATAAAATTACAGGGATAGGTGAGCATAAGGTCAACCCGAAATAAAAAGCCTTGTTCAACTCAAGTGAAATAAAAATTAAGTCACAATACGAGCATAAGGTCAAACCCGAGGTATATGCTGGATTCAACGCAGGAGCATTACAAAATTTTCAAGTATAATTGAATATGTAACATGCACATAAGAAGTGGTGCACTGCAAATACAAGCACTATATATACAAAGTCAATGCAACGGTGGTGAACCATGAAGAGAACAAGACTCCATCAAGTAATCAAGTCAAGCAGACTGTACATAAAGGCAAACTTAAGTGAAGCAAAATTCAGTGATGTACACATGTCGACCAGGCATCAAACAGAAACAAGTTTCAATGCGAACTCATGTGGAAGTGCAGACTAAATTCAAGCACCAGACTCGACGAAGACCAGACCGCAATATCAAAGTGAAGAATGGATACAACAGAACTAAAAATAAACATGCTCAGTTTTAACACGGACAATATGCATACATATATGAGCTACATGACTCGAAAACAAGCTCCAGATGATACACAAGTGGTGCACATGTCAACTGGAATAATGAAAAACCACATAGCGCAACAAAATACAAGTGTCAAACAGACTGCAATTCAAGTGCGAGCACACTTTCATGAAAACAATGTAAGCAAGTGCAGCTTCTACAGGAAGTATACAAGCAAATAAAAAACCTAATGTCCAGAGACCAGACAAACAAGTACATATTCAAGTACATCGAACTACATAGCCGTGACAGCCAGACTCAAGTGAACCTGGATGCAAATACAATAAGTAGTGATTTACAGTGATGTATGAAACAAGCCAAAGACTGCAATACTGTAGATATGAACACACACATATATGCAGTGCAAACTCGGCTAGCAAGTTCAGGTAGACCAGAGAACAAGATAAATTCAAGTTCCAAATGACCGAAGTCAGATAACATGAGGAACACGAATTAGCAAGTCAAAACTATTATCACAATGTCAAGTGAAGATATCAAAGATGTCACAAGAGAAATTCACGGAACCAAAGTAAAGTTTGATTAGAGAAATCAAAACCTTGATAGCCAAGAAAATCAATCGCGAAAGAAATCAAGCCGTGAGAAGCAAGCAAAAAAATACAAATTGGAACAAGTCAGTGATCAATCTCAAGCATTCAAGCAAAATCACTGGTCGAGCTAATTAAATAACAAATTCAAATTGACGAAAGTATAGGAATTCGATTCCTATTTAAACCGTAACATCATCGGCATACGAAGACCATCGAGTTTAAGCCAGCTAAACAGTAAAGCGAAAGTAACAAATTACATACCAATTCATAGTCAAACTCGATCAAATTGAAGGAGCCATGTTCGAATCGAAGAAACAGTCGATTGCCGAAGCAAATCAGAGGAATGGCAATTGCAATCGACAAACAATCAGTTGGCTTCATCAATTTTTCACAAGCCTTAGTTTTTACATAGAGGAACGAACGAGCAAGAAGCTATTTTCACAAAATAAGAAGAAAGCAGGCCGACATAAAATAATAGAAAGAAAAGGGGGTTTATTTTATATTTTGGCCGGCTTTAAATTATCATTGGGCTTCTATTATTAAAATTAGCATGTTTATATTTAAATTGTTTTTAAGTATGTTCATTTAAACCGTTGTAAATTCTGTTCGTGTGACTAGGGGACGAACTATGGTGGTTTAGTTCGAGAATTCGCAACTCAGTGGATGAGTTGTGATAGAGTTTTGAGCGCAAAGTTAGGTTAGTCGATAGCGGGTGTCACGAGTTTACGTATATAAGCGTCTGACTACTTAATTTCTAGTAGAAACCTTGGGGGCAACACGTAGGCAGGGTTTTGCTGAAGCTGGGTAAATCTGTATGTTTTATTTTTTTTCATTTATTATTCTGCTATTATCTATGTGGCCATTACTCTGCTATATCTATGTTGCGATTATTTTATACTTCCGCAGTAAATTTTTATAATTAATAGTATCACCCTATTCACCCCCTCTAGGGTGAAATCGATCCTACAAGTGGTATCAAAGCTAGGAACAAAAGCCATTTTTTTAATAAAATTGATTTTTCAAAAGCCGAATTTTGTTTTACAAATTTGAATTTTTAAAATGGCTTCTTTTAATAATACTTTTTATGAGGGTCGGTCTAATATTATTCCTACTGTTTTTGATGAAATAGATTTTTTGATTTGGAAATTAAAAATGGAATTTTATTCATAATCTGGTAACGTTAAATGTTGGGATATTATTGAAAATGGGTGTGATAGAATAGATGAGAAAAATCTTCGACGTTTTCAAAATCCGTTGCCACTAACAACCATGTACCTATAAAAGCAAATAGGTCACAAAAATCTTTTATCATATTGGTGTAGTGGCAGGCAAATGAACAACAAAAGTGGTATCTGGATTTTGGCTGTTCCAGACACACTACGGGCGACAAATCAAAGTTTATTTACCTAGTACAAAGGTGGTATAATCACAATGGGCAACAACGAAAAATTATCGGCAAAGGTAAAATAGGTAACAGTATATTTATTTGAATGATTATTAAATGTGATAATCTACCCCCTAATCTGATTTAGTTCAGCCACATAAATGATAATAAAATAAATGTTGATTTTGATCCTGACTTAGTCTCATTTGATGTATTCTTATTTGACTTGTTCTTATTTTTTGTTCTGATTTGTGCAAAGTGTTGACCAATCATCTTTTCATCTTTGAATTAGTTCATATAATTTTCTTTTGTCTTTGATTACGTGTTACCATATTGATTTTGATTTGTTTGAGATACTCGTAGAAATATTTGGTTATTCAAGACTTGTCGTTATGCTCACTAATTTGTTTATTTGCATGGCTTCAATTCAATTTCAAAGCTGTTGAAAATAATTTTAAGATATTTTGTTGCACACATCACGGTCTGGTCTATAACATTCATCTAATGATAAATTTGAGTATAACAGAAATTCAGATGTAGATTACACTGCTAATCTAGTTGATAGAAAAATTAATAGTGGAACATGATTTATGTTGAGACATTCAGTAGCTACATCATTTTTCAAAGAAAATATTTGCATTTTTTTCATCTCAAATAATTTTCAAATAGCAGACATTTTTCTTATAAAATCCTTTCTAGAAAATCATTTTTTGTTGACCTTGTTCCAGATTAGTCATTTTTGAAAATTTGATTTTATAATTATTTTTGGATTTGATCTTAAATTACTACATTGACTAATCTAACTCCCTACTAATTATCGAAAAGATAAATAGTAATTGATAAAGTGATAAGTGTTGATATTAATCATATATTATAATTTGAGATAATATAATTAGTAAATTTCTTTAGAAATTTAAACAAGAGTTATAAAAACTTCTTATTGGTAAAAATTCCATGACCATCTCTAATTCTATCATATTTCTATCAACCATCACTCATCAAAATCCAGTATAATATGTCAATATGAGGTATTTTAAATGGGAAATTATTCATTTTTCATTTCACTATATTTTTAACAAATAAAAACATCCAAAGTATTCACTCTCATTTAAAAGTCCTCACAATTATGCTTGGGCGAATTACTAGGAATTTTTTGTTATGTGCTTCCATGCACATTTAAAAGTCCTCACAGTTATGCATGTATGGAACGCATATCAAAATTGATTAATTAAATAGACAAGTTGATTTTAATCCCATTTAAAAGTCTTCACGGTTATGCGTGGTTAGAAAATACTTGAATTCATTTTTTTAAATGTTGGAATACTACTAATCTCATTTTAAAGTTCTAACGGTTATGCATGGTTAGTAGATATTCAAATTCCTGATATAAATATACCACAAATAGACACAGCTATATGGTTTTATATCATCCATATCATTTTAAAGTGGAATTTGCACCTAACAGTGTATTTATGATATATTTTTTATTGGAATTTAATATTTATACTTGATTGGGTATTAATATTGTATTAATGTTTATCACTTTATCTCTATTTTTTAACACAATTACTCTTTTGCTGATAATAAAAGGGGGAGATAAAAGTTAAGATTTTGTCAAATATAAGCAAATAGAGGTCAAATATTTTATTTTGTATTTTCTATTTGCAAATAAAGGCAAATAAAGACTCAAGTGAACCTGGCATGCAAATACAACAAGTAGTGATTTACAGTGATGTTTGAAACAAGTCAGAGACTGCAACACTACAGATATGAACACATACTTATATGCTGTGACGACCCGGCTTCCTACGCCCAGGAAGACGTGTCATCAATAAGAAAGAAAGAGATAGAAATAGAAAAGAAAAGAAAGAATAACAACATCAGAATCTCACAGCGGAATGGAATAAAATATAATATATCAACATAACTATTACATAGTTATATACATAAGAGTTATACAATATCATACAACATGACTATCATATACATATCTGTCAGAACATACATCTCAAATATCATGAACTAACTAACACAGCGGAACTATATAGATAGCTACATACGTCTGGTCTCCTACTCCAACTCCTCCAGAATTCGTCAAAGCTAACCTGAATCCCTTGGCTACCCGTAAAAATTTGGGTACCCGACAGTTTATGAAAAACAGAAAATAAACTCCGGGTCAGACATGGGTCTGGTATGAGTAAACAGGTTAAAGTTGTTTAACCTTGAAAATCATTTAAAATAAAGGTATCACGTAAGACTACCCATGTGACGCCCCACCTCTATACCCACGCTAGCCAAGAACACTACGGTGTAATGCTGTCGACTAGCACGGAGAATAAGGCTGTTGAGGAGCGACCATCCGTGTAATTTCTTTGCGCGAGCACCGATATGTCAGATAGTATAGCATGCATTTCATTTAAGGAGGAAATCCGACATACCGATGCAAACTCAAAGCTATCACGCGGTGGCTATATATAATCTTCGAAAACGAATATAGAAATAAGCATAACATAAATCAGTCACAGATAATTCATATCACAAAGGCGGAAATAGATATGAATATACCACATTTAAAAGTGTTTATCAGAGTAGTGGTCTAACAAGATCCACAATAACACAAAAGAATAGATCACAGAATCTCGTATATATATATACAATAACTGATGTCAGTTACAATATACGTGGTACAATACATATGATACACAACAACTGTCGACACTGGAAGTTACATATAAAGTACATTAACATATATAATATACATGAATACATATCTTCCAATACAATTACAGACTTCTATAAATGATGTCGACTACTCCAAAAGGTATGAAAGGACTTCATAGCTCTAGCAGCAACCTGAATCAAGATATCTACAACCTGTAAATGCTCGGTCTGACCTGAGTATTAAATTCAAAAGAAAATAATACCCGGGTCAGTCTAATTCAAACTCAGTTATTAGTGCATAGAGGCAGTAATAATCAAATAATAATTAGACGACAGTCACAGAAATAAATTTACCTATCCGATTCTTAAATAAGAAATCGGATAACAGTAAATATAACGAGAACTAATTCAAAACAATTGGAACATCAATTAAAAGGTCAACACGAGTAGGGCTGCAGTATACGCACGCGTATACTGCCTCGCCACTACAACATCTGGAATACGAAATAGATCCATAAATCAAAAGCAAAAGAGATAACACCAAAACCAATACCGTGTGGCTGCAGTTCACGCTTGCGTGCACTGCCGTGCCACTACAGTGATGATGTACCCATTGAATACCGTGTGGCTGCAGTTCACGCTTGCGTGCACTGCCTTGCCACTATAGTGATGATGTACCCAATGAAAATTCACAAGCATCGCCGCGAATGTCATAAGGCCAAGTGTCGATTAAAATTGCAGAGACAAATGCGAAAGCGGTCAAGAAAAGATGACAACAAACTGCAGCCGAAAACCCAATTACAACAATTAAACGAATGCAGCAGGGGTACTGCACAGTGTAAATGGTGAGCAATCAAAATGCCACCAAGTGAATAAAACAACACTGCAACATTCAGGAAGTAGCAAATGTAGTAAACAAGTGATGCAGGCAACGAGTGCACCAGCAAAACAAGTTGAAACAAAGTGTATAGGAACAAGTCAAGGTGAACAATGGCAAATACTGCAATGAAGACTACTGCAAATTTCAGAAAACACCACTGAACCATCAAAGCACATGTGTGCAGGCCAGGTACACAGTAAAGAACAAGAATGTCACAAGTAACAATATGGTTCAATGTCACAAACATGAACAACCCAGTATGGAAAATGAATGGAGCAATGAGCAAGCCAACATCAGTGACACAGCCTCAACAAAAGAATGGCTTTGGATAACCATATATGAACATGAAGTAGTGACAATACACAAAGAGAATGCAAAGCAAACTGGCCAAAAGAATGACATGAACAGTGAACATCAAGAGATAACATGCACATATATACAACATAAAGTATGAATAACTTGAATAATCATCATATAAAACTGCATGAACAAGAGTAGAAACGGCAACAACTCGAAGCACTTGTGAAATTGCCAATCCCAGTGTACATATGAAGACCAAAGTGCAATACTAGGTGAATGGATTCATATTTACACACGCATGTTAACATAACCAGGCAGCAGATCAACTCAGGACATCAAAACAACCCAGTGGAGCAATCACATAAAAGTCGAACACATTATCAAGTTAGAGCCGAGTTTGACAGTGTCAAACATCGAATTGATAAGCTTATAACACGAACCACTTCAAGTTCAAAGGGGACATGATCAAGACGGTGGCCAAGGAAATCAAACAAGACTGAGAATATCTGCAGTGGTACAACTCAAGGGTTTACAAGAAGTCAAAATGTGAAGCCACGAAAGAAATCAAAGTCTCAGGTAAAAAACAGTCGACAAATCCAAGTTAAAACTCAGCAAGGTACAAGTCGAAGTCACTCGAAGTCAACCTCGTGGTGGCCACGAAGTTAATCCAACTCGATACACAAAAATTCATATGGCCGAAGTCATTAATGTATATGGAAGTGAAGTCGAGAGTCAACGTATCAAAGCCGTGAAATCATTGCCGTAGATATCAAATCACACAAATATACGAAATTGCCAAAACCAGAAATCATCTCCAACATCCATACGAAAATCGAAAACATCAACATCTCAACAAAACAGTGCCGAGAAAACCAAGTAGAAATAGATGTGAGTAAAACTCACACAAGTTCAAATCGAAATCACTAAAATTCGAAGCAATAATCAGCCAAGAATTCAAGCAACAAAACACACAAATAACTCGAGCCAAGAATTAGATGTGAGCAAACTCACCTTTGCCATGAACGGAAGCGAAGATGAACGAGCGCGAGGGCGAGCAGCCATTAATTGATGAAGCCCTAATTCTCGAACGAAGGAGAATGAATGAAGACGAGCCCCATCGAGCAGCCAGGACGAAGTTGAACTCGAACTGACGAAGCCGATCCTCCCGAAGCCCTAATTGGTGATGACGATCGATGGAGCACGAGGCCGCCACCATTTTTGTTCTCTCGGTGGTTTTAGGTTTCGAACGAATAATAGAAAATGAGAAAGAGGGGATCGGGTTTAAGTCGAAGAAAAAGGAAAGGGTATTGGGTTTTTAAAATTTTCACGGCCCAAAAACAAATGAACCACTATTTAAAAATCAAAGCCCCTCAAACTTTATAACCATTTGTAATTTAAAATTTAAAAACTTCAATTTGAAAATTGACGAAAATATCGGGTTGTTACAACCCACACATAAATACGGGTAAGTTTTTAGCTTATGCTAACCAAAACATTTTATAGGAAATCCAGTGATATTATAATAGTGTCTAGGGTTTTCAAGTAAAATACAAAAATAGCTGAAATGCTTACATCTCACATTTCAACATAGTTGGGCACAATCAAACGTACGACGCTTATTGGAAATTGGATCCCATACAATGGCAGGGCTACTGGGGTATCGCCCGTCACAGTACGTGGCCTAGATCACAGTACCGAGGAGCCACCCTAACTCCCCTGCAACACAAGGCCAGAACCATTCCTTACTGAACAGTCCCGAACAAGATAACCCCGCAGTTGGCTGCACACCAACCGCCCACACAGCCGAATAAAAGGGACATCTAGACAGGGGTATACCTCGTCCTGCTTGGGCATGACCCACCTAACCTTGCTACACATCCCCTGTTTTAGCATTCCCGGTTGATGAGGCTTGAGGCTGCGTTTACCTTTATATAACATATTTCTTAGAATGCTCATCGTCCGCCTGATGATGTGCTGAAAGCATTCAATCCATACAAGTTCATTCCGGGTTCGAACGAAACCGAAGGCATTATCTCGTTACACTCGTTTTGGAATCACCCTCAGAGTTAACGACGATAGCCCTTGTATTCTGAAAACACCATCTCGATCTTCACTTGATATTACACAACCTAACGTTTAATTTGGATCGATATGGTTTTCGGAATATCAAATTGATATCCGATCCCGGTCTCATCGAAATCCAAACGCCATTTTAAAGTCCAAGTTGTCTAATTAACTTAACAGTTTAAATTTAACAATTGAATTCATAAAGCAATTTAATACAGATAAATAACATCAGATAAACATATAGCAATTAAACACAATAAAGTATACACAATCATCACAGATTTATCTAAAATATCACAGAACATCACAGAAATAAATAAACATCAGAGGCAATCAAATAGAGTCATTAATTCATATCAACAAGTTTGATTTGTTTTAAACTTAATTGCATACTCAAGAGTAAATTATATTTTATTCTTTGCTCAATTAATTATTAATTAATTAACTTATTTCAATTTATTAATTACTTATTATTTTTTCACTTAATTAATGAACTAATTCTTAATTACTAATCAATAACCTTAATTATTGATTTATAAAACTCAATTACACAATTAATTATTATTACTTATTAATTAAGCATTAATTATTAATCAACTTAATCGTTTAATCATTAATTAATTATTTAATCTGTTAACTATGATTTGTTAATTTATTAACTATCAATGATAAATTAAATTCTTAATTACAAACAAGATTACACAAGATTATTAAAATCTTTAATTACAAATTTTATTATACTTTGAACTATTTATTAAATAACAATTATAAAATGTATTACATACATAATTAACTTTGATTTTAAATAATTAACTCATTCTTGTTTTCTATAAATCTTTAAAGTTCTTCTTGGCTTATACTGTTTGTAAACATTAATAACCTGATTAATACTTAGCTTATAAAACTTTAACTAAATATAGTTGGCAAACACTGGAGATAAAACCCGAAGTAAGTCTCGCATCTAACACGGGTCAAAATCGATAATTACCCAATATGCTTCTCGCGTCAATCCTCCTGCTTCCCCCTTTCTTCTCCCCTGTTCTCTCCTGTTTCTTTTTTTAGTTAGTTTAAGTTTTAAACAACAGGTAAGCTAGCACACTCACGCGACTCAAAAGCAAATGACCCAAAGTAACACGCGATCCAACTCGCGTTTCACCCGAGTTGAAATTGCCCAGTCCCTTCCTCACCGTCGTGCACGTGCACGGCGGTCCACCACCGCGCCACCGCCACGCGTCACCACCCACAAATCACAAACCACTCCCTCACTCGAATATGAAGCCCAGCACAACCCAATACCCACAAAATCAAAATTCGAGTGAAAAGCCACACAGCTACCCAAACACGATTGATAAAATCACCACGCGCTCGCGATCGCCGCCACCTGACACGACAAGGCTTCGGCCGTACCTCGCCAACTACACACTCTAACTCCTCCCAAAATTTAACAACACTCGGATGAGCATCGGCGTCGCTACCATCGAATGAACAGAGCACTAAATACCGACCCCTTAAACCCTACTTTCCATCAATTCTCAAAAATCTTGCATTAACAAAATTTTCTAACATTTTTCTGTTGTTCAAGTATCAATACTCAAGCTCCATGACAAATTGTATCAACAATTATTGAAGGAATCATCAGAATTCCATATAAAAGCTTATTTGGCTAACTGTTAAACTGCTCTAAGAATATTTAACTAAAAATTATGAATGTTGTATTAAAATTCATACTTTCGTATGTAGTTACAATATATCCATTCAAGTTTACAATTCGGAATATTCAAATTTTGATCTTTGGTTTATTTTTTTACTGTAAATATGTGTTTACGGTGTTTGTATATTTTACAGCTACTAAAAAATAATATAATCCAAACCTAAATTTGAAACTTAAGCTAATTTGATAGTTAAGTTACTAATTAAAGACAAGAAGTTTATATAAGGTTGGATATAATCACTAACTTGTTTTTTTTTCTTTTTCTTTGCCTCTGTAAAACAATTAAAACCTGGAAGACAACTAAGAGAACAGACAGTATTTAACAAGAATTCTAGAACTTAAATCATAACAATACTTCATGAAAATACATATTAAAAGTTAGATTTAAAAACATGTTTACTCACCAAAAACTGTTGTAACAGAGAAATATTTGATGATGCAAGGGTACTGCAGTTTTGCAAATTTGTATTTCTGTAACTTCTATGCTTCCTGACCTTTGAACTTGAAATTTTGTTTATTTATTTTCTTCTCTTTTGCTTTATCAGGTTTGTGAAGTTTCTTTTGCTTTTGAAGATACAGATGAGTTAAGGGATAAGAAATGATATATACAAATATTTATATCTTTCAACAATGCTGTCTTCTTGCACAAGCTTTGACTTGATAAAATATCTTGCTTTATTATATATTACTTTTGTACTAAAACCTGAGATCTATCACATATTTCAGCTAGGAGATTATGTATTTGGCAGATTGTTATGCTAATTAATGTTTGTGTTAACATATATGTTAACATATCATTAATGCTTGCTGACACAACATATGGTATAACATATTTCAGGCTTTGTTTGTACTGATGTATTCATATGGATTTACATTATAATGCATTGCTGACACAATTTTGTACAAAGATATTTGCAGTTTATTTGTATTAAGATGTATTCATAATTTCATACTTGCAGATTTTTGTTTAAACATACTTATGTTAACATTTAGATAAATGTTGCTTGTAGGTTTTGTTTCTTATGTATATACAGTTTGCAAGTTTTCATTTGTGTTTGTATTATGATTTTTCTTATGATCACATATAAGTAATGTTTGCAGGTTAATTTGTCTTTATTGCCGATGTTAACATTTCTATTTATATCTTATACATATTATATTTGTACTTATGTTTGTAATCCTACTTTTATGTTATATTTATGTTAAATATAAAGAAGCTTATGTTTATAACCATATTTATAAGTATTTATATTCATATAGAAGCTCATGTTAAATATTTATAAGCTTATTTTATTTTAGTTATAAAAGCTATTGTTAGAAACATTGCTTGGCCTTATTTTTATTCAAAGATTAATCTTTCCAATATTTCATTTGTAATGTATTTGCACTAATGTATTTTATATTTATATTTAATATGAAAAGAATTGTGTTATTATACTTGTTATTATTATCTACATTTATACTTTTGATATTGAATGTCATTAATATATAATTTTTTTAATTTAATTGAATAAAGCAGATTTATTTTAAATATTGTTGAAAGAGTCTATTTATATTTTGAAATTATAAATTCCTTTATAACCCATATACAACCAATAATATTCAAAGTCTTATTTATTTATAAATGAAAAATATTATATTTTATTTAAATTTGATCAAAAACTTAATAATAGGGTCAAAATTCCGGGATGTCACATATGCAGTGCAAACTCGGCTAACAGGTTCTAGTAGATCAGAGAACAACATAAATTGAAGTTCCAAATGGCCGAAGTCAGATAACATGAGGAACACGAATTAACAAGTCAAAATATTATCACAATGTCAAGTGTTGATATCAAAGATGTCACAAGAGAAACTCACGAAACCAAAGTAAAGTTTAATCAGAGAAATCAAAAACCTGATAGCCAAGGAAATAAAGCACGAGAGAAATCAAGCCGTGAGAAACAAGCAAAAAAATATACCAATTGGAACAAGTTAGTGATCAATCTCAAGCATTCAAGCAAAACCAATGGATGAGCTAATCAAATGACAAATTCAAATTAATGAAAGTATAGGAATTCGATTCCTATTTAAACCGTAACTTCATCGGCGTACGAAGACCATCGAGTTCAAGCAAGCTAAACAGTAAAGCGAAAGTAAAAAATTACATACCAATCATAGTCAAACTCGATCAAATTGAAGGAGCCATGTTCGAATCAAAGAAACAGTCGATTGCCAAAGCAAATCAAGGGAATAGCAATTGTAATCGACAAACAATCAGTCGGCTTCATCAATTTTTCACAAGCTCCCTATTTTTCGCATAGTGGTACGAACGAATAAGAAGCCATTTTCATAAACAAAGAAGAAAGCAGGCCGACATAACATAATAGAACGAAAAAAGGGGTTTCTTTTACATTTGGGCTGACTTTAAATTATCATTAGGCTTCTATTTTTAAAATTAGGGTGTTTATTTTTAAATTGTTTTTAAATTTGTATTTTTCATTTAAGCCATTGTAAATTCTAGTCGTGTGACTAGAGGACGAACAATAGTGGTGTAGTTCGAGAATTCGCAACTCGGCGGCTGAATTGCGGCAGGGTTTTGAGTGTAGAGTTAGGTTATTCGATAGCGGGCGTCGCGAGTTTACGTGTGCAAGCGTCTGACTACTTAATTTCTCGTAGAGACCTTTGGGGAAGCGCGTAGGCGGGGTTTTGCCGAAGCTGGGCAAATCTGTTTGTTCTATTTTCTGTTTTTATTATTCTGCTATTATCTGTGCGGCTACTACTCTGCTATATCTGTGTTGCGATTATTTTATACTTCCGCAATAAATTTTTATAATTAATAGTATCATCCTGTTCAACCCCCTCTAGGGTGAAATCGATCCTACATTTGCATGTTTTAGTAGCCTAACATCATTGTTTACATTGACTAGCTCTAGAAGTAGTGGCCGAACGTTAATTGTGAGGTTTGACCAGTAGTTCAATCCTCGAAATAGCATACACAAAATGTAGTGTAGGTATATACTAGATAAGAACCCTTATTTAACGGATCGTAAGAATTCACGAACACTTGTAGTACACCGTATGTTATCTATAGTAGTAATTGCACATGATCATCATGTTAAACATGTGCCCGTTTACTAGATTCTTGTCTGACCCACTCCCATCTTTTCATTTTTCCCCACCATGGGATGACATGTTAACAATTGATTGGGAGTAGTACGTGGAGAAAGGAACTTCATGGTGGATTTTTTATATTCTTTATTGTCTATCATGTAGTAACTTACCGTATTAAAAATTTGTAAAACATATATTGTACTTTGAAACAGTGTTTATGAAAAATAAAATAATTTGGATCCTATTTTTCTGAATGGTCTATTTCTTAGTACTTATATTTTAGTTCTTTCCATTGTGAGATCTGAAAGTGTAGAATGTCTTAGAATTTATTCTTATGATTATGCTCTGTAATGTTTTCAAAACCCAACAGCTCGTATTTCTTGGCTTGATGCAAGTCCAAAAGTCACACTAGGCTTTGGATTGGTGTGTCAGAAAGTGCAGGTTATTACACAAACCCAAAAAACCCTTGCATCTGTAGCATTCTTCGATACAATATAATATCTTGGATTGCTCTTTCTTTACTCTGAAAATATATTTTACCCAATTTATACTTACTACACTTTCTTTCATCAATGTGATGCAATTCAAACTATACTTGGGTTGAAAAACACTAAGTGGTGTTCACTTTCCACTATTACAGGAACGCTAATTTAGTACTATATCCTTCTAATTCAAACTTTGATTGAAAAAGTCACTAAATCTCTATTTTACTTCCTATCTCTACCCAAATGTTTCATTGCTTCTAAACTCTATAATCAATTCAGTCCTTGTAAGATGTGTAATCCTATTTATCTAAATCCAATCTAATTATTTTCTTTTAAGTTTAAGTGAAAGTCATAATAATACTTTCTTTTTATTTAATATTTTTCAAAATCTTTGCTATTAACATCATTTCCGCAAAACTAGTAGGTTTCCAAAATTGTAAAATCTTCTATTTAATTTCGGTGGACATTTCCTTTTAAAAAAATCATGACACCATCCTTTAGTTAAATTCCCAAGACTAATAAGTTTCCAAACGGTTTAGATAAACTTAGAAAAGTGGGCACATAAACATATCTTTCTAAACTTCTTCTTTAAAAATAATAAATTTTCACAAAAATGTATTTTAAAAGAAAATGTGATATTTTAACTTACTATTATTTTTATTTTAAAGTGTGATGTGACAGAAATATTTATAAAAGACATTTTCAAGCACTGACCATTTCTTATTATAAAAGAGATCTAAAAGCTAGGTTTTGCATGCTTCCCAATTTTTCTTTCAAAAATTTCATTATCAAAAGAAAAGTATACATTAAGGGTAAATGCGACTAGGTTCCCTAAAAACAAAAGCTTTAAAGCAGTTATTAAAAATTGCTTTTTGTCAAATTATTTTAATTTTACTTTTTAAATAAATTTCATAAAGTTTATCTGACCATTTCATAGAAAACCATAAACCAACTTATTTTTCTTTTAAAAATACCATACATCTTCCATTTCTGTTATCCGGCGTTTTGACTTGGCTATATTTGAACTGATTGGACAAGTTAGATTTAACTTCTATGAAGGCCGATGAGTCTAGAGTGATGATTATGGGGCCTAATAATCAAGTACAGATAATAACACAAAGTCAAGGTTGAATGTAATGAATAGATATGCAAGGTAGAATGTTCAAAGTATGAAATATGGTTCAACATGTAGGAGGGATCGACATAAATTAATTTCCATAATAGGGATAGGTATGGTTCAGGGAATAAGTGCATTTCAAAAGAAAACAATTATTATCTCAAGGTCCACAAGTTCAATGCATATGAAATTTTATGAGCAGAATATGGGGACCCTAGGGAACCTACCTTAGGGATCGCACCTTAAGAAGATGAAGTCAGAGGGATCAACACTCTTCACTTGGTAGGGATCAACGGGAAGCAACAAGCAACCTATGTTGACAAGTAATACCTCAAGTTCTACTGATCCAATTGGCATGAAATTTGGAGGCTAAGCATATTTTAGCAAGTTGAAGCTACCATAGGAATCACACCCTAAAATTCCACCAAAGTAGGGATCGACACTGATCCCTCTTCTTTCGATATTGGGCCATGCGATCCCTCTTGTGGGTCCAAATGGTTCTGGAGGTCCTTTTGTCGGATTTTAGGGAGATATTCGGCCATCTTCGTCTATAAATACAGGTTTGGTCGTTCATTTTCGGGACCTTTGCGGTGCTAGTTTCTTTATACTCTTTTTGTAACTAAGGATTTTTATCGGATCCCTATTGTACTCAATTTGTAAAGTGATTAATAAAGCAATCTATTCAAAGTGGACGCAGACAAACAGCACCGAACCACTACAAATCATTTTGTACGTATTATTATTTCAATTTACTCCTATTTCTTTATTATTATCCACTTTTTCATTTTATAGTCCTCATTTATTTCTCTTTAAAGCTTCTATTGGGTGTTTGTACCAATTTTTGGTGCAAACATTTTTGGTGCTTTCACCGAGAGCCTTTATTCTTAGCTTATTAGGATTCCTTTGTTACTATTGGATTGCACAAATCCTCCGAAGAAGATCCATATTTGTCTTTAAGAAGTTTGCTTGTTTTATTTAGATTTGCAATAAAATAATCAAAGCTATCAACATTGGTGAGGAACACTAGATCTACTTTTAAGAATGCAAAAGGAAATGAGAATGCTAGCATCCAGCAAGGAAGCCCGAGCAATCAACCAATGGATGTGAATGCTGATCCAGTTGAAGTCCGCAATCCAGCTTATTCCACTATGAGAGCCGAATTCTAGAATTGAATGAGAGAGCTAGTGGATAGCCACTGACAATTGAACCAGCAGATTCAAGCCGATATTTACCTAATGAACCAACTCAGTCAGCAACAATAAGGGAAAGCAATGAGGGACCCCACCCCTTACTTAGCATCAAAGAGTTCTAGTTCATCGGTGGAGTATCATAAGCACGGGCATCGCAGAATTGACGAATATCATATAGAAACTTCAGGGCATCAACAAGCAGACCTGCGTAGTCTGCTAAGACCGATCGGTGCAGTCCCTCCTTAGGGATCGGTACTGATCCCTCCTCTAGAGGAGGGAACTTACATATACATGTTGGGATTAAAGCTGGAGCTGCTGTGATCGATTTGGATGATGGAGTTCGGCTAAATTTGACCAATTACTTCCTCGGAATGATGATGAAGTGAATGTACGTGGTATACATTGGGAGAATGGTGAACCAAGAAGGCATGGAACGGCTCGTGGACATCAGCTGGACCATTTACGTGGGTGGAACATGACCATCACTTGGCACTAACTATCCAAACGCCAGACTTGTCAGCTATGGTTAGATAGTTAGTGAAAGTGAGCTAAGGCTTGACCAATGACAATTGGAGAATCTCGAGAAGCCATACCCCATTCTCTGACGATGTCCTATAGGAAGAGTATCGAAGGAAGTTCAATATGCTGTGGATGCGTGTTCACAAGGGTAAAACTAACCTCATGCAACACATTATAAGATATGAATGGCTAATGCATTCCGCACGAGCATATGATGCAACAAAGTGTAGATGTTATCTTATTATTCTCTCTAGAATAGAAATGATGTGGTTTATGATGCTACACCCGCGGTCGATCTCTAAATTTAATGATTTTGCTGTTGGAAATGCGGACTACGGATCTTAAGGCTGGATTAACACTAGAGGGGGGTGAATAGTCTTCAATGGATTTATGGAATTTTTGAAATGTTTTCCAATTAAACACCTAAATATGCAATTTCAAAAACACAGAGACAATCACAGAACCAGACATAGATGCAAATAGTAAATAAAAGCAGTAAAGGAAAGAACATAGAAGAATTTTATACTGGTTCAAAGTTACCCTATATCCAGTCCCACACAATTTCTTATGCGAATTCCTCTTCTAATATAATGTCGATATTACAACCTCAATTTCAAGGCCATGAGATACACCCTCTTATCTTTGAGTACAGGGCAAACTCTCTTGACTTAACCGGGCTATAAGATCACCTAATTGATTTATGGGATATAATCATATCTGATGCAGCGTAATAGGAGTTCCGACCTAAATAATTACGACCTAACTCAATGAAAGCAGATTACGTGTTAAGTTGCTCGAAAGATAGCTTGCTGGTTTTAGGTTTCTCAGTGGTTTTAGGTCGCTCAAATGCTTTAAGTCGTTCGCCTATTTTAAGTCGTCTGAGACCTAACTCAAGCGAGTTAGTGCACCAGGAAGTCCAACCTAACAAAGTAACGCTCCAGGAGTCACGACCTAGAACCAACGAGTTACGACCTAGTAGTGAGTCGCGACCTAACATGCGACGCACCGTGGTAATAGTTGATACCTTAAGTCGCTCAGGACATATTAACGAGTTATGACCTAACTCTATCGTGCTACGACCTAGGCGAGATATGCCGCATTCTAACATGCCACTTTCTTTAGGACATGGGAAGTTAAGTTGCGAAGCCAAAGTTGCTCCAGGATGCCATTCCAGTAGGTTGCTGCTGTGCTTTCTTAGGTCGCTGCTGTGATTTCTTTAGGTCGCTCTTCAGTAAGTTGCACAACCTTATGTCGTTGCCGTGATTTCTTTAGGCCGCTCTAGATATTGTGATGTAAATATTGTTAAATCGTGTGTTGTAATTTTCCTTAAGTCTCTTATGTGTTGTACATAGGTCGTGTATTGTTTGTTGAATCGTAGGTCGTGTGTGTTGTAACTGTTAGGTCGTAGATCATGTTATATGGGTTAATTCGTTTGTTCTTAGGTCGGCCGTGAGTTAGGTCGGCTGTGTTGTGTTGTGTGAGTTGTAATCTTCTATAAATACGTGTGTGATGTCATTGTAAAAGGTTGTAGATTTTGAATAAAACTTTTGTTTGAGTGCTTTGTGCCTCTTTAAAATTAAAAGTTGAGTGTTATCTCCTTTCTCCATCTTCGGTTATTCGAGTGCGCTCGAATCAACGATTTTGAAGCCGAGTCAAGGAATCTCATGCGCGAGATCAACGTCGAAGAATCGTAGATCTTCTAACACGGTATCGTGCACGATCAACGTGTTAAAGATAGCTAGAATCCAGTATCTCGCGAGATCAACGGATTTGGGCATTTATCTTGGGTATTATCAATCCATCGATTCATCTTTGCATCGTTCCATCGTCGTTTGTTCGTTGTGCATCATTTGGTGACAACTTGTTGTTTAATCCGCTGCATCAATTTGGTATCAAAGCTAGTAAAAGCTTAATCAAAGCTAGATCCGAGCTAAGTTAGTTCAAGCCGAGTTAAAGCCGAGAGCTAGAAGTTGGAGCCGTGCATCAATTTGTAAGTTGAATCTGAGTTTGTTGAAGAACATGCCTCCGAGACGTGCTAATCGATTTCAAAATGTTGAAGATGTGTATCGAAGACAAGAAGCTGAGCAAATGGAACAACATATCAATGAGAAGTTCGATGAAGGTACTGGGAAGTTAGATAAATTGATGAATGACATGAATCAAAGTCAAAGGAGAAGGTCACCAATCTCGAACCATGGAGGAAATAGGTTTTCGCAATCGGTTTCGGAAGCGAGGAGGGTGTCACCACAATCTTGTCGAGAAAGAAGAGAATCATCAATTTCAATGAGACGAGAACACCATGAGTATAGAAATGAAGAGAGAAGAACTCCATGGGGGTTTGAAAATGAATCATATCGTGATATTGAAAGACAGGGTAGAAGGACCATGCATGATCGTGGAGATGTAGAATGACGGGATATATATCGAAGTACATTTGATTATGATGAAGATGGTGATAGAGGTAGTATTCACTATCGAGATCGAGACCAAGTAGGATGTCAATATCGGAATGTAGAACATATCATCGATGGGAGTCGGGGATGAAAACAGAGATTCTAGAATTCAAAGAGGGAATGATAGCGGAAGAGTTTATGGATTGGTTATCAAATGTTGAAGAAATTTTTGACTTCAAGGAAGTACCCGAGCATCGTAGAGTTAAGTTGGTTGCTACACGATTGAGGGGAAGAGCTATGGCATGATGGCAACAAACTAAACTTACACGGGAAAGAATGGGAAAGTCGAAGATTGTTTCATGGAAAAAGATGAAGAAGTTGATGAAGGCTACTTTCTTGTCTTATAATTATCAGTCTCTTATGTATCAGCGCTTATAGAATTTGAGACAAGGGACAAAGTCGGTAAATGATTATGCAGATGAGTTTTATCAACTGATTTCTAGAACAATATCATGGAGACGGAGGAACAGTTGGCATCTAGATTTGTTGGAGGATTGAGAATGCAAATTCAGGATATGGTAAATATGTTTGATCCAAGATCCATTGCTGAAGCACACCAGAAGGCTCTAGCTTGGGAGAAGCAAGGTAGAAGAGGAGGTAGTGCGTTTACAAGTTCGATCAATCAGGTGAAAGGGGCTAGTAGCAATACTAATGTTTCCAAGGCTGTTAGCAAACCTGTAACAGCCCGCAAATCCGTACCCCTTGAGTCAACATTATTCTATAACAATCAACTCAAGTTGCACAGAAATACGAACCATTTGGGTTAAAGAAGAAGAGGTAGAAGAGGAAAATAGAAAACAACAGAATCTAACCATCGTAGCGGAATAAAATATAATAGATAATAAATGATCTTTACTCAAAAATCAAATATCTCTGTTTTTATATCACATCATCAGAGTACATCAATCATAGTTCAATAACAACAGCATACAAATGGATACACAACAACTCAATACAGCGGAATATATATATAAAACAAGTACGGGAGTACGTATCATCATCCAGCTCGTCTCCTGAGCTTCACAGCATCATATCCTGTATAACCTATAATACTCGGTCTGACCAGAGCATTATAGTTAAATAACACCCGAGTCAGTCTGGAATACCAGCGTGAGAAAATCACACCCAATTGATTATTAAAGTTTCAAAAATTCTTTGAAAACAAAAGCATCTCGTAAGACCACGCCACAAATAAACATGTCGGGTTTTTACCTTACGATAGCTAAAACAATTTTTATAGAAATCCTCTGATATTATAATAGGGCCTATTTACAAATACTTATAAAATAGCCGAAATTGTTACATGATTAAATTCTAGCTACTAGCCACAGAGTGGGTAATACAAAAAAACTCGTACAAGGCTCGTAGGGAGAATGGATTACAATTAATGACTAGGCACTGGGGTACCACCTGTCACAGTACGGGGCCTAGATCACCGTACCGAGTAGTACGCCCGCTCCCCTGCAACACAAGGCCGGGACTGCCCCTTACTGGATAATCCCGAGTGAGATCACCCCGTGGTTGGGATCAACAACCGCCCACTAAGCCGAAATAAAAAGGGACATCTAGACAGGGATGACCTCACCCTGCTTGGATGCTACCCACCTAGCCTTGCTGCATAACCCCTGATTTTCAGTAATTCCCTTTTGACGAGGCTTGAGGCTAAGCGTTACCTTTTTAGAACATATCCCTTAGAATGCCCATCGTCCACCTGACGATGTTTTGCAAGCATTCATCCATACAAGTCCGTCACGGGTTCGAACGGAACCGAAGGCACTAGCCCTTGCACAGGATTTGTAGCGACTAGCCCTTGCACTTCACTGCTCCATCTTCGAATCCAAAATCGTTTTCACGAAACGTACAAACCGGATCGAAGTGCTTTTCGAGAAATAAATCTCGATCCCGGTCTCTTCGAAACGATCAACGCAGCTTATCCAATATTGATAGTCGGTTATTTAACTATCAATTAATATTCACAAACAACCATCCAACAATAAATAACTTCCCAAATTATTTATTAACCTCAAAATATCTTCACAAGAAATATTCTTATTTTCAATCCTTTGAAAACAGTTTCAAAACTATCTTTCTTTCAGAATAAAATTTCCCAAATATTTCCTATCTCCTCTGAAATTACCAAGCACAAAACTAGATTTTAAAAATAATTTTAAACACTTTACTTTGAAATATATACCTTTAAAACATTTAAGTTAAACTATTTTAATAACTTGTTAAAAATACCTTCTATATGAATATTTGAAAATAAAGTTACTTAATAAAATATAAAATTAATTTTATTTTTTTAAAAACAAGATACTAAATCACTCTTTCAATAATTACTGTTATATTAGGTTAAAGGGAATACTTACTTTTAGAATTTAAGCATTTAGAAATAATAAATTTTCAAACATACTTCTTAAAACAACTTTAAATTTTTATTTTATATTTAAAAATTTACTTTCAAAACGTATTTGGTTATTCAGAGAGAAATTTCCAATCTCAATCACTTAAATCAATCTCCCAAATCGATTCCCAATTTACTCCATTTGAAATAAAGTTCTTTAATTACTCAACTTATTTCAAAATACATTAATTTTGGACTTAATTATTGTTTTTATTATTATTTTTCATTTGATTTTAAAACCCTTTAATTGAAATATACGAATTTCAGGTTATTCCCAGTTTCTTCTTTGTTCTTTCAATAATTTAAATCTTAAATTTTAAATAAATGTTGTATTCTTTTAAATAATATCATTGAAGATTAAAATTCATTAACTTTCTGTTTATTCAAATTTCCCTTCTATACTCAAGATTCATTTATTAGAATTTTAAAGTCACTTTATTTCTTTCAATTCATTTAAAAATTTATTCAAATTTCTATAATTATTTTACCTACAAATTTCACTTCTTTTATTATCTTACCGAAATCCAATTTATATTTTTGGTAATTCATCATACCCAATCATATCCAATCGAACCATAGCATTCAATATTCAAATAAAGATTACCATAGAATATCAAATAAATCACAACAGAGGGTATTAAATAATTTAAATAAATGTTGAGGGATCCAGTTGGATCCCTCCAACCCGTTTCTCCCTGCATCCACAGATGTTAGCACGATATAATATTCCATTTCCAAAATATCATACTATAGCACACTGATCAGTTCAACCATTCAAACAATTATTTAAATTTAATCATTTAAATCAAGTTTAACTGAGTGAGATTAACTCACTTTTGATGTTGCATTTGCCATTCACTTCAATATTCCCTTGGTTTCTCGATTTTTGACCTTGAATAAACATTATGGTTTATTAATACTTGAATTAGCCGAACAATTCATTTTTCTTAAATAAATTTAATTAACCAATAATTTAATTAACTAATAATTTATTTTTAAACTGATAATAAATTTATAACAGGGTGTTACACTTACATGTGACAGGTCTAGATCAAAATATATTGTGACGACCCAAGTGGATTATTAACTTATTCCAACTGGAGTTTCCACAGCCTTAAATATAACTTATAAATTCTCAGACCGTGACCCAATAAATAATCCTAGTTTATCATTTAAAAGTATTAAATTATCAGTTTATTTGCTTATTAAATTTCCAAATCTTATTCTAATTTATTGAAATTGCCTAGAACTTATCTCACTGTAATATACATATGTTTATACAAAATTAACTATATTAAAAATCGAACGGAGTCTACCTCGCAGCATTAAAAGCCCAGATCCACTCGAGCTTCTGCCCTAAATTCCACCGACGTCGCCGCCGTCTTCTATCACACGTGAGATCAACTCGAGCGTTTCCGTATCTTTCCTGACCTTCGACATCCATCGTGGCTTCGAAATCCACCCACAATCTTGCCAGCGCACCCCCTAGACTCGACAACGTCATCGCCTCGAATGGTCAAATGCATTGGGACGCGAATCGATCGCGAGGACGACGTCCCTCTTTCCCAAAGTCGAATGAATTCGATTGCTCGAATTGGTTCGAGATTTGAACGCGAGATGCCCTGACTTCGAAAATCACTGGGTCGAGGAACAAAAGCGTGATTCTTTTTTTTTAAAAACGAGGCAGACATCGAATTGAAAGGAGAAGGAGGTTTCGGCTTTGATTCAATTGGAAAGGAAAAGCGCCCATTTTTTTTTCTCTGATCGAATTTGCCATTAAAATTTTATAAAATAGTCTTGATTTTTTTTCTTAAACAAGAAGAAGAGCTTTTGTTGAAAGGAAACGGGTGTTCGATTTCTGTAAAAGAAAAAGGCGTATACGAGAAGATAACGGAAAATGTTGGCGTATAAGGGAAGACTCAATTATTAATTTAAAGCCAATTTGATTATTCTAGTCATTGACCAATCGTACGACCCAACGGTAACTCCAAACAATGCGAAAATTGAAATCCGATAATAATAAAACATTACGGATCCAATGGAGCTGGTTTCGTCGAACTCCGAGACTGTGCCTCGGAAGGCTATTTTTAAATTCAATTTTAAACGATATAAATTTCAAAACTTAACAAACCATTTTTAAATTTGATTTCATCACTTCTATTCTCCTCAGTATTATCAATAAATTTTTTATAAGCCTTCAAATTACTTTTAGCAAGCTTAAAATCCTAGATTTCATATATTATCAAATTTTATAATTATTTAATTCAATAATTTAATTATCGAATAAGTAGTGATATTCGTAATTTAAGCTAAAATTACTCTATTGAATATTTAAAATCAATTAAATATTCAGATTTTAAATGCTCGAAATTTCTGGGTCGTCACATTCCTTCCCCCTTAAAAGAATTTCGTCCCCGAAATTACTAGTTAGGAAAAATGGTCCAATACCCGTTTACTTTCCTCCAAAACCAAACAATTCAACATCTTACTAACTATCTTTTTATAAAAGACCCATTATCATTCTTATTAACTTCTCAACTCTCCCATAGTTTCAAACTATACTATTTGTTTAATCATTCGAGTTTCAATTTAAAACCAAAATTTGAATTATCAAAATTTTCTCAAATTTTTTCTAACTCCCTAAATTCTCGAAAAATTTCGCCAGCGTCTCTTTTGCGCGGCTAGCTCGGTACAACTACAAAATGGCTCTACGGCCTCCCAAATTCCAAAAGAAAACAAAAGGCCAAATGGCCTAATCAAAATGCTAATCAAATTCCATATAGAAATTTAAACGCATACCTTTTGTCGAACATTACGAATTTACCTTTTGAAATCAAAGATTAATTTTTCTCTCTTTTCGTACCTACATATCTTACACAGCAATATGTCCAATCACAATATTCAAAAACATTTTATCGACTCACTTACAGATGTCAATATCTATTAACTCAAATACTAACTTAGATTATATTTGAAATATCAATTTCCAATTGAGAATCCACCATTCCTTACTTAAGTTTAGTATAAGCATTATATATGCTTCTCATATTTATTTTCATCTTACCACTTTAGTTTATATCAATTTCTATTCAAATTGATTCTTCCACTTCCATATGAATTCAATTTTTCTTTAACTCTGAATATTTAAATTTTATTTTTTCATTAATAACTAATTCATATCATTACTTTAAATTAGTTCCATTTACACATTTATTTTAAATTCCAATTTGAAAACATTTGTCGTTAACAAAATTTTCCAAAATTTTCAAAAAAATTTCTAACTCCCAAAATTTCTGAATTTTTTTGGCAGAATCTCCTTTGTACAGAGGAGCTTTTGCAATTTGACAAAAGAGATAAATATATATACATCGACCCACCTGGTCGAAAAAACAAAAAACATTTCATATTTCCTATTTTTACTGCGTAGGCGTACCTTATTTAGCATTTTAAGCAAGCGGTTTATTATTTTTAGCAAATAGCACAACCAAGTCCAGCCAGACGGCTTCCAGGTACCTGTACTTACTCAATTTAAACATGTAAGTGCCAAATATATGAAGTTTGTTAACATTTCACTCTATTTAAACAACTACAACACATGAATATTTAAAAGCAATGTAACTAGACAATGTTTATAAGCAACTTATATGGTTTTTAACACTTAACACTTGTTTCAGGCAATCCACACGCCATTTCATTTAATTTCAATGGTTTACAATACCATTTCTTACCTTCGATTTATTTCAACTCCAAACAAACTCATATTCTTGATTTCAAAATCAATTCTATTTCACTTTTATCAATTCATAGCATCTTAATTACTTCCATTTTCATCCAATGACAATTTCTTCCATGCAATTTGACGAGATCTATGTGAATAAATAAGTATTCATGTTTTATAACGAATTCAAATTGATTTCAACTCCATTTATACTTAATTCTATTCCATTTCTAAATTTATTCACAATCCATATATTCCCATTTTCATTGCATTTTGAATTAAAATCCATTCACTTGCATTTCATTCTATTAACCAAACTAGTTTCATTATTCAAACAGGTTCCATTCAAAATCATTCGATCTAGCTCGACACATTCTGTTTAAATTTCATTCCATTTTTGTTTATTCCAAACTATTTTATTTAGCTCGAAAACAATCTAGGCTATCCCATTCAATAACTATTTCTCAACTCGTTTAAACCCACTTCATTTTGAGTTCGGATTTTTATTCACGCTTACTTAAGTCAATAACTTAAGTTCATTTCCATTTCTTTTTTTTATAATAAGTTCTACTTCTATCTTTCGTTTGATTCTTATTTATTCTATCCATTTATTTATTCAACATAATTAGTTTATCCACACTCACTTAAACCATTCTAGTAAACTTGATATATTCTATTTTCCTTATTGTCTCAAATTATTTCAATCCCTTAACAACTTAAACGGTTTACAATTATTTATTTAAGAATTTTCATTCCATTATATATTATCGGTAACTTACCGAATTTTATTTCGATAAAAATTTATTTTTACTCAATTTAAATTCATTCCAATATCATTTAACTTAGTTTAAGTTGAATTAAATTCAATTGTCTTCCATTTGTATAGCTTTAAGTTAATTTACTTCAATTTATTCTTAAGCTCATTTTCATTTTACAAATAAATTTTTTTCTCTTCTATTCAACTTAATTCTATCTCAACCAAATCTCATATTAAATGTACAATTTCTTTGATTAGTTATTATAAAATTTAACTTTCCAGATTCAGCTCATTCAATTTATTTCAAGGCCATTTCCAATTTATTTCCACTTATTTGGATTTTATTTGAAATTCAAACCATCACTATTTTAATCCTACTTCATTTTTTTTCGATATATATCCAATTATATTTAATTTGTTAACACTCAAGTCAAAATTTTAAATAATAACTCAAATTCTGAATTCACAATCCATTTTCAATTTACCACCCAATTTCATGAACACGTAATTCAGTTACATTACTTTACTGACAATTCAAGTCGAGTTCAATTTATAACTTGAGTTTTATTTCCAACTTCATCATAAATTCACAATTCAGCTTCTATTAAACAACATTACGTTCCCATTTACACATTTTATTAACCAATTTATTATAAAATTAGTTCTCTCCTATTTATAGTTCAATACTTGATTTTTAATCTCAAACATCACTTCATTTAATTTCCTTAGTCCAATTTATTTTATAATTCAAATTTGGATTTTCTTCGTTTTATTATCCAAAACATCAAACAATATTTATTTTGGATTTGTATTCCATTTTCAATTTATAAGTCACAACTTATTATTTTACACAATTCCATTTATTATAGGCTTGAATATATTCTTCCTTTTTTTTTATTTTTTTTATTTTTTATTTAACTCAAGCCCATGCTTATTTATAACCCAAGTATATTTTATTTCCATGGATTTCTAATTCTTTTATAAGTTATTCTTATTTATTTATTTCAATCCAATCCTTAACCAATTTATTTCTTATCCAACTTATTTCCATTTGTGCAAGTAAGAATCTAATTCCATTTGATAACTCAATAGAATTTTTATTCCAATTCAATTTTATTTTAACTCGGATTTATTTAACTCAATTCGATTTCAAGTTAATTCCAAACAACTGGATATTATTTTCAGCCCATTTAATTAATTTCAATCCAGTTAAATTTTATTCTCCAATCCAAGTTAATTTCATTTTTTAACTTTTCATCTTGAATTTAAATTCCGACATTCAAGGCTTATATTTCCTTGATTTAAAAATCATCTCAATTCATAAGCTTACCACCTATCTCATCAGTATTTTTAATCACCCAACTTTTGATTTCAAATCATTTTGAAATCTTTAACATCACAAATACATTTCTCAAAAATCATAAACCAGTCCCGGCTTTATTCCCCAACAAATTTCCTTTGAAATTTTCAAAAACAAATAGGTTTTCCTGAACTAATCAATTTGGCAGCAATCTGTCACTTAGAAACTCGAAAATGAACATCGATGATGCTGCAGTCATCACCGAAGTTATTTTCCAGCGACTAAAGTGAATTCAATGCTATATTCCTACCCAAAATTTATTTGAAACAATTTTCTTTCAGAAATACCCAAAAACATCAATGCTACTATTTATCTTCAAAATACTTCCAAAATCTCCAGGGTTTTAAAGTTTCAAATTCTGTTTTAATTCAAATTTTAACTATAATGCATTTGTATAGTTTATGCTTATACAAATTCTCATTTGATTATATTTCAATTCATAAATTACAATTATAATTCATATTTATAAATCTCATTTTATAATGAATTTATTTCCATAAACTTTGGTTATATTTTCAATTTCTAGTTAAATTTTCACTTAACAATGATAATACTTTAATATTATCATTTCTAACATCCAAACATCCATATATTAGCTAAACTAGTTTAAAATACTTTTGTTTATATGAAAATATATTTTGGGTAAAATTATTTCATTACCCACATTTAAACAATACCGTGTCAATTGTTCTATTCAAGTGTTTAGAAACCCCTTCGATACAGTTGCGCAAACTGTGTCGACGAAGGTTCATATGCCACTCAATAAATCAATCAACACAATATTAAAACAATTTATATTCACTAACAAATACGCGCTCATATCTATTAATACGCTCCAACTCATTCTAGAGTACCACGTACTCTAATTGAGTAATTTCCCACCAGAGCCAAGGTTATCACCAACCTGGCTCTGATACCAACTGTAACAGCCCGCAAATCCGTACCCCTTGAGTCAACACTATTCTACAACAATCAACTCAAGTTGCACAGAAATACGAACCATTTGGGTTAAAGAAGAAGAGGTAGAAGAGAAAAATAGAAAACAACAACAGAATCTAACCATCGTAGCGGAATAAAATATAATAGATAATAAATGATCTTTACTTAAAAATCAAATATCTCTGTTTTTATATTACATCATCAGAGTACATAAATCACAGTTCAACAACAACAACATACAAATGGATACACAACAACTCAATACAACGGAATATATATATAACAAGTATGGGAGTACGTATCGTCATCCAGCTAGTCTCCTGAGCTTCACAACATCATATCCTGTATAACCTATAATACTCGGTCTGACCTGAGCATTATAGTTAAATAACACCCGAGTCAGTCTAGAATACCAGCGTGAGAAAATCACACCCAATTGATTATTAAAGTTTCAAAAATTCTTTGAAAACAAAAGCATCTCGTAAGACCACGCCACAAATAAACATGTCGGGTTTTTACCTTACGATAGCTAAAACAATTTTTATAGAAATCCTCTGATATTATAATAGGGTCTATTTACAAATACTTATAAAATAGCCGAAATTGTTACATGATTAAATTCCAGCTACTAGCCACAGAGTGGGTAATACAAACAAAACTCGTACAAGGCTCGTAGGGAGAATGGATTCCAACTAATGACTAGGCACTGGGGTACCACCTGTCACAGTATGAGGCCTAGATCACCGTACCGTGGAGTACGCCCGCTCCCCTGCAACACAAGGCCGGGACTGCCCCTTACTGGACAATCCCGAGTGAGATTACCCCACGGTTGGGATCAGCAACCGCCTACTAAGCCAAAATAAAAAAGGACATCTAGACAGGGATGACCTCACCCTGCTTGGGTGCTACCCACCTAGCCTTGCTGCATAACCCCTGATTTTCCGTCATTCCCATTTGATGAGGCTTGAGGCTAAGCGTTACCTTTTTAGAACATATCCCTTAGAATGCCCATCGTCCACCTGACGATGTTTTGCAAGCATTCATCCATACAAGTCCGTCCCGGGTTTGAACGGAACCGAAGGCACTATTCCTACTACATCCATTTTGGAAATATCCTCAGGATTAGTAGCGAATAGCCCTTGCACTTCACTGCTCCATCTTCGAATCCAAAATCGTTTTCACAAAACGTACAAAACGGATCGAAGTGGTTTTCGATAAATAAATCTCGATCTCTGTCTCTTCGAAACGATCAACGCAGCTGGTCCAATATTGATAGTCGGTTATTTAACTATCAATTAATATTCACAAACAACCATCCAACAATAAATAATTTCCCAAATTATTTATTAACCTCGAAATATCTTCACAAGAAATATTCTTATTTTCAATCCTTTGAAAACAGTTTCAAAACTATCTTTCTTTCAGAATAAACTTTCCCAAATATTTCCTATCTCCTATACAATTACCAAGCACAAAACTAGATTTTAAAAATAAGTTTTAAACACTTTACTTTGAAATATATACCTTTAAAACATTTAAGTTAAACTATTTCAATAATTTGTTAAAAATACCTTCTATATGAATATTTGAAAATAAAGTTACTTAATAAAATATAAAACTAAATTTTTTTTTAAAACAAGATACTAAATCACTCTTTCAATAATTACTGTTATAATAGGTTAAAGGGAATACTTACTTTTAGAATTTAAGCATTTAGAAATAATAAATTTTCAAACATACTTCTGAAAACAACTTTAAACTTTTATTTTATATTTAAAAATTTACTTTGAAAACGTACTTGGTTATTCAGAGAGAAATTTCCAATCTCAATCACTTAAATCAATTTCCCAAATCGATTCCCAATTTACTCCATTTGAAATCAAGTTCTTTAATTACTCAACTTATTTCAAAATACATTAATTGTGGACTTAATTATTGTTGTTGTTATTATTTTTCATTTGATTTTAAAACCCTTTAACTGAAATATATGAATTTCAGGTTATTCCCAATTTCTTCTTTGTTCTTTCAATAATTTAAATCTAAAATTTTAAATAAATGTTGTATTCTTTTAAATAATATCATTGAAGATTAAAATTCATTAACTTTCTGTTTATTCAAATTTCCTTTCTATACTCAAGATTTATTTATTAGAATTTTAAAGTCACCTCATTTCTTTCCAATTCATTTAAAAATTTATTCTAATTTCTATAATTATTTTACTTACAAATTTCACTTCTTTTATTATCTTACCAAAATCCAATTTATAGTTTTGGTAATTCATCATACCCAATCATATCCAATTGAACCATAGCATTCAATATTCAAATAAAGATTATCATAGAATATCAAATAAATCACAACAGAGGGTATTAAATAGTTTAAATAAATGTTGAGGGATCCAGTTAGATCCCTCCAACCTGTTTCTCCCTGCATCCACAGATGTTAGCATGATATAATATTCAAATTCCAAAATATCATACTATATCACATTAATCAGTCCAACTATTTAAACAATTATTTAAATTTAATCATTTAAATTTAAGTTTAACTGAGTGAGATTAACTCACCTTTGATGTTGCATTTGCCATTCACTTCAATATTCCCTTGGTTTCTCAATTTTTGACCTTGAATAAACATTATGGTTTATTAATACTTGAATTAACCGAACAATTCATTTTTCTTAAATAAATTTAATTAACCAATAATTTAATTTACTAATAATTTATTTTTAAACTGATAATAAATTTATAACAGGGTGTTACACTTACATGTGACAGGTCTAGATCAAAATATATTGTGACGACCCAACTGGATTATTAACTTATTCCAACTGGAGTTTCCACAGCCTTAAATATAACTTTATAAATTCTCAGACCGTGACCCAATAAATAATCCTAGTTTATCATTTAATAAGTATTAAATTATCAGTTTATTTGCTTATTAAATTTCCAAATCTTATTCTAATTTATAGAAATTTCCTAGAACTTATGTCACTGTAATATACATATGTTTATACAAAATTAACTATATTAAAAATCGAACAGAGTCTACCTCGCAGCATCAAAAGCCCAGATCCACTCGAGCTTCTGTCCTAAATTCCACCGACGTCGCCGCAGCCTTCTATCACACGTGGGATCAACTCGAGCGTTTCCTCAACTTTCCTGACCTTCGACATCCATCGTGGCTTCGAAATCCATCCGCAATCTTGCCAGCGCACCCCCCCAGACTCGACAACGTCATCGCCTCGAACGGTCGAGTGCACTAGGACGCGAATCGATCGCGAGGCCGACGTCCCTCTTCCCCAAAGTCGAATGAATTCGATTGCTCAAATTGGTTCGAGATTTGAATGCGAGATGCCCTGACTTCGAAAATCACTGGGTCGAAGAACAAAAGCGTGATTCTTCTTTTTTTTTGAAACGAGGCGGGCATCGAATTGAAAGGAGAAGGAGGTTTCGGCTTTGATTCAATTGGAAAGGAAAAGCGCCCATTTTTTTTCTCTGATCGAATTTGCCATTGAAATTTTATAAAACAGTCTTGATTTTTTTTCTTAAAAGGAAGAAGGGCTTTTGTTGAATGGAAACGGGTGTTCGATTTCTGTAGAAGAAAAAGGCGTATACGAGAAGATAACGGAAAACGTTGGCGTATAAGGGAAGACTCAATTATTAATTTAAATTCAATTTGATTATTCTAGGCATTGACCAATCGTACGACCCAACGGTTACTCCAAACAATGCGAAAATTGAAATTCGATAATAATAAAACATTACGGATCCAGTGGAGCTGGTTTCGTCGAATTCCGAGACTGTGCCTCGGAAGGCTATTTTTAAATTCAATTTTAAACGATATAAATTTCAAAACTTAACAAACCATTGTTAAATTTGATTTCATCACTTCTATTCTCCTCAGTATTAACAATAAAAAGTTTATAAGCCTTCAAATTACTTTTAGCAAGCTTAAAATCCTAGATTTCATATATTATCAAATTTTCTAATTATTTAATTCAATAATTTAATTATCAAATAAATAGTGATATTCGTAAATCAAGCTAAAATTACTCTATTGAATATTTAAAATCAATTAAATATTCAGATTTTAAATGCTCGAAATTTCTGGGTCGTCACAAAACCGGTTGTCAATGAAGTTGCTAAGACCAAGGTCAACAACAATTTCAAGTGTTATAATTGTCAGTAGTTTGGTCATAAGAGCAATGAATGCCCGAGGCCTAAGAAGCGAGCGATGGTTGCTGAGGTTGAGGATGAGGATGCAGAAATTGAATGTTCCAATTTACCACAAGTTGAGGAGTAATATCTTTCAGTCAACGTGCACTATTTTGGGAAGGATTTGTAAGTTTGTTATCGATGTAGGAAGTTGTGATAACATTATCTCTACAGAAGCTGTAAAGAAGTTAGCGTTAAAGACGGAGAAACATTCCAAACCCTACAAATTAGCTTTGTTGAGAAAAGGTGGGGAAGTGAAGGTTAGTCGAAGAGCTTGTGTAACTTTTTCCATTGGAAAGAAGTATAAGGATGAAATTTGATGTGACGTGGTAGATATGGATGTATGTCATTTGTTGTTGGGGAGACCGCGGCAATTCGATAGAGCTGTGCAACATGATGGAAGGACCAACTGCTATAGTTTCATGTTCAATGGCACTAGAATCACTTTAGTTCCTAAAAAGCGACAATAAAGTGAAAACAAGTTGGAGGAAATCGAGGAACTAAAAATTCTGTTGTCTTTGAAGGAGTTTGTCAAAGAAGTAGAGGATGGACCTGAAGTATTTCTATTGATTGGACGTGAAAGTAGAGAAACGGTTGAAGTTCCTGAGGAAGTTAAGCCAGTGTTGAAGGAATTTGAAGATGTATTTCCTGATGAATTACCGAAGGAGTTACCACCGTTGAGAGACATGCAACATCAGATTGATCTTGTTCCGGGAACTGTGTTACCACATAGACCACATTATAGAATGAGTCCAAAGGAGCACGAAGAGTTGAGAAGGCAGGTGGAGGAGTTACTTGAACAAGGGCGCGTACAAGAAAGCTTAAGTCCTTGTGCAGTACCAGCCTTGTTAGTACCAAAGAAAGATGGAACTTGGAGAATGTGTACAGATAGTCGCGCACTAAACAAGATTACAGTGAGGTATAGATTTTCGATGCCAAGATTGGATGACTTGTTAGATCAGTTGAACGGAGCTGCTATCTTTTTAAAGATTGATCTAAAGTGTGGGTATCATCAGATTCGAATTCGACCAGGGGATGAATGGAAGACTACATTCAAAATGCGGGAAGGGTTGTATGAGTGGCTGGTCATGCCATTTGGCCTTTCTAATGCACCCAGTACTTTTATGCGAGTAATGAATCAGATCTTTCAACCGTTTATTGGAAAGTTCATGGTGGTATACTTTAATGATATATTGATATACAGTGGAAGCACAGAAGAACATCTACAACACTTGCGGGAAGTGTTGATGATACTTCGTTAGGAGCAATTTTACGCGGCAACAAAGAAGTGCATGTTCATGGAACACATTGTTTTGTTTTTGGGGCATGTGTTGTCCAAGGAAGGAATCCATGTGGATCAAGGTAAAGTTGAAGTAATCAAAGATTGGCCACAACCGAGGATTGTAACTGAAGTGAGAAGTTTCCATGGGTTAGCATCCTTCTACCGAAGGTTTATTCCACATTTCAGTAGCGTGATGGCACCAGTGACAGATTGTATGAAAGGAAAGCAGTTCATGTGGACTGAAGAGGCTGATTCTGCTTTCCAACAGATCAAGACACTCTTGAATACAACACCGATTCTTAGATACCCGGATTTGTAGTTGCTCTTTGAGCTAGATACTGATGCGTCTAAGGTTGGAATTGGTGGAGTATTAAGTTAGAAGGGGCGTCCAATCGCTTATTTTAGCGAGAAACTTGCTAGGGCCAAGACAAGATACAGTACCTATGACTTGGAGTTCTATGCTATTGTCCAAGCCATAAAGCATTGGAGACACTATTTGTTTCATAAAGAGTTTGTGTTATATATGGATCACGAAGCGTTGAAGCATTTGCAGGGACAGGATAAGATTGCAGCCAGGCATGCTTTATGGATCGCATACTTGCAACAGTTTACATTTGTTGTAAAGCATAAGTCGGGAGTTACAAACCGGGTGGCAGACCCATTGAGTAGAAGAAATCATTTGTTGACAATGATGAGAGTTGAAGTGACGGGGTTTGATGTACTTCCAGAATTATTTGTTGAGGATCCTTACTTTGCTAAGATTGTAGATGAAGTCGAGAGAGGAAAAACGAATGAGTATGTGTTGGTAGATGGTTTTCTATTCAAAGGAAATCGATTATGTATACCAGAGTGCAGTTTGCGAATGAAGATTGTGAAGGAATTGCATGAAGAAGGTCATGTGGGAAGAGATCGTACCTTGCAGTTGATTTCTTAATCATATTTTTGGCCTTCCATGAGGAAAGAAGTTAAAATATTTGTGCAGAGATGTCACATATGTCAAGTTTCCAAAGGGACAGCTACGAACGCAGGATTGTATATGCCATTGCCCGTGTCTACTAGACCATGGGTTGATATTAGCATGGACTTTGTTTTGGGTTTGCCAAGAACTCAACGAGGGAACGATTCTATATATGTTGTGGTGGATAGATTTTCGAAGATGGCACATTTCATATCCTGTAAAAAGACCTCCGATGCAGTCTGTGTGCTCAATTGTTCTTTAAAGAGGTTTATCGACTACATAGGCTACCCGAGACCATTGTTTCTGACCAGGATACTCGATTTCTAAGTCATTTTTGGTTGAGTCCGTGGAAGATGGTTGGGACTAAGCAGAATTTTAGTAGCGCCTATCATCCACAAACGGATGGGCAAAAGGAAGTGGTGAACAGATCTTTGGGAAACTTGTTGAGATGTCTTGTGAAGGATGATTTGAAAAGCTGGGATGTGAAATTGTGTCAGGAAGAATTCGCACATAATGATTCTGTTAATCGAAGTACTGGATTCAGTCCATTTCAAGTAGTATATTCAGCAATTCCGAAGGGACCGTTGGATTTGTCGACAATTCCACGTCAGAAAGGGGTTGTTAAACAAGCTTGTGATTTCATGAATGAGTTGCTGGAGTGTCAAAAAATTGTTCACGAACAATTGCTTAAGTTAAATGAGAAGTATAAGCAACTGGCATATAAGAAGCGAAGGAGTATGGACTTCAAAGAGGGTGATTTTGTTTACGCAGTATTGACGAAAGATCGTTTTCCAGTTGGAACTTACAACAAATTGACAGCTCGAAAGATTGGTCCAGTGGAAATCTTGAAGAAGATTAATGATAATGCTTATCGGTTAAGATTGCCGGATCATGTCCATACTGCCGACATTTTCAACGTCAAACACTTGATTCCATATCATGGGGATACGTGTGTCGAAGAAGGCGAAAGTGTGAATTCAGGGTCGAATTCCTGTCAACCAGGGGAGGATGATGCAGTGCAACAGGAGTTCCGACCTAAAGAATTACGACCTAACTCAATGAAAGCAGATTATGCGTTAAGTCACTCGGAAGATAGCTCGCTGGTTTTAGATCGCTAAGTGGTTTTAGGTCGCTCTAATGCTTTAGGTCGTTCGCCTATTTTAAGTCGTCCGCGACCTAACTCAAGCGAGTTAGTGCACCAGGAAGTCCGACCTAACAAAGTAACGCTCCAAGAGTCACGACCTAGAACCAACGAGTTACGACCTAGTAGTCAGTCGCGACCGAACATGCGACGCATCGTGGTAACAGTTGATATCTTAAGTCGCTCAGGACATATTAACGAGTTACGACCTAACTCTACCGTGCTACGACCTAGGCGGGATATTCCGCATTCTAACATGCCACTTTCTTTAGGACGTGGGAAGTTAATTCGCGAAGCCTAAGTCACTCCAGAATGCCATTCCAGTAGGTCACTGCTGTGCTTGCTTAGGTCGTTGCCATGATTTCTTTAGGTCGCTCTTCAGTAAGTCGCACAACCTTATGTCGCTGCCGTGATTTCTTTAGGCCGCTCAGGATATTGTGACGTAAATATTGTTAAATCGTGTTGTAATTTTCCTTAAGTCGCTTATGTGTTGTACATAGGTCGTGTGTTGTTTGTTGAATCGTAGGTCGCGTGTGTTGTAACTGTTAGGTCGTAGATCGTGTTGTATGGGTTAAGTCGTTTGTTCTTAGGTCGGCCGTGAGTTAGGTCGGCTGTGTTGTGTTGTGTGAGTTGTAATCTTCTATAAATACGTGTGTGATGTCATTGTAAAAGGTTGTTCATTTTGAATAAACTTTTATTTGAGTGCTTTGTGCCTCTTTAAAATTGAAAGTTGAGTGTTATCTCCTTTCTCCATCTTCGGTTATTCGAGTGCGCTCGAATCAACGATTTTGAAGCCGGTTCACGGAATCTCGTGCGCGAGATCAACATCGAAGAATCGTAGACCTTCTAACATGGTATCGTGCGTGATCAACGTGTTAAAGATAGCTAGAATCCGGTATCTCGCGAGATCAACGGATTTGGGCATTTATCTTGGGTATTATCAATCCATCGATTCATCTTTGTATCGTTCCATCGTCGTTTGTTCGTTGTGCATCATTTGGTGACAACTTGTTGTTTAATCCGCTGCGTCAACATCCAATTGATTTACGGGGAACAATCACACCGTTTCCAATTCACACTTTGATAGAGAGAGACTCGATACACTTTTATCTTTCGATCTTTGATTACAAACGATCCTATAACTCTAAATAGCATTGAGATCTTTGAAAGAGAGTGGCAGAGAATCAAACTAGACATGATCGAGTTTGATTCACTTAGAATTTCGGCAGAGTTTTATTAAAGCATTTGAAATATAAGAGAATTTAAGTGGAGAAAAAGGAGTGAAGAAAAGAAGAAAAATTAACTTAAAATTCGTTTAAAAAACCTGGTATTAATAGGAGAACAATGGTCATATCCATTCGTCAAAGGTTATGGTGAATAGACACTTCTTTTGAAAATTTGAATTTTAAATTCTACAACTACCATTTCGATTTCAAACATGATGTATATATTGATTGATAAGATCATGATGTCAATACGGCCATCAAATTTGAATTTGTATTATTTATGCTAATTTCAATTTCAAAACAAAAACCATTTTCTTGCCGTTACATGTCGACATAGGGGGTACAGGGGGATGTTGACATGCCTCTGTTAATTTTGGCAATTTGCTTTGTCTCTTTATATTATATACAAGTCTATATATATAAACTTATATAATATAATAACAAGAATTATAGAGATTTTTTAGAGATAATAAGCAAAAATAAAAGATTTTCATTGATAAATTTAGTTAACATTACATAAACAATACATACATTAACTAAACAGAGACATAAACTAATACAATATGAAATGAAACTAGTATTGGCTAGAGTATGTTGAAGATGATGATAATCCAAGCTTGCAACTCACTTTTCCAAAGAGTATGTTGAAGATGATGATAATCCATTCTGGAGAAGCGTTTTGTTGGATGGATTGTTAGGAGTGATAGGGTATTCGATGCTTTCCAATGAAGTCTGTTCCTCTTCCTTTCCTTCTTTTTTGATTTCCATCTCCTCCCCTTCTTCCTCCTCCTCGTCTTCTTCTTCTTCTATATCTTCATGAGCCAATCTCTCATCCTTTTCGGCAAGTGTTTCATATGCTTGAAACACAAACATAATTTTCATAAAAGAGATGTTAGCGTGGTTAAACACTTTTCTGGAAATGAAATCCTCCCTTTTATAATCAACACCAAAGTAGTTAAAAATCAAAGTGAGATAAATCTCATGATATAAAGTGTTTTCACCCAAACGGAATTTTCATGAGAGAGATGTCCTCATTCTCAGTACCCACTTTATATATATCCGTACATACTTATATGTCTAGACAAGAATATCAGTATTCATATTTTTTAACAAGTCCTAAGGTATTATCATCAAAACCATCATCTCAGGAACTAACATTTGCAACAAGGTTCGTAGAGCAGTTCCGTATGCACATAACTCGCTCCAAAGATGTAATGTCCCTATCCAGCGTGATCCAGGCTCCGGGAGAATAGCTGAAAGATTATCTGGAGAGATTCCATACAACTATAACAAAAATCATTAATCTGAATGTCCAAGCAATATCGATGGCCGTAGCAAGAGGGATTGACACAAAATCTTATTTTAGCGATTGGATAGCTGGTAACCACTCGCAATGTTGGAGCGCTTTTATGCAAAGGTGACTCGGTATATAAGGAAGGAGGAAGCCAAATGCACTAGGAAGAAGAATGTTGTGAGATCAAGTAGAGAGGGTGTACAAAGTTGTATTGCAGTGAAGTAATCTGATGATAGCTTTGGAAAAGTTCAAGTGAATGTTCAGAGCAAACTAAATAAATAAAAGATAGGCGTAGATAGGAGCCAATAACGAACGAGGGATTCTAGAAGAGGAAAGCCTAGGATTTCGTTGTACAATACTTACAAGACACTAAATACATCTCTAAAGAATATTTATTTGTCTACCTGCAATACCATACAGTATAGAAATCCACCTCCAAAAGAATCAACGGAGAAGTCGAAACATATCGAAAATATTATCGGTTTCACGAATGTTATGGTTGTAACACAAATGAATGCACGCATCTCCAGGATATTATCAAAAAGCTGATTCGAGAAAAAAATTATAGCAGTTTGTAAAAACCCCGCAGGATGGCGGGCAGGAGAAATCCAAACCCAAGCGAGGACAAGCACCGCACAGGTCTGAGGAGACTGCGTGGACTAGTGAAAGATTAGTAATCAATACAATAGTCAGAGGACCGCATTCAGCTGATAAGAGTTGGAAAGAGATGGACCACTACACAAGCATGACTAAGCATGTGAATTTTGAAAGTTAATCGACTACGAAGGATGGAACTCCGGTAAAACAGCAATGTACAACGGTAGATGATATTATGTTTAGAAACAGAGATGTAGAAAAGGTGAAGGCCTCGACAATCAACCCAATGGTCATTGCGGCCATGATCGGCCCCGCTTTAGTGAGAAGGATATTTGTTGATTGTGGAAGTTCTGTAAATATAATTTTCAAAAAAGTTTATGATCAGATGAGGATGGAAGCCAAGGACTTGAAACCGTCTGAAGCCCGCATTCATGAATTTAACGATGCTGCAACCAAACCTGTTGGTTATGTTGAATTCCCCATGGAGTAGGGAGAAGGTAACCTTAGGAGAGTGTGGATTCTGCCTTTTGTTGTTTTTGATGTTAACTCTCTATACAACGCTTTCCTAGGTCGACCGGCCCTAGCTGAGTTCTGGTAAGCTCTTGCCTCATGGTGTTTGACTTTGAAGTTCCTAACAGATAATGGTATTGGAGTAGTTTGTATTGACCATATGACCAGGCGTGCCTATTATGTAGCTGAATTGAAGGATGTACAACGAAACGAGAAAGGTAATGGTATGGACAATTTTGTCCGCATCCAAGCCACTAAAGATTCACAATCAATGGTTGAACCTTGGCTTGGCCACCACAGTCGATTCTATAGAGACATAGATTCGAGGGATGATGAGAAGGAGCCCAAAGAGACCAAGGCTGCACTGGCTGAGCAAACGATTGACGTCACAGTCAGCAACTACGACCCACATGGGTCCTAAAGATCAGATCATAGCTTAGTCCCTCGATGATAAAAGAACTTGCTAGATTCCTCCTAATGAATCTTGACGTATTCGCTTGCACTCACCTTGACATGTGCGGGATCTCGCTAGCCATTGCTAGCCATCCATTGAATATCGACTCGAGGCATGTCTCGGTAAAACAGAAAAGGCATGGCATGGATGTAGAGAGATCTGATACTCTTAAAAAGGAGGTGGATAGGCTTAAAGACAGTGGGTTTATTTGCGATGCCCTCTACCCTAAGTGGGTATCTAAGGAAAATGGGAAATGGTAGACATGCGTTGATTACTCAGACTTGAATAAGGCATGCCCAAAAGACATCTTTCCCCTTCCAAGGATCGACCAACTGGTGGACTCAATCATGGGATAAGAATTGCTATTTTTCATGGATACATACTCAAGATATAACCAGAACCCGATGCGCATTCGTGATCAAGATCATGCCAGCTTCATTATAGATGTTGGAATATATTGCTATGCGGTAATGCCATTTGGACTAAAGAACGTAGGGGCGACTTACCAATGCCTAGTCAATAGAATGTTTAAAGATCAGATCGAAAAAACGATGGAGGTATATGTGGATGATATGCTCATAAAGTCACAATAGTCCAACGACCACATTAGAGACCTGGTAGAAATGTTCGATATCCTTCGGTACTCCAAATGAAAATTAACCCTCTGAAGTGTTCATATGGCATAGCATCGAGAAAGTTCTTGAGTTTCATCATTAATGCCTGTAAAATCGAAGCTAATCCCGAGAAAATCCAAGCTATTAGAATTATCTGACCGCAAACACTATCAAACAAGTACGTAGACTAAATGGAAAGGTTGCCGCTTTAAGCCCATTTGTTTCCTGAGCTACTGATAAATGCATTCCTTTCATTGACTTGATAAGGAGAGGAAAAAGGAATTTTGAATGGACATGGGATTGTAAACATGCATTCCATGCTTTGGAGAATCATTTAGAGAGACCTTTCATCTTGTCAAAGCCAGTAGATCGTGAAGACTTGTATATCTACTTGGTCGTGTCGGTATACGCTATAGTGTCGCGTTGCTTCGCAAAGAGAATGGAATCCATAGACCAATGTATTATGTTAGTAAGCGATTAACGAGAGCAAAAGAGAACTACCTAAAGATAGACTAACTGGTATGTTATTTGTTGATTGCTTCATGAATGGTCTGCCCTTACTTTCAGGCATATCTTATCAATGTTTATACCGACCAGCTATTACGACAGGTCCTGCAGCGACCTGAGATGTCTGGAAGGTTACTCAAGTGGAATATCAAGCTTAGCTAATTTGACATCACTTATCTTCCTCGGAGGGCTATCCAAGGTCAGGAACTGGCGGAATTTATAGTAGAATTTACCGCGAAAGATGATTTTCCAAAGAGCTGTAAAACCCCTACCATATGATGGAAGTTATATGTAAATGGAGCATCCAATGGTTGTTGTTTTGGAGCTGGAATTATGCTTATAACCTCCCAAAGATCCATCAATTTTCTATGCTTTAAATCTTGATTTCACTGCAACAAACAACGAAGCTGAGTATGAGGCTTCGATTGCTGGACTTAAACTTGCCAGAGAACTAGGGATAAAGTCTCTTGAAATTTTTTACGACTCACAATTGGTAGTATATCAGGTCAGGGGAGATTACCAAACTAAAGGGCAATGACTTGCTCCGTACTTTACCCAAGTCCAAGAACTGTTGACTTTGAGTATTATGATGCTATGTACTCAAGACAAAGAGGCTAGTTCATTGGCAAAGTTTGCTAGCACCCAGGATACACAACATATGGGCTTGGTTCTAGTCGAAGTATTAAACAATCTAAGCATAAGCTTGATGGAAATCGACTAGGCACTAGAGACGAAACCTGAGAAGGAGTTGTGGGTGACTCCGATTAAAGACTATTTTCTACATTGAGTTCTTCATGAACAAAGGAATGAAAAATGACTAGTCCTTCGTAAAGCTTCACAATATATGATACAGGAAGGAGTTATGTACAAAAGGGTTTTTTCGTTCTCATGCTCTGAGGTATCGCCCATGATGAAATAAAACGACTCCTAAAGAAAGTTCATGAAGGAAAATGTGGCAATCACACTAGGGGCAAAATTTAGCAAAGAAAATACTCTGCTATAGGTGATATTGGTTGACTGCCAATCAAGATGATGTTGATTATGTAACGCAATGCGACAAGTGCTAGCTATATGCAAAAGTTCCAAGAGCTCAATCGAAGGAAATTACACAAATGGTCAGCCATGGCCATTTGCCATGTGGGGTATAGATATTATCGGTTCCTTATCGATCTTCAAAGGTGGTGTGAAGTATACCGTCATCATGGTGATTACTTCATCAACTGGGCCAAAGTGGAACCTTTAGCCAGGATCACAACCAAAAAAGCAATCAACTTCATCGTCCGGAACATCATCTGTCATTTTGGTCGTCCATGAACTATTGTAACAGATAATGAGACTCAATTCGAAAGTGCCGAATTCAAAGACTTCTATAGTCGGCATTATACTGAAAAGAGATTTGCAGCAATCGCTCAGCCTCAAGTGAGTGACCAAGTTGAAGCTATGAAAAAAATCATGACATCCATTTTTTTGGGCTCGTTTCCTTCTCATCAAGTGATCTACTACAATCCCAGAACACATAAAGATATCCTCTTGGAATCTCTAGACTTTATATATAAGAAGCGCGAAAAAACTGATTTGAAGGCGGTTGTGCACTGGTACTGAGTAGCTCAATACTATAATACTAAAGTCTGACCTAGAACCATCAAAATCGGCGATCTCGTCTTGAAACAGGCTTTTCCTTGCCCTATCGCATATGAATCCAACTTGGGAAGGACCGTATGTCATTGAACAGAGGCTTAGAGAGGGAACTTTCAAGCTAGTGACTGTTGATGGCATCACACTCCCAAAGGCATGCAATAGCGAGCATTTACGATGCTATTTCACTTAATTCATTTTTTTTCCATTCAGTTGTATTTAGTTTCAGGATTTACTTTAGCATCTTATTTTATAGACATGTAATAAGGCAAATTATGTCATTTCTTTCCGTTTGAAAAATAAAGTTTTGAACTTCCACCATATTTATGTTTGTTATAGCATTACATGTTAAATACACTAGAAAAATGACTGATGTTGACATGTCCAAGTAGGTTCTCAGAGTTTGAAGCTAGCCAATTATGTTAGTTCTCGATTGAACTAAATGTGACGAATGTGGTCTGACCGTTCATGTAACGACCCTGAATTTCCGACCCAATTTAAAATTTCAAATCCATCGTTTTGATATAAATTTTTTTTATATCTCAATTAACGTCCAAACTTTATTTATAAGATGCGTCCAGTTAGATATGAATATAGGAAAAGTTTCATCGTGAAATATTGCAGTAAACTTCGTTCGCGTTTTACTGTATATCAGTTCTTTTTAAGCTGCGTAAAATCTTTTGAATCCAAATATTTTCACACACTAATGTTATAAAAATTTATTTGATCAAGACGTCGTAATTCGTTTCGTCTAATTCCATCATTGCCTGTTCCATTTAAATTGTTTTGTAAATCGAACAATTTAAGGGGCATAAATTCGAGTTTTTATAAAACTATCATACCGCAATTATCTGTATACCGTTGGCAGCGCATCGTCGCACTGATCAAAATGGTATATTTACTCGTGCAAATCAGAGTCCGACCTAAAAATAGTCGCGTTAATTTAACCGTTCCAGACGGACCAGTTAAACCATTCAGCCCAAATAAATTCACATCCCGTATCCACTAGAAATTTGAAAATATAATCTCAACCGGTATTAAATATGGCAGTTGGCGGGTAAGGGTTAGCATTGGGAAGGGAAGTGACGTATCGGATTACAAAGCAACATTAATTTTATTATAAAATTTATAAAGATTTATATGAAACTGAACTGTTTCATTTTCATACAAACTCTTCAGGTATCTCCTCTCCTCCTCTTCTTCTTTTTATTCTTCCTTCATATTTTCTCTTCCGTGAAAAAAAATTGCAAATAAAAATGAAATAAGCAAAGCTCTCGCACCACTCCATGTCACTGCCCACAAACCACTTAACCGCCCTGCGCCATCCTCCACCCGCCTCTCCGATGGCCGCAACCATTTTCACTGACCATCTCGCCTTCCACCTGAACCGCCACCATGCCGATCCTCCTCTCAGCCCCTTCTCCAACCCAGTCAACCAAGCAACCGTCCGTGCCTCCCAAAATCACCGTGCCTCGACATCATCCCCACATCACAGCTTCACTCGGCATCACCACTAAACCGCCTTCCACACTTCTCCGACCACACACTCGAACCCATAGACCGATGCATCTCCAGAACCACCACAGATCGTCTTCCCTCCCTCTGCCGACCCAAGCCTCTCCCTCCACAAACCGTGTATCTAGCCTCCAACGTCCCGTTCTCCACGCGTCACTTCCGGTCCTGACCTTGCCGTGTGCAGAGTGTGGGCGTGCATGCGTTTAGTGTGTGCGTGCATGTGTTTTAGTGGGTCGCGTGCATGTATTGTGTGAGTGTGTGCCATGTGAGTTGCGTGTCCAAGTAATTGTTCAGCATGTAGAAACAGAGGAGGAGAAAGATGAGACTGTAATCGTGCGTGTGTTGATGGGTGTGTTGCGTGAGCGTGTTTTGGTTTTAAATACCTGTTTGTGTAAAAAAAAATATGTGTGCTTGTGTCTATTGAAGAAGAAGTGCCGAGTTCTGTTTCCTTATGGAAGTGTTACAGCTTTGTTTTATAAAAAAAAAAGAAGGGAGAGAGCAAGCGTCGTCGTTTAAAAAAAATGGAATGAATAGTTGTTGCTTTATGAAAAGTGGAAATGTATTGTTGTTTTAGTAATTGCCGGAAGAAAATATGTACGCAGCAATAACCACTTCTTTCCTTGTTGTGTGCAGAAGCAACCTGTTAAGCCTTTTGCAGCAGCATCGATTTTCAGCTTTCGTTCTTTTCTCCGTCATTGGTAAGCGTATCTATATAATTTTATAAATTATATATGAACGTTCATTGAATTAATATCGTCTCTCTTTTGTCGTTATTTGCAGTGTCCGTTTGTTCGTATTGTACCGAATCTATTCGTTCTTCTACGTGCTTCGCCGTCAATTTCTTTATCCACGAAAGGTGAATTGATTTTCACGAGTTATATTCTTATACAAGTTTTGTTGATGAATGATTGCTATGTGATGTTGAAATTGGATGTAAATTGTTATTGTTAAAGTGATAATTGAATTTTATATAGGGTAGTTAAATTTTTTAAAATGGATTTATATGTTAAATTTGATTAGTTAAATATAACCCCTTTAATTGTTAGATTAATTGACACGTAGAATTTGATTAACTACACCATGAACCATTGAATGTATGTTGTTTAATTATTGTCGTATAGAATTGAAATTGAATGACAAGTGAAGAACCGTGTAAATAATTAGTGTAATAATCTTTAGTCTACATGAAATGATAGTGTAGATTCTAGAAATAATTATAATAATTTGCATAAACAACAAATGTAAATTAATACGGTTATTTCAGGATTATTTAAATAAATTATTGGATTATTATGTGTGGTTGCTATTGTTTGTTTATTTACTTTGACACCATCCCAGTTATCACACTGCAAGTTCCCTTTGCTATGCTTTGATTTTTGAATTGAAATGGAATCGGGTTGAAATGATAAATACCCAAATAAACTTTGACTTAGGATAGAAAATTAAATTGAACCCGATTGGTCAATAATTTGATTTAAAGAAAATAAAGATTTTATTTGAAAAATAATAAGGTTTTGAAATAAATTTGGAATTTAAATTTTAATGAAAGGAAAATGTGAATATTTGAAATTTGAAACAAATATTATCATAGTAAATTGACGAAAGAACATTGTTTAAAATTTAATTATTTAATAATTAAATTTGGAATTGTTAATAATTAAGTTTTAGAATTATTAATAATTAAGTTTTGAAATTAGTTAATAATTGAGATTTGAAATTATATGATAATTTAATGAGAATGAATTACTTAATAATTAAATTAAACTGAATTCATTATTAAGTGAAACTGAACCTCTTGAATAAGCGAAACTAAGTTTCTTTATTAATTGAGTTTTGAAATTGTAACTAAGTAAATAAATACATAAAATTGAATTTATTTAACAAGAATAAAATGCGTTTTATCGAAATAAATGTAAGTTTGTAATTTAAAAATTTTGATTTGACGATTTTAACTCAATTCAAATTGGAAACTTTGGTATAATAAGGTTGAACTAAAGTAATTTAATGAATTGGAAATGTAATTGAAATTGTTTTAAATGATAAATTAATCTAACGAATATTGAATGAAATCGTTGAATGAGTTTAAATCGATTTGAACGTTAAATTAAGTTTATTTTAAATGATTATGGAATGAAACTTATATACAAATTTGAATGTATATTTGAATTGTTAAATTAAATGTTGAAATTGAATTATAGAATTTGAAATTGAAATTTGGAATTTATGAAACGTAAATTTCGAAAATTGTTTTAGAAAGACAAATGAAATGATGGTTTACAAATTCTAATTAGAATTGAAATTGATTCGGATTTTGAAATATATTAAACGACCAATCGGTGAAATAATTTCGAAGGTTATTAAAGAGACCAGAATCGGTTAGGGACATACTCACTGTCTAAACCGAAAACCACTTTAATAAATATATGCGGAGTGTGATCCAGAATGAAGTGGTTGAAATGACGTACGCGATGACTGAAGAAAATGAATGATAATGGATAGCTTTGACACTTATGTCAAATTGGTAATGACTAAAACAGGAGCCGTGCCGGACCAAATAGGGTTAGCTACCTCGAGCGAACACACTTCTTCATAAACTACTCATTACTTGTTATTGATTGGTGTGCACCCTTGAATTTGGAGTATTGTTTCGTGGCATTGCGATCGTTGCGGCGATGCGTTCTCATCAGTCCGGATCAGGCAAACGGTAGTTTCACTACCTTAGGTATCGCTTCATGTGCATTGTCATACTTGTATCCCTATACACAACCACTACGAATTTGTTTTGTATTATACCAATGGAGTACTCCCTGATATCCCACTAGTTTACTGTGGAGTTTACAGTGCTGTATAGTCTATGATGCTATATAAAATGTGTTAAGGGGAACAATGGTAACGCCTTAAGACTATTTTGATATTTTACTTTACTGTTAAACATTATCTATTTATCGTACACTACTATGTATAAATAGTTTAACGGATCCTGAAAGATGTTATTCCATTCGTTTTTGAGTTATTGCTATTTTGAATTTGAAGCATATTATATGTATAAGAATATATGTCCTGATTCGAGTGTTTGTTTATGCTTATGCTCGGATCAGACTGAGGATTGCTACTGCTGTTCTACTTGGAGCTGAAGACCGAAGGCTATCATTATCTTTATCTTATCAGTATTACTCTTTCTGTTTTGACTATTGGACTTCTATGTTGTTCTATTTCATTTTATTTGAGACATTGTTGTATTTATGGGTAGCTTCATGAACTACTCTTATGACTATGTTGTAATTCCGCTACACTAATCTGTGATATTATATTTCTGTGATTCTGTGATGATTCTCATTTATGTATATACTCCATTAATAATTCGTGTTTTTTATTATTTAAGTTGACTTGTGTGGAATATTGTCAATTTAAATGGTACAAATATACGGGTTGTTATAGTTGGTATCAGAGCTTTGGTTTCCAAAAACCTTAGCCTATGGAGTTTAAAGCTCATTAGAGATAGGGTAACCATACTCTAGAATGAGGAGAATCATTTCAGAATCCATATCCTTTGATTCCATTCTTCTTATTGAATTTATTCGATTTGAATTTCTTTAAGATTCTATCAATCTCTATCATTGATTCTAAATCACTTTTGGTATTCCAGGATGGCTACCAGAAGAAATGCTAGAGGTGGGGGTAAAGGAAATGCTACCGAACCACGTGCCCCATCTCCCATAGTCAAGTTCTCCACCCTTAGAAAGGAATACACTCAGCTTGGCGGAGTCAAATTCACTGGCTCCGAGAGTATCATTGAAGCACAACAATGGATGAAGAGTTTGGAGAGGATTTTTACTGGCCTGGAGATCACTGATGCTCAAAAGCATAAATTTGCCGCTTGGCAGCTTCAGGATGCTGCAAAGGATTGGTGGGAGTCAGTCACTTCTCATACTGATGAGGAAACCATCACTTGGGCCCAGTTTAGGTAGAAATCTATCTAAATTTCATCCAAACAAAATTCCTTTTATCTCGTTAAATTTTGACTCATCTTATTATCACTTGTAAATAGGGATTCCTTTACGGCTCATTGGATGCCAACAACCGGAAAGGCCCAGCTTTATCGATCATTTATGGACCTCAAGCAGGGAAATATGACTTTCTCTGAGTATGAAAGGAAGTTTAACGAACTCTCCAAGTTCGGACCTAGCTTGATTGATACACCACTGCTGAAGAATGAGAAATTCATCCATGGCGCATGTCCAGAGTATTACGAACTCCTCACAACTTATGTCCATAGAACTTTCACTGAGTTGATGGATTTTGCTCTTAGATATGAGGGAAAGCCAAAGGGAACGTCAGTCACTAAGGATCCAGTTACTCAGCCATCCTCTAGTCAGACTGGGAAGAGGAAGCCAAATTTTGAGCAACAGAAGAAGAACTGGTAGAAGAAATCCAGGCTTGGCTATTCTTAGAAGAAGCCCATTGACATCTCCTCTATCACCTGCTTCAACTGCAATCAGAAAGGTCATTATGCTAGTAGTTGCCCATCCCCAAATGGTGCAGCTATTCCGCCACCGGCTCAGATGGCCAAGAGAGATGTCTGTCATATTTGCTTACAGCCAGGATACTTTAAGAAAGACTGCCCAACACAGAAGAGAGGTACCCCATCTGGAGTTTTCTCTATTTCCACACCTGCCCCAGAAGTTCCAGATAATCAAGATACTTTACAGAGTACTTTTATGTTGCATTCTTCACCTGTTAGAGTTCTATTTGATACCGAAGCAACACATAGTTTCATATCTATTGATATATGTAATAAATTTGGATCGGAACATATTCTTACATCTACCTTCTTATGTGTATCTAACCCTATTGGAGGGCCTCCTAACCTCAAAAGGGTATGCAAATATGTCATGCTTATGTATGGCATGCATTGTTTTACTTGGGATTTCTATGTACTTGGATTCGAGGCATTCGATATCCTATTAGGTATTGATTGGCTACGAAAGTTCGAATCCATTATTTCATGCAAAGCTCGAACTGTCTCTCTTATTGACGACAAGAGTATACCATTAGTTATTAAATGTAAATCGCCTCAAGAATGTGTTGGGAGTTTCATATTCTCACTTGACTCTCATCCAAGTGAACTAAGCTCTACTCCAGTTGTTCAATTCGTTTCTGATGTGTTTGGAGAAGTCAATTCTCTACCACCTCCGTGAAAAATCGAATTCCGCATTGATCTTATCCCTGGTGCACGACCAGTAGTTATCCCTCCTAGGAGAATGGCTCCTAAAGAAAAGGCAGAATTGAATGTTAAAATTGAAGATTTATTTGCTAAAGGCTTGTTCAGCGAAGTCATTCAGAATGGGGTGCTGCAGTTGTATTTGTCACAAAATATGATGGCTACCTCAGAATGTGTGTGGACTATAGAGAGCTAAACAAGCTCACACACAAGAACAGGTATCTGATGCCCTGCATCAATGATCTATTCGACCAGCTTCATGGAGCTAAAGTTTTCTCCCAACTTGATTTGGCTACCGGCTTTCACCAACTCAGAATCGCTGAGGATAGTATTCCAAAAACAGCATTCTGCACTGAAAATGGTTTCTATGAATGGCAAGTTATGTTGTTCGATCTCACTAATGCTCCAGCTTATTTCGTCGACTTGGTGAATAGAGTTTTCTGGGATGTACTTAACAAGTTCGTTCTTGTTTTCATCGATGATATTCTCGTCTTCTCTAAGGATGAGAAAGTGCATAAGTCGCATCTGCCTTTTGTTCTTGAAACTCTTCGCAGACATCAGCTTAAAGCCAAGTTTTCAAAATGCCACTTTTAGAGAGATGAAGTTCGATTTCTTGGCCATATCGTTTCGGAAAATGGGATTTTGGTCGATCCAGCTAAGATCGCCGTAATCAATGTAAGTTCTATCCTTACTTGTCAATTCTATCTAAACAACTTATCACTATCTAAATTCGAACCTTTGGAATTTGCAGGATTTGACGACTCCCAAAACTCCTACAGATATCCGCAGTTTCTTGGGTTTGGCCGCTTTTATCGCTGATTTATAGAAAGCTTTGCTCATATTGCTGCCCCACTTACCGCACTGACCAGAAAGAATGTGAAATTTATTTGGAGTGAAAAGTGCGAAGCAGCTTTCAATAAAATGAAGCAAAGATTGACATCTGCCCTAGTTCTTACAGTTATTGACGGTAGCGAAGGATTGACCGTCTATACTGATGCCTGCCGTGATGGATTAGGAGCAGTTTTAATTCAAAGAGGAAAGGTTATTGCCTATGCGGGTCGTCAGTTAAAGACCCATGAAGCAAATTACGCAACTCGCGATTAGAGCTTCTTGCGGTTGTATTTGCTCTTAAGCTATGGAGGCACTACCTATTGGGAACCAAATTCGAGTTTTTCACTAACCATAAGTCATTAAGATATATCTTCTCACAAAAGGATTTGAATCAGAGACAAGTCCGATGGCTTGAATTTCTAGCTGTGTATGATCTTGATATTAATAATACTCCAGGGAAACCAAACGCCGTAGCTGATGCTTTGAGCAGAAACCAAGTAATGACATGTTGTAATCTAATTGAAGGAATGTTATTTCAACAAGTCGTCTCCCCAGCTCTTATGGATCACATTATAGCCAAGCAATACGAGGACACTTTGCTCTATCGTATCAAGGAAATAGTTCTCAGAAGAGTCGGAAATGCTAACAGTAAGATGGGTGCACAAGTTGATAGTAATGGAGTCTTGAGAATTGATAATCAAATTTGTGTTCCAAATGTTGATGGTCTAAGACATGAAGTGCTGAAAGAAAACCATCAATCTTCGCTTTAATTTCATCCCGGTGTCACTAAAATGTATCAAAATATGAAGAAGCTATATTGGTGGAGTAGGATGAAGCGTGATATTTCTACCTATGTTAGCAGTTGCACAACTTGCCAACAAGTTAAAGCTGACCACAGAAAGGCAGCAGGTTTGCGTCAACAACTAGAGATTCTAGGTTAGAAGTGGGAGCAGATTTCTATGGACTTTATTGATGGGCTACCAAGGACTAGCAAGGGTAACGAAAGCATTTGGGTGATTGTCGATAGACCGACGAAATCCGCTAACTTTATTCTAGTCAAGTCCACTCGTATTGCTTTGAGTTTGGCCGAGATATACATGAGAGAAGTTGTTAAACTTCATGGTGTACCATCTAGCATTGTATGCGATAGAGATCCCATTTTCACTAGTAAATTCTAGAAAGCATTTCAGGATACTTTGGGCACCAAACTGAATCTGAGCATAGCTTATCATCCTCAAAGAGATGGCCAAACTGAGAGGGTGAATCAGATTTTAGAAGACCTTCTCCGAGTTTGTATTATAGACTTTCGTGGATCTTAGGAAGACCATCTTCATTTGGTTGAATTCACTTATAATAACAATTACTAGGTAAAGAAATTGAATTTCAAATTTGAATAAGTATATTTGAATTTGAATTAATTATCTTTAATAAATCAGCAAGCATTGGTACGGCACCGTTCGAAGCCTTATATAGATGGCCCTGCAAATCGCCAGTTTGTTGGATCGAGTCGGGAGATCGACTAGTGCTTGGTCCAAAAATAATTATGGAAGCTTCCGAAAAAGTTGAGAAAATCAGGAAGAAGATTAAGACGGCACAGGATAGACAGAAGTGTTACGCTGAAAGAAGGAGAAGAGATCTCGAATTCAGTGTAGGAGACAAAGTATTTCTGAAAGTGTCGCCTTTGAAGAATATTGTTAGATTTGGGAGGAAAGGGAAGCTAGCTTCCAGATTTGTTGGTCCGTTTGAGATTACGGAAAGGGTTAGAACCTTGTCCTTTAGAGTTGCATTACCAAAAAAGTTCGCCGATGTTCACAATGTGTTCCACGTCTCACATCTTCGCAAAGTTGTGCACGATCCATCTATGACCATTCCCACTGCTCAGTTGGAAGAGTTAGTTATTGAGATTGACTTGACTATTGAGCAAAAGCCACTTCGGATAGTCGATCGTGAGACAAAGCAACTTAGAAGGAAGTCGGTAAATCTCGTCAAAGTCCAATGGAGTGCAGATGAGCGAGATCGTACATGGGAAACGGAGGATAGTATTCGAAATTCAAACCTCGAATTACTAATTTCAGGTATAATTCAATTTTCTTGAAATCTATCTTGACTTTTTTGCTTACTTCATTCCTACTTCACTCGTCTCGTTCCTTTTCGAGGACGAGAAGTTTGAGTGGGGGAGATTGTAACGATCCTGAATTTCCGACCCAATTTAAAATTTTAAATCCATTGTTTTAATATAAAATGTTGAAATTTTTATACGATCTCAATTAACGTCCAAACTTTATTTATAAGATGCGTCCAATTAGATATGAATATAGGAAAAGTTTCATCGTGAAATATTGCAGTAAATTTCGTTCGCGTTTTACTATATATCAGTTTAGCGTAAAATTTATCTTTTGAATCCAAATATTTTCACACGGTAATGTTGTAAAAATTTATCTGACCAAGACGTCGTAATTCATTTCGTCTAATTCCGCCATCGCCTGTTCCATTTAAATTGTTTTATAAATCGAACAATTTAAGCGGCGTAAATTCGAGTTTTTATAGAATTGTCGTATCGCAATTATTTGTGTACCGTTGGCAACGCATCATCGCACTGATCAAAACGGTATATTTATTCGCGCAAATCGGAGTCTGACGTAAAAATAGTCACGTTAATTTAACCGTTTCGGACGGACCTGTTAAACCATTCAGCCCAAATAAATTCACAGCCCGTATCCACCTGAAATTTGAAAATATAATATCAACCGGCATTATATGTGGTAGTTGGCTGGTAAGGGTTAGCATTGGGAAGGGAAGTGACGTATCGGATTACAAAGCAACATTAATTTTATTTTAAAATTTGTAAAGATTTATATGAAACAGAACTGTTTCATTTTCGTACAAACTCTTCAGGTATCTCCTCTCCTCCTCTTCTTCTTTTTATTCTTCCTTCATATTTTCTCTTCTGTGAAAAAAAATTGCAAATTAAAAATGAAATAAGCAAAGCTCTCGCACCACTCCACGTCACTGCCCACAAACCACTGAACCGCCCAACGCCATCCTCCACCCGCCTCTCCGATGGCCGCAACCATTTTCACTGGCCATCTCGCCTTCCATCTGAACCGCCATCATGCTGACCCTCCTCTCAGCGCCTTCTCTAACCCAGTCAACCATGCAACCAGCCGTGCCTCCCAAAATCACCGTGCCTCGACATCATCCCCACATCACAGCTTCACTCGGCATCACCACTGAACCGCCTACCACCACTTCTCCGACCACACACTCGAACCCATGGACCGCTGCATCTCCAGATCCACGACAGATCGTCTTTCCTCCCTCTGCCGACGCAAGCCTCTCCCTCCACAAACTGCGCATCTAGCCTCCAACGTCCCGTTCTCCACGCCTCACTTTCGGTCATGACCTCGCCGTGTGCAGAGTGTGGGCGTGCATGCGTTTAGTGTGTGCGTGCATGTGTTTTAGTGGGTCGTATGCATGTATTGTGTGAGTGTGTGCCGTGTGAGTTGCATGTGCAAGTAATTGTTCAGCATGCAGAAACAGGGGAGGAGAAAGATGAGACTGTAATCGTTCGTGTGTTGATGGGTGTGTTGTGTGTGCGTGTTTTGGTTTTAAATACCTGTTTGTGTAAAAAAAAAAAAAAGTGTGCTTGCGTCTATTAAAGAAGAAGTGTCGAGTTCTTTTTCCTTATGGAAGTGTTATAGCTTTGTTTTATAAAATAAAAGAGAGAAAGAGTCTTCGTTTAAAAAAAATGGAATGAACCATTGTCGCTTTATGAAAAGTGGAAATGTATTGTTGTTTTAGTAATTGCCGGAAGAAAATATGTACGCAGTAATAACCACTTGTTTTCTTGTTGTGTGCAGAAGCAACCGGTTAAGCCTTTTGCAGTAGCATCTATTTTCAGCTTTCGTTCTTTTCTCCGTCATTGGTAAGCGTATCTATATAATTTTATAAATTATATATGAACATCCATTGAATTAATATCGTCTCTCTTTTGTCGATATTTGCAGTGTCCGTTTGTTCGTATTGTACCGACTCTATTCGTGCTTCTTCGTGCTTCGCCGTCAATTTCTTTATCCACGAAAGGTGAATTGATTTTCACGATTTATATTCTTATACAAGTTTGGTTGATGAATGATTGCTATGTGATGTTGAAACTGGATGTAAATTGTTATTGTTAAAGTGACAATTGAATTTGATATAGGGTAGTTAAATTTTTTAAAATGGATTTATATGTTAAATTTGATTAGTTAAACCCCTTTAATTGTTAGATTAATTGACACGTAGAATTTGGTTAACTACACCATGAACCATTGAATGTATGTTGTATAATTATTGTAATTGAATGACAGGTGAAGAACCGTGTAAATAATTAGTGTAATAATCTTTAGTCTACACGAAATGATAGTGTAGATTCTAGAAATAATTATATTAATTTGCATAACAACAAATGTAAATTAATACGATTATTTCGAGATTATTTAAATAAATTATTGGATTGTTATGTATGGTTGCTATTGCTTGTTTATTTACTTTGAATCATCCCAGTTATCACACTGCAAGTTCCCTTTGCTATGCTTTGATTTTTGAATTGAAATGGAATCGGGTTGAAATGATAAATACCCAAATAAACTTTGACTTTGGATAGAAAATTAAATTAAACCCGATTTGTCAATAATTTGATTTAAACAAAATAAAGATTTTATTTGAAAAATAATAAGGTTTTGAAATAAATTTGGAATTTAAATTTTAATGAAAGGAAAATGCGAATATTTGAAATTTGAAACAAATATTATCGTAGTAAATTAACGAAAGAACATTGTTTAAAATTTAATTATTTAATAATTAAATTTGGAATTATTAATAACTAAGTTTCGGAACTATTAATGATCAAGTTTTGAGATTAGTTAACAATTAAGATTTGAAATTATTTGATAATTTAATGAGATTGAATTATTTAATAATTAAATTAAATTGAATTCATTATTAAGTGAAATTGAACCTCTTGAATAAGTGAAACTAAGTTTCTTTGTTAATTGAGTTTTGAAATTGTAACTAAGTAAATAAATAAATAAAATTGAATTTCTTTAACAAGAAATAAAATGCGTTTTATCGAAATAAATGTAAGTTTGTAATTTAAAGAATTTGATTTGATGATTTTAACTTAATTCAAATTGGAAACTATGGTATAATAAGGTTGAACTAAAGTAATTTAATGAATTGGAAATTTAATTGAAATTGTTTTAAATGATAAATTAATCTAACAAACATTGGATGAAATCGTTGAACGAGTTTAAATCGATTTGAACGTTAAATTAAATTTATTTTAAATGATTATGGAATGAAACTTATATACGAATTTGAACGTATATTTGAATTGTTAAATTAAATGTTGAAATTGAATTATAATTTGAAATGGAAATTTGGAAGTTATGAAACGTAAATTTCGGAAATTGTTTTAGAAAGATAAATGAAATGATGGTTTACAAATTCTAATTAGAATTGAAATTGATTCGGATTTTGAATAATATTAAACGACCAATCTGTGAAATAATTTCGAAGGTTATTAAAGAGACCAGAATCGGTTAGGGACATTCTCCCTTTCTAAACCGAAAACCACTTTAATAACTATATGCTGAGTGTGATCCAAAATAAAGTGGTTGGAATGACGTACGTGATGACTGAAGAAAGTGAACGATAATTGATAGCCTTGACACTTGTGTTAAATTGGAAATGACTAAAACAGGAGTCGTTCCAGGCCAAATGGGTTAGCTACTTTGAGCGAACATACTTCTTCGTAAACTACTCATTACTTGTTATTGAGTAGTGCGCAACCTTGAATTTGGAGTGTTGTTTCGTGGTGTTGCGATCGTTGCGGCGATGCGTTCTCAACAGTTCGGATCAGGCAAATGGTAGTTTCACTACCTTGGGTATCGCCTCATGTGCCTTGTCATACTTGTATTCCTATATGCGACCACTACGAATTTATTTGTATTATACCTATGGAGTACTCCCTGATATCCCACTAGTTTACGGTGGAGTTTACAGAGCTGTATAGTCTATGATGCTATATAAAATGTGTCAAGGGGAACATTGGTAACGCCTTAACACTATTTTGATATTTTACTTTACTGTTAGACATTATCTATTTATCGTACACTACTATGTATAAATTGTTTAATGGATCCTGAAAGATGTTATTCCATTCATCTTTGAGTTATTGCTATTTTGAATTTGAACCATATTACCTATATAAGAATATATATGCTGATTCGAGTGTTTGTTTATGCTTATACTCGGATCAGACTGAGGATTGCTGCTGCTGTTCTACTTGGAGCCGAAGACCGAAGACTATCATTATATTTATGTTATCAGTATTACTCTTTCTATTTGGACTATTGCACTTTTATGTTATTCTATTTCATTTTATTTGAGACATTGTTGTATTTATGGGTAGCTTCATAAACTACTCTTATGACTATGTTGTAATTCCGCTGCACTATTCTGTGATGTTATATTTCTGTGAATCTGTGATGATTCTCATATATGTATATATATATACTCCATTAATAATTCGTGTTTTGTATTATTTAAGTTGATCTGTATGGAATATTGTCAATTTAAATGGTACAAATATACGGGTTGTTACAGTTCATTTGATAATTCTCGTTTACAACTCGAGGGACGAAGTACATAATAAGGAATGGATGTGACTGGACCATTCGATAACAAGTTAATCCCATCGAGCGATGGGATAGTCATGATTCAAAAGTGATCGTGGTACGACCGATTGCTTTTTAAGTCAAACCCCGAATGTTGGGGTAAATCAACCAATTAGGAATACAATCCGACTATTTTATGAAATAACTCTAAGTCTCCAGAGCATGAAATGGAGTGCAAATACAAGCTAGGTGCGATTCGACCACCCACTAACTAACTCTTGTCTCTAGAGTGTAGATATTAGTATAAACAAATAGAAGAGTGTGGTTCGGCCACTCATTATTCTGTTAACTCTAGCCCGAAACCGATAGGAGAAGTATAAACTCGCTAAGGATGGAGTTCGACCATCCACCGTCTAACTCTGTTAACCTAAGACTGGGGGTAAAATTATAATCCCTTAAACCGCTGAATCCGACAATGCAACATTAGGTCTCAAGCCTCATGTTTGGTATAACTTAGGGCCACGACCACTGGAGGCCTTGGGATAAAATTAACGGATTATCATTCAAATCAAAAACCGACGAATTACAAGTACATTGAATGGAAAAGTAATAGCTCAACTACTTGAATAACAATTCACACAAAAATTCAATAGAAAATAAAGAACTTTTATTTGCATAATAAAATTCAAAATTGTGATACAAGTCTATTCAAAAATGGGGGTCGTACCTACACAATCACTAATAAAAGGGAAAACAGTTATACAAGCTATGCGCAAACTGAGCCGAAGCAACAACTTTTTCTTTTTCCTTTCTCTTTTTTGGATTTTTTGGAAGTGGCATCACCCAAGCGTTTGCCTATCCTTTTCCTCTATCCTTTATCGCCCTTGGCAATAGAGCATTAATAGGTTGGAGGGAGTTCTTTGGGAATCGGCCCGCCGGGTGAAATGACTTGTAATTGGATGAGATTTGGATCATTAATGTCCACGTCGATAGGTTCGGCCTTAGCTTTTTTCTTTAACAATTCCTCCCTCTCGATGTGCTCTTTTAAGTTGAGCTCATCGATATGTTCAGTGGCGTTAGTAATTACAATGTCATTCGACTTATAAGAAAGGGGGGTCTTCAGCTTGATCATCATCAAGTGTTCCGATAACTTGAGCGTCGGGCTCTAGAGAAATCGGTGGCTGCCGGAATCTTAGTAGATGTCGATTTTTTCTCGATGGTGGTTGACTTTTTGGAGTTTGGTTGGGACTCAGAAGACCTGCGGACTTGTGGAAACAAGAAGATAAGCCGACGACTATTTAGCATGAGGAACGAAACCTCTCTAAAAGTGGAGAGTAAAGCAATATACCTGCGTTCGCCTGACTTTCAATTGTCACCAGAGTGCTCCCATCCAAAATTGGGTCAGCACCTCAGATTAATAAACCGGGTTTGTCTAGATCATATCTTAGATCATGTCCTAGGACCAAAGAAACCAACGCTCCTACTGCTTAAAGAGAAGAAAGACCTTTAGGATCATACTCCAAAGAATCAGTAGTGTTTCCCCCTTTTCCGAAAGTGTTAGAGTGTCAAAATATCGAAGTCTTATAACAGACAGGTCTAGAGGTTCATCCCCACCAAGAATCTCCCTTACTAGTTTCTTTTTGTCTAAATCAACTTCGCCGAGGGTTCTCTTTTTCATTTCAACGGTATATTCCCAGGCTTCGGCGGGCGACTCAAGATAACCCTCACCAAGAAAGCTCAGATTGCGATGGATAAGGACTTTAGCATTGTATTGAATGATCGGGAGATTGACATGTCCTTAAATTCATTTCGACCAGTTTCTTTGGCATCATCTACCATGGCATCAATCTGTTCTCTCATCTTATTGCGGCCTGCTTCTCTCGCCTCATCTTTGTTTACTTCAATTTGCACAAGTTCCTCATCAAGCTTAATCTTCAAATTTCGGGCTTCAACAGCCTCTTCGTAATATCTTTGTGATTCCTCTTAAGCTATAATTTTCTCTTCACTCTCCTTCTTATGAAATTCTTCAAGCTCCTTAATGCGACGGGCCAAAATATTTTTCTCCTTTTGCAAGGTATCTTTTTCCAAGGCAAGTGAACAGCTATGGATGAGGGCAACATCAAGTTCCTTTTTATGGGCAGCTTTTAGACTACTCACCAGCTCAAATGTTTCCTTAGCACTTTTTTATACCTCGGTCAGCTTCACAGTCAAGTCTGAGATCTCAGTGTCCTGATGTTTAGTTATAACGTTATCATGGATTGCCTCTAGCTTGAGATGGTCGATTTCATGCTGTCTCTCAATAGACACCTCTAAGATGTTCTCTGCTAAGTGCTAGAATGATTCATGTTGCACAAAAACATTGTTGATGCATGCAAGAGAACTTGCCTTAGCATTCCTTGGGATTGTATGAGTGGAGGGGAGGAACTTAAGCCTGTTGAAACAAATCTTTGGAAAATTAACCTTAAGTTCAGCCAATTTTTCTGCTATGGAAGTTTCAGGAGCAACAGTCAGCAAAGATGGATCAAAAGTGACGATTAGACGTTTTCTCAACCTATGGTCACGTGACTGCTTGGAGCTGGATGAACTGGAATACTGTTCAGGCGGTATGGTAACATGAGGACCATGGAAAGATGTATGATCACCACTATGCACAGGAAGATTAGGTTGAACTTCCTGTAGGACTACCGAGGCTGGGACTTATGTTTAGAAGATAAAGATTCCCTCGAATGACGACTTCCCGTTTTTGAATCACAGTTGGATCCTTATTGCATCGAGGAGCCTATTAAGTGATCAAAATCTCGAGATTGAAACATCACACCTGCAAAAACCAAATAAAAGTGTATAAGTGACCATTATACAAAAGATAGATGGATATCATGTCGTGAAGTGCACGTGATTATGAGTGTCCTGATGTCCCCCCGATGGACCAGTAGCTGTAGCCTTGCTCGTAGGAGTTTTCTCTCCTTTGTCAGTGGGAAGTCATAAGCCATGATGTCATCAGGGATTTGAAGATTTGAAAACCCTTTCATCGAGCTTTTTAAACGTTGGAAGGATGACTCTTCATCGACGAAAGTGATTATAAACTCAGGCTCCTTAGTAGTTTTTCTCCAAAGGAGCTTATATGCAAGCTTCTTTCTTCTCCTAGCTGGTGTGTGAGGTTGCACGCCTTGTGATGGTTCGATCATAGGTACATTACCCGGACCTGCATCAGCATCACCAGGCTCGTTGGTCTTGGCACCCTAATTTAGGCCCATTTGGTGTCATCCCGAGTCCCATAGACTAGGGGCAAGAGTGAGTTATTGATATCACCTTCTTGTTCCTTGGCATATCCTGGTAGTGTAGCGCTTCTTGGAAGCCCAATACTACGAACTTCCTCCAGCAACCCGAACAGAGGTAACCATTCATCGGTTACAAGGAGCCTGATGTCTTTGACCGGGGTGGCACGAATTGTAGAGATTGCCCTTGAAAAACTATCGCCCTATAGACATGGACGGACATCAGTAGATTTTCATAATGTTAGTTGAATCAGAATATGACTTGGGTTAAAGAATTTGAGAATAGAGCGAAGACGACACTTATTAATCTAATTTGTTATCAAAATTTATCACTTTAATCTATACTTGATAATCTTTAGTTAATTATCTTTATTAACTAATAATATTTCTTTAATTACCTTCTTAAGAAAATTTCTTAGATTAAATCTTTATTAATCATTTCTAATTAATTAATCTGAATTACTTGTTTCTAAATTAAATAAATCATTCTTTAATTACCTTATTGATTAAATTATTTTAATTACCTTAATTATCTCTAAGAAAATTAATTTCCTTATTAATGACTTCATCAATATTTTAAGTGTAAATCATTTCACTTTTGAATTTAGACTCAAATTTCATTTTGAATTTATGATTCAAAATGTTTACATATCTATATATTAACCAAATTTAAATATCCACTTATAATCTTAAAATAAATGTAAAGAACATTTATCATTTACATATGAACTTATGTAAGCCCTTTAAACCAATTTACTTGGTTTTATTTAAAAATTAAGCCTTTAAAATACACCACTATTTAACTTACAGATTCAAATTATCGAAAATCAAGTTAAGTTATTGGTTTGAAGACCAATTTACTTTTAAAAAGCTATTTGATTTATACTTATTTTATGATTTGAAAACTGGTTCAAATTCTAGATTTTAACTTGAAGCCATATTTAAGTCTTGTTTTCAGATTTAAATTTAAATTTTAAAATCAGGTTTAAAATCTGAAAATCCACCTTATAATATTTACAACTTTGATTTAAAATCAAATTTCTTTAGAACGTTTAAATTCAAAGTTTCTTTGAAACTAAACTTAAAACTGGAATTATATCAAACTTAGGTTTCAAAAATTTCTACTTTGAAAAAAAAACAGTACTAAACCTACCCGAGCCTACCCTAAGGAACCCTTCCTTTTTTCAAACTTTATCATGTTTAAAATTCAAAACCTGTTACCAGTTAACACATATAAATGAACCCGAGTATATACTCGAGCCACGCCATCACTTCCCCTAGTCCAACTCGAGAATCACGCGAACAACCCACCAGCTTCTTCTTCTTCTTTTATTTCTTCCCAGTAGCTTTTTCTTCCTCTTCCCTCTTTTCATCCCTCATACGCGTGCACACTTTGATCGTGCACGTGCACACGTCGCCAACCCACCTACCCACACTACTGACCACTTCCACAGTTCACCACCGATCTCCCCACCCTAAACCACCACCTGAAACATCACCAAGCCCTCGGTCTTCCAACAGCAACTCGAAATCGAGTTTGAGTTTAAAACTCGAAACCTGGAACTCAACATCTCCTCCCCTTTCGAACCTGTCAACGACAACTTCTCGCTCCTCCGACCACCGTTCGCCACCAAACTCCGGCAGCATCTTCACCTACGACCCATACACCTCCTCTCCAAACCCGGCCGCACTCGACGCTACGACGATGACAGTATAGACTCGCGAATACAATTTGCAAAATACTGGGTTGAAACCCTAAATCAATTACATTCTTCACCCATGATGAAAAAAAAAAATCATCTAGCATTTTTCTCGAATTCAACCATCGTTCCAGGACCTCTGGAAGCAAAACCCGACCCCAAACATGTGTCAATCACCAGATTTTCACAAAAACCCATATCTCGTTCATCTAGCGAATACGACCTAAATTTGAAATTAAAAATCCTAATTTTTGTTTTAAAAATCATCATTGTCGAAATGGGTTTGGATGATGTTAATGAAACTTGGATTCAAGCAGGTTGAAAATTTGATAAATTTTGAATTTGCACTGTTTTTTTTCTCTTTCCAGACAACAATCCTTCATATTTTCATGAAAATATATTTTTAAAATTTGTATTTCATAGTTATAACTATTTTTCATTTAGAAATCAAAATCTGAAATTACTTAGATAGGAAGATTTCAAATTTTCTAACAGGTTTCAATGCCTGTATCAAGAACATAGTCTAATTTGTCTAGTTTCCAGACAAAATTTCTATTTATTAAACTTAAATATATTTTTAACTCTTAGTTTAATCTTAAACAAACATCTTTTGTTTAAATACCCTAGCCTAACAAAGATTAAGATGAGAGGAATTAAAATTTTATTCAAGTTTATGCTCTGTAATTTTTTACAGAGATGAATACTTATGTATCAACACAAGCATCCAGATTTACATTCCAATATACTCAGTTCAACAGCATGCAACAAATTTTTATCAAGATTCTCAATTCTTTGCATCCAAATTCAATCAGAACAAGGTAAAGTTTACTCACCTGATTAAGAAATGGACAGAGTTCTTTTGTGTTGTGACAGGCTTGAATTTTAGCTAACTGGAGATCTTCTTTTAATCTCTGAGTTGTAGTTGCTTCAAGTTGTAGCTTTGATTTTATTTTAATCTTTTTCTCTTTTCCAGGCTTTCATTTTGTTGAGTTTTTTTGATGGACGAATAGAAATGAAGTTGATGTATATGAGAATGAGTTTACAGGTTAGTATTTATAAACAAGTTGCAAGTGATAAAATCAATACAAGTGAGGTTATATTTTTGTGCAACATCTTGGAGGCTGAAAAGATATCAACAGGTACAATATACAACTTGAAACTTGACTTTGGTTTGCTAGCATTTAATGTAAAAGTGTCTTGTTTCAAATCTTATACTTATCTCATTTTTTTTATTACATACAACTTGTATACATGATGCTATTTCGGCTGAGATAACATGTATGGGGCTGCATTTATGAGCTTGTACTTTTGTTTTCTTATTTTATTTACATGCATATCTTTGTTTTGGCTTTATAAGTTTATACTTTAGCTTTGTTTTTAAGTGTACTTGCATATTTAATGCTTTCTTTAACTTAAAATTTTAAATTCAAATCCAATATATGCACATATACATATATATTCACATGTATATATATGAAGTTCAAATTCAAATTTATTTTCTAAGGCATTTAAAATTTGGTCCCAATTCAAATTTAACATATATATATTTCTCAATAGGTTCATATTTTAACTAATATTTCATATTGATTTCCAATTAATTCCACAATTTTATTAAAAAATTAAATTAATTATAAATTTACACTCGATTAAAATCCGGGATCGTTACAACTTACATCCTTCCAACCATCGCCTTGAAAATCCAAGCGTACATCGGACATAGAACCATTCATGTTTGAAGAGGCTAAGCTATTTCCAAGTACCCGTTAAGACTTGACAGTTAGATGAAGGCTCGAGGAAAATGTAGGAAAGCCTTCCGGTCCGTCGTTTGAAGTTGGAAATAAACCTAATGTCCACAGGAGTTTGCGGGCGAAATGAAACATTCATGAATAGTAGAAAAGTGCCATAGAGAAAGGCATAGTTGTTCGGGTGTAGTTGAGTAGAAGCTATTCTAAGATATTTTAGCGTCTCCCGGATAAAAGAATTGAAGGGCGGCATAAATCCGGCCCAGCACATGAACTTATTGCATGATGTATACCCCTCCGAGGTGAATGAGCCCTGTCGTCCACCGAAGGAACCAGAGCATCTTCAAAGGGAATCCCATGTTAAGAACGTAGTCTGCAAAGAGCAGCCTCACCAATTCCGAAGGCTTGAGAATCTGTCCGATTATCTAAAAATACAACGCCTTCTACAGCGTCGTGGTTTGTTAGCATCAAAATTAGCCACCGACCACTACACAAGAAATGCCATTTCGCAACGGTTCTAAGCCATTGCCAACGGATTTAGCAACGACTCTAAGCCACTGCTCAATTGGCAGTGGCAAAAAATTAGCAATGGCTTCCAGCCGTTGCGAAAACATAATTAGCAACGGCTCAAAGCCGTTGTAAAACCAAATATAGCAACGGCTCACAGCCATTGCGAAACCATAATTAGCAACGGCTCAAAACCATTGCGAAACCTTATTTTGCAATGGCTTTGAGCTGTTGCTACTTTTGGTTTTGCAACGCCTCGAAACCGACGCAGGAACAATTTTTTTTAAACACAAATATTGCTTTTTCAACCCTCCTACAGTAACAGTCATTTAATTATCATACTCAATACAGACATTTGCAAATTTGACATAATATCACTAAAGAAAGATCATTAAACCAAATATATTTTATAGATTCAACACAAACAAAGGATAACAAATTTTGAAATTACAATGTTCGACAATAAAACATTAGACTACATAGTTCGATAGCAACAACAACAATAGTATTACAATATATAGTACATAGTTTGTCAAGCATGTTAAAGTGTACAATGTAGAGATCTACCGTCAATCGGTACATAGTTCATTGTCTCGAAGCCTTCCTCCATTCTGTTCCTGCCTGATCATCATTGCCGCAAAACTAGTTGTATATCACTGAATGACAAGGTAAAAAGGCATGTCATATATCATTGGAATAGCCTAAGCATACTCATCTAGTCAGATATGTTAATGTACTAAATAGCCTAAGCATATCGTTGGATGACAAGTAATCTTAATCATGATATTTACAATGAACTAAATGCTAAACAATCAGCGTATACAACATTAACCTACCTTTTACTATTGACTGTTCTTGCTGAACACACAACACTACATACATTGGCAATAGTAAATACATAAAGACATCAAATTCCTAAACCCATTACTATTCATTCTGGACTAAACCAGACTAGCTTTATATCAAATGTTGTCGAAATGTTTTTTTCTCAGCTAATACCAAAGATGATTGATACCAGTGCTATAACTTTATAATTATATGGAAATTATTTAAATGCGTATGAGCAATCACATTTTCACGTGTTGTAGTTTTTAGTGCCAACGACTATTTTTCTTTGATTTTAGAGTACTATTCAAGCTTGAACTACATCAAATAAACAATGAGTAATACACGGCTATAATCCTAGCTTTAAATAAACTTTGCTTCTGTTGCTATCTTTCTAAAACAGAACCAATATACAACCACTAAATTAGAATCACAACTCAAAAACAAATAACAAGTATAAATCCCTATATTAACTGTTGCTGGCGATCTGAATCTGAGGTGCCTACATTATAAAAAAGAAGTTGCATTTTGGTTTCTTATTTGCAACACTCTATCTGTATAAATTGTTTTTCCACTCAGACCACCATAATAATCTTATGTAACACTGAAAATGTGGCAAAAACAGCATACTTGAAGATAAATAAAAAATAAATGTATGCACTGTGCTTCTATCAAGGTAAGTTATTTTACTCTATGCCTCGTATCTGTCAACGTACTAAATGAAAACAAAAATTAAAAGCATATAGGAAACATGTCATTGAACTATTATTTTTGTGTATTGAAATAGCACAAGTACTATTGGCCGTTCATAATAAATTATTAATGTGGCTCATTGGGCTTGGTTCATATAACTAATAGTAGGAAATGCTCACACATACAACATAAAAATAAATGCAACCAAAAATAGCAATGAATGTGTATTTGGTGTTAAAAATGAATGGTGCTTTAACAATATTTCGTGTTAATATTTACCAAAACATTGCTAGATGATAAAAAATCCTCTGTAGCATAGAAAATGTGACATAAAACAACAGATATCAAAAAAATAAAATATACACCCTAAAATGCGTCTTTGAAACATTTAAAAAACCAAACATGGTTAAGTCCAGTACCTTTAGTAGTTATGTAACTTTTATTCTATTTCTTTGCTGATATGTATGCACTTTCATTTTAAAACTAGTAGACAATCGAGTTGATAACTAGATGTAAAGAACAAAAACAATATGGAGAATATATTAATTAAGCAGAATATAAACAAATTCAAAAAAGAATAGAAATCAAGTATAAAACAATGCTAAAATTATTTACCCTGAATTGAGGATATTATAAAGTACTGCACTTGAAAACCTTACAGAATACCATGGTGGAACAATAATTACATAGCGATGTGGTTTACATGTAAAAAGTGTGGGATAACAACATTAGACTTGAAGAGTTATCCTAAACTAAACGATGATAGCAAGAGGATGGACATGGTTAAAGTTGTAAGTATAGGTGTCAAACTGTTGAGCTTATAGGCAAAACTCACAACAGCATCAATGATAATCAGTAACATCGCATTAAACTTGTATTTGATTCATCGGTTTTGAAATGAAAAGTTGTATTTAAAGCAATGGAAATTGTTCGGGTTTTTTTGTTAGCAGAAGCAAACAATTGTAAAAAAGTTCATCACTATGTTAAATTACCAAAGCATAATAATAATATATACATGCTCCTGCATTTAAAGATATCAAATTGAAATCTTTAGATGACACACAAAACCATCGATTCTAACTTCATCATAGGTCATAACAAGATGATGATTTTGTTTGGCTGTGTTCTCATCTGGCAGTAGTATATTGTCCACAACCAACTTCTTATGTGTTGGAGGTACAGGTTTCTCATGTATAATGAATGATGTCCAATCTCTACATACAGAACCTTTTTGCAATAACCACTAGATCAAAGTTTAGGATTTCATATTTTTGATTTGCCGAACTAGACGAATTCAGTGGATTATTAACATTATTGTTTGGCATTCTTCCATCACTTTCCTGACGTGTCCCACTTTCTCCTTCATTGGAAGGAATGTTGGGTATGTGTTCTCCTTTATCCATGTATCTCTTGAACAAGTCGACCAATGACTTCAGTGTACTCTCCATATTGTCCATCCTAGCATTCAAGTCTTCTATGTCTGCTTTGGTTTTATGAGTTGTTTATGTGTAATATTAGAAGCCGTAACTTGCATTCTTGATATCATCGTTCCAATATTGTGAGTCCGACCCCTTATATTCTTACCAAACACTTGTGACAAGATGTCTTTATCCAATGGAAAATCTTCTTCATCGCTATCATTGATTGGTTCCTTCGTCTTTGCCATTTTACCTTAAAATATGATAATACTTGAGATATTATTATTAATTGATAGGTCATAGACTGATAAAACATGTAAATATATATGTCATAATTATAAATCATTATTAATTTATCATCTAAGACAATATATTTTTTAACTTACGAAGTAGGAAGAAGTCAAAAGTATGGTCATTCATATAACTACGCGCCTTGAACTTTGGCCCATTCACCAGCCGCCAAAGAGTTGAATCAACCTTGTTGGTCTTCACCAACTAAAAAAACAAAATTAGGTCTTCACCAACTTAAAAAACAAAATAAGTCAAAAGTATGGTCATGACGGTGTATGATCCACTTAGGTACACGTGAAATATTTAATAAGATGTAATATATACCTCGGCACATAACCATAGAGTAAAACTTTGACAAGCTTCCATGGATGTAACCCCACTTTGAGGTTGAGATTTAGTATTTTCACATAGGTGTTATATCCTGCGACAAACATGTTTCAAAACATATATATGGGTTGATTTACAATAATGTGAATTCAGGAATTATTCATGAACCTCTCATATTCATCCAATCCATCGTACTTATTAAGGACTCATTTACGAACTTGTTCAAACTGCACTTGGTTAAGGTTATATCTTTACCATTACCTAGAGGCATCTCACTAGCAAACTCATCATCCTCGTCTAAAAAAGCTCCACGAGTATGTTTATGAGTTCCATCATCTCCTTTTGGCATATACTCCATGTAGTAAAAACTAGCTTCTTGTACGATATATCCTTCTACAAAACACCCTTCAATCTATCTTTTGTTGCACACATATCCTTTATATGTTTTCATTAACCTATGAAGGTAATCAATTATAAATAACCAGTAGCTATTTAAATCAAATGATGATGAACAAAATTGCAACTAGTAATTTACCGTTCAAAAGGATACATCCTCCTATATCTAACAGGGCCACAAATCAATGCTTCATCAGCTAAATGAACCATAAAATGGATGCTGATATCAAAAAATGCAAGTGGAAAATATATTCAAACACGCACATTGCTTCTAAAAATCTAGCCTTTGCTTTTAAAAGATGTTCCCAATTTATCACCTTTGAGCATAAAATGTTAAAGAATGGACTTATACGATTATAACATTACGTAGATCCTTATGTGGTGGATAAGAATTGTAATGACCCACTATTTTGGACCATTCAAATCGACAATGAAACCACACATGTCGGACTTGAATAATTCAAAATAGTAGATTGTAATATAATTTGGAGCAAATAAAACCAATCACTGAATCACAGAGATAGAAATATCAGAATAATTCGGAGCGAAAAATAAAATAACCATGGTAGTTCATGAAGCTACTGCAAAATAACAGAGTCTGAAAAGTAAATACAATAGGAAATCCCAATACATATATCCACTAGTACATAAGCTGAATACAAAATACTGAATGGAAAACGATAACAACAAGATAGATAGATAATCTCCAGCAAATCTAGCTCCAGAAGGTGAATCCAAAGCTAAAATACTCAGGCTGACCTGAGCGTAAAGAAAAACACAAAAACTCGAGTTAGGACATACATACTTATACAATGTAAACCAACTCAAGTGAACTGAAATAGAAATGCACAAGTAACATAAAGGGTGCTTGAGACCGACCATCCTTTAAGGATCCGTTAAATATTTACAATGTAGTAGCGTATGCTATTATAATAATGTCTTAAGTAAAGTATAATATATTTTTAAAAATAGCGTTAAGGATTTACATATTCCACCTTAACACATTTTATAGTGCCAATGGTTTATACAGTATCATAGTCCCTCCTGATCGAGAAGCCACCTGTAATAGCCCGCAAATCCGTGCCCCTTGAGTCAACACTATTCTACATCAATTAACTCAAGTGGAACAGAAATACGAACCATTAGGGTTAAAGAAGAAGAGGTAGAAGAGAGAAGGAACTAAACGATATCAGAATCTCATAGTCGCAGCGAAATGAAATATAATATATAATATCAGATCTTTACACAAACTGAAAACTATATCTGTTTTATACAATATATCATCAGAGTATCACAAACAACGACAATTACCAGTCAGACAATCCATACAATCACAGCAGTATATATATATATATATATATATATATACAAGTACGAATAATATGTCTTTGATCCCAGCTCCTCTCCTACTCCAAAGCATCATGTCCTGAACATATAATACTCGGCCTGACCCGAGCGTTATAATGAAATAACACCTGAGTCAGTCTGGAATAACAGCTCATAAATATACACTCAAATTGATTATTAAAGTTTCAAAAATTCTTTCGAAAATAAAAGCATCTCGTAAGACCACGCCACAAATAAACATGTCGGGTTTTTACCTTACGATAGCTAAACCACTTTTTCTAGAAATCCTCTTATGTTATAATAGGGTCTATATACAAATACTTATAAAATAGCCAAAATTGTTACATTATTAAATTCCAGCTACTAGCCACGGAGTGGGTAATACAAACAAAACTCGTAAAAGGCTCGTAGGGAGAATGGATTTCAACTAATGACTAGGTACTGGGGTACCACCTGTCACAAAACCTGCTCTAGATCAGTGTACCGATGACCACGTCCGATCCCCTGCAACACAAGGCCCGGACTACCCCTTACTGGATAGTCCCCAGTAATATCACCCCGCGGTTGGGATCACCAACCACACCACTAAGCCGAAATAAAAGGAACATCTAGAAAGGAATGACCTTGAGCGGAATTGGGTGCTGCCCACCAAGCCTTGCTGCATATCCCCTGATTTTCAGTCATTCCCAGTTGATGAGACTTGAGGCTAAGCGTTACCTTTTAGAACGTTTAACTTAGAATGCCCATCGCCCACCTGACGATGTTCCAAAAGCATTCGTCCATACAAGTCCGTCCCGGGTTCGAACAGAACCGAAGGCACTACTCCTACTACATCCATTTTAGAAATATCCTCAGGATTGTTAGCGACTAGCTCTTGCACTTTACTGCTCCATCTTGGAATCCAAATACGTTTTTCCACGAAATGTACAAACCGGATCGAAGTGGTTTTCGAGAAATAAATCTCGATCCCGGTCTCTTCGAAACGATCAACGCATTTGTCCAATATTGATAGTCGGTGATTTAACCATCAATTAACATTCACAAACATCCATCACACAATAAATAATTTCCCACGTTATTTATTTACCTCAAAAATATCTTCACGAGATAAAATTTTCCTTTTCAACTTCCGTTGAAAACACTTTTCAAACTCAATTTCTCATGGAATAAATTTCCCAAATTATTACTTCCCTTGAAAGTGACCAAGTATCAATCCTTAAGATTTGAAATAATTTAAATACTTTATTCTTAAAAATACATTAAAACATTCATATTAAAACTTCTTACATACTTAATTTAATATATGTATGTATATATATGTACATATATATATATATACACACTTTTAAAAATATCTCAAATCAAACTGCTTTAGAAAGTATGAACTATTCACTTCAAAATAAAGTTAAGTCATACTAAATTTAAAATAAAGTTGTGAAACTCTATACCATTTCTAAATAATACTTTGATTGATTATCTTTAAAATAGAACCATTTATAAAGTACAAATAATAATAATATTCTTTAAAACATAATTCTAATTATCCTTTAAAAATAATAACTTCTATAACTACTTTGATATATGTTCACTTTTAAAATTCTTACAACTTAAATAATTTTCTTGAAACCATTCTTTAATATAATTTCAAACTCTAACATTTCAAAAATCTATTTTAAAAACGTACTTGGCTTTCAGGGAAATACACTTCCATCTTAGAATAACCAAAGAATTCTTTTTATCAATCCAACATGTTTTATACCAATTCAATTTTACGTTCATCCCGTAAAATCCTTTCCATACTTTAAAAATAGCTCCTATTATTTTAAACACATTGCTCTTTCCTGAAAATCACTTCCAAACATGCGTTTAAAATATTTAAAATAAGCTCTAGAAATTATTTAATTAAAAATAATACTTAAGGAAATATATAGGGGTTTCCTAAGTATTTTAAATAAAATTTAACTATAAAATAAGGTTATTAAATCAAATATTCATACTAAAATTTCCTTTTGAAAACTTAATACTACTTTACCTATTTTAAAAATAATTAAATACCATAATTACTTAATCAAATATATGCTTTCACTTAAAAACATTTTAAAATAATATTTCTTTCTATAAATATTCTAAACATATTTAAACTGCAAATTTATAATTTGAAAGCTTTCTTAAAAACAAAAAAAATTTCCAAGAGAAAGCACACTTCCATTCTTTAAAATAAATCTCGCTATTATTTTTAACAATTCTCAATTCCTTTTGTAAACCACAAATTCAAACACTTCATTTTTTCAACCAATTACTTGAATTTATTTTCTTTCAAATTCTTTACTTAAGAATTTCCTCAATTTCTTTAAATCCAATTTATTTATTTATATTTATATTTCCCAGGTTGTATTCATCCAATCATAGTACAACACAATTAAATGTCCAATTTATCTATCACAGTAAATAAACAGAGCATAGTATAACAGGATCTAAAACAATTTTATCACAGAATATAAATGTGATATATTACCGAATATAAATAAATTTCTATTTGTGAGGAATCCAGTTCGATCCCTCCAACCTGTTTTCCCTGCATCCACAGATATTAGCACAACAATATATATCGATTCAATTTGATAATAATTATCATATTCAACCAATCAAGCAATCATTCAGATATTGACTATTTAAATTAACCAGTATTATAGACGTGAGTGAGTTAAACTCATCTTGGGTTTTCGGCAAGCGTTCAAATTTAAATTAAATCGAACGGAGTTCGATTTAACCTAAATTTTTACTCACTCGGGATGATTCCAGAACTGCTCCACTGTGTAGTACACGTCGCTGCGATTCCGGCGCTTCTCGTTTCGTCGAAATCTGATAACAAACGCACGAGATATAAACTTTATAAGTTTCAATTTAAATTTTAAAAAAATTTCTCTTTTTTTTATTACCAAAGGCAAATCACGGCCGCACGATAACCATCCAAAATCACAGCCGCACAAGCCTTCTTCCTTTCGCACGCTTGCTCCAAGAAGAAACGAACTCATCACGCGACGAAAACCCTAACCACGGCCTCACCATCGATCGCCGAGACTACGATCAAACGCCTCCACCACGAAGCCCTCCCTCGCCTCAACCTTCACACCAAGTATCACGAAGCTCGGCCTCCCCCTTACATCAGAAACCGTGCACGAAAATCCTTCGAACGTGGGTCCCTATCTCCTCCAAACGACGATGACGCTCAAGATCCATCGTTGGATGGCTAGAGCTCGACACTTTTCATGTTGGAGGTTTTCGAAATAATTGCATGGATGAGGAGAAATTGAGGAATGAATGTCGAGCGATTACTGCCATTGAGAAGGATGAAGACGGCGGCTCAAGAGACGACTAGGGTTTTCGGCCTCGCGTGAATATATACGTATAACATATTATTTTAATATTTAATTCACTTAAAGCAAATTTTCACACGATCTCCAAACAACGCGTGCTGACAGGCATTTCTAAGGTTTTACCAACGTTCCAAACAAAATAGAACGTGTTTCGAAAGCTAATTCGATCATATACGCGAGCTACGGAAATAAACAATATCAATTTTAAATTAAATCGATTAAAGTATTTTCTATGCGTTTTAAGCTATCGGGGTCAAATGACAACCCCGATTGCTACGAAAATTGAAGTCCGATAATAACTAACTATTACGGATCTAATGGAACTGGTTTCATCGAATTCCGAGACCGTGCCCCGGAAGGCTACTTTAACTCGTCGATCATTTCGAGCGATTTTCAAAATCGTCGAAACCACTTAGAATTTCACCTTTAAAATTTTATTAACTCTATTATAACTCGTATAAAATTTATATTCACATTGGAGATCATTCTGATTCAATTTAAATCAAAATTTGATTATTTGCATTATTATATTATTAAATTCCATCATTAAATTAATATAAAATTCCAAATTTAATCTATCGACTTTTAATTCAATCCAATAGCCCAATATTATAATTCAAATCCAAATAGACTTAAAATAAATTTTAAAATCTAATTTTATATCTATTTACACTCAGAATTACCAATTATCCAAATTCTAATATCAAATTTACTATTCAAAGTTCATTTAAATTCCCGTATTTGAAATTTAACTAATTCTATTACTTTAACCAAAATCTTTTCATTTCAAAACCAAAATACAATACATATTCAATATTTAAAATGAATTAAATGTTCAAATCTAGCGACCCAAAATTCCGGGTCATTACATTCCTCCCCCCTTATAAAAATTTCGTCCCCGAAATTTGCTAGAGTAGAAGAATGTTCCAAACCAATAACAAAACTCACTTAGTGAATGTCTCAAATTCTCTTTGCCTAAATTCTTTAGTTACAAATCGAAACTGCTAGTTTCGATTCCTATCCCAAAATCCTTTTTATTTTAATTGTCATTTGAAATCACTTTGTCCTTAACAAAACGTTTTCAAAATTTTCAAAAAAAATTCTAACTCCCAGAATTTTCAAATTTTTTGGCAGAGTCTCCCCTGTATGGAGGAGCTTTTGCAATATCACAATAGATATAAATATATATACATCGACCCAAAAACAATTTATATTTCCTATTTTTATTGCGTAGACGAAACTTTATTAGTATGTTTAAAAGCAAGCGGCTAAATAATATAGCATATACGCGCTCCAACTCTAACTACTGCCTCCCGTACCTGTACTTACTCAAAAAAACACATCAATTTTCAATAGTATGAGAATTTATTAACATTCCATTCATTAATCTTAACCAAACATATCAATTTCATAGCTTAACCAAGCAAATTCCATAATTCAACAATGTTAACCATATTTTATCAGCACTTCAAAGATTTCAATCACCATTTAATTTCTCGACAAATCCAAACTTCACTTTTATTTCATTTGAATGATTTAAATTCAAGTTTACTACTCTCTAACCATATTCTCATCAATATGATTAACATGTGCTTCACTAACATCAATCTATTTCAATTCAATTCCAAATTGATTCACAATCAAATTCTTATTTTCAATTTGAAGCATTTGCATTTCTTTTATGATCCATTTTCATTCATATGCAAAAATCACTTAATAAAATTTCAATCCATTCCAATTGACTCAAAAATCCATTTCATTTACTTCTTCAAACCAACACAATTCCGAATACAACAAAACGTCCAATTCTTATGCAAATTTTCATGTCATTCAATCAAATAACCATCACTTAAGCTTATACCCATTAAAATTAATTCCAGTTCAAATTTATATTAATTTTATTCCATTCGGAATTATTCACAACCCACATATTATTACTTCTTTGCAATTTTTAAGTCAATTTCTTATTCTCACTTCAAGTTCATCATCCAACTAAAGTTTATATTAATTCATCCCATTCTGTAATATTTAATTCATACATTCTTATTTCATCACATTATTTAATTAAAACCATTTCACTTGCATTTAAATTTTATTATCTAAACAAATTTATCAAGACCACATTATAAAGCTCGATCGCAATTATTTTTCAATTTGCTTAAGTTGTTTCAATCACACAATATTTCCATTTCTTCTTATATCAAATGTTAATTCATTTTAAGTTGATGTTCATCCAAATCAATTCCAATCCATTTACAAATTTTAATTCAATTTGTTTATTTATTCAATCATTTTAAATTTACTATATTAACAATGAGACCACTTTAAATTATTTCACTCATTTGAATTTATTTATAAGTCAAACCATCACTACTATAATCTAATTCCATTATTCATTCACACTCTCAACTTTTATTGCTAAAACTAAATTCCATATTAGAACTAGGTTTTTATTTTTCTTTTCAAAATTCTCTTAACAATCCACCAAAATTTCATCCATGCCAATACAAATTCCATTTATTTTAGTTTACACTAAATTCATCTTCAATCTTTTCTTTATTTAATTTAGCTTACGCTAAATTCATTCTCAAACAATTCCTTTAAATTTAGTTGAGTGGGGATTTAATTATTCAATATCATTTCAATTAAATTTAACTTTCCTTCAACTCAATTCTTTTCCCATTTAAATTCAAGTTTTAGCTAAACTTATTCAGCCAACTTAAATTCATGCTATTTCTTTTACCATTTAAATAAGAATTTAATTCTATTCAAAATTATTTGTAACACAACTGAATTTGATTTTAATTCAATCAAAATTCAACTCCATTTCATTTAATCGAAGTTAAATCCAATTCAATCCAATTTTAATTCTCCATATACAAGTTCAAAACTTATTTACTAACCTAAGTTCATTCACATCTTTGTATTATATATTCTCTTCACCTTATTTCAATTCACATTTCATTCAGGATTAGATTTGAATCCACCTTACCATTCAACTATTTCCCATTGTGATTATAATTCCATTTTACTTGGGCTTACAATCTGATTTACTATTCTTAAATTCACTAACTTATTTAATTTAAAGCTCATATTGCTCATTTTAATCCATTTACATCTTATAATCACAATTTCAAATTATATACATGTGTATCACTGAATTCTTAAGGATACAAATTTTTCCTTCAATTTAATTCTTTTCACCATTTTAAATTCACAATTTTTAGATTATAAGTATAACACTTACTAGCTTATGGGTACAATTTATTACACAATGACCCTCAATTACAAAGTCATTTTACATTTCAATTTAACCCAAATCAATTTGATTATAAGCCCAATTTATTTAACTTATCCAAGTTAAATTCAAATTTTCTATTCACTTCAATATATTTTATTCACTTCCATTTACTCAAGTTAAATTTTATTTTCAAGATTAAAATTTTCATTTCTCCCTTATTAATATCAACTTCACTTAATAAGTTCAATCGTTGATCCATTTTAGCCTTCACATTATTTAAATAGAATTTTCTAGAATTCAATTATCCAGTTTTATCTCAAAACCATTTTGAAATAATAATCAACTCAGACCTACTTGGTATATTAAATCAAACTTCCCGATTTCTAAAACAATCTATTTTTACCAAAGCAATTTCCCTTTTTGAAACTTCTAAAACCACTTGTATCCCAAAAAAGTCCAACAAATATCATAATCACTCACATGGTAGCAATCCATTACTTTAGAAACTCGAAAATGAATTCTGATGATGTGGCCATCATCATCAGGATTATTTTCCAGCGACTGAAGTGAGTTCAATGCTTCCTTACTTTCACAAATTCATTTCAAAACAATTTCCGTTCAAAAATACTTCCTAAAATAATATTCCATTATTGCCTTCAAACAACTTGGCAAACATTTCAAAATTTCCCAGGGTTTTAAATTTCCAAACTTTTGTTTTCAATACATTTAAAATCCTTTTCAAAATTTTTGGGATTTAAATTCTGGTTTAATTTAAATTTAGTTATTCTTCTTTTGTAAAATTTATACTCATAAAATTTATTTGGTTATAACCATTTCAAATTTTAGATCAAGTTTTAGATTGTTATTTGATTATAGTATTAACAAAGAATCATCCAAATATATATAATAATTTAAGAAAATTATTCCTTTTATATCTAAATATAATTTTGGGTAAAATTATTTCATTTACCCACTTTAAAAACAATACTATGTCAGTTTATCTTGTTTAAGAGTTTAAAAATCCCTATCGATACGGTTGTACTTCTCGCACCGACTAGAATTCATAAACACTCAACCGATAAGTCAACACAGTATAAAAACAATTTTATATTCACTAACAAGTGTACTCTCATATTTATTACTATACTCAACTCATTATAGAGTACTATTGACTCTGTTTAATGAGTAATTTCCCCACCAAAGCCTAGGTTGTCGCCAACCTAAGCTCTGATACCAAGTGTAACAGCCCGCAAATCCGTACCCTTGAGTCAACACTATTCTACATCAATTAACTCAAGTGGAACATAAATACGAACCATTAGGGTTAAAGAAGAAGAGGTAGAAGAGAGAAGAAACTAAACAATATCAGAATCTCACATTCGCGGCGAAATAAAATATAATATATAATATCAGATATTTACACAAACTGAAAATTATATCTGTTTTATACAATATATCATCAGAGTATCACAAACAACAACAATTACCATTCAGATAATTCCATACAATCACAGCAGCGGATATATATATATATATATATATATATATATATATATATACACACAAGTACGGATAATATGTCTCGGATCCCAGCTCCTCTCTTGCTCCAAAGCATCCTGTCCTGAACATATAATACTTGGTCTGACCCGAGCATTATAATGAGATAACACCCGAGTCAGTCTGGAATACCAGCTGATAAATATACACCCAAATTGTTTATTAAAGTTTCAAAAATCCTTTTGAAAATAAAAGCATCTCGTAAGACCACGCCACAAATAAACATGTCGGGTTTTTACCGAAGGATAGCTAAACACTTTTTATAGAAATCCTCTGATATTATAATAGGGTCTATATACAAATACTTATAATATAGCCGAAATTGTTACATTATTAAATTCCAGCTACTAGCCACAGAGTGCGTAATACAAACAAAACTCGTAAAAGGCTCGTAGTGAGAATGGATTCCAACTAATGACTAGGCACTGGGGTACCACCTGTCACAGTACCTGGTCTAGATAAGTGTACCGAGGACCATGCCTGATCCCCTGCAGCACAAGGCCCGGACTACCCCTTACTAGATAGTCTCGAGTAAGATCACCCCGCGGTTGGGATCGGCAACCACACTACTAAGCCAAAATAAAAGGGACATCTAGACAGGAATGACCTTACTCGGAAATGGGTGCTACCCACCAAGCCTTCCTCCATATCCCCTAATTTTCAGTCATTCCGGTTGATGAGGCTTGAGGCTAAGCGTTATCTTTTAAAACGTTTCACTTAGAATTCCCATTGCCCACCTGACGATGTTCCGAAAGCATTCGTCCATACAAGTCCGTCCCGGGTTCGAACGGAACCAAGGCACTACTTCTACTACATCCATTTTGGAAATATCCTCAGGATTAGTAGCGACTAGCCCTTGCACTTCACTGCTCCATCTTCGACTCCGAACACGTTTTTCCATGAAACGTACAAACCGGATCGAAGTGATTTTCGAGAAATAAATCTCGATTCCGGTCTCTTCGAAACGATTAATGCATTTGTTCAATATTGATAGTCGGTGATTTAACTATCAATTAACATTCACAAACATCCATCACGCAATAAATAATTGCCCACATTATTTATTTTCCTTAAAAATATCATCACGAGATAAAATTTTCCTTTTCAAATCCCGTTGAAAACACTTTTCAAACTCAATTTCTCATGGAATGAATTTCCTAAATTGTTACTTCGTTTGAAAGTGTCCAAGTACCAATCCTTAAGATTTAAAATAATTTAAATACTTTATTCTTGAAAATACATTATAATATACATATTAAAACTTCTTACATACTTGATTTAATATATGTGTATATATATATATATATACTTTTAAAAATATCTCAAATCAAACCGCTTTAGAAAGTATGAACTTTTCTCTTCAAAATAAAGTTAATTCATACTAAATTTAAAATAAAGTTGTGAAACTCTGTACCATTCCTAAATAATACTTTGATTGATTATCTTTAAAATAGAACCATTTTATAAAGTACAAATAATAATAATATTCTTTAAAACATAATTCTAATTACCCTTTAAAAATAATTACTTCTATAACTACTTTGATATATGTTCACTTTTAAAATTCTTACAACGTAAATAATTTTCTTGAAACCATTCTTTAATATAATTTCAAACTCTAACATTTCAAAAATCTATTTTAAAAACGTACTTGGCTTTCAGGGAAATACACTTCCATCTTAGAATAACCAAAGAATTCTTTTTATCAATCCAACACGTTTTATACCAATTCAATTTTACGTTCATCCCGTAAAATCTTTTCCATACTTTAAAATAGCTCCTTTTATTTTAAACACATTGCTATTTCCTGGAAATCACTTTCAAACATACGTTTAAAATATTTAAAATAAGCTCTAGAAATTATTAAATTCAAAATAATACTTAAGGAAATATATAGGGGTTTCCTAAGTATTTTAAATAAAAATTAACTTTAAAATAAGGTTATTAAATCAAATATTCATATTAAAATTTCCTTTAGAAAACTTAATTTTGATTTACCTTTTTTAAAAAATAATTAAATACCATACTTACTTAATCAAATATATGCTTTCACTTAAAAACATTTTAAAATAATATTTATTTCTAAACATATTTAAACTGCAACTTTATAATTTGAAAGCTTTCTTAAAAACAAAATAAAATTTCCAGGAGAAAGCACACTTCCATTCTTTAAAATAAATCTCGCTATTATTTTTAACAATTCTCAATTCCTTTTGTAAACCACAAATTCAAACACTTCATATTTTTCAACCAATTACTTGAATTTAATTTCTTTTAAATTCTTTACTTAAGAATTTCCTTAATTTCTTTAAATCCAATTTATTTATTTATATTTATATTTCCCAGGTTGTATTCATCCAATCATAGTACAACATGAATAAATGTCCAATTTATCCATCACAGTAAATAAACAGAGCATAGTATAACAGGATCTAAAACAATTTTATCATAGAATATAAATGTGATATATTACCGAATATAAATAAATTTCTATTTGTGAGGAATCCAGTTGGATCCCTCCAACCTGTTTTCCCTGCATCCACAGATATTTGGACAACAATATATATCGATTCAATTTGATAATAATTATCATATTCAACCAATCAAGCAATCATTTAGATATTGACTATTTAAATTAACCAGTATTCCACATGTGAGTGAGTTAAACTCACTTTGGGTTTTCGGCGAGCGTTAAAATTTAAATTAAATCGAACGGCGTTCGATTTAACCTAAATTTTTACTTGCTCGGAATGATTCCAGAACTGCTCCACTGCATAGTACGCATCGCTGTGATTCCGGCGCTTCTCGTTTCGTCGAAATCTGATAACAAATGCACGAGATATAAATTTTATAAGTTTCAACTTCAATTTTAAACAAATTTCTCTTTTTTTTATTACCAAAGGCAAATCACGGCCGTACGATAACCATCCAAAATCACAGCCGCACAAGCCTTCTTCCTTACGCACGCTTGCTCCAGGAAGAAACGAACCCATCACGCGACGAAAACCCTAACCACAGCCTCACCATCGATCGCCGAGACTACGATCAAACGCCTCCACCACGAAGCCCTCCCTCGCCTCAACCTTCGCACCAAGTATCAAGAAGCTCGACCTCCCCCTTACATCAGAAACCGTGCGTGAAAATCCCTCGAACGCGGGTCCCTATCTCCTCCAAATGACGATAACGCTCAAGATCCACCGTTGGATGGCTAGAGCTCGGTGAGCTTGACACTTTTCATGTTGGAGGTTTTCGAAATAATTGCGTGGATGAGGAGAAATTGAGGAATGAATGTCAAGCGATCACTTCCATTGAAAATGTGATATCCCGGAAATTTTAGCAATATCAATTTAATAATCTGTATTTAAAATTAAATTGATTTGATAAAATTTTATGAATAAAATTTAACTTGATTTAATAATCCAATTAAATAGATATTTAATTCGTGAATTTTATCTTTTGAAACTAATAAAATGTTTTCCTATTTATAATGTATATATATATATATTGTAAATAGATAAGTTTTGATTTGAAATTTAATAAACAAACAAAATCTTGTTTTTAAATTCTAATATTCATTTTGATAATTTGGAAATTATATAAGTAAATTTAAAATACCCTTTATATATAAAACATTAATGCATTTAAATAAGTTAGACAAGTGATAAGTAATTTATAATTTCTTTTATATATTATTTAAATTAATAAATATGTTACTTTTAAATAATAATAAATGTATAAATATAGATAGATTTTAAAAGACAATATTATTATTTTTAAATTAAATATGTTAATATAAATTAGTCTTACATGGAATTTTTAAATGAATGAATAGCATTTGAATTAGAATTAATTTTCAATTCGAAGAATAAACATATTTAAATTATTTGATAAGCTTTCATTTTTATGTGATTTGTTTTGTTTCATTTTCTTTAAAACGGAATCCACATATACATTTACATATGAAAATAATCTGTACATAAGTATATACAAATAAAGAAAAGGGGTTTTATTTACTTTTAAATTAAATAAAAAAAAAGTAAAATATGTATAAAACAAGTGTTAGCATCTTAAGTAACTAATGAGACAAATGTGAATTAATAACCTACTCTAATTGACAAATGTAAGGATTTAGTACATGTGTCCTTTTATTTTTAATTTTTTTTCTTTTAATTTTTAAATAAATCATTTATACTTATATAAAACATGTTTCTTCACCTTCATTTTTTTCTACGGTTCAAATCTTAAAGTTTTCTTCTCAAACCAAAATTCTGAAACTCTTCCTCAATCAAAAGCTTGCTTGCATTTTTTCAATACTGTTCTTCTTCAAAATCAAACTAGTAAACCTCTCATATATCAAGCCTGCATTTTCAAGTCTATTCAAACATGCAAATCTGCAAATCTATTTTCTAAATCCAATTCTTCAATTTGTTCATGCCTGTATACAAATCTGTAAAGAAAATCCTCAAAATCAAAATCTGGAAATTCTTTTCAAACCAAAATCTGAAGCTCTCTTCATATCCATCAACCTGAAATCATTCTGCAACTACAAAACTCCAAAAGCATGCAACTGCATTCTTTAAAACTTGGGATCTGAAGCAAGTTCAAGTCCCATTAGCCTGCATGCAAATCTAAATGCAAGCAACTCAGTTTTTAAAAGCGTAGAAGTAAAAGCAACTCAAGTTTTATCAAAAATTCAAAGAAGATTTGGCATTATATTTTCAAGTGTTCAAAACAGTTTTCCAAAAGCTCTGTTTCATCTCTATTTACAGGTGAGTAACTTCACTAATTTAAAAGATTAAGTATTATCTATTGCATGTTTTTCCCCTTGAAATAAGTATTTTTGTATGAATGTTTATTGATGAAATTTCTGTGCCATTTGGATATGCATGTATGTGAATGACTGTAAACCTTCTCTGTTACCAGTTTCTTAAAAAAAGGGAAATCCTCTTGCTCTTGTTCAATATTTTTGTTAAGGCTTAGGTCCTGAAATAACTATGTTAATTATACCATAGCTTAGTTTAAAAACTTATTAAGTAAAAACAAATTGGATGATGTCTGTGTAAATTAAAGAACATCAGAGTATGATAAATAAAGGAAAAGAAAACTCGAATAAAATAATTTATAAATTCAGTATTATAAACTGAAAACTTAAACAAAAAGATGATTTTTAAGGCTAAAATCATATTGTTTAGTTTGGAATTGGGACTGCAGTACTTGTTTGAACAGAAAATGGGTTTTAGTCAATCTATGGTGATCGAGTTGATCAGAATGTTTGGGGTTCTTGGTGGTGGTAGTGGAGTGATCAGAGGGTGTGGCAAAAATGCCAGGAAGATGAACAGGGCTCGGAGGAGGCGATGGGAGGTTGATGAAGTCTGTAAACCTAGTTTTGCTTGGTTTTGATTTTTTCGATCAGTAGTGAATCTCAAGTTGATCGAGTTTGACACAACTTTGGGAAACTGAAGCTGGAGTATAGGAGAAGCCACGGTCGGTGGTGACGGTTCTGTGGTGATCGGAGAAGCGAGTGTGAGCCGTTGACAGGTATGGGTGTATGGTTGCAATACCGTTGCCAGGTTTTGGATTGGGGAACTCGATTGTGATTTCGAATGGAAGGTGAGTTTATAAAGGTCGTGGTGGGTTTCAGGGTTGAACGTCGACTTGTTCGATGTATTGGTGGAGGCCGGAGATGGCCAGAGCCACCGTGCATATGCACGGTGGGGTGGTGTATCAGGTGGAAAATTTGGGGGTTGCTGTTTTTTTTACTTGAGTTTTACTCGAGTAAATAGAGTTTTTGCTCGAAGTTTTGTATAGTCTTACTCGGAGTAATTGAAATAGAGGCTCGAGAATTTTAAGAGGTTACAGGTTTTTCTAAAACCTGTTATTTTTTCAAACTCAAAATTTAAATTTAAATTTGAAGCCATTTTTTTAAACAGAAGTTAAAAACTTGAATTTAAAGAATGAATTTCAAACTAGATTTGAATACCAGTTTTAAAATTTTAATTTAAACTTTATAAATTAAAATGTTTAAACAACTATAAGAGGGTTTAAACAATTTTAATGTAAAGATAAAGCTTTAAATTTAAGTAGAAGATTTAAACATAAGTTTAAATCTGATATCAAATTCCAATTTTGAAACAATGTTTTGAAAATAAAGGAAGTTTTAAAAAAAAATTAATGTTTAAACAAATTTGGATGTTGAAACATATTTAAATATGATTTGTGTTTTGAAATGAATTTGGGTTTAAATTCCTTTTAACTTCTTTTATAAAATAAGAAAATCTTTAGCATAAGTTTTTAAAGGGTTTTAAAATGTTTTTAAAACTTTGTCAAAGTTAAGTTTTATTTCATTTTAAATTTAAATTTAAAATGTAATTTGAAAACAAATTTTAAGTTAAGTTGTTTTAAATTACTTTGTTAATGATAATGTGATCATTAACAAGAAATGTTTTATTTTAAAGTAAATCAAGGAATTTATTTATTTTTGAGTCATTAAATTAATAAGGTAATTTAAATAAGATGATTAATTAATTAATTTAATTAATTAAGAATTGGAATAAATTAATTAAGGTTAAGTTAAGTGATTAAGATTAATTAAATTTGTAATTAGTATTAATTAATTTAAGTTAATTTCTTAGAAAAAAAGGTAATTAAGAATTTGTTAATAAGTTAATGAAGGTAATTAACTTGGAATTATTTATTAATTAATTAATGTAATTAATTTTGATAATTAATTGGATTAATTAATTTAGATAATCAATTATGTGATTTGGTTAAGTATGATTACTTTATGAAGGTAATTAAACGTATTAATTACTCATTGTAATTAATTAATTAATTAGATTAGTTTAAATTAATTAGATTAGTTTAAATTAATTAATTAAGTTTAATTAATTTAGAATAATCATTGGATGAAATGATAAGTAATCAATGAGGAACAATAACTTAGAGAAGTAATTAAGATAAGTGAATTACGAGAGGAAATTAATTGAAGTACGAAAGAGATTTGGGGTTAATTACTTTGTGTAATTAATATGAGGGTAATTACTTAATGAAAGTAATTAATAATTAATTACTTAGTGTAATTAATTTAAGTATTGATTAATTAAGTCATTTGAAAATAATTAAGTGATGTAATTAATTAAGGGTAACTAATTACTAATGAGATTAATCAGGGGTGATTAATAAATATAATTAATTATTAAATGTAATTGATTTAGGAGTAATTAATGAAGTAATTAAGGGCAGTTAATTACTAAATGTGATTAATCAAAAGTGATTAATAATTATGGTTTAATTAAGGTTAATTACTTAATGTAATTAATTTAAATAAAGTAATTAATTTAAAATGTAATTAGGGATCATTAATTAATATATTTAATGATGTAATTAAGATTAATTAATTGAGATTAATTAATCAATGATAAATGATTAAAGTAATTAATTAATGTAATTAATTAAGGATTAATGTAATTAATTATAGTTAACTAATTAAGGAAGTAATTAAAGATTAATTACTGTATTTGGTTAAGTATAATTAATTTGAGAAATTAATTAGTGGATAATTACTTGAATATAATTAAAGGTTAATTAATCAGGGATGATTAATTAAAATGAATAATTGATTGATGATTAATTAATTGATTGATAATTAATTAATGGTAATATAAGCAAGATTTATATTGGTGAAGTAACTAATTTAATTTAATTTACTTTAAATTAATTAGAAATGATGTAATTAATTTAATTCATTTTAAATTAATTATATTTGGTGTGATTATTAATCATTGCTTATATGAATGGATGATATGGATTGCCTTGAATGATTTGAATCTCAGATATGAGATAAGTAATGTTGAATGATATAGATGCATTGGTTGCATTGTGATGATGATTTGGATTACCTCTTGATAATGATAATGTGGATTATCTATTGTGATGATAATATTGATTATCTATTGTGAATCTTTGATTTATCTATCTGTGTATATAGATAACTGAATTGTTGTAAACCTTTAAAACAACTTGGACCTAAAAGACACGCTTTGGATTTCGATGAGACCGGGATCGTGTTTCCATATTTGGATATCCGAAAACCACATCGATCAAAATTAATGATAGGTCGTGAATCTCAAGTGGAGAGTGAAGACTCGAGGTGTTAGAACTATTCGTCAGTATAACTCTGAGGGTGATTGCGGGATGAGTTTGACGGGTAGTACTTGCAGATTCGAGATGGAGATTTAGAGTGCAAGGATTATCGTCGTTAACTCTGAGGGTGATTCCAAAATGAATGTAACGAGATAATGCCTTCGGTTTCGTTCAAACCCGGAACGAACTTGTATGGATTGAATGCTTTCAGAACATCGTCAGGTGGACGATGAGCATTCTAAGAGATGTGTTCTCTAAAGTTAACCGTAGCCTCAAGCCTCATCAACCGGGAATGGCTAAAATAGGGGAGGTGCAGCAAGGCTAAGTGGGTCCCAAATAGGACAAGATTTTCCCCTGTTTAGAGGACCCTTTTTATTTCGGCTGTGTGGGCGATTGGATGTACACCAACTGCGAGGTTGTCTTGTTCGAGACTGTCCAGTAAGGGATGGTTCCGATCTTGTGTTGCAGGGGAGTTAGGGTGGCTCCTCGGTACGTTGATCTAGGCCAAGTACTGTGACGGACGGTACGCCAGTAGCCCTGCCATTGTATGGAATCCAAAATCCAATAAATGCCAATAGTTATGATTGTATTACCCACTTTTATGGTTAGTAGCTGGAATTTAACAAATGTAACAATTTCGGCTATTTCATATTTACTTGAAAACCCTAGACCTATTATAATATCACTGGATTTCCTATCAATTGTTTTGATTAGCGTAAGGTAAAAACTTTTGCATGTTTATGTGTGGGAAGTCTTACGTGATACCTTTCTTTTAAAAGGTTTTTCAAAGTTAAGCAACTTCAACCTGTTATTCACACCAGACCCATGTCTGACCCAGAGTTTATCTTCTGTTTTCTTAAACTCTTGGATACTCAAATTTTTACGAGTAGACAAGGGATTCAGCTTAGCTTTTGATGAATTATGGAGGAGCAATGGAGCAGGAGGCTTCGGCATTAGATATTTATAGATTCCGCTGTGTCGATTTCTCTGAGTAGTTACTTGTACTGTATTGAATTGTAATAATTAGACAGGTGTTTATAACTGTCTAGTATGTGATGTAAATTCTGTGTAACTCTGATTAGTGTTGTATACTATGTAATACTTTTGTTATTAATATAATTTATTCATTCCGCTGTTGAGATTCTGATGTTGTTCCTTCTTTCTTCTCTTTCTTTTCTCTTTTCTATCCCTTTCTTTCTTCAAGATAATGCGATTTTCTATGGTGAGAAAGTCGGGTCGTCACAGAAAAGATGAAGATGGCGGTTCAAGAGACGACTAGGGTTTTCGGCCTCACGTGAATATATACGTATAACATATTATTTTAATATTTTAATTCACTTTAAAGCAAATTTTCACACGATCTCCAAACGACGCGTGTCGACAAGCATTTATAAGGTTTTACCCACGTTTCGAACACAATGGAACGTGTTTCGAAAGCTAATTTGATCATATACGCGAGTTACGGAAATAAACAATCAATTTTAAATTAAATCGATTAAAGTATTTTCTATGCGTTTTAAGCTGCCGGGGTCAAACGGCAACTCCGATTGCTACGAAAATTGAAATTCGATAATAACTAACTACCACAGATCCAATGGAACAGGTTTCGTCGAATTCCAAGACTGTGCCCCGGAAGGCTACTTTAACTCGTCGATTATTTTGAGCGATTTTCAAAATCGTCGAAACCACTTAAAATTTCACCTTTAAAATTTTCTTAACTCTATTATAACTCGTATAAAATTTATATTCACATTAGAGATCATTTTGATTCAGTTTAAATCAAAATTTGATTATTTGCATTATTATATTATTAAATTCCATTATTAAATTAATATAAAATTTTAAATTTAATCTATCGACTTTTAATTCCATCCAATGTCCCAATATTATAAGTCAAATCCAAATAGACTTAAAATAAATTTTAGAATCTAATTTTATACCTATTTACACTCAGAATTACCAATTATCCCAATTCTAATATCAAATTATTATTATTCAAATTTCATTTAAATTCCCGTATTTGAAATTTATCTAATTCTGTTACTTTAACCAAAATCTTTTCATTTCAAAACCAAAATACAATACATATTCAACATTTAAAATGTACTAAATGTTCAGATCTAGCGACCTAAAATTCCCGGTCGTTACACCACGAGAGGATACTCCATAGGTATGGCACAAATCAAATTCGCACAAGGCACGCTAGGGTAGGTGACACGTCACAACTAGGCAATGCTAGGGTAGATATACCAATTGCACTTCCGGACCGGTGGTAACGCGTAGCAGCCACTACCGCCCACCTCGAGCCACACTCCCAAAATCAAAGGTGCGCACCAATCAATCACAAAGTAATAGAATGACATACGAAGAAGTGTGTCCGATAAGAGGAGCTACCTCATTAGCTCATCAATTGCTCCTGTTTTAGCCACCTTATGCCAATTCACGGGAGTCGGGTCCACATATATACCTTAATAGAATGTCACCACCATCCTACTTCATTATGGAATCTCCACCGCATACACGGTTGTTAAAGTGGTTTTCGGAATTGGCAGAGAGTATGACAACTTTCGATCCCGGTCCTTTAACAACCAAACGTTATTATAACCCATAATATTTATTTCAAATGGTTCACATTTCAAAACAAAACATATATATTCAAGAACCATTTAAACCAAATGCTATTACTTTTCCCAAAATAATATCCATTTCAAATGGTAATATTTCCAAATCCATATATACTTAGTTATAGTATTTCAAAAATGTTGTCTTTTTGAATTTATAACACTTGAAAAATGTGACCATTATATAATAGCATTTCAAAATGTTATCTTTTATAAATACAGCATTTTTAAAACATAACCAAAGTAGTATAGCACTTTTAACAATATAACTTAAATAACATAACATTTTGGAAAATGCTACCAATTCTACCATAACATTTTAAGCATCATTACCTCAATTTTAAATCATAGTTATTATTTATAAGATCTATTTTATTATACAAAAAATATCCTTTCACAAAATAAAATCCAACACTATTATTACGTTAGAATTAAAATTCCATATTAAATCAAATTTTAAATTATTAAGTTATATATATCATAAATAAAATCTTTAAATTCTTGTTTTTAAACCATTCATTTACTTATAAATTTTAACTTATTTTAGCTTATCAAAACCAATATACATTGTATTCCAAAATCATTAAATCAAAATTTTAAGTTAAAATTTCGTATATTTATAAGTTCAAAAATACTTACTAAATTTTTATTTTAGAAAACTATTATTAAAAATTAACCATGGGTCTGTATAATATTTTCTAAGCTAGGTCAAGTGATACAAATATGTATCATTTTAGTTCGTAATTTATAAAACTCCGGGTTCTATCATTTCAAACCCCCAATCCCAAGTCTAATAAAATAAAAATCGCTTGAGCCTATCATTTCAGCTCATAACAATTTTTCCCTATTCTAAAGTCCGTTTGGGTATGTATCATCTCAACCCATAATGATTCTATACTAAAAGGGAACTTGTAATGTGAAAATAGAAATAAAATAAATAGTATAGCATGGCATATCATATCAGGTGATGTAACAGGAATATAATCAAGTTATAACATCCTGGAATATCGTATCATAGGCATGTGTAAATTACAATCAAAATAGCATATCATCTACCATAATTTACATGTCATTGTTTCACAATTATATAAGTACGAAATGTCAAGAGTGATTAACTCACCTTCTAAAGCTGGAGATAACAATTCAAGACACACAACCAAACTCCAAAAAGCACAGCAAAGCACGAATTAAGTTCGATTAGATGGAGAGCCAAGATCCAAGTCTTGTAAACAACAAATACCAAACATACATAAATATATAATTCAACAAAAGATTATAAATCAAACGAAAATGAAGTAAAATTGGTTAACCCATCCAAGTAGGCTTGGCCATAACACAAATGGGCTTGACTATCATCAAGTCATGCTCAGCCATCATGGTTTAGAAACACAAATGCACGGCTGTGACCAGAAATAAGGCATGGCTATGGACTAAAATGAAGTGATGGTAGGGCAAAAGGCATTAGGAAGTCAAAGAGGCAACGACATGTGAGCTTTGGGTTCGGGTCTAAGGCAAATATGGCTCGGCTATTGGGTTCACATGGCTCGGATTGGGTTTATAGTATTGGATCAGGTCAGTTCATCATCGTCTGGTCATTGCTAGGAGTAGTGGATGGTCGCCGCAAGGAAAAGGAGGAGGTGGAATTGGTGGTGGCCGAGGCAAGCAAAGAGGAAAGGGTGATCATATAGGCTTGGCTAGGGTTTCAAGCATGTTTTGGTGATGGATTTTGGATCATGGTGGTCACGGCCTGGCTGGAGATGGTGATGAGGAGATGGAGGCCGATCATATGGTGGTGCAAAGGAAGAGGTGATCAGCTAGGGATGGATGATGATGGCCGAACACTGGAGGAGAAACAAAAAGAAAAGAGAATGAAAAGAGGAAGAAGGAGATAGAACTTACTGTAAAGTTTTTGTTCAAAAAGTTGTAAAATGAGAAAGAGATGGATTTGAGATGTTTTGTACGTGAAATGCTTTGAACGGCTAAGGCAAAAAAAAAGTTTTGAACGGCTAGGCAAAGGAAAGGCCTCACTTCACATTAAAGAAAAAGAACTTATGCCTCTTGGAATTTCTAAGCCCATTAGCTAAGCCCAAATCAAAACAAGGTCAACAATTCAAGAAAAATATCAAAGTCTATACCAATATGAAAATAGAAATGAAGTAGAAAATATAGATTAGGAAAAAAACAAAAAATACTGAAAATAATCGCGTGTAATACACTGAAATTTATCAAATTTAAAAAGTATAAAACAGAATTTGACGAAACGAAAAGCAGAACGAATATTAGAATCAAAGTAGCTTCAAAGAAAAAGATTGGAAATTAAAAATTCAAATTAAAAAATTTCAACCGAAAGTCAAAGTTTGACCAAAGTTGACCAAAATATAAAATTTTCAAAAAATCTTTATTTTATTATATTTGGAAAATAAATTATAAACAGAATCCAAAATTACATTGGAAAATTCCAAAATTTCAATTTTTAAATGGTTTAGAAATCAAAGTTTTCAAATAAATTGAATTAAAAATATTTACAAAATTAATGGGCTGTTGCACTCTCCCCACTCAAAACTTTTCGTCCTAAAAAAGGAACGAGACACGAAAACAAGCAAAGATAAGATGGACAAGCAAATAGTACCTGAAATGAACAATTCCGGATACGAAGCACGCATGCTCTCCTCCCTCTTCCAGATACAATCCCGATCATCTATACTCCACTGCACTTTGACGAGGTTAACAGATTTCCTTCTTAGCTGCTTCGCACCACTATCGATAATACGAAGTGGCTTCCTCTCGATAGTAAGGTTAGGCTCAATATCCAAACTCTCGAGAGAAGAAGGCTGGACAACCAAAGATGGATCATGCAAATATCGACGAAGATGCAAAACATGGAATACATTATGCACTACAGAAAACTTCTCAAGCAAGTCCAGACGATAAGTTAAAGAACCAATTGTCTCAGAGATACGGAAAGGACCAACAAACCTAGGAGCAAGCTTCCCTCTCCGACTGAATAGACCCGCAAATCTCTACCCCTTGAGTCAACACTATTCTACAACAATCAACTCAAGTAGCATAGAAATACGAACCATTAGGGTTAAAGAAGAAGAGGTAGAAGAAGAAAATAGATGTCAACATCAGAATCTAAGCATCGCAGTGGAATAAAATATAATAGAAAATAAATACTTTTTACTCAAATCTTAAATATCTCTGTTTATATATTACATCATCAGAGTACATCAATCACAACTCAACATCAGTATCATACAAATGGGTACACAACAACTCAATACAGCGGAATATATATATAAACAAGTACGAGAGTACATATCGTCATCCTGCTCGTCTCTTGAGCTCCACAGCATCTCCTGTATCCTATAATACTCGGTCTGACCCGAGCATTACAGTTGAATAATACCCGAGTCAATCTGGAATACCAGCGTGAGAAAATCACACCCAATTGATTATTAAAGTTTCAAAAATTCCTTTGAAAACAAAAGCATCTCATAAGACCACGCCACAAATAAACATGTTGGGTTTTTACCTTACCATAGCTAAAACATTTTTATTAAAGTCCTCTGATATTATAATAGTGTCTATAGAAAGTAAAATAGAATCTAGCTGAAATGCTTGCATCTCACGTTTCAGCAATAGTTGGGCACAATCGAAACCGTATGGGCGCGTAGGGAAAATGGATTCCAACTAATGGCTAGGCACTGGGGTACCACCTGTCACAGTACCTGGTCTAGATCCGCGTACCGAGGAGCCACCCTAACTCCCCTGCAACACAAGACCGGAACCATCCCTTACTGGACAGTCCCGAGCAAGATCACCCCGCGGTTGGGATCAGTAAACGCCCACTAAGCCGAAATAAAGGGACATCTAGACAGGGATGACCTCACCCTCCAGTGGGGGCTACCCACGAAGCCTTGCTGCATAACCCCTGATTTTCAGCCATTCCCATTTGATGAGGCTTGAGGCTAAGCGTTACCTTTTAGAATATATCCCTTAGAATGTCCATCGTCCACCTGACGATGTTTCGCAAGCATTCATCCATACAAGTCCGTCCCGGGTTCGAACGGAACCGAAGGCACTATTCCTACTACATCCATTTTGGAAATATCCTCAGGATTAGTAGCGACTAGCCCTTGCACTTCACCGTTCCATATTCGAATCCAAAATCGTTTTCATGAAACGTACAAACCGGATCGAAGTGGTTTTCGAGAAATAAATCTTGATCCCGGTCTCTTCGAAACGATCAACGCATTTGGCCAATATTGATAGTCGGTTATTTAACTATCAAATTCTATTTTCAAACATCCATCAAACAATAAATAATTTTTCAAATTATTTATTAATCCCAAAATATCTTCACAAGATATATTTCTACTTTCAATTCTTTGAAAACAGTTTCAAAATCCATCTTTCCTTCCAGAATAAACTTTCCCAAATATTTTCTATCTCCTCTGGAATACCAAGCACAAAACTAGATTTTAAAATAATTTAAAACACTTTACTTTACTTTTTTTTAAATATACTTTAAAACATTCAAGTTACAAAATTCCTTTAATAATTTGTTAAAAATACATAGTATATGAATATTTGAAAATAGAGTTACTTAATAAAATATAAAACTAGATTTCACTTTTAAAAATAAAATACTAAGTCACTCTTTAAATAAGTATTGCTATAATAGATTAAAAGAAAATGCTTACTTTAGAATTTAAATATTTAGAAACGGTAAATTTTTCAAAACATACTTCTTAAAACAACTTTAAACTTTTAATTTATATTTAAGAATTTACTTTGAAAGCATACTTGGTTATTCAGAGAGAAATTTCCAATCTCAATCACTTAAATCAATCTTCCAAATCGATTCCCAATTTATTCCATTTGAAATCAATCTCTTTACTTATCAGTTCATTTCAAAATTCATTAATTATGGACTTTATTATTATTTTCAGATTGATTTTTAAATCCTTTATCTGAAATATACAAATTTCAGGTTATTTCCAATTCCTTCTTTATTCTTCTTAAATAATTTAAATCCTAAATTTAAAATAAATGTTTTGTTCTTTTAAACAATAACATTGAAGTTTAAGTTTCATTAACTTTCTGTTTATTTAAATTTTCCTTTCAATACTCAAGACTATTTATTAAAATTTTAAAGTCACTTTATTTCTTTTTTCCAAGTTATTCTTGAATTTACTCAATAATTATTTTACTTGTAATTTCACTTTTTTTATTTTCATTTCCAATATCAAATTTATATTTTTAATAATTCATTATACCCAATTATATCAACCAAGCCATAGCATTCAATACTTCCACATAATTCATTATAGAATTTTCAAATAATCAGAACAGAGAATACTAAATAATTTAAATAAAAGTTGAGGGGTCATGTTGGATCCCTCCAACCTGTTTTCCCTGCATCCACAGACGTTAGCATCACATAATATGCCAATTTCAAATAATACTATACTATATCACATCACTCAATTCAACCATTCAATCAATTATTTAAATTCGATCATTTAAATTTAAATTTAAACTGAGTGAGATTAACTCACCTTTGGTCTAAGATTGCCATTCACCTCAAACTCGTCTTGTGTCCGCTATGAATATTTTTTTAACCTTGTATAAACCAATTTACGATTTATTAATATTTGATATATAAATCGAAAAAAAATCAATTATCTTCTTTTAATAAATTCAATTGACTAAGAATTTAAATAGATAAGTTCCCCTTTTTTTTAAAAACTTTTAATGGCTATACTAAATCAAATAAGTTAATCGATCAATTATATTATTAAAATAAAATAATAAATCTACAATGTGTGTGTGTGTATGTATATCTTAATCAACATTGTACGTATCCTAAAATTAACAGTAAGCTAAATATACATATATTTGAACCTGTAACATATATATTAATTAAATTAATTCATACTATCTTCTGTATCTTACAGTTGAATAAAATTTCCACCCCCATAATTTCAATCTGTATGTATATAGATTTTATTAAGAAGGATTAAACAGATGGTATACCTCGTTGATGAACTCACCACTGAGCCTACAACCCCACGCTGCAAGCTTCAAAATCGCTCGCGAGTTCATCATGAATACCCTTTTCCTGACACTTTGCTGACATACCATCTACTGTCTCGACCCACATCGGCTTCACGTGGTCACTGCTCCCCTTGCTTCCCCGATGTCGGCACGATGCTCGAAATACACCTAGGAATCGCGGCCATCAGCGAACGACGAGCCTCCAAATCGCGAAATCCAAACGAACGCGGAGCCTCCCAAATCGTGAAACACCCCCCTCTCCCCCCACACACACAGAGTCTAAGTCGCAGCCACAATACGCGCAACCAGTAACCCACTTCCCCATTTGCAAAATCGAATTCGCGAGTTTGATAGAATTTTCGTGAAAACGAAAGAAATAGGGGAAAGAGGGGGCTCGAGTTAATCGCATCGAGCTCGACCATAGTAAGATTTTGAGAGAGAAGAGAACACGCGATTTTCGGCCATTACTGATTTTTTTTAATATTATTATTTATGATTTGATTTCGTTTGTTCAGGGGAGATGAAGCTCGGTTCTTAAAGAGGGGAAAATAAAGGTTGCGAGATTATATATAAAAACATTTCGGTTTGGCTTTCAGAAGAAGCCATGAGTAAATCATATATATTTTTATTTTATTATTTTAGGCTTGCAAAGGAAGGGACGAAGTTATAAATCTTATTCGATTCGATTTTAAATGCTTGAAAATTCTTGGTCGTCGCATTCCTCCCTCCCCCCCTAAAAGAATTTCGTCCCCGAAATTACTAGTTAGGAAGAATGATCCATTACCCGTTCACATTTTCCCTAAAACCAAACAGTTTTATAAATTCAACATCCTACCAACTATCTTTTAAATAGAAGGCCCATTACAATTCTTACTGACTTCCCAAACTTTTCCCTTAATTCCCTAATAACTTTACTTATACAATCATTCAAATTATAATTCAAAACTAAATTTTGAATTATCGAAAATTTTCTAAAAATTTTTCTAACTCCCTAAATTCCCGAAAAATTTCGCCAGCGTCTCCTTTGCGCGGCTGACTCGGTACAACTACAAAAATGGCTCTGCGGCCTCCCAAATTCCAAAAAAAAGAAAACAAAAAGCCAAGTGGCTCAATCCAAATCCAAATCCCAATCAAATTTCATACCAAATTTAAATACATACCTTTTGTCGGGCAATTCAAATTTATCTCTTGAAATCAAATCCAATTTCTTTTTCCCTTTTATAATAACTGCATATCCTGCTTAACACTAATATCCAATCACAATATTCCCAAAACATTTTATCGACTTTCTGAAAAAATGTCAATATCTATTTATTTCAATATTACCTTAGATTATAATTGTAATATCAATTTCCAATCTAGAATTTACCATTCCTTTCTTAAGTTAGTATAAACATTATATATGTTTCTTATATTTATTTTCATTTTCCACTTTAGTATATATCTATTTCTATTCAAAGTAATTCTTTCATTTCCATACGAATTCAAATTATTTTCAACTCTAAGCTTTAAATTTTTATTTTTCATTTATACTGATTCATGTTATGATTTTAATTAGCTCCATTTACTAACTTATTTCAATTGTCCAGTTTGAAATTGTTTTGTCATTAACCAAAATTTTCTAAAATGTTCAAAAAATTTCTAACTCCTAAAATTTCTGAAAGATTTTGGCAGAGTCTCCTTTGTACGGAGTAGCTTTTGCAATTTGACAAAAGATATAAATATATATACATCGACCCACACGGTCGAAAAAATCAAAAACAGTTCATATTTCCTATTTTTATTGCGTAGGCGTACCTTATTTAGCATTTTAAGCAAGCGGCTTATTATTTTTAGCAAATAGCACAACCAAATCCAGCCACACGGCTTCCAGGTACCTGTACTTACTCAATTTAAGCATGTAAGTGCCAAATATATACAGTTTAACTATATTTCACTTAGTTGCAATGGTTAAAACATATGGATTCTAAAGAAATGCACATCCAACATTTTCCGTAAGCAATTTTTACAACTTTCATACTAATTCAACTATTTCAATTAATTTATAAACCATTTTCATTCAATTTGAATGGCTTTCAATCCATTCGTATACCACTTCAACAATTTAAATGGTTTAAAAATCAATCGCTTACATTTAATTTATTTTAAGCAAACTGAACTTATATTTAATTCAATTTCTTTCAAAATCAATTCACTTTACTTCTATCAATTCATGGGATTTTAATTACTCCTATTAGCATCCAATGACAATTTATTCTATGCAATTTGACGAGATCTATGTGAATAAACAAGTATTTGCTTCATAACCAATTTAAATTGATTCCTTTTTTTATTGATTCCGTTCAATTTATTTTGCATGCTATATTCTCATTCATTTTATTTGAATCCATTTATTTATCTTGGAACATTTCATATTGGTTACATCCAATACTCATTTCATAATTAATTTGCAAACTAAACATTTGCCACACTAAATTGGTATTCGACTTCATTTAACCAATTCAAATTCCATCTCCAAATTTCATTACCAATTAATTTTCTCTTTTATTTTAATTCATTCACGACCATCTATTTAGCTCGACACATCCCAAGCTTGCATATTACTAACCATTCCTGAATTAATTCAACCCAAGCTTTCGTTACTTTACTCAATTTATTCCATATTTGTTTATTCCAAACTGTTTTATTTAGCTCAAAGACAATCTATGGTATTTCATTCAATAACCATTTCAAATTTCCTTATAGACTCCATGTTATTCCAAATCCTTAACAATTTAAATAGTTTACAATTATTTATTTAAGAATTCCATTCCATTAAATATTATTTGTAACTCACCGAATTCTATTTCGATTTAAATTTATTTTCACTTGATTTAAATCCAATCCACTATTAATACTCATTTCCATCTTTTAGCTTAAGTTTATTCACTCCAATTTTATACTTAAGCCCATTTCATTGATTACAAGGTCATTTCTAATTTATTCCACTTATTGGATTTTACCTGCAATTCATACCATCACCCTTTTAATCCAATTTATTTTATTTGATACATTTCTGATTATATTTAATTTATTAATATTTCAAGTTAAATTTTATTTATCGCTCAAGTTCTAAGCCCACTATCCATTTTCAATTTACCATCCAATTTTATTACTCACAATTCAATTTCATTAACTAATTAGTTATCTAATTAATTCTTTCCCCGGTTAAAATTCAACACTTAATCTTTAATTCCAAAGTCACTTCATTTAATTTTCTTGGTTCAATTTATTTAATAATTCAAGTTTGGATTTTCTTTTCATTATCCAAAACATCAAACAAGATTTATTTTGGATTTCCTATTCCACTTTCAAAATTATAAGTCACAACTTATTATTTTATACTATTCCATTCATTATAGGCTTAAATATATTCTTCTTTTATTTATAACTCAAGCCTTATGCTTATTGATAACCCAAGCATATTTTATTTTATAGATTTTTAATTCTTTTATAAGTTATTATGATTTATTTCAATTCCAATCCTTATCCAATTTATTTTCCATTTGTCCAGGCAAGAATTTAATTCCATTCATTAATTCAATTAATTCTTATTCCAATACAATTTTATTTTAACTCGGTTTTATTTAACTCAATTCGATTCCAACTTGATTCGAATACAACTGGATATTATTTTCAGCCTATCCAATTAATGTCAATCCAGTCAAATTTTTATTTCCCATCCAAGTTAATTTCATTTTTAACTTTTCTCTTTAAATTACATTCTCAACATCCAAAGCTTATATTTTCCTCCCGATTTTAAAAAAAACTCATCTCAATTTATAAGCTTACAATTTATAAGCTTCAACTTATCTCATCAGGATTTTTAAACTCCCGGCTTTGGTTTCAAATCATTTTGAAATCTTCAACATCTCAAATCACATTTCTCAAAAGTTAAACCAATCCTATTTTACTTCCAATAAATTTCTTTTGAAATTTTCAAAAACAACTAGCTTTTCTGAACAAATCAGTTTTTGGTAGCAATCCGTCACTTAGAAATTCGAAAATGAATACAGATGATGCGGCCGTCATCATCAAAATTATTTTCCAATAATCCATGTGATTTCAATGTTATTTCACTTTCAAAACTCATTTAAAACAAGTTTCCATTCAGAAATACCCCTAAAACAATAATATTATCATTTATCTTCAAAACACTTCGATAAACATTCCCAAAGTCTTTGAAAATTTGAATTTCCAAATCCTGCTTAAATACATTTTAACTATAATTCATTTGTACAATTTATGCTTATACAAATTTCCATTTGATTATAATTCAATAATTTACATTTATAATTCATATTTATAAATTTCATTTCATAATTGAATTTATCTTCTCAATCCTTGATTATATTTACAATTTCTAACATCCAAGCAACCATATATTAGCTAAATAGTTTTCTAAAGCTATTCTTTATATCAAAATATGTTTTTGGGTAAAATTATTTCATTTACCTACATTTAAAACGATATTGTGTCGATTGTTCTATTCAAGTGTTTAGAAACCCCTTCAATACAATTGCGCAGATTGTGTCGACGAAGGTTCATATGCCACTCAATAAACCAATCAACACAATATTAAAATAATTTATATTCACTAACAAATACGCGCTCATATATATTAATATGCTCAAACTCATTTTAGAGTACCATAGACTCTATTTTATGAGTAATTCCCATCAGAGCCAAGGTTATCACCAACCTAAGCTCTGATACCAAGTGAAACGACCCGCAAATCCGTACCCCTTGAGTCAACATTATTCTACAACAATCAACTCAAGTAGCACAGAAATACGAACCATTAGGGTTAAAGAAGAAGAGGTAGAAGAAGAAAATAGATGTCAACATCAGAATCTAACCATCGCAGCGGAATAAAATATAACAGAAAATAAATACTTTTTACTCAAAACTTAAAAATCTCTGTTTATATATTACATCATCAGAGTACATGAATCACAACTCAACATCAATATCATACAAATGGATACACAACAACTCAATACAGCGAAATATATATATATATATATATATATATATAAACAAGTACGAGAGTACGTATCGTCATCCTGCTCGTCTCTTGAGCTCCACAGCATCTCCTGTATCCTATAATACTCGGTCTGACCCGAGCATTACAGTTGAATAATACCCGAGTCAGTCTGGAATACCAGCGTGAGAAAATCACACCCAATTGATTATTAAAGCTTCAAAAAATCCTTTGAAAACAAAAGCATCTCGTAAGACCATGCCACAAATAAACATGTCAGGTTTTTACCTTACGATAGCTAAAACATTTTTATTAATGTCCTCTGATATTATAATAGTGTCTATAGAAAGTAAAATAGAATCTAGCTTAAATGCTTGCATCTCACGTTTCAGCAATAGTTGGGCACAATCGAAACCGTACGGGCGCGTAGGGAAAATGGATTCTAACTAATGGCTAGGCACCGGGGTATCACCTGTCACAGTACCTGGTCTAGATCAGCGTACCGAGGAGCCACCCTAACTCCCCTGCAACACAAGACCGGAATCATCCCTTACTGGACAGTCCCGAGCAAGATCACCCCACGGTTGGGATCAACAACCGCCGTTAAGCCGAAATAAAGGGACATCTAGACAGGGATGACCTCACCCTCCAGTGGGGGCTACCCACAAAGCCTTGCTGCATAACCCCTGATTTTCAGCCATTCCCATTTGATGAGGCTTGAGGCTAAGCGTTACCTTTTAGAATATATCCCTTAGAATGTCCATCGTCCACCTGACGATGTTTCGCAAGCATTCATCCATATAAGTTCGTCCCGGGTTCGAACGGAACCGAAGGCACTATTCCTACTACATCCATTTTGGAAATATCCTCAGGATTAGTAGCGACTAGCCCTTGCACTTCACTGTTCCATCTTCGAATCCAAAATCGTTTTCACGAAAGGTACAAACCGGATCGAAGTGGTTTTCGAGAAATAAATCTCGATCCCGGTCTCTTCAAAACGATCAACGCATTTGGCTAATATTGAGAGTCGGTTATTTAACTACCAATTTCTATTTTCAAACATCCATCAAACAATAAATAATTTTCCAAATTATTTATTAATCCCAAAATATCTTCACAAGATAAATTTCTATTTTCAATCCTTTGAAAACAGTTTCAAAATCCATCTTTCCTTCCAGAATAAACTTTCCCAAATATTTTCTATCTCCTCTGGAATACCAAGCACAAAACTAGATTTTAAAATAATTTAAAACACTTTACTTTTTTTTAAAAAAAATATACTTTAAAACATTCAAGTTACAAAATTCCTTTAATAATTTGTTAAAAATACATACTATATGAATATTTGAAAACAGGGTTACTTAATAAAATATAAAACTAGATTTCACTTTTAAAAATAAAATACTAAGTCACTCTTTAAATAAGTATTGCTATAATAGATTAAAAAAAATGCTTACTTTAGAATTTAAATATTTAGAAATAGTAAATTTTTCAAAACATACTTCTTAAAACAACTTTAAACTTTTAATTTATATTTAAGAACTTACTTTGAAAGCATACTTGGTTATTCAGAGAGAAATTTCCAATCTCAATCACTTAAATCAATCTTCCAAATCGATTCCCAATTTATTCCATTTGAAATTAATCTCTTTACTTATCAATTCATTTCAAAATTCATTAATTATGGACTTTATTATTATTTTCAGATTGATTTTTAAATCCTTTATCTAAAATATACAAATTTCAGGTTATTTCCAATTCCTTCTTTATTCTTCTTAAATAATTTAAATCCTAAATTTAAAATAAATGTTTTGTTCTTTTAAACAATAACATTGAAGTTTAAGTTTCATTAACTTTCTGTTTATTTAAATTTTCCTTTCCATACTCAAGATTATTTATTAAAATTTTAAAGTCACTTTATTTCTTTTTTCCAATTTATTCTTGAATTTACTCAATAATTATTTTACTTGTAGTTTCACTTTTTTTATTTTAATTTCCAAAATCAAATTTATATTTTTAATAATTCATTATACCCAATTATATCAACCAAGCCATAGCATTCAATACTTCCACATAATTCATTATAGAATTTTCAAATAATCAGAACAGAGAATACTAAATAATTTAAATAAAAGTTGAGGGGTCCGGTTGGATCCCTCCAACCCATTTTCCCTGCATCCACAGACGTTAGCATCACATAATATGCCAATTTCAAATTATACTATACTATATCACATCACTCAATTCAACCATTCAATCAATTATTTAAATCCGATCATTTAAATTTAAATTTAAACTGAGTGAGATTAACTCACCTTTGGTCTAAGATTGCCATTCACCTCAAACTCGTCTTGTGTCCGCTATTAATTTATTTTTAACCTTGTATAAACCAATTTACGATTTATTAATATTCGATATAAATATCGAAAAAAAATCAATTATCTTCTTTTAATAAATTCAATTGACTAAGAATTTAAATAGATAAGTTCCCTTTTTTTAAAAAAACTTTTAATGGCTATACTAAATTAAATAAGTTAATCGATCAATTATATTATTAAAATAAAATAATAAATCTACAATGTGTGTGTGTATGTACATCTTAATCAACATTGTACGTATCCTAAAGTTAACAGTAAGCTAAATATACATATATTTGAACCTGTAACATATATATTAATTAAATTAATTCATACTATCTTCTGTATCTTACAGTTGAATAAATTTTGCACCCCCATAATTTCAATCCGTATGTATATAGATTTTATTAAGAAGGATTAAACAGATGGTATACCTCGTTGACGAACTCACCACTGAGCCTACAACCCCACGCCACAAGCTTCAAACTCGCTCACGAGTTCATCACGAATATCCCTTGCCTGACACTTTGCTGACATACCATCTACCGTCTCGACCCACATCGGCTTCACGTGGTCACGGCTCCCTTTGCTTCCCCGATGTCGGCACGATGCTCGAAATACACCTAGGAATCGCGGCCATCAGCGAACGACGAGCCTCCAAATCGCGAAATCCAAACGAACGCGGAGCCTCCCAAATTGCGAAACTCCCCCCCCCCCCCCCACAGTCTAAGTCGCAGCCACAATACGCGCAACCAGTAACCCACTTCCCCATTTGCAAAATCCAATTCACGAGTTTGATAGAATTTTCGTGAAAACGAAAGAAATAGGGGAAAGAGGGGGATCGAGTTAATCGCATTGAGATCGGCCATATTAAGTTTTTGAGAGAGAAGAGGAACACGCGATTTTCGGCCATTACTAATTTATTTATTTATTTATTATTATTTAAGCTTTGATTTCGTTTGTTCAGGAGAGATGAAGCTCGGTTCTTAAAGAGGGGAAAATAAAGGTTGCGAGATTATATAAAAAAACATTTCGGTTTGGCTTTCAGAAGAAGCCACGAGTAAATCATATATATTTTTATTTTATTATTTTAGGCTTGCAAAGTAAGGGACGAAGTTATAAATCTTATTCGATTCGATTTTAAATGCTTGAAAATTCCGGGTCGTCACACCGACCAAACCGAATCACATTCCTTAAGGGAGAGACCTTAAGGAAAACCAGATCACCAACAGAAAACTCTAAACTCCTCCTACATCGATCAGCATACTTCTTCTACCTATCTTGAGCACTCCTCATCTTTCTCTTAATCTCCTCAACCTTCTCAAAAGCCTCCAGAATCATATCAGGACCAAGAATAAATGATTACCAGATTCAATCCAGCAAGATGGAGATCTGAAGGTCGTCCATAAAGAGCAGCAAACATAGACATTTCAATACTAGCATGAATTCAAAAACGAAATGAGATAGTTAAAAAATCAAGATAAGAATAAATAGAAAATAGAAATAATACCTGATAACTGTTGTTATAGGTGAATTCAACAAGATGGAGATGATCTTCCCAAGATCCTCCATAATCAAGAACACAAGCACGGAGAAGATCCTTCAGAATCTGATTCACTCTTTCCGTTTGACCGTCGGCCTATGGGTGGTAAGCAGCGCTTGGATTCAAATGAGTACCTAAAGATTCCAGAAAAGCTTTCCAAAACTGGCTGGTAAAGATAGGATCTTGATCACAAGCAAAACTGATAGGAACACTGTAAGGACCCGCAAATCCGTACCCATTGAGTCAACACTATTCTACAACAATCAACTCAAGTTGCACAGAAATACGAACCATTTGGATTAAAGAAGAAGAGGTAGAAGAAAAAAATAGAAAACAACAACAGAATCTAACCATCGCAGCGGAATAAAATATAATAGATAATAAATGATCTTTACTCAAAATCAAACATCTCTGTTTATATATTACATCATCAGAGTACATCATTCACAGTTCAAAAACAACAACATACAAATGGATACACAACAACTCAACATAGCGGAATATATATATAAACAAGTACGGAAGTACGTATCGTCATCCAGCTCGTCTCCTGAGCTCCACAGCATCATATCCTGTATCCTATAATACTCGGTCTGACCCGAGCATTACAGTTAAATAACACCCGAGTCATTCTGGAATACCAGCGTGAGAAAATCACACTCAATTGATTATTAAAGTTTCAAAAATCCTTTGAAAACAAAAGCATCTCGTAAGACCACGCCACAAATAAACATGTCGGGTTTTTACCTTACGATAGCTAAAACAATTTTTATAGAAATCCTCTGATATTATAATAGGGTCTATATACAAATACTTATAAAATAGAGGAAATTGTTACATTCATTAAATTCCAGCTACTAGCCACAGAGTGGGTAATACAAACAAAACTCGTACAAGGCTCGTAGGAAGAATGGATTTCCAACTAATGACTAGGCACTGAGGTACCATCTGTCACAGTACGGGGCCTAGATCACCGTACCGAGGAGTACGCCCGCTCCCGTGCAACACAAGGCCGTGACTACCCCTTACTGGATAATCCCGAGGGAGATCACCCTACGGTTGGGATCAGCAACCGCCTACTAAGCCGAAATTAAAAGGGACGTCTAGACAGGGATGACCTCACCCTGCTTGGGTGCTACCCACCTAGCCATGCTACATAACCCCTGATTTTCAGTCATTCCCATTTGATGAGGCTTGAGGCTAAGCGTTACCTTTTTAGAATATATCCCGTGGAATGCCCATCGTCCACCTGACGATGTTTCGCAAGCATCCATCCATACAAGTCCGTCCCGGGTTCGAACGGAACTGAAGGCACTATTCCTACTACATCCATTTTGGAAATAGCCTCACGATTAGTAGCGACTAGCCCTTGTACTTCATAGCTCCATCTTCGACTCCGAAATCGTTTTCACGAAAACGTACAAACCTGATCGAAGTGGGTTTCGAGAAATAAATCTCGATCCCGGTCTCTTCGAAACGATCAACGTATTTGTCCAATATTGATAGTCGGTTATTTAACTATCAATTTATATTCACAGCATCCATCACACAATAAATAATTTTCCAAATTATTTATTTACCTCAAAATATCTTTACAAGATATATTTCTATTTTCAATCCTCTGAAAACAGTTTCAAAACCATCTTCCTTTTCAGAATAAACTTTCCCAAATATTTTCTATCTCCTCTGAAATCACCAAGCACAAAACAAGATTTAAAAATAATTTAAAACACTTTACTTTGAAATATACTTTAAAACATTTAAATTAAAACTATTTTAATAGTTTGTTAAAAATACATACTATATGAATATTTGAAAATAAAATTACTTAATACATATAAAACTAGATTTTCACTTTTACAAAACAAAACACCAAATCACTTTTTAAATAATTACTGCTATAATAAATTAAAAGGAAATACTTACTTTAGACTTTAAATATTAGAAATAATAAATTTTTCAAAACATAACCTTTTAAAACAATTTTAAAACTATTAACTTATATCTAAAAATTTACTTTGAAAACGTACTTGGTTATCCAGGGAGAATTCCAACTTCAATCACTTAAATCAATTTTCCAAATTGATTCCCAATTTATTCCATTTGAAATAAGTTTCTTTAATTACTCAATTCATTTCAAAATTCATTAATTATGCACTTAGTTATTATTGTTATTATTTTCCATTTGATTTTAAATCTTTTAACTGAAATATACAAATTTCAGCTTTTTCCCAATTTCTTCTTTATTCTTTTCAATAATTTAAGGCTTAAATATTAAACAAATGTTTGTACTTATAAAATAATAATGCTGAAGTTTAAAATTCATTAATCTTCTGTTAATTCAAATTTCCTTTCCATATACGGAATTCATTTATTAGAATTTAAAACTGCTATTATTCTTATCCAATTTATTCTTAATTTATTTAAATTTTCTATGATTATTTCACTTACAAATTCTCTTCGTTTTATTTCCAAAATCCAATTCTATATATATCTTGATAGCTTAGTGCACCGGAATATATTCAGGTAAACCATAACATCCAATATTCCAATTATCAATAATATTCATCACATAATATAAAATGATCACATCAGAGGGTATTAAATAATTTAAATAAATGTTGAGGGGTCTAGTTGGATCCCTCCAACCTGTTTTCCCTACATCCACAGATGTTAGCACAATATAAAATGCCAATTCCAAATATATACCACACTACAGCACATAAATCAATTCAACCATTCCAAACAATTATTTAAATTTAATCATTTAAATTTAACTGAGTGAGATTAACTCACCTTTTATTTTATTAGCATCCATTCCAATCCAGCTTTCCTCTTTCTCGATTTTTAACCTTGTATAAATATTTATTCGATTTATTAATATCCTTGGTTAACCAAAAATCTATTAACGTTTAATAAATTTAAATTAACAAATTCTCCTTAAATAAATTACTTTTGGTAACTAAAATAAATTAAATCGGTTTATTGACAACATTAATCACTAATAAACAATATTAACATAAACTGGTAGATTTACACTTCTAAACTGCCTGCATATAAGAATAATATGTATAGGTTTTACAAATCTAACTTTAAACATTTTAAAGCTTCATACTTTTCCAAATCTTATCTATATAAAATTTCCTACTTACTGTATATATTCATATACATGAGTTATTAAATTTAAAATGAAAAGTAACAGTGAATCGTATACCTCACCGCCTAAAGGAGAACCTAGACCCCACGTTGCACGACGCAGATGCTGCTGCTCAACCTCCCTGACTCGTCTACCCTCCTTCGTGCTCACACGAGCATGACTGACCCCAAAACTCACAGGTGAACACACTCATTCGCGAACCCGATCACCACCGTCGTTCGAAAACCCTAGGGCAAATCCAGAAACAGCGATTGCTAAGATCGAGACTCCTCCAACATCGACTTCGCCCTCTATCCTACCACCTCAACCTCTACTACTTCCACCGCGCCGCCCTTACTTCACGTCGAGATCCTCCACACACCCACCTCCTCGCACCTTCGCACGCGGCCCACGCTCAATGTCCTTCCCCTTCGCTCGGAAATTCGAACGCGAGCTGCTCGTTGTTCGATTGCTTCCCCCCTACTTTTTTTAATCTTGTTCAGAGTATTTAATTCGATTTTGAATTGGAAATTAGGGAAGGAGAACGAGGTTTGATTTGAGAAGATATTTTGTTTTCGGCCATTTGTTTTCTTAAGCAACTAATTTTGAAATTAAAAGGAACGACTCGGTTAATGTTTTAAAAAGAAGAAACGTACGCTCTATAACAGGATGTAGCGTGCTTGAGGTGGGAAGGGGAACAAGAAAAGACATTAGCGTGAAAGAAGAAGGAGATAGTGTTATGAAGAGGAGACAAAAAGGTGTGACGTTGAAGGAAAGCAGGCTGGGAAAGAATCCTTGCAGTTGACCAATGCTTTTAAATTTATATATAAATTAAAAACCAAATTGTCTCGATTTATGCAGTCTAAAATTTCGAACCCTATCGAGGAGTGCCACTAGGCGTCTATAATGTTAAACCCCTATTCCGAACACAATGGAAAAGGTTTCAAGGCCTAACTCGATCGTATGGAGAAGATAGCTTTTATCCTCAGCACTATCAATATAAATTTTACAAGTCTTCAAATTATTTTTAATAGGCTTAAAACTCCAAATTCAACATTTTATCCAATTTCAAATTATTTAATTCAAAAATTTAGTTATCAAATAAATAGTGATATTTGGAATTCAAGTCAAAATTAACCTTTCAAATATTTAAACTTAATTAAATATTCCTATTTCAAACGCTCAAAAATTCCGGGTCGTCACATTCCTCCCCCCTTAAAAGAATTTCGTCCCCGAAATTACTATTTAGGAAGAATGATCTATATCCCGTTAACTATTCCCTCAACCCAAATAGTTTTTAACAACTTACCAAACAAATCTTTTTATCAAAGACTCACTAACCCTTTTTCTAACCTTTCAAACTTATCCATAAGCCTCAAACTATATCACTACTTAACAATTCAAATTTTAAAGTTAAAACCAAATTTGAATTATCAAAACTTTCTCAAAATTTTCTAACTCTTGAAATTTTCGAAAAATTTCGCCAGCATCTCCTTTGCGCGGCTAGCTCGGTACTACTACAAAATGGCTCTACGGCCTCCCAAATCCAAAAAGAAAACAAAAAGCCAAGTGGCTCGATCCAAAAACCCAATCAAATTTCACAGAAATTTAAACACATACCTTTTTGTCGAGCAATTCAAATTTATCTTCTGGAAATAAAGCCAATTTTTTTTCCTTTTCCTAACAATACCTGGATATTCTTTCATAGCAATAATATCCAATCACAATATTCAAACCATTTATTGACTTCTTTACAAATTGTCCATATCTGTTCATTCAAATATTAACTCAATCAATTTCCAATTAAGAATTCACCAATCTTTTCTTAAGATTAGTATAAGCATTTTATATGTTTCTTATACTTATTTTCACCTTACTGCTCGTTTATATCCATTTCTATTCAAATTGATTCTTTCCTTTCCATACGAATTTAATTTATCTTTAACTCTAAATATTGAATTTAATTTTCCATTAATAACTAATTCATATCATTACTTTAAGATGGTTTCCTTCACTAATTTAGTTTAGTTTCCAATTTGAATTCGTTAGTCATTAACACAATTTTCCAAAATTTTCTAAAATTTTCTAACTCCTACAATTTTCGAAATTTTTTGGCAAAGTCCCCTTTGTACGGAGGAGCTTTTGCGATTTGACAAAAGAGATAAATATATATACATCGACCCACACGGTCGGAAAAACCAAAAACAGTTCATATTTCCTATTTTTATTGCGTAGGCGTACCTTATTTAGCATTTTTAAGCAAACAGCTTATTTATTTAGCCGTTAGCGCAACCAAATCCAGCCACACGGCTTCCAGGTACCTATACTTACTCAATTTAAACATGTAAGTATGATATAAATGAAGTTTAACTACATTTCACTTATATTCGAATAACTAACACATAAATTTCACAAGTAATGCATGTGATATACATTCATAAGTACATATGCAAGGTTTCGACACTAGTTTAAATTGTTTGCAATCAAATTACATACCATTCAATTCATTTTTGAACGAAACGAACTCATATTCGTTTCAATCGATGCCAAAATCAATTTATTAAACTGCTATTGATTCATATAATTTGTTGACTTCCGTTTACGTCGAACGACCAATTTTCTAATGCAATTCGACAATATTAATTTGAATAAATAGTTACTTAAGCTTTATAACCATTTAAATTGATTCCCACTCAATTTACACTTGATTCCATCCCATGCTTCTATTAATTTTAAACTTAAGTTAATTTACTTCAATTCACCACCATTTCATAACTTAAGTTCATTCCCATTTTAATTTATTCATACTCGAATTGGATTTATTTTCATATCAAATCCTTTTTACTTTAATCCAATTCCATACAACTTCAATTCACATTTCATTCACATACAATTCTAAGTTGAATTTCTATTTATAACTCAAGCTTTATTTCCAAACTCAATTATCTACTCACAATTCAATTCCAAGTTAATAATTCCGAATTCCATTTCCATATTCCATCAACTAATTTTTATTATCAAATTAATTCTTCCCTGGTTAAAATTCAATACTTGATTTTTAATCTCAGAATCTTTTCAATAAATTTCTTAAATGCAATTTATTTTATAATTCAAGTTTGGATTTTTACCTCAGGATACAATATTTTTATTTCGGCTTATTAATTCCCTTTTAAATTTTATAAGCTACACACTTATTAATATTCATTCTTCCCCAGCTATTTACAACCAATTGTATTCACATTCTTTTTAATTCTTTTATAAGTTTCCGAAGCTTATTTATTCTAATTCAATACTTGCTTAATTTACATTTATTTGTTTGAGTAGAATTTTAATCCATTCAATATTAGCTATAATTCGACTGAATTCATTTAAATTCAGTTTTATTCCAACTCAACTTCCGTTAAATCTAGTTACAAACCATTCTTTTAAGTTTTATTAAGCAAGGACTTAATTCCATTTAATATCATTCATGACACAACTGACTTTTGATTCAATTCAATCCAAATTTAACTAAATTTTATTTCTCAATATGAGTTCAAAACTTATTTATTTATTTAAAAGCTTACATTGCTCATTGAGTCATTTCATCTTTAACCAAATTCCAGATTATATATATAACACTTGCTAGCTTAAGGTATAAATTTTCATTTCACAATTATAATCATTTTGTCTTCCAACTTTATATCCAATTTAATTAAATTTCAATTTTCAATTTTATTTAACTTATCTCAAGTTAAATTCAAATATATTTTCTTCACTTTCATTCACTTAAGTTAAATTTTTAATTCCCGGATTAAATTTCCAATTTCTACTTATTAATATCAACTTTACTTTATAAGTTCAATAGTTGATCCATTTGTTCATTCCCAAATTCATTTTCAACCAATAAATTTTTATTTCCAAACATTAATTATTTTTAGTCTATTTGAACATATTCTGCACCTTGTTTTACACATTTAAATCAAGCATCATCCAATATTGAATTTCATTTCATTTGCATACCATACTAATTAATCAGTTACTTAATTTTTTTTTCAAACTTAAGTTCAACATTCAATTTTGAAAACATATATATCTAACTAAACTATTCCTTTGCATTTTCAAAAAATATTCCAAATCTCTCTAGATTTCAGATCCGATTCAAAAATATTTCTCAATATATATTATCTTCCCAACTTTTTGAGAATCATTTTCAAGTTCAAAGGAATCTAAATCCTTTAAATTTATATTCAAACCTTACTTTGGAATTTTATCTTATTTTAATTATTAATCACACTATAATTCACATTTAGTTTTTTTTTACAAATTTCATTTGTATACAAATTGGTTTCAATTCCTTAATCAATTATGAATCGCATTTACAAATTTGAATAATTTATTAACTTATTCCTTAATCTTCAGTTATTATTTCAATTTCTTACCCAATTCCCAAACAATGATAATAATTAAGTATTATCACTTTCTAACAACCAAACATCCATATATACTATAATGATTTAAGAAAATTTATTTCCTTTATATGCAAAAATAATTTGGGTAAAATTATTTCATTCACCCTATTGAAAACAATACTGTGTCGGTTTATCTTGTTTAAGAGTTTAGAAATCCCTATCGATAACATGGCGTCCCATATATCGACCAGAATTCATAAACTCTCAACCGATAAGTCAACACAATATAAAACAAATTTTTATTCACTAAAAAATACGCGCTCATATCTTTTAATAATCTCAAACTCATCCTAGAGTACTATGGACTCTATTCTATAAGTAATTCCCACCAGAGCCAAGGTTATCACCAACCTAAGCTCTGATACCACTTGTAACGACCCGTAAATCCGTACCCCTTGTGTCAACACTATTCTACAACAATCAACTCAAGTCGCACAGAAATACGAACCATTTGGGTTAAAGAAGAAGAGGTTGAAGGAGAAAATAGAAAACAACAACAGAATCTAACCATCGCAACGGAATAAAATATAATAGATAATAAATGATCTTTACTCAAAATCAAACATCTCTGTCTATATATTACATGTTCAGAGTACATAAATCACAGTTCAACAACAACAACTTACAAATGGATACACAGCAACTCAACACAGTGGAATATATATATAAACAAGTATGGAAGTACGTATCGTCATCCAGCTCGTCTCCTGAGCTCCACAGCGTCATATCCTGTATCCTATAATACTCGGTCCGACCCGAGCATTACAGTTAAATAACACCCGAGTCAGTCTGGAATACCAGCGTGAGAAAATCACACTCAATTGATTATTAAAGTTTCAAAAATCCTTTGAAAACAAAAGCATCTCGTAAGACCACGCCACAAATAAACATGTCGGGTTTTTACTTTACGATAGCTAAATTTTTTTTATAGAAATCCTCTGATATTATAATAGGGTCTATATACAAATACTTATGAAATATCCGAAATTGTTACATTCATTAAATTCCAGCTACTAGCCACAGAGTGGGTAATAAAAACAAAACTCGTACAAGGCTCGTAGGAAGAATGGATTTCCAACTAATGACTAGGCACTGGGGTACCACCTGTCACAGTACGGGGCCTAGATCACTGTACCGAGGAGTACGCCCGCTCCCCTGCAACACTGAAAGGAGAACCCAGACCCCACGTCGCATGACGCCGATGCTGCTGCTCAACCTCCCTGAGTCGTCTACCCTCCTTCGTGCTCACACGAGCATGACCGACCCCAAAACTCACAGGTGAACACACTTATTCCCGAACCCGATCACCTACCGTCGTTCGAAAACCCTAGCGCAAATCCAGAAACAGCGATTGCTAAGATTGAGACTCCTCCAACATCGACTTCGCCCTCTATCCTACCACCTCAACCTCTACTACTTCCACCGCGCCGCCCTTACTTTGCGTCGAGCTCCTCCACACACCCACCTCCTCGCACCTTCGCACGTGGCCCACGCTCAATGTCCTTCCCCTCCGCTCGGAAATTCGAACGCGAGCTGCTCGGTGTTCGATTGCTTTCCCCCCTCCTTTTTTTTAATCTTGGTCGGAGTATTTAATTCGATTTTGAATTGGAAATTAGGGAAGGAGAATGAGGTTTGATTTGAGAAGATATTTTGTTTTCGGCCATTTGTTTTCTTAAGCAACTGATTTTGAAATTAAAAGGAACGACTCGGTTAATGTTTTAAAAAGAAGAAACGTATGCTCTATAACAGGACGTAGCATGCTTGAGGTGGGAAGGGGAACAAGAAAAGACATTAGCGTGAAAGAAGAAGGCAATAGTGTTCTGAAGAGGAGACAAAAAGGTGTGACGTTGAAGGAAAGCAGGCTGGGAAAGAATCCTTGCAGTTGACCAATGCATTTAAATTTATATATAAATTAAAACCAAATTGTCTCGATTTATGCAGTCTAAAATTTCGAACCCTATCGAGGAGTGCCGCTAGGCGTCTATAATGTTAAACCCCTATTCCGAACACAATGGAAAAGGTTTCAAGGCCTAACTCAATCGTATGGAGAAGATAGATTTTTGAATCCAGTTACTATTTAATTTTCGATATAGATTTGAACGCGTTTATATATCGTACGCTCACCCGACTACTCCAAGCGCTACGAAAATTGAAATATGATAATAATACAATATTACGGATCCAATGGAACTGGTTTCGTCGAATTCCGAGACTGTGCCTCGGAAGGCTATTTTTAAATTCGATTAAAACGATATAATTTTAAAACTGAACAAATCAGTGTTAAATTCAATTTTAAAACTTCTATTATCCTCAGCACTATCAATATAAATTTTACAAGTCTTTAAATTATTTTTAATAGGCTTAAAACTCTAAATTCAACATTTTATCCAACTTCAAATTATTTAATTCAAAAATTTAGTTATCAAATAAATAGTGATATTTGGAATTCAAGTTAAAATTAACCTTTAAAATATTTAAAATTAATTAAATATTCCTATTTCAAACGCTCAAAAATTCCGGGTCGTCACAAACACCATGGAGACGAACAATCTCTCTCATATAGATCTCAGACAAAATAGAAGCATAATGGGTAGATTTGACCGGAATGAAATGAGCTGACTTTGTCAATCTGTCCACAATAACCCAATACACTCATTGCCCCTCCTAGTCTTAGGTAAACCATCAATAAATTCCATAGAAACTTGTTCCTATTTCCAATTGGGAACCTCAAGGGGCTGTAATAAACCAGCGGTCTTCTAATGATCGGCCTTGACTTGCTAACAAGTCGCACATCTACTAACAAAGATAGAGATATCATGCCTCATACCTCTCCACTAATAAAGCTTCTTCATATCTTGATACGTCTTCATCACAGCAGGATGAATAGAAAGTATGGATCGATGATTTTCCCGAAGTAACTCTTGCCTCAATCCATCAACATTCGTGACACAAATCCTATTATTAATCCTCAAAACCCACTATCATCGATCCGAGCTCCACTACCATCAGGACAACTACCACCAACTCTACTACGAACACTCTCCTTAATCAATCTAATAATCCTATCCTCATCTTGCATAGCAATGATATGATCCAAAACACGAGAAGAAGAAACAACAAGCTGACACAACATCGCCTTCTTATGAATCAAAAGAATCGGCCACAACATTAGCCTTCCCAGGGGTATAACTAATGTCAAGATCATAAGAAGCAAGGAACTAAAGCCACCAAACTTGACGCCGATTCAAATCCTTCTGAGTGAAGATATATCTCAAAGACTGATGATCAGTAAAGAGCTCAAACTTAGCACCCAAAAGATGATGCCTCCAAAGCTTCAAAGAAAAAAGCACAACAATCATTTCCAAATCATGAACTGCATAATTGGCTTCGTGGGTCTTCAAATGGCGACTGGCATAAGCAATTACCTTTCCATCCTGCATCAGAATAGCTCCCAAACCCTCACGACTAGCATCAATGTATACCGTTAATCCCTCATTTCAATTTGGAACGGTAAGTACTGGTGCGAAGTAAGCTTACGCTTCAACTCATTGAATGCAGCTTTGCACTTATCATTCCATATAAACTTAGCATTCTTACGAGTCAAAGCAGGGAGAGGTGTAGCAATCCAAGAAAAATTCTCAATGGATCTCCGATAATAAGCGGCAAGGCCCAAAAAACTACGAATATCAGATGGAGTCCTAGGAGTTTCCCAATCCTGCAACAGAATAGGAGAAATAAGGACTACAATAAAAGATAGGATGATAAATTAAAAAGAGAGAAAAGAAGAAAACTTACATTGATCGTAGCGATCTTGACTGGATCAACAGAAACTCCATTATTAGAAACAATGTGCCCAAGAAATCGGACTTCATCCTTCCAGAAATGGCATTTAGAAAATTTAGCCTTCAACTGATGATTTCTAAGAGTCTTCAGAACGAATTTCAAATGTGAATCATGCTCATCCCTTGACTTAGGGAAGACAAGGATATCATCAACAAAGACTAGAACAAACTTGTTAAGCACATCACGGAAAACACGATTGATCAAATCAACAAAGAAAGCTGGTGCATTAGTCAAACCAAAAGGCATGACTATCCATTCGTAGAAACCATTCTCAGTACGGAAAGCAGTCATAGGAATACCTTCCTCAGCAACTTTGAGTTGGTGAAAACGTGTGGCAAGATCAAGTTGAGAGAAAACAGTAGCTCCATGGAGCTGATCAAACATATCATCAATACGAGGCATAGGATATCAGTTCCTCATAGTTAGCTTGTTTAGCTCACTATAATCAACAAACATCCTCAATGAACCATCGGACTTAGTGACGAAAACCACCGCTGCTCCCCATTCGGAATGACTAGGTCTGATCAGACCCTTGGAGAACAAGTCCTCAATCTGCTTCCTCAAATCGACCTTCTCACGGGATGCCATCCTTTTGGGCAGGTCGAGCTCCAGGAATATGATTATTATGGAAATCAATTTCCCTTTTAGGAGGTAATGAAGTGGCTTCACCAAATACATCAGCATAGAGTTTGACCACAGGGGTCAAATGAATATCATCAGGAGAAGAATCAAGAGAATAAATAAAACAACCAGCAAAATCCTGAGGTAAGTGGTACTGAATCACCAAAGAATTACCAAAATCATCCATAAGATAAACAGTTCAGCTTTTACAAGAGATAATGGCTTCATTCCTCTTCAGCCGATCACCTCCAAGCAACATATCAAAAGCATCAAAACCCAGGACATAGAAATCACCAAAAACCGATAACCCGAAGAGAAGATTTTCACCCTTCTACTAATCCTACTAAGGTTCGTAAGACCACTAATAGGATTTGAAACACACAAAGGTACATGAGCCAACTCAGGCGAAAGAAGATGCTCAAATTTATCACAAAGATCCATAGAAATAAAACTATGGGAAACTCTAGTATCAAATAAAACACGAATAGGCAATTTAAACAGAGAAAAAGAGCCCTGAAGAGTACCTTGGGTATCACTAGGAGCAAAAGCAGATGCAGGTGCAAGAGGTGGAGCAGGTGAAGAAGCAGAGGAAACAGCAAAGATACCAAAAGGCTTGCCCTTCTATAGAGTGGGACAATTTTTCTTGAAATGGCCAGACTGCAAATAAATATGGCAGAGATCACGCCTGTTCAGCTGAGCGGGAGGAGGAATGGCAGAACCAACTAAAGTAGGACAACTATTCGCATAGTGTCCCTTATGATCACACTTGAAACAAGTAATGGAATATAGGTCGACAGGCTGCCTCTGAGAAGATCCCAAACCTGGAGTCTTGTTCCAATTCTTCTTCTGCCGATGAAAGTTAGGCTTTGTCATCTTAGGATTTCCAGAGGAAGACCAAGATGAAGCAGAACGAGCAACAAGAGGATCCCTAAAAGTATGATTCTCATATCTAATGGTCATATCCATCAGCCTGGTGAAAAGGCAATGCACATGAGTGATGAGACGATCATAATACTCCGGGCGAGCACCAGCTATGAACTTCTCATTCATCTTGAGAGGAGTGTCAATCAGATTAGGGAAAAACTTAGAAAGTTCATCGAACTTCCTCCCATACTCAGCAAATGACATATCTCTCTGCTTAAGATCCATGAATTCCCAATAAAGCTGAGACTTCCCTACTTCGGGCATCCACTTCAACAAAAGCATCCCTAAAGCACGATAAGAAACATAAGATAGATTTCAAAAGAGAAAACTGAACCAAATTCAAAAAAAACAGAAGATGATACCTAAACTTCTCCCAAGAAATATCAGCCTCGACAGTGTGAGCTGTAACAGCCTCCCATCAATCTAAGGCTGCTCCCTTCAACTGCCAAGCTGCCAATTATAGCTTCTGAGAATCAGTGATCTCAAGACCGAAGAAGATCCTCTCCAATCCCTTTAACCACTACTGAGTCTCGATAATGCTCTCTGATCTGGTAAACTTGGTACCACCAAGCTCGGTGTATTCCTTACAGAGAGTAGTGAACCTAATGGGTGCAGCAGGCTCAGGAACTGGGGCAACACCATGACACCTACCTCTGGCATTCCTATGATTCATCTTGGAAAAAATCAAGAATGAATTTTAGGACAAAGGTAATTGAGAAACAAGGACAAGATTAGATAAGATAAGATAAGATTCAAGTAGAATGAATATCTAAAACAAAGAAATTACTACCAAGGTGGATAGGAAAAGGAAGAAGTTAAGAAAAAGTTGATTTCAAAACAAGAAAAGTTTATATCAAAATAATATTGAAAATCCTTTGGAAAATTATTTGAAAACCATTTTATGCTTTAAAATATGTTCTCTCACAAAGAAATGATTCTAAGATTGATTTCACTCATTCTAGGGTATTTCTACCCTATCTCTAATGAGTTTTTGCTCCGCAGGCAAAGATTTGCCTAAAACCTGGCTCTGATACCAAATGTAACGACCCACTATTTTGGCCATTCAAATCGATAATAAAACCACACATGTCGGACTTGAATAATTCAAAATAGTAGATTGTAATATAATTTAGAGCAAAGAAAACCAATCACAGAATCACAGACATAGAAATATCAGAATAACTCTCAGCGGAAAATAAAATAACCATAGTAGTTAATGAAGCTACTACAACAGTCACAGAACAAGTACAAAATACCAAAGTCTGAAAAGTAAATACAATAGGAGATCCCAATACATATATCCATTAGTACATAAGCTGAATAGAAAATGATGAATGGAAATAGATAATAACTAGATAGATAGATAATCTCTACAAATCCTAGCTCCAGATGGAGAATCCAAAGTTGAAATACTCAGGCTGACCCGAGTGTAAATAAAAACACAAACACTCGAGTCAGGACATACATAGTTATAAAATGTAAACCAACTCAAGTGAACTGAAATAGAAATGCAAAAGTAACTTAAAGGATGATTGGGACCGCCCATCCATTAAGGATCCGTCAAACCATATATTATGTAGTAACATACGCTATTATAATAATGTCTAAAGTAACGTATAATATATTTTTTAAAATCGCATTAAGGCTTTACATTTTCCACCTTAACACATTTTATAGTGCCAATTGTATATACAGTATTATAGTCCCTCCTGACCGGGAAGCCGCCAAAGGATACTCCATTGGTACGACACAAATCAAACTCGTACAAGGCTCGCTAGGGTAGGTGATACGGCACAACTAAGCAATGCCAGGGTTGATATACCAATTGCACTTCCGGACCTGTGATAACGCATAGCAGCCACTACCACCCATCTCGAGCCACACTCCCAAAATCAAAGGGGCACACTAATCAATCACAAAGTAATAGAATGACAAACGAAGAAGTGTGTCCGATAAGAGGAGCTACCTCATTAGCCCGTCAATTGCTCCTGTTTTAGCCACCTTATGCCAACTCACGGGAGTCGGGTCCACGTATATACCTTAATAGAACGTTGCCACCATCCTACTTCATTCTGGAATCTCCACTGCATACACGGTTATTAAAGTGGTTTTTGGAGTTGGCAGAGAGTATGACAACTTCCGATCTTGGTCTCTTTAACAACCAAACGTTATTATAATCCATGGTATTTATTTCAAATGGTTTACATTTCAAAACAAAACATATCTGTTCCAAACCCATTTAAACCAAATGCTATTACTTTTCCCAAAATAATATCCATTTCAAATGGTAATATTTCCAAATCCATATACACTTAGTTGTAGCATTTCAAAAATGTTATCTTTTAGAAATTATAACACTAGAAAAATGTGACCATTATATGATAGCATTTCAAAATGTTATCTTTTAGAAATACAGCTTTTTTAAAACATAACCAAGGTAGTATAGCACTTTTAACAATATAACTTAAATAATATAACATTTTGGAAAATGCTACCAATTCTTCCATAACATTTTAAGCACCGTTTCTTTAATTTTAAATCATAGTTATTATCTATAAGATCTATTTTATTATACAAAACATATCCATTTCACAAAATAAAATCCATCACTATTATTAGGTTAGAATTAAAATTCCATATTAAATCAAATTTTAAATTATTAAGTTATATATATCATAAATAAAACCTTTAAATTCTACTTTTTAAACCATTCGTTTACTTATAAATTTAAACTTATTTTAACTTATCAAAACCATTATATATTATGTTCCTAAATCATTAAATCAAAATTTTAAGTTAAAATTCATATATTTATATGTTCAAAAATACTTAATAAATTTTTATTTTAGAAAACTATTATTAAAAATTAACCATGGGTCTGTATAATATTTTCTTACCTAGGTCAAGTGATACGGATATGTATCATTTTAGTTCATAATTTATAAAATTCCAGGTTTTATCATTTCAAACCCGCAATCCAAAGTCAAATAAATAAAATCGCTTGAGCCTATCATTTCAGCTCATAATGATTTTTCCTTATTCTAAAGTGCGTACGGGTATGTATCATTTTAACCCATAGTGCCTCTATACTAACAGGGAACTTGCAGTGTGAAAAACAGAAATAAAATAAACAGTATACCATGGCATATCATATCAGGTGATGTAACAGGCATATAATTAGGTTATAACATCCTGGAATATCATATAATAGGAATGTATAAATTACTATCAACATAGCACATCATCTACTACAATTCATATGTCATTGTTTCACAATTATATAAGCACAAAATTTGGAGAGTGATAAACTCACCTTCTAAAACTGGAGATAACAATTCAAGACACACAACCAAAATTCGAAAATCATGATAAAACACGAATTAGATTCGAATAGATGGAGAGCCGAAGTCCAAGTATTGTAAACAACAAATACCAAACATACATAAATATATAATTCAACGCAAGATTATAAATCAAAACAAAATGAAGTAAAATTGGTTAACCCATCCAAGTAAGCTCGGCCACAACACAAATGGACTTGACTATCATCAAGTCATTCTCGGCCATCATGGTTTAGGAACGCAAATGCACGGCTATGAACAGAAATGAGGCATAGCTATGAACCGAAATGAAGTGATGGTAGGGCAAAAGGCATTAGGAAGTCAAAGAGGCAAAGGTATGTGAGCTTTGGGTTAAGCCCTAAGGTAAATATGGCTCAGCCATTGGGTTTGCATGGCTCGGCATGGGTTCATGGTATTGGATCAGGTCAGGTCATCATCATCTGCTCACGGCTAGGAGTAGGGGATCGTCACGGCAAGGCAAAGGAGGAGGTGGAATTGGTGGTGGCCGAGGCAAGCAAAGAGGAAAGGGTGATCATTTAGGCTTGGCTAGGGTTTCAAGCATGTTTTGGTGATGGATTTGAGAAGTTTTGTACGTGAAATGCTTTAAACGGTTAGGGCGAACAAAAAGTTTTGAACGACTAGGCAAAGGAAAGGCCACACTTCACATTAAAGAAAAAGAACTTATGCCTCTTGGAATTTCTAAGCCCATTAGCCAAGCCCAAATCAAAACAAGCTCAATAATTCAAGGAAAATATCAAAGTCCAAACCAAAATAAAAGTAGAAATGAAATAGTAAATATAGATTAGATAAATAATCAAAAAAAATACTGAAAATAATCGCATGTAAAACGCTAAAATTTATTAGATTTAAAAAGTATAAAACAGAATTTGATGAGACAAAAAGCAGAACGAATATCGGAATCAAATTCAGCTTCAAAGAAAAAAATTAGAAATTAAAAATTCAAATTTAAAAGTTTCAACCGAAAGTCAAAGTTTGACCAAATTTGACCAAAATATGAAATTTTCAGAAATTTTTTATTTTATTTTATTTGGAAAATAAATTATAAATAAAATCCCAAATTACATTGGAAAATTCCAAAATTTCAGTTTTTAAATGGCTTAAAAATCAAAGGTTTTCAAATAAATTGAATTAAAAATATTTACAAAATTTATGGGTTGTTATAATAATGTTGAAGCAAAATGGAAGTAATTGTTGCAATATGACGTGGTAATCATGTGATTTCATATTTGTTAGTTCAGGAAGATTGATGTTCACATTGTTACGGAAGTTGGAAGAGAATTTGCTAAGCATTTTCAGGATTTTCAAAACGGTGCAAAATCGTAACTTCTCTTCTTTGCTCAAGTTGAAAGTTGCCTCTGGTATGGTTATTTTATTTGTTTCAAGATCTTTCATCGCCCACAATTTTGTTTTATACCCATGGTTTTCAAATCCTTGCGTGCATAGATGCAGTCATTTGATTTGTCTTTATGACCCATAATTGTGCTAATGAGATGCTCAATGGCATTCTTCTATGTATGCACAACATCAACATTATGTTGGACCAAATTTGCTTTCCAATATGGAAAATCAAAGAGGATGGACCTCCTATACCATGCATGAACATTGCCAAGTTCTTGTTCATAGGTTTTCTTTTTTTCGTTTTCGACCAATTTCTGGTTTGGTTTCACCAACTTTCTTGATATTCGCTACCTTCTCTTCAACTTGATAACCATGTAATGGCCATGGAGGTCGATGATATTCCTGTATGTTATTAAAGTTTGTTTTTTGTCTCGAAGCTTGTGTTTGGAAGGAAGAAATCTTTGATGTCTCATGTAACGTATCTTCTTACTTTCAGGAAGATAATAAGCACAAGTGTCTTCCCCACATATAGGACATGCAAAATAGCCATGAGTTGTGCACCTCAATAAAGTCCCAAGTGCAGGATGATCATGAATTGCCCACAATGCCCTAGCTCTCATTGTGAACTCAGCTTTATTAAATGAGTCAAATGCAAAGACTCCTTCCCGTAACTACTTAAACTCGTCTATCAATGGTTGCAAATAAACATCAGTATCATTCCCTGGTTGTTTTGGCCCAGAAATCAACAATGTCAATTGGAAACTCCCTTTTCATGCACATTGATAGAGGAAGATTATACGGCACTACAATTACTGGCCAACAACTGTAACGATTAGCTAGAGATACATGTGGACTGAAACCATCTGTTTCTATTCCAAGTATGACATTTCGTGGTTCAGTAGCAAATATTTTGTCAAAAGAATCTGCAGCTCGCCATTGAGAAGTGTCATATGGGTGACTCATTACAGCTGAATTAGACTTGGCACGACCATGCCAAGTCATAGAATCTGCTATCCATGGTATAGTATACAATCTCCTCAATCCAGAAATTAAAGGGAAACGTCTCAATGTCTTTTAAGGTACTTTGATGGCTCTTTTCTCTTCGTTGAATGTTTTCTTATATCTTAGTTCATTGTAAATTGGACAAAAAACTATGTTTGCATCATCTTTCCAGTATAAAATGTATTCATTAATGCGTGCATCATAAGTTTTATAATCCATCCCAACTTGTTTAATCATCTTCTTTATGTCGAAGTATTTTGCTACTAGTGTGTTACCTTCAGGGATTTATTCCTTTATAAATTCAAGGATTAAAGTCAAGCCATTATTGGAAAAGATGTACTGAGTTTTCAAGCTATTCAGCTTCACAATGGCATACAATTTTGTTATCCCCTTTGGACATGAAGGATACAATGGCTCTTTTGCACTATCAAAAAGTGATTTATACTTCCTACTTTGATTGGCCTGCCAATCAACATCAACTATAGGCGATTCTCCAACATTATCAGGCAACGAACTTGTAGGTTGAAAATGATGAAATCTATCAGCATTATTGACTAGATCTTCCATTCTAGGTAGTTTAGACCTATTGGTACTTATGGCTTGACGAACGGGTTGTTTTTGCTTCGCCGCCGACTCTTCCCCATGATATATGATGGGGCAATTCCCCATCTATGTAGATGATAATGATTGTCATCTAATTTAATCTTCATTTTCATATTTTTGCAATGTGTGCAAGGACAAGAATAGATTTCCTTGTTACCACCATTTTTTGCAACGAAATCAATAAACTTCTGCACTCCTTGTTACCACCATTGTTTGTCTATACTAGAAGACATACTGACCTGTTATATCATATATGATATGTTGTCAATTATTTTTCTATCAGCTCACTATATTATCCGATGACACACACAAACACATAACACGACTCAAATTAGTTTGATGTATAGTTCACTTATATATATGTTTTGGGTGACAAAACAATCATTCACGGATAAGGGTGCGTTTTCGCATACTAGTGCAACCCTTGTTTTAGAACAAAATTCACGCATAAAAATTAATGATAACATATAATAAATTTTCATACAATAAACATCATAAATAATTAGTTTATTCTCTCAAGACATGTAAAATCTAAACCATGCATGAACACATGCAAACACTTGTTGAAGCTAACACATTGAAAAGCCTAGACTTGGATGCACATAGCACACATATATATAATAAAACATTATTCATTTTCTAACTAATGCATACATAACTCATTTCCACATAGAACATGCATGGCCTTAAAAATAAACACTCACACTTCTAATCACACACGCACACATATACTCCTGCACAGTAGCGCTTTTACGTACTCTAAGTTTATATGTAATTTGTTATGACCACTGAAGCTTACATGCATACAAATTCACATGTTCTCGTAGATTTTTAAAGAACTTGTATATAAAAGATCAAGGCTTAGTGAATATTCTTATTTATTAATACAACATAGTTAAACAAAATATTATATATACAAAAGTTTTGCTTAACATAATACTCTCACTAACTAAGCAACCCATGAAAATGCACCAAAATACTAGGTTAAGTGTTCTTCATATATATATATATATATATATATATATATATATATATATATATATATATATTGCAGCTAAAAATAAAGAATGTGACGCCCCACCTCTATGCTCACAATAACAAAGGTTACTATAAGGAATAATGTCTGCTATTGCGAAGTAAGGCTTGTTAGAAGCGACCATCCGTAAGTTATACCTTAGACGAGTATTGATTACATCGATAGGAGTTGTATAAATTACTCCAAAAGATATATATTCAATCCAAATCTAAAACGAAATTACGGTGGCTTAATAAAAATTCAGAACAACTCATAATAATAACAACACAAATAAGTATAATCACATCAGAACTAAAATATCAGATATATAGCGGAAGACAAGTCTGGAATACATGCTACAAATATCGATAGTTCACATGAACAAAATGTATATATACAAAGACATCAACATACACGAGACGATAGTCTATACACGAAAAGTACACCTCAAAGACTAGACAAAAGATGGAGTGAAATCCCAAAAGCTGAAGCGGCAACAGAATCAGAGATAGCGGCTATCCTGAAATAACTCGGTCTGACCCGAGTATTATTTAAAAGAAAATAATAAACGGATCATTCTAATTTGAACTTCAAAAATAAGTGTGTGATAAACAACACTTAAGCAAATAATCATAATCTCGGATGAGATTATACAACATAGATAATCAACATAGTTCAAATAAAGAAATCTCACTTTAAACTCCATCAAAATCAATAATCTCGAATGAGACTATTCAACATAAATAATCACCATAGTTTAAATGAAGAAATCTCAATTTAAGCTCCATCAAAATCAGCTTTTAAATTCCCAGTTGAATTCAAAATAACAATATGCAAATTTATAATCTCGGATGAGACTATACACAAATTATAATCTCGGATGAGACTATACACAAAGTTATAATCTCAGATGAGACTATACACAACATTATAGTCTCGGGTGAGACTATACAACATAGTATTCAGCATAGTCTAAAGGAAGAAATCACATTAAACATCATCAAAATCAACTTCCAAATTCACAATTGAATTCAAAACAGTTATACACAGAATCTACAAATCAAAAATACGATAACTAGATAATCAACATAAAAGTGGATCAATCCCAGCAAATGGCGAGTTTTAGCTACGTCGCACGTGCATCTCATATGGCCGAAGCCTACCAAGTACTATAATTTTTGGCGCCCATCAGATGACCCGAAGGTCCGCAGAGTGACCCGAAGGTTTAGTACTGGTAATTGACCCGAAGGACCATCAGATGGCCCGAAGGTCCAGCAGAGTGGCTCGAAAGCCCAACAAAATCATCAAAATCATCAAACAACAAATATCTCAATTAACGAGTCCGGAATTAACCGAAATAGTAAAAGTATGGTTCCATACTCCGCACTTTTGCTAAATTGTTCAAATCTCTTCATCGTTTCCATGAAAATGGAAAATTATTTATTTTATATAAATAAAATTTACGTTCTCAAACGAACAAGTCCGGAATTAAGCGAATCAGTAAAAGTAAGGGTTCATAGTCCTCAATTTTGTTGAAGCGTTTAAATCGCTTTCTCATTCTTTTGAAAGCGCAAACTGTAAAATTTTAGGAAACAATTTTTATTTTAAAACGATTTTTAAAACACGTGATTAAAACAGCAACATATGTAGCAATTTCGACGAGGAAATTGCGCTTCACAAAACACCATAAAAACGGATACCAAATCAGCGTTGCGGGATAACCGCTTGAAAATTCACTTTAAAATTGACGGTTATCAAAGTCAAAACAACAGTAATTTTTTTATTCGTCGAAAATGCTATCAAAACAACACGCTTTAAAAATATAATACCGGCGTAAAAATTCCGTTATTAAAATTACGGCAACAAAATATGTTTTAAAACGTAACACCAATTCGACATAAATTAATGCAGTAAACTGCACTACTGCATACTCAACAAAATATTGCACTGTCTGTCAATATTCACGTGCGCAACGATATCCATGTATGCACACTATAATATGGAGATTTAAAACACACGAAATGCATGCACGCACATATTACACGCACATAACAAAAGATATGGCCTTTGTGCAAATCACCTTGCATAAAATGATATAAGAAGAAGATAGAAATATGACCTGGCCGAAACATTCTCACCTACATGCAACAATACAGATATGATGCCTGAATATTTTCTTTTCTTTTCATGTAACATAATTAGACACGCATGCAAGAATGAAAGGCAACACAATAAATAAATTAATGAAAGACCTAGTCACTTCTACATGCTTGCAAGAAAATGTCAATACGCACGCAAGCAATATCAAAAACACTCTGGACTGCAACTACATATTTGAGTCCAGCCGTGCGTTCTAATCTTGCACACGTACATTTTCATAAACCACTTGCACACAGAAAACTGGGCAGCAAAATTTTTTGTATAATACACTTACAAGTATGAATTAAAATATCTGGGCAAAGTTAAGTTTATGTATACACGCATTAAAGTGCAACAAGGTGACCTGAGCTTGATTTTTCAATATACTACGTTACGCATGCATAAAAATGAAGTTTACAAAATAGGCGATGGCCATATTTTTCAAAGTAACCAAACAAACTTGCATGCACAATGATATATGCATACATCAAACTATGAAATGGTCTGGACCTAGTTTACATGCACACGCGTAACATGATAGCCCTATTTCGCCTGTCAAGATAAAATGCACGCACGCTAATGAAGTACAATCTTTGTGACCTGGACCAAAATTTTGTACTTTAGGGAAAGAAAGTGAAAATGATAATCGAACAATTTTATAAGAGAATCTGCTTTAGGACTAGTAGCCGAAAATGATCATATGACTTCTGGTATTATATCAGATGCGGTGAATGCAAATGGTGCTAGCATTTTGATAGATCAATCCTTTAGTAAAACCGCTTCAGGTCTTGCATCGAAAATAGCTTTTTGGCTTTGAGTAACTGTGCGAAAAATGAAGTAAACTAAAGGTTTTCTCCGTGTTTGTGCGTTACTATACTTGCAAAGCTACAACTACGTTTGCATTGAGATGACCTGCAACCTGATATTTAATACTACATGCACACAAATGAAGACACTTGTCTGTACATAAATTTTGTATGTTTCATAGTTGTTCCAATCGTGTATTACTTGCATACACGAGTATAAATTGCAAAAGAAAGGTAGCATCTTTGCACAAAGATGATGAAGCAAGAAGAATAAATTAGAAACGTGAGATTTTCACTCACCATTTATTTGTCTCCAAATCAGATAGCTACTAGGAACAATTGGAACAAAAATTCTGAACTGCCATTAATATTTGCAGAGCTACTGGAAGTTTTTTTTAAAACAAAATGAAGGATGTAGTTTTTTTTCTTTATTTTTTCCCAATCGTGTATAAGTCAAAGAAAATTTGCGTGTTGGCCAAACTTTGTACAAATGCATTTATGAGAGAAACGTGCATCAGTAGGGAGAAAAGGACATGTTGTAGATAAACAATGATAGCAACCAAAAAGGTTTCATATATTTGCCTTAGAACAAGTGACAGCAAGGTAAAAAAGAAAAATGTTCCACTTTGTTTACAATTGGACTCATTCTCTTATACTCGCGTGAATTCTGGGTTTACACTTAATTTCTAACTGACTTTGCAAATGAATTTTCTTTTAAATTAAGTGATAACAGCAAAGAATGTTCCAACATGACTTAGAGTTGGCTATTCATTATTCACCTGAAGGCCAATGCTGTACATTTCAAACATGCACCACCTTGAAGTATTAAACTGACTTATAAAGGAATTGCATTGCAAATTCTTCCTTTTTTTTCAAAGTCAATTTAAAATTTCTATTTTAAATTTTTTTTATTTCGACAGTATTCAAAATCACGGTTGTTACAAACTCCCCCTTATAAAAATTGCGTTCCGCAATTTTCATACTACAAGTTGTTTATAACATAAAATATCCATCACAACAAAGATTTAAAATAGAAAAGATGAATAAAGAATGCTCACCCCCACCCGAAGAGGAGAGAAAACCGAGATAAGAATGCTCAGTAAATTCTTTGGTTTCCCAAGTGCAATCTTTGGGGTTTGTGGACCATTGAATTTTCACAAGCGGGATTTCTTTATTCCAAAGGCGTTTAACCTTCGAAGCTAGCACACAAATAGGAATTTGCACAATAGACAAGTCGTGTGAGATCCCAAGATCTTGCAACACATGAGGATCAATAATAGAATCTGAATCTTTAAGGCATCGATGAAGCTGGGATACATGAAATACGTCATGAATTCTCGAAAACTAAAGCGATACACGATAAGTAATAGGGCCAATGCATTCCGTAATAGTAAATGGTCCAACATAATGAGGAGACAATTTCTCGAAGCTACTAAAATGCACCATACACTTCATCGGAGAAATACGAATGAATACGTGATCGCCAACAGAAAATTCCGAAGGCTTCCTACGATGATCGACATAAGATTTCTGCCTATTCTAAGCCTCCTTCATTCTCTGTCTAATAAAATCAATCTTCTCAGAAGATTCACGAATATAATCGGGGCCGAGAACTAACTTTTTCCCGATTCCAACCAACAAGATGGCGATCGACACGGCCTTTCGTAAAGGGCTTCGAAAGGAGCCATACCGATACTGAATTGGAAACTGTTGTTATAAGAAAACTCAACAAGAGATAAGTGGTCTTCCCAACTACCACCAAAATCAAGAATGCAAGCTCGAAGGAGATCCTCTAAGATTTGATTCACCCAAACACTAGTATGGCTCGAACTCGAACGAGGTAGACCATCCATGAAGTCCATAGAAATTTGATCCCATTTCCATAAAGGAATCTTAAGAGGCTGGAAAAACCACTAGGACGATGGTGTTCAACTTTAATAAGTTGACAAGTCATGCAATGACTCACATAACTTGCACCATCACGCCTCATACCTTCTCAAAAGTATAAGCGTTTCATGACATTATACATCTTACTACAACTTGGATGGATAGTATACTTAGAACGATGATAGTCCTCAAGAATGTCATTTCTAAGATTAGGAACATTAGGCACGATCAACCTTTCCTTCTTCTGAATACATCCATGAGTATCAATATCAAAATCCTTTAGATCATCACTTCGGGATTCCGATTTACAACTCTGAATATGATAAGAGAGATCTGGATCTTGTTTCTGGGCATCGGCAACACGATCCAACAAACTAGGACGAGCTTCCATGCTAAATAAAAGCATGGGTGAATAAGAAACTGAAGGACGACCTCTAATATCACAAAGAGATAAAGCTTCCAATATATTCCACTCTGCTAGCATCATGGAAACAACAACTTGCTGCTTGCGAGTAAGCGCATCAGCAACTCTATTACCCTTATCAGGGGTATACAGAATATCAAAATCATATGAAGCTAGAAATTCGAGCCAATGCCATTGCCTCATATTAAGTTCCTTCTGAGTGAATAGATACTTCAGAGATTTGTGATCAGTGAAGAGAACAAAACGCTCGCCCAATAAATAATGTCGCCAAATCTTTAGAGCAAAGACTATGGCGGCTAACTCCAAATCATGGGTAGCATAACGAATCTCGTTAGGCTTTAGTTGTCTAGAAGCATAGGCAACTACTTTATCTTTTTGTATGAGAACAGCACCAAAACCAATACGGCTAGTATTGGTACAATAATGAAGTCTTGATTCCCTTACGGAATCACAAGGATAAGAGTATCGAAAAAGAGTTCTTTCAAATAATCTTCTTTCCTAAAATGCTAAAACTTCCAAAATTACAATTATCTTTATGAAATCATTTCCTAGAAAATTTACTTTTTATAGGTCAATTTATTGTGTCAAATTGTCTCATCAAAGCGTTTAGGAGATTTCTATCGATAACGTTGATCAAGCGCATCGACCAGAATTCTTAAAGCACTCAATAGGCAATATAATCACAAAATCATCTTCTATATGATAAACAAAAATCCAATTGTACTTGTACAGAAATCTTATGAAAAAGATTTGCAAAATTTTAAATTGTTGTTTTCATCCAAAATCAATAAATACACAAACGGAGTCATCGAGATATTCGTAGAATACTCGATTCACAAAATGGATGAAATAAGCTGGGCCAACTGAATGACATGATAAGTCATTAATAAGAATCATAACGAGTGCGGAATGTGGTAAGTGGAATGCTATCTTCCACAACTCATAGCGAAATGAAAACCGGTGGTAAGGTCAAGTTGGGAGAAGAGTTAGCGCCACTTGATTGATCGAACATGTCGTCGATCCTAGGTAATGGATACCTATTTTTGATAGTGAGCTCATTAAGCTTGCGATAATCAATGCAAAGCCTAAGAGTGCCATCTGGCTTCTTAACGAAGACAATGGCGGCACCCCAAGGAGATGAGCTAGAACGAATAAATAGTTTGGCTTCCAACTTAGATAATTGTTGCTTGAGTTCCTCATTTTCCTTAGCAGACATCCTTGTGGGAGGAAGACTGACAGGATGAGCACCAGAGATAAGATCAATATGGAACTCAATTTCCCTATTCGGTGGCAAACTTAAAATAGGCTCAAAGACATCAGAAAATCACAAATAACCGGAATATTAGCAATGACATCCTCCGATTCGAAGGAAGAAATGATGGCATTCGAAGTATGTTCCATGCTTCGAAATATAATAGATAACTTCTCGATAGCATCGGGTTGTTTGAGATATAAAGTTCTTTCGGGACATAGGATTGAACTTCGTAACGGACGAGCCAATCCATGCCCAAAATCATATCAAAACCAAGATGATCCATAACATGCAAATTCGCACGAAAGGGACAACCACAAAGAATAATCTCAACATCAGCACATAACAAACCAGTGTAGCGGATCCACTAACAGGATTCGCAATCCTCAAAGGGTCGTAGACTAACAACATCCAAAGGAATAATATCAACAAGTTCATTTGACACGAATGAATGTGATGCACCCGTATCAAAAAGAACTCTAACAGAACGGCCATGAAATAAAATAAAACCTTCCAAAATAGAAGGAGTAATACCTTTTGGGCTGAGAAGAATTACCAGAAGCTTTAGCACATTAAGCTTCCTGGATTTGAAACCCTTAGGAGCAATAGGACAATCAGAAACAAAGGACTTTCCTTGTTTTAACTCAAGGAAACTACAAGCAAGGTTGATAAGGAATTTAACAAATGGAATACTACGGAAATATAAGATATATTCCTAGACATATTCCAACTTGTTAGACAGGATAAAAGTTTAAGAACAATGAAGGAATAAATTAGAAAGGTACGAATAAAACCCTCGAATAGTTGTAATGCATGTTCCATTCTGCTTTTGTTCTGTGTTTATTACAATTTGTTCTGAATCTGAGCTCTGATACCAAGCTGTGACGCCCCACCTCTATGCTTACAATAACAAAGGTTATTATAAGGAATAACGTTTGCTATTGTGAAGAATAAGGCTTGTTAAAGCGACCATCTGTAAGTTATGCCTTAGACGAGTACTGATTACATCGATAGGAGTTGTATAAATTACTCCAAAAGATATATATATATATATATTCAATCCAAAACTAAAACGGTGGCTTAAGAAAAATTCAAAACAACTCAGAATAATAACAACACAGATATGTATAATCACATTAGAACAAAAATATCAGATATATAGCGGAAGACAAGTCTGGAATACATGCTACAAATATCGATAGTTCACATGAACAAAATGTATATATATACAAAGACATCAACATACATGAGACGATAGTTTATATACCAAAAGTACACCTCGAAGACTAGACAAAAGATGGAGTGAAATCCCAAAAGATGAAGCTGCAACAGAATCATAGATAGCGACTATCCTGAAATAACTCGGTCTGACCCGAGTATTATTTAAAAGAAAATAATAAACGGACCAGTCTAATTTAAACTTTAGAAATAAGTGTATGATAAACAATACTTAAGCAAATAATCATAATCTCGAATGAGATTATACAACATAGATAATCAACATAATTCAAATAAAGAAATCTCAATTTTAACTCCATCAAAATCAATAATCTCGAATGAGACTGTTCAACATAAATAATCACCATAGTTTAAATGAAGAAATCTCAATTTAAACTCCATCAAAATCGGCTTTTAAATTCCTAATTGAATTCAAAACAGCAATACGCAAATTATAATCTCAGATGAGACTATACACAAAGTTATAATCTCGAATGAGACTATACACAAAATTATAGTCTCGGGTGAGACTGTACAACATAGTAGTCAGCATAGTTTAAAGGAAGAAATCCCATTAAACATCATCAAAATCAACTTCCAAATTTACAATTGAATTCAAAATAGTAATACGCAGAATCTATAAATAAAAAATAAGATAACTAGAAAATCAACATAAATGTGGATCGATCCCAGCAGATGGCGAGTTTTGCTACGCCGCACGTGCATCTCATATGGCCGAAGCCTACCAAGTACTATAATTTTTGGCGCCCATCAGATGATCAGAAGGTCCGCAAAGTGACTCGAAGGTCTAGTATGGATAATTGACCCGAAGGTCCATCGGATGACCCGAAGGTCCAGTAGAGTGGCTCGAAAGCACAACAAAATCATCAAACAGCAAATATTTTAATTAACGAGTCCGGAATTAACCGAAATAGTAAAAGTATGGTTCCATACTCCGCACTTTTGCTAAATCGTTTAAATCTTTTCATCTTTTCCTTAAAAGTTTAAAATTGTATATTTTATATAAATAAAATTTACGTTCTCAAACGGACAAGTGCGGAATTAAGCGAATCAGTAAAAGTAAGTGTTCATAGTCCTCAATTTTGCTGAAGTGTTTAAATCGCTTCCTCATTCTTTTGAAAGTGCAAAATGTAAATTTTAATAAACAATTTTTATTTTAAAACGGTTTTTAAAACACGTGATTAAATCAGCAACATATGTAGCAATTTCGACGAGGAAATTGCGCTTCACAAAACATCGTAAAAAGGGATACCAAATCAGCATTGCGGGATAACAGCTTCAAAATTCACTTTAAAATTGACGGTTACTGAAGTCAAAACAACAGTAATTTTTTATTCGTCAAAAATGCTATCAAAACAACACGCTTCAAAAATATACTACCAGCATAAAAATTCTACGATTAAAATAATGGCAACAAAATACGTTTTAAAATGTAGCATCGGTTCAACGTAAATTAATGCAGTAAACTGCGCTACTGCATACTCAAGAAAATATTGCACTGTCTGTCAATATTCACATGCACAACGATATCCATGTATGCACACTATAATATGGAGATTTAAAACACACGAAATGCATTCACGCACATATGACATGCACATAACAAAAGGTATGGTCTTTGTGCAAATCACCTTGCATAAAATGGTATAAGAAAAAGATAAAAATATGACCTGGCCGAAACATTCTCACCTACATGCAACAATACAGATATGATGCCTTGACTATTTTCTTTTCATGTCACACAATTAGACACGCACGCAAGAATGAAAGGCAACACAATAAATAAATTAATGAAACACCTAGCCACTTCTACATGCTTGCAAGAAAATATCAAAACAAATGACCTACATACGCACACAAGCAATATTAAAAACATTCTAGACTACAACTACATATTTGAGTCTAGCCGTGCGTTCTAATCTTGCACACGTACATATTCATAAACCACTTGCACACAGAAACCTGGGCAGCAAAAACTTTTGTATAATACACTTACATGTATGAATTAAAATATCTGGGCAAAGTTAAGTTTATGTATACACGCATTAAAGTGCAACAAGGTGACCTGAGCTTGATTTTTCAATACACTGCACTACGCATGCATAAAAATGAAGTTTACAAAATAGGTGATGGCCATAATTTCAAAGTAGCCAAACAAACTTGCACGCACAATGATATATGCATACTTCAAACTATGAAATGGTCTGGACCTAGTTTACATGCACACGCGTAACATGATAGCCCTATTTCGCCTGTCAAGATAAAATGCACGCACGCTAATTAAGTACAATCTTTGTGACCTAGACCAAAATTTTGTACTCTAGGGAAAGAAAGTGAAAATGATAATCTGACAATTTTATAAGAAAATCTGCTTTAGGACTAGCAGCCGAAAATGATCATATGACTTCTGGTATTATATCAGATGCGGTGAATGCAAATGGTGCTAGCATTTCGATAGATCAATCCGTTAGTAAAACTGCTTATGATATTGTATCGAAAATAGCTTTTGGCTTTGAGTAACTGTGCGAAAAATGAAGTAAACTAAAGGTTTCCTCTGTGTTCGTGCGTTACTATACTTGCAAAGCTACAACTATGTTTGAATTGAAATGACCTGCAACCTGATATTTAATACTACTAGCACACAAATGAAGACACTTGTCTGTACATAAATTTCGTATGTTTCAGAGTTGTTCCAATCGTGTATTACTTGCATACACGAGTATAAATTGCAAAATAAAGGTAGCATCTTTGCACAAAGATGATGAAGTAAGAAGAATAAATTAGAAACGTGAGATTTTCACTCACCAATTATTTGTTTCCAAATCAGATAGCTACTAGGAACAATTGGAACAAAAATTCTGAACCGCCATTAATATCTGCAGAGCTACTGGAAGTTTTTTTAAACAAAATGAAGGATGTAGCTTTTTTTTCTTTACTTTTTCCCAACCGTGTATAAGTCAAAGAAAATCTGCGCTGGCCAAAATTTGTACAAATGCATTTATGAGAGAAACGTGCATCGGTGGGGAAAAAAGGACATGTTGTAGATAAATAATGATAGCAGCCAAAAAGGTTTCAATATTTGCTTTAGGATAAGTGACAGCAAGGCAAAAAAGAAAAATGTTACACTTTGTCTACGATTGGACCCATTCTCTTATACTCACGTGAAGGCTGGGTTTACACTTAATTTCTACCTGACTTTGCAAATGAATTTGCTTTTAAATTAAATGATAATAGAAAAGATTGTTCCAACATGATTTAGAGTTGGCTATTCATTATTCATGTGAAGGCCAATGCTGTACATTTCAAACATGCACCACCTAGAAGTATTAAATTGACTTATAAATGAATTGCATTGCAAATTCTTCCTTTTTTTTAAAATTCAATTTAAAATTTCTATTTTAATTTTTTTATTTCGACGGTAATTCAAAATCACGGTTGTTACAAAGAATATGATATGAAGACACACACGCAGTCCCACCAAAAAATAATTAACAATAGACTATTTTACATGAGTCACAATAACAGTTTTCCATGCACACCAATATACACAGTTTGCATCTCTTTGTATATTTAAGCTTATGGTGTGAAATTTTGATGCTAAAGATCAAGTGGTTTTATTTAACTAAAAGGAATATTGATGTACATGGATGCCTGGTGGTAAATTTGGAAATGTGGAACTTTTATTACATAGCACTAGATGACAAACCAAACAAACCAACAACAGAATCAAGGCAAATGTTGTTTGAATAAATAGACACAGCATGGCAAAGGACATATATGAGCAGATAGTTGTTCTAATTTCAGTTAGTGGACAATAACCATACTCATCTCAATAAATCAAAGACGAATAACCAAAGATTCAACAATAGTTTTATCAATAATTTCAGCTAATTATGATGTTTTGCTAATTAGTAAATGAAGTTTTGGTAACCATGAAAACAAAATATTTTACCAATATGTTATAAACAAAACAAAGCTCTACAAATTCCTACTCAAAAATAAATTTGTTTCACCTATTAAGAGATTCTTTTACAGATAAAAGATTGTGAAACGAAAAATAATAGGATGGTTTACTACCGATATCATTTAGTAAGTTAATGTCCGGCAAACATAATGAGTAAATCAAATTTCAAACATAAAATTAATTAAAAACTATTATATTCGAACCATTCATAAGGAATAAAAATAAAAATAGACCTCAATAAATGAGAAAAAGAAAACAGTAGTATACCTAGTCTCCTTAGTAAAACACGCAATCCAGGTAAGTTCTTTACTTAAAAATAATAAATAATTTTACCTACTATAAGCCAATATAGATAGAAATGCCTCGGCTGTAATGACCCTTATTTTCGAAAAGAAGAAAATTCAAATTTTAGAACTTAATACAGTAAGAAATTAAAATTTTATGATTTTAAATAAAATTTACTTTGAATTTTAACATCTGACTTTGATTTAATAAAGTGACAACTATTTTATGTGATTTCAAACATATGGCTTAATAAAAGTTTAATTGGATAGATTTAATATTATGTAAAGCATGAAATCAGTTTATAATTAACTAGAATTGGGTTTTAATTGTAAATTTATTTCTATTCTATTTGTAAACAATAAATGTATAATTATGTATTCAAACTTATTTAAACTTTAGTCTTGATTTTCGCTCATCTTATATATCAACCTATTGAAATTAATTTCTTAATAAAATTTAGTATAATTGGATTTTACATAAAAGGAAAGAAATATAAATTTTAATTTTATAAGACTTAATTAGTTAAACGATTCAGGAATTGAGAAGATAAAGTTGAATTAACTGAAATTGTATTTAATTAAGAACTCAACTAAATTTAATCGAATTTAAACAATTGAAGTTTGGTGAAATTATCAATAATAATAAAATATAAATATAAATTTAGTTTTTTTATTTGTATGTCATTGATACTATTTAAGCAAGTTAATTTATAACTCTTATATGTAAACAACAATTCTACAAATGTATTTAAGTTACTGTAAAAAAAGATTTCAATTGTTTTAATTATCTTATGTGTAAACAACAATTCTATAAATGTATTTAACTTACTCTAAAAAGATTTCAATTGTTTTAATTATCTATCCATTAATTATGTTCCGTTTTAAATACTAATGTTGAAATATATTGTTGTTAATTTAACTTGGAATCTTTAAATGAAAGGGAAAGAGAATTTAACTGAAATTAATGATGTTTAATGAAAGAAATGTATGTTTCTTAGGATCAGCTTTAAAGTGTAATTTTGAAATTAATTACATTTATGTCGATTTGGAATCTTTCAATTTTATAAAGGCAAAAAAAGAAATACATTAATTGTAATTAATGGATTTAATGAAAGAAACAAATAAATTTAAACTAAGTAATAAATAATGTTGTAAAAAGGCAATAATTATACGTTTTAAATTGGTACGTTTATTCCGTTCTTGTTTAATTTATTTGGCGCTATAAATGGTACATTATTTCCTGATATATTCTTTAGCATATTTTCTAAATAAATAAGAAACGAATAGATTTAAAAATTACGTTACTTTGTTAATTATTTTGGGCGTACGTTTCATTTTAATTATGGCATCTACTATACGCACTCTTTGACTTCATATCTTAGCTGTTAAAAATCAATCAACGGTTGTAACAACCCGCATATTTATCGGTTGTATATTTAAATATTTTATTTAAACATAACGTCGTTTGTCGGATTATAGTCCAAAAATCTACTTTCTGCAAACGGTCGAATTGGGACTCAAGGCCACCTCCATTGAGTCTAAAATGGCGTTTGCGATCTTTTTGAGTATAAGCTTTGATATGTTTGGAGTATGTTGAATTTTGCTACTTTTTCTGGTTGGGTTTTGGGTTTGGGTTCAGCCCACTAGCTAACTTAATAACTCAGCCCTCTCCTCTCCATTCGCTCATTCCCACTCCTCAAACTCAAGCTCCAATTGAAAATGGTGGAAAGGAAAGGGAATTAGAAACTCCAAGCCCTAGTTTCTCTTGCTAGCTCAAATTCTTGCTCCAAAATCAAAGAGAAGCTATTGGTAAGCCTTCTCTTCATCTTCTCCAACTCTTCTCCTCTTCAATTTCAGAAAGTTTCCTAAACCTAATTTGGGAAATATATGTTTTATTCTTAGATTGAAGCTTGTAGAGTTGAAGTGAAGAGTAGTTAGTCTCCTTCTTGTGTTTGAGCTTCTTCTTCTTCGTTTTTGAGATAAAAGGTGAGTTTTGAACTCACATCTAATTCTCTTGATATTATTGATGTAAGGTGAGATTTTTATTTCTCATCTATGCTTATATCTATCTTTGATTGTTGGGTATGAATTCCTAACACTTGTTCATGTGCACTTGCTTTTGATTTGGATTGAATTGGTGAATATCCAATTTTTTAGTGTTTTGGGTTCAAATCTTTAAAGATCCTAACTTTGATGTTTGAGCATGTTTTTGGTGGCGAATCGGAGAGCTAATGGAGCTGGGGTATCTATTGGCTAAGGCTCCTTAGGTTCATTGCTCGACCGATTGCGTTTTGGAAGAGTTGGCAATTCGATGAGAAAGGGCAGGAACTGCAGAAATTTGCAGTTCGGACGACCGAGCCCTGCAGCCGGTCGACCGATCTGCTACTCCGAGCAATTTTTCTGCTTCTGGCCAGCCGACCGAGCCCTGTAGTCCGGTCGACCGACCTGCTCCTATTTTTCTGTTTTGCCTAAATTTGCTCATTTTGATTGATTTTCTAAATTTTATCTATTCAAGTTGGTTTTTAGTGGTTGTTATTGCATCTTTGGCTTTATAACTTATTTTAACTTCATTCACGGGTTTTTATAAAATAATCCCTTCAAAATTGCATCAAAAGCTCGTTTCTCCAATTTATAAATTCTATTTAAAACACACACGGTTTTGCACTCCGAGCGAAGTGGGAGGAGAATCAAATGATTAGATAAAACGCGTGCAATGAACACGTGCGTTCATCTTCTCAGTTAATTCCTAATCTATTCGTTTGAACGTTTTGACCTTTGTGTTTGGTTTACCGATGAGATGACGTAAACTTTTTACTGCTTTGAGTGTGAAATTAACTAACGGATAGTAAACCGTTTAGTGCGAACGGGTGGTTATGGGACTCACGTTACCACTTTTCGGATTCCTTTCTGGGAGTTTGTGACACATGTTACCTTTGGGATAGTGTCTTCGTACTGTCTCCTTCTGGCTTGTTGCCTTTAATATCGCTTTTGGAGCTGGTCCTTTGCCCCGGCTCGAGAGATATTTGGGGTTGTTGGTTACCTTTAGTATTGCTTTCGGAGTGGTTTTTCTTCACCACCGCTCGAGAGATATCGGAGTGGTTTCTTCACCACCGCTCGAGTGATATTGGAGTAGTTTCTTTACCACCACTCATGAGATATTTAGGTTTGTTGCAATTAGGATTTTCTGATGTTTCATTGATATGTATATTCCCTAGGTATTGCCCTTCGGTGTTGGTCTTTTTGAGCCAAACGATATGTAGCGATTGCCTTGTGGAACTTGTGTTACCTTCATTGGTATTTGTTAATTGCCTTTATGGCTTGTTTTGGGATATTCCTATCCTTTGTTTCTCTGAGTTGCCGATGATATGAGGCTTGTTATGATATGATTCATCTTTTGTTAGATGATTGTGTTATCTCTTTTAGATATATTTGTTATACATTGTGACCTTGCAGGTTATTGTTGTTCAGTTTATCTAACTGATTTGTTTAGCTAGACTGACCCGTGTATTTTATACTCGGGTCAGACCGAGATGTTTCAGGTTAGGTGCTTTTGGACTTAGCCTATTTTGCTTCCGCATGGACTATTCAGCTTGTTCCTATTTGTTAAAGCTTTTCGTGTAGTCCTCTTTGTTGTAACTCTGATATATGTATTCTTTTGGATTTGCCTGTTTATTGTGGTTTGCTATACCACTTGACATGTATTAGTTTGTATACTCGGTTATGTATCTGTATATGTGTATATGATGATCTACTATTCTGTGATGTATATTACATTTGAGTTGTTATATTCTATTCTAATAGATCCTCCAACCACCTATGGTTTTTTTTAAGTATTCATTGGGTATGTCGACCTGCTTGGTATGTCTATTGTCGATGTATTCAATAGATAGTTAGAGCAAGGCTATAGATGGTCGCTCCTAACCAGCCTTATTCTCCGTGTTAGTTGACGGCATTACCCTGTAGTGTACTTGGCTAGCGTGGGTATAAAGGTGGGGCGTCACAATGGCCGTTCAAATATGTTTTCCTGACTTACAAATTGTTAGGGATGAGGATTAAGGATCTTAAGGCAGAAATAACACTAGAGGGGGGATGAATAGTGTTTTAAAGAATATATGAACTATATATATGACTAAATTAAAACTTTCAACACAAACCTAAACAGAATTCTAACACAGAATGATCACAGAACATATAACAAATGCAAATAGTAAAGTAAAGCAAGTAAAAGGAAAGAACACACCGGATTTTATACTGGTTCGGAATCCTCCTACATCCAGTTCTGCACCAAGGCAATATCCTTGTACAGATTTTCATAAGCCAATATCCAAATTACAACCCTAAATTTCTAAGGCCTTGAGGAACCCTCCTATCTCCGAGTCTGGGGTAAACTCTCTTGATTTACGGGACACAAGATCACCCTAATACTTCTTAATAACAATCCTTTTGAATGGATAGACTCTATGGACTTTTTGAATACAAATTAATCCTATAACTCTGAATAGCACTTTGATCTTTAGTAGAATGATGGAGAATCAAATAGAGAGAGTATCTAAATGATTTCCTATTGAGAATTTGGCAGAATGATGGCATGATCTTTAAAATATGAAGTTTTATGGATATGGAATGGTGGAGAAGAAAGAGTGAAGAAAATAAGAAAGTAGTTGTTAAAAAAAATTCGTTTTGGAAGCCTTTATATAGATGCACAACAGTCATAACCATTGGCGAAAGGTTTTCGAACGAATGAACACTTCTTTTGAAAACTGAATTCTGAATCCAACTGTCACCATGTCGACATGGGGTATCCCTTGTAAAGACAATTGAATTTAAAACAAGTTGAAACTTCTCTGAAGCAAAGTAAAGTGTTTGAACAATATTTTGAGATAGAGAATGAATATAAAACATTATTTTAAATATATATATAATTGATATAAACCGTCAATTATATAAATAATATTTAAAATCAGAATAAGTTTTGATGTTTTAAAAATAGAAGTTTTTAAAATCAGAATAGAGGAATATTTCAAGGCTAAAACAAAGTTTAAAATATTTTTGAAAACATGATTTTGAAAGCTAAAACATTTTGAAAAATCTATTCAAACTGAAATTGCAAGAACCTTCCTACAGAGCTCCTCCATAGGACTCGAGAACTTGTATAAAGTAGTTTAAATGATTTTGATTTTCGTGGGTTTGTAAGCCACTTGTCGTAGGTTTGTAAGCTACTTGTCGTGGGTTTGTAAGCCACTGGTTTCGATAGAAATTGGGTTCCATCCCAAAAGAAAATTGGAAGAAAGATGAGAGTGCTATTATGAAGTTTTAACAAAATAATAGACACTTATCTTGAGATCTTGAAATCTTGATTCTCTAGAGTCTTAAATCTTGAATCTCTAATCTTCATCTTGATGCTTGAGTCTTTATACTGATCAGTCTTCGATGATACGTGCATATACTTCCTATATATATATATATATATATATGGAAATGTTAGTGTATATTTTATAAAGTAAAGTATAATAACTATATAAGGTTGTTGTCATCAAAACATCAACTCAGATCCTAACAATCTCCCCCTTTTTGATGATGACAACCTTTATTTATAAAATATTCTTACCATACCATAACTCCCCCTTACTCCGTGATTTCTTCTTAAAACTACAACTCCCCCTTACTCCATGACCCCCTCTTACACCAAGCACATATATTTTTATAACTTTCTCTCCCTTTGTCATCAACAAAAACTATTAACTACTTAAGAATTCAAGAATGATTAGTATGAACAAATAATATGTATAGAACAAGCATGAAACAATGAGTAGAAGTGAACACATTTTAGTTATTACAACATATATAAGAACATACATAAACACGAACAAACAAAACAATTTTAAAAAAAAGAATAAAATGAAAGTAAGCTTTAATGGCGATCCTTAACTATAGGAGACTTATGAATCGAACAATTGGGGTAGTGGAGACAAAAGTTTCCACGTTGTTCAATTATGTTTCCATTAGTATCAACAAGGATCTCACCAACGCAAATAGCGCTCTCGTCCGTATTCATAGGGACTTCGGGTTGAGGTAAAGGTTGATCTTCCTCTTGGTCTTCTTGTGGTTCTTCTTCCTCGGATTCCATGGCTTGTGAAGAGTCTTCAATATTAATAGGATTTGTACGGTTATCCATAAGGAATTTTTGTACATTCCTAATAATATTCCCTTGCCTTTGATGTTCTCTAGCCATCCTAAGTTGACTTACTTGAATTTCAGTCATCAATTGAAGGATATCTTTCATCTTCTCTTGCAATTTGATCACTCGAGCGTGCGTAGTTCATTGAAATGGACCAGAATGAGGAGATGTGGGTGAAGTGGGTTCATTAGTAGAAGAGGAGGCCATTATTTTATTGTTTCAGAAGTTATTTACAGAGAATATAGTGAAGAAAGAGGAGAGAAAATGAAATAAATAGATAAATAACCAAATAATTAACTTCGGAGGGAAATTCAATTTTCAAATTTTTGTTGGGTATGTCGACATCATGAGATGGGTCATGTCGACGTGTTCTTCAAAAAAAATGTAATTTTTATTTTGAATGTTTATTGATTATTATATTATATTATTTTATATTTCAGATTTTGAACAAATACCTAATTCTCTTCTAAATTTAGTAAAATTCTGTTCGGTTAATGGTTTGGTTAATATATCAGCAATTTGTTTTTCAGTATTTATATAATCTAGAGTTATTATTTCTTTAGTTATATTATCTCTAAGAAAATGATGTCTTATATCAATATGTTTAGTTCTAGCATGATGAGTTGGATTTTTAGATAGATTTATTGCACTAGTATTATCACAATATATTGGTGATTTAATTATGTTAATTCCAAAATCTTTTAAAGTTTGTTGCATATATATGACTTGTGAACAGGCCAGAGCAGCAGATATATACTTTGCTTCAGTTGTTGACAAGGAAACAGTATTTTGTTTCTTGCTGAACCAGGAAACCAGTGAATGTCCTAGAAAGTGACAAGTTCTACTTGTACTCTTTCGGTCTGATTTACAACTAGCATATTCAGCATCACAATATGATATTAAATCAAAAGTATTATTTTTAGAATAAAATAAACCATAATCTAAAGTGTATTTTACATATCTTAAAATTCTTTTAACAGCTTTTAAGTGAGTTTCTTTAGGTTGTGATTGGTATCTTGCACAGAGACAAACACTATGCATAATATCAGGACGACTCGTTGTTATATAGAGTAGCAAGCCAATCATTCCCCTATATAAAGTTTGATTAATATCTTTCGATTTATCTTCTTTACTTAAACCTACATTTGTTGACATTGGAGTTGGTTTCCCACTAGAGGTGCTTAAACCAAATTTATTGTTAAGTCTTTGGCATATTTTTCTTGACTTATGAAGATTCCATTTTCTAGTTGTTTAGTTTGAAGCCCTAAGAAGAAACTTAATTCTCCCATGTCACTCATTTCAAATTCTTTAGTCATTATATCTGAAAATTCTTTATTCGTTATATTATTAGTTGATCCAAAGATTATATCATCTACATATATTTGAACCAGTTGAATATCTTGATTATTTCTTTTAATAAAAAGTGTTGTATCTACTTTACCAATTTCAAAACCGAATTGAAGTAAATAAGATCTTAGTCTTTCATACCAGGCTCTAGGACCTTGCTTTAGACCATATAGAACTTTCTTTAACTTGTATACATGGTTTGGAAATTTATTATCTTCAAAAAGTGGAGGTTGTTCAACATAAACATCTTCTTTTACAAAACCATTTAGAAAAGCACTTTTAACATCCATTTGATACAATTTGAAAATATTATAATTAGCGAAAGCAAATAGAATTCTTATAGCTTCTAATCTTGCTACGGGGGCAAAGGTTTCACCATAGTCAATTCCTTCTTCTTGACAATAACCTTGCGCGACTAAACGAGCTTTATTTCTTACGACCTCACCGAGTTCATTCATTTTATTTTTATAAACCCATTTAGTTCCAATTATACCTTTATCCTCAGGTTTAGGAACAAGTTCCCATACATCATTTCTGGTAAATTGATTCAATTCTTCTTGCATAGCAAGAATCCATGAAATCATCAGACGATGCTTTCTTTGGATTTTTAGGTTTAATTGTTGATATAAAGGCTACATTACTCATACTACTTAATTGATTTCTAGTTCTTACTACAGATTCAATATTTCCTAAAACATTTTCTATAGGATGATCTTTTGATATTTTAAATCTCTTATTAGGTTGATTTATTTCACTAATAGTTTCATTAGATTGATTTAAATTTATAAAATCTTCTTCATCATCTACTTGTACAATATCTTTAAGATTTTCATCAAAAGATACATGCATAGTTTCTTCAATAGTATTAGTTTTTAAATTAAAAATTCTAAATGCTTTGCTTCTATTAGAATAACCAATAAAGAATCCTTTATCAGCTTTTGGTTCAAATTTATCTAAATTATCTTTTGTATTAAGTATAAAACATTTACTCCCAAAGACTTTAAAATAAGCAACTATAGGTTTCTTATAAAGTAATTCATATGGAGTTTTATTTGTTAATGGTCTAATTAAAATTCTATTTAATATATAACAAGCTGTAGCAACTACTTCAGCCCAAAAATGTTTAGGTAAATTACTATCAGAAAGCATTGTACGAGCACACTCTTGAATCGTTCTATTCTTACGTTCTACTACTCCGTTTTGTTGTGAAGTTCTTGGAAATGAAAAGTTGTGAGTAATTCCCTTTTGAGTACAGAAATTCTCAAAATTTTCATTTTCTAATCCACCACCGTGATCACTTCGAATAGTTTTAATTTTGAAAGAATGTTGCTTTTGAATTCTTTTAGAAAAGTTTTTTAATATTTCAAAAGCATCACTTTTATGTTTTAAAAAGATTGTCCAAGTATATCTTGAATAATCATCGACTATAACAAAAACATATTTACTATGGTTAATTGATTGAACTTGAGATGGACCAAATAAATCTAAATGAAGTAATTCTAGAGGACTAGAAGTAGAAATAGCATCTTTTAATTTAAATAAACTTTTCTTAAGTTTTCCTAATTGACAAGCATCACAAATACTATCTACTTTAAAGTTTAACTTGGGTAGACCTATAACTAAGTCAAGTTTTGATATCCTAGATAATAATTTGAAATTCAAATGGCCAAATCTTTTATGCCAAATCCAAGGGTCGCTTGTATTAGCCAAAAGACATAGATTATCATTTGAAATTTTCATACTAAGGATATAAATATTTTTCTTCCTAATACCTTCAAAAATTATATCAGACTTATCATCTCCAATGTGACATTTATCTTTTCCAAATTTATTTTTAAAATCTTTATCGCAAAGTTGACTTATACTAAGCAGATTATGTTTTAAGTTCCTAACTAATAAAACATCAGAAATAAGTAAAGTTTAGAGTTACCGACATTGCCGACGCCAACCACATATCCTTTAGAGTTGTCACCAAAATTGACTAATCCACCATCTTGATAAGTAATGTCCTTGAGTATCTCGGGATTTCCAGTCATGTGCCTCGAACAGCCACTATCAAGTATCCATTTATCTTTCTCAATTTGCACAGTTTGTCCATTGGGTGTTGATTCGTCAAAAGCCATATAACATGTCTGTCCCTGCATAACACACCAATTCGGTAGATAACTTGATTTTTCAAAATAACTATATGCAGACTTATGATACTTTGATGAAATGCATAGATTCAAAACGGTTTTAGCACAATTTTCCAAAAATGCCATTTTTATATTTTTCAAGTTTCAGATTATGAAAACAATGAAAACCAATGCTCTGATACCAATTGTTAGGGATGCAGATTAAGGATCTTAAGGCAGAAATAACACTAGAGGGGGGTGAATAGTGTTTTAAAGAATATTTGAACTATATGACTAAATTAAAACTTTCAACACAAATCTAAACAGAATTCTAACACAGAATGATCACAGAACATATAACAAATGCAAATAGTAAAGTAAAGCAAGCAAAAGGAAAGAACACACCGGATTTTATACTGGTTCAGAATCCTCCAACATCCAGTCATGCACCAAGGCAATATCCTCGTATAGATTTTTATAAGCCAATATCCAAATTACAACCCTCAATTTTTAAGGCCTTGAGGAACCCTCCTATCTCTGAGTCTGGGGTAAACTCTCTTGATTTACGGGACACAAGATAACCCTAATACTTCTTAATAACAATCCTATTGAATGGATAGACTTTATGGACTTTTTGAATACAAATTAATCCTATAACTCTGAATAGCACTTTGATCTTTAGTAGAATGATGGAGAATCAAATAGAGAGAGTATCTAAATGATTTCTTATTGAGAATTTGGCAGAATGATGGCACGATCTTGAAAATATGAAGTTTTATGGATATGGAATGGTGGAGAAGAAAGAGCGAAGAAAATAAGAAAGTAGTTGTTAAAAAAAATTCGTTTTGGAAGCCTTTATATAGATGCACAACAGTCATAACCATTGGCGAAAGGTTTTCGAACGAGTGGACACTTCTTTTGAAAATTGAATTTTGAACCCAACTGTCACCATGTCGACATGGGGTATCCCCTTATGTCGACATCCCTTAGTTCAAAATTATAGAGATGTTGTTTTGTAAAAACAATTGAATTTAAAACAAGTTGAAACTTCTCTGAAGCAAAGTAAAGTGTTTAAACAATATTTTGAGATAAAGAATGAATATAAAACATTATTTTAAATATATATATATAATTGATATAGACCGTCACTTATATAAGTAATATTTAAAATCAGAATAAGTTTTGATGTTTTAAAAATAGAAGTTTTTAAAACCAGAATAGAGGAATATTTCAAGGCTAAAACAAAGTTTGAAAATATTTTTGAAAACATGATTTTGAAAGCTAAAACATTTTGAAAACAGATTTAAAAACATTTTGAAAAATCTATTCAAACTGAAATTGCAAGAACCTTCCTACAGAGCTCCTCCATAGGACTCGAGAACTTGTATAAAGTAGTTTAAATGATTTTGATTTTCGTGGGTTTGTAAGCCACTTGTCGTAGGTTTGTAAGCTACTTGTCGTGGGTTTGTAAGCCACTGGTTTCGATAGAAATTGGGTTCCATCCCAAAAGAAAATTGGAAGAAAGATGAGAGTGCTATTATGAAGTTTTAACAAAATACTAGACACTTATCTTGAGATCTTGAAATCTTGATTCACTAGAGTCTTGAATCTTGAATCTCTAATCTTCATCTTGATGCTTGAGTCTTTATACTGATCAGTCTTCGATGATACCTTCATATACTTCCTATATACATATATATATGGAAATGTTAGTATATATTTTATAAAGTAAAGTATAATAACTATATAAGGTTGTTGTCATCAAAACATCATCAACTCAGTTCCTAACACAAATCACGTGTAAAACTTTCCACTTTCATTTGCGTCTCCGTATTTAATAGGAATATAATCTTTGATTTACATTAGCTATTTCAAAATCTTTTGTTTCTTTCCATTTGCTTCTGTATATTTAATAGAAATGAATGCCTAAATTTCTCTTGCCACTTTAAACAAAATTTCTTGCCTTTCTCCCACTTAATCAACGCAAGCTTCCCTAATAAATATTCAAACCCCACATACACAAACACCCACCACATATTATTTAGTCTTCATCTCCTTTGTTGCATGTGAAGCTTCTCCTGTGGGTAAATGGTTGCACTTATTTTTTTCTTTTTTTTTTTCTTTTTTTTTTCTTCTTGTATTTTTTTTTGTTTCCATTGTATCACTCCATTAAGTGCTCGGCTCTTCACCACCACGACAGGCCTGCGCCCCTCCACCACCACCACTTTCGGCCTTGCTTCTCTCTTTTATTTAAAGGTATATATATCCATAAGTGTATATAAATCTGTTATCTGATCTTGCTTAAATAGGTTTGTTTTTTTATATCTATAAGTTATAGTACGAACAGTATAGTTATATATACGTTGATTTTTAATGTGTACGTGTGTTTTAAAAATAAAAAATTAAATTAAATTAAATTAAATTAAAGTGAAATAGAATATAGGTAGGTATAAGTTTTATATGATCCTACAAATCTATTAGTTACATTGTTTTATAAGTTTGCTTAAGCTATAAAATTTGTATTAGCAGCATATAGTTATATAGTGCATGCATATATAGGCTTACAACATAATATGAAAAGCTTACAGTATATTTTGTTATGCATATAGAATCAAGTATGTAAATCAAATAACCTATTATTTGTATAATAATATAAGTTAAGTGTTTAGTAAAGTTGTTAACATGGGTTCAACCTGTTGTGTATATTTTAGCTTATTTAGAAATATATTTGTTTAAGTATCTATTTGTGTTAGGCAGCATATCTATAAGTATTATATAAAGTATATTATATTTTTTTCAAAAACGTTGATTTTAGATATATATTTAATTTAATATGTGTTTAAAATTTTTGAATTTATATACAAATTATTTTAATATATAAATTATTTAAAGTATTTTAATATGTACTATTTTCAACATCTAAACTGTTTAGGTGTTTTAAATGTAAACAATGATTTTTATTTCAACATTTGTCTTAAAAAATTAATATTGATCATGGGAAGATAATATATATATTGTTGCATATGGATTTGTATTTGTTTGCATATATGTTGGGTCGGCTTTCAAACTTATACTAGTGTTAGCGTTTAAGATGGATTTAAGGAAATTTTAAGGAAATGTATGAATTTTATAAACATTGTATATTGAGTTTTGTTTAAATTAAAGAAATTTGGACATGATATGGATTTGAAAATGTATGTTTGAAATTATTTTAGAAACAAATAATAATAAATAAAATGAAATAGTTCCGTTATATCAAAACTAATTCAATCGTTCTCATCGATTTTCCATTATCAGCCTTGTCCGTCGTGCCTGTTTTCTACATCAAAACATATCCATCTAGCGTTGCTTTGGATTTAGTAGCTCATTTCTGTGTCGAATCACTCTAGCCTCGAAAAGTGAGCAATCAGTCATGATTAACATTCTTATATTTATTAAATTTGATTTCAATTGAAACGACATTTGAAATAGGCTGTTGTTAGTTATTTAAATTGTTATATATGCTATTATCTGTAACTATTCACCTGTGGGATATGACACCATATCCTGTTGTTTATATTATATTGTTATTGATGATATATACGTGCTGTTATATTTTATATTATCTGTTATCACTCTGCAAGTTCCCTGCTAGTATAGAATTCACTATGGGTTGAAATGATACATACCCGAACGAACTACAGAATATGAGAAAATCGTTATGGGTTGAAATGATAGACCCAAGCGATTTTCATTTTGAATTGAATTTGGGATTGCGGGTCGAAAGGATATCTACCCGTATATATTTAAATTACGAAGTGAAATAATAAATATTCGTATCGCTTGACCATAGGATAGGAAATTATATACAGACACCGTTGGTCCAATATAAATGCTTTGAAAATAATTTATATGGTTTTGGCAAGAAAAATATAGTTTTAATAAAGACTGATTCTTAGAATATTATATGTATAAAAATGAAAATTTTATGTATAAACCTAATAATAATATTTAATCTAATTGAGATTGATTTAATACGTATAATATGTTTAAGGATTCGTTTAAATTTATATTTCAAAATAGATTTGGTAAAATTTTGAATAAGTTAAGGTTGAGAAAATAAAGTTGAATTAATTGGAAATGGTATTTAATTAAGAATTATATTCAATTAAATCGATTTGAAACTACTGAATTCGGGACTTAAGATATGATTTTATAACTTGGTTTTGGTAAAAGGGATTAAATTGATATTTTAAGTTTAAATAAATTTAAGGAAATATTCTGTAAAATGTGATCTAAGGCTACTTAAATGATATTGAACTTGTTAAGTGGATATTTCCTGACTAAATAATAATGAAGCTAAATCAAGGTCTATATGAAACTGTTAGATTTGACTTTGAAAATGTTGAATATTAAAGCTTTGAATATATCGAAGGTTTAAATGGTTATTGAGAACTGAATTGAATTAATGAATTGAGCTTTGAATAAATGGAAATTTGGAATTTGAGTTGATTGGAATCAATTTGTGTAGTTGAGGAAATTTCAAATACTTTGTTTTATAAATTATTTAATATATATACTATTTTGGAAAATAGATATATTTGAAAGGGAAATGATATTTTGGTTTTGAAGTATAAATTAATTTGAATGACCACGGTGTTATAGTGTATATTTCCACCTTGTACATAATTCTGCAGATCCTTAGAGGATGGTTATCCCAAACATCCTTTGAGTTACTTGTATTCCAGTTGATATTTCACTTGAGTTGGATTTATTGATATAAGAATGTTAATCCTGACTCAAGTGTTTTGTATTTTGCTTTACGCTCGGGTCATATAGAGTGATACAGCTTTTGAGACTCACCTTCGAAGTTTGGAGCTTCGTTTGGGGATCCAACTATCGATTCCGCTTTCAACCCTTCCAGTTGATTGGTTCAGAGAAGTCATCTGCTCGTACTAGAGACTTCACTACATCTGAGATATTCTGTTGTATTTTATTTCTATCTCTGATGTTTATATAGTAGCTTCATGAACTACTATTTATCTATTCCGCTGCATTATATTAATTTGTGTCTGTGATCTGTGATTATTTATTTACTGTTTATGCTGAGTATTGCCAAAATTTTATTTACAACGCGATATTTTGAGCGATTCAAGTCCGACATGTGTGGATGCGAATGTTTGACAATACTGGGTCGTTACAGTTGGTATCAGAGCTTTGGCTCTAGGCAAACTTAGCATATATAATAAATTTATTTACAAAATCACTTTCATTCGAGCTTGAATCTCTTCCTATTTGATTCGGTTCCTTTTAATTTTGAAACATTCCCCTCGGTTCCAAATCCATTCATGTCTTTCCCTATTCGTGTTTTCTAAATTTTAGAGTATCCCATAGCCCCACTGAAAGATTTATAAACGGATGAAACTCCTTTACAAGCATCGATTCACCGAAGATTTATATATCCTCGGTTTAGATGCTGCTATCTCTGGTTATGTCTGACGATCGAATGTCGATTTGCCTTGGAATTCCACATCGATCATATTCCTAAAGTCACGGTTGACCCGATTAAGGTTGCCCGCGATTTATAGAAGTATATCCATCTTCTATTTTGTAATTTAATTATCTCATGTTCGATCGAGTCTATCTTCGGATCAGGATTCTATTGATTAGAGTTCCTCTAATTTAAATCTCTATCTCTGTTTTGATATCCATTCTTGAATCATCCTTTAAAAATCGGGTTTTTTTGTATTTTGAAATTTTGAAGATTATATAAGAAATGGATTTATATAAAAATGATTTATAACTAAAGGGTTTTAATTTGAAATTTGAGAGATTGAATTCCAGTGTTTTGAAATTGGTTTTAAGATTTTTGAAAATATATAATAATATGATTTGAAAGTATTTCTGAATAAGAAGTGTTTCAAATGACTCAAACGAGTTCCAACGATTTCAAAGAAATTTCAAAGAAGTTTTAAGAAAATAGAAGTCCAGAGCTCACTTATGTCGTTGGAAAATAATTTCGGTGATGAGTGCACGCATCATTGACATTGATTTTCGAGTTTCAGAGTTGGGAAGAGGCCACTCTAATAGCTTTGCTATGCGAGTGATTTTGTGAAACCAAATTTTGATTTCAAGTGCCGAATTATGATTTGATATTCGAAAGATGTATGTATTTATACTTGAAATGATTTGAAGTGAACCAGTGTTCAGTCCTCGAGTTTCGGATTTGATTTGGCATAATCCTATCTATTGAAATTGATTTACTGATTTGTTGGTGATTTCCTACTCATGGATTGAAAATATGATTCCTTCGACTATTTTGAAGGTTCGAGCACTTCCAAATCAAGGTTAACTTTTCAAAAATAAGTAATTTTGGAAAGTATAAAGTATTTGATAAGTATATAAGATTAGTTTTGTATGTTTTAATATGATTTAAATAAGTTGAAACTTCTTTGTTAAGTAAATTAATAAGACTATTTTGAATTATACTAGTAGGAAATATAGATTTGAAATGTTTTGAATAATGTATAGATATATATATATAAAATAATAATCTTTCCAATGCTAAATTGAAATAAATAGTTTAAAGGTTTTAAAAGGGATGGTTTTAAAACTTAGTAACCATTTTGGGGTAAAAAATGATTTTGAAAAAAAATATTTGGTTCCGAAAATAGATTGAAATTTAAACCCAGTATTTACATGATGTTTTGGAAATGAATTTTGTTTGACCTAAATTATGTTGATTTGAAAATTTGAATTATGTGCTAAACTTATTATTTTGGAAACTTTGAAGCATAAGATATTTTATTTGGAAGAAATAATTTGGTGAAATCGGGTATGATTTTTGAAACTGAACTGATATTGAAATGAATTGAAATTGAGAACCTTGTTTTTCTAAATACTTGATTTAGGAGTTATCGAACTTATATAAAACTGATTTGTATAAGTATGAAGTTGATTCGAAAACTATTGATTTGGAAAGGTACTCAATTTGAAAAGTGAAATCTTATATTATTGAAATCTATATAAGTATGATATTTGAAAGTGATTTGAAAAGGAACTATATGATACATATTTTCGAACTAAAGATATGGAATGTGCCTTCTGCTTGATATCCGATTTGTGGCCACATCTTGGATTCGTTCTATCAATATTATTCTCTATGATTTTGGTTTTTCGGATGTGATACTCGAGTGTCCTACCATGGCGTAACCCATGGTTTTTCTTTTCTTGGCGCGACTGCATAGCGTAATTCGCCTGGCTGAGATGGCCCAGGGGTACGGATGTTTCTTGGGGGATTCAGGCGTGACCATTGTGCATCCTGTGATCTACGTAGGTCGTTTTTAGTAGCGAAATCCACAGGGCTGAGAAAGCTTACGGATACAAATGTTTCCTATAGGAGTCAGGCGTAACCTTTGTGTATCTGCGATCTACTAGTCATCATAGCGAAATTTGCAGGGATGAGAGAGCTTACGGATACGGATGTTTCCTGGGGGATTCAGGCGTAACCTTTGTGTATCTGCGATCCATGGTTGGACAAATGGTTTGGTTGATTTGTTTGGATTGTACTTTCCGTATCTGTTTTTAAAAGTTTTTCAAGTATTTTCACTAGGTGTTGAAACAAGTCTACTAAGTACTTGAAGAATTCTAGCTTTGCTCCTGATCAACGCATGGCCAGAGTCTACAAGAACGAGGATAAACTTGTTGAAACATCGAGTTATAGAAGTATTTTTGAAAGGAAAATTTGTTTCGATATAAAGGTATTTTATTGTAATGGTACTTCCAACAAAGAAAATTTTGTATTGGATTAACTATTCATGCCCGATACTATTCTTTTGAATCTACCTTATCTGCTTAGTTTATTTATTCACATATATTCTGTTTTCCGAATCTACCTCCTTTCCTTTTGAATATGTCCTTTTAAAATATTGTTTATTTATATACTTCATGGTTTAATAGAAAAATTTTAATGTTATAAATATTTTAGAAGTTATTAATTAAATAAAACATATTTAAAGTAAATGATTATTTGTTTATTAATAATATTTGAAAGGTATCTTGAGATAAAATTCATAAGCTTATGAATTATGGATTAATGTTTTCAATAGCTTCTTTGTAAATATAAGTAATGATGTAAATAATTGTTTTCAAATAGTTTTCATATATTTATAAAGGTGTTATTTAAACATATAAATGATATTTGTAGAGGAAGCAGGAAATTTTACAAAAGGGTTTTGAAAAGTATGAATATTTCAGGTAAAATTTATATAGTTTCAAATTAATTGTTAATTTTAACTTTCAATCTACTTTTATTTCTGGTTGTTCAATCTCCTACCTCCTTCCTTTTCGGGGACGAAAATTTTGAGTGGGAGAGAGTGTAACGACCCGTATTTTTGGAAAAGAAGAAAATTTAAATTTTAGAATTTAATACAGTAAAAAAATTAAAAATTTATGATTTTAAATAAAATTTACTTTGAATTTTAACATCTGACTTTGATTTAATAAAGTGACAACTATTTTATGTGATTTCAAACGTATGGTTTAATAAAAGTTTAATTGGATAAATTTAATATTATGTAAAGCATGAAATCAATTTATAATTAACTAGAATTGGGTTTGAATTGTAAATTAACTTTTATTCTATTTGTAAACAATAAATGTATAATTATGTATTCAAACTTATTTAAATTTTAGTCTTGATTTTCGCTCATCTTACATATCAACCTATTGAAATTAATTTGTTAATAAAATTTAGTATAATTGGATTTTACATAAAAGGAAAGAAGTATAAATTTTAATTTAATAAGACTTAATTAGTTAAATGATTCAGGAATTGAGAAGATAAAGTTGAATTAATTGAAATTGTATTTAATTAAGAACTCTACTAAATTTAATCGAATTTAAACTATTGAAGTTTGGTGAAATTATCAATGATAATAAAATATAAATATAAATTTTGTTGTTTGTATGTCATTGACACTATTTAGGCAATATGTAAACAACAATTCTACAAATGTATTTAAGTTACTGTAAAAAAAGATTTCAATTGTTTTAATTATCTTATGTGTAAACAACAATTCTATAAATTTATTTAAGTTACTGTAAAAAGATTTCAATTATTTTAATTATCTATCCATTAATTATGTTCCGTTTTAAATTCTAATGTTTAAATATATTGCCGTTAATTTAACTTGGAATCTTTGAATGAAAGGGAAAGAGAATTTAAAAGAAATTAATGATGTTTAATGAAAGAAATGTACGTTTGTTAGAATCCGCTTAAAAGTGTAATTTTGAAATTAATTACATTTATGTCGATTTGGAATCTTTCAATATTAAAAAGGCAAAAAAAGAAATACATTACTTGTAATTAATGGATTTAATGAAAGAAACGAATAAATTTAAATTAAGTAATAAATAATGTTGTAAAAAGGCAATAAATTATACGTTTTAAATTGGTACATTTATATCCGTTCTTGTTTAATTTATTTGGCGCTATAGATGGTACGTTATTTCCTGATATATTCTTTAGCATATTTTATAAATAAATAAGAAACGAATAGATTTAAAAATTACGTTACTTTGTTAATTATTTTGGGCGTACGTTTCGTTTTAATTATGACATCTCTTATACGCACTCTTTGACTTCACATCTTAGTTGTTAAAAATCAATCAGCAGCCGTTCAAATATGATTTCCTGCTTTACAAATCACGTGTAGAACTTTCCACTTTCATTTGGTCTCCGTATTTAATAGGAATATAATCTTTGATTTACACTGGCTGTTTTAAAATATTTTGTTTCATTCCATTTGCTTCTGTATATTTAATAGAAATGAATGCCTAAATTTTCTCTTGCCACTTTAAACAAAATTTCTTGCCTTTCCCCCACTTAATCAACGCAAGCTTCCCTAACAAATATTCAAACCCCACGTACACAAATACCCACTGCATATTATTTGGCCTTCATCTCCTCTCTTGCGTGTGAAGCTTCTCCTGTAGGTAAATGGCTGCACTTATTTTTTTCTTATTTTTTTTCCTTTTTTCCTTCTTCTTGTATTTTCTTTTGTTTCCATTGTTTCACTCCATCAAGTGCTCAGCTCTTCATCACCACGACAGGCCTGCGCCCCTCCACCACCACCACTTTCGGCCTTGATTCTCACTTATATTTAAAGGTATATATATCCATAAGTGTATATAAATCTGTTATCTGATCTTGCTTAAATATGTTTCTGTTTTATATCTATAAGTTTTTATATCTATAAGTTATAGTACGAACAACATAGTTATATATAAGTTGATTTTTATTGTGTACGTGTGTTTTAAAAATAAAAAATAAAATAAAATAAAATAAAATAAAAGTGAAATAGAATATAGGTAGGTATAAGTTTTATATGAGCCTGCAAATCTATTAGTTACATTGTTTTTATAAGTTTGCTTAAGCTATAAAAATTGTATTAGCAGCGTATAGTTATATAGTGCATGCATATATAGGCTTACAGCATAATATGAAAAGCTTGCAGTATATTTTGTTATGCATATAGAATCAGTATGTAAATCATATAACCTATTATTTGTATAATAATATAAGTTAAGTGTTTAGTAAAGTTGTTAACATGGGTTCAACCTGTTGTGTATATTTTAGCTTATTTAAAAATATATTTGTTTAAAGTATCTGTTTGTGTTAGGCAGCATATCTTTAAGTATCATATAAAGTATATTATATTTTTTTCAAAAACGACGATTTTAGATATATATTTAATTTAATATGTGTTTAAATTTTTTGAATTTATATACAAATTATTTTAATATATAAACTATTTAAAGTATTTTAATATATGTACTATTTTCAACATCTAAACTATTTAGGCGTTTTAAATGTAAACAATGATTTTTATTTCGACATTCGTCTTAAAATTTTAATATTGATTTCATGGAAAGACAATATATATATCGTTGCATATGGATTTGTATTTGTCTGCATATATGTTGGGTCGGTTTTCAAACTTTTATTAGTGTTAGCGTTTAAGATGGATTTAAGGAAATTTTAAGGAAATGTATGAATTTTATAAATATTGCATACTGAGTTTTGTTTAAATTAAAAAAAATTGGGACATGATATGGATTTGAAAATATATGTTTGAAATTATTTTACAAATAAATAATAATATATAAAATGAAATAGTTCCGTTATATCAAAACTAATTCAATCGTTCTCATCGATTTCGCATTATCAACCTTGTCCATCGTGCCTGTTTTCTACATCAAATCATATCCATCTAGCGTTGCTTTGGATTTAGTAGCTCATTTCTGTGTTGAATCTCTCTAGCCTCAAAAGGTGAGCAATCACTCATGATTAACATTCATATATTTATTAAATTTATCTCAATTGAAACGACATTTGAAATAGGCTGTTGTTAGTTATTTAAATTGTTACATATGCTATTATCTGTAACTGTTCACCTGTGGGATATGACACTATATCCTGTTGTTTATATTATATTGTTATTTATGATATATGCATGTTGTTATATTTTATATTATCTGTTATCACTCTGCAAGTTCCCTGTCAGTATAGAATTCACTATGGGTTGAAATGATACATACCCGAACAGACTATAGAATAGGAGAAAATCGTTGGGTTGAAATGATAGACCCAAGCAATTTTCATTTTGAATTGAATTTGGGATTGCGGGTCGAAAGGATATCTACCCGTATATATTTAAATTATGGAGTGAAATAATAAATATCTGTATCGCTTGACCATAAGATACGAAATTATATACAGACACCGTTGGTCCAATATAAATGTTTAGAAAATAATTTCTATGGTTTTGGAAAGGTAAATATAGTTTTAATAAAGACTGATTCTTAGAATATTATATGTATAAAAATGAAAATTTTATGTATAGACCTAATAATAATATTTAATCTAATTGCGATTGATTTAATACATATAATATGTTTAAGGATTCGTTTAAATTTATATTTCAAAATAAATTTGGTAAAATTTTGAATAAGTTAAGGTTGAGAAAATAAAGTTGAATTAATTGGAAATGGTATTTAATTTAGAATTATATTCAATTAAATCGATTTGAAACTATTGAATTCGGGATTTAAGATATGATTTTATAACATGGTTTTGGTAAAAGGGATTAAATGGATATTTTAAGTTTAAATAAATTTAAGGAAATATTCTGTAAAATGTAATCTAAGGCTATTTAAATGTTATTGAACTTGTTAAGTGGATATTTCCTGACTAAATAATAATAAAGCTAAATCAAGATCTATATGAAACTGTTAGATTTAACTTTGAAAATGTTGAATATTAAAGCTTTGAATATATCAAAGGTTTAAATGGTTATTGAGAACTGAATTAAATTAATGAATTGAGCTTTGAATAAATAATTTGGAATTTGAGTTGATTGGAATCAATTTGTGTAGTTGAGAAAATTTCAAATAATTTACTTTATAAATTATTTAATATATATACTATTTTGGAAAACAGAAATATTTGAAAGGGAAATGATATTTTGGTTTTGAAGTATAAATTAATTTGAATGACCACGGTGTTATAGTGTATATTTCCACCTTGTAGATAGTTTTGCAGATCCTTAGAGGATGGTTATCCCAAACATCCTTTGAGTTACTTATATTCCAGTTAATATTACACTTAAGTTGGATTTATTGATATAAGAATGTTAATCCTAACTCGAGTGTTTTGTGTTTTGCTTTATGCTCGGGTCAGACTGAGTGATACAGCTTTTGAGACTCACCTTCGGAGTTTGTAGCTTCGTTTGGGGATCCAACTATCGATTAAGCTTTCAACCTTCCAGTTGATTGGTTCAGAGAAGTCATCTGCTCGAACTAAAGACTTTACTGCATCTGAGATATTATGTTGTATTTTATTTCTAACTCTGATATTTATATAGTAGCTTCATGAACTACTATTTATCTATTCCGCTGCATTATATTACTCTGTGTCTGTGATCTATGATTATTTATTTACTGTTTATGCTGAGTATTGCCAAATTTTTATTTACAATGCGGTGTTTTGAGCAATTCAAGTCCGACATGTGTTGATGCGAATGGTTGAAAATACCGGGTCGTTACATCGGTTGATCTCTTTTTCAGTTTTTTCCTAAATTTCTTTTATCTTATACATGTTCATATTACACTATTATTATCTTTCACATCAATTCAAATCTCTTGTACCAAATGCTACTAGATGCTACCTCCTTCAGTTAAAAATCCTAACAGATTAAAAGTTTTGAAGAGCTTCATGGAGAAAGTTCACATCATGTACTAATATTTCATAAAAAAATTTAGTATTGATAAAGTAACCACCGTCTAATGATACCAATTGAAAGTCTTACGATTGCAGTTATTCTCTCCCTTTAGGAAGGTTGAAGATGTATGTATTTTGAAAGACCATATGAAGCAAAGTCAAGCTTGTTTTGTAAAACTCATAAATTTATAATTATCAGTATCATTTAGCACCTTTGAAATACTGGCTAAGAAGCAAATAAATGTGATACCTTCTACCATATTGAAATACACCAAGATTAAAAATAAATAAGAGAAAGTAAAATAAATAGGACCAGACCTTTTCTTTAGAGTTCTTGTAGTATTGAACAAAAGCATGAAATCAATGAAACTTGAAATCGATCCAGCCTACTACTATCTACACATACTATAATATCTGCAAAAAGACACTACAACAAACGTCCTACACATTCATAGTTTGTTATTTGTGGATTTATTAAACGCAACCAGGTATTCTAGATTGGTTAATAGATATAGAAATTATAATAAATATTGCTCAAACTGATGTGCTCTACAAGCTTTCGAAGTCAGTGACCATGAGTACGACATTATTTAAGCATACAAAATCAAAATTTATTGAACATGTACATATTACTTGCTCATAACACAAATCTGACTTTACTGGAAGCTCAATCATATAAGACTTGCAAGTTGTAACAAAAATGAGAACTTGGATTACCAACCTAAACCAAATTGAAGAATCAAAATCAAACCGCAATCTAAAAAGACTTAAATTTAATTCAAAAACGATTATATATCAAACCATTCATAAGGAATAAAAATTAAAATAGAACCATTTATAAGGAATAAAAGTCAAACTATTATATACCAAACCAGGAAAACTATCATATTCGAAAACTGTCATATATCAAACCATTAATTCAAAAATACCAAACCAAATTGATGATTTAAACATAAAGAACCATTCATAAGGAATAAAAAAACCAATTCGTATTTAATACCTTGACCTGATAGATTGCAAATTTTGATATAATGAGATCACCAAATTGATGGCTTTGAGCCGTTGTAAAAGTAAAATGGCCTTTAGCCATTCTTAATGATTTTACAAAGGCTCGAAACCGTTGCTATTTAGCAACTGCTCAGAACCGTTGCGATTCTTTCGCATGGGGGAGTTACAAAACTACCAACATAGTGTACTGAATACCCAATCATGCAAAAACTCCAATATCCAATCCAACCATAGAAATGTGAAGAGAAATAAATGAATGACAAGATTAAAACAATCAGAAAGCAAGTAAATAGAGACCCGGATTTATAGTTGTTTGGCTAACTCCGGCCTACGTCCACTCTAGAAAAATCCTTTATTTATATGTAGTTTGATTACAGTTACGATCTAAAATCCAAGAATAAAAATGGTAGATTGTAGCCTAGGTAGAAGATGAAGGGAAGTAGAAAGAAGATCCCTTTTCTGACGCCATGTGTGTTGTATTTATAGGAGAAGACGTGCACAGATCGATCTGAAACTTTGACAGACGGTTCGAGAGACCAGAATGAGGCCATCCAGAAATTTCTAGGCCCATTGGGGCCCACAATAGGGTCGGTACCAATCCCTATTTGGTGCCCAAATGGGGTGCGATCCCTCTTGGTGGTTCCCTATGGTGTTAGCTACTTGCTCTCCAAATTTCGTGCGATTCCAACTATGATTTATGAGGTATCGCATTTTCCATGAAATAATCGATCCCGATGGAGGGAAAGGTATCGATCCCACAAACTTGCTCTAAATTCCATGCGATCCTTAGGGAAGCTTCTCCATATTATGATATGCTTACCTTTCAAGTTTCACACCAATTGGATTAATAGAACTCAAAATATGAATTGTTTCCTACATGGATGCTCATGCATTTTGGTATATGCTGACCCCTCCGCAATGAAGCTTGTTGATCCTTCCTTTATAAAGCTTGCCGAACCCTTACCATTCAACCATACTAATCCCTTTCTCGCTCCGACTATGCCAACCTCTCACCTATCCAAACATACCGATTCCTTACCACTCAGCTACGTCGACCCCTCTTGTCTGCAGTGAGGTATGCCAAACCCTCATGATGTCGATCTCCTGTATTCCATCATGCTATGCCGAACCCCTTCTATTTCACAAGACGGTCCCTCTTGTTCCAAATGGCTATGCCGATCCCTCTGCCTTTATCTATGCCGAGCCCTATGATACTTCCATTCCATGCCGAACCCTCTAGATTGAGGATGTCGATCCCTTCCATTGGCTAGGCCATTAAAGTGTACCGACCCCTCTAGATTGACCATCTCGATCCCTTGCTTATCCAAGCTAACGCTCATACTTTAAGCATCATGCATCGTTTATTTACCAACTCCATCCAACTATGGCTTTGTATAACCATTTATGCTTTACTTTGGGTCCTACAACTGTGGCTCTGCACTCATCGGCGTCGGTATTCATGAAGCCCGTTGGGTTAAATCCGCCTGCTTACTGTCTTGGAAAAAGACGGGTTAACACTTTATCCCCCAAAACATGCCTTGCGATAGGAAGGCTTGTTTGAATTGCAATAAATCCAAAATACGAAATCCATGATCCATTGATAGTTGTATTTTCCAATCCAAAATCCAACCCATTGTCAATCCAAATCCACAATCCCTTGGGATCGTTAGTGAAATTCATGACTATTCTGAGCTGATATACAATTCTGAATCCATTCAAATCCATTAACCAAATCCACGATCTCTCCAAATCGTTTTATCCAAATCTGGAACTACTCTAGGTCCATATTCAAACTGATAGACCTCTTCGGTCATTTGCCTAATCCAAATCCTTGATCTCATCGAATCCTTGTCGAGCACAACCCATACTTGATGACCTGAGTAAGCCGATCCTGTCGCTCTCCAGCGAGACGGCCTACCCCTTGCTAGGTATAGTCCATACTCGATAACCTGAGTAGGCTGATCATGTCACTCTCCGGCAAAGCGGCCTAACCCTTGCCAGGTATAGTCCATACCCAATGACTTGAGTTATCCATTACGTTAATCCAAATTTAAACATTCCTAAGTCCATTTGGCAAAATATAAATTAAGAGTCCATACAACCAATAAACCAAAGTTCGAAGCAAACCAGAAGGAAAGATAAGTAAAAGAAAAACTAATTTCACAAACCCATGCATTATGGTTTCTCATCATCTCAGAGCATGCCTAGAGATCGTCCTTCATCCCAGGCATGTGAAAGTGACTTAGGTGTCTTACTGCGGAGTTTGTTACTTATTTCATGCCATCCCGATCAATTGGTGACAAGTTGATGATGATGCCTTGTTCTAGTGCCATTTTCATTCGAGGTGGATGGTGGCTGCTCATGTTCCACCATCACATCCCATGTCCTTACATATTATTGTAACTGACCATTCCTCACATGTTCCTCGATGATATCATTCAAATGCCTATAGTCATATGTATTGTGCCCATCCAGCTCATAGAATAGGCAGTGTTTTCCTGATGTCCGTTTGCGTTCGGAGGGTTCGCTCCTTGTCGGCCTTCGATATGGAAGCCGTCCTTGATTATTCAGGTACATTCGTTCTAAGGTTTCATTCAATTCCGAGTAAGAAGATAATTTGGGTTCTCCCCTCTATGGCTTTGATCCATCGAAGCTATTATCCATGTTCTGTTTACCTTTGTCCTTTCCTGAGATTGCATTGTGTGGTTCTCCACCCCGTACCGTATTAACTTTTGTTGCCTTTTTGTCAGCTTATGCATCTTCTTATCTCATAAACCTCTCTGCTTCATGGTAGAATTCCCTAAGTCCATCGGTGGATTCCATATCAGCGTTATCTTAAAATCTGAATTATCTGCAACTCCTGAAACTGCAGCCATCAAAACTGTCGATGGATCTAGTCGATCCACCAAAACAATTGCTGCATTAAACCTAGTTAAGAAATCCTTAGGTGATTCTCCTACCCACTGTTTTACTAAAGTCAATGTCATCATATTCTTTGGTCTTGTAATGTGAACCCAAAACTGCTTCATAAATCTTTCGATCAATTCCATCCATGTGCTAATAGAACTGCTTTCCAACTGTTTGAACCATAGCGTAGCTACATCCATTAAGTAAAAAAGGAAGCACCGTGCCAAAACTTCTTTCGATGCCTTTCGTATTTCCATATGCCGTATATACCTCATCATATGCATAGTTGGATTCGACTATCCATAATAAGCTTCAGTATTGGTAGTTTGAAATCTGGTGGATTCTTATCTTGCCTGATATTTGGAGCGAATGGACTTCTATTTACGTCCTCCAAATCCCTGTTTACTAATCCTCCATGCATAGTTCACCTTATCATCTCTGCATACTTGTCATTGTCTTCCAATGGTAGTCTCCTATCATCCTGCCCAAACTGCCCCCAAGTCTATGAGGGAATTTCGAAATGTACTCCTCCAGACGAGCATTCAAATTATGATTCACGTCAAACTACACAGCATCAACCATAGGTCCTCCAGCATTACAATCAATAAGACCTGGGGTCATGCCTCCAGCCTTTGGGATTGGTACCGATCCCCAAAGAGGGATCGGTGTCGATCTCTGTTGGGTGGTAGGGGACTTCCCTCGACTACTCTGTTCCGTTCCTTTGTCTATTAGCCCCATTTCAATGCTTATAGTTTCGATTTCCAGCGATTCCCACTGCTTTAACTCCTTGATTCTGTGCTCTAGCTTGTCTAACCTGTTGGAGTAAATTCTGCATCATCTCCTCCTGCCCTTTTAGCATCCTCTCCTGTATAGCATTCATTATTGTTTCCATCTCATTCCAGGTGATGTATATAGATGCATGATTAGCTCCGGCTCTTGAGCAAGCCTCTTGACTCCCTCCATGGTGGCTCCTTTCTGGTAGTGCTCTCCTTGTTGATTGCCTAGCCATCACTTCCTATCACTAAGTGTCCAAGCTTCCAAATCTAAGAACCTAGCTTCCAAATCCACGGGTGCAAGTCTTTCCACTGAAAGCACCAAAATGTTGGTGTCAAAATTAGCCACCAACACCCAATTACGAAAAAACTTCAATATCCAATTCAATCAAAGAAATGCGAAGAGAAATAAATGAAGGACAAAATTAAAACAATCAAAAAGCAAGTAAATAAAGATACAGATTTATAGTGGTTTGGCTCACTCTGGCCAAGGTCCACTTCAGAAAAATCCTTTTATTTATACTATAGTTTGATTATAGTTACAATCTAAAATCCAAGAATAAAAATGGCAGAGTGTAGCCTAGGTAGAAGATGAAGAGAAGAAGAAAGAAGATCTCTTTTCTGATGCCATGCATGTTGTATTTATAGGGAAAGATGTGCATGGATCAGGCTAAAATTTTGAAAGACGGTTTAAGAGACCAAAATGAGGCCACCTAGAAATTTCCAGGCCCACTGGGCCCCACAATAGGGGTCGGTACCGATCCTTTTTTTGGTTTCCAAATGGGATACGAACCCTTCGCAATCCCTTTGGGTGGTTCCATATGGTGTTAGCTATTTGCTCCCGAATTTCATGCAATTCCGACGTATGGTTTATGAGGTATCATATTTTCGATGAAGTAGTATTATTTGAATTTTGATTTCTACCGATCCCTATGGAGGGATAGGTACCGATCCCACCAACTTGATCTAAATACCATGAAATTCTTAGGGAAGCTTCTCCATGTTATGATATGCTTAGCCTTCAAGTTTCATGCCAATTAGATTAATAGAACTCGAAATATGAGTTGTTTCCTACATGGATACTCTTGCATTTTGGTGTTTGTCGACCCCTCCTCAACGAAGCTTGTTGATCCTTCCTTTATAAAGCATTCCGAAATCTTACCATTCAACCATACCGATCCCTTTCTCGCTTCGACTATGCCAACCTCACGCCTATCCGACCATATCGATCTCTCACTACTGCTTTGAAAAAAGGTGGGTTAACATGGGCATGACTTATATCTTCCGCTTAAAGGATGGGAACATAAGAGAAAAGGTTGACTAATGGCCAAACATTTCCAGTTGTTTAGTTTGACAACAAGGGGAAAGCCTGTTAGATATAGTTGCGGAACTTGGCTCGGCTTCAGGATTACTACGTTGTGAAGTTAGTCTGGAAGACATTGCAGCTAGATGCTTTGAACGTTTGAAGTATAAGTCAACTATACTCAATAGATAATCGAGATTAGAAAAGTTTACTTGTACCCCCATTCTAAGTGTAAGCTAGTGTAGTGCAGTGTCATGTAGTGCAAAGATAAGCAGCTTAAAATAAGAAAGCAAAGTTAAATGACGAGACTTTGGTTTCCAACCAGAGTGACTGTCATCGCTGACAGTCGCAACTAGCGAATAGATTGATCGGTTGTGTAAGCTTCGGGATCAATCATCGGCATATCAAAGTGTGAAATTCGTTATTAAAGTCCATGTGTTAATTTTTAGTTCATGTTCTATGTCCCAAGGATTTGATTGTTCAATTTCGCGTTCAATAGTGAATATGCAAGTCATGTTGTTCATCATCGTCGTATGTTCAGATTTATTAAGATGGGATTGGTTATAGTTTCTCAAACAAGTGATTATGGATTGGTTTTCGATTTCAATTCAAAGCTTAGAATTTTCCAAGTTCATACATGCTGATCCTTAAATTTCCAAACCCGGTCCCAAAGCAAGACAACCGATCCCTCTCTCCAAATGATCCATGTTGGTCCCTTTCCTTTAGCAAAACTATATATCTCTCTGTGCTAGCAAAAATGATCGATCCCTATCATAAAGCACAGCTACCGATCCCTCCATGCGAATCAAAGACGGTTGATCCCTCTCCTTCCACGTTCTCGTGCTATCCTTTGAACTTTTTGATCGAACCCTATATCCTATGCTCCTTTCTTCCTCTTTCTTTGTTATTCTACCGAACCCCACCAGATCCCACATCTCATCTCCTCCAAGCAGCTTCGTCCATCAACAATCTATCACTTCGAACTCCAAACTATCGTCAATGGAATAGAATCCATTGTCTCGTCATAAAATCAAAAATTAATGGCACACCTAAATATATCAAAGACGAGCGGTTCGAGGAGAAAGATTAGATTATGATTCGAACGGTAGGCAAAAAGATAAGCTAAAGCCAAATAGGAAGGTTGAGTTATAGATGAAGGCATTGTTTGAGTGGAAAGGAAAGGATTGGGTTTTTTAAAGGCAAGGAAGGGTTCGGTCGTTGGAAATTAAATGAGAAGAAGATGGATATGTGAAGATTAAAAGGGAGGAGTGTTAGTTTATATATGGGGATGAGAGTTCGGCCCATGGTTTTGATTCAAAGCAAAGGAGGAGGGATCGACTAAATATATGTTGATCCCTATAAGAATGATATATAAGAGAAAAAAATGGAGGGATCAGCTAGAAATATACCGATCTCTTTAAATAAAAAAAGAAGGAGGAGGGATCAGCTAAAAATATGCTAATCCCTGCAAACATTTAAAAAAAGAAAAAGAGAGAAGAAAAAAAAGAGAAGGGGTCGATTTTGAGCACGTACGCAAACAAACATAGGGATGGAAATTATTCAAAGCACATATGTACAAAACGCGGCCGGGAGCCAACGACAAGAACGTGTATCTGAACGTGCACATGTATGGTCTAAAAGTTTAATTTTTGAAATCAACAAAAAATGAAATCAAACCTGAAGCCATCAATTTCGAGCCTGGACCAGATAACCAAAGTTTATTAGTCTTGTGGAACTGGACTAATATGTCAACTGACAGAATATAACCTTGGATGTACACTATCAAAAGTTGATCAAGCATCATGATGATCAAAGAGAGATACAACACTTTGGAAAAATAATTTGATAGAGGGATAGAGACTATTAAGAAAACTGGACTAGTTTCTTTCCGATGACCCTAACTTGCTTCGAATCAAAGCACGTCATGTTCAGCACAAGACGTACTTTTCGGGGCAAGTGTTATCTGGCATTTTGACCCGGCTATATTAAATTGATTGGATAGGTTTGATTTGACTGCAATTAAGGCCGAAGATTCCAAAGTGATGATAATGGGGCCCAGATATCAAGTATAGATAATAACATAAAGTCAAGGTTGAATGAAATTGATAGATATGCAAAGCAGAATGTTCAAAGTACGAAATATGGTTCAGCGTGTCGGAGGGATCGGCGTAATTAACTTCCATAACACGGATCAGTGTGGTTCAAGGAGCAAGTTCATTTCAAAAGAAAACAATTAATATCTCAAGATCCACAAGTCCAATGCATATGAAATTTTATGAGTAAGATATATGGACCCTAGGGAGCCTACCCTAGGGATCACACCTCAAGAAGATGAATTCCGAGGGATCGGCACTCTTTCCTTGGTAGGGACCGATAGAATCAACAAGCAACCCAGGTTGAAGCAAAGATCAAGCAATAACTCAAGTTCTACTAATCTAATTGGCATGAAATTTAGAGGCGAAGCATATTATAGCATGAGGAAGCCACCATAGGAATCGCACTCCAATATTCCACCAAAGTATGGATCGGTACCGATCCCTCTTCTTGGGGAGCTGGGCCACGTGATCCCACTTGTGGGTCTATATGGTTTTGGAGGTCCTTCTACCGAATTTTCAAGAAGATATTTGGCCATCTTCGTATATAAATATAGGCTTGGTTGTTTATTTTTGGGAGCTTTAAACTGGTGGTTACTTTATACTCTTCTGTAACTAAGGATTTTTGTCTGATCCCTATTGTACTCAGTTTGTAAAGCGATTAATAAAGCAAACTATTCAAAGTGGATGTAGGCAAACAACGCGGAACCACTATAAATTGTGCGTGTTATTATTTCAATTTACTCATATTTCTTTGTTATTATCCTCTATTTTCATTTTATACTCTTCATATATTTCTCTTTAAAACTTCTATTGGGTGTTTCTGCCAATTTTTTTGCAAACAGTTTCTAACTTTTAGAAAACATTTCCACTGATTTATCGCTTAAATTGAAGTAGATAAAAGCAACCTAATTTACACAGACCTAATTATGCCTAACAATGCTTTAAGTGCATAGGGTTTTCGTCCTTCTACTTCAAAAATGGTTAACTCAAGTTCATCTTCCAATATAGTGTACAACTCTAATATTGAAACACTCTAGCCATTTAAGTTAAATGGAGTCTTTGCAACTTCTACCAATATAAAAATAGGATTTCCACTTTAACTGGGAGATTTGCTCTAAGTTTGTGAAGTCCATCTTTCATGTTCCCATTACGCCTTATCACATCACACTTTTATCATATGAGTCTAATGGTATTAATCTTCTTCCACTCCCCTTTAAATCCATAATTTACTTGCTACTGCTTATCGGTATAGAAATCCTATATAAGTATTTCTTTGTAGAGTAAATTATAGTAGACGTGAATGATTTATTTTGCTACCTCAATTGTTATAATCTTAACATTCACTTTATCTCACAATTGTTCACTTGTATAAGAAAAGGCCAACTAACTTATGAGTAAAAGTGTATAGGGTGTTGCATACACATACACACATATTAGAAATTATAAATATGCTTCCTTGTCCAAATTAGGCTCAGCTTGTCTCCTCACTTGCAGATAGCGACGAAACCATATAAGGACGTTCACGCTCGAAATCTTAGCTGCCTCCTGTGAACTATTACCAACAAAATTACTCATTCTCACTATCCGTGAGTACGAATTATTAGCAAACTTCCCATATATAGTATTAAATAAGAATAAAGCGAATACGTTTTTCATGTTATACTTCTTTACGGGTAAAACCTTTGAAAAAAAATTCATACATATATATACTTTTTAAGAACCTATTTTGAAAAACTTTTTGAAAACCTTTTGGGAAACCACTTTTTTCTTCAAAATATTCAAGTACGTTCTCTCAATACGTACCTAACTCCTAAGGAATCTTAAGCCTAAGCTATGATACCAAATGCAACAACCCGACCTCCTTACACACCGATCTAAAGCCTAGGGCGCTTCAGACTCGCATCGGTGCCAAGAAGTACGAGTTATCGGGTTTTTAAACATTACAAAGACTAAGAGTATAGTGGAAGGTAGTAAAATATAAATACAAAATAATCATCTTAGAAAATATCCTAGAAAACACAGTTTTAAAACGTACGCAGTCATATCCATAGTTTGTAGAAATGCATCATATAGTTTGATCAGTACTAAGTACAGTAAATAATTATATAGAGAGTAATGCGAAAAAATAAGCAATTCTAATACCAAGCTCGCAGTACTAATCTCTGGGCCCATCACCTGCAGCCCTATATAGTCTGGTGAATAAGTTATATCATTAATATATAGTGGTCACATGCAATTGACTGTATTAATACTCTGTTTGACTAATGGTGTTCTACTGTGTTTGTAAACTACTTACTAAGGTTAGTTTTGTTTAACTTAGGGGTATAGTTCTAAATATACATACACCAACATATTATGCAGGCTTATACTTAGGATTAAACAACTAATCGAACCTCAAAATAACTATGGATCGACTAATAGCTACTGGAACTATTCCAACATAGGGTCACCTATAATATCAATATGGGACTAAATTACCAAATTAAGACTACATGTATCATATTTATGCATTAAGGTGAAGCCCGCAATGCCGACTCATGCCAAAGGCATCTTTGGGTCTGATGCATCCTTGTTCACTCTCAATGGTAATGTGATGCCACTTTTCGCACCATGTTTGGTATCCATCAACAACACAATATCACATCCCCGTCATCATGCATGCGAAGGAAACTTTGTTATTGTCGGGCCACAAACTTCTTCAGGCATCATCATCAGTATTGCATGTAAATCATAGAACCTCCTGTAAGTGTGATTTACAATAGAATTTTCCTAGTTGAATATCGACCCCGCTGAATAAATAGTGTCTAGACCTCATTGCCCGCTTACACATCTATCTAGTCCTGTAATGTCTAAGAGTCAAACACCTAGGGCCCTAATTTCCCTACTTATACTCACCTTCATATGTAATAATATATATATAAATAAACTTATAACTTGGGCCTTAGGCTGACATTCAAACTGCGCCTGTAGATCGATACCCGGTCGACCGTTGGGCATTGGAGTGGCCAACTACTTGTTGTCGACTAGCTCTAGTGAGCCTATCAATCGGTCGTAGTTGTTATATTTTTCCTTTCGTTTAATTATAGTTTATTCTCTGTTAATTACAAATAATCCATTACAACAAACACTAATCTAATCTTTCCCAGTTTCATATTTAATTTGATATACAATTTCAGTTAACCAAATTAACTTAGATTTAGGGTCAACATGGTTATATCTTTTGGTATTCAGGTTAACAAAAAGGGTATGTTTAACTTCAATCAGCTTTTACTTTAACCAAATCTAGATTATAATAAAAGGGATCATATTCGTATGTGTTAAATTATTACCAAATAGTCCAATCCACTACAGTTATTAGATAAACATTAAAATAAACACCTATAGATCAAATAGGATATAATAAAATTAATTATATGTAAATCTTCATATTAATTATGAACTCACTAGACTTTGGAAAGCTATCCCATTGTTAGACTGTGTTGAATTGCCCTTTCCACTACTTGTTAATCTCTCCTTTTATGCTTGATTTCATCATTAACTTATTTTAAATTTTTATTTCAGAAATTTCTTTTAGAAGAGATAGAGAATTAGAGGAGAGACATAATTTGGACGTACTGCTTGCTAATAAATGATTAGGGTTTAGGGTTACTATCCTATTTATAGTAGCACGAACAAATACCAACCATTGATTTAATATAACTAAATCCGAGTCGTTCAGCCTAAGCTAAACTTAGCCGATACATGCCTACCAGTCGGTCGCTGGGTCTGGGGCGGTCGACCGTTACATGATGATCGGTCGCAACCAGGGTGTTAATCGGTTGAGTTATAATTGTTAATTAATTTTAACACTAATTATTTTCCATATATGTGTGTGTGTGTGTGTGTGTGTTTATTATAATTATTTTTTAATTCAAACCTTTAAATGTTAACATCTTTCTCATACTAGCTTCGGTTTCAAAACATTATATATTAAAAATGGCCGGAAAATCGCTACAAATGCAACGGTGTAAATTTTGTAGCCAAATTTAGATGTTTGCAAAAAATTCCTTTTGTCCATTTTATATTTAAATTTAACTATTTTATTAATTTTTGCGTTAATTTTTTGTGGGATGTTCGTCTATATGTATTAGAAACTATTTGAATTTATTACTAGTTGTATAAACCCTATTACCATCTTGTGTAACTTTGCGAACCTGTGAATACTAATATTGTGGTTTATATTAGTTATTGTTGTTTCATTTGTTTTATATCTATGATGTTTATTATTATATTTTATTCGATGCACTGTGAGATATATGATAGGCACTGAGATGTTTTTATTTCTTTTCAACCCTTGATAATCATCCTACATCGGTCGAGCACTGCAACAGTGCACTTATATGTATATTGGGTGCTGAAGGTGTAGGGTGGTCATTATATTAGGTATTAGAGCTTAGGTTGGCTTCTCGAAAACTCCAAGGTAGAGCTATGAACCGGTGGAATGCCATCATAGATGCTATCGTCTAGGATCAGTTTACTTTGGAATAATTCAAAACCTGATTCAAGGAGAAGTTCATTCCGGTTGCTCAAAAGACGTGTTATTTAGAAAATTTTCTTATTTGAAGTGGGGAGACATGTTTGTCTTAGAATATATTGCTGAGTTCGATGTCTTATCGAAATATGGGATATTTTTCAACGACATTCCCTTAAAGAAGAATAAAAAAACTAATTATGGGATCAGATGACTACTTGGGTGAGAAGCTTGTGTGGCACATCGACAAGCCGTTTGAGATGGTGGTTGAGAAATACCTTTGACTTGAGAGATTATACCCTAACCCAATTCTGATGTTGATGTTAAGGAAGAGGCAAAGATGTAGCAAGGCGGTGGAGGCAAGAAAAAAATGGAATGGTAAATGGAATCCTTTTCAAGAGAAGACCGCTCAAAAGAAGGCAAGGTGGGATCTTGCCTAATATGGTTATGGAGATAAGGCCCACTTGATTAGAGACTGCACGTCTGATGAAAAGAAATGCTATAATAGTAGAAACCAAATGAAACGACCCTGACTCGGCCTTCGAAAATCGGCACCGAATATGACACTCGTATTCAAATGTCGTTGATCCAAACGTCGAATCTGGTTCGGTGAAGCTTATAACACATTAAGTACAACACAGCGGAAGAAATGAATAATACATTTGATATACAACATTTGGTACAATATTCAGATACAATGATGATACAATGAATATCAATATACATCAGAGATATGATACAAGACAATAGTAGCGGAAAGAAAAGATAACACCTGCAGCGGAACAATATCTCCAATATAGTCTTCAAGAGAGAAAGAGAGATAGAATCTAGAACTGTACTTCATCTCCAAAGCACTAATCAAGAAATAGCTCAAACTCCCAATAACGATGTTTCACAAAGATAAGCAAGTGTAGTCCATATCCAAAGACTGAACTAGCTCCAGATAATCTACTAAACCTGACTATCTGAAAAACCAAACTCTAGACTGCCCATGCATAAGAATTGCCCTGAACCAGTGTAGTGGAGGCAATTGGTGAAGGCATATGCTTTAGATATCATCTGGACTACGTCGAATGGTCCCTAGGCGATGGAGAAGGGGAAGGGTATCACTATTCAAGGTATGCCTTCTATATATGGTGTTTCCATATGTATTTTTTCGATATTAATGCTTTACATTCCTTTATATCTAGTGCATGATAGATAAATTGGGATTGACAACCAATATAGTTGACCAACCTTTAGTGGTGATGAACCATGTTGGAGGCCTCATTAGTCCTTGCATGGTTTAACATGGTTTAGTCTTATCGAGTAATGGATGCTCTTTTGTTTGCGATTACTTTATTTCAAATTTTGTTTGGTTTGGGATTATCTTGGGAATGGATTGGCTGAGGAAGTTTATAACAATGGTGGACTGTGAGAAGCTGTTGGTGACGACTGGGGCTGAGATAGGGCGGATGGGAGTAATTGGTTACTTACTAAAGGATTGGGTTATGGTTGCTTTCTATATTCACTCGAGGTCCCACATGATGAGTTGTTATATGTGCATACCATCAGAGAGTATCCAGATATATTTGAAGAGTTGATCGGAATATCACATACTAAGGGCCGAGATCGGGATGTTCCTAAGTATATGACATACTAGTTTGGGAGCGATGTTCCAAGAGTAGAGCCAATTGGAGTATATTATTGGCTATGACTTCAAACTTCATTACGAATTAGAGCCAGAAATGTTGGCAAGCTTGATGATCGAACCTACTTTGATCGAGCAGATCGGTACTAATCAAAGACGAGATACTAGACTAGCAAAGATCATAGTGAAAATAGAAGTAGAGTCTAAGAAGATAAAATAGAATGGACTCGACTAAGATGGTTAGCTCCATAAGGATTGGAGATTATTTTTTCCTACTGTTGGTGGATTACAAGATGAGGTGCTATGAGAGTGACATTACTCTAGATTGATTATACATCCCGATGGTAATAAGATATATTGTGACATAAAGTAGACATATTATTAGGAGGGGATGAAGAAGGATGTCAGAACATTCATCTTGAAATGTATGAACTACCAGTTGGTGAAGGCAGGGTAGAAGAAGTCAAGTGGATTGATGAAACCACTTGAATTTCAAGTGGAAATGGAAGAAAGTTTCGATGGACTTCACTGACGGACTGCCGAGGACTAGAGGAGGGTTCGATATCATTTGGGTCATAGTTGATAGATTGATGAAGAGTGCCCAATTCATACCCATTAAGCCAGTAGAATGGCATTTAAATTTGTCAAGTTGTATGTGAAATGGTGACGTGATTCTGTAGAATGCTAAAGAGCAATGTGAGTGACCGAGACCCTTTATTCACTAGTGGGTTTTGGAAGAACCTAAAGAGGCTTTGGCGACGGAGCTACATCTTAATACGGCTATTTTGCAAACCAATAGGTAGACCTAGAGAGCGAATCGTATATTGGAGGATCTCTTGAGAGCTTGCATTCTCGATTTTCGAGGCTCATGGGATGTTCACTTGCATTTGGTGGAGTTTGAATACAGCAATAACTACCAGTCTAATATCAGTATGGCACCGTACAAAGCATTGTATGGCTAACACTGTCATGCTTCTTCATGCTGGTGAGAAATAAGCGAAAAACTAATACTTGGGCCTTATATGATTAGAGAGACCTCGAAGAAGATTAAGATCGTTTGACAATGAATGAAAGCTGCTCAGGATAGACAAAAGAGCTAAATTGATAAGAGACGTCGAGATTTAAGAGTTCTCTGCTGACGATATAGTATTCATAAAGATTTCTTCATTGAATCATGTTATTCAATTTGCTAGTAAGGGGAAGTTGGCAGCAAGATTTGTAGGTCCTTTTTCGATAGTAAAGAGGATTAGGAACCAAGCATATAGGGTCGACTTACCTCAGAAGATGGCGGGCGTGCATAAGGTATTCCACGTCTCTCACTTGCTTAAGTTTCACGACTCGGGTGTGCCGATTGCACCAAATCAGCTTGATGATATGGAGATTGAACCAAAAGCTTCGAGACCTCATAGGCAATTTGTATTGTCGGACATGATACTAAACAGCTTAGAAGAAAGATGGTGGAGCTAGTGAAGGTTCAATGGGATAGAAGTGAAGGCGATTGCACATTGAAAACCAAGGAGAGCATGAGGGATGCATATCCAGAGCTCTTTACATGGTAAGTTCTACTATTTATCGTCTTTACCTGCATATTTGATATCATAAAGAATAGTTTAGTATCTCGCAGGCTAGGTTGTGTAGTACAAATTGGATGACTACCTATTTGAGATGTTTAATGGTTACATATGATTATTAGACATGCGGGGTAACTATAGTTGATCATTCTAGGATTTATTTGGAGATTTCAGGGAAAAAATTCCTAAATAGGAGAAAGTGCAACGACCCGTATCTTACGTATCGGAGGATCATAAAATATTATTATTCAATTCATATGAGGTCATGTGACCCTTAAACTTTGGGAAACGACTAATGGAAACATTTTCCATACATAGATTATTATCGAAAAATTTGGATCAGAAATTCTTGTAAAGCCTATAACTTTTAATAAATATTGAATTAGGATATGAAAGCACTTTTATTAGATCGAGTTTGTGGTTTCTCTTTCCATGGAGTGGTTAAATAGGAAAACAAACATACTAATTATGAACATGGCCATTTTAAGTTCTGTTTGTTGTTGAATAGATTAGTAGACAATTAAACTAAGCTCATGCTTAGGCCAATTAACTAATTTTTGGAACTATGCCTAATTGGGGGTGATGGGAAAGATTGAAATAATTTCCCACTTTCCTAAAACAAGTTTGAACCTCCATTAACCTAATTTCATCAAAAAGTTCATCTTTTTCTTACCAATCTTAGCCTAATCCATCATTAGAAGAGTAATTGGTAATGGAGGAACATAGCTTCATCATTTTGGTGCTTTAGATTCAAATTTGTTGCTATTCATTTCATATTTAGGGATTAAAGTGGTAATTTGGGTATTAGGTGAGTGAATATTGACTTCTCACTATCCTATGCTTGTCTATGTAGTTAAAAATGATGCTTTTAAAATGATTTCCATGTTAAAAAAAATTGAACTTTAATTCAACATTTAAAAAATGTTTATGGCCGAATTTAAAAAGACTAAAGTGGACTTTATATGATTTTGTAACCCCTTTTGGATCATATGGTCATTTTTATATAGAATTAGATCTAGGCTAAATCTTGTATATTATTTATGCTTGAACGGGTTGGTTATGCTAAATGTATGGTTATGGATGATATGTGTGTTTGAATGTATTATTTTGATATGGTTTATTAGTGCTTTTAGATTCCTTAAGAAGTGGTCATCGAATTGGGGAAACGAGGATAGGAGTGCTTGAAATTGAGTGAAACATGGAGGACGGGTTTTAAACAAGGATAGAAGCCTAAATTCAGGCTGCATGCCGTTTGAAGTCGATTTGAGCACTAGAATTCAGGTAAGTACAGAGATGAGGTGGAAGTCCCAAATCAGGTCAGTAAGGGGTTTACTTCGGGACTTAGGCCATAAAATTTCGAGGAAGGCTTCAGGTCAATGTAGGAATGGATTTCAAGGGTTCAAAGCTTCAAAATCGGCTAAGTACATAGTTAGGTACCGATCACTTTTTATTGGTATCAATCACTTTTCAAGGCTAAGATTGGGCCTGGGAACTTAGGAAGTTGAAGCATGATGAAAGTAGGTTCTAGACATCCAAAGGAGGTGGTGTTCAGGGAGGGAAATACTTAGCCAAGTTTTGGCTAAGTACTGGTTTAGAAATTCATATTGGAACCAACCTCTTTTGGTCGATACCGACATGAATTAATGATGCCAGAGATAGTGAAACTTCTTCAAAGGAGAATGTAGGAGTCGAAAAGATCATGTTGAAGGCGTTTGTTCGCTTGACATTCGATGGCGATGTAGTAGTACGATGAATGATGATAGTTTAGAGATTTCGATGATGGTAACTTAGCGGTGAATGGAGTTATGTTTCGAGGATGACGGATCAACATTGAATGGAGTCGTGAGGATGATTATCCACAAAGGTAGGTTCTAGAAAGCGTGATCCATGGATAGAATGTTGAATGGTTCTATCACTGAAAGAAAGAAATATGGAATGGTTCCTTGATGATAAATGGAAACTAGATAGAGCAAGGAAATGGATCAAGTACGTATGCTAAGGGATCGTTGATACTCGGAGTATTTTCTGATGTACTTGAAAGCAGAGGTATTATAAGAACACTCATTGGGTACTTTGAATGGCTACCCCGGATCAGTGGAATGGAACTGTATAACCTAGATTGGTGGAACGGATTTAGTGCCAGCTTTGGGCTATGAGCGAGTACATTGAAAACCGAGATTTTTCCTTAATCCATAGAAGAGGAGTGGTCATATGATTTATCATATATCAAGGGCATATTAAGTAACATTGAGGATTGTTTGATGGATGCTATGTTATCTTTAGTTGTTCTTCTCATAGTCTTTCACTTTGGGAATGTCATGAGATGTAGGTATTGTGGACGCGAATACTTGGACTCCCATAATTGTACTTAGGATGTAGTACACCTTTACGATGTTTGTAGAGTAGCGTATTATGTTCATTATGTGCTAATTCTTTAATTGCAGGGATATGTCAAGTATGGTTCATATATCCTTGTTCCTTACTATATCGACTAGTATAGTATTTTGAGATTTCTTATCTCTCATACCAGATTGTTGTCTGACTCGAGGTTTTGTGCTTTGCTTCTTTTTTTCTTATATACTCTTAAATGAGTAGACTAGAAAGTAGATCTAGATAGTACACGATGGCAGTGTAGTGGACAAGCATAATGGAGCTTTTTAGTATTATATATGGATACTTATGCTCATTTCGCTTTGTGACACTGTGAAGCCTAGACAGTGTTCGTCTATTATATATATTAGAGATAGTTTGAGTTTATTACTGGTTGTATAAACTCTATTACCATCTTGTGTAACTTTGTGAACCTATGTACTCTGATATTATGGTTCATTTTAGTTATTACTATCTCGTCTGTTTTATGTATGTGATATTTATTTTCATATTTCATTTGATGTGCTGAGAGCTTTTCAACCATTAACAATCGCCCTACATTGAACAAGCACCACACCAACACACTTATATATATATATATATATATATATATATATATATATTGAGCATCGGAGGTATGTGGCGGTCGTCGCACAATCCTACTAGAGCCTAGTTAATGCCCGAACAATTTATTTTCCAATTAATAGGCAAAAACCTTCTCCCAATCAAATCCCTAAATTCATGGCATTAGTTTCCATAAGTTTCATGCATCGTATTATATTTATTAAATCCATTGATATACAACTACACCTTGGAAGAAAAAGCCTTTTGAATTGCAATCACATTAAATTCGAATTGTTTGGCTGCAAATTATTCCTTACATATTCCTCAAGCCAGTTCAAATATATCTTCTTATGGGTCATTTTATTGTTTCAATAGTTATGTAGTAATGATCCAAATGATTTTAGTAGATTTTTATCCCTTGCACATAGACTCTCATAGAGATGCAAAACAAATCATCTATCATTGGAGTTTACGACCTTTACAACTAGATTTAATCGTATACTGCTCGTTGTTGGTAGACTGGCATAATTTTAATTTTGTTATTTGGAAATTGCAGTATGTATTGCTTTGCATCTCAATAAGCATCAAAGTTAAAAAAATGGTTTACTCCTTGATGTATCGCTATGTGATGTTTACCCAATGAGCAATCATGGATCCTACAACCCAAGACGATGGATGAATAACATCTAACAACCCTAATTTTAATTAACATTACTTAGGAGATTTAACTGGATAAATAAAATAAATAAGATTGAGATTTGATAATTACGGGTCAAGCCTAATTAATAAATTCATGAAATTAATTAGAATATTAATAAGAAGGAGAATATGATAGGGGAAAATAGGAAAAGAGCATATTTCCTTAACTTACACCTTCCTATTCTCATTTCTCCCTCACTTTCTTTTACACAAACAAAAGATAAGAGGTAGGCCGGCCATTAAGAAGGGTTTCAAAGGGTGTAAAGCTAGGGAAACAAGATCAAAGCTTAGGGAATCTAATAAAAAATCTCAACCTTCTTTAGCCATTTAAGATGAATAATAGTTATGCATCTCTTGTTCAAGTATTATTTTCGGTTTTAAGCATAAATCCAATTCTTTTGCTTATATTATGCCATGTTATTATTTTTTGAACGATTATATGCTTATTGATGAATTTATGGAATTTATTTATAAAATTAAGTGATATGTTTGAGTTAGAAAGCCTATCATATTACACCCAAATGACTTGAGATTTTGATATAATGTTAGAAACATTATTTTGGAAGAGGATCTTAATTTCATAATTTTTGGATTTAATGAGAATATTTGGTGAATTTCCTAAGGTTGGGAAATGGTTTACTCCGAGTTTTATTATCGAAAATAATTAAATTATGTTTTTGGTCCCGAAATTTTTGTATGTTAAATAATATAATAAATTAGATCATATTATGATTTTTGGGGATTTTTCCCATGATTTTATATAAATATTGTTAGGCTAGAAATGCTTAATATTTATATTAAAATATTAATATAAGATAATTTTTTGAAGATATATTTGGGAATAATAAATCAACCCTACGGTAGTATTCTAGAAAAGATTTTAATAAAGAAGTATGTTATCCAATAGTATTTTGACAAATACAAGGAGTTGGTGGAAAGAAATTACTTTAAAGAGCAAAATTGTAGTTTTAAGTTATTTACGACATTGCTAATTTGAAGTCATTATCCTTGAAGTCCATGATGTTGTCGTTATGCGTTGCCGACCTTAATGAATGCATAGGATATCGTTCTAGATGATATGGAATGAATTCATGAAGGTTGGAGTCAACTTCGGCAAATATACCGTCGACATCATGAGCTTCGAAAAGAATAACGTCGCTTTCTTCCTTCAAACACTTTAACTATGCCGCTTTTATCCTTGCCGACGTCAACGAAAGCAATGCTACTTATTTTTATTAAGGACACCGACTCCATTGGTTCCGAAGTAGTTTATAGTGATAACAATGATGCAGCATGTTTTAAACCTTTTGACTTCGACTCGATAGGCAACTATGCCACTATTAATGACTTCGGCTATATAGTGTCGTGTGTTATAACTTTGACTTTATTGGTTTTCGAATTTAATCCTTAATGTTTGTTTTCAAAGATGGCTATGTTATCATGTTTTATCACTTCAGCACTAATCACGCCACTTATATTCTTTAAGGCATTGACGTCGAGACCCATCAATACCATCGAGTTTCTTTTAAGGTTAAGTAATATGATATACAAAGCAATGGACTTCGACTATATACCTTTATATTATATAAGTTAAAGACTTTAACTTACTTTTATATGGAAAAGGGACAAAGACCCTTACTGGCGATGAGGTCGCCGAGCTTTATCACTATACAAAGTTTATTATTTTGGTCCTATAGCCTAAGTGTTAAGGAGTGAAGACCTATAATTGACTTTGAATTTCATCAATATTGTTTTGGAAAAGTATATATCATGGCATTATTATTTTGGATAAAATAAACGTTATATTTTCCTTGTTTTGAAAGTATAATTTCAAGGATTAAGTCATTTATCAAGAAATTGTTTTCAAGGAAACAGAAAAGGGTATTTAGCCTAGAATTTTACTAAAGAAATTATTGTTCTTATCACTTTTGGATAGACTATGATAGGATGAATTGACTCGGAGATTAGAAATCCAAATGGGACAGATGTAGGGTAGTGCTCTATACTTCATCTATTAGCCCCTAGCTAATATTAGACAAAAATTCCAGTGTGTAGAGCTTTATCAAGAGTAAGATTAAAAGTAAGGTGTATGCACAGAAAGGAATACATAAAGATAAGATAGGTTATAGGTTGGCCTACAAAACCTTTAGGTTCATAATAAGCCTAACAAAACTATGAGATTGACAGAGAGTCGGGTAAAACTAGGATAAGTGTGTTTGGACAGACCGTCCAGTTTTCTTCTAATAGTCAGTTAGAAAATTTGGTATATCTAGTAGACCTGAGTCACCATGTAGGTTGGTGGTTACTCTGTGAAAGCTAAACATTAAGACGGATAGTTCACTAATTTGACAGATACATGAGTACCCATGTAGTTTGCATGCTCATTATTATTTATATTGTTTATTATAACCAGCTTGGTTGTAGGACTTTGATTTGTAAAATATATATTTTTAAGGGATATTAAGGAGAGGAAAACCCATTCCACTCACCGACATGGTCTCGCTGAATATCTATAAAACCGAGATGGAATTTTATTATTCACACCAAGCTTTTAGTATGACTTGAAGTTTATGCTTTTCCCTCAAACTCTTGGGTGCTCAAAATTTGATTTGAGTAGGTCGGGAGTAAAGACTTTACTGGTTAAGTAGGTTTTGCCTAATAAAGCTTCCGAAGAAGTGCAGAAGGCAAAATTAGCTATGTAGGAGACTAATTACTATTATCCGCTATGTTATGACAATCGTTGTATGAGTGTATTGACAGTAGATGTATCTGTCTATTTAGTAACTCTGGTCAATCAAAGGGACATCTTCATATGTCATTCTTGGAGTATTTTATAATAATTATACTTTGTTTGAACCTGAGCAATGTTTGGGATTATGTAAGGAATATGGAATATTATTTTTGAAATGAAATTTGAAAGTTTACTTTGAAATTGTATTTAAAGTTATTTCATACTCTTGTGCTTATGATATTATGGATATCATTTCCATGATTGCATTTTGTCATCGGAAATTAATACTATAGACGACTGCAGCATCTATAGCACTTAGTTTCGGGCCCTAAAATGGGGAATGTTATATAACATATCCCCAGAAAAGTCTATGAGCTCCTTTATGTAGAAAAACCCTTCTACTACCCAAATGCTGAAAGCACCAATGATGTAAGAAAATTTCAACCATAATGGAACAATGTCAACCATAATGTAACAAATAACATCCATGCATGGAAGTTCATTCTTCCCAACAATAGCCTCATGATTAGAATTTATGTGATCGCGTCAAAAGTACACTAAAATCACCCTTCGGTACATTCTAGTAAATGAAGTTTCCTCGGATATTAAGTAGCTTTGGATAAGGACAAAGCCTAGTTATCCCAAAATGGTAACAGTCTAAATGTCTTTAATGAAACAAAGAATGAGATTAACAATAAGAACCAACACAAACTCCACTGAATCACAAAGAAATGTTTTCATTTCAATCTCTAGCTTTTATGACAAATTTACGTGATGAGATTGCCGATCTTCTCTAGTTTCCTCTTTGTACTTATTATTAATTACAAATAAATGAGTGTATCAATAATTTTTAATTCCTTATAGTAAACATTTCGTGTGTACCCATCATAAGTACTTCAAAAGAATAAATTATAAACAAATGTAGGGGTAGTTTTGTCAAAATAAAACTAATTTAAATAAACCAATATTATATTCAGAAAATAATTAAACAATATTTCTTGCCAAAGATTGCTTGCTCAACTGATTAGTGGTATGCTATAAACACAGGTTGTAGAGGTCATGGGTTCGAACCTCTGAGACATCAAAATGAGCGTTACGACCCGTAAATTTTGATGGTTTTAATAATATATTTACCTGGAATTTTTGTGAAATTTTAAATTATTTGAATTTAGAAATAAAACTTTAATATTAGAAATATGTCTATTTAAACATAGCAAATGGGTAATTTTCATCAGAAAATATTGAAGTTTATTTTATTGTGTCATTTTATTTCAATTTAATTAGTTAATATTTGATGATAATAAAATGTTTTCCAAACCTGAATATTATTATACAATAAATTTGTAAATCATCTTCTAAGGGAGAAGTCATATTTCATTTCTTCAAACTTGAACCGTTATTGCTTCGTTTATCTTAATTCCGGCAAAATAGCAGCATTTTAGGTACCGATTTTCGAATTTTGATCCGATGATCGTGCCATGGATATCTGTGTACCAATTTTGATTGTCTTGTCCCGACGATTTCTACGGTATATTCAATTATGAGTTTTGAAGTCCGATACGTAGCGAAACCCGCATTACGGTTAGCCGTCTCGGTACCCGTTTAAAACGTTTTGAGCCTTTTAAGTGCCTCGCGTCCCTTTATTATTTACCGTATAAATCAAATAGCCATTGCTTTTAATTATTCCAGAATTTGCATGCCTAACATTCACTGTTCCTTGTACATTAGCTGTCACATTCATTTCGGTTGTTCATTTTCTTTCCTTTCTATTTTTATTTTCCGTTGTTTCATTTTTGTTTTTCATTCATCTTTCTATTTGTTTTGAGAAAAAAGAAATCTCACCACCTGATCGTTTCCCCTGCCCATGTTCTTCGAACCACCCTCACCATCGTTCTCCTCCACCACAACTTTCTTCCCAACGTTTTCTTTCCAAAAATGAACACAACAGCCCACGCACGCAACTCCTCCCCTAACCCATGGCTTCCACCTCCTGTCACCTCATCGTGAGCGCAGCCAAGCATCGTCGAATCCAACAACTTCTCGCCTACCAGCCACCAAAGCTCTGTCGTCCCATCCCGTGCTCCGCCATTAGCCTCACACTCTCGGTCTCGGCCACCCAAGCCTAGCCGCGCCAATCACCCTACCTCTTCACTCTTTACTTGTTCACCTTAGCCTCTCTAAAACCCCCTCCACATGTTCCACTACCCGCCCCCACTGCTATGCCGAGCAACACCCACAATAAAAAAATTATAACTCATTTTTATTGGCCAAATAATCTTTAGGCTCTAATACCAAAAAAGAAAGGGGGGTCTATATTTAAGTTTTGTGTATATGTTTCAAGATAAACAGCACTAATATGTCTAATATGTTATTTATAGAAATTCCAAACGCAAAACCTGCTATGAAGTTTACTGTATATTTCAAGATTTCTGTTAACATTAAAACATATTGTTGGTATTTTCTAATAATTTATTACCTTATTGGCAACTTGTAGGTTAAACCAATCCAAGGGTGCAGGAAGTGGATTATTGAATTGGAATTAGGAGCCATATTCTGTTTTTTAGAGTCTTCTAATTTTATATTCAAAAATCCTGTAATCTCTCCCTTCAATAATATTCATTGTGCATATTTATTTCATCATCATATATTTCAAACCAGTTTTTATTGTTTTCATTATCTTCTTGTACTTGTACTTGTTTTGTTAATATTTTATAATATTCATTGCATACAAGATCTATCATTTAAAAAGAAAGGGCTCTATATTTAAGTTTTGGTATATGTTTTAAGACAAACAACACTAATATGTCTAATATGTTATTTATAGAAATTCCAAAGGCAAAACCTGCTATGAAGTTTACTGTATTTTTCAATATTTCTGTTTGTATTAAAACATATTGTTGTATACACACACAAACACACACACATGTATATATTAGATAGTAAGAATGTATATTCTGTTAGTTATATAAGTATTGATCTAAAATATAATAATGTATGTTATGTTACATATATATGTTTACTTGAATATATAAAGCTTATATAGGTTGTTGGTTGCATATATAAGTTTATACTCATATTTTAATTAGATTATTTTAGTAACAGCTAGTATACATGTTATGTTTCATACTCCTGTTATTATTCAAAAAAGTTGGTCTGCATATGACATATGTATCTATTTTGAATTTATGGCTTTGAAGTGGATTTGGTAGTGATCCTTAAAACCATTGTAAGTACCAAGGTTACCTGGAAATTTGGGTCTACAATGTATATTGTTTTACATATATATAGGAAAAATAGAGTTATATATAGGAGTATTGTATATATTATATTATTCTCGCTTGTTCTATTAAAAGGTATAAGCTTGCATACAAAGTGCAGTAGCCTACTGATATTTGATGCTGTCAATATATATAGAATATTAGTTTTTAAAAAGGAATTTTGAGAAAAGTATATTTTTACATGCTGATTTGTATATATATGTATGACAGTGTGGTTTAAATGATGTATAAATCTACATATAAGTCATGCTATTATTTTTAATATATACTTATGACATTTTGAAAGGAATAAGATATAATATAATTTCTATAGGTGTGTACTCTGTTGTATACACATTTAATTCTAAAATTTTAGATTATAAGTGAGTTACACATTAGCTTATATATTAGTTATATACATGAGTACTGTTAATTTCAAAGTATTTATTTCCAAATATATTATGATTATATGTTTGATTTTATATAAATGTTTTTATTTAAAACAATGATTTTGAATAACTTATGTATTTTAAATTTAAAATGTATTTGGATTTAGAATATGATTTATATATCTATAGTTATGTACAGTTATATTTAAGTTCTCTTATACCAATTATCTTCATCAATCTAGTTTTGATTTGATTTCGTCTATTCCTATTTATCAGTGGTAAGTCGAATTCGTGCCAATCTAGCTTTGTTTTGGAATTCATGCCTGGGTTCGTAACTCATCTCATTCTCGTTTGTCTCTAACCTCAAAAGGTGAGAAATCACTTACGGTTACGTTCTTATATCTATTAAATTTGATTTCAATTGAAACGACAATTGAAATATGCTGTTGTTAGTTATTTACATTGCTGTATATATGCTATTATCTGTATCTGTTCACCAGTGACATCTGACACCATTATCTGTTATTTATATTGATGATATGTGCATGTTGTCAATTGTTATATTATTATCATATCCGTTCTCACTCTACAAGTTCCCTGTTAGTATAGAATTCTCTATGGGTTGAAATGATACATACCCGACCGATCTGTATAATAGAAGAAAACCGTTATGGGTCGAAATAATAAACCCAAGCGATTTTCATCTAAATTGAATTTGGGATGCGAGTTAAAATGATATATACCCGTATATATTTGATTTGTGGATTGAAATGATAAATATCTGTATCACTTGACCATAGGATAGAAAATTATATACAGACACCGTTGGTCTATATATATATATATATATATATATATATATATATATATATATATTGAAAGAATTTCTTTGGTTTTGAAAGAAAATATATGGTTTATTTAAATATTGATTTTAAGATATTATGTATAAATGTATTTTTATAAAGTTTTAAAATTTAGATTTTTAAAATTATATGTTTTGAATTTTTTTATAGTTATGAGTTAACTTTGAAATTTTAAATTTGAGTATTTATTTATAATTTTACTATTTTTGAAATATATAAGAAATAAATTTAATAATATGTTTAAGTATTTATTTAAATATATTTCAGTTATAGAGTTTATAATAATTTTTAATAAATTAAGGTTGGAACAAGAAATAGAAATTGATTTGAAATTGTATTTATTTAAGAATTATACTCAAATAAATTTGATTTGAAACTTATTCAATTTGAGATTTTAAAGATATAATTTTTTAACTTGATTTTGATTAAAAGTGATTTAAATGAATACTTTCAAATTTACATAATTCGAAATGGGATATTTAGTTCATTTAAATTTGCACTTTGAAGTCCTATTTAAATGATATAGGGTTTATTAAGTGAATATTTCAAAACTAAATAATAATGAAGATATATATATATATATATATATATATGAATTTATCAATTTTAGTTTTGAAATGTGAATATTTAAAGCTTTGAAATATACTGAAATTGAAATGGTTTATTTTATGGTTCAAATCGATATTTTGTGTCGTACCTATGGATTGCTCCCTGATAGCCCACTTGTAAGTGGAGTTTGTTTTGTGTCGTACCTATGGATTGCTGCCTGATAGCCCACTTGTAAGTGGAGTTTACAGTATCTGTATAGACTACGGCATTATATAAAATGTGTTAAGGGGGATATAGGTAACATCTTAAAGGTATTTTAATATTTTACTTTACTATAGACATTATTATAATAGCGTGTATTACTACATAGTAGATAGTTCCATGGATCCTTAGAGGATGGTTATCCCAAACATCCTTTGAGTTACTTGTATTTCAGTTGATATTTCACTTGAATTTGATTTCTTGATATAAGAATGTTGATCCTGATTCGAGTGTTTTGTATTTTGTTTTACGCTCGGGTCAGAATGAGTGTCACAGCACTTGAGACTCATCTATGGAGTTGGAGCTTCGCTTGGAGATCCATCTACATCTATTCAGCTTTTAGTTATTCAGTTGACTTCAGTGATATATATCCAGATTTTGTTATATAACTATTATATCTTGACTTCTATGTATTCAAGACTTCTGTTGTATCTTGTTAACTCTGTTGTATATATATAGTAGCTTCGTGAACTACTATTTTTTTGTTTTCGCTGCTTATTGTTATACTACTCTGTGTCTGTGATTCTGTGATTATTTTGTTTACTATATATGCTAAGTTTTTGCCAAATATAAATTAACAATACGATATTTTGAGCAATTCAAGTCCAACATGTGTGGATGCGAATGGTTGAAAATATCGGGATGTTATAATGAGTGTTTTACTTAAATAAATTACCACTCTTATTGTCAAAAAATAAACAATATTTTTTTAATTGGCTTTGAACATTCAACATCAACCTTTCAGACAAATGGAACCTAAAATAGAAAGAAATTTCTCTATACATTTGTACAAAGTATCATTGATTTAGCTTTGCTTTGCCCAAATGGTTGAACCCTAGATTTTGAAATCAAATAAGTTATATATTTTTAAGTGGAAATTTAGATCCACTGCTTATTTTCAAGTTTTGTTCCTAAATACCCTTCTCAAAAACATTTTTTAAATTACACTTTTTTTTTATTTTCGGTAAAAGAATTTTTATTTTTAGGAAATTAAATCCGAACTTCAGTCGCATGTTTTTTATGATCAAAACTTTTTTTAATTCTTTTTGAAAAAGTGAAACTATTTTCATATTTTTATGCAAATATCTACAATCAATTAACTTCATGAAACTTCATATGTTGAAACTTAAAAACAAAGTTTTATTTTTTAACTTGTTTTTTAGGATGTGTAACTATATATTTTCAATCTTAAAAGAGGGCTTCTACATAAGTTCGCTTTTTAGTGGGTATTACTATTTACACTCATCTAAACATTTGTTAATGCCACTTAAAAAATTAACGAAATTAAATCATAACGCTTACTTTAAAAACCCATAAAAGAGGATTTGGAAGTAAGTTTGCTCAGTTATGTGTAACCAAGCAACGTAGAAATCAAATGAGATCTCATCTCAGCATAACCGTTTTTAGTCTTACCAATCATTAATGCTAGAAGAAATTAAGATGAATAACATAAGTAAAAAAAAATACTGTATCAGCTTCAGATTAGAAGCTGATGAGTTAAGATATTCGGTTATATTTAGAATATGCATGTAAGCAATGTTTCTAATCTCATAAATGTTAGAGGAAAATGATAGTAATAATTAATTATATCATACTGTTTTTTTTACAATTGGTTACACTGTTTCCTTTTGTGTTCTTACTGAAACAAAAAAACAATAATTGAATATTTTTACTGAAGTAGCAACGAAGATTTGTCTTCTATATTCTATCATAGCACTATATCAAGCTTCAAATTATTTTTATTATGTTAATTTGGTTAGGCTAGCATAGGTTAAAAGAAAAAAAAATTACGTACAATTAAACTTTCACCACTAGATGCTCTGATTTAAAGTGTATAGGGTAAAATTAGGGTTGATTTTAATCAGATTGATAAATTATAAGTAATAATAAAGAAGTTAAAATTTTATTGCTAGAAAATAAAGTCCATTATAATTATTTTTTATTTAGTTTAAAGCTATGTTATGAAAAGCGCTTAAGCATCGCCGAAATGCTAAATGCATGCACAAAGCTTAAGTTTTTTGAAAAAGCAAAACGATTAAGTCAGGACGCTTAAGCGCGCTTAATTGGGGCTTATATGCTCTTTGCTTAAATTTAAGAATGCTTAAGCGATGTTTAGCAAAAAAAATTCTTATTTTATAAATAAAAAGAAGTAGGATTATAGCAAAAAACCACATTTCCAACAAAATTTTATCATTTTCTATGATATGGATCGATATGCATTAAGATATGATTATTTGATTTGACAAATGTGCATATTTTGTACTTAACTCGAGTATGCTAACTTTTAATGAATAGAGAAAGTCATATCCAACTTTTGAAACCTACGAATTTATAAGTTTACTTCAAAGATAAACTTTAGTCATTTATGATGAATTTATGTGTACACATATAATACACTTAGTATAATATATTTATAATAGATTTATATAAGTACGGATAAAGTATGCTAAAGTATTAAGCAACGCTTAAGTAATGCTTAATTGGCACTTAAACGACATTAAGCGAAGCGTGATTTCTATCACCTTACCTCTCATAGCACTTAAGCAACAACGCTTAAGCAACGCTTATTATAACATAGGTTTAAAATCGAAAATTCATATTGTTGCATATATGGGTTTTATGTTTGAACAAAGAAAAATAAGGAATATGAGAACAAGATTAATCTTGTAAAAATAAGGGTGTATGCAGAGTAATTTTTGATGTGTAGAAGTTTTTATATGTTTTGGTGTACGCTAAATAATTAATGATGTGTGAATAGAATAACCCTTCAATATGTTCCATGTATTTGTGGCCACCATATTCTATTCTTCCACTCAGTTTTAGTCAACAGTGGAAAATTTCATCCCACGCCCGCTTCCAACCGACCATGTCTACTGACCTACGTTCATCTACAACCATCGCAAAATAAAATGTTGCGGCTTCAGCTAGCCGATACAAGGTTTAAAAAAATGTAAATATAGGGTTTTAATTAATGGCACGAAAATCTGAAATTATCAATAACCAATTCAACTGCGATTCGAAATTCTAGGGTTTGAAATAGGTTAAGTTTCCATGCCAACCTGACTTTTTATTACATGCTTTTCATTACAAGTTGTATGTTATTCATAATTTCTAAATTTAATTTCAGTGGCTAATTTTTTTGGCTTACCATGTCAAACATGTTCGTGATAAACGGAAATGATACTCAAAAATTTTAAAATTCGTTGTTCGTTTATTATCTACGGTTGTAATAAATGGCTTTAAGGGAGTGTAGAAAAAATTTGACACGAGACATTTGGTGAATTTCTTGGCTAATTTTGAAGTTATACAATTGACCAAAAAAGAAAGTTTATGATGTTTTGTTTACTGGCCTTAGCTATATGCAATTTTGGATGTAATATAATACTAAAAAATTTCAACTCTACCTTATTTTTAGCTTTAGTTCCAAGATAATGTTTCTGTAGTTAAACCAATTTAATAATGTTACGCTTATAATATATTAAAATGAATTTAATTATAATTATTTCATTGATATTTTTGAATTTTTCAGGTAGACTTACAATTATGTAGGTTTATATTCTTATATATTATTATTTTTTATTTTTATTTATTACACTATGCCCATGATGTGGTTTTTATGAAACCTTATATATCACAGCATTTCTTCAGTCTTTTTTCTTGGGATGAAAAAGTTGATTGTGTGAATTATTAGTTACACCTAATAACTTATTTAAGCAGAAATCATTTTGGCACTTTAGGCATAGATAAACTATTAAAAGCAATTGGTAAAAGATATAGGTGAACTAGAAAATATTGAGATTTTTTCTTATTACTAATGTATACTATAGATGTATATATTATTTACTATCCAAACTTATTTATTCTATTATATAAGAAAGCCAGTTTTGATTGATTCAATAGTACAGATGTATATAATTATTGTTATTGTTATACTAATAATTATTGTTATTAGATGTGTATATTATTTACAAGCCAAACTTATTTACTAGATGTATGTTAAAATATTGAGATTTTTTTTCTTGCATTTTTTAGTTTCTAGCAAATTAATTAATTTTATGATATATATGTATATGATAGTCAATGTTAGTAAATATACCTAACATATTTATATGAATTTATTAGTACATTGCTTCTTAGAGGTGCAACTTGCTTTAATTTTCCAATTCGTTCTGCACACAAATTTGCTGAGAGAAATCATTGACCATTTTCTATCAAGTATTTTTTTGTTGATTTTTCTTTTGGCTAATAATAGCTACAAGCATGATTGATATTGCATTAAATTATGAGTCACTTTATGCATGACATGTTTACATGCCTTTTTTGAACATAATCAAGATATCATAATTTTGATATTGTAATGAGAAAGGCTAGACTACATGCAATTCAATACTATATTGAAATTCCAAGTTGATATATTCGTCATTTTAAAAATACATGGACTATATTCCCTTTAAATATCCAATTTATCGAGTTTGACTTCCTGTCGCGAATAGATTTTTGTAAGATCTTAAAATGATGAACTCTTTCATGTATTTTGGGATGATGATAAGTATTATAAAATGACATGTTTTTTCGCACATCAGAACAACAATAAGGAGTAAGTACAAAATTTTGAGTCGATCAGTTAAAATCACAGGTTATCTAATATGTACTTGATAACAAATAATCTAATAGTTACATGTTTGATTTTTTCATTCCCTTTCAAATGTGGTCCCTCAAGTGTAATATACATTGGAGAAATGGGGACAAAAGGTGACTGGAAGCTTCCAAGCAGGCGGTTTCTCTGTTGATTCCACCTTTGCCAATTAAAAAACTGAAAGAATATACAATACTTAAGTACCATCCAAATGGAGAAAATGTTACAACTTCACTTCCCTGTTTAATATAAAACTTAATGTTACCTGATCCGCCTAAAGCATGTTATACGTCTAGTATACCAAAACAGAGAATAATCAAATATAAACTCATCTCACAAGTTTATCAATCAGATTTCCACTACTCTGGAAGTATGTATTTTCTAAATTAAGCAATATGTATGTCTTAATTAAATTACAATTACAAACTAACAACTATAGTAATGATAACTACAGCAATAGATCAAACGTTATACTATTTAAAGAAATAGTACAACGTAGAAACGAAAATGATATATTTAAATAAATATACAAATCAATTATAAACCTAACCGGTTTGAAGAAGGAAATTCCGTCTGAGGCTTGTCGTTACAATTTCCTTAAGACTTTATTTAAAGTCTCCCAAGATACAACAGACGTAATCTGCACGATATTATAATGAGTATGTTAACTCTGTGATATATTGTTTAGAGTAGTAGAGAAGAAGAAGCGGAAGAAATTAGAATTGGAATTGATTGAGAATGTGATCAGGATTCTCTTCTATTTATAATTTCGTACGCATCCCTTCAAACAGTCGCATCCGCTTGACGGGTCGTACCCATTGCCATTTTGAACCGATGTTGTTCGTTAATGGGTCGCACCCGCCTGCTCCTCGCATCTATTCGGCCACGCCTCTTCAATCGGGCCACACCCGCTTCTGTTTGCCCGTGCTTATTCAGTCAGGTCGCACCCGCTCGCGTCTAACGGTTCGCACCTGCTTCCGTCTGTTTGCCAGAAACACACACCCGCTTAAGAAGTCGCTCCCCCTCTGTCAATCCGTGTCCGCTTTATAAACAGATTCGCACCCGTTCGTATAGCCTGCAACTGTCAGAAAGCCCGACCCAGATTTGCAGTAAAAATAGGATCATTTAGACCCAAACTCAAACCCAAACTCAAGCCCAAGCCCGACTCGGTTCGGTTCGGTCGGTCGGATGGACGGCGGCGTGCGCGCGTATATGGTGGAGATGCATGATCTCCTTCCTCGCAACGAAGCATACATTTGGGTGCCCCTATGCCCCAACACCTTCATTGCAAAACCATATATATACTAGTATAGCTTAGCAATTTTGGACGATGTGGGACTATGTTGTTTTCATTCAATTTGCTATTAGGAATTCCAACAATCCCCCACATGAATGATAATAAACATATCCCCCACACAAAGAGAAATATCATAAGTACATATGGAATAATGCTTTGTCATGGATAAGTATATATTTCACTTTGAACTTTCCCTAGTTAAAACTTATCGGATCTACTTGGCTAATTGGTGAATTATTTCATCTTGAACCATCAGCCTTTATTGTATATCCAGACAATAAGCTTTACGAAGCATTGATTCCCTTCTCATCCAATCTCTTGGTTGTGTTCATTTTGGTCCTGAACAATTTTTGATTATGCGAGTGTTTATAGAAAATATAAGCCTTTAATATTCTCGTAGAGCCGATCCAGCTCACACTAACATAGGTGATCGCAACCATTAAGAGTATCCTACATATACCCCACTTGTTATTTCCAAGATATGGTCATCATTAGAAAACATAGTTTTAAACTTTAAATACTTCTGTAGGCATGCATTTATATTGTGCACCATAAGAATGGAGTTGGACAATGTCCACGCAAATGCATTACGTTTTGAGTTACTCAGAACTGGTTTGCCTATTGATCCTAGTCCGTGGGATCTCCAGTCGCTAGGATAGGTTTCCGTATAAGATAACTCTTGGTGGTTTTGGCTTTTAAACCCATTCCCCTTGATGCACAGTCAATTATCTCTCTTGATAAACCTTTAGTAAATGGATCCGCTAAACTATCATTTGTTCTCACATAATCTATGGAAATAGTCTCATTTGAGAGTAACTGCCTAACTGTGTTATGGCGTCGACGAATGTGCAGTGACTTTCCATTATACACAAAGTTGTGCGCTCTGCTTAGCGCAGCATGGTTATCACAGTGTATGCATATGGCCAATACAGGTTCAGGCCAAAATGGAATATATTCTAAAAACTGACGAAGCCATTCTGCTTCTTCGCTTGCTTTATCTAAAGCAATGAACTCTGTTTCCACAGTGGACCGAGCTATGCATGTTTGTTTAGTCAATTTCCATGACACTGCTGCCCCTGCTAAGGTAAATACATAACCACTCGTTGATTTTGATTGCTCTGAATCAGCAATCCAGTTTGCATCACTATATCCTTCTAGGATGGTAGGATATTTTCCATAATGTAAGGAATAGTTTGTGGTATTTTTTAAATATCCAAGCACTCTCATTAGTGCTTTCCAGTGTTCTTTTCCTGGATTGCTCGTATATCTGCTTAGTCTACTTACTACATAAGCTATATCTGGTCTTTTGCGATTCATGAGATACATGAGACATCCTATTATACGAGAGTATTCCAGTTGCATTACACTCTCATTAGTGTTTTTATGCAGTACTTCTGATGGATTAAAAGGTGTTCTTACTCCTTTAGTTCCAAAATTTTGAAAATTTCCAATCACTTTATCTACATAGTGTGACGGAGATAATTCAATTCAATTAGATGTTCTTATTATTTTGATTCCCAAAATAACGTCTGCAACTTTAAGTCTTTCATATCGAAATTGCTAATTAACATCTTCTTTATGGTCTCTATTACCTAAGTATTTGGACCAAATATTAACATATCGTCTACATATAAACAAATCATTACATATGATTATCCAATTTGTTTATAATAAACACACTTATCGCATTCATTTATACGAAAACCATTTCTTATTATGACACTATCAAATTTTGCATGCCGTTGTTTCGGAGCTTGTTTTAGTCCGTATAATGATTTTACTAATCTATAGACTATGTTTTCATTTCCTTTTAAAACAAAACCTTCAGGTTGCTCCATGTAGATCTCCTCATCGAGATCTCCATTTAAGAATGCTGTCTTTACATCCATTTGATGAATTTCTAGATTATAGATTGATGCAATTGCTATTAGCATTCTTATAGAGGTTATTCGTGTTACCGGTGACTATGTATCCAAAAAAGTCTACTCCTTCTTTTCGATGATATCCTTTGGCTACTAATATGGCTTTATACTTGTCGATAGAGCCATCTTCTTTCATCTTCTTCTTGAAAATCCATTTACAGCCAATAGGTTTTATTCCAAGTGGAATATCAACAATTTCCCAAGTTTTATTACTTAGAATTGAATCAATCTCACTTTGGATTGCTTCTTTCCAACATGAAGACTCAGAAGATGACATTGCTTCCTTGTGCATTTGAGGTTCGTGTTCTAACACATATGTGAAAAAATCTGAACCAAATGTCTTAGAATTCCTAGCCCATACGCTTCTTCTTGGTTCAAGTTCCTAAATTTCATGATGAGTTTCATCTTTATGTGAATCACTTGATTCTTCTCTTGTCCTTTTAGGGACATTATTCCCTTCATTCCTTTTGTGCGGAAACACGTCTTCAAAGAATGAGGAATATCTAGATTCCATGATTGTATTTACATGAATATCAGCTATATCAGACTTGAATACCAAAAATCTGTAGGCACTACTATTTTGGGCTGGCCCTAAATAGCAACAATCTACTATTTTTGGTCCAAGTTTGACTTTCTTGGGAGGTGGAACTGGAACTTTGCCAAGCAACCCCACACTTTGAGGTATTTAAAACTAGGTTTGTTTCCTTTTCACAACTCATATGGAATTGTTCCTGATTTATTGTGAGGGACTTTGTTTAATATGTGATTAGACATATTTAAGGCTTCCCTCCACAAGTTCATCGGTAGACCAGAGGTTAAAAGCATGGCATTAATAATGTCTTTTAACATTTTGTTCTTCCTCTCGGCTACACCATTTTGTTGTGATAAATATGGATCTTTTATTTGATGAATTATACCATTTTCTGCACATAACTTTTCAAATGGTGATTCATATTCTCCACCTCGATCAGATCTCAATATCTTGATCTTTTTATTTAACTGGTTTTCTACCTCAGCTTTGTACTTCATAAACGGTGTAATTGCTTCATCCTTACTATTTAAAAGATATACATAGCAATATCATGTATAGTCATCAATAAAAGTGATAAAGTACCTTTTTCCACCTCTTGTAGGTAATGATTTAAAATCACATAAATCTGTATGAACCAAACCTAGTGGTTCGGTGCTTCTTTCAACAGACTGAAATGGTTTTTTAACCATTTTTGCTTCTACACGTGTCTCACATTTGTAGTTCTTATCTACTTGAAATTTCAGAATTAATCCCAAGTTTGATAATATTTTCATTTTTCGGCAATTTATGTGTCCCAATCTATCATGCCATAGTAAAATTTCGTGCTCAAGCAAGTAAAAACTTCAATTTTATTAATAGCACAATCAGAATACGTAGTTTTATTGTTAATAATAGCTACATTTGCCTTAAATAGAACATCACATAAATATCCCCTTTCGATATACATGCCAGCCTTGGACAGAACCATCTTGTTTGATTCGAACACCATTTTGAATACTTTCTTTGATAGCACTGCACCAGAGATGAGATTCTTGCGTATGTTTGGAACGTGGATCACGTCATTCAACTTGACAGTTTTTCTAGAGGTAAACTTGAGGATTACTGTGCCACATCCTTCGATCATGGGTACTGCAGAATTATCCATATAGAGTTTTTCTTCATGATCGAATTTCTGGTATGTAGAAAATATGGATTTGTCAAAGCAAACATGATGAGTAGCGCTTGTGTCTACGCACAATTGGTTAGGATTCTAAACCAAATTGCATTCAGATACAACTGTCGAGAAGTTGGACTCGTCTACTTCCATGTTATCTATTATATTTGCCTCTTTGTTGTAGTCCTTTTTGAGTCTGCAATCTCTAGTGGCATGTCCAACCTTTCCACAAATCCAACACTCACCATTAAACTTTTTGGTTCGTTTGTTGCCTTTTGGTTTGTTGTCTGGAGCTCTCCTTTTCTTCTGGAAATTCTTCTTTTTGTTTTTGGTCTTTGAACCTTCAGCCACAAATGCCTCCTCGCTTGGTTTTGTAACTCCACGGTTATCTGCTTCAATTTTCAGTCAGACTATGAGATCCTATAAAGAGATTTCCTTTTTCTTATGTTTTAGATAGTTGCGGTAATCTCTCCATGACGGTGGAAGTTTTTCCGTGATGGCTTCAACCAAAAACGATTCTCCAACCTTATGACCTTCTGCTTCAAGTTCATGAATAAAGGTTTGCAGTTCATGCAGTTGAGCAGTCACCGGTTTCGAGTCAACCAACTTGTAGTCCATGAATTTGTCTACAATGAATTTCTTAAGACTGATATTCTGCGTTTTATACTTTATGACAAGTGCATTCCAGAGTGCTTTCGTTGTCTTTAAAGGCTGATATACTTTGTATAGCACATTTTCGAGACAAATTAGAATATAGTTTCTGCATAGAAAATCGGAATGCTTCCACATGTCAACATCTGATTCCTTGCCTAGTGCAGGAATTGGTTCCTTCTCCGTGAGATACCATTGCAGACCGAGTGTGGTGAGATAAAATAACATCTGATTCTGCCATGTTTGAAAATCGTCACCATCTCCTTTAAAAGGATCGGGCCTGTTGTGTGTAGTGGCCTTTGTTGATAATTCAACTATTGCCATCTCTGTTTTAGCAAAAAACAGAAAAGTCTTAAGATGTTATACGTCTAGTATACCAAAATAGAGAATAATCAATTATCAATCAAATTTCCACTACTCTGGAAGTCTATATTTTCTAAATTAAGCCATAGGTATGTTAACGGGTCGCACCCGTCTGTTTCTCGCATCTGTTCGGTCAAAGCCTCTTAAGTTGGGCCTCACCCGCGCTTATTCAGTCAGGTCGCACCCCATCAGTCAATTCGCGTTCGCTTTATGAACAAATTCGCACTTGTTCGTACAGCTTGCAACTGTCAGAAATCCTGGTCTAGATTTGCAGTGAAAATAGGATCATATTAGACACGAGCCCGGTTTGGTCGGATGGCGGCGGTGGCATGCGTGTGTGGTGGAGATACACGATCTCCCTCCTCACAACGAAGCATACATTTGGGTGCTCTTAGGCCTCAATCCCTTCATTGCAAAGCCATATATATACTAGTATAGCTTAGCAATTTTTGGTAATGTGGGACCTTGTTGTTTTCATTCATTTTTCTATTAGGAATTCCAACAAAGCATTCGCTTAACACATTCACTGGTAAAATACCAATCTGCAAGATCCATAGATCTAGCTTCATCAGCGAAAAAGGATGCTGCTTCTAAATTTCCTACATGATTCAATATTCTTGCCTGCAATTACAGCTATTAAGGAGAAGATTATATTGCAACTGTTACAGTTTTGGGTCATATATTTTACATAGGAGATGCTTACAACCCTCTACATAAAATGAAAAGAAACATAAATGATTAATAAGTGGAGTGAGTCACAGGAGAAAATCTAGAACAACACGATCAAAAACCATTATTTTGTACAAACAAATTGCTTCATACAGAAAATTATTGTACACTAAGTTCATACGTAGAAACCTGAGATGGCATACATATATTACAAGGCTTCGTTTTAAATGACTGCTCATTCACTTGCAGAGAGCAACTAAAGCTCACTACACCAAAACGGTGATTTTGCAACATTTTATATTTGCTAATTTCTAACACTTATAAATGTTACAGCCTACTAACAAAAAAAGTGTTAGGATACCTGAAAAAGTGTTGGGAAATATAAATAATGTTTTTTATAAACTTTCCAACACATAGTTATAATTTACAACACAAAAAAGTGATAGAACAGTTGGTAAATTTGTAAATAACTTGCTAAAAATTGGACCCTTATGTAATCTTCTGTATGTAGCATTTTCTAACGCATTCCCCTTCCATCACCACTATCGGCCACATAATTTTTAGTTAGATTAGGGTTCCCTTTCATGCATTCCATCGCCATTTTCTAACTCTTTCCATTCCCATCCCATCACCAGCATCGATAGATCAAAACTTTGGCCATCTAACATCGAGCGGCTTAAGACTAGGGTTCCCCTATGGCGCGTCATCTCCAGTCGAGCCATCTAACATCGAGCGACTTAATACTAGGGCTTCGAGAAGGAATCGATGATGTCAGGTGATTGCAGGAATCGATGATGTCAAGGAATCGATAACAGTATGAGCTTTTAATCTTTAGGTCAATATATCAAGTTAATGAAAAGTGATAATTTATCGTAATAATATTTTTATTTGTTTATCAGGAAATTGCACGGTTTTTGGCATTGAGAGCACAAGATGTAGGTCGGTCTGCTGCTCTTCGTTAAGGGTGTATGTTTGAACAAAGAAAAACAATGAATATGAGAACAAGATTAATCTTGTAAAAATAAGGGAGTATGTACAATAATTTTTGATGTGTATAAGTTTTTATATGTTTTGGTGTATGCTAAATAATTAATGGTGTGTGAATAGAATTACCCTTCAATATGTTCCATGTACTTGTGGCCACCATATTCTATTTTTCCACTAAGTTTTAAACAAGCGTGGAAAAATTCATCCCACGGCCGCTTCCAACCGACCATGTCTACTGACATACGTTCATCTACAACAGTTGCAAAATAAAATGTTGCGGCTACAACTAGTCGATACAAGGTCAAAAAAATGTAAATATAGGGTTTTAATCAATTTCATACAAATTTGAAATTATCAATAACCAATTCAGCTGCAATTTGAAAATCTAGGGTTTGGCCCAAAAAATGGATGAGTGCTTACTCGACGACTGCGTAGGTCATTGAGAAATGGTGAGCTTCTGACTTGCCGATGAACGACCTGACTTTTTCGTTTTTCCTCCAATGACGATGTTAGTTCTGAAAGGAAGAGGGAAACACACGCTTTGAATTTTAGATGTCTGTTCACATAGAGAAAATAAAATTAGTGTTAGGAAGAGGGAAAGAGAATGATTAAGGTTGCCTTTAGTTTTGGTGGCCGAAGGAAAAAAACTCGGTGCCAATAGTAGCACAATGCTTAAAAATGTTGTCAAGTTAACCTTAAAACACTGAGGATGATATATCGCTTGGACATCTTAACGAAAGTATTAGTCATAGGACTCGGATTCAGGAAAATGAGGTATATTCATGTCTCAAGAGGTTGAATTTAAATTCAAAATCGAATAAGCAAAATAAATAAAGAACTTTTGACACGGTTGATCATTCTCATGTTTAAAACAATTGCCCATTACATTATAGTACTATACTATTCGTCGACCTTGTTAAAATTTATTCCCTTACTTTCTTCTGTTCTTGGATATATCCTAGTAACTTGGACATTATACTAGACCACAAAATAATAATGTTAACAACCCATATTACCAAACTTAAAACAGCCTACATAATTGCATTATACTTTTAATTCTGAGCAGCTTTTCCAGCTGAGGGGTATTTTTCCACATCGAAAGCAAATTCGTTATGCTTCGAGTTCTCGACGTTGAATTTGATGATTCAAATATTCATTAAAGAGGAAAGAAATTGATTAATTGATTCAATCAAATCAATTAATTTAGCTGATATATGGAAGGATATTTTGAAGGAAACTAATTAATTAGTAAATCAATTAATTAGTCAATGTATATCTGTTATATGAAGAAATAAATGATTAGACATGGAGAATAAAGGAAAGATATGGAAACGAATATTACGCCATCTATTTGTACTAAAATCAAATCACGCAAATTGAAAAGATATTTGAGTAATTGGGAAATTGATTTGCTTAATCTCCAAGCAATCCTTCATTATCAAGTCAATATAAATGAAGGAACTTTATCTTCATATGAACAAGCAAGTGTAGTATCCACCATTATTCTTTCCTCTCTCTTTTGTACTCTTTTCTTTAGTGAAATAAAAAGTTGTTGGGTCTCCGTGGACGTAGGATATTCATATTTGAACCACGTTAAATCTTATGTGTCTTCTATTTCTGTTATTTTTTTCTTGAGACTGCATAATCATTTTTAAGTGTCATTGGTATCTAAATAGGCAATACTAGATCCTGAACAAATAACCGTTTCCACTCAAATTAAAAAAAAAATTCACTACAGTTTGGTATCAAAGCTAGTGTTATTGTTCCTTTTTGGATATTAATGGCTACTTCTAGTAAATCTGTTGGTAGATCTGGTGTCAATTATGGAGTAACACATTTTGACGGAAAAGAAGATTTTGATACTTGGAAGATGAAGATGGAGGCTGTATTGAAGAAGGAGAGACTTACAAGGTTGTTTTTGCGCTTGAAAAATTGAAAGGTATTGATGCAGTTGATTTGAAAGAGATGGAAGATGAAGCTCTTACAACAATTCAGTTGATCCTTTCAGATGAAGTTCTTAGAGAATTCTCTCAGAAGAAGACGGCGAAAGAACTATGGGATGCATTATCGGATGCATATCAAGACAAGTGTCTCACTGATCGGATTATTCTTCAGCAACAACTTTATTCGTTCAAGATGAAGCCTGGAGCTGATCTCATGGAGCATGTAGATGCTTTGACGACTTTGATTATGAACCTGAAGGCAGTGGAAGTTGATATTACCGATGAGGCTCAAGCTGTGATCCTCTTATGTTCCTTGCCTAAGGAGTATATTGCTTTTGTTTATTCCATAATTTATGGCTACAGTAAAATTAGTCTGTCTGATGTAAAGGCTAGTCTTCATAATGAAGTATTAAGAGGTAGATTGGAGAGCACTAGCTTAGATAGTGATACCGAAGGCTTATCTGTTCAGAGAGGTAGAGGCCAAAGCAGGTCGAAGAAAGGTGGAGGACAGAATTATTCACGGTCTCTAGAGGGCCTAAGAATTTGACTTGTCATTATTGTAAGAAATCAGGGCACTTCATAGCACAATGTCCCAAGCTTGAAGGTAGAAGAAAATATCCAAAGCAAGCCTCAGCTTCTACAGCAGAGAAATCAGATACATAAAGTGACACCGATGTATTTACAGCTTCTGGCTCTTCTGAAAAGAGCAGCTTATGGCTGATTGATTCTGGCGCATTCTATCATATGACACCTGATAGGAACTGTTTTTTCACTTACTATGAAATAGATGGAGGAGAAGTTCTGATGGGTAATGATGCTTCTTGCCGTATGGTGGGTGTTGGTAGCGTGATGATTAGGATGTTCGATTGTGTTATTCGTACGATCACTGATGTTAGACATGTACCTGATTTGAGGAGGAGCTTGATTTCTGTTGGGGCCTTACGTAGACTTGGCTTGAAGATTGTAGTGGAAGGAGAGAAAATGAAGATATCGAAGGGTTACATGATTGTTATGAGAGGTGTGAGGGTAGGAAACCTTCATCTATTAAAGGGCACTACTGTAATTGGTGAATCAGCTTCTGTTACATCTGTTGATTCGGATTCTTCCAGATTATGGCACTTACGGATGGGTCACATCGGTAAGCGCGGCATGGATGAGTTGAGAAAACGAGGATTGATTGATGGAGTTCATCATTCAAAACTTGGTTTTTGTGAAGGGTGTGTTCTTGGAAAGCAGATGAAGATTTCTTTTGGTATAAAAGCAAAAGTTGTCTTGGAGTATGTTCATACAGATGTCTGGGGTCCCTCTCCTTGTCCGTCTTTAGGTGGAGCTAGATATTTTGTTTCATTTATAGGTGATTTCTCTCGTAAAGTATGTGTATACTTTCTTCAGTCAAAGAGTGAAACCTTTGCCAAGTTTCGGAAGTGGAAATCCATGGTTGAGAAGAAGACAGGGAATAAATTGAAAGTTCTCCGTTTAGATAATGGCGGTGAATTTGTATTACAGGAATTCATCGATTATTGTAAGTCTGAAGGCATTAAGAGGCATTACACCACACCAGGTGACCCCCATTCTAATGGAGTTGCAGAAAGGATAAATCAGACATTATTGGAGAGAATAAGATGCCTTAGACTGACTGCTAAATTGAAGAAGGGATTTTGGGATGAAGCTTTATCTATGGCGGCTTTTCTCATCAACCGCACACCTTCCAGTGTCATAAATATGAAGATCCCTGAAGAAGTACGGAAAGGAGAGCCTTTTAGCTATTCATTTCTCAGAGTGTTTGGTTGCCCAGCTTATGTGCATGAGAGCAAAGGGAAGCTGGAACCTAGAGCTCGCAAGTGTATTTTTCTAGATTATAGTAGAGGAGTGAAGGGATATAGGTTGTGGTGTCCTATTAGCAAGAAGATCGTTATGAGCAGGCATGTGACTTTTGATGAGAAGGCTATGTTGAAGGTGGAGCCTTCCTCATTGGATGACAATGAGAGGACATGTGAAGAATACCAGACACAAAGCAAGTCATCTGTTCATTCTTTCCATAGACGTTCAAATGGTATTTCCGATGACACCGTGGTTGATGAGGATAATATCGATGTTGGTACAGAGGATCAAACTCAAGGTGGAGTTCATTCGAAACTTAGGCCTGTCAGACAAAGAAGAAAGCCTAAGTGGCTTGATGAGTTTGTTGGATTGAGCATCGAAGATATTAATTTCGATGATATGGCAACATATGCTTTGAATGTTGTCCATGATGAACCCTGTGATTATAGAGAAGCTATCACGTCAGCTAACAGTTCCAGTTGGTTAGTTGCTATGGAGGAGGAGATTGAATCATTGCAAAGAAATCATACTTGGGATTTGGTGCCTCTTTCCACCGACAAGAGAGCTATATGATGCAAGTGGATTTATAGAGTGAAAGACGGTGAAAATGGTAATCTCAAATACAAGGCAAGGTTAGTCGCAAAGGGGTATGTCCAGAAGAAAGGGGTAGAGTATCATGATATCTTTGTTCCAGTGGTTAGGCATACTTGTATTCGTATTCTTTTGGCATTAGTTGCTCATTATGATATGGAATTAGAGCAACTAGATGTCAAAACTACATTCTTACATGTGATCTGGATGAGGAGATATGCCGGAAGGGTTCATTGACAGTAGCAGGCCAGACTATGTTTACAAACTCAACAAATCTCTATATGGACTGAAGCAGTCTCCTAGACTATGGTATAAGAGGTTTGATAAGTTTATGCTTTCACAGGGATACTCCAGAAGTTTCAAAGGCCAGTGAATTTATTTCAGGAGATGTGATGGTGATATAATTTATTTGTTGTTATATGTTGATGATATGCTGATTGCATCTCGGAGTATGGTCAAAATTAAGGAGTTGAAAGCGGAGCTCAGTAGAGAGTTTGACATAAAGGATTTGGGAAAGGCACAAAGAATATTGGGTATGGAGATAAGCAGGGATAGGAAGCGGAGAGAGTTAAGGCTCACTCAAGCGCAGTACATCGAGAAGGTCCTCGCTCGATTTGGAATGGAGAAAGCTAAACCGGTTAGCACTCCATTAAGCTCTCATTTTAAGTTTTCAAAAGACTTATCTCCCTCATCGGAAGAAGACAAGAGGTATATGGCTAATATACCTTATTCTAGTGCTGTTGGTAGTCTTATGTTTGCGATGGTGTGCACAAGACCAGATTTGACCCATGTAGTGGGTGTTGTGAGTCGATATATGTCTAACCCAGGCAAAGAGCATTGGCAAGCTGTGAAGTGGATTCTTAGATATCTTCGAGGCACTTCTTCGATGGGTTTGTTATATGGTGGAGTGGATGGTGACATCTTTCTTAGAGGATACTGTGATTCTGATGACGCTGGGGATAGAGATGCTAGGAAGTCAGTGTTGGGCTATGTTTTTACACTTGGCATAGGCTCGATTTCATGGAGATCAAAGCTGCAACTATCGTAGCTTTATCGACCACCGAAGCAGATTTGATATCGATTCTGGAAGCAACAAAGGAAGGATTATACTTACTTCAGTTGTTGGATGATCTTTCAATGGTGCAGCGGATAGTAGAGCTATTTTCAAACAGTCAGAGTGCGATTCATCTTGTAGAAAATCAAGCTTATAGTTCACGGACGAAGCACATTGACGTTAGAGGTTTCTTTCTTATGCTTGAGGAAGAACGAAGAAAGATCAAATTGTTGAAGGTGGGTACTTTGGATAATCCTTCAGATATGATGATAAAGTCACTTCCTAAGGACAAGTTTGAGCATTGCTCAAACTTGATCAGTTTGATACCTGTTACTTGAGTGCCATGGGGCGCTAGACCCAACAACTTATATGTTGATTACTTGATGATAAGGTGACGAAGAGAGATTGTTATATTTGAATCAAGGTGGAGTGTTAAATTTGATGATTCAAATATTCGTTAAAGATGAAAGAAATTAATTAATTGATTCAATCAAATCAATTAATTTAGCTGATATATGTAAGGATATTTTGAAGGAAACTAATTAATTAGTAAATCAATTAATTAGTCAATGTATATCTGCTATATGAAGAAATAAATGATTAGGCATGGAGAATAAAGAAAAGATATGGAACGAAGATTACGCCATCTATTTGTACTAAAATCAAATCACGCAAATTGAAAAGATATTTGAGTAATCAGGAAATTGATTTGCTTAATCTCCAAGCAACCCTTCATTATCAAGTCTATATAAACGAAGGAACTTTATCTTCATATGAACAAACAAGTGTAATATCCACCATTATTCTTTCCTCACTCTTTTATACTCTTTTCTTTAGTGAAATAAAAAGTTGTTGGGTCTCTGTGGACGTAGGATATTCATATCTGAACCACTTTAAATCTTCTATGTCTTCTATTTCTGTTATTTTTTTCTGTGTGACTGCATAATTCTTTTAAGTGTCATTGGTATCTAAATAGGCAATACTAGATCCTGAACAAATAACCGCTTCCGCTCAAATTTAAAAAAAATATTCACTACACTCGAATTTTTCTCCATCTCCACACAATGCATATGCTTCCTCTCCATGTATAGCATATCGCCCACTTCCAAGTCTTCTTTCACTAAGTCGTAGAGGAACAATAAGTTTGATCAGAAGGCAGATGATAGATATGATAGTGACATTGATAGTGACGATGAATAAGATGCCAGCTAGCTGGATCCCCATTTGTTTGATTCCATCACCTGTTCGGCCATCCCTGTTGTATTTGGACCAATGGTTTTTAGTTCCTAGATTACAAACTAGTCAATTAACCAATATTACAAGGTAGCTCACTTAATGGCATAAAGAAGGCCAGTGATCGTTGTTGCATCGCCAAAGAAGAGACGGTTAAGGGCAGGATCAGCAAAAAATCCACTGAGGATGCCACCAAGACTGCCAGCGATAGCGTGGGTATGGAAAGGGTGTCATCTACTGCCGTAAGGAACCGGATTTTCTTGTGTAGCACCATCATAGTGTGCCGTGGTATGCTCCCTGTAAGCATACCCATTATGATTGCTGCCCATCCTTGTACTAAACCTGTATTTCACCATATATTGTGTAAGATAGTATTGGAAGACTTTTATTGAAGTTGACAATGCCCGATTCATTTGAACTGAATGTGCTTACCTGCAGCTGGTGTGATGCAGACTAAGCCAGTGATCATGCCCTGGACAGCGCCAATAACAGAAGGCTTACCGAAGAAGGTGATATCGAGGAAAAGCCAGACGAGGAGGCTGGTAGCAGTGCAGACATGTGTGTCTAAGACTGCCAGTGAGGCATCATTATTTGCTGCATAAGGCCCACCTCCATTGAAGCCTGTCCATCCCATCCACAAAAGCCCAGCTCCAGCAAGCATCAACAAATGTTGTTTGGTGGAAACCTCTCCCTATCCTTAGTAGCTCTTGGACCCACCTGTTTAATAATTTCAGTCAGGGTTTAAGATGAAATGTTCATTTCTATGTGTGGAACTTGAGGTTGTCATGATGTCTATGGTGGAAATACGATGTATTACTAAGTGATGTTCACCCAATAAGCAGCCGTAAATCCTGCAACCCCAGATGACAGATGAATGACATATCCCCCACAAAAGTCTATGAGCCCCTTTATGTAGAAAAACCCTTCTGGTGTCCAGATGCTGAAAGCACCAATACTGTAAGAAAATGTCAACCATAATGGAACAGATAACATCCATGCATGGAAATTCGTTCTTCCGAGCAATGACCCTGCGAGTAGAATTAATGTGATCGCAGCAAACACAAACTGAAAGTACACCAAGGTCACCCTTGGGTACATCCCAGTAAATGAAGTGTCCTCAGATAATAAGTGGCTTTGACCAAGGGCGAAACCAGGTTTTCCCCAAAATGGTAACTGTTTTTCGCCAAATGACATTTCAAAGGCCCACACCACCCAACATAATAAAACAGCAGCGAAGGCGTAAAGGGCCATGAATGCGGAGTTTACAGCCCACTTCTTTTTGACAATACTACCATAGAGAATTACTAAACCAGGGACGCTTTGAAGTCCAACAAGTGTTGCAGCTGTTAACTGCCATACATTGTCGCCTTTGTTTAGCCAGTCCGGTGCAGCATCTGCTACTCCTAAGTTTGAAGGTATTGCTGTTATGTTAATCATCTCTTTCCCCCTCCCCCTGTGTTACGTATACTGCAAGGTTATTGCTTCAAGTTAAGATGTTAATGCAGAGGCTTGTTGGGTATATATATACATATGATATGGATATGAAGTTTCATTTGTGTTTGAATTTCTGGTTAGTCTTTGTTTTGTATGCTTAATTTTGGTTCAATCGTTACTAATTAGGATATTTGTTTGTCCTGGTGTACGATATTTTTCCTATCCAATATGACAACTAATAATTGTTAGCCAGTTGTGCATTTATGGCTGTAAGGCGTAAATTGTACTAACCCTTATACCCTTATCATTCTCTTGAAAATCATGAAAGAAATAAAAAACCATGATCATCATTGCACTGTTCTTCCCTTAAATTGTTCTTGACATTTTTATTTCATACATAGCTTTATAAATCATATACCGATCACATGATAAAACCAACACCGACTTGTACATTGATTAAAGTTCTAATTTGATTTGCCTTTTAATTCCATTGATGCGTGCAATACAATTAAGTTAATTATTATTGTTAAATATTGTTTTACATTAACTACAAGACATGACCAGATAGTAACATAATTATTTAATATTAACTCAGCTCAACATACTGCTGACAAAACGGGGGGAATTTCAAAGGCTATTATATAGCCCACTGCTACTAATAAAATCTATGGTGGGAATAAAAATAAACTCATGAAGCATAAGGACTCAACCATATAGCCATTTTTTTTTGGAAAAATGTATGAAATCATCCTCCTAAATCCTGATTAAACTCATTAAAAAGCTATGTATGTTTATTTTAATACTTCATGATTATGTTACTCCTAATCAAACTCTTATATCATCCAATTTTTAACTTCTCACATAGACCAAAGAATTTTTATGAGATAGAAGAAAGACGTGTTCTTGACATATTTATTTCTATGTCAGTTCTCATGTGTGGCAAGCTTAGGAAAATTACAAACTTTCCAAGTAAATTTTACCCCACGGAGAGAGGACATGTGAGGCACACTGCTGAGATTGGTTTTGTATTTCTATTATCAAAAAGATCCTAGTTGATGTAGGAGAAAAAGAAACTTGGTTCTTTTTTGATCTATAATTTGCTCCATATTTAGATTAAATAATCACTACAAGAACGGCTGCCAATTACGGCAGCCTTTTGCGTCGGCTAGTGACGGAAAAAAAAAACGGTCGTTGCTAGCCGACGCAATGTTGTATATACAGAAAGAAACCGGGAATAGACAAATCATTTACTCCTTTTCCACAAAAAAAACAAAACCCTCCTCCTTGTTGCTGCCAGCCGCCGCCCCCGCCGCCATCTGACGTCGCCAACTAAAACTCTCCAAAGCTTGTCAGTATTTCCTCCTCTCCAATTTATATGGTTTTTAGGTATAAACTATGAACCTTAATTTTGAAATTGGGTGTTTTAGGAATTTGGAATTGATGATTATATCTTATTAGTTGATGATAATATAGTGTATTAGTTGATTTGGGTATATAATTAAAACCCTAATTTAGAAAATTAGTTAACTATGGATTATAAACTGATGATTATTGCGTATTAGTTGATATAATTAAAAACTAGTTCAATTTGGGGATATTAGTTAGCGATTTGATTGTTTACTTTGTAGGTAAAAATTATGGTTAATTTAAAAATCCAAAAATTAGTCCATAATTATTGATTAATATGTTTATTGATGATTTTACATAAATGTTTGTTATAGTTTAGAATAATATTTGTTATAGTTTACGCAAAAATTAGTGTATAATTATTGATTAACGCAACCGAAACATTCGCTCTCACCATATATGTTAGTTCACAAAATCGGTAACTAAAATTTTGAGTAGTTAAATAAAAGTTAAAATACATTTCAAAATTTCAGATTTAATTAATAAATATTTAAATAGTTAAATGAATTATAAAATAGTTTTTATAGTTGTTAAATAGTAATTGTAAAATGTGTTTTATTTTTTTATTCCCTTAGAGAGTTTTTGACCCGGTCTGACAGGTGTTGTATATGATTGTCATATGGATATTCTATTTTTAACAGAACGGACATCTATATTCATCTGATACAATATTTGTCGTATTTGTCCATGTATTGGACAAGTTACAAATACAATAAAGTAATTATATTTTATAAATCATTTTATTTTAAACGGTTTATAAAATTTCGACAGCAGTTTCTTCTCGTTCCCTGTGTACATGCATTCGAATACGATACAGGGAACAATAGGGAAGTGCAGTCGAAATTTTGTTGAATCGTTTATTCTGAAATAATTTATAAAATGTAATTACAATATCGTGTTTGTAATGGGAAGTAGGATGACCGACCATCAAAGTAAAAACCAATAAACTAAAAAATAAAAGAATAAAATGAAGTGCTTATTTGAATTTTCTACAATCCTGAAGTGTTTACAATGATGAAGTGTTGAGAATTATTTCTACAAGTGTGACGACCCGAAATTTTTGAGTATTTGAAATTAGAATATTTAATTAATTAAATATTTAAAAGTTAATTTTTAACTTGAATTCAAATATCACCATTTATTCGGTAATTTAATTATTAAATTGAATAATTTAAGTTGGGTAAAATGTTGAACCTTCAGTTTTAAGCTTGTTAAAAATAATTTGAAGGTTGGTAAATTTTATATTGATAGTACTGAAGATAGTTGAAGTGTTAAAAATTGAATTTGCAAGTGTTTTGTTAAGTTTTGAAATTTTACCATTTAAACCGATATTTAAAAATAGCCTTCCGAGGCACAGTCTCGGAATTCGACAAAACATGTTCCATTGGATCCGTAATAGTGTATTATTATTATCGGATTTCAATTTTCGTAGTGTTTGGAGTAGTTTTGTGAACATACGCTAAGTAAACGCGTTGAAATTTGATTTGAATTTAAATCGATATATATAATCGTTGAACAGTCAAATAAAGTTCCACATCACTCTTCACGTCTAAATACTATAGCTAACCTTTCCTTGCACGCTTCCCTCTTTTCAAAAACATCACGTTCCTTTCATTTCACAGAGCCGCATCCTTTATTTCTAAAGGGGAAACACATATTCTCTCCTCTCAGATCTTAAAAAAAATTCCGACCCATGCCAGATCGAAAATAATCGCCGCGTTCTGCCTCCTTTCCTCAAATCGAGTGTCGTTTCAACCTAGTTCAGCTCAGCAATCGATTCCACTTATTCGATTCGAAATAAGAAGCGTATCGCGTGGCCAAAGATGAGCAGCGAATCATGGCGATTCGCGAGCTCGACGTTATTTCTGGTCGAGCGAGCGCCTGCGTGGTTGAAGGCGAGTTGGAGAGAAGTGATGTTGACGTGGAGACTCGCGATTTGGGTTGGCAATGGTACCGATTGGGGAACCGAGGGCTGATGCGACAATGTTGTGAAGTGGAAGTCGCGTTCGAATCGAGGAGCAGGCGACGCATTCGATCTGGAGGAAGGGCGACACGTCCTTGTTGGCCGAAGTTCGGTGCTTTGTTGAGCAGTGTAGTCGGAAAGGCTAGGGATTCTATTTATTAGGGCAGTGAGGTATCCTCCATCTTATTTTCAATTTAAAACTTAATTTATACACATATGTATATGTAAACCAGTAAAGTATAGAGAAATTTTTAATAAAAAGTGAAGTTCTTACGCTTAGAAAGAAATGATAAGGAAGTAAACAGAATTTTAAAAATGACTAGGTAAGAAAGGTTTAATTTAAATTTAGATTATTTATTTATACAAGAGTTAACAATTTATATATAAGTATGTAAAGGTCAGATTTTGAAGTAAATAGGAATTTTTGAGATCTATAATTTTTTTATATATAAAATATCTATATATAGGTAATTTAAAAAGGAAACGAAAATGCTTATATACATTTTAATTTACTAGTTTATTTTAAACCAATGGATTTGGTGATTAATTTGTTAAAATTGACTTATTTGATTTATTATAGTTACTAAAGGATTTTTGAAGGGAAATTATTGGTCTGAATTAATTTATTTAATTATTTTAGTCTCTAAGAATATTTTATTAAAAGAAATTAGTTTAAATCAAATTATTAGTAAATCAACTAAATAAATGGTAATGAATTATTCGAATTGTTCAAATATTAATAAATTGTAAATGTTCGTTCAAGGTCTAAATTAGTCGAGACTGGAGTGGATTGCAAATAATAGCAAAGGTGAGTTAATCTCACTCAGTTAAATTTAAATTTAAATGATTAAATTTAAATAATTGTTTGAATGGTTAGATTAATTGATGTGCTATAGTATGGTATATTGTGGAATTGGTATTTTATGTTGTGCTAACGTCTGTGGATGCAGGGAAAACAGGTTGGAGGGATCCAACTGGACCCCTCAACATTTATTTAAATTATTTAATATTCTCTGTTGTGAATATTTGATATTCTATGATGAGTTATATTGGAATATTGAATGTTACGGTTTGATTGGATATATTTGAGTATAATGAATTACCAAAAATAGATAAATTGGATTTTTGAAAGAAAATAAAGGAAGTAAATTGTAAGCGAGATAATTATAGAAAAGTGAATAAATTAAGAATGAATTGAAAAAGGAATGGAGGTGATGCTAAATACTAATAAATAACTTCGAATATGAAAAGAAAAAAAAGATTTGAATAAATAGTAATTAATGAATTGTAAAATTATGTGATATTAATTTAAAGGAATAAAGAATTATATTAAAATTTAAAGTTTTAAATTTATTTAAAAGAATAAAGAAGTAATTTGAGAAATCTAAATTGGTATTTCAGTTAAAAATATTTTTAAATCATAATTAAGATTTAAATCTGGAGTTAATGGAATTTGGAATAAATGGGAATTATTGGTAATCAATTTGGAAATTGATTCAAGTGTTTGGAATTGGAAATTTCAAGAAGAATGTGAAGAGAAGTATATTTCTCTGGATAGCCAAGTACGTTTTCAAAGTAAGTTTTTAAAATAAAATAAAGGTTTTAATGTTGTTTTAAAAAAAGTATGTTTTAAGAATTTATTATTTCTAAATATCAAAATTCTAAAGTAAATATTTATTCAAATCTATTACCATAGTAATTATTTATAAAAAGTGACTTAGTAATTCTGTTTTAAAAGTGTAAACCTAGTTTTTTATTTTATAAAATAACCCTATTTTCAAATATTCATATAGTATATATTTTAGCCAATTATTGAAGTAATCTTAACTTAAATGTTTTAAAGTAAATTCCAAAGTAAGTATTTTATTTTAATCCATTATCGTAATAATTATTTAAAGAATGATTTGGTATTTTAAAGAAGAAAATCTAATGTATAGTTATGAGGTAACCATATTTTAGTTATTTCTAGAGTATTATTTTAAATTAAGTATTAAAGTAATTTTTCTAAATTAAATGTTAAATATATTTTATAATAAAGTGTTTTTTAAATTATTTTAAAAATCTAAAGTTTTGTGTTTGGTGATTCCAGTAGAAATCGAAATATTTGGAATTTATTCTGAGAAAAGGAAGATAGTTTGAAACTGTTTTCAAAAGGAATGAAAAGTGGAAATATATCTTGTGAAGATATTTTTAGGATTAATAAATAATTTGGAAAATTATTTATTGTTGAATGGTTGTCTGTGAATATTAATTGATAGTTAAACCACTGACTACCAATATTGGACAAATACGTTGATCGTTTCGATCCGGTTTGTACGTTCGTGGAAACGAGTTTGGATTCGAAGATGGAGCAGTGAAGTGCAAGGGCTAGTCGCTACTAATCCTGAGGATATTTCCAAAATGGATGTAGCAGGAATAGTGCCTTCGTTTCCGTTCGAACCCGGGACGGACTTGTATGGATGAATGCTTTCGGGAACATCGTCAGGTGGACGATGGGTATTCTAAGGGATATGTTCTAAAAAGGTAACGCTTAGCCTCAAGTCTCATCAAATGGGAATGACTGAAAATCAGCGGTTATGCAGCAAGGCTAGGTGGGTAGCACCCAAGCAGTGTGAGGTCATCCCTTCCTAGATGTCCCTTTTTATTTTGGCTTAGTGGCCGGTTGCTGATCCCAACCGCGGGGTGATCTCACTCGGGATTATCCAGTAAGGGGTAGTCCCGGTCTTGTGTTGCAGGGGAGCGGGCGTACTCCTCGGTACTGTGATCTAGGCCACGTACTGTGACATGTGGTACCCCAATGCCTAGTCATTAGTTGGAAATCCATTCTCCGTACGAGACTTGTACGAGTTTTGTTTGTATTACCCACTTTGTGGCTAGTAGCTGGAATTTAATAACGTAACAATTTTGGCTATTTGAATAAGTATTTGTGAATAGACTCTATTATAATATCAGAGGATTTTATAAAAAATGATTTAGCTATCATAAGGTAAAAACCCGACATGTTTATTTGTGGCGTGGTCTTACGAGATGCTTTTGTTTTCAAAGGATTTTTGAAACTTTAATAATCAATTGAGTGTAATTTTTTCACGCTGGTATTCCAGATTGACTCGGGTGTTACTTAACTGTAATGCTCGGGTCAGACCGAGTATTATAGAATACAGGATATGATGCTGTGGAGCTCAGGGGACGAACAGGAAGACGATATGTACTCTCGTACTTGCTTTTATATATTCCACTGTGTTGAGTTGCTGTGTATCCAGTTGTTTGTTATTGACGTTGAACTTTGATTGATGTACTCTGATGATGTAATATATATAAACAGATATATTTGATTTTGATTAAAGACCATTTATTATCTATTATATTATATTCCGCTGCGATGGTTAGATTCTGACGTTGATTTCTATTTTCTTCTTCTATCTCTTCGTCTTTAACCCAAACGGTTCGTATTTCTGTACAACTTGAGTTGATTTAGGAAGAATAGTGATGACTCAAGGGGTACGGATTTGCGGGTTGTTACAGTTGGTATCAGAGCTTAGGCTAGCGATAACCTTGGCTCTGGTGGGAATTACCCATCGAAATAGAGTCAATAGTACTCTAGACTGAGTTTGAGCGTATTAATAGATATGAGCGCATGTTAGTGAATATAAAATGATTTTATATTGTGTTGATTGGTTTATTAAGTAGTTTATGGATTCTGGTCAATACGAGTAATTAACGTTATTGATAGGGATCTCTAAACACTTGAATAGAACAATTCGACATGGTATTGTTTTAAAGTAGGGTAAATGAAATAATTTTACCTAAATTATTTTTGTATATAAAAATATATAATTTTTGTAAAGTAATATAGTATTTGGATGCTTGATTGTTAAGGAATGATAATATTAAATTATTAACACTATTGTGTAGAAATTGAATAAGAAATTGAAAACTTATAACCAAAGTTGAAGAATAAATTTATATAACAAAATGGAATTCGAAATATAGATTATACATGTAATTTATAAATTGAAATAAACTTCATATGCAAATGAGATTTGTAAATGTAAACTGTAAAGGTGATTATAATTTTGAAAATAGAATTCCAGAGAACCATTTGAAATTGAAATGAGATAAAATTCCAGAGAATGTTTGAATATAGATTTAAAGGAATTGCAATTTGGAATTTTTGGGAAAAATTTAAATTCCTTTGGGTTTGGAAACGGTTTTCAAAGGGTTAGAGGAATAATAGTAATATTTTGCAAATATTTTTGTGTTGAATTTGAAATCTTGTGAGATTTGGAAATTAAAATATTTGAAATGTTGTTAAAGAGATAAAAGCATTAAACTCTTTCGGTCGCTGGAAAATAATTCCGGTGATGATCGCGACATCATCGGTGTTCGTTTTCGAGTTTCTAAGAGAAGAATTGCTACCTGAATATTTTAAATTGGAATTGTTTGTGAACTGAGTTTGGTTTTGAAAATCCAAAGGGATAATTGAATTTGCCAAAGGATTTTGGATGTAGTTGATTTCAAAAGATATTTTGAGATTTTGGGAAATTGTTTGAACTCTGGAATTTTATTTTAAATGTCTATGGAATAATAAAAATATATTGGCTAAATGAAATGTATAATTCCGAGTTAAAAGTAAAACGTGAATGGGATTGTTTGTCCATTGCTGAAAGTATGAAAATAAATAAGTTTGTGACTTATAAAATTTAGAAGTGAAATAAATAAGACAAAATAAAATTGATTTGAATATTGGGAAGTGAATGGAAAATTCAAAACTTAAATTATAAAATAAATTGACCTCCAGTAAAATAGTTAAAGTGGTTTTGAGATAAAAATAAAATATTGGGAATAAACCTTGAATAAACAAATTAATAATTAATTGGTAATGAAATATGGAGATGGAAATTGAATTGGTTAAATGAAAGTCGAATACCAATTTAATGTGGCAAATGTTTAGTTTGCAAATAAATTATGAAATGAGTATTTGATGTAACCAATATGAAATGTTCCAAGATTAATAAATGGATTTAAATAAATTGAATGTGGATATGGAATGCGAAATAAATTGAACGGAATCAATTAAAATGAAATCAAATTAAGTATAGATTGAATTGGTATTAATTTAAAATAGTTATAAACAGGAATGGATATTCTTTTACGTAAATATCACTGAATTTGCATAAAAATAATTGTCGTTTGACGTAAACGAGATTATATAAATTCTATAGGTTAACAGAAGCCAATGAAATTGGTTTTTGAATCAATTGTAATAAATATGGGCTTGTTTGGATGAAAAATAAATTGAGTGTAAACAATGATGTGTAAATGAATTCAGCTTGGATTGTCGGTGAATTGAATATGATTGGAAGTATGAAATTCAAAAATGGTTGACTGCATAAACTAATTTAAATTAGTTAGTAGATGAAATTGGTTGGTAATTGAAATCACATTAAGGATTTAAATTGGAAAGTGCTTATAAAATATATATACATATAACTTGAGTTTTAAAGTTGAAATAACTTGACGAAAAATAAAATAACTTAAGTAATATTTGAATAAAAGCTTGATTTAAGTAAAATTATGAAATGGTTGTGTCGAGTTTTATGAAATGATTTTGAATGAAACTTGTTGGTAAATGAAATGAAATTAGTAATTGAGTTCATTAATGTAAGTTATATTAATGAGGATTTGACTTCGGGAAAATGGGAGTTGGATTGCTTTTGGGATTAATTCATTTTAAATGAGTTTGTTTGGACTAGGAATAAATTGAGTTAAGTAGAGATTTGTAACAACCCGCATATTTAACGATTTTATATTTAAATGTTTAATTTAAATATAGCGTCGTTAGTCGGATTTTGGTCCGAAATTTTACTTTCTGCAAATGGCCGAATTGGAACTCGAAACTACCTCCATGGGTTCCAAAATGGCGTTTGCGATCTTTTTGAGTATAATCTTTGATATGTTTGGAGTTTGTGAATTTTGGTTACTTTTTCTATTGGGTTTGGGTTTGGGTTCAGCCCACTAGCTTAACTAATCCTCTATCTTAGCCACTCCTCTCATTCACTTATTCATTTCTTAAAAACTTAAGCTTAGAACTGAAAATGGGGGAAAGGAAGAGGAATTAGAAATTAGCAAGCCCTAGTTCTCCTTTGTATCTTGATTTCTTGCTCCAAATTCATAGAGAATCCATTAGTAAGTTCATCTCCATCTTCTCCATCTCTTCTCCTCTTCAATTTCAGTAATTTTCCTAACCCTAACTTAGGAAATACTTGCTTTGATTCTTAGATTGAAGCTTGTTGGGTTGAAGTAGTGATTAGTTGGTCTTCTCCTTGTGTTTTAGCTCCTTCATCTTCTTTGTTTGTGAGATTAAAAGGTGAGTTTTGAACTCACATCTACTTCTCTTGATTTCATGGGTGTTGGTATGAATTCCTAACTAGTATGCATGTGCCATTGTTTTGGAGTTGGAAAGAATTTGCATTTTCATTGAAATAGGGCAGGAAGTGCAAAATCACCAGGTTCGGCCGACCGAGTGCAGGCTTCGGTCGACCGACCTGCTGCCCCGAGCCTTATTTTGCTCCCTGCATCTGGCCGGCCGACCGAGCCCTGCAGTCCGGTCGACCGACCTGCTTTGTTTTGCCTGGTTTGTTTATTTTGCATATTTGATTGATTTTTCCGGACTTTATCGATTCAAGTTGCTTTTTAGTGGTTGTTATTGCATATTTGGCTTTGATAACTTACTCTTGACTTCATCCACGGGTTTTTATAAAATAATTTCTCGAATCGCATTTAAAAGCTCGTTTCTCCAATTTATAAATTCTATTTAAAACACACACTTTCGCACTTCGAGTGAAGTGGAAGGGTGATTAAATGGTTGGGCAAAACACGGACCATGAATCTGTGCGTTTATCTTTCCGATTAGTCCCCGACCTATTCGATCGATTGTTTTGACCTTCGGGTTTACTATACCGATGATATGAGGTAAATTTGTACTGCTTTGAGTGTGAAATAAACTAACGGATAGTAAACCGTTTAGTGCGAACGGGTGGTTATGGGACTCACGTTACCACTTTTCGGATTCCTTTCTGGGAGTTTGTGACACATATCGCCTTTGGGATAGTGTCTTCGGACTGTCTCCTTCTGGTTTGTTGTGCTTTAGTATCGCTTTCGATGTGGCCGTTATGCGCCACATGGGTGATATCGGGTTGCTATAGTATCGCTACCGATGTTGGCCGTTATGCGCCACATGGGTGATATTGGGTTGCTATTGTATCGCTTCCGATGTCGGCCGTTATGCGCCACATGGGTGATATTAAGTTGCCCTATTGTATTGCTTTCGGAGTTGGTCATTCGTTACCGCTCGAGCAACTTTTATGATGTTTCAATTGAGATGTATATTCCCTAGGTATCGCCCCTCGGTGTAGGTCTTTCTGAACCACACGATATGTAGTGATCACCTTGTGAACTTGTATACCATATTGGTATTTGTTATTTGCCTTTTTGGCTTGTTTTGGGATATTCCTATCCTTTGTTTCTATGAGTTGCCGATGATACGAGGCTTGTTTGTTATGATATGATTCATCTTATGTTAGATGATTGGGTTATGTCTTTCAGATATATTTGATATATATTGTGACCTTGCAGGTTTATTATGGTTCAGTTTATCTAACTGATTTGTTATCTAGACTGACCCGTGTATTTTATACTCGGGTCAGACCGAGTTGTTTCAGGTTAGGTGCTTTTGGACTTAGCCTATTTTGCTTCCGTATGGACTATTCGCTAGCTTCATTTTGTTGTAGCGTCTTTTGTGGTCCTTATCTGTTGTAACTTTGTTATCTATACTCTTTTTGTCTCGTCTGTATATTGTGGTCTCCTGTACCACTTGACATGTATTATTTTGTATACTCTGTTGTGTATCCGTTTATGTGTATATTATGATCGACTGTTCTGTGATGTGAATTACATTTGAGTTGTTATATTTTCTTCTGATAGATCCTTTAGCCATTGTAGTTTTGCTTTAAATATTTATTGAATAGGTCGAATTTTAATGTGATTATTTTTCGACGTATTTAGTGAATAGTTAAGGTAAGATTACACATGGTCGCTCCCATTATACTCCATTGTCCGCGCTAGCCGACAGTATTACCTATGTAATACTCTTTGTTAACGAGGCTCTAGGAGTGGGGCGTCACAGCGTGGTATCAGAGCTGAGTTCAGAACAAAATATGATAAACACAGAATAGATGCACATATTATGGTACATCAAAGTGTACAAGTAATACAAATCTTTGAATCATCGTGTCTCTTTATTCCATCAAGGTTAGATAGAGTTTGGAATGCGTCTAGGAATTCATTTTATTCCGTAGTATTCCATATTGCAATATCTACCTTGTGAATAATCTTTTCTTTATCTTGACTTTCAGCTTATGTCTGGAAGAGGCAGAGGTCGACGTTCGGATGCTGGGCAATCTAGTGGCTCACATCCGGATGGCGTTTATATGTCTGCCGATCAGTTTTTGGAGTTGTTTAGGAGCACTCAACCTCCCGTTCCTCTTCGAGTGTCTCCACCTCGCAAATCTTCTTTTGCACGTCAGTGCAGTGATTTTGCTCATCTTGGAGGAAAACCGTTTAAGGGCTCCGAGTTTGTTCTTGAAGTCCAAGCTTGGCTTCGCACGTGCGAGCGTATTTTCTCTCGCATGGATCTATCTGACCATGATCGAGTTCTTGTGACTTCTAGCTTATTGCAAGAGCGTGCTCTTGATTGGTATGAGCTTCTTGTAGCCGAGATTGATGAGTCTACTCTTTCTTGGACTCAGTTTCGGGGACGATTTGAACTCAAGTTCGTTCCTGAATCTGAAAAAGTTTTATTGACCCGTCGCTTCCTTGAGTTGAAGCAAGGGAAATCTTCTGTTTCTGAGTATGTCGCATCGTTCGAGGCTTTATCTCAGTATGGTCTTGAATTCATCAGCACTTCTTACAAGAAGAATTTGAAGTTTGTTTCTGGCCTTAAGAAATATCTTAGGAAGTCTTTGTTGCTCCAGCTTAAACTTTCTTTTGAGGAGTTGGTTGATTCGGCACTTCACCTCGAGACCATCGAGAAGGAGGTTGATAGTGATGTAGATGTTGAGGTTTCTAAGAACCCCAACAAGAGGCCGTTTCCAATTCAAAAGAAGCCATTTCCTTCTAAGAAGAATAAGACTGGTGGTCCTAGTTCTCAGCCTCAGTCTTCCGGAACACTTTTCGTTCGAAAGTGTTTTAATTGTGGTTCTCCGGATCATATTATTCGAGCTTGTCCTAAGCCTCTCTTCTGCCGCTACTGCAAGAAGGAAGGTCATCGTGTTTCAGCTTGTCCCATTGCTCCGAATAATTCTTCATCTGGCAAGTTAAATGTAGCGAATGCTTCTGGAGGTCCTTCTAAATCCAAAGGTATATCTCCATCTATTTTGGAAGGTTTTATTCTATTTCATGATCATAGTATACGAGTTCTTTTCGATACGGGTGCTTCACATTCTTTCGTATCGAAGAAGCTTGTAGATGATTTATCCTTGGATGTTTCTTGTATGGTTACTTCTTTAAGGATTGCAAATCCAATTGGGGGATCCGCGACCCTTAGTTTGTTTTGTGATGATATTGAGATTGTTTTATGTGGCTTTTCTTTCCGTGCGAATCTGCACGTTATTTCTTGTTTGGGTTTTGATATGATTTTTGGTATGGGCTGGCTAGTGAGGTACGATGCTAGGATTATTTGTTCGGAGAGGATTTTGTATCTTTGTCATCCTGATTCGCCTTCTCAGTTATCTCTTGTTCTTCGGGATGTGGATAATTCCGAGATGGCTTTGTATTCTCTTGATTTGCGAGATGGTGATGATATATCTCGTATTCCTATTGCTTGTGGCTTTTCTGATGTTTTTGAGCCTGTATCGGGTTTGCCACCCAAACGGGCAATTGAGTTCCGCATTGATCTCATTCCAGGCGCGCAGCCAGTTAGTCGTCCTCCCACGAGGATGTCTACAAAGGAAAATGAGGAACTCAAGAAGCAGCTTTTAGAGCTTGAATCCAAGCAATTGATTCAATCTAGTTTTTCTCCGTGGGGATCCGCGGTCGTCTTTGTGAAGAATTCTGATGGAACTCTTATGCTTTGCATTGACTATCGCAAGCTTAACGAGTTGACCATTAGAAATAGGTATCCATTGCCTAGGATCGATGATATGTTCGATCTATTGAGTGGTGCTAAGGTCTTTTCTCAGCTTGACCTTGCCACAGGTTTTCATCAGTTACGAGTCGCGGAGGATAGCATACCTCTTACCGCTTTCCGCACTCGTTATGGTTCTTTTGAGTGGCTCGTTATACCGTTCGGTTTGACGAACGCTCCTGCTTTCTTTATCGATCTCATGAATCGGGTATTCCGGGAATATCTCGATAAGTTCGTGCTTGTCTTCATTGATGATATCCTTATTTATTCTAAGTCTGAAGCTGAGCATGCTAATCACTTGAGAATTGTCTTGAGTACTCTTCGCCGTCATCAGCTTAGAGCCAAATTCTCCAAGTGCCACTTTTGGGAGAATAAGGTTAAGTTTTTAGGCCATGTTGTATCTTCCGATGGCATTTCTGTCGATCCCTCAAAGATCGAAGCCATCCAGAATTGGAAGAGGCCTGAAAATGTTCATGAAATTCGTAGTTTCCTTGGATTGGCGGGTTATTACCGTCGGTTCATTAAGGATTTTTCCCGTGTTGTGCTTCCTCTCACTTGCCTTACTCGAAAAGGCATTCGTTTTGATTGGTCCGACAAGTGTGAAGCTTCCTTTCAGACATTGAAGGAACTTCTCACTAATGCTCCTATTCTAGTGGTTCCCGAAGGGAATCATGATCTTGTTGTCTACATCGATGCTTGTGGTAGTGGTCTCGGTGCTGTTCTTATGCAGAAGGATCGGGTAGTTGCTTATGCTTCTAGGCAACTACGTCCGAATGAAGTTCGCTATGCCACTCATGATCTTGAGTTTGCCGCCATTGTCTTTGCCTTAAAGATTTGGCGACATTATTTATTGGGCGAGCGCTTCATTCTCTATACCGATCATAAATCTTTGAAGTATTTGTTCACTCAGAAAGAACTCAATATGAGGCAACAGCGTTGGCTCGAGTTTCTTGCTTCTTATGACTTTGATATCCAGTATACCCCTGGTAAGGGTAATCGTGTTGCTGATGCGCTTAGCCGAATGGAGTATTCTTGAAATTCTATCTTTTTGTGAAATTCATGATCGAGGTTCATCTTTCGATTCTCCTATTCTATTATTTAGTTTGGGAGCTCGACCTATTTTGTTGGATCGTATTGCCGATGGTCAACGGCGTGATCCTGATTTGTTGCATTTTATTCAGCTTTGTGAGTCTGGATCTTGTGATGAGACGTTGCAAGATCTTAGCATGGATTCTCATGGGTGTCTTCGTAAGAAGAACCGTCTTTTTGTGCCTTCTGATTTTGCACTTAGGCATGACATTTTTGATGATTGTCACCGTTCTAAGTATACCATTCATCCCGGTAGTAGCAAGATGTATGCCGATATGCGTCGTCTTTATTATTGGGAAGGCATGAAGAGCGATGTAGCGAGTTATGTGAGCAATTGCATAACTTGTCAGCGTTTTAAAGCCGAGCATCAGCATCCTTTTGGTCTTCTTCAGCCTCTTGAGATTCCATTGTGGAAATGGGATCAGATTTCTATGGATTTCATTGACGGCCTACCTTGTTCGAGATCTGGCCATTCTAGCATTTGGGTTATTGTTGATCGCCTTTCTAAGTCTGCTCATTTTGTCCCTTTTAAGTCTAATAGGACTACTTCGCATTTGGCTAAGTTGTATGTCAAGGAAATCGTGAGACTTCACGGTGTTCCTAATTATATTGTGAGTGATCGTGATCCTTTATTCACGAGTCATTTTTGGAAGAGTCTTCAGCAAGCTTTGGGAACAAAGCTTAATTTTTCTACAGCTTATCATCCGCAGTCTGACGGATAGACTGAACGGGTGAATCGTATTTTGGAAGATCTTCTCCGTATTTGTATTTTTGATTTCGGTGGTCGTTGGGAGGATCACCTACCTCTTGTAGAGTTCTCCTACAACAATAGTTTTCAGTCTAGTATCGGTATGGATCCTTTCGAAGCCTTATACGGAAGGCCATGTCGATCACCTTCTTGTTGGTTAGAATCTGGTGAGAAGCTTATTCTTGGTCCAGATTTTGTTCGTGGTTCTTCCGAGAAGATTGATCTTATTCGGTTGACAATGAAAGAGGCACAGAGTCGCCAAAAATCCTACGCGGACAACCGTAGGAAGCCTCTCGAGTTCTCGATCGGCGATCTTGTTTTTATTCGTGTTTCTCCTTTGAAGGGGGTTATGCGTTTCAGTGCGACTGGGAAATTGGCTCCTCGCTTTATAGGACCATTTTCTATCACTGAACGTATTGGCCCTGTGGCTTATAGAGTTTCACTTCCAGCTCATTTATCCGGCATTCATGACGTGTTTCACGTCTCGCAACTTCGAAAGTGTCTTCGGGAGTCGGATTCTGTTATTACTTCTCCTGATTTGCAAGAGCTTGAGATCTCACCGGACTTATCTATTGTACAACAACCTATTCGCGTGCTTGACACGGAGGTAAGACACCTTCGGAACAAGGACGTGCCGCTCGTTAAAGTTCAATGATCCGCTAATCCCAATGACTGTACTTGGGAAACCAGAGAATTTATTGAGCGATCTTATCCGGGTTTTCTTTCCTTGCTTTGAAACGGCGAGTATGTCTTTTCGTCTCAAGCTTATTTTCTTTTTCTTTTGATGTTGATTGTATGTAGTTGTTACAAATATCGTCTCTAGGAATTGCGGGACGCAATTTTGTAAGGAGGGGAGAGCTGCAACAACCCGCATATTTAACGATTTTATATTTAAATGTTTAATTTAAATATAGCGTCGTTAGTCGGATTTTGGTCCGAAATGTTACTTTCTGCAAATGGCCGAATTGGAACTCGAAACTACCTCCATGGGTTCCAAAATGGCGTTTGCGATCTTTTTTAGTATAATCTTTGATATGTTTGGAGTTTGTGAATTTTGGTTACTTTTTCTATTGGGTTTGGGTTTGGGTTCAGCCCACTAGCTTAACTAATCCTCTAGCTTAGCCACTCCTCTCATTCACTTATTCATTTCTTAAAAACTTAAGCTTAGAACTGAAAATGGGGGAAAGGAAGAGGAATTAGAAATTAGCAAGCCCTAGTTCTCCTTTGTATCTTGATTTCTTGCTCCAAATTCATAGAGAATCCATTGGTAAGTTCATCTCCATCTTCTCCATCTCTTCTCCTCTTCAATTTCAGTAATTTTCCTAACCCTAACTTAGGAAATACTTGCTTTGATTCTTAGATTGAAGCTTGTTGGGTTGAAATAGTGATTAGTTGGTCTTCTCCTTGTGTTTTAGCTCCTTCATCTTCTTTGTTTGTGAGATTAAAAGGTGAGTTTTGAACTCACATCTACTTCTCTTGATTTCATGGGTGTTGGTATGAATTCCTAACAAGTATGCATGTGCCATTGTTTTGGAGTTGGAAAGAATTTTCATTTTCATTGAAATAGGGCAGGAAGGGCAAAATCACCAGGTTCAGCCGACCGAGTGCAGGCTTCGGTCGACCGACCTGCTGCCCCGAGCCTTATTTTGCTCCCTGCATCTGGCCGGCCGACCGAGCCCTGCAGTCCGGTCGACCGACCTGCTTTGTTTTGCCTGGTTTGTTTATTTTGCATATTTGATTGATTTTTCCGGACTTTATCGATTCAAGTTGCTTTTTAGTGGTTGTTATTGCATATTTGGCTTTGATAACTTACTCTTGACTTCATCCACGGGTTTTTATAAAATAATTTCTCGAATCGCATTTAAAAGCTCGTTTCTCCAATTTATAAATTCTATGTAAAACACACACTTTCGCACTTCGAGCGAAGTGGAAGGGTGATTAAATGGTTGGGCAAAACACGGACCATGAATTTGTGCGTTTATCTTTCCGATTAGTCCCCGACCTATTCGATCGATTGTTTTGACCTTCGGGTTTAGTTTACCGATGATATGAGGTAAATTTGTACTGCTTTGAGTGTGAAATAAACTAACGGATAGTAAACCGTTTAGTGCGAACGGGTGGTTATGGGACTCACGTTACTACTTTTCGGATTCCTTTCTGGGAGTTTGTGACACATATCGCCTTTGGGATAGTGTCTTCGGACTGTCTCCTTCTGGTTTGTTGCCCTTTAGTATCGCTTTCGATGTGGCCGTTATGCGCCACATGGGTGATATTGGGTTGCTATTGTATCGCTTCCGATGTCGGCCGTTATGCGCCACATGGGTGATATTAAGTTGCCCTATTGTATTGCTTTCGGAGTTGGTCATTCGTTACCGCTCGAGCAACTTTTATGATGTTTCAATTGAGATGTATATTCCCTAGGTATCGCCCCTCGGTGTAGGTCTTTCTGAACCACACGATATGTAGTGATCACCTTGTGAACTTGTATACCATATTGGTATTTGTTATTTGCCTTTTTGGCTTGTTTTGGGATATTCCTATCCTTCGTTTCTATGAGTTGCCGATGATACGAGGCTTGTTTGTTATGATATGATTCATCTTATGTTAGATGATTGGGTTATCTCTTTCAGAGATATTTGATATATATTGTGACCTTGCAGGTTTATTATGGTTCAGTTTATCTAACTGATTTGTTATCTAGACTGACCCGTGTATTTTATACTCGGGTCAGACCGAGTTGTTTCAGGTTAGGTGCTTTTGGACTTAGCCTATTTTGCTTCCGCATGGACTATTCGCTAGCTTCATTTTGTTGTAGCGTCTTTTATGGTCCTTATCTGTTGTAACTCTGTTATCTATACTCTTTTTGTCTCGTCTGTATATTGTGGTTTCCTGTACCACTTGACATGTATTATTTTGTATACTCTGTTGTGTATCCGTTTATGTGTATATTATGATCGACTGTTCTGTGATGTGAATTACATTTGAGTTGTTATATTTTCTTCTGATAGATCCTTTAGCCATTGTAGTTTTGCTTTAAATATTTATTGAATAGGTCGAATTTCAATGTGACTACTTTTCGATGTATTTAGTGAATAGTTAAGGTAAGATTACACATGGTCGCTCCCATTATACTCCATTGTCCGCGTTAGCCAACAGTATTACCTATGTAATACTCTTTGTTAACGAGGCTCTAGGAGTGGGGCGTCACAAGAGTGGTGTAATCATTTGAATTGAATAGGATGGTTTGAATATAGGTTGAAAGCATTTAAATTGTGTGGAGCCTAATAAATTTGCTTATGGTAAGTGTTTAGTGGATATTGCTTATGTACGTATGTGTTTAGCTATTGAAATTAAGTGGAATGTTAATAAGCTTTGTATATTTGTCACTTACATGTTTAAATTGAGGTAAGTACAGGTTTTTGGAAGCCGTTGACTGGTTTTGCCCGCGCTAGCAGCTAAAATAAATAAGCTGTTTGCTTAAAATGTTAAATAAGGTACGTCTACGCAATAAAAATAGGAAATTGAACTGTTTTTTTGTTTTTCGACCGTGTGGGTCGATGTATATATATTTATATCTCTTGTCAAATTGCAAAAGCTCCTCCGTACAAAGGAGACTCTGGCAAAAAAATTCAAAATTTTTGGGTATTAGAAATTTTTTGAATCTTTTGAAAATTTTCACTAACGACAAATAATTTAAATCTGTTAAGCAAATAGAATTATAACTGAATGTTGAAATCTAATTTAAATTGTATAAGTAAAGTAAGATGAACTAAAGATATTGTTCAAAGAAATTGAAGATAGAAAAAGTTTACAAACAACTTTTAATTGAGATATGAAAAAAAATTAGTAAGTAAAATTAATTTAAGGAATGATTAATCGAATATTGTTTGAAATGAGATGAATTGAACTCGATATTTTGAATTGGAAGGTGAACTGAACTCAAGTAAAATTGAAAATGAAATTTGGATAAAAGATGAGAATAAAAGTATTGAGGTTTGAAATTAATTCGCAAATTGAAGCAAATTGAATTTATCTGGAATCGGAATACAAAAAGATTAAAACTGGAAGTTATGGCAAGGGAAGGTGTGAATAAGTGAATAACAAGAAAAATAAATGAGAATAAAAAGGAAATTGATATAGTGATAATCAATTGGGGCAAATACGTAGGATGTACGTATATTATTTTATTCGCATAACAATTTGTTCCAGATTCGAGCACAAAATTTCGAGATAGTTATATCGATCCGAGTTAGGATTTTTCACTCAATTTTCGACGGTGAACCCTGGATGTGGATTTTGATTGATTCTGGAAATTCTCTATCATAGTTATGACTATGCAAGGAGAATGACGGTTTCTGATCAAGAAACCAGATCTGAGTCCGCAATAGGAAGTCGGGTGGACGATACTAGTTCGGAAGTAAAATTGTGTGATCGAGCGAGCGATCGGATTTGGTATTGCGTACGAATGATATATGTGCATCGTAAGGGCTTAAGTAAAACGGATATTGAAAATGCATAAAATGAGTCAGTACAATGTTTTTTAATGTTGTGATTGGATATTATTGCTAAACAGGATATGCAGGTATGAAAAAGGGAAAGGAAAACTGGTTTTGATTTTAGATAATAAATTAGAATTGCCCGACCAAAAAGGTATGTGTTTAAATTTCTGTGAAATTTGATTGGGTTTTTGGATCTAGTCACTTGGCTTTTTTTTCTTTTGGAATTTGGGAGCCCATAGAGGCATTTTGTAGTTGTACCGAGCTAGCCGCACAAAGGAGACGCTGGCGAAATTTTTCGAAAATTTAGATCGTAAGAAAATTTTTGAGAAAATTCTGATAATTTTAAATTTGATTTAAAATTTAAATTTGAATGATTGAGTAAGTAATATTGTCTGAAACTATGGGAAAGTTGGGGAAGTTGGTAAAAAAAGGGTAATGGGTCTTTATAAAAGATAGTTGGTTAGATGTTGAAGTGATTGATTTTGGGAAAAGTAAATGGGTATTGGACCATTCTTCCTAACTAGTAATTTCGGGGACGAAATTCTTTTAAGGGGGGAGGAATGTGACGACCCGAAATTTTTGAGTATTTGAAATTGGAATATTTAATTGATTTTAAATATTTAAAAGTTAATTTTTTACTTGAATTCAATATCACCATCTATTCGGTAATTTGATTATTAAATTAAATAATTTAAGTTGGGTAAAATGTTGAATCTTCAGTTTTAAGCTTGTTAAAAATAATTTGAAGGTTGGTAAATTTTATATTGATAGTACTGAAGATAGTAGAAGTGTTAAAAATTGAATTTGAAAGTGTTTTGTTAAGTTTTGAAATTTTATCGTTTAAACCGATATTTAAAAATAGCCTTCCGAGGCACAGTCTCGGAATTCGACAAAACTAGTTCCATTGGATCCGTAATAGTTTTTTGTTATCGGATTTCAATTTTCATAGTGTTTGGAGTAGTTTTGTGAACATACGCTAAGTAAACTTGTTGAAATTTGAATCGAGACAATTTGAATTTAAATCGATATATATATAATCGTTGAACAGTCAAATAAAGTTCCACATCACTCTTCACGTCTAAATACTGTAGCTAATCTTTCCTTGCACGCTTCCCTCTTATCAAAAACATCACGTTCCTTTCATTTCAAAGAGCCGCATCCTTTATTTCTAAAGGGGAAACGCATATTCTCTACTCTCAGGTCTAAAAAAAAAAATCAAACCCATGTCAGATCGAAAATAATCTCCGCGTTCTGCCTCCTTTCCTCAAATCGAGCATCGTTTCAACCTAGTTCAGCTCAGCAATCGATTCCACTTATTCGATTCGAAATAAGAAGCGTATCGCGTGGCCAAAGACGAGCAGCGACTCATGGCAATTCGCGAGCTCGACGTTATTTCTGGTCGAGCGAGCGCCTGCGTGGTTGAAGGCGAGTTGGAAGGAAGTGATGTTGACGTGGAGACTCGCGATTTGGGTTGGCAATGGTACCGATTGGGGAACCGAGGGCTGATATGACAATGTTGTGAAGAGGAAGTCGCGTTCGAACTGAGGAGCAGGCGACGCATTCGATCTAGAGGAAGGGCGACACGTCCTTGTTGGCCGAAGTTCGGTGCTTTGTTGGGCAGTGTAGTCGGCAAGGCTAGGGATTCCATTTCTTAGGGCAGTGAGGTATCCTCCATCTTATTTTCAATTTAAAACTTAATTTATACACATATGTATATGTAAACCAGTAAAGTACAGAGAAATTTTTAATAAAAAGTGAAGTTCTTACGCTTAGAAAGAAATGATAAGGAAGTAAACAGAATTTTAAAAATGACTGGTTAAAGGAAGGTTTAATTTAAATTTATATTATTTATTTATACAAGAGTTAACAATCTATATATAAGTATGTAAAGGTCAGATTTTGAAGTAAATAGGAATTTTTGAGATCTATAATTTTTTTATATAAAATATCTATATATAGGTAATTTCAAAAGGAAACAAAAATGCTTATATACATTTTAGTTACTAGTTTATTTTAAACCAATGGATTTGGTGATTAATTTGTTAAAATTAACTTATTTGATTTATTATAATTACTAAAGGATTTTTGAAGGGAAATTATTGGCCTGAATTAATTTATTTAATTATTTTAGTCTATAAGAATATTTTATTAAAAGAAATTAGTTTAAATCAAATTATTAGTAAATCAACTAAATAAATGGTAATCAATTATTCAAATTGTTTAAGTATTAATAAACTGTAAATGTTTATTCAAGGTCTAAATCAATCGAGACTGGAGTGGGTTGCAAATAATAGCAAAGGTGAGTTAATCTCACTCGGTTAAATTTAAATTTAGATGATTAAATTTAAATAATTTTTTGAATAGTTAAATTGATTGATGTGCTATAGTATGGTATATTGTGGAACTGGTATTTTATGTTGTGCTAACGTCTGTGGATGCAGGGAAAACAGGTTGGAGGGATCCAACTAGACCCCTCAACATTTATTTAAATTATTTAATATTCTTTGTTGTGGATATTTGATATTCTATGATGAGTTATATTAGAATATTGAATGTTACGGTTTGATTGAATATATTTGAGTATAATGAATTACCAAAAATAGATAAATTGGATTTTTGAAAGAAAATAAGGGAAGTAAATTGTAAGCGAGATAATTATAGAAAAGTGAATAAATTAAGAATGAATTGAAAAAGGAATGGAGGTGATGCTAAATACTAATAAATAACTTCGAATATGAAAAGAAAAAAAAGATTTGAATAAACAGTAATTAATGAATTGTAAAATTATGTGTTAATTTAAAGGAATAAAGAATTATTTTAAAATTTAAAGTTTTAAATTTATTTAAAAGAACAAAGAAGTAGTTTGAGAAATCTAAATTGGTATTTCAGTTAAAAATATTTTTAAATCATAATTAAGGATATAAATCGGGAGTTAATGGAATTTGGAATAAATGGGGATTATTGGAAATCAATTTGGAAATTGATTCAAGTGTTTGGAATTGGAAATTTCAAGAAGAATGTGAAGAGAAGTATATTTCTCTGGATAGGCAAGTACGTTTTCAAAGGAAGTTTTTAAAATAAAATAAAGGTTTTAATGTAGTTTAAAAAAGTATGTTTTAGGAATTTATTATATCTAAATATCAAAATTCTAAAGTAAATATTTATTCGAATCTATTACCATAGTAATTATTTATAAAAAGTGACTTAGTGATTCTGTTTTTAAAAGTGTAAACCTAGTTTTATATTTTATAAAGTAACCCTATTTTCTAATATTCATATAGTATATATTTAGGCAATTATTGAAGTAGTCATAACTAAAAAATTTTAAAGTAAATTCCAAAGTAAGTATTTTATTTTAATCCATTATCGTAATAATTATTTAAAGAATGATTTGGTATTTTAAAGAACAAAAATCTAATGTATACTTATAAGGTAACCTTATTTTATTTATTTCTAGAGTATTATTTTAATTAAGTATTAAAGTAATTTTTCTAAATTAAATGTAAAATAAATTTTACAATAAAGTGTTTTTTAAATTATTTTAAAAATCTAAAGTTTTGTGTTTGCTGATTCCAGTGGAAATGGAAATACTTGGAATTTATTCTGAGAAAAGGAAGACAGTTTGAAACTGTTTTCAAAAGGATTGAAAAGTGGAAATATATCTTGTGAAGATATTTTTGGGATTACTAAATAATTTGGAAAATTATTTATTGTTGAATGGCTGTTTGTGAATATTAATTGATAGTTAAACCACCGACTATCAATATTGGACAAATACGTTGATCGTTTCGAAGAGATCGGGATCGAGATTTATATCTCGAAAACCACTTTGATCCGGTTTGTACGTTTCGTGGAAACGAGTTTGGATTCGAAGATGGAGCAGTGAAGTGCAAGGGCTAGTCGCTATTAATCCTGAGGATATTTTCAAAATGGATGTAGTAGGAATAGTGCCTTCATTTCCGTTCGCACCCAGGACGGACTAGGATGGATGAATGCTTTCGGGAACATCGTCAGGTGGACGATGGGCATTCTAAGGGATATGTTCTAAAAAGGTAATGCTTAGCCTCAAGCCTCATCAAATGGGAATGACTGAAAATCAGGGGTTATGCAGCAAGGTTAGGTGGGTAGCACCCAAGCAGGGTGAGGTCATCCCTGCCTAGATGTCCCTTTTTATTTCGGCTTCGTGGGCGGTCACTGATCCCAACCGCGGGGTGATCTCACTGGGATTATCTAGTAAGGGTTAGTCCCGGTCTTGTGTTGCAAGGGAGCGGGCATACTCCTCGGTACTGTGATCTAGGCCACGTACTGTGACAGGTGGTACTCCAGTGCCTAGTCATTAGTTGGAAATCCATTCTCCTTACGAGCCTTGTACGAGTTTTGTTTGTATTACCCACTCTGTGGCTAGTAGCTGGAATTTAATAATTTTACCCAAATTATTTTTGTATATAAAAAGATATAATTTTTGTAAAGTATAATAGCATTTGGATGCTTGATTGTTAAGGAATGATAATATTAAATTATTACCACTATTGTGTAGAAATTGAATAAGAAATTGAAAACTTATAACCAAAGTTGAAGAATAAATTTATATAACAAAATAGAATTCGAAATATAGATTAAAAATGTAATCTATAAATTGAAATAAACTTCATATAAAAATGAGATTTGTAAATGTAAACTGTAAAGGTGATTATAATTTTGAAAATAGAATTCCAGAGAACCATTTGAAATTGAAATGAGATAAAATTCCATAGAATGTTTGAATATAGAATTAAAGGAATTGCAATTTGGAATTTTTGGGAAAAATTTGAATTCCTTTGGGTTTGGAAACGGTTTTCAAAGGGTTGGAGGAATAATAGTAATATTTTGCAAATATTTTTGTGTTGAATTTGAAATCTTGTGAGATTTGGAAATTAAAAATATTTGAAATGTTGTTAAAGAGATAAAAGCATTAAACTCTTTCGGTCGCTGGAAAATAATTCTGATGATGATCGCGACATCATCAGTGTTCATTTTCGAGTTTCCAAGAAAAGAATTGCTACCTGAATATTTTAAATTGGAATTGTTTGCGAACTGGGTTTGGTTTTGAAAACCCGAAGGGATAATTGAATTTGCCAAAGGATTTTGGATGTAGTTGATTTCAAAATTGATTTTGAGATTTTGGGAAATTGTTTGAACTCTGGAATTTTATTTTAAATGTTTATGGAATAATAAAAATATATTGGCTAAATGAAATGTACAATTCCGAGTTAAAAGTAAAACGTGAATGGGATTGGTTGTCCATTGATGAAAGTATGAAAATAAATAAGTTTGTGACTTATAAAATTTAGAAGTGAAATAAATAAGCCAAAATAAAATTGATTTGAATATTGGGAAGTGAATGGAAAATTCAAAATTTAAATTATAAAATAAATTGACCTCCAGTGAAATAGTTAAAGTGGTTTTGAGATAAAAATAAAATATTGGGAATAAACCTTGAATAAACAAATTAATAATTAATTGGAAACGAAATATGGAGATGGAACTTGAATTGGTTAAATGAAAGTCGAATACCAATTTAATGTGGCAAATGTTTAGTTTGCAAATAAATTATGAAATGAGTATTTGATGTAACCAATATGAAATGTTCCAAGATTAATAAATGGATTTAAATAAATTGAATGTGGATATGGAATGAAAAATAAATTGAACGGAATCAATTAAAATGAAATCAAATTAAGTATAGACTGAATTGGTATTAATTTAAAATAGTTATAAACAGGAATGGATATTCTTTTAAGTAAATATCACTGAATTTGCATAAAAATAATTGTCGTTTGACGTAAACGAGATTATATAAATTCTATAGGTTAACAGAAGCCAATGAAATTGGTTTTTGAATCAATTGTAATAAATATAGGCTTGTTTCGATGAAAAATAAATTGAATGTAAACAATGAAGTGTAAATGAATTCAGCTTGGATTGTCGGTGAATTGAATATAATTGGAAGTATGAAATTCAAAAATGGTTGACTGAATAAACTAATTTAAATTAGTTAGTAGATGAAATTGGTTGGTAATTGAAATCAAATTAAGGATTTAAATTGGAAAGTGCTTATAATATATATATGTGTATATAACATTAGTTTTAAAGTTGAAATAACTTGACGAAAAATAAAATAACTTAAGTCATATTTGAATAAAAGCTTGATTTAAGTAAAATTGTGAAATGGTTGTGTCGAGTTTTATGAAATGATTTAGAATGAAACTTGTTGGTAAATGAAATGAAATTAGTAATTGAGTTAATTAACGTAAGTTATATTAATGAGGATTTGACTTCGTGAAAATGGGAGTTGGATTGCTTTTGGGATTAAATCATTTTAAATGAGTTTGTTTGGACTAAGAATGAAATTGAGTTAAGTAGAGAGTAGTGTAATCATTTGAATTGAATAGTGTAACGACCCGCAAATTCGTACCCCTTGTGTCATCACTATTCAACTAAATCAACTCAAGTTGTATAGAAATACGAACCATTTGGGCTAAAGAAGAAGAGGTAGAAGAAGAAAATAGAAATCAACATCAGAATCTAATCATCGCAGTGGAACAAAATATAATAGATAATAAATAAACTTTACTCAAAAAGCAAATACATCTGTTTACATATTACATCATCAGAGTACATCAATCACAGCTCAACAATATCATACACTGGATACACAACTACTCAACATAGCGGAATATATACATAAACAAATACGGGAGTACGTATCGTCATCCTGCTCGTCTTCTGAGCCCCACAGCATTTCCTATGTCCTATAATACTCGGTCTGACCCGAGCATTATAGTTAAATAATACCCGGGTCAGTCTGGAATACCAGCGTGAGAAAATCGCACCCAATTGATTGTTAAAGTTTCAAAAATCCTTTGAAAACAAAAGCATCTCGTAAGACCACGCCACAAATAAACATGTCGGGTTTTTACCTTACGATAGCTAAAACAATTTTTATAGAAATCCTTTGATATTATAATAGGGTCTATATACAGATACTTATAAAATAGCCGAAACTGTTACATTATTAAATCCCAGCTACTAGCCACAAAGTGGGTAATACAAACAAACATTAGTACAAAAAGTGCATATTGCTTCCCTCATTTGCATCAGTTGAAGTAAAAACTAATGCAAATAGAACTATTTGCATCAGTTCTATCTTAATAACCGATGCAATTGGTACGTGAAAAACAATAGGTGATAAAAAAATTAAATTTGCATCAGTTGTCACCAACAACCGATGCAATTGGTACGTGCAAATAGTTTTAGTCGCATCAGTTTTAAATTCAACCGATGCAACTACATTAGTTTACATTCATTTTCCATTAGTTTGCTACTCTAACTTTTATTTTCCCTCCCCTTTAACTTTTCATTTCCCGCTTATCTTTCATTTCTCCCTCCACTTCCCCGTAACCCATTAAGAAGTTTATATCTGTTCAATTGAACGACTTCAAATCAAATTCATCTGTGAATTTTAACTTCAAGCCAAATTAGCAGTTCCTCTCCAAATCGAAATCCTAAAAAAGAATAGAAAGTCATGAATTTCTCATCTCCTGAAAATTCCAAAACCGAAATCGACGTACTAATTTCTGAAACGGCAGATCTAATCGCCCTCGAACAGATCGCAGCTATCAACACAGCTCACCTCTCCGACTCTCCTCTACCCTCAAATCTCGAATCCCGTTTCCAAAAACTCAAGCCTTTACCCTTAGCTCAACCCGAGCCATTACCAATCAGCCCTAAATCGCTTCGAAAGTCCATCTCCTTTCCCCTACAGAACGAGAAAGGGAACGATGCGATACTTCGAGAATCGGAAGATGAAATTTCGAGACATGACTTCTCCAATTCTAAGCGTTCCCCTTCACCAACTAAGACGGTTTGTTGTTTTGGGTTTTCTTTGAAGAAAAATGAGAGGGGGGATAAAGGTGTGAGATTTGTAGATGATGAGATGCTAAAGGAGATGGGGAGTGCTTCGTATATGAAGAAACAGAGAAAGGGTTTGAAGAAAATGTGGAAAGAGCAGGAGAAGATTGCGGAGGAAACGGGTAAAATGGTTGATTGGGTTAAGCAGGTTTCTGCGAAAATTAATGATGCTGTATTGGATGAGTTGATGAAAGAAGAGCTCAAGTAAGAATCATTTTGAAATTAGCTAATATTTGATATAGCATGTTTGAATTTTTATAGTTGTATTAGTTCTAATTCTTACTGCATTTGTGAAGTTGTTTTAGTAATGATGATGATGATGATGTACTCCACTGCGAAATTTGTATACTGCATTACTTTACTGTATATATGAGCTAAAATAGAAACTTTACCGATACATTGTTTGGATATTAAAATCAAAACCTCTTGCGATACTTGGTTTATAATATATCAGTGTTTAGTGATACGTTGTTTTAGTCTATTCAATTTTATTTTCCTTGTGCTGAAAGAATTTTTCTTAATCTAAACTGAATACATGTTAGATCATGAGCTATGCATGATAAACTATACAAATTAATTACGTAAAGTGTTGTTTTTGTCATTATTTGTTAGTTTCTTCTTAAAAGATATATTTCTTACTGCTGTAGAAAATTATCATTCAACCATTAAACAGTATTATTATGATGGTAGTAAGATCTCTAGAAAATTTATTTTGGAATATTCGCTTCTATAAAATATAATACTATTCAAATACTCGGCTAATAAATATTATGATCATTCCAGTTTCATGTTTATCATAATTTGAATGCTATTTTGTTCTGAGATAAATATTTATCAGCATGGCAAGTTGAATCCTATTTTGTTCATAAAGAAGGCTACATGCTATAACTGCACTTTTCTTGTTTGGCTACTAGTTTAATGCTATTATGTTCATAGAAAAGGCTACATCCAGATTACTTGTCTAACCAATTTGACATTAACGACAAAATGAGAGCTATTCTTATTGACTGGCTTGTAGAGATGAATAATAGTTACATTCGTTTTATTTTCAAATAAGAAGTAATATCTACTGTGACATGTGAAAATAATTTGAAAATGAAACAAAGTGCAGGTTCACTACAAGTTTGAACTGATGGAGGAAACACTGTACCTTACTGTGAACATAATAGATAGATTTCTATCATGGCAAGACAGTTGTTAGGAAGAAGCTTCAATTAGTAGGGGTTACTGCCATGCTTCTTGCTTGCAAATATGAAGAAGTATCGGTTCCAGTAGTCGATGACTTAGTTACCATATCCGATCGTGCATATACACGAAAAGAAGTGCTTGACATGGAAAAATTGATAGTGAAAACTTTGCAGTTCAACATGTCTGTGCCGACCCCGTTTGTATTCTTAAGAAGGTTCCTTAAGGCAGCTGGTTCTGAAAAGAAGGTTTGCAGTTGACCTTACAACTAGAATACATATACATTATGACATTCAAACTAAAGAAGTGTATTTATGATTCATAATGTGTAGCTGGAGTTGCTTTCATCCTTCATCATAGAGCTGAGTCTTGTTGAGTATCAAATGCTTAAGTTTCAACCTTCATTGCTGGTTGCTGCCGCCATATACACTGCTCAATGCAGTCTCAAAGGATTCAAGTTTTGGACAAGGACTTATGAGCAGTACACCATGTATACTGAAGATCATCTTCTGTAAGTTATATTTTAGTAAAAAGATAAACAAATCTGACAGTTGGTTTTTGACTTAAAAGTTCTGTATTGTATAGGGAATGCTTGAAGATGATGGTGGGATTTCATAGAAATGCAGGATCAGGAAAATTAATGGGGGTGCATAGAAAATACAGCACTTCAAAATTTGGTTTTGCAGGGAAGTCGTATCCAGCACTTTTCTTGTTGGATGACAGACTTTGAACATCGCATATTTTTACATCACACTTTGCTAGAAGGAGTTTCTGTGGAGGGGGTTAGATGTGGTAATAGTTGTTATGCAAGTAATGGTTTTACATCTTGAAGTAAATGTGAAGTAAATGTGAAGTATATGACTGTGCACGTATAAAGTTGACAGATGAGAGGCACTAGCTAGTTGCAGTAGCGTGAAGTGCTTTTGGGTAAAGTGGAATGTCAAATGGATGTAGAGGTGAAATGGGATGGTTTGGTTTGAAGTAGTGCACAGTTGTATGCAGTGATATGGGGTGAAGTTGTAGTAATGTGAAGTTGACATGATGATGGGGAGGTATGTATGCACTGGAAATTTGGTCAATTTGAATGAGATATGCAGTGGCTGTTGATGGCAATGGGATATTTGTTAATAGAGGAAGGATGGGTGATGGCACTGTGCATTGATATGTTGTATGGCAGGCATTGTTGTCTTGTTGATATGGCTGTTTGGTTTGGCAAGTTGAGTGAACTGCAGTGTGATGCTTGTGAAGGTGGGGTATGTTTGAGGCAAGAGGGTGTTGCAGTTGTCTGATTATGTACCGTGGAATTTATTTATGTTTTTCATTCTTTTGTAGAATTATTAAATCTGATTATGTATTTGCCATCAAATTTAATTTTGAATGATTGTAATATTGCATGCAATAATTGTTTGTTATAATCAATAATATATATATAGTCTATTTGAGCACTCTAATAATGGTTTTTGAGAATGGTTTTTTTGTATCAGGTATAAATAGCTGATGCAATAGAGGGATTAGTTTGCATCGGTTGTTATAAAAAACCGATGCAACAGAGGGATTATTTTGCATCGGTTTTCAATAACCGATGCAACATGGGGGCTGTATCCAAGCAACCAACCATGATATTTTGCATCAGTTGTTAGTAACAACCGATGCAAAAAGGATCTTTTAACATCGGTTTCAGAACTGATGCAAAAGTGTTAAGCCTGTTGCATCGGTTGCATATGCATCGGTTGTTGAACTGATGCAAAAGGGGGGTAAACAACTGATGCAAATGACCTGTTTTGTAGTAGTGAAAACTCGTACAAGGCTCGTAGGGAGAATGGATTTCCAACTAATGACTAGGCACTGGGGTACCACCTGTCACAGTACGGGGCCTAGATCACCGTACCGAGGAGTACGCCCGCTCCCCTGCAACACAAGACTGGGACTACCCCTTACTGGATAATCCCAAGTGAGATCACCCCGCGGTTGGGATCAGCAACCGTCCACTAAGCCGAAATAAAAAGGAACATCTAGACAGGGATGACCTCACCCTGCTTGGGTGCTACCCACATAGCCTTGCTGCATAACGCCTGATTTTCAGTCATTCCCATTTGATGAGGCTTGAGGCTAAACGTTACCTTTTTAGAACGTATCCCTTAGAATGCCCATCGTCCACCTGATTGTGTTTCGCAAGCATTCATCCATACAAGTCCGTCCCGGGTTCGAACGGAACCGAAGGCACTATTCCTACTACATCCATTTTGGAAATATCCTCAGGATTAGCAGCGATTAGCCCTTGCACTTCACTGCTCCATCTTCGAATCCAAAATCATTTTCCACGAAATGTACAAACCGGATCGAAGTGGTTTTCGAGAAATAAATTTCGATCCCGGCCTCTTCGAAACGATCAACGCTTTTGTCCAATATTGATAGTCGGTGATTTGACTATCAATTAATATTCACAAAATCCATCACACGATAAATAATTTCCCAAATTATTTATTTATCTCAAAAATATCTTCACAAGATATATTTCACTTTTCAAATTCCTTTGAAAATAGTTTTCAAAACTATCTGCCTTTCTCAGAATAAATTCCAAGTGTTTCTATTTCCACTGGAATTATCAAGCACAAAACTATAGATTTTCAAAATAATTTTAAAACGCTTTATTGTAAGATATATTTAACATTTAACATAGAAAAAATTACTTTAGTACTTAATTTAAAATAATACTTTAGAAATAACTAGAATAAAGTTACCTTATAACTAGACATTAGGATTTCTTCTTTAAAAAAATATACCAAATCACTCTTTAAATAGTTATTACGATAATAGATTAACAAATTACTTACTTTAGAATTTACTTTAAAATATTTAAATTAAAACTACTTCAATAACTGATTAAAAATATATACTATATGAATATTTGAAATAAGGTTCTTTATAAATATACTAGGTTTTCACCTTTAAAACAGAATTACTAAGTCAACTTTATAAATTATTACTACAGTAATAGATTTGAATAAATATTTACTTTAGAATTTAACATTTAGAAATAATAAATTTCCAAGAACATACTTTGTAAAACAACATTAAAACCTTTATTTTATTTTTAGAAACTTACTTTGAAAACGTTCTTGGCTATCCAGAGAAATATACTTCCCTTCACAACCTTTTAAAAATAAATCACTATTTATTTTTAAATAATTTTTTCATTCCTTTAATAAATTCCCACCTTGAATTTATTTTTCCAAATATCCAATTTCTAACACTTAAATCAATTTCCAAATTGATTTCCAATTTACTTCATTTATTCAAAAATCCTTTAATTTCATATTTTATTCCTTGATTATGGTTTAAAATACTTTTAATTGAAATACCAATTTAGATTTCTCAATTTACTTCTTATTCTTTTTAAATAAATTTAAATTTTGAAACTTAAAATAATTCTTTATTCTTTTAATTGATATCACTTAAGGTTATTGTTTATTAATTTCTGCTTATTCAAATCCTTTATCCTCCATACTCGACATTATTTATCAGTATTTTAATTTCATTTCCATTCCTTTCCAATTCATTCTTAATTTATTTAGATTCTCTAAAATTGTTTCGCTTACAAATTTACTTCCTTTATTTTCTTTCCAAAATCCAATTTATATAATTTGGTAATTCATTATACCCAAATATATCCCATCAAATCATAACATTCAATATTCCAATATATTCTTCATAGAATATCAAGTAATCACAACAGAGAATATTAAATAATAAATGTTGAGGGGTCCAGTTGGATCCCTCCAACCTGTTTTTCCTGCATCCACAAATGTTAGCACAATATAATATGTCAATTCCAAATTACCATTCTATAGCAAATCAATCAATTTCAACCATTCAAACAATTATTTAAATCTAATCATTTAAATTTAAATTTAAATTAACTGAGTGAGATTAACTCACCTTTGACCAAAGATTTGTAAATTCGATCCACATCGGCTTGATTTCTTTCAGAATTTAACCTTGTATAACATTAGACGATTTCATTAACATTTGAACCAATCGAATAATTAAATTCTTCTTTGATGAATTTAATTTACCAGTGATTTCATTTTAATAGTTCTCATTTAAACAAAAGATTTAATCTAAACAAATAATTAATTTTAAACCAATAACTTAAACTGTAAATAAACAATTAATTTTCATTAAAAAATTTACTTAACTAATGATTTAATTTAAACAAACAATTGAAATTGTAAACTAAATTTCCTTTTAAAAGATCTTTTGTTAACCAAGATAATTAAGATGCTAGTTAAATGTTTCTTTCCCTCAAATCCATTACTTAAAATAACTAGCAAATTAAAATAGGTATATGTATATTTATTTAAAACTATAATTATAGAAACCAAATTCCAAACCTAATTTCTTATATAAATTCTCCAACATTTAAAATTACTATTTCTTTTCCAGCTTTATCTCTATAAATAATTTTTCTATTTTTCCAAGGTTTTTTGTGTGTGTGTGTGTGTGTATTAAATTAAAACAGAACCGTTGCATAAATTCTACTGTAAAGAAAAATTCTATTTTAACAATATATATTTCTCTCGTCTGTTCTTATTTTTCTAATCTATATACACATTAAATTAAATTAAAGGCAGATGAAGTTAGCTATACCTCGCTCCCTTGCCGTACCAAGCATCGCGAATTCATCGAAGTGGACGTCAATTCCTCTTCATGTCGTACGAACGTCTCCTCAAATCGCAACCCTTCCAGAGTTTCGACCATCCCCTTAAATCGAAGCTGCCTAACTCGAGCGCAACACCTTAGTCAATCGCGATCGGAGCTCATCGCGATGTCCTCGATGCCGCGACATTTCGACTGAGTCGCGCTAACAACCGATAGCCATACTTCCCACTCGCGTGCCCTACCCTTACCGAGATCGATATCCCGATCGACTCGAATTTATACAACCACGAATTTTCCCATTTCCCTTTTTCATATGAATGCATTAGATCGGCATGTAAAGAAATGGATTAAGTGGTTCGTTTTTTTAAATCTCGAATAGAATTGCGGACATGAATTGAATAAGAAGAGGAGGAACGAAAATTTATATTTCATTGCTTTGGTTCTGCTCGCAAAGATAAAGCACAGCACATTTCTTTTTCCTTCAAGCTTTTGAATCTGCAGTTGATTTTATAAAGGAGAAGGGAAACGATGATTATGTTTTCTGACAATTTCATGATGTTTATAAAAGAGGGAACAAGATGGAAACGGAGTCGGCGTGAATCAGAAGGACAACAATGTTTTGAAATGAGTGGAAAAAAAATGTTGAAGTGAAATATTTCAACTGAGGTTTGACTAAACTATGCAAATGTATATATCAATGCGTTTAAATATCGTATGCTCACACACCAACTCCAAATACTACGAAAATTGAAATCCGGTAATAATACAGTAGTACGGATCCAATGGATTTGGTTTCGTCAAATTCCGAGACTGCGCCTCGGAAGGCTATTTTTAAATTCAATTTAAATAGTATAAATTTTAGAACTGAACAAACCACTGTTAATTTCAATTTTACAACTTCTATTATTTTCAGTGTTATCAATATAAATTTTACAAGCCTTCAAATTATTTTTAACAGGCATAAAATCCCAGATTTCATATTTTACCCGATTTTAAATTATTTAATTCAATAATTTAATTAACAATTAATTAGTGATATTTGAATTCAAGTTAAAATTATTCCATTGAATATTTAAGTCAATTAAATATTCTGATTTTTAAAAGCTTAAAAATTCCGGGTCGTCACAGATAGGATGGTTTGAATATGGATTGAAAGCATCTAAATTGTGTGGAGCCTAATAAATTTGCTTATAGTAAGTGTTTAGTGGATATTGCTTATGTACGTATGTGTTTAGCTATTGAAATTAAGTGGAATGTTAATAAGCTTTGTATATTTGTCACTTACATGTTTAAATTGAGTAAGTACAGGATTTTGGAAGCCGTTGACTGGTTTTGCCCGCGCTGGCAGCTAAAATAAATAAGCCGTTTGCTTAAAATGCTAAATAAGGTACGCCTACGCAATAAAATTAGGAATTACGAACTGTTTTTCTGTTTTCCGACCGTGTGGCTCGATGTATATATATTTATATCTCTTGTCAAATTGCAAAAGCTCCTCCGTACAAAGAAGAATCTGCCAAAAAAATTCGAAAATTTTGGGAGTTAGAATTTTTTTGAATCTTTTGCAAATTTTCGCTAACGACAAATAATTTAAATTTGTTAAGCAAATAGAATTATAACTGAATGTTGAAATCTAATTTAAATTGTATAAGTAAAGTAAGATGAACTAAAGATATTGTTCAAAGAAATTGAAGATAGAAAAAGTTTACAAACAACTTTTAATTGAGATATGAAACAAATTAGTCAGTGAAATTAATTTAAGGAATGATTAATCGAATATTATTTGAAATGAGATGAATTAAACTCAATATTTTGAATTAGAAGGTGAATTAAACTCAAGTAAAATTGAAAATGAAATTTGGATAAAAGATGAGAATAAAAGTATTGAGGTTTGAAATTAATTCGCAAATTGAAGCAAGTTGAATTTATTAGGAATTGGAATACAAAAAGATTAAAACTGGAAGTTGTGGCAAGGGAAAGTGTGAATAAGTGCATAACAAGCAAAATAAATGAGAATAAAAAGGAAATTGATAGAGTGATAATCAATTGGGGCAAATACGTAGGATGTACATATATTATTTTATTCGCATAACAATTTGTTCCAGATTCGAGCACAAAATTTCAAGATAGTTATATCGATCCGAGTTAGGATTTTTCGCTCGATTTTCGACGGCGAACCCTGGATATGGATTTTGATTGATTCTGGAAATTCTCTATCATAGTTATGACTATGCAAGGAGAATGACGGTTTCTGATCAAGAAACCAGATCTGAGCTGCACTAGGAAGTCGGGTGGATGGTACTAGTTCGGAAGTAAAATTGTGTGATCGAGTGAGCGATCAGATTTGGTATTGCGTACGGATGATATATATGCATCTTACGGGCTTAAGTAAAACGAATATTGAAAATGTTTAAAAGAAGACAATACAATGTTTTTGAATGTTGTGATTGGATATTATTGCTAAACAGGATATGCAGGTATGAAAAAGGGAAAGGAAAATTGGTTTTGATTTCAGATAATAAATTAGAATTGCCCGTCCAAAAAGGTACGTGTTTATATTTCTGTGAAATTTGATTGGGTTTTTTGATCTACCCACTTGGCTTTTTGTTTTCTTTTGGAATTTGGGAGCCCGTAGAGGCATTTTGTAGTTGTACCGAGCTAGCCGCGCAAATGAGACGCTGACGATATTTTTCGAAAATTTAGAGAGTTAGAAAATTTTTGAGAAAATTCTGATAATTTAAAATTTGATTTAAAATTTAAATTTGAATGATTGAGTAAGTAATATTGTTTGAAACTATAGGAAAGTTGGGGAAGTTAGTAGAAAAAAGGGTAATGGGTCTTTATAAAAGATAGTTGGTTAGATGTTGAACTGATTGGTTTTGGGAAAAGTAAATGGATATTGGACCATTCTTTCCTAACTAGTAATTTCAGGGACGAAATTCTTTTAAGGGGGGAGGAATGTGACGATCTGAAATTTTTGAGCATTTGAAATTGGAATGTTTAATTAATTTTGAATATTTGAAAGTTAATTTTTAACTTGAATTCAAATATCACCATTTATTCGGTAATTTAATTATTAAATTAAATAATTTAAGTTGGGTAAAATGTTGAATCTTTAGTTTTAAGCTTGTTAAAAATAATTTGAAGGTTGGTAAATTTAATATTGATAGTACTGAAGATAGTAGAAGTGTTAAAAATTGAATTTGAAAGTGTTTTGTTAAGTTTTGAAATTTTATCGTTTAAACCGATATTTAAAAATAGCCTTCCGAGGCACAGTCTTGAAATTCGACAAAACCAGTTCCATTCGACAAAACCAGTTGTATGTTATTGACGTTGAACTCTGATAGATGTACTCTGATGATGTGATATATCTTTAATAATAGTTGTAATACCTTTGGTGTCACACTTTTATGGTGTAAACGTGAACTACCAAAAATACCCCTCTACAAATGTTATTAATATTACTTAAAAATAGGATTTAACGGATAAGTTTTCTTTACCAATTCAAAATATCTCATTATGGATATTATTGAAATCTTAATATCACTTAAAAAATAGGATCTAACAAATAATATATTTTTTCAAAGTCGTCCTTTATTAATTAATAATAGAAATAAAAATTCAAACTAATAAAAAAATAAGTTCATTCTTTATTAATTTTTTTGAGAAAAATGTGTGATCCTCTATCATGAGAGGAGAGCACACATGGAATACTATATATATAACTAAAAAATGGAGCTGCCAACATGCCTGACAGGTGGCAAGTCTAAAACAACAATAAAAATAAAGCAGTAGAAACCCCTCGAATGAGCTCCGGCAAAGCCACCGCCCATTACACCCTAGTATCGAGCTCCGGCAAGGCCACCACCCAATACTAAAGTGTTAGAGGTATCTAACAAAAGGAAGAGCACCAAACTGAAAATCAGAAGAAGACCAAGAGACAAGACAGGAGCAATCCGCGTCTCTGAGAAGAGCCATCCAGCAAGTCTGAAAAAGCTAAATGCTATCCAGCAAACCTGATAAGAGAAGAACCCGCATCCAACCTAAACAACACCTGAAATAGAACTAGCAAACAAATAAGAGAGAAACACATATATGTATATAAATAAAATTTATATACATATATGTGTGTATAGAAACCAAAAGAGAGAACTAAAGCTAGAATAATCAGACACAAACAAGAAACTAATTATGATCCTAGAAAAGAAAGAGAAATGTGATTTAAAGAATTATTAGAAACAGTATAATTGGAGTTAAGATTAAATGAGTTAATATTATTTCTAACCTTATTAAGATAGTCCTTAAAGCAATTATTTTTAGCTAATTTATATTTAGGATTAGAAATCCACTTTAAGCAGAAATTTGAGATTAAAATAATCAATTTGTTATTTTGTTGATAATTGTTATTAAAAATTCTTTGGTTTCTTTCAAACCAAATATACCAACAAGAAATAATGAATAAAGAATCAAGCAAATATCTAAAATCCTTATTAAACATGAATCTAAAAGAATTCCAATAAAATAAGCAATCAGAAATTCTAGAATTAATATGAAACTCAAAAATATTAAGGATCTTAATAAGAATAAAATAGGTATCCAAACAATCAAAGTAAATATGATTAATATCTTCAAAAAATGTGTTGCAAAAAAAACATTTATTGTCAATACTAATATTTTTCTTTTTTAAAAATTCAATAGTATTTAACTTACCATGAATGATGAGCCACATATGAATCTTAGATTTAGGAGGAGCATTAGACTTCCAAATGAATTTAAAACAATTGACAGAAACCCCCGAAAAGTTGATAAATTTGTAAAAGGAATTAGAAGTATATTTCTTACTCTTATCCCAATCCCAACTAATAAAGTCATTATCATTGTCAATATAATAAAGATTAAGTTTAGCATAAAGCAAGAAAAGATGTCTAAGAGTAGGTCCTTCTAAAATACAATTAAAATTAAAAGTCCAAGGAGGATCACTATCAGAATTGAAAACATCAGAGATTAATGCAAATTTGAAATTACAAATATCATATAAATCTTTAAACTCAATCTTAAGAGGAGTAGTAGAAATCCAACTATCATGCCAAAAAGAAGTACAGTTACCAGAATGAACTATAATATTTAAACCCAAGTTAAAGATATTACTGCATTTTAAAATAGATTTCCAAAAACAAGAAATATTTCTAAAACTAGAAGAACTAATATGGTATAAATTATAACTACCATTGTAATAAAAATTAGATATAATATCTTTCCAAATGGCCTTATCACTAATGTCCCTGAATTTCCATAACCATTTACCAAGAAGAGACAAATTCATATTATGTAAATTAATGACTCCTAAACCACCCTCTTTTTTAGATTTACATACAGTATCCCAATTAACTAAACATTTAATACTACTATTGGGGTTATCACCGCTCCAAAGAAAATCCCTTCTAATTTTATCTATTTTATCTATCACCCAGTCGGGAAACAGATGCATAGACATCCAATATATAGGAAGTGCTGATAAGACAGAATTAATCAAAACCAATCTACCTGCTCTAGATAGAAATCTAACATTCCAATTATTGATCCTATTTTTAATCTTATCAATAATAATTAACCAATCATCATGTTTAAGTTTCGAAGGTCTAATAACAAAACCAAGATAGTCAAAAGGAAAACTCATAGTTTTACAATTTAACGTATTAGCAACTAAATTTTCTACATTATCAATATCATTTAAAATTAAAACGGAACTTTTATCAAAATTAATTTTTAAACCAGATAATAATTCAAAACTATAAAGGATAAATTTAAGAGCAATAATATGTCTAGGGTGATGGGAGGAAAAAAGCAAAGTATCATCAGCAAATTGAAGGACAGATAAGCCAAAAGAAGAAATATCATTACCAATGGCACCCAAAAGGTTATTGCTAACGGCATTTTTAATAATCTTAGAAAAAACATCACCAGCAAGATTAAACAGAAGGGGTGATAAAGGGTCTCCTTGCCTTAAGCCTCTCTTAGATTGAATCTTATTACCAGAAACACCATTAACCATAATACAGGAGTTACCCGTTTTAAGCAAAATAATAATCCAATTAATCCATCTATTACTAAAGCCTCTGGCACGGAAAATTTCTATAAGGAAATCCCAATCAACCGAGTCGAAGGCTTTAGCAAAATCTAATTTTAAAAAAGCACAAGTTATATTATTTTTACAACAAAAATTAATATATTCTTGAACAACCGCAACACCATCAGTAATATTCCTGCCTTTAATGAAAGCAGATTGCGAACAGTCAATGAGGTCATTCATTTTTAAACTAAGCCTATTAGCTAAAACCTTAGAAATAATTTTAACAGAGCAGTTCATCAAAGAGATGGGCCTAAAATCTTTTAAAGTATTAGCGCCCACTTTTTTATGTAATAAAATAACATTAGCAAAATTAAAACGACCTAATTGGAGATTACCATTATAAAAATCATTGAACAAACACATTAAGTCTAATTTTAAAACATCCCAAAAAGATTGATAAAAGAAAATAGGAAAACCATCCGGACCCGGAGATTTGTCTCCAGGTAAATCAAAGATGGCTTTACGAATTTCCTCAATAGTAAAAGGGGCATCTAAATCAGAAAGATTAATGTTAGAGGAAGATGGATAAAGATCATTCCATCTAGCACTAACTCTATGCTTAATTTTGGTGCCAAAAATGTCTTTGTAATAATCAGTAAAAGCATTATTAAGATCTCTTTGATCAACTAATTCCACATCATTAACTAAAATGGAGTTAATTGTATTACTACGTTTTCTATTATTAGCTAGATTGTGAAAGAATTTAGTGTTATTATCACCTTCATTTATCCAATGAAAATTAGATCTTTGTTTCCACATAACTTCCTCTTTTTCAAGAATAGAATAGAGATCCTCTTTTAAATTATTAAGAACATTCCTTTCACCAATATTTAATTGTCTAGATTCTTCAATCCTATTAAGTTTAAGTAATTCATTAAGAATATTATCCTTTTTAATTTTAATATTACCAAAAACATTTTTATTCCATTTTTTAAGAAAATACCTGAGGTTTCTAAGTTTAAGCACAAAAATTTTAGCAGAATTACCATAATACTTAAGGCAAAAATAATTCATAGATGACCACTTATTAATGACTAAATTAGAAAAATCAGATTCTAAAAACCACATTTTTTCAAATTTAAAAACCTTATTCAAAAATCTATGACTATCACAAGTAAGGATAATGGGACAGTGGTCAGAAAGGGTAAAAGGTAAACCTGAAACTCTACATATAGGGAATTTATCCTCAATATCATCACAAACAAAAAATCTATCTAAAAGAGCAAAGGAGGGAGACTCTCTATTATTACTCCAAGTAAATGATCTATTGGATAGAGGAATTTCGATCAAATTACATTGAATAATAAATTGATCGAATTCCTCCATAGCCAAATAATCACCTTCCCGAGGAGAACGCTCCCCAAAAAAACGAGTCACATTAAAATCACCCCCTAAAATCCAAGGACCAGGGGCAAAAGACCTAAACTCGAGGCATTCATTCCAAAGAATCCGCCTCTCAATTTTAGAATTAGGCCCGTAAACATTAGAAATATTAAGAAAAGAATTATCAGAAAGATTAATTAAGATAATGTGTAAAGAGTGCTGCTTCTTAATACACTGAAGTAATTTAAAGAGATTATCTCTCCAACCAATCATAATGCCCCCAGATGAGCCCATTGAGGGGAGAAATGCCCAATTTCTAAAACGAAAACCACCCAATCTTCTAAAGAAACGAAAATCAGGACATTCAATTTTGGTCTCTTGAAGAAGAGCAATGTCAATAGAAAAATCTTTAAAAAAGATTCTAACCTTATCACATTTACTGAGGTCATTCAAGCCTCTAATATTCCAACTAATGACTCTCATAAACCCATAGATCTAGCCCTATCAAGTTCTTTACTTCTAATAAACTCACGATCTAACTCAATATCAGAAAAAATAAAAGCAGAGCTACTAGCTAACCGACTAAACTCAGAAGCAGATAAATCACCAAGCGCATAAGAAGAGTAAACACTACCAAAATCAAGATGCATACCAGAGCCTGGTTCCAAAACACTGCTCACAGTGCTTGAACCAGGAAACTCACCCGCTGACTGAGAGCGACTATCTCTAATCCTGACACTGCGACGAACCAAACCACACGAAGTGACCAGCTTTTTACGCCTACCTCTCTTCGAAGTAACAATAGAAGGCACTGAGATGCCAACAGCCTCAACATTCAAAACAGAAAAAGGATCATCAGAACCCACACTTCCAACATTAGAATCAGCAAAATCCACACAAGCACCAACACTGTCACAAAATTCCCTTTGGAAAGAGGACGACCTCTGATCAGTAGGAGAAGGAAAATTAGCTATAGGACGAAACTGATCCAATGCTAAGTACCCATCTGAACCAGAGTAACAAACCAAATCTGTATCACTAGAATTACTAGAACAATCTGGGAGTTTAAGTTCAGAAATGCAACCAATTTGATCGGATGAATCAAGCATTTCATGCTCAACATGCACATCACTTTTAGACAATAACTCAACAGTGGGTGAATCATCAACAACAATCAATGACAGCATCTCATCTGGTGAAGAATCATCAGATAAAAGCCAAGTAAGAGGAACATCAGTGTGATTCAACAGCAAACACTCATCAACACCATCACCTTCTAAATGAATATCATCAACCCAGTTATTATAATCAGAAAAAGCAGAGCAACACTGAGAAACTGAAGTCACTAGCGGATCCACTAACTGCCTCACTTCCAACAAATCAAAACAAACAACATCAATCTGAGGGAGAATATCACTAACCATCAAGTCGACCGAAGGAAGAAACTCAATAGATTGAACAAAATCAACACCAGAAGAATCCGAGCAATCAGAGACTAAGTCAGAATCAAGACAAGCAAATCTATTACTGGTGGAAATCATGAATGGTTCCAGAGGAGAAGAAATGCCTTTAAATGATTTAGGATGAATAAATCCACTAAACAAGTCATTATCCAAAGGAGATAGACAACTGACAATATCTGGATCAGTTAAAATGGGATCAAACCTAACAGAATCTTGAATGGTTTCAACAAAATCCATCTTTATCTCTGAAATAACCGAAAAATCCAAAAAGTTATCAAGCATCTCAGAATCGCCACTATTAACAAGAACAACCTTATCAATATTTGGGGAATTAATGTTGTTAAAGTGGAACAAAAGATCATCAAGTAATCTCAAACCATCTAATCTCCTATGACCAAGAATGCTGATTAATAATCCTCTCAAGTTATTAATTAATAATAGAAATAAAAATTCAAACTAACATAAAACTAGATGTTGTAATTAAGAAGTATAATTAAAACTAATTGCATATCATTTTAACGTAAAAATATTGTTAAATATTTGTGTGAATCATATTTTTTCGATGAAATTAAACGTATAAAATTTGTAAAAAAAAATTCACGCGCGAAATGTATGTCGTCATCACGCGCGAAGCGCGTGCCGTACCACTTATAAAGAGATATATTTGATTTTGAGTAAAGACCATTTATTATCTATTATATTTTATTCCGCTGCGATGGTTAGATTCTGATGTTGATTTCTATTTTCTTCTTCTATCTCTTCTTCTTTAACCCAAATGGTTCGTATTTCTGTACAACTTGAGTTGATTTAGGTAGAATAGTGATGACTCAAGGGGTACGGATTTGCGGGTCGTTACAGTTGGTATCAGAGCTTAGGCTAGCGATAACCTTGGCTCTGGTAGGAATTACTCATTGAAATAGAGTCAATAGTACTCTAGACTGAGTTTGAGCATATTAATAGATATGAGCGTGTATTTATTAGTGAATATAAAATGATTTTATATTGTTGTTGATTGGTTTATTGAGTAGTTTATGGATTCTAGCAATACGAGTAATTAACGTTATTGATAGGGATCTCTAAACACTTGAATAGAACAATTCGCACGGTATTGTTTTAAAGTAGGGTAAATGAAATAATTTTACCCAAATTATTTTTGTATACAAAAAGATATAATTTTTGTAAAATATTATAGTATTTGGATGCTTGATTGTTAAGGAATTATAATATTAGATTATTAACACTATTATGTAGAAATTGAATAAGAAAATGAAAACTTATAACCAAAGTTGAAGAATAAATTTATATAACAAAATGGAATTCGAAATATAGATTATAAATGTAATTTATAAATTGAAATAAACTTCATATACAAATGAGATTTGTAAATGTAAACTGTAAAGGTGATTATAATTTTGAAAATAGAATTCCAGAGAACCATTTAAAATTGAAATGAGATAAAATTCCAGAGAATGTTTGAATATAGATTTAAAGGAATTGCAATTTAGAATTTTTGGGAAAAAATTAAATTCCTTTGAGTTTGGAAATGGTTTTCAAAGGGTTGGAGGAATAATAGTAATATTTTGCAAATATTTTTGTGTTGAATTTGAAATCTTATGAGATTTGGAAATTAAAAGTATTTGAAATGTTGTTAAAGAATAAAAGCATTAAACTCTTTCGGTCATTGGAAAATAATTCCGATGATGATCGCGACATCATCGGTGTTCATTTTCGAGTTTCCAAGAGCAGAATTGCTACCTGAATATTTTAAATTGGAATTGTTTGCGAACTGGGTTTGGTTTTGAAAACCCAAAGGGATAATTGAATTTGCCAAAGGATTTTGGATGTAGTTGATTTCAAAAGTGATTTTGAGATTTTGGGAAATTGTTTGAACTCTGGAATTTTATTTTAAATGTTTATAGAATAATAAAAATATATTGGCTAAATGAAACGTATAATTCCGAGTTAAAAGTAAAACGTGAATTGGATTGGTGTCCATTGATGAAAGTATGAAAATAAATAAGTTTGTGACTTATAAAATTTAGAAGTGAAATAAATAAGCCAAAATAAAATTTGTTTGAATATTGGGAAGTGAATGGAAAATTCAAAACTTAAATTATAAAATAAATTCACCTCCGGTAAAATTGTTAAAGTGGTTTTGAGATAAAAATAAAATATTGGGAATAAACCTTGAATAAACAAATTAATAATTAATTGGTAACGAAATATGGAGATGGAACTTTAGTTGGTTAAATAAAAGTCGAATACCAATTTAATGTGGTAAATGTTTAGTTTGCAAATAAATTATGAAATGAGTATTTGATGTAACCAATATGAAATGTTCCAAGATTAATAAATGGATTTAAATAAAGTGAATGTGGATATGGAATGTGAAATAAATTGAATGGAATCAATTAAAATGAAATCAAATTAAGTATAGATTGAATTGGTACTAATTTAAAATAGTTATAAACAGGAATGGATATTGTTTTAAGTAAATATCACTGAATTTGCATAAAAATAATTGTCGTTTGACGTAAACGAGGTTATATAAATTCTATAGGTTAACAGAAGCCAATGAAATTGGTTTTTGAATCTATTATAATCAATATGGGCTTGTTTGGATGAAAAATAAATTGAATGTAAACAATGAAGTGTAAATGAATTCAGCTTGGATTGTCGGTGAATTGAATATAATTGGAAGTATGATATTCAAAAATGGTTGACTGAATAAACTAATTTAAATTGGTTAGTAGATGAAATTGGTTGGTAATTGAAATCAAATTAAGGATTTAAATTAGAATCTGGATCATCACTATTTATAGTGATGAAACTGCTTATCTGGACCATCCCTCCTGGACTTCAAAGGTTATATGCATCTTCGGCTACGCCATGTCATATGCGATGGCGCGATGTGAGAATACGGGAAGAATGAACATTGATACATCCATCTGACGGAGAAGTATGAAAATATTTCGACAAGACTTATCCCGTATTTGCTGCAGAAAACTGTAATCAGACTCGGTTTATGTACGGATGTATTTTCACCATTCTCTCAGTTTGGTAGTAAATATTCATGCTGGCCAATTATCATTACTACGTATAATTTACCTCCATGGATGTGTATGAAAACGCCATATATGTATCTCACTATTGTCATCCCTGACCCTCATGATCCAACACAAGGAATCGATGATTATTTAGAACCATTGATCGAAGAGTTGAAAACACTATGAAATGAAGGAGTTGAAACATAAGACATTTTGAGAGAGAAAATTTTCATATGTTTGCTTCTTTATTATGGATTATTAATGATTTTCGTACATATGGGATGCTTTCTAGTTGGAGTACGGTCGGTCGTCTAGCCTGTCGTTATTGCATGAAAGAAACACGAGCATTTTCTTTACGGTATGAGAAGAAAATTTCTTGGTTTGATTGTCATCGGTGTTTTCTCTATCTCGATCATACTATTAAAAGAGATAAAAATACTTTATAACTAACAGAGAAGATAATATGCAACCACCAAAGATTTGATCAAGCAAAGAATTATATGAAATTGTAAAGGACTATTAAAAAATACATGAAACTAGAGTACAGATTGAAATTCTAGGAAAATCGGACATTCAGAATTGGTGGAAACAAAGTATATTTTGGAAGTTACCATATTGGAAAGATCTCTTACTCCGACATAATATTGACGTGATGCACAACGAAAAAACGTGTTTGATAATGTGTTTATACAATTGAATGTAAAGGGGAAAACTAGGGACGATTTGAATTCAAGACTTGATATAGCAAACTATTGTAAATGCCCCGAACTTCATATGAAGTCCAATGACAATAAAAAAAACCAAAGCATGCTATGTGCTAGACAGCAAGCAAGTAAAACTCATGCTAAAGTGGGTGGAAGAACTAAGATTTTCCGACGGAATTTCTTCCAATCTTCGCAGATGTGTTGACTTTAAAAACAATAAATTGAGTGGGATGAAAGTCAAGATTGTCATATCATGATGGAATATTTACTACCCATGACTTTCAAAGAACTGTTGCCCATAAAAGTATGGAGGTTATAACAAAATTAAATATGTTTTATAAATAGCTTTGTTCGATGACATTAAAAGAAGATCGTATACGTAAACTTGAAGTAGAAATTCTATACTGCTTTGCAAACTGAAGAATATATTTCCGCCAGGTTTCTTTAATGTAATGGAGCATTTATCTGTTCATCTTCCATCCGTAGCACTTCTTCGAGGTTCTGTGCAATATGGATGGATGTATCCATTTGAGAGGTATTGAATATCTGCAATATTCATGTCATTTTAAAATTAAAGTTTCTATACCTAAATATAAATTAAATTTATTTTGTAATAGGTACTTGAATCATCTGAAGAAAAAAGTTAGACAAAAAGCATGAGTTGAAGGTTCGATTTGCAAATCATATCTTGAAGAAAAAGCTTCATTCTTTTTCTCTCATTACTTCAGTGACATGTAAACTTATCATTTGTATGCATTCCTCGTAATGATGAAGTCATTGAACAAGATTCTTCTCAAACAATGTTATCTATTTTTAGACAACATGGACGACCTGCTAAAAAATGTGTGGAAATATGGTTAGACGATAAAGATCAATATGTAGCACACACATATGTTCTTCAAAATTGTGCTGAAGTTGCACCATTTGTTAGGTAACAATAAATTCAATATAATTCACTTATACGTTTAATTATAAACCATATTACATATTTGCAGTATGTGCGTATCACATCATCCATCTGGTGATCTCAGTAAAGAATTTGCTAAATGATTTTCGAACTACGTTTATGATCCAAGAAACTGTGTCATTGATGAAGAATTACAACATCTTGCGATCGGACCAAAAACATGGAAGACTTATCCAATATTCTTCGTCAAAGGATTTAAGTTCAACACGAAAGATTACGGGGCTGAAAAATTAACATATAACGGCGGTGTATTTGTCAAAGATAGTGATGATCCAGTTAAGCATATAAAAGATTTTTACAGCTTCTTAACATAGGTTCTAGAGTTGACATATTATATAGAAGCTGTGGAATTTTTTTTATTCAAATGCAATTGGTTCAGCAATGTTCCTGTTTCTGAAATTAACGTGCGCAAAGATTATAAGCTTATTGAAATAAAGCATACCTCGCATTACTGTATGTATGATCCTTTCATAGTAGCCAAACAAACATTACAAGTTTATTTTTCTCCGTATCCATCCTTAAAAAGAGATAAAGCGAATTGGTCGGCTGTTTTTGAAACAAAGCCAAGATTTACATTTGACGGAAATAATATTCCAGACGAAGCAGCGTATCAGAAATAATAATAGACGATGACATTGATTTAGGGCCATTGAATGATGAATGGAATGTTTTATTAGATGCATTTGAAAGTACCAAAGAAAACGAGATAGATTGCGAGACTGAGTCTGAATCAGAAAACGTTGAAGACTAAATATTTTGAATATTTGCATCGCTTGTTGTATAATGTGTTATTTTGAGCTATGTATTATCATTAGCTATGTATTAACAATGATGAATAATGATGACTATGTTCTGAGTTTGTATTATTCTGTTTTCAAATTTTTATATATGTATTCATGAGATATTGTCTCATTTATTAAGATTTAGTGAAAGTTTCATGTGATGATTAATGATATGTTTTGTACTAATAAATTTATGTCTTTTCATTATATGATATTATTTGTCTGTGGTAGATATGTCTGGCAGGAGACATAGCCGGAGATCTGAGCCTTCTCTCCTTCCCAGTGCGAGTGCTAGTGGCACGGCACCGGATTTACTCCCACTTGCGGATGTAGTTTCAAAAAGCGCAGGGTAAGTATCAAATTTATTTCAAGTATATTTTTTTAAAATTTATTAAACATCAACATCAAATTTTATACAGGGGCCTTGAGGTGGTGTCTTTGGACTTCATTTTACAAGCATCGAGGAAGGCATTTATGGGTCGGATATCTGGTTGCTGGGCTCATTGGGACGACATCCCACCCTATATTAAGAACGCTATATTGGTTGATGTACTGATAAGTATAAGCTCATATTTCAGTTGAAAATTAATATAATGTACATAATTCAAACTAATTTCAATATGTAGGTCACCGTACGTGTAGACCCACAAGATATGGATGTTTTTACAAACCACTGGAACAAGAGGATGCAAAAAAATTATAGGGACACTCTGTCAAAGGCGGAGAATGTAAGAAAAAACACAGTTGGATGGGCACTGATGTGTGGATTGAGTATCTTCGGCTCTAGGAAACTCCTGAAGTGAGAGTAAGTTATATACTTTTGCATTGTTATCATAATTTTTTTAAATTCCATATGTTAATTGCAGTAATTTAGTTAATTGTGTATCCAAAATTTATAGGAATTATCTATCCGAAAACATGCAAATAGGAATAAAAATCCTGCTTTGCACCGTGGCAGCTCCAAATCCTTCCAAGAACATAGGAGAGAGTTGGTAAATTTATAAATTGTGCTTATAAATTCTAAAATGTTGTTTAATCATATTTGTAACATTGTTTATTCATATGTATATTTTCAGGCTGCGAGCCTACAATGGCTGAGGTGTTCGTGGCCACGCATGTTGTTGAGCAGACAGATGAGGAAGGTAACGTTTCATATGATTGGTCGGACGATAAATCTAGATCTGTAATGGTAAACATGCTTATCCGTAATGACAATGTTTCATATTCCTTTATTTCGCAGTTCGTAAACATTATATTGAATATTTAATGTGTCAAACTATTGTTTGTAATCACATGAGAGATATGAAACGGAGCGGGCACGAATATCGCAGTCCACCGAACGGGTAGAGTTAACGTTTGAGGAGTCAAACTGTATATTGGATGTTATTATTGATCCTCCTTCGCAAAATAGGTGGTACAGTTACGGAAATCAGGAGGTAAACTTCTTTATTCACTAATATATAAATTTACATATGCAACTACATTTACCCCAGTTGATTGCTTGACGGTTTTAAAATTGCAAAGGTGGTAATAAGGAAATAACCGATGTTCATTATTAATTGACTATTTTCAACATTACCAATTAAATATCCATTATGGAAGGTTCATTGTTAGGTTAGTAAATACAAGAGTAATTTCAATATTTAAAGTGCGACTGGTAAATGAATTTAACCGAGAATTGTGAGAACTCAACAATTCCGGTACTTTCGAAATTGGTTTGCAATAGTTTTGAAAATACTATTAGTATTAATTGAAAGTATTTTGAAACAAACAAGAAACTGTTGAATATGTATAATACTCGATTTAATAAGATAAATTCGTATAACACTCAATTGCATTCTATAGCATAAATAAAACTTACCAAAATGTTTAAAGTTAAAAAAGTTAATATCAATATGTAATAGTATATTAAACAAGTAAATCAAACTTAAGTAATAAGAATGAAAAAAAATGAAATTGTGTTCAAAGAAATGGTTTATAAATAAATTGAATTGCAAAAGAAATTCTATTTGAGTAAATGAATATAAACTTAAGTGAACAAATTATAAATTGAATAGCAAAAGAATGTTTGAAATTAAATTGTACTTTTTGAAAATATTATAACTTGAAATGGTATAAATGAAAATGGATGTGAATTGAGTTGTAATGAAATTTAAGTAAAATTTATGACATGTTGATTTGAGCTGAAATGAATTCTAAACTGGCTAAAAGTGAATGTTATAAAAGAAAATTGAAATGAGTTATGGAATTTAATTTAACCAAGTAAGTTATTAATCAATAAGGTAAGTTAATAAAATGAATTAATGGAATTAGTTAAATAAAATTCCATTGAATAAATAAGGAAAGTTAATGAAATTCCGTTGAATAAATGAAATGAATTGATTATAAATGATATGGTTGTTAACCAATGTGGTTGACATAAATAAATAAATTGAAAAAAAATAAATTGAATGTAAATTAACTGGACGTGAATATAGAACCTAAATATTCGAAATAAATAAATTACAACCAGTAACATTTAATTATTAATATTAGCCGCTTAATTAATCAACATCAACGCATAATTTTTTTTCATACTGCCTATAATGTTCATAAATTATAACTAGATATTAACCATACAGGCGATGATGTCCCAGAGGGCTTATAGGAGATTTCAAGCCAAAAAGGAGATAGCTCAACTGAAGAAAAAAAAGTTGGAGGAGATCAACGATTGGGGGAAGAGCGCATTGGCACAGCAGATAGATGAGCATATTGCAGCATACTTGGCACAATATAGAACGATGCCTGGAGAGGATGGTTCGGGCGATGACGATGAGTAGCTATGCTTGTGTTTCCGTCGGATTTTTATCATCTTGTTTTGCAATTATGTGATTTGTGTATATATTGGATACTTGTTCGTTGGTTGTGGTGTTTGATGAATTAGTGGACGTTTTGTTTGATGGATAGTATTTGTACATATGGTTAAGTTGTTTAATGGATTTGGAATGTTCTGTTCGATTGGTATGACATACTTATATGTTGGTGATGAAAAGTTTATGTAAATATATATGTTGCGTTGTATATATGATTATTTGTGATATGTGTGAGATTATATGATGGATGGAGTGGTATTAGTTGTGAAATTGAATGTATATATGGTGGAAAGAGATATGAAATTGGTTGCGTGGTTGGATGGATTAAAGAGCTGAATTTGTTTAGCTTAAATGTTCCAAGTTAGCGTTGGCTAGCGACGACTTATTAGTCCAAGTAGGCGATGGCTAGTGACGGCTTGGGACGACCATTTGGTTTCAGATTAGCAACGGTTCACGTCGACTTGAGACGGCAACCCAATGTGCAATACGTTGCCACATGTTCAGCCTGGAGTCGCTAGCCGTCGCTATATTGGTGAAGGAGCCGTCACCAAAGCCGTCACTTTACTGTGTGGCGGCGGGTTATTTAGCGACGGCTTGCATCGGTCGGCGATGACTTGCGCCGACCGACGACGCTTTTTTGTTGTCGCTAAAGCCACCGTGTTTTGTAGTGAATAAAATGATCCAACTACCCACTAAATTTGATTAAAAGAAGTGAAGACGAGTTTACAATAAATTTTCATAGACGAGTATTGCTTATATTAAATCAAGATTTAATACTAAAATAATCAATTCAACCTTTCCCAAAGAAAGAAAGAATTTTCTACGAAATATTAGAATTTTTAGAAAGAGAAATACCAATCATTTTTAAACATTTATTTCAAATATAATATTTTATCGAAAGAATTTTAAAGGTCACTTTGAAAAATAATCATTTTTTTAAGGAAAATCAGCATGTTTCATTTAGAGTTCAAATTTTTAATGATAATATTTTTCCAAAAAAGTAAAATAAAATAATGATTAGAAATACGATGTCCAAACCTACAGTTTACCAATAATAGCTTAGTTCTCTCGACTACCAAATAATAATAATGATGATGTTAAAAATGTCATTTCTTTTTAGTTTTATTAAGGATTATAGAAATGATTCGAATTTTGAACAAAATATATAAATCAAAATTTCTAGTGATTTGACTTAATTCAAAAATACGTTGTACATATATTTTTAAACCATGTTTTGTATGAATAAAATAGTTTATTTAATTTGAAGAATTCTTCTTTTGCAAAACCAAAAGCTTCCTATAAAATATGGTAGCTTCAGAAAAGCAAAAAAAAAAAAAAAGTAAACCCAAAATTAAAGTAAAAAGTAAGAAAAAGAAACAAATCAAAACCTTAAAAACGAGATAAAAAATAACATGACGATTAGTAGATGCAAAATACAACGGTGCAACACTATTTCAACATAAATAAAAAATAGAAAAAAATTAATAAATCAACCACTTAAATTGATCATCTTTTACGTTTTAGAAGAGAATACAATTTTACAATTGTTAAATATAATATGTTAATAAAACTACTTTATAATTTAAATTCAATTAACAAACTTAAAAATATACTTTATAAACGTAACATCTAGCGGTGTTCTACCTATTTTGGTGGTTTAAAATTTTCTACTAAGCTAATTGTCCACTTTGTCCGTACAAATATGTGTTCAATTCAATATTCTTGAAAAAAAATAAAGCATCCAAAAAAATATCATAATTTTCAAAGAAATATGAAAAAAAGATCAACACGGAACAAGATAGAAAAAAATTTAGAAAGAATAATAAATTGAAACTTGTTAGAGAATCAAATCTTTTGAAGAATTAAAAAAATTTCTAAAAAGAAAAGAAAGATGAACTCTTTCTAGAAAGAATTATACTTCTGCAAAAATGCTTATTCTACATATGTCTAATAATACATGTAGAAATTTGTTAATTTTTTTAGTATTTTTTTGAGAAAAGTAAAAATATTGAAAGGTAAAAAAATATTGAAAATAAATGAGTAAAACAAAAGAGGAGTTGGAAAAAGTAAAATTGTGCATGGGGATATATGAGGCATTTAATGCCTAAAATATGAATAGTCTCACATCTTGAAATATAATAAACAATATGCGTTGATATACTAAGAAGTGGTCCTACATCTTAATTCTATATTCTCTTCAGTTCGTCATCACTCCGCTTGCAAGCACACCACTGCGGGGTTGATCCATTTCATCCTGGAAAGCAAATTACTCACAACTGCATACAAGAAGCAATATTGTTTCAAAGCAACAATATTCACTGCACTCGGACAGATTGATTGGTAATTTAATCACCGATTCTATACTTACTCCTTATTTACTGAATAATTCTGTTTGCAACGTTTTTGCAACAGATTAGAAATGTTTTTGAAATATCAAATTTGCAGTAGTTTTTGCAACAGTTTTCTGTAGCATAATTGTGATAGTGTTACAGTATAGTTATAGCAGTTTTTCGTCGCACTTGAGTTACACATCGATAACAAAAATATATTATAAACAATTCAAATAAAATGCTCATCTTAATCTTTATTCAATTAGACAAAGCAAAGAAACATTTATAAACATCATACCTTAGACAGCCGTATTCAGTGTGGAATTAAAATTTTCAAAGTATTTGAATATTCATTTTTCTTTTTCAATTTTTTTCTTTTTTTTGGAAGGTATAGTAAAATTTCAAAAATAATAACAACATGTGACATCTTTTAATTAGCACTTGGTGAAAAAAGTTTGAATAACATTATAATTTTACGGAACAATCAAATCTTTTTACATAAATAAAAGAGATTGATAAATAAGAGTCTCTTTTTTTGGAATAACTTAAAAGAACTCAAATGATTCAACGTTACAAAATATGTTTCAAAATTTCATTTTAAATTTAATAATACTTAAAACTTGAGTTTTTGAACATATGAATGAATTTTTTTTTCAAAGATTATATTTTTTGACAGCTATTTGGATATAAAATAAAGCACAAAATGACACACAATATACATTGATTGCTGGATCTCATTATGTTTACATATGAGAGGTTGAAATCAACGGACAATATAATGGTTGAGAACTATTGTGTCATCAATTGCATCATTTATTTGTATTCAAATAGATTTTTTCCTCAAATTCTTTTTAGTTTACAATATATATTTGTTACATCTTTATATTTTCAGCAATGTTAAACTGAATAATAAAAAATTGATAGACTGGTTTCAGGTAATGGAGGTAGTACAAGTAGAGTTGTACAAATTTGGAGGATATGTAGCTTCTACTTTAAGCTGAAGTCTTGTCTTGGCTGATAAAAAAAAATTGAATCCGAGAATAATGATTATCGCAAGCAAAGATGGCAATCATGCACAGAGTTCTTATGATAGTTCTTACCAAAAATGGCTTGATGTTGGGAAAACGGAGATCGTTTGTAGATTCTGGTTGTATAAACTATATTTCTCAACTCATTCAATGAAATAAATTAATATTTTCAAGAGAGTGTTAGGAATTATAACCAGCAGAAAGTTGTAATATAATGACTTATCTCGGAGCTACGCCAAACCCGCTTTTTTTAGTATTGCATTGAGATTTTGTGATTTGTCCAAAAAATAAATAAATAAATAAATAAATAAAAAAGGCGAAAGAAGAAAGAAAGTAAATTTCTTTGAGAATGAATTCACTAAGAAATTTTAGTAGCAATAAACTTAATTACTCCAATATAAAGCAAACAAACAAACCGTTAGGATAAATGAAAAATAGCTAAATCTGAAAATAAATATGTAATATGAGCTAAATTAATAGATCTTCCCCCATCGCTGAATTCACCCTCAGTAGCCATGATGTGGAGGAGCTTGCCATGCAGCTGGAAGTACATCAATAACCAACCTCATGCCATATTGGCAATGTTTACCATTTCCAACTCCACACAAGTACCACTTCCTTCCTGGAGTTTGAAGAGTGATCACATCATACCCTGTTGTCATCGCAACTGTGTTCAATGGCACACTGCATGTTTGGAAGTCTGGGCCACCTACTTTGTACACATTGTGTTTTCCCACTGGGTACTTGAATACTAGTTTATCTCCAACTCTGAATTCTTTGCCTTGAGCCCAAGCAGCATAGTTAAAGTTAAGAGTCCAACCACTATAATCACCAACTATATATATTTTTCCAATACTAGGTACTACTGCAGAAGGAGGAGGAGCCAAAGGTTTCAATGAAGGAAGAACATCGATGAACAACTTTTGACCAGTCTGGCAATGATTGCTTACTCCACAGATGTACCATTTCCTACCTGGGGTCGCCTAAGTTATCATGTCGTTTCCGGTGGTCAGAGCCTCAGTGTTTGCTGGCGAAGTGCATGCTTTGAAATTAGGCCCGTCTACTTTAAAGACGTTATGAGATCCTGGAGAGTATTTGAAAAGTAGGACATCTCCAACTCTGAAAACTTTACCCTTGGCCCAGTTGTTGTAGTCAAAATAGGATCTCCAGCCTTTGGCATCTCCTACAATGAAAATTTTCGACCCATCTGATACTGCTACTGCTGGAGCTGGAGCATTATTCCTTGTTTCGGTGGGTTGTACATTGATAACTAGTTTCATGCCTGAACCGCAATGTTTTGCTACACCGCAAATGTACCATTTTTTGCCAGGCGTTGCAAGATTGATGATGTCTTTACCTGTAGTCAAAGCCTGTGCGCCTGCTGGTATGCTGCATGTGAGGAAGTCAGGCCCACCTACTTTGTACACGTTGTGTTTCCCCATCTTGTAGTTAAAAACTGCAGCAATAGATCATTAGTTCGTTCTTCCCTGTTCATTGTACGAGTAAACATGGAAATAGAGAAAGTATGTTACCTAAAGTGTCGCCAACTTTGAAATCTCTATGTTCAGCCCAGGCAGTGTAGTTGAAACCTAGTGTCCATCCGTAGTAGTCACCAACTACGTGTTCCGTTCCATGAGCCAAAGATGGAAGAGCGAAGAAGAAGATTGCAACGATCGAAAGCGTTAGTTTGTTATCCATTGCTTCCTCTTTCAACTGAGCTTAATTGTTACACTTTGAAGATTTGAATGGATGTAACATTAAATGGTCTGTCGATTTATACTGAACCAATAGCCGGCTGAACCGGCAGCTTTAGGAGAAAACAATACAGAAAGCATGTTTGTTCATATTATTCTTGTATATTTAAATTTAAACCGAGTGGTTTGAATGAGTCTGATGAGTCCAATTGGTGCTTCAGAGTTTAATCAATGGAATTTTTTGGATGATTATGGCTAGACTCAGCATTATCTTACTCCAAACTAAACCTTTTGTTTGGTCATACTTTAAAATATCTTGAAATATGTTGGATGAATGGAGAGCTGTTAATTCTGTTGGAAGTAGTGGTGGGCTTTTTATTGGTTGGAAAGGTGATAGATGGATTTTGGTGGAGGAATATAGTAATGATAACATAATTCATATTATTCTTGAAACTATTAGAGATAAGAGCAGGATTAATATCACTAATGTTTATATTCCATGTAATAAAAAAGATAAGAAGGAATTCTGGGAGAATTGTAGCAGTTGTATTAGTGATATTAAGGATCCATGGGTTGTTGGGGGAGACTTTAATATTACTAGATTTTTTGGTGAAAGAAGTGGGAAGGAAGGAAAAATAAATGATATGATGTTTTTTGATGATTTTGTTAATGAATGTGGTTTAATGGATCTGTCATTAAGTAATAGGAGATTTACAGGAGTAATGGTAGAGAGATTCCAGTTATGGCTAGACTGGATAGATTCTTAATTAATAATGAGTGGGATGAAAAATTTCCTCTTACTTCACAATTTGGACATGCTAGAGTTATATCAGATCATTGTCCAATCATACTGGATACGGGAGATGATGTTAAAATTAAAAGATCTTTTAGATTTGAGAAGATGTGGTGTTTGGAAAGTAACTTTGATAGTTTGATTGAGGAAAAGTGGAGAAGTTACAGGTGTGATAATAATGCTGCTAAAAATATTATTTTTAAATTGAGAAATTTGCGAGGTTTTCTGAAAAACTGGGAAAAAAACTGTTTTGGGAGTATTGAGGAGAAGAAAAGATTACTTTGTGAAGATATTTTATGCCTTAATAATAAGGAAGAATTAGGTGTTATTACTGTTGAGGAATTGGATATTCTTAAGAAGAAGGAAGAAGATTTAATGCTTGTGATTGATAAAGAGGAGATTATGTGGAGGCAGAGATCTAGAGTGAATTGGTTAAATAGTGGAGATTCAAATAATGCTTATTTTCATAAAATTGCTAATGGTAGAAGAAGGAAGAATTGGATAAATCATCTAGTTATTGATGGTAAGGAGATGTATGAGCAGGAATTAATTATGCAGGAGTTTTTCAACTATTACAAAGACCTTTTTGGTTCTTCACATAATAATGTTTCAACTCTGGATTGGGATTTGATATATGGGAAAAATGGGGGATTGGATTTAAAAAGTTTGGAATTGCCTTTTGACGAACAGGAAATCAAAGTGGCATTATTTGAACTGTCTGCTGATAAGTCACCTGGACCTGATGGTTTCTCTATTTTTTTCTTTCAAAAGTATTGGAATCTAGTTAAAACTGACATCTTTGCTCTTTTTACTGATTTATTTAATGATACTTTGGAGTTTGACCGATTAAATCATGCTTTAATAGTATTAATAGCCAAGTGTGATGGAGCAGATAATGTTGGAGATTACAGGCCTATTAGCCTTCTTAACTGTATATTCAAGATTATCACTAAGGTGCTTGCTAATAGACTTAGAGGACTAATGGACTCTCTGATTCTCAATAGCCAGTCGGCCTTTATTAAGGATAGAAGTATTATGGAAAATGTTGTTGTTGTTCATGAAATGATTCATTATTGTATTAAAAATAAGAAGCAGGCTGTCATTCTTAAACTGGATTTCTCAAAAGCCTTTCATTCTATAAATTGGGATTTCTTGATGGAGGTCATGAAGGCTAGAGGTTTTGGTGAAAAATGGAGAAATTGGATTAAAGGTATTCTACACAGTGGAGTTTCTTCTATCATGGTTAATGGTTGTGAGAGTAGGAAAATTTCATATAAGAGGGGATTAAGGCAAGGTGACCCCCTTTCCCCACTTCTTTTTAATATTGCTGTTGATGTGTTTGCTAGACTGATTAATGTGGCAGTACAGCAAAATTTGATAGAGGCTTTTGGTAGCTCTTTTGTTAAAGGTGGAATCTCTTCACTACAATATGCTGATGATACAATTATATTTAGTTCTCCTTTACCTCATCATTTAGCTACCTTGAAGCTAATTCTCTATGGCTTTGAAAATTTATCTGGTTTGAAAATTAACTTCAAAAAGAGTTCTGTCATTGCTGTAGGTGATTTAAATTTTAATATTCAAGATGTTGCTTTGACTCTTAATTGTCAAGTTGGTGTTTTTCCTTTATCCTATTTGGGTATGATAATTAGACCAAATGCTTTATTGCATGATGATTGGCTTCCTTTAATTGATAAAGTAAGTTCTAGGCTTTCTAGATAGAAAAGTCATGCTCTTTCAAAGGCATGAAGACTAGTTTTGTTGAATTCAGTTTTATCAGCCTTACCATTGTATTGGATGTCGTTTTATAAAATACCTGAGTGGGTTATAAAAAAAATAGATAGTATCAGGAAAAAAATTCTTTGGAAAGGAAGCAGAAATGCTAGTAGTATGAATAATTTAGTGGCATGGAAAATTGTATGCAAATCTAAAGACCAAGGTGGGTTAAGAGCTGTCTCACTTGGTGACTTGAGTTGTGCACTATTATGCAAATGGCTTTGGAGGTTGGTTGGAGTGAAAGACTCTTTGTGGAAGCAATGGATGGAATCAATCTATTATAATGGACAGTACACTGTGGGGATCTCTGTACATTCTCAAATATCAAGTTTCTGGAGAACTATTATGAAGCAGCAAGAAATTTTTAATATTAGTCTTAAATGGAAGGTGGGTGATGGAAGGAAAATTCTTTTCTGGCATAACAAATGGATAAGTGACATTGTTTTAAAATATCTTTACCCAGATCTGTTTTTAATCTCTTCTAATCAAAATGCTAAGCTTGTTGATTTGTATATTCACAAGGAAAATGAATCTAAATGGAACTTAAATTTTAACAGAATGCTTGAGGGAGATACTCTCATTCAATATTTTAAGATTATTAGTCTACTTGATCAAGTGTCTCTTGAGGATGGTCTGGATGAAGCAGAATGGTTGTTAGACAACAGAAAGATTTTTAATGTGAGATCTGTTTACAGGCTTATAAACTTTGGGGGCAGAAAATTCAAGTATCACAAATCACTGTGGAAACCCCATGCACCACCGAAAATTAGAATGCACATGTGGTTGGCTATCAACAAGAGGTTAAATACTAAAATTCTTCTAAAACACAAAGGAATGAATTTGGATACAAAATGTGTTTTCTGCTGTTATAGAGATGAAGATATTAATCATTTATATTTTCACTGTCCTTTTACCTATCTTCTCTGGATCAATTGCTTAAACTTCTTGCAAATCAGAAAGGTGCTACACTTTTATGATCAATTTTGGTACTGGGAGGAAGATAGAAAATTCATTTCTGACTATGTTGATAGATGTCTTGTTGATTTACTCAATTTGAGTTTCTCTTGGGTTATTTGGATTGAAAGGAATAATAGGTGTTTCAAACAAATTTCTAAGCTCTTTGAAATTTTAATTAGAAATGCTATTTCTAATATTGCATTTTGGATAGGTGGTACTTGCTTATATGGTCAGGAATGGAGACTCATGCTACCTGAACTGCAAAGGCGTGTCAAAGAAAGTCAGGATACCATTGGTAAAAGAGTGGCGAAGAGAAGAAGAGGAAGTGAGAATGATATCTGAAGTTTACATCAGCATGCCTTTTATCTGCTCTGCTATATCTATGTATATTTTATTGTTTAGTTGTGTTTTAGGGGTGGTGTATCTTGTAGTAAATATGTAGTGTATGTTGTGATTAGTGCTTGTAAATATGTAGTGTATGTTGGGATTTTATGTTGTGGTTGTACTTGACAGTTTATGTAACTGCTGTTATGCTATGATGGTAATGATATTTATAGGCTAGGATTTCCCATCCTTTTGTCTCAGAAAAAAATATCTTCAAATTATTGTACTTGTTTTATTGCTAATACTGGTTCAAAGTATGATTATAATTCCCTTAAGCTTGTGAATAAAATGCTACTTAGCAACAGCATCACTCTCTTCTTCAATATTTAACTTTATTTACGGGTAGCATACTGTCTGTCCCGTTCTTGGTCAAGTCTATGGACTAGTTTTTCAGTACTTATCAGAATTATGGGTTCTCTACCTCAAGTCAGTATATAGGTTCGAATATAATGTAGTTTTATTTTATCATTATTGTATTTGTAGTTTCTCAATGGTAAATGTATAATTAGTTATGATGACCAGTGGACTCAACAGCAAAAGACAATATTTGGTCTAACTTGACAACCAGTGTGCTGCAGCAATACTCTTAAGTGCGATGTTTGAGTCTTAAAAGTACTGAGTCTACTGACACATAAATTGATTGTATAGCATCACAACTTAAGACTTCACTACCTGCTCCATATATATGATTTCTGTGCTTATGTCATGTACAATTGATCAAGCTATAGATTTCTACCTAAAAAGACTGCATACTTTTGCATTTAATTTTGTTTATCAAAAGAGCACTTGACACTAAATTAAAATCAAACTTTTCTTTTGTTGTGTTGAAAAATGGTTTTTTCTTTTTGTGTTTATATAGGTAAGAAATGTTAAGACCACTAGCTCGTGGTAAAAACTAAATCGTTGAATTATAACACAAATCTTATTGATATCTTTGGTCATGTTGAAAAGGAAAAGAAATGCTAGTTAGATTGTTCGAGGATGCTAATTCAGCAAATTATATACGGCATTCAAACTTTAAGTTCATAGTATTTTTTTTATACTTTATAGAACACCGTTATTGTTGGTTGCTTTCTATGGTAATTTAATTGAGAAAATCTATATACTCCTCTGAGGGAAGCCACGCATAAATGCTTAAGATGTGCTTATAAAATGAATTTGGTGCATCCCACATGGAAAGAGAGAGTAACCATGATAAATTGGTAACTATGTTTAATTGCCTAATGGAGATTAGTAGTGTATACCTGGCGGTGAGCGCTTTAAATAAGTGACTTGAATGCTTATATTTTAATCCAAACATTAACGGTCAAGTATTTTGTAATAATTTATGCTTTTAATCGTTTAGAGTATAATGCTTAAACATGCACAACAAATTTAATGCACTTATTAACCTTCTATCATAAAATTTACATACCTTCTTATTGTTAATTACTTATATTAAAAATTTGTCCTTAATTTTTTTTTTTAAACTACTACTACTACTACAATAACAAAATTAAGACATACTATAACAAAGACATATATAAACTGCTGTAAACTACATGTATACATCAATAAAATTCAAGCATTGAAATAAGTATTCATGGTATTAACTATTAAAAATCAACGTTACAATAGCATGACAGAAACATGCAATCCATAGGCAAATTTTATTTCAAAGATATATATAAAAAGGAATTAAGATATTTATTAGTCATTTTCATTCGTACTGGAGCAGTTAAACTACTACTTCAAGAATCTGTTGAAAATGGTGTAAGATACAGCAGCGGGAGCAGCAGCAACAAGAGGCATAGTGGGACTGGCCATAGGAGACATGGCAGGAGACCAATAATTAATGGAAGAATGGGATGATGAAAAATAAGGGAAGAGGATGGAGATGGAGCATGAGATTGATTATTGGAGCCAGCAGCAGGCACAACTGTAATCATCAATCTCTGCCCTGCCATGCAGTGACCACCGTTGCCAACCCCGCAAATGTACCACTTTCTCCCTGTTGTTGCAAGGGTAACCACGTCATTTCCTGATGTTAAGACGTCTCCCTGGGCTGGGACACTACATGTTCTGAAATCAGGGCCTCCTACCTTGTACACGTTGTGGCTTCCCTGTGTGTACTTAAATACTGCACAAAACATGTCCTTTTGTAAATTAATCATATGCACATTGCACGCTGATGTTTTATTATAACATTGTACATATACAAGTATGAACCCAAAAATATATATATAATACCTAGACTGTCTCCAACTCTGAAAGTTTTGCCCTGAGCCCAGGCAGCATAACCAACTCCAAGGGACCAGCCTTTATCATCTCCAACGACATACTGAGTGGAAGCATAGGGTGCCACAGCTGGATACTCCCAGTTAGATGTAGGAGGAAGAGAAGGAGGTGAAGAAGGAACTGGAATGATGGGAAGTGCAAAAGGGGACCAAGCAATGGAAGGGGATGGAGCCTGCCATGCAGAACCTAAAACATTGATGACAAGCTTCATTCCCATCTGGCAGTGATTAGCTATGCCGCAGACATACCACTTCCTTCCAGGTGATGCCAAGCTGATCACATCATATCCGCTGGTCATCACTTCCGTATTAGCTGCAGCATTGCATTGTAAAAACTGTGGTCCGCTCACTTTCATCAAGTTGTGTTTTTTCACAGGGTACATGAAAACAAGAGTGTCTCCTACTCTGAATTCTTTGCCTTCAGCCCAGGCTGTGTAGTTGAAGTTCAGCTCCACCCGCTTCCATCTCCTACTATATGCTCCCTTGCTATGCTCAATTTCTCAAGTGTCATACAGACTGTTACAACAAGAACTACCACGTTCATACTAATAGTGATGTAGCGCATCATGCTTTAGGTTGTAGGTCGCATGCTTTCAGTCGCCAGCGACCTAGTGGGATATGGCCTAGCGAGATAAGAGGGAAGGAAGGAGTAGCGCTCCAGGAGTTACGACCTAGTAGTGAGTCGCGACCTAACATGCAACGCACCATGATAACATTTGATTCCTTAAGTCGCGGTGAGCTTAGGTCGCTCCTCTTCCTTAGGTCGAATGAAGCCTTAGATCGCGAGATAAGAGCAGGCCCGTGCTACAGAACCTCTTAAGTCGCGGGGGTTTCCTTAGGTCGCGAGTTTCCTTAAGTCGCTCGCTAGCGACCTAAGATAAGTCACTGACCTTAAGTTTCTTAAGTTGTTTATATGACCTTAAGTCACTCATACAAGACCGCTTTTCCTTAAGTCGCTTTCAACCTATGCCGCATCTTTTAGGTCGCAAGATCTTATGTCGCTAGTTCTTGAATCTATGTTTAGATCGCTGTCGTGTTTCCTCAAGTTGCTCCGTCCAGATGCTGAGTCGCTGAGTTCTTAGGTCGTGATGTTGTAATTTGTTAGATCGCATATATGTTGTATATATTGTTATGTCGTGTGTTGTAACTCATGTGTTAACTCGTTTGTTGTTGGGTTGTGTGAATTAGGTCGGCCATATGTTAGGTCGGCTGTGATGTGTGTTGTGTTGTAATGTTCCTATAAATAGTGGTATGGTGTCACTTGTAAAAGGAGTTGATTTTGAATAAACTTTTGTTTGAGTGCTTTGTGCCTCTTTTAAAATTGAAAGTTGAGTGCTATCTCCTTTCTCCATTTTCGGTTATTCGAGTGCGCTCGAAACAACGATTTTGAAGCCGGTTCACGGAATCTCATGCGCGAGATCAACATTGAAGAATGGTAGATCTTCTAACACGGTATCATGCGCGATCAACGTGTTAAAGATAGCTAGAATCCGGTATCTCGCGAGATCAACGGATTTGTGCATTTATCTTGGGTATTATCAATTCATCGATTCATCGTTGTATCATTCAATCATTGTTTGTTATTGTTGCATCATTTGGCGACAACTTGTTGTCTAATCCGCTGCGTCAAGTTTGGTATCAAAACTGGACTTAGCCAATCATAGCTAAGCCGAGCCTATTGGGAGGCGAGTTGAAGTGTTGGAGTTTGAGCCGAGTATAGAAGTTGGATCAAGCCCGAGAGTTAAAGCAGTTACAGCCGAGCCAAGCTAAGTGCAGGCCGAGAGAAGTCAAGTTCAGATTTGAGTTAAGGTTGTGCTAGTTGAAGTGTATGTTTGGATTTGCTGAAGATTCGACAATGCCTCCGAGACGTGCTAATCGATTTCAAAATGTTAAAAATGTGTATAGAAGACAAGAAGCTGAGCAAATGGAACAACGTATCAATGAAAAGTTCAATGAAGGTATTGGGAAGTTAGAGAAATTGATGAATGACATGAATCAAAGTCAAAGGAGAAGGTCACCAATCTCGAACCATGGAGGAAACAGGGTTTCGCCATCGGTTTCGGCAGCGAGGAGGGTGTCACCAGAATCTTGTCGAGAAAGAAGAGAATCATCAGTTTCAATGAGACGAGAACACCATGAGTACAGAAATGAAGAGAGAAGAACTCCACGTGAGTTTGGAGATGATCCATATCATGATACTGAAAGATATAGAAGAAGAGATATGCGTGATCGTGGAGATGTTGATGGTCGAGATCGATATCGAAGTAAATTTGATTATGATGAAGATGGTGATAGAGGTAGTATTCATTGTCGAGATCGAGACCAAGTACGAAGTCAATATCGGAATGTAGAAGATGATCGTTGATGGGAGTCGGGGATGAAAACAGAAATTCCAGAATTCAAAGGGGGAATGATAGCGGAAGAGTTTCTGGATTGGTTATCAAATGTTGAGGAAATTTTTGACTTCAAGGAAGTACCCGAGCATCGTAGAGTTAACTTGGTTGCTACACGATTGAGGGGAAGAGCTATGGCATGGTGGCAACAAACTAAACTTACACGGGAGAGAATGGGAAAGTCGAAGATTGTTTCATGGAAAAAGATGAAGAAGTTGATGAAGGCCAATTTCTTGCCTTATAATTATCAGTCTCTAATGTATCAACACTTACAAAATCTGATACAAGGGACAAAGTCGGTAAATAATTACGCAGATGAGTTTTATCAACTGATTGCCAGAAATGATATCATGCGGAGGAACAGTTGACATCTAGATTTGTTGGAGGATTGAGAATGCAAATTCAGGATATGGTGAATATGTTTGATCCAAGATCCGTTGTTGAAGCGCACCAGAAGACTCTAGCTTGGCAGAAGCAAGGTAGAAGAGGAGGTGGTATGCTTACAAATTCGATCAATCAAGTGAAAGGGGCTAGTAGCAATACTAATGTTTCCAAGGCTGATAGTAAATCGGTTGTCAATGAAGTTGCTAAGACCAAGGTCAACAACAATTTCAAGTGTTATAATTGTCCGGAGTTTGGTCATAAGAGCAATGAATGCCCGAAGCATAAGAAGCGAGCGATGGTTGCTGAGCGTGGGGATGAGAATGCATAAATAGAATGTTCCAATTCACTACAAGTTGAGGAGGAAGAAGAATTATTGGCGGGAGACGAGGGATATTCTTTAATGATGAGGAGATCTTGCTTGACACCAAAGCAGGAAGAGGAGACTAACTGGTTGAGGAGTAATATCTTTCAGTCAACGTGCGCTATTTTGGGAAGGGTTTTTAAGTTTGTTATCGATGCAGGAAGTTGTGATAACATCATCTCTACAGAAGCTGTAAAGAAGTTAGCGTTAAAGACAGAGAAGCATCCCAAACCCTACAAATTAGCTTGGTTGAGGAAAGGTGGGGAAGTGAAGGTTAGTCAAAGAGCTTGTGTAATTTTTTCCATCGGAAAGAAGTATAAGGATGAAATTTGGTGTGACGTGGTAGATACGGATGTATGTCATTTATTGTTAGGGAGACCGTGGCAATTCGATAGAGCTGTGCAACACGATGGAAGGACCAACTGCTATAGTTTCATGTTCGATGGCACTAAAATCACTTTAGTTCCTAAAAGCCGACAATAAAGTGAAAGCAAGTTGGAGGAAATCGAGGAACTAAAAACTCTGTTATCTTTGAAGGAGTTTGTCAAAGAAGTAGAGGATGGGCCTGAAGTATTTCTGTTGATTGGACGTGAAAGTAGTGAAACGGTTGAAATCCCTGAGGAGGTTAAGCCGGTGTTGAAGGAATTTAAAGATGTATTTCCTGAAGAATTACAAAAAGAGTTACCACCGTTGAGAGACATACAACATCAGATTGATCTTGTTCCGGAAGCTGTGTTACCACATAGACCACATTATAGAATGAGTCCAAAGGAGAACGAAGAGTTGAGAAGGCAGGTGGAGGAGTTACTTGAACAAGGGCGCAAACAAGAAAGCTTAAGTCCTTATGCAGTACCAGCCTTGTTAGTACCAAAGAAAGATGGAACTTGGAGAATGTGTACAGATAGTTGCGCACTAAACAAGATTACAGTGAGGTACAGATTTCCGATGCCTAGATTGGATGTCTTTTTACTTTCATGCATTTTTATCTTCTCATTTTATATTTTAAGCTAAGGTATTAATAACCAACTTTCGCTAATATCACCTCTTGATCACACTTTCGAGATTGACTAAAAATATGGTAAATATTTTGACGTTAGAAGGGGGGCTCTCTGAAAACTCTCTTTTTTCTTCATTTTACTCCTCCACGAACTCCTTTCAAGTTTCCACCATGTCAAACTCTGAGTGAAAACGAAGCTGATAACTCTAACGATTGCAATACGAACATGGCTAATGGAGCGGGCGTCGTCTATCCCATCGCTGGGTTGAGCAACAACACTTGGCTCGGCATGATCAATGGTTTGACTAGCATAAGGCAGCTCGTTCGTGAAGTGAATGACCTTCGAACTTGAATGGACACTCAAGCAATTGTATATTCTATAGCCTTCCCTACAGTGGTTGATCGAACCCTTGCCCAGCCAGCAGTGCACAATACCTACAACATAATGCATGATGCTCGTGAGAGAGTCATGTTGGAAACTTTCGTGGGAGTCTCCCCGGTTCACCATAGAAACATGCATATTGCCCACGAACAGGAAGATGTCCATGAGGTCCAAAAACCTGAACCAGCAGCGTGCTGCTATTCTCTTTATGTCAAGAGAGTGTCCAACTTTCACCCTCTTTGGACAGCGGATAGGGCCGACCTACACTTTAAACGTTTTAGTGGCGATGGGCAAGAGAAAAATCAAGAATCCAGGGAACCATCAGTCCACTCTCCATCCCAATAGGAAGTGCCCCAGCCCAGGTCCCATGAGAGGCACACCTACTCGCCCAGGTGGTCTTCGGTCGTCAAAAGAAGATCTACTACCCTAGCTAGGTGTTTCATGAAGTGACTAGATATTTGAACTTCGACGACACAATGATGTGAGAGGTTTGAATTGAGTACTTCAAGGAGAAAGTGTATGTAGCATCTGGTGATGGTCCAAAGAGGCAAGTTTGTCAAAGTTAACTTATGAAGTGGAACGTTCAATGTGCTCTAACTATGCAGATGTGTGTAAGGGGATCATTGATAATTCAGACGTTTCAATGTATGCTTGTAAAGAAAGGGTATATAACGACACTCAATGTTACCAAGGTGCACATCTAGGCTCAAAAAAGATTCAGGCGCACGTTGTGCGTCTTTTTGCAGTTTGAGTGCGCCTTTTTGCAAAATTAAATTTTAGTTTAGAAAATAGTTGATAAAAAATTTAAATAGTTAAATGAATTATAAAATATGGTTTAAAATTTAATTAATAAAATATTTAAATAGTTGAGTGAATTATATAATATGGTTTAAGTTTAATTTTGTAGTTAGTAAAACAGTAGATCAAACTAGGAAAAGAGACACGCTAAAATGCCCAAGGCTCAAGGCTTGTGCCTTTTTGCGTCTTAACTACTTTTCACTCACATGACTTTTACGACGTGCTCCCGAACCGATGATGTGATCCATGCACCTTGGATTTTTATGATTATGAGTCTAGTTTCTTGGTCGTCGACGTGGCACGGATTTGTACATCGATGAAACTACGATGTTGAGTAGTCTCAACCAGCGATGTGGTCAAACAAGTTATCATACATATAACATGCTTGAGTGAGTGATGTGGGATTGCTTGATGGTTGCTATTTTTCTATGATTTGCTATGTGTTACATGATGTAGGTGACTTTAGATACCTAAACACCATATATTGTACTTTGAATATAAAATGAGAAGACGGTGAATGGCGAAAATGGCGCGCGGAGGGAAATGACGTGTCTTTCAGTATATTATTGTTTTTTATTTCATTTTTAATTATTTTTCATTTTTTATAATTCAAACTGTATAAAAATTAGTATTCATCATATTATGAAACATTAAAAAGAAAATACAATACAATATCCATGACACTTTGATCCAATATCCTTAAATGATATTGATGATTGTAACAAATGATTAACGAGAAATATGGATGATGCATCCGATGCTGAAGACGAACTTGTATTTGATGACGTCGACGACGATTTGACATGGGGTGTTGCTGCTGCTAGAGCAACATGAGTGGGAGAAGCTAGATGTCCGAGTAGAAGAGCATCTACATCAAGAGGTTTTTCAGCACATGCTTTAACTTCTTTACAGTTTTTCTTTACATTTTCACGAAGAAGAAACAAATCTAAATGAAATGGACGAGGAAGATGCTGGTACTTATGAGTATAATGATACAGACATTGATTTGAAAATTATAATTGTTGAATCATATTAGAATTTCTAGTTTATCAGTAATATGTATAATTGTATTGAATTTTAGTTTTAGAAAACCATTATGCTTACAATCCTATGTTTATAATATTATATTTGATGATTTTTATTTTTGCGAAATGCCTAAAAAATAATCTTTGTTGCATATGTTTAGCAAAAATGTTGAAGCTTTTCAATTTATTGTTATATATATATATATATATATATATATATATTAAATTTATAATAAATTTTTAAATGTGCACGGTAAATTAAAAAGGCGCACGCCATTTATCGTGTCGTGCACCAAGGTTTCGGAGAGACTTCGTGCCATGCGCCATTAATAACTAGGTGTATGTGCTAACTTGCTGGATACAAAGACATGACATGTATGATTCTACAAACTGCATATTGTTATTTCTATGCTGGTTATTATATTTTATCGATGGGTTGTGAGATATACGACGAGTTCTGCATTTGATTTCTGCTTGACCACCGCCCTACATCTATCGGGTACTGATGCAACATACTACTTATGTTATCAAATGTGTATTTATGCATCAGATGTGTAGGGTGGTCGTCGCATAATTTCTCGTCGTTGTGTAAGTATGGAAGAAGGAGCAGCAGATGTTTGATATAATTCCCCTTGAAATTAGCTTGTCTTGAATAAGGAATAAGTTTTGAATAATCTTTCATAGCATTATGTTGTCTTTTTTAGTGTCATATCTATTCCATATCCGTCTATGCCATGGATGTCTAGAAGAGTTATGATCGGGGGAGAGAGCCCTGTAAACTGCACTAATGTTATGTTGAGTTTTAGTTTTTGTCCATACCAAATCAGCTTCATGAATATGAAGCGGGTTCTCAATGATTTTGTTCCAAAGAAATCTGACAAATGTACAACTGGAATAAGGTAAGATAATTTGATCAAAGTGAATGTAGTTGTTAGGAACTGAGATGTCGGTTTTGATGACAACAACCTTATTAACTTATCTTATTATAAAATATATACTAACACTATTGTCTAGATAGATATGTATATGGAGGATATATATGTGTGTGTAGATATTGATTACGGAAGACTGATCGGTATAAAGACTCAAGACTCAAGATTGAAGACTCTAGAGTATCAAGATCAACATTTCAAGATATGTATCTAGTTTTTGTTAAAACTTCATAATAGCATGGAAATCTTCATTCCGAATTTCATTTGGGATGGAACTCATTTCTACCTTTTTAGTGGCTTACAAACCCTTAACAAGTAGCTTACAAACCTATAACAAGTGGCTTACAAACCCACGAACATCCTGGTTTTGTATAAGTTCTTGAGTCCTGGTGTGATGAGATATTATGCAGGAAGAAGCTTGCAAAACTACTTCAAAGTGGTTTTTCAAAATGATTTTCAAAACTGTTTTTCAAAATATTTTAGCCTTAAAATTATCTTTTCAAATGATTTTCAAAAAGTGTTTTAGCCTTAATATATTATTTGTTTTTGTTTTAAAATAAACTCTTGTCTTAAAAACTTCATTTTCAAAACAAATTTTACATTGTTTTTTAACATAGGGATGCCGACAACATGGGATACTTCATGTTGACATGGTGGCCGTTGAATTCAAAAGTTTCAATTTTCAAAAGAAGTGTTTATTCATTTAAATCTCTTCACGAATGGTTATGACCGTTGGTTCTTTATAAATAGCCTTCACAAACGAATTTTTCAATGAACTAATTTCTTATTTTCTTCACTTCTTCTCCACAAATCCATATTCTAAAAATTTCATACTTTTAAGATCGTGTCGAAATTCTGTCGAATTCTCAAGTGAATCAAAATAGAATCACATTCTTGTTTGATTCTCTGTCCTCTCTCGAAGATAAAAGTGCTATTCGGAGTTATAGGATCAATTTGTAATCAAAAGTTTATCAAGTCTCTTTATAAGGTGTGGTTGTATTTGAAAATCAGTTGGGTAATTTTGAGTCCTACAAATCAAGAGAGTTTGCCCCGGACTCGTGAGACAGGAGGGTACCTCAATGCCTTTAGAAATTAAGGGTTGTAGTCCCGACATTGGTATAATAAAAATCTGTATGAGGTGGTTTGCCTTGGCACATGACTGGATGTAGGGTAACTCTAAACCAGTATAAAATCCGGTGTGTTCTTTCCTTTTACTGCTTTTTATCTACTTTCTGCATATGTGTTTGATTCTGTGATTGTTCTGTGATGAAGTTCTGCATTTGTTTGTGTCATAATTTTTAAATTAGTCCATATAAGTCTTAAAATCCATTAAACACTATTCACCCCCCCCTCTAGTGTTAAATTAGCCTTAATATTTTTAATCCGTTGTCCCTTTCAATTGGTATCAGAGCATACGTTTTCATAGTTTTCATAATCTGAAGCTTGAAAATTGTTTTAATGGCTACCAACACTGGTAATGTCAACTCTGGCATTAGTTCTGTTATCCCTAACACTAGTTCATTTGTAGAAGGTCAGCCTACCGTCAGACCACCATTTTTCAATGGAAGTAACTATGCATATTGGGCTTGTAGAATAAAGATTTATTTACAATCAGTAGGAATAGACACTTGAAATATCAAACAAACTGAGTATGTTGAACCAACTACCAATTTTGCCCAGTGGACTGCTGAGAAAAAGGGTGTTGCACAAAATAACTCAAAGGCCATGAATATAGGATTTCGTTCATTAGATAGGAATGAGTTCAATAGAGCATCTATTTGTAAGTCTGCATTTGAAATTTGAAAAACTTTGCATGTTACTCATGAAGGAACAAGAAAAGTTAAACAGACTAAAATTTTCATATTAACCAATCGGTTTAAATTGTTTAAAATGCATGCAAATGAGTGCATTTTCGACATGTATTGTCGATTTTAAGATATTGATCGTTCACTAATTGCGCGGGGAAAAAGCTTTTCGAAGGAAGTCCAAGTCATAAAAATTCTAAATTCACTCACCCCATAATGGGATGAAAATACACTTGTAATCGAAGAAGCAAATGATATCGATTTAGTGAAAATAGAAGAACTGATTAGGAATCTGATGTCTTGTGAAGTTCAACTGCAAGGAAGAAGAGAAAACAAGACTACAAAAAAGAAGTCATCGGCATTCAATGCAACAATTGAAGATTCGAAACCAGACAGTGATGAGGAGATTGCTTTCATGACAAGAAACTTCTAGAAATTCCTAAAATATAGAAAAATGGATAATTACAAAACAAATGATCAAAGAATTTCAGAAATAATACGAGAACGTCAACAATGATAGATGCTACAATTGCAATAAAGTCGAGCATCATAAGAAAGATTGTCCATATCTAGATAAACAGCTGTTTCCCCCAAATAATGATTCGTTAAGGAAAAGAAAGAAAACATACACAACTACTGTTGATGACTCAGACTCATCATCCAGTAACGATGAAAAGAAGATGGATAATTCAAATCTGTGTTTCGCTGCTATTCATGAATCAGATGATGATGGGAGTATGGTTATTCAGTAATGTACCACTACAAATCTTGAATATGATGTCACGATTTTCCGATTGCAATTCCTCTTTCAACCTTTAGAATTGCTGAGTATCTTAATCATTCAGAAATTTATATTTACCGGATTGCCTTTTCCATTAGTTCTCTTCTACTAGTTATGTTTGAACCCACATGGATATTCTGTAAGGTTTTAGAAATCATTTCTGATAAACCCCATATCTAAATCATGAAATTTGAAGACATGATTGAGAGTTTCAGTCCAAAAAGAAGATGCAATTTTTTTAAGAAGCTTTTTTATGACTTCTCTTTTGTCTTTCTATGAATTTACAAATTAATTTTCAAGTTGTTGAGTATATAAAAATATGATCATTATTAAATTTTTGTGAATATATGCAATCTTTAAATAATTGTATGCAATCTAAAAATGTATAAATGCAAAGTCTGATATTTCTAGCCTACCTTGTTTAGAGAATTTCCAACAACTCATTAAATTCAATCCAGAACTACACATTTGTAGCTATTAAGCTCTAACAGAAAATTACAAGTTGTGGCTCTAAAACTAATTCAGCAAAATGATTGCATTTGCAATCATCCAGTTTGTGATTTCAAGTGGATGTGGAGATTGTTTAATTAATGACTGGAGTTAAACAGAAGACTTTGAAAATATGTGTTTATAATAAGCTTGAGGATTTTTTGTGTGGTTGCAATTTTACCATGTCCAAGAAGGTAGTTTGTTCTAATTTTGACCCTTTTATTTTAATATAATATTTTTCTTGTCACCCTTATATCTTAAAGTATATTTTTCTTGTCACCCTTATATCTTAAAGTACGCTTTCTTTAAGCAACTTGGTAAGTAAAAAGTTTGGTTTTGGGTACATAAAGGTATATAGCTCTGTAAAGATTTTATTTTGATATAACTTTAATTTTCCTATGCGATGTTTGTAAAATGTTTGGTTTTGGTTACAAAATGGTGGAAATATTTTGTTATCTTGAAATCAATGTTAAACTTACATGTATAATATATTTTCAGAAGAGAAATTATATATGATATCAATTTATGTGATTTAGATTTTAGTACATATATTTTAAGACTATTTTAAACTTTTATAGGGAGATATTACTGTGTTGAGAATAGTATTAATCTTATTATATACTTTTGCTTATTAAAATCATCTATCTTTTAAATTTACCTATTAATTTAATAAATTTTTATATGCAATTGGGAATGATTATGAATTAGGGAGAAATATACCTTCTAAGTATACAAAAGCTGTAGCGTGGACTATAAAACTTAGCTAGGCTGACAACTTTTCTGAAATGTAAAAGTCCATTGTCACTATCAAATTTTGGCTAGATAGTAAACTAACTTTTCATACATGCATGTGCTGGCATACGTACAGGGCGTAAAAATAAGTGGTTGGAAGAATTACGTGCATAGCTTACAGTCTTTGTCCATAGAAGTAAATGTTAATTGGCAGGCCAAAACAAATCCATACCTGCTAAAATGTTTCCCTTACTTGCAAACCTTAATTGTTAAGGTAACCTGCTCATATTCTATCTGCTGCATATACTCTTAATTATATTTTCCAACAATGCTTTGGCTCACACTTAGCCAACATTGAGCGTTGTTTACTTGTTAGCTTCAGGACTTCAAATTCTATGCTTGTCATCTTACTTACCTCTCAAACAAAGAAGATGAAGTCTATAATACATCTTTAACTTGTATTTTTTTCTTGACTGTTAAAATTTTGATCAAAGCTTATTGATCGTTGGTAATATTTGTTTAAATTATGATTAAGTTTGTTTAAATAATTGTAAGATCCAAGATTTGATCAATCGTTTCACTTTGAATAATACATCAGATATTTGGATTTTTTAAAAGGGATAATTTTCTCTTCACTTCCTATCATTTATTTCTTATACTTTTATAGTGGTAATGGTAATTAATTTATTTTCCAATGAAACGTTCTTGATTGTTATCATGGACAGAGAGTAATGCCACGTCTTCTTGCTCTGTTAATCTCCGTTAACAAGTAACTTCATTTTACTCAACTTCCTCCATGATGCTCACCTCACCTCACCAATCAGTTTTCATGTTTTATTGTAACAGTTTTATTTCTTTTTTTGGCATTATAACGTTTCCTCCCGGCAGTAAATGATTGGTCTAATATTTCAGCAAGATGCAGTGGCTTCAGACAAATGTGGAAATAATCATTGTCATCTCTTCTAAAGCACAATGATGTCGGTCGAGGATTTTCAAGTAATACCACATTTACACCATTGGATCGCTTTATGGTTTTGGTTTTACAACAACCAATGGTACCATTAAAGAAAGTCATGACGATGTGACACCATCTTTAGTTTTATGGAGCATCCACCTATTTTCAGTTTTTGTTAATCGTCATTTATTTGCCTAATTGAGGCCTTCTAGGTCATTCAGTTTAAAATATGTATTGGCTTCAAGAATTTGTTTACGTTTTGCTGGTTGTTTCTAACATATTGATCAGTTATGATGTTTCTAATATGTATTGGTCATCTTGCTTTCGATGTTATTACCAGAGCGGAGCTTCTTTATTGTATAATCAGAATGTATTTTTGATTGTGTTAGGAAACTTAATTATACAAGTTGCTCCTCTACACGTATTAGAAAATAAAGAGTTAAAACATATTAGGTTAAAATGGCATACATTTGTGGAAATAATGCAACTTCGTTTGACAATTCAGTATTGAAAGATGATAATAAAAAGAAAATAACAAAAAGGGTAATGAGTTAAACTCCTTGAAGCAGCATGTCTTTTTTATCATTTCTTTATATTATATTACATTAACTAACATTCATTGAAAACTGATAAATTTGATTTAGCCTATATGGCACCAAATACTTTTTCATACGCATGTTGTAAATACATTAAGTTAACTGTAAGGTATGCTGTTCTTATATGAAGCCAAGTTGAATCAGGCACAGTTACAATGGGGTTAGTTACAATGGGTTCGAAGGAGTTAATCGTTTACTGTCAATAGGATGATAGTTTTCTATATAAATATATCATGTTATATTTTTAGATAAGTTGAAGGCTTCAATCAAAATTAAAAGTTTCATGGCGGTTATGAATTTCAAATTTATTAACACATTTTTTATTCCAAATTACGTGATTATTTTTACAGTAACAGTACCGCCTAGATTATTGAATTACTTGCCTTACTAAAAACAATAATATTGAATTACTAAAAAAATTATTGAGTTTACTATATTATATTATAAGCTTGAGCAGTAATAGGTGAACTGGATGAATGAGTGTTTGAATTAGCTAAATGTACTGTCTGAATGAATGATTAGAACGAATGGCTAACTGGGTGAGCTAAGATGCATGATGACTTGGATTATCTGTCTTTTGTTGGGGTACCGCATGCCCTCTATCATAGTTCTTTTTACCAACATGACTATAAGTCAAGATTTACCTTACTATGTATGAAACAAAGACATTTCAAATGTAAAACAGTAGTTAAAAGAACCAATGCAAAATAAGTTGCATTTACATTTTTTGTATCATTCTTTTTTTTTCCGCTGACATAAACCTTGATATTTAGGTTAGCTTTGTGAATATAATGGTTCCCAGTATCATATTCATAGTGTGTTTACTATACTTTTGTTTCCCAAATACTTTAAGAATCAGTTACTAATAATTTAGTTCTCACAACAACTAACTTTCTTTCGTATAAACTGCATTTTTTTTAGGGTTGGAGCTATATGTGGTTCATAGAAAAAGGGATGAATTTAGGGAAATACTCACTAGAACCACTGACTATGATATATTTTGTAAAAATATTTTACTATAGTATTCAATATGATTTCAGACAACAAAAGGCAGATTATATGTTATGTGCATCCTGTGTTTAATAATCCTATAGCGATCTTATGATGGATTATTATTATCGGTATATATTTTTTTACACCAAATTTTATACTGATCAAACTTTACCTCAGTGCAATGTGCAACATCATTCATTATATGTGAAGCAAATTTTATATCTGTGCCATCGGCACGGGCTTTATATATATATATTATATATATATATATATATATATATATATATATATTGTCTATTTGAGTACTGTAATAATGATTTTTGAGAATGACTTTTTTGCATCAGGTATAAATAGCTGATGTAATAGAGGGATTATTTCTGCACCGGTTGTTATAAAAAACCGATGCAACAAAGAAGCCTTTTAAACCCAAAGACTCTTATGTTGCATCGGTTTCCAACAACAACCTACGCAACAAGTTTCTTTGTTGCATCGGTTTTCATTACAACCGATGAAACATGAGGGATGTGTCCAAGCAACCAACCGTATTTTGCATCAGTTGTTAATAACAACCGATGAAAAAAGGACCGTTTTGCATCAGTTTTAGAACTGATGCAAACTGCTAAGCATGTTGCATCGGTTGCATATGCATCGGATGTTGAACTGATGCAAAAGGGGGTAAACAACTGATGCAAATAGCATGTTTTATAGTAGTGTCTCAGCCCTTAATAAGGACGATCTCGAAGAAAATCCACCAGTCACCCTCGACAAAGATAAAGAAGAATGGGATGCCATCAAAGCAGACCCTATCTTTGGAGAAGATGGATGGGTGGAAGTACCAAGGAATGTCTAGTCATTCTGTATGTTATTTGTTTGATTTGATTAGTGTGTTTTAAACTTGATTGACTTAACTTATTTGGTATGGTTGGTATATATGTTTGGATTGAATAATTACTGTAAATATGATTCGTTGATGATTGATTTACTTTTTGGATTACATTTATGATCACACTTAGCACTTATTACACTTATATAAGGATTACTCTATTTTATTATGGTTGATTATCTTATATCAAGTTCAGGGAATTTATTAGTTAGAAGTTTTTGTTGATGACAAAGGGGAAGAAGTTATAAAATAGTAGTTGGCTTGGAATAAGGGAGAGTTATGGTATAGGAGTAATGGTATGATAAGTATATTTTATAAATACAGGTTGTCATCATCAGAAAGGAAAAGATTGTTATGAGCTGAGATGTAGGTTTTGATGACAACAACCTTTTTAATTTATCTTATCATAAAATATATACTAACACTATTGTCTAGATAGATATGTATATGCAGGATGTGTATACACACACACACACACACACACACACACACACACACACACACATATATATATATATGCAGGTATTGATTACTGAAGACCGATCAGTATAAAGACTCAAAACTCAAGATTGAAGACTCTAGAGCATCAAGGCCAAGATTCAAGATATGTGTCTAGTTTTGTTAAGACTTCATAACAGCATGGAAATCTTCATTCCGAATTTCATTTGAGATGGAAATCATTTCTACCTTCTTAGTGGCTTACAAATCCACAAATCCATTTGAGATGGAAATCATTTTTTACTGAACTAATTTCTTATTTTCTTCACTTCTTCTTCTCCACAAATCCATATTCTAAAATTTTTATATTTTTAAGATCGTGCCGAAATTCTGCTGAATTCTCAAGTGAATCAAATTAGAATCACATTCTTGTTTGATTCTATGTCCTCTCTCGAAGATCAAAGTGCTATTCAGAGTTATAGGGTCAATTTGTAATCAAAAGTTTATCGAGTCTCTTTATAAGGTGTGGTTGTGTTTGGAAATCAATTGGATGATCTTGAGTCCCATAAACCAAGAGAGTTCTCCGCAGACTCGTAAGACAGGAGGGTACCTCAAGGCCTTTAGAAATTGAGGATTGTAATCTTGACATTAGTATAATAAAAATACGTATGAGGTGGTTTGCCTTGGTATATAGGGTAACTCCGAACCAGTATAAAATTCGTTATGTTCTTTCCTTTTACTGCTTTTTATTTACTTTCTGCATCTGTGTTTGATTCTGCGATTGTTCTGTGGCTAAGTTCTGCATTTGTTTATGTCATAATTTTTAAAGTATAAAATTCGTTATGTTCTTTCCTTTTACTGCTTTTTATTTACTTTCTGCATCTGTGTTTGATTCTGCGATTGTTCTGTGGCTAAGTTCTACATTTGTTTATGTCATAATTTTTAAATTAGTCCATATAAGTTTTTTGGCAAGGCCAGCCGGTTTTATAGTGGACCGTCCACTTTTATTACGAACGTAATAAAAAATTGAAGTACAGGAGAAAGGCAAAAGCGCCTTAACTACTAGATGGGAAAATGAAGCACAGGAATATGACCGACATGCCAAGGTTACTAAAATTAACATCAAGACTAAGATTCCTCCGAAGAGGTAGAATCCCCATCATCCACTAACACCTAGGAAGAGACCAAAGGGACTTTCCCAAGTAAACCAGCATATGGGTGGAAGAGGCCAGCCAGACAAGGATCATAATCAATAGAATCAGGAGAGTAAACAAAAGAACGATCCCAAGAGGAATCAGCTAACATAACAGCATTAGATCTCGCATGCAGACCATCCATATCAAGGACTAAAGAATCACCAGAAGGAATATAAGGAAGGCATCTGAGGTCCAAAAGATCATCAGAAACAAATCGAAAAAAGGAATCAGCAATGGGGTTAAATCTCACAACGGACTTGAGATCAACCCAACACCTTTTTGACTCGTCCCAAACAATAGGAACTCGCGACGTAGATGGAACCGGAGAGGGTAAAGGAAATGCAGAGTCATCACATGGGACCACAGGAGCAGAAAAAGAGGCAGGCCTATCAACATGACAAGGAGGCGAACTCGGGACCGATAATGGAACTGCAGGAGGAGGGACAGAGGCAGAAACCTTACAGACCCATTTTCGGAGCGGGGGGCGAGGCAAGGGGATCTTAGGAGCAGCTGCGGAGACAATAGAGTACAAGAAGGCAATAGCCAGGTGACCAAAGGAGTGACAGGAAGTGCAGATATCCGAAACCCAACAGCAGCGAACGCGGACTTCCGCAACATGCCCAATAGCTAGCTAGACAGGAATAGAGGAAGGAAGAGGCTTATCTGGGAAAATCTCCATCAGAGCTTTAGCATACATCAATTTTTCTCGAGCAACAATATTAGAGTCAAAACACCTCAGTTTTCCAACATTACAGGCAAGCCAATTCAAACCAAGCAACGGTTGAAGAGCAGAGGGAATATGCGAAAAATAGACCCAAACGGGGATGGAAAGAACTTGCTCACGAGCATTTTTAGCAACAGTAGGCGACCAAGGAGTAATAATAAATGGTTTCCCATCAAAAATGGAAGGCTCAGCTTCAAGAACAAGACGTCGCTCCTCAGCGGAGGAAAACTTAATGAAGTACATGGAGTTAACCAGCTTAATACGTAAATCACCATGAAGTTTCCACGCTCGACGACAAATAGAAGACGCATCATGCAGACAACGATTAGGGTCCAGAAAGAATCCAACCAGATGATTAGACCAAAAGTCCAAACCAGCTTGAATGACAATAAGAGGAGGAATCATCACTCCATTCTCGGCAACAATATCAAAGTCAAACAGCTTATAATCGCCCGCGTTACGGGGAAGAGTAGAGAAAAGGGAAGACCACGATTTGGAGCAAGCCTGGGCAGGAGTAGTACAAAATTTGGGAGGAGAAGGAACAGGGAGCACCATAGAAAAAGGATAGTCAACTAAGGCCGCAACTAAACCAGACGAGTCGACATCGCTAGGCAAAGAAGCATTGCAAAGACCAACAGTGGCAAAAACAACATTCTCAGAGGAATTTAAACATACACCAGATGTGCATTGGGCATTGCCAGAAGAAACAGCAGTTACAAGTCGATTATCACTGCTAGCCAAAACATCCTTCGCACTCACATCATCAAACCTAGACTCGCGTTCAACAGGCGATACACGCACAGTAGGCACACCAACATCTATCTCGCGTTCAACAGGCGATATGCGCACAGCAGGCACACCAACATCAAACTCGCATTCAACAGGGGATACGCGTACATCAATTTCAGATCCATTAAAACCCGATGTACAATTCAATACCATGTCTGATACTGACATACCACCGCAAGCAACAGGAGATAAAAATAGCAAACTGGTCACGGATGAAGGCGCAACCCCAAGGACAGATTGACAACTAGCACGACCAGGCGTAGGATTCGCAAGGACTGCCAGAATCAAAGCATGGAGGGGTGGAAACTCAGTGGCGAAAAGGAGTTGAGGCATATGGCGATCGGGGAAAGAGGGAAGGACGTTGAAAACTCGGCCAGATCTGGTTGAAGAGGGGGTAGGGCGAAGCGAAAAAGAAAGGGGATGCGAAGGAGAGATGGGCATGGAAGGAGAAGGGAGAGACGAAGGGAACGGAAGCAAGAAAAAGAAGTCAACGGGGAGGACCGCGAGAAACACGGAAGCCAGAAGCCATTGGTGACAACATTAATGCTTGATGATCCTGTATTTGAGTCCATATAAGTTTTAGAATCCCTTAAACACTATTGACCCCTTCTCTAGTGTTAAATTAGCTTTAAGATCCTTAATCTGTTCTCCCTTTCAGTAGTTCCTTGCCTATGCATTAACAGAAACATGAGAAGCAAACTTTTGGTTATATGATAGAATATTATTCAATATAAGGCTAGATTCAGCTCAAGCGATATGCTAGAGTAAGCGATTACATGAAGCTTCACCATTGTATTTGATTAGAGGGAGGATAGTAGGTCTCAATTGGAGAAGACATTTCCAAAGCCAGCTAGAATTGCTAGGAGTTGTCATAGTCCAAATATTTTTGTTTTTGAGGTGATTATTTTGCATGCATTTGACCCAAAGAGTTTGGTCATTAAAATTGCTAGCAATTTTCATTAGGTTATCATTGATGTCATTTTTCTACGAAAGATATCACATTATTTTGAGGAAAATGAGTGATGTTCTATAGGAGAAGAACACTCATAATTTTATTCTACACTTAGAAAAAGGAGCTTTCGACCAGCCAGACAAGTAGAAATAACCTTCCCTTACAAAGAATATGAGAAATAACTCATTCCAAACCTAAAATTAGTCTATTATAAGGTAGTATGGTCCGAAACTAAAACCTAAATAAACAAGTCATACAAAAAATTATGAATAAAATACTGAAAACAACAAAGAAGTCACTAAACATACAAGTCTAAAAGGCTATATCATCTACTGAAAGATAAAAAGCACTTTGACAGTTCCATTTGCACAAAATGGACAATCGTAGCAGATAAACGGAAGTTGATCAGGAGTTGCACTGAATCCGAACACTCGAAGGGCCATAACCAGGCCAAAGAGCAAAATCCTTGGTTAGTCATAAAAGGTGACCAGTAACAGCAATTAAGCATCGACAATCCATCCACCAAAGCGTCATAATATAAACTATCCAATCCACTACAACCAATAAAACTAAAAAAACTCAACAAATGACATGAGTTTAACACACACACACACACATATATATATATATATATATATATATATATATATGCATATAAAAATTTATATACATATGTGCGTGTGAGTAAAGTAAAACCATATCCAAAAGAAAAACAAAATTAGTTTCCCAATAAAGGTTGAATGTTCAAAGAGTTGTCATTAAAATTATTTGCTAGGTCGGTGCTAAGCCATAATGTGTATTCTATTGTTATAAATGACTTTTACTTTCAACATATCAATGCAACATTTTACTTTAATAAGAAATACATTGAAGAAGACATTTTTAGTCAATTTATAGCTAGGATTTGCAACCTAGTTATAACAGAAAAGCGCTATAGCGTAGATCAGATTGTCTACAGGGATATTTATGTTATTAAACATTCTTTGGTTTCTTTCAAACCATAAATACCAATAAGTAACAGTGTAGATAGTATCATGTAAAAGTCTGTAACCTTTAGCATATTGAAGTCTAAAATTGCTCTAGTATTAACCACAATTGAAGTCAATGTTAGTCACATTAAAGTCGAACGCATTGAGAGCGTACTATAATAGAATTAGTTAAAGGACAATTGTAATTGTAATATAGGTGTTTACATTGTTAACCCTACATTGCAGAAACTTCATTTTTTTTATCTATGAGCAAATTCTTTTAAAAAAAAATTAAATTGTGTTTGATTTCTTTGTATGATCAACTACATACGCAGCTTTATTTTGGATGGAGCATTAACTTTCCAAATAAATTTGAATTTTAATATCGCTTTCATTAATTATCTAAGTTAATTTATTCTAGTTTAGTATAAGTAAAACAATTGAGTTAATGTAATACCTTTAAGAGCTTGGTTAAAAGTAAAGTCCATGAGAATTCATTATAAGGTCTAAAATCCTTCGAAATTAGGGTACTTTTGAAATTGCAAATATCAAAAAGCACTTTATAATCCACTCTAGGAGGTAAAGTAGAAATCCAGCCATCATACCAAATGATGGACAAATATCACATTATTATAAATTTTATAAACCTATTTTTTCAAAAAATACGTTTATTAGCTTTATTGTTATTTATATCAAAAATAAATATTCTTACAAATTATAAATATTTACAACTTTTTAAAGTTGATTACTTATTATTAGTTAATATTTAATTAAAATTTATTACCTATGATTTTGTTTTTCGAATTCAAATTTAGACTTTCGCGTTTGCTGCGTTGGACGTGTCTAGCGCATCATTTCCAAACCTTTCATTTTCTTGGCATAGAGGGAATGAAGTAAAGAAATATGTGCTTCATTTTTAATTTTCGATGCGTTGATAATAGGAAAGAAGCAAAATTGTTTGCATATGCGTTAGGAGTCAAAAGATGACAATAATAAAGAAATAAGGGAAATAAGGAAAATTAGGTAGGTACTAGAATAGTTATCAATGAATTAATTAGTAGATAAAACGAATAGGTTTTATTTATGAGAATATAGGTCTTATAGTTGACAAAAAAGCTCTACGGTTATCATGTAAGTTATTGACGTAAATGTGTAATTTCTAAAATGATGTGTAATTTCAAAAGCATCAAGTAGCCTTTTTTTTACAGGAAATTATTGTCAAGGACAAAATTTTCCAGCTTTTTAGCCTCAAGGACAGACCTTCGGTTTTTAGTTATTGACAGTAGTTTTTTAAGTATCGGTTTATAGTTATCGGTACCAGTTTTTAGGTATCAGCTTTTAGTTCAGTAGCAGTTTTCAAAGAATATTTGTCGTTATAAATAATTTTGAAAGAACATTTCTCCTTGTGATTAATTTTAAGAAGAATGTTTGTCTTTGTGATAGAAATATTGAGGTCGTGTCCTTGAGGCTAAAAATATATAAATTTTTGTCTTTTAAATTAATTCCTTTTTTTATGTACAACAGATAATTTGTGTGCTGGACAAAAGTTAAGCCCTTTATGAAACTATCTTTTTTCCATCTAATTGATCTATTCGTATGTCTAACAAATGAGGTCATGGAAGTACACACCACAAAGGTTGTTAATTTTTTGTATTTCTTCACTTATAAGTTTTTTTTAAAATCCAATTTTCAACATACATTTGCCCAAGTACATTTTGTTCTTGCATTTGTGAACCATGAAATAAATGTGTTTTTCTATGCTCCACCTTATGATATACGTGTTAGTGTTCCCATAAAAATAACTATTTCTTCCAAAGTTCCGATGTTACGACGGCGTAAATGTTACGGACCAAAAAAAGTTAAAATTTCTACTATGGTTTTTTTATCCCAATACAAACAATGTTATAATTAAATCTCAAGAGTTAAATGTGAAGTAACAGTTGGAGATTATAAAATCCATGAGGTAAGAAAATCTACTAAAACCGAGGTTTACCTTACGACTTTCAAAATTATATATATATATATATATATATATATATATATATATATATATAAAAACACATATGCATACACACACAGACATACATACATATACATACATATATATATACACACATATACATGTAGGGAAGGATCCGCAGACCCTCTGTTCAACCCCAAAGGTTAGCTCCGAATTAGATAACAACGATAATTTATCTCCCTCTTATCACATCATATTATTTTTTAAATCAGAATGAGTGACTGAAATTAAAGGGCTAGCTGAATAAAGGGGGTAGTGGATCCTTCCATACACACACGCTCCTTTTATGTAGCACTAGTTTTAAGCCTTCTGATATCAGACACAAGTTTCAATTTAAATATTTGTTTATTCCTTATCTTGTCATATGAATCAAATATTTAAATATAGACTTGTGGTTGATATCATAAGGCTACTAATTATGCTAAATAAAGGGGAAAATCCTAGATTTCTTCCACCCCTGCTCATATATTTCTTTCTCCTTTCATCTTTGTCTGCAATTACATTTGGACATCATCTTGCTTTAAATAAGACAAATGATTCTATGTTCAACATATTACCATTGTGCATTCGTTTGAAACCAATATAAAATTACACCATTTATTTTCCTCTTGTAAATTCGTAATGTGATTTTCTTTGGATAGAAACATTATATTTTCATGCATTGCTACAATGGTACAATTATTTTAATCAAAGTAGCAATATTGTAGCATCAATCAACAAAAATGATTTAACTAGTACCTTTAAACTAGGAATGTCAATAAATATCCGAAAAATCCGAAATTCATCCCTATCCATATCCAAAACATGAAAAATTATCCGTTATCCCAAAAATGGATACAAATATCACCATATCCGTATTTGATTATTAGTCGAACTTTTTTTATCAAGATTATTGTTATTTTTTATATATTTTAGTACATAAAATGATTTTCTTTACTATTTTATTTAGGTAAAAACAAATAATATTTATATAAAAATCAACCTTTGCTGCTTAAAATTATTTTTATTAGCGTATTTCTTATTTTTAATATTTTTAGTGCCGAAATTAATTTATAATAAATCAAAATTTTGTATTTATTTAATAAAATTTATTGGTTGTGAACTGGTCGAAGAATATCCAATAAATATCTGCATCTGTGGATACGGATATCCGATATCCGAAAATGATTTCGGATACGAATGGTTATGAGACTATCTGAATCCATATCCGATCATTTACAGGCATACCTTAAACGATTCTCTTTGATGTATTACAGCATTATAAATCTATTAAATATAGTAAAGCAAAACAATTTGAAGCTCTCTGATTAATTCTAGGAATTATCTCTATTTTGCTTAATTCTCTCCAGATGGATATTTTATTTTTAAAATACTATGACTTACCAGTTTATAATTATTTTACTAAAATTTTCAAACTGTTCAAATGCCTACTTTAAAAGAATCTGGAATTATTTACAAATCTTTCATGATTCTCTTTCAAATTTTATATTATAGTCCACATATTTGAATTAGTTACATAATCCAAAATTTAAACTAATCGATAACTAATATTTATTAATAAATCCGAAAGATGATATTTTCAATATATACTACAAGCGCATCAACAAATTGGTGAAAAAATCATTTAGATACAAATATATATAAATCACATAACATATATTATACACATTAATGGCAATGAAAAATTTATTTTATAATTTATTTACTAAACGAATTTCTCATACATTGCACTATAAAATTCTATTAACTTCAAATACGTAAAATTTTAATTTTTTTTTTAACATTTACTAAAAATTTCTTTTTAATTATATTCTAACATTTTACATTTAAGTCTATATATTTAAATAATTGTGTAATTTCAAATTTACACTAGAGTAAATCACAAGTAGATGCATCTAATAGCAGATGTTGGTGAGATTCCATTGATTAGTAGTGGGGTATTTTCAGGATTTCAAAAGGGTACCGTGGAATCATCATATTCATTAAATTCTCTTTATAAATAGTGGAGATGAATATGATTGACTAATATTTATTAATCTATCTAATAAACCCTAAAAATAAGAGAATTTCAATATATGCAATATTCATATATATGAGAATAGTAATAAAATTAATTCTACCTTATTCAGATATATGGATATTTAACTCATATAACATAAAATGTATACATAAATAATAATAATTCTTTTAATTTCTAATTCATTTATCTCAAAAAAAGTTTCGTACATTGTATAACATAGTTTCATTTTTAACAACCTTTAGAAGATAAATTTGTATTTTACAACATTAGATGTGAATGCATGGATTACACCGATAAAAATTAGGTTATGGAAATATTCTCACTTTCAATGTGTTATCAAGATATACCTAAACCATAACTCAACTAAATGGTACATAACATTATTTTGCAATTATCAAAGTTGTAAGCATGACCCTCCTACAAGAAAATGAAATCAATGGTTTTCACTACAAGGATAAAATTGTTTAACAATGAAAACTAAATAATGAATAAAGTTCACATGTCTAATTCAAAAAAATAGAAGTTCACATGCAGATTATCAAATCATAAGGTCTTACCCTTCTCACTAACAAATTTGTACCAAACTCTTCTCAATTTTAACTTTTTCACATTTAACTCCGATTAGTTATGTTGATTATTAATTCAACTTATTTGAATAAATTCAATTTTTAATGCTTATTAATCCATTTATAAAAAATGAAAATTCAAAATATATACAATAATTTAACAAAAGGTGAATTTACTTATTCACTCATACATATAAAAAATATATCACATAGAATAAATTCTTTACATTTACAATATTAACAATTTTAATTTATAATTTTTTTGAATTATAACATTATTTTTTACAGAGAAATGTAGTTAGCGAGTATTAAACTCTCAACCTTATATCTAAGCGTCTCAAGTTATTTTAGTTTATGATTAATATGTCATAATAAATTTAACATATATTGCATAATAAATTATATTTTTAGCAATAATTAAAATATAAACAGTATTTTTAATAACATTACCATGCACGGGTTACGCACTAGTAAAAAATAGAAAGCTGGGTCAAATATAAACAAGACAAAAAAAGTGAAAATAAATAAACATCATAGGACCTGTGGATCACTGGGAAATGTCACCAATGGAGGCATCGCCATGAATGCGCAAAAAAGCTTCAGCAAGAAGGTTTGCAACAGAAAGTATGGTAAGTTGAGGAAAATAATTTCCTTCAGCTGTTGGAATTATGTTCGTGATTATCACTTCTTGAAAAACATCACTAGACAATCTCTCAAATACAGGTGGGCTGTAAAATGCATGATATTTATACTTCGAAATCATCAAGTTCGTTTACTACGTATAAGTATGAAAATTGAAATACCGTCTGTAGCTTCTATTTTTGTAAGATTGATATAGTATGACCCATATTTTACTTGAGAACAGCATGCATGGTACATGAAAGAACCGATTTAGCTCTTTCTTTGATAAAACTGCAGCATTAGTTATTATCCCAATTTCATAAAAGAAAAAAGGAATTCAATAACACGAAACTATGAAATTCCACATAAAATCGTATAATTGACTGAGTAAGACAATAAGTTACCTGTTGTATCAATCATGCCGTCCACCAAAATAGCAACCTTTCCATATACATCCCCAACTAGATTTATAACCTGAAGAATTTAGTTTCCAACTTAATGTACCTTCTTTGTCCATTTTAGAAAATTGTTGGGTTTGGCTCGCATTTGAGAGGGCGTAGGTTGAACGATAAGTCTCACATCACAAAAAATATGATGCATAACGTGGTATATATGTGGGACTGGTGTCACGTAATATTGGAAATTCCTTTTGTTACAACCAAGTCTTGCCAAGACCGTATATATGTTCCCTTCACAAAGGCAATAAAAGATATGCTCAATCTAAATGTCGACACATTGGAAGCTTTATTAGGTGATGCCATTACAGAACAATGAAGCCTGCGATTATATAATGCATTGGAGTGCCGAAACACAACAAAAATATCTTCATTATACATACATTGAAATAATAATCATAGAATGCTTGGACCAATAGAGATAATACTACCAATATTGTCATTTGCATCCTATGAAGAAAAAATCATCACATCGTAATCAATAGGTCAATTTGTTTCGTCAAAAAAGAATCACAAAAAACATAGTTTGTGCAAAACACCCGCTATAGGAATCGAGGAATCATGTACGCGTATGATTCATAAAATTAGAATAAATCATGAAACTGATTTAAAATTAACATTTAAGGTCATATATCTTACCATGCATATATTATTCCCATGTCGCCTTTTATCCACGGTAGCTAAAGGAGAATCCTGTAGCTTTCTGGCAAAACTACATGCATGGCCAATACCCCCAACATCAGAAAAGAAAACTATCAAATCTTCGGTAGAAATATTTTTACTAACCAAATAGTCGAGAATTATAGGCTTCAGAGATAAAATGAGTTGCATACCAAACTCATCATGTAAAGATTAACTTGATCTTTCAAAACTTTGACCCATTTCAGAAAATTGTTAGGTGTGTGGCTCGCATTTGAGAGTACGTGGGTTGAACGATAAGTCCCACATTACAAGAAAATATGACGTTTAACGTTGTATATATGGGAGATTGGTGCATACTTCTTTCACTGCCTAGGTGAACCGATGATTATTATATATCAACCTATGGTTATGAAGTACAATTTTTTTAACACATTAGACCAATTTGCTATACTTTCAACAAAAACAATTTCTTTGAAAACTAATTACAAACATAGTGAGTTTTCGCTTTCTGTATAAAAGGATCGAAATGAACTACTGAGATTTCAAATCTTGCCGATGTAAACCAAAACTAAAGTGAGATTTCTTATGATCCAAAATGATTAAAAATCATTATAAAACCTATTCTTACAATACCTGCAATAATAAGTATATTGATAATGTTTTGCTAATGAAGTACACTCTAAAATCTTGCTAATGGACTTATATCTTCCACCGAAAGGATGGGATCATCAGAGAAAAGGTTGACCGATGGGCCAAACACTTCCAGTTGTTTAGTTTGACAACCAGGGGAAAGCCTGCTGGATATAGTTATGGAACTTGACTTAGCTTCGGGATTACTACGTTGTGAAGTTAGTCTGGAATACATTGCAGCTATATGCTTTGAACGTTTGAAGTCCAGGTCAACTATACTCAATAGATAATCGAGATTAGAAAATTTTACCTGTTCCCCCGTGCTAAATGTAAACTAATGCGGTGCAGTGTCGTATAGTGCAAAGATAAGTAGCTTAAAATAAGAAAGCAAAGTTAAATGATGAGACTTTGGTTTTCGACCAGAGTGGCTGTCATCGCTGACTGTCGCAACTGGCGAATAGATTGATCGGTCGTGTAAGCTTCGAGATCGATCTTCGGCATATCGAAGTGTGAAATTCATTATTAAAGTTCATATGTTAAGTTTTAGTTCATGTACTAAGACCCAAGGATTTGATTGTTCAATTTCGAGTTCAATTGTGAATATGCAAGTCATGTTGTTCATCATCGTCAAATGTTCAGGTTTATTAAGATGGGATTGGTTATAGTTTCTCAAACAAGTGATTATGGATTGGTTTTCAAGTTCAGTTCTAAGCCTAGAATTTGCCAAGTTCATATATATCGATCCTTAAATTGCTGAACCCAGTCCCAAAGCTAGACAACCGATCCCTCTCTCCAAATGATCCATGCTGGTCCCTTTCCCTTAGCAAAACTACCGATCCTTTCGTGCTAGCAAAAACGACCGATCCCTATCATAAAGTCCAACTACTGATCCCTCTATGCGAATCAAAGACGGTCGATCCCTCTCCTTCCACATTCTCGAGCTATTCTTTGAACTTTTTGATCGAACCCTATATCCTATGCTCCTTTCTTCCTCTTTCTTATTCTACCGAACCCTACCAGATCCCACATCTCATCTCCTCCAAGTAGCTTCTTCCATCAATAATCCATCACGTCGAACTCCAAACTATCGCCGATGGAATAGAATCCATTGTCTCATCATAAAATCAAAAATTAATGGCAAATAATCGACCTAAATATATCAAAGACGAGCGGCTCGAGGAGAAAGATTGGATTATGATTCGAATGAAAGGAAAAAGGATAATCTAAAGCCAAATATGAAGGTTGAGATATAGATGAAGGCGGTGTTTGAGTGGAAAGGAAAGGATTGGGTTTCTTAAAGGCAAGGAAGGGTTCGTCGTTTGAAAGTAAATGAGAAGAAGATGGATATGTGAAGATTAAAAGGGAGGAGTGTTAGTTTATATATGGGGACGAAAGTTCGGCCCATGATTTTGATTCGAAGCAAAGGAAGGAGGGATCGACTAAAAAGATTTTGATCCCTATAAGCATGATATATAAGAAAAAAAAGGGAGGGATCAGCTAGAAAGATGTCGATCTCTTTAAACAAAAAAGGAGGAGGAGGGATCAGCTAAAAATATGCTAATCCTTGCAAATGTTTAGAAAAAAGAAAAAGAAAGAAGAAGAAAAGAGAAGGGATTGGCTTTGAGCATTTATGCAAAAAAAACTTAGGGATGGAAATTATTCGAAGCACGTATGTACAAAATGCGTCCGAGAGCCAACGATAAGAACATGTTTCTGAACGTGCACGTGCATGGTCCAAAAGTTTGATTTTTGAAAACTACAAAAAATGAAATCAAACCTGAAGCCATCAAGTTCAAGTCTAGACCAGATAACCAAAATTTATTAGTCTTGTGGAACCAGACTTATATATCAGCTGACGGAATATAACCCTAGATTTATACTACCAGAAGTCGATCAAGCGTCATGACGATCAAAGAGAGATACAACACTTTGGAAAAATAATTCGATAAAGGGATAGAGACTATTAAGAAAACTGGACTAGTTTCTTTCATATGACCCTATCTTGCTTCAACTCAAAGCATGTCATGTTCAGCACAAGGCGTACTTTTAGAGACAAAGGTTATCTGGCATTTTGACCTGGCTATATTGAACTGATTGGACAGGTTATATTTGACTGCTATCAAGGCCGATGTTTCCAAAGTGATGATAATGGGGCCTAGAAATCAAGTATAGATAATAACATAAAGTCAAGGTTGAATGGAAATGATAGATATGTAAACCAGAATGTCAGAAGTACGAAATATGGTTCAATATATAGAGGGGATGGCCGTAAATTAACTTCCATAATACGGATCGATATGGTTTAGGGAGCAAGTGCATTTTGAAAGAAAACAATGAATATCTCAAGATCCATAAGTCCAATGCATATGAAATTTTATGAGCAAGATATAGGGACCCTAGGGAGCCTACCCTAGGGATTGCACCTCAAGAAGACGAATTCAGAGGGATCGACACTCTTCCCTTCGTAGGGATCGTAGAACAAGCAAGAACTCAAGTTCTACTGACCCAATTGGCATGAAATTTGGTGGTGAAGCATATTTTAGCATGAGGAAGCCACCATAGGAATCGAACCCCAATATTCCACTAAAGTAGGGATCGGTACCGATCCCTCTTCTTTGGGAGTTGGGCCATGAGATCCCACTTGTGGGTCTATATGGTTTTGGAGGTCCTTCTACCGAATTTTCATGGAGATATTTGGCCATCCGCGTCCATAAATATTGGCTTGGTTGTTTATTTTCACGAGCTTTACACTGCTGGTTACTTTATACTCTTCTGTAACTAAGGATTTTTATCCGATCCCTATTGTACTTACTTTGTAAAGTGATTAATAAAGCATTATGTTCAAAGTGGACGTAGGCAAACAACGCCGAACCACTACAAATCGTTGTGTGCATGTTATTATTTCAATTTACTCCTATATCTTTGTTATTATCCTCTGTTTTCATTTTATACTCTTTATTTATTTCTCTTTAAAACTTCTAATGGGAGTTTTTGCCAATTTTTTTTGCAAACTGTTTCTAACTGTTAGAAAACATTTCCACTGGTTTATCGCTTAAATTGAAGTAGATAAAAGCAACCTTATTTAAACAGACCTAATTATGCCTAACAATGCTTTAAGTGCATGGTTTTTCATCCTTCTACTTCAAAGATGGTTAACTCAAGTTCATTTTTAATACAGTGTCCAACTCTAATATAGAAACACTCTAGCTATACATTTAAGTTAAATTGAGTCTTTGCAACTACTACTAATATAAGAAAAGGATTTCTACTTTAACTGGGAGATTTTCTCTAAGTTTGTGTAGTCCTTCTTTCATCTTCCCATCAGGCCTTATCACATCACACTTTATTATATTAGTCTAATGGTACTAATCTTCTTCCACTCCCCTTTAAGTCCATAATTTACTTGCTACTGCTTGTCAGTATAGAAATCCTATATTAGCATTTCTTTATAGAGTAAATTATAGTAGATGTGAATGATTTATTTTGCTACCTCAATTATTATAATCTTAACGTTCACTTTATCTCACAAATTTTCGCTTGTATAAGAAAAAACCCAATTAACTTATGAATCAAAATGTATAGGGTGTTGCATATACATATACACATATTAGAAAATTATAAATACGCTTCCTTGTCCAAGTTAGGCTCAGCTTGTCTCCTCACTTGCAGATATCGACGGAACCATATAGAGAGCAATGGAAAATATTAAGCAACTCTAATACCAAGCTCGCAATACTAATCTCTGGGCCCATCACCTGCTGCCCTATCCTCCTATAGTGGGGGAATAAGAAAGGAAGGGAGTGGGTCAGAAAAAAGTCTGGTGAATAGTTACATCATTAATATATAGTAATCACATGTAATTGATTTTATTAACACTCTATTTGACCAAGGGTGTTCTACTGTTTTTGTAAACTACTTAGTAAGGTCGATTTTGTTTAACTTGGGGGTATAGTTCTAAATTTACCTACACCAACATCTTATGCAGGCTTATACTTAGGATCAGACAACTAATCGAACCTTAAAATAACTATGGATCGACTAATATAGCTACTGGAACTATTCCAACATTGGGTCACCTATAATATCAATATAGGGACTAAATTACCAAATTACGACTACACGTATCATATTTATGCATTAAGGTGAAGCCCTCAATGCCGACTCATGCCAAAGACATCTTAGATTCACTCTCAACGATAATGTAATGCCACATTTTACACCATGTTGGGTATCCATCAATAACATAATATCACATCCTCGTCATTGTGCATGCCAAGGAAACTTTGTTAGTGTCGGCCCACAAACTTCTTCAGGCATCATCATCAGTGTTGAGCGTACATCGTAGAACCTCCTATAAGTGTAATTTACAATAGAATTTTTCCGGTTGAATATCGACCCCACTGAATAAATAGCGTTTAGACTTCACTGCCCGCATATACATCTACCTAGTCCTGCAACATCCAAGAGTCAAACACCTAGGGCTGTAATTTCCTTACGTATACTAACCTTCATATATAATAATATATAAATAAATAAACTTATAACTTGGGCCTTAGGCCGACATTCAAACTGCCCTGTAGATCGATAACCAGTCGACCGCTGGGCATTGGAGCGGCCAACTACTTGTTGTCGACTAGCTCTAGTGAGCCTATAAATCGGTCGTAGTTGTTATATTTTTTCTTTCATTTAATTATAGTTTATTCTCTGTTAATTATAAATAATCCATTACAATAAACACTAATCTAATCTTTCCCACTTTCATATTTATTTTGATATACAATTTCAGTTAACTAAATTAACTTATATTTAGGGTCAACATGGTTATATCTATTGGTATTCAGTTTGACAAAAAGGGTATGTTTAACTTAAATCAACTTTTACTTTAACTAAATCTAGATTATAAAAAAGGGATCATATTCATACGTGTTAAATTATTACCAAATATCCCAATCCGCTACTGTTATTAGATAAACATTAAATTAAACAACTATAGATCAAATAGGATATAATAAAATCAATTATATGTAAATCTTCATATTAATTGTGAACTCACTAGCCTTTGGAATGCTATCCCTTATTGGACTGTGTTGAATCACCCTTTCCACTACTTGTTAATCTCTCCTTTTGCGCTTGATTTCATCTTTAACTTATTTTAAATTTTTATTTCAGAAATTTCTTATAGAGGAGATAGAGATTTAGAGGAGAGACATAATTTGGATGTACTGCTTGCTAATAAACGATTAGGGTTTAGGATTATAGTCATATTTATAGTAGCACGAACAAATACCAACCGTTGATTTAATATAACTAAATCCGAGTCATTCAGCCTACGCTAACCCTAGCCGATACATGCCCATTATTCGATCGCTTAGTCTGGGTCATCGATCATTACATGTCGATCGGTCGCAACCAGGGTGTCGACCGGTTGAGTTATAATTGTTAATTAATTTTAACATTAATTATTTTCCATATATGTATGTATATATTCTAATTTTTTTTTAATTCAAACCTTTAAATGTTAACATCTTTTTCATACTAAACCCGGTTTCAAAACATTACATATTAAAAATAGCTAGAAAATCGCTACAAATGTAATGGTGTAAATTTTGTAGCAAATTTAGATGTTTGCAAAAATTCCCTTTATCCACGTTAAATTTAAATTTAAATATTTTACTAAATTTTTCTATAATTTTTGTGGGATGTTCGTCTATATATATTAGAAACAATTTGAGTTTATTACTAATTTTATAAACTCTATTACCATCTTGTATAACTTTGCAAACCAGTGAATACTAATATTTTGGTTTATATTAGTTATTATTGGCTCGTTTGTTTTATATCTATGATGTTTATTATTATATTTTATTTGATACACTGTGAGATATGTGATAAGCACTGAGATGTTTTTATTTCTTTTCAACTCTTGATAATCATCCTACATCGATCGAGCACTGCAACACCGCACATATGCATATTGGGTGCCAGAGGTGTAGGGTGGTCGTTACATTTGGTATTAGAGCTCAGGTTGGCTTCTCGAAAACTCCATGGTAGAGCTATGAACTGGTGGAATTCCATCAAAGTTGCTATCATCGAGGATCAGTTTACTTTGGAAAGATCAAAACCTGATTCGAGAAGAAGTTCATTCTGATTGCTCAGAAGATGTGTTATTTAGAAAATTTGCTGATTTGAAGTAGGGAGACATGTTTGTCTTCGAATATATTGTTGAGTTCGACGTCTTATCGAAATATGGGATATTTTTCATTGATACTTCCTTAAAGAAGAATAAGAAACTAATTATGGGATCGGATGACTACTTGGGTGAGAAGCTTGTGTGGCACATCGACGAGCCGTTTAAGAAGTGGTTGAGAAAGCCCTTTGACTTGAGAGATTGTACCCTAACCCAATTCTGCCGTTGATATTAAGGAAGATACAAAACTAGCATGGCGGTGGAGGCAAGAAAAAATGGAAAGGTAAATGGAAGCGGTTTCAAGGGAAGACCGCTCAAAAGAAGGCAAGGTTGGATCTTATCTAATATGGTTATGGAGATAAGGGCCACTTGATTAGAGACTGCATGTATGATAAAAAGAAATGCTATAACAAAAGAAAGTTCAGACATATGTAGAAGAATTGCCCTGAACCAGTGTAGCGGAGGCAATTGGTGAAGGCATATGCTTTAGATATCGTCCTGACTACGTCGAGTGGTCCCTCGACGATGGAGAAGGGGAAGGGTATCACTGTTCAAGGTATACTTTCTATATATGGTGTTTCCATATGTGTTTTTTACGATATTAGGGATTTACATTCCTTATATCTAGTACATGGTAGATAAATTGGGATTGAGACCCGAAATAGTTACCAACCTTTAGTGGCGAGGAACCATGTTGGAGGCCCTACTAGTCCTTGCATGGTTTACCATGGTTTGGTCTTACCGAGTAATAGATGCTTTTTTGTTTGTGATTGCTTTATTTAGAATTTCGTTGGGTTTGGGATTATCTTAGGAATGGATTGGCTGAGGAAGTTTACGATAGTTGTGGACTGTGAGAAGCTATTGGTGATGACTGGGGCTGAGATGGGGTGGAAGGGAGTAATTGGCTACTTACTGATGGATGGGCTTATGGTTGCTTTCTATACGCTCAAGCTCCCACATGGTGAGTTGTCATATGTGCCAACCATTAGAGAGTATCCAGATATATTTGAAGAGTTGGTCAGAATATCATATTCTAAGAGAATGAGTTCTGCATAGACTTAGTAAAGGATGACCAATTGTTATGCCTTTGATGCATATGACACCTAAAGAGTAGACGGAATTAGAGGTGCAAGTGAATGACCTATTAAGAGAGGATTTATTCATAGGAGTATATCTGAATGGGTCACAGCTGTGGTGTTTTCCACTAAGGAGGATGGCTTCTGAGGTTGTGTGTAGATTATCATGATCTGAATGAGGTCGCAAGGAAGAAAAAGTATCCATTCCCGCATATTAATGACTTGTTCGATCAGATCCATGGTGCGAAAGTTTTCTCTCGGTTGGATTTGGTGATGGGGTTTCACCAGTTGAGAGTGGCCACGGAGAGTGTGCCGATTATTGCATTTCGTATGTCGCCTTGTTTCTATAAGTGGTTGGTTATGCCATTCGGGCTAACCAATGCTCTAACATACTTTATTGATCTCCTGAATCGTGTCTTTAGGGATCATGTAAACAAGTTCATGCTTGTATTCATGGATGATATTCTATTTGTTAGGACAGAGGAGGAACACAAGACGCATTTGAGGATTGTGCTTGAAGTGTTGAAGAAGTACAAGTTGAAAGTAAAGTTTTTGAAGTGTCACTCCAGAAGGAGGGAAGTTAGATTCTTAGGTCATGTCGTCTCTAAGCAGGGCATCGCAATAGACCCTGTAAAGGTGGCAACAGTTCAAGATTAGAACCAACCCAAGAATACTGCTGATGTGAGAAGCTTCCTAGGTTAGCGGGATACTATAGACGTTTTATCAAGGATTCTCGATGATAGTAGAGCCATTGACCAATTGACGAAGAATCAGACTTTTGTTTAGGACATGAAGTGCGAGCAATGTCGACTATTTCGAGTGGGAATGAGAAGATGATGGTACACGTCGATGCTTGTGTTATCAGACTGGTGCAACTCTGATGCAAGGAGGTAAGGTTCTAAGCAATCGACGGTTGAATTAGCATGAGAGGAAGTCTCTGACCCACGATTTGAAGTTGGCGGCGATAATATTCTCTTTGAAGATTTTAAGGCACTACCTATTAGGGGAGAGGTTTGAGCTGTTCACCGACCGTAAGTCATTAAAGTACTTCTTCTCCTAGAAGGATCTTAACCTTCACCGGTAGCAATGGTTGGAATTCTTGGACTTCTATGACTTTAATATTTCCTATATGTCCAATAAGGGAAATGCAGTCGTTGATGAATTAAGTATAAGACATGCTAGTTTGGGAGTAATGTTCCAAGAATAGAGGCAATTGGAGTATACTGCGGGCTATGACTTCAGACTTCATTACGAATTAGAGCTATAGATGTTGGCAAGCTTGATGATCGAACCTACTTTGATCGAGTAGATCGGTACTAATCAAAGATGAGATACTAGACTAGCAAACATCATGGCGAAAATAGAAGGAGTAGAGTCTAAGAAGATAAAATAGTATGGACTTAACCAAGATGGTTAGCTCCATAAGGAGTGGAGATTATTTTTTCCTGACATTGGTGGATTACAAGATGAGGTTCTACGAGAGTTCCATCACTCTAGATTGATTATACATCCTGATGATAATAAGATATACTGTGATATAAAGCAGATAGAATGTTGAATCCACAAAGGTAGGTTCTAGGAAGCATGATCCGTGGATAGAATGTTGAATGGTTCTATCATGGAAAGAAAGAAATACGGAATGGTTCCTTGATGATAAATGGAAACTAGACAGAGCAAGGAAATGGCTCAGGTACGTATGCTAAGGGATCATTGATACTCAGAGTATTTTCTGATGTACTTGAAAGAAGAGGTATTGTAACACTCATTGGGTACTTGGAATGGCTACCCCAGATCAGTGGAATGGATCGGTATACCCTGGATTGGTGGAATGGATTTAGTGTCAGCTTTGGGCTACAAGCGAGTACATTGCAAATCGAGATTTTTCACTTAATCCATAGAAGAGGAGTGGTGATATGATTTATTATATATCAAGGGCATATTAAGCGATGGTGAGGATTGTCTGATGGATGCTATGTTTTCTTTGGTTGTTCTTCTCGTAGTCTTTCGCTTTGGGCATGTCATGAGACGTAGGTATTATGGACGCGAATACTTGGACTTCCATCGTTGCACTTAGGATGTAGTACACCTTTACGATGTTTGTAGAGTAGCGTATTATGTTCATTATGTGCCAATTCCTTAATTGTAGGGATATGTCAAGTATGGTTCATATATCCTTGTTCCTTACTATATCGACTTGTATAGTATTTTGAGATTTCTTATCGCTTACACCAGACTGTTGTCTGATTCGAGGTCTTATGTTTTTATTCTTATTATCTTATATACTCTTAAATGAGTAGACTAGAAAGTAGATCTAGGTAGTACGCGATGGCAGTGTAGTGGACGAGCATAATGGAGCTTTCTAGTATTATATATGGATACTTATGCTCATTTCGCTTTGTGACATTATGGAGCCTAGACAGTGGTCGTCTATTATACATATTAGAGATTGTTTGAGTTTATTACTGGTTGTATAAACTCTATTACCATCTTGTGTAACTTTGTGAACCTATCTACTCTGATATTTGTGGTTCATTTTAGTTTTTACTGTCTCGTCTGTTTTATGTATGTGATATTTATTATCATATTTTATTTGATGCGCTGAGAGCTTTTCAACCATTGACAATCGCCCTACACTGATCAGGCACCACACCAGCACATCTATATATATAAATAAATAAACATTGGGCGTTGGAGGCATATGGCGGTCGTCACACAATCCTAATAGAGCCTAGTTAATGCTCAAAACAATTTTTTTCCAATCAATAGGCAGAAACCTTCTCCTCAATCAAATCACCAAATTCATAGCATTAGTTTCCATAAGTTTCATGCATCGTATTCTACTTATTAACTCCATTGATATACAACTACCACCTTGGAAGAAAAAGCTTTTTGAATTGCAATCACATAAAATTCCAATTGTTTGGCTGCAAATTCTTCCTCAAGCCAGTTCGGATATATTTTCTTATGGGTCGTTTTAATTGTTTCAATAGTTATGGTAGTAATGATCCAAATGATTTTAGTAGATTTTTATCCCTTGCACATCGACTCTCATAGAGATGCAAAAAAATTCATCTGTCATTGGAGTTTACGACCCCTAAAACTAGATTTAATGGTATACTGCTTGTTTTTGGTAGGCTGGCATAATTTTAATTTTGTTATTTGGAAAAGTTGGTATATGCAAAAAAATATTGCTTTGCATCTCTGCGAGCATCAATGTTAAAAACATGGTTTACTTCTTGATGTATTACTATGTGATGTTTACCCAATCAACAATCATGAATCCTACAACCAAAGACGATGGATGGATACCATGTAACAACCCTAATTTTAATTAACATTACTTAGGAGATTTACTTGGATAAACAAAATAAATAATGTAAAATGGTAAGAAGATTGAGATTTGATAATTACTGGTCAAGCCTAATTAATGAACTAATGGAATTAATTAGAATATTAATAAAAAGGAGAATATGATAGGGGAAAAAAATTAGGAAAATAGCATATTTCCTTAACTTACACCTTCCTATTCTCATTTCTCCCTCATTTTCATCTACACAAACAAAAGATAAGAGGTAGTTCGGCTATTAACAAGGGTTTTAAAGGATGTAAAGCTAGGGAAACAAGATCAAAGCTTAGGGGAATCAAATAAAATTCAAATCTCAACCTTCCTTGGCCATTCAAGATGAATAATAGTTATGCATCTCTTGTTCAAGTATTATTTTCGGTTTTAAGCATAAATCCATCTTTTGCTTATATTATGCCATGCTATGATAGTTTGAACGATTATATGCTTATTGATGAATTTATGGAATTTATTTATGTAATTAAGTGATATGTTTGAGTTAGAAAGCCTATCATATTGCACCCAAATGACTTGAGATTTTGATATAATGTTAGAAACATTATTTTGGAAGTGGGTCTTAATTTCATAATTTTCGGATTTAATGAGAATATTTGGTGAATTTCCTAAGGTTGAAAAATGGTTTACTCCGGGTTTTATTATTGAAAATAATTAAATTATGTTTTTGGTCTCGAAATTTTTCTATGTTAAATGATATAATAAATTGGATTTATTATGTTTTTTGGGGATTTTTCCTATGATTTTATATAAATTTGTTAGGCTAGAAATGCTTAATATTTGTATTAAAACATTAATATAAGATAATTTTTTGCAGCTATGTTCGAGAATAATAAATCTACCCTACGGTAGTTTTCTGGCAAAAGATTTTAATAAAGAAGTTTGTTATCCAATAGTATTTTGACAAATACAAGGAGTTGGTGGAAATAAATTACTTTGAAGAGCAAAATTGTAGTTTTTAAGTTATTTACGGCATTGCCACTTCGAAGTAATTGTCGTCGAAGTCCATGATGCTGTCGTTATGCGTTGCCGACCTTAGAATGCATATGATATTATTCTAGATGATATGGAATGAATTCAGGAAAGTTGGAGTCGACTTAGGCATAAATACCGTCGACATCATGAGCTTCGAAGAGAATGACGTTGCTTGCTTCCCTCAAACACTTTAACTATGCCGCTTTTATCCTTGCCGACGTCAATGAAAGCAATGCTACTTATTTTTATTAAGGGCACCGACTCTATTTGTTTTGAAGTGGTTTATAGCAGTAATAATGATGCCGCATGTTTTAAACATTTTGACTTCGACTCTATTGGCAACTATGCCACTATTAATGACTTTGGATATATAGTGTCGTTTGTTATAACTTCGACTTTATTGGTTGTCGAATTTAATCCTTAATGTCTGTTTTCAAAGGAGGCTATGTTGTCGTGTTTTATCACTTCGGCACTAACGACACTGCTTATATTCTTTAAGGCATTTACGTCGAGACGCATCAATACCATCGAGTTTCTTTTAAGGTTTTGTAATATGATATACAAAGCGGTGGACTTTGACTATTTAACCTACTTTTATATGGAAGAGGGATGAAGACCCTTATTGGCGATGAGGTCGCCAAGCTTTATCACTGTATAAAGTTTATTGTTTTGGTCTTACGGCCTAAGTGCTAAGGAGCGAAGACCTACAATTGACTTTGAATTTCATCAATACTGTTTTGGAAAAGCATATATCATGGCATAATTATTTTGGATAAAGTAAAAGTTATATTTTCCTTGTTTTGAAAGTATGATTTTAAGGATTAAGTCATTTATCAAGAAAATGTTTTCAAGGAAACAAAAAAGGGTATTTAGCCCAAAATTTTAATAAAGAAATTATTGTTCTTATCACTTTCGATAATGATAGAATGGATTGACCCAGAGATTAGAAATCCAAATGGGACAGATGTAGGGTAGCACCCTATACTTCATCTATTAGCCCTAGCTAATATTAGTTCAAAATTCCAGTGTGTAGAGCTTTGTCAAAAGTAAGATTAAAAGTAGATGTATGCACAGAAATGAATACATAAAGATAAGATAGGTTATAGGTTGGCCTACAAAACCTTTAGGTTCATAATAAGCCTAACAAAACTATGAAATTGACGGATAGTCAGGTAAAACTAGGATAAGTGTGTTTGAACAAATCGTCCAGTTTTCTTCTAATAGTCAATTAGAAAATTTGGTATATTTGGTAGACCCGAGTCAGCCATGTAGATTGGTGGTTACTCTGTGAAAACTAAACATTGAGACAAATAGTTCATTGATTTGACGGATACACGATTACCCATGCAGCATGCATGCACATTATTATTTATATTTTTATTATAACCTGCTTGGTTGTAGGACTTTGATTTGTAAAAGATATACTTTTAAGGGATATGGAGGAGAGAGAAACCCAATCCACTCATTGGCATGGTCTTGCTGAATATCAATAAAACCGAGATGGCATATTATTATTCACACCAAGCTTTTAGTCTGACTTAAAGTTTATGTTTTCTCTCAAACTCTTGGGTGCTCAAAATTTGATTTGAGTAGGTCGGGAGTAAAGACTTTACAGGTTAAATAGGTTTTGCCGAATAAAGCTTCCGGAGACGTGCAACATGCAAAATTAGCAATATAGGAGACTAATTACTATTATCCACTATGTTATGACAATCGTTGTATAAGTGTATTAACAGTAGATGTTTCTGTCTATTTACTAACTCTGGTCGACCAAAAGGACATCTTTATATGTCGTTATTGAAGTATTTTGTAATAATTATATTTTATTTGAACCTGGGCAACGTTTGGGATTATGTAACGAATATGGAATATTATTTGTGAAATGAAATGTGGAAGTTTACTTTGAAATTGTATTTAAAATTATTTCATATTCTTGTGCTTATGATATTATGGATATCATTTACATGACTGCATTTTGTCATCGAAAATTAGTACTTTAGATGACTGCACCATCTGTAACATTTAGTTTCGGACCTCAAAATAGGGGATTGTATATAGCATATCCCCACAAAAGTATATGAGCTCCATTATGTAGAAAATCCTTCTACTGCATGCCCAAATGCTGAAAGCACCAATGATGTAAGAAAATTTCAACCATAATGTAACAAGTAACATCCACGCATGGAAGTTCATTCTTCCCAACAATAGTCTCACAATTAGAATTAATGTGATCGCCTCAAAAGTGCACTAAAATCACCCTTCGGTACATTCCATTAAATGAAGTTTCCTCGGATAGTAAGTAGCTTTGGCTAAGGACAAAGCCAGGTTATCCCAAAATGGTAACAGTCTAAATGTCTTTAATGAAACAAAGAATGAGTTTGACAATAAGAACCAACACAAACTCCACCGAATCACAGCGGAGTGTTTTCATTTCAATCGCAAGCTTTTATGAAAAATTTACGTGATGAGATTGCTGATCTTCTCTAGTTTCCTCTTTGTACTTATTATTAATTACCAACAAATGAGTGTATCAATAATTTTTGACTCCTTATAGTAAACATTTCATGTGTACCCATCATAAGCACTTCAAAAGAATAAATTATAAACAAAGGTAGGGGTAGTTTTGTCAAAATAAAAATAATTTAAATAAACCAATATTATATTCAGCAAATAATTAAAAAATATCTCTTGCCAAAGATTGCTAGCTCAACTGGTTAGAGGTATGCTATAAACACAGGTTGTGGAGGTCATGAGTTCGAACCTCTAAGACATCAAAATGAGTGTTTTACTTGAATAAATTACCACTCTTACTGTTAAAAAAATTAAACAATATTTTTTTTATTCAGCTTTCAACATTCAACATCAGCCTTTCAGATAAATGGAGCCTAAAATAGAAACAATTTTCTCTATACATTTGTACAAAGTATCGTTGATTTAGCTTTGCTTTGCCCAAATGGTTGAACCCTAGATTTTGAAATCAAATAAGTTATATATTTTTAAGTGGAAATTAAGATCCACCGCTTATTTTCAAGTATTATTCCTAAATACCCTTCTCAAAAACATTTTTTAAATTACACTTCTGTTTTTATTTTCGGTAAAAGAATTTTATTTTAGAAAATTAAATCCGAACTTCAGTCGCATGTTTTTTACGATCAAAACTTTTTTTTAATTCTTTTTGAAAAAGTGCAACTATTTGCATGTTTTTATGCAAACATATGTAATCAATTAACTTCGTGAAACTTCATATGTTGAAACTTAAAAACAAACTTTTATTTTTTAACTTGTTTTTTAGGAGGAGCAACTATATATTTTCAAACTTAAAAGAGGGCTGCTACAAAAGTTCTCTTTTTGATGTGTATTACTATTTACACTCATCTAAACATTTGTTAACGCCACTTAAAAAATGAACAAAATTAAATCATAAAGCTTACTTTAGAAACCCATAAAAGAGGATTTGGAAGTAAACTTGCTCAGTTATGTGTAACCAAGCAACGTAGAAATCAAATGAGATCTCATCTCAACATAACTATTTTCAGTCTTATCAGTCATTAATGCCAGAAGAAATTGAGATGAATAACATAAGTAAAAAAAACACTGTATCAACTTCAGATTAGAAGCCGATGAGTTAAGATATTCAGTTATATTTAGAATATGCATGTAAAACAATGTTTTTCTAATCTCATAAATGTTATAGGAAAATGATAGTAATAATTAATTATATCATACTGTTTTTTTTACAATTGATCACATTGTTTCCATTTGTTTTCTTATTGAAACAAAAAAAACAATAATTAAATATTTTTGTTGAAGTAGAAACGAAGATCTGTTTTCTATATTCTATCTTAGCATCACATCAAGCTTCAAATTATTTTTGTTATGTTAATTTGGTTAGGCTTGCATAGGTTAAAAGAAAAAAAATAGTATAACAGTTTAGTCGCTATTAAATTAGTTGGATTCAAATGTGTTTATGAAGCACTAGCTGGAAAAAAAAGATTAGCTGTGAAGAAATTGGATGGAGTATTTTTGAAAAAAAATGTGTAATTATGTTTTTTATGGATTTGAGAAAATAATAAGAAGTTATGAAATAGTAAATCATTTGAGAACTAAAAATGAGTGTTGCTATCAATTCCCTAATTTTCTTTGAAAATTGCCGATATATTTTTTTTGCTTCAATCGACAGCTTGCTGACCGTCATTCATTAGGGTCGCAAATTGCTCCCGAATGTAATGAAGAAATTAAAATTTTCTTCGTTGCAGTTGGCAACAATTTGTCGATCGTAGTGAACGAAGGATGGCAACTTGCTGTCGATTGAAATCAACAAATATTTTGAGTAATTTTGAGTGGAAAATTTAGGTGGACAGCAGCACTTGTTGAAAATGGTGACAAATATGTTTACAATATTTCATGGCACCTACAACTTACGTGCATGTAAAAAATTCTTCTACATATTTAAATTCTTTTGTAGTTTTGATAAATATAAATTGAAAAATATAAACAAAAAATTATAACTTTTTTATTGGAATAGAGTCTTGAACTTGTAGTTAAATTTAAAAAATTTCATTTGAAAATAGATATTAATGTTTGTTTTTTGTAGGATTCGAACTCCTAACCTCTTGTTTGCGTAGAACCGTATTTTTTGAAAGTTTGCTGTCGGACCAAAAAATTGTGTTCCGACTATTAATAAAAAAATGTGGGGTTGTCTTTAGTGTGGTTTCAAAATGTTGAAAAAACTGTGTGAATACAACTTATGTTTACATAATTACTTCACCAATAATCTCTTCCTTGTCACCATCCAAAACTCTCAAATTTCCTTCTCCAGCAATCACATTGAACTCACGTAACCCGCATCGATGTCAATTCTCCTACCATGCGAAGAAAACGGCGACATTTATGGCCATGGATGATCCCAAGTCTATGATTCCTCAGTATGTCAATTTCGATGTCTGGTATATGGATTTGATTGCTGTCGTCGAGCTTACTGATTATGGCCTTGTTCTTTGGCACCATGGATGGTTATGCTATTCTGCAAGCAATTTAGGCAACTTTCAACTCTAGGTGCTTTAATTTAAAGTGTATATGGTAAAATTAGGGTTGATTTAAATCAAATTGATAAATTATCAATGCTATAATATGAATACCCAGTTCAGTTTTGAAGCACGTAAGCCTTCTTGAATTTTGACAGAAACAATCTCTAAATTAATATTACTAGTGCGGTACAGTTCAAGAGCGCAGAAGCCCCTTGAAATTTAAACTGAAGGGTTGCATGTTTTATTTCTTTCATTTTTCTCTGCTTTTCCTCCATAATGTCTTCTTTCCGTTTTTCGGCAATTGGCCTAGTTCATCTTTATCTAACCTAAATCACCTTTCCTAATTTCTTAACACCTTTAACCAAATCGCCTGAATTAGTGAATTTACTTCGTTCCCCTCCATTTTTTCCTGCCAACCGTAATCTAGAGATGACCAAACGTTGTCGACCTACTTCTTCCAAAACGACCGATCTTTCTCCACCGTAGTGGCGAACTGCTGTCTCTAGGTCTGCCTTCATCACCCCTTCATCGACGATAACCTTCTTTCCTCAAAAAACCTGGCAGGTTGTTGCCTACGTGTCGATAGGTCATCATAGGAGCTCCCAGCCAAATTGATTTTCGATTTTACCTCGCAGCCGCCTTCTTCATGAGGTATTTCGCTCTTCCAGATATTACGTGGTTGATAAAGCAGGCGCGGTGCATAGCCGACTAGCTGTCAAAGGTTAACACCCTCTAGTTAATGCTGAAATCGTCGCACAAGGTATGCCAACATTCGTAGATTTCATGTTGTTTCACCCCAATCCGTTGAAAGGTTCAATTTAATGCAGATTCAAACCATTTCACTGGGCGATAGAAATTTGAAACTGTTGTTGGTCTTCTATTCACAACCCGGTTTAGTGCACTTATGAGAAAAAAAGGTTGATGATACTAGGTACACTTCCCAGAGAATAGTTAGAAGTGAAATACCAATGCGGTAGCTAGATTGAGAAGGTATAGATTTGGCTTGAATCAAATTAACTTAAATACATGCATAGGCTAATTTAACTTCTCTTTGCATTCAGCCATACGAGTAAAGACTGATTCTAATGTTACTTAATATAGGTGTAATCATCAAATCATGTAGATACTGAAAGATATACAAGTTTCAAACTATTTTTTTAATGTAAGTTTGATAACCGAATGAAATCTGAATCAATATTTATGCTTTTGATATTATTCTGCATCATCTTGAATTGTAGGGCCATTAGGCTATTAGGATGATGGAACATTGGCATCAATGTCAGATTTCAATGAAACTTGATAAATGAAAGAAGTCCCATGAATGGAAAAGTCAGACAGCATTTTGAGGTAGGTATATGATTATTTTTACTATTCATGTGATTTAATTATTGTACATGCATTTTGCATTGATTTTTTATAACGGGTCAGATTGATCGAGTTCTTAATACCGTTTATGCATGAAAACACAGGGGTATACCCTATATAATGTTTTCTTTAGTTTATTTCTTCATGAAAACATCGTCAAAATTGTTTTTACCTTGAGCAGGAATATTCTTTTTCTAAGATAACCTTTACCCACAAATTTTGGAGCTAAAGTTTGAACCACATATGAAATAACCGAATCATATTATTCATTAGGGCTCATTTAGATAATTATGACATCTAAGTCAATTAAATGTGGATCGTATAAAGTTTATTATTGTAATTTGTCCCTTTATAAATGAATCAGACTATTCTTTGAATTATGATTAAATGTTAAAATTATGGTCCGGTGACTGATTATAGCAATCATTTAACATGAGTTTTATATGTATTAGTTTATTTAATAATTCCTTTTTATTTGCAGAAATGATAAGGTATCAAATTTTGACAAGAATGTTACATATTTTGAATTCTTTCCATGGATATCAACTTCCTCTCACATTTGGTTAGCAGGTAATTATTTCTTCCATTTTTTCCCTAAATTTTTTCTTCTTTCTCTAATATTGATTGAAACTGATGCGAAGAGTTTGCCACTATTAAGCGTTTGTTGAGTCGATCGACTCAAACAATTACAAGTTATCTGCATTACACTTTTCATTTGTGAATTTATATCGTATCTTCATATGGAGACGTAGGTATAGTGTTTGAAGTTGAAAAAAGATGGTTTTATTTTAAATTAACTCTTTCTAGGTAAAAATCATGTTGAAAGTCCTCTTCGAATCCAACAAATTTTGTTCTATCATAAATAAAAGTCAAATACTTATTGCCAATGTTTGTATCATTCTTCTTATTGTTTATGACATTTTGATATGTCATTACTCATAAAAAAGAAATTAAAGGTTGACTTAATAACATTAAGTGGTTAATTTGGATACCTCTAGACAGGCCCGACCCAAGGGCAAGGCCCGTGAGGCTTTTCAATTAGGCAACCCCCTTTAATGGGGCAATGTGAAGGGGGAGAAGAATTTTGTTCAAGGCTATAATATGTCTAGTAAAGAAAATAGTTTGGCTGGGTGGTTAATTTGTTGACAATAGAGTAAAATGGCTCAGGTTCAATCCTCGTGGTGCTCTCATTTTTACATTATTCTTCTCGGCCTTTTACTATTTTGCATTTTTCTTCTAGGATTTTTACTTGAACTAGGGCAACCTAGCCCATTGGGCTGGCCCTGCTTCTAGACATGTAATTCTTTTTTGGTTGTTTTAGTACGACCACCTGGCTGTTTGTGCATTAGGAAAACTAATGGAAAATTATTCTAAAATGATTACCATTATGATTGCTATTTCAAGAGTAAACAAATACGTCAATTTTTAAGGCATTTGTACAAACTAGGTAAATGATTTTATTATGATGTCTGAGTGAGTTTTCACATGTAGATCTACCATAACCTTCCAATTTTTAACATTCTCGCAATTCCTTTATCTTTTTATAATGCAAGGCAAATGTAACTTTGATTTTTCCTAACGTGATTCCATTCATTGAATTATATGTAGGCTTATTTTATGTGTGTGTATAGACACAAATATACAATATACACATGTCTATGTATATATATACATATATTTATGCACACACATAGATGACTGTTCAATGACATGCATCTTTTGGATCTCCTCTAAGACCATCCCTATTGTATTTTGAGCAATACTTCTCGAATGCAATGAAATTAAATGTGTTTTTATATATCGCATTTAAGACCATCTCCATAATATTTGGAATCATTTGAGTATCTCTATCATCATAAAATTGGTACTTCTAATCAAAGATTAAAATATACATGTTAACGGTTAATATTGATATAATTTTGAATAGGTTACAAGACTTGAAATGTTCTCATTTTTTGTATACATGTTACTCATATTGTAGATTAAAGATCCAACTTTTTATATAGCATTTTAGATATTGTAACTGAAATTACGATAAGGGGCTAAAGTGTTACAATAAAAGAGAGAGTGTTATGGAACCTTTCTTATGTGCACACACATGCACGCGCGCGCACGCAGGGGAGGAGCCACTTTAGTCCTAGCCTGGGCAAGTGACCCTTCCAGGAAAGTCAATAGCGAAAAAAAACAGAAAAAAAAAACCAATACAACTTGCGATCTAAAATCGAAAACCCTAACTCCTCCGCAAGGACCGCAACAAGCGTTGTAGCCTCCGCAACTCGTCGCTGTAGCCTCCGCAACAGGTGCAACTGTAAGTTCTCCGTAACTCCTCCGCAACTCCTCCATAGGACCACAACCCACCGACCGCAATAGACGCAAGTTCGCAACTCCTCCGTGTCGTTGTCGTCTCCTCCACCAATCAGCCTCCTTCGCATCAAAGTCGAAATGGGTGGTGAGCGATTTTGATTTAATGAATTTGCTTAATTCGACTACTTAGATTCAGGATTGAATCGATTGATTGAATTCGACTAATTCGACTACTTATATTCACATACTAAAACAGAATTTGCTGTAGGATTGTATCCGTTACTGGCACTGCTAAACCTCACTTTGTTCCTTTATAAATTATTGCTAACCTTCATATCTAACTTTTTTTTAATGAACCCAAATGAGAGAGGCGGTCAAAATTTTGAGAAGATCCAAAAAAAAAAACTGCAGTTTTTGTATTTGCGGTAGACAATTGCAGTTTTTAAATTTGCTGTAGACAATTGCAGTTCTTGTATTAATGAAAATATTTTTTTTTTATCTTAGATATGCGGAGATATTTTAAAAGAACCATTGAAGATATTTCCACCAAAGTTGGAGCTTCTGCACCTTTTAATAACACGGTGAATGATGATAATCAAAACAAAATTATTCCAAACTTGGTAACTCGAAGTCGTATTCAAGTTGATTTATCGAATCTTCCATCTGATCCTAGTCTACGACATCAAATTTTGGACTACGATCCAAATGACCAAGATATAGTTAGAAGAGCATATTTACAAAATGGCCCTTGTCAGCCTTCTTTGCAAATATTTCCACAAAAAATAATTGGTGGAAGGGTTAGACGTTTCAGTCAATCATGGTTTACCGATTATAAGAATTGGTTGGAGTATAGTGTGAAAGAAGATGTAGTATATTGTTTACTATCCTACTTATTTCGTCCCCAATCGATAAGTAGAAATACAAGCGATGCATTTATTCGAGGCGGGTTTAGAAATTGGAAACATAATCAAAGGCTTCGAGAACATTCTAATTCAGATGTTCATAAAGCAGCATATAAAAAGGCTGAGAATTTAATGAACCAAAATCAACATATTGCAATGGTAATTGAGTGACAATCAACTGAAAGCAAAATTAATTACCGACATCGATTAAATTCAAGTCTTGTGTGCATTCGATATCTGTTACATCAAGGTCTGCCTTTTCGCAGTCACGATGAATCCGAAGAATCAATGAATAAATGAAATTTTCTTGAACTTCTGCATTGGCTTGCTCATGAAAAGCCTTCGGTTGATGCCGTTGTTTTGAAAAATGCACCACTAAATAATAAGATGACATCGCCTGAAATTCAAAAGGATATTGTCAACTGTATTGCGGTGGAAATTATAGATGTTATCCTACAACATTTACATCTTTCTGGAGGACTATTTGCACTATTAATTGACGAAGCTCTTGATACATTAATTAAAGAGAAAATGGCAACTGTTTTGCGATTTGTGGATGAGACAGGAAGTGTTATCGAGAGATTTGTAGGCATGGTACATTTTCTAACACAACATCAATTTCTCTAAAAACATCACTTGATGCTTTTTTTAGCAAACATAAATTGAGCATGTCAAAGTTACGAGGCCAAGGTTATGATGGTGCAAGTAATATGCAGGGTGCATTTAATGGTCTTAAAACACTTGTTCTACATGAGAATAAGTCTGCTTTCTATGTTCATTATTTTGCACATCAACTTCAATTAGCACTTGTTCGTGTCGCCAAAGATATAGACCACATTTCTGAGTTTTTTTACTTGGTTAATAATTTGGTAAACCTTGCTGGAGCATCATGCAAGCGTCGAGACATTCTTAGAGAAAAAGAAGCCAATATAATATTTAGTCAACTCAAAAGTGGTGAACTATCTAGTGGTCGAGGGTTAAATCAAGAGCATAGTTTGAAACAACCGGGGGACACACGATGGGGTTCACATTATGGTACACTAATCAATTTGATAGTTATGTTCCCTTCGGTTATTGTAACGACCCAAACTTCCAGACTCCAGGAAGTCACATCGTTAATAAGAAAGAAAGGGATAGAGAATAGAAAGAAAGAGCAGAAGAAAGAAACAACACATCAGAATCTAAACAGCGGAACGAATAAATTATATTAATAACATAAGTATTACATAGTATACAACACTAATCAGAGTACACAAATATACAACACATACTAGACAGTTATAAACACCTGTCTAGTATTTACAACATAATACAATACAGAGACAACACAGAACACACAGCGGAATACTATATAATTAACGCAGAAGCCTCCTGCTCCATTGCTCCTCCAATATTCGTCAAAGCTAACCTGAATCTCTTGGCTACTCGTAAAAATTTGAGTACCCAAGAGTTTATGAAAAAAAAAATAAACTCCGGGTCAGACATGGGTCTGGTGTGAGTAACAGGTTAAAGTTGCTTAACTTTCAAAAACCTTTTGAAAAGAAAGGTATCACGTAAGACTTCCCACACATAAACATGGAAAAGTTTTTACTTTACGCTAACCAAAACATTTGATAGGAAATCCAGTGATATTATAATAATGTCTAGGGTTTTCAAGTAAATAAGAAATAGCCGAAATTGTTACATCAATTAAATTCCAGCTACTAGCCACAAAAGTGGGTAATACAATCAAAACCGTTGGCACTTATTGGATTGTGGATTCCATACAATGGCAGGGCTACTGGGGTACCGCCCGTCACAGTACGTGGCCTAGATCAACGTACCGAGGATCACCCCCGACCCCCTGCAACACAAAGCCGGACCCATTCCTTACTGAATAGTTCCGAACAAGAACAACCTCGCAGTTGGCGTACGTTCCAACCGCCCACACAGCCGAATAAAAAGGGACCTCTAGATAGGGGAAAATCTTGCTCTCCAGTGGAAGCTACCCACGAAGCCTTGCTGCAACTCCCCTGTTTTAGCCATTCCCGGTTGATGAGGCTTGAGGCTACGATTACCTTTATAGGACACATCACTTAGAAGGCTCATCGTCCACCTGACGATGTTCTGAAAGCATTCAATCCATACAAGTTCGTTCCGGGTTCGAACGAAACCGAAGGCATTATCTCGTTACACTCGTTTTGGAATCACCCTCAGAGTTAACGACGATAACCCTTGCACTCTGAATCACCATCTCGAACCTATAAGCACTATTCCGTCAAACTCATTACGGAATCACCCACAGAGTTATACTGACGTATAGCCCTTACACCTCGAGTCTTCACTCGCTCCACTTGGATTAACGACCTAACGTTATTTGGAATCGATGTGGTTTTCGGATATCCAAATATGGAAACCCGATCCCGGTCTCATCGAAATCCAAAGCGTGTCTTTTAAGGCCAAGTTGTTTTAAAGTTTAAAACAATTCAATTATCTATATACACAGATAGATAAATCATAGATTCACAATAGGAAATCAATATCATCATCACACGGATAATCCATAATATCATTATCAAAGATAATCTATATCATCATCACAATGCAACCAATGCATCCATATCACTCAACCTTAATTATCATATATTTGAGATTCAAACCAGTCAAGGCAAACAACATTATCCAACCATATAAGCAATGATTTATAATCACACCACCTATAATTAATTTAAAATTAATTAAATTAACTACATCATTTTCTAATTAATTTAAAGTGAATTAAATTAATTACTCCATCAATATAAAACTTGCTTTCATAACTATTAATTAATTACAAATTAATTAATTAATCATCTTCCAATTAATCACCTTTGATTAATTATTCCTAATTACCTTTAAGTAATTATCCTTTATTTAATTTCACAAATTAATTATACTTATCCAAATTCAGTAATTAACCTTAATTACTTCACAAATTAATTAACTATAATTAATTCTTAATTAATTACATTAATTAATTACCTTTAATCACTTATTATTGATTAATTAATCTTAATTAATCAATCTTAATTACATCATTAATTATGTTAATTAATGATCTCTAATTATACTTAAATTAATTACCTTATTTAAATTAATTACATTGAGTAATTAATCCTAATTTAAACCATAATTGTTAATCACTCTTGATTAACTCTATTCAGTAATTAATTATTCTTAATTACTTTACCAAACAAATTAACTACTCCATAATTAATTATCTTAAATTAATTCTTTGATTAATTCACAAAGTAATTATACTTAATTTACTTCAATTATCAAATCACCTTCAATTAATTACATATAGTAATTACCCATCAATTACTTCTCTAAGTAATTACCCTTTATTTAATTACAATAAGTAATTATACTCCATAATCATTTAATGATTATTTTAAATTAATTAAACTGAATTAATTAACTTAATCTAATCAAATTAAACTCAATTAATTACAATAAGTAATTAATTTCCTTAATTACTTCCATAAGTAATTATACTTTATAATTTTACTCAAATGATTATCTTTAAATTAATTTATCTAATCAATTATTAAAATTAATCATATTAATTAATTATTAAATAATCTTTAGTTAGTGACCTTCATTAACTATTAAATAATTCATTAATTATTTTCTAAAATAATTAACTTATTTTAAATCATTATTAATTTCGAATTAATAAATCATTAATAACTCATCAGTTAACCCTTAATTATTTAAATAGGTAAGTGTTAATTAAAAACTTAATTAATCCATTATTAATTGATTAATTAATTATTAATCATTAATTAAAATCAAATCTTATTTAATTAATTATTCTTAAATTATATGTTAGTTATTCTAAGAATAATTAATCTTAAACCCTTAATTACTTTGACTGATTATTCATTTAATTAATTTATTAAATAAATAAATTATTCATTTAATTACCCTGATAATTAAATGAAATACAAATTATTAAATTATAATTTAACTTTAACAAGTTTAAAATCAAATTTCTCTTTTAAATTGAAAACATTTAAATTTTTCTTAATCATTCAAATTTGTTAAATACTTAAATTTATTAAACTTAAATTTATTTTGAAACGAAGATTCAAATCCAAATTTGAATCAAATTTAAACTTTGTTTAAATATTACTTAAATTTTCAATTTCCAAATTTAAATTCAAATATATTTAAAACATTTTTAAACAATAAATCCCTTTAAAATTATTTTAAACAAATTTAAATTTTACAATCTTCATCCATTTCCAGCTTAAGATTCAAATTAACTTGAATCCATAATTAAAAATTTAGATTTAAATTTCACTTTCAATCTTTTCTTTATACATAAAAATTCAGTTTTTAAATTTGAAACAAAACACGTTTCTAGTCATGAACAAAACAACTCGAGTTTCAATCCATTCGAGTCTAACATAATCAAACTCGAACAACACAAAAATGGACTCGAGTAAACTCAAACCATACTCGAGCAACTCGAGTATTCCTTTCAATCTGAAAATCACTTAACTAATCAGTCAGGTTTTAACTTTAATCCTGTATCAAACAAAAATACCCAGGCCTACAACAACAGTTTCCCCCAAGTCTCAAACCCCACAGCTTCGAGTCCCCAACCTCAATACTTCGAGCCACATACGAGTTGCCCCGAACAAAAACACAAGTACAATCTCCTTCCCAAACCCGCTGATACCCAAAATGTCGTGCACCTGCACCGACGCCACCATCACCTCCTACCACACGCGACCCCTTGCGCAAATCGGTAACCATCATTCAACCTTATTCCGACCATCATAGAACATGCCGAACCCCAAAATCAAAATCGAGAGTTCAAGCACAAAACTGCAACCATGTCGAATCTGGAAATTTGCCCCAAACTCCAAATTGTGATCATCAGAGAGTTAACGCCGTCGGCCACATCAACTTCAACACCTCATCTTCCTCCCGTTCAAATTAGAAAAGACTCGATCACCTATTCGAGTCGCGGTGATCAATTTACTGATCAACATTCAAAAACTAGGGCATAACAGCTTCAATCCCAAATTTCTACTGCTTCACTCCATAAATCCATTATCTTCCATTTTTTTTTAAAAACATGATCATTACTCCATCACTGAAACAACCCATGGCCACTCCAAATCTTCTAGAATGAAAATCCCAACCTAAAACCCCATTCCAGACAAACCAGTGATCCTTTCCCAAATTAAACTTATAATTTTTTTCTGAATTTAGTTTTAGAATTCAAAGTTTTAGTTTGTGTAATTATTTAATACCTTAAATCAAAGAATTCTAAATAGTTAAATTCTTAGTTATAAAAAAATAATGTTCTGTATTTTCTAAATTTACAGAATACATAAAATTTTCATATTAAATAAAATTTAAATTGTAACAAAGGTTAACAGCCATATTTTGATTTAAATGTTAAAACTTAACATTCATCAATTCAAATGGAGTGAATATTTTAAAGCAATTCTTGATTCAGTAACTTGAGTACAGAAAGATAATTCCATAGCAAACTGTACAACTACAAACTCATATATTATACCAGTAATAAGCTTTGAATATGGCATGCAACAGACTTGATTCTAGAAATAAACAAGCAACTAATTATTACTTAAGTTTAGTTAGAAAAAAAATTGTTACTCACTGATTTCCTGAGCAGAGCAACTTATTTTTAGAAAAGCTTGATCCTGAGTTCCTTTAAAACTGCAGCTTGTTTTTAATTTCCAAAACCTCCAGTTGCATCTTTATTTCTTTTGTAAACTCAAACTTTGATTTACTGCAATGCTTCTACTTTGAATCACATGCATGTTTCCAGAAATGAAATGCAGGCCTCCAGAAAGAAAATGCATGCAGTTGGATGTTGTTTCAAAACAGAAAAGGAGGGGGACTGCAGGCCTGTGTTTGAACTTTGTGGTTTGCATGCAAATTGGTTTTCAGGCATTGGAATTGAAGAGCTACAGGTTTTTATATGGTTTGCATAATGAATTTCAGGTTTACTTTGATTCCTGGTTTGTGAATGATTCAAATAACTTTGGGCTAGAGGAGATATTGGTTTCAGGCTTGTTTGTGAGGAGGACTACAGATTTTTTTACTTTGAACAAAAATTTATTTTGAAAGAAGATTGATCAAATATATTAAATTATAGATGTGATTTGAGGAAGATGATTTCAGATTTTTAGATCTGAGAATTTCTCTTAAGTTATGAAGAAGAATGGGGGAAAAGAAAATGAAGTGAGGAAAGAAGTGTTTAAGTATATTTTAAAAATAAAAGAAAAAGAAAATTAAGTAATACACTTGTTCTAAATCTTTAACATTTGTCACTTTAATTGCTTTACAACTTAACACATGTCTTTAAGGTGCTTTAAGGGATAACACATGTAAGAATATTTTAGTTTTTAATTTAAAATTTTCATAATACTTTAAAACCTTAATTTATTATTCTTATGTATATAAATGAATTTATCTCTTTTAAAATCAAAAAGAAATGAAAACAATCAAATTAAAAATATAGCTTATTCAAAAATATTAAAGAATTTATTCTACTAAATTTTAAAACATTAAATCCAAATTTTAAATTAATTTATCAAATCCAATTTTAAAAGTCAAGTTACACATATATGCATATATAACTCTTATTAAAATTAAAATAACAAATCTTATCTCTAACAAAATTTATTTATGTTTATAAAAACTAAGTATTCTCAATATCATTTGAAAATAACAAATTAAACAATTCTAAATAATTTATAAATGAGATTATAAATTACTTCTATTACTTGATAAATTAAAATTATTTGTAAATTGTATTTTAAATTCTTACATATAAATTCAAGCAATAATTTAAAAAGAAATTACAACTAAGCTTTTAATGTTAATATAATTTAAATCCATATTCAAGTTAATTAAATATAAATTTAAACAAATAAGGTTTTCCTTTAATATAAACTATATAATTATTTATTAAATTGTTTAGATCAATTAAATGTTAAATTTAAATCAAATTTTCAATTTTACCAAATATAAATATAAATAAAAATAAGTTGATTCATTTACTAAGTTCAAAATCAAAGTTTATCAATTACAATATATACAATTATATATATAAACAGAAAACAGTTTATTAGCTTTAAAAGATAAAATTTACTAATTTAAATATTTATTAAAAGAAGATTATCAGATCAATTCAAATTTTATTATCAAAATTTATCTAATCAAATTAATTTTTTAAACACAGATTATTAAATTTATATTCCCAAATTTCCGGGATATCACATTCCTTCCCCCTTAAAAGAATTTCGTCCCCGAAATTTAAAAGCAAAGGTAATTTAATAATCAGGGAATTAGGCTGAAAGAAAAACCTGAGAACACTTTTAGTCTGAAGGACAGAAGTTTTAAAATTTAGTCTGAAGGACAAAAAATGATATATTCATATAGCATTGCACATCCATAATGCTATATTCATATAGCATTATACAGCTGCTTGTTTATGTATGCAGAAACTTATAAAATTGTGTTGTATATAGCATTATAGATGTGTAATGCTATATGAATATAGCATTATGGATGTGTAATGCTATATGAATATATCATTTTTTGTCCTTCAGGCTAAATTTTAAAACTTCTGTCCTTCAGACTAAAAGTGTTCTCAGGTTTTTCCTTCAGCCTAATTCCCTCTTTAATAATCTATCCTAAGATTTTATTTTAAAACACAAGCATATATATCAAGCATATGCTAACAACCATAGCAACCAATTTACACAATCAAACAAATCTAATTATCCAGAAAATCCTGGATAAAATTTTCACGAGTTTCCCCGGTAAATATCGGGATACTCGCTATATAGAATCTAAACAATCAATACTATAAAGCTACAAAGCTCCTATACAACTAGATCTACAACACTAAACAGGATATCAGACTATAAACAAGTCTGACTCAACAATCACACCCTCCTGAACTGCTGGTTCCACAACCAGAAATAAATCATACACGTACTTCCTTAGAGATACGTGAAACTCATCGAATCCCAGTTATCCAAACTGGCAACTCAATCTTGAAAATCAACTCCAATCCTCACAAGAATACAGAAAAGTTCCAATACACCTCGGAGCTGACTTACCCGGTCTTACCCACTCTTATAGCTCCTTAGATCAGAGAAAACTTTTCCAAAATCAAATCTCCGTCTTAGGAATCCAAATTCTTCCGTCTCTTACCCACAGAACTCTTCTGATGATCCTGGGCTGCCTTCAACTCTACTGATCAGCTCAACCCTTGTTGATTCCTCTAGAAACAAACAGAACCAAAACTTCTCAACAGAATGATCTCCTCAAGATCAATTCCAAACCAAGAACACCAACTCTACTCCACAAATATCAGAAGATCAACCTACTTCTCCTATCCGGAAAAGATAAAACAAAAGCACTCCCAAACTGCTTCCGCTGCACACTCTGATCTGAAGCAGAAGAAAAACTTGAGCACAAACTGGATAACATATCTCAGATATATTGTCCAAGAGATCCATAAAAGTAAACTCAGATGCCCCGTATGATCCTTCTACTAAACTGAACCGCCAGTAGCACTCCTGGAATCCAGTCGATAAATAAACTCAGCCTCCAGGTGCGGACAGACTTCATATAGTTCAAGAGAACACTCGAACTATCGCAAGTCACTTTTGCGATCAACCAGTCCAATATCCAAAGAAAACTGTTCTCTCATTATTAATCAAAATAGTCTATGCTTAACTAGCCAACCCAACAAAGAAATGAATCTACCCGGCTGCTTCTGAACTCCTTCAGAAAAACTGCTAACCAGAAATCCTTCTTACCAGCACATAACACTCCGAGCTACACTGCTGACAACTACGCCAAAGACTTCCTAATCCAAAGCTCTTCGAGAAACTCGGGTCTCAAACCAGACAAAAACATCCTGCTGAACCCAACCACAACATCGAAGCAAACATACTTCCTAAACTTGTTCCAAAGAAAAATCTTTGGATACATCCATAGTCACTGCGTCTCATCGCGCAGTTACTACTCCCTGAGATATCAAAATACCATCATTCTCTTCTTCCAAACCGACAGATCCAAATTCTACTCATCCAATTTCAAAGATAGACTCTGACCCTTTACAGGTTACCTTCAGAGATAAATGAAATCCTTCATCACTACAAAGCTCATTCGAGACGGCATTAGGTCTACAGTCTCGACACACACACTCCCAACTTTAACACTCAAACTCCAACCATTGGTAGTCGTGTTACACACACTACTACCCCTTCTACCTTTATAACTTATATTGGAAAACCTGTATGGGTAACCCAACAGATAGGTAGAAATAAATATATCTATATATATTAAAATACAAATACGCTCTCTCAAGATAGACTCCACTCCAGAGCCCAGGTATTCACTCAACCTAATGCTCTGATACCACTGTAACGACCCAAACTTCCAGACTCCAGGAAGTCACATCGTTAATAAGAAAGAAAGGGATAGAGAGTAGAAAGAAAGAGAAGAAGAAAGAAACAACACATCAGAATCTAAACAGCGGAACGAATAAATTATATTAATAACATAAGTATTACATAGTATACAACACTAATCAGAGTACACAAATATACAACACATACTAGACAGTTATAAACACCTGTCTAGTATTTACAACATAATACAATCCAGAGACAACACAGAACACACAGCGGAATACTATATAATTAATGCAGAAGCCTCCTGCTCCATTGCTCCTTCAATATTCGTCAAAGCTAACCTGAATCTCTTGGCTACTCGTAAAAATTTGAGTACCCAAGAGTTTATGAAAAAAAAAAAAAACTCCGGGTCAGACATGGGTCTGGTGTGAGTAACAGGTTAAAGTTGCTTAACTTTCAAAAACCTTTTGAAAATAAAGGTATCACGTAAGACTTCCCACACATAAACATGGAAAAGTTTTTACCTTACGCTAACCAAAACATTTGATAGGAAATCCAGTGATATTATAATAGTGTCTAGGGTTTTCAAGTAAATAAGAAATAGCTGAAATTGTTACATCTATTAAATTCCAGCTACTAGCCACAAAAGTGGGTAATACAATCAAAATCGTTGGCACTTATTGGATTGTGGATTCCATACAATGGCAAGGCTACTGGGGTACCGCCCGTCACAGTACGTGGCCTAGATCAACGTACCGAGGATAACTCCCGACCCCCTGCAACACAAAGCCGGACCCATTCCTTACTGAATAGTTCTGAACAAGACAACCCCGCAGTTGGCGTACGTTCCAACCGCCCACACAGCCGAATAAAAAGGGACATCTAGACAGGGGAAAATCTTGCTCTCCAGTGGGAGCTACCCACGAAGCCTTGCTGCACCTCCCCTGTTTTAGCCATTCCCGGTTGATGAGGCTTGAGGCTACGATTACCTTTATAGGACACATCACTTAGAATGCTCATCGTCCACCTGACGATGTTCTAAAAGCATTCAATCCATACAAGTTCGTTCCGGGTTCGAACGAAACCGAAGGCATTATCTCGTTACACTCGTTTTGGAATCACCCTCAGAGTTAACGACGATAACCCTTGCACTCTGAATCACCATCTCGAACCTATAAGCACTATTCCGTCAAACTCATTACGGAATCACCCACAGAGTTATACCGACGTATAGCCCTTACACCTCGAGTCTTCACTCGCTCCACTTGGATTGACGACCTAACGTTATTTGGAATCGATGTGGTTTTCGGATATCCAAATATGGAAACCCGATCCCGGTCTCATCGAAATCCAAAGCGTGTCTTTTAAGGCCAAGTTGTTTTAAAGTTTAAAACAATTCAATTATCTATATACACAGATAGATAAATCATAGATTCACAATAGGAAATCAGTATCATCATCACACGGATAATCCATAATATCATTATCAAAGATAATCTATATCATCATCATAATGCAACCAATGCATCCATATCACTCAACCTTAATTATCTCATATTTGAGATTCAAACCTGTCAAGGCAAACAACATTATCCAACCATATAAGCAATGATTTATAATCACACCACCTATAATTAATTTAAAATTAATTAAATTAACTACATCATTTTCTAATTAATTTAAAGTGAATTAAATTAATTACTCCATCAATATAAATCTTGCTTTCATAACTATTAATTAATTACAAATTAATTAATTAATCATCTTCCAATTAATCACCTTTGATTAATTATTCCTAATTACCTTTAAGTGATTATCCTTTATTTAATTTCACAAATTAATTATACTTATCCAAATTCAGTAATTAACCTTAATTACTTCACAAATTAATTAACTATAATTAATTTCATTAATTCTTAATTAGTTACATTAATTAATTACCTTTAATCACTTATTATTGATTAATTAATCTTAATTAATCAATCTTAATTACATCATTAATTATGTTAATTAATGATCTCTAATTATACTTAAATTAATTACCTTATTTAAATTAATTACATTGAGTAATTAATCCTAATTTAAACCATAATTGTTAATCACTGTTGATTAACTCTATTCAGTAATTAATTATTCTTAATTACTTTACCAAACAAATTAACTACTCCATAATTAATTATCTCAAATTAATTCCTTGATTAATTCACAAAGTAATTATACTTAAATTACTTCAATTATCAAATCACGTTCAATTAATTACATATAGTAATTACCCATCAATTACTTCTCTGAGTAATTACCCTTTATTTAATTACAATAAGTAATTATACTCCATAATCATTTAATGATTATTTTAAATTAATTAAACTGAATAATTAACTTAATCTAATCAAATTAAACTCAATTAATTACAATAAGTAATTAATTTCCTTAATTACTTCCATAAGTAATTATACTTAATAATTTTACTCAAATGATTATCTTTAAATTAATTAATCTAAGCAATTATTAAAATTAATCATATTAATTAATTATTAAATAATCTTTAGTTAATGACCTTCATTAACTATTAAATAATTCATTAATTATTTTCTAAAATAATTAACTTATTTTAAATCATTATTAATTTCAAATTAATAAATCATTAATAACTCATTAGTTAACCCTTAATTATTTAAATAGGTAAGTGTTAATTAAAAACTTAATTAATCCATTATTAATTGATTAATTAATTATTAATCATTAATTAAAATCAAATCTTATTTAATTAATTATTCTTAAATTACAAGTTAATTATTCTAAGAATAATTAATCTTAAACCCTTAATTACTTTGAGTAATTATTAATTTCATTAATTTATTAAATAAATAAATTATTCATTTAATTACCCTGATAATTAAATGAAATACAAATTATTAAATTATAATTTAACTTTAACAAGTTTAAAATCAAATTTCTCTTTTAAATTGAAAACATTAAAAAATTTCTTAATCATTCAAATTTGTTAAATACTTAAATTTATAAAACTTAAATTTATTTTGAAACGAAGATTCAAATCCAAATTTGAATCAAATTTAAACTTTGTTTAAATATTACTTAAATTTTCAATTTCCAAATTTAAATTCAAATATATTTAAAACATTTTTAAACAATAAATCCCTTTATAATTATTTTAAACAAATTTAAAATTTTACAATCTTCATCCATTTCCAGCTTAAGATTCAAATTAACTTGAATCCATAATTAAAAATTTAGATTTAAATTTCACTTTCAATCTTTGCTTTATACATAAAAATTCAGTTTTTAAATTTGAAACAAAACACGTTTCCAGTCATGAACAAAACAACTCGAGTTTCAATCCATTCGAGTCTAACATAATCAAACTCGAACAACACAAAAATGGACTCGAGTAAACTCAAACCATACTCGATCAACTCGAGTATTCCTTTCAATCTGAAAATCACTTAACTAATCAGTCAGGTTTTAACTTTAATCCTGTATTAAACAAAAATACCCAGGCCTACAACAACAGTTTCCCCCAAGTCTCAAACCCCACATCTTCGAGTCCCCAACCTCAATACTTCGAGCCACACACGAGTCGCCCCGAACAAAAACACGAGTACAATCTCCTTCCCAAACCCGCTGATACCCAAAATGTCGTGCACCTGCACCGACGCCACCATCACCTCCTAACACACGCGACCCCTTGCGAAAATCGGTAACCATCATTCAACCTTATTCCGACCATCATACAACATGCCGAACCCCAAAATCAAAATCGAGAGTTCAAGCACAAAACTGCAACCATGTCGAATCTGGAAATTTGCCCCAAACTCCAAATTTCGATCATCAGAGAGTTAACGCCGCCGGCCACATCAACTTCAACACCTCATCTTTCTCCCGTTCAAATTAGAAAAGACTCGATCACCTATTCGAGTCGCGGTGATCAATTTACTGATCAACATTGAAAGACTAGGGCATAACAGCTTCAATCCCAAATTTCTACTGCTTCACTCCATAAATCCATTATCTTCCATTTTTTTTTAAAAAACATGACCATTACTCCATCACTGAAAAACCCAGGGCCCCTCCAAATCTTCTAGAATGAAAATCCCAACCTAAAACCCCATTCCAGACAAACCAGTGATCCTTTCCCAAATTAAACTAATAATTTTTTCTGAATTTAGTTTTAGAATTCAAAGTTTTAGTTTGTGTAATTATTTAATACCTTAAATCAAAGATTTCTAAATAATTAAATTCTTACATATAAAAAAATAATGTTCTGTATTTTCTAAATTTACAGAATACATAAAATTTTCATATTAAATAAAATTTAAATTGTAACAAAGGTTAACAGCCATATTTTGATTTAAATGTTAAAACTTAACATTCATCAATTCAAATGGAGTGAATATTTTAAAGCAATTCTTAATTCTGTAATTTGAGTACAGAAAGATAATTCCATAGCAAACTGTACAACTACAAACTCATATATTATACCAGTAATAAGCTTTGAATATGGCATGCAACAGACTTGATTCTAGAAATAAACAAGCAACTAATTATTACTTAAGTTTAGTTAGAAAAAAAATTGTTACTCACTGATTTCCTGAGCAGAGCAACTTATTTTTAGAAAAGCTTGATCCCGAGTTCTTTTAAAACTGCAGCTTTTTTTTAATTTCCAAAACCTCCAGTTGCATTTTTATTTCTTTTGTAAACTCAAACTTTGATTTACTGCAATGCTTCTACTCTGAATCACATGCATGTTTCCAGAAATGAAATGTAGGCCTCCAGAAAGAAAATGGATGCAGTTGGATGTTGTTTCAAAACAGAAAAGGAGGGGGACTGCAGGCCTGTATTTGAACTTTGTGGTTTGCATGCAAATTGTTTTTCAGGCATTGGAATTGAAGAGCTACAGGTTTTTATATGGTTTGCATAATGAATTTCAGGTTTACTTTGATTCCTGGTTTGTGAATGATTCAAATAACTTTGGGCTAGAGGAGATGTTGGTTTCAGGATTGTTTGTGAGGAGGACTACAGATTTTTTTACTTTGAACAAAAATTTATTTTGAAAGAAGATTGATCAAATAGATTAAATTACAGATGTGATTTGAGGAAGATGATTTCAGATTTTTAGATCTGAAAATTTCTCTTAAGTCATGAAGAAGAATGGGGGAAAAGAAAATGAAGTGAGGAAAGAAGTGTTTAAGTATATTTTAAAAATAAAAGAAAAAGAAAATTAAGTAATACACTTGTTCTAAATCTTTAACATTTGTCACTTTAATTGCTTTACAACTTAACACATGTCTTTAAGGTGCTTTAAGGGATAACACATGTAATTTAAGAATATTTTAGTTTTTAATTTAAATTGTTTATAATACTTTAAAACCTTAATTTATTATTCTTATGTATATAAATGAATTTATCTCTTTTAAAATCAAAAAGAAATGAAAACAATCATATTAAAAATATAGCTTATTCAAAAATATTAAAGAATTTATTCTACTAAATTTTAAAACATTAAATCCAAATTTTAAATTAATTTATCAAATCCAATTTTAAAAGTCAAGTTACACATATATGCATATATAACTCTTATTAAAATTAAAATAACAAATCTTATCTCTAACAAAATTTATTTATGTTTATAAAAACTAAGTATTCTCAATATCATTTGAAAATAACAAATTAAACAATTCTAAATAATTTATAAATGAGATTATAAATTACTTCTATTACTTGATAAATTAAAATTATTTGTAAATTGTATTTTAAATTCTTACATATAAATTCAAGCAATAATTTAAAAAGAAATTACAATTAAGCTTTTAATGTTAATCTAATTTAAATCCATATTCAAGTTAATTAAATATAAATTTAAACAAATAAGGTTTTACTTTAATATAAACTATATAATTATTTATTAAATTGTTTAGATCAATTAAATGTTAAATTTAAATCAAATTTTCAATTTTACCAAAGATAAATAAAAATAAAAATAAATTGATTCATTTACTAAGCTCAAAATCAAAGTTTATCAATTACAATATATACAATTATATATATATAAACAGAAAACAGTTTATTAGCTTTAAAAGATAAAATTTACTAATTTAAATATTTATCAAAAGAAGATTATCAGATCAATTCAAATTTTATTATCAAAATTTATCTAATCAAATTAATTTTTTAAACACAGATTATTAAATTTATATTGCCAAATTTCCGGGATATCACAGTTATTGATGTCCTTACAGATCTAGTAGAAGATATTTCTGGTGATAAAAAAGAACCTTTAAATTTGATAAAAGTATTGCAATCTTATGATTTCATATTTATTTTGCATTTGATGAAAAATGTTCTTGCAATTACTAATGATCTTTCCAAAGCACTACAATGAAAAGATCAAGATATAGTAAATGATTTGATGTTGGTAAAAGTATCTAAAGAACGGTTAAATAATATGCGAGCAAGTGGATGGGACACTCTTCTACATGAGGTTGGCTCTTTCTGCATCAAACAACAAATTCCTATTTCAAATATGAATGATAATTATCTTCTTTTAGGTAGATCAAGGGGATGATCAATGATTAAAAATTTACATCATTATCGAGTTGATTTGTTCTATCTTTGTCTAGATAAGCAGATTGTTGAGCTTAATAATCGCTTCGATGAGGTAAATTCAGAATTACTTCTTCGTATGTCCTCTCTCAGTCCAGTTGATTCATTTGCCTCTTTTGATAAAGTAAAGTTGATTTATTTATCTGAATTTTACCTCGATGATTTTTCTGAAGCAGAATGTATGGATCTTTATAATCAATTGGAGATTTATGAAATTGATATGAAGTCTGATGATATGTCTAAAGATGTGAAATCAATTGGTGATTTGGCTAGGAAGATGGTGTTGACGAAAAAAATATTGTGTATAATTTGGTTTACAAGCTCATAACCTTATCACTTATCTTACTGGTTTCAACCGCAACTGTGGAGAGAGCATTTTCTGCCATGAATATAATGAAAAACGACCTACGAAATCGAATGGGAGATGAATGGTTGAGTGATAGTTCTGTTGCATACATCGAGAAAGATATATTCAAGGAGATTAACAATGATGCAATTCTCGACCGCTTTCAAAATATGAGAACTCGACATGGACAATTTTAAACTAATAGTAAATATGTATTGTTATTTTAGTTTGAAAGATCAATAATTGATATTTTTGTAATGAATTATTATTGTATAATTATATTTTGTGCTTGTTTGATGTTCTAGATTGCTTCTTCATACACAGAATCATGAGAATTGCAGTGAGAAATGATTACCTTTTAGATATTCTAACTTATTGAAGTTTGTAGGCACAATGTATTAGTTTTGTATTATTTATGTTGCAGTCCATATACAATGTGAGGACTTTCAATTGGAGAGAAGCAATTTATAGAAGGTGGAATTGCTCAAAATATACGAACAGATGGCAGACAAAGACGTGACTTTCGTCCAATTTCTGTTCAAACTGGAGTCATCCCTCATGTGAGTCATTGTAATTATTTTGGCCTGCATCTGTTTGCTTCCATTATTTTCCAGCTTTATGTGGCATCAATATTTATATGTGCCACTTTTATCTGGACAAGGCAAAAAAGACAAAAATAACAACTTAATCACTGCTTTTGGAAAAACATCATACAGGCAAATGGTTCAGCTCGAGTTAAATTAGGTGCAATAGATGTTATTGCCAGTGTGAAGGTAATTAACATATTTTAAAGATTATCTATCATTTTCATTAATGTAAGTTTACAAGGATCAAGTATTTGCATATGTTAATATTTAACTCTTTTAATTTTATCTTCAAATTCAGGCTGAACTTGGAAGACCGAGCTCTCTTCATCCCGACAAAGGCAAAGTCGTTATATTTGTCGACTGCAGGCTGCAGCCCCACTGCAACTCCTATGTTTGAGGTTAGCATGTCTAGCACTATTGTCATTGCTCTTTGTTTTTTTTCCTCAATGATTGTGCCCCGACCAGCTTCCAATCCTGGCTATGCCACTGCGCGCACGCACATATAGTTTTGGCTTTAACTCTATTTTTTATTCTAGGTTTCACATTTTTATGATAATAAGGTTAGCATAATGTATACCCTTGCCTATGTAAAGGCACATAAAATTATATTTCACTAGTTTTTTGGTTGTTAATACATACAAGCTACCAATGAACTGAGTAAAAAAAACTTGGAATTTTTCAACAAATTTTTTCGGCTTCATAAAATGAGTTTGGTTAATGTATTCACATCATTATCTTCCTTTGATATTTGTACTTTGATCTATACAACCAAAAGAAAATGGCAGAACTGAAATGCACCAACCTTTATCTATTTATAGCAATCTTGATTTGTTTGTTTATCCTTAATTTATGCATAATATTGTTTGTTTATATCTTGATTTATGCACAACTTGAAAAGATCTCGGATGACGTCCAAATTGTGACTGTCGATTGCATGATCAACATCCACAATCAGTACAATGAAGCTTAGCAAAGCATGGAAGTATCAAACGTGCAATGCTTGAATCAAAATAAAACAAATTACATGAAAGTTCCAAAATTTCTTACAATTATATTGCAAGCAATATTAGCAGTGGATATTTATTTACGATGAAACTGAGTTATAAATGTGAATTTTTTTTCCAAATCTTTTAGTACTTCTCTGGATTGCGTGCCTTTGGAAGCAAAAATAGCACGGTTGTAAAAGGTATTTAATATTTAAGGAATTTTCTTTTGCCACTTGTGTCATATTTTGCAGATATGTTTTATAAGTTTGGAACAATATTAGTGGGTACAAAATATCAATGTTTTTCCTAACATTTTCTAGAGCATTTAACTAAAACAACTTAATATCCATACTTTTGTGTTTTGTCCTATTATGCGTCCTTGCTTTGCAATTTCATTTATCATAAAATCTTGGGTGCCATAGACATGCATGTGAATAGGAAAAATAAATATCCAAAGTTTCATTACTCACTCAATAAATTAAATCAAGTTACATAGCTATATTACTTAATAAAAAATAAGAATGCCTACTTTGGTTAACGTTTCAATGTGCTAATGCTATAACCATAATTTTTAATTTCATACTTTGTGTCCAATACAAGTTATAATGCTCACATGAATGTCAATCCATGTGCAACCTAATGCTTTTGGATTTTAACTCAAATATGAATAAATGATATAGAGTGGAATATTATTGACCATCGATTATACATGAATTTGGTAAGAGAACATAGGTTCACATTTTTAGCAAATTTTGAAAAGCTAAGTACACCCATTTTCACGTCAATTCTAGATATTAAATCACATGAATATTTGAGGTTTTATTAAAATGAAATAAAGGAAAATAAATTGGCTACCTCATCTGTTTCATATTTTTCTTGCGATTTATGCATTTTTAAGGGATGTATATTTTTATTATATTGTTTTAGCTTTAACTTGGAAAATCAAAGAACTTTAGTTTAATGATTCAGATTTTATTGATGCATATAGGAAAGAGATCAGCTGTGGAGTTTCTGGTCTTTGGGTGATTGAGTTTTTTCCGTAGTTATAACTATTTAAGGACAACTTAATGGGATCTGTTTCGTGATAGATATAGTAAATCACACATAAACACATACACACACATGTGCGCACAAACATGCGCGCGCACACACAAATATATATATATATATATATAAATATATATATATATATATATTCCTGTATGTATGTTTGTGTGTGCGTGTGTGTGAAGTTGATAGTTTCTTAGTCATGGTTCAACAATTCAAGTATTTTGTTTTAAATTAAATTGGGATATATTGAACGAAAACATTAAGAGTATCTATTATGATTAAATATATTGTGAAAATATACATTTTTTAACTAACGATTAAATATATTATGATTAGAAAATTTTTAAATAATGAAAATTCACTTGAAACTTCTTACTCTCAATTATTTTTGTTGATTACTAAATTATAGGTAAACAACTATTTTCAAATTTGAGTAGAAATCAATAATGTGACATTAAATGTCAAGCCGACCATCTCAATCAAAAGTCATAAGCCGTTCTAATCTTTCCTTCTTTGATGTTGTATTTTGTGTCAAATCATGGCTGCTATTGTATGATTTTGTCCAATTCTCTTTTCAGTTTTTGCATTTGCTTCCCAGTCTATAAATTAAAAGAGGTTACTTATATGATAATGGAGTATAATTGAAATTTATTAATGAATTGACAGTAAATCCAAGAATGCAAATATGGGGTTTGCTTCAACAACATTGCAATTGCCTTCTTTATCGTATATTACTACTCTTATGGCTTATATGTGTAGTGATTTTTTTTTTTTGAGCGGAAGCGGTTTATTTGTTCAGAATCTAGTATTGCCTATTTAGATATCAATGACACATCTCACAGAAAAATAACAGAAATAGAAGACAGGAAGATTTAACGTGGTTCGGATATGAATATCCTACGTCCACGGAAACCCAACAACTTTTTATTTCACTAATGAAGAGAGTACAAAAGAAAGAGGAAAGAATAATGGTGGATACATATGAAGATAAAGTTCCTTCATTTACATAGACTTGATAATGAAGGGTTGCTTGGAGATTAAGCAAATCAATTTCCTGATTACGCAGATATTTTTCCAATTTGCGTGATTTGATTTTAGTATAAATAGATGGCGTGATCTTCGTTTTCATATCTTTCCTTTATTCTCCATGCCTAATAATTTATTTCTTCATATAGCAGACTAATTAATTGATTTAGTAATTAATTAGTTTCCTTAAAATATCCTTCCATATATCAGCTAAATTAATTGATTTGATTGAATCAATTAATTAATTTCTTTCCCTTTTAATGAACATTTAATCATCCAAATTCAACACTCCACCTTGATTCAAATATAACAATCTCTCTTCATCACCTTATCATCAAATAATCAACATATAAGTTGTTGGGTCTAGCGCCCCATGGCGCTCAAGTAACAGGTATCAAACTGATCAAGTTTGAGCAATGCTCAAACTTGTCCTTAGGAAGTGACTTTGTCATCATATCTGAAGGATTATCCAAAGTACTCACCTTCAACAATTTGATCTTTCTTCGTTCTTCCTCAAGCATAAGAAAGAAACCTCTAACATCAATGTGCTTCGTCCGTGAACTATAAGCTTGATTTTCTACAAGATGAATCGCACTCTGACTGTCTGAAAATAGCTCTACTGTCTGCTGCACCATTGAAAGATCATCCAACAACTGAAGTAAGTACAATCCTTCCTTTGTTGCTTCCACAATCGATATCAACTCTGCTTCGGTAGTCGATAAAGCTACGATAGATTGCAGCTTTGATCTCCATGAAATCGAGCCTATGCCAAGTGTAAAAACATAGCCCGACACTGACTTCCTAGCATCTCTATCCCCAGCGTAATCAGAATCACAGTATCCTCTAAGAAAGATGTCACCATCCACTCCACCATATAATAAGCCCACCGAAGAAGTACCTCGAAGATATCTAAGAATCCACTTCACAGCTTGCCAATGCTCTTTGCCTGGGTTAGACATATATCGACTCACAACACCCACTGCATGGGCCAAATCTGGTCTTGTGCACACCATCGCATACATAAGACTACCAACAGCACTAGAATAAGGTATATCAGCCATATACCTTTTGTCTTCTTCCGATGAGGGAGATAAGTTTTTTGAAAACTTAAAATGAGAGCCTAATGGAGTGCCAACCGGTTTAGCTTTCTCCATTCCAAATCGAGCGAGGACCTTCTCGATGTACTGAGCTTGAGTGAGCCTTAACTCTCTCCGCTTCCTATCCCTGCTTATCTCCATACCCAATATTCTTTGTGCCTTTCCCAAATCCTTCATGTCAAACTCTCTACTGAGCTCCACTTTCAAATCCTTAATTCTGGCCATACTCCGAGATGCAATCAGCATGTCATCAACATATAATAACAAATAGATCATATCACCATCATATCTCCTGAAATAAACACACTGGTCTTTGAAACTTCTGGAGTATCCCTGTGAAAGCATAAACTTATCAAACCTCTTATACCATAGTCTAGGAGACTGCTTCAGTCCATATAGAGATTTATTGAGTTTGCAAACATAGTCTGGCCTGCTACTGTCAATGAACCCTTCCGGCTGCTTTAAATAAATCTCCTCATCCAGATCACCATGCAAGAATGCAGTTTTGACATCTAGTTGCTCTAATTCCATATCATAATGAGCAACCAATGCCAAAAGAATACGAATAGAAGTATGCCTAACCACTGGAGCAAAGATATCATGATACTCTACCCCTTTCTTCTGAACATACCCCTTTGCGACTAACCTTGCCTTGTATCTGAGATTACCATTTTCGCCGTCTTTCACTCTATAGATCCACTTGCATCCAATAGCTCTCTTGTCGGTGGGAAGAGACACCAAATCCCAAGTATGATTTCTCTGCAATGATTCAATCTCCTCCTCCATAGCAACTAACCAACTGGAACCGTTAACTGATGCGATGGCTTCTCTATAATCACATGGCTCATCATGGACAACATTCAAAGCATATGTTGCCATATCATCGAAGTTAATATCTTCGATGCTCAATCCAACAAACTCATCAAGCCACTTAGGCTTTCTTCTTTGTCTGACAGGCCTAGGTTCCGAATAAGCTCCACCTTGAGTTTGATCCTCTGTACCAACATCGATATTATCCTCATCAACCACGGTGTCATCGGAAACACCATTTGAACGTCTATGGAAAGAATCAACAGATGACTTGCTTTGTGTCTGGTATTCTTCACATGTCCTCTCATTGTCATCCGATGAGGAAGGCTCCACCTTCAACATAGCCTTCTCATCAAAAGTCACATGCCTGCTCATAACGATCTTCTTGCTAATAGGACACCACAACCTATATCCCTTCACTCCTCTCCTATAACCTAGAAAAATACACTTGCGAGCTCTAGGTTCCAGCTTCCCTTTGCTCTCGTGCACATAAGCTGGGCAACCAAACACTCTGAGAAATGAATAGCTAACAGGCTCTCCTTTCCATACTTCTTCAGGGATCTTCGTATCTATGGCAGTGGAAGGTGTGCGGTTGATGAGGAAAGCCGCCATAGATAAAGCTTCAGCCCAAAATCCCTTCTTCAATTTAGCAGTCAGTCTAAGGCATCTTGTTCTCTCCAATAATGTCCGATTCATCCTTTCTGCAACTCCATTGGACTGAGGGTCGCCTGGTGTGGTGTAATGCCTCTTAATGCCTTCAGACTCACAATAATCGATGAATTCCTGTGATACAAATTCACCGCCATTATCTGAACGGAGAACTTTCAATTTCTTCCCTGACTGCTTCTCAACCATAGATTTCCACTTCTGAAACTTGGCAAAGGTTTCACTCTTTGACTGAAGAAAGTATACCCATACTTTACGAGAGAAATCATCTATAAATGAAACAAAATATCTGGCTCCACCTAAAGACGGACAAGGGGAGGGACCCCAGACATCTGTATGAACATACTCCAAGACAGCTTTTGCTTTATGCTCTCCTGTACCAAAAGAAATCTTCGTCTGCTTTCCAAGAACACATTCTTCACAAAAACCAAGTTTTGAATGATGAACTCCATCAATCAATCCTCGTTTTCTCAACTCATCCATGCTGCGCTCACCGATGTGACCCATCCGTAAGTGCCATAATCTGGAAGAATCCGAATCAACAGATGTAACAGAAGCCGATTCACCAATTACAGTAGTGCCCTTTAGTAGATAAAGATTTCCTGCCCTCACACCTCTCATAACAATCATGGAACCCTTCGATATCTTCATTTTCTCTCCTTCCACTACAATCTTCAAGCCAAGTCTACTTAACGCCCCAACAGAAATCAAGCTCCTCCTCAAATCAGGTACATGTCTAACATCGGTGATCGTACGAATAACACCATCAAACATCCTAATCATCACGCTACCAACACCCACCATACGGCAAGAAGCATCATTGCCCATCAGAACTTCTCCTCCATCAATTTCACGGTAAGTGGAAAAGCAGTTCCTATCAGGTGTCATATGATAGGATGCGCCAGAATCAATCAGCCATAAATTGCTCTTCCCAGAAGAGCCAGAAGCTGTAAATACATCGGTGTCACTTTCTGTATCTGATTTCTCTACTGTAGAAGCTGAATCTTGCTTTGGATCTTTTCTTCTACCTTCAAGCTTGGGACATTTTGCTATGAAGTGCCCTGGTTTTTTACAATAATGGCAAGTCAAATTCTTAGGCCCCCTAGACTGAGACCGTGAATAATTCCGTCCTCCACCTTTCTTCGTCCTGCTTTGGCCTCTACCTCTCTGAACAGATAAGCCTTCAGTATCACTATCCAAGCTAGTGCTCGCCAATCTACCTCTTAATACTTCATTATGAAGACCAGCCTTTACATCGGATAGACTAATTTTACTGCGGCCATAAATCATGGAATTAACAAAAGCAGTATACTCCTTAGGCAAGGAACATAAGAGGATCACAGCTTGAGCCTCATCAGTAATATCAACTTCCGCTGCCTTCAGGTTCATAATCAAAGTCGTCAAAGCATCTACATGCTCCATGAGATCAGCTCCAGGCTTCATCTTGAACGAATAAAGTTGTTGCTGAAGAATAATCCGATTAGTGAGAGACTTGTCTTGATATGCATCCGATAATGCATTCCATAGTTCTTTCGCCGTCTTCTTTTGAGAGAATTCTCTAAGAACTTCATCTGAAAGGCTCAACTGAATTGTTGTAAGAGCTTCATCTTCCATCTCTTCCAAATCAGCTGCATCAATATCTTTCAATTTCTCAGGCGCAGAAACAACCTTGTAAGTCTTCTCCTTCTCCAATACAGCCTCCATCTTCATCTTCCAAGTACTAAAATCTCCTTTTCCGTCAAAATGTGTTACTCCATAATTGACACCAGATCTGCCAATAGACTTACTAGAAGCAGCCATTAATATCCAAACAGAAACAATAACACTAGCTCTGATACCAAACTGTAGTGATTTTTTTTTTATTTGAGCGGAAGCGGTTTATTTGTTCAGAATCTAGTATTGCCTATTTAGATATCAATGACACTTAAAAAGAATTATGCAGTCTCACAGAAAAATAACAGAAATAGAAGACAGGAAGATTTAACGTGGTTCGGATATGAATATCCTACGTCCACGGAGACCCAACAACTTTTTATTTCACTAATGAAGAGAGTACAAAAGAAAGAGGAAAGAATAATGGTGGATACTACACTTGCTTGTTCATATGAAGATAAAGTTCCTTCATTTATATAGACTTGATAATGAAGGGTTGCTTGGAGATTAAGCAAATCAATTTCCTGATTACGCAGATATTTTTTCAATTTGCGTGATTTGATTTTAGTATAAATAGATGGCGTGATCTTCATTTTCATATCTTTCCTTTATTCTCCATGCCTAATAATTTATTTCTTCATATAGCAGACTAATTAATTGATTTAGTAATTAATTAGTTTCCTTAAAATATCCTTCCATATATCAGCTAAATTAATTGATTTTATTGAATCAATTAATTAATTTCTTTCTCTTTTAATGAACATTTGAATCATCCAAATTCAACAATATAGGTATTTGAGGAATGCAAACGTAATGGCTCTTCATTTGCAGTGAGTGTCACTTTTACCAAATTCTAAGCTTATTTCATAATCATTATAGTTATTTAATATTTATAGGTAAATTTCAGATTTTAAAGTTTTGTAGTTACTTTCCATGTAAAAAAGAAAGGCCTTAAATCTCTTGCTGCATTCCTAAATTCTAACAAAGTACATGTACTCATATTATAACTTAACATACTTGCATTAAAAAATAAATTCTTTTCGTATTATCCTCCACTTCTACCTCTTTTTTAAACCTTATAAACATATTAAGGTAAACCTCAAAATTTATTGGTTAGTTTTGATGTTGGTTAGGTTAATGTTTCTCATGGATTTATACTGTTGTTTTTCCTCCATATGTTTCAAATCGCTAAAGGGTGGCAGATGTGGATGTACAAAATGTTTATCAAATACCAATGTTAAACTACAACATTGTTTGGTCTAATAAATGCCATTGTGCAAGATTTTGGCTTGAAATAGGTTAAGTTTCCATGCCGATCTGACTTTTTATTTCATGCTTTTCATTACAAGTTGTATGTTATTCATAATTTCTAAATTTAATTTCAATGGGTAATTTTGTTTTGGCTTACCATGTCAAACATGTTCGTGAAACGAAAATGATACTCAAAAATTTTAAAATTCGTTGTTCGTTTATTATCTACGGTTGTAATAAATGGCTTTAAGGGAGTGTAGAAAAAATTTGACACGAGACATTTGGTGAATTTCTTGACTGATTTTGAAGTTATACAATTGACCAAAAAAGAAAGTTTATGATGTTTTGTTTACTGGCCTTAGCTATATGTAATTTTGGATGTAATATAATACTAAAAAGTTTCAACTCTACCTTATTTTTAGCTTTAGTTCCAAGATAATGTTTCTGTAGTTAAACCGATTTAATAGTGTTACGCTTATAATATATTAAAATGAATTTAATTGTAATTATTTCAGTGATATTTTTGAATTTTTCAGGTAGACTTACAATTATGTAGGCATTATATTCTTATATATTATTATTTTGTATTTTATTTATTACACTATGCCCATGATGTGGTTTCTATGAAACCTTATATATTAAAGCATTTCTTCAGTCTTTTTTCTAGGGATGAAGAAGTTGATTGTGTGAATTATTAGTTACACCTAATAACTTATTTAAGCGGAAATCTTTTTGGTACTAGGCATAGATAAACTATTAAAAGTAGTTGGTAAAAGATACAGGTGAACTAGCAAATATTGAGATTTTTTCTTATCATTAGATGTACGTTATTAGATGTATATATTATTTACTATCCAAACTTATTTATTCTATTATATATAAGAAAGCCAATTTTGATTGATTCAATAGCACGGATGTATATAATTATTGTTGTTGTTATACTAATAATTATTGTTATTAGATGTATATATTATTTACTAGCAAAACTTATTTACTAGATGTATGTTAAAATATTGAGATTTTTTCTTCTTGCATTTTTTAGTTTCTAGCAAATTAATTAATTTTATGATATATATGTATACGATAGTCAATGTTTGTAAATATACCTAACATATTTACATGAATTTATTAGTACATCGCTTCTTAAAGGTGCAACTTGCTTTAATTTTCCAATTCGTTCTGCACACAAATTTGCTGGGAGAAAATCATTGACCATTTTCTATAAGTATGTTTTTAGTTGATTTTTCTTTTGGCTAATAATAGCTACAAGCATGATTGATATTGCATTAAATTATGAGTCACTTTATACATGACATGTTTACCTGCATTTTTTGAACATAATCAAGATATCATAATTTTGATATTGTAATGAGAAAGGCTAGACTACATGGAATTCAATACTATATTGAAATTCCAAGTTGATATATCCGTTGTTTTAAAAATACATGGACTATATTCCCTTTAAATATCCAATTTATCGAGTTTCACTTCCTGTCGTGAATAGATTTTTGTAAGATCTTAAAATGATGAACTCTTTCATGTATTTTGGGATGATGATAAGTATTATAAAATGACCTCTTTTTTTCGCACATCCTAACAACAATAAGGAAGAAGTACAAAATTTTGAATCCATCAGTTAAAATCACTAAGTTATCTAATATATACTTGGTAACACATAATCTAATAGTTACATGTTTGACTTTTTTCATTCTCTTTCAAATGTGGTCCCTCAAATGTAATATACATTGGAGAAATGGGGACAAAAGGTGATTGGAAGCTTCCAAGCAGGCGGTTTCTATGTTGATTCCACCTTTGTCAATTAAAAAATTGAAAGAATAAAAAATACTTAACTACCATCCAAACGGAGAAAATGTCACAACTTCAATTCTCTGTTTAATATAAAATTTAATGTTACCTGATTTGCCTGATGTATTCGCTTAACACATTCACTGTTAAAATACCAATCTGCAAGATCCATAGATCTAGCTTCATCAGCAAAAAAGATGCTGCTTCTAAATTTCCTACATGTTTCAATATTCTTGCCTGCAATTACAACTATTAAGGAGAAGATTATATTGCAACTGTTACAGTTTTGGGTCATATATCTATATTATTATATTATTAGCCAGTTCAATTTCAAGAGCACACAGGCCTCCTTGAATTTTGACAAATGAAGAGTCTTCAGTTTCAAGAGCACACAGGTTTTTTGAGCGCAGAAGCGGAGCAATTTGAGAAATGAACAGTTGCGGTTTATTATTCCTTTCTTTTCTTGCCTGCACCTCTCCACTAAATCATAAAATAATTCACCTCCCTTTATTCGTCCATTAGTTCTATCATTATCATCCAAAACGAATTGGGGGAATCATGTCAGAATAATCTTCGATAAAGCAAAATTTCTTGCCTGCACCTCTCCTCTAAATCATAAAATAATTCACCTCTCTCTTACTTTATTCGTCCATTAGTTCTATCATTATCATCCAAAACGAATTGGGGGAATCATGTCAGAATAATCTTCGATAAAGCAAAAAGGAGAAGCAAGTTAATCGTCAACAGTAGGTTTCTCGGTCAGCTACTCTTATCGGCAACCTCGATGTTCCTATTTTTTCTCCATCATTGTATTCTTATGGATTTGCTACCCTAGGTCCTTCTCCTGTGGTCATGACATGTTGTTCTATGGGTCGATTTGGTACCGTGTTATCTCTGATACCCAATTCCTTCACACATTCAACCCTACCGATTCATTATGTCCCTTTGTCGTTTGGAACAGATAGTGGGTATGTATTTTAAAGATTGCTTTTTTAAAAGTTTTAAATATTTTGGCATTTCTGCTGCTATGGGTAAAGAATGATTTTGCATATTTATCTAAATTTAGAGTAGGAGTAGTAATGCCAAGCTTTTTTCATGTGATTTCTCCTTTTTTAATTACAGTAGGGTTTTACAGGGCAACTATCATTTTAGTTTGGATATGTATTTTTTTTTTTGGCCCCCTGAAATTTTCATAAAGCAAAAGGATTCTTCACGTCAATCTCTGATCAATTGCATAACTAATAAAATACCTTCTATTAGAAGAAAAAAAACACCGAATTTATATAAATCTAGAATTTTTTTTCAGTATAAGGTATGAGTATGCAAGCATTAAGATAATGCACAAGTTAAAGCTTGCATATCCTTATTTGAGTCCAATATATATGAGCGTTGGTCACATATTTCTCTTTTCTTGAGGTGTTAAATCTATAATTCATGCTTTTCGAACTCGCAGAGGCTCTTTTATGTAATTGAATTAAAGCATCAAATATTAAATATTCTATAATTTGTTTTTTCACTTCTCTTTTATGTAATTGAAATTTTCCATAGTCACTTTTCCACATGTATTCTATATTTAAAAATTTCTGTAGTATGAGTAATATATGACAACCTACAAATACATTAATAATTCATAAAAAACCACTATATCTTGCACATATATTGGAATCTAAGACAATTTTGCATGTAGTTGGTTGTATGACTTAATTTATTTATTTTTGGAAGAAGAGTTAGTGGATAACAGTACGCGTCGCTCAAAATAAAAGTTTCCTCATGTTTCTCTCCTATGCCATTTATTTTTTACATCGATTCTCGGTGAGTTTCTTTTGATTGTGCTAACATTAAATAATATTCTGAATTTACGAATATAAAATATCCTTCAACAACTACTTTCTTTTACAAGAACAACCAATGCAGATTTATTTCGCTACCTTTAAATATTTCCACGTCCCTCGATTTCTGTCTGTGGATTATTGTTGTTAGTACTGAAAAGAATTTGATAATTACATTTGTCTACGTGTATATGTAGATTATTTCTATGCTCCTGATTAAATTATTTTTAAGGAACTATAGTTTCAAGTTCATAGAATGTTTAATGCATGTTTGTTTCTATTTTATTATGTTTTGGGGAGCCTTGATTTCTCTTCTATTGCATGAACCTGCAACTTTTAACTATTTAATATCACGATTAAAAAATTATATTTCATTATGGACTATTGAAAAGTAGTTACTATAATTAATTTTTAAAGGAATACCATCTTCACCTGTTAAACTGCTAAGCATATTAGTATGCCTACTATCCACCGCGTAGCTCCACCATAAAAAAAATTCTGGCTTAGTGGATGTTTCTAGATTTATGGATCGATACATACTCAAATACAAAAAGAGAAACAAAACCACCTAGCAACATGTTTGGAAGCCATTTAATTACTTGATACATTTGTTTACATTTAAATTAATGCCACTATGTTGTTTACTTTTATGTCTATCACATACTCATCAGTTCTCATTTACTATATATTAGATGTAATTAAGCATAAAAAGCATGCATATTTGCGGCATATATATATATATATATATATATATATATATATATATACACACATACACTATGATTATTCTCCTAGGTGAAATCATCAAACCAATAATTGTCTCTTGAATATTAGACGATGACCTAATAGCTACCATTTCGACATGGTAGGAAAGAAAATCCATTTTATTAGTATTACTTTACTATTGAGCTTGCATCGGTTTAGTTTGCTTTTTCATTGTTAGTTTGTAATGTAATATTAAATTGTTGAGTGGTAATTCATTGCCTTGGTGTTGTACTTATTAACTATTTAAAATTGTGCTTGCATCATCCTTGAACTTAAAAAATGTAAATATGACAAAATGACTGCTGCAATCAAAATGTTTTTCACTAGACCTATCAATGGTAAGCTTGTGTTTAATTTTGGTGTTACATGCAATTTTCAGATTCTAAATTTCATTTAATGTGCTCAACCAGATACTTGCGTTATTTGTGTACCTATTTCATTTTCCCTTTATATACTGGCTTCATGCTTCATGCATGGCAACCTGCAATTCAAAGTTGTAGGTGCAGTACAGCCTATTTTATGTTTAGCTCGCTCATAAGGTTGATTTAACCTTTTCTTTTATTGTATCAGTAGTTTATCATATACGGTAGTATTGTGATTAAAGGTTGTCAAAAAAATGAGACTGCTGGATCGAGTACTGAAAAAAGGTTGCTGGTATTCAAACACAATTATGGTTAGAAGAACTATTGTACACTACATTTCATCGGGAGCTAAAATGATGACTACTTTTCTGAAGATGAAAAGTTGTGCGCCTACCATCATTTTATATTCACATTTCCCATGAATTTACTACATACATATCTTCTTTTTGCTACCAATTCTCACATTGGTTATATATTTAAAGGTTCCAATAACGCTAACAAGTTTTAAGTATGAAGCTTTAGAAATTTCTTTTGAAATACAGCATGAAATTGTAGCATTCATAAATTCATGTTAATGATGTTGCCACATTAGTAACTATTTTTTAGAGATAAATCATTACTAACAATATCACCTTACCAAAATTACAATTTCTGGTTTGCCCTACAAATATGGAACTAAACCACTAAAGCATAGCCAAAAGCTATTTCCAATATTAATTTGCGCTAAATATATAACCTTAACACTATTTTCACACTAACTAAGTAAACAACCTACATGAGACACTTACGCATAATGATTAAAAAAAGTAATAGTATATCTTATTCACCTGAAAGTGAATATTTATTTCTTTTGCCCAAAATTAAGCAGGATCCATATTTTCGTGAATCTTAAAATTGGTATGATGTCAAACACAAAATTTTGTATAAACTTATATGCAACGTTTATTACAACAGTCGCCACACAATTTACTGCACATATTTAAACTTAAAATGTTGGCATCTCATACTAATCGGCATCTGATTGGACACGTCCTTCGCTATATACACTTTTGCTTCAAGCTATTTCCCATCGTTCACTAAAAAATACAGTGCGTGCTCATTAGCCATGTTATAACTCTTCGTCAATATACGATAGTACTTCACACTATGGCTTTTAATCGATATAAAAGTTCTTTCTAATATTGCATGGATTTTCATATTATATATTCCTTATGTAGGTTCCAACTTATATTCAGCATTTTCCAAGCATTCAACAAGGCTTATAAGTAGTTATAGAGCTTAAACAACAGTACCAAGCTAAATGTATGGATTGTTATTCCAATTATATGCTATGTTGTACTTTAGACATCATATTATTATACCAATCCTAGATTTGAGCCTCTGCTGACAAAGTACATAATATTGGGCATGTTCTCCCATTTACCGTAAAATTCACTATAATTTATCAGCTATCGTTTGTCTGTATCACAATTTAACTTGGTTTATTAAATTGGTCTTCACCAGATTCGTGGGCTAAAGAAACCTTTTTATTTAGTAGCAACCTCAATTTGTTCATAATATTCTTTTAAAAATGCCCATCTTCTCAAGATAGACATGTTGAAAAATATTATGTCATTTGGATAAATCCAAGCTGAAAAAATTTACGCTTACTGTAATAGAAAGGTTCGTCCACAAAATAAACTTTTATTTATATTTTTCAGAGCTATCACATAGTGTGGAGAAATGGATGACAATTAAAAAATCATTGAAACAAATTCATCTTTGTTCATTTTTATTTCGATACTTTTGCATTTACTGAGCTGTCGTTTATGATTTTTTATAATAGATATTTGTTGTTGCTTTGGTAATGTTTTACCGTTGTGCTCTACCTTAGTTATGCTCTATCTAAATTGTTAATTAGTAGTTTTATTTTGTGATGTTAATGTGTTGTGCTATACATTTCCTATCCCTGAGGTTAATATGTTTTTTTTTTTTTTAAAATTCTATAGACAATACATCAACCCTCTCATGACATCAAAGTGATACTACATGACTGGTTGCATCTCTCATGCCCAAAGATGATTCATTTGAGTTCTCTAAGTGTTGTTAATATATGTTACTTTGGAATTCAAGAAATTTTGGTTATGTATGTAACAATTAAGATTTCCAATATATTTAATGAGTTTGTTTGCTATAGTTAAATATCAATGTAAACCTATTCCTCAAGGCTTTGTATGTTCCAATCTAGGTGTACAAATTTTTTAATTTGTGCTGGTTTTGGCTTTTAATCTATGGTTCAACAACTCTTCTTGATAAGCATGTAATAACCATTGTTATGCTTCATGACTTAACAACTTAAAGTGTACTAATCTTAATATTTATGACAAACTATAAAACAATTGTTTAGTCCTTTGATTTTTGTTCATACGACGTTGATTATTTAACAGAGTATTAATCTTTATATACTGAACGCTAAATATTTTATGTGTTGTTTTCTTTAATGTTCAACGTAACTTCACCTAAATATACTGCTTTATTTTTGATTTTTTTTCTAGCCAGTTAGCGGTATATAAATGCTTTCATTAATTTATTTTACAATATCTTCTAATATTTTTATTTGTTGCCTATGTTTTGAAGAAGGCAATGATGCGATTCAAATAAACCATTTAAGACTATATGGTAAGGCAATGGTTTAATAGTTGTGTCTCTCTGAATGATTTGTTTTTAGATATGGTATTTCATTCTGTCACAAAAGAATGAGTGATTAACAAATTGATATTAAATTATTTTAATCCATCAATGGATGTTTGAAATCTTTGCAATTTTTTCATAATGTACTAGGTTTATATATGTATTTTGACCTGCACTTTGACATTTTTTTCATTTAATCACGGATCTTTCTATGAACGTTTATAAAATATGAATTTCCCATTCCCTAATGAATTTATTGAACGATAATTAATTAACTACAGGTTCCAAAATCTAATTTAGAAAGATAACAGATTGTTTTGCACAAAATTCATCCTTTTTCATAATTATATATATGTATGTTAAAATCATTTTATTCACTAATGTCTGTTGTTCATTATTTGCAATGTATTGACAACGATTTTAAATTTTATTGTCATGTATAGGCATTTCCAATTAAGTAGTGGATTGTTGACTGGATCCTTCTGCATATAAAAATGTCACGAGCATTTTCCTCTAATCATTAAAATGTTACTAATTCCTTGATACTATTAACTTTTAATTTATAAACAGAACCAACATTGATGCAACCTTATCTTTACTACTAATTACATATATAGTCTTAACAATGTGTAGTCGACTTATAAAAGCTTATTTGAATTGGTAATGTTTTTTTTTTTGGCTCGAACAGATTAAGTTCTGTCATTGGAAAATACTTATTATCAGTTATATACTAAATTTAATGAACCATTTAACCCACACTCAGAAAAAATTTAAAATTTATATGCCAATTGATTTAGGTTATAAATCATGGATTTTGGGACTGCTCTTTTCATTGCCTAACATGTCTGAATTTGCAATTATTCTTTCCCACAACTTAAGGAAAATTTTCCTTTTCATATTGACAGAAAATTTTACTTGATATTATTGATGTTCACTCATAATTTTTCATTGTGACATTTTCAGGCATTTTTTACCAAGCATCCAGACTACACAAAGAATGATTTCTACATCACAGGAGAATCATATGCTGGACGCTAAATCCCCGGTTTTGCAAGTCGGCTAACAAAGGAAACAAAAGAAAAGAAGGAACTCACATAAATTTGAAGGTAATTTAAACATATCACTGTTACATGTCTTTAAGAACTGAATTTCAACAGTGTTAAATGATATATTTTGTTGTAGGGCTTCGCTATCTGTGATGGACTCATGGATCCATTAATTCAGTACACGGTGTACACAGACTTTTTAATAGATTGTAAACTGATTGACCAATCAGATTATGAAAGTATCAATAAATTGTAATCAAAATGTGAACAAGCAATCAAAGAACGTGGTATGTTACTATACCTAAACGTATATTTTGAAATTGAAGCATTTTCAGTTTAAATATGCAATATACTCTTTTGGTCATGTTATAATTTGAACATGTAAAATTTCAAGTAAGACTGGAAGTGCTTACACAGAAGCAAAATCAGTATATAGTGGCATATTTAGTTCAATCCTTAACGTTCATGGAAACGTAAATAAAAGCACATAAACACATCTGCCCTGTGATTCAAAGTCTTAATTTTTATCTAACTTTGTACCATCATTTTTTAGTATTATGACATCAGAGAACAATGCAATGGGAGTCTCTATTATGATTTCTCGAACATGGAATATTCTTTCAACTTAAAATTAGTGAAAGATTCTCTCTGAGTTAGAAATATCGAATTCGAATCGTGTAGTCCAGCAGTATACACCGTGCTGTCTGGTGATTGGATGGAAAGTTTGGTAGTTGGAATTCCGACCTTGCTCGAAGATGGTATTGACATGCTCATATATGCTGGAGAATACGATTTAATTTGCAACCGGCAAGGTAAATTTTTACCAAACTCTACCTTAAATTCTACTTATTTTTTCCTATGCCGTTTAGTAAAATGATTTCTATGTTAAATCGTTGTCTGTATGGAATCAATGCATAACATGCTCTATAAATTGCACAGGAAACTCAAGATGGGTACAAGCTAAGCAATGGCCAGATTAGCAAGACCTTTTGGCGGCTCCAAATGTTGATTTTATTGTAGATGGTGTAAAAGCTGGAGAGATCAAAAAACACAGACAACTCATTTCTTAAAGGTTCTTATTTCTTAACTTGATTTTATACTACAATCCCATATAGTTATGCTTTATCTATCTGGAATATTAAACGATGTTTGTGTGAATTGTAGGTATATGATGCACGACACATGCTGCTGGTTAGGCTTTTGTTACACAATCATGCTTACATCATGATCTAAACTAGCCTTTTCTATTATCAAGTATGTATAAGCTTTCAAAATTAACACCACAGAACCAAGCATGAAAAACTGTTCACATACACACAAGCATGTCCATATATATACATGCATACGTGTGTGTCTATGTGTATAGTTATATACATACACACAAAATAAAAAACAACACTTCAAGTTTAAACAAGACAGTTTGAAAATTAAGTTTATTTTTGGATGCTTTAATTTTCATCTGTATGCAAACACATGCACACAAAATAAAAAACAATAATTCAGGTTTAAACAAGACATTATGAAAATTTAGTATATTTTTGGGTACTTAAATTTTCGTGTCCAAGTTAAAATTGTTCATACTTTGTTTTCAAGTTTTTTTTGACTAGAATTCAGAGCTTAAGAGTCTATGCTATGATCGGTTTGTCTATTTTATTATTCCTTTATGGGTAATCAATCTTGAATTGTAACTATTCCCTCTTAATAAAGTCTTCATTCATATTTGATCATAAACTCGATTTATAGTACTTTTTTCTCTTAAATGATAAATATCCACCATGCTTAACAATATTTACTTTTTAAACATCTTGACAAAAGTTCCTCATTTTCCACCTCCTTCTGCATTTACCTATAGATGATGAGAGAAATGCATGTTACAGGTAAACAACATGCCACACAGAAGATCCTTTATGACATTAATGAAGGTCACATACAACACACTTAAATTTACCTTAGCTCTTAGGATGATAATCCTTATACGATTATTTAGTAGATATTACATATAGCAAATTCAATGGGAAAAGATTTCTATTGTAACTAAAAATTTGTATCTATGTGTTCAAATTAATTAAAAAAATCATTGGTTATTTTACAGTAATTATATAGGTGAGATGGGTGGTGAAGACCAAACTGAATGGGGTTTGGTCCAGACTACCGAGTGATTATATAGTTTTATAATTGAAGTTCACCTTATAATGAATTTACTATCATTGATACAAGCAGTTAATGAATTTACTATCATTGATTTCATTTATTCTTTTTTCTAAGCCAATTAATCTTTTATGTTACTCTTAGCATCTTCATGCTTCTTGCAATTGTTCTTCATTTTATGCTTAATATTATTTTGTTGCGATAAAGGTACACAATTTACTTTACAATTTTGGGGGTAAACAAAAATAATCCCTTAAGTATTTACCTTGCTTATCAAATTTTGTAATCTTAGTCATTGTAGATATTAGGTTATTCTTCAGACGCCATTTTCTCATGAAACAGTGGTATTTCATTGCTAATGAAATTTGTAGTATTTCATTGCTAATATATATTGAGCTTAATTGCAGGAAGTTGGTCATGGTGTAGCTGTGACAAATGGTATGAGTGAAGAGTATGTGATGCTGAAATTGTTAATTGCTGAGGCCACTACTGAAGAAATGACTATAAGCATGAAGAAAAAGCATTGAAATCTAAAGCTGCCATTTATAGTTTTTGACAGTTTGATGCTGAATATATATGAATGGAGGTGAATATTTTATTGCTATGCATTTTGGTGAAATGTCTGATTGGGGAATACTACTGTACTTTTTTTGAACGATAAACTAATTCATTAATTTATTTCTACTCTGACGGTTGGGAAGTGAGGCTGCAGCTATAATGCAACAAGGTCATGATGCAACAGCAAATATTTGAAAGAGCCTTAGTCCTATGGTTATAAAGCAACAACATATTCATACAACCTTAAAAGATGAAATACTGATGTAGTTTGGTTGTGTTAGTCATGTTTATGTTTCTTTGGTTATTTATTGTAAGGGCTTTAAATTGTAAACCGCTTATTTTGGCTTGATTTTTGAATTACTTCATAGGATTGCACACCATGCAAGAATACCTTTATACAAAAACTATTCTACTAAAGCTCACATTTTAGTTGTTTCTGTTTTACTTTTGTTAGAAATTTTATTACTTTGTAACTTTTCTATGTTTTTATCTGGGAATTGCTCATGAGTTTTAGCTGGCCGTTGGTCGCTTTAATGTGATTGATAGACATATTATGGGTGCTTTACAAAATATTCATTGGCAACTTACAGAAATAATTAGTTTTTTTTTAGGCGATGCTTATATGCTGCAATAACCAGACCGACCGTTACTATGATAGTTCCATCCTATTGTAATATGAATCTTGAGTTATAATTGTTAAGCACTTAATGATTCGTCTGAAGCAAGTATTCTTTTACTACCATTGTAAAAAGATGAACCATCTTCTTTTACTTTCAGATAGTATATAAGTGATTTGTGTAATCTCTCTCTCTCAAACACGTATATAATTATATGTGTATGTAACTATGTGCGCGTATATCATGGACTTAAACCTTATTATCACTTTAAAATACTCAAAATAATAATTGAATCGACTAATAAGGTTTTGGTAAATTAAATTTCAACTTCGATATATAAATGTAGCCCGTGTGCGTAGCACGGGTTCACACTAGTTTTACATAAGAGATGGTTAGAATCCTCTGCATAAAATGAAAAGACACATAAATGATTAATAAGTGGAGTGAATCACAAGAGCAAATCTAGAACAGCACGGTCAAAAACCATTATTTTGTACAAACAAATTGCTTCATACAGCAAATTATTGTACACTAAGTTCCTATGTTGAAACCTGAGATGGCATACATATATTACATGGCTTTGTTTTAAATGACTGCTCATTCACTTGTAAAGAGGAACTAAAGCTGTGCTGATTATAAAATGTAATTTCTCATTTACTGGTTTATCTGATGAGTAAAAATACTTTTATGCATGGTCAATGAGTCAATAATGTACAAGACATAAGGTGCAAGGTGCAAAGGCTTATCGGAGCATAGATGCAAGGTGTGGTGGTGCATGTCTTTTGAAATTTTGTCCAACTTCATATAAAAAAGAGGGACGGTTATTTTGTTCAGTCATACGAAATTAATTGCTCAAAATTAACTAGCATGGAAGTTACATATATTTGAACAAATTAGAATGAATGGTTTAGATCAAGCAAAGCCATAGTTTATTACTCTAACTTTAGATTTGTCCACACATTGCATTGCATGTCCATCACAAAATAAATGCACAAAATTCCAAGAAAAAGTTACATTATATTGCTAATTTGCTAGGGATGAAACTTTGATGTTGTATTTTATCATTAAATCATCATTTGTTATGTTTATGTATAATTTACTTTGTACGTTGTTATTACCAAAATAGCGTACCGATAGAAATATATGAGGCAGAGATATTTAACAAGTAGAATTAAAATTAACTTTTTTCATAGAATTGAGAGCATTCTGTTAGTGTCGACGGTTTCATGTAATTTTTGTAAATTTTTAGACCCCTTCTGGATTGTCGTTTTAAGTTTTGTGTTTTTATCTATAAAAAAATGCATCCGTCGTATGTGTTGTTGAAAAACAAATAATTTTAAAAAATAAAATTAAAATGTAAATAGAAAGCAAGTATATTTTGTTTTTCGTGTTTTGAAAGATGACGAAAGTATGAAGAACAATCTAACTTCCTCATTATCTGCTGGCCGTCGCAATGACTAAGAATTGTAATCTTTTCTCTTATTTCTTAGTATTTCTAAGTACAAGTTGCAAACACAAATCTCAAAATATAAAATGACACAAACAAGCACTTAACTTTCTTAGTTGGATTTACATTTTCAATCAGCCTTTCTACGAATGTCGTGTGCGAAGCACGAGTTCGCACTAGTAAGTAATAATAAAGAAGATTTATTGCTAGAAAATAAAGTCCATTATAATTATTTTTTATTTAGTTTAAAGCTACGTTATGAAAAGCGCTTAAGCATCGCCTAAATGCTAAATGCATGCACAATGCTTAATTTTTTTGAAAAGCAAAACGATTAAGTCACAGGCGCTTAAGCGCGCTTAATTAGGGCTTATATGCTCTTTGCTTAAATTTAAGCAATGCTTAAGCGATATTTAGCAGAAAATTTCTTATTTTTTAAATAAAAAGAATTAGGATTATAGCAAAAAACCATATTTCTAACAAAATTTTATCATTTTCTATGATATGGATCGATTTGCATTAAGATATGATCATTTGATTTAACAAATGTGCATATTTTGTACTGAACTCGAGTATGCTAACTTTTAATGAATAGAGAAAGTCATATCCAACTTTTGAAACCTACGAATTTATAAGTTTACTTCAAAGTTAAACTTTAGTTATTTATGATGAATTTATGCGTACACATATAATACACTTAATATAATATATATATAATAGATTTATATAAGTACGGATAAATATGTTAAAAGATTAAGTAGCGCTTAAGCAATGCTTAATTGGCACTTAAGCGATATTAAGCGAAGCGAGATTTCTGTCACCTTACCTCTCATAGCACTTAAGCGACAATGCTTAAGCAACGCTTATTTTAACATAGGTTTAAAGTCGAATTTTTTTATTATTGCATATATTAGTTTTATGTTTGAAATTTTTTATTATTGCATATATTAGTTTTATGTTTGAACAAAGAAAAATAATGAACATGAGAACAAGATTAATCTTGTAAAAATAAGGGTGTATGTACAGTAATTTTTGATGTGTAGAAGTTTTTATATGTTTTGGCGTACACTAAATAATTAATGGTGTGTGAATAGAATTACCCTTCGGTATGTTCCATGTACTTGTGGCTATCATATTCTATTCTTCCACTCAGTTTTAAACAACCGTGGAAAAATTCATCCCACGACCGCTTCCAACCGACCATGTCTACTGACATACGTTCGTCTACAACAGTCGCAAAATAAAATGTTGCGGCTACAGCTAGCCGATACAAGGTAAAAAAAAATGTAAATATAGGGTTTTAATCAATGGCACACAAATCTGAAATTATCAATAACCAATTCAACTGCAATTTGAAATCTAGGGTTTGGCCCAAAAATATGGATGAGTGCTTATTCGACGACTGCGTAGGTCATTGAGAACTGGTGAGCTTATGACTTGCCGACGAACGACCCGACTTTTTCATTTTTCCTCCAATGACGATGTTAGTTCTGAAAGGAAGAGGGAAACACACGCTTTGAATTTTAGATGTCTGTTCACATGAAGAAAAAAGTAATTGGTGTTATGAAGAGGGAAAGAGAATGATTAAGGTGGCCTTTAGTTTTGGTGGCCGGAGGAAAAAAAACTCGGTGCCAATAGTAGCACACGGCTTAAAAATGTTGTCAAGTTAACCTTAAAACTTCTATTATAGACCGAGGATGATATATCTCTTGGACATCTTAACGAAAGTATTAGTCATAGGACTCAGATTCAGGAAAATGAGGTATATGCATGTCTCGAGAGGTTGAATTTAAATTCAAAATTGAATAAGCAAAATAAATAAAGAACTTTTGACACAGTTGATCATTCTCATGTTTAAAACAATTGCCCATTACATTATAGTACTATACTATTCGTCGACCTTGTTAAAATTTATTCCCTTACTTTCTTCTGTTCTTGGATATATCCAAGTAACTTAGACAAAGCAAACCTACCGAGAGAGTTTTCCTTCAGAAGCAAGTTTAAGGCAACAAAGCATTTTTTCGCTTGAAATCTAGGGTTTTCTTCTGCCATGGGAGAAAACAATCCCTCTTCTAAATCCAACCCCAATCCCTCTCTCTCTTGTTCATCTCCTCAAGATAGACCACCAGAAACTCATCTCAGAATGCCAAGTAATGTCATCATTGATAATGAGGGTTTTCAATTGGTTCAATCAAGATCACAAAGGAAATATCAGCCAAGAAACGGTCAGAATCGGCCTCTGATCAGTAAAAATCAGAGAAAAATAGAGCACCAGAAGACCGATTCTTCTAGGGACAGGACCAAGGTGGTCCACATCGATAAGCCGCCAACAAAGTTCCATCAGAGTAAAGAACTAGGGCAGAAATCATGGGCTGATATTGTCTCAGAACAATCTAAAGAACCAAAGGATGAAGATTGCAGTCTTGAAACCATTTCACCTATTCAAATCAATAACAAGAAATATGGTGTTGTCAAAGAGGCAGTATGTAAGAGAGCTATGGAGTGCTGGAATAACTCAGTTCTGGTGTATGTTGTTAGCAGTAAACCATACTTTGTGTTCTTCAAAGAATATATTAAAAGAGTTTGGAAGCCAAAAGGTGAATTTGAAATCTTTTCCAGAGAAAATGGTTTTTTCCTGATAAAATTTTATGATTCTCAAGACTGCAACTCCATAATTCAGAATGGTCCATATTTCTATAACGGCAAGCTCATCATCATGAGAAGATGGACTGAATCTTTGAAGATGGACAGAGATCTTCTGTCTACCATGCCAATATGGGTTAGATTACCCAGCGTTAATCTCAAATTATGGGACAGAGAGGCGTTTAGTATCATGGCTAGCATTATCGGAAAACCCATTAAAATGGACGCAGCAACCACCATGAAGTCGAGATTGAATTACGCTCGAATTCTTGTGGAAGTTTTTGCGATGGATGAACTTCTAGATGAGATTTGTTTAAATCTTTATAATGGTGAAAACATTATACAAAAGGTTGAATATGAATGGGTTCCACCGAAGTGTAGCATCTGTATGTGCTTCGGTCACACTAAGGAACAGTGCAACTCAAAAGAGAAGTGGATCCCCAAAAAGAAAGATAAAGATATAATGAGTATTCAAGATAATAGATCTGAAAGAATTCAAGAAAAGAGTAATAATGAAAGCATAATATCTCAGTCAAAAACCCAAATGGGTGTGGATCGAATCTATCAAGATGATTTCATCTCCGATCAAGAAAATAATATCAAAGAGCTCACTGATCAAAATGATCAGATCATGACGCTGGAAGTTCATCAATAGAATGATAGTGAGAATACTTCAAACGATCTTGATCCGACAAACAGAAAGAAGGGGAAAAATTTACAGGTCTTTAACTCTGAAATCCCCCATATCTCAGAGTCATATTTAAATACAGGCCAGAATAATACAAAAATTGTAAACAAGATTCATCAGAACTCAAGATTGAGTCAAGAAACCAATCTTGAGAAGGGATCTTCGTCTATAATTGCTGCAGATGTTGAGAGTAATAGTTACTCAACATTGCCTTGCAAAGGTGATCCTCCTCCAGAGCAGGCTGCAATCTCTGATTGTAATGAATCAGAATTGCCTCGCACAGCTTCGTTTGATATCTCTCTAATCAAGGTTCCTGATTCTGCACAAATGGAGGAAGATAATTCTGAGAAGAGGGACAGCTATGAAGAATTTGACATATCTGAACTACATATTGCAAAAACAAAAGCATCAGGTACGTTAAAGGGGAGTAAAGAGAAAAAAGCCTTCAAGCAAAAATATATATCAATCAACTCAGAATGGGAACAAATGTCTACCAGATTGAAGGCTAAAGGTGCTGATAATAAAAGGAGAGGTAAAAGTACAGTGGTGTCAGGTACCATTTAATTCTTATATCTTTTATATATATTATATATATGTCAATTCTTGTATGGAATGTTAGGGGAATGAATTCCCCTGTTAAACAATCTGATATCCTCTATATGATCAATATATACAAGCCTACTATTATTGCTCTTATTGAGAACAAAATGAATGATGAGAATTTTGAAAAATTCTGTCTAAAAATGTCTAGTAATTGGAAAGCTATTCATAATAATGACTGTGGTTGTAAAGGCAGAATTATTACTATTTGGGATTCTTCTGTCTGGACTAATATAAACATTAATAAAGATAGTCAATTCATAGACTGTAAATTTAAGAACATTGGTGGTTACCACCTGCAAGTTACTGCTGTTTATGGTAGTAATTTTGAAATTGAAAGAAATGTTCTATGGCATAAACTTAAATCCTTAAGTTACATATATGATTTCCCCTGGATTGTGTTAGGAGATTTTAATACTGTTTTTCATGTTAATGAGAAATTTGGAGGTGTTAAAATCCCTCATAACAAACTGGATAGAGTCAATAAATTTTTGATAGAATCTGGTCTTATTGAGCCAAATACCAGTGGTAATAAATATACTTGGAAATCTGGTTTAGCTAAAAATATTCATTGCAAACTTGATAGAATTTTATATAACAAAGAATTTGCAAATAGTTTTCCTGATAATATCTGTTATACTTTGGAACAAAATTTAAGTGATCACACCCCTTTAATGATCAATTTGGTCGTTAATAAAGGTGGTAACAGTAAAGCTTACCCCTTTAGATTTAAAAATAGCTGGGTTTTAGAAGATGATTACAAAACTTTAATGGAAAATTGCCATAATTATTCTTGTGATGGTTCTAAGCAGTTTCAGTTTTATATGTTTCTGAAATTCTCTAAAAATAATCTTAAAAATTGGAATAAAAGCAAAAATGTTAATAAAAATAAGATTGTTAATTTGAGAAATGAAGGTAAATTCTTACAAATGAATGTAGATAATAAGCCTGATGATATTAATGAAATTAACAAATTCTTCCAAAATCAAAAGGACTTGTCCAATGAAATGTATAAGGAGTCTGTTGATGCCAGACAGAAAGAAAAGACTGACTGGCTCACTTTGGGTGATGAATGCACTAAATTCTTCTATGCTAAAATGAGTAACAGGAAACATATTAATAATATAGGTAGCATAATTGACAAAGAAGGAAATTTAGCAAATTCTTTTGATAAAGTGTCCACTGAAGCTATTAATTTCTATAAGGAGCTATATTTCTCTAATATGAATAATCAGGAGTTTCCTGATATTATACGTAAGAATATTTTAAATAGCAGTGCCTCTGAAATTCTTCTAGCCCCTATGGATTTGGCTGAAATTAAACATATTGTTTTTAATGCCGGGGATAATAAAAGTCCAGGTCCTGATGGCTTTAATGCTAAATTTTTCAAAAATAATTGGGACTATATTAATCAGTAGATCCTTGGTGTTGTAAATGAATTTATGGATAATGGTAAAATTCTGAAAAGTATAAATCATACATTTATTACCCTTGTCCCTAAGAAAAAAAACCCCACTGATATTGGTGACTACAGACCTATATCATGCTGCAACTTCATTTACAAAATTATTGCCAGTGTTCTTAGCAATAGAATTAAAGTTTTTCTGCCATTTATTATATCAGAAAATCAGAGCGCTTTTGTTCCTGGTAGGCTAATATATGAAAACTCCCTTTTAGCTCATGAGATGGTCAGAAAATTTAACACTAAACAGGGAGATAATGTATGTGTTAAAATTGATCTTCAAAAAGCATATGATAAAGTTAAAAGACATTTTATTCATCATATTATGAAATGTATGGGGTTTCCAATTAAGTTTTGTGATTTAGTGCTTGAATGTATCAATACTCCTACTTTCTCTATTCTAATTCAAGGCAAGGCTGAAGGATTTATTAAATCTAATAGGGGTATAAGGCAAGGGGACCCCCTTTCACCTTATCTTTTTGCTATTGTGATGGAATACTTTTCTATCCTTATTGAAATAGAGAGCATCAAGGGCAAAATTCAACCTATAAATAGAATCCAGCCATGTGTTAATCATCTGATATATGCAGATGATCTTATGGTGTTTTTAAAAGCCAATAAAGATAATGCAGACTCTTTAAAATCCATTTTTGATAAATTAAAAAATCATGCCGGTCTTCAACTTAATGTTAATAAGTGTAAACCTTATTTCAGTAAGGCATGTAAGTTCAAAAGAGAATTTTTAAATGTATTACAAATTGAAGAGGGATTTTTTCCAATCAAATATTTAGGTCTGCCTCTTTCTACAAATATGATTAAGGATTCAGATTGTGCTATTCTTATTGATAAAATTCAGGATAAAATGGAGACTTGGTCGAGTAAATTACTCTCCATTGCTGGTAGACTTGAACTTATTAAAACTGTGATTTATGCTATCATCTTATACTGGCTGCAAACATTTCAAATTCCAGCTACAACAGTTAAAAAACTGGAAAGTAGATGTGCTGAATTTTTGTGGAAAGGTAAATATCACAAAATTAGTTGGGATAAAGTTTGCAGACCAAAAAATGAGGGGGGGTCTTGGTATTAGAAATTTTAAGGACTTGGGTACTACTTGCCATTTAAAATTACTTTGGAGATTCATTGATTCTGAATCTTTGTGGGCTAGATGGATGAGAGCCAAGTACTTAAAAAATGATAATTTATGGACTACAGTTCATAGGAGTAACCAATCAAATACTTGGAAACAAATTTTAAACAGTAGGGATGTTGGTAAATCATTACTTGAAAGAAAATTTAAAAATGGTAAAGATACAAGTTTATGGTTTGATCCTTGGTTCAGAAATGAGTCATTTATAAATAGGGTTGGTTGGAATAGCCTTGTTATATGTGGTGGTTCTAATAATAAAGTTTCTGATATCATAATTAATAATCAATGGCAACCACAAATTCACCCTATTACTAACCCCCATAAAAATGATATTTGCAATATTCAACTTGATAATGATGCAGAAAATGATTACTGGGAATGGAAAGCTAATCACAGAGGGAAGTTTTCTTTTAAAGAAACTTGAAATTTTACTAGAATCAAATTCCCAACTGAAGAGTGGTATAGCTGCATTTGGAATAGAGTGAATTGCCCCAAGATGGCATTTTGTACTTATTTTGCAATCAAAAACAGATTGCCAACTTGGGACAGATTAAATAAATGGGGAAACAAAACAAATTCACTCTGTTCCTTATGCAACTTGTGTAATGAAAGTGCTAATCATTTATTTTTTGAATGCAGCTACTCATATTATATATGGAATCAAATCAGAGACTCTCTTAATATTGTTGACAACAGACATATGGATCTTATGAATATCATCAAAGTTATCAACAGCAAATTCAGAGACAGATCTAAAGAAACAGATTATGCTCACATTCTTCTTACTACGGCTGTGTTCAACTTATGGAAAGAAAGAAATTCTCGTGTGCATTACAAGGGTAGCAGAAGTAAAGAGCAAGTGTGGTTAACTATTAATACGGATAGCAAGATTATTTTGCAAAAATCTAAGAAAGTTCTAAAAAATCAAACCAAGTTTGCTTCCCTTGCAGAAGATTGGAGATTGGAAGCTGGTAGCAAACATTTAGAAAGATATCTTTCGCAACCGAAATGTATGCAGACCAGCATCCATAATGATAACCATCATGAGACTATCGGTATTGTTGACGAAGCTTGCTTCCTCGAGTCGTTGAGGTATAGCACTAATTCTGCCATCTATCCCTCCAATATCGAAGGCAATTTGGATAATAACTCCAGTTTGAGGAATGCATCGTCAGATCTAAGTCATGCTGACTTTAGATCTAACAATTTTGAGGACATCAGAAAGCACTGCTTGAATAACCACGAGAATATGGGTGACAGTAACAAAGCTCTGATTTTTTTTGTCAGATCTAAGTCATAATGACTCTAGATCTAACAAAAATTCTCATTTCAACAGCAATCGACTTTCGTTCAGCAATTTTAACAGAGAGAAAGGCTGGAGAAATAGCTTCAATGAAGCTCTTTCATATTGGGAGCGTGGAGAAAGTAGCGGAATGAGGGCTGATAATAAAGCGACATAGTTGATTTGCTGTCATTTTCGTGTTTTCTTTCTCTTTTTTCTGCTTTGGTTGATAATATGTTTTGATGGAGGCGCTAGGGTTTCTTTTGTTATGTTTTTGGTGACTTCGGGTATTTGTTTGTACCCGTGTCTTTTGTTTTGTTGGGCCTGGGCTTGGCCATTTTAACTCTATTCAAAAAAAAAAAAAAAATATCCAAGTAACTTGGACGTTATACTAGACCACAAAATAATAATGTTAACAACCCATATTACCAAACTTAAAACAGGCTACATAATTGCATTTTTCTTTTAATTCTGAGCAGCTTTTCCAGCTGAGGGATATTTTTCCACATCGAAAGCAGACTCGTTATGCTTCGAGTTCTCGAATTTTTCTCCATCTCCCCACAAAGCATATGCTTCCTCTCCATGTATAGCATCATCGCCAACTTCCAAGTCTTCTTCACTAAGTCGTAGAGGAACAATAAGTTTGATCAGAAGGCAGATGATAGATGTGATGGTGACATTGATAGTGACGATGAATAAGATGCCAGCTAGCTGGATCCCCATTTGTTTGATTCCATCACCTGTTCGGCCATCCCTGTTGTATTTCGACCAATGGTTTTTAGTTCCTAGATTACAAACTAGTCAAATTAACCAATATTACAAGGTAGCTCACTTGATGGCATAAAGAAGGCCAGTGATCGTTGTTGCATCGCCAAAGAAGAGACGGTTAAGGGCAGGATCGGCAAAAAATCCACTGAGGATGCCACCAAGACTGCCAGCGATAGCGTGGGTATGGAAGATGGCAAGGGTGTCATCTACTGCCGTAAGGAACCGGATTTTCTTGTGTAGCACCATCATAGTGTACCATGGTATGCTCCCCGAAAGCATACCCATTATGATTGCTGCCCATCCTTGTACCAAACCTGTATTTCACCATATATTGTGTAAGATAGCATTGGAAGACTTTTATTGAAGTTGACAATGCCCGATTCATTTGAACTGAATGTGCTTACCTGCAGCTGGTGTGATGCAGACTAAGCCAGTGATCATGCCCTGGACAGCGCCAATAACAGAAGGCTTACCGAAGAAGGTGATATCGAGGAAAAGCCAGACGAGGAGGCTGGTAGCAGTGCAGACATGTGTGTTTAAGACTGCCAGTGAGGCATCATTATTTGCTGCATAAGGCCCACCTCCATTGAAGCCTGTCCATCCCATCCACAAAAGCCCAGCTCCAGCAAGCATCAACAGAATGTTGTTTGGTGGAAACCTCTCCCTATCCTTAGTAGCTCTTGGACCCACCTGTTTAATAATTTCAGTCAGGGTTTAAAATGAAATGTTCATTTCTATGTGTGGAACTTGAGGTTGTCATGATGTCTATGGTGGAAATACGATGTATTACTAAGTGATGTTTACCCAATAAGCAGCCGTAAATCCTGCAACCCCAGATGACAGATGAATAACATATCCCCCACAAAAGTCTATGAGCCCCTTTATGTAGAAAAACCCTTCTGGTGCCCAGATGCTGAAAGCACCAACACTGTAAGAAAATGTCAACCATAATGGAACAAATAACATCCATGCATGGAAATTCATTCTTCCGAGCAATGACCCTGCGATTAGAATTAATGTGATCGCAGCAAACACAAACTGAAAGTACACCAAGGTCACCCTTGGGTACATCCCAGTAAATGAAGTGTCCTCAGATAGTAAGTGGCTTTGGCTAAGGGCGAAGCCAGGTTTTCCCCAAAATGGTAACAATTTTTCGCCAAATGACATTTCAAAGGCCCACACCACCCAACATAATAAAACAGCGGCGAAGGCGTAAAGGGCCATGAATGCGGAGTTTACAGCCCACTTCTTTTTGACAATACTACCATAGAGAATTACCAAACCAGGGACGCTTTGAAGTCCGACAAGTGTTGCAGCTGTTAACTGCCATGCGTTGTCGCCTTTGTTTAGCCATTCTGGTGCAGCATCTGATACTCCTAAGTTTGAAGGTATTGCTGTTACGTTAATCATCTTTTTCCCCCTCCCCCTGTGTTACGTATACTGCAAGGTTATTGCTTCAAGTTGAGATATTAATGCAGAGGCTTGCTGGGTATATATGTACATATGATATGGGTATGAAGTTTCTTTTGTGTTTGCATTTCTGGTTAGTCTTTGTTTTATATGCTTAATTTAGGTTCAATCGTTAAGAATCGTTACTAATTAGGATATTTGTTTGTCCTGGTGTACAATATTTTTCCTATCCAATGTGACAACTAATAATCGTAAAGCAAAGCTTTGATTATGGTTGTGCACATTAATTGTGCTAGCATTTTTTAATTTGTTATACCACATTCATATATTGTCACAGATAACTGTGGTAGCATTCTTTAATCGTGGGAACATTCATTTTTTGGTATTATTTGTGAGATTACCTTACCCTCATTGGTTCAATCATCATTTTTTTAGTAATTAACAACCGATAAAATAGAGGGAGAAATCTTGGGATCATCTTTTCAGTTTGCTAGGAAGGATTGACAGCTTTGCATTTGATGCTAGACGTGCTTAACCTGAAGGTTATACATTAGCTTTGAGTTTATTTTCTCAAATACGTTCTATTGAGAAAATGTTTGAATTTGAGGAAGAAGAAAAAAACTACACACAAAATTATTTGCGGAGAACTTATCATTTTGTTTAATTTATAGAAATATTTGCTTATATTATTTTATTTCTGTCCGACATGCTTTCATTAGTTTATATTTTATAAACTTGTTTTTTTATGCAGGTTACGTTAAATTATTTTAACCAGCTAATGGAGTAATCTTTTATTTATTTTTTGTCAAATGAATCCACATACTTTGTCAAATTCTCCACAAATTGTTTGGAATAAGAAGTTGCACAGAAAAGGGAGTATACAAACCCGTTTGCATGAAGAAGAAAACCCCAAAGACAACGTAATAGCTTTACAAAAATATTTTTTTTTTTTTTTGAAAAAGGTAAAAGGGCCCGGCCCAATATAAAGTAACAATCGGGTAAACTCACCCGAAGAAAAAACAAACAAGAATACAAACCCTAAAAAACACACGACAACGCCTCCAAACACAAAACAACAGAAACTCGAAAATGGCGACAAGCCAAAATCAACCCAAAAGCAGGACGATGAGAAAGAATACAGCCAAAATCAAGCAGATCTCAAGGAGGACGAAGATTCTTCTTATCCTTGCAGTACCTATCCAAAGGATGGAGCTCAATAGTAGGGTTTCTCGCAAGATCTGAATTTGAATAGCCATTCTTCAGATTTGTAGTGCAATCAGCTGAATTGGTGCAACCACTAGCTTGAACTTTAATCTCTCTTCTCGCAGCAGTAGTACAGGCAGCTACATGAACTTTCGTAGAATGATGGTGATGAGAAGAACTGCTACTCTCGCCTTTACTCCAACAAGATAAGTGATAGACCTTGTTATTCAACAAACTCTTGTAGAAAATGGCTAATTTTTTGTTGTCATTAACTTTCGTATGATTTAAATCATCGATTGACAGCAAAGTAAGCTCTTTGGAAACGCAGCTGGGAGTGTGGTAATTCGACAGCTCTGCAACAGGTAGTAAGCCACTATTACTATTCATTAAATGCATTAAATTAGTGTAAAGATTGTTATTAACGTGTCTACTTCCCTTGCAGGTACTGTCCTTTGCATCTGCAGAATGGCCACCACCAGGAAGATAGTCCAGAGGCATGCCGCTTCTTATAAGCGAGAATTTAGCTTTGTCAGTATCATGTAAATGGCAGTGACAATCTTTTCGACTGCTATGAGGGATATACTTGGTGTATTTCCCATTAAGTAAGAGATCTTCAACATAATTCTCATAGTCAATAGAGTTATTCATATCAGATAGATCAGCATTCTTGTGATCTGACAGCTTGCTAGCTTTTTTGATGAGAATCTGAAATTCAGAAAGAATTCTGTTCCATATTTGAATACTGTCATTTTCTTTTTTGTTGTGAATTCTTTGATTTCTTTCTTTCCAAATATGATAGATGACAGTAGTAAGCATAATTGAAGCTCTTTTAAACTCTTTGGACTTGGGCTTAAAGCATTGCTGAATGTATTTTATGCTTTCACTAATGTTTTGAATTGGCAGATTTTGATTAAAACCCAGAGCATTTTTGGCAATAAACCAGATATGTTTTGAAAAGGCACAATCAAAAAAGAGATGGTCTGCATTTTCCATACCATTTTTGCATAAAATACATGTTTTGTCAATGTTCTTATTCCACTTTGAACATCTTTCAAGAGTTGGAAGTCTATTAAGGATGGCAAAGTAAGAACAGTGAGCCATTTTTGGGCAGTTAGATTTGCACCAAATTACTTTTCTCCAATAAACTTCAGTTTCTATACCTTTCACAAAGCTCCAAACTTTTTTAAAAGAAAAGGAACCTTTAGAACAGAGCTTCCAAACCCAAGTGTCTCTTTGAATATTATTATCAATAGTAACTTTCTCAATAGCATTTCTAAAAATATTAGCAGCTTGATGGGTATTTACATTCCAATTATGGTTGGAAATAATATTTTGAACTTTATCATTAGCACCACCAATAAGAAACAAATTATTCCACCCCAGTAGATCAATGAGGGACTTACCAAATATCCAGGGGTCAAACCATAAACTAGTTGAGTTGCCATCCTTAATCTTCCTTTCTACAAGATTTTTACCATTTTCTCTGCATTCTAATATGGTTTTCCAAGAGAATGAATGATAATTTGCAGCTTTAGCAGTCCAGAGATTTTTGTTTTTAAGATATTTGTTTCTCATCCATCTGGCCCACAAAGATTTACCATCTAAAAACTTCCAAAATAACTTGTATTTAGCAGCTTCCCTCAAGTCTTTGATGTTTCTGATGCCTAAACCCCCTGCCTTTTTAGTCATGCATACTTTCTCCCAAGCAATTTTGTGCTGTTTACCTTGCCATATAAAATTAGCACATAATTTCTCAATTTTTTGAATTGCCTTTGCTGGTAAATTATGAGCTTGAATCCAATATAAGACAATTGCAGTGATGACAGTGTGAGTAAGTTCTAGCCTGCCAGCTAGAGTTAGTAACTTGCTAGACCATCCTTCAAGCTTGCTTTGAATAATATCATATAATCTAGAACAGTCTCTATCATTCAGTTGATTTATACTTAGGGGAAGGCCAAGATATTTAACTGGCAAATTTCCTTCTTTAAAATTGAGAATGCTTAAAATTTCTTCCCTGGAATTGCATCCTTTGCTGAAATATACTTTGCTTTTGCAATCATTGACTTTTAGCCCTGTAAATAGTTCTAGCTTTTTAAAAATAGCAGCAATAGCATTTGCATTTTTAATATCTGCAGCAACAAAAAGAAGCAAGTCATCAGCATATAAAAGATGAGTAATGGATGGCTTGATTCTGTTTATGGGTTTTATATTCCCCTTGTTTTGCTCAGTTTCAATTAGAACAGTGAAGTATTCCATAACAATAGTGAAAAGATAGGGAGAAAGGGGATCTCCTTGTCTAATTCCCCTGTTACTATGTATATATCCAGTTGGGGAGCCATTAATCATCACAGAGTATGTAACATTGTTAATGCATTCTTTAATAAGGTCACAAAATTTTTCATTAAAGCCCATAATACTCATCATATGAATTATAAAATCCCTGTTAATTTTGTCAAAAGCTTTGTGTAAATCAATTTTGATACACATGATTTTTTTATTATTCATGTTAAAATTCCTAATAAGCTCATGAGCAAGCAATATGTTATCAGTAATAAGCCTGCCAGGGATAAATGCACACTGATTTTCAGAAATTAAAAATTTCAGAAACAGTTTAATCCTGTTGCAAAGAATGGTAGAGATGATTTTGTAAATAAAGTTGCAACAAGATATAGGTCTATAATCTTCCATACCATTGGGATTAGGAGTTTTAGGAACAAGAGTTATAAAGGTATGATTGAAAGATTTTAAAAGCCTCCCTGTTCTAAAAAATTCAGATATGACTTCAAAAATTTTAGGGCTAATATCAGCCCAGTGAGTTTTGTAAAATAAAGCCCCAAAACCATCAGGACCAGGGCTTTTGTTATTGTTAGCATTGAAAATAATATTTTTAATCTCCAAAAGATTAACAGGGGCTAATAAAATTTCCTTACTCAGCTCTTTTAAAGAAAATTTAATATTGAAGTAAGGAAATGAATGCAGATAATTTTCAGAATTAAATAACTCAGTGAAGTATTTAATGGCTTCCCTCTCAATATCATTAGAATTCTTTAAAGCATTACCATTAGCATCAATAAGTTTGTTAATAGTATTACTGTTTTTTCTATTGGTCATTTTAGCATAAAAAAAACTACTAGCTTCATCACCATTAGTAAGCCAGTCAACCTTGGCCTTTTGCCTCATATTAACTGAATGAATATGAAGGGAAGAAATGAGATTATTCTGAGCTTGAAAAAAATTGGTAATGATATTACTGTCTGAGCAGTTGTTGTCAAGAGCATTTTGTAACCTCTCACATTCATCTCTAATACTTTTAAGCTCATTTTTATTCCTACTATTATTCCAGTTTTTTATATGACCTTTGGCAATTTGTAAAAATTTGTGAAATTTATATTGAGCAGTGCCATGAATATTATAAGACAAGCATTTGGTGATGGCACTTCTATAATTATCATCATAAACCCACCCATTCTTAAATCTGAATGGTATGTTTTTTTTGCAATTGCTACTATCAGTGAAGAAAATTTGAATAGGTGTGTGGTCACTAGTAGCTTGTGGCAGAGTGCAACACTTGTAATAGGGAAATATATTAGCAAAATTTTGATTGATTAATATTCTATCAAGTTTGCAATGAATGTTTCTAAATTTCCCAGACTTCCAAGTATATCTATTACCAACCATATTAGCTTCAATTATACCAGTCCTTAAAAAAAATTTGTTGATATATTCCAGTTTACTAAAAGGAACTGAAATACCACCTCTCTTATCATATGAATGCATGATAGTATTAAAATCACCCATTATGATCCAAGGATGAGAAATATTCCTATTTAAATTCTCAATATGATTCCATAAGTCAGATCTTTCATTTTCAAAGTTTGAGGCATATATAAAAGAAATATTTAAGACAAATCCACCCTTATTAGAGAACAAGCAGTGGACATATTGAAGATTAAAAATACAGTTATCTAAACTCCAAACATTATCATCCCATAAAACAAGAATTCTACCATTGCCCCCCTTATGATTATTATTCACACTTCTCCAATTAGGGATATGTCTGACATGATAGTCAGCAATCTTATCATTATCTAATTTATGCTCTAAAAGACCTATAATACTAGGTTTTTCAGACATAAGTAAATTAGAAACATCCAATTTTCTAATTGGGGAATTAAGACCTCTAACATTCCAAGAGATAATAGACATAGTAAAAGAGATTAAGAAATAAAAAAAAATAAGGATACACAAGGATATGTGATTAGTTACAGTGAATCACTGTAACTATCTTCATCCTCTTGCACTTCCAGCTTCTTTTCCTTTCTTTTGTATGTAGAATCACTTTTGACTTTTAGAAGCTCTCCCCACTTATCATTTTTTGAGATGTATTTTTCTCTGAATTCTTTATCAGTTGTATCTTCTACTTGTTCAGAAGATGAGATATCATTAAGGCTTTTAAGGCTTTTAATTCTATTTCTGGCTTTCTTTCTATTTTTTTTATTAACTGCAGATTGTGAGGAAACAGCATTCACTGCTGCCTGTATTGTTTTTCCAGATAAAGACTTTTTTTTTACTGGGGATAATGAATCAGAGAGGAAATTCAAGCTAGTGTTCTTTGGAGGTTCAATTAAATCTACAAGATTCAAATCAGAAGAGTTTTGCTCAATATTCATACCATCAGCAACAGTATTTGCCTGAACAGAGACTTGAGTATCTGTAATTTCTTCCATTGATGCTTTAGGTGAAGCAATTCGAACTACATCAACTTTCTGAGGGGGGTAACTGATTTTACATTGCATATTTTCTTGATTTTCATCATGACTAGATTTGCTGGCATCTATCATTGTGGCATGAATTTTCAAATCTTGAAAAGAACTTTTCTGCACAGATTCATTCAATGTTGTAACACTGTTTTCTTCTGCAATATCCTGAACTGAAGTATCATTATCTCTACATTTTTCTTTCCATATTTTTTTTGCCGAGCAATTTTCATCAGAATGACCAAAACATTTACAAGATTTGCATCTAGGTGGGATCCATTCATATTCGATACTTTGCACTATGTTGTCACCATCATACATTGTGATGTTAGCTTCATTTGGTAGCTCTGCATCAGCTTTTATTTCAACAAGAATTCTTGCATAACTCAGTCTCGTTTCCTTAGCAGTTGGTTCATCTAATTTTAGTGGCATACCCACCAAACTTGCTATAGCACTGAAAGCCTCCTTATCCCACAATCTTAGGCTTAATTCAGGTAATCTAATCCAAATTGGCATAGAAGACAGTAGATCCCTATCAAAATTAAATTTCTTGCTCCATTTTTTCAGAATAATCAACTTGCCATTTATGAGATATGGCCCCCCATTTAAAATTTTTCCACAATCTTCAGTTTTTGAAAATCTTATTATAAAGAAGCCATTATTTCTAGTATAAATCTCAAAGCTACCTGTGGGATTCCAATTTCGCGTAATATAAGTCTTGAAATGATGATATGGAGGCCTTGGACCATATACATATGCAATAACTGAATGACTCCATTTATTCTCTGTACGTTTATCAATGTCTTCCTTTACAGTAACAAATTTCTTATCATTTATATTGATAGGAGCAACATAATGCAAGTCAAATTCAGAGCCTAACCCTCCTTTCTTGAGAAGATCAGCCCATGAAGAGGCTTTGTGTGTCTTCTGAGCAGTGTCAATGCTGACTGGGGCAGTAGAGATTTGATTTCTTGGGTTCGGTTTCTGCCTGATCACATTTCTTGACTGTAAATAATCATTTCTTGAATCTGCCCTGCCATTAAAGAAAGAATTACGACCATTTTCTGGTTTTCTTGGAATATTTCTCTGAAAATTAGAAACAGGATTCTTTCTGCTTGCTCTCCTGTTGTAGACAACTTTCTGAAATCCCTCATCATCTACAACAGCATCAGCATTTACAACAGCACTGCTCGCAATGGAGGGTTTGACTATGGGTTTGGGTTGCTGTGAGTGGGGGATAGATATTGATAATGGGGGAAGAAGAGATGGAGGAGAAGAAGAGACTCCAATCTGATCAAGCTTTTCAAAAATAGGATTATCTTGCATTTTTATTGTATCAGCCATTACATTGTTTTTTCCTAAGTTTGAAGTTATTACCTATGCTTTACAAAAATATTCAATTCGTTATATCTGCACAGTTAGCTCACAAGCATGAAATTGCCATACAAAATCCTGCAGGCACTTTTGTTGACCAGTTGTGCGTTTATCGCTGTAAGGTGTAAATTGTACTAACCCTTATACCCTTATCATTCTCTTGAAAATCATGAAAGAAATAAAAAACCATGATCATCATTGCACTATTCTTCCCTTAAATTGTTTCTCTATGCTCATAGTATGCTGAAGGGCAATCTCCCATTTAACACTGTGTTCTTAACTTCTCACTTAGACCAAGGAATTTTTATGAGATAGAAGAAAGACGTGTTCTTGACATATTTATTTCTATGTCAGTTCTCATGTATGGCAAGCTTAGGAGAATAACAAACTTTCCAAGTAAATTTTACCCCACAGAGAGAGGGCATGTGAGGCACACTGCTGAGATTGTTGTTTCGGTTTTGTATTTTTATTATAAAAAAGATCCTAGTTGCTCGAGGAGAAAAAGAAACTTGGTTCTTTTTTGATCCATCATTTACTCCATATTTAGATTAAATAATCACTATAAGAACGACTGACAATTGCGGCAGTCTTTTACGTCGGCTAGTGAAAGCCAAAAAAGACGGCCGTCGCTAGCCGACACAATGTCATATGTACAGAAAGAAACCGGAAGTAGGAAATCATTTGCTCATTCCCCACCAAAAAACCAAAACCCTGCTCTTTGTTGCTGCCAGCCGCTGCCCCGCCGTCGTCTAACGTCGCCAACTAAAGCTCTTCAAAGCTTGTCAGTGTCTCCTTCTCTCTAATTTATATGGTTTTTAGGTATAAACTATGAACCCTAGTTTTGAAATTGGGACTTTTAGGAATTTGGAATTGGTGATTATATCTTATTAGTTGATGATAATATAGTGTATTAGTTGATTTGGGTATATAATTAAAACCCTAATTTAGAAAATTAATTGAGTATGTATTAGAAATGGATGATTATTGCTTATTAGTTGATGATAATTAAAAATTTGTTCGATTTGCGGATATTAGTTAGCGATTTGATTGTTTACTTTGTAGGTAAAAATTATGGTTAATTTAAAATCCGAAAATTAGTCCATAACTATTGATTAATATGTTTATTGATGATTTTACATGAATGTTTGTTATAGTTTCGAATAATATTTGTTACAGTTTACGCAAAATTAGTGTATAATTATTGATTAACGCGACCAAAACATTCACTCTCACTATATATGTAAGTTCACAAAATCGGTAACTAAAATTTTAAGTAGTTAAATAAAAGTTAAAATACATTTTAAAATTTCAGATTCAATTAATAAATATTTAAATAGTTGAATGAATTATAAAATTGTTTTTATAGTTAAAATAATAATTGTAAAATGTGTTTTTTTCAATCCCTTAGAGAGTTTTTTGGCCTCGTCTGACAGGTATTGTATATGATTGTTATATGGATATTCATTTTCAACAGAACGGACATCTATATTCATCTGATACAATATTCGTCGGATTTGTCCATGTATTGGACAAGTTACAAATACAATAAATTAATTACATTTTATAAATCATTTTATTTTAAACGGTTTACAAAATTTCGACAGCACTTTCTTCTCGTTCCCTGTATACACGCATTTGTATACGATACATGGAACAATAAGGAAGTGCTGTCGAAATTTTATTGAATCGTTTAATCTGAAATGATTTATAAAATGTCGTTACAATATTGTGTTTGTAATGGGAAGTAGGATGACCGACCATCAAAGTAAAAACCAATAAACTAAAAAAATAAAAATAAAATAAAAAATGAAGCGCTTATTTGAATTTTCTACGATGGTGAAGTATTTACAATGATGAAGTGTTGAAAATTATTTCTACAAGACTTCAGTATTAGTTGAATTGTTTACTTGAACTTTCTAACACATAGTTTGAAATCAGAAAAAAATGGTCGATTATTTCCATGACCATAGTTGGATGTAAGAAGTCAAAACTGGTGGGAAAGGTTCAATAAAGGAATATTTTTATAACGGTGTACACAAATTTATTTGACTCGCTAAATCTAATAATCTAAACAACAAAGAAATTCGTTGCCTGTGTAGTAGGTGCCAACATGTGACGCATTGAAAACCATATATAGTTGAAGTACATTTGTACAAATATGGTTTTGTGCAGAATTATTACTTCTGGGATCGTTATGGAGAACTTGTTGAACCTACACCTAATCCTGTAGTGTTAGAGGACGATAACATTATGACGAATCTGATAGAAAATATGGTGGAAGATGCATCATGATCAATATTTCCTACCATTCAAGCTGACGGTGAAGACGTAAATGTCGAAAAAGAACCAACTATGAAAGCTAAAAGAATATATGATTTATTGAATTCAGCTAAGAGGCCGTTGTGGGGCGGTTGTAAGAGCAGAACCGAATTATCAGTAACCGTCGAATACATTACTATGAAATCAAAATTCGATCTTACAGAAGCTGCATTTACAACAGTTGTACACGCTGCAAAATAACACTTGCCACCCAATAATCCGATGCGCGATAGTCATTATAAAGTGCAAAACCGATGCCTGCTTTCGATCCGCCATACGAAAAAAATAGATACATGTGTAAAAGGTTACATGTTGTATTGGAAAGATGATGCCGACCTTAGAAAATGCAGAATATGTAATGAGGAAAGATACAAACCAAGAAAAAAAAGGAAAAAAAATTCCAACAAGAGAATATATTATTTACCCATCACTCCCAGACTCCAAAAATTATATGCATCTTCTGCTACGGCATGTCATATGCGATGGCATAGTGTGAGAATACCGAAAGAAGGAACTTTGATACATCCATCTCACGGAGAAGCATGGATACATTTCGATAAGGCTTATCCCGCATTTCCTGCAGAATGCCGTAATGTCAGACTCGGTTTATGTATGGATGGATTTTCACCATTCTCTCAGTTTGGTAGTAAATATTCATCCTGCCCAATTATCATTACTACGTATAATTTACCTCCATGGATATGTATGAAAACATCATATATGTTTCTCACTGTTGCTGTCGACCCTCATGATCCAACACAAGGAATCGACGATTATTTACAACCATTGATCGAAGAGTTGAAGACACTTAAATGAAGGAGTTGAAACATAAGACATTTCGAGAGAAAAAATTTCGTATGTTCGCTTCTTTATTATGGACTATTAGTGATTTTCCTGCATATGGAATGCTTTCTGTTTGGAGTACGGCCGGTCGTCTAGCCTGCCCCTATTGCATGAAAGAAACACAAGCATTTTCTTTACGGTATGGGAAGAAAATTTCTTGGTTTGATTGTCATCGGTGTTTTCTCTATCCCAATCATACTTTAGAAGATATAGAAAAAACTTTATAGCTAACAGAGAAGATAATATGCAACCATCAAAGATTTGGTCAAGCGAAGAATTATATGAAACTGTAAAGAACTATCCAAAAATACATGAAATTGGAGTACAGATTGAAATTGCTGGAAAATCAGACATTCATAATTGGTGCAAACAAAGTATATTTTGAGAGTTACCATATGGAAAAGATCTCAAACTCTGATATAATATTGACATGATGCACAGCGAAAAAACTGTTTGATAATGTGTTTAATACAATTGAATGTAAAAGGGAAAACAAAGGACGAATTGAATTCAAGACTTGATATAGCAAACTATTGTAAACGCCTCGAATTTCATATGAAGTCCAATGACAATAAAAAAACCCAAAGCATGCTATGAGCTAGACAACAAGCAAGTAAAACTCATGTTAAAGTGGGTGGAAGAACTAAGATTTTCCAATGGAATTTCTTCTAATCTTCGTAGATGTGTTGACTTTAAAAATAATAAATTGAGTGGGATGAAAGTCATGATTGTCATATCATGGTGGAATATTTACTGCCCATGGCTTTCAAAGAACTGCTGTCCGTAAAAGTATGGAGTGTTATAACGAAATTAAGTATGTTTTAAAAATAGCTTTGTTCGATAACATTAAAAGTAGATCGTATACGTAAACTTGAAGTAGAAATCCCTATACATCTCTGCAAACTGGAGAAAATATTTCCACCAAGTTTCTTTAATGTAATGGAGCATTTACTTGTTTATCTTCCATCCGTAGCACTTCTTTGAGGTCCTGTACAATATGAATGGATGTATCCATTTGAGAGGTAATATTGAATATCTACAATATTTATGTCAGTTTAAAATTCAAGATTTCTATACCTAAATATAAATTAATTTTATTTTGTAATAGGTACTTGAATCATCTGAAGAAAAAAGGTAGACAAAATGTACGAGTTGAAGGTTTGATTTGCAAATCATATCTTGAAGAAAAAACTTCATTCTTTTTCTCTCATTACTTCAGTGACGATGTGAACTTATCATTTGTAAGCATTCCTCGTAATGATGAAGTCGTTGAAAAAGATTCTTCTCAAAAAATGTTATCTTTTCTTAGACAATATAATCGACCTGCTAGAAAATATGTAGAAATATGGTTAGACGATAAAGATCAACATGTAGCACACACATATGTTCTTCTAAATTGTTCAAGTTGCACCTACGTATATGTTAATTATAAGCCATATTACATATTTGCAGTATGTACATATCACATCATCCGTCTGGTGATCATAGTAAAGAATTTGCTAAATGTTTTTCGAACTATGTTTATAATCTAAGAAACTGTATCGTTGGTGAAGGATTACGACATCTTGCGATCGGACGAAAAAAAAATGTGAAGACTTATCCAATATTCTTTGTCAGTGAATTTAAGTTCAACACGAATGATTATGGGGTTGAAAAATTAACATATAACAGCGGTGTATTTGTCAAAGGTGGTAATGATCCAGATGAGCATATAAAAGAGTTTTACGGCTTCTTAACATAGGTTCTAGAGTTGACATATTATATAGATACTGCAGAAAAAGTTTTTTTTATTCAAATGCAATTGGTCCGACAATGTTCTTGGTTCTGGAATCAACGTGCACAAATATTTCTAAGCTTATTGAAATAAAGCATACCTCACATTACTATAAGTATGTTCCTTTCGTATTAGCCAAGCAAGCATTACAAGTTTATTTTGCTCCGTATCTATCCTTAAAAAGAGATAAAGCGGATTGGTCGGTTGTTTTTAATATAAAGCCAAGATTTACGTTTGATGGAAATAATATTTCAGAGGAAGCAGCGTATCAAGTGAAAGTTACCGTGGATCGTGCTATATGGAATTATATTATACTAGTGCGGAAAAAAGCAATAGCAATGAAAAGTAAGTAAAAATAAAACAAGCACACCAGGAATTTTTATACTGATTCGAACTTCCTGTTCTACGTCCAGTCCCAGACTTCTTTCTGAAATTTCACTAACAACAATCCTCACTTAACCTGGAGGAATAGGTTTATACAACCCTTGAACAGCCGAACAAGGGACTTGAGCAGCAGAACATGATTTCGCCTCAACAGCCGAAGATGACTTCAACTTATACAGAATGTATGTGACACAATGTGTTCCTAATAACACGAATTTGTCTCTTGATAGTACAAATTTCCTATAATCTTTCTCCTTTATGATATATGTGTAAATGCGTGAAGATTAAGGAAGTAGGAAATAAATTTGAATGATGTTGAAGGTACAGAAGTATTAGAATCAAGAATTTCAAGAATAGAATAATAATCAATAGAATTGGTGATTTAAAACTTGATTCTAATGTGTTTATATAGATAGTAAATAGTTGCAATTGTTCATGAAGAGTTATCATCAAGAGTTATGTTTATTTGTTGGATTAAAGATCGCACCTCTTCATGAATGGAAATGTCTTTTCAAAAAAATAACCGTCGTAAATATTCAGACGTCTGAAGTTAAAAATTCAGACTTCTGAAATGCAACGAAATCAAAACAGAAAGAAAATAGGCAAAAAATTATTATATTCAGACGTCTGAAATATAACTTTCAGATGTTTGAATAATGTAGTCTACAACATTCAAACTTCTAGAACCAAACGTCTAAATTGAAGCATTCAGACATCTGAATGTAACATAAAAATGAGATTCTCTTTTAAAGCAAATATATGAAATGATAATGTAGTGTATGTCATATAGGAGAGATTTTAACATATTTTAAACTCTAGACACAAACTCGATACATACTTAAGAGTCGAAGCTCATTTGAATCCGGTCTTTGATTGATTCCTGTAAAATCAAGTTAGTATACAATAATAACGTATATAGTTGTTATAGTCAAAATATTGTAATTACGAAAATATCGTAAATACGAAGTTTCAACATTCTCACCCTTTTTGACGATAATAACTATATATTTACACAATATAAACATATATTTACTCCCCCTTACTATAAGCTCCTCCTTAATATAAAATCCCCCTGTATATCTCCCCCTTTGACATCGACAAAAAAAGAAAGTGTAAAATATAAACAAGGAATAGTAGAACAGGGAAGCATCAGAATCATCAGAAGATACAAGAAACCAAAAATAGTAGAACCTGTTTAAGTTACATACCAAAAGAAGAAGTATCATATGTTTAAGTTACATACCAAAATAAGAAGTAGCATATGTTTAAGTTACATACCAAAATAAACCTCAGGAATTTTAAAATAAACAGTGCGAAAAGATTTGTTATGAGATATTGAAGTGAAAGTTCCATACTACCACCAATTTTAGAAAGATGAACTAGGATGATCATCACCTTTTTCATCATCGTCATCATCACCTTCATCATTGTTAGTACCGGATCTAGATGACCATTGAAAAGGTGCAGGATTAAAGACCTCGGTAGAAGTGGAAGATGAGCAACCAATACATTTCCAAATCTTGTTTAGGAAGCCGCGAATAGAATTAAACTTCTTATTGGTTTGTTTTTCCAATCTATCAATTTGGGTATTGAGCTTAGCCTGATTTTGAGAAATTGTAACAAAGGCTTGTTTAGGTGTTGATTCAAGGGAAAGCACTTCTATGTTATCATGATCATGCTCGGGAGCTTGTGGAGCATTGTGGTGATGAGGTTGATGAGGTTGAGGTATATTTTGATCCTGGTTTGTGATCCATTGTTGGAAAGAAATAAAGTTAAGGTTTGAGGACGCTTAGGCAAGTTCATCAGACCTAAGGTTTTGGATCCTAGCTCCTTTATAGGTGAAAATTCTGATTCTGGAAAAGTTGCTCCATAATTTCTAAGAATTTTCATTATATCTGCACCATAATGAAAAGTTTTATAACGACGGCGACGATTAACATCCATAAACTCCTCAAGAATAACACGACCCCAGTTTATAGATTGTTCCGAATATATGGCATACAAAGCTTGGAAGTTGCGTTTGTTGATAACTTCATAACTTCTGGTTCTTGGTAAGACGGAACGAATTAAAGCTCGATGAAGAATACGGGCTTGTGGTCGGAGTTGGACAGAGGTAAGCCTAATGATATCGTCGGAAAGAAATCTATGAGTGACTTCATCTCTATCATCCAAAGAAAGTGAAACATCTATTTCGTCCAAATCTATTCCGGATGAAGGACATTGCAAAATATCTCCAAGACGAACTAACGAAAGATAGATAACACCACATACCAAAGTCCAAATACAGTCTTCTCTATTATGGAAATGATTATGGTCTAAGTTCATATTTGCATAGAATAATTTAACTAAAAGATGATTTATCTTAACATTATTTGCAAAAAAGGATAAGAGAGATCCTACCCACTTGAGCGAGCAATTTGTTGAATTCTGTAGGGTTTAAATTCGTCAAACTTAACAAAAGCTCACGGAAAGAAACCAGATCTATCCATCTGAGCAAATCTTTTCTTTGCTTCATCATTCCATAACCATTGATCTATATTTGGTGTAGATGAAGAGCTTGGAACCCTTGGTCGTTTTTATTCTTGGAGGCATTGGAGTTTTTTTGTTGAAATTTTTTGAAGATGAAGAGATAAAAATGGAGTTTTGGAGGATAGAAAGGTGCTGGTTCGGATGAAGTAGGAGATGAAGTGGAAGATGAAAGTAATTAAGGTGGTTGGTGGATGGATAAATTTTAAAAAACCCCTTGAATTTTAAACCACCAGTTGGATTCAGACGTCTGGAATTTCAATTTCAGACGTCTGAAATTGTAAAATTTCAAAAGAAGAAAAACAGTGCAATTTGAGGTACTTTCAGACGTCTGAAATAGAGAGTTCAGACGTCTGAATCTGAGTGAAGGAAAAAATTCTTCAATAATATTCAAACGTCTGAAACATCTATTTCAGACGTCTGAAACATCTATTTCAGACGTCTGAAACATCTATTTCAGACGCTGTTCCATATATTTTTGATAAAGACATTGTTACATATATTTGTGATATATAATAATTTTTGAATGATTTACAAAATATAAATATGATTATTCAACAACAACAAATATAGATGAAAGAAATCATTTATCCGAATCACTCGGAGTTTTGCATTCTTTCGGTTCTATCTTGGTTATCTCTGTGTATGGTCGTATTGGAGACCAATATGGTTGACGTTCCTAAGAATTTGGAGAAACCAGAGGACGACGTGGACTCGGCTCCCATCGATTCAAAGTAGAAGGTTGAACTACATCTTTCTTTGGAGATGTGCCGCAGAATTTTAATGCCACTTGTTCAATAAAACTAAGTCGTTTGGCGTTAAATTTCTGTTCGTAATACATCTCTCGCTGCAAATCCAACTGTTCTTTCTGGTAATGATGAATGTCGGATATTTTTTCTTTGGTTGATGGAGAACCGAAGAAAAGAAACCATCGACATTTCTTCTTTTCTGGCGTATAACCAAAATGTTCGCATAAAGGACGAGGTCTATCCTGTTCACGTGGTGTTGGAGTTGCCAAAATTTCGATAGAAGATGTAGAATAACTCGAGGGAGAATTGTCCGAGTCGGAGTTGTTGTTGGATGCCATTGATAGGAGGATAAACATGTTGAATTCCATTGCTAAAATTCTTTTTGGTAATGAGGTAGACAGAGATAGAATGAATAAATAGAAGTGAAAAGTTTTGAAAATAGAATTTTTTGTTAAAGTATTGAGTGGCTGAAAATCTATGGTTAGTAATATTCATATGTTTTAAAAAGAAAAGAGTATAAGAGGTGGGAAAGAAAGTAAGTACAAATATGTTAGAAGCATAGCTTTGTGCCTTCACTAGAATAAACAATCGGGGTCATCGACTGTGTATAATAGCATATTGCATGTTATTAGTTTCCGTTTATGCAATTTAGTTTAATAAACTTTTCTGGTATCATCCCACATTTTTAAGTTCTATGTAACTCAAAAGTATTCATTGGTTTTATTCTGACAAGGATAAGAAACAAAATTATGAACTAAAGAATAAGAAACAAATATTAATATTAGCCAAATGAAATTTAGCAATAGTTAACTGTTAGCAAGAGATTATGAAGCAAAGTTACAAATCTTAACATCTCATGAAAAAAATCATAGATTTTTATGAGAGACAATACCAAGATCTCGTCTTAGTTTGATAAAAACATTTTCTAAAAGAGGTTTTGTTAAAATATCAGCCAACTGATTTTCAGAAGAAACAAAATCTAAATTGATTGTTCCTTTTTCAACATTGTCACGGAGAAAATGATGACGAATGTCAATATCTTTTTTTCGTGAATGATTGATAGGATTTTTAGATAAGTTAATAGCACTAGATTTGTCACAATATATAGTTGAATTTGTTAAGCTTATATTGAAATCTCTAAATGTTTGTTGCATATAGATTACTTGAGTACAAGCCAAAGCAACGGAAATATATTCTGCTTCACATGTAGAATAGAAAGAGAAACACAGTTTTGTTTCTTACTAAACCAAGATACAAGTGATTTTCCAATAAAATGGCACGTACCACTTGTACTTTTTCAATCTGTTCGAGAGCCACCGAAATCAGCATCACTATATGAAACTAATTCGAATGGACATTCTTTAAGATAGAATAGACCGAAATCTTTTGTGTTTGTAAGATAACGTAATATACGTTTTATTGCTTTTAAATGTGATTCCTTTGGATTGGCTTGGAATCTAGCACACAAACAGACACTCATCATTATGTCAGGATGACTTGCAGTTAAATATAGTAATGATCCAATCATACTTCGGTACAGTTTCTGATCTACACTTTTGCCATTGTCATCTTTCAAGATGTGTCGTTGTACTCATTGGAGTTGGTTTGGCAGAAGTATTTTCCATTCCGAAACGTTTGATTAAATTATTACAATATTTTTCTTGATTAATGAATATGCCATTTTGAAGTTGTTTAATTTGTAAACCAAGAAAATATGTTAATTCTCCCATGTGAGACATTTTAAATTCCTTGGTCATTATGTCGGAGAAGTCCTGACACAACTGGTCATTAGTAGAACCAAAAATGATATCATCAACATAAATTTGAACTATTAAAATATCCTTTTTCGAATGTTTAATAAAAAGTGTTTGATCAGCTTTTCCAATTTGAAATCCTGAAGAAATTAGATAAGTCTTTAATCGATCATACCAAGCACGTGGTGCTTGTTTTAAACCGTAAAGAGCTTTCTTAAGTTTATAAACATGATTAGGAAATTTCTCGTGAATAAATAAGGGAGGTTGTTCAACAAACACTTTTTCTTTTATATAACCATTCAGAAAAGCACTTTTAATGTCCATTTGATAAAGTTTGAAATTGTGAAAACATGCATAGGCCATTAAGATTCGTATTGCTTCTAGTCTTGCAACCGGAGCAAACGTTTTTTCGTAGTCAATTCCTTCTTCTTGATTATATCCTTGTGCAACTAACCTTGCTTTATTTCTAGTGATGTTACCTTGTTCATCCGCTTTGTTCTTGTAGACCCATTTTGTTCCAGTAACAGTTTGATCACTTGGTCTAGGAACTAATTCCCAAACTTCATTGCGTTCAAACTGGTTTAGTTCTTCTTGCATTGCAATTATCCAGTAGTTGTCTGTGGAAGCTTCTTTGGGATTCTTTGGTTCGATATTAGAAAGGAATGCTACGTGGCCCATTTGATTTAGTTGATTTCTAGTTCGTACATTTGAATTAATTTCTCCAATAATATTTTGAACAGGATGATCCCGTAATATTTTTGGTGGAGATATTAATTCATCATTATTATCAACAATGTTTTCATCAATTTCTAAATTTGCAGATTCCGTATTTGTAATGTTATCCGGAAAATCTTCATCATCTTCTATACTTGGTTTTTGTAGAAAATTGTCATCGAAAGATACGTGTAATGTTTCTTCAACAGTATTTGATATTTTATTAAATACGCGATAAGCTTTGCTACGATCTGAATATCCTAACAAGATTCCTTCGTCGGATTTCACATCAAATTTACCAAGCTGATCTTTTGTATTTAATATAAAGCATTTTGAACTAAAAACTTTAAAATAAGAAATCTTTGGTTTTCATCCAGTAAAAAGTTCATAAGAAGTGTTTTTCGTTAGAGGTCGAATGGAAACATGATTCAAAACATAACAAGAAGTTGCAACAGCTTCTTCCCAAAAATGTTTTGGAAGAGTGCTTCCATTTAACAAAGTTCGTGCACATTCTTTTAAAGTTCTGTTTTTACGTTCTACGACTCCATTTTGTTGTGGAGTTCTAGGAAACGAAAAACTATGAAAAATTTCTTTCTTTTTACAAAAATAATCAAAGACTTCGTTTTCAAATTCTCCTCCATGATCACTTCTTATATTCTTTATCTTCAAACCTTTTAAATTTTGAATTCGTTTGACAAAAATTTTAAAATGCTCAAACGTATCACTTTTGTTTCTCATAAAAATGGTCAAAGTATATTGTTAACGCTAAAATTTGAACGCTAACACCCCGGTGTATGAAGTGAAATTGTGAAAGCACCACCCGATAGCTCGGGAACAGATTATAAGCAGATAATAGCGAAAAAGCAGTAAACAACAGCAATTTTATAGTGGTTCGGCTTAAGAGAGAGCCTACGTCCACTTTGAATATCTTTATTGACGATTTGATTACAAATCGATGCAATTACACTTTGATTACAACACACTTCGAATTACAAGTGACTTAGAACAAGTAGCCTAAACTTCAATGCCGATCCAAATCTTTGAACTCATGTTGGACATGTATGATTTCTTCGTGAAGTTCCTTGAGGCGTTCTTTATATCTCAAAAGCTTTAAGTGTTGGAGTAGTTCAGAATGCAGCAGAGTAACGACGCTCGGAATGAATGAGCAGAAAAGTCCCTTTCCTGTTGGAGTTATGGGCGTATTTATAGGCATCTTCGGAGTTAGGTCGTAACTCGTGTACGACTCACGATGAGTCGTAACTCGTGTACGACTCACGATGAGTCGTAACTCGTGTACGACTCATGGTAGGTCGCGGCTGATTTACTGGGTTCATGGCTTGGCCCAGAGTTATGCACCCATCTGAATGAATGATACAAGTTCTAAGTCGTTCACGAGTTAACCAAACGCAGTTTCCCTTATGCTAGCATGAGTCGTACACGACTCATCATAGGTCGTAAGTCGTCAGCGATTCTTCTTACTACAGCGTGATGTTGAACTTGTCTCCAAGTCTTAGGTTGTGAACAACTTATCTTTTGAGCCATAGACTTCCTGTCGCGCCATCTTCTAACTCGTAAGATTGTTATCTCGTAGACTCTTTAACTCGTAGTGGCCTTAACTCGTAGATCTTTTAACTCGTAGAGTCTCGTAGGTCGTTCAGCCCTTGAATTGTTAGGTCGTGAAGACCTTGAGTCGCACAGTTCTTGAGTCGTTAAGCTCGTTAAGTCGGCCACCTTATTAAGTCGGCAACCTTATTAAGTCGGTAAGTCATGCCACTTGTTAGCTCGTTAATCCGCTTCATCAGTTAGGTCGTTGACTTCGAGTAGAAGATAGGTCGCTCCATTCTCTAAGTCGTATACCGTTTTGGACGGGGCGCTGCCCCCTGGACCCCTGCGACCTGACCGGGCAGGTCGATCACCGTAGCGCCGGCGTTGCCCCCGCACCCCCACCTTGGGGGGTTGGCACCCCCCTGGACCCCCCCTCCGTAGGGGACTTATCTGAAAAGCCATTCAACAGAACTTGCTTTGTTGGGATGCTGAGTTGACTATTCTTCGAGACGAACTATCATTGGTTTCTCGGTCGATTTTTGATATCGCGGCCATGCTGAAAAAGTGGAGTTAACATATATATAGAAAAATCATCTACTATTACAAACACATATTTATTATGGTTTAAGGATTAAACTTGAGTTGGCCCAAATAAATCCGTGTGTAGTAATTCAAGTGGTTGTAATGTAGAGATAACTTTCTTAGATTTAAAAAATGATTTGGTCAATTTTCCTAATTGACATGCATCGCAAATGTGATTAATTTTGAAGTTTAGTTTTGGTAATCCTCTAACTAAATCATTTTTAGAAAGTTTGTTTATAGTTTTGAAGTTGATATGACAGAATCTTTTGTGCCATAACCAAGGATCATTTTCATTAGCTATTAAGCACATAACTGAATTGTGATTGATTTTCATATTCAGAACATAGATATTTCTGTCTCTATTTCCTTCAAATATAAGATTTTGATTTTTATCAAAAATGCTACACTTATCTTCAGAAAAAGAGATTTTGAAACCTTTGTCACATAACTGGCTGGTACTTAAAAGATTGTGTCTTAAATTTTTGACTAGCAAGACATTAGAAATAAGAGGTAAAGTAGATGTACCGACATTGCTGACATCGCCTTTTCCAATGATATATTTTTGGAATTGTCTCCAAAAGTGACTGAGCCTCCATTTGAGTAAGTAATGTTTGATAGCATATTCTTGTCTCCAGTCATATGTTTTGAGCGACCACTTTCGAGTATCCATTTTCCTCTCTTTTTAAGTGGGTCCTGCAAAAAATAATAATAATATTGGTACCCACTTTGTGATGGGGTCCTAAGATTTAGGTCTTCGGAAACCAAACCCAAGTGGGTTCAGTATCCCCCTTACAAATATAATTTTTATTTTTATGAACAGTTTCAAAAAAGGTATTTATATATTTATTCCTAATCAAACTATTGTTTGTTTTAGGAATCCATAATTTTATGGTTTTAGAATTATTTTTCCTTTTTGGATAAGTATTAGTATTAGAAAATTTTCTCCAATTTTCCTTTTTAGGTGGAGATTTTGATTTCTTAGTGTATCCTAGTCCCTTCTTATTAGAAGTGGATTGAGAATTTTCAATGATATTGGATAGATTTTCTGTACCTTTATTCAAGTTAGAAATATTTCTAGTAATATTATCTAACTTGGTTTTGAGGCAAGTATTATCTAATTCTATCATTTTGATTTTAGTTTTTAGCTCATGATTTTCAGAGACAAGAGAGTCATTCTTTTCTTTTTGAGTTTCAATTTCTTGACTCAATAAAGTAAGTTCAGAGTTATTATTAGAGAAGATATCTTGAAGTTTTTCAAGTTCTTCTTGTAATATTTTCTTTTCATCATTAAGCATATCTCTCTCGAATTCTGCTTTTCTTTGATTTTCTAGAGTCTCTTTATATTTTCTTTTGATGCTTTTTAAGGTATCAAGGAATTCTGAATTAATTTCAATCATATCATCAAAAGTAAGATCATTTACCTCACTTCTCTAGCCATGAAACAGACATTTGCTTGTTCTTTCTCACTATCACTGCTGCTTTCTGAAAAAGAAGAATCCGAGTCATCCCATGTTACTGAAAATGTTTTTCTTTTAGACTTGTCCTTTCGATTCTTATTGTGATATGTCTTCTTTTGTTCTGAACAGTCTTTTTGCATGTGTCCTTTCTTATGGCAATTAAAGCATTCTAGTATTGATAAAGATGGCTTATTGTTGTTGAAGTTTCTTTTTCCGTTGTTTCGATTTCCTTTTCTGTACTTTAAAAACTTTTTAAAGTTTTTAGCAATGAATGCTAAATCTTCTTCATCCGAGTCTGATTCTTCTTCTTCAGCATGGAATGCCATATTCTTTTTGTCTTGTGCTTGTACTCTTTTAGCCTGCAAATTCACTTCATAGGACATTAGATTTCCTATCAACTCTTCTGGTTTCATGGTAGAAAGATCATTAGCTTCTTCAATAGCTAAGACTTTTCTTTCCCATTCATCCGTTAAAGAGTTAAGGATTTTTGAAATAATATCGAAGTCAGAATACTTTTCTCCAAGTCCTAGTAAAGAGTGATATATATCTCGAAATCTAGAGTACATATCGTTTATAGATTCATCCTGCTTCATTCTAAAATTTTGAAATTGACCTTTGAGCATGTATATTTTGCTTTGTTTAACCTTGTTAGTCCCTTCGTGAGTAACTTTAAGTGTTCTCTATATTTCATAAGTTGTGCACATGCTAACACGGTTAAACTCATTTCTATCTAAAGCACAAAATAACATATTCATAGCTTTGGCATTTGTAGTAGCATCTAGTTTTTGTGTTTGACCATGTAGAGTATTCTGTCGTAGGAATGTTATACTCTGTTTGAGCGATATTCCATGAGTCTAAACCACTTGTTTGCATATAAATATGCATACGAGTTGTCCAATAGTTGTAATTCATGCCATTGAATAGTGGAGGTCGTGCAGTAGATTGACCTTCATTAAAACTAGTGTTTGTGACAGTGTTAATAGTGCTGGTGTTGTTTTCCATCTTAGCAAAATATCAGATAACTATGTAACGGTTATAAGAAACCTTGCTCTGATACCAAATGAAAGTTACGGTGGATCGTGCTATATGGAATTATATTATACTAGTGCGGAAAAAACAAAAGCAATGAAAAGTAAGTAAGAATAAAACAAGCACACCAGGAATTTTTATACTGGTTCGAACTTTCCGCTCTACGTCCAGTCCCAGACTCCTTTATGGAATTTCACTAACAACAATCCTCACTTAACCTGGAGTAATAGGTTTATACAACCCTTGAACAACCGAACAAGGGACCTGAGCAGCAGAATAGGATTTCGCCTCAACAGCCGAAGAGGACTTCAACTTATACAGAATGTATGTGACACAATGTGTTCTTAATAACACGAATTTGTCTCTTGATAGTACAAATTTCCTATAATCTTCTCCTTTATGATATATGTGTAAACGCGTGAAGATTAAGGAAGTAGGAAATAAATTTGAATGATGTTGAAGGTACAGAAGTATTAGAATCAAGAATTTCAAGAATAGAATAATAATCAATAGAATTGGTGAGTTAAAACTTGATTCTAATGTGTTTATATAAATAGTAAATAGTTGCAATTGTTCATGAAGAGTTATCATCAAGAGTTATGTTTATCTGCTGGATTAAAGATCGCACCTCTTCATGAATGGAAATGTCTTTTCAAAAAAATAGCCGTTGTAAATATTCAGACGTCTGAAGTTAAAATTTCAGACTTCTGAAATGCAACGAAATCAAAACAGAAAGAAAATAGGCAAAAAATTGTTATATTTAGACGTCTGAAATATAACTTTCAGACGTCTGAATATTGTAATTTACAACATTCAAACTTCCAGAGCCAGACGTCTGAATGTAACATAAAAATGAGATTCTCTTTTAAAGCAAATATACGAAATGATAATGTAGTGTATATTATATAGGAGAGATTTTAACATATTTTAAACTCTAGACACAGACTCGATTTATACTTAAGAGTCGAAGCTCATTTGAATCCGGTCTTTGATTGATTCCCATAAAAACAAGTTAGTATACAATAATAACGTATATAGTTGTTATAGTCAAAATATCGTAATTACGAAAATATCGTAAATACGAAGTTTCAACATCAAGCAAATCTTGAACCAAATACAGAAATAATAATAACCGATGACATTGATTTAGGGCCGTTGAATGATGAATCGAATATTTTTATTAGATGCATTTGAAAGTACCAAAGAAAACAAGATAGAGTACGGACTGAGTCTGAATCAGAAAACGTCGAAGACTGAAAATTTTGAATATTTGCTTCGCTTGTTGTATAATGTGTTATTCTAAACTATGTATTATCCTGGGCTATGTATTACCAATGATGAATAATGATGACTATGTTCTGAGCTATGTATTATTCTGTTTTGAAATTTCTATATATGTATTCATGAGATATTGTCCCATTTATTATGATTTAGTGGAAGTTTTATATGATGATTAACGAAACATGTTTTGTACTAATAAATTTAGGTCTTTTCCTTCTATGATATTATTTGTCTTTGGTAGATATGTCTGGCAGGAGACATAGCTGGAGATCTGAGCCTTCTCTCCATCCCAGTGCGAGTGCTTGTGGCACGACACCAGATTTATGCTCACTTGCGGATGTTGTTCCAAAAAGCACATGGTAAGTATCAAATTTATTTCAAGTATATTTTTTAAAATTTATTAAATATCTACATCAAAATTTATACCGGGGCTTTGAGGTGGAGCCTTTGGACTTCATTTTACACATATCGAGGAAGGCGGTTATAGGTTGGATGTCACGCTGTTGGGCTCATTGGGATGACATCCCACCACATATTAAGAACGCTATATTGGTTGATGTAATGATAAGTATAATCACATATTTCAGTTGAAAATTAATATAATGTACGTAATTCAAACTAATTTCAATATGCAGGTCGCCGTATGTGTATACCCACAAGATATGAATGTTTTTACTAACCAATGGAACAAGAGGATGCAAAAAAATTATAGGGACACTCTGTCAAAGGCGAAGAATGTAAGAAATAAACACAATTGGATGGGCGCTGATGTATTTATAAATTGTGTTTGCACCGTGGCGGCTCCAAATCCTTCTAAGAACATAGGAGAGAGTTGGTAAATTTATAAATTGTGTTTATAAATTCTAAAATGTTGTTTAATCATATTTGTAACATTGTTTATTCATATGTATATTTTCAGGCTGCGAGTTACAATCGAGAGCCCACAATGGCTGAGGTGTTCATGGCCACGCATGTTGTTAAGCAGACAGATGAGGAAGGTAACGTTTCATATGAGTGGATGGAAGATAAATCTAGATCTGTAATGGTAAACATGCTTATCCGTAATGACAATGTTTCATATTCCTTTATTTCACAGTTTGTAAACTTTATATTGAATATTTATTATGTCAAACTATTGTTTGTAATCGCAGGAGAGATATGACGCAGAGCGGGCATGAGTAGCGCAGTCCACCGGATGGGCAGAGTTAATGTTTGAGGAGTCAAACCGTATATGAGATGCTATTATTGATCCGCCTTCGTGAAATAGGCGGAACAATTACGGAAATCAGGAGGTAGACTTCTTCATTCACTAATATATAAATTTACACATGCAACTACATTTATCCTAGTTGATTGCTTGACGGTATTAAAATTGCAAATATGGTAATAAGGAAATACTGATGTTCATTATTAATTGACTACCTTTAACATTACCAATTAAATATCCGTTTTGGAAGGTTCATTATTAGATTAGTAAATACAAGAATAATTTCAATATTTAAAGTGCGACTGGTAAATGAATTCAATTGAGAATTATGAGAACTCAACAATTTCGGTACTTTCGAAATTGGTTTGCAATAGTTTTTGAAATAATATTAGTATTAATTGAAAGTATTTTGAAACAAACTAGAAACTATTGAATATGTATAATACTCAATTTAATAAGATAAATTTGTATAATATTCAATTTCATTCTATAGCATAAATAAAACTTACCAAAATGTTTAACAAGTTAAAAAAGTTAATATGAATATGTAGTAGTATATTATTACAAGTAAATTAAACTTGAGTAATAAGAATGAAAAAAAATGGAATTGTATTCAAAGAAATGGTTAATAAATAAATTGAATAGAAAAAGAAATTCTATTTGAGTAAATGAATATAAACTTAGGTGAACAATTTATAAATTGAATAACAAAAGAATGTTTGAAATTAAATTGTACTTTTTTAGAATATTATAACTTGAAGTGGTATAAATGAAAATGAATGTGTATTAAGTTGTAATCAAATTAAAGTAAAATTTATGACTTATTGATTTGATCTGAAATGAATTCTAAGTTGGCTAAAAATGAATGTTATAAAAGAAAATTGAAATGAGTTATGGAATTTAATTTAACCAAGTAAAGTTGTGAATAATAAGGTAAGTTAATGAACTGGATTAATGGAATCGGTTAAATAAAATTCCATTGAATTGAATTGAATAAGTAAGGAAAGTTAATAAAATTCCATTGAATAAATGAAATGAATTGATTATAAATGATATGATTGTTAACCAATGTGGTAACGTCTTCGAAATTTTTGACTTTCGAAAATCGACATTAATACGTCCACTGTATCAACCGCCGAGCAATCGAAGGGCGGAAAACCGAATTGTTAGGGTTAAAGAAGAAGAGGTAGAAGAAGAAAGAAAGAGGAAGCAACTGAAATAATATCAGAATCTCACAATCGCAGCGGAACAACATATAATAGATAAATGAATAATCTCTAAATCAAAAGAACTGTACATTTTATACATTACATCATCAGAGTCAATATACAACACAACACAATAATGAACAGTTATATAAACATGTCCTTACAACTGAGTACACAGCAGAAAAGATAATATCATATACAAGTGATACGTTTCGCCATCCAGCTCGCCACTTGAGCTCCACGGCACCTCCTGAATTCCAAAATATCCTGATAACCTGACTCTAGGTTGCCCGTGTGGAAAATGATGGGCACCCAGAGTTTAGGAAGGGAATAATAAACTCCAGGCCAGTCATGAGACTGGTGAGAGAACTTAAAACAGTTTATCTTTAAAAAAACAAACAAAGAAATATTTTAAAATAGATCCGCAATGCGTTTAAAAAATGTAACTACCATAAGGCCTTCCGCCACACACACAATGCAAACGCAGAACTGGAGGAGATTTCTCCTTATGATAGCTAAATATGCTTGATACGTGAATTTCTTTGATATTATTACTATAAGTGCACAGTGAAAAACCTTTCGAAAGTATAATATAAATCTTAGCCAACATACGACCATTATCGTATGCATACTATAGCTACCATCTAAACAGTGGGGCGCCACCATAAGTAAATGGCAGGTTCTACAACTAAAACCGTACAGGGCGCGTATTGTTTCTTTGGATTTTCCAACAAATGGTCAGGCTAAGGAACTTCCTATTGCCACATGGGTACGCCTCTGGCGGGACGTCTCGAGAACCAAACCGGATCTCTACCAACACAAGGCCGGGTTGCCTCTGCAAAAATGGGTAACTACTGACACGAGTATGTCATCCCCCGGTTGTAAACAACGTTTATCCGAGGATCCTCAATACCAACAACCACAAAGTAATGAATTTGCAGCAACAACATAGGTTAAGTATCTGGGCTCCATATCATGATACCACCTCTATCCAGAAGGAAATGAACATACCCTAAGGGGCTCTACCCCCTAAAACCTTGCTGCATTCTTCCTGTTTCGACCATTCCGGGGTGTGAGGTCCGACGAAGTCTTGTCCACAAAGCTATTCTTTTCACAAAAGCCATGCTTTGATCAACAAATGATCAGCAGCACTTCGTATGTCACATTACCAAATTGGAAATGTATCGCTAGTAACCATCAACTACATAACTTCTGAGCTCGTACGTCTCAGAGAAGGGTGTTAAGCTAAGAGAATAAATTCTAACGCCACCAACAGAAATGTATTTGATAGAAACCAGCTTTACATCTCAAATTGTAACGTCAGACACACATCCATACAAGTCCGTTCCGGGATCGAACGGAACCGAAGGCACTTCCAAAGAAGCCCTTGCAATCCGGATATTCGCTAATCACGTCCGGACTTCCCATCACAAAGGGTGATAAAATCTCTATATCGGAGATCAGCCGATGCACAGACATTCGACGGTAATCCTTCCGTTTTCGAAAATATCTGGTCTTCAACACCGGTCTTCAAATGCTATCCATTACGACGTATCACTATTCGGAATGGGATTTATGACCCAAAGGTCCTCTCCCGGCTAAATCGAATAACGAGCGCTTATTTTAAAATAAGTGTAGCATTCAAATTCAAGAAAATCACAACAAATATCAATTTAAAGGTAAATATTGATAGTCGGTTATTTAACTATAAATAGATATGCACAACATCACCAGATTCCAAATAATTTATTTATTTTCCAAAAATATCTTTACAAGATATATTTTTCCACACTTCAACCATTTGAAAACAAATTTCAAATCACTTTTCACCTTTACAACTTTTGAAAACAAATTTCAAATCATTTTCCTTACGCGGAAACACTTCCAAATAATTATTCATTTTCACTGGAAATCTGCCGAGTTCAAATACTTTAAAATAATTTATAACACTTATCCAAAATATATCTGGAAAACCCTTTGAAATAAACAATTTTCCTTTAAACGCTTTACTTAAAATATTAGTTATAAAAATATTATACCAATATTACATATAACTTAAGTCCAAACTAATTTTCAAAATAAAATTAGTAGATAGAGTATAACTATTTAAATAACTATTTTCTAAAACAATTATTGATTAAATCTTAGAAATAATCATTTCCATATCAACTTAATAAATCTTTACTTAAAGGATTTAAAACAATTTAAGAAATTAATTTCTCCAAAGTATCCTTTTCAAAACCAATTCTAGAATTATATATATATATATATATATATATATATATATATTTCAAAACTATGTAGAAATTTTATTTGGCTTTCCAGGGAGAATACACTTTCATTTCAAAATGGTTCATTTAAACCAATTAAATAAATCCTTACCAATTTACTTTAAATTTACGTTCCAAATCCGTAAATTTATTTCCACACTTCAAAAATAAATCAATGTTTATTTTTAAACAAATGTCCCTTTCCTTTATAAATTCCATGGTGAATTTAAATTTCCAAATATCCACTGATATACGATTTTCAAATCGATTTCAAATATTCACTTTCAACACCAATTCAATTTTTTTTAATTGATTTCAAAAACAACCAAATCAAATTCCATATTGATTTTCCAAGAAATTAAACACCAAGTGAATTTCATTCAAATCTCAAATTGAAACCAATTTCTACTAAACCCCAAATCAATTTTCAAATTGATTCCAAATTCTTTTCAAAACACCAAATAAATTTCCAAATGGATCTTCAAAAGATTTAAATTCAATCACCAAAAATCAATTCCCAAATGGGTTTCAAATTTTATTTTCTTTTTAAAAAAATAAATTCCTTTTAAAGAAAACCAATTCTTTTATTTTCCAAACTTTTTAAAATCCATATTTTGAATAAATTCTTCAACCTTTGAGTAATATTACTCGAAATCCATTTATTAAAGCTTTTCCCATATTTTGAAATTTTATTCAATAAGATTAAAAATAAAACTTTATTATTTTAGAATTCCTTCTTTTAAATTTATCCAATTCTCAAAAATAAATTTTAATAAAAACTTTCAACCTAAATTTTTCAAAAATCAAATTTTTATTTATTTCCAGTATCCAACGATACCAAAATTATATTCGGCTAAATTTTAGCCTTCAACGTTTCAATCACAAAGAAAATCACACAGAGATTATAAATAATCAACACACAATATTGAAACAAATTCGATTATTTGAGGAATCCTGTTGGATCCCTCCAACCTGTTTCACTATATCCATAGATGTTAGCACAATACCAATCCCGTTTCAAGACGGGATATCGCGGTATATGGGTTTATATAAAATACATCCGCTATTATGCGGCGCATAGGGTCTCATCCGCTATATAATGCGGGAAATCAACTCCAAGTACATATATAATACCAATTCCACTTCAAGGTGGAATATCGCGGTATATGTGTTTAATAAAATAACCTCCGCTTAATATGCGGCGTATAGCGTCTATTTCAATACAACAAATAGCAACCATCATTCAATCACACAATCAAGCAATTTTAAATTTAAATCGAAACAAATTAGATTGAGTGAGAAGTTCTCACCTTACTTCCAATAACAGTTGCAGCGTTTCGTTCCGAATAAAATTAAACGCGCGTTTAATTTTACCCAAAATTCATACTAGCTCCAATCAAGCCCAATCCAGCTCCATCGCGTAGTCTTCGTGAATACAAACCCAACGCAAGTTGTTTCGTGAATTTCCGACCTCGTATGACAAGTTATGCTATTTTAATGTTTGAACGAATTATAATACATAGTTAACATTTTTTTTTCAACCTTTAATCTGGGCCGCACAAACAAAAATTGAAATCAAGGCCGCACGACATCTCCTTCCTCACGCGCACAACCAGTAGAAACCGAACCCATTGCTCCCAAGCTAGGGTTGATCGCCGCTTCCCTTACGACGAGCTTTGGCACGATCGGCGACCACCACTTGGAAGGTCTTCGCGAGCTCCACCCACGGCCATGGCCACGTCGAGCTCGGCCATCCCCATCGCCAGAAAACCACGCGCGAACGGCCAGCCTTCTCGGTCGATTCGCCGCTAAATCTTTGCGCCATAACCAATCTCAGCCGATCGATCTCTAGATATTGTCGAGCTCGTCGACTTTCCAGTTGGAAATTTCTTAAATAAATGAAAGGATTGAGAGAAAATTGAGGGAGAAAAGAAAAGTGTTTCGGCCATTGAATATAGAAGTGGCGGCCGAGAGTTGCTGCTAGGGTTTGGCCTAAAAAGAACGTGTATATATAAACGTTTTATAATTATTATTTTATCAGTATCCTCAAATTCCTCCAACTTTACAAACGAGCTGCAAATCTCACGTGCCGCCAGGCGTTTTCTAAGGTTTTACCTGCGTTTCGAACACAACGGAACGTGTTTCGGAGGCTAATTCGATCATATTTGAAAGATAGGTTTTCAAATCGACTATTTAAATTTAAAATTCACTTAAATCGATTTCAGTGCGCTTTAGCTTGCCCCGGACAAACCGTAAATCCGATTGACACGAAATTTGAAATCCTACAATAATTTAACATTACGGTTCCAATGAAACTTGTTTCGTCGAAATCCAAGACTGTTTGAAAAATAACTATTTTTACTCGTCAATTAAATATTAAAATATTCAATTTCCACAAATTAAATTTTAATTCAATTTTAAAAGTTCTATAACATCATTCTAACTCCAATATGATTTAATACAACTTTACAAATCAATTTTAATCACATTAAACCCAATTTCCAATTATTTCTGTAATTTTAAATATTAAATTATCGATTTAATTATCCAATTAAATCTAGATATTCGAAATATAATTTATTCGACTTACAAATTTTACTTTTTAATATTTAAAATCAATTAAATATACGAATTTCAAATGACAGGAATTCTGGGTCGTTACAAACTTCCCCCCTTAAAAGAATTTCGTCCTCGAAATTGCCAAGTAAGAAAAAGTTACAGAATCCATTAACTTTTCAAAACCATTTGTTCAAATTAAATTTCAAATTCATTTTAACATTTTAACTTTTCCAAAATCCATAGTTAGACTTCTTACAATAACTTTACTAAGTTTTCAAATCAGTACATTTTCATTTCAATTTAGAAATTGACTTTCGTTAACAAAAATTTTCTAAAAATTTTCAAAAAAATTTCTAACTCCCAAAATTTACGAAATTTTTTTGCAGAGTCTCCCTTGTACGGAGGAGCTTTTGCAATATCACAATAGATATAAATATATATATATATATATATACATCGACCCACACGGTCGGAAAACAGAAAAACAGTTCATATTTCCTATTTTTATCACGTAGGCGTACCTTTTTAGCATTTTTAAGCAAATCAGTTATTTATTAGCATTTCAGCGTGACCAAATCCAGCCAACTACAGCACCGGTACCTGTACTTACTCAATTTAAACATGTAAGTGACGTATATAGGAAATTCATTTACATTTCACTAATTTTCAGTAGAAAACACATAGTTTTCATAAGCAATGCAATCAAAATAATTCCCATAAGCATTTTATAAGGTTTCGATACAAATTTTAATTGCTTACAACCAATTCACATTAGTTCACTTTCAATTCAAATTCAATTACATAACTTTCCATTTATCAATTCAATTTCATTAACACTTAATGAATTACATACAATCAACTAACAATCATATAACAACCAAATCATAACCAACATAACCAAATTATTAAATTTGCATTCAATTTAATTTAACACTTTTAATTCCAATTGGTTGATATTAAATTGACTTCCATTCAATTACTCAATTTCCAATTTACTAGTTTTTTTATGAATTAACACTTACATCCATTATTCCATATCAATTCATTTACATTACATTGATTAACATTCAATCCATTTATTAATTCAATTGCTAATTCATTTAACAAATAAGGTTGAATTTCATTTATATAACTCAAGTCCACATCCATTTAATTCACTTTATTATTTTACTTCGATACCAAAATCAACTTCATTCAACATCACTCAAGTTATATTCCATTTCAAACATCATTTATTTAACTTAACTTAAATTTCCATTTATAAATCCCATTCAGATTCCAATTCTAAAGTAAATTCTATTTAACTTTCACCAAAGTCAAATTTCATCACTTATTCAAATTCATATCTCATTTTGCTTGAAAAAATTGTTTAACCATTTTATCATTTGGTTTCACTTACATTTTCTCACTTTACAAGTTATACAACTTATTTAAACTTCAAAGTTATTTTATATAATCACTTCAGTTTAATTTCCATTTCGATATCTTATCTAATCTAAATCAATTTATTTAACCTTTGTTTAGTTAAATTTCAAATCATATGTTTATCACAACCAAACTTCAATTTTCCAATTACTATGGTAACAAATCCATCACACAGAAACTCGAAAATGATACTGATGATGCTGCAGTCACCACCCTTATTATTTTCCAGCAACAGTAGCGAATCCAGTGCTTTAAATTCTTTCAAAAAATTTCTTTTTACTTATAACTCACATTTATAAGTCTTTTTCTTATAGAATTTCACTATTCCACTTCACTTACATAAGATTATTCCAAATTGATTTACCTTACTTAATAATATAACATCTTTAACTTTGAAAAACAACTTTCAAAATAAACGGGATTCAAAACTTTCAAATTCATAGTCCAAATTCATTTTTTATTTACAACTCATATTTATAAATATATTCATATAGTTCACTTCTTATATATATAAGATTATTTCACAATTGTAAATCATATTAATTATAATTCCATACTTTATAATTCATTTGCTTATACAATTTATTCTTTTAATTAACTTATAAATATTCTTACATTTTCAACAACCAAACAATCAATTTATATACACTTTAATAATTTCTGAAAAATTATTTCCTTTATATATAAAATAATATCAAGGTAAAATTATTTCATTTACCCAATTTAAAATGATACTATGTCGGTTTATCTCGTTTAAGAGTTTAGAAACCATATCGATACAGTTAGCTAGACTGCACCGACCAGAATCTATAAACAATCTACCGATAAGTCAACACAATACAAAACAATTCCATATTCACTAACAAATACGCGCTCGTATCTATGATTACACTCACACTCATTCTAGAGTACTATTGACTCTATCTCTAATGACTAATTCCCAACAGAGCCAAGGTTGTCGCTTAACCAATTGCTCTGATACCACTTGTAACGTCTTCGAAATTTTCGACTTCCGAAAATCGACATTAATACGTCCACTGTATCAACCGCCGAGCAATCAAAGGGCGGAAAACCGAATTGTTAGGGTTAAAGAAGAAGAGGTAGAATAAGAAAGAAAGAAAGAAGCAACTGAAATAATATCAGAATCTCACAATCGCAGCGGAACAACATATAATAGATAAATGAATAATCTCTAAATCAAAAGAACTGTACATTTTATACATTACATCATCAGAGTCAATATACAACACAACACAATAATGAACAGTTACATAAACTTGTCCTCACAACTGAGTACACAGCAGAAAAGATAATATCATATACAAGTGATACGTTTCGCCATCCAGCTCGCCTCTTGAGCTCCACAGCACCTCCTGAATTCCAGAATATCCTGATAACCTGACTCTAGGCTGCCCGTGTGGAAAATGATGGGCACTCAGAGTTTAGGAAGGGAACAATAAACTCCAGGTCAGTCATGGGACTGGTGTGAGAATTTAAAACAGTTTATCTTTAAAAAAAACAAACAAAGAAATATTTTAAAATAGATCCGCAATGCTTTTAGGAAATGTAACTACCATAAGGCCTCCCGCCACACACACAATGCAAACGCAAAATTGGAGAAGAGTTCTCCTTATGATAGTTAAATATGCTTGATACGTGAATTTCTTTAATATTATTACTATAAGTGCACAGTGGAAAACCTTTCGAAAGTATAATATAAATCTTAGCCAACATCCGACCATTATCGTATGCCTACTATAGCTACCATCTAAACAGTGGGGCGCCACCATAAGTAGATGGCAGGTTCTACAACTAAAATCGTACAGGACGCGTATTGTTTCTTTGGATTTTCTAACAAATTGTCAGGCTAAGGATTCCTATTGCCACATGGGTACGCCTTTGGCGGGACATCCCGAGAACCTAACCGGATCTCTGCCAACACAAGGCCGGGTTACCTTTGCAAAAATAGGTAACTACTGACACGAGTATGTCATCCCCCGGTTGTAAACAACCTTTATCTGAGGATCCTCAATACCAACAACCACAAAGTAATAAATTTGCAGCAACAACATAGGTTAAGTATCTGGGCTCCATACCATGATACCACCTCTATCCAGAAAAAAATGAACATACCCTAAGGGGCGCTGCCCCCTAAAACCTTGCTACATTCTCCCTGTTTCGACCATTCCGGGGTGTAAGGTCCGACGAAGTCTCGTCCATAAACTATGCTTTTCACAAAAGCCATGCTTCGATCAACAAATGATCAGCAGCACTTCGTATGTCACATTACCAAATTGGGAATGTATCACTAGTAACCATCAACTACATAACCTCTGAGCTCGTACGTCTCAGAGAAGAGTGTTAAGCTAAGAGAATAAATTCTCCGCCACCAATAGAAATGTGTTTGATAGAAACTGTTTTACATCTCAAATTGTAACGTCAGACACATATCCATACAAGTCCGTTCCGGGATCGAACGGAACCGAAGGCACTTCCAAAGAAGCCCTTGCAATTAGATTATTCACTAATCACGTCCGGACTTCCCATCACAAAGGGTGATAAAATCTCTATATCGGAGATCAGCCGATGCAGAGACATTCGACGGTAATCCTTCCGTTTTCGAAAATATCCGGTCTTCAACACGGTCTTCAAATGCTATCCATTACGACGTATCACTATTCGAATGGGATTTATGACCGAAAGGTCCTCTCCCGGCTAAACCGAATAACGGGCGCTTATTTTAAAATAAGTGTAGCATTCAAATTCAAGAAAATCACAACAAATACCCATTTAAAGGTAAATATTGATAGTCGGTTATTTAACTATCAATAGATATGCACAACATCACCAGATTCCAAATAATTACCCAAATTATTTATTTATTTTCTAAAAATATCTTTACAAGATATATTTTTCCACACTTCAACCATTTGAAAACAAATTTCAAATCACTTTTAACCTTTACAACTTTTGAAAACAAATTTCAAATCATTTTCCTTACGCGGAAACACTTCCAAATAATTATTCATTTTCACTGGAAATCTGCCGAGTTCAAATACTTTAAAACAATTTATAACACCTATCCAAAATATATCGGGAAAACCCTTTGAAATAAACTATTTTCCTTTAAACACTTTACTTAAAATATTAGTTATAATAATTTATACCAATATTACATATAACTTAAGTCCAAACTAATTTTCAAAATAAAATTAGTAGATATAGTATAACTATTTAAATAACTATTTTCTAAAACAATTATTGATTAAATCTTAGAAATAATCATTTCTATATCAACTTAATAAATCTTTACTTAAAGGATTTAAAAAAAATTAAGAAGTTAATTTCTCCAAAGTATCCTTTTCAAAACCAATTCTAGAATTATATATATATATATATATATATATATATATATTTCAAAACTATTTAGAAATTTTATTCGGTTTTCCAGGGAGAATACACTTTCATTTCAAAATGGTTCATTTAAACCAATTAAATAAGTCCTTACCAATTTACTTTAAATTTGCGTTCCAAATCCGTAAATTTATTTCCACACTTCAAAAATAAATCAATGTTTATTTTTAAACAAATGTCCCTTTCCTTTATAAATTCCATGGTGAATTTAAATTTCCAAATATCCACTGATATACGATTTTCAAATCGATTTCAAATATTCACTTTCAACACCAATTCAATTTTTTTTAATTGATTTCAAAAACAACCAAATCAAATTCCATATTGATTTTCCAAGAAATTAAACACCAAGTGAATTTCATTCAAATTTTAAATTGAAATCAATTTCTACTAAACCCCAAATCAATTTTCAAATTGATTCCAAATTCTTTTCAAAACACCAAATAAATTTCCAAATGGATCTTCAAAAGATTTAAATTCAATCACCAAAAATCAATTCCCAAATGGGTTTCAAATTTTATTTTCTTTTAAAAAAAATAAATTCCTTTTAAAGAAAACCAATTCTTTTATTTTTCAAACTTTTTAAAATCCATATTTTGAATAAATTCTTCAACCTTTGAGTAATATTACCCGAAATCCATTTATTAAAGCTTTTCCCATATTTTCAAAGTTTATTCAATAAGATTAAAAATAAAACTTTATTATTTTAAATTTCCTTCTTTTAAATTTATGCAATTCTCAAAAATAAATTTTAATATAAACTTTCAACCTAAACTTTTCAAAAATCATTTTTTTTTATTTACGGTATCCAACGATACAAAAATTATATTCGGCTTAATTTTAGCCTTCAACGATTTAAATCACAAAGAAAATCACACAGAGATTATAAATAATCAACACACAACATTGAAACAAATTCGATTATTTGAGAAATCCAGTTGGATCCCTCCAACCTGTTTCCCTGCATCCACAGATGTTAGCACAATACGAATCCCATTTCAAGACGGGATATCATGGTACATGAGTTTATACAAAGTATCATCCGCTATTATGCGGCGCAATAGGGTCCCATCCGCTATATAATGCGGAAAATCAATTCCAAGTATATATATAATACCAATTCCACTTCAAGGTGGAATATCGCGGTATATGTGTTTAATAAAATAACCTCCGCTTAATATGCGGCGTATATGGTCTATTTCAATACAATAAATAGAAACCATCATTCAATCACACAATCAAGCTATTCTGAATTTAACTATTTAAAATTTAAATCGAAACAAATTCGATTGAGTGAGAAGTTCTCACCTTGCTTCCAATAACAGTTGCAGCGTTTCGTTCCGAATAAAATTAAACGCGCGTTTAGTTTTACCCAAAATTCACACTAGCTTCAATCAAGCCTAATCCAGCTCCATCGTGTAGTATTCGCGAATATGAACCCAACGCAAGTCATTTCGTGAATTTCCGACCTCGTATGACAAAGTTACGCTATTTTAAAGTTTGAACGAATTATAATATCATAATTAACATTTTTTTCTTCAACCTTTAATCTGGGCCACACAAATAAAAATCGAAATCAAGGCCACACGACATCTCCTTCCTCACGCGCGCAACCAGTAGAAACCGAACCCATTGCTCCCAAGCTAGGGTTGATCGTCGCTTCCCCTACGACGAGCTTTGGCACGATCGGCGACCACCACCTGGAAGGTCTTCGTGAGCTCCACCCACGGCCATGGCCACGTCGAGCTCGGCCATCCCCATCGCCAGAAAACCACGCGCGAACGACCAGCCTTCCCGGTCGATTCGCCGCCAAATCGTTGCGCCATAACCAATCTCAGCCGATCGATCTCTAGATATTGTCGAGCTCGTCGACTTTCCAGTTGGAAATTTCTTAAATAGATGAAAGGATTGAGGGAAAATTGAGGGAGAAAAGAAAAGTGTTTCGGCCATTGAATATAGAAGTGGCGGCCGAGAGTTGCTACTAGGGTTTGGCCTAAAAAGAACGTGTATATATAAACGTTTTATAATTATTATTTTATTAATATCCTCAAATTCCTCCAACCTCAAATATATACAAACGAACTCCAAATCTCACGTGCCGCCAGGCGTTTCTAAGATTTTACCCACGTTCTGAACACAATGGAACGTGTTTTGGAGGCTAATTCGATCAAATTTGAAAGATAGATTTTCAAATCGACTATTTAAATTTAAAATTCACTTAAACCGATTTCAGCGCGTTTTAGCTTGCTCCGGACAAACCGTAAATCCGATTGACATGAAATTTGAAATCTTACAATAATTTAACATTACGGATCCAATGAAACTAGTTTCATCGAAATCCAAGATTGTTTGAAAAATGACTATTTTTACTCATCAATTAAATATTAAAATATTCAATTTCCACAAATTAACTTTTAATTCAATTTTAAAAGTTCTATAACATCATTCTAACTCCAATATGATTTAATACCACTTTACAAATCAATTTTAATCACATTAAACCCAATTTCCAATTATTTCTGTATTTTCAAATATTAAATTATCGATTTAATTATCCAATCAAATCTAGATATTCGAAATATAATCTATTCGACTTACAAATTTTGTTAATATTTAAAATCAATTAAATATACGAATTTCAAATGACATGAATTCTGGGTCGTTACAAATGTGGTTGAAATAAATAAATAAATTGAAAACAAATAAATTGAATGTAAATTAATTTAAAGTGAATAAGGAACCTGAATAATCGAAATAAATAAATTGCAACCAATGTGTGACATTTAATTATTAATATTAGCCGCTTAATTAATCAACATCAAGGGATACTTGTTGTTGTTTATACTGTTTATAAATCATAACTAGATATTAACCATACAGGCGATGATGTCCTAGAGGGCTTGTAGGAGATTTTGAGCCGAGAAGGAGATAGCTCGACTGAAAAAAAAAGTGGAGGAGATAAACGATTGGAGGAAGAGCGCATTGGCAGAAGAGCGCATTGGCACAGTAGCTAGATGAGCATATTGCAGCATACTTGGCACAACATGGGACGGTGCCTGGAGAGGATGGGTCGGGCTATAACGATGAGTAGGTATGTTTGTGTTTCTGTCGGATTTTCATCATCTTGTTTTGCAATTATGTGACATTGTGTATATATTGGAAACTTGTTCGTTGATTGTGGTATTTGATGCGTTAGTGGATGTTTTGTTTTATAGATAGTATTTGTACATCTGGTTAAGTTGTTTGATGGATTAGGAATGTCCTGTTTGATTGGTATGATATACTTATATTTTGGTGATGAAATGTTTATATAAATTTATATGTTGTGTTATATGTATATGATTATTTGTGATATGTATGTGATTATATGATGGATGGAGTGATATTAATTATGAAACTAAATGTATATATGGTGGAAAGGGATATGAAATTGGTTGCGTTGTTAGATGGATTAAAGGGCTGAATTTGTTTAGCTTAAATGTTCCAAATAGCGTTAGCTAGCGATGGCTTATTAGCCCAAGTTGGCGACGGCTTGCGACGGCCATTTGGTTTTAGATTAACGACGGTACGCGTTGACTTGAGGCGGCAGCCCGATGTGCAATACGTTGCCACGTATTCAGCCTGGCGTCGCCAGCCGTCGCTATATTAGTGACGGAGCCGTCGCTAAAGCTATCACTTTGTTGTGTGGCGGCGGGTTATTTAGCGACGGCTTACGTTCGGCTGACGACGGCTTACGTCGGCCGATGACGCCTTTTTTCCATCGCTAAAGCCACCGTGTTTTATAGTGAATTAAATGATCCAACCATCCACTAAATTTGATTAAAAAGAAGTGAAGATGAGTTTGCAATAAATTTTCATAGACGAGTATTGCTTATATTAAATCAAGATTTAATACTAAAATAATCAATTCAATCTTTCCTAAAGAAAGAATTTTCTACGAAATATTAGAACTTTTAGAAAGAGAAACACCAATCATTTTTAAACTTTTATTTCAAATATAATATTTTATCTAAAGAAGTTAAAGGTCGTTTTGAAAAACAATCATTTTTTTAAGGAAAAACAGCATGTTTCATTTAGAGTTCAAATTTTTAATAATAATATTTTTCCAAAAAAGGAAAATAAAATAATGATTAGAAATATGATGTCCGAACCTACAGTTTAACAGCAATAGCTTGATTCTCTCGACTTTCAAATAATAATAATGATGTTAAAAATGCCATTTCTTTTTAGTTTTATTAAGGGTTATAAAAATGATTCAAATTTTGAACAAAATATATAAATCAAAATTTCTAGTGATTTAACTTAATTAAAAAAACGTTGTACATATTTTTTTTAAACCAAATTTTGTGTGAATAAAATAGTTTATTTAATTTGATATCTAATTCTTCTTTTTTCAAAACCAAAAGCTTCCTATAAAACATGGTAGTTTCAGAAATAAAAAAATAAAAAAAGTAAACCCAAAATTAAAGTAAAAAACAAGAAAAAGAAACAAATCAAAACTTTAAAAACGAGATAAAAAATAACATGAAGATTAGTAGATGCAAAAGACAACCGTACAACACTATTTCAACATAAATAAAAAATAAATAAAATAAATAAATCAACCATTTAAATTGATCATCTTTTTAAGTTTTAGAAGAGAATACAATTTTAAAATTGTTAAATATAATATGTTTATAAAACTACTTCATAATTTAAATTCAATTAACAAACTTAAAAAAAATACTTTATAAACGTAACATCCAGCAGTGTTCTGCCCAATTGGTGGTTTAAAATTTCCGACTAAACTAATTGTCCACTTTGTCCGTACAAGTGTGTGTTCAATTCAATATTCTTAAAAAAAAAATAAAGCTTCCAAAAAAATATCATAATTTTCAAAGAAAATTAAAAAATAGATTAACACGTAATAAGATAGAAAAAAATTTGAAAGAATAATAAGTTGAAACTTGTCAGAGAATCAAAATCTTTTGAAGAATTAAAAAATTTGTAAAAAGAAAAGAAAGATGAACTCTTTCTTGACAGAATTATACTTTTGCAACAGATTAGAAACATTTTTGAAATATCAAATTTGCAGTAGTTTTTGCAATAGTTTTCTGTAGCATAATTGTAATAGTGTTACAGTATACTTATAGCAGTTTTTTGTAGCACCTGAGTTACACAACGATAACGAAAATATATCAGAAACAATTCAAATAAAATGCTCATCTTAATCTTTATTCAATTAGACAAAGCAAAGAAACCTTTATAAACATCATACCTTACACAACCTTCAGTGTGGAATTAAAATTTTCAAAGTATTTGAATATTCATTTTTCTTTTTCAAATTTTTTCATTTTTTTGAGAGGTATAGTAAAATTTCAAAAATAATAACAACATCTGACATCTTTTAATTAGCACTTGGTGAAAAAAATTCAAATAACATTATAATTTTACGGAACAATCAAATCTTTTTACATAAATAAAAAAGATTGATAAATAAGAGTCTCTTTTTTTGGGATAACTTAAAAGAACTCAAATGATTCAACGTTACAAAATATGTTTCAAAATTTAATTTTAAATTAAATAATACTTAAAACTTGAGTTTTTCGGACAGAAATATGAATGAACTTTTTTTCAAAGCTTATATTTTTTGACAGCTATTTGGATATAAAATAAAGCACAAAATGACACACAGTATACATTGATTGCTGGATCTCATTATGTTTAAATATGAAAGGTTGAAATCAACGAACAATCTAATGGTTGAGAACTATTGTGTCATCAATTGCATCATTTATTTGTATTCAAATAGACTTTTTCCTCTTATTCTATTTAGTTTACAATATATATTTGTTGCATCTTTATATTTTCAGCAATGTTAAACTGAAAAATAAAAAATTGATAGACTGGTTTCAGGTTATGGAGGTAGTACAAGTAGAGTTGTACAAATTTGGAGGATATGTAGCTTCTACTTTAAGCTGAAGTCTTGTCTTGGCTGATGAAAAAAAATTGAATCCGAGAATAATGATTATCGCAAGCAAAGATGGCAATCATGCACAGAGTTAATTACTCCAATATAAAGCAAACAAACAAAACCTTTAGGATAAATGAAAAATAGCTAAATCTGAAAGTAAATATGTAATATGAGCTAAAATAATAGATCTTCCCCCATCGCTGAATTCACCCTCAGTAACCATGATGTGGAGGAGCTTGCCATGCAGCTGGAAGTACATCAATAACCAACCTCATGCCATATTGGCAATGTTTACCATTTCCAACTCCACACAAGTACCACTTCCTTCCTGGAGTTTGAAGAGCGATCACATCATACCCTGTTGTCATCGCAACTGTGTTCAATGGCACACTGCATGTTTGGAAGTCTGGGCCACCTACTTTGTACACATTGTGTTTTCCCACTGGGTACTTGAATACTAGTTTATCTCCAACTCTGAATTCTTTGCCTTGAGCCCAAGCAGCATAGTTAAAGTTAAGAGTCCAACCACTATAATCACCAACTATATATATTTTTCCAATACTAGGTACTACTACAGAAGGAGGCGGCGCCAAAGGTTTCAATGAAGGAAGAACATCGATGAACAACTTTTGACCAGTCTGGCAATGATTGCTTACTCCACAGATGTACCATTTCCTACCTGGGGTCGCCAAAGTTATCATGTCGTTTCCGGTGGTCAGAGCCTCAGTGTTTGCTGGCGAAGTGCATGCTTTGAAATTAGGCCCGTCTACTTTAAAGACGTTATGAGATCCTGGAGAGTATTTGAAAAGTAGGACATCTCCAACTCTGAAAACTTTACCCTTGGCCCAGTTGTTGTAGTCAAAATAGGATCTCCAGCCTTTGGCATCTCCTACAATGAAAATTTTCGACCCATCTGATACTGCTACTGCTGGAGCTGGAGCATTATTCCTTGTTTCGGTGGGTTGTACATTGATAACTAGTTTCATGCCTGAACCGCAATGTTTTGCTACACCGCAAATGTACCATTTTTTGCCAGGTGTTGCAAGATTGATGATGTCTTTGCCTGTAGTCAAAGCATGTGCGCCTGCTGGTATGCTGCATGTGAGGAAGTCAGGCCCACCTACTTTGTACACGTTGTGTTTCCCCATCTCGTAGTTAAAAACTGCAGCAATAGATCATTAGTTCGTCCTTCTCTGTTCATTGTACGAGTAAACACGGAAATAGAGAAAGTATGTTACCTAAAGTGTCGCCAACTTTGAAATCCCTATGTTCAGCCCAGGCAGTGTAGTTGAAACCTAGTGTCCATCCGTAGTAGTCACCAACTACGTGTTCTGTTCCATGAGCTAAAGATGGAAGAGCGATGAAGAAGATTGCAACGATCGAAAGCGTTAGTTTGTTATCCATTGCTTCCTCTTTCAACTGAGCTTAATTGTTACACTTTGAAGATTTGAATGGATGTAACATTAAATGGTCTGTCGATTTATACTGAACCAATAGCCGGCTGAACCGGCAGCTTTAGGAGAAAACAATACAGAAAGCATGTTTGTTCATATTATTCTTGTATATTTAAATTTAAACCGAGTGGTTTGAATGAGTCTGATGAGTCCAATTGGTGCTTCAGAGTTTAATCAATGGAATTTTTTGGATGATTATGGCTAGACTCAGCATTATCTTACTCCAAACTAAAGCTTTTATTTGGTCATACTTTAAAATATCTTGAAATTATTGTACTTGTTTTGTTGCTAATACTGGTTCAAAGTATGATTATAACTCCCTTAAGCTTGTGAATAAAATGCTACTTAGCAACAGCATCACTCTCTTCTTCAATAATTAGCTTTATTTACGGGTAGCATACTGTCTGTCCCGTTCTTGGTCAAGTCTATGGACTAGTTTTTCAGTACTTATCAGAATTATGGGTTCTCTACGTCAAGTCAGTATATAGGTTCGAATATAATGTAGTTTTATTTTATTTACTGTATTTGTAGTTATATTTAAGTGATATAACGCTGATATCAAACAGCATTGTTCTGGAGATGAACTTAGCATACGCTATACCTAAACAGCCTTCCATATTAAGATTCTCTTGGAGTAGAATGTGGATTCTAGTGCAGTGGCGCAGCACCAATAATAATCAAATGCATAGAGATCGCTCTAACCCACTGACGCTTTACTTAAAGACATTATTTGCTCTCTCGGATCGTTTAAGTAAACGAATGAGTGCTCAAAGTTGCAGCAAATAATCTTTCAAGATAGATGGACCAATCGATTGCAGTTGCACTACTGAAATGATTTCGTTGGTCAAATTTCTCACAAGAGTGAATCGGACCGGCCCGCATTGGTAGAATATATCATACATATATTCTTGGTGTTAGAATATTTCCTGATATTTTAATCCAAAGGCTGAAAGAGCAAAGGAATGTTGGAGAGATAAACCCATACTAGAATGAAATAAACTTGCCCAAGAGCTAGATCAACCAAAGTGCTGCACTGAGTAATAGTAAAGACTTTTCCTTCAACAATAATAACTATACAAATTCTCTCTATTGGACAAGAGAATTTGGAAATATACATGAATTTATAACGACTTACGTTAACCATGATCAACCACCAAGTGAGAAGAAATTAACTTTTCGCAACACTATAATGAGGAGGTTCATTTAAAAATAATCCAATAAGGCGACACTAGAGGTGGAATTGGTTTATGAATGAAGTCCACAACAATTTGCTTAGGTAAATACTATCCCACATTACCTGGACTATTCCTAAATAGAGAAGCCCAAATTGCTTGGGATTTAGTGCTACATTCATTCTTGGTAGAGGCAATAGTTTCATTACAAGGCAATTCAACATCTAAATTGATTATCGATTCATTCTCATTGTGGCTATTGAACTAGGATAAATGTATTACCTTGTTTGAAAATGAAATAGAATTACAACCAGGAAGCGGCACACTGGCTGTATCTAACATTCCTATCTACGTAACAACAAAATTTGGCACATCAAGGCCTTGCAAGTGGGATGGCGATATAGGAGGGTTAGTGAAAGGTGGGCGCATAGTAGAATCAGTCGAAGCAGAAAGAAGTGGCGGATAACATCTTTAATGGCAAAGAAAACAACTGGAGATTAGTAGTGTATACCTGGTGGTGAGCGCTTTAAATAAGTGACTTGAATGCTTATATCTTAATCCAAACATTAACGGTGAAGTATTTTGTAATAATTTATGCTTTTAATCGTTTAGAGCAGAATGCTTAAACATGCACAACAAATTTAATGCACTTATTAACCTTCTATCATAAAATTTACGTACCTTCATATTGTTAATTACTTATATTAAAAATTTGTCCTTAATTTTTTTTTAACTACTACTACTACAACAACAAAATTAAGACATACTATAACAAAGACATATATAAACTGCTGTAAACTACATGTATACATCAATAAAATTCAAGCATTGAAATAAGTATTCATGGTATTAACTGTTGAGGGAGATTGTTTTAGAAGAGAAGCAATTAGTCCCACATCACCAAATTTTGTTTACTATTCCTAGGTATATAGGAATGGTTGGCTTAGGATATTGTGAATTAAATTGATATGGGCTTGATTATGATTGCATGGGGCTTGGGTATGTTGGCTTGGGCCTATGCATTTTTATTATGGGTCAAAGATGGACACTTGGGCACGTGGGCGTGTGTGTGACCGTGCGGAAAGGGTGTGACTGTTGGCAACAGTGATATTTTTTTTATTTTTTATTTTTGAATTTAAACAGATAGACGCGTCTGTTCAAACGGTCGCACCTGTTCGCCTGCAATATATAGCCGTCAACCCATACCAGTCCAATTATCTTCTTCCTTCCTCCTTCTCTGCATACACGCTCTGTTTTAGTCTACAACCAATAAAAGCATCCCACTAGACTCACAGGCATTGCTACGCCTCTGAGTTCTGGTTTTGTTGTATCCTAGGAAGCAATCTGCATTCTACCCTGTTGGCAAACTACACTGTAGTGGGGGCATATATTGTTTTAAGGACAGCGATTACGCGCCTCAAAACCATACGCTTCAACTATACTCTGCAAAAAATTCTTCAACAATCTTAAAGCAATATCAGCAATGGAAAACGGTGCAGAATCAGCATTCAAGATCATGAACCAGGACTTCGTCAGGCTGGCCAGAATGGACGGGACCAATTTCACGAGATGGCAGGACAAGATGAAGTTTCTTCTCACCACCCTCAAAGTCTCGTACGTTCTGGATGAGAATCTTCCACCAATTCCTCCTCCGACAGATAAAGATACCGACGAACTGAAAAAACAGAGGATGAAACGCGAGGAAGATGAACTGCTATGCCGAGGCCACATACTTAACACGCTATCAGATCGTTTGTATGATCTCTACAATCCGCTGAAATCGCCTAAAGAAATTTGGGATGCACTGGAAGCAAAATACAAAACCGAGAAAGTTGGAACAGATAAGTTTCTTACTTTGCAATATTTTGAATTTGAAATGAAAGACGATATCTCTGTTATTGACCAGATGCATGATTTACAAGTTCTGGTTGGAAAACTTGCCGATTTAAAAGTGCAAATTCCAGAATCGATTCAAGTGGGGGCTATCATTGCTAAACTTCCACCTAGTTGGAATAATTATCGTAAAAAGCTCCTACACATGACTGAAGAACTCACGTTGGAAAGGATTGGAAAACACATACGGATTGAAGAGGAGAATAGAATTCGCGATGGTGTTTTTCCACCAAACAACGTGAACAACGTGAATTCTGGAAAAAAGAGGAAGAAAGGTCAAAATCAGAACTTTAAGCCAAATAAGAAAAGCAAGTCTGAAGCCAAATCTAATCCAAAAGATAAGAAGAACGGGGCTTGCTACAACTGCGACAAACTTGGCCATTACAAACGAGAGTGCAGGGCTCCTCCAAAACAGAATAAAACACAATCTGGAAATGCAAATATGGTTCAGAATGAAGAAGTGCAGGAAATCATTGCGATGGTTTCAGATTTACAAATTGGTATGATAACCGATGTGCACTTGGCAATTTCTGAAACAAAAACTTCAGATTGGTGGTTTGATTCCGGCGCAACAGTTCACGTTTGCAATAATAAGGATCTGTTCAAGACATATAAGGAGGTTGCAGAACAAGAAGTGATCATGGGTAATGGGAATGCAACAAAAGTTCTAGGAAAAAGAACTGTCGAGATTCAATTTACTTCTAATAAGAAGATTACACTCACGAATGTGCTGCATGTTCCTGATATCAAAAAGAACCTTGTCTCTGCATCAATCTTATGCAAAAGCGGTGTCAAATCTGTCTTAGAGGCTAATAGTTTAATTCTATCCAAAAATGGCATGTTTGTGGGTAAAGGTTATGCATGTAATGGGATGTTCAAACTCAGTATTAATGAAATAAAAGAATGTTCTGCTTATATTATTGATTTTTTACCTTTATGGCATGCACGTTTAGGGCATTTAAACTATAAATCTTTAAAGTATATGGCAAAACATGGTCTTATTTCTGTTACTAATGATAAACATGATAAATGCGAAATATGTATACAAGCCAAGATTACAAAGAAACCATTCCCAAGTGTTGAAAGAAATTCGGAACTTTTGGATTTAATTCATTCCGATATATGTGAATTAAATGGAGTTTTAACCAGAGGTGGAAAAAGGTATTTCATTACCTTTATTGATGATTTTTCTAAATACACATGTGTGTATTTACTCAGAAATAAAGATGAAGCTTTTGACATGTTCAAGCGCTATAAAACAGAAGTAGAAAATCAGAAGGGTAGGAAAATAAAGGTCCTACGTAGTGATAGAGGAGGAGAATACTTCTCCACTGAATTTTCTAACTTCTGCGAAGAACATGGAATTATTCATCAGCATACTGCATCATACACGCCACAACAAAATGGGTTGGCTGAAAGAAAAAATAGAACTCTGGTTGATATGGTAAATTCTATGTTATTAAATGCTAAATTACCACTTAATTTGTGGGGGGAAGCATTGTTGTCTGCATGTCATTTGCATAATAGAATCACTTCAAGGAAAACTAAAGTTTCTCCTTATGAACTATGGAATGGTCGAAAACCTAATCTACGATATCTAAAGGTGTGGGGGTGTATTGCTTTCTATAGGGTGACTGATCCAAGGCGGACTAAATTAGGTCCAAGAGCATTGAAAAGTTTGTTTGTAGGATATGCACAAAACTCTAAAGCATACAGACTACTAGATTTATCCTCAAACATAATTGTTGAATCAAGGGATGTTGAGTTTATTGAAAATAAATTCAAGGATGATTCAACCACAAATCAACCATTAAATCCCAACACCACCCAAACACCACTGGATGTTTCTACACCTTCTGCTAATAAAAAGAAAATAACAGAAGAACAAACAGAAATGAGAAGGACACAAAGAATCAGGAAAGAGAAATCTTTTGGTCCAGATTTTATATCATCTCAAGCTATAGCGTTTCTTGTAGAAGGAACCCGAGATGAAGTTACTAATAAAATTCCTATTGTACTAAATATAGAGGATGATCCAAAAACATACAAAGAAGCTATAACTTCTAGAGATTCTGCTTTTTGGAAGGAGGCAATTAATGATGAAATGAATTCAATTTTATAAAACAATACTTGGGTCTTGGTAGACTTGCCTCAAGGGTCAAAACCTATTGGTTGCAAATGGGTGTTTTGAAGAAAACTTAATAACGATGGTAGTGTGCAAACTTTCAAAGCTAGATTAGTAGCCAAGGGTTTTCGGCAAAAGGAAGGAATTGATTTCTTTGACACTTATGCTCCGGTTGCAAGAATTACATCAATTCGAGTACTAATAGCATTAGCATCAATCTATCAGTTGCATATCCACCAAATGGATGTCAAAACGGCCTTCCTTAATAGTGAACTTAATGAAGAAGTTTACATGGAACAACCAGAGGGTTTTATCCTTCCTGGAAATGAAAGAAAAATTTGCAAACTAACAAAATCGTTATACGGATTAAAACAGGCACCAAAACAGTGGCACGAAAAATTTGACTCAATTATACTCCAAAATGGTTTTACATATAATAGTGCCGACAAATGTATCTACTCCAAATTCACAAAGGAATATGGAGTAATCATTTGTTTATATGTAGATGATTTATTAATATTCGGTACTAACATGAAAGGGATACAAGACACCAAGAATTATTTAACTTCAAAATTTAAAATGAAAGATTTGAATGAAGTTGATACAATTCTGGGTATAAAAGTTAGTAAAGTTAGTGGGGGCTATGCACTAAGTCAATCACATTATATTCAAAAAGTACTTCAGAAGTTTGGACATCTAAAAATTAAGTATGCAAGTACCCCAATAGACTCAAGTATCAATCTCAATAAAAATGAAGGGAGATGTATTGCTCAACTCGAATACGCAAGCGCTATTGGAAGTGTAATGTATGCAATGCATTGTACAAGACCTGACATAGCATATGCAATATGCAAACTTGCACGATATACCAGCAATCCCGGCATAGATCATTGGAAAGCAATTGAAAGATTACTTGGTTATCTCAAAAGAAACAGTAATTTAGGACTTGTCTACAATGGATTTCCAAGTGTATTAGAAGGGTATACTGATGCAAGTTGGATAACTAGCGCTGGTGACAATAAATCTACCTCGGGTTGGATTTTCACATTAGGTGGAGGTGCTATTTCTTGGGCATCAAAGAAACAAACCTGCATTTCGCACTCCACAATAGAATCAGAATTTATAGCACTTGCTGCAGCCGGGAAGGAGGCAGAATGGCTAAGAAATATGTTACTGGATATCAATCTATGGCCGAAGCCAATGTCAGCTATATTATTACGATGCGATAGTCAAGCTACTATGTCAAGAGCATATAGTAACATATACAATGGGAAATCAAGACATATAAGCCTTAGACATGAATATGTAAGACAAATAATAAATGATGGAATAATTACTATTGTCTACATAAGATCCAGCAATAATTTGGCAGACCCATTCACAAAAGCTCTAACTAGAGAAATGATAAGATCCACATCAGTCGGAATGGGACTTAAACCCTGTATTAATCAATGATAGCGGAAACCCAACTTTAATATTAATTAGCTTAATTTTAAGGTTTAATGGGTAATAACAAACTATCATATGATTGGAAAGGCACTAAGTCAAATTAGTGAAAACTGTTACAGGAATGAAGAGGCTGAGTTGAATAACTCTTAATAAAGTTCTAATTGGTCTGGTAACAGAGACATTGAAAAGGAAAGGAACTTTACCTTTATGAACTTGGAAGTGGTGCCGCTTCTAAGAAAGAGTTTATAGGGTTTGCTTTTGTAAAAGTTCATTAAGCTGGGATGGAGCACATGACCACAACGGTGCTCACAGGTAGGGAAATTTATTGGTAAATTGAAATTGCGTGTGTAATATTTCCGACTTTATAACTCATAGGAGACTCGGTTTAAGTTAAGACCACCTAGCTCTTCTTTAGAGTCCTGAGATATTAACACTAATGTGTGGTTTAATCGAACAGATACCACATATGATGCGTAATCTCAAACTAAAATAAGACTGAACATCATCGATAAAACAATCTAGTGGGGGATTGTTAAGGGAGATTGTTTTAGAAGGGAAGCAATTAGTCCTACATCACCAAATTTTGTTTACTATTCCTAGGTATATAGGAATGGTTGGCTTAAGATATTGTGAATTAAATTGATATGGACTTGATTATGATTGCATGGGGGCTTGGGTATGTGGGCTTGGGCCTATGCATTATTATTATGGGTCAAAGATAGGCACTTGGGCACGTGGGCGTGTGTGACCGTACGGAAAGGGTGTGACTGTTGGCAACAGTCATATAATTTTTTTTTTTTTTTTTTTTTGAATTTAAACAGATAGACGCGTCTGTTCAAACGGTCGCACCTGTTCGCCTGCTATATATAGCCGTCAACCCATACCAGTCCAATTATCTTCTTCCTTCCTCCTTCTCTGCATACACGCTCTGTTTTAGCTTACAACCAATAAAAGCATCCCACTGGACTCACAGGCATTGCTACGCCTCTGAGTTCTGGTTTTGTTGTATCCTAGAAAGCAATCTGCATTCTACCCTGTTGGCAAACTACACTGTAGTGGGGGCAGATATTGTTTTAAGGACAGCGATTACGCGCCTCAAAACCATACACTTCAACTATACTCTGCACAAAATTCTTCAACAATAACTATTAAGAATCAACGTTACAACAGTATGACAGAAACATGCAATCAATAGGCAAATTTTATTTCAAAGATATAAATAAAAAGGAATTAAGATATTTATTAGTCATTTTCATTCTTACTGGAGCAGTTAAACTACTACTTCAAGAATCTGTTGAAAAAGGTGTAAGATACAGCAGCGGGAGCAGCAGCAACAGGAGGCATAGTCGGACTAGCCATAGGAGACATGGCAGGAGACCAATAATTAATGGAAGAATGGGATGATGAAAAATAAGGAGAAGAGGATGGCGATGGAGCAGGAGATTGATTATCGGAGCCAGCAGCAGGCACAACTGTAATCATCAATCTCTGCCCTGCCATGCAGTGACCACCGTTGCCAACCCCGCAAAGGTACCACTTTCTCCCTGTTGTTGCAAGGGTAACCACGTCATTTCCTGATGTTAAGACGTCTCCCTGGGCTGGAACACTGCATGTTCTGAAATCAGGGCCTCCTACCTTGTACACGTTGTGGCTTCCCTGTGTATACTTAAATACTGCACAAAACATGTCCTTTTGTAAATTAATCATATGCACATTGCACGCTGATGTTTTATTAAAACGTTGTACATATACTAGTATGAACTCAAAAATATATATAGAATACCTAGACTGTCTCCAACTCGGAAAGTTTTGCCCTGAGCCCAGGCAGCATAATCAACTCCAAGGGACCAGCCTTTATCATCTCCAACGACATACTGAGTGGGAGCATATGGTGCCACAGCTGGATACTCCCAGTTAGATGTAGGAGGAATAGATGGAGGTGAAGAATGAACTGGAATGATGGGCAGTGCAAAAGGGGACCAAGCAATGGAAGGGGATGGAGCCTGCCACTCCGAACCTAAAACATTGATGACAAGCTTCATTCCCATCTGGCAGTGATTAGCTATGCCGCAGACATACCACTTCCTTCCAGGTGATGCCAAGCTGAGCACATCATATCCGCTGGTCATCACTTCCGTATCACCTGTAGCATTGCATTGTAAAAACTGTGGTCCGCTCACTTTCATCAAGTTGTGTTTTTTCACAGGGTACACGAAAACAAGAGTGTCTCCTACTCTGAATTCTTTGCCTTCAGCCCAGGCTGTGTAGTTGAAGTTCAGCCTCCACCCGCTTCCATCTCCTACTATATGCTCCCTTGCTATGCTCAATTTCCCAATTGTCAAACAGACTGTTACAACAAGAACTACCACGTTCATACTAATAGCCATTTTGTTACTTCTTTGTTTGTTTGGATGAATAGGAAAAGAAGTGTGTTGCGGTGATTAGAGTTTGAAGATTATTCTACTATTTATAAGGACTGTGTGTTTTGGACATAAATTAGAACTGGTCGGCTACGCTACAAATTTGCAGGCTTGAGTTTGATGGAAATGCTTATGCAGACACCTATTATTATACTGCTGCCATTAAGACAATTCGAATTTTATAACTGCAGCTGCATAGGTTTTTGTACAGTTGTATCATTTCCGTAAGGCCGGTCCTAAAATATCTACAGTAGTAAAAAATGAGGTTTGATTTAATTTCTAATTTCGAACTGTACAACTGAAAAAATATTGCGAAAATAGCATAGAAGGGATCCATGTAACCAACGCATAAGGATATTGGTCTGTTTAGGTATAGAGGGTTAACATCGCCCTGTTCGAAAAATAATTGTCAGACAAACCAAGTGAACCCATGCTTACCATTGGCAGCTGATACACAGATGTTGTCGACGTAGGCATTATCCCTATACGCTTTAACTGATATAACGCTGATATCAAACAATATTGTTCTGGAGATGAACTTAGCATACGCTATACCTAAACAGCCGGCCATATTAAGATTCTCTTGGAGTAGAATGTGGATTCTAGTGCAGCGGTGCAGCGGCTCAGCAGCAATAATAATCAAATGCATGGAGATCGCTCTAACCCACATCAATGACGCTTTGCTTAAAGACGTTATTTGCTCTCTCCGATCGTTTAAATAAAGGAATGAGTGCTCAGAGTTGCAGCAAATAATCTTTCAAGATAGATGGACCAATCGATTGCAGTTGCACTACTGAAATGATTATGTTACTCGAATTTCTCACAAGAGTAAATCGGACCGGCCCACATAGTGATGCAGCAGGGCATATGGAAATTCAAAAATTAAACCATATTAAGTCGTACACGAGTCTATAGTGTAACTTGATGAGTCGTCCACGACTCAAAGGGATGAGTCGTTTCCGACTTAAGGGGTTACAAGGGAGAGATAACATAAGTCGCATAAAGAAGGTATCGGATTTGAGTCGGTCTCGAGTCAATGATGGCATGAGTCGGTTACGAGCTAAAGAAAGATGGCAGCAACCTAAGGAGATGAGCCGTTTCCGAGATAACCAACTATCAGAAGGAGACTGTGCCGAGTCAACGAGTCACGACTTAATTGAGTCGGCATGAAGTTGAGTCGTGAGTCGCAACTTGTTGGTCGTGATGTTGTAATGTGTTTGTATATTTTCTTGAGTCGTCTGTATTGAGTCGTAAGTCGACTTGTTTGGCACCGTGTGAATGTTGCTAAGTAACGTACGACTTATGATGAGTCGTGAGTCGTGTTGTGAAGTAATTGTGTTGAGTCGTGGGTATATAAGTCGTTACCGACTCAAATGGGTCGTGTGTTGTAGTAAGGAGTCATGTGTCGTGTGTACCTGTTGTGTCGCTGCCGAGTTAAGGAGGGCCGTAAGTCGTATACGACTTAAGGACAGTTTGTGAAAACTCTATAAATAGGGGCGTGTGTTGTACATTTGAGTAGGTTGATTTTGAAATAAAATTTCTTGTTGATTGCTTTGTGCTTTCTTCTCCAATTGGTAGTTGAGTGTAATCTCCTATCTCCACTTACGTCATTCGAGTGCGCTCGAATCCACGTTTGTTGAAGCGGATTCACGGAATCTAGTGCGCTAGATCAACGTGCGAAGAATCATAGATCTTTGAACACGGTATAGTGCGCTATCAACGTGTTTGAGATAGCTAGAATTCGGTATCTTCGGATCAACGAATTTGGGCATTTCGGTATCTTCATTCCATCGATTTCTACATTTCATCGATTGAAGTTTATTTTGAATTATCCGCTGCGCCATTAATTGGTATCAGAGCCATACTTAGCCAATCATAGCTAAGTTGATTCTTGGAGCCAAGTTTTTGAAGTTTGAAGTTTGAAGTTGTTCATCGTGTTCATGTTGAAGTTGCATCAAGTTTGGAGTGTTTGATCCATTTCATTTTGGATCGAGGAGTTGGAAATTGTTTAGATCTATCTTGTGGAAGTTTTGCGCGCCAAGGGTTGAAGTGTAGAACCTTGCCGAGCTAAGTCTTTGCCGACTTAGTGGTGAACCGAGATAAGTTGATGCAAGCTAGTGGTGATAAGTCGTGAAGTGTCATAGCCGAGACATTGTTGAGCCGTGACTTGTTGATTGTTGTATTGTGTTGAAAGTTTTGAAGTCTTGTGATTGAATTGTGAAGTTTTGTGAAGTTTTCAATCATGCCACCAAGGAGAGCTAATCGTCATCAAAACGTTGAAGCTTTGTATCGTAGAGAAGAAGCCGAGCTTATGGAACAACGTATTAATGAAAAGTTTAATGAAGGCATTGGTAAATTGGAGAAATTGATGAATGATTTGAATCAAAGGAGGAGATCACCAAACTCGAACCATGGAGGAAACCGAGTTTCGCCATCGGTTACGGAAGCGAGGAGGGTATCACCACATTCTTGTAGAGATCGAAGAGAAACATCAATTTCATCACGAAGAGATCATCATGACTATGCACATGAAGAGAGAAGAAGTCAACGTGAATTTGACAATGAAGCATATAGAGAAGAAGAGAGACATAGTCAAAGAAGCATGCATGAACGAAGGGATGATAATGGTCGAGATCGATGTAGACGTACTTTTGATTTTGTTGAAGAGGGTGATAGAGCTAGTATTCATTATCGAGATCGAGACCAAGTTCGGAATTCTTATCGGGATGTTGAAGATGATCGTCGATGGGAATCGGGTATGAAGATGGAGATTCCGGAGTTTAAAGGCGGGATGGTTGCTGAAGAATTCTTAGATTGGGTTTCAAATGTTGAAGAGATCTTTGATTTCAAGGAAGTTCCTGAGCATAGAAGAGTGAAGTTAGTTGCTACTAGGTTGAGGGGGAGAGCTTTGGCGTGGTGGCAGCAAACTAAACTTACTAGGGAGAGAATGGGGAAGTCAAAGACAGAATCGTGGAATAAGATGAAGAAGTTGATGAAATCTACTTTCTTACCTTACAACTACCAATCACTTATGTACCAGAGGTTGCAGAATCTGAGGCAAGGAACAAAGTCTGTTAGTGATTATGCTGATGAATTTTACCAACTCATTGCCAGGAATGATATTATGGAAACGGAAGAACAGCTAACTGCTAGATTCATTGGGGGATTGAGAATGCAGATCCAGGATATGGTTAATATGTTCGATCCTAGATCCATTGCAGAGGCACATCAGAAAGCGTTAGCTTGGGAGAAACAAGGAAGGCGTGGAGGAGGTGTGTTTACTAATTCCAATAATCAAGCGAGGGGTGTTGGTGGAAGTTCTAATGTTCCTAAACTTGTTTCAAAACCAATTGTGAAGGAGGCTGAGAAGGCGAAGGCTAGCAGTGGGTTCAAGTGTTATAATTGTCAGGAGTTGGGTCATAAAAGTAATGAATGTCCGAAGCCGAAGAAGAGAACCATGGTTGCAGAAGTTGAGGAGGATAATGGTGAGGAGGCAGAATGTTCAAATACACCTTATATTGAGGAGGAAGAAGAATTGTTTGGAGATGAAGGTTGTAATCTTATGATGAGGAGGTCATGTCTTACACCAAAGCAAGAGGAGGATTGTAGTTGGTTGAGGAGTAACATATTTCAGTCGACATGCACTATTCTGGGAAAAGTTTGCAAGTTTGTTATTGATGCTGGAAGTTGCGATAATATTATTTCTACAGAAGCAGTAAGGAAGTTGAACTTGAAAATTGAGAAGCATCCTAAACCGTACAAGCTAGCATGGTTAAGGAAGGGTGGTGAAGTGAAGGTGTGTCGAAGGGCTTGTGTTAATTTTTCTATTGGGAAGAAGTACAAAGATGAAATTTGGTGTGACGTTGTAGACATGGATGTGTGTCATCTGTTGTTGGGCAGACCATGGCAGTTTGATAGAGCAGTACAACATGATGGTCGTGCCAACAGTTACAGTTTCATGTTCGAGGGTACTAAAATCACTTTGGTTCCTAAGAAGCAACAGCAGAAGGAGAGCAAGCTAGAAGAGATTGAGGAATTGAAAACTCTGTTGACTTTGAAAGAGTTTGTTAAGGAAGTTGAAGAGGAGCCTGAAGTATTTCTGTTGATTGAGAGAGAGAGAGTAGTGAAGAAGTTGAAATTCCAGAAGCAGCAAAGCCGATTTTGAAAGAATTTGAAGATGTCTTTCCAGAGGAGTTGCCTAAGGAGTTACCTCCACTTAGAGACATTCAACATCAAATTGATCTTGTTCCGGGAGCAGTGTTACCACATCGACCACATTACCGAATGAGTCCGAAGGAACATGAGGAGTTACGAAGGTAGGTGGAAGAGTTGTTGGAACAGGGACGTGTTCAGGAAAGCTTGAGTCCTTGTGCCGTGCCAGCATTGTTAGTACCAAAGAAGGACGGAACATGGAGAATGTGCACAGATAGTAGAGCTTTGAACAAGATTACTGTTCGTTATAGATTTCCTATGCCAAGGTTGGATGACTTACTGGATCAGTTGAGTGGGGCAACTATATTCTCGAAGATTGATTTGAAGAGTGGTTATCATCAAATTCGAATCAGACCTGGAGACGAATGGAAGACAGCTTTCAAGACGAGAGAGGGGTTATACGAATGGTTGGTTATGCCATTTGGTTTGTCGAATGCACCTAGTACATTCATGCGGGTGATGAATCAAATCTTTAGACCATTCATTGGGAAGTTCGTCGTAGTTTATTTCGATGATATTCTGATTTACAGCAGAAGTATGGAGGAGCATGTTCTACATTTGAGGGAAGTGTTGATTATTCTTCGTGAGGAACAATTTTATGCAGCCGCGAAGAAATGTGTGTTCATGACGAGAAGTGTGTTATTTTTGGGATATGTTGTGTCTGAGAAGGGAATCCAAGTGGACCAGAGTAAAGTTGAAGCTATTAGAAATTGGCCACAGCCGAGAACTATCACTGAAGTTAGAAGTTTTCATGGATTGGCATCATTCTACCGAAGGTTCATTCCACATTTCAGTAGTGTGATGGCACCAGTTACCGATTGCATGAAAGGAAAACAATTTGTATGGTCAGAAGAAGCAGGGGTTGCTTTTGAGAAGATCAAGGAATTGTTGACGTCTGCACCAATTCTTGTTTTACCGAATTTTCAGTTATTGTTTGAATTGCATACTGATGCTTCGAAGGTTGGTATTGGAGGAGTTCTGAGTCAGAATGGGAAGCCAGTTGCTTATTTCAGTGAAAAGTTATCAGGGGCGAAGATGAGATACAACACCTATGACGTTGAATTCTATGCTGTGGTGCAAATGATTAAACATTGGAGACATTATCTATTTCAGAAAGAATTTGTTCTGTACACTGATCATGAGGCATTGAAGCATTTACAGGGGCAGGATAAGATTTCAGCGAGACATGCATCATGGATTGCATATTTACAGCAGTTTACTTTTGTCGTTAAGCACAAATCTGGGGTGACAAAGCGGGTAGCTGATGCTTTAAGTAGGAGGAGTCATTTGTTAACGACAATGAAGGTTGAAGTGACAGGATTTGAATTACTGCCAGGGATGATTAATGAAGATCCTTACTTCGTGAAATATGTTGAGAAAGTGAAGGATGGGAGTACAGATGAATTCATGTTAGTTGATGGTTTTCTGTTTAAAGGAAATCGTTTATGTATTCCGGATTGTAGTTTGAGGATGAAGATTGTGAAGGAGTTGCACAAGGAAGGACATGTGGGCCGTGATCGTACTTTGCAGTTGATTTCACAGTCTTATTTTTGGCCGTCGATGAGAAAAGAGGTTGAAAGGTCCGTGGAGCGATGTCATATTTGCCAAGTTTCAAAGGGAACAACAACGAATGCAGGATTGTGTATGCCATTACCAGTACCATCTAAGCCATGGGTTGATATCAGCATGGATTTCGTTTTGGGTTTGCCTAGAACTCAAAGGGGAAATGATTCGATATTTGTTGTGGTGGACAGATTTTCGAAGATGGCACATTTTGTTGCTTGCAAGAAGACAGCGGATGCAGTTCGAGTAGCACAGTTATTTTTCAAGGAGATCTATCGACTTCATGGATTGCCAGAGTCTATTGTGTCGGATAGAGATACTCGTTTTCTGAGTCACTTTTGGTTGAGTTTGTGGAAGATGGTGGGAACGAAGCTGAAATTTAGTAGTGCTTATCATCCACAAACTGATGGACAGACAGAAGTTGTTAACAGGTCATTGGGAAATTTGTTGCGATGTCTTGTACAGGATAATTTGAGAAGTTGGGACATGAAGTTATGCCAAGCTGAATTTGCACATAATCATGCAGTGAATCGTAGCACGGGATTCAGTCCATTTCAGATTGTTTATTCAAATTTACCCAGGGGACCGTTGGATTTGGCAGTAATACCACAGGCGAAGGGAACAGTTAAATGAGCTGTCGATTTTGTTGATGAGCTGACTGAATGTCATAAAATCGTTCAGGAACGATTGGAGAAATCGAATGAGAAGTATAAGAAGTCGGCAGATTTGAAACGTCGAAATGTTGAATTTAAAGAAGGTGATTTGGTTTATGCCGTGTTAACCAAAGATCGTTTTCCAGTGGGTGCTTACAATAAGTTGAAAGCCAGAAAAGTTGGTCCTGTCGAAATTGTGAAGCGAATTAATGACAATGCTTATAAGTTGAAGATGCCGGAGGATATTTACACTTCTGACGTATTCAATGTTAAGCATCTGGTGCCATATTATGGGAATGAACATTTTGATGAGAAAGAATTTGCAAATTCGAGGTCGAATTTTTCTCAACCAGGGGAGGATGATGCAGCAGGGCATATGGAAATTCAAAAATTAAACCATATTAAGTCGTACACGAGTCTATGGTGTAACTTGATGAGTCGTCCACGACTCAAAGGGATGAGTCGTTTCCGACTTAAGGGGTTACAAGGGAGAGATAACATAAGTCGCATAAAGAAGGTATCGGATTTGAGTCGGTCTCGAGTCAATGATGGCATGAGTCGGTTACGAGCTAAAGAAAGATGGCAGCAACCTAAGGAGATGAGTCGTTTCCGAGATAACCAACTATCAGAAGGAGACTGTGCCAAGTCAACGAGTCACGACTTAATTGAGTCGTCATGAAGTTGAGTCGTGAGTCGCAACTTGTTGGTCGTGATGTTGTAATGTGTTTGTATATTTTCTTGAGTCGTCTGTATTGAGTCGTAAGTCGACTTGTTTGGCACCGTGTGAATGTTGCTAAGTAACGTACGACTTATGATGAGTCGTGAGTCGTGTTGTGAAGTAATTGTGTTGAGTCGTGGGTATATAAGTCGTTACCGACTCAAATGGGTCGTGTGTTGTAGTAAGGAGTCATGTGTCGTGTGTACCTGTTGTGTCGCTGCCGAGTTAAGGAGGGCCGTAAGTCGTATACGACTTAAGGACAGTTTGTGAAAACTCTATAAATAGGGGCGTGTGTTGTACATTTGAGTAGGTTGATTTTGAAATAAAATTTCTTGTTGATTGCTTTGTGCTTTCTTCTCCAATTGGTAGTTGAGTGTAATCTCCTATCTCCACTTACGTCATTCGAGTGCGCTCGAATCCACGTTTGTTGAAGCCGATTCACGGAATCTAGTGCGCTAGATCAACGTGCGAAGAATCGTAGATCTTTGAACACGGTATAGTGCGCTATCAACGTGTTTGAGATAGCTAGAATTCGGTATCTTCGGATCAACGAATTTGGGCATTTCGGTATCTTCATTCCATCGATTTCTACATTTCATCGATTGAAGTTTATTTTGAATTATCCGCTGCGCCACATAGTCAACTGAACTTGTCTTGGCCCGCATTACCACATGATCCAACACTTAGATCAGTAGCCTGCCCGTGCACTACACTCGTCCAACACCTAGCTCGCCCACTTGGCGTTGGCCCCCCGACTAGCACGAGCCAGCAAGGTTCTCTCAAGGAACACCTTGCCTGCACCGGTGCAGGCAGGAGTTCAGACAAGTACCACCCTCCCGCAGGCACCGGACGACGATGCCAGAACAAGTTGTCCTTCGAATGGCTCCTCTACCATCGCTAGCTAGTCTAACATCCCAGTCAACCGTCGGACAACTTCCTCGCCCATCAAAACCTCATCCACCCATGCGCATCAACTCCCTTGGTAGCATTCAGCCGTAACTGCTAGCAACCTGACCGCTACTGCCCAAAGAAGTTTCGCATGCACTGCTACACTTAAATGACTGGAATAAACAAGCAAGCACCTATGCTGCAACTACTCCCTGATCCCATGCCGCCTACCATACTCCAAATGTGCTCGCTATACGACTCGTTAACTGTCATCATCTGCACCATACAGGCCATCTAACATCCTAGCTGGAATGCACATCAACCATACATGTTCATCAACGGTCTAGAGCGATTTTCGGAATAGGTCAGCATAATCTCAGCCATTAAAGCATCGATTCCAACGGCTATAAATAGGTCGATACATTCATTCTTACAAGGGTTGAACAACACTAGCTTTTAAGTATTCTCTCTTTAGTTATTATCTCTAGTAACCTAAGTTTTTTAATAGAAGCAAAGCAACAAGAACTTTCTTGCATTTTTGTTTCTCATTTTATATTTTAAGTTAAGGTATTAGTAACCAACTTTCGCTAATATCATCTCTTGATCACACTTTCGAGATTGACTAAAAATATAGTAAATATTTTGACGTTAGAAGGAGGGTCTCTCTAAAAGCTCTCTTTTTTCTTCGTTTTACTCCTCTACGAACTCCTTTACAGTTTCCACCATGTCAAACTCTGAGTGAAAATGAAGCGGATAACTCTAATGATTGCAATATGAACAGAGCTAATGGAGCGAGCGTCATCTATACCATCGCTGGGTTGAGCAACAACACTTGGCTCAACATGACCAACGGTTTGACTAGCATAAGGCAGCTCGTTCGTGATGTAAATGACCTTCGAACTAGAATGGACACTCAAGCAAATGTATATTTTACAGCCGTCCCTACAGTGGTTGATCGAACCCTTGTCCAGCCTGCGGTGCACAATACCTACAGCATAATGCATGACGCTCGCGAGAGAATTATGTTGGAAACTCCCGTAGGAGTCTCCCCGGTTCACCATAGAAACATGCATATTGCCCACGAACAGGAAGATGTCCATGAGGTCCAAAAACCTGAACTGGCAGCATACTACTATTCTCTTTCAGTCGAGAGAGTGTCCAACTTTCACAGTCTTCGGACAACGGATGGGGGCCCGACTACACTTCAAACGTTTCAGTGGCGATGGGCAAGACAAAAATCAAGAACCCAGGGAACCATCAGTCCCTTCTCCATCACAACAGGAGGTGCCCCAACTCAGGTCCCATGAGAGGCACACCTACTCGCCCAGGTGGCCTTCGGTCATCAGAAGAAGATCTCCTACCCCAGCCAGGCATTTCATGAAGTGACCATAAATTTGAACTTCGACGACACAATGATGTGAGAGGTTTGGATCGAATACTTCAAGGAGAAAGTGTATGTACCTTCTGGTGATGGTCCAAAGAGTCAAGTTTGTCGAAGTGAACTTGTGAGGTGGAATGTTCAATGTGTTCTAACTATCTAGATGTGTGCAAATGGATCATTGATAATTCAGACGTTTCGACGTATGCTCGTAAAGAAAGGGTATCTAACGACACTCAACGTTACCAAGGCGTGCATCTAGGCTCAAGAAAGATTCAGGTGCATGTTGTACGTTTTTTACAGTTTGAGTGCGCCTTTTTGCAAAATTAAATTTTAGTTTACAAAATAGTTAAATGAAGATTTTAAATAATTAAATGAATTATAAAATTTGGTTTAAAATTTGATTAATAAATATTTAAATAGTTGAATGAATTGTAAAATATGGCTTAAAATTAAATTTGTAGTTAGTAAAACAATACATCAAACTTGGACAAAAGGCATGCAAAAATGCCCAAGGCTCAAGGCTTGTGCCTTTTTGCGTCTTTACTTCTTTTCACTCACTTGGCGTTTACGACGTGCCCCTGAATCGATGATGTGATCCATGTACCTTGGATTTTTATGATTATGAGTCAAGTTTTCTGGCCGTCGAAGTGGCATGGATTTGAGCATCGATGAAACTACGATGTTGAAGTCTCAAGCAGCGATGTGGTCATACGAGTTATCATACATCTAACGTGCTTGAGTGAGTAATGTGGGATTGCTCGATGGTTGCTATTTTTTCTATGATTTGCTGTGTCACACGACGTAAGTGACTTTAGATACCTAAACACCATATATTGTACTTTGAATATAAAATGAGAAGATGACGAATGGAAAAAATGGCGCACGGAGGAAAATGACGTGTCTTTTCATTATATGGTTATTTTTTATTTTATTTTTTTTCATTTTCCATAATTCAAACTATATAAAAATTAGTAATCATTGTATTATGAAACATTAAAAGAAAATACAATACAATACAATATCCGTGACACCATTGATGCGATATCCTTAAATGATATTGATGATTGTAACGAATGATTAATGAGAAATACGAATGATGCACCCAATGCTGAAGATGAACTTTTATTTGATGACGACGACAACGATTTGACTTGGGGTGTTGCTGCTGCTAGAGCAACATGAGTGGAGGAAGCTAGATATCCGAGTAGAAGAGCATCTACATGAAGAGGTTTTTCAGCACCCGCTTTAGCTTCTTTACATTTTCTTTCTTTACATTTTCACCAAGAAGAAATAAATCTAAATAAGATGGATGAGGAAGATGCTGGTACTTATGAGTATAATGACACAAACACTGTTTTAAGAAATATAATTGCTGAACCATATTCGGATTTCTAGTTTATTAGTAATATGTATAATTATGTTGAATTTTAGTTTTAGAAAACCATTATGCTTGAAATCCTATGTTTATAATATTATATTTGATGATTTTTATTTTTGCAAAATGCCTTAAAAAAAATCTTTGTTGCATATGTTTAGCAAAAATACTGAAAATTTTCAATTTATTGTTATATATATTAAATTTTAAAAAAAATTCCAAATGTGTGTAGTAAATTAAAAAGGAGCGCGTCATTTGTCGTGTCGTGCACCAAGGTTTTGGAGAGACTTCACGCCATGCGCCATTATTAATTGTGACTTAATATATATTGTTATATGTGATAACTTGCTGGATACAAATGATAGAGTTAGAGGTATGCCCTAGGGGTAACTATATAATTTGTTACACATATCTAACTCGTTAACTAATCTTGTTCGAAATAAAATGTATTTTCTTTTTATTATATACTTGCTATAATGTGATTATATTAATTGTTAACTTAACTAAAAGTATATTTAATAGAAAAATCCATAAATGGTATATCTTGTGATAGTAGTTACAAAGTGTTGTAACCGTGAGTAATTTATCACAACGAAACAAGTATACCATTTTAAATGTTCATAGTCAAGATGCATCAAAACCAGATATCGATGTATCCATTGAGACTGAAGTACGTAACGCTCTTCAAATGTTGGGCAGTGTATTACTCATGACCGCTGAGGGCACCTAGGGGTTATGTACTAATAGTTATTAGATAACTATGGAACGACTCACTAGATAGTTTTCTATTGGTTAATATAACTAAGGTCAAATAGAAAATATCGATGTGACTTATTTACATAGTTCTCTCAACTTAAGAATACTATAGATCTTCAATATGAAAGCTCTACTTTGATTATAGCCAAATCATGGCATGACGTCCATCGAGTGACTATAGTTGGGTCGAGTGAAAGTATTAGAAGTGGAGCACCATTCAAGAGAGGATTATTCTCCTCGGTTATATGCGGTTAGTATCACAGTCAACTCAAAGTCAAAGTCTCTGGCCAGAACATTTCGGTTAATAATAATTGCTATTATTGAACAAAGGATTTTGTATTTGGACTATAAGTTGAATTTGGATGAGATCGGAATTTTGTCCACTACAAAATTCCATAAGTCCAAAGTGATATAGTTTTGACGAAGAGAATTGGTCTAAACAAATGTCACAACCGGGTAACGTTTATTAAACTAAAATTGGATTTTTACGGAAAATGAGAAAGCGATAAATTTTGCCATAATATCACACCATCTGCTAAGTGACGTTTGAACGTTAACATTAGAGTAGTTCGATGTAAATCGCTGACCAAATTTACACTCAAGAGTTACACAGGCGAAGTGATGAATTCCCTTAAGACCGAACGATTTAATCAGTTTATAATTGTTATAAATTAATTAATATTATGAGATATTAATTATAAAATTTGAATATGATTTGAGAAATAAATAAAGCTATATATATATATATATATTTATAATAGTTATAAATGCATCGATTGATATACAATATCGACAAGCGATTAAATTAGAATTAATTGCATAGCATTTTGGCTTGGGCTTGGATGAGTTTAAGGCCCATCATTAGGCTATAAAATTTCGATTTTGGGAAGGTCTGACGGTGGCTAAAACATAGAGGATTGGCTTGGAGATAATGGGTTGTTTTCAAGTGAGAATGGGTAAAAAGATTTTTCTCTTTTCTCTCTAATACAACCCTCTATATATATGTATGTATGTATATATGTATATATGTACGTGTATATATATGTATATGTATCTCTAAAATAAACAAAAATATAAAACTTTTTTTGGCCGCCATTACCTTCTATATTTCCGATTAAAACATAGCTCTCAATTCATTCCAAATTTCTCAAATATATTTCAAACTAAAATAATATTATTCGATAGTTAGAGGTTGATGATTTCGGACCTGCAATCTAACGAATCAAGAACGGTAAAAGGAAGGAAAGTTATTGCTTCAACGTGGATTCAAAGAAATCATTAAATTGGTAATTTTAATTCACATCACAGTAATCAAATTATATTTTATGATCCTATAATGAGTAATTTCATATTTGTTTAAATATATTGCTACTATATGTTTAGTTAGGTGAGATTTTGTAAGTAGATGTACTTGTCACAAATCTGTTTGGTTATGTGAATATTTGTTTATTACACTATTTGATTTATGTATAGACAAATGTTTTGTACTGTACAAAATCAAATTTTGCCATTAATAATTGTTTTATATATATTTATTAATAAATTCATATATATATATATATATATATAAGTGTATATTTCTCTCTCACAATAGCATATACACATATATAAGATATATATATATATATATGATTTAAAATTTTAGTACACTTATTTATATATAATATGAATTTACGAATTTGAAAATTAATTATCATACATATATTCATATTTTTTAATTAACATTTATTGAATTTTAAATTGTATATTATATATAAAATAATTATTACATTAAAAAATAAATTTTATATATTTTTAAATACATTATCATTCTAGAAACATATAGAAAAAATTTATCAATTTTTCAATAAATTTTATTATTTTTAATAATTAATATTATTTCAGAAAAACTGTTTATGATCTGTTAAAAATAATAATTAATTAAAAAATTCTTTATAATTTTTCTTAACCTTTCATTAATGATCTTAGAATTTTTTGAACATTTGAATTTTTAATAATATATTATTTTATATTAAATAATTATTGCCAAAATCAATGTATTTTTTTTTAAAGTAATATTTCAACTTTGAAAAATCTCTAGATTTTTTTTATGCTCTATTTTATGATTATGATTTTCGAAAATTATAAAATTTGAATTTTCATCAATAAATTATTTTATTTTAATTATTTATGGATGAAAAATTATTTTATTCATAATATATATACGAATTAAAATACTAAAATTATTATGCTTGCAAAACTAAGTTTATTTTGAATTATAAATATTTTTAGAAATTGATCTCTCTCTTTCTAAATATATATTTATCTATATATAAATGTTTTATGTTCATATATTATATATAATATATTTATACACACATGTGTGTGTGTGTATTTTTTGTAACAACTATATATATGCACATATTTGGATAACATACATGACATACAAAATGAGCTAATATGTTTGTTGCGATGTAAATCCCAGCATCTATATATGAGAATATTATACCTTTCACGGATTATTATGTTACACATGCACTCACACATATATGTATATGATATATTTATGTATAAACTAAATCCAAAAAAATTAATTTCATATCTTAATATATTTGAATTTAAATAAAATAAATGATTTTATTTAAATGAAATTTAGAAATTTTCTAATTCAGTTAGCCTTTGTAGGCCCAATAAAGATCCAACGGAGTAAAAAAAATTGAAATTCATCTATAACTTCCGCTGTGGGCTAGTCTAGTTCAACAACAAAGACATGACATGTATGATTCTTCATATCGTATATTGTTATATCTATGCTGGTTATTATATTTTATTTATGGTTTATGAGATATACGACGAGTTCTGCATTTAATTTTTATTACTTCACGCTTGACCACCTCCCTACATCTATCGTGTACCAATGAAACATACTACTTATGTTATCAAATGTGTATTTATGTGTCAGATGTGTAGGGTGGTCGTCATATGATTTCTCTATTGGGGAAAGTTCCTTCAGATGATCGGTACAAGAGAATAAAAAACCCAACGCAGCGGAAAACAACTGGATCTTGATTGTAGTGGGACGAAACAAACAGAGATAAACACCAGACAAACAGTCATAGATTATTGCAATGTAGAAAAATAAATGACTCTAGTATTTATAGTGGTCCCACTACCACGAGGCAATGTACGTCCACTTAGGGAGATGAGATTTTATTAATCACTGAAAGATTAGAGTTACAAGATCGATTCACTTTTGGAGGCTATACATAAGAAGAGTTAACAATACATACCAAATTCTGCAGACACTACACCAGAACAGACAAATCCTAACATTTATAAGTGTTACAAATAATTTCAGTAACACTTTTTAAGTGTTACTAATGGACAAATCCCATATTCCCTCTGCTCTGCAACCCTTGCTTGGTTTGAATTGGCTAGCTTGTAATGTAGGTAAATTGAAATGCTTTGACTCTAACACGGTTGCGCGTGAAAAATTGATGTTTGCTAAGGCTCTGATTGAGATTTCCTCATCTAAGACCCTTCCATCCTCTATTCCTGTCCAGCTTGCTGTTGGGCATGTGGTGGAAGTCCGTGTTCGCTACGGTTGGGTTCAAGATATTTGTTCCTTCTGCCACTCTTTTGGCCACCTACCTAACGCCTGCTCTCATTCTGTTGTTTCTATGGCTGCTCCTAAGATCCCTCTTCCTCGGCCTCCGCTCAGGAAATGGGTTCCTAAGGTTTCTTCACAGGTTGCTCCAACTCCTACGGCTCCTATTGCTGTCCTGGATTCGCCTTCTTGTTCGGACGATCGGCCAGCCTTACCGCCTGCTCGGCCTTCTTCCCCAAGCAGTTCTGTGGTCCATAGTGTTGTTTCTCCAGTCCCTTCTGCTGTTCCGGTTCAGCCTCCTGGTGCTGCAGCTGTTCCTGGTCTGCCTTGTCCTTCTATTGTTTGGGATGATTATGAGAGGTGTTGGGTTGATCACATTTCTGACATGAGATTTAACCCCTTGGATGATTCTTTCTTTAGATTTGTTTCTGATGATCATCTAGACCTTAGATGCCTTTATTATCGACCGTCTGGTGACTCATTAGCTCTAGTTTTGGACGGTTATTTTTCGAGATCGAATTCTATCTTGCCTGCTGATTCGTCCTGGGATCGTTCCTTTGTGTGCTCTCCTGATTCTGTGGCTTTTGATCCCTATCTTGCTTCCCATTTCCGACCGTTTGCTGGTCTGTTGGGGAATGTCCCTTTGGAGCCTTCTTAGGATTTAGTGGATGATGGTGTTGCTACCTCTTCCGAGGAGTAGTTTTTTTTCGATATTCATTTAGTAGTTGTGATATGTCTATTACACTCCTATGCTGTATTTTTTCTTTTTCCTAGTAGTTAAGGTGCTTTTACCTTTCTCATGTACTTCAAATTTTTATTACGTTCGTAATAAAAAGTGGACGGTCCACTATAAAACCGGCTGGGCTTGCCAAAAAAATGGACTGTGAGGAATGGAGCGGTCAAATTCGTAACACTTGTAAGTGTTACGAACATACGCATTACTAACACTTATAAGTGTTGGTACCTAAATATACAGTAACGCTTATAAGTGTTGGTACATAAATATACGGTAACGCTTATAAGTGTTGGTAAAGAAACATACGGTAACGCTTATAAATGTTGGAAAATAATAATTTAGTAACACATATATGTGTTGTTACACATAAATTGCTTTGCTAATCATTTAGGTTTGTAACGTAAATAAGTGTTGTTATCCAAAATATTGGTAATACTTATATGCGTTACTAATTAAAATTATGTTTTTACACTATTTTATACCAAATTAATATTAAATTCTTAAAACAAATGAATATAATATCTCATAAATGATGATGTCCATATCATATATAATTCATCACATCAATTCAATATGAAGTCTAAAATGCTTCCACATCTCAAATGCAACAATATCATATTTAGATAATACTGTAATATGAGCTACAAACTTTCCAATTTTAAAATACCACAATATCATGTCCAAATTACAAAAAAGCAATTTCATATCTAATTTTAAATATCCAATATAATACGAGCTACTAATAAATTGAATTTAAGATATTGCGAAGACGAAACACAGGCCATATCACAAAGCCCCCATCTGAAAATTCACAAAACTTGTGGTGCCCATTTTGAGGACCATGTAAATTGGTGCTTCCGATTCGAAAACTTCTGTTATCCAACTTTCTCAACATTTCGAACTATCTCTCTAAAATGACACGTTGTTTGTGTTCCAATATAAGCTTTTGCTACATTGTTCTTCATATCTTGTGATAGTAGCATTACAAATTGTTTACCTCTTGTAGATGATCCAACATCATTTGACGGAATACTAGCAACTCCAATATTCAAAGGAGATTTATTCAAGTTAGAAGCGGTTTCAGTCATAGGCATCACATTACCACCATTAAGGTTATGTTGTAACCCTGGTACCATAGTTAGGAAAGATGAAGCAAATGATTTAAGAGCCTCATTGATTTGGCTCGACACTTGATTCGCCACTTGATTTGCAACTTGATTTGCCACTTGGTTTTGTAATTCCGATGACCATTGACGAAAATCTTCCTTTTTATTCTTATCGGCAATTGCTTTTGAAGCTTGCATCAATTTTATTCGTTTTGTAGAGGAAGTGGAGCTAATTGCATGACGATAGTTTTTCTTTCTATCGGAGCCAAAAACTTTAGAAATGTGATCATTGTCAAGGTCGTATGTGTTTGCTTCCTCGTTACCGCTACATTCCAACTTCTGTTTTTCTTCCTCTTCCTCCATAAGTGCCTGCATTCAATACGTACAAAAGATTAGCGGTTGAGAAGCAATAAGATAAAACTGAACAAATTAAAAATGGATTAGCAGAGATAAAAACAAAGAGGTGTGCCTATTTACCACAAAATTTTAACCATGGAAATAAAAGGAACAAAAATGGCACTGCTCAGTTTGGAACAACTGCTGTTCCCCGAAAATGGAAATGACAATGGGCTTTGCTATTCAAAACAGACTTCCAATGAAAAACAGAATAGGTCGATGGAATAATAACAAAAGAAATACAACTTGCTCACTCTGTAACGAGCATATAGAAACAATCACACATATCTTTATCAATTGCAGCAATTCTCAAGATGTTTTTAATCACCAAAACAACTGTTTACAATTGCAGCTTAACTAGACTAATGAGATAAGCATATTGGGATTGATAGAGAAAAATACAATAAGGCAACTACAATAAGGTATATTGAAAGTTGCAAGTGATACTACAATAACTGCTGCAATTAAGCATATATGGCCAAAATGAAACAAAAGGACATTTCATAATATATCAGCAACAGCACAGACCAGATTGCAACAGATAATCTCTGATTGCAAACTTTTAGTAGAAAATTCAAGGCACTACTATAAGGATGAAAGGACAAGAGAGCAAACCATCCCTATAACTTCCATTGCATATCCCTATAACTTCCATTGCACATCCATCCCTTTGCACATCAACATAAACCATTACAACATAAACCATCCACTACACTGCCATATCTCCATATCAACTTCACCACTGCCAACCTCCATCATCTCCTCAAAACTACCATCCACTTACATACTCCAGTAACTGCACCTCATTCCCAATACTTCAACACCAACAACATTGCTCACTTCCCCACTGCCTTCATCCTCAGCCAATTGCAACCACACAACCATCTCCTACACTGCTGCCATCAACAACTTTATCTACACTTCCAAACCATCTGCACCACTTCAATCATCCTACACTAACCTATACACTCTTCACATACCATCAAAATGTGCATCTCTGTTCACATAACCCTGCCTTAACTACATTGCACATCCTCTGCCTGCCACCATCATACCTACCACTACCTCCTATATACATCCCTCTGTAACTCACAGCTTCACACCATCCACCAATTTAGAATACCAAACTAACTGCTACATCATCAAGTTCAGACCACTTCCTACACATCATAACACACTTCCATCAACCAAGTATTACAACATTAACCACTAGCCCCATCTTCTCCTTCATCTAACTCCAAACTGTTCCTCGTTCTAACTGTTCATTAACAACAAGCGAGAACTCCTCCTAACTGTTCCATTGCCATCACTACATTTCTGTCAAACCACCTTATCCTACGCAACTGCAGACAAACTCCAACACACAACAAAACCATTAACACATCAACAAGCCGCAACATCCATCCCCTACTACAACCATGCATCAGTAAATACAAGCACCCAATTTCCTCATCAACATAAATAACAACCTTTACCTGAACTACCTGTTTACTATTACAAGCCTTCATCTACAAAAATGTTACACACTTCCTCACACTTGCATACAACCACTTCTGCAAAACTGTACATTTGCACAAAACTATAGCAACCCACCCACCTTGTCACATAATAGCAAACCCACGCTGCAACTCCATACAAGCCTCCACCATATCCGAACTCCTCAACATCCAACTGCCACTACCTTCATAGCTTCCCACCCTCTCTGCTTACAAACCACAATTGACAACAGTCATCAAACTGCCATCACAAACAACAACCTCCAAAAGTCTTTAGCAACCTCCTTCCTATAACTCAACTGCTCCTCCCACTGCAGCAATTTTATTGCCTACACAACATCCACACTTCATCATAACTTTGGCACCAACCTTCATCACTTTTAAAGTCCATATCCTCCCCTCCCAAACCAGTACCTGAACTTATAACTTCTTACAGCATCATCACAACTTCCTCTGCCCTCACCAAATCAGGCTACTGCAACTCAACCATCATCTCCAACCAACATTCGCACATCACCGCCTTCAACCCACATCACCTGATACAAACTTCAACTGCATCACATTGCAACCACTTCTCACAACTTGCCTTTGTTCTACAACTTGCCTCCCTTCTCCATCAAAAAAATTACCTACCACACTCCCAAAAATACCACTACATCAAATAGCACCTCCCCTACCCAAAACTGCTGCCATCATCCTTCTCCTCGTTACATTTTGTTCCTCCTTCTCCCTGCCTTCAACACACAACCACAAAAACAGACCATACTTCTTCATGCCTTCAACAACTACAACCTCCCCATAACACAACAGTGCACTTCCTTTGCAACTGCTCCTTAACAGTGCACTTTCATATCAAACATCCCATACATCACTTACGCAACCACTTTACTGCACATCCTCTTCATACATCACATATCATATAATGCACCAGTTACAAACTCACTTCACCACTTCAAATATCTCCACATCAGCAGTTACTTGCACACTTGCCTCTGATCACTACAACTTGCAACCGCAAGACAAACCATTAGTAATGCTGTATGGCAAGCAGTTTAGCCATGTTTATACTAGCTTGTTTTCACATTCAAGGCCTGATGTATAGGATAGTGCCTATACCTGATGTTTATACTAGCTTGTTTTCAAACGGATAACTCCTGTCATGTTCTTTTAACAGCCTAAGGTATTTAATATTTAGTTTCACTTCATAAAACTGAACACTGAAATTGACAATAGTAGCTTTTCCTTTTGAATAATGTGATTGAGATTTTGTGAGAACAAATTCTCACCTCTTTATTTGGTTCATGTGCATGACTTGGCTAAATTTGATGTAATATCTGCGTGTTTTTTTTGTGAAGATATAGGTCTTTACATTCTTGAGTGTAAGTAGAGTAGATATGATATAATCAAAATATTTACTATTTAGTATTTACTCAAATGTTGATTCCATGGCAGCAATTTCGGACACTGTTTAGATGTTCTTTCACCTACTCATCCATATTATTTTCCTACTAGATCTATCTATGTGCATTTGCATGTGAGTTTATGTATGGTGATTTTAATAATAGCACATAAGAACCTTTTAGTGACCAAGTAGTTTAATTATTCATGCGTTTGGTGAATTTAACAACCTAGGCTGGTAGTTCATATTTAACAAGAAAAACTTCAATATTGCAGTTCGTGTTTATGGAAATCAAATTATACTGTAAAATAATGCTAAATAAGGCAATCAAATTTTTACAATTGATCAGTAATTCGTACTAAAGTAAAAATACTTACATAGGCTTTTACCGCAGATGGAAGAACTTGTCCAAATTTCTTATTTATATGTCTCGCCTTCCAAACCATTGTCCGTGTAACTTTCTCTTTCGGATTTTCCTTTACCTGCAAGAACAAATATTTTTAAACTATTTAACTATTCATTATTAATATTTACAAGAAATATTTTTTATACTATTTCTTACCATTTCGTCATAAACTCTACGGTATGATTTTCTTCCTAATGTATGAGTGATAGTATTTTTAGCTTTGCCTTCGGCGTTTTTCCTACATTACTCTTTTTTATCTGAATATTCATTATCTATAAACTTTTCCCACCATACTCTATCAATGTCCGCGGGACATTTAGTAATAGCAATATTCTTGGGTATGGTGGTTCCTCCGACTCGGAGCAATTTATTCCGCAAAGTAGACTTTATCGTACGATAATATCATGGATAAGTTTTTTCTAAAATTGGCCGAGCTAGATTGGGATCTATATCCATGTCAAATTCATTCTGTTTAACAAAGAAATTTTAGTACTAAGGATAAATCTAGTAACATAAATGACTAAATAGGATGAATTCGTGACATACCAATAGCTCTTGCCACAAAATATTCTTGTAATAATCATCTACATTTCTCCACTCGTCATAGCCAATCGGCATATGACAACGAATTAGGGCTCCGCATCTGAAGCTCCATTTAGCTTCATCTTTACCTTTAACGCCCTCAAGATCAACACTTATTAAGTATTTTTTATCACTTGTATGAGGAGGATTATATGCTTCAAGCTCTGCATTTGTACCTTTAGATGCACTGGCATTACAATTGTTCGACATTTAGACCTGCATAAAAAAGATTTTAGTATACAATGAAACTTAAAATGTCATTTCAAAGTACAGGCATGACATCTTCGTGAATTCAATTCAAAAAACTTGGTCCTGGTTGCACAATTCACCATGATAATAGTAGGATTCGTCATCATTGTAACCGAAACTATAGAAAGGTACATGAGAATGATATCGCAACATCATATATATCTTAATTATATCCTGTTAGATTTGGTAATAGTGTTGTTAATTTTCTAGTGATATGTTTCTAGATCAAGAATATATCATGCTTCTGTTATTTATGCTAACATGCATTGCGATGTATTTTCTATTTTGATATCAAGGAAGAAATTGACTCTTGAAGCTTTGATCTTTGAATGTAGAACATATACATTAGATTGTGAGAAGATTAAAGTTCTATATGTTTGTTTGAAAATGAAGTATCAGCATATACAGATTCATTACTATTTGTTTGAAAATGAAGCATCAACAACTGCATATGCAGATCCTATTTGTTTGAAAAAATATGAGGAAGCAGAGGATTTTTATTTTTTTTAACCATGCAATTTCAAAATCTAGTAAAGTGAATAAATTCAATTTAAGGAACGAAAAATAAAATGTAAATGAATGCTACAATAAACGGGAAAAAAGGGAAAAAAGTAGAACGTGTATAATGTTAAAAATCTATCTAGGATACCAGATTTGATTTATATAAATCTACAGAAGAAAAGATGCCCATTTGCAAGATCAACAGTGTAAAATTTCCTGTGTAGAATAATTTGAAATAAAGCTGTAGGTCGAGAAATAATTAAATAATATTAAATACCTTGATCATCAACTCTTCCAAAGGAAATAAGATCAATTGCACGACAAAGCTAAAATGAAAATGTATAATTTAAAACTAATTACTACAGAAACTGAAAATATAGCTCAACCGCACAATTATACCAACATACATATGATAGAAGTATGATAAAAATTAATTACTACTTGGCCCCTCACCAGACGCAGAAGCAGAAGCAGTTCGCTTTCTTTTCTTTTTCTCGAAAGCAATACCCCTTACTTTTTCTTCTGTTTCCCTAACTGTGTAGTATTAAAAAGTTGGAAATAGGAAGAATATTATCAGTAAAATACATCTACATACTGTACAACATAAATATCCAATGCATGCATTTTGGCAACTAAAAACTCGTGGATTATCAGCTCTGAATATAGCGGTTTTATCTTCTTTTTTTGCACATGAGAATACAAATTACACTTTTCCAAACATCATTTGTCAAAAGGTACTTACAGAGCATGCAAGAAGCAAAATAAATGCAAACATAAGCCTAGATGAAATCAAAAAAGCAGTTTTCTAAATTAGTGAAAACAATAGCCCATGCCTTGATTGTTTTGGAGTAAAATGTGAATAAAAATATATCAAATAACATGAGCATGTACGTTCATAAACTCATATGCTAGTTTACCAAGTACCAAGTACCAAGTATATCAAACAACACAAATATTCATTTCAAAATGATATCTATTTCATTTCAACACATTTCAATAATGGTCCTAAGTTGGCTTGTTCTTTCATAACAGACTGAAAATCGGTCGGTATTGTATAGTCATCTATGTTGTCTGCCATGCACTTCGGAGAACGTCTAACAACTACCAATCAGGATTTTGAGTGTCTTTTACATAGAAAACTTGACCTGCTTTGGTTGCTAGAATAGCTGGCTCATCATACTCTCCATTAGAATTTTTGAGCTTTTTCAAGTTCACCATCAACAAATATGAATCGGTACAGATCTTACAACCATTTGTCTTATCCACGATGTTTATCCAATCACAATAGAACACTACATGTTGAGAATCATAATAATCGATTTCTATGATATGTTTAATGATACCATACCAAGTAGTGTCATCGTCTGTAGGATTTATATCTTTTGCACTTGCAACAAATGTGGTGATTGCATCCATGCAAACACCACTATCTTGGGTCAAAAGATTGTCGTCGTAATGTTGGGGAGAGAATATATATCCATTCACTCTATACTTGAGATAGCTTTTGGCTTCCCACTTTGGACTAGTAACATGTTGCCACAACATTGTGTTCATGCATTTTTCTTCTAGTAGCTGTCAGGAACAAACAAATATGCATGACTAACATAAAAGGAACAAAACCTACAATTTTCATATTGAAATAACTTACTTTTTTGTGCAACCAATCAATAAATTCAGTTTGTACAACTACTTCTGCCATTGTGGTAACTTTTCTTTTACCACGATATGCACTAAAAATTAGATATTATAATGCGAATACATTCGCTATTTTATGTTATTGGTATTTGTCATAATATGGAGAAAATTCATACCTATAATATTCATCTCTCTCGGGAACATCGATTCTAAAAAGTATCCACCTTCGAATTTGAACACGTTGCATCCTAGTTAGCTTAATATATTTGCCTTCAATGATGGGGCGTTCATATATATCATCACCATCATCTAAAAAGGATGCTTGTGTAGAACTATGATTTCCATCACATGGGTTCGGCATATATTCCATTGCATATCTAACTGATCCTGAAACAAGATATGCTTCAGCGATTGATCCTTCTATATAGCGTTTATTACTAGGTATATTTTTGCATTCTTTTATGGCCCTACACACATGTACACATGCACATATATTTAGAAATTGTCATTTTGAAATAATGTTTACAAACCTTGTAAAAATAATATCTCACCTTTCAAATGGATACATCCATATATAGTTTGTAGGTCCGCATAGCAAAGCTTGGTCAGCTAGATGCACCATAAGATGAACACTTATATCAAAGAAGTCTGTAGGAAAATAATGTGCTAGCGGACACAATGCCTCGGAAATCGTATCTTTGGCGGCTTGAACATGTTCTCGAGCTAAAATTTTCGAGCATATTATGTTAAAATACAAACTCACTTGTAAAATAGCTCGTCGTAACTCACGAAGCTTTGGATATGCATGTTGAACCATTATAGGAAGCAAGTATTGCATAGAAATATGATACTCATATGTTTTTTTATGTGCAAAGTAGGTGGCTGAATAGTAACAAGGCTACCAAATCTTATCCCAAGACACAATGGAAGTTTGGCATTTTTAGAACTTGACAACATTTCATTTTATGAATCTTGTCCCATGCAAACTTAGATGATTAATTTCCCTTGTCAAACATTAAGTTGATAAGATGCTTAGCAACATTCTTCTCCGTATGCATCACATCAATAGTATGTCGCACTTTATGACTACTCCAATAAATTAAGTCATAGAAAATTGACTTCTTATACCAAGGCAATTTTTCTATGTCACCATCTCCAACTGTAAAGAAACTTTTATCGCTAGCTTCATATATCGTTCGCTTCTTATTCTTTGGTAATTTTCCAGGAAAAAATATTTTATACAATTAAGCTTTTCCAAAAGGGATGGTCCACTTAACCTTGTTGGCGGTTCTTTATCTTCGGTATCCTTATACCATCCATGGTTTATTAATCTATATGGATGGTCATCCTTCAAAAATCTTCTATACTTTGGATAAACAACCTTGTTACCAATGTACTCTGACTCGGTCTCCATAGCACAAACTGGACATGCTTTATAACCATGTGTCACGCAACCAGATAAATTTCCAAATGTTGGCAAGTCATGGATTCCCCATAATAGTATTGCCTTCATTGTAAACATTTTTCCTCTGTCCATATCAAAAGAAGCCACTCCTTCCGTCCAAAATTTCTTCAACTCATCAACAAGAGGTTCTAAGTATACATCAATGTCTTGACTTGGTGCTTTCGGTCCAGGATTTAATAAACTTAGCATTTGAAATTGTGATTTCATGCATAACGAAGGCGGTAGGTTATACAGAATCATATATACGGGCCAACAACTGTAACTATTGGAGAGAACACCATTCAGATTAAATCCATCACTAGTGATACCAAGACATATATTATGTCCTTCATTTGCAAATTCTGGCTACTTATATTTGATTGATCTCCATTCGGCCGAGTCAACGGGATGGCGCATGAAATTCCAAGAAGGATCAGCATGCTTATGCCACTGCATTTTACGAGCTATCCACAGTATAGTGTACAATCTAGTCATCCTTGGAATTATAGGGAAATGTCTTGGAACTTTCCTCGGTTGGGTTGTCATTTTTTTATGCCTAACGCATTTGCCTTATCTTTAAATATTGGTGTATGACAATGAGGACATTCTACTATGTTAGCGTTCTCTTTCCAAAATAACATGCAATCGTTTTCGCATGCATGAATGCTTTTTACATTCATTCCCGAATCTTTTAACATTTTTTTCATGGTGGGATACTTGTCGGGTAATGTATCTTCTTTTGGAAGACATTTCATAAATAATTTCAACAATTCCGTCATGCTATTTCCTGACCAGTTAAATTCTTTTTTCAAGTTCTGAAGCTCAACCATTACACCTAAAGTTGTAAGTCCATCTTTACAAGAAGGATATATTTTCTCATTTGCTTTGCTTCTGTATTCATGGTACATTTTCTGAACATGTGTCTCTTCAAAGTTCGCTTCATCGCTAGCATGTGGCATATCATGCACTCTAAATGCATCATTAACGAAATTTCCAAGAGCGCCCTCAATAGGCTCTTCTACTTGCATTTGGTCTTGTATAGGAAACTCTTGGGCGAAATCTGATGCATGAGTCATTTGTACTGTAGCATTGTTTCTCTCTCCATGAAAGAACCACACGTCATATGTTGAAAGCATACCAAAAACTATCAAGTGTTTCTCAACTGTTTATATTGAGATTTTTGGGAGTTTTTACACTTCTTACAAGGACACAAACATAACTGGATATCTTGTAGTGAGTGTTGCTTTACAAAGTTGATGAAGTTCTGAACACCTTGCTTATATTCATCCTCATTTCTATGTGGATTTTTAATCCACCCTCTTGATGTTTGTTCTGTCATAACTAAAATAATATATAATATTACGTTAGTGCCATATAGATATGCAAAGAAAAATAATATATAATATTACATTAGATAATCTATTAACATATCGGTTTATACATAAATGATCTTAAATATCATTCATATACAGATTATTGAAGTAAATACACATATCTATCTAGTAAATAATGAAAAATAGTTATTTATATGCACCCAAAACTTTGTTTGCCTATTTATTGGCTTCCCACAATTCTGAAGTTTAGAATGTAGATATCATTGAAGTTTCCACCAGCAATGCAATTTATAAAGAGGAAAACACAACAAACCAGAATGCAAAGATAAATTCAAAGTTAGAAGAATTTACACTAGCAAATGAGATGTTGTATGAACAACAATAATTCATAGAAGAAGTGGCGCAACACATTGAAGAAATAGGAAAACCAAAAATTATTATAAAGAATGTGCCCCATATGCTAGAGACAAATATGAAACATAAAAAGAAGCATGAGAAACCACAAACTCCAACAGCTCCTCCTAAAAGATCAACCAGGGGCACCATAAAAATTAAATGAATGCCATCTTATGGAATGTAAGAGGTTTAAATATAAAAACCAAAATGCTATTTGTATTTAAACTTCTTCAGTCTCATGGGCTATCTCTCATAGCCTTATTTGAGACAAAATTAAATAACTTAGACATTCAAAAGTTCATGCATAAATTCCCTGCAAACTGGACTTGCTTTCATAACAATGTTATAGGGGCAAAAGACAGAACTCTTGTCATCATTGATACTATAGTTTAGAATGCAGTCATCTCAGACAAAAGCTATCAGCAAATAACTACCGTTGTTACTAATTATGCTGGATTTTAGTGCACTACTACTTTTGTATATACAAGTAATTCTTATTCAAAGAGGAAGAAGTTGTGGAGTGAACTTATTCTCAAGACATTTTCTATTCATATGCCTTGGATTGGTTATGGTGATTTTAATAATGCTTTGAATCCAAAAGATAAGAAGGGAGGATTGCCTATTCTACTTTCTTATCTTACTGGTTTTAATAACTATAATTTACAATGTGGACTTGCTTAATGTTTTGTGCAGGGGTGAAAGTACATGAAGGAAAAGAGGCATGACAACAAATATTGATAAAGCATTAGTGAATCATGATTTCCACAGCTATGTCCAGATTTAAGCATAGTTTTCCTTCCTACAAATCTCAGTGACCATGCTACTATTTTAATCAATTTCAGAAAACAAAGTAAAACAAGATAAAAATGTCCAATTCAGATATATTAATACATGGTGTACAGTTAAAAGATATTAGCAATGTGCAACAAAAGGATTCAAAGTCACTACTTGGGAAAATTTCACATATAATTTCATTGGAAAACTTAAGCAAATAAAGGGGAATTTAAAAGTATAGAATAGGAACATAAAGAAAGCAGATGTAGCTAAAGGACTTCAGGATGAATATAATCAGACATTCACACAAATAGATGCAGACCTTGAAAACTTAACACCAAAGCTCGAGCATGGTGGAACAACAACGTGGATATAAAGTGCAAATTATGTGAACAACATGAGGAAAATAGTGAACACATTTTTTCAATTGTAATTAGTCAGCTTAAATTTGGACAACAATCAATTCTAAAATATAATTTCAACCAGCAAATTTCGACATCGATGAAGTATTCATGCAAGCCATAACAGCAATTTCAAGTAACAAAATCATATCAACCATTCTCAGCACAGCAATAACAACTTGCATTCAGCATATTTGGTATGAAAGAAACAATAGATAATTAAAGGATTCAGGTGATAAGAATATAAAGGAAAAGAATGTTAGTAATGACAGAGACTGTATGGAAGTGGAAGGGATCGAGTATAATGATGAGGAAAGGGTGGAGAAAGATAGGGATATTTCGGGATTGAGACAAGACAATCATCTTATAGGTCCTTATTTCTGATAAGGATAGTGCAGGCTTACATCACAATGATTGTGACAAAGTTACAGTGCATAAGGATTAACAGAATAAGAAACAGAATTCGCAAGACGTAATTGAGAGAGATAATTCTGTACAACTTCATGATAACAACACAAATTTGACAATGGACAAAGTGAACTCGAGTTTTAAACTGTCAAATACTAACAGGATAAACACTGGTGTTGAACTTATATTACAACATAAGTGATCAATATGAGATGATGAGGTTAATAATAATAAACTCAATACTGATAATGTATTAAATAAGACAAATATGGAGGAACTCTCGGTTTATGGTGCTGATTATTCTAAAATTCACCATGTTAATATCATATACCAGAACTATCAAGTTGTGACTTCTGTAATGTATGCATTGAATAAATAAACCTCATATTTAGATTCTTTTCCTTTATCATGAAGGTTTTCCTAATTTTGTCAGAAAAGGTATTCTTTATGATTTCAGTTGACTAATTTTATATTCTTAGCGAACATGAACAAGAGGCTTGCACCAACTCCCGATCAACGTGCTCTAATTTTGAATCACTACACTTCAAAGTCCCTAATCCGTTGCATTTCACTTGAACCTATTTCCAAACCTACATTCTCACATATAGCCACCAATTTTATATCCATTATGGAAACATCCTCTGCCTGTATCTCTCCACAAAAATTTTGTCCTAAAATTTTCATCTATACATGACATATCAGAAACCACATCATTTCTGCTCTTTGTTACGCACAAGTCTCTATATTATGAATCTCACCATCCTAACCCAGTCCCACTCCTTCCACACTTGCATTTTTACACTTTTCTAAACCTGTGTTAACATTTGAAACATGATTCTTTTATAGTGTTGTCCCCACCAAATATCAAATTCTACACGGTATTCTCACATGCCTGCTTCTCACCATTATTTAGGGCCTGGTCCAAAGGTGAGCAAGTGTAACAACCCTGTATTTTGTAATTATTTTATTGTATATTTTAATTATTTTTAATGTAAGATTTTGATTTAAAAACTTATTTTACGTATTTGAAATGATTAAATTTATTAGTTAAATATAATCTTGATTTTTATATGATTATAATTCCAAACTTGTGTAAGTTGAATATTTGCCTGAAATGCTGATTTTGGTCAAAATAGTCAAACTGTGACTTTCAACTTAAAATTTTAAAAGTTTAAAATTTTAAATTTTTTTCTTTTATTATGAAAGTACACAAAATTCTAAGAACACCACTTTTTGTTTCGTTGAAATTGGATGTAAATTGTGAAAGTTACACCCTTTACAATATTGTGCGTATATAGGGTTATTTAACAATGACTATTTTAAATTGTATAAGTTACTTCTTCTTTGTTATATTTTACTTTAATATATGATAATATGTTATATTATGTATATTTTGACTTTTAAGTATTTTTAAAATGATAATATAATTTTTCTAAAGTTCATTTGAATTTATTTCTAATTTTAAAGCCTAGTCTACAATTTTAAGCCATTTTCTTAATTTAATTATATATAATTAAAATTTATTTATTTATTTTATGCAATCACTTTTATTTGCTGTGTTTTACTTTATTTTATTCATTTTACATGTATTTAAATTAAAGTAAATTTTTCCAAAGTATATTGAAGTTATTTCTAATTCTTAAGTCAAGTTTTCATTTTCTGTGCTATTTTTCTTGTTTTAATCATATCTAATTAATATTTAATTATTAATATTTTGTTTATCTGTTATACTTTCGAATTTTAAATGAGATTTTAATTATTTTCAGTTATTTAAATGTATATAAATATATATGAGAAATTTGAAAGGGTTAAAGGCTAAGAAACGTAAAAACGTTTCACTGTTTCTTTTGCAGTTTCTTTTGTCATCAATACATCTGTTTTTTGGCATTTCCTTATACCATCTCCAGCCGACTTCCCTTGCTCATTTGTCATGAAATTTTTCTCTTTCTCAACCCTAAAAATCATGGCCTCCATCTTGAGAAAAAAAAATCTGGTAATGGCTACATCTTTTTCTACCTTTTTCTTCTCATTTTCTATGTATTTTGCCTAGTTTTCTATGCTTTCTGGATTGGCCTCTACCACCCACCATCACCACCATACTCTCTAGCATCCCCTACCACTCTTCCTTGGCATCATCTCCAGCCATCATTTCAGATCCATCCATGGCTACACCTCTCTTGGTGACAAAACTCCACAAAATTGCAAATAATGTCTAAAACAATGCCCTAGCCACCACTATTACTTCACCACCTTCATACTTCACCATGGCCACCACCTCTAGCCATGACCACCACCTTTCTACCACCACTACACTTCATCTTAGCCTCTTTCTAGATCTGAAATTGACATGGCCAAGACTCCATGAACCAAAACTCCACAAAAACAATGCATAAAGCCTTGAAACATTCATGATAGCCACCCTATCACTTCATATCTTCATCCACCACCTTGGCCACCACCATAGGCCGCCACCACCACTTTTTCCAGACCTCCCCACACCCCTCCATCTACTGTCCAAACCTGTACAAGTATGGCCAAGCCCCACTTGACCCAAGGCCGAGCCTTGTTGTGCTCAAAAACTTCATATATGTTGCCTTGACCAATTGTATGCTTCATGTTATAACCCTACCACTCCATACTCCTTCTAGCGGTGAGTTATGATGCCAAACCTGAGCCATATCATCATCATGGTTGAACCCAAGAACCTCCTAGGCCAAGCATTTGAATGGTTAAAGCAAGGTCAAGTAATCTATTCCTTTGTTGCTTCGTATTTTTATTGTTTCAACATTGTTTTGCGTTGAATATTTATGTGTGTATTGTCTTGTTTTGGTTATTGTTTACAAGACAAACATCAAGGCTCTCCATTCATTCAAATCAAAAGTCATGCTATATCGTGCTTGTCGTGCTTTTGGAATCGCACTTGTGTTTGTTGTTTTGGTCTTCAGCTTGAAAAAGTGAGTCTTTCTCACTCTGACATTTATACTTATGAAAAGTGAATTGATGACAAGTGTTTAGTAATAAAAAATGTTTATGCAAGTTAATGATGATCATATGATATGCTATGCCATGTTATTACCATATTATTACCATGTTAAAACTGTTAATTTTCACCTGACATCTGATATATGACTGTATATTGTGATATTGACCTTGTTTATATTATTTCTTTATATGATTACACTGCAAGTTCCCTGTTAGGAAAAAAAATATGTTATGGGCTGAAATGATAGGCCTGATTTATTTTATTTTAACTAGGGATTGCGGGTTTGAAATGATAAAACCCGGATTTTCTTTGTAAATTACGGGTTGAAATGATATATTACCCGTACCACTTTACCTAGCGTAGAAAATTTTATACAGGCCCATAGTTAAAATATGTTTTTCTAAAATTTTTAAAATATTTTAGAAATTTAATTAATATAATATTTTGATTTGAGATTTAATAAAAAAATGATTTTTGTAAAATATTATTGATTTTCTGAACAATTGTAAGTGAAATGAATTAATGAAAATTTTGAACGTAAGTTATTTTGGAAAATTTGATTTAACTATAATTGGAAATTAAATTGAATATGAAATTATGATAAATTTATGATAATTTGAATTTAAATGAATTAAAAGTGATTTTATATCATATTAATGATTTTTTAACAAAGTTGAAATGTGAAATGAATGAATATTTTAAGTTGAAATTTTGAATATAACTAAAATTGGAAATTTATGAAATTGACTTAAAAGTGAACTTTTAGTTAAGTAAATAAAAATAAATTAAGTTATATTTGAGAATTTGAACTTAAGTGTTAAGTTGAAATTTAATGTAATGGATTTAAAATTGAACATTGCAATTTAATAAGTGAATTATTATTAAATCTTGATTTTTGAATGGAAATTTAACTTTATAAGATCATGAACTTGTGGGAAAATTAAATAATGTTATAAATGTGAAAATGTATGATTTTATAAGTTAAAAATGTTTTAAATAAAAAATATAATTGGTTGAGAAATTATATTGAATATTTGAAGTTAATTGACTGTATTTTTGAAATGCTATTAATTACAATGTAAATGATATCACAGCATTTGAAAATGCTGTAGTTGATGATAATGAACTAAAAAGCTAAATTGAATTAAAAGCTATTATAGCAATTTTTGTAAGTGCTATAAGTTGTTGAATTTAACTAAGTTTATTCGAAATTTAAGTAAACCCTATTACAACATTTTAAAATGTTGTCTTTTGTTAAATTGAACTGTTTTGAATGTATTTTCTCGTAGCGTTTTCTAAATGCCACGAAAAGTGAATTTTCACTACTTTGATAAACTTAAGTGAATAAATGAACTTTGGAAGTCGAAAATTTTGAAAATTTAATAATTTAATTATTAAACATAATAACTTCATTTTAATGATTAAAAATAATTTTTGAAATATATACTGTTTTGAAATATGGATTGAAATGATATTTTAAATTGAATAAAATGAATAATGATTTGAAATGAACGTGGTTTCAAAAAGATATGATATTTTGATATATTAAATGATTGAAATGTGGTTTTGTAAACATATGATATTTTGATATATTAAAATGGTTTGAAAATGGAGTTTTGAAAGATATGATATTTTGATATTAAAATGATTTGAAAAGAAGATCCGAAAGATATGATATTTTGGAATGATTTAATCTTTATTTTGATAAAGATTTGGGTTTAAATAATATTTTATTTTGAAGTATAAATATTGTTTTAAAAGGTTATAACTACGGGTTATAATAACGATTGGTTGTTAAAGAGACCGGGATCGGATATTGTCTTATAGCCGGCCAATACCGAAAACCACTTTAACAACTGTGTACGCGGTGGAGATTCCAGAATGAAGTAGGATCGTGGCGACGTTCTCGAGGTATATTACGTGGAGCCAACTCCCATGAGTTGGCATATATGACTTAAACAGGAGCTATACCGGGCTACACAAAGGGTCGCACCCTTTCATCGAGCATGCTCCATCGAAAACCATTCTATTACTGTTGTGATTCGATTCAGTGGCGCCACTTTGATTCGGGGGTATTGTTCGAGGTGGGCGGAAGCTGCTGGCTTGCCGTCACCACCGGTCCGGGAGTGCAAACGGTGTATCCACCCTGGCATTGCCTCGCGTGCCGTGTCATATCCTTATATCGAGCCCACTACGATTTTGGTTTTAAAGATCCGACCGCGTTAAGGTTCACCATCCCCTTAACGCTATTTTCTATATGATTATACTTTACTGATTAGACACTACCGTATATAGCGTATATTACTACATAGTAAATAGTTTAACGGATCCTTAGAGGATGGGCAGTCCCAAGCATCCTTTAAGTTACTGATGCATTTTGTTACTGTTCACTTGAGTTGATTTACAGTTTATAAGTATTTATGTCCTGACTCGAGGGTTTTGTATTTTGCTTTACGCTCGGGTCAGATTGATTGAGTTAGCATTCAAGATTCACCTTCGGCGTTGGAGCTTTCCTTGAAGATCCAGCCATCTATTTTGTTTCAGTATCTAGTGGTTCAGTGATGTATCTAATTTGTACATGATGTATCCTGTTACTCTTCTGTTGTATCTTATTTAACTTTGATGTATCTTATATTTACATAGTAGCTTCATGAACTACTATCTCTTTTACTTCCGCTGCATTATTATTACTCTGTGTCTGTGATCTGTGATCTGTGATTTTTATTTACTGTATATTCTGAGATTTGCCAAAATTTTAATTACAACGCGGTATTTTGAGCAATTCAATTCCGGCATGAGTGTCTACCTATACACTTATAATGGATGCGAATGGTTGAAAATACCTGGTTGTTACAGTAAGTTTGATTTATCACTAAACTTAACCATGTATCATATTCCTTGTCCCTCCTCATTCCAAATTCAGATTCAAAGCACTATGGTCCTAAACAACATTTGTTCTCTGTCCCTTTCTAGAACTAAGAATGAAAACGTATTGGTGCAAAATTAAAAAGTGGAATCGGTAAATAATCATAACTAAAAGACAACACCTGATTCAAGGTATGAAATCGAACAACAATAAGAAATTAGTTCTGAACCAATATAAAAATTCAAAATCAAAATCGAACCTAAGAGAGCCTCTGGTCGATGTACCTGGAGATGACGCGCCTGTCCACAAATGGGATGGGATGGGAAATCGTAAGTAGGATGTAGAGATGAAGCACCTGTCAACAAATGAGTTGCGAGAATTAAATCTTATAGCTTGGAGGATGCGCGAATGGGAAAGCGGTAGAAGATGGTGATGGAATGCGGGAACCCTAATTAAATTAAAAATTATGTGGCCGATAATGGAGATGGAAGGGAAAGCGTTAGAAAAATGCTACATATACAAGATTACAGAAGGCTCCAATCTTTAGTGAGTTATTTAGAAATTTACCAACTGTTCTAACATTTTTTTGTGTTGTAAATTATAACTGATGTGTTGGAAAGTTTATAAAAAAACATTATTTATATTTCCCAACACTTTTCCAGGTATCCTAAAACTTTTTTATTGTCACTAGGCTGTAACACTTATAAGTGTTTGAAATTAACAAATATAAAATATTGCAAAATCACTATTTTGGTGTAGTGAGAGTTTCAGATCTCTAGGATGACTGTCATTGTTGTCCAGAAGCTCCACTATTTATAGAGTGAAGAAATGAGGGGAGGGGTAGATGCTATATAGTAACCCTGGGGTTTGGTTCGGCATACCCTATTTGGTTCGGTAGCGCACATCACAATTTGGTCCGGCATAGCTCATTATCATTTGGTTCGGCAAACAATACTCAAACTCTGGACCGGCATGGTCCAAATACCGAACGAGACATTTCGTTCGGCATCACTTTAGTTCGGAAAAGCAAAAAGGTTGGAGCGGCACTTCACTACACCACAAATTCCTCTTCACTGCTTCAGACTTTCACTGAGCCATCACTTTGGTTCGATGCGCTCCTCCTCCACCGAACAAGATTACTCGTTCGGCCTTCATAGCCTCAATATCGAACGAAATACCACCGCTCCATAAACATGGAGTGGAAAAATCTAGCAATACCAGACGAGATTTCTCGTCCGGCACTTCCATCATCGAATCAGATTTCCACTGCTGCCCTAATCAACCATCGAACGAAGTAGCTCGTTCGGCTCCCAGCCTACACCGCTCCGGCTCCACCAAACGAAGATAGTGGTTCGGCAATTCTAACAACTTCTTGGAGCTTGCTTCTACTTCTAGGGTTAGGGCTTCCTCCTTCCTTATCGACACTTTTGCAACTTCAACTCTGCCAGCGATGGAATCAAGGTAACAATTCTAACAATCTCCATCTTGTTACCATATTCCATCAAACCATCTAACTCCGTCTACACCACTATGCTCCAAGCGATGGATACTTACCCAATGAGCTTCGAAAATGCCATCACTCATTACACTTTGTCAACGCACTTCGGCAAGGTCATCACCGGTCAAAAAAGTGTTCGAAGTACCCACTCCATGTAAAACCTATCAATCTCCACCATGAAAACAAAAGTCTCCATGAACCATCTCAACTCTCCCCCTATGCCACCTTGTGGCACCTAGCACTTCATTAAGCGAATCAAGTCTGAGCAATGCTCGAATTTAGCAACAGGCAATGACTTGGTAAACATGTCTGCTGCATTCCGCTTTGTGTGAAATTTTTGAAGACGAACTAGCTTCTCTTCACTCATCGGATAAGGAATGACTCTCTCACCTCAATATGCTTCATCCTCGAGCTGAATGCTAGATTTTTAGCTAAGTGAATTACATTCTAACTATCACGGTACACATCCATGCCTTCATATACGAAGCCCAAATCACACAACAGACGCCTTAAATAAAGCACCTTCTTAGCTGCTTCAGCCGTAGCTATGAAATTTGCCTTAGTGATAGATAAAAGCACAATCATCTGCAATCTTGCTCTCTAACTGATCGATGTCCCACCAATGGTAAACACATATCTGAAGGTTGACTTCCTTCAATCTCTATCATGGCATAGTCAGAATCATAAAATCCAATCAAGCTGAAATCTCTATTTCTGCTACAAAAGACAAGTCCATGGTTTGGAGTTCCTCTAAGGTATTTGAAGATACACTTCACTGCTTTCCAATGCGTCTTTTCTGGATTTGTCATGAACCTACTCACCAATTCGACCGTCTGTGCAATGTGAGGCCTAGTGCAGACCATGTTATACATCAAGCTGCCAACTGCACTTGCATATGGGACCTTCATAATGTAGGTATTGTCCTTTTTTGAGATCATAAAGCCTTTATTAGAAAGCTGGGTGTGCTGATTGCTTTTTCCCCTAACATGCTAAACCGAGCAAGCACCTTTCGAATGTACTCCTTTTGAGTGAGGCTCAAAAGTCCTAGTGTTCTATCCCTTGGATTTCCATACCCAAAACTTTCTTTGCTTCTCCAAGGTCTTTCATTTCAATTTTCTCTTTTAGCTTTCGCTTTAAACTATTGATTTCAGCCTTATTCTTGGAAGGAATCAACATATCATCCACGTACAAGAGTAGGTACACTAATATACCATTCTTTAAATGCTTGAAGTACACACAAACATCTTTGATGCTACGATCAAAACCAAGTGAAAGTATAAAAGGGTCAAACCTCTTGTACCATTGTCTTGGCGACTACTTGAGTCCATACAATGAATTCTTCAATTTTCAAACCTAACTTTATTTCCCATCTACAATAAATCGTTCTAGCTGCTTCATGTAGATGGTTTCATCCAAGTCTCCATAAAAGAAAGCAGTTTTCACGTCCAATTGCTCTATCTCCAAGTCATGAGCTACGATGATAGCGAGCAAAATGCGAATGGATGTATGCCTCACTACTAGAGAGAATATCTCATCATACTTCAATCCCTTTCTTTGTGAAAACACTTTAGCAACTAGTCTAGCCTTGTATCTCCCATCATCCTTCATCTTGAACACCCACTTGTAACCTATGGCTCGACTTCCTTGAGGAGATGGTATCAAATCCTAAGTCTTATTCTTCTTCAACAATTTTAACTCCTCTTCCACAGTGCACATCCTCTTCGACTGTCGCATGACTTCAAAGCTTCATCAAGGTCGGTGGATCATCAAGAACCATATATAGGGCATAATCAAACTAATCACCAAAGCCAGAGTTTGCAAACAGCCAATCACCATATCTTTCAGGCAGCCTAATAGTTCTACGACTGACCTGGTTAGGTACAACTTCGCCTAAACTCCTTTCAGCTCCACCTTGAACTGAACTTCCTCTAGATTCATGCACATCACCAGCACTACTAGAAGGTATATGTGGACTATCCTATAATGTTTCATCAACTGCGTTTTCCTCGACTGCATCAACAACAACTTTACTATTTGGCTGAAACACAGGAACTTCTTCCATTTCCTTTGGCCTGTCAAAATGTTCTAATGTGGTAGGTAGCTTCTCCTTCGGATTGAACAAAGCAGACTCATCAAAAATAACATGTTTGGAATGAACAATCTTCCGATCAACAGGGTTCCAAATTCGATACATTTTGATACCATCGGTGTATCCCATTAGTATGCCTTTGTATGCTCTATTCTAACTTGTCATCATCTGTATGGTAAACGTACACAGGACAACTAAAAATTCGGAAGTAACCAAGATATACTGTTTTACCTTTCTACTTTTCCTTTAAAATAATCTTATATATGGCTGAGCATGGAATTCGATTTACGATATGCGCCGTAGTTGATAATGACTCAGCCTAAATGTAACGACCTGGTATTTTGTGCCATTCGCATCTGCACATGTCGAACTTGACTTGCTCAAAATATCAAATTGTTAATTTAAATTTGGCAAAACTCAACATATGCAGTAAATAACTCAATCACAGAATCACAGACATAGAGTATTACAATAGTAAGCAGCGGAATAAATAAATAACAGAGTTGAAATAAAATACAACAGAATGTATATGTACAAATGTAGTCTCGAGTACAAACTGATGACATCTCTAAACAAATCAAGTGGAAAAGTTGAAAGCTGAATCCATAGTTGGATCTTCCAAGCGAAGCACCAAACTCCAAAGGTGAGCCTCAAATACTGTATCACTCAGTCTGACCCGAGCATAGAACAAAACACCAAACACTCGAGTCAGGGTTAACCTTCTTATATCAGTAAATCTAACTCAAGTGAAATATCAACTGAAATACAAGTAACTTAAAGGATATTTGGGATTATCATCCTCTAAGGATCCATGGAACTATCTACTATGTAGTAATATACGCTATTATAATATATGTCTATAGTAAAGTAAAAGATATTAAAATAGCGTTAAGGCGTTACCCATATCCCCCTTAACATATTTTATATATTCCCGTTGTCTATACAATGTCATACGCTCCTCCATAAACTGGAGGTTTACCCAAAGGACATCATATAGGTACGGTACAAAACAAACTCGTAGAAGGCACTCTAGGGCATGTAAACACGACATATGAGGAAATGCTAGGGTAGATATACCGTTTGTGGATCCGAACTGGTGGTAACGCATAGTAGATACTATCACCCAGCTCGGACGTGCTCCCCTATCAAAGATCGAGAGGTGGCCACCAAAATAATAACAAAAATCAGAATATAGTATCGAAGAAATGTCCCCGATCGGAGGAATGACCTCACTTCGCCCGGCGTTGCTCCTGATTTTAGTCACATCTAAGCTGACTCACGGGAGACAGGGTCACGTCATACCATAAAAAATGTCACCAAATCATCCTACTTCATTTCTGGAATCTACACCACATACATAGTTGTTAAAGTGGTTTTTGGTATTGGCAGAGAATATGACAATATTCGATCCCGGTCTCTTTAACAACCAATCGTTATTATAACACTATGGTCATTTCAAAATAGTTTATACTTCAAAACCCAAATATCATTTTCCATTTCAAAACCATATCAATACAATATCAATTCCGTTTCGAATATATCCATTTCCAAAGCCATAGCATTTTCAAAGTTATAACATCTTCGAAACCAAATACTTGAATTTATAACACTTTGGAAATCATAATACTTTGAAATTCATAACATCCACCTCTTAAAAGTTTATATATTGATAAAAGTATATATAGTAAATAGTTTATAAAATAAAATAGTTTATATTAAAATAGTTATAAGTTAAAATAGTTTATATTAAAAATAGTTTATATTAAACATGATTTATATTTAAATAGTTTATATTAAAGTAATTTATAAAGTAAATATGATTTAAAAACACTTTATATAATAAAATAGTTTCCTTGAATTTCACAAATTGATTCAGATCAACTCGGATTCCAAAATTCAAATTTAATTCAATCTCGATTCATAAATTTCAATTCAATTCAATTTCTAAATAAACCATTTTAAATTATATCGATTTCAAATACAGATTTGAACCAAAAAATAAACCATTTAAATTTCAATATATTTCAAAGCTTTAAGTATTCAACAATTTCAAAACTAAATTTGATAATTTCATATATTTCTAAATTTTAACTTCATTATTATTTAGTTTTGAAATATTCATTTAAATCGCTTTTAATCAAATCCAAGTTATAAAATCACATCTTTAAAATTTCAAATTTAATAAATTTCAAATCAACCTATTTAAGTATAATTCTTAAATAAATATAATTTCAAACCAATTTCTATTATGAACTTTATATTTGAACTATAATTTAGAAATTTATTCGTAACCATACAATTTTCAAAACATATAATTTTTATTTAAATCTAAATTTTAAACCCTTATAAAATAACATATATATATATAATATCTTAAAATCAATTATTTATTAAAACCAAAATATTCATTTTTAAAACCTTGGAAATCATTTATATATATATATATATGTATGTATGTATAGACCAACGGTGTCTCTATATAATTTACTATCCTATGGTAAAATGATACAGATATTTATCATTTCAATCCACAATTTAAAATATATACGGTATATATCATTTCAAACTGCAATCCCAAATTCAACTCAATGAAACTCGCTTGGGTTTATCATTTCAACCCATAACGATTTTTCCCTATTCTACAGATCGTTCGGATATGTATCATTTCAATCCATAGGGAATTCTATACTAACAAGGAACTTGCAGAGTGATAACAGATATAATGATATATAACAGGCATATATCATCAATAACAAGATAATATAAACAATAGGATATGGAGTCATTTCCCACAGGTGAACAGTTACATGTAATAGCATATGTAACAAATTTAAATAACTACAAAAGCATATTTCAATTGTCGTTTCAATTGAAATCAAATTTAATAAATACGAGAACGTTAATCGTGAGTGATTGCTCACCTTTCGGGGCTAAGGATGAACGAGAATGAGATGACTTACGGATCTAAGCATGAATTCCATAGCAAAGCAAGATTGACACGAATTTGACAAGCAAAGCCGATAGCTTGGAATCGATGAAATAAATGGAATTAGCTTTCTATAAGCTGAACAAAATATACGATATAAAATAACAGTTCTCTCAAAACCTTTAATTCTCTCAAACCCTTTTTTTTATAACCTATAAAGCAAACCTTTACATGTTTAAACAGAATACACACACACACACACACACTTATTATATAAAATAATACACTTATATACCATATAGACTCGTTAAAACAATATTTTAATACAAATATATATTTACTTTAGGCATAACATATAAATTATTATACTATATATATAACTTCTATAACTCATGCAGTATTGAGAACATACGAAAGCGAGTATCCCAAAGATTTCAGCATATAATTATCATACTACAATATGTAGACCAATATATATAACTATAAAGAAAAGCAAATGATACTATATACATACACTATGGACTATAGGTTATATATATATATGTGTGTGTGTTTAAACTGACATGACATATATAATTAAACACACCTAAAAAATTAAACAACACGCATCTATATAAATTAATACACTTTTCGATATCTAACATATATGTACATATACGTATAACATATACATTATATACTGTAACTACAATTTTCATCTTTATACACGGTAAACAGATTTTTATAACGTACATATACAAATTAAAAAAAAATCAATGTTATTATAACGTATACTTAACATAGTACTAAAGTACACATATATAGTAACATTCAGCGAACATAAACTTACAATCCTACGATACGTTTTATATAACTTCATATATATATAATAGGTACTAAAGTAAACACACACACACATATATTTTGAAATCTATGCGTATAACAATCAACATACCTAAAGATAACTGTAAAATATATAAACTAATATATTTGAACTTTCATACGTAAAAATACTTTAAGATCAAAATATGTGCATACTGATATATATATAACCAGCATCTTATATAAATATATATTACTAACATAACCCTTTATATATAAAGACGTGTACAAAATTTATATTGTATATATATATATTAAAATAAACGTAGCATATATAAACTAATATATAGATAGCTTTATAACATGCAAAACCCATGGCATATATACATATAAATATACCTACTGAAAAATATTCCAACAACACATCTATGTGTACACAATTTAATATAGTATGAAATATATATATATATATATATATATATATATAATACCTTATACAATTCAAAGCAAGAAGAAGAAGGCCGAGCAGCTGCTAGATGAAGTATGGTGGCAGTAGCATCGAAGTATTGGAGATCTGGGTTGAAAACATAAGAAGAGCAAAGTGGGTGGATGGTAAAAATGGATTTGGCCGAGAGGGAAGAGGGGGAGGATGAAGGCAGGGACGTGGTCGTGCTTGATGGGTTCGACGGCTGTCGAAGTGGAGAGTTGTGTGTCGAGTAGCAGGCAAGGAATATGGCGAAATGAGGCTGAGGGGGTCGAACACGTGGTGGTGAAAGGCAAGATGGCTAGGATCGTTCGGTGTGGGATGCTGTCTGCTGGTGGACGGGGACAACAAGGAGGAGGCAAAAGAGGGAGCGGAGAGGGGTGTTGGTTTTGGTGAGGAAGATGAACAGACTTGGAGGAGCGGAGGATAGAGAAAATGCGGTCGGTGTGGGAAAAATGGTGGCAGAGTACAAGCAGCGAGAGGCTATGGGTTTACTTCGGGAAGAAAGGAGGAACAACACGGCATGCTTCAAAACAAAGATAAATCTAAAAGATTATTTTATATATATTTTTAAATGGAAGGTTAGGTTGTTTTGTTTCAGAATGATTTTTTTTTTGTTTCAGAATGGGGAAAGAAAGAGGGAAAGAAATAGATCTGGGAGGAAGAAGAACAAGAAGGAAAAAAAGAAATAAATATATTGAAGCATGAACAATGGAGGAATGAAAATACCAAAAAATAAACATACCGTCAAAAATTTGAATGACCATTGATTCAGCAAAAGTTATTAAAGCAATTTAGTATATTGTTTGTGCTGCACGTTTAGATTTGAAAAGCAAAGGAAAGTGAAAAGCCACAAATTTGGTACTGATACGACGCACCGTTTTATCGTTTCCGTTGCGTATCGGATATCAAAACACAGAATTGAATATATCGTAGAGATCAGCACAACGAGACGATCGCAACGGCATACAGATATCAGTGGTACGATCATCCGATAAAAAGTCGATAATCGGTACCAAAAATGCTGCTATTTTGCCTAAAATAAGAAAATCGGAGCAATAGCGATTCAAATTTGACGAAACGAAATATGACTTCTCACTCAGAAGAAGGTTTACAAATTTATTGTGTAAAAATATTCGGGTTTGGAAAACATTTTATTACCATCAAATATTAACTGATTTGAATTTAAATTACACAAGAAAATATACCTCCATATTATCTGATGAAAATTTACCATTTGCTATGTTTAAACAGACGCATTTCAAATATCAAATTTATAATTCAAAATTTAAATATTCAAAATTTCACCAAAATTCAATTAAATACGTAAATAAAACCTTTAAAATTTATGGGTCGTTACACTCTCCCTCACTCAAAACTTTTCGTCTCTGAAAAGGAAGGAGGTAGGGGAATAGAAACAAGCAGAAAGAATGATAATTGAAATATTAAACACAATAATTTGTTTTAAAACCATATAAACTTCATTAAATTTAAAATTGGTTACATCCAATTAATTGATTCCAATTTTATGTAATCCATCAAATTTATGTTGTTCATATTTGATTGATTTCATTTCCATATATTTTCCAGTTGATTTGTTTTAAATTTATTAACATTTACTTCAAAAAATTTCACAACAAATTTGTTTTATTTTACTCATTATTAAATTCATTAGATCAACTACAGTTAATTCCACCTCAACATTCAACTTATAATTCAGAACCATATAAATCTCAATTTAAAAAAATTTAATATTCAACAATTTGGTTCAATCTATTTTATTCAATTTAAAATTGATTTTCTTCCATTTTATCAACATTTCTTTTAAACAAATTCATTTTTTAATCGACTCATTTATTTTATCCATTTATCTTCCGCTAGGTTGATTCCAAAAAATTCACTTTCAACTATTCTTAAGTCTATATGTGTTCTCTTAACTAGCATTCTTCTTTATTTATTAAAATTATACAGATTTTTCCACATATATTAAGTGTAGGAAACATGTTATAACCATTTATTATTCAACCCATTAATTCTCTTTTTAAATGGTCAACTCATTGTTCAATTTATTATTTACAATTCCCTTAACAACTATCATTCTTTTATATTCTATTGTTTATATCATGGTGTATACTGTCCAATTACATTCTAATTGCATTTAAACTTTTCTTGGTAAGTTATATTAATGTTCAGAGTGTAATTAAATACTATACAAATTTCCTTTTTATTTACAACATTTATTTTAAGCCAGATTTTGGTTTGAACAATTTATTACCCAAGTTTTCTTCTTGTACAACCCTTTATTATAGCCTAACATTTTAACTTTTGAATATTTTTGGCAACCTATATAAACTAGAATGTAGTTTAGTGTTATACAAATAAGTTTATTCAAAATCATTATTTCAGGTTGGTTTAATTCCATTTATCATTTTATATATTCCAATTATTCAAACATTTCACTTTATTTTAGTAATTGAAACCATTTCTTAGTATAAACATAAGATTCAAATTTTCGGTTTCACTTCAACTATTTGAAATAATTATATACATATATATTTTTTTAAATCAATTTACACACAAAAAATTTAAACAAAATTCATTGTACAAAACAAAAGTGTAGCAAGGTTGCTACGTGGTCTCTCCACTCTGAAACTCGAAAATGAATGTCAACGATGCTGCGGTTATCACCGAAATTATTTTCCAACGACAAACGAAGAGAGTATACACTTAATTCCTCTAAATTTATTCTTTTTGGAACACTTTCCATTCGAAAATACTACCAAACAATATATATCAACTTTGAAAACCAAAATTTAAAAAGTACCGAAAATTAAATTCTCAAATCCATAAATTAAATATATTGCATTTTCAAATCAAATAAACCCTTTTATAAAATTTGAATGCCTTATAACATGAAAAATAGAAAATAATAATAATGATAATCTAGTATTATCATTCCTAACAACCAACTCCTTTAATTATCAAATTTCCGAAAACCATACTTTTATAGATAAAACACAATCATATAAAATTCACAAATTTTGGAAACAATTTGTCTTAATTAGCTCTGTTCAAGCATTTTGGCGTTCCTATTGATAGCGTTAGCTAGACAAATCGATCGAAACCCAAAATTCAAACTTAACATCTCAAACAACACAATATATAAAATATTCTTATATTAATTACAAATTCACTTCCTCACTCGATTATTCAAGAATAAATTTCAATGCAAGGATAGAGATTCAGATATAAGGGAACTATAATCAAAAGAATTCCTACCAGAAGATAGGCTTGAAAAGGATATAAGATAATCAAATAACAAGTGAGAAAAGATGGATAGACCTACATAAAACGCGGGTGACCTTGACCGGGTCAACCGAGCCTTTGAGAATAAGATTAGTGCGGAATTTTGAGGAAAACCGATATTCGATCGTCCGAGATAGAATTTGGGTATAACAAAAGACAGAAGCCTCTAAACCGAGGATATAGAAATCTTCAGTGAATCAATGCCGGTTGTAAAGGAGTTTCACCCCTTTACAAATCATATAGTGGAGTTATGAGATACTCCAGAATCAAGAAGAATACGAATAGGGAGAGACTAGAATGGATTTCAGGACAAAGGTACGGTTCCAAAGTTCGAAAGAAATCCAAATCAAAGAGAGAGAAATTCAAGCTCGAACGAAGTGATTCCGTAATTAATTTTACTACATATGCTAAGTTTTGACTAAAACCAGAGCTCCGATACCACTTGTAACGACCCTGTATTTCGTGTCATTCGCATTCGCACATGTCGGACTTGAATTGCTCAAAATATTAGATTGTTAATTTAAATTTGGAAAAAATCAACATATACAGTAAAAAAATCAATCAAACAATCACAGACACAAAATATTACAACAGTGAGCAGCGGAATAAATAAATAACAAAGTTGAAATAAAACACAACAGAATGTATATGCACAATGTAGTCTCGAATACAAACTGATGACATCTCTGAATAAATCAACCGGAAAAGCTGAAAGCTGAATCGATAGTTGGATCTTTCAAACGAAGCTCCAAACTCCAAAGGTAAGTCTCAAATACTGTATTACTCAGTCTGACCCGAGCGTAGGGCAAAACACAAAACACTCGAGTCAGGATTAACCTTCTTATGTCAATAAATCTAACTCAAGTGAAATATCAACTGAAATACAAGTAACTTAAAGGATGTTGGGAATAACCATCCTATATGGATCCGTAGAACTATCTACTATGTAGTAATATACGCTATTATAGTATGTCTATAGTAAAGTAAAAGATATTAAAATAGCGTTAAGGCGCTACCCATATCCCCCTTAACACATTTTATATATTCCCGTGGTCTATACAATGTCGTACGCTCCTCTGTAAGCTGGAGGTTTACCCAGAGGACATCACATAGGTATGGTACAAAACAAACTCGTAGAAGGCGCTCTAGGGCATGCGAACACGGCACATGAGGAAATGCCAGGGTAGATATACCATTTGTGGATCCGGGTTGGTGGTAATGCATAACAGCTACTACCGCCCACCTCGTACACACTCATCAAAGATCGAGGGATCACCACCAAAACAATCACAAAAATCAGAATATAGTATCGAAGAAATGTGCCTGATCAGAGGAATGGCCTCACTTTGCCCGGCGTAGATCCTGATTTTATTCACATCTAAGCTGACACACGGGAGTCAGGGTCACGCCATAACATAAAGAATCGCCACCAAACCATCCTACTTCATTTCTGAAATCTCCACCATGTACACAGTTGTTAAAGTGGTTTTCGGTATTAGCAGAGAGTATGAAAATATCTGATCCCGGTCTCTTTAAATCGTTATTATAACACTGTGGCCATTTCAAAACAATTTATACTTCAAAACCAAAATATCATTTTCCATTTCAAAACCATATCAATACAATATTAATTCCATTTCAAATATATCCATTTTCAAAACCATCACATTTTCAAAGTTATAACATCTTCGAAACCAAATACTTGAATTTATAACACTGTGGAAATCATAATACTTTGAAATTCATAACTTCCACCTCTTAAAGGTTTATATATTGATAACTGTATATATAATAAAATAGTTTATATAAAAATAGTTATAAGTTAAAATAGTTTATATTAAAAATAATTTATATTAAAAATGATTTATATTAAAATAATTTATATTAAAATAATTTATAAAGTAAAATATGATTTAAAAATACTTTATATAATAAAATAGTTTCCTTAACTTTCACAGATTGATTCAAATCAACTCGGATTCCAAAATTCAAATTTAATTCAATCTCAATTCAATTTCTGAATAAACCATTTTAAATTATATCGATTTCAAATACAGATTTGAATCACAAAATAAACCATTTAAATTTCAGTATATTTCAAAGCTTTAAATATTCAACAATTTCAAAACTAAATTTGATAATTTCATATATCTCTAAATTTTAACTTCATTATTATATAGTTTTGAAATATTCTTTTAAATCGCTTTTAATCAAATTCAAATTATAAAATCACATTTTAAAATCTCAAATTTAATAAATTTCAAATCAACCTATTTAAGTATAATTCTTAAGTAAGTATAATTTCAAACCAATTTCTATTATAAACCTTATATTTGAAATATAATTTCGAAATATATTTATAACCATACAATTTCCAAAACATATAAATTTTTTAAAATCTAAATTTTAAACCCTTATAAAATAATAATATATATATATATATATATATATAATATCTTAAAATCAATTATTTATTAAAACCTAAATTATCATTTTTAAAACCTTGGAAATCATATATATATATATATATATATATAGACCAACGGTGTCTCTATATAATTTACTATCCTATGGTCAAATGGTACAGATATTTATCATTTCAATCCGCAATTTAAAATATATACGGATATATATCATTTCAACCCGCAATTCAAAATTCAATTCATTGAAAATTGCTTGGGTTTATCATTTCAACCCATAACGATTTTTCCCTATTCTACAGATCGTTCGGGTATGTATCATTTCAATCCATATGGAATTCTATACTAACAGGGAACTTGCAGAGTGATAACGGATATAATGATACATAACAGGCATATATCATCAATAACAAGATAATATAAACAATAGGATATGGTGTCATATCCCACAGGTGAACAGTTACATATAATAGCATATATAACAAATTTAAATAACTACAGCAACATATTTCAATCGTCGTTTCAATTGAAATCAAATTTAATAAATGCAAGAATGTTAATCGTGAGTGATTGCTCAGCTTTTGAGGCAAAGGATGAACGAGGATGAGATGAGTTATGGATCCAAGCATGAATTCCAAAGCAAAGCAAATTAACATGAATTTGACGAGCAAATCTGATAACTCTGAATCGATGAAACAAATCGAATTAGCTTGCTATAAGCTGAACAAAATATACGATATAAAATAATAATTCTCTCAAAACCTTTAATTCTCTCAAAACCCTTTTTTATAACTTATAAAGTAAACCTTTACTTGTTTAAACAGAATATATATATGTATGTATACACATTTATAATATAAAACAATACACTTATATATATAGATTCATTAAAACAATATTTTAATACAAATATATATATTTACTTTAGGCACAACATATAAACTGTTATACTATATATATAACTTCTATAACTCACGCAGTATGGAGAACATACGAAAGCGAGTATCCCAAAGATTTCAGCATATATTTATCCTACTACAATATGTAAACAAACATATATAACTATAAAGAAGAGAAAATGATACTATATGCATACACTGTGGACTATAGGTTATATATATATATATAAACTGGCGTACCATATATAATTAAACACACCTAAAAAATTAAACAACACGCATCTATATAAATTAATACACTTTTCAATATCTAACATATATGTGCATATATATATAACAAATACATTATATACTATAACTATAGTTTTCATCTTTATACACTGTAAACAGATTTTTATAACGTATATATACAAATAAAAGAAATCAATGTTATTATAACCTATATTTAACATAGTACTAAAGTACACATATATAGTAGCATTCAGTGAATATAAACTTACAATCCTACGATATGTTTTATATAACTTCATATGTATATATAAAAGGTATTAAAGTATGTATATACATATTTATATTTTGAAATCTGTGCGTATAACAATCAACATACCTAAAGATAACTGTAAAATATATAAACTAATATATCTGAACTTTCGTACGTAAAAACACTTTGAGATCAAAATATATGTATACTGATATATATTACCAACATCTTATATAATATATATTACTAACATAACCCTTTATATATAAAGACGCGTACAAAATTTGTATTGTATATATATTAAAATAAACGTAGCATATATAAACTAACATATAGATAGCTTTATAACATGTAAAACCCACGACATATATATACCTACTGAAAAATATTCTAACAACACATCTATATATACACAATTTAATATAGTATGAAATATTTATATATAATACCTTTATACAATTCAAAGCAAGAAGAAGAAGGCCGAGCAGCTGCTAGATGACGTACGGTGGCAGTAGCATCAAAGTATTGGAGATCTGGGTTGAAAACATAAGAAGAGCAAAGTGGGTGGATGTGAAGAATGGATTTGACCGAGATGGAAGAAGGGGAGGACGAAGGCAGGGACGTGGTCGGGTTTGATGGGTTCGGTGGCTGTCGAAGTGGAGAGTTGTGTGTCGAGTAGCAGGCAAGGTTAGGTTGCTTTGTTTCATAACAAAATTTTTTTTTGTTCCAGAATGGGTAAAGTAGGAGGGGAGGGGAAGAAATAGATCTGGGAGGAAGAAGAACAAGCTTCAGAGAAAAAAAAGAAATAAATATATTGAAGCGCAAACAGTGGAGGAATGAATAGACCCAAAAATAAACATGCTGACAAATAATAAATTGAAACGACCATTGATTCAGTAAAATTTATTAAAGCAATTTATTATATTGCTTGTGCTGCATGTTTAGATTTGAAAATCAAAGGAAAGTGAAAAGCCACAAATTTGGTACCGATACGACGAATCGTTTTATCGTTTTCGTTGCGTATCGGACAACAAAACATAGAATTGAATATACCATAAAGATCAGCACGATGAGACGATCAGAACGATATACAGATATCCATGGTACGATCATCCGGTCAAAAGTCAATAACCGATACCGAAAATGCTGTTATTTTTCCGAAAATAAGAAAATCGGAGCAACAGCAATTCAAATTTGACGGAACGAAATACGACGTCTCATGCAGAAGAAGGTTTACAAATTATTGTGTAAAAGTATTCGGGTTTGGAAAATATTTTATTACCATCAAATATTAATTGATTTGAATTTAAATAAAATTACACAAGAAAATAAACTTCCATATATCTGATGAAAATTTATCATTTGCTATGTTTAAACAGACGTATTCCAAATATCAAATTTATATTTCAAAATTTAAATATTTAAAATTTCACCAAAATTCAATTAAATACGTAAATAAAACCTTTAAAATCTACGGGTCATTGCACTAAAAGCCTCAAGACAAACTCGTCGTTAATCTTAAGCAACGAGCCTTTTTCAGTAGAGTCCCGTTCATTCTTTCTGCAACCCCAATGGATTTCGGATCTTCGGGTGTATTGAAATTTCTTTGAATGTCAAGCTGTCTATAGAAATCGAGGAACTCCCTAGAGACAAATTAACCGCTATTATCAGATCTCGGCACCTTCAACCTAGAACTAGATTGGTTCTCAACCAGTGCTTTCTAGTCTTTGTACTTCTCAAAACCTTCTGATTTGGCCTTCAACACATACACCCATACTTTGCATGAAAAATCATCAATGAAAGAGATAAAACACTTTTCTCCTCCAAGAGAAGGAGTAGCGACCAGTCCCCAAAGATCTATATGCACATAAACAAGTATTTGCCTTGATCTATGGAGTCCAACTCTAAAAGATACTTTAGCTTGCTTGTCTAACACATACTCCTGGCAAAAATCCATCTTGTCGAAGATTTCTCCTTTGATATACTTCCATCTCCGAAGAAACTCTAAGCCCTTATCTGAAATATGACCCAACCTGAGATGCCAAAACTTTGTGGCATCCAATGCACGAGAACTGTATACTCCAATACACAACTCTCCAAGAACCGTGGTTCATTTCAGCAAATACAAATTTCAGAACACATCTCCTTTCATAAGAACTAGTGCACCTCTCGAAACCTTCAGACTATTCTTTTTTATGGTTACCTTGCATCCTAAAGATGCCAATTGTTCTAAAGAAATTAAGAACTTCCAAAGACCGGGAACGTGCCGGACACCTGTCAAAGTGCGTATCACTCCGTCAAGCATCCTGATCCTCACTGTACCTTCACTCATTTCTCTACGGATAACATCGTTACACAGAAGAATAGAGCTTCCCTCTTGTTCAACGAAATAACTAAAGTAATCCTTATTAGGTATCATATGGAAAGACGCCCCCGAATCCAGCACCCAATGGTCTGAGACGTCCGACACTTCTGCACACAACACATCATTAGATATAGGCTTCTCCACCACAAATGATGAAAATCCGTCTTTTTCCTTCTTATTCAAATCTGGACAATCCTTTTACCAGTGACTAGGTTTCTTGCAGATAAAGCACTTTCCGTCCTTATACTTTCCTCTCATGCCATTACCGGCCTTCTTGGACATGGAATGTTCTCTAGAGTGCCAATTCTTCTTATTTTCTCTATCTCTTTCAACAAAAGACCGTGACTACTACTTCCACCTCTACTTCCATCTCTACTTCTCGTCTGATCTCTCAAGCCCTCAAATAGAAGGCCTAATTTCACATCTTTCACTGTCAATGTGTCTCTAGCGAAGAAAAGGTTGTTAGCGAAACCTGTGTAACGCTTCAGAAGAGAACACAAAAGAATCATTGTCATTTGCTCCTTATCCATCTTCAAGTCAACAGTCTTCATCTCCATTACGAGATCATCAAAGTAATTAAGATGTTCCTTCACCGAAGTACCCTCTCTCATCTGCATAGTGAAAAACGTCTTCAGCAATATCAGACGGTTAGTCTGAGATTTCTTCAAGTACAGATTTTCTAGCTTGGTTCAAATGCCCATAGTAGTGGTCTCACTACTAATCTTTGATATAACATTCTCCCCCATAGATAGTTGTAAAGTAGTAAATACTCATTTCTCCATCTCCTTCCTTTCCACCACTGAGATGTCAGCTGTCAACTCCTTACGGGAAAACACTACTGGATGGACTTTATTCCTTATTAAAACAGCGTCATGCCCCATTGCCACTTCTCGAATTCTTTATCCCTATTCCATTTCTCAATTTCCAACTATGATCCTTACGCGATATACATCCCCCTAGTATAGGTTATTGTAACAACTGGAGTCCCTTCATCTCCTACCATAGCGTTTAACACTCCTCAATCAACCTTGCAGCTCTGATACCAGATCGCTGGGAAAAATTCCTTGAGATGTTCGGTCTAAGGGAATAAAAAACCCAATGCAGTAGAAAACAACTGGATCATGATTGTAGTGAGATGAAACAAACAAAGATAAACACCAGAACAAATAGTCATAGATAAATGTCATGCAGAAAAATAAATAACACCAGTATTTTTAGTGGTTCCACTACCGCGAGGCAGTGTATGTCCACTTGGGAAGAGCAGATTTTATTGATCACTGAAAGATTAAAGTTACAAGGTCAATTCACTTTTGGATGCTATACATAAGAATAATTAACAACATAGACAATTTATGTAGAGTTTCAGCTCTCTAGGATGGCTGCCATTATTGTCCAGAAGCTCTATTATTTATAGAGCGAAGAAATGAGGAGAGTGGTAGTTGCTATATAGCAGCCCTGGGGTTTGATTTGGCTTACCCCTATCTGATCCGGTAGCACACATCATAATCTGATCCGGCATAACACAATATCATTAGGTTTGGCAAACAACGCTCATACCCTGGACCGACATGGTCCAAATATCGAACGAGACATTTCGTTCGGCATCACTTTGGTTCGGCAAAGAACTAAGGTTGGAGTGTTGAGTTTCGACATTCCTGCATTCTGAACGCATTCGCTTCGACGTGTCTAGTGCCATCAACAGTCGAAGTCTTCCATGCCGGAATCCCAATTGAACATCCCTTCATCGCCTCCTATCGGGCATATAATCCTGTCTTGGCAACACACGGTAACAAAAGGAATTTCCAATGTTACGAGCCACGAATCTTATATATAAGCCACGATGATTCTAAATATCCTACGATGTGGGACTTTAATTCGTTCAACCCATGCACCCACTGCATTTACAATGAGAGCCACACCTAACAATCTCCACCTTGGTGAGCATTGCTTAAGTCACCTTGGAGTTATACCGAGTCCTCTTTGCAGTGGTGTCAAGCTACTACTCCGAGTTCACATCGGCAGGAAGGAGCGGCTGCTGAACCATATCTCCACCTTGATGAGCATCTCATGCTCAAGCCTTTTTTGGATCCTTGCTTGTAACAATCAGAATTTTCGACCTTCAAAAATCAATATCATACGTTCACTGTATAACATGCCGAATATTCAAGTTTCGAAAATACCAGACCATTAGGGGTGAAGAAGAAAAGATAGGAGAAATAGAAACAATAACACAGAATCTCTCAATCGCGGCAGAGAACAATATATAATATATAATAACTGATCTTTATGCAAAGAAACTGTATCAGTTATTATACATACAATCATCAAGGTACAACAATCAACAAATAAACTGGACAGTTATAATAAATTTTCCTCATAACATATACACACGGCGGAATATAATCAAGTACGTAGAATACGTTTCTATCATCTAGCTCGTCTCCTGAGCTCCATAGCATCCTAACCTGAAACTGTAATACTCGGTCTGACCCGAGCATTATAATAAAATAACACCCGAGTCAGTTTGGAAAAATAGCATGAGAAAACACACTCAATTTTAATTATTAACTTTTATCAAAATCCCTTAAAGAATGAGGTATCTCGTAAGACCATGTCACACATAAACACGACGGGTTTTTTATTACGATAACCAAAACATTTTATATCAAAATCATCTGATATTATAATAGTGCCTATAGAAAGTAAATTAGAAAGTAGATGAAATGCTTGCATCTTACATTTTGGCATAGTTGGACACAATCAAAACCGTACGACACTTGTTGGAGAACGGTTTCCATACAATGACTGGGCTACTAGGGTACCGTCAGTCATAGTACACCTCTAGAAAAATGTACCGAGGACCTCGCAGGGATTCCCTGCCAACACAAAACCGGCCTACTCCTAACCTGGATAATACCGAATATGTTGTCACCCCGGGTGTTCCCATCCTTAAATCGAGCGCTCACTTTTCCATGCACGACCATATCCATAGTTTATAATATATTTCCAAGGGTATCTAGAAAGGTGATAACATACCCTAATTGGTGATTGAAGTGGTTTTTGGATAATTAAATTCGATCCCGGTCACTTCGTATCAATCAGTGAATTTGGAAAATTTTTGATAGTCGGTTATTTAACTGTCAAATAACATCCATAAGCAGTCACTATGCCTTATATAAATTTTTCAAAAATATTTATTTCAAAATATCCTTATAAGATTTATATATTCAAATATCTTTCAGTATTTCAATATTTGAAAACAAATTCAACATTCATCCATAACAGAATTCAATCCGTATCTCACTTCTACATATAGTGAGTTATTTCCAATTTCGATTTATAATCCCTTATTTAGCAAAATATCTCGATATTAATCCTTCGTCGCTTATATTTCCAAATCTTTCATTTCCATACTTGGTAAAAATGTTATAAATCCATTTTCCAAAATCAGTTCTAATATTAATACTCAGGAATTATTTCATATCTTACCTCCTACATTTTCGGAATTTATGTTAATTCCTTTTTACATTTACCAAAATCGACCATACTCACCTATAATCTCATTTATCCATTTAAAACTTCTCTATGAATTTAGATTCAATCTCGAAGTTCTTGTTTTCTAACATTTTCGAAAATTTCCTTAAGCCTCCAGAATTTCGTTATAAGATTTTCTCTTATAAAATCTCATTTGTTAAATAAACCCCATTTACAAATCGCGAGAGAGCATATAAATAAATTCCAATCATTCCAAACCTCTCTATGTATATGTATAAGAATTTTTAAAGAATAATAATTTAATTCTAAAACTAATTTAAGTAAGTATTTAAAATATCAAAACATTTTTAGTGAAACATCAACAAATCATTTCCAACTCATTTTTAAATAAAACTAATCAATTTACAAAATTGGTTATAAAATTAGAAATTTATTTCAAGTAATATAAAATATTTGAAAAATTCGCTTCCGAAGTATTTTATCACTAAAGCAGCTTTAAATTATATAGTTTGAATAAATAAAAATTCTTTTTTAAAACAATTTTACTTCTCGATATTTTTTAAAAAAAATTCCAATAACCAATTCAATTTATAAATCTTTCTCGATTCATAACACTTCAATATCATTCCAATTCCTAACCATCCTCACTTTTTAGAAATAGAATTCACTATTTTTCCCAAAAATCTATTTTTCATATCTCGATATAAATTCACCGTATGAAACTATATTCTAATTTATCAATTGATTTCATTTTCCCTTATTTATAAACATCATTTATAAATTTATAACTTATTTGAGTTTCACTTGTTTATAAAACTAATCTCATTTATAAAATCTCATTTTATAAATCCATTTCATAATAAATTCCATATATCTCACAAATCTATTTAAAATATCAATTTCAAACTCTTTTTCATATTTTCCAGAAATATCGTTTAAAAATCCATCATTTAAGAATCCTCTATATAAATTATTTTAAAATCTCTATTTAATAAAAAAATTATGAATAGTTAAATACAACCCGAAATCAATTACTGTTTTTATCCAAATCATTTTCTTTAAAAATAATCCAAATTTTGATATATAGATACATATATATATATATATCTGTGTGTGTATATATATATGTATTCAAAATATCTTTTTAAATCCTTTCAATTCCCAAAACTAATATTTATGGTATTTAAAATACCAAAAGTTAGGCCAGTGCTATTATAGTCCAAAAAAACAAATCATATAACAATTCATAACAGAATATCAATTCACATCATGTATCACTATATATGAAAAAATCAATATATATATTTGAGGAATTCAACTGGATCCCTCCAACCTGTCTCCCAACATCCACAAATTTTAGATAATATAAAAATACCAATCCCACTTCGACGGGGATATCACGGTAATATAGGATCATCCGCTATTATGCGGTGCACATAGGGCCCTATCCGCTCCAACGGCGGGAATATATCCAACTACTAATATATATATTCTACTATGTATATACAACATCCAACTGATAATAATAATTATCAATCCATCCAATCAATCGATAAATAAATTTTAATTAAAAGTTCGCAATCCAATTGAGTGAGATTTTACTCGCCTTGATTTTCAATTGGTAAAACCAATCTTGCTGCGTAGATTTCACAACTATGAACCTAACTCAACTTATTTCATGATTTTGTATCACGTATGCAATTTTTATTAAATTTCATTAGCTAATTAAATTTCAATTCTAAATTAAATAAACTAACTATGTAATTAAATTTTGTTACAAGGTGTACCTACACCATCGTCGAACGATCCCAAATCGTGATCGCTCCTCTGTCCACGCGTTTTGCACTTTGACTGTAGATGAACGCACCTTTTGCGTCTCTTCCCTTCTCCCCTACCACCTTGTGGTCATAGTGAAATACCTCCACCAACGAGCCAGACCCCACCCCCTTCGCCAGAAAACACCACGAACCCATCACCAGCAAGCTGTGCCTCCACCTAGACTTCACGAACCACCAGAGCCAGCCTCTCTCAGGCAAACTACATGACCCACAATCACCAACAGTTGCATAACACGGCCACCCAAAAAAGCCAAGCTTCACCTACCCTATCACCAGCGATCGCACGCACCTATTTGCCACAGCTTCCACATCAGGTCGCGACTTCCATAACACACCGCATCAGGTCGAGACCATCATGGTACGACCCTTTTCACATCATTTCCAGCACTGGAACCGTCACCGTAGACCGGTCGCTCTCCTCCTTTGACGTCGACGAAGTCGTGTGCATCGTACCTATTTTTATCTTTCGATGAAAGATTTCGTTCGAATCTGAAGAAAGGGGAAAAGTAATTTCGCGGTTTTATTTGTTTTTTTTCATGCTCCTGTTCGAACTGAAGGAGATGAAGCGCGATTTAAAAAGAAGAAGAGGCGACTTCGGGTACATTATAGGTTGGCTAAAGGTAGCATAGGGTGGCTGATGGGAATGTTTAGTGGACAAAAGTGATAATGAAAAGATATATATATATATATATATATTAAAATAAAAGATATATATATATATATATATATATATATATATATTAAAATTTTCAAAATATCTAGATATTTCATTCGAACCCCTATCGAGGCATGCCTTTTGGCGTTTCTAATATTATACCCATATTATGAACCCAATGGAACAAGTCTCGAGCCCCAGTTTGATTGTATATGGAAGATAGCCTTTTAAAACAACTATTTTAAATTAAATTCAATTAAATTATCTCTAGGTGTTTTCAGATCGTACGACCAAACAATAAATCTAAACTCTATAAAATTTGAAATCTGATAATAATACATTATTACGGATCGAATGGAATTGGTTTTGTCAAATTCTGAGACTACACCTTGGATCGCTATTTTAACGCGTCGATTAAATCGACGATTTCAAAAATTGAGGAAATCGGTTGAAATTTTCAGTTTTAAAAACTAGTTAACTCAATTATATATTCCAAATCCAATATTTAAACCATTTAAATAATCTAAATTAATCGCTGAACTAGATCGTTACAATGCTTTGGTCATGCTGTATCATACCTGTCCATCGAACCATGGAGCTCTGATACCATGTTGAGTTTCGGCATTCTCGCGTTCCAAACGTGTTCGCTTCAACGTGTCTAATTCCATCAATAGTCAAAGTCTCCCATGTCGATATCTCGATTTAACATCCCTTCATTACCTCTTGTCGGGCATAATCTCTGGTCTTGGCAACACACTGTAACAAAAGGAATCCCCAATGTTACGTGCCACCAATCTCATATATATACCATGATTATTCCAAATATCCTAATGTGGGAATTTAATCCATTCAACCCACGCACTCACTCCATTTACAATGCGAGCCACACCTAACATTCTCGTCACTGTGTAAGTATGGAAGGAGTAGCAAGTGTTTGATAGAATACCCCTTGAAATTAGCTTGTTCTGAATAAGGATTGAGTATTGAATAATATTTCATAGCATTTGGTTGTCTTTTTATGTCATATCTATTCCATATTCGTCTATGCCATAGATGTCTAGAAGAGTTATGATCGTGGCAGAGAGCCATGTAAACTGCACTAATGTTATGTTGAGTTTTAGCTTTTGTCCATACCAAATCAGCTTCATGAGTATGAAGCGGGTTCTCAATGATTTTGTTCCAGAGATATCTAACAAAATATACAACTGGAGTAAGATAAGATAATTTGATCAAAGTGAATGTAGTTCCTTGCCTATGCATTTATAGAAACAGGAGAAATGAACCTTTGGTTATATGATAGAATATTCTTCAATATAAGGCCAGCTTCAACTCAAGCGGTATGCTAGAATAAGCGATTACATGAAGCTTCACCATTGTATTTGATTAGAGGGAGGATAGTAGGTCTCAATTTGAGAAGACATTTCCAAAGCCAGCTAGAATTTCTAGGAGTTGTCATAATCCAAATATTTTTGTTTTTGAGGAGATTATTTTACATGCACTTGACCCAAAGAGTTTGGTCATTAGAATTGCTATGAATTTTCATTAGGTTATCATCAACGTCGTTTTTCTGCGAAAAACATCACATTATTTTGAGGAAAATGAGTGATATTCTATAGGAGAAGAACACTCATAATTTTATTTTACACTTAGAAAAAGGACCTATCAACCAACCAAACAAGTAAAAATAACCTCCCCTTACAAAGAATACGAGAAATAACTCATTCCAAACCTAACAATTACCTCTATCACTCTCCTCACTCACTTTCATTCTACAAGTTCATTAATCTAAGCGTTTGTCGCAACAGCACCGTATTTTGGTAATTTTATTTCTGTGTTTTGATCATTTCATTGCGCTTCTTTTCTTGTTTTCCTATTTTTTGGACATATTTTGTCTCAGAAATAGCCGAACAGAACATAAAAACAAGAAATATCGTTCAGACACAGATAGTCCATCCTTTAATCCATCCACTAATGCTAGTAGCTCCTCTTATGCTAATGCAAGCCCATGGTCTACTAACCCAAGTTCAAATTTGAAGTCTACAATTGAGCGTTTGAAGAATCCAAATCAAGGACAACAGAGATACGCTCACACTTTTGGAAGACGACAAAGCTCGAGAATGGTTGCGGTACGAGATCGACAAATGCAATCATACAATCAAATACCAACAGTATATGATGTCTATGCCACCACCTGCCTTTCCAGCTGCATTTTCACCTACATTTCCATCGAACTTTCCACCCATCTTTTCACCAACATATCTAACAAACTTTCCATCTACCTATGCACAGCAATACCCACCACAATAGTTATTATTTATAGATACTGCTTTGTATTTTGTATTTGTATTCTGCATTTGGAATTATGACTGTCTACTCGGAATTATGTATTATTTATTCGGTATATATCTATTTTATTAAAAAATAATTAACGCAAATAAAATAATAACATGAATAATAATTTTGCCCCTTTTGCATTTCCCCTTTCATAAAAAGAATGCATTCCCTTTTTGCGAACTTGCCCCTTTCCCAGCCCCTTCCATTTGCCCCTTTCGTTTAAAAAAAGAACACACCCTGAGAGGAGCCATCATACCAAAATGATGGAAAAATATTGCATTATTATAAATTATGTAAACCTATTTTTACAAAAATATATTTATTGGCTTTATTGTTATTTATATTAAAAATAAATATTCTTACAAATAATAAATATTTATAATTTTTTTCATATTAGATTACTTATGGTTATTTAATATTTAATTCGAATTTATTACTTATTATTTTGTTTTTCAAAGTTCAAATTAAACTTTTATGTTTTCAGCGTGGGACGTATCTGGTGCATCGTTTTCGAACCGTTCATTTTCTTTGTGTGGAGGGAACGATGTAAAGAGAGTACGTGCTTCATTCTTAATTTCCTACATTTTGACAATGGGAAAGAAGCAAAATTGTTTGCAAATGCATTAGGAGTCAAAAGATGAAAAATAAAGAAATAAGGAAAATTAGGTAAATACTAGAATAGTTATCCATGAATTAATTAGTAGATAAAACGAACAGTTTTTATTTATGAGAACATAGGTCTTATAGTTGACAAAAAAGCTCTACGGTTATCATGTAAGTTAATGACATAAATGTGTAATTTATAAAATGACGTGTAATCTCAAAAGCTTCAAATAGCATTTTTTTTAGTGGTTTTTAGGCTCAGAGAAAAAGTTGGAGAAAAAATTTAGTTTCAGGGACAAGAAGTTTGATTTTTAGGCTCAAGGACACTTTTTAATGTAAATCACAAAATGATAGTTGTAACTATCATTTTCTATTAAACTAAAAATTGTCCCTCAGACTAAAAAACAAACTTGATGTCCTTGAGAATAATTTTTTTGCAACTTCTTCCCTGTGCCTATTTTCCCTTTTTTATGTATAATAGATAATTTGTGCGCTGGACAAAAGTTAAGCCCTTCATGAAACAATCTTTTTGACATCTAATTGATCTATTAGTATGTCTAGCAAACGAGGTAATGGAAGTACACGCCATAAAGGTTGTTGATTTGTTTGTATTGCATCACATATAAGTTTTTTTAAACCAAGTTTCAACATACATTTGCCCCAAGTACGTTTTGTTCTTGCATTTATGAACCATGAAATAGATGTGTTTTTCTATGCTTTACCTTATGATATACGTGTTAGTGTTCCCATAAAAATAATGATTTCTTGCAATGTTCTGATGCTACGATGGCATAAATTTTACGGACCAAAAAAATTTAAAATTTCTACTCTGGTTTTTATCCCAATACAAACAATGTTATAATTAAAATGTCAAGAGTTAAATGTGAAGTAATAGTTGGGCAATATAAATAAAATCCATAATGTAAAGCATATATATGGAAGGATCTGCAATCCCTTTATTCAATCTCCAAACGTAGCCTTCTAATTTCAGCCACTAGTTCCAAATTAGATAACACTAATAGTTTCTCTCTCTTATCATATCATATTATTATTTAAATCGAAATAAGTGACTGAAATTAGAGGGCTACATTGAGGGCTGAATAAAGAGGACCGCGGATCCTTCCATACACACACACACTCCTTTTATGTAGCACTATTTTAAGCCTTCTGACATCAAGCACAAGTTTCTATTTAAATATTTGTTCATTCCCTCTCTGGTCATATGAATCAATTATTTAAATATAAACTTATAGCTGATATCAAGAGGCTACAAATTATGCTAAATAAAAGGGACTATTAATCCTAGCTATACACACGTATAAAAGTTAAAACCCTAATTTTCTTCCACCACTACTAATATATTTTTTCTCATTTCATACTCATTTGCAATTGCATTTGGACATCATCTTGCTTTAAATAAGACAAATGATTCTATGTTCAACATATTATTATCATGCATTTGTTTGAAACCAATAAAAAATTACATAATTTATTTTCCTCTTATAAATTTTTAATGTGATTTCTTTGGAAAGAAACATTATATTTTCATACATAGCTATAAGGGTACAATTATTTTAATCAAATGAACAATATTGCAGCATCAATCAACAAAATGATTTAACTAGTATCTTTAAACTAGGACGGTTATAAATACCCGAAAAATCTAAAATTCATCCCTATCCGTATTCAAAACATGAAAAATTATCCGATATCCCATAACGGATGCATATATCGCCATATTTGTACTCGATAATTAGTCGAACGTCTTTTATTGAGATTATAGTTATTTTTTGTGTATTTTAGAACATAAAATGATTTTCTTTACTATTTTATCTACGTAAAAATAGGTAATATGTAAATAAAAATCAATCTTTGCTTCTAAAAATTGTTTTTATTAGCGTTTTAATTATTTTTAATATTTTTAGTACTGGAATGAATTTATAATAAATAGAAATTTTGTATTTATTTAATTAGATTTATTGGTAGTGTACTGGTTGAAGAATATTCGATAAATATCCGGTATCCATCTAGATCGGCGGATACGGAAATTTAATATCCGAAAATGGTTTCGGATACGAATACGGATATGACACTATCTGAATCTGTATCCGATCATTTACAAGCTTATCTTAAACAATTCTCTTTGCTGTATTGCTGAATTCCCTTCTAGGTAAATCTATTAAATAATAGTAAAGCAGAAGAATTTGAAGTTCTCTAATTAATTCTAAGAATTATCTCTTTATGCTTAATTCTCTCCAAATGGATATTTTATTTTTAAAATCCTATTACTTTCCTGTTTATAATTATTTTACTAAACTTTTCACGCTGAATGCCTACTTTAAAAGAATATAAAATTATTTGCAAATCTTTCATGGTTCTCTTTCAAATTTTACATTATAATAATCCACATATTTAATTAATTTACGTAACCCAAAATTTAAACTAATTGATAAAGGTAGTCAACTAATATTTATTACTAAATCCTAAAGATGATATTTTTAATACATACTACAAGTGCATCAACAAATTGGTAAAAAAATCATTTAGATGCAAATATATATATATGTATATATATATATATATATATATATATATATATATATAAATCACATGACATATATTATGTACGTTAATAACAATAATAAATTTATTTTATAATTTTTTTTACTAAATGAATTTATCATACATTACACTATAAAATTCTATTAACTTTAAATTATTAAAATTTTAATTTTTTTTACATTTACTTAGAAACTCTTCTTAGTTACAGAAAAATATTGTCAAGGACAATTTTATGGGCTTTCTTATTACCTAGGACATCCCACCAATATTTTATTCTCAAGGATTAAACTTTAAAATAGTTTAAAATGCCCTAACCGCCACGCTTTCTCTTTTCTTCTCTGATCTTGAATTCAAATCAGAAAAAAATAATGAAAAATTAAACAAGGGCATATGTGAATCGAATTCAAATTTAAATAAAAAACAAAAATGAAGCGGCTTGAATTGAGTTCTATCGAGTTGGATTTGCTGGAGTTGCAGTTTACGTAGTGGGTTTGAGGTGTTGTTTGTGATAGGCAACAGAAGGTTGCTTGGTCGGTTTGGATGATGGAGGTTTGATGCAATAGTCAAATGTGTGCTATTTTGGGCGAATTTGGGTTGCGATTCAGGATGTTGAAGTTTGAGGAGATGGAGTTAGTTGCATATTAAAGAAGGTTATGGTTTCTAGTTGCTTTGTAAGGGGGAAGATGGGGTTGCTATTGCTAGTGCTAAGCTTAGGGTGCTGAAGGCACATATACGATGCAGGTTGGTGGTGTGTCTGCTATCTTTCTCATTTTGTGGTTCACTGTTGGCATATTAATTTCATTATCAGATTTTAGATATCGGTTTTATAGTTTGTATGTATCATTTTTGAAAAAAATAGTTACTTTTTCATTTATGATTCTTGTGTCTATAAAAATGAAGTTGTTATAGATTTAAATATAATGATAAATGAGTTGAACTAGTGTTTTTTACTATCAAAAATTTATTGAAGTTTGTTAGTATCAAACATTAAATTAACTTTATTTGAGGATAATTTTTCTTATTAATTTCAGCATCAGATTTTAGGTATTAGTTTTACAGCCTGTAGGTATCATTTTTGAATAAATTATTACATTTTTGTTATATAAAGAAAATTATCGTACTATAATAAAATGATAATGTGAAGCTAACATTTGTTATTGTTGGTTTTTTCATGCACTCATATCGGTTTAATTGAACTTGTATTGTTGTGTTGGGTTCAGTGAAGATCAGTTTTTATGTATCATTTTTGTTTTTTCGTGTCATTTTTATTAGTATCATTTTTGAAAATTATCAATTTTTGTTAGTATCATTTTTTTAATTTTAGTAACTGTTATTTCGAGCTTGTGTTAATATCAATTTTTCTTAATATCATTTTCTATTACTATCATAATGTACAATTATGTAGATACTGAAAGTAAGATATGATATTAAGATTTTTAGTTTAATATCAGTTTTCGAGTAACGTTTGCGTTGCGTGGTATCAAAAAGTAATTTGATATTAATATTTTTCTATTAGTGTGTATTAGATCAGTGCTTATTATCAGTTTTTAGGTATAAGATTTTTAAAATGTTGTACTACATATCATAATTTAGTTATCTGTTTTTAGTTATCGGTAGCAATTTCTAGGTATCAATTTTTGGGTTAACAGTTAAATAATTTTTTTAAATATTTTTTAATTATTATTTGCAGGTTTTTTCCCTTCAGCTATGGGTATGGTTTCTCTTGAAAATATGGATAATTGGAAATGATTTTTGAATAAATTAAAACTAATACTTCAAGAAGATCATGATTTGGTTTTTATGTTAGATCAACATTAAGATGTTGTTTTAGGTGTTGGTTAAGTTTTTCCTCCAGCCTTTCATAGTCACTGCTATCTTTGTATGGAACAGAATATACTTTTTGCTATAAAGCAAAGGATGCGAATATGTTTATCATTGATTTGTTCGGATGTGTGACGACCCGTCTCTTCGAACGATTCAAGTCGACAATAAACCACATATGTCTAACTCAAACCATTCAAAAGGGAGGATTGTCAATGAGGTTTAATAAAAAAATAAGAGAAAAGAAGGAAAACAAAACAAAGAATCTCATAGTGGAATGATAAAATATAATAATCAAATAAACAGTTCATGAAGCTGTTTAACAATATACATTTGATTACACTTTATGAAAGAAATCAGAGTAATACATACAATCGATATAATAGAATAATGCAACAGAATAAATGATGTGACGAAATAATACTAGTAATATAGTATGCCAAATCTTTTTCTTCATCCTTCAGAAATAATGATCTTCAATATACTGAAATACTTAGGCTAACCCGAGCGTAATGAGAAGATAAAACAATCGAGTGGGAACTAAAATACACTTATGTAAGTCAAATCAATATCATGAAATATGAGTGTAACGGCGTCAAAGATGTTTAGAAGATTTACATCTCCCATCTAGTGTATAACATGGGTGCAATAACGTAAGAGATGTTAAAGGATTTTCCATCTTCTAAGGATCCATTAAAAATATCTATATATAGTAGAATACGTTATATTTGTAATGTCTAATTAGTAAAATAAATATCAAAATAGCATTAAGTCTTTACAATGATTCACCTTAACACATTTTTATAGCATGTAGTCTATGCAGGTCCTGTAACACAACCAGTAATGTCGGTAGCCGGTGAGTCCCCTTATAGGTACAATACTGAACCAAAGTCGTAATAGGCTTATATAAGGATAAGTATGACAATGCATGTGAGACAATGCCCAAGGTAGGATTCTACAAGTTTACCCTTTCTAGCTGGTCGTAACCCATACGCAGCCGACTACGACCATCAATCCAAACAAAAGGGTGCACCCATCAAACACAAAATCACGATAGTAATACGAGGGATCAACGTCTCTAGAGGTAGCTAACCTCATTGGCTAGACATAGGCTCCTACTTTAGTCATTATAATTATGGCACAAGTGCCAAGGCTATCCGTCATCGTTCTCTTACTTCATTCAGTAAATGTTCATCAAATCCAACCACTTCATTCGGGATCGTCCACTACGTACATAGTTGTTAAATTGGTTCGAATATTGATAGAGAGTATGCCAATAAGAGGCCCTGGTCTCTTTAACAACAAAACATCGTTTTACAGATCGGTTGGCACTTTTATACTTTGAAAACAATTCATACTTGATATCAAAATATCATATTCGCTTCAAAATCAATTTCATTTCAAAGTATCATATTAACTTCAAAAATCATATTCAGTTCAATACGTCTTGTTCACTTGAAAATATCATTTCACTCCAATATCTCGATTTCACTTTCAAAATCATTTCGAATTTCGATTTAGGTCATAACTTTCATTTTAACCTAATTCATATTTAAATCAACAATTTAAATAACAACATTTCAGTCTTGACCAGTTTGAATTTTTATAAAATAGTTTGAATAGTTTTAAAATAGTTTGAAGAAGTTAAAACAGTTTGAGTATTGAAAATGGTTTATATAATAAAATAGCTTGGAAAATCAAAATAATTTTAATATTTAAAAAGATGGATTTTAATAAATTTATATTAAAATAATTTATTCAAAAATAGTTTCAAAATCAAACTGATTCAATTCCAAATCTTCTAATTCAAATCAATTTCAATTTCCTTTTCCTTTTAAATCGATTCAATTTCAGTTTCAATTCGAATTAACTTCGATTCCAATTTTAATTCAAATCAATTTCAAATTCGATTCCAAATTAATATAATTTCAATTCCAATTAATTCAATTTCAATTCCAATTAATTTTAATTTTAATTCAATTCCAATTTAAATTGATTTCAATTTAATTCTCAGTTTTAAACCATTTCGATTTATATAAATTCGAGTTTGATTTTCAAAATATCGATTTAAGTCATTTAAATTATATTTAACTTCAATATTCAATTTATGGTTCAAATCTTTAAAATAAGTCAACTCCGGGCTCAATTTTGAAATATCCATTTAAATTAATTTTATTTGGATTTATTTCAAAGTTAGAGTAAAAGTTCAAATCATTTAACAAATCAATTTCCATCATCCGAATGGTTTCTCAATTACAACTTCAAAATTTCAAACTCGATTCTTTAAACAATCACTATTGACAAGTTCATTTTTGACATTTCGAGCTCGAGTTCGAGTTCAAAAATGATTCCATTTCCATAAATTTGATTCCATTTCTTAAAATCAAATCTTAAATCATTTAATTTAACCAATCTGGTGTTCGTTTAAAATTTTCTATCCTATGGCCAAGTGAATCAATTATTCAATTTAATTCCAAGATGGATATATATCATTTCAATCTATAATAAATGACACAGGTATATATCAATTAAACTTATTTCTTAATTTATTCAGAAAAATTTGTATAGTTGTATATACCGTAAATAATATACAGAATGATAACAGTATATATAAAATAAATAAACATCCAAATCATCTAAAATCTCAACCAGTTAACATTCATCACAAACAATCATCCAAACAATCAATAATTCACATCAATTCACCAATTATCAATAATTAGAAAATTTTACTAGCAGTTTAATTATAATTTCAATTTAACTATTAATTCAAAATTTCTGACATATAAATTCGATATCGATTTCCATATTAATTAAATTTAACAACAACAATCAATAAAATAAATAACTTCAGGATTATCAGTTTAACGAACATAAAAATATTTTTGTATGTCGTGAGTATTATTATAAAATGCTCGCCTTTTATTTGAAACCAAAAATATTTTCAGCTTCAAATAAATCTTACTTCGATTCCACGCCAAAGCCTTCGTCGATACGATCCTAACGCAAGAAACCGCGCGCCAATCCGACCTCGTATGAACACAATACGAATTAATAGACTTTACAGAATTTAATTTATTTAATAAACAACTCAAATAATTAACTATTCATTAATTACCTTCATTTAGCAAAACGTGTCATTTGGCTCAATTACATCCCGCTCAAAACCTCGTGCTCGACTTTCGCCTAATCCACGTCTGTGCTTCCTCCCATATGTCGGACCTCGCCATAGTGATGCTGTTGATAGTCCCACCTCTAATGATCGTTCGAGCGCCTGCCTCGTTCCTAGAAGCTCCACCTATCGAGGTCACGAACCCATAGACTGTAGCACATTCAAGATGAAATTCTGGCCATGTTGTTCAATTATTGGTCACAAAAATTTGCAAGCGCATAGCCCTAACTGTCCTCTCCATCTTCACTTTAGATGTCGTAATCGATCGTCGACCGTGTTGGCCGCAATCGGCGAATCTAGATATGCAGTCATCGACGATTTTTCATCGATCTGCTGCGTCGACGATGATCATGACCTTTGATAAGCTTCATATCGTCGAGCTCTACAACTTTGCTTGTAGAAGTTTTTGAATTCGATTAACGGATTGAGAGATATCGATGAGAGAAGTTTGGCGATTTTCGGCCATTAATTTCTTTTTAGAGGAACGGCTGAAGTTAGGGTTAGAACGAAAAGGAAATGAATGACTTATTATTTTAGTTTCCGACCCGATTGACCTATGAAAATTCCAAACTCCAAAAGAAGCATGCCACCTGGCATTCACAATGTTTTACCCTCATTTCGAACACAATGGAACTAGTTTCGAGGCCTTATTCGATAATATTTAGAACATAGATTTTCAAAATCAATTAATTTTAATCAAATTCCTTAAATAAATTTATATGCGTTTCAAACTCGCACGGTCAAATGACAAGTCTGGTCACTATGAAATTTGAAACCTATAATAATTCACTATTTCGGATCCGATGAAACTGGTTTTGTCAAAATCCGATATAGTGGCCAAAATGACTATTTTTCTCGTTAATTAAAACAAGTAATTTTCAAAAATTAATTTAATCACTTTAAATTCAATTTTTAAGTTTAACAATCTTCATTGCTGTATAATTAAAATTTAAATCTACTTCCGACATCATTTTCATTCACATTAAATCCAGAAATCATTTATTTAAATAATTGCAATATTAAATTTAAAAAATTTAATTATTCAATAAATTACATTATTTCAAATATAATTAATTTAACTTATAAAAATTTCTTTTAAAAACAAATTCAAATAATAAACAATTACTTCTATTTTACAGCAATCCAATATTTATCATTCAATGCTTGCTATTGGTTATAAGCACAATAAATACATATAATTTCATTTCAATATTTATTATTGCCAAAATCATCGAAATTGATTATTTCAAAATTTTATTAAAGTTCATATTAAATAACTACTCGAATAATTCATTAAATTTTTATCTCTATCCATTTTTATCCAATAATAACATAAAATATTATAATTTGAAATAGTTAAAAATACGAGTCATTACAGCATGTGTTCCACCGCTTCTAATTTGCTAAACCTATAAATCATATTCCTTATTTCGCTAAGTATATTTTTGATGCAAGTTTTGAAGATGTTATTAAGTCAACTAAGGTGAAACGTGATGTTGGTAGGCCTGCTATTAAATGGAAAGTAGGATTTGCATATATTCGAAATAAGCAAAATAGATGTGGTATATGAAAACGATATGGTTACAATAAGCATAATTGTTAAACGTTTAAGAAAATATGTTTTTTATGTTTTTATGAATTTGTTGAGAATTATACTTGATTGTACGTCTTTTTCGGCAATTTGATGTAATTGAACTTGGTCATATAAGTATATTGGTTTAACATATGTTAGTATGTACATTGATTTTCTCTTTGTATATCGGTTTAGCACGTTTTAAATTTTTCATTCATTTGCACTTTATAATGAACTTGGTTATATAATACCATTTACAGTATCATTTATAGTATCGATTTGTAGTATAAGCGATATCAATTTTATTATTTATTCATTTTAGGTATATAGTAAAATTTCAAGTTTCATTTTAAGTATCGGTTTAATTTGCAGTAATACCATTATATGTTTTATTATTTGTTTCTAGGTTATGTGGTGATGTTGGTTCATTTATTCAATAATACTTGTTCAGTATTAGTTTTTTATACTATTAGTAGCAGTTTCTGTAAAAATGTAGCATTAGATTTTGTATCCTACTAGTATCAGTTTTAAGTAGTACAAAATATAATATCAATTTTTGCATGCTATTAGTTTCAGTTTCAGGTATAATAGAACATGATATTGGTTTTTCATTATAATAGTATCAGTATCAGTTTTAGGTATAATATCAGTTGAATTAGTGTTTCGTTGGTATCAAATATTTAATGAATTTTGTTTGAATATTGTCTTTATTATTAATTTGAGAAACAATTTTTAAGTAGCAATTTTATTGACAGTATATATCATTAAAAACTATTTTATTTTTGATTTTTTGTTTTATAAAGGTAATTACTGTACTAGAAAAAAATGACAATCTCAACAAAACATTTGTTTGCTGATGTTTTCTTCTTATTCCATTGTTGACATGAACTTGACTAAATTTTAGTAGTGATTATTGTCCATTAATATGTCATACACAATTCTTGCTCTTGTTTGCAACATTTGTTCAGGTTTTATTTAGGCTAATATTTGATTTTTGTTCAGTGGTTTATGAATATCATTATTTTGTAGTATCCTTTTATTAGTATCATTTTTAATTGAGCTTTTGTTATTTTTAGTTTTAGTAACTGATTTATGGTAAAGTTGTAGTTTTGGCTTTGGTATGTATTAGATTAATGCTTATTATCAGTTTTAGGTATCATAATTCTCAAATATTTTAATATATAGTATCAGAATTTAGTTCTCGGTAGTAGTTTTTAGGTATCAGTTTTTAGTTATTGGTAGCAGTTTTTAGGTATCAGTTTTTAAGCTAATAGTTGATTGAATTTTGATGTGAATCATAGTATCGATTCCTTCTCTTCCATGTTTTTTTCTTTTTTTTATTGAGTTTCATCTTTTATTTTTTATTCATGTCTTCTCTTAGTTCTTTTCTCTATCCTTTGTTGTTCTTCTTATTCAACTGTTCATTTTTTAGTGTTAGTTTACTAGGTTCAACTATCATCCGGCCCCTGGAAAATTTCAGAACTCAAGCATTCTCAGGCAATGACATACAATTATATTCATATGGACTTCAATTTCACAATGCGACTACCTCCATAAAAGCAAGAAGTGATATTCAGATCTATTCAGGTTTCAGACTCGAGTAACTCAAAGCTTCAAGCACCATCAAAACTCTAGCACTAAAGATGATGCGACTCTATATCGATACAGCAATACTTCAAGGGTGTAAATAGCGGCTCTCAGTTCTAGGCAATAGCGATGCAACTTTTCAAATCGACGCGTATAAGAAAAGCATGATGGTGCAAAACTTTGAGCATAGAGGTGAGTGGGAGAAAGGATGTAACATCCCCATATTTGAAGACCCAAAATTAACTGCTACAGATGCTGTAGTCATCCATAGTTATTAATCATCGGGACCGAATACGGCGATATTAGATACACAGAAACATAATAATATGGAAAAAAAAATTAAATAGCAAAATAAATTCAACATTCGATTTCAAAATATACCTAATTGATTACATAATCTCAATTCATAAACCACATTCGGATAACATATAATTATTAAAAAATATGCCTAGAGGGACCTATAAAGATGCCCTCTTGGTAGATCAGAGTATATAGGTAGGTAAGAAACCAATATGTCCTTACAAACAAAACATACAGCGGAAATAAAATGACTCTAATAACAATCTTGCCTCCTGCACGTCCTTGGAAGCTTTATTCGTCTAAAAGAACACCTGAAAACTTTAACTCTTAACCTACTCAAAATCAATTGAGTGACCGAGAGTTTAAGTGGAAAACAAAAACTTCGAGTCAAACATAAAGCTTGGTATAAATAATAATTTACCATCTCAAACCATTTAGATATCTAGTGAGAGCACGCCGCTTAGAAGAACAGATTTTCCTCTCACTAATATCCTAAAACATACATAAAACTATATACTGTGCTTCTGCATCCACAATGGTTAAAACATAGTAATTTAAACCATTATGATGATATGCAAAACAAGTAAATCAATTATGGATTACCCATCCCCATTCATTCTGACTATCTGTCTGAATTTTAGTTTCTAGAGTTACTATTAACATGTTAAATGTTTATGGACTATCTGCCCAATTACTTAGTTTTCATGGGATTATTAAGAACCTATTGGTAACTCCAATATCTTATTTCTTATCCTAGCTTTCATGGGCTAACTAGTAACCTATTGGCTGATTGCCAATATCTTAATCCGGATGTAGTTTTCATGGGCTAACTACAAACCTACTGGCCTCTACCATTATCAAATCATAGTTTTCATCGGCTGACTATGAACCTATTTTCCCCGCCAATATCATACAGTTTTCATGGGTTTATTATAAACCTATTGGTCCCTGCCAATATCTTTAATTAAATTTTTTAACATCTATTAAGTTATATTCACTACTGGGTCAACCTAACTGGTTATTCTGCCCTTTCCCAAAATACAGTTATGGGTTAATGACAATGTGAATAACATTTCAAAATCTTAATTTATGCCATGATTATTACTTTAAATTGAGATTGGGTTTATGTTTTGAAACTGTAGATATGTTTTTTGAAACACGTAAGGTTCCCTTTTGAAAGTATCGGATTTACTCTAAAAATCATTTGGGCTAAAATGGTTATATACGAAAGTATCTCTTTCGAAACCAACAAATATTAGTTTGGGAAAAAATTGATGGTGTCGGAACCATCTTAGTAGAAAGCAAAACCTTTAAAATAAAAACTTTGAAGGACAGAGTCAAAACCCCTTCCGACTCCATCACCTTTGAAACCCTCAACCCTTTCGAAAGCAATTAGGAAAAGGATATTGTTTAAGGTAAAATAAGGGTAACCTTTCGAAAGCATTACTGGCCAATATAGTCGAAAGATAGAGTAGCGGTTAGGTTTCAGCTAGGTCGAAACCTACCCTTTCGAAAGCAATTATTTAAAGGAAAAAGGTACACCTTCGAAAGAAAATATTTTAGTATAACATAACAACCTTCTTCGAAAGCTAATTATAAAATCTTTTCGAAAGCATATATTTCGACTGTGTCCAAAGCTTTATGTAAAACTAGGCAAGAATGTTAACTTATAAAAACAAAGCAAGGTTTCGACTCCATCGGAAGCTAACCTTTCGACACCAAGGCTTCCACCCTCCTTCCAATCCACTGCATACCATCTAAGTGACATCTGGTGTATTGGTCTTGACTATGGTGGTTTTGACTGTGTTGGTTTCAAATGTGACGAGGCAGAATAAAAGGAGTCGAAAGATCCTTATTAATAGAGGCGGAATGTCTTTTTTTGATTTAAAGGATGAATTATAGCCACTTTTAGTAATTACTTTAAAACAACTTGCCTATTTGTAAAATACAGATTGGTTGCCATAAAACTTTTCAAATACTTTATATCTGAAACTGCTACATGTTACCAGGCACTTTGGCCCAGCTACAAGACGATAGTTGCAGGTGTGGCAGTTGACACCATATAATATCCTGATCAAGGAAAGGCTGGCGGTGTAAAGGGTTTGGTGCATTCGGTGTATGGTGGCATTTCTGTATGGCTCGATCAAAAGGAGGGGACGCCTCGTTCGTTCTGAGTTGGTTAAAATGCCTCGTTCGGCCATTATGGTTTGACATATCCTCGTTTGGCTCTGCTAAAATGTCGTTCGCCCTGGAAGGAAGACTCCTCGTTCGGCCTGGAAGGAAGACTCCTCATTCGTCTTAGAAGGCAGACTTGACGTTCGGCCTGGAAGGAAGACTCCCCGTTCGGCCTGATGGCAGACTCTTCGTTTGGCTTGGACGGTACACTCATCGCTCGGCTACTTTCGTTCGACCGATGTTGCTCGGCAACTACCATTCGGTATACCTGGTTCGGTATACCTGGTTCGGTATACATGAATTGTCTATTGTGGGCCAAGGTACCTTGTCCTTACGCCTGCGTAGGGAGTCCAGCCTTTCTTCGTCTATAAATAGAGGGGTAGGGACATAGTGTAAAGGGACCTTTTTTCGAGAACACTGGGGAGACTCTACCATTTTCAAGACTCATATATTTTTGATTTAAACTTGTAATCAAGTCATTGGTGTATGGATTGTATCTGTATTCAATAAATTGATAAAGTAATAAAGGTTTAACTCAAAGTGGATGTAGGTAGTTATGCCGAACCACTATAAATCTGGTGTTCTAGTTTCTTATAGTTATTATTGCATTCTACTGTGCAATTCCTCAGTTTTAACTTACTCTCTTCATTAATCTGTCTACATAACTCTACTCAAGGGTGTTAGTGACCAATTTTGGTGCTAACATTTTGATGCTTTCACTGAGAATTGAATTCTCAACTTGATTGGATCTCATGTTTACTAGTGGATTTTCATATTCGTGAGATAGATCTAATTGTTTACTAGAAAACTTCCTATTCTACTCAGATGTGAAAGAAATCTAAAGGAAGCTGATAGATGTAGTCAAAGAAACTAAGTCTACTGCCCCTTATTTTTGGAAGATTTGATTATGCTAATTTTCTTGTTTAGAGTTAATCAAGTGTTCTCGTTCATATGAAAGGATTGGATTCACTGATGTACGCAAGATCTAAGGATTGGACGTTGAAGTTTGCACTCAAATTGAATGAAGGTCGACCCTCCTCTAAAGGTGATTCAGCCGATCGCTCCAGAAAAGGTGTATGCCGATCGCCCCTTAAAAGGCATTTACCGAGCCACTCCAAGCTGAACCAAAGGTTCAAGCCGAACCACATGCCTATGCCGAACGGCATCCAGGCCGAACCATATTCCTATACCGAACGACATCTAGGCCGAGCCATATGCCTGTGCCGAACGGCATCCAGGCCGACCCACATGGCTCCACCGAACGACATCCAGGCCGACCCACATGGCTCTGCCGAATGACATCCAGGCCGAGCCACATACCTGCGTCGAACGGCATTCATGCCGACCCACATGCCTATGCCGAACGACATCCAGGCCGACCCACATGCTTATGCCGAACGGCTTCCAGGCCGAGCCATGCTTGGCTGATCCAAATTTAAGTTACACCGGTCTCTTATACGACCCCTATTTTCAAAAAAAAAATCTGGTACGACCCAAATTTTCGAAACTCAAACGATACTCCCAAAGTGCCTTCGGATGGTGAATTCAAAACTCAACTTAATAAAGGAACATTCTGTCCACTTTCCTTACATCCCATGATCGACAAGAGCATAGAGGATCCAGCGGTAGCTTCTGAATGGCAATAAGGGAATAGACAAGCAACTGCTACTCAAACGATATTCCCAAAGGTTGGAGAACATAGATGATATGACTCTAGGAAAACGCCAAGATGACTCCAAGCACCATTCTTCACTGACCCAACACTTCAAATTTAGTGACTCCAAGCGGACCAGTGTTTGGCTCTAAACAATTTATCCCAAATGCTAGCAAGGATATCATACTGATCGCGTTTGAGGAGAGTCGACCTCCCGATATATTTTGGCAGCTAGTTAGTTGGAGAGCCTCCTATGACCATGTATTGTTTCTATTACAAAATGAAGCAGAACCAAAGTGAGGAGGAGTGGAGCAGACTAGGAAAAATAACAATGTAGGCCCGCCGGCTATAAACACTGATTCCAGTAGACAAAACAAGTTTTCAAAAATCGACTCATATGTTCTTTGAAAGATTCAATCGATAGCCTCTATTTGGAGACTTGCGACTCAAAATGGTACTAAAAACTAACCTGATGCGGCTAAGGCCAGAGAAGAGGTGGTGCAAACTTTAATTCCTGAAAACACGAGTTTGTGGTGTAGTGTGTTGAGTCGTCCACGACTCAAGGAAGGTTTGAATCGGTTTCGAGCTAAGGAAGGAGGGCCACGAGTTAACAAGCCAAGGGGGAAGGTAGGCCGAGTTAACAAGGCATCGGATTTGAGTCGTCCACGACTCAAGAGAAGCATGAGTCGTTTCCGACCTAACTGGGAGAGAGAAGGGGAGGTACAACTTGACAAGGAAGAGATTCGAGATAACAACTGCTTGAGTCGTACACGGGTTAATAAAACAGGGTTACGACTCAAGGGAAAGTTGGGTGTTCGTGTTTGATGAGTCGTACACGACTCAACGACTCATCATTAAGTCGTTCGGAGTTGACTCGGGAGGAGGGGATATGCCGTAAGGAAGCTATGAGTCGGTGAAGTCTTATGACGTGGTTTTCTTAAGTCGGTTTGTAGTTGAGTCGTGGGTCGTTTGGCTTGTTGAGTCGTTTACTTATGATGAGTCGGTCGTGTTTGAGTCGTCTGTGTTGAGTCGGTGCCGACCTATGAGTTGTACAGCGTTGTGTTGTATTGTTGAGTCGAGAGCCTTAAGTCGTGAGTCGTGGGGAACGAGTCGTGTACGACTTAAGGCTGGGTTGTAACTCCTATAAATACGCGTGCGTTGTACATTTTTTGGTTGTTGATTTTTGAATAAAATTCTCTTTTGTTAGCTTTGTGCTTTCATACAAATTGGTAGTTGAGTGTGATCTCCTATCTCCTCTTTCGGTTAATCGAGTGCGCTCGATTCAACGATCGTAGAAGCCGATTCACGGAATCTAGTGCGCTAGATCAGCGTGCGAAGAATCGTAGATCTTTGAACACGGTATAGTGCGCTATCAACGTGTTTGAGATAGCTAGAGTTTGGTATCTTTGGATCAACGAACTTGGGAATTTTGGTATCTTCAACTCACCGATTGCTACATTCCAACGATTGAAGTTTTGTTTGATTAATCCGCTGCGTCAGTTTTTGGTATCAGAGCCATACTTAGCCAATCATAGCTAAGTTGATTCTTGGAGCCAAGTATTTGAAGTTTGAAGTGAGTTCATATTGAAATTGCAACAAGAGGGAGAACTTTCGATCTATTCCATTTTGGATCAAAGTGTTGAAGGTGTTTGAAATTGAAGTAGGCCGTGTATACTTGGGAAGTAGCCGAGCCTAGTGAAGGGTTGTAGTAAGGTTGAGCCGTGAATTGTTGAGCCGATCTAAGTGTTGCCGAGTTAAGATCAAGGCCGAGCCTTGTGAAGTTGTGTGAAAGCTTTGAAGTTTTGTGTTCAAATTGTTGAAGTTTTGTGAAGTTTTTCAATCATGCCACCAAGGAGAGCTAATCATCATCAAAACGTTGAAGCTTTGTATCGTCGAGAAGGAGCCGAGCTTATGGAACAACGTATTACTGAGAAGTTTGATGAAGGCATTGGTAAATTGGAGAAATTGATGAATGATTTGAATCAAAGGAGGAGATCACCAAACTCGAACCATGGAGGAAACCGAGTTTCGCCATCGGTTACGGAAGCGAGGAGGGTATCGCCACATTCTTGTAGAGATAGAAGAGAAACATCAATTTCATCACGAAGAGATCATCATGACTATGCACATGAAGAGAGACGAAGTCAACGTGAATTTGACAATGAAGCATATAGAGATGAAGAGAGACATAGTCAAAGAAGTATGCATGAACGAAGGGATGATAATGGTCGATATCGATGTAGACGTACTTTTGATTTTGTTGAAGAGGGTGATAGAGATAGTATTCATTATCGAGATCGAGACCAAGTTCGAAATTCTTATCGGGATGTTGAAGATGATCGTCGATGGGAATCGGGTATGAAGATGGAAATTCCGGAGTTTAAAGGCGGGATGGTTGTTGAAGAGTTCTTAGATTGGGTTTCAAATGTTGAAGAGATCTTTGATTTCAAGGAGGTTCCTGAGCATAGAAGGGTGAAGTTGGTTGCTACTAGGTTGAGGGGGAGAGCATTGGCGTGGTGGCAGCAAACTAAACTTACCAGAGAACGGATGGGGAAGTCAAAGATAGAATCATGGGATAAGATGAAAAAGTTGATGAGATCTACTTTCTTACCTTACAACTATCAATCACTTATGTATCAGAGGTTGCAGAATCTGAGGCAAGGGACGAAGTCTGTTAGTGATTATGCTGATGAATTTTACCAACTCATTGCCAGGAATGATATTATGGAGACAGAAGAACAGCTAACTGCTAGATTCATTGGGGGATTGAGAATGCAGATCCAGGATATGGTTAATATGTTTGATCCTAGATCAGTTGCAGAGGCACATCAGAAAGCGTTGGCTTGGGAGAAACAAGGAAGGCGTGGAGGTGGTGTGTTTACTAATTCCAATAATCAAGCAAGGGGTGTTGGTGGAAGTTCTAATGTTCCTAAACCTGTTTCAAGGCCAGTGGTGAAGGAGGCTGAGAAGGCGAAGGTTAGCAGTGGGTTCAAGTGTTATAATTGTCAGGAGTTGGGTCACAAAAGCAACGAATGTCCGAAGCCGAAGAAGAGAACCATGGTTGCAGAAGTTGAGGAGGATGATGGTGAGGAGGCAGAATGTTCAAATACACCTTATGTTGAGGAGGAAGAAGAATTGTTCGGAGATGAAGGTTGTAATCTTATGATGAGGAGGTCATGTCTTACACCAAAGCAAGAGGAGGATTGTAGTTGGTTGAGGAGTAACATATTTCAGTCGACATGCACTATTCTGGGAAAAGTTTGCAAGTTCGTTATTGATGCTGGAAGTTGCGATAATATTATTTCTACAGAGGCTGTGAGGAAATTGAACTTGAAAACTGAGAAGCATCCTAAACCGTACAAGCTAGCATGGTTAAGGAAGGGTGGTGAAGTGAAGGTGTGTCGAAGGGCTTGTGTTAATTTTTCTATTGGGAAAAAGTACAAAGATGAAATTTGGTGTGATATTGTGGATATGGATGTTTGTCATTTGTTGCTGGGCATACCATGGCAGTTTGATAGAGCAGTTCAACATGACGGTCGTGCCAATAGTTACAGTTTCATGTTCGAGGGTACTAAAATCACTTTGGTTCCCAAGAGACAGCAAGCTAGAAGAGATTGAAGAATTGAAAACTCTGTTGACTTTGAAGGAGTTTGTCAAGGAAGTGGAGGAAGAACCTGAAGTGTTTTTGTTGATTGGAAGAGAGAGTAGTGAAGAAGTTGAAATCCCAGAAGCAGCAAAGCCAATTTTGAAAGAATTTGAAGATGTCTTTCCAGAGGAGTTGCCTAAGAAGTTACCGCCACTTAGAGACATTCAACATCAAATTGATCTTGTTCCGGGAGCAGTGTTACCACATCGACCACATTACCGAATGAGTCCGAAGGAACATGAAGAGTTACGAAGGTAGGTGGAAGAGTTGTTGGAACAGGGACGTGTTCAGGAAAGCTTGAGTCCTTGTGCCGTGCCAGCATTATTAGTACCAAAGAAGGACGGAACATGGAGGATGTGCACAGATAGTAGAGCTTTGAATAAGATCACTGTTCGATATAGATTTCCTATGCCGAGGTTGGATGATTTGTTAGATCAATTGAGTGGGGCAACTATATTTTCAAAGATTGATTTGAAGAGTGGTTATCATCAAATTCGAATCAGACCTAGGGACGAATGGAAGACAGCTTTCAAGACAAGAGAGGGGTTATACGAATGGTTGGTTATGCCGTTTGGTTTGTCTAATGCACCTAGTACATTCATGCGGGTGATGAATCAAATCTTTAGACCATTCATTGGGAAGTTCGTCGTGGTTTATTTCGATGATATTTTGATATACAGCAGGAGTACGGGGAGCATGTTCTACATTTGAGGGAAGTATTGATTATTCTTCGTGAGGAACAATTTTATGCTGCTACGAAGAAATGTGTGTTTATGACGCACAGTGTTTTATTTCTGGGTTATGTTGTTTCAGGAGAAGGTATTCAAGTTGACCAGAGTAAAGTTGAAGCAGTCAGGAATTGGCCACAGCCAAAGACGATTACGGAAGTGAGAAGTTTTCATGGGCTAGCGTCATTCTACCGAAGATTCATTCCACACTTCAGTAGCGTGATGGCTCCAGTTACTGATTGCATGAAGGGAAAACAGTTTGTATGGTCAGAGGAAGCGGGAGTTGCTTTTGAGAAGATCAAGGAATTGTTGACGTCTGCACCAATTCTTGTTCTACCTAATTTTCAGTTATTGTTTGAATTGCATACTGATGCTTCGAAGGTTGGTATTGGAGGAGTTCTGAGTCAGAATGGGAAGCCAGTTGCTTATTTCAGCGAAAAGTTGTCAGGGGCAAAGATGAGATACAGTACATATGACGTTGAGTTTTATGCTGTTGTGCAAGCTGTCAAGCATTGGAGGCATTATCTGTTTCAGAAGGAATTTGTTCTTTATACTGATCATGAAGCATTGAAGCATTTACAGGGGCAGGATAAAATTTCAGCAAGACATGCATCATGGATTGCATATTTACAGCAGTTTACTTTTGTCGTTAAGCACAAATCAGGGGTGACAAATCGGGTAGCTGATGCTTTGAGTAGGAGGAGTCATTTATTAACGACAATGAAACTTGAAGTGACGGGGTTTGAATTACTGCCAGAGATGATTAATGAAGATCCTTACTTTGTGAAATATGTTGAAAAAGTGAAGGATGGGAGTACCGATGAATTTATGATAGTTGATGGTTTTCTGTTTAAGGGGAATCGTTTATGTATACCGGACTGTAGCTTGAGATTGAAAATTGTCAAGGAGTTACACGAGGAAGGGCATGTGGGCCGTGATCGTACTTTGCAATTGATTTCACAGTCTTACTTTTGGCCATCGATGAGAAAAGAGGTTGAAAGATTCATGGAGAGATGCCATATTTGCCAGGTGTCAAAGGGAACGGCAACGAATGCAGGGTTGTATATGCCATTACCAGTACCGTCTAAGCCATGGGTTGATATTAGTATGGATTTCGTTTTGGGTTTGCCTAGAACTCAAAGGGGAAATGATTCTATATTTGTAGTGGTGGACAGGTTTTCGAAGATGGCACATTTTGTTGCTTGCAAAAAGACAGCGGACGCAGTTCGAGTGGCGCAGTTATTTTTTAAGGAGATTTATCGAATTCATGGTTTACCAGAATCTATTGTTTCTGACAGGGATACTCGTTTTCTGAGTCATTTTTGGTTGAGTTTGTGGAAGATGGTGGGAACGAAACTGAAATTCAGTAGTGCTTATCATCCACAAACTGATGGACAGACGGAAGTTGTTAACAGGTCATTGGGAAATTTGTTGCGATGCCTTGTACAGGATAATTTGAGAAGTTGGGACATGAAGTTATGCCAGGCAGAATTTGCACATAATCATGCAGTGAATCGTAGCACGGGATTCAGTCCATTTCAGATCGTATATTCAAATTTACCCAGGGGGCCGTTGGATTTAGCAGTAGTACCACAGTCGAAGGGAACAGTTAAACGGGCTGCTGATTTTGTTGATGAGCTGACTGAATGTCATAAAGTCGTTCAGAAACGATTGGAGAAATCGAATGAGAAGTATAAGAAGTCTGCAGATTTAAAGCGACGAAATGTTGAATTTAATGAAGGTGATTTGGTTTATGCTGTATTGACCAAAGATCGTTTTCCAGTGGGCGCATATAATAAGTTGAAAGCCAGAAAAATTGGTCCTGTCGAAATTGTGAAACGAATTAATGATAATGCTTATAAGTTGAAGCTGCCGGAGGATATTTACACTTCTGACGTATTCAATATTAAGCATCTTGTGCCATATTATGGAGATGAACATTTTGATGAGAAAGAATTTGCAAATTCGAGGACGAATTTTTCTCAACCAGGGGAGGATGATGCGGCTAAGGCCAGAGAAGAGGTGGTGCAAACTTTAATTCCTGAAAACACGAGTTTGTGGTGTAGTGTGTTGAGTCGTCCACGACTCAAGGAAGGTTTGAATCGGTTCCGAGCTAAGGAAGGAGGGCCACGAGTTAACAAGCCAAGGGGGAAGGTAGGCCGAGTTAACAAGGCATCGGATTTGAGTCGTCCATGACTCAAGAGAAGCATGAGTCGTTTCCGACCTAACTGGGAGAGAGAAGGGGAGGTACAACTTGACAAGGAAGAGATTCGAGATAACAACTGCTTGAGTCGTACACGGGTTAATAAAGCAGGGTTACGACTCAAGGGAAAGTTGGGTGTTCGTGTTTGATGAGTCGTACACGACTCAACGACTCATCATTAAGTCGTTCGGAGTTGACTCGGGAGGAGGGGATATGCCGTAAGGAAGCTATGAGTCGGTGAAGTCTTATGACGTGGTTTTCTTAAGTCGGTTTGTAGTTGAGTCGTGGGTCGTTTGGCTTGTTGAGTCGTTTACTTATGATGAGTCGGTCGTGTTTGAGTCGTCTGTGTTGAGTCGGTGCCGACCTATGAGTTGTACAGCGTTGTGTTGTATTGTTGAGTCGAGAGCCTTAAGTCGTGAGTCGTGGGGAACGAGTCGTGTGCGACTTAAGGCTGGGTTGTAACTCCTATAAATACGCATACGTTGTACATTTTTTGGTTGTTGATTTTTGAATAAAATTCTCTTTTGTTAGCTTTGTGCTTTCATACAAATTGGTAGTTGAGTGTGATCTCCTATCTCCTCTTTCGGTTAATCGAGTGCGCTCGATTCAACGATCGTAGAAGCTGATTCACGGAATCTAGTGCGCTAGATCAACGTGCGAAGAATCGTAGATCTTTGAACACGGTATAGTGCGCTATCAACGTGTTTGAGATAGCTAGAGTTCGGTATCTTTGGATCAACGAACTTGGGCATTTTGGTATCTTCAACTCACCGATTGCTACATTCCAACGATTGAAGTTTTGTTTGATTAATCCGCTGCGTCATAACCTCGAGAGAGTCCATCGAAGTACAGAAGAAATCAGGGGAATGTTGCATATTCCAAGATGCACATTGATCCAAACAATGGCAATTACAAACACCTCCGAGGTGTCATCGCAAAGCAGATTCAGAAAGAAAAGCTTCAATAGTACGTGAAAGCCTTGAAGGATGGCGAGCCAGGACCTTCGGATGCCCATCAATAAAGAACTCCAATTATCAATTTGACTGTTGGTAGTCGACATCCTGCTAGAAGGGGCTAGGGGCATAGTTGAATATGGAGCATACGATACTGCCCCCTTATCAATGATATTTATACCAATCTTCTTTGGATTATTTTAATTTCAATTATGCTTTGAATTACGACCAACTTGAACTAAACTTCTTCCAAAACCATGCAGGTAACCAAATACTTAGATTTGGCCGCCAACCAATCCACGTAGACCGTGATCGGACCTATGGAGTTTCATCAAGACGAGCATGATTCGACCGCTCAATATCAATCATATGCCTTCGATTTAGGGCTATGGACTAGAGATTGAAAAGCTCGTCATGATCAAAGCCCAATACAAAGCGAACATGGCCGACCGTTCATTCGTCGACCTCCACATTTGACTTGAAGACCTAAGCAAGGTTTGGAATGGATATGGCCCGATCATCCACTCAAGTCGAGTCATAAAACAAAGTTAGAATAAATACAAATGCCTCTACTAAAGCTTATTGACACCGGGATCTATCTAGAGTAGATGTGATTTGATCATCTACACATCAAATCCTACCCTGAACATAAAAGGTTGTTCGAAACCCCGACTTGGAGTAGCTATGATGGACTACCTACTCATCAACCATCGCTCTCAATACATGGTCATGACTGCACCTTAAAACATATGCAACTTACTTTGTCTACTCGATAATCCATTATCCTTATTTTCTATAAAGACATACGAAGCAAATTATGTGAGATTTGACTATCTAACCTAGCATGGATGTGATCCAACCATCTGTCATATACCTCTTTCCTTGACTTGATTGGAAGAGCTATAATCACCACGCGGACGAGAATCGACCATCCATTTTTTATGTTTTGTCCCTCATGCTGGGGGAAGAGTCCCATTCCATGAGCAAACGTGGTTCGATCGATCATTCGACAACATTAGCCTCGACATGGTAAATGAAATACAAATTAAAGAGTGGAAATACGACCGCTCTCAATGAAAACTTCTAAGTCCCTAAAGCAGCCTAGAGTACTCTGATTCCCTGGAGTGCGGACTAGAGTATAAACGATCTAAAAATCTCTAAGTCCCTAGAGTGCGGACTAGAGAACTCTGAGTCCCAAGAGCGTGGACTAGAGTATAAATGACCTAGAAATCTCTAAGTCCCTAAAGGGCGGACTAGAGTACTCTGAGTCCCCAAAACGCAGACTAGAGTATACACGAATTAATAATCTCTAAGTCCCCAGAGTGCGGATTAGAGTACTCTGGGTCCCCGGAGCGTTGACTAGAGTATAAACGATTTAAAAATCTCTAAGTCCACAGAGTGCGGAATGGAGTACTCTCAATCCCCAGAGCATGGCTAGAGTATAAACGACTTATAAATCTCTAAGTCCCCAGAATGCGGACTGGAGTACTCTCAGTCCCCTGAGTGCATACTAGAGTATAAACGACTTAAAAACCTCAAAGTCCCTGAAGCGGACTAGAGTACTCTTAGTCCCCTGAGTGCGGACTAGAGTATAAACGGCTTAAAAACCTCTAAGTCCCTGAATCGGACTAGAGTACTCTCAGTCCCCTGAATGCGGACTAGAGTATAAACGACTTAAAAACCTCTAAGTCCCTGAAGAGGACTAGAGTACTCTCAGTCCCCTGAATGCGGACTAGAGTATAAACGACTTAAAAACTTCTAAGTCCCCAGAGTGCGGACTAGAGTATTCTAAGTCCCCTGGGTGCGGACTAGAGTATAAAGGAATTAAAAACCTCTAAGTCCCTGAAGCAGACTAGAGTACTCTCAGTCTCCTGAGTGCGGACTAGAGTATAAACGACTTAAAAACCTCTAAGTCCCCAAAGTGCGGACTAGAGTACTCGAAGTCCCTTGAGTGTGAACTAGAGTATAAACGACTTAAAAACCTCTAAGTCCCTAAAGCGGACTAGTGTACTCTCAGTCCCTTGAGTGCGGACTAGAGTATAAACGACTTAAAAACCTCTAAATCCCCAGAGTGCGGACTAGAGTACTCTAAGTCCCCTGAGTGTGGACTAGAGTATAAATGGATTAAAAACCTCTTAAGTCCCCAGAGTGCGGACTGATAGTCCCCTGAGTGCGGACTAAAGTATAAACGACTTAAAAATCTCTAATTCCCCGAAGCGCGGACTAAAGTACTCCGAGTCCCCGGAGTGCGGACTCGACTATAAACGGCTTGAGAAAAATCACTAAATCCCAGAAGCGGACTAGAATACTCTAAGTCCCCAGAGTGCGGACTGGAGTATAAACGAATTGAAAAAAATCTCTACGTCCCGAACTATGGACTAAATCATAAACCGTTCGACAAATCTCTAAGTCCCTGGAGCGTGGACCGAAGCATCGAACACAAATTGGGCGCAAGTCGACCGGAGGGAGAATAACACTAAGTCACCAAAATGCAGAGTGATGTATAAACATCGGTAAATAGATGAGTGGATTCCGACCGTTCTCTATTTCGCAAACTTCGGCCTGAAAACGACAAGAGGAGTATTAACTCGCTACGGATGGAGTTCGACCATCCGGCTAGTGGCCAGGCCAAATCAATGCTGGGAGAAGGAGTGCAAATCACTAAAAGCTGATACGACAACTTACTATGGCTCTAGCTTGGCTTTCTTTATAACTTATGGCAATGACTACGGGTAGGCCTCAATACAGAACCAATCGAAACAGCATCCAAAGCTATGGGCGACCGACTATATCATACCTCAGATCGAGGGTCAATACCGATCCGTGCCAAGCACACACGAATGTGCCTAGGAAGTTCCTTGAAAAAATAAGACCTCTAGAGTGTGGAAAGGAGAGTAAATAACGAAGACTTGGTCAAAAATTCTCCAGCATCCTCCTTCGATCTGTTAGGAGGGGTATGAAACTGGATGATCATGACCCGACCGCATTTGAGCCAACTTAACCTCTAGATCTGATTAGAGAACATGAACCAAAGTGGATGTGGTTGACCATCCAGTGTCCAAATTACGCCCTAGAACTTACGAGGCATCGAAGTATTTCTCTTGAAATGAAAAACCACAATACAATCCAAGATAGGCAAGACCCAGCCTCCCATCAACTGACCTAGTCCCATGATTCAACGGGAAAGAGAGTAAAGCTAAAGTGGGCATGGCTAGCTTTCCTACTTATCGGTATATACCCCAGACCTGGGGGGCATGAGAAAGAAGCAAGATGAACGTGAACCAACTATTCATCGATCAACTCTATTTTTTTGGAGTTTAGGTAGGAATATAAACATAGCTAGGACGAGACTCTACCGTCCATGCAGTACATTTATCAACCCGAGACTAGGAGCAGACGCACGATCATCCAAAGACTGGCCGTGATAGCTCAGTATTGAAACTTATATATAGTGCTTACAACTACTCAAGGCTATGACTAAAAGAATATCTAGAGATAGAATCATTAAATCGATACCTAAGCTCGTGGGCAACTGACTATCACTCCAACCAGAAAGACGGGTAAAGGATCATGAATGCATTGAATAGAAAGTGCGTTACTCGAATATACAAGCAAATTCAAACTCATAGCAAGATCCAGCTATGCAGATGCATGCATTTTGAGGCTGACCCCTACTCGACATTTCCTTCAATGTGCTTCTAAGCCTGATCTTCGGTCATTTGCTGATAATCGATTAGAGCATTCATAGCCCTTCACTATTAGACTTAACAATCATGACAAGACTCTATGATTCGACCAGAGTAACCATCAACATTAACCGTCCCAACCATATTTCACTTTGAATGTTATGCAAAATAGTTACATCTGAACTCAAAGAATCCGAAATTGCACCTGCTATGCTGATAGTCGACATTACAGCTAGTCATGGCGACCCTTTCTGGGTGTTGAATATCGGATCACAGCTCAGTGCAATGATGATCAAAGAATTAGTTGGATTTTTCTGAATAAATGATGATATGTTCCCTTGGGCCTGTTTTCACATGCATGTGTGATTTCACTAACTATCACGAGCCATGCATTGGATATCAACCCAAAGCTACAAAAGCTAGCGCAATGTCTATTGATTTCATCATGAAAGCTCCACTCCTATTTTGGGGCTCACCCCATCAACGTATATCCCTACTAGCCGTTGCGACCAGTCATACGACGACCTGAGACGTCTGAAAGACTACTTAAATAGAATATCGAACTAAGCCAATTTGATATCACTTATTTCCCTTGAACGGCTATCCAAGGATGGAAATTAGCAGACCTCATACCCGAATTCACTGCATCAGATGACTACTCGAAGAGTAGTAGAGAACCAACCAACATATGGAAAATGTATGTGGATGGAGCATCCAACGATTGGTGTTATGGCGCAAGAGTCATGTTATTGACTCCTGAGGAATGATCAATCTGCTACGTCTTGAAACTCGATTTCCCTATAACAAACAACGATGCTTAGTATGAAGCCTCGACCGCTAGCCTCAAACTTGCTAGAGGATTTGGAGTGGAAACTTTACATATCTTTTGTGATTCCCGATTAATAGTATGCAAAGTTAAGGAAGTTGATCATGCTAGGGGATATTGTCTTGCTTCTTTTCTCGGCCAGGTCCAAGAGCTGCTAGCCAACTTCATGCATTACATCATTACACACATAATCAGCGAAAAAAATGAAAAGAGTTAAATCATTAGCCAAGCTGGCCAGTTTTGGGGACGCGCAACGGAAATACATTGTTTCGGTTGAAATACTCAATATTCCAAGCATTGACAGATAGAGATCGGCTAGATCTTGAAGACAGAGCCAAAAAAGGGGTCATGGTTGACTCCTATCAAAGACAATCTACAATGAGGAATTCTTACAGAACGGAGGAATGGAAAACGACAGATCATCCTCAAAGTTTCCCACAAAATCATCCAAGAAGAAGTCATGTGTAGAAAGGAGTTTATCCATTCCCATGCTTCGGTGTATCACCCATGATGATATCAAATGATTCTTGAGCGAAGTCTTTGAAGAAGAATATGGAGATTACATCAAGGTGAAAACCCTGATAAAGAAAATACTCTACTATGGGTATTACTAGCCAACTATCAATCCATATGCGGTTGATCATGCTAGACAACGCGACAAGTGCAAGATGTTTGCAAAAAATCTAGGAGCCCCACCGATGGAAATTACTCAAATGGCTAGTCCACTGCCGTTTGCCACTTGGAGGCATTGACATCATCTTCTTACCGATCCTAAAGGTGGTGCGAAATACGCCATCATAGCAGTTGATTGCTTCACCGAATGGGCGGACAAAGAACTTTTAACCATGACCAAGATGAAGAAAATAATCAACTTCATTTTCCGTAAAGTCATCTGTCCTTATGACCTTCCATGATCCATAACTATAAATGGACAGGCTGAAGCTGTGAACAAAATCATAAAGTCTGTTTTGAAGAGAGGTTTGGAAAAGGCTAGAGGTAAATGGGTGCATGAACTCCTAACAGCATTATGGGTTTATTGAAATACCCATGAGTCCGTGATAAGCCGTACTCCATTCACCCTTGCTTACTACTCTTTGAAAATACAAACAAGGAATCGCAATTGAATTGCAATCAAACTAGATGGAATTGATGACGACTTATGAGCATATAAGATGCATCCAAGAGCCAATGGCAAGAACATGTACCCAAACATGCATATGTACGTCCGGAAAAGTTCGACTACTTGAAATCGACAAAAACCGAATTCTCACTTAAGGTTATTAAGAAAAGACTGGATCAGATAGCCGAAGCTTACTAGCCTTGTAAAACCGGACATGGATGGCTACTGATGAACTATAACACTGGATTTATAATATTGGGAATCAACCAAGCGTCATGACGACCAAAGAATGATACGACACCTTGGGAGATAAAATTGAAGGATAATGACTATTCCGGAAACATGGTGGATATCCTTCTAAAACAAGGAATACCTGCTGATTCAAAGCGTGTCGTGTTGTTTCACCCGACACACTTTGGGAGCAAATGTTACCTGTCACTTTGGCCCAGCTACAAGATGATAGTTGCAGATGTGATAGTTGACACCATATAAGATCCTGATCAAGGAAAGGCTAGCGGTGTAAAGGGTTTAGTGCATTCGGTGTATGACAGTGTTTCTGTATAGCTCGGTCAAGAGGAGAGGATGCCTCGTTCGGTCTGAGTTGGTCGTAACACCTCGTTCGGCCATTATGGTTCGGCATATCCTCGTTCGGCTCTGCTAAAATGTCGTTCGGCTTGGAAGGAAGACTCTTCGTTTGGCCTGGAATGAAGACTCCTCGTTCGACCTGGAAGGTAGATTCGTCATTCAGCCTGGAAGGAAAACTCCTCGTTCGACCTGGAAGGCAGACTCGTCATTCGGCTTGGAAGGCACACTCATCGCTCGGCTACTTTCGTTCGATGGACGTCACTCGACAACTACCATTTGATATACCTGGTTCGGTATACATGAGTTGTCTATTATGGGCCCAGGTACCTTGTACTTAGGCCTGCGTAGGGAATCCAACCTTTCTTCGTCTATAAATAGAGGGGCAGGGCACCGTGTAAAGGGACCTTTTTCCGAGAACACTGGTAAAACTCTGCATTTTCAAGACTCGTCCATTTTTGATTCAAACTTCTAATCAAGTCATTGGTGCAAGGATTGTATCCGTATTCAATAAGCTGAGAAAGTAATAAATATTTAACTCAAAGTGGACATAGGCAGTTATGCCAAACTACTATAAATCTGGTATTCTTGTTTCTTATAGTTATTATTGGATTCTACTATGTAATTCCTCGGTTTTAACTTACGCTCTTCATTAATCTCTCTACATAACTCTACTCAAGGGTGTTAGTGACCAATTTTGGTGCTAACACTACATTTATTCAGATCCAAAATAAAGGGTTTTAAACGTGAAAACCTTTCCATATAACCAAAAACAAAAATTTTCTAAAAAGCACTTCTTTTAAAATAATTTATTTCCCTTAGTAAATCAATTAGAAAAAAATCCCCAAAAATTACAGAAATTCAATTTCTTCATCTAATCAAACATATTAAAATTTTAGACCCAATTTTCTTCATGAAATTCTCGAAATAGGTTTTAAACTCAATTATATCACGTTTTTCATTAAAAATCATAATAAAATTTCCGTAGGTTGGAAAATATTGAAAATTAAAACTCATCTCCAAAATCATGTTTTACTTAACATAAAAATTTCCCATGGCAATCTGAAATCATGTATTCTCGATTTGAGGTCAAAACCATGCAAATTCATATGCGTATGAATTAAAATAGTCAACATAATATAATTCAAGCATATCATCATCCATTTTGTGACAAAAAAGAATTTGAACCATAAATTTGAAGCCATACAATCATAGAATAAAATAGAGATGGCATGAGATTATTATTTACCTTAAACTTGATAAGGAATTTGAGATTTGTTATTGATTAATCCTCCCTAGCTTTTGATCCTTAGCTTTAGATTAAAATTCCTCTTCTCCTTTGTTAGTGTCCGGCTCTATTAGCATTCGTGCATTTATTTTTTTGATTTTGAGAAAAATGAACATTAATAGACAAAGACGTGGACTGTATAGCTGTTTAATATAAAATGGCTATTTACTAATATACCCATGTGTAATTTAATTAACCAAAAAACCAATTTAAAACCATTTTATCTTCTTAATAAGCACGAACCATATATATATATATATATATATATATATATAATTTATTCAAATCTCAGCCTCCTTATCATCATTATTCTATTTAATCTATCTAATTAATTTTTTTTGAATAATGCTATAAAAAATTAGGGATGTTACAGACTCCCTCCCTTAAAGAATTTCGTCCTTAAAATTCAGTAAAGACTAAATACTAAGCATAGCAATCATCTGTAACAACTCCTAACAGCCATACTAGTCTCACAAACTAGCAAGTATTTATATAGATCTAATATAGACATACTCTTATACCAATTAGGATAAGTATCTATAATCTCGTCCTCTTCTACCAAGTACAGTCCTTCCTGTTGTCGCTTCAGTGAACTTTCACCAACCTGATTGTCTTGTTCCTTAATCTTTTCTCATCTCTAGCTACAACCTGAACCGATTGTCTAACAAAAGTAAAATTAGGCTCTACCACTAAGTCAGCCAACCCTATCAGAGGAATAGTAGTCTCTGGAACATGCACATACTTGCGAAGATGAGACACGCGAAATACATTATGGACACCTGCCAAGCTGCTCGGCAACTCTATCTGTATGCAAGCTTTCCAATCCTCTCTATAATCTGGAATGGACCTACATATCTTAGGGCTAACTTACATGATATTCCTAATCGTATCACACCTTTCATAGGTGATACTTTGGTGAAATCCTTATCTCCAACTAAGAATTCTAGGTCTTTACGCCTCTTATCTGCGTAACTCCTCTGTCTTGACTGAGCTTTCTTCATCCTTTCCCTAATTAACTCAATCTTCTCTGACGCCTCTCTAACCAAATTTGGACCTAAGACCAATCTGCCCCCAGTCTCCAACCAACATGCTTTGATTTGCATGGTCTTCCTAAAGCTTCAAACGACGGCATTCCTATACTAGTACGGTAACTATTATTATAGGAAATGTAATGCCTTTGAATTTTAATTAACATTATTGAAAATATTTAATTGGATAAATTAAATAGAATAATGTGCATAATTGGGGAGATGAGATTAATAAATCAAATAGCCGTGCCTTAATGAATGAAATAAAATAAGATTTAACTAGATTTAGAAGGAGGAATTTTCCTAAAGGGTAAACTTAAAAATGGGGCTACATTACTTAGTATAAATCTCTTTCTCCACCTTAATAAAATTTCACTTTCTCATTCATTAACTCCTTACCTACTATCGGCCAGCCATTAAAAGTTCCAGGAAGAGCATAAATTGAAGAAAAAGCTAAGAAATTATCTCATTCTCCAATCAACTAAATCAAGGTGAATAATCATATTTATCACCTCATTTTTCTCTATTTGGATCGGCTATGGGTTATACCTAATTCATGTTTGTGTCTTGGTTAGATATAACAATTTAAATCTTTGTTTGGATAAGACATAAGTGTTTTAAATGTTAATGGATTAATTAACATGTTTTTATTTCGTTTTGGTTAATTTCCAAGCGGTTTTGATCTTCATATGCTTTGAAATTTTAATTCGTTAAAGAGAACGTATCAGTTGGTTTTCTAGAATTTTTCATGATGTTTTAATAGTTATATAAAATTAATTAAGGTTGGGACTTATATGTTTTGTATAATTATAAAGGAGAAAAGGCCTTTTTCAAATTTATTTAAATTTCCAAATAAGGAAAGTCAACAGTAATTTTGAATATAAAATTCTGGCAATCAATCAGATTTAGACAAACAAGGCAGGTGGGATACATAAGAACTATTTTAAACAGTATTTTCACTGTTATAACTCTTTTGGCAAGACCTTCAGCCTTCATTACAAATATTCTGACAAGGTCAAAAGGTATCAAATCTTTCGTCTAGGTCAAAAATCAATGCACATGGTATCAGAAAACTGATACGTAGTGAGTAGAAAGGATCAAGGACGAAAGGTTAGAGCTTTCGAAGGAGATGAAACTATGTTTTGGTTTTAAAGAAAATGAGCGTGCTAGCTTTCGACAAACAGCTTTCAAAATTGTCAAATGGTTTAAAAGGAAAAGGTTTCGATTGGTTTTCTTTCTTATTTTAAATGAAACCTTTCGAAAAAGTCAAAAGGTTAGCTTTTGAAAGGGTCGGAAGCATAATTTCCGCTTCCAAACCTTTCGAATCAGATGGAGTCAAAGGTGATCTTTTGTTTTATAAAACTTACTGCCTCTCTCCATTGATTTCGAAGGGTTGGTATCAACACCAACACTTCATTGTTTTTGAATGTTTTTGAAGAGTTTTGACTTCGGAAGGTTTTGATTTCGAAAGGTTTTGGTTTCGAAAGATTCGATTTTGAAAGGTTTGATTTCTAAAGGTTTCAAAGTTGTTACCTTTAAAGATTTTGAAAGGTTTTGAGTTTCAATGATTTCGAAAGGTTTTGGATTTCATTGCTTTCGAAAACTTTATAAATGGCTTTATAGGGGGATACCCTGGGATTTCGACAAAGTCGAAAGGTGGAACCTTTCTACTAGTTCGAAAAGAAACCTTTCGACAAGGTTGAAAGGTAGGATTGTGTGATGCTTTAAAATGGAAGGCTTCCGAAGGGGCTAACTTTGGATGTTTATTTTCTTTCGAATGAGGCTTCATTCGCAGGGGTTTAAAGGGCTGCTTTATCTCCTTAGGTAAAATTTTGCTAATTTGAAGTGGTTACTTCGAAGGGTGATAGCATAAAATACTTATATTTGTTTGAATATGCAAGGGGGGTTCTTATATAAATTGGATGTAAATAAACCTTGGGGACACTGAGGTGGGTTTAATGTTTTCAATACATAGTTTGGGGTTACAAACAAAAATATGTTTTCAAAAATATACATTGGGGCTATCACTGTGCTTTTATTTAATTTAACCTAATTGGGGTTAACAATGGGAATAGGTTAAACATGTGGTATATCTGGGGAAAATAAATAATCATGGGGATCGTGAATTTTTTTTACATAACCTTAGGGATCATGATATTTTAATTGGCTAAGTGTTGGGTTCTCGGTTAACCTAGGAAAACCATGGAATGTATGGTGAATAGCCCACATCAAATTTCTAAAATAAAGAATGTTTTGCCGAGGTGGTTAGCCAAGGTATTTGGAACCCAAGGGTTCATAGTCATTCTAGGAAAACTATGGAGTATGCGGTGGATAGTCTACACCAACTTTTATAAAACAATGTATGATGGATAATCTGCATTTATTTTGATGAATTTGGGATGGATAGTCCTATTAAAGTTTAAAGATTTTAGAGGGGAGCTCTAATAAATTGCTTTTAGATGGGATATCTAATGAATGGGTGGATGGGATATCCAATATATATATGATTTACGATTTTATTTCATATTTTGTTAAGACGAATAAGTTTTGGTGCAGGGGCATAGTAAATGATTTGCATGTTTGTTTTGGATACTAGTGAGGGGAAAACCAGCTTCGCTAAGCAGCATTGTCTGACTAGCTATCTATTTATGATAAGAGATGATAGGGGATTATTCATACTTGACTTATTGTCTGACTCGAAGTTTGTGTTTCTCCATAAACTCTCGGGTATTCAAAATTACATTAAGTAGTCTTAGAGTGTGAGACTTTGTGGTTTATGGACGAATAAGCTTCCGATGACATGCAGGAGGTAGTGTTAGCTATGTATTGTGTCTTCTGCTGTAATGTACTAAGAATTATAAAGCTCATATTTATTAGTTCTCTGATCATCATAAGGAGACATCTTCATATGTCGCCCTTATCGTGTTTTGTACATGTATATGTGATTTGAACGTGGTTAACGTCTGGGATTATGTATATCAATCTTAAATTGTAATTTGCATGAAATAGGAAATTTTGTTTATTGGAAGTTTAAAAAATTTCATATTCATGTGTTAGAGTGTATCAATATTAACTATGCTGAATTCGGTCACCAGGAAATAACAACTATGGATGACTGCAACATCAGTAGTAGTTAATTTTGGGCCTTAGAAGGCAGGATGTTACAAGTTGGCATCATGGCATGGTTTATGTACTTAAAAGGAATTTAAACCTTAAAAGATTTTTAATGCATAATCTAATGAATCTAAAATATAGTTAGGCTTAGGTAAGCGTTATAGTAATGTATCTATACTTTGCTATAAATGCCTCAGTATGTATTCCCCACTCTCTTTGACCATTCTTTTGTATCTTATAAAAATTGGATTTCAGGTAGTAGGGAAGTAAGATATGAAGGCAGGAAACGGAAGAGTGAATCAAGGTGGAAGACACACCGCAACCAGTGGAAATGTTTGACCCAATACTAGGAGCAACCAAGGTCGACAGGCAAATGCAAACCCAGATGCAAATGATAATTTTGGTGCCGAGATTCCACCGGTTGATATGGTGATAATGTATCAGTTCTTCATGAATACGATGCAAGCTGGGGCAGCCGCGGGAGTGGCTGTAGGGAATGTTGGAGGGGCTTATCCGATGGCCCCAGTTAGCAATTATTATGCCAAGCTGAGCAAGGATTACGCTAGTCTTGGAGGGAAGCCTTTTTAAGGAACTGAGGATGCAGTAGGAGTGAAAAACTGGCTATTGCATTGTGAAAGGATATTTGCAGATCTTGACTTGACGGATATGCAGAAGAGAAGACTTGCTTCAAGGAAATTGCAGGGAGTAATATTATTTTGGTGGAACGGAGTTACTGTGGGAGAGCCAGAGGAAGACCCGACTTGGACTGAATTTAGAAGGAGGTTTGAAGAAAGATTTCTATCAAAGGTTACCAAGTCTGCATTGCTCAAGAAACTTGCAGATTTAGTCTAGGGGGATAGATCGATGATTGTGTATGCTACGGAGTTTGATGAGCTATCTCGTTATGGATATGCCATTATTGATACTCTCATTTGGAGGAATGATAAGTTTATCAGAGGGTTGAATCATGAGATCGCCAGAGCAACCATGCCAAAACTTAAGGATTTGTGTCATATAGTTGTTGAGATGGCTATTCAGAATGAAGAGATGCTTTCTACTTTTGGAAAGGGGAAATCAACCGAGGTTTAGAATTTTTAGGGGAAGAAGTGGAAGTTCTTTAAGAAGAAAGGTGCATAGTCAGGGGTAGCAGCTAAGAAGAGAAAAGCTAGTATTATTGTTACAAGTGTGACAAGAAAGGAGTGTCGCTCGGGTGATAGAAGAGCAGTTACAGTGACGCCTAATGTGAAGTGCTACAACTGTGGCATGATGGGGTAGTACAAGGACAAGTATCCCGAGGCTACTAAGGTTGGAAAGGGAAAGGTCTTTGCGTTTGAACCACCATCCTCTAGGTCAGCGGCTGTTGACAAAGGAAAAGTTGCGATGGAAGGTATGCTTATGATCCATAGTACTCCAGTTAAGATACTATTTGATACTAGTGCATCACACTCATTTATATCTCAGTATTTGGTAGATTTCTTATGTTTGGAACCTTTATACTTTATTACTCCTTTAAGGGTTGTGAATCCTATTGGAGGGTACGCAACTCTAGGAGTGAGACATGACCAGTTAGAACTTGATTTGTTAGGTCATATGTGTGCATGCAGTTTATATGTTTTTGAGTCATGGATTTCAGAATCATATTGGGTTTGGATTGTTAGATAGATATGATGCTAGGATATTTTTCAAGGAGAGGGAAATATCATTGAAGCAACTTAATACCCATAACCGAGTTATTTACTAGTAAGGAGTTAGGATGAAAATACTTATCTATTATTGGGTGCTATGGGAGCGAAAGCAAAGTTGAAGTAGATTTATGTTGCGAGAAAGTTTATTGACTTGTTTGGACCAATTTAAGGCTTGCCGTCGAAAAGACAATCGAGTTTTGGATAGAACTCGTGTCGGGAGCTGAACCCGTAAGTAGACCACCTAGCAGGATGTCACCATCCAAGATGAAGGTTTGAAGGTGAACCCAGTGGAATTAGAAGAAAAGAATTGCATCCAGTCAAGCAGTTCGCCTTGGGGAACAGCCGCGGTATTTGTGAAGAAGCCAAATGGGTCATTAAGAATATGTATCGACTATCGTATGCTGAACGAGAGGACGATCATGAATAGATATCCTTTGCTAAGAATCGACGACTACTTGATAAGTTGAGTGGAGCCAGAGTCTTTTCCCAACTGGATTTGGCGATAGGTTTCCATCAGCTAAGAGTGGCAGATGACAGTATTCCTTTGATAGCGTTTAGGACCAGATATGGTCTTACAAATGGTTGGTTATGCCACTCAGGCTTACTAATGCACCAGCTTTCTTCATGGATTTGATGAACTGGGTTTTCCGAGAGCATTTGGATAGGTTTTTGTTGATTTTTATTGATGGCATTTTGGTATATTCTAAGAATGAGAAGGATCATGCGATCATCTTAGAATAATGTTGGAAATGCTAAGGGAACATCAGCCGAGGGCAAACTTCTCAAAGTGTCATTCTTGGAGGAAGGAAGTGAATTTCCTTGGTCATATAGTTTCCGAGGAAGGTTTCGCAGTTAATCTAGATAAGATCGAAGTTGTTAAAATTGGAAGAGACGAAAGACGGTAAATGAGATTAGAATTTTTTTTGGACTTGCAGGATACTACCGAACGTTCATTAAGGATTTCTAGCGGATAACAGCATCCTTGACTATGCTAACCAGGAAGGATGTGAAGTTTGTTTGGTCTGAAAAACATGAGGAAGCATTCCTTAGGTTGAAGCATTTATTAACCACCGCGGCAGTGTTAGTATTTCCAGATGGGAATCAAGAGTTGGTAGTTTACACTGATGCATGTGGTACTGGATTAGGTGTTGTACTAATGATGAATGAAAAGGTTGTTGCCTATGCTTGTAGACAACTTAGACTGCATGAAGTGAGATACCATACTAATGATTTGGAGTTGGCAGTGGTAATCTTCGCATTGAAAGTGTGGAGACATTTTATTTTGGGAGAAAGGTTTGAGATATTCGTGGATCATAAGTCTCTATGGTATTTATTCTCTCAGAAGGAGCTGAACATGAGAAAACAGAGATGGTTGGAGTTTGTTGCAGCTTATGATTTTAGCATCGAGTATACACCGGGAAAAGGAAATAAGGTGGCAAATTCACTTAGCAGGAAACATTGGAATGTAGTGTTAGCTATATTGGCGGAATAGAAAGACTTGGGAGCACTGGCTGCTTGTAGTGTGCAGTTGAGGTCGACTGTTGGATCTATAGTCAAAATATTGCCATGATGTCTTGTTTTGAAGTTCCACTAGTTCTGATCGAATGGATTGCTTCTAGGAAGAAAGGGGATTCAATGTTAGCTGAGAGGATTAGAAGGTTAGAAGCTGGAATCGGGATTGATAATTCAAATTGTTTTATTCTTGACCTTAGGGGTTAGTTGAGAAAGAAGGAACGATTATGTGTTCCGGATGTTGGAAACCTTAGGAAGGAAGTTCTTAAGAAATGTCACCGATCTAGTTTACAATTCATCCGAAGGAATCAAGATGTATCAGGATACGAAGAGAAGTTTCTTCTGTGAAGGAATGAAGAAGGATGTTGACTTATGGGTAAAATAGTGTTTGAACTGTTAGCAAGTAAAAGTCGAACATCAGAAGCCCAGTGGTTTGCTTCAGCCTTTGGATGTTTCAATTTGGAAGTGGGACTCGATATCCATGTATTTTATTGATGAGTTGCCAAGGTCAAACTGGCGTAATGAAAGTATATGGGTCATATTGGACAGAATAACCAAGAGTGCCCATTTCATTCACTTGTTTTGGCTAAGTTGTTCATGAAAAACATCGTTATGCTGCATGGAATTCCTAGTAGTATCGTCAATGATAGAGATGCTTTGTTTACTAGCAAGTTCTGAAAGGGCCTGCAGAGTGTGTTAGGCACTAAGCTCAAGATGAGTACCGCATATCATCTTCAAATGGATGGGCAGACAGAGAAAGCTAACAGGGTACTAGAAGATTTGTTAGGGGAATGTGAGCTGGATTTTAGCGGTTCTTAGGAAGATCACTTGCACTTAGTGGGGTTTTCCTATAATAATAGTTATCAGACTACTATAGGAATGACGCCTTTTGAAGCTTTGTATGGAAGGCCATGCAAATCACTAGCATTTTGGTTAGAGATCGGAGACAAATTGGTCTATGGTCCAGATTTGGTGAGAGGCGATGGAAAGGATCGAGTTGATATGGGAAAGAATGAAGGAAGCTCAGTCTAGGCAGAAGAGTTATGCAGACAAGAGGCGTAGGACCTAGAATTCTCAGTTGGAGATAGAGTTGAACAAGGTTTCGCTGATGAAAGGTGTGGTTCGGTTCGAGAAGACCAAGAAGCTAGCGTCGAGATATGTTGGACCATTTCCTACATCAGAGAGGATTGAAAGACTCACCTACCAAGTAGTTTGGCCAGGGTCCATAATGTGTTTCATGTTTCTCATCTTAGGAAGTATTTTCATGATCCAGAAACTACTATCGCTTCGACGACACTGGAGGACTTAGTGGTCGAACCTGATATGACTTTTCTGAGACAACCAGTTCATATTGTGGGGAAAGATGAGAAAAGGCTAACGAACAAGACGTTCAAGTTGGTGAAAGTTTAGTGGAGCGACAACGTGAAGGACTATACTTGGGAGACAGAAGACAGGATTAGGGCTACATTTCCTGAGCTATTTTAGATGGTATGTTCTACATAGGGTTTACATAGAATTTAGCTGGTAGGTTATACTAGCTTTACATGCATGGGCTATATGCTTGTTGTTTTGTCCTTATTGAAATTGCAGGGATGAAACAATTTAAGGCGGGGAGTCTGCAATGCCCCTGAATTTTAATTAACAATATTCGGGATATTTAATTTGATAAATTAAATAGAATAATGTGCTTAATTAGGGTGATGAGATTAATAAATCAAACGCCCGTGTCTTAATGAACAAACTAAAATAAGACTTAACTAAATTCAGAAGGAGGAATTTTCCTAAGGGGTAAACTTAGAAATGGGGCTACATCTCTTAGTATAAATCTCTTCCTTCACCTTAATAAATTTTCACTTTCTCATTCATTGACTCCTCACCTACTTTCGGTCGGCCATTAAAAGCTCCAGGAATAGCATAAATTGAAGAAAATGCTAAGGTATTAAAGCTAGGAAATTATCTCATTCTCCAACCAACTAATCTAAGTGAATAATCATATTTATCATCTCATTTTTCTCTGTTTAGATTGGTTATGGGTTATACTTGATTCATGTTTGTGTCTTGGTTAGGATATTACCATTTAGACTATTGTTTGGATAAGACATAGGTGTTTCAAAGGTTAATGGATTAATTAACACGTTTTTATTCGGTATTGATTAAATTCTGAGTGGTTTTGATCTTCATATGCTTTGAAATTTTAATATGTTGATGAGAAATTGACTTTCATGAATTTTGCCAGAATTTCTTATAATGTTTTAATGGTTATATAAAATTATTTAAGGTATGGGACTTAAATATTTTGTATAATTATAAAGGAGAAAGAGGCCTTTTCAAATTTATTTAAATATCCAAATAAGGAAAGCCAGCAGTAATTTTGAATATAAAATTTTGGCAACCAATTAGATTCAGACAAACAGTGCAGGTGGGTACATAAGAACTATTTTAAACAGTATTTTAATTGTTTTAACTCTTTCGGAAAGACCATCCGTCTTCATGCCAAACCTTCCGACAAGGCCGAAAGATATCAAACCTTTCGACTATGTTAAAAATCAATGCACAAGGTATCAGGCAACTGGTACGTAGTGAATTGAAAGGGATCGAAATGATAGAGTTAGGGATATGCCCTAGGGGCAATTATTGATTTATTACATATATCTAACTCATTTACTAATCTTATTCGAAATAAAAGGTATTTTCTTCCTATTATATACTTGATATAATGTGATTATACTATATAATTAATTTAGTTAAAGTATATTTAATAGAAAAATCCATAAATGGTATATTTTATGATAGTAGTTACAAGTGTTGTAATCGTGAGTAATTTATCGCAACGAAACAAATATACCATTTTGAATGTTCCTAGTCAAGATGAATCGAGACTGGATATCGATGTATCCATTGAGTCTAGAGTACGTAACGCTCTCTAAATGTTGGGTAGTGTATTACCCATGACTGCCGAGGGCATCTAGGGGTTCCGTACTAATAGTTATTGGTTAACTATGGAACGACTCACTTATCATTCATATTTGACCTTCAACTCTGTTCCAATCTGTATCCAGCATCTAAACTATCTGCAAAATAAAAAATGACGCAGTAAAATTGAAAAAGAGAATATTTTGCAGTACACAATAAAGTGTGTGTTTTGAAAATATTATTTTCCTTGGTTATTTAGGTTATTCGTCATCATTTTTGTTAATTCAACTTACACAAACAACTTGTGACATGCACGGTGTATCACTGTACATGTCACAAGGTCGTGCACACTGATATACACATGCTTGTTAAAATTGCAAGGACATGTAAGCACAAGGTCAAACCCAAGCAAAACTGGATTCAGCTCAAGTGCAAATGCAAAAACACAGTTTTAGTCTATCATAACACATGTGTACAAACCAACAAAACATAGCCTCAACCAAATAGTCAAGAACAGATGCCAGAAAATTAGTGCAGACAAGCAAATACCAAAGAACACTTGAAAAGTGCACTAAAGTGCAGCCAGATTCAATCAACATACAACATGCATTCAGGCACAAGAATAACTTGAAGAAAAACGTAAAACATAAAACGTACAACAAAGTGGTGCACCAGACGTGTATACAATGGACCAGAATCAAATCAAGTAAGAGCCTGCATATACGTGTATACATGTACACATATGCCTCTAGAATCAAGTGAAAACTCCAAATGACAAATAGACAACATACACAAATGGGTCAACATGAAGTGCAAATATATACATAATGGGTCAACATACATAAATAGGTCAAGTAAGGCCTCAATGTAATGTACATGTGAAGGTCAAAACAAATAGACAACAACTCAACATGACAACATACACAAATGGGTCAACATGAAGTGCAAATATATAAAGACATGTATGCATATATGCATATATATATATATATGTGTGTGTGTGTGTGTGTGTGTGTGTATACACATATCAGTTCAGATTTCTAGTACAAGATAATGCAGCCATGGGTCATACATTTGAACAAGTCAAGAGAATTCAATCAAAAATTCAGCAGAAACATATTCTAAAAGGAGTATACAAAATCGCAGAAGGTATCACAATGAACAAGTTAGAGAGTCAAGTTTATCTCAAACTGTAAGCAACCGATGAACAAGTCTTTGGAGAAAAGAACGGAACTGACTCAACTATGTTCAAGCAAATTTGAATTCATGGAGCAACGTGTATCAACTAATGAACAAGTTAGAATCATCACATTCGTTCAATCAAAAGTCAACGCAAGTGCCAATATACGAAACGAAAATATAGGGTTTTCATCCCTATAGATAAACCCATCTCACCATCGGCACAAAGCATCGAGTTCAAGTTCAAGCAAATCAACAGAGAAACAAAGTAAAAATTCACATATCGATTTTATTTCATTCGAACTCGACCTTGAAGCAGCCATAAAGCAAATCAAAGAACAATGATCGAAGAAGTAGCAAAGTGAATTGAGGAACGAAAGGCAATCAATTTGAACTCCAAGCCGCGACTTTAAGTAAATCAAAGAAACCCTAATTTTTGAAGAGGGACAAAAGAATCGGCCAAAGATTTTGCAAAAGGGAAAGACCGTATTCACTTTAATTACTTAATACTTGGGCTGGTTTATTTCTATTAGAATTAAAATTATAAATGGGGTTTTGTTTGTTTTTTATTTGTATCTTACTCTTTTAAAACTTTGCAAACTCTAGATTAACTGGGCTAAAAACTACGGTTTTGTAGTTCGAGAATTCGACTTAATGGCTAAGTTATGGCAGGTTTTTGAGATTAGAGTTAGGATAATCAAGTTAGCGGGTATCACAAGTTTACATGCGCTTGTAAGCATTTAATTACTTAATTTCTAGTAGAAATCTTAGGGGAAACACGTAGGCAGGTTTTTGCCGAAGCTGTGTAAAATTATGTGTGATCTTTTCTGCATTGCTTTCTGTTTTTTTATTTTTATTTCCGCATTAATTATTAGTATCACCTTAATCAGCCCCTGTTTAGGGTGAAAACGATCCTATAAGTTATATCAGAGCTAGGAACAAAAACCATTTTTTTAAGAAAAATTTTGATTTTTTAAATGGCTTCTTTTAATAATGCTTTTGCTGAGGGTCAATCCATAGCTAGGCCACTAATGTTCAATAGTGAATATGCATATTGGAAAACTAGGATGAATTTTTTTTGAAAACCATAGATGCATGGAATATAGTTGAAAAGGAATATTGCACACCAACAGTAATGGTAGGTAATCAAGAAGTTGAAAAACCCATAGATCAATGGACAGATCTTGAAAATAAACTTCAAGCTGCTAACGCCAAGGTTATGAATTCTATTATTTGTTCATTAGATCAAATTGAATTTAATCGTGTCTCAAATTGTCTAGCTGATCAGAAAATCTATCACACGCTTGAAGTGTCTCATGAAGGAACCTCTCAGGTTAAAGAATCTCGCATTGCCATGCTTAGCAGCGAGTACGAGAACTTCACAATGACAAAGGATGAAAGTGTTAACGAAATGTATGGACGACTTTCTAATCCTACATACAAATCAAAATCCCTAGGAAGAACATACACAAAACTGGAAATAGTCCGAAAGATCCTCAGAATTCTTCCATGAAATTTTGAAGCAAAGGTGACTGCAATCCAAGAATCAAAGGATTTAAGATAGGTTAAAGTTGAAGAACTCATCGAAAATCTCACCACTTATGAGATAGAAATCAAATCAAGGAAGAATGTTAAGGAGAAGATACGCCAAAGAAATCAATAGCTCTCAAAGGAACAATGAAAAGTGATGATGATGATGATGATGGTGGTGAAGGAGCAGCTGCATTTGCACTGATAGTAAAGAGATTCAGAAGGTGGAACCGCAGATATGGAAATCCGGCCCTAAATCAACAACTAAAGAATAGAAACGCCAAAGTTCTAGACAACTCAAAAAACAGGAGATTATTTGTCACAAGTGCAATAAAACTAGTCATATCAAGCCAAATTGTCCTAAAAATCAATTTAAAGGAAAGAAACTGAAAAGGAAAAGTTTTGTAGCAACATGGGATGAAAGTGATAAAGATAATGATGAAAGCACTGGCAGTGAGAATGAAAAAGCAAATCTGTGCTTTTCAACAGAAATAAGTAACAGCGATGATGACGAGCCAAGCAAGGCATCAAAACTTATTCACTTGGAATTACTTATATATTTTCATGAAGTAAATGGCTGTTTTGAAAGATTTAGGGAGAAGTATGCTAAAATTGAATCATAAAGAGATAGTTTGATAGAACTGGATATGCAGCTTGATCAAATGGTTTAAACTATAGAAATAAAAGCCCTACGTATGATAAGTGTCCATCATTAGAAGAGGAAATAAAAAAATCAGAAACTAAAATCAAATTGCTTGAAAATGAAATTCTGAATTTGAAAGGAAGTGAAAATACTAGGAGATAAAATTCAATAAAAAAATGCACTTTGTTGTTGAATGAAAATGAATCTCTCATGTCAGAAGTCCAACAATTGTCTACAATTTTAGGAAAATTCTCCAAAGGAGAAAGATCGCTAAATAAGCTATTAGGAAACAAACTGTCAGTACTGTTAGAAAAGGACTTGGGTATACTCAATCTAAAAGAGGTAGAAGTGAAACTAATCATGTCAACTCCAAGAGCATGATTTGTGGAAAAATTGGACACTATCAAAACAACTGATGGTTTAGACCTAAAACGCAAAAACCATATCAATTTAGGTTCCTAAAACGAATATAAAATCTCTTAAAGTCAAACAAATATGGATGCCAGAAGAAACAAACATAGACTGAATTGGTTCTATACAAACTTGGTTTTCAAAATTGTTTGTCACTAACAATCATGGACCTATAAAAAAATAGTTCACAAAAATATTTCCTCGTGTAGATGTGTTGGCAGGCCAAGAAACAGCAAGAGTGGTACCTAGATTCTTGCTATTCCAGGCACATGACTGGCGACAAATCAAAGTTTCTTAGCCTAGAGAAATACAAAGGTGGCAGGGTCACAATGGGCAACAACGATATGTTATATGTTGAAAATCTGCACCATAATCTGATTTCAATTAGCCAGTGATCGATTGGAAAATTTTTAAAAATCTTCATTTTATGCCAAGAACACTATACACATGGGTATACTTCTTTATCTCACTACTTCTAGACCGGACATTATGTTCTCCTTTTGTTTATGTGCATGGTTTCAGTCAAATTTAAAGGAATCTCATTTAAAAGCTATAAAAAGGATTACAAGGTATCTGTTGCACACCTCATGTTTTCGTCTATGGTATCCAACTAATGATAAATTTAAGTTAAAAAGGTATTCATATGTAGATTATGCTGGTATTCTAGTTGATAGAAAAAGTACTAGTGGAACGTATTTTATGTTGAGACATTCGTTAGTTTTATCGCATTTCCAATGAAAATATCTGCATAAATTTGATTTCAACTCATTTTCGATTGGCAGTCGTTTTTACAAAACCCCTTCCAAAAAATGTTTTTGTTGACTTCGTCTCAGTTTAGGCATTTTGGAAGTGCGATTTTATTTGATTTTAAGTGTCTATGTTAACTAATCCGACTCCCTGGTGATTATCGAAAAGATAAATAGTAGCTAAAAAAAGTAATGAGTGTTGATCTTAATCATACATTATGTCTTGAGAGAGTATATTTAAAAATTTCTTTAAAAATTTAAACAAAATTTGTAATAACTTTCGTTGGTAAAAATTCCATGACCATCTCTATTTCTATCATATTTCTACGACAATCACTCATCAAAATCTAATATAGTATGTCAAAGTGTGGTATTTAAATGGAAAATTATTCTTTTTTTAATTTAGTTGGTAATAAGAACATCCAAAGTACTCACTCTCGTTTAAAAGTCCTCATGGTTATGCATGGGTGAACTACTTGGAATCTTTGATTATGTGCTTTCATGCTCATTTAAAAGTCCTCATGGTTATGCATGTATGGAACGCATATCAAAATTGGTTGAAATGGGAGAGTTGATTCTAACCCCATTTAAAAGTCTTCACGGTTATGCGAGGTCAGAAGATGCATGAAATTCATTTTTTTTAATAAAAATAAGGAATACTACTAATTTCATTTAAAAGTCCTAATGGTTATGCATGGTTAGTAAGTATTTAAAAAATTTCCTATCATAAATATACCACAAATGAACACGACTATATGGTTTTCTATGCTGACATCACCCCTATCATCTAAAGAGTAATATGCATCTAACAGAGTATTTATGATTTTTGTTTGATTTTTCATTGAAATTTAATATTTATACTTGATTAGGTATTAATGTTGTATTAATGTCTATCAATTTATCACTATTTTCTAACACCGTTACTCTTTGGCTGATAACAAAAGCGGGGGAGAGAAGTTAAGATTTTGACAAATAAGTTCAAATTTTTTATTTGCATATTCTCATCTAGGTTCATTGCATTTCTTTTTTTTTTTTTACTTGCATATTTTTTTTTATTTTCATTCATATGTGAAGTGGGAGCTTTGTTGTAAGGGGTATTCAAATGGGGGAGAAAATAGGATTCATCAAGGCCAAATACATATCATAGAGTCAATATCTTAATATATGTTGGTTATCATCAAAAGGGTGAGATTGTAGAATACAATAGCCTATGATTTTTGCTTAATGATAATAAACATATATATATATATATTTGTTTAAATGTATTTTTTATTGTACTATTTTATTTTTCCACATAATTAAATAAATATTTGTCGAATAAAGTAAATAACTCAGAATTCATATTTAAACAAATATTTCATTCAAACAAATTTTTATTACAAATTCAAATAGTATAAATTTGAGCTCTCACTACATTTACGCATTTTCAATTATAACTACATTTACAACATAACTTTCACTTTACAGCTTTACATACATATTTCACCTACTACATATTCACTCATCACACGTATTTGATCTTCTACTCTATTCTAGCCTTTATCCAGCATCTGAACTATCTGTAAAATCAACACTGACGTAGTAAAATTGAAAAATATTTTACAGTGCACAATAAAGTGTGTGTTTTGGAAATAGTATTTGCCTCAGTTATTTGGATTGTTGATTGTCATTTTTGTTAATTCATCTTACACGAATGACTTGTGACATGCACAGTGTATCACCATACATGCCACATGGTCAAGCACATCGATATGCACTTACTTGTTAAAATTGCAGGGACAGATGAGCATAAGGTCAAACGCAAGCAAAAAATGGATTCAACTCAAGTGCAAATGCAACACACTTTTAGACTATCATGACACATGTGTACAAACCAACTAAACACAGTCTCAACCAAATAGTCAAGAACAGATCCAAGAATATCAGTGCAGGCAAACAAATACCAAAGAATAGTAGAAAAGTACATTGAAGTGGAACCAGACTCAACCAACATACAACATGCATTCAGGCACAAGAATAACTTGAAGCAAAACATACAACAAAGTGGTGCACCAGACATGTATACAATGGACCAGAATCAAATCAAGTAAGAGCCTGCATATACATGTATATGTGTACACATATGTCTCGAGAACCAAGTGCAGACTCCAAATGACTCCAAGTTCAATGTGTAAAACACCAAGTTCAAACCAGTTCAAGCGAATGCATGAAGACTCCAAACGAAACCAGACTGCTATTTTTTTAAGGCAAGAAAAAGCAGCATGAATGCAAATGGGCTAACATACTTCAATGCATATGTGCATGAGTGCAAAGCACAATGAAATCAGATTCAAAAGTAACCAGAACCAGACCGCAATGCACTGATACATATGCAACCAGATGAATATGACAACGGCCTCAACCAAAACAGTGCAGACCACAAAGCAGCCTCAACCAGACAATAGATCAAGTGCAACAATGCCTCGAAATAAACCAGACCAGACACAACGCAACATCAAAACCAACAGATCAGTACAACTAGACCAAACTTCAAGTGAAACAAGACCACCAGACCTGAATTCATAAATGCACACATGATAACAGCCTCAACCAAAAAAAAAAAAAAGGCCTCAACATAATGCACATGTGAAGATCAAAACTAATAGACAACAACTCAACATCACATCATGACAACATACAAAAATGGGTCAACATGAAGTTCAAATATACCAAAACATGTATGAATTGGAGCATGTATGCATATATGCACATATATGTATACACATATCAGTTCAGATTTCTAGTACAAGACAATGCAGCCGTGGGTCATACATTTGAACAAGTCAAGAGAATTCAATCAAAATTCAGCAGAAACATATTCTGGAAGGAGTATACAAAATCGCAGAAGGCATCACAATGAACAAGTTAGAGTGTCAAGTTTATCTCAAACTGTAAGCAACCAATGAACAAGTCATTGGAGAAAAGAACAAAACCGACTCAACTACGTTTAAGCAAATTTGAATTCATGGAGCAACGTGTATCAACTAATGAACAAGTCAGAATCATCACATTCGTTTGATCAAAAATCAACACAAGTGCTAAAATCAAATATACGAAACGAAAATATAGGGTTTTCATGCCTATAAATAAACCCATCTCATCATCGGCACAAAGCATCGAGTTCGAGTTCATGCAAATCAACAGAGAAATAAAGTAAAAAATCATATACCAATTTTATTCCATTTGAACATGACCTTGAAGCGGCTATAAAGAAAATCGAAGAACAAAGATCAAAGAAGCAGCAATGTAAATTGAGAAATGAAAGGCAATCAATTTGAACTCCAAGCGGTGGATTGGAGTAAATCAACGAAACCCTAATTTTTGAAGAGGAAAAAAGGAATCAACTGAAGATTTTACAAAAGGGGAAGACAGTGTTCACTTTAATTACTTAATACTTAGGCCGGTTCATTTCTATTGGGCTTAAAAATATAAATGGGGTTTTGTTTGTTTTTTATTTGTATATTTCTTTTTTAAAACTTTGCAAACTCTAGATTAACTAGGTTGCGATCTATAGTTTTGTAATTCGAGAATTCGCAACTCAATGGTTGAGTTATGCTAGAGTTTTGAGCTTAGAGTAAGGTTAATCAAGTTAGCGGGTATCGCAACTTTACATGTGTTTGTAAGCGTCTAATTACTTAATTTTTAGAAGAAACCTTGGGGCAGCACGTAGGTAGGTTTTTGCTAAAGATGGGTAAAACTGTGTATGATCTTTTCTGCGTTGCTTTCTGCTTTTGTTTTTAATTTTATTTCTGATTAATTCTTAGCATCACCCTATTCACCCCTCACCCTCTACGGTGAAGACGATCTTACAGTATTTTGGCTTCTGCTTAGATGGTTTAAGGCCCATCATTAGGGCTACTAAATTTTGGTTTTGGGAAGTTTTAAAGGTGGCTAAAACGTAGGAAATTGGCTTGGAGATAATGGGTTGAGATCAAGTGAGAATTGGTAAAAAGCTTTTCCTCGTTTCTCTCTAATACAACTATATATGTGTGTGTGTGTGTGTGTGTGTGTACATATATATAACGACTAACCTTTTTGGCCGCCATTACCTTCTACGTTGCAGGTTAAAACATAGCTCTCAATCCACTCCAAAATTCTCAAATATATTTCAAACTAAAATAATACCATTCGATAGTTAGAGGTCGGTGATTCCGGACTTGCAATTTGACGAATCAAGAATAGTAAAAGGAAAGGAAGTCATTGCTTCAACATGGATTCAAAGACATCATTAAATTGTTAATTTTAATTCATATTACAGTAATTAAATCATATTCTATAATCCTATAATGAGCAATTTCATATCTGTTTAAATATATTGCTACTATATGTTTAGTTATGCGAGTTTTTTGTAAGTAGATGTAGTTGTCACAAATAAGTCTGGTTATGTATATAATTTGTTTGTTATGCTATTTGATTTATGTATAGACAAATGTTGTTTACTATACAAAATCATTTTTGTCATTAATAATAGTTTTATATATATTTATTAATAAATTCATTTACATTTTTAGTGTATATTTCTCTCTCATAATAACATATATGCATATATAAGATATATATATGATTTCAAAATGTTGATACATTTGTTTATATATAATATGAATTCACAAATTTTAAAATTAATTATCATACATATGTTCATATTTTTAAATTAACATTTGTTGAATTTTTGAATTGTTTATTATATGTAAAATAATTATTACATTAAAATTTCAATTTTATATTTTTTCAAAATATTATCATTTTAGAAACATATAAAAAATTTAGGAATTTTTCGTTAAAGTTTATTATTTTTAATAATTAATATTATTTTGGAAAAACTATTTATGATATATTAAAAATAATAATTTAATTGAAAATTTCTTAAATTTTTTTTGTAACCTTTCATTCATGATCCTAGAATTTCTAAAATTTTAAAATTTTAATAATATATTATTTTATATTAAATAATTATCGCCGAAATCAATGTATTTGTTTTAAAAAATAATATTTCAACTTTGAAAAATCTCGAGATATTTTCTAAGCTCTATTTTATGATCCTAGATTTTTTAAAACTGTAAAATTTAAATATTCATCAATAGATTATTTTATTTTAATTATTTATGGATGAAAACATTATTTTATTCATAATATATACAAATTAAAATACTAGAATTATTATGTTTGCAAAATTAAGTTAATTTTGAATTATACATAATTTTTAATAATTGTTCTCTCTCTTTTTATATATAATTTTGAATTATAAATAATGTTTTATTATGGCGGACAATGCAGATACTGTGGAAATCCCACAAAAGCAACTTATCGCCGTGGACAACGAAGCAGACGACATGGGTTGGATAGAGGTGAGACATAAAAATAAAAGCTGTAATCAAATCAGGGATTGATAGCAGTATCCTAGGGTTATATCAATTGCGGGAGAATTCCATAGGGCTTCAGATCTGGTGGGGCCGAGACCTAAAAACTTAAATAAGACACCAGATCTTGTGGGTCCTACTGCAAAGAAGCCAGAAATCAGGAGAGGAATTAGAACGTGGGCTGATGCTATTGCAGGAAACACACGCATAGATGGTAGGGTCAATAAATATGACTTTAAGGAAGATGAGGAAGGTGCTTATGCTGATTTGGACGAAGAAGTCTTCAATACTGCAAAAAGTATGTGGGGTACTTCTACATACATGTATGTTGCTGGTAAGAAGCCATATTATATCCATCTTAATGCATACATCAAAAGAGAATGGAAACCCTATGGAAAACGGGATGTTTTCCCTAGGGAAAATGGTTTTTATTAATTTAAATTCAGTAATAAAACAGTTGTAAGAAAGTCTTAGATGGGGGTCCATGGTTTATAGACAGCAAACTTATTTTCACTAAAAAATGGGAACCTAATCTAAGACTTGAGAGGGATATGCCAGAATCACACCCAGTTTGGGTGAAATTGAAGAACTTGGATTTATCTCTGTGGAATGCACACGAGATCAGTAAAATTGCGAGTTTAATCGGTAATCCCCTAGACATGGATGACTACACTAGACATGTTAAAAGATTAAACTATGCTAGAGTCCTTGCAGAAATTAAAGCAAGTGACAGTATCAAAAAGCAGGTGAGAGCTAAAGATAGACATGGAAATATCTACATTCAGGAAATATAATATGAGCATATCCCACCTATATGCACTAACTGCAATTGCTTTGGTCATACATTGGACCAATGTGAAACTATGTCACCCCCCATTAAACAATTATGGAGACAAAAAAAAAACAACTAATCAAACTGTTCTTCTACAACAAAATATGACACAATCTGACCCTACCAAAATAAATACAAACATATACATTGAACAAGAAAACTCGAAAATCACATGCCAGGAGGATAATAAAGATGGGCCAGAGGAGACACTCTAGAATGCAGGTCATTCATTGAATACAGAGGAGGAGGAAAATGCATACCCGTAGCTTGGAAGATAGCTCAGCAAGGAATTCATCTGTAACAATAGAAGAAGAAGAAGAAGAGATCAATAATGTTGTTCTTAACAATATGGAATCTGGATCTGAATCAGAGGAGGATAACAAAATAAATACACAAAGTCCAACCAAAAATATGCAAAATAATTTAAGAAATTAGAGGTAAAAGACAAGGCAAGCTCAAGTCGCGAGGTGTCTCCTATGAAATTGAGGAGTCGACCTCCTATATCGAAATGTCCATAATTAGTTGGAACGTAAGAGGTCTGAACAGTGAAACAAGGCGTTTAGACCTCTTAAAACTTAGGAGAAAGCATTTTCCTTCTATGCTGAGTATCTTGGAAAATAAATTTAATGAGGACAATCTTAATTTCTTTACTGATTCACTAGAATCTCAGTGGGATTTTATTCATAATAATGATGTTGGTGGCAAAGGTCGAATAATCCTTTTATGGAACAAAAAAATTATGGAATGTCAAACCTATGGCCAAGGATGATCGATAACTAACTGTCAATGCTACTAATTTAGGGGGTCTCAATCTTACTTTAAGCTGTGTCTATGCAAGTAGCCTAGCATCTCACCGTACTCATCTCTGGAAAACCATCACAGACATTAGTAGCAAGATAACGAGCCTTGGATTGTCATGGGAGATTTTAATGCTGTACTTAAAGCAGAGGAGAAAAAAGGGGGGCTCACCATAAGAGCTTCCCAGTTGGAAGAATTCAATAACTGCATCACTGGAGCTGGATTGTTGGAACCTATCCATTATAGGCTGAAATATACATGGAGAAGTGGGGAATGTAAGAAAATATCTTGTAAACTTGATAGAGCACTAGTGAACGTAGCATGCATAAATAAACTTTCTTACATTAGAGTGAATATTCTACCCCCTTCAACCTATGATCACTGTCCCATACTCGTAATCTTAAAAGAGAAGAACTTGCATGAGAAAGGAAAACCATTCAGATATTCCAACCAATGGCATGAATTAGAAGGGTACACAAAGGCCATTCATATTAATGATATCCCTCGGGAAGAGGGAATAAAATGTTACAAACTCATTCAACTCCTCAAGACTGTTAAGATCCAAGTAAAGAATGGAACAAAAATAGAATTAAAAATGATGATCAGATCAATAATCTCCAGGCAAGATGTGAAGAATTACTATCACTAATTGATAATGGTGAGTCTACTGATGAAACGTGGAAGCTATACTACCAATACCAAAGAAGTCTAAAAGAAGCTCTTAGAATAAAAGCCATTGAATTTAGACAGAAAGCTACGGAAAAGTGGCTAACTGATGGGGATGAATATACTAAATTTTTCTACACTAAAATGGCAGTCAGGCAGAATTCTAATAATAATTATCATCTAATTGACCAAGATGGTAATGAATGTGTTAACAGCTCTGTGATTGAAGAACAGGCTATATAATATTATTATGATATGTTTAATGGAGAAGTAAATAACATCATACCAGAGAACCAGAGCAGAAGGATGATAAATTCCACAGGGAAAAGGCTGTTGACCAAGAATATCACCATGAAAGAGGTGTGGGAATCCTTGCAGTCCACACATATTGACTCCAGCATAGGGCCCGATGGTCTGGGATCCAAATTCTTCCTCCTCCACTGGGAAGACCTGAAAGAAGAGATTCTATCAACAATGCAGGATATTTTACAAAGTGGAAAATTTGTTAAAGAAATCAATCACACATTTATATGTCTTATTCCTAAGAAGGATAACCCATCAAAAATTGAAGACTATTTCCCTATAGCTTGCTGGAATGTGATATACAAAATTTCTAAGTAAGATTTTATGCAACAGAACGAAACTCATTTTACCTGACCTTATTTCAGAAAGTCAAAATGCGTTCATCAAAGGCAGAAGCATTTCTGAAAACTCATTGATGGCACATGAACTGATTAGAAACTTCAACAAACCAGGTGCAGATATATTCTACCTTAAAGCGGATCTTCATAAAGCATATGATAAAATAAATAGAAATTTTATCATTCATATGCTAAAGGTTATGGGATTTCCCTCAAAATTTGTGAATGTAATAAAAGAATGCATATCTACTCCAACCTTTTCAATCTTGATTAATGGAGTACCAAAAAGTTTCATAGGTTCCAACAGAGGTATCAGGCAGGGTGACCCTCTTTCTCCTTACTTGTTTGCCATTGCCATGGAATATTTCTCATTACAAATGGAGTTGGCAACACACAACAAGCTAATTCAGCCTATATACAATTTTCAGTGTATAGTGACCCACTTACTATATGTAGATGACATGCTCATACGTATAAAACCAGCTACACATCGGCTAGTGCTATAAAAGATATTTTCTGCAATCTAGAGAGATACACAGGGCTTAAAATGAATGAGAAAAAAAACCAAATGTTACTTCAATAAAACATGCAACAGGAGAAGTGAAATTTTGGATCACTTAAAAGTGAAAGGAGGAGTACTCCTTATTAAATATTTAGGTGTTCCTCTATCTTCCAACAAGATAACTGACAGAGAATGCACAGTTTTGATCTCTTCGATAAGGGACATATTACACGGATGGAGTTCCAGACTCTTATCACTAGCAGGCAGAATTGAACTGGTGCAAACGGTTATTCACCCCAAAATTAATTTCTGGCTACAAACTTTTCAATTACCAGATGCCTCAATACAGAAAATAGAAAAGGTCTGTGCAGATTTTATTTGGAAAGGAGGCATGCATAAAATTAAATTTGAGAACCTATGTAGACCTAAAGAGGAAGGTGGTGTGGGACTTAGAAGACTTAAAGACATGAGGCTATTTATACTTTGAAACAAGCTTGGAGAATCATTGAAGGAAAAGGCCTATGGGGTAACTGGATAAGGAGAAGGTACATTAATGGTAATTTCTGGTGCATGCACATAGACAACAATGCTTCTACAAACTGGAAAGCTATCATGAGAATAAGGAAAACACTTGCTCTATGTAGTGTAAAAGAAATAGCCACAGGTAGAGAAACTGATCTGTGGAAAGACCCTTGGATAATAGGTGAATCCTTGATTAATATACTAGGACTTAATACCTTTTCCGACTATGGGTGTCCAGACAAAAAGTGACAGATATTATTAACAATAATGAATGGAATTGCTCACTTCTGCCAGTAAATCAAGACATCAAAGAAAAAATTCAATTTATGCCAATATTTAGCGGTCGAGAAAATGATATTTGGGTATGGAAGCCTACAGGGAAGGAATTTACTACTAAATCAGCTTGGGAAGAGATAAGGCACCGAGACAATAAAGTTGAATGGAGCAAAATCTTCTGGAATCATGCCAATAGCCCTAAAATGGCATTTACGCCTTATAAAGCAATTTTCAAAAGACTGCCAACAAAAGATAGACTCATGAAATGGAGGATTCTAACAGAGAATAAATGTGAACTATGCAACCAGGAAGAAGAAACACATGAACACCTTTTCTTTGCCTGCAAATTCTCGAATGAAGTGTGGAAACTGTGTAAAATTCAAACAAATTTGTCAAAGAAAACAAGTTCTTTAGAGGAAGAAATCAGTCACCTGGTTCAGAGGGGGCACGGAGTAGACGAGAAAACCAAATTGGCCAGCATTGCTATCACTGTTACCGTTTGGAGCGTGTGGAAGGAATGAAATCGTCGTTTGTTTCAGAAAAAACAACGAAATAGCACAGAGATCAGTAAACTTGCTATATACGAAATGCGATTGGTAAGGAAAAGGATCAAAAATTGGGCTTTTACCTCAAAGGAACTAGACGGAGCTCGTATTATAGAAGCGGATCAGAACTGTTCATCGGCTGAAATCCCAAGTACAGGCTGCGGCCGCCATGAAATTGAAGACGAAGTAGAAGCAGCTGTCTTTTGTTTTTTTTTTTAATTTTGGAAACTTCGAGTTGTTTGATTATTCTGTGGCTCTCTATAGTATGCAACCCTTGTGTTTTTTGTACTAGGGTTTGTGCTGGGCTTTAAGTTTAGGCTGTAATGCCTTTAATAGAAATCTTACCCATTTTCAAAAAAAAATGTTTTATGTTCATGTATTATATAGAATATATTTATATGTATGTGTGTGTTTGTGTGTGTGTGGGTGTGTGTATTTTGTAACACATATACATACACATATTTGGACAACATAAATGACATGCAAAAATGAGCTAATATGTCTTTTACGATGTAAATCCCAACATCTACATATGGGCATATTATACCTTTTACGGATTATTATGTTACACATGTACTCACACATATATGTATATGATACATTTATGTATAAAATAAATCAAATAAAATTAATTTCATATCTTAATATATTTGAATTTAAATAAAACAAATGATTTTATTTAAATGAATTTTAGAAATGTTCTAATTCAGTTAGACTTCATAGACTGAATAAAGATTCAATGGGGTAATTTTTTTGAAATTCACCCATAACTTTCGCTGTGGGCTGGTCCAGTTCCAACAATGTATCAAAGCAAATAGCTTATGTAGTATAAATTAGTCATATTAAGACTAACTAATTAAGCTTGCCCACCTAGTATGGTGTTTAGAAAGGTAATGTTTAGGATTGGAATTGGGTAATTAAGTACTCTGTCTTACCTGGTTATCAGCCTGGCTCGAAAAGTGAAGTGAGCCCATAGGTTGCTCCTAGTAGAAAAGGCTTAACTTAATTTGGGCGTTGGGATAATTTTCAAAATCGTTTTGATAATTTATGTTAAAGATTTTAAATTTAATAGTTAAATTTAAAATAAAACATGTTTATTATAAAAAAAATTATATTACTACATAAGTTTTCAAAATGTTTGAAGGGATAATGATATTTTCAAAATGTTTGAAAATATTTATATAATAATTTCAAATTTCAAATTTATTAATAAGGTTAATCATATAAATTAATAAATATGTTAATTAAACAATGCATATATGCATGTATTATATATGTTGATATATGTTATGTTGATTCAAAATGTTTAAGATAACATTAGTATACATATATGTATACAAGATAAATTTTGAAATTAATGAATTTTAATCAAAACTGTTTAATTTAATAAATTAATTGAAGGCCAATTAATTAAACAATACACATATATATAATATATGTGTGTTATGCTATAAAGGTACAGTATACAATATGAATGTTATAATAGATATATATCCAATATAAAAGTTATGTTGGAATACTAATTTAAAATTAATTAAAGAGTTAATTGATTGAAATTAATTAGATATGATTTAATTAATGGTATATACGTAAGACTATCATATAAGTAATGTGAAATATAAAAATTATAACAATAAAACTTATATGATATCTGTATAAACTAAATGTGGGACATTAAATAAACTCAAATAGACTTGAGAAATAAACACATATGTAAATGTACATATACCGTGATTTTGGATGTGTCTGACACTTGAATCGCTGGGATATTTCATAAGAAATATATTATTCTATAAGTCGATATATGTATTGAAGATTATGAATCTTCAATATAATGTTGTTCTCTACCATGCACACACACACACACTAATAAATTACTTACATACTCCTTAGTTGTTGAGCAAACTCAAGCTACAGATACTATGCGTGGTGTTATTAATATATTGAACAAATGACGTAAGATAACTATATGTATTTGTTGAGCAAACCCAAGGTACATATACTATACGTAGGCCATCATGATATGGTAGGTAGGAGTGAATAATCTCTTTTGATTAATTGAAAAACTCAAGGTCGAAATGAGATTAAAACAAGGAAAAATTGGTTAGGAGTTGTGTGTGATACAACCGATATGAAGGTATCCATCGTTTGTGGGGCTATAATTTGTTGAGAAATCTCAAGGTCAGAATACCAAACTAACGAGTCCTAACACCCACTAGTGAAGTTGTAAGACTTCTATGTTCATCTTAGGGTTTGGAGAAAATAAAAGACTAGTGGGATCCTTATTAGAAAAATAAAATGGTAACATTTAACCTTTCTAATATTGTAAGAACATATGTTATATAATGTTATAATATTCTACAATGACAAATTTTTACATTTAATATGATTGATAAAACATTTGTCAATTAACATATATAAACAAACTAAATTGAAAGTTGACAAATAAAAATATAACATATACTTACTAATAATTCTAGTTGCATGTTATATAATGTTTCTATACCCATGCAAGTGTCTAATTTCAACTACTTAATATATTCGTAAGTTGGTCATTTATATATCTATTTGGTTTAGACCGTGTATTGCATTTTATGAGTTTTTGAACTCTAAATGCAATTCAAGACTATGGATATTTGATCCATGTACTTTCACATGTAAATGTCATATGGTGAACAGTCATAGTTTGTGGGGTACAATATTTCCAAGAAGTTAGTTCATTCGAAGTAAGCCAATAAACGGTATTTTAAGATCATGTATTCAACTTGAATGATTTCAAAAGGATCATATTGTGTTAATGTAACACAAGACCATAAACTACGAGATACATCTAAGAACTCGATCATTGAAATGTCATCTTGATCGGTTTACATAAAGTGCAACATATTTGATGTCTTAAATGTTAACAATAATCGAATGCGCTTTTGTAAAGGTTTGTTATGATACTGTAGTAAAGTTTTCTTTCGAATAGTTTGACCATTTAAAAGAAAAACGAATGTATAAGAATAGGTGTAATTTATGGTAAAGTTGGAACAAAGAGAATGAACAGTTACTTCTGCTTCATAGAGAAACATTAGAAACAAGAATTGTAATACTAATTGATACTTAATATAAGAATATGAAATATGAATTTTATTCCGAAATGTATTTTCATATAGAAAATTGTTTTCTATAATACTTATTTCTTTGAGTTCAAGATATTTAATCAAAGAACTCTCCATTGTAAACTAGTTGCAACATAAGAAATAAGTAAACAATATTATCAATATTAAGTGAATGGTGGACCTCTAAATTTAGTGCGTTATTATAGTAATGGCAGAAATAGTGGGAGCATGTCATATAGCATCGAATGATTGCACCAAATTACGGAAAAAAAATTGTAAAATATAACGAACATTATTTTTGAAATAATGTTTATTTTTGGAATTGACTAAAAAATAGAAGTAACCATATTTCAATATGAGTATTACGAATATTCATTATGAAATAGAACTATATTATGGAATTTGTTTTCATAGTAAAAGTGACGCAACAAAAATACATATTTATTCAATATTATTTACAGTTGTTTTGGAATTATAGATTAAGCCGTAGTTTTGTAAAATAATTTTACTATATGATTATGAATCATGTGATACAGGTTAATTATATCTCAAACAATTAATGGCTATGCACCCATTCAGTGGGAGCATCATAAGAGTTGATGAATTCCTTGAATTAGTACATATTGATGTATGCAATCGCAAGTCTATTAATACCAAAAGGGTTCCACATACTTTGTTGCATTCATCTACGATTTATTAACAACTTGAAATAGAATAAAATGCTTTGATCTGGTCGAATAAGTGAGTATACTGGAAAGAGTTCCAAATGTACTTAAAATGAATATAGATTCAATCTTAAAAGTCACTTCTCTGTGTGATACATAATGATGCATCGATAAGAAGTAATCAGACATTGATTGGCAATTTACGATTAATTGTGAGTGAAGTTGAGTTAGTTTCTTTCTATAAGGTCATATACTTAAGAGTAGTACACAAGATGATATTATTTCATCTAAACAACTTTTTACAAAATCATATAAGATAAGGGCTTGTAAGAAATCCCAACATAACCTAGGCCAAGGAGTTGGAAGGTTGTGCGCATCGATTGCACGTAATAATTGTTCATGAGGAATGTTGTATGTATCTCCAAAAAGTTTTTTGGAAAGGTCTTTCATCAAATGACATATTTATGTTTTGAACATAATTTTTGTAAATAAAAATAAGTCTTATGATAAAAAGCTTCATAATCCTTTTATGAATCCCAATTCTATTTGCACTAAGAAACAGTTGTTGTTTCAAGATATATCAACTTCGTTGTGAATGAATTTCTTTGAGAAAATTTTGGTAGTTAAATGGAATTGGATCTGATCCATAGATAGAAATGATTATATGAGATGAAGTGAAATTAAGTAACCTAAATGAACACGAAGCATTAGAATGTCTAATAAGTTTTCTCGTACATCGACGAGAAACTATGAGTTTCTTGTTAATTTCGAAAATATACATTACATTCGACTGTTCAATTAAACCATTAAGATTGGTGATTCTAAATGGTATGATGCGTAGATCTGAAAGAATTCCAAATACGCTATCAAAAAAATGATTTTGGTGGTCATAACCAAAAAGATGTGATCCATCGGTCGAGATTGTGTCTTTATTGGAAACATTAATGTGGTTGGAATTAAATGAGCAACGTTGATAAGAATAATACCGCAAATTTCAATTGTTGAAATTAGCATAACATGTTCAGTATTCAACGTGCTCAAGTTAATTCAGATTTACTCACAAACTTATTGCTCAATAAGACTTAATGTTTTGTACTTATGTATTGAAACGGAAAATTCTAAATAATGATTTAGAGTAATCCTTTTACACATAGTACCAAAATGCCACAAAGTCAGTGGGAGCGATATTGGGTTTATGAGTCTTTGGATATGATCCAAGAAATGATACAAATATATCATTTTATAAGCATCAAGATTGAATAAGTATTTTGATAGAAATATGAAAATGTTTGATTTTCAATCAAAGTGCAGAGGAAGCGTGTGTTTATAAGAAAAAAACGTTAAAAGGTACATTGATGTTTCTAAACTATAAGTAAACAACACGTTGTTGATTTTAACAATATGCTTGTATTATAATCAACTTTTTTTATTTTAATACTCAATTATGGATTGTAAATGATATCTTTTATGGTGAGTATAAAAGATATAGGAATTGTTCCAAAATGGTACACAAGAGAACCCTATTAAAAAGAGAACATGTAAGCTGGATTCCCTATGCATTCGCAATAGGAATTATCATATAGGTTATGTTGTGTATGATATTGTGTTTTGTTTATATATTTGATACATGGAGAAAATATAAAATCCAAATTGATATTACTATATGGTTGTTTAAGATGTTCTCGCGTATTTATGAAATACTAGAGAATTGTTTATAAAAACAACAAACTCATTATGATGGAACGTTTGGACACAAACTTTTATAAGTGATATTGAGTATAACATGTCAATGATAAAATTCAAGTTAAAATCTTTAATTTGAAAATGTTTAAAAATAAAAGTGATTGTGGTCGATTCAATGAAATGTTGAGAATATTAACTTGGATAGCGCTATAATAAATCAATGTATATAGATATAAATCCACAAAGTTATAATTGAGCCAAAGGTGATTCCAAATGTTGAGAATCCCATGATATTGTTATAAGATAAGGATGTTATGAAACTGGTCATGATAGAACTTAAAGCTCATCGAAAGACATACTTTGAATCTTTCCACATGATAAAGGAAGTTTATCAGTGTTGGAGAGAGTTAATCGACAAAGTAGATAATTAAAACATAATAGCATACCCATTCACTAAGGGACTGACTTAATTGTTTTTGGGAAAACCTATTGGAGAAGTTGGAATTAGATTCCATAATTAACCCCAAATGCAAGTGGGAGATTGATAACTCGTTGACCAATCTTGTTCGAAATAAAAGGTAATTTCTTCCTTTTATATACTTGATATAATGTGATTATATTAATGAATTAACTTAATAAAAGTATATTTAGTAGAAAAATCCATAAATGGTATATTTTGTGATAGCAGCTACAAAGTGTTGTAACCGTGAATAATTTATCACAACAAAACAAATATAACATTTTAAATGTTCCTGGTCAAGATGCATCAAGACTGGATATCGATGTATCCATTGAGACTGAAGTACGTAATACTCTCCAAATGTTGGGCAGAGTATTACTCATGACTGTTGGATGCACCTAGGGTTTACATACTAATAGTTATTGATTAATTATGGAACGACTCACTCGATAGTTTTCTGTTGGTTAATATAACTATGGTCAAACTGAAAATATCGATGTGACTGATTTACACATTTCTCTCGACTTGAGAGTACTTTGGATTTTCAATATGAAAGCTCCGCTTTGATTATAGCCAAATCATGACATGGTGTCCATCGAGTGACTATAGTTGGGTCGAGTGGAAGTATTGGAAGTGAAGCACTATTCAAGAGAGGATTCGTCTCCCCAATTATATGCGGTTAGTATCACAGTCAACTCAAGTCAACTCAAAGTCAAAGTCTCTGCCAAAGCATTTCGGTTAACAATAATTTTTATTATTGAACCAAGGAATTTGTATTTGGACTATAAAGTTGAATGTAGATGAGGTTTGAATTTTGGCCATTACTAAATTCCATAAGTCCAAAGCGATATAGTTTTGATGAAGAGAATTGGTCTAAACAAATATCACAACCGGGTAACACTTATTTAACTAAAATCGTATTTTACCGAAAATGAGTAAGCGATAAATTTGGACATAATGTCACACCACCTGCTTAGTGCTGTGTGAACATTAACATTAGAATAGTTTATGTAAATCGTTGACCAAATTTACACCCAAGAGTTACACAGCCGAAATGAAGAATTCCTTTAAGACCGAAAGATTTATTTAGTTTATAATTGTTGCAAGTTAATTAAATTAATTAATATTTATGAAATATTAATTATAAAATTTAAATATGATTTGAGAAATAAATAAGGTTATATATGTTTATAGCAGTTATAAATGTATTGATCGATATACAATATCGACAAGCGATTAAATTAGATTTAATTGCATAGTATTTTGGCTTGGGCTTAGATGGGTTTATGGCCCATCATTAGGGCTGTAAAATTTCGATTTTGGGAAGGTCTAGGGGTGGTTAAAACATGGAGAATTGTCTTGGAGATAATGGGTTAAGATCATCTGAAAATGGGTAAAAAGATTTTCCTCATTTCACTCTAATACAACCCTATATGTATATGTATGTGTGTGTGTGTATTTATATATATATATGTATATGTATATGTATGTATGTATGTATATATCTTTAAAAATAATGACTAACTTTTTTGGCGGCACTTACATTTTTTAATTGCTGGTTAAAACAATCTCTCAATCCACTCCAAAATTCTCAAATATATTTCAAACTAAAATAATACTATTCGATAGTTAGAGGTCAGTGATTTTGGATTAGCAATCTGACGAATCAAGAACAGTAAAAAGAAGGGAAGTCATTGCTTCAACATGGATTCAAAGGCATCATTAAATTGGTAATTTTAATTCATGTTATAGTAGTTAAATTATATTCTATGGTCGTATAATGAGCAATTTCAAATCTGTTTAAATATATTGCTACAATATGTTTGGTTAGGTAAGATTTTTATAAGCAGATGTAGTTGCCATAAATAAGTTTGGTTATGTGCATAATTTGTTTGTCATACTATTTGATTTATGTATAGACAAATTATACTTACTGTAAAAAATCAATTTTTATCACTAATAATTGTTTCATATATATTTATTAATAAATTCATATACACATTTTAGTGTATATTTCTGTCTCATAATAGCATATATAAGATATATATATATATATATATATATAAATAAATTTTAGTATTGTTATTTATATATAATATAAAGTTAAAAATTCAAAAATTAATTACCATACACATATTCATATTTTTAAATTAACATTTATTGAATTTTTGAATTGTTTATTGCATATAAATTAATTATTACATTAAAAATTCAATTTTATATTTTTGAAAAATATTATACCATTCTAGAAACATATAAAAAATAGGAATATTTCAACAAAGTTTACTATTTTTAATAATTAATATTTTTAGAAAAAATTGTTTATGATTTATTAAAAATAAGAATTTAATTGAAAAATTATTCAAAATTTTTATAACCTTTCATTCATGATCCTAGAAATTTTGAAATTTTGAATTTTAATAATGTATTATTTTATATTAAATAATTATTGTCGAAATCAATGTATTTCTTTTTCAAAATAATATTTCAACTTTGAAAAATCTCCAGACTTTTTCCAAGCACTATTTTAAGATCCTAAATTTTCAAAAATTATAAAAATTGAATTTTCATCAATAGATTATTTTATATTAATTATTTATGAATGGAAACATTATTTTATTCATAATATATACTAAAATTATTATGTCTGTAAAACTAAGTCAATTTTGAATTATAAACAATTTTTAATAATTTTTCTCTCTCTTTATATATATGTATATATATTTATCTATATACAAATGTTTTATGTTCATATATAATATATAATATATTTATACATGTGTGTGTGTATTTTATAACACATATACATGCACATATCTGGACAACATACATGACATGCAAAATGAGCTAATATGTCTGTTGCTATGTAAATCTAAACATCTACATATGGGCATATTATACCTTTCACGGATTATTATGTTACACACGCACTCACATATACATGTATATGATACGTTTATGTATAAACTAAATCAAATAAAGTTAATTTAATATCTTAATATATTTGACTTTAAATAAAATAAGTGATTTTATTTAAATGAGATTTGGAAATGTTCTAATTCAATTAGACTTCATAAGCCCAATAAAGATCCAATAGGGTAAAATTTTTGAAGTTCACCCATAACTTCCGCTGCGGGCTGGTCCAGTTCCAACACGAAAGGTCAAAGCTTTCGAAGGAGATGAAATTTCATTTTGGTTTTGAAGAAAATACGCCTGCTAGCTTTTGACAAAAGCTTTTGACATTGTCAAATGGTTTAAAAAAAGGTTTAAAAAAAGGTTTCGATTGATTTGCTTTCTTGTTTTAAATAAAACCTTTCGACAAAGTCGAAAGGTTAGCTTTCGATAGGGTCAGAAGCATAGTTGCCGCTTCCAAACATTTCAACCCAGATGGAGTCAAAGGTTTTGTTTCATAAAATTTGTCGCCTCTCTCCATTGATTTCGAATGGTTGGTTCCAACACCAACATTTCACAGTTTTTGAATGGTTTCGAAGGGTTTTGACTTCGAAAGGTTTTGATTTCAAAAGGTTTTGATTTTGAAAGGTTTTGATTTCGAAAGGTTTCGAAGGGGTTACCTTCAATGAATTCAAAAGGTTTTTATTTTTAATGATTTAGAAAGGTTTTTGGTTTAATTGCTTTTAAAAAGTTTATAAACTGTTTTATAAAGGGAGATACCCTAGGCTTACGACAAAATCGAAAGGTGGAACCTTTGACTAGGTCGAAAAGAAACCTTTCGACAAGGTCGAAGGATATAATTTGTGATGCTTTCAAAAGGAAGGCTTCCGAAGGGGCTAACTTTGGATGTTTATTTGCTTTTGAATGAGGCTTCATTCGAAGGGGTTTAAAGGGCTGTTTAGCCATTCTTCCTTAAGTAAAATTTTGCTAATTTGAAGGGGTTACTTCGAAGGGTTATAGCATAAATACTTATCTTTTTTTTGAATATGTAAGGGGAATCCTTATATAGATTGGATGTAAATAAACCTTGGGGACACCCATGTGGGTTTGATGTTTTCGATACATGGTTTGGGGTCACAAATATAAATATGCTTTTGGAAATATATATTGGGTCTGTCAATGTGTTTTTATTTGATTTAACCTAATTGAGGTTAACAATGGGAATAGGTTAAACAGGTGGTATAACTGGGCAAAATAAATAATCATGCGGATCATGAATTTTTTTGCATAATCATGGAGATCATGATATTTTAATTGGCCAAGTGTTGGATTCTTGGTTAACCTAGGAAAACTATGAAATGTGCGGTGGAAAGCCCGCATTAAATTTCTAAAGTAAAGAATGTTTTTTCAAAGGTAGTTACCCTCGGAATTTGGCACCCAAGGGTAGTCATCCTAGAAAAACAGTAGAGTGTGCGGTGAATAGCCCACGCCAACTTTTATAAAACAATGTACGATAGATAATCTGCATTTATTTTGATGAATTTGGGATGGATAGTCCTATTAAAGTTTTGATGCATAGCCATTTTAAAGATTTTAGAGGGGAACTCTAATAAATTGCATTTTGATGGGATATCTAATAAATAGTGGATGGGATATCCAATATACATAATTTATGGTTTTATTTCATATTATGTTAAGACCAATCATTTTTGGTGTAGGGGCGTAGTAAATGGTTTACATGTTTTGTTTTGGACACTAGTGATGGAAAAACCCGTTCCGCTATATGGCGTGGTCTCACTAACTATCTATTTTAGATAAGAGATGATAAGGTATTATTCATACCAGACTTATTGTCTGACTCGAAGTTTGTGTTTCTCCACAAACTCTCGGGTACTCAAAATTAATTTGAGTAGTATGAGAGTGGGAGACTTTCAAGTTTTTGGACGAATGAGCTTCCGAAGATGTGCAGAAGACATTTTTAGCTCTGTAGGAGCTATTTTTGTTTTACGTTACGATGTACTAAGAACTGCAAAGTTTATATTTATTAGTTCTCTAATTATCATAAGGGGACATCTTTATATGTCGCTCTTATCGTATTTTGTACATGTATATGTGATCCGAACGTGGTTAATTTCTGGAATTATGTAATTAAATCTTAAACTATAATTTGCATGAAATGGGAAATTCTGTTTATTGAAAGTTTAAATTTTTTCATATTCATGAGTTCTAGTGTATCAATATTGGCTATGCCGCATTCGATCACCAATAAATAACACCATAGATGATTGCAGCATCAGTAGCAGTGCGTTTTGGACCTCAGAAGGCGGGATGTTACTGGAAACCTCAACCAAATGTAGGTGGTCTTCCCAAGATCCACCAAACTCCAATACACAAGCTCTCAATAAATCTTCGAGTACTTTGTTAACTCTCTCTGTCTGCCCATCTATCTAAGGGTGATACGCAGTACTCCTGTTAAGCTTAGTATCCATCACTTCCTGTAGACTCTTCCAAAATTCACTAGTGTACAATGCATCTCTGTCATTGCCTATACTACTAGGAATTTGATGTAGTCTAACTATGTTCTTTAGGAACAACTTAGTTAAAACAGGTGCCGTTCTGGTTGAATTAATTGGAATGAAATGCGCACTCTTGGTCAATCTCTCCGCTATAACCCATATACTTTCATTACCTCTATTTTACCTTGGCAACCCATCTATAAAATCCATGAATATCAAATCACATTTCCAAACTAGAATCTCTAAAGGTTGAAGCAATCCACTAGGCTTCTGATGTTTAGCTTCCACTCTTTGACAGTTTGCACATTGCCTAACCCACAAGCCAACATCCCTCTTCATGCCTTCCCAATACAAGCTCTTCTTCATATTCTGATACATCTTGGTTCCTTCAAGATGAATCCTAAACTTGGATCGATGACATTCTCTAAGTCCTCCACATTCAGAACACACAACCGTCCCTTCATTCTTAGCCATCCTTTCTGGTTAAGGCTAAAATCCTTTAGATCATAGATCTCAGTTCCAAGCTCCAGTCTTCTGATTCTTTCAGCAAATATAGGATCCTCCTTTTTTTAGAAGCAATTTTCTCAATCAATACTAGTCAAACTTCTAAACAAGACAGCCTGGCGGCACTCTGACTAGAACCAGCAGTTGATCTTAACTGCACATCACAACTGACTAAAGCTTCTAAATCCTTCCACTCCGCTAACATAGCTAACACCCCATTCTGATGTTTCGTGCTAAGAGCATCAACCACTTTATTGCCTTTTCCTAGTATGTATTCTATACCAAAATCATATGCAGCTAAAAACCCCAGCTACCTCTGCTATCTTATATTCAACTCCTTCTGAAAGAATAAATACCTAAAGACTTATGATCGGTATATAACCCAAGTCTCTCCCTCAAGAGATAATGTCTCCAAATCTTCAATGTGAATATCACAGCTGCAAAATACAAATCATGAGTAGGATATCTAGCTTCATGAAGTCTAAGTTGTCCAGATGCACAATGACTTTACCACTTTTCATCAACACTGCTCCTAATCCAGTTCCACATGCATCAGTATACACCACCAATCCTTGATTTCCGTCTGGAACTACTAATATTGGTGCACTGGTCAACAATGTTTTAACTTAATGAATGCATCCTCACATTGGTCGGACCAAACAAACCACACTTCCTTCCTGGTTAGCTTAGTTAAGGGTGCTGCTATCCATGAGAAATCCTTAATGAATCTCCCGTAGTTGCCAGAAAGTCTAAGAAAACTCCCGATCTCAGTCATTGTCTTCGGCCACTTCCAATTATTCACGGCTTCGATCTTATTTGGATCGATTGATAGTCCTTTCTTTGAAACCATGTGACCAAGAAACTTTACCTCTTTCTCCCAGAAATTACAGTTGGTAAACTTTGCTTTTAGCTGATTTTGCCTCAGCGCCTCAAGTACTATTCTAAGATGAACTTCATGCTCTCTCTCATCCTCAGAGTATACTAGAATATCATCTATAAACACTAGTACATACCTATCTAAGTACTCTTGGAAAACTCGGTTAATCAAATCTACAAAGAAAGCAAGTGCATTTGTCAATCCAAATGGCATCACCAACCACTTAAAAGAACCATAGCTAGTCCGAAATGCTGTCAAAGGAATACTGCCCTCCGCCACTCTTAACTGATGGAACCCCGTCGCCAAATCCAGCTGGGAAAACACTATGGCACCACTCAACTGATCAAAAAAATCATCTACTCTTGGCAAAGGGTGCTTATGCTTAATTTTCATTTCGTTTAACTTACAATAGTCAATACACATCCCAAACTATCCAATAGGTTTCTTTATGAATACCGTGGTCGCTCCCTAAGGTGAACTACTTGGTCTAATAAAATTTCTTCCTTCTAAATCCACTAGCTGCACCTTCAATTCCTTCATCTCAGTTGGTGTCATCCTGCTGGGCGGTCTACTTACAAATTTAGTTCTTGTCACAAGTTCTATTCTAAACTCAACAACGCTATTCGAGGGAAGTCCAATGGCTGGCTCAAAAACATCTACAGATTCTCTTGCTACCTGAAGCTGACTTAAATCCTTTCCTACCTCCATAGCATTAAGCATAGCATTAACACTCCGGTCAGTATTCTCTACTAAGAATATCACTCGGTTATGACTATCAAGGTGTCTCGGTGGTATTTCTATATCTTGGCAAAATATTCTAGCCTCATACCTAGTCAGCCTGTCCATACCCAGAATGATTCCGATATTCATGAAATCAATAATGTACAAACTAAACACAAACTTATGAATTAACTAGTCAAGTTCTAACTGGTCACATCTTAACCCTAGTTTGCATACCCTCCTATTGGATTCGCAATCCTTAAGGAATTAACAAGATAGGTGGGTTCTAGACATGATCGATCAACCAAATACGGAGATATAAGTGAATGTGATGCACCGCTATCAAAAAAGTACTCTAACTGAAATTCACTGAATCAAAAGCGTACGTTCCTTCACAGTCTTTCACTTATCTATTGCAGTAGGCCTAGCTGGTCCTATAGAAAAAACTTTTCCTTTGTCCTCCCTAACTGACTATGGACACTAATTCTTGTAGTGCCCAACTTGATCAAATTTGAAGCATTTCACAATCTTCTTAACTGCGGCTTTCTTCCCCTTTCCAAACCAGCATTCATTTGCAAAGTGACATTTCTTATCACACTTATAGCAAACTACCACAGCCTTTGACTTCATAGCCGTGTCTCCCCTCTGGGCTTTCTTCTTTTTAAAGAACTTCCTCTTCTTCCTTGGAGAACCATAGGTCTCCACTGACTTCTCTTTAGCTAAATCAGCAAGTAACTCCTCATAGCGAATGGTCATCTCCACTACTATAATACAAGGATCACGGACATAAGTCGTGGTCATTCTAGCAAGCTTGGGCCTCAGTCCCCAAATGAACTTCTCATTACTTTTGATGTCAGTATCTATAACAGCATATTCATATGTAGATAGCTCTTCAAAACTAACGGCTACAAATGCTGCAGTCATCCATGCTTATTAATCCTTGACGATCAAATATGGCGATATTAGATGCATTGATACATAGAAACACAAGAATATGGAAAAAAATTAAACAGTATAAAAAATTTCACATTCCATTTCAAAATATTCTAAATTGATTATATAATCCTAATTCGCAGACCACGTTCAGATAACATATAATTATTGCAAAATATGCCAAGTGCGATATATGAAGATGCCCCATTGGTAGATCAGAGTTTATAGGTAGGAAAGAAAACAATCCGCCCCTACAAACAAAACACACAACAGAAATAAAATGACTCTAATAACAATCTTGCCTCCTGCACGTCCTCGGAAGCATTATCCGTCTAAAAGAACACTGGGAAACCTTAACTCTCAACCAACTCAAAATCAATTCAGTGCCCAAGAATTTAACAGGAAGACTAAAATGTCGAGTCGGATATAAATCTTGGTATAAATAATAATTTACCAACTCAAACCTTTTAGATATCTAGTGAGACCACACCGCTTAGTGGAATAGGTTTTTCCTTACTAGTATCCTAAAACATTTATAAAACCATATACTGTGCTCCTATATCCACAATGGTTAAAACATAGTGTTTCAAAACATTATTATGATATGCAAAACAAATAAATCAATTCTGGATTATCCATCCTCATTCACTCTGACTATCTGTCTCAATTATAGTTTTTAGGGTTACTATTAACCTATTAAATGTCTATGGACTATCTGCCCAATTACTTAGTTTCATGGGATCATCAAGAATCTATTGGTAACTCCAATATCTTATTTCTCATCATAGTTTTTATGGGCTAACTAGGAACCTATTAGCTGATTGCCAATTTCTTAATCTGGATATAGTTTTCATGGGCTAACTACAAAACTACTAGCCCTTGCCAGTATCAAATCATAGTTTTCATGGGTAGGCTATGAACCTATTGTCTCCTACCAATATCATACAGTTTTCATGGGCTTACTGTAAACTTATTGGCCCCTGCCAATATCTTTAATTAAAATTTTTAATATCTATTAAGTTATATTCGCTACTGGATCAACCTAACTGGTTATTCTGCCATTTCCATAAAATACAGTTATGGATTAATAACAATGTGAATAACATTCAAAATCTTTATTTTTGCCATGTTTATTACTTTAAATTGAGATTGGATTTATATTTTGAAGCCATATATATATCTTTCGAAACCTCTGGATAGCGTTCGTCGAAAACTAAGATTTCATTTTAAAACATTATTTACATAGCTTTCGAAACCAATGATACCTCTTGATGGCATCAATAAAACATTCTTTAAAACATAACTTCGAAACACATAAGCTACCCTTTCAAAAGTATCGGGTTTACTCTAAAAAATCCTTTGGGTCAAAATGGTTATATATGAAAGTATCTCTTTTGAAATCAACAAATTTAGTTTAGGAAAAAATTGATGGTGTCGGAACCATCTTAGTCGAGAGCAAAACCTTTAAAATAAAAACTTTGAAGGACAAAGTCGAAACCCCTTCCGACTCCATCACCTTCGAAACACTCAACCTTTTTGAAAGCAATTAGGAAAAAGGCATTGTTTAAGGTAAAAATAAGAGTAACCTTTCAAAAGCATTACTGGTCAATATAGTCGAAAGGTAGAGTAGCGGGTAGATTTCGGCTAGGTCGGAACATACCCTTTTGAAAGCAATTATTTAAAGGAAAAAGGTACACCTTTGAAAGCAAATACTTTCATAAAACATGACAACCTTCTATGAAATCTAATTATAAAACCTTTTCGAAAGCATATGTTTCGACTGTGTCGAAAGCTTTAGGTAAAACTAGGCAAGAATGTTAACTTATGAAAACATAGTAGGGCTTCGACTCCGTCGGAAGCTAACCTTTCGACACCAAGCCTTCCGCCCTCCTTCTAATCCACTACATACCATCTAAGTGATATCTGGTGTATTGGTTTCGATTATGGTGGTTTCGATTGTTTTGGTTTCGACTGTGACAAGACGGAATCAAAGGAGTCGAAAGGTCCTTACTAATAGAGGCAGACGCCTTTTTCTGATTTAAAGGCTGAATTATAGCTACTTTTAGTAATTACTTTCTAACAACATGTCTATTTGTAAAACACAGATTGACTGCCATAAAACTTTTCAAATACTTTACATCTAAAACTGCTGCATTTATCCAGGTCCAAAATTAAGGGTTTTAAATGTTAAAATCTTTCCATATAACCAAAACCGACATTTGCTAGAAAGCCCTTCTTTTAAAATAATTTATTTCCCCTGATAAATCAATTGAGAAGAATTCCAAAAAATCACAGAAATTCAATTTCTTCATTCAAACATATTAAAATTTTTGACCCAGTTTCTTTCATAAATTCTCGAAATAGGTTTTAAACCCAATTATATCATGTTTTTCATTAAAAATTCATAATAAAATTTCCTTAGCTTTGAAAATTCTGAAAATTAAAACTCATCTCCAAAATCATTTTTTACTTAACATAAAAATTTCCTATGGAAATCTGAAATAATATATTCTAGGTTTTAGGTCAGAACCGTGCAAATTCATATGAGTATGAATTAAAATAAATCAACATAATATAACTCAAGCATATCATCATCCATTTTATCACAAAAACGAATTTAAATCATAAATTCGAAACCATATAATCATAGAATAAAATGGAGATGGTATGAGATTATTATACACCTTAAACTTGACAAGGAATTTGAGATTTAATCTTCCATAGCTTTTGATCCTTAGCTTTAGATTAAAATTTCTCTTCTCCTTTGTTAATGCCAGCTCTGTTAGGGTTCGTGCGTTTATTTTTTTGATTTTGATAAAAATGAACATGAATGGAAAAAGACGTGGAGTGTATAGCCGTGTAATATAAAATGGCTATTTACTAATATATCCTTATGTAATTTCATTAACCAACAAACCATTTTAAAGCCCAATTATCTTATTATTAAGCACGGCTAATATATATAATTTATTCAAATTTCAACCTCCTTATCATCATTATTCTATTTAATCTATCTAATTAAAATTTTCTGAATAATTCTATCAAAATTAGGGATTTTATTGAGGAGGAAAACGTAATAGAGATCTAAAGATGGAGAAGAGGAGGAAAGCGTAGCGGAGATCTAGAGGAGGAAAGCGCAGCAGAATTTGAGAAGCGAAGATTGATCGATTGATGGATTTGAGAAATTGAGCACTTAAAAGATAGGCTTTGGGTCTGTCCTTGTAGCAAAAAAATATACGGCTGTTTTTGTGCTTAAATTATTAGGATAATTTGTCGTTCAAAATATTTTCCCCTTTTAATTACATTCTAATATTTTACATTTAAGCCCATATATTTAACTAATTGTGTAATTTTAAATTTAAACTATTTAAACTAGAGTAGATTGCACGTAGGCGCATCTAATAGCTAGATGTTGGTGAGATTTCGTTGATTAATGGTGGGATATTTTCAAAATTTCAAAAGGATACCGCGGAATCATATCCATTAAATTCTATTTACTAATAGTAGAGATTAATATTATTAACTAATATTTATTAATCCATCTAATAAACCCTAAAAATTCGAGAATTTGAACATATGCAATGTTAATATATATGAGAATAATAATAAAATCATTTCTTCTTTATTCATATAAATGGATATTTAACTCACATAACATAAAATGTACACATAAACAATAATAATTCTTTTAATTTATAATTTATTTATCTCAAACAAAAAAATTCGTACATAACATCATTTCATTTTTAACAACCTTTGAAAGATAAATTTATATCTTACAACATTATGATGCGAATGCATAGATTACATCGATAAAAATTATGTTATATAAATATTCTCACTTCAGTGCATTATCAAGCCATACCCAAATCATAACTCAACTAAATGCTACATAACATTATTTTGCAATTATCAAAGTTGTAAGCATGACTCTCTTGCAAGAAAATGAAATCTATGGTTTTCACTGCAAGGATAAAATTGTTTAACAATGAAAACTTAATAATGAATAAAGTTCACATGTCTAATTCAAAAAAAAAGTTCACATGCAGATTATCTAACCATAAGATCTATACTCTTCTCAATTACCAATTTGTATCAAACACTTCTCAATTTTAACTTTTTTACATTTAACTTCTTATATTTAATTAGTTATGTTGATCATTAATTCAAATTATTCAAATAAATTCAACTTTTAATGCTCATTAATCCATTTATAAATCATTTATAAAAGATGGTAATGCAAAATATATACAATAATCATGTTGACAAAAAGGTGAAGTTACGTCATTTATATAAAAAATATGTCACATAACATAAATTATTTACATTTACAATATTAAAAAAATCAAGTTATAATATTTTTTGAGTTAGGATATTAATTTTTATAAAGATACGTAGTTAGCTAGCGAGTATTAAACTCTCAACCTTATATCTGAACGTCTCTAGTCATTTTAGTTTATGATTAATATGTCATAATTAGCCACAAGGGCCTCTTTAGCAAATGCAATTAGTTTCTAGGACACACAATTGAAATAATTATTTTTAAGAACAAAATAAAACGCAATTAGTTTTTAAGGCCTAAAAACCTACGAAATTATGTCCTTGAAAGTAATTGACTGCTGACTTTGTTCTTAAAAGTAATTATTCTGCTGACTTTGGCCTTGAAATTAATTTCTGTGAACGTGTGTCCTAAACACTAATTGGACTGCAAAGTTTGTCCTTCTAGTAAAATGCCCCTTTGACATATATTACATAATAAAATATACTTTTAGCAATAATTAAAATATAAAGAGTATTTCTAACAAAATTACCATGTGCAACGCACGGGTTACATACTAGTTAAAAAAAACTAAAAAGCTGAATCAAATGTAAAGAAGACCAAAAAAGAAGAGAAAACAAATAACCGGCAGAGTACCAGTGGATCACTGGAAAATGTCACCAACCAAGGCATCGCCATGAGTGCGCGAAATGGCTTCAGCAACTAGGTTTGCAATAGAAAGTATGGTAAGTTGAGGAAAATAATTTCCTTCAGCTATTGGAATTGTGTTTGTGATTATCACTTCTTGAAAAACACCACTAGATAATCTATCAAAAGCAGTTGGGCTGCAAAATGCATGATATTTGTACTTTGAAATCAACAAATTTGTTTACTACGTACAAGTATGAAAATTGAAGATCGGCCCTAATTTATGCAACTGTAAATTTCTTCGGGCTCATATCTGTATTACAAAAAAAATGAAATACCGTTGCAGCTTCTATTTTTGTAAGTGATATAATATGACCCATATTTTAACCTGAGAGCTGCATGCATGGCACGGCAAGAACCGATTGAGCTCCTTCTTTAAGAAAAATGCAGCATTAGTTATTGCACCTAATTTCATAAAAGAAAAAAGGAATTTAATAACACGGAACTATGAAATTCTACGTAAAATCATACAATTGACCGACGATAAGCTACCTGCTGTATCAATCATGTCGTCCACAAAAATAGCAACTTTTCCTTTTACATCCCCAACCAGATTCATAACATGAAGAATTCAGTTTCCAACTTAATGCATCTTCTTCGCCCGTTTCATAAAATTGTTGGGTTTGGCTTGCATTTGAAAGTACGCATGTTGAATGAGAAGTTTCACATCGTAAAAAATATGACGCAGGTGTATATATAACATTGGTGTCAAACAATATTGAAAATACCTTTTGTTACACCTAAGTCTTGCAAAGACCGTATATATATTCCATTTTCAAAGACGATAAAGAGATGTCAGTCGAAACGATGATACATTGAAAGTTCTATTACGAAACAATGAAGCGCGCGTTTATAGAGCACGTTGGAGCGTTAAAAAATATATCTTCATTATACATACATGGAAATGATAATCATATAATGATTGGACCAACAGAGGTAATACTACCATTATTGTCATTTGCATTCTACGAAGATAAACTCATCATATTGTAATGAATCAATCAATTTGTTTCCCCAAAAAAGAATCATAGAAAACACAGTTTGCGAAAAACACCCGCTATAGGAATCGAGGAATCATGTATGCGTATGATCCATAAAATTAGAATAAATCATGAAACTGATTTAAAATTGACAGTTAAGATCATATATCTTACCAAACATATGTTATGCCCATGTCGCCTTTTATCCACGATAGCTAAAGGAGAATCCTTTAGCTTACTGGCAAAACTACGCGCCTGGCCAACACCCCCAACATCAGAAAAGACAAGTATCAGACCTTCGGTAGATATATTTTTACTAACCAAATAGCCGAGAATCATAGGCTTCAGAGATAAAATGAGTTGCATACCAAACTCATCACGTAAATATTAACTTGATCTTTCAAAACATTTGACTCATTTCAGAAAATTGTAAGATGTAGTTTGCATTTAAGAGTGTATGGGTTGAATGATAAGTCCCATATTACAGGAAATATGACGCTCAACATGTGTATACGGAGGATTGGTGCATACTTTTTCCACTGCCTAGGTGAACTGGCGATTATTATATATCAACCTATGATTATGAGGTACAATTTTTTTAACACATTAGACCAATTTGCTGTACTTTTAACAAAAACAATTTCTTTGCAACTAATTACAAACATAGTGACATCACACTTTCTGTATACAAGTACCAAAATGAACTACTAAGATTCTAAATCTTGCCGATGTAAACAAAAACTAAAGCGAGATTTCTTATGATCCAAAACGATTAAAATCATTATAAAACCTATTCATACGATACCTGCAATAATAAGTATATTGAAAATGTTTTGCTAACGAACTATATTCTAAAATCTTGTCAACATTTATGAATTTTAGTTTTTAGCTAGCTATTAATTTTGCAGCGGTGACTTGTATGATTATTGTGACTTTATAATGATGAGGAATCATGAGTATGCAAGAATATCACGTGTGACAAAAAGTACCTGTCCAACAACATGATCAATACCAATATCCAAGTATCCTAACGCTAGCCCTGAATGAAGATCACAAGCAATTTGAAAGCCATACTTGGACCCGGTCGTTTTCCAGATGCTCCTAATAAACAACGAATGGCGAGAGCTTTTCCTTACGTAGATCGAATTTCAATAGAAACTTTACTTTAGAGCAATGACTTATTTGATTATTATGACTTTATAATTATAAGGAATTACAAGAATGCAAGTAAATCACCTCGGACAAAAAGTACATGTCCAACCACATGATCAATATCGATATCCAAATATCCTAGTGCTAGCCTCACTACACCATTATAAGCTATTAACAACGGGTAAAAACCGTTGTTAAGGCAAAAAGCAACGGGTAATAACCGTCTTTAAAACATGAGTGGTTGAATTTAGCGACGGGATAAAACCGTTGCTTTATGTCCAAAAGGCAACGGGTAAAAACCGTTGCAAATTGAGTAGAAGGCAACGGGTAGTAACCGTTGCAAACTGGACCAAAGACAACGGTTCTAAACCGTTGCAGACTTAGCCAAACGCAACGGGTAATAACCGTTGCTTTATTTGCATTAAGCAACGGGTAAAAACCGTTGCTTAATGGGAAAAATATCAACGGTCAGTAACCGTTGCTTTCTGTTAAAAAAAAAGGGTTAAAAACCGTTGCTTTATGACCAAAGTCACACATAAAGCAACGGTTAAAACCCGTTGCACATAATGTTTGTTCCTGCTAAATCACAGCTGTAACTCACTATTGCGTTACAGGCATATCTCAGTATATATACACCAGAATATCAATATATATCAAAATATGCCAGAATATCAAAATATTGGTACACAAGCACTATAAACATATCGCACATATACCATACATATAAAATTATCAAACTTATAATTACACTCATTGTTTTGCAAACAGAATGCTACCGTGCCGGAATATCATACTTATTACACTGCATTGTTTATTATCACTACAGTACAAAGATTTCATTAATTACACTACATTGTTTTGCAAGCTAAAAAGTCTTTCATCTGATAGGAAAATAAAATCATATGGGCAAAGCGTTCCAGTTTTCAGACTTCAATATTCAACCTGGTTCATGTGCAACTCGAAGATTAAATTCAGAGGCAGTTCAACTTCATAAATCTGGAAAGAATATTCCAGTTCAAAAACAAATAGCATCTACCTGATTCAAAAAGTCTGAATTAATTTAAAACAAAGTAGAACCCAAGCAAAGAGAAAATCAAATAATGCAAAGCAATTCAAAGCAAACAACGGTTAGGATAAAACAAATTTGATCAAGCCTCAATTTCCAGATTTTGAAATCTTTTTCAGGTTCTCTTTCCTCTCAGTCAAACTATCCAGGTGAGCAAACCACCCTTATAAATTCTTAAAACTTGATATACCTATTTTGCATGTGATAAGTCTTGAATGTAAATTGTGAAAGGTGCTTGCATGCTTGAATTTATGTATGCATGACTGTGTGTACGATTGTGTACAGGCAACATGCCTCTGTTTATACATGACAGGTTTGATAAACCTGTCTAAAAATTCATACCACCCAAAAGTGACTTTAACTCTATTCTATCGGCTAAAGAGAGAATTACTAATGGTATTCATAATTCGTTGGGTGATCAAGAGTTTATTGATTGCATTTCCCTATCTTAGCTTATGGAACCTCAATTTACTGGTAATCACTTTACATGGCGAGGAGGCTTAATTTTTCTATTCACAGCAAAATCGATCGGTTGTTTATTAATTCCTTATGGATGGATAAATTTAAACAATTTGGTATTAACTTTGGTAATCACTCTATTAGTGATCACTCCCCTATAAATATCAGTTTTATGATTCATAATATTAGGAATGCCAAAGTACCTTTCAGATACAGTAATTCCTGGCACAATCAAACTGGGAACCATTCTTCGATTCAAGGAGCTCTCAAAAGAATTCCAGGGAAATCCTCTTCATATCCTCCTGTCTAGACTAAAGGAAATTAAATCTACACTGAGAAATTGGAGAAATAATAAAAATAGCATTCATAAAGTTATTATCCAGTTAAAAGAAGAGGCCAGTCAAATTAATTAGTCCAAAACCCACTGAATGCAAACCTGATTGAACAATATAGATTAAAAACAGATCAGGTTCAAGATATGATGAGAAAAATAGCAACTGAAACTGATCAACGAATGAAGTTAAACTGGCTAACCAATGGGGATAGGCCAACTAGTTTCTTTTACAATAAAGTCAATGCGACTAATCCTAATAATAGAAACATATATGTTTTAAGTCCTAACAGATCATGGCCATCAACATCAGATAAACTGGTGAATGAAGCTGTTAATTATTTCACTGAATTGGTTTCTTTATATCAGCCCACACATTAATTTCCAGGCATTATTTGTAAAAAAATCTTATCTCAGAAGGAAAGGCAAAGCCTATGTCAGCCTTTCCAAATAGAAGAAGTCAAAACTATTGTCTTTCAAATTGATGACAACAGTTCTCCTAGGCCAGATGGCCTTAATTCTAAATTCTTCAAATTACACTGGGAGCAACTGAAAAATAGATATATGGAATGCTATGAATGGCATCCTCCAATCACGTATTTTGGAAGGAGAATATAAAGGGATTCAACCTTTTTTTTTTGGAAGGTAAAAGCTTTACTTCCTAGTATTTGATAAATTGTCGATTATCTTGTAAACAAGACAGACCAAGAAAAAATACACATGCATTTGCATATGCAAATTTCATATACAGCAAACAAAAGAAAATCAGCAATATATGCAAACTACAAGTCAGAAATATCAATACCTCCGACTAAAGATATCGTATCAAACCCTTTTGATGGCTCACATAACCTCCGGCTCCAACATCCCCAAAGGTCTCGGTAAATTGTCGACATATTTTGGCGGTTAGCTCATCCGGCAATAAAATTTTGTCCAACAACACTTTTTCATATGTGGCTGGTACTGGTTTTCCATGAATTATTAATGCTGTGGAATCTCGGCATATAGTACTTGTTATATAAGCATTTCTGGAGTGAATACATGGAATCACATTTACAAAACTAACAAGCTCCCATACATTTAAGAGGTGGTATATATGGGCACAAAAGCATAAGTGTGCGCATGAAATAATTTCAATGCAAGGATACGCATATATTAGAGGTGGTATATTTGCATGCTTCAGGGACAGTACACACGCAAGAATAAAAGTTTTAAATCTTGGAACCATTTGCCTTTAGAAATTATACATGCAATATATATCAAGCATGCAAGAATTTGCACACAAAAATCAAAGTAAAACACACGTATAAAGCATGTAATTTGCAAAAATAACACACGCAGGTAACAAAGAAATAAACTTGCATGGTTCAGGGGCAGTGCATACGCATGTACAAAAGGATTTACTCGCATGCATCAGGGACAGTGCACCAGATTTTTTTAGCATGAAAACTTTGATAAACAAAAAAACAAAACTCATGCTACCCAAAACCATTTCACAAACATGCAGCGATGGCCCAGGTTTCACAGCATATGAACTAGACCCAAATTTTCCTAATAATGACTTAGGTTTAATGCAGAAGTGAATTACAGAGAAATTTGCCTAATAATGAGTGCTGAGAAGTGTTTTGGGTACATATTCATTTAATTCCATGTACACAAGTACTGCTCGGCTAGCCTCACTATTGTTTACTAATATGTCTCAGCAATTGTAAACGTGTTAACAAACTTGTTTTATTTCTTGACCAACAGCCTCACTATTGTTCAGCTATGTTAAATGAAAAATGTAAAATGCAAGAAAATGCAGCGCGCTCTCCCGTTCACGAAGTTAAGCATTCACTGACTTTGCAACATATTATTTTCTTCAAATTTTAATAAAATAGTACCTGTTGCAATTACTTCGTCGTCGAAGTTCAGGATTTCACATCTTTGGTCGATTAACTGATTGTTCGGAGTGGCAAACTGAGAAGATGCGATTTCACTGCCTACTCGACGATTACCTTGGGCTATGCCGAGAAGACGCTCCAGTTTATCATCCATATTGTCCAGCTTCATCAATTTTTGCTCCACATTTTGCAGTCGCTGCTCATATACTCCTTGGGCCTGTTTGAGCCGTTTGCATGGAATGGCAGCACTCTTAACTTGGCTAGGAGCTATATTGGTCCCAATACTTCAGCTCCTGCCCTTTACATCTTTACCAAACACTGATATAAAGACGGCTTCATCACCACCACTCGTCGTTTCCTTTACTTTTTCAATTTTTTCCTAAAAAGTAAATACATACACACACACACACATATATATATATATATGAATAATGAAAATTTAATTTAGAGGCATTGTTATTTGTTTAACTTACAAAGTAGGAAGATGTCGCATCTGACGTGCTGCCATCTTTTTTCATATGCGTTTTCTCCCATACTTGAAGACGTGATACTTCTGTTCCCGGACTACTTGAATCGACCTGCATACAAAGACCTAAAATTATATTTGGAACTAATGGTATATGCAATGTGATGCACCAATTCAATGACACATACCATTTCTTGAGTAATCATAGCGTGACTCTTACGTCCCGAATGATGACCATATTCGAGCATTGATCTATTTTGTTTGCCTCGCTTCCTTTTTTCTTTCGCCTCGGGTTTTGATTCGTTTCTTATGAACTGATCCCAATCATCTTGAGCAATTTTCGGTGGACAATTTCTCATTCTATCTTCGTCAGTGATGAAATGGTCATAATGATTCTTGCGCAAATCATTCTTGTGTCTCCTAAAAGCCTCGGACATTTTTTTCATAATAAGGTCCTTTGATAGAGGATCGAGCTCATAATATTTCTGCATAACAAAAAATGCATGTAAACCATTTTTTTATTTATGTATTGAAAGCATTATAAATGAATTTAAACCATCTAAGTTCATGCAGTTTACGTTTCAAAGTATATGGATTTTTACATTTCCATAAATTTATCATACATTTCATTGTAAATTTTACTTTAACTTCAAATACCTACATTTGAAATTATCATAATTATTCACAAAATTTACCTCACTTTTCTTCTAATATTTTACTTCTCACCCTATATGTATCAATTAATTATGCGATTTAAATTTAAACTAAGTAGATAAATCTAACTAACTAATATTCGTTAATTCGTTTACTAATTTATGAAAATATCAATATGTACACCATATTCATATTAACAAAATTTAAAAAAATGATCAATGTAAAGATACCTCCAATTGATTCCACATGTCTTCCTTGTAATTTGGCGGAACTTTTTTCCAACTTGGATATGAGATTGGCACATGATTTCTTACTAGTTTACCAATCTTCGTAGCAACCTTTGAACCATTTTTTCCAACTGGAGAACCGTAGTTGTCTATATCAACTTTCTCCCGTTTTAAAGTGGATGATTGTGTAGTTGTATCATTTGACGGTGGTGTGGCATCTTGTGACATTATGTCCTGCAAAGTCTAAAATCCTAAAATAATCCCAAGAACATTATGACGTACACTTCTTCCCCTTCCGGCCCATCCCTGTGATGCCTGATTAATGTCGGCCAGATTATTGCACGGAGTCCCCTCCATAACAAGATCAAACGCCTTATATGTCTTAATAAAATTTGCTCCAAGCAATCACTGTTAAGCTGCTGTACATTTGATATATGAAGCAACGTCCCCTTATTGATTTGTCTGATCCCACCAACTTCTCACCACATTACGATTTTTGTCAGTCCGACTGACAATAATCATAATGTGATGAGAAACTGGTGGGATCAGACAAATTAGAAAGGGACGTTGTTTACTATATCAGATGTACAACAGCTTACCAGTGATCTCTTGGAGCAATTTTATTAAGTCATATAATGTGTTTGATCTTGTTATGTAGGGAAGTCCGTGCAATAATCTGGCTCACAGCAATCGGGCATCATAGGGATGGGCGGGAAGGGGAACATTCACTTTTATACGGCAGTGATAAAGTCTTCCTGCATCACCAGAATTTTAAACTTAAGCAGTATCTAAAATACTGACTGAAATAAAGGATGCAAATACAAAAATATATTACCATAGCACTGCTGAACTAAAGGGTGCAAATACAATATCTTGAACTGCCTATCTACCTACAAACACAAAGAAAGAAAGAATAGTCAAGCTGATCATATGTATGTATGTGTACATGTGTTTATGTATGTGATCATATGCAAGTACCTACAACTACAAACACAAAATGAACTCTTGCAATATATCCATCCTTATTTTTTTAAGGTACAATAACTGCTCTGAAATAAAAACACAAAATATAATGCATCTATTACTATCATATAACACACCATTCTACATTTTACACCATTTTAAATAAATATTTTGTTAAGGTACAATAACTGCTCTGAAATACAAAGTTAACATATGCATTTGATAAGATCTTCTAATTTTTCATTGTCTTCAAAAGCTGATTGATAAACGGTGGGAAACTCAGTGTCATCCACATTTATGGTCAACCGTTTTGGTGTATACAAAACCACAAACCATCCGTTATTTTTTAAATCTTTTGAGTAGAACACTTGACTCGCTTCCGATGCAAGAATAAATGGCTCATCATTCACGCTATCTTTATTCTTCAATTTTCCCAAGTTAACTGTGATCAAGCTTGAAACAGAATCTATTTTACAACCATTGATCTTATCTTCGACCTTTACCCAATCACAATAAAAAACTGTTTGTTTGAAGTCAATGTAATCCAACTCAATTATCTGTTGAATGACTCTGTAATAAGTTGTTTCTGCTTCCTTAAAATTTTTATCCTTCCCACTCGCTCTAAATTGTGTAATTGCTCTCATGCATACACCACTATCCTGTGTTAGCTTTCGCTCTTCATAACTCTTCGGAGAAAATAAAAACCTATTCACTTGGTACTTCATATAACTACGGGCATCAAACTTCGGCCCGTTAACTAACCGCCAAAGAGTTGAGTCAACATCGACGGTCTTCAACAACTACAACAAACACAATAAGTAAAAAAACATTGTCAAGGAGGTGTATGGTCAACTTGAAAATACGTTAAATATGTAATACATATACCTCCTCACGTAACCAAAAAGTGAAATTTTTAATAGTTTCCCCAGATTTACCCCCGCCTCGAGTTTGAGATTTGGTGCTTTGAACATAGGAATTATACTTCCTACGAAAAATACACAATAAATACTATATATATGAATTGATTTACAATAATAAGAATTCAGAACAAATTCATGAATTTACTTCTTCCATTCATCCAATCCGTCGTACTTATCAAGGACCCATTTACGCACTTGTTGAAATTGCACTTGAGTTAACGTTATATCTTTACCATTATCTAGTGCTATTTCATCAGCAAACTCATCATCCTCGTCTAAAAACGCTTCACGGGTATGTTTATGAGTGACAGCACCTCCTTTTGGCGTATACTCCATGCAGTAAAGACTAGCTTCTTGTACAATATGTCCTTCTGCAATATACCCTTCAATATATCTTTTGTTGCGCACATATCCTTTATATGTTTTCATCAACCTATGAAGATGAATGATTGTAAAATGTAGACATCAATAGCTATTTAAATCGAATAATTATGTACATAACTAAAATTAGCAATTTACCGTTCAAATGGGTACATCCACCTATATCTAACAGGACCAGAAATCAATGCTTCATCGGCTAAATGAACCATAAGATGAATACTGATATCAAAAAATGCAGGCGGAAAATGTTTTTCAATAACACACATTGCTTCTACCAAACTAGCCTTTGCTTTTAGAAGATGTCCCATGTTGATCACCTTTGAGCACAAAATGTTATAAAAGAGACTAATGCGGTGAATAGCATTCCGTAGATCCTTATGTTGCGGAAAACAATGCTGAAGCAATACCGGAAGTAAATGTTCCATTATGACGTGGTAATCATGTGACTTCATATTTTTTAGTTCAGGAGGGTTGATGCTCACATTGTTATGGAAGTTCGAAGAGAATTTGCTCGGCACTTTCAAATTTTTCAAAACGGTGCAAAACCGTATCTTTTCTTCTTTGCTCAAAGTGAAAGTCCCATTTGGTATGGTTACTTTACTTGTTTCAGGACCTTATATCACCCACAACTTTTGTTTTATACCCATGATTTTCAAATCCTTCCGTGCATTGATCCCATCTTTTGACATGTCTTTATGGTTCATAATTGTGTTGATCAAATGCTTCGTGACATTCATCTCCATATGCATAACATCAATATTATGTCGGGTCAAATTTGTTTTCCAATATGGCAAATAAAAGAACTTCGACCTCCTATACCATGCAGGAACTTCTTCATCGATTGTCTTTTTCCGTTTTCGACCAATTTCCGATATGTTTTTACCAACTTTCATTTTTATATTCGCTACCTTTTTTTCAACTTGATAACCAGTCAGTGGTTTTGGAGGACGCATAAGTTCTTGCTCGTTGTTGAAATTTGTCTTATCGTATCGAAACTTGTGTCCGGACGGAAGAAATCTACGATGTCCCATGTAACAAATCTTCTTACTTTCAGGGAGATAAACAGATGTAGTTTCTTCTCCACAAATAGGACATGCAAAGTAGCCGTGAGTTGTACATCCCGATAAAGTCCCAAGAGCGGGATGATCATGGATTGCCCACAACACTCTAGCTCTCATTATGAACTCAGATTTCTTAAATGAATCAAATGTAACGACTCCTTCCCATAACTGCTTTAACTCGTCTATCAAAGGTTCTAAATAAACATCAATATCCTTCCTCGGTTGTTTTGGCCCAAAAATCAACAGTGTTAACATTGAGAACTCTCTTTTCATGCACAAAGACGGAGGAAGGTTATATTGTACTACAATTACTGGCCAACAGCTGTAAGAGTTAGTTAAAGAAGCATTCGGACAGAAACCATCTGTTGCTATTCCAAGCGTGATGTTTCGTGGTTCAGTAGCAAACGAAGGATCAAAAGAATTTGTAGTTTTCCATTGAGAAGTATCACACGGATGACGCATTACGGTTGTATCGGACTTGGCACGACCATGCCAAGTCATCGCTTCTGCTATCCATGGTACAGTATACAGTCTTCTCAATCTAGAAATTAAAGGAAAATGTCTTAAGGTCTTTCGAGGTATTGTGGTAGCTTTTCTCTCTTCGTCGAATGATGTCTTATATCTTGGTGCGTTGCAATTTGTACATGAAACTTTGTTCGCATTATCTTTCCAGTACAAGATGCAGTCATTAATGCATGCATCATAAGTTATGTAATTCATTCCAACTTGCTTAATGATCTTCTTCACGTCGGGGTACTTTGACGGTAGCGTGTTACCTTCGGGGAGTAACTCCTTTATGAATTCGAGTAAGGCAGTCACACCATTGTCTGAAAAGCCGTATTGGGTCTTCAGGCTATTCAGTTTCACAATGGCATACAACTTTGTAATCTCTTTTGGACAAGAAGGATACAATGGCTCTTTTGCAGTTGCACTATCAAAAAATGATTTATCCGTAAACTTCTCACCAATATTAGCATTATCATGCAACTGACTTGTAGGTTGAAAGTGATGGAATCTATCTGCATCATCGATCAAATCCTCCAGCCTAATATGTTCGGACTCATCAGTATTTGTGGCATGACTAGCCGGTTGTTGTTTTGGCTTCTCCGGTATTCTTTCCCCATGAAAACACCACACGGTATATGATTGAACAATACCATATCTAAGCAAATGAAAATGAATGTCACTTAATTTGAATGTATCTTCATTTTTGCACCGCGTGCAAGGGAACGAATACTTTTCCTTATTGCCACCGTTTTCAGCAACAAATTTAACGAAATTTCTCACACCTTCCAGATATTCTGTATTTCTTCGATTAGATTGATTCATCCATTGTTTGTCTATACTAAAAGACATACTGAAAGAAAATAACAAGAGCTAATAAGAAATCATGGGTAACAATATCTTATGGCTTTCCACCAAGTTCAACTCTGATATTAACTAAACAGATGTCTATTCTTCTGATTTCACTTGAAATTTAACATTAGCATCAAACCGTTTCCAAAAAATTTGCCATTACAACGGCGCCATTTTGTAGCACCAGGGTATTGTCTATGCATTACCCCTCTCCTGATACTTGGCTTGCGCCATTAAAAACAATTTTATCCACTTACTAAATATGGTCTCATATTTAGTAAAACAAAATTACCTTGCAATATAATTTTTTTGTTGGAACAATATTACCTTATTTTGAAACTTAATGAAACATCAATCCTAAAAGCAAGGGCGGCCCAAAGAATCGGTTGACCAAGCCCAATGTGAATTTTTTTTCCCCTTACAATATAACATGTCAATTTTTTATTATTTTATTTTTCATATATAAGCATAAAATCACATATAAAACTATAACATAACAAAGTACCAACTTTTTATACAAAAGTTGCCACATTAAGTGGGCTGCAATACTTATAGTCTCAAATAGTTTACAAAACAGTGTATTTAATTTTTAACGAAATGTATCAAGTTTACATACTAGTGTATCTAGTTAAGTGTACAGGCAAATCATATTGGGTTCTGCCTAAATGTTTGCGGGTCATACACACACTGCAGGAAAAATAGTACATTAATGTAAATATCAGTTCCTAAATAATTATTAGTTTTTTAGCTTCAGCTTTCAAATTTCAATTCCTAAACGATTATTTACAGAAAACTAGTTGTTTGTAACTAAATACTAATAAGTTATTAGCTTCAGGCGTTTTCAAGGTTAATGAAAGCTAAAGCAGTAAAAGGGCGACTCAATTTTGGAAAATTAGACAACTCAAAACAAGAAATTCGCATACTTAATTAGCAGTGGCAGTATAGAGACTGTAGCAGGACTTCAAATCAGCAGTAGAAAATATCGCGTAGGAGGCAAGCAAGAGCCGACGATGGCTGATGGAAGAGCCGAGTATGCAGCGATGATTATTTAAAAAGCGTTGATTTTTGAAACCCTAGATTTTTTGGGTTCGCGCATCGCCGACATGGAGATTGCTATTGAGCTGTAACTTTGAAGTAAAACAAATTTTTGGTGTTGCCCGGCTCAATTGGTTGCCCCATCCCAGGAGCTTGGTGGGCTTGCCCCTGGGCCGGCACTACCTAAATGATTTACAACGGTTTCCAACCGTTGCTAATTAGCCACGGTTGAAAACCGTGGCTAATTGAAACGAAGCGCGCCAAAAAATATGGCGCGAAAGGATGAAATTCACCGCCATCATTTGTCTCCAAAGAAGCTACGGTTAATAACCGTTCCCAATTAGCAACGATAAAAAACCATTGCTAATTGAACCAAGACGGTTAATAACCATTGCTAAATGGCAACGGTTAATAACCGTTGCTAAATGAGCGGATGGTTAGTTGCAAATCACAGTATTTGGTGTAGTGCCTTGAATGAAGATCACGAGCAATTTGAAAGCCATATTTCGACCTGATCATTTTTGGGTTGGCCCTAATAACCAACAAATGTGTTGGGGGAAAATCGCTTCAGATGATCGGTCTAAGTGAATAAAAAACCCAACGCAGCGGAAAACAACTAGATCGGGATTGTAGTAGACGAAACAAACAGAGATAAACACCAAAACGGATAGTCACAGATCTATGCAATGCAGAAAAATAAATAACATCAGTATTTATAGTGGTTCCACTACTGCGAGGCAGTGTACGTCCACTTAGAGAGGGGATATTTTATTAGTCACTGAAAGATTAGAGTTACAAGATTGATTCACTTTTAGAGGCTATACATAAGAAAAATTAACAATGCGGACGAAATTCTACAGAGTATCAGCTCTTTATAATGGCTGTCATTGTTGCCTAGAAGCTCTACTATTTATAGAGTGAAGAAATGAGAAGTGGTAGCTGCTATATAGCAGCCCTAAGGTTTGGTTTGGCACATCTGGTCCGGAAAACAGCATAATAGAATTTGGTTCAGCAAATAACACTCAAGATCTGGACTGGCATATGTCCAATACCGAACCAAATATTTGGTTTGGCCTTAACTAGGTTCAGCATCACTTGGACTAGCTGTCCACATCAAAGCTACTGGTTCGGTACAAGCCCATAGATCTGGAGTGGCAATCATTGATTCGGTCATGCTTCAGCACCGAACGATATATCTGGAGCGGCAAGTCTGGACTGGCATCCCACACCACAAGACAAGTTATTTGGAGCTGCAACCCCTAATCACCAATGGACCAAATCTTTGGTTCGGCATCTCCCATCACCGAACGAGACTTCCTCTTGCCTTCACTTCCAATCGAAGCACTACCATCGGACCAAAATTCTGGTTCGGTCTTCCATTGAACGAGTTCATCTTCTCACCAAACGAACTCCACCGGACCAAATCTTTGGTCCGGCATTTCCTCCACTGAACCAAACTTCTGGTTCGGCCTCCAAGCTTCTTCGCAACACTGTGGCTTCAAGGACTTCTGCTTCTACCTTGGAATTCTCTTCTCTGATGAAATTGGTATCACATCTTAACAATATCCACCTTGATACCAAATTTCATACAAGCCTTCCAATTCCATCTACACCACTATGCTCCAAGCAATGGATATTTACCCAATGAGCTTCAGCAATGCCATCACCCATTACATTCTGTCAACAAACTCCGGCAAAGACACCGTCCGTCAACAAAGTGTTCGAAGTGCCCAGTCTGTGTAAAACCTATCAATCTCCACCATGAAAACAAACGTCTTCATGAACCATCTCAACTCTGCCCCCGTACCACCCCGTGGCACCTAGCACTTCATTAAAAGAGTCAAGTCCGAGCAATGCTTGAATTTCGCAACAGGAAACGACTTGGTAAGCATGTCTGTTGCATTATCCTTTGCGTGAACTTTCTAAAGACAAACTTTCTTCTCTTTAATCATTGAGACAAGGAACAACTCTCTCACCTCAAAATGCTTCATCCTCGAGCTGAATGCCAGATTTTCAGCTAAGTGAATTGTACACTGACTGTCACAGTACACATCCACCCCTTCATATACGAAGCTCAAATCACACAAAAGTCGCCTCAAATAAAACGTCTCCTTAGCTACTTCAACCGCAGCTATGAGCTCTGCCTCTATCGTGGACAAAGCCACAATCGTCTTCAACCTCGCTCTCCAACTGATCGCTGGCCCACCAATGATGAACACATATTCGAAGGTTGATTTCCTTCGATCTCTATCACCGGCATAGTCAGAATTATAAAATCCAACCAAGCTGAAATCTCTTCCTTTGCTATCAAAGACAAGTCCATGGTTTGGAATTCCTCTAAGGTATCTAAAAATACACTTCACTGCTTCCCAATGCGTCTTTCATGGGTTTGCCATGAAACTGCTCACCAATCCAACCGCCCATGCAATGTCAGACCTAGTGCAAACCATGGCATAAATCACGCTGCCAACCGCACCTGCATATGGGAGATTCATCATATAAGCCTTGTCCTTTTTCGAGATCAGAAAGCCTTTACTAGAAAGTTGTATGTGCAAAGACATGGGTGTGTTGATTGCCTTTGCCGCTTCCATTCTAAACCGAGCACGCACCTTTAAATGTACTCATTTTAAGTGAAGCTCAAAAGTCCTAGCTTTATATCCCTTTGGATTTTCATACCCAAAATTTTCTTTGCTTCTCCAAGGTCTTGCATTTCGAATTCTGCTTTTAGCTTTTGCTTTAAACTATCGATTTCAGCCTTATCCTTGGAAGCAATCAACATATAATCCACGCACAAGAGTAGTTACATGCATCTACCATTCTTTAAATGCTTAAAGCACACACAAGCGTCTTTAATGCTACGATCAAAATCAAGTGAAAGCATAAAATAATCAAATCTCTTGTACCATTGTCTAGGCAACTGCTTAAATCCATACAATGACTTCTTCAATTTGCAAACCCAATTTTCTTTCCCATCTACAACAAATCCTTTTGGTTGCTTCATAAAAATGGTCTCATCCAAGTCTCCGTGCAAAAAAGCGGTTTTCATGTCCATTTGTTCCAACTCCAAGTCATGAGCTGCGACGATAGCGAGCAAAATGCAGATGGATGTATGTCTCAATAGCGAAGAGAACATCTCATCGTACTCCAATCCATTTCTTTGTAAAACCCTTTAGCAACTAGTCTAGCCTTGTATCTCTCATCATCCTTCACCTTGAACACCCACTTGTAACCTATGGCTCGGCTTCCTTGACGAGATGGTACCAAATCCCAAGTCTTGTTCTTCTTCAACGACTCTAACTGCTCTTCCACATCGCACATCCACTTCGAACTGTCACATGACTTTGAAGCTTCAACAAGGTCAAGCGGCTAATCAAGAATCACATGTAGGGCATAGTCGAACTGATCACCAAGGCTAAGGTTCGCAAACTGCCAATCCCCATACCTTTTGGACGGCCTAATAGTCCTACGACCGACCCAAGTAGGTATTGCTTCGCTTAAACTCCTTTCAGCTCCACCTTGAACTGAACTTCCTATACATTCATGCACATCACCAACACTACTAGAAAGTACCTATGGACTATCCTGTGATGTTTCATCAACTGCGTTTTCCTCGACAGCATCAACAGCAACTCTACTATTTGGCTGGAACATGGGAACTTCTTTTATCTCCTTAGGCCTATCATAATCTTCTAATGTGGTAGGTACATTCTCCTTCGGATTGAATATAGCAGACTCATCAAAAGCAACATATCTAGAATGAACAATCTTTCGATCAACAGGGTTTCAAATTCAACACCCTTTGATACCATCGGTGTATCTCATTAGTATGCCATTGTATTCTCTTGCCTCCAACTTGTCATCGCCTATATGGTGAACGTACACAGGACAACAAAAAATTCTGAAGTAACCAAGATACACTGCTTTACCTCTCCACTTTTTCTCCAGAATCTTCCCATCTATGACTAAGCATAGAATTCGATTTATGATATGCGCCGCAGTTGATAATGCCTCGGCCTAAAAGCTTCTAGACAAGCCCACTGTCAATCCCTAGCAACGAGCTTTCTCTAGTATAGTCGTGTTCATCCTTTCTGCAACCCCATTGGATTGCGGATCGCTAGGTGTACTGAAATGTCTCTAAATACCATGTTGTCTACAAAAGTCGAGAAACTCCCTAGAGACAATTTCACCACCATTATTAGATCTCAACATCTTCAAACGAGAACCAGATTGGTTCTCAACAAGCGCTTTCCAGTCTTTGAACTTCCCAAAACTCTCTGATTTGACCTTCATCACATACACTCATACTTTCCAAAATAAATTCATCAATGACAGAGATAAAATAGTTCGCTTCTCCAAGATAAGGAGTAGTAAACAGTCTCCAAACATCTGTATGCACATACTCATGTACTCGCCTTGATCTATGGAGTCTAACTCCAAAAGATACTTTAGTTTGCTTCCCCAACACACACTCCTAACAAAAGTCCACCTTGTCGAAGCTTCCTTCTTTGAACATCTTCCATCTCCAAAGCACCTCTAAGCCCTTCTCTGAAATATGACCTAACCTGAGATGGAAAAGCTTTGTGGCATCCAATGCACGAGAACTATCTACTCCGACACACGACTCTTCAAGAATTGTGGTTCCTTTCAGCAAATACATATTTCAAAATGCATCTCCTTTCATAAGAACTATTGCACCTCTTGAAACCTTCAGACTACCCTTCTTGATAGTTACCATGCATCCAAAAGATGCCAATTTTCCTAAAGAAATTAAGGACTTCGAAGACCAGGAACATACCGGAAACCTATCAAAGTGCGTATCACTCCATCAAACATCCTGATCCTCACTGTACCTTCACCCATTGCTCTACAGCTAGCATCACTACCCATAAGAATAGAGCTTCCCTCTCAGCCAACGAAAGAACTGAAGTAATCTTTATTAGGCATTATATGGAAAGACGCCTTCGAGTCCAGCATCCAATGGTCTGAGACATCTGGCACTACTGTAGACAACACATCGTTAGATATAGACTTCTCCACCGCAAATGATGAAGATCTGTTTTCTTCCTTCTTCTTCAAATCTAGACAATTCTTTCTTCAATGACCAGGTTTCTTGCAGATAAAGCACTCCCGTCCTTAGACTTTACTCTCCTGCCATTATCGGGCTTCCTGGACATAGAACGCCCTCTAGAGTGCCAATTCTTCTTATCATCTCTTCCTCTTTCAACAAACAGGCCATGACTACTACTTCCAGCTGTACTTCCTTCATTTATCTCCTTCATTTGATCTCTCAAGCCCTTAGATAGAAGGTATGACTTCAATCTTCCACTGTCAATGTGTCTTTAGCGAAGATAAGGCTGTTGGCTAAACCTGTGTATCGCTTCAGAAGAGAACTCAAAAGAATCATTGTCATTTGCTCCTCATCTATCTTCAAGTCAACAGTCTTCATCAAGAGATCATCAAAGAAATTAAGATGTTCCTTCACTAAAGTGCCCTCTCCCATCCGCATGGTGAAAAAGTTTTCAGCAATATCAGGTGGTTAGTCGGAGTTTTCTTCAAGTAGAGATTTTCTAGCTTGGTCCAAATGCCCCTAGCAGTGGCCTCACCGCTAAACTTTGAGATAACATTCTCTCGCATAACTAGTTGTAAAGTAGTAAATGCCCATTTTTGTATCTCAATCCTTTTCGCGACTGAGATGTCACTCGTTAACTCCTCATGGACAAACGCTACTGGATGGACTTCATTCCTCATTAGAATAGTCTTCATCATCCATTGCCACTTCTCGAAGTCTTTATCCCTATTTCATTTCTCAATTGCCAACTTTGATCCTGACACGATATACATCCCTCTAGTATAGGGTCTTGTAACAACTGCAGTTGCTTCATCTCCTGCCATGGCGTCTAACACTCGTCAATCAACCTTGCAGTTTCGATACCAAACTGTTGGGGAAAAATCCCTGCAGATGATCAGTCTAATAAAAAAACCAAACGCAGCGGAAAAAAATTGGACCGTGATTGTAGTTGGACAAAACAAATAGAGATAAACACTAGAACATACAGTCACATATCTATGCGATGCAGTAAAACAAATAACACCGGTATTTACAGTGGTTCCACTACCACGAGGCAGTGTATGTCCACTTGGGAAGAGGATATTTTAGTAATCACTGAAAGAATAGATTTAAAAGATTGATCCACTTTTGGAGGCTATACATAAGAAGAATTAAAAATACAGACAAAATTCTACAGAGTTTCAGCTCTCTAGGATGGCTGCCATTATTGTCCAGAAGCTCCAATATCTATAGAGTGAAGCAATAAGGAGGGGTAACTACTATATAGCAGCCATGAGGTTTGGTTCGGCACATCTGGTCTGGCACATAGTACTATAGCATCTAGCTCGGAGAATAACACTCAAGAACTGGACCGGCATGGTCCAATACCGAACCAAATATGTAGTTTGGCCTTAACTTGGTTCGGCATCACTTGGACCAGCTGTCCACATCAACGCTACTAGTTTAGTAAAAGCCCATAGATCTAGAGCGGCAATCATTGGTTCGGTCATGCTTCAACACTGAAAGAAGTATCTGGAGCGGCAAGTCTAAAACGACATCCCATCACCACCGGACGAGATATTTGAAGCAGCAACCCCTAATCACCACCGGAACAAATCTTTGGTCCGACATCTCCCATCACTGAATGATATTTTCTCTTGACTTCATTACCGATCAAAGCATTACCACCAGACCAAAATTCTATTCCGATGTTCCGCCGAACAAGGTCACCTTCTCACCGAACGAAGTCCATCGGGCCAAATCTTTGGTTCGACATTTCCTCCACTGAACCAGACTTCTGGTTCGGCCTCCAAGCTTCTCCGCAACACTGTGGCATCAAGGACTCCTATGTCAACTTTGACATTCTCTTCTTCGATTATTTTGGTATCACATATAAAAGAATGGCGTTTTCTTTTCCTTGTGTAGATCCTATTTCAATAGGAACTTGATGAGTCGACCTGCCTACACGTCTTTCTTTTACTTCTTTTTTTATTCAACCTCATAGAATTCGAATTATTTTATTAATTTTGATTTAATAGAAAAACAAAAGGAGTTTCTAGTTTTTTGTTCTATATATCACTATATTACTGGATAGAATAACAAAATAAATACGTTTTGTTGAGAAACCCTACCTTCTCTGATCCATTGGACAAGTGCAATTTCTTTTTCGTCAATACGTCCTACAATTTATATTTGAATTCCTTTTGTATCTATTTGTTTAGTTAATTCAATAGCTCTTTTCATTGACTTCCGAAATAAAATTCTATTTCTTAATTGAGAAGTCATATATTTTGCAAGAATATTGGGTCTTATATGGTTTTTCTATTCGTGTGATAACAATGTTGATTCTTCTGTTCACAGAACAAAATTCTTTTTGTACATTCATCTGTAATTCTTCGATTCCTCGTGTTCGTCCACTATTAATAAATTTGGTAATCCAATATGAATTAGAGCCTGGATTAATTCAATTCTTTTTTGAATTTCTATATGCGCAATTCTAATTCCTTCGAAACCTGAGGATATTTTTTATTTTTTATACATAGTTCTTTATACAATTCTGTATTTTCTCATCTTCTCATAGACCTACAGGAAATTTTTTGGTTGTGAGAACCTAAAGGAATGATGATTTTTGGTTGTACCATGTCTGAAACCAAGCGGATTTATTTTTTGTTTCATATTTTTTTATATTATCTATTCATTTTTTTTCTAAATATGAATCTAAATATTAAATTCGTCGAAAGATAATTTTGATTTATTTTTTAATACAATTGTTATATAACAAGTTGGCCTTTTTATCGGATAACTACGTCAGCTCTACATTTTAATTTTTTCAGAAAAGAATCTCCATTGACTTTGGCTTTACTAATGAATAAATTGATTTTGTTCAAACCTATATTATGACTAGCGTTTGCTGCTGCGGAATAAACCAGTTTTAAAATGGGATAAGATGCTTGATAAGACATAAGTTCCAATATCATAAGCGTTTCCTCATAAGGACGCCCACAAATTTGATCAATTACTCTTTGCTCTTTGAAAACAGACATACATATATGTTGAGCTAAAACTTTACTCCTCCACTCGAATTTGAGTTCTTTCTTTTATCATAAGGTGATCTCCCGCCAATGAATGATAAGTATCCATTTTTTTCCAAATTAACGATGGGATTTATTATCGTTTCTCGCATGTCTCGCGAAAGTCAGAGTCGGCGTGAATTTTCTCAATTTGTGACCTTCTATACGATATGTTATATAAATAGGCAAACGTTCCTTTCCATTATGAATAGCGATTATATGGCAATCATTTTGGGTATAATGGTAGGTACCCGAGACCAAGTTACTATTTTTTTCTCCTCCCTCTTGTTGAGTTTTTCAATTTTTTTGATAAATGACTAGCTACAAAAGGGTTTTTTAGTGAATGTGCCAGAGCTGATTACTCTTTTTTTTTTTACATTTTAAAGATTCACATTCTATATCCAATAGAATATCTCGATCTAGGTACAAAGGTAAGAATAAATATAAGAATGATGAATGAAAAAAAAATCATTTAGCTAGATAAGGGGCAGATGTTGCTAAGTGGATCCAGGCAGTGGATTGTGAATCCACGACACGCGGGTTCAGTTTCCGTTGTTCGCCCATCACATTATTTCAAATTCAAAAAAAATCTATTTTCAATATCCCTTTTTATAACGACAAAGAATAAAACTATCATTATATTTTTCCTTTTTTGACTTCTTCTTCCAAGCATAGGATAACCCAAGGGGTTGTGGGTTTTTTCTAACAACTGGGGTTTTCCCTTCCCCACCTCTATGGGGATGGTCTACAGAATTCATAACCACTCGTCTTACTACAGGATGCTTACCTATCCAACACATTTCTACCCAAACTCTATTGATTCACCCCAACATTACTGACTTGTTTGACTGTTGCTAAACATTTTTTGAATATCAAATGGACCTCCTCAGATGGTAATCTTAATGCGGCTGATTTAGCCTCTTCTGCGATCGGTTTCGCTACAACGCCCGCCGCTCTAGCTAATTGTCCACCCTTTCCAAGCATGATTTCTATTTTATGTATGGACATGCCTAAGGGCATATCAGTTGAAGTAGATTCTTCTTTTAAAAACCCTTTCCAAACTGTAGAAGCTTCTTCCAAAGCATACGGCTTTCTAAATGTATATGATAATATCTAGACAGATGGAACTTTATCTTATATGAATTGTATGATGAAGTACCACATGAGTGGATATATGGGAATCCAAATCTACTGAATCACTCATGTATGATCTTCTACATCCTAGAACTTCCCGTTCCATCTTCTAGTTTATGTTCTTTATGTAGCATTTAGACCGAATGGCTCTATGAAATTACGTCGATACTTCCACATATTACATGTAATGCAGGAGACATTTCTATTTTTCCATAGGGATCTTTGTAATTACCACTTCTTAGCTTTCAATTTGCCTCCGACCATCAAAATAAATGTGAATAACTCATCCTCCTCTCTTTGAAACAAGGGGCACATTTGGTTCTACGCATGCTTCAAACAATTTTGTCTACTCCATATTACGATATTTCTAGAGTCAATAATTTTCTATGACGAACTACTGAACTCAATCACTTGTAGACATTACTCAATATTTTTCTATTGAGGTCTATCCCATTAAGGTATTCAAATTGGATCAGTGATTGATTTCTAGTTTCATCGTAAACCTAATTGGTTACTTTCAATTACGTAATCAATAGTTCAAACTACACTCAAAGGTAGAGCATTTCTCATTGATATACGGACTTTTCTATCAAAAATAATGGTATCTCCAATTATAGCCCCTCTAAGGTGTAAAATACATCTTTTCTCACCATCCTCATAATGTATGAGGCAAATGTATGCATTTCAATTAGGGTCATATTCTATGGTTATGATTCTACCAGATATGTCTTTTTCATTCTGTTGAAAATTGATTTTATGATATAGACGCTTATAACCTCCCCCTCTATGTCTTGCGGTAATTATTCATCTGGCATTACGACCTTTACCACAATGATGTTGTCCACAAATCAAATTATCTCGTGGATGGGATTTTATTTGACCATCTATGGCTCTATTACGTGTGCTCAAGGTAGACGTTTTGTATAAATGTATCGCCGTATTATTAATTATTTTTCTTTAAGTTCTTTTTTCTGTAAGAGACGGAAGAGAATAACCCGGTTGAAACGTAATGATCTAATGCATTGTATGTCTCATAATAGGCCCTATTCTTCTATCCTTTCCTAGGAGTCGATGACTATTCATAGCTATTACCTTGACACCAAAAAAGAGTTCGATCCAATGCTTTATTACTATCTTAGTTGATCTTTATTCGACACTAGAAATATACTGGTTGTTCCCTAATAACCAAAAACTTTTTACGTAAACACTGCATATATTTTATTCCATCCATAACTCCATTTTCTTCCCTATAAGTTCCAATATCAATAAGAATTCTAGTTCTTACTGTTCATATGTTGTGGTATGAATACCATACCAATTTGTTATGTATGGATGATGAGATTCCATTGATACAGAGCCAAATCCAATAGACTTATTAAACATTCCAACCGGCATGCATCCAGCAGGAATTGAACCTACGAATTTACCAATTATGAGTTGAGCACTTTAACCATTCAGCCAAAGATGCTTAACATGGCTCATTGTACATTGTGAATAACCAAATTTCAATTCAAATGAAATCTTTAGGAGGAATCAATGAAAATCTTTAGGAGGAATCAAAGAAACGATATCAATTCAAATCCTGAATCTTTGAACTAAGAGAGATATTGAGTGAGATCAAGAATTCCCAATATTTCTTAGATTAATGGATCAAATTCGATTTACCGGGATCTTTCACTAACATTTTTTTCCACCAAGAGTGTTTTGTGGAACTCTCTGACCCCTGAATTTGGAGTATCCTACTTTCACATGATTCGCGTGGTTCAACAAGCAATCGATATTTAACGATCAAAGGTGTAGTACTGCTTGTTGTTATGGTTCTTATATCTCTGTTACCAATCGAAAGATAGTCGGAGGAAAAAATCTCTATTTGATAGAACTTCTTCTTATACCTATGAATTCCATTAAACCAAGAAATGAGACATTGAAAGAATCTTTTTGGTCTTCCAATACCAATATATTGATTGTTTCACTCCTGTATCTTGCAAAAGAGAAAAAGATTGTGGAAAGTTTTTTCATCAATCGGCAAGGGAGTATTTGGGTTCTGCCAATAAATAGAAAGTGTACCATGCCTGAATTGAACCGAGGTTCGTAGTGGTGGAGGAATCGAATCGGAATAAAGAGGGATTCTAGTTAGGGATAGCTATGGGGCGGGTTGAGGAGGGTTTTTCATGCCCCAGACCCCTCCTCCAGGGTTTTCAAACACTAATCCAGACCCATCCCCATAGAGCCAGTGCAGGTTTATATTTTTGTCTCGAACCCGAAACCTGCTCGGGTTAGGGTAGACCCGCCCCGCTTCAAGACTCGGTAAGACTTTACTTATTCATTCAGAATTATGTATTAATATACACATATTTATTTATTTCATTTGTAAGAGACATTATCACTAAATGACATTGAATATAAATTACAATATGTTTATAATAATAATAATAATGAAAACTAATAAAAAAGAGGTGTAGAATAATATTTCGAAACATGCACATATATTAATATATAATTATCAGCGGCACAATTTAATATTATAAAAATCTCATAACTTGTTGAATGAACATTATAATATCCATGGTATAACTATTTATGTGTAAAAATATTAACAAATCATCATTATAGTAGTAAAGTGATTTTATGATATATCAGTAATGCGGGTCAGGTTGGGGCGGGTTATCCAAGCCCCAATCCGACCCTAGACCCGAAGCTTGCAAGAGCGGATCATGGGTCCACCTACCCCGACGACCTGATGGGGTGGGTCTTAGTGGGTTAAAACAGAGGTGGGTCTACTAGGTTTAGACTCTAGATCCACTACATTATCATCTCTAATTCTAGTTGTAAGATAGCTAATGAAACCGTAGTTAGAATTGCAATCTCATTTAAAGAGAAAGATATCAAATATCTAGAGCTTCTTTTTTAACCTATACGGATGATCCAATCCGTAAGGACCTTGATTGGGAATTGTTTGATCATCTTTCTCCAAGGAAGAAGCGAAACCTAATCAACTTGAATTCGGGACAGCTATTCGAAATCTTAGGGAAGACTTGATTTGTCATCACATGTCTGCTTTTCAGTAAAAAATACCAATTGAAAGGGAGGGTTTCTTCAAACAACAAGGAGCTAAAGAAACTATTCAATCAAATGATATTAAGCACGTTTCCCATCTCTTCTTAAGAAACAAGTGTGACATTTCTTTCAACATTGTACTCAATTTCATATGTGGCAATTCTGGCAAGATCTCTTCGTTAGTTGGAGGAAGAATCGGCACGAATAGAATTTTTTGAGGAACGTATTGAGAAAGAATTGGATTTTGTTAGGTAATATGTGATTGGTTAACAAGGATTGGTTTTTTAGCAGGGTACATAATATATTGTCAAATATTCAATATGATTCCATAAGATCTATTTTCATTCAAGTAACGGATTCTACCCAATCGAAAGGGACCTTTGATCAATCAAAGATAATTTCGATTGCATTAGAAATGATGATTCAGAATATCATACGTTGATCGATCAAACAGAGATTTAGCAGATAAAAGAAAGATCGATTCTTTAGGATCCTTCCTTTCTTCAAACAGAACGAACAGAGAAAAAATCGGATCGATTCTCGAAGTGCCTTTTTGTATCTTCCTCAATGTCCCGACTATTTACAAAACGTGAGATCATCTGCTTCCGAAAGAAATCGAAAAATTTCTTGGAAATCCTACAAGATCAATTCGTTCATTTTTCTCTAACAGATGGTCAGAACTTCATCTGGGTTCGAATCCTACAGAGAGGTCCACTAGAGATTAGAAATTTTTGAAGAAAAAACAAGATGTTTCTTTTTTCCCTTTTAGACGAGTGAAAATAAAAAAAATGGTTGGTATATTCAAGATAATTACGTATTTATAAAATACTGTCTTAATTCATCCTATTTCATTAGATCCGGGATGTGATATGGTTCCAAAGGATGAACTAGATATAGACAGTTCCAATAAGATTTCGTTCTTGAAAAAATATATCCATTTTTAGGTTTATTTCATCTATTCCATAACCGAAACAAAAGGGGATACACGTTACACAATGATTTTGAATCAATAGAAAGATTTCAAAAAATGGAAGATCTATTCACTCTATCAGTAACCAGGTCGGATCTAGTGTATCATAGTGGATTTGCTTTTTCTATTGATTTCTACAGGTTAGATCAAAAAATATTCTCGAATAAGATATTCAACTATATAGATGAATCGGAAAAAATTATTTATTGGTTCTACCTCCTCTGTTTATGAGGAGAATGAATATTTTTGTCGAAGGATTAGAAAAAAATTGGTCCGGATCCACTACGGGAATGATTAGGAAGATCTAAAACTAAAAACAGCGGTATTTGCTAATAACAACATCATGGAGGTAGTCAATCAATATAGATTGATCCAAAATTTGATTCAAATCCAATATAGTATATATGGACACATAAGAAATTGATCAGCAACTGCCTTTGTTATCAAGTTGACGATTAGTTTGGCAGCAATTGAATTGCGCTTTAGGGTCTATAAAGGAAAAGAAATTAAATGTCAACTAAGCAAGAAGATTTTAGTTTAAAAATAAGTATTAACCTTCCATTATGTTGAGCATTTGCATATTTTATGAGATTTGATTGGAAAAATGATAGATCGACAAGTAGAAGAAATATTTTGGATCCTGTAAACAGATAACAGCCAAGAGAAGTGCATGTTGGTGTTATTAATCTTTTGCTTTGAAATTTCTTTATATGTTCCTAAGAACGTACAATCTCCTAGTGGACTTTCAGTAATTGTTCAAGAAGATCGTAATGGTAGTGTAAGTTTATATGAAATATTTGTGTGAATAAATTTGTTTTTAATTAGAAGAAAAGAAAGAGAAGAGGAAGAATGTGGGATTAGAGATAGTCTGACATCATAGAAAAAAGAAACTATATTTGTTTAAATATAAGTTCTTCAAGAGAAGGTTGGACCATTTGAATGCCCAATGCATGCTCTTATATAAGGAGGAAGGTCATGCATAACCACCACACGCACATCCCGTCACCGTCCGACCGGGTCGGGTTTGGTCCAAATTATATTTTTGAACAGAATTATTCTAGTTAAAAATAGACTAAAATTTAATACGTTAAATTGGCCCAGAATTCAAATTTGAACAAGGATGGAGATGTGACTCATGAAACAGAACTTCTCATAAATGAAAAGACATCTCTTCGCGGTTATAAATAGGAACATTGAAAACGTCTCAAATCGCTTTTAATTTTCTATTTCAAAACTCCTCTCTTCTCTTATTTCGTCTATAATATTATGGGCTTGTGATATTGTATATCACAAACTCGATACTCTTATCACTGCATTCAATTCAGATGATAGTTTAAATTGATTTCGATAGTGCTATCTTAATCGATTGAAGAGTTTAATTATCTCGGCTACATTGTATCTTGAAAGGCGGTTTGTCTTAACTCTCAACATCCATTCGTTTGATAAAATGAGTGCTGAGGGAAAATAACGTCTTAAGAAGAGTGTCATCGACATGTCTTGAAGCGATCTCTACATATTTAATTTTACAACTGTTGTAATCGTGGTTATTAACTTTGGACGGTGCAAAAAGACACAAAGTCTTCCTAGAGCATCGACGCCGAAATGGTGGTAGCCTTTTCTTATTTACTGCAGGTACAATAAGATAATTATATATTTATTGCACATCATAATTAATTAAACACGACTACTATAATTTACATTTTTTCGTTGTTTTAAATATCGTTTATCCACCCGAGATCTCGCTCGATATCTCATTTTCAATCTTGTGTGATATGAGATTTAGTGAAGCGAGACATTAAAATTTGTTTATAGACTATTTGATACTCATTTCATCCAAGATATTGATATTTCAAATGAAATTTGAGTTAGATCTCAATAGAAAATCTCATACGAAGTTGTGTTTTTTCATTAACATATTTCTTTTACTCTTTGTGTGGGTCTTTCACTCTAATGAATTTTTACTATTCCTCTAATTCTGTATTTTACGAGTGAGCAAAAAACATTTATTTATTTATTTTTGATATTCAGATAAGTAGAATCCATTCAATAAATACCAAATTAATCATGCTACCACTCTCCTCTAAAAAGAAAAATTAATATTATTGCGTTATATAAAATATTTGTTAAAAAGTTTATATTTAGGTAACAATTATTATAAAAGTTTATTAATTTTAGAAGCTTAAGTTATTTCGAGATAGTCCCGAGATGGATTTTAAAATCTAAGATGTATACTCGAAATACATTCATCTCACGCGAGATCTCATCCGATACGAGATATTGTGTGTAAAATTTTCAAGATGAGACGCATAAGAAATTCGTGATTTAAAACCTTGCATTTTTAACTAAATATTTATTCGCAATAATATACATAATGAAATAAGCATAGAATGTCTTGTAATCGTATAACACTATTTGGTGTTTAATCATTCGTGTAGAAGTAATTTTGAAAAAACTTATTCTATTGCCAATCAAATTTCAAGTATTAGTTTGCAAATGATTTTATATGTCTTAAACGAGAAAAATGAAGAGATGATCTTCTATATTTCTTTGCATTGTGTTATTTTGGAAAATTTATTTTGTTTCATGTTACTCCAATAATATAGGATTATTGAAACAAAAGTGCTACCCTTCTAGCCTATGACTATTGATCTTGATTTAAGACAAGCACTTCATGGTTTATAGATCGTAAAAATTTCAAAATGCATGGTACATTAAAAAAATATCAGCAATCGCTATCATGACCATTAAGAATAACTCAGTTTTTTATGACAGCACTGATCAGATCTCTAGGGGATCTTCACCTCCTCTCTTCAATTCTTCCACTCTCCCTCCTCTCTACTTTATCACAAATCTTAAAGACAAACCTCGTGACCAAGAAAATGATGGCTTCCAAATGGTCAAAAATCGCCAAAGAGTTTTCCAGCAAAATCTCAGAGGATTTCGCAAGGGCTTTCAGGGAAATTTCTAACTAGATTATAGACCAATGGGCAAAGATCTAACCAGAAGAATATCAACAAAAAGTCAGGGTATAATCAAGCCCCAAATCCCTCAAGATATCGCTCATTTGAAAACACCAATCTATCAAAATCATCATCTTCTTGGGCAGGCTTAGTCAAGAAAGGCGGTTTTAAATCTAATGCTGATCTGAATTTCTCTACTCATATCAAATTAGGAGATAAGAAAATTGTTGTTGTTAAAGAGGAGATAAGCCGAAGAACTGAGAATAAATGGAGCAATTCCATTGTGGCTTACATGTTCAGAACTCATCCCACTACCAACATTTCGAGGATTTTGTTTCTAAAACTTGAAACCCGACTGGTAATTTCGAGATTTACACCAAAACAAATGATTTTTTTATTATCAGATTTTCGGATGAATTTGATTGCAAACTTATTATCATAAAAAAAAGGGACAAAAAAGGTTCTTGAACATGATCTTCTTTCTACCTACCCAATCTGGATAAGGCTACCTGAACTAAACCTCAGATTATGGAACAAGGAGGCCTTTTCCGCTATCGCTAGTGTTGTAGGCAATCCAATAAAGCCTGATGAGCCTACAGCCAATGAAACCCGACTCAGCTATGCAAGAATTCTGGTCGAAATTAAAGCCAATGAAGAACTTCCGGACCTTTCCTACATCACTATGCACGATGGCGAAAGCATTACATAGAAAATTGAGTGTGAATTCATCCCACCACGTTGTTTGAAATGCACTTGCTTTGGACATCTCACAGAAGCTTGCTCATGGAAAACAGTTTGGAAAGAAAAAGAGAATTTAAATTTCAGTACTGCTAAGAGAAAATCGTCAGTTTCATAAAATCAAGAAATGCATTTCAAGAAAATCAGGTTTCAAATTATGTTATTGCTGAAGTTAAAAATCTTTCTAACACCCCTTCAGTTCTTGAAATATTTTAGAATCAGATAACTCTTAAATCTTTCAAAGAAAATAGTTTTTTTCAAACCCAAACCCTGAAATCTCAAAAGAAGATATGGATTTTATTTTCATTAACGAGCAATCTAGGAGTCCAAATTTGCGAGCACCTTCAAAAAATATCAAAGAGAAAGATTCCAATCTCATTGTTGCCATGAGTACAGATCAGTAGAAGGTAATAACAGATTCTGCTGATAATATTATTCCAAATGGCAATAACTTGGAAAACATAGAAAATTAGTCACAGAGTTATAGGGTTAATAAAGTACAATTCTTGATTCCTTTCCCCCGGCCGGAAGAAGCAATTTTAATTATAGATAGTTAATCAAAAGCTACTCAAAAGCAAACTTCTTCAATTTTGGCCAAAAACTGTCCTATAAAGGGTTCAGTCCTATTTGAATTCTTGTTAGGGAATGCAGGCCTCTTGCTCTCTGCCTCTTCTTCCCTTGTCAACAGCAAAAGAAAGAAAGTCGTAAAAAAGAATATACACGATATTATGAATAATAATGCGGCCGACAGTTCAAGTTCGAAATCATTTGAGAAGAAGTATATTATCAAAAATCCTGAATGGGAGGAGTTCCTTAAAAGTTCGAAGCAAAAAAGATTGCAAAAAAAGAGGAAGGAAAGCTTCGAAATTGGCAGCAATTTTCCTTTGTAGCTGCTGGGATATCCTTTCTCGTATCCTTGTATTATAATTTTAATCGTGTCTATTATTACATGGAATGTTAGGGGACTTAATTCCCCTGAAAGGAAATTGGATTTTTCAAACCTATTGCACTCTCATAAGCCTTTTTTAGCTAGTATTTTCGAACATAAGCTTTCTGACAAAAATATAGATCTTATTAAACTTAATTATTTTAACAAATGGAATTTAAGCCATAATAATTCTATGGAAGGTAATGGTAGGATCATTGTTATTTGGGTTCCCAACATTTGAGAATTATGTGATTATTCTCTTGATTTACAAATTATTCATTGTTATTTTAAAATAAATGGGGCCTCCAAATATATGTTTATTTTATTTATGCTTCTAACTCTGAAAAAGAAAGAACTCTGCTTTGGGATTCTTTGGAGCAATTAAATTTCAACATTAATTTTCCTTGGGTAATTATGGGGATTTTAATACTGTTATGAAAGTTTCTGAAAAAAGAGGAGGAATCCCAATTCCTTTTAAGAAATTGGAATTTCTCTCTAATTTTCTTTTCAAAACTGGATTAATTGAACCCATTATCAAAGGCAATAAATTTACTTGGAAATCGAGTGAATTTAGAAATATCACTGTAAGCTTAATAGGATTTTAGTTAATCATGTTTTCATAAATTAATTTTCCAACTTTAAATGTTATACTTTACCCCGATCTACTAGTGATCATACCCAACTTATTTTTTCTCATAACAGTACAATTAAGAAAAATTTCCCATTTAGATTTAAGAATGGTTGGGTGCATAATAAAGATTATAAGCATGTTATCCAAAATTGTTTCCAATTCTCTACTGAGGACTCTGCCCAATATAAATTAGGAAAACTTCTCCAATATACTAAAGCTAATCTTAAAACCTGGAATCTTAATAAAACAAAAATGAAATCAACAGGAATGTAAGAAACTACAAGATAGTGTTGACTTAAATTGCTCAGACCATACTATTGTAAATAAATTTTTTCCATATGCAAAGAAAGCTCTCCAAAACTCTCCATATTGAGTCTATTAATCTAAGGCAAAAAGAAAAAGTAAATTTTCTTTCTTGTGGGGACTTACCAAGTAAATTTTACTATGCAAAAATGTCTTGTAGTAAACATTGTAATGGCATAGGAAAATTACTTAATAGCAATGGATCTATAATCAATGAAACCTCTCTTTTGGAGAAGGAAGCTATTTTGTTCTTCTCTGATTTGTTTAATTCTGTGAAGAGTTCAAGTTCTTTTCCTAGTATCATTCATAAATTCATACTTCATGCTAAGAGTGAAGAAATATTACTTGCTCTAATTTTCTTAGATGACACTGAAAAAAAAATTATTCTGCAAAAGATGACAAAAGCCCTGGCCCTGATGGCTTTGGTGCCAAATTTTAAAATATTCATTGGGATGAAATGAAATACATGATTTTTGAGGCTGTCAGCGAATTTTTCTCCACTGGCAAACTTTTGAAAAACATAAATCATACTTTTATTACTATAGTGCCTAAAACCAAAAATCCTAATAGCCTTGGAGAATATAGGCTAATAACATGTTGTAATTTCTTATACAAGATTATTGCTTCTATTTTAAGTAAAAGAATTAATATTTTTAAAATTTCTTATTTCTAAGAATCAAAGTGCTTTCATTCTAGACATATACATTGTTGAAAACTGCTAGCTCATGAATTGTTAAGAAATTTTAATTAGTTTGGCAAAAATAATATGTGCATTAAAATTGACTTACATAAAACTTTTGACAAAATTAATAGGAATTTTATAATTTACATGATGAGGCAACTAGGTTTCAATGAAAAATTCTGCAACCTAGTTAAAGAATTTATTTGTAACGTATCATATTTCATCCTTATTAATGGTTCCCTTTGTGGATTCATTCATAGCAATAGAGAAATAAGGCAATGAGATCCTCTATCTCCTTACCTCTTTACCATTGCTATAAAATATCTTACATTACAAATGGAAAAGGAGCAGTTGAATAAAAATCTAAAACCAGTAAATTCAATTGCTCCTTGTACTACTCTTTTATTATATGCTGATGATCTATTAATCTTTTTAAATGCAGAACTCCAAAATGCTGTTACCATTAAGAAAATATTTGACAGTCTCAATTATCACGTTGGTCTTCAAAATCAATGAAAATAAGAGCAAGATATATTTCAGTAAAGCATGTAAAAATAAGGAGGTGATTCTTAACATCTTAAAGTTCCAACAAAGTGACCTTCCAATCAAATATCTTGGACTCCCCCTCAGTTGCAGTCAAATCAAAGAAAGAGACTGTGTCAAATTACATGACATTATCCAAAGTAAAATAGACAATTGGTCCAGTAAATTGTTATCAACTACAGGAAGTTTCGAACTCATCCATATGGTCATCACTATAGTGGTCATGTACTACTTGCAATCTCATAACATCCCAATTAAACCTACGGAGAAAATTGAAAAATTATGTGCTAACTTCATTTGGAATGGTAAATACCACAAAATCTCTTGGAAAACAATTACAAAAACAAAAAAAGCTAGTGGATTAGGAATCAGAAACTTTGCTGACATAAACGAAACTTGCAAGTACAAGCTTTTCTGGAAACTCATTGAAGGAAAATCACTTTGGGCCAAATGGATGAAAGCTAAATATGTCAAAAACAAAAAATTTTGGTCTATGCTCATTGAAAACCATTACTCTTATGCTTGGAAAAATATTCTGAAACGCAGGGAAACCGGTGCCAAATTAATAGAGAGAAAATTTAAAGATGGCAATCACACAAGCCTTTGGTTTGATCCTTGGATCAACGGTAAATCTCTAATCAATTTATTAGGATGGAGCAATCTCTATTATTTTGGAGAAGCTAATGCAAAAGTTGATAGCATCATCCAAAATTCATCTTGGAATACTCAATCTCAACCAGCGACATCTAATTTTAACTCCACAATATGTAAAATTGAAATTGATTCAAGCCAAGAAGAAGACATTTGGAGTTGGAAATTATCTCTGAAAGGAAAATTCTCTTTAAAAAACACTAGGGATTTCTTAAAAGGGGAAGAAATGGAAGTAGATTGGTTCAAAATTGTTTGGAATTCAGCTAATTGTCCAAAATTGGCTTTCTTCCCTTACTTTGCAGTATTAAACCGCTTACCAACCAGAGAAAAATGTTGAAAATGGAACAAAAACAATGGAAACACCAACTGCCTTCTTTGCAAAACAAAAATTGAAAACATAGATCGCCTCTTTTTTTTATTGCCAATACTCAAGACACATTTGGTTCATTGCCAAAAGGAAACTCAACATTAATAAGCACTTGACTCTCCAAAATATTAGAGATAACATTCATTATTTTCAAAAAAAATTCAAGCATAGGAAAACAGAATTTGAAAAAGCAACTGCTGTTCTTACTACAGTTATCTACTTTCTTTGGAAAGAGAGAAACAATAGACTTCACAATAAAATTGAAATAGATAGTATTCAGTTATGGAAGGCTATTGAAATTGAATACAACATAATTCTTCAAAAGGCAAGCAAATATAACAACATCAGCAATCAAAGCCACAATATTTATGATTCTGATAAATTTGAAGAATCCGTTGAGGAATACTTACAAAGGGGGAAATTTCCCACCGAGTCCTCGTTTCAACTTAATAGTAATTATTGCCTTAGAAAGTCGTCAAATCATCTTAGTTCTTGTGCTCCAGTTGAAGGCAACTACTATAGTATCCAAACCAGGAAATATTCCAATAAAGGAAGTAATCATAATTATGTTAGTCATATATCAAGCAATGAGAATAATTTCTACTACTAACAATAATAATTGCTTGCCAGATTTGAATAGGAATTACCGCTCATCTAACTCAAAGCTTTTGCAAAATGATAGCTGGCACCTTCCTAGCAGAACTATCAAGTCAAGTGCTGCTGATTTAAGAGCTAAGTCAAAAAACATTAGCTATCGCTTAGCTCTTCTGTATCAAGAGAATGGTGCAGACAAGCTTGCTGAAGACAATCCTCCTGAATATCAACCCAAATCTTGCAAGGTAAGTAACAAGGATATTATTAATAACAATTCCATATTTGTTACTGAAACGTATGCCAATTCAAATTATTTCATACCTGATTCAAGCAGGAGGAGTTGCAGTCGTATAGACCATGATAGCAAGTTTCTCTTGGCTATCAACGATCAAAGATTAGAAGATTCCTTTTATTAATCAAGTTAAATAATTAGATCTATCATTTATCTGACTGGGTAAGAGGTGAATCCATCTCTACTCTCTGTTCTTCTCTAGATTCATTTGCTGTTGTTTTCGCTGTTGCTCTGCTTGAGGTTCCAATGACAAATTCAAAGGCGAATCAAGTTACGCGCCTCCTTGTAGATAAAGCTAAAGCAACCAGTTCTGATTCACTATTGAATTCCTTAAATTTGGCTACTTCCTCTAAGATCACCTCAGATCTAAAGTTTGGAGGCACCTCTGAAAGTAAAGCGACTAGCTCCATGGAAACGAAGATAAAAGCAACCTCCCGAAGCTATTTTTGCCCTATTCCACGGTCGAATGGGCTTCAATTTAAAGCTATGAAGGAGTGGAAACCTCCCTAAAGCTTCTTTTTCATTGATTTTATGATTTCTCAGCTTGCAATGATCAGCCATTTTTGTTTCTTTTGTTAGAAATTGTGTTATTGGAGGCGTTGTTTTCCCTATCGTTCTTTTCTAGGGTTTGTTATGTTGTTTAAGGCAGTGCTATATCGGGTTTTTTACCCGCTATTAACTTTGTGGGCTTGGGCCCTTCTTACCCGTTTTCAAAAAGAAAAAGTGTTACTCCAATATGTTTACTTTATGTTTCATATTTCACTTTAAAATTTTAAAAAACAATAATGTAGTATATTTTAAGCACACTGAACTACAAATTAGATCTTACATCAATCTATTAAATCAACTTATGAATACATGTACAATACATTCAAACATCACTCGTAGTTTGTAAATACATGGCTAATGTTATATAATGACTTGTCTGAAGAGTTATATAAAGCAATGACCAATGATACAATGATTAGAATCTAGATTGATGATCTAGAGGACTTAGAATTGAAATTTATTGGTATCATTTACCATGTTCATAAAAATTTACACGAAGAAAATTAGTTTTTTGTGATAAATCAAGAAAGAGAACTTATGGAAAAAAGCCATCCTTTAGAACCAAAAACAATAGATCAATTTGTAAACATAACCATATGATAATACTCATTTTTATGCATTTTTGGATAGCAAAAAAATGATCTTTAAAAGAAATAGAGAAAAATAAAAAAGATGCATCATTTTTGCGATGTGTGCCAAGTGCATAATTGTGCCCCGCGCCATTTGCACCTTCTCGTGTGTGTCGCATCATCGGATCAAGAGGCTTAATCACAATGCCACATCTTTCCATGCCCCATTATGTGCCTTTTTCATAAATATGACTAGTATATATAATAAAATAGCATAATAGTGTGAGTTGACATTGCTATACGCATGAAAAAAATGTTGTGGTTTCCAAATTGTCTATGCAGCAGAATATCTTTTAAACTGACCTGTATAACTTGTTTCTCCTCCTGTGTGTTGTATCAATTTATTTATTGCAAGTTTCTCTGCAATCTGCATATTTTTACCTCAATCCGCATTTCCATGAACCCTCAAATACCACTACTTTTACTCAGTGCCGATAAGGAAATCTGATAATCTTAGCATTAATTTTCTAATTTTATTTTATATTATTTTCCTGAAAGGGGAAGGAAAAAACCATCGGTATTTCTTATCAATTTCTCCTGCTCAAGCCCTTTATCTAATACATCTATATAACACAACTTTCAGCACCTTATTCATGTAAGCATTATGTAACAGTTCCCTCAACCAAAAGTTTTCCTAGAGGGGAGTGTGGAAAGCTGTGCCTAATATGAGCATAAGTTTGTGATATCGGTTACATATTCTTTTGTAAGTAAGGGGCTGGGTATTCCTTTATTTATTCGACCCGGTCCATGTAAGTATTAGTTACAACGGCCCATGTATGTAATGTATATAAATACAAGGAATACAGAATATACATAACTAACGGTCATTTTAATAAAATACATATCATTTACTTTTGCATATTCTCTTTCATGGTATCAGAGCCTCTGCCTAATGACATCATTGGCTGATCATTTTTTGTTACTGATTGAACTCCATCAGAGAGTTCTCATCATCTGGAGTTTTACTCTTCAGATTAAGAATCATCATCAGAGATTAATTCTGATAATCAAGAAACAGGTTCTTGATTATATCCACTGCAGAGAGTCCTACCTGAAGATTCAAGTTGTGATCAATAGAATCTTGGCTGCATCTCAGTCATCAAAGGAGATCTGTGTCATCCTTTCATCATCGATCTCTATCTTTACACTTACCTACACTCTGAAACTCAGTGTGATACTCAATTTCAGTGTGTCTCGCCAAGAATAGCCGCATCATCTCTCTAATCCAGTGCCCACCATGTCAGAAGCAGGAGACAATGAATCATCTGCCACTTCTGTTCTTGAAACCACCACTCTATCTTTGATTAAACCCAAAAGTCATCTTAATAATATTCAACTTGACGAGAACAACTTCTTGCTTTGGAAATATCAAGTTGAAACTACCATAAATGGCTATGGTCTCGAAGCATTTATCAAAGGAACTATCGCAATTCCACCTATAATGACAACAGACAAAGAAGGCAAAATGATAAGTAATCAAGATTATGTGAAATACAAGAGATCAGTGTCAATCTGTTGCATCAAATTGTTGGATGCAGTTCTTCTTTTGAAATTTGGAAAACTGTGGAGAAAATTTTTAATTCTCAATCTGCTGCTCGTATTATGCATTACAAGAGAGAACTACAAAACTTGAAAAAGGAAAATATGTCTATGAGAGAGTACTTGACCAAGATTAAGTCATTCTGTGATCTACTAGAGACAGCAGGTCATAAGATCTCTGAAACTGAGCAGATCTTGACCATAATGAATGGTCTTGGTGAGGAATATGAGTCTACCATTGCAGTCATCTCCTCTAGAGAGACACTACCCAATATGCAATTTGTTCACTCCTCTCTTCTTGCTCATGAATGCAGAGTTGAACAAAGAAAGCCAAGTACATCAGATTATTCAGTTAACTATGCATCAAATTCAAGAAATAAGAATCAAGAAAAGACACAAATCAACAGAGGTGGTCTTAATCAAAGAGGAAGAGGAAGGAGTGGAAGATGTAACAACAGTAACAGAGTTAAATGTCAAATATGTGAAAAATTTGGTCATATTGCAAGCAAATTCTACTTCAGATACAATACTGATAGCAGTAATACTAATCAAAGTCAAGGCATACAAAAAGGCTTTAATCCAAATGCAAATGTAGCCCAATTAAGGAAAACAACAAGAAGTCAGAATGGAGACACTCAAGGTACTCAAATGAATCCAGAAACTCTTACCAGACCTGAAGACATTCACTGTGAAGAATGGTATCCAGATTCAAGTGCTACTAATCATCTAACTAACAACATCCAGAATTTGAATCTTGGCAGCAAAGAATATTCAGGTACACAGTCTATTTTTATGGGTAATGGTGAAGCTATAAGTATAACTCATGTTGGAAATGGCAGCATCAAAGGTAAAAGACAACTTTACTTGAATAACTTGTTAACTGTTCCTCGAATTAAAAAGAATCTGATTAGTGTATCACAATTTGCCAATGACAACAATGTATACTTTGAGTTTCACCCAAAATTCTGCACTGTTAGAGACTTATCAAGTCAAAATATATTGTTACAGGATAGACTGCACAATGGGCTGTACAAATTCAATCCTGGGAATACAAAGAAATTCACTCACCAAAGACCATGGTGCAACAATTTAGAAACTAATGTCACTAGAAAAAAGAGTGTATTTGATGTATGGCATTGCAAATTGGGACATCCCAATGTTAAAACTGTAAAACATGTTCTGGAAAGTAATATTATTCCTTTTGATAATATTTCTGTTCCTTATATATGTACAAGTTGTCAAATTGGCAAAAGCCACAAACTACCTTTTGCAGACTCTATTACTGTTTACAATAAACCACTTGAACTTATAGCTACAGGTCTCTAAGGACCCACTCCAGTAAATTCAGACTATGGATTCAAGTACTATATTTCATTTGTTGATGCTTATTCTGGATATAATTGGATATATTTTCTCAAGGCTAAATCAGAGTTATGCAAAGTAGTCATTCAATTTATTAGTCAAGCTGAAAAACAGTGTAACAGTGAGGTTAAGACTATCCAATCAGATGGAGGTAGTGAATTTAAACCTCTGAAAGAATATTTCCAAAATAGAGGAATTATACATAGAGTTACTTGTCCACATACTTCCGAACAGAATGGTTTAGTAGAAAGAAAACACAGGCATATAGTTGAAACTGGATTGACACTGTTGGCTCAGGGGTCCTTACCAATGAAATTCTGGCCTGATGCATTTACTACATCAGTTTACTTAATTAACAAACTACCAACTAAGGTTCTTAGTTGGAAAAGTCCAAATGAAGTGTTATTTAATATAAAACCAGTTTATTCAGAACTAAGAACCTTTGGTTGTCTGTGTTTTCTATGCCTTCGACCATATAACACTCACAAGTTGAGTCTTAGATCTGTTCCTTGCACATTCTTAGGATATGCTAGTAACCAGAAAGGATATAAGTGCCTCAGTAATGATGGTAAAGTGTATATTTCAAGACATGTTGTATTTAATGAAACCATTTTTCCTTTTGTAAATAAAGGAATACAAACCACACAGAAAATATATAACACAAAGGTGTCAATACCACCAATACCTGAAGTTACTGACTGGAACAGTGGGAAAGAAGTTGATAATACATCAAGACCACAACACACCTTGTCGTCCATCAGACAGGTCATAGTTCAACTGAGTCAAGTGATCATCTCAACATCTCACCACATAACTGTTTCAATTCCGAAGAAAGTTCAGAACATAATGAAAGCAATTCACCATGTTCAGAACACTCCAGTGTCAATGAACAACCCAGTATTCCTACAAGAACAGAAGATCATATGATCACAAGAGCTAAAAGTGGTATTTTTAAACCCAAATTATACACAGCTTGTCTAAATCAAAAGGAACCTACTACTTATGAAGAAGGTATCAAGTATGATCACCGGAAATCAGCCATGGATGAAGAATATAATGCCCTCATAGAAACAAAACATGGAGTTTAGTTCATCGACCCAGTCACAAAAATATTATTGGAAGTAAATGGACATACAAAGTAAAGAAAAATCCAAATGGTAGCATAGCAAGATACAAAGCTAGACTTGTTGCAAAGGGATATACACAGCAGTTTGGTTTTGATTTTAATGAGACCTTTTTTCCTGTAGTGAAACTAACCACTATACGAATTATTTTAACCGTAGCACTACACAATCAGTGGAATATTAAACAATTAGATGTAAACAATGCCTTCCTAAATGGAGATTTACAAGAGGAGGTTTATATGCAACAACCAAAAGGTACATTCAAAGCAATAATGCAAACTTGGTATGCAAACTTCACAAGGCTATTTATGGACTCACGCAGGCTCCAAGAGTATGGCATGAAAAATTTCAGACAACTCTGATCAGATTGGGATACAAGCCAACCAAGTCAGGCAATTCTCTGTATATAAAAACAAATCATGGGCAAACTGTCTATCTACTGGTATATGTAGATGACATATTGATTATAGGCAGTGATAACAGTGAAATCAGCAAAACTATTCAACAGTTGAATCAAACTTTCTCTATCAAAGAACTTGGTGATTTAAACTATTTCTTGGGCATAGAAGTTGTAAAGAAAAGCAAAACAGAGCTATTTCTTAGTCAAAGCAAATATATCACAGAGATTCTTGCCAGAGCATAAATGGATCTAGCTAAACCTTTACCTACTCCTATGACTAGTAACCTTCGCCTTTCAAAAGACAAAGGAGAACTCATTTCTAATGATCGACAATGTAGAATTATAGAAGGTGCTCTACAGTACGTCACTATCACAAGACCATAAATATGCTACAGTGTCAACAAAATTTGTCAATTTATGCAACAACCAAGAGATAATCATTGGAAGGCAGTAAAGAGAGTACTGCGCTATCTTAGAGGAACAATTAATCATGGAATATCATTACATTCATGCAAAGAATTAAAAGAATTAAATTTACAAGCTTACGCTGATGCCGACTGGGCTACAGACCCAGACGACAGAAGATCCACTTCTGGATTCTGCATTTACCTTGGCGACAACCCAATATCATGGTGCTCCAAAAAGCAAGCCACTGTCTCACGCTCCAGTACCGAAGCTGAGTACCGAGCAGTTGCCAGCACAACTGCAGAATTAATTTAGATCGAGCAGTTACTATTCGAAATCGGAATAAAGCCAATAAAAAGACCAATAATTTGGTGTGATAACCTGAGTATCGTGGCCCTCTCCGCCAACCCAGTTCTCCATTCTTGAACAAAGCACATCGAGATCGATTTGCACTTTGTTCGTGAACAGATCAGCAAAGGAAGACTTGATGTTCGTCACATCCCTGCTGGATATCAATGTGCCAACATTTTAACAAAGGCTCTTTCCACCAAAAAAATTTTGAGACTCAAAATCGATTTAAAGGTGGTTGACTGCGTCACCGGTGATAAAGCAAAAGAAACCTAGGAAGGAGTTAAACACGACAAGCCAGATCTGGGGGATTTATGAGATCCAGCTTATTTTCTTAAGCAAATATCCATGGCCGCGCAGAAGCCAGAGAAGGGTGAAAACCCTAGATATTTTTGAGGGGGCATAATAATGAGCATAAGTTTGTGATACCGGTTACATATTCTTTTGTAAGTAAGGGGCCGGGTATTCCTTTATTTATTCGACCCGGTCCATGTAAGTATTAGTTACAACGGCCCATGTATGTAATGTATATAAATACAAGGAATACAGAATGTACATAACTACCAGTCATTTTAATAAAGTACATATCATTTACTTTTGCTAATTCTCTTTCAGTGCCCATCCATAGTTAATAATTCGTCTAGTTTAGTAGTTCCTGAGCTCTAACTACCACATGAAAGATCTTTCAACGAAATACAAGGGATGTATTTCACTTCTCTTCTAATAATGCAAATACGATACATATTATTTTGAAACTTGTCCACCAAATCAACGATTACCCTACAAAACTAACTATAGTCAAATAATGACTTAACAAAGGGTATACATGCTTTTCATTTTCCACTTTATTTTAAACTCTTTCTTCAAACCATCAAGAGTAAAAAGTGAGATAGCTGTTTTAGCTGAAATGGTGAATTAAAATTCAATGTCTTTTTAGTAGAAAGTCAAAATAAACGTTTTTGCACTATTAGAACATAAACATGATTTTTCAATGACATTCATATCACACATTTAGCATTATATAAGTCAAAGTATATTTTTAATACCGACAAAAAATTATTTCAAGCAAAATACAAATAAATTATAATGCAAAATGAATAAAATAAAATGTATTTCAAACAAATCATTTGAAATTATGTCTTCGCGCAATGTGTATGGAAAGCACTAATGTACAATATTAATAAAGTAATGCATATATATTTATCAGTAATTCCCTAATAATACAACCAACCGCCTCAACATCACATGACAAATGTAATATAACAAACTAAAGCAAAACAAAACAAGAATGAAAAATATATGAATAATCTCATTGTAATGAAGGACAATGGTGCATGGTCTCGATCTCTAACTCCCCATCTCAAATATAAAGTACCATGTGCAGTTTTAAAGGAGAGAAAATTATAGAAGCTAATTTACTTTAAAACTTGAGTAATACTTCAAGAAAATAATGGTGAGAAAAAAGATCATGATCCAAAGTCATAAGTTTGGCATTTCCAGAGGGCTATAAAAAGGAGTCACCATTGAGTTCACTGAATCTCCATAAGCATTTCAGGTAAGTGCAGACTGATTGAGGCAAATAAATATGCATCAAAGATAACGTATTATGCACATGTGTTCCCCATAATATCCAACTGGGAAATTATTATTATTATTTTTTTTTTTTGCAAGGCAAGCGGGGTTAACTGGTCCCCTACCAGTTTATTGATAAAAAGAGAAAAGAAAAGGAAAAAATACAAAGGTCACATGAACAAGCTCATGTCACAAAACACACACAAACATCACAGGACAACAGCGGAAAAGAAAAAAAGAACAAGAAACATACAACACATATAATAAAAAAGAAAGGCTAAAAGAAAGGAAAAAAATTAATAGGAAGAAAGAGCTATGTCCAGTCAGAAGGGCAGTATCCACTGAAATCAAAATTACTCTCCCGCATTCCATTCCTGATGCTAGCCTTCAAGGCATTCCAAAGCTGTTGATTGTTTCTTGATTTATTCTCAAAACTTCTCTGATTTCTATCTTGCCAAACTAATGTCATGTATTTTTTGATCATAAAAAAGAGCACAAATCTATCCTTTTTCTTCCATTTAGTTGCTTTCCCAATAAGGTCCCAATCAAGACTGGAAGGCCCCTGATTGTGGAAATTATTCATATAACTAAGAAGACTAATCCATAATCCCCTTAGTTCACTGCAATCAAAAACAGATGATCCACTGATTCAGATTGCATCTTGCATATGACACAGATATGATCAACTGCCATCCCATATGACAATAACTTGTCTTTTGTTAGGAGAGCTTTGTTTATGACTTTCCACAACATTAAGTTGTCTCTGGCACTTGAATTGACAGTCCAAATCACCTTATGCCATTTTATAGCAGGAGCAACAGGTGCTTTAACAAGCATTTTATATACAGAGGATATAGAGTGCTGCTTGCCATACCATAGAATTTCATCAGAGGCACTTGAATGGTAAATATTATCCTGAAAACTGTTCCAAACAGCTCTAATAACCTGGTTACTTGAATAAGGCATCTGAAGTTTACCATCATGTATGTAATCAGAGGCTTTAGCATTAGCACTAATACCAGATTGAACAATTTGCTGTGGGGTAAACATATTGCCAAGAATAAGACCATTTGCCATCCACGGAACAGTCCAGAAATTCACAGTGCTAGAAGGAGATATCCTCACTCTAATATAAGGGGAAATATATGGTCGTAAATTCAGCAAGGTCCTCCATGTCCAACTGCAGTTAGGTGGGACATTCATGGTCCAGACATGCATACTGCGTAAGTTATGAATTTTAGTCCACCTGACCCATAAAGTATCTTTGTCAGCTATCAAATCATTGAGATTTGAGCTAATGGCAGCTCTATTCCAAGTGTGCATGTTGAGAATTCCAAGGCCACCATTGTGTTTCTGCTGCTCCATGATGGAAAAGGAGCAGGGAATGATTTTCTTTGATAGTATAGAACCCGTACAGAATAGCCCACCTGAGAATTCCAAGGCCACCATTTTATTAACATCATGAATGTTGTTAACCAAATTATTTCCCACGATAATGAGACAAAATAACTAATGTTGACCCCCTAATTAATTAACATATTGGAAAGGTAAATACACTTAATTTGGCGATACAGATTGAAATACTTTGCCACTTATTAAATAACATAATATAATAGGCCAATATAGTAATTTATATATAAATATAAGATAGTCATACATATAGATTTATTTGGAATACTGTTATACACATCGGGTTTCTCTTTCAAAAGTCTAAACCCATATTAAAAATAAAAATTAATCAACGTATACACTATAAATCCTACATTCATAAGCGAATAATCGGGATTACAAAGTCGGCTAGCACTCACTCCAAAATTGGCTTGGTGCTCGCGGTTGGTCTACTCCACCAAGTTAAGGACTAGCACACTATGAATGATTGTTTCTCTTTAATGACCATAAAAGACGCAAAAGTTGATATGATTGGGGGTGTAGCTCATATGTTAGAGAGCTTGCTTTTGCATGCAAGAGATACAGGATTTGACTCCCCACAACTCCACTTTTCGATGTATACATTTTGTCCAAAAAAATAAAGGATAAATTTTGTATTTAGGCCAATTATGTAAACAAATTACAAGAATAGCCCACTTTGCAAACTAATTACAAAGATAGACCATTTTTCGCCACGTAGGACGCCATGTGTGCTGGCGGCATCTCAAATGCCCCAAGCACACGTCTATTTTGCATAATAACACTGGCAGCAATTGATATGCCACCAGTATGCGGCATCCCAAATGCCGCTATTTCTGCTGGTTTATTAGACAGCCACCTTTTAATGTTTGTCTTGTTCCAAACATTGCTTAGATCTACTAAAATTCTAAACTCCAAACTGTTAAATTATTTGCAAATTGTTGTTTAATCTTAGTTGGATTCAGATACACCTGAGGAACAACATCTAATTCTTCCTCTTCAACAAGTTATTAGCTATAGCAGGTATGTTTTTTTGGAAACCCTAATTCAATTTTTTTAATTTCATTTTCTATTTGGTATCAACTGATAATAGTTTACTAGTTGATTGAATAAATTATAGAATGACTCCCAAGTGTGTACCGACCATCTGTTATTTCGATGGCGAATTGGTTATAGATGAACTTAATTGTAGAAAATATGTCGAGGGGTCGTGTAAGCTAGCTAGAGTGTTGAAAGGTTGTGATTTGGTGCAGCTGAAAGAATCGATCTATAAAGCGACCAAGATAAAATATGAAGAATTTGACATAGAGATAGTGTGTAATTGGCCGACGGACTCAGGATCGAAAGCCATCAAAATAGCCGATGATCACGATGTCGAGCTATGTTTTCAGCGACATTGAAATCAATTGAGCTATTTGTTGGGAAAATTAGACGCTTGCAAGTAGAAGAACCCGTATGAGAACAAGAAGTTAACATGTTATTGAGAAGCATCGAAGAGCGGTTGAGGCAGTAAGTATCAGCCGCGGAAATGCGATCTCGAGTTTCATTAACCCGACTATGACAGGGATGTACGGTCAACAACAAGGTCTATATGGATATCCTCCGTGTATGACCTATCCACAGGGCATTCAGTATACGTACCCCTATCCAAGTCAAGGAAGCTTTACGCATTTTCTCGGAAGGTGAAACATTTATTTATGAAATTTAGGTCGTATTAGTTTGATAGTTGTGCGCTATTTAACATTTTTTTCTTCTTATATGCAGTTATCTTCCCTGTCGACCAACACTGCCTAGTCCCGTTGGACCATGGCAATGCCATACATCTCAATTTATGTATCCAACTCCATCCGAGTTATATGATCTTAGTTAGAGGTATGTCTCATGAAAAATCAAATTGTCCCAGCAGGATATGGTAGGTGCTGTCGAAGACCAAACTGTCTCATGACTCTGTCTGGCAGATGGTATGATAAATCTCTGAAACAAAAAATCATAAGTCTTGCCCGCCATAACGTCCTGCCCATTGTAGAAATAGCCGGATGTGCATGAAGGTCTGCTTTGAAATACGGATTCCAAGTTACTGCATTGTAATCTAAGACGTCAAACTCGTTCCGGTAGAAGGTTAAATTGCTTCTGGGGGTCATTTTTGTATTCTTTGGGCCAATCCACCTATAATAGCAACATGTTATAGGAAATTCAAATTTACTATGTCGATACAACAACACTAACAACACTATTTTACCTCGCTCCATAAGGCTTTGAATTGTCAATTATTTGCGTCTTCATAGAAATACGACCAACCGGAAGGTAGGTCCATGACCAAAGCTGCAAGTGTGAAACTTAATTTTAGTTAGGGTTTTACGAAATACTCAACTATGCAACAACAAATGACTACGTCCGTACCTGAAGTAGAGTCGTACAATGTCACGACCCGAACTCGATGTCCGATAAACAACATCAAGTTCGTATCGTGGGAGCTTGCAACACCATTAGATGATAAATATACAGCGGAAATAAAATATGATATCACTGATATAACATGAATACAATATCCGATACATCAATTTGATACAATGATAATCATCAACATCAGAGAATATACAACATAGAACACAGCGGAATATAATACAACATGAGATAAGTCTTCTCAGATATCCAATACTGCAACTCTTATCCAAATTCTCCAAAGACAGTGCTCCAAAACTCTAAGCTTGATCCACCATCAAGATTGCACCAAGATAAGCAAGTACAGTCCATATCCAAAGACTGAACTATCTCCAGATAATCTACTGAACCTAACTATCTGGAAAAAAAACTCTAGACTGCCCGTGTGGAAATTTGTGGGCACCCAGAGTTTAGGAAATGAACAATAAACTCCGGGTCAGTCATGGGACTGGTGTGAGCAAACAAAAACAGTTTGTTTTTAAAAACAATCAAAAGATTTATCCTTTTGAAAATCGCAATGCGTTTTGAAAAATGAGACTACTATAAGGCCTCCCCACACACACACCATGCAAACGCAGAATCGGAGGAGATTTCTCCTTATGATAGTCAAACATGCTTACTACGCAAAAATCAAATCATTTGATTATTATTATTAGTGCATAGTGCAGAAAACATTTCGAAAGAAGAATATAAATCTTAGCCAGCATAGACATTTCGAACTATGCCTACTATAGCTATCATGTTCAATAGTAGGTTACCGCCACATTCCATGGCAGGTTATACAACTAAAACCGTACAAGGCGCGTATTGTTTCTTTGGATTTTTCCAACAAATGGTCAGGCTAAGGAACTTCCTATTGCCACATGGGAACGCCTCTGGCGGGACGCCCCGAGAACCAAACCGTTCTCTGCCAAACAAGGCCGGGAACCCTTTTTCCCAAGGGATATTACAAACCCTCAGATATGCCACCCCCGATCCTTTGGGACCTTTAAACGAGAGCTCTCTAACCAACAACATCACACAGTAATAAATAAAGTGTGTCCACATGAGTAAGTATCTGGGCTCCATACCATGATAGTACCCTTTTTCAGAAGGAATGGTCATACCCTAGGGGAGCTACCCCTGAAACCTTGCCACACAATTCCTGTTTCGACCATTACCGGGTTGTGAGGCTCGACGAAGTCTCGTCCACGAAGCTACGCTTTTCACAAAGCCATGCTTCGATCAACAAATGATCAGCAGCACTCAGCATGCCACATTACCAAGTTGGCAATATATCGCTGATAACCTTCAACTACATAACCTCTGAGCTTGTACGTCTCAGAGAAGGGTGTTAAGCTAAAAGAATAAATTCTCCGCCACCACAGAGATGCATTTGAAAGAAATCTGCTTTATATCTCAAATTGTAATGTCAGACACACAATCCATACAAATCTGTTTCGGGTTCGAACAGAACCGAAGGCACTTCCAAAGAAGTCCTTGCAATCCGGGTATTCACAATCCCGATCGGACTTCCCATCACTTAGGGAATCTCTATACCAGAGCAACTCAGTGCAGAGACAATCGATAGGTCATCCTATCGTTCTCGCAAATACCCGGTCTTCACCACCGGTCTTCAAATGCTATCCATAACGACGTATCACATATTCGGAATGGGATATACGACACAAAGGTCCTCTCCCGGCTAAACCGAATAGCGAGCGCATTATTTAAAACATATGGATATGGGATTTCAATTAAGTCACAACTTAATAATTCAAAACTTTCTTTCAGACGGTTTAAACCAGTTTTCATTCCAAATCTTTTAAACAAAAAGACTTTTCTTCACAAAGTTCATTCATTTTCACAAAGATCCATTTTCGGATTTCAAAATAATTTCCATCTTCAATTTGATTTACTCATTTAAATCATTAAATCAAGATTTATCTCATAGTTTTCAAAACTGTTTCCAACGATTCATTCATAACTTGGAAAAACCATTTTTAATTCAAACCTGAAATCCTTTTTTAACAAATTGGAAATTCATTGTTCATGTGAAAACTTTTATTATTTGGAAACAACAGTTTTATTTCGGAAAAATCCAATTTCATTTATACAAGTTAACAACTTTGGGTCAATTCAAATTTCCAAAACAACGCTTTAGAAATGGTTTAAAAATCCATATACTTGTATAATTCCTTTTTAAATCATAAATGCTATATGTAGAATTCAATTTCAGATATTGAATTCCAATTTCAAACAAAATTTTCAAATTCCAAATCTCTATTAGTTATTCAAAATAACTTTTATTTTTAAAACACCTTTTTCAAAAGATCTTCACATTGAACTTAATTTATTTCCAAACTATTTGAATTTAAAATTAAAATTCAAACTTATTTAAAAATCCGTGACTTAACTGATTTCCACGTGAAATCCATATTTGTGTGTGTATGGTGTGGTCCAGGGGTTTTACACAATAGTGCACCACATCAATTATCACAGATTCAATCAATATCGATAAGCGGTAAAATCCATAACGCTTATCTTCATTCACATATTCATAAATAATTAAATTTATCAATCACAGAGATTCATTATTAAAATTCGATGTGGGTTTCGGATAGCCAATTGGAATCCGACTCCCTGTCGCATCGATATCTAAATGCCGTTTTACAGGCAAAGGGGTTTTCGCATAGACATACAAAAACAAATCAAAATTCACAGTAAAGCATAAGGCAGTTCACATAGCATCACAATCAAAACAGGTAATTAATTAATAATCAATAAAACTTAATTACTCATTTAATTATCACTAATTATTTAATTAATCATTAATTATCAAGTAATAAATCATAAATCCTTAATTAATCACTTAATTAGTTAACTAAAAATTATTTAATTATTTAACTTTAAGTAGTTAATAAAATTTCAAATTTCAAATTGACTAAACACAAGATTATAAATCTCAATCTTTCGTTTCAAATTTGTTTAATCTTAAATTACTTACTTAATTACAAGTATAGATAAATTTACATTCTTAATTACTTACACTTTAAATTAGTTAATCTCTGACGTTAGCAAATCTTTTAAATAGATTTTAAATCAAATCTTAGTTTAAGACTTGTCAACAATATTTACTTAATAATTACTAGACTTTGTTTAACAAAATGACTTAAAAATTTATTAAGTTAATCCACTACAAAAATGAAACATTCACTCTCTGTTACTCGAGTAAACTCGAGTTCCTCTCATCTATTTACCAATCCCACTCTCTTCTGTCATACCTTCTTCCTCTTCTCTTTTTTTTTAGCTAACTTTAAACCTACTGTTACATGATCCCACCCACGCACCAGCTATAACACAAAGCAACCTCCTCTTTGTTTTTTTTTGTAATACCCGAGTCGATCAATCACGCGAAGACGCTGATACACCATACGCCACCGTGCACGTGCACGGTGGTTCGGCTCACCTCCGGCGACCCATACCATCACCCACAAGCCACGATTCGTCCCAACCCTTGAAATCAAAACACAGATTTTAAATTCAACCGAGAACAAAAATTAAGCTCCCACCGCAAAACCTGTAGGTTGAACACCACCGCAAAATGCCTCGTCACCCCTACACCGACCCCGGAGCCGCCGCGCCTTCGGCCTCACCATGTCAACCCTTTGCGCCACGCTTCCCCGGAATTTTAAGATACTCGGTCAAGTAGAGGTGATGAAATCACCTCATTTCCAGACATCTCAAAAACTTGATCACGAACCCTACGTATGCCTCGTCCCCTTAATTCGTAGAATGAAAAAATTATTCAACAATTTTCCCATTGCTATCAACTACCAAACTTGCTTCGAGCAAGGTCTCAATATTTGAGATGGGTTGGATTATCAGAGATTAATCAAAATGCAATTTTTATTCAAACTTGAACTGCACTTGGGATACTCACTTAAAAATCATCATATTGTAAAAAAAAATCCTAACTTTGTGTGCTTATTCAAGTTATATGATCAATTCAATGTTTTAAAATACTTGGATTTATCATATGATTCTTTGTTTCCACTGTAAACCAAGTTACAGAGTCAAGTTCATTCCTTTTCAAGCAAAGACTTCTGTACCATGGTTTGAGTTTTCTCGGCCTCTTTTCGACGAGATCGAATGGAATGAATTTTAAAATGATCTTTATTCAAAAACAAGCACTTTTTGTTTTGGAATCACGTTTTTAAATTCAAGGAATTGTGAGCTATGGGTTTTTAAAGTAGCAATACTAACAGTTTTCAAAACAATAACATGAACTGAGGGATTTTCTTCTAGGCTTTGATGTTAACTGATAGCATGTTCATGCCCACGCATAACCATATTCAGTAATTACTTAAGGTATCCACTGTGTATATTCATAAATCATAAATGTACTAAAATATAGTTTGTTATATTCATAATTTTGATGGTTAACTGTATTTATGAAAAACAAGAATAAAGGAAGAACAGAAGCCTGGAGGAAAGTAAACAGGGTTTTTAGTGGGATCAAACATGTTATATTTATGAAAATCAATTTTTTTTTATCATGAATATGTTACCATATCAAAACTTTTTTTTTCTCTTAAACACCAAGTCCTACTAACAAGTGGAATCAGAGAAAAAAAAATGTTTTTTTTTCTTTTCTTTTGGAAGTTGTTTTAGAGCCTGTGTGTTACAGAGGCATATGCATACAGACATATATCACATAAATATGCATTCAAACAAGCTACAACATTTCCCATCTCATTCATCATCACTAAACACAGTTAAAATAGAAGGTTGAGTTTTAAAGAAAGTTTGCTCACCCTTATTTTCCAGAAAACAGAGATGTTCTCCTGACAATTTCAAAGAAGGATGAAAGCCTGGCTACTTTTTTTTTTATCGAACAAACAGGGACTGAAATTTAGAGCAGAGAAGAAAAATGCTTTGCTTTGCATTTGAAAAACTGGATTTTGATTTTCTTTGTTTTTTTTTTCTTTCAGATTAAACTTGCATGCTTAAATTGAGAAGACCTCTGCTTTGAACTTTTGCATTCAATCTTCATTTGTAATCTCCTTTTTTTTCCCTCTAGTATACTTACTTATGAACGAACAAATGTATATGGATGGGTATGTACTAGGAGAAAGGAGTTTGGTACTAAGGGTTATAGCTGGTACAGGTGATAATATTGTTATGTACAACAGGGTATATTATTTTTCTTTTATGGCTAAAGTGGTTTACATTTTTGGGTACTAGAGATGGAAACATTTAATGCCAATGTCCTCTATGCTTTCAAGTCTATACTTATTTAATTTTGCTTTAAAATCGTGGCTGATAGATATGTATACTTCGGCTGAGATGAAATGTTATAGTGTACTAGAGATATTGGTATTAAATGCATGTCTTCTAATTTGTTTACAGGCTCATGTTATCTTATTTCTGCATGTACAGGTTTGTTTGTTCTATTTGCCTTGCACATAGATCATTTTGTTTATTTTATTTACTTTGTATGCTAGCTTTGTTTATGTTTGCTCATATGTACTTGTATTGTATAAAAATAACTCATTTGATTTTTATATTCTTGTTTTGTATAGTGGATGTTTTCCCAGGTTTACATACTTGTTCATAGGTATTATATGTTTACTTGTTTCACGTTTCTTTTCCAAGTCTTATTACTTATGTGTACATATCTTCTTAAATTCCTTTGTACATAGATATTATTCTTTTATGCATAGATGCATATAGATACTCAGATTTTGGTTTTGCATATGCATATACAGTTTGTACTTTTGTTTATCTTCTTTTTGCAAGCCACTTTGTTTGTTTTGAATAAATTCGTCTATTTGCCTTGCATACATTTTTTTTTAATCTTCAATATCTTGCATTTCTCCCATACACTTTTATTTGTATTCCTGTTTATTATTTTATAGTTTTTATAACCTTAAAATCTTACCACTAACATAAACCTTGAAATTTTATTTTATACTCTACACTTATTTTTTGATATTGGTACGTAGTTTTTATTTCATTTTATTTTAAACACTTTATTTACAATTCAATTCAATGTATTCACTTTGAGTCTCAAATCAAATTCAAAAACAAATAAGTAAATACACCTTATTAAATTTGAAAAATTCAACCAAATCCATAATTTAATTTAAAATTCAATCAAATTATAAATTTAAATTTGTCTTTAAAACTGGGATCGTTACAGACTTCCCCCTTTAAAAGGAATTTCGTACTCGAAATTCGTAGGCACGGAAACAACAAGGATAGATAGATTCGATCTCCTATAATTCCTCAAACACAAGATATCGATTCGAAATCCAAGTCGGAATACCCAAGGTATATGCCAACTAGTCCCTCCTCGGACTCTGATATTCACAATTAATTACAATAGAATTTCAAATTCGGTTTTAAACGATATCGTTTTAGCACTTAAATTCAAATTTAGCTTCATATTCCATTAATCAATTCAACTCAATTTAAAATTTTCAATTTCCAGTTTATTCATATTTATTAAAGTTTAAATCGAAAATTGATAAGAAATTGATGAAGATACGAAGAAGGATCTTCTACAATGATTCGTAGAGCATCATCACACCAAAACTTCTTCTTGCAGCTGTTACGAAGAAATCAAAAGAATTTGGAATCGAATCAAAGAAAATTGAAAGAGAAAGATTGTTTCCACTGTCGCAGGGTATTGACCATTTATAGTCGTATTCGCCTGTCCTCTATCTCGTCCTCTTCTTGCACTCATACTCACTATTAGTGGATAGTAAGAGAATTTATTGAGGCATTCGAATGGATATCTTAGGAATTACTCATTCTAGGGTATACTTCACCCTATCTCTAATGAGCCACCTAATGTGTTACACTCCGTAGCTAAAGTTCTTACTCAACCTTTAGCTCTGATACCAAGTTGTCACGACCCGAACACGATGTCCGATAAACAACATCAAGTTCGTATCGTGGGAGCTTGCAACACCATTAGATGATAAATATACAGCGGAAATAAAATATGATATCACTGATATAACATGAATACAATATCCGATACATCAATTTGATACAATGATAATCATCAACATCAGAGAATATACAACATAGAACACAACGGAATATAATACAACATGAGTTAAGTCTTCTCAGATATCCAATACTGCAACTCTTATCCAAATGCTCCAAAGACAGTGCTCCAAAACTCTAAGCTTGATCCACCATTAAGATTGCACCAAGATAAGCAAGTACAGTCCATATCCAAAGACTGAACTATCTCCAGATAATCTACTGAACCTAACTATCTAAAAAATATGCCCGTGTGGAAATTTGTGGGCACCCAGAGTTTAGGAAATGAACAATAAACTCCGGGTCAGTCATGGGACTGGTGTGAGCAAACAAAAACAGTTTGTTTTTAAAAACAATCAAAAGATTTATCCTTTTGAAAATCGCAATGCTTTTTGAAAAATGAAACTACCATAAGGCCTCCCCACACACACACCATGCAAACGCAGAATCGGAGGAGATTTCTCCTTATGATAGTCAAACATGCTTACTACGCAAAAATCAAATCATTTGATTATTATAATCAGTGCATAGTGCAGAAAACATTTCGAAAGTAGAATATAAATCTTAGCCAGCATAGACATTTCGAACTATGCCTACTATAGCTACCATGTTCAATAGCAGGTTACCGCCACATTCCATGGCAGGTTATACAACTAAAACCGTACAAGGCGCGTATTGTTTCTTTGGATTTTTCCAACAAATGGTCGGGCTAAGGAACTTCCTATTACCACATGGGAACGCCTCTGGCGGGACGCCCCGAGAACCAAACCGTTCTCTGTCAAACAAGGCCGGGAACCCCTTTTCCCAAGGGATATTACAAACCCTCAGATATGACACCCCCGATCCTTTGGGACCTTTAAACGAGAGCTCTCTAACCAACAACATCACACAGTAATAAATAAAGCGTGTCCACATGAGTAAGTATCTGGGCTCCATACCATGATACTACCCTTTTCCAGAAGGAATGGTCATACCCTAGGGGAGCTACCCCTGAAACCTTGCCGCACAATTCCTGTTTCGACCATTACCGGGTTGTGAGGCTCGACGAAGTCTCGTCCACGAAGCTACGCTTTTCACAAAGCCATGCTTCGATCAACAAATGATCAGCAGCACTCAGCATGCCACATTACCAAGTTGGGAATATATCGCTGATAACCTTCAACTACATAACCTCTGAGCTCGTACGTCTCAGAGAAGGGTGTTAAGCTAAAAGAATAAATTCTCCGCCACCACAGAGATGCATTTGAACGAAATCTGCTTTATATCTCAAATTGTAATGTCAGACACACAATCCATACAAGTCTGTTCCGGGTTCGAACAGAACCAAAGGCACTTCCAAAGAAGTCCTTACAATCCGGGTATTCACAATCTCGATCGGACTTCCCATCACTTAGGAAATCTCTATACCGGAGCAACTTAGTGCAGAGACAATCGATAGGTCATCCTATCGTTCTCGCAAATACCCGGTCTTCACCACCGGTCTTCAAATGCTATCCATAACGACGTATCACATATTCGGAATGGGATATACGACACAAAGGTCCTCTCCCGGCTAAACCGAATAGTGAGCGCATTATTTAAAACATATGGATATGGGATTTCAATTAAGTCACAACTTAATAATTCAAAACTTTCTTTCAGATGGTTTAAACCAATTTCCATTCCAAATCTTTTAAACAAAAAGACTTTTCTTCACAAAGTTCATTCAGTTTCACAAAGATCCATTTTCGGATTTCAAAATAATTTCCATCTTCAATTTGATTTACTCATTTAAATCATTAAATCAAGATTTATCTCATAGTTTTCAAAACTATTTCCAACGATTCATTCATAACTTGGAAAAACCATTTTTAATTCAAACCTGAAATCCTTTTTTAACAAATTGGAAATTCATTGTTCATGTGAAAACTTTTATTATTTGGAAACAACAGTTTTATTTCGGAAAAATCCAATTTCATTTATACAAGTTAACAATTTTGGGTCAATTCAAATTTCCAAAACAACGCTTTAGAAATGGTTTAAAAATCCATATACTTGTATAATTCCTTTTTAAATCATAAATGCTATATGTAGAATTCAATTTCAGATATTGAATTCCAATTTCAAACAAAATTTTCAAATTCCAAATCTCTATTAGTTATTCAAAATAACTTTTATTTTTAAAACACCTTTTTCAAAAGATCTTCACATTGAACTTAATTTATTTCCAAACTATTTGAATTTAAAATTAAAATTCAAACTTATTTAAAAATCCACGACTTAACTGATTTCCACGTGAAATCCATATTTGTGTGTGTATGGTGTGGTCCAGGGGTTTTACACAATAGTGCACCACATCAATTATCACAGATTCAATCAATATCGATAAGCGGTAAAATCCATAACGCTTATCTTCATTCACATATTCATAAATAATTAAATTTATCAATCACAGAGATTCATTATTAAAATTCGATGTGGGTTTCGGATAGCCAATTGGAATCCGACTCCCTGTCGCATTGATATCTAAATGTCGTTTTACAGGCAAAGGGGTTTACGCATAGACATACAAAAACAAATCAAAATTCACAGTAAAGCATAAGGCAGTTCACATAGCATCACAATCAAAACAGGTAATTAATTAATAATCAATAAAACTTAATTACTCATTTAATTATCACTAATTATTTAATTAATCATTAATTATCAAGTAATAAATCATAAATCCTTAATTAATCACTTAATTAGTTAACTACAAATTATTTAATTATTTAACTTTAAGTAGTTAATAAAATTTCAAATTTCAAATTGACTAAACACAAGATTATAAATCTCAATCTTTCATTTCAAATTTGTTTAATCTTAAATTACTTACTTAATTACAAGTATAGATAAATTTACATTCTTAATTACTTACACTTTAAATTAGTTAATCTCTGACGTTAGCAAATCTTTTAAATAGATTTTAAATCAAATCTTAGTTTAAGACTTGTCAACAATATTTACTTAATAATTACTAGACTTTGTTTAACAAAATGACTTAAAAATTTATTAAGTTAATCCACTACAAAAATGAAACATTCACTCTCTGTTACTCGAGTAAACTCGAGTTCCTCTCATCTATTTACCAATCCCACTCTCTTCTGTCATACGTTCTTCCTCTTCTCCTTTTTTTTAGCTAACTTTAAACCTACTATTACATGATCCCACCCACGCACCAGCTATAACACGAAGCAACCTCCTCTTTGTGTTTTTTTTTTGTAATACCCGAGTCGATCAATCACGCGAAGACGCTGATACACCATACGCCACCGTGCACGTGCACGGTGGTTCGGCTCACCTCCGGCGACCCATACCATCACCCACAAGCCACGATTCGTCCCAATCCTTGAAATCAAAACCCAAATTTTAAATTCAACTGAGAATAAAAATTAAGCTCCCACCGCAAAACCTGTAGGTTGAACACCACCGCAAAATGCCTCGTCACCCCCACACCGACCCCGGAGCCGCCGCGCCTTCGGCCTCACCATGTCAACCCTTTGCGCCACGCTTCCCCGGAATTTTGAGATACTCGGTCAAGTAGAGGTGATGAAATCACCTCATTTCCAGACATCTCAAAAACTCGATCACGAACCCTACGTATGCCTCGTCCCCTTAATTCGTACAATGAAAAAATTATTCAACAATTTTCCCATTGCTATCAACTACCAAACTTGCTTCAAGCAAGGTCTCAATATTTGAAATGGGTTGGATTATCAGAGATTAATCAAAATGCAATTTTTATTCAAACTTGAACTGCACTTGGGATACTCACTTAAAAATCATCATATTGTAAAAAAAAAAAAAATCCTAACTTTGCGTGCTTATTCAAGTTATATGATCAATTCAATGTTTTAAAATACTTGGATTTATCATATGATTCTTTGTTTCCACTGTAAACCAAGTTACAGAGTCAAGTTCATTCCTTTTCAAGCAAAGACTTCTGTACCATGGTTTGAGTTTTCTCGGCCTCTTTTCGACGAGATCGAATGGAATGAATTTTAAAATGATCTTTATTCAAAAACAAGCACTTTTTGTTTTGGAATCACATTTTTAAATTCAAGGAATTTTGAGCTATGGGTTTTTAAAGTAGCAATACTAACAGTTTTCAAAACAATAACATGAACTGAGGGATTTTCTTCTAGGCTTTGATGTTAACTGATAGCATGTTCATGCGCACGCATAACCATATTCAGTAATTACTTAAGGTATCCATTGTGTATATTCATAAATCATAAATGTACTAAAATATAGTTTGTTATATTCATAATTTTGATGGTTAACTGTATTTATGAAAAACAAGAATAAAGGAAGAACAGAAGCCTGGAGGAAAGTAAACAGGGTTTTTAGTGGGATCAAACATGTTATATTTATGAAAATCAATTTTTTTTTATCATGAATATGTACCATATCAAAACTTTTTTTTTTCTCTTAAACACCAAGTCCTACTAACAAGTGGAATCAGAGAAAAAAAAGAGTTTTTTTTTCTTTTCTTTTGGAAGTTGTTTTAGAGCCTGTGTGTTACAGAGGCATATGCATACAGACATATATCACATAAATATGCATTCAAACAAGCTACAGCATTTCCCATCTCATTCATCATCACTAAACACAGTTAAAATAGAAGGTTGAGTTTTAAAGAAAGTTTGCTCACCCTTATTTTCTAGAAAACAGAGATGTTCTCCTGACAGTTTCAAAGAAGGATGAAAGCCTGGCTACTTTTTTTTATCGAACAAACAGGGACTGAAATTTGGAGCAGAGAAGCAAAATGCTTTGCTTTGCATTTGAAAAACTGGATTTTGATTTACTTTGTTTTTTTTTCTTTCAGATTAAACTTGCATGCTTAAATTGAGAAGACCTCTGCTTTGAACTTTTGCATTCAATCTTCATTTGTAATCTCCTTTTTTTCTCTCTAGTATACTTACTTATGAACGAACAAATGTATATGGATGGGTATGTACTAGGAGAAAGGTGTTTGGTACTAAGGATTATAGCTGGTACAGGTGATAATATTGTTATGTACAACAGGGTATATTATTTTTCTTTTATGGCTGAAGTGGTTTACATTTTTGGGTACTAGAGATGGAAACATTTAATGCCAATGTCCTCTATGCTTTCAAGTCTATACTTATTTAATTTTGCTTTAAAATCGTGGCTGATAGATATGTATACTTCGGCTGAGATGAAATGTTATAGTGTACTAGAGATATTGGTATTAAATGCATGTCTTCTAATTTGTTTACAGGCTCATGTTATCCTATTTCTGCATGTACAGGTTTGTTTGTTTTATTTGCCTTGCACATAGATCATTTTGTTTATTTTATTTACTTTGTATGCTAGCTTTGTTTATGTTTGCTCATATGTACTTGTATTGTATAAAAATAACTCATTTGATTTTTATATTCTTGTTTTGTATAGTGGATGTTTTCCCAGGTTTACATACTTGTTCATAGGTATTATATGTTTACTTGTTTCACGTTTCTTTTCCAAGTCTCATTACTTATGTGTACATATGTTCTTAAATTCCTTTGTACATAGATATTATTCTTTTATGCATAGATGTATATAGATACTTAGATTTTGGTTTTGCATATGCATGTACAGTTTGTACTTTTGTTTTTCTTCTTTTTGCAAGCCACTTTGTTTGTTTTGAATAAATTCGTCTATTTGCCTTGCATACATTTTTTTTTTAATCTTCAATATCTTGCATTTCTACCATACACTTTTATTTGTATTCCTGTTTATTATTTTATAGTTTTTATAACCTTAAAATCTTACCACTAACATAAACCTTGAAATTTTATTTTATACTCTACACTTATTTTTTGATATTGCTACGTAGTTTTTATTTCATTTTATTTTAAACACTTTATTTACAATTCAATTCAATGTATTCACTTTGAGTCTCAAATCAAATTCAAAAACAAATAAGTAAATACACCTTATTAAATTTGAAAAATTCAACCAAATCCATAATTTAATCTAAAATTCAATCAAATTATAAATTTAAATTTGTCTTCAAAACTGGGATCGTTACATACAACCTCCGGTGGACCATTGTTGGACCAAAGCAACTCTCGTAAGCTCCGTATAGGTGAAAAAAAGCACCGCACTACCCTAGGAATATTGCCGACATGAATCGAAGTCTTCTAACAATGAAAGCCATTGAAGGGCCACTCTTGTCTTCGATCGATCACAAAAAAGACGTTGCGTGATGATGTGCGACATAATAGCGTGGGCACGCTGGGCAATCTGCAAAGGAGAGGCACGACGGGGAATATCACCGGCCAACTGCTCCCTAAACCACATGGCCACTATCAATTCATTTCCCCACCTCACGTCTTCTGGAGGAGCCAATCCAAGCAAAGGCTCACACAATTCCATATAATTTCTTGGAAAATCCGGTTTCAGGATGGAATCCCCGTTAATCGGCAATCCAAGCAATATAGCTACGTCTTTCAAAGTGATTGTCATCTCACCTACTTTAAGATGAAATGTAGACGTCTCCGGTCGCCACCTACCGATCAAAGCCGTCAAAAGATTCTGGTCTAGCTATGTATATTCCAACTTATTGACAACACCAAATCCCGCTCTGTCGAACAGTTCCAACACGCCTGGATGCGCTGACGTGACGAGCTTGAAAGTTGATGAATGGACAATGAAGCCGTCCGGCTCAACCCCCTGTCGATACATAGTAACAGAGAAAAGCAATTATGGTAATTACCAGCAATTTGCAGAAGTAATGACAAATTATTTGACCTTGTACGTTTGTGCGGTGTTGAGGTTGGAGATAAAGCACACTAGGATCGATCGGTCCAGGAGCCATTTCATCATATTCTACCACAATAACATTGCATAATCCACTACAAGGAGAACAGTGATTTTCGAGGCTGAAAACCGTCGGCAGCCGTCGGAAACAGCAGTCGGAATATACGGCGTCGGGGAGCAGTACTTCCAACACAGGATGTCGTACGCTTCCCGACGGCTTTGTCGGGATCTGTCGGAAGCCGTCGAAAAAATGTCCTACAGGCTGTCGAAAGCCATCGGAAATTGTTTACCTGTAAGCTATTGGAAGCCGTCGGAAGTCGTCTGAAATCTGCTGTTTTTTTATTTCTGCTGCAAATATAGCCTTCCATCCACATTTCTCTTTCAAACACTATTACACCAATACTGCACAATCTAGTATACAATATTCCAACCAAATATCAAAACACAAACTACACAAATTCATCAAACACACAAATAAATCAAATTACATCAAAATAAAATATATAATATACATAACCATTCCAACATTTACAATAACCCTAACAATAAGTGTTCTACCATGTTATAAATACACAAAATCATCAACATCCACATCATCATACAACCACACAACCAAGTGTATCAAACATAATTATGCAAAAATAAACAATTACCTCCATCGTCTATCAAATCATAAAAAACTAAAAAACATACCTGAACAAGCAAGCAAGCAATGAATCAATCTCCTCCAGATCCAAAGCCAGCCGAGGAAGGGAAGCGGCCACCAAACTGCTGCTTGTACTCTAGCAACTGTGTGGTCTGCATGGCTTGTTGGCTGTTCTGCTCCTCCGGCTGGGACACTCTAGTATGCAATTCTTCTATATCTACTAGATCGCTCTGAGCTCTATTCCGCTGTCTCCGTCTCTGACTGCAATAATGGAAAAATGAATAAAATTCTAGTTTGTTGTTTTGAAAAGGTCAAAATATCATATTTGAAATATTTTAAGATAAAATTATATATTCCAACATAGAATTATGACTTAAATAACAAATTAGCAGTAAAATAAATTATTTAGCACTTGATTGCCAAATCCGTATCGTCTGCCATGCTCTGTTGGATCCATAACGGACTCATAAATACCGTCCTCCTCATTAGTCGTCAGCTGATCTCGACCCGTATCAGCAAGGAGTTTCTGCCGCTGCTCCATAAACTTCTCCTGCATTAACAAATCAATAACATCATATGTTATTTCATTATAGTTTAACAAGCAGAACAATTACTAATAATGCATAAAATGAAATATGCTTATATGGATTTTGCTGGATTTATCGTCCTACCATGTATACGAAACAGTCCCGTACGGATTTACATGCTCGACAGCACGCGTATGAGTGAACATGTCCATATAGCCCACGGGACCATGTGCCTCGGCTTCCTGAAGTTGATTTTTACATATAATTATTATACATTTAAAATTATATAGCATAAACTATTTACAATTATTATTCGGTAAATTTACCAACACCTGCCGATACTGGTGAAACGACTTCGACCCTCTGCGATGAGTGACGGGATTCTTATTTCTGTTTGCAGAGTTTCTATGTATCCGACTCTACATGTACGTTCAAAACTTGACACATTATTTTTCGATCACGTCAAATTAATAATTCAAAAAAATTTAGTACACTTGCCTTTGCCTCGTCTGTTTCCCAGTATCCCAACCATGCTTGTCATACACTCTCCCCCATCCACCGTAGTTTCTTACCAGATTTCTTAATTTCAGATATCGTGTCCCTATAGTTCTTGCGCATCTTCTTCATCCAATATCCTCGTGCCAGCAGCATATCATCTGTCTGGATGTCTATCTCAGCTTGTGTTTCACGATAAAAAGTAAAAAAAAAAAAAAGATTACCTTTTAAACGATAAACAATAGAAAAATGAAAAAAATGAATTAAAAATGGAAAACAGAAAAATATACATACTAGGACATCCTGCCATATACGCTTGAGGAGGGATGTTATCCCACTTCGGCCAGCAAGCACTCATCCTACTACGATAAGAAGCTCTAGAGATATCCAACACAACCTTCAAGGGAAGTAGGTCGAACCCCATGTTTTTAAATACGATACAGATAAGTACGTACGTATATCATAAAAAAATAAGATGATGAATAAAATTTAATTCTTACCCCTCTGCTCTAGGGACTAACGAAACTACTGGACGCTGTGACTCTTGCAATGGGCCACTGCCATCGCCTTCTGATGATCAGGAAGAGCTCCTACCTCTATATGACATTATGATAAACCTGTGACATATATACACATCATTATATAAGAGAATAATAACATGATAATTAAATATATTTCATATGTAAATGACATCAACGGTATAAATTGCTTAATTAATGACTGAAATGGAAATAGAAATGAAAGTGTGTTATACCTGATTCATAATGGGTGTACTGTTTTGACGATAAGCAGATTTCATTGCATTTTTAATAAAAATTGCTAAATAAATGACAAATGGAAATGACATAAAACATGTAAACAATGGTAAACAGATTTGGTTTCATAGTCACATCAATTTCATAATACATCAAGAATTCAACATAGTTACATCAATTGCAAAAAAACAAATTCAGATTTATATCAGTCATCATCATCTTCTGATTCAGATTCGGTCTCGTTTTCTACGATATTTTCCCCTGCACTGTCACGCTTCTACCAAAACATTTGATTCATCGATCAAAGGACCACAATCTGTATGATTGTCTGTAATTATTATTTCATTATTTTGCTCAAGATCTGCCTGATAAGCTTGTTCGTTCGGAATATTCTTCCCATCGAATGTGAATCTGGCCTTTATTTTAAAAACTGCAGACCAATCTGCTTTATCTCTTTTTAGAGACGGATAAGGAGCGTAATAAACTTACAATGCTTGTTTGGCTAGTACAAAAGGATCATACTTGTGATAATGCGATGTATGCTTTATTTCGATAAGATTATAATCCTTGTGCACATTAATTCCAGAACCTGAAACATTGCTAAACCAATTGCATCTAAACAGAAACACCTCCTCCACGGGTCGTGAGAAAAATGTCAGTTGCAAAATTTGTGTTAGAACGCCATAAAAATCATTTAAGAGATTTTCTGGATTGTCATTACCTTTAACAAATACACCAGTATTATTTGTTAATTTTTCTGCACCGTATTCTTTGGTGTTAAATTTATATCCATTGACGAAATATATTGGATATGTCTTGACCACTCTTTTTGGTCCCATCGCAAGATGTTTCAACCCTTCGTCGACAACACAATTTCTCGGCTCATAAACGTAATTTGAAAACCAACCGGAAAATTCTTTACCGAGATCTCCGTTCGGATGTTCACGTTCATAAACACTGTTTATATAAACAAATTATTACATTTGGTTATACACGCGCATGCATTATAGAAAAGAATAAAACACAAATTATTCTTTCAGATTACCTAACAAACAGTGCAACTTCGGCACAATTTAGAAGAATATAAGTGTGTGCTACATGAAGATCTCTATCGTCTAGCCATATTTCTACACATTTTCCAGAAGGCCGACCATGTTGTCTAAAAATAGATAACATTTCTTGAGAGGACTCTTGTTTGTCGCCTTCGTCATTACGAGGAACACTTTCAAATGAAATATTCACATGGTTACTGAAATAGTGAGAGAAAAAGAATGAAGCTTCTTCTTCGATGTAAGATTTACATATCGAACCTTCAACTCGTGCTTTTTGCATCACTTTTTTCTTCAGATGATTCAAATATCTATGCAAAATTAATTTATATTAACTTCATCTTTCAAACGCAATTAAATTACGTGATAACATATTACATACCTCTCAAATGGATACATCCATCCATACTGGACAGGACCTCGAAGTCGTGGTTCAGATGGGAGATGAACAGGTAAATGTTCCATTACATTAAAAAAACCAGGCAGAAATATTTTCTCTAATTTGCAAAGCAATATAGGAATGTCCACTTCAAGTTTACGTAAACATTGCACTTTTAAAGTAGTCGAACAAAGCTCTTTGTAAAACATACTAGCTCCGTTACTACCTTCCAAACTTTTAACGGCAGTAGTTCTTTGAACATAACGGGAAACAAATTTTCTATCATTATGTGACAGTTGTGACTTTTCATTCCGCTTAATCTACCATTTTTAAAGTCAGCACATCTACGAAGATTTGATGATATTCCATCAGGAAATCTTAACCCTTCAACTCATTTTAACACAGCTTTAACTTGATTATTATCTAATTTGTAACATGCTTTGGGTTTTTACTGTCATTTGGTTTCATATGAAGCTCAGGACGTTTGCATAATTCTTTTATATCATGTCTTGATTTCAAATCATCCTTCGTCTTCCCTTTCACATTCAAAATTGTGTTAAAAACAATATAAAATACATTTTTCTCATTGTGCATCGCATCTATATTATGACGAAGCAGAAGTTGTTTCCAATATAGCAACTCCCAAAAAATAGTTTGTTTGCACCAGTTATGAACAATAGATTTGCCTTCAATTTCTGTTTGCTCCTCAGTTTCATATATCTTTGGATAGTCCCTAACAAGTTCATATATGTCTTCGCTTGACCATATCGTCGGTGGTTGTCTGGTTTCTACACTATTAGCTAAAAAGTATTTCTTGTCTGCTCTGAAGGGATGATTTATATGGACCAAATATCGATAACAGTCAAACCATGAAATTTTCTTACCATGAGGTAAAGAAAACGCTCGTGTTTCATCCATGCAATATGGACATGCTAGACGACCGGCAGTACTCCATCCTGAAAGCATTGCATAGGAAGGAAAATCACTTATAGTTCACAGCAAAGAAGCAAACATACGATATTTTTTCTTCTTGGACACATCGTATGTTTCTACTCCTTCGTTCCACAGTATTTTTAACTCTTCAATCAACTGTTGTAAATATACATCGATTCCTTGTGTCGGATCGTCAGGGCCAGGAACGACAACAGTAAGAAACGTATATTGCGTTTTCATACACATTCATGGAGGTAATTTATGCGGTGTGATGATAATGAGCCAGGATGAATATTTAGAATCAAATTGAGAAAATAGAGAAAAAACTGTCCATACATAATCCTAATCTAACATTTTGACTCTCCGCTGTAAATTAGGATACATTTTATCGAAATGCTTCCATGCTTCTCCATCGGTTGGATGTGTCAACGTATCCTCTTCCTCCGTTCTCACACTATGCCTTCTCATATTAGATGCAGTTACAGAAGATGCATATAATCTTTGAAGTCTTGGAGTTATGGGTAAGTAATGCATACACTTGTACGGAACTTCCTTCCCCGTCTTTTTTCTTGGTTTGTATCTCTCCTGGTTACAAATTTTACAATTTCTAAGGTTTGCGTCTTCTTTCCAAAACAACATGCAGCCTTTTAAACGTGTATCTATTTTCTGATAAGGCAAACCAAAAGCCGACATAAGTTTTTTAACTTCATAGTGATTTTCACACATTAGATTATCGGACGGCATATGTCTTTTTGCAGCTTGTACAACAGCCGTAAACTCAACTTCAGTGATGTTGTATTTCGACTTCATCGCAATGTATTCTGCGATTACTGACAGCTGAGTGCCGCTTTTACAACCATCCCAAATACGTTTCTTAGCAGCGTCCAATAAATCATAAAAAAAAATTTGCTTCAACATTTGGTTCTTCAACATTTCCATCATCGTCGTCAACTTCAACCATAGAAATATAAATCATGCTACATCTTCGACCATATTTTCTATACGGGTCGTCATAACTATTTCGTTAACGACACTTTCAGACTCTACAGAAGTATTTGCTACAACTTCTCCATGCCGATCCCAAACATAATACTCGGGTACGTAACCGTTTTGGCACAAATGAACTTTCACAATATTTGGTAACAAGTACTTCAAATATCTTCACCTACTACACGGACAACGAATTTCTAGATCGTTTCCGTTATTACTTAAAGCGAATTCAACAAACACGTTTATACCATTATAAAAATCTTCTTTTATTGAGCCCCTTAGTCCTTTTCTTTGGTACATCCATCTCCTCCGATCAACAAAATAATCAATCATTTTTCCTATTTGATAAAATGAGAAGTTCAAAATTTAATATTTATTTTCAAGAATACAAATTTGAAAAAGGTTATTTTCATGGTCGCATAATATTTGAATTTAAAGAACAATTTCACAAATTTAAAAATATTTTCAAATAGGGCACATTTTATTTTTTAACATATCGATATAAAAAATTGTATAAATTTTTTTTCCATGGTCAGGCATCCTACTTCCCATTACAAACACAGTAAGCATTTACATTTCGTATATTACTTCGTCTCAAACGATTCAACAAAATTTCGGCAGCATTTCCCTTTTATTCCATGCATTGTACACAAATGCGTGTACGTAGGAAACAAAAAAGAAAAGTTAGGCCGAAATTTTATGAACCGTTTGAGACGAAGTAGTATACAAAATGTAAATGCTTACTGTGTTCATGACTTGTTCAATATAGGGACAAATCCAACAAACATTGTACCAGACGAATATAAATGGTCGTTTTTCGAAAAAAACGACTATTTATACAACGATCATGTAAAACACTCGTCATACGGGGCCAAAAACTCTCCAAGGGACATTTGTCAATTCCATGTGCGCAATTTACGTAAAAATACAGTTGTACTAACTGTTCACATTTAAAAAAATATATTTTAATTTAACATATTTATTCGACATATTACATCAACTTAAGGCTCGTTCGACGTTTTTTTTTGTTGCATAAGTCAATGCGTGTACAATATAATATTCCTAGCTCGTACATTCATTTTATCTTATTCCAACTAACACAATACAATGATAGCAGCACTACACACATATAAAATCGTAGAATCAAGGCATACACAACAATTTACATGTACATGAACAACCACAAATTATACATGTTTTTCGTAATTTCATGAAAAAAGATGAAATAGGAATACCATGGAATGCTAGAAACTATTATAACACTATTGGAAACAAATTCAATCAACATTCAGCCCTAATTGATCAACTTATGCAAATCTAGAATTAGGGTAAAAACTGAATTTTTAGCAAAAATAAGAGATTATACCTATGCTAGAGAGCAATAGACGTTGATTGCGCAGCCGTGGAGGATCTGAAATCTCGAAATTGATGATTGGAAGGTTGGGGAAGAGATTTGGGGATTTTTAGGCTAAGATTTTCGTATGCAGAATGAGGAAGAAGAAGGCTCCGCCGGTTGCTGTAAATCATGATTTTACGACGGCTTCCGATGGCCGCCGACGGCCCATCGGAAGCCCTCGAAAATAAGCCGTCGGGAGCCGTCGCCCTACCCTGTCGATTTTTGACCATTTTCTAGTAGTGATCGTACTCAACTTCAATGGGTATAGAACCATAGATTTGCAACTATACAACTTCATTATATACGATGGAAAAACAACTAAATATGTGCTCTAGGTGAGACTCAACATCATTGTACTATACAATCATAGATTTGCAATCATACAACAATTTTAGCCCTAAACCCTAAATTGAAAAAATGACAACTAGAGACAAAATCGATAAATTTCATACCTATAGGATGAGCTTGAGACGATGATGAAGCCATCGCTCAAATTCTAACTAGATTTTGGCAGTTGGAAGCTTGAAATTTTGATTTTTGATGAATTGGGGAGGGTCAGTTTTTTTTGAAGATGAGTTGAGAGAAGCGGGAGTGGGGTGGTGTTGAGAAAGGGCTGTAAAATTTAAAGAGAGTAGAAGAAATAGAGGCATTTGGGATGCCGCATACTGGCGGCATCTCAAATGTCGCCAGTGTTATTATGCAAAATAGACGTGTACTAGCGGCATTTGAGATGCCGCCAGCACACGTGGCGTCCTACGTGGCGAAAAATGATCTACTTTTGTAATTATTTTAAAAAGTGGGATATTCTTGTAATTTGTTTACAAAATTGGCCTAGATACAAAATTTATCCAAAAATAAATTAATTTTGCATGTCTTATTTTTTAAACAAATATTATTTAAACTATCATATTTTCTCAAAAGCAACCGCGCAAGCTTTATTTTCCAAATACCTTCTCTACAATATCCATGAAAATCTATTAATATTTATGAACATTGTTGATCTAATTATTTCTTACAATCACAAGAAAATGAAGCATATGTCAATCATCTCGTCATCATAGCTACGTCTATGAGATTGGCATTACCTAATCGTCATCATAGCTACGTCTATGAGATTGGCATTACCTAATCGTTAGTTTTGTCTGACCAAGCTCAGGGTTAATACAGCATGAATGGAAATTTCAATTTAATATGTAAAATACATTAAAAAAAATTGGCATGAACATGGGTGTAGCTCATATGGTAGAACGTTATCTTTGCATGCGAGAGGCATGGGATTAGATTCCCTCTATTTAATGCAAATAAATAATCTCAGTTGCAAAGGTAATTTTGCACTTTAACATTGGAAACTTATTTATCATATAATAAACTGTCATTTTATTGAGTATAGATGAAACCTCAACTTGTGCTTTGTTAATAAATGGACATAAGTAACACAACCTATATTGAATGTCTTATTATTCAATTAAATTGTCTAAATTATCATGCTTTCTCATATCAAGCAACCACTAAAGCAGTCCAGGTGAACAGACGCAAGGTTTGCGCTGTGCTTTATTTGCTGCGCTTTGAGCATCGTTTATAATATTTTCTACATAGAATAGTAACAAATGAAGAATGATGTCGGCTGAAGCAAAGCATTCGTATAATATGTATTGTATTTTGGATATTGGGTAAAGCGGGCATGTTTAGCCCAAGATCCCATTCAAACCATTTTCTCTATATTTAAATACAACTGCTATTAACCGAGACATGTATTATTTTGTATACCAGAAACCATTCAATTAAATACAAAAATCGTTCTTCTTTCAAATACTAAAATTAAATTTTAGAATTTACATATTCTTTGTCTGAAATTAAAAACCACCGTTAAAACAAAGTTTCAAGCTTTTAAAAAAAATTGTATACATGCAATTTTGAGAATATTCAACCCAAATCAAAACAAAAAGTCATAGACTTATAATATCTTTTGCTCGAACTCTGGGTTGAGAATGAAATGAGTTGGGGTTAGATATGTTGAAAAGAGATAGATCTAAAATTAATCCATACTGTACAATTCATTGAAGCATGACATTTTAGGCTTTTTGCTTCATACCTCTTTTGCACTATAATTATTAATTATGTCTTGTGCACGGCACACATTCAATAAAATACAGAAATTGTTCTTTCATATACTGAAATCAAATTTCAAAATTTGCAAATTATTTCTTGGTATCGGAGACTTATCCAAAGCTTAACAACATTCATTCTTTTTTACTTTAAAAGAAACTGATATTCCATCAGAGAATTCTCATCATTTGGATCAGTTTACCCATTAGTTAAAAATTAATCACCTGGGTTTAGAATCTATTACAAGAAAATTGTTACCATGCCAAGTTAAACACTGGCTGCAAAAACCAAAAATCAGTCAGAAAAGATCAAGAAATTCGTCACATCATAAGAAGAAAAAAGTAAGTGCCATACCATAAGCATATCAGAGAAATCTCATCATATAAGCTTTGTAACAACCCTGTATTTTGTGATTATTTCAATTGTATATTTTAATTATTTTAAATTGAAATTCATGATTTAAAAACTTTATTTTATTTATATTAAATGGAAAATTTTTGTTATTTTAAATATAAATTTTGATTTGTATGTGAATTAGAATTTCAAACATGAATAAATAGAATATTTTCCAGAAATGTGAATTTTGGTCAATATGGTCAAACTTTGACTTTTAAATTTAAAATTTTGAAATTTTGAATTTTTGAATTTTATCGTTTATTATGGAAATAAATAAAATTTCAAATATATTACTTTTCTTTATGTTGAAATCTGATTAATATTGTGAAAGTTATGCTTTTTAAACCATTGTATGTAAATTGTTTATTTAACAAAATTGTTTATTTAATTTATATAAATAATAGTTTGTCATATCATGTTCTAATTTATGTATATATATATGTAACATGACATGTTATGTATATATTTTATTTTAAAACATTTTTAAAGTGCAGTTGAAATTTCCAATGTCAGTTGTATTTTGTTTACAATTTTTAATTTCTAACTTCAATTAAATAAAGTATTTTCTTTATTTATATTTATATCTTCCAAGATATTATTTTATTTTCATTTCTACTTTATTTTGTTCATCCTTTTATTTTATTTACTTAAATTTCATTTGTTTATATTGAATATAAATAAATTAGAAATTCAAAGGGACAAAGACTTTTCATTTTCTGGTGACTTTTCATTCACTTGCCTTTTCATTTCTTTTTGGCTTTTCATCTCCTTGCTTTGGCCATACATCTCTCACCCTATAGCTTTGTGTTCTCTTTCATACACGTGAAAAAATTCTTCTCATTTCATTTCTCACGGCCAAAAGATTTGGTAATGGCATCTTCCATTTTTCTACGTTTTCTCCTCACTTTTTCTTCTTATTTTCTATTAGTTTTGCCTTTTCTTTTATCTCTAGCTTTGCTCGGCCCTACCACCCATCATCACCACCCTCCTCTCCACCATCACTAGCCACAGCAACCACCACCTCCTCCTTTAACCAATACTGGCCGTGACTTCTACATGAAGCCACCACTTCAATCCTTGCAAACACCCTTTGAATTGCCTAGCCTAGCGATATTTTCACCAATACCATTCATTGTTCACTCGGCCACCACCCTAGAACCACCACCACCCGATGACCTGACCCCTAACAATCAACTTCACCACTAACCTGACCTGAAGCATGTATGGCCGAGCCCATATCTTGACTAGGCCGAGCCTAGTGGTGCACAAAACTTTACTATTTTGCCTTGTCCTTTGACCTACCCAGTGTTGTAACTCCTACCATCATCATATCCTTGTAGCCATGCCATATTGATCCATACCCGAGCTGTTTAACACCAAAAAACATCACTAAGGCCGAGCATATGTTTCACCATGGCTGAGCACTTGAGTGGTTAAGGCAAGGTCAAGTCATTTGTTGCTTTTTATTTCAAAATTGTTTCAATGTATTCTGTGTTGAATAAATATGTTTATATTGCCTTGTTTTGTTTTTTGTTTACAAGATCAATATCAAGGCACTTCATTCATTCAAATCAAAAGTCGTGCTATATAGTATTGCCGTGCCTTTGGAATCATTCTTGTGTGTCGTAGTGGTCTCTAGCTTTGATAAAGGTGAGTCCTTCTCACTCTGACATTTTTACTTATGAAATGGTAAATGGATGACAAGTGATTAGTAATTAAAATGTTTATGCAAGTTAATGATGATTATATGGTGGGTTATTTCATGTTATTACCATGTTAACTTTGATAATTATCACCTGAAATATGATATATGAAAGTATATTGTGACATTGACATGTTAGTGTAATTTTTCATATTGTTTCTGTATATGATCACACTGCAAGTTCCCTTTTAGAATAAAATCACTATGGGTTGAAATGAGACATACCCGAACGGACATTAGAATAGGAAAAAATCATTATGAGCTGAAACAATAGGCTCAAGTGATTTTATTGTACTTTATTTTGACTTGGGATTGCGGGTTTGAAATGATAGAACCCGGGTTTTCTTTTTAAATTGCGGATTGAAATGATATCCATATCACTTGACCTAGGTTAGAAAATTATATATAGACCCCATAGTATATTTTTAAATAATTTTTCTTAAGATATTTATTTTTAAAGTATGAAATTTTGATTTAAAAATATATATGTTATGGTTTTGAGAAAGTTAAATATTAAGAGTTAAATAGTGAATTTAAGTATGTAAATTTGAAGTAAATGTGATTTTTGACTTTAAATTATATTTTTAAAATGTAAAACAATGAAAATTAAATTCAAAGTTTTGAAATGATATTTGAAGTAAATGTTAATTTTATTTAATTTATAAGTTAAGGAAATAGTGAATTTTGACTTAACAAATGAATTGAGTTTTAAATTGGATATTTAATTATAAGATTTTGTTGTGATAAATCATATGTTAAATTGATTTAAATGTGAAGTTTTGAAGCCTAAAAATATGATATATAAGTTTATGATTTTCTAAAATTGAAGTTTTATTGTTTCTGAAAAGTTATAATAAAAGCTGGAATTTTATTAATAGCATTTCTAAAAATGTTGTGGTCTTATGACAGTATTTTTATGTGCTATTGTTTTGAATTTAACTATGTTTGAAAGAAATAAATATTTATTACGGCATTTTATAAATGCCATGGTTTTTGAACTAAACTATTTTGGAAACTATAAGCTACGATAGCACTTTATAAATGCTCTTGTTGTTATAATTTGACAATGTTTTGAAATATTATAGATTTTAACACTGTTTGGGTTATATTTTAAAAGTGTTAAATGATTTAACTTTTGGAAATGATTATTTGTGAAAGTTTAGGAGTTTTGAATTTATTTTAATATTTAAATTCGAATTTTTAAGGAATTTAAATTGAATTTGAATTTAAGTATGGTTTACTTGGTTATGTGTTAAATGGAATGAAATGAAATGTGATAAATGAAATTTTGAATGAAATTTTGAAATGTGTTTTGTAATGCTATTTGAAATAATAAATGAATGACATATTTGATTTAAAATAATATTTAAATTGAATATTTTAATTAAATAATGATAATGAATTTATAATGGATTTGAAAGGAAATGATTTTGAAATGGTTTTGAATGACATAATCTTTATTTTGATAAAGAATGTGAATTTAGAATGATATTTGATTTTTATCTATTTGATAAATGAATATTTGAAGTTATATTTGTATAAAAGCATCGGATTTATGAATTGAATATTTCAAAACTAAGTAATAATGAAGTTAAATTTGAGATATATGAACTTATAATATTTAGTTTCGAAATGTGGGATATTAAAGCTTTGAAATATATTAAAAATTGAATAGTTTATTTTTGTGGACCAAATCTGTATTTGAAATTTGATAAGATTTGAAATGATTTGTTGGGAAACTGGATTGAATTGAAACTGATGGTTTGAATTGAATTAAATTGGAAATTTGAAAAATTGGGTTTAATTGAACATATTTGTAAAATGTAAAAAAATTAAAGGAATGTACCATGATTTCAAGTATATGATTTTGAAATGTTACGATTTTCAAAATGTATTGATTTCAAGTATTTTGGTTTCAAAAGAGTTATAACTTTGAAAGTATTATGATTTTTTTGAAGGTGAATATATGTTTGAAATGGAAATGATATCGTATTAATTTGAATATAGTTTTGAAATAAAAATGGTTTTGATTTCGAAGTATAAAACTACTTTGAAAGGAATATAGTTTGAAATGAAATGATTTGAATTTTGAAGTATAAACTATTTTGAAACGACCACGGCGTTATAATAACGATTGGTTGTTAAAGAGACCAGGATCAGAAGTTGTCATACTCTCTGCCAACATCGAAAACCACAACTGTGTATGCGGTGGAGATTCCAGAATAAAGTAGGATGGTGGCGACGATCCTATTGAGGTATGAACGTGGACCCGACTCCCGTGGGTTGGCATAAGGTGGCTAAAACAGGAGCGATCTCGGGCCAAGTGAGGTCATTCCTCCTATCGGACACATTTCTTCGATACTATACTCTTACTCGTGGTTGATTTAATGGCCATCCTCCGATTTTGATTGGGAGTGTGTTTCGAGGAGGGAGTAGTGGCTGCTACGTTACCACCAGTCCGTGTGCGTAATTGGTATATCTACCCTAGCATTGCCTTGTGTGCCGCAACACCTACCATATCGAGCTTTACTACGAGTTTATTTTTCTCTCGTAGCCCATGTTGTATTTAGGGTAGCCTCTCGATCTGGAGGTATGCTGATACTGGATGGACTACTGGGACTATTATGTGTTAAGGGGAATATTGGGTCACTCCTTAACGCTATTTAAAATTAATTTTATTTTATAGTAGACATTATTATAATAGCGCAATATTACTACATATAGTAAATAGTTTAACGGATCCTTAAAGGATGGAAATCTCAAGCATCCTTTAAGTTACTGATGCATTTTGTTACTGTTCACTTGAGTTGATTTACAGTTCATAAGTATTTATGTCCAGACTCGAGTGTTTTGTGTTTTGCTTTATGCTCAAGTCAGACTAAGTGATTTAGCATTCAAGACTAACCTTCGGGGTTGGAGCTTTGCTTGAAGATCCATCCATCTATTTTTCTTTCAGTATCCAATGATATTAGTGATGTATTCTGATTTGTACCTGATGTTTCTTGTTACTCTTCTGTTGTATCTTTTTTAACTCTGATGTATCTTATATATATATATAGTAGTTTCATGAACTACTATCTCTTTTACTTCCGCTGCATTATTATTTACTCTGTGTCTGTGATATGTTATTATTTATTTACTGTATATTCTGAGATTTGCCAAATTTTATTTACAACATGGTATTTTGAGCAATTCAAGTCCGACATGTGTGGATGCAAATGGTTGAAAATATCGGGTCGTTACATGTGGTATTAGAGCTTTGGTTTTAGGCAAAACTTTGCATGTATGGTAAATGTATTTACAGAATCACTTTCATTCGAGTTTGAATCTCTTCTTTTTAACTCGATTCCTTTGAATTTTGGAACATTACTTGCGGTTCCAAAATCCATTCGTGTCCCTTACTATTCGTCTTCCTTTGATTTTGGAGTATCCTAAAACTCCACTTCGAATGATCTTTATAATGAGTCAGCAGTCCCGCCAATCTCAAATTGATTTGTAAAGGGGTGAAACTCCTTTACAACAGCATCGATTCACCAAAGATTTTATATCCTCGGTTTAGATGCTAGTATCTCTTGAGACTGAATGTAGATTTACCCTAGAAATCAACATCGGCCTTATTCTTTAAGTCACGGTTTACCCGATTAAGGTTACCCACGATTTATATAAGCTTATCCATCTTCCTATTTGTTATTTAATCATCTCGTCTTTGTTTCTAACAAATTTTCAAATCACTCTTGAAATATTTTTGCAAACTAATATTTAAAATGTCTTTATATATTGTGTTGTTTGATTTGTTGATGTTGATTTGGGTTTCTGATCGATTCGTTTGATCAACACTATGATAAGATTTCCAAAACACTTGAACAGAGCAAACTGACACAATATGGTTTTTCAAATTTAGTAATGAAATAAAAATTTGTAACTATATTATAAATTTTTCTGGATTTTATTGAATTGGTTGTTAAGAAATAATATTTGATTTTATATATCATTATCTTTTGTTTCATATATAAATAATTGAACTATAAAACATGGTTATAAATTTATTTGGAAATTTAGAATGAATTTTAAACAAGAATTTGAGAATTTGATTTCCGATGGATTCAAATCTTGTATTTAAAATTTTAAAAGGATATAATATTTAAAGTATTTTCGAATAGAAATTTGTTTCCAAAGAATTTTAAAGTTTAAAATTAGTGCTCTTTTCTTTGTCGCTGGAAAATAACTTCGATGATGACTGCAGCATCATCGACATTCATTTTCGAGTTTTGAAGTGTAGAGACCGTTCTGTAATCTTGCTACAGTTTTGTTTTGGGGAATTTAATTGATTTAAATTTCTAGAATAAGACTAGATTTCTAACATATGCTGATATATGATTTAAAATTTGAATGGATATATATATATATATATATATATTATGTGCATTTATTTATCTCTAAATAGTTTGGAATTTATCGGAAATTTAATTCCTAAATTTATATTGAAAGATAATTGTCAAGTACAATTGCAAGATTTAGATAAATATTCAAGCTCGAAATGATTGAATTGGAAAGTTTTATTTGAATAATACACAATTTCTTTCCAATATAACTTACCTAAATTATACAGAAGTTGAATATGTAATTGGATAATATATAATATAAAAAAAAGATTTTATAAATAAAATTTGAGTGGTTATAATAAATGTTATACACTTAAATTTTAGCTATAAAAGATTAACAGTGGCAAATAGAAAAAAAGGGTAATGGAATAATATACGATATAAAATGATGTTAAAGGAACTAAGAATAAATTAAAACAGTTATAATAAGTATAAAAATATTTAACATAGGTGATAAAATATAGTGAGAGGAATAAATTTAACTATAATTAGGAATAAAGAAGAATTAATTTTGTTGAGTACATTATGAGTATAATAAATGATTTTTTTTTCAAACCCATGATTTTAGAGATTGTTAATTTAAGATAATTGGATGATAAGATAATGAAATTAGAGATGGTTAAGTTTTATTTAACTTATGTAAAACTAATTTTCAATTTAAGTTGAAATTTTCATGATTTCAAATTTATTATCTTAGTTTGTTTTTCAAATTATCTTTTGGTTGTCCTTATTTCCCTTATTTTGCTACAGAATGAGAGGCTATTACTTATACTAGTCTGTTTAAAAATCTTTCGATAATCTTTGGTACTCATTTTGAATCTGAGCACTGCTTGCCATCCACTGACCGTCGGTCAAATGGAAAGGGTGAATCAGATTCTACAAGATCTTTCTCGTGCTTGTGTTCTAGATTCTGGAGGATCTTCGAAAGAGCATCTCCACCATGTTAAACTTACCTATAACAGCAGTTATCAGGTATAATTTTAATCTCCTTGTCATCTTGTCTTAATCCTATTTCATTCTATCTTTTTCTGTGCTTTCCCGTACCTCATTCCATTTCGGGGACGAAAAGTTTTGAGTGTGGGAGACTGTAACAACCTTGTATTTCGTGATTATTTCAATTGTATATTTTAATTATTTTAAATTGAAATTCCTAATTTAAAAACTTTATTTTATTTATTAAAATGGATAAATTTTGTTATTTTAAATATAAATTTTGATTTGTATGTGAATTAGAATTTCAAACATGAATAAATAGAATATTTTTCAGAAATGTGAATTTTGGTCAATATGGTCAAACTTTGACTTTTAAATTTAAAAATTTGAATTTTTGAATTTTATCATGAAAATAAATAAAATTTCAAGTATACTGCTTTTCGTTTCGTTGAAATCTGATTAATATTGTGAAAGTTATGTTTTTTAAACCATTGTACGTAAATTGTTTATTTAACAAAATTGTTTATTTTAATTTACATAAATAATATTTTGTTTGTCATATCATGTTCTAATTTGTATATATATGTGTAACATGACATGTTATGTATATATTTTATTTTAAAACATTTTTAAAGTGTAGTTGAAATTTCCAATGTCAGTTGTATTTTGTTACAGTTTTTAATTTCTAGTTTCAATTAAATAAAGTATTTTTTTATTTATTTTTCAATTTTCCAAGATATTATTTTATTTTCATTTCTACTTTATTTTGTTCAGCTTTTAATTTTATTTGTTTATATGGAATATAAAGAAATTAGAAATTCAAAGGGATAAAGACTTTTCATTTTCTGGTGACTTTTCATTGACTTGCCTTTTCATTTCTTTTTGTCTTTTCATCTCCTTGCTTTGGCCGTACATCTCTCACCCTATAGCCGGGTGTTTTCTTTCATTCACGTGTAAAAAAATTTCTTCTCATTTCATTTCTCATGGCCAAAAGATTTGGTAATGGCTTCTTCCATTTTTCTACTTTTTCTATTCACTTTTTCTTCCTATTTTCTATTGATTTTGCCATTGCTTTTCTCTTGCTTTGCTCGGCCCTACCACCCATCATAACCACCCACCTCTCCACCATCACCAGCCACAGCAACCACCACCTCCTCCTCTGATCAATACTGGTCGTGACTTCTATATGAAGCCATCACTTCAATCCTTGCAAACACTCCTTGAATTGCCTAGCCTAGCCATATTTTCACCAATACCCTTTGTTGTCCACTCAGCCACCACCCTAGAACCACCACCACCTGATGAATTGACCCCTGACCATCAACTTTACCACTAACCAGACCAGAAGCATGTATGGCCGAGCCTATATCTTGACTAGGCTGAGCCTAGTGGTGCACAAAACTTTACTATTTTTCCTTGTCCTTTGACCTACCCTATGTTGTAACTCCTACCATCATCATCTCCTTGTAGCCGTGACATATTGATCCATACCCAAGCCATTTACCACCAAAAAAACATCACTAAGGCCGAGCATATGTTTTACCATGGTTGAGCAATTGAGTGGTTAAGGCAAGGTCAAGTCATTTGTTCTTTGTTGCTTTTTATTTCAAAATTGTTTCAATGTATTCTGTGTTGAATAAATATGTTTATATTGCCTTGTTTTGTTTGTTGTTTACAAGATCAATATCAAGTCTCTTCATTCACTTAAATCAAAAGTTGTGTTGTATCGTGCTTGTCATGCTTTTGGAATCGTTCTTGTGTGTCATAGTGGTCTCTAGCTTTGATAAAGGCGAGTCCTTCTCACTCTGACATTTTTACTTATGAAATAGTAAATGGATGACAAGTGATTAGTACTTAAAATGTTTATGCAAGTTAATGATGATTATATGATATGTTACTTCATGTTATTACCAGGTTAACTTTGATAATTATCACCTGACATATGATATATGACAGTACATTGTGACATTGACATGTTAGTGTAATTGTTTATATTGTCTCTGTATATGATCACACTACAAGTTCCCTGTTAGAATAGAATCACTATGGGTTGAAATGATAGATCCCATAACGGACATTAGAATAGAGAAAAATCATTATGAGCTGAAATGACAGGCTCAAGTGATTTTTATTGTATTTTATTTGACTTGGGATTGTAGGTTTGAAATGATAGAAATCGAGTTTTCTTTTTAAATTGCGGATTGAAATGATATCCGTATCACTTGACCTAGGTTTGAAAATTATATACAAACCCCGTGGTATACTTTTAAATAATTTTTCTTAAGATATGTATTTTTAAAGTATGAAATTTTGATTTAAAAATATATATTTTATGGTTTTGAGAAAGTTAAATATTAAGAGTTGAATTGTGAATTTAAGTATGTAAATTTGAAGTAAATGTGATTTTTGACTTTAAATTACATTTCAAAAATGCAAGTAAATAATGGAAATTAAATTTAAAGTTTTGAAATGATATTTGAAGTAAATATTAAGTTTTATTTAATTTATAAGTTAAGGAAATAGTGAATTTTGACTCAACAAATGAACTGAGTTTTAAATTGGATATTTAGTTATAAAATTTTGTTGTGATAAATCATATGTTAAATTGATTTAAATGTGAAGTTTTGAAGCCTAAAAATATGACTAATAAGTTTAAGATTTGCTAAAATTGAAGTTTTATTGTTTCTGAAAAGTTATAATAAAATCTGAAATTTTATTAATAGCATTTCTAAAAATGCTGTGGTCTTATGACAACATTTTTAATTGCTGTTGTTTTGAATTTAACTATGTTTGAAATAACTAAATATCTATTACTGCATTTTATAAATGCCATTGTTTTTGAACTAAACAATTTTCGAAACTATAAGCTACGATAGCACTTTATAAATGCTCTTATTGTTATAATTTGACAATGTTTTGAAATATTATAGATTTTAACACTGTTTGGGTTATATTTTAAAAGTGTAAAATGATTTAACTTTTGAAAATGATTATTTTTGAAATTTTAGGAGTTTTGAATATATTTTGATATTTGAATTTGAATTTTTAAGGAATTTAAATTGAATTTGAATTTAAATAAGGTTTACTTGGTTTTGTGTTAAATGGAATGAAATGAAATGAGATAAATGAAATTTTGAAATGTGTTTTGTAATGATATTTGAAACAATAAATGTATGACATATTTGATTTTAAAATGATATTTAAATTGAATATTTGAATTAAAGAATGATAATGAATTTATAATGGATTTGAAAGGAAATGATTTTGAAATGGTTTTGAATGACATAATCTTTATTTTGATAAAGAATGTGAATTGGAATGATTTTTGATCTATTTGACAAATGAATATTCGAAGTTATATTCGTATGAAAGCATTGGATTTATGAAATGAATATTTCAAAACTAAGTAATAGTGAAGTTAAATTTGAGATATATGAAATTATAAAACTTAGTTTTGAAATGTGGGATATTAAAGCTTTGAAATATATTAAAAATTGAATAGTTTATTTTTGTGGATCAAATCTGTATTTGAAATTTGATAAGATTTGAAATGTTTTATTGAGAAACTGGATTGAATTGAAACTGATGGTTCGAATTGAATTAAATTGGAAATTTGAAAATTTGGGTTTAATTGAATATATTTGTAAAATGTAAAGAATTAAAGGAATGTACCATGAGTTCAAGTATATGATTTTGAAATGTTACAATTTTCAAAGTGTAATGATTTCAAGTATTTTGGTTTCGAAAGAGTTATAACTTTGAAAGTATTATGATTTTTGGAAGGTGAATATATGTTTTAAATGGTAATGGTATCGTATTAATTTGAATATAGTTTTGAAACAAAAATGGTTTTGATTTCGAAGTATAAAACTATTTTGAAAGGAATATAGTTTGAAATGAAATGATTTGAATTTTGAAGTATAAACGATTTTGAAACGACCACGGCGTTATAATAACATTGGTTGTTAAAGAGACTAGGATCAGAAGTTGTCATACTCTCTGCCAACTTCGAAAACCACTTTAATAACTGTGTCTGCGGTGGAGATTCCATAATAAAGTAGGATGGTGGCGACGATCCTATTGAGGTATTTATGTGGACCCAACTCTCGTGAGTTGGCATAAGGTGCCTAAAACAGGAGCGATCTCGGGCCAAGTAAGGTCATTCCTCCTATCGGGCACATGTCTTCGATGCTATACTCTTACTTGTAGTTGATTTGATGGCCATCCTCCAATTTTGGTTGGGAGTGTGTTCCGAGGTGGGCGTAGTGGCTGCTACGTTAACACCAGCCCATGTGCGTAATTGGTATGTCTACCATGGCATTGCATTGTGTGCCATGTCACCTACCATATCGAGCTTTACTACGAGTTTATTTTTCTCCCGTAGCCCATGGAGTATTTAGGGTAGCCTCCCGATCTAGAGGTATGCTGATATTGGATGGACTACTGGGACTATTACGTGTTAATGGGATTATTGGGTCACTCCTTAACGCTATTTAAAAGTAAGTTTATTTTAATGTAGACATTATTATAATAGCGCAATATTACTACACAGTAAATAGTTTAACGGATCCTTAAAGGATGGGCGATCCCAAGCATCCTTTAAGTTACTGATGCATTTTGTTACTGTTCACTTGAGTTGATTTACAGTTCATAAGTATTTATGTCCCGACTCGAGTGTTTTGTGTTTTGCTTTACGCTCGAGTCAGACTGAGTAATTCAGCATTCAAGACTCACCTTCAGAGTTGGAGCTTTGCTTGAAGATCCAGCCATCTATTTTGCTTTCAGTATCCAATGATTTTAGTGATGTATTCTGATTTGTACCTGATGTATCATGTTACTCTTCTGTTGTATCTTGTTTAACTCTGATGTATCTTATATATATGTAGTAGTTTCATGAACTACTATCTCTTTTACTTCCGCTGCATTATTATTTACTCTGTGTCCGTGATCTATGATTATTTATTTACTGTATATTCTGAGATTTGCCAAATTTTATTTACAACACGATATTCTGAGTAATTCGAGTCCGACATGTGCGGATGCGAATGGTTGAAAATATCGAGTCGTTACAAGCTTGGTTGCAACATACCTTAGCTCTGTAGAGAAGAATTTCTTGTTTTTACTGTAAATTCGGGTTTTATCGATCTATTCTTAATTCAAGAAGTATCATCATGGCAGAAGGCAATTCTACAACTTCTAATAGTGCATCAAATCCATCCCCACAAACTACTGCAATGACAGATAGTCTCATCAAGACCATCATCAGCCTTCAAACACAACTTATCACTGCACATCTAGAAGAAGACAATCATCTTCTTTGGAAAGCTCAAGTTGAAACTACAACCAGAGGATATGGCCTTGAAGGATTCATTCTTGGTACTATTGTCATTCCACCCAAGTTTGTTACTGACTAAGAAAACAAAACCGTCGGCAACGAAGAATATATGAAATATCAAAGACAAGACAGTTTAATAAGTTCTTGATTGCTGTCATCAATAAGTGTGAAGCTATTGCCATAAGTAATAGAATGTAAAACTGCAAGTGAAATCTAGACAACAGTAGAGAAGATATTCAATACACAATCAGCAGCTACGATCATGCATTATAAAAGGCAACTACATAGTGTAAGAAAAGACAATCAGTCTATGAGAGAATATCAAGCAAAGATCAAGACTAGATGTGATTTACTTGAGGCAGCAGGCCATAAAATTTCAAATACAGAGCAAGTTTTAACAATTTTGAGTGGTTTAAGTGATGAGTATGAGGCTGTTGTAGCAATCATATCATCACAAGAAACCCTAAAATCCCTAGAATATGTTCACTCCATTCTCCTAGCACATGAACGAAGACTTGATTACAAGAAACCTCTTGATACTGACGTGTCAAACAATTTTGCAGAAAATGGTAAAAAATAGAAATCAAAACTATGGTAGGACAAATCGGCAATACCAAAGAGGAAATCAGTCGGTCGGGGAAAGAGGTAGAGGGAGATGGAGTGGTGGCAATAAAGCAAAGTGTTAGATATGTGAAAAAGTAGGTCACACTGCTCTAAAATATTATTTCAAGTTTAATGCAAATTATGTACCAGTACAAGGCTCAACTAATCAGAGAAATGGTAATTACGCTGCAAACATGGCACAAGTGCAGCAAGAATCAAACAAACAATCTAATGGAAACAAGAATCAGAACCACCAAGAATCGGAACCTGGATGAAATCACTAAGCCTGAACACATTCAAGATGAAGCATGGTACCCAGATTCAGGAGCAACCAATCACTTAACAAGCAATTTAAATAATTTGAATCTGGGTAGCAAAGAATACAGCGGTAAACAGCCCATTTTCATAGGAAATGGTAAGTCAACTGAGATCACACACATGGTTAATGCCTGCATCAGAAGTGAAAGACAGTCATACCTTAATAATTTATTGAGAGTGCCAAGAATAAAGAAAAATCTTATGAGTGTTTCTCAATCTTCCCATGATAATAATGTTTATTTTGAATTTTATCCAAAGTGTTGCTTGGTTAAAGATATACTAACTAAAGAAATACTATTGTAGGGTGATACAGTGAATGGACTTTACAAGTTTACTTGATTAATTACAAAAATCCCATAAAGAAATAAAGAGTTGTAACAATACTGAAATGCTTTCAACAAAAAGTGACAAAAATATCTTTGATCCATAGCATTAGAAGTTAGGTCATCCTAATGCAAGCGTTGTAAAACATGTTCTTGTAAAAAATAAAATTTCTTTTGATAATATCACTTTACCATATATTTATACTTATTGTCAAACGGGTAAAAGTCATAAACTGGCTTTTGCGGATTCTTTAACATAGTACAAGTTACCCTTAGATTTAATTGCAGCAGACCTCTGGGTCCAGCATCCATTAGTTCAAATTATGGCTACAAGTACTATATATCATTTGTTGATGCATACACTAGATACACTTGAATATATTTCTTGAAAACAATGGCAGAAACCTATCGTGCTGTTATATATTATAACACAAGCTGAAAAGCAAACAAATCATAAGTCAAAATTATCCAAAGTGAGGGTGGTGCTGGATACAAATCACTTAGTAAGTTTTTCCTAGACAAGGGTACAATTTACAGAACAACATGTCCATATACATCTGAGCAAAATGGTCTACTTGAAAGTAAACGTAGAAATATTGTTGAAACTGGCCTCGCTTTGCTTGCACAAGCATCATTACCCTTAAAATTTTGGCCAGAATGTTTCGGTACTACACTATACTTAATCACTAAATTACCGACTAAAGTACGAAAAAGGAATAAGTCCAATAGAAAAGTTCTTGGAAATAAAATCAGATTATCAAAGTTTAAGAACATTTGGGTGTCTATGTTTTGCCTATTTAAGACCATTTAACAATCATAAACTAGATTTCAGATCACAACCATGTACCTTTCTAGGTTATGCAACTAAACAGAAAGGATAAGTGCTTAGATAGCACTAGAAAAATATTTATAAGTAGACATGTGGTTTGTAATGAAAAAGTATTTGGATTTGCATGTACAAATGTTAAAACAATACAGAAAGTATACAGTCCAAGAGTATCCATACCTACTGTACCCGTGCTTTCAAGCATATGGAATCAAGCTGAAACTGAGAAGGAAACAGGAGTCTCTAGATCACAACACACAGTGTCATCTGAACTAGGTCATGATACACAAGAGCAACCTGATACACATGCTCAGTCACATGCAGGATCAAGTAATCAAAATCAAAGCATCCATAAAGGTTAATCATTGGACAACACTGATCAGGACAGCAATTCAGCATCATCAAATACTGAATTTGTAACGAATAGGATTTTCGACTCACGAAAGTCGACATTAATACGTCCATTGTATCAACTGCCGAGCAATCGAAGGCCGGAAAACCGTACCGTTAAGGTTAAAGAAGAGGTGGAAGATAGAAGAAGAAACAAAGAAAAAACAACAGAAATAATATCAGAATCTCACAATCGTAGCGGAACAACATATAATAGATAAATGAATAATCTTTAAAACAAAGAACTATATCAGTTATTACATTACATCTCATTTAATTACATTATCAGAGTTTACAACAACAAACAGCGGAAAAGAAATACTATATACTAGTTGATAAGCCATGCCATCCAGCTTGCTCCTGATCTCCACAGCAACTCCTGAATTCCAGAATGACCTAATAACCTGACTCTAGACTGCCCGTGTTAAAATTGGTGGGCACCCAGAGTTTAAAAAGGAAACAATAAACTCCAGGTCAGTCATTAGACTGGTGTGAGAACTTAAACAGCTTATCTTTTAAAAACAAATAAAGAAATATTTTTAAATGGATTCACAATGCTTTTAGAAAATGTAACTACCATAAGGCCTCCTGCCACACACACAATGCAAACGCAGAATTGGAGGAGATTTCTCCATATGATAGTCAAATATGCTTGATACACAAATTTCTTTTCAATATTATTATTATAAGTGCAAAGTGCAGGAAAAACATTTCGAAAGTACAATATTAATCTTAGCCAGCATATGTACCATTATAGTATGCCTACTATAGCTACCATATTAGATGGCAGGTTCTACAACTAAAACCGTACAAGGCTCATATTGTTTCTTTGGATTTCCAACAAATGGTCAGGCCAAAGAACTTCCCATTGTCACATGGGTACGCCTCTGGAAAGACGCCCCGAGAACCTAACCGAATCTCTGCCAACACAAGGCCGGGTTACCCCTAGCTGGGTAACTACTGACACGAATGTGCCATCCCCCGGTCGTAACCGACCTAAATCCCGGGATTCACCAACAACCACAACATAATAAGTTTGCATCAACAACATAGGTTAAGTATCAGGGCTCCATACCATAATACCACCTCTATCCAGAACGAATGAGATACACTAAGGGGCGCTATCCCCTAATAACCTTGCTGCATCTTTCTTGTTTTGACCATTTTCGGGGTGTGTGGTCCAACGAAGTCTCGTCCACAAAGCTACGCTTTTTTTTACAAAAGCCACGCTTTGATCAACAAATGCTCAACAGCACTTCGTATGCCACATTACCAATATTGGGAATATATCACTAGTAACCATCAACTACATAACCTCTGAGATCGTATGTCTCAAAGAAGGGTGTTAAGCTAAGAGAATAAATTCTCCGCCACCAACAAAAATATATTTGATAGAAACTAGCTTTACATCTCAAATTTTAATGTCAGATACACATCCATACAAGTCCATTCCGGGATCGAACAGAACCGAAGGCACTTCCAAAGAATCCCTTGCAATCTGGATATTCACTAATCATAACCGGACTTCCCATCACAAAGGGTGATAAAATCTTTATATCGGAGATCAGCCGATGCAGAGATATTCGACGACAATCCTTCCATTTTCGAAAATACCCGGTCTTCAACACCGATCTTCAAATGCTATCCATTACGAAATATCATTATTCGGAATGGGATTTATGACACGAAGGTCCTCTCCCAGCTAAACCAAATAACGAGCGCTTATTTTAAAAATAAGTGTAGCATTCAAATTCACGCAAATCACAACAAATACCCATAAAAAGATAGATATTGATAGTCGGTTATTTAACTATCAAGGCCAACAACCAAGTATCCAGCACCATAACAATCACTAGGCCCTTTTTATTAATCTTCCATAAATTAATAACTTGCCAGATATTCACTTCAATTTATCTTTAAAAGATATAATCTCAAAAACATTTCACTTCATATTGGAAAACATTTCCATACTTATTTAACAATAAGTAATTCACAAATCTATTTATTTTCAATACTTAGAAAATATTCAATATACTTAAATAATAATTAAGTATATAATTCATTATTTAAGGAAAACATTTCCTTAAACACATTTACTTGAGTCAAAGTGAATGTTGCGTACAACATCGTTACGACAACTCAAAATCACTAGTATAGGGATTCGAAACTAAGATAGATATATAAATCCCAATACTATACAAAAACATTTCCTTTCGAAAATTACTATAACAACAGTGTTATAGTCCATCTTTTCCTTATTTCTCGAAAACGTCTATTTCAACAATGAATGTTGAAATCTATGGTTTCGATCCATAACACATTTTAAAACAACTTCAAATCGTTTTAATCCTATTTAAAAAGATCACTTCCTAGACCATCTCTTTAATATATTATTCACTATCCAAAATTGTGAATATAAATCGTTTACCAAATCCAACACTTCTACATATTCAATTAAAGGATTATCCACTGTCCGAAATCGTGGATATATCTCTTTTAATAAGCTTTCATATTTACTTATCAAATGCAATTGATTTCGGATTTATAAACAACATTATAAATTCACATTCATAAATTTTATAAAAATTCAACTTATAAAATCCCTTAATTAACAAATTCTATTTATTTCTCATTTAAATGCCAAAATCCAAATTATAAGTAAATTACTTATAATTCTTTTATTTTACCAAATCTATTCTTTTTTTATAACTTCACAATTTATAAATCTATAAATTTCATTCACTTATGAAATCCATTTATACTTCATTTTAACACTTATGAAAATTCGTTTTATAATTCCAATATTTTTAATTTATAAATATCAATTTTATAAATCTTTTGTATAAACCGTTTATAATAATTTCAAAAATCTCAATTTAAAACTATTTATAAAATTCATTAACTCCATATTTCAAAAATCACATTTTAACTATATTTCTCAAAAATCATAATTTTTATAACATTAAAATTATAACGTTTATCTATTTAAAATGAATCAATTCCAAAATTCAATAAAACATATACTTTCAAAAATTACTTTAAAAATCCTTTTAAATTTGAAAATCATCACTTTAACACTTTTAATTTTCCAAAATAGGCCCAATGCTGCAACAGCACTAAATATAACAATCACGGTATCCAAAACATGATATATCATATGATAACAGAATATATCACAATATCTGTAAATAAATCAATACGGTTGAGGAATCCAGTTAAATCCCTCCAACCTATTTTCCCTGCATCCACAGATGTTAGCACAATACCAATCCTGTGTCAATACGGAATATCGCGGTATATGGGTTCATATAATATTATCCGCTATTATGCGGCGCAATAGGGTCTCATCCGCTATATGATGCGGGAAAATCAACTCCAAGTACATATATAATACCAATTCCAATCAAGATGGAATATCGCGGTATATGTTTTTAATAAATAACATCATCTTAATATATGGCGCATAGGTCTATTTCAATACCATAGATAACAATTTATCATCCAATCACACAATCAAACAATTTTAAATCTAACTATTTAAAATTTAAATCGAAACACAATTCGATTGAGTGAGAAGTTCTCACCTTGTTTCCAATAACAGTTGCTGTGTTTTATTTTGAATAAAATAAAACGCGCGTTTTAATTTTACCCAAAATTTTCACTAGCTCCAATCAACTCCAATCCAGCTCCATCACGTGTGTTCGTCAATACGAACCCAATATAATTCGTTTCGTCCAAAACGGACCTCGTATGAAAGAGTTACAGCATTTTAATGTTCGAACGAATTATAATATAATTAAATTTACAATTTTCTTTTATTATTTTTAACCTTCTACATCTGGACCGTTAGATTTGCCTTCCTTCCATCAGGGCCGCACAAGCCACCTTCTTCCCCAGGTTATTCAAACGCGTGTGAACCCATAGAAGCCATCCAAAACCCTAATGCACGTGACAAATACGACGAACTTGAACACGATCAAACACCGCCAGGTCGAAGCCCCCCACGCAAGCTACCTTCGGCTTGAATTTAGATGAGCTCGGCCTCCCCCTTGAACCTAAAAATGTGTGCGAACACGCCATGAACGCGAGCTCCTAGCTCCCTCCTCGTCGCGAATTAGACGATCATCACCGTTGGATTGAACGATCTCGTCGTGCTCTACGTTATTGTAGTTGGAAGTTTCTGTTAACTCTTCATGGATTTGAAGAAAATTGAGGGAGAAGAAGGGAGTATTTTCGGCCATTAAAATTATAACTGGCGGCTAGGTTAAAGAATTAGGGTTTTGAGCAAAATGAAATAATATAGGGCCTTTTATAGAAAATTCCCAAACACTATTCACCCAATTTTTTTCCGAACTCCAAACGAAGCGTGCCGCCTGGCGTTTATAATACTTTACCCCTATTCCGAATGCAATGGAATATATATCGGGAGCCAATTCGATCATATTTGAAAGATAAGTTTTCGAATCGAATTATTTAAATTTAAAATTCACTCAAACCGATTTCTAAGCGTTTTAGCTTGCCCCGGACAAACCGTAAGTCCGATTGACACGAAATTTGAAACCATACAACAATATAACATTACGGATCCGATGAAACTAGTTTCGTCAAAATCCGAGACTGTTTGAAAAATGTCTATTTTAACTCGTCAATTAAATATTTAAAATATTCAATTTTCACAAATTAACTTTTAATTCAATTTTAAAAGTTCTATAACATCGTTCTAACTCCAATATGATTTATTATAACTTTACAAATCAAATTTAATCACATTAAACCTAATTTCCAATTATTTCTGAAATTTCAAATATTAATTATCGATTTAATTATCCAATTAAATTTGGATAGTCGAAATATAATTTATTCGACTTACAAATTTTTACTTGTTAATATTTAAAATCAATTAAATATATGAATTTCAATTGACAGAATTATGGGTCGTTACAGAATTACAGGCCAGAACAGGTCATTATATGATAACAAGATCAAAGAGTGGAATATTTAAACCAAACGTATATCTTACAACATCTAGCATTATTGAGCCTGAAACATTTGAGCAAGTTTTTAAGGATAAAAAATGGAAAGCTACAATGGATGAAGAGTATCAGGCACTTATGAAAAATAAGACATGGAGTCTACTTCATATACCAAATAATAAGATGCAAATGGACATAGAAACTGAAAAAAATCCAAATGGAACGGTATCAAGATATAAAGCAAGACTTATTGCTAAAGGATACACTCAACAATATGGGTTTGACTTCAATGAAACTTTTTCACCAATGGTGAACCAACAACTATTAGAATAGTTTTCACGATTGCACTCAACAAAAACTGGAACATAAGGCAGTTAGATGCGAATAACTCTTTTCTAAATGGTTTTACAGAAAGAAATTTATATGGAGCAGCCTCAGGGATACAAGCAAGATACACATCATGTGTGCAAATTAAATAAAGCCATACATCGACTGAAACAGGCACCAAGAGTATGGTTTCATAGATTGAAAACCACTCTGGTTAATTTAGGCTATCAGTCCACCAAATCAGATAATTCTTTATTTGCCAAAGCTAATAGCAATTTATCATTTACATTCTAATATATATTGATGATTTAATTATAATAGGTGATGATGAAAATGAGATCAACAACATCATTCAGTATCTTCATAAACAATTTTCAATCAAAGATCTTAGAAAACTGAATTACTTCCTGGGTATAGAAGTAAATAGGAAATCCGGTTCATAAATAATATTGAGTCAAAAGCAATACATCAAAGAGTTACTAGTCAAATCAAAAATGAATGGAGCTAAACCTCAACTAACACCTATGATCAGTCATCGACAACTTTCAAAAGATAGAGGAGAACCAATATTAAATATTTAACAATATAGAAGTATTGTAAGAGCTTACAATACACTACTATAACTAGGTCAGATATCTCATTCAGTGTTAACAAGTTATCACAATTTATGCAGGAACCTCAAGATGAACATTGGAAAGCTGTTAAGAGAATTCTAAGATATCTCAATGGCACTGCAAATTATGGAATTACTCTAAAGAAATGAAACAGCTTAAACATCATAGCATATGCAGATGCAGACTGGGCAACGGACATTGATGACAGCTAATCAGCAACTGGTTACTACATATACATTGGAGACAAACCAGTATCATGGTGCTCAAAGAAACAGACAACCATTTCCAGATCCAGCGCAGAAGTTGAATACAGAAGTGTAGAAGTGCGACAGCAGAGATAATACCCATACAGTCATTGCAAAGAGAATTACAAATGAAAACAGAGATCAAACCAATACTATGGTGTGACAATCGGAGTACAGTATATATGACAGCAAATCCCGTGTTGCATTCGAGAACAAAACATATTGAGATTGTTTTGTACTTCGTCCGAGAACAAATACAAAGAGGGAAATTACAAGTAAATCATTTACCTTCCTCTTACCAACGATAAGATATGTTTATCAAGGCACTGTCGGCAATGAATTTTTTGAGATTCAGAACAGATCTAAAGGTGGAGCAAGATGAAGAGAAGCATATCTAACACTCCCTTCAGATTCGAAGACATTTTTGTTCAGATCTCTTGAATAGGAACTCATGAGCGAAAGATCAAACTTTTAGCAGAGTAATGGCGGCTCAACTTCTCTCGCTATAAAATCAGCAAAGCAATTTCAATTAATTAATGCATACAAGCAATTTGAAGCAATTTAAGTAGAGATTGAAGGAGAGAAGCGTGGATTAAATGTTATGTAGCCAAAGGCCTAATTTGATTGAAGAAAAACCCTAACCTTAGTATTGGTTTGAGGAGGAGTAAGAAATGAAGAATGATGCCGGTTGAAGCAAAGCATTCATATAATATGTATTGTATTTTGGATATTGGGTAAAGCGAGCATGTTTAGCCCAATAGCCCATTCAAACCATTTCCTCTACATTTAAATACAACTGCTATTAACCGAGACATGTATCATTTTGTATAGAAAAAACCATTCAATAAAATACAGAAATCGTTCTTCTTTCAAATACTGAAATCAAATTTTAGAATTTTCAAATTCTTTCTCTCTGAAATTAAAAACCACTGTTAAAATCAAGTTTCAAGCTTTAAAAAATATTGTATACACGCAATTTTGAGAATATTCAACCCAAATCAAAACAAAAGGTCACAGACTTATGATATCTTTTGCTCGAACTCTGGGTGAGAATGAAATGAGTCGGGGTTGGATATGTTGCAAAGGAATAGATCCAAAATTAATCCATACTTTATAATTCATTGAAGCATGACATGTTAGGCTTTTTGCTTCATACCTCTTTTGCACTATAATTGTGTCTTGTGCACGGCCCATATCTTAGATTATTGAAAGGCACAGCAGTTGCGCTTGGCGCTTTTTGCGCTTAGGTGTGCACCATGACAACGCTTAACAATCAGACAAGCATTGTTATCCAAATATCTTCTTTATAATATTTAATCGGAAATTTATTAATTCCGATGAATTTAGTTGACTAAATTATTTCTTATATATAAAAAAACCTTATGTCAACCCTATAATTATTATGTTAGAGAGGCGAACAATCTTATTTTGGTTAAACTGATCGAAATATATCACCCCTATTAAATAGTAATATAGTAAACTAATGATATCCATAGATTAGTTTATTATACTTGTGATATTTAATCAATAGTGTAAATTCCAATGAAGCTTTTACGAACCATTTATAGCTACCTCTACACGATTGACATTACTTAAGCAATTAGACTAATCTACTCAAGCTAAGCGTCACACTGCAATGAATGACAATTATTTTAATATCTAAAAGACAAATAGAATTTTGATATGAATGGGGGTGTAGCTCACACGGTATAGATGTATAGTTTTTTTCCATTTATTCATTTACCTCCTTTCCTTTATTTAACGTACATAATTAATCCTGGATGCATAGGTAATTTTGTACTTTACCATTGGAATTTGCACACGTTAACTCGACCTATATTGTATGCCTCATATAATAACGCAAATAATTAATCCTGGTTGCACATGTAATTTTTTATTTTACCATCGGAATTTAAACATGTTAACGCGGCCTATATTGTATTTCTTATATAGAAAAATTGTAATTATCATGTTGTTTGCTCGTATAAACCAACCACCAAATTAGTCAAGGAGAAAAGGCACACGGTATGCGCCTTTAATCTTTTTGTGCCTGCTCTTTTTGAGTGTCTTGAGCATCATCTTTTGTATTTCCTACACAAGCATCAGCAACTAAAAACTACTATTTATATTCAAGTTTTATAATTCAAAAAAATGCATACACAAGTCATTTTGAGAATAGAATATCACATATCCAACCCAACTCAATATAAGAAGTCACAAAGATGTTCGATTTATTTTGTTGAAAACTTAGATTAAGACCGAAATGAGTTGGGTTCAGGTATGCTAAAGCTAAATAGGTAAAATCAGATGTGATTTTGCGGCCAAAAGCCAAATTTTATCTCATATTGTACAATTCATTGGAGCTACCTCTTTGGGCTATTCGATTTACCTTTTGTGCTTTATTTGAGTCTTGTGCACCGTCTGCGCCATAGATTGCTAGAAGGCACAGTAGCTGCATCTTGAGTTTTTTGCACCAAGGCGCACTTATTGACAACATTGGTTAACCTCAAAAGCTTTATTACTCAAATACCTTCTCTAAAATATCCAAGTGAAAATTCATTAATGTCGATGAACATTGTTGATCAGAATGACAAGAAAATGCAATTTACATCAACATTCAATCTTCATATTAGTAGGTTAAGTACTCTTAATTCAGTGATATTGACTGAAATATTTCACCGCTATTAAAAAATATAGTAGAATAAAACAATAATTAATAATAACCATAGAATTAAGTTGTTGTATTAGTGATATTCACTTAATAGTTTAAATTCCAATGAAGCTTTGACAACATTGATTAATCAAAGATAAAGCATATATAACCATCTCTACAAGAACGGTTTTACCTAAGCACTTAGTTTATTCTATGGTTGTTATGGTAATTGAAAATTGCCGTTACCATGCCGATATCAAACAATTGGTAACCAATATTAAGCTATATCGATATACCAACACTATTAGTTTGATAATGGTAAATTTATCATTGTTAATGTTAAACATACCAATAATAACGATAAATTTACTAGTCGTACTAATTTGGTTTTTCACTATTTTAATTAATTGCAACTACAAGCACTTTCGAATATCAATTTTTAAGATGTCTATAGTATTATTTATAATGATGTTTCTTTTTCAGTTTTATTATGTTCAAAGTCTACGATTAGCAAAACTATCATTTCATGTTGTTGTAAATAATTTGTGACGAATCAAAAAAAATTGTATTAGTTAAAATAAGTCAAAATATCGATATAAGTATTAATGAAGTTACAATTAGGAATAAGATATTTATTTATTTTATCATTATTAAAATTTTAATGCTATAAAATTTTAATATTTTGTGTGTAGGAAGATTTTACCATTACTGATCATCGATTTACCGATTTATCGGCATATCAATTATTATTTTACCAACGGTAATGGTAATGTATTAGTATTCATTTTTGACTTACCTATAGTATCGGTACATAGTCGTTTTTCCATATCGGTAATGGGTGACATTATCATAACAACCCTAGTCAACTATATTCAAGCCAATGACCAATATAGAATGAATCATAACTTCTAAATGCAAGAAGACATTAACTTTTTGTTAAAAAGGAACAAAATATTACATGGCTTATTATTCCAAGTAAGATTCATCTAAATGACCAAGTTTGCTCCATTTCAGTTTTAGATCAAGCAAAAATATAAGCTTTATGTTGAGAAATAGAAATGACAGCCTTAGAATATTTCATCTAGGCTGAAAACATGAAACAAATAAAACGTGAGCATCCATTATAGAGCCATTAGCTATACTTGGTACTATGTGGTAATTGTGGTGTAATTAGACAATTATAATTTAGGAAATAAGCAACAGCTAGTAAAATTATATTTTGGAAAATAAGCAACGGCTGGTAGAACTGTAATCAAGGAAATAAGCAATGGCTAGTAGAATTAAGCTATATGTAATCATGTACAAAGAGCTCGTAGAATCAGAAAAAAAATTGCAATAAAATTAATTATTCATCATATTCTCTCTTTCCCTTTAAAATTCAACATGGTATCAGAGCAGGTCAAATCCCGACTTAAAAGATCCGTAACAACATCAATTGCTGCAGATATCAAATAACTACAGTAAGTTCAACATGTCTCAATCTGACAATATAAACTCACAAGTATCATACTTAATGGCAACATAAATTACATTCTTTAGTCATGATCAATATCAATTGATCTCGGTGGTAAAGAAAAATTAATCTTTGTCACTGCTAAAAATGAGAAATTTAAAGAAGTAGAGCCAAATAAGCCAACTCTCGAAGAGAAAACAAAAATAGAAGAATGGAAAACAACCGACCAATTAATCATGTCATGGCTTCTCAACACAATGGAACCCCAAATTTCAAACGTACTCATGTGCTCCAGTACATCACCGAAGGTCTGGGACAAATGCAAAAGAAGGTATGCCTAACAAAAAAAATTTGCTCATATCTTTAACATTAAAAAAGAGCTTACCCAAATTAAACAGAGTACCCAAAGTAATAACGAACTAATGATTGAAATTATATCAAAATGAAAAGAGGTCAATGTCTATCTCCCACCAACACTAGACTGGTTAAAATCCAAAAAAGACCTGAACAAGAATTAATCTTCACCTACCTAAGGGATCTTGATCCAAGCTATGAATCGATCAGGTCTCAAGTCTTGGCATCGGCTGAGATACCAAGTGTTGATGAGGTAGTGACAAGAATTGAGCAAAAGCAATCTCGACAGGCCTCATGAACCCACAACATTTGAAAAATCAAGAGAACAAGGTGTTTCAAGTAAAATACTCAAACTCTAGTTTCAGGGACACCATAAGGAAGGGAGCTTCGAGCAGCGAGCAGTGTGACCATTGCAAGAAAGCAGAGCATAATCACGATGGTTGTTGGTTCCTCCATCCCTACCTTCGATCCGTCAGAGAGAAGGACTACAGAGAAGGTAATTAGAGCGACGGAAAAAAAGAGAAAAAATTCGATGGTTTTAGCAAAGGAGCGAAGGTAGAAGGAGATGGATCTAAATCGGCTCAATAGACTAATAACACCTCCAATCCAATGGGATCTTCTGTGATTCAAACGTGCGACTGAATAGATTGCTAACTCAATTGAACAGTTTGTTGCACAACAAACATTAGGTTTTGTACATTCTAATGCTATTTTAATTCATCGAAGTCAACAACAATTTTGAAATTGCAAAAATACGTCCAAATACAAATAGATGGATAATTGACCCACGTGCTACTGATCACATGACATGGGAAAAAAATTAATTAACCAATTTTGCACAAAATATAGACCCTCTACATATAAAGACTGCCGATGGAGATAAACTCCAAATTCCTGGTTTTGGTACAACAAAGTTTCTTACAAAAGATGTGAAAAATATGTTATACTTACCAGATTAATTCAAATTTATTATCAATTAGTAAAATAACCCATGAATTGAATTGCAATGTTAATTCTCACCGTATAAAGTGACCTTTCAGGATCGATAATCGGGGAAGAAGATTGGTTATTGATGTCTAGAAAATGGCCTCTATTATCTTGATGAAAGCACCAATAAATGTCATGTGTCGTTAAATTTAATTGATCGTGATAAACTACTGCATTGGAGATTTGGTCATCCATTTGATCAAATTTTGAATAACTTTTCTGTCATAAATTAGATTCCAAAAATTATGATGTTTGTAAGCTTTCAAAACAACTAGATTACCACTTTCTTTACCCACTAATAAGTCAGAAAAATATTTTGATTTAATTCATTCTGATGTTTGGGGTCCAGCTCCTATTGAACTCATGATCATTTTAAATATTTTGTCACATTTATTGATGATTTTCTCGCACTGCTTGGGTTTACCTTTTAAAAGGAAAAAAAATGAAGTTTTTCATATTTTCAAGAATTTTATAGTTTTATAGAAAATCAATATAATGCAAAAATTAAAAAAAAAATTGACCTGATAATGGGCAGAATAGGTAACAAAGATTTCATAGAATTTCTTAAACAAAAAGGAATTTTGCACCAAACTAGTTATATTAACACACTTGAACAAAACGGAAAAAATCGACATTTACTTGAAGTCTCTAGATCACTTCTTTTTCAAGCCAATGTTCCAAAATCTTATTGGTCAGATGTTGTGCTAACTGCGACCTGCCTCATAAATAGATTGCCAAGTGTCATGCTTAAAAATACGAGTCCCTTAGAAATCCTTGAAAGTAGAAAAACAAATCTTGATCACATAACAGGTTCTAGATGTACATCTTTCGTACACATAAAAAGACATGACAAGCTAGATAAAAATGCTGTTAAAGCCATATTTTTAGCATACTCATCCCAAAAAAGGGTATAAATGTTATAATTCAAAAAATCATAAACTTTATATCTCACGAGAGGTATCATTTTTTTAAAATGAACCATATTACCAAATAAGTAAATAGGAAAGAAGATACACAATGTAAACCAGTCATATTGTCCCAATTAATTTCATGTTTCCTGAAGAAACAAATAAAGAACAGAATGTTTAATTCATTTACGGGGAGAAGTAGAGATAAATCAGTCAAGAGAAGAACTAACTCATGAAGATCTAATTCAAGAAGAAAATGCCATAAGAAGATCTACAAGACAAACTCGACCTCCCGTTAAATTAAGAGGTTATGTATCCCAACAGGTGATGTAACTAACAAAATATTTTCTTTCATATAACAGGGTATCTCCTTCATATTGAGCCTACTTAAGCAACATCACAAACCAAATGGAACCAACCAACTTTAGTGAAGCCAACCAAAACCCAATTTAACGTAAGGCTATGAACGAAGAACTTCTAGCCTTAGAGAAACTGACATATGAAATATTATTAACTTACCAAAAAAACCCATAGGTTGAAAATGGGTATACAAAATCAAATACAATAGTGATGGTGTTATTGAAAGGTACAAAGCTAGGTTAGTGGTCAAGCTATTTACCCAAACATATGGTATTGATTACCAAGAGACTTTTGCACCCGTAGCAAAAATTAACACGGCTAGAATTTTTCTGTCAGTAGCCACCAACTTTGGATGGAATTTGTTTCGAATGGATGTAAAAAATGCATTCCTTCAAAGAAATTTAGAAGAGGAATCTATATGACTCTTCCTTCGGGCTACAAAAGTGAGACGAACTCATCACTGGTGTATAAATTAAAAAATGCATGGTCTAAAGCGATCTCCAAGAGCATGATATGCCAAGCTAAGCTTATCTCTTTTAAAGATTAATTTAAAAGTACCGCTAATTACTCTATGTTTATCAAACACTCACAAAATACCACTACTATTATTCTGTTTTATGTTGATGACATTATCATTACTGAAAATTATAATGAGGAAATTGAAAGGGTTAAACAATATTTAAAAAAAGAATTTAACATCAAAGACCTTGGAAAACTTTTATATTTTCTTGCAATAGAAGTAGCTTACTCAAGCAAATGATTATTTCTATACCCAAAAAATGTGTCCTTGATCTTTCAAAAGAGACTGGTAAATTAGGAGCAAAACAGCTAACACTCCTACGGAGACGAATATAAAATTTAGAGTTGAAAATGGTAAACCATCATCTTACATAGGACAATATCATAGGATGGTAGACAAATTAAATTACCTTACAGTAACCGGACCTGATATTACCTTTGTAGATAGTGTCACAAGTCAATTTATGCATGCTTCACATACCAGCCACTTGAGTGCAATTAATAGGATATTGAGATATCTTAAAGGCACTCCAGATCAAGGAGTTTAGATGAAGAAAAAAATTCTAATAATGTGATTGGTTTTTCTGATGCAGATTGGGCCGAAAGCTATGACAGAAAATCAACCATTGGCGTTTGTACGTTGTAGGTGGTAACTTGGTTATTTGAAAAAGTAAAAAGAAAAATGTTGTATCTGGATCAAATGCAGAAGAAGAATATCGAGCCATGGTATCTACAGCAAGTGAGCTTGTCAGGATTAAGAAATTACTTAGTGACATGAAGATAGAGCATACAAAAACAATGTAAATGTACCGTGGTAATAAAGTTGCACGTCATATTGCATCCAATCATGTCTTCCATGAGAGGACGAAACATATAGAGGTAGATTGTCACTTTATTAGAGAGAAAATGCAATTGGAGGAAATAGAAACTCCATTTGTCAAAAGCAAAGAGCAACTGGTAGATATTTTTCATAAAAGCACTCAACAAGACTAGCCATCTGAATTTGACAAGTTGGGTTCTATAAATTTATTCGAACTCAACTTAAGGGAGAGTGTTGAAAAATACAAATGATAGCCTCAGAATATTTCATCTAAACTGAAAATATGAAACATATAAAAGGCTAGCATCGATTATACAGCTCTTAGCCATACTTGGTACTTTGTTGTAATTATGGTGTAATTAGACAATTATAATTTATAAAATAAGTAATGGCCGGTAGAATTATAATTTGAAAAATAAGCAATGGCTAGTAGAATTATAATTTAGAAAATAAGCAGCGGCTGGTAGAATTAAGCTATATATCATCATGTACAAAGGGCTTGTAGAATCAAAGAAAAAATTTGCAATAAAATTAATTATTTATCATATTCTCTCTTCTCCTCTAAAATTCAATACTTTACTATCCAAATATCTTCTCTATAATATATATATGGAAATTTATTAATTCCAATGAATATTGTTGACAAATTATTTCTTTCAATCACGAGAAATGTAGCTTATGTCAACTCTTTAATCATCATATCAGAAAGATAAGTATGCTTAATTTGGTTATATTGACTCAAATAATAAGCCGCTTTAAACATTAGAACAATATGGTAATTAATGATAATCGTTGAGACTAATTTGTTGTATTTGTTATATTTACTTAGAAGTTCGAATTCGAATGAAGCTTTTGCAACATGGATCAATCAAAGATTAATCATTCATAGCTATTTTTAAAGGATTAAAGCAGGCAGTCTGCTCTATCCAAATGACCAACATAAAATGAATGACAATTTCAGTTAGTGGGAACAAGATAAAATAAAATTATGACATAAATTGAGGTATAGCTCATATGTTATGGTGCTCATATTGTATGCGAGAGACATAGGGTTTGATTCCCCACACCTCCACCCTTTAGGATATACTCTTTGCCAAAAAAAATATATTGTATGACTTATTATTCCAAACAAAATTTATCTAAATTAGCATGCTTAATCCATTTCAGATTAAACTATCAAAAAAGCTTTACTATCCAAATATCTTCTATACGATATCCAATTGGAAATTTATTAACATTGTTCATCGAATCATTTCCTACAATCACGACAAAATGTAGTTTATGTCTACCATCATATTGGAAAGACAATTATGTTTGATTTGATGATATTGATTAAAAAATCTACCATCATATTGGAAAGATAATTATGTTTGATTTGAAGATATCATTGAAATTTTTCGCCACTGCTAAATAATGTAGTAATTTGTGATAACTACAATGATTATCTATTGTATTAGTGATATTTACAAGCTTTTACAGCATGGATTAGTTAAAGATAAATCATTTAAATCTATCTCTATAGGATTCCCTAATAGTTAGTTTACTCTATCCAATCTGAGGACCTAGGGGTGCACACAACTCATACTCAACCCAATTCAACCAACCGACCAGGCCCAATCCACATAAACGTAGCCCAACCGAACCCAGTTTGAATTAGATATTGGTTACAATTTTTAACACATACTATATACAGGTCGGCTGAGATATTTTATTCAATCAAATCTTATTTTCACCCAATCCAATCCTATCTAAGAAACTCATTTAATATCAGTCCAAGTCAAACTAGAGCAGTTAAAAACTATAATAAAGCATATATATTCTAGAATAAATATACTTTAAAAAGTCATATTTGATGTCGATCCAAGTAAAATTAGATTGGCCAAAAACCCATAGGATTCATTGTGAGCTTTTTAAGAGATATTCTTATAGAATTTTAAATGTATTTTGAAACAACGTTCTTTAACCAAATATGTAGTGAATCAATTTTATGTGATGTCTTTGCATTGATGTTTTGATGAAATGCAAGTAGTAGTGAATCGGTTCTATTTAGTGTATTATGATCATTAAAACATGCTATTTTGAGTCGAATGTTTTGATATTTTATTTTGATTCTTTTTTAAAATTCTCATACATCTTTTTTGATTATATATACCAGTATTCATGCACATGTACATAGAAAAAAAATCATCTCACTTTTTAGTTTCAAAAAAAAAATTTCCATAAAAAAATGGTGAAATTAATAGCAATACAATTTTGGTGTATTTAAGGTTCGAAAGTAAGACCTTTAGAACCACAGTCTAGAGCATTAATTTAGCATGAGTATGTTTGTAATTATAAAAGCTTTAAATGAAGGTATTCTCGTTATATATAGATATAACCCAACTTGATCTTGCTAGTATCGATCCAACTCATACTTCAACCCAACCTAACTCATACACAACCTCATATGAGGTCGGGTATGCTAACTTTAACTCATACTTATACGAGTCGAGGGAAGTGTTTGGTCTAACCATTGTAGTTAAAGCGCAAGCCTTGGGCCTTTTTATGTGCTTTTTTACTAGTTTGATCTACTATTTTATTAACTACAAATTAAATTTTAAACTATATTTTATAATTCATTCAACTATTAATTTTTTTATATTTAATTATTTTGTAAAGTAAAATTTGAATTTTTCAAAAGGCGCCTTAAGCCATAAAAAGGCGCATTCAAACAACAGGCGCGCAACGTCTGCCTGAGCCTAGTCGCACAGCCTTGATAACTACGGTTCCAACCCGATCCAACTCAACCTTTATGCAGCCGTACAAGGACCAATACAAAATGGAAGACAATTTCTCTTTAATAAGTATGACATATAAAAGCATGACATGGTTGGGGGTGTAGCTCATATGGTAGAGCGCTCGCTTTGCATGCGAGAGGCACAGGGTTCGATTCCCTGCACCTCCACTTCTTTGTTGCTCTTTTTCCAATAAACCATGTGATATAGTTTATTCTCCACCTTTCTCTTCGTTATTTTCTGGGTAGATGTACAAATTTTGTAAGGATGAGTGAAATACCATGATTACTCGCTTTTCGCTGCATATTTTCCACATCCAGATGCTGGTACCAAATAAAATTTTGATTTTATACAGCTCCATGCCAATCAAATCTTACTATGAACCTCCTGGTGCATCAAATAAGATAACTTGATGTAACATATGTGGACAAAACTGATATTGTAGTGTAAATATCAAGTAAAACAAATTTATCTACATAGTAAGAATAAGAACCAATTCAAAATTTCAAATTGTTACCGAAATTCAAGGGCGATCAAGCAGATAGAGCTCCGTAGCCGTCACGTTTAGCTGTGAAATTGCTTCGTACTATAAAATCCAGACAAATGATTAAGACAAGGAAAAACCTAAAATTTCGAACTCTTCCTCTTGTACTTCTATTTGGTGTTGTTTTGAGAAATGTAGACTTGTGTTATACCTGAAAACATCGTGTAGAGGTGTTCTTGTTGACACCTACCTGTAACATTAATTTAAGTTATTCAATTGAAATGTGAGTTTGGACATTTATAGGAGGAGGAAGATGAGAAGTTAGGTTAAACTTGAGCGCTTTGGCTGAAGAAAGAACGTGCGTCCAATGATTCAAAAGCCTCACCCATGTTCTTACGCGTGCCCAACTCCAGTCCAACATTTGGCTTCTCTCCTTATTCAAGCAGTTATAATACCAATATTTGGATCCCTTAATAATAGATTTGTTCCACTTACCCCAACATCACAGAGTATCTTAGTAATATATAAGACATTTATAAATCCAAGTAAAGTGTACATTATATCATTCTTCATGTTGAAATGATACAAATCATAATTAGCTGTTTAACAAAAACATTTATTCAGCATTTAAAATGTTGGATAACGCAAGCTCCAAAGTTGCTAAAGCAACTGTGATTTAGCAACTGTGAGTGTTACTTTTGTTGATGTTCAAAGTTCGAAATTATAAAATATAAAACTAAAACTAAACAATTCAACAAACAAAATCGAATCAAACTGGATTAAATTTATTCAAGACCGATATACCAAAAAGTAAATAAATGGTTTTTTGTGAAAATTCAAATGTTAGTTTAAATCAAAAAAATTCAATAAAAAAATTCATTTTTCTCCTGAAGTTTGGTTTTTTCCGAGGCTGGTTCGGCTTTTTAATAAAATCGAATATTTTCAAAGAAACATTTTAAGAGTAAGTCCATATATTTTCATGAAGTTCTCCAAGGAAAAACCAAATTTGTCTAAAAATACATTTTCTTTGAAAAAATTGAAAAAGACGAAAAGATGCTCTGCCAATTTTAAAAATCCTAGTAAAATTTAATAGTTCATCGAAATTCATAAACGATTCAAGAAACTAAAAAATATATAGAAAAATAATTATAACTCACGAAGATTAAAAAAATAAAAAAAATCAACAAAACATAAAATTATAAAATTTTAATGAAAATATAATTTATAGTAAAAAACAATAAAAAATTTAAAACGTTGTTTATTGGCGAATATTTTAAAAGGTGGTTCAATATTTTTTGTTTCAAAATTGGTTATTTCTCAAGTGGAATCTAAATTTGAATCTCTCTAAACAATTATCTTTGCAATGCCGATTTGCGTGAGAATTCTTTAGTTATGGAAAGTTAAGGTGATTAGGGTTACTTTTAGTGTTTTGGGCATTCCATTAGATGCTAAGACGATAACGAGGACAAACTGATCTTATATTAGACACAACTAGAAACAATGCAATTACCTACTTGGAAATACCAATACCGCACCAACGTAAAACTGTGGCGTCGGCATGACATTGTCATGTCATAGTTAAAAAATTACGTATGCACTTTTACCGACGCCTATACTTCGGCGTTAGTTAGGCATCGCCCCTTCGAGAAATATCCCCTGACGTCTCTCTCCTCTTTCAGTCTCATTATCAAATCATTATCGATAATAAATGAGTAAGCTCGTCACCCATTGCCACCATCGCCTTGGATTCAGCAGCTCATTGTAATTACCTTTAACCTCCTGCCGCTGCATCTCCTCCTTCACTATTAAGCTGCCACCACATCTCCTCTGCCACTATCGAGTCGCTTGTCGTCTCATCCTCTCCACAAGCACCAAGCCAACCAATGCTTGCCCTCGGCCTCCTACGCCCAAGCAAGCATCGCCCTCCGCCTCATGCAATCCCTCCGCAGTTGGTACGATCAATGCTCTATTTAATTTTTTTATTTAACGCTCCAATTTACTTTTTATATGATCGCTGGTATAAATTCGTTGGCATAGATTCGTTTGTATATGACCGTTGGTATAGATTGGTTGGTATGATCATTACTATATGATTTGATCGCTTGTTTTATTTATAAATTATTCTATAAATTCATTATCATTGATATGGCATCTTTAATGAAACGTTAATTTTTTTACTCTATAGTATTTAATTTGGCCCTGTCTAACAAGCACCGTATATTATCATTATATATATACACAAGGGGTGAGCATTTAACCGAACCAACCTTAATCGAACCTCTTTAACCGAAAAAATCGGTTAATCGACCGACGTTAACTGATCAAAATCAGTTTGGTTAAAGATTAACCACGGTTATATATCGGTTAACCGTTAACCGAAACCATTTTTTAAATCATTCGAAAAGCCTAAAAGTATTCACAACCCAACCCAACAATTTTTACGTAACCCTACTCAAGAGGGGCTTCAGCCGTTATACACTATCTTCATACTTCGAATTCGTTCCCAAAAATTAAATACTTATTTAGTTATCTATTTCATTTTCGTGAATCCATGATAATCAAATCGTGAATCCATTATAATCGAATCGTGAATCCATGATAATCGAATCATGAATCCATGATAATCGAACCGATCCTCTACTGCCTTGCTCTTCAGTCTTTGCTATCCAGATCATTGCTATCCAGATCATTGATTTGAGCAATGGTGAATACTTGCAGGAAGAGGAAAAACATGAGCTTGATTTATTTTTTACAAATGATTTTTTTGATTTGTTAGTGGTTGCGTTGGAATGGTTAAGATTGGTTTATTTTCTAATTTGTTAGTTTTTACGTTGATCTGTTCAGAAATATATGACTGATTTTGAAATATTTGATTTTAGCACCATAGTCTTGATTTCATTGGCATGAACTTTTGTAGTATTCATAGTTTCATTTTTAAGTTTTTGTGTAGTAGAAGGGACATAAATTCATAGAGCTTTTATGTTTTAAATTGGAGAAAGGTTTTAGTTTAAGACAATGTAGCCATTTGCATTTGACGATACCATTTGCAGTTTATTTATGTTGGTCAAGCTTGGAATTAGTCACCATGTATTTAAGTAATGTTTGCTTCATTTACTCGGTTGGCCCGACCGTAATGAAATCAATAAGATGTAGGAGTTAGAGCTCAAAAAGGATAGTAAATCAACCTAATTAACAGAGTATATGTTATAGATTGATACATTTTTCTCAACAATGGGCATTGCCCGGTTAAGTGTATATTCAAATAATAATAAAAACAAAACAAAAAATTAAAATAATGTTTAGTAGCAGTAATACAGTAATAATAAACTACTAGTTGTAGTGATATCCAGAAGCAATTTTAAGCACCGAATGATCCCGGATTTAGATAAAAATGAACTACTCATGAAGCTAGTACTACTCAAAAATTTGCAAGGCTACTATCATTTCTTCTTAATTTGAATGCAACTTCAATATCATTTGGTACTTGTAAGATGATAATCAATGTAATATGTTTGCAGGCAAAAATGTGTAAGACATGCGTGGGTTATCTACTTATATTAGCTTTTGTTGATGCAGTTGTATATAAATTAACCAAAACATGAATGATCCAGTAGTGTACTAATACAAACGAATGCTTCTTTAGTTCTATAATTACTGCTATAAAGTATGGATGGCTTAGTTCAAACAATGTGCATGAAATTAACATATTTCGAATTACAACAAAGTATAGGCCTTATATATATATGCTAGATTTCAAATATAAATACATTAGATTTATTAGTTTATAATCACTTCAGTTTAGGTGCATCTGTGGTATCACTATAGGCAAAATTGTAAATAGAAATGAAGTAGAACCAAGCTTGAGCATGGGAGGTTGCATGTGTATATGTGATATGCATGGCTGTGACATGTATCTTGTATGTGCATGGCTGTGACATGTATTTTGTATGTGCGTGTATACGTGAGGATGTGCATGACCGGGCTGATGTGTATTTCATATTTTTTTGATCTTGTTTGCTTATTAATTTCTATTGAAATAGTTGCTACTTTATATAGAGGTAATAATAAAAGCGCATGCTTTTGGGTCTAAATTATTTGAACACACACATATACATACATACATACATACATACATACATAGACTTGTGCATTCATGTTTGTAGTTCTGTTATTGAGGCATTCCATATATATGTGCATTACTGCATGTAGTGATCCATGGTTTTGAAGATCAGATAAATGTACTGTTTGTCAAGGTCTTTTTTTCATTTTTTTGAGAGATGGAATGGATGTAGACAGTTTGATTTAGTGTTGTAAAACTAGTTTGTTCCTTATCAATTTAAATGATATTCTTGCTAGTTGCTAATTTGCTGGCTTGTCATCTAAATCTTGATTTCATATAATTGTTTGATATTTTTTTTAATTGTATAATTTTTGTTCATGTTTTGTTTCCAATACTGTTTTTTGTTTATTTCCGATGTTTCTTACCTTGAAAGTGAGGGTAAATGTAAGACTTTTCATATGTATTAATTTGTTCATGTAATGACTGAATCGATTACTTCATTAAAATTATCCATTCATATGTATTAATATCTTGTGTTTCTGTTTTCACTTTTCAGCTAACTTCCATTCGTTTACCTTTAGGAAGAGAGACTTGGAGAATGGAGACCGAGTCGCCGAAGTTGTAATGCTGGTTGATGGCTATTGTAGTTTATGAAATTGTTGTGGTTGTAATGTTTCTAATGTGTGGCACATATGAACTATGAATTATGCATAGCTTAGTAGCGTTGTCTGTTATGGTTATAAACTTGTGATGATCTATGAAAGGTTTCAATTTTTGTAGATGTAGACTTGTAGTTGTATTTCTATGGTTGAATTTGTCATTTTCTATTCAATGCTTGTAATTTCAGTGCTATAGTGATTAGTTGTAATGCTGTTGTGGTCCGACTATGACTAGTTGTACTGCTTGTAATTTTGAAATTTGAATTTCTATGCATAGTCGCAAAGAGTTAATCGGTTGACCATTGTAACTTGGCCGGTTAACTGATTAACCGTTTAACCGCGAACAACAATCAGTTAACCATTCTATTCGAATGGTTAACCGTGGTTTAAAAGTTGTGGTTTGGTCGATACAGCTGACCATGATTAGACGAACATCGGTTGACCGAACCGCTTATTAATTTAGGTTAACTGCAAAAACTAACCGATTTGAGCGGTTTACCGACCGCGCCCACCCCTAGTATATATGAGCATTAGAACATGGGTTTCGTGTGTAAATTGTTTTTCTACATGTTGTACATGTACACATTCAAGGGAAAATATATTGTATAAACATTTAGCAATATTTTTACGCGATATTATGATTTGGTAATGTCTGTAGAGGAGCATTTTTGATTAGTTATGCCGACACTAAAAATATATGACATTAAAGGTATTACAACTATCATTACAAATATTAAGGTTTGGTAATATCTATAGAGAGGCGTTTTGAATTTGTAGAGAAAGTTTATTTGTTAGATCTTATTTTTAAGCGATACTAAGATTTGGTAATATCCGTAGAGGGGCGGTTGTGGTAGTTCATGTTAACATTAGGAAAATGTGACACCAAATGTATTACAACTATTATTAAAGACATTAACATTTGGGAATGTATGTAGAGAGGCATTTTGAATTTGTAAAAAAAGTTTAATTTGTATATTACATTTTTAAGAGGTATTAAGATTTGGTTAAATCCATAAAGGAACGTTGTTTTTAATAGTTCATGCTGACACCAAAAAAAGTACGACATCAAAGGTATTACAACTATTATTATTATTATTATATTATTATTACATTTAACTAAAAGAGAAACTGATATTCATATAATATGTTATTTGTTATATTTATCCCTGTATTGCTATTATAAACGCCATGATATTTATGTCCTCAAATCAATATTTCATATCGAACAACTAACAAAATTTAGACAGCAGTTCCTTCTTGTTCCCATGTACACTCGTTTGCGTATGATATAAGGAATAAGGAAAGTGCTGTCGACAATTGTGTTAATTGTTTGATTTGAAATGATTTACGAAACATAAATATTATTGCATTTGTAGTCGAAAGTAAGATAGCCACCCATTATAAAAAGTGTTTAAATCCCTAGGTTATTTGGTTTTGAAATTATTTATGAATTCTATTGTTTTATAATCATTTTATAATAAAATCAATAATGTTGTTGAAATTAGCAGTGAAACTAATAATGTTAATTGAAGTAATAATAAAACTAATAATATTATTTAAATTAATAATAAAATTAATATTGTTATTAAAATAATAAAACTAATAGTGTGATTTAAAAAATCTATATTTTAACTTAACAAAACTCTTATAAAATTTATTGAAACAAGATTTATAATTTAACTTAATTATATATATGTATGTGTATGCATGTATAATTCCAATTTATTTAGTGATTTGACATTTACAAACATACTCTTTTTTAATATATTGAAACAAAATTTATAATTTAAAACAATTATTTATAAATTTGTTTAATTTGTTAAGTGGTTTCACTTATATATGTGTTTAATTTATTATGCGATTTAAAAAATTCAATATTTTAACTCGAATAAGCTCTTGTTTAATTTATTGAAAGGAAATTTATGATTTAACTTAATTATATATATGTGTGTGTGTGTGTATAATTATTTAGTCTATTGTAGAGCTATTAATGGATACCTGAAAAATTTGAAATCCGTCCGCATCCATATTCGAAAAGTGCATAAATATCGATATCTGAAAAAGCGAATGCGGATGCGGTGTAGATGCGGATACGAAGACATCCACATTGAAAAATTATCCTTCTAGTTTTTTGCAAGATTATAGTTAAATTATGTGTATTTTAACATAATGAAAGAATTTATTTATTGTTTTATTAAATTCGAAGTTTAAATTATACTCACTTAATTCATATTAACTACTCAAAAATATTTATTATCTTCGTATTTATTTATTTGTAACACTTTAATAATCAACCGGATAAAAAATAGTTTATGACAAATTAAAATTTTCCACTTATGTTTCTTGATTTATTGATCGTTAGCGGATATGATAATTATCTGATATCTGTCCATATCCACGGATGTGGATATCCGATAATCGAAAATGATTTCGAATGTGGATGCGGATGTGACACTATCCATATCCGAAAGTATATGTTGACAGTTCTAGTCTATTAAGTGGTTTATTTTTACAAACATGCTCTTATTTAATTTATTGAAACAAAATTTAGAATTTGACTTAATTACAAAAAATCTATTTTTAACTCAAATAAACTCTTGTACATTTTATTGAAACGAAATTTATAATTTAACCTAATTATATATATATATACGTATATATTAATTTATTGAGTGATTTAACTTTTACAAACATACTCTTATTGAATTTTTTATAATTTAACTCGATTATATATACATTTGTCTGGCTAATTTATTGAGCAATTTAACTTATATTTTTGTAATTTAGTATGTGATTTAACTTATATATTTGTTTAATTTATTGTGTGTTTAAAAAAAACCTATATTTGAACTTGATTAAACTCTTGGTTGATTTATTGAAACAAAATTTATAATTTAACTTCGTTATATATTAGGGAGTCATTGATTTTAATTTTCTAGGATTAGCACAATAATGAAAATGGAATGGACCGGAATAAATTTGAAGGGAATTGACCATTATATCAGCATCATGGGGTGGTGATTATACTATGCATTCGTATAAAATACATATATATGCATGTGGTTCTCGGGACTTAAAACTTATGTATATATATATATATATATAGTATACTATATGCATCTATGTATATGGTGTTTTGTGTGTGTATACATACAAACACGCTCTTAATATTATATGTATAATGAATGTTTAGGCTATTACGTACCTGAGCAATATTGTCGTAGTTGGGCTTACGATCCACCGTTTTTGTAGTAGCTCTAGTGAGTGTGGAATACATCTTCGTCCACTTCTCTAGTTATCTCCACACCATGACTCTGAAGCTCCTCGATTCTAGCCTAATATTTCACCTATTTTGCATTTGAGATATTCATTAGAATTTTATATATGTATATATATACGTAAATATTAATTATCCAAATGGATTTTTATGGATAACGTACACAAACTAGGTGGAAGAATCATCTACCCGACTATTAATAGTGGTCAATCCAATGACTCAATCTTGTGAGTACTGCAATAGAGTTTTCAAGATGTAGGCTCACTACGTTGCTCTTTATATTGAAATTTTAATTAAGTACCCTATCATATAAGTCTATTTTAATTTTTTTATAAATTTTAAATAAATTTAACAAATAAATACATACCAGATCGTTACAATGATCTACGTATGATCTAGAGCCATTAATATGCAAACTAGGATTTCTATTTCTACTTTTGGAGTTCTTTTTCGAAATTGCCTTGAATTCCTCTGTTTCCCAATGCCGCAACAATAGCTTGTATATCCTTTAGAAAAAGGCTCGATGCTTCTTGCCATGACTATGCACATCATTCATACACTTATGATATTTTTTAGACGTTGTGATCGACCAACCCCTGCACCCTACCTCTTCGTGGACGTCCTCCTTCTAAATGAATTTCCTCTGTAAATGCAAATTAAATATATTATGCATAAAATGATTTACTTATTTATATAGTCTGTTGTGTAATAAAATTGTTTTACCATAAATTCTCCGAACATGAATTTCTTCACTTCACTTGGAATGTCACCAAATGTAGGCCAGAATGTTGTGATCCATGCTAGCATGGCATCTAATGCAACACTGCTATTGAAATCATACCAATACATATACATACATACATATGCAAACATATATTTATCTAAATGTATGAATATATATAATTAGTAAATAATTGTATACATGTATGTATGTATGTGTGAGTGTATATGTACATGTATGTGTGTGTGAGTGTGTGTGTGAGTGTATATGTATGTGTGTATGTGTGTGTATTTATGTATGTATATGCATGTATGTGTGTGTGTGCGTGTGTATGTGAGCATGTGTGTAAGCGTATGTGTGTATGTAATCACTCACCAAATCCTCGCTCTCTCGGGAAGACATCAAATCGACGGACAGGGATGGAAGAGCCTGTCTCAAATACGCAGGTGATATACCGGTATCAGCAATATGAACATCAACAATAGGAGCACCGGGAGTGTGAATGAATGGTTACATCATATGTGCATCGACGTCATGCTCTGATGAGTGGGAACCACCCTGGCCTATTGATGAGCAACCCTGACTTGATGCTGAGCCACCACGGTTGTGTCAGCGTCCACTAGACATATCTGTTATAATAATACATATACATATGTATAAAATATAATAAAGAATGATAAATCCATCTTCATGTTATAGTTAGTTGGTAATCAATCGATTTATACATTCACTATACTCAACCAACTGTCAATATCAATTTGTATAAGCACAAATAATGTTTTTCTACATTTAATTGGCATGACAAAGAAAGAAGTTAAAATAATGTGCATATATAAAAATAATCTTTCAATAAATTATACAAAAGCTACCAGTTGTCAACATCATTATCAATATCATCATTTACAGTATCGTCATCATATTCATGTTCATTTACCTTGACATCATTATTATTAACCTCGACATCATCTAATTCAAATCTGTTAAATACTTCATTATTAAGTGGTCTTATATCATCATCGTCTTTTGTTATTTGGAATATTTCATTATCCTTCAGATCATTTTGGTACAACTGATCAAAGGTTAAGATCATGTCACCATTGAGTGACCATCTAGGTTTTGTTTTAATGATAGCCCACTAGTCATCCTTGTTGTTGTTCATGACAGGATTCGTCGCACAATAAACTTGTGTTTCTTGTATCGCCGGCACAAATGGGTCATTCCTTTTATATCACCATTTATGGTTTACCTCGATAAGTGGATAATCTTTATATATATGATGTTCTCCTACATCAAGACTAGCATCAAACCAATCGCATCTGGAAAAAAATATTTGAGCTTCAGCGTTGCAAAATAAGCGAGTTTAATTATTTCCTGTAACATTCCATAATAATATTGTAAGCCATCACCATATTCATTGCCTTTAAACACATACCCCACTATCGTAAGTTGTTTCACCGGTTCCAAACTCTTTTATGTGAAACTGAAAACTATTCACATATAGGATTTGGCATTTTTTATATTACGTCAACGGACCAAACACACGAATTTTATAACAATTATCACTGATTTCATTATCGACAACCTATTGCTTTAAAGCAATACACATTAATATACGTAATGATTAAGCTCTTTCATACTAAATTTATTCAACAATTATATATCTTACGTATTTCTAAAACCAAGCCTCAATCATTTACTAGGTTGAACCCTTGGATTTTATTGCTCAAATTGATTGTTAAACAACCGATATTATTAAGATGAACATGATTATGTTATATAACACGGTATTAATAGTAAATAAACAAATATTATGGTACCTAATAAGATCTGATAATTCTTCACATTGAGAAGAATCATTGTTCTAGCTATGATAAACTCTTTTGAAAATTTCCATCCTTCCATTTCCCAAAGGACGTATACGTTTTTGAAAAATGGAAAGAGAAATATCGAATGACTCGTCCATAGCATTATCAGTACGAGGACTAATGTTATAATTTAGCATAATCTGGTCTTCAAAATTATAACTGAAAAATGTGGATGCTTTTTCAATGATGTATGCTTGACATATTGAATTTTCAATGTGTGCTTTCTGTTTCACCATTTTTTAAGGTGATCAAGATACCTTCATATCAAAAAGTTATCAATTATATGTCTACTATGTTGGTTTCCAAAAGGAAAATATAACTCCTAATTGTGTTTTATGTAAGGATGAGCATTTGGTTGGTTTGATTTATCCGATGATAAAAATTGTTAAACCGAACTAAAACCAATGAAAATGAAATCCAAATCAAACCAATCAAATCAAGTTTGATTGCTTTGGTTAATTATCCGATTTAACTAAACTAAAAGCAGTTCACGTTTTATGTTTGGGATATTTGTTGTAATTTGATATAAAACCTAAAAATATGATTAAAGTATTCTTATTTCATATAATTATGATTTCTAATAGTAATTTTAACACATATACGGTAAATAAAATCTATTTAGGTTATAACTAATCTAAAAGATTATTATAACATTAGTAATTCTGAAAATACAATAAAAAATCAGCTAATTTGGTTAAAATGATAACCAATTTTTTACAGGCCGACTATAATCCAATCTAGTCTCAAAACCAAGTCAAATCGACCGAATGAATTGAGTTTGTTGGTTTATTTAGACTAACAAAATAATGCCCACTCCTAATTTTACATACCTCTCAAAATGATGCATCCTTTTGTATTGCACCGGTTCTCTCATTAAAGCTTTAGTTGGTAGATGTACGGGTAGATGTCATGAAGTTGAATACTCCAAGAGGAAATATTTTCTCTAATTTACATAATAATTTGAATATATCCATTTCCAATTTTTTTTGAATTACTTTTGCTAAGTGTAGTTGAGAACAACTCTTTATAGAACAAACTAATTTCGGTAATAGGCATCCACGCCTTCGACGGAAAAGGCTTCTTAAATTATTGAAGCTCCTTAATCGTCAGGCAACTCACTTCTCCTAGACTTGATTAATTAGCCTCCTTCACTTCCCCTAGCGCGAAGCGATTCCAATTTTCTTGTTTCGATGCTATCTAGAAAAGTGTCTCTAAAAATACATGACAATAGTGACTCTTCGTCCTAATAGATGAAGATCCTTCACATCAATACATCTTCTCATGTTCGAAAACAATTCCATCTTGAAACCTAAAGTTCTGAACCCATCCTAATAGTTTTTGTTGATGCTTATTTTCAAATTCGTAACAAGCAAGTCATTTGAAATTTGATCGTTCACTTTCAATTTTAAGCTTAGGATGATTACAATATAACATGATATACTTTCCACTACAAATCATCTTTTGTTTTTCCTTTCACGTTCATTATTGTGTTAAAGAAGTTCTCAAACACATTTTTTTCTCGTTATATATTATGTTTACATTGTGTCGAAGTTTATGTTTTTTCAATATGGTAACTCCCAAAATATACTTTTTTACACAATTTATAATGTTATCCTTTGCTAGGAACTTTGGGCTCTTTTCTATCTCATGTATTTTGGGATAATCTTGCACAAACTCATGCACTTCTTCGCTACTTAGAATGGACAGTAGCTCCAAAGAAATAGTTGTGTTTCGTTTGAAGTTTTTTTTATCAAACCTAAAATGATCATTTACATGTATAAAAAGACGATGTCGATCCCACCAACACTATTTGCCACCATGTGTAAGTCTAGATGATTATGTTCAATACATTTAAATAGGATAAGATAATTTGCCACTAGTACTCCATCTAGAAAGCATGTCATACATAGAAAAATCTCTTATCATTCATAACAAAGAAGAAAACATTCTAAGGTTCTTTTTATTTTAAAAGTCGTACATAATAATACCCTATGTCCTCAGCTTTCTCAACTCTTCAACCGAAGGCTGCAAGTACATGTCTAACCTGTTTTTTTGGATTTTTAGATCCAGGAACAATTACGGTTAGAAATATGTATAGATACTTCATACACATCCAAGAAGGGGGACTGTAAAGTGTTAGAATAACTAACCATATTGACTAAGCTTATTGAATGAATAAAATGGGGGTAAAACCATCCGTACACAAATCAAATCGAACATTACACGATTCTTTAGCAAAATCACGATATGTCCTATTGAAATATTTTCAAGCTTCACCATCTGAAGGATGACATAAAACACCTTTACTTCATTGTTATTAAGTATGCCATCATATGCATTTTTTTTAGCAACAGATGCATATAACCTTTGCAATCTTTGTTAATCGAAAATTAATGCATTCTGGTGAAAGGTGCACCTTTACCATTTGTTTTCATCGAATTATATTTAGGTTGTTTACCAAATTTATCCAACAAATCTTTATCTTTCTTCCAGTAAATCATGCATCCACCTGGACACGTGCCAATTTTTGCATAAGCCAAAGCAGAGACCTCTCTTTTAAGGAAGTTCCACTTCTCCGCTAATACATTGTCAAGTGGAAGCATCTCTTTACATAAGCGAAGAATCGTGTTCGTTAAGTTTTTCGATGCATTATATTCAAATTTTATAGCAATTAAACTAGATGTCATTGACAAGTGTATCATTTTACAATCTTTATAGTGCTTTGTTTCAATTCTCATAACAAGTTGGAAAAAAATTCGCTTTCGAGTCAGGATATTCCTCCAAATCTAGTTCTTCTGTCCATATATTAGGAAGTAAAGGTTTTGGAAACAATGTTGTATAAAATCTTTTGATCATGTTTTATAAAGTGATTTTATTAATTAAAGATTAATTAGTAAAGGCTTAGAGGATCCTATATGGAATTAAATCAATGTTTGAATGATTATTTATTTGATAGTTAAATAACTGACATACAAACCTGGACCAAAACATAACTTTGGAAAAATCTAGGAAAAACATGTGAGTTACATGACACAGTCATTTTCAAAGATGTTGTACTGTGCGTATAAATCTAATTTCGTTCTTCTACGATAAATGATAAGGAAATCCATCCACTAATGGTTAGAAGGTAATCTCCGTTCTTATCTTGTCTGTTTATTTCCTAAAGAACTGGGGTTGAGTTTACTGAAAATTATCGAAAGTTGTTTTGAAGAGACCGGGATCAGATATATTACCCGAAAACCACTTCGATCCAACTCAAGTGTTTCAAACTGAAGACATCTTGAAGAGTATGGAATCGAAGATGAAGTTTTGAAGCGCAAGGGCTATTTACTACTAACCCTGAGGTGATTACAAAATGAGTGTAGTGGAGGTAGTGCCTTCGGTTTTGTTTAGTTCCAGCACGAACTTGTATGGTTGAATGCTAGCATTGCATTGATGCTTGGAGGGCAGTGTAGCATTGCAAGTGGGAAATGCTAAATAAAGGTGAAAACGTAGCCTCACGCCCCATTAACCAAGAAATGATAGAAATTGGGCATGCAGTAGGGTCGAGTGGGTCGCTTCCATCAGGGTATGGTCATTCCAAATCTAGATCGATTACTATCTACTCATGTATGCTTCGAGGCCCACAGTGGGGTGATCATACTCGGTACTACTAGTCAAGTGGTAGGTAAGTCGTATATGGCAGGGGTACAAGATGTTCTTGTCAAACCCCGACGCATTTTATCTAGAGATGCACCATCAGAAGGTAGTTCCTTAACTTGTGATGTGCACATAAATGTGCATATTTTTACCACCATATTTATTCTGATAAATTTAAATAAATGATCATATTGGGTATTTTAACATTTTTAACTAAAATCCATATTAATTCCAAATTGTCACATATCCATCTTCATATAGGGGCAAAAAGGTCATTTGTGTGCATATATTTCTTTGAGAAAAATTAATTGGAAATTTATATATATTTGTGTAGGAATTTAATCTCAAACCGGAGTGGTTTCATGAAGACACATGCATGCACAAAATGATACAAAGAAATGAAGATGACAATAATTCAAAGTGAAGAACATGGAGGACCCCACCTACCCACATACCTTAATGTACAAATTAGAGACTAATGTGGATGCTTATGGAACTAATGACTTCATGTACACTTAAATGATGATCAGTAGAAGCTAATGATTACTTGGCCTCCACACTTTCTCAAGGGTAGTTTGGACATTTTCCAAATTATGGATTAGGGTTTCATGCTTACATAAATAACCCATTATGTTCATGTAACCTCTTCTACCTTCTCTTGAGCCCTCTTATGGAGACCATCTATTCTCTTAGTTTAGCTTAGCTCTATTTGTTCTCTTTTCATGACTGCTTAGACATTTATTTTATTTTCATGTAATTTCCTTTTTACTGCAATTTAATACATGCTCTTTTCTTTCCATGCTCATTTACTTTAATGTTTTTAGTGTAGATTTACTTTCATGCAAATTAGATTAGTGTTAACTCATGTTAATTAGTTCTCTTCTTTCATTTAGCTTTCATTTTGCTATCTTTTTATTTTAATGTCGCAAGCTACATTTGTTAATCAAATGACAAATATAAACCCCTTCAATTTAGGTGTAATGAAGTTCTCTAATTATGTAGCTTCAACTAGTTGTTAATTTATGCTCTCGTTTTGTGCTTAGTAAGAATGATTGAAGTGGTTTAATTGTTGTTTTTGCTTTGAATTTGATAGCCTATATTGTTGACACCAAATATGCTATGCTTAAACAATCACTAACAATAATTGTCTCTTCATCAAAATATGATTATGGAAAAAGAAAACGATTTGAAATTAAAATTTGATGGTCTATATTTCTAATCAATAGTTAATAGGTCATACTTAAAATAGATTTCATTTTCATTGTCAAGTTTCATGAAAGTTAGTAAGTGGTTTAAGAGGTGTGTTATAGTTTGATGACTTATGTTGGCTAATCAATAGCACAAATATGTCATACTTATGATAAGCACATTAATTAAAGCACTAACGACCATAAAAAAGAGATCATGATTTCATATGCGTTGAACTACATGATCTAGAGAGCGGATTTATTCTCTAAATTGTCACTTAACTCTTATATTTGCTTCTCTTTTCTTTTAGTTATTTAGTTAATTCTTTAATTCTCTAGCTTAACTTTCACTTGAATTGGTATAATTTGATTGAATTGAATTTTTAAAATCATCAATTCCCTGCAGATTGACCCGTACAACAAATGTACATCGTGCGCTTGTGGTTATTTTTGTTATAAAATTTTCAATGGTTTTCTAACTCGATAGAAATTCCGCATCTAAACAAGTTTTTGGCGCCGTTGCCTTCTACTCTGGTTCACCATCATACACTCAGTCACCACCATAACATGGTGAACAACACACATTTGCCTTCTCCTTTAGCTCACCATTGCACAACGACATAGCTGCACCTACCATCTCACTATTCCCCTTTTCCCTCTGCTTCAACTGTGCACATTGCGAATCCACTCTTATATACAAACAACACTTTTGCCAACTGAAACTACTCCTTGCTACGCTTCACTTGCAAACCCCTAACCTTCATCATCTTGTATACTTGCATACTCCCAAAACCACACATAAAACATTTAAAGAAAAATTTGCACACTGACATACCACTCCTCTACCATATTTCACTATCATCAACTTCTGCATGGCCCAGTCCGTAACCTTCGGCTCCGATACCACTGTTGTGTAACGACGGTCGGAACAAGCTCCCCATCTCCAGCACATGGCGTACGCATATGAGTTGGCACACATTTTGTTGTAACAAAAGAAATCTCCAGTGTTACATGCCTATCAACCCATATTTATACACCACTTTTTCATATTATTTAGCGATGTGGGACTTATCTCCAATCCAAACCGTCGTTCCTCCATTAAACATGCGAGACAACCCTAACAAATATTTCTAACCACTATTTCACAAACTCCCAGTCATAGCTCCCCCACCACAAACTGCTCCAGAAACCAAACCATCTCCTACTCAAACTGTCAAACTTTACATCTCACTACACAAACAAGGGACTGCATATCTTCAACTATCCAAGCATCATCTGGTGCCTGCTGCCTCTCTCACCTTACACTACCACTTCAACAACTTGCTGCTACCCACTGTTCTGCTACAGTCATGACCAGAGACCACCCAGCAGCACCTATCATCCGAACCCATATAGCTCAATACATTTCACATCTAACTGCTCACTCCAACAAACTACACTACACTGACAACACCACAACGAACATCTTCTAACAGATGTCAAAATCATTCCACAAACCATGATTTACTGCCCTGCCACCATCTTGACCCATCACCAAAATTCGAACCCACCACCAACAGCAACTTCCTTGCCACTCCATAATTTCTTGCAACCGCAACCCCACATCACCGAGCTCGAACAAACTCCATCATCACCTACAGCGCAAACCGCGAACTCAACCCACAATCCCCTTCCATCAATTTCATCGCCTCCTCTTATCGAATACCCAAATCGCAGAACAACAAATTCGCCAGCCAAAATCACCGAAACCACCTCCACCTTTGAACTGCCTCATTTCCAATAAATCAACTTTCTTCTGTAACCACCGCGATCATATTCCACCAAATCGTGAACCACTCAACTCCCTACAGCCAATTGCCACCGATCGCGACAAATAATCACGCTTCACTCGAACAAAATCACCACACCGCAATCGATTTTTACTGGGAATTCATGAAAGAAGATTGAATTTTACAGGATTGTGAACAAACGTATTTGTGAATTGAGAATTTTTCGCTTTGGGGACTTTGTTTTCTTTCTTTCTTAACGTATTTGTTCTGAAGTAAAAAAAAAATCGACTCTGGAACGAGAGTTTGGTAGCGGGCCGGGTTTTAGACTTGTGAATTTGGTAGTGAACTGGTTTTGTTCAAGTAAAAAAAAAAAAAAAAGAAGTCATGCGTTTTGTTCGTTTTATTTCTTGATTAAAAAGTAAAAACAAGTTTGTGTTGTTTTAATCAGGAAATTATTGTCAATGGCAAAATTTCACAGGTTTTTTGCCTCAAGGACAGACCTTCAATATTTTATCCTGAATGACAACTTTCTGGAGGTATCAGTTTTTAGTTATTGATAACAGTTTTTAAGTATCAGTTTGTAGTTATCGGAAGCAGTTTTTAGGTATCAGTTTTAGCTCAGTAGCAGTTTTGCTGTCCTTATGAATAATTTTGGAAAAAGTTTGTCCTTGTGGATAATTTTTAGAAGAATGCTTGTCCTTATGGTAAAAATATCGAGGTCGTGTCCTTAGGGCAAAAAATATACAAATTTTTGTCCTTTAAAATAATTCCCCCTTGTTTTAATTTGTTAATGTCCATCCTCAAAAAAAAAATGTTATAATATATATATAAGACAGGAAAGTATTGTCAAGGACAAAATTTCACAGCTTTTTAGCCTCAAGGACAGATCTTCAATATTTTATCCTGAAGGACAACTTTCTGTAGGTATCAGTTTTTAGTTATTGATAGCAGTTTTTAGGTATCAGTTTGTAGTTATCGGTAGCAGTTTTTAGGTATCAGATTTTAGCTCAGTAGCAGTTTTGTTGTCCTTATGAATAATTTTGGGAAATATTTGTCCTTATGAATAATTTTTAGAAGAATGTTTGTTCTTATGGCAAAAATATTGAGATCGTGTCCTTGAGGTAAAAAATATACAAATCTTTGTCCTTTAAATTAATTCCCCCTTTATAATATGAGTGAATATGCTAAATGGTCAAGGACAGTATTGTAATTTTCTTTAGATTTGGAGTCTATAAATATAGAACTCATTTGTATTATAATGGTCACTGAGACGAATAATAAAACGTCTTCTCTTTTTATTGTTTCCGTTCTCTTTATTTTGTAACACGTTATCAGCACGATGCTCTGTACGTATTCTATTTTAAAAGTAGTAATTTAAATATACTGTATGTATTGTTTTAGATATAATATAACATATATGGTGCATTTCCTTTTACCTAGTCAAACCGATGGATATTTTTTTTGTACTACCTAATAATTAGCTTGGATCTATTCTCTAGCCATAACTCTGCTATCAGCTCTATTATATATCTACTTCATCCGAAAAGGTCTAGGTATTTCTTCTTATCAGCAAAACACAAAAGCTGCTCATTTTATTTTCTTTCACAAGCAGACAAGGTAATCTATTATTTGTATCTCTTCTTTTCCTGAAGTACACTATATTACAGTCTGCTGCCTTTATATATTTATATTGCAAAGATACCTCTATTTAAAGCTAGCTATGCTCACGTACCATTCATAACATCAATTTCATATGCTCACGTAATATGTGATATGATATAATTTATTTATATTCATAAAATAAACCTAGCTGTACTATTATAAGTTTAGTTTTATTTACTCTATACTTTATATCGTACAGCCTATTAATCGAAATCACGTGAACTAATTCTCATGTAAGACACATAATTTCATACTCATGGTTATTTATATATAACTAGTTTGCGGCATCTAGCTACCTGATTGATCGAATTTTTTTTTTCACGTGTTGTGCTCTTATTCCAAGTGTAATTTTAGCCTATTCAATGAGATCCACTTTCCCCCTCAGTCTTTTGAACCACTTTTAAAGATTGGGTTAGAATTCACAATCACATTAAGTTCTTTGGCACAAGAATGACCTCTTCAAATTAATTATAATAATACGTCTCCTCTTTCAAGATGATGCCGAGGAATGCATGATTTCTTAGAAATTAGACTAGCGATTGGACTAGGAAGTTGGTATTGAAATAAATATTTTCCTTTCAAGGCTAACATACAAACAGAGATATTTATTCTCCCTTCTGCAAAATTTGGGGGTTATGTCTATGAGCAGAGTATCTTATAACTGTTTTGTCATTTGCAAAAAGTATTTGGCTAAAATGGGGGAAGTTGATTTTCTGCGTACATGCAAATCGACTACTAGTGTTTTTTTTTACGCCTTTTGTTTTAATTTATATTTTGGGTTTCTTCATTTTTTGTTTATATGGTAAACCGTGTATTATTTAATGGTAGTTTATATGTTTTGGCATGTTAGATTTTGGGTTTCTTCATTTTCTGTTCATATTGCTTCCAAACAATGTTTATGCTTATTATATCTACTGTAATAATTTTTCCCCTCTTCTTTCTCATTAACAGTTCATAGCATGACAAACATAGCTAAGCTTGAATTCAAGGCATTGGACATATCTGGAAATAACTATTTGTCATGGATACTGGATGCTGAAATCCACTTGCAATCTCAGTGCTTAGAAAATACAATTAAAAATGGTAATACTATGTCCCAGCAGGACAAAGCAATAGCTCTAATATTTCTAAGACGTCATATCCACGACGATATAAAAACAGAATATTTAACGGAAAAGGATCCTCTCCACTTGTGGAACTCCCTGAAGGAGCGTTATGACCACCAGAAGACGGTCATACTTTCAAATACTAGGCAAGAATGGTTGAACCTGAGGTTTCAAGATTTCAAATTCGTAAGAGAATATAATTCTGCTATGTTTAGAATTACTTCTAAATTGAAATTATGTGGAGAAAAGGTGGATGACGCACAAATGCTTGAAAAGACTTTCTCAACATTTCATGCCTCGAATATACTCCTACAGCAGCAATATCGAGAGCGTCATTTTACAAAATATTCTGAACTCATAGAATGCTTACTAATTGTTGAACAAAATAATGAATTGCTTATAAAAAATCACTCCTCAAGGCCAACTGGTTCAACTGCATTATCTGAAGTTAATGCTAATTTTGCCCACTCTGGAAGAGGTAGGGATCAAGGTCGAGGTAGAGGACGACGTGGATATAACTCCAGTAGAGGCGGTTATGGTGGTTTTAAAGGTAACAAAACCACCAACTTCAAAAAGCAATAAAAGAAAATTGAGCCTGTAAAGAACAATGATTCAGCTTCACAAAACAAAAAGCATTACGAGGAAGTTTGTTATAGATGTGGACGATCTGGTCACTGGTCACATACACGTAGATCATCAAAGAAAACAGTTGAAGAATATCATCGCTCGAAGAATATTGAGGCAAATAATGCCAAAGAGTTACATGAAAACACTAACCTGAAGTTAGATGATTTCTTCGAAGATGACAATGGAAATTTCATTAATGATGAAAATCGAAGTGCAATGATCAATGATATGACCGAGTTAATCAATTAGAAATGACTTGATATTTGTTATGTGTTTTTTTGTTTTATTTCATTAGCTTGCATTAACAAATTAGTTTGAAGCTTGTGTTCGTTAGTTTGTATTTCTCTTTGCAGAACTAGTTAAAAATAATGTGTAATGTGGATGTTGTTTTTAATCAGTAGCCTATTTTAATCATATTACTTTGTTTGTTTACATTACATTTATTTATGCATACAATGTTTTTTATATAATTCACTAATTACTGTCCTTAATTCTTAAGGTATGGAACGCCATTTGGGTGATGATATATGTTTACTAGATAGTGCAACTACTCATACAATTTTGAAAAATCATAAGTTTTTCTCTGAACTATCTGAAAATTTCTCAGCTAAAGTCTCCACTATAGCTGGATCTGCTAATATAATTGACGGGTTCGGAAGAGCCCCATATAATATTACCAAATGGTACACATATCTTTATTCAGAATGCATTATACTCAAGCAACTCTAAAAGAAATTTGCTGAATTTCAAAGATATAAGAATGAATGGATACCATATTGAAACTATAAATGAAAACACAAAGAATATCTTTGTATTATTTCTAGAATTGAAAGCTAGAAGCTTATCCTAGAAAAATTTAGTATAATTTCAACTGGTTTATATTTTACAAAAATTGGCATAGTTGAATCTCACTCTATAAACATGAGCCAGAAGCTCACAAATACAAAGACATTGATTCTTTGGCATGATCGCTTGGATCATCCTGGATCAATCATGATGCGTAAAATTGCTAAAAATTCAAATGAGCATGATTTATCAAACCAATTGAATTTACCAAATGATTACTTATGTGCCCCATGTGCACAAGGAAAATTAATCACTTGACCTTCATATAGTAAAATCACTTCGGAATCTCCGACATTTCTACAAAGAATTCAAGGTGATATATGTGGCCCAATCCACCCTGAATGTGGACCATTTAAATATGTTATGGTATTGATTGATGCATCAACTCGTTGGTCACATGTCTGTTTACTGTCTACAAGAAATTTAGCATTCACCAAGCTGCTTGCTCAAATAATAAAATTGAGAGCACACTTCCCTGATCATCAAATTAAATCAATTCGACTAGATAATGTTGGAGAATTTACTTCTCAAGTATTTGATGATTATTGTCTATCATTGAGAATTGAAATTGAACATCCAGTAGCTCATGTTCATACTCAAAATGGTCTGGCAGAATCATTAGTTAAGCATTTGCAACTTATTGCAAGATCGTTGCTGATGTAATCAAAGCTACCTCTTTCGGCTTAGGGACATGCAATTCTACATGCATCAAAATTGATTAAAATTAGACCAACAACTTATCATCAGTTTTCACCATCGCAACTCTTAACTGGATCTCAACCCAATATTTCACATTTACGAAAATTTGGTTGTACTGTGCATATACCTATTAATCCCCCACTTCGTACTAAAATGGGTCCTCAACGACGGTTGGGAATTTATGTGGGATTTGATTCCCCATCGATAATTCGTTACCTTGAACCTCTTACAGGTGATGTCTTCACTACAAGATTTTCAGACTGTAAATTTGATGAGACCATCTTCCCGCCGTTAGGATGAGGAAAGACCGTTCCAGTAGAAAGGCGTGAAATATCATGGAATAATCCATCTATGTCTTATTTGGATCCACGTACCAAACAATGCCAATATGAGGTACAAAGAATTTTGCATATTCAAAATATTGCAAATCAACTGCCAGATGCATTTAGTGATACTGCAAAAATAACTAAATCTCACATTCTAGCAGCAAAATGCACCAGCAAAAATTGATGTCCCTGAAGGATCAAAAGTAAATATAGCAGCAAATGAATCTAAAGCGAGACAAAAACGTGGAACGCCAATTGGTTCAAAAGACTTGACGCCTAGAAAAAGAAAGTCTAATGAAAAGTCATCAATTATGGAACCTCCTGAAGAGGTTATAAATGATCAAAAGGATCACTTAAATGAAAATCCCAATTCTCCTAGAAGTGTGGAAGGAACTATTATCCCAGAAGAGATAAGAGAAGCTTCCAACGATAAAATGGTACCTAATAATAATGAAATCTCAATATTTTATACAAACTATGGAGAAATATGGGATCGAAATAAAATAATAATTGATGATGTATTCTCAGTCGCAGTAGCTACTGAAATAGTTGAAAGTCATGACTATAATGAGAATGACGAGAATGAACCAAATAGCACAAATGAATGTCGAAAAAGACACGATTGGCCAAAATGGAAAGATGCTATCCAAGTGGAATTAGATTGACTTCAAAAACATGGTGTATTTGGACCAATAGAGAAAACACCAGAAAATGTTTAACCAGTAGGTTATAAATGGGCATTTTCTACGAAAATGAAATGATAAAAATGAAGTCATAAGATACAAGGCACGACTTGTCGTACAAGGTTTCCTACAGAGACCAGATTTTGACTTTAAGGAAACTTACTCCCCTGTTATGGATGTCATAACATTTTGATAATTAATAAGCCTTGTAGTTTGTGAAAAACTCGATATAAGATTAACGGATGTTGTGACAGCTTATCTTTACGGTGAATTAGATACCAATATTTACATGAAAATTCCAGATGGATATAAATTGCCTGAAGAAAAATCAAAGTCCATGTACTCATTAAAACTAAGACGATCACTATATGGCTTGAAATAATCTGGAAGGATGTGGTATAACCGTCTTAGTAAATATTTGGTAAAAGAAGGATACGAAAACAATCTCATTTGTCCGTGTGTCTTTATAAAGAAATTGGTAAAGGGATTTGCTATCTTAGCAGTTTATGTTGATGATATAAATTTGATTGGAACTCCAGAAGAGATTGATGAAACATTAATTACTTAAAGAAAGAATTTGAAATGAAAGATCTTGGCAAAACTAAATATTGCCTCGGTCTACAAATTGAGCATAATACCAATGGCATACTGATTCATCAGTCAAACTATATTAAGAAAATTCTGAAACGTTTTCAAATGGATAAAGCATATCCACTTAGTACGCCTATGGTTGTCAGATCTTTGGATATTAAAAAAGATCCTTACCGTCCAAAAGATGGTGATGAAAATGTGCTTGGTCCAGAAGTATCATATCTTAGTGCCATTGGTGCATTATTATATTTGGCCCAATGCACAAGACCAGATATTGCATTTTCAGTAAACCTTCTAGCAAGATATAGTTCAGAACCAACAAAAAGACACTGCAATGATAGAAAACATATCATGAGATATCTTCGTGGAATGAAAAATTTGGGTTTGTTTTATTCTAACATAGGCAATAATCCAAATCTAGTTAGCTATGCTGATGCGGGTTATCTTTCTGACCCACATATAGCAAGATCACAAACTGGATATGTGTTTAATAATAGCAATGCAGCAATTTCATGGCGGTCTATAAAACAAACATTAGTAGCAACATCATCCACTCTGAAATTCTAGCACTACATGAAGCAAGTAAAGAATGTATTTGGCTGAGATCACTAATTGAGCATATTCGAAAAAGCTGTCAACTCCCATCAGTAATAGAAGGGTCAACCATTATTTATGAAGACAATACAGCTTGTGTAGCTAAAATTAAAGCAGGTTACATTAAGGGTGATAGGACGAAATACATTTCTCCTAAATTTTTCTTCACACACGAACTACAGGAGGAGAATAAAATAGAGGTGAAACAAATCCAGTCTCAAGAAAATTCGGCTGATCTATTCACAAAAGCACGTCCAAAATCAATGTTTCAGAAGATGTTGTATAAGATTGGTATGCGTCGGATGCATTCACAAACTAGCTGAATAATGCGTTATAAATCAGGAGGAGCATTCAAATATATGCTATAATGTACTCTTTTTCCTTCACTAATATTTTTTTCCCACTGGGTTTTTTGTTAGTAAGGTTTTAATGAGGCATTATATTGATCCAGAAGCATCAACCACCATATGCCATAAGATTTTAATGAGGCTATTATTATTATCAAATGCATATTCAAGGGGGGGTGTTATAATATATTTATAAATGGGTAAATATACTAAATGGTCAAGGACAGTTTTGTAATTTTCTTTAGATTTGGAGTCTATAAATATAGAGCTCATTTGTATTATAATGGTCACTGAGACGAATAATAAAATGTCTTCTCTCTTTATTATTTCTGTTCTCTTTATTTTGTAACAAAAAAACAGTTGTTTTCAATTGTTTTGGGTAATTTGTTTTTTTTTTCATTTATTTTACTTTTTTAAATATATTTAAAAAAAACTATATAAATCTTGTTTTATTTATACACCACTTTTATACACCACTTTTCCATACTATTTTGCGATGTGGGACTTATCTCCAATCCAAACCGTCGTTCCTCCATTAAACATGCGAGACAACCCTAACAAATATTTCTAACCACTACTTCACAAACTCCCAGTCATAGCTCCCCCACCACAAACTGCTCCAGAAACCAAACCATCTCCTACTCAAACTGTCAAACTTTACATCTCACTACACAAACAAGTGACTGCATATCTTCAACTGTCCAAGCATCATCTGTTGCCTGCTGCCTCTCTCACCTTACACTACCACTTCAACAACTTGCTGCTACCCACTGTTCCGCTGCAGTCATGACCAGAGACCACCCAGCAGCACCTATCATCCGAACCCATATAGCTCAATACATTTCCCATCTAACTGCTCACTCCAACAAACTACACTGCACTGACAACACCACAGCAAACATCTTCTAACAGACGTCAAACTCATTCCACAAGCCATAACTTACTGCCCTGCCACTATCTTGACCCATCCCATTACCCTGCCGCAAGCACCGAAATTCGAACCCACCACTGACAGAAACTTCCTTGCCGCTCCATAATTTCTTGCAACCGCAACCCCACATCACCCAGCTCGAACAAACCCCATCATCAGCTACAGCGCAAACCGCGAACTCAACCCGCAGTCCCCTTCCATCAATTTCATCGCCTCCTCTTATCGAATACACAAATCGCAGAACAACAAATTCGCCAGCCAAAATCACCGAAACCACCTCTACCTTTGAACTACCTCATTTCCAATCAATCAACTTTCTTCTGTAATCACTGCGATCATATTCCACCAAATCGTGAACCACTCAACTCCCTACAGCCAATTGCCACCGATCGTGACAAATAATCACGCTTCACTCGAACAAAATCACCACGCTGCAATCGATTTTTACTGGGAATTTGTGAAACAAGCTTGAATTTTACAGGATTGTGAACAAACGTATTTGTGAATTGAGAATTTTTCGCTTTGGGGACTTTGTTTTCTCTCTTTCTTACGTATTTGTTCTGAAGTAGAAAAAAAAAATTAACTCTGGAACGACAGTTTGGTAGTGGGCCGGGTTTTAGACTTGTGAATTTGGTAGTGTACTGGTTTTGTTCAAGTGAAAAAAAAAAAGTCATGCGGTTTTATTCTTTTTATTTCTTGATCAAAAAGTAAAAACAAGCTTGTGTTGTTTTAATTTGTTAAGGTCCATCCTCTAAAAAAACAAAAAAAGGGTTGTTTTCAATTGTTTTGGATAATTTTTTTTTCGTTTATTTTAGCTTTTTTAACATATATTTAAAAAACCTGTATAAATCTTGTTTTATTTCAGGTTGCCAAAGCAGAATAACTGCTAAAATAAATTGCTTGATTTGCTGATCTTGCTAAAAAAAATAACTGCATGCTTTTTTATAATTTTCTTTTTATTTTCCTTGCATTGTATATATCTATTATTTTTGTTTGTCTTGCATTGTTGCTTGTTGCATTTTATATAAAAAAATTCAAAAAAAAAAACAAAAATTCATGCGTAGTTGCATTGTTAATACACTTTTAGTTTCTACTTTGCATTTTATTTTAGAATTTCGATTAATAATAACGATAGCTCTTAATTGTATATTGACAATTTGTCTTTTTTGAACAATTTAATTTCTCGGTGTCTAGGCTACAGGAAAGCAATAATTAGTTATAAATATTATGGTGATTCATAAATATTATACTGAATTGTTTCTATGAAGGTACTTAAACCTTCGGCTGCATTGGTATGGTGATTCTTGGTGCACCTGTGATAACCCGGATTTTTGGACATTTGTTAATTGATAATTAACTGGATTGAATTAGTGGAAATACTGATTTATAAGTTGAACAAATAGAATTCTGATGAATACATATATCTGAATACATATGTGAATTTTGATAATCTTCTAATTTATTTTCAAGATATTCATATAGAATTTCAAATTGTAGATTTATTCACAATATATATATATATATATATATATATATATATATATATATATATATATAAGCAATGGAAATAAATAGCACATTTATTGGTTTGAAAAGAGTATGTTTGGCACATTTAAATAATTATAAAAGGAGACTATCAATCAATATCAAACATATATAAATAATAGCTATGTATTTTATTTTGTTTTGAAATGAAAATATATTAGAAGATCATCAAAATTAACATATATATTCAGATATATGTATTCATTAGAATTCTATTTGTTCAACTTATAAATAAGTATTTCTACTAATTCAATCCAGTTAATTATCAATTAATAGATGTCTAAATATCCGGGTTATCAAATTCATCCCCCCTTTAAGACTTTTCGTCCTCGAAAAGGAACTGAAGCCGGAATTTATTAAAATGTTAATTATTAGTTAAATTATTCTATGAACATTTTTAACTATAAACTCTTTTTATTTTTATTTTTTTAAAATACTTTAAAATTTACATAATAATATTACTGAAATAATTTTTATAATAATACTTTTTATAACTCGATGTCTGAACAAGTCCGCCCTTGTTCCCACAGAAATTCGGTCATACGTTGATCAGGCGTAGGACTGAAAATCTACAAGTACTTGGTAAAACCATTTTCAACACCCAGTGAAAATACTTGGAAAACATTTTAGTGAAAATATAGAAAACATTTTTTTCTTTAAAATATAGAAAACATTTTTGGTGAGAATGCTCTGAAAATCATCACCCCCTCCGTGGTCGTAGTTAACCCGATGGTTACGTTGCCATCCCGGCAAAATCCATAGAAAACTGTAGGTACTCCGTGCCCCTCGATTACACCATGGAACCCAACCAGAGATCGCAGCTACACCCAGGTTTTACGTCGCCATCACGGTGAAAACCCATGTAACTATAGGCATCAGCGCCCTCGAATTTCGCTGCCAAATGAAACTTCATCACTCCTACATAGATCGCAGACTACATCAGTCGAGTCCCAATGTAGCCAGTAGGCATTCCGTAACGACCTGATTTTTTGACTTCCGAAAGTTGACATCAATACATCCACTGTATCAAATGCCGAACAATCGAATGCCAGAAAACCGAACCGATAGGGTTAAAGAAGAAGAAGGTAGAAGAAGAAGAAGACATAAACAATATCAGAATCTCACATTCGTACGGAAACAATATATAATAGATAAATGAATAATCTTTAAATAAAAGAACTATATCAGTTTATACATTACATCATCAGAGTATTACAACAACAAAACACGACACTGGCAGTTTCGATAACTTGTCCATATGAAAACTGAGCTTGCAGAAACTCATACGCGGCGGATAATACAAAATATAAGTGATACGTCTCGCCATCCAGCTTGTCTCCTGATCTCCACAGCATACTTTCTGACTTCACTCCAGAACTACCGATAACCTGATTCTAGGCTGCCCATATGGAAAATTATGGGCGCCCAGAGTTTAGAATGGAACAATAAACTCCAGGTCAGTCATGGGACTGGTGTGAGATCTTAAAACAGTTATTTGCACAAAAGAAAAGGAAAAAAAAATCCATTTATGCTTTTGGAAAATGAAAATACCATAGGGCCTCCCGGTAACACACACAATGTAATCGCACACTTGGAGGAGATTTCTCCTTATGATAGTCAAATATGCTTGATACGCGAAAATCCTTTTGATATTATTATTAGTGCATATTGTGGAAAACATTTCGAAAGTATAATATAAATCTTAACCAGCATACATACCATTATAGTATGCCTACCGTAGCTACCATGTTAAATGGCAGGTTCTACAACTAAAACCGTATAGGGCTCGTATTTGGTGATTGGATTTCCAACAAATGGTCAAGGCTAAGGAGCTTCCTTTCCGTAAGGGTACGCCTTTGGAGGGACACCCTAAGACCCTAACCGGATCTCTGCTAATACAAGGTCGGGTTACCTCTACAACTAGGTAACTAACAATAACGAGTATGCCACCCCCTGGTCTATCCGACCTTTACCGAGGCGCCTCAACAACCAAAAACCACATAAGTAAATAATCTGGGCTCTACACCAGAATACCACTTTTTTATCCACACAAGTTAAATATCTGGGCTCCATACCAGATACCACTTTTTATCCAAAAGGAAATGCACATATCCTGAGGGGAGCGATTCCCATAACCTTGCTACATCTTTTCCTGTTTCAACCATTTCCGAGGTGTGAGGTTCGACGAAGTCTCGTCCGCAAATCTACGCTTTCGCAAAAGCCATGCTTCGATCAACAAATGATCAACACTTAGCATGCCACATTACCAAATTAGGAATATATCACTAGTAAATATCAACTACATAACCTCTGAGCTCGTACATCTCGGAGAAGGGTGTTAAGCTAAGAGAATAAATTCTCCGCCACCAACAGAAATGTATTTGATAGAAACTGGCTTTACATCTCAAAGTATAACGTCAGACATCAATCCATACAGGTCAATCATGGGTCTGAATGGAACCGAAGTCACTTCCTTCAATTAAGGAAAGAAGCCCTTGCAAATCCGAATATCCTCTTATGACGTCCAGACTCCCCATCACATAGGGTAATATAAATCTCTATACCAAAGCAACTTGGTGCAGAGACATTCGACAGATAATCCTTTCATTTTCGAAAATACCCGGTCTTCAACGCCATCTTCAAATGCAATCCCATTTCATCGTATCATTATTCGAAATGGGTTGTATGACTCAATGTACTCTCCTGGCTAATGCGAATAATGAGTGTTTATTTTAAAAATAAGTGGTTACATTCAGATTTCAAGTAAGTCACAACAAATTTCCACTTTGATCTTTTAAACAAAAGATCCATCACTATGATTCGGTGTGGTTTTCGGATAACCATTTGGGATCGAACCCTAGTCGCAGCAAAATTTAAATGTCGTTTAAAGGCCAATATTGATAGTTGGTTATTTAACTATCAAACAACATTCACAACAACCATCAGATTTAAATAATTTTCCCAAATTATTTATTTCAAAATATCTTCGCAAGATATATTTTCACACTTCAACCCTTTGAAAACAATTTTCAAATCACTTTCCTCTCGTAGAATAAATTTTCAAATATTGTTTATTTCCATTGAAAATTTGCCAAGTCCGAATATTTTAAAATAATTTAAATCACTTATCCAAAAATATATACTTGGAAACACCAAAAATAAAAAAACTATTTTAAAATATTTATTTAAGTTATGAAATTTTATACCAATATCTCATATAAAACTTAAGTCCAAACTAATTTAAAAAAATAAAATTATTAGATATAGTATAATTACTTAAATAACCAACTTCTAAATCAAATACTAGTTAAATCTTTAAAAAAATCACTTTTATTATTAACTTAATAAATTTTACTTCAAAGTTTTAAAAACAATTTAAGAAAATAATTTCTCCAAAAACATTCTCTCTAAAACCACCTTTAGAACTTCTAATTTATATTTAAAAGTTACTTTAAAAACATATTCGGCTTTCCAGGAAAAATACGCTTTCCTTTTCAAAGTGATCCATTTAAATCAATTAATAAATCCTTCTTGATTTATTTCAATTTATATCCCAAATTCATAAATTTTCTTTCCCCACTTTTAAAATAAAGCAATATTTATTTTTAAAATAATTTACCCCTTCCTTTATAAATTTCCATCGTGAATTTATATTTTCAAATATCCATTGATATACAATTTTCAAATCGATTTCCAAATATTTACTTTCAAACGTTAAACCATTCTAAATTGATTTCCAATTTATTTTGAAACCCATTAATCCAATATTCACACCTATATTTATGATTTAAATTCCATTTAAATTAGAAAAACCAATTTCATGCTTGATTTCAAAATTCTTCTTTTATTTCTCCCAAACCATTTAAAATCCGAATTTTAAATAAATTCTTCAGTTTTAAAACAATAATGCACAAAATCCATTTATTTAAAATCTTTTCTTGGTACTTGGAATTTATTCAATACGGTTTCAAAAATCAATTTGTATCCTTTTCCAAATTCCTTCTTTTAATTTATCCAATTCTCTAAAAATTATTTTACTTAAATTTCCTATTTTAATTTCCTTTCAAAAATCCAATTTTTGTATTTCTGGTATTTGAAAAATACTAGAATATATTCGGCCAAACCATAGCCTTCAATAACTTCAATTACCAATATAATCAATCATAGATTATAAATAAATCATATCACAACATATGAAATAAATTCAAACATTTGCGGAATCCAGTTGGATCCCTCCAACCTGTTTCCCTACATCCACAGATGTTAGCACAATATAAAATACCAATTCCATTTCGAGGTGGAATATCGCGGTATATAGGGTTATATCATCTCATCCGCTATTATACAGCGCATATGGTTTCATCCGCTATATGATACGGGAAATCAATCACTCCAATATATATATATATATATATATATATATATATATAATGTTACCCAACAGATAAATTATCAAATTCATCAAAGTACATCAAAAATTTTAAATTATTCATTTAAATCAACTAAGCAAACCAATTGAATGAGAAGATCTCACCATTGCCCTTTCGTTTTGCAATCCATTTCCATCACGATTTATTTTCTTCACATTTTCTGACCTTGTATAAACAATTATATGATTTATTAATAGTGAACTAATCAACAATTAATTTTTTTATCAAATAAATTTAATTAACTAATTGTTTAATTTTCAACAAATTTTCTTTTTAAATAATCCTCTTAGTAACTAAAATAATTTAGATAAGTTAATTTTAACGCTTTAATCTCCATATTACGTTATTTAAAAATAAACTAATAAATTAAAGTATGTACATGTATATTTATTTCTCTTGTAAAGCTACATATATTCTTATAAAAAATAAGTCATAGATTTACAAAAATAAATTCATATATTTTCAAGATCATACTTATATATATATATATATATATATATATATATATATATATATATATATTCAAAGCCTTATCCATAAATATATTTCTTTAATTTTCCTTCCTAACTTATATGCATGCATTCATATATATATATATATATATATATATATATACATTCTAAAACAAAAATCTACATAAATTTAAAACTCTTCAATATTTTTAAATTCCAACTATTTTTCTGTTTTTTCCTGTTTCTTTGTAAAGATATTATCAATATGAAAGGAACAACACGCATACCTAAAAATTGATTGAAAACCAACGTGAGGCTTCGGTCAACGACCTCGTCGCAACCTGCTGCCACCATTTCGACCACCTTTTTTTCCTATTCGAACATCGCGACCACCACCTAGATCTGCACCGATGGCCGCTCGCCTTGTCCCCAACATCAGGAAACGCAAATGCGGCCGCACCTTGCCATTTGAACCTCAACTGCGATCACAACTGCTACCCCTTTTCATGATTCGAAACTCGAGCGGTTCCCTTGACTATCGCCGCTCAAAGAAGACGAACGCGACTGTCAACCTAGATTTTTCGCATCGCACCCACTGCCAGAATATCGCCGCTACAGGCTTCGCTCTTTTTTTTTTCAATTTTGAGAATCAAACATAGGCGAGAGAGGGAGACGCGATACTAATCGAAATGAAAATCAATTCGAATGCTCTTCTGCCATTTTAAGTATCCTTTCGATTTATTTTTCTTTCGAATCCGTTCTGATTTTTGAACGAGAAATAGTTTTTCCTTTTTGCAATTAAATTTCATTCCTACTATAAAATGCTCGGTAATGATAAAAAAAAGAAGGAGACGCATGTTCACTTATGAACGACACATGCAAAAATTTCCCTTGCGTGTTTGCTTAGATCTACAATTGTGTTTTAAATGAAACTATATAACTTATGTTTAAATATGAATTCGAATTTAAATCGTCCTGAAAACGAAGACTAAAATCTCGACTCCAATCGAAGCGTGCCGCTAGGTGTTTATAATGTTAAACCTCTATTCCAAACGCAATGGAAAAGGTTTCGAGTCCAAATTCGATCATATGGAGAAGATAGCTTTTTGGACCTTATTATTGAATTAAATTTTCGATATAAATCTCATCGCGTTTATCTACCATACGATCCACGACAACTCCGAATGCTACGGAAATTGAAATCCGATAATAATTCACTATTACGGATCCAATGGAACTGGTTTGGTCAAATTCTGAGACTGTGCCTCGGAAGGGTATTTTTAAATATCAATTTAAACGATATAAATTCAAAACTGAACAAGCACTTCAAATTTTTATTTTTAACACTTCTATTATCTTCAGTATTATCAATATAGCCTTTGAAATATTTTTAATCAGCATAAAAATGAAGATTCAATATTTTACCCAACTTTCAATAATTAAATTCGATAACTTAATTGCCAAATAAACAGATATTTTGAAATTCAAGTTAAACCAATTTTCAAATATTTAAAATCAATTAAAATTTACAATTTCAAAGGTTCAAAATTTCCAGGTCATCACACACTCATTGCCACACGACTTTAGCTATGTCTTCGTAGATCGTAGTCTACCGATGTTACGTCGCCCTCCTGGTGAAATCAAACGTAGACCGTTGGCACTCACTGCCGCATGACTTCCGCTATGGTACACAGTAGATCGCAGTGACATCGAGTTACATTATCTTCACAGCATAACCCAAATGTCTCTGCAGGCACCAGCGCCCTTCACTTTCGCTACCCACCGACAATCCTCAGGAACTTCAGTTTGTTCGGACTTCCTTTCAGGATCAAATTTAGAGCTCTCCCTTCGGGCTCAAGGCAGAACCACCCCGTGGATCTCCTATGATGTTCATTTCATATGAGCGACTTTTTCCACAGAGCTAATCTCGAAACATTTTATACTATACACATATAGTATCTTTCAAATCATACTCTTTATGATTCACATAAAAATCTCCTTTACACAAAATCGATATCTCAAATCGATAGTTTCAAACTTGGCTTTCCAATTTCCCAAAATTGATTTTTTTCCCAAAAATCAAAAGCCTTTCAAAATCAGTAAGTTTCCAAAAACCCTTTTCCAAAAATCATTCTCATAAAATCATTTACATATATAGATATATATAAGTTTATTCTTTTAACTACAACAAAATATTTTTTCAACGATCTTTTCTTCTGGTTATAGATTCAACAAGGGGAGTTTATCATATATAACAAATATATATGCATACTTCATTTATGCTAAATCAAATGTTCAAGTTTGATTCCTTATAAGGTTATTTACCATATTACTTACTCTTTATAAAGTGAATTTTAATCATAGAAATATCCAACTTCCACTTTTAATCATCATATATTTCTCAAAATATATATTTCTTTTACAAAAATCATTTTTACACTCCTTTTCAAAATTTCAATATCTATTACGTTTAAGCATGTACGATGTACATATACCATCCGTACGCAATATCAAATTTGGTCGCTCAATCGATCATAGAATTTTACTTCCTAACTAGTATCATCCACCCGACTTCCTAGTGCATTCTCAGATCTGATTTCTTGATTAGAAACCGTCATTCTCCTTTCATAGCCATAACTATGATAGAGAATTTTTAAAACTGATCAAAAATCCATATCCAGGGTTCGCCGTTGAAAATCGAGTGAAAAATCCCAACCCGGATCAATATACTATCTCGAAATTCTGTGCTCGAATTGGATCAGATCATTATACGAATAGAATAATATACGTACATCTTACGTATTTATCTTCATTTTGATTCTATTCACTTATTCACTATAGCTTCCATTTCCATTTGGGTATCACTTCAATTATAAGCAGTTTGCACTCTGACCAGTTTGCATTTAGAAAATAGCTTGAATAGTTTTTAAAATAGTTAAGTAGCTGTAAAATAGTAATTAGTTGTAAAATAGTTGTAGAACAGTTAAGTAATTATAAAATAATTATAAAACAGTTAAATAGTTGTAGAATAGTTAAATAGTTGAAAAATAGTGATTAGTTTGTAAAGCAGATGTAAAATAGTAATTAGTTTTCAAAATGGTTGTAGAATAAGTATAAGATAGTTTGTGTTTTTAAAAAGAAAAGTTGTATGGTAAGTAGCTTGGAAAAATAGATTTAAGAAAGTTTATGTTAAAATAATTTATTTGAAAATAGTTTCAGAGTCAAACTGGTTCAATTTCCCAATTTCCCATTTCAAATCAATTTTCAATTTCCACTTCCATTTAAATTGATTCAATTCCAATTCAAGTTGAATTAACCTCGATTCCCATTCCAAATCAAATCAGTTCCCACTTGAATTTAAACTCATTCAACTTCAATCACAGTTCCCATTTAATTCAATTTAAATTCAATTTGAACTAATTTCAATTCCAATTTCAACTTTAAACCATCTCGAATTATATAAATTTGAGTTAAATTTTTAAATGTTGATTTAATCCTTTAAATCAAATTAACCTTTACTTTTAATTTAACAACCTATGTTTTTAAACAATTAATTTTGAGTCCAGATTTTAAATATTCATTTTAAATTACCTTTATTTAACATATTTCAAGGTTCAGGTAAGAGTTCAAATTTTTTTTAAACTATTTAATCTTCATAATCCAATTTATTACCCAATTTTAACTTTTAACTTAGAAAACCAATTCTTAAACAATTTCAGTTTACAATTTCCTTTTTAACATTTAAATCTTAAGTTCAAAGTGATTCCATTTTCATAATTTCAAATTTTATTATGATAACCTGGATTTTTGGACATCTGTTAATTGATAATTAACTGGATTGAATTAGTAGAAATACTGATTTATAAGTTGAACAAATAGAATTCTGATGAATACATCTGAATATATATGTTAATTTTGATAATCTTCTAACATATTTTCATTTCAAAACAAAATAAAATATGATAGCTATTATTTGTATATGATATAAATAATAGCTACGTATTTTATTTTGTTTTGAAATGAAAATATATTAGAAGATTATCAAAATTAACATATTTATTCAGATATATGTATTCATCAGAATTCTATTTGTATAACTTATAAATTAGTATTTCTACTAATTCAATCCCGTTAATTATCAATTAACAGATGTCCGAAAATCCGGTTTATCACATTTTTACTCACGCTGGTTTCCAGCCTGGCTCAAGTGTTACTTTAATGTAATGCTCGGGTCAGACCAAGTATTACAGATTTTCAGGTTAGGACGTTCTAGAGCTTAGGTGGCGAGCTGGACGGCAGGGACTATGGAGTATATCCCGCTGAGTATTGAAGTTATTGTTTATTTCTAGGACTTGTTAATTTTAACTGTCCAGTTTGTGTATGAATGGTTGTACTCTGATATATTGGATGTAAACTGACAATCATAGCTTTTCATTGTATAAATGCTACTATTTGATATTATATTTTAGCCCGCTGCAAATGTGAGATTCTGTGCTGTGTTTTCTGTTTCTTCTTCTACCTCTTTTCTTCTTAACCCTAACAATCTGGAATTTCCGGTGTTCGATTTGCTTGGCACTTCTACAATGAACGTATTAGTGTTTACTTTTGAGGTCGAAAATATCGGGTCGTTACATTTTGGTATCAGAGCCGAAGGTTAAGCGAGAACCTTGGCTCTGGTGGGTTTACTCATTAAGGATAGGCCAGTAGTACCCTAGAATGAGTTAACTGTGTATGTATGTATGTATGTGTGTGTGTGTGTGTGTGTATATATATATATATATGAGAGCGTACTTGTTATTTTCTTATATAATGATTTTTAAAATGGTTTTAAAATTTATTTTTTTATAAGCTTATATTTTGATATATATAAAACAATAATTTTTCTAATTAATATATATTAAGATAATTGGTTGTTGGTTATAGAAATTGAATTAGATCATAAGAATTTAAGTGGAAATATATTTATTGAAATTAGATAATATGAACTAAATGAATAAGATATGCTTGAATGGATTCAAACCAGAGAATAAAATCCTGAAATTTGTAGAAATGTTTTCAGAATGTTAAATTAAGTTACTTATTTTAATTCTTCCAACAAATTAAGCGATAATATATAGTGAATTGGTTTCTAGATATAATAATCTTGGTTATTATCATAAAATGGTTATGGTATCTAATAATGGGATGTTTGTTTCCTAATATTAAATAATGATAAAGTAGAATGAAATGTTTTAAGGAAGTGACAACTTAGGTAAGTATGACTTATAAATGGAAAAAGGATTTAAATTATGAAGTTTTAAGTCTAACTCCAGAAAAATTGGATTTGTTTCAAAGTATTAAAAGATATAATGAATAATATTTTAAAATGTAGGAATTTTATTTTAAAACAAGAGTTGTTTTAAAAATTTAAAAGGAATTTGTTTTGAAATTAAAAACCAAGAATAGTTTAAAATATGTCTTGGGGTGCAAAAGAAATGAATATGTATATATGTGGGATATACATAATAACAAGTTGATTGGAAGTAAGCACTAGGCGTTGATTTTTGAATTTTCTCTGAAATGTGATAAGTTTTTGAGCCTATAAGTGAGAAGGGATATTGATAAGAAGTTTAAAATTTGAAATGGATAATTCAAATTGAGTATGGTTGACTGGATTAAATGAATTGAATTTAACTTACGGGAAGTTAAATAAGTTTAACAAACAACCTGAATTGGAAATTTCAAGATGAAATTAAGATTTAACTTAGGGAAGTTTAATGGGTTGAATTGAAAAAGAGTATATGTGATCTCAAAATAGGTTTGAGTTCTAGGAATGGGTAATGGATGCTATTGTTGGATGCTTTAGATAATTTGGATGTTTATTTACCTTGGCTTATCTGATATCATTTTATTATTATTAATAATCTATAAAACCATGAATTGGATTATTTAAATGAATTAAGAAATGGATAGAGATAATATATATCCATTACTAAAATTAAATGGAAATAAAAATTTAATTTGAAACTATCTAAGCGATTTTGATTTTAAGAAATAAAACGTGAATCTAATTTATTTTCAAGATATTCATATAGAATTTCGAATCATAGCTTTATTCACAATATATATATATATATATATATATAAGAAATGGAAAATAAATAGCACATTTATTGGTTTGAAAAGAATATGTTTGGCACATTTAAATAATTATAAAAGGAGATTATCAATGAACATCAAACATACATAAATAATAGCTATCGTATTTTATTTTGATTTGAAATGAAAATTTATTAGAAGATTATCAAAATTAACATATATATTCAGATATATGTATTCATTAGAATTCTACGTTTTCAACTTATAAATCAGTATTTCTACTAATTCAATCTAGTTAAATATCAATTAATAGATGTCCAAAAATCCGGGTATCAAAGCACCGATTACTCCTGTCCGTTACCTGGCTGAGAAATATCTTGTTGATTTAAGACAAAGTGTGATTAGACAATTTTGAGTTAACTTAGGATAAATCATTTTATATTAACCACTACATTCATTTAGTTGCATTAGTTCATGCATATTTTAAAGAAAACAAAAAATTCAATACAATCCATATGATCCATATAATCCATATGATTTCAATATAATCCCTACCCACTTGAATTTTACAATAGTTGTAAAAATCAATATAATCTATATGATTTCACTCCAAATTCGTATGGATATTTTAACGACAACTATTAAATAATTCGAATTTCGAATAACAAAATTTTCAAAACAATGACCAACCCTCGACTCTTGAAAATAGCATTTCATCTTTACTTGAATTCTCTACACAAAAAAATCAAAGTATAAATGAGTTGTGTCATTCATATTTGTGTAATAACTCGAGTGAAGGATTTCAAAATTTGAATTCAATTCAAAATTCAAACGATTTCGATTATAACCCATGCCAATTCAATTTCGAACTCCAAAATGAATTTCAAACTCAAAACGAAAATGGAAACAACTTTTTAAACGAATTTGGCAATGGGAATAATCTTAACCACATTATGATTAAAAAAATTGTTCTCAACAAATCCAAATCGAAAATTCTCAATTTAATAACTATAAATTGAATTTTTGTTGAACAAATCAACAAAATCTACAATGATCACATGGATTTGTTGTCGAAACATATATGAAACCATATGAGAAACAAAACCAAATCCCAATATATGTAAAGGAAGATGAATTCAATGAACACGATTTTTTGGAATTTTCGAAAATGACTTATTAAATTCTGAAAGGGAAATTTACATTACCATTTAGATTTTGAAATCGATAATTTTCAAGAAGTTTTCAATGATATGTTTGAACTTTAACTTGGTGAAAATAAACTTGAATTTCAATCAATTGTTTTATCAACCCCAAAAATCATCAAAAACAAAACAACCCATTCAATTTTCAATAAAACAACATTCATTTTTCCAAATCAACATTCAACTTCGAAATCTTTTATGGTTTGGTTTTCTACGCTTAAGCTGTGTATCAGATACTTGGTGAGACGAATGAATCCGTTTTTGGAAGACCGGTTCATTTACTCTTTAATGGCATATTTTCTAATGTCATGTAAATAATCATCTTTTCATTTTCGTTTAAATAAAGGTTATGTTTTTATTTTTCTTCTTCCACTTAGGTGACTTTGTGGACACAGTCAAAATCAAGTGTGGGGAGGGGGACTCATTTTCTTTATGATTTTTCATGATTAATTTTTCATTTTTTCTTCCAAAACTCTAAAAAAAAATCAAAAACAATTTTTTTAAGCATTTTGATTTATTTTTAAAGAAACACTATAAGATAAATATATAATTTTGGTTTATTAAATTGAAATTATTGAAAATTTATTTGTCTTAATAAAAATAAAAATGAAGTTTGATTACAAATAACGATAGTTTAACTAATATACATGAAGGTTCATACGTGATAAATATGAAATATATTCTAACTAAAAATCTTTGTTTTAAAAAGTGATTGATTTAAAGTAAAGGATATAACATTTTTTTGTCTTCTAAGTTAAGTGGTGCTAAGATTATTTTGCAAAACTCTTTTTTTTTAAACAATTGTGTATATGTAAATATTTTCTATTAACACCTACGGTCGACAGGTGTGCACACTTGTCTATACACTCGCCATGCTCTGTACCTTTCTCACTAAGCCCGAAAGGCAGTGCATGACCGGTATATCTGGCCTCATTTTATCTCAGCTAGTGTTTGTATATTAATTAATAATGCCTACAGTCGATAAGTGTTCACACTTGCATGTTCACTCGCCACGCTATGTATTCCCCTCATTTCAGTCCGCAAGGCAGTGCATGGTTAATATATTTGGCCTTCGTTTACCTTAGTTAGGCACATAAATATTGTAAATATCAATAAAATTTTCAAAAATACAAGAGAGAGTAAGCAATTGAAATCCTAGTACTATTTTTAACTTATTTGATTTGACTAGTTATTGAAAAGAAATGAATATACCACTTTGATAAACTTTGATAATCAACTAAGAATCTATTTCATAATTACACTTTGTTATCAACCTAAATAACGAGTTAAACTATAGTTTATTTGTTACGAGAACTTAATTTTTATTGAAAATTTTGATGAGTAAATGACTTAAATTTTCAAGATAATGACCGAAATCTCTATTTAACTTATTCGTGTCGATTTAAAAGTGAATCCTTCATTGTAAATATTTTCAAAAATTCGCATTCATCTCTTTGTAAACGAATCTTGCATTTTGTAAATATTTTCATCCTACATTTGGATATTTTGGGTAGTATCCACTGAAAACTCTCACGAGATAACACTCGTCCTACTGGGGACACCCAAAGGTTTAATGGCTTGTTGCATACGCTCAATGCAATCGTGCTCCCTACAAAAATGGATTTCTCTTAGTTTTTTCCTTCATTTGAGGATGAATAAAATGATAAGTGTGGAGGTATTTGATATGCACATAAATGTGCATATTTTCACCACTATATTTATTCTAATTAGTTTAAATAAATGATTATATTGGGTATTTTAACTTGTTTTAGCCAAAATCCATATTAATTCCAAATTGTCACATATCTGTCTTCATATAGAGACAAAACGATCATTTGTGTGCATATGTTTCTTCGAGAAAAATTAATTGGAAATTTATATATATATTTGTGTAGGAATTTGATCTCAAATAAGAGTGGTTCCATGAAGAAACATGCATGCACAAAATGAATACAAAGGAATGAAGATGGAAATAATTCAAAGTGAAGAACATAGATGACCACACCTACCCACCTACCTTAATGTACAAACTAGAGGCTAATGCACATGCTTATGAAATTAATGGCATCATGTACACTTAAATGATGATTAGTAGAAGCTAATGATTACTTGTTATCCACACTTTCTCAAGGGTAGTTTGACATTCCTTAAATTATGGATTAGGGTTTCATGCTTGTATAAATAACTCATTATGTTCATGTAACATCTTCTACCTTCTCTTAAGCCCTCTTATGGATATCATCTCTTCTCTTAGTTTAGCTTAGCTCTCTTTGTTCTCTTTTCATGGCTACTTAGCCATTTATTTTATTTTCATGTAATTTTCTTTTTATTGCAATTTAATACATGCTCTTTCCTTTCCATGCTCATTTATTTTAATGTTTGTAGTGTATATTTACTTTCATGCAAATTAGATTAGTGTTAATTCTTGTTAATTAGTTCTCTTCTTTCATTTAGCTTTCTTTTTATTTGATGTTGCAAGCTACATTTGTTAATCATATGACCAATATGAGAGGCTAAACCCATCAATTTAGGAGTAATGAAGTTCTCTAATTATGTAACTTCAACTAGTTGTTAATTCATGCTCTCTTTTTGTGCTTAGTAAGATTGATTGAAGTGGTTTAATTGTTGTTTTTGCTTTGAATTTGTTAGCCTATATTGTTGACACCAAATAGGCTATGTTTAAACAATCACTAACACTAATTGCCTCTTCATCAAAATAATATTATGGCAAAAGAAAGTGATTTGAAATTAAAATTTGATGGTCTATATTTTTAATCAATATTTAATAAGCCATACTTAAAATACATTTCATTTTCATTGTCAAGTTTCATGAAAGTTAGTAAGTGGTTTAAGGGTTATGTTATAGTTTGATGGCTTATGTTCGCTAATCAATAGCACAAATATGCCATACTTATGATAAGAACATCAATTAAGGCACTAATGACCATAAAAGAGAGATCATGGTTTCATATGTGTTGAACTACATGATCTAGAGAGTGGATTTATTCTCTAAATTGTCACTTAATTCTTATATTTGCGTCTTGTAATGACCCAAAATTTTAGTCATTTGAAGTTTGTATATTTAATTGATTTCAAATTTTCATAAGTAAATTTTATAAGTTGAATAACTTATATTTCGAATATAGTTACTTGATTGGATATTAAAATTTTTAATTTAATATTTGTAATTATGTAAATAATTACAAAATGGATTTAATGTCAATAAAAATGATTTATAAAGTTGTGTTAAATTCTATTTAAATTAGAATGATGTTACAGAACTTTTAAAATTAAATTGAAAGTTAAATTACAAAAATTGAATATTTTAATATTTAATTGACGAGTAAAAATAACCATTTTTCAAATAGTCTCTGATTTCGACGAAACCAGTTTCATTGGATTTGTAATGTTATATTATTGTAAGATTTCAAATTTCATGTCAATCAGACTTACGAATTGTCCGGGGCAAGCTAAAACGCTTAGAAATTCGTGTAAGTGAATTTTAAATTTAAATATTCGATTCTAAAACCTATCTTCCAAATTTGATCGAATTGGCTCTCGATATATATTTCATTGTATTCCAAATAGGGGTGAAATATTATAATTGCCAGGCGACACACTTCATTTGGAGTTCAAAAAATTTCTGGATAAATAGTATCGTCAAATTTTCTATAAAAGGACTTGATTATTTTCATTTTACACTAAACCCTAATCTCAAAGACCTAGCCGCCATTATCTACTCAGCGGCCAAAAAATTGACTCCTTCCTCCTCGTTTCTCATTTATTCTAGTGAGAGGTAGCAAAAACTTTTTACTACAATATTGTATCGCTCGGCACGATCTTTAATATGAATGGCTACGATCGAAAATAACTTGATGGATTAACGCAAACAGGCCTTGAATGCCATTCGTTCAAGCATGATTTTTGAGATATAAGGACAGTCGAGTGTGACCATGCTTCGGCCACTGATGGAGATCGCAACGAGCTTACTTTTGAGGGTAGTTGATCACCTCATCGACGATCGAGGGAAGCTTGAAAATTTATGGATGTTCGGTGGACATGGATTCTTGCGTTCGAATAGACGTGAGGAAGAAGCAAAAATCGACGGCCTAGATCTAGGGTTTGAAATCGAACGGCCAGATTGAAGCAAGGTTATAAAAAAAGAAATTGATTATATCATTTATAATTCGTATACCTTCAAAATACTATAACTTTTTCATACGAGGTCCGTTTCGCACGAAACGAATCGCGTGGGTTCGTATTGACGAGCACTACATTATGGAGCTGGATTGGGATTTATTTAAGCTAGTGAAAATTTTGGTTGAAATTAAACGCTCGTTTAGTTTAAATCGAAATAAATCGCTATCACGACGACTACCAGCAATGTGAGTACAACTCCTCTTTCTGACTCACTGATATTTTTATATAAGTGAGGAATAAATAATAATTATGATGATTGTTTGATATATGATATATTGATTGGTATTTGGATATATTCCTGCCTGTTGGAGCAGATTACCCTATACGTTCCCGTGTATGAGCGGATGACCCTTTGTATGCGCGTTTGCCTCAAAGCAGACATTATACATATTTTCTAATATGTATATTTGTTGCAGGTGACAGGTTGGAGGAATCCAACTGGATTCCTCACCAGAATTGATTTATTTACAAATATTTATATATATGCTGTTATCATATGATATATGATGTTTTGGATGTTGTGATTGATGCATTTAGTGTTGTTACAGCATTGGGCCTATTTTTGGTAATTTTAGAATGTTAAAGTGGTGATTTCGAATTTAAAAGGATTTTTAAGTGATTTGAAAGTATATATATTTTTTGAATTGTTATAAAGGAAGGAATTTGTTTTAAATAAATAAATGTGATAAATTTTGGGTTATAAAAATTATGATTTTTGTTAAATATACTTAAGTATGATTTTTGAAGTTTATATAAGTTTTAATAATGATTAATAACTTATTAAAATAATAAGTTTATTTAAATTGAGATTTTGGATCTATTTTAAATGGTATATGTATAAGATTTATAAAATTGAATTTTTATAAATCAGATTAATAGATTTATAAATTGAAGTTTTTATAAAATATAAATGTGATTTATAAACATTGTTTTATAAATCCGAAATAGATTGAATTTGATAAGTTAATTACTATAGCTTATTAATGGGATCATATCTTGATTTTGGACAGTGGATAATCCTTTAATAAAAGTGCAATAGTAATAAATTTGATTAGGCATTAAGAATAATATATTAAATAAATGTTTTAAAAAGTGATATTTTCAATGGAGTAAATGATTTTCGAAAGAAAATGTTTTATATAATATTCGGGTTTATATATCTATCTTATTTTTGAATCCCTATACTACTGATTTTGGGTTATCGTAACAATGTTTTACGCATCATTCGTTTTGACCCAAATAAATGTGTTTAATAAGAACGTTTTCCTTAAAGTATAAAATATATACTTAATCGTGATTTAAGTATATGTAATATTTTCTAAATGTTGAAAATAAATAGAATTGTGAATTACTTATTGTTAAATAAGTATATGGAAATGTTTTCCAATATTGAAAAGTTGAAATGGTTTTGTTATTATATTTTTTGAAGATAATTTGAAGTGAATATTTGGCAAGTAATTTAATTAATAAAAGATTAAATAAAAAGGGCCTAGTGATTATTATGGTGCTGAATATTTGTTTGTTTGTTTTGATAGTTAAAGAACCGACTATCAAATTTGGCCATTTTAGTTCCTCAACTTGATGTGGGGACTGTTTAGTCGTACACTTAGTACGTAGCCTTCTGTATAGGCTTGATTATCATTTGTGTTGAGGATGATGATTCGTTTAGTGCGGAGTATTACTCCAATCTATCGAGCTTCCTTCATTGCCCGAAGGATAGCAAGTTGAAAGTGGGAGATGTGATAAGTCTATGAGACTTGGTTTCTATGTGAGGTTGAGAAATGCTTTTGCATTGTTGGTGCGAAGAGACCGAGATAGATATATTTGAAAACCACTTCGGACTAATGTATATGTGACGGTTGTGCAGGTTGCTTGTGATGATATTGTTATTTTGGATTTTCATAGTGGGAGACTTCTTGTTGATCGTTTGGGGTTAAAATCCCAATATACATCCAGTACCAATGGTCTCTTCATTATGAAATATTCAATGCAAGGACTATTCGCTACTAATCCTAGAGATTTCCCGATAGGATGTGGTAGGAAAGTACCTTCGGTGTCCTGTTCCTAGATCACTTGTATGGATGTTTGTTTGACATTGCATTTCTACAGATTGCGTACAATGGTTTTTACAAACGTACATCAGTTGTGGCAAAGAAGGCAACTTCCCTTAGCTTAACACCCTCTTTGAGACGTATGAGCTTAAGGGTTGTGTTTTTGTGGGAGGCAATTAGTAGTCGACGGAAATGGCCATGTGGCATTCAAAATGATGTGATTGTGATTTGTGAAAGGTAACACTAGCCTCATCAACCGGAAATGACCAAAACAGGGTTAGATGCAGCAAGGCTAAGTGGGTCGCTCCCATTAGGGTATGATCATCCTCTTCTAGATATATCTTTACACGCTATGACGTCGTGTATCTGATTATTGTGGTTTCTACGCTTCGAGGGCCCTCGATAAAGGTCGGTAACGACCGAAGGATGACAATTCAGTACCATCTAGTTATAGAAGTGGGCCGTGTTATCCTGCCTTTTGGCAAGGCTGAGATATCAAGGAACTAACTGAAAACCAAGGATCGTTCATCTCGGATATCGTGTACACACAGGTTCACCATGGATATCGATGAATTTTGTCCGAGTCCGGATCAAGCTACAATTGACAAGACATGAAAAACGAAGCCATGAAAGCCAACATTCCAAATTTCAAGTCAATCCGAGTCCGTATGCTCAAGATATGATCGATGCAAAATTAAAGGAAATAACCGTATCCATCATTACACCTTAGTTCGAATCCATCGTCTTCGTATCGATCAGAGCGGCAACAACTTTGCATCCATCTTTGTGCCTTAGTTCGTACCGGTCTAGTTCGTATCCATCAACAGACAGTGCACTTCGTATTGATCGGCTAATGTCTACTTCGCATCCATCAGCTACAACACAGAGGTCTACTTCGTATCCATCGGCTGAATGGCCATCGAATCCATCAGTTAACCTTAGTTCGTATCCATCAGGTGACCTTAGTTCGTATCCATCAAACAATCACTATTTCGTATCCACTGAGTAATCACTATTCGTATCCAGCACAATACTGCTTTTCGTATCCATCAAGTTGAAGCAACTTTGATCGATGTGAACCAGAGCCATCTCCATCGATACGAGCCATGTCACCGTCATCGATACAAACTAAATCATCTCCATCGATTCGAACTAAGCATACTGTAGATCGGTATGAAAAGCACGCTATTGATTGATTCGAACAGGACAGCGACTTCGATACGAACAAGACGAATATCTTGGAATGACTCGGTCAACTTGGAGTAAAAGGTGGATCGATCCAAAAAGTGTGCACCATGTCATCATTTGATCACGTGCAATAATTGATTCGAATGGATCGATTCGAAGCTATTGATTCAAACAAAACTACCTGCCGAAAAGCTCTTACTTGTATCAATCATAACTCGAGATCCACAAGTCCAAATGTTATGAAATTTTCACAAGAGTGTACATATAAGCTAAATAATGCTCACACCAAGTTTCGACTCTATTGGACAAGATCTTGATCGATATGAATTACGTTCGTATCGATCACGAATCGAGTCGAAACTTCATAGGATCGATCGGGTGAGCCCACCCACGTGCCAGAAGAAGTCTCCCGAGATCTGAGTGAAATGTAAGCCTCCTACGCCTATAAATAGAGCCCCGGGGCCTGCAGAAGAAGGATATTTTGATTCTCAAATGCCCAGACTCTACCGGATTCAACTTTGCACTCCACACTGCTGTTGTACTCGAATTCATTACTGTAATTTGCTGTAATTCGCTGCAATCTATTGTAATCGTCCAAAGAATATCAAAATCATCAAACTTCATAGTGGACGTAGGCAACATGCAGAACCACTCTAAATTGCTGTGTGTCTGTGCACTTACTTATCTCTTTTTGAAGTTTTTGTTAGATAATCCACATTTTACATTTTTAATCTTCATTTTTATCTCTTCAAAGACTTCCAAAGAGTGTTGTGCACATTTTTGCTATAAAAATTTTGGTGCTTTCACTAAGAAAATATAGCTTTTCTCCCACTCCTTGGATCTACTATCGATGCCGGATTGCATAAATCCAAGAAGAAGTTCGAGATCTCCAATCCAGAATCCTTCCAACTATTCAGATTTTCATAAAATCTAGGAAAGGACTTCACCTATCGCAATTGTTAGCACAAGGACTGCCTCCACCGCTGCCGATCAAGAAGGCCGGGATAGACAGAAGCCCGTGTAATTACTCCATCCAACCAAAATGCTACCGGACCCTCAGATTCGTCAGGCCTGGTTACGGGACAAGATTTTCAGATGCTGCTTCAAGAGTTGACCCAGAGTCAACAGCAATTGACCGAATAGCTACACGCTAATGCTGAACTTACTAACCAGTTGAACCGCCAAAGGCGTAGGAGATCCGGGAAGGATCACGCCTCTCACTCCTCTATAGAAAGTTCAGCCTCGTCTGAATACCGCCACAGATCCACCCATCCCTGGCTAGAAGGGAGTTACACACAAGCCATTGGACATCAACCTACAATGACCGTTAGACAGCTGGAGTTAGCCCATCGGCCAGTTTCCATACTGGACCCTCCTCCCTGGGAGGTGCTGTTCCTCAATACACCATAGAAAACCGTGCTACCACTGTCGTGGTTGAACCAGGGGTTGATGCCCGGAATCAGTCAGACCTGAACCATCACCGACGTGGCCGTACGCCTGAACCATACGTCCCAGAAGACTTTGAGCCAAGGAGGCAAGACATGGACCATCGACGATGCTCGGTCCAACCTCGCATTGTGGAACCCGACCACACTTTGGCTCAACGTGCACAGAATGTACAGATGCCGGATATTCCAACTATGATTCGGCAGATGATTCGAGAAAGCAAAGGCCTCACGAATGACGACAGGGGAATCTTCCGGAGTCATACTCCTTTTACCAATGAAATATTATATGCTGAACCCCCTCGCGATTCAGGATGTCGACTCTACCAATGTATGAAGGAAAATTCTGACCCCAATCAACATATCCTGAAGTATGAATGGTCAATGAGTGCTGCAAAAGCTGATGATGCAATGAAATGCTGTAGTTTTCCATTTCTTTGGAGGGCATTGCTACCATGAGGTTCACAAGATTGCCACCTCGATCCATTTCTTCCTTTGACCAGTTGGCCACTAAGTTTGTAGAACAATTCCGCATGCAAGACCTAAAGATGTCAATACTCTATCTAGCGTCACTCAAGCTCCCGGTGAGACACTCGGATGCTACCTAGAGAGATTTCATGCTGCATGTGCGGAGATTAGTAATCCTAACGACAACTTAATCTTAATGGCATTGACTAAGGGGATTGACCCTGACTCGAAATTTGGAAATTAGTTGGCAGGGAAACCCCCCCGTGTCATTGGATCATTTCTACTCCGTAGCTGCCCAATTCTTGAGAAGGAAGGACGAGAAACAGTCTAGGAAGCAGGATGACGCGGGACTCAGTATGGAAGGGATACAAAGTAATGTTGCGGTTAAACAGTCCAGAGAGAGGTCCGGGAAAGTTCAGTTAAATATACAAAACAAGCAAACTCAGCAGAGGAAAAATGGCAATAAAAATAAGAAACGAGATCAAAACCGTGGCCCGCGACATAGAGCTTCAATGTTCGATAACTACACTCCCTTGAATATGTCTCTAGAGAACGTGTATTTGCAGACCTGGAATACTATGCAATACAAGAAGCCTGCTCCGAAGCCATCATCGTAGAGGCAGATTCAGACAGGAAAGTTATGTAGGTTCCATGAGAGTTATGGCCATAACACAAATGAGTGTCGTCATTTGCAGGATCTCATCGAGAAATTTATTAGAGAGAGGAAGTTGGATCAATTTATGCGGGCCCATTAACCCAAAATCGTGTACCGAATCAAGAAAGGCAAAAGGAACTCGCTCGTACTGGCGGGAGGTTAGTTATAAATACAATAAGTGGTGATCCTTATCCAGCAGACCAAAGCTGGAGGGAAATGGACTCGTATGCTAGCTCTATCAGGCATGCGGACTTCGAGTGCTGTAGCAGTTGTGATGACGAGGCTCCGGCCAAGCAACAAAGGATGATGACAGATGACATCATATTCAAAAATAGGGAAGCTGATAAAGTTGAAGCTCCCACTATCGACCCACTAGTCATATCTACCCAGGTAGGTCCTGCTTAGATGAAGAGGATACTGGTTGACAATGGGAGTTCTGTGAATATTTTGCTCAAGCGAGCATAAGATTTGATGAAGATGGAAGCTAAGGATTTGAAACCTTGTCCATCTCAAATTCATGGCTTCAATGGAAGTGCTACTATACCAACTGGAGTGGTGGAACTACCAGTGGAATTGGGGTCGGAGAATGCCAGAGAGTCCAGATTTTGCAGTTTGTTGTTTTGGACATTGATTCACCTTATAATGCTTTTTTGGTCCGACCGACGCTTTCTGAATTTAGGGCAGCTATTTCCTCATGGTGCTTGACTCTGAAATTCCCCGTCGATCGTGGGTCAGAGTCATTCAAGGAGATCAAGCTGCTGGGAGAGCCTGTTATGTTGTTGAGCTGCGTGGGGCGCAACAAAGGGAGAAAGGAAAGAGCGTAGAGGAATCTCTCTGCGTCCGTTTTGCCGATAATTGACAAATTTGTACCTGGGCCCTGGCCCGGGCACCCCAACCAATTCCAGTGGGATCTTGACCCCAGAGATCTTGAGAGCGAAGATGAATTTAAAGACAGCCATGCTTCCCTGGCCGAACTGACGATCGATGTTCCAATCGATGATGAAGACGTTTCAAAGGTGATAAAGGTTGGATCTCAGTTAAGCCAACAGACGCAATAGGAATTGGTTGAATTTCTCTAGGAAAATCTCGACCTATTCGCCTGGATGCATTGTGATATGTGTGGGATCTCTCTAAACATCACGAGCCATACCCTGAATATTGGCCCGCGGTGTAACCGGTCAAGTAGAAAAGGCGTGGTATGGATCTAGAGAGATCTTCTGCTCTTAAAGAAGAGGTCGATAAGATGAAATCAAATGGGTTTATCCAAGATGCTTTATACCCGGAATGGGTATCGAATCCTGTACTTGTCCGAAAGCCGAATGGGAAATGGAGAACGTGCGTTGATTATTCTGATTTGAACAAAAGCTTGCCTGAAAGACAGTTTTCCACATCCCCGAATTGATCAGCTCGTAGATTTGACAGCTAGCCTCGAGTTATTACCTTTCATGGATGTTTATTCCAGCTACAACCAAATACCCATGCACTTACCCGACCATGAACATACCAGCTTCATGACCGATCTAGGACTCTACTACTATAGAGTCATGCCCTTCGGACTCAAGAACGCCGGAGCAACGTACCAACGCCTAGTCAACCGGATGTTCACCAACCAGATCGAGAAGACCATGGAAGTATATGTGGACGACATGCTAGTAAAGTCAAGATTCTCCGCTGATCATGTAAGAGACTTGGAATCAATGTTTAACATCCTTCGAGAATACAAGATGAAGCTTAATCCACTGAATTGTCATTTTGGGGTTGCATCTGGAAAGTTCCTTGGGTTCATTGTTAACGCTAGAGGAATAGAAGTAAATGCTGAAAAGATTTGGGCGATCAGAAATTGGCAAACTCTGAGAACCTTAAAGCAAGTCCAGAGTCTCAACGGGAAGGTAGCAGCATTGAGCAGGTTCATTTCAAAGTCCACCAATAAGTGCATCCACTTCTTCGATCTTATCCGAAAAGGAAAGAAAAACTTTGAATGGACCATGGAATGTGAAGACGCATTCAGAGCACTAGTTCAACATCTCTCTACACCACCGATTTTGTCAAAGCCTATCGACCACGAGCAATTATACCTTTACCTGGCTGTATCAGAAAACGCGATCAGTGCTGCCTTAGTTCGAGAAGAAGACCAAGTGCAGAAACCGGTCTACTATGTTAGTAAACAACTAACCGGAGCTGAGAGAAATTATCCAAATCTAGAGAGGTTGGCTTATTGCCTAGTCATTGCCTCAAGGAAGCTCCATCTGTATTTCCAAGCTCATCCTATCACTATGTACACCGATCATCCGTTACAACAGGTCCTTACGCGGCCTGAGACGTCTAGTAGGTTACTCAAGTGGAACATTGAGCTGAGCCAGTTTAATATCACTTATACTCAAAGGAGAGCGATTCAAGGACAAGTCCTAGCAGTTTTCATAGCTGAATTTACCGTTCCAAAGGACTTTCCAAAGACCAGTAAATCTCCCGAATACATCTAGAAGCTGCATACCGATGATGCATCCAATGATCGGTGCTCAGGTGTTGGGGTAGTACTCGAAACCCCCGAAGGCCGATCCATATGCTATGCCCTAAAATTTGATTTCCATGCGACCAATAAAGAAGCTGAATATGAAGCCTTGCTTGCTAGATTGAAACTCGCCCGTGATTTGAGAATTATTGCAGTGGAAATTTATTGTGATTCTTAATTAGTCGTATGCCAAGTTCGGGGTGAATATCAGACCAAGGGTCAAAGACTAGCTGCTTATCTAGCTCGAGTCCAAAGAACACTTGATCAGTTTGACTATTATGCCATCTTTTGCATTCCCCTCCAGCGCAATCAAAAGGATGATTCATTGGCGAAGCTAGCTAGCACAGGCGAAACACAACAAATGAGACTTGTTCCAGTGGAGACATTATCTTCTCTGTGCATTGACCAGATGGAGATAGACTTTATATTTAAAACCGCTCCTAGTAAGGAGTCGTGGATGACTCCGTACCGAAATTATATCGAGCATGGAATGCTACCTGAGCGTAGAAGTAAGAAAAGACAGATTCTTCGAAAAGCCTCGTGGTTTACCATCTAGAATGGAGTCATGTATAGAAGAGGATATTTTGTTCCTCTCCCCTGATGTATCGCACACGATGAAATTAAACGAGTGTTATGTGATGTACATGATGGAGATATGGAGATCACACCAGAGGGAAAGCTCTCACTAAAAAAGTACTCCGATATGGGTATTACTGGCCAACTGTAAATCATGATGCAGCAGACTAGGCTAGGAAATGCGATAAATGCTAGAAACATGCCTGAATTCTTAGAGCCCCACCTACCGAGATAACCCAAATGGTCAGTCCATGGCCGTTTGCAGTATGAAGCATTGGTATCATTGGCACTCTACCTCTGGCTAAAGGTGATGGTAAGTACATCATTGTCATAGTTGATTACTTTACCAAATGGGCTGAAATTGAACCTCTTGCAACAATCACGACAAAGAAGGTTATCAACTTTATAGTTCGCAACATTATCTGCCGATTTGGTCTCCGCAACGATCATTACTGATAACGGAGCCCAGTTCGACGGTGTTGAGTTCAAGGATTTCTGTCATCGTTTCCATATCCACAAGAAATTCTCCATCGTTGCACACCCTTAATCGAATGGCCAAGATGAAGCTATTAATAAGTTATCAAGTCGATTCTGAAGAAACGATTAGAACCGGGGGCAAGTGGGTTTATGAATTTCTTATGGCTTTATGGGCTTACCGAGCGACCTAGAAGTTCGCGACCGGACACACTCCATTTTCTCTATCTTATGGTTCATAGGCAGTCATTCTAGTCGAGATGGAAGTACCTTCTCATCGCGTGACTTACTATGATCCAAAAACAAATGCCATATTACTTGCTGAGTTCCTGGATCTATTGGATGAGAAGCATGAAGAGGATGATTTGAGGGCAGCCGCATATCGAAGTCGAGTCGCCCGATTATACAATGCCAAGGTACGACCATGAACCTTTGAACCCGACGATCTCGTTTTCAAGAGAATCTATCCAGTCCCTTCACACATGAAACCAAATTGGAAAGGACCGTATGTAATTACACAAAAACTTGAAGATGGCACGTTCAAGTTATCGACCATTGATGGTCTTACTTTGCTGAGAGCTGGAATAGCGAGAGTCTCCGTCGCTACTATACATAACAGGCTTTATTTATTTAGTTCATTCTTTTACTTGCAATTTGTTTCTGCATTTCGAAATGTGAATTTGTAATAAGGAAACTGATTCTGCAGTATTTTCTCATTTCAACAATAAAATTCCATCTCTTCGAGCCAAAGCTGTGATTTATTGAATGTGACGAACAACATCACGATGCACGGAGAGCTAAATTCCATCATACGGTGGAATTTATTCAAATAGGGAGTGACTATGATACGATCGACCACTTGCTAAGTGAAACCCAAGCTCTGGGGCAAGTCATTGCACTAAAGTAAAAAAGGATCGATACACGACAATCCTTTAACTAACTCCAAACTCCCAGAGTGCGAGTTGGAGTTTGGAGCATAAAACTCATAAATACGGTCTTGAAGAGTGTTGATCCGTCCATCTAACGACTTCGACCATATCCTAGCCAAGTTTGAGGAGGATGGATCCGTCCATCTAGCAACCTCACTTGTTAACCCGGGGTGGATGTGAACCGACCTTCCATGATCTCGATAAATCCATCGTTCCCAAAGTGCGAACGAAGCCCTAAAAGCCTAAACATATGTGACTAACCATCTGTCCGCTAACTCTAAATTCCCAAAGTGCGATTTAGAGTATAAACATCAACTCTAGGTTCATATATCACGAACCAGAGTATAAACACCTACTCCAAATTCCCAGAGTGCGAATTGGAGTATGAACACCAGCTCTAGGTCCCTAGAGTGCAAACCAGAGTATAAGCATCAACTTCAAATTCGCAGAGTGTGAATTGGAGTATAAACGTCAAATGCAAATTCTTGGAGTGAGAACTGGATTCCAAACGTCGAATATCTCCGGATTCTCAGAGTGCGAACCAGATAATCGATAGCAAATAATTCAAAGTCCTCTGAGTGCGGACAGAGTATAAACACGACTCGAGTGTGAATGACCACTCATAAACTATCCTAAGTCCCCAGAGCGTGGACATGTACTTAAAACTTCAATAGGCATAATTGACCATCGAAATACGAATGCAGATCCCCAGAGTGCGGATGTGACTATTTATGAGTAAGCAAGTGTGATTCGACCGCTCGACTCTCACTTGTTTGAGCATCGATCCGATGATGTTAAGTTTGAAGAAACAGAGACAAATTATGATCGCTAGCCGATCTTTACAACTTGTCCTCAGAACTGGGCGCAGGACTTAAGTGTTAATCACTGGCCGGAGCAGTGCAGCGTCAAAGTCCAACTCTATTTCCAATTACAACTCATGTTTGTGATTTCCATACTTGGCGAATAAAGACAAACTAAACTCAAGAGTTGAAACTCCGTAAGTGCATTGAACTGAAATTCGAACGCTGCAACACTTAAGCATAAAAGATAGAAATAAAAATTGAAGCAAGAAAATAAAATTTCATTTCAACTAATTGTAAGTGAAGATTCTTATACAAGTTCCCAAAATTCCTACTAGTAGGGGCCGAACCCGCATCTATACATGGCCTATGAAAGGAAAGCAAAAAAACAAGTTCCTAACTACTAAAAAATGCGCCAAAGAGGCCTATTTACTCCTCCTTCTTCTTCGGTTTCCTTTTCGATGTGGATCCGTTGGAGCCACTAAAGATTTTTCGCTTTGAGCTTTTTCCCTTTCGCAGATCGTCCAGACGGAGGCATGATTTCAACATCCTCCTCCGAGCTTGAATCTAGAGGAATGCTCCCTGCAGAAGGGGTCGGAGGAGTTGGATCTGCAATAGAGGGCGGAAGGGGCACACTGGTATCGACAAGTATACCTACATGTGATATCATTCTTAGCGGAGCTGGGCCGAGCGCCGCCATTCCACCCCCAGAACTACCACCATGTGTCGTTGCCTCCAACTCAACATTGATTTCAGCCAGTATCACTTCTTTGCGAATAGATTGGGCTTCGCCGAGGGCGGCGGTGGTCTGTGTTGAGGCACTAGAAGCGGGCGTGAGCCCACTAATGAAAAATGGCAAGTCCGCGAAGGGGTCACTGTGTCGACCTAGCAGCTCGTTCATCATCTGCTCATTGAAAGAAATTTAGCTCCCCTGCGTTCCTTCGATTGGCGTGGTCATTGTCGTAGTAGTTGCTTCAGTGATAATGGCCTCCTGCGCTTGATGTAATTCTTGGATTGCAGGAGGCGCTATCATTGTAACTCCGGTCACTGGACAAAGAAAGAAGAGAAATTGTTAGTAAGCACTTCAAGGCGAGTTCCTTATTGTGAACACATGTAAGATTTGTTTAGAATACCTTCCTCCGTTTGGCTCACAGATGGCTGAGCGGCTTCGGAGGTGTGCTCTTTGATAGGAGATAGCTGTAGTTGTTCTGGATTGTAGGCTAGGACAGACTGGAGTTCAGCCGCTGAAATAGGCTCAAATCGAGGTGGAGCAGTAATCTTGGAACTTGTGGCGTGATGCTCAACATCTGAGCCTTCCCCAAACTCCTAGTGTTGGGTGCTGAGCTTCTCCTTCTCATGTGAGATCATCGAATCGTGGAGAATCTTCTTTTCATCCTCGGTCAGCACATGATTCTCCATCTTGAACTCATCGAATGATCCTCCTAGATGCATCGCCCTCTCCTCCTCGACTAATAGCTTCCATGCATTATAGAGATGTGTCGAATAGTTCTCGAGCCAAGCCAGATTTCTATGTTTCAACACGTTGGCATTGTAGGTAACGAGAAGTTCCTCTATATCGGCCTCCAGTCTGGATTCCGCCGTCTGGACTTTTTCTTCAACCTCAACTTCCACCACGCGGACTTTTTCCAAAGCCTCATCCCTTTCACCCTGAAGCACGACATCTTGATCACATGCCTCTTGTGTAGAAATATTGGTAGCATCCTTCTCTTTAATGATCTCGGAAAATTTGGACTTAATCTCATTGAGCTCTTTGAGGGCTGCCTCCCACTCGGTAGTGACAGTGGTGTTCCTGTGGCCCATGTCCTCCATATGGCATAATGTCCCTGCCTCATCCTATCCATGGCCGAGTTGGCATCATTGGCCTTTTTGAGAGCATCTATTTTAGATTTTTGGGAAGACTCGGCTTCAGTATTAAACATCTGAATAAACTGGTCTTTCTGTGCGAGCTCTTTCTCTAACTTTTCAATCACAACAGCCCGCTCAAAAGCCACTTTCGAGGCTTTTTTCATGGCTTTCGCCCACTCTTTATACTGAAAGTAGATATCTGCAACATAGTAGTGAATAGTGTTCTCAGCCTCCGTCGGAATTATCTTTAAATGCGGAGGGGAGATATACCCGTCGAAATAATTGTTGGGAAAATATTTCTTTAATTGAGCGAGTTTAATCGCTCCTTCATCGTGGGCTCGGCGAGGACTTGCTTTGTAATTATGGGAGCCACTACTTCAGTTCTGCGTTGTTGAGTTTCGGACCTTGGAGCATGAGAAGACGGCTTGTGCCGCGAAGTTTTTGGATGGCGTGAAACGTAGACTGGAGGCTGTACAAGATTTTTGGAAGGAGGAGAACGAGTCGAGATCGGTGTATGTACTCCCTATCTCTGTTATACCGCTCCTGACTAGAATACCCATGGTCATAATCCCTATACGCCTCTCTTCTGCGATGCTCGTAATATGTAGAAGATCGCCGAGTTTTTCGAAGACTACTTACCATCGAGTCTCGATCGGACATAGTATCTGCAAAGTAAAAGAAGAGCAGAGTTAGTAATCTCCCAAAGTGATCGACCTATGGCCATAAATCGTGTAGTGCCGTGAAGTGTGTGTATGTATTTGCAACTCCTCGACCAACCGGAAGTGTCGACCACACTAGTGGGAAGAGACTCGCTTACATCTAAAGCGTGTTGAAGTTCCTCTAATCAACGGATCATGTTGGAAGGACATGTAGTTTGGGATTGGGATACTGGCAAGCCCTTCGAAAAGTTTTTTCACTCGCGGGGGAGAAGGCTCCGAAACTCTATGTCCAGGAACGGGCAGGGACATGACTACAGTTTTCCATCTTTTGGATTTGGGACATTTAAAAGCAGCTGCCTTGCCTTTTCTTTTCCCTTTTGGACGTTGAAGTGTACCAGAGATCCCGGCCGTAAGTTCGTCGTCAGTGGGCGTTCTCTCCGAATCAACCACCTCGGTTATAACAAGTCAGGGCGTCTTATGGTTAGCTCATTTCTTCGAGACGGACCTTAGCATTCCCTCAAGCCTAATACTTTGGTTCCGTTCAATCAACTCGACGATTCTCAAGTTCCTATCTATTAGGACCAAGTCAATGTTCCTTTCTTCGCTCGAAACCTCTTGGAGCACCCGAACTATCTCTCTGAAATGCACGCCTTCAGGCCGTGGAGTCGCAGCTGCAAAAAAAGTGATATAATTCGACATCAATTATGATTATCTTATTAGCTACTTAAGAAGATTATGGTACTTACATCTAGCTAACCATCGGCTGGCAAATCCCAGAGGATGTCGAACATAGAACCATTCTGTTTTGAAGTAACTTAGCTGGTCCAAGCCCCCATTACTATTTGGCAATTTTTGACCGCTTCCAAGAATGTGAAAGATGGGCTATCTCCCTGGCTCTTAATGTTGAATAGATATCTAATCTCGATCGGGATTAGTGGCCGAAAGAGATGCTCCATGAAGACGATGAATAAACTATTCAGCAGCATGTATCCGTTTGGTGTAGCTGAGATGGAGAGATCCCAAGGAAGGACAACGCTTCCCTAATATATTGGTTAAACAGAGGAAGTGCCTCGGCTGCGCATGCATGACAGTTGAATGCGGTATACCCTTCGGATGGAAGGTGCGGTCTATCATTTGGACCCGACAATAGCACGTCATCCATCGACAAACTGTGCCTCAGGCATATCTGTCCCAACATGCCTTTGGAAACATTAGACGGCACAGAATCTGGTGGATACAGGTGAGAACAGCCCCTGGTATCTCATCCGGGGTCGGATCAATGACTTCGGCTCAATGGCCGATAGCTTGATTATTGGAAGAAGAGAACTCTGTACTTCATGCTATGAGCTTAAAGGTTCCATAACTAACTAACTTGAGAGAAATCATCATTAGACGATAATAAGCCCGTGCATCCCCTAGTGTGAAGTGTGTGAATGTGTTGTGCAATGCAGTGCTGTATATTGCTTGAAAAAATTCGACAGAGTATGAATAAGCATGCAAACGATGAGACTTCAAAATTCAACTAGAGTGACTGCCATCGATGACCGTCATAATCATGCCATCCAGATGTTAGCAATCGATCCAAATTAAAGTTTGTTATAGTTTTGTTAAGTTACAGTTCCATCAGTGAGCTTCGAAGGATAGTCAAATATGTTGTTCTAAAGTTAAGTCCAGATATGCAGGAATGAAGCTCGCCGGAGTCAAGTGTTCAAATATGCAAAAGTTTTCCAAATTCATCAAATTTCGGTTTGGAATCGTTCGCCGAAGTTCATATTCGTATTGGCCGAGGGGGCCTCGATTTCGTATCGGTTATGTTCGAATCGATACGTTTCGTATCGATCATAAGAGCGTATTTCATATCGGTCACGGCGTACAGCTTCGTGTCGATCACTAGAGAAGTTCATTCATATCGATCTAAAGAGCTCGATTTCGTATTGATCATCGATGGCATTTCCTGTAAATCTGTGAAACCATTCTTCGTATCGATCAATCTGGATCGATACGAACTACCTTTCCCAATTGATTCAAGACTGCTTGCCCTATCGATACAAAGTTCCATCATTTACAGATCGATACAAGGACTATCTCCTTCAACGATCGGTGTGACTACTCCCTTCGTGTCCATCTATCCTTCTTCTCCAAAACGACGCAAGTGCCATTGTTTTCTCCTCAATCTCGCTCCGACCCAACTCCAACACTAACGACGCTGGAATCGGCTACAACCATAGGTGATTTGGTGTTAGAATTCGAAGTCTTATCATTATGAGACGATTTTGGTTAATCATTTCCTAATTTGAGGATCTGAATTAGGAGGGTTAATGGACTGTCTGAATTGGAGACGAGTGCAATCTATTTTCGTGTCTTTTCGCTTAGAGCGATACGAAGAAGAAATGAAGTGAAAGTAAATGAAAAAATGGTTAAGTCCAGAACATATTTATATGGACCCGAGTGAAGAAGGAAAAAGGAATTTCGCCTCCCAAGCCTCGACCGGTGGCAACAGTTCCACCATATCGATTTGAATAGGCTATTCGAACCCATAAGCCCGAGCCTTCATCGAAGCGAAATTGACACCAGGGTCCATGGATTCGAAACTGCTGTTCGTATCGATTATTTTCGACTCCATCCACAATGCATCGATACGAGCTACGCCTTTCGAATCCATCAAATCGCAGCCTCCAAAGGCCGATATTCATCGACGCGAATTGTGAATCATTTGTTCTTATCCAACGACATCGAGCTCATCGATTCGAAATGAAGACCACTATAATGGAGTCCATCGAAGTTCGTAACCATCAATACAAACGATCATTTCATATCCATCGTTGTAATTCACATCGATAAGAAAACTGCCTTTCAACCTTTTACATCGATTCAGAAGAGGATCAATACGAAGGAACTTCTGAAAATAACCATCAAACGTTGTTGCAACTCGAATTTCACATCGGTTCAGGAGAGGATCAATATGGAATTCGATACGAGAGAACTGACAACGACACGTGAACGTGCAACGTTAACGAGAGTCAGATTAACATATATGCGTATATATCAGACTAATATTCAATTTTCAACATCCACGGGAAATGGATACTCATCTGATAACGATTACGTGGACAAACAGCTAATCACTATCTTATAACAATTAGTTACAACACTATAGGGTACAATAGTTGAAAATCAGCAGTTCACATTACTGAGGAAATCAGCCAAAGATTACAATTTTCAACGAAGAGACGATAGCTGTTCAGAGTGAATAGTATAACTTTTCAAAGAACGTCATGTTTCCACAAAACGTACTTTGGGGGAAAATGTCAACCCACTTTTTGGCAAGGCTGAGATATCAAGGAACTGATTGAAAACCAAGGATCGCTCATCCCAGATATCATGTACGCACAGGTTCACCATGGATATCAATGAATTTTGTCCGAGTCCGGATCAAGCTACAGTTGACAAGACCCGACAAGCGAAGCCGTGAAAGCCAACGCTCCAAATTTCAAGTCAATCCGAGTTCGTATGCTCAAGATATGATCGATGCAAAATTGAAGGAAATAACCCAATTTCGTATTCATCATTACACCTCTGTTCGAATCCATCGTCTTCGTATCGATCAGGACGGCTACAACTTCGCATCCATCTTTATGCCTTAATTCGTGTCCGTCTAGTTCGTATCCATCAGCAGACAGTGCACTTCGTATCGATCGGCTAATATCTACTTCGCATCCATCAACTACAACACGGTGGTCTACTACGTATCCATCGGCCGAAGGGCCATGTTTGAACCCATCAGCTAACCTTAGTATGTATCCATCAGGTGACCTTAGTTTGTATCCATCAAACAATCACTATTTCGTATCCACTGAGTAATCACTATTCGTATCCAGCGCAATATTGCTTATTCGTATCCATCAAGTTGAAGCAACTTTGATCGATGCGAACAAGAGCCACCTCCATCGATACGAGCTACGCCACCATCATCGATACGAACTAAATCATCTCCATCAATTCAAACTAAACATACTGCAGATCGGTACGAAAAGCATGCTATTGATAGATTCGAACAAGAAAATTACTTCGATACGAACAAGGCGAATATCTTGGAACGACTCGGTCAACTCGGTGTAAAATGTGGATCGATCCGAAGAGTGTGCACCATGCCACCACCTGATCACGTGCAACAATCGATTCGAATGGATCGATTTGAAGCTATCGATTCGAACAAAATTGCCTGCTGAAAAGCTCCAACTCGTATCGATCATAACTCGAGATCCACAAGTCCAAATGCTATGAAATTTTCACAGGAGCTTACGGACAAGCAAAAGAATGCTCACAGCAAGGTTTCGTCTCCATTGGACAAGATCTTGATCGATACGTATTACGTTCGTATCGATTACAGATCGAGTCTAAACTTCATAAGATCGATCGCATGGGCCCACCCATGTACCGGAAGAAGTCTCCCGAGATCTGAGCAAAATATCAGCCTCCTACGCCTATAAATAGAGCCCCAGGGCCTACAGAAGAAGGATCTTTTGATTCTCAAACGCCCAGACTCTGCCGGATTCAACTTTGCACTCCATATTGCTGTTGTACTCAAATTCATTACTGTAATTTTCTGTAGTTCACTGAAATCGATTGTAATCATCCAAAGAATATCAATAAAATCATCAGACTTCATAGGGGATGTAGACAACTCGCCGAACCACTCTAAATCGCTGTGTGCCTGTGCACTTACTTATCTGTTCTTGAATTTCTTGTTAGATAATCCACATTTTGCATTTTTTTCTTCATTTTTATCTCTTTAAAGACTTCCGAAGAGTGTTGTGTCCATTTTTGGTACAAACAGGCCAGTCTTTTGTTGGCAGAGGGCAGATGTTTTGTGCCTCGGGATGTCCATCTAGAGGTGTACCCATTCGAAAGGTTGTCCCTTCACTTGGTCATTTGTATGGAAATCCAAACTCCACTACGTGCTTGTCATTTTGGTTGTATTATCCAATTGGCTATATGCTAGAATTTAATAAATATAACAATTTTGGCTATGATTGATATTATTTGTATACTAGACACTAGTACAATATCAGATGATTTGATATAAGATGCTTTAGTTATTGTAAGGTAAAAACATGTCTGTGTTTATGTATGAACTTGTCTTACGAGATACCTTTGTTTTGATAAAAGAAAAGTTTGCTAATTTAATAAATTCAATTGAGTGTGTATCTCATGCAAGTTTACCAGATTGATCCAGGCGTTCTTCCCTCAAGTCAAACCGGTATATTTACAGGTCCAGATTTGGTGCTCTTGGAACTTCGGCAGGAGGGATGGAGATCTCCATTCCGTATACACGCATCTGTTTTGATTATTGATTATCTGCTGCATTACTTTATTGTTGCATATTATCGACAATTGTGAGGACATGTTATTATAACCTTCTAAGCTGATAATTTGTGATAGATTGTTGTACTCTAATTGATGTATGTATATACAGTTTTTGTTTGTAAAGATCATTGAAATGATATTATATGTTTTCCGCTGCGTTGTGAGATTTTGTATTGTTCTGTTTGGTTCTATCTTCTCTCTTTCTTCTCTTCTCTTCTTCTCTCTTCTTTTCTTTCTCCTGACTTTCCGTTGGCCTACGCTTTTTTGGTCGGACATGTGTGGTTTATTGTCGACTCAGAGGGTACGGATTTACGGGTCGTCACAGTTGGTATCGGAGCTTAGATTTTGCATATTCTTAAGCTTTGATGTATACTCAATATAGATAGGGACAGTAGCACCCTAGATTGATTTTGAGTGTATTATATGTATATGAGCATGTATGTGTTAGTGATATAAGATGTTTTATATTGTGTTTACGTATCCGCCGAGTAGTTTGCGAATTCTGGTCGGTACGTGGGGCACCCTGTTATTGATAGGGATTTCCAAACACTTAAACGAGGCAAATCGACGTAGTATCATTTTCAATTTGGTAAATGAAATAATTTTACCTTGATTATATTTTTATATATAAAGGAAATAATTTTTTAGAAAAATATTAAAGCGTATATAATTAATTGTATGGTTGTTTGAAAATGTAAATATATGTATAAGTTAATAAAAGGTTGTTTGAATAATCTAAATGAAAAAATAACAATTGTAAAAGAATGAAATTATATAAGCAAATGAATTATATAGTATGGAATTATAATTAATATGATTTACAATTGTGAAATAATCTCATATATAAGAAATGAAATGATTTGAGTTATAAATAAAAATGAATTTAAACTAAGAATTTGAAATTTTGAATCCCGTTGATTTTGAAAGTTGTTTTTCAAAGTTAAAGATGTTATAATATTATAAATCTAAATAAGATAAAAGAATTTGGAATGGATCTTATATAAGTGAAGTGAATAGTGAAATTATATAAGTAAAAAGATTTATAAATATGATTTATAAATAAAAGGATTTTTTTTAAAAGAATATAAAGCACTGAATTCACTATCGTTGCTGGGAAATAATAAGGGTGATGACTGCAGCATCATCAGTATCATTTTTGAGTTTCTATGTGAATGATTTTTCTATCATAGTAAATTGAAAATTTAAGTTTTGTTGTGATAAACAAATTTGAAATTAAAATCGAAATTAAAATCGAAATTAAAATTGATAAGTATAAGTAAAATGAATTTGGATTTATAATATGAAATAAAATTTTAACTTTGGTTAAGTTGAAATAAATTTGAGTTAGCATAATAAATATATGATTTGAAATTTAACAAAAGTAAAGTTAAATAATTTGCACCAGATTAGATGAGTTGTTGAAATATAAATTAAACTTAAGTGGTAAGTGATTATGTAATATGAATTTGGAAGTTTAAATGAGTAGTATAACTTATAAAGTGAGAATAGTTAAGTAAAATCAATTGTTAAAATGGTTAAACAATTTTGTTAAGCAAAATAAAATCTGAATTTGAATAGTGATATGAATTTGACTTATGTAAGGGTTAAACAAAATAGAATTTGAATTAAATTAGTAACGAACCTAAATTGTATGGTGAAAGTAAATGTAAACGAAGATGAAATGAAATATAACTTAATTGATGTTGAATGAAGTTGATTTTGGTATCGAAGTAAATTAACAAAGTGAATTAAATGAATGTGAACGTGATTTATATAAAAATTCAAATTTAGTTGTAAGAATGAATTAGCAATTGAATTAATGAATGAATTGAATTTAACTAATAGAATAAATTAGTAAGTAAAATATGAATTGAATGTTAATCAATCGAATGTAAGTAAATTGATATGGATTAGTGGATGCAAGTGTTAATTCATTAAAAGCTAATGAAATTGGAAATTGAAAATTCAATGAAAGCTAATGAAATATTAAACCAATTGGAAATTAGATGTATTAAACCAAACTGAATGTAAGTAAGTAAATTAATTTGGTAATGTTGGTTATACATTAGTTGTTAGATGAATGTTAATTGATTGTATAGAGAATTCATATAGAATTGAATCAATAAAATTGAAAGCTATAAATAATTGAATTCAAATTAAAAGTGAAATAAAAATAAACAGAATTGAATTTGATTTAAATTGAAAGTGAATCAACTTGAATGTGAATTAGTGAATGTAAACTAATTGAATTTAAATAAATGAATATTAGTAAAATCCAACGTTAATGAATCAAATATGATTTAAATTGAAAACCAATTCAATGAATATTAATGAGAAGTAAATTTTTGTTGACATGGTTATGGATTGATTGGATAGATATTGGTTTGTTGGATGATAGTTGTTTAATGGTTGGATTTTTTGCTTATTAAGGGCATTTGCTATATTGGCATATATAGTTGTTGTATTGGTATATGTTGTATATTGCTATTACTTTCATATTCACATGTTTCTTATTGTTATTTGAGTGTATAGTAGGTGCATATGGCGCTTGCTTCGCATTTGGAGCTCGCTTGCGCGCTATATTAGCCATATATGCTCGCTAATAATATATAAGGTACATATCTCGGATTACATATCACACTTTTATACTTTTTCCCTACGGGATGCGCCATCCTCGAAGATGAGATGTGTATTTGTGATATATATATATATATATATATATGTTGTGATCCTACTACGATCGAACCGCGCAAAGGAGACGTTGACGAATTTTTTTGAAAATTGAAGGCGTTATAAAATTTTGAAAATTGTGGAAAATTTTGGATAACCAAATTTTGATTTCGAGTTAAAAGTTAAACGATATTAGCTGTTTTGGAAAGATAACTATGAATGGATTTGAAAACTTAGTAAAGTTTTTGTAAGAAGTTTAACTTATGGAGTTAGGAAAAGTTAAAATTTTTAATTGAATTTGATATCTAGTTTGAACGATTTGTTTGAAAAGTTAATGGATTTTATGACTTTCTCTTACTTTGTAATTTCGAGGACGAAATTCTTTTAAGTAGGGAAGAATGTAATGACCAAGAATTTCATTCATTTGAATATCGTATATTTAATTGATTTTAAATATTCGTAAGTAAATTTTATAAGTTGAATAACTTATATTTCGAATATAGTGATTTAATTGGATAATTAAATTTTTGATTTAATATTTGTAATTATGTAAATAATTGCAAAATGGATTTAACGTGGATAAAAATGATTTATAAAGTTGTGTTAAATACTATGTAAATTAGAACGATGCTATGGAAATTTGAATATTTTAATATTTAATAGACGAGTAAAAATAGCCATTTTTCAAATAGTCTCGGATTTCGACGAAACTAGTTTCTTTGGATCTATAATGTTATATTAATTTAAGATTTCAATTTTCATATCAATCGAACTTACGGTTTGTCCAGGGCAAGCTAAAACGCTTAGAAATCCATTTAAGTGAATTTTAAATTTAAATATTCGATTCGAAAACCTATCTTCCAAATTCGATCGAATTGGCTCTGGATATATATTCCATTGTGTTTGGAATATGGGTAAAACATTATAAATGCTAGGCGGCACACTTCATTTGGAGTTTAGAAAATTTCCGGATGAATAATATCGTCAAATTTTCTATAAAAGGACTTGATTATTTTCATTTTACAGTAAACCCTTATCTCAAAGCCCTAGCCGCCATTATCTATTCAACTATTAGAAAATCGCCTCCTTCCTCCTTATTTTTCTTCTAATCCAGTGAGAGATAGCAAAAACATTCTACTACAATATTGTAAGGCTCGGCACGATCTTCAATATGTATGGCTACGATCTAAAATAACTTGATGGATTGACGGCAAAGGGGCCTTGAACGCCATTCGTTCAAGCATTGTTTTTGTGATATAAGGGCAGCCGAGTGTGATCGTGCTTCGGTCACTGATGGAGATCGCGAAGAGCTTTCGTTTAGTTGATCACTCATCGACGATCGAGGGTAGCTCGAAAATTTATGGATGTTCGGCCGCCGTGGGTTCTTGCGTTGGAACGAACGTGAGGAAAAAAAAAAAAATCAACGGCCTAGATCTATGGTTTGAAATTGAGCGGCCAGATTGAAGCAAGGTTATAAAAAAAGAAATTCATTATATTATTTATAATTCGTATAACCTTTAAAATATTGCAACTTTTTCATACAAGGTCCGTTACGCACGAAACGAATCGCGCTGGGTTCGTATTGACAAGTAATACATTATGAAGATGGATCGGGATTTATTTGAGCAGGTGAAAATTTTGGTTGAAATTAAACGCTCGTTTAATTTTAATTGGAATAAATCGCTATCGCGACGCCTACCGGCAATGTAATACAAGTCACTCTTTATGACTCACTGATATTTTTATGTAAGTGAGAAATAAATATTATTATGATGATTGATGATTATTTGGATGATATATGTTATATTGATTGGTATTTGGATATATTCCTGCCTATTGGAGCAAATGACCCTAGTTCCCGTGTATGAGCGGATGACCCTTTGTACGCACATCTGCCTCGAAGCAGATATTGTACAAATTTTCTAATATGTATATTTGTTACAGATGACATGTTGGAGGGATCCAACTAGGTTCCTCACCAGGATTGATTTATTTACAGATATTGATATATATGTTGTTATCATATGATATATGATGTTTTGGATGTTGTGATTGATGTATTTAGTGCTATTGCAGCATTGGGCCTATTTTGGTAAATTTAGAATGTTAAAGTGGTGATTTCGAATTTAAAAGGATTTTTAAGTGATTTGAAAATATATATTTTGAATTGTTATAAAGGAAGGAATTTATTTTAAATAAATAAATGTGATAATTTTAGGGTTATAAAAATTATGATTTTTGTAAAATATACTTAGGTATGATTTTTGAAGTTCATATAAGTTTTAATAACGATTAATAAATTATTAAAATGATAAGTTTATTTAAATTTAGATTTTGGATTTATTTTAAATGGTATATGTATAAAATTTATAAGATTGAATTTTTATAAATCGGAATAATAGATTTATAAATTGAAGTTTTTATAAAATATAAATGTGATTTATAAACATTGTTTTATAAATCCGAAATCGATTGAATTCGATAAGTTAATTATTATAGTTTATTAAAGGGATTATATCAACGATTTTGGACAGTGGATAATCCTTTAATAAAAATGCAATAGTAATAAATTTGATTAGGCATTAAATCCACGATTTTGGACAGTGGATTATCCTTAATATAAATGTGTAGAAATTTTAATTTGGTAAACGATTTATATTCACGATTTTGGACAGTGAATAATATATTAAATAAATGTTTTAAAAAGTGATATTTTAAATGGAGTACATGATTTTCGAAAGAAAATATTTTGTATAGTATTGCGGTTTGTATATCTATCTATTTTTCGAATCCCTATACTAGTACTTTTGGGTTGCCGTAACGATGTTTTACGCGACATTTGTTTTGACCCAAATAAATGTGTTTAATAAGAACATTTTCCTTAAAGAATAAAATATATACCTAATCGTGATTTAAGTATATGTAATATTTTTTCTAAATGTTTGAAATAAATGGAATTGTGAATTACTTATTAAATAAATATATGGAAATGTTTTCGGATATTAAAAAGTTGAAATGGTTTTGAGATTATATCCTTTTAAAGATAATTTGAGGTGAATATTTGGAAAGTAATTTAATTAATAAAAGATTAAATAAAAGGGCTTAGTGATTGTTATGGTGCTGAATATTTGTTTGTTTGTTTTGATAGTTAAAGAGCAGACTATCGAATTTGGCCATTTTAGTTCCTCGACTTAATGTGGGAACTATTTAGTCATACACTTAGTACGTAGTCTTCCGTGTAGGCTTTATTATCGTTTATGTTAAGGATGATGATTCGTTTAGAGCGGAGTATTATTCCAATCTATCGAGCTTCCTTCTTGGCCCGAAGGGTAGCAAGCTGAAAGTGGAAGACCTGATAAGTCTATGAGACTTAGTTTCTGTGTGAGGTTGAGAAACGCTTTTGTGTTGTTGGTACGAAGAGCCCGGGATCATATTTATCTGAAAACCACTTCGGACTAACGTATGTGCGACGATTGTACATGTTGCTTGTGATGATATTGTTATTTCGAATTTTCATAATGGGAGACTGCTTGTTGATCATTTGGGGTTAAAATCCCAATATACATCCAGTAGCAGTGGTCTCTTCATTATGAAATATCCAATGCGAGGACTATTCGCTATTAATCCTTGGGATTTCCCGACAGGATGTGGTAGGAAAGTAACTTCGGTGTCCTGTTCCTAGATAACTTGTATGGATGTTTTACTGACATTGCATTTCTATAGATTACGTACATTGGTTTTTACAAACGTACATCAGTGGTGGCGGAGAAGGCAACTTCTCTTAGCTTAACACCCTTTTTGAGATGTATGAGCTTAAGGGTTGTATTTTTATAGAAGGCAATTAGTAGTCGATGGAAATGGCCATGTAGCATTCAAAGTGATGCGATTGTGATTTGTGAAAGGTAATCGTTACCTCCGGCCTCATCAACCGAAAATGACCAAAACAGGGTTAGATGCAGCAAGGCTAAGTGGGTCGCTCCCGTTAGGGTATGGTCATCCTCTTCTAGATATATCTTTACATGCCATGACGTCGTGTATCTGATTATTGTGGTTCGTATGCTTCGAGGGCCCTCGATAAAGGTCGGTAACGACCGGATGATGACATATTCGGTACCATCTAGTTATAGAGGTAGGCCGGTCATGTGTTGGTAGAGGGCAGATGTTCTGTACCTCAGGACATCCATCAAGAGGTGTACCCATTCAGAAGGTATCCTTCTGTAACGACCCGCTATTTTGGACTATTCGCATCCGCACATGTCGGACTTGAATAATTCAAAATACCGAATTGTTAATTTAAATTTGGCAAAACTAAACATATACAGTAAATAAATAATCACAGACACATAGTAATAATATGCAGCGGAAGTAAAAGAGATAGTAGTTCATGAAGCTACTATATAAATATATAAGATACATCAGAGTTAAATAAGTTACAACAGAAGTTTCGAATACAATAGTCAAATACAAGAATCAGAATACATCACTGGAATCAACTGAATATCTGAAAGTTGGATAGATAGTCGGATCTCCAAGTGAAGCTCCAACTCCAAAGGTGAGTCTCGAAAGCTGAACCCCTCAGTCTAACCCGAGCGTAAAGCAAAACACAAAACACAAAACAATCGAGTCAGGATTAACATTCTCATATCAATAAATCCAACTCAAGTGAAATAACAATTGAAATACAAGTAGCTCAAAGGACGTTGGAATAACCATCCTCTAAGGATCCGGTTAACTATCTACTATGTAGTAATATACGCTAAATAGATAATGTCTATCAGTAATATAAATATCAAAATAGTGTTAAGGCGTTACCATTATCCCCCTTAACACATTTTATATAAGCGTTATAGTCTATACAGCACTGTAAACTCCACCGTAAACTAGTGGGATATCAGGGAGTACTCCATCGGTATAATACAAAACAAATTCGTAGTGGTCGCGTATATAGGGATACAAGTATGACAAGGCACATGAGGCAATACCCAAGGTAGTGAAACTACCATTTTCCTGATCCGGATTGGTGAAAACGCATCGCCGCAACGATCGCAACACCGCGAAACAACACTTCCAAAATTATGAAGGTGCACCAATCAATAATAAGTAATGAGTAGTTTCGAAGAAGCGTGTTCGCTCGAGGTGGCTAACCTCATTTGGCCCGGCACAGCTCCTGTTTTAGTCATTTCCAATTTGACACAAGTGTCAAGGCTATCCATTATCGTTCTCTTTCTTCAGTCACCGCGTTCATCATTCCAACCACTTCATTCTGGATCACACTCCGCGTATAGTTATTAAAGTGGTTTCCGGTTTAGACAGAGAGTATGTCCATAACCGATTCCGGTCTCTTTAATAACTTTCGTAATTATTACACCGATTGGTCGTTTAATATATTTCAAAACCAAATCAATTTCAATTTCAAGTTTAATTAACATTCGGAAACCATCATTTCATTTGTCTTTCGATATCAATTTCCATAATTTATGTTTCAAAACTTTCAAATTTCCCTTTTAAAATCCTATAATTCGATTTCAACTTTTATTTAAACAATTCAAATATTGATTCAAGTTCATATATAAATTTCATTCCGAAATCATTAAATTAATTTAATTTAACATTCAAACCAATTTAAACTCATTTGTCGATTTCCTTCAATATTCATTAAGTTAATTTATCATCCAAAACAATTCCCATTTAATTTCCAATTTATTAAATCAATTACTTACGTTCAACTTCATTGTATCAAAACATCAAATTGAATTAAATTAAATTCATCAAATCAAATTCTCTAAATTTCAAGTCTTACATCAATTCCAATAAATCTCATTTTTATTTCTTGTTAAAGAAATTCGATTTCACTTATTTATTTACTTAGTTACAAATTTCAAACAATTAATAAAGAAACTAAATTTCACATATTCGAGAAGTTCAATTTCACTTATTAACTTACTTAAATTTTTCAAAGCTTAATTAATAAAGGAAACCCAATTTCATTCATCAACGAAGTTCAAATTCACTTATTCAAAAGTTCAATTTTTTCCTTATCAAAGAATTAAATTTTATTTAATTATCAAATAATTCAATCTTATATAATTATTAAATAATTTCAAAACTTAATTATTCAATAATTTCAAACTTAAAAATTTTCAAACTAAATTATTAAATAATTTCCAACTTAATTGTTAAATAATTTCAAGCTTAATTATCAAATAATTTCAACTTAATTATTAAATAATTTTAACTTAATTCAATGAATAATTCCAAATTTATTGTCAAATAATTTATTATAAAACAACATTCTTTTAACAACTATTATGTTAATATTTTGTTTCAAATATTAAATATTAACATTTTTCTTTCATTAAATTGAAATTCCAACTTCTTTCAAAACATATTATTTATCCAAATAAAATCTTCGTTTTATTTTTAAATCAAATTGTTGACCAATCGGGTTTTTTATTTAATTCTCTATCCTAGGTCAAGTTCATTTGGGTATTTATCATTTCAACCCGATTCCATTTCAATACAAAAATCAAAACATAACAAAGGAAACTTGCAGTGTGATAACTGGGATGGTGTCAATGTAAATAAACAACCAATAGCAAACATCAATATCAATCCAATAATTAATTCAAATAATTCCGAAATAATCGTATTAATTCACATTGTTGTTTGTGCAAATTAATATAATTATTTCTAGAATCTACACTATCATTTCATGTAGATTAAAGAGTATTACACTATTATTTCTGCGGTTCTACACTTGACATTTTATTATTCGATTTCATACCATAAATTCAAATGGTTCAAGGGTAATTAACTATTTGCTACGTCAAATAATTAAACATTTAAGGGGTCATATTATACAAATTTAACTAATCAAATTCAACACATATGTCGATTTAAATTTTTAACTACCCTACGTCAAATTCAATTTGCATAATATTTATCACTTTAAACATTACAATTTAACATCCAATATAAACAACAAACAATTAATCAATTATCAATCAAACGGAATTATTATCATGTAAACAACAGATAATGGTGTCAGATGTCAAAGGTGAACTGATACATAAATAACAATGCAATAAATAACAGCTGCATATTTCAATTGTCGTTTCAATTGAAATCAAATTTAATAAATAAAGGAATATTAATCGTAAGTGATTGCTCACCTTTCGAGGTTAGAGATGAATGAGAAAGAGATGAGTTGCGGGTTCAAGCACGAATTTCAAAATGAAGCAAGATTTGCACGAATTTGCCGGTCACAACTGATAAATAAGAATTTATGAACTGAATCAGAATTAGTTTGGTGTAGACAACAAATTTTATTATCATTATGAAATCGATTTTTTTTCGTATATTGTTTCCAGCTTGAAAGTACAATACAACCTAGCCAATATATATATCACATATAGACTCAATTATCAACATGTACATCTTCACTATATGCTTGTTCTGCCAATATATGTACAACGTGCATTATTTTAAATTGACAAAGCCTAACAGCCAATATAACACAACTATATAAAAAAACATAATACTTAGTAAACTTGTATACTCACATATACGTACTGTTATATAACTAAAGTATGCAGACCAATACAATTTCAACTTATACTCATATCATAAACAAAAGGAACCAAGATATATTCACACTCTATTTACCACAAATGCAGACAGACTAGTGTATTTTAAATAATATATAAATATCTGCAGACCTAAATACGAAATATATGCAGGCTGCCCATATTTTATATGATATATGTGTAAAAATAGATCGGCATGCAACCTAGAACATACTCTTATTTTTATACTAAAAAAAAAATCAGCTCCTTACATATCCATTTAACTGTGCTAAGATTCGAAAACCAATATATATATATAAATAACCAATATAATATTCGTAAAAGAACATATACCCAAACTGATACTTTGTAAACTTTTATACACTACACTTGTTAAAATCCAAGTAATATTTTTTTAAATTGCTGTAAGTGTATGTCATGTCAATCCTTATGTAGCACTTTGAAAGCACATATATAAACACAAAAAGCTAATTGGCTGTAGCCTAATATATACCATAAAATCAAAAAAAAATATCAAAAAAAAAAAACACTTTCGGCATAAGTTTGTAAATATACGGCAACATAAGTTTATTTGTGCAAAATCCACCTTCTCTAACCTAGATAGTTGCATCCCTGACATAGCATGTTAGGTTGGAAATTTTGTACACTATGATGATATAGATATTCAAAGCTGCTGTACATGAGCATGGTTTGAGGTGTTAGTACTATGGCAGTAGCTAGTTATAAATATAAACCTGTAAACAACATATATTCCCTTAAGCCTAGTTGTGAAACTGGTATAGTATAAATACTTCACTGACTTCCCAGAACTACCTTGAAACAGTTGAAACCAAATTTTATATTTATAAACTAACAAAATTAAACTACATAATACTTCATATATAGACCAACATACAAAACTTAGCATACAATATACTCATTACTGATATATATATATATATACATATATATATATATTGGACTTACATTATATAAAAAATATGCAGTAGTATATTCAAGTAGACTAATATGCATGACTTATATATAATAACTTAGTTTACTATATATGACTAACAAATCACAACACCAATATAAACACATTGCTTACTATTTTTTTTAAAGCCATAGCCGTGCTTGGCTATAAAGGAAGAGGCGGAGCAATGCTTCGGTGATGGCAGCAAGGAGCCCGGAGGAGGATGGGACAAGTCAATGGTTGATGCATCGTTCAAGGCGGAGGGTGGGTCGGATCGGAGCTTAGGGTTGTCGCCTGTGCTCGAGCGGAGATTGAGGAGAGGGGCGACACGTCTGCACTTTGTCGTAGAGGCGATGGTGTGCAGCGGTGCACGACTGCTGCGAGCTTGGCTCGGTAAGGGCTGCCATGGAAAGATGAGGTGGAGATGAAGACGTGGGCCGTCGGGACGTGGAAGAAAGTGTAGAAGCGAGACTGCTGTGGTCAGTAATGTTTGTGGTGGAGGTGGCTAGGAGAACGTGAGAAGGGGATGGCCAAAATTTGTGATGGAGAAGAAGTTAGCTATGATATACAGCAAAAGATGCAGAGGGCAAAATAAATGGAATTGGAGGAAGTGAATGAAATTGGAAAATGCGGAGACATGTGAAATAAATGAGAATGACAATGGAATTGCAAACGCACCAATATTTATTTGAAACAAGTCGAAAGAAAATGTCAAACATTGGTTTTTGAAAATAATAAATGATAGTGTCTATTGGTTTACACGGTGGGATTTTAGAAAGTCACAAAAACAAAAAGGCACAAACCGGTACCGATACGGTTCGACGTTTTACTGATTTTGTGGCGTTGCAGACCCCAAAATATAGAAACAAATATACCGTGGAGATCAGCACGACGAGACGATCAAAACGGCATATGGATATCAGCGGTACAATTGAATTATAAAAATTCGAAATTTTCTACTAGCGGAAAATGCAAGAAAAACGCAGGAAAATAAGATCGACGGAGCTAAAGAAGTCCGAAATTAGAAAAATGACAAACTGACATCTTGCTCAGAAGATGATTTAGAAATTTCTATGTAAAAATATTTAGGTTTCGAAAATGTTTTATTTTGATCGCTTTTTAACTGATTAAATTGAAGTAATTTTACACACGAAATAAATTTTCATATTTTCAGACGAAAATTTACCAGTTGCTATATTTTGCTGGACGCATTCCAAATATCAAATTTATATTTCAAAATTTTATTTTATTTTTATTAAATTTCACACAAGTTCAGTTAATTAAATTAATTTAAAACCGTTAAAATATCCGGGTTGTTACACTCTCCCCCACTCAAAACTTTTCATCCTCAAAAAGGAAAGAGGTAGGAGAATAGAAACAACCAGAAGGAAATAGATTGAAATACAAAGTAAACAATTAGTTCAAACTGTATAAATTTCAATTTAAATAAATTTATATTCAACAATTTGTTTTAAAATCAAGGTTTTCTTCAAATTGACTTGATTTCACATTCATTAATGTTAGATACAAAAGGTTTCTTTCAAAACGAAATTCAATTTTAAACTCAATTAATTCAAGATGCTACCTTAAGTTGATTTAATTCAATTTATTAACTTTCAAAACAAAATTTTACTTTATTAGTCACATTTATTATTAAATTAACTTATTATTCTTTTTATCTCTAGAAACATTTTATATGAAAAAATTATTAAGTGTATAACATTTATTATACGCACTCAAATTTTATTTATAAGGCATTTTATATTGTATACTATCCAATTACATAGTTAACCTTTGAGCAATTTAGGTAAGTTATGTTGAATGCAATCGAGTATTATACAAGTAAATTTGTAATTCAATTCTCTCAAATTTAAATATTAATTCAAAATTTGATTTCATTTATAATCGAAATCATCTTTTACCCAAATTTTAAGAATTTAAATTTTCGATTAACTTCAAACAATTTAGAGATAATTATTATGTACTATATATATCAAATCAAATTAAATTTAAATTAATATACCTATATATATATATATATGAATCAAATCATACTTAAGAAATTTAAATCGATTTAATTTCCAAACAAAACTGTAGCAAAGCTACGAATTGGTCTCTCCACTTCGAAACTCGGAAATGAATGTCGATGATGCGGCCGTCATCACTGAAATTATTTCCCAGCGACAAAAGAGAAGAGCACTGATTTTAAAATTTTAAATTCTTCGAAATGATTTCAATTTGAAAATATTTTAAAACTATAAACTTTAAAATTTTCGAATCAAAGTTGAAATCGCCGGAAATTAAATTCTTAATTCTTGATTTAAATTCATTACAAACTCCAAATCAAATTATAACCAAATTTTATAAATTCATTTATTTCTATTATGAAATAGTAAATGATTTATAAAGCAATAAATGAAAATTAAAATTTAACCTTTCAAACAACAGATTCATTAACATTTTAATTTTAGAAAAACATAGACTTATATATAATATAATCATACAAAACTATTTTATTTACCAAATTTGAAAATAATATTGTGTCAGTTTGCTCTGTTAAAGTGTTTTGGAAATCCTATCGATAGCGTTGATCAGACGAATCGATCGAAAACCCAAATCAACATCAACAACTCAAACAACACAATATATAAAACATTTTAGTATAAACACAAATACACTCCTTCTCTCGGCGATACAAGGATTGGTTTCAAAATACGTATAGAGATTCAAATTTGATGGAAATCAAATCAAAGATAATTTTGATTCAATAATAAGTTCGAACAGAAGATAAGATAATTCAATTAACAAAATCGGGAGATGGATAAGCTTATTTAATTCACGGGCAACCTTAACCGGGTCGACCGTAATTTCAGGAATAAGATCGATGCTGAATTCCGAGGTAAATCAACATTCGATCTCAAGAGATGGAATTCAGGTATAGCAGGAATAGATAGCATCTTAAACCGAGGATACAGAAATCTTTGGTAAATTGATGTCTACTGTAAAGGAGTTTTATCCATTCACAAATAATTCGAAGATTGGCAAGACCGCCGATTCATTATAAAGGTTATTCGAAGTAGAGTTATGGGATACTCCAGAATTGAAAGAAGACGAATAGTGAGGGACACAGATGAATTCCGAAACCGTGGGACGTTCTGAAAATCCAAAGGAATCGAGTCAAAAGGAAGAGGTTGAAACTCGAATGAGAGTGATTCTGTAATTACATTTACCCTATATGCTAAGTTTTGCCTAGAGCTACCAAAGCTCTGATACCAACTGTAACGACCCGCTATTTTGGACTATTCACATCCGCACATGTCGGACTTGAATAATTCAAAATACCGAATTGTTAATTTAAATTTGGCAAAACTGAACATATACAGTAAATAAATAATCACAGAATCACAGACACAGAGTAATAATATGCAGCGGAAGTAAAAGAGATAGTAGTTCATGAAGCTACTATATAAATATATAAGATATATCAGAGTTAAATAAGTTACAACAAAAGTTTCAAATACGATAGTCAAATACAAGAATCAGAATACATCACTGGAATCAACTGAATATCTGAAAGCTGGATAGATAGCCAGATCTCCAAGCGAAGCTCCAACTCCAAAGGTGAGTCTCGAAAGCTGAACTCCTCAGTCTGACCCGAGCGTAAAGCAAAACACAAAACACTCGAGTCAGGATTAATATTCTCATATCAATAAATCCAACTCAAGTGAAATAACAATTGAAATACAAGTAACTCAAAGGACGTTGGAATAACCATCCTCTAAGGATTGTTAAACTATCTACTATGTAGTAAGATACGCTAAATAGATAATGTCTATCAGTAATATAATTATCAAAATAGTGTTAAGGCGTTACCATTATCCCCCTTAACACATTTTATACAAGCTTTATAGTCTATACAACACTGTAAACTCCACCATAAACTAGTGGGATATCAGGGAGTACTCCATAGGTATAACACAAAACAAATTCATAGTGGTTGCGTATATAGGGATACAAGTATGACAAGGCACATGAGGCAATACCCACGGTAGTGAAACTACCGTTTGCCAGATCCGGACTGGTAAAAACACATCGCCGCAACGATCGCAACACCGTGTAACAACACTCCCAAAATTACGAAGGTGCACCAATCAATAACAAGTAATGAGTAGTTTCGAAGAAGTGTGTTCGCTCGAGGTGGCCAACCCCATTTGGCCGGCACGGCTCCTGTTTTAGTCATTTCCAATTTGACACAAGTGTCAAGGCTATCCATTATCGTTCTCTTTCTTCATTCATCGCGTACATCATTCCAACCACTTCATTCTGGATCACACTCCGCGTATAGTTATTAAAGTGGTTTCCGGTTTAGATAGAGAGTATGTCCATAACCGATTCCGGTCTCTTTAATAACTTTCGTAATTATTACACCTATTGGTCGTTTCATATATTTCAAAACCAAATCAATTTCAATTTCAATTAACATTCGAAAACCATCATTTCATTTGTATTTCGATCTCAATTTCCACAATTTATGTTTCAAAACTTTCAAATTTCCCTTTTAAAATCTTATAATTCGATTTTAACTTTTATTTAAACAATTCAAATATTGATTCAAGTTCATATATAAATTTCATTCCAATTCATTAAATTAATTTAATTTAACATTCAAACCAATTTAAACTCATTTATGATTTCCTTCAATATTCATTAAGTTAATTTATCATCCAAAACAATTTCCATTTAATTTCCAATTTATTAAATCAATTACTTACGTTCAACTTCATTATATCAAAACTTCAAATTGAATTAAATTAAATTCATCAAATCAAATTCTCTAAATTTCAAGTCTTACATTAATTCCAATAAATCACATTTTTATTTCTTGTTAAAGAAATTCGATTTCACTTATTTATTTACTTAGTTACAAATTTCAAACAATTAATAAAGAAACTAAATTTCACATATTCAAGAAGTTTAATTTCACTTATTAACTTACTTAAATTTTCCAAAGCTTAATTAATAAAGGAAACCCAATTTCATTCATCAACGAAGTTTAAATTCACTTATTCAAAAGTTCAATTTTTTTCTTATCAAAGAATTCAATTTTATTTAATTATCAAATAATTCAACCTTATATAATTATTAAATAATTTCAAAACTTAATTATTCAATAATTTCAAACTTAAAAATTTTCAAACTAAATTATTAAATAATTTCCAACTTAATTGTTAAATAATCAAGCTTAATTATCAAATAATTTCAACTTAATTATTAAATAATTTTAACTTAATCCAATGAATAATTCCAAATTTATTGTCAAATAATTTATTATAAAACAACATTCTTTTAACAACTATTATGTTAATATTTTGTTTCAAATATTAAATATTAACATTTTTCTTTCATTATATTCAAATTCCAACTTCTTTCAAAACTTATTATTTATCCAAATAAAATCTTCATTTTATTTTTAAATCAAATAATTGACCATTCGGGTTTTTTATTTAATTCTCAATCCTCGGTCAAGTTCATTTGGGTATTTATCATTTCACCCGATTCCATTTCAATACAAAAATCAAAACATAACAAAGGGAACTTGCAGTGTGATAACTGGGATGGTGTCAATGTAAATAAACAACCAATGGCAAACATCAATATTAATATAATAATTAATTCAAATAATCCTGAAATAATCGTATTAATTCACATTGTTGTTTGTGCAAATTAATATAATTATTTCTACAATCTACACTATCATTTCATGTAGATTAAAGATTATTACACCATTATTTATGTGGTTTTACAGTTGACATTTTATTATTCGATTTCATACCATAAATTCAAATGGTTCAAGGGTAATTAACTATTTGCTACGTCAAATAATTAAACATTTAAGGGGTCATATTATACAAATTTAACTAATCAAATTCAACACATATGTCGATTTAAATTTTTAACTACCCTACGTCAAATTCAATTTGCATAATATTTATCACTTTATAAATTACAATTTAACATCCAATATAAACAACAAACAATCAATCAATTATCAATCAAACGGAATTATCATCGTGTAAACAACAGATAATGGTGTCAGATGTCAAAGGTGAACTGATACATAAATAACAATGCAATAAATAACAGCAGCATATTTCAATTGTCGTTTCAATTGAAATCAAATTTAATAAATAAAATAATATTAATCGTAAGTGATTGCTCACCATTCGAGGTTAGAGATGAATGAGAAAGAGATGAGTTGCGGGTCCAAGCACGAATTTCAAAATGAAGCAAGATTTCCACGAATTTGCCGTTCACAGCTGATAAATAAGAATTTATGAACTGAATCCGAATTAGTTTGGTGTAGACAACAAATTTTATTATCATTATGAAATCGATTTTTTTCCGTATACTGTTTCCAGGTTGAAAGTACAATACAACCTAGCCAACATATATATATATATATATATATATATCACATATAGACTCAATTATCAACATGTACATCTTCACTATATGCGTGTTCTGCCAATATATGTACAGCATGCATTATTTTAAACCGACAAAGCCTAACATCCAATATAGCACAACTATATAAAAAAACATAATACTTAGTAAACTTGTATACTCACATATACATACTGTTATATAACTAAAGTATGCAGACCAATACAATTTCAACTTATGCTCACATCATAAACAAAAGGAACCAAGATATATTCAAACTCTATTTACCACAAATACAGACATACTAGTGTATTTTAAATAATATATAAATATATGCAGACCTAAATACGAAATATATGCAGACTGCCCATATTTTATATGATATATGTGCAAAAATAGGTCGGCATGCGACCTAGAACATACTCTTATTATTATATAAAAAAAAATCAGCTCCTTACATATCCATTTTACCGTGCTAAGATTCAAAAACCAATATATATATAAATAACCAATATAATATTCGTAAAAGAACATATACCCAAACTGATACTTTGTAAACTTTTATACACTACACTTATTAAAATCCAAGTAATTTTTTTTAAAATTTTTGTAAGTGTATGTCACGTCAATCCTTATGCAGCACTTTGAAAGCACATATATAAACACAAATAACTAATTGGCTGTAGCCTAATATATACCATAAAATCAAAAAAAAAAAAATTCAAAAAAAAACTTTCGGCATAAGTTTGTAAATATACAGCAACATAAGTTTATTTGTGCAAAATCCACCTTCTCTAACCTAGATAGTTGCGTCCCTGACATAGCATGTTAGGTTGGAAATTTTGTACACAATGACGATATAGATATTCAAAGCTGCTGTACGTGAGCATGGTTTGAGGTGTTAGTACTATGGCAGTAGCTAGTTATAAATATAAACCAGTAAACAACATATATTCCCTCAAGCCTAAAGTTGTGAAACCGGTATACTATAAATACTTCACTGACTTCCCAGAACAAAACTACCTTGAAACAGTTGAAACCAAATTTTATTATAAACTAACAAAATTAAACTACATAATACTGCATATATAGACCAACATACAAAACTTAGCATACAATATACTCATTACTGATATATATATATATATATATATATATATATATATATATATATATATATATTGGACTTATATTATATAATAAAATATGCAGTAGTATATTCAAGTAGACTAATATGCATGACTTATATATAATAACTTAGTTTACTATATATGACAAACAAATCACAACACCAATATAAACACATTGCTTACTTTTTTTTAAAGCCATAGACGTGCTTGGCCATAAAGGAAGAGGCAGAGCAATGCTTTGGTGATGGCAGCAAGGTGCCAGGCGGAGGATGAGACAAGTCAATGGTTGATGCGTCGTTCAAGGCGGAGAGGCGGGTCGGATCGGAGCTTAGGGTTGTCGCCTGTGCTCGGGCGGAGATTGAGGAGAGGGGCGACACGTCTGCACTTTGTCGTAGAGACGATAGTGTGCAGCGGTGCACGGCTGCTGCGAGCTTGGCTCAGCAAGGGCTGCCATGGAAAGATGAGGTGGAGATGAAGACGTGGGCCGTCGGGACGTGGAAGAGAGTGTAGAAGCGAGACTGCTATGGTCAGTAATGTTTGTGGTGGAGGTGGCTAGGAGAACGTGAGTAGGGATGGTCAAAATTTGTGATGGAGGAGAAGTTAGCTCTGATGTACAGCAAAAGACATAGTGGGCAAAATAAATGGAATTGGAGGAAGCGAATGAAATTGGAAAATGCGGAGACATGTGAAATAAATGAGAATGACAATGGAATTGCAAACGCACCAATATTTATTTGAAACCAGTCAAAAGAAAATGTCAAACATTGATTTTTGAAAATAATAAATGATAGTGTCCATTGGTTTACACGGTAGGATTTTAGAAAGTCACAAAAACAAAAAGGCACAAACCGGTACCGATACGGTTCGACGTTTTACTGATTTTGTGGCGTTGCAGACCCCGAAATATAGAAACAAATATACCGCGGAGATCAGCACGACGAGACGATCAAAACGGCATATGGATATCAGCGGTACGATAGAATTATAAAAATTCGAAATTTTCTACCGGCGGAAAATGCAAGAAAAACGCAGGAAAATAAGATCGACGGAGCTAAAGAAGTCCGAATTTGGAAAAAGAAAAAACTGATATCTTGCTCAGAAGATGATTTAGAATTTTTCTATGTAAAAATATTTAGGTTTCGAAAACGTTTTATTTTCATCGCTTTTTAACTGATTAAATTGAAGTAATTTTACACACGAAATAAACTTTCATATTTTCAGACGAAAATTTACCAATAACTATATTTTACTGGATGCATTCCAAATATCAAATTTATATTTCAAAATTTTATTTTATTTTTTTATTAAACTTCGCACAAATTCAGTTAATTAAATTAATTTAAAACCGTTAAAATATCCGGGTTGTTACACCTTCACCTAGTCATTTGTACGGAAATCCAAATTCCACTAAGTACTTGCCATTTTGATTGTACTACCCAATTGGGGTATATGCTGGAATTTAATCAATGTGAAAATTTCGGCTATGATTAATATTATTTTTATATTAGACACTAGTATAATATCAGATGATTTGATATAAAATGTTTTAGTTATCGTAAGGTAAAAACATGTCCGTGTTTATGTGTGGACTTGTCTTACGAGATACTTATTTTGGATAAAGGAAAAGTTTGGTAATTTCATAAATTCATTTGAGTGTGTTTCCCACGCTGGTTTACCAGACTAATCTGGCCATTCTTCCTTTTTAATGCTCAGGTCAGACCGAGTTATTTACAGGTCCAGATTTGGGGCTCTTGGAGCTTCAACAAGTGAGCTGGAGATCTCCATTCCGTATACACGTATTAATTTTTATTATTGATTATCCGTTGTATTGCGTTATTGTTGTATATTATCGGCAATTGTGCGGACATGTTATTATAACTGTCTAGGCTGATAATTTTTGATTGATTTTTGTACTCTGATTGATGTACGTATGTACACTTTCTGTTTGTAAAGTACATTGATATGATATTATATGTTTTCCGCTGCGATATGAGATTCTGTATTGTTCTGTTTGGTTCTATCTTCTCTCTTTCTTCTCTTCTCTTCTTATCTCTTCTTTTCTTTCTCTTGACTTTCCATCGGTCTATGCTTTTTGGGTCGGACATGTGTGGTTTATTGTCGATTCAGAGGGTATGGATTTGCGAGTCGTCATAGTTGGTATCAGAGCTTAGATTCCGTATATTCCTAAGCTTTGATGTATACTCAGTATATATAGGGACAGTAGCACCCTAGATTGAGTTTGAGTGTATTATATGTATATGAGCACGTATTTGTTAGTGATATAAGATGTTTTATATTGTGTTTACTTATCCGCTAATTTGTTTGTGAATTCTGGTTGGTGAGTGGGATGTCATGTTATCGATAATGATTTCCACATACTTAAACGAGGCAAGTCGACATAGTATCATTTTAAATTTGGTAAATGAAATAATTTTTCCTCGATTATATTTTTATATATAAAGGAAATAATTTTTCAAAAAATATTAACGCGTATATAATTAATTGTATGGTTGTTTGAAAATGTAAATATATATATATAAATTAATAAAAGGTTGTTTAAATAATCTAAATGAAAATAATAACAACTGTAAAAGAATGAAATTATATAAGCAAATGAATTATATAGTATGGAATTATAATTAATATGATTTATAATTGTGAAATAATCTTATATATAAGAAACGAAACGATTTGAGTTACAAATAAAAATGAAATTAAACTAAGAATTTGAAAATTTGAATCCCGTTGATTTTGAAAGTTATTTTTCAAAGTTAAAGATGTTATACTATTATAAATCTAAATAAGATAAAAGAATTTGGAACGGATCTTATATAAGTGAAGTGAATAGTGAAATTATATAAGTAAAAAGATTTATAAATATGATTTATAAATAAAAGAATTTCTTGTTAAAGAATATAAAGCGTTGAATTCACTATCATTGCAGGGAAATAATAAGGGTGATGGCTGCAACATCATTAATATCATTTTCGAGTTTCTATATGATTGATTTGCTACCATAGTAAATTGAAAATTTAAGTTTTGTTGTGATAAACAAATTTGAATTTAAAATCGAAGTTAAAATTGATAAGTATAATTAAAATGAATTTGGATTTATAATATGAAATAAAATTTTAACTTTGGTTAAGTTGACATAAATTTGAATTAGCACAATAAATTTGTGATTTGAAATTTAACTAAAGTAAAGTTAAATAATTTGAACTAGATTAGATGAGTTATTGAAATTTAAATTAAACTTAAGTGGTAAGTGATTATATAATATGAATTTGGAAGTTTAAATGAGTTGTATACCTTATAAAGTGAGAAAAGGTAAGTAAAACCAATTGTTAAAATGGTTAAACAATTTTGTTAAGCAAACCAAAATCTGAATTTGAATAGTGATATGAATTTGACTTAAGTAAGGGTTAAACAAGATAGAATTTGAATTAAATTAGTAGTGAACTTAAGTTGTATAGTGAAAGTAAATGTAAATGAAGATGAAATGAAATATAACTTAGGTGATGTTGAATGAAGTTGATTTTAGTATCGAAGTATATTAATAAGTGAATTAAATGAATGTGAACTTGAGTTATATAAAAATTCAACATTAGTTGTAAGAATGAATTAGCAATTGAATTATGAATGAATTGAATTTAGCTAATGGAATAGATTAGTAAGTAAAATATGAATTGAATGTTAATCAATCGAATGTAAGTAAACTGATATGGGTTAGTGGATGCAAGTGTTAATTCATTAAAAGCTAATGAAATTGGAAATTGAAAATTAAATGAAAGCTAATCAAATATTAAACCAATTGGAAATTGAAAATTGAATGAAAGCTAATCAAATATTAAACCAATTGGAAATTAGACGCGTTAAACTAAATTGAATGTAAGTAAAGTAAATTAATTTGGTAATGTTGGTTATACATTGGTTGTTAGATGAATGTTAATTGATTGTATAGAAAATTCATATAGAATTGAATCAATGAAATTGAAAACTATAAATAATTGAATTCAAATTGAAAGATAAGTAAGAATAAATAGAATTGAATTTGATTTAAATTGAAAGTGAATCGACTTGAATGTGAATTAGTGAACGTGAACTAATTGAATTCAAATAATGAATATTAGTAAAATCCAATGTTAATGAATCAAATATGATTTAAATTGAAAACCAATTCAATGAATATTAATGAGAAGTGAATTATATTTATATGGTTATGGATTGATTGGTTAGATATTGGTTTGTTGGATAATAGTTATTTGATGGTTGGATTTGTTGCTTATTAGTGGCATTTGCAGTAGTGGCATATATCATTGTTGTAAGTGTATATGTTGTATATTGATATTACTTTCACATATACATGTTTCTCATTATTTGTTGAGTGTATAGTAGGTGCATATGGCGCTTGCTTTGCATTTGGATCTCGCTTTTGTGTTATATTAGCCGTATATGCTCGCTAATAATATATAAGGTACATATCCCAGATTACATATCGTGCTTTTATACTTTGTTCCCTACAGGATGCCTCATCCTCGAAGATGAGATGTATATTTGTGATATATATATGTATATATATACATGTTGTGATCTTACTACATTCGAACCGCATAAAGGAGACGCTGACGAATTTTTTCGAAAACTGAAGGCGTTAGATATTTTTTGGGAATTTTGGAAAATTTTGATTTCGAGTTAAAAGTTAAACGATGTTTGTTTTTTTGGAAAGATAATTATGAATGGATTTGAAAACATAGTAAAGTTTTTATAAGAAGTTTAACTAATGGAGTTTGGAAAAGTTAAAATGTTTAATTCTATCTAGTTTGAACGATTTGTTTTGAAAAGTTAATGGATTTTGTGACTTTTTCTTACTTTTTAATTTCGAGGACGAAATTCTTTTAAGTAGGAAAGAATGTATTGACTTAGAATTTTGGTCCTTTAAATTCGTATATTTAATTGATTTTAAATATTCATAAGTAAATTTTATAAGTTGAATAACTTATATTTCGAATATAGTGATTTAATTAGATAATTAAATTTTTGATTTAGTATTTGTAATTATGTAAATAATTACAAAATGTATTTAATGTGAATAAAAATGATATATAAAGTTGTGTTAAATTCTATCTAAATTAGAATGATGTTATAGAAATTTTAAAATTAAATTGAAAGTTAAATTACAAAAATTGAATATTTTAATATTTAATTGACGAGTAAAAATAGCCATTTTTCAAACAGTCTCGGATTTCGACGAAACTAGTTTCATTGGATCTATAACGTTATATTATTGTAAGATTTCAAATTTCGTATCAATCGGACCTACGGTTTGTCTAGGGCAAGCTAAAACGCTTAGAAATTCATTTAAGTGAATTTTGAATTTAAATAATCGATTCGAAGACCTATCTTCCAAATTCGATCGGATTGGCTTTCGACATATATTCCACCGTGTTTCGAATATGGGTAAAACATTATAAACGCTAGGCGGCACACTTCGTTTGGATTTTGAAAAATTTACGGATGAATAGTATCGTCAAATTTTCTATAAAATGACTTGATTATTTTCATTTTACACTAAACCCTAATATCAAATCCCTAGCCGCCATTATCTATTCAACGGCCAGAAAATCGCCTCCTTTCTCCTCGTTTTTCTTCTAATCCAGTGAGAGATAGCAAAAACTTTCTATTACAATATTGTAAGGCTCGGCAAGATCTTCAATATGAACGGCTACGATCGAAAATAACTTGATGGATTGACGGCAAAGGGGCCTTGAACGCTATTCGTTCAAGCATGGTTTTCGAGATATAAGGACAACCAAGTGTGACCGTGCTTCGGCCACTGATGAGATCGTGACGAGCTTTCGTCTGAAGGTGGTTGATCACCTTATCGACGAATGAGGGAAGCTCGAAAATTTATGGATGTTCGACGGCCGTGGTTTCTTGTGTTCGAACGAACTTGAGGTAGAAACGAAAATCAATGGCCTAGATCTAGGGTCTGAAACTGAACGGCCATATTGAAGCAAGGTTGTAAAAAAAATTGATTATATTATTTATAATTCTATAATCTTTAAAATATTGTAATTCATACGAGGTCCATTTCGCACGAAACGAATCGCGTTGGGTTCGCATTGATGAGCACTACATTATGGAGCTGGATTGGAATTTATTTAAGCTATTGAAAATTTTGGTTGAAATTAAACGCTCATTTAATTTTAATCGGAATAAATCGTTATCGCGACGACTATCGGCGATGTGAATACAACTCACTCTTTCTAACTCATTGATATTTTTATATAGGTGAGAAATAAATATTATTTATGATGACTGATGATTTTTTGCATGATATATGATATATTGATTGGTATTTGGATATATTCCTGCCTATTGGAGCATATGACCCAATACGTTCCCATGTATGAGCGGATGACCCTTTGTACGTGCGTCTGCCTCAAAGCGGATATTATACATATTTTCTAATATGTATATTTATTGCAGGTGATGGGTTGGAGGGATCCAACTGGATTCCTCACCAGTATTTATTTGTTTAAAGATATTGATATATATGCTGTTATCATATGATATATGATGTTTTGGATGGTGTGATGATGTATTTAGTGCTATTGCAGCATTGGGCCTATTTTTGGTAATTGTAGAATGTCAAAGTGGTGATTTCGAATTTAAAAGGATTTTTGAGTGATTTGAAAATATATATTTTGCATTGTTATAAAGGAAGGAATTTATTTTAAATAAATAAATGTGATAATTTTTGGGTTATAAAAATTATGATTTTTGTGATATATACTTAAGTATGATTTTTGAACTTTATAATAGTTTTAATAACGATTTATAAATTATTAAAATGATAAGTTTATTTAAATTGAGATTTTGGATTTATTTCAAATGGTACATGTATAAGTTTTATAAAATTGACTTTTTATAAATCAGAGTAATAGATTTATAAATTGAAGTTTTTGTAAAATATAAATGTGATTTATAAACATTGTTTTATAAATCCGAAATCGATTGAATTTGATAAGTCAATTATTACAGTTTATTAAAGGGATTTTATCCACGATTTGGGACAGTGGATAATCCTTTAATAAAAGTGCAATAGTAATAAATTTGATTAGGCATTAAATCCACAATTTTGGATAGTGGATTGTCCTTAATATAAATGTGTAGAAATATTAAATTTGGTAAACAATTTATATTCACGGTTTTGAACAGTGAATAATATATTAAATAAATGTTTTAAAAAGTGATATTTTAAATGGAGTAAATGGTTTTTGAAAGAAAATGTTCTGTATAGTATTGGGGATTATATATCTATCTTATTTTCGAATCCCTATACTAGTGATTTTGGGTTGTCGTAACGATGTTTTACGCAACATTCATTTTGACCAAAATAAATGTGTTTAATAAGAACGTATTCCTTCAAGAATAAAACATACACTTAATCATGATTTAAGTATATGTAATATTTTCTAAATGTTGAAAATAAATGGAATTGTGAATTATTTATTATTAAATAAGTATATGGAAATGTTTTCCAATATTGAAAATTTGAAATGGTTTTGGGATTATATATTTTTAAAGATAATTTGAAGTGAATATTTGGCAAATTATTTAATTAATAAAAGATTAAATAAAAAAACCCTAGTGATTGTTATAGTGCTGAATATTTGTTTGTTCATTTTGATAGTTAAAGTGCCGACTATCAAATTTTGCCATTTTAGTTCCTCGACTTAATGTGGGAACTATTTAGTCGTACACTTAGTACGCAGCTTTCTGTGTAGGCTTGATTATCGTTTGTGTTGAGGATGATGATTTGTTTAGTGCGGAGTATTACTCCAATCTATCAAGCTTTCTTCTTGGCCTAAAGGATAACAAGTTGAAAGTGGGAGATGTGATAGGTCTATGAGACTTATTTTCTATGTGAGGTTGAGAAACGCTTTTGCGTTGTTGTTGCAAAGAGACCGGGATCTGATTTATTTGAAAACCACTTCGGACCAATGTATATGCGACGATTATGCAGGTTGCGTGTGACGATATTGTTATTTCAAATTATAATGGGAGACTGCTTGTTGATCATTTAGGGTTAAAATCCCAATATACATCCAGTAGCAGTGGTCTCTTTATTATGAAATATCCAATGCGAGGATTATTCGTTACTAATCTTAGGGATTTCCCGACAGAATATGGTAGGAATGCACCTTCGGTTTGTTTTGTTCCTGGATAACTTGTATGGATGTTTGTCTGACATTGCATTTCTACAGACTGTGTACATTGGCTTTTAAAAATGTACATCAGTGGTGGCGGAGAAGGAAACTTCTTTTAGCTTAACACCCTCTTCGAGACGTATGAGCTTAAGGGTTGCATTTTTGTGAAAGGCAATTAGTAGTCGATGGAAATGGCTGTGTGGCATTCAAAGTGATGTGATTGTGATTTGTGAAAGGTAATCGTTACCTCCGGCCTCATCAACCAGAAATTGACCAAAACAGGGTTAGATGCAGCAAGGCTAAGTGGGTCGCTCCCATTAGGGTATGATCATCCTCTTCTAGATATATCTTTACACGCTATGACGTCGTGTATCTGATTATTGTGGTTTGTATGCTTCGAGGGCCCTCGGTAAAGGTCAGTAACGACCGGAGGATGACATATTCAGTACCATCTAGTTATAGAGGTCGGTCGGTCTTGTGTTGGTAGAGCAGATCTTCCGTGCCTCGTGACATCCATCTAGAGGTGTATGCATTCGAAAGGTAGTCCCTTCGCCTGGTCATTTATATAGAAATCCAAACACCACTATGTTCTTGCCATCTTGATTGTATTACCCAATTGGGCTATATTCTAAAATTTAATCAATGTAACAATTTCGGCTATGATTAATATTATTTGTATACTAGACACTAGTATAATATCAGATGATTTGATATAAGATGTTTTAGTTATCGTAAGGTAAAAACATGTCCATGTTTATGTGTGGACTTGTCTTACGAGATACTTTTGTTTTGATAAAGGAAAAGATTGGTAATTTAATAAATTCACTTGAGTGTGTGTAAAGCCCCGCCTTTCAGTACGCTTTAAATCTAAGATAAACCACACACGTCAGACTTAAACCATACAGAAGTGTGGATTGTTATGTGGTAAATAAGAAAAAGAAGGAAGAAATAAAACCAAACAGAATCTTGCAACGGAACGATAAAATATAATGATCAAATATATAGTTCATGAAGATGTTTTACAAAATATTCAATTATACTTATACAATACATATCAGAGTTACACATACCATAGAATGATAATTAATGCAGCGGAACAGTATGGATGTAGTGGAATACTATAATAAATAATAATAAATCTTCGTCTTCGTCCTCCAAAGATAAAGGCTTCACATCCTGAAATGCTCAGGCTGACCCGAGCGAATTGAAAAGACAAAACACTCGAGTCGGAACTAAAAGATCTAATGTAAGTTAAATCAACAGTAAATAATATAAGTGGAACAGTGTTAGAGATGTTTACGGGATTTGACATCTCCTATCCAGTGTCTAACGTGAGTGCAGTAACTTAAGAGATACTCGGGATTCACATCTCCAAAGGATCCGTTAAACTATTTACCATGTAGTAATATTTCGCTATTATAATAGTGTCTAATAGTAAAATAAACTTACTTTTTCATAACATTAAGGGGTTACCCATATAGCCCTTAACACTTAATAGTCCCATTAGTCCATCCAATATCATAGTCCCTCCTGATCGGGAAGCCGCCAGAGGATACCACACGGGCTACGGGAGAAAACCAAACTCGTACAAGGCGCGATAGGATAGGTGACACGGCACAACTAGGCAATGCTAGGGTAGATATACCAATTACGCTTCCGGGTTGGTGGTAACGCGTAGCGCGCAGCTACCGCCCACCTCGAGCCACAACCCCAAATAAAAAAAATCAAAAGTGGCCACCGAATCAATCCAAAAGTCAAAGTATAATATCGAAGAGATGTGTCCGATCAAAGGTGCTACCTCATTAACCCGACAATCGCTCCTGTTTTAGCCACCTTATGCCAACTCATGAGAGTTGGGTCCATATATTTACCTCAAAGGAAACGTCGCCGCCATCCTACTTCATTCTTGAATCTCCACCACGTACACGGTTGTTAAAGTGGTTTTCGGAGTTGGCAGAGAGTATGACAACTTCTGATCCCGGTCTCTTTAACAATCAAATGTTATTATAACACCGCGGTCATTTCAAAATAATTTATACTTCAAACCAGAATAAGATATCCATTTCAAACCATATAATTACAATATCATTTTCCCTTTTAAAACCAAATAATTATGATATTATTTTCAAATATATCCCTTTCTAAAACCATAACTTTTCATAGTTATAATATTTCTAAACCAAACGCTTGAAATATAGCCTTTCAAACATGAAACTTTGAATTACATAGCTTTGAAATATAACCACACCACTTAATGGTTTAAGTAAATTAAAAATTTCAAGCTCCATATATTTCAAAGCTTTAAATATTCCACCATTTCAAAACGAATTCTTTGATAATTTCATATATATCAAATTCAATTATTATTATTTAGATTTGAAATGTTTACTAAATAAATCAAGTATCATCTAAGTAAAACCTTTACACCTCAAGTAACAGGATATACTTCCAATTTAATTTAATTTGAAAATATACATTTAAATCGACTTGATATTCATTTAAATCCTCTAAATAAAATCAAGTTATAGAAATCATACCTTTAAAAATGTGATGTCCCGGAAATTTAGGCAATACTTATTTAATAATTTTCATTAATATTTATTTTAAAATGTGAAATATTGATTTAATAATCTAATTAAAACAAAAATTATCCTTTGTAAATTAATAATTATTTTGTTTGATAAATGATATTCTTTTCAAAATTTATAATAATGATAATTTTATATTTGGAAATTTTATTCTTTTCAAAAGTTAAAATATTTAAATGATAAAATTGTCTTTGTAAGCTAATTTAAAGGATATTTTATTTATAATGTATATATATGTATACATTGTGAATAGGGGTTTTGATTTTAATTGAAATTTAGATTTAATAAGAATATTTTCAAATTATTATATATATATAGTATAAATTATGAATTGATTAAATTGATTGAAATTAGTATTGAAACTTTTCAAATTGTTAATTTAAAAATCTATCTTTTATTTTAAAAAGGAAATATAAGTAAATATTTATTTTGTTATAAATATATAATAGTTTAAAATTGTATTTTATAATGAAATTTTATTTTGTTTTATTTTAAAAATTGTTTTGAAATAGACTTAGTTCTTACATATTAGAGTATAATACGTTGGTTTGAAAACTTTGGAATAAAATTGAATTCAATATTCAATTCTTTTTAAAATTTTCTCTTTTCAAAATTTAGTTTTAAAAATATTATTTTTAAAAATATTTCAAATAAGCATTAAGTTATGTAATTTTATAAAAGAGGTTTTTATGTAATCAATTAAGGCAAAATATAGATAAGCATTGATAAACATGATAACATAAATTAGAAATTTATTTAGATAAATTTAAATACATTTATAAATTAAGAATTTTCTTTAATTATTAAGAAGAACATGTGTTAGTCATTTAACTAATAAAGAGGACATTTGTAATTACTCTACATTGTTATGTAACAAGTGGCATGTTAATTTATTTCTGAAATAATTATTTTAGATAAGAAAACCTTGCAAATTCACTTAGTTCAAAACAATTTTCTTCAATTGAATCTGAAAATCAGATTTCAGAAAAAAAACAGCAAAACCAATTTACTCAAAAATCTGCAAAACCAAATGCAAAACCCAAATACAATTTAAGATCTGCAAAACAAATTCAACTTTAAAATCTGTAATCTGTTAAAGAATCAACTTCAACTCAAACTCAAGCAAATGTGGGATGGGTCAACATGTAGTTTTAATTCAACAATCAAAATGCAGTTTAAAATCAACTTCAACAACAATCAAATTGGAAGTAAATCACAGATTTCAACTTGCAATCATCAGTTCCAGGAGATTCAAATCTGTCCCAGGAAGTGAATTTGCATCAGAAATTGTTCTCTGCCTCTTCAATAATATAGATGAGTAAATTTCTATTTTAAAAACAGTTTTCTTTTAAAATCAATGCTAAGAAATTTATAGAACTCAAGTTTTCTAAATTCAAACTGTTTTTTTTAGTAAAAAAATGTTCTGTCTTCTTTTAAGTGAGTAACCTCACAATGCAAAGAGATTGAGTTATCTGTGCATGTGGATGGATGGAAATAATCATGTTTGTATGATTTTGTTGTGGTGAGATTCTGTGTATATATATCAATATACATTTGTGATTGTTGCTGCCAGGTATTTGCATACTTGTTTATGTTTTAAACTAAGATTTTAAATAGAAAACCCTTATCTCTGGATTTGATCTCTGTTAGAAATTAATAGGTAAACAAAATTTGTTTGTTTAGTATAAATTCAAGTTTGTAAATTATAATTAAGTTAAATTGAAAATAAAATCTGTTGTCTCTGTTACAAAAATAACAGTATTTGTTTCAAATAAGAAGTATCAAACCTCTGGAATTATTAAATCAAGTTTATAACTTGAATGCATGATTGAAATCATGAATTTTAAAATAAATATCACATTTTTAAATTAACTATGGAGCTAGTATTTCTGTATTGAACAAATTAGGGGTTTTTGGGTTTATATGGTGATCTAGTGGATTTTGGAAGTTGTGGTTCTTCCTGGAGGTGGAGTGTTGATGGATGGGTAGGGGAAAAATTTCAAATGAATTGTCAGGTGGCTGTGGCGACCGTGGTTGACAATACAGGTTTCAAGCCCTAGTTTGAAGTGGTTGAAATTTTGTAGCTTCTTGATTGCTATGATGCACCGAGTGTTACCTGATTTTGGGGATTGGAAGAGGAGTCAGAGAAGAAGAGTTGGCCGAATTCATGGGTTCGCTGATGATCGGAGTTGTCATCGCGAGTGGTTGCCAGGTTAGGGAATTTGGTTGCAGTGATGTTTCCAGGTGGGCTTAGGTTGCTCGATTTCAATTCCGAGCTGCAGAGGGATAGTTGAAGGTCGTGATTAGGTGAGGGGATGATTGGCGACGTGGTGAGGTTGGTGATGGTGGCTGGAGATGGCTAGAGTGCCAGTGCATATGCACCGTGCACATATAAGTTCTGATGAACTTTTGGGGATGGTGCAGTGTTGTGTCTCGGGTTTTAATAGGGTAATTCGAGAATTTGACTCGAAGAATTTAGGTCGTGAACTCGAAGCAGATGTGGGGAGGTCTTGGTAGTTTTTGTTGCAGGTTATAAAACTGTCAGTATGAAGTTTTTTTAAAACTTAAATGAATTTAAATTTTTAAAGCAGAATTTGAACATTTTTTTTTTAAAATGCAAAGTTTGAAATTGAACTCAAGTGTACTTTTGAATTCAAAGTTTTAAAAATGAAGATTTTAAATTTAAGTAAGATTTAAATTAAGTTTTAAAATCAAGTTTTAATATGGTTTTCAAGTTAACTATGAATCCAGAATTTTTAATTTAGATCAATTTTGTAAATTTTAAATGTTGATCAAGTTTAAATTGTTTTAAAGTAGAATTTAAAAAAAATTGAGTTGTTTTCAAATAAATGTTTAAACTTGAAAGACTTCTTTTCTTAATATTTGAATTAAAGATATGAAGTGTTTAACTTTAATTTAAAAGTTAAATAATCAATTTATTTTATAGTTGGATTTCTTAAATAAGATTGAGTATTTTAGTCTTTAAATTTTTCTTATATAAATATCTTATATAAGTAATGAATGTACTTTATTTTTATTTTAAGTTTATAAATTTATTTAAATTTGGACAAATGTTTAAATAGTTAAACATTTTAAATTTTAAAATGGAATCTGAATTTAAATTTAGAAATGTAATGTTTTAAATTCACTTGAATGTTAATGAAGTCATTAATTAAGTAAATATTTAAGATAATAAAAGAATTTAATTAAGGAATGTCTTAATTATTTGATTTTTAATTTATGATTTAGATTAATTTAATTTGATATGATTAATAATGATTAATCTAAGATAAATTTGTTAAGTAAGTAATTAAAGAAAATGTTGTTAATTAATAAAGATAATTATCTAAGGATAATTAAGTAATTAATTAATGTGATTAATCTTGATAATTAATTAGATTAATTAATTTAAGATAATCAATTGTAATTTGTTAGGTATAATTACTTGATAAAAGTAATTAAGAAATTAATTACTTATGGTAGTTAATTTTGATAGTGTGATTAGTTAAGTTAATTAATTTAGTTTAATTAATTTAAATAAATCATTGGACGATTTAATGAGAGTAATTAAGTAATTAATGGAATATTATTACTTAGAGAAGTAATAAATGATAATTACTGGAATGTAATTAGTGAAGATTATTTTTAATTAAGTAATTTGGGTAATTACTTCTATAATTAATCAAGGGATTAATTAATAAAGATAATTAATTATGGGATAATTAATTTGTTATGAGTTATTAAGGGTAGTTAATTACTGGATTTAATATTAATCAAAGGTGATTAATAAATGTATTTTAAATTTCAGATTAATTACTAAATGTAACTAATTTTAATAAGTAATTAATTTAAATATAAATTAGAGATCATTAATTAATATAATTAATGATGTAATTAAGATTTGTTTAATTAAGGAATAATTAATAATAAGTGATTAATTAATGTAATTAATTAAGGATTAATGTAATTAATTATAGTTAATTAATAAATTAAGTAATTAAATGTTAATTACTTATGATTAAGGTTAATTAATTTTGTGAAATTAATTAAAGACTAATTACTTATTGTGATTAGAGATTGATTAATCAAAGGTGTTTAATCAAGTTGAATACTTAGTGAATGATTAATTAACTGGGTTAATTAATTAATGGATATAAGCAGGATTTATAAATGTGATAATTAATTTAATTTATTTTAAATTAATTAGAGATAGAAGTAAATAATTTAATTCATTTTAAATTAATTATAGATGATGGTTAATAAATCATTGCTTATAGATGATATTGATATTTCTTTGGATGGTTGTGATCTCAGTAATGAGATGAGTAGTATCTATATGATAAGGATGCTTAGTTAAGTATGATAATATGGATTATCCGGTTGTGATGATTATCTGTTTGTGATTATGATACGGGTTATCTGTTTATGATGAGAATGTGATTCTCTTGTGATATGTAATTTATCTATCTGTGTATAATAGATAATGATGAATTGAATTAACTATTCAAACTAAATTCACATGGACATTAAGATGGCGTTTGGATTTCGATGAGACCGAGATCGGATTTCCAAATTTGGAATTCCGAAAACCACATCGATCCAAATTAAACGTTAGGTCGTGAATCTCAAGTGAAGAGTGAAGACTCGAGGTGTAAGAACTATTCGTCCGTATAACGCTGAGGGTGATTCCGTGATGAGTTTGATGGAAATAGTACTTTCAGGTTCGAGATAGTGATTCAGAGTGCAAGGGTTATCGTCGTTAACTCTGAGGGTGATTCCAAAACGAGTGTAACGAGATAATGCCTTCGGTTTCGTTCGAACCCGGAACGAACTTGTATGGATTGAATGCTTTCAGAACATCGTCAGGTAGACGATGAGCATTCTGAGATTTGATGTGTCCTATAAAGGCAATCGTAGCCTCAAGCCTCATTAACCGGGAATGGCTAAAACATGGGAGGTGCAGCAAGGATAAGTGGGTCATGCCCAAGTAGGACGAGATTTACCCCTCTCTAGAGGTCCCTTTATATTTCGGTTGTGTGGTAGTTGGCGACGACCAATCTGCGGGATGGTCTTGTTCGGGACTGTCCAGTAAGGGATGGTCCCGGCTTTGTGTTGCAAGGGAGCGGGCGTACTCCTCGGTACGGTGATCTAGGCCACGTACTGTGACTGGCGGTACCCAAGTAGCTATGCCATTGATGGAATCCAAAATCCAATAAGTGCCTGTACGGTTTTGATTGTGCCCAACTATGTTGGAACGTGAGATGTAAGCATTCCAGCTATTTCTGTGTTTTACTTTGAAAACCCTAGACACTATTATAATATCACTGGATTTCCTACCAAATGTTTTGGTTAGCGTAAGGTAAAAACTTTTCCATGTTTATGTGTGGGAAGTCTTATGTGATACCTTTTCTTTTCAAAGGATTTTCTAAAGTTAAACAACTTTAAACCGTCTACTCACACCAGACCCATGTCTGACCCGAGTGCTTATTTTCTGTTTTATTAAACTCTTGGGTACTCATATTCCGTACGAGTAGTCAAGTGTTTCAGGATTGCTTTGATGAGTTCTGGAGGAGATATGGAGCAGGAGGCTTCAGCGTGTGGATATATATAGTGGTTCCACTGTGTTTGAGTTGTATTATGTTTTTCTCTGATGTACTTGAATTGTAATTGCTAGATAGATGTTTATAACTGTCTAGTTTGTGTTGTTTTAGCTGTATAACTCTGATGTATATGATACTATATAATATTTTATGTGATATATTATATTTTATTCGTTCCGCTGTGAGATTCTGATGTTGTCTATTTCTTTCTTTTCTTTCTTTTCTCTTTTCTATCGCTTTCTTTCTTCTTAATGATGCGTTTTTCTATGGAATGAAAGGCGGGTCGTTACATTGTGGTATCAGAGTGCTAGGTTGAGCGAATACCTAGACTCTGGAATAGTGCCCTTCTTGAGAAAGCATATTTGTAATTTTGAATATATATATATATATATATATATATATATATAAATATATTTGTACATATTTGATTGGGTTACCTGTTCAGGTTTTCCAATGTAAGTAATAATGGTAGATAGGGTAGTGGTGTGTGTAACACAACTACCAATGGTTGGAGTCCGAGTGTTTGAGGTTGGGGCAATGTTGGGCATTTTGAGTAGTTTTGCAGTTGGTGTAAAGGATTTCACCTACCTCTGAAGGATTTTTTTTAAGATTCAGAGTTTATCTTTGGATTGTAAGCTTGGTTGCACTCGTGCGAGTGGATTTTCTTGAGCCTGGATCAGTTGGGAGTACTGAAGCCAGCGATGGTATCTTGGCAACCTTAGGAAGGAGTTCTGTCTATATTTGAGTTTGAGATTCAGTTTTGCAGAGTGTTTTGTGTTTGGTTTGAGATCGAGTTTCCTGAGGGATATATGTCTGTCTTGAAGGCTCTATTGTGAAAGTATTTGGTGTAACTTTGTGATTCGATGAGCTTTTGGATAAGAATGTCTTTGGCAACAGTATCAGCTTTGAGGTGTTGTGTGTGCTATCAGGATAGTCTCTTGGCTTAGCTGTATCCTAGAGGTGGAGTCCGGAAGTGGTAGAGTGGCCTGATTCTTCGATGATTCAGAAGTCTCTATGATTCTTTTGTCAGTTGGCCGGGCAAATGGTGTAGCTTGTCCATTTTCTTCTGGAAGCCCAATTGGGTGTGATGTTTGTGGTTGGAGGTGGACCACTAGTCTCTTCTTTGGTTAGAAGGCTTTAGCTGTTTTGATTATTGAGGAGTGAACGATTTCTTGGGATCTGAACTAAGTGGAATCGCAAAAGTGACTTGCGATGGTTTGGAAGTTCTCTGAGTGATCTTTGTTTGGATTGAAGCATCTCTAGGGGATGTTTGAGATTATCGAAGTGATTTGGTATTTCCGGATATCTTCGAAGGAGTCAAGATTTGCATCCGCATCGAGAGATTGAGATCTGTATCGACATGATTCTTGGAGCTTTACCGATGGTTCAGCATAGTAGGAGGGTTCTTTGAGAGAGAGATCTGTTTAAGCTGGCAGGATTGATCAGATCTATTTTCTGGTTGAATTTTTGTTGTGATGTTTGTGACCGAATCGGATAGGTTACTAAGATTTTATGGAATTTGATGAACAATGTTCCGGAGTGGATTGATCATGGTTGTGTTCATCAATAGCATTCTCAAATCAGAGTTAAGCAGCGGAAGCATAGTGGCAGCTGTGCCAGAATAGAAGCAACACCCGATTCATTGGGAATTTGAGTTTTGTCTTGGATCAGAGGATTTCTATAGGAAATTCATTTTGGATCTGGAAGCTTGATTGTCTTGTGCATCTGTTTTGTTTTCCCAATAGGAGTAGTTTGTTTGAAGTCTTCTGATGTTTGTGTAGTAGAGTTTGTGTGGTGGTTTTTGATGGATTTTGGGAGAACCATTTTGTTGAATAAGATCTGGAGATCATTTATTTCTTTGTCCAGATTAGTTCCGTGAAGCATCTGCGAAGATTGGATTGATCTAGGAAGGTTGAAGGCAGCCCAGGATCGATAGGAGAGATTTGTGGATAAGAGTATTGGATCTTTCTGTTTTCTCTTAAGGGTTAAGTGTTTGGTCTAGAGGATTGAATTTCAAGTTCAGATGGTTGGAATTTTTTATGTTTTACACGTATCTATGAGGGAGTACGTGTATGGTCTATCACTGGTTTTAGAATCAGTAGTTCTGAGAGATTTGGAAGTTGATCAGCACTTGTTTTTGATCCAGTATCATCTTTAGATTTGTAGATCTAGACACTTAGGAGCTCTAGATCTGAGTGGTGTAGCTAGTTTAGATTCTGTAGAGCGAGTGTCCCGGTGTTTGTATCTGGGAAACTCTAGGGAATCCTATCCAGAATTTTGTCTGGATAGTTAGAATTGTTTGTTTGAATTGGTTGTTAGTATTTGGTTGATAGCATATGTTTGCTATTTTAAAATTAAAATCTGTATGAGATTATTAAATTACCTTCGCTTTTAAATTTCGGGGAAGAAATTCTTTTAAAAGGGGAGGAATGTGATGTCCGGGAAATTTAGGCAATACTTATTTAATAATTTTCATTAATAATTATTTTAAAATGTGAAATATTGATTTAATAATCTAATTCAAACAAAAATTATCCTTTGTAAATTAATAATTATTTTGTTTGACAAATGATTCTTTTCAAAATTTATAATAATGATAATTTTATATTTGGAAATTTTATTCTTTTCAAAAGTTAAAATATTTAAATGATAAAATTGTCTTTCTAAGCTAATTTAAAGGATATTTTATTTATAATGTATATATGTGTATACATGTGAATAGGGGTTTTGATTTTAATTTAAATTTAGATTTAATAAGAATATTTTCAAATTATTATATATATATAGATGTATAAATTATGAATTGATTAAATTGATTGAAATTAGTATTGAAAATTTTCAAATTGTTAATTTAAAAATCTATCTTATATTTTAAAAAGGAAATATAAGTAAATATTTATTTTGTTATAAATATATAATAGTTTAAAATTGTATTTTATAATGAAAGTTTATTTTGTTTTATTTTAAAAATTGTTTTAAAATAGACTTAGTTCTTAGATATTAGAGTATAACATGTTGGTTTGAAAATTTTGGAATAAAATTGAATTCAATATTCAATTCTTTTTAAAATTTTCTCTTTTGAAAATTTTGTTTTAAAAATATTATTTTTAAAAATATTTCAAATAAGCATTAAGTTATGTAATTTTATAAAAGAGGTTTTTATGTAATCAATTAAGGCTAAATATAGATAAGCATTGATAAACATGATAACATAAATTAGAAATTGATTTAGATAAATTTAAATACATTTATAAATTAAGAATTTTCTTTAATTATTAAGAAGAACATGTGTTAGTCATTTAACTAATAAAGAGGACACTTGTAATTACTCTACATTGTTATGTAACAAGTGGCACGTTAATTTATTTTTGAAATAATTATTTTAGATAAGAAAACCTTGCAAATTCATTTAGTTCAAAACAATTTTCTTCAATTGAATCTGAAAATCAGATTTTAGAAAAAAAACTGCAAAACCAATTTACTCAAAAAATCTGCAAAACCAAATGCAAAACCCAAATACAATTTAAGATCTGCAAAACAAATTCAACTTTCAAATCTATAATCTGTTAAAGAATCAACTTCAACTCAAACTCAAGCAAATGTGGGATGGGTCAGCATGTAGTTTTAATTCAACAATCAAAACGCAGTTTAAAATCAACTTCAACAACAATCAAATTGGAAGTAAATCACAGATTTCAACTTGCAATCATCAGTTCTAGGAGATTCAAATCTGTCCCAGGAAGTGAATTTGCATCAGAAATTGTTCTCTGCCTGTTCAATAATATAGGTGAGTAAATTTCTATTTTAAAAACAGTTTTCTTTTAAAATCAATGCTAAGAAATTTATAGAACTCAAGTTTTCTGAATTCAATCTGTTTTTTTTAAATAATGTTCTGTCTTCTTTTAAGTGAGTAACCTCACAATGCAAAGAGCTTGAGTTATCTGTGCATGTGGATGGATGGAAATAATCATGTTTGTATGATTTTGTTGTGGTGAGATTCTGTGTATATATATCAATATACATATATGATTGTTGCTGCCAGGTATTTGCATACCTGCTTATGTTTTAAACTAAGATTTTAAATAGAAAACCCTTATCTCTGGATTTGATCTCTGTTAGAAATTAATAGGTAAACAAAATTTGTTTGTTTAGTATAAATTCAAGTTTGTAAATTATAGTTTAGTTAAATTGAAAATACAATCTGTTGTCTCTGTTACAAAAATAACAGTATTTGTTTCAAATAAGAAGTATCAAACCTATGGAATTATTAAATCAAGTTTATAACTTGAATGCTTGATTGAAATCATGAATTTTAAAACAAATATCACATTTTTAAATTAACTATGGAGTTAGTATTTCTGTATTGAACAAATTAGGGGTTTTTGGGTTTATAAGGTGATCTAGTGGATTTTGGAAGTTGTGGTTCTTCCTAGAGGTGGAGTGTTGATGGATGAGTAGGGAAAAAATTTTAGATGAATTGTTAGATGGCTGTGGCGACCGCGGTTGTAACAGCCCGCAAATCCGTACCCCTTGAGTAAACACTATTCTACAACAATCAACTCAAGTTGTACAGAAATATGAACCATTTGGGTTAAAGAAGATGAGGTAGAAGAAGAGAAAACAGAAAACAACAACAGAATCTTACCATCGCAGCGGAATAAAATATAATAGATAATAAATGATCTTTACTCAAATCAAATATCTCTGTTTGTATATTACATCATCAGAGTACATCAATCACAGCTCAACATCAATATCATACAAATGGATACACAACAACTCAACACAACGGAGTATATATGTATATAAACAAGTACGAAATACGCATCGTCATCCAGCTCGACTCCTGAGCTCCACAGCATCATATCCTGTATCCTATAATACTCGGTCTGACCCGAGCATTACAGTTAAATAACACCCGAGTCAGTCTGGAATACCAGCGTGAGAAAATCACACTCAATTGATTATTAAAGTTTTAAAAAAATCCTTTTGAAAACAAAAACATCTCGTAAGACCACGCCACAATAAACATGTCGGGTTTTTACCTTACGATAGCTAAAACATTTTTATTAAAATTCTCTGATATTATAATAGTGTCTATAGAAAGTAAAATAGAATCTAGCTGAAATGCTTGCATCTCACGTTTCAACAATAGTTGGACACAATTAAAACCGTACGGGCGCGTAGGGAAATGGATTCCAACTAATGGCTAGGCACTGGGGTACCACCTGTCACAGTACCTGCTCTAGATCAGCGTACCGAGGAGCCACCCTAACTCCCCTACAACACAAGACCGGAACCATCCTTTACTGGACAGTTCCGAGCAAGATCACCCCGCGGTTTGGATCAGCAACCGCCCACTAAGCCGAAATAAAAGGGACATCTAGACAGGGATGACCTCACCCTCCAGTGGGGGCTACCCACGAAGCCTTGCTGCATAACCCCTGATTTTCAGCCATTCCCATTTGATGTGGCTTGAAGCTAAGCGTTACCTTTTTAGAACATATCCCTTAGAATGCCCTTCATCCACCTGACGATGTTTCGAAAGCATTCATCCATACAAGTCCGTCCCGGGTCTGAACGGAACCGAAGGCACTATTCCTACTACATCCATTTTGGAAATATCCTCAGGATTAGTAGCGACTAGCCCTTGCACTTCACTGCTCCATCTTCGACTCCGAACATGTTTTTCACGAAAAGTAAAAACCGGATCGAAGTGGTTTTCGAGAAATAAATCTCGATCCCGGTCGCTTCAAAACGATCAACGTATTTGGCCAATATTGATAGTCGGTGATTTAACTATCAATTAATATTCACAAACAACCATCAACCAATAAATAATTTTCCAAATTATTTATTTATCTCAAAATATCTTTACAAGACATATTTTCACTTTCCAACCCCTTTTGAAAACAGTTTTCAAACTATCTTCCTTTTCTCAGAATAAATTCCGTGTATTTCCATTTCCACTGGAATCACCAAGCACAAAACTTTAGATTTTTAAAATGATTTAAAAACACTTTATTGTAAAATATATTTATCATTTAATTCAGAAAAATTTACTTTAATGCTTAATTTATAATAATACTTTAGAAATAACTAAAATAAGGTTACCTAATAACTATACATTAGATTTCTTCTTTAATCAAAATACCAAATCATTCTTTAAATAATTATTACGAAAATAGATTAAACAAAATGCTTGTTTTGGAATTTACTTTAAAACATTTAAGTTAAAACTACTTCAATAATTTGTTAAAAATACATACTATATAAATATTTGAAAATAAGTTTACTTAATAAAATAGAAAACTAAATTTTTATTTTTAAAAATAAGATACTAAATCACTCTTTAAATAATTACTGCTATAATAGATTAAAGGAAATACTTACTTTTAGAATTTAAATATTTAGAAATAATAAATTTTTCAAAACATACTTCTTAAAACAACTTTAAACTATTAATTTATATTCAAAAATTTACTTTGAAAACGTACTTGGTAATTCAGAGAGAAATTTCCAATCTCAATCACTTAAATCAATTTTCCAAATTGATTCCCAATTTACTCCATTTGAAATAAATTTCTTTAATTACTCAACTCATTTCAAAATTCATTAATTATGGACTTAATTATTATTGTTATTATTATTTTTCATTTTATTTTAAACCCTTTAACTGAAATATACGAATTTCAGGTTATTCCCAGTTTCTTCTTTCTCTTTTCAAAATTTAAAATCTTAAATTTAAAATAAATGTTTTGTTCTTTTAAATAATAGCACTGGAGTTTAAAATTCATTAACTTTCTGTTTATTCAAAAATTTCATTTCTATACTCAAGATTTATTTATTAGGATTCTTATGTCACTTTATTTTTTTTCATTCATTCTTAAATTTATTCAAATTTCCATAATTATTTTACTTACAAATTCACTTCCTTTATTTTCTTTCCAAAATCCAATTTATATATTTTTGGAAATTCATTATACCCAATTATATCTAATCAAACCATAGCATTTAATATTTCAACATAATTCATCATAGAATTTAAAATCATCATAATGGGGGGAATTAAATAATTTAAATAAATATTGAGGGATCTAGTTGGATCCCTCCAACCTATTTCCCTGCATCCACAGTCGTTAGCACAATATAATATGCCAATTCCAAAATATCATGTTATAGCACATCAATCAATTCAATCATTCAAACAATTATTTAAATTCAATCATTTAAATTTAAATTTAAATTTAACCGAGTGAGATTAACTCACCTTTGCATTTGTTTGCAGTCCACATCAATTCTGTCTTGGTTTTCCCGGTTTATAAACTTGTATAAACATTAAGTGTTTTATTAATATTTGAATTAATTTAATAATCAATTTCCTAGGTAAATATTTTAATTAACAATGATTTAATTTAAAATATAAAAATTTCTTAAGTAAATTTAATTAACCGAAATTTTATTGAAACTAATTTGTTTCTTTTAGTAAATAAATTATTAATACTTGAACAATTTGAATAATTAATCTCCACTTGATAGATTAAATTTATATTTATATTCTGACAAAATTTCCATTTTAAAATCTACATCCAACTACTATTTTAAAATTTAAACTAGTAATTAATTTTAATTGATAAATTTTCCTTTTAAAATACCTATACACTTAAAAATAGATTTCAAAAGTCTAATTTTTCTTATTTACCTAAAATTAAAATAGGCATGTGAAACTATATATTTATACATTATATATTTTTTTCTACAGATAAATTTATACATAAAAGTAAATAAATTATAAAAATAATAGAAAATAAAATACCTCACAGCCACCACACCCTCTCGACAGACCCAATTCATGACCCTCCCAAAGCATCATGCCAGACCAAACTCCTCGATTCCCTCCCGAAATCAAGCCCATCACCACTCGAACTCCACTACACGAGGCCTCTGTTACCACCACCATAACAACATGCTTGGCTAACACCTGCAAACTCGTCCAAAACCCATCACGTCCCAGGCCATACACAGTCACCCACCTCACAACTTAACCGCACCGCCTAATCCTCCTCATCAAGGCGATTATTCGCGCCACGAACCTAAAATCCACTCCATTCCCTGATCCGAACGACAGCCGAAGCGAACACAAACCCTAGCCCACTAAATCTTCACGACCGTCGCCACAAACCACAACAGAATTCCCTCTACAAGAGCTTCCTTCTTCGTGTCTTCGATTTCGAGATACGGGAAGCGCGATTCAATAGTAGGAAGCGATCGCCAATTTTTTTTTATCACCGAGTGGTTTTGGGGTTTTCTAAAGGAGAAAAAAGGGGGGGTTCGGCCCTTATCGTGTTTTTTTTATAAACGTGGCCGAAAACTTCCCTTTGAAGCTTCTTCTTTTATTTTATTATTATTATTATTATTATTTAGTTCGAGCATTTTGATTGTTGATTGAATGGCTTAGAATTGGGAAAGTATGTGATTAATGACAAGAAGATGGGGTATACAAGAAGCTTGATTAATTAAATTAAATTTCATTAGATTATTATCAATTAAATTTTCAGCGTGTTTATATATCGTATACTCACATACTAACTCTGATCAATACGAAATTTGAAATCCGATAATAATTCAATATTACGGACTCAAAGGAACTAGTTTCGTCGAATTCCGAGACTGTGCCTCGGAAGGCTATTTTTAAATTCAATTTAAACTATAAAATTTCAAAACTGAACCAACCACTGCTAATTTCAATTTTACAACCTCTTTTATCTTCAGTATTATTAATATAAATTTTATAAGTCTTCTAATTATTTTTAATTGGCTTAAAACTCCAGGTTCAACAATCTATCTAACTTCACTTATTTAAATTTAATAATTCAATTATCAAATAAATTGTGATATTCGTAATTCAAGTTAAAATTATTATATTGAATATTTAAAATCAATTAAATATTCCGATTTTAAATGCTAGAAAATTTCGGGTCGTCACATTCCTCCCCCTTAAAAGAATTTTGTCCCCGAAATTGCTAATTAGGAAGAATGGTCCGATACCCGTTACTATATATAGTTTCAAAACCAACAATTTAACATCCTACCAACTATCTTTTTATAAAAGACCCATTATCATTCTTATTAACTTCTCAACTTCTCCATAGATTTCAAACTATACTATTTATTTAACCATTCAAATTTCAATGTTAAATCAAATTTGAAATTATCAAAATTTTCCAACTCTCTAAATTTCCAAAAAATTTCGCCAGCGTCTCCTTTGCGCGGCTAGCTCCGTACTACTACAAAAGGCCTCTGCGGGCTCCCAAATCCAAAAAGAAAACAAAAAGCCAAGTGGTTATATCCAAAAAACCAATCAAATTTCATACCAAAATTTAAACACATACCTTTTTGGTCGGGCAATTCAAACTTATCTTCTGAAATCAAAATCAATTCTCTTTTCCTTTTATATTACCTGCATATCCTGCTTAGCACTGATATCCAATCACAATATTCCCAAAACATTTTATCGACTTCCTCACAAAATGTCAATATCTATTCATTCTAATATTATCTTAAAATATATTTGTAATATCAATTTCCAATTAAGAATTCACCATTCCTTATACTTAAGTTTAATATAAGCATTTTATATGTTTCTTATATTTATTTTCACTTTACCACTTTAGTTTATATCTATTTCTATTCAAATTAATTCTTTCATTACCATACGAATTCAATTTACTTTCAACTCTAAATTTTAAATTTTATTTTTCATTTATATTGATTCATATTATTATTTTAAAGTAGTTTCATTTACTGATTTATTTAAATTGCCAATTTAATTTCATTTTGTCATTAACAAAAATTCTCCAAAAAATTTCAAAAATTTTCTAACTCCCAAAATTTTCGAAAATTTTTGTCAGAGTCCCCTTTGTACGGAGGAGCTTTTGCAATTTGACAAAAGATATAAATATATATATACATCGACCCACACGGTCGGAAAAACCAAAAACAGATCATATTTCCTATTTTTATTGCGTAGGCGTACCTTATTTAGCATTTTAAGCAAGCGGCCATAATTTTTAGCAAATAGCATAGCCAAAACCAGCCACACGGCTCCCAGTTACCTGTACTTACTCAATTTAAACTTGTAGGTGCCAAATATATGCAATTTAACAAGATTTCACTTAGTTGCAATAGTTAAACACATGAATTCTAAAGAAATGCACATCAAACATTTTCTGTAAGCAATTTATACAATTTTCATACTAATTCAACTGTTTCAATTAATTTACAAACCATTTTCATTCAATTTGAATGGTTTTCAATCCATTCGTATACCACTTCATAAATTTGAATGGTTTAAAACTCAATCGCTTACATTTAATTTATTCTTAAGCAAACTGAACTCATATTTAATTCAATTGCTTTCAAAATCAATTCATTTTACTTCTATCAACTCATAGAATTTTAATTATTTCCATTTACATCAAATGACAATTTATTCTATGCAGTTTGACGAGATCTATGTGAATAAACAAGTATTTATGTTTAATAACCAACTTAAATGGATTTCAACTCAATTTATACTTAATTCTATTCCATTTTTAAAATTTATTCACAATTCATATATTCTCATTTTCATTGCATTTCAGATTTGAATCCATTCACCTGCATTTCATTTTATTAACCAAACCAGTTCATTCAAAACCATTTACAATTTAGGTTCATCTTCATTACCAATTAATTGATTGGTTATTATAGAATTTAACTTCCCAGATTCAACTCATTCAATTTATTACCTGGCTATTTTCCAATTTATCTTCACTTATTTGGATTTTATTTGCAATTCATACCATTACTATTTTCATCCATTTACATTTTTATTCGATACATTTCAATTATACTTAATTTGTTAACACTTCACATTAAATTTTAATTAATAACTCAAGTTCTGAATCCACTATCCATTTTCAATTTACCACCAAATTTCATGAACTCATAATTCAGTTACATTTATTTTACTGACAATTCAAGTCGAATTCAATTCATAACTTGAGTTTTATTTCTAAATTTCATCATAAATTCACAATTCAGCTTCTATTAAACAACATTACGTTCCCATTTACACATTATTAACTAATTTATTATAAAATTAGTTCTCTCCTATTTATAGTTCAATACTTGATTTTCAATTTCAAATATCACTTCATTAAATTTTCTTAAGTTCAATTTTTTTTTCAAGTTTGGATTTTCCTTCGTTTTATTATCCAAAACATCAAACAATATTTATTTTGGATTTTGTATTCAATTTTCAATTTTATAAGTCATAATTTATTATTTACACAATTCCATTCATCATAGGCTTGAATATGTTCATCTTTTATTTTTAACTCAAGATTCACGCCTATTTATAGCTCAAGCATATTTTTATTTCATGGACTTTTAATTCTTTTACAAGTTATTCTAATTTATTTATTTCAATCCAACTCTTATCCAACTTATTTTCCATTTATTCAGGTAAAAATCTAATTCCATTCGATAACTCAACTGAAATTTTATTCCAATTTCATTTTTATTTTAACTCAGATTTATTTAACTCAATTCGACTTCAACTTAATTCAAATACATTGGATATTATTTTCAGCCTATTCAATTAATTTCAATCCGGTTAAATTTTTATTTCCCAATCCAAGTTAATTTCATTTTTAACTTTTCACTCTAAATTTACATTCCATTATTCAAAGCTTATATTTCTTCCTGATTTAAAAATCATCTCAATTTATAAGCTTACAACTATCTCATCAGGATTTTTAAACCCCCGGCTTTGGTTCCAAATCATTTTGAAATCTCCAACATCTCAAATCACATTTCTCAACAGTCATACCATTCCTAGTTTATCCCCAACAAATTTCCTTTGAAATTTTCAAATCAACTAGCTTTTCCGAACAAATAATTTTTTTTGGCAGTAATCCGTCAATTAGAAATTCGAAAATGAATACCGATGATGCGGCCGTCATCATCAGAATTATTTTCCAATAATCCAAGTGATTTCAATGCTATATCACTCTCAAAATCCATTCAAAACACATTTCCTTTCAGAAATACCTCTAAAACAATAATGTTATTATTTATCTTCAAATACTTCGACAAACACTTTTAAAATCTTTGGGATTTTAAATTTCCAAATCCCGCTTAAATCAAATTTAACTATAATCCATTTGCATAGTTTATGCTCATACCCATTCTCGTTTGATTATATTTCGATCTATGAATTTCATATTTATAAATTTCATTTTATAGTGAATTTATTCCCTTAAACTTTGGTTTTGTTTTCAATTTCTAGTTAAATTTTTACACACTAATGATAATAATTTAATATTATCATTTCTAACATCCAAGCAACCATATATTAGCTAAATAGTTTACAAAAACTTTTCTTTATATCAATATATATTTTTGGGTAAAATTATTTCATTCACCCACAATTAAAACAATACCGTGTCAATTGTTCTATTCAAGTGTTTAGAAACCCCTTCGATACAGTTGTCCAGACTGTGCCGACAAAAGTTCATATGCCACTCAATAAACCAATCAACACAATGTTAAAACAATTTATATTCACTAACAAATACACGCTCATATCTATTAATACGCTCAAACTCATTATAGAGTACTATGGACTCTATTTTAAATGAGTAATTCCCAACAGAGCTAAGGTTATCACCAACCTGGCTCTGATACCAAGTGTAACAGCCCGCAAATCCGTACCCCTTGAGTCAACACTATTCTACAACAATCAACTCAAGTTGTACAGAAATACGAACCATTTGGGTTAAAGAAGATGAGGTAGAAGAAGAGAAAACAAAAAACAACAACAGAATCTTACCATCGCAGCGGAATAAAATATAATAGATAATAAATGATCTTTACTCAAATCAAATACCTCTGTTTATATATTACATCATCAGAGTACATCAATCACAGCTCAACATCAATATCATACAAATGGATACACAACAACTCAACACAGCGGAGTATATATGTATATAAACAAGTACGAAATACGCATCATCATCCAGCTCGACTCCTGAGCTCCACAGCATCATATCCTGTATCCTATAATACTCGGTCTGACCCGAGCATTACAGTTAAATAATACCCGAGTCAGTCTGGAATACCAGCGTGAGAAAATCACACTCAATTGATTATTAAAGTTTTAAAAAAATCCTTTTGAAAACAAAAGCATCTCGTAAGACCACGCCACAAATAAACATGTCGGGTTTTTACCTTACGATAGCTAAAACATTTTTATTAAAATTATCTGATATTATAATAGTGTCTATAGAAAGTAAAATAGAATCTAGCTGAAATGCTTGCATCTCATGTTTCAGCAATAGTTAGGCACAATCAAAACCGTACGGGCGCGTAGGGAAAATGGATTCCAACTATTGGCTACGCACTGGGGTACCACCTGTCACAGTACCTGGTCTAGATCAGCGTACCGAGGAGCCACCCTAACACCCCTGCAACACAAGACCGGAACCATCCCTTACTGGACAGTTCCGACAAGATCACCCCGCGGTTGGGATCGGCAACCGCCCACTAAGCCGAAATAAAAGGGACATCTAGAAAGGAATGACCTCACCCTCCAGTGTGGGCTACCCACGAAGCCTTGCTGCATAACCCCTGATTTTCAGCCATTCCCATTTGATGAGGCTTGAGGCTAAGCATTACCTTTTTAGAACATATCCCTTAGAATGCCCATCATCCACCTGACGATGTTTCGAAAGCATTCATCCATACAAGTCCGTCCCGGGTCCGAACGGAACCGAAGGCACTATTCCTACTACATCCATTTTGGAAATATCCTCAGGATTAGTAGCGACTAGCCCTTGCACTTCACTGCTCCATCTTCGACTTCGAACATGTTTTTCACGAAAAGTACAAACCGGATCGAAGTGTTTTTCGAGAAATAAATCTCGATCCCGGTCTCTTCGAAACGATCAATGTATTTGGCCAATATTGATAGTCGGTGATTTAACTATCAATTAAAATTCACAAACAGCCATCAACCGGTAAATAATATTCCAAATTATTTATTTATCTCAAAATATCTGTACAAGATATATTTTCACTTTCCAATCCCTTTTGAAAACAGTTTTCAAACTATCTTCCTTTTCTCAGAATAAATTCCGTGTATTTCCATTTCCACTGGAATCACCAAGCACAAAACTTTAGATTTTTAAAATGATTTAAAAACACTTTATTGTAAAATATATTTATCATTTAATTTAGAAAAATTTACTTTAATACTCAATTCATAATAATACTTTAGAAATAACTAAAATAAGGTTAGCTAATAACTATACATTAGATTTGTTCTTTAATCAAAATACCAAATCATTCTTTAAATAATTATTACGAAAATAGATTAAACAAAATGCTTGTTTTGGAATTTACTTTAAAACATTTAAGTTAAAACTACTTCAATAATTTGTTAAAAATACATACTATATAAATATTTGAAAATAAGGTTACTTAATAAAATATAAAACTAAATTTTTATTTTTAAAAACAAGATACTAAATCACTCTTTAAATAATTACTGCTATAATAGATTAAAGGAAATACTTACTTTTAGAATTTAAATATTTAGAAATAATAAATTTTTCAAAACATACTTCTTAAAACAACTTTAAACTTTTAATTTATATTCAAAAATTTACTTTGAAAACGTACTTGGTTATTCAGAGAGAAATTTCCAATCTCAATCACTTAAGTCAGTTTTCCAAATTGATTCCCAATTTACTCCATTTGAAATAAATTTCTTTAATTACTCAACACATTTCAAAATTCATTAATTATGGACTTAATTATTGTTGTTATTATTATTTTTCATTTGATTTTAAACCCTTTAACTGAAATATAAGAATTTTAGGTTATTCCCTATTTCTTCTTTGTTCTTTTCAAAATTTAAAATCTTAAATTTAAAATAAATGTTTTGTTCTTTTAAATAATAGCGTTGGAGTTTAAAATTCATTAACTTTCTGTTTATTCAAAAATTTCCTTTCTATACTCAAGATTTATTTATTAGGATTCTTATGTCACTTTTTTTACATTCATTCTTAAACTTATTCAAATTTCCACAATTATTTTACTTACAAATTCACTTCCTTTATTTTCTTTCCAAAATCCAATTTATATATTTTTGGAAATTCATTATACCCAATTATATCCAATCAAACCATAGCATTCAATATTTCAACATAATTCATCATAGACTATCGAATCATCATAACAGGGGGGAATTAAATAATTTAAATAAATGTCGAGGGATCCAGTTGGATCCCTCCAACCTACTTCCCTACATCCACAATTGTTAGCACAATATAATATGCCAATTCCAAAATATCATGTTATAGCACATCAATTAATTCAATCATTCAAACAATTATTTAAATTCAATCATTTAAATTTAACTGAGTGAGATTAACTCACCATTGCATTTGTTTGCATTCCACATCAATTCTGTCTGGTTTTCCCGGTTTATAACCTTGTATAAACATTAAGTGTTTTATTAATATTTAAATTAATTTAATAATCAATTTCCTAGGTAAATATTTTAATTAACAATGATTTAATTTAAAATATAAAAATTTCTTAAGTAAATTTAATTAACCAAAATTTTATTGAAACTAATTTGTTTCTTTTAATAAACAAATTATTAATACTTGAACAATTTGAATAATTAATCTCCACTTGATAGATTAAATTTAAATTTATATTCTGACAAATTTCCATTTTAAAATCTACATCCAACTACTATTTTAAAATTTAAACTAGTAATTAATTTTAATTGATAAATTTTCCTTTTAAAATACCTATACACTTAAAAATAGATTTCAAAATTCTAATTTTTCTTATTTACCTAAAACTAAAATAGCATGTGAAACTATATATTTATACATTATATTTTTTTTTCTGCGGATATATTTATACATAAAAGTAAATAAATTATAAAAATAATAGAAAATAAAATACCACACAACCACCACACCCTCTCGACAGTCCCAATTCGTGATCCTTCCAAAGCGTCGTGCCAGACCAAACTCCTCGATTCCCTTCCGAAATCGAGCCCATCACCACTCGAACTCCACTACATGAGGCCTCCGTTACCACCACCATAACAACAAGCTCGGCTAACACCTGCAAACTAGTCCAAAACCCATCACGTCCCAAGCCGTACACAGTCACCCACCTCACAACGTAACCGCACCGCCTAATCCTCCTCATCAAGGCGATTATTCGTGCCACAAACCCAAAATCCACTCCATTCCCTGATTCGAACGACAGCCGAAGCGAACACAAACCCTAGCCCGCTAAATCTTCACGACCGTCGCCACAAACCACAACAGAATCCCCTATATGAGAGCTTCCTTCTTCGTGTCTTCGATTTCGAGATACGGGAAGTGTGATTCAATAGTAGGAAGCGATCGCCATTTTTTATTATCACCGAGTGGTTTTGGGGTTTTGTAAAGGAGAAAAATGGGGGGTTTGGTCCTTATCGTGTTTTGTTTGTTTTTTTATAAACGTGGCTGAAAACTTCCCTTTGAAGCTTCTTCTTTTATTTTTTTATTATTATTATTTAGTTCGAGCATTTTGATTGTTGATTGAACGGCTTAGAACTGGGAAAGTATGTGATTAAATGACAGGAAGATGGGGTATACAAGAAGCTTGATTAATTAAATTAAATTTCATTAGATTAGTATCAATTAAATTTTCAGCGTGTTTATATATCGTATACTCACATACGAACTCTGATCAATACGAAATTTGAAATCCGACAATAATTCAATATTACGGACTCAAAGGAACTAGTTTCGTCGAATTCCGAGACTGTGCCTCGAAAGGCTATTTTTAAATTCAATTTAAACTATAAAATTTCAAAAATGAACCAACCACTGCTAATTTCAATTTTACAACCTCTATTATCTTCAGTATTATTAATATAAATTTTACAAGTCTTCTAATTATTTTTAATAGGCTTAAAACTCCATGTTCAACAATCTATCTAACTTCACTTATTTAAATTTAATAATTCAATTATCAAATAAATTGTGATATTCGTAATTCAAGTTAAAATTATTATATTGAATATTTAAAATCAATTAAATATTCCAATTTTAAATGCTCAAAAATTTCGGGTCGTCACAGCGGTTGACAATTACAGGTTTTAAGCCCTAGTTTGAAGTGGTCGAAATTTTATAGCTACTTGATTGCTATGATGCACCAAGTGTTACCAGATTTTGGGGATTGGAAGAGGAGTCGGAGAAGAAGAGTTGGCCGAATTCGGGGGTTCGCTGATGATCAGAGTTGTGATCGCGAGTGGTTGCCAGGTTAGGGAATTTGGTTGCAGTGATGTTTCCAGGTGGGCTTGGGTTGCTCGATTTCAATTCCAAGCTGAAGAGCGATAGTTGAAGGTCATGATTAGGTGAGGGGATGATCGACGACATGGTGAGGTTGGTGATGGTGGCTGGAGATGGCCAGAGTGCCGGTGCATATGCACCGTGCACATATAAGTTCTGATAAACTTTTGGGGATGGTGCAGTGTTGTGTCTCGGGTTTTAATAGGGTAATTCGAGAATTTGACTCGAAGAATTTAAGTTGTGAAATCGCAGATGTGGGGAGGTCTCGGGTAGTTTTTGTTGCAGGTTATAAAACTATCAGTATGTAGTTTTTTTAAAACTTGAATGAATTTAAATTTTTAAAGCAGAATTTGAACAGGATTTTTTTTTAAAATGCAAAGTTTGAAATTGAATTCAAGTGAACTTTTGAATTCAAAGTTTTAAAAATGAAGATTTTAAATTTAAGTAAGATTTAAATTAAGTTTTAAAATCAAGTTTTAATATGGTTTTCAAGTTCACTATGAATCCATAATTTTTAATTTAGATCAATTTTGTAAATTTTAAATGTTGATCAAGTTTAAATTGTTTTAAAGTAGAATTTAAAAAAAATGAGTTGTTTTCAAATAAATGTTTAAACTTGAAAGACTTCTTTTCTTAATATTTGAATTAAAGATATGAAGTGTTTAACTTTAATTTAAAAGTTAAATAATCAATTTGTTTTAAAGCTGGATTTCTTAAATAAGACTGAGTATTTTAGTCTTTAAAATTTTTTTATACAAATATCTTATATAAGTAATGAATGTACTTTATTTTTATTTTAAGTTTATAAATTTATTTAAATTTGGACAAATGTTTAAATAGTTAAACATTTTAAATTTTAAAATGGAATTTGAATTTAAATTTAGAAATGTAATGTTTTAAATTCACATGAATGTTAATGAAGTCATTAATTAAGTAAATATTTAAGATAATAAAAGAATTATATTAAGGAATGTCTTAATTATTTGATTTTAATTTATGATTTAGATTAATTTAATTTGAGATGATTAATAATGATTAATCTAAGATAAATTTCTTAAGTAAGTAATTAAAGAAAATGTTGTTAATTAATAAAGATAATTATCTAAGGATAATTAAGTAATTTATTAATGTGATTAATCTTGATAATTAATTAGATTAATTAATTTAAGATAATCAATTGTAATTTGTTAAGTATAATTACTTGATAAAAGTAATTAAGAAATTAATTACTTATAGTATTTAATTTTGATAGTGTGATTAGTTAAGTTAATTAATTTAGTTTAATTAATTTAAATAAATCATTTGATGATTAAATGAGAGTAATTACTTAAAGTAATTAATGGAACATTATTACTTAGAGAAGTAATAAATGATAATTACTGGAATGTAATTAGTGAAGATGATTTTTAATTAAGTAATTTGGGTAATTACTTTTGTAATTAATCAAGGGATTAATTAATAAAGATAATTAATTATGGGATAATTAATTTGTTATGAGTAATTAAGGGTAGTTAATTACTGGATTTAATATTAATCAAAGGTGATTAATAATTGTATTTTAAATTTCAGATTAATTACTAAATGTAATTAATTTTAATAAGTAATTAATTTAAATATAAATTAGAGATCATTAATTAATATAATTAATGATGTAATTAAGAATTGTTTAATTAAGGAATAATTAATAATAAGTGACTAATTAATGTAATTAATTAAGGATAAGTGTAATTAATTATAGTTAATTAATAAATTAAGTAATTAAATGTTAATTACTTATGATTAAGGTTAATTAATTTTGTGAAATTAATTAAAGACTAATTACTTATTGTGATTAGAGATTGATTAATCCAGGGTGTTTAATCAAGTTGAATACTTAGTGAATGATTAATTAACTGGGTTAATTAATTAATGGATATAAGCAGGATTTATAGATGTGATAATTAATTTAATTTATTTTAAATTAATTAGAGATAAAAGTAATTAATTTAATTCATTTTAAATTAATTATAGATGGTGGTTAATAAATCATTGCTTATGGATGATATTGATATTTCTTTGGATGGTTGTAATCTCAGTAATGAGATGAGCAGTATCTATATGATATGGATGCTTAGTTAAGTATGATAATATGGATTATCTGTTTGTGATGATTATCTGGTTGTGATGATTATCTTTTTGTGATTATGATACGGGTTATCTGTTTATGATGAGAATGTGATTATCTATTGTGATATGTAATTTATCTATCTGTGTGTAATAGATAATGATGAATTGAATTAATTGTTCAAACTAAATTCACTTGGACATTAAGATGGCGTTTGGATTTCGATGAGACCGGGATCGGATTTCCAAATTTGGAATTCCGAAAACCACATCAAGCCAAATTAAACGTTTGGTCGTGAATCTCAAGTGAAGAGTGAAGACTCGAGGTGTAAGAACTATTCGTCGGTATAACTCTGAAGGTGATTGCCAGGCGAGTTTAACGGAAATAGTACTTTCAGATTCGAGATGGTGATTCAGAGTGCAAGGGTTATCGTCGTTAACTCTGAGGGTGATTCCAAAACGAGTGTAACGAGATAATGCCTTCGGTTTCGTTCGAACCCGGAACGAACTTGTATGGATTGAATGCTTTCAGAACATCGTCAGGTGGACGATGAGCATTCTAAGATTTGATATGTCCTATAAAGGTAATCGTAGCCTCAAGCCTCATCAACCGGGAATGGCTAAAACAAGGGAGGTGCAGCAAGGCTAAGTGGGTCATGCCCAAGTAGGACGAGATTTACCCCTGTCTAGAGGTCCCTTTATATTTCGGTTGTGTGGCAGTTGGTGACGGCCAATCTACGGGGTGGTCTTGTTTGGGACTGTCCAGTAAGGGATGGTCCCGGCTTTGTGTTGCAGGGGAGCGGGCGTACTCCTCGGTATGGTGATCTAGGCCACGTATTGTGACGAACGGTACCCCAGTAGCCCTGCCATTGATGGAATCCAAAATCCAATAAGTGCATGTACGGTTTTGATTGTGCCCAACTATGTTGGAACATGAGATGTAAGCATTCCAGCTATTTCTATATTTTACTTTGAAAACCCTAGACACTATTATAATATCACTGGATTTCCTACCAAATGTTTTGGTTATCGTAAGGTAATTTTTTTTCCATGTTTATGTGTGGGAAGTCTTACGTGATACCTTTTCTTTTCGAAGGATTTTCTAAAGTTAAACAACTTTAAACCGTTTACTCACAGTAGACCCATGTCTGACCCGAGTGTTTATTTTCTGTTTTATTAAACTCTTGGGTACTCATACTCCGTATGAGTAGTCAAGTGTTTCAAGATTACTTTGACGAGTTCTGGACGAGATATGGAGCAGGAGGCTTCAGCGTGTAGATATATATAGTGGTTCCGCTGTGTTTGAGTTGTATTATGCTTTTCTCTGATGTACTTGAATTGTAATTTCTAGACAGATGTTTATAACTGTCTAGTTTGTGTTGTTTTAGTTGTATAACTGTGATGTATATGATACTATGTAATATTTTATGTGATATATTATATTTTATTCGTTCCGCTGTGAGATTCTGATGTTGCCTGTTTCTTTCTTTTCTTTCTTTTCTCCTTTCTATCCCTTTCTTTCTTCTTAATGATGCGTCTTTCTATGGAATGAAAGGCGGGTCGTTACATAAAATCTCAAATTTATTTCAATTTCAAGTCAATTTTATTCGAGGATAATTCTTAATACTTTAATTCAAATCAAATTCATATTTATCTTTCAGCCTAAATTTTATTTAAGCCATTATAAATATAATTTAAATAAATACTAAACCGTATTACATCTTAATAAAATCACTTTTATTATTAAACTTCCTTTATACTATTAACCCAAATTTTATACATAGCTTAAAACCAAGAAATTAATTATATATATATAATAAAACTTATAAAATATCCAATTAAATATCCCATAAATCCTATATTTCTTTACAAAACCATAGAAATCATTTCAAATATTTTTATATATATACCACGGTGTCTGTATATAATTTTCTAACCTATGGTCTAGTGATACAGATATTTATCATTTCAATCTGTAATTTAAAATAAAAATTAAGGTTATATCATTTCAAACTGTAATCCCGAATGAAATAAAAATTTGATAACAACTTGCAGTTTATAACAATATAAATAAGACATCCATTCATCCAATATCAATCATCAAACATTATCACAATCATCATCCAATTAAAGCAATAACATTTATATAGAACAGATAAAAATATCAGGTGATTACTGGCAGTTTATATACAATAATAAATTAATTTAACTGGCAGTTTATATGCAATAATAAATTGAATAACAATTTAAATCTAATAAATCTAATTTAACCGAGATGATGACTAAAAAGATGCCAAACAATCCAAATAAATTTCTAATTGCATTAAAATTTAATTTAACAAACATAAGAAATTTTAGAAGTCATGAGTGGGTCAAAACACTCACCTTTTGAATTCAAATTGAATTTAAATTCAATTTAAATCCAAAAATTTGGTAGTCTCAGAATTCGTCCAAACTTGCACCAAAATGTTTTTCAATACAATCCTAACCTAAAAAACCGCGCGTGAATTGGTATTCGTACGTGAAAAATATAGCAAAAATTGTGTTTGAATTTCAATACTAAAAAAAAGAACACTTTTATCTCACCCTTAGTGCCACATCACCATCTTCTAATTCATACTCTACAGGAACAACCAGCCTCACCAGAAACAATGCACACAACATCATCTTCAACTGCCCGCGAAGCATCTGCCCAGACCACCCCTAGCCGCGATATCAACGCCACTCTTAGACACGTGTGTCGCCACCGTCCTTCACCCCTCGCACGACCACCAAAACGCCCCCAAAAGATGGCAGCCGCCGCCAAAAATATATGCCTAGGTCGAATTATTACCGTAGATCTAACCGTCGATTCGCGAAATGGAGTATACCGATGAACTTCCCATCGTCCACTCTCCAAAACCCATAAATGGTTCGTCGATCCGGCAACGTTCATCGACGCGCGATGGACGACCGTGAATTAAATCTCAATTTCTGACCACCCAAAAACTCAGATCGAGAAATGGACTGCAGATCTGAATTTGGAATTTCAATTGGATCTGGAGTTTTATTGTCTGCCATTGAGAAGAAGGTGAAGAGGGATTTGTACGCACATACAAATGAGAAATAGAGGTAGGCTAGGGTTTATAACAAGGTAAATAGGCGAGCTGAAAAATAGAATAGATTGGATTGATAAACGCGCTGAACAATATATGCCCCGAAAAGACCGTTTCGACTCCGAAACGAAATTGGGTCAACATATATATCAAAATAGATGTTTTAATATATTTTAAACGCAATGGAAAAGTTTTCAAGTCCAAATTCCATCGTATGAAGAAGTTATGCTAAAATCAATATTTTTCAAATTGATTTCAATTTCATTGATTTCAAGGCGTTTCGAGTCCGTACGATCAAACGACAAGTCCGATCGCTACGAAACTTGAAATCCTATAATAATTCACTATTACGGATCCGATGAAACTGGTTTCGTAGAAATCCGAGTCAGTGGCCAAAATGTCTATTTTTACATTAATTGAATAGATTAAAAATTAATTAATTAAATCAAATTTTAAATTTCAATTCGAAAATTGACAAATTTCATCATGTATGATTCCTCAATCATTTACAATGATTGAAACAAATTTGAACGTCAATTTAGAGATGATTAATTTATAAATTTCAATATAAATCCTCAATTTCATTAAATTCAACATTAAAAATTTAATTTCCAATAAATCTATTAAATTCACTTTCATTCTATTATTCAATTTATTATTATCAAACAGATAAAAGTTAACATTGGATTTACAAACTATTACCTTAATATTTTTACATTCCATATTGTTTTCACTTAATGCAAAATTTAGAGATTAATTTCATTAAATTGCAATTTCTTCAATTATTATCATAGTTCCAATCCCAATAAATTTATAAATCTTGACTTCCATTCTTCTTATCCAACCAATTGCTTTAATTAATTGGGATTGCACTAATTAAGTCAATTACTACAATTGCTTTCAAATTAAATTCTATGAACTAAACAAATGGGTAATTTATAACAATTGTAACCATTAAACTTTAATTAATTTTAGGTTTATTGCTTTCAAACAAATATTATAATTACTTGCAAAACATTATTACTTAAATCTACATCTAATTTCAATTAATACTCTCAATACATTTATTTACTTGGTCTCATGCTTTTATATTACACCAATTACTATCTTATAAGTAAATGTACGTTACTATTTTAATTTACATTCACTCTTTCCGTTATTATATTAATTATCATTAAAGTACATTTAGTTATCTTGTATGTTCATTCTTCCTAACTAATTACCACCTATTATATTATTACTTTACAATTTTAATAAATTCATTAATTGTCATTTCATTCAACCTATTAATTATTTACCTAAATTAGCACTGTTACGTTTTAATTTACTTATTAGCTTACAACAAGTGCTACCATTAGTTCATACACTAATTCATCCCATTTCCATTCATTATACATTATTTTATTAGTAAGTCAACATTTTAAATTATTAATTTACCTTTTATATCCCATTATAAATTAATGCACACATTAATTGAGATTTTGTATCAAATTAATCATTTCATCTTGGTAACATTCTTTTATTACAAAAGGAATATAATTAACATTTACATTGTTTCACTTATTGGAATTACATCCAAGTTATTAACAATTAACTTACATTTATACAGTTGCAATTCATTTTAGTTATTATTTCATTAATACTATTACCAATTTTATTTCTTTTAGTATTAATTACACAATCATATTAAATTAACAAATTATAATGTTTTCCACTATTTCTTTATTGGGGTTTCATTCCAATTGTCAAGAATAAATTTTAGTTTACCATTGCAACATTTAATTTCTAACATTCGCTCCAATATAAATTAAAAGATTTCATTTTTTTTCTATATTTAATTACAAAATCTTATAAATTTAACTCATTTTAAATTTCGAAATTTATGGGTCATTACAGTGTGTTTCTCACGCTAGTTTACCAAACTGATCCGGGCGTTCTTCCTTTTCAATGCTCGGGTCGGACCGAGTATATTTACAGGTCCATATTTGATGTCTTGGAGTTTCAGCGGGAGACCTGGAGATCTCCATTCCGTATACACATATCTATTTTGATTATTGATTATCCGCCGCGTTGCTCTGTTGTTGTATATTATCGGCAATTGTAAGGACAGATTATTATAACTATCCAGGCTGATAATTTATGATTGATTGTTGTACTCTGATTGATGTATGTATACAAAGTTTCTATTTGTGAAGATCATTGATACAATATTATATGTTTTCCGCTGCGATATGAGATTCTGTATTATTCTATTTGGTTCTATCTTCTCTCTTTCTTCTCTTCTCTTCTTCTCTCTTCTTTTCTTTCTCTTGACTTTACATTGGTCTATGCTTTTATGGGTCGAACATGTATGGTTTATTGCCGATTCAGAGTGTATAGATTTTCAGGTCATCACAGTTGGTATCAGAGCTTAGATTTTGAATATTCCTAAGCTTTGATGTATACTCAGTATAGATACGGACAGCAGCACCCTAGATTGAGTTTGAGTGTATTATATGTATATGAGCGCGTATTTGTTAGTGATATAAGATGTTTTATATTCTGTTTACTTATTTGTTGAGTTGTTTTGAATTCTAGTCGGTATATGGGACGCCATGTTATCGATAGGGATTTTCAAACACTTAAACGAGGCAAGTTGACATAGTATCATTTTAAATTTGGTAAATGAAATAATTTTTCGTCGATTATATTTTTATATATAAAGGAAATAATTCATCAGAAAATATTTAAGCGTATATAATTAATGGTATAGTTGTTTGAAAATGTAAATATATATATATATATATATATAAGTTAATAAAAGGTTTTTTGAATAATCTAAATGAAAAAAATAATAATTGTAAAAGAATGAATAATATAAGCAAATGAATTATATAGTATGGAATTATAATTAATATGACTTACCATTGTGATATAATCTTATATATAAGAAATGAAATGGTTTGAGTTATAAATAAAAATGAATTTAAACTAAGAATTTGAAATTTTGAATCCCGTTGAATTTGAAAGTTGTTTTTCAAAGTTAAAGATTTTATACTATTATAAATCTAAACAAGATAAAAGAATTTGAAATGGATCTTATATAAGTGAAGTGAATAGTGAAATTTTATAAGTAAAAAGATTTATAAATATGATTTATAAATAAAAGATTTTTTTTAAAAGAATATAAAGCACTGAATTCACTATCGTTGCTGGGAAATAATATGGGTGATGACTTAATTGGCAAGTGATTATATAATATGAATTTGGAAGTTTAAATGAGTTGCATAACTTATAAAGTGAGAAAAGGTAAGCAAAACCAATTGTTAAAATGGTTAAACAATTTTGTTAAGCAAAACAAAATATGAATTTGAATAGTGATATGAAGTTGCCTTAAGTAAGGGTTAAATAAAATAGAATTTGAATTAAATTAGTAGTAAACTTAAGTTGTATAGTGAAAGTAAATGTAAATGAAGAAGAAATGAAATATAACTTAAATGATGTTGAATGAAGTTGATTTTGGTATCGAAGTAAATTAATAAAGTGAATAAAATGAATGTGAAATTGAGTTATATAAAAATTCAAATTTAGTTGTAAAAATGAATTAGCAATTGAATTAATGAATGAATTGAATTTAACTAATGGAATAGATTAGTAAGTAAAATATGAATTGAATGTTAATCAATCGAATGTAAGTAAATTGATATGGATTAGTGGATGCAAGTGTTAATTCATTAAAAGCTAATGAAATTGGAAATTGAAAATTGAATGAAAGCTAATCAAATACTAAACCAATTGGAAATTAGATGTGTTAAACCAAATTGAATGTAAGTAAAGTAAATTAACTTGGTAATGTTGGTTATACACTGGTTGTTAGATGAATGTTAATTGATTGTATAGAAAATTCATATAGAAATGAATCAATGAAATTGAAAGCTATAAATAATTGAATTCAAATTGAAAATGAAGTACGAATAAATAGAATTGAATTTGACTTAAATTGAAAGTGAGTCAACTTGAATGTGAATTAGTGAATGTAAACTAATTGAATTTAAATAAATGAATATTAGTAAAATCCAATGTTAATGAATCAAATATGATTTAAATTGAAAACCAATTCAATGAATATTAATGAGAAGTGAATTTATATACATATGGTTATGGATTGATTGGATGGATATTGGTTTGTTGGATGATAGTTGTTTGATGGTTAGATTTGTTGCTTATTAATGGCATTTGCTATATTGGCATATATAGTTGTTGTATTGGTATATGTTGTATATTGATATTACTTTCATTTATACATGTTTCTCATTGTTTGTTGAGTGTATAGTAGGTGCGTATGGCGCTTGCTTCACATTTGGAGCTCGATATCGCGCTATATTAGCCGTATATGCTCGCTAATAATATGTAAGGTACATGTCTTGGGTTACATATCGTACTTTTATAATTTTTTCCTTACGGGATGCCTCATCCTCAAAGATGAGATGTATATTTGTGATATATATATATATATATATATATATCTGTGATCTCACTATGATCGAATCGTGCAAAGGAGACGATGGCGATTTTTTTTTGAAAATTGAAGGCGTTAGAAATTTTTTGGAAATTTTGGAAGATTTTTGATAACCAAAATTTTTATTTCGAGTTAAGTGTTAAACGATATTAGTTGTTTTGGAATGATAGCTATGAATGGATTTGAAAACTTGGTAAAGATTTTTATAAGAAGTTTAAATAAGGGAGTTTGGAAAAGTTAAAATGTTCAATTGAATTTGATATCTAGTTTGAACGATTTGTTTTGAAAAGTTAATGGATTTTTTGACTTTTTCTTACTTTGTAATTTCAGGACGAAATTCATTTAAGTGGGGAAGAACGTAATGACCCAGAATTTCGAATATAGTGATTTAATTGGATAATTAATTTTTTGATTTAATATTTGTAATTATGTAAATAATTAAAAAATGGATTTAATGTGAATACAAATGATTTACAAAGTAGTGTTAAATTCCATTTAAATTGGAATGATGTTATACAACTTTTAAAATTAAACTTAAAGTTAAATTACAAAAATTGAATATTTTAATATTTTATTGACGAGTAAAAATATCCATTTTTCAAATAGTCTCGGACCTCAACGAAACCAGTTTCATTGGATCTAATGTTATAATGTTGTAAGATTTCAAATTTTGTATCAATCAAATTTACGGTTTGTCCGGGGCAAGCTAAAAAGCTTAGAAATTCATTTAAGTGAATTTAATTTTAAATATTTTATTCGAAAACCTTTCTTTCAAATTCAATCGAATTGGCTCCCGATACATATTCCCGATATATATTCCATTATGTTCGGAATAGGGGAAACATTATAAACACCAGGCGGCACACTTCGTTTGGAGTTCGGAAAATTTTCGGATGAATAGTATCGTCAAATTTTCTATAAAGAGACTTGATTATTTCCATTTTACACTACACACTACCCTCAATGCCCTAGCCGCCATTATCTATTCAACAGCTAGAAAATCGCCTCATTCCTCCTCGTTTTCTTCTAATCTAGTGGGAGATTGCGAAAACTTTCTACTACAATATTGTAAGGCTCGGCATGATCTTCAATATGAACGACTACAATCGAAAATAACATGATGGATTGACGGGAAAGGGGCCTTGAACACCATTCATTCACGCATGGTTTTCGAGATATAAGGGCAACCGAGTGTGACCGTGCTTCGACCACTGATGGAGATCGTGACGAGCTTTCGTTTGAGGGTAGTTGATCACCTCATTGACTATCGAGGGAAGCTCGAAAATTTATGGATGTTCGGAGGCTGTGGTTTCTTGCGTTCGAACGAACGTGAGGAAGAGGCAAAAATCAATAGCCTAGATCTAGGTTTTGAAATCGAACAGCCAGATTGAAGCAAGGTTATAAAAAAAAGAAATTGATTATATTATTTATAATTCGTATAAACTTTAAAATACTTTAACTTCTTCACATGAGGTCCGTTTTGCACGAAACGAATCGCATTGGTTTCGTATTGACGAGCACTACATTGTGTAGGAGGATTGGGATTAATTTGAGCTAGTGAAAATTTTGGTTGAAATTAAATGCTCGTTTAATTTTAATCAGAATAAATCGCTATCGCGGCGACTACCAGCAATGTGAGTACAACTCACTCTTTTTGACTCACTGATATTTTTATATAAGTGAGAAATAAATATTATTTATGATGATTGATGATTGTTTGGATGATATATGATATATTGATTGGTATTTGGATATATTCCTGCGTATTGGAGCAGATGACCCTATATGTTTCCGTGTATTCGCGGAAGACCCTTTGTACGCGCTTCTGCCTCGAAGCGGACATTGTACACATTTTCTAATATGTATATTTGTTGCAAGTGACAGGTTGGAGGGATCCAACTGGGTTCCTCACCAATATTGATTTATTTATATATGATGTTATCATATGATATATGATGTTTTGGATGTTGTGATTGATGTAGTGCTGTTGCAGCATTGGGCCTATTTTCGGTAATTTTAGAATGTTAAAGTGGTGATTTTGAATTTAAAAGGAATTTTAAGTGATTTGAAAAAAAAATATTTTAAATTGTTATAAAGTAAAGAATTTATTTTAATAAATAAATTTGATAATTTTTGGGTTATAAAAATTATGATTTTTGTGAAATATACTTTAGTATGATTTTTTAAGTTTATATAAGTTTTAATAACGATTTATAAATTATTAAAATAATAAGTTTATTTAAATTGAGATTTTGGATTTATTTTAAATGGTATATGTACAAGATTTATAAAATTGAATTTTTATAAATAGGAATAATAGATTTATAAATTGAAGTTTTTATAAAATATAAATGTGATTTATAAACATTGTTTTATAAATCAACGATTGAATTCGATAGGTTAATTATTATAGTTTATTAAAGGGATTATGTCCACAATTTTGGACAGTGGATAATCCTTTAATAAAAGTGCAATAGTAAAAAATTTGATTAGGCATTAAATCCATTATTTTGGATAGTAGATCATCCTTAATATAAATGTGTAGAAATATTAAATTTGGTAAATGATTTATATTCACGATTTTGGATAGTGAATAATATATTAAATTAATGTTTTAAAAAGTGATATTTTAAATGGAGTAAATGATTTTCAGAAGAAAATATTTTGCATAGTATTGGGGTATATATATCTATCTTATTTTCGAATTTCTATACTAGTGATTTTGGGTTGTCCTAACCATGTTTTACGCAACATTTGTTTTGACCCAAATAAATGTATTTAATAAGAACGTTTTCCTTAAAGAATAAAATATATACTTAATCGTGATTTAAGTATATGTAATATTTTTCAAATGTTGAAAATAAATAGAATTGTGAATTACTTATTATTAAATAAGCATATGGAAATATTTTCAAATATTGAAAAGTTGAAATGGTTTTGAGATTATATCTTTTAGAGATAATTTGAAGTGACTATTTGGCAAGTAATTTAATTAGTAAAAGATTAAATAAAAAGAGCATAGTGATTATTATGGTGCTGAATATTTGTTTGTTTGTTTTGATAGTTAAAGTACCGACTATCGAATTTGGCCATTTTAGTTTCTCGACTTGATGTGGTACAATTTAGTTGCACATTTAGTACATAGCCTTCTGTGTAGGCTTGATTATCGTTTGTGTTGAGGATGATGATTCATTTAGTGCGCAGTATTACTCCAATCTATCGAGCTTCCATCTTGGCCTGAAGGATAGCAAGTTGAAAGTGGAAGATGTGATAAGTCTATGAGACTTGGTTTCTGTGTGAGGTTGAGAAACGCTTTTGCGTTGTTGGTGCGAAGAGATTGTGATCAGATTTATCTGAAAACCACTTCGGACCAACGTATATGCGACAATTGTGCAGGTTGCTTGTGATGATATTGTTACTCCGGATTTTCATAGTTGGAGACTTCTTGTTGATCGTTTGGAGTTAAAACCCTAATATACATCCAGTAGTTGTGGTCTCTTTATTATGAAATATCCAATGCGAGGACTATTCGCTACTAATCCTAGGGATTTCCTGACAGGATGTGGTAGGAAAGTACCTTCGTTTGTCTTGTTCCCGGATAACTTGTATAGATGTTTGTCTGACATTGCATTTCTACAGATCGCATGCATTGGTTTTTACAAATGTACATCAGTGATGGCGGAGAAGGCAACTTCTCTTAGCTTAACACCCTCTTTGAGATGTATGGGCTTAAGGGTTGTATTTTTATGGAAAGTAATTAGTAGTCGATGGAAATGGCCGTGTGGCATTCAAAGTGATATGATTATGATTTGCGAAAGGTAATTGTTGCCACCGGCCTCATCAATCGAAAATGACCAAAACAGGGTTAGATGCAGCAATTCTAAGTGGGTAGCTCCCATTAGGTTATGATCATCCTCTTCTAGATATATCTTTACACGCTATAATGTCATGTATCTGATTATTGTGGTTTGTATGCTTCGAGGGCCATCGGTAAAGGTTGGTAACGGCCGGAGGATGACATATTCGGTACCATCTAGTTATAGAGGTGGGATGGTCTTGTGTTGGTAGAGGGCAGATGTTCCGTGCCTCGGGACATCCATTAAGAGGTGTACCCATTCGGAAGGTAGTCCCTTCACCTGGTCATTTGTATGGAAATCCAAACTCCACTATGTGCTTGCCATTTTGATTGTGTTACCCAATTGGGCTATATGCTGGAACTCAATCAATGTAACAATTTTGGCTATGATTAATATTATTTGTACACTAGACACTAGTATAATATCAGATGATTTGATATAAGATGTTTTAGTTATCGTAAGGTAAAAACATGTCCGTGTTTATGTGTGGACTTGTATTTCGAGATACTTTTTTTTATAAAGGAAAAGTTTGGTAATTTAATAAATTCAATTGTGTGTGTTTCTCATGCTGGTTTAGCAGACTGATCCGAGCGTTCTTCCCTTTCAATGCTCGGGTCAGACCGAGTATATTTACAGGTCCATATTTGGTGCTCTTGGAGCTTCAGCAGGAGAGCTGGAGATCTCCATTCCGTATGCACGTATCTGTTTTGATTGTTGATTATCCACTGCATTGTTTGTTGTTTTATATTCTTAGCAACTGTGAGGATAGGTTATTATAACTACCCAGGCTGATAATTTGTGATTGATTGTTGTACTCTGATTGATGTATGTATATACAGTTTCTGTTTGTAAAGCTCATTGAGATATTATGTGTTTTCCGCTGCGATGTGAGATTCTGTATTGTTCTATTTGGTTCTATCTTCTTTCTTCTCTTCTCTTCTTCTCTCTTCTTTCTTTCTCCTGACTTTTCATCGGTCTATGTTTTTTGGGTCAGACATGTGTGTTTTATTGTCGATTCAGAGGGTACGGATTTGCAGGTCGTCACACTTCTCTTTTCTTTTAGTTAGTTAGTTAATTCTCTAATTCTCTATCTTAACTTTCACTTGAAATTGGTATAATTTGATTGAATTGAATTTTTAAAATCATCAATTCCCTACGGATCGACCCTTACTTGCCACATACTACAAGGTACACTGTGTGCATGCAATTATTTTTATTATAAAAATTTCGATGGTTTTCTAACTTGATAGAAATTCCGCCATTAAACAACTTGTCATATTAGGAATCCAATCTCTAATGCATGCTTTTACGATTTTGCTTTTAGAACATAGTATGTTGGAATTTAATTAATGTAACATTTCGTCTAAGATTAATAATTATTTGTACTCTAGACATTATTATAATATCATAGGATTTTCTATAAAAATATGTTTTGGTTGTCGTAAGGTAAAAAGCTGTCCGTGTTAATGTGCGGCATGGTCTTACGACATACCTTTGATTTTAAAAGAGTTTAAACATAATAATTCAGTTGTTTGAGTTTACTCATACTATACCCGTGTTTGACCCGGAGTTTTATTTTCTTTCTTTTAAACACTTGGGTGCTCAAGTTTTTATGAGCAGCCAAGTAGTTTAGGTTTTCCTACAGATGCATTTTGGAGGAGTTAGAGCAAAAGGCTTTATCGATAGCTGGTTGTTATCTTGTTTCTGTTGTATTATATGTATTTCGTATCAATTAGGTAGGGACAGGCTGTTATAATTCTTAAAGGGTAGAATTGTATTAGTATGATTCTGATGTATCATTTTGAAATGACTTTGTAAAGTATTATGTTGATTAATATATGTTATTCCATTGCGTTGTGAGATTCTATGATCGTTTCGTTTCTTCTTATTTCTATCTCCTTTCTTTCCCCTAACAATCTTCTTTTTGGCTGTAACACCCCTAATTTTAAGTAACATTATTCAAGAGATTTAATTAGATAATTAGACAGAATAATGCAATGACTAAAGTGGTTAGCAGATTGAGATTTGTGAAATTAAAAGATAGTCGTGCCTTAATGAATGAACAAATGAAAATTAAGATGTAATAAGATAAGGGAAAGAGAGGTATAGGTCATATTCTTATACCCTAAGCCCTTCACCTATTTTGTTTACAACATTCACAAATTAAAACTAAACCACAGCTTGGCCGGGCACCATTAGAAGAAGAAAAGGGGAAGATAAACAAGATTTTAAGAAAGAAGCTTAATCAAATTTATTCAAGAGCAAATCTCAACCTCCTTAACACACAAGCTAAAGGTGAAAAATAAATTACTTCTCATTTTTATGATTTTTGGTTTCTAGTTGAGATCCGAATTCATTTCGTAAATAATTTGCCATGTTTTGATTATTTAAATGAATATATATATATATATATATATATATATATATATATATATATGCTTGTTGATGATTTAGGCTATTTCATATTGATTTTATGATAAGGATGAACTTGGAAAACCTATTAAATGACATCCAAATAGCTTCCGCTTTAGATATAAGGTCAGAAATATTATTTCAGAGATGGTTTCAAGTTTCACAATGTTTTGAATTATTATGGATTTATTATGAATTTTCTAGTGAAGAAAATGGTTAAATTGGTTTAAAATTTATTACGGCTATAATATGTTAGCTTTGGGTTAGAAATTTAAATATGTTAGAAAACATATTAAAAGTGATTTATGGGAATTTTTAGAGAATTTTCTTATGCTTTTTATTAAGCATATAAAATTGTTTAAGTTATGGGATTTAAATGTTTATATGTTTAAAATAAAAGAATGGGAGATTTGCTAAATGTTTTAAATTATTAAATACTGAATTCGATGGCACTTTTAGAAAAGATTTTTGGAAAAAAGTTGGAAATCAATTGTATTATGATAAATAAGAAAGTTAGTTGGAAGGTATCACTTATAAAGTAAAAATCAATTTTTATAAAAGTTTGTTGTTTTGCTACTTTTGGCAACCACCTTTTGACTTCATACTACCGCCTCCAGTTGAAACCTAAACATGATATCAATGCATTGGTATGTAGTGGATTAATGACAGGCGAAAGGTGTAAAGTCTTTAAAAGAAATGTCACTTGCTTGCTTTTAAAAGAATGCTTTCCAAATGTTTTAATATAGCTTTCGACAGAGGTTGCCGCCTTTTGTTTTAAAAAAGCTTTCAAAAGGGTCGAAACACTCGTTACCGCATTCTACCTTTCGACCCAGCTGAGGCCGCTTTGCCTTTAAACATTGGTTTTGAAAGGGTGCTTTCGCTCTTAAATATGAAGCCTTTTCTCCATGCTTTTGAAAGGGTTGGTTTCGAAACCATCTACTTTCTTTTACTTAGGAAATTGCTTTCGAAAGAATTGCTTTCGACCTTGTTCTTTTAAGACCCTTTTTGTTCTGTTAAAAGATAAACCCAAAGGTTTCGAAAGGAATGTTTTAAATGGTTTCGAAACTATGTTACACAAGGTTTTAATTGAACCCAATGCTTTTGAAAGGTTTATTTATAGTGAAGGACTTTAATGCATTCAAAAAGTTTATATCGAAGGTTTCATAGGGGAGGTACCTCAATGTTTTCGAAAGGACATTTAAGTCTTTATATGTAAGGTTTCCAATGCTTTCGAAAGGCAAGTATAAAGAGTTTTGAAAAAAGGATGTCTATATTTTATAAAGCTTTTGAAAGGAAACCTTCAATGATTTCAAAAGGTTATTTTAAAGGTTTCAAAATGTATGTTTTGGCCTTCCGACCTAGTGTTTCAAGGTATAGTAATTAACTTATTTTGAAAGGGGTACTTTTAATGGAATCGAAAGGTATTATTTAAAGTTTTAAAAAAAAAATTTCGAATGGTTTACCTTTATTTTATGGCCTAAGAGTTTTTAAGTTAAAAAGGACTTTAATATATTTAGAGGGATAGGTAATCCCATTATATCTAATCAGCATTGTTTTGAGTAAAATATATATAGCACGGGAAAGAGATTTGAGTAAAGTAAAGTGTATATTTTCCACGTTTAAGTATGATTTAAAGGGTTAAATCATTTTATAAATTGTTTTCAAGAAAAATTTTGATGGGGTAGTTAACCTTAAGTAAATACTCAGTTATTGGAATACCAGATGGAACTGGTATAAGGCCGCACCATATACTTTAGCGAATAAGCCACTAGCTAATGTAGTGCAAAATTCTAGTGTGTTGGCTTTGTCACAGGTATACTAAAATTAGGTTACACACATAAAGGAATATATATAGGGAGAAGATAGGTTATTAGTGAGCCCACAAAACCATCAGGTTCAGTTGACCCTAGAAGAAGATCGTTAAGGGTAGTCTGTCCAGAAGTGTGCCTAATCAATATTAGGTAATTGATTGTGTCTGGTAGGCTCGATTTAGCCTACGGTTAATAGTTAGCCAACCAAAACTATATTATTGGGGACAAATAGTCTATTAATTACTTGATTTATATGCATATATGATATTGCTATTCTTGCTCTAATCAATTTGATTGTAGGGTTTTGGTTTGCAAAAGATATGTTTTTTCAGATATTAGTGAGGGAAAACTCATTCCGCCAAGCGATGTGGTCTCATTTAATATCAGATAACCGGGATGTACAGTGTTATTCACACCGGTTTTATGTCTGACTCAAAGTTTATGTTTTCCTCTTAAACTCTCGGGTTCTCAAAGTAAGATTTGAGTAGATTGAGAGTTGAGGTTTTATAGGTTAGTAGGTTGGACAAATAAGCTTCCGAAGACATGTAGGAGGTAAAGCTAGCTATATAGGAACTATTTTATTTTATTTTCATTGTGTTGTATTGAGACCGATTGTCTATTTAGTACTCTGATCATCCGAAGGGGCATCTTCAAATGTCGCTCTTAGCATAATTTGTAATAATTATATTTGATCACAACCTAGGAATCGATTATGGGATTGTGTAACTTGAATATGAAATACTGCTTTGAAGTGTAATTAGAAAAGTTGTTTTAATCTGTTCTAATTTTATTTCATATGCTTCTGATAATACGGATGTCATTAACATCACTGTATTTTATCACCAAAGTTAATACTATGGATGACTACAGCATCTGTAGCGCTTAGCTTCGAGCCTCAAGATAGTGGATGTCACAACTTGGTATCAGAGCATAGGTTTATGAAAACTTAAAAAGAATTTCAAACTTAAAATGATTTTTGAAAACATAATCCTAAGGAATTAGAGAAAAGATTGGGGAATGAGATAAATCTATAGTAACGTACTTGTATTTGCTATATATAAGTATACGCTTTATCGCTATTCTTCCATCGCTCTTAGGCTACTCTTCCGTATGTTACAAAGACTCGAATGTAAATTCTACGGACCTAAGATATGGATGCTAGAAGTGAAAGTGTTAACATTGGTGCGGGAAGCGCCACAACAAATGGAAATGCCAGGCCAAACACCAGGAGGAATCCAGGTCAGGCACAAGCTGCTAATGTAGATGCCGGAACACCGCAAGTGGATATGGGAGCTATGTATCAGTTCTTTGTCAATATGATACAAGCAAGAGTTGCTGAAGGTTTAGTTGGAGGAAATGATGAAGAAAAAATTCAAAAAGCTCTAGTTGTCTACAATTATGCTATGTTGAGTAGGGTTTATGCCAGGTTTGGAGGAAAGTCGTTTATTGGAATTGAAGACACAATTGAAATGGAGAACTGGTTACTTCATTGTTAGAGGATCTTTGCTGATTTGGGGCTCAATGATGATAAGAAGAGGAGGCTTGCTTCTAGGAAGTTGTAGGGAGCCACACTATTGTGGTGGAAAAATGTTATGGTTGGAGTCAATGAGGAGACTATGACTTGGGCTGAGTTTAGGAGAAGGTTTGAGGAAAGATTTATGCCAGAGATTGCTAAGTCAACTTTACTCTGAGAATTTATGGAGTTAGAGCAAGGTGATATGACAGTGCTTGAGTATGCAACCAGATTTAAGGTGCTATCAAGCTACGGTTACGCTATAGTTGAGATACTAATATCAAAAGGAATAAGAAGTTTATTCGTGGATTGAAGCCTGAACTTGTTAAGGCCACATTGTCACACATCAGGGATTCGGTTGATGTAGTTTTTGAAATGGCATTGAGGTAGGAAGAGATGCTTGCTTATCTGGAGGGTAACAAGCTCCTCAAGGAGGGCAGAATCAGAAGAGGAAGTTTTTCCACAAGAAGGGTGCTCAAAAGGGTGTAGCTACTAAGAAAGGAAAGGATGATGTAGTTCGTTACAAGTGTGATAAGAAGGGACACTATGCTCATGAGAGCCGAATAGGCTAAGGAAAGAAATCTGCGGACAAGAAGGGAGTGAGATGTTTCAACTGCAATCAAGTTGGACATTATAAGAACCAGTGCAAAGAGCCAGGCACTGATGGAAAGGCAAGGTGTTTGCATTAGAACCAGCTTCCTTAAGGTCAACAACAGAGGATAAAGGAAAAGCTATATTGGGAGGTACGCTTTTGATTCATGGTACGTTAGTCAGAGTTCTATTTGATACTAGTGCATTGCATTCTTTTATATCTCGTTTTTTGGTAGATAAGTTTCACTTAGAACCCTCATACCTAGTTACTTCCTTTAGGGTTGCAAATTAGATAAGAGAATATGTGACTATTGGGATGAGATGTGACCACTTAGAGTTTGAATTGTTAGATCATGTATTCACTTGCACTTTGCATGTGCTTGATTTCTTAGAGTTCAGAATTATTTTGGGTATGGGTTGGTTAAGTAAATATGATGCAAGGATATTTTGCCACGATAGGAAAATATCACGTAGATACCCCATTGCAGTGATTGGATTTTATACTCCATAGAAAACCCTAGTTTTGAGGTTTATGCTTTGTTGGGTGTTGTAGAGGCAGAAGATGAGTTGAATCAAGTTTTAGTTGTTAGAGAATTCGCAGATGCTTTTGAGCTTGTGTTAGGACTACCATCGAAACGAGCTATTGAGTTTCAGATATGTTTTGTACCAAAAGCATAGCCGGTGAGCAGACCGCCAAGAAGAATGACACCTACCGAGATGAAGGAGCTAAAGGTGTAGTTAGTGGATTTGGAAGGTAAGAGTTTTATTACAGAGGTGGTTTGATGAACCAAGTTTGCTTAGAAGGAGTTGAATATGAGACAACAGAGGTGGTTATAGTTTTTAGCCACTTATGACTTTAGTATTGAGTATACAAAATGAAATAAGGTTGCTGATGCACTTCGCGGAAAATATCAGAATGCAGTATTGGCAATGATAGCTGAGTGGAAAGATTTGAAAGCGTTGACTACATGCAGAGTACAACGGAGTTCTAACAGTAGTTATAGTACAGAAACTGCTATGTTGTTATGTTTAGAAGTTCGACCGGTGATGATCGAAAGGATCGTTTCTTAGTAAGGAGAGGATCCAACATTAGCTGAAAGGATCAGAAAGTTAAGAAATGGAACCAAGAACGATGACTTGAAGGATTTCAGACTTGACCATGGTTGAGGAAAAAATGGCGACTATGTGTTCTAAATGTAGGAAACATTAGGAAGGAAGTTCTTGGAAATGCCATCGTTCAAAGTTCACTATATCATCCAGGAGGAACTAAGATGCATCGGGACATGAAGAGAAGTTTATTATGGGAAGGTATGAAGAGAGATGTAGGTTTACGGGTGAGTAAGTGTTCGAACTGTTAATAGATAAAAGCCGACCATTAGAAACCAAGTGGGTTACTTCAGCCTTTAGATGTTCCAGGTTGGAAATGGGATTCTATCCCAATGGATATTATAGACTGGCTGCCGAAGTCAAATCGTGGAAATGAAAGTATATGGGGTATAGTGGATAGATTGATCAAGAGTGCCCATTTCATTCTAGCTAAGTCAACCAGGACGACACCTTTGTTGGCTAAGCTATTCATGAAGAATATAGATAGACTACATGGAATTCCTACTTAGTGATAGAGATTCCTTATTCATTAGTGTGTTTTGGAAGAGTCTATAGGATACTTTAGGTATTAAGCTCAAGGTGGGTGTCGCTTACCATCCGCAAATAGATGGGCAAATGAAAAGAGTTAACAAATTCTTAGAAGATTTATTAAGAGCTTGTGTGCTAGATTTTGGAGGATCATGGGAAGACAATCTACACTTAGTCGAGTTTTCATATAACAACGGTTATTAGACTAGTATAGGGATGGCACCATTTGAAGCTTTGTATGGATGGCCATGAAAATCTCATGTTTATTGGTTAGAGACCAAGGACAAGTTAGTTCTTGGTCCGGATTTGATTAGAGAAGCTAAAGAAAAGGCTGGGTTAATTCAAGTTAGAATAAAGGAAGCTCAGTCTAGGCAGAAAAGTTATACCAATAAGAGATGGAAAGACATAGAGTTCTTAGTTAAAGATCATGTTTTCGTCATGGTATGACCGATGAAAGGTGTACTCAGGTTCAGGAAATCAAGAAAGTTGGCATCGAGATTCGTTGAACCATTTCTTGTTATAGTGAGGATCGGGAAACTCACAGATATAGTAGAGTTGCCGAATAGTTTGGTAAGAGTCCACGATGTTTTTCATGTTTCTCATCTAAGAAAGTGTATTCGAGATCTAGAAACTACTATTGCACCGACTATGTTAGATGATTTAGTAGTGGAACCGAATATGACTACAGTTAGAAAGCCAATCATATAGTCGTGAGGGATGAGAAGAGACTAAGGAATAAGACAGTCGGATTAGTCATGGTCCATTGGAGCAACGATGCAAGAGACTGTACTTGGGAAACTTAGAGCAGGATTAGAGGTACTTATCCTGACTTGTTTCGTGGTATTTTTGACCTTTATGATCGATTGATATGAGTATCTTATCATAATTTCGAGGATGAAATTCTTTAAGGAAGGGAGTCTATAACACCCCTAATTTTAAGTAATATTATTCAAGATATTTAATTAGCTAACTAAATGGAATAATGCAAAGATTAAAGTGGTTAAAAGATTGAGATTTGTGCAATTAAAAGGTAGTCGTGCCTTTATGAATGAAAAAATGAAATAAAGAAGTAATAAGATAAGGGTAAAAGAGGTATAGGTCATATTCTTATACCCTAAACCCTTAACATATTTCGTTTACAACATTCACAAATAAAACTAAACCAAAGCTTGGCCATCCACCATTAGAAGAAGAAAAGAGGAAGACAAACAAGATATAAAGAAAGAAGCTTAATCAAACTTATTCAAGAGCAAATCTCAACCTCCTTAATGATGTGCATGTAAATGTGTATATTTTTACCACCATATTTATTCTTTTTAAATTAAATAAATGATCATATTGGGTATTTTAACTTGTTTTAAGCAAAATCCATATTAATTCCAAATTGTCACATATCCATCTTCATATAAGGGCAAAACGGTCATTTGTGTGCATATATTTCTTTGAGAAAAATTAATTGGAAATTTATATATATTTTTATAGGAATTTGGTCTCAAATAGGAGAGGTTTCATGTAGGAATATGTATGCACAAAGAATATAAAGGAATGAGGATGGAAATAATTCAAAATGAAGATCATGGAGGACCCCACCTACCCACCACCTTAATGTACATATTAGAGGCTAATGCATATGCTTATGGAATTAATGGCTTCATATACACTTAAATAATGATTAGTAGAAGCTAATGATTACTTGGCCTTCACACTTTCTCAAGGGTAGTTTGGTCATTCCCCAAATTATGGATTAGGTTTTCATGCATGTATAAATAACCCCTTATGTTTCATGTACTCTCTCTCTCTCTCTTACTTAGTTTAGTTTAGGCTCAAAATAAAAGAAAGCTCTCTTTCTCTTTTCATGGCTACTTAGCCATTTTTTACTTTATGTAATTTTATTTTCATTTTATGCAATGTTAATTATTGTTTCTTCTTAATTACATGTTCATTTCCTTTTATGCAAGTAGTGTAGATCTCTCTTGTTTCATGCAAGTAGATTAGTCTTGTTTCTTTGCTTTGCTCTCTTTTTCTTTTTCTTTTCCTTTAATGTTGCAAGCTATATTTTTTGTTTTGATAACAAATATGAGAGGCTAATCCCTTCAATTTAGAGGTAACGAAGTCTCCAATCATATAGTTCAACAAATTATGAAATTATGATCTCTTTTTTATGGTCATTAGTTAGTTTAATTGATGTGTTTATCATAAGTAATTTTCTCGTGTGTTTTTTATTTTTTTACGGAGAGGAGAAGAAATCGCGTTTGAAAGTTAAAATTTGTTTTGCTCGTGTGTTTGAAAGTTAAAATTGTGTTCTTCTTTAGTGCTGAATTGGGCCGGGCCCTTTTTTTAAATGTTTGTTTAATATTTTTTATTTTTAGTTTTCATTTTGTTTAATTTTCATTTTGTTTAATTTTCATTTTCCAATTGTTTTGTTTTGCTTTCATTTTTTTAAATTCCATCCTTGAAAAAAAATAAAAAAAATGTTTGTTTTCTTTTAATTTTATTTTGTTTATTCTTAAAAAAGGGGGTAAGAAAAAATTGCCTTATTTGTCTTTGTTCATTTGACCCTTTCTTATCTCTAAAAAAAAGGTTTGCTTTCTTTTAATTTAATTTTGTTTTATCACTAAAAAAAGGAGCCTTTCATTCTCACTTGAATAAAAAAATTGCTTTCGTTTCTTTTTAACAATTTTTTTTTGTATATATCTTGTTTTTCATTTCAGGTTGCCAAAGCAGATTGGAGGAGTGCTTGCCTTGCTTAGCTTGCCAAAAAGAAATAACTGATTGCCCTATCTTTTATTTTTATTTGCATTGTTGGTTGCTTACATTTACAAAAAAACAAAAAAACAAAAAAAACAAATTTCATCTTAATAGCATGTAAATTCACGTTTAACTTCAGCTTTGCATTTCATTTTAGAATTGTGATTAATAATAACGGTTAGACATTGATAACCTTTACTTGTATATTGACAATTTTTCTTCCTTGAACAATTTAATTTCTTGGTGTCTAGGCTACGGCAGAGTAATAACCATTTATAAATATTACGGTGATTCGTAAATATTATGATGGTTGTTCCTCTGAAGGTACTTAAACCTTCGGCTGCATTGCTACGGTGATTCGTGGTGCACCGATAACCCCTGCTCGTTATCTGGATGAGAACTATCTTGTTTATCTAAGACAATTTGTGATTATACAATTTTAGGTTAACTTAGAATAAATAATTTGTAATTAGACCCTTGCATTCATTTAGTTGCATTAGTTCATGCATATTTTAAAAAAAAAAAATTCAAAATGCAAAACTAAAAAAATTGTAAATATTTCTTAACTTAGTTTTTTTTCCTTTCCCTTTGAAAATTCTCAAATCAAAATTCCAAAAATCCAAAATAAAAATAAAAATCAAAAGTACAAAAAAAAATCCTTTCAAGAACAAAAAAAATTTGAAATCCAAAAACAAAACAAAATTCAATTTTCCATTTTGAAAAATAAATTCTACATGTAAATATTTTTCTTTATAAAAAAAACCAAAAAAAATTCTTGAAAATGTCCGAGTTACCTTTTTCTTACTCACTTGAATTTAGTTGTGAAAATCAATATAATCCATATGAGTTCACTCCAAATTCGTATGGATATTTTAACAACTTTTGTTTAGACAATTCGAATTTTGAACCACCAAATTTCCAAAATAACGGTCAACCCTTAACTCTTGAAAATAGCATTTCGTCGTTACTTGAACTCTCTACGCAACAAAATCAAGAGATAAATGAGTTGTGCAATTCATATTTGTGCTATAACTCGAATCAAAGTTTTCAAAATAATCAAAATTTGAATTCACTTCAAAATTCAAATGATTTCGAGTGTAACCCATGCAAATTCAATTTTGAGCTTCAAAATGAATTTCAAAATCAAGATGAAAATTGTTTGCGCCAAAATTGGTCACAAACACCCGATAGTCGTGAAAGCACCCGTTTATGAGCACAAATCAGCAATATTCAACACAAATCTCGGATCTACGTCCACTTTGAAGTTTATGTCTTTATTGATTCACTTGATGATTTCACTCAATTACAGCGGATTACATTTGATAATAGCTCTGAAATCTGATTACAACAGCGGTAATGAAGAGTAGAGTTGAATCCGCCAGAGTCTGGACGTTGAATGGCAAAAAGATCCCCTTTTCTGAAGCCTTCAGGGTGCTATTTATAGGCGTAGGAGGCTCAGATCTCGCTCAAACTTCGAAAGACCTTTTCTGGCATGTGAGTGGGCCCACGCGACCGACCCCACCAAGTTTCGACTCGATTTGTGATCGATACGAATTGATTTCGTATCCATCAAGAATTAGTCCAATCGAGCTGAAACTTGGCAGGAACATTCTTTACCTTGTTCGTAAGCTCCCTTGGAAATTTCATTGCATTAGGCCTCGTGGTTTGGGAGATATGATCGATACGAATTTGAGTGCTTCGGTTGGCTGTTTGGTTCGAATCCATCAGTTCGAACGGATACGTTCGAATCGATCTTCTCACGTGGTTCTTTGGTGAGGTGGCACGCACTCTTCGCCTCGGTCCGGTTCTTGTGCCGAGTTGACAACTTCGCATCCACGAATTTCGCCTCCTTTGTATCGAGTACTATTAACTTTCAATGTCTAGTTCAAATCGAGATAGGCGGCTTAGCTTGCATCGATAGCGATGTCTCCATTCAATGGATACGATTGTGATGGATACGAACTAATGCTGCCTGATGGATTCGAATGAAGGATTCGTTCATCGATTCGACCTAGGCATTGGTTGAACGATACGAAATTCATGGATATGAGGATCTGGCCGTCCCGGTCAATACGAAGCAAACTATATCGATGGATACGAAGTCCATCGATACGAAGCGCAACCCACTGATGGACACGAACTGTGGATGGTTGATGGACACAAAACGCATCGACCTGAACGAACTTGTTGAGGTGATGCCTAATTTATATATTCGAAACCGATCGATTCGAACTGATCGATATCACGCTACCGATCGATTCCAACTCGATCGATTCGAAGCATGTGTAAACCGATGGATTCGAACAAGACAAACAGTGATGGATACGAATCCTATGGATTCGAAATGAGCATCTCCTCAACTTTTTGATGGGTTCGAACAACATACGTTGGCTAACTTGCATCGATCATATCTCGTTCATACGACCTACGATTAACCTCAAATTTGGAACACTAGCTTTCATGGATTTGCTTGTCATGCCCTATAAATTGTAGCCTGATCCGGGCTCGGGCAAATTTCATTGATATCCATAGTGAAGTTGTGCATAACCAATCTTTGAGACGAACTATCTTTCGTTTTTGACCAATCTTTTGGTATCACGGCTTTGCTAAAAAGCGGGATAACATTTGCCCCCCAAAACATGCCTTGCGGTAGGAAGGTGTGTTTTGCAATGCTTTGGGCTGGATGTTCATATCCTGTCAATAACTTGATAGTTTTATATGACTTCAAATGACGATCGTTCGGGATCGTATGCCATTCGAGGTGAAACGGGACCGTTCGCGGTCGTATGCCGTTCGCGGTCGTATGCCGTTCACGGTCGTATGCCGTTCGCGGCGGATATCGATCGTTCGCGATCGAGTGCCGTTTAAGGATGATTGTGACCGTTTGAGGTCAGACTTAATAAGTGAATCGTGACCGTTCGCGGTCAGGTGCCGTTCGCGGCAAATTGTGATCATTCGCGATCGTGTGCCGTTCGAGGCAAATTGTGATCGTTCGCGATCGTGTGCCGTTCGAGGCAAATTATGTGTGCCCGGGGGGGACTTAGTATTATCGATGTCGGAGTTCATGTTCCGGGGAGTTTCTGAATCAAAGACATTTGGCGGTTCATCGCCATACAAGTGGTGCTCGTGGACCACTCGCGATCCAACGGGCGTGCAAGTAAACTCTTTCATAGAATTGCAAATAACAAAGCAATAATTACACGAATCTCACAACAGAAATGTCCAAACAGGCAGATTCTAAATGTTCAAATCAAAATCAAAGCCAAAAGCAAGATGAAGATGTCAAAGCGTAAACTCTTACTATGATGCAGTTGGTAATCATTCAGAACATGCCTATGGATCGTGCGTGATCACTTACATGTGTAAATAATTTAACCATGTTATTGAGATATTTACAACTTGTTCATCATTATTTCAGTCGATCAATGGATAACCAAACGGTGCCTCGATTCAGGGTCGCCTCTAGCTGATGTAGACGGTGGTCGCTCTGGTTCCACCGCTGGAGTTTGCCTCCTCACATATTGAAGCAGCATACCGTTCCTGATATGCCCTTCCACCTCGTCCTTCAGATGCCTACAATCATTAGTGTTATAACCGTTCAATTCATGAAATACACAAAACTTATCTGATTTTCTTTCGTTAGAAGTTGGATCCCTTCGCATCGGTCTGCGATACGGAACCTGCTCTTTGGTATCCTGATAGATTCGCTCTAAACTCTCATTCAACTCAGAGTAAGTGGTGAATCGCGGCTCCCTCCGTGGCCGCTTTGACCTGTCACCATCGTTCTCAGTCTTTCTTTTTCCTTTACTAGTCTCCGCACCCTTTCCAGGTGTATTCCCGCCTTTGATTGCAAAAACATCAATCCCTTCTCCTTCCTCTCTTTTGGCGTTCGCATCCTCCAATCGTAAAAACTTTTCCGCCTCGTGATAGAATTTTCCTAGATCCACAGGTGGATCTTTAGTTAATGAATTTTTGAACTCTGTCCCGTCAGCTATTCCGGACACAGCTGCCATCATAACCATAGATGGATATGGTCGATCCACCGAAGCTGCTGCCACATTGAATCGCGTCAAAAAACTCCTCAAAGTCTCCCCATCTTTCTGTTTTAGAGTTGCCAAAGTCATCACATTCTTGGGTCTCGCAATGTGAACCCTGAATTGCCTCATAAATCTCTAAGTTAAATCTTCCCATGTTCCTATGGAGCCGCTCTCCAGCTATCTAAACCATAACACCGCAATGTCTACCAAATACAATGGAAAGCATCGGGCCATAACCTCCTCTGATTCCCCCAGCATCTCCATATGCCTTATGTATTTTGTCAGATGAACTGTAGGATCTGTCCTTCCATTATACATATCTAACGATGGTAGCTTAAAATCTGGTGGGTTCCTTGCTCGCCTGATTGCCGTGGTAAAAGGACTCCTATTAACGTCCTCTAAATCTTTGTTTACCAATCCGCCTCTCATGGATCGCCTGACCATCTCCGCCAACCTTTCATTGTCTCCGAGATGCAATCTTCGTTCATCACTCTCAACCTGCCCCCCGAGTTCACGAGGGAACTCTAGGATCTTCCCCCTTGACTGAGCGTTCACTCCTCTGCTACTCCCAGGTTGCGCAGATGCTCCTCTTTCTCTCTCCGAGATTGGATCAACATTCTCCATGTGCGTGCCTCCTAATCCAGGTGCTACACCGGATGGTCCTGCTCCGTTCTGAACTTCATCAGCTCCTCTATTCTGAGTTCCGAGTTGTCCTATCTATTGAAATAAACTCTGGATCAACTCCTCATGTTTCCTCATCATTGTCTCCATCTCGTCTCTAGTGATGAAGATCGACGCTTGATTCTCTCCTGAGGAAGCCTCTTGACTTCCTTGATGTTCACTTCTCTCTGGCCTTTGTCTCTTACTTGTTTGCCTCGTCATAGCCCTTAGATAAGAATTCTCAAATCTTCAAATTCATCTTATCCTGAATCAGCTTTTCTCAGTGAAAGCACCAAAATGTTTGTGCCAAAATTGGTCACAAACACCCGATAGTCGTGAAAGCACCCGTTTATGAGCACAAATCAGCAATATTCGACACAAATCTCGGATCTACGTCCACTTTGAAATTTATGTCTTTATTGATTCACTTGATGTTTTCAATCAATTACAGTGGGTTACAGTTGATAATAGCTCTGAAATCTGACTACAACAGCGATAATGAAGAGTAGAGTTGAATCCGGCAGAGTCTGGACGTTGAATGGAAAAAAGATCCCCTTTTCTGAAGGCTTCAGGGTGCTATTTATAGGCGTGGGAGGCTCAGATCTCGCTCAAACTTCGAAAGACTTTTTCTAGTACGTGAGTGGGCCCACGCGACTGACCCCACCAAGGTTCGACTCGATCTGTGATCAATACGAATTGATTTTGTATCCATCAAGAATTAGTCCAATCGAGCTAAAACTTGGCAGGAACATTCTTTACCTTGTTCGTAAGCTCCCCTGGAAATTTCATTGCATTTGGCCTCGTGGTTTGGGAGATATGATCGATACGAATTTGAGTGCTTCGGTTGGCTGTTCGGTTCGAATCCATCAGTTCGAACCGATACGTTCGAATCGACCTTCTCACATGGTTCTTTGGTGAGGTGGCACGCACTCTTCGCCTTGGTCCGGTTCCTGTGCCGAGTTGACTACTTCGCATCCACGAATTTCGCCTCCTTTGTATCGAGTACTATCAAGTTTCAATGTCTAATTCAAATCGAGATAGGCGGCTTAGCTTGCATCGATAGCGATGTCTCCATTCAGTGGATACGATTGTGATGGATACGAACTAATGCTGACTGATGGATTCGAATGAAGGCTTCGTTCATCGATTCGAGCTAGGCATTGGTTGAACGATACGAAATTCATGGATAGGAGGATCTGGCCGTCCCGGTCAATAGAAGCAAACTATATCGATGGATACGAAGTCCATCGATACGAAGTGCAACCCACTGATGGACACGAACTGTGGATGGTTGATGGACACGAAACACATCGACCTGATGGATATGAACTTGTTGAGGTGATGCCTACTTTATCGATTCAAAACCGATCGATTAGAACTGATCGATATCACGCTACCGATCGATTCGAACTCGATCGATTCGAAGCATGTGTAAACCGATGGATTCGAACAAGACAAACAGTGATGGATACGAATCCTATGGATTCGAAATGAGCATCCCCTCAACTTTTTGATGGGTTCGAACATCATACGTTGGCTAACTTGCATTGATCATATCTCGTTCATACGACCTCCGATTAACCTAAAATTTGGAACACTGGCTTTCATGGCTTTGCTTGTCATATCCTATCAACTGTAGCCTGATCCGGGCTCGGACAAATTTCATTGATATCCATAGTGAAGTTGTGCATAACCAATCTTTGAGATGAACTGTCTTTCGTTTTCGACCAATCTTTTGGTATCACGACTTTGCCAAAAAGCGGGATAACAAAAATGCGAACCAATTTTCAAATAATTTTGGCAATGGGAATAGTTTCAATAACGATACGATGAAAACTTTGGTTGTCAACAAATTCAGAGTGAAAATTTTCAAATTAATAATCATGAATTTGATTTTGTTGACCAAATGGAAAAAGATTAAGGGGATTTATTACTTGAAAAATACAAAACTTTTCGTGAAAATCATAATCAAATCTCAACCCACGAAGAATCAAATAATCTACGTTTATCGAAATTGACAATTCTTGTCCTCAACAAGTCCAAATCGAAAATTTTCAAGTTAATAATTACAAATTTGACTTTGTTGAGCAAATGAATGAAATTTATGATGATCACACGAATTTGTTGATTAAAACATTGGAAAATTTTCATGAGAAACAAAATCAAATTTCAATGTGTGACGGGTCAAACGAATATCCATCTTTTACCCAAATCGATGATTTTTAAAAAACAACTTTTGAAATTGATAATGACGATCTTGATCAAATTATTGAAAATACGGTAATTAAGTGGGATTTCAATTCTTTTGAGGGTGCGAAATTCGATCTTCCTTTTTCTGAAAATTTGAATACGACAACTTTGAATTTTAAACTCAATTTACACGATGAAGTTGTTGATAATCCAACAAAGGAAGTCGAATTTAACAAACATGATTTTTATGGACTTTTTAAAACGAGTTGTTGAATTTTGAAGGGGAAAATATTTATCACAATTTTGATTTTGATTCGATAATTTTGAAGAAGTTTTCTATGATAAGTTTGAAATTCAATTTGGTGAAAATAAACTTGAATTTCAATAAATTGTTTTATCAAACCTAAAAATCATCGAAAACAAAACAACTCATTCAATTTTAAATAAAACGACATTTGTTTTCCCAAATCAACATTCAACTTCGAAATCTTTTACGGTTTGGTTTTTCGTGCTTAAGCTGTGTCTCACACATTTGACGAGACAAATGAATCGGTCTTTAGAAGACCGTTTCGTTTACTTTTTGACTGTATACTTTCTCATCTCTTGTAAACAATAATTTTTCATGTAAATATTGGATTTTTATTTTATTTTTCTCCTTCCACTTGGGTTGACTGTGGGGACACAGTCAAGATCAAGTGTGGGGGAGTGACTCATCTTCAATTTTTTTTCACGGTTTATTTTTGCTTTAAAAACTCAAAAAAAATTAAAAAAAATCCCAAAAACATATTTTCTTTTGATTTATTTTTAAAGAAACATTATAGGATAAATATATGGTTTTGGTCTATTAAATTGAAATCTTGGAAAATTTATTTGTCTTAAAAAAAGTAAAAATGAAGTTTGATTACAAATAGTAATGATTTAACTAGATATAGAAAGATTCATATGTGTTAATTATGAAGCATATCCTAATAGAAAATCTTTGTTTTAAAAAGTGGTAGATTTAAAGTAAAGGATATAACATTTTTTTTGTCTTCTAAGTTAAATGGTGCTAATTGCAAAACTCTCTCTCTCATAAAAAAGTATATAAAAAATAATAACATCCAAGTATTCACTCTCATTTAAAAGTCCTCACGGTTATGCATGGGTGAATTACTTGGAATCTTTGATTATGTGCTTTCATACTCATTTAAAAGTCCTCACGGTTATGCATGTATGGAACACATGTAAAAAAACAGACTTAATAAAAAACCACCACGGTCGATAGGTGTATACACGAAATTGTGTGCACTCGCCATGCTCTTTACTCCCCTCACATAAGCCCGAAAGGCAGTGCAAGGGTGGTATATCTGGCCTCAGTTTACCTGAGCTAGGTGTGTAATTTTTCTTGCAAATAATGAGAGAGCAAGCAATTAAAATCCTAGCACTATTTTACTTATTTGATTTGATTTGTTATTGAAAAGAAATGAAAATACCACTTTGATAAATTTTGATAATCAACTAAGGAACCTTTTCATAATTACACTTTGTTATCAACCGAAATAATGAGTTAAACTATAATCTATTTGCTATGATAACTTGAGTTTTGTTGGAAATTTTGATGAGTAAGTAACATAAATTTTCAAGATAATAGCCAAAACCTATATTTAAATTATTTGTGTCGATTTAAAAATAAATCCTTCATTTGTAAATATTTTCAAAAACTTGCATTCATCTCTTTGTAAATAGATTTTGAATTTTGTAAACATTTTCATCCTGCATTTGGATTTTGTGGGTAGTATCCGTTGAAAACCCTCACGAGACAACACTCGTCCCACTGGGACACCCAGAGGTTTAACGGCTTGTTGCATACGCTCAATGCAATCGTGCTTCCTACGAAACAGATTTATCTTAGTTTTCCTTTATTCGAGGATGAATAAAAAGATAAGTGTGGGGTTATTTGATGTGCACGTAAATGTGCATATATTTACATCCATATTTTATCTCTTTTTATTTAAATAAACATCATATTTAGGCATTTTAACATGTTTAAAACCAAAATTCAATTATTTCCAAACCATCATATTTTCATCTTCATTCAGGGGCAAAACGGTCATTTTTGTGCATGTGTCAATGTAAGAATTTTTACTTGGACATTTTTTGATAATTTTTATAGGAATTTGGATGCATATGGAAGAGGCTTATATGAAGATATATGCATGCACAAATGAATACAAAGGAAAGAAGAGGGAAATAATTCAAGCCATGAACATGGAGGACCCCACCCACTTACCTAAATGCATAATTTGGAGCTAATGGACAACTAAGTGGAGGTTAAAGTTTCATGCAAAACAAATGATGGATGAATTAGTGGATAATGGTTACTTGGTAGCCACACTTCCTAAAGGGCAATTTAGGAAGCTTCCTAAAAATAGAATTAGGGTTTTATGCATGTATAAATAGCCCTCTTATGTACGTGAAAAAATCATCTTCTACTCTTTCATTTTACTTAGGAAATTAAGAGATCAAAGTTTAAGCTCAATATTCTATGAAATAAAAATGGCTTCCAAGCCTCTTTCTTCTCTTTCTACATACTTTTCTTTGTTTTATTGTTAATGTTTATTTCTATGCTCTCTTTCTCCTTATGTTCATAGCTTAGATTTACATTTATGCAAGTAGTTAGTAGCTAATCTCTTTTGCTTTCTTTGCTTATTTTCTATTTTCTTTTCTTTTTAATGTTGAAACTTACTTGTGTTGCTTCAATGCCACAAATAAGAAGCTAAACCCCTTCAATTTAGGGGTGATGAAGCTTTCTAACTTTATGCAATTTCAACATTTTTATGACTTATGATCTCTTTATGTATGCTTCATGAATGTGAATTTTGATGTAAGTTTATACAAGTGGGTTTGGTAGCTTATATTGCTTATGTAAATGAGCTATTCTTATTCAATATAAACACAATTTACATCATCGTTTGTGAAACGACCCAACTTCCAGACTCCAGGAAGTCACATCGTTAATAAGAAAGAAAGGGATAGAGAATAGAAAGAAAGAGAAGAAGAAAGAAACAACACATCAGAATCTAAACAGCGGAACAAATAAATTATATTAATAACATAAATATTACATAGTTTACAACACTAATCAGAGTACACAAATATACAACACATACTAGGCAGTTATAAACACCTGTCTAGTATTTACAACATAATACAATCCAGAGACAACACAGAACGCACAGCGGAATACTATATTTCTAACGCAGAAGCCTCCTGCTCCATTGCTCCTCCAATATTCGTCAAAGCTAACCTGAATCCCTTGGCTACTCGTAAAAATTTGAGTACCCAAGAGTTTATGAAAAAAAAAAACAAACTCCGGGTCAGACATGGGTCTGGTGTGAGTAACAGGTTAAAGTTTCTTAACTTTCAAAAACCTTTTGAAAAGAAAGGTATCACGTAAGACTTCCCACACATAAACGTGGAAAAGTTTTTACCTTACGCTAACCAAAACATTTGATAGGAAATCCGATGATATTATAATAGTGTCTAGGATTTTCAAATAAATATGAAATAGCCGAAATTGTTACATCTGTTAAATTCCAGCTACTAGCCACAAAAGTGGGTAATACAATCAAAACCGTTGGCACTTATTGGATTGTGGATTCCATACAATGGCAGGGCTACTGGGGTACCGCCTGTCACAGTACGTGGCCTAGATCAACGTACCAAGGATCACTCCCGACCCCCTGCAACACAAGACCGGAACCATCTCTTACTGGACAGTCCTGAACAAGACAACCCCGCAGTTGGCATACGTTCCAACCGCCCACACAGCCGAATAAAAAGGGACTTCTAGACAGGGAAAAATCTTGCTCTCAAGTGGGGGCTACCCACGAAGCCTTGCTGCACCTCCCCTGTTTTAGCCATTCCCGGTTGATGAGGCTTGAGGCTACGATTACCTTTATAGGACATATCTCTTAGAATGCTCATCGTCCACCTGACGATGTTCTGAAAGTATTCAATCCATACAAGTTCGTTCCGGATTCGAACGAAACCGAATGCATTATCTCATTACACTCATTTTGAAATCACCCTCAGAGTTAACGACGATAACCCTTGCTTTCTAAATCACCATCTCGAACCTATAAGTACTATTCCGTCAAACTCATTACGGAATCACCTACAGAGTTATACTGACGTATAGTTCCTACACCTCGAGTCTTCACTTGCTCCACTTGGATTAACGACCTAACGTTAATTTGGATTGATGTGGTTTTCAGATATCCAAATATGGAAACCCGATCCCGGTCTCATCGAAATCCAAAGTGTGTCTTTTAAGGCCAAGTTGTTTTAAAGTTTTAAAACAATTCAATTTCATTATCTATTTACACACAGATATATAAATCATAGATTCACAATAGGTAATCAACATTATCAATACAACATATAATCTATATTATCATTATCAAAATATAATCCAAATCATCATCACAATGCAACCAATGCATCTATATCACTCAACATCTCATATCTGAGATTCAAACTAATCAAGGCAAACAATATCATACATCCATATATAAGCAATGATCTATAATCACCATTTAATTAATTTAAAGTGAATTAAATTAACTACATCATTTCCTAATTAATTTAAAGTGAATTAAATTAATTAATTCATCAATATGAATCTCACTTACATTATCATTAATTAATTACAAATTAATCAATTAATCAATCCAATAAATCACTTTAATTAATCACCTTTGATTAATTATCTCTTAATTACATTCAAGTAATTATTATTTAATTAATTTTACAAATTATTTATACTTAACCAAATACAGTAATTAACCTTTAATTACTTCACAAATTAATTAACTATAATTAATTACATTAATCCTTAATTAATTATATTAATTAATTACCCTTAATCACTTATTATTAATTAATTAATCTTAATTAATCAATCTTAATTACATCATTAATTATATTAATTAATGATTTCTAATTACATTTAAATTAATTACCTTATTTAAATTAATTACATTAAGAAATTAATCTTAATTTAAATTATAATTGTTAATCCCTCTTGATCAACCCTATTCAGTAATTAACTACCTTTAATTACTTTCCCAAAATAAATTGATTACTTCTTAATTAATTATCTCAAATTAATCCCTTGATTATTTCACAAAGTAATTATACTTAAATTACTTCATTATCAAATCAGCTTCAATTAATTGCATGCAGTAATTACCCATTAATTACTTCTCTATGTAATTTCTCTTTATATAATTACAATAAGTAATTACACTCCACAATCATTTATTGATTTTTCTAAATTAATTAAACTGAATTAATTAACTTAATCAAATCAAATTAAACTTAATTAATCACAATTAGTAATTAATTTCCTTAATTACTTCCATAAGTAATTATACTTAATAATTTACACAAATGATTATCTCTAAATTAACTAATCTAATTAATTATTAAAATTAATCACATTAATTAATTATTAAATAATCCTTAGTTAATGACCTTCATTAACTATTAAACAATTTATTAATTACTTATCTGAAATAATTAACTTATTTTAAATCATTAATAATTTCAAATTAATTACTCATTAATAACTCATTAATTAACCCCTAATTACTTAATTAATTAAATGTTAACAAAAACTTAATTAATCCATTATTACTTGATTAATTAATCATTAATTAAAAATCAAATTCTTATTTAATTACTTAATTACAAGTTAATTATTCTAAGAATATTTAATCTTAAACCTTTCAAATTGAACCCTTAATTACTTTAAGTAATTAACCATCTTATTAATTTATTAAATAAATTAATTATCCATTTAATTACCCTGATAATTAAACGCATAACAAATTATTAAATTTAATTTAACTTCAACAAGTTTTAAAATCAAATTTTTAAAACTTTAAATAATAAATAATACTTTTCTTATAAAGAACTTTTACAAAAGTTTAAATCAAATTCTCTTTTTAAATTTAAAACATTTAAATTTTTCTTAATCATTCAAATTTGTTAAATACTTAAATTTATAAAACTTAAATCTATTTTGAAAACAAAGATTCAAATTTAGATTTGAATCAAATTAACTTTGTTTAATCATTTCTTTACATTCAATTTCCCATTTAAATTCAAATTTCTTTAAAACATTTTAAACAATAAATCCATTTAAAGTTATTTTAAACAAAATTTGAATTTAAAACTTATTTATACCCAGTTATGATTCAAATTAAATATTGAATCTATAATTTAAAATTTGATTTAAAACTTAACTTAAACCTTTGCTTTATACTTTTAAATTTAAGTTTAAATTTGGGAAAAAATCAAGTTTCAAACTTGAACAAATTAACTCGAGCTACCCATAATTCTCTCGAGTATGATACTAAATAATCTCGAGTAAAACTCGAGCAACTTCATTCTGAAATCTTCAAACTAACAATTTACAGGTTTTATACAAACCTGGAACTGTCAACCTCACCCGAGTCCCCAACTCAACTCCTTCGAGTCCCAATCCCCATTACTTCGAGCATAACACGATACATCCCGGAACCAAACTCGAGAAATCCTTCTTCCCAAAACTATCTGCTGATACCCCCAAATGTCGTGCACCTGCACCACCATTGCCGACACCTCCGGCATCTATCAACCATCCACGCACGTCGGCGATCACCTTCCCACACGTTCCCGACCATCAATTCAATTACAGAAGCTAAAAACCAAATTCGAGCATACGAGCTCAATACAGGAAGTAATGTCGAACCTGGAATCACCCAAATCACTCGCCACCGATCACAAGGAAATCTTCACCGCCGGCCACAGACCCTTCCATACCCCAACTACCTTTCCCCAAAATTTGAGACCACTCGGTCACCTATGGAAGTCGCCCCAAATTATTTCTTCAGGTAACAGAAAACTAGGGTTATAATCTTCAACCCCTAAATCATTACTGACTTAATGCATTAATCCTTTATCCAATATTTTTTCCCATATCTTAGTTCACTACTCCATCACCATAATCACAATTTGCCACTCCAATCACCCAGATTGTCAGATTTAACCAAAACATAACTTACAGTTAATCCAGAAATCCCCTTTCAAATTTAAACTAAATTTTCTGATTTTGGTTTTAAAATTCAAGTTTTGATTTATGTAATTAACTTAATATCTTAATCAATGAATCCTATATAATTTAAATTCTTACCTGCATATATAAATTTTGTTCTGTGGTATTCTGCTATTCCAGAGACATTTCAGGTTTCTTCATATTTTATTTTTATTAAATAAAAACTTAAACCTTAAATTAGGATACACTAACATATCTTGTTAGAATTTTGAACTTAGATATGAACTAGATTACGAGTTCATGATTTTTTTGAATCAATGCTTAAATTCTAGAATTTAGAACTGGGAAGAATAAAATCACAGCAACATGCATTCAAACCCATTCATACACACAAACAATTTTCATCATACTCATCACATGAAGCAATTCAAGCAACCATATTAATTTAAATTAGTTTTAAAATAAATTGTTACTTACCTTAATTTTAGGAGCAGAGCCCTTGTTTTAGAAAAGCCTGAACTGGAATTGCTTTGAACAAAAAACTTTAAGTTGTTGCAGTACTTTAACAACTGTAGTTTGCTTCTTTATTTTGTAAACTTAACTTTGATTTACTGCAATGCTTCTGCTTCCAGATTCTACAATTTGCTTCGGTACTTTAAAAACTTTTTAGTCTTGATTTTACTACATTGCTTAAGCTCCCTAATGCATGCATGCCTCCAGAGAAAAAAAAATGTAGGCTTGGATTTAGCTTTGTGGATTTGCATGCAAATTTGATGAAGTTCAAAACAGAAAAGGAGGGGGCTGCAGGCCTTTTTGGATGAAGTTTCAATTTTGCCTTTCAGGTTAATGTATTAAAGAGTTGCTTCGGGTTTATGAATCTGAGAATGGAATTGCAGTTTGATTTTCTGGTTACTGGAAACTGGTTTTGGATTTAGTTTGTGAGAGGGGAATTTACATGATTTAGTTTAGAACAGAATTTTGTTTTTGAAGAGAATGATCACAAATTTTAGATCTTGGTTTGAATCTTGATTACAGATCTCTTAAGTTACAGCTGAAGATTTCCTTACATTTTGAATTGAAGAAGAATAGAAAAGAAAATGAGTTGAGGAAAAAAAATATGTGTTAAGTAAATTTTTGATTTAATTAAAATAAAAGAAAAAGAAAATCAAACAGGACACTTGTTCTATTTTTAAACATTTGTCACTTGCTTATTTTATGGCTTAACATGTGTCATTTAAGTATCTTAAGAAACTTACACTTATATTTAGAGCATTTAATTTAATTTAAAATTGTTTATAAATACTTTAACTTATTTTATTCCTTATGTATATATAAATGAATTTATCTCTTTTAAATTAAAAAGAAATGAAAACAATCAAATTGTAAATATAAGCTTATTCATATATTTTTAAATATTTATCCTTTTAAATTTCAAAATATCAAAGTCAAATTCAAATTAAATTATAAACTTCAAAATAAAAATCAAGTTATATATGTGTGCATATATAACTCTTATTAAATTTTAAAATAACAAATCCTATTTCTAACAAAATTTATTTATGTTTATAAAAACTAGGTATTCTCAATATCATTTGAAAATAACAAATTAAACAATATTTAAAATGATTTATAAAAGATATCATAAATTACTTCTATTATTTAATAAATTAAGATCATATGTAAATTTTATTTTAAATTCTTATATATAAATTCAAGCAATAATTTAAAAAGAAAATACAACTAAGTTTTTAATGTTAATCTAATTTAAATTCATATTAAAGTTAATTAAATATAAATTTAAACAAATAAAATTTTCCTTTAATATAGCCTATATAATTATTTATTAAATTGTTTAGAATAATTAAATGTTAAATTTAAATCAAATTTCCAATTTTACCAAATATAAATAAAAATTAAAAATTGATCATTTACTAAGTTTTAAATCAAAGTTTATCCATTTACAAGATATACAATTATATATATAAACAGAAAACAGTTTATTATCTTTAAAAGATAAAATATACTAATTTAAATATTTATTATAAGACGATTATTATACCAATTCAAAATTTTGTTATCAAAAATATCAAATCAAATTAAATTTATAACACAGATTATTAAATTTATATTGCCCAATTTCCGGGATATCACATTCCTTCCACCTTAAAAGAATTTCGTCCCCGAAATTTAAAAGCAAAGGTAATTTAATAATCTATCCTAAGATTTTATTTTAAAACACAAGCATATATTATCAAACATATGCTAACAACCATAGCAACCAATTTCCCTAATCAAAACAAATTTAATTATCCAAAAAAATTCTGGGTAAAATTTTCACGAGTTTCCCCGATAAATATCGGGATACTCGCTCTATAGAACCTAAACAATCAATACTACTAAGCTGCAAAGCTCCTATCCAACTAGATCTATAAACCTAAACAGGATATCAGACTATAAATAAGTCTGACTCAACAATCACATCCTCTTGAACTGCTGATTTCACAACCAGAAATAAATCATACACGTACTCCCTCAGAGATACGTGAAACACAACGAATCCCAGTTATCCAAACTGGAAATTCAATCTTGAAATTCAAACACCAATCCTCACAAGAATACAAAAAAGATCCAAAACACTTCGGAGCTGACTTACCCAGACTTACCCAATCTTATAGCTCCTTAGATCAGAGAAAACTTCCCCAAAAACAAATATCCGTCTCAGGAATCCAAATTCCTTCGTCTCTTACCCACAGAACTCTTCTGATGATCCTGGGCTGCCTTCAACTCTACTAATCAGCTCAACCCCTATTGATTCCTCTAGAAACAAACAGAACCAAAACTTCTCAACAGAATGATCTCCTCAAGATCAATTCCAAACCAAGAACACCAACTCTACTCCACAAACATCAGAAGACTAACTTACTTTTCCTATCCGGAAAAGATAAAACAAAAGCATTTCCATCTGCTTCCGCTGCATAACTCTGATCTGAAGCAGAAGAAAAACTCGCGCACAAACTGACAACATATCTCAGAAATATTGTCCAAGAGATCCATAAAAGAAAACTCAGATATCCCATCTGATCCTTTTACTAAACTGAACCACCGTTAGCATTCCGGGAATCTAGTCAATAAGAAAACTCAGCCTCCAGGCACGGATAAACTTCTCATAGTTCAAGAGAACACTCAAACTATCGCAAGTCACTTTTGCGATCAACCCGTCAAATATCCAAAGAAAAATTGTTCTCTCATTACTTAACAAAACAGTCTATGCTTAACTAGCCAACCCATCAAAGAAATGAATCTACCCGGCTGCTTCTGAACTCCTTTAGAAAAACTGCTAACCAGAAATCCTTCTTGTCAGCACAGAACACTCCGAGTTGTATTGCTGACACCGACTCCAAGCCCTCCTAATCCAAAGCTCTTCGAGAAACTCGGGCCTTAAACCAGACAGAAACATCCTGCTGAATCCAGTTACAACATCGAAGCAGACATACTTCTAAAACTTGTTCCAAAGAAATCATATTCGGGAACATCCATAGTCACTGCATCTCATCACACAGCTACTACTTCCTGAGGTATCGAGATACCATCATTTCCTTCTGCCCAACCAACAGATCCAAACTCTACTCATCCAACTCAGAGATGATCTCCGAACCTTTACAGGTTACCTTCAGAGATAAATGAAATCTTTCATCACTACAAAGCTTACTCGAGACGATACTAGGTCTACCGTCTCGACAGATACACTTCCAACATCAACATTCAAACACCAACCAATGGTAGTCGGGTTACACACCCACTACCTTATCTACCTTTATAACTTATATTGGAAAACCTGAATGGGTAGCCCAACAGATAGGTAGAAATAAATATATCTATATGTATAAAAATTTCAATTACGCTCTCTCAAGATAGACACCACTCCAGAGCCTAGGTATTCACTCAACCTAACGCTCTGATACCACTGAAACGACCCAACTTCCAGACTCCAGGAAGTCACATCGTTAATAAGAAAGAAAGGGATAGAGAATAGAAAGAAATAGAAGAAGAAAGAAACAACACATCAGAATCTAAACAGCGGAACGAATAAATTATATTAATAACATAAATATTACATAGTTTACAACACTAATCAAAGTACACAAATATACAACACATACTAGACAGTTATAAACACCTGTCTAGTATTTACAACATAATATAATCCAGAGATAACACAGAACACACAGCGGATTACTATATATCTAACGTAGAAGCCTCCTGCTCCATTGCTCCTCCAATATTCGTCAAAGCTAACCTGAATCCCTTGGCTACTCGTAAAAATTTGAGTACTTAAGAGTTTATGAAAAACAAAAACAAACTCCAGGTCAGACATGGGTCTGGTGTGAGTAACAGGTTAAAGTTGCTTAACTTTCAAAAACCTTTTGAAAAGAAAGGTGTGAGTAACAGGTTAAAGTTGCTCTAATCAGTTTGATTACAGGATTTTGGTTTGCAAAATATATGTTTTTCAAAAGAGATATTAGTTTGGAGAAACCCATTCCGCTAAGCGGTGTGGTCTCGTTTAATATCAGATAACTGAGATGTATAGTATTATTCACACCAGGCTTTATGTCTGACTCGAAGTTTATGTTTTTTTCTTGAACTCTTGGGTTATGAAAATATGATTTGAGTAGATTGAGAGTTGAGATCTTATAGGTTTAGTAGGTTGGACATATAAGCTTTCGATGACGTGCAGGAGGGAAAACTAGCCATATAGGAATTATTTTGTTTTATTTCCGCTGTGTTGTATTGAGACTGATTGTCTATTTAGTACTCTGATCATCCAATGGGGAATTTTCATATGTTGCTCTTGGTATAGTTTATAATAATTATATTTTATCACAACCTGGGAATCGATTATGGGATTGTGTAACTTGAATATGAATTATTGATTTGAAATGTAATCAGAAAAGTTGTTTTTATCTATGCTGATTTTATTTCATATTCACATGCTTCTGATATAATAAATGCCATTTTCATTGTCATGGTTTGTCATTGGAAGTTGATACTATTTATGACTACAACATCTATATCACTTACCTTGAGGCCTCAAGATAGAGGATGTTACACTGGCACTTAATTATTCGGCACGTGAATACTGTGGATGTATTAGTGTTGACTTCTGGGGTACGGAAAAGCGGGTCATTACCGCGTATCGGAGTGCAAGGTTAAGCGAGAAGCTTGGCTTTGGTGGGGTAACTCATTAAGAGATAAAGTAATGGAATGCCTTATAATGAGTTTGAATGTGTGTATATATATAAAGCGCGTATTTGCTAGTGCATAAAATATTTTATATTATGTTGTTTGACCTGTTAAGTGGCTTATGAATTTTGGTCGACATGCCTAATCAACATTATCGATAGGGATTCCTAAACCCTTAAATAAGACCAACAGACATGGTATTGTTTTGAACTTGGGTGAATGAAATGATTTTATCTAAAAATATATTTTATATGTAAAGAACGATTTTCAAAATAGTATAGTATGGTATAGTTAGTTGATGTGTTGTTTGTTAGGAGATAATAATATTCTATTATTATTAATTAGGATTTTGTTAGTCATGCTTGTCCAATTGAACTTTGCCTGTTATTAGTAAGTAGTTTCCCTTTTTAAGATTTGGGGTGAGTAAATAGAAATTGGGACATTATTGAAACGAACTCCTTATGAATGAAGTTTCACAATTTGACTATAAGGCATTCGATCGATAATGTGGCATTAAAGTTGATTTAATAAAAGATGTTTATTAAAAAGTCGAATATTTTGAAGTAAATATTAGGAAAATGTTTTATAAAAGTAGATCTAGAAAATGAATTTATAGGAATGTGCCTTTTAATTAAAAAAGATTATAAGTTGAAAACTTGAGAACTTAAATCCCAGGGTTTTGGGAAAATGTTTCAAGGTTTTGAAAGATAGTAATAACATTGTTTGAAAGCAATTTTGGTTCAAGAATAAAATTTTGGGGATGAAAATATTAAGAATGAGGTGTTTTCTTTGGATTGGTTAGGTGAAATGAGTCTTGATTGTTTTTTGTTGTTCTAAATAATCTTCTAAGTGACGATCAGATATTTGCCTAAACGAACATTTTGGTGTACTTTGTAAATTATTCTTTTTATCACTGTACAATCGAAACAATTTCAAACTCGAGCGAACCGAAAGTAAGTTGGTGATAAATATTTGTTGAAAAAATGAAAGTTATTTTTTCAAAATGAGATTTTGAAATAAAAGTAATATTTTTAAGTTAACTAGTTCGAGCATCTTGAAAATAACTTAAAATTGGAGAAGAGATGTGTTTGGATGGTAAACACTTCTCATGAGTATTACCTTTCTTGGTAAGGGAATGTATGATACTGTTTGGTAGTGCTCTATTCCTTAGTAACACTTTGGAGTTACTTGGGTTATATTTATATTTTTCTATGACGAAAACATAGATTTCACAAAAAAAATTTCAAGTTAGACCGGACATTTGGATCTTGAGTTTACATAGGGAAATAAAAGAAAAATGGAATAGTTGAATCAAATAACTGTATATACTCTTAGGATGTAGTGGAGTATTATACAAATTGAATCTAACTTTAGTTTTTACGAAATGTTTTCATAAATTGTTTGGTGGTAATTTAATTGGTATTAGGGAGAATCAATTAAGTAAGTGCGTAAGGTGGACGTAGAGTACATGGATTTGATGAGGATTTCTCTGGTATTTTCCACATCTTAGATTCGAGTACATGGCTTTGAGGTGATTCGCACCATTCTAAATAAGGACCTATTACTCATTTTTTGACGACCAGCACTTGATGAGGATTTTTTATATGGGACTCTAGTGTTTTCTATCATAGTTACAGCTAATAAGTAGGATAGAAGTTCCTAATCAGGGAGCCTGATCGGAGTCCGCACTAGAGAAGCGGGCGAGCAATACTAATTTGGAAGTAAAGTAATGTATTCGAGTAGAGGTCAAATCATATTTTGGTATAAGTATAATCTATGTACATCATACGAATTAGTATATAGTGTTAAGTGTTTTCTACAATGGGTTGAGGTATAATTTCAAGGATGAAATTCTTTTAAGGGAGAGAATGTAATGATCCAGAATTTCACTGTTTTGGTTTGCGAATATTTAATTAATTAGATATTCAAATAATAGGTTTTATAATAAAAATAAAAATCTTTGAAATAGTAAATAATGATGGTGAAATAGTTTTCAAATTTCGTTTACAAAAATATTTAGTACGAAGAAAAATTGAAAATGTGTCCGGAATTCGTTTTTCGAATTTCCAACTTTTCATGGACTAAAAGGTTGTCGGAACTTTGTCGACTCCATAGTTTAAATATACAAATTCAATTTGAAAATAAAAGCTATGTATGTATTCGTGTATGCATTAGAAAGTGTATGTATGTATATACTCAAGATAATATAGTTTAAAATTTAGTAAAAGTATAGTCACATCAGGGAAGACATGAAGTGATACTTTGGAGACTTCAATACAAGTCATAATTGCGTGTTGGCTTTGATTTGACTGGGAATGGACACAGAGTGAGCATGGTCATGGGAGGGGGATACAAGAAGGATGTCATGACAAAAGATGAATGGAGGATATAAGTCCAAGGATATCTCGGTAATTCAACATTTTCATTTTATATAAAAAAACAAATTCCACCTTCTCTCTCTGCCATTTTCATTTTTTGTTTTTTTAAAAGCATTGTCTTCTTCCTTTCTTAAGGGAAAAACTCTTTAATGGCTTCTCCTTTTAGTTTTAAGCTTTAAAAAGTAAAAGGTTTAAATTGTTTTAAATGTTCAAATTTGTTTTAAACTCCTCTTCCAAATTTATAAACTCGTCCACTTTCCCCATTTTTTTCTCTCGCTTCATTTGGCCATAACTTCCCCTATACTACTCCAAATCAAGATTTTTTTCCAAATCATTTATAATTCTAGTGGCTATAACTTTCATTTGAACCATTTTTTAAATTTTAAATATTTTTGGATCAAAATTGCATTTCTTTCTGACTTATTTTCGGACCCATATTTTCAAGCCTGAAAATAGCACTACTTCTTTTGACCATATCTCCCTCAAATCTAATCTAAATTGTGTGATTCCTTTTTTCAAATGATAGAGAAAATAATTTTCAAGGACTTTTCTTTGTAGCACTATTCAAAATTCCGAGAGTAACATGGCCAAAAATCCAGGATAATATTACTAAATTTTATGTTCGATTTTGTGAACTCAACCTTATGCAAAGTACCTCCACCTCACCAATTCAAGCCCATACATCCTTGTTCTTATCACAATCGAACCGTGCATGCCCTAGGCCAAGCCTATTTCAAGATGATAGGGTCCGCAGTCTAGTTTGCAAAGTTATCTCAAGTTTTCAAAAAGTTTTCTAAACTTCGGTGAGCAAATATTTTTTAAATTCAAAGTTTTAGAATTTTATATGTTAGTTAAAGTGTGATATAATTCTTTGGTTGAAATCTTGGTTTATGATGTGATTGATTTTATAAGGGTAGGTTGAGTGTGATTGTAAATTAAACTTGAAATTAAAGTATAAATATAGCATTATTTGGAAAGTTGTGAACTTTGTTTGTGTGATGAGATCTTGTTTAAATTTGTGGATGTGGCATGTATGATCATGATGTGACCTTGAAGTGGGTAAATGCTAATAAAAATTAGCATCTTTAGGTTAAAATGGAATGGAGTTCCGTGTGTAAAACTATAGTCTTTTTTTTTTTTGAAATTTAACTCGATTTTAAGTTTTTAAACTTTATTTTACTTTTACAAGGCTTACTTTATGTTTTGGAAAAAATAAGTGAACTTCCAAAAATTATAAGTTTCAAAGTAAAGTAAGAAAAACTTTTACAAGTTACACGTATTCATAGCGATAGTCGCTATGGATGCAGTTTTGCTTAAAAATCCGATTTTTTCAAAATTTAGGTTTTTACAATTAAAAGTGTTTTAAAAATATTTTAAGCAATAATGTTTAAGGAAAGTTAATTAAGAATTTAATAATTATTTATTAATTAATTAGTTTTGATAATTAATAATTAATTAAGTACTAAACAAGGTTTATTAATTTAAATTAACTAAAGATTAAATATTAATTAATTATCCTTCAAACTTTAAGATTAATTTTTAACTAGTTATGAGTTAAGTGTATGATTTATTTTTAATTAGTTATTTATTAAATATAGGGTTAATTATTAATGAATAATTAAGATAATGTTTAATTATTTTTAATTATAAATTAATTAAGGTTTTTATTTATAATAAATTATATTAAGGTTTAATTTATTTTTTAGTTTTTAACTAAAGACTATTTTATTAATTAATTGAGATTAACTATTATTAATTATTAATGAAGGTTTAAATCTTTATTTCAAAATTAATAAGGATTAATTGGGTTTTATTATTTATACAATAGTTAATTATTTATTTGAGTTTTAAATTATTTCTTAATTTATAATTAAGTTAAGTTAAGAGTTGATAAAAACTAATTATGATTTAATAAAGGGTTTTTCTTGTAATTCATTATTAAAAAAAAAAGTTTTCAGTTTTTAATCCTTGTTTTCCAAGAATCAAATTGTTTTAAAGGTACTTTTTTTCAAAGATGATTTTGAACACTGTCAATACCATTAAGTAGACGGACAATTGCGAATGAGTTATGTAAATGGTTTGATTGTGTAGACATGTGTTAGCATAATAAATCCCCGTTCTGCTGTAAGTTGATTGTTTGATTGTTTGGACATCTGGTTGCAGAATAAATCCTTGTTCTGCTATAATGTAATTATTTATTGTGAGGACACATTTTTTTAGAATAAATTTCCATTTTGCTCTAAGTAGTTAATTATTTAGGCAACTATTTAGCAAGATAATTCATTATCCTGCTATTATGTTATTTGGACATGTGTATGCTAGTTGAGTTGTATTAGCATGTTATTCGTTGATTTGGATATGAATTGCATTTACATATATGTTGACTTATGTAAATAAATGGTTAAATGACTTGAAAGTAAAATTGATGTTAAATGGTAACTTAAATTACTACCATTGGATTGCTAAGCTCTTTTTGAAATTACAAAGTACGATTCTAAATTAACTTCAATTCTTTAAGCAATTTGGGTTCAGAGTATATAAATGATTTTCTAGTTATATTATTATTTTATAAAGGTATTTGTAAATAATAACTTATTTATAAAAGTGGGTTTTACTAAGTAAAAAGGTTTATTGAAGTGATTTAAAAGGATGAGTTGCAAAAGATATTTTGTAAATGATTTTTCTTAAAGAAGATTTATCAAAGTGTTTTAAATGAGGAAATGTTTTGTAATTTATTTTAGAGGTTTGTACAGAGGTTTTGTAAATTGGCTTATGGACTTATAAAAGTGTTTTGTAAATTGATTTTGGAAATTTATAAAGGTATTTAAATGTGAATGGGGCTTTTAAAAGGGAACTTTTATAAGGGATAAGTGTATCGGTTTATAGCGAGTAATGCTTTTAAAAATAAATTTGAAAGGAGGAATTTTCCAATTATTTGGATAATATACTTATACCCCTAGGGTAAGTATTAATATTTTCCAAGTAAAAAGGGAAATGAGGGTTTTGGAAATAGTGTTGTATAAAGATCTTTTGATCAAGTTTTATAAAGTGGTTTTTTATCTAAAGATTAATTAATAAGGCTTAGAGGATCCCATATGGAATTAAATGAATGTTTGAATGATTATTTATTTGATAGTTAAATAATTTATTATCAGACATGGAGTAAAACGTAACTTTGGAAATATCTAGAAGAAACACGTGTGTTATATCGCACAGTCATCCCCAATGATGTTGTACCATGCATATAAATGTCGTTTCGTTCTTTTAGGATAAATAATTAGTAAATCCGTTTACTAACGGTTAGGAGGTGATGTTCACTATTATCTTGTCTATTTATTTCTTTAAAAACCGGGGTTGAGTTAACCGGAAATTAATGAAAGTTTTTCAAAGAGACCGGGATCGAATATGTTATCCGAAAAATACTTCGATTCAACTTAAGCATTTCGAACTAAAGAAATCTTGAAGAGTATGGAATCGAAGATGGATTTTTGAAGTGCAAGGGCTATTTTCTACTAACCCTGAGGGTGAATCAAAATTAGGTGTAGTGGAGGTACGATTTCGTTCAGTCCCAAAATGAACTTGTATGGATGAATGCTAGCATTGCATTGATGCTTGGAGGCCTGTGTAGCATTCCAAGTGAGAAGTTCTAAATAATGATAAAAACATAGCTTCAAGCCTCATCAATCAAGAAATGACAAAAATCGGGCATGCAGCAGGGCCAAGTGGGTCATTTCCATCTGGGTACGGTCATTCCGAATCTAAATCGATTACCATCTACTCATGTATGCTTCAGGACCCAAAGTAGGGTGATCGTATTCGGTACTACTAGTCAAGTGGTAGGCCCGTCCTATATGGCAGGGGTACAAGAAGTTCTTATCAGACCCCAGTTCATTTTATCTAGAGATGTACCATTAGACGATAGCTCCTTACCTTGTCATAGTATGGAATCTAATGTCCAATACGCTCTTTTATGGTTTTGATTATAGAGCCTAGTATGCTGGAATTTAATTAATGTAATAATTTTGATTATAATCAATAAGTATTTGTACTCTAGGAATAATTATAATATCATTGAGTTTTCTATAAATCAATGTTTTGGTTATCGTAAGGTACAAATCCGTTCATGTTTATGTGCGTTGTGGTCTTGTGAAATATCTTTGATTTTAAAAGGGTTTTAGCATAAGAATTCAGTTGTTTGAGTTAACTCACACCAGACCCATGTCTAACCCAAAGTTTTATTTTCTTTCCCTAAAACACTTGGATGCTCAAATTTCTATAGGCAGCCAAGTAGTTCAAGTTTTCCCATGGATGCATTTTGGTGGAGCTTGGAGCAGAAGGCTTCATCGATAGCTAGTTATTTTGTTCTGTATTATATGTATCTTGTATTAGTTAGGTAGGGACAGGCTGTTACAACTGTCTAAGGGTGGAATTGTATTGGTATGACCCTGATGTATCATTTTTAAAATGACTTTGTAAAGTATTATGTTGATTAATATATGTTATTCCGTTGCATTATGAGATTCTATGATTGTTTTATTCCTTTAACCTTCTATCTCCTTTCTTTCCCCTAACAATCTGTCTTTCTGACACTTTGTTATTTGGCACGTGAATACCGCAAATGTATTAGTGTCGACTTCTAGGTATGGAAAAGGGGGTTCATTATAAGATCTATGATTGCTCGCCCTCTCAAAACTTGTTTTCTTTCAGATTTTTTGATACCCTTTATTTTGGCCGGCATTGCTTGTAAAGAAGAGTTTGCTCTTCTGCTTCACCTGTTGGGTTGCGGTCGAGGTGTTAATCGGATTATAGTGGTTTCGATGGTTGTAATTTACTATCTATTTCTGTTCGATACTGGGTTTTCGTCGTCAATGCTTTCACTGTGATATTTTCCATCACTTCGAAATCACTCCTTAGTGACTATCATTTAGGTCATGTGAGTTATGTTGTTGTTTTATCTACTTCGTTATGTAGTTGTGTTTAAATTGGTAGACCTATCTCCTTGTATAGCTAAAGTCTTAGACTTTGGTTCGTTGCACTCGTATGCTATTGCAGATTTTGAATGTTGCCTCCATGGTGGCAGTGGATGAACTTTTCTATTTTCCTAGGCAGTAAGTTATGTAAGGTAATTTATTTCTTTATTTTTGTTGATGAAATATTTCTCGTCGGTTAATATGAAAGCTATGGCTTCCTTTAGAGCTAATGATAGATTGTTTTGCAACATATTTGTTGCTTTAGTATCTAGTGTAGTTATCATGTAAGTTAATTGCTATGTCTTCTCCTTGGAATAGGTCACTGCTATCTCTTTTGGCTGGCAATGGTTTGGAAATTTGGTTTCGTTTTTGTGGAATATGTCTTTGGGTAATATTTATAGTCAGTGTTGTCTTGGTAATTGTACGACAATGTCGTTGATGCTTGTGCCTAGGGGGAAATGCCATAGTTGTTGATTTTTTATTTGACTTTGTATGTATTTGTACGACTAATGTGACGACCCGCAAATCCGTACCCTTTGAATCGACAATAATCCACACACATCTGACCCAAAAAGCACGAGCTGATGGAAAGTCAAGAGAAAGAAAAGAAGAGAGAAGAAGAGAAGAATGAGAGCAGATTGAACCAAATAGAACAATATAGAATCTCACATCGCACTGGAAAATATATAATATCATACCAATGATCTTTACAAAACAAAAACTGTATATATATGTACATAAATCAGAATTCAACAATCAATCAATAGTTATCAGCCTGAACAGTTGTAATAACATGTCCTCACAAATGTCGATAATATACAACAACAAACAAATTCATGGATATAATTCCTTTAATATACCTCTATATTTAACTTATCAAATTCAATCAATTTTGAATTTATAAACCAATGTTTATAAATTCCATTTATATATTATAAAAACTTTCATATACAAAATTTCTTTATAAATCAATTCCATTTAATAACTTAATTATATGCCAAATATCCAATTATAACTAATTACTTATAATCTCTTTATTTTACAACATCCTTCTTTTTATAACTTCACAAATCTTATTTACTTATAAAATCCATTTATATTCCATTTTAACACATATAAAATGCCTTTAAAATTCCATCATTTTGATTTATAAAATATCAATTTTATAAATCTTATATATAAACCATTTACAATAATTCAAAAATCTCCATTTATACTATTTCATAAAACAGTTAACTTCATAATTCCAAAATAACTTTTCAATTATATTTCCCAAAACATCATAATTTTTACAACATAAAAATTATAACATTTATTTATTTAAAATAAATTCACTTCCTTAACAATTTAAAATTCAACAAAACGTATATTTTCAAAATCACTTGAAAATCCCTTAAATTTGGAAATCATCACTTTAACATTTTTAAATTTTAAAATATAGGCCCAATGCTGCAACAGCACTAAATACATCAATCACGGCATCTAAAACATCATATATAATATGATAACAGCGTATATCATAATATCTGTAAATAAATCAATACTGTTGAGGAATCCAGTTGGATCCCTCCAACCTGTCACCTGCAATAAATATACATATTAGAATATGTGTACAATGTCCGCTTCAAGGCAGACGCGCGTACAAATGGTCATTCGCTCATAACGGAAACGTATAGGGTCATCTGCTCCACTAGGCAGGTATATATCCAAATACCAATCAATGTATCATATATCATCCAAACAATCATCATTCATCATATAATAAATTATTTCTTACTTATATAAAAATACCAGTGAGTCAGAAAGAGTGAGTTCTACTCACATTGCGTCCAATAGCAGTTTCAGTGTTTTATTCCGAATAAAATTAAACGCACGTTTAATTTTACCCAAAATTCATACTAGCTCCAATCAACTCCAAAACAGCGCTGTCACGTAGTGTTCGTCCACACGAACCCAACGCAATTCGTTTCATACGAAACGGACCTCGTATGAAAAAGTTATAGCGTTTTAAAGTTTATACGAATTAAAATATTATAATTCACAATTTTATTTTAATTTCTAACCCTACTTTCCATCTTTGCCACACGTTCTCCCCTCAACCAATGTAGGCCACATCTTCCATCTTCTCCCCCTTCGTTCATTTCCTGTTCAAAGTACCCAAAGGCCGCCGTCTTCTTTGAATTTTCGCGACCCATATACTCGACTTCACGACGATCCAACACCAACAACTCGAAGCCCGCACTCGACTCCACCCTCACCTTGAACGGCTCAAAGCTCAGCTACTTATCTTCCTCGATAAACGCATGCAACTGCAGCAATTTTGAGCACGACTTGCCGCCACGTCGATCGACTTCCCACGATCATCACCGTATGGATGGAAAGCTCACGAGAAGCTCTACAATTCTCGTGTTAGAAGTTTCTCGAATAGATTTATGGGTTGAGAGAGATTGTAACAACCCTCATATTTATCGATTTTATATTTAAATATTTTATCGTTAGTCGGATTTTAGTCCAAAAAGCTACTTTTTGCAAACAGCCGAATTAGGACTCGAGACCACCCCCATTGAGTTCAAAATGCCGTTTGCGACCTTTTTGAGTATAAGCTTCGATATATTTGTAGAAAGTTGAATTTTGCTACTTTTTGCTTTGGGCTTTGGTTTGGGCTGAACCCACTTATTAACTCAGTCCCAACCCATTCCAACTCTTCATTTCTTCATCTCTAATTCCTAACTCTTCAAGCTTTCAATAATGGTGGAAGAGAAAAAGAATTAAAAATCCAAGCCCTAGTTTCCACTAGCAAATCCATCTTCTTGCTCCAAACTCAAGTGAACCCATTGGTAAGCTTCTCTTCTTCTTCTCCAACTCTTTCTCTCTTCAATTTCAGAAAATATCCTAAACCTAATTTAGGAAAATATGTGTTTTATTCTTAGATTGAAGCTTGTTGAGTAAGAGTAAAGAGTGGTTAGCCTTTCCTTTGCATTTGAGCTTCTTCTTCTTGTTCTTGAAAGGTGAGATTTTTAATCTCACATCTATGCTTATAATTCTCTTCTATTGTTAGGTATGGATTCCTAACACTTATTCATGTGCATTTGACTTTGATTTGGATTTCTTTTGTGAATATTCCAATTTTTAGTGTTTTGAGTTCAATTCGTTAAAAATCCTAACTTTGATGTTTGAACATGTTTTTGGTGATGCATCGAGGAGCTTATAGGGCCGGGTAGTCGATTGACATAAACCCTTAGCGCCGTTGCTCGTGCGATTGCAAATTGGTCGGGATTTGCACCTCCATTGAAATAGGGTAGGAAGTGCTAGTAAACAGGTTCGGCCGACCGACCCCCTGGTCCGGTCGACCGACCTGCTTCTAAGTGCATAAGCACTTTCTGTTTTAGGGTCCGGTCGACCGACTACAGGGGTTCGGCCGACCGACCTGCTTCCCGAGGATTTTTGTGGAACAGAGTCCGGTCAACCGAGCCCTGCAGCCGGTCGACCGACCTGATGATTTTTGCCAGACTAGCCTATTTTGCTAATCCGTTTGAATGTCCAACTTTAATCGATTCGTGTTGTCTCCCTTTTGTTGTTGTCATTTATTATCGACTTTGATGACCTTTTCTTTGGGAATTTTAGATATATCCACTTTGATGGATTTTATATCGATTTCTTTGGATTTTATTCACGTCTTCGAATGTGAATTTTTATGCCCGATTGTTCCTACAGTCTTCTTTGTGATTTGTCACTTTAAAAATATAAAGGTTTTCTATACGAGTAGTAAATAACAAAATTCTTTCATCAAAACGATTTCAACACTATTTTAATTACAAAGCTCGTTTCTTAAACCATTTTCCAATCTATTAGTATATACAAGCCTTTACCTCACTCGTATGAGAAATCTAATTAAACGACTTAGTAAAACAAGTGGTATGAAACGCTTGCGTTCACTTTGTTGGTTAATTCTTGGACTTGTTCGATTGAAACCCTTGTGACAATTTTCTAGTGGAGATCTACAATTTGTTCGTAAATATTTAAGTTAAGCTAGTGGTTATGGGACATGAAGCTAAGCTCATATATTTACTAGCTTATTGTAATTGACACTTCTCGTTGATCATGACGATCATCTTTATGGTTTAGACTAGCCATGTGCGATGTCTCTTTGTTTGTGTTTTGGTTAGGCTAGACACCATTTGTGTGATTCCATTCACACATACTTTTTCGGTTAGCCTAGACACCACTTGTGTGATTCCATTCACACATACCTTTTTGCTGTTTGGTTAGGCTAGACACCATTTGTGTGATTCCATTCACACATACTTTTTCGGTTAGCCTAGACACCACTTGTGTGATTCCATTCACACATACCTTTTTGCTGTTTTGGTTAGGCTAGACACCATTTGTGTGATTCCATTCACACATACTTTTTCGGTTAGCCTAGACACCACTTGTGTGATTCCATTCACACATACCTTTTTGCTGTTTTGGTTAGGCTAGACACCATTTGTGTGATTCCATTCACACATACTTTTTCGGTTAGCCTAGACACCACTTGTGTGATTCCATTCACACATACCTTTTTGCTGTTTGGTTAGGCTAGACACCATTTGTGTGATTCCATTCACACATACTTTTTCGGTTAGCCTAGACACCACTTGTGTGATTCCATTCACACATACCTTTTTGCTGTTTGGTTAGGCTAGACACCATTTGTATGATTCCATTCACACATACTTTTTCGGTTAGCCTAGACACCACTTGTGTGATTCCATTCACACATACCTTTTTGCTGTTTTGGTTAGGCTAGACACCATTTGTGTGATTCCATTCACACATACTTTTTCGGTTAGCCTAGACACCACTTGTGTGATTCCATTCACACATACCTTTTTGCTGTTTTGGTTAGGCTAGACACCATTTGTGTGATTCCATTCACACATACTTTTTCGGTTAGCCTAGACACCACTTGTGTGATTCCATTCACACATAGCTTTTTGCTGTTTGGTTAGGCTAGGCACCATTTGTGTGATTCCATTCACATATAATTTTTCGGTTAGCATAGACACCACTTGTGTGATTCCATTCACACATACCTTTTTGTGATTTCTGGATTTCATGTGTTGATTTCTGGAATTTATGTTTCACCAACTTTTACGATGGGCATTGATATATATGTCATTTATTGTGGCTTGGTGAATGAAATTAGGAGTATGACATTCCTTTTTATCTTGTGTAGATTATTGTGATATTGATTAATCTCTTGTTGATTTTCAATTACCTGATATCACAGCTTGGCGTTGTGATTATTATATGTTTATGTCATATCTCTTATTATATATCACTTCATCTGATATTTATAGCTAGACTGATCCGTTTATTATTTTCTTCTTAAATAATACTCGGGTCAGACTGAGATATTACAGGTGCTTACTCATGGCTTCCTACCTGGAACCATCTTCTGACTTTTGGCTAACTACTCTAGTTTAGCAGTTTTTGTTGTATACATTTGAGATACAGACTCTATGATGTATACTTATTCTTTTGTCTAGAACTTGTATCTATTCCTTTGTATTATTGGGGTTCCTTTTGACCACTACTCTCATGTACACTTTCATGTGTAATATTCATATCTTTTTCCGCCTTTGTGATATGAATTGTCTGTGACTGATTTATGTTATGTTTATTTCTATATTTGTTTCCGAAGACCTTTATAGCCACCGTGTAGTAGCTTTGAGTTTGTGTCGGTGTGTCGGATTTCCTCTTGAAATAGAATGCATGTTATACTATCAGACATATCGATGCTCGCGCAAAGCAATTACAAGGATGGTCGCTCCTCAACAGCCTTATTCTCCGTGCTAGTCGACAGCATTACTTCGTATTGTTCTTGTCTAGCGTGGGTATAGAGGTGGGGCGTCACAGCTTGGTATCAAAGCCAAACTTCGGAACAATATGGAATGATATAACAAGGATCATCGTCCTAAGTCTTTCTTAGGAGTCGTGCTTTAGGATTTAATTCGAGTCTTCGTACCGATTCATCCTATTTTCTTTATGATTCCTTGTTTTATCTATCAAGATTGCTTGATATTCATTTGTGAATAACCTTTTTCCTCTTCTTTCTTTCTTTCTTAAAGAAAAGAAATGGTTAGACCTGGCCGTCCCAGCGCCGGTCAATCTAGTGCTACTCCTCAGGATGGAGTATTCATGTCTGCTCAGCAGCTTTTGGATCTCGTGAAGAACGCTCAAGCTGCCGGACCCAATACAGAGCCTACTCATCCTAGATCCGGTTTTGCACGCTTGTGCAGAGACTACACTGATTTGGGTGGAAGGCCATTCAAGGGATCCGAGAGTGTTATAGAAATTCAAGCTTGGCTCAAATCATGCGATCGCATCTTTTCTCGCATGAACCTTATTGACCTTCATCGAGTCCAAGTGGCTTCTAGCATGCTCTAAGAAAGAGCATTGGATTGGTATGAGCTTTTAATTTCTGAAATCGTTGAAGCGGATCTCACTTGGGAGCAATTCCGGGGAAGGTTCGAATTGAAATTTGTGCCGGAGGCTGAAAAGGTAACTTTGGCCTGGCGTTTTATTGACCTTGTTCAAGGTGAATCTTCTGTGACAGACTATGTCGCATCTTTCGAATCTCTGTCCAAATACGGGGTTGAATACATCAACACCCCATTGAAGAAAAATTAGAGATTTGTTTATGGCTTAAACAAAAATCTTAAGAAGCCACTACTCCTGAAACTTGAAGTTTCATTTGATCAGCTTATTGATATCGCTCTTCGTCTTGAAGAGACCGATAAAGAAAGCGATAATGAAGTTGTGCGTGCCAAACCCAACTTCAACAACAAAAAGAGACCCAACGAATTCCAAGGCCCTTATCCCAAAAAAAAGGGTAAGCAAGCAACGCCTGCTGCAAAGGCTCCTTCTCCTAGTAATGCGAGATGCTTCAACTGTGGATCTGGGGATCATTTTGCTAATAAGTGCTCAATGCCCAAATCGTGTCACTATTGTAAGAGCCCAGATCATTTCATCCATCAATGCCTCAAACGTGAAGGCAAGAGGGAGGGAAAGTTGAATGTGGCTCAAGCCCTTGGCAAAACATCTCGTGGCCAAGGTATTTCTCATTTAATCCTTGACTACATTTATTTTGTGATCTTCTTATTTGAGTTCTTTTTGATATGGGTTCCATCTCACTATTTTATATCAAAAGAACTTGTCGATTCTTTTTCTTTGAATATTTTGGGCTTGATGACTTCTTTGAGGATTGTGAATCCGGATGGTAGATCCCCAACACTCAATTTGCTTTTTATTGATGTCGAAATTATTTTATGGGACTTTTCTTTCCTAGCCGATATTTTTACTTAGGCTTCGGAATTGATTTTTTTGAAATGATCGGCTTAATCATTGTGAAGCCCATATCCTATTTTTCGAGTGGACTATTCATCTTCGACATTTTCAATCTGTTAAGCAGATTTCTATTTTTCCTTTATGATTTTAATCCCAACTTGATGGCATCATTTTATTCCTTAAAGCCCACTTATAAGGAAAGTGTTATTTCTCTCATTCATGTAGTTTGAGAAATTTTTCGGTATTTTTGAGTTTGTCTTAGGATTATCACCTAAGAAATCTTTTGTGTGGTGTTAAGGTCTTTCTAGTTTGACCTTGCCACCGATTTTCATTTGCTACGAGTTGCAGAAATTAGCATTCCACTTACCGCATTCCGCACTCGTTATGATTCTATGAATGAATTATTTTGTCATTCAGTTTTTCCAGCTTATTTCATCCATTTTTAGATCGAATATTCTATGAATATCTCGATGACTCCATTCTTGTACTTATTGATTTTGGATGAAAATAGTAATTTAAAATTTTGCAAATCTTTTTCATAAGATTTATTTATAAGTAAAACTGGATTTTGTACTTGAAACGAACAAAGAATATTCTTAAAACTTTTCAAGGGATTTATTTATCCTATAAAAGATGATTTTGTGATTGTATTGCCCGTTGAGTGCTTTAAGAATTTTGGTCGATGCGCTTGATCAACGTTATCGATAGGAATTTCCTAAACGCTTTGATGAGACAATCAGACACAGTATATTAACTTGGAAATAGTAAATTTTTCTAGAATGATTATTACATAATGATAAATGTAATTTTGAAAGTTTTAACTTTTCAGGAAAGAAGATTATTTAAAAGAAATTCTTTCTTTTCGATACTCTTATTCTTGTGATTCCCGTTGGGAACCATGACTTTATCATTTGTACCAATGCTAATCGTGTTGGTTTGGATGTCGTTCTCTTGAAAAAGATAACGTGCTTCTCGTGTGCTTCTAAACCATTAAAAGCCGATTGAGGCTAGGTATGCCACTCATGATCTAGTGCTCGCGGTTATTGTTTTCGCTTTTGAAGTTTGACATCATCATATTTGGATGAGAAATTTGTTCTCTACCTCGATCATAAACCTTTGGAATAATTATTTTCTCATATGGAATTGCATGTTGACTCAAGTTCCTAGCATCTTATGATCTTGATATTCTTTTATTCCTGAGAAGGGAAATCGTGTTGCCAATGCGCTTTGTCGTAGGCAATAAGTGGTTGATTCTTTGATGTTGTCTGAATGGGATTATCTTTTTATCAAGTTCATCGGACGTTTTGATATACTTCGTTTTATTGAGCTTTATCTCATTCCTTTTATGGACTAGTGTCCGGTGTTCTTTTATGGTGTTCGGTTCATCTGATGTACTGTTATTATACTACATCGGTGTTCCGTCTTATCTGGATCAATGGATGTACCATTATACTACATCGTTGTTCCGGTTTATCGGTTCATTGGGCGTACCGTTTCTGTACAACGCCGTTGCACTGGCTCAATTTTATGTTATTCTTGACGTTCCCCACGTCTTTTATCTACGGGAATGCCTTAGGGATTCCGGTTTTCATTCTTGAGCCCGGTGATATTGTGGGAATTGAAGTTTCACCAGATTTGATTTATGAGCAACATTCCATTCGCATCATTGCTTCGGAGGTTGAGCGCCTTCGGAATAAAGATGTTCTTTTTGTGAAAGTTCAATGGTTCTCAAATCCTTTGGATTTCTCTTGTGAAATCTTGAGAATTCATCGAACGAAAACTTTCGGATTTACTCCTTCGTGCTCTTTATGGTGAACTTCTTGATTCAAATTTTCTTTTGTGTTAATATGCTTCTATGGTTGTTACTTCTTATATTTCCTTCTTAATTATTGCGAGGACGCAATTTCTTTAAGGAGGGGAGTCTGCAACAACCCGTATATTTATCGATTTTATATTTAAATATTTTACTTAAATATTTTATCGTTAGTCGGATTTTAGTCCGAAAAGCTACTTTTTGCAAACAGCCGAATTAGGACTCGAGACCACCCCCATTGAGTTCAAAATGCCGTTTGCGACCTTTTTGAGTATAAGCTTCGATATATTTGGAGAAAGTTGAATTTTGCTACTTTTTGCTTTGGGCTTTGGTTTGGGCTGAACCCACTTATTAACTCAGTCCCAACCCACTCCAACTCTTCATTTCTTCATCTCTAATTCCTAACTCTTCAAGCTTTCAACAATGGTGGAAGAGAAAAAGAATTAAAACTCCAAGCCCTAGTTTCCATTAGCAAATCCATCTTCTTTCTCCAAACTCAAGTGAACCCATTGGTAAGCTTCTCTTCTTCTTCTCCAACTCTTTCTCTCTTCAATTTCAGAAAATATCCTAAACCTAATTTAGGAAAATATGTGTTTTATTCTTAGATTGAAGCTTGTTGAGTAAGAGTGAAGAGTGGTTAGCCTTTCCTTTGCATTTGAGCTTCTTCTTCTTGTTCTTGAGTTAAAAAGGTGAGATTTTTAATCTCACATCTATGCTTATAATTCTCTTCTATTGTTAGGTATGAATTCCTAACACTTATTCATGTGCATTTGACTTTGATTTGGACTGCTTTTGTGAATATTCCAATTTTTAGTGTTTTGAGTTCAATTCGTTAAAAATCCTAACTTTGATGTTTGAACATGTTTTTGGTGATGCATCGAGGAGCTTATAGGGCCGGGTAGTCGATTGACATAAACCCTTAGCGCCGTTGCTCGTGCGATTGCAAATTGGTCGGGATTTGCACCTCCATTGAAATAGGGTAGGAAGTGCTAGTAAACAGGTTCGGCCGACCGACCCCCTGGTCCGGTCGACCGACCTGCTTCTAAGTGCATAAGCACTTTCTGTTTTAGGGTCCGGTCGACCGACTACAGGGGTTCGGCCGACCGACCTGCTTCCCGAGGATTTTTGTGGAACAGGGTCCGGTCGACCGAGCCCTGCAGCCGGTCGACCGACCTGATGATTTTTGCAAGATTAGCCTATTTTGCTAATCCGTTTGAATGTCCAACTTTAATCGATTCGTGTTGTCTCCCTTTTGTTGTTGTCATTTATTATCGACTTTGATGACCTTTTCTTTGGGAATTTTAGATATATCCACTTTGATGGATTTTATATCGATTTCTTTGGATTTTATTCACGTCTTCGAATGTGAATTTTTATGCCCGATTGTTCCTACAATCTTCTTTGTGATTTGTCACTTTAAAAATATAAAGGTTTTCTATACGAGTAGTAAATAACAAAATTCTTTCATCAAAACGATTTCAACACTATTTTAATTACAAAGATCGTTTCTTAAACCGTTTTCCAATCTATTAGTATATACAAGCCTTTACCTCACTCGTATGAGAAATCTAATTAAACGACTTAGTAAAACAAGTGGTATGAAACGCTTGCGTTCACTTTGTTGGTTAATTGTTGGACTTGTTCGATTGAAACCCTTGTGACAATTTTCTAGTGGAGATCTACAATTTGTTCGTAAATATTTAAGTTAAGCTAGTGGTTATGGGACATGAAGCTAAGCTCATATATTTACTAGCTTATTGTAATTGACACTTCTCGTTGATCATGGCGATCATCTTTATGGTTTAGACTAGCCATGTGCGATGTCTCTTTGTTTGTGTTTTGGTTAGGCTAGACACCATTTGTGTGATTCCATTCACACATACTTTTTCGGTTAGCCTAGAAACCACTTGTGTGATTCCATTCACACATACCTTTTTGCTGTTTGGTTAGGCTAGACACCATTTGTGTGATTCCATTGACACATACTTTTTCGGTTAGCCTAGACACCACCTGCGATTCCATTCACACATACCTTTTTGTTGTTTTGGTTAGGCTAGACACCATTTGTGTGATTCCATTCACACATACTTTTTCGGTTAGCCTAGACACCACTTGTGTGATTCCATTCACACATACCTTTTTGCTGTTTTGGTTAGGCTAGACACCATTTGTGTGATTCCATTCACACATACTTTTTCGGTTAGCCTAGACACCACTTGTGTGATTCCATTCACACATACCTTTTTGCTGTTTGGTTAAGCTAGACACCATTTGTGTGATTCCATTCACACATACTTTTTCGGTTAGCCTAGACACCACTTGTGTGATTCCATTCACACATACCTTTTTGCTGTTTGGTTAGGCTAGACACCATTTGTGTGATTCCATTCACACATACTTTTTCGGTTAGCCTAGACACCACTTGTGTGATTCCATTCACACATACCTTTTTGCTGTTTTGGTTAGGCTAGACACCATTTGTGTGATTCCATTCACACATACTTTTTCGGTTAGCCTAGACACCACTTGTGTGATTCCATTCACACATACCTTTTTGCTGATTTGGTTAGGCTAGACACCATTTGTGTGATTCCATTCACACATACTTTTTCGGTTAGCCTAGACACCACTTGTGTGATTCCATTCACACATATCTTTTCGCTGTTTGGTTAGGCTAGACACCATTTGTGTGATTCCATTCACACATACTTTTTCGGTTAGCCTAGACACCACTTGTGTGATTCCATTCACACATACCTTTTTGTGATTTCTGGATTTCGTGTGTTGATTTCTGGAATTTATGTTTCACCAACTTTTACGATGGCCATTGATATATATGTCATTTATTGTGGCTTGGTGAATGAAATTAGGAGTATGACATTCCTTTTTATCTTGTGTAGATTATTGTGATATTGATTAATCTCTTGTTGATTTTCAATTACCTATTTATCACAGCTTGGCGTTGTGATTATTATATGTTTATGTCATATCTCTTATTATATATCACTTCATCTGATATTTATAGCTAGACTGATCCGTTTATTATTTTCTTCTTAAATAATACTCGGGTCAGACTGAGATATTACGGGTGCTTACTCATGGCTTCCTACCTGGAACCATCTTCTGACTTTTGGCTAACTACTCTAGTTTAGCAGTTTTTGTTGTATACATTTGAGATACAGACTCTATAATGTATACTTATTCTTTTGTCTAGCACTTGTATCTATTCCTTTGTATTATTGGGGACCTTTTGACCACTACTCTGATGTACACTTTCATGTGTAATATTCATATCTTTTTCCGCCTTTGTGATATGAATTGTCTGTGACTGATTTATGTTATGTTTATTTCTATATTTGTTTCCGAAGACCTTTATAGCCACCGTGTAGTAGCTTTGAGTTTGTGTCGGTGTGTCGGATTTCCTCTTGAAATAGAATGCATGTTATACTATCAGACATATCGATGCTTGCGCAAAGCAATTACAAGGATGGTCGCTCCTCAACAGCCTTATTCTCCATGCTAGTCGACAGCATTACTCCGTAGTGTTCTTGTCTAGCGTGGGTATAGAGGTGGGGCGTCACAGAGATTAAGAGAAGAAATTCGTGCATTTGTGGCCAAAGAAATTGAAAGTGGCGGCTAGGTTATGAAACCCTAGTGTTTGTGAAAAAAGGAAAAAATGAGGGGCTTTTATAGAAAATTTATGCGCACTATTCATCCGAAAAATTTTCGAACTCCAAACGAAGCGTGCCGCCTGGCATTTATAACGTTTTACCCCTATTTCGAACATAATGGAATACATATCGGGAGTCAATTCAATCGTATTTGGAAGATAGGTTTTCAAATCGACTATTTAAATTTAAAATTCACTTAAAACGATTTCCGCGTGTTTTACCATGCCCTGGACAAACCGTAAATCCGATTGACACGAAATTTGAAATCTTACAAAAATATAACATTACGGATCCAATGAAACTAGTTTCGTCGAAATCCGAGACTGTATGAAAAATGGCTATTTTTACTCGTCAATTAAATATTAGAATATTCAATTTCTACAAATTAACTTTAATTTCGATTTTAAAAGTTCTGTAACATCATTCTAATTCAACTAGGATTTAATTCAACTTTATACAACATTTTTATTCATATTAAATCCAATTATCAATTATTTACATAATTTCAAATGTTAAATTAAAAATTTAATTATCCAATTAAATCTAGATATTCAAATATAATTTATTCAGCTTGTAAAAATTTCTTGTGCATATTTAAAATCAATTAAATACACGAATATCGAAGGACGGAAATTCTGGGTCAATACATTCTCCCCTACTTAAAAGAATTTCGTCCTCGAAATTACCAAGTAAGAAAAAGTCACAAAATCCATTAACTTTTCAAAACAATTCGTTCAAATTAGATTTACCAAATCTCTTTAGTGTTTAACTTTTCCAAATCCATTAGTTAAACTCTTACAAAAACTTTACTAAGTTTTCAAATCATACATAGTTATCTTTTAAAACCAACTAATATCATTTAACTTTATAACTCAATATCAAAAAATTTCCACTTTTCCCAAAAAAATTCTAATGCCTTAAATTTTCAAAAAAACTCGCCGGCGTCTCCTTTGCGCGGTTCGATCCAAAAAAAATAACAATGTATATATCACAAATATACATCTCATCATTGAGGATGAGGCATCCCGAAGGAAAAAAAGTGTAAAAATACGATATATAATCCGAGATACGTACCTTATATATTATTAGCGAGCATATACGGCTAATATAACGTGAAAGGGAGCTCCAAATGCGAAGCAAGCGCCATCCGCACCTACTAAATACTCATCAAACAATGAAAAACATGTATATATGAAAGTAATATCAATATACAACATATGCCAACAACTATATATGTCAATATAGCAAATGCCATAAATAAGCAACAAATTCAACCATCAAACAACTATCATCCAAAAACCAATATCTATCCAATCAATCCATACCAAATCAATATACATTCACTTCTCATTAATATTCATTAAATTGATTTTTCAATTTAATCACATTTGATTTATTAACATTTGATTTTACTAACATTCATTCATTCATAGCCAATTAGTTTACATTCACCAATTCATATTCCAATTTGTTCACTACCAAATCAAATCAATTCTATTTAAATTCACTTAACTTCCAATTTGGATTCAATTATTTAGCTTTCGATTTCATTGATTCAATTTCATATGGATTTTCTATACAATCAATTAACATCCATCTAACAACCAATGTATATCCAATACAACCAAATTTATTTCAATTCGCTTACATTCAATTTGGTTTAACACTTTTAATTTCAAATTGGTTTAATATTCAATTGACTTTCATTCAATTATTCAATTCGTTTAATATTCAATTTGGATTGAATTCTAGTATTAACAATATTCACATTTCTATACAACACTTCCAATATTATTATTGATTCACAACTTCCTAACTTAAGTTTTATTCAATTCTTAACAACATTTTCTAATCCATGTTTATTCCCTAATTCACTTTTACAATTAAAGTTGAATTTCATAATATAACTCAAGTCACATTCATTTAATTCACTTTATTAATTCATTTTGATACCAAAATCAACTTCATTCAACATTACTTAAGTTATGTTTCATTTAATTCTTACTTGCATTTACTTTCACAATACAACTTAAGTTCTGTAACGACCCGGAATTTTCGAAGCCGAAAATTCCAGATAGTTATGGAAAAGAAGAAAGAGATAGAAGAAGAAGAACAGAAACATCAACCAACTCACATTCGCAGAGGATAAAATATAATAATAAATAATATCAGTTTACAGAAGAATATTATATCTGTCGATTACATTTAATATACATCAGAGTTTCACATATATACAGCCACTGATCATATACAAATCATGTCTCGGATATAATAATATACTGCAGCGGAAATACTCTACACGTACTTGTCATCCAACTCGTCTCCTGAGCTCCAGAACGTACCTACCTGAAAACCTGTAATACTCGGTCTGACCCGAGCATTACATCAAAGTAACACCCGGGTCAGGCTAGAAACCAGCGTAAGTAAACCCAACTAACAAGGAATACCAAAAGTATACAACTCATATAAACCCGGGGTAACTTATATCAATTTATACAAGTTGCTATAGACGTCACCTATTTCACAATGCAATTAAGTGCCAGAACTTAGACTATATGGTCCAATTCACTTAAATCATTTCATTACAACCTATTGATCCCACGTATCAATTTGTAAAGAATCGAAGTGGTTTCGGGTAATAACTATTACCCGACTCCGGTCTCTTCGAATTCAGTTTATCATAACACAAATTATTCAAGTGAAATGTAATACAACTTTAAATAAAAGATGTCCCCTTTACATAGCGATTCCTCATTGATAAATAACCACATTATCATTGCTCATCCAAACACATCATATCACGAACCATTTCATATCAGGGTATCAGTCAAATCAGGGCATTAAATTATCATTTAATCATACATCAGCCAGATAAATAAATCACACCATCTCGAATAAACCCAATTAGCCATAATTGAATTAAATCAATTACCTTTAAGTCCTGCTTATTTATTACTTTCAACCCAATTGATTAATCATCCCATATTCATTCATCTTAATTAATCCTCCTTGATTAATTATTCTTTAATTACATTAAGATTATCATCATTATCTAATTACTTCCATTAAGTAATTATACTTAACCACATTCCATGAACGATTATCCTTAATTAATCAATTAAACTTAATTAACTGTATAATAAACTTCAGTTAACGCTTTTCATTAAAAATTCTTTAATTGCTTCTCTATAGTAATTAAATTTAACGTACCATTATTGATTACAGATTAATTTTTTATTGATTAGATTAATCCTAAACCTTACTTAATTCATATCAAAATAATTTGATCTACTTAATTTATTACTTAAGGATAAACCATTTTATTCTTCTCCGTTAACCACTAATTAATCAACTTATTTATTAATTTTACTTAATTACTCACTTAATTAATTAATTCTTAATTATGAATTGTACGTAACCTTAATTATTAATTTATAAATCTAATTACTATTTATTAATCGCTAATTTCTTAATTAACCATTAATTGCCAATTAAATTAATCATTAATCCTTAATTAATTACCACCATTATTAATTTAATTAACTTTAAATAGTTAATTAAATTCATAATTACAAACTGATTAAACACAAGATTATTAATCCTTAATTACAAATTTATTTAAGCTTAAATTATTCATTTAATCACCATTATAAATTAATTGCATCCTTAATTAACTTTCAATTTAAACTAATTATTAATCTAAATCTCTCTTAATGATTTTGAATCAACTCTTAACTTGAACCATGTTAGCTTTAATAACTTTATTAATACTGAGCTTTAATTAACAAAATGACTTAGTATTTTATTAGGCTAACCCTGGAAATGGAACCCGAGGGAAACTTACGCTCACTGGAGTTAAAACCCGAGTCTCCCTAACCTTTCCCCGCGTTCCTTCTTTCTTCTCCTCCTACTTCCTTCATCTTCTACTACCTATTCTTTCCTCCTTTCCATTATTTATTTTTAAGTTTGAGTAAATAAAAACTACAGTATTCTAAAACTTTCACGTACCACCAGGAAAACACTTAAAGCAACACAACTACATTCCCGAGTAGCAACACGCGATGACCCTTGTTTGAAGTCGCTGACATCCACCACTGCTGTGCACGTGCACGGCAGTTAGCCGTCACTCTGACGAACCACGGCCCCTCCTTCACATCACAAATCGACCACAAACTCGCAAGCAATCATCAATTCAATGCGAAAACACAAAACCAAAAATGTACCCCTCTCGTTCGAACTGCCATACGAACGTGCCAATATAACATCGCCACGACCACCCAACGTCGACCGCCAGTGGCAACGCGACTTCGGCCACACCTCGCCATAACCCTCCGCTACCACCTCCTAGAAGCATGTACGGCTCGATCCATCCACAGCGATGAAATCGACGAATTTCAGAACACAAAATAAAACTCGTACCAAACCCTACTTTCGATTCGTCTCAACAAATCTTACATTAGAAAAATTTTCTAACATTTTTCCCATATTCGAGAATCCTCAAACTAGCTGTACCACAAATTTCAACATTTAAAACTTGTTAAATCAACAGAATTTGATGAAATTGCAATTTGAGTTCATATAGGAACTGCTCCATGTATACACACCTAAAAATCATCGTTTTTATTTTAATAATCTCACCTTTTTATACTTAATCAAGATATGAAATCAAAACCACAATTTAAAACATTCAAATTTTAACATATGATTCCTTTTCCCCGGAAACTTGAATATCCAGTATCCATATCACAGTGTAGCTCCTCAAACAAAATCCCAAACTCTGAGTTTAGTTCAAAACAATCTTATTTAATTTAAATTCCTAAGTTTAAATTATTTATATGAAGAAGTATTTGAGGTTTTTCCCTGTTCCCTTTACTCAGTAGCTTGTAAAGTATATAAAAAAAATGACAGAGTATAGCTTCCAGTAAACAGCAAACAACAGGACTTCATATTTTCAAAAGATAGCAAGCACAAAATTTCCATAAATCAATTATCAAGATCTAAACTTCGAGATGATATGTTTACTCACCTGCAAATTCTTTTGAACAGAAATCACGCTTCTTGTTTTCCTTTGAAACCTGTAGCTTGAAACTGCCTTTAATCTCTGTTTTGTCTTTGTTGAATTGAAAAGGAGTTTAAGCTTTAAGAAATGAAGATGTTTACTATATTTTTTTCTTTTTCTGGTTTGCTAAGTTTGAACGAGTAGGAACTAGAAGTATGTATATATAAAGAGAAAGGTTTTACTTGGGCAGGTTATTTCTGGAACAAGCTTTTCCTGTTTTTGATCAGATTTTTTTTTTCTTGTGAACAAGTTCGGCTTACAGGGAGACAAAAAGGTGGCTGCTATGTTGTACAAGCTCCATATTTTCTTGATGTCATTTTACTTTAGCTTGTGTTGAAATATGCAGACCTGATTTTGATTCATATTGTACTTGACTAGATTTCTTTTTTTTTATAAAGGCTGATTTATTGTTTTATTTTATGTGCATATATACTTGCAGGTAGACTTTGGTTTTGTATAAAAATGTTTATTTTATCAACTTCTAGCTTGAATACACATATTTGTGTCACGTTTACTTTTATACACTTGTGCTTTATTTTATTCTATACTTTGTTCTTCTAGTTTATGTTGCAAGCATACGCTAACAACTTAATTCTTGCTTTTATTTATATTCCTATTTGTATTTTAACTATCAGTATTTAAATTAGATTCATGAGTTTACTTATACTTTATACTTGAATTTTATATTGATAGAATTTGATTTTATTTCAAACATTATTATCCATATATATATTCACCAAATGTTAACAAATGAAAGAATTTTAATTCAATTATATAAGTTAAGAAAATTTTATTGTAAATATTATTAAGAGATTTATTTCAAATATCCTAAATCAAACTTCCTTTTCACAAATACAAATCTACACAATAAATGGCAATTATTCCAAAAGATTCATTAGTTTTAAAATGATCGGTTTACTTAATATTTAATTAGATTAATTATTTATTAAAATAATAGAGCCAAAATCCAGGGTCGTCACATTCCTCCCCCCTTTGAATCTTTTCGTCCTCGAAAAGAAACGAAGTCATATTCATTCAATTTTAATGATTCGCAACTCCATTTCTTATATTCAATTAATTTTTTTAATCCAACCATCATTGCATTTTCATTCCTCCGCATTGGTTTCGTTTCAAAACTAGTTCATTGAGCTTGACAGCATTCAATGTTTGTATACTGCTAGCCATTCCCAAATTAATTCAATCAAAGCTTCATTTAATAGGCTTTCACTCTAATACATATCCAAGCTTCCATAAAATTTTAAACTTAAGTTAATTATTTATTTCAACATCAACTTAAGTTTACTTCCATTCAATTTGATTCCATCAAATCAAATTCTGTTTAATTCAGTTAATTCATCACTTTCATTTTAATTCACCACCACAATTTATCAAAATAATATCCAAGCACATTCCTAACTCATTTACACTTCAAATTAATATGCCACCGAACTTAAATTCAGTCTGATAATCCAATTCCAATCACAACTTTAATTTAACTATATTATTATTATTATTTTTTCAATCAGACTTCATTCATTTATTATTTAACTCAATTAACCCATTTTAACTTTTTAATTTACCCACTTAATTCATTATCGAATTTATTTTATTAATACAAGGCCATTCTCCATTTATTTCTACTCATCTGGGTTTTGTTTGCAACCCAAACCATTTCTATTATAATCACTTCTCTTATATCCAATTTACTTACAAATTCCATTAAATATTATTCAATCACCTTTGAATTTTATTTGTAATTCAAACCACTGCATTTTTTTTCAATCCAACTCTATTTTATTTTTATTTTACAACATTCCCTCCTATTTAATTCATTACCAAATCTAACTCGAATTCTATTTACAATTTTAATTCATTTCCACACTCCATTATTCATTTACAATCCATTTATTTACCAAGGTTAAATTTTATTAACATACTTTATCAAATAATTATTTATTAGCTTACTTCCAACTTTTATTACAAAGAAAATTACTTCATTAAATTTTTCCTGAGTTCAAATTTATTTTTATAATTCCTGTTTGGAGTTTCCCCTTTTATTTTTCCCAAATTCCAACTCTTTCATTTTTAAAAAATTTAGAAATGTCTTTAAAATCTCATAATATTATTAAAATAACTTTTATAAAATATTTCTTATAACTCGATGTCTCAACCAGTCCATCCTTGTTCTCATAGAAATTCAGTCATATGTTGATCAGGCGTAGGACTGAAAATCTATAAGTACTTGGTAAACCCGTTTTCAACATCCAGTGAAAATACTTGAAAAATAATTTTATTGAAAATATAGAAAATAGTTTTTTGAAAATAGAGGAAATATCTTTGGTGAGAATGCTCTGGAAATCATCACCCCCATCCATGGTCACAGTTACATACCAGGGTTACGTTGCAGTCACAACAAAAGTTCATGTAACTGCAGGCTCTCCGCGGCCTCTCGATTACGCCATGGATCCCACACAACAGATCACAGTTACATCCAGGGTTACGTTGCCGTCACAGCAAAAGTCCATGTAACTGCAGGCTCTCAGCGGCCTCTGATTTTCGCTGACGAAATGAAACTTCTCCACTCCTACATAGGTCGCAGTCTACCGAGATAAACTCAAACGCAGACTGTTGGCTCTCAGCGACACACACGACTTTCGCTATGTGGTATACCATAGTGTCGCAGTCTACCGATATAAAATCAAACGCAGACTGTTGGCTCTCCGCGGCACACACGATTTTCGCTATGGTACACTACCCATAATCCTCAGGAACTAGTTTTGTCCGGACTCCTCACAGGATCAACTTTAGAACCCCCCGGGGCTCAAGGCAGCACCACCCAGTGGCACTCCTGAGAAGTCCATTTCAAGGAAGCGCCTTTTTTTCCCAGAGCTATCATCAAAACATTTTATACTATACATATAGTATCTTCAAATCATACACCTAGTATGATAATATACAAAGCTCCTTTACACAAAATCTATTATCCAAAATCGATAATTCTCAAACTAGGCTTTCCAAATTCAATATTGATTTTACCCAAAAAAAATCAAAAGCCTTTCCAAATCCAAAGGTTCGCAAAACCTTTTCCAAAATCCACATAAGATCCTTTATATATATATACAGATATATAAAAACTTTAAAACTTTGGATCCTTTCAAACTTGTATAAAACTCCTTTTTATACTTCAAACACTTCCAAAATCCTTTTCTTCCAACAATTGATTCAACAAGGGAAGAATATATATATACAAAGATATAACTTTGTTTATCCAAAATCAAATATTCACATTTGATTATTCTTTCCAATATCAATTTCCTTTCTATTCACATTCATTTAAATTTTTCATTCACTTATTCACATTTGCCTTAATCCTCATTTGGATTATTACCTCAATTCTTATCCCAGTTGGGTATTTAATCAATAACAGTTCGAACTCCAACCAGTTTATATTTAGAAAATAGCTTGAAAATTCTAAAAATAAATAAGTAGTGGAAAAATAATTATTAGTTTGTAAAATTGTTATAAAATAGGTAACTAACTGTAAAATAGTTAAGAAATAGTTGAATATTTTCAAAATTTGTAGATAATTGCAAAATAGTTGTAAAATAGAAATTAGTTTGTGAAATAGTTGAAAAATAGTGATTAGTTTAGGAAACAGCTGAAAAATGGTTAGAAACCTCCAAAATAATTATAAACAAGTATAAAATAATTTGGCTTTAAGAAAAAAAGGTTGTATATATTTAATAGCTTAGAAAAATAAGTTTATATGAAAACAATTTATATTGAAAATAGTCAAAAGTCAAACTGTTCACTTCTCCAACCATTCAACTTAAATCTCCATTTAAATTGACCCAATTCCAATCCAAATAACTCCAAATTCCATTGGACTTGATTAATTCCCAATTCAAGTTGAATCAATCTTGATTCCTTCCCAAATTTAAATCAAATTCTAATTGATTTTAATCCTGTTCAATTTTAATTATAATTTCATATTATTCCAATCAATTTGAATTATTATCAATTTAATTTCAGAATCCCAATCTCTTCAATTAAATCCATTCCAATTTCCCATTTAAAATTTTTAAACTTATATAATTTCAATCATCAATCCAATTACTTCAAACCAAATTAAATTTTGAACTAATTCAATTTCAATCTTGAATTTTAAACTACCTCGAATTATATAAATTCGAGTTAAATTCTCAAAGGTTGATTTAAAGTTTTAAACCAAATTAACTTTTATTTAAAGTTTTTCAACAATCTCAAATTTCTGAGTCCAACTCTTCATTTCAACTTATCTCTACTTATATTTTTTTTTCATAAACATTTTATCAAGATCCCAGAATTTAAACAAATTTCCAAAATTTCAATATCACTCTAGATCTCAACTATATCCAAAATTTCTTTGGCAAATTCATTTATCCCTTTGAATTTCAAATCTAAACCCAGTTCACAAACAATTCCAATTAAAGACATTTTGGTAGCAATTTCTCTTTTAGAAACTCGAAAATAAACATCGATGATGTTGCAGTCATCACCGACGTTATTTTCCAGTGACCGAAAGAGTTCAATGCTTTTCTTTCTTTAAAAAAACATTTCCAAATATTTTGAATTTCAAATCTCCAAGATTCCATACTCACAATCTATCAAATTCATATTTAAACATTACTCTGGAATTTTCATCTTACTCTATTTCAAATATTCTAATTACTTTGGACTAGTATCCATTCGATTGAACCCACTTCCATTTCAATCATTTCAATTCAATCCAACTCCAATCTTCCATTAATTTTTTTTTTTTTTTTGAACTTATACATCTTCCATCCCAAATCCAATTAATTCAAATCGGATTCAATTTGAATGAGTTCAATTCCAACTTCAAATTTAAACCATCTCGAATTATATAATTCGAGCCAAATTCTCAAAGATTGGTTTAACCTTTTTAAACCAAATTTAACTTTGTTCTTTTAAAGTTTCAAACAATTCTAATTTCTGAGTTTTAATTCTAGAATTTCATTTTTAATTAATTTAATTTTAATTTGGTTGTATTATAGTCCTTCTTAACTTAATTCCAATAATTTAACACCCAATCACCTTAATATTTATTAGAAGGAAATATTGTTTTATATATCAAAATATACTTTTATATAAAACCATTTAAAACCTTTATATAAGAAAATAACAAGTACGCGCTCATATATATACACTCAACTCATTCTAGAGTACTACAGACTCTATTTAATGAGTAATCCCCACCAGAGCCAAGGTTCTCGCTTAACCTTCAGCTCTGATACCAACTGTAACGACCCAGAATTTTCGAAGCCGAAAATTCCAGATAGTTATGGAAAAGAAGAAAGAGATAGAAGAAGAAGAACAGAAACATCAACCAACTCACATTCGCAGAGGATAAAATATAATAATAAATAATATCAGTTTACAGAAGAATATTATATCTGTCGATTACATTTAATATACATCAGAGTTTCACATATATACAGCCACTGATCATATACAAATCATGTCTCGGATATAATAATATACTGCAGCGGAAATACTCTACACGTACTTGTCATCCAACTCGTCTCCTGAGCTCCAGAACGTACCTACCTGAAAACCTGTAATACTCGGTCTGACCCGAGCATTACATCAAAGTAACACCCGGGTCAGGCTGGAAACCAGCGTAAGTAAACCCAACTAACAAGGAATACCAAAAGTATACAACTCATATAAACCCGGGGTAACTTATATCAATTTATACAAGTTGCTATAGACGTCACCTATTTCACAATGCAATTAAGTGCCAGAACTTAGACTATATGGTCCAATTCACTTAAATCATTTCATTACAACCTATTGATCCCACGTATCAATTTGTAAAGAATCGAAGTGGTTTCGGGTAATAACTATTACCCGACTCCGGTCTCTTCGAATTCAGTTTATCATAACACAAATTATTCAAGTGAAATCTAATACAACTTTAAATAAAAGATGTCCCCTTTACATAGCGATTCCTCATTGATAAATAACCACATTATCATTGCTCATCCAAACACATCATATCACGAACCATTTCATATCAGGGTATCAGTCAAATCAGGGCATTAAATTATCATTTAATCATACATCAGCCAGATAAATAAATCACACCATCTCGAATAAACCCAATTAGCCATAATTGAATTAAATCAATTACCTTTAAGTCCTGCTTATTTATTACTTTCAACCCAATTGATTAATCATCCCATATTCATTCATCTTAATTAATCCTCCTTGATTAATTATTCTTTAATTACATTAAGATTATCATCATTATCTAATTACTTCCATTAAGTAATTATACTTAACCACATTCCATGAACGATTATCCTTAATTAATCAATTAAACTTAATTAACTGTATAATAAACTTCAGTTAATGCTTTTCATTAAAAATTCTTTAATTGCTTCTCTATAGTAATTAAATTTAACGTACCATTATTGATTACAGATTAATTTTTTATTGATTAGATTAATCCTAAACCTTACTTAATTCATATCAAAATAATTTGATCTACTTAATTTATTACTAAAGGATAAACCATTTTATTCTTCTCCGTTAACCACTAATTAATCAACTTATTTATTAATTTTACTTAATTACTCACTTAATTAATTAATTCTTAATTATTAATTGTACGTAACCTTAATTATTAATTTATAAATCTAATTACTATTTATTAATCGCTAATTTCTTAATTAACCATTAATTGCCAATTAAATTAATCATTAATCCTTAATTAATTACCGCCATTATTAATTTAATTAACTTTAAATAGTTAATTAAATTCATAATTACAAACTGATTAAACACAAGATTATTAATCCTTAATTACAAATTTATTTAAGCTTAAATTATTCATTTAATCACCATTATAAATTAATTGCATCCTTAATTAACTTTCAATTTAAACTAATTATTAATCTAAATCTCTCTTAATGATTTTGAATCAACTCTTAACTTGAACCATGTTAACTTTAATAACTTTATTAATACTGAGCTTTAATTAACAAAATGACTTAGTATTTTATTAGGCTAACCCTGGAAATGGAACCCGAGGGAAACTTACGCTCACTGGAGTTAAAACCCGAGTCTCCCTAACCTTTCCCCGCGTTCCTTCTTTCTTCTCCTCCTACTTCCTTCATCTTCTACTACCTATTCTTTCCTCCTTTCCATTATTTATTTTTAAGTTTGAGTAAATAAAAACTACAGTATTCTAAAACTTTCACGTACCACCAGGAAAACACTTAAAGCAACACAACTACATTCCCGAGTAGCAACACGTGATGACCCTTGTTTGAAGTCGCTGACATCCACCACTGCTGTGCACGTGCACGGCAGTTAGCCGTCACTCTGACGAACCACGGCCCCTCCTTCACATCACAAATCGACCACAAACTCGCAAGCAATCATCAATTCAATGCGAAAACACAAAACCAAAAATGTACCCCTCTCGTTCGAACTGCCATACGAACGTGCCAATATAACATCGCCACGACCACCCAACGTCGACCGCCAGTGGCAACGCGACTTCGGCCACACCTCGCCATAACCCTCCGCTACCACCTCCTAGAAGCATGTACGGCTCGATCCATCCACAGCGATGAAATCGACGAATTTCAGAACACAAAATAAAACTCGTACCAAACCCTACTTTCGATTCATCTCAACAAATCTTACATTAGAAAAATTTTCTAACATTTTTCCCATATTCGAGAATCCTCAAACTAGCTGTACCACAAATTTCAACATTTAAAACTTGTTAAATCAACAGAATTTGATGAAATTGCAATTTGAGTTCATATAGGAACTGCTCCATGTATACACACCTAAAAATCATCGTTTTTGTTTTAATAATCTCACCTTTTTATACTTAATCAAGATATGAAATCAAAACCACAATTTAAAACATTCAAATTTTAACATATGATTCCCCTTCCCTGGAAACTTGAATATCCAGTATCCATATCACAGTGTAGCTCCTCAAACAAAATCCCAAACTCTGAGTTTAGTTCAAAACAATCTTATTTAATTTAAATTCCTAAGTTTAAATTATTTATATGAAGAAGTATTTGAGGTTTTTCCCTGTTCCCTTTACTCAGTAGCTTGTAAAGTATATAAAAAAAATGACAGAGTATAGCTTCCAGTAAACAGCAAACAACAGGATTTCATATTTTCAAAAGATAGCAAGCACAAAATTTCCATAAATCAATTATCAAGATCTAAACTTCGAGATGATATGTTTACTCACCTGCAAATTCTTTTGAACAGAAATCACGCTTCTTGTTTTCCTTTGAAACCTGTAGCTTGAAACTGCCTTTAATCTCTGTTTTTTCTTTGTTGAATTGAAAAGGAGTTTAAGCTTTAAGAAATGAAGATGTTTACTATATTTTTTTCTTTTTCTGGTTTGCTAAGTTTGAACGAGTAGGAACTAGAAGTATGTATATATAAAGAGAAAGGTTTTACTTGGGCAGGTTATTTCTGGAACAAGCTTTTCCTGTTTTTGATCAGATTTTTTTTTTCTTGTGAACAAGTTCGGCTTACAGGGAGACAAAAAGGTGGCTGCTATGTTGTACAAGCTCCATATTTTCTTGATGTCATTTTACTTTAGCTTGTGTTGAAATATGCAGACCTGATTTTGATTCATATTGTACTTGACTAGATTTCTTTTTTTTTATAAAGGCTGATTTATTGTTTTATTTTATGTGCATATATACTTGCAGGTAGACTTTGGTTTTGTATAAAAATATTTATTTTATCAACTTCTAGCTTGAATACACATATTTGTGTCATGTTTACTTTTATACACTTGTGCTTTATTTTATTCTATACTTTGTTCTTCCAGTTTATGTTGCAAGCATACGCTAACAACTTAATTCTTGCTTTTATTTATATTCCTATTTGTATTTTAACCATCAGTATTTAAATTAGATTCATGAGTTTACTTATACTTTATACTTGAATTTTATATTGATAGAATTTGATTTTATTTCAAACATTATTATCCATATATATATTCACCAAATGTTAACAAATGAAAGAATTTTAATTCAATTATATAAGTTAAGAAAATTTTATTGTAAATATTATTAAGAGATTTATTTCAAATATCCTAAATCAAACTTCCTTTTCACAAATACAAATCTACACAATAAATGGCAATTATTCCAAAAGATTCATTAGTTTTAAAATGATCGGTTTACTTAATATTTAATTAGATTAATTATTTATTAAAATAATAGAGCCAAAATCCAGGGTCGTCACAAGTTCATTTATACTTTATTTTTAATTCTATTTTATTTAACTTTTACTTAAGTCAAATTTCATTCTGCTATTCAAATTCAGATTTTGTTTTGCTTAACAAAATTGTTTAACCATTTTAACAATTGGTTTTATGTGACGACCCAGGATTTTTGAGCATTTAGAATCGGAATATTTAATTGATTTTAAATATTCAATAGTGTAATTTTAACTTGAATTACGGATATCACAAATTATTTGATAATTGAATGATTAAATTAAATAATTTGGAGTTGGGTAAATTATTGAATCTGGAGTTTTAAGCCTGTTAAAAATAATTTAATGGCTTATAAAATTTATGTCGACAATATGGAAAATAGTTAAAGTGTTAAAATTAATTTTGGAAGTGTTTTGTTCAGTTTCGAAATTTATATCGTTTAAATTGAATTTAAAAATAGCTTTCCGAGGCACAGTCTCGGAATTCGACGAAACCAGTTCCATTGGGTCCGTAATATTGAATTATTACCGGATTTCAAATTTCGTAGTGTTTGGAGTTGTTGAGTGAGCGTACGTTATATAAACGCGTTGGAATTTATATCGAATTCAAATTTAAAATTTATAAATTGTATATTGGTCTAATCAAATTTTCTATCAGCTGCTTCCTTTCACCATCAACACTTTTTGGTCTCCTCTGTAACAAACATTAGCAGGCACGAAATCAAATCCATTCCTTTTTCCCAATTCACGCAATAGAACAAAGGATAAGTTAATGGCAGATGCTTCCATTTGAAGCCAATTCGATTCATGGCCGAGCAAATTTATATTTTTCCCCAAACCGTTTTTTTCCCAAGTCAATCTCGTACAAAAAAAAACAACAAGTGCAGTCGATCGAGAGGAGCATCACGAGCGACAGGGTCGCGGCTGTTGGCAACTTCGATTCATGGCCACGGCGTGGCAGGGGCAGGTCGAAAGGGGATTGATTTTTGGGTTTAATGGTGGCCAAGGACAGTGAGGAGGGTCTCGAAACTCGCAAGGGCGGGGAGGAGGTCGTGTCATCGCGAATCAGGAACTCACGATCGAATTAATCGAGACCGGTGATTGGTGAGGCTAGGGTTTGGACAGGCACGGCCGAAGGGAATCACGAGTAAGGTGGCGGTGGTCACGAATCAGCTGCAGCGATTTCTCGTCCTATTCTGATAATTTAATTTACCCAATTTATTGTTTTCAAATCCAGATGTAGTTCAGGAAAATTTTGACAGTAAGTTAAAATTTTAACATCTTGATTTAAATTATCTTGGCTGTTACAGTTGTTGATTTAAAATTTATAACACATCTATGTGAGTATGTATATAGGCACTAACAGGAAATAAAAATAAAAATAATAATGCAGTATGTTTATAAAGAAATTTATTTCTTCAAATTGTAGGTCTATTCAGTAAAGTATTATTTCAGTAATTAGAGAATATTTTTTTTAAAGGGAGTTAACTTAAAACTAATTATTAGTTAAATGAAAGGAAGAAATTGTGGGTTAATTCAAGTATTAACAAAACATATAAATTGTTTATTCAAGGTCAAAATCATGAAGAACCGACCGAGCCGTTTGGAATGGATTGCAAATATAATGCAAAGGTGAGTTAATCTCACTCAGTTGAAATTTAAATTTAAATGATTAAAATTTAAATAATTGGTTGTATGGTTGGATTGATAGATGTGATGGAGTATAGTATAATTTGAGTTTGGCATATTATGTAATGCTAATTTCTGTGGATGCAGGGAAAACAGGTTGGAGGGATCCAACTGGACCCCTCAACATTTATTTAATTATTTAAACTACCCTGTTATGATGATTTGATATTTTATGATGGATTATGTTGAAATATTGAATGCTACGGTTTGATTGGATAATTGGGCATATTGAATTTCCAGAAAAATACATAACTTGGATGTTGGAAAGAAAAGGAAGGAAGTGAATTTGTAAGTAAAATGATTATGGAAATTTGAATAAATTTAAGAATGAAATAAAAATAAAATAAAGTGACATAAGAATTCTAATTAATAAATCTTGAATATAGAAGGGAGATTTTTGAATTAATAGAAAGTTAATGAATTGTAAACTCCAATGCTAATATCTAAAAGAACAGAACATTTATTTTAAATTTAAGATTTTAAATTTTGAAAGGAACAAAGAAAAAAATGGGAAAAGCCTGAAATTTGTATATTTCAGTTCAAATATTTAAAATCAAATGGAAAATAATAACAATAATAATTAAGTGCATAAGTAATGAAATTTGAAATGAACTGAGTAATTAAAGAAACTCATTTCAAATGGAATAAATTGGGAATCAATTTGGAAAATTGATTTAAGTGAATGAAGTTGGAATTCTCCCTGGATAACTAAGTACGTTTTCAAGTAAATTTTTAAATATAAGTTAATAGTTTTAAAATTGTTTTAAAAGGTATGTTTTGAAAATTTTATTATTTCTAATATTTAAATTCTAAAGTAAGTATTTTCTCAAATCTATTATAGTAGTAATTATTTAAAAAGTGACTTAGTATTTTGTTTCAAAAGTGGAAATCTAGTTTTATATTTTATTTAGTAACTTTATTTTCAAATATTCATATAAGATGTATTTTTAATAAATTATTAAAGTAGTTTTAAATTAAAGGTTTTAAAAGTATATATATGTCAAAGTAAAGTGTTTTAAATTATTTTAAAATCTAGTTTTGTGCTTGGTAAATTCAGAGGAGATAGAAAATATTTGGGAAGTTTATTCTGAAAAGAAAGATGGTCTTGAAACTATTTTCAAAAGATTGAAAATAGAAATATATCTTGTGAAGATATCTTTGAGATAAATAAATAAGTTGGGAAATTATTTATTGTTTGATGGTTGTTTGTGAACATTAATTGATAGTTAAGTAACCGACTATCAATATTGGACAAAAGTGCGTTGATCGTTTCGAAGAGACCGGGATCGAGATTTATTTCTCGAAAACCACTTCGATCCGGTTTGTACGTTTCGTGAAAACGATTTTGAATTCAAAAATGGAGCAGTGAAGTGCAAGGGCTAGTCGCTACAATCCTGAGGATATTTCCAAAATGGATGTAGTAGGAATAGTGCCTTCGGTTCCGTTCGAACCCGGGACGGACTTGTATGGATGAATGCTTGCGAAACATCGTCAGGTGGACGATGGGCATTCTAAGGGATATATTCTAAAAAGGTAACGCTTAGCCTCAAGCCTCATCAAATGGGAATGACTGAAAATTAGGGGTTATGCAGCAAGGCTAGGTGGGTAGCACCCAAGCAGGGTGAGGTCATTCCAGTCTAGATGTACCTTTTTATTTCGGCTTAGTGGGCGGTTGCTGATCCCAACCGTGGGGTGATCTCACTCGGGACTATCCAGTAAGGGATGGTTCCGGCCTTGTGTTGCAGGGGTGCGGGCGTACTCCTCGGTACGGTGATCTAGGCCCTGTACTGTGACAGGTGATACCCCAGTGCCTAGTCATTGGTTGGAAATCCATTCTCCCTACGAGCCTTGTACGAGTTTTGTTTGTATTACCCACTCTGTGGCTAGTAGCTGGAATTTAATCATGTAACAATTTCGGCCATTTTATAAGTATTTGTATGTAGACCCTGTTATAATATCAGAGGATTTCTATAAAAAGTGTTTTAGCTATCGTAAGGTAAAAACCGGACATGTTTATTTGTGGCGTGGTCTTACGAGATGCTTTTGTTTTCAAAGGATTTTTGAAACTTTAATATTCAATTGGGTGTGATTTTCTCACGCTGGTATTCCAGACTGACTCGGGTATTATTTAACTGTAATGCTCGGGTCAGACCGAGTATTATAGGATATAGGTCATGATACCGTGGAGCTCAGGGGACGAGCTGGATGACGATACATATTCTCGTACTTGTTTATATATATGTATATATATCGCTGTTTGAGTTATTGTGTATCTTGAGTTGTTGTGCATCCTTTGTATGATATTGATGTGAGCTGTGATTGATGTACTCGATTGATGTAATATATGTAAAAAGAGATATTTGGCTTTTGAGTAAAGATCATTTATTATCTATTATATTTTATTCCGCTGCGATGGTTAGATTCTGATGTTGATTTTGTTTTCTCTTCTTCTACCTCTTCTTCTTTAACCCAAACGGTTCGTATTTCTGTACAACTTGGGTTGATTTAGGTAGAATAGTGTGGACTCAAGGGGTACGGATTTGTGGGTCGTTACACTTGGTATCAGAGCTTAGGTTGGAGATAACCTTGGCTCTGGTGGGAATTACTCATTTAAAATAGAGTCCGTAGTACTCTAGAATGAGTCTGAGTGTATTAATAGATATGAGCGCGTATTTGTTAGTGAATATAAATTGTTTTAATATTGTGTTGATTGGTTTATTGAGTGGCATATGAACCTTCGTCGACATAGTCTGCGCAACTGTATTGAAGGGGTTTCTAAACACTTGAATAGAATAATTGACATGATATTGTTTTAAATATGGGTAAATGAAATAATTTTACCCAAAAATATATTTTGATATAAAGAAAGTTTTTGAAAACTATTTAGCTACTATATGGTTGCTTGGATGTTGATTGAATGTTAGAAATGATGATATTAAAGTATTATCATTGTTAAGTGAAAATTTAATTAGAAATTGAAATATAATAAAAAAAATTAAGGGATAAATTCATTATAGAATGAAATTTATAAATATGAATTATAATGTAATTTATGAATCGAAATACAATTAATTGTGAATTTGTATAAGCATAAATTATACAAATGCATTTTAGTTAAAATTTGAATTAAAATAGAATTTGAAAACTTTAAAGCCCCGGAGATTTTGGAAGTAGTTTGGAGGTAAATAGTATTATTATTGTTTTGGAGATATTTCTGAATGGAAATATGTTTAAATGGATTTTGAAAGTGAAATAGCATTGAAATCACTTGGATTATTGGAAAATAATTATGATGACGACGGCCGCATCATCAGTATTCTTTTTCGAATTTCTAACCGACGGATTGCTACCAAATTTATTTGTTCAGAAAAGCTAGTTGTTTTTGAAAATTTCAAAGAAAATTTGTAGGGGATAAAAACCAGGATTGGTTTAAATTTTTGAGAAGTGTGATTTTGAAATGTTGGGGATTTCAAAATAATTTGGAACCAAAGACGGGTGTTTAAAAATCCTGATGAGATATGTTGTAAACTTATAAATTGAGATGATTTTTAAATCGGGAAGAAATATAAGCTTTGAATAATGGAATGTAAATTTAAAGTGAAAAGTTAAAAATGAAATTAACTTGGATTAGAAAATAAAAATTTAATTGGATTGGAAATAAATTGGATAGGCTAATAATAATATCCAGTTGTATTCAAATTTAGTTGAAATTGAATTGAGATTAAATAAATCTGAGTTAAAATAAAATTGAATTGGAATTGATTCTTACCTGGATAACTAGAAAATAAGTTGGATAAGAAATAAGTTGGATAAGAATTGGATTGAGTTAAATAAATCAGAATAGCATATAAAAGAATTAAAAATGCATGGAATAAAATATGCTTGAGTTATAAATACGTGTAAAACCCGAGTCAAAAATAAAAGTAGAATATATTCAAGCCTATAATGGATGGAAAGGTGTAAAATAATATGTTGTGAACTTAAGGAAATTTAAATGAAGAGATTTTGAGATTAAAATCAAGTTCTGGTTTATAAGTTGGGGAAAAGACTAATTTGATAATAAATTAGTTAGTGAAATGTGTAAATAGAGTTCAGTGTAGTTAAATAGAAGCTGAATTGTAAGCTACTAATGAGGTTTGGGAATAAAACTCAAGTTATGAATCAAATTCGACTTGAATCATTAGTGAAGAAAACATAAGTGGAGGTGGCCTTGCATTTAATTAAATGATGGAGAATGAAATTGAATTGTGAAATTATGATGAAGTTTGTAATTAAAACTCAAGTATAAATTAAAATTTGATTCAAATTGTTGATGAAATGAAAGTAATTGAGAATGAAGCTGAATTGTGAGTTAATAAATTGGATGGTAAATTAAAAGTGAATAATAGTACCAGAACTTGAGTTATTAACTAAAATTAGACTTGAAGTGTTAACAAATTCAATATCATTGAAGTGTATCGGATGAAAATGTAAATGGATTAAAATAGCAATGATTTGAATGTGCAAATAAAATCCATAAGTGAAGATAACTTGGAAATAGTCAGGTAATAAATTGAATGAGCTGAATCTAGAAAGATAAATATGTACAATAATTGATCAAATAATTTGTAGTTTGAAATGAGATGGGATTGAGATAAAATCAAGTTAAATTGAAAAGAGAAGTTTATTTGTAAAATGAAATGAGCTTAAGTATAAAGTCTAAATAAATTGAAGTAAATTGACTTAAGCAAGATAGATAGGGGAGTTGAATTGAAATCCAGTTAAACTAAGTTGAATAATATTGAGTTGGATTTAAATCAAGTGAAAATAAATTTAAATCGAAATAGAATTCGGTGAGTTATAAATAATATTTAATGGAATGGAAATGCTTAAATAAATAATTGTAAACCATTTAAATTATTAAGGGATTGAAATAACATTAGACAATAAGGAAAATTGAATGTTTCGAGTTTATTAGAATGGTTTAAGTGAATGTGGATAAACTAATTACATTGAATAAATAAATGATGGAATAAATAAGTATCAAGTGAAATGTGGTTTAAATAAGTTGAGAAATGGTTATTGAATGAAATAGCTTGGATTGTCTTCGAGCTAAATAAAATAGTTTGGAATAAAAAAATATGGAATGAAATGTAAATAAATGGATTGTAAATGAAATTTAAATGGAATGTGTCGAACTAAATAAATGATTGTGAATGAAAAAAAAAGGAAATTTAATTGGTAATGGAGATGGAACCTAAGTTGTTAATGGTTTTGAATAAACTAGTTTGATTAATAAAATGAAATGCAAGTGAATGGATTCAAATCTGAGATGCAATGAAAATGAGAATATATGGGTTGTGAATAAATTGAAAATGGAATAGAATTAAGTATAAATTGAGTTGAAATCAATTTAAATTGGTTGTAAACATAAATACTTATTTATTCACATAAATCTCGTTGAATTGCATAGAATAACTTGTCATTTGGTGTAAATATGAGTAATTAAAATCCTATGTGTTGATAAGGATAAAATAAATTGATTTTGAAAGCAATTGAATTAAATATGAGTTCAGTTGCTTAAAGATAAATTAAGTGTAAGCGATTGAGTTTTAAACCATTTAAAATTGATGAGGTTGTATATGAATGGATTGAAAACCATTCAGATTGAATGAACATGGTTTATAAATTAACTGAAACAGTTGAATTGGCATGGAAACTATATAAATTGCTTACGGAAAAATGTTTGGTATGAGTTTCTTTTAGAATTCATGTGTTTAACTATTGCAAATAAGTGAAATGTTGTTAAACTTCATGTATCTGGCACTTACATGTTTAAATTGAGTAAGTACAGGTACCTGGAAGCTGTGTGGCAAGATTTGGTTGTGCTATTTGCTAAAAATAATAAGCCGCTTGCTTAAAAATGCTAAATAAGGCACGCCTACGAAATAAAAATAGGAAATATGAACTGTTTTTGATTTTTCCGACCGTGTGGGTCGATGTATATATATTTATCTCTTTTGTCAAATTGCAAAAGCTCCTCCGTACAAAGGAGACTCTGCCAAAAAATTTCAGAAATTTTGGGAGTTAGAAAAATTTTGAAATTTTTGGAAAATTCATTAACGACTAAACAATTTCAAACTAGAAATTGAAATAAGTTAGTGAATGAAACTAATTAAAATAATGACATGAATTAGTTATAAATGAAAAATAAAATTTAAAGTTTAGAGTTGAAAATAAATTGAATTCGTATGAAAATGAAAGAATTAAGTTGAATAGAAATAGATGTAAACTAAATTGAATAGATGAAAATAAATACAAGGAGCATATAAAATGCATAAACTAAACTTTAGAGGGAATGGTGAAGTCATAAATGGAAATTGATACTACCAATGTAATTTAAGTCAATATTGGAATGAATAGATATTGACATTTTATGAGAAGGTGGATAAAATGTTTTGGAATGTTGTGAATGGATATTAGTGCTAAGCAGGATATGCAGGTATTATAAAAGGGAAAGGAGAATTGGTTTTTGATTTCAAGAAGATAAATTTGAAATGCTCGACAAAAAGGTATGTATTTAAATTTGGTATGAAATTTGATTGGGATTTGGATTGAGCCACTTGGCCGTTTTGTTTTCTTTTTGGATTTGGGAGGCCGTAGAGCCATTATGTAGTTGTACCGAGCTAGCCGCGCAAAGGAGACGCTGGCGAAATTTTTCGAAAATTTAGAGAGTTAGAAAATTTTTGAGAAAATTTGAAAATTTTAAACTTGGTTTTGAATTATAATTTGAATAGTTGAATAAGTAAGGTGGGTTGGGACTAGGGAAAAGTTTAAGAAGTTAATAAGAAGATAATGGGTCTTTTATAAAAGATAGTTGGTAAGTTGTTGAATTGTTAGAAACTGTTTGGTTTTGGGAAGAGTAACGGGTTTTGGGCCATTCTTCCTAGTTAGTAATTTCGGGGATGAAATTCTTTTAAGTGGGGAGGAATGTGACGACCCAGGATTTTTGAGCATTTAGAATCAGAATATTTAATTGATTTTAAATATTCAATAGTGTAATTTTAACTTGAACTACAGATATCACAAATTATTTGATAATTGAATGATTAAATTAAATAATTTGGAGTTGGGTAAATTATTGAATCTGGAGTTTTAAGCCTGTTAAAAATAATTTAATGGCTTATAAAATTTATATCGACAATATGGAAAATGGTAAAAGTGTTAAAATTAATTTTGGAAGTGTTTTGTTCGGTTTCGAAATTTATATCGTTTAAATTGAATTTAAAAATAGCTTTCTGAGGCACAGTCTCGGAATTCGACAAAACCAGTTCCATTGGGTCCGTAATATTGAATTATTACCGGATTTCAAATTTCGTAGTGTTTGGAGTTGTTGAGTGAGCGTACGTTATATAAACGCGTTGGAATTTATATCGAATTCAAATTTAAAATTTATAAATTGTATGTTGGTCTAATCAAATTTTCTATCAGCCGCTTCCTTTCACCATCAACACTTTTTGGTCTCCTCTGTAACAAACATTAGCAGGCGCGAAATCAAATCCATTCCTTTTTCGCAATTCACGCAATAGAACAAAGGATAAGTTAATGGCAGATGCTTCCATTTGAAGCCAATTCGATTCATGGCCGAGCAAATTTATATTTTTCCCCAAACCGTTTTTTTTCCCAAGTCAATCTCGTACAAAAAAAAACCAAGTGCAGTCGATCGAGAGGAGCATCACGAGCGACAGGGTCGCGGCTGTTGGCAACTTCGATTCATGGCCACGGCGTGGCAGGGGCAGGTCGAAAGGGGATTGATTTTTTGGTTTAATGGTGGTCGAGGATAGTGAGGAGGGTCTCGAAACTCGCAAGGGCGGGGAGGAGGTCGCGTCATCGCGAATCAGGAACTCGCGATCAAATTAATCGAGACCTGTGATTGGCGAGGCTAGGGTTTGGACAGGCACGGCCGAAGGGAATCACGAGTAAGGTGGCGGTGGTCACGAATCAGGTGCAGCGATTTCTCGTCCTATTCTAATAATTTAATTTACTCAATTTATTGTTTTCTAATCTAGATGTAGTTCAGGAAAATTTTGACAGTAAGTTAAAATTTAACATCTTGATTTAAATTATCTTAGCTGTTACAGTTGTTGATTTAAAATTTATAACACATCTATGTGAGTACGTATATAGGCACTAACAGGAAATAAAAATAAAAATAATAATGCAGTAAGTTTATAAAGCAATTTATTTCTTCAAATTGTAGGTCTATTCAGTAAAGTATTATTTCAGTAATTAGAGAATATTTTTTTTAAAGGGAGTTAACTTAAAACTAATTATTAGTTAAATGAAAGGAAGAAATTGTGGGTTACTTCAAGTATTAATAAAACATACAAATTGTTTATTCAAGGTCAAAATCATGAAGAACCGAGCCGTTTGGAATGGATTGCAAATATAATGCAAAGGTGAGTTAATCTCACTCGGTTGAAATTTAAATTTAAATGATTAAAATTTAAATAATTGATTGTATGGTTGGATTGATAGATGTGATGGAGTAGTATAATTTGAGTTTGGCATATTATGTAATGCTAACGTCTGTGGATGCAGGGAAAACAGGTTGGAGGGATCCAACTGGACCCCTCAACATTTATTTAAATTATTTAAACTGCCCTGTTATGATGATTTGATATTTTATGATGGATTTTGTTGAAATATAGAATGCTATGGTTTGATTGGATAATTGGGTATATTGAATTTCCAGAAAAATATATAACTTGGATGTTGGAAAGAGAAGGAAGGAAGTGAATTTGTAAGTAAAATGATTATGGAAATTTGAATAAATTTAAGAATGAAATAAAAATAAAATAAAGTGACATAAGAATTCTAATTAATAAATCTTGAATATAGAAGGGAGATTTTTGAATTAATAGAAAGTTAATGAATTGTAAACTCCAATGCTAATATCTAAAAGAACAGAACATTTATTTTAAATTTAAGATTTTAAATTTTGAAAGGAACAAAGAAAAAAATGGTAAAAGCCTGAAATTTGTATATTTCAGTTAAAAGATTTAAAATCAAATGGAAAATAATAACAATAATAATTAAGTGCATAATTAATGAAATTTGAAATGAACTGAGTAATTAAAGAAACTCATTTCAAATGGAATAAATTGGGAATCAATTTGGAAAATTGATTTAAGTGAATAAAGTTGGAGTTCTCCCTGGATAAACTTCAAATCATTTAACCTTCCTTTAGTTAAACTTCAAATCATATAATTCACTTACTAACTCAAATTCCTTTCAACTTCACTAAAGTAAATTCTTACTTCACGTTATAAGTCCAAAACTCGTTTCACTTATTTTTATCAATTTTAACTTGGATTTTAAATCAAATTTGCTTATCACAACAAAACTTCAATTTTCAATTTACTATTGGTAGCAAATCAATCATATAGAAACTCGAAAATGATATTGATGATGCTGCAGTCATCGCCCTGATTATTTTCTAGCAACAGTAGCGAATTCAGTGCTTTATATACTTTCAAAAATTTCTTTTTATTCATAAATCACATTTAAAAATCTTTTTACTTATATAAGACCATTTCAAATTTATTTCTCTCACTTAGATTTACAATAATATAACCTCTTATTTATAAATACGTTCATATAGTTTCACTTCTTATATATAAGATTATTTCACAATTGTAAATCATATTAATTATAATTCCATACTTTATAATTCATTTTCTTATATAATTTATCCTTTTACAATTGTTTTTTTATTTAGTTTATTCAAACAATTTTTATTAACTGATATATATTTACATTTTAAAACAATCAATTGATATTCCCTTTAATAATTTTGAAAAATTATTCCCTTTATATATAAATATAATCGAGGTAAAATTATTTCATTTACCTAATTTAAAATAATACTATGTCGACCTGCCTCTTTTAAGCGTTTGGAAATCCCTACCGATAATATGGCGTCCCACATACCGACCAAAATTTACCTACAGCTCAACGGATAAGTAAACACAATATAAAATATTTTATATTCACCAACAAATACGCGCTCATATATATGATACACTCAACTCAATCTAGGGTGCTACTATCCCTATCTATAATGAGTACACATCAAAACTTAGGAATATACAAAATCTAAGCTCTGATACCAACTGTGACGACCCGCAAATCCGTACCCTTTGAATCGACAATTATCCACACATGTCCGACCCAAAAAGCACGAACTGACGGAAAGTCAAGAGAAAGAAAAGAAGAGGGAAGAAGAGAAGATAGAACCAAACAGAACAATACAAAATCTCACATCGCAGCGGAAAAAATATAATATCATATCAATGATCTTTACAAAACAAAAACTGTATATATACAAACATAAATCAGAGCTCAACAATCAATCAATAGTTATCAGCCTGAACAGTTATAAAAACATGTCCTCACAAATGTCGATAATATACAACAACAAACAAAGCACAACGGATAATCAAAACAAATACGTGTATACGAAAATGAAGATCTCCAGCTCTCCTGCTGAAGCTCCAAAAGCACCAAATCTAAACCTGAAAATGTACTCGGTCTGACCCGAGCATTGAAAGGGAAGGACGCCTGGATCAGTCTGGTAAACTAGCATAAGAAACACACTCAACTGAATTTATTAAATTACCAAACTTTTCCTTTATCAAAACAGAAGTATCTCATAAGACAAGTCCACAGATAAACACGGACATGTTTTTACTTTACGATAACTAAAACATATCATATCAAATCTCATGTTATATTATAGTAGTGTCTACTATATACAACTAATACTAATCATAGCCAAAATTGTTACATTGATTAAATTCCAGCATATAGCCCAATTGGGTAATACAATTAAAATGGCAAACACGTAGTGGAGTTTGGATTTCCATACAAACGACCAGGTGAAGGGACTACCTTCCGACAGTACATCTCTAGAAGAATGTACCGAGAAACCAACATAAAGTTTCTCTACCAACACAAGACCGGCCCACCTCTATAACTAGATGGTTATGAATGTGTCATCCTCCGGTCGTTACCGACCTTACCGAGGGACCTCTAGCATACTAACAACAATAATCAGATACAAGACGTCATAACGTGCAAAGATATATCTAGAAGAAGATGATCATATCCTACTTGGGAATGACCCACTTAGCCTTGCTGCATCTAACCCTGTTTTGGTCATTTCTGGTTGATGAGGCCTGACGAGTTAATGATTACCTTTCACAATCACATATCACATGACTTTGAATGCCACACGGCCATTTCCGTTGACTACTAATTGTCTTCCACAAAAATACAACCCTTAAGCTCTTACGTCTCAAGAAGGGTGTTAAGTTAAGAGAAGTTGCCTTCTCCGCCACTACTGATGTACGTTTGTAAAAACCAATGTACGTAATTTTTTAAAATGCAATGTCAGACAAACATCCATACAAGTTGTCCAGGAACAGGATAAACCGAAGGTACTTTCCTACCACATCCTGTCGAGAAATCCCTAGGATTAGTAGCGAATAGTCCTTGCATTGGATATTTCGTAATGAAGAGACCACTGTTACTGGATGTATATTGGGATTTTAATCCCAAACGATCAACAAGCAGTCCCCCACTATGAAAATCCAGAATATCAATATCATCACAAGCAACCTGCACAATCGTCGCATATACGTTGGTCCGAAGTGGTTTTCAGATAAATCTGATCCCAGTCTCTTCACACCAATCAACGCAAAAGCATTTCTCAACTTCACAGAGCAACTAAGTCTCATAGACTTATCACGTCTCCAATTTTCAACTTGCTATCCTTCGGGCCAAAAAGGAAACTCGATTGATTGGAGTAATACTCCGAACTATACGAATCAACATCCTCAACACGAAGGATAATCAAGCCTACACAGAAGGCTACATACAAAGTGTACGACTAAATAGTTCCCACATCAAGTCGTGGAACTAAAATTTGGCAAAGTTTGATAGTCGGTTATTTAACTATCAAAACAAACAAACAAATATTTAGCATCATATGCAATCACTAGGCCCTTTTAATAATCTTTCATTGATTAAACCATTTGCCAAATATTCACTTTAAATTATCTGTTATAAAGATATATCTTCAAAACCATTTCAACTCCTATATTGGAAAACATTTCCATATACTTATTTAATAATAAGTAATTCGCAATTCAATTTATATTTTCAACACATAGAAAATATTTCATATACCTAAATCACGATTAAGTATATATTTTATTCTATAAGGAAGACGTTCACTTAAACACATTTATTTGGATTAAAACGAATGTTGTGTAAAACATCGTTATGACAACCCAAAATCACTAGTATAGCGACTCGAAAATTAGATAGGTACATAAACCCCAATACTATATAAAAACATTTTCCTTCGCAAATCATTTACTATAACAACAGTGTTATAGTCCATTATTTCCTTATTTCTCGAAAACGTCTATTTCAACAATAAATGTTGAAATCTATGGTTTCGATACTTAACATATTTTAAAAATCTTCAAACCATTTTACTTCATTTAAAAATATAACTTTCCAAAACATTTATTAAATATATTATTCACTGTCCAAAATCATGAATATAATTCATTTACCAAATTTAATATTATTTTAACATTTAATTTAAAGGACAATTCACTGTCAAAAATCATGAATATAAATCTCTAACCAAATTCAACACTTCTACATATTTAATTAAAGGATTATCCACTGTCCAAAATCGTGTATATAATTCGTTTAATATACCTCTATATTTAACTTATCAAATTCAAACAATTTTGAATTTATAAATCAATGTTTATAAATTCCATTTATATATTATAAAAACTTTCATATACAAAATTCCTTTATAAATCAATTCCATTTATTAACTTAATTATATGCCAAAAATCGAATTATAAGTTAATTACTTATAATCTCTTTATTTTACAACATCCTTCATTTTATAACTTCATAAATCTTATTTACTTATAAAATCCATTTATACTCCATTTTGACACATATAAAATGCTTTTAAAATTCCATCATTTTGATTTATAAAATATTAATTTTATAAATCTTATATATAAACCATTTGTAATAATTCAAAAATCTCCATTTATACTATTTCACAAAACATTTAACTTCATAATTCAAAAATCACATTTCAATTATATTTCCTAAAACATCATAATTTTTATAACATAAAAATTATAACATTTATTTATTTAAAATAAATTCACTTCCTTAACAATTTAAAATTCAACAAAACGTATATTTTCAAAATCACTTGAAAATCCTTTAAATTTGGAAATCATCACTTTAATATTTTTAAATTCCAAAATATAGGCCCAATGCTGCAACAGCATTAAATACATCAATCACGGCATCCAAAACATCATGTATAATATGATAACAGCATATATCACAATATCTATAAATAAATCAATACTATTGAGGAATACAGTTGGATCCCTCCAACCTGTCACCTGCAACAAATATACATATTAGAATATGTGTACAATGTCCGCTTCAACACAGACGCACGTACAAAGGGTCATCCGCTCGTACACGGGAACGTATAGGGTCATCTGCTCCACAAGGCAGCTATATATCCAAATACCAATCAATATATCATATATCTTCCAAACAATCATCATTCATCGTATAATAAATTATTTCTCACTTGTATAAAAATATTAGTGAGTCAGAAAGAGTAAGTTGTACTCACATTGCATCCAATAGCAGTTTCAGTGTTTTATTCCGAATAAAATTAAACGCACGTTTAATTTTACCTAAAATTCACACTAGCTCCAATCAACTCCAAACCAGCTCCATCGCGTAGTGTTCATCCATACGAACCCAACGTAATTTGTTTCGTGCGAAACGGGCCTCGTATGAAAAAGTTATAGCGTTTTAAAGTTTGTACGAATTAAAATAATATAATTTACAATTTTATTTTAATTTCTAACCCTACTTTCCATCTCTGCGACACATCCTCCCCTCAACCAATCTAGGCTGCATCTTCCATCTTCTCCCCCTTTGTTCATTTCCTGTTCAAAGAACCCAAAGGCCACCGCCTTCTTTGAATTTTCGCGACCCTTATACTCGACTTCACGACGATCCAACACCACCAACTCGAAGCCCGCACTCGACTCCACCCGCACCATGACGGCTCAAAGCTCGGCTACTTATCTTTCTCGATAAACGCATGCAACTGCAGCAACTTTGAGCACGAATTGCCACCACGTCGATCGACTTCACACGATCATCACCATATGGATGGAAAGCTCACAAGAAGCTCTACAATTCTCGTGTTGGAATTTCTCGAATAGATTTATGGATTAAGAGAGATTAAGAGAAGAAATTCGTGCATTTCTGGCCATAAAAATTGAAAGTGGCGGCTAGGTTATGAAACCGTAGTGTTTGTGAAAAAAGGAAAAAATGAGGGGCTTTTCTAGAAAATTCACGCACTATTCATCCGAAAATTTTTCGAACTCCAAACGAAGCGTGCCGCCTGGCGTTTATAATGTTTTACCCCTGTTCTGAACACAATGGAGTATATATTGGGAACCAATTCAATCGTATTTGGAAGATAGGTTTTCAAATCGACTATTTAAATTTAAAATTCACTTAAACCGATTTCTATGCGTTTTAGCTTGCCCTGGACAAACCGTAAATCCGATTGACACGAAATTTGAAATATTAGAATAATTTAACATTACGGATCCAATGAAACTGGTTTCGTTGAAATCCGAGACTGTATGAAAAATGGCTATTTTTACTCGTTAATTAAATATTAAAATTTTGAATTTCTACAAATAACTTTTAATTCGATTTTAAAAGTTCTATAACATCATTATAATTCAGCCATGATTTAGTTCAACTTTATACAACATTTTTATTCATATTAAATCCAATTATCAATTATTTACACAATTTCAAATATTAAATTAACAATTTAATTATCCAATTAAATCTAGATATTCAAATATAATTTATTCAGCTTATAAAATTTACTTGTGCATATTTAAAATCAATTAATTATACAAATATCGAATGACGAAAATTCTAGGTCGTTACAACCAACACCCTTCATGGTGTTTACATATTGCATGTTACTGTCATGCAACTTGTTACATTTTTTTTGCTCCCTACGTGTTGTTAGATTGAGCTATCATTTCTGATAGCTTGGTTAAACTGCCAAGGACTCTTTTCCTTACATCCGTAATAATTTGTAAAAGTGGTACGGCCGTTATAATCAGGCTTGTCTATGCAAAATAATATATTTTGTTTTCCTTACAAAAATAATAATATACATTTTGATTTAAATTTGAAACCAATAGACATTTTATGCAGATCTAGATTTAAAATTTAAAATTCTGAATTTTAAACTTGAATTTAATTTCCAAATTATTTGTATCAATATTTATAACTAGTTTATATAATAATGTCAAATTATATACACATACATATATAGGTATGTATGCGTGTATGTGTATTTATATAAACATTCGCATTTACAAATATTATTTCATATTACATAAAACTATACACACACATGCACACATACGTGTGTGTGTGTATATATATATTAGACAACACACATGTATATGTAGCGACTAATGTGTCTATTATGTTGTAAATCCTAGTACTTATGCATATCCATGTTAAACTAGTACACAATTTATGTTGCACGTGCATGTACACACATATGTATATGATACACATGTAATATTATATAATATATATAACATTAAATTAAACTTTATTTATAACTAAATAAAATATCAATTTTATTAAAAATAAATTTAGATTGGGTCTAAATAACATAGATTTCATAGGTCCAATAAGATCCAAAATAAAATAAGTTTTTTCAAAATTTACCTATTTACCCCATTGTATGATGGCCTAGTTACAATACAATAATGGTATTGGAGCTCAATAGCCTATGTAGTCTAAATTAGTCATGTTAAGGTAACCTAATTAAGTTTCCCAATTTAGTAGGGTGTCTAGAATATTAGTGTCTAGGCTGGGTTTGGGTAGTCAATTATCCTGCCCTACCCAGTTATTAGCCTAACTCGAAAGGTAAGTTAGCCCAAAGGTTGCCCTTAATAGAAAAGGTCCAGTTTGAATCGGGTCTTAGGCTTATTTTCAAAATTGTTTTGAAATTAAAGAAAAATTATAAATTTAATAGTTAGATATGAAATAAGAAGCATATATTATAAATGTTATAATACAATTCTCAAAAGTGTTTTGAAAATATAATAAATATATTTTGAAAATTTTAATATTGATAAAAAAACTAATTGATTAATTAGTTAGTCCATTATTTAAACATACACACACAAACATAAGATATATTATGATATATGTCACATTGACTTGAATTGTTTAAGACAATGTTATAGTATGTCGTGCATGCATGTGTATATATGTATGTAACGACCCAAATTTTACATATTAGAAGATCGTAAAATATTATTTTTAAATTTATATGAGGTCGTACGACTCTATAACTTTGGGAAAAGCCTATTAGTGACATTTCCTAATTTTAGAATTTTTCCAAATGATTTTACCCTAAAAAATTTATACCAGCTATTACTTGATACAAGCCAAATTTGCTTTCGAGACCACTTCCATTAAAAAGATATAATGGTTTCCCGTTTCGTAAAGTGGTAATGGTAGCAGTTTGGGCTTTATAGCTAGAAGATTTGGTTATTTGAAGATTGACGGTTTTTGAAGCAACTTAATGGGTAATTAGTGAGGTTTGGCGACAAGCCCATTAACCCATTTTAGGTTTGGAGGTTATAATAGACCGAATCATTATCTCAAATCATTTTTACCACATTTCAAATAGATTTAAACTCCCATTAACCATTCTACACCCAAAATCTTCTCTTTTCGCTCCCAAATCAGGTCTAAATCATAAATTCAGGGTAGATTAGTAAGGGGATTCAGTAGGGATACTTAAATCTACATTTTTGGAAAAGAAAAGTTGGTGTTTGGCTGTTGATTTTTGAATTTGCCTTGATTTGCATGCAAAACTGGGATTTTGAAATGTTTGGTGAGCAATTTATCATCTCTCACCTTATTATATATGTACCTATAGGTTTTGACATATTTTAAACCTAGTTTAAAGTCAGAATCTTGTTATGGATCTGCTTTATAATGAAACCTAAAGTAAAAACGAATTTAAAATGTTTTAAAGTGTTCTTATCATGTTGGTTTGATATATGGTTGCCGTAATATGTGTTTGGTTATTTTAGAGATACACTGTAGGATGATTTTTCATGACTTATTGTATATTTTCATGATTGGTTATGTGATTTGCAAGCTTGAATATTATTTGGTCCATATATTGTGTTTGTTTATATGCGTGTATGGTTGAAAAGGCTCATCGAAGCGACTAGAGGTAGGAACCATGAAACTAAACTTCGGTTGATAGGATTAGAGCATTTGGAGTCATATCATTACATGGGTGATGCATGAGGGTTGTAGTGTTTAATGTAGTGATAGAATCAACGCAAAGTCGATGTGCTAAAGGAGATACAGGTTTCTGGTTCAGTAGAGCTTGATTCGATTTAGGAAGTCCGGTGGATCTTAGTCCGGTATGGGGAGGGTTCGTTGGTTGGCTTCATGAAGGGGAAGTATTGGTTATGATATAAGTTGCCTTGGCAATAAAAGACCGAACAAGATATCTTATCCGGTATGTGCTCGCTGGTTAAGGGAAACATGACAGGAAATCATGTCCAGTAGCTGGTTAGTTCGGTAGTAGAGGACTAGACGGGAAACCTTGTCCGATGGTTGCTTGGTTCGACGGTGGGGTACTGGACTGGAAATCATGTCCGATCGTTGTCTCTATTTGATAGTCGAGTAGAAAATTTCATTCGGCAGCTTCTGTCTAGTTATAGGGGAAGGACCAGACAGGGTAAGGAATGGAGTTTTGGGCATTGGCTTCGGTTTTGGAAGGGAGAAGCTTTAGGGAAAGACTTGAGGTTGTTTGGCCGTCTTGGAGTTAGCTGAAATAAGTATGGTGACTCCAGGATGACTCCGGATGATTTTAGGATGGCAATCAATGAAGTGCGATGACTTTAACGACTTGACGCAGCGAGTGATTATGGCATCTAGTGATGGACTGAAAAGACGGGTTTTGTGTGAAATCTTTTATAGTAGAACATGAGGCTGTGATGCTCGTGAGTGCGGTAGGGTAGTCTGTGCGTACCCATGTGTTTGGATGTCTATGTGTGCCCCATCTATAGCCATCTACATGGGCCTGAGTTGATCTTTTTTAAGGTAGTTTTACTATCAGTATGTGTACTAAGGGATTGGTGAGTAACTCTAAAGTTATGTGCTCATTGTTGGGATAATGTAGTCTCTGTGTACCTAGGGTATCCTACATGTACCCATATTTATATAGACGTCTGCATGTGTCCAGTCTTGCCATCTACATAGGCAATGAGTTAAGCATCTGTAAGAGCAACTATGATATGAAGCACTTGAGTGAGGATGTAAGGCTGTGTGATGGATGCTATGTTTTTTGTGTGTTTGATATGCTATGAGATACCCCGATACCTCATACTTTCCACTTGCTATTAGTTTAGCATGTACTATGGTTATGTGCTAGCACTTTGGATGTAGGGACATGCCAGGTAGGCTTTTCATACCGTATACCATATTTACTATATACAATTTTATAGTATTTTTAGATGATGTATCGCTCACACCAGAGTATTGTTTGACCCAAGCTTTTATGCTTTGCTTTTTATTATCTTAGGTACTCGTAAATGAGCATATTAGGGACAAGGGGTCTGGATAGTGCATGGAGCTATAGTATGAGCAGGAGGCTGCTCTTTCATATATTTATACTTTAGAGCTTACTACCGCTAATATTCCGCTGTGCAGTACTGTCGGGCTACGTCGTTACTTCTATTTTAAGAGACAGTTCTAGAGTTTATTTTGGAGACATGGGATGTAACGAACAGGGATTTTCGACTTTCGAAAATTCAACATTGATACTCACTTTATCGACTGCCGAGAAATCGAAGGCCGGAAACACGGAATGTTATGGGTTTTAACAAAAATTTTAAGAAAAGAAAAAGAGAGAAGTAGAAGAAGATAACAGAAAATAGAGAGAGAGGAAGATAGAAAAATAGAAAATTTGATAATAGAAGATAGAAGAATTTTTTTTTTAAATAGAACGGGACAGAAAGGAACAACAACAGAATCTCACAATTCGCAGCAGAACAACATATAATAATAAATGAATAATCTTTAAACAAAGAACTATATCAGTTATTACATTACATCACATTTTATTACATCATATCATCACATCAGAGTGTACAACAACATACAACAACAAACAATGCAGCGGAAAAAGAAATACTATATAAACTAGTAATACGCCATGCCATCCAGCTTGCCTCCAGCAACTCCAGAATATCCAGAATATCCTGATAAACCTAACTCTTAACTGCCCGTGTGGAAATTGGTGGGCACCCAGAGTTTAGGAAGGAAAACAATAAACTCCGAGTCAGTCATGTGACTGGTGTGAGAACTCAAAACAGTTTATTTACTTTAAAATCAAAATAGAGGAATATTTTTAAATCAATCCGCAATGCTTTTAAAAATGAGACTACCATAAGGCCTCCCGCACACACACACATGCAAACGCAGAATCGGAGGAGATTTCTCCTTATGATAGTCAAAGATGCTTGATACGCATTTAAAATAATATTTGATATTATTATTAGTGCATAGTGTAGAGGAAAATCATTTCGAAAATAAAGATATAAATCTTAGCCAACATACGACCATTATCGTATGCCTACTATAGCTACTATCCAAACAGTGGTGACCACCATAAGTGAATAGCAGGTTCTACAACTAATACCGTACAAGTTTCGTATTGGGAATTGGATTTCCAACAAATGGTCAGGCCAAGGAACTTCCCATTGCCACATGAGAATGCCTCTGGATGGACATCCCCGAGAACCAAACCGGATCTCTACCAACACAAGGCCGGGTTACCCCTAACTGAGTAACAATTGACCGAATATGCCATCCCCCGGTCCTTTGGGACCTTTATCCGAGAGCGCTCTCTAATCAATTCACACAATCATAAAAACAAAGTGTTTCAACATGAGTAAGTATCTGGGCTCCATACCATGATACCACCCTTTTCCAGAAGGAAATGCACATATCCTAAAGGGCGCTACCCCTCATAACCTTGCTGCTTCTTTCCTGTTTTGACCATTTCCGGGATGTGAGGCTCGACGAATTCACGTCCACAAAACATACTTTATACAAAAGCCATGCTTTGGGTCAACAAATGATCAACACAATGATCACTAAGATAGACGATCAAATAAATGATCCTATCACAAATAATCAACACAATGATCATTTCAGCATCACTCAGCATGTCACATTACCAAATTGGGAATATATCGCTGATAACTTCAACTATATAACCTCTGAGCACATACGTCTCAGAGAAGGGTGTTAAGCAAAAAGAATAAATTCTCCGCCACCAACAGAAATATATTTGAAAGAAATCGGCTTTATATCTCAACTTGTAATGTCAGACATACAATCCATACAAGTCTGTTCCGGGCTCGAACAGAACCGAAGGCACTTACAAAGAAGTCCTTGCAATCCGGATATCCACAATCCTGATCGGATTCACCATCACATATGGAGAACTCAATACCGTAGCTACTCGGTGCAGAGTCAATCGATAGTTCATCCTATCACTCTCGCAAATACCGGTCTTCAACACCGATCTTCAAATGCGATTCACAACGACGTATCACATATTCGGAGTGGGTTATACGACCCCATGGTCCTTTCCCGGTTAACCCGAATAGTGAGCGCTTATTCAAAATAAGTGTGCATTCAAATTCAATCAATTCACATCAAATACCCATTCAAAAGGGAAATACTGATAGTCGGTTATTGAACTATCACTGGATATGAACACATCACCAGATTCCAAATAATTTTCCAAATTATTTATTTTCCAAAATATCTTTACAAGATATATTATTTCACACTTCAAAAATAAATCAACATTTATTTTTAACAAGTTCCACTTTCACATATAAATTCCATAATGAATTTATATTTCAAAATATCATGCATATACAATTTCAACTATCCATTTCAATTTATCTTCAAAAGATAAATTCTAAATATTCACTTCATATTGGAAAACATTTCCATACTTATTAAAAATAAGTAATCGACAAATCTTTTTATTTTCAACCTTTGAAAATATTCAATATACTTAAATCGAATTAAGTATATATTTCATTCTTTAAGGGAAATCATTCTCTTAAACATTTTTATTTGGGCCAAAACGAATATTGCGTAAAACATCGTTACAACAACCCAAAATCACTAGTATAGGGATTCGAAATTAAAATAGATATATAAATCCCAATATTATTCTAAACATTTCCTTTCGGAAATCATTTACTATAACAACAGTGTTATAGTCCACCATTTCCTTTTATTTCACGAAACATCTATTTCAACAATGAATGTTGAAATCTATGGTTTCGAATCTCAACACCTTTTAAAACATCGTTAGATCGTTTTAATTCTATTTAAAATATCACATTCAAAACATTTCTTTAACGTCTTATTCACTATTCAAAAACGTGAATATACCATGTTCACAAATTCCATTATTTCTATTCTTTTTAACTTAAAGGATTATTCACTGTTTACAACGTGAATATAACTCCATTAATAGGTTATAACAATTAACTTATCAAAATAAGTCGTTTGCGGATTTATAAAACAACGTTTATAAATTCCGTTTCTATTTATTTATAAAAACTTCTTTTTTTATAAATTCCTTTATTAACCTATTTGATTTCATATCTCAATTATAAACTAAAAGTTCATATTATAAGTCAATTGCTTATAAAACGATTATTTTACAAAATCGTTCTTTTAAAGACTTTCCAAACCATAAATCTTATAACTTATAAGATTTATTTATTTAACAAAATTTATTCTTCAAATAACTTCACAAATTTATAAATCTTACTATTTATAAATTTCATTTATAACTTCACAGTTTATAATTCTATAAATTTCATTCTATTATGAAATTCATTCTCACATCATTCAAACACTTATAAAAACTCGTTTTATAATGTCCATATTTCAATTTATAAATATCCATTTATAAATCTCTTAATATAAATTAATTTATATTATTCTTTTAAAACGTCTTTAAATTCCTTTATAATTCCACCATCTTGATTTATAAAATAATCAAATTTGATAAATCCTATTTTTAACTTTTATAATATATTCAAAAATCCAATTTAACTATTTTATAAGGTCATTAATTCATATTTCTCAAAAATCAGCTTTTAACTATATTTCACAAAAACTAAATTTTTATAACTTTAAAAATTGTAACGTTATTTATTTATAATGGATCAATTCCAAAAATATAGTATATTTTCAAAATCACTTTTAAAATCATTTTAAAATCCCAAAATCTGGGTCAAATGATGCTACACACCAAATAGTCAATCACGACTACAACGATCCATCATATATCGTATATGATAATCAATCAAATATCAAAATATCTGAAATCAAATAAAAACTGTTGAGGAATCCTATTGGATCCCTCCAACCTGTTTCCTGCATCCAAAAACATTAGCACAATACCAATTTCGCTCCAGTACGAAATTATCGCGGTATATGTTCTTATTAAATATTATCCGCTTAATAACGACGTAATAGGGTCTCATCCGCAAAAAATACGGGAAATCAATCAACTGCAATATATACATATGCCAATATATATATATTGATATTATTTATAATACCAATTTCACTGTTTATGAAATATTCGCGGTATATGTTTTTAATAAATAACATCCGCTTACTAACGGCGCATAATGTCTATTTTAACAATCAATAATTTACAGTCATCATTCAAACATGCATTCAAATATTTTAAATCTAACTATTTAAAATAAAATCGAAATCTATTCGATTGAGTGAGAAGTTCTCACCTTGGTTTTAAATTCCGTTTTAGCTTTTATTTCGAATAAAATTAAACGCGCGTTTAATTTTACCCGAAATTCTCACTAACTCCAAACGACTCCAAACCAACTCCATCGCATAGTGCTCGTCCATACGATTCCAACGCAACTGAGTTTGCATTTTTTCGACCTCGTATGAAAAAGTTACGTATTTTTGAAGTTTACACGTATTTTATAAACATAATTTACAACTAACTTAAAGATTTTAATACCCTAAGCTTCTGAACCCTTGGATCCAACTCCAACCTGATCTGGACCGTCCCCCCCATCTTCCTCTTCCACGCATATGCTACAGGTAAGGGCGGCACAAACAAAACCCATTATAGCAAACTAGGGTTAAATTATACACCCTCGTTTCTCGACGAAACTCGATCACACAACCACCATCGCGAAGAGCACGACGCAAGCTACCCACGCCTACCACCATGGCCAACTCGGCCTCCTAGATATGCGTGCGCACGTAAGTTGAACGGCCACGAACGGCCATCTCTTGCTCCTCCTACGCGACTCCGTTTTACATCACAGCCGTTGGATAGGAAGCTCTCTTCATAATCTTCATTTTGTTAGTTGAAGGATTTTGCAATCGATGCACGGATTTGGAGTAATTGGAGGTGGAAGTTGCTTAATTTTCGGCCATTCAATTGAGGGGTGGCGGCTGTAGAAGATGGCTAGGGTTTTTCTTTTTATTTCTTTTTATTTTAGATTTAAGGTGATATTTATAGGAAAAGCAAGCGTAAACACTATTCATCCCGGAAATTCCGAACTCCGATTTAGACGCCGTAACCAGCGTACCTAGGGTTTATCCCGCGTTCCGGACACAATGGAACAGGTTTCGGAAGCTAATTCGGAAGTATGTGCGAGTTATGGCTGCAAACGCTCAATTTAAATTAAACCGATTTAAATCGATTTCTAGGCGTTTTAATTTGTACCGGACAAACGGTAAATCCAATTGACTTGAAATTTGAAACCTTACAATAATATCACATTATGGATCCGATGAAACTGGTTTCGTCGAAATCTGAGACTTTTTGAAAAATGGCTATTTTGACTCGCCAAATTTAAATTAAAAATAATTCGATGCGTTTCGAGCTGCCACGATCAAACGATAGCTCCAATTGACACGAAAATTGAAATCCGGTAATAACTAACTATTACGGATCCAATGGAACTGGTTTCGTTCAATTCTGAGACTGTTCAAAAATTGACTATTTTACTAGTCGATTTAAATATTAAAATATTCAATTTTCACAAATTAACTTTTAATTCGATTTTAAAAGTTCTAAAATATCGTTCTAACTTCAACATGATAAAATAAAATTTTACAAATTATTTTCAATCATATTTAACTCAATTTTCAATTATTTCCATAATTTAACATATTAAATTATCGATTTAATAATCCAATTAAATCCAATAATTCAAAATAAAATTTATTTGACTTATAAATTCACTTATAAATATTTAAAATTAATTAAATATTCAAATTTAAATTATTAAAAATTCTGGGTCGTTACAATCTTTCCCCCTTAAAAGAATTTCGTCCTCGAAATTACAAGTAAGAAAAGTTAGAGAATCTATTAATTTTCCAAAATTCATAATTAAACTTTTTATAATTCTTTACTAAGTTTTCAAATCATACTTAGTTATGTTTTCAAAAACAAACTATATCATTTAACTTTCAATTCCAAAATCAAAGTTATAGTTTCCAAAATTTTCTAAATTTTCTCAAAATTTTCTAACGCCTAAAATTTTCGGAAAAATTCGCCATAGTCTCCTTTGCGCGGCTCGATCCGAAAAAAAAATGACAGTATATATATCACAAATATACATCTCATCAAGTAATGAGGCATCCCGAAGGGAAAAAAGTATAAAAGTGCGATATTTAATCCGAGATATGTACCTTATATTTTATTAGCAAGCATATACGGCTAATATAGCGCTAAAGCGAACTCCAAATGCGAAGCAAACGCGATCCGCACCTACTAAACTCAACAAACAACATGAGAACCATGCATATAAACCATAGTATCAATATACAACATATAGCAACATAATAACTATATATGTCACATAGCAAATGCAACAATAGCAATATATATTCAACCATCAACCAACTACATTCATAACCAATAATATTCATTCATATTCTCATTCATATATAATGAATTGGTTTTCAATATCAAATCACATTTGATTTATTTACATTGGATTTACTAACATTCATTCTCAATTCAATTAGTTTACATTCACTAATTAAATCCAATTCACATTCAATTCTATTCAAATTTATTTACTTTCCATTTGAATTCAATTACATAGCTTTCAATTTCATTAACACTTAATGAACTTATATACAATCAATCAACATCCATATAACAACCAAAGTATATTGATTACAACCAAATTTCTTCGCTTCACTTACATTCATTTTGGTTTAACATCTTTACTTTCCAATTGGTTTTATTAAATTGACTTTCATTCAAGTATTCAACTTCCAATAACATTAGAATTTAATGAATTAACACTTACATTCATTATTTCATATCAACTTTATTCACATTCAATTGATTATCATTCAATCCATTTATTCAATTCAATTACAAAGTTGAATTTCATTTATATAACTCAAGTTCATATCCATCACTTAACTTAATTAATTTACTTTGATACCCAAAATCAATTCCATTTACATTACTTAAGTTATATTCCATTTAACTTGAAATTCACCTTTATTTACAACTCATATTCATATAATTTTACTTCTTATATATGTAAGTTTATTTCACAATTGTAAATACTTTAATTATAATTTCAATTCTTATAATTCTTTTGCTTATACAATTATTCTTCTATTCAGGTTATTCAAACAACCTAACAATCAACTTATATACACTTTAACAATTCTGAAAATTATTTCTTTATATATAAAATATAATCAAGGTAAAATTATTTCATTTACCCAATTAAAAATCAATATTGTGCCGAATTGTTCTATTCAAGTGTTTATAGATTCCTATCAACAACGTTAATTACTCGTATTAACCAGAATCTATATACCACTCAACAAACCAATCATCACAATATAAAACAATTTTATATTACTAACAAATACGCACTCGTATCTATTATTACACTCAAACTCATTCTAGAGTACTGCTGACTCTATCTCTAATGAATTATACCCAACAGAACCATGGTTGTCGCTTAACCATCAGCTCTGATACCAAATGTAACGCCCCGAAGGTAGCGGTCACAACCGGTAGGCTTTTCAACCATCCCAGCCCCACCGTGGCTTACACTGATATCCCAGACTTGCTTTTACGGCCAGCCTCTCGACTGTCTCAGGTTACACCTAACCAACCCCCTAAAAGAGGATGTGTGGGAGTAAGAGTCTCCCGTTCGCCACCAAACCGCGAAGCGAGAACCCCCCATCACATAGCCCGATAGCTTAACAAGACTGGTGTGAGAACTCAAAACAGTTTATTTACTTTAAAATCAAAATAGAGGAATATTTTTAAATCAATTCGCAATGCTTTTAAAAATGAGACTACCATAAGGCCTCCCGCACACACACACACATGCAAACGCAGAATCGGAGGAGATTTCTCCTTATGATAGTCAAAGATGCTTGATACGCATTTAAAATAATATTTGATATTATTATTAGTGCATAGTGTAGAGGAAAATCATTTCGAAAATAAAGATATAAATCTTAGCCAACATACGACCATTATCGTATGCCTACTATAGCTACTATCCAAACAGTGGTGACCACCATAAGTGAATAGCAGGTTCTACAACTAATACCGTACAAGTTTCGTATTGGGAATTGGATTTCCAACAAATGGTCAGGCCAAGGAACTTCCCATTGCCACATGAGAATGCCTCTGGATGGACATCCCCGAGAACCAAATCGGATCTCTACCAACACAAGGCCGGGTTACCCCTAACTGAGTAACAACTGACCGAATATGCCATCCCCCGGTCCTTTGGGACCTTTATCCGAGAGCGCTCTCTAATCAATTCACACAATCATAAAAACAAAGTGTTTCAACATGAGTAAGTATCTGGGCTCCATACCATGATACCACCCTTTTCCAGAAGGAAATGCACATATCCTAAAGGGCGCTACCCCTCATAACCTTGCTGCTTCTTTCCTGTTTTGACCATTTCCGGGATGTGAGGCTCGACGAATTCACGTCCACAAAACATACTTTATACAAAAGCCATGCTTTGGGTCAACAAATGATCAACACAATGATCACTAAGATAGACGATCAAATAAATGATCCTATCACAAATAATCAACACAATGATCATTTCAGCATCACTCAGCATGTCACATTACCAAATTGGGAATATATCGCTGATAACTTCAACTATATAACCTCTGAGCACATACGTCTCAGAGAAGGGTGTTAAGCAAAAAGAATAAATTCTCCGCCGCCAACAGAAATATATTTGAAAGAAATCGGCTTTATATCTCAACTTGTAATGTCAGACATACAATCCATACAAGTCTGTTCCGGGCTCGAACAGAACCGAAGGCACTTACAAAGAAGTCCTTGCAATCCGGATATCCACAATCCTGATCGGATTCACCATCACATATGGAGAACTCAATACCGTAGCTACTCGGTGCAGAGTCAATCGATAGTTCATCCTATCACTCTCGCAAATACCGGTCTTCAACACCGATCTTCAAATGCGATTCACAACGACGTATCACATATTCGGAGTGGGTTATACGACCCCATGGTCCTTTCCCGGTTAACCCGAATAGTGAGCGCTTATTCAAAATAAGTGTGCATTCAAATTCAATCAATTCACATCAAATACCCATTCAAAAGGGAAATACTGATAGTCGGTTATTGAACTATCACTGGATATGAACACATCACCAGATTCCAAATAATTTTCCAAATTATTTATTTTCCAAAATATCTTTACAAGATATATTATTTCACACTTCAAAAATAAATCAACATTTATTTTTAACAAGTTCCACTTTCACATATAAATTCCATAATGAATTTATATTTCAAAATATCATGCATATACAATTTCAACTATCCATTTCAATTTATCTTCAAAAGATAAATTCTAAATATTCACTTCATATTGGAAAACATTTCCATACTTATTAAAAATAAGTAATCGACAAATCTTTTTATTTTCAACCTTTGAAAATATTCAATATACTTAAATCGAATTAAGTATATATTTCATTCTTTAAGGGAAATCATTCTCTTAAACATTTTTATTTGGGCCAAAACGAATGTTGCGTAAAACATCGTTACAACAACCCAAAATCACTAGTATAGGGATTCGAAATTAAAATAGATATATAAATCCCAATATTATTCTAAACATTTCCTTTCGGAAATCATTTACTATAACAACAGTGTTATAGTCCACCATTTCCTTTTATTTCACGAAACATCTATTTCAACAATGAATGTTGAAATCTATGGTTTCTAATCTCAACACCTTTTAAAACATCGTTAGATCGTTTTAATTCTATTTAAAATATCACATTCAAAACATTTCTTTAACGTCTTATTCACTATTCAAAAACGTGAATATACTATGTTCACAAATTCCATTATTTCTATTCTTTTTAACTTAAAGGATTATTCACTGTTTACAACGTGAATATAACTCCATTAATAGGTTATAACAATTAACTTATCAAAATAAGTCGTTTGCGGATTTATAAAACAACGTTTATAAATTCCGTTTCTATTTATTTATAAAAACTTCTTTTTTTATAAATTCCTTTATTAACCTATTTGATTTCATATCTCAATTATAAACTAAAAGTTCATATTATAAGTCAATTGCTTATAAAACGATTATTTTACAAAATCGTTCTTTTAAAGACTTTCCAAACCATAAATCTTATAACTTATAAGATTTATTTATTTAACAAAATTTATTCTTCAAATAACTTCACAAATTTATAAATCTTACTATTTATAAATTTCATTTATAACTTCACAGTTTATAATTCTATAAATTCCATTCTATTATGAAATTCATTCTCACATCATTCAAACACTTATAAAAACTCGTTTTATAATGTCCATATTTCAATTTATAAATATCCATTTATAAATCTCTTAATATAAATTAATTTATATTATTCTTTTAAAACGTCTTTAAATTCCTTTATAATTCCACCATCTTGATTTATAAAATAATCAAATTTTATAAATCCTATTTTTAACTTTTATAATATATTCAAAAATCCAATTTAACTATTTTATAAGGTCATTAATTCATATTTCTCAAAAATCAGCTTTTAACTATATTTCACAAAAACTATAATTTTTATAACTTTAAAAATTGTAACGTTATTTATTTATAATGGATCAATTCCAAAAATATAGTATATTTTCAAAATCACTTTTAAAATCATTTTAAAATCCCAAAATCTGGGTCAAATGATGCTACACACCAAATAGTCAATCACGACTACAACGATCCATCATATATCGTATATGATAATCAATCAAATATCAAAATATCTGAAATCAAATAAAAACTGTTGAGGAATCCTGTTGGATCCCTCCAACCTGTTTCCTGCATCCAAAAACATTAGCACAATACCAATTTCGCTCTAGTACGAAATTATCGCGGTATATGTTCTTATTAAATATTATCCGCTTAATAACGGCGTAATAGGGTCTCATCCGCAAAAAATACGGGAAATCAATCAACTGCAATATATACATATGCCAATATATATATATTGATATTATTTATAATACCAATTTCACTGTTTATGAAATATTCGCGGTATATGTTTTTAATAAATAACATCCGCTTACTAACGGCGCATAATGTCTATTTTAACAATCAATAATTTACAGTCATCATTCAAACATGCATTCAAATATTTTAAATCTAACTATTTAAAATAAAATCGAAATCTATTCGATTGAGTGAGAAGTTCTCACCTTGGTTTTAAATTCCGTTTTAGCTTTTATTTCGAATAAAATTAAACGCGCGTTTAATTTTACCCGAAATTCTCACTAACTCCAAACGACTCCAAACCAACTCCATCGCGTAGTGCTCGTCCATACGATTCCAACGCAACTGAGTTTGCATTTTTTCGACCTCGTATGAAAAAGTTACGTATTTTTGAAGTTTACACGTATTTTATAAACATAATTTACAACTAACTTAAAGATTTTATTACCCTAAGCTTCTGAACCCTTGGATCCAACTCCAACCTAATCTGGACCGTCCCCCCCATCTTCCTCTTCCACGCATATGCTACAGGTAAGGGCCGCACAAACAAAACCCATTATAGCAAACTAGGGTTAAATTATACACCCTCGTTTCTCGACGAAACTCGATCACACAACCACCATCGCGAAGAGCACGACGCAAGCTACCCACGCCTACCACCATGGCCAACTCGGCCTCCTAGATATGCGTGCGCACGTAAGTTGAACGGCCACGAACGGCCATCTCTTGCTCCTCCTACGCGACTCCGTTTTACATCACAGCCGTTGGATAGGAAGCTCTCTTCATGATCTTCATTTTGTTAGTTGAAGGATTTTGCAATCGATGCACGGATTTGGAGTAATTGGAGGTGGAAGTTGCTTAATTTTCGGCCATTCAATTGAGGGGTGGCGGCTGTAGAAGATGGCTAGGGTTTTTCTTTTTTTATTTTTTTATTTTAGATTTAAGGTGATATTTATAGGAAAAGCAAGCGTAAACACTATTCATCCCGGAAATTCCGAACTCCGATTTAGACGCCGTAACCAGCGTACCTAGGGTTTATCCCGCGTTCCGGACACAATGGAACAGGTTTCGGAAGCTAATTCGGAAGTATGTACGAGTTATGGCTGCAAACGCTCAATTTAAATTAAACCGATTTAAATCGATTTCTAGGCGTTTTAATTTGTACCGGACAAACGGTAAATCCAATTGACTTGAAATTTGAAACCTTACAATAATATCACATTACGGATCCGATGAAACTGGTTTAGTCGAAATCTGAGACTTTTTGAAAAATGGCTATTTTGACTCGCCAAATTTAAATTAAAAATAATTCGATGCGTTTCGAGCTGCCACGATCAAACGATAGCTCCAATTGACACGAAAATTGAAATCCGGTAATAACTAACTATTACGGATCCAATGGAACTGGTTTCGTTCAATTCCGAGACTGTTCAAAAATTGACTATTTTACTAGTCGATTTAAATATTAAAATATTCAATTTTCACAAATTAACTTTTAATTCGATTTTAAAAGTTCTAAAATATCGTTCTAACTTCAACATGATAAAATAAAATTTTACAAATTATTTTCAATCATATTTAACTCAATTTTCAATTATTTCCATAATTTAACATATTAAATTATCGATTTAATAATCCAATTAAATCCAATAATTCAAAATAAAATTTATTTGACTTATAAATTCACTTATAAATATTTAAAATTAATTAAATATTCAAATTTAAATTATTAAAAATTCTGGGTCGTTACATGGGATGTATAAACTCTTGTATTTTGGTTTTTGTATAACCTGTGAATCTGATGCACTCTGATGTTCTTATTGTGGTTCATTTGGTCATATTATTATCTCGCCTATTTTACATCTATTTGGTTATTATAATTTTTGTCCATGCACTGTGAGATGTTCTACCGTCTTTGTGCTTGGATTTTTAATACTTCACACCCTTGGTGCGGTCCTGCATCAGTCGGGTACCTCCATAACGTATTATACAAGTGTATTGGGAAACAGAGGTGTAGGGTAGTCGTCACATTTGGTATTAGAGCTTAGGTTGCGTAGATGACCTATGTTGATACTTGGATCCATTAGAGATATGGAAGGAGCTATCGCCTTAGAATGGATCGAGCGATATATGAGAGAGCGTACTTGTTATTTTTAGTTTTCAAAACTATATATAGTAGCATATGATAGTAAGTCACGATGCATGTATAAGTACCATCGATGAATTTTTCCTTTATGAGAGATTGATCATTCTTATTACAGTTGGTAAGATGGACATGCATACTAGAAATTCTACACTGGAAGCTAAGGATGGAAGGTTACCAAGATAGCTAATGACTTGGAAGTGCAGGAAGCATTCATTTATATTATGGTCAGCGAAATGCAAGTAGCCCAAAGAGGAGCTATATGGATAGTGGAGAATGGTGCTCAAATGCAATCGTAGCAGGTTGTGGTTCCTCAAGAAGATGCTACAAATCAAGTAGGTGGAAGTAGCAAGAGGATAAAGGATAACGAAGGTGAGAAACAATCCTAGAAGAAAGGTGGCCAAAAGAAAGGCAAGTGGGAGCCATGTACTTTAATTGCAATGAGAGAGGTCACATTGATAAGGATTGTAAGGACCCAAAGGACGGTAAGAGGAAGTGCTTCAACTTTGGTAGGGCTGGGCATGTTAAGACAAATTGCCTAGAGCCGGTTAAGGAGGCACAATCCTAGATGAAGAATGATCCAAGGAAGAATAAATGGAAGCTTATTTGCTATGATTGTTGGGAGAAGGGCCATATTGCAAAAGACTGTAAGGCGGAAGGCAAGAAGTGCTACTATTGCAACAAGCCTAGACATATCAAGAAGGATTGTCTAGAACCACCTAGGAACAAGCATAATGAGTTGGCTTATGCTTTGAGCACTGTCCTAGCTTCATTGAGCGCTCCATCAACAAGGAGAAGGGAAAATCATTAATATACAGGGTGTGTTTTCTATTTTTGATACACATGTATGTGTTTTATTCGATATCTAGACTTAATTTTCCATCATATCTAATGATCTGGTAGATAAATTGGTATTGAAACCCAAGATAGTTGATCGACCTTTAAATTATGACGAACCCTGTTGAGGTTCTGCTAGCCTATGTATGGTCTTTCGAGACTTAAGCTAATCGAGTCATGGATGTTTGTTCATTTTTGACTTTTTTGTTTTTGGTTTCGTGGAGTTTGCTATTATCTCGAGAATGGATCAGTTGAGGAATTATGTACTAGTGGTGGATTGTGAGAGGCTGTTGGTGACGATTGGAGTTGTGGAGGAGTAAATAGTAATGATTAGCTGTCTTCTAGAGGATGGAATTATGGTTAGCTTTCTATATTCGCTCGAGGTTCTATAGGGCTAGTTGGTATATGTGCCTATCGTGAGAGAGTATCCAAACATGTTCAAGGATGTGGCCAGATTACCACCATAAAGGAGATGCTGTTCTGTATAGAATTTGTGAAGCATTCCAGACAAATTGTTATGCCTTTAAGGCATATGGCACCTAGAGAGTAAAAGGAGTTGAAGATGCAGGTGAATGACCTATTGAGGCGAGGGTTTATTCGCAGGAGCATATCTGAGTAGGGCACACCTGTAGTATTCACCACCAAGGCAAATGGCTTTGTAAGGTTTTGTGTAGATTACAATAAGCTAAATAAGGTGATAAAGCAGAGCATGTATCCACTCTCACGTATTGAAGACTTGTTCGATCAACTCCATAATGCAAGTATTGTAACGACCCGTAAATTTTCGATAATTAAAATAGCTAATTAAATAAGATTTCATGATTTGGCGTTAGAAAAAAATTTGTAATTCGTTTAGAATAATAATAACTGGGACGAATTGCAACAATAATTATCCAAGTAATGAAAATGAATGCGACTTAGTGAATTCCTTTGCAATCGATAGTTGAATAGGATAATAAATGTTGAAATTCATTGGGTATAATAGAATAATTGATTGATAAGTGAAATCTATTTAAAATCAAATATTGAATATTGAACAGGTAAATTGTTTAAATTAAATATTTAAAACTTATTGAATAATTGAATAACTGTAAAATGAAAATAGTGTTCTAAATTGTGAATTATTTTAAAGGTTGAATCTTATAAGTTCAATTTCAATATTTCAAGAGATAATGAATTATTGGATCAACGAAATTGTTTAAATTTAATATTTGGAATTTATTGAATAAATAAATAATGGGAATTGAATAACCGTATAATGGAAATGGTTGTTCTATAATTTTAATTCATTTCAAAGGTTAAACTTTTAAGTTTGTTTTGAATATTTCAAAAGAAAGTGATTTAAGAAAAATCAAATTTGTTTAAATTTAATATTATAAATGTTTGAATAATTAAATTCCAAATTTGACATGATTAATTTGATATTGAAATTTAATATATGAAAATAGAGTGAATAATTGAAATTTGATTTAATATGATTCAAATTGGTTTCCAAAGTGAATGTAAGTATATTGGGATTATAATATAGTTAATAAGATTTTAAAATTGGAATTCATTGGATAAATTGAATAACGGGTTTAATATGATTAAAACTGATTTGCAAAATTTTATTTTATCATATTGGAGTTATAGTGATGCTATAGAACTTTTAAAATCGAATTAAAAGTAAATCTGTGAAAAATGAATATTTTAATATTTAATTATCGACTGAAAAATAACCAATTCTTGAACAGTCTCAGAATTGGACGAAACTAGTTCCATTGGATCCGTAATAGTTAGTTATTATAGAATTTCGATTTTCGTAGCAATCAGAGTTGTCGTTTGACCGTGGCAGCTCGAAACGCATCGAAATTGTTTTAATATTAATTTGGCGAGTTAAAATAGTCATTTTTCAAACTGTCTTGGATTCCGACGAAACCAGTTTCATCGGATCCGTAATGTGATATTATTGTAAGGTTTCAAATTTCGAGCCAATCGGATTTACCGTTTGTCCGGGGCGAGCCAAAACGCATAGAAATTCGTTAAATCGGTTTAATTTAAATTTGATCGTTTATTTCCCTAACTCGCACAGATGATCGAATTAGCTCCCGAAACCTATTCCATTGTGTCCGGAACGCGGGATAAACCCTAGGAACACCGGTCACCGTGCGTAATTCGGAGTTTGGAAAATCCGGATAAATAGTATTCGTCGTTTCCTATAAATAGCTCTTTATTCACAAATTTAAAAGAAAATAAAATAGCTAGGGTTTTGAGCCTTCAGCCGCCGCCTCTTAGGCATCAATGGTCGAAATGCTCCCTGGCTCTCCGTCGTTTTTCTCTCTATCCACGCAACGATTCGTGAAACTTTAAACTAACGAATTGTAGAGCACTCCGAGATCTCGAGATCCAACGGTCGAGATTTGAAACGGTGCAGAAATCGAGGCGCTACGGGCCTGCATTCGCCACCGGTTGCACACGTTTCTCATGCAAAAAGGTGGGGCCGAGTGCCACGTGGCTTGGCGCGGTGGTACGCGGCGGTGAGGCCGTCGATTCGGCATCTTCTGATCGTCGTCGCTACTAGGTTGGTGGCGGAAATCTCGAGCCCTAGTTTCTTGAAGATGGGTTCTATGCACGTTCTATAGCCTGGAGCATTTGCGTGATGGAAGAAAGGGGGCATCGGCTTGGATGCGTGCCGGGCAAATCCTATGGCCAGGAGTTGATGGGGTTTGAAATTAATATAAGAATTGTAAAATTATTATATTTATAATTCGAGTAACTTCAAAATTTCGTATCTCTTTCATACGAGGTCCAAATCGGACGAAACAAGTTGCGTTGGAATCATATGGACGAGCACTACGCATTGGGATTGGATTGGAATCGTTTGGAGCTAGATAAATTTTTGAGTTAAATCGAACGTCGTTCGATTTGATTTAAAATCATAAAAAAATCAAGGTGAGTGTTTTATAACGCTCACAACGTACTAAATATCTTTATGCTTGTTAAATTGACATTATGAAGTGTTATGTTTTTATTTGTCGTTGTTTGATAAAATTTAATTGTCATATCGATTGTCATTTGAATTAATCGTTGAAATTAAATTGACAGTTAAATTTAAATTGAAACTGAAATTGAATTGCGATTAAATTACCTGACATTGATAACTATGAAATTGCTATGAATTGTATTGTCTATAGGATGATGTATTTTGATGTTTGGATGTTTATTTGCTTATATATACTGTTATGCATACATATGACACTATGATTTGATATAAGAAATATATATTCATCCCTGACATTTAATTGAAATAAATAATTACTTGGCCATAGGATAGAAAATTAAATACGGACACCGGATTGGCTAAATTAATAATTTTAAAAATCGTCGATTTGAAATTTGTTTAAATGTTTTGATTTAAAAGTTATAAATAGAAATCAATTTATAAAAAAAATCGAATTTATCGAAATTTGAGTTTGGAATGTTGAAATAAATTTTTGTTTAAAAGAAATTGTTAAAAAATTAAGTGGAGACTTTGGAATTTAAAATCAGGATATGATTGAATTTCGAAATTGATTTGTTTAAAGATTTAACCTTAATTCGAGCTTTGAATATTACTAAGTAAAAGTGATATAAAAATGATATTTTGAAATCGAGCTTGGAATTGAACCATATTTGAAATTTGGATTTAAACTTGAATATTGATGGAAAATTTGTTAAGTGTTATAAATGGATATTTTGAAATCAAGCTCCAAATCGATAAAAATTGAAATTGAATAAATTGAAGGTGAATGTAGAATTGAACTGACTTGAAGTTAAAGTTGAACGTTGTTTTGAATTGAAATCGAAATTGAATCAGTAGAATGGAAATTGAAAGTGATTTGAATTGGGAAGTTATAAATTGAAATGGATTGGTTTTGAAGCTGTTTTATTTGTTTTCCAAATTACTCGGTTATATAAACCATTTTGGATACTTAAACTGTTTTAATCTATTTTAAATCTACTTAACCCGATTTAAATTATTTTAAACTAATTTATCTATTTCACATTCATTTTAAGAGTTTAAGTATTTTAAGTATTTTAATTATTTAAACTACTTTTAAACTACTTAAAACTATTTTTTCTAAGATTCCAAACTGGTTAATAAGGTGAAATGTTTATGTTTAAATCTTGAATTTAAATACGAATTGAGTTAAATGAAGTTGCAAGCTAAATTGAAATTCGAAATGATTTTGAAAACGAAATGAGATATTGATGCGAAAAATGTTTTTTTGAAACGGAATCTTACAGTTGAATATATATGATGATATTTGAAATGGATTTGATTTTGAAGCGAATATGATATTTTGATATAAATTATGAATCGATTTGAAATGTAAAAGAACCAACGGTGTAATAATACGTAGTTATTAAAGAGACCGGGATCGGATATGGACATACTCTCTGTCGATACCGAACACCACTTTAATAACTATTATACGCGGAGTGTTGATCCAGAATGAAGTGGATGATTTGGTGAACGCGTTGACTGAAGAAAGAGAACGATATTGGATGACCCCTGACATGACTAAAACAGGAGCCGCGCCGGGCCATTGAGGTTCGCCACCTCTAGCGGACACGCTTCTTCGATACCATTTCTATTACATTTGTGATTCGATTTGGGTGCACCCCTTGATTTCGGAGTGTTGTTTCGCGGTGTTGGGGTAGCTGCTGGCTATGCTCAACATCAGTCCGGATCACGCAACTACTAGTATCCTAGTTGGTATCGCCTCATGTACCTTGTCATACTGATTATCCTATTCGCGACCACTACGTTTTTGATTTGTACCTTGAGTATATGGATTGCCCTCTAGTGACTTCCGGTTTTGGGGAAACTACGGTCTTGTATATGCTTTTGGGAATATAAAATGTGTTAAGGGGGATTATGGTAACGCCTTAACGCTATTTTGATACTTTATATTACTGATAGGCATTATCTACTTAGCGTATATTACTACATAGTAGATAGTTTAACGGATCCTTGAGAGATGGAAAATCCTGTAACATCTCTTAAGTTATGGCACGCACGTTGAAACAGGATAGGAGACGTCAAACCCCGTAAACATCTCTGACGCCGTTGCACTCATATTTATTTACGATTGATTTAACTTTCATATGGGTATTTAGTCCTGACTCGAGTGTTTTGTCTTTTCATTACGCTCGGGTCAGTCCTGAGTTTTTTCAGATTTTTGAAGATCTATTCTGGAGGACGAAGACGAAGTTTTGGTATACTATTACTATTATTACCCTTGCATCATGCTATCTGCTGCATTATTTTAATTGTTCTGTTGTATATGTATAACTCTGATAAATGTTGTATAAATAATTGTCAAAGTATAGTAGGCAGCTTCATGAACTGTTTATTTGACTATTATATTTTATCGTTCCGCTGCGAGATTCTGTGTTGTTTCATTTCCTTTATTTCTTTTCCTTTCTTTTCTTATTTACCCCAATAACTATCTGCCATTTTGAACGGTTTGGAATCGACATGTGTATTTGATCGTCGGTTTAAACTGTCCAAAAAGGCGGGTCGTTACAGTTGGTATCAGAGCTTTGGTTTAGCGATAAACCTTGGCTTTAGTGGGGAATAACTTATTGAAATAGAGGTAACCTATATGAATGAGTTGAGTGTATATGAGAGAGCGTATTTGTTAGTGATATAAAATGTTTTATATTGTGTTGGTTGATTCGTTGAGTGGCTTATGGATTCTGGTCAATACGAGTAATTAACGTCATTGATAGGGATCTCTAAACACTCGCACAGAACAATTCGACATAGTATTGTTTTGAAATTGGGTAAATGAAATAATTTTACTCTAATTATATTTTGTATATAAAGGATTAATTTTCAAAAATTATTGTGACTTATCAAGCTTACCTGGTTGTTAGAAATGAAAATATTGGTTATCATCATAAATTGGATATTGTAATTTAATAAATAAGGTGAATTACAAAATGAACAATGATAAAACACTTGTGGAATGTTTTAAGAAAATCCTATAAGAATATTTTATAAAGGTGACTTATAAATTAAAAAAGATTTAAATTGGAAACTATTGAATTTAAGACCCGGAGGTTTTGAAAAATGATTCTCAAAGTTTTGAAGAAATATACAGTAATATTAGTTGGAAATTGTTTATGGAAATATTTTGAAAGGATTTTAAAGGAAAGAATGAATTTAGTACTCCTCTCTTATGTCGCTGGAAAATAATTTCGGTGATGAATGCGCAGCATCATCGACGTTCATTTTCGAGTCTCAAAGTGGGGGAGACTTCTAAGAAGCTTTGCTTATCTTCAAAATTATTTTGGGTAAATGGGTTTTGGTTTAAACTTCAAAGGAATGATTTAATATATTAAAGATATAAGTGTATATATTTATTTCAAACGATTTGAAAAGAACTGGGCATTTAAATTTCTAAGTTCCGTTGATTAATAATTTTCAAATTATTTGAATAAATTGTGAATAACCAAAATTTATAAAATAAGAGGATTAAGATATTTGAGCTATTGTTTGGGAACTTTAAAGTTGAAAGGTAAAGAGGATTTAAACTAATTAATTTTGTGAACATTCTAATTAAGTAAAATGAAATTCTATAAATTTGTATAATACCAAAATTGCATTCTGATAAATATAACAAGACTTACCAAATGTTAAAAGTTAAAATGATGTTTTGGATATGTAATGAGATGTTGTACAAATAAACAGAACCTGAAAGTAATTGAAGTATACAAGTAAGGAAAACTCAAAATGAATTAAAATGTATACAAATAAAAATTTTGGTTGTGAAAAAAATGTTATATACTAAAATGTAGCATGAAATGATGAATGGATAAATGGAACAAGTAAGTGAACTTAAGAAATGAATCGTATTCTATCTTTGTAAATTGGTTAATAAATATAAATTGCAAAGGGATTGTAAAATAATTGAATTTGTAACCTTTGAGATATCTGTAAACTAAGAGAAGTCATATATGAGAAGTTAGACTTTTATGGAATGACTATAAACTAAAGTGTTGATTAATAAAATGTTCCACAAATGAATTCGTTATTAACTGAAATTATGAAAATGAAATAAATGTAAACATAGAAATTTCTTATAGCTAAGAATCAATTGGAAAATGAAATTGAATTTAATTAAATTACATAGAATGTTTAAAATGAACTTGAGTAAGTAAATTCTATGATATGATGTTTAAGAAAAGATAATGTTAAAGAACATGCTATGTAAAGAAATGAATATACTAACTGAATAATAGATTGTGAATAATTAATTGAAAAAAAAGAAGTCAATAAAATAATTTAGTATAGATAAATTGGATAGAAATCCATTGGAAGGTAATGCGTGAGATTGTACGTATATTATTTTATTTGCATAACGATTTGATCCAAATTCGAGCATAAAATTTCGAGATGATTTATATCGATCCAAGTTAGGATTTTTCACTTGATTTTCGACGGCGAACCCTGGATATGGATTTTTAATTTGATTCTGGAATTCTCTATCATGGTATATGGCTATGCAAGGAGAGTAACAGTTTCCAATCAAGGAACCAAATCCGAGTCCGCACTGGAGAGTCGTGTGAACGATACTAGTTTGGAAGTGAAATTGTGTGATCGAATAAGCGATTAGATTGATATTGCTCACGGATGATATATGTACGGCTTACGGACTTAATTAAAGTTAATATTGAAAATTTAAGATGCCAAATAAAAAAAATGATTCTTTTAAAATTTTGTAACAGGATATACATATATATAAAAGAGATAAACCAAATGGAATGTAAAATTAATAACTTGGTTATGATGGGTATGATTTGATTGTTATATGATTGTTAGTTGATTGTATATAATTCATTAAGTGAAAATTTAAAGCTATAAATCATTGAAATCAAATTGGAAGTTAAATGAATTTAAATAGAATTTAATTGGATTCAAATTTGAAGTGGACTAATGTAAATATAAATTAGTGAATGTTAACTAATTGAATTGAGAATGAATGTTAGTAAAATCCAACGTTAATGAATCAACTGTGATTAAAAATTGAAACCCAAGTCAATAAATATTAATGAGAAGTGAATTTATATTGATTGGTTTTAAATTTGTTGGATGATAGTTGATTGATGGTTGCATTTGTTGTTTTGTTGCATTTGCTATGTTGGAACATGTAGTTGTTATGTTGCTATATTGTGTATATTGATATTATTTTCATATATGCATGTTTCTCATAGTTTGCTGAGTGTTTAGTAGGTGCGGATTGCGCTTGCTTCGCATTTGGAGCTCGCTTTTGCGCTATATTATTCGTATATGCTCGCTAATAAAAATATAAGGTACATGTTTATTTTATCATTGGATTTGGTGATTTTTGGGATGAGCCACTTGGCTTTTGATTTCTTTTGTTGGTTTGGGTGCCCGTAGAGGCGTTTTGTAGTTGTACCGATCGAGCCGCGCAAAGGAGACTCTACCAAATTTTTCCGTAAAATCTGGGTGTTAGAAAATTTTTCAAGTTTTAAATTTTTTTATAAGTTGTTTTGATAACTAACTTTTAAGTTTAGAAAGCCATTCGGAGTAAGTTAGTGGAAGTGTAGTAACGATTTATGAATGGAATTTCATTGTTTTATAAGTTGATAACTTTAAATAAAATATAGCTAGTGTTGAATTCTATGCTTAGTGTCTTTTCCCTTCTTTTTCCTTTTCGGGGACGAAAAGTTTTGAGTGGGGGAGAGTGTAACGACCCGTAAATTTTCGATAATTAAAATAGCTAATTTAATAAGATTTCATGATTTGGTGTTAGAAAAAAATTTGTAATTCGTTTAGAATAATAATAAATGGGACGAATTGCAAAAATAATTATCCAAGTAATGAAAATGAATGCGACCTAGTGAATTCCTTTGCAATCGATAGTTGAATAGGATAATAAATGTTGAAATTCATTGGGTATAATAGAATAATTGATTGATAAGTGAAATCTATTTAAAATCAAATATTGAATATTGAACCGGTAAATTGTTTAAATTAAATATTTAAAACTTATTGAATAATTGAATAACTGTAAAATGAAAATAGTGTTCTAAATTGTGAATTGTTTTAAAGGTTGAATCTTATAAGTTCAATTTCAATATTTCAAGAGATAATGAATTATTGGATAAACGAAATTGTTTAAATTTAATATTTGAAATTTATTGAATAAATAAATAATGGGAATTGAATAACCGTATAATTGAAATGGTTGTTCTATAATTTTAATTCATTTCAAAGGTTAAAGTTTTAAGTTTGTTTTGAATATTTCAAAAGAAAGTGATTTAAGAAAAATCAAATTTGTTTAAATTTAATATTATAAATGTTTGAATAATTAAATTCCGAATTTGATATGATTAATTTGATTTTGAAATTTAATATATGAAAATAGAGTGAATAATTGAAATTTGATTTAATATGATTCAAATTGGTTTCCAAAGTGAATGTAAGTATATTGGGATTATAATAGAGTTAATAAGATTTTAAAATTGGAATTCATTGGATAAATTGAATAACGGGTTTAATATGATTAAAAATGATTTGTAAAATTTTATTTTATCATATTGGAGTTATAGTGATGCTATAGAACTTTTAAAATCGAATTAAAAGTAAATCTGTGAAAAATGAATATTTTAATATTTAATTATCGACTGAAAAATAACCAATTCTTGAACAGTCTCAGAATTGGACGAAACTAGTTCCATTGGATCCGTAATAGTTAGTTATTATAGGGTTTCAATTTTCGTAGCAATCGGAGTGGTCGTTTGACCGTGGCAGCTCGAAACGCATCGAAATTGTTTTAATATTAATTTGGCGACTTAAAATAGTCATTTTTCAAACTGTCTCGGATTTCGATGAAACCAGTTTCATCGGATCCGTAATGTGATATTATTGTAAGGTTTCAAATTTCGAGTCAATCGGATTTACCGTTTGTCCGGGGCGAGCCAAAACGCATAGAAATTCGTTAAATTGGTTTAATTTAAATTTGATCGTTTATTTCCGTAACTCGCACAGATGATCGAATTAGCTCCCGAAACCTATTCCATTGTGTCCGGAACGCAGGATAAACCCTAGGAACGCCGGTCACCGCGCATAATTCGGAGTTTGGAAAAGCCGGATAAAAAGTATTCATCGTTTCCTATAAATAGCTCTTTATTCACAAATTTAAAAGAAAATAAAAAAGCTAGGGTTTTGAGCCTTCAGCCGCCGCCTCTTAGGCATCAATGGTCGAAATGCTCCCTGGCTCTCCGTCGTTTTTCTCTCTATCCACGCAACGATTCACGAAACTTTCAACTAACGTATTGTAGAGCACTCCGAGATCTCGAGATCCAACGGTCGAGATTTGAAACGGTGCAGAAATCGAGGCGCTACGGGCCTGCGTTCGTCACCGGTTGCACATGTTTCTCCTGCAAAAAGGTGGGGCCGAGTGCCACGTGGCTGGGCGCGGTGGTGCGCGGCGGTGAGGCCGTCGATTCGGCATCTTCTGATCGTCGTCGCGACTAGGTTGGTGGCGGAAATCTCGAGCCCTAGTTTCTTGAAGATGGGTTCTATGCACGTTCTAAAGCCTGGAGCATTTGCATGATGGAAGAAAGGGGGCATCAGCTTGGATGCGTGCCGGGCAGATCCAACGGCCAGGAGTTGATGGGGTTTGAAATTAATATAAGAATTGTAAAATTATTATATTTATAATTCGAGTAACTTCAAAATTTCGTATCTCTTTCATACGAGGTCCAAATCGGACGAAACAAGTTGCGTTGGAATCATATGGACGAGCACTACGCTTTGGGATTGGATTGGAATCGTTTGGAGCTAGAGAAATTTTTGAGTTAAATCGAACGTCGTTCGATTTGATTTAAAATCATAAAAAAAACAAGGTGAGTGTTTTATAACGCTCACAACGTACTAAATATCTTTATGCTAGTTAAATTGACATTATGAAGTGTTATGTTTTTATTTGTCGTTGTTTGATAAAATTTAATTGTCATATAGATTGTCATTTGAATTAATCGTTGAAATTAAATTGACAGTTAAATTTAAATTGAAACTGAAATTGAATTGCGATTAAATTACCTGACATTGATAACTATGAAATTGCTATGAATTGTATTGTCTACAGGATGATGTATTTTGATGTTTGGATGTTTATTTGCTTATATATACTGTTATGCATACATATGACACTATGATTTGATTGAAGTAATATATATTCATCCCTGACATTTAATTGAAATAAATAATTACTTGGCCATAGGATAGAAAATTATATACGGACACCGGATTGGCTAAATTAATAATTTTAAAAATCGTCGATTCGAAATTTGTTTAAATGTTTTAATTTAAAAGTTATAAATAGAAATCAATTTATAAAAAAATCGAATTTATCGAAATTTGAGTTTGGAATGTTGAAATAAATTTTGGTTAAAAGAAATTGTTAAAAAATTAAGTGGAGACTTTGGAATTTAAAATCAGGATATGATTGAATTTCGAAATGGATTTGTTTAAAGATTTAACCTTAATTCGAGCTTTGAATATTACTAAGTAAAAGTGATATAAAAATGATATTTTGAAATCGAGCTTGGAATTGAACCATATTTGAAATTTGGATTTAAACTTGAATATTGATGGAAAATTTGTTAAGTGTTATAAATGGATATTTTGAAATCAAGCTCCAAATCGATAAAAATTGAAATTGAATAAATTTAAGGTGAATGTAGAATTGAATTGACTTGAAGTTAAAGTTGAACGTTGTTTTGAATTGAAATCGAAATTGAATCAGTAGAATGGAAATTGAAAGTGATTTGAATTGGGAAGTTATAAATTGAAATGGATTGGTTTTGAAGCTGTTTTATTTGTTTTCCAAATTACTCGGTTATATAAACCATTTTGGATACTTAAACTGTTTTAATCTATTTTAAATCTGCTTAACCCGATTTAAATTATTTTAAACTAATTTATCTATTTCACATCCATTTTAAGAGTTTAAGTATTTTAATTATTTAAACTACTTTTAAACTACTTAAAACTATTTTTTCTAAGATTCCAAACTGGTTAATAAGGTGAATTGTTTATGTTTAAATCTTGAATTTAAATACGAATTGAGTTAAATGAAGTTGCAACCTAAATTGAAATTTGAAATGATTTTGAAAACGAAATGAGATATTGATGCGAAAAATGTTTTTTTTTGAAACGGAATCTTATAGTTGAATAGATATGATGATATTTGAAATGGATTTGATTTTGAAGCGAATATGATATTTTGATATAAATTATGAATCGATTTGAAATGTAAAAGAGCCAACGGTGTAATAATACGTAGTTATTAAAGAGACCGGGATCGGATATGGACATACTCTCTGTCGATACCGAACACCACTTTAATAACTATTATACGCGGAGTGTTGATCCAGAATGAAGTGGATGATTTGGTGAACGCGTTGACTGAAGAAAGAGAACGATATTGGATGACCCCTGACATGACTAAAACAGGAGCCGCGCCGGGCCATTGAGGTTCGCCACCTCTAGGGACACGCTTCTTCGATACCATTTCTATTACATTTGTGATTCGATTTGGGTGCACCCCTTGATTTCGGAGTGTTGTTTCGCGGTGTTGGGGTAGCTGCTGGCTATGCTCAACATCAGTCCGGATCACGCAACTACTAGTATCCTAGTTGGTATCGCCTCATGTACCTTATCATACTGATTATCCTATTCGCGACCACTACGTTTTTGATTTGTACCTTGAGTATATGGATTGCCCTCTGGTGACTTCCGGTTTTGGGGAAACTACGGTGTTGTATATGCTTTTGGGAATATAAAATGTGTTAAGGGGGATTATGGTAACGCCTTAACGCTATTTTGATACTTTATATTACTGATAGGCATTATCTACTTAGCGTATATTACTACATAGTAGATAGTTTAACGGATCCTTGAGAGATGGAAAATCCCGTAACATCTCTTAAGTTATTGCACGCACGTTGACACTGGATATGAGACGTCAAACCCCGTAAACATCTCCGACGCCGTTGCACTCATATTTATTTACGATTGATTTAAATTTCATATGGGTATTTAGTCCTGACTCGAGTGTTTTGTCTTTTCATTACGCTCGGGTCAGTCCTGAGTTTTTTCAGATTTTTGAAGATCTATTCTGGAGGACGAAGACGAAGTTTTGGTATACTATTACTATTATTACCCTTGCATCATTCTATCTGCTGCATTATTTTAATTGTTCTGTTGTATATGTATAACTCTGATAAATGTTGTATAAATAATTGTCAAAGTATAGTAAACAGCTTCATGAACTGTTTATTTGACTATTATATTTTATCGTTCCGCTGCGAGATTCTGTGTTGTTTCATTTCCTTTATTTCTTTTCCTTTCTTTTCTTATTTACCCCAATAACTATCTGCCATTTTGAACGGTTTGGAATCAACATGTGTATTTGATCGTCGGTTTAAACTGTCCAAAAAGGCGGGTCGTTACAAGTATGTTCTCTTAGTTGGACCTTACGATGAGGTTTCATCAAAAGAGAGTGGAAAAGGAGAGTGTGTCGATCATCGCGTTTCGTATGCTGTCTGGGTTCCACAAGTGGTTGGTTATGTCGTTTGGGCAAGCCAACACACCAACATTCCTTGTTGATCATATAAATCATGTTTTCAGGGATCAAATAAATAAGTTTGTGCTTGTGTTCGAGGATGATATCCTTGTTCATTCAAGGATGGAGGAAGAACACAAGGAGTTGTTGAGGATTGCCTCGAGGTGTTGAGGCAGCACCAATTGAAGGTGATGTTTTCGAAGTGTCACTTTTGGAGGAAAGTGATGTGATTTTTAGGTCATGTTATTTTTAAGTAGGGTATTGTTGTAGATCATGTGAAGGTGGTAGTAGTACATGACCGGATCGATCCAAAACCGCCATCGACGGGAGAAGTTTCCTTAGATTAGTGGGATACTATAGACATTTTATCAAGGACTTCTCTATGGTAGCAATGTCTTTAACCAACTTGACAAAGAAAAATCAAACATTTATTTGGGATGCGAGGTGCGAGCACGCATTCATGAGTCTAAAGGAGAGGTTGACGAGCACACCGGTGTTAGTAATTTCGAGTGCGAATGAGGAGCTAATATTATACATAGACGCCTGTTACTGGATTAGATGCGGTGTTGATGCAAAGGGGAAATGTTGTCGCCTATGCCAATCAACAACAGAAATCGCAAGAGAAGAAGTATCCGTCTTACGATCGGGAGTTGGCGATGATAGTATTCTCTTTGAAGATACGGAAGCCTTATTTTCTTAGGGAGTGGTTCGAGTTATATATGTTCCACAAGTCATTGAAGTATCTATTCTCCCAGAAGGACCTTAACCTTCGTCAACAACGATGGTTAGAGTTCCTAACCTCTTATGACTTTAACATTTCCTATATGCTAGGTAAGGGAAATTCGTTCACTGATTTGTTAAGTAAGAGACATGCTAGCTTGGGAGCGATGCTCCTAGAGTGAAGTAGTGAGGGTTTATCACTAGCTATGATTTTAGACCTCAATGTGCGATAGAGCCAGAAGTGTTGGCCAGCCTGACGATCAGACCTATCTTCATTGGGTTGATTAGTACTAGTCAGAGGCAAGACACTAGACTAGTAGAGATCATGTTGAAGATATATGAAGGAGTAGAGATTGAGAAGATGAAGTAGCATGGGCTCGATCATGACGGTTAGTTCCGTAAGGATGGAAGATTATTTGTTCCTAATGTCTTTGGGTTGAGGGATGAGGTGCTACACGAGTACCCTCATTCGAGATTGACTATACATCCTAGCAATAATAAAACGTACCATAATATAAGGCGGGTATTTTATTAGGAAGGGATGAAGAAGGACATTGGGGCATTCATCGCGAAATGCAAAAACTATCAGTTGGTCAAGGCATAGTAGAAGAAGCCGAGTGGGTTGCTACAACCTCTTAAGATTCCTGAGTGGAAATGGATGTAAGTTTTGATGAATTTCATCGATGAATTGCCAAGGACCAGAGGAGGGTATAAGAATTTGGTTCATAGTCGACAGATTGATGAAGAGCGCTCGATATATATCCATCAAGTCTAGTAGGACTTAATCGATGGTGTGTCGAAGAGCATTGTGAGCGACCGAGTCCCTTTGTTCACTAGCAGGTTTTGGAAGAGCTTACATGAGGCATTAGGGACAGAGCTGTATCTTAGTTAGCTTATCACCCACCAACATATAGGCATACTGAGAGGGTGAATCGTATCTTGGAGGATCCCTTGCGAGCCTATATTCTCAATTTTGGCAACTCATAGGATGATCATTTGCACTTAGTAGAGTTCTCATACAACAACGTTTACCATTCCAGCATCGGTATGGCACCATTTGGGGCATTATATGGCCGACCATGCAACGCCCCTTCATGTTGGTGGGAAAGCGAAGGAGAAACTAATACTTTGTGTAGATATGATTAGAGAGGCTTCAAAGAAGATCAATATCATTTGGCAACGAATGAAAGCTGCTCAGGTAGACTAAAAAGCTACGCTGATAGGAGAAGATGTGACTTAGAGTTCTCCATCAATGATATGTTGTTTGTCTAGATCTCTCCGTGGAAGAATGTTGTTCGGTTCAGTAATAAGGGGAGCTTAGCGTCGAGATTTGTTGGTCCTTTTTCGATACTTGAGTGGATTGGGATCCTGGCTTACAAAGTCGACTTACCTTAGAAGATGGCAGATGTTACACTCGTATTTCCTGAACCTCATTAAAGGCAATATGATGCAAACAACAAAATCAAAGAAGAGTACTCTCACAATAAAGTTAAGTTACAAAGAGGAACCAAAGACTAAGACAAAATCAAGAGAATACTTCTCCTAATGTTTAAACATAGCCTTGGCACTATACCCAAAAATGGCTGTTTGGTATGCGGCTAGATAAAAAGAACTACAACGCAATGTAGAAATGATAACAAAACAAACATACTATGCTGCCCAACCAAAAGCTGCACTGATAATGTCAAAGTATAATAGATCTCCCTAAAAGGCTATATACAAATGGGGATGTACTGCGCCGCATATCAATGTAAAAGGATAACAGACCTACGGTAACAAGGGCTATAGGGATTTGACCTGTATACTAAAAGACGCAATAGCACTGCTGTCCAGCAGCAAAGCCAGGCTAATGAACAATCATGCCACCATCAGAATGGGCCAATAAAGAAATGCACCACCATCAGGATGCAATAAATGTGGGAACACAAAGAGAGGGATAAAAGAAGAATACTGCGCCACAATCAAAAACCAAAATAAGCCTTAACATTGCTCCTAAAGCGTGTGCGTTGCTAACACTTTTAGTACGTATCTGTGCTGCACTCGTTAATTAATCCCTATGCAATATCATGTAGAATAAAATACATTCAAAAGGCCTTACAGAGGGCCACTCAGACAGCGTTGCAGTGCAGGTCCATACTTATAAGTTGGCAGCAAAGGTATAAGCCTCCCTAGTAAATAACTTGCGTAGTCTCACATCAAAGCTAGGTCAATATGGAGTAGTATAAGATGAATACCCCCACAAACGACAACTCAATGCCCCTTGACAAATAACGCGCCTTAACTCTGACTATCCCCATCCCCAAGGCATTATCATGCAAAAGTTGCACAATAGACAACATATTCCAGTTATGTAAGTATCAACAACATATAAGGCAGAATAAAGGCATGACCTTCTACACTCATATAGCAAGAAAAATGATGAAGGCAGAGCTCGTTCAAATTTAAGGTTTTCGCCCCCAATTTCAAGCGTTCCCACTTCAATTTTAACTCTCCCACCAAAGTCAAGAATTCAACCGCTCAAATTATGGTTTTCTGCTAAAAACACGTCAGTGATCAATGACGTCAAACGAGCAACACAGATGGATGTCACATGGCATGATCCAAAGGCGGAAACCTGAGTAGCATATGAGGGATTGTGGTGATTCACATGAATTTTTGTACTATAAATAGAAAAGGCACTATAGTTAGAAGTGGATCTTTTCCCAATTTTTTATTTTTAAGGTTGAGGAAGAAAATGCATGGTACTCTCTATTATTAAAATCTGTACCAAGAAATACAAAGAAGAGAGTGACATTTCCCCGTGGACACAGGATTCCTTAATGTTTGAACCACGTAAATTCTTTGTGGGTTTTACTTTTCTATATTTTTGTTTTCCTTCACCTATATTTTAGTGTTAGATTTTATTCCGTCTTTACTTGAATTAAGTATTAATTCGACATGACATTTTAGCAAATATTTAAAGTGCAACTTCATAATTGTATAAGCTTATAGTAGTGTATTTACTACCTAAAGAGAATTTAATATCACCAAAATTTGTTGATTCTTAACCACCTAAGTAATTAGCACTAAAATTACTTCACGTTTATTTTGGGTGTTGTGAGATGAAAATTCTCACCAATATTTTGGCAATAGAAGGAAGGTCTGAACCTTCGTTTCTAGTTCTTTACTTATAGTAAACTTTACTTATACTTCCATTCATATACCATGTATCCGACTGATTCCACTACTCCTTCTCTTTATGAACATTTACACTTGGCTTCAAAAACTATGAATAAGTAGCTTATAACTTTGAAAGCCAAATCTAAAATTGGAGCTTCGAATGAAGTCCCCATAGACCTTCTCTTAACCACATTCCAATCCTTCACAAACCAAATAAATAACCGTATGGAAGGGTTAGAAAATAAATGGTTCAACATGTTATTCATAGATCATCCTCACCTCCTCAGTCCATAGTTCACCACCATCGTTCACCTACTACGCTAGCTATTCAACAAGGGAATGATAATGGCAATCCTAATGATGTGAATGGTGACGCTAGCCCAAAATCTGATACCAAGCCGAAAAGCGAGATCCATGCCAATCTACAAATCAAATTCAAACTAACCAACATCAACCCTTTACGACCGAAGAAACAAACTCAATCTGCTCTCGAAGATGATGATGCCACCTCATTATACGAGGATGAATCATCCTATTTAGACCCTAAGGAAGATGAAGTTTACTAACTAATGGCACGAGTGGAGTTGTTAGCTAAACTCTACTAACAAAGCACCAAGGAGAAAGTTAGGGAATAAGGATCTTCCTCATTCAGCGAAACTATCGTTGAAGTAGACTTCCCTAAAAACTTCAAAGCCCTAGCGATTGACAAGTTTGAGGGACCACAAGTTCTAACGATCATCGTTCCATATTTTAATATCACATGGACATCTTGAAAGTAGGAAGGATGGCTAGGTGTTAACTATTCCCAATTTACCTAGCTGGTATTTCCTCTAGGTGGTTTAGGGGTTCGAACCAGGGGAGGTCCGATCCTGGCAACAATTATCTGTCGATTTTTGGAGGCAATTCAACTTAAGGAGAGAAGTCTCTCAAGACGTGCATGCAATGCATGTGTTAAGTGGGGCCATAATGAGAGCTACGCAACTTTATAAAATGGTTTAAGTCTGAGGCTCTCAGGATAGGAGTAAGCAATGAAGGAGCATTACTAATGATGGCCCATGCCGAAATTGGAAGAGGCGCTGCCATATGGGATAAAAATAGTAGAAAGTCATGTCACAACATGAAGGCCTTCTATGAAAGGGCAAGTGGTTACATTAGGATGGAGGAAGCTAGATCTGCAACACAAGTCAAACCTATGACGCTTCAAAAGGAATTATACCTCACTACAAAAACTCCTTATAACATTCCCTTACTTGGACACCCAAAACTAACGGCTACGGATGTTGTAGTCATCCATAGTTATTAATCTTCAGCGACCAAATAGGACGGTGCTAGATTCATTGATACTCAAATCACAGAAATATGGAAAATTTTAACAATTCAAAAACACATTTCCATATTCAAATCAAAATAATTCATGTTCATTTCATAATCCCAAATTACGTTAACCACATTCTATAAAATATAAATATTACAATTAGGCCAAGAGCAACATATGAAGATGCATCCTTGGTTGGTCAGAGTATATAGTAAGGCTCATAAATTTTCCTTTACAAACAAACACACAGGGCACAAGAAAACTCTAAATAACTATCTGCTTCCTGTACATCTTCGCAAGCTTTATTCGTCTAAGAAGAGTACCTGAAAACCTTTAATCTCAAACTACTCAAAATCAATACAGTGTCTGATATTTTAAAGGGAAAACAAATACTTCGAGTCAGACATAAAATATGGTGTGAATAATAATCTAACATCTAAATCCTTTTAGATATCTAGTGAGACCACGCCGCTTAGAGAAACGGGTTTTCCCCTCGCTGGTATCCTAAAAACCTTTATAAAACCATATACTGTGCTCCTGCATCCACAATGGTTAAAACATACACTTTCAAAAATATTATGATGATATGCATACTTGAAAATAATTAGGATTTCCCATCCCTAATTTAGTTTGACACCCTATCATAAATATAGTTTCTAGGATCACTATTAACCTTTTTAGGTTTCATGGGTTTACTAATAGCCTTATCATCATTAACAGACTCTCTGTCTTATTCGTAGTTTTCATGGGATCACTAAGAACCTATTGGTAACTCCAATATCTTTCTGTTTATCATAGTTTTCATGGGCTGACTGTAGATTGTTTGTCAATGTCATAATCGAGGTCTAGTTTTCATAGGCTCACTATAAACCAATTGGCTCCTGGTAGTGTCAATCATAGTTTTCATGGGCTTACTATGAACCAGTCTATTTGACCTCTTCCTTTACACATAGTTTTCATGGGCTTACTATGAACCTGTCTATCCGACATCTTCTCTTAACATAGTTTTCATCGGCTTACTACGAACCTATTGGACCCTGCCAATATCTTCCCTTTATACTTTAGCATCCTATATTCTGGTCTTCTTGACCTCCTGGATGCAAATCTACTCTTTCAAGAGTTTAATCAATTTATATTCACTATTGGGTTAACCTATCTAGTTCTTCTACCTTTTTTCCCAAAATACAATTATGGTTTATCATGTGAATATACTCATATTTGAAGAAGCAAAACAATAATTTGTCAATACCACTCCTGTGGGTTTAAAGTCCTTGAAATATATATCATAACAAAGTTAATACCCATAACTTATATTTTTATCAAGGCAATACTTTTTCAAAATTTCATACTTAAAATCATTACAGAACTCCTTTATTTGTGTAGTGGATTTTTCCGTCAAAAATTAGATTTTGGGGTTTAAAACCTTTCGATACCTTCGAAACCTAGCTTCTGACTTCTTATCCTCCTTCGAAAGCTCTTATAAACATCAGGCTCCTGCCTTATTATACCTTAAATACTACCTTTCGAAACCTTTCGAATATATTGACATATTAGTATTTAACTTTAGAAGCTTAGCTCTGAAACCAGTTGAAAGTACCCCTTTCGACACCATTGAAAGTAACCTCCGAAAATATTGAAAGTGCCCCTTTCAAAAGCATTGGGTTTATACTCAAAATATTACTTTAGGTCATAGGTGAAATTTTTCAAAACCACTTTCTACTTTATAAAACATTGGGGAAAACATATAAAACTTTAAACTATGCCGAAAGATCCTGCTTTCGGTCCCTACGAAAGGTTGGGAAGCGGCTTACATTTATACAACTAGTAAACCTTTCGTCTGAGTCGAAAGCTCCTACCTTCGATCCCTTCGAAGGTTTTGAAAAAAATAAAGGAGGTAACTCCTTTCTAAACCTCTTTGAAACAACCTTTTGAAACCAAATCTTTCGGCCTTGTCGAAAGGAATCTTAAATCCTTTCAAAACCTAACCTTTCGATTGTGTCAAAAGGTCTTATAAAACGACTTATAAAAACCATACCTTTTGGCCTTTATGAAAGGTCTTTTAAAACAACCTTTTGAAAACCAAACCTTTCGACTTTTTCGAAAGGTCTTTGAAAAAGGGCAAGTGATTTCTCTTTTCAAGTCAAAACAAACTAAGGATCTATCTCCTTCGGAAGTAACACTTTGAATGCAACCCTTCGACACCATACCTTTTGACTTAGTTCAATTCACTACGTACCACCTGAATGATATCACATGCATTGCTTTCTAACTTATTGGTCATTGAAGTCGAAAGGTCTTGTTCGAGACGTCTGAGGCAAAAGGTTTGCCAAAGAAGGCGGAACCAACATTTTCTGGGCAAAAGCTGATTTTATTCTAAAGTAAGTAAACTTTTTGCAACTAACTTGCCTACTTGTAAACATTTGATTGGCTTTCATAACTCTTAAATATTTTGGATAATATTTGTCGCAATTTTTCAAATCTAAACCAATTAATCATTTAACAAATAAGCCTTTCCTCTCATAAAACAGTTAAATCATTTAGGTCCTCCTTTCAAAATAATTTAATTTCCATACTAAATTACTTAGTAAAAATTCCCAAAAATTCCAGAAACTCGCTTTAATCATGTTATCTAACATAATAAAATTTTAGACCCAAATTCTTAATATATTTTTCCAAAATAATTTATAAACCAAAATAATCATTTTTTCCTTCGAAATTCATAATAAATTCTCTAGTGCTTGGAAAATTATAAAAATTGAAACCCAACTCCAAAATCATTTTTTCTATAACATAAAATTTTGCCATGGCATTTGAACATCATTTCATCTTTGTTTTACCCTAAAACCGTGTATATATATCCTTTTGAACAACCTTGTTTTAACATATACAATTCAAAATCAAGCATATCATTATTCACATATCATAAAATAGATTTATCCTTAAATCCAAAACCATTTGATGAAAAAAATCAAAATAAAGAGGTAGAAATTATTATTCACCTTGCTCGAGATAAGGAGATTAGAGATTATTTGAGATTGATTTTCCTCTAGCTTGAATCCTAAGCTTTCCTTAAAATTTTCTTCTTCTCTTTTATCTTTCTTTGGTCGGCCTTGATGCTTCATACATTTATAGTTTTTTAAGACAAAATGAACGTGCAAAAACCTAATGAGAATAATATAAGGGTGGGGTGTATAGCCATTTACCCTAATGCCCTTATATTTAGTTTCCTAACCATTTATTTAAGTTCATTAGTTTAATAAGCACGACCACCTAATTAAATAATCAACCTCAATCTCTTTATCTACATTATTCTATTTAATTTATTCTAATTAAATCTCCTGAATAATGTCAATAAAATTAGGGATGTCACATTCCTCCATTCACAATCTTGGGCAAATATATGAGATGATCAGGGACAAACTTGCATACAACATGCCAAACAAGTGGAAAAAACCATAACAAAACTATGATGGGGAACACTGCCGCTTTCATCAAGCTAATGATCATCTTACATACTACTACCGACATCTAAAGAATGAAATAAAAAGGCGCATCGAGAAAGATTACCTCGGTAGCTTCCAAAAGGCAAGGGATGAAGATAGGACAGGAAACTTAATCCCCGACTCAAATAAGAATCAAGCTGGAAACCCCTCTAACCTTGCAGCCTCGATTCATGAAGGATCACACCTCGCTAGCGCAAGCAAGAACGCGGAGGAGAAATATGTGCAAGAACCCAGAATCCTACGAAAGTAAAGTTTCTATGTCAAGTAGAAGCATGTGCTGCAGACAACATTCACACCAGCTGATGCGGTAGGAGTTGTATTCCCATACCAAGTCCACTTATTATCATGGTGCAGATGCCAAACTGTACTATGAAGAAAGTCTTCGTTGATTTTGGAAGCTCGATTAACTTCATTTTTAAGTCTGCATATAAACAACTGAAACTGCCATTAGAGATCCTAAAGCCCAATCTTGAACAGATCTATGGCTTCAATAATACCGCACCATCACAATGGGATCATCATGTTTGCTTGTTATGGTTGGAACCAACCCATTACACAAATCGTTTTATGTGAGCTTCTTAATCATTGATCATTCTGTTAGTCACTATGCACTGGATCGATGATGGCCAAATATATAGATACAGAGTTGACGTGCAGCAATCACAATAGTAGCAATATAAATATAATAGCAACGTGAATAAATATAAAAGTAAAGCAAGAAGCGATCATGGCAAAAAATTTATACTGGTTCGGACCTCCAGTCCTACGTCCAGTCCCAGACTCCTTCTGGAATTTCAACTAACTATCACCCTCACATCGCCCGGAGGAATAGGCACCTGAGCAGCAGAACAGGATTTCAGTACACTTTCCGGAGCAGCCGAACGGGATTTCAATATTTTATTTTACAAAGAAATAATCTTGACTATATATTGTTCCTTCAATATACTGAGTAGTCGAACCGGAGTACAACTTCTATAACCAGCAAAAATGATGCAGAATGAGTGTGCAGAGGTTAGGAAGTGAATTAAGACCAAACTCAAATGTTATGGAGTGAAAGAGGGTTGGTCTAAGTTTGCTTTTGAAATAAATATTGAATTTGGAGCGTTTGTAAGCAATATGAGAATGGTATTAGAGAGTAGGATAGTTATTATTTTTTGGGAAGGTGCAAGGCTTATATAGGAGTGAATGGAAGCCAATAAATAGTCGCAATCCTTTAGAAATTCCCATTAGAAAAGATGCATCCATTGGAGGTTTGCAATTGGTTGAATAGGCACTTGAATAGCCACTTGACTATTCGCTTTGGAATGTTAATCTACTGTACTCGTTGGCTTCAAATTCATAAGGTTGCATAGGCTGGTTGGTAAGATGTGCGCCTATCTTTGAGGTGTGCTGGGTTTGATTCCTGCTTTTGTTTTTTTAATTTTCATTTCTTATGTCCTCTGCCAAGTAGCGTTTGGTAGCAATGACTAACATAACTTGTTGTGGTGGAGTGGTAATGTTTGCATGTTCCATCCTTGAGTGTGTTGGGTTCGAATCCCACTCCTTTCTATATTTTGCCATTCACTTTTATTTCAGATAATAAAATTCTCTAACCACTTTGTAACAAAAGAGCTTGTAGTGAAGCTGGTTTCCATGTGTATTCTAATGCAAGCATGCAGGTTTGAATCCCACTTGGCTCAATTTATGAACGATTTCATTTTCGTTTTTCTTGTGATTCTTTCTATGCTACCAGAGTTTGAATCCCATTTTGCTAATTTTTGCTCTATCATATACTGTTGGTCATAGTTCAATTTCAACCTTGTTCTATTTTTTTTTCATATTAAATTTACTTTTTGTCCACACAATGAATAACCTGAAATCACTTAGCAAACATTTTAGTACCATTGTCATATAGTTGTTATCATCAAAAGCACTAAAACTTTGTTTTCAACATTCTTCCCCTTTTTGATGATGACAACTATACGCCTTTCTAAAATATATTGCTCCCCCTTGATATTTGCTCCCTCTAAATTTAATATCTCCCCCTTAAGTATAATATCTCCCTCTATCAATATGCATATGAATTTCTCCCCCTTTGTCATTATAAAAAAGAATGAGGGAATATAATAAATTATATAAAATATCTTGTGAATAGTGGGATAAACTCAATATTAATCATGGAGAAATAAATAAAATAGATTTTACCATATTTGTTGAAGTCCATATTTCATTGTAAGCACGTAATTCTATTAAATGTATAGATCATTCTTTAAAATTCCAAAATCTATCTTTTTCCTTTTGTTTCTCCGAGTACCTGCAATAAATAATAATCATTTTCAGTACTCACTTACTATGTTAGGGTCCAGGAGGTTAGGTCTTTGGAAACCAACCCATTTGGGTGTGGTTGAACCTTTACAAATATAATTTTCATTATTAACTGCTATATCAAAATAATCATTAACGTATTTTTCTCTATTTTTCCAATCAACAGGAACCCAAATACTCATATTTCCAGTCAATGATTTTATACTTCTAGAGAAATTATAAACATTATTGATCGTAGCAGTATTTGAATTTCTATAAAAAAAGGATTTAGACTTTACTCGAAATTTAGTACTATCACTAATATTTTTACTATACATGAAAGCATATCTAGTTCTATTTCTACGATCAATTTTATTATATCCTAAACCACTTTTATCAAAAAAGGTTTAGCACTAGATAAAATCATATTTAAATCGTTTTGACCTTTATTAAATTTTGTGACTTCAGTGTTAAGTTTATTAAATTTAGCTTTAAAGTCACAATTATTATTTTCAAAAGAAATATTACTGTTTTTCAAAATATCAATTTTCTTGTTTAATTCAGAATTCTTCTTTTTTAACGTACAGTTCTTATTTTCGAGAAGAAAAATTCGAGATTCTGAATTATCTAAGGATGATTGTAATAAATCATTTTGCTTTTTCAAATCCGTAATTTCTTTTGAAAATTTTTCTTTTTCTTTTTCAAACATAGTATTTTGTTCGTCTAGAAAATCTTTAAGAGCCTCAAAATTATTTTCCAAAATACCCTATTGATTTTCTAAATCTAATTTCTCATTTTTTAATTTCTCATTTTCAAGTTCAACAGATTTCATCTTTTCTAAAATAATAAAATTAAGCTTTGAAATCTTATTGCTTATACCACATAATTCATTATTATCTTTTCTTGAAATTTGTAAATCAGAAAGTACCTTTTTGTACTCTTCACTAGTGGCTTTGATAGAGATTTTGCCTGTTGTATTTTGACTGGATCGTTTTCTGGCCATTATTCTATGATGTTGTGACGATCGATAGAATTCCAGGCTTTGGTACCACTTGAAATTAACTACTATGGCTACGTATTACTTAGGATCGTGTAATATGGAATATAATTAAATCTAAATGCGAAAACAGATGATAATAGCAAAGTTAATAAAAATAAAATAAGGTTTTAGTGCTTTTGATGATAACAACTATATGACAATGGTACTAAAATGTTTGCTAAGTGATTTTAGGTTATTCATTGTGTGGACAAAAAGTAAATTTAATATGAAAAAAATAGAACAAGGTTGAAATTGATCCATGACCAACAGTATGTGATAGAGCAAAAATTAGCAAAATGGGATTCAGACTCTGGTAGAATAGAAAGAATCACAAGAAAAATGACAATGAAATCATTCAAAAATTAAGCCAAGTGGAATTCGAACTTGCATGCTTGCATTAGAATACACGTGGAAACAAACTTCACTACAAGCTCTTTTGTTACCAAGTGGTTAGAGAATTTTATTATCTGAAATAAAAGTGAATGGCAAAATAAAGAAAGGAGTGGGATTCGAACCTAACACACTCAAGGATGGAACATGCAACAATTACCACTCCACCACAGCAAGTTATGTTAGTCGCTGCTACCAAAAGCTACTTGACAGAGGACATAAGAAATGAAAATTAAAAGAACGGAAGTGGAAATCGGACCCAGCACACCTCAAAGACAGGCGCACATCTTACCAACTAGCCTATGCAACCTTTTGAATTTAAAGCCAACGGCTACAGTAGATTAATATTCCAAAGCGAATAGTCAAGTGCCTATTCAACCAATTGCAAACCTCCAACGGATGCATCTTTTCTAATAGGAATTTCTAAAGGATTGCGACTATTTATTGGCTTCCATTCACTCCTATATAAGCCTTGCACCATCCCAAAAAATAATAACAATCCTACTCTCTAATACCATTCTCATATTGCTTACAAACGCTCCAAATTCAATATTTATTTCAAAAGCAAACTTAGGCCAACCCTCTTTCACTCCATAACATTTGAGTTTGGTCTTAATTCACTTCCCAACCTCTGCACACTCATTCTAGATCACTTTTGCTGGTTATAGAAGTTGTACTTCAGTTCGACTACTCAGTGTATTGAAGACATAATATATAGTCAAGATTATTTCTTTGTAAAAGAAATTATTGAAGTCCCGTTCGGCTGCTCGGGCAAGTGTACTAAAATCCTGTTCTGCTTCTCAGGTGCCTATTCCTCCAGGCGAAGTGAGGGTGATAGTTAGTTGAAATTCCATAAGGAGTCTGGGACTGGACGTAGGACTGGAGGTCCGAACCAGTATAAAATATTTACTGTGATTGCTTCTTGCTTTACTTTTCTATTTATTCGTGCTGCTATTATATTTATATTGCTACTACTATGATTATTGCACGTCAACTCTATATCTATATATTTGGCCATCATCGATCCAGGGCATAGTGACTAACACATTCCTCGCCATATATTGCTTTGTTGGGAAGACCTGCTCCAACAATTTTGGGGCAATCATCTCTTAGAGTGACCTGCTTATAAAATTTAACACTTCTGCTGGGATAGGGTCCGTGAGATGGGAATAATTTTTAGCTTGTGAACTATACAGTATTACTTTTAACTCTACTAATAAAATTATTTCATACTATTTTATTGTCTCCTATGATATTTGCAACAACATAAATAAACAAGAAACTAAACCTTTTCAAAGAACTACATCAATAAAAAATACTAAAGCTAATACCGAGGTAGACTGCCTGCAAACTCAACATCCACAAAGAAAAAGAAAAGGACATATATGCAATTGAACACACCGACGAATGCAACTCAGTCTATGCGCAATACTTCTTTGGAGAAGCCCATAAACATGCATTATTAGTGAACTCACAACTAGAAGAGGAAGCTAAAACTGAGATAGACTTAAGATTAGGGGCAATAAAGAAAGAATCAGAGCTAATGGATGAACTCAAAGATGTATAAATAGATTCAAAAGATCCTACAAAGGTTTTGAAAATAGGTAAAAACCTTAGTGTAGAGGCCTGAGTCGAGCTAATACAATTCTTTAAGCGATCGGCAGATGCATTCGCCTTAACTCATTCATATTTGGTAAGCATAGACCCATCCATCATCTGTCATGAAATTAACATCGATCTTGATGCTCATTTAATCAGTCAAAAGAACAGAACCTTTGATCAAAAAAGATATAATGCTCTTCATGAAGAAGTTAAAAAGTTGAAGGAAAATGGGTTCATCAGGAAGTTATATTATCCTAAATGGATCGCTAACCTAGTACTTGTAAAATACCTAATGGGAAATGTAGAACTTGCATTGATTATACCAACCTTAATAAAGTCTGCCGGAAAGATAGTTTTCCCTTACCAAGGATCGATCAATTGGTGGATGCAACTAGTGGCCATGAACCACTCTCATTTATGGATGCATATACACGATACAATCAGATAGCTATGTTTGAACCATACCAATAGCATACTAGTTTCATAACAGACAAAGGATTGTACTGCTATAAAGTCATGCTAGTTGGACTCAAAAATGCAAGAGCAACCTGTCAAAGGTGGGTCAGTATGATGTTCTTAGATCAGATCAGAAACGATGTCCAGATATATGTGGACGATATGCTGGTCAATTCAAAGGTTGCATTGAGTCATGTTTAAGACTTAGAGCAAACATTTGAAGTCCTAAGGTAGTACAATATAAAGCGGAATCCTCTAAAGTGTACCTACGCTATTCAATTGGGGAAGTTACCAGGGTAATAGTAAGTATGCATGGTATAGAAGACAACCCTGAGAAGATCGAAGCCTAAGACAAATGGGGAAGTCAGAAACCAAAGGATCCGATGAGCCTAAATGGCAGAGTGGCAATATTGAGTGGATTCATATCAAAAGCAACAGATAAGTGCATCCAGTTCTCCGAGTAGGTAAAGAAAGGGTGAAATTTTGAGTGGATCGAGGAATGCAAAGCTGAATTCCAAAACCTCAAGGATCATTTGGTCAACACTCCCATACTATCTAAATTGATAACATGTGAGGACTTGTATGTTTATTTAGCTATAACTAATAAAGCTATTAGTGGTGTTGTAATATGAGAGGACGGAAGGACCTAGAGGCCCATTTACGTCACAAGCAAACGATCATCTAGAGCAGAACTGAACTACTCAGTCATTGAAAATCAAGCTTACAACCTGCTCCTTACAACATGGAAAATGCGGCCTTATTTCCAAGCAAATCTCATCAAATTCCTCACAGACAAACACCAAAGGCAGATATTGCAGAAGCAGAAAAATCAGGCCGCTTACTAAAATAGGCAATGCGGCTCAGTCAATAGGACATCACTTGTTTTTCTCAAAAGGAATTCAAAGGTCAAGCATTAGCAGATTTCATCGTAGAATGCACGTTACCAGCTGAACCTCAACCAAAGGAAGAAACCTCAACCCCTCAGTTCTGGCAACTATTCATAGACGAAGCATCAAATGAAAAGGGGCAGGAATTGGGTATGCACTAATCACTTCAGATAAGTAGAAGCTATATGGAGCAATGCATATTGGTTTTAAAGCAAGTAACAACATTATAAAATACAAAGCTCTCTACATAGGCCTGAGAATGTCCCGGGTAATGAAGGTAACCTACATTAAAATTTACAGCGATTCCCAATTAGTTGTGAACCAAGTGCAGGGAAATTACTAAGAAAAGGAACCAACCTTGGCTTAATATGCGGAACTTTCTAAGAAATTACCAAAGCAGTTCAAACAATTTAGCACAAAACAAATTTCGCATGAAAACAACTTGTCTGCCAACTCGTGAGCCAAACTTGCAAGCACCAAAGTGGCAAATTAAATAAAGGAAGTACCAATAGGGCATTAGCCAGAGCCAAGCATAACAGAATCAAACTAGATACTGGTCTTAACCCAAGTCCAATAGGCAGTAATTCAAGGGAATAAAGATCTGGAAACAACAAAAAATTAAGAACAATCCCTGCTTGAACCGCACAGTACAACAAACCGAGGAGAACAACTAGATGACTCTAATCAAATAATTTTTTCTAAACGAGACTTGACCATAGAATAGAAATGAAGCTCGAAAAATAAGATACCATGCTTCATACTATTTCTTCTTTGATGGCACATTATACAAGAGAGGGTATTCAACCCCTTATCTTAGTTGCATTACCAAAGAAGAGGGGGTACTGGTCATGAGGGAAGTGCACGAGGGCCAATGCGGGGATCATATAGGAGGGGCCGAGTAAGCAAAGAAAGTATTGAAGCATGGTTATGTAACATCCCCTATTCTTGAGGCCCGAAGTTAAGCACTACCGATGCTGTAGCCATTTATAGTATTAACTTCTGGTGACAAAATATGGTAATGCTGATGGTATCCATAATATCAGAAGCACATGAATATGAAACAAAATCATAGATTCCAAAAACAGCCACTTTATTTATTACATTTTAAAAACATGTTTCATGTTCCATTACATAATCCCAAACGTTTCCCCGGTTTTGATAAAATATAATTATTACAAAATACGCTAAGAGCGACATATGAAGATGCCCCCTTGAATGATCAGAGTACTAAATAGACATAACAATCTTAATACATCATAGCGGAAATAAAAATAACAACTCCTAAATAGCTATCCATGCCTCATGCACGTCTTTAGAAGCTTTATTTCTCCACTTACTAAAACATGTAAATCCTCAACTCTCAACCTACTCAAATCATATTTTGGGCACCCGAGAGTTTAAGGGGAAAAACATAAACTTCAAGTCAGACGTAAAGCTCGGTGTGAATAATACTATACAACTCGATTTACTGATATTAAGTGAGACTATGCCGCTTAGCGGAATGAGTTTCCCCTCACTAATATCCCTTTTAAAACTTGTCTTTTGGAATTAAAATCCTGCGACCAAACTGGTTAAAGCAGTAATGACAATATCATGTATGCATACAAATCAGGTAATAAATAAACCATCTTTTTGAACAATATAGTTTTGTTTGGCTAACTACTAACCTTTAGCTAACTTGGGCCTACCAGATAAAATAAACAAATAATCTAACTTCTGTTAGACACACTCCTAAATGGTTTTCCCCTAACTAACTTCTCTCAGGGTCAACTGATCTTAATGGTTTTGCGGGCTTACCAATAACCTATCTTTCTCTGTATATTCCTTTCTGTGTGTAACATTGTTCTAGTCTTACCTGTGTTAAAGCCTTATACACTTGAATTTTGGATTTATATTAGCTAGGTGATACTAGCTAAATTATAGGGGCGACACATACTAGTCTCATTTGGTATTCTCATATCTGAGTCATTTACTTAGGGTAAATTACCCCATCAAATTTTCCTTGAAAATATTTTCAAATTGATTTAATCCCTTAAATCATATCTTAAACAAGGAAAATATACTCTATGATTTACTCAAATTATTTTTCTATATTATATATACTTTACACAAAACATTATTGATGAGAATATTCAAAACCTTTGTTTAAACCATTAAACAATCTCTTTCGAAACCATTGAAAATACCCCTTTCGATATAAATAAATTACTTTACTTTATAGCCGTAGGCCAAAAGGGCCAAAACATATATTTCAAATTCGTTTACAATAGACCGTTCAAAAACATTGAAAGTATCCTTTTGAAAGCTTTATAAAACCTTAGACATCATCTTTTTATAAAACAATTTAAATATGCCTCTCGAAAACATCAGAAACCCTCCATTTAAACACTAAGGTAAACCTTTCAAAAACATTGGGGAACCATCCCCTCGAAATCTTTGTTACATGTCTTTCGAAAGCATTAAGTCCTTTTCATAAATCAAACCTTCCAAAAGCATTAGGTTCAAGTGAAAATATGTGGAAAACCTTTCGAAACGCTTTAAAACAATTCCTTTCAAAACCTATGGGTTTAACTTTCAAAATCTCAGAAATGGTCTTAAAAAGAACTAAGTCGAAAACAACTCTTTTGAAAGCAATTTCCTAAGTAAAAGAAGTGGATGGTGTTAAAACCAACCCCTTCGAAAGCATTGGAGAAGCGACTTAGGGTTTTAAATGAATGAATCATTTCGAAGGCGTTGCTACGAATGGTTGGATGCATCAGTAGGGGTTTCGACTCCATCGAAAGCTCTTTTATAAAACAATGGAGGCAACCTCTTTCGAAAGCCCTTTTCTTTGAAACATTTGACCAAGTCGAAAGCTAACTCATTCGAAAGCATGCTTTTTCAAAAGAAAAACAAGAGGCATTTTCTTTTAAAAGCAAAACTAGGTCTCGACCCCTTCGAAAGCCCTGTTTCGACTCTATACCTTTCGCCTATCTCCAATCCACTATATACCAAGTCCATGACACCTTGTGTATTGGTTTCGACTAAGGTAGAGGTGGAAGTATATGGTCGAAAGGTGGCTGCTGAAAGTGGCGAAATAGCAAAAAACTTATAAAACTGATTTTTAACTTTAAAAAGCAATTTCTTTTCAACTAACCTGCTTTGTTTGTTAACATATAATTGGTTGCTAATAATTTTCCAAAATATTTTCTAAAAATACCGCTAAATTTCAAAGGTTAATAATTTAAAACATTGCAAATTGCCTCTTCTCCTTTTATAAACATATAATACATTTAAGTCCCATATCTTGAATAATTTTATATACTTATTAAAACACTTATGATAATTCTACAAAAGTTCCCATAAATCGCTTTTAATTTGTTTTCCAACATATGTACATTTATGATCCAAAGCAACTATAAAATAACCGTAATTAATTTTAAACCCAATTTAATCAATTTCTTCACTAGAAAATTCATGATAATCCACATTAATTCAGAAAAGTATGAAACTTAAAACTCATCTCTAAAATAATATTTCTAACCTTATATCAAAAATGCAAGGCAGTTGGATGTCATTTGATTGATTTTTCAAGTTAAACCTTATCATAAAATCTATATGAAATAGCATAAATCATCAACAAGCTTATTCTCTATTTAAACAATCAAAACATGGAAAATCATTTGTAAAATAAATTCTGATCTCAACTAAAACTGAAAATAAGAAAATATGAGATGTAATATATTATTCACCTTTGGCTTCTGATTAAGAAGTTTGAGATTCGCTTCTTGCATTAGATTGATTAAACTTTCTTCCTTTTGATTTTTGCTTTTCTTTCTCTTGCTTTCTCCTAATGGTGGCCGACCTCTTCTTTGTTTTTTTAGTTTGTGAATGTGTAAAATGAAAGTGACTTGAGGGTTTAGGGTACATGAATATATCTTATTCATATCTTGCCCTTGTCTATTACCCTAACTATTTCATTTTAACTCTCTTATTCATTGTTTAACTAGGCACGGTTACCCTCCTACTATTCAAATCTCCGTTCCGTTAACAATTTATATTATTTTATTTTATTTAACTAATTAAATGTCCTAAATAATGTTAATCGAAATTGGGGTCGTTATAGACTCCTCTCCTTAAAGAATTTCATCCTCGAAATTACGATAAGGCACTCACAAAAATCAATCATAAAGGTAAAACATACCATGTAACAAGTCAGGATAAGCGTCTCTAATCATGCTCTCAATTTCCCAAGTACTATCTCTCTCGTCTTCGCTCCACTAGACTTTAACTAATTTGACTGTCTTGTTCCTTAGCCTCTTCTTATCTCTCGAGACTATACGAACTGGCTTTCTAACTATAGTCAAATTCAGTTCCACTACTAAGTACTCTAACATAATTGGTGATATAGTAGTTCTCCGGATCTCGAATACACTTCCTTAGGTGAGAAATATGAAAAACATCGTGGACTCCTACCAAACAATTATATAACTCTACTTTATATGCAAGTTTCCTGTTCCTTTCTACAATAGGGAATCGTCCTACAAATCTCGGTGGCAACTTTCCTTATTTTCCAAATCAAATTACACCTTTCATCAGTGATACCTTGACGAAAACATGATCTCCCACTGAGAACTCTAAATCTTTCCATCTTTTGTCAGCATAACTATTCTATCTAGATTGAGCTTCGTTCATTCTAGCTCAAACTAAATCTATCTTTTCTGCAGCTTCCCTAACCAAATCCGGATCTAGAACTAACCTATTCCCAGCCTCTAACCAACAAATTGGAGATTAACATGGCCTTCCATAAAAAGCTTCAGATGGTGCCATCACTATGCTAGTCTGATAACTGTTGTTATATGAAAATTCGACTAAGTGTAGATGGTCTTCCCATGATCCCCCAAAATCTAGCACATAAGCTCGTAACAAATCTTCTAAGACGTTGTTAATCCTTTTCCATTTTCCCATCTGTCTGTGGATTGTAAGCGATACTCATCTTGAGCTTGGTACCTAAAGTATCCTGTAGACTCTTCCAGAACTTCGCTAGTGAATAAGAAATCTCTATCGATTACTATACTACTCGGAATTCCATGAAGTCTAACTACATTCTTCATGAATAGCTTAGCCAAAACAGGCGTTGTCTTGGTTGACTTAACTGGAATGAAATGGGCACTCTTGGTCAATCTATCCATTATAACCTATATACTTTCATTTCCTCGATTTAACCTTGGCAAACCATCTATAAAATCCCTTGAGATAGAATTCCATTTACAGACTGAAACATCTAAAGGCTGAAGTAACCCACTTGGTTTCTAATGTTCGACTTTTACCCGATGATAGTTCAAGCATGGTTTCACCCACAAGCATGCATCTCTCTTCATACCTTCCCAGAAGAAACTTATTTTCATGTCCTAATACATCTTAGTTTCTCCTGGATGAATGGTGAACTTCGAACGATGTCATTCTTTTAAAACTTCCTTCCTAATGTTTCCTACATTTGGAACACATGGTTGTCCATTCTTCCTAAACCACCCATTTCGGTCAACACTAAAATCTTTCATGTCATCGCTCTTTGTTCCATCCCTTAACCTTGTGATTCGTTCAACTAATAATGGAACCTCCTTCTGCTTAGAAACAATCTTTTCCATCATCACCGATCGAACTTCTAAACATGACAACGTAGCAGTCTCCTTACTAGATTTTTCTTCAGATCTCCATAGTATCCTGCACGCAGTCAACGCTTTTAAATCTTTCCACTCAACTATCATTACCAACATTGCATTCTGATATTTCCTGCTAAGTGCATCAACAACCTTGTTACCTTTTCCTGGTGTGTACTCAATACCATAATCATAAGCGGATAAACAATCTAACCACCCTTGCTATCTCATATTCAACTCCTTCCGAGAGAATAAATATTTCAGCGACTAATGATCTATATGCAGTTCAAATCTCTCTCCCATAAGGTAATGTCTCCACATCTTCAACGCCAAAATTACCGCAGCTAACTCCAAATCGTGAGTCGGGTACCTAACCTCATACGGTCTAAGCTGTCGAGATGCATAGGCAATCACTTTGCCTCTTTGCACTAACACAGCTCCTAACCCTGTTCCACATGCATCTATATACACTACTAAATCTTGATTCCCTTTTGGGACAATTAACGCAGGCACATTAGTCAATAAGTGTTCCAGCTTCGGGAATGCCTCCTCACATTTATCGGCCGAGATGAACTTTATGTCCTTTCACGTTAGCTTAGTCATCGGTGCCGCTATCCGTGAAAAATAATTTATGAATCTCCGATAATACCCAGCTAATCCAAGAAAACTCTTTATCTCAGTCACTATCTTGGGTCTCTTCCAATTATCACTACCTCGATCTTAGCCGAATCTACAGACCGCCCTTTCTCTGAGACTACATGACCAAGAAACTTCACTTCCTTCTTTCACAAATAACATTTTGACAGCTAATGCCGTCTTAGCGTCTCAAGCACCACTTTAAGATGAACTTCATGCTCTCTTTTATCTTTAGAGTATATCAACATATCATCTATGAAAACCAACATGAACCTACCCAAGCGCTCTCAAAAAATTCGGTTCATTAAATCTACAAAGAATGCTGGTGCATTAGTTAGTCCGAACGACAATACTAACCATTCTACGATCCATATCTGGTTCTAAACGCCATCAAAGGAAAACTAGGAACCCTATTACTACTCTAAGATGATGGAACCCTATTACTAAATCTAACTAGGAAAATACTTTGGCCCCACTCAACTGGTCGAACAAATCATCAAATCTACATAACAGATATCGATTCTTTATCGTCTTCTCATTCAACTTACGATAATCGATACATAACCTTAACGATCCATCCGGCTTCTTGGCAAACACTGCAGCTGCTCCCCAAAGTGAACTACTTGGTCTAATAAAATTCTTGCCTTCCAAATCCACCAACTGCACCTTGAAATCCTTAATCTCGATAGGTGTCATTCTACTTGGTGGTCTACTTACCAATTCTGCTCCTGGTACCAAATCTATTTGAAAATCAATAGCTCGTTTCGACGGTAATCCTACTACTGGTTCAAAGACATCTACAAATTCTCTAACAACGAAAACTCGATTCAACTCGTCTTCTACCTCCATAACATCCAACAAAGTGTTAACCTCAAAACTAGGGTTTTCTACGAATTATATGATTCGATCACTACAGTCAGGGTGTCTAAGCGATATTTTGCTATCATGGAAAAGTATCCTAGCATCGTATTTACTTAACCAATCCATGCCCAAAGTAATTCCGAATCCTATAAAATCAAACACATGCAAACTACAAACAAAGGTATAACCTAACGGTTTAAACTCTAGGTGGTCACATCTCATCCCAAGAGTCGCATAACCTCCTATCGGATTTGCAACCCTTAAGGAAGTAACTAGGTATGAGGGTTCTAGGTTAAGCTTATCTACCAAACAATGAGATATAAAAGAATGTCATGCACTGATATCAAGTAGAACACTAACTACCATACCATGAATCATAAGTGTACCGCCCAACACAGCCTTTCCCTTTTCCTCTGCTATTGGCCTCGAAGTAGCTGGCTCCAATGCAAACACTTTGCCCTTTCCATCCTTGCCTGGCTCCTTGCACTGGTTCTTATAACGTCCAATTTAATCGCTGTTGAAGCATCTAATATTCTTCTTCCTGATCACCTTCTTTCCATCTCTTAAGCGACATTCATTTGCGAAATTCCCTTTCTTGCCACATTTATAGCTGTCAACCTCCGCTTTTCCTTTCTTAGCAGCTCCACCCTTCTTAGCCCCTTTCTTGTTAAAAAAATTCCTTTTTCGAATTTTACCTCCATGAGATTCCTTTGCTTAATTTCTTTCAAGAAAAGCAAGAATCTCTTCATACCTCAAGACCATCTCAACAACAACATCACATGGATCGCTAATATGAAGTAATGTGGCCTTAGAGAGCTCAGGCTTCAACCCACAAATGAACTTCTCATTCCTCTTAATCACAGTATTAACCATATTACGCTAGCTCCTCCAACTTGGTCGCATACTCAAGCACAGTCATATCTCCCTGCTCCAACTCAGCAAACTTCCTGAGCAGAGTGGACTTAGTAATCTCCGACATAAACCTCTCCTCAAACCTTCTTTTGAACTTAGCCCAAGTCGTAGTTTCCTCATTTTCTCCCGCAGTAACATTGTTCCACCAATACAATGTTGCTCCTTGTAGCATTCTAGAAGCAAGTCTTCTTTTCTACTCATCGTTGAGCCCCAAATCAGCGAAAATCCTCTCGCAATAAAGTAACCAATTCTCCATTTCAGTTGCGTCTTCGGTACCGATAAACGGCTTTCCTCCCAACCGAGCATAATCTCTACTAAAAATGACATAGTTATTCATCACCAGAGCTTCTCTCCAGCATTTCCTCCAACTACAACAATTGCAACTCTCACTTGCATCATGTTTACAAAGAACTGATACATTTCTCCCATGTCGACTTGCGGGAATCTAGCACCCACATTTATAGCTTGTGCCTGACCTAGGTTTCTTCTGGTATTTGGCCTAGAATTTCCATTAGTTATGGTGCTTCCCCCACCAATGTTAACTCTTCCTCCTCTTGCATCCATGTCTTACGTCCATAAAAATTGTATTCGTGTCTTTGTAAGGTACATAATAATAGCCTAAGAGAGATGAGAGAATAGAGATAAAGTGTATACTTATGTATAGCAAATGCAAGTACGTTACTATAGCGTTATCTCATACCCCAATTTTTCTCTAATTCCTTAGGATTATGTTTTCAAAATCATTTTAAGTTTTAAAATTTCTTTCAAGTTTTTCATAAACCTATGCTCTGATACCAAGTTGCAACATTCCCTATCTTAAGGCTCGAAGCTAAGCTCCAAAGATGCTGCTGCCATCTATAGTATTAACTTATAGTGACAAAGTATAGTAATATCAACAGTACCCATAATATCAGAAGCATATGAATATGAAAAAAGATCACAGATTCCAAAACAGCAATTTTACTAATTACTTTTTAAAAACATGTTTCATATTCCATTACATAACCCCAAATGTTTTCTCGGTTTTGATCAAATATAATTATTATAAAATATACTAAAAGCGGCATATGAAGTTTCCCCCTTGGATGATCATAGTACTAAATAGACATAACAATCTTAATGCATCACAGCGAAAATAAAAATAACAACTCCTAAATAGTTATCCATGCCTCCTGCACGTCTTCGAAAGCTTTATTCGTCCACCTACTAAACCTGTAAATCCTCAACTCTTAACCTACTCAAATCTTATTTTGAGCACCTGAGAGTTTAAGGGGAAAAAAATAAACTTCGAGTCAGACATAAAGCTTGGCATGAATAATACTATACATCTCAGTTTACTGATATTAAGTGAGACCGTGCCACTTAGCGAAATGGGTTTCCCCTCACTAATATCCCTTTTAAAACATATTTTTTGCAAATCAAAATCCTGCAACCAAAATGGTTAAAGCAATAATGACAAAATCATGTATGCATACAAAGCAAGTAATAAATGGACCATCTGTCCAAACAATGTAGTTTTGTTTGCCTAACTACTAACCTTTGGCTGTCTCGAGCCTACCAGACAAAATAAACAAATAATCTAATTTCTACTAGACACACTCTTGGACGGTCTATCCCTAGCTTGCTTCTCTCGGGGTCAACTGATCCTAATGGTTTTGCGGTCTCACCAATAACCTATCTTTCTCTATGTGTAACATTATTTTAGTATTACCTGTGATAAAGCCCTACACACTAGAATTATGAACTTATATTAGCTAGGGGCTACTAGCTAAAATATAGGGCGTGACTCATACTAGTCCATCTGGTATTCTAATATCTGAGTCATTTACTTAAGATAAACTACCCCATCAAATTTTCCTTGAAAACCTTTTCAAATTTATTTAACCCTTTAAATCATACTTAAACAAGGAAAATATACTCTATGCTTTACTCAAATCACTTTGCCATATTATATATACTTTACACAAAACATTGTTGATGAAAACATTAAAACCTTTGTTTAAATATTTAAACAATCTCTTTCAAACCCATTGAAAGTACCCCTTTCGATAAAAGTAAATTACTTTACTTTATAACCTTAGGGCAAAACATACCTTTCAAAACCATTTACAATAGACCTTTCGAAAACGTTAAAAGTATCCTTTAAAAAGCTTTATAAAACCTTAGACATCCTCTTTTCAAAGCACTTTAAATATTCCTTTCGACAACATCGGAAACCCATCCATTTAAACATTAAGGTAAACCTTTCGAAAACATTGAGGAGCCATCCCCTCGAAACCTTTGTTACATGTATTTCAAAAGCATTGAGTCTTTTCATAAATCAAACCTTTCGAAAGCATTAGGTTCAAGTGAAAATATGTGGAAAACCTTTCGAAACCCTTTAAAATCATTCCTTTCGAAACCTTGGGTTTAACTTTCAACATCTCAAAAAGGGTCTTAAAAAGAACTAAATCGAAAGCAATTTCCAAAGTAAAAGAAGTAGATGGTGTCAAAACCAACCCCTTTGAAAGCATTTGAAAGCGGCTCTGGGTTCTTGTAACAACCCGCCTTTTTGTACGTTCTAAATCGACGATAAACCACACACGTTAGACTCAAACCATACAAAACGGGGAATTGTCATTGGGGTAAATAAGAAAAAGGAAGAAAGAAATAACAAAACAAAATCTTGCAGCGAAACGACAAAATATAATAATCAAATAACATTTCATAAAGCTGTTTTACAAAACACTCGATTATACTTATACAACACATATAAAAGTTATACATACCAGAGAATATTAAATAATGCAACGGAACAGTATGAATGCAGTGGAATAATGTAATAAATAATAGTAATACAATCTTCGTCTTCGTCCTCCAAAAATAAGTCTTCAAATCCTGAAATGCTCAAACTGACCCAAGCGAATTGAGAAGACAAAACATTCGAGTCAGAAGTAAAAGATCTTATGTAAGTTAAATCAATGGTTGGAACGGCGTCAGAGATGTTTATGGGATTTGACATCTCCTATCGAGTGTCTAACGTGAGTGCGGTAACTTAAGAGATGCTTGGGATTCACATCTCCGAAGGATCCGTTAAACTATTTACTATGTAGTAATATTATGCTATTATAATAATGTCTATTAGTAAAATAAACTTACTTTTAAATAGCGTTAAAGGGTTACCCATATAACCCTTAACACGTAATAGTGTCAATATTCTATACAGTACCGTAATACCTCCTTATTGGGAGGCTATCAGAGGATACTCCATAGGTACGACACAAACCAAACTCGTACAAGACGCGCTAGGGTACGTGACACGACACAACTAGGCAATGCCAGATTAGATATTCCAATTACGCTTTCGGGCCGATAGTAACGCATAGCCGTAGCTACCGCCCACCTCGAGGCACACCCCCAAATCAAAATCAAAAGTTGCCACCGAATCAATCCAAAAGTCAAAGTATAATATCGAAGGGATGTGTCCGATCAAAGGTGCTACCTTATTAGCCCGTCAATCGCTCCTGTTTTAGCCACCTTATGCCAGCTCAAGGGAGTCAGGTCTACATATATACCTCAAAGGAACGCCGCCACCATCCTACTTCAATCTGGAATCTCCACCGCGTACACCGTTGTTTTCGGAGTTGACAGAGAGTATGACAACTTCTGATCCCGGTCTCTTTAACAACCAAACGTTATTATAACACCGCAGTCCTTTTCAAAATAGTTTATACTCTAAAACCAAATATCATTGCCTTTCGAAACCAAATCAATGCGATATCATTTTCATTTCAAATATATCCCTTTCTAAAATCATAACACTTTCAAAGTTATAACTTTTCAAAACCAAAACATCTGAATATTACCTTGAAACTCATAACTTTGAACATAACTTCCACCACTTAAATAATTTAAATATTTAAAATACTTTATATAATAAAATAGCCTCTTAAATTCCTAAATCAATTCCCAAATCATAAACTTTAATTCAATCCAATTTCCAAATAAATTATTCCAAATTATATCGTTTTCAAAATAGATTTGGTCCACAAAATAAACCATTCTAAATTCAATATATTTCCAACTTAAATATTCAACAATTTCACAACTGAGTTTGAAAATTCCATATATACATATCAAATTCGATTTTCTATTATTTAGTTTTGAAACATTTTTACTTAATAAATCCACTATCATTTAAATAAATCCCAAATTACAAATAACAAAATATTTTCTTAAATTTATTTGGACTTGAAATACTCCTTTAATTCACCTTAACCCAAAAATCAAGTTATAATAATCGTACCTTTTTAAAATTTCCAATTTAATAAATTTCAATCAACTTATTTGAATTAATTCTTAAATGAATTCAGTTTCAAATAAATTTCCAATTTATCTTCCAACCTTAATTTATTTAAATCATTATAAACTTTATATATCAACATATAATTCAAATACTTAACCATATTATCTTCCATAAAATCAAACTTTTTATTAAACTTATTTTATATTAAACAAATTATACACAGTTCAAAATCAAGAATAAAATAACATTATATAATATCGAGAATCGGTATTTATATAAAGCCATATATTTCTTTATAAAACCATAAAAATCAGTTCAAAATATATTATATATATAGACCATGATGTCTATATATAATTTTCTATCCTATGGTCAAGTGATACAGATATTTATCATTTCAATTCGAAATTTAAAATATAAATACGGTTACATATCATTTCAAACCGCTATCCCGAATGAAATAAAATCCATAGCAACTTGCAGTTTATAACAGTATAAAATACAACATCCATTCATCCAATATCAATCATCAAACGTTTATCATAATCATCACCCAATTCAATCAATAACCTCAATATAGAGCAGATAATAAATAACAGGCATTTACTGGCAGTTTATATTCAATAATAAATTAAATACCTATTTAACTGGCAGTTTATATGTAATAGTAAATTAAATAACAATTTAATTCAAATAAATTCAATTTAACTGAGATGATGATTAAAAATATGCCACACAGTCATAAATAAATTTCTATTCACATCATAAATCAATTTAACAAACATAAGAAATTTTAGAAGTTGTGAGTGGGTTAAAACACTCACCATTTGAATTTAAATTGAATTAAATCTAATTTAAACCCAAAATTTGAACAGTCTTAGAATTCATCCAAATAAACGCCAAAATGTCCGGATTCCAATACGAACCTAGCGGAGAAAACCATGCATGAAACGAACCTCGTATGTAAAAGTTACGTAAATTAGAACAATTTGAAATCAAATTAAAATAAATTAAAATAATAATAGGCCATACGTTACCCACATGCCCACGTTCGTCTTCTACTCACGAAACCCTACTTTAGCCACCAGCGTTTGCTCCTCCATCGCCGCTTCCATGGTCGCTCGACCTAAGATCAGACACCACCACCTCATTCCTCGCCCAGAGCCGCACCTTCGCCCGAAGCGCCTCCACCTCCGATCACGCTCTGACCAACCGCTGTCGCATATCTATCCAGTCCATCGAGGTGAAAAAAGAAACCAACCGACACCACTAGCTGTATGGATCGAAAGCCCTAGTCGACCTCTACACAACATCAACCCCGATCGCACTATCGACGAAGATCCACCGTTAAACGAGACAGTGAACTATGGACGGCCGAGAACAAATCATGGGTTTGCGGACAAATGGTGATTTTGATTGAAAAACAAATCACATCATTGAATTACGCTCGTCGAGAGCTTCGAGTTGATGTATGATTGGATATAGTTTGTGGAGTTTGATTTCTGAAGTTGAAATTTGAATTGAAACTTGATTGTGAATTTTAGGGTCTGCCTGCCATTGAGAAAGAGAAGCAACAGAAATTTTTGTACGTACAGAAATGAGAAATAGAATGGCTGCTAGGGTTTATAACCGGGTATATATAGGTAGAGCTGAAATTAGAGGAATGGATACGATTGGTTTGGACCGTTGAACGATAAATGGCCCGAAAAGCCCGTTCTGACTCCGGAACGAAATTGGGTCAACCTATATATCAAAATAGATGTTTTAAAATATTTTAATATCAATGAAACAGGTTTCAAGTTCAAATTCCATCGTCTGAAGAAGTTATGCTAGAATCAAGTTATTTCAAATTGATTTCAATTGGTTTCAATTAAATTGATTCCTAAGCGTTTCGAGTCTGTATGATAAAACGACAAGCCCGATCGTTACAAAACTTGAAATCCTATAATAATTCACCGTTACGGATCCGATGAAACCGGTTTCGTCGAAATCCAAATCAGTGGCAAAAATGGCTATTTTTCAGTTAATTAAATAAATTAATAATTAATTAATTAACTCACTTTTTCAATTTCAATTCCATAATTAACAAATATTATCATTTTTGATTTCTTAAACGATTACAATAATTTAAACAAACTTAGATATTAATTCAAAGTTAATTGATATACCCATTACCATAATTAAATTTCAATTTTTATACATTCATTCATTATTAATTGAAATTCTAATAAAACATTTATTTGATTTTAAATTCTCTATTTAATAAATTATTATGAAATGGATGAAATTTGCAATTGGTTCATGATCCACTACATTAATATTCTCATATTTCATCTAAATTCCTATTAACGTAATAATTAAATATTAAATTTCATTTAATTACAATTTATCCATTTATTAAGTTTTAAATTAATAAAACTTTATTTTCCATTCCTTTAATTCAACAAATTGTCCTATTATGAATAACATTAGCATTATTTCCAAATATTACCTTAATTAACGTTAACGTAATATTTTACTTAGATTATGGCACTTGATTCCAATTCAATTTTTATTTCTTTCAATATTTAATTACCAAACCCATGTTAAGCTAACAAATTTAATTATCAAAATTCACGGGTCGTTACAGTTCTAAACGAAAGAACACTTTCGAAGGCGTTGCTTCGAAAGGTAGGATGAAGTAGTAGGGGTTTCGACCTCTTCAAAAGCTTTTTTTAAAACAAAGGTGACAACCTCTTTCGAGAGCCCTTTTCTTTAAAACATTTGACCAACTCGGAAGCCATCTCCAATCTACTACGTACCAAGTCCATGATACCTTGTGCATTGGTGTCGACTAAGGTGAAGGCAGAAGTCTATGGTCGAAAGGTAGCCGCTAAAAGTGGCGAAACATCAAAAACCTTATAAAACTGATTTTTTTAACTTTAAAAAGCAATTTCTTTTCAACTGACCTGCTTTGTTTGTCAACATATGATTGGCTGCCGATACTTTTCCAAAATCTTTTCTAGAAATGCTGTCAACAGAGGTTAACAATTTAAAACATTTACAAATTGCCCCTTCCCCTTTAATAAACATACAAAACATTTACGTCCCATACCTTAAATAATTTTATATACGCATTAAAACACTTAGGAAAATTCTACAAAAATTCCCATAAATCCCTTTTGATATATTTTCCTATATATATAAATTTCTAACCCAAGCTTGTGTAAAATAGCCGTAATTAATTTTAAAATCCAATTTAACCAATTGCTTTACTAGAAAATTCATGATAAATCCACATTTATTCAGAAAATTACAAAACTAGAAACTTATCTCTAAAATAATTTTTCTAACCCTATATCAAAATCGCATGGCATTTGGATGTCATTTTATTGGTTTTTCATGTTAAACCTTATCATAAAATCTATATGAAATAACATAAATCATCAACAAGCATATTTCTCTATTAAACAATCAAAACACGACAAATCATTTGCATAATAAATTCAAATTGAACTAAAACCGAAAATAAGAAAATATGAGATGTAACCTATTATTCACCTTTAGCTTGTGATTAAGGAGTTTGAGATTTGCTTCTTGAATTAGATTGATTAAACTTTCTTCCTCTTGATTTTTGCTTCTCTTTCTCTTGCTTTCTCCTAATGGTGGCCAGCCTCTTCTAGGTTTAGTTTTAGTTTGTGAACGTGTAAACTGAAAGTGACTTGAGGGTTTAGGGTATATGAATATATCTTTTTTCTATCCCGCCCTTGTTTATTACACTAAATATTTCATTTTATTTCTCTCTTGTTTATTGTTTAACTATGCACGTCTACCCTTCTACTATTTAGATCTTAATTCCCTTAACCATTTATATTATCTAATTTTATTTAACTAATTAAATGTCCTAAATAACGTTAATCAAAATTAGGGTCGTTACAGGTTATTACTGGCTCATAATGCTTCAAGATGCGAGGGTATTCGTAAGAAGACGTAATAGATGTCAACGATTCATGAGTATCCCCAAATAGCCATCCCACAAGCTCGTCCCACTTATTAACCCATTATGTTCATTGTTTAACTAAACGTAGGGATATTAGACAGCCTAAACTGGTATAAAAACCCAATTATGTTAATTCGGTTAACATAGCCACACTATATTAGACAGCTTAAACTTGTGCCAAAAACTATATGCATGATTTGAAGAGGTTTTTGGGATGACCTCCCTATACTACTGACACAGATAATAACTAAATAGTGTGCTTTAATCGGGCTAAGCTGATATAGGACGATTATCAAGAGAATAATAATAAGACATAGCATATAATCTATCATATCTTACAGCGCGTGGATAAAATATAATATCACATATATAATAGAAGAGATAGTAGTAGTAATAATAATAATGTGAACTAATCATCAAAGCATAATATCATAGAGTTATGCATTAAATCTCATAGAGCTTATACAATGGAAATAAACTCAATAATTATCTTGAATACAAGTAATAGGCAGTCACTGCTAAGGCTCCCCAGTGTTGCACAGCAGAATAAGCATAGACTCCATATAAGTATACAATACGAGATAACTCCATCTAGCTCATGTTTTGTACAGCTACTGCATCACCTAGACCTGTTACCTAGTTTACTCATTTAAGACTACCCAAAATAATAACAAGCAAAACATAAAACCTTAGGTTAGACAACAGTCTGGTGTGAGCGGTAAATTAATATAAAAATAATATAGGTAAATATGACAAGGAACAAGAGTACATAAGCCATAATTGACTTGTTCCTACAACCAAAGAGTCGGCATACAACAGTATAATATGCTACTCTAAAATGTCATAAACGTACAATATAACATACCATTGTGGATGTCCAAATATCCCTATCTCCATTACCTACTCCAAATGATATCCTTGAGTGACAACCCGCTAAAGGAAAGCAACCAAAGCAACCATAACAACCATCAAACAAGATTCATTATTACTCAACTCTGTGCTCTGAATATATGATAACTCATATAATTTCCGTACTGCCAGGGACTACTGGAATTTTAGTTCTCCATTGTACTTTTGTATCTCACAGTTCACAGCTGGATACTAGACCCAAAACTACTGGTCCATGGTATTAGGATCCTCGCAACCGATCCATGGGCATCCCTACTTACAATACCCCTGCTTCGAGTACAACATAAAACACTCTGAGCATCAAATATTCCTTAGCACATACTTCCAAGTCCACGTTTCCTCCATTTGGATACCAAGCCATTCTTGATCAATCCAGTTTCCACTATTCATGAGGAACCTATCCACGTTTCTCGATCATACGGCTCACTACTTAATGTGCCCCCATCTTCGTAACCTACTCCCGAGATGAGCCAAAATCCAAAGATTCTAGTTATTCTTCATGTTGTTACATCATCATCTAACCTGATACTAATGAGCGAACACCTCCAGCATGACCTTTAGAGCATCCTTTACCTGCCCTGAAATTTTTACATCCATCCTATGCATTGTGGTAACTTGGTACCGACTCATCAAGATAACTTGGTACTATGTTATACACTTAGCCAATTATTGGCTACCGTCTTTTCCATGCCTCTACCACTTTCCTCCAGGTGCTTCAAACCCTGACCCATCCATCCTTGATAACTCACCACTCAATCCAAAGCCTCTTCTCCTAGTTCTAGAGATAACTCGGTATACATCCAACACTTAGCCAGAATCTTTAACACCTTGCTATGAGACCACTTCTTTAACCAAGCTCTATCCACTTATGCAAATGACCGAGTCATAGCCTCAACCACCATAACTCGGTGCTGATTCATCCTAATGACTCGTTACCGAGTCAACCCTTTACCCGTTCAAGTTTCGTCCAATTTCGACCAACTTTGCCTTTGATTTTCCTAATTCACCAACCTATCTTTCGAAACAACCAATAAATTTGCAAACAACATACAAGCACAAATCACAACAATTAAATCTATTCGTATATGCCATACAATCAATCAAATGAACATCGCATAAATTATGACAATCAAGCAATTTCTAATCCAAATCTAAGCAATAATGAACATATTAACATGAATATGGTAAATTACTAAACAATTCCTAGCGATCATATTAGAATTTATCAACTTAGGGCATAAACATATGTTAACATGTTATTAAAGCTAGAAAAAGGATTTAAGCATCAAAATCATGTTAAAATCTATGATTATTCCATATAAACATGCATACAATTGGGAGAAATCATAAACGACTCACTAATTACCAAATTCAACCAATTTTTGTGTAGAACTAATTCATACAATGAAGAAAAGCACTTCAAATCAAGCAAATCAATGATCTCTATCTTTTAATTGAGCATCCAATCTCTAACCCATAATTTATTTTTATTTGGAGAGCAATTTAGACGAATTAGGATAAATCTAAGGCTAATTAGGGTTATACCTGATTTGGAATGAGAGGAAAAAGTTCTAATTTGACTCCTACAACCCATATTTGTAGTAATCTCTAATTAGACAAATGGGAAAACTACTGGGCTTAATTAATTACACGTTAATTCTGGCCAGCTGCTGTTAAAAGTTAAAATAGTCATACCTTCCTAACTGTAAGTCCGTTTATTATTATGACTACACTACAAAATGGAAAACAATCATCCTAAAGCAATGGAATGGGTTTGAGATTTAATTCAACTCCTATCAAATTTATAGTCCAAACAAGATGTTCAGGATCAAAATGGTCACATTGAAATTCAAGAAAATCATAGGTGTGTAAAATGTACCTAAGAGTCATATCTCAAAATTATAGAATCATATGACCTTATATGAATAAAATAAAAATACTTTATAATCCTCCTTATAAAATATGGGTCGCTACATTCTCCTCCCTTTAGGAATTTCGCCCTTGAAATCCCGAACAAGCCAAAGTATAAGTAGTCATGGTCATCCAGCATGCCTGCCCATCAAAAGCAACCATTAAATATCTCAAACAAGTAGCTATGCAACCAATAGTATAGTGAACTTATCCTAGCATGCGAAATAATAACTTATCAAATATAATATACGATGGTGAAAGTAGATACGATAAACATTGGGTCTTACCATTTAAAGCGCTATGATACCTAGTCCTCATGCCCTTCTTCATCTTGTATGTACAACCATCACCACTTCCGCTCCATTGTACCTTAACTAGTTTCACCATTTTTCTCCTAAATTGTTTTGCATCGTACTGAACAATGAGAAGCGGCATACGAGATATAAAAACTTCTAGTTCTACCTCAACATCTTCTACCTTTTCCAATGTAATCATCACACCTGACTCGTCAACAAACTTCCACATATAATGTTGGAACTGGGCCAACCCATATTGGAAGAAATGATTGAATTTCAAAAAATTTACTATTTCGAATCTATGTTGGGCCTATGTAGAATCTGTTTAGATCTTATCTAAATTTTCCTTTAAACATGATCTTTATTTTATTTGATTGGTTTGAAAAGATTTTTATTTTGGTATTGGCGTAAATTAGAATATATCAAATATACTCTTAAATGCTGCATTTATGTGTGACTATTACTTGTTATTTTAATTATGATGGAAGCCTTTCATTTCCTTTTTAACTTATTCAATTAATGTGAGGATACATGGTTTAATTAAAGGGAGAATAACTTTTTAATTTTTTCCCTCTAATTAAATTGTATAATTAGTAAATGTTGAAAATGTTAAGAATATATTTAATATACTCTAGAGTAAATGTTGTAAGTGCAATGTACCAAATTGTGTACAAAGATGATGTTTCCTTCATACGTGTCTTTGTTGTTCATAGTATTATTTAAAATGCATATATATACATATGTATACATATATATACAACAGACCTACACATATAAATGTGTTTAAAATTTTTTCACTACTTCATAAGTTTGAAATTAAAGAAAATAATTTTGAACCTAGTTTCAAAGCTAAAAGGGTTTAAGATTAAAAATTACGACTTTACATAAAAGTCATTCTTATAAATCTTAATTCAAATTAACGTATATAATCACACATACATATGTACACAAATCATTATAAATAATGTTTTAAACTTAATAGAACATCTTTATGTTAAAATTTATAATTTAGCATATGCTTTAATGTACAGTAAAAATTAAATTCTAACTTTAATTTAAAAGGAAATCCAAGGGTTTGTAATAATTTGCAATAAAGTCCGGTTATGTCTACGAGTATTACGGCACGCATTTTTTGCGTGAATTGTTTTCCTTATAAATTTTATATATTTAAATCTATAAAAAAATGATTTTTTATTTCCAAGTATATTAAGATTTGTATATTTGTGAAGAAATATTTTTAATTTGTAAAGGAAGTTTAATTTTAGATTCTAACTTTAGAAGTGTTTTGAATTTGTAAAACATGTTTAATTTTTAGATCCTACTTTTTAGGGGCATTTGAATTTGTAAAAGAAGTTTAATATTAGATCCTATTTTTAAATAATTAAGATTTAATAATATAGATGGGCGTTTTTGGTAGTTCATGTTGATACCAAAAAGTGTGACACCAAAGCTATTGCAACTATTATTAAAGATGTAGAGAAACCTTTTCTCTTCATTCCTGAAAACTTCCCCACTTAATTCCTTTTTAAATGTCGATCTGATCCCATCCCTCTTCTACATGCATGGCTAGCCATAGATGGTACCATACGGGCCCTCAAAAATGTCCAAAATCCCATCAACATCAAGTCTCATTTAAATCCAATTCAAATTTATATGCGTTTATAACTTTTATATACGCACTTTATTAAGTGCTAATGTTACTCGAATATTTCAAATAAAATTTTAATAATAAATTTCATAAATATTAATTAACTTAATTTATCAAAAGCCCTTCCTTTTTTTAGTATTTATTCCATTTATACCAAATTTAAACACTTTAAAGATATCGTATATCAATATGCACTTTTTTTACTTTTATATACGCACTTTACTAAATATTAATGTCATTCAAATGAATTAAATAAAATTTAGTAGTTAATATTTCATAAATATTAATTAATTTATAAAGTGTATAAATTAATTAAATCATGTGGTTCATTCAGAGCATTCATTATTCGATTATGAGACTCAAAGGTGTAAATTCAGTCAGCGATTAATATCAAACTATTCGAATATTAAGGTTCACACATCGCTTAGAGGGTGGTGTGACATTTCAGCTGAATTTATCGCTTATACATCTTTTGGTAAAATCCAAATTTACTTATTATTAGTGGTACCCGATAGTGACAATTATTTACACTAATTCTCTTCATCCACATTCAACTATATAATCCAAACATAAAATTCTTGGTTCAACAATAGTAATTCTTATTAACTGAATTGCTTTGGCAAAAGAGTTTGACTTTGAGTTGGCATCAGTTGACCGTGATACTAACCTCATATAACTGAGGAGACAAATCATCTCTTGAATAGCATTTCACTTCCAGTGTTTCCGCTTAAGCCAATTATAGTCTTTCAATGGACGTCGGGTCATGTTTTAACTATAATCAAAGCGAAGCTTCTATTTTGATGATCAAGAGTATTCTCAAGTCGAGAGAACTATGTAAATTAACCACATCGATATTTTCTGCTTGACCTTAGTTATATTAACCAACAGAAAACTATCTAGTGAGTCAGTCTATGGTATCCAATAACTATTAGTATGTAATCTTTTGGTGCCTCCAACAATCATAAGTAATAAACAACCCTACATTTAGAGAACGTTATGTACACTAGTCTCAACAGATGTATCAATATCCAGTCTTGATATATCTTGATTAGGAATATTTAAAATTGTATATTTGTTTTCATTGTGATAAATTACTCACAGTTACAACACTATGTAACTACTATCACAAAACATACCATTTATGAATTTTCTATTAAATATACTTTTATGTAAGTTAGTTAATTAATTAATATAACACATTATATCAAGTATACAATAGAAAGAAAACATCTTTTAGTTTGAAAAAGATTGGTTATCAAGTTAGATATATGTAACAATTTTCATAATTGCCTCTAGGGCATACCCTTAACTCTATCAATCATCCACTTGCATTAGGGGTAAATTATGCAATCTTATTCCGACTTCTTCAGTCGATTTTCTCAAGACCAATTGGGCAAGTCCCTCAGTAAACAGGTGTGCTGCTATGTTTTAATTTTCTGAGCTTTAGGTTTTTTATGAACCATACCATGACATTGTTAACATATAACATTGTTATGGGATTCTCAACATTTGGAATCATCCTTAGCTCAGTTATATATTTATGCATTTATTTAAATATAGATTGTTTTTATTGCGGCGCTATTCAAGACGATGTACATTGTCTTTTCATTGAATCAGCCACATCCTTTCATTTGGGACATTTCCAAATTCAAGAATCTTAAATTGAATTTATTATTGGCATATTATACTCAATATCACTTATAAAAATTTGAGTTCGGACACTTCTTCACAAGGAGTTTGTTGTTTCTATAAACAATTCTCTTATATTTGATAAATACACAAGAACAAACTTCGAACAACCATTTAGTGATATTAATTTGTATTTGATATTTGCTTCATGCATCAAATACATAAATAAATAATGATATCATAGACAACTTAACATGTATGATAATTTTTGTCGCCAATGCAAGAGGAATCAATCTTACATGTTCCGTATTAAACATTTTAATAAGGTATCCTTACACATTATTTGGGACGTTCCCGGCATCTTTTATACTTACTATAAAAGACACCTTTTATTAATCCAATGTCGAGTATTACAACTAAAGCTAATTTTAGCACAAGTACATTATTAACAATCAACAGTGTGTTGTTAACTTATGATTTAGAAATATCTACGTACCTTTTTAACTTTCTTTTTTATGAGCACATGCTTCCTGTTAACTAGGTATTTAATCAAGCAGAAATAAATAGAAATTTGAACGTCCAAACGAAGACTAAATGACTTGAAATCTTCAAAACACACCTTGATAGGGTAGAGATGCACTTCAAAGAAATCTCAACCAAAATGGAGCCAACACCAGAGGTCGGTATCGACCTCTAGAAGTTAGTGGATACTTCTGATACCTTCATATTGTTCACTCAAACTTTGCATAAGTCCTTCTTTACTTATTTTATGTGTGCCTAAGAGATATCTATGGATTTTGAACAACCAATTATCACGATTAAAGAGTTAGCAGTTAAAATAGCAGAACAAGCCAAGTAATGCAGGAACTATCATGAACGTTAATCATCTATCCACTAAGACAACATAAGACACTTCAAAATGGAGTAGGATGAATGATGCAAAAGAAATCAAACCAATTGGAGTTCAGTACACATGTCGGTACCAACATAAGTGGTTGGTACTGACATGTCACATCAACTCGATTGGTCTGACGACTTCCCACACACTCTTGGGTCGACTTCTGGAATATGCTCAAAATCTCATTCTGGCCTAATGCGACTACTGCCACTATAAATACAAACTATATACAACCAAAAAAGGATCTGGTTTCTACAATCACTATATGGAAGCTCTGTTCCTTCTTCATCTTCTTCCTCTGCACAATAGTCTCCAAGACAAATACTGTAGGCAATTCTAGAACTTAGAATTGGTCTAACCCCTACATTTGTGACTTATTCTCTCTCAAACCCTTTGTAATCTCAATCAAATCCATAAGCAACAATGCTATATATTGGACGTAGGCCAAACATTGCTGAACCACTATAAAACCTTATGTCTCATTTTCTTATTGTTGTTTATTTTCCTTCACTGTTTCTATTATCTACTAGATCTAGGTCTTGCACATTTCCTACAATCCCATTCTCAGGTGTTGATCCATTTTTGACGTTAACATTTTGGTGCTTTCACAGAGGAAATCTAAAGTAGAGCTTAACCATATGGTTAATGAACTTAACCAGAAAATGGTCGATGGCCAAAAGACTCTCATGGATAAAATGGATGCTTTGCTAGCACTACAACCACCGAGTGCTTCGGGAGCTAGACAAGAAGCTGCAGCTTCTATGGAATAAGAGAATTCCTCTGTTTTAGGCTTAAACAGGAGAAACTGTAAACAAAAGAAAAAGGAGCTTGTTAATGGAGCTGCAGGAATCGTAATAGAAGGCAATGGAAGTAATCCTCCTATTGGAAAGCAGCCTACTGTAGATTCCAAATCTTGGAGTGAACACTCGTCAAGTGAACAATGTAATGCATGTTTTTGACTCTGAAGATGGCATGTAACTCAATGATGATAGTTTAGAACCAAATACTGATTAAATAGAAAAAATGCTGAAAATGAATTTCAAACTGCCCCAGTCAGACCAACCGTATGCCAATGAGACCATGCATGAGTGGTTCTCCCGAAAAACGGAGAACTTAAGCTTCAGTGGGCAAACTGAGACGTTTGTGGAGTCAAACATTCGGCATAGCCCCTGACAGTAGACTTGTAGACCACCATTCTAGCAAGAAGTACATCATTGACACGGTCAAACTGTTAATGGAAGAGAGTAGGGGCAGAAATAATGAAGACTGGGGTTTCGCACCAAGTCGAACTCCATTCACTGAAAACGTTCTAAAGGAAGAATATCTTAAGAAGTTCACTATGCCAACTATGCCATCATATAACGGAACGACACATCCTAAATAACACTTGTACAAATATGAGTGGAATATAGATGGAGCTAGAGCAATAGATGTTATTCATTGTAGATACTTCTCTATTTTCTCGAAAGAAGTTGCTTCTATATGTTTGCTAGAATTGCATCAAAATCTATTTCCAGTTTTGACAAATTAGCATAAAATTTTCTCGAACAATTTGGACTTACTGCATGACCAAAAGATGTTATATTCTTATCTAGCTTTTCCCAAGTACCCAATAAGCCACTAAAATCTTTCACGAACTGGTTCAACATTATAGTTACTAAAGTGGGCAATCCAAAAGAGGATATGATTTTTGTGGCTTTGGTCTGAGCCATTCATCCGGATATGGATTTTGGTAGATGGATTAAAATGAAACAACCCACTATAATAGAGGAATTCCATCGAAAGGAAAACCAATTTCTAAGACTGGAAGAGGTAAGTATGGTCGAAGGTAAATCTTTCGGTAAGCAACTAGAGGAAATGGTTTAGAGCAATTTCACGGTTAAGCGGGATGGAAATAGTTTGGAGCTACAATAGGAAAGAATTCAAATTAGAAGAAAGGAATCAGAACTCTGGTAGGCATACGGGATTGGGAAACGTCTAAGGAATCTTAGACTTGAATATTATACGCCATTGAATGATAGCTTGGTAAACATCTACCTTGCCACTTAAGGAATTGAGTGATACAACAAACCACCCAAGGGGGATCTTCTGAACATTAAAAAAAGGTAGGTTTTGTCTCTTTTACAAGACTCACAGGCATAGCACAAATGAATGTCGACGTCTGAAGGACTTAATCAAGGAAGTAATAAGGAACAACTGGCTCCAACAGCATGTAAAGAAACCACAGAATTTTGATTAACCTGCTGGACCCCAAGTTCCAAGCAATCAAGGAAATCAGGCCAAACCCAACAAGGAAGGGGCTAGTTGAACTGATCAGAGACTCGTTATAAGTACTATCACTAGAGGGCCTCACTTGACGCAGAAGAGTTAAGGTTAGATGAAGCGATACACTAGTTCTTTGAAGCACGATCCTAAGGAAACCTGTTATGTCATTGAAGAAGAAGCCTCAACCAAACAATAGAAGTCGATAACTGATGATATCTTATTTTGAAACTGAGGCAATGAAGGTATAGAGGTGCCAAATCTCGATCCAATGGTAGTAACAATTAGAATTGGCCTAAAAATTAAGCGTAGAGTATTGGTTGACTGTGGAGGTTTGGTCAACATCCTTTTACAACAAACGCTTGCTTAGTTAAAGATCTGCATAAAGGATGTGACTACTTGTAGGTAGAAGAGTGCAGGGAATAAACAGGCAGCACTGACGTAGTTTACTGTTTCTATCCCTATCGACATGGATGACCTAACTTGGGTCATGAAGATAGGATCACAGTTTGGGGTTAAGATGCAAAACGAACTAATAAAATTTCTTCGTGCCAAGCTGGATGTGTTTGCTTCGAAGAATTACGATATGTGAGGGATATCACTGAAAATAGAATTTCATGCACTTAATATCGACCACTAATTCACACCGTAAGGCAAAAGAGATGTAGACTTGGTCCAAAGAGATCTATTGTTTGAAGGAAGAAGTGGATAAGCTATTAGCCAACGGCTTTATCCATGATGCAACATATCCTGAATGGGTGTCAAACCCTGTACTAGTTAAGAAATCGAACGGGAAATGGCGGACTTGCGTCGACTACTTGGACTTGGACAATGCTCTTTCGAAGGATAGCTTTCCCCTACCTAGAGTCGACCAACTAGTTGACGGAATCACCAGACATGAGCTACTTCTGCTTATGGATGCTTAATCTAAATACAATCAGATTATGATGCATGAACCCAATCAAGAGAACACTAGTTTCATTACCGACTTGGGACTATACTATTGCTGCGTAATGCCATTTTGCTCAAAGAATGCTGGTGCTACTTACCAAAGATTAGTAAACGCAATGTTCAAGAATCAAATCAGATGGACGATGGAGGTATATATGGATGGCATGCTTGTGAAATCATGATTATCTTGAAATCATTTGGATAATATGTAGGAGATGTTTGAAGTCCTTCAGAAGTATAGGATAAAATTGAACCCCAGAAGTGCTCGTTTGGTGTTTCATCAGGAAAGTATTTCAGATTTGTAGTAAACGCAATGGGCATTGAGGCCATTCTAGAACATACCGCTAGATTACGAAATGTTAGAACTCCTTGACAAAAAAGGAGTTGCAGAGTCTAATTGGGAAGATCGAAGCATTGAGTTGCTTTATATCCAAAGCAATCGATAGGTGCATACCATTCTTTGATGTCTTAAAGAAAGGTAAGAAGAACTTTGACTAGAATCAAGACTATCAGACAGTGTTTGAGGAATTAATTCGACACATGGAGACACCAACAGTCCTATCTAAACCAGTAGGTGAGGAAGATCTATTAATCTACTTAGTAGTGTCAGCCTATGCACTAAGTGCAGCACTTGTGCATGAGGAGGCTAGATTTAACAACCCATCTATTACATCAACAAATGATTCACCGAAGCTGAACGAAACTAGCCAAAGTTAGAAATTTAGCATACTACTTGCTGATAACATCAAGGAAGCTATAACCGTACTTCCAAGCTCATCCTATCAAGGTATTGATGGATCAACCCTTGAAAACTGTACTTCATAAATCCAATACTTCGGGACGACTTCTGAAATGGAATATTGACTTAAGCCAATACGATGTGACTTATCATCCATGAAGAGTGTTTAACGAACAGGCGTTGGTTGACATCAATGCTAAGTTCATAATTCGGGATGACGATGAGGAGGGCACAACAGTTGTAGCATCATAAAAGAAATCATTTGTCGATGGTGCATCAAGCAAACATTGCTCAGAAACGGGAATTATGATTGAAACTCTCGAGGAAGATCGATTTGTTATGCTCTAAGGTTATAATTTCCTGATACTAACAACGTTGCAAAGCACGAAGCATTAGTAATGGGCTTGAAGATTATAAAGGTACTCATAGTTAAAGTTCACCATATATATATATATATATATATATATATATATATATACACATACAGTGACTCTCTATTAGTCGTCTATCAACTGAAACGAGAGAATTAGGCTAAGGGTGCAAACCTCGCCCCTTACCCATTAATGGCATAAGAATTACTAAATGATATCGTATATTACACAACAGCTCATATTTCCATGGAACAGAATGTGAAGGCTGATCGCTTGGCTAAGTTGGCCAGTTCTAGAGACATGTAGTCGCTAGGACTGCTTCCAATGGAAGTATTATCGTCTCCCAGCTTAGTTCAGATGGATGTCGATTTGATTCTAGAAACTGTAGAAGAGGAGGAATCATGGAAGACGCTGATCAAGGATTACCTACTCAGAGGAATACTCCTAAGGGATCGAAACGAATGAAAGAAAATCCTTGGGAAGACACCATGATTCGTAATGCAAGGTGGAGTACTGTACCGAAGAGGGTTCTCCATTACCCTACTCAGGTGTGTGACCAATAATGATATCAAGAAAATATTTATGGAAATTCATGAAGGGAGTTGCAATAACCACACCGGGGAGAAAACATTAGCCAAAACGACTCTTCGTTATGGATACTTCTGGTCAACTATAAAGCAAGATGTGGAAAAATATTCCAAACAATGCGATCAGCGCCACATATTTGTGAAGATTCATGAACCCCATCTATGGAACTTATGCAAGTGGACAGTCCATGACTGTTTGCTATTTAAGGAATTAATCTAATCGATAAGTTGCTAATAGTAAAAGGAGGAACTAAATATACCATCGTTGCAATTGATTACTTTAAGAAATGGGTTGAAGTGGAAAACTTGCCACAATAACTACTAAAAAGGTAATTAACTTTGTGACTAAAAACATTATTTGTAGGTTTGGAGTAGCATAGAAAATCATCATAGATAATGGAACTCAGTTCGAGAGTGTTGAATTCAAAGACTTTTGTAAGCGTTACCGGACCAAAAAGAGCTTTTCCACGATAGCGCTTTCATAGGAGAATGGGCAAGTGAGGGTAGTGAAAAAAATCATCAAATCCACCATAAAGAAATGGATGATAAAAGCTAAAGGGAACTTGATTGTTGAGCTTTCGCTTGCACTATAAGCCTACAGGGCAACACACAAATCTGCTACTAGATACTCCCCATCCGCTTTAGCTATGGTTTAAAAGTTATGATATTAGTGGAACTGGAAGTCCCCTTTTATCATAGAAGGCATTTTAATCAAAGAGAAAATAAGCAATTACAACTCAAATCACTTGACCGGGTCAATGACAAGAGGGAGGAAGCCGAGCTTAAAACTGCTACTCACTAGAAAAGAGTAGCATGACACTTCAACATCGATGTTCAAAACCATACCTACAAAGTGGGAGATATCGTCTTGAAATGGATCTTTTTGAGTACGGGAGTACTTGGCCCAAATTGGAAAGGACACTATGTGATCGGCCAGAAAATTGGAGATGGAACATCCAATCTAACAACGATCAATGGGATTCTGATTCCTTGCTTGGAACAAATACTCATTGTGGCACTACTATATTAAATACTTATCTATGCATTTTTTATTTTCATAATATGCCATCTAGGACACTGGTGACATTATAAATAAATAGGACTTGCCTTAACTTTTACTAGTAATATATTTCGCTTCTTAAACCAATGGAACCGCATTCTTAATAGAAAACAATCGAGTCGATGGGAAAATCAACTCAAATCACCGGATCGATGAGGAAAATTGATCCCTGCCTTTTGAGAATTGGCATTACTCCGACAATGTTGGGAAGCTCATCTTCTTTTGCACCACCAACAAGTCACACGACGCTGCTTGAACCGATGGAACTGCGTTCAAGGACGCAATAATCCATATGCCACCAATAGGTCGCACAACGTTGCTTGAACCGATGGAACTGCGTTCAAGGACGCAATAATCCATATGCCACCAATAGGTCGCACAACGTTGCTTGAACCGATGGTACTATGTTCAAGTATGCAATACAACTTGTACACCACCAATAAGCCTCATGACGTTGCTTGAACCGATGGAACTGTGTTCATGTACGTGGTACACATCGTGCGCCACCAACAAGCTACACGCCGCCGCTTGAACCAATGAAACCGCTCCAAGCATGCAAAACCCCTCGTGCGCCACCAATAAGCCATGTGTCGCTTCTGAACCAATGCAATCGTGTTATTGTAAGCAAACACATGTTCCACATGATCGAGAAAATACTTCTAATCCCCAAATGGGGAGTATAGACCCTCAAACTATCGATCAATGGGAAAATTGATTTGGAATATCCTAAGTACCAGTGCAGCCGCAGCAACACTAGAAAATCCTTTTATTCTCTTGTAATCAATGCTACCCTGGTAACACCGAGAGCTTACCTAAACTTTCTAAGTACCAATAGTGCTCCAACAGTGTCGGGAAAGTTTCCTCTCACATGATTGGTGGAAATCAGCATTGCTCAAGCAATGTCTTGAAAATCCAAGTACTGGAGCAGTTTGAAAGTTCCAAGAGATAGAAGCTAATGTGCAAAGAGGATCTCGACATTGAACTTGGAATAATTCGATCATGGTCAGGGAATGAAATGCTCGAAATCGAGTATCAGAGCCATGGGTTCATAGAGACACGACTCTACTGTGTGACGCAAATTGTGGGTAACAAAACGAATTGCCAAGAACAGCCGATCTCTATCCAATTGCTTGAACCCTGAGTTCAGAGAAACCAACCCTATGGAGTAGGGGACATACACATACCAATGCATGATTGGGGTAGGCTAAAATGAGATACGCTACAGTTATGTTATGTCGAACAAAGTATTTTGGCAAATCATAACAGAGCTAAGTAATGTACTATGCCAAATAACTGTAGTAATACCATTTACATATTGGTAAATAAAGATAAGGCACAGACACAAGAGTATATGACATAGGAAACTGCAATACAGGCAATCATATTATATACATAGGCAGTTATTTATAAACAAGCACAGTAAATAGAATGCAGGAAAAGTACACAAAAGAGATTACAATAGAAATGATAATCTTTCGTCACTAATAGCATTTTATGTACAGACGCAAGGAACATCTAGGGTCACTCCCGCGATACGCCAGCCAGTTTCAGGTGTCATGCAACAAAAATAAACCAAACAAAACAAAAAGTACAGAATCTGTTCATATACAGACTCAATCGACTCAAAAAATTTAGAAATGCTCCTCTCCAATGGAACTCGGTTACATCATTACTTCTTCCCATCATGGACACCTTTACCATCCTTGCCCGGATGAGTCATAATCTTTTTGTTCTTGCTCTCCTTGCTAAGGGTAATGAAACCCTCCAAGCATGTAGACTTTCCTTCCATGGCAAGGCAAGACCCTTCAGAACCTGTAACGATCCCAGTTTTAAAGACGAATTTAAATTTCTAATTTAATTGAATTTTTGGGTTAAGTTATGGATTTGTTTGAATTTTTCAATTTTGATAAGATATGTATACTTATTTATTTTATAAATTGGATTTGAAACTTATTATAAATGTAATTGAATTGGATTAGAAATAAAATGTTTAAAGAAACTACTTATCAACATAGAATATAATTGTATAGAATAAAAAATGTGTTATAAATTTAATACTTAAGTTAGAAATATAATTATAAGATAAATTACAAAATATCAAGTAAACAAATAAAAGAAAATTTACATACAAATGAAAATCTAAGCACATATAAAATATAAAGTGAATACAAAGGACCCAAAGTAAATGATAACAAATGAAACATATACAATACGCAAGCAAGAAAATAAATAAAACAAAGTACATAGTTACATGCTTATACAAAGAAAAGAAAACTGTACAAACATGACAAATAGTGATGCAAGAAAAATAATAATAAAATCAGGTAAGGTGAGGCTGTAGACAAATGGGAACATATGCATTTAATACAAGCATAAACGCAATCTTCTCAGCCGAAAGAAAGAAATGTTAAAAGTCATTTCAGTTTTTAAAATAGTTCTTTAGTCAACAAAAGCAGTAAGCCTAAGTAGATAGTACCTTCCCCTATATGCAAACTAACTGTTGCTATATATTTATATCAAGTTTGTTCAGTAAGAAAATAAGCAAGGCCTGAAAAGAAAAGAAAACCAAACATCAAAAATTTATAAACTCAAACATCATTCAATCCAAAGCAAAAGCATGTTCAAACCTGGAAATCAAACAACAGAAGCCCTCTGTTCTTCATCTTCTCAAAACAGTGAGCAAACTTGACTTGAATTTATATTCTTATGTCTTGATGTTGAGATCGATCTTTGAAGTAAAATGGTGAATGTTTTTTTTTGCATGTATGAATAAATGTATGCATGTGTGTATCTAAGCAAATGGCTGTGTGTATGTTTCTCTCTGTTTTTAATTTACAGATTCAAACATCATTGGAAAGAAAAAAAGAATTTTTTTTAGCATCTTCCTATCTAATTAAATCCAAGCTATAGTTTCTAAAAGGAATATGTTTGTTACAATATAAACATCAATCAAAGAAAAATTATCAAGAGAATACATATGTAACTTTGCTCGAAACAGGATGTCAGAGGGAAAATATAAATTCAAGCTGAAATTTGATTTTTTTTAGCAAGTTTTGATCATACAAGTTAATCCGTATCTTAAAAAGGTGAATTTAGAAAATCGTTTCACGATTATTAAGCTAGTAATGATCGAGAAATTCCTAGATGAACAAAAATCACTTTTTTTCAAATTTCGGTTGATTTAATAAATTGTTGATGTTGAAATTTGTGGTGAAGTTAGTACGATGATACACGAAGTCAGGAAAAATGTTAAAAAAAAATTCGATTGTGTGGATTAAGGGAAAGAGATCGAACTAGGGTTCGACAAGCTCTTTTTACAATTGAGTTCATATGGTCATCGCGACGTCGTCGAGGGGTTTGGATCGATCGCACCAAGGAGGAAAGCTTCGTGGATGAGTAGTGTGGGCTTGGACTTGAAGGCGGGGTGACCGGAGATTGAGGTCGTTGGCACGGTGTTGATATAGGCAATTCGTTTGATTTTCCAGTTTGAGCTCGATAGCTCCTTTTTATTTCAGGGTAGATTCGGTGATACTGGGTAGTCGATGAAGTTGAGGGGGTCGTAGATGATATGTCGAAGGCCAAGGCGATGGTCAGAAGTAGCTCTGGTGGTCGTGCACGTGCACGAAGTCATCGTGTGTATCAGCGATTGGAGGTGTTAGGGAAGGAAGGGGTTTCGCTCGAGAGTTTGCTCGAGGAAAAGAGTCGTTTGCTTCGAGTTTAGATCGGGTGCTTGAGGGGATTTTCTGTTGTTTAAATTTAACTGAAGTTTAAATCTTGATTTACTTAAAAAAAAGGGAAAAGAAGAAGAAACATGGGGACAGGGAGAGGTATCGGGGAAGATAAGGAAGGAATTCGAGTGTTACTCGAGAAAATTGGTGAGATGGCTCGGGTCTTTCTTCCCATGGCTGTAAAATCATAATAGTTGTCCAAGTAAACTATTTTAAAACAAATTTAAGCGATCATTGATGTATGAAAGTTATAAATCAAGCTTTATTACCAGTTAATGAATTAAGTAAACACTTAACAAAGTTTTAGGATCTAAATAATATTTTAATCAAGTAATTAATATGAAACAAGTGTTGGAACTTAATTAACACCAAAGTTCTCAAATTTGTAATAAGTTGATTTCAAAGTTTAAATGAGATTTCTTGGAAAATGTTAATTAGGGAATAAATTAATATAAATTGATTATTTTCTGAAGGTAATTAAGAATAATTACTTTTTAATTGTAATTATTAATGAATTAAGTAATTTAATTATGGATCCATAGTTAGTTAATTAAGTAATTAATGATTAAAAAAATGGGTAATTAAGTTGATTAGTAATTAGAAATTTTACTTAATGATTAAGGGAAATCAATTTAGTAATTAAGACATAGTAATTGATTAGGGAATGATTTATTAATTAACTAATTTGAGATGAAATAAGGAATCAATTGATAATTAATGATTAATTAAACAGGGTTAAGGAATTAACTCTAAAGTAATTGATTAAATTTGAATTAATTACAATAAGAATTAAAGATAATTACTTATGGATCGTGTATGTAGGATATCTGATTTGTTGTAAAATAAATTGATATTTCTGTTTGTAATTGTGATGCTGTGAGATGTGAATTACACTATGCTGGATTATGATTGGTGATTTTATTCTGTAAGCCCTTTTCTTGTAAAACGACATTTGAATTTCGGTGCGACAGGGATTCGGATTCCAGTTGGCTATCCGAAACCCACATCGAATCGTAATGATGAATCTCTATGATTGATAAATTTATTTATGAATCTGTGAAAAAAGATAAGCGTTATTGATTATATCGCTTATCGATATTGATTAAATCTGTGATGATTGATGTTGTGCACTATTGTGTAAAATCCTTGGACCACACTCATACACACACAAATATGGATTTCACGTTGAAATCGGTTAAGTCACAGATTTTTAAATAAGTTTTGAATTCGAATTTTAAATTCAAATAGTTTTGGAAATAAATTAAGTTTAATGTGAAAAGTTTTTGAAAAGGTGTTTTAAGAATGAAAGTTATATTGAATAACTTAATAAAGATTTGAAATTTGAATAATTTGAATTCAATATCTGAAATTGAATTCTATATTTGTGATCTAAAAACGGTAAACAAGTTTATATGGGGTTTTAAAACCATTTTTAAAGTATTGTTGTGAGAATTTGAATTAACCCAAAGATTGTAACTTGTATAAATGAAATGGGGTTTTTCCAAAGTAAAACTATTGTTTCTAAATGATAAAAAGCTTTCATATGAGAAATGAATTTCAAGTTAAACAGAAAATAGTTTTCCAAGTTATGAATGAATCTTTGGAAACAGTTTTGAAAGTTATGAGATAAATCTTTGATTTAAAGATTTGAATAAATTAATTCAATTGAAACGGAAATTGTTTTGAAATCCGTAAATGAATCTTTGTGAAACTGAGTGAACTTTGTGAAATAAATCTTTTTGTTTAAAAGATTTGAAATGTTATTGGTTTAAACCATTTGAAAGAAAGTTTGGAATTATTAAGTTGTGACTTAATTGAAATCCCATATCCATATGTTTTAAATGTTGCGCTCACTATTCGGGTTAGCCGGGAAAGGACCTTTGGGTCGTATAACCCATTCTGAATATGTGATACGTCGTTATGGATAGCATTTGAAGACCGGTGGTGAAGACCGGGTATTTGCGAGAACGATAGGATAACCTATCGGTTGTCTCTGCACCGAGTAGCTAAGGTATGAAGATTCCTTAGTGATGAGAAGTTCGATCGAGATTGTGAATACCCGGATTGCAAGGACTACTTTGGAAGTGCCTTCGGTTCTGTTCGAACCCAGAACAGACTTGAATGGATTGTATGTCTGACATTACATTTTGAGATATAAAGCAGATTTCTTTCAAATACATTTCTATTGGTGGCGGAGAATTTATTCTCTTAGCATTAACACCCTTCTCTAAGACGTACGAGCTCAGAGGTTATGTAGTTGAAGGTTATCAGCGATATATTCCCAACTTGGTAATGTGGCATGCTGAGTGTCGTTGATCATTTGTTGATCAAAGCGTGGCTTTGTGGACGAGACTTCGTCGAGCCTCACAAATCGGTAATGGTCGAAACAGGAATTGTGCGGCAAGGTTTCAGGGATAGCTTCCCTAGGGTATGACCATTCCTTCTGGAAAAGGGTAGTATCATGGTATGGAGTCCAGTTACTTACTCATGTGGACGCACTATATTATTTACTTTGTGATGTTGTTGGTTAGAGAGCTCTCGTTTAAAGGTCCCAAAGGACCGGGAGTGGCATATCTGAGGTTTTGTATATTCCTCGGGATGTGGGGTAGCCGGCCTTGTTTGGCAGAGATCCAGTTGGGTTCTTGGGGCGTCCTTCCAGAGGCGTTTCCATGTGGCAATGGGAAGTTCCTTGGCCTGACCATTTGTTGGAAAATCCATTCATCCAATACGAGCCTTGTACGGTTTTAGTTGTATAACCTGCCATGGAATGTGGCGGTAACCTGTTATTGAAAATGGTAGCTATAGTAGGCATAAGTGCGGAATGTCTATGCTGGCTAAGATTTATATTATACTTTCGAAAAGTTTTTCTGCACTTTGCACTTAGAGTAATAATATCAAAGAAATTCGCGTATCAAGCATATTTGACTATCATAAGGAGAAATCTCCTCCGATTCTACGTTTGCATTGTGTGTGTGTGCGGGAGGCCTTATGGTAGTCTCATTTTTCAAAAGCATTGCAATTATAAAAATTTAAATCTTTGATTGTTTTAAAGACAAACTGTTTTTGTTTGCTCACACCAGTCCCACGACTGACCCAGATTTTATTGTTTATTTCCTAAACTCCGGGTGCTCAAATTTTTTCCACACGGGCAGTCTAGAGTTTGGTTTTTCAGATAATTAGGTTCAGCAGATCATCTGGAGCTAGTTCAGTCTTTGGATATGGACGAGACTTGCTTAGCTTGGTGCAATCTTGATGGTGGATCGAGCTAGGAGTTTAGGAGCTTTGTCTTTGGATCTTTTTGAATCAGAGTTGCAGTATTGGATATCTGTGAAGACTTATTTCATATTGTATCGTGTTCCGCTGTATTTTGTGTTGTATATTCTCTGATGTTGATGATTATCATTGTATCAAATTGATGTATTGGATATTGTATTCATGTTATATCAGTGATATCATCTTTTATTTCCGCTGTGTTATTTATCATCTAATGGTGTTGCAAGCTCCTGTGAAACGAATTTGATGTTGTTTGTCGGACATCGAGTTCGTGTCGTGACAGATTGGTATCAGAGCTGAAGGTTGAGTAAGAACTTTAGCTACAGAGTGTAACACCTTAGATGGCTCATTAGAGATAGGGTGAAGTATACCCTAGAATGAGTACAACCAGTGGAACCAAAACCCAAATTTCTTAATCTATTCTCTTTATCTTTTTTTATTCTCTAAGATATTTTGTCTGAATGCCTAAATCGGATTTCTTACTGTTTACAGACAGTAAGAATGAGTGGAAGAAGAGGATGAAATAGGAGACAGGAAAGTACTACTTTAGCTGGTCAAAACCCTGCAACGACAGATATTCCTATTCAATATCAATTGAATTTCGCTGATCTATATCGAAGTTTTTCTAGACTAGGTGGAAAGCCGTTCACTGGCAAAGAAACCGTTATCGAAGCACAAGCATGGATTCGATTGTGTGAAAAGATTTTCAAAGGATTAAAATTAGAAGATGATCAGGTGCGACTGGTAGCTTCTTGGCAACTCCAGGAAGATGCTTTAGTTTGGTGGGAAACTGTTACCATGGATGAGTCGGCAGATGAATTTACTTGGAGTCGTTTCAAGGAAGTGTTTGAGCAGCGATATATGTTGTCTGCTGGTATCTCTAGAGTGTACCAGGAGTTTATGGATTTAAAGCAAGAAAGTTTGCCATTTGAGGAATATTTAAACAAATTTATTGAATTATCTCGATTTGGTCCAGAATTGGTGAATACACCATTAAAGAAGAATGAAAAGTTTATTCGGGGAATGAACAATGAGTTTTAGGAAAGGATGACTACTCACGTCAAGGTATCTTTTTCTGAATTAATTGATATGGGCTATATATATGATACTCTGGAAAAGCAAAGATATCTGGAGGAGAATGGAGTTGCAAGTAATCTGAATTCGAGAAAAAGGAAGTTTGGCAGTAAGAAATCGAAGAAAGATAAAGGAAAGAAGAGTATACAGAAGAAAAAGAAGGATGTTACTTGTCTCAATTGCTTGGGGAAAGGTCACTACTCGGATAAATGCAAGAATTCTTGGAAGCCAGGAATGAGAGAGCCATTTATGAGGCCAGATCAGGAATCTACGGGATGCTATAAATGCGCAAGCCAGGACATAGGATCAACAATTGTCCAGCCAAGAAGCAAACTTTAGTAAAGAAAGTGTATGTAATCAGAGACGATTCTTCAACCTCAACAAGCTGATTTAGGAAAAGAAATTTTATAAGGTAAACTTCACGTTTACGATTAAATTGTTCGAATTTTGTTCGACACTAGAACTATCATTAGTTGTATTTCTCAGCAAATCGAAAATGAGTTAAATCTTGAATCTGAAATCGTAATCGAATCTATTTCTATCTATTTTATTGGGTTTCGATATAAATCTATGAACGGTTAGTTATCCCTTCGAACTAACCAATACCCATGTATACTTCGTAGATCAGGTAACCCAATTATTACATAATTGATTGAGTTTGTTCTCATATCTATTGTTGATATCCTAATTTGGTAAGCCAAATGCAGAATAAATATGCAGTTTGATTTGTAAACATATTTCTCTATCTTCCATCTATCTTTGTTATCTCTCTCTGGCGAATTTCAAGGACGAAATTCCTTTTAAGGGGGGAAGTCTGTAACCATCCCAGTTTTAAAGACGAATTTAAATTTCTACTTTAATTGAATTTTTGGGTTAAATTATGGATTTGTTTGAATTTTTAAATTTTGATAAGATATGTATACTTATTTATTTTATAAATTGGATTTGAAACTTATTATAAATGTAATTCAATTGGATTAGAAATAAAATGTTTAAAGAAACTACTTATCAACATAGAATATAAGTGTATAGAATAAAATATGTGTTATAAATTTAATACTTAAGTTAGAAATATAATTATAAGATGAATTACAAAATATCAAGTAAACAAATAAAAGAAAATTTACATACAAATGAAAATCTAAGCACATATAAAATATAAAGTGAATACAAAGGACCCAAAGTAAATGATAACAAATGAAACATATACAATAGGCAAGCAAGAAAATAAATAAAACAAAGTACATAGTTACATGCTTATACAAAGCAAAGAAAACTGTACAAACATGACAAATAGTGATGCAAGAAAAAAAATCAGGTAAGGTAAGGCTGTAGACAAATAGGAACATATGCATTTAATACAAGCATAAATGCAATCTTCTCAGCCGAAAGAAAGAAATGTTAAAAGTCATTTCAGTTTTTAAAGTAGTTCTTTAGTCAACAAAAGAAGTAAGCCTAAGTAGATAGTACCTTCCCCTATATGCAAACTAACTGTTGCTATATAGTTATATCAAGTTTGTTCAGTAAGAAAATAAGCAAGGCCTGAAAAGAAAAGAAAACCAAACATCAAAAATTTATAAACTCAAACATCATTCAATCCAAAGCAAAAGCATGTTCAAACCTGGAAATCAAACAATAGAAGCCCTCTGTTCTTCATCTTCTCAAAACAGCGAGCAAACTTGACTTGAATTTATATTCTTATGTCTTGATGTTGAGATCGATCTTTGAAGTAAAATGGTGAATGTTTCTTTTTGCATGTATGAATAAATGTATGCATGTGTGTATCTAAGCAAATGGCTGTGTGTATGTTTCTCTCTGTTTTTAATTTACAGATTCAAACCTCACTGGAAAGAAAAAAAGAACTTTTTTTAGCATCTTCCTATCTAATTAAATCCAAGCTATAGTTTCTAAAAAGAATATGTTTGTAACAATATAAACATCAATGAAAGAAAAATTATCAAGAGAATACATATGTAACTTTGCTCAAAACTAGATGTCAGAGGGAAAATATAAATTCAAGCTGAAATTTGATTTTTTTTTTAGCAAGTTTTGATCATACAGGTTAATTCGTATCTTAAAAAGGTGAATTTAGAAAATCGTTTCACGATTATTAAGCTAGTAATGATCGAGAAATTCCTAGATGAACAAAAATCACTTTTTTTTCAAATTTCGGTTGATTTAATAAATTGTTGATGTTGAAATTTGTGGTGAAGTTAGTATGATGATACACGAAGTCAGGAAGAATGTTAAAAAAAATTCGATTGTGTGGATTAAAGGGAAGAGATCGAACTAGGGTTCGACAAGCTCTTTTTTTCGATTGAGTTCATGTGGTCATCGCGACGTCGTCGAGGGGTTTGGATCGATCGCACCAAGGGGGAAAGCTTCATGGATGAGTGGTGTGGGCTTAGACTTGAAGGCGGGGTGACGGAGATTGAGGTCGTTGGAACGGTGTTGATATAGGTAATTCGTTTGATTTTCCAGTTTGAGTTCGATAGCTCCTTTTTATTTCAGGGTAGATTCGGTGATACTGGGTAGTCGATGGAGTTGAGGGGGTCGTAGATGATATGTCGAAGGCCAAGGCGATGGTCAGAAGTAGCTTTGGCGGTCGTGCACGTGCACGAAGTCATCGTGTGTATCAGCGATTAGAGGTGTTGGGGAAGGAAGGGGTTTCGCTCGAGAGTTTGCTCGAGGAAGAGAGTCGTTTGCTTTGAGTTTAGATCAGGTGCTTGAGGGGATTTTCTGTTGTTTAAATTTAACTGAAGTTTAAATCTTGATTTACTTAAAAAAAAGGGAAAAGAAGAAGAAACATGGGGACAGGGAGAGGTCTCGGGGAAGATAAGGAAGGAATTCAAGTGTTACTCGAGAAAATTGGGGAGATGGCTCGGGTCTTTCTTCCCATGGCTGTAAAATCATAATAGTAGACCAAGTAAACTATTTTAAAACAAATTTAAGCGATCATTGATGTATGACAGTTATAAATCAAGCTTTATTACCAGTTAATGAATTAAGTAAACACTTAACAAAGTTTTGGGATCTAAATAATATTTTAATCAAGTAATTAATATGAAACAAGTGTTGGAATTTAATTAACCCCAAAGTTCTCAAATTTGTAATAAGTTGATTTCAAAGTTTAAATGAGATTTCTTGGAAAATGTTAATTAGTGAATAAATTAATATAAATTGATTATTTTCTGAAGGTAATTAAGAATAATTACTTTTTAATTGTAATTAGTAATGAATTAAGTAATTTAATTATGGATCCATAGTTAGTTAATTAAGTAACTAATGAATAAAAAAAATGGGTAATTAAGTTGATTAGTAATTAGAAATTTTACTTAATGATTAAGGGAAATCAATTTAGTAATTAAGACCTGGCAATTGATTAGGGAATGATTTATTAATTAACTAATTTGAGATGAAATAAGGAATCAATTGATAATTAATGATTAATTAAACAGGGTTAAGGAATTAACTCTCAAATAATTGATTAAATTTGAATTAATTACAATAAGAATTAAAGATAATTACTTATGGATCGTGTATGTAGGATATCTGATTTGTTGTAAAATAAATTGATATTTCTGTTTGTAATTGTGATGATGTGAGATGTGAATTACTCTATGCTGGATTATGATTGGTGATTTTATTCTGTAAACCCTTTTCCTGTAAAACAACATTTGAATTTCGATGCGACAGCGATTCGGATTCTAGTTGGCTATTGAAACCCACATCGAATCGTAATGATGAATCTCTGTGATTGATAAATTTATTTATGAATCTATGAATAAAGATAAGCATTATTGATTATATCGCTTATTGATATTGATTAAATCTGTGATGATTGATGTTGTGCACTATTGTGTAAAATCCTTGGACCACACTCATACACACACAAATATGGATTTCACGTGGAAATCGGTTAAGTCACAGATTTTTAAATAAGTTTTGAATTCGAATTTTTAAATTCAAATAGTTTTGGAAATAAATTAAGTTTAATGTAAAAAGCTTTTGAAAAGGTGTTTTAAGAATGAAAGTTATTTTGAATAACTTAATAAAGATTTGAAATTTGAATCATTTGAATTTAATATCTGAAATTGAATTCTATATTTATGATCTAAAAACGGTATACAAGTTTATATGGGGTTTTAAAACCATTTTTAAAGTATTGTTGTGAGAATTTGAATTAACCCAAAGATTGTAACTTGCATAAATGAAATGGGATTTTTCCAAAATAAAACTATTGTTTCTAAATGATAAAAAGCTTTCATATTAGAAATGAATTTCAAGTTAAACAGAAAATAATTTTCCAAGTTATGAATGAATCTTTGGAAATAGTTTTGAAAGTTATGAGATAAATCTTTGATTTAAAGATTTAAATAAATTAATTCAATTGAAACGGAAATTGTTTTGAAATCCGTAAATGTATCTTTGTGAAACTGAGTGAACTTTGTGAAATAAATCTTTTTGTTTAAAAGATTTGAAATGGTAATTGGTTTAAACCATTTGAAAGAAAGTTTGGAATTATTAAGTTGTGACTTAATTGAAATCCCATATCCATATGTTTTAAATGTTGCGCTCACTATTCGGGTTAGCCGGGGAAGGACCTTTGGGTCGTATAACCCATTCCGAATATGTGATACGTCGTTATGGATAGCATCTGAAGACCGGTGGTGAAGGCCAGGTATCTGCGAGAACGATAGGATAACCTATCGATTGTCTCTGCATCGAGTAGCTAAGGTATAGAGATTCCCTAAGTGATGGGAAGTTCGATTGGGATTGTGAATACCCGGATTGCAAGGACTTCTTTGGAAGTACCTTCGGTTCTGTTCGTACCCAGAACAGACTTGAATGGATTGTATGTCTGACATTACATTTTGAGATATAAAGTAGATTTCTTTCAAATACATTTCTGTTGGTGGCGGAGAATTTATTCTCTTAGCATTAACACCCTTCTCTGAGACGTACGAGCTCAGAGTTTATGTAGTTGAAGGATATCAGCAATATATTCCCAACTTGGTAATGTGGCATGCTGAGTGTTGCTTATCATTTGTTGATCAAAGCGTGACTTTTGTAAAAAGCGTAGCTTTGCGGACGAGACTTCGTCGAGCCTCACAAACCGGTAATGGTCGAAACATGAATTGTGTGGCAAGGTTTCAGGGGTAGCTTCCCTAGGGTATGACCATTCCTTCTGGAAAAGGGTAGTATCGTGGTATGGAGTCCAGATACTTACTCATGTGGACACACTATCTTATTTACTGTGTGATGTTGTTGGTAGAGAGCTCTCGTTTAAAGGTCCCGAAGGACCGGGAGTGGCATATATGAGGTTTTGTATATTCCCCAGGAAGGGGTATAGCCGGCCTTGTTTGGTAGAGATCCAGTTGGGTTCTCGGGGCGTCCTTCCAGAGGCGTTTCCATGTGGCAATGGGAAGTTCCTTGGCCTGACCATTTGTTGGAAAATCCATTCATCCAATACGAGCCTTGTACGGTTTTAGTTGTATAACCTGCCATGGAATGTAGCGGTAACCTCCTATTGAACATGGTAGCTATAGTAGGCATAAGTGCGGAATGTCTATGCTGGCTAAGATTTATATTATACTTTTGAAAAGTTTTTCTGCACTTTGCACTTATAGTAATAATATCAAAGAAATTCGCGTATCAAGCATATTTGACTATCATAAGGAGAAACCTCCTCCGATTCTGCGTTTGCATTGTGTGTGTGTGCAGGAGGCCTTATGGTAGTCTCATTTTTCAAAAGCATTGCGATTATAAAAATTTAAATCTTTGATCGTTTTAAAGACAAACTATTTTTGTTTGCTCACACCAGTCCCACGACTGACCCAGAGTTTATTGTTTATTTCCTAAACTTTGGGTGCTCAAAATTTTTCCACACGGGCAGTCTAGAGTTTGGTTTTTCAGGTAATTAGGTTCAGTAGATCATCTGGAGCTAGTTCAGTCTTTGGATATGGACGAGACTTGCTTAGCTTGGTGCAATCTTGATGGTGGATCGAGCTAGGAGTTTAGGAGCTTTGTCTTTGGAGCTTTTTGAATCAGAGTTGCAGTATTGGATATCTATGAAGACTTATTTCATATTGTATCATGTTCCGCTGTATTTTGTGTTGTATATTCTCTGATGTTGATGATTATCATTGTATCAAATTGATGTATCGGATATTGTATTCATGTTATATCATCTTTTATTTCCGCTGTGTTATTTATCATTTAATGGTGTTGCAAGCTCCCGCGATACGAATTTGATGTTGTTTGTTGGACATCGAGTTCGGGTCGTGACAGAACCTCCTATAGCAGCGTCTCTATCCTTTGAAATCCGTAGCTTGATTGTAGTCGGAGTCTTGCGCTTTGCTTCCTCCTTCTCCTTCTTTTCCCACAGCCCCTTCTTTTCCTTCTTAAGTCTCCCTGCCATCATCTCCTTGTCCGTTGGGTCTGACTCACTGGTCACTACCACCTCTTCTTCTAGAGAAACTGAGACATCCTCCAGGTTCTGTGGTTTCGTTATTTGCTCAAAATCGGGCCCTTGCTTAGAGATTGAGACATAAATTGTGCCCGTAGCCATTGCGAAGATATCGGTGGAAGCGGTAAAGATGGCAGAGGCCCCAACCCTATGTAACAAAAGGAGAAGGTAGGTGAGATGGTTGACCTACAAGTTGGGAAATGCATTTGCATAGTTTAGTAAAGGACTCTGGAGTGAACTAGAGCTTTTGGAATACTAAAGAAACAAAGGAAATACCCGAACTGGAAGTTTGCTCATGAAATTAAACTTCGAAATCCCTTGCTCCAGTCCCCATTTCAGTGGGTCGCTTGATAGTTGGAGGAAAATATGGTTCACCCAAAGCTTTGGAAGATGGATGCATTTAGGCAACTTCAAAACTAACAGCTGTGGATGTCTAAATGGCTGTTTCTTGTCTATGAGATTTAGGAATAGATATTTCACCCTGACTCGAAGAGTTTAAGCCAGCAAGAGCTTTAGCAGCATCATCAGCGGCGTCCTTCCTTCTCTCTTCTCATAGAATCTCCCTACCAGCTGCTGGGAAGTCCATGTCCTCAAAATTGAGATAAGCCACCGTTAACTCCTCTTTAGATTGCATATCTCCCCCTCGCTCTAATCTAACTAATACTTATTCCCAAACCATAGTAAAAGTCTAGGGATAATTGTTCGTAACATTGCAAGTATAGAGATGTAACAAGTTGAGTGAATTCGACAGCTTGCTTAATAATGGTGGTAACTTATTCAGCAATAATTTGGTCCCAGGCCTTGACAACTTGCTCTCATTCAGTGACTTGCTCTTTCAACTTTTCGGACTCCCTATGAGCTTATTTAAGCTGATCATTAATCAAGATAAGTTCTCTATCGTGATCCTGGCTTGCTTCAACTAGAAGCTTATCACTAGTGGTTTCCCCTTTTCAGGCTACATCTCTCTCAATCTTCAACCAAGCCATCTTATTGTCGCGATCCTTAATTACACTATCGTGAGTAACCCTTTCTACCTTGAACGAAAGAATCTCCTGGTAGTTAATATAGTTAACATCCGAAAGAGCTCATACAAGACTTTGCCACTTGAACCCAACCTCCAAATCCTTGCGAACCGCCTCGAGATTCCAAAGAGAAGTAGTTCTGTTTGTAGGCTTTATATTCTTATCAAACGTGAGCCCATACAAGAAGAGATGTGGGAAAGTAGCTTGAAGCTAGGGCGGACATAGAAGAAGTGTGAACTTCCTGCCCCGGCCAGAAGAAGTAGTAAAAGCTGCAGTAGTTATAGCCTGAGAGGATGGAATTGCCTACATCACGGTAGTTTGAGCTTTGGTGTGGGGAGGAGCACTTAATAGCGAAGTCCTATGGCAATCATGAGAATCCCTATGTCCCTTGGGCATATCGCCAAGGGAATAACCTTTATGATACCTTTTTCTCTTCTCTCCCATCACTCGCTCTCTCTCAAAGTGGCAGGCCTCATCATCTTTTCTCTTACTTCTCTCCTCGTCGGTTTTGTGATAAGAGAGTTGGCTTAGGTTTGAATTTGATCCTTGTAAGAGCTAGTATTTTTATGCATTTAATGGTATAGTCCATGACCCATGGAACCTAAACAAAAAAATATAAAGTTAACTCTCGAATTCTAAAACCTAACTCGGTGCGAAAATGTGCGTCCGTGATCCTAAAGTGGAGTGTGTAATGTCGATGTCCTCCCTATATAATCTACAAACTATATCGACATGGTTTCATAGTTGGAATCCTGCCATCTTTGCTTATAAAGGCACTACAAGATATGTCGATATGCGAGCTAATCTCGCCTATCATTTCACTTATTGAGAAATTCCCGAATTCATTCATTTGAATGGAGATGTCTGTTAGAAAATTAGAGAACAACGTATCTGCAACAAGGGTTTTAGCAGCTTGACCCTAAGTTAATTAAGGAATTTCGATGGAAAGTAGTTCTTGAGAAGAAATGTAAGCTCAGGACTCAACTCCTCGGTGGTAGAAGTTCCAAAGAAAGTAAGGGAGATTAGGACCCGTTGCTGGTGACTCATCGTACGATTCCTCCCTTTCCTCGCTATTATGGTAATCTATGTCATTGCCATCAAATTAATTATCCTCTTCAATGATGGTCAGCTCTTTTCTTGACCTCCTTACAAGTCCCACGCCCTTTTTCGAGATCGAGTCATTCTACCACTATCACCTTCATGACCGGGGGCATCACCTTTTATGTGTTCATCAACTGTTTCTAAATGGACCATTCCTCATCATCTTTCACAAGATCGTCAGCCTCTATATCGATAGCCTCTTCCTTATGATCATCATCTTAGGCACCTTCTTCTTCCTCCCCTTGAAAGTTCTTGTCAATGCTATGAGACAGGGCATTAGCATGGGTGCTCGATCTGGAGCTTCTCTTTGTCGAAGCTTCAGTGCCGGCTACTCTTCCAAGCAAGAGTAGTCCATACTCTAGTAAGTTTCATTCATCAAAAGGAACTTGATAGAGCATTGGCTTGCTCTAATGGCTTTTAAATCCTCAAGAATTTTGCGTTCTCCAGTCTCTTGTCCCGCTTTGGAATACATGGGAGGGATACGTGTTAAGTTTGAAACTTAGACTCCAATATAGGAGAGATCGGTGGAAAGAAGCTTACTTCCGTTCAACCGGAGACGATTGAATCCTTCTAGGTATCGAACAAAAAAGTATTCATTCTTAAAGTGAGAACATTTATTGCAAAGCTTCTAATTAACTTTGCACCTCGTCCATGCTTCTATTATCACAAAGGACGGGTAGTCCTTCCTCCTCTTTAATTTGAGAAGATGGTGAGTTCACTGAACCGTGGAGGCCGATCGAATATCCGCATGAAGACAACATGTAGCGAGTTTAGTAAGGCATGCCCATTTGGATGAAACTAGAATGGAGTAAGTCTGACCTCTTGCAGGAATCTCATTAAGAATGGATTGAAAGGAGGGACGGAGCCATCGAGGCACATGTAGTGACTACATGTTTTAAAGCCCGATGGGGGGTTGTGAGCAAATTCAATTACTGCCAGCAAGCGAACATCGTCATATGAAATGCCATATTGAAGGCAGATGTTCTGAAGCTTCTTGGCTGTCAAAGTAGTGGGCGCCCGCTCCATGCGGATTGTTTATAACAAACCATGAAGGCAATGGACGCAGAATAGGGTCGATCAATACTATCTGGCCTGTAGATTTGGAGGTCATAGGTTGGTTGGTTTTCAACTAGAATGGATGGTAAAATAAGAGCTGTAATGGATGCACCCTCAGAAGGTGTAGATAATTCTTCACCAAGCTTGAGGCGATATGATCGACGAGTCATTCTAAATAATAGAACTTACGTTCGACACAGTCAGGTAAGTTTAACTTGGAATAAAAAACCCTGTGCTGCCAACAACTAGAATCCAAAAGAAATCAACATGTATTGTGTAATATCCCGGAATTTTTAGCAATATCAATTTAATTTGATATTGTTAAAAATTCCGGGATATTACATATTGACTGATTGGATCCTTTGTGTTGATTGAGGTAGATGTGGTGCATTATCTACATGGAATGAGTCCAGTGTCTCGAACACTGCGAACGAACCATTCTATGTAGATAGCTCACTCGCTTTCGAAAAACAAGTTGCATCGCGTCTTACAATTTTCTTTCTATATTTACCCAATATCGATCAACAATCGATAACGGATCTGTTATACAGAGCGACATGGAAAGTATTTTCTTTTTAGGATCATTGGAAGTCTAGGAATGGAAAAGTAAACACAATGGAGTCTATCCTATGATCAGAGCTTGGCCACTTTCATAGACAGGACAATCAAAACCAGACAATCAAACTTTTCATCCAAATTATATGCATTCAATCTAAGCAAACCCTAAAGTTCATTCCTAATTGCTTGCACTATGATTTTTCCACTACCAAATCAAGACCTGTCATGATCCCAGACTCCTCAACTATCATCACCTTGAAATCCACTACCACCCATCTTACAGTCGACTCAAGCTTGAATTCGACGTCTATGGTTTCCAAATGAATTCAGACCCGAGAAATTTGGATGGCAATCATGGATATGGCATTGTGTTAGGTGATGGCGAGTTGCTTGGAGAAGCGAAGTAAGGTGATGACGACGCGAAGGAAGATCGATGGTGACAGCCGAAGAAGGATGAAGAAAATTTGGCACTTAAAAACTTGGCAAGAGACTTGAGAAATTCGACACTGAGATGGAAGAAATGAAACATAAGGAGATATGCCCACAAAGGTCAACATATAAAAAACTTTTGAAAATTTTCTTAAGTCAATATGTCAGTATTGGCATAAGAGGTCAGTGCCGACATGCTGTGCTTCATCCAATATTTTCTAAACTCTTCATGGCGAACCAATCTAAACAATAGAGGATGCCTATAAGCTCTAGATTGTAAGTTATATCGTCAACATTAGAAAGAGAAGTTCTGGTCTAGATTAGAGCTGACAGCGAATATGATTGATCAATTGAAACTAGCTAAAGCAATGTATTGAGGCGACACTCAAATAATCAGTTGGAATTCATCAGATACTATTCCAAGACTTGTCTCATTTCAGAGCACACTTTGATTTCAACGTGAGCATACTCTAGTGGCAAATGTTAACTGGGTTTTTAAACAAGTAGAAATCAATAGAAGCTAGAACATCAAAATGAAGATGAAACGACTTGAAATCTTGGATGAAAATCAAGATAGAGTAGAGAGGCACTATAGAGAATTTTCAAACAAAACAGAGCGAACACCAGGTCGGTATTGACCTCTAAAAGTCGGTGGAGACTTCTCATACCTTCATGTTTCTCACTCAAACTTTGCATCGGTCTTTTTTTTTCCTATTTTATGCACGCCCAAGAGATATCAAAGGACTCTGAACAACTAATTACCAAGATTGAAGAGATAGCAGTTAGAATAGTAGAACAAGCCAAGTAATGCAGGAACTATCATCAACATCAATCATCTATCCACTATGACAACATGGGACACATTAAACTAGAGTGGGATGAAGGATGCAAAAGAAACCGAACCAGTTGGAGTTAAGCACAGATGTTGGTGCCAACATGAGAGGTCAGTACCAACATGTCACATCAACTCATTATCCTCACAACTTCTTACACTCTTGGATCGGCTTCTGGACTTTGCTCAAACTCTCATTCTGGCCTAATACGACCGCTACTACTTTAAATGCAAACCATGGAGCAACCAAACAGGATATGGTTTTTGCTATCACTGCACGGAAGCTCTGTCTCTTCCTTACCTTCTTCTTCTACACAATAATCACCAAGGCATCATCTTTTGGCAATTCTAGGACTTAGAATCGGTCTAACCCCTGTACTTGTGACTTATTCTCTCTTAAACCCTCTGTAATCTCAATCAAATCCATAAGCAATTTGGCTATAAAGTGGACATATGCCAAAGATTGCCACACCACTATAAAACCTTGTGTCTCTCTTTCTTGTTGTTGTTTATTTTCTTGTTACTATTATCTGCTAGATCTTGGTCTCATGGGTTTCCTATAATCTATTCTTGGGTGTTGATCCATTTTTGGAGTTAATAATTCCCCGTCATTTTGATTGATAATCTAAATATTTGATATTTCTATCAAAACATTTGTTCAATTTTGATGCTTTTCTGAATTATACTTTCATATTCGTTCTCGAATCGTATCTTAGAACTCACAAACTCATTATCGCTCATGTTGACTTTAAGATGCTTTGGTTATTACATGTAAACAATTAACCCTAAATCATTAGAATTTTTCCATTTCAACACATACATACCAAAACATAAAGTCAATTTACGTGATAACTTTGCGAGTGAAATCCGCACTTACTTGAGCATATTGAACGTTGAACCTGTTGAGTTAATTTCAATAATTGAAATTTAAGGTATTATTCTTATCAATGTAGCTCATTATATTCAAACTATGTTTGTCTCTCTTAAAGACACTTTTGTGGTCAATGGATCATATCCGTTGGGTACAACTTTCAAAATAATATTTTGATAATGTACTTGAAATCAATTTCAGAGTTGCGCATCTACCATATCGTAGAGTCAATACTCTTAATGCTTTATTCGACTAGCAAGGATTATGTATTCACAACATTGATAAGAAACTCACAGTTTCTTTTCAATGTACAAGACTACTTATTAGACATTCTAATGTGTTGTGTTCAATCTGGTTTGGTTAATTTCATCCCATTAATTGCAATCATTTTTATCCTTAGATCATATCCAAATCCATTTTATACCGATGATTTCATAAAAATTCCTTCGCTATGAAGCTGATATTCCTTAAAACAACAGTTGTTTCTCAATAAAATGGAAAGAATATTCCTCAACATTTTTTGAATTGCTTTATATAAAACCGCTTTTGCATTAGTTTACAATTTATTTTTTAACAATATAAATTAGTCATCTAATGACTACAGTTCTTAAAATTCTCAAGGGATGATTCATAAAAGATCCTTTACATACAATTATTACATGCAATTTTTCAATTCGCACAACTAGCCAACTCCTTGGCCTATGATATGTAGGGGTTTCTTATAAACCTATATCTTATATGGTCTATAAACTATTCATTGGATGATAATAATTTTAATCTTGTGTACTACTCTTACGTAAACACCTTATAAAAAGCATTTATCTCAACTTTACTCATCATTACTCATGCTTTTTCCAACAAAGTTCGATTACTTCTTATCAATACATCATTATGTATTATAGGGAGGATTTACCTTTAGGATTGAATCTTTATTCATTTTTAAGTACATTCAGAACTCTTTCCAATATACTCACCTATTCGATCAAATCGAATCATTTTATTTTATTATATATTGTTTTATTTACTTTCATTTTATATTCTATGATCTTATCATAGACATACTACATGTGTGTCAAATATACATGTCCATGTTGGCGATAAATCATCAATGAATATAACCAAGTACGTGGAATTGATTTGGTATTAATAGACTTTCGATTGCATACATCTATATCTATAAATTCGAAGAGTTCACCAATTCTTATGATGCTCCCACTAATTGGGTGCATAGCTCTTCAATTATTTGAGATATAATTAACCAGTGTCATATGATTCATAATCATCATATAATAAAAATTATTTCTCAAAACAATGACTTAATATACGGTTCCAAAATAATTGCAAGTAATTTTATATGCTTCTGTATTTCCAATATGTCACTTTTGTTATGATCACAAATACCACATTACAGTTTTGTTTCATAATGAATATACATAATACTCACATTGAAATATAACTATGTCTAGATTTCAGTCGGCACAAAAATAGTCATTATTTCATTAATAATGTTCGGTATGTTTTACGAAAATAATTTTCGTAATATTATGTAATCAACAAGTGTTATATGGGATTCTCCTACTATTTCCACCATTCCTATAACATCGTACTGAATTCAAAGGTCTGTTATTCCCTTAATATAGATTATTTATTTCATATATTATAGCTACTTTATAGTGGAGAGTTCTTTGATCAAATATCTTGAACTTAAAGAAATAAATCTCATAGAAAATAATTTTCTATATGAAAATACGTTTCAAAATAGAAATAGTATTTCTTATTCCAACGTTAAGTATCGATCATTATTACCACAATTCTCCTTTTTGACGTTTCTTTATGAAGTAGAAGTTGCCATTCACTCTCTTTATCCCAGCTGTACCTTAAATCACATTTACTCTTATACATTCGTTTTCCTTTCTATATGGTCAAAACATTCGAAAGATAACTCTTGCTACAATATCATAATGAACTCTTTACAAAAATACATTCAATTATCCTTGACATTTAAGGACACCAAATATATTGCACTTGATGCAAACGGATCAAAGTGACGTTTCATTGATCAAGTTCTTAGATTTATACTGTGTTTTTGGCCTTATGTTACAATTACCGCAATACGATCTTTTATGTAATAAATAAAATTGAACACTCTCTCATAGTACTATTTATTAGCTTATTTTGAATAAACTATATTTATTGAAGTATCATACATTACAAATTGTGATCGTTCACCATATAACATCTATAGTATATAGATCAAAGATCCATATCCTTGTATTTTTTTGTAGAGTTTGAAATTTATAGAATGCAATACACGGTCTCAACCAAATAAACACGTAAGTGACCATATTACAAACGTGTTAAGTATTTATAAAAATTAGGCACTTGCATGGGTATAGAAAACATTAACATGCAACAGGCATTTAATAGCGAGTATTATATAACCACTTCTCAATTTTTAATTCAGTTAATATGTATATATTAATCGATAAACGTTTTATCAATTATATTGAATGCACAACTTTATCATTATAGATTATTATAACAATATTTACATATGTTCTTACAATATTAGAAATGTTAAATGTTATTATTTCATTTTTCTAATAAGGCCCATCCAGTCTTTCATGTTTAATCAAACCCTAAATGAAACATAGAAGAGTTTCAACCTCACTAGTGGGTGTTAGGACTCATATGCCTTGGGATTCCGACCTTGAGAAAAGCTTAACAAATCATAGGCTTACAAATGATGGATAACTCTTTATCAATCGTATCACATAAAACACCTAACCTTTGGCTCCTTGTCCTAATCTCGCCTTTACCTTAAGGAAAGCCCAAGAAGTAAAGTGGTACTATTCACCCCGGACATACATTTCGCGATGGCCTAAGTAATGTGCATGTACCTTGAGGAAAGCTCAACAAATACGTGTAGTTATCTTACCTAGTGTATTCAGTATATTAATAGTACTATACATATATCCCAAACTCGAGGAAAGGTTAACAACTGAGGAGTATGCAAGCAATCTATTAATATATAAATGATAGAGGAAAACATTATATAGAAGATTCATAATCTTCAATATATTATATTAAGTAATATCGACTTATGGAATAATGTATTTCTTATGAAATACTCTCGTGACTCAAGTGCCACACATATTATAAATCACGGTATACATACATTTACGCATGTATTTACTCCTTAAGTCTATTTGGGTTTCTTTAATCTTCCAATTTTAGTTTATACATTCATGTCATATAAGTTTTATTATTATATAAATTTTATATTTCATATCAGTTATATAACAGTCTTGTGTATTATATTATATTAGATAAATATTATTTAACTAATTTTAATTATTCACCTCTTTAATTAATTTTGAATCAGTATTCCAATACAAGTTTTAAATTGGACATATCTACTATAACCTTTATAGTGTATGCTATAACCTTTATAGTGTAACATATATATCTTTTATATATATATATATGTATGTATGTATGTATATAAATGTGTTTATTTGGCTAACCTTTAATTAATTTATTTAATTAAACACTTTCAACTAAATTATATTGATTTTGAAAATTTATCTTATATACATACATGTATACTTATGTTATCTTAAACACTTTAAAATAACATAACATATATCAACATATATAACGATATATAATACATGCATACAAGCATTAATTAATCGACACATTTAATTAATTTATTTTATTAATCTTATTAATAAATTTTAAATTTCAAAGTTAATATTTAAATAGTTTCAAACATTTTGAACTTTTCATTACATTTTCAAACATTTTGAAAATTTATGTTATATTATAACCTTTTACAATAAACATGTTTTCATTTTAAATTTAACTAATAAATTTAAAATCTTGCCTTAATTTTCAAAAATATTTTGAAAATTAGCCCAAAGCCCAATTTGAATTGGGCCTTTTCTATTAAGGGTAACCTTTGGGCTCACTTAACCTTTCAGGCCAGCCAGATAACCAAGTAAGACATTTTACTTTATTACCTAATTACAATCCTAGACATCACCTTTCAAGATACTATACTAAGTGCGAAAGCTTAATTAGTTATGCATAACATGACTATTTTAGACTGCATAAGCTAGTGGGTTCTGATACCATTGTTGAAACTGGGCCAGCCCGTAATGGAAGAAATGAGTGAATTTCAAAATTTTTACCATTTTGAATCTATGTTAGGCCTATGAACTATAAATCCATTTAAATCTTATTAAATTTCCCTTTAAATAAAATCTTCTTTTATTTGATTGGTTTGAAAAGATTAGAATTTTCATATAAATTAGAATATATCAAATATACTCTTATATATGCATTTATGTGTAATTGTTACTTGTTAAATTTTGGTTTGAGAAGGAAACCATTCCTTTCCTTCTTAAGTTATTCAATTAATGTGAAGATGCATGGTTTAATTAGAAAGAATTTTTTTCATTTCTTTCCCTCTAGTTAAATTGAATAATTAATCAATTACATTAAACACCAAAATACACTTAGAAAATGATGAGAATATATCTAAATATACTCTAAAGTAAATGGTGTAAGTGAAACATACCAAATAATGTACAAAGATAATGTTTCCTTCATATGCATCTTTACTGTCCATAGTATTATTTATAAAAAAAATACAAACATACACACACATGTACGCATTTATATAGAATAGACTTATGCATGTAAATGTGTTAAAATTAAATTTCACTGTTTTATAAGTTTAAAATTAAAGAAAACAATTTTGAACCTATTTTCGAAACTAAAAGGGTTTAAGATTAAAAATAATGATTTTACATAAAAGTCCGTCTTACAAATATTAAGTCAAATTACCATACATAAGCCACACACATACACATATGTATACATATATACATATACGTACAAATCATTGTAAATAATGTTTTAAACTTAATACAGCATATATATTAAAATTTATAATTTAGTATATGCTTTAGTATAAAGTCGAAAATTAAAGTCTAACTTTAATTAAAAAGGAAATCTAAGGGTATTGTGATATTTTGCAATAAAGTCTAGTTATGTTTATAAAGAAACCCTTTCTCTTCCTTCCTTAAAACTTTCCCCATTCAATTCCTCTTTAATTGTCAATCAAACCCTCCCTCTCTTTTACATGCATGACTAACCATAGATGGTGCCACATGTGCCCTCAAAATTGTCCAAAATCCCATCAGCATCGATCCCATTTAAATCCAATTCAAATGTGCACGCCTTTATAACTTTTATATACGCACTTTATTAAATGCTAATGTTATTGAAATAAATTCAAATAAATTTTTAATAATTAATATAATTTTTACAAATATTAATTAATTTAATTTATTTATAGCCCCTCATTTATTTAGTTTATTCCGTTTAAATAAAATTTAAACACTCTAAAGATATCGTATATCAATATGCATGTTTATGACTTTTATATACACACTTTACTAAACACTAATGGCCTTCGAAAAAATTAAATAAACTTTAGTAAATAATATTTCAAAAATATTAATTAATTACAACAATTAAAATTAATTAAATCATATGGTTCATTCGGAGCATTCAACATTTCGGTTATGCGAATCAAATGTGCAAATTTAGTCAGCGAATAATATCAAACTATTCGAATATCAACATTCACATGTCACTTAGTAGGTGGTGTGATATTTTTGCTGAATTTATTGCTTACACATCTTTTGGCAAAATCCAATTTTACTTATTATAAGCGGTACCTGATAGTGGCAATTATTTACACAAATTCTCTTCGTCAACTATATCACATAAGGACTTATGGAATTTGGTAATGGTCAAAATTCCAGTATCGTTCACATTCAACTTTATAGTCCAAACACAAAATCATTGATTCAATAATAACAAGTATCATTTACCGAAGTACTCTAGCCAAAGACCACGACTTTAAGTTGACATCAATTGACCGCGATACTAACCTCATAAAACCGAGGAGATGAATTTTCTCTTGAATAGTGTTTCACTTCCGATGCTTCCACTAGACCCAGCTATAGACCTTCGATGAACGTTGTGCCACTATTTAGCTATAATCAAAGCAGAGATTCCATATTGAAGATCAATAGTATACTCAAGTCGAGAGAACTGTGTAAATTAGTCACATCGATATTTTCTTCTTGACCTTAGTTATATTAACCAACAGAAAACTATCGAGTGCGTCATTCCGTAGTTATCCAATAACTGTCAGTATGTAACCCCTTGGTGCCTCCAGCAATCATAAGTAATACATATCCCAGCATTTGGAGAATGTTACGTACTCCAGGCTCAATGGATATGTCGATATCAAGTCTTGATATATCTTGATTAGGAATATTTAAAATGGTATATTTATTTTCATTGTGATAAATTATTCACGGTTACAACACTTTGTAGCTACTATCACAAGCATACCATTTATGGATTTTCTATCAAAAAATACTTTTAATTAAATTAATTAATTAATACAACACATTATATCAAGTATATAATAGAAAGAAAATACCTTTTCGTTTGAACAAGGTTGGTTATCAAGTTAGATATATGTAACAAATTACATAATTGCCTCTAGGGCATACCCCTAACTCTATCTGGTAAGAGACATGAAAAGCTTTGGCACACCCGCCATCTTCTGAGGTAAGTTGACTCAATATGATAGCTTCCAGGTTCTCTCGACTATCAAAAAAACCTACGAATCTTGGTGCCAACTTTCCCTTTCTACCGAATCGAACTACGTTCTTTAAAGGAGAAATCTTCACAAATACCATATCCCCGATAGAAAAATTAAAATCTCTTCGTCTTTTATCCACATAGCTTTTTTGTCGATCCTGAGCTTCATCCCTTGCTAAATGATCTCAATCTTATCTGATGTCTCTCTAATCATGTCTATTCCAAGTATATATTTCTTGTCTGCTTCCTACCAACATGAAGGAGCATTACATGGTTTTCTATACAGTCCTTCATATGGACCATTCCAATAATCGACTGACAACTATTGTTGCATGCAAACTCCACCAAATGCAAATGATCATCCCATGATCCACCAAATTCTATAATATATGCTTGTAAGAGATCTTTCAATATATGATTTACTCTCTTGGTCCGCCCATCGATTTGCAAGTGATAAGCTATACTAAGATCCCCAACGTGTAACACCCTTAATTTTAGTTTGATATTATTTAGGATATTTAATTGAATAGACTAAATTAAACAATGTAAATGGTGAAAGAAAATGTGATTTGAGAATTTATAAGGTTGAGAAATACTAAAGAACTAAGTACAATTCTTTTGAGTTTAATAAAAGAAAGAGTGCATGAGAGGGGAAATTAGAAAATAAACCAACTGTTTACCTTAAACCATTCCCCCCTCATATCACTCATATTGTCATTTACAAAATAATCCCAAAAGAAAACTTCAAGGACGGCCACAAAATCAAGGAATAAGTGGATCAAAATTAGAAGAGATTCAAGAGCAAGCATAGGGAAATTAAAAGAAATATCACATCACAACTTCAATAATTAAAAGTCATACCATCTGTATTTTTAGTTCTTCAATTCGACTATGGATAATATCTGAATGGTTTTGATGATTATTACCGAGTTATAGTTATTTAATCGTTTTTTCAATAGAAAAGTATTTATGGAATAATTTGTGAAATTATTTAAGTGGGTTTCAAGGGTAAAACCTATATTTTAAATCTCTAATAGCTTTGATTTTTGTTATGTTGAGTGAAACATTATTTTGGAAATGATTTTTTAATTTCATAACTTTCCAAATTAAATTGAATATTTTATGAATTTCTTAAGGAGAAAATTTGGTTATTTTCATGTTTTATTTATTTAAAATAATTAAATATGAATTTTGCTCTCGAAATTTTTATATAGTAAAGAATATCATATCTCTAAATGTATATGATTTTTGAGGAACTTTCCCAAGAGATTTCGAATTTTTATGAATTTATTATGCTAGATAAGTATATAAATATGTTATTAATTAATGGTAATTAATTAAGTTTTTAAGTGTTTTGGAACTTTAAAAACCAATATGTAGCAGTTTTCATAAAAGGGTTTGGTAAACTATTTTACTATCCAATGGGATTTTGACAAAGAATAAGATTTGGTGAAAAGAAGTTGCTTTTATTGCTAATAAATTAGTTTTCCTGATAATTACGATAATGCCATATCGTAAGCGTCCCACCGAGCCTAATATATCATCGAGATTCATGAGTTTCGACATCAATGAGGTGCAAAGAGCATGATAACTACTTAGTTAGTTATGGAGTGATTCCAACCGTGTCGAAGTGGACAATAGTGACATCCTATCTTCAACGGCATTGCTATATCGTGATTCATCAAAATGTTTAAAAGCTTTATTACTGCGCGTATTGATGTCGCACGCCATAATCAATGTCATCACATGTATTCAGCTCTGTGTTTTTAATGATGTCACATATTATCCTTCTCGATGTTGTCTTTACCATCGACCTTATTCCTATATATACTTCACGGCAAAATAGCTAAAGTAAGCTAATTGTGTTTCTATAACGATGCTGCTTGTATTGATGTCATCATTCACAGGTGTTGGCAACTTTTTTTTTACAAACACCAAGCTTTGTTTCAAAAGGGGTGGGTAACCAATATTTTATCTATGTCTTCGACGTCATCCTCAACATAGAGTTTTAATACTTAAAAGAATTTAGGCGGTGTCTTTGATCTTGGACAGGGGTCGACGATTGTTGTAATGTTGTGGGTTTCACATGTTATTTTATTAAAGGTGGAGAGCCTTAAGCTCCTTTGCCAACGTTATTGTTGACGTCGACATAAATTTTGATCAATCAAAATAAAAGGCGGTGAGCTTTATGTTTTGATATTTCGACTTTGATCATTGGGGATACCAATACATTTTAAACCACAAATTTCGACTTTGATCATTAGGGATACTAGTGAAGATTATTTTCGACATGAAATATGTTTTAAGAAACTTAATAATAACATTAGGGATACCCATGCATTCAACTTTGTAACTTCGATATTGATTATTGGCGACACCAATGTATTATCGACATTAAACATGGGGGATACCAATGTATATTATTAATAAGTTAGACATAGAACATTTGGGGATACCAATGTATGTCACTTCGAGATGTATAATTGTAATAGGAAATAACCTAATTGGGGATACCAATAGAAATTGGTTAAACATGTGGATAACATGAATTAAATTGTTTAATGATGGGTTCATAGTCATCTTAAGAAAACTATGGGATGTGAGATAAATAGTCCATATCATGTCGGAGATGAATAGTCTCTATGAGGTGAATGAAGTATTCATAGTCAACTAGGAAAACTATGCGATGTGTGATGGATAGTCCACATCAATTTTAAATAAAAGGAGATATGTGTAATGGATAGTCCATATAATTTAAATAGTTAAACCATGTATGATGGGTAATCAACATGGTAAAGGATGGCCAATCCAAGTAATAATTACATATGAGATGGATAGTCCATATAATTTTGTAACTTAAACCATAGGTGATAGGTAGTCAACATGGTAGGGGATGGGTAATCCAAAGAATTAATATATGTGAGATGGTTAGTCTACATAAGTATAAGACGAATAGTCAATGAAAACTTAGATGGGTGGTCTAATAATTTTGGATGGGTAATCTAGAATAGGTTGCATAATTGTAGATAATCTTTAATGTTCTAACCATTATGGATGCAAGAGCACACTATATGGTAAATAACTACGGATGAAAGCAACGTCCATAGCGTATAGTTTTGGGCCTCAGAATGAGGGACGTTACAAGTTGGTATCGGAGTATAGGTTTATGTAAAACTTAAAAGATTAAAAGAGTTTTTATAAACATAAACTTAATGAATCAGAAAATAAGATTGGGGTTGTATTTGCTTTATATAATTATGTACTCTATCTCTATTCTCCCCTCTCTCTTAGATCGTTCTTCTATATCTTACTAAGGCTCGTATGTAGAGTTATGAGAGAAAGATATGGAAGTAGGAAACATGAGGGTGAATCTAGGTGCCAGAAGCATTACAACTAACGAAAATGCTTGGCCCAACACCAGAAGGAATTTGGGCTAACAGGTACTCTCGGAAAACTCAGTTCATCAAATCTATGAAGAAAGCTGGTGCATTCGTTAACCCGAATGGCAATACTAGCCATCCGTACAAACCATACCTAGTCCGAAATGCTGTTAACGGGATATTGTCCACTGCCACTCTTAACTGATGGAAAACTATCGCCAAATCCAATTGTGAAAATACTCTGGCTCCACAAAACTGATCAAATAATTCGTCGATTCTCAACAAAGGATTCTTATTTTTGATCGTCTTCTCATTTGACTTACGATAGTCGATACATATTCTCAACAACCCATTCGGTTTATTTACGAATACCACGGCTACACCCCAAGGCAAACTACTTGGCCTAACAAAATTCCTCCCTTCCAGATCATTAGTTGCACCTTCAATTCTTTCATCTCGGTCAATGTCATCCTGCTAGGTGGTCTACTAATAGGTTCTGGTCCTGGCACAAGATCTATTCGAAACTCAATAGCTCGTTTTGATGGTAATCCTGTAACCGGCTCAAAAACATCTGCAAATTCTCGTACTACACGAACCTGACTTAACTCTTCTTTTACTTCCATAGCACTCAACAGAGTATAAGCATTCCAATCAGAATCCTTCACTTAGAATATAATTTGGTTATGACTATCAAGATGTCTCAATTATGTTTCCTTATCTTGGAAAAATATCCTAGCCTCATATCTACCAGACCAATCCATACCCAAAATGATTCCAAAATCTACGACGTTGAAAACATACAGACTGCATGCAAACTTAAGACTTAAAAAATTAAGTTCTGTCTGGTTACGTCTCATTCACAGAGTTGCATACCCTTCTATCGAAATCGCAACCCTTAAGGAAGTGACAAGGTATGTGTGTTCTAAACATAACCTATTAACAAAACACCGAGATATAAGTGAATGTGATGAACTGGTATCAAATAGTACCCTAACTGGTATACTTCAAATCAAAAGCGTACTTCCATAGTAGTCTTTCCTTTCTCAACAATAGTTGGCCTAACAGACGATGGTCCAATAACAAATACTTTTCCCTTGTCCTCCCCGACTGGTTCTGGACACTGATTCTTATAATACCTCACATGGTCGCAGTTAAAGCACTTCACACCCTTCTTGTCTGTGGCCTTATTCCCCTTGCCAGTTTGGCATTCATGAGCATAATGAACCTTCTTATCGACTTAAGGCAAACCAAATTATCCTTTGCCTTCTTGGCAGCTTCTCCCTTCTGGGTTCCATTCTTCTTGAAGAACTTCCTTTCTTGCCCATAGAACTTTGGGTTTCAACCTGCTTCTTCTTCCCATAAGTAGCAAGCATCTCGTCATGTCAGATTTTCATTTCCAAAGCAACATTACAAGGATCGCGAAGATGTGGCAAAGTTGCGCCAGCAATCTCGGGTCCTAATCCCCAATAAACTCTCATCCCTCTTTATGACGGTGTCAATAGTAGCCTATCCATATCTGGATAACTCATCAAACTTTGTGGCATACTTTCGCCTTGCACGAAATCCATGAACTTCCTCAATAATGTAGACTTAGCAACATTAGATAAAAAACTTTCTTCGAATCTCCTTCGGAGTTCTGCCCAAGTCAATTCTTTCTATGGAAATCTAGTAGTAACACTATTCCACCAATGAAGCTATGTTCCCTGCAACTGCCTGGAGGCTAGTCTCCTCTTCTTCTCATCATTCAACCCTAAGTCAGCAAAGATTCTCCCATAATGTAAAAGCCAATTCTCAACTTCTATAGAATCCATATTCCCAAAAAAGGCTTCCCACCAAGATTGGTATAATCTCTTCTCAACTTAGCATAGCTATTTCCAATTGGAGCCACAGGATTAGCTCCTCTATCATTCACAGTTACTCCAACTACTGCTTCAGCTTGCATTATATTGATGAAAAACTGATACATCATCCTTATATCTACTAGCGAACTTCCAGCACCTACGTTGGCATTTGCAATTTGATTTGCATTTGCCTGTCAACCCAGGTTCCTCTTGGTATTATGTCGGACATTTCCATTTGTTGTGGTGCTTCCTCCACCGAGATTTCCTCTTCTGTTTCCTGCCTCAGTATCTTCATTTGTTGTAAATCTACATACGAGCCTTAGTAAGATATAGAAGAACGGTGTAAGAGAGAGAGAAATACGCGCGCGCGCGCGTGTGTGTGTATGCAAGTACATTACTATAGCGTTAGCCCAAACTCTGATCTTATTTTTCGATTCATTAGATTATGTTTCGAAAATTCATTTTAAGTTTTCAATTTCTTTTATGTTTTCATGAACCTATGTTCCAGCTTGTAACATCCCCTACTTGGAGGCCCAAAACTAATGGCTAGGATGCTGTAGTCATCCATAGTTATTAATTCTCAATGACCAAATGCAGTAATGTTAAATGCATTGATACAACAAAATCACATGGATATGAATTTTTTTAAACCATCAAACAAATTTCTTATTCCATTTCAGTTATTTCAAAGTCTTTACATAATCCCAAATTCGAGAACCACGTTTAGAGAAAATATAATTATTTCAAACTATGCCAAAAGCGACATATGAAGATGTCCCCTTGAATGATTAGAGTCTAAACATAGGAAATTAATCAACTTTACCTTTACATCAAAACACAATGAAAAAAAAGAACTTCTAATAGCCGGCTTGCCTCCTGCACGTCTCTAGAAGATTATTCGTCTAAGGGGTACCTAAAAACCCTCGACTCTCAAACTACTCAAATTAATTTTGAGCACCCGAAAGTTTAAGGGGAAAACATAAAATTCAAGTCAGACAAAAAGTCTGGTATGAATAATAACCTACCATCTCGAACCATATAGATATCTAGTGAGGCCATGCCGCTTTGCGGAACGGGTTTTCCCCTACTAGTATCTTATCTAAAATTTTATAATAACCATACACTGTGCTCCTGCATCCACAATGGTTAAAAACATAATAATTTAAAATATCATGATGATATGAAACAAGAAAAATATCCTAGATTTCCCATCCCTATTCAATTGACTATCTGTCTCGGTTGTATTTTTTAGGGTCACTATTAACCTATTAGTTTTCATGGACTGACTAATAACATGTTTAATGCTTATGGACTATCTGTCCGGTCTCATGGTTTTCATTGGATCTTTGAGAACCGATTGGCCCCTGCCAATAACTTCATTTAATTATTTCATGAGTTCTCTCTGAACCTATTGGTATCTCTAATAACTCCCCTTATATCATAGTTTTCATGGGTTTACTATAAACCTATTGAATTCTATCAATAGCTTAATCTGGATATAGTTTTCTTGGGTTCACTACAAATATGTTGGCTCCTGCCAATAAATCTTACTAAACATAGTTTTCATGCGTTTACTATGTACATCTCTAAACTGATAACGTCTTAATTAGTCTTTGGGCACCTATATTCTGGTCTACCTGACCTCCTGGATGCACCTCTATCCATTCAGGAGTTAACTTAATTTATATTCACTACTGGGTCAACCTAGCTGGTTATTCTGCCCTTACTCCCCAAAATACGTTTGTGGGTCCATTACATGGTGAATATATTTATAGAAGCTTCTTCAAAAACTCTAAATATAAAAGCCATTTAAAAGTCTTTTATAGTGTCATGGGTTTTCTTTTTAAAAATGAAGTTGGGTTCTTTGTTTTGAAAACTAAAGCTTTTGAATCCTTAGACCTTTACTTTTGTAACCACTGGAATACTTCTTTCAAAAGCATTCAAATCTTCTTTTCAAAACACTTAGCATATGCCTTTCGAAACACTTTAAAACATCTGTTTCGAAACAATCAAAACATTACTTTCGAAAGTATTAAAGCATCACTTTTCCAACTTATTGAAGTATAGCTTCGTAACCATTTGAAAGTACATATTTCAAAATCATCAAAACATTACTTTCGAAAGTATTAAAGCATCACTTTTCCAACTTATAGAAGCATAGCTTCGAAACCATTACTACAAGCGGTTACTGGATCCCTTTTGAAAACATCGGCAAGTAGCTTAGTATTTTTATAAAACAAAAGCTTCCTTTCAAACCCAATGATAACTTCAATCCTTCGAAAGGTATAAAGGCGGCAGCATGGTTTCGACTAGGTTCAAACTACCCTTTCGAAAGCATTGATTGAAAACATGGTACCTCATTCGAAAGCTACCATTTAAACAAAATGGTGGCAACCTCTTTGAAAGCTATGTTAAACCCTTTCGAAAGCATTTTTTAAAAACAAGGCAAGTGGTGTTTCTTTAGAAATCAAAACGAAGGCTTCGACCCCTTCGAAAGCTTGATTTCCACTCTATACTTACCACGTTTCTCCAATCCACTACGTACCAAAGCTTGATACCTTTTATATTGATTTCAACTTGGTTAAGGTGAAAGTATAGGGTCGATAGGTAGCTACCGAAGGTGATGAAATAATAAACTTATGCAAAAAAAAAAATTATTGCATTTTTAAGTAATACTTTTCAACTAACTTTTCTATTCGTAAAAATATGATTGGTTGCCATAAACTTTATCAAATCTTTTCTAAAAGACTGTCGAATTTATTCAGAAATTAATTAAAGATAATCAAAAAAATAGCCCTTCCCTTTTACAAAACAATTAAGACATTTAGTTCCTCCATCTTAAATAATTTAATTTACATAGTAAATTACTTAGGAAAAATCCTCAAAAATCATCAATATTCACTTTTATTATGTAATCTAACATATATAAATTTCGAACCCAAATTCCTTCAAAAATCATCAATATTCATATCTTCCTTTAAAAATTCATATTAAATTATCCATGAATTTGAAAATTACGAAAATTTAAACCCATCTCCAAAATAATGTTTTACATAACATATTAAATCCTCATGGCATTCGAAACCCAATATTAATGATTTTAGCCTTAAAATCAAAATAAACATTTATCACACATCCTTGTTTGAATGAACATATAATATAATCCAAGCATATCATCATTAAAACAATCATAAAGGATTTAAACTTAAACTCGAATTGAAATGCTCTTTAAAAAAATAACATGGTTTTGACTATCATTCACCTTGATTTGGTACTTGAGATTTGATCTTGTTTAATTCTCCTTGCTTGATTCCTTAGCTTTCACTTGAATTTTCCTCTTCTTTTTCCCTAGGTAATAGCCGGCTTGCTCCCTAATTTATGTTTTAGGATTTCGAAATTGTGAAATGAAAATAGGAATAAGGGTATTGGGGTTAGGGGTTATGGTGGACAGCTATTCCCATAATGCCCTTTGCCTTATTCTCTTATTAGTTAACATAGAAGACCATTTCCATAAACCTATTCTTTTAATTTTTATTCAGTTAAGCACCGCCTCTATTAAATTTTCAAATCTCAATCTCCATATCTCTTTAAACTTTACATTAGTCTATCTAATTTAGCTAATTAAATTTCCCAAATAATGTTATCAAAATAAGGTGTGCTATACTCATGAAAATTTTGTTCCAAGTGACCTTAAATGATCTAAATATCATATTCTAAGAAGATATATGTAACATACCAAAATTCATCAATTTAAAATATATAAATGTAGAACTTTTATGATAAAAATTTGGAAAGTTCAAATTATAAAATAAAGAATAAATAAATAGATGATGATGTAAATGAATAAGAATTTCAAATTTCTTTTAAGTTTGAAAATTTTGAATCATTAAAAGTTTTTAATCATTGAATCTAACTTTTATTCATATATATATATATATATATATATATATATATATATATATATATATATATATAAATATACATGTGTATGTGTGCATACATGGGTAGATTTGAATTTATATATTAGATTGATTTTCAATTTTAATTAAAATTTTAAAATAAGGTGTTGGGTAAAATAGTTTATATTCATATATACATATCTATAGGGATTATGCAATATGTATTAAAAATTCAAAACACTTTCTTTTAATAATATGTATTAACATAAAAACTAATGTCTTTAATAAAAAAAGTGTAAGTACAAATACAAGTTAAATGGTGTAAAATACATGGTTAATAAAACGAGGAAAAAAAATTTGTTACAAGTGTTAAATTGAGAATCAACATAGTGACAAGTGTAATTCAATAAAGGAAGAAAAGTAACAAGTGTCCTTTTTAATAATTTCTTTTCTTAAGTTTTTTTTATTTAAGCAAACAAACTTATACAACAACTTTCTATCAATAGTAAGGACAAAAAAAGATCAAAGCTTTAAATCTACTTTAGGTTTCTAGTTGCAGAAATTAAAAGGAAAGACTCCTCTGTTACAAATTCAAAACTGTAAGTAAATTCAAATCCTTGTTTTGATATTAATAAGTAAATAAACTAGAGCATGCAACAGTGATTAAACAAAAAGTTATAACTTCAAGTTGTAGATTTAAATTTCAAAATCAAGTAGAAAAGAATTGCCAGCATCATCTCTGTTTTCAAAGAGCATCAAGGAAGTCTCTTGAAAAAAAAAAGTGAGTAAACTCTGTTTTCTTTTAATCATATGTTGCTGTGAGTAAACCTATGTTGTTTAAACTCTTTTGTGCCTTGAACTCCTGCATGAAGGTGATAGCTTTGAACTGAGTGAATGGTATGATTATGTTTTGATTTCCCTGGAAAACATTGTTTTTCTGTCTCTATCTTCCTATAACACTTTAGTTACAGTGAAAAATTCCTCTTCTTAAGCAACAAATATAAGATGCATATAAATCACTTTGTTGATGTTGCTTTGCCTATCTGTATGTATATAGGGTTTGTACCTTCCTGTTATTAGTTTTTAAAACCTTAGTTCTTAGTTCAACCCCTCTGGTTTTTTTTCCTAGAAACAAACACCCCAAAATCTGATACCTATGGAATATGGATGAATTCAACTAGTTCTGCATGCTCCAAATTATGTTTATATGATTGCTTAAAATTGTGGAACATACTTACATGAGTAAAGAGGCGGGGTCTTGGTGAAAATCAGGAAATACTGATTTTCCAGGCTCATAAGCCATTTCAATTGTTTAAAAATCATTCCCCATCTCTATGAATCATATCAGACAATTTCTTCTAAACAAAAGATGTTCGTTTTAACAGTATTCAACCCCTAAATATAATTTAAAGTTAAACCATAGCAAAGACTTCAAGAAATCTAGAAATTACAGGAAAAGGCTCAAATATAATAAAATTCCAGTATCAAAATTTATTGATTCAGGATTATCACTTGAACTCATTTTGGAAACCATGATTTTTAAGACTAGAATCAGATTTTTTTTACAGTACTGAATTAGAAATTTGGAGATAAATGTAAATTCGTTTTTGGGCAATTTCGTTCGACCTATGTGATCGGGGGCATCTTGGCTTCATCTGGAGATGGGTGAGTGACCGGAAAGACAGGGAAAAATGGTTGGGGAGGTGCTTGACCATTGTGGCGTCGGTGGTGAATAGGTTTAGGTTCCTAAACCTAGTTTTAGTCTCGGTTGAATAGTGGGTCGCTAATGATTCTCGGGTGCATCGAGTTCGAGGAGATTCTAAGGATAGCTTGGTGGGTGATCAGAGATGGTGTAGACACGGTGGTGCAAAGCCAGGTGGCCGGCGTCGCGTGGTCGGGGTGGTTTTAGTCGAGCAGTGGATTTCCAGTTCGAACTCTGATAGCTAAATTTTGATTTGAGGGGAGATAGGGCATGTCGATGACTGGTGATGGTTGCTGGGTTGATGGTTGACATGTGAGAATGTTCGCCAGTGGTCGGAGTCGCCTCCGGTGCCGGTGCATGTGCACGTGGCTACAGTGGTATGTCAGTGTGGTGGGTTGGGAAGGACGAGGAGTAAGCTCGAAGCATGGCATGGGAAATTGAGTGAAAAACTCGAAGTCGAACTCGTGACATTTTGGAGCTGTATCGAGTAGATTTCCGGACGTAAGCAAATTTGTGAAAAAATTTCTCTCTCGGGTCGTTCTGAGTAGAAACTCGAAGCAGGGAAACATTGTTCTCGGGGCCAACCCGGGGAAGTTCTCGGGTCAAGCTTAAAAACAGTAAAGATTCAAGTTTTGAAAATTTTGAAACATGATTTTAAAATTTGTTTTTTTAAAATAATTATCTGAAATAAATGAAGTATTTTAAAACTTAGATTTTAAAAATAAAATCATTTAAAATTTGACTTGATAAAATATTTGAGGGATAAAAAAATATATTCAAATTCAACTTAAAAACAAATCTCTTTATAATGATTTATTAAAGATTTAAACGATTAAAATTTGTAATTATCTTATAATTAAAAGTTGATTAATTAATGATTAAGAATTAATGAATTAAGATAAGTAAATTAAGAATAATTAATTGATAAAGTTAATTAAGATTGAATCAATGTATAGTTAAGAATAATTAATCATTGCTTTAAAGTTAATAAAATAATTGTGTGGTTAAATCACTCAATTATATTCATCCTAATTGGAGATGATTGACCATCATTAAATACTCTATACTAGATTGATATTTTTTTATGATGCTGTGATTGCTTTGCAATGAATTGTGATTTGTTCCTATATGTTTGTGAAACCCCTTCTGCCCGTAAAATGGCATTTAAACTTCGATGCGACAGGGTGTCGGATTTCAGTTGGTTATCCGAAACCCACATCGAACCTTGAATGTGAATCTTTGTGATTGATACCCCACCTGTTTTAAATTTGAGCGCTCACTATTCGGATTAGCCGAGGAAGGAAATTTGTGTCATATAACCCATTCCGAATAGTGATTCGACGAATGGAGAGCAATTGAAGACCGGTGGTGAAGACCGGGTGTCTTCGAAAACGATAGGATAACTTATCGATTGTCCCTGCACTGAGTTGCTCCGGTATAGGGATTTCTTAAGTGATGGGAAGTCCGATCGGGATTGTAGATGCCCGGATTTGCGAGGACTTCTTCCTTTATTGGACGAAGTGCCTTCTGTTCTATTCGAACCCGGAACAGACTTGTATGGTCGTGTGTCTGACACTACACTTTGAGGTATAAAGCCAATTTCTTTCAAATACATATTTGTTGGTGGCGGAGAATATATTCTCTTAGCTTAACACCCTTCTCTGAAACGAACGAGCTCAGAGGTTATGTAGTTGAAGTTATCAACGATATACTCCCAATTTGGTAGTGTGGCACGCTAAGTGCTGTGGTGTATTGATGATCATTTGTTGATCATTAGATGATCAAAGCATGCATTTCGTAAAAAGTTTAGCTTTGTGGACGAGACCTCGTCGTACCTCACAACCCGGTAATGGTCGAAACAGGAAAGATGCAGCAAGGTTATTGGGGGTAGCGCCCTTTAGGGTATGTGCATTTCCTTCTGGATAGGAGTGGTATCATGGTATGGAGCCCAGATACTTAACTTATGTGGATATCGCAATTATATATATTCCTTTGTGATTTATGTTGGGGCCCCGGATAAAGGCTGGTTACAACCGGGGAATGGCATACTCATGTCAGTAGTTACCTAGTTATAGAGGTAACCCGTCCTTGTGTTGGCAGAGATCCGGTTAGGTTCTCGGGACGTCCCTCCAGAGGCGTACCCATGTGGTCCAGGAAGTTCCTTAGCCTGACCATTTGTTAGAAATCCAATAACCAATACGAACCCAGTACGGTTTTAGTTGTATTACCTGCCATTTACTTATGGTGGTCACCACTGTTTAGATGGTAGTTATAGTAGGCAGAGTACGAAATGTCTATGCTGGCTAAGATTAATATTATATTTTTGAAGTGTTTTTCTACACTATTCACTAGTAATAATATCAAAGAATTTTTCCCGTATCAAGCATTTTTGACTGTCATAAGGGGAAATCTTCCCCAAATCTGCGTTTGCATTGTGTGTGAGGCGGGAGGCCTTATGACAGTTTCATTTTCAAAAGGCATTGCGAACTTCTTTCAAATCCTTTTGTTTGTTTTAAATTTAAAATAAACTGCTTCTATTTTCAAAGAAACTGTTTTGTTTACTCATACCAGTCCCATGACTGACCCGTAGTTTATTGTTTCCTTTCTAAACTCTGGGTGCCCATAATTTCCACACGGGCAGCCTAGTAGCAGGTCTTCTGTGTTTTGGTACTAGCTGGATCTTGGAGTTGTATGGTTTGGAGAATACTAGTTTTGAAGGTTTATCTTGGAGATATTTTGGAAACTTTTGGATCTCGAGGTTCTCAGTTTGGAAGTTCATTGTTGCTTTATCTCCTTGAAGACTTCCTTGGGATGATCACATGTTGTCCTTTTGTGATGGTCTATTTTTGGAGTTGTGTTGTATATGTATATAAATACTCTGATGTTTGTGATGTTGTATCTGGGATATTGATGTAGGCAGTTATATTTTCCGCTGTTTATTATTCATCTAATTGTTGTTATAAGCTCCATCCGAACTGAAATTCGACGTTTGAATCTCCGGTAGTCGAATACAAGTGAGGTATTTGATGTCGATTTTTGAACGCTGAACTTCGGGTCGTGACAAGTGGTATTAGAGCTAAAGGTTGAGTAAGAACTTTAGCTACGGAGTATAAAACTTTAGATGGATCATTAGAGATAGGGTGAAGTATACCCTAGAATGAGTATAAACCGAGACTGAAATCCAAAATTTTCTTAGTCTATTCTCTTTAACTGCTGATATTCCTTAAGATATCTCGTACGAATTTCTGAATCAAGTTTCTTACTAATTACAGATAGAAAAAAATGAGTGGGCAAAGAGGTAGAGCTAGGAGTCTGGGAAATGCGACAACCGCTAGTCAAGTTTCTCCTTCAGTGGAAGCAGTTGTGCCTGCTCAACCTCAGCCAAATCTGGCTGATTTGCATAAGAGTTTCTCAAGGCTGGGTGGTAGGCCTTTTTCTGGCAAAGAATCAATTATTGAGGCCCAGGCTTGGATAAGATCATGTGAAAAGATTTTTAAGGGGCTTAAGCTGTAGGATGATCAAATGTGTCTAATTGTTTCTTGGCAGTTACAAGATGAAGCTTCAGCTTGGTGGGAAACGGTCACAATTGATGAACCTGATGAAGAGTTTTCTTGAAATCGATTCAAAGAGGTGTTCGAAAAGCGATATTTGCCATCGGCAGGAATTTCACGAATGTATCAAGAGTTTCTGGACTTAAAGCAAGGAGCCTTATCTTTTGAAGAATACTTAAACAAATTCAATGAATTATCTCGTTTCGGACCGGAGTTACTGAATACGCCTTTAAAGAAAAATGAAAAATTTATTCGTGGGATGAACAAGTAATATCACGAAAGGATGACCGCGCACATTAAAGAATATTTCTCTGATCTTATCGATATGGGATATCGGTATGCCTCCTTGGATATACAAGAGATCCCAAGGGAAAGCGGAAATTCCAGTAATCAAAATTGGAAAAAGAGAAAGTTTAGGGGTAAAAGGCCACATCATGGCAAGGACAAGAGGAACAACCAAGGGAATTCGGCCAGAAATGTGACCTGTTACAATTGCCAAGAAAAAGGGCATTATTCAAACAACTGCAAGAACCCGAAGAAGCAAGTCAAGAAGGAACAACCTGCGAGGAATAATCAAGGAGCTAGAGAATTCTACAATTGTCACAAGCCTGGACATATTGTTAAGGATTGCCCAGTGTTGAAACAAGCAAAGATGGCAAACATATATGCAATAAAGGAAGACCCTTCGACTTCAAAAGTAGATAAGGGAAAAGGTGTTTTAGAAGGTAACCTTACTATTTGTGATAAAGTTGTTAGAGTTTTATTTGACACGGGGGCTTCACATAGTTTTATCTCCCAACAAACCGTAAATGAATTAGAACTTAAAACTGAATTTGTTGACGACCCTATTTGCGTGAAAAATCCAGTTGGAGGTCCCGCAAATCTTTGTTTGTATTGTAAGAAAGTCCCTATTTCATATGCTTGCTATCAATTTCCTATCAATCTTTATATCCTCGAATTTAATGAATTTGAAATCTTACTTGGAATGAACTGGTTATCGAGATACGAAGCTAAGTTAGATTGTAATGATCGGACAATTTTAGTCAAAACAAACATTGGAAATTTTGTTGAAATCTCTTGTGAGGATCCAAGTCCAAAGAGAGATAAATTAATGTATACTTTGGAATATCCTGAAACCAGTTTGGAGTCTATACCTATTGTTCGGGAGTTTTTCGATGTATTTGAAGAAGTAAAATCCTTACCTCCACACAGAGAAATAGAATTCCGAATTGATTTAGTAACCAATGCCCGTCCTGTCGTACACGCAAGTCGCAGGATGGCACCTAAGGAAAGAATTGAATTAGTCAATCAGACTAGAGATTTGTTAGAAAAAGGATTGATTCGCCCTAGTGTTTTCGAATGGGGTTCAGTCGTCGTATTTGTGGCTAAATCAGACGGATCTTTGAGATTATGTGTAGATTACCGCGATCTAAATAAACAAACTCTCAAAAACAAATTTCCTTTACCTAGAATCGACGATCTATTCGATCAACTTCATGGCGCTCGATTCTTTTCTAAAATGGATTTAGCTCAAGGATTCCATCAACTGCGAATAGCTGAGGATTGTGTTCATTTAACAGCCTTCAGAGGTCCTAACATGTTCTACGAATGGTTAGTCATGCCTTTCGGACTAACCAACGCTCCTGCGTATTTCGTGGATTTAATGACCCGTGTGTTTCGAGAAGCACTGAACAAGTTTGTTCTTGTGTTTATTGATGATATCTTGGTTTATTCCAAAACCGAAGAAGAACACGCTGAACATCTCAGAATTGTTTTGGAAATATTAAGAAGGAATGTCTTATTCGCTAAATTCTCTAAATGTCACTTTTGGGTCAAGGAAGTCAGATTTCTTGGTATATCGTTAATGAAGAAGGGATTTCTGTTGATCCAAGCAAAATTTCAGCAATTCTGGACTGGAAGCGACCCACTACTCCTAGAGAAGTTCTAAGTTTTCTAGGTTTAGCGGGATATTATAGAAAGTGTGTCCAGGATTTTTCTAAGTTGGCCAGTCCACTGACTAAGCTGACAATGAAGAATGCTAAATTCAATTGGACTCCAAAATGTGACGAAGCTTTTCAGGAATTAAAAAGGAGATTAACTACCGCTCCCATTCTCGCTATCGTTAACGGGAACCAAGGGTTATCCGTCTATACTGATGCTTGTGGAGACGGTTTGGGTGCAGTGCTAATGCAAAATGGAAAAGTAATTGCCTACGCGAGTAGACAATTACGGCCGCATGAGAAAAATTATCCAACACATGATTTGGAACTTTTAGCGGTTATTTTCGCTCTGAAAATCTGGCGACATTATCTTCTGGGTGAAAAATTTGAACTATTCACCGATCACAAATCTTTAAAGTATCTCTTCACCCAGAAAGATTTAAATCTATGGCAACAATCATGGTTAGAATTTCTAGCATCATATGACCTAGATATTCTGTATACCCCTGGTAAAGCCAATGTGGTTGCTGATGCTTTGAGTAGAAAGCACGCTATTCTAGCTCATCTTGTTATCACTCCTACCCTTCTCAAAAAGATTTCGAGACAACAAAAAGAAGATGAGTTTCCTCGGAGAATTTATAAAAGGATATGCCAAGGTGAAGATACTAGTTTCGAGATGGATAGTAGAGGAATTATAAGATTGAAAGGAAGAATTTGTGTCCCTGATATCCCAGAATTAAACCGTGAAGTTTTGGATGAATGCCATAAGTCAAAACTCAGTTACATCCAGGGGTAAATAAAATGTATAAAGATATTAAAAGAACCTTCAGGTGGAAGACAATGAAGAGAGATATATCCATATATGTGAGTCGATGTGCTACCTGTCAGCAAACTAAAAGCGACCAGAAGAAGATGGCAGTTTTACTCCAGCCTTTGGAAGTGCCAAAATGAAAATGGGATCAGGTATCAATGGATTTTATTGACGGATTGCCACGAACCAAGAAGGGAAATGAAGCAATTTGGGTTATAGTGGACCGTCTAACCAAAACTGCCCACATCATTCCAGTAAAATCCACTCGGACAGCAGCCAGTTTAGCTGAGCTATATATCAAAGAGATTGTCCGTCTCCATGGTATACCGAGTAGTATAGTAAGTGATCGTGACCCGATCTTTATTAGTAGATTTTGGGAAGCATTTCAGGACACGTTGGGTACAAAGCTAAATTTCAGTACTGCTTATCATCCACAATCGGATGGGCAGACTGAAAGGATAAATCGAATATTAGAGGATCTTTTACGAGCTTGTATTCTCGACTTTGGTGGTTCTTGGGAAGACTATCTACATTTGGTCGAATTTTCATATAATAACAGCTATGAAGCCAGTATCGAAATGGCTCCTTTTGAGGCTCTATATGGTCGACCGTGTCGATCACCGGCATGCTGGATTGAATTCGGTGATAGACTGGTTCTTGGACCGGACATGATTAAGGAAGCCACTAAAAAGGTCGATTTTATCCGGAAAAAGTTATTAACTGCTCAGAGTCGCCAGAAGAGTTATTACGACCGTAGAAGGAGAGCTTTGGAATTTCAAGTTGGAGATTTTGTTTTCTTGAAAGTATCTCCAAGGCGGGGTGTGCTAAGATTTGGGAAAACTGGTAAGTTGGCACCGCGATACATTGGTCCTTTTCCAATTTTGGAAAGGATTGGTCCTCTAGCATATCGGGTGCAACTACCTAACTGGTTATCCGGCGTACATGATGTATTTCACGTTTCACATCTTCGAAAATATGTGTCCGATCCAGACAGTATTATCGAAGAAGCAGCACAACAAGATCTAGAGATCACACCAAATTTATCAGTTAAAAGAGAACCAATTAAGATTGTGGATCGAGACGACAAGCAATTAAGGAACAAAATTGTGAAGCTGGTTAAAGTGCAATGGAGCGGAGATCCAAAGGACTGTACTTGGGAGACAGAAGACAGTATGCAGAAGTCTTATCCCAAATGCAGGGTGGATATCTCGGCTTAAATTGGTAAGCCGTTTCTCTATTCTTTTCTGAATTCGTGTATTCTTTGTTTGCTTTTCTCTCTCTTTCAAATTTCGAGGACGAAATTTTCTTAAGGGGAGAAATCTGTAACATACCAAAATTCATCAATTTAAAATTTATAAATGTAGAACTTTTATGATAAAAATTTGGGAAGTTCAAATTATAAAATGAAGAATAAATAAATAGATGATGATGTAAATGAATAAGACTTTCAAATTTCTTTTAAGTTTGAAAATTTTGAATCATTAAAAGTTTTTAATCATTGAATCTAACTTTTATTCATAGATATATAAATATACATGTGTATTTGTGCATACATGGGTAGATTTGAATTTATATATTAGGTTGATTTTCAATTTTAATTAAAATTTTAAAATAAGGTGTTGGGTAAAATAGTTTATATTCATATATACATATCTATAGGGATTATGCAAATGTATTAAAAATTCAAAACACTTTCTTTTAATAATATGTATTAACATAAAAACTAATGTCTTTAATAAAAAAAAAGTGTAAGTACAAATACAAGTTAAATGGTGTAAAATACTTGGTTAATACAAGGAGGAAAAAAATTTGTTACAAGTGTTAAATTGAGAATTAACATAGTGACAAGTGTAATTCAATAAAGGAAGAAAAGTAACAAGTGTCCTTTTTAATAATTTCTTTTCTTAAGTTTTTTTTATTTAAGCAAACAAACTTATACAATAACTTTCTATCAATAGTAAGGAAAAAAAAAGATCAAAGCTTTAAATCTACATTAGGTTTCTAGTTGCAGAAATTAAAAGGAAAGACTCCTCTGTTACAAATTCAAAACTGGAAGTAAATTCAAATCCTTGTTTTGATATTAATAAGTAAATAAACTAGAGCATGCAAAAGTGATTAAACAAAAAGTTATAACTTCAAGTTGCAGATTTAAATTTCAAAATCAAGTAGAAAAGAATTGCCAGCATCATCTCTGTTTTGAAAGAGCATCAGGGAACTCTCTTGAAAAAAAAAGTGAATAAACTCTGTTTTCTTTTAATCATATGTTGCTGTGAGTAAACCTATGTTGTTTAAACTCTTTTGTGCCTTGAACTCCTACATGAAGGTGATAGCTTTGAACCGAGTGAATGGTATGATTGTGTTTTGATTTCCCTAGAAAACATTATTTTTCTGTCTCTGTCTTCCTGTAACACTTTAGTTACAGTGAAAAATTCCTCTTCTTAAGCAACAAATATATGATGCAAATAAATCACTTTGTTGTTGTTTCTTTGCCTATCTGTATGTATATAGGGTTTGTACCTTCCTGTTATTAGTTTTTAAAACCTTAGTTCTTAGTTCAACCCCTCTGGTTTTTTTCCCTGGAAACAAACACCCCAAAATCTGATACCTATGGAATATGGATGAATTCAACTAGTTCTGCATGCTCCAAATTATGTTTGTATGATTGCTTAAAATTGTGGAACATACTTACATGAGTAAAGATGCTGGGTCTTGGTGAAAATCAGGAAATACTGATTTTCCAGGCTCACAGGCCATTTCAATTGTTTAAAAATCATTCCCCATCTCTCTGAATCATATCAGACAATTTCTTCTAAACAAAAGATGTTCGTTTTAACAGTATTCAACGCCTAAAAATAATTTAAAGTTAAATCATATCAAAGACTTCAAGAAATCTGGCAATTACAGGAAAAGGCTCAAATATAATAAAATTCCAGTATCAAAATTTATTGATTCAGGATTATCACTTGAACTCATTTTGGAAACCATGATTTCTAAGACTAGAATCAAATTTTTTTTACAGTACTGAATTAGAAATTTGGAGATAAATGTAAATTCGTTTTTGGGCAATTTCGTTCGACCTATGTGATCGGGGGCATCTTGGCTTCATCTGGAGATGGGTGAGTGACCGGAAAGACAGGGAAAAATGGTCGGAGAGGTGCTTGACCATCGTGGCGCCGGTGGCGAATAGGTTTAGGTTCCTAAACCTAGTTTTAGTCTCGGTTGAATAGTGGGTCGCTAATGATTCTCGAGTCATCGAGTTCGAGGAGATTCTAGGGATAGCTTGGTGGGTGATCAGAGATGGTGTAGACACGGTGGTGCAAAGCCAGGTGGTCGGCGTCGCGTGGTCGGGGTGGTTTTAGTCGAGCAGTGGATTTCCAGTTCGACCTCTGATAGCTAAATTTTGATTTGAGGGGAGATAGGGCATGTCGATGACTGGTGATGGTTGTTGGGTTGATGGTTGACATGTGAGAATGTTCGCCAGTGGTCGGAGTCGCCTCCGGAGCCGGTGCATGTGCACGTGGCTATAGTGGTATGTCAGTGTGATGGGTTGGGAAGGACGAGGAGTAAGCTCGAAGCATGGCACGGGAAATTGAGTGAAAAACTCGAAGTCGAACTCGTGACATTTTGGAGCTGTATCGAGTAGATTTCCAGACTTAAGCAAATTTGTGAAAAAATTTCTCTCTCGGGTCGTTTAGAGTAGAAACTCGAAGCAGGGAAACATTGTTCTCGGGGGCAACTCGGGGAAGGTCTCGGGACAAGCTTAAAAACAGTAAAGATTCAAGTTTTGAAAATTTTGAAACATGATTTTAAAATTTGTTTTTTTAAATAATTATCTGAAATAAATGAAGTATTTTAAAACTTAGATTTTAAAAATAAAATCATTTAAAATTTGAATTGATAAAATATTTGAGGGATAAAAACAAATATTCAAATTCAACTTAAAAAAAATCTCTTTATAATGATTTAATAAAGATTTAAACGATTAAAATTTGTAATTATCTTATAATTAAAAGTTGATTAATTAATGATTAAGAATTAATGAATTAAGATAAGTAAATTAAGAATAATTAATTGATAAAGTTAATTAAGATTGAGTCAATGTGTAGTTAAGAATAATTAATCATTGCTATAAAGTTAATAAAATAATTGTGTGGTTAAATCACTTAATCATATTCATCCTAATTGGAGATGATTGACCATCATTAAATACTCTATACTGGATTGATATTTTTTTTATGATGCTGTGATTGCTTTGCAATGAATTATGATTTTTGATTTGTTCCTATATGTTTGTGAAACCCCTTCTGCCCGTAAAACGGCATTTAAACTTCGATGCGACAGGGAGTCGGATTTCAGTTGGTTATCCGAAACCCACATCGAACCTTGAATGTGAATCTTTGTGATTGATAACCCACCTGTTTTAAATTTGAGCGCTCACTATTCGGATTAGTCGAGGAAGGACATTTGTGTCATATAACCCATTCCGAATAGTGATTCGACGGATGGAGAGCAATTGAAGACCGGTGGTGAAGACCGCGTGTCTTCGAAAACGATAGGATAACTTATCAATTATCCCTGCACTGAGTTGCTCCGGTACAGGGATTTATTAAGTGATGGGAAGTCCGATCGGGATTGTAGACGCCCAGATTTGCGAGGACTTCTTCCTTTATTGGACGAAGTGCCTTCTGTTCTGTTCGAAGCCGGAACAGACTTGTATGGTCATGTGTCTGACACTACACTTTGAGGTATAAATCCAATTTCTTTCAAATACATATCTGTTGGTGGCGGAGAATATATTCTCTTTGCTTAACACCCTTCTCTGAAACGTACGAGCTCAGAGGTTATGTAGTTGAAGTTATCAGCGATATACTCCCAATTTGGTAGTGTGGCACGCTAAGTGCTGCGGTGTATTGATGACCATTTGTTGTTCATTAGATGATCAAAGCATGCATTTCGTAAAAAGTGTAGCTTTGTGGACGAGACCTCGTCGTACCTCACAACCCGGTAATGGTTGAAACAGGGAAGATGCAGCAAGGTTATTAGGGGTAGCGCCCTTTAGGGTATGTGCATTTCCTTCTGGATAGGAGTGGTATCATGGTATGGAGCCCAGATACTTAACTTATGTGGATATCGCAATTATATATATTCCTTTGTGATTTATGTTGGGGCCCCGGATAAAGGTTGGTTACAACCGGGGAATGGCATACTCGTGTCAGTAGTTACCTAGTTATGGAGGTAACCCGGCCTTGTGTTGGCAGAGATCTGGTTAGGTTCTCGGGACGTCCCTCCAGAGGCGTACCCATGTGGTCCAGGAAGTTCCTTAGCCTGATCATTTGTTGGAAATCCAATTACCAATACGAACCCAGTACGGTTTTAGTTGTATTACCTGCCATTTACTTATGGTGGTCACCACTGTTTAGATGGTAGCTATAGTAGGCATAGTACGAAATGTCTATGCTGGCTAAGATTAATATTATATTTTTGAAATGTTTTTCTACACTATGCACTAGTAATAATATCAAAGAATTTTTCCCGTATCAAGCATTTTTGACTGTCATAAGGGGAAATCTTCCCCAAATCTGCGTTTGCATTGTGTGTGAGGCGGGAGGCCTTATGACAGTTTCATTTTCAAAAAGCATTGCGAACTTCTTTCAAATCCTTTTGTTTGTTTTAAATTTAAAATAAACTGCTTCTATTTTCAAAGCAACTGTTTTGTTTACTCATACCAGTCATATGACTGACCCAGAGTTTATTGTTTCCTTTCTAAACTCTGGCTGCCCATAATTTCCACACGGGTAGCCTACTAGCAGGTCTTCTGTGTTTTGGTACTAGCTGGATGTTGGAGTTGTATGGTTTGGAGACTACTAGTTTTGAAGGTTTTTCTTGGAGATATTTTGGAAATTTTGGATCTCGAGGTTCTCAGTTTGGAAGTTCATTGTTGCTTTATCTCCTTGAAGACTTCCTTGGGATGATCACATGTTGTCCTTTTGTGATGGTCTATTTTTGGAGTTGTGTTGTATATGTATATAAATACTCTGATGTTTGTGATGTTGTATCTGGGATATTGATGTTGGCAGTTATATTTTTCCGCTGTTTATTATTCATCTAATTGTTGTTATAAGCTCCATCCGAACTAAAATTCGACGTTTGAATCTCCCGCAGTCGAATACAAGTGAGGTATTTGATGTCGATTTTTGAACGCTGAACTTCGGGTCGTGACAATATATGAGTCGTTAAAAGGAAAACTTCTAAAACCCATGGGCGTTTTAGCTCATTTGCTAATGATATCATCTTGTACTTATCCTTGAATGATAGATTGTTCTTCATTCAATCAATACCTATGGAGGCATCCTAAATTGCATTATTCTATATACTTGAATCAAGAATTCATTTGTCGATCACGGCATCATGGGGGTTATACCAATTTTTGGTTTAATAGTTTCTTTTTCATATGAATAGATGTATTTCTTCTTCCTTCTTTAGACACGACCGTCTACAATGGTGATCAATCATATCCTTTCATCAAACCCTTCTGAAATGGTCAACTATGATGGATGTGTACCAAGTATAGGGATTATCACAAACTTGTTGTTTGTTGGTAGGTATGATGATGATACCCGGTTATTTTGAGTATGTGTGCTGTGATGACCAGGAATTTTGGGGAATATCAATTTAATAATCTGTATTAAATATTAAATTGATTTGATAATCTTTGATAATAAGATTTGATTTGATTTAATAATCTTCTTTTAATAAATATTTAATTGGTGAATTTTATCTTTTTAAAGCTAATAAATTGTTTTCTATTTATAATGTATATATATATATATTTGTATATATTGTAAATAGAAAAGCTTTGTTTTAAATTTAACTAATAAACTTATGTTTTCAAATTCTAATATATATTTTAGTAATTTGGGAATTATGATTTATTTAATATTAAGCTTTTCAAAGCTATTTAATAAATAACTATATGGTTTTAAATACATAAGATAAATGTTTAATTGTTTAAAAATAGATTTTTAGCTTAAGTTTAAATTTAAATAAGATTAATAAAAGGTTTGTTTTATTTCTTTTCAAATATTGCTTAATAAATATGATTTGTAATTAGATATGAAAATTTAAAATACAATTAACATATAATATAATTCACAAAATAATGTATGTAATTTATAAACAATGAGATAATCTCTTTTATAATTTTTTTTATTTTAAACAATATTAATAATGTGTTAAATATAAATAAATTTTAAGGAATACAGAATTTGTTACTTTCAAAATTAAATATGTAGTTATATAACTTGATTTTTAAATTGGATTTTAGAATTTGATTTGAATTTGAATTTAAAATTTTAATTCAAAAGTTAAATATTTTAAAATGTTTTGGATTTTAAAAAAAATTGTATAAGCTTTTATTTTTGAATATAATTGGTTTTATTTCTTTAAAGCTATATATATATATAAATAAGTACTTTAAACTAATTAATTAAGTACAAAAATTATATTATCCAAAAATAAATACTAATTACTTAAAAGACATGTGTTATTATCCTAAGGCTTCATTTTACAAGTGTAAATTTATAATCAACTCAAATGACAAATGTTGAACATCTAAACAAGTGGCATTTTTTTTTAAATTTAGTTTTTCTTTTATTTTTATTTATAAATCATTTCAGCCTTTATATAATCATTGTTCCTTCCTTCATTTCTTTTTTCTGTCGTTCTAAAATCAAAAGCTAAGTGAAACACAAAAGCAAATCTGAAATAACACTCCTCAAACCATTTTCAAAAACCAGATACAAGATCTGTAACCCATTTTCAAAGATCAAAATCAATCTGTAAATCAACTCCTCAAAACCAGAAATATGAACCAAATCAAGGAGCTGTAATCCACTTTCAAAATAAAGATCAGAATCATAAACCTTTAACTCAATTTCAAGTTCAAGCCTACAAACATCTTCTTTTTCAAACCTGAGGATTTCAAAAACAAACAACTTATAATCTAGATCCTACATTCTATAACCTGTAAACATCATCTTCAATCTGGAATCAAGCTTGAGCATTTCTGCAAACCTAAAATTTTCAAATGCTAGGATCTTTTCAAAATTAAAGCAAGAACAAAGCAAGCATGCAATTTTAAATCAAAGCATTTTATTCAAGCAACTCCAGTTTTAAAGCAAAGGCATTTCTGCAAAACAAGTTTTACTATTTTCAAGATCTTTTTCAAAAATTGGAGGCTCTGTTCTTCATTCTCAAAACTGGTGAGTAACATCACTATTTAAAAGTTTAAGTATATGATTCTGTTGCATGTTCATCTCTGGAAATAAATATGCTGTGAGTATATTTATAAGTAAATTTCTATGTGTATATATATGGATGTATTGGTATATGCATGCTGTGTATCAGGATTTTTTTCTTCTGATTCTAGTTTCCAAGCTATTGATCTAATCAAAAATCATTTGCTCTTGATCCAATATTTGTTAGTACTTAAGTATTGAACAAAATGTATTTGTTGTATCACAGTTTTAAGTTCAAAATTTTGTTTAAGTTAAAATAAATTTAGTATTATCTCTGGAAAACAAAAACAACAAAGCAACTTAAAATAAGTCAAAATTCAATTACCATGACTTATGGATTCAGAGATATAAATCAAATACTTAAACTAAAACTTGATTTTGAAACTAAAATCATAATTTTTAGTGGTGGGATGAATGAGCAGCTCTGGTTTGACCAGAAATTGGTATTTGGGGATATTCTGATGATCTCAATGGTCTAGGAGGTCGAGGTTTCTTCTGGTGGTGGTAAGATGATCGGAGATGGTGGTAAAATTGTCGGAATGGTGACCAAGGTGATGTGGTGACAGCGATAATGGTTTTAAGGTTGTAGCCCTAATTTTTGGATGGTCAGAAGTTTTGATCACAATAGCATCTCCAGTGGACCGAGTTCCTTCAGACTCTGGGATATGTTAGCATGGTGGTTTTCGAAGTCGTGGCTGGAATTGCAGACGCTCCGGTGATCGGAGGATCGTGTTCGAGGAGATTTTCAAGTTTCTGGTTCTTGTTTCATTTTTGTGCTATGATGCTCGAATTCAATTTCGAGTTTTTTGTGATGATTTGATGATCGTGATGGGGTGCGAGGATGTTTGCTAAGGTGATCAGGCCATCGTGGTTGACCAGTGATGGTCAGAGCCACCGTGCATATGCATGGTGCATTTTTGTGCCTGGTGATCTGGGTTGAAGCAGAGGAGTGGTGTACTCGAGTTTTTCTCGAGTAGATCGAGTGATTGTCTCAAAGTTTTGTAAGGTTCGACTTAAAGTATTTGAGGTTGGGCTTGGGTCATTGTTTGGTTTCAGGTTTTACAACCTGACAGTGTTTTTAAATTTTAAATTGAATTTAAAATTTGAAAGCAAAGATTTAAACAAGTTTTAAATCAAAGTTTTAATCTGGATTCAATTCTAATTTATATCCTAGATTCAAAATAAATAAAGTTTAAGAAAATTTAAATGTTTTAACAACTTTAAATGTTTAAGTATATTTTAATGATTTGAATTTAAAATGAATTTGGTTTGAAACTCTTTTAAATTTCTTTTATAAGATAAGTATTTCTTTAACATATGATTTAAAAAGATTTTAAATTGCATTAGTTTTGTTAAAGTTAAGTTTATATTTATTTTGAACCTTAATTCGACATGAATTTAAAAGTAAATTATTTTTAAATGTTTAGTTAATGACAATTAAGTCATTAATAAGAGAAATGTTTTATCTTAAAGTAATTAAGATTTAATGATTTGGAATAAATTAAAATTTTAAGTTAATTAAAGAATAATTTATTAAAATTTAATTAATTAATGATTTGGATTAATTAATTAAGTAATTAAGGGTTTAAATTAATTAATTAAGGTTTAAGTTAATTAATTAAGGAATAATTAACTTGTAATTAAGAATCATTAATTAGATAAGATAAGATTATTAATTAATGATTAGAAATTAATTAATCAAGTAATTAGGGATTAATTAAGTTAAAGTTAAACACTTAATTAATTAAATAATTAGAGATTAATTAATTGGTTATTAAAGATTAATTAATTTGTAATGATTAATCTAAGTTTAATTACTTAAGAGAAGTAAGTAAGGAACTATTATTTGTTAATGAAGATCATTAATTGAGGATTATTAAATAATTAATCAATGTGATAAATTTTAATAATTAATTATACTAATTAATTGAGGATAATCATTTGTGGAATTGTTAAGTATAATTACATAATGGAAGTAATTAAAGGAATTAATTACTCAATGTAATTAATTAAAGTAATGTGATTAGTTTAATTTAATTAATTAAGTTTAATTAATTTAAGATAATTACTTAATGTAATTAGTGAAGCGTAATTACTTAGTGAATAATTAAGATGGATAATTACTGGATGTAATTAACTGAAGTATGGATGTAGTTTGGGTTAATTACTTTGTGTATTTAATATGAAGGATAATCTTAGTGGAATTATTTAATAATTAATTACTTAATGTAATTAATTTAAGAATTGATTAATAAAGTTATTTGAAGATAATTAAGTAATGTAATTAATTAAGGGTAATTAATTACTGATTATGATTAATCAAGGTTGATTAATGAATAAAGATCAATTAAAGATTAATTATTAAATATGATTAATAATTAATTAAGAAGTTATTAAAGAATCATTAATTAATGTAATTAATGATGTAATTAAGAATTGATTAATTAAGATTAATTAATCAATAATAAGGGATTATAAAGTAATTAATTAATGTAATTAATTATAATTAATTAATTGATGAAGTAATTAAAGGTTAATTACTGTAAATGGTTAAAGTAATTAGAGAATAATTAATCGAGGGTGATAAATTAAAGATGGATACTTAAAGAATGATTAATTAGTTTGAAACTAATTAATGGTTAAGTTAAGAAAGATTTATGTGATGGAAGTAGTTAATTTAATTTATTTTAAATTAATTAGAGATGGAAGTAATTAATTTATTTCATTTTAATTTAATTAGAGATTGTGTGATTAATTAATCCTTGCTTATGTATGGATGAATGATATTGATTGCCTTGAATGGTTTGAGATCTTAGATATGAGATAAATGATGTTGTGTGATATGGGTGCTTTGGTTGATTTGTGATGATAATGTGGATTATCTATTTGTGATGATAATGTGAGTTATCTATCTATTGTGATATTGTGAATTATCTATCTGTGTGTATATAGATAATGAATTGAATCGTTTTAACTTTAAAACAACTTGGACCTAAAAGATGGCGTTTTGGATTTCGATGAGACCGGGATCGGGTTTTCTAGATTTGGATATCCGAAAACCACATCGATCTATATTAACGATAGGTCGTGAATCTCAAGTGAAGACGAAGATTCAGAGTGCAGGGTTATCGTCATTAACTTTGAGGGTGATTCCAAAATGAGTGTAATGTGATAATGCCTTCGGTTCGTTCGAAACCGAAACGAACTTGTATGGATCGAATGCTTTCAGAACAACGTCAGGTGGACGATGAGCATTCTAAGAGATGTGTTCTCTAAAGGTAATCGTAGCCTTAAGCCTCATGAACTGGGAATGGCTAAAACAGGGGAGGTGCAGCAAGGCTAAGTGGGTAGCACCCAAGTAGGACGAGATTTACCCCTGTCTAGAAGTCCCTTTATATTCGGCTATGTGGGTAGTTGGTTGCAAACAACTGCGGGGTTGTCTTGTTCGGGACTGTCCAGTAAGGGTTGGTTCCGACTTTGTGTTGTAAGGGATTGGGAGTAATCCTCGGTACGGTGATCTAGGCCACATACGGTGATGGGCGGTACCCCAGTAGCCCTGCCATTGTACGGAAACCCAAACTCCAATAAGTGCCCTTGGAATTGATTGTAAACTTATGTATGCTGGAATTTAATAAATGTAACAATTTCAACTATTTTTTATTTACTTGAAAACCCTAGACCCTATTATAATCACTGGATTTCCTATCAAATGTTTTTGTTAGCGTAAGGTAAAAACTTACCCATGTTTATGTGTGGGAAGTCTTACGCGATACCTTTGTTTTCAAAGGATTTTCAAAATTAAGCAACTTTAACCTGTTACTCACACTAGACCCATGTATGACCCGGAGTTTATTTTCTGTTTTCTTAAACTCTTGGGTACTCAAATTTTTACGAGTAGCGAAGGGATTCAGGTTAGCTTTGACGAATTCTGGAGGAGCAATGGAGCATGAGGCTTCAACGTTTGTAGATAAATTTAGTGGTCCGCTGTGTGTTCTCTGAGTCGTTCGTTTATGTTGTATTTGAGTTGTAATAACTAGACAGGGGTTTATAACTGTCTAGTATGTGATGTGTAATCTGTGTAACTTTGATAGTTGTTGTATACTATGTAATATTTATGTGATTAATATAATTTATTCGTTCCGCTGTTGAGATTCTGACGCAGCGGATTTAACTTTGACGTGCTAATAATGTTTTGATTCAAATTGACGCAACTTTCTTCCTCACAAAATGATTTTGTGTCAAGTAAACCTAATAGAATGATAAATGCCCATTTCCGTTGATCGTGACGATGCCGGAATCTAGCTATCTCCAACCCGTTGATCTCGCAAGATAACGTGTTGAAAGATCTACAATTCGATCGTTGATCACTCGCAAGTGACACCGAGAATTGGCTTCTACTTCGTTGATTCGCGCATGAATAACCCGAAGAAGGAAAGAAGAAGGAGATCACACTCAACTTCAACAAAGTGGCAAAAGCACCCACAAATTTTATTCAAAATCAACTCCCTTTTACAATGACGACACACCCCTATTTATAGAAAATACAACACATTCAAGCGACCTAACACAGGCGACTTAACAGCACACAAGCCACGACCTAACAACAGTGCACGACCCACGACCTAATAACATTACAAGCGAATCATCATCATAGGCGGCTTAACAACAACACACGACCAACGAGTTACAATACAACATACAACAACGCGACGACTTATAACAAAGCGACATAACAACAATACGACTTAACAATACAACATAGGGACATAAGAAGATCAACGACATAAGCATCAGCGACTTAAATAAGCAACGACCCAAGAAGATATCACAGCTACATGCGGCATAAGAACTCAGCAACTTAAGGAAGTAGGCGACTTAAAGAAGCGGCTATAGATGCATGGCTTAAGAAATCAATGCGTCATAGGTTGAGCGACTTAGATTGAGCGACTTATGGAAATGAACGACTTAAAGAAATGCTGTAACGACCCGTATTTTACGTGTCGATATACCATAGAATTCTAGGTCGTCAGTGTTGATAAGTCGTCCATAACCTAAGTCGTAGGGAAAAATAACCCGCATGTTGTTTGAGTCGCAAGGAAGTTAGGTTGAAAAGTTAACTCGAGTTAGTATTAAAACGAGTTAACGAGTTAGTGTCTTTGCGAGTTACGGGTTAGTGTTTAGATAGCGACTTAGGGGATGGATGAGTTAGTGGTTATCGAGTTAGTGGGGTTGGCGACCTAGGGGGTTAGGTCGTTTGGAGGTTAGGTCGTGAGTAGGGGTAAGCGACCTAAGGGTTAGCAAGTTGTATGACCTTAGGAGCTAACGAGTTTAGGGTTACGAGTTAACTCGTATGGAACGACCTAACGAGTTAGCGAGTTAGTAAGAACAGTGGGTTAGCGACTTAGTAATAAGTCGCTCGAGCGACTTAGTGGTAGTAGCTGGTGTTTATAACTCGCAAGGTCTTGTGAGCTAGGTCGTATGAGTCGTAGCATGATAAGTCGGCAGCGACTTAAGTTAGGTCGGGGAAGATTTTAAGTCGGCACTAGGCTAAGCCGCGTGGGATGTTAAGGTGTTAGGTCGTGAAGGCGCTTAAGTCGCTAGGCCGCATGCAGTTAAGTCGGTAGGTCGCTAGGTTGTTGAGGCGGGTTGTTTTAGGTCGCAGGATGTTGATGAGTCGTGGACGACTCATGGATAGGTCGTGACCGACCTAAGGGGCGACGCCCTAAGGGTGATTCAGCCTATAAATAGAGGGCTTTGGCACACTTTTTGGCACCGGTTTTTGAAGCGACGAAGTGCTGCCATTTTGGGAACTCGACTACAACATTTCTTCATCTTCTTTTCTCCATTCCAATCTAGTTCTAACGTCCATCCAAGATCGAAGATCGAGATCGAAGATTCAAGGGCCAAAGTTGAAGATCTTCATCCAACGAAGCTAGATTTCATCGTTTCTAGCGGGATCTCGACGAATCAAGTTTGGATCTCCGCTGTCCAGATCTGAAGTGGGTTTCTTTTGGAGTGTTTGGGTGATTCGGTGAGTGGTAGTTATCTCTCACGCGGACCCAAAGGAGTGTATTGGATTGGTGGTTTGTTGGAGTGTTGTAGATAGTGATTTTATGCATATTTCCTTAGATCCAAGTGTAGATCCATTACTTATGAAGATGTTTACTTTTGCAAGCTCATTCATCTAGTTGTAGAGACAAAACCCATGATTTATAATTGTTAGATCTATGCTAAAAACCCATAATTCATGTATGTTAGATCTATGCTCATTTATTTACGAAATTGCCATTTTAGTTATAAATACCTATTTAGATCTTGATTGACTACTTATTTGTTTGGATTAATGTTTGCCTTGTTTGATTGATATAAATGAGTTATCTAGTTGATAGATTTGGGCAAGTATGGTCAAAGACGATTCAAAAGCTACGGAAGAGGCTCTTGAATGGTGAAAGTTGCTTAAGACATATGTAGCGGATGTTGAAGCTCATATGTATGGATTGGATGATGTTGAGATGGAACTTTGGCATGATGCGGTGAGGCAAACCATGTTGTTGAGTTGAGACTTTGCTATGGTGTGATAAAGCGAAGTATGATGTGATGAAGACTTGGCGTAATCCAGGCAGGGATCATTCCAAGCATGTTGATAACTCGAGGGATGGTTCGAGTTGGTTGATAATGGATTGCTCGAGAGGTAGCTTGAGCTAGTATGAGAATAGTCGTCGAGGAGGATGACTAGGAGGCTTAGATCTCATCGTTGTTGAAGGTTCTAGCATGCTCAAAAGCAAGAGTACATGGGGCGCCCATAACGACTACAGGTAGGTACTCGGGACACCCAAAAGACTACAGGTAGGTAGTTGAGTACTCTGGGCAGAGTAGGTAAGTCCTAGGCACGGGTCACGATGACGTGCGGAGCTATGTCTACAACCGGGGTTACCATTAGCCCTTGACAGGTGGTCATTCAACTAACGGTAAAATCAAAGCAATGATAACAGTGATAGCCAGAGTCATGGATGTTTGGACGTTTGGTTGTATCATCATTCGGCCTCAAGAGCGGTGTTTTTTGGGTGCTTATCTGATCTTGGTTTAGGCCTTGGGGGTTTGTATTTGGAAAACATCGTCCTTGACTCGAGTGATTATTGCTTTACCTTAATTGTCTGCTATGTTATGCTTGCTTCTCCTTAGTGTGTGTCTGGGGGCTATCACTGTAGAGAGAGGTGGAGTGGGATGGTTTGGTTCCTATTCCTTTTATCCCTTATGCTCTTTTGGTATGTTTGATAGTTGATTTACTGCTCACTAAGACTTTGTCTGACTCAAGGTTTTATGTCTCCTCTTATTACCTTGGGCTGTTCATCCATGTTGGGATGGGCAGACTAGGTAGCAGGTGACAGGTGCTGTTCTTCGAGATCTACGCTGTTGGCGACGAAGACGAGCAGGAGGCTTTTGCATATTATCTCCTATATGTACTGGGTATCCGCTGCTGTATTTGATTGAGTGTTATGTAGTGAGGCTTTGATGTATGGATGATTAACATGTTTGTATAAAACTATTATGATGCCTATATGATGATTTTCTGTTATGAAGCTTCACTATATATTTCTCTATTGTATTTTATCCATGCGCTGTGAGTTACGATAGAGCTTCTGTTTTATTTTACCCTGACTATCGTCCATGGCTGCCTGGCATACCTTTCAGTGCTCTTTTCTCTTGTTTTGGTGCTTGAGTCATGGGCGGTCGTCACATTTGGTATCAGAGCCTTGGTTAATCGATTTTAGCCAACGCTCGCTGACGTAACTATGTATGAGAGACGTAATTGTATTTTGATGGATGATTACTATATATAATATAGTAGTTTAGAAGGATTTGAACTCCTTATGCAGTTGTTTCTCAAAGGTGTTCTAATCATTTCTTTTTCTAGATACTAAAAATGAGTCGAAGAGGGAGACCAGCTGCAAGGGAAGGCCGTGCTACTGAAGGAGCTGTTGATTATGGAACTATGTTCGAAGCGATGATGACTTCGATCATGAGGAGGATACCAGCTTCAGGATCATCAGTAGATGTGGGAGTTCAAGTTCAAGCCCCAAGATCGGTGGATTTTGCTAAGCTTTGCAAGGACTATACTTCTCTCGGAGGAAAAGCTTTCTTGGGGATAGAGTCGACCATTGAAGTGCAAAGATGGATAGATGCATGTCGAAGGATCTTTGGTGACTTAGGAATTGAGGATGCAACTAAGAGGAAGCTTGCATCGAGACAGCTTCAGGGAAGAGCTGCTGATTGGTGGAATTCTATTACCATCGATACTCCAGAAGAAGAGATTACTTGGGAGCAATTCCAAGTTAGATTTGAAGCTAAGTTCATCTCTACGGCTCAGAAGTCTGTTTTGTACAAGAGGTTTGTAGAGCTCAAGCAAGGTGGGAGGTCCGTTCTTGAGTATGTCTCTGAGTTTGAAGCTTTGTCTAAGTATGCCAGATCGTATATTGATTCTCCCTATCAGAAGAATGAAAAGTTTGTAACTGGTCTGGATGCTTATCTCGGGAGGCAGTTAGTGGATCATTTGGATGATCCGTTTGAGAAGCTTGTGGAGAAAGCTCTCAGGCACGAGAGTTTGTTTCCTAAGGAAGTATCTGTTGTTGATGTAACCAAGGAAGGATCTAAAATACAGCAGAATGGGAACAGGAAGAGGAAGAAGCAGCAGCAGCATCAGAGGGGTAAGGATGGTCCGAAGAGGCCAAAGGGCGAAGTGACCTGCTACAACTGCCAGCAGAAGGGCCATCTCTCTAGAGATTGTAAGAATCCCAAGGTGCCGGGAAAGTGTTATAACTGTGATAAGCTGGGACATATCAAGAAAGATTGCCCAGAACCAAGGAAAGACAAGCAGATTGTGAAAGCATATGCTTTGGGGGCTGTTCCATCGTCTTCGAAAGCTCCTACTACTGAAGAGAAGGGGAAGAGTGTGGTGGTTCAAGGTACCCTTTCCATTTGTGGTGTTCCAGTTAGAGTGTTGTTTGATACTGGAGCGTCGCATTCTTTTGTTTGTGAGGATTTGGTAAGCCGGTTGGGTTTGAAACCGGATATTGTTGATAGGCCATTGGTTGTAACTAATCCAGTTGGGGGTTCGTCATGTTTGTGTATGATATGTCATGGTCTAGTTGTGTCGAGTCATGATTGCTCGTTTGTTTGTGATTGTTTTGTTCTGAACTTTGCGGGGTTCGGAATTATTTTGGGTATGGACTGGCTTAGGAAGTATGCGGCAAGGATTGATTGTGAGAGGCTGGAGGTGACAGTCGGGAATGTGGAAGGGCGAAAGGTTGTGATACAATGCAAGCATGAAGAAGGCGTCTTCATGAGCTTCATGTATTCGCTGGTTGTTCCACGGGATGGACTGTCATCGGTGCCTACTGTGAATGAATTTGAGGACGTCTTTGACGAAGTCAAAGGGTTACCGCCACATAGGGAGATCGAGTTTCGTATCGATCTAGTTGAGGGAGCCAGACCTGTTGTGATGCCTCTTAGGCGGATGGCGCCTAGGGAGCAGCAAGAGTTGAAGGTGCAAGTTGATGACCTTTTGCAGAAAGGATTCATTCGGCGTAGTGTGTCCGAATGGGGTGCACCAATTGTGTTCGCAACCAAAGCGGATGGATCGTTGAGGTTGTGTGTCGATTATCGTGAGCTGAATAAGGTGACTAAGAAGAACAAGTATCCATTGCCGAGAATAGATGACTTGTTTGATCAGCTTCACGAGGCTAAGGTGTTTTCTCAGATGGATTTGGCAACGGGATTTCACCAGTTGAGAGTGGCTAAGGATAGTGTTTCGAAGACTGCTTTTAGGACACCATCCGGTTTTTATGAGTGGCTGGTAATGCCGTTTGGATTGACTAACGCACCAGCATATTTTGTGGATCTTATGAATAGAGTGTTCAGAGATCAGTTGAATAAGTTCGTACTTGTGTTCGTGGATGATATTCTGATTTATTCCAGAACTGAAGAAGAACACGAGACGCACTTGCGTATTGTTTTGGAAATCTTACGGAAACATCAGCTGAAGGCTAAGTTTTCGAAGTGTCACTTCTGGAAGAGTGAAGTGAGGTTCTTAGGTCATGTTATTTCTGGAAATGGAATAGCGGTTGATCCCGCTAAGGTGGCAGCGATCCAGGATTGGGTTAGACCTAAGAATGCATCTGATGTGAGAAGTTTTCTTGGATTAGCAGGATATTATCGACGATTTATCAAAGACTTTTCCAAGATAGCTGCACCGTTGACAGGATTGACGAAAAAGAACCAGGTGTTCATATGGGATGATAAGTGTGAGCAAGCTTTCGTAATCCTGAAAGAGCGACTGACGAGTGCTCCTGTTTTGACTATTCCAAGTGGGAATGATGAGATGGTGGTTTACACCGATGCATGTGGCACTGGACTTGGAGCAGTGCTGATGCAGAAGGACAAAGTTGTTGCGTATGCAAGTCGACAACTGAAGTCGCATGAAAGGAATTATCCGACTCATGATTTGGAGTTAGCGGCGATTGTGTTTGCTTTGAAGATATGGAGACATTACCTATTGGGGGTTCGATTCGAGTTGTTTACGGATCATAAGTCGTTGAAGTATCTTTTCTCCCAAAAGGATTTGAATCTTCGACAGCAAAGGTGGTTAGAGTTTTTGGCATCGTATGACTTTGGTATAGCCTATACTCCGGGAAAAGGTAACGCAGTGGCAGATGCGTTAAGTCGAAGACATGCAGGTTTGGGAGCCATGTTTTCAGAATGGAAGAGTCTTGAGTATTTGGCTGGATTTGACTTCAGGCCTAGATGTGAATTGGAACCTGAGATGTTGGCAAACTTATCGATAAGACCTACTCTTATGGAGAGAATTGGCGAGAGCCAAAAGCGAGATGATAAGCTTGTCAGGATTATCCGAGATTTGGAATCTGGATTGGAACCAGAGAAGATTAAAGAATTTGAAGTCGATCGAGATGGTTGGCTTCGGAAACAAGGAAGATTAGTTGTTCCCGATATTGATGGATTGAGAGATGAAATTCTGAGGGAAATTCATCACTCGAAGTTGACGATTCATCCAGGTGGAAATAAGATGTATCGGGATATGAAGAGAACTTACTACTGGGAAGGTATGAAGAAAGATGTTGGAAGTTTTATTTCCAAGTGTATGAACTGCCAGTTGGTGAAAGCTGAGCAGAGGAAGCACAGTGGATTACTTCAGCCATTAGAGGTTCCTACATGGAAGTGGGAGCAAGTGTCAATGGATTTTATCGATGGTCTACCTAGAACCAGGGCAGGGAATGAAGGGATTTGGGTCATAGTAGATCGGTTGACCAAGAGTGCAAGGTTCATTCCTGTTCGATCGACTAGGACTGCATCGAAGTTGGCTGAGCTTTATGTTAAGTGGATAGTTCGATTCCATGGTGTTCCGAAGAGTATAGTGAGCGATCGAGACCCATTGTTCACTAGTGGATTTTGGAAGAGCTTCCAGGAAGTTTTGGGAACCGAGTTGTGTTTGAGTACAGCTTATCACCCTCAAACAGATGGTCAGACCGAGAGAGTCAACCGAGTTTTGGAAGATCTCTTGAGAGCATGTGTTTTGGACTTCGGAGGATTATGGGAAGATCACCTTCATTTGGTGGAATTTGCATATAACAACAGTTATCAGTCGAGTATTGGTATGGCACCATATGAGGCATTATATGGAAGACCGTGTAACTCTCCGACATGTTGGTTGGAAACTAGAGAAAAGTTGATACTTGGGCCAGAGATGATTCGACAGACTTCGGATTGTATAGAGATCGTTCGGCAACGAATGAAGGCAGCCCAAGATCGTCAGAAAAGTTATGCAGATAATCGTCGTAAGGATTTGGAGTTCGACGTAGGCGATATGGTTTTTGTAAAGATTTCTCCATTAAAGAATATTATAAGATTTGGGAAGAAAGGGAAGTTAACTCCGAGATTTTTTGGACCATTCCCGATTATCGAGCGAATTGGAAAGCTCGCGTATAGATTGGAGTTACCAGGGAAGATGGCGGGTGTGCACAATGTTTTTCACGTATCGTATCTACGGAAGTGTGTGCATGACCCAAGTACTGTGGTTTCTGCTGATAGCTGTGAAGATTTGGAGGTTGATCCAGAGGTTAGAAGACCTCGTAAGCCGCTTCGTGTTATTGGAACTGACACGAAACAGCTTAGGAGAAAGACGATTACGTTGCTCAAGGTCCAATGGAGTGATGATGTTAACGACTGTACGTGGGAGGAGGAAGAGAGGATGAAGGCAGCTCATCCTGGACTCTTCGAGGTATGGCCCTAAGGTGTCGTGGCATCTCATGAATTTGTAACTTGATTTCTGTCTTAGAATTCTGCATGCTAGGCTAGAATTGGATGCATGGTTTGTTGATTGCTATGGATGGTAGGCATGCGGATTATCTTTGATTGCTGTTGTCTGCTTGGAATTTCGGGGGCGAAATTCCTAAGGGGGAGAGAATGTAACGACCCGTATTTTACGTGTCGATATACCATAGAATTCTAGGTCGTCAGTGTTGATAAGTCGTCCATAACCTAAGTCATAGGGAAAAATAACCCGCATGTTGTTTGATTCGCAAGGAAGTTAGGTTGAAAAGTTAACTCGAGTTAGTATTAAAACGAGTTAACGAGTTAGTGTCTTTGCGAGTTACGGGTTAGTGTTTAGATAGCGACTTAGGGGATGGACGAGTTAGTGGTTATCGAGTTAGTGGGGTTGGCGACCTAAGGGGTTAGGTCGTTTGGAGGTTAGGTCGTGAGTAGGGGTAAGCGACCTAAGGGTTAGCAAGTTGTATGACCTTAGGAGCTAACGAGTTTAGGGTTACGAGTTAACTCGTATGGAACGACCTAACGAGTTAGCGAGTTAGTAAGAACAGTGGGTTAGCGACTTAGTAATAAGTCGCTCGAGCGATGTAACGATCGCGATTTTTCGTTGCCGAAAAATCGAACCGTTAGGGTTTTAGAAGAAGAAAGAGGTAGAAGAAGAAAGAAAAGAAAGAGAAGAGAAAACAGAAAAACAAGTAACAGAACGAGAAACAATAACAGAATCTCACAGTCGCAGCGGAACAACATATAATAGATAAATGAATATTCATTAAAACAAAAGAACTATACATTTTATACATTACATCACATTACATTACATCAATCAGAGTGTACGACAACAACAGCGGAAAGAAATACTATATACAATAGATAATAGACTACGCTATCTGGCTCGCCTCCAGATCTGCACAGCAACTCCCGAATCCAGAATAACCTGATAACCTAACTCTAGACTGCCCGTGTGGAAAATAGTGGGCACCCAGAGTTTAGGAAAGGAACAATAAACTCCAGGTCAGTCATGTGACTGGTGTGAGAACTCAAAACAGTTTATCTTTAAACACGCAACAAGAAAGTTTAAATTTTGAAATCCGCAATGCTTTTTGGAAAATGAAACTACCATAAGGCCTCCCGGCACACACACAATGCAAACGCACACATGGGGGAGATTTCTCCTTATGATAGTCAAACATGCTTACTACGAGAAAAATTCTTTGATATTATTACTAGTGCATAGTGGAAAATATTTCGAAAGTATAATATAAATCCTAGCCAGCATAGGTACCATGATACTATGCCTACTATAGCTGCCATGTTAAATGGCAGGTTCTACAACTAAAACCGTACAAGGCACGTATTGGATGAATGGATTTCCAACAAATGGTCAGGCTAAGGAACTTCCTACTGCCACATGGGATCGCCTCTGGCGGGACGTCCCGAGAACTAACGTTACGGTTAGATCTCTGCCAACACAAGGCCGGGTTACCTCTGTAACTAGGTAACTACTACACGAATATGCCATCCCCCGGTCCTTTGGGACCTTTATCCGAGCGCTCGATACCAACAACACCACACAGAAATAGATATAGTGTTTCCACATGAGTAAATATCTGGGCTCCATACCATGATACCACCCTTTTCCAGAAGGGAATGACATACCCTAAAGGGCGCGACCCTCATAACCTTGCCGCATATTCCTGTTTCGACCATTTCCGGGGAGTGAGGTCCTGACGAAGTCTCGTCCACAAAGCTACGCTTTGTGCAACAAAGCCATGCTTTGGGTCCACAGATGACCAAAGCAATAATCACAAAGATAAATGATCAAACAAATGATCATATCCAAACGATCAACCAATGATCATCACACAGCAGCACTCAGCATGCCACATTACCAGATTGGGAAATATCGCTGATAACCTTCAACTACATAACCTCTGAGCTCGTACGTCTCAGAGAAGGGTGTTAAGCTAAGAGAATAAATTCTCCGCCACCAACAGAAATGTATTTGAAAGAAATCTGCTCTATCTCTCAAAATGTAATGTCAGACACGTAACCATACAAGTCTGTTCCGGGTTCGAACAGAACCGAAGGCACTTCCAAAGAAGCCCTTGCAATCCGGGTATTCACAATCCCGATAAAATTTCCCATCACAAAGGAAATCTCCATATCGTAGCTAACGATGCGGAGACAATCGATAGGTCATCCTATCGTTCTCACAAATACCCGGTCTTCAACACCGGTCTTCAGATGCAATCCAAACGACGTATCGCATATTCGGAATGGGATATATGACACAAAGGTCCTCTCCCGGCTAAACCGAATAGCGAGCGCTTATTTTAAAAATAAGTGTGCATTCAATTCCAAACAAACACAATCAATACCATCCAAGGGTAAATATTGATAGTCGGTTATTTAACTATCAATAAAGATGCGCCACATCATCAGATTCCAAATATTTTTTTCCAAAATTATTAAGTCCCAAAATATCTTTACAAGATATATATACACAATTTCCAAATAATTGCCCAATTTATTTGCTTTACCAAAACACCTTCACGATATAATTTCCACACTTAACCATTTGAAAACCCATTTCAAATTAAACACCTCCACCATTTGAAAACAAATTTCAAATTACACAACTCAACCATTTGAAAACAAATTTCAAACCACCATTCATCCTTTATCCCTTTTGAAAACAAATTTCAAAACAACATATAAATCCTTACCGATTTATTTTTAAATTTTACGCTCCAAATTCGTGAATTTTATTTCCATCTTTAAAAATAAATCAACATTTATTTTTAAACCAATTTCCCTTCCTATTATAAATTCCAACGTGAATTAAATCCCAAATACCCATTCATATTTGATTTCAAATCGATTCCAAAATATTCGCTTACACTTTTACCTTTAAAAGGTGAATTCACAAAAACGTTCCATTCCATATTGGAAAATCATTTCTAAACTTATTTAAAAATAAGTAATTCACAATTCAATTTATTTTCAACAATTCGAAAATATTCCATATGCTTAAACCATAGTTAAGTATTAATTTCATTCCTTTAAAGAAATATTCTTTTATTCACATTTATTTGGGTTAAAAACGAATGTTGCGCAAAACATCGTTACGACAACCCAAAAACACTAGTATATGGATTTGAAATTAAAAATAGATATATAAATCCAATACTATACCAATTATCCCCTTCTGTTTCTCGAAAACGTCTATTTCAACAATCAATGTTGAAATCTATGTTTTCAATACTCAATACATTTTAAAACACCTTTAATTCGTTTTAAATTTCCATTTAAAACATTCCTTTCCCAAAAACAAACCCATTTTATTTAATAATCTATTCAATATTCAAAATAGTGAATATAGCCCACTTAACAAATTCCCATATTTCAATTTATCAAATTCGATGAATTTCAAATTTATAAACATAGTTTATAAATTCCACTTCTATTATAAACCCCAATTTTATAAATCCCTTTATTAATCCGATGCAATTTACATAACCCAATTTCATACCCAAAAGCCATATTGTAAGTTAAATACTTATAATATTATTTATTTACCAAATCGTTCCTTTGAACTTCACCAATTTAAAATCTTATCACTTACAAGATTTCTTTATGGTTTATAATAATTTCAACTAATGAAATCTTCATTTATTAACAATTTCTATAAAATTCCCCTTTTTAATGCCCAAATCCATTTCTATAAGTTAATAACTTATAAACTTAAAATTTTCCAATAACCATTCGTTTTATAAATTTCACATTCTATAAATCTAAAATTTTAAATGAAATTCATCTTATACATTAACTTAGCACTTTATAAACTCATTTTATAATCCCAAAAATTCTATTTAAAAATATCAATTTAAAAAAAAATCTTTTATATTCATCCTTTATAAAAATTCAAAAATCTAAAATTTAACTATTTTATAAATCTATCTATTTTAAATTTCCCTTTTGGTTATATTCCATAAAAATCATAGTTTAATAATTTTAAAATTTCAAATCTTAATTTATTTTAAATTGCATCAAGTTCAAAATTTTACTAAAAACATATACTTGAAAATTTTCTTTAAAATCCCTTTTTAAATTCAAATCATTATTTTTAACTTAAAATTTTTGAATCCGATAATGCAACAGCATCATATGGTCAATTACGGGAACTAACAACATATGTCGATATGAACATCAACAATAACACAATATCAATAATCAAATAAATATGTGAGGAATCCAGTTGGATCCCTCCAACCTGTTTCCCTGCAACCACAGACGTTAGCACAATACCAATTCCACTTCGAGGTGGAATATCGCGGTATATGGGATTTTATAAAATATCCGCTTAATAACGGCGCAATAGGGTCTCATCCGCTATACGAGGCGGGAAATCAAATCCGATATATACATATGCCAATATATATATATATCGCTATATATAGTATATATCCTACTATATCTACTAGCACAATCAATCAACCATCAACAATCAATATTAACTATTCAAAATTTTAAACAAAACCTTTCGATTGAGTGAGGAGTTCTCACCTTGATTTTATTTTCCGTTTCGTCGTTCGTTTCGAATAAAATTAAACGAACGTTTAATTTTACCCGAAATTCAAACGAGCTCCAATCGACTCCAAACCAGTTGCATTGCGAAGAGCACGGCGATACGAAGCCAACGCAAAAAATCTCGTTCAATTTGGACCTCGCAGCAAAAAGTTATCACGTTTTTAAGTTACACGATTTGAATTTTAAATTTTAAACTAAAAACAAAACAAAGGAAATCACCTCACCCCTCTAACACGCGGGCCCCCCCACCTTTCTTCCTGATCGCGCACGGCAATATCCATCTCCAGGAACAAAACGCACGAACAACCCATAGAAGCTCCAACTAGGGTTTGAATCTTCGACCACCACGAGCCACTTGAAGGCGATCAGGAAGTGCCACTTCGGGGCCCACGACAAGGGCTACACTCGGCCCAAACATGGCCAAGCTCGGTCATCACAATCTCACGTAGTTCGAGGCCGACCTCATGCCCTTTGCAGCCCCTTTCCCGTTGATCCACTTCGTTTTAAACGATCTCGACCGTTGAGATTGCAGTACTCATTATCCCCTTCGATTTTGTAGTTGACGACTTCGTCTAATTTTGCGTGGATTGGGAGATTTGGAGGAAAGAAAATCGGTGATTTTCGGCCATTGGAAACATTGGGGCGGCGGCTGAGCATATGGAGCTAGGGTTTTGAAAAATATTAAGAGATATATGTTATTAATCTTATTTTAATAATAAAATTCTCTTTTTAATAACTTATGCAAACGAACTCCAATCTACGCGTTCCGACAGGCGATTCTAAAGTTTTTCCGCGTTCCGGATGCAATGGAACAGGTTTCGTAAGCTAATTCGGAAGTATGTGTGAGATACGGCAATAAACGGTCGATTTAAATTTAAACCGATTTAAGCGATTTCTAGGCGTTTTGGCTTGTACCGGACAAACGATAAATCCGATTGACTTGAAATTTGAAATCTTGCAATAATATCACATTACGGATCCGATGAAACTGGTTTCGTCGAAATCCGAGACCGTTTGAAAAATGGCTATTTTAACTCGCCGAATTAAAATTAAAACGATATCGATGCCTTTCGAGCTGCCACGGTCAAACGACAACTCCGTTTGCTACGAAATTTGAAATCCGATAATAACTAACTATTACGGATCCAATGGAACTCGTTTCGTTCAATTCCGAGACTGTTCAAAAATTGGCTATTTTTCAGTCGATAATTAAATATTAAAATATTCAATTTTTACGAATTAACTCCAAATTCAATTTTACAAGTTCTAAAATATTTCTATAACTTCAATATGATAAAACAAAATTTTCCAAATCATTTTCAATCATATTTAACCCAATATCAAATTATTTGTGGAATTTCACTATTAAATAATCGATTTAATTGCAAAATTAAATCCAAAATTCAAAATAAAATTTATTCGACTCCAAAAATTCACTTATTAATATTTAAAATTAATTAAATATTCAAATTTAAATTATTAAAAATTCTGGGTCGTTACAATCTTCCCCCCTTAAAAGAATTTCGTCCTCGAAATTGCAAGTTAAGGAGAATAATCCTAAACCGTTTATTATTTTTCCAAAGCTAATTAGTTTTACTAACTTTTCAAAACAATCTTTTTATTAAGGATTTACTATCATTTCAATTAGCTTTCCCAATTTAATTATAAGTTTCAAACAACTTCGTTTACTTAACAATTTAAATTTAAATTTAAATTCAAATTTCAAACTTTCAAAATTTCTCAAAATTTCTCTAACTCCCTAAATTTTTGAAAAATTTTGCCAGAGTCTCCTTTGCGCGGCTAGATCGGTACGACTACAAAATGGCACTACGGCCCCTCAGAATCAAAAAGAAAAGAGAAAGCCAAGTGGCTAGAGAAAGAAATCATCAAATCTCATATAAAAACTGAAATACGTACCTTTTTGTCGAGCGATTCAATTTAACTTCATAACCAAAATCCCAATTCCATTATATCCTGTATATCCTGCTAGCATAATATCCAATTATAATATTCAACCCAATTTGCCAATTCAATTATAAAATTTCCAATACATGCTTCTTATACCACTTTTAGCTTACTATTAAAGTTGCATATTCATTTTCGTTCAACTTTGCATTTCAATTTTCATTTGAATTCAATTACATAGCTTTCAAATTTTACTAATTCAATTTCATTAACACTTAATGAATTTACATACAATCAACCAACAAGCAAATAACAACCAATGCACATCCAATACAACCAAATTTTATTCGTTTTACTTAAATTCAATTTGGTTCAACTGTTTTAATTCCAATTGGTTTAACATTCAATTGATTTTCATTCTATTATTAAACTATTTTCAAATGAATTTACACTTGCATGCATCATTTCATATCAACTTATTCATATTCTATTGATTAACATTCAATTCATACTTTAATTCAATTGCTAGTTCTTTTTACAAATAAAATTGAATTTCATTTATATAACTTAAGTTCACATCTTTTTAACAATTTCATTTACTCACTTTATTCATTTATTTTGATATTAACATCAATTCTTTCAATATTCCTTAAGTTATATTCCATTTCAACTTTATTTACATCATTTAATTCACTTGATTATTTAACTTTGATATAAAGGTCAATTTTTTTTTTTTTTTATTTTTATTTTTTTTTATTTTTTATTCAACTTCACTTAAGTTGTACTCCATTTAACATCATTTGTTCAAATAAACTTAAGCTTTACACTTATCAGTCAAGTTCGAATTTCAATTCTAAAGTTAATTCCATTTAACACTTACTTAAGACAACTTCATATCAACATTCAAATTCATATTCCATTTTACTTAACTTAATTGTTTAACCACTTCAACAACTGGTTTCACTTACATTTTCCATACTATAAGTTATACAATTTATTATTCAACTTCCAACATTTATTATAAGTCCAAAACCTTTTTCACGTATTTTTAACAATTTCAAATTGAATTTTAATTTCAAATTGGTTTATTACAACAAAACTTCAATTTTAAATTCATTATTGTAGCAAATCCATCACATAGAAACTCGAGAATGATACTGATGATGCTGCAGTCATCACCCTTATTATTTCCCAGTGACAATAGTGAAATCAATGCTAATTATTCTTTCAAAAAGTTTTCTTTCTATTCATAAATCACTTTTATAACCCTTTTACTTATATAATTTTTTCTTCTTATATACATACATGATTATCTTACAATTGTAAATCATTATTAATTATAATTTCATCTTATGATTCATTGGTTTATACCATTATTCTTTTTACAATAGTTGCTTTTATTAGCTCATTCAAACAACTTTTAATTATTTTATATATATATATCATTTACAACAACCAAGCAATCAATTATATACACACTTCAATAATTCATGAAAAATTATTTTCTTTTTATATATAAAATATAATCGAGGTAAAATTATTTCATTTACCCAATTTAAAACAATATTGTGTTGAATTGTTCTATTCAAGTGTTTAGGAACCCCTTCGATTCAGTTTTCGAGGCTGCGCCGACGAAGGTTCATATACCACTCAACAAACCAATCATCACAATATAAAACAATTTTATACTCACTAACAAATACGCACTCATATCTATTATTACACTCATACTCATTCTAGAGTACTGCTGACTCTATCTCTAATGAGTAATACCCAACAGAGCAGGTTGTCGCTTAACCATATGCTCTGATACCAAATGTAACGATCGCGATTTTTCGTTGCCGAAAAATCGAACCGTTAGGGTTTTAGAAGAAGAAAGAGGTAGAAGAAGAAAGAAAAGAAAGAGAAGAGAAAACAGAAAAACAAGTAACAGAACGAGAAACAATAACAGAATCTCACAGTCGCAGCGGAACAACATATAATAGATAAATGAATATTCATTAAAACAAAAGAACTATACATTTTATACATTACATCACATTACATTACATCAATCAGAGTGTACGACAACAACAGCGGAAAGAAATACTATATACAATAGATAATAGACTACGCTATCTGGCTCGCCTCCAGATCTGCACAGCAACTCCCGAATCCAGAATAACCTGATAACCTAACTCTAGACTGCCCGTGTGGAAAATAGTGGGCACCCAGAGTTTAGGAAAGGAACAATAAACTCCAGGTCAGTCATGTGACTGGTGTGAGAACTCAAAACAGTTTATCTTTAAACACGCAACAAGAAAGTTTAAATTTTGAAATCCGCAATGCTTTTTGGAAAATGAAACTACCATAAGGCCTCCCGGCACACACACAATGCAAACGCACACATGGGGGAGATTTCTCCTTATGATAGTCAAACATGCTTACTACGAGAAAAATTCTTTGATATTATTACTAGTGCATAGTGGAAAATATTTCGAAAGTATAATATAAATCCTAGCCAGCATAGGTACCATGATACTATGCCTACTATAGCTGCCATGTTAAATGGCAGGTTCTACAACTAAAACCGTACAAGGCACGTATTGGATGAATGGATTTCCAACAAATGGTCAGGCTAAGGAACTTCCTACTGCCACATGGGATCGCCTCTGGCGGGACGTCCCGAGAACTAACGTTACGGTTAGATCTCTGCCAACACAAGGCCGGGTTACCTCTGTAACTAGGTAACTACTACACGAATATGCCATCCCCCGGTCCTTTGGGACCTTTATCCGAGCGCTCGATACCAACAACACCACACAGAAATAGATATAGTGTTTCCACATGAGTAAATATCTGGGCTCCATACCATGATACCACCCTTTTCCAGAAGGGAATGACATACCCTAAAGGGCGCGACCCTCATAACCTTGCCGCATATTCCTGTTTCGACCATTTCCGGGGAGTGAGGTCCTGACGAAGTCTCGTCCACAAAGCTACGCTTTGTGCAACAAAGCCATGCTTTGGGTCCACAGATGACCAAAGCAATAATCACAAAGATAAATGATCAAACAAATGATCATATCCAAACGATCAACCAATGATCATCACACAGCAGCACTCAGCATGCCACATTACCAGATTGGGAAATATCGCTGATAACCTTCAACTACATAACCTCTGAGCTCGTACGTCTCAGAGAAGGGTGTTAAGCTAAGAGAATAAATTCTCCGCCACCAACAGAAATGTATTTGAAAGAAATCTGCTCTATCTCTCAAAATGTAATGTCAGACACGTAACCATACAAGTCTGTTCCGGGTTCGAACAGAACCGAAGGCACTTCCAAAGAAGCCCTTGCAATCCGGGTATTCACAATCCCGATAAAATTTCCCATCACAAAGGAAATCTCCATATCGTAGCTAACGATGCGGAGACAATCGATAGGTCATCCTATCGTTCTCACAAATACCCGGTCTTCAACACCGGTCTTCAGATGCAATCCAAACGACGTATCGCATATTCGGAATGGGATATATGACACAAAGGTCCTCTCCCGGCTAAACCGAATAGCGAGCGCTTATTTTAAAAATAAGTGTGCATTCAATTCCAAACAAACACAATCAATACCATCCAAGGGTAAATATTGATAGTCGGTTATTTAACTATCAATAAAGATGCGCCACATCATCAGATTCCAAATATTTTTTTCCAAAATTATTAAGTCCCAAAATATCTTTACAAGATATATATACACAATTTCCAAATAATTGCCCAATTTATTTGCTTTACCAAAACACCTTCACGATATAATTTCCACACTTAACCATTTGAAAACCCATTTCAAATTAAACACCTCCACCATTTGAAAACAAATTTCAAATTACACAACTCAACCATTTGAAAACAAATTTCAAACCACCATTCATCCTTTATCCCTTTTGAAAACAAATTTCAAAACAACATATAAATCCTTACCGATTTATTTTTAAATTTTACGCTCCAAATTCGTGAATTTTATTTCCATCTTTAAAAATAAATCAACATTTATTTTTAAACCAATTTCCCTTCCTATTATAAATTCCAACGTGAATTAAATCCCAAATACCCATTCATATTTGATTTCAAATCGATTCCAAAATATTCGCTTACACTTTTACCTTTAAAAGGTGAATTCACAAAAACGTTCCATTCCATATTGGAAAATCATTTCTAAACTTATTTAAAAATAAGTAATTCACAATTCAATTTATTTTCAACAATTCGAAAATATTCCATATGCTTAAACCATAGTTAAGTATTAATTTCATTCCTTTAAAGAAATATTCTTTTATTCACATTTATTTGGGTTAAAAACGAATGTTGCGCAAAACATCGTTACGACAACCCAAAAACACTAGTATATGGATTTGAAATTAAAAATAGATATATAAATCCAATACTATACCAATTATCCCCTTCTGTTTCTCGAAAACGTCTATTTCAACAATCAATGTTGAAATCTATGTTTTCAATACTCAATACATTTTAAAACACCTTTAATTCGTTTTAAATTTCCATTTAAAACATTCCTTTCCCAAAAACAAACCCATTTTATTTAATAATCTATTCAATATTCAAAATAGTGAATATAGCCCACTTAACAAATTCCCATATTTCAATTTATCAAATTCGATGAATTTCAAATTTATAAACATAGTTTATAAATTCCACTTCTATTATAAACCCCAATTTTATAAATCCCTTTATTAATCCGATGCAATTTACATAACCCAATTTCATACCCAAAAGCCATATTGTAAGTTAAATACTTATAATATTATTTATTTACCAAATCGTTCCTTTGAACTTCACCAATTTAAAATCTTATCACTTACAAGATTTCTTTATGGTTTATAATAATTTCAACTAATGAAATCTTCATTTATTAACAATTTCTATAAAATTCCCCTTTTTAATGCCCAAATCCATTTCTATAAGTTAATAACTTATAAACTTAAAATTTTCCAATAACCATTCGTTTTATAAATTTCACATTCTATAAATCTAAAATTTTAAATGAAATTCATCTTATACATTAACTTAGCACTTTATAAACTCATTTTATAATCCCAAAAATTCTATTTAAAAATATCAATTTAAAAAAAAATCTTTTATATTCATCCTTTATAAAAATTCAAAAATCTAAAATTTAACTATTTTATAAATCTATCTATTTTAAATTTCCCTTTTGGTTATATTCCATAAAAATCATAGTTTAATAATTTTAAAATTTCAAATCTTAATTTATTTTAAATTGCATCAAGTTCAAAATTTTACTAAAAACATATACTTGAAAATTTTCTTTAAAATCCCTTTTTAAATTCAAATCATTATTTTTAACTTAAAATTTTTGAATCCGATAATGCAACAGCATCATATGGTCAATTACGGGAACTAACAACATATGTCGATATGAACATCAACAATAACACAATATCAATAATCAAATAAATATGTGAGGAATCCAGTTGGATCCCTCCAACCTGTTTCCCTGCAACCACAGACGTTAGCACAATACCAATTCCACTTCGAGGTGGAATATCGCGGTATATGGGATTTTATAAAATATCCGCTTAATAACGGCGCAATAGGGTCTCATCCGCTATACGAGGCGGGAAATCAAATCCGATATATACATATGCCAATATATATATATCGCTATATATAGTATATATCCTACTATATCTACTAGCACAATCAATCAACCATCAACAATCAATATTAACTATTCAAAATTTTAAACAAAACCTTTCGATTGAGTGAGGAGTTCTCACCTTGATTTTATTTTCCGTTTCGTCGTTCGTTTCGAATAAAATTAAACGAACGTTTAATTTTACCCGAAATTCAAACGAGCTCCAATCGACTCCAAACCAGTTGCATTGCGAAGAGCACGGCGATACGAAGCCAACGCAAAAAATCTCGTTCAATTTGGACCTCGCAGCAAAAAGTTATCACGTTTTTAAGTTACACGATTTGAATTTTAAATTTTAAACTAAAAACAAAACAAAGGAAATCACCTCACCCCTCTAACACGCGGGCCCCCCCACCTTTCTTCCTGATCGCGCACGGCAATATCCATCTCCAGGAACAAAACGCACGAACAACCCATAGAAGCTCCAACTAGGGTTTGAATCTTCGACCACCACGAGCCACTTGAAGGCGATCAGGAAGTGCCACTTCGGGGCCCACGACAAGGGCTACACTCGGCCCAAACATGGCCAAGCTCGGTCATCACAATCTCACGTAGTTCGAGGCCGACCTCATGCCCTTTGCAGCCCCTTTCCCGTTGATCCACTTCGTTTTAAACGATCTCGACCGTTGAGATTGCAGTACTCATTATCCCCTTCGATTTTGTAGTTGACGACTTCGTCTAATTTTGCGTGGATTGGGAGATTTGGAGGAAAGAAAATCGGTGATTTTCGGCCATTGGAAACATTGGGGCGGCGGCTGAGCATATGGAGCTAGGGTTTTGAAAAATATTAAGAGATATATGTTATTAATCTTATTTTAATAATAAAATTCTCTTTTTAATAACTTATGCAAACGAACTCCAATCTACGCGTTCCGACAGGCGATTCTAAAGTTTTTCCGCGTTCCGGATGCAATGGAACAGGTTTCGTAAGCTAATTCGGAAGTATGTGTGAGATACGGCAATAAACGGTCGATTTAAATTTAAACCGATTTAAGCGATTTCTAGGCGTTTTGGCTTGTACCGGACAAACGATAAATCCGATTGACTTGAAATTTGAAATCTTGCAATAATATCACATTACGGATCCGATGAAACTGGTTTCGTCGAAATCCGAGACCGTTTGAAAAATGGCTATTTTAACTCGCCGAATTAAAATTAAAACGATATCGATGCCTTTCGAGCTGCCACGGTCAAACGACAACTCCGTTTGCTACGAAATTTGAAATCCGATAATAACTAACTATTACGGATCCAATGGAACTCGTTTCGTTCAATTCCGAGACTGTTCAAAAATTGGCTATTTTTCAGTCGATAATTAAATATTAAAATATTCAATTTTTACGAATTAACTCCAAATTCAATTTTACAAGTTCTAAAATATTTCTATAACTTCAATATGATAAAACAAAATTTTCCAAATCATTTTCAATCATATTTAACCCAATATCAAATTATTTGTGGAATTTCACTATTAAATAATCGATTTAATTGCAAAATTAAATCCAAAATTCAAAATAAAATTTATTCGACTCCAAAAATTCACTTATTAATATTTAAAATTAATTAAATATTCAAATTTAAATTATTAAAAATTCTGGGTCGTTACAAGCGACTTAGTGGTAGTAGCTGGTGTTTATAACTCGCAAGGTCTTGTGAGCTAGGTCGTATGAGTCGTAGCATGATAAGTCGGCAGCGACTTAAGTTAGGTCGGGGAAGATTTTAAGTCGGCACTAGGCTAAGCCGCGTGGGATGTTAAGGTGTTAGGTCGTGAAGGGGCTTAAGTCGCTAGGCCGCATGCAGTTAAGTCGGTAGGTCGCTAGGTTGTTGAGGCGGGTTGTTTTAGGTCGCAGGATGTTGATGAGTCATGGACGACTCATGGATAGGTCGTGACCGACCTAAGGGGCGACGACCTAAGGGTGATTCAGCTTATAAATAGAGGGCTTTGGCACACTTTTTGGCACCGGTTTTTGAAGCGACGAAGTGCTGCCATTTTGGGAACTCGACTACAACATTTCTTCATCTTCTTTTCTCCATTCAAATCTAGTTCTAACGTCCATCCAAGATCGAAGATCGAGATCGAAGATTCAAGGGCCAAAGTTGAAGATCTTCATCCAACGAAGCTAGATTTCATCGTTTCTAGCGGGATCTCGGCGAATCAAGTTTGGATCTCCGCTGTCCAGATCTGAAGTGGGTTTCTTTTGGAGTGTTTGGGTGATTCGGTGAGTGGTAGTTATCTCTCACGCGGACCCAAAGGAGTGTATTGGATTGGTGGTTTGTTGGAGTGTTGTAGATAGTGATTTTATGCATATTTCCTTAGATCCAAGTGTAGATCCATTACTTATGAAGATGTTTACTTTTGCAAGCTCATTCATCTAGTTGTAGAGACAAAACCCATGATTTATAATTGTTAGATCTATGCTAAAAACCCATAATTCATGTATGTTAGATCTATGCTCATTTATTTACGAAATTGCCATTTTAGTTATAAATACCTATTTAGATCTTGATTGACTACTTATTTGTTTGGATTAATGTTTGCCTTGTTTGATTGATATAAATGAGTTATCTAGTTGATAGATTTGGGCAAGTATGGTCAAAGACGATTCAAAAGCTACGGAAGAGGCTCTTGAATGGTGAAAGTTGCTTAAGACATATGTAGCGGATGTTGAAGCTCATATGTATGGATTGGATGATGTTGAGATGGAACTTTGGCATGATGCGGTGAGGCAAACCATGTTGTTGAGTTGAGACTTTGCTATGGTGTGATAAAGCGAAGTATGATGTGATGAAGACTTGGCGTAATCCAGGCAGGGATCATTCCAAGCATGTTGATAACTCGAGGGATGGTTCGAGTTGGTTGATAATGGATTGCTCGAGAGGTAGCTTGAGCTAGTATGAGAATAGTCGTCGAGGAGGATGACTAGGAGGCTTAGATCTCATCGTTGTTGAAGGTTCTAGCATGCTCAAAAGCAAGAGTACATGGGGCGCCCATAACGACTACAGGTAGGTAGTCGGGACACCCAAAAGACTACAGGTAGGTAGTTGAGTACTCTGGGCAGAGTAGGTAAGTCCTAGGCACGGGTCACGATGACGTGCGGAGCTATGTCTACAACCGGGGTTACCATTAGCCCTTGACAGGTGGTCATTCAACTAACGGTGAAATCAAAGCAATGATAACAGTGATAGCCAGAGTCATGGATGTTTGGACGTTTGGTTGTATCATCATTCGGCCTCAAGAGCGGTGTTTTCTGGGTGCTTATCTGATCTTGGTTTAGGCCTTGGGGGTTTGTATTTGGAAAACATCGTCCTTGACTCGAGTGGTTATTGCTTTACCTTAATTGTCTGTTATGTTATGCTTGCTTCTCCTTAGTGTGTGTCTGGGGGCTATCACTGTAGAGAGAGGTGGAGTGGGATGGTTTGGTTCCTATTCCTTTTATCCCTTATGATCTTTTGGTATGTTTGATAGTTGATTTACTGCTCACTAAGACTTTGTCTGACTCAAGGTTTTATGTCTCCTCTTATTACCTTAGGCTGTTCATCCATGTTGGGATGGGCAGACTAGGTAGCAGGTGACAGGTGCTGTTCTTCGAGATCTACGCTGTTGGCGACGAAGACGAGCAGGAAGCTTTTGCATATTATCTCCTATATGTACTGGGTATCCGCTGCTGTATTTGATTGAGTGTTATGTAGTGAGGCTTTGATGTATGGATGATTAACATGTTTGTATAAAACTATTATGATGCCTATATGATGATTTTCTGTTATGAAGCTTCACTATATATTTCTCTATTGTATTTTATCCATGCGCTGTGAGTTACGATGGAGCTTCTGTTTTATTTTACCCTGACTATCGTCCATGGCTGCCTGGCATACCTTTCAGTGCTCTTTTCTCTTGTTTTGGTGCTGGAGTCATGGGCGGTCGTCACAAATGCGGCATAGGTTGGTTGGCATAACTCGCTAGGTCGCTGGTTGGCATAACTTGCTGTTGGAATAACTAGTTAGGTCGCTAGTTGGCATAACTCCCTAGGTCCCTGACGACTTAAGCTTCAGGAACGAGAACGACTTAAGAGATGTGAGCGACTTAAGGAAAATGAGTTATCACGGTGCGCTACATCATCCTCCCCTGGTTGAAAAGAATTCGTCCCCGAATTTACACTTTCCTCTTTTTCGACATACTCATTCTCATGATATGGAATCAAGTGTTTGACGTTGAAAACGTCAGCAGTATGGATATGATCCGGCAGTCTTAACCGATAAGTATTTTCATTAATCTTCTTTACGACTTCCAGAGGACCAATTTTTCTAGCAGCTAGCTTGTTGTAAGCACCAATAGGAAATCGATCCTTAGTCAATACCGCATATACAAAATCTCGTTCTTTGAATTCAACATGTCGTCGTTTGATATCTATGGATTGCTTATATTCTCATTCGCCTTAAGCAATCGTTCCTGCACAACCTTGTGGCATTCTTGCAACTCATTCACCAAATCACTATCTCGTTTGATCACTCTTTTCTGCTGTGGTACTATAGATAAATCCAATGGTCCCTTCGGAATTGTTGAATAAACAACCTGGAATGGACTGAAACCAGTGCTACGATTAACTGCATGGTTGTGTGCAAACTCAGCTTGACACGGCTTGGAATCCCAACTCTTCAAATTATCATTCACAAGGCATCTCAAAAGATTACCTAGAGATCTATTCACAACCTCTGCCTATCCATCCGTTTGTGGATGATAAGCACTACTAAATTTCAGCTTTGCCCCGACCATTTTCCATAGACTCATCCAAAAATGACTCAGAAAACGAGTGTCTCTATCCGATACGATAGATTCTGGCAACCTGTGAAGACGATAGATCTCTCTGAAGTATAACTGTGCGACATTGACTGCATCTGCCGTCTTCTTGCATGCAATAAAATGTACCATTTTTGAAAAACGATCAACCACCACATAGATAGAATCATTGCCACGTTGCATCCTCGGCAAACCTAATACAAAGTCCATACTATCATCCACCCATGGTTTAGTAGGTGTAGGCAACGGCAAATACAAACCTGCATTTGTCGCGGTCCCCTTTGAAACTTGACAAACATGACACCTCGGAACAAACTTTTCAACTTCTTTCCTCATTGACGGCCAAAAATAAGACTTTGCGATCAACTGCATAGTACGGTCGCGGCCCACATGTCCTTCTTCATGCAATTCTTTGATAATTTTCATTCGCGTACTGCAATTTGGAATACACAACTGATTTCCTCTGAACAGAAAACCATCAACCAGTACGTATCCATCCATGCTTCCTTGCTTGACTTTGTCTAAGATCTTGGAAAAATAAGAATCTGATGTAAGCAAATCTGGAAGTAAGTCAAAACCCATCACCTCTACTCGCATGGTTGTCAGTAAATTCTCCTTCCGACTCAATGCATCGGCAACGCGATTAGTGACTCCAGACTTGTGCTTTACGACGAAGGTAAATTGCTGCAAATAAGCTATCCACGATGCATGCCTAGCCGCAATTTGATTCTGCCCTTGTAAATGCTTTAATGCTTCATGATCCATATACAAAACAAATTCTTTGTGGGACAAGTAATGTCTCCAATGCTTCACAGCTTGCACAATAGCAAAAAACTCCACATCATACATATTGTATCTCATCTTTGCTCCAGAAAGTTTTTCACTGAAATAGGCAATTGGACGACCCTTCTGGCTCAACACTCCTCCAATTCCAACTTTAGATGCATCCGTATGTAACTCAAATAGTAACTGAAAATCTGGCAACACTAGAATTGGTGTTGAGGTTAAAAGTTCCTTCATTTGTTCAAAAGCAAATCCTGCCTCTTCCGTCTATGAAAACTGTTTTCCTTTCATACAATCAGTAATAGGAGCCATCACACTACTAAAGTGTGGTATAAATCTTCGATAAAATGAAGCTAACCCATGGAAACTTCTGACTTCGGTTATAGTTTTGGGCGGTGGCCAATTTCTGATTGCGGCTACTTTACTCAGGTCCACTTGTATTCCCTCCTTGGACACGACATATCCCAGAAATAAAACACTCGGCGTCATGAACACGCATTTCTTCGTCGCTGCATAGAACCGTTCTTGACGAAGAATAGTTAACACCTTTCGCAAGTGTTGAATGTGCTCCTCTGTACTAGCACTATAGATCAAGATATCATCAAAGTAAAAAACAACAAACTTCCCAATGTAAGATCTGAAAATTTGATTCATCACCTTCATAAATGTACTTGGTGCATTAGATAGACCAAACGGCATTACCAGCCATTCATATAATCCTTCTCGAGTCTTGAATGTTGTCTTCCATTCATCACCTGGTCTAATGTGAATCTGATGATAACCACTCTTAAGATCAATCTTTGAAAAGATTACAGACCCACTAAGTTGATCCAATAGATCATCAAGCCTTGGCATCGGAAATCTGTATCTGACAGTTATTTTGGTGAGTGCCCTTCTATCTGTACACATTCTCCATGAACCATCTTTCTTCGGCACTAACAAAGCTGGTACAACACAAGGACTGAGACTTTCTCGAACACGCCCTTGCTCAAGCAACTCCTCAACTTGTCTCCTCAACTCTTCATGCTCTTTCAGACTCATACGATAACGTGGCCTATGCGGTAAAACAACGCCTGGCACTAGATCAATTTGATGTTGTATGTCCCTCAATGGCAGTAACTCCTTGGGTAATTCCGCAGGAAAGACATCTTCAAATTCATTCAACACCGGTCTAACCTCTGCAGGAATTTCAACATCTTCACTTGTTTCATACCCAATCAACATAAACAATTCAACACTATCTTTTACTTCTTCAACAAATTCTTTTGTAGATAATAGACTAGTTGATTCCACTTTCTTCTCTGACTTGTTTTCACTTTGTTCACGCTTCTTAGGAACCAAAGTAATTTGAGTACCTTCGAACATGAAACTGTAGCTGTTGGTGCGACCATTATGTTGTATAGCTCTATCATATTGCCACGGTCTTCCCAATAGTAGATGACACACATCCATGTCGACAACATCACACCATATATCATCTTTGTACTTCTTCCCAATAGAAAATGTAACAAAAGCTTGTCTTCCCACTGTCACTTCTCCACCTTTCTTTAGCCATGCCAGTTATAAGGTCTAGTGTGTTTTTCAGTCTTCAACCCTAACTTCGTAACGGCTTCTTCAGAAATAATGTTATCACAGCTTCCCGCATCAATAACAAATCAACAAACCTTTCCCAAGATAGTACATGTAGACTGAAAGATATTGCTTCTCAGCCAACTAGAATCATTCTCATGCTTTGGCACTAAACAAGACCTCCTCATCATCAAATTACATCCTTCATCTCCTGACACAACTTCTTCATCTTCATCTTCATCAAACTTCGATGTTTGAGAATAGTCAACTTCAGCTACCACATCCTCATACTCACATTCCTCTGCAACTAATGCTCTCTTCTTTGGCTTTGTACATTCATTACTTTTATGGCCAAACTCCTGACAATTATAGCACTTGATACTGTTGTTGACCTTTGCTTTGGTGGCTTCATTGATAGTTGGTTTACTGACTGCCTTGGAAACATTAGCACTGCCACTAGCACTCTTATTCTGGTTGTTGGAACCCACAAACACACCATTTCCTCGTCTCCCTTGTTTCTCCCAAGCTAGAGCTTTCTGATGTGCTTCAGCAACAGACGTTGGATTAAACATATTCACCATGTCTTGAATTTGCATTCGTAACCCTCCAATATATCTAGCTGTTAGATGTTCCTCTGTTTCCATAATATCATTCCTTGCAATCAATAGATAAAATTCATCTGCATAATCATTCACTGTCCTCGTCCCTTGTCTCAAATTCTGCAGACGTTGATACATAAGAGATTGATAATTGTACGACAAAAAAGTTGCTTTCATCATCTTTCTCATCTTCTCCCAAGTGACAACTTTTGATTTTCCCATTCTCTCCCGAGTTAGTTTAGTTTGTTGCCACCAAGCCATCGTTCTTCCACTTAATCTTGTAGCAACTAATTGGACTCTGTGATTCTCTGGCACTTCTTTGAATTCTAAAATTTCTTCAACATTCGACAACCAATCAATAAATTCTTCTACTTGCATACCACCTTTGAATTTTGGAATTTCCATCCTCATACCTGATTCCCATTTACGTTCATTTTATGAATCCACGTATTGATTTCGCACTTGGCCTCGATTTCGATAATGCATACTACCTCCATCACCATCCTCCTCAAAATCATATGTATTTTGATATCGATCCCGTCCATCTACATCCCTATGACCATACATGTCCCTTCTACCCTGTCTTTCAACATCACAATAAGGTTCATTGTCAAACTCACGTGGGATTCTTCTTTCTTCATTTCGATACTCATGGTATTCTCTTCTCATTGAAACTGAACATCTGTCCTATCTCGATAAGACTGGGGTGACATCCTCCTTTCTTCCGAAACCGATGGTGAAACCCCGTTTCTACTATGGTTCGAAACTGGTGACGTTCTCCTTTGACTTCGATTCATGTCGTTCATCATCTTTTCTAACTTTGCAATGGCCTCATTGAAATTTTCATTGATACGCTGCTCCATCTGCTTAGCTTCTTGTCTTCTATACACATCTTCAACATTATGATAGCGATCAGCACGTCTCGAAGGCATGATCTTCAAACAACCTCGTTTCCGTCTCCAATCTAACTTTGAAATGGCTTTAATCTGGCTCGGCTCTGACTTGGATCTGATATGGATTGACTTGGCTCTGGTTCGGCTCTATCTCTGATATGAACTGCCCTTGATCTTACTCAGCTTTGACTTAGCTTCTGCATGGCTCTGATCTAGCTCAGCTCTTGCTTAGCTCTTACTCGGCCTTGATCTTACTTGGCTCTGATACCAAATAAGTGACGCAGCGGATTTAACTTTGACGTGCTAATAATGTTTTGATTCAAATTGACGCAAATTTCTTCCTCAGAGAAAGATGCATCATCACAGGTGGTATCAGAGCGCTAGGATGAGTGAATACCTAGGCTTTGGAGTGATTTCTTTTTCAAGTGATCGTATTTGTAATATATTTATATATTGTATATATTTATTTCTACCTATTTATTGGGTTACCTGTGTTGGTTTTCCAACATAAGTTCTAGAGGTAAATAGGGTAGTGGTGTGTGTAGCACGACTACCAATGGTAGGAGTCTGATTGTTGAGGTTGGAAGTGTATTTGTCGAGACTGTAGATACAATGCAGTCTTGAGTAAGCTTTACTGAGGTGAAAGGATTTCATCGATCTCTGAAGGAAACCTTTAAAAGGTATCTTTGAAGTGCAGTTTCAATGAGTAGGGTTTGGATTTGTCGGCTGAGCAGAAGCGAGTAATGGTATCTTGATACCTCAGGAAGTAGTAGCTGTGTGATGAGACACGGTGACTATGGATGTTTCCGAAGATGTTTCTTTGGAACAAGCTTAAGGAAGTATGTTTGCATCAGTGATGTGGCTGGGTTCAACAGAGGTTTATGTTTGGTTTGAGGTCCGAGTTTCTTGAAGAGCTTTGGATTAGGAAGACTTTGACATCTGGACCAGCAGTGCAGCTCGGAGTGTTCTGTGTGCCAGCAGAAGGTCATTTGGCTTAGCAGTTTGCTAGAGGTGAAGTTTAGAAGTAGCAGTGTAGATCTATTTCTTCGATGGATTGGTTAGATAAGCATAAGCTTTTCTGATTGGTAATGAGAGAACAGTTTTCTTGGAATTAGGCAGGGTTGATCGCAAAAGTGACTTGCGATAGTTGATTGCTCTTTTGAGTTATTGGAGATTTTTTCGAATATCTTCAAGGAAGTCGAGGTTTGCCTTAGCATTTGGAGATTGAGTTCGGTATCGACTAGGATTCCAGGAGTGATATCGGTGGTTCAGCTTAGTAGAAGGATGGTTCCTAGAGAGAGAGTTTGGTGAAGCGGCTCGAATTTTGGTGGAACTTCTGAGTTTTTCTTTTATGGATATGTTGAACCATATTTCTGAGATGTGTTGTCCAGCCCATGCTCGTGTTCATCATCAGCATTTTCATCTACTCCAGGTCAGAGTTGTGCAACGGAAGTAGTTTGGGAGTACATCTGTTTGTCTTTTCCGGATAGAAGAAGTAAGTTTAGTCTTCTGATGTTTGTGGGGTAGAGTTTGTGTTCTTGGTTTTGGTTGATCTTGAGAAGATCATTCCGTTGGATCTGTAGAACACACTCCCCTCAACAACATTGCAGTTGACACTTTCCTCTAATTGTCGATGGATTGGAAGAAATCGAGGGGGAAAGGAGAGAAGTTTTCGGCCATCCATTATAGGGGTGGCGGCTGTAGAACAACTAGGGTTTTGTTTTTATTTTTTTAATTTATGTAGAGAGTGGTCTATTTATAGAAAATCGATCGACACTATTCATCCCGGAAATTCCAAACTCCGATTCACGCGCCGTAACCAGCGTTTCTAGGGTTTACCCCGCGTTCTGGACACAATGGAACAGGTTTCGGAAGCTAATTCGGACATTTGTGCAAGTTATGGCAACAAACGTTCGATTTAAATTAAACCGATTTAAACGATTTTCTAGGCGTTTTAATTTGTACCGGACAAACGGTAAATCCAATTGACACGAAATTTGAAACCTTACAATAATATCATATTACGGATCCGATGAAACTGGTTTCGTCGAAATCCGAGACTTTTTGAAAAATGGCTATTTTAACTCGCCAAATTAAAATTAAAAATAATTCGATGCGTTTCGAGCTGCCACGATCAAACGATAACTCCGATTGACACGAAAATTGAAATCCGGTAATAACTAACTATTACGGGTCCAATGGAACTGGTTTCGTTCAATTCTGAAACTATTCAAAAATTGACTATTTTCACTAGTCGATTTAAATATTAAAATATTCAATTTTCACAAATTAACTCTTAATTCGATTTTAAAAGTTCTAAAATATCGTTCTAACTTCAATATGATAAAATAAAATTTTACAAATCATTTTCAATCATATTTAACTCGATTTTCAATTATTTCCATAATTTAACATATTAAATTATCGATTTAATTATTCAATTAAATCCAATTATTCAAATAAAAATTTATTTGACTTATATATTCACTTATTAATATTTAAAATAAATTAAATATTCAAATTTAAATTAATAAAAATTCTGGGTCGTTACAATCTTCCCCCCTTAAAAGAATTTCGTCCTCGAAATAATTAAGTAATAAAAGTTACAGAATCTATCAACTTTCCAAAATCCATAGTTAAATTTCTTACAATAACTTTACTAAGTTTTCAAATCATACTTAGTTATCTTTTCAAAAGCAACTACTATTGTTTAACTTTCAATTCTAAATCAAAGTTAAAGTTTCAAAAAAAAAAAATTCCAATTTTCTCAAATTTTTCTAATGCCTTAAATTTCCGGAAAAATTCGCCATAGTCTCCTTTGCGCGGCTCGATCCGAAAAAAAAATGACAGTATATATATATCACAAATATACATCTCATCAAGTAATGAGGCATCCCAAAGGGAAAAAAGTATAAAAGTACGGTATGTAATCCGAGATATGTACCTTATATTTTATTAGCGAGCATATACGGCTAATATAGCGCGAAAGCGAGCTCCAAATGCGAAGCAAACGCGATCCGCACCTACTAATCACTCAACAAACAACATGAGTACATGTATATAGACAATAGTATCGATATACATCATATAGCAACATAATAACTATATATGCCAACATAGCAAATGCAAACAAACAACAAATGCAAACATCAACCAACTATCATTCATAACCAATAAATATTCATTCATATTCTCATTAATATTCAATGAAATAGGTTTTTCAATTTAATCACATTTGATTCATTAACAGTGGATGTTCTTACTAACATTCAATTTCAATTAGTTTATATTCACTAATTCATATTCAAGTTGGTTCACTTCCAAATCAAATTCAATTCTATTTAAGATTCACTTAACTTCCAATTGAATTTCAATTACTTTAGCTTTCGATTTCATTAACTTAATTTCATTAACACTTAATGAATTATATAAAATCAACTAACCATCATATAACAACCAATGTATATTAATTACAACCAAATTCCTTTGCTTACAATTGGTTTAAAATAAATTGATTTTCATTCTATTATTCAACTTCCAATAACATTAGATTTTAATGAATTAACTTTTATATTCATTATTCCATATCAATTTAATTCACATTCAATTGATTAACATTTAATCCATTCATTCAATTAAATTTCTAAAGTTGAATTTCATTTACATAACTTAAGTCCACATCTATCATTTAACTTTATTAATTTACTTCGATACCAATATCAACATCATTCAACATCTCTTAAGTTATATTCCATTTAACTTTAAATTCATTTTTATTTTTACAACTCATATTCACAAATATATTCGCATCGTTTCACTTCTTATATATATAAGTTTATTTCACAATTGTAAATTACTTTAATTATAATTCAATTCTTATAATTCATTTTGCTTATACAATTATTCCTTTATTTAGATTATTCAAACAACTAAACAATCCACTTATATACATTTTAATAATTCTGAAAAATTATTCTTTTATATATAAAATATACTCAAGGCAAAAATTATTTTATTTACCCAATTTAAAAACAATATTATGTCGAATTGTTCTATTCAAGTGTTTAGAAACCCCTTCGGCATAGTCTTGCGGACCACGCTGACGAAAGTTCATATGCCACTCAATGAACCAATCATCACAATATAAAACAATTTTATATTCACTAACAAATACGCTCTCATAGCTATTATTACACTCAAACTCATTCTAGAGTACTGCTGACTCTATCTCTAATGAGTAATACCCAACAGAACCATGGTTGTCGCTTAACCATAGGCTCTGATACCACATTGTCAGGAACCGATTCTTCGTCTTCCGAAAATTCAACATCGATACTCACTTTATCGACTGCCGAGCAATCGAACGACGGAAAACTGAACACTGAGGGTTTAAGAAAAAGAAAACGACAGAAAAGATAGAAGGAAAAAGATAAGAAGATAGAGAGGAAAGAAAATAGAAAATAGAACGGAACAGAAAACAGCAGAACAACATCAGAATCTCACAATTCGCAGCGGAACAACATATAATAATAAATGAATAATCTTTAAACAAGAACTATATCAGTTATTACATTTTATACATTACATTTCATTACATCATATCATATTATCATTACATCAGAGTGTACAACAACAACAAACAGTGCAACGGAAAAAGAAATACTATATAACTAGTAATACGTCATGCCATCCAGCTTGCCTCCAGCAACTCCAGAATATCCAGAATATCCTGATAAACCTTACTCTTGACTGCCCGTGTGGAAATTAGTGGGCACCCAGAGTTTAGGAAGGAAAACAATAAACTCCGAGTCAGTCATGTGACTGGTGTGAGAACTCAAAACAGTTTATTTATCTTTAAAATCAAAATGGAGGAATATTTTTAAAGTCAATTCGCAATGCTTTTAAAAATGAGACTACCATAAGGCCTCCCGCACACACACACAATGCAAATGCAGAATCGGAGGAGATTTCTCCTTATGATAGTCAAAGATGCTTGATACGCATTAAAAAGAAACATTTGATATTATTACTAGTGCATAGTGTAGGAAAATATTTCGAAGGTAGAATATAAATCTTAGCCAGCATAGACATTTCGAACTATGCCTACTATAGCTAACTATGTTCAATAGCAGGTTACCGCCACATTCCATAGCAGGTTATACAACTAAAACCGTACAAGTCTCGTATTGTTTCTTTGGATTTCCAACGAATGATCAGGCCAAGGAACTTCCCATTGCCACATGAGAATGCCTCTGGATGGACATCCCCGAGAACCAAACCGGATCTCTACCAACACAAGGCCGGGTTACCCCTAACTGAGTAACAACTGACCGAATATGCCATCCCCCGGTCCTTTGGGACCTTTATCACCGAGCTCTCGTAATCAATTCACACAATCATAACAAAGTGTTTTCAACATGAGTAAGCATCTGGGCTCCATACCATGATACCACCCTTTTCCAGAAGGAAATGCACACATCCTAAATGGCGCTACCCCTCATAACCTTGCTGCATCTTTCCTATTTTGACCATTCACGGGGTGTGAGGCTCGACGAAGTCACGTCCACAAAAACATACTTTATACAAAAGCCATGCTTTGGGTCAACAAATGATCATAGAAATGATCACTAGGATAGACGATCAAATAAACGATCCTATCACAAATAATCAACACAATGATCATTTCAGCAACACTCAGCATGTCACATTACCAAATTGGGAATATATCGCTGATAACCTTCAACTACATAACCTCTAAGCTCGTGTGTCTCAGAGAAGGGTGTTAAGCTAAAAGAATAAATTCTCCACCACCAACAGAAATATATTTGAAATAAATCTGCTTTATATCTGAATTTGTAACGTCAGACATACAATCCATACAAGTCTGTTCCGGGCTCGAACAAAACCGAAGGCACTTACAAAGAAGTCCTTGCAATCCGGATATTCACAATCCTGATCGGATTCACCATCACATATGGAGAACTCAATACCGGAGCAACTCGGTGCAGAGTCAATCGATAGGTCATCCTATCGCTCTCGCAAATATCCGGTCTTCTACACCGATCTTTAAATGCAATTCATATCGACGTATCACATATTCGGAATGGGTTATACGACCCCATGGTCCTTTCCCGGTTAACCCGAATAGTGAGCGCTTATTCAAAAATAAGTGTGGCATTCAAATTCAACAAATCACATCAATTACCCATTCAAAGGAAAATATTGATAGTCGGTTATTGAACTATCAATTGATATGCACACATCACCAGACTCCAAATAATTTTCCAAATTATTTATTTTTCAAAATATCATTTATATTTCACAATATTTATGAATAACGATTTCAATTATTCATTTCAATTCATCTTCAAAAAGATAAATTCTCTAATATTCACTTTATATTGGAAAACATTTCCATACTTATTTAATAAGTAATTCACAAATCTATTTATTTTCAACCATTGGAAAATATTCAATATACTTAAATCGAGATTAAGTATATATTTCATTCTTTAAGGAAATCATTCTCTTAAACATATTTATTTGGGCCAAAACAAATGTTACGTAAAACATCGTTACAACAACCCAAAATCACTAGTATAGGGATTCAAAATTAAATAGATATATAAATCCCAATACTATACAAACATTTCCTTTCGGAAATCATTTATTATAACAACAGTGTTATAATTCACCATTTCCTTTTATTTCTCGAAAACGTCTATTTCAACAATCAATGTTGAAATCTATGGTTTCGAATCTCAACACATTTTAAAACATCGTTAGATCGTTTTAATTCTATTTAAAACATCAAATCTAAACATTTTCTTTAACATATTATTCACTATTCAAAAACGTGAATATACTACGTTAATCAATTTCATCATTTCTATACATTTCATTTTAAAGGATTATTCACAGTCAAAAATGTGAATATAACTCCATTAATAGGTTTCAACAATTTACTTCTTAAAATAAGTCGTTTTCGAATTTATAAAACAACGTTTATAAACTCCATTTCTATTTGTTTTATAACTTCTTTCTTTATAAATTTTCTTTATTAACCTATTCATTTTATATCTCAATTATGAACCAAAAGTCCATATTATAAATTAAATACTTATAAAACGATTATTTACTAAATCGTTCTTTTAAACTTCATAATTATAAATCTTATAACTTATAAGATTCAATGATTTATTCAAAACTATTCTTTTAATAACTTTATAAAATTTATAAATCTTACTATTTATAAATTTCATTTATAACTTCACCATTTTTAATTTTATAAATTCCATTCATTTGCAAAATTCATTTTCACTTCATTCAAACACTTATAAAAACTCGTTTTATAATATCAATATTTCAATTTATAAACATCCATTTATAAATCTCTTAATATAAATCAATTTATATTATTCTTTAAAACGTCTTTAAATTCCTTTATAATTTCACCATTTTTATTCATAAAATAATTAAATTTTATAAATCCTATTCTTTCAACTTTTTATAATAAATTCAAATCCCCAATTTTAAACTATTTTATAAAACCATTAACCTCATATTTTCAAAAATAAATCTTTTAATCGTATTTCTCAAAATCATAATTTTTATAACTTTAAAAATCATAACGTTTATTTATTTAAAATGGATCAATTCAAAAAATATATTTTATAAACGTTTTCTTTCAAAAATCACTTTAAAATCATTTTAAAATTCCAAAATTTGGTCCAATGATACTACACACCAAATAGTCAATCACGACAACAACGATATCATATATCGATATGATAATCCATCAAATATCAAAATATCTGAAATCAATTAAAAACTATTGAGGAATCCAGTTGGATCCCTCCAACCTGTTTTCCTGCATCCACAAACATTAGCACAATACCAATTCCGTTCCAATACGGAATTATCGCGGTATATGGGATTTAAAATATTATCCGCTTAATAGACGGCGCAATAGGGTCTCATCCGCTATACAAATGCGGGAAATCAATAACTCTAATATATACATATGCCAATATATATATATATATTGCTATTATATATAATACCAATTTCACTATTTATGAAATATTCGCGGTATATGTTTTTAATAAATAACATCCGCTTACTAACGGCGCATAATGTCTATTTTAACAATAAATAGATAACAATCATCATTCAAACATGCATTCAAATATTTTAAATCTAACTATTTAAAATAAAAATCGAAACTGATTCGATTGAGTGAGAAGTTCTCACCTTGATTTCAATTTCGTTTTAGCTTTTATTTCGAATAAAATTAAACGGACGTTTAATTTTACCCAAAATCCTCACTAACTCCAAACGACTCCAATCCAATTTCATTGCGTAGTGCTCGTCCATACGATTCCAACGCAACTGGTTTCGCGCGTTTTCGACCTCGTATGAAAAAGTTATGTATTTTTGAAGTTACACGATTTTATAAAGCATATAAATTACAACTTTTATTTTATATTTTTATACCTAACCCATCATCACCATCCATTTCAAATCCAACGGCCCCCCACCATCTTCCCAAATGCACGCGTGCCTCCAGTATGATGCCGAACCCATCATCAACAATTAGGGTTAGAAATTCGAGCCTCATCGACGAACTTGAACACGATCAGGGAACACCACCTCGAAGCTCCTAGCCTCCTCTACTCTCGGCCCCAACCACCATGAGCTCGGCCCCCTATTTCATCACGAAATGCGTGCGCAAGCTACAGGAAACGCGGCCCCGTATCGACAAATCTATAGCTCCTTATACGATCTTGACCGTTGGATCTATAGAACACACTCCCCTCAACAACATTGCAGTTGACACTTTCCTCTAATTGTCGATGGATTGGAAGAAATCGAGGGGGAAAGGACAGAAGTTTTCGGCCATCCATTATAGGGGTGGCGGCTGTAGAACAACTAGGGTTTTGTTTTTATTTTTTTAATTTATGAAGAGAGTGGTCTATTTATAGGAAATCGATCGACACTATTCATCCCGGAAATTCCAAACTCCGATTCACGCGCCGTAACCAGCGTTTCTAGGGTTTACCCCGCGTTCCGGACACAATGGAACAGGTTTCGGAAGCTAATTCGGACATCTGTGCAAGTTATGGCAACAAACGTTCGATTTAAATTAAACCGATTTAAACGATTTTCTAGGCGTTTTAATTTGTACCGGACAAACGGTAAATCCAATTGACACGAAATTTGAAACCTTACAATAATATCACATTACGGATCCGATGAAACTGGTTTCGTCGAAATCCGAGACTTTTTGAAAAATGGCTATTTTAACTCGCCAAATTAAAATTAAAAATAATTCGATGCGTTTCGAGCTGCCACGATCAAACGATAACTCCGATTGACACGAAAATTGAAATCCGGTAATAACTAACTATTATGGATCCAATGGAACTAGTTTCGTTCAATTCTGAGACTGTTCAAAAATTGACTATTTTCACTAGTCGATTTAAATATTAAAATATTCAATTTTCACAAATTAACTCTTAATTCGATTTTAAAAGTTCTAAAATATCGTTCTAACTTCAATATGATAAAATAAAATTTTACAAATCATTTTCAATCATATTTAACTCGATTTTCAATTATTTCCATAATTTAACATATTAAATTATCGATTTAATTATTCAATTAAATCCAATTATTCAAATAAAAATTTATTTGACTTATATATTCACTTATTAATATTTAAAATAAATTAAATATTCAAATCTAAATTAATAAAAATTCTGGGTCGTTACAATACCTGTTATTATCACCTATTATATATTGAGGTATTGTTTGAATTTGGATGATGATTGTGATAAATGGTTGATTTTTGATATTGGATGAATGGATGCTGTACTTATATTGTTATAAACTGCAAGTTATTATGCATTTTCATTTCATTTGGGATTGCGGTTTGAAATGACATATAACCGTAATTTTTATTTTAAATTACGGACTGAAATGATAAATATCCGTATCATTCGACCATATGATAGAAAATTTTATACAGGCACCGCGGTATATATATATATATATATATATATATATAATTATTTTTGAAATGATTTTCTATGGTTTTGGAAATATTATGGTTTAATGAATATTGATTTTCGGATATTTTTAAATATTATTTTTATATATAGTTAAACGCTTGAATTTAAGCTATGTATAAATTTGGTTTAAAGAATAAAAGAAATTTAAAAATAAAAGTTAAATATTATTTAGATATAATATGGTTAAGTATTTATTTAAATTTATTGATGGAGTTTATAATGTCTTAAATAAAATAAATGTTGGAAGATAAATATTAATTTGCTTGAATTAAGGTATTTAAGAATTATCCTCGAATAAAATTTATTTGAAATTTAAATTAATTTGGGTTTTTTAAAAGGTATGATCTTTATAACTTCATTTTGGTTTAGAGGACTTAATTGAATATCAAGTTGATTTAAATGAATATTATCAAGTTAATTAAATTGAGAGAATATCCTTTTATTTGAAGTTTAAATGTTTTACTTAAATGATATTTGATTTATTAAGTAAACATTTCAAATCTAAATAATAGTAATTGAATTTGATATATATATATATATATATGAAATTATCAAAGAATAAGTTTTGAAATGGTGGAATAATTAAAGCTTTGAAATATATGGAAATTGAAATGGTTTATTTGGGAATTTAAACCTATATTTGGAATTTAATTGTGAAATTTAAAAAGCTATTTTGTTATGCAAAGCAGTTTAATGCTTAAACCATTTAAGTATTAGAAATTTTGTTTCAAAGCTATGGGGTTTAAAGTATATATATTTGAAAGTACTATGATTTTGGAAAAATAAAAGATATTTGAAATAAAATGATATCTTATGGATTTGGGTTTTAAAATAGAAATGATATCATATTGATTTTGGTTTAAAAATAGAAATAATATCATATTTATATGGTTTTGAAATGGATAATTTATTTTGGTTTAAGTATAAACTATTTTGAAAAGACCGCGGTGTTATAACAACGTTTGGTTGTTGAAGAGACCAGGATCCGAAGTTGTCATACTCTCTGCCAACCTTGAAAACCTCTTCAACAACCGTGTACGCGGTGGAGATTCCAGAATGAAGTAGGATGGCGCCCGCGGTTCCTTTGAAGTAAATACGTGGACCCAACTCTCGTGAGTTGGCATAAGGTGGCTAAAACAGGAGCGATCGACGGGTTAATTGAGGTAGCACCTTTGATCGGATACATCCCTTCGATATTCTACTCTGAGTTTGGTTTTATTCGGTGGCCACTTTTGATTTCTTTGATTTGGGGGTGTGGCTCGAGATGGACGGTAGTTGCGGCTACGCGTTACCACCGTCCCGGAAGCGTAATTGGTATATCTACCCTGGCATTGCCTAGTTGTGCCATGTCACCTACCCTAGAGCGCCTTGTACGAGTTTTAATTTGTGTCGTACCTATGGAGTATCCTCTGGTAGCCTCCCGATCAGGAGGTATTACGGTACTGTATAGACTATTAGCATTATTACGTGTTAAGGTGGAAAATGTAAAGCCTTAACGCTATTTTAAAGTAAGTTTATTTTACAAATAGACACTATTATAATAGCGAAATATACTACAGAGTAAATAGTTTAACGGATCCTTAGGAGATGTAAATCCCGAGCATCTCTTGAGTTACTGCACTCATATTTATTTCTGTTGATTTAACTTACATAAGATCTTTTAGTTCTGACTCGAGTGTTTTGTCTTTTCAATTCGCTCGGGTCAGTCCGAGCATTTCAGGAATCGAAGACTTTATTTCTGGAGAACGAAGACGAAGATTTCGGTATTATTATTATTATATATATTATATTGTTCCACTACACTGTATTCCGCTGCATCGATTATTATTCACTGGTATGTGCAACTCTGATATGTATTGATAAATATAATCAAATGTTATAAAACAGCTTCATGAACTGTATATTTGATTATTATATTTTATCGTTCCGCTGTAAGATTCTATTTTGTTTTATTTCTTCCTTCTTTTTTCTTATTTACCCCATAATAATCCGCCCTTCCGTATAGTTTGAATTGGCATGTGTGTCGATTTAAAGCGTGCGAAAAGGCGGGGCGTTACATCTAGTATCAGAGCTTTGGTTTAGCGATAAACCTTAGCTTTGTGTGGTTTGACTCTATATTAATAGGGTAGTAATACCCTATAATGAGTCGCCGAGTGTATATATGAGAGAGCATACTTGCTAGTGTTAAAAAAAGGTTTTAATATTGTGTTTATCTGTTCCGTTTTGTATTTATAAATTCTGGTTGGTGCATGGGACACTGTGACATCAATAGGGATTTCTAAACACTTAATAGGACAGACAAACATAATATTTGTTTTAATATAGGCGAATGAAATAATTTTGCCTATTATATTTTCTATATATAAAATAAATTTTATATATAAAATTATATTTGGTTGCAATATATTGGTTTTTAGGTAATGAAATTTATAAATAATAAGATGAAATAAGATTGAAAATAAAATAAATGAAATTGGAAATTTAGAATTTAAGTTTCGGGGTTTTGAAACCTTCTTTGAATAATTTGGAAATATAATAATATTATTAAAAGTATTTTCTGAGATAAATATTTTAATATAATTTGGAAGAATTGTTTTAAAGAAGATATTGGAATTTTTTTAAAGTTATGTACTCCCCTCTCTGTCGCTGGAAAATAATTTCGGTGATGAGTACACGCATCATCGATGTTCATTTTCGAGTTTCGAAGTGGGAAGGCCACTATAGTAGTTTTGCTACAGATTTATTTTGATAAATAAATATAAATTTTAAATTGTTTTAAATATAATTGGATATATAAATTGCAAGCATATGTTTATCTGTTATTTTAAAATGATTTTGAATAAAGACCCGGTATTTAATTCCTAAGTTTCTGTTAAATAATAGTTTCAATTAAGGGTAGTAAAATGGAAGTTAATTAATAATTGGAGCCTTTAATTAAAATAAGCAATTTAATGCTAGGTTATGAATGACATTAAAGGTAATTTGAAACTGTAGCCTATGAAACAAAGAATAATATTGTTAAACATTTAGTTAATAAAAGAAATAGAAATAAACTTGGGTAACTTTCTATTACATCCTTAAAGGCATATATATAACTTACCAAAGGATATAAAAGTTGAAATGTTAATAAGAAATTGTAATAGAATATTATACAAGTAAAAATTTGAAGTAATGGAAATGTTCAATGAATTTCTCTACTAAATAAGAATTTGATGTTATAGGGGTTATGAACTTAAGCTATAATTGAAATGTACTAAAATAAAATATGGTAGAAAGCAAGTATTGTAAGTAAGCAATTAGAAACTTAAGTAAATGAATACAAATGCTAAGCCATTGAATAGAACATGAATCCTATTGATAAATGAAAGGTAAGTAGTGTAAAGAAATGAAATTGAGAAAATATATGAATGTAATGCAAATAAAAGAAAACTATTTGTTGTGAGTATATAAAAATGAAATTTTGCAAGAAATAAATGTAAATTTAAAGAAAAGGAATCAAACAACTAATGTATGAAATGAAATTAATAATAAGTAAACTAAATCTGTTGTTTGTTTTGGTTTATGGTTGTTTGGGTAAGGATACTTTAAAAATTGTTTGGATGTATGAATAACGTATTTAGTTTCACCTAAGACTGTTGAGTGAAGGGTACACTTAGTAGTTTATTCTCCATTATGTACAATTTAAAGTTGTGAACCCAAACAATTATTTTTTTTGGTTGATATGAATGAATGATTGATTTTATGGTTGCATGCCTTGTTGCAAGTGTTGGATGTTGTATTGATTTGTTTGTTGATGGTTGAAACCACTTTAAATATTTTACCTTATATAATTGTTAACCTTTTTGGATTATGTAAGTGAAATGCAGGGTAGGGAAGCAATTGCTACTGCTTTTGGTTCCATAAAATAAGCGTTAATTGCCGACAAATAGGTACGTTTTCGGATTACGGTTTATAGCGTTATTGTATTATTATCCCGTGTTGGGATATATATTATACTGAAAAATATATGTTGTATATTGTTATATTTGATATTATATTTTCTCCCGAGCCTCCTCGTAAAAAGGAGACTATGCCGAAATTTTTCGAAAATTTTGGACTTAGAAAAATTTTTGAAAATGTTTTCCAAACTTTATTAATTGGAGTTTAAAAAGATTTAATGGGTATAAATTGGTATATTTTTTTTAAATTAATTAATTTTGTAAATTTATTTGTTTATAAATTTAATATTTTAAGTAAGATATATTGATTCCTAATTCTTCTTTTCCCTTCTTTTCCTTTTCGGGGACGAAAAATTTTGAGTGGGGGAGAGTGTAACGACCCGTAAATTTCGATGATTAAATTTGTTAAATTTATAAGATTTTGTAATTTAATGTAGAAAGAAACGAAAATCTTATAATTTATATTGGAGCGAATGTTAGAAATTAAATGTTGCAATGGTAAATAAAATCAATTCTTGACAATTGGAATGAAATCCAAATAAAGAAATAGTGGAAAACATTATAATTTGTTAATTAAGTATGATTGTGTAATTAATACCGAAAGAAATAAAATTTGAAATAGTATTAATGAAATAATAACTAAAATGAATTGCAACTGTATAAATGGAAGTAAATTGCTAATAAGTGGATGTAAATATTGAATTAATTAATGGAAATAAAATCTAAATGTATGTTTGGATAGAACATAAGTGAATGCAATTAGTAGTATGGAAATAAGTGCCAACATTGATTTGTAAGTAATAAAGGCTTACTTATGTGACTAAAGAGCAACGATAATGTTTATTGTATGTTACCTATTCATTTAGATGGTTAATTAAAATTGAAGATAAATTGTAATAAATGTAAATAAATGTTACATTTGTGTGAAATGTAATACAATGGTTAGGAGTTATTAGAATGGGTATATTAAAGTAATGAATGGGAAAAAAACAAGGTAACTAAGTTTATATAGTAGTACTGAACTTAATAAAAAGATTTGAATTAAAACGAATAAATTAATATATGTTTATTTCTTTAGTATGTTGCATAAAATTTGGAAATCAAACTGCAATTAAAAGAAATTTGGTAATACGTTATTTGGAAATAAATTTAAGGGTAGGATAACAACTATTATAAATTAACTAATTAATAGGTCAGTGAATTTAGTGGAAATAAAGTTCATTTAAATGTTAAGTATTATAATGTTGTTATTGATAATAAACGTTACTTCAATAATTATTAGTATAGATACGGAAGTGTGAATGTAAATTTAATAAAAGCGAAAATTTATTTTAAGTAGTAATTGGTGGATTGGGGAATAAGTTCAAATTTTGTTAATTGAGTAATTAATACGTAATGTATGTAAAATAATTAATAGAGTGCAAATTTAATGTTGTAAATTTAATAGAATGTAAAGTATTCAAAAACCTTAATTAATGTGTTCGATTGATAGAAGTACACATTAAAAACGTAATATTTATTCGAATTAAGATGTAAATAGGCATATATTAATGCAATGAAATAAAAATTAGCGTTATATATTGAATTATAATCTGGATTGAAGTAACGAACTTATAAAGGCAATTAATATAGGTTGCTTTGTTTATCTAATGGGCTAAATAAACTTTGGTAATCCATTGTAATAAATTTAATTTAACGTTTTGTTAATGTAAATTAAAGCAACGATTGATGAAATAAAGAATGAGACCAAGGTAGATTAATTTATTGGATTTAAAAATCTAAATTAGTAGGTGAAATTGAAAATTTTCACTATGATTGGATTATGGCAGTTATTACACGATAAGTGAAAATGAAATAGTTAAAACGAATAAAGGCGAAGCGGGAAGTATCAGGGTAATGAAACGTAAACAATGTTAAATATCCTTATAGGAAAATGATTGTTAAATAATAAGAATGGGAATCAGGGTTTATTTATTTGAATATAAAATTAGGGTAATTGGGTTTATTGCAATCAATGGAAAATAAAATTTAAGTATTACGTAAATATTAGTTTGATGAAATTTAAGATATTTATGTAATAAAGTATGAACCAAATGTTAGTTTCATCTAATTGTTACTAATGAACTGAATAATATAATGAAAAGTAAATTTGATAGAATTTTTGGAAATTTAATCTATAATTTTCGAATTTAATGAAATAGAGGTTAATACCGAAATTATAAATTTATCGACTCTAATTTGACAGCTAAATTGGTTTAAATCATTGTAAATGATTGGGAGTTTAAAAATAATAAGAATTGGTAATTATCGAATTAAAATTGAAAATTTGAATAAATTGACTAAATTTTATTTATTTAATTAATGGAAAATAGCTATTTGGGCCACTGACTCGGATTTCGACGAAACGAGTTTCATCGGATCCATAACGGTGAATTATTGTAGGAATTCAAGTTTCATAATGATCGGACTTGTTGTTTGATCGTACGGACTCGAAACGCCTTGAAATTAATGCAATTGAAATCAATTGAAATCAATTTGAAAATATTGATTTTAGCATAACTTCTTCATACGATGGAATTTGGACTTGAAACTTTTTCCATTGCGTTTAAAATATTTTAAAACATATATTTAGATATATGGGTTGACCAAATTTCGTTCCGGAATCAGAACGGGCTTTTTGGGTCACTTTGTCATTAGCGCATACATCTATCTTATCTGATCCATTCTATTTCAAATTTTCCTATAAATATCCTGTTATAAACCCTAGCCTCTATATTCTCATTTTTATGTACGTATTTCAACTATCTCTCCCTCTCAATGGCAGACAAACAAATCCTAGATCCAAATACAATTCCAAACCAAATCAAAAGCTAAAATTTCAAACTCCACAATATATAGCAAATTATATATCAATTCGAAGCTCTTGAGGAGCGCAGTCCAGATCCACTGTCTGTTTTCGATTGGAATTTATGTGCATTCGGAATCAGTGGAAAAATTCACGGTCGTTCATCGCGCGTCGATGAACGTTGTCGGATCGTCAGATCGTTTCTGGGGATTGTAGAGTGGACCAAGGGGACTGCATCTATGCAGTTTATTTATTCGACGGTTGGATTTTGCGCATAATTCGATTAGGGTTCAAAATTTGAGGCGGCGGCTGCCTTTTTCCATGCGCGTTCATCTTCGCTGGTGGCCGTGCGTGGGCGAGGTTGGATGTGGGGGGAGGTCTCGGTGGTTTCAGGTGGACGGTGGAGTCTAGATCGGCAGCAAGTGGATGCGTGTGTGGCCGTTATTGGGTTCCTCGTGTTCGACCTGTGCGTGCTAATGATGCGTGCTTCCTGTAGCTGCGCGTGGGTCAAGAGGTGATGACGTGGCAAAAGAGTTAATTGTGTTCTTTTTTTTATTGAAATTCAAACACACAAATCGCTATATCTTTCACATACGAACACCAATTCACGCGCGGTTTTTTTATTAGGATCGTATTGAAATTTCGGAGATTTTGACGCTGGTTTGGAAATATTCTGAGACTGTCAAATTTTTGGGTTTAAAATGAATTTAAATTCAATTTAAGTTCAAAAGGTGAGTTTTTTAACCCACTCACAACTTCTAAGATTTCTTATGTTTGTTAAATTCATTTATGATGTGATTTGAAATTTATTTATAGTTGTTTGGCATATATTTCATCATTATCTCAGTTAATTTGCATTTATTTAACTAACTTGTTATTTAATTCATTATTGCATATTAACTGCCAGTTATATTGTTATTTACTTTGGTGCATATAAACTGCCAGTTAAACAGTTATAATTTATTTTTGAATATAAACTAATAGCTGATACCTGTTATTATCACCTGTTATATATTGAGGTATTGTTTGAATTTGGATGATGATTGTGATAAATGGTTGATTGTTGATATTGGATGAATGCATGCTGTACTATATTGTTATAAACTACAAGTTATTATGCATTTTCATTTCATTCGGGATTGCGGTTTGAAATGATATATAACCGTAATTTTTAATTTTAATTATGGATTGAAATGATAAATATCCGTATCACTTGACCATAGGATAGAAAATTTTATACAGGCACCGCGATATATATATATATAATTATTTTTGAAATGGTTTTCTATGGTTTTAGAAAGAATATGGTTTAATGAATATTGAATTTTGGATATTTTTAAATATTATTTTTATATATAGTTAAATGCTTGAATTTAAGCTATATATAAATTTGGTTTAAAGAATAAAAGAAGTTTAGAAATAAAAGTAAAATTTTATTTAGATATAATACGGTTAAGTATTTATTCAAATTTATTGATGGAGTTTATAATGTCTTAAATAAAATAAATGTTGGAAGATAAATACGAATTTGCTTGAATTAAGGTATTTAAGAATTATCCTCGAATAAAATTTATTCGAAATTTAAATTAATTTGGGTTTTTAAAAGGTATGATCTTTATAACTTGATTTTGGTTTAGAGGACTTAAATGAATATCAAGTTGATTTAAATGAATATTATCAAGTTAATTAAATTGAGAGAATATCCTGTTATTTGAAGTTTAAATGTTTTACTTAAATAATATTTGATTTATTAAGTAAACGTTTCAAATCTAAATAATAGTAAATGAATTTGATATATATATGAAATTATCAAAGAATAAGTTTTGAAATGGTGGAATAATTAAAGCTTTGAAATATATGGAAATTGAAATGGTTTATTTGGGAATTTAAACGTATATTTGGAATTTATTTGTGAAATTTAAAAGGCTATTTTGTTATGGAAAGCAATTTAATACTTAAACCATTTAAGTATTATAAATTTTGTTTCAAAGCTATGGGGTTTAAAGTATATATATTTGAAAGTACTATGATTTTGGAAAAAAAGAGATATTTGAAATAAAATGACATCATATGGATTTGGGTTTTAAAATAGAAATGATGTCATATTGATTTGGTTTTAAAAATAGAAATGATATCGTACTTATATGGTTTTGAAATGGATATTTTTTTTGGTTTAAGTATAAACTATTTTGAAAAGACCGCGGTGTTATAACAATGTTTGGTTGTTGAAGAGACCGGGATCGGAAGTTGTCATACTCTCTGCCAACCCCGAAAACCACTTCCACAACCGTGTACGCGGTGGAGATTCCAGAATGAAGTAGGATGATCGTGGCGGTTCCTTTGAGGTAAATACATGGACCCAACTTCCGTGAGTTGGCATAATGTGGCTAAAACAGGAGCGATCGACGGGTTAATTGAGGTAGCACCTTTGATCGGACACATCCCTTCGATATTCTACTCTGACTTTGGTTTTATTCGGTGGCCACTTTTGATTTCTTTGATTTAGAGGTGTGGCTCGAGGTGGGCGGTAGCTGCGACTACGCGTTACCACCGACTCGGAAGCGTAATTGGTATATCTACCCTGGCATTGCCTAGTTGTGCCGTGTCACCTACACTAGTGCGCCTTGTACGAGTTTCTATTTGTGTCGTACCTATGGAATATCCTCTGGTATCCTCCCGATCAGGAGGTATTACGGTACTGTATAGACTATTGGCATTATTACGTGTTAAGGTGGAAAATGTAAAGATTTAACTCTATTTTAAAGTAAGTTTATTTTACAATTAGACACTATTATAATAGCGAAATATACTACATAGTAAATAATTTAACGGATCATTTGGAGATGTAAATCCCGAGCATCTCTTGAGTTATTGCACTCATATTTATTTCTGTTGATTTTACTTACATAAGGTCTTTTAGTTCTGACTCGAGCGTTTTGTCTTTTCAATTCGCTCGGGTTAGTCCGAGCATTTAAGGAATCGAAGACTTTATTTCTGGAGAACGAAGACGAAGATTTCTGAAACGACCCGCAAATCCGTACCCCTTGAGTCAACACTATTCTACCTAAATCAACTCAAGTTGTACAAAAATACGAACCATTTGGGTTAAAGAAGAAGAGGTAGAAGAAGAGAAAACAGAAAACAACATCAGAATCTAACCATCGCAGTGGAATAAAATATAATATATAATAATGATATTTACATAAAACAAAACTATATCTGTTTATACATACATCATCAGAGTACATCAATCACAGCTCAACATCAATAGCCTACAACTAGATACACAACTACTCAACACAACGGAATATATATATATATATATATATATAAGAGTATGGGAATATGCATCATCGTCCAGCCCATCTCCTGAGTTCCACAGCATCAGAACCTGTATCCTATAATACTCGGTCTGACCCGAGCATTACAGTTAAATAATACCCGAGTCAGTCTGGAATACCGGCGTGACAAAATCACACCCAATTGATTATTAAAGTTTCAAAATCCTTTGAAAACAAAAGCATCTCGTAAGACCACGCCACAAATAAACATGTCGGGTTTTTACCTTACGATAGCTAAAACAATTTTTATAGAAATCCTCTGATATTATAATAGGGTCTATTTACAAATACTTATAAAATAGCCGAAATTGTTACATTCATTAAATTCCAGCTACTAGCCACAGAGTGGGTAATACAAACAAAACTCGTACAAGGCTCGTAGGGAGAATGGATTTCCAACTAATGACTAGGCACTGGGGTATCACCTGCCACAGTACGAGGCCTAGATCACCGTACCGAGGAGTACGCCCGCTCCCCTGCAACACAAGGCCGGGACAACCCCTTACTGGATAATCCCGAGTGAGATCACCCCGCGGTTGGGATCAGCAACCGCCCACTAAGCCGAAATAAAAAGGGTCCTCTAGACTGGAATGACCTCACCCTGCTTGGTTGCTACCCACCTAGCCTTGCTACATAACCCCTGATTTTCAGTCATTCCCATTTGATGAGGCTTGAGGCTAAGCGTTACCTTTATAGAACATATCCGTTAGAATGCCCATCGTCCTCCTGACGATGTTGCGCAAGCATTCATCCATACAAGTCCGTCCCGGGTTCGAACGGAACCGAAGGCACTATTCCTACTACATCCATTTTGGAAATATCCTCAGGATTATTAGCGATTAGCCCTTGCACTTCACTGCTCCATCTTCGAATCCAACTCGTTTCCACGAAACGTACAAACCGGATCGAAGTGGTTTTCGAGAAATAAATCTCGATCCCGGTCTCTTCGAAACGATCAACGCATTTTTGTCCAATATTGATAGTCGGTTATTTAACTGTCAATTCATATTCACAAACAAGCATCCAACAATAAATAATTTCCCAAATTATTTATTTATCTTAAAAATATCTTCACAAGATATATTTTTACTTTTCAAATTCCTTTGAAAACAGTTTCAAAACCATTTTTCTTTTCAGAATCAACTTTCCCAAATATTTCGATCTCCTCTGAAATCACCAAGCACAAAACTAGATTTTAAAAATAATTTAGAACACTTTACTTTGAAATATACTTTAAAACATTTATTTTAAAACTACTTCAATGATTTGTTAAAAACACATATGAATATTTGAAAATAAGATTACTAAATAAAATATAAAAACTAGACTTTCACTTTTTAAAAATAAAATAATATCACTCTTTAAATAATTATTGCTATAACAGATTAAAAGGAAATACTTACTTTAGAATTCAAATATTTAGAAATAGTAAATTTTTTCAAAACATACTTCTTAAAACAACTTTAAACTTTCAATAGATATTTAAAAATTTACTTTGAAAATGTACTTGGTTATTCAGAGAGAAATTTCCAATCTCAATCACTTAAATCAATTATCCAAATTGATTCCCAATTTATTCCATTTGAAATAAATTTCTTTCTTATTAGTTCATTTCAAAATTCATTTATTACGGACTTTATTCAGTTTGATTTTTAAATCCCTTAGCTGAAATATACAAATTTCAGGTTATTCCCAATTTCTTCTTTATTCTTCTTAAACAATTTAAATCCTAAATTTAAAATAAATGTCATGTTCTTTTAAACAATAACATTGCAGTTTAAGTTTCATTAACTTTCTGTTTATTTAAATTTTCCTTCCAATACTCAAGATATTTTAAAGTCACTTTATTTCCTTTCCAGATCATTCATAAATTTATTCAGCTTTTCTATAATTATTTTACTTACAATTTCACTTCTTTATTTTCATTCCCAAACTCAAATTATATATTTGGTAATTCATTATTGCCCGATTATAACAATCAAGCCATAGCGCTCAATATTTCCACATAATTCATTACAGGATATCAAATATTCAGAACTGAGAATATTAAATAATTAAATAAAGTTGAGGGGTCCAGTTGGATCCCTCCAACCTATTTTCCCTGCATCCACAGATGTTAGCACAATATAAAATGCCAATTCCAAATATATACCACATTACAGCACATAAATCAATTCAACCATTTCAAACAATTATTTAAATTTAATTATTTAAATTTAAATTTAACTGAGTGAGATTAACTCACCTTTGACTTAAAATTTGCAGACCATTCCAATCCACTTTCAATCCAGCTTGTTTCTCTATTTTAGACCTTGAGTCAATATTATAAGGTTTGTTAATATGTGAATTGATTGAACAATTAATTACTATTTATTTACTTTAAGTTAATAATTTGATTTTAACCTAATAATTTATTAACTAACAATTTCTAATCTTATATATGCATACACATATATATTATTCTGATTTATGTGCATGTATAAAAATCTGCATCCCTATATTTTTCCAAAAACCTTAACTACATACCCAGGTAAACTAAATAGGCCTGCCTGCATATATATTCATTAATGAAAATCTTTAAACTGGGAAAATCAATTTGTTTTATCTCTTACTGTCAATGCTCCCCTCCTCCCTTTTTTTTCCAAATGTATTTATGAAATTTTATAAATGGAAATCTATCACTTAAATATATATACATATACATTAAATTAATTTAAATCTCCTAACCTTAACTGTAAATTCCAGAATTCAAGTTCACTGTAATATCTAAATTCTATAATTTTTCCCAAGTTTTTACTTATTTCAAAATTTTAAATACGAATTAAAAAGAGTGGGAAGAACCCATACCTTAAAGTCACGACCGATCCAGACAGAAGAACCCTTCCCCAAATCGACATATCATCGACGAAGAAACACCATCAGTGTCGAGCGCGAATCGACATCGCGGTCTTGATTACTAGTCCACGACCCACTACCAGAATGTCACGTGATATCGGCACCCCTACCCTCGCATCGTCCTTTCTGGCCCGCTCGCGAGTTTGCCGACACTAGCGACCTGCCTTACCACCTCGTAGAAACGGCAGAGACGAACACACCACCCATGCCACTGAGTCCGATGCCCAAACGCTTCTCGAATACGAGACTAGCAGAGCCCTAGAACCTATCGTGACTTCGCCGCCGATTCCTTTCTCGAGCCCTCTATTGTCGATTTTCCTTAAGATAAATCGAAGAAGGGAAATTCGATTTCGAAGAAGGGTAAAAGAATTTCGCAGGCCATATTTGCAAAAGAGGGAGACTTGATTCCTTTTTTTTTAAACGAAGGTAGGATGGAGGAGTGGGGGTTTGATTTGGAACATATAGCGAATTGAAGATGGTGATTTATTACTCTCGGCCATTTAATTTCCTGAACGATGAAGAAACCCCTTTGAACAACACGCATGATTTATAGAAAAACTAGGGGAGACAAGAGAAGACATTAGCGTGCTCAAAATTGTCTGTGTGTTGATAGAAAAAAGGACAGGATGGTCGGCTAAGCATTCATAGATATAGAATAGGGTGGCTGATGGGGGAAGATTTTTTTTTTAATTTTGAAATGTGTGTGTGTATATATATATAAGTGTGTATTTAAATTTAAATCGTTCCGAATTACGTAGCTTAAAATCCCGACCTCCTACCGATGTGTGCCGCTAGACGTTCATAAAGTTACACCCCTATTCTGAACACAATGGAAAAGGTTTCGAGTCCCAATTCGATCGTATGGAGAAGATAGCTTTGGATCCAGTTATTAAATTGAATTCGATATAGATTTCAACGCGTTTATATGTCGTACGCTCACACAACAACTCCAGTCAATACGAAATTTGAAATCTGATAATAATTCAATATTACGGATCTAATGGAACTGGTTTCGTCGAATTCCGAGACTATGCCTCGGAAGGCTATTTTTAAATTCAATTTAAGACGATAAAATTTTAAAACTGAACAAACCACTATTAATTTCAATTTTACATCTTCTATTATCCTCAGTACTATCAATATCAATTTTACAAGCCTTTAAATTATTTTTAACAGGCTTAAAGCTCCAGATTCAACATTTTACCCAATTTCAAATTATTTAATTCAATAATTTTAACTATCAAATAAACTGTGATATTTGAAATCAAGTTAAAATTATCCTTTCAAATATTTAAAATTAATTAAATATTCCCATTTCAAATGCTCAAAAATTCCGGGTCGTCACATTCCTCCCCCTTAAAAGAATTTCGTCCTCGAAATTACTAGTCAAGAGGAATGGTCCAATACCCGTTTACTTTTTCCAAAACCAAACAATTCAACATCCTACCAACTATCTTCTTATAAAAGACCCATTATTATTCTTATTAACTTCTCGACTCTCCCATAGTTTCCAAATATTATTACTCGCTCAATCATACAAATCATAATCCAAAACTAAGTTTTAAGTATTCAAATTTTCTCAAAAATTTTCTAACATTCTAAATTTCCGAAATTTTTTGTCAGCGTCTCCTTTGCGCGGCTAGCTCGGTACAACTACAAAATGGCTCTACGGCCTCCCAAATTCAAAAGGAAAACAAAAAGCCAAGTGGCTCGATCAAAATCCCAATCAAATGTCACACCAAATTTAAATACATACCTTTTTGTCGAGCATTTCAATTTTATCTTCTGAAATCAAAATCAATTCTCTTTTCCTTTTATATTATCTGCATATCCTGCTTAGCACTAATATCCAATCACAATATTCCCAAAACATCATATCAACTTCCTTACAAACTGTCAGTATTTATTCATTCAAATATTACTTAGATTATATTTGAAGTATCAATTCCCAATCAAGAATTCACCATTCCCTTCTTAAGTTGTATAAGCATTTTATATGTTTCTTATATTTACTTTCATCTCCCACTTTAGTTTATATCTATTTCTATTCGAATCGATTCTTTCATTTCCACATGAATTCAATTTATCTTTAACTCTGAATATATAAATTTTATTTTGTCATTTATTACTAATTCATGTCATTATTTTAATCAGTTCATTTACTAACTTATTTCAATTTCCAGTTTAAAATCGTTTTGTCGTTAACAAAATTTTCCCAAAAATTTTCAAAAATTTTCGAACTCCCAAAATTTCTGAAAAATTTGGCAGAGTCCCCTTTGTATGGAGGAGCTTTTGCAATATGACAAAAGATATAAATATGTATACATCGACCCACATGGTCGGAAAAACCAAAAACAGTTCATATTTCCTATTTTTATTGCGTAGGCGTACCTTATTTAGCATTTATAAGCAAGTCGCTTATTAATTTAGCATTTAGCACGATCAATTCCATCCATACGGCTTCCCTGAACCTGTACTTACTCAATTTAAACATATAAGTACTATATATAGAAATTTTATAGCATTTCACTTAATTTAAATAGCTAAAGCATCGATCCTGTAACAATGCATGTGATATACTGGCATAAACACATAAATTTCACAAATAATGCATGTTAATTAATTTCCATAAGCATATAAAAGGTTCCAACACTTATTACAATTGCTTATAATCAATTCTCAAACCATTCCGTTCACTTGAAGTGTTTTACAGCTTATACGCTTATTTTTGATTCATTTTAAGAAAAACAACCCCACATTCATTCCAATTGATTCCAAAATCATTTTATTTCACTTCTAATAATTCATAGAATTTTATCCAATCTCGTTTACATCAAACGATCCATTTTCTTATGCAATTCGACAATATTAGTGTGAATAAATAATTACTTAAGCTTTATAACCATTTAAATTGATTCTCACTCAATTTATACTTGATTCCATCCCCTTTTTAATTTATTCACAAACTCCCATTGCATTTCTTTCATATCCAAAGACTTCTATTCTAAATTATTTTATCATACTCGACGACCAATATAACCGTCTCACAATTTACTTAAGTTATTTATTTATTTATTTTCCAATTATTCCACCCAATAACTTAAGTTTATTTTATTCAACCAACTTCCCTTCAAATCTTTGATTTGATTTTCCTTGGGTCAAATCCCAACCATTTTACTAATTTGTTCGATTAGTTTGTTCTTTTATCCACTTTTAACTTTTAATTTACATTAACAATTCATTATTGAATTTATTAATAAGAAGGTTATTCAATTCATGCTTCAATTGGATTTGTTTTCATCTCAAATCATTTTTATTTTGATCCAATTCCATACAATTTCAATTTATATTTAATTCAAACAAGCTCATATTCAAATCAATTGATTACAAAATCAATTTTATTTACATTTACCAGTTCATAGAAATTTATTTCTTAAGTTTCATAGCAAATTTAAATTGATCTCTAACTCAATTTATTTCCAATTCTTTTCTATTTTATCTTACATAATATTTTATTTCATAGTGCATAGGTTCCATACGAACCCATTTTTATTTAGCTCGACAAAATTTTATGTTTTGTATATCACCACCCATTTTCAATTGAAACAAACTCATATCAAATTTAATCGATTTAAAATCAATCTATTTTATACTCGCCAAATTTTTATTTAAGCTCAACCGTCTCCCATGCTTGTGTATCATTAATTCAAATCCATTTGAATTTTAATTCACATTCCCAATTTATCAAGATAATATCCAAGCACACAATTAACTCGTTATATTCATATTGGATTTTATTTGCAACTTACACCATTTCTATTGTAATCCAATTTCAACCAACTCCACTTATATTTAATTCACTTACAATTCCATTTCTAAGTTCTACAAGTCACAAATTCATTTATAATCCAAGTTTATAACATATACACATATTCATTTCACAATTAAAATCATTTGCCTTTCAACTTTATATCCAGTTTAATTCAATTCATTCAACAACACTTCCAATTATAATCCAATTTAATTCAATTTAAATTTCAATTTTATTTAACTTATCCCAAGTTAAATTCAAATATATTTACTTCACTTTCATTCACTTAAGTTAAATTTTATTTGCTGAATTAAATTTTCAATCCCTTCTTATTAATATCAGCTTTACTTTATCAGTTCAATAGCTGATTCGTTTATTCATTCACAAATTCAATTTCAACCAATGAATTTTGTTTTCAAACATTTATTATTTTTAGTCCATTTGAACTTATTCTGCTCCTTATTTTGCACATTTAACTCAACATCATCCAATATCCAATTTCATTTCATTTCATTTGTATACCATATTAATTAACCAGTTACTTATAAACATTCTTAGTTAAAATTCCAAAGTTTAAACAATCTTTCAACATTTCAAAATTCCCTTTGAAATCTTCTATATCCAAAATTCCTTGGATAAATTTAATTTATCTCTTTGAATTTCAAAACTTACCCAGTTTTGCAAACAATTTCAATTCAAAACAACTTGGTAGCAATCTTTCTCTTGGAAGCTTGAAAATGAACATCAATGATGCTGCAGTCATCACCGAAATTATTTTCCAACGACCAAAAGAGTTCAATGCTTTTCTTTCATTTAAAACTCTTCAAATATTTTAATTTCTAAATCTCACTAGATTTCAAATCTGATTCAGAAATATTTCTCAATATATATTATCTTCCCAACTTTTGAGAAACATTATCAAATTCAAAGGAATCTAAATTCTAAATTTCAAACTCTTTTGAACTTATATTCAAGCATTACCTTGAAACTTTATCTTATTTTAATTATTAATCACGCTATAATTCCTATTTATTGTTTACGTTTACAATTTTCATTTGTATATGAATTTATTTCTTAGTTTTTAATTGTGGTTTCAATATCTTATTCAATTATGAATCACATTTGCAAATCCCATTTATTATAAATTTCTTTCAATTTTATTCAATTATCATACAATGATAATAATTTAATATTATCACTTTCTAACAACCAGACATTCATATATAACTATAACAGTTTACGAAAAATCAGTTCCTTTATATACAAAAATAATTTGGGTAAAATTATTTCATTTACCCCGTTTAAAACAATACTGTGTCGGTTTATCTTGTTCAAGAGTTTAGAAATCCCTATCGATGACATGGCGTCCCACACATCGACCAGAATCCATAAACACTCAACCGATAAATCAACGCAATATAAAACAATTTTATATTCACTAACAAATACGCGCTCATATCTATTAATACTCTCAAACTCATTCTAGAGTACTACGGTCTCTATTCTATGAGTAATTCCCACCAGAGCCAAGGTTATCACCAACCTGAGCTCTGATACCAAATGAAACGACCCGCAAATCCGTACCCCTTGAGTCAACACTATTCTACCTAAATCAACTCAAGTTGTACAGAAATACGAACCATTTGGGTTAAAGAAGAAGAGGTAGAAGAAGAGAAAACAGAAAACAACATCAGAATCTAAACATCGCAGCGGAATAAAATATAATATATAATAATGATCTTTACATAAAACAAAACTATATCTGTTTATACATACATCATCAGAGTACATCAATCACAGCTCAACATCAATAACCTACAACTAGATACACAACTACTCAACACAGCGGAATATATATATAAACAAGTACGGGAATACGCATCGTCGTCCAGCCCATCTCCTGAGTTCCACAGCATCCGAACCTGTATCCTATAATACTCGGTCTGACCCGAGCATTATAGTTAAATAATACCCGAGTCAGTCTGGAATACCAGCGTGAGAAAATCACACCCAATTGATTATTAAAGTTTCAAAATCCTTTGAAAACAAAAGAATCTCGTAAGACCACACCACAAATAAACATGTCGGGTTTTTACCTTACGATAGCTAAAACAATTTTTATAGAAATCCTCTGATATTATAATAGGGTCTATTTACAAATACTTATAAAATAGCCGAAATTGTTATATTCATTAAATTCCAGCTACTAGCCACAGAGTGGGTAATACAAACAAAACTCGTACAAGGCTCGTAGGGAGAATGGATTTCCAACTAATGACTAGGCACTGGGGTACCATCTGCCACAGTACGGGGCCTAGATCACCGTACCGAGGAGTACGCCCGCTCCCCTGCAACACAAGGCTGGGACTACCCCTTACTGGATAATCCCGAGTGAGATCACCCCGCGGTTGGGATCAGCAACCGCCCACTAAGCCGAAATAAAAAGGGACCTCTAGACTGGAATGACCTCACCCTGCTTGGGCGCTACCCACCTAGCCTTGCTGCATAACCCCTGATTTTCAGTCATTCCCATTTGATGAGGCTTGAGGCTAAGCGTTACCTTTATAGAACATATCCCTTAGAATGCCCATCGTCCTCCTGACGATGTTTCGCAAGCATTCATCCATACAAGTCCGTCCCGGGTTCGAACGGAACTGAAGGCACTATTCCTACTACATCCATTTTGGAAATATCCTCAGTATTAGTAGCGATTAGCCCTTGCACTTCACTGCTCCATCTTCGAATCAAACTCGTTTCCAAGAAACGTACAAACCGGATCGAAGTGGTTTTCGAGAAATAAATCTCGATCCCGGTCTCTTCGAAACGATCAACGCATTTTTGTCCAATATTGATAGTCGGTTATTTAACTATCAATTCATATTCACAAACAACCATCCAACAATAAATAATTTCCCAAATTATTTATTTATCTTAAAAATAACTTCACAAGATATATTTTTACTTTTCAAATTCCTTTGAAAACAGTTTCAAAACCATCTTTCTTTTCAGAATCAACTTTCCCAAATATTTCGATCTCCTTTGAAATCACCAAGCATAAAACTAGATTTTAAAAATAATTTAGAACACTTTACTTTGAAATATACTTTAAAACATTTATTTTAAAACTACTTCAATGATTTGTTAAAAACACATACTATATGAATATTTGAAAATAAGATTACTAAATAAAATATAAAAACTAGACTTTCACTTTTTAAAAATAAAATACTATCACTCTTTAAATAATTATTGCTATAATAGATTAAAAGGAAATACTTACTTTAGAATTCAAATATTTAGAAATAGTAAATTTTTTCAAAACATACTTATTAAAACAACTTTAAACTTTCAATTTATATTTAAAAATTTACTTTGAAACGTACTTGGTTATTCAGAGAGAAATTTCCAATCTCAATCACTTAAATCAATTCTCCAAATTGATTCCCAATTTATTCCGTTTGAAATAAATTTCTTTCTTATCAGTTCATTTCAAAATTCATTTATTACGGACTTTATTCAATTTGATTTTTAAATCCCTTAGCTGAAATATACAAATTTCAGGTTATTCCCAATTTCTTCTTTATTCTTCTTAAACAAGTTAAATCCTAAATTTAAAATAAATGTCTTGTTCTTTTAAACAATAACATTGCTGTTTAAGTTTCATTAACTTTCTGTTTAATTAAATTTTCCTTCCAATACTCAAGATATTTTAAAGTCACTTTATTTCCTTTCCAGATCATTCATAAATTTATTCAACTTTTCTATAATTATTTTACTTACAATTTCACTTCTTTATTTTCATTCCCAAACTCAAATTATATATTTGGTAATTCATTATTGCCCGATTATAACAATCAAGTCATAGTATTCAATATTTCCACATAATTCATTACAGGATATCAAATATTCAGAACTGAGAATATTAAATAATTAAATAAAGTTGAGGGGTCCAGTTGGATCCCTCCAACCTGTTTTCCCTACATCCACAGATGTTAGCATAATATAAAATGCCAATTCCAAATATATACCACATTACAGCACATATATCAATTCAACCATTCAAACAATTATTTAAATTTAATTATTTAAATTTAAATTTAACTGAGTGAGATTAACTCACCTTTGACTTAAAATTTGCAAACCATTCCAATCCACTTTCAATCCAGCTTGTTTCTCTATTTTAGACCTTGAGTCAATATTATAAGGTTTGTTAATATGTGAATTGATTGAACAATTAATTACTATTTATTTACTTTAAGTTAATAATTTGATTTTAACCTAATAATTTATTAACTAACAATTTCTAATCTTATATATGCATACACATATATATTATTCTTATTTATGTGCATGTATAAAAATCTGCATCCCTATATTTTTCCAAAAACCATAACTACATACCCAGCTAAACTAAATAGGCCTGCCTGCATATATATTCATTAATGAAAATCTTTAAACTGGGAAAATCAATTTGTTTTATCTCTTACTGTCAATGACCCCCTCCCCTTTTTTTTTTCCAAATGTATTTATGAAATTTTATAAATGGAAATCTATCACTTAAAATATATATACATATACATTAAATTAATTTAAATCTCCTAACCTTAACTGTAAATTCCAGAATTCAAGTTCACTGTAATATCTAAATTCTATAATTTTTCCCAAGTTTTTACTTATTTCAAAATTTTAAATACGAATTAAAAAGAGAGGGAAGAACCCATACCCTAAAGTCTCGACCGATCCAGACAGAAGAACCCTTCCCCAAATTGACATATCATCGACGAAGAAACACCATCAGTGTCGAGCACGAATCGACATCTCGGTCTTGATTACTAGTCCACGACCCACTACCAGAATGTCACGCGACATCGGCAGCCCTACCCTCGCATCGTCCTTTCTGGCCTGCTCGCGAGTTTGCCGACACTAGCGACCTGCCTTACCACCTCGTAGCAACGGCAGAGACGAACACACCACCCACGCCACTGAGTAAGATGCCCAAACGCTTCTCGAATACGAGACTAGCAGAGCCATAGAACCTATCGTGACTTCGCCGCCGATTCCTTGCTCGAGCCCTCTATTGTCGATTTGCCTTAAGATAAATCGAAGAAGGGAAATTCGATTTCGAAGAAGGGTAAAAGAATTTCGCAGGCCATATTTGCAAAAGAGGGAGACTTGATTCCTTTTTTTTTAAACGAAGGTGGAAAGGGGGAGTGGGGGTTTGATTTGGAACAGATAGCGAATTGAAGATGGTGATTTATTACTCTCGGCCATTTAATTTCCTGAACGATGAAGAAACCCCTTTTGAACAGCACGCATGATTTATAGAAAAACTAGGGGAGACAAGAGAAGACATTAGCGTGCTCAAAATTGTCTGCGTGTTGATAGAAAAAGGGACAGGATGGTCGGCTAAGCATTCATAGATATAGAATAGGGTGGCTGATGGGAGAAGGTTTTTTTTTAATTTTGAAATGTGTGTGTGTGTGTGTGTGTGTGTGTGTGTGTGTGTGTGTGTGTGTGTGTGTGTGTGTGTGTGTGTATATATATATAAAAGTGTGTATTTAAATTTGAATTGTTCCGAATTACGTAGCTTAAAATCCCGACATCCTACCGAGGTGTGCCGCTAGACGTTCATAACGTTACACCCCTATTCTGAACACAATGAAAAAGGTTTCGAGTCCCAATTCGATCGTATGTAGAAGATAACTTTGGATCCAGTTATTAAATTGAATTCGATATAGATTTCAACGCGTTTATATGTCGTACACTCACACAGCAACTCCAATCAATACGAAATTCGAAATCTGATAATAATTCAATATTACGGACCCAATGGAACTGGTTTCGTCGAATTCCGAGACTGTGCCTCGGAAGGCTATTTTTAAATTCAATTTAAAACGATAAAATTTTAAAACTGAACAAACCACTATTAATTTCAATTTTACATCTTCTATTATCCTCAGTACTATCAATATCAATTTTACAAGCCTTTAAATTATTTTTAACAGGCTTAAAGCTCCAGATTCAACATTTTACCCAATTTCAAATTATTTAATTCGATAATTTTAACTATCAAATAAATTGTGATATTTGAAATCAAGTTAAAATTATCCTTTTAAATATTTAAAATTAATTAAATATTCCCATTTTAAATGCTCAAAAATTCCGGGTCGTCACAATTTCAGTATTATTATTATTATATATATTATATTGTTCCACTACACTGTATTCCGCTGCATCGATTATTATTCACTGGTATGTGCAACTCCGATATGTATTGATAAATATAATCAAATGTTATAAAACAGCTTCATGAACTGTATATTTGATTATTATATTTTATCGTTCCGCTGCAAGATTCTATTTTGCTTTATTTCTTCCTTCTTTTTCTTATTTACCCCATAACAATCCGCCCTTCCGTATGGTTTGAATTGACATGTGTGTCGATTTAAAGCGTGCGAAAAGGTGGGACGTTACAATAGAATTTGTTACTTTAAAAATTGAATATGTAGTTATATAACTTGATTTTTAGATTGGATTTAAGAATTTTATTTGAATTTGAATTTAAAATTTTAATTCAAAAGTTAAATATTTTAAAATGTTTTGGATTTTAAAAAAAAGTGTGTAAGCTTTTATTTTTGAATATAATTGGTTTTATTTCTTTAAAATTATATGTATATATAAGTACTTATAAACTAATTAATTAAATATAAAGTTTATATTAACCTTTAAAAATAAATACTAATTACTTAAAAGACATGTGTTATTATCCTAAGGCTTCATTTTACAAGTGTAAATTTATAATCAACTCAAATGACAAATGTTGAATATCTAAACAAGTGGCATTTTTTAAAATTTAGTTTTTGTTTTATTTTTATTTATAAATCATTTCAGCCTATATATAATCATTGTTCCTTCCTTCATTTCTTTTTTCTATCTTTCTAAAATCAAAAGCTAAGTGAAACACAAAAGAAAATCTGAAATAACACTCCTCAAACCATTTTCAAAAACCAGATACAGGATCTGTAACCCATTTTCGAAGATCAAAATCAATCTGTAAATCAACTCCTCAAAACCAGAAATATGAATCAAATCAAGGACCTGTAATCCACTTTCAAAATAAAATCAGAATCATAAACCTTTAACTCAATTTCAAGTTCAAGCCTGCAAACATCTTCTTTTTCAGACCAGAGGATTTCAAAAACAAACAACATATAATCTAGAGCCTGCATTCTATAACCTGCAAACATCGTCTTCAATATAGAGTCAAGCCTGAGCATTTCTGCAAACCAGAAATTTTCAAATGCCAGGATCTTTTCAAGATTAAAGCAAGAACAAAGCAAGCATGCAGTTTTAAATCAAAGCATTTTATTCAAGCAACTCAAGTTTTAAAGCAAAGGCATTTTAGCAAAACAAGTTTTACAATTTTCAAGATCTTTTTCAAAATTGGAAGCTCAGTTCTTCGATGGTCTGGGAGGTCGGGGTTTCTTCTGGTGGTAGTAGGATGATCGAAGATGGTGGTAAAATTGTCGGAATGGTGATTAAGGTGATGTGGTGACAGCGATAATGGTTTTAAGGCTGTAGTCCTAATTTTTAGATGGTCGGAAGTTTTGATCACCATAGCATCTCTGGTGGACCAAGTTCCATTAGGCTCTGGGATATGTTAGCATGGTGGTTGTTGAAGTCGTGGCTGGAATTGCAGACGCTCCGGTGATCGGAGGATCGTGTTCGAAGAGATTTTTAGGTTTTTGGTTCTTGTTCCAGTTTTTTGCTATGATGTTCGAATTTAATTTTGAGTTTGTTGTGATGATCTGATGATCGTGATGGGGTGCGAGGATGTTGGCGGAGGTGATGAGGCCATCGTGGTTGCCCAGTGATGGTTGGAGCTACCGTACATATGCACGGTGCATATTTGTGCCTAGTGATCTGGGTTGAAGCAAAGGAGTGGCGTACTCGAGTTTTTCTCGAGTAGATCGAGTGATTTGCTCGAAGTTTTGTAAGGTTCGACTCGAAGCATTCGAGGTTGGGCTTGGGTCATTTGTTTGATTTCAGGTTTTACAACCTGACAGTGTTTTTAAATTTTAAATTGAATTTAAAATTTGAAAGCAAAGATTTAAACAAGTTTAAATCAAAGTTTTAATTTGGATTCAATTCTAATTTATATCCTAGCTTTAAAATAAATATAGTTTAAGAAAATTTAAATCTTTTAACAACTGTAAATGTTTAAGTATATTTTAATGATTTGAATTTAAAATGAATTTGGTTTGGAACTCTTCTAAATTTCTTTTATAGGATAAGTATTTCTTTAACATATGGTTTAAAAAGTTTTTAAATTGTTTTAATTTTGTTAAAGTTAAGTTTATATTTATTTTGAATCTTAATATGAAATGAAATTAAAAGTAAATTGTTTTTAAATGTTTTGTTATTGACAATTAAGTCATTAATAAGAGAAATGTTTTATTTTAAGGTAAATTAAGATTTAATGATTTGGGATAAATTAAATTTTTAAGGTAATTAAAGAATAATTTATTAAAATTTAATTAATTAATGATTTAGATTAATTAATTAATTAATTAAGTAATTAAGGGTTTAAGTTAATTGATTAAGGTTTAAGTTAATTAATTATGGAATAATTAATTTGTAATTAAGAATCATTAATTAGATAATATTAGATTATTAATTAATGATTAGAAATCAATTAATCAAGTATAAGGATTAATTAAGTTACAGTTAAACACTTAATTAATTAAATAATTAGAGATTAATTAATTGGTTATTAAAGATTAATTATTTTGTAATGATTAATCTAAGTTTAATTACTTAAGAGAAGTAATGAAGGAACTGTTATTAGTTAATGAACATCATTAACTAAGGATTATTAAATAATTTATTAATGTGATTAATTTTAATAATTAATTAGATTAATTAATCAAGGATAATCATTTGTGGAATTGTTAAGTATAATTACTTAATGAAAGTAATTAAGGAATTAATTACTCAATGTAATTAATTAAAGTAATGTGATTAGTTTAAGTTAATTAATTAAGTTTAATTAATTTAAGATAATTACTAGATGATTGGTTAAGCATAATTAATTAATGTAATTAATAAAGCGTAATTACTTAGTGAAGTAATTAAGATGGGTAATTACTGGAGGTAATTAATTGAAGTATGGAAGTAGTTTGGATTAATTACTTTGTGTAATTAATATGAAGGATAATCTTAGTGGAAGTAATTAATAAGTAATTACTTAGTGTAATTAATTTAAGAATTGATTAATAAAGTTATTTGAAGATAATTAAGTAATGTAATTAATTAAGGGTAATTAATTACTGATTGTGATTAATCAAGGTTGATTAATGAATAAAGACTAATTAAAGATTAATTATTAAATATGATTAATAATTAATTAAGAAGTAATTAAAGGATCATTAATTAATGTAATTAACGATGTAATTAAGAATTGATTAATTAAGATTAACTAATCAATAATAAGGGATTATAAAGTAATTAATTAATGTAATTAATTAAGGATTAATGTAATTAATTTATGAAGTAATTAAAGGTTAATTACTTTAAATGGTTAAGGATAATTAATTTGTATAATTAATTAAAGGCTAATTACTTAAAGTAATTAGAGATTAATTAATCAAGGGTGATTAATTAAAGATGGATATTTAGAGAATGATTAATTGGTTTGAAACTAATTAATGGTTAAGTTAAGCAAGATTTATGTGATGAAAGTAATTAATTTAATTTATTTTAAATTATTTAGAGATTAAAGTAATTAATTTAATTCATTTTAAATTAATTAGAGATAGTGTGATTAATTAATCCTTGCTTATGTATGGATGGATGATATTGATTGCCTTGAATGGTTTGAGATCTCAGATATGAGATAAGTGATGCTATGTGATATGGGTGCTTTGGTTGATTTGTGATGATAATGTGGATTATCTATTTGCGATGATAATATGAATTATCTATCTATTATGATATTGTGAATTATCTATCTGTGTGTATATAGATAATGAATTGAATTGTTTTAACTTTAAAACAACTTGGACCTAAGAGATGGCATTTTGGATTTTGATGAGACCGGGATCGGGTTTCCAGATTTGGATATCCGAAAACCACATTGATCCAAATTAACGATAGGTCATGAATCTCAAGTGAAGAGGAAGATTCAGAGTGCAAGGGTTATCGTCGTTAACTCTGAGGGTGATTCCAAAATGAGTGTAACTAGATAACGCCTTCGGTTTCTTTCGAACCCGGAACGAACTTGTATGGATTGAATGCTTTCAGAGCATCGTCAGGTGGACGATGAGCATTCTAAGAGTTGTGTTCTATAAAGGTAATCGTAGCCTCAAGCCTTATCAAGCGGGAATGGCTAAAACAGGGGAGGTGCAGCAAGGCTAAGTGGGTAGCACCCAAGTAGGAACGAGATTTACCTTTGTCTAGAAGTCCCTTTATATTCGGCTGTATGGGCAGTTGGTTGCAAACAACTGCGTGGTTGTCTTGTTCGGGACTATCCAGTAAGGGATGGTTTCGGCTTTGTGTTGCAGGGGATTGGGAGTAATCCTCGGTGCGCTGATCTAGGCCACGTACTGTGACAGGCGGTATCCCGGTAGCCCTGCCATTGTATGGAAACCCAAACTCCAATAAGTGCCCTCGGATTTGATTGTAAACTTATGTATGGTGGAATTTAATAAATGTAACAATTTCGGCTATTTTTTATTTACTTGAAAACCCTAGACCCTATTATAATATCACTGGATTTCCTATCAAATGTTTTGGTTAGCGCAAGCTAAAAACTTACCCATGTTTATGTGTAGGAAGTCTTACGTGATACCTTTGTTTTCAAAGGATTTTCAAAGTTAAGCAACTTTAACCTGTTACTTACACCACACCTATGTCTGACCCGGAGTTTATCTTCTGTTTTCTTAAACTCTTGGGTACTCAAATTTTTACGAGTAGCAAAGGGATTTAGGTTAGCTTTGACGAATTCTGGAGGAGCAATGGAGCAAGAGGCTTCAGAGTTTGTAGATATATTTAGTGGTTCACTGTGTGTTCTCTGAGTCGTTTTTTTATGTTGTATTTAAGTTGTAATAACTAGACAGGTGTTTATAACTGTCTAGTATGTGATGTGTAATCTGTGTAACTCTAATAGTTGTTGTATACTATGTCATATTTATTTGACTAATATAATTTATTCGTCCCACTGTTGAGATTCTGATATTGATTCTTTCTTTCTTCTATATCTTTCTCTTTTCTATCCCTTTCTTTCTTAAAGATGACGCTTCTTTCTATGGAGAGAAAGACAGGTCATCACATGTGCATTATTTTCATAAGCTATACCGATTGTTAACTTATACAATTATTTGTGCATGCATGTTTGAACCAACTTGGATTTTTATTATGAACTTTTATTATAGACTATTGTGGTTGGATTATTAAGATGCATGATATGACTTGTGAACGAAGTTGAACAATGACTGAGAGTATTTCTCTCTTTGTTGATGGTGTGTTATTTTTACATGCTATAGTTTTGATTGCATGGTTACGAAAAGGTATGTATTACTATAGTCCATGTAATGGAAAATTACATTCATTGTCGAGCATGGATTTTATTTTATCATGAATGATGGTGTGCTATGTGGTTGTCTTGTACTACTGTAGAAGTATTTAGTTATGACTAGTATAATTCTGCATATTTTATATAGAGAGCATACGATGTGGTAAAAAAATACATGCACTGGGTTAGGAGTTTATTCTTTGTTGGAATTGCGAAGTCATAATTCTTTTAAGGGGAAATAATGTAATGCCATGCAAATTTGACACATAATTAATTAATTATTAACAACCATTAAAATTAAATTGACGATAAAAGGAAAATTTGAGCAAAGTTCTCTTTTTGGGTATTTTGATGTTCCCATTGTATCTAAAAATATTGAAAACCTATATTTCAATATATAATATGATATACTTTTGTTAATGACCAAAAACGGTTTGTAGACCTTCATGACGGCTTTGGCTGAACATGACCTTTTCTCTGTAAATAGATCACTATGGAGAAACCCTAGCAGCCTCCACTCCATATCTATTTTATTTTTTAATGCCCTCTTCTCTCTTATTTTTAATCTCTGTTTGCTAATGGAGAATAGTTCTCTTGATCCTAAAATTAACACCAAATGAATTATGGTGTAAAGCCCATACATATCATACGCTAGAACATCTCGATATGGTGAAGAGACATTTGAGATTCAATTTCCAAATAGACACACTGTTTGACCAAATATACGAACAAATCTATATCTTTGGTTTTGTTGTTTCATCAACACCGATGATAGGCAATGTCGTTGGTACTATTGGGTCAGCGGCGGTGAATGGAATGTGATGACGGTGTCTGATCGATACAGAGTTGTGTGGATTGATGGAAGAAGATCAAGATTTTGGTATGAGGTGGCGGCGGCGGCCGTTTTTAGTGTCGATGGTGGATTATATTTGTTAAACCATGGAGAAGTCAATGGCATGATGCCAAAAGAGAAAATCGGCCAAGGTCTGACTGAATAGGGTGGCAACGGCAAGCAACGGAAGATGTAACACCATTTTGATCAACGGGGAAGAAGGCTTATTATTGCGTGGTAATTTTCATTTCCATTCAACCCTTTAAATGTTCTTATTAGTAAATTAAACCCTAGAATTTCTAACTCGAATAACTGTTGCATACGAACTTCATTTCACGTATGGTGCAATGACTCGGAATTTTGAACACTTCGTATCTAATTATTTGAATTATTAAAATATTTATATCTTAGACCTATTGGGATTAAATTTATTTAATAACCTTGTTAACCCTTGTTTTAAATAATAACTAATGATAGTAAACTTTTTTTTTTTGAAAAAAGCTTGCAAAAATAAGTGTTGGAAACTAGAGTGTCTACAACAAAACGTTGGATCTTAAGGCTATCCAGACACTAGAATTGATGAAATGTGTATTAACAACTTACTTATGAATATAAAACTGTATTTACTCAAATTGCAAACAGAAAGAAGTAATCAGAGAAAAAGTAAGTAATAAAGTAAAATGCAGTAATGTAAATAACACTCGTATTTTTATACTGCTTCAGATTAACCAATCCTACATCTAGTCATGCACTCTATCATGCATAATTCCACTATAATCGCTTGCTTTCCACGGGTGGCAAGAATACCTTTACAATCTTGGTTTCATGGGCCACAAAACACACCCTCTTGATTTTACAGGCTACAAGAACACCGTCTCTTTATCTCCAACAACAAACTATGGCAAGTAGTCATATCTTTAATACAGATTCTTACAGATTCGATACAATGATCCTATAGACCTCTAATGACAATATATCTTTGAATTCTTTGATGAATAGGATGAAATCAGAGAGAGAATGATGTGAATTCAAGTACAACTCTCTGTTATTGTGTGTTTTGCAAAACGGTGAATAATTGCGGTGAAATTGTATCGATCTGCAAAGAGATTGGAAGAGTATGCAATGGATTTCTTTTGCAAAGTTTGGAGAAGGAGTAAAAAACGAGAATTTTTTATGATAAAATTCATTTTCAGAGGCCTTTATATAGTGGTTGAAGAGACGTGTTTTTTGGTGAAAAGGTGGAGGGAAATGTCTTTTCAATTAAAATTTGAAATTCTAAAAAACGACTAGCATGTCGACATCCTAGGTGCCCCATGTCGACATGGGTGTGTTGAAAAATGAACAACAACACTTATAAGCGTTGCAAATTTTCAGCATTTTAAATTACTTTATATTTGTGGATTTTTGTAATTCGGTTGAAGTCAATGGTTGATGATCTTAAAGTACAATTTCCATGAGATCTTTAAAAAGATATTCTAAGGTTCAACCAACTCCTCATCACTTCAAATACCTTTATCCTTCATCATTCTTCTTTAATTTTTGTTTTTCAATTGCTCTGATTAACCTTCTTCTATAATCCATTTACTTCCATTATATTCTGGTTTATCTCTTTAAATATCTCCATAATATATCCGATATGACTACATAACTCAAAGATACGTTAGTAGTAATATTTATGTAGTTGTTGTCATCAAAATCAATACCTAGGTTATTAACAATCTCTCCTCTTTGATGATGACGACCATATAAATATTTTAGAGATAAAATATAATACTTTTATATTTGACTTCCCCTAACTCTATGCACTCCCCTTATCATTTTCCCTAGTATATTTATACCTTTTCTCCCCCACTGTAATCAAACAAAAGGGCAAAAAAGAGTCGCTTAAATCACTGCTAGACAATATATAGAGTTTGTATATAGATATAAATGCATGTAGAAAAAACACATGAGGGGAAACCAAATCAATTCAAAACATTAAATAAACTTATCAAATAATGAGATGAATTTTAGAGCTACCAACATTGTCGATGCCAATAATAAATCCTTTTCATATTTTTCCAAAGTTCAATAGATTTCTTTCCATATGCTTTGAGCATCCACTATCTAATATATATTGTTTGGTACCTGAAAAGTTATAAAATATGCACACTGGTATCCTTTTTAATTTGGGGTCCATGGGTTAAGTTTTGGGATGCCAAACCCATGAAGAGTTTGAGTGTCCTTTCAAAATATAATTATTAGATAAATGAACCTTATTAATAAAATTATCAACATATTTTTCTTTTCAATATCATCCAACCTTTTTGGAACCCATAAATTAATGAACCTATTTGGAGGTTTCAACTTTAATTTCCTATTTTTTTATTTGAACTTGATAGCCTTAACAAACTTAGTACTTTGAGTACTATTTTTCTTTGATTTAGCCTTAGGGGTATATCCAAGTCCATGTTTATTCCTAATGGGTTTAGATGTAGATAATAATTTTTCTATATTATCCTTCCCATTGTTAAATTTACCAATACCTGTTTTCATTTTGTCAAAATCCTTATTATGGTTAAGAATAACATTGTCCAGAGATGTTATTTTTTCATTCAGATTAGTGATCTGTGACTTCATTGATAGATTTTTTGATTTCAAGGATTCATTTTTCACCTTTTAGTTTTTCAACGCTTCCAAGTGTCGAATACTTTTCATCATTATACCTATTAAGTCTTTTAATTTCATCTTCTAGACATTGTTTTTCTTCATTTAACCTTTCATTAAATATTTTTAATCTATTTATCTTTGCCAAACTATTATTGTACTTTTTCCTAATTATTTTATATCCCTGATACATATCATTCAAAACATTAGTAATTTCTTTATTAAAATACCATACCCGATCATCCTTTTCCATGAAGCACATGTTGGCATTTTCTGTTTTTGAATCACTACTACTTGATGATGTATCTGAATCATCCTATTTTGCATTGAATGCCTGTTTCCTCTCCTTATTGAAAGTGTTTGAAAAGTACTTTGATTTCTTCAGGCTGGGACAGTCTATTTTCAAATGATCTGGTTTATAACATTCGAAACACTTAAAAACATTTCCATTTTTAGAATTATTTCTGTTAGTTTTTCGAAGTTTGTTTGTTATTCAATACTCCAAGAATTTCTTGAACTTCTTGGTCATAAATTCAATATTATCATCAACAACATCATTATCTGGTTCATCGTTGTCGATCATAGCATTAAGTGCTAGTAATTTCTTCTTATTTGCTTGATTCTCTTTTCCAATCTGCAACTTTACCTCATAGGACATTAGGTTACTAATTAAAACTTCTATTTTCATAGTACTAATATCATTGGCTTCTTCGATTACCAGAGTCTACTGATCCCATTCACTAGGAAGTGAATTCAAGATCTTTTTGACTTAATATTCTTTGGTAATTTACTTTCCTAATGATATTAAGACATGTACTATATCTTGAAATCTAGAATACATATCAAAAATAAACTTATTTGAAAGAGTTCAAACCGGTTAGTTAGCATAGATGTCTTTGTTTGTTTTACTTTACTCGTGCCTTTATGTGTGACTTGTAGTGTTCTCCAAATTTCATATGCAGAATTACAAATAGGCACTCAATTAAATTCATTTCTATCTAAGGAGAAAAATAAAATGTTCATGGCCTTAGAGTTATCAAGTGTCTGTGTCTTTTGGTCTAGTGTCCATTTTGAATATTTAGTTTGAGGCTCTATGTACTCTATTTGGGTAATGTTCCAAATATCCAAACCATTAAACTACAAATAACTTTTCAACCTATAAGCCCAGTTTGCATAACCACTGCTATCAAATAGAGGGGGTCTAGTGGTAGATTTCCCTTCTACTGTGTTAAAAAATGTGTTACTGTTGTCATTAGCCATTTATACTTTTCAAAAACCAAGTTATGAATTTATGAAAACCAATGCTCTGATACCAAATGTTGGAAACTGGAGTGTCTACAACACAATGTTGGATCTTAAGGCTATTCGGACACTAGAAGTTGTGAAATGTGTATTAGCTACTTACCTATGAATATAATACTGTTTACTCAAATCGCAAACAGAAAGAAGTAACCAAAGAACAAGTAAGTAATAAAGTAAAATGCAGTAATGTAAATAACATACGGATTTTTATACTAGTTCAGATTAACCAATCCTACATCCAACACTACACTTTATTGTGCAGAGTTCTACTATAAACGCTTGCTTTCCACGAATGGCAAGAACACCTTTACAATCTTGGCTTCGGGCTACAAGACACACCCTCTTGATTTTACAGGCTATAAGAACACCTTCTCCTTATCACTAACAAAAAACTAGGGCAAGTAGTAGTATTTTCAATACAAATTCTTGTGGATTCGGTACAATGATCCTATAGACCTCTAATGGCAATATATCTTTGAATTCTTTGAGAAATAGGATGAAATCAGAGAGAGAATGATGTGAATTCAAGTGCAACTCTCTAATATTGTGTGGTATGCAAATCGGTGAAGAATTAGAGTGAAATAGTATCGATTTGCAAGGAGATTAAAAGAGTATGCGAAGGATTTATTTTGTAAATGTTTGGCGAAGAAGGAGTAAGAAAAAATGAGAATTTTTGATGATAAAATTCCTTTTTAGAGGACTTTATATAGTGGTTGAAGAGACGTGTCTTTTGGTGAAGTGGTGGAGGGGAATGTCTCTTCATTTAAAATTTGAAATTCTGAAAAACGTCTAGGATTTCGATATCCTATGTACCCCCATATCGACATGGGTGTGTTGCAAGATGAACATCAACACTATTAAGTGCTGCAAATTTTCAGCATTTCAAATTACCTTATATTTTTGGATTTTTGTGATTCGGTTGATGATCTTCAAGTATAATTGTCATGAGATCTTTAACAGTTCTGGGGTTCAACCAAATCCTCATCACTTCAGACACCTTTATCCTTCAACATTGTTCTCTAATTTTGTTTTTCAATTGCTTTGATTAACCTTCTTCTATAATTCATTTGCTTCCACTATATTCTGGTTTAAATGTCTCCATAATATATCTGATACGACTACATAACTCGAAGATATGTTAGTAGTAATATTTATATGGTTGTTGTCATCAAGATCTATACCTAGGGTATTAACAATAAGTACTTAAGGAAATATTGATAATGCGACCGAAAATCATTTTATGGATAAACAACTTTTTTCTTTGAAAATGTTGTTCAAACTTTTTTCACATACACCGAATAACTTAGGAGATCATTAGTAGGTAATAAAAATATTTCTACTTAATTTTCTAGAAGGAATTTTAGATATTTTGGCGAGAGGGTTAGTATGGAAATTGGCTAAGGAGGTATTTTACTTTTACTTTAGAGGTTTAAAGTTGCACATGGTCTATCACATGGGGGTGAGCCTTCTTGGCCATCTAAAGGAGGTAAAGGGGAAGAAGTGAGCTTACCCTTAACGCCTGTATAAGTGGCCTTATGGTTTACAAGATCATTTTTTCATTTTCATAAAACGAAATCAAGTCCCTTCACCTCTTTCTCTTTGTAAATTCCTAAACTCAAATCAACTCAAACTTGCGTAAAACTCTAGTGTAAACCTTAGAACAATAAAGCAACTAGCATTAGCAACTTAATGCTTGAATAAACGGAGCACACAAGCCCCAATAGACTAGGGCTATGAGCAATAAAGGCCATTTGTACGTACGACCGTGAGCATGTAAGGAGGATTGTTGGATATTGGAGTTATTTTGAATGAGGTAGGAAGTGGTTGCAAACTGGAGGCTTATGTTTAGTTGTTTGCTTGGTTTTGAGCTAACTCACCATTTAAAAAGTATATAAAGTGTATAATGCTTTGTTATATTATAGTTTTGTTTAACTACATATTATTACTTTTCTCTTATGTGATTCTTGCTGGAAAGAAAATCGCATATGTAAACGATGTGTTTGGACTTGTATGACTTTATGACTTGTTGCATCGCCTTGAAGCAAAGACCATAGGGTTTGGTTTGAATTTGGTTTGAATATGACTTGATTTGAAAGTGGTTTTACAATGATAGCCGCTACAAACGCACTTTAGAGATGCCTTATGTTTGGCACTTTCTATAGAAATTTATAGAGAGATCCTTGGGGGTTTCTTACCATGGTTGTGATGTATTATGTGTATATTAGTTACTGTAAAAAGATTAGATGATAAAAAAATTTTTAGCATATCGACAATTGATCAAATTTTATTGATTTTAAAACTGGCCTAGGTGACAGCCTTTTACAACGGTCATTGTAGTACTTTAATACCGTTGTAGTAACTCTGAACCTATTTTAAAGCATTCTTTAACTGATGCAGCCACTATTTTTAACTTTAAAACTATTTAATACGGTACTTTTCTTTGAAACATTTTAAAGTGTTTTAGCGACTTTTTATGACACTTTGTAATTACCACAATTTCTATTTGGTTAACTCTATTTGTTTTGCTGAGACTTTTTATGGCATTTTGGAAATGATGTCTTTTCTATTTAAGAGTTTAAATTACGTTGAAATGTCTCTAAAATTAAGTATTTCTCTTTAGTCTTTTTAGTAGTCTTTTCTAACTTATAATGGAGTGTTTTAAATATAATTTGGAAGTTTTATATATTTTTAATAATTTGTTATAAGTAAGAAGTTTATTTTTATATAATGGAAAACATGTTGTTTTCAAGCTTTGAACAAATTTTAAAATAAGTACTTTTAAGTAATATTTTAAATAAAAGTTTTAAACCATATTATAAGTATATTTAAAGTATATATAGTTTTTAGGAAATTAGTAATCGTTTTGTTATTATCAAAAGCTTATATTACACAATATCCTTTTATGTTATATTTATTATTAAATATTTTATCTTATAAATATATTAGTGTACATACATACATACATACATACATACATACATACATATATATATATATATATATATCATTCTTAAAAAAATTAAACTATAAACAAATGTTTTACAAAGTGATTTAAGAGTGCTTAGTGGCTTCAGGGTGTTAGTTTGTTTAACTTGTTTATGGAAAGTCATTAATAATTTATGTAACATTAAAATCCCACAAAGTAGATTTGTCTATCAGTGAGAGATAAGCAGGATGTTCAAGTAGGGTTGAGTAGCATAGTGCTCTATCCTATCGATCTCAACCTTGATTGAGGGATAGTAAGTCGAAACGGTCAAAAACACAAGTATACAAAACTTGACTTCCATAAGCGATCGTATTTAGAACTAGATGGTCAATTAGTCAACTATCGAACTTAACTAAATAATGTGTATCATTTTTTAAGGCTTTACTAAACATTTAAATTTCGAAAAGTAAGTAAAGTCTTTTATATAAGAACAAAAGAAGATTTTGGATTATAACACTTATGCTATAATAAATGGTTTTGTAAAGTTAATTAAACGTATATTACCTTGTTTAATCTTTGAAAATATACTTAGATGTTTGAATGTAAGTTTTCAAAGGTATTAATAAGTATAAAATGGTTCTGGGTTTATAGTAAACAATTTTTAAGTAACATTTATTTCTAACCCTTTTTTAGTATACTTAGTAATACAATTAGATCTTTAAAAGAATGTTTTAAAAATAATTATGAGTGAAATGGTTTTGGGTTTATAGTTACAATGTTTTAATGACATTTGTCTTTAACCCATTTAAAGTATACTTGTGCAAATGTGAAATATTGTTTAAGATTTGTGAATATTCTTATATCATTTGGAATAAAAGTATGGATATATTTCTGAGTATTGAAAAGAGTATAAATAAATAGTGAAATAGTAGTATACATGTATATTGTTATCCCGCTCTTTGGCAAGGTCGTGATATCATCAACTTGGCTAGAAATGGATGGCTACTAGCCTTGAGAACCAGTTGTATATGATACTATGGACGATGGTCGAGAAGATCCAAACCAGAACCCAATCGAGGTGCAATCTGTATAGAGCAACGCGCATAGCCCTATGAAGCTATATTCCAAATTTCAAGTTGATCGGAGTTCGTATGCTTGAGTTACGGACAAAGCAAAGATTTATATGGATCGATCGGGAACGATCCACAAAAAAGCTAAAATCAACAATGATCGACAGATATCTCAAAATCCACAAAGCCAATTCACTTTAAACTTTCAAAGCATCAATATGCTAAAGCGTAAATCCCACAAAAACAATTGCAGGTCAAAACTCTAAGGTTTAAGGAACGCCGATCGTTTTACGCTGATCCTTTATAACGATGTAACTCAGCAAACGATCCAAATGCAACAAAGATTAATCTATATCTTGCAATCTACAACTCAGAATGGCTTCATGTTTTAGGAGCATGGTAAAGAGGCGTGTGGGACCCCTGAAAATGATTGCATAGCAATCAGAGAAAAAAATAATGATCGGTATAATTTATACTGATCATTCCAAAATAGAAAGTTATGTTCATCGATCATTACGGTGGGCCCGTATGGACCTGGAGAGTCTTCTACCGAAATCTTAATGAAATATCTCATTATCTCACCCTATAAATGCAGAATTACTAATTTATTTTCAGGATCTTTACACTGCCTGTTACTCTAGACTTCATTGTAATCAAGTGCTAGCTTTGTTATACTATTGTTATAAGATTCCCAAGAGAGTAATAGAGGATAATCCTCAAAGTGGACGTAGGAATACAATGTTGAACCACTATAAACCTCTGTGTCTTAGATTATTGCTTATTCTCTATTGCTTACTTATTCTTTCACACAGTCTAATTTTGCTGTTCTTCATTTACTTCTCTACAAAACTATACCAATTTTTGTGCAAACATTTTAGTGCTTTCACTCTGAACCTTGATTCTTAGTTTATTAGGATCCCTTTATTGCTATCGGATTTCATAAATCCCCCGAAGGAGATTCATAGTTAACTTTAGGAAGTTTGCTCGTTCTATTCAGATTTGCAAAAATCTAAGTAAAGCTATCAACAATGGTGAGGCACACTAGATCAAATTCTTAGAACGTTAAAGGAAATGAAAATGCTAGTATCCAGTAAGGAGGCCCGTGCAGTCTACCAATGGATGTGAATGATGAACTAGTTGAAGTCTAGAATCCAACTAATTCTATTATGAGTGCTAACTTCCAAAATCTAATGGGAGAGCTAATGAATAACTGTCGGGAAATAAATAAGTAGATTCAAGCCAATATCAATCTAATAAACCAACTCAGTCAGTAACATTGAGGAAAAGCTAGAAGGGACCCTACCTCTTACTCGCATCAGAGAGTTCTAGTTTATCGAATGAGTATCACAGGCATAAGCATCGTAGAATAAACGGATATCACATAAAAAATTCATGTCATCAATAGGCAGACCATCATGGTTTGCCAGGAATGATAAGTGTTGATCCTTCCGCCAAGGAAGGGAACTTTCCTATCCACGTTGGGATTCAAACTGGAGCTGCTGCGCCTGATTTGGGTATGGAGTTCAGGTAAATATTGACCAAATGCTTCCTCGAAATGACGATGAAGTGAATTTACGAGATACAATCGAGAAGATGTTGAACCAAGAAGGTGTGAAATGGCTCGTAGACATCAACTGAACCTTTCGTGTGAGGTGCAACACGACTACCGCTTGGTGCTAACTATCCAACGTTAAACTTGTAGGCTACGGTCATACAACTAGTGAGAGAAAGCCAAGGTTTGACCAATAATGACCTTGGAATCTTAAGAATCCATACCCCATTCATTGACGATGTCCTACAAGAAGAGTATCTGAGGAGGTTTAACATGTCGTTGATACCTACTTATGAGGGAAAAACCAACACCAGGCAGCACATCATGACATATGAATGGCCAAGGGATTCCACATGAGCATCGGATGCGACCAAGTGTAGATGTTTTCCTATAACTCTCTCTGGAATAGAAACAGTGTGGTTTACAGGGATACTCGTATGATTAATCTCTAGATTTGATGATTTGACAACAAGGTTAGTGGAGTAGTTCTAAATGCACGCAACTCGCCCCAAGGATGTAATGTCCCATTCCAGCTTGATCCAATCTTTAGGAGAATCGTTGAAAGATTATTTGGAGAGATTTCACACAGCTGCTATAGAAACCAGAAATCCAAATAACCATGCAATATTGATGGTCGTGACAAGAGGGACCAATCTAGAATCTAATTTTGGCAAGCCACCCGTAACGTTAAAACGCTTTTACGCAAAAGAAGCTCAATATTTAAGAAAGGAGGAAGCCAGATCCTTCAGGAAGAAAAAATGTTGTAGGACCAAGTGGAAAGGGAGTACAGGGTAATATTGTAGTAAAACAATCTAATGAAAGCTTAGGAAAAGTTCAAGTCAATGTTCAGAACAAACTGAATCAGCAAAAGAAAGGCAGAGATAGGAGCCATGAACGAAAGAGGGATTCTTAAAGTGGAAAGCTTAGGATTTCAATATACAATACTTACACGCTACTAAATATGTCCCTAGAGAATGTCTATTTGTCTACCTACAATACCATGCAGTACAGGAAACTACCTCCAAAAGAGTCAACAGAGAAGCAGAAACAAACTGGGGAATACTGACGGTTTCATGAATATTATGGGCATAATACCAATGAATGTAAGCTTCTCCAAGATATTATCGAAAAGATGATTCAAGAAAGGAAGTTATAACAGTTTGTAAAAACTCCACAGGATGGTGGGCAGGGGACATCTAACCCAAATCGGGGACAAGCATGCTTGTGGCTGACGAGCTTGCGTGGATTGTTGGAAGATTGGTGATCAATACAATAGTTGGAGGACTACATCCGGCCGATAAATATTGGCATGAGATGAAGCATTATGCTAGCGCAAGTAAGCATGTGGATTTTGAATGTTGTTCAAATACGGAGGATGGAGCTCCAGCAAAAGAGCAATGTACAATGGCAGATGATATCGTGTTTAGAAACAAAGATATAGACAAGGTAGAGGCTCCGATAACTAACCTAATGGTCTTTTCGGCCATGACCGACCCCGCTTTTGTGAGAAGGATATTGATTGATTATGGAAGTTCCGTAAACATAATTTTCAAGAAAGCTTATGATCATGTGAGGATGAAAGCGTAGGACTTAAAACGTTCTAAAGCCTTCATTTATGGCTTTAACAGTGCTGCAACTGAAGCTATTGGTTATGTTGAATTTCCTGTAGAGTTGGGAGAAGGTGACAATAGGAGAGTGTGGATTTTTCCTTTTGTTGTTTTGGATGTTGACACTCCATACAATGCTTTTTCGGGTCGACTGGCCCTAGCCGAGTTCCGGGCAGCTTTTGCCCGATGGTATTGGACTTTAATGATCCCAACAGATAATGATGATGGAGTTGTTTATGGTGATCAGGGGAACGGAAGTGCCTGTTATGTAGCTGAGTTGAGGGATGCTCAATGGAGGGAAAAAGGTAAGGTGTGGACAAGTCAATCTACATCCAAGCCACTGAAGATTGATAACTAGCACCTGAGCCTTGGCTCGGGTGCCATAGTCGATTCTAAAGAGATATAGATCCGAGAGATGGTGAAAAAGAGCTCAAAAAGACTAAGGCTACACTGACTGAGCTGATAGTTGACATTACAGTTAGCCACGACGACCGTCATAGTAACTATAGATCGGGTCACCACTCAGCCCCTCAATGATGAAAGAACTTGTTGGATTTCTCCAAGAGAATTTAGACTTGTTCGCTTGGACGCACTTCGACGTGTGTTGGATCTCGCTTGCCATTGCGAGCCATGCATTAAATATCGACCCGAGGTATGTCCCGGTGAAAAGACGTGGCATGGATCTGGAGGAATCTGCAGCTCTTAAAGAGAAGGTGGATAGACTCAAAGACAAGAGTCTATTCCCGAAGCCCTCTACCCAGAATGGGTATCTAATCCTTTGCATGTGAGAAAAGAAAATGGGAAATGGAGAACATGCGTTGACTACTCGGACTTGAACAAGGCAAGCCTAAAGATAGTTTTCCCCTTCGAAGGATCGACCAACTGGTAGACTTAACTACAGGACACTAGTTGCTATCTTTCATGGATGCCCACTTAGGACATAACCAAATTCCAATGCGTATTACCGATCAAAAGCACACGAGTTTCATTACTGATGTTGGATTATATTGCTATGTGGTGATGCCATTTGGGCTAAAAAATGCAGGAGTGACCTACCAATGCTTAGTTAACAAAATGTTTAAAGATCAAATCAGAAAAAAGATGGAGGTATATGTTGATGATATGCTCGTAAAGCCACTGCAGTCTAGCGACCACATTAGAGACTTGGAAAAAACGTTCGACATCCTTCGACATTATAAAATGAAGATTAATCCCCTGAAATGTTCCATTAGCATTACATCTGAAAAGTTCTTGGGTTTCATCGATAATGCCCATGGAATCGAAGATAATCCTGAGAAGATACAAGCTATTCGCAATATCCAAGCATTAAAGACAATAAAGTAAGTATATGCATGAATTGGAAGGACACTGCCTTAAGCTGATTCATTTCCAGAGCTACCGATAAATGCATTCCTTTATTTGACTTGATTAGAAGAGGAAAAATGAATTTTGAATGGACACAGGATTGTAAAGACGCATTTCAAGCCTTGATGAACCACTTGGAGAGACCACCAATTTATCAAAGCCAGTGGATCATGAAGATTTATATATCTACTTAGCAGTGTCAGTACACGAAATAAGTGTCGCATTGCAATAGCTCACGATGACAAACAAAATAATCGGCCAAGGTCCGACTGAGTAGGGTGGTTATGGCAAGCAACGGAAGGTGTAGCATCATTTTGATCAATGGGAAAGAAGGCTTATTATAGCGCGGTAGTTTTCATTTCCATTTCAACCCCTCAAATGTTATTATTAGTAAATTAAACCCTAGAATTTCTAACTTGAATAACTGTTGCGTATGAACTTCATTTCACGCATGGTGTAATGACTTGGAATTTCGAACACTTTGTATTTAAATATTCGAATTATTTAAATATTACACCTAATGGGATTAAATTCATTTAATAACCTTGTTAACCCACTTTTTAAGTAATAACTAAAGATAGTAAATTTAATTAAAAAAAGTTTACAAAAATAAGTGTTGGAAACTTGAGTGTCTACAACACAATGTTAGATCTTAAGGCTATTCCGATACTAGAAATGGTGAAATAACTTTGGAAAAGTTGTTCAAACATTTTTCACATATAATAAATTACTTAGGAGATCATCAATAGGTAATAAAAATTTATTTCCTAATTAAATTTTATAGAAGGAATTTTAGATATTTTGGAGAGAGGGTTAGTATGGTAATTGGCTAATGAGGTATTTTTCTTTTTCTTTAGAGGTGTAAAGTTGCACATGATCTATCACATGGGGCTGAGCCTTCTTGGCCATGTAAAGGAGGTAAAGGGGAAGAGGTGAACTTACCCTTGACGCCTATATAAGTGGCTTATGGTTTATATTATCATTTTTTTTCATTTTCATAAAATAAAATCAAGGCCCTTCACCTCTTTCTCTTTATAAATTCCTAAACTCTAATCAACTCAAACTTGCATAAAACTCTAGTGTAAACCTTAGAACAACGTATCAACTAGCATTAGAAATTTGAAGCTTGAATAAATGGATCACACAAGCCCCGATGGACTAGAGCTATGAGCAATAAATGCCATTTGTGCATACGGCCGTGAGCAAGCAAGGAGGATGGTTGGATTTTGGAGTTGTTTTGATTGAGGTAGGAAGTGGTTGCAAAGTGGAGGCTTATACTTAGTTGTTCGCTTTCTTTTGGATGAGCTAACTCACCATTTAAAAAGTATATGAAGTGTATAATTCTTGGTTAAATTATAGTTTTGTTTAACTGTATATTATTGCTTTTTTCTTGTGTGATTCTTTTTAGTGAGAAAATGGCCTATGTAAATGATGTGTTGGACTTGTATGACTTTATGCTCGTTGCATCACCTTGAAGCAAAGACATATGGTTAGGTTTCACTTTGGTTTGTATATGACTTGATTTGAAAGTGGTTTTACAACGATAGTCGCTATAAACGCACTTTGAAAATGCCTTATAATTGAAATTTTCTATAGAAATTTATAGAGAGATCCTTAAGGGTTTGTTGCCCTGGTTGTGACGTATTATGTGTATATTAGTTACAGTAAAAAGATTAGATGCTAAAAGTTTGTTAGCATATCGACAATCGATCTAATTTTATTGATATTAAAATTGGCCCAGGTCACAGTCTTTTACAACGGTCATCCACAGTACTTTAATACCATTGTAGTAACTGTGAACCCATTTTACAGAATTCTTTAACTGATGCAATAACTTTAAAACTATTTAATATGGTACTTTTCTTTGAAACTTTTTAAAGTGTTTTAGAGACTTTTTATGACACTTTGTAATTGCCATGGTTTCTATTTGGTTAACTCTAATTGTTTTGGAACGTTTTTAAACTGATGTTGAGACTTTTTTCGACATTTTAGAAATGATGACTTTTCTGTTTGAGAGTTTAAATTACTTTGAAATGACTCTAAAATTAACTATTTCTCTTCAATATTTTTAGTAGTCTTTTCTAACTTATATTAGAGTATTTTAAATATAGTTTGGAAATTTTATATATTTTTAATAATTTGTTATGAATTATTAAGTAAGAAGTTTATTTTTATATAAAGGAAAACGTTTGTTTTCAAGCTTTGAACAAATTATAAAACAAGTATTTTTAAGTAATATTCTAAATAAAAGTTTTGAACCATATTATAAGTATATTTAAATTATATATAGTTTTAAGAAAATTAGTTAATTATTTTGTTAGTATTAAAAGTTTATGCCATATAACACTTTTTACATTACATTTATTATTAAATATTTTGTCCTATAAATATATTAGTGTACACACACACATACATATATCTATATATAATTCTTAAAAAAAATTAAACTATAAAAAAATGTTTTACAAAGTGATTTAAGAGTGCTCAGTTGCTTAAGTGTGTTTGTTTGTAACTTTTTTATGGAAAGTCATTAATAATATACGTAACATTAAAAGCCGATGAAGTAGATTTGTCTATCGGTGACAGTTAAGAAGGACATTCCTGTAAGGTTTAGAAGCTAGTGCTCTGACCTATCGATCTCAATCTTGATTGAGGGATAGTAAGTCGAGATGGTCGAAAACATAAGTATCGAAACTTGGTTTCCATAAGCGATCGTATTTAGAAATAGATGGTCGATTAGTCAACTATCGAACTTAACTAAATAATATGTGTATCCTTTTCAAAGGCTTTAGTAAACATATAAGTTTAGAAAAGTAAGTTAAGTCTTTTATATAAGAATAAAAGGAGATTTTGGATCATAACACTTATGTTATAATAAATCATTTTATGAAGTTAACTAAATGTATATTATTTTGTTTAAGAATTAAAAATATACTTAGATCTTTGAATGGAAGTTTTAAAAGGTATTAATAAGTATAAAATGGTTTTGGGTTTACAGTAAATAATTTTTAGGTAACATTTATTCCTGTCCCTTTTTTAGTATACTTAGTAATACAATTAGATCTTTAAAAGAACATTTTAAAATAATTATAAGTGAAATGGTATTGGGTTTATAGTGACAAGCTTTTGATGACTTTTTTTAACCCATTTAAAGTATACTTATGCAGATGTGAAATCTTATTTAAGATTTGTGAATATTCTTATATCGTTTTTAATAAGAGTGTTAACACATTTCTATGTACCGAAAAGTGTATAAATAAATAGTGAAATAGTAGTATACATGTATATTGTTATCCTGTCCTTTGGAAAGGTCGTGATATCATCAACTTGGCTAGAAATGGATGGTTACCAGCCTAGAGAACTAGTTGTATATGATATTATGGACGATGGTCGTGCAGATCTAGATAGAGACCCAATGGTGGTGCAATCAGCTTAGCGCTATAGGCATAGCCCTATGAAGCTATATTCCAAATTTCTAGTCGATTGATGTTCATATGCTCGAGTTACGGACAAAGCAAGGATTTATATGGACCGATCGGGAATGATCCACAAAACAGCTCAAATCAACGAAGATATATCGATATCTCAAAGTCCATAAGGTTAATTCACCTGAAAATTTCAGGACATCAATATACTAAAGGGTAGAGCTCATAAAAACGATCACAGGTCAAAACTCTAAGGGTCAAGAAACGCCGATCGTTTTAAGCGTATCTGTCGATCGGTCGTAACCTTTCATTCATGATCCTAGAATTTATGAAATTTTAAAATTCGAATTTTTAATAATATATTATTTATATTAAATAATTATTGTCGAAATCAATATATTTTTTAAAAAAATATTTCAACTTTAAAATATCTCCAGATTTATTCTAAGCTCTATTTTATGAACCTAGATTTTCAAGTAAAATTTGAATTTTCATCAATAGATTATTTTATGTTAATTATTTATGGATGAAAACATTATTTTATTCATAATATATACAAATTAAAATACTAAAATTATTATGTTTGCAAAACTAAGTTAATTATGAATTATAGATAATTTTTAATAATTGTTCTCTCTTTCTATATATAAGTATCGATATATAATTGTTTTATGTTCATATATTAAGTATAATATATTTATACATACATGTGTGTACATGTATTTTGTAACACATATACATGCGTATATTTGGACAACATACATGACATACAAAATTAGCTAATATGTTTGTTGCGATGTAAATCCCAACATCAACATATGAGCATGTTACACCTTTCACGGATGATTATATTGCACATGCACTCACACATATAAGTATATGATACATTTATGTATAAATTAAATCAAATAAAATTAATTTCATATATTAATATATTTGAATTTAAATAAAATAAATGATTTTATTTAAATGAAATTTAGAAATGTTCTAATTCAGTTAGACTTCATAGGCGCAATAAAGATCAAATAGGGTACACCCATAAATTCTGCTACGGACTGGTCCAGTTCCAACGTGCTCATCCCCTCAATGGTGAAAAAACTTACTAGATTTCTTTGAGCGAATTTAAACTTATTCTCTTGGGCTCACTTTGACATGTATTGGATCTCACCTGCCATTGCGAGCCATGCATTGAATATCGACCCGAGGTATGTCCCGATGAAACAAAAAGGACGTGGCATGGATCCGGAGAGATCTGCCGCTCTTAAAGGTGAGATGGATAGACTCAAAGACAAGGGGTTTATTCGCGAAGCCCCCTATCCAGAATGGGTATCTAATCCTTTACTTGCGAGAAAAGAAAATGGGAAATGGAGAACATGCGTTGGCTACTCGGACTTGAACAAGGCATGTTTTCCCCTTCCAAGGATTGACCAGTTGGAAGACTCAACCACGGGACATGAATTTTTGTCTTTCATTGATGCCTACTTAGGATATAACCAAATTCCGATGCATATTCCCGATCAAGAGCACTCCGTTTGGGCTAGAGAATGCGACAGCGACCTACCAATGCCTAGTTAACAGAATGTCTAAGGATCAAATCGAAAAAACGATGGAGTTATATGTGGATGATATGCTCGTGAAGTCACAATAGTCTAGCGACCACATTAGAGACTTGGACATTTTTTTTGATATATTCTGACATTATAAAATGAAGATCCCCTAAAATGTTCCATTAGTGTTACTTCAGAAAAGTTATAGTTTCATCATTAATGCCCAGGGAATCGAAGTTAATCATGAGAAGATCCAATATATTCACAATTTTCAAGCGCAAAAAACTATTAAACAAGTATAGGGTTAAATGGGAAGGTCGTTGCCTTAAGTCGATTCATTTTCAGAGCTGCCGATAAATGCATTCCTCTCTTTGACTTGATTAGAAGAGGAAAAAGGAATTTTGAATGGACACAAGATTGTTAAGACGCATTTAAAGATTTGATGAACACATAGATAGACCCCTATTTTATGAAAGGCAGTGGATCATGAAGATTTATATATCTACTTAGCCGTATCGGTACACGCTATAAGTGTCGCATTACTTTATGAAGAGAATCGAATTCAAAGACCGATCTATTATGTTAGCAAGCGATTGACAAGTGCAGAGAGGAACTATCTAAAGATAGAGAAACTGGCATATTGATTGCTAATTGCATCACGAAAGCTTCGCCCTTACTTTCAGGCACACCCTATTAATGTTTACACAGACCCACCATTACAACAGGTCTTCCAGCGGCCTAAAATGTCTAGAAGGCTACTTAAGTAGAATATCAAACTTAGCTGATTCGATGTCACTAATCTTCCTTAGAGGATTATCCAAGGTCAGACACTAGTAGGTTTTATAGCAGAATTTACTACACAGGATGATTTCCCAAAGAGCAGTGAAATCCCTACTATATGGTGGAAGTTGTATACAGATGGAGCATCCAACGATCGATATTCTAGAGCTGGGATTATACTTGTAACTCCCAAAAATCGATCAAATTGTTATGCTTTAAAGCTTGATTTTCTTGCCACAAACAACGAAGCTGAGAATGAGTCTCTAATTGTTAGACTTAAACTCGCCAAAGAACTAGAAATAAAGTATGTTGAAATCTTTTGCGACTCACAAATGGTAGTATATAAAGTTCAGGGAGATTACCAAGCTAAAGGACAACGACTAGCTCCATCCCATATCCAAGTCTAAGAGTTATTGACTAACTTTGAGTGTTATTACATTACAAACATTCCTCAGGATAAAAATAAAGAGGCTGATTCATTGGAAAAGTTTGTTAGCACCGGGGATGCATAACAGATGGGCTTGGTTTCGATCGAGGTATTAAGCACTCCGAGTATAATTTTGATGGAAATTGACTGGGCATTAGAGATGTAGCTTAAGGAGTCGTGGATGATTCTGATTAAAGATTATTTGCTACAAGGAGTACTTCCCGAACAAAGGAATGAAAAGAACAGGTCTCTTGCAAAGCATCATGGTATATTATTCAAGAAGGAGTTATGTACAGAAAGGGTTTTTCCATTCCCCTTCTTGGGTGTATCGTCCATGATGAAGTAAAGCGAGTTCCGAAGGAAGTTCATGAAGGAGAATGTAGTGATCACACTAGGGGCAAACTCTAGAAAAGACGATACTCTGCTATGGGTATTATTGGCCGACCGTCATTCAAGATGCTGCCGATTATGTAAGGTGATGCAACAAGTGCTAGATATATGCGAAAGTTCTAAGATCCCCATCGGTATAAATTACATAAATGATCAACCCATGGCCGTTTGCAATACAGGGTATAGGTATTATCCATTCCTTATCGATCTCTAAAGGTGGTGGATGATATGCTATTGTCGCAGTTGATTACTTCACCAAATGGACTGAGGCGAAACTTTAGCCATGATCACAACCAAGAAAGTAATTAACTTCATTATCTAGAACATCATTTTTTGTTTTGGTTTTCCACGAACTATTATAATAAACAATGGGACTCAATTTGATAGTGCTAAATTTAAAGACTTCTACCGTCGGTATCGTATTGAAAAAAGGTTTGTAGCAGTCGCTCACCCTTGAGTGAATGGACAAGTTGAAGTTGTGAACAAAATCATAAAATCTATTCTGAAAAATCATTTGGAAAGAGCTACAGGCAAGTGGATGGATGAACTTCCGACAGCACTATTGGATTACAAGCCCAGCCACTGGTCTGTGACTGGTCATACTCCATTCAACCTCGCTTACAGCTCTGAGGCCGTTATTCCTGTTCAGTTCGAAGTTCCTTCTCATCGAGTAACTTATTACGAACCCATAATAAATAAAGATCTCCTTTTGGAATCTCTAGACTTTATTGACGAGAAGCATGGGGAAGCTGATTTGAAGGCAACTGCATATCGACGTCGATTCTCCCGAAACTACAATATTAAAGTCCAACCTAGAACCTTTGAAGTCGGCGATCTGGTTTTAAAATGGGTTTTTCCTATCTCATTGCATATGAATCCAACTTGGGAAGGACTGTATATCATTGAGTAGATGCTTGGAGAGGGAACTTTGAAGCTAGCGACCATTGACGACATCACACTCCCAAGAGCGTGGAATAATGAACATTTACGATGCTAATTCACTTAATTTTCCTTTTTCGTTCAGTTGTATTTAATTTCAAGATTTTCTTTAGCATTTGGTTTTTTAAATATGTAATAAGACAAATTATGTCATTTCTTTCCATTCAGCAATAGAGCTTTGTATTTTCCATCATATCTGTGACCTGCCATTGTACTACATGTTATTGCAATATAGGACCGACTAAATCCTACTATTTGATGAGACTAACATAATTCGCGAGTGATTGAGATTCGAACAGTCATTTGATGAGTCAAACCGCATATTTGAGCAAAGAACAATCAACCAAAGAGAACTGAACTCAATATTTTTTCGAATAACTCACGTCCCCAGAGTGCGGATATGAGCATAAATTCTAAGTGGTTGTGATTGATCACCTATGAAATACTTCTTTGATTACGTTCTCCTTTGTTTCTTCTTCGGTCCCCAGAGCAAGCCTATCTATACCAAACAAACCGATGCTCACTTCTTCCATTTCTTTCTCCTTCGTTTCTTCTTAGAGCCAAAAGAAACATCGCTCGATCCTTCGCCTTGTCTCTTCCTCCTCTTCCTCCACTTCCTTTGCCCTTGGGCGTAGTGCTCTACGATGATCTAACCGACACGCCGTGAGCACTACCAGGCAGAGGAATATGGGTCGGCGTGAAAATAGTTTGCCTAGGTAAGGCAATGGATAGAGGAGGAGGAATAACTTCAAGTTTCACCTACTCGACCTCTGTGGCAAGGAGGATGTCTTTCTCAAGTACCTACTCGAGCTCGTGCATGGTGGGACCTGTTAGAGCATTGAAGTCCCCAGTAATAACAGCGTCTTCATCAATCTGAGTTTCCTTTGTCCCACCAACTCCTTCATCCAATAAATCATCAATCATCTTCTCATGAAGGTCGGTAGTATCGTCAACTGGGATGGCTAAAAGTCCTTGTTAGGAAGCAGAGCAACATGAGGCTGATCTATGGCTTGAGAAACAAATAAAGAGAGATTAGCTATGTTAATTAGCGACACATCAACTTGATGGAATACATGAGAAGTCTATGACATACCTTCTTCATCTTAGTGCTCTGTGTGGACTGGAGTGCCACCGGAGTTCCCTTTAAGAATCGAAGAGAGAATGGTAGGCATGTGGATCTCAGGCCTCTCGAGATCATACCTAGGTGTCGGAGCAGCATGGGACCTAAGCATTTGGCTCGCAATAAATCATGTGGCATCAATCCGGAGCCTTTACCAAAGTCTTTAGGCACTGCTAAGGCAAGCTCTGGATGAAGAATAAGATAGCCATCTTTCAAAGTCTTGGGCTCGTCTCCTACTAAGACTTCTTCCTCCAGCTGCTCCAAATGTACATCGCTACCTTCGAGGAAAGTTTTTTCTCCTCCTATGATTTGTTCCCAGGCGAGGGCGAGGATTCTAGGATAATCATCTTTAAACCACTGCGCTTTTCAAAATTTGAGCATGTTTTCGTTATACCGGTTCGGCAGGGCTTCAAACTTCTCCATCAAATGTTCTCTACCGATTTTTCTATGGCCTGAGCTTCTCTTTTGACCAGTGCGTCAAAATCTTTGGCATGCTCTAGCACTTTGTTTCCTTCATCCCTGGCATGGAGCAACTCAATGCAATAAGTTTGAGCTAGTAAGAGTGCTTCATCCTTTTTTTATTTCATGCTCTAGCTTGTATTCAACTCAGTCACTTTTCTGTTTGCGGTATCCCTCTCAATCACCAGAGCATCATTTCAGTAGATTGGTCTCTCCATTTCATCCCGATGCTTAATCTGCTCCTCTTCGAGTGTCGTAGTGGCCTCTTCGGCCTTCTTCTTGGCTTAGCTTATGTTTTTCCCAGTTTCTCCACTCAGTTTTGACATTAGTGATGATTCCCTTATTATCAAATTTGAAGTGATTTTTATTGTTGATTCTAATTGCCTTTCCCTGGAGACTTTGGAAATTTTCCAACTAACTTCGACCATTCGTTAAACTAATTGTGAATATCGATCACACAATCAATGGTCATCTTTTGTACATTAGTTAGGATTCTTTTTAGATAAGGCACAAACATAAAACCATCAAAATCAAGTGTTTGGAAATTCTTCTTTAATTTTTCTCATTCGAGCATTAGCCACAAGCCGTTCCTCCATACAAATAGGTGGGACTATAGCAGTTTCTTTGCTCGGCCTAAGATGGGAAGTTTCAGAGCCACCCTTGTGATGCCTACAGTCAGAGAACTGACTGGAGTAAGATGGTGCCAGAGGTAGCACAGGGATGAAAGCCGGAGGAAGGGCATGAGAAACATCACCAGGTGGGATGTCATTGTAACAATCGGGTTTCCTTTCTGAACTTCTAGGAGGAGGTGATCTAGACCTAGGGTGGCATTTGGAAGCAAAGTTATGTGATAAGTGGTCTCTTTTATAACTGCTTCAATCTCAGTCATCTCTATCTCACTTAGGATGATAGCCTAACTCATAACCTTGACCACTTTATTGGTGGTACGAGCTCGACCGAGGTCTTTTTGGTTGGGATGCTTTCTCATCCAATGACTGATAAATTTATTTCCTTTTCTCCATGGATCCTGAAAGGGAAACAAGAACAAGTTAGATCCAACCAGTAAGGACACAGGTCTAGTACGAGTGTTGTGAAATACACGTGAGCACGAATGTCCTAGTGTCCCCTCAATGGACGATAAGCTGGAGCATTATTCATTGGAGAAAACCCTCCTATACTGGTAGGAATGAAGTCCTTATCGACGTGGATAGGGGAGTCGATGCCCTCAATACTAATATTATGACTTTGAAAGAACCGAACTTGATAGAAACTGGCCCTAAGCCGGCGAATGAGCTTGTCAAAGGAAAATATGGAGTTTTTATGCATCCATAATTAGTGGGGGTTTGGTAGAAGTTGGGCCTTGGATATTTTCATAATTGACTTCTTTTTCAGAGCAGGCGGTTGGAATCCCTAGATTGATTAGGCTGAGACTCACGACCCGCATCGATGTTACCTTGCCTAGCCTTGCCACTTTTACCAATAATTTCACCTTCCTAGGCATCTTCTAGTGCTTGTTCAATTTTTTCTTCAACTGCAACCCTAGGACTTGGGACCAGATCTGGATCAGTCCCACCTCCTCCGAGTGGGTTGTTATCGTCGTCGTCATCAATGGAAACTATTTGGATGATGCCAGTATAGCGGCTTACCTCTAACAAGCCGTAAGCGATAGGATTTTCATTTGATAGGAGAGTTATGATATCTTCATCTCTCGTCGAATCTGCCATTAGTGTGTTGATGGCATTTGAAAGCGTCGAGCTACTGAGTCTCGCCATAACATTTGAATAGTAAAGCAAGGATATGAGTTCAGTCTGGATATTATTAAACAAATTCAAATGATGCACATGGAGGGGAACTTACATTCGGACAGCCATCTGCATGAAAACCCAGGTGGACGGCTGACATATAACCACTCGGTTTGAAGTACCTCAACTTATTCCATGCACCAGTGAGCACTCTGCAACCGCCGATTGGTTCCACATAGATCAAAGATTGACTTTCTTTTTGGCTTTTGAAATTGTATATATATCGAATCTCTTCGTCACCAGGCGCTCGATGTAAGTGTTTAGTGAAGACCATATATGTTCCTATGAGAAAAGAATAGTTATTCGGGTGTAACTATGTTGGAGAAAGCCTCGTAAAATTCAAAACTCGGCGAATGAATTGGTTAAATGGTGGGATGCAGCTCTCCAAGCACATGTACTATTAGAGGCAATATAACCCTCCAAGGGATTTGTGAGTGCTTTGATCGCATAAGGGGACCAAGAAGTCATCAAATTTAATTCCATGCTTGTTACATGTTGTCCAAATGGATCCTTCGTCGATTTTGGAGGCAACAGAATTGACAAGATCATTCTAAATTATGGCATCCTCAAAGGTATCGGATGCGGGGTCTGCTTTTGGCCCCTCTACTGGCTCGACTAGATTTTCTTGAATTTTCAGTTCTACTTGTGGACTTTCTTGCTGCTATTCTTGCTGAACTGGATTATGTTGTGTGTATGGAGTTGTCGCTGAGCCGACTCTACAGCAGATTGACTCTTCATCAGATTGGATTTATATCGAAGTTGATGTATCTATATCCTGAGAAGCAAGATGTTTGGAATGTATTTGTTCCATTTCTATAAAAAAAAAACTAAACAAATGATCAACATTAGAAGATTAATTACATGTTGTACTCTCCGTGCTAAAGTGGATTGTAGTACGTGTCGTGCAATGTCGTGCAGCTCGGATTTTCGATATTATTTAACGATTTATTTTCATCAGATCATCTTAAATTTTGTAGATCACTTGACATGACTGTTATCGCCGATCGTCCCGACAAGTTTTATGTCCTTGGCTTTGTCTTGGAGAAGATTTGAGGCTAAAAAGAGAGCGCAAGTTCATAATGAACCATAGGAATAAGAAATTTAGAAAATTTAGTTAAGTGTCGGAGTTGTACAACTCCAAAACTCAAAGGAATTCCATCCCTCCTCCTTCACTCCTCAACGACTCTAAAATCATGGCCCATCATGGTAGATTTACCTACTTTTACTGCTACCCACAATGACCCATCCATGTCCATCCGTCCATCTTCAAGTCCAACACCACCCTATTCAAATCGAGTCAAGACCAAGGAATAGGTTATAAAAAATAAGGCTTTGGTCAGGAATGCGGTAGATCGGGTTCCTAGAAATATCCTTAAGGCAGTCATGGTAGCGGCAGTTTCGGATGAAGGTGAACGGTGGCGGTGCTAGTTAAGCCAGCGGCAAGTCTTGTTGGGAGGTTGGAACCTTTAAATTATGAGAACACATGCTTTTTAGATCGGTAGCAATAAAGTGAAGGAAGAAACAAAGCTGAATGGTTTTATAACCCAGACCCAAAAGTCTTGGCCATAAAAACTTTGAAAATTCTACAAGACTGGAGTCGATACCGACTCCTGGATCAGGGATCGGTACTGACGCAGCTTATAAGTAGGCTCAAACAGTTTAGATACAAACTTTCAAAACCTATCCAGTATCTTCGCATGAAATGATGATTTCGTGTCAAATAAACCGATAGAACGATAAATGCCCAATTCCGTTGATCGTGACGATGTCGGAATCTAGCTATCTCCAACCCGTTGATCTCGCAAGATGCCATGTTGAAAGATCTACAATTCGATTGTTGATCACTCGCAAGTGATATCGAGAATTGGCTTCTACTTCGTCGTTTCGCGCATGAATAACCCGAAGAAGGAAAGAAGAAGGAGATCACACAACTTCAACAATGGTGGCAAAAACTCACACACAAATTTTATTCAAAATCAACTCCCTTTTACAATGACAACACACCCCTATTTATAGAAGATTACAACACATATAACTCGTTCAAAACTCAACACATGACTTAACAAATAGCAAACGACTTAAGAAACAATACATCATAATGACAAATAAAACCAAGCAACTACTTAACAAACTTCGACATCTAGTAGCGACTCAAAGAAAACACGGCAGTGACATAAGGGAAGTAACAACATAAGCAAGCAGCGACGCAAGGACCTTGCGACCTACTAAAGCGACTTCGACTTAAGGATTTGCTTGCGAATCAATGTCAGAACGACCTAGGAATTCTGGAGCGACCAAGGTGGAAGCGACCTAGGGCTTCGCGATTTACAGCTTGATAGAGCGGCATAAGAAGTTAGAGAGCAGACGACCTAGGGTTTCGTCGACTTACATAGGTCGTATGTCCTGAGCGACTTAGCAATCGGCGATGGAGTTAAGTCGTGGATTGACGTATGATGGATAGAGCTAAGTCGCGGAGCGACGTATGATGGATCGAGTTAAGTCGCGGAGCGACGTATGATGGATCGGAGACATTCCGACTTAGGGTTTGGACTTTAGGAGGCTGTTCGCGACTTAAGGTATGTTTCGTTGACTCCTTTCTTGGCATGGCTTGATGCGCTGCATCATCCTCCCCTGGTTGAAAAGAATTCGACCCCGAATTCACACTTTCCTCTTCTTCGACATACTTATTCTCATGATATGGCATCAAGTGTTTGACGTTGAAAACGTCAGCAGTATGGATATGATCCGGCAATCTTAACCGATAAGCATTCTCATTAATCTTCTTTATGATTTCCAAAGGGTCAATCTTTCTAGCAGCTAGCTTGTTGTAAGCACCAATAGGAAATTGATCCTTTGTCAATACTGCATATACAAAATCTCCTTCTTTGAATTCAACATTTCGTCGTTTAATATCTGTGGATTGCTTATATTTCTCATTCGCCTTAAGCAATCATTCCTGCACAACTTTGTGACACTCTTGCAATTCATTCACAAAATCACTAGCTCGTTTGATCACTCCTTTCTGCAGTGGTACTATAGATAAATCCAATGGTCCTTTAGGAATTGTTGAATAAACGATCTGAAATGGACTAAACCCAGTGCTACGATTAACTGCATGGTTGTGTGCAAACTCAGCTTGACACAGCTTGGAATCCCAACTCTTCGAATTGTCATTCACGAGGCATCTCGATAGATTACCTAGGGATCTATTCACAACTTCTGTATGTCCATCCGTCTGTGGATGATAGGCACTACTAAATTTCAGCTTTGTCCCGACCATTCTCCATAGACTTATCCAAAAATGACTCAGAAAACGAGAGTCTCTATCTGATACAATAGATTCAGGCAACCCATGAAGTCGATAGATCTCTCTGAAGTATAATTGTGCGACATTAACTACATCTGCCGTCTTTTTGCATGCGATAAAATGTACCATTTTCGAAAACCGATCAACCACCACGTAGATAGAATCATTGCCACGTTGCGTCCTCGGCAAACCCAATACAAAGTCCATACTAACATTCACCCATGGTTTAGTAGGTATAGGCAACGGCATATATAAACCTGCATTTGTCGCGGTCCCTTTTGAAACTTGAAAAATATGGCACCTCTGAACAAACTTTTCAACTTCCTTCCTCATTAACGGCCAAAAATAAGACTTTGAGATCAACTGCATAGTACGGTCGTGACCCACTTGTCCTTCTTCATGTAATTCTTTGATGATCTTCATTAGTAAACTGCAATCCGGAATACACAACCGATTTCCTTTGAAAACCTTCAACCAGAATTTAACCATCCATGCTTCCCTGCTTGACTTTGTCTTGGATTTCGGAAAAATACGAATCTGAATAAGAAGATATGGAAGTAAGTCAAAACCCATCACCTCTACTCGCATGGTTGTTAGTAAATTCTCCCTTCGACTCAATGCATCGGCAATGCGATTAGTTACTCCAGACTTGTGCTTTACGATGATTGTAAATTGTTGCAAATAAGCTATCCACGATGCATGCCTAGTTGCAATTTTATTCTGCCCTTGTAAATGTTTCAACGCTTCATGGTCCGTATACAAAACAAATTCTTTGTGGAACAAGTAATGTCTCCAATGCTTCACAGCCTGCACAATAGCATAAAACTCGACATCATAAGTATTGTATCTCATCTTTGCTCCAGAAAGTTTTTCATTGAAATAGGCGATTGGACGACCCTTCTGACTCAACACTCCTCCAATTCCAACTTTTGATACATCCGTATGTAACTCAAATAGTAACTGAAAATTTGGCAACACTAGAATCAGTGCTGAGGTTAAAAGTTCCTTGATCTTCTCAAAAGCAGATCATGCCTCTTCCGTCCATGAAAACTTCTTTCCTTTCATACAATCAGTAACAGGAGCCATTGCGCTACTAAAGTGCGGTATAAATCTTCGATAAAATGAAGCTAATCCATGGAAACTTCTGACTACCGTTATAGTTTTGGGTTGTGGCCAATTTCTGATTGCGGCTACTTTACTTTGGTCCACTTGTATCCCTTCCTTTGACATGACATATCGCAGAAATAAAACACTTGGCATCATGAACACGCATTTCTTCGTCGCTGCATAGAACTGTTCTTGACGAAGAATAGTTAACACCTTTCGCAAGTGTTGAATGTGCTCCTCTATGCTAGCACTATAGATCAAGATATCATCAAAGTAGACTATCACAAACTTCTTGATGTAAGGTCTGAAAATTTGATTCATCACCCTCATAAATGTACCTGGTGCATTAGATAGACCAAACGGCATTACCAGCCATTCATATAATCCTTCCTGAGTTTTGAATGCTGTCTTCCATTCATCACCTGGTCTTATGCGAATCTGATGATAACCACTTTTCAGATCGATCTTCAAAAAGATTACAGACCCACTGATTTGATCCAATAGATCATCAATTCTTGGCATTGGAAATTTGTATCTGACAGTTATTTTGTTGAGTGCCCTGCTATCTGTACACATTCTCCATGATCCATCTTTCTTCGGTACCAACAAAGCTGGTACAACACAAGGACTGAGACTCTCTCGAACACGCCCTTGCTCAAGCAATTCCTCAACCTGTCTCCTCAACTCTTCATGCTTCTTTGGACTCATACGATAATGTGGCCTACGCCATAAAATAGCACCTGCCACTAGATCAATTTGATGTTGTATATCTCTCAATGGCGGTAATTCTTTGGGCAAATCCGTAGGAAAGACATCTTCAAATTCATTCAATACCGTAGGAATTTCAACATCTTCACTGGTTTCATACCCAATCAACATAAACAATTCAACACTATCTTTCACTTCTTCAACAAATTCTCTCGTAGATAATAGACTAGTCGATTCCACCTTCTTCTCTAGCTTGCTTTCACTTTGTTCATGCTTCTTAGGAACTAAGGTAATTTGAGTTCCTTCGAACATGAAACTATAGCTATTGGTGCGACGGTTATGTTGTACAACTCTATCATATTGCCACGGTCTTCCCAATAGTAAATGACACACATCCATGTCGACAACATCACACCGTATATCATCATTGTACTTCTTCCCAATAGAAAATGTAACAATGCTCGTCTTCCCACTGTCACTTCTCCACCTTTCTTTAGCCATGCCAGTTTATAAGGTCTAGAATGTTTTTCAGTCTTCAACCCTAACTTCGTAACGGCTTCTTCAGAAATAATGTTATCGCAGCTTCCCGCATCAATAACAAATCGACAAACCTTCCCCAAGATAGTACATGTAGACTGAAAGATATTGCTTCACAGCCAACTAGAATCATTCTCATGCTTTGGCACTAAACAAGACCTTCTTATCATCAAGTTACACCCTTCATCTCCTATGCGACGACCCAACTTCCTATCTCCAGGAAATCGCATCATCTTGAAGAAAGAAAGGGATAGAAGAAGAAAAGAAAGAGAAAGAAGAAACAGAACAACATCAGAGAACTCACAGTGGAACGAATAAAATATAATATAACGCATAAAATATTACACGGTATCATAATACATCAGAGTACACAACTTATTCAACACATATTAGACAGTTATAAACATCTGTGTAACTATACAACTCAAGAATAACAAATATAGATACCAAACAAACATAGCGGAACCAATATATCTACACGTGGAAGCCTCCTGCTCCATTACTCCTTCAGAATTCGTCAAGCTAACCTGAATCACTTGACTACTCATACATAATATGAGTACCCAAGAGTTTAAAAAAATAGAAAATAAACACTCGGGTCAGACAGGGGTCTGGTGTGAGTAAACGGGTTAAAATTGCTTAACTTTAGAAAACCTTTGAAAAGAAAAGGTATCACGTAAGACTTCCTACACATAAACATGGAAAAGTTTTTACCTTACGCTAACCAAAACATTTGATAGGAAATCCAGTGATATTATAATAGTGTCTAGGGTTTTCAAGTAAATATGAAATAGCCGAAATTGTTACATGATTAAATTCCAGCTACTAGCCACAAAAGTGGGTAACACAATCAAAACCGTAGGGTCTCGTAGGAAGAATGGGTTTCCATCAATGGCAGGGCTACTGGGGTACCGCCCGTCACAGTACGTGGCCTAGTTCACCGTACCGAGGAGTACTCCCACTACCCTACAACACAAGGCCGGAACCATCCCTTACTGGACAGTTCCGAACAAGGCAACCCCGGCAGTTGTCCGGATCAACCGCCCCACACAGCCGAATAAAAAGGGACTTCTAGATAGGAGTAAATCTTGCTCTCCAGTGGGAGCTACCCACGAAGCCTTGCTGCACCTCCCCTGTTTTAGCCATTCCCGGTTGATGAGGCTTGAGGCCGCGATTACCTTTATAGGACACATCTCTTAGAATGCTCATCGTCCGCCTGACGATGTGCTGAAAGCATTCAATCCATACAAGTTCGTTCCGGGTTCGAACGAAACCGAAGGCACTATCTCGTTGCACTCATTTTGGAATCACCCTCAGAGTCAACGACCATAGCCCTTGCACTCTAAATCTCCATCTCGAACCTATAAGTACTATTCCGTCAAACTCATTACGGAATCACCCACAGAGTTATGCTGACGTATAGCGCTTACACCTCGAGTCTTCACTTGCTCCACTTGGATTAACGACCTAACGTTTAATTGGAATCGATGTGGTCTTTGGATTTCAAATATGGAAACCCGATCCCGGTCTCATCGAAACCAAACGCCATTTTAATGTCAAGTTGTACTTAAGGGTTTAAAACAGTTTAAACTTAATCAGGATGATATATACAGATAGATGAATCATATTATCACCATATATAATTCATGACAAATATTCATCTCACAAAGCAGCATATCACATATCTCATAGTCATCCAAATAGTCCAGTATCAACCAATCACCCAATATCAATCATCCAATATCATTCAATATCAAATATCAATCATTTAATATTAACCATTAATCAATCACCCATAGCAGAATTGATTAACTCTTAATCAATTTAATTAACCTCTAATTAAATTAATTACTATCCTTTAATCATTTGGATTATCCTAACTCCTGCTTCATTGATTTATTACAAATCAAATTCATTAATCATCTTCTAATGATCTTCCTAATTAATCTTCCTTGATTAATTATCTTTTAATTACATTCAAGTAATTATCCTTAACCATATTCAGTAATTATACTTTAATTACTATCACTAATTACAATAATTAATGATCCTTCATTAATTAATGAACTATAATTAATTACATTAATCCTTAATTAATTAAAATTAATTAATCATACTTTATTTAATTACTTTTATTAATCAACCTTGATTAATTCATTAATTATATTAATTAATGATCCTTATTAATTAATAATCAACTTGTAATTAATCAACTTATTAATTCATAATCAGTAATTAACAATTTGTAATTACTTATCTTAATTAATTAACTTCTTAATTAATTAGCTTCTAAATTAATCATATTAATCCTTGATTAATTAATCCATTTAATTAATCTTTAATTACTTCATTAAGTAATTATTATTTAATTTAAATTAATAATTAATCCTTAATTAATTACTTAATTACATTTTAATTAATTACCCTTAGTAATTAATCTTAAGTTAAATTCATAAATTAATTAATCACATTGATTAATTAACTAAATAATTAAGTAATTAATTCTTAATTACTCAACAGGTAATTATCTCTGATTACATCCTTAATAATAATTCTTAATTATTCTCTTAATTGATTACTTAACAATTAATTAAGATCATCATTAATCAATTAATTATTCCATAATTAATTGACTTCAACAATTATATTAATTAATTTCTTAATTAATATCATTTGGTGATTATCCAAAAATCACTTCAATTTAAATTACTTCCATGAGTAACCCCCACTAATTTCTTCCATATTAATTACTTCCATTCTTAATCATTCAAACATTAACATTTGCTTACTTCATTAAGTAATCATACTTAATAAATCAATAATTAATTCAAATTAAATAAACAATTAACTAATTATATAAGATTAATTAAACAATTAATTAACTTCTAAATTTGAAGAAAATCTTTAATAAATTAAGATAAGCATAAATTTAAATCAAACTTAACTTATTAACAAAACATGTTAAATACGTATTCTTAAGTTAATTATCCCAATAATTTAACCTTATTTATTTCCATAAATAAATTATTTGAATTTAAATCAAGTTTTAACAACTTAAACAAATTATTCAATTTAGATTTTTCAAAATCACTATCACAACCTTATTTGAAAATAAGGGATTTAAAATCAAATTAAAATACTTTAATTATCCATTTAAACATATCTATTTAAAATAAATTTTGAAAACTTTGTTATTAAAAGTATTACTTCAAAATTAAAACTTAGGTTTAATAATTAAATTCAAATTACTCTTCTATATTTGAATTTTTAAAACTTAATCAAGATAATTATTTTCAAAACAAATAACTTAAAACATTTTTAATTTTGAAATATAAATTAAAATTTCATTTTAAAATATCAAATTAATCCTTAGTTTTCTATATAAACTTATCTATAATTTAGTGTTTGATTTTTACATTGTTCCACTCGAGTTTATTATACGATCTAGTATAAATTATAGGTTTAAAATAGCAACTCATAATGTACAACAATACCCCCAAACACAACTCCCAAAATCTCGAGTACGAACTCGAAATCAACTCGGGTCAGCCCCGAAGCAAAATTCCAAAACGCGACTTCGAGTCGTCTTCAGGAAAACGCGATAGCTCCTTCGAGATTCCAGTGTCTTCCCCAAATTCCATCAGCCAATGTACAACATGTACACTCGTGCACTTGCACCACGATCTTCGGCCAGCGTCGCTCATCACAACCAACGTCGATCATCACTCCACTCCACGCGAGCTCCAAACCATACCCAGATCGAACCAAACGCAAACGATTCGAAATTTCACCATTTCGAATCGAAACCAGAAGAACAACGCGACCCAAACGCGGCCACAAAATCACCCAAACGCCGATGCCACGACGACATTCAACCCTCGCCATCCTCACCTCAGAAACGCCACCACATGAACTCCATTTTCCTCCATATGCGCATGCCTACAATCGATCACTTGCGACGAAAATCCCAAGACAGTTCAAGCCGAACCCATTACCAGTAAAAACCCTACTTCACTCAAATTCGAGAAATTTACAAAATGAAAAAAATTCTAAACATTTTTCCTATAATCTATGATCCACAAACAAGCTACGATTAGAATTTCAGATCATAATATTGAATGGATAATTAGTAATTCATCAAAATCACATTTTCAAACTAAACCCAATTTCGCACAAATTACCTAACTAAAAATTCCAAATTTCACAACTAAATTCATCATTTCTGTCATTAATCTAGATATATAATTCAAACTACAAATTGCCATGATCGGTTTTTTTACCCAAATTTGATTTTCACTATTAATTTTATTTTAAACATGATTTGGTGTATTTAAAAATCCTGAACCTACTTTATAACCTTCAATATGCAATTACAAACAGTTTTCCTTCAAATACTTAAGCCTAATATGGATTATATTCGTAGATATTGAAATTTTTCAGTAAAACATTCACTGTAACCAACAGAGAGAAATTTGAATGTAAGTAACAGGCAAGCTCAATACACATTCATGCCAATTCATTTAGATTCAAGCAAAAGAATTTTGATACAAGTAAATATCATCACATGCATGGCAACGAAACCATATCAAACTGTTTTTAAAATTTGTTTACTCACCTCAAATTATTTTGCAGAACAGATTTTCTTATTTCCAGGCTTTAGAATACTTTAAATCTGGAAATGCCTTAGATTTGCTTTGTCAAAGAAACTAGCTCCTTGCATGTTTAATTTGAGACTTTAAAAGATCGAAACTTGCCGGAAAGACATGAAATTGCAGGTTTTGAAAAAATGCAGTTTGGTTGCAGATTTTAAATTTGCTGAAACAGATCTTCATTTGCAATCTCATTAGCTTTTGGAAATCTCAGGTTTGAACTTGATATTGTAGTAATTTGGTTTGAGCTTATATTTGCTTTTGATTTGTTTTTGAAGGTTGCAGATGTGCAGTTTTCAGGTTTTGGAAATAAATTTCTGTTTTGAATTAAGTTGAAAAACAAAGTAATAAGAGTGTTATGAAGAAACTAGTTTTCTTCTCAAAATATTTATTAGAATTAAAGAAAATGAAATTCAAAATAAAGACACTTGTCACTTACTCCTTAATTGACTAACAAATGTTATTAAGATATGTTAATATGAATACACATGTCATTAAGTATTTTTAAATTGAATTTTATTTAATCTTAAATGTAAATATAAACTTACATATTACTTACTTTATCGATAAATACTTACATGTATACAAATAAGTTTACTTTTTAAAAGAAAATATCCTAAACTAATTATTATATAAATATAATTTTTTACATGTATTTAAAATCTAAACATTATACCTAAACATTTAAAATCATTTAAAATTTAAGCATTATAAAAGAAAACAAAACAAAGCTTGTTTAAATCATTTTTAAACTATCACATTTTAAATACTTTAAGAGAAAGACAAAACAAAACTTTGTTTAAAACCTTTTTAAACTATCCTATTTAAAAATAAATAACAATCTTATATTTGAAACCATTGAATTAAACTAAATTTTCTTTTGAAAAACATTATGTTTTAAAACAAAGCTTCAATTTCAATATTCATTCATATATAATTTATTAATAGATTAAGATTAAATTTCAAACAAATCCAAATTATAACATATACATATATATATATATTATAATTTGAAAATTCAATCTTTTATTTAAAACACAAGATATTCCATTCACAATATATATATTATAAATAGAGTAAAATTTATTAGCTTTTGAAAAACAATTCTAACCAATTTTCAAATTGTTAAAAGATATTGATCACACTTACCAGATTAACTATTTGTTATCCTTAAAAAGATTAATTTCACCAATTTAAATTAAAGTTATAAAGAAAATTTATCAAACCAATTTAATTATTATTACAGATTATTAAATCGATATTGCCTAAAATTCCAGGTCGTTACAATCCTCCCCCCTTAAAAGAATTTCGTCCCCGAAATTTAAAACCAAAGGTAATTTAATAACCCAGCAAAGATTTTAATTTAATCAGCAAAGCATATTTATCAATCAGTTACTAACAACCAAAGCAATCAATCACACAAACAAACTTAACTAATTATTCTGACATAGGTCAGAATAAAACTCTAATACTATTTCAAGTTTCCCAAGTGTAAATCACCGGAAGACTCATTCTACAAAAGCTAACAAACTAACTACACCACCAAAATCCAGAGCTCCTCTCTTCTCTAGATCCACCAATCTGAACAGAACATCAGATTATACTCAAATCTAGCCCAAATCCAACTGAACTACATATTCAACAACCAATAATGAATCATACACGTACTCCCTCAAGGATACGTGAAATACAATGAACTCCAGCTACCCATACTGGCAATTCAATATCATAGAAAACAAATCTTATCTTATCAGAACACAGATAAGAAATCTCAAATGCCATAGCACTAACCAACCAATCTTACTCAATTTCTGCTCTCTTAACCAGAGAAATCTTAACAACAAATGAAGTCCCCAACTTCAAACTCCAAACTTCTTATCTCATATTTGTATAACTCAACAGACAATCTTGGACTACCCAATTTCTTCCTGATCATCTCAACCTATGTTGATACTTCCAGAGACAACTAGACCAAAGCAATCCAGTTTCTGGATTCAATTCAACAGAAAATAATCTTCCAAGATCCATTGAAATCCAAAACACAAACTCAACTGCTCAAGCAAAGGCAAACAGAACTTGCTTCCTTCCTTGCACAATTGCTACCTCGCTTCTTCTGCACAACTCTGATTCTGAAATAGATGAGAACATTATTGATGATCACGAGTACAAACTTATCCAATATCCGAAAAGCTTTGTTCATCAAATCCATAAAATCTGAGTGACTCATCTGACTCAGTCACACAACCTTATTACAGAATCCAAGCTCAAAAGCTAGATCAGTCCAAATCCAATTTCCAAAAATAAATACTTGAGCTGCTACACCAACTCTTCCTATAGGCTAACCACCCAAAATTGCTTCTGGAACCAAAACAATATGGAACTCAACTTCAGGTGCAGACAAACTTCTGATTACCTCAATAACTCCTACCTCCATATGAGAATCCTCGGTCTCAAACAAAAGAATGCTCAAGAAAATTCTAAACCAATCGCAAGTCACTTTTGCGATCCAACCTAATTCGAATTCCAAAGAAACTGTCCTCTCTTTACCAGTTAGAACAGCTCTAAACTTTTCCAAACAAGGTTAATTCTTCAAGAAAACTTCCACCAACTGCCCGGCTGCTGCTAGAATAAACACCAAGATTTTTGAACCATCGGAGAAACAACCACACTGCTGCTTCCAACTCTCCCTCGACGATACTGCAAAGCTAAAAGATCCACTCATCAGCACACCGATCATTCCGAGCTAAACAGCTACCACAGCTATCCAAAGACTTCTAATCCAAATGCTTCTCGAAAACCAAAACCACCAACAAACCACACAACACAACCTTCGAGATGGCAGACAACCCAAAAGAAACTTGGGCTCCAAACCAAGCATCAACACCTCACTCTTCTTAAAGGATGACAAATAAGACCATGTTGAAGTGAGACAACTTATAGACTTTAGTCTCATATTTCCACAACAGCTAACCTCCATGCTTAAGATCCAAACAACTTCTACACAGACGAATCTTCCCTGCGGCAGGTAAAACTGCTCCTCAACTACTTCTAAAACTGCTTCAAGAGAAAACTTCTCCGGAAAATATCCAAGGATACTGCATCTCATCACGCGGTTATCAAGATATCATTACTTACTTCTGCACTACCAACAGATCCAAACACAAGGAAAATTCGCTTACCCGAGCGAAATCCAAATTTATACTTCAAAGATAAATTCCGAATCTTTAAAAAGATTTCCTTCGGATATCAGAGAAATCCTTACTCCAAACTACAAATCTCACTCAAGACGGTATTAGGTCTACAGTCTCGACAAAAATATCCAACCTCAACATATGGACCCCTTCCATCAGTGGTAGTCATGTTACACACACATACCACTACTCTATCTACCTCTAAAACTCATGTTGGAAAATCCGAATAGATAACCCAACAGATTAGGTAAATGTAGATATATATAAATATATAGTTATATATAAAAATTACAAATATGCTCTCTCAAGAAAGACACCACTACAGAGCCTAGGTATTCACTCAACCTAATGCTCTGATACCAACTGCGATGATCCGACTTCCTATCTCCAGGAAATCGCATCATCTTGAAGAAAGAACGGGATAGAAAAAGAAAAGAAAGAGAAAGAAGAAACAGAACAACATCAGAGAACTCACAGCGGAACGAATAAAATATAATATAACACATAAAATATTACACAGTATCATAATACATCAGAGTACGCAACTTATTCAACACATATTAGACAGTTATAAACATCTGGCTAACTATACAACTCAAGAATAACAGATATAGATACCAAACAAACATAGCGGAACCAATATATCTACACGTGGAAGCCTCCTGCTCCATTACTCCTTCAGAATTCGTCAAGCTAACCTGAATCACTTGACTACTCATACATAATATGAGTACCCAAGAGTTTAAAAAAACACAAAATAAACATTCGGGTCAGACAGGGGTCTGGTGTGAGTAAACAGGTTAAAATTTCTTAACTTTAGAAAACCTTTGAAAAGAAAAGGTATCACGTAAGACTTCCCACACATAAACATGGAAAAGTTTTTACCTTACGTTAACCAAAACATTTGATAGGAAATCTAGTGATATTATAATAGTGTCTAGGGTTTTCAAGTAAATATGAAATAGCCGAAATTGTTACATGGTTAAATTCCAACTACTAGCCACAAAAGTGGGTAACACAATCAAAACCGCAGGGTCTCGTAGGAAGAATGGTTTTCCATCAATGGTAGGGCTACTGGGGTACCGCCCGTCACAGTACGTGGCCTAGATCACCGTACCGAGGAGTACTCCCACTCCCCTACAACACAAGGCCGGAACCATCCCTTACTGGACTGTTTCGAACAAGACAACCCCGACAGTTGTCCGGGTAAACCGCCCCACACAGCCGAATAAAAAGGGACTTCTAGACAGGAGTAAATCTTTCTCTCCAGTGGGAGCTACCCACGAAGCCTTGCTGCACCTCCCCTGTTTTAGCCATTCCCGATTGATGAGCCTTGAGGCTGCGATTACCTTTATAGGACACATCTCTTAGAATGCTCATCGACTGCCGGACGATGTGCTGAAAGCATTTAATCCATACAAGTTCGTTCTGGGTTCGAACGAAACCGAAGGCACTATCTCATTGCACTCATTTTGGAATCACCCTCAGAGTCAACGACCATAGCCCTTGCACTCTAAATCTCCATCTCGAACCTATAAGTACTATTCCGTCAAACTCGTTACGGAATCACCCACAGAGTTATACTGACGTATAGCCCTTACACCTCGAGTCTTCACTTGCTCCACTTGGATTAACGACCTAACGTTTAATTGGAATCGATGTGGTTTTCGGATTCCAAATATGGAAACCCGATCCCGGTCTCATCGAAACCAAACGCCATTTTAATGTCCAAGTTGTACTTAAGGGTTTAAAACAGTTTAAACTTAATCAGGATGATATATACAGATAGATGAATCATATTATCACCATATATAATTGATGACAAATATTCATCTCACAAAGCAGCATATCACATATCTCATAGTCATCCAAATCATCCAGTATCAACCAATCACCCAATATCAATCATCCAATATCATTCAATATCAAATATCAATCATTTAATATTAACCATTAATCAATCACCCATAGCAGAATTGATTAACTCTAAATCAATTTAATTAACCTCTAATTAAATTAATTACTATCCTTTAATCATTTGGATTATCCTAACTCCTGCTTCATTGATTTATTACAAATCAAATTCATTAATCATCTTCTAATGATCTTCCTAATTAATCTTCCTTGATTAATTATCTTTTAATTACATTCAAGTAATTATCCTTAACCATATTCAGTAATTATCCTTTAATTACTATCACTAATTACAATAATTAATGATCCTTCATTAATTAATTAACTATAATTAATTATATTAATCCTTAATTAATTACAATTAATTAATCATACTTTAATTAATTACTTTTATTAATCAACCTTGATTAATTCATTAATTATATTAATTAATGATCCTTATTAATTAATAATCAACTTGTAATTAATCATCTTATTAATTCATAATCAGTAATTAACAATTTGTAATTACTTATCTTAATTAATTAACTTCTTAATTAATTAGCTTCTAAATTAATCATATTAATCCTTGATTAATTAATCCATTTAATTAATCTTTAATTACTTCATTAAGTAATTATTATTTAATTTAAATTAACAATTAATCCTTAATTAATTACTTAATTACATTTTTATTAATTACCCTTAGTAATTAATCTTAAGTTAAATTCATAAATTAATTAATCACATTGATTAATTAACTAAATAATTCAGTAATTAATTCTTAATTACTTAACAGGTAATTATCTCTGATTACATCCTTAATAATAATTCTTAATTATTCTCTTAATTGATTACTTAACAATTAATTAAGATTATCATTAATCAATAAATTATTCCATAATTAATTAACTTCAATAATTATATTAATTAATTTCTTAATTAATATATTTGGTGATTATCCAAAAATCACTTCAATTTAAATTACTTCCATGAGTAACCCAAACTAATTTCTTCCATATTAATTACTTCCATTCTTAATCATTCAAACATTAACATTTGCTTACTTCATTAAGTAATCATACTTAATAAATCAATAATTAATTAAAATTAAATAAACAATTAACTAATTATATAAGATTAATTAAACAATTAATTAACTTCTAAATTTGAAGAAAATCTTTAATAAATTAAGATAAGCATAAATTTAAATCAAACTTAACTTATTAACAAAACATGTTAAATACGTATTCTTAAGTTAATTATCCCAATAATTTAACCTTATTTATTTCCATAAATAAATTATTTGAATTTAAATCAAGTTTTAACAACTTAAACAAATTATTCAATTTAGATTTTTCAAAATCACTATCACAACCTTATTTGAAAATAAGGGATTTAAAATCAAATTAAAATACTTTAATTATCCATTTAAACATATCTATTTAAAATAAATTTTGAAAACTTTGTTATTAAAAGTATTACTTCAAAATTAAAACTTAGGTTTAATAATTAAATTCAAATTACTCTTCTATATTTGGATTTTTAAAACTTAATCAAGATAATTATTTTCAAAACAAATAACTTAAAACAATTTTAAATTCGAAATATAAATTCAAATTTCATTTTAAAATATAAAATTAATCCTTAGTTTTCTATATAAACTTATCTATAATTTAGTGTTTGATTTTTACATTGTTCCACTCGAGTTTATTATACGATCTAGTATAAATTATAGGTTTAAAATAGCAACTCATAATGTACAACAATACCCCCAAACACAACTCCCAAAATCTCGAGTACGAACTCGAAATCAACTCGGGTCAGCCCCGAAGAAAAATTCCAAAACGCAGCTTCGAGTCGTCTTCAGGAAAACGCGATAGCTCCTTCGAGATTCCAGTGTCTTCCCCAAATTCCATCAGCCAGTGTACAGCATGTACACTCGTGCACTTGCACCACGATCTCCGGCCAGCGTCGCTCATCACAACCAACGACGATCATCACTCCACTCCACGCGAACTCCAAACCATACCCAGATCGAACCAAACGCAAACGATTCGAAATTTCACCATTTCGAATCGAAACCAGAAGAACAACGCGACCCAAACGCGGCCACAAAATCACCCAAACGCCGATGCCATGACGACATTCAACCCTCGCCATCCTCACCTCAGAAACGCCACCACATAAACTCCATTTTCCTCCATGTGCGCATGCCTACAATCAATCACTTGCGACGAAAATCCCAAGACAGTTCAAGCCGAACCCATTACCAGTAAAAACCCTACTTCACTCAAATTCGAGAAATTTACAAAATGAAAAAAATTCTAAACATTTTTCCTATAATCTATGATCCACAAACAAGCTACGATTAGAATTTCAGATCATAATATTGAATGGATAATTAGTAATTCATCAAAATCACATTTCAAACTAAACCCAATTTCGCACATATTACCTAACTAAAAATTCCAAATTTCACATCTAAATTCATCATTTCTATCATTAATCTAGATGTATAATTCAAACTACAAATTGCCATGATCGGTTTTTTTACCCAAATTTGATTTTCACTGTTATTTTATTTTAAACATGATTTGTTGTATTTAAAAATCCTGAACCTACTTTATAACCTTTAATATACAATTACAAACAGTTTTCCTTCAAATACTTAAACCTAATATGGATTATATTCGTAGATATTGAAATTTTTCAGTAAAACATTCACTGTAACCAACAGAGAGAAATTTGAATGTAAGTAACAGGCAAGCTCAATACACATTCATACCAATTCATTTAGATTCAAGCAAAAGAATTTTGATACAAGTAAATATCATCACATGCATGGCAATGAAACCATATCAAACTGTTTTTAAAATTTGTTTACTCACCTCAAATTATTTTGCAGAACGGATTTTCTTATTTCCAGGCTTTAGAATACTTTAAATCTGGAAATGCCTCAGATTTGCTTTGTCAAAGAAACTGACTCCTTGCATGTTTAATTTGATACTTTAAAAGATTGAAACTTGCAGGAAAGACATGAAATTGCAGGTTTTGAAAAAATGCAGTTTGGTTGCAGATTTTAAATTTGCTGAAACAGATCTTCATTTGCAATCTCATTAGCTTTTGGAAATCTCAGGTTTGAACTTGATATTGTAGTAATTTGGTTTGAGCTTATATTTGCTTTTGATTTGTTTTTGAAGGTTGTAGATGTGCAGTTTTCAGGTTTTGGAAAAAAATTTCTGTTTTGAATTAAGTTGAAAAACAAAGTAATAAGAGTGCTATGAAGAAACTAGTTTTCTTCTCAAAATATTTATTAGAATTAAAGAAAATGAAATTCAAAATAAAGACACTTGTCACTTACTCCTTAATTGACTAACAAATGTTATTAAGATATGTTAATACGAATACACATGTCATTAAGTATTTTTAAATTGAATTTTATTTAATCTTAAATGTAAATATAAACTTACATATTACTTACTTTATTGATAAATACTTACATGTATATAAATAAGTTTACTTTTTAAAAGAAAATATCCTAAACTAATTATAATATAAATATAATCTTATACATGTATTTAAAATCTAAACATTATACCTAAACATTTAAAATCATTTAAAATTTAAGCATTATAAAAGAAAACAAAACAAAGCTTGTTTAAATCATTTTTAAACTATCACATTTTAAATACTTTAAGAGAAAGTCAAAACAAAACTTTGTTTAAAACCTTTTTAAACTATCCTATTTAAAAATAAATAACAATCTTATATTTGAAACCATTGAATTAAACTAAATTTTCTTTTGAAAAACATTATGTTTTAAAACAAAGCTTCAATTTCAATATTCATTCATATATAATTTATTAATAGATTAAGATTAAATTTCAAACAAATCCAAATCATAACATATACATATATATATTACAATTTGAAAATTCAATCTTTTATTTAAAACACAAGATATTCCATTCACAATATATATCAAACATATATATATTATAAATAGAGTAAAATTTATTAGCTTTTGAAAAACAATTCTAACCAATTTTCAAATTGTTAAAAGATATTGATCACACTTACCAGATTAACTATTTTTTATCCTTAAAAAGATTAATTTCACCAATTTAAATTAAAATTATAAAGAAAAATTATCAAACCAATTTAATTATTATTACAGATTATTAAATCGATATTGCCCAAAATTCTGGGTCGTTACATCCTGACACAACTTCTTCATCTTCATCAACCTTCGATGGTTGAGAATAATCAACTTCAGCTTCCACATCCTCATACTCACATTCCTCTGCAACTAATGCTCTCTTCTTTGGCTTTGTACTTTCATTACTTTTATGGCCAAACTCCTGACAATTGTAGCACTTGATACTGTTATTGACCTTTGATTTAGCGGCTTCATTGACAATTGGTTTATTGACTGCCTTTGAAACATTAGCACTGCTACTAGCACCTTTATTCTGGTTGTTAGAACCCACAAACACACCACTTCCTCATCTCCATTGTTTATCCCAAGCTAGAGCTTTCTGATGTGCTTCAGCAACAGATATTGGATTAAACATATTAACCATGTCTTGAATTTGCATTCGTAACCCTCCAATATATCTAGCCGTTAGTTGTTCCTCGGTCTTCATAATATCATTCCTTGCAATCATTTGATAGAATTCATCTGCATAGTCATTCACTGTCCTCGTCCCTTGTCTCAACTCCTACAAACGTTGATAAATAAGAGATTATTAATTGTACGGCAAGAAAGTTGCTTTCATCATCTTTCTCATCTTCTCCCAAGTGACAACTTTTGATTTTCCCATTCTCTCCCGAGTTAGTTTAGTTTGCTGCCACCAAGCCATAGCTCTTCCCCTTAGTCTTGTAGCAACTAATTGGACTCTGCGATTCTCTGGTACCTCCTTGAATTGCAAAATTTCTTCAACATTCGACAACCAATCAAGAAATTCTTCTGCTTGCATACCACCTTTGAATTTTGGAATTTCCATCCTCATACCTGATTCCCATTTACGATCATTCTATGAATCCAGGTATTGATTTCGCACTTGTCCTCGATTTCGATAATGAATACTACCTCCATCACCATCCCCCTCAAAATCATATGTACTTCGATATTGATCCCGACCATCTACGTCTCTACGACCATGCATGTCCCTTCTACCCTGTCATTCAACACCACGATATGGTTCATTGTCAAACCCACGTTGAGTTCTTCTCTCTTCATTTCGATACTCATGGTGGTCTCGCCTCATTGAAACTGAAGATTCTCTCCTATCTCGATAAGACTGGGGTGACATCCTTCTTTCTTCCGAAACCGATGGTGAAACCCTGTTTCTCTCTGGTTCAACACTAGTGACGTTCTCCTTTGATTGTGATTCATGTCATTCATCAACTTCTCCAATTTTGCAATACCCTCATTGAGATTTCCATTGATACGCTGCTCCATATGCTTAGCTTCTTGTCTTCGATACAAATCTTCAACCTTATGAAAGTGATTAGCACGTCTCGGAGGCATAATTATCAAACAATCTCGTTTCTCGTTTCCGATCTAACTTTGATTTGGCTTTGATATGGCTCGACTTGGATTGACTTGGCTTTGATTTGGCTCGACTTGGCTCTGGACTGGCTCTGCGGTTTGGATTGACTTGGCTCCGATCTAACGCAATCTATGATATGGCTCTACGCGGATTCAATCTAGCTCTGATACCAAAAAGTGACGCAGCTTATAAGTAGGCTCGAACAGTTTAGATACAAACTTTCAAAACCTATCCAGGATCTTCCCACAAAATGATGATTTCGTGTCAAATAAACCGATAGAATGATAAATGACCAATTCCGTTGATCGTGACGATGCCGGAATCTAGCTATCTCTAACCCGTTGATCTCGCAAGATACCATGTTGAAAGATCTACAATTCGATCGTTGATCACTCGTAAGTGATACCGAGAATTGGCTTCTACTTCATTGATTCGCGCACGAATAACCCAAAGAAGGAAAGAAGAAGGAGATCACACTCAACTTCAACAACGGTGGCAAAATCTCACACACAAATTTTATTCAAAATCAACTCCCTTTTACAATGACAACACACCCCTATTTATAGAAGATTACAACACATATAACTCGTTCACAACTCAACACATGACTTAACAAATAGCAAACGACTTAAGAAACAATACATCACAACGACAAATAAAACCAAGAAGCTACTTAACAAACTTCGACATCCAGTAGCGACTCAAAGAAAACACGGCAGCGACATAAGGGAAGTAACAACATAAGCAAGTAGCGACACAAGGACCTTGTGACCTACTGAAGCGTCTTCGACTTAAGGATTTGCTTGTGAATCAATGTCAGAACGACCTAGGAATTCTGGAGCGACCTAGGTGGAAGCGACTTAGGGCTTCGCGATTTACAGCTTGATAGAGCGGCATAAGAAGTTATAGAGCGAATGACCTAGGGTTTCTACGACTTACATAGGTCGTATGTCCTGAGCGACTTAGCAATCGGCGATGGAGTTAAGTCGCGGAGCGACGTATGATGGATCGAGTTAAGTCGCGGAGCGACGTACGATGGATCGGAGACATTCCGACTTAGGGTTTGGACTTAGGAGGTTGTTCGCAACTTAAGGTATGTTTCGTTGACTCCTTTCTTGGCATGGCTTAATGCGCTGCATCAGGTACCAAGTCCCAAACCAAAAAACATAAAAACTTATATGTATATACTTGTATATGTATGTGAGAATACACTAGAGATGTATATGTATACTCCTATCCACTCGAGAACATGCATGTGAATTCATGTGCACGTATCCAATGCCCGATGACCATAGCCAAAGGGAAATCAAATTCAAACTTGAAAAATCCATGGATGGAATCAGCATAAAATCATTAAGTTTGGAATAATGAATCGCAAAGGTAAGTTCCAGATTTATAATCTGAGTTGTTGGTAGAGCATCGCGGCGAATGACAATGGACATAACTTCTCACAGCAATGTTTAACAAGTAGGATAATGACTATTCAAAACACAGATTGGAGTCCTTCTAGGCTGTTTGAATTTGCTCAATTCAAGCATATCACATTTGAAACGAGATATACTTTTGGGACAAGTGTTATCCAACCTTTTAACTTAGCCATATTTGGACAGACTGAGCCAGTTGAACTTGAAGTTTTCCAGGCAGGAAGCCAAGAGTGGTACCCAAGAGTCCAGAAACAAAGTATAGCTAAAGACAGAGGAGCAATACAAGATCAACCCAAGCAAATGCAATAATTAATCCACCAAAGTTAGTGATTGGTACCTACCCCACTCCGGGAGTTGGTAACGACTCCTGTTTCCACCTCAGCTGGACCTCATTTTCTACCTATGCCTCATATATGATGCATGCCTCATATATGATGCATCGAGCTTATTTCCAATGTTGGTTTGTTGATTCAATGCAATTCTCCATCGTTCCCCACGAGCACTTGAAGCTGCAACTCTTTCTCAACAGCTCCATTATTTGGACTCGGAAACAAGCTAATGTTGGTGCAAACAGCTATGGAATCATGAAGCTAACCACAAGATGGGCCAAGAAGAAGAGATGAGAACAACCATTTTAGCCAAGTTAAGGATTGATACTGACCCGTACCTAGGGATCGGTGACACTTCCTAATTCCTGATGATGTGGCACCTATTTTTGTAAGAGAATTGGTCTAAATCATGTACAACAGCTCGGAGATATTTAGTGCGGGATATTAGATTCCCTACCTCCATAAATAGGAGTGTAGGACACATTTTTTAGGATCTTTTGTCTCCAGTTCTATTCCAAGCTATATTCTTGTAATTTTGAAAATTTAAGTGCTGGAGTTACCGCCCCTAAGAACTTTTGCTTCCAAGTCAGAAACAAGCAATAAAAGGTTAAAGTTGACGCAGGCCTTGCTTTGCTGAACCACTGTAAATTGTTGTGTGATCTCTTTTCCTTATTTTTAATTTACTTTCTTCATATTCTATTCTCTACCTTAATTCTTTGGTGTTTTTTCCATTTTTGATTAAAATACTTATTATATTGTGACATAAATTATTATGTAATTAATTTAAAATATATTTGTAAGAAAGTCCTTAAATAAAATATTATGTGACTGCAATTGCAAATTGTTGTAATTATGAGTGTTTAATTACAATACAAATAATATTTTGTTTTACATATTCCTTGTCGAGATATTTTGAGAAAGGATATTGATACATCCATTGAGACCATAGAATGTAACTCTCTCTAAATGTTTGTCAGCGCATTACTCATGGCTGTTAAGGGGTACCAAGGGGTTATGTATTCATAGTTATTAGGTAACTACTGAATAACTCATCTGAGAGTTTCTTATTGGTTAATAACAACTAATCTAAATGGAAAATCTCAGTATGATGATAGTACATTGTTCTCTTGACTTAAAGATATTGTTCAATGCGGACGTCCCAATTTGATTATAGTTAAATCATGGCATGACGACCACTGAGCGACTATAGTTAGGTCGGCATTGAAGCATAGGAAGTGAAATACAATTTAGTAGAAAATTGTTCTCGTTAGCTTTCTAAGATTAGTATCGTAGTCAACTATAGTAGACCCAAAGCCAAAATCTTTGGTAAGAGTGGTACAATTAACAATAAATGTTATAATTAAACCAAGGATTTTTTTTATGGACAAATCGAGTTAAAAATGGATAATATTAGAATTTAGACCAAATCAAATTCCATATACTAAAGGGGTATGGTGTTTATGAAGAGAATGTAAATAATCGTTACTAAAATGTACCACTTAAAATTGTAAAATTGCATTTTACCGATGGAATTCGTAAGCGATGAACAATGTCAAGCTGTAATAACCGCCTTTTCTACCCTCGAACATCCATAGTATTACATTCACGATATTCATGTGCTGAACGTCCAAGTGTTGGAAAGACCGAATGTTTGGATAAAAGAAAAAAAAAAGAAATGGAACAAGAAAAGAGGAGAACAAAAACATCAGAATCCCATATGCGGAATGATAACATATAATATAAAAAGATAGTACACAGAACTACTGTAATATACATAGCATTTTAGAGCAGGTAATCTAAGCATTATCATTAGTCAGGATAGTTATAACAGCCTAACCTTACAACTATTGATATACATACACAAAGTAATGCAACGGAAATAAATACTACGATGGGTAAATCATCCAGCACCTCTCCAAGAGCTACAATGAACATCAATGAAAACTTTCTTTCCTTGGACTACTTTCAAAAGCACCCACTGAAATAAGGTAAAAATAACACCACGAGTCAAACGAAAGTCTAGTGTGAGAAACTTAGAAAATATGTGTGACATATAACAGCATCTTTTGGGACCAACTGAATCGCCAATTGGTTTTCCCCTCAAAAGAGCCAACCATTCAGTAAGTACATATTGCGATACAACAGATAATGTCTACGGTGTAAAATATAAGTAATAAATATCTATGCTGCGTGTACAAAATAATAATAAATAAGTATACAATTAAAAACCACTAAGGTACATTTTGCATAATTATATAGGTTTTTTGTGGAGCTTCCCTCGGTACATCGAGTACGGCCTGCATAAGGACCAGAGATATCCTTCTAAGCTCTAGGTAATGTACCATAGGAAATACATATCTACTTCATACCCAAACACATGACATTGAATGAATCACTCCCCCATGCATATCCTTAAGCAACAGCAGATGAGTCGCCTGCATCTTTGAGTAGCTAGACCCCTTGGCTATGCGACCTGCCTTTGATTTCTATTGTTGTCGATGGTGAAGTCATGTTTAGAATCCTAACACACAAGCCACAGCTCGAACAGATCTCAGAACCACATATTAATTCCAGCATCTCGAACAGTTCCAGTATCTCGAATAGTCATCCTAAACAGACCATGAATCTCTACATGAATTCGAGCATCTCTAATACATCATGAATCTCCATATAGATTCCAGCATCATGAAAAATCATTATCTTCTTCCAAAGTGTTAACCAAATTTTTGGTCAACACCTCAAGTAGTGCTTCAACAAGAAAGGGAAGGTAATTTGAATAGAAGGGTAAGATATCCCAAGTAATAGTCTCTGCACTTTGTTTTAATAATCGCTGACTTTTGATTTAGATCTTTCGACATAGTCGAAAAGTTTAGTCTTTCAAGTAGAAGACTTAGTACCAAAGATAACGCCTATTAGGAGTTTCGCGGAGCTTTTCTTTATGACACGAATGGTTATTAACCAAATGTATCCTTTTAAAGCCAAGCTCTAATACTTCTGAAAGGTTTGAGCCATTAATCTCCTTAGAAATAGGTCAGATAATTACTTTTTGGGTGGTGTATAATAACCTTTGACCTTGTTGTAAGGTTTGGTCACATTTAGGAAGTTGGCTTTAGCTTTTTCGAAAGGCATTAGGATTTTAAACGTTGGATCAAGCTTTATATCCCTGAACTTAGACTATCTCAAAGGGTTAGATTGCTCATTTAATGACTACGGAAGGTTTTGTTGTTACTAAAGTATAAGCATCCACTAATTTAGTTGAAGGGTTTAGGTCGTATTGCCAATTATTCTGGAAGGTTAGCACTCATGTTAATCCAGGCCAGTTGTCGACCTTATTGAAAGGTTAGGGCTGAAAAATTAGTAACTTTCAAAGCTTGAAGTTGTTGCTTAACTAATCAAGCTTCTGACTTTATCGGCAAGAAACTTTCGATGGAGTTGATCCTAAAAATTGAAGTTAATCCAACAAAGATTTAAGTAATCAATAAAGTAATTCTCAAATTTAAAGACTTCCCTCGCAACTCAATAAAGGACTTCACTTTATTAAATTCCCCCCATTTGATCCCCAATTAGGGTTACAAAGTAATGATTAAGAAGTTACAAGTTTTTTAATGAAAGAAAAATATGCCTTGAAACAGGACCTCTTGGGTCTTATTTATAGATGTCGGTGGCTACGCTTCCATCCCTGTGCCTTCGGTTGGGCCGAATGGTTCCTTTTTTACATAGTTGCTAACCTGCTATCTTTGTCGAAAGGTTTTCTTTTTGCATGTTATTGCGGATCTTTGAGAACTGCCGAAGGATCCTTTCTTCCATTTGATCTTCGAAACCTATTGCCTTTATTGGAAACTCTGTCACATGTACGGTAGGTGAACCCTTCGGCGGTGCCAAAGGGTTTCCGGCTATTGTGAACCCTTTGACTTTGTCGAAAGGTTGCCTTTTACTTGGATGTTGCTGTCAGGACACGATTCTTCGTCTTCCGAAAATTCGACATCGACACTCACTTTATCGACTGCCGAGAAATCGAACGACGGAAAACCGAACACTGAGGGTTTTATTTAAGAAAAATTTAGGAAAGAAGAAGAGAAAAAGATAGAAATTAGGGAGGAGAGAAGAAGATAGGAAAATTTAAAAATAGAAAGAAAAAGAGAATAGAGAAAAGGAAAAAAAACAGAAGAAAATAGGACGGGACAGAAAACAACAACAGAACAACAACAGAATCTCACAATTCGCAGCGGAACAACATATAATAGATAAATGAATAATCTTTAAACAAAGAACTATATCAGTTATTAAATCACATTATATTACATTACATCAAATCATCAGAGTGTACCACATCATACAACAACAAACAGTGCAGCGGAAAAAGAAATACTATATAAACTAGTAATACGCCATGCCATCCAGCTTGCCTTCAGCAACTCCTGAATATCCAGAATATCCTGATAAACCTAACTCTTGACTGCCCGTGTGGAAATTGGTGGGCACCCAGAGTTTAGGAAGGAAAACAATAAACTCCGAGTCAGTCATGTGACTGGTGTGAGAACTCAAAACAGTTTATTTAACTTTAAAAATCAAAAAGAGGAATATTTTTAATTCAATTCGCAATGCTTTTAAAAATGAGACTACCATAAGACCTCCCACCACACACACAATGCAAACGCAGACTTGGAGAAGATTTCTCCTTATGATAGTCAAACATGCTTGATACGCATTTAAAAAGAGCATTTGATATTATTATTAGTGCATAGTGTAGGAAAAATTCATTTCGAAAGTAGAATATAAATCTTAGCCAGCATAGGTACCATTATATTATGCCTACTAATAGCTACCATATTAAATGGCAGGTTCTACAACTAATACCGTACAAGTTTCGTATTGTTTCTTTGGATTTCCAACAAATGATCAGGCCAAGGAACTTCCCATTGCCACTGAGAATGCCTCTGGAAAGACATCCCCGAGAACCAAACCGGATCTCTGCCAACACAAGGCCGGGTTACCCCTAACTGGGTAACTACTGACACGAGCACGCCATTCCCCGGTCCTTTAGGACCTTTTCAACCGAGCGCTCGATATCCAATTCACACAATCATAAAGTGTTTTCAACATGAGTAAGTATCTGGGCTCCATACCATGATACCACCCCTTTCCAGAAGGAAATGCACATACCCTAAGGGGAGCTACAGCAACCCCTAATAACCTTGCTGCATCTTTCCTGTTTTGACCATTTCCGGGATGTGAGGCTCGACGAAGTCACGTCCACAAAAACATACTTTATACAAAAGCCATGCTTTGGGTCAACAAATGATCAACACAATGATCACAAGGATAGACGATCAAATAAATGATCCTATCACAAATAATCAACACAATGATCATTTCAGCATCACTCAGTATGTCACATTACCAAATTGGGAATATATCGCTGATAACTTCAACTATATAACCTTTGAGCACGTACGTCTCAAAGAAGGATGTTAAGCAAAGAATAAATTCTCCGCCACCAACAGAAATATATTTGAAAGAAATCGGCTTTATATCTCAACTTGTAATGTCAGGCATACAATCCATACAAGTCTGTTACGGGTTCGAACAAAACCGAAGGCACTTCTTACGAAGCCCTTGCAATACGGGTATTCACAATCCCGATCGAATTTCCCATCACTTAGGAGATCTCTATACCAGGAGCTACCCAGTGCAGAGACAATCGATAGGTCATCCTATCGTTTTCACAAATACTCGGTCTTCAACACCGATCTTCAAATGCAATTCATAACGACGTATCACATATTCGGAATGGGTTATACGACCCCATGGTCCTTTCCCGGTTAACCCGAATAGTGAGCGCTTATTCAAAAATAAGTGTGCATTCAAATTCAATCAATTCACATCAAATACCCATTCAAAGGGAAATATTGATAGTCGGTTATTGAACTATCAATTGATATGCATACATCACCAGATTCCAAATAATTTTCCAAATTATTTATTTTCCAAAATATCTTTACAAGATATATAATTTCAACACTTTAAAAATAAATCAATATTTATTTTTAACTAATTTCACTTTTCACATATAAATTCCATAATGAATTTATATTTCAAAATATCCATGCATATTCGATTTCACTTATCCATTCTCAATTTATCTTCAAAAAGATAAATTCTAAATATTCACTTCATATTGGAAAACATTTCCATACTTATTTATTCATAAGTAATTCACAAATCTTTTTATTTTCAACACTTAGAAAATATTCAATATACTTAAATCGAATTAAGTATATATTTCATTCTTTAAGAAAATCATTCACTTAAACATATTTATTTGGGCCAAAACGAATGTTGCGTAAAACATCGTTACGACAACCCAAAATCACTAGTATAGGGATTCAAAATTAAATAGATATATAAATCCCAATACTATACAAAACATTTCCTTTCGGAAATCATTTACTATAACAACAGTGTTATAGTCCACATTTCCTTTTATTTCTCGAAAACGTCTATTTCAACAATAAATGTTGAAATCTATGGTTTCGAATCTCAACACATTTTAAAACATCGTTAGATCGTTTTAATTCTATTTAAAACATTCACATTCTAAACAATTTCTTTAACGTGTTATTCACTGTTCAAAAACGTGAATAAACTTCGTTAACAAATCTCATCCTTTTATTCATTTTAATTCAAAGGATTATTCACTGTCTAAAAACGTGAATATAACTCTATTTCTAAGTTATAACAATTAACTTATCAAAATAAGTCGTTTGTGAATTTATAAAACAACGTTTATAAATTCCATTTCGATTTATTTATAAAAACTTCCTTTTTATAAATTCCTTTATTAACCTATTCCAGTTTATAACTAAATTATAAACTAAACGTTCACATTATAAGTTAATTACTTATAAAACGATTATTTTACAAAATCGTTCATTTAACTTCCCAAATTATTAATCTTAACTTATAAGATTCATTCATTTATCCAAAACCATTATTCACATAATTTCACCAAATTTATAAATCTACTATTTATAAATTTCATTTATAACCTCCCAGTTTATAATTCTACAAATTTCATTCATTTATGAAATTCATTTTCACTTCATTTAAACATTTATAAAGACTCGTTTTATAAGGTCAATATTTCGATTTATAAATATCTATTTATAAATCTCTTAATATAAATCAATTTATATTATTCTTTTAAAACGTCTTTAAATTCCTTTATAATTTCATCATTCTGATTTATAAAATAATCAAATTTTATAAATTCTAAATTCAAACTTTTATAATAAATTCAAAAATCCAATTTAACCTATTTTATAACATCATTAACCCATATTTCTCAAAATCAGCTTTTAACTATATTTCACAAAAATTATAATTTTTATAACTTTAAAAATTATAACGTTCATTTATTTATAATGGATCAATTCCAAAAAAATATTTTATCTTTTCAAAAATCACTTTAAAAACATTTTAAAATCCCAAAATCTGGGTCCAATGATGCTACACACCAAATAGTCAATCACGACTAACAACGATATCATATATCGATATGATAATCCATCAAATATCAAAATATCTGAAATAAAATAAATACTGTTGAGGAATCCAGTTGGATCCCTCCAACCTATTTTCCTGCATCCAAAAACATTAGCACAATACCAATTTCGCTCCAGTACGAAATTATCGCGGTATATGTTTTTATTAAATATTATCCGCTTAATAACGGCGTAATAGGGTCTCATCCGCTAAACAAAAATGCGGGAAATCAACAACTGCAATATATACATATGCCAATATATATATATTGATATTATATATAATACCAATTTCACTGTTTATGAAATATTCGCGGTATATGTTTTTATTAAATAACATCCGCTTACTAACGGCGCATAATGTCTATTTTAACAATCAATAATTTACAGTCATCATTCAAACATGCATTCAAATATTTTAAATCTAACTATTTAAAATAAAATCGAAATCTATTCGATTGAGTGAGAAATTCTCACCTTGGTTTTAATTTCCGTTTTAGCTTTTATTTCGAATAAAATTAAACGCGCGTTTAATTTTACCCGAAATTCTCACTAACTCCAAACGACTCCAAACCAACTCCATCGCGTAGTGCTCGTCCATACGATTCCAACGCAACTGGATTTGCATTTTTTCGACCTCGTATGAAAAAGATACGAATTTTACAAGATTGAACACGTTTTATATAAACTAATTTCAACACAACTTAATAAATTTTAAACCTAAGCTCCTATTAGCCATCAGATCCCACCACCATCAGATCTCCACCCTAGAACGCAACCCCCCTTCCTCACGTTCTTCTTCTACAGCACAATCACGCAAGAGAACCCATGACATCAATTACTAGGGTTTGAATTTGCTCTCTCCACACTCGACGATATCACGATCAGGAATCTCCATTGCGTAGCTCCTCTCTCCACCTAGGTTCGGCCCCATCCCCAGCAAGCTCGGTCACCCACGTTTCACGCCATTCGAGGCCGAACGGCCTGCCTTCGTGGCTCCATATCTCATCATCCGTAGCTTGAAACTTGATCACCACCGTTGAATGTGGAGATCTTGTTGAGCTTAACAATCTTCTAGTTGACAATCTTTGCTAATTATCAACGGATCTTGAGGAATTGAAGGAGGAAGCAAACCATTTTCTGGCCATAGGTTATAGAAGTGGCGGCCACGATAGAATTAGGGTTTAATAAATTTTTATTTATTTTTGTGAATTCAACTTCTATTTATAGAAAAAGCTAGCGTAAACACTATTCATCCCGGGAATCCCGAACTCCGATTTAGGCGCCATAACCAGCGTACCTAGGGTTTATCCCGCGTTCCGGACACAATGGAACAAGTTTCGGAAGCTAATTCGGAAGTATGTGCGAGTTATGGCTAAAAACGCTCAATTTAAATTAAACCGATTTAAATCGATTTCTAGGCGTTTTAATTTGTACCGGACAAACGGTAAATCCAATTGACTTGAAATTTGAAACCTTACAATAATATCACATTACGGATCCGATGAAACTGGTTTCGTCGAATTCCGAGACTTTTTGAAAAATGGCTATTTTGACTCGCCAAATTTAAATTAAAAAACGATTCGATGCGTTTCGAGCTGCCACGATCAAACGATAACTCCGATTGACACGAAAATTGAAATCCGGTAATAACTAACTATTACGGATCCAATGGAACTGGTTTCGTTCAATTCTGAGACTGTTCAAAAATTGACTATTTTACAGTCGATTATTAAATATCAAAATATTCAATTTTCACACATTAACTTTTAATTCGATTTTAAAAGTTCTAAAATATTTCTATAACTCCAGTATGATTAAATAAAATTATCCAAATCATTTTCTATCATATTTAACTCAATTTTTAATTATTTCCATAATTTAACATATTAAATTATTGATTTAATTATCTAATTAAATCTAATAAATCAAATAAAAATTTATTTGACTTATAAATTCACTTATTAATATTTAAAACTAATTAAATATTCATATTTTAATTTCTAAAAATTCTGGGTCGTTACAGTTGCAGAGGCTGAGCTTTCCTTGAACGTTATTGGAGAATTGCCTTATGTTCTTTGTTGATTTACGAATGGTGCCTTCATCATAGACGCTTCGACACCGTCGGAATGTGTTCAGTGGGTGTTCTAACAAGCCCGCAAGGCTTATTATAATTTGGAAAGGTTGTTATAAGGTTTCTTGTCCTTGTCTTGATTTCTTTGCCTCCTTCGGAGGGCAAAAGCTTCTTAGTTGTTGTGGAATAATACCCTTCGTCTTCTGCGAAAGGTCTTGAGCCGCTTCATATTGTTGACTGCATTCCTTTGACCTCTTCGGAAGGTCTGATCCGTGTTATTTTCCATCTGCCCTTTGTTTGAGATCTCCTGACTCAGCGAAAAGTGAATTTTTGGAATGACACAAAGCATAGATCATGTATATGGTTTTGAAGTGGTTATGGTTTCAAGTCATCATGTATAAGTACACTTCCCCGCTTATCGGGCTTCTCTAAAACTAATCGATAGACTACTAGTTACCTCAACCATGGTTCTTTCAGGAATAAACAGACAATACATAGGGGCGAAGAACTTCTCCTATCCAGATAGATTTACATATCATTTGTCATAGAAGAGCAAGATGAATTTATACGTAGGTTATATCATCACTGAGTGAATAACCATTTCATACAATCCTCGTGTTTATTTTATATATTTTCCAAGTTAACTTGGCCAAATTCAACAATAATGAGAACGATTGTATATGGAAACCAAGTCACATATACTTATCACATTTTCGAACATCTCAACTTCAGTTATCCCTCGGTTAATTGTGAAGCCCGTAGGTTAGGGCACTATTGCTTCTACACCCTACTCTAATCATCATCCTTAACTCTCATAGATAGGACAAGTCTACTTCGTCTTTAGTGCTAAGTACACCATTAAGTACTAGACAAGTGAACACACAAAGCATGATTAATTCACACGTAGCATGATTAAGTCACGTAAATGACTTCTAATCCCATTTTTATTTAATTAATCATTTCTTAATTAAACCTCTTTCATTATTAAAACTCCTTTTCATCTAATAAAAATTCTTTCATGAATCAAAACTTCTAATTGATTAGATTCCTAACTAACTAAACTCCTAATTAACTAAAATCCTAACTATTTAAAACTCCTAATTATTTAAAATCCTAATTAATTAAATTCCTAATTAAATAAAACTTCCTTTATAATTAATAATCCTTTATTAATTAAAATTTTCTTTATCAATTTGTACATATATTTAATTTCTCTTTATAAAAGATGCATGCTTGTATTCTACTATTTCACTATTCATTTATACTCTTTTCAATACTTTAAAAAGTATTCATATACTTATATCAACGGTATAAGTATATTCACAAATTACTTAACAAAATTTACTTGCTTTAAAATGTAATCAAAAAGGTTTAAAACAAATGTTACTCAAACATTTTTACTATAAACCCCTTCTCTCTTTTATATTTTAAACATACACTCTTTCTCTCTTTATTCAAAATGATTTCATACTTGTTATTATCATTAAATTTCCATTAATAAAGATCTAAGTATATTCATAATCATTTAACGGTATTTTTCCACTTTAAAATATAACTCAAGGGTTTAAAAACAAATGTTACTAAAATATTGTTTATTACAAACCCAAAACTCTTCACACTTAATTATTATCTTTAGGACTCTCTTTTAAGTATCTAATTACTTTTATAAAGGTTAAGACAAGTATTACTAAAATATTGTCACAACAAACTCAAAAAATTCCATACTTCAAATAATATCTTTAAAACTTACCTTTTAAAAAGGGAAAGTTTGGCTAACATCCTTGTTAAAGTTTAAATTGTACAAAACATCCTTCACAAAAAAAGTTGTCAGTGAAATTCATGTTTTTGAATTTATGTATTTCATTTCCAAAAATACCCTTACGCTGCTTGAATACAAAACCCAAAACCCTCAAAATTCATACATCGAAATTTGTTGAAGCATACAATTAAATTCCTGACATAAAAATTTCTAAGCAAACGAATATTAAACAAAGAAGATGATATCAAAACGACAGGAAAAGAAAAGCGAATTGAAGAAGACAGAATCAACTAAAATGGCAAAATCGAAGGTAATCGCCTACTTTCTTCTTAAAATAGATTTTTTTCATTCATGATCAATCGATTTGTTTTAAGGATTCATTGATAGCTCATTTCACGTTATTCGCAATATACATGATATTATCTACAAAATTAAATATGTAAGCACGAATTTGCAAGATTGCAAGATAATACCAAAAAAATTAAGGATAATTGCAAATATTCTGTAATTAAACAGAATAACAGAAGAAGTTCCAATAACTAGCTGAAAATTCATGTATGCAAGCAAGAACGTGCAAACTACAATAAAGTTCCAAAAAAATAAATATGAAAAATTGTAGATTAATCTACAATTAATCAAAATGATTGAAGAAACCACATCAATTGTACACAAAATAGAATGCACATTAGTAGTTATCTAGAAACTTACACACATTTCATAAAATATAAATAATTGCAGTATAATCTGTAATTAATCAAAATAATTGAAGAAAGAACAGAAATTAGATGGAAATTGAATGCATCCAAGTAATTATATGAAAAATTGAAAACATATTTCCAAAAATTAATAATAATTGTTGTATAGTCTGCAAATAATAAAATAAATTGAAGAAATGAAGCCAACTATATTGAAAATTAATGCATATAAGCATTTATCTGAAAAATGGCAACATATTTCCTAAAAACTACAAATAATTGCAGAGTAGTCTGCAATTAATCAAAATAACTGAGAAAATAACCACAATTATGTAAAATATTGGATGCAAACAATTAAATAGTGAAAATTAATTTTATGTTACCGCACAATTATTTATAGTAATTGCATATTTATAACATTTATTCACTAAATATCAATTTATAGATATACTTGCAGACATATCTGCAATAATCTTTGATACTTGTAGACTTCTCTGCATATACAAGATATATTTCAGCAATTTATAGAAATACTTGTAGACATTTCTGCAATAATCTTTGATACTTGCAGACATATCTGCAAATTTAATATATTTCAAATATAACTACAATTTGTAGAAATATTTGCAAACATATGTACAATAATCTTTGATACTTACAAACACATCTGCATATATAATAATTGCAATAGTGTTTGTTTGCAAGTACTTATTAAGCAGTTATTGGGAATAATTGCATCTATCTCTGCAATTATGCTGATTAATGCTTATTTATCAGCCACAGTTTAAAAAAACTAATGAAATAATTCAAAAAAGCGCATAAATGCATGCAATTATTCACAATATAAGATATATTTCAGATATAACTGCAATTCATAGAAATATTTGCAAATATATCCGCAACAAAAATGGTAATATTGCATATTTATCAGCCACGTTTCAAAAAAAAATACAACAATTCAAAAAAGTGCAGAAATACAAGCACTTATTCACAATATAAGATATATTTCAGATATAACTGCAATTTATAGAAATATATGCAGATTATCACGTCCAACCATCAGAAGCACTAAAACACCAATATTGCTAGCATCACTGTAAATTAAAATAACAAACATCAGTATAACTACAAAATTATAAAGAATGCATACCATTACAACTAGAAAATAGATTAGTTGCTGATAATAATTATTAAAAAATTGTCTGCAAAAATATGAGAATTTCACTTTTAAAACAATATAATTATTAAGATCAATCTTTAACCTATAAAAACCATAAAAATCATAAATAACTAACGAAAGACAAGTTTGTATGTTATACAATAATTGCACACAAGTCTTCAGTTATATACAAAGAATTGTAGACATGTCTGCAATTATTCACAATTCTTGTAGACAAGTCTGCAATTGTTTACAACATTTGCAGATAAACTGCTTTTATTTACAATTATAACTAGCATAATTCAATTGAAACTTCAACAACTAGAATCGAACTTTGTCATATGAACACCGCTTAAATTCTACAATCATTTACAATAACTAATAAAAAAAAGAAACACAATTAATTAGAAAGAAAAACCGTTGATTTGAAAGTAGATCTCATCTTTACTTAGAAGATGATGAAGCCAAAAAAATCGAAAATAAGATTTCAGAAAGTATATCGATAAATGGAAATGAAGATTTCAAATCTTGGCTGCAATCCCAAAACCGCGACAAATAAACGAGGTTATTTTTGGAAAAGAATTAAGCTGAAACAAAAATAGGGACCAGATTTATAAAGTTTCAAACGAAAGAAGTTTTTGTGTATTATGTTTGGTTTTAGGGATGTGAGACCAATTTTCACTAAAAATTAATGCTACTTAAACATTGTTTACTACAACACAAAATTATTCACTTATAATTACCTCAAAATATTCCTTGTTTAAGCCCTACTTATAGTCTACATTATTATCCTAATTATGTTTCTAATTATATTAGTAACTATAGTCCTAATATATTCCTAATTATATTTACTTATATTTGCACTAATCTAACAAGTTAATGCGTTTTTACTTAACTTTACAAAACCATTTATTTTAACTTAAGTATTATAATTCAAATCTTCCTTATTTCTTCATAAAATATTAAACTAATTATTTTGCATTTTGTCCTTAAAAGTAATTATTTCAGTTGTGTGTCCTAGAAACTAATTGCACTTGGTAAAGAGGCCCTTGAGGTTAATTTCCACTTTCTAAAAAACTATATATTCAAAAATATTTTCAAAATACATATATTATGGTTTAAAAAATTTATATTATATATCAGTTAAAAATACTAATTTTATAATTTATTTAAAAAGCATGTTTATCTTAAAACCATTTACTTTAAACATTCATGATTAATTATTAAAAATATATTTAAATGTTGATATTTTTCCAGTAATATGTAAACTTATAGTACTTATTAAAGATGCAAAGAAGCCCCCAATGATGTCTTTCAAAATTGACTTTAAAAATCGTCGAACACAAGGCATTTTCAAAGTGCATCCGTAGCAAACTTTTTGCTTCTAACTTTCACAATTTCAATAACTTTCCAAACCAATTCCTTATTGACCTACATTAAAATACGTGTAGAGAACAACCAAAGCATATCATATCGCAGTATATTCCCAACCATGACACACAATCTAAACAAACATTTAAACATCAAGTCAAGGCCACATCACATGTTATAGAAGGTAATAAAAGTGATGTTTTTTTTTTTTTTGAAAAGCAAAGAGCAATAAGCTCATTTTATTGACTTAATCAAATTACAACACACACCAACAAAACACAAAATTACAAGCAATTGCAGTACATTTTTGACAACAGACTAAACTAAAAATAATCACAATACAAAAACACTTTACTGAAAAGAAAAATTGACAACTAACTGTTACTACAAATGAACCATAATACAGTCATCAACATATCATCATGCTTTCTTCTAACCAATCATCCACTCCAAGCCATGATAACAGAATTATCATACTTCACTTGCAAATTCAGGCATCATGCTATTAAAAATCCAAGCATCAAACAAGCAGTAGTTGCACTTTAGTTACAAACAGATTGCAAATCTCTAAGAATGCTACCATGAATGGAATTATAGAGTTGAGAGGAGTTTTTAACATCAATACCAAACACTCTATTGTTCCTTTCTGTCCACACAGCATACACCAATTTCTTAAGCAACTTTAGGAGTAGATTAGTCATTCTAGTCTTCCATCTCGTAGCCTTAAACACATTGAACCACTCAATAGCACTGACTTGTGATGGTTTATAGAAACCACCATTTGATAGAAGTCTAAACCAAATCTGATATACAAATGTACATTGAAAGAACAAATGAGTATTTGTTTCTTGTTCTGATCTACAAAGAACACAAATATCATCTGATATTAAACCCAATCTACATAGTTTATCCTTAGTATTCAGAGCATTTGCCATCACCTTCCATAAAAGTAGATTTTCTTTAGCACTTCCACCAGTATTCCAGATTCTTGAATGCCAAGGAAAATACAAACTGTTACCACAGAGAGATTTGTACACAAGTTTAATTGAATGTTGCTTTCCTTTATCAGACCAAATCAGAACATTTCCATTATTAATGATGGAATTATTTGAAATAATATTCCAAAGTTTCCTGAGTTGAACAGAACTAGAATAAGGAAGAACAATTGTATCACCCTGAATAAAATCATCAACTATAGCTGAATCAGGTATACCAGAGTTGCATCTGAGATTATAGTCCACAACAGAACTTAATATCAGACCTTTACTAGCCCAAGGAGAATGCCAGAAAGAAAGACCTTTAATTAAAGAATAATTACATTGCAACAGTGGTATGAATGTCTGCCTAAGCTTAAGAATGCTTCTCCAACTCCAGCTGCAGTTCTGAGGAATATGCATTGTCCAAAAATTCTTTTTACCAATTAAATTTTGATTTACCCATTGTGACCATAAATTGCCATCAGATTGAAAGATTTTATTGAAGTATACTGACATTGCTGCCTTATTCCAAAGAAATATATTTGTTATACCAAGACCACCATATTTTTTTGGATCAAACAGCTTTAAAAAAGAAATTGGGATGAGTTTCCTTGAGAAAGGATCACCATGCCAAAGAAATTTATTGAGAGCACCAGATATCATGTTGATCACCTTGACAGGAAGTATATAATGCCTTGTCCAATAATTAGTCATAGCAACAGCAATAGATTGAACAATTGTAAGCCTACCAGCTTGGGAAAGCTTATCAATAGGCCAAATTCTAAGTCTTTCAATTATCTTTTCAAAAAGAGGTAAGCAATTATGTTTAGTGATTCTGGAACTCAAGATAGGTAAACCCAGATAACAAGAATTCTTAGGCAATTCTTGTAAGCCAGAGAATTCAATGATTTCTTTCCTTTGAATTGTATTTAGACCAGCAACCAAGATATTAGATTTCTGAAAATTTATTCTCAATCCAGTAATAGAATAGAAAAATTCCAGAGATGATGTGATACTTTGAATATTGATGGAAGTGGGCTTAGTGAAGATAATAAGGTCATCAGCAAACAAAAGATGAGTGATAATAGGATTTTTACATTTGGGATGAAGCTGCAACTTTTTTTTATCAACAAGATCCTTCAGAATGGAATTCAAAAGCTCCATAACAATAATGAACAAATAAGCAGAAATTGGGTCACCTTGTCTTACACCTTGTTTGCCCTTAAAATAACCATACAAACCACCTTCTCTAGAAATAGAAAACCTTGGTGAAGAAATACATGTGTAGATCCAGGCTAAGAAAGGTTTTGGAAAGTTCATTCTAGACATTATAGCTAAAATAGATGGCCATGCAATAGAGTCAAATGCTTTTTTAATATCAAGTTTAAGCATACACCTTGGAGAAATATTAGCTCTCTCATAACCATACAACAATTCTTGTGTCAAGAGAACATTATCACTTATTGATCTACCAGGAATATAAGCTGCTTGATTATTTGAAATGATAGAAGGTAAAACTGTTTGCAATCTATTTGTCAAAATTTTTGAAATAATTTTGTAAATAATATTGCAACAAGAAATTGGTCTAAAATCAGCAACTGAAGATGGATTTTTAATTTTAGGAATCAAAGAGATTGCTGTTGCAGCAAGACAATCAGGGAGTTTATTATGAAGGAAAAAATATTGGATGGCCTTAACAACATCTGATCCAATTATTTTCCAACTCTTCTGAACATAATGAGCATTAAATCCATCCGGTCCACCACAACTATTACTGTCTAAACTGAAAACTGCAGATTCAATTTCATTCTCAGAAATGGCATTAATTAACTCATTTGATTGATTGGTAGTAATGGTAGGGAGGTTGATGTTAAAAAGAGACTTTATATCAGGAGTGAATAAATTGGAAGGTGCTAAAATAGATTTAAAATACCGCACAAAAGCCTCATTTATCCCATCAAAGGTATTAACCATGTTACCAAGCATATCCTTGATCTTAAAGATATATTCATGATTCCTCTTGACCTTTAGAAAATTATGGTAGTACTTAGTATTCCTATCAGCCTCTCTTTCCATTCTCAAATGAATCTTTTGCTTGAGTGAAGAAACTTCCTTTTGAATAGTTTGTTCCAAGGAATTTTTTAATTTTAGTTCAGAAAGAATTAATGATGTATCAAAGGGCCTATCATTGAGCATAGCTTGAATAATATGAAGCTCATTTCTAATCTGAGTGGATAGCAAAGAAGCCTTACCAAAGTTGATAGCAGACCACTTCTTAAGATGAAATTTAAGTGCCTTCATTTTGAAAATAATATTGGTAAGAGGATCACTTCCATATTGCATATTCCACACCACTTCTATTACAATTAGACCAAGTAAAATCATGACCAAAATGCTTAGCAGAGAAAAGGTTAGATTGAATTAGAGCACTATTCAAAGGAGAAATATCTTTAAGAGTTAAAGGACAGCCCCCACTTTTCTGATTACTTTCATACATGCAATTAAAGTCACCACCAATTATCCAAGGAATAGAAGTTGATTTTAGCGATGGAAGGAAATCAAGAAAGACCTGCCTAAGAGATAAGGAATTATGAGCATAGACAGTTGTAAGATGAAAAGAAGCATTAGATGGCAAATGCAAACAAAGATAGTGAATGAATTGATCAGATGCATTTAACCTAGAAAGTTTGAAAAAGTTAGGATTCCAAATAGTAAGCAATCTTCCATAATTAGCTTGAAGAAAATTATCATCATACAACCAGGTTGGAGCAATCACATTCTTAGCTTTGATAGTAGCTTGTATATCAAGTTTAGTTTCAGATATACACATTAAATGAATGTTTTCCTCAAAAATAAGATTCTTAATCTCAACTTGCTTAGCTAATAAATTAGCCCCTCTAATATTCCAAAAAGCAATATTCATCATTTAATAGGAAGTGGTGGTAACAAAGGTGATGGATTTTTCCTAGTATGTCTATGATGATTATTATTTTTTGATGATGATAAAGGTAAAACTTCATGAGGCTTAAAATTTTTACCATTATTGAGATCAACAGAATTTACAACTATTTTATTACCAGACTTTGTAGTATCTTCAGAAAGCTCATCAGAAACAGATGGAGGAGGTAATTCAATATGATTTGGTGGGGACAGATGCAAATAAGGGGAAGTAAAATTAGAAATGGGTGATTTTGTGCTAAATTGAGAGGAACAAAAAGTAGAAGTAGATGCAATTGAATTGGGAAGAGTAGAAGAAGCTACAAAAGATGTTGATGAAGATGAAAAATTTCCAGAAACTAAACATGATGTTGAGGGAACAGAAACAATATCAGATGAAGTATGATTAATATGTGAAAGAACATTAGGACCAGAATCAACAGAGTTAATGATAAGAGTGTGAACTTCATTGATACTATCATTATGGGTTGCAAGAGAGGAGTCATTTAAGACTGCAAAGGAATTTTGATTTTCAGGGATACTTGAACTATTACCATGATGTACAACAGCTCCAATTTCCTTTGCTACATCTAACTCATTGATAGAATTAACATTAGAAATAATATTCTCCTTTAACACCGATTGCTTCTGTTTCCAAACCCCTTTGCTTCTTTTATTAATAATTCTCCAATTATGATTAATTGCACTATCATCCCTATTGCCACCTTTATTAATATTTACATTCACTCCTACCACCTGATTTATTTTTCCAACAGTTTCACCAGTATCACCCACCACACATTGCTTATTCACAAATTCACAGGAAATAGTATTATGACCAAAAATTTTACAGTGAGTACAGATGCTAGGTTTCCAGTCATAAGACAGTTGAACATCTGGACAATTACTTCCCAATTGAGGAACATGAATAGAGTCAGGTAAATCACAATCAGGAGAAATCTCAACTAATGCTTTAGCATACTTGAATCTTTGTAATTTCTCTGTACTACTATCAAAACAAATCAATCTACCAATATGACAAGCAAGCCAATTTATACCAACTAAAGTCCATAGTATGGTGGGTATCTTATGAAAATGAATCCAAATAGGAACTTTCTTAATCTGAGCTTGCGATAAACCAAATGATGGATCCCATTTTGTAATTATGAACATTCTACCTCTAATGAATAAAGGATCCGAATCAAGAACAAGATCCCTATCCTCCTGATTAGAAAACTTGAAATAGAAATTAAAACCATCCGATTTAAAATCTACTTCACCTTTGAGTTTCCAGTATCTCTTCAAGAAATTAACAACGGTTAAAAATGAGAGAGTACCATCCAAAAAGAACCCCACAAGATGATCATTCCAATACTTAATACCTTCATCCCTAACAAGATCTGGAAGCTCAGTGGGTGGCTTGTCACGAGGAATATCAAAGTGAATCGGATTATAAGATCCAGCATTCTTAGGAAGGGATTTGAAAAGTGAAGACCAATTCGATTTCAAAGAACCAGAAGCAATGGGAATAGAGGAAGTAGAAGATATGGGATTGACAGATTTGATAACAGTAGAAGAGGAAGAAACATAAGATGAGAAGGTAGAGGAGGAATCAGAGGAATGAGAAGATGAAAGAGGAGGAAAAGAGGCGGAATCAAGAGAGAATGAGGAAGAAGAACAATCAGGCGCCATTAAAATTTCTAATAAAATATTAATAAAAGTGATGTTATACAACATAAAGATGTCATTTGCTTCCAAAAGAGAGGGGGTTCAAAGTTATAACTTTAATTAGTTAACATCACTTTAACTTTATATTAATACACACATACACACATGCACACAAAATATTTTCATATAAAATGGTCTGATAACTCACCCAAGCCGAAGCCAAACCAAGACATGGATAATGTTGCTATGAGTGCAACATCGAAGATGGCATCCCGATTGGACCTTGTATGCTAGGGATATGAATTAAATATGAATCGAGATTAATTTAGACAATTAATTGATATAATCATTTAAATTAACTAATAAACTTTCTTCCCCAATTAACTAATAAACTTTCTTCCCCGATTTAGATAATGAAAAGCACTAATGCACAGTAATTAATAGAGTAATACATATCTATCAGTAATTCCCTAATATTACAATCAACAGCCTCAACATCACATAACAAATGTAATATAACAAACTAAAGCAAAACAAAAGAAGAATGAAAAATATATGAATAATCTCACCGTAATGTAGGATAATGGTGCATGATCTCGATCTCTAACTTCCCGTCTGAAAAACAAAGTACCGGGTATTGTTTTTAAAGGAGAGAAAATTGTGGAAGCCATTTTACTTTAAAACTTGAGAGTGATACTTCAAGAAAATAATGATGAGAAAAAAGATCAAGATCCAAAGTACTAAGTGTGGCACTTCTAGAGGACTATAAAATGGAGTTACCATAGAGTTCACTGAATCTCCATAAGCATTTCAGGTATGTGCAGACTGACAGAGATAAATATGTATCAAAGATAACATTATTATCCATATGTGTTCCTCATAATATCCAACTGGGAATTTATTTATTAACATTCATGAATGTTGTTAACCAAATTATTGCCCACAATAATGAGAAAAATCAACTTATGTTGACCCCCTAATTAACATATTGGAAAGATAAATGCACTTAATTTGGTGATACAAATTGAAATATTTTGCCACTCATTAAACAATATAATAGAATAGGCCAATACAGTAATTTATATAAATCTATGATAACCATACATACAGATTTATTTGGAATGTTGTTATACACATCACCTTTTCTCTTAGTAAAGTCTAAACCCATCTCTACTACTAATAAAGAAAATTCGTTGAATTAATTTACTCGGCGTGTTTTTGAATTTTCGAAAATGCCCTTACTTTCCGTTTACAATAATATAAACAGCCCGTGTGCGAAGCATGGGCCAATTCTAGTATTAAAAATAAAAATTAATCAATATATACACCATAAAATCCCACATTCATAGGTAATGGATCCTGACTGAAATAAGACACTTGAGTGAAATAAACCCGAGCGGAAAATAAAGAAGTTAAATCTCAAAATCTTAAACCATAAATTAATTTTCATTACCACTTCATCACCCTTTAAATAACTAGGGGAATAATCATGATTGCAAAGAAGGCTTGCACTCACCCCCAAAATTGGCTTGGTGCTCGCAGTTGGTCTACTCCACCAAGTTAAGGACCAGCACAGTATGAATGATTGTTTCTCTTTAATGATAATAAAAGATGCAAAAGTTGATGTTGAGTTTCGGCATTTCCGCGTACCATACGCGTTCGCTTCACCGTGTCTATCGGAGGAAACGGTTGAAGTCTCTCATGCCAGCGTCCCGATTGAACATCCCTTCATCGCCTCTATCGAGCATATAATCTGGTCTTGGCAACACATTGTAACAAAAGGAATCCCTAATGTTAAGTGCCACCAATTTCATATATATACCACGATTATTCTGAATAGTCCGCAATGTCGGACTTTTAGTCCGTTCAATCCACGCACCCACTCCATTTAAAATGCGAGCCACACCTAACAATCTCTACCTTGGCGAGCATTGCTCAAGTCACATTGGAGTTATACCGATATCTCCATCTTGACGAGTGTCTATGCTCAAGCCCCTTAGGAGCCATGCTTCGGTCGTGCTGCATCATACCGGTCCCATCGAACCATGGAGCTCTGATACCATGTTAGAGAACCACATATTATCACAAAACCAATTGGTTAATGTGATGGAAAGTCTCTTAGTATTTATGCAGAATACATATTGTAAATTCCCCGATGTGGGACTAATCATGTTGAGATTAGTCCCACATCGGACAATTTACAATATGAATTCTGCATAAATACTAGGAGACCTCCCTTCACATTACCAATTGGTTTTGTGATAATATGTGGTTCTCTATCATGGTATCAAAGCGGGTTTAATTGTGTCACACGTCACCCTCAATGAGTGTCCACGTGTTTGGCTGAGATGCGCCACACGTGCGGGGGCGTGTTGAGATTAGTCCCACATCGGAAAATTTACAATTTGAATTCTGCATAAATACTAGGAGACCTCCCTTCACATTACCAATTGGTTTTGTGATAATATGTGGTTCTCTAACATGGTATCGGAGGGGGTTTAATTGTGTCACACGTCAGCCTCAATGAATGTCTACGTATTTGGCTGATGATGCGCCACACGTGCGTTGGTGTTTTAAGATTAGTCCCACATCGGGAAATTTACAATATGAATTATGCATAAATACTAAGAGACCTCCCTTCACATCACCAATTGGTTTTGTGATACTATGAGGTTCTCTAACATGGTATCGGAGCAGGTTTAATTGTGTCACACGTCACCCTCAATGAATGTCCACGTGTTTGGATGATCATACCCAACACGTGTGGGGGCGTGTTGAGATTAGTCACACATCAGGGAATTTACAATATGAATTCTGCATAAACACTGAGAGACTTTCCATCACATTAACCAATTGGTTTTGTGATAATATGTGGTTCTCTAACAGTTGATATGATTGGGGGTGTAGCTCATATGGTAGAGAGCTTGCTTTTGCATGCGATAGACACGGGATTTGACTCCCCACAACTTCACTTTTCAATAACATTTTGTCCAAAAAAATAAATACATTTTGCACAGCTTATTATTTTAACAAATATTTGTCTAAACTAACATACTTGCTCCATTTCAGATCAACCAACCGCACAAGCTTTATTTTCCAAATACCTTCTCAACAATATCCATTAAAATTATTAACGTTGATGAACATTGTTGATCTAATTATTTCTCACAATCACCAAATACTTTCTCTACAAAATCTATGAAAAACTATTAACATTGATGAACATTGTTGATCTAATTATTTCTTACAATCACAAGAAAATGAAGCTTACGCCAACCCTCTCATCATCCTGTTGGAAAAATAAACATGCTTAATTCGAATGAAATTGATGGTAATATTCCATCATTATTAAACAATATATTATGCAGTAATTAATGATAACTGTAGGGACTAATTTATTGTTAGTGATATTTAATATCTCAAATTCTAATGAAGCTTTTACCGCATGGATCAGTCAAAGATAAATCTTTATAGCTACCTCTATAGGATTGCCAAAGTAGTCAATTACAAATAGCGTAAGACTTGCGTTATGCGCTATTTTGCATTATGTGCTATAGCATGCGTTATCTTGTTCAAAATATTAGATTTTACATATTATTTTTTCATATACAACAAAACATATAAAAATGAAATTTAATTGCTCACTACTCAACAAAATTAAATGCTAATTCTATTATCAACTAATAATATGATAATAAGAATCAATATTAAGTGCTCAGCTAAATCTTTTTAAACTGTTGGACAACTTCATAGGTAACTAATTCAGAGTCAAATATTATATTTTCACTATTTTGTGATTTTATTCTATGTTCACAGAGTTGATATTATATATTTGCACAGAGCTGTGCAGTTAATGCGCTCGGTAGATTCAAAGCGGTGGAGGTGCAAAAAGTCATAGCGGGGATACATCGAGGATATAGCGGATAGCCCTAAAATAACATATAAAACTCGCACTTAATGTTTTTACAAATATATAAATGGTAACTAAATGAAAAATTATCATTCAATTGAATTAGAAATAACACATAAATAATTTTAAATAAAAACATGTGCGAATATGCTTTAAATAAATGAAAAACTGTTATATAACATAATTGAATTTAGTAGAATATTAGAGTATTTTCATTTCTGGAAATATATTAAAAATTAAATCAAATAAATTAGTTTCATAATTTTATAATGTATAAATACAAATTTTCAATTCATTTTATTAAAAAAGATATAGTGGGAATAGCGGAATATTGCCAAAATAACGGAAATAGCGAGGATTAAAGCGGAAAGGCAATATTCTGGTGCTATATGGAAAAATCGTAGCGGTAGAAATCCGCTATGTGATATAGCGGGGCATTAACTACACAGGCATTGAGTTTGATATTCTATTTTCACTATTCGAGTTCTATATTATATTTGCACAGAGGTTGATATTCTATTTTCAATATTCAGAGTTCTATATTATATTTGCATTGTAACAACCCAGAATTTTGAACAATTTAAAAATGAAAATATTTAATTAAATTTAAATATTCGAATGATGGTTGACTTGAATTTCAAATTTTCAGAATAAATTGGCGATTAAATTTTAGAATTTAATCTATACAAAGTTGAATAAAATTTGAATTTGACTTTGGAGTTGAAATTGAATATTTAATTTGTAATTGAAATTCAAACTAATGACTTAGAAAAAAATAGTTTGGATTTACGAATTATTTTTATGTAAATTTATAAATTTAAGGTTGATATTTGAACTGCAAAACGTTTATATGTTTATTAAAGAAAATAATTTACAAAACAAATTGAATTTAAATTGAAAAGAAAAAATAAATAAAAATAAAAATATAATAATATATATAATATATGTATACACTGCCTTACCCTATCAGCCAAATTCACGCCTTTCATCACGCCTTCAACTACGCTAAAAACAAGTTCTTCCTTTTCTCTTTTATACCCTACCCCTTTACCCCAATTCATTCGAAACCCCATTCCTCTTCAAATCTTCAGAAATCAAACCGAAGAAAAAATGGCGTCTCTCGTCTGTTCGATTCCGTGCTTCAACAATTAGGGCTTCAGCTTCATCTTCGTTCGCCGTTCCTCTTCGTCATTCAAATTAGGGCTTCGGCTTCAAATTTCGCGGCCGCTTCTTCTTTGCGTCGATCATTCGTCTTGGCTTCGGTGAAAGGTGAGAAATTTTATTTCTCACATCTAAATTCAACTTCATATTTATATGATTTTTGATTTTCACGGCTCTGAAATTTGTTGAATCTTTGTTGACTTCGGTCCTTTTGATTTGTTAAAATTAGTTTGTTGTGATGACGATTTCTTTGGTTCATTCGTTCGAATTTCTGGAAATTGAACTTGTGTTGGCTTCGGCCTCCTTTTGATTTTGTTTTGACGATTTCTATTGTGACTTCGGCATACCTTAATTTGAACTGCAATTATCTTGGTTCAAAACTGATAATTTCTCATGGTCATTGTTCTTTTTTTTTACTTGTAACTAAGTTGCCTTAGTTTGGGTACACGTGCCTATTTCACTTTTTAGAGATAGTTTGATTCAAGTGCATTTTATGTTGGCGTCACTCTGTTTCACTGTCATGTTTGCACCCCTTTCTGTTGCACTTGTTGTTCATGGTGTCTTGTTCACCATGTTGCATCGTTCACTGATGCACTTGCCCATTTCCACTGCTTCATCATGTTGTATTCATCCCTGTACTTGTAGTTGTGTAGTTCTTCTGGCTTCACATGTGCACAGAGTTGTAGCTATCATTAACACTTCCATGTATTCACTGTTTGTTCACTATAAGCTCGAGTTTTCTTTGCTTTGACTCGGGTAAAATTTTGTAAGGCTTGGGTAGATTTTATTTACAGGATTTTTTAAACCTGCAAATGTTTTGAAAAAAAATATATAAAATAAAATGAAAGTGTCGAGACAAATTTAAATGCTAAGTTGTATTCTCCTGACCTGTTGCACTATTTTCGGTTGCTGTTGTATGTAGTAACCCAGTTTTTTTGTTTGCATTGACCTGGTGAAGTTTTACACTTGTGACCTCACTTGCAGTTCACTGAACTGATTGTATCACTTATTCGTATATTGTGTTGTGGTGCCATGAACTCTGGTGCCCTCACCCTCGTTCTATTTTGAAATTGTGCCACGGCTTGTGCTTTGGTGTTTCAGCTGTGTTGGACATGTTGAGTATTTAAATTTTGGCATGTTGAGTTTTGGAAGTTTGACATGTACATGCCTGTACCTATTTCCAGTAGCCTAACCTTTCATGCATATATAAACAAGTACTTGCATGTATATGTTAATAACTTTGTACCAACTTCTATTTGTATTTTGGTTTTGAATAAGAACAGAGTATACATACCTGATACATGTATTTTTTTTCATAGATTAAATTGCTTGGCTAAATTATACAAAACATAGTGAGTAATTGTTAAGCTTCTTGCCCTTGACCTGTAACTTAAATATCATGATGGCACTTCATGTTGTATCTGTTATGTGTAGTAATATTGAACTGCTGCATGTTTCACTGTTTGTTAAACATGACATTCTCACTTTCACTTAGTCACTGCCTATTTCAAATTGCATATTGATGTTCATTGACATCTGTTTTGCTTCGAACTCAAATCCATTGTGCATTATTGTTATACTCGAACCTTATGTATGATGTCCATTGCACTGAGCATTGCTTCAGATTTAAAGTACCTGACCATGTTGATTTCCTTTGGGGTCTGGTGCCTTCATTTTTGTTGTATTCTTCCATTTGACAACTGTTGTTTCACTTGAGTGTACATGCAGCTTGGAGTCAGTTTCCTTGTAGTGCTTACATTCTTGAAACTATTTGGATTTCTGGAATTACTTGAGTTTCATTGTGCAGTGATATTTTGAATTTTGGTCGAGGCCGTTTGTACTTGCGTTGAATCTGATTTTGATTTGACCTTGTGCACTCGAGTTGGCGAGGCAGTGCACATGTATGTATGTGTGTACTGCAGCCACACCGTCTTGATTTTATTGGTATTTATTTTGCTTTGATGCTGTTTCGATTTGTTGAAGTTTGCATTGAGTCAGATAAATGATTCATATGCATTGATGTTGACTTTTGCCACTTATGAAACCGTTGTTTCACTATGTTGTTCTGCACTTGTATTCATGCCGCAGTGACTTTTGCACCTGTTGCACTTGCTTGACCAGTTTCATTCATCCTTGTTTATTTTTGTTGCCTTCTGCATATACTCTCTGATTTTGAACTGCCTGGCCTACCTGCCCGTGCAGTTGCATTCTGGTCATGATAGCATTATGCATTCTCTGTTGCATACATGTTGGTTTCGTACAAAATGCCATTCCGGCTGTTGCAGTCCCATTTTTGCATTGAGGTTCCAATTAGTGATGGTTCCTGTAAGGTCGTAGTTGCATGGGTTTTGGTATTGCAGCTGTGTTGAGTCACTGACTTGACCTCTGTAACTTTGATTTCTGATAGTATTCTATCTTGAGATGATTTCACAAGTTGTTGTGGCGAGGCAGCGCACGCAAGCGTGCACTGTAGCCACGTAGTATCGACATTTTGAATCGATATTTGAACCTTCATTGATTTTGGTTCGTTGACCTTTTGCATATTTCATCACGATAGTGGCAAGGCAGTGCACGCAAGCGTGAACTGCAGCCACACGGTTTGATTTTTATTGATATACTATTTTGTTTTGATTTATGATCTTTTGCATATCTCATTACGGTAGTGGCGAGGCAGTGCACGCAAGCGTGAACTGCAGCCACACGAAGTTAACATTTTAAAAATGTGGCGAGGCCGTATACGCGTGTGTGCACTGCAGCCCTACCAAATCTAATGTTTTAAATGATGTTTTCATTTTGATGAAAATTGTTTTATGTTGACAATTCAATATATTTTGAATCACATTTTGATGATTTTGTTGTTAATTGCCGTTTAGGCAATTCTGATTTTTTTTCTAAATTATCTTCAGCAATAATCCTTTCATCTATCCTCATTGATAATTTGAATCTACTGATTTGTTGTTCAACACTGATAAGTGTTGTATTTACCGTTATCCGATTTTTTGTTAAAGGATCGGATAGGTGAATTTATCTTTGACTGTCGTCTAATTGCTATTTAATTATTACTGCCTCTATGCACTAATAACTGAGTTTGAATTAGACTGACCTGTGTATTATTTTCTTTTGAATGTAATACTCGGGTCAGACCGAGTAATTTTACAGCTTGAAGATTTTCAGGCCGCGAAGTTAGAGAGAGTTGGGGAAATCGCTTAACTTTAGCTTTTCGAAGAATTTTTGTACTTAAAAGAAATATTCCGCTGTATAAATATAATGCATTGTACAAACTCTGATATATGTATAAAAAAATTCATTTATGTAAAATATTATGATTATTCTGTGATTCTGTGGCTGTTTCTGTTTAAACTCTATAAACTGAATAACAATCCATCATTTTGAACGTTTCAAGTTGGTTTAATTACCGACTGGGGGCGGTCAGAGCGGCGGGTCGTTACAAAAGTGGTATCAGAGCTTTGGTTTATACAAAGCTCAGTTTATGATGTTTAATATGAATAGTTACTAGAACCACTTTAAAGAAAAATGTTTTCAAATCTAAAGAAGTATAAAATTGTTTTCTTTGAAAAATAAAAAGGTATTTTGAAAATTCAAATCTTTTTCGAAAATTCCCCTCTCTAAATTTAGGATTGCGATAGTTTCTCATTCGAAAATCCATTATCGAATTATTGAGACTTATGAAAAATAAAATATAAGTGAAGTGAATTAATGAATTGGTTTGAATCAAACATTGTGAATATCTCCAAAATAATAATTGTGAAATAAAATGATATTTCAGTTTAGTTATAGCCAAGAGGATAATTAAACTATAACTTGGGAATTTGATTCTGAATTCTTTTGAAAATTGATTTCAAATTGTTTTGAAGAATGATTTAGTAAATAAATGGATTATAAGTATTTAACTTATAAATGAACTTTTGGTATATAATTGAGTTATATAAATTGAGTTGAATTAATAAAGAAGATTTATAAATCGAAGTTTATAAATAGAAATGGAATTTGTAAAGATTATTTATAAATTCGAAACCAATTGAATTTGATAAATGAAACATAGAAATTATTTATTAAGGAGATATATTCGTGATTTTGGACAGCGAATTATCCTTTATATTAGATATTGTGATAGTAAATATTGTTTGGGAATTTTATCCACGATTTTGGACAGTGGATAATCCTTTAAATAAAAGTGTAGAAACACTGAATTGATTTAAATAAGTATATTCACGATTTTGGACAGTGAATATATTATTGAATAAAACGGATATGTTTTAGGGAAGTGATATTATGAAATGAGGTTAATGTGGAAATATAAATTTAATGGAACTAAGTTGATGAATGACTTACTAAAGAACTAGTTGATTATTTTTGAAATAGAAAGCAAATGCAAAGTTCAAATGAGATTTAGATTTCAAATTTGAAGTTTTCAACATGATAATCCATTATAGGTTTAATAAATTCAGTAATGAATTTGAATTTAAACGTGCGGAAAATTAAATTAAGTGAAAAACTTAATATTGAAAAGTTTGAAATTGGTTTAAAACTAATATTATGAAAAGTATGAGGAATTCAAACTATGAATTAAGTTGAAGTTGAAAAAGTTAATGGTTTTAAAGATGTTTTAAAATGCATTAAGTATCGAATACATAGATTTCAACATTCAATTGTTGAAATAGGCGTTTTCGAGAAATAAGGAAATGGTGGACTATAACACTATTGTTATAGTAAATGGTTTCCGGAAGGAAATGTTGTTTATAGTATTGGGATTTATATATCTATCTTAAATTTTGAATCCCTATACTAGTGATTTTGAGTTGTCCTAACGATGTTTTACGTAACATTCGTTTTGACTCAAATAAATGTGTTTAAAAGAATGATTTCCTTAAAGAATGGAATATATACTTAATTTTGATTCAAGTATATTGAATATTTTCCAAGAGTTGAAAATAAATGAACTTGTGAATTACTTATTAAATAAGTATGGAAATGTTTTCCAATATGAAATGAAAGGTTTGAAATTTTATCTTTTAAAGATAAATTGGAAAAAAATGAATATTTGAAATTTATTTCAAATGGTTAAGTTGGAAAATTATATATCTTCTAAAGATATTATTTTGAGAAATATGAACAATCAGTTCAACTTGAATATTTTCAAAAAAAGATTGAATTTTGAGTTAAATTGAGTTTAACTTTGACACCAAAAACAATATAAGTTGAGCTTTGAATTTTGGATAGTCGATTGGGATTGTATGTCTAACATTGTGAATTGATGACATATCAATTGATCTCTATTAAATATATATCTGTTGTTGGCGGAGAATTTATTCTTTTAGCTTAACACCCTTCTTTGAGACGTACGAGCTTAGAGGTTATATATCGATAGACATCAATTATGTGTTGAGAATTGACGATGTAACGTGAAATCCAAATCGAATATGAAGTCGATAATGAATTGGATTATGAATGTGAATTAGGTTTGAGATAACCTTAAATTTTCAAATCGATTTAGAGGAAAATTTTAAGTGAAATGGAAAATTTTGGAATCCTCTATTTGTTATGAATGTGAATTGAGTTTTCGTAACTTATATATGTGAATATAATAAATCGAAAACCATCAGTTTGGAAAGTCATTATTATGAAAGTCCTGTGTAGGTTTACATAGGTATGATATGTACGAAATGTGAAATGAAGTACTATATGTATATGACATATGTTTTCTAAAAACTGAGGATATGGAAATGTACCTTCCATTTATTATTTGTGAAGGTGATTGGAACTCGGTGGAGTGTCCATTGGAAATCGTAGCTACGTAGAATTTCCATTAGTGGAATGTCCATTGGGACTGACTGGAATCCCCCACGATGGATCATCGTGTTTGGGATTATGTGAATTGAAGCTGGCGTAATTCGTGGGGCGTGATGCCTACAGTTACAAGCGATTCCACAGGGATAGTGGCGCAACCGCCGTGTAAACTGCGATCTAGAAACCGAAGCGTAATTCGAGGGGCGAGATGCCTACGGCCACGAGCGATTCTACTGGGATAGTGGCGTAACCGCCGTGTGGACCGCGATCTAAGGCGACAACCATGGCGAAATTCAACAGAGATGAGAAATCTACAGTTACAAGCGATTCTACTGGGATAGTAGCGTAACCGCCGGGTAAACTGTGATCCATGGGGCAGCGTGCTTTCCATATCCATTTTTAAAAGAATTTTTAAAAAAAAAGTATTTTCACTGGGAGTTGAAGCAAGTATATTTAGTACTTGGAGATTTTTAGTCTTGCGCCTGGCCAGCGTATGCCAGCGTATGCCTAACGCAGTTGCAAAGGCAATTTGGTGTTTTAACATTGGAATTTTATCTTTTTATACAAAAAAAATTTCCATTTTTTTAATAAATGAAACCTTACTATGTGCCTAGTTGATAAATGGATACACATTAACACAACCTGTAATGTATGTCTTGTTCTTACAAAAATGATTTGTCTAATTATCGTGCTTGCTCATATCAAGCAACCGCCGAAGTAGTTAAAGCGAAAAGGCACACGGTATGCACTTGTGCCTTTCCTTTCTGTGTCTTGCTCTTTTTGTGCGCCTTTAACATCATCTTTTTTATTTTTTGCACAAACATCTGCAACTAAAAACTGCTACTAATATTCAAGATTTATGTTTTAAAAAAATGCATACACATATTCAACCCAAATCAATATAAGAAGTCACAAAGATGTCCAATTCCTTTTGTTCAAACCCTAGATTAAGACCGAAATAAATTGGGTTCAGGTATGCTAAAGCTAAATATGTAAATTCAGATCGGGTATTGGGGCCAGAATCCAAATTTTATCTCATATTGTACAATTCATTGGCGCTGCCTCTTTGCGCTTTTCGATTTGTGCGCATTTTGCGCTTTATTTGAGTCTTGTGCACTATCTGCGCCTTAGAATGCTGAAAGGCACAGTAGCTGCATCTGGAGTTTTGTTGTGCCAAGGCGCACATATTGATTGCATTGATTAACCACATAAGCATTATTACTCAAATACATTCTCCAAATACCCAAGGGGAAATTCATTAATTTCAACGAATATTGTTGATCAAATTATTTTTTAGAAACACGAGAAATTGCAATTTTTTGTCGGTCTTCAAGCATCGCATAAGTAACTTAAGTACACTTTGTTCGGTGATATTGACTGAAAATTTTGACAACCACTATTAAATAATATAGATAATATAGATAATATAGTAGAATAATACAATAATTAATAATAACCATAAAATTAAGTTGTATTAGTGACATTCACTTAATAGTTCAAATCCAATGAAGCTTTGACAACACGGATCAACAAAAGATAAAGCACGTACAACCATCTCTACAAGAATGGTTTTACCTAAGCACTTAGTCGGTTTAGGGTTGTAATGGTAATGTTACATTTACAGCTATCATACCAATATCAAGCAATTGATAACCAATACTAGCTACATCGGTATACCAATGCTATAGGTTTGATAATGGTAAAATTATCCTTGTTAATAGTAAACGTACCAGTGATAACAGTAAATTTACTAGTCTACTGATTTTGTTTTACGGTAAATTTACTTGTCTACTAATTTTGTTTTTCATTATTTAATTAACTACAACTACACACACTTTTGAATATCGGTTTTTAAGGTGTCTACAATTATTTATGTTGATGTTTCTTTTTTAATTTTATCATGTTCAAAGTTTACGAGTAGCAAAGCTATTATTTCATATTGTTGTAAATAATTTGTAATGGATCAAGAAAATTTTCTGTATCAATCAAAATAAGTCAAAATGTTGATACAACCATTAATGGAGTTACGATTAGAAACAAGATATTTATTTTATCGTTATTAAAAATTAAATGCGATACGATTTTAATGTTTTATGTATAGGAAAATTTACCGTTACCAATCAACAATTTTTCGATTCGGTATATCCATCATTTTACGAACGGCAAGGGTAGAGTATCAAACACTCATTTTTGATTTACCTATAGTATCAATATGGTAACTATTTTTTCCGTATAGGTAACGATTAACATTATATCAACAACCGCAATCTACTATCTAAGCCAAAGACCAATATAGAATGAATCACAACTTCTGAAAAAAGACATACAGCTTTTTTTCAAAAACAGGAACAAAATATCATATGGCTTACTATTGCAAATAAAATTTATATAAATGACCATGTTTGCTCCGGTTCAGATCAAGTAACCATATAGGCTTTATTATCCAAATATCTTTTCTATAATATCCAAATGAAAATTTATTAATTCTGATGAATATTTTTAACTAAATTATTTCCTTCCATCGGTATAAATGTTGCTTATGTCAACCCTTTAATTATCACATTGGAAAGATAAATACGCTTAATTTGGTGATATGGGCTAAAATAATTCATATAGTATGGTAAATAATGAAAATTGTTGCGATTAATTTGTGTTATTTGTGATAGTTACTTAATGGTTCAAATTCAAATGAAGCTTTTACAACATGGATTGATTTAGATAAATCATTCAGAGCTACCTTTAAAGGATTGAAGCAGGTAGTCTGCTCTATCCAAATCAATGACCAACATAAAATGAATGACAATTTCATTTTAGTGGGAACAAGACGAACAAAAATATGACATAATTGGGGTATAGCTCGTATGGTAAGTGCTCACTTTGCATGCAATAGTAACAGGGTTTGATTCCCCACATCTCCACCTTTTAGAATATACTATCTGCTAGAAAAAATAAACAAAGATTGTATGACTTATTTTTCCAAACAAAGTTTATCTAAATTACCATGTTTGGTCCAATTAAACTACCACAAAAGCTTTATTATCCACATGTCTTCTCTACGATATCCAACTGGAAATTTATTAAGTTGATGAACATTGTTCATCGAATCATTTCCTACAACCACGACAAAAGGTAGCTTATGTCAACTCTCATATCATTATAGTGAATAAGTTCAATTTAGTGCATTATGACTATTAAGATATGCTATTTTGAATTTAATATTTTATTATGATTCTTTTTCAGAATGCTCGTATATTTTCTTCAATTATATTTACCAGTACTCATGCATGTGCGATGCATTTGTACATAGAAAAATAATCATCTCATATTTTTTCTTTTTATAAAAGGTTTTGGTTAAAAATGGTAAAAATTGGTAGCAACGTAATTTTGGTGTATCTGAGCTTTGAACCCAAGATATCTAAAATCACACATTTAGCATGGGTATTTTTGTGATTACAAAAGCTTCAAATGAAAGTATTCTCTTTACATACAGATATAACATGACCCAATCCTACTAATGCCGATCCAAATTATACTTCAACACAACTCATACACAACCACGTATGAGGTTGGATCAAGGTTGAAAAAATAGCTAGGCGGACTCTAGACGGTAAGTATGCATTAGAAATTATTCTTTTAGACGGGGATTAATCGAGGATTAGTCGGAACCATATATTTTCGGTAATTCATGTGATTTGAATAGAAATTAAATGTTTTATTTTATGTCGACTGGTATAAAATGAAAAATATGAGACTTTTGATGCACTTCAAAGTGGCTATGGAGGCAAGACCGTCTAATACTAGCACACTATTGCTTGTACATGGCACTAAACTTTAAATAATGTCTAACCGGTGTCTAAATACATATTTAGATTCTTACTTGAGGCAATAAACATTATCTGGGCGGGCCTAGAAAAATCATTGGGCGGTAAGCATCGACTGACGCCAAGATGGGACCTAATCGGAGGCCTAGAATTTTTTTTACAATAGTGGGTTGAATACACCAACTAAACTCATACCTATACGAGTCAGATGAAGTATTTGGTTCAACCCGATTCATCTCAACCTTTGTGCAGCATTACGAGGACTAGTACAAAATGGATTACAATTTCTCTTTGATGGAAGCAAGACATACAAAGGCATAACATGATTGGGGGTGTAGCTCATATGGTAGAGCGCTCGCTTTGCATGCGAGAGGCACGGGGTTCGATTCCCCGCACCTCCATGTCTTTACTGTCTTTTTCCCAACAAAGCATATAATTTGGTTTAACCTATACCTTTCTGTTCAATATTTTCCATGTTAACATACTAATTTTGTACAAATTAACGTTATCCAATTGGAAATTTATTAATGTTGATGAACATTGTTTGTCGAATCCTTTCCTACAATCACGAAAAAATGTACCTCATGTCAACCCCCTTATCATCAAATTGGAATGATAAATATTTTTGATTTGCTGATACTGATTGAAATGTTTCACCACTATTACATTATATAGTAGAGTAATATAGTAATTAGTGATAACTACAAGCAATATCTATTGTATTAGTGATACTTGTATACTTTTACAGCATGGATTGGTTAAAGATAAATCATTTATATCTCTGAGGGGTTGACATTCCCTAGTAGTTAGTCTACTCTATCCAATCCAAGGACCTTGGGAAGCATGCAACTCATATTCGACCCGATTCAATCAACCAACCCGGTCCAACCCACATAAACATAGCCCAACCTACCCCGGTTTAGATTAGATATAGATTACAATTTTTAACACATACTATATACAGATCGGGTATGATATTTTATTTAATCCACCTATATTTTAATCCGGTATAATCGAATCTAAGAAACTTGTTCAATATCGGTCCAAGTAAGATTAAAGCAGTTATATGCTTGAAAAAACATATCTGACGTCAATCCAAGTAAAATTAGATAGGCCAAAACAAAAGCACATAGGGTTAATTGTGAGCTTTTTGAGAAAAATTCTAAGAACGTTTTTAATATATTTTGGAACAACATTCTTAACTAAATAAGTAGTGAATCAATTCTGTGTTATGTATTTATATTGATGTTTTAATGAAATAGTGAATCGGTTCTCTTTAGTGAATTATGATCGTTAAAACATGCTATTTTGAGTTGAATGTTTTGATATTTTATTTCAATTCTTTTTTAAAATTCTCATATATCTATTTTAATTATATGTACCGGTACTTATGCACGTGCGATGAGCGTGCACATAGAAAAAGAATCATCTCAATTTTTATTTTCAAAAAGAAACTTTTGGTTAAAAAAATTGTGAAATTAGTAGCAAAATAATTTTGAGGCATCTAGGGTCAGAACACGAGACCTTTAAACCATGATCTAGAGCACTGATTTAGCATAAGTATGTTTGTAATTACAAAAGCTTCAAATGAAGGTATTCACATTATATATAAATAAAAGATAGATATAACCCGACCCGATCCTGCTAATGTCGATTCAACTCATACTTGAACCCAAGATAACTCATACATAACCTCAAATGAGGTCGGGTACACTAACTTTAACTCATATTTATACGAGTCGGGTGAAAGTATTTGGTCCAACCCGATCCAACTCAACCTTTGTGTAGCCCTACAAGGACCAGTATAAAATGGATGACAATGTCTCTTTGACGGAAGCAAGACATACAAAAGCATAACATGATTAGGGTGTAGCACATATGGTAGAGCACTCGCTTTGCATGTGAGAGACATGGGGTTGGATTCCCTGCACCTCTAATTCTCCGTTGCCAAACCATATGATATGGTTTATTCTCCACCTTTATGTTCGATATTTTCCGCGTAAATATACAACTTTTGTAAGGATGAGTAAAATACCATGATTACTCGCTCCGTTTCAAATTTCACTGCATATTTTCCAGATCCAGATGGTACCAAATAAAATTTTCGATTTTAGACAGCTCCATGCTGATCAAATCTTGCTATGAACCTCCTGTGCATCAAACAAGATAACTTAATGTAACGTATGTGGATAAAACTGATATTGTAGTTTAAATATTAAGTAAGATAAATTTATCTAGTTAGTAGGATTAAGAACAAACACAAAATTTTAAATCATTACCGAAATTCAAGGACGATCAAGCTGATTGAGCTCTGTAGCCAACACGTTTAGCAGTGAAATTGGTTCATACTAAAATCTGGACAAACGATTAAGACGGAGAAAAACCAAAAATTTTGAGCTCTTCCTTTTGTACTTCAATTTGGTGTTGTTTTGAGATATGCTGACTTGTGTTATACCTGAAAACAAATCGTGTAGAAGTGTTTTGGTTGACATCTATCTATGACATTAATTTTAGTTCTTCGATTTGAAATGTGAGTTTGGACACTGGTAGGAGGAAGATGAAAAGTTAGGCTAAATTTGAGCGCTCTGCCTGAAATAAGAACGTACGTCCAAGGATTAAAACCCCCGTCCACGTTCTCACGCGTGCCCAACTGTGGTCCAGCATTTGGCTTCTCTCCTCGTTAAAGCAGTTCCGATACCAATATCTAGGTCTCTTAATAAACTTAATTAATTCGTTACCTTACCCCAACACTACACGGTATTTAGCAATATATAAGACATTTATGAATCCAACTAAAGTGCATATTACGGCGTGTTACCATATACATGCACCTAAACACTACCAACGCTACTTAAACATTAATAAAATTTAATCGTAGAATCTACTTCAAAAACTCATCTTAAGTTTAAAAGATGATTTGAAAATAAATGGAAATTAGACATTAACATATAAATAATGAAATCTAAACTCGAACATTATTATTTTCAACCCGACTTATTATTAATGATAAAAAAACAGATAAAAGAACTTAGGTAGAATTTCTTTTACGAATTTCAGATTAAAAATTAATTAGTTAAGATATTTAATTCTCTTTAGAATATGAACGTAAACTAATAGTTTTTGTAAACCTATTAATTTTCTAGGGAATGGATTATCATAAATAAATATATTTGACTACAACATATTGTTTTCACCTACACTTGGTTTCATCATTTTTTTCTTTCTTTGTTCAACCAACAACAAAAAAAAATCATTGAATATTTTTTATTGAAGTAGTAAAAAATGTTTTTTAATATGTTACACCATAACAACTAATTTGAGCTGTAAATTACTCCTACTGTGTTAAACTTATTTAGGGTTACATAGTTTAAAAAATGGAAATTCTAATTACAATTAAAGTTGATAACAACATATTATAACAAAATTAGTTGCATTTATATATCCCCGTAAAATATTAAATTAAAGAAAGATCGGCTATGAAGAAATTCTGATTTTGTTTGAAGAAAGTCTGAGAGGAGAATTTGAGTTATGCTTTTGAAAAAAATAAAAGAATCATAAAAATGTGGGTGTGGTGGGTGAGTGAAGAGGATAAGTGGGTGGGAGGATATGTGGATGAAAGAAGAGTTTAGATAGGTGCAAATAGTAACACCCATACGATATGTTTTGAAAATCAAAAAACTGTAAGTTACCTTGTATTTTCTGTCAGAAAAGTACAAGGCACCTTGCGTTTTCTGTTTTTCAAAAATAGAGATCAAATTTACATATTCATTTCTACAGGGACTTTTCTTATAACAAGATCAAAAACAAAGATACGTGGCTCTTTTCTTGATATTTTATCATCGTTCATATTGTAATGATACAAATCATAATCAATGCTTAACAAAAACATTTATCCAGCATTTAAAATGTTAGATAATAGGCAAGCTATAGAGTTGCCAAAGCAATCGTGAGTGTCACTTTTGCTAATGTTTGAAGTTTGGAACCATCGAATTTATTTATTATATTATATATAAAGTTAATGTATGACTATTTGAATTCTTTCTCCACGTTCACTCTCGGTTGTAATGCTCAAATCTATTTGATTTAGATGTAAATTTTGCATTTATGTGATATGTTTCTTCTATATTTATTTTCACGATGAAACATTAACCCTTTTTCCAATCTTACATTAAATGTCCATGTTAGTCATTAATTTTGAAAGAGGAACGTCTTCCTTTTCATTTCTCTCCTCAACTCCTTCATTCTAATGTCTCATTATGCAATGACCCTAATTTTGACTAACATTATTTAGAATATTTAATTATATAAATTAAATTAAATAACGTAGGTAGTTAAGGGATTGAGATTTGTTAATTTAGAAGGAGTCGTGCCTTAATGAATGTATTAGCAAAAGATAATAAAAATAAGTACGAGGAACATGGTAAGGGTAAATAGGAATAGAATTTGTTCTTATACCCTAAACCAATCTATCTTTTATTCCTTATTCATTTTAACATTCACAAACCAAACTAAAACCCTAAGAAAACTCGTCCGGCCACCATTAGGGGGATTCAAGAAGAAGAAAAGCCAAAATTCAAGTAGAAAGCTTAAGCAAATAAATCTAAGGGCCAATCTCAACATTCTTAACACAAAGCTAAGGCGACTAATTAACTTACATCTCACTTTTGACATTTATTTCGGCTTCAAGTTAGATCTGAATTATCTTTGCAAGTTATGTGCCATGTTGTGTTAGTTTAAATGTGCTTGTTGGTGATTTGTATTATTTCATATAGATCTAATGATAATTTTAGATTGGAAAACCTATTACATGACATTCATATTATTTGCATTTTTGATATATGGTCAAAAACATTATTTTAAAAGTTCGTTTCAACTTTCATAATTTTTCAAGTAATTATGGATTTATTATGGATTTTCTAAGAGAGAAAATAGAGAATTTTGGATTTAAATTGTTTAAGGAAATTAAATAGTGTTTTTGGGTTGGAAATTTATATATGTTATAAAACATATTTAAAGTGAATTACTGTGATTATTGGGAATTTTCCTAATAATTTAACTATGATTAATAAATTATTTAAGTTAGAGGACTTAAATGTTTCCAATTGTTGATTTTGAATTCGGCAGCCTTTTTAGAAAATAACTTTGATAAAGAATTGGCAACTAGTCATATTTTGACAAATTAGGCAAGTTAGGTGAAAAGAAAATACTTTGAAAGGCATAGCCAGTTTTGTTTCGAATTACAATTTTGCCACTTCCATTGTTAGCCTTCGTCACCATGCCTAGTAGGCCTTTCACCCTTATTCAAAACCAATGCTCATGGTATCAAGCAATTGATATGTAGTGTATTGGAGAAAGGCAGAAGGGACTGTGTCGAAAGTATGCTTTCGAAGCGATTGGAGCCATTTACTTACCTTAGTTTATAAAAGATGCTTTCGAAGGGGTTGATTATAAGCTTTCGAATCAATCGACTTGCCTTTATTTTAAAAAAGGAGCTTTCGACAGAGGTGCAGCTTTTGAACCTATTCGGTACCTAGTTGCGACATTCGTACCTTTCAAACCAGTTACATGCGAAAGAGGGGTGCCACTCCCATATCTTTCAACATGTTTGAAGCTGCTTACTTAAACTTAAGTATACATGCGAAAGTATGCTGCCGTCACCATTGGGCTTAAGAAAGAGTAGCTGTAGAATGCGTTCCCCTTTACATTTTGTATTTTGTTATGTTTTTAAAACTATGGTTTTGAAAGAAATACTTTTCGAACCTATATTTCCACAAATTCTTAGTTGGATCCAATGCTTTCGAAAGGTTTGTTTTAAGTATTTCGAAAGGTATGTATTAATGGTTTCGACAGAGGATGTCTAAGATTTTAAGTATTATTTTCGAAAGGGGTTGTTTGAAGTCTTAAGCAACGGTTTCGAATGGAAGTTTTTAGCTTTATAGCCTAACATTTTATAAGTCAAAAAGGGCTATAACTTATTTTAAAGGGATAGATAACCCAATTGATTCATATTTTCATCAACATTATTTTATGTAAAACATGTACCGTAGCATAACAGTAAGCAAAGGGTATAATTTTCTTGTTTTAAAAAGATATGATTTCAAAGGTAAATCATTTGTAAAGATTGTTTTGAAGGAAATGAAATTCGAATAGGGTGGTCAGCCCAAATATTTGCTAAAAGAATGAATATTAGAATACAAATGGGACTGGTGTGGTGTTGCGCCCTATACTTTAACTAGTAGCCTCTTGCTAATATAAGTCCAAAATTCTAATGCTTAAGGCTTTGTCATATGTAAGACTAAAATGATATTACACATAGAAAGGAATACACAAATTAGAGGTAGGTTATTGGTAAGCCCACAAAACCATTAGGATCAGCTGACCCTAAGAGAAGTAGGTTAAGAATAGATCGGCTAGTATTGTATCTAACAGAAGTTAGAATAATTATTATGTCCGGTAGGCCTGAGTCAGCTAATGGTTAATAGTTAGCCAGATAAAACTATAATGTTCGGACAAATAGTCCATTGATTCCCTAATTTATATGCATGTATATTATTTCTATTATTATTATAATCAGTTTGATTGTAGGATTTTCGTTTGCAAAAGATATGGTTTTTAAAGAATATTCGTGAGGAGAAACCCGTTCCGCTAAGCGGTATGGTCTCACTTAATATCAGTAAACCGAGATGTAATAGAATTATTCACACCAGGCTTTATGTCTGATCCAAAGTTTTTGTTTTCCTCTTAAACTCTTAGGTGCTCAAAATTTGATTTGAGTAGATTGAGAGTTAAGGACTGTTCAGGTTTAGAAGGTTGGACGAATAAGCTTCTGAAGACATGCAGGAGGCAAAGCTAGCTATGTAGAAGCTATTAAGTATGATTTCCGTTGTGATGTATTCATGATGCTTTGTCTATCTAGTACTTTGAACATCCAAGGGGCATTTTCATATGTCGCTCTTGTCTTAATTTGTAATAATTATATTTCATCAAAACCCGGGAATCATTTTGGGATTATGTAATTGAATATGAGATAGTGATTTGAAATGTAATTGGAAAAGCTTTATTTGAAATATGTGTTTGTTTTATTTCATATTCATGTGCTTTTGTTATGGATACCATTAACATTATCGTATTTTGTCACTAGAAGTATACTATAGATGACTGCAGCATCTGTAGCACTTAGCTTCGAGCCTCAAAGTATGTGATGTTACAACTTGTATCAGAGCATAGGTTTATGAAAACTTTAAAAAAAATTAAACCTAAAATGATTTTGAAAACATAATCCTAAAGAATTAGAGAAAAGATTGGGTGTGGGATAACATTATAGTAACGTACTTGTATTTGCTAAGTATACGCTTTATCTCTATTCTCTCATCTCACTTAGGTTATTCTTCTGTATCCTACAAAGACTCGAATGCAGATTTTAAGAAAGTAAGATATGGATGCTTGGAATGGAAGAGTTAACCTTGATGGAGGAAGCACCACAACCAATGATAATGACAGACCAACCACTAGAAGGAACCAGGTTAGGCAAAAGCTGCTAATATGGGCGCTGGAGCACCGCAAGTTGATATGGGAGCCATGTATCAATTCTTCATCAACATGATGCAAGCTAGAGCTACTGCGAGATTAGTTGGAGGAAATCAGGAAACTACAGTGGTTAATAACTATGGTACTAAGCTAGGCTTGGAGGGAAGCCGTTTATCGGGGCTGAGGACGCAATTGAAGTGGAGAATCAGTCGCTTCATTACATAAGGATTTTTTCTAATTTGAGGCTTAACGATGAGAAGAAAAGGAGATTGGCATCCAGATAGTTGCAAGGAGCTGCACTATACTGGTGGAACATTGTTACTATGGGAGTAAATGAAGAGACCACGACTTAGGCAGAATTTGGAAGAAGGATTGAGGAAAGATTCATGTCGGAGATCGCCAAGTCAACTCTGCTAAGGAAGTTTGCTGAGTTGGTGCAGGGAGATATAACAATGCTGGATTATGATACTAGATTTGAGGAGCTATCGAGGTATAGATATGCTACAGTTGATACTGTTATCAAAAGGAATAAAAAGTTCATCCGTGGATTGAGACCCAAGCTTGCTAAAACAACTTTACCATATATTAGGGATCCATGCGATTGTATATTGGGATGGTTTGAGGAACGAAGATATGCTCGCTTTCCTTGATGGTAGTAAAGTGGTGAAACTCAAGGTATACAGAACCAGAAGAGAACAGAAGAGTGGAGCTGCAAGAAAGGAAATTAGAAGTTTTCTTCTATAAGTGTGATAAGAATGGGCATTCGCTAATGAATGCTGCTTGAGAGATGGAAAGAAGATGATCGGGAAGAAGAATATCAAATGCTTCAACTGTGATCAGATCGGACATTATAAGAACCCATTTTAAGGAACCAACCAAGGATAGAAAGGGCAAAGTGTTTGCATTGGAACCAGGTACCTTAAGACCAACAACAGGAGAGAAAGGAAAAGCTGTGTTCGGAGATACGCTTTTGATTCATGATATGTCAATTAGATTTTTATTTGATACTGGTGCATTGCATTCTTTTATATCTTATTGTTTGGTAGATGAGCTTAACCTAGAACCCTCATACCTAGTTACTTCCTTAAGGGTTGCAAACTCAATAGGAGGGATGCGAACCTTGGGATGAGATGTGACCACTTAGAGTTTGAATTGTTAGGTGTTGTATTTTCTTACAGCTTGCATGTATTTGATTTCGTAGGGTTTGGAATTATTTTAGGTATGGATTAGTTAAGTAAGTATGATGCTAAGATATTTTGCCATGATAGGAAAATATCACTTAGACATCCTAATTGTAGTGATCGGATTATACACTATGTAGAAAACCCTGGTTTTGATGTTAATGCTTTATTGGGTGTTATGGACTCAGAAGATAAGCTGAATCGAGTTTTTTTTGTTAGAGAATTCGCAAATGTCATTGAGCCTATGAAAGGACTACCGTCGAAACGAGCCATTGAGTTTTGGATAGATCTGGTACCAGGAGTAGCACCTGTGAGTAGACTGCCAAGTAGAATGACACCTACCGAGATGAAGGAGTTAAAGATGCAGTTGGTGGATTTAGAATGTAATAATTTTATCAAACCAAGCAGCTCGTCTTAGAGAGTAGCCGTATTGTTTGCAAAGAAATCGGATAGATTGTCGAGGTTGTGCATCGATTATCGTAAGCTGAATGAGAAGGCGATAAAGAACTGATATCCGTTACCGAGGATTGAAGATTTGTTCGATCAGTTAATTGGTGCCAAAGTATTTTCCCTGTTGGATTTGGTAGCAGGGTTCCGTCAGTTAGAGTAGTAGAGGATAGTATTCCTTTGATGGCGTTTAGGGATAGATATGGATCGTACAAATGGTTTGTGATGTCGTTTGGGTTAACTAATGCGCCAGCATTCTTCATGGACTTGATGAACAGAATCTTTCGAGAACATTTAGACAGATTCGTATTATTATTCATAATTGACAAATTGATATACTCTAAGGATGAAAGAGAGCACGAAGTTCAACTTAATGTGGTGCTTAAGATGATGAAGCAGCATCAATAGAAAGCGAAATATTCAATGTCATTTTGGAAGAAGGAAGTAAAGTTTCTTAGTCATGTAATCTCAGAGAAAGGGTTGTCAATAGATCCGGCTAAGATCGAGGTAGTGAATAGTTGGAAGAGACCTGAGACAGTGACTGGGATAAAAGAGTTTCCTTGGATTGGCTTGTTATTATCGAAGATTTATTTGATATCCCAGAAATATTGGCAATATCAATTTAATAATCTGTGTAAAAAATTAAATTAATATGATAATAATTGTTAGTAAGATTTGAATTGATTTAATAATCTTCCTTTAAATAAATATTTAACTGATGATTTATCTTTTAAAAGCTAGTAAATTGTTTTCTATTTGTAGTATGTATATATTTGTATATATTATAAGTAGATAAGCTCTGTTTTAAATTTAATAAATAAAACATGTTTTCTAATTTTAATATTTCTGATAACTTGGAAATTTGATTTAGTAATAAGCTATTAAATAAATAACTATATGGTTTTAAATACTTAAAGATAAATGTGTAATAGTTAGAACTCATTCTAGCTTAAGTTTAAATTTAAAGTTTATTAAGAAAAAGATTGTTTTATTTTCTTTTTAGTAAAGCTTGATAAAATTATGGTTTAAATATACTCAAGATAAAGTTAAAATTTGTTTGGATGATTTTAGCTAAAATTTAAATTTAACAAAAAGTTTGTTTGTTCTTTTCTAAATATAGCTTGATGAAAATAAGTAATTAAGTGATAATTTCTTTTATAAATTATTTTAATAATGAGTTATTTTTAAAACAATAATAATAATGTAATATCTTTACAATGGATTTTAAATAAATAGGAATTGTTATTTTAAACTTATGTTTATATATATACACATATTTTGGAAAGCTATAATTGTAAATTTAAAATAAAATAAGTCTTTTAAAAATATTTAAATTTAAAATAAACCTTATTTATATTAACACAAGTATAAAAATATAAGAGAAATAAAACTAAATCCATAAGTTAAAACTTTATAAACAAATAACAATAACTAAAACAACTTCATATATGTACATAAGGAAGCCAAACAAGTGAAATATGGATATGAAAAGAAATGAGATAAGAATTAACAAAGTAAAAATGTGTTTGTGTGTAACCTGTTAGGTAATATGGTTGGCCAGAATATAGTGTTTAAATAAATATCTATCAACATCAAAGTAAAGTAAAAATATAAAGGCAGGTAGCCTGTAAATAAAGATTCAGACAAGTATGAACATCAAGTATGAAGCAAACCAGGTTTGTGTAAAATAAATAAAAAAAAGGGTAAAAGAAATATATATATATATATATATATATAAAATGATTAATAGGAGACATAAAGTACAAAAACATATGCAGGCAAATGAACAAGCTAGATGTGTAGCTGCAAATAATATGCAGGTTAGAGAAGAAATGCAAAATAAAAATATCTGAACATAAGATAGGATTAGTAGAAAACATATAGTACATTAGCATTAAAATGCTTTCATCTCAGCACAAACTTAAGTCAATTCGAATTTTTCCAAGAATCATTTCAACCCCCAAAATATAAAATCTTGCCTGATAAAACAAAACACAAATAATAGTACCTGCAAATTTACTTAACCCATATATCACCTACCGTGAAACTTCTATATATACATCTTCTTATTTTTAGTTCGTTTACTAAACATAACAAAACTGAAAAAAGGAAATAAGTAACAAAACATTTCCATTTTTATAAAACTGAAGCATTACAACAACAAAGGCAAGACTAAGCTTTCATGTTTTCTGGAATCAAAACAAAAGCATGCAAATACAGTTTCCAGTTTCAAAGTTGTTCTCTGTTTATTTTCAAGTGAGTAACATTCTTTTTTGTTTGAATAAACTAGTTGCTTATGTATAACTGGAAAACTGTTAATGTTGTAAATTGCTGATATGTTTATATGTGAATGTGTGAATGTATGCATCCCGTACAAATTTGGAATGCCTCTGATTGTTTTCCCAGGCCAAATGTGCAAAACAAATGTTTGTCTTTTGTTCTAATCACAATCAGGATTGAAAATTCAAACCAAGATGGTTTGTTTGTACATGAATTTAACTTTAAAAATCTGTTTTAGTTAAAACAACTTATTAATGTCACTGGAAACCAGAATGCTTGAGCAAAGCTTTAGACAAATTAAAATCCAAACCTTTTAATTTACGAATTCAGCGATATATACTGAATTCTTATACTTTAACGTGATTTTTAAAACAAAATTTATAATTTTTAGAATGAGCATTTAAGAGCAGTTTGAGTTTATCTGATTTAAGCATTTCGAGTTGTCTCGGTCGATCTAGAGGACCGGAGGCATCGTGTTTCTCTTAGTGGGTAGAGGTGTGATCATTGAAGCTTGGAAAAATTTTGAATGGCGATGCATTGCATCGAGGAGGCAGCGGTGGCAAAATTCTTCCCGGAACCCTAGTTTTTGATTGGTTTGATGAATTGATCACCACGGCACGTGTGGCTGATCGAGTGCTATCAGGTTTGGGGAGATGGTAGAGGTTGAGGCGTCGAAGTGATGGCCGAAGTTTGGGATTTTCTGGTGGCCGGAGTTTGCGTGGACGAGGTGTTGTCAGGTATGGGTGTGGAGGAATTTGCGGTTTCCAGGTTTTGCATTGTGATGTTCCAGGTTTAAATTAAACTCCCCAATTTGATTTCGAGCAAATGAACACGATCTGACGATCGTGATGAATTGCTTGGAAGACTGTCGACTTGCTCGGCGTTACGGCGAAGACCGGAGGTGATGATCGGCGATGTGCATGTGCACGGTGTCCATTGGTGGATGCTGTTGGGTGGTTCTGGAACCTGTAGAGTTTTGTTGGGTGCAGAGCTTTTTGACTCAGGAAGTACTCGGGTCACTCGAGTATATGACTCAAAGCAGGGGAGGGTTTGACTCGAAGCACTTTGCTTTGGTCTCGGGTTGAGTTGGTTTGCTACAGATTGTATAAAACTGCCTGTAGTTTAAATTTAAACCAAACTTAAAATAAATTAAATTGTAAGCTAGTTGTAACCAAAAGTTAAAACTAGTGTGATGTTAGATTCAAATGAAAGTTAAATCCAGTTTGAAGTTTGAATTCAAATTCATATTTCTGAATTCATATTTGAATTGAACTAAAAGTTAAAAAGTTTAAAGGTGGGTTTCAGGTTCAAAACCTGACAGTTTCCTAGATTTTAAAACCTGAAATATATAATGTAAACAGTGGTTTAAATTCTAAGGTTAAGTTCAGTTTTGAATAACTTTGAATCTTAAGGTTTTAAAATGGATTTGGATTTGAAAATCAAGTTTTTAATTCAAGTTTTTAAAAGAAAGTTTAAATCAAAGTTTTAAATCAAAGATAAATTGATGGAATTCAAGTTTAATTTGAATTCAAATATGAAAATTTAAATCAGTTTTTAAATATGAATGTTTTAAAAATAAGTTCAAATAAAATAGTTTTGGAAGGTAAATTTGTTTCAAATAAATATTTAACTTGATTTTGAGAGAATTCTTTTATAAAAGGTTTTTGAATGGAAGTTAAATAAATTGTTTAACTTGAATTTGCAAGTTAAAAATACAATGTAATTTAAAAGCTAAATTTTTAACTAAAAGTTAAGCAGTTTAATTTAAAGGCTATTCTTATATAAACTTTATATGTAAGTAATAAATGTTATTTACATTTATTTTAAAAGATTTTAAATTGAATTTAAAATTTAGTTAATGTTAAATAAATAGTCATTTTGAATCTTAAATTCAAAATGGAAATTTAATTTAAATTTAAAATTTAATTTTCTAATACACTTAATATTAATGAAGTCATTACTAAAGAAATAAATTATCTTAGAGATAATTAAGGTATTAAATGATTTAATTAATAAGATAATAAAGGAATGATTTATTTATTAAATTTATAAATTAATCTATAATTAGAAATTAATTAAGAAAGTAATTTAAGAAATGTTAATAGGAAAAGAAGATAATTAACTAGGGATTATTAATAATTAATGTGATAAATTAGTTTAATTAATTAACATAATCATTTGTAAATGGGTTAAGTGTAATTACTTGATAAAAGTAATTAAGAGATTAATTACATATTGTGATTAATTTTGATAAAATGGTTAAATTAAATTAATTACTTTAGTTTAATTAATTTAAGAAAATCATTTAATAAATTGATAAGTGTAATTACTTAGTGTATTTAAGGGAGCATAATTACTTTAGGAAGTAATTAATGTTAATTACTGAATGCAATCGGTGAAAGATGATGTGTTAATGAAGTAATTTGGATAATTACTTTTGTAATTAATCAAGGGATTAATTAATGAGATAATTAATTTTGGAATAATTAATTTATTAATGTAAGTAATTAAGGATAGTTAATTACTGGTTCGTTATTAATTCAAGGGTAATTAATAATTGTGTTTAATTAAGGATTAATCACTTAACGCAATTAATTTAAATAAAGTAATTTAATTTAAATCTAAATTAGAGATTATTAATTAATATAATTAATGATGTAATTAAGAATTGGTTAATTAAGAAATAATTAATAATGCGGTGAATAATTTATGAAATAAATTAAGGATAAATGTAATTATGCATATTTAATTAATAAATGAAGTAATTAAGTGTTAATTACTATAAATGATTTAGGATTCTAAATTTGTGAAATTAGTTAAAGACTAATTACTTATTGTAATTAGAAGATGATTAATCAAAGGTGTTTAATCAAGATGAATATCTAGAGAATAATTAATTAATTTGATTTATAATTAATTAATGGTTGTATAAGCAGGATGTATAGATGAAGTAATTAATTTAATTTACTTTAAATTAATTAGAGATAGAAGTAGTTAATTTAATTCATTTTAAATTAATTATAAATGATATGATTATAAATCATTGCTTATGGATGAATAATATTGATATTTCATTTGATGATTGTGATCTCAGATATGAGATGAATAATATCTATGTGATATGGATGCTTGGTTTAAGTATGATAATATTTAATTATCTGTTTGGATGACGATATAGATTATCTGTTTATGATGATAATGTGATTATCTATTATGAGATGTGGATTATCTATCTGTGTGTATATTGATAATATTGAATTGAACTGTTAAGACTAAATAGACAACTTGGCCTTAAAAGATACGTTTTGGATTTCGATGAGACCGGGATCGGGTTTCCATATTTGGACATCCGAAAACCACATCGATCCAAATTAACGATAGGTCATGAATCTGAAGTGAAATTGAAGATTCAGAATGCAAGGGTTATTGTCGTTAACTCTGAGGGTGATTCCAAAATGAGTGTAATGAGATAATGCATTCGGTTTTGTTCGAACCCGGAACGAACTTGTATGGATTGAATGCTTTCAGCACATCGTCAGGCGGACGATGAGCATTCTAAGAGATATGTCCTGTAAAGATAATCGCAGCCTCAAGCCTCATCAACCATGAATGGCTAAAACAGGGGAGGTGCAGCAAGGTTAGGTGGGTCATGCTCAAGCAGGACAAGACATTCCCCTGTCTAGATGTCCCTTTATTTTTCGGCTGTGTGGGCGGTTGATTGCAACAACTGACGGGGTTATCTTGTTATGGACTGTTCAGTAAGGAATGGTTCCGGCCTTGTGTTGTAGGGGGTCGAGAGTGATCCTCGGTACGTTGATCTAGGCCACGTATTGTGACGGGCGGTACCCTAGTAGCCCTGCCATTGTATGGAATCCACAATCCAATAAGTGCCAACGGTTTTTATTGTATTACCCACTTTTGTGGCTAGTTGCTGGAATTTAATCATGTAACAATTTCAGCTATTTTCTATTTACTTGAAAACCCTAGACCTATTATAATATCACTGAATTTCCTATCAAATGTTTTGGTTAGCGTAAGGTAAAAACTTACCCATGTTTATGTGTGGGGAGTCTTACGTGATACCTTTTGTTTTCAAAGGTTTTCAAAATTAAGCAACTTTAACCTGTTACTCACACCAGACCCACGTCTGACCCGGAGTTTATTTCTATTTTCCTAAACTCTCGGGTACTCAAATTTTTACGAGTAGCCAAGGGATTCATGTTGGCTTTGACGAATTCTGGAGGAGCAATGGAGCGGGAGGCTTCAGCGTTGTGTGTGTGTGTATATATATATATATATATATATATATATATATATATATAGTTCTGCTGTGTTGGTATCTTCGAGTTATTTGTTTGAGTTGTATCGAGTTGTATTAGCTAGACATGTGTTTATAACTGTCTAGTATGCGATGTATTATCTGTATAACTCTGATTGATGTTGTATATTATGTAAATACTTATGTGATTAATATAATTTATTCGTTCCGCTGTGAGATTCTGATATTGTTTTTCTTTCTTCTCTATCTTTCTATTTTCTCACCCCTTTCTTTCTTCAAGACGATAACGGATTTCTAGGGTCAGAAATTCGGGTTGTCATAGGATTTTTCATGGATAGCCGCACCGACGACCAAGCTAACTCGGAATAATGTGAAGTTTACCTGGACTAACAGGTGTGAGGAGGCATTCTAGAAATTGAAACATTTACTAACTAATGCGCCTATGTTAGTTGTTCCAGAGAGGAATTAGGACTTGGTGGGGTACACGGATGCATGTGGAACAGGGTTAGGAGTTGTGTTAATGCAAAGAGGTAAAGTGATTGTTATGCTTCTCCACAGCTCAGGTCACATGAAGTTAGATATCCAATTCATGATTTGGAATTAGCTACAGTAATTTTCGCATTGAAGGTGTGGATACATTATCTTTTGGAAGAAAGATTTGAGTTGTATACGGATCATACGTCACTAAGATATTTATTCTCTAGGAAGGAGATGAACATGAAACAGGGGAGGTAGTTAGAGTTATTAGCCGATTACGATTTTGGTATTGAGTGCACGCTAGGAAAAGGGAATAAGGTTGCAGATGCACTTAGCAAAAAATATCAGAATGCAGCTTTGGCAATGGTAGCTGAATGAAAAGATTTAGAAGCATTGGCTACATGCGGATTACAATGGAGATCGAATAGTAGTTCTAGTCAAGAAACTTTAGAAGTTCGACCGGTGATGATTGAAAGGATTGCTTCTAAATAAGGGGAGGATCCATTAGTAGCTAAACGGATTAGAAAGTTAAGGAATGGAACAGAAAGAGATGACTTGAAAGATTTCAGTCTTGACCAGAATAGATGGTTGAGGAAGAAAGAAAGACTATGTGTTCAAAATGTGGGAAATAATAGAAAGGAAGTTCTTAGAGAATGCCATCGTTCAAAGTTCACTATTCATCCGGGAGGAACTAAGATGTATCAGGATATGAAAAGGAGTTTCTTCTGGGAATGTATGAAGAGAGATGTCAGCTTATGGGTGAGGCAGTGTTTAAACTGTCAATAGGTAAAAGCTGAACATCGGAAACCGAGTTGGTTACTTCGACCTTTTGATTTTTCCAGTCTGGAAATGGGATCCCATCTCAATGAATTTCATAGATGGTTTGCCAAGTCAAATAAAGGAAATGAGAGTATATGTGTTATGTGGACATATTGACTAAGAGTGCACACTTTATACCAGTTAAGTCGACCAGGACAGCACCATATTTAGCTATTCATGAGGAGTATAGTTAGACTACATGGAATTCCTAGTAGTATAGTAAGTGACAGAGATTCCTTATTTACTACCGAGTTCTAGAAAAGTCTAAAGAAGACTTTAGGCACCAAGCTCAAGATGGGTACCGCTTACCATTCGCAAACAGTTGTGTAAACAGAGAGAGTTAATATAGCCTTAGAGTATTTGTTAAGAGCTTGTGAGCTAGATTTCGGTGGATCATGGAAAGACAACCTACACTTAATGGAGTTTTCATACAACAACAGTTATCAGAATAGTATAGGGATGGCACCATTTGATGCTTTGTATGGATGACCATGCAAATCTCCCATTTGTTGGTTAGAGACCGGGGATATGTTAGTTCTTGGTTGGGATTTAGTTAGAGAAGCTGCAAAGAAGATTGAGCTAATTCAGGCTAGGATGAAGGAAGCTCTGTCTAGGCAGAAGAGTTATGTTGATAAAAGACGAAATGATTTAGAGTTCTCAGTTAGAGATCATGTTTTTGTCAAGATGTCACCGTGAAAGGTGTAATCAGATTTGGAAAATCAAGAAAACTGGACCAAGATTTGTTGAACCATTTCCTACTACAGAAGGGATCGAAAAAATCACGTATAGAGTAAAGTTACCGAGTAGTTTGGCAGGAATCCACAATGTTTTCCATATTTCTCATTTAAGGAAGTGTATTCGAGATCCTGAGACTACTATTACACCATCTATGTTAGATGATCTAACAGGAACGGGATATGACTATAGTTAGAAAACCAGTTCGTATAGTTGCGAGATATAAGAAGAGACTAAGGAACAAGAAAGTCGGATTAGTCAAATTCCAATGGAGTTACGACGAGAGAGATTGTACTTGGAAAACCGAGATACCGTGGCTTGTTTCAAGGTATGTTTTACCTTTATGTTTGATTATTGTGAGTACCTTATCGTAGTTTCAAAGATGAAATTCTTTAAGGAGGTGAGTCTATAATGACTCTAATTTTGACTAACATTATTTAGAACATTTAATTAGATAAATTAAATGAAATAATGTAGATAGCTAAGGGAGGAAGAAGCCATGCTTTAATGGCAAAAGAGAACAAAAATAAGTAAGTATGAGGAATATGGTAAGGGTAAAATAGGAATAGCCTTTATTCTTATACTTTAAACCCTTCCATCCTTCATTCCTTATTCATTTTAACATTCATAAGTAAAACTAAAACCTTAAGCAAACTCGGTCGGCCACCATTAAGGGGATTCAAGGAGAAGAAAAGCTAGGATTCAAGTAGAAAGCTTAAGCAATCAATCTAAGGGCAAAATCTCAACCTTCTTAACACAAAGCTAAGGTGTATAATTAACTTACATCTCACATTTGGTATTGGTTCCAGTCTCAAATTAGATCCGAATTATTTTTGCAAGTTATATGCCATTTTATGTTTGTTTAAATGGATATATGCTTGTTGGTGATTTATATTGTTTCATGTAGATTTTATGATACGTTTGGATTGGAAAACCTATAAGATGACATCTATATGATTTGTGTTTTTGATATATGGCCAAAAACACTTTTTAAAAATTGTTTTCAAGTTTCATAATTTTTCAAGTAATTATGGATTTATTACGGATTTTTTAAGAGAGAAAATAGAAACTTTTGGATTTAAATCGTTTCAATTAAATAATGTTTTTGGGTTGGAAATTTATACGAGTTAGGAAACATATTCAAACTGAATTATTATGATTTTTGAGAATTTTTCCTAAGTATTTTACTATGATTAATAAATTATTTAAGTTAGAGGACTTAAACATTTAATTTGTTTTGTTAAGGGGAATGGCGTATTTGTTAAATATTTCCAATTGTTAATTTTGAATTCGGCAGCCTTTTTAGAAAATAATTTTGATAAAAAATTGGAAACCGATCATATTTTGACAAATTAGGCAAGTTAGGTAAAAAGGAATTACTTTTAAAGGCATAAAACCAGTTTTGTTTCGAATTACAACTTCACCACTTCCATTATTAGCCTTCATCACCATGCCCAGTAGGCCTTTCGCACTCATTCAAAACCAATGCACATGGTATCAAACAATTGATACATAATGTATTGGAGAAAGGAGGAAGGGACCGTGTCAAAGTTATGCATTCGAAGGGGTTGGAGCCATTTACTTACCTTTGTTTATAAAAGGTTCTCTCGAAGGGGTTGATTATATGCTTTCGCATCACTCAACCTGCCTTGGTTTTAAAAAGGAGCTTTCGAAAGAGTTTCCACTTTTGAACCTATTTGATACCTAGCTGTTGTATTCATAACTTTCGAACCTGTTAAAGGCCACTTTTCTTTTAAATTTATACATCTGCAAAGGGGGTGCCACTCCCATACCTTTCGACATGTTTGAAGCCTCTAACTTAAACTTAAGTATACATACGAAAGTATGTTGTCGTCACTATTGGGCTTTCGAAAGAGTAGCTTTAGAATGCGTTCCCTATTACACTTTCTATTTTGTTATGTTTTTAAAACTAAGGTTTCGAAAGTAATATTTTTATATAGTTTCGAAGCTATATTTCCACAAATTCTTACTTTAACCTAATGCTTTCGAAAGGTTTGTTTTTAGTATTTCGAAAGGTATGTTTTAACGATTTTGAAAGAGAACGTTCAAGGTTTAAAATAATGATTTTGAAAGGGATTGTTCGAGGTCTTAAGCAGTGGTTTCGAAGGGAAGATTTTGGCTTTATAGCCCAACGTTTTCTAAGTTAAAAAGGGTTTTAACTTATTTTAAAAGGATGGATAACCCTATGAATTTAGATTTTCATCAACATTGTTTGATGTAAAGCATATATCGTGGCATAAGTATTTTGAATAAGCAAAGGGTATGATTTCCTTGTTTTAAAAAGATATGATTTCAAAGGCAAATCATTTTTAAAAATTGTTTTCAAGGAAAAGAAATTTGAACAGGGTGGTCAGCCCAGATATTTGCTAAAAGAATGACTTGGACATTAGAATACCAGATAGTACTGATAGGGTCGCACCCTATATTTCAGCTAGTAGCGACTAGCAAATAAAAGTCCAAAATTCCATTGTGAAGGGCATTGTCATAGGTAAGACTAAAATGATGTTACACACATAAAGGAATTCACAGAGTAGATGTAGGTTATTGGTAAGCCCGCAAAACCATTAGGATCAGTTGACCTTGGGAGAAGTATGATAAGGACAGATTATCTAGTATTGCATCTAACAAAAGTTAGAATATTTATTATGCTTGGTAGGCCCAAGTCAGCCAGTGGTTAATAGTTAGCCAGATAACAATAATGTTTGGACTGATAGTCCATTGATTATCTAATTTATATGCATGTACGTTATTGCTATTATTGTTATAATCAGTTTGATTGTAGGATTTTGATTTTCAAAAAATATGCTTTTAAAAGGATATTTGTAGGGGAAACTCGTTCCACTAAGCGGCATTGTCTCACTTAATATTAATAAGCCGAGATGTAATACACACCAGGCTTTATGTCTGACTCGAAATTTATGTTTTCCCTTTAAACTCTCGGGTGCTCAAATTTTGATTTAAGTAAATTAAGAGTTAAGGCCTTTTCAGGTTTAGTAGGTTTGACGAATAAGCTTTCGAAGACGTGCTGAAGGCAAAGCTAGCTATGATAAGCTATTTAATATTATTTCTGTTGTGATGTATTTGTGACTGATATGTCTATCTAGTACTTTGGTCATCCAAGGGAGCATCTTCATATGTCGCTCTTGGCGTAATTTGTAATAATTATATTTGATCAAGACCTGGAATAATTTTGGGATTATGTAATTAAATATGAAATATTAATTTGAGATGTGATCAGAAAAGCTATTTTTGAAATCTATGTTGATTTTATTTCATATTCATGTGGTTCTGATATTATGGATACGGTTAACATTACCGTATTTTGTCACCGGAAGTTAATACTATATATGACTATAGCATCTACGGCTCTTAGCTTCGGGCCTCAAAGTAGAGGATGTTACATATTATTCTTTGTTATTATTAAATGTTAATAGCTTTCACCGATATTAGAGTGATTCATATCTTGATTATTGTCTAAAGCTTTAGCTTCAATCTTCTCAACTTACAAGTAATATACTTTTTCAACCCCTTTATTTCATTATACAAATGGATTAACGCTTGAGTTGTGTAAGATGGTAAATGGCTATTGTTTATTGGTATTGCTTAGTTAGTTTGGTGATTTAGTATTCAATTTTATATTATACTGGATTTTGATTGTGTGAAACGACTTCAATATTTATAATTATTATTAACCATAATCAACATTTTATGTATATTTAGCCATTCCAGATACTACCAAAGTTTGGTGAACTATTTTTGTGCATAGACTTATTTGATCAAAGTCTTAATTTAACTGAAAAGTTGGATGCCCACTTTGAAAATATGCTCGATGATTATCCTACAAAGATGTAACAGAAAATTCTTTATTAGATATTTATAATTTGAACGGATTTCTTTATATCCAAATGTGAGTGTGTGAATAATATATATATAAGAATTTTTTGTAATTCAGATATATTATTCTGTTTTTCATGGTATCAACATGAAATCTATATATTATCATATAATAAAGAGAATATAAGACCATTTGTATTCTCTATTCTCAATCAGTCTCAAGTTCTAGCCCTTTTTTGCCATTACACCCTCCAAAAAAATCTTCGCGCAATCACAACTCAAGAGTTAATTTTCTCTTGAACTGCCTTGTAATCAATTTACATTGCCTTCATTAAATTTTACTATTGAAATGCAATTAATCTGATTCCTTCATCCTCACTTATATGCTCCATTTCCTTATAGCTTTGCTGTAACAGCCCGCAAATCCGTACCCCTTGAGTCAACACTATTCTACAACAATCAACTCAAGTTGCACAGAAATACGAACCATTTGGGTTGAAGAAAAGAGGTAGAAGAAAAAAAATAGAAAACAACAACAGAATCTAACCATCGCAACGGAATAAAATATAATAGATAATAACTACTCTTTACTCAAAACTTAAATATCTCTGTTGATATATTACATCATCAGAGTACATCAATCACAGCTCAACATCAATTTCATACAAATGGATACACAACAACTCAAACAGCGGGACATATATATACAAACAAGTACGAGAGTACGTATCGTCATCCAGCTCGTCTCCTGAGCTCCACAGCATCAAAACATGTATCCTATAATACTCGGTCTGACCCGAGCATTACAGTTAAATAACACCCGAGTCAGTCTGGATTACCAGCGTGAGAAAATCACACCCAATTGATTATTAAAGTTTCAAAATCCTTTAAAAACAAAAGCATCTCGTAAGACCACGCCACAAATAAACATGTCGGGTTTTAACCTTACGATAGCTAAAACAATTTTTATAGAAATCCTCTGATATTATAATAGGGTCTATATACAAATACTTATAAAATAGCCAAAATTGTTACATTATTAAATTCCAGCTACTAGCCATAGATTGGGTAATACAAACAAAACTCGTACAAGGCTCGTAGGGAGAATGGATTTCCAACCAATGACTAGGCACTGGGGTACCACCTGTCACAGTACGGGGCCTAGATCACTGTACCGAGGAGTACGCCCGCTCCCCTGCAACACAAGGCCAGGACTACCCCTTACTGAATAATCCCGAGTGAGATCACCCCGTGGTTGGGATCAGCAACCGCCCACTAATCCGAAATAAAAAGGGACATCTAGACTGGAATGACCTCACCTTGCTTGGGTGCTACCCACCTAGCCTTGCTGCATAACCCCTGATTTTCAGTCATTCCCATTTGATGAGGCTTGAGGCTAAGCGTTACCTTTTTAGAACATATCCCTTGGAATGCCCATCGTCCACCTGACAATGTTTCGCAAGCATTCATCCATACAAGTCCGTCCCGGGTTCGAACGGAACCGAAGGCACTATTCCTACTACATCCATTTTGGAAATATCCTCAGGATTAGTAGCAACTAGCCCTTGCACTTCAGTGCCCCATCTTCGAATCCACAATCGTTTACATGAAACGTACAAACCGGATCGAAGTGGTTTTCGAGAAATAAATCTCGATCTCGGTCTCTTCGAAACGATCAACGCATTTGGCCAATATTGATAGTCGGTGATTTAACTATCAATATTTATTCACAAACATCCATCCAACAATAAATAATTTCCCAAATTATTTATTAACCTCAAAATATCTTCACAAGATATACTTCTATTTTCAATCCTTTGAAAACAGTTTCAAAACCATCTTTCTTTTTAGAATAAACTTCCCCAAATATTTTCTATCTCCTTTGAAATTACCAAGCACAAAACTAGATTTTTAAAATAATTTAAAACACTTTACTTAGAAATATATACTTTTAAAACATTTAAATTAAAACTACTTTAATAATTTGTTAAAAATACATCTTATACGAATATTTGAAAATAAAGTTACTTAATAAAATATAAAACTAGATTTTCACCTTTGAAACAAAATACTAAGCCACTTTTTAAATAATTACTACTATAATAGATTTGAGAAAATACTTACTTTAGAATTTAAATATTAGAAATAATAAATTTTCCAAAACATACCTTTTAAAAAAAATTAAAACTATTAACTTATATTTAAAAATTTACTTGAAAACGTACTTAGTTATCCAGGGAGAATTCCAACTTCAATCACTTAAATCGATTTTCCAAATTGATTCCCAATTTATACCATTTGAAATAAGTTTCTTTAATTACTCAATTCATTTCAAATTTCATTAATTATGCACTTAATTATTATTGTTATTATTTTCCAATTGTTTTTAAATCTTTTAACTGAAATATACGAATTTCAGCTTTTCTCAACTTCTTCTTTATTTTTCTCAAAAATTTAAATCTTAAATTTAAAATAAATGTTTTATTCTTTTAATTAATATCGTTGAAGATTAAAATTCATTAACTTCCTGTTTATTCAAATTTCCATTCTATACCAGGATCAATTTAGTAGAACTTTAAAGTAACTTTATTTCTTTCCAATTCATTTAAAAATTTGTTCAAATTTCTATAGTTATTTCACTTATAATACCACTTCTTTTATTATCTTACCAAAATCCAATTTATATATTTTGGTAATTCATCATACCCAATGATATCCGATCTAACCATGGCATTCAATATTCCAATAAAGATCATCATAGGATATCAAATAAATCACAACAGAGGGTTTTAAATAATTTAAATAAATATTGAGGGATCCAGTTGGATCCCTCCAACCTGTTTTTCCCTGCATCCACAAACGTCAGCACAATATAATATACCAATTCCAAAATATTATACTATATCACATCAATTCGTTCAACCATTCAAACAATTATTTAAATTTAATCATTTTAAATTTAAATTTAAACTGAGTGAGATTAACTCACCTTTGCTTTGCTGTTTGCAATCCATTCCAAACTGGTTTGTTCCCTTGATTTTTAAACCTTGTATAACAGTTCACAAATTATTATTATTTGAACCCATCAAACAATTGTTCACCATTATTTTTTATTCATTTAATCAGTGATAAAATCTTAAACCTTTGATTTAATTTAACCAAAGTAGTAAAAAAAATTAAACTAATTTCCTTTTCAATTCCAGTTTTAACCTTATTACAATAACAATATCTAACCTCATTTACATTTTCTTTTCTAACGCGACAATTTCCATTTCTAACTTACACTTTCAAAATCTTACCTATTTACAATTCAGATTTATTGGATTAAGAAAATTCCAAATTTACTTCCCTTCCTATAAACAATTTAAATGAGTAGTTTTAACTTACATATCATTAGATTAAAACGTATAAAATGAATTAACCATCTCATAACAACTTATGAATTTGTAAATATTTGGTTTTTATCGTGCTTTACAGTAGATATACCTCCATAATAACTATTAAGGTTTACAGTCAAATTATATCCAATCAGAGTAAAATTAAAAATAGTTAACGCAAGTTTGAAATCAAATATTTCTTCTATCAATTTGTATAAAAAATACAAGATTAAAAAAAAATGATACCTCAACGGTCGAGTTTGAAATTACGTCACCAGGTTGCCGAGTCCTCACGTACGAACGCGACACGATCCAAAACCCTATTCTCGAGTTCGCGGCCCTAGATCTCGATTGCACCGCCTACAGCAGCCAACACCGCGGCTCCAACCCTTGACATGTCATCCCTCCTCATGCTCGCCCGAATTCACGACCACTGCCACCTCGCGAACCCCTAGCCATCGCAACACGACAACACATCCACCTCGACCTGGCCGTATGCAACCACCGCTCACGAGCGCGAGCGCCTCCCACTCGCCGATTGATCAGCCTTGCTCGATCTATGCTCGCCTGCCTTGGCTCCTTCGATCGATCAATTCGTTCGTTAAAATTTTTTTTAGGATCGCTGATTCGATTAGCAGAAAAAGGAAAGGGCATTACCCTATCGATTAAAAGGAGGAGAGGAAAGGATTCACGGTTATCAATTTTGAAGGCCACGAGTTTATTTCCATTGCTCAATTTGATTTTTGATTACGAGAACCCCTTTTTTTAGAACGAAGAAAATGTCTTCTTTTCTTTTTATTACTAAACGTAGAAGCTTCTAAAAGAAGGTAACGCGATTTTTCTTCTCTTTTTTTTATATACGTGATGCTAGCTACGGAATTCAATGCAAACTTTAACGCGTCTATATATCATATGGACACACAACAATTCCAAACACTACGAAAATTGAAATCCCATAATAATTCAATATTACGGACCCAATGGAACTAGTTTCGTCTAATTCCGAGACTGTGCCTCGGAAGGCTATTTTAAATTCAATTTAAACGATAAAATTTCAAAACCTAACAAAACACTTCCGAATCAAAATTTAAACACCTTTACTATCTTCAGTGTTATATTCAATGTTATCGATATAAATTTTATAAGCCTTCAAATTATATTTTAACAGACTTAAAATCTTAGATTTCACATTTTATCCAATTCAAATTATTTAATTCTATAATTTAATTATCAAATAAATTGTGATATTCGTAATTCAAGTTAAAATTACCTATTGAATATTTAAAATCAATTAAATATTCTGATTTTAAATGCTCGAAAATTCTGGGTCGTCACATTCCTCCCCCCTTAAAAGAATTTCGTCCCCGAAATTACTAGTTAAGAAGAATAATCCAATACCCATTTACTTTTCTCAAAACCAACAATCTAACACCCTACCAACTATTCTTTTTATAGAAAATCCCTTATCACTTTTACTAACTTTCCAAATCCTCACCTAGTTTGCAAACTATGTTATTTGTTGAATTATTCTAGTTTCAACTTAAAACCAAATTTTGAATTATCAAAATTTTCTCAAAATTTTTCTAACTCCCTAAATTTTCGAAATTTTTTGCCAGCGTCTCCTTTGCGCGGCTAGCTCGGTACAACTACAAAATGGATCTACGGCCTCTCAAATCCAAAAGGAAAACAAAAAGCCAAGTGGTTCGATCCAAATCCCAATCAAATTTCACACCAAATTTAAATACATACCTTTTTGTCGAGCATTTCAACTTTTTATCTTTTGAAATCAAATCCAACCTTCTTTTTTCCCTTTAGATTACCTGCATATCCTACTTAGCACTAATATCCAATCTCAACTTTCAAAAACATTTTATCGACTTTCTTACAAAAGGTCAATATCTATTCATTCCAATATTATCTTAGATTATATTTGTAGTATCAATATTCCATTTAAGAATTCTCCATTCCTTCTTAAGTTAGTATAAATATGAAATATGTTCCTTATACTTATTTCCATCTTACCACTTCAGTTTATATTTATTTCCATTCAAATCGATTCTTTCATTTTCATATGAATCCAATTTATCTTTAACTCAGAGTATATAAACTTTATTTGTCATTTATTACTAATTCATGTCATTACTTTTATTAGTTTCATTTACTAACTTATTTCAATTTTCCAGTTTTAAACCGTTTTGTCGTTAACAAAATTTTCCAAAAGATTTTCAAAAATTTTCTAACTCCCAAAATTTCTGAAAATTTTTGGCAGAGTCCCATTTGTACGGAGGAGCTTTTGCAATTTGACAAAAGAGATAAATATATATACATCGACCCACCCGGTCGGAAAAACCAAAAACAGTTCGTATTTCCTATTTTTATTGCGTAGGCGTACCTTATTTAGCATTTTTAAGCAAGTAGCTCATTTATTTAGCCGTTAGCACAACCAAATCCAGCCACACGGCTTCCAGGTACCTGTACTTACTTAATTTAAACATGTAAGCGCTAAATATATGCAGTTTAACTATATTTCACTTAGGTACAATGGTTAAAACATATGAATTCTAAAAGAAATGCACATCAACATTTTCTGTAAGCAATTTATACAATTCCATACTAATTCAACTATTTCAATTAATTTACAAACCATTTTCATTCAATTTGAATAGTTTAAAACTCAGTCGCTTACATTCAATTTATTTTCAAGCAACCCAAACCCATATTTAATCCAATTATTCTCAAAATCAATTTATTTTACTCCTACCCATCCAAGGCATTGTAATAACTTCTATTTACATTCAATATCAATTTATTCCTTGCAATTTGACAAGATTTATGTAAATAAATAAGTATTTATGTTTTATAACAATTTTAAATGGATTTCAACTCAATTTATACTTAATTCTATTCCATTTTCAATTTATTCACAATCCATATATTCTCATTCTCCTCGCATTTCATTTTATTAACCAATCTGGTTTATTCAGAACCAATAACAATTTAGGTTCATCTTCATTACCAATTTAATTTCCCCCTTTTATTTTAATTCATTCACAACCATTTATTTAGCTCGGCACATTCCATTTAAATTTCATTCACAATCCATTCATTAACGTTTTATTCCATACTATTTATTTAGCTCAAAACAAACCAAGTTATTTCCTTCAATAACCATTTCTCAACTTATTTAAACCACGCTTCATTTTGATTCTTATTTATTCTATCCATTTATTTCTTCAATATAATTAGTTTATCCACACAATCCATTAGAAATTTTTATTTCTTTAAATATTATTTATAACCACTTATCCAACTCTTCCATTTGTTTGGCTTAAGTCAATTTACTTCATTTTATACTTAAGCTCATTTTTATTTTATAAGTAAAAAAAAAATTCTCTTTTCTATTCAACTTAATTCTCTCTCAATTAAATCCCATTCCAATCTACAATTTCTTTTGGTTAGTTATTATAAAATTTAAATTTCCAGATTCAACTCATTCAACTGATTACATGGCCATTTCCAATTTATTTCCACTTAGTGGGATTTTATTTGCAATTTAGATCATTTCTATTGTAATCAAGTTCTAACCGACTCCACTTTATACTTAATTCACTTACAATTCCATTTCTAAGTTTCACAAGTCATAAATTTATTTATAATCCAAGTTATAATATGTACCCATATTCATTTCTAATTCCATAATCCAAGCTCATTTGAATAATATTTCAAGTCATATTTCATTTCTTAATTTAAAAGCTTATATTGCTCATTGCTCATTTTTATTCGATACATTTCTAATTACATTTAATTTGTTAATACTTCAAGTTAAATTTTCAATTTATAACTCAAGTTCTGAATCCACTATCCATTTTCAATCTTACTACCCAATTTTTATGAATTCACAATTCAATTTCATTTACTTCACCAGCAATTTAAGCCGAATTTAATTTATAACTTGAGTTTTATTTCCAAATATTACTTCATTTGATTTTCTTAAGTTCAATTTATTTTATAATTCAAATTTGGATTTTCTTTACGTTTTCCAATTCATCAAATAATATTTATTCTGGATTTTGTATTCCATTTTAAATTTTATAAGTCGCAACTTATTATTTTGTACAAGCACATCATTCTAGGCTTGAATGTATTCATCTTTTATTTTTAATTCAAGTTTTACACTTATTTATAATCCAACCATATTTTTATTCTATGGATTTTTTTTTAATTCTGATTCCTTTATAAGTTATTCTAATTTATTTACTTCAATCCAATCCTTAACCAATTTATTTTCCATTTATTCAGGTAGGAATCTATTTCCATTCGATAACTCAATTGAATTTTTTATTCCAATTCAATTTTATTTTAACTCAGATTTATTTAACTCAATTCGATTTCAATTTAATTTGAATACAGCTGGAAATTATTTTCAGCCTAACCAATTTATTTCAATTCAGTTAAATTTTTATTTCCCAAACCAAGTTAATTTCAATTTTTTAACTTTTCATTTTAAATTCCAATTCTCAACATTCAAAGCTTATATTCCTTTCCTAATTTAAAAATCATCTCAATTTATAAGCTTACAACCTATCTTGTCAGGATTTTTAAACACCCGACTTTTGGTTTCAAATCATTTTGAAATCTTCAACGTCTCAAAATCACACTACTCAAAAATTTCAAACCAATCCTGGTTTTATTTCCAACAAATTTCCTTTGAAATTTTCAAAAACAACTAGCATTTCTGAACAAATCAGTTTTTGGCAACAATCCGTCACTTAGAAATTCGAAAATGAATACTAATGATGCGGCCGTCATCATCAGAATTATTTCCCAATAATCCAAGTGATTTTAATGCTATATCACTTCCAAAATCCATTTAAAACGGATTTCCATTTAGAAATATCTCCAAAACAATAATGCTGTTATTTTTCTCCAAAACACCTCGATAAACATTTCCAAATACTGCTTAAATCAATTTTAACTATAATTCATTTGCATAACTTATGCTCACACAAATTCACATTCTGTTTAAATTCAAATTTTAACTATAATGCATTTGTATAGTTTAGGCTTATACAAATTCTCATTTAATTCTTTTTCAATTTATAAATCACGCTTGTAATTCATATTTATAAATTTCATGTTATAATGAAATTATCCCCTTAAATTTCAGTTATACTTCAATTTTTAGTTAAATTTTTATACAATGATGATAATACTTTAATATGATTCTTCCTAACATCCAAGCAACCACCTATCAGCTAAAATAGTTTACAAAACTTTTATTTATATCAAAATATATTTTGGGTAAAATTATTTCATTTACCCACATTTAAAACAATATCGTGCCAATTGTTCTATTCAAGTGTTTAGAAACCCCTTCGATGCAGTTGTACGGACTGTGCCGACGCAGATTCATATGCCACTCAACAAACCAATCAACACAATATTGAAACAATTTATATTCACTAACAAATACGCGCTCATATTTATTAATACGCTCAAGCTCATTATAGAGTACTACGGACTCTATTTTAGATGAGTAATTCCAACCAGAGCCAAGGTTATCACCAACCTAAGCTCTGATACCAAGTGTAACAGGCCGCAAATCCGTACCCCTTGAGTCAACACTATTCTACAACAATCAACTCAAGTTGCACAGAAATACGAACCATTTGGGTTGAAGAAAAGAGGTAGAAGAAAAAAAATAGAAAACAATAACAGAATCTAACCATCGCAGCGGAATAAAAAATATAGTAGATAATAACTACTCTTTACTCAAAACTTAAATATCTCTGTTGATATATTACATCATCAGAGTACATCAATCACAGCTCAACATCAATTTCATACCAATTGGTACACAACAACTCAAAAAGCGGAATATATATATATATATAAACAAGTACGAGAGTACGTATCGTCATCCAGCTCGTCTCCTGAGCTTCACAGCATCAAAACCTGTATCCTATAATACTCAGTCTGACCTGAGCATTACAGTTAAATAACACCCGAGTCAGTCAGGATTACCAGCATGAGAAAATCACACCCAATTGATTATTAAAGTTTCAAAATCCTTTGAAAACAAAAGCATCTCGTAAGACCACGCCACAAATAAACATGTCGGGTTTTTACCTTACGATAGCTAAACCAATTTTTATAGAAATCCTCTGATATTATAATAGGGTCTATATACAAATACTTATAAAATAGACGAAATTGTTACATTATTAAATTCCAGCTACTAGCCACAGAGTGGGTAATACAAACAAAACTCGTACAAGGATCGTATGGAGAATGGATTTCCAACCAATGACTAGGCACTGGGGTACCACCTGTCACAGTACGGGGCCTAAATCACCGTACCGAGGAGTATGCCCGCTCCCCTACAACACAAGGCCGGGACTACCCCTTACTGGATAATCCCGAGTGAGATCACCCCGTGGTTGGGATCAGCAACCGCCCACTAAGTCGAAATAAAAAGGGACATCTAGACTGGAATGACCTCACCCTGCTTGGGTGCTACCCACATAGCCTTGCTGCATAACCCCTGATTTTCAGTCATTCCCATTTGATGAGGCTTGAGGCTAAGCGTTACCTTTTTAGAACATATCCCTTGGAATGCCCATCGTCCACCTGACAATGTTTCGCAAGCATTCATCCATACAAGTCCGTCCCGGGTTCGAACGGAACCGAAGGCATTATTCCTACTACATCCATTTTGGAAATATCCTCAGGATTAGTAGCAACTAGCCCTTGCACTTCAGTGCCCCATCTTCGAATCCACAATCGTTTACACGAAATGTACAAACCGGATCGAAGTGGTTTTCGAGAAATAAATCTTGATCCCGGTCTCTTCGAAACGATCAACGCACTTGGCCAATATTTATAGTCGGTGATTTAACTATCAATATTTATTCACAAACATCCATCCAACAAAAATAATTTCCCAAATTATTTATTAACCTCAAAATATCTTCACAAGATATACTTCTATTTTCAATCCTTTGAAAATAGTTTCAAAACCATCTTTCTTTTCAGAATAAACTTCCCCAAATATTTTCTATCTCCTTTGAAATTACCAAGCACAAAACTAGATTTTTAAAATAATTTAAAACACTTACTTTGAAATAAATACTTTTAAAACATTTAAATTAAAACTACTTTAATAATTTGTTAAAAATACATCTTATATGAATATTTGAAAATAAAGTTACTTAATAAAATATAAAACTAGATTTTCACCTTTGAAACAAAATACTAAGCCACTTTTTAAATAATTACTACTATAATAGATTTGAGAAAATACTTACTTTAGAATTTAAATATTAGAAATAATAAATTTTCCAAAACATACCTTTTAAAAAAAAATTAAAACTATTAACTTATATTTAAAAATTTACTTGAAAACGTACTTAGTTATCCAGGGAGAATTCCAGCTTCAATCACTTAAATCAATTTTCCAAATTGATTCCCAATTTATACCATTTGAAATAAGTTTCTTTAATTACTAAATTCATTTCAAATTTCATTAATTATGCACTTAATTATTATTGTTATTATTTTCCAATTGATTTTAAATCTTTTAACTGAAATATACGAATTTCAGCTTTTCTCAACTTCTTCTTTATTTTTCTCAAAAATTTAAATCTTAAATTTAAAATAAATGTTTTATTCTTTTAATTAATATCATTGAAGATTAAAATTCATTAACTTCCTGTTTATTCAAATTTCCATTCTATACCAGGATCAATTTAGTAGAACTTTAAAGTAACTTTATTTCTTTCCAATTCATTTAAAAATTTGTTCAAATTTCTATAATTATTTCACTTATAATACCACTTCTTTTATTATCTTACCAAAATCCAATTTATATATTTTGGTAATTCATCATACCCAATGATATCCGATCTAACCATGGCATTTAATATTCCAATAAAGATCAGCATAGGATATCAAATAAATCACAACAAAGGGTTTTAAATAATTTAAATAAATATTGAGGGATCCAGTTGGATCCCTCCAACCTATTTTTCCCTGCATCCACAAACGTCAGCACAATATAATATACCAATTCCAAAATATTATACTATATCACATCAATTCGTTCAACCATTCAAACAATTATTTAAATTTAATCATTTTAAATTTAAATTTAAACTGAGTGAGATTAACTCACCTTTGCTTTGCTGTTTGCAATCCATTACAAACTGGTTTGTTCCCTTGATTTTTAAACCTTGTATAACAGTTCACAAATTATTATTATTTGAACCCATCAAACAATTGTTCACCATTTTTTTTATTCATTTAATCAGTGATTAAACCTTAAACCTTTGATTTAATTTAACCAAAGTAGTAAAAAAAAATTAAACTAATTTCCTTTTCAATTCCAATTTTAACCTTATTACAATAACAATATCTAACCTCATTTACATTTTCTTTTCTAACCCGACAATTTCCATTTCTAACTTACACTTTCAAAATCTTACCTATTTACAATTCAGATTTATTGGATTAAGAAAATTCCAAATTTACTTCCCTTCCTATAAACAATTTAAATGAGTAGTTTTAACTTACATATCATTAGATTAAAACGTATAAAATGAATTAACCATCTCATAACAACTTATGAATTTGTGAATATTTGGTTTTTATCGTGCTTTACAGTAGATATACCTCCATAATAACTATTAAAGTTTACAGTAAAATTATATCCAATAAGAGTAAAATTAAAAATAATTAACGCAAGTTTGAAATCAAATATTTCTTCTATCAATTTGTATAAAAAATACAAGATTAAAAAAAATGATACCTCAACGGTCGAGTTTGAAATTACGTTACCAGGTTGCCGAGTCCTCACGTACGAACGCGACACGATCCAAAACCCTATTCTCGAGTTCGCGGCCCTAGATCTCGATTGCACCGCCCACAGCAGCCAACACCGCGCCTCCAACCCTTGCCATGTCGTCCCTCCTCATGCTCGCCCGAATTCCCAACCACTACCGCCTCGCGAACCCCTAGCCATCGCAACACGACAACACATCCACCTCGACCTGGCCGTATGCAACCACCGCTCGCGAGCGCGAGCGCCCTCCCACTGGCCGATCGATCGGCTTTGCTCGATCTATGCTCGCCTACCTTGGCTCCTTCGATCGATCAATTCATTCGTTAAAAAAAATTTAGGATCGCTGATTCGATTAGCAGAAAAAGGAAAGGGCATTACCCTGTCGATTAGAAGGAGGAGAGGAAAGGATTCACGGTTATCAATTTTGAAGGCCACGAATTTTTTTCCATTGCTCAATTTAATTTTTGATTACGAGAACCCCTTTTTTTTAAGAACGAAGAAAATATCTTCTTTTCATTTTATTACTAAACGTAGAAGCTTCTAAAAGAAGGTAACGCGATTTTTTTTTATATACGTGATGCTAGCTGCGGAATTCAATGCAAACTTTAATGCGTCTATATATCATATGGACACACAACAATTCCAAACACTACGAAAATTGAAATCCGATAATAATTCGATATTACGGACCCAATGGAACTAGTTTCGTCTAATTCCGAGACTGTGCCTCAGAAGGCTATTTTAAATTCAATTTAAACGATAAAATTTAAAAACCTAACAAAACACTTCCGAATCAAAATTTAAACACCTTTATTATCTTCAGTGTTATATTCAATGTTATCGATATAAATTTTATAAGCCTTCAAATTATATTTTAACAGACTTAAAATCTCAGATTTCACATTTTATCCAATTCAAATTATTTAATTCAATAATTTAATTATCAAATAAATTGTGATATTCGTAATTCAAGTTAAAATTACCTATTGAATATTTAAAATCAATTAAATATTCTGATTTTAAATGCTCGAAAATTTCGGGTCGTCACACTTGCCATCTTTAATTCTCATTATAATTTATAGAATCATAAAACAAAATTAATTTCTCCATGAATAAAAATGCCTTCTGTTAACCAAAAAAATGGATCAACACCCTGGTTTGAGTGTAAAAGCACCAATACTATTCCTACAGAGCAATAATATAGATAATAGGTATGTCAAAGAGAAGTAATAGAAAGAAAACAAGAAGATTTTTATAGTGGTTCGGCTGTAAATAAAGTCTACGTCCACTTTATAGTTTTTATTATAGACTGGTTGCTGTTACAGGTAGTGTTTTGTTACAAGGCTTTTGATTGTCCTTAGCTAGATTGAATCTCCAAGGTTAGAATCCATTGGAGAATTATAGTTAATTCCTTTGGAGATTGTTGTGAGGGAGATGAAAAGTGAAGAAAGTTTCCAGCAGAGCTTCAGCAACCAGTCCGGAGAAGATCTCATTTATGTTGTAGGTAGGGTGATATTTATAGAGATCGAAGAGCTTCTGGCCAGGCCTGTCCGCCAATGGCTTGTAAATGGATGTAGGATGATCAAGTAGAGCTAAGCTTGCAACCCAAGCCAAAAGCTTGGATCACCAGCGATCCATAGAGTATGTTCGAAGGCGAGCCAATTCCTCAGCACCTCCCTTTGCCCTGTTCCATTTGAGCCGCAGCGATCCAATGACGATGTAGGGATCGCGGGCGATCCATACACTTGGCTTATTTTTGGACTTTGTTGTCTGGGGTTTGTGGCGGTCTGGTGAGAAGGTCTATAGCGCATGGATCGCTAGCAATCCATGTACTTAGTGGTATTCTGAGCTTTGCCTTTTGGATCGCGTCTATTATCTCATGTTGATGCTATGGTCGCTGGCGATTCATTAGCCATAGATAACTGGCGATCCATGTCCTTAGAGTATTTTTCTTCCTTTTCTTCCAACTTCTTCTGAATCCTTGTTCTAGTCCTTTCGGTTGACCTTGGAGCTGTTCTGACTCGATCAAGTTGTCCAGACTTCTATTGGATTCTGATGGGTTAAAAACCCGGATAACACCTTCTTCATTGTGATATGCATTAAACTATCATATTTCTACGAGTAAAATCTGTGTGAACCCTCTTCCACCAATCATTATTAACTTTTTCCCTAATTTTCAAAAGAATGTTCTTCCATCATAAAAGGCTTATATTATTGAACTTGAGATTATGATTTTATTGTAATTTATTTAACACAAATATCATCTTTTGCATTATAAATGTATGTTTTGATCTCTCCTTAATCAACATCAATTTATGTAGGTTTATTCGCATTTTATGTGTGCTTTTCCCAAATATGGAGCTAATGATACATTTTGAGAGATTTTTTTTGGCAAAGCCTGCGGGGTTGTATGGCCCCTACCATATATTTATATATAAGCGAACCTTACAATATAAATGGGTTACATGGATTACAAGATAGAAGACAGGAAAATATAAAAAAAAACAGAACAACATGGAAGATAAGAAGGACACAACATATCAAGTTAGGACCACCTAACCAAGGTAACTGTATCAAAGGGGGTAGGAGGACATAGAGATCGAAGAGTGTATCTCTCTACAAATGCCGTAATAAATCTGCATACAATTCCTGTACTTATGATTGAAAATTCTTTGATTCCTTTCCTTCCATATTTCACTGACCATTATTTTGAGTACTATTAAGATCTCATATGTTGAAGGTTGCTTCCACCTTGCTGCTTTATATATATTCATCCATTCTATTTTATCGTCTCTCACAAGAGAACCATATCCACCTCTTTTCTTTATTTTTGACCATATGAAGGGTGTAAATGAGCAACTAAAGAATAAGTGATGAATACTTCAACTGCAAGGAACAAAACAAACAAGAGGAAGAGACTAATATTCCTTTCATTGCCAAATTTCCCTGGGTGTGTAGAGCATTCTTGAGTACCTTCCAGAGCATAAAATTTAGCTTTTCGTTTGCATTCAAGTTTCATATTCTTTTATACCATGGGAAGTTGTTTAGATGTATATCTCCCACTATCGTAGTGTAGATAGTATGTGTTGAGTGGTCTTTGAGGTCATCTGTCCATTTTTTAGAGATTTTTTGTTAACCCTATTCTATTTTTTTTCATTACAACACAGTTGACATTAGTTTATATTCTGAAAAAAATAATTGTTTTCTTGCATGTCCAAATAGATTACTACTGTTATATATTGTACATAAATAAATTTAATCTCTATATAAAATTCGTTTAAACATGTTATATTTTCAATTTTCTTGAGTTTTGCACTTAGATCTATTCTATAAATGTCTATATTAAATTTAAAATTGACTGGATTAACCCTTCCAGTTGATGAGTTGCCAGTTTATTATCATTATATATGGGTTGTCTCCAATTTATTTTTGGTTTCTTTATTTTTTTCATATTAGTTCTCATTTGTCGATAAATAACTCAACAAGATATTAATTAAGGAATCGAGGATCCATCATTATTTAATTCCAAAAAGTACATCTACACCTCCATGCCTTTGAAATTAGGATATTGTTGTTGACGCTCCACTTTTGAATACGAGAAGACCAATTTTTATTATGAAAAAAAAATTACTGTGAGGGGTACTAATCAAACTTGCCCCCTCATAAAATTACAATCAAATTGACCTAATCATCTATTATTTTATTTACCACAATTTTTTAATCTTTCAAAATCATTAATCAAATAATGGAGAATTCAAACTTACCTCCATATGGAATTGTAAATGAGATAGAAACAAGAGTGTTTCCTTACTCAAGAAAGCATTCAACATGGTGAAATTAAACCCGTACTTTTTATCATAGTTAAAAAACATATAATAAATTGGATTAAGGAATTACATTTCTATCACCTTCTTGATAAAGTTTGCATCTGATGATGAATCAAGATGACTTTTATTCTTGCCGTTATTTTCTGTTTAGAAAAAGGAAGGAGAAAGGGAGAGTAAATTAAAATGTTTAGGATTTTGATGTTTTAATGAAGGACAAAAGAGATAAAATATTATTTGATTAATAATATGTATACCCCTCATAAAAATATAATTTTGTACGGAGTGCTCATAAAATTTGGCCATCTCATATTCAAAGATGGAGTGTCAATAACATTACCCTAAAATTATGCTCAAATTCATAATAATGAATATTAGGTAATTTTGCAATCAAATCTTTTTTTTTAAATCATACATTATGTTTTAGTTCTCTTTACTTTTTATTTCTATCATATATATGAATTAATGGTTGTTGTATATGAAGTATCTCCATTTATTACCAGTCTGTTATATAATTTATAATTTCATAATTATAATAAAGTCAGATATTGAACTTCTTATATATATAATAGAATAAATTTTACATGTAGTCACGTTGCTTCAAATAATATTGATTTTTATTATATATATTATCATTTTGTAGTATATTCTATCTATTCTATTATACATAAAGTTGAATATATGGCTTTTTGTTATTTGCTAGCATGTTCCTTCTTAAATTATATATTAGATTCTCCTTTGTGTAAGGTCCATCATATTCATCCTTTAGTTAATTTATTTGTCTCTTCACACATTAAACTTAGGTATTAATGGTGTCCCCTAAGTTTCCTTTTTGTTATCAACTTCATTAATATATTTATTTTCAATCGAGGCTTCTTCCATTATTCATCAACTCTTATTCCATAGCTAACAATAATAAATAAACATTTTCTTACCAATCCATTTCTATGTTTAAGTTTAATAACCATTCAATATTACCATATTTGTTTTTTTCCTAATTCAATATTTTAATCGTTTTCTTTTGTCAAATAAAAATAAAGTAATATGTGTTATTTTCAATTTAATGAGATAAAGGATCTTCAGGAAGTCAATTGTTCATCTTTTCCATTTTTATCATCATAAAAATTGATCTCTCTACTAATTGATTTGGCATTTAGATTATTTTTCCAATTATAACTTTTCGCTATAAGATATGATGGCTTAATATATCATACTGCAGTAGTGATAATGAAAATAAATGTGCAAGTGAATAATACGAGAACCTCAGTTATATATTTATTGGAGATTTTAGTTAATATGTTATCGAACAATTTTACCTTTTCTGTCAAAATACCTATTTAGTTAACCTTATATCATAATTTGTGCCAGAGTTTCCAATCGATGAAAGAATTAAAACCCCTTCGTTTACGTTCAATAATCTTCTTATACCTCTTATCATTTAATTTAAACCCAAATAACATAATGTAGATAATTATTTTATAATTCGTCAATATATAACAAATAGTTGCTCTTTATAAATTGTTAGATAGAGAAGTTGAGTTTGTAGTAAATTATATTTTGGAAGTTATGTTGATGATCAGACTTGTTGAATTGTAACATGGTCTTCACATTACTCCTATATAGACTCTAATAGATAAATAATTGAAAGGCCATTTGTTGTTGAGAGGTAATTTCGATTTCATGAACTCCTTATTATATTAGACATTCACGTTTAGGAGCTCGTCCGTATATACAGCATGTATCATTTTCAACCCATGACTTGCTTTCTTTTGTTTCGTAATTCTTAATCATTTCCTTTCTTAATAAAAACAATAAAGTTAGTAGTTTAGCTCTTAATTTTATACTTATATTAACCTTGGGTTTATGCTTCCTTATATCAAACTACTATTTACTCAACAATGGTTAGAAGTATGTAATAATTACATTATTGTGGATCTTGACGAGAATCGTGTAGTTCATTTTAGATTTGTTTGCATTATCAAGAAAAACACACTTATTTTTCAATCTTAGTTAAGATCATATAATCTATTTTGCCTTCTAAGTATTGGATACATGTGATTTCATTATTTTAATCAACAGATTAAGTTATGAGGTTATGATAATATTTACTATGCATATTAATTTACCATGGAAAATATTTAATTTTATTTCTATTGAGAAATTTAATGGTTGCTTATTTTATGATTTTAAGTCGGTATTTATAACGATCTCCCTTTTGACCCTTAAATTTCAACACTAATATATCCATGGTATTCATGTGCCAAGCATTCAAGTATCCAAAAGACATAACGTTAGGGTAAAATAAAAGAAAGAAAAGAAAAGAACAAGAAAGAAGGGAACACAATATCAGAATCTCACAATGGAACGTTAACATATAATTAGGGCATGACCTTATACCAGTCCCATTTGGTATTCTAATATCTAAGTCATTTTCATTTAAGGATCCCTTCCCATAATTTTCCTTGAAAACATTTCCAAAATGATTTAAAACCATTAAATCAAACTAACACAAGAAAAATACACAATCTTTGTGCTTTACTTGAAATTACATTGCCATGTTATACACACACACACATACACACACACACTCAACTCAAAACTTTTGTTAATGAAAACATTCAAACATTTGAAAGTACTCCTTTCGATTCCATTGAAAGTATCCCCTCTCTAACCTTCTGAAATCACCTCTTTCGAAACCAAGTAAAACCCTTAATTTACCTAGGCCAAGAGGCCAAAACCTTTCATTTCAAAACCTTACTTCATTCCTATCGAAACCATTGAAAATCTTCCATTCGAAAGCATTAGAACCTTAGACATCCTATCTTAAAACATTGCCTTATAAAATATTAAAAAAACCTTCCATTTAAACCCTTTCGAAACAATTTAGAAAATAGGACCTTTCGACCTTGTCGAAAGCACCTTTCGACCGATCCAAAAGCTACCTTTCGACTCCATCGAAAGCTTTGCTTTCGACCCCTTCGAAACCATTCATAAAATAGTGCCTTTTGAAAGCATGAAACCTTCAAAACATAAACCTTTCGAGAGCTCTTTAGGTTCATTTTAATAAATATGGAAAATCCTCTTTTAAAACATTTCAACCTCTTCGAAAGCTACCTTCCGACCTTGTTGAAAGCTTTGCTTTCGACTCCTTTGATAGCTTAAAACGTATCTTTTAAAACAATATGCTCTAACCTTTTTAATACTTTAAAACATCTCTTTTGAAATCTTTGGCTATACTTCAATTAGAATAAAAAGGGAAAATAATCTAAGTCGAAAGCTTCCTTTCGAAAGCATGAGAGAAGCGGTTGGTTTTTTAAAAGGCTGGTATAACTTTCGACCTTGTCGAAAGCATGACTTTGAAAGGTTAAAAGGCGATAGATAGGGGATTTCAACCCCTTCGAAAGCTTGTTTACTTTTCGACCTTGTCGAAAGCTTTAAACCTTTATTTTAAATATTTGACCGGGTCGAAAGCAACTAAGTTGAAAGCTCCTTTACGAAAGAAAAGAAAGCATTACTTCTGGCTTATAAAACAATCATACTCCAACCCTTCGGCAACTACGGTTTCAATCAAGTACCCTTCGACCTTGTCCAATCCGTTAGGTACCAAGTAACTTGATACCATATGCATTGGTTTCGACCTTGTCGAAAGGTCTAGATTGAAAACTTTATGCCGCAAATGGTTGAAATATGCTAAAATTATGATTTTCTTACTTTTAATTTAAAAGAGAACTTTTCAACTATCCTGCCTTTGTTTGTCAAATTATTATTTGTTAATAAATATCTTTCAGAAAAGTGCTGTCAATAATTCCAGAAATAAACAATGATTTTATTTTATAAAATGCATCTTCTCCTTAATTAAATATATAAAACATTTAAGTCCCACACCTTAAATAATTTTATATATTCATCAAAATACTTAAGAAAAATCTAGAAAAATTCTAGAAAATATATTTTAATATGCTTTCTAAAAAAATAAAATTTCAAGCCCAAATAATTATTGTTTTAACCATAATTAATTTATAATCCAATAGATCAATTTCTTCACTAGAAAATTAATATAAAATCCACATTATTCAGAATTTTATGAAAATTGAAACACATATCTAAAATATCATTTTTTACATACATTTAAATTTTCAAGGTGTTTATGTTAATTAGTAGGGTTTTCATATCAAATATATTATAAAAATAAATATAAACATGTATAATCCACCAACAAGCATATATATAAATTTAATCATCCAAAACATGGCATAAACTTGCAAACTCATATAGGATATAACTTAAGACCAAAAACCTTAAGAAAATGGGATGTAGAAATCATTCACCTTAGCTTTGAGACTAAAAGACGTGAGATTTGATGTTGAATAAGTTGATTAACTTCTTTCTCTTGAATCCTAGCTTTATATTCTCTTGAGAATGCAAATGGTGGCCAACCTTGATATATATTGGTTTGATAAAATAAAATGAACATGAGTTTCATTTCCTAAGGGTTTACGGTAGAAGTCTCTCCTATTTCACATTTTGCCTTTTCTTATTACCTAACGAATTCCATTTAACATGGTACATCCCTTAGTTAAATAAAATCTTAACCTATTAGTCTTCACATTATTTTATTTAATTTAACTAATTAAATATCCTAAATAATGTTATAAAAATATGGGATGTTATAGACTCCCCTCCTTAAAGAATTTTGTCCTCGAAATTATGGTAAGGTGCACAACAAAACAATCAAAGGTAAAACATATCATCAAAATAAATAAGGATAAGGGTCTTTAATCTTGGCTCTTGGTTTCTCAAGTACAGTCGCTAGCATCATCACTCCACTGGACCTTTACTAATTTGACTATCTTGTCCTCAGCTTCTTATCATCTCTCTCGACTATCCGAATCAGCTTTTTAACAATTGTCAAATCCGGCTCTACAACTAAATCCACTAACATTGTAGGTACTATAGTAATTTTCGGGTCGCAAACACATCTTCTAAGATGAGAAATCTGAAAAACATCATGGATTCCTGTCAAACATTTGGTAACTCCACTCTATAAGAAAGCTTCCCAATCGTCTCAACAATACGGAAAGGTCCAACAAATCTAGGTCCTAACTTTCCTGATTTCCCAAATCTAATCACACCTTTCATTGGTGAAACCTTAGTAAACACATAGTCTCCAACAGAGAATTCCAAGTCTTTCCTTCTTCTATCTGCATAACTTTTTCTTCCTAGACTGAGCTTCATTCATTCTAGATCGGAACAACTCAATCTTCTTCGTGGCTTCTTTCACCAAATCCGGACAAGAACCAATCTATCCTCGATCTCTAACCAACAAATAGGAGATTTACATAGCCTTCCATACAAAGCTTCAAACGGTGCTACCCTAATACTAGTATGATAACTATTGTTATATGAGAACTCGCCTAAATGGAGATAGTCTTCCCATGATCCTCCGAAGTCTAATACATTATCTCTTAGAAAATCCTCCAAGGCTTTGTTAAATCTTTGCGTTTGCCCATCAGTCTGCGAATGGCAAGTGGTACTCATGTTAAGCTTGGTTCCTAAAGCTTCCTGTAGACTCCTCCAGAACTCACTAGTAAACAATGAATCTCTATCACTGATAATACTACTAGGAATCCAGTACAGTCCAACCACATTCTTCATGAATAACTTTGCCAAAACAGGTGCTGTCCTAGTTGACTTTACCGGAATGAAATAGGCACTCTTGGTTTATCTATCCACTATAACCCATATACTTTCATTTCCTTTACTAGATCTTGGAAACCCATCAATAAAATCCATAGAGATAGAATCCCACTTCCACATGGGAACATCCAACGGTTGAAGAAATCCACTTGGCTTTTGGTGTTTAGCCTTTGCCTGCTGGCAATTCAAGCACCGCTTAAAACATAAATCAATATCCCATTTCATACCTTCCAAGAAGAAACTTCGCTTCATATCTTGATACATCTTTGTCCCTCCTAGATGGATAGTGAACTTCGAACAACGACACTCATCCAAAACTTCTTTTTTCATGTCTCCTACCTTCGAAACACACAACCTTTCCTTGTTTCTCAACCACCCATTCTTGTCAAGATTAAAGAATTTTAAGTCATCGCTCTTTGTTCCTTCCCTTAGCCTTCTGATCCGTTCAGCCAAGACTGGATCATCTTTCTGTTTAGAAGCTATCTTCTCAATCATTAACGGTTGGACTTCTAAAAAAGACAACACTGCACTTCCAAATCCACCAACTGCACCTTCAACTCTTTCATCTCTGTAGGTGTCATCCCGCTTGCTAGCATATTCACTGGTTCAGCTTCAGGCACCAAATAAATCTGAAACTTAATGGCTCATTTCGGTGGCAGTCTAACCACCGGCTCAAATACATCGGCAAATTCTCTAACTACAAAGACTCGATGCAACTCCTCCTCCATCTCCATACCCAAGAAAGCATTCACCTCACAACTAGGGTTTTCTACGGTATAAATAATCCAATCACTACAATTCGGGTGTCTAAGTGATATCTTCCTATCATGGCAAAATATACGAGCATTATATTTACTTAACCAGTCCATCCAAAGGATAATCCCAAACCCCATAAAATCAATTACATGCAAATAACAATCAAAAGTATGACCTAGCAAATCATACTCTAAATGTTCACACCTCATCCCAAGTGTCGCATACCATCCAGTCGGATTTGGAAGCCTTAAGGAAGTAACCAAATATGATGGTTCTAGGTTAAGCTTATCCACCAAACGTCGAGAAATAAAATAATGTGATGCATTAGTATCAAACAGAACACTAACAGACATACCGTGAATCTGTAGCAAGCCTCTCAGAACAGCTTTCCCTTTCTCCTTCACAACTGGCTTTGAAGTTGCGGACTCCAATGTATACATATGTCTCTTTCCTTCTCTAGTTAGCTCTTTGCATTGGTTCTTATAATGGCCGCTCTGATCACAATTAAAGCATCTAATATTCTCCTTTCCAACTGCTTCTTTCCCTTTTCCTTTTCCAATCTGAAACTCATGAGCCTAATGTCCTTTCTTATCATATTTATAACAAACCACCTCAGATTTTCCCTTCTTCTATGCTCTTCCCTTCTGAGCATTCTTCTAATGGAATTTTTTTTCTAGCCTCGACCCAACGGGACTTCCTTCTCTTTCTTCTTCTCCAAACAACCTAACTCCTCTTTCTGCCTTAGCGTCATTTCTACCACTACATCATATGGATCCCTTATGTGCAGTAAGGTAGCTCTTGCCAACTCCGGCTTCTAACCTCTTATAAATTTCTCGTTCCTTGTTATCACCGTATCAACTATAGCGTACCTATACCGGGCTAGCATATAATATTAGAATGATACTTTTACAAAAAGAACATTTTAATATACATACAAAAATTAGAGAAAAACTAACATATCATCAACCTGGACAGTTATAATAACCCGTCCTTACAATTGCTGATAAACAAAACAATGCAGCGGAAATAAAATCTATGGTACGAAATCAACCAGCTCCTCTCTCCACGAGCCCAAATGATCATCGACGAAACCTGGAAATATACATGGGGCTGACCCGAGCATTATAAGAAAAATATCACCTGGATCAGTCTGGTAAACCAGCGTGAGAAAACTCGAGTAATCTTAATTATTTACTGTGTATAAAAACCTTTTTAAATAAATAAATGCATCTCATAAGATCATGCCGCACATAAACACAGACGGATTTTTACCTTACGACAGCTAAACCAATTTTATTCGAAAATTCAAATGATATTATATTATAACAATGTCTAGGGTTTCAAATATATATGAATCATGGCTGAAGTGCTTGCATCTCACATTATAATATAATTGAGTACATATAAAACCGCTATGGCACGTTCGTATATGGATTTTCCATTGGAGGATCCTCGGTACCTCGAGGAAACTCTCCTGGCAAGGGACAGAAAGTGTCTTTCCTAGTGTCGTATATCTTTAGATAAAATATACCAAATAAGAAAGTCATAACTAGTTCATGTACAAAACGTGTCCCAAATATGATCAACTCCTGCTAGCAAAATCGATAAACATACTCTAGATAATATAGTTAATCAGTACCCTCTAAGGTTAGCTAAACCCCGTTGGCTATGGTCCTTCTCTGTTTTTAGCCATTTTTGATGTCGAGGTTACGTCCGACATCTTCGCACGAGTTTTCAACAAACTTGTTCATATAATGAATCCCATATGGATTCCGTTATCTCAATAGAATTCGAAACCACACATGGATTCCATCATTCCACTTCCAAAAGAATAGAACTCGTATCTCAGCCTTGAAGTGGTTCTCAATAAGTAAAACACTTACCGATCCCGGTCTTTCCCAGGCGGAGTCGATGAATTTAATCTTATTCAACAATAAAGAGAATGATTGCATAGGGAACTAATTCCCGTATACTTCCCATAACAATTAATCATATATGCACTATCATTTCATGCAATGCATGAACAAGTCGTATAAACGGAATTTTAATCCCTTATTTAATTATTTATCCTTTATTCATTTAAAACATATTCATTTAATAAAACACATTTTTACCAAATGAAACTCCTTTTATAAATCAAGACTTCCTTTATAAATCAATACCTCTTTATTAAATAAAAACTTCACTGATATATATATATATAAACACTTTTTTAAAAGATACATATTTGTATATATATTTGATTATTCATTTATAACTTTTTAATAGTTTAAAAGCATTCATATGTTTATTCTGATAGTATAACTATATTCATAGACCACTAAACAAGTTTACTTGTTTTATAAAGTCAAAGAGGTTAAAATCAATGTTATTTAAGTTAGAGATAAGAATAACCCTAAACAATATCCCTTCAGTGTTAAGCATGGAACGAAAGTTCTACACAACCATAATCAAGAAGGTTAGGTAAAGGAAATCCAAATCTCAAATCATTTTCTGAAATTATCTTATAGCCTTTTCTATATTTTTATAAAAGATCTTGATACTTGTTATTATCTTTAAATTTTTACTTATTAAAAACTATAATTATGCTTATAACACTTTTCCACTTTAAAATATAAGTGTTTAAAGAAAAAACAAATGTCACTAGAAACACTATTTACAATAACCCAATATGCTCCACATTTAATCATTATCTTTAAAACTCTTTTTTAAAGTTCAATTTTATTTAAGGGTTAAAGACAAATGTTGTATAAAACAATCATCACAACAAACCCAAAACCAATTACTTGTATTTAATTACCAAATATTCATTTGTAAATGTCTAATTGTATTTTCAAGTATAATTAGTAATAAGGGTTAAAAATAAGTGTTGTTTAAACACCGTTTATAATAACGCAAAAAATTTACTTATCCTTATCATAATTCTTTAAACATTTATTTAAAGATCAAGCATATCCATAATTTTATAAATTTAGACAATACAGTTTTAGTTAATTTTTCCAAACCGCTTTTAAACTAAAGTGTTAGAACCTAAATCCCTTTTTCATTTTATCGATGGAATGTTTAATTTAATACTTAAAACTTGTATATATCTATATATAAATAATTTAAAATACTTACTAATATGTTAAAAATACTTAAACTAATATTTTGACATATATACATTGATTTATTTATAAAGTAAAATATTTAATATTAACAAAGATTCAAAAAGATAATATAATATAAAACTTCAATTTACTTTAAAAAAAATATTTATCTTATTAACTAAAAGCTATACACACACACTAAAATATACTTTAAAAACTGTTATACTATTAAAATTACTTCAAAACTATTATATTATTATTTAAAACATTTGTATAAAATATCTCTTAAAACTACTTATTTAAATTCTATAAAACATATTTAATATGAGAACCCTTTTCATTTGAAATTCGAAAATAACTTTAAAATACTTTTAACATCAAAACTTCTTAATTTAATTTCTTTACATAAATATTTAGAAAAATTACTTTAGAAAGATTTGAAAGGGTATATGTAAAGTAAAATTCAGTTTTACTTTATTAAATCAGATATTTCCATTACCCCTTGTTATCTAATAGTAATAACTTCCTAAGTTATCCGTTGATGTCCAACACGCTAAAAGGTGTGTGAACAACCCAATATATATTTAATGTGTATATATATATATATCCATAATCCAATTTAAGCGCATGTTTATTTTCAAGGATTTCAAAGCTCGTTTATAACGACCATATCGCTTCAACCATTCACAATATAATTTCCAATAGATCATATAATACAATATATAAAAAGTAAAATCAGAAAGCGATAAGGAATTGCATTACATACTGCATATAATCATAAAATATAAATCAACCGCTTTGAGGGGGGATCGTATATAAATGATCATCTGCTCATACATGGAAACGTATAATGTCTCATCCACTCTAGAGGCTGGAATAAATCCAAACCAACTGATAAAATACTAAATCATCCAAACAAGTAACAACATGTGGCAATGAAAATATCCACACATAGAAATTCCATAAATTCCAGAAATTCCAGAAACCACCAAAACGCTCCAATTTGAATTAATTAATTTTAACCCAAATTCATACAAGCTGGGAATCCATCCAATCCAACTCCAAATCATAGTATTTGCTGATACGAAAGAAATGCAACTTGTCGCGTTCGTTTTGACCTCATACGAAGATGTTATAACATTTATAAACATTTGAATTTGATAATAAGAATTTACTTTATTAATTACAAAATTAACTTTAATTAACTACTGTTTAAACTAGTCACGTGCGCTAATCCTCCCTTTCGTTCGAAACGAAACCCAGGCAGCATATGACTCAAAATGCAACTTCATCTTCGATCATCGCCATCGTGGTTCACCAGAGCACGGCGCGAGTTCATCGAGACTCGCCCCCATCTCAAGCTCCCCTATGCCACTGACACATCGCTAAACTCTACTCCACTGCTGCGAATTCGACTAAAGAATAAAGACCGTTCATCTCCGCTTCCACTCCTCCACATATCACCATTCTTCGATCGGCTGCCACTGATCTACTCCTCACACCTGTGCGCTCCACTTTCAGGTTGACACCTTAGCCTGGATCTTCCTCGATTGACATAGAGAATGATAGTCGTTGGATTTCACGGTTTAGTGGCGGATGAGTTTTTATTTTGCAAAATAATGAATGGTTTAGGTCCTTATATTGAGAATTTTACAAAGATTTTCACACGTTAAATTTTCGAATTCCAAACGAAGTGTGTCGCCTAACGTTCTATACATAATACCCTTACTCTGAAAATAATGGAACAAGTATCGAGACCTAAATCTATCATATATAGAAGTTAACTTTTCAAATCGAATTATATTAATCTAAATTCCTTTAATTAATTTCTATGCATTTCATGTTGAATATGCGAGTATATGATTTTTGTTTGATGATAATAAACATATATATATATATATATATATTCATTTAAATGTATTCGTTAATATACTATTTTATTTTCATAGATTAAACAAATATTTGATGAATAAAATAAATAACACAGAATTTGAATTCAAACGGATATTTTATTCAAACAAATATTTATTACAATTTTTGAATTGTACAAATTTCAAGCTCTCACTATATTTATACAATTTCAATTACAATACAAATATGATTACATCACAATTCACATTTACATTTGCACCTCACTACATATCACTCACACTTGTATTTATCTTCAACTTCATTCCAATGTGAATCCAGCATCTGAGCAATCTGCAAAAATATACATTGACGCAGTAAAATTGAAAATAAAATTTTTTTTGCCTCGGTTATTTGGGTTGTTCGTCATCATTTAATTTTGAATTCATCATACACGAACAGGTTGTGACGTACACAGTGTATCACTGGATATGCCACAAGGCAGCGCACACCGATATACACTTGATAAAATTACAGGGACAGGTGAGCACAAGTCAAACCCAAAACGCCGGGTTCAACTCAAGTGCGATAAAAATAATATCACAATATTAGCACAAGGTCAAACCCGAGCTTTTAAGCTGGATTCAACACAGGTGCAAACTAAAAATGAAATGAAATAAGAACTGCCAAAAATGATGACCCAACAAATGAACCAGATCAACAAAGACTAGAACTAGACTGTCCATGCATACATACATGTCAACCAGGCAGCGAGCAAAGTTGACAAGTACTTCAAGTACGAATGCACAACTGGATGCATGAATAACACTCAAACTTAATATACGAAGTCAACATAATACAATAGTGGACAGTGTCGAGGCTATAACCCAATTCAACATGCTTAGTTCAAATGGTCATGACAGTCAAACAGAACCAAGGCAGTGGTACAAACTACAAGTGTGTCAACCAAACAACTCAGTGCAAGGTAGAAACAGTGGTCAAATCAAATACAACCAGACAAGTTTTCAATCAAAAATCAAAGTTCAAAATGCAAGTTCAAAACACAAGCTAACATACACATATATACATACATGAATGTATGTATACACATGATGCAAGACCAGTGAATTGCAAAAGTCAACCAGGCTACGAAATGAACAAAATATACATGTGCATCTAACCAAAGAAAATATACAGCACATATATGGTTGCAGTGAAGCTATAATGTGACCAAGGCAACAAGTTCACATTCAAGTACACGAACCAGTGCCAACAGATCAGAGACAAATGTACACATGAATGCAACAGTGGATCAAATGATCAATGAGCAAGGCTGCACAGTGAAAACTGTATGCAAACCAAATGCCACTGTAACGAATGCGGTTTTTCGTCCACGAAGGCCGACATCAATACGTCCACTGTATCAACTGCCGAGCAATCGAATGCTGGAAAACAACAAACAGCGGAAAAGAAATACTATGTACTAGTAATACACCATGCCATCCAGCTTGCCTCCAGCAACTCCTGAATTCCAGAATATCCTGATAACCTAACTCTAGACTGCCCGTGTGGAAATTGGTGGGCACCCAGAGTTTAGGAAGGAAAACAATAAACTCCAGATCAGTCATGGGACTGGCGTGAGAACTTAAAACAGTTTATCTTTAAAAACAAACAACAGGATAATTTTTGAAGTCAATTCGCAATGCTTTTTGAAAATGTAACTACCATAAGACCTCCCACCACACACACAATACAAACGCAGACTTGGAGGAGATTTCTTCTTATGTTAGTCAATGATGCTTACTACACAAAATCAAATAATTTTTGATATTATTATTAGTGCATTGTACAGAAAACATTTCGAAAGTAGAATATAAATCTTAGCCGGCATAGGTACCATTATATTTTGCCTACTATAGCTACCATATTAGATGGCAGGTTCTACAACTAAAACCGTACAGGGTTTGTACTGTTTCTTTGGATTTCCAACAAATGGTCAGGCTAAGGAACTTCCCATTGCCACATGGGTACGCCTCTGGAAAGAAGACTCGAGAACCTAACGTTACGGTTAGATCTTTGCCAACACAAGGCCGGGTTACCCTTCAAACTGGGTAACTACTGACACGAATATGTCATTCCCCGATCGTAACCGATCTATATCCGAGGATCCTCGATTCCAACAACCACAAAGTAATAAATTTGCAGCAACAACATAGGTTAAGTATCTGGGCTCCATACGATGATACCACCTCTATCCAGAAGGAATGACATACACTAAAGGGGCGCTATCCCCTAATAACCTTGTTGCATCCTTCCTGTTTTGACCATTTCCGAGGTGTGAGGTCCGACGAAGTCTCGTCCACAAAGCTACGCTTTATACAAAAGCTGTGCTTTGATCATCAAATGCACAACAGCACTTTGTAGGATCTAAATTAACCCTAGAGGGGGGGGTGAATAGGGTTATAGCAAATTTTCTTAATTTAAATACAAAAATAAACTTCAGAAATAAATATACTGAAAATAAATCACACACAAGATTTACCCAGCTTCGGCAACCCCTGCCTACTGCTGCATTCCCAGATTTCTATTAGAATTAAACAGTATCACGCTTACAAACACTCTAACAGACTTGCAAACCCTGCTACCGCCTATAGAGTTTTGCAAACTCGCAACCCCTGCTTACTGAACTAACTCTAAATAGACAATCAGACACAACCTAAAACCTAGGTGGTGATTTACCTAAACTCTTTGATTCGTAGAATAAACAAAAAACAATAATTAAGAATGAAATAGCCCTAAACTATTCAATATCACAATATTAATAAATAAAAATTAATGTAGAATCCCCCTTTTATAATAAGAAACACGGCCGGCCCATCTTCTTTTAACCCGTCCCTTTTTTTTCTCTTCGTTCGTGATAAAAAATGGCGGCCTATTCCTTTAGGGCTTCGTCCTTGATCTCCAAATTAGGGCTTTTGAAGCGCCGATGGTTTGTGGATTGATTCGATGATCTTTTGCGTGTATTCTTGATTGATTGTTGCTCACGTCGGCTACTTCGTTGATCGAATTTGGCTTTGGTATGTAATTTTATACTTTGTGCTTTTCTGATTTTATGCTTGAATTCGATCAGATAATTGCCGATGATGATTGGGTATTTTATAGGTGCTCGATCTCCTTGTATTGCGTTCGTCTGAGTATATTTGAATTTTTCAATTTTGTGCTTTTGGCCATTCGATTTACTTGAATGCTCGTGATTTATCTGACTTGGTCATATAACTTGAATAACACGAATTTTAAAACAAAAACAACTTGTTCAATTTTGCTTGGCCACGGCTTTGATTTTGGACTTGTTCAACTGGACTTCGGCTATCAGATATTGTTTTGATGCTTGCGATTTTACCTTGACCAATTCATATGCGAATACTTCTGTTACTTGCATCCCACGGCTTTGAATTGTACTTGTGGTTGATTTATTTTTACGTGGTGGCCACAGCTTTGGTTTGTGACATTTGACTTTGTCACGTTCGTATATTTTTCATAACTTGATTCTATGCCTTGCTTTGAGACGTTTGGTTATCACTGGCTTCGACTTGGTATTGACTGTTTCAATTTGTCACACACGTGATTTCTGATTTGTGAATTATTCTTGGCTATGTTACAGTTTGCAATGTCTCGATTTTGATGTATGCATGTATACGTATGTGTTTGGGAAAGAATAACTACTACATCCAATTTACTGCATATATAATTGAAGTTGTATCACATACGTTGTTCACTTGGTCCTGAGCATTGCTTGTTGCACTTGTGTACATGGTAGAGTTCATCTTCATTCTGTAGACCTGAACTTTGAGTTGCTATTGCATATGAGTTTGGGCATGGGTATTTGTAGTTTCATGTTGGCCATTTGGTCGTTATGTTGATTGTTGAGTTGCTTCATGTTTTCTTGTTTCCATGTTTTAACTGCTTCAATTGCTTAGTGCATTGTTGTTTGCATTGCATTATAACTTCAAGCATGCTGCCACTGTGTTGCTTACTGATTTGAGCTGCAGACCATGTTTTATTCGATATGCATGGCTGCTATAACAGCTCGACCATTTCACTTCATTCACTTTGTACTTGATAGTTCACTGCCATAATGTACATTTGCATCTTGGGTTGTAATTGGGTTGGTCTGCACTGCTACAGTTCAACTGGTGCTTCATTTTGCAGCTGGTCTTTGTATCTTTGCATGTGCATTGTAGTCTTCACATGTTGTAACCTAGTCTGCACTGAGCACTTGAACTTGTATCTGTGCACTGGTGTAGTTCCAATTCATGTTGCTGGACTTGTTGTAAAGTTGTGCTTGCATTTTGATATTGTTTCTGGCCTGTGCACATTGTTGCATGCATTGAGTATTTTGTATCTCGGCATTGACCACTGTTTTCATTCTGACCATTGAGTTTGAGCATTTGTAGTTGTATTACTTGATATCCACTATTGTCACTGGTTCCATTATACATGCATTGCTATTGCTTAGTGTCTTGATCAATGTTCAGCCATGTTGCTTGTTTGTAGTGTTTGGTGACTGATGCATTACTGTAGTTGCCATATCTCATGCTCGAGCTCTTTGCATACTTCATGACTGCCTTGTGTTGAACCCAGTTTTAAAAACTCGGGTTTGACCTTGTGCTTGTGTCGTGATTTTGAATATATTGCACCTGAGTTGAACCTGTCTGTATATTTGGGTTTGACCTGTGCTCACCTGTCCCTGTAAATCAATCAAGTGTATATATCGGTGTGCACGGCCTTGTGGCATATACAGTAATACATTGTGTATGTCACAAGTTGTTCGTGTATGATGAATTCAAATTTAAATTATGACGAACAACCCAAATAACTGAGGCAAATAATATTTTCAAAATCCATCTTTTTATTTTATATTGCAAAAATATTTTATTTTCAATTTTACTGCGTTAGTGAATATTTTTGCAGATTACTCAGATGCTGGATTCAAACTGGAATGCAGTCAAAGATAAATATACGAGTGTGGGTGATATGTAGTGAGGTGAATATGTAAATATGAGATGTGATGTATTGTAGTCAAAAAAAATGTATATGTATAGTGAGAGCTTGAAATTGTACTATCAAAGTTGTAATAAATATTTGTTTGAATAAAATATTCATTTGAATTCAAAAACTGTGTTATTTATTTTTATTCAGCAAATATTTATTTATTCTGTGAAAATTAAAATAGTACGTTAACAAATACATTTAAGTGAATGTATATATGTTTATTATCATCAAACAAAAATCATATAGCGCAAGGCGCATATTCAACAATCTCCCCATTTTGATGATAACAAACATATATATAAGATTTTGAATATATTAAATGTATTTGATAATTTCAATTGCTCCCCCTATTTGAATGCTCCCTCTCTACACAATGCTCCCCCTACATATATGCATAGAAATATATAAGAGAGTCTATATGCACAATGAAAATTATTTGACCTTTGCTTGATTCTATTCGACAAAAAAAAATCTTAACTTTTCTCTCCCCCTTTTGTTATCAGCAAAAGAATAACAGTGTTATAAAAATAGGGATGAAGTGATAGACATGAATCAAACATTTAACTCAATTGAATATAAATATCAAATTTCAATAAAACTCAAACAAAAATCATAATTACCCTTGTCAAGCGCATATTCCACTTTCAGAAGTGATGGAGATAGAATCATCAAAATTTCATATAGATATGTCTATTTGTGGTATATTTATTTCTGGAAATTTGAATATCTACTAACCATGCATAACCGTTAGGACTTTTAAATGAGATTAGTAGTATTCCAATTTAATTTTAAAAAAAATGAAATCAAGTATCTTCTAACCACGCATGACCGTGAGGACTTTTAAATGGGATTAGAATCAACTTGTCTATTAAATCAATTATTTTTAATATGCGTTCCATACATGCATAACCGTGAGGACTTTTAAATGAGCATGGAAGCACATAATCAAAAAATCCAAGTAAATCACCCATGCATGACCGTGAGGACTTTTAAATGAGAGTGAATACTTTGGATATTTATTTTTAATTGCTGAATATAAGAAATTGAAGCACAAATAATTTCCTTCACCGATTTAAAGATATTGAAGAACAAATGATTTCCTTTGTAAACTACCACAAATTTACATATTAAATATGATTTTGATGAGTGATGTTCGATAGAAAGATGATAGAAATAGAAATGGTCATGGAATTATTACCCAACAAAAAATTTTTTATGACTCTTGTTATGAAATTCTAAAGAAATTTCCTAATTATATTTTCTCGAGTTTTAATATATGATAAATATCAACACTCATCACTTTTTCAATCACTATTCATCTTTTCGATAATCATTAGGGAGTTAGATTGGTTTAAAAAAAATTGTCATTTAGAATCAAATTCAAAAATCAAAATTAAAAAAATGATTAGTCAACCTCTATAATTCCCAAATCTAAACGTAATTTGGAAAATCTGTCTTCGGGGAGAGGTTTTGTGAAAATATCAGCAAGTTGAGTTTCTGTTGAAATATATTCAATGCAAATGTCTTCTTTAGCAATGTGATCTCGAAGAAAATGGTGTCTCACATCAATGTGTTTTGTGCGAGAGTGATGAACAGGATTATTTGACAAATCTATAGCACTCCTACTATCACATTTTAATGGGACTTGTTTATAGACTAAGCCAAAATCAGAAAGAGTTTGCATCATCCATAGAATTTGAGCACAACAACTTCCCAAAGCAATATATTCTGCTTCAGTGGTGGATAATGCAACACAATTCTGTTTCCGACTTGACCATGAGACTAATGAATGTCCTAGCATGAAACATGTTCCACTAGTGCTTTTTCTGTCAACTAATGAACCAGCATAATCAGCATCGGAATAACCTACTAAATCAAAATTTTCACAAGAGGGGTACCATAGTCCAAATTTGTGTGTGTGTGAAAGATATCTCAAAATTCGTTTAGTAGCTTTTAAATGAGATTCTTTGGGATTAGCTTGAAAACGTGCACACAAGCATACAGAAAACATAATATCAGGTCTAGAAGCAGTAAGATAGAGAAGTGAACCGATTATCCCTCGATATCTCTTTTGATCAATTGCAATTCCTTTCTCATCTTTGTCCAACTTTGTTGATGGGCTCATAGGAGTTCTTAATGGTTTGGAATTTTTGACTCCAAATTTCTTCAATAGCTCCAACACATATTTGGATTGTGAAATGAAGATACCATCACTGCTTTGCTTAATTTGAAATCCAAGAAAGTATTTCAATTCACCAACCAAACTCATCTCAAACTTAGCCTGCATGACTTGTTCAAAATTCTCACACAAAAGTTCATTAGTAGCGCCATAAATAATATCATCCACATAAATCTGAACAATCAAAAAATCATGTTCTTTATGTAATAGAAACAGGGTCGTGTCAGCACTTCCCTTTTTAAAACCATTTTCCAAAAGGTATGTACAGAGACAGTCATACCAAGCTCTTGGCGCTTGCTTAAGACCATATAATGCTTTTTCTAGCTTATACACATGATTTGGAAATTCATGATTTTCAAAACCGGGTGGTTGTTCAACAAAAACTTCTTCTTTTAAATCACCATTCAAAAAGGCACTTTTTACATCCATTTGTTTAAGTTTGAAACCCTTGTAACATGCAAAACTTAGCAAGATTCTAATGGCTTCTAACCTAGCAACTGGAGCAAATGTTTCATCAAAGTCTATGCCTTCTATTTGGTTATAACCTTTTGCAACCAACCTAGCCTTGTTTCTAATTACATTTCCTGATTCGTCAAATTTATTTTTAAACACCCATTTAGTCCCTACGATTGGATAGTCATTAGGCCTAGGAACTAAATTCCAGACTTTGTTTCTCTCAAATTGATTAAGTTCATTTTGCATTGCTAAAAACCAATTATCATCATTAAGAGCCATTTCAACAGAATCAGGTTCAATTTCAGAAATAAAACCACTATGACAACAAAACGCACATAAATTTTCATCAAATGAAGAACGAGTACGTATACCTTCCGTAGGATCACCAATAATTAATTCAGGAGGATGATTAGGTTTGAATTTTAATTTATCAGCATCAACAGTCCTCCTTTCAGTTTTCTTACTAAATGTCCCTTCTTCAGTGCCTTCAGGATCTACTCCATCATCAACCATCCTTTCAGTCGTTTTTTCCAGATCAGATTCATCAAATTTCACATTGATTGACTCAACAATTGTCTTCGTTCGTTTGTTATATATCCTGTAAGCCTTACTCCTTGTTGAATAGCCCATGAAAATTCCATCATCAGCCTTTGATTCAAATTTTCCAAGTTGATCACCTGTGTTAAGAATGAAACAAGGACACCCAAATATACGAAAATAAGAAATGTTAGGTTTCCTTTCATGCCACAGTTCATAAGACGTTTTGCCAAGTATTGGTCTAATCATTACTCTATTCATTACATAGCATGAAGTATTCACTGCCTCTGCCCAAAAGATTAGAGGTAGCTTATACTCACTTAACATGGATCTAGCCAATTCCTGTAATGTACGATTTTTCCTTTCAACCACCCCATTTTGTTGAGGTGTTCGTGGAGCAGAAAATTCATGTTTTAAACCGTTTTCTTCACAAAAATTTTCAAATTCAAAATTTTCAAATTCGCCTCCATGATCACTTCTCAAGGTTTTAATTGTAACTCCTTTTTCATTTTGAACAAGTTTTGCAAACTTTGAAAAATATTCGAAAGATTCAGACTTTTTGGCTAAAAAGTAAACCCATGTAAATCTAGAATAATCATCAACCAATACATAACAATAACGTTTTCCATTCAAGCTTGAAATTTCATTTGGTCCAAATAAATCCATGTGAACTAATTCGAGGACCCTTGACGTGCTAACAATGTTTTTAGGATGAAATGATGATCGACTAAGCTTGCTCAAGGAACATGCTTTACACACTTTATTATTTTTAAATTTCTGATGTGGTAACCCTCTGACTAATTCTTTTGATTCGAGTTTTTCTAAGAGACTCATGCTAGCATGTCCAAGTCTCCTATGCCATAAATATGCCTCTTCGTTAGTGGCTACTAAACATCTAGAAAGTTTTAGATTATCAAATGAAAGTGAGTAAACATTCCCTTTTCTTTTGCCCATAAAAACAATGTTACTAGAAGATTTATCAATAATTTTGCAAGTATCACTATCAAAAATCACGTTCATACCTTTGTCACATAGTTGGCTAATAGAAATGAGATTGTGATGCAGATTTTCAACGTATAAAACATTAGTCAAAGAAAAAATACCGTTACCAACTTCACCTTTGCCAATAATCTTACACTTGCTATTGTCTCCCATGATCACATTTCCACCTTTAAAATTCTCTAAGCTAAGGAACTTCGATTTGTCACCTGTCATATGTCTAGAACAACCTGAATCTAGAAACCATTCTTGTTGTTCCTTAGCTCGCCAACAGACCTACATAAGAAGAGATGAAGATGACCTAGAGAAACTCGTAGGTCCAATGTTATTTGTGATAGAAGCATTGTGAATAAACAATCCCTTTGGAATCCATACTTGTTTTTTCCTTTTATTTTTATTCCAATAAACATGAAATTTGTTTTTAGAATTCTTAGGAACCCAAACTTGTATAAATTTTGTGTTCTTGTTCCTATGACTATCATTTTCATCACGACATTTATATATTTCACATCTATCAAAGACATTCTTATATTTTGCATTATCATCAACTTGTGTTTTCCCAAAACCTAGTCCTTTCCTGTTGTTAGCAAAAATTTGATTTCCTAATAACATGTTGAAAGATTTTTCGCCTCTTGAAAAGTTATTCAAAGATTTCTCAAGACTTTGAACTTTGATTTTTAATGTTGAGTTTTCAGTAACAAGTGAGGTGCATCGATTAATAAAATCCTTTCTCCTAGTGTTGATGGTTTCCTTAAGATTCAAGTTTTCACTTTCAAGACTTTCAAAGTTTTTCCTCAGTTTTGATAATTCTGAATCTAAAATCTTACATTTTTTACATTCTAGGTTTTGAATATTTTCAATTTCAGTTTCTAGCCTAGAATTTTCATGAACAAGTTCTCTCCTATCAGATTTTAGTTTTTCAATTTTAGATTCAAGAGTATCAATCATTTTAGTAAAATCACAACACATTGAAACAAGTTCTTTATAAGAATAGTTACTTACCTCACTAGATTCCTCTAGGCTTGCTTCTGAATCCGATTTTGACATAAGACACAAGTTAGCCTCCTCTGAGCTATTATTTGAAACTTCCTCTCCTTATTCATCATCCCAAGTTGCTGCAAAAGCCTTCTTTTTCTTTTTCTTTCCTTTGTTGTTTTTGAGAAGTGGACATTTTTGTTTGAAGTGGCCAGGCTTCTTGCAGTTATAGCATGTCAATTCATTGTCGGAATCGTCAGAATTCTTCGACTTATTACCACTTATTTTCTTCTTTCGTGACTTGAATCTTGACCATTTTTTAAGATTATTGACAGCCATTGCAAGCTCTTCAATTGGATCATCTTCTTCTTCATCGCTTTCTTCTTTGCTTTTTAAGGCAATCGTCTTCTTCTTTGGTTCGGAGTTATTGCGTTCTTCCTTTGCTTTTAGCTCAAGCTCATATGTCATCAAGTTTCCAATCAACTCCTCCATGCTTAGTTTGCTTAGATCTTTCGATTCTTGGATTGCCGTGACTTTTGCCTCAAAGTTCATTGGTAAAACTCGTAGTATCTTTCGCACAAGCTCTACCTCAGTGAATACCTTCCCAAGCGCTCTAGCATTGTATACCAAGGTTGAAAAACGTCCAAACATATCCTTTATGCTCTCGCCTTTATCCATCACAAAGTTTTCGTATTCATTGCTGAACAGGGCTAGCCGAGACTCCTTGACTTGAGAAGTTCCTTCGTGTGTGACCTCCAAAGTATGCCATATTTCCTGTGCTGTTGTACAATGAGAGATTCTATTAAATTCATTTTTATCTAGAGCACATATCAAAGCATTCATGGCTTTAGCATTTGTCGTTTTCAATTTCTTATCGTTTGCATCCCACCTATCCTTAGGTTTAGGAATCTCAGTATCACCAACGATTATAGTGGGGGGTTTATAGCTAGTTTCAATAATATCCCAAACTTCATAATCAACAGAACTGAGATAGATACCCATCCTAACTTTCCAATAAGCATAATCGTTCCCGTTAAACATGGGTGGCCTAGCAATAGATTGCCCCTCAGAAAAAGCATTATTTTGTAGACTCATGACTCTAGAGTTAAAAAAAAATATACCAGGCTCTGATACCACTTGTAGGATCTAAATTAACCCTAGAGGGGGGGGTGAATAGGGTTATAGCAAATTTTCTTAATTTAAATACAAAAATAAACTTCAGAAATAAATATACTGAAAATAAATCACACACAAGATTTACCCAGCTTCGGCAACCCCTGCCTACTGCTGCATTCCCAGATTTCTATTAGAATTAAACAGTATCACGCTTACAAACACTCTAACAGACTTGCAAACCCTGCTACCGCCTATAGAGTTTTGCAAACTCGCAACCCCTGCTTACTGAACTAACTCTAAATAGACAATCAGACACAACCTAAAACCTAGGTGGTGATTTACCTAAACTCTTTGATTCGTAGAATAAACAAAAAACAATAATTAAGAATGAAATAGCCCTAAACTATTCAATATCACAATATTAATAAAAAAAAATTAAAGCAGAATCCCCCTTTTATAATAAGAAACACGGCCGGCCCATCTTCTTTTAACCCGTCCCTTTTTTTTTCTCTTCGTTCGTGATAAAAAATGGCGGCCTATTCCTTTAGGGCTTCGTCCCTGATCTCCAAATTAGGGCTTTTGAAGCGCCGATGGTTTGTGGATTGATTCGATGATCTTTTGCGTGTATTCTTGATTGATTGTTGCTCACGTCGGCTACTTCGTTGATCGAATTTGGCTTTGGTATGTAATTTTATACTTTGTGCTTTTCTGATTTTATGCTTGAATTCGATCAGATAATTGCCGATGATGATTGGGTATTTTATAGGTGCTCGATCTCCTTGTATTGCGTTCGTCTGAGTATATTTGAATTTTTCAATTTTGTGCTTTTGGCCATTCGATTTACTTGAATGCTCGTGATTTATCTGACTTGGTCATATAACTTGAATAACACGAATTTTAAAACAAAAACAACTTGTTCAATTTTGCTTGGCCACGGCTTTGATTTTGGACTTGTTCAACTGGACTTCGGCTATCAGATATTGTTTTGATGCTTGCGATTTTACCTTGACCAATTCATATGCGAATACTTCTGTTACTTGCATCCCACGGCTTTGAATTGTACTTGTGGTTGATTTATTTTTACGTGGTGGCCACAGCTTTGGTTTGTGACATTTGACTTTGTCACGTTCGTATATTTTTCATAACTTGATTCTATGCCTTGCTTTGAGACGTTTGGTTATCACTGGCTTCAACTTGGTATTGACTGTTTCAATTTGTCACACACGTGATTTCTGATTTGTGAATTATTCTTGGCTATGTTACAGTTTGCAATGTCTCGATTTTGATGTATGCATGTATACGTATGTGTTTGGGAAAGAATAACTACTACATCCAATTTACTGCATATATAATTGAAGTTGTATCACATACGTTGTTCACTTGGTCCTGAGCACTGCTTGTTGCACTTGTGTACATGGTAGAGTTCATCTTCATTCTGTAGACCTGAACTTTGAGTTGCTATTGCATATGAGTTTGGGCATGGGTATTTGTAGTTTCATGTTGGCCATTTGGTCGTTATGTTGATTGTTGAGTTGCTTCATGTTTTCTTGTTTCCATGTTTTAACTGCTTCAATTGCTTAGTGCATTGTTGTTTGCATTGCATTATAACTTCAAGCATGCTGCCACTGTGTTGCTTACTTATTTGAGCTGCAGACCATGTTTTATTCGATATGCATGGCTGCTTTAACAGCTCGACCATTTCACTTCATTCACTTTGTACTTGATAGTTCACTGCCATAATGTACATTTGCATCTTGGGTTGTAATTGGGTTGGTCTGCACTGCTACAGTTCAACGGGTGCTTCATTTTGCAGCTGGTCTTTGTATCTTTGCATGTGCATTGTAGTCTTCACATGTTGTAACCTAGTCTGCACTGAGCACTTGAACTTGTATCTGTGCACTGGTGTAGTTCCAATTCATGTTGCTGGACTTGTTGTAAAGTTGTGCTTGCATTTTGATATTGTTTCTGGCCTGTGCACATTGTTGCATGCATTGAGTATTTTGTATCTCGGCATTGACCACTGTTTTCATTCTGACCATTGAGTTTGAGCATTTGTAGTTGTATTACTTGATATCCACTATTGTCACTGGTTCCATTATACATGCATTGCTATTGCTTAGTGTCTTGATCAATGTTCAGCCATGTTGCTTGTTTGTAGTGTTTGGTGACTGATGCATTACTGTAGTTGCCATATCTCATGCTCGAGCTCTTTGCATACTTCATGACTGCCTTGTGTTGAACCCAGTTTTAAAAACTCGGGTTTGACCTTGTGCTTGTGTCGTGATTTTGAATATATTGCACCTGAGTTGAACCTGTCTGTATATTTGGGTTTGACCTGTGCTCACCTGTCCCTGTAAATCAATCAAGTGTATATATCGGTGTGCACGGCCTTGTGGCATATACAGTAATACATTGTGTATGTCACAAGTTGTTCGTGTATGATGAATTCAAATTTAAATTATGACGAACAACCCAAATAACTGAGGCAAATAATATTTTCAAAATCCATCTTTTTATTTTATATTGCAAAAATATTTTATTTTCAATTTTACTGCGTTAGTGAATATTTTTGCAGATTACTCAGATGCTGGATTCAAACTGGAATGCAGTCAAAGATAAATATACGAGTGTGAGTGATATGTAGTGAGGTGAATATGTAAATATGAGATGTGATGTATTGTAGTCAAAAAAAATGTATATGTATAGTGAGAGCTTTAAATTGTACTATCAAAGTTGTAATAAATATTTGTTTGAATAAAATATTCATTTGAATTCAACAACTGTGTTATTTATTTTTATTCAGCAAATATTTATTTATTCTGTGAAAATTAAAATAGTACGTTAACAAATACATTTAAGTGAATGTATATATGTTTATTATCATCAAACAAAAATCATATAGCGCAAGGCGCATATTCAACACACTTCGTATGCCACATTACCAATTTTGGGAATGTATCACTAGTAACCATCAACTACATAACCTCTGAGCTCGTACGTCTCAGAGAAGGGTGTTAAGCTAAGAGAATAAATTTTCCGCCACCAACAGAAATATATTTGATAGAAACCAGTTTTAAATCTCAAATTGTAATGTCAGACACACATCCATACAAGTCCGTTCCGGGATCGAACGGAACCGAAGGCACTTCCAAAGAAGCCCTTGCAATCCGGATATTCACTAATCACGCCCGGACTTCTCGTCACTAAGTGTGATAAAACATTTATATCGGAGATCAGCCGATGCAGAGTCATTCGACGGTAATCCTTCCGTTATCAAAAATATCCGGTCTTCAACCCCGGTTTTCAACACCGGTCTTCAAATGCAATCCATAACGACGTATGACATATTCGGAACAGGTTATACGACCACAAGGTCCTTTCCCGGCTAACCCGAACAGTGAGCGCTTATTTTGAAAAATAAGTGTGGCATTCAAATTCAAGCAAATCACAACAAATACCTATTTAAAGGTAAACATTGATAGTCGGTTATTTAACTATCAATAGGCGTGCACGACATCACCAAATTCCAAATAATTTTCCAAATAATTTATTTTCCAAAAATATCTTTACAAGATATATAATTTCCACACTTCAACCATTTGAAAACAAATTTCAAATCACTTTTCAACATTACAACTTTTGAAAACAAATTTCAAATCGTTTCCCTACACGGGATGTATTCACAAATCTTTATTCATTTTCATTTCAAAATGGTTCATTTAAACCAATTAAATAAATCCTTACCGATTTACTTTATATTTATGTTCCAAATCCGTAAATTTATTTCCACACTTCAAAAATAAATCAACGTTTATTTTTAAACAAATTCCCCTTTCTTTTATAAATTCCATAGTGAATTTACAATTCCAAAATATCTATGAATATACGATTTCCAAATCGATTTCTAATATTCATTTTCAATTTATCTTTAAAAGATAAAATCTCAAGACATTCACTTCATATTGGAAAACATTTCCATACTTATTTAATAAGAAATTCACAAATCCATTTATTTTCAACACTTGGAAAATATTCAATATACTTAAATCGAAATTAAGTATATATTTCATTCTTTAAAGAAAACGTTCTTTCAAACACATTTATTAGGGTCAAAACGAATGTTGCGTAAAACATCATTACGACAAACCAAAATCACTAGTATAGGGAATCGAAATTTTAGATAGATATATAAATCACAATGCTATAAAAAAAATTTCCTTTCGGAAATCATTTACTATAACAATAGTGTTATAGTCCACCATTTCCTTGTTTCTCGAAAACGTCTATTTCAACAATGAATGTTGAAATCTATGTATTCGATACTTAACGCATTTTAAAACATCTTTAAATCGTTTTAATTCTATTTAAAATATCACTTCCCAAAACACTTTAATATATTATTCACTGTTCAAAATCATGAATATTCTTCGTTAACCAAATTCAACATTTTTCTACACATTTTGTTTAAAGAATTATCCATCGTCCAAAATCGTGAGTATATCTTCTTTAAAAATCTAAAATAATTGACTTATCAAAATAAGTCGGTTTCGGATTTATAAAACAATGTTTATAAATTCCCATTTATATTTTATAAAGACTTCAATTTACAAAATTTGAAAATCTTACTACTTATAAAATTCCATTTATAACCTCGTTTTCAGCATTAACAGAACTCCTTTTATAATTCCATTATTTCGATTTATAAAATATATATTTTATAAATCTCATCTATAAACCATTTATACTTATTCGAAAATCTCAGTTAAATTGCCAAAATCTAATTTATAAGTTAATTACTTATAAATCTTTTATTTTACAAAATCTATTCATTTTATAACTTCACAATTTATAAATCTATAAATTTCATTTACTTATGAAATCCATTTATACTTCATTTTAACACTTAATAAAACTTGTTTTATAATTCCTATATTTTTAATTTATAAATATCAATTTTATAAATCCTTTATATAAATCGTTTATTATAATTCAAAAATCCCAATTTAACCATTCTTTTTAATAACTTACAAATCGTTATTAAAGCTTATATATAACTCCAAAATCATAATTGAGTATTATTTTCCAAAAATATAACTTTTATAATAATAATAATAATAATAATAATAATAATAATAATAATAACGTTTATTTATTTTAACAATTCAAAATTGAATAAACGTATACCTTCAAAAATCACTTTAAAATCCTTTTAAATTCAAAATCGTTACTTTAATATTTTTAAAACTCCAAAAATAGGCCAATGCTGCAACAACAATAATATATCAATCATGACAATCAAAACATCATATATCAATATGATAATCAACAAATATCACCATATCTTAAGTACTGGTGAGGAATCCAGTTGGATCCCTCCAACCTGTTTCCCTGCATCCAAAGATGTTAGCACAATACCAATTCCATTCCAATACGGAATATCGCGGTATATGGGATTCATAAAATATTATCCGCTATTATGCGGCGCAATAGGGTCTCATCCGCTATATAATGCGGGAAAATCAACCAAATACATATATAATACCAATTCCATACAAGTTGGAATTATCGCGGTATATGTTTTCAATAAATAACATCCGCTCAATATATGGCATATAATGTCTATTTCAATCAATAATAGATAATAATTTATCATCCAGGCATACAATCAACAATTTTAAATCTAACTATTTAAAATTTAAATCGAAACTATTCGATTGAGTGAGAAGTTCTCAGCTTGGTTTCAATTCAGTTTCAGCTTTTTATTTCGAATAAAATTTAACGCGCGTTTAATTTTACCCGAAATTCAAACTAGCTCCAAACGACTCCAAACCAGCTCCATTGCGTAGTGCTCGACAAAACGAAGCCAATGCAAGTCGTTTCATCATTTTTCGATCTCGTATGAAAAAGTTATGACATTTATAAGTTTACACGAATTTAAATATAATAATTTTACAATTTATATTTTAAATTTTTAACAAATCCATCACTGCCATTCATTCCAGCCTCCTCAAATCTTCGCCGCACCCTTCTATTTCTTCCCCATCTCCAAATTGCGTTCACGTATGTGAACCCAAAGCCGCCATACTTCGTGAATTTTTTTGCAACCCCACCGATCATCTATGTGATGATCAACGACCACCATTCGACTCGCCTCGCTCCCCCTCATCAACGCCCAGAAGGATGTGACACTCGGTTGCCTCTCAGGCATGAAAAAGTGTGCAAAGGTCACGCGTTCTAATACAAATTACTGTTGATTCGTGACTTCGATTTCGATCATAACCGTTGAGATCGTAGTTCTCAACGATCTCTACAAGTTTGTAGTTGGCAACTTTTTGTAATTGCTGACGGATTTGATGAAAATGAGGAGGAAAAATAAAAAAATTCATCCATTGAATAGTAGGGTGGCGGCTGAAGGTAGAATTAGGGTTAGGGTTGAATATACTTGCAAAATGAAAATAGTTAGGTCCTTTTATAGAAAAGCTTCAAAACACTATTCATCCGTAATTTTCCGAACTCCAAATCTCACGCGATGACCGGCGTTTCTAGGGTTTACCCCACGTTCCGGACACAATGGAATAGGTTTCGGAGGCTAATTCGATCATCTGTGCGAGTTACGGAAATAAATGATCAAATTTAAATTAAATCGATTAACCCAATTTCTATGCGTTTTGGCTTGCCCCGGACAAACGGTAAATCCGATTGACACGAAATTTGAAACCATACAATAATATCACATTACGGATCCGATGAAACTAGTTTCGTCGAAATCTAAGACTGTTTGAAAAATGCTATTTTAACTCGTTAATTAAATATTAAAATATTCAATTTTCACAAATTAACTTTTAATTCAATTTTAAAAGTTCTATAACATCATTCTAACTCCAACATGATTAAATAAAATTTTACAAATCATTTTCAATCATATTTAACCCACTTCCAATCATTTCTGTAATTTCAATTCGAAATAAAATTTATTCGACTTATAAATTTCACTTATTAATATTTAAAATCAATTAAATATACAAATTTTAATTGACAGAAATTCTGGGTCGTTATAAACTTCCTCCCTTAAAAGAATTTCGTCCTCGAAATTACCAAGTAAGAAAAAGTTACAGAATCCATTAACTTTCCAAAACAAACCATTCAAATTGAATTTTTTTCAAATCTCTTAAGTGTTTAACTTTTCCAAAATTCATAGTTAAACTTCTTACAAAATCTTTACTAAGTTTCCAAATCCAAAATTAGTTTTCAAAAATTTCCCAATTTTCTTAAAAATATTCTAACGCCTTAAATTTTCGAAAAATTTCGCCATAGTCTCCTTTGCGCGGCTCGATCCGAAAAAAATGACAGTATATATATCACAAATATACATCTCATCAAGTGATGTGGCATCCCGTAGGGAAAAAAGTGTAAAAGTACGATATTTAATCCTAGATATGTACCTTATATTTTATTAGCGAGCATATACGGCTAATATAGCACGAAAGCGAGCTCCAAACGCGAAGCAAGCGCAATCTGCACCTACTAAATACTCAACAAACAATGAGAAACATGTATATATGTAAGTAATATCACTATACAGCATATATCAACAACTATATATGCCAATATAGCAAATGCAACAAAAGCAATAAATTCAACCATCAACCAACTAGCATCCAACTAACATCCATAACCAAATAAATATTCATTCATATTCTCATTAATATTCAATGAATTGGTTTTCCAATTTATATCACATTTGATTCATTAAAATTGGATGTTTTTACAAACATTCATTTATCCATATTCAAGTTGGTTCATTTCCAAATCAAATTCATTTCTATTTAAGATTCACTTAACTTTCAATTTGATTTCAATGATTTATAGCCTTCCATTTCATTAATTCATTTTCATTTAACACTTAATGAATTATATACAATCAACTAACAATCATATAACAACCAATGTATATCCAATATAACCAAATTTATTCAATTTACATTTCTTTTTGGTTTAACACTTTTAATTCCAATTGGTTGATATTAAATTGACTTCCATTCAATTATTCAATTTCCAATAACATTAGCTTTTAATGAATTAACACTTACATTCATTATTCCATATCAATCCTTTTACATTCCATTGATTAATATTTCATCCATTTATCAATTCAATTGCTAATTCCTTTAACAATATAAGGTTGAATTTCATTTATATAACTCAATTCACATTCATCACTTCACTTGATTAATTTACTTCGATACCAAAATCAACTTTATTCAACTTCACTTAAGTTATATTTCATTTCAAACATCATTCTTTCAACTTCACTTAAATTTCCACTTATAAATTCAATTCAGATTTCATTTCTATTTAACTTTTTACCAAAGTCAAATTTTCATCACTTATTCAAATTCAGATTTATTTTGCTTAACAAAATTGTTTAACCATTTTAATAATTGGTTTCACTTACATTTTCTCATTTCATAAGTTATACAACTTATATTCAACAATTACCACTTGGATTTTATTGATTTACTTATATTTACTTTAATTTAACTCCATCCTTTAAGTTAAATTTATTCTATTAAAACTCAAATTGTATAAGTTATCAACTCATTTATCATTTCCATAATATTTTAAATAGGATTCCATAGTCTTTTCAACCTTTCAAAACCATTTTTTGAAATCAATTCAATTATCCTTTGAATTTCAAAAACCAAACCCAAATTTTCCAAACAACTTTCATTTAAAACTATTTGGAAGCAATCCCTTCGAACCCGAAAATGAACATCGATGATGTTGCAATCATCATCGGAATTATTTTCCGGCGACCGAAAAGAGTTTAGAGCTTTAATTTCTCCAAAACAATTTTTCAAAATATCAAATCCTTTCAAAACACTTCTTTAGAATTTTATTTTCAGATTATAAATCACATTTGTAAATCTTTTTCTTATATAATTTCACTTATTATATATAAAATTATTCCACAATTTTAAATCATTTTAATTATAATTCCACACTTATAATCCATCTATTTATACAATTATTCTTTAAAAATTGTTGTTTTTATTCAACAATCAATTCATATACACTTTAATAATTCTGAAAAATTATTCCTTTATATATAAAATACAATCAAGGTAAAATTATTTCATTTACCCTATTTAAAATGATACTATGTCGGTTTATCTCGTTTAAGAGTTTAGAAACCCTTATCGATAATATGGCGTCCCATCTACCGACCAGAATTCACAAACAGCTCGACGGATAAGCAAACACAATATAAAACATTTTTATATTCACTAACAAATACGCGCTCATAGCTATTATTACACTCACACTCATTCTAGAGTACTACTGACTCTATCTCTAATGAGTATTACCCAATAGAGCTAAGGTTGTCGCTTAACCATAAGCTCTGATATCAAATGTAACGAATGCAGTTTTTCATCCATGAAGGCCGACATCAATACGTCCACTGTATCAACTGCCGAGCAATTGAATGCCGGAAAACCTTACCGTTATGGTTAAAGAAGAAGAAAAGGATAGAAAAAAGAGAGAAAAAAAGAAGAAGGAACAGAAAACAATATCAGAATCTCACAATCGCAGCGGAACAACATATAATAGATAAATGAATAATCTTTAAACAAAGAACTATATCAGTTATTACATTACATCATATTACATTACATTACATCATCAGAGTGTACAACAACAAACAGAGGAAAAGAAATACTATGTACTAGTAATACACCATGCCATCCAGCTTGCCTCCAGCAACTCCTGAATTCCAGAATATCCTGATTACCTAACTCTAGACTGCCCGTGTGGAAATTGGTGGGCACCCAGAGTTTAGGAAGGAAAACAATAAACTCCAGGTCAGTCATGGGACTGGTGTGAGAACTTAAAACATTTTATCTTTAAAAACAAACAACATGATAATTTTTGAAGTCAATTCGCAATGCTTTTTGAAAATGTAACTACCATAAGACCTCCCACCACACACACAATGCAAACGCAGACTTGGAGGAGATTTCTTCTTATGTTAGTCAAAGATGCTTACTACACAAAATCAAATAATTTTTGATATTATTATTAGTGCATTGTGCAGAAAAATTTTTGAAAGTAGAATATAAATCTTAGCCGGCATAGGTACCATTATATTATGCCTACTATAGCTACCATATTAGATGATAGGTTCTACAACTAAAACTGCACAGGGTTCGTATTGTTTCTTTGGATTTCCAACAAATGGTCAGGCCAAGGAACTTCCCATTCCCACATGGGTACGCCTCTGGAAAGAAGACTCGAGAACCTAACGTTACGGTTATATCATTGCCAACACAAGGCCGGGTTACCCTTCAAATTGGGTAACTAATGACACGAATATGTCATTCCCCGATCGTAACCGATCTATATCCGAGGATCCTCGATTCCAACAACCACAAAGTAATAAATTTGCAGCAACAACATAGGTCAAGTATCTGGGCTCCATACCATGATACCACCTCTATCCAAAAGGAATGACATACACTAAAGGGGCGCTACCCCCTAATAACCTTGCTGCATCCTTCCTGTTTTAACCATTTATGGGGTGTGAGGTCCGACGAAGTCTCGTCCACAAAGCTACGCTTTATACAAAAGCTGTGCTTTGATCATCAAATGCTCAACATCACTTCGTATGCCACATTACCAATTTTGGGAATGTATCACTAGTAACCATCAACTACATAACCTATGAGCTCGTACGTCTCAGAGAAGGGTGTTAAGCTAAGAGAATAAATTCTCTGCCACCAACATAAATATATTTGGTAGAAACAAGCTTTACATCTCAAATTGTAATGTCAGACACACATCCATACAAGTCCGTTCGGGGATCGAACGGAACCAAAGGCACTTCCAAAGAAATCCTTGCAATCCGGATATTCACTAATCACGTCCGTACTTCCCATCACTAAGGGTGATAAAACCTATATATCGGAGATCAGCTGATGCAGAGTCATTCGACGGCAATCCTTCCATTTTCAAAAATATCCTGTTTTCAACACCGGTCTTCAAATACAATCCATAACGACGTATCACATATTCGGAATGGGTTATAAAACCCCAAGGTCCTTTCCCGGCTAACCCAAATAGTGAGCGCTTAATTTGAAAATAAGTGTGGCATTCAAATTCAAGCAAATCACAACAAATACCTATTTAAAGGTAAATATTGATAGTCGGTTATTTAACTATCAATAGGCGTGCACAACATCACCAAATTCCAAATAATTTTCCAAATTATTTATTTTCCAAATTATTTATTTTCCAAAAATATCTTTACAAGATATATAATTTTCACACTTCAACCATTTGAAAACAAATTTCAAATCACTTTTCAACTTTACAACTTTTGAAAACAAATTTCAAATCGTTTCCCTACAAGCGATATATTCACAAATCTTTATTCATTTTCATTTCAAAATGGTTCATTTAAACCAATTAAATAAATCCTTACCGATTTACTTTATATTTACGTTCCAAATCCGTAAATTTATTTCCACACTTCAAAAATAAATCAACGTTTATTTTTAAACAAATTCCCCTTTCTTTTATAAATTCCATAGTGAATTTACAATTCCAAAATATCTATGAATATTCAATTTTCAAATCGATTTCTAATATTCATTTCCAATTTATCTTTAAAAGATAAAATCTCAAGACATTCACTTCATATTGGAAAACATTTCCATACTTATTTAATAAGAAGTTCACAAATCCATTTATTTTCAACACTTGGAAAATATTCAATATATTTAAATCGAAATTAAGTATATATTTCATTCTTTAAAGAAAACGTTATTTCAAACACATTTATTAGGGTCAAAACGAATGTTCCGTAAAACATCGTTCTGACAACCCAAAATCACTATTATAGGGATTCGAAATTTTAGATAGATATATAAATCCCAATGCTATAGAAAACATTTCCTTTCGAAAATCATTTACAATAACAATAGTGTTATAGTCCACCATTTCCTTATTTCTCAAAAACGTCTATTTCAACAATGAATGTTGAAATCTATATATTTGATACTTAACGCATTTTAAAACATATTTAAATCGTTTTAATTCTATTTAAAATATCACTTCCCAAAACACTTTAATATATTATTCACTGTTCAAAATTGTGAATATTCTTCGTTAACCAAATTCAACATTTTTCTACACATTTTGTTTAAAGAATTATCCACCGTCCAAAATCGTGAGTACATCTCCTTTAAAAATCTAAAATAATTGACTTATCAAAATAAGTCGGTTTCGGATTTATAAAACAATGTTTGTAAATTCCCATTTATATTTTATAAAGACTTCAATTTACAAAATTTAAAAATCTTACTACTTATAAAATTCCATTTATAACCTCATTTTCAGCATTAACAGAATTCCTTTTATAATTCCATTATTTCGATTTATAAAATATATATTTTATAAATCTCATCTATAAACCATTTATACTTATTCGAAAATCTCAATTAAAATGCCAAAATCCGATTTATAAATATTTTATTTTACAAAATCTATTCATTTTATAACTTCACAATTTATAAATCTATAAATTTCATTTACTTATGAAATCCATTTATACTTCATTTTAACACTTAATAAAACTTGTTTTATAATTCCTATATTTTTAATTTATAAATATCAATTTTATAAATCCTTTATATAAATCATTTATTATAATTCAAAAATCCCAATTTAAACCATTCTTTTTAATAATTTACAAATCGTTATTAAAGCTTATATATAACTCCAAAATCATACTTGAGTATTATTTTCCAAAAATATAAATTTTATAATAATAATAATCATAACATTTATTTATTTTAACAATTCAAAATTTAATAAACGTATACCTTCAAAAATCACTTTAAAATCCTTTTAAATTCAAAATCGTTACTTTAATATTTTTAAAACTCCGAAAATAGGCCAATGTTGCAACATCAATAATATATCAGTCACGACAATCAAAACATCATATATCAATACGATAATCAACAAATATCACTATATCTGTAATCAAATAAATACTGGTGAGGAATCCAGTTGGATCCCTCCAACCTGTTTCCCTGCATCCAAAGATGTTAGCACAATACCAATTCCGTTCCAATACGGAATATCGCGGTATACGGGATTCATAAAATATTATCCGCTATTATGCGGTGTAATAGGGTCTCATCCGCTATATAATGCGGGAAAATCAACTCCAAATACATATATAATACCAATTCCATACAAGTTGGAATTACCGCGGTATATGTTTTTAATAAATAACATCCGATTAATATACGGCGTATAATGTCTATTTCAATCAATAACAGATAATAATTTATCATCCAGGCATACAATCAACAATTTAAGTCTAACTATTTAAAATTTAAATCAAAACTATTCGATTGAGTGAGAAGCTTTCACCTTGGTTTCAATTCAGTTTCAGCATTTTATTTCGAATAAAATTAAACGCGCGTTTAATTTTATCCGAAATTAAAAATAGCTCCAAATGACTCCAAACCATCTCCATTGCATAATGCTCGACAAAACTAAGCCAACGCAAGTCGTTTCGTCATTTTTCGATCTCGTATGAAAAAGTTATGACATTTATAAGTTTACACGAATTTAAATATAATAATTTTACAATTTATATTTTAAATTTTTAAACTCAAATCCATCACTGCCGTTCATTCCAGCCTCCTCAAATCTTGGCCGCACCCTTCTATTTCTTCCCCATCTCCAAATCGCGTTCACGTACGTGAACCCAAAGCCGCCTTACTTCGTGAATTTTTTTGCAACCCCACCGATCATTACGTGATGATCAACGACCACCATTCGACTCGCCTCGCTCCCCCTCATCAACGCCCAGAAGGACGTGCCACTTGGTTGCCTCTCGACCATGAAAAATGTGTGCAAAGGTCATGCGTTCTAATGCAAATTACCGTTGATTCGTGAATTTGATTTCGATCATAACCGTTGAGATCATAGTTCTCAACGATCTCTACAAGTTTGTATTTGGCAACATTTTATAATTGCTGATGGATTTGATGAAAATGAGGGAGGAAAAGGAACAAATTTCGGCCATTGAACAGTAGGGTGGCGGCTGAAGGTAGAATTAGGGTTAGGGTTGAATATTCTTGCAAAATGAAAATAGTTAGGTCCTTTTATAGAAAAGCTTCAAAACACTATTCATCCGTAATTTTTCGAACTCCAAATCTCAGGCGGTGACTGGCGTTTTTAGGTTTATCTCGCGTTCCGGACACAATGGAATAGGTTTCGAAGGCTAATTCGATCATCTGTGTGAGTTACGAAAATAAACGATCAAATTTAAATTAAATCGATTAACCCAATTTTTATGCGTTTTGGCCTGCCTTGGACAAACGGTAAATCCGATTGACATGAAATTTGAAACCATACAATAATATCACATTATGGATCCGATGAAACTGGTTCATCAAAATCCGAGACTGTTTGAAAAATGGCTATTTTAACTCGTCAATTTAATATTAAAATATTCAATTTTCACAAATTAACTTTTAGTTCAATTTTAAAAGTTCTATAACATCATTATAACTCCAATATGATTAAATAAAATTTTACAAATCATTTTCAATCATATTTAACCCAATTTCCAATTATTTCTGTAATTTCAACTATTAAATTATCGATTTAATTATTCAATTAAATCCAATTATTCGAAATAAAATTTATTCGACTTATAAATTTCACTTATCAATATTTAAAATCAATAAATATACAAATTTTAATTGACAGAAATTCTGGGTCGTTACAGCCACCAAGTGAATATGATAACACAGCAAACCAAAATAAACTTCAGCTACAAAATGTATGTGTATAAGGCAATGTCAAAGAACAAAGCAACGTAAAACTTCCAGATGAATACAAGCATCATGTAGCAGTTCCAAACTAATGATATACAGCAAGTTCAAACTTATCATGGATCCATAGTGTCATCCCATAAATATCAAGAGCCGATGCCAACAGAGAAAATAACAGACAAGCCAAAGTCACAGTAGCACATAGCAACATCATGTAACCAAAATCAGATATATCACAATTCGAATGGTACAAGTAAAATGACCAGAAACAATATCAGTGCAACGGTGATGGCTGAAGACATTATCAAGTCATGGAATCGCATAAACAAAGTCAACTAGTCGAAGTCAACAAGCAACTATTAATTACAGTTTCAAAGTGGTCGAAATCATGGATCAACAGTTTCAAACCAAATCGGTGACGAAGACACAGAGAAGAACCAGATTATCAAAAATTCCAAAATGGCCGAGCATTGAAAATGCTATAGTATATTTAACAGTTTTATCAAAGCCGAAGTTCAAACCAAAATAAACACCGTGGTAGCCAAGAAATCGAAATCTACACCATGTCAATCAAGAAATCATAAATGTACGAAATTGATAAAGTCAGAATCAATCTCAAGCATCCAAGCAACATCGACCGGCCGAGCAAGATAAATTGATGAATTCAAATGATTATATACGAACGAAAACATAGAGGTTCGAACCCTATATAAGTAATCAACATCATCGGAAAAAAACTATCGATTTCAAGCAAGCAAATCAGAAGAAGCAAAAGCAAAGATCACATACCAGATTTACGAATTGAACTCATCGAAGCAGCCGAAGTGAGCAACGAGGAAACGATCGATCAAAGCTACACGCGAATATCCACTTAATCGATCAACAAAGTCGACGGCTTCACAAAATTTCACTAGCCCTAATTTCAGATTGAGGAACGAACGAACGAACGATACAAGAGCCGCCATTTTCACCAAATAAGGACGGGTCGATTAGAGATAGAAGAAAAGCGGGCCAGCATAAACAAAAAGGAGATATTTTAACACTTATTAATTTGGGCCAAATTAGGGATTATAATTTAAAATTAGGGCTTTATTATTTAAATTTGTTTTTAAATTTAAATTCTTTTGTTAAACCGTTGTAAATTCTAGTCGTATGACTAGGGGACAAACTACATGGCGTAGTTTGAGAATTCGCAACTCAATGGCTGAGTTGTGGCAGGGTTTTGAGCATAGAGTTAGGCTAGTCAGTAGCGGGTGTTGTGAGCTTACGTGTGTAAGCGTGTGACTACTTAATTTCTAGTAGAAACCTTGGGGAAGCGCGTAGGCAGGATTTTGCCGAAACTGGGTAAATTCTGTGTTGTTCTATTTCTGCATTTATTATTCTGCTATTATCTGTGCCGCTATTTTGATATATCTGTGTTGAAAATATTTTACAAACTTCTGCAATAATTTTTTAATAGCATCACCCTATTCACTCCCCCCCCCCCTCTAGGGTGAAATCGATCCTACAAGTGGTATCAGAGCCAGGAACAAAATCCATTTTTGTTTTAAAAAGTTTGATTTTTCAAAAACCAATTTTTTTTAAAAAAAAATTGAATTTTTAAAATGGCTTCTTTTAATAATGCTTTCGCGGAGGGTCGGTCCATAGTTAGACCACCAATGTTCAATGGTGAATATGCTTACTGGAAAAATAGGATGGAAATTTTTCTAAAAACCATTGACGCTTGGGATATTGTTGAGACAGGTTATAGAGTACCAACTATAATTGTCAATAATCAGGAAATAAATAAACCGAAGGATCAATGGACAGATCTAGAAAATAAGTTACAGAATACTAATGCCAAAGATATGAATTCGATTATTTGTTTATTAGATCAGTTTGAATTTAATTATGTCTCACATTGTCTAACTGCGTAGGAAATATGGCACACACTAGAAGTGACTCACGAAGGAACATCTCAAGTCAAGGAATCTCGCCTTGCCATGCTGAGTAGCGAATACGAGAATTTTACAATGGCCATGGAAGAAAATGTTAAAGAGATGTATGGTTGGCTTTCCAACATCGTATACAATCAAAAGATCTCGGAAAATCATACACAGAATTGGAAATAGTCCGAAAAGTCCTTAGAGTCCTTCCACGAAGTTTTGAAGCAAAAGTTACTTCCATTTAAGAATCAAAAGATTTAAAACAAATCAAAGTTTAAGAACACATCGGAAATCTCACCACTTATGAGCTAGAAATGAAATTCAAGGAAGAGCGTGAAGGAGGAGATACTCGAAAGAAATCAATAGTTCTCAAAGGAACAACTAAAAGTGATGACGACGACGACGACGATGGAACAGCCGAGTTGGAAATGGTAATAAAGAGATTAAAAAAGTGGAACCGCAATTACAGAAATCCAGCTCTAAATCAAAAATTAGAAAGCAGAATAATCAAAGTTTTAGATAACACAGAACAGTGAAAAATCATCTGTCATAAGTGCAACCAACCCGGACACATCAAGCCCAATTGTCCTCAAAACCGACACGACGTTGAAAAGAATTCAAAAAGGAGAAATTTTACAGCCATGTGGAATACAAGTGATGAAGATAATTGAAGTACTAGCAATGAGAGTGAGAAAGCAGATATGTTCCTTCGAGGTAATATAACTAATAGCAACGATGACGAGCTAAGCGAGGTATCAAAACTCACTCACTCACAACTACTTATATATTTCCACGAAGTAAATGGCTGTTTTGAACGACATAGGGAGAAGTATGCTAAAACTAAATCACAAAGAGATAGTTTGATAGATTAAATGAACAGCTTGAATAATTAGTTAAAAACTATCAAAACAAGTGCCCTAAGTGTGATAAGTGTCCAACATTCGAAGAAGAGATTAAAAAATCAGAAATCAAAATTAAATCGCTTGAAAATGAAATTCTGATTTTGAAAGAGAGTAAAAATACAAGAAGAGAAAATTCTATTAAAAAGTGCACACAATTATTAAACGAAAATGAATCTCTTAAAACACAAGTCCAACAATTGTCAACGACTTTAGATAAATTTTCAAAAAGTGAAAAATCATTGAATATGCTATTAGGAAAACAAACTGTTAATACAGTGAGACAAGGACTTGGATATAATCAATCTGAAAATGTTAGAAATGAAATTAACCAAGTCAAATCAATGTGCACAATTTGTAGAAAATTTGGACACAATCAAAATAATTGCCGGTATAGACCCAAACACGTAATAACTATACCAATTTGGGTTCCAAAAGGCACAAATATAAAATCTCTCAAAGTTAAAAAAATCTGGGTGCCAAAAGGAACATATATAAATAGTTTTGGGTCTCCACAAACTTATTTTTCAAAATATTCTGCCACTAACAATCGTGGACCAATAAAAAAATAGGTCACAAAAATCTTTTATCGTGTAGGAGTAGTGGCAGGCTAAGGAACAACAATAGTGTTATCTGGATTCTGGCTGTTTCAGAAACACAACGGGCGACAAAGCAAAATTCTTTAGCCTAGTACAAAGGTGACAGAATCACAATGAGAAACCACGAAAAATTATCGTAAAGGTAAAACAGGTAATGGTATATTTTGAACGATATATTAAATGTGAGAATCTGCACCGTATTCTTAATTAAATCAGCCAATAATGTGATGATGAAATAAATGATGATTTTGAATCTGACTTAATTATTGGCCAATTATATTATGCCAACAACATTATAAAAATCTCTAGAGTCTTTGAATTACTTCATATATAATAGTTTGGATTAATAATAGTGTTTTATTGGATGATAATACATTTGGTTATTTTACGGATTACTCTATATTCACAGTTTTTTATTATTTACACGGCTTCAATTAAAATTCAATAAAATTTCATTTAAAAAGTTGTTAAAAATGATTTTGAGATATTTTTTTGCACAAGTCATGATCTGGTTTGAAACATTCAATTAATAATAAGTTTGAGTGAAAAGAAATTCAGATGCAGATTACGCTGGTGATCTAGTTGATAGAAAAATTACTAGTGGAACGTGATTTATGTTGAGACATTTAGTAACCGCATCATTTTTTCAAAGACAACATCTGCATATTTTTCATTTCAAATAATTTTCAAAAAGAAGACATTTTTCTTATAAACCCCTTCTAGAAAAATCATTTTTTTGACCTTGTTTCAGATTAGACATTTTGAAAATTTTGGTTTTATAATTATTTTTGAATATGATTTTAAATGATTACATTGACTAATCTGACTCCCTAATAATTATCAAAAAGACAAATAGTGATTGAAAACTGACGAGTTTCAATATTAATCATATATTATAACTTAAGATGGTATATTTAGTAAATTTCTTTAGAAATTTGAACAAGAGTTATAAAAAAAATTGTTGGTAAAAATTCCATGACCATCTCTAGTTCTATTATATTTCTATCAACCATCACTCATCAAAATCCATTATAGTATGTCAATATGTGGTGATTTAAACAGGAATCATTCGTTTTTCATTTTAAAAAAAAAGAAAAAAAACTAAAGTATTCACTCTCATTTAAAAGTCCTCACGATTATGCATGGGTGAATTACTTGGAATTTAATATGTGCTTCCATGCCCATTTAAAAGTCCTCACGGTTATGCATGTACGGAACGCATATCAAAATTTATTTTTTAAATAAACAAGTTGATTCTAATCCCATTTAAAAGTGCTCACGGTTATGCGTGGTTAGAAGATACTTGAATTCATTTTTTTAAAATAAAATTGGAATACTACTAATCTCATTTAAAGTCCTAACGGCTATGCATGGTTGGTAGATATTCAAATTCCTGATATAAATATACCACAAATAGACACAACTGTATGGTTTTATATGATGACATCATTCCCATCATTCTAAAAGTGGAATATGCGCCTAACAAAGTATTTATGATTTTTGTTTGATTTTTTAGTGAAATTTAATATTTATATCTGATTGAGTTTTAATATTGTATTAATATCTATCACTTTATCTCTATTTTTCTAACACTATTACTCTTTTGCTGATAACAAAAGGGGGAGAGAAAAGTTAAGATTTTGTCAAATAAAATCAAGTAAGGTTCAAATATTTTCTATTTGCATCTAGGCTCATTTGCATATTTTTAATTATATGCATATATGAAGAAGGAGCTATGTGTAGAGAGGAAGCATTCAAATAAGGGGAGCAAATTGAACAATCAAATACATTTAATGTATTCAAAATCTTAAATATATGTTTATTATCATCAAAAGGGGGAGATTGTTGAATATACGAGTATATGATTTTTGTTTGATGATAATAAACATATATATATATATTCATTTAAATGTATTTGTTAATATACTATTTTAATTTCATAAATTAAATAAATATTTGATGAATAAAATAAATAATACAGAATTTGAATTCAAACGGATATTTTATTCAAACAAATATCTATTACAATATTTGAATAGTACAAATTTCAAGCTCTCACTATATATATACAATTTCAATTTTAATACAAATTTGATTACATCACAATTCACATTTACATTTGCACCTCACTACATATCACTCACACTCGTATTTATCTTCAACTTCATTCCAATGTGAATCCAGCATTTGAGCAATCTGCAAAAATATACATTGACGTAGTAAAATTGAAAATAAAATATTTTTGCCTCGGTTATTTAGGTTGTTCGTCATCATTTAATTTTGAATTCATCATACCCGAACAGCTTGTGACATACACAGTGTATCACTGGATATGCCACAAGGCCATGCACACTGATATACACTTGATAAAATTACAGGGACAGGTGAGCACAGGTCAAACCCGAGATGTTGGGTTCAACTCAAGTGCAATAAAAATAATATCACAATATCAGCACCAGGTCAAACCCGAGCTTTAAAGCTGGATTCAACACAGGTGCAAATTAAAAATGAAATGAAACAAGAACTGCCAAAAATGATGACCCAACAAATGAACCAGATCAACAAAGACTAGAACTAGACAGTCCATGCATACATACATGTCAAACAGGCAGCGAGCAAAGTCGACAAGTACTTCAAGTACGAATGCACAATTGGATGCATGAATAACACTCAGACTTGGAATGACAAATATACGATTTCAACATAATACAACAGTGGACAGAGTTGAGGCTATAACCCAATTCAACATGCTTAGTTCAAATGGTCATGACAGTCAAACAGAACCAAGGCAGTGGTACAAACTACAAGTGTGTCAACCAAACAACTTAGTGCAAGATAGAAACAGTGTCAAATCAAATACAACCAGACAAGTTTTCAATCACAAATCAAAGTTCAAAATGCAAGTTCAAAACACAAGCCAACATACACATATATACATACATGAATGTATGTATACACATGATGCAAGACCAGTGAACTGCAAAAGTCAACCAGGCTGCAAAATGAACAAAATATACATGTGCATCTAACCAAAGCAAATATACAGCACACATATGGTTGCAGTGAAACTACAATGACGACCAAGGCAACAAGTTCATTCAAGTACACGAACCAGTGCCAACAGATCAGAGACTAATGTACACATGAATGCAACAGTGGATCAAATGATCGATGAGCAAGGCTGCACAGTGAAAACTGTATGCAAACCAAATGCCACCAAGTTAATATGATAACACAGCAAAACCAAATAAACTTCAGCTACAAAATGTATGCATATAAGGCAATGTCAAAGAACAAAGCAACGCAAAACTTCCAGATGAATACAAGCATCATGTAGCAGTTCCAAACTAATGATATACAACAAGTTCGAACTTATCATGGATCCATAGTGTCATCCCATAAATATCAAGAGTCGATGCCAACAGAGAAAATAACAGACAAGCCAAAGCACAGTAGAAATTCACATAGCAGCATCATGTAACCAAAATCAGATATATCACAATTCTAATGATACAAGTAAAATGACCAGAAACAATATCAGTGCAACGGTGATGGCCGAAGACATTATCAAGTCATGGAATCGCATAAGCAAAGTCAACTGGTCGAAGTCAACAAGCAACTATTAATTATAGTTTCAAAGTGGTCGAATTCATGGATCAACAGTTTCAAACCAAATCAGTGAAAAAGACAGAGAGAAGAACCAGATTATCACAAATTGCAAAATGGCCAAGCATTGAAAATGCTACAGTATATTTAATAGTTTTATCAAAGTCGAAGTTCAAACCAAAATCAACACCGTGGTAGCCAAGAATCGAAATCAACACCGTGTCAATCAAGAAATCATAAATATATGAAATTGATAAAGTCAGAATCAATCTCAAGCATCCAAGCAACATCGACCGGCCGAGCAAGATAAATTGACGAATTCAAATGATTATATACGAATGAAAACATAGGGATTCGAACCCTATATAAGCAATCAACATCATCGGAAAAAAATCATCGAGTTCAAGCAAGCAAATCAAAAGAAGCAATAGCAAAGATCACACACCAGATTTATGAATTGAACTCGTCGAAGCAGCCGAAGTGAGCAACGAGGAAACGATCGATCAAAGCTACACGCGAATATCCACTTAATCGATCAACAAAGTCGGCGGCTTCACAAAATTTCACAAGCCCTAATTCCAGATTGAGGAACGAACGAACGAAACAAGAGCCGCCATTTTCACCAAATAAGACGGGCCGATTACAGATAGAAGAAAAGCGGGCCGGCATAAACAAAGAGGAGATATTTTAACACTTATTAATTTAGGCCAAATTAGGAATTATAATTTAAAATTAGGGCTTTATTATTTATTTATTTATTTGTTAAATTTAAATTCTTCTGTTAAACCATTGTAAATTCTAGTCGTGTGACTAGGGGACAAACTAGGTCGTGTAGTTTGAGAATTCGCAACTCAGTGGCTGAGTTGTGGCAGGGTTTTGAGCGTAGAGTTAGGCTAGTCAGTAGCGGGTCTCGCGAGCTTACGTGTGTAAGCGTGTGACTACTTAATTTCTAGTAGAAACCTTGGGGGCAGCACGTAGGCAGGGTTTGCCAAAGCTGGGTGAATTCTGTGTCGTTCTATTTCTGCATTTATTATTCTGCTATTATCTGTGCTGCTATTTTGATATATCTGTGTTGAAAATATTTTATAAACTTCCATAATAATTTTTATAATAGCATCACCATATTCACCCCCCTCTAGGATGAAATCGATCCTACATTTGAAACTCACACGACCAAACGATAGTCTGATTGCCACGGAATTCATTAACATATAATAATCCACCATTACGGATTCAATGGCAAAGGTTTCACTGAAATCCAATATAGTGCCCCGGAAGGCTAACTTCACACATTAATTAAAACTAGTTTATTCACTTTTAATTCAAATTTAAAAGTTTACTATCTTCATTCTTATTCAAATAAAATTTAAACCAACTTTCAAAATCATTTTCGTTCACATTAAATTCAAGATTCAATTATTTAAACCATTTCAATTATTAAATTTAACAACGTAGTTATCAAATACATCGCTATGTTTGAAATTCAAGTTATTTAACTTCTATAATTAACTTTTAAATATTTAAAATCAAATAAGTATTCCAAATTCGAACGACTGAAATACTGGGTCGTAACATTATTTTTTTAATGAAAGAGTGATCCTCAATGATATGAGAGCACTCATGTTTATTAATTATATAATAATAAACAAAAACTACCATTAACCCACCTTTTGACAAGGTAGTATACAGGCGGTTTTAACCTAATAGACTTCACGGTTATCCATGCTGAATAATATGGGTTACATTCGAATGGATGAATGGATGATCAATCATGGATAATAAACATGATTATGAGGCCAGGATACAGCATAGTCGATGGAAACAACTCAGGATACTTAAATATGGATTTTTGAAAAAGGTCGAGTTGCTTCGGGATGTCCATGGGTTTACTTCGGGTTTTCATGAGGTTTGCTTCGAGTCGGGGAAGTTCTTGCTTTGGGCCAGCACTTGGGGAACATCCGGTCAACATGTCCAACAGGGGTCGGCAATTGGATGGGGTTGACATTCGTCCAATTTTGGGTCGGCACTTGTAATGCTTCGGGTCGACATACTGAGTGCAAGGGATCAACATATGGTGGAGGTTGTCTCTTGGAGGGATCGACATATAGGGATGGCTTCGGGACGGCACAAACAGCGACTTGGGTCGGCATCAGGTAGTACTTCAGGTCGGCATAGCATTGGTATGGGGTCGACATATGGAGATGGCAAGGGATCGACATTGCATCCGGTTGAGGGGTCGACGTATGAAGGTACTTCGGGTCAGCAGGGCCTTCACTCCGGGTCGACATACAATGTTGGGTTGACATCTATTTAGGGTCAACATTTATGTTTGCTTCGGGATGGCAATAGTGGTTGCTTCAGGTTTGAATATAGGAACGCTTCAAGTGTGCTACAACCTAAATTCAGGTTGGCACTGAGGAGGAGTTGGAATGGATCGGCCTAGGCTAGGGATCGTGCTACTTTGGGTCACTACAGGGATTACTTTGGGTCAACACACTGGAAACGTCGAATTCGACTTTGGATCAAGATAGGCTGGACGATATGGGATCAACTATGGTTTTGTGGGCCTATATAAGCGAGGAGGCCCTATAGCCGAGATTTTGTCTATAAATACAACAGGCATGGCTTTAGAAAACGATGTTCTCATTCTTTTTCTCTTATTCTTCTTCTATAAAGGCTACTCTGTTATTTTTGTTTCAAAAACTCTGGATTGTAATTGCAATCAGATTTCAGTATAATAAAAAGGAAATTTTTAGAATGGGCGTAGGCCGGAGTTAACCGAACCACATAAATCTTGTCTTTTTTATTGCTTTCATTTTAATTTTGTTTTTTCTTTATATTTATACTCTCTACATATTTTCTATCTGCGATCTGTGACTAGATATTGGTGCTTTCACTTGCAATTGGGTGTTTGTGGCCCATTTTGCACAAACATTTTGGTGCTTTCACCGAGATCCTCCCGTTGATCCTCCAGTTGATCCTCAGTGTCCCTTGGTTATCAATCTTGAAACTGGAACACTGACCTTACCAAACTCTTTTGATGATTCTTTTCAACATTTTATCAAATTCTTGCTTGCTCGAAATCCTTTCAATAAGAGATGGAACAACCTCCAAAAGAGACAGAACTGCATTCATGCTAAGAGCATCAGCTACAACATTCGCCTTTCCCAGGGTATACAGAATATCCAAATCATATGATGCCAGAAACTTAACCCATCGTTGCTGCCTCAGATTAAGATCCTTTTGAGAGAAAAGGTATTTCAACGATTTGTGATCTGTGAATAACTCGAACTTCTCTCCTAAAAGATAATGTCTCCAGATCTTTAAAGCAAAAATAATGGCTAACAATTCTAGATCATGCGTAGCGTAGTTCCTTTCATGTGGCTTCAATTGTCGACTCGCATATGCAATAACTCTTCCATTCTGCATCAACACTGCTCCCAGTCCAACTATACAGGCATCTGTATAAACCTCAAATTTACTCTTTCCATCCGGAATAGCTAGCACTGGTGCACTGGTTAGCCTCGTCTTCAACTCCTGGAAAGCCTCTTCACACTAGGGCGTCCACTTAAATTTAGCTCCTTTCCTTGTCAGCTTGGTCAGATGCGAAGAAATCTTAGAATAATCTTTGATAAACTTTCTGTAGTAGCCAGCCAATCCCAGAAAACTACGAACTTCAGTCGGTGTCTGCGGTTACTTCCACTCCAGAATAGTCTCAACCTTTGCTGGATCTACAGAGATACCTTCTCTAAAAACAATGTGCACTAAAAATTTGACTTCCGATTTTCAAAAATGGCACTTAGAGAATTTTGCCTTCAAAACATGTCTCCTCAGAGTCTCTAACACAATTCTCAAATGCTGCTTGTGCTCTTCTTCGGACTTAGAGTAGACCAGGATATCAACAATGAACACCAAAACGAACTTATTCAATACATCCCAAAAGACTCGGTTCATCCGGTCAACAAAGTAGGCAGGAGCGTTGGTTAATCCGAAAGGCATAACCAACCACTCATAGAAACAATTTGGTCCCCTAAATGCAGTCAAGGGAATTCTGTTTTCAGCTATCCTTAACTGATGGAAACCTGAAGATAAATCCAGGTGAGAAAAGACAAAAGCACCATGCAACTAGTCAAATAGATCATCAATACGAGGAAGAGGGTATTTATTACGGATAGTCACTTTGTTCAATTCTCTATAATCTACAAAGAATCTTAGCGAACCATCCGGCTTGGTGACAAACACCGCAGCAGAACCCCAACAAGAAAAGGTGGGCCTAATCAATCCCTTCTCCAAAAGATTCTGAGTTTGCTTCACCAACTCCTCCCTCTCCCTAGGAGCCATTCTCCCACTAGGCTGAATCACCGGCACTGCTCCTGGAATCACATCAATGCGAAACTCTATCTCTCGATGTGGAGGTAAACATTTGACTTCCTCGAATATGTCAGGAAAATCTTGGACCACATCGATATCTTCAAACTTCTCGTGAGAATTCTCAACTCCATGCAAAAGACTACTCAAGTGAATTCTAGAATTATCACACACCACTCTAGCAATTCTACCCAAATCGGTTTCCAGCGAAATTGTTCTCTCATCACAATTCAGGACTGCTCTATACGTATCGAGCCAATCCATTCCCAATATAAGGTTAAATACCTTAAAATTCAACACATAAGGGTCACAAGAATAACTATGGGACATATAGGAAATCTTCAAATCCTTAAAGATCGTATCTAATTTGGTCACTCCTTCTATAGGATTAGATACAAAGATGGGACAGTCCATAGTACTAGGGGTAAGAAAGAACTTCTCTACAGATTCCAGAGAAATAAAACTAAAAGAAGCACCCGAATCAAACAAAACTTTAATATAACTCAAAGAAGCACCCGAATCAAACAAAACTTTAATATACTTTCCATTTAAAAGTAATGTACCTTCCAATACTCCCTCGCCTTTAGATGAAGTAGATGGTGCACCTTCTAAAGCAAATACTCTATTCTGCTGAGCTTTATGAAGTAACGGGCAATCCTTGATCATATGACCTGGTTGGTGACAATTGAAGCATAGAGATTCCTAAACCAAAGCTGAACCCGGTCCACTATAATGCGGTTGTTGTTGCTGTTGCAGCTGTTGAAATCCTTTCCTAGGACACTTATTCGCCAAGTGACCTTCTAGTTGACATATATAGCATTTGCGAGGTCCGTTGTTACTTCCATGCTTCTTCTTGTTATGCTTCCTCCAATTGGGATTGAACTTCCTCTTATTCGGATTAGCAAAATTCCCTCCTGATGCTGCTACTGGTGCCACTGATTTCTTGTTCATCAAATCCTCATATCTCAGAGTCATATCAATTAAATCAACAAAAGATCCTTTCAAATGCGCCGTCGTCTTTTCATGAAATTCTCGCCTTAATCCTTGCATAAACATTTCGTTCTTTTTGAAGGGAGTATCTATAAGCCTTGGTCCATAGTAAGAAAGTTCATTGAATTTGGTCACATACTCAGATATAGACATGCTTCCCTGCTTCAAATTCAGAAAATCCTGGTACAAACGAGTTTTTCCTGCCGTTGGCATGAATTTCTCCTCAAATAACTCTTTAAATCTTTCCCATGAAATGTCATCCTCAGAGATATATGTTATCGCTGCATTCCACCAGGATGCTGCACCTTCCTGCAATTGCCATGATGCCATTTCCCTTTCCGTTTATCAGACAATTTCATACTCTTAAAGATGCGCTCACAAGAGCGTAGCTAAGCTTGGACCTCAATTATCAATTCTGACCCTTTAAATGGTTTACCTCCAAGGTTGATGAAGTCCTTGCATAAAGCGGCAAAACTAACCTGAGGCGGTACTGGATCTACAGCCTCACTAGCAGTTCAACTTCGTCCATTCTCGGTCGAGGTACTTTCCCTACCTCTGCCTCTCCTTCCAGAACTCATGTTGGCCACCTGAACAGGTAACTCAACAAATTTAGATAGGTATATAATTATATTAAAATACAAATACGCACTCTCAAGATAGATATTACTCCAGAGCCTAGGTATTATCTCAACTTATGCTCTGATACCAACTGTGACGACTCGCATTTCTAACCACAGAAAGACGTATCATCAATAAGAAAAGAAAGAGATAGAAATAGAAAAGATAGAAAGAAAGAATAACAACATCAGAATCTCACAGCGGAAAAACGGAACAAAATATAATACATCACATAACTAGTACATAGTTTTACATATATCAGAGTTACACAACATCATACAACAAGACAGTCATATACATCTGCCAATACATATATCTCAAAATACAACATACATCAACTAACATAGCGGAACTAGATAGATAGATTTATACGTCTGGACTCCTACTCCAAGCTCCTCCAGAACTCAACAATCCAAAACCTATCACTTGGCTACTCATAAAAATTTGAGTACCCTAGAGTTTATGAAAAACAGAAATAAACTCCGGGTCAGACATGGGTCTGGTGTGAGTAAACGGGTTAAAGTTGTTTAACTTTACAAATTATTTGAAACTAAAGGTATCACGTAAGACTTCCCACACATAAACACGTGTAAGTTTTTACCTTACGCTAACCAAAACATTTTATAGGAAATCCAGTGATATTATAATCGTGTCTAGGGTTTTCAAGTAAATAGAAAATAGCCGAAATTGTTGCATTCATCAAATTCTAGCTACTAGCCACAAAAGTGGGTAATACAAATCAAAACCGTAGGGTCTCGTAGGGAAAATGGGTTTCCATCAATGGCAGGGCTACTGGGGTACCGCCCATCACAGTACGGGGCCTTGATCACCGTACCGAGGATCACTCCCGACCCCCTACAACACAAGGCCAGAACCATTCCTTAGTGAACAGTTCCGAACAAGATAACCCCGTAGTTGTGGCCAACAACTGCCCACACAGCCTAAATAAAGGGACATCTAGACAGGGGTATATCTCGTCCGGCTTGGGTGTTACCCACCTAACCTTGCTGCATCTCCCATGTTTTAGCCATTGTCGGTTGATGAGGCTTGAGGCTACGATTACCTTTATAGAACACATCCCTTAGAATGCTCATCGTCCGCCTGACGATGTGTTGAAAGCATTCAATCCATACAAATTTGTTCCGGGTTCGAACGAAACTGAAAGCATTATCTCGTTACACTCATTTTGGAATCACCCTCAGAGTTAACAACAATAACCCTTGCATTCTGAAACACCATCTGGATCTTCACTTGGAGATGTCACGACCAATCGTTTAATTTGGATGGATGTGGTTTTCGGATAATCATAACTGACACCCGAACCCGGTCTCATTGAAATCCAAACGCCATTTTAAAGGCCAAGTTGTTTAATAGTTTAAACAATTCAATTCAACACTTTGAATTCACATAACATTTATCACAGATAAATCATACACAATTATCGTAGATAAATCAAGGCATATCACAAAGTATCACAGAATATCACCAAATAGTTATCACAAAATCTGATATTCTACTTATACAATCATCTATAAGCAAGCATCTTAAATCCTTTTTGTAATTAATTCAATTTAAATTAATTACTTGAGAATTAATCACTTAATCCTGCTTAATAAATCATTAATTAATTAACTATTCCATTTCAAACCATTTAATTAATTACTTCTTAATCAATTTATTACACCTTAATTACTTAATTCATTACTCCTTAATTATTAATCAATAACCTTAATTATTAATTTATAAAACTTGATTACCCATTTATTAACCACTAATTACTTAATTAATCAATTCTTGATTCTTAATTTAATTACTTTATTAGTTAACTACTAATCATATATTAATTAACTCTAAGTAGTTAATTAAAATTCTTAATTGCAAATTAATTAAACACTTAATTATTAATTAACCAATCGTTAATTACAATTATAAATTAATCATTCTTAATTACCTTTCCAAACAATTAATTAATAATAATAATTTATCTTAATTAACATTTTAAAATCTAGCTTAATAACTTAGAAATCAAATTATTACTAACTTAAAAGCTTTAATTTTAATTAAATTTAAAACTTACCTTATATTAACTACTTAATTAAAGTATTCATTGGATTTTAAAACATTGTTAAGTATCTACTTAAATAATTAAAACTTGTAATAATTTCTTATCTTAATTTGGCAAGCCTTTATTAAATCATCAATACTTAAATTTTGATTAAGATAATTAACTTCAAACTTTTAACAGGCTGTCAGTTGAAATCAAAACCCAAGAGCATCCCTATGTTTACTCGAGTAAGCACTCGAGTTATTCCTACCATTTCCCGAGTCCTTCTCTCTTCCTTCTTCTCATACTTTCTTTTCCCCTCTTTTTTTGTAAGTTTTAAGTTATAAACTACATAACAGGCAACACTCACGCACCATGGTTTCACCCGAAGCAACGCCTCATCTTTCTCGAGTATCAACTCGAGTCGCTAACAGCAGAACTTCCTAACACCATCATAGGGTCGTGCACGACACCTCACCGGCGTTCTGGCGAACTGCGCCACCTCCAGCAAGTCGCAAGCTAACGTCACACTCGAAAGCAAAACTCGATTTGATGCCAAAAACACGAAATCAAAATTTTGCCTTTCGTTCGAAACTGTAACTCGAACTCACTAAACAAAAACGCCTCGTCCCACTCACACCGACCATCAGAGGCGACACAATTCCGGCCTCACCTCACCGATACCCCACTCTACCATCCCCTTGAACCTTACGCAACTCGATGCATCAGAGGTGACGAAATCGCCTCATTTCCCGACCACGCCAAACTCGATCATAAACCCTAATTTTGCTTCGTACCGTTATTATTTGCAACAGAATTTTTTTTAACAATTTTCCTGAAATCATTGATCGACAAGCTAGCTTCAAACAAAAATTCAATATCTAAAATTCGTTTGATCACCAGAAATTGATTAAAAAGCATATTTGGTTCAACTAGGAACTGCACTTAGAATACTTAAGTAAAAATTACCATTTCAGTTTTAGAAATCCTATTTTCGTATGTAGATTCAAGATATGTAATTGAATCGATGGTTTAAAATATTCGAATTTTTCATATGTTCATCCTTTCACTGTAAAATTTAATTTGCGGAGACAATATTTAAATATGGAGCTTAAAACAAATTCTAAGCCATGATTTAAGTTTAAACAAACTCGTTTTGTTAAAAAATCCTAAACTTAAAAATGTTTGTATGAAGATTTATTAAAATTTTCTACTTTGCCTTGCTCTGAAACTAGAAATACAGAAGAACGGAGCATACTATAATTTCCAGTACAACAGAAAACATACAGAACTACTTATTTAAACTATACAGCAAATCACAAAGTTTTCATAAATCAAATACCCAGATTTAAAATTTTAAAATAGTGTGTTTACTCACATGAGATATTTTGACCAGAGAACATCTTTTGTGTTGAAGGCTGCAGTTTGATTTTCCTGTAAATCTGTAACGACCCGCTATTTTGGACCATTCAAATCGACACTAAAACCGTACATGTACGACTTGAATAATTCAAAATACCGAATTGTTAATTTAATTTGGCAAAACCTAAAATATACAGTAAATAAACCAATCACAGATCACAGACACAGAGTAATATAATGCAGCGGAATAGAAAAATAGTAGTTCATGAAGCTACTATATACATCAGAGTTTAAAATAAAATACATCAGAATCTCTGGAATACAGAAAAGTCTTCAGTACGAGCCGATGACTTCTCTGAACCAGTCAATCTAGAAAACTGAAAGCTGAAACGATAGTTGGATCTCCAAATGAAGCTCCAATCTCCAAAGGTGAGTCTCTAAAGCTGTATTACTCGGTCTGACCCGAGCGTAAAGCAAAACACAAAACACTCGAGTCAGGATTAACATTCGTATATCAATAAATCCAACTCAAGTGAAATATCAACTGAAATACAAATAACTTAAGGGATGTTTGGGATGACCATCCTCTAAGGGTCCATAGAACTATCTACAGGGTAGAAATATACACTATTACATCGTGGTCATTCACTTAATTTATACTTCAAACCCAAATGTCAAATTCACTTCGAATAATTATATTTCCCAAATAGTATTTATATATATTAAATGCTGTATATGGTAAAGCACTTGCAATTTCCTTAACTTAACAAATCGTTCACATCAACCTGACCTTTCCATTTAAATTAAATTCAATCTCAATTATAAATCTCAAATCTGGATTTGATATCCTAATTACCCTTTCCATTTCAATATGTTTCCATACTTTAAGTATTTAATATTTCCCCTAAATTTCCCAATCTAGTTCTCTAAATACAAATTTCCAGACTTCGTTCAACCTCAATTTCCATTAAATTCAATTAGTTATCTACATAACAAATTCAACTATCTTGGTCCCAAATACATACCAAATTTCTAAACCATTTAATTTCAATACAGTTCATGGCTTAAATACTTAGATGTTAAATTTAACAGTTTCATATAGATTCTTGGTTTTTACATCATTATTATTTAGTTTGAACCTTCCCTTATTCAATACCATTTTAGTGACTTTAAATTACATCTTTCTCAAGATTTCTCAAATTTTATTAAACGTGAAATATCTCATTCGATAAATTTCAAATTGATTTAAATAAATAAATCCTTATCTAAACATCATTTTACAATAACCCAAATTTATTTCTCAACCTTAATTTTCAATATTATTGCAACATTTATCCGAATAAAATTTACATAAATTATTTATCATAATTTATGTATTTAATCAAATCTTGATTAACTAGATATAATTAACTCTATATTTATCATTACCCTTTATAGATGTATTTAAGAATTTACATTTAATAAGACCATAGATTTTTTTTTTCATATGGTCAAAGTGTTATGGCTATTATCATTTCAATACGTACACTAAATGTATACGGGTAGATAGCATTTCAACCCGTAATCCCAAATTTAATTAAACGAAACCCGCTTGGGCCTATTTTTCAACCCATTTTAATTCAAAAATCAAACATAACAAAGGGAACTTGCAGTGTGATGACAGGGATAGTGTCAAAGTAAGTAAACAAGCAATAACAACAATCAATAACAATTCAATAGATTAAATCAAATAACTCCGAAATGATCTTATTAATTCGCATTGTTATTTTTATAATTATTTCTAAAATCTACACTATCATTTCATGTAGATTACAGATTATTACATTTCAGTTTTTCAATTGTCGTTCCATTTCAATTTCAGTTTAGTATTACAACAGTTAATCCAAACTATGTTCAAAGCTTTAAAGTATAACTTATCAATTCCTACGACAATTAATGGGTCAAATTAAACTAATCAAATTTACATATGGCGGGGTCAGGTTTAATCAATCAAGGTCCATCGTATATAATCCGTTTTCTTTGTAAACTATACCACCTCAAATCTTACTAGCAAACTAGTTATCATTTAACAATAGTAATTAACATCCAATTTAAACGACAATCAATCAATCAGTAAATTTTCAACCAATCTGTATTATTATCACATAAATAATTAACCGATAATGGTGTCAGGTGTCATAGGTGAACAGATACAGATGATAGCAATCGTAACAGTAAACAACTAACAGCAGCATATTTCAATTGACGTTTCAATTGAATCAAATTTAATAAATAAAAGAACGTTAATCGTGAGTGATTGCTCACCTTTCAAGGCTAGAGATGAACGAGAATACAGAAGGTGATACGGATATGCACACTGCTACGGATACTGAAATTAAATTTCAAATCCAAGCAAAACAAAATCGGCACGAATTCGATCAAAGCTAATTGAAACGGATCAGATCAGAACTGAAACGATGAAGATAAATGGTATAAGCGAACTTTTATAATTCATGTACTGAACAAATCTGATATGCAGACACGACCTAAATACTTAATAACTTAAGGACATATTCTATAAAATGTAACTCAATGTATATACACAAATACACTTACAGTAACCTAACTTATTATAACATCAACCATATTATATTACTTATTGTTATACCATATATGAACTAACAGCCGATACTCACACATATAAACTAATGTAAACTTAGTTTATAAAATATGTATTTATACAAAATACTTACAATTTTAAAAATACTTACATTTTTTTAAAAAAATACTTACATACGTAAATAACATATTTATAAAACAAAACTATATAACAACTTATAAAATAATCCGTAAAATTTTTGTTATTATAATGCACTGCAAGTCTGTACTCCACCTATATGAACATACTTAAATTATATGCGTACTAACAAAATAGACACAGACTTCTTCAAATGAACACATGTACTGTCCTTTCCTCCATTTTTAAAAACTGTGACATATATAAACGGCAAAACAATATATTATAAATAAATAAATCACCTTTACTAACCATGCGTATAAACAGACCATACCACTTTTAAAATTTTATATGCGTAAATAAAGTCATATATATATAACTTAACTTATACATCTTAAAACCTATAAATTACGTGAACATCAACATGTATAAAATTTAATCAGAACGAAAATTTACTAAAAAAAAAATCTATATAAAATACCACTTTAAAATATAACAGCTGTGCGTATATGTATAATGTATACTTTAAAACTTACGTAGACGTACATCTCATAAAGCTCATATACATATACTTTTGTCTATAACTAACCTATATATATATATATCTTTGAAGGAAAAACAATTTGATACTTTAAAATTATTTAAGTAAAATATGCAAACAATTTACTACACAAATATATGCAGACATTCTATACTCATATATATAAGACTAACGTGACCTAAACCCAAACTAATCATATGTTATCCTAACTAAGCACGCATACGTTCAAATAATTGCATTTAAAAAAATTGTGCATACAAATAAAGGTGGCTACTCACCAGTTGAAGTGGGAGATGCAGTGGTACCCGAGGCGGAGGTGAGAGTGCGGAGGTGATGAACGAGAGAGGATAGAGGGATGGAAGGCGGCTGCTGCCTGTTATTTTATGCGTTTCTTATGTGTGTGTGTTTTTTTTTTTTTTTTTTTTTTTTTTTTGTAGGAGAAGAACAGATCTGAGAGGCTTCAGGTAAGGGAAAAATATGTTTGTAGAATGAAGAAAGAAAGTAGGAATGTAGAGATGCTGTGATATATATATATATATATATATATATATATATATATATATATATTTTTTTTTTTTTTTGCAGAAGTCTTTAGAATCATGATGGAAGAAAGAAATTAAGGAGAGAAAAGTGCAGCTTATCAAATTATATAAGAAACATAGTGAAACGTACATAAATAAATGTCCTGTAGTGGTGTAAAGTAACGCACTAAAATTAAGGGAATAACAAAGGAAAGGACATTTTGAAAGCAAGAAAATGAACAGAGAAAGGAATAAATAAATTATATAGACACATACGTTTCTGACAAAGTTATAAATAGAAATAAAGAAGAGAGAGAGAAAAAGAAATGAAGAGTTATATTAAAACAGAGAAGGAAAGGTGCGTGAATCCATAGAGTTATATATATATAGGTCGAGTAATAAATGGATTTGTTTGCATGGGAGAGTTCTGGAAAGAAGATGGTGGAAATTTGAGAGCAAAATAAAAGGAGGCGGAAGGAAAAAATATATGAACAGATCTAGAAAGATGATGGTAGATTTTTACACATGCAAAAGAAACGGTTTCTCCCGAAATAAATGGTCACTCGTTTGAAACCAGATAAACAAATAAAGTAATCTATTGTTTCTTGCAAGTTATACGTTTTCTTAATTTTATTTATTTCCTAGGTCCCAATACGTAGGCAATTATACTATGGAGATTAATTATTATCAAACGTTACAAAATTCAAAAGCAAAAGAAACGTTTCGATTTCTAAATGATAAAAGCAAAAGATTAGAACGTATGCCATAAATTAAGCAACAAACGTTGATTCTAAATTTACTAATAATTAGGAGTAGAAACGTTTGATGATGAAATCAGGAAACAAATACTAATAGCCAAACGGCGATGAGTTGAATGAACAGAGAATTCAAAAGTTCAATTGAGCTGTTTGAAATAAAGCACATAACGTTAGCATTGAATTGGGAGTTATAAAACAATGTATTATAAATAGGAAATTATAAAAGTAACGTATGCTATTGGAATAGAAGCCAAAAGAGAAATGAACTTAGAGCTACCGGAAACGTATCTCTTAAGTGAAATGAATGTAAGAGAAACGGTCAAATAATGTTTATAGCTGTAAATTTAAAGTAATAAATTTATATTGGGTAGCACGGTTTAAATCGAAACGAAATAAGGAGAAGCTAAGGAGGCACAATTTATGGTGTCATTAAAACGAACAAATTTATTGCTTCCGTTGTACACCGGGTTCCGAAATACAGAAATAAATATACTTTTGAGATCAGCACGACGAGGCGCTCACAATGGTATACAGTTATCAGTGGTATGATTGAGTTATAAAAATTCGAATTTTTCACTAGTAGAAAAAAAAATGCAGTAGAATGCAGAAAATAAGAACGACGAAGCTATAGAAGTCCGGATTTTGAAAAACTAGAGATGACGCCTTTCTCAGATGAGGATTTAGAATTTTTCTATGTAAAATATTCTGCATTAGAAATTTTTTTTTTATTATCAACAATTATTAGCTAGCTTGAATTTAATAGAATTACATAATAAATAAATTTTCATAAAATAAATTGAAATTTTGCCATCTGCTATGTTTAATTGGACGTAATCCATATATTAACTTTTTATTTGCAAATTAATTTATTTAAAAATTTCACCATAATCCAATTAAATACGTTAATAAAACGATAAAGTTTATTAAAATCTTACAGGTCGTTACACTCTCCCCCACTCAAAACTTTTCGTCCCCGAAAAGGAAGGAGGTAGGAGAATAAAACAGCCGGAAATTTATAGATTGAAAGATAAGATAAACAACAAATTTTTAAAACTACCCAAATTTATTTGAAATCTTTATTTGAAACTTCATTTGAAATTCAAATTTTCTATAATACTATAATACTTTCAACTCTTATGAAAACAATTACCTGCACTATCCCTTATTTTTACAAAGTTTATTGAAAATATTAAATCCGAAATTAATAACTTCAAACTATTCATAACACTTAAAATTTTATATTAAACAATGTAGTATATAATTAGACAAAATTTTCAAAGGATAAATCCAACAAGGAAGGAAGGTAGATTTTGAAAACAAAATCAAGATGAACAAATAAGCTGAGCAGATAAGGTAGATTCAAAAGAAAGAATCGGGTCCGAATAATTTATTTCAAACCATAAGAATTTAAATTTCAAATATTAATACAAAATTTCTTTGTTGGCAATACCTTTATAATAAAATTCTTTTATATCAAAACCAATTTTTCTTTCGAAAATACTTTTATAACTCAATGTTTTAACAAGTTTATCCTCGTTCTTGCAGACTCTGGCCATGCGTTGATCAGGCGCAAAGCTAGAATTCTTCAAGTACTTAGTAGACTTGTTTCAACACCCAGTGAAAATACTTGAAAAACCTTTTAAAATAGATATGGAAAGTACGATCCAAACAAAATAATTAAACCAAAACCTTTGTCCGATCATGGTTCGCAGATACACAATGGTTACGCCTGGTTCCCCCAGGAAACAATCCATATCCGTAAGCTTTCACAGCCCTGCGAGTTACGCCATGATGACTAGTAGAGTGCAGGATACACAATGGTTACGCCTGGATCCCCCAGGAAACAATCCGTACCCCCAGGCAAGACTCAGCCAGGCACTTGCGCTACTATTCGCGACCTACACAGATTGCAGGATACACAATGGTTACGCCTGGTTCCCCCAGGAAACAATCCGTACCCCTAGGCAAGACTCAGCCAGGCAATTTCGCTGTGCATTCACGAGAGAAAAAGAAACCGTGGGACACGTCACGGTGGGAACACTCGAGTATTACATCCGGAAAACCAAAATCAGAGAGAATAATAACGATAGAATGAATCCACGCTGTGGCCACAAAGCGGATATCAAGCAGAAGGCACTTTCCATATCTTTATTTGGAAAATATATATCATATAGTACCTTTTTCAAATCACTTTCAAATATTGTACTTATATAAAGTCCATATATATAGGATTCCATTTTCGAACGAATACTTTCCAAATCAATAGTATATCAAATCATACTTATATAGACTTCGATTATATAAAATCTCTTTCCAAATTGAGTAACTTTCAAATCAATAGATTTCAAATCAACTTCATACTTATACAAATCCATTTTATATAAGTTCGACCACTCCCAAATCAAGTACTTAATAATCTAAGATTCTCAATTTCAAATTATTTCACTATCAATTCAGTTTCAAAATCATATATGATTTCACCAATTTTCTTCCAAATTAAATATCTAAAGTCAAACAAATACATTTCCAAAATCACCATATAAGTACTGGTTTTTTAATTCCAATTTAATTTCAAAACCAAATATTTTCCTCAAAATCAATTACTCAAAATGGTTTCCAAATTTATAATTTATCCCTTTAAACTTTTAAACTATCTATTTCTATTTGAAATATTCAATTTACCTTTCTGAAAACCATTATTCAAAACTATTTTTTTTTTTCAAAACATTTCAAACTAAATTTATATTCTTTATCAAACATTTTATACTCTTCGAAATTTCTTAGTTTTTAAAACTTTAGACCTTGACTTGGAAGTGTTCGAACCTTCAAAATAATTAGGGAAATCAAATTTTCAATTCAAGAGTTGAAAATCAACAATAAATCAATAAACCAATTATTAAATCCGAAACTCGAGGACTGAATACCGGTCTCATTTTAAATTGTTTCAAATATATACTTATATCTTTCTAAAATATCAAATTATACTTCGGAATTTGAAATCAAAATCGGTTTTACAAAACACTTGCATAGCGAAGCTATTAAAGTGGCCTCTCCCTCACTCTGAAACTCGAAAATCAATGTCGATGATGCGTGCACTCATCACCGAAATTATTTTCAAGCGACATAAGTGAGTTCTGGACTTCTATTTTCTTGGAAACTTCTTTGAAATTTCTTTAAAATTATTGGAATTCATTTGAGCTTATTTGAAACATTTCTTATTCAAAAAAAATAATTTTAAATCGTATTATTTATATATATTTTCCAAAATCTTAAAACCAATTTCAAAATACCGGAATTCAATTCTCGAATTTCAAATTTAACACTTCAGTTATAAATCATTTTTATATAAATCAATTTCTTATAATTTTTCAAAATTTCAAATCCTTTCAAAACCTTTTTTTTTATATATAGAATAACATTTCTTATTTGTTTTGTATATAGGTATATAATCCTTATGGAAAACATTTTCACTTTTATATATAGAATAAAATCATAGTTATCAAAATAATAATTTCGATATTTAAAACAAATTTCAAAATGCAAACATACCCGATTTTCAAAGGATAATTTTAAGAATGGATTTCAAAACAAAGATAGAGATTTGAATTAGAGGAACTCCAATCCATAGAATTCTGATTCGAAGATAGACTCGATCGAAGATGAGATAATTAAATTACAAAATAGAAGATGGATATACTTCTATAAATCGCGGGCGACCTTAACCGGGTCAATCGTGATTTCAGGAATATGATTGATGCGGAATTCTAAGGCAAATCGACATTCGATCGCCCGATATAGAATTCGGCATAACTAGATATAGCAGCATTGTAAACCGAGGATACATGAATCTTCGGTGAATCAATGCCAACTGAAAAGGAGATTCACCCCTTTTACAAATCATTCAGTGAAGTTATGGAATACTCCAGAATCGAACGAATATAAATAGGGAGAGACAAGAATGAATTTCGAAACTGAGGGACATTCCAAAATTCAAAGGAAATCGAGTCAAAAAGGAAGAGATTCAACTCGAATGAAAGTGATTCTGTAATAAATTTACCATATATGCTAAGTTTTGACTTGAGCCAAAGCTCTGATACCAACTGTAACGACCCGCTATTTTGGACCATTCAAATCGACACTAAAACCGTACATGTACGACTTGAATAATTCAAAATACCGAATTGTTAATTTAATTTGGCAAAACCTAAAATATACAGTAAATAAACCAATCACAGATCACAGACACAGAGTAATATAATGCAGCGGAATAGAAAAATAGTAGTTCATGAAGCTACTATATACATCAGAGTTTAAAATAAAATACATCAGAATCTCTGGAATACAGAAAAGTCTTCAGTACGAGCCGATGACTTCTCTGAACCAGTCAATCTAGAAAACTGAAAGCTGAAACGATAGTTGGATCTCCAAATGAAGCTCCAATCTCCAAAGGTGAGTCTCTAAAGCTGTATTACTCGGTCTGACCCGAGCGTAAAGCAAAACACAAAACACTCGAGTCAGGATTAACATTCGTATATCAATAAATCCAACTCAAGTGAAATATCAACTGAAATACAAATAACTTAAGGGATGTTTGGGATGACCATCCTCTAAGGGTCCATAGAACTATCTACAGGGTAGAAATATACACTATTACATCGTGGTCATTCACTTAATTTATACTTCAAACCCAAATGTCAAATTCACTTCGAATAATTATATTTCCCAAATAGTATTTATATATATTAAATGCTGTATATGGTAAAGCACTTGCAATTTCCTTAACTTAACAAATCGTTCACATCAACCTGACCTTTCCATTTAAATTAAATTCAATCTCAATTATAAATCTCAAATCTGGATTTGATATCCTAATTACCCTTTCCATTTCAATATGTTTCCATACTTTAAGTATTTAATATTTCCCCTAAATTTCCCAATCTAGTTCTCTAAATACAAATTTCCAGACTTCGTTCAACCTCAATTTCCATTAAATTCAATTAGTTATCTACATAACAAATTCAACTATCTTGGTCCCAAATACATACCAAATTTCTAAACCATTTAATTTCAATACAGTTCATGGCTTAAATACTTAGATGTTAAATTTAACAGTTTCATATAGATTCTTGGTTTTTACATCATTATTATTTAGTTTGAACCTTCCCTTATTCAATACCATTTTAGTGACTTTAAATTACATCTTTCTCAAGATTTCTCAAATTTTATTAAACGTGAAATATCTCATTCGATAAATTTCAAATTGATTTAAATAAATAAATCCTTATCTAAACATCATTTTACAATAACCCAAATTTATTTCTCAACCTTAATTTTCAATATTATTGCAACATTTATCCGAATAAAATTTACATAAATTATTTATCATAATTTATGTATTTAATCAAATCTTGATTAACTAGATATAATTAACTCTATATTTATCATTACCCTTTATAGATGTATTTAAGAATTTACATTTAATAAGACCATAGATTTTTTTTTTCATATGGTCAAAGTGTTATGGCTATTATCATTTCAATACGTACACTAAATGTATACGGGTGGATAGCATTTCAACCCGTAATCCCAAATTTAATTAAACGAAACCCGCTTGGGCCTATTTTTCAACCCATTTTAATTCAAAAATCAAACATAACAAAGGGAACTTGCAGTGTGATGACAGGGATAGTGTCAAAGTAAGTAAACAAGCAATAACAACAATCAATAACAATTCAATAGATTAAATCAAATAACTCCGAAATGATCTTATTAATTCGCATTGTTATTTTTATAATTATTTCTAAAATCTACACTATCATTTCATGTAGATTACAGATTATTACATTTCAGTTTTTCAATTGTCGTTCCATTTCAATTTCAGTTTAGTATTACAACAGTTAATCCAAACTATGTTCAAAGCTTTAAAGTATAACTTATCAATTCCTACGACAATTAATGGGTCAAATTAAACTAATCAAATTTACATATGGCGGGGTCAGGTTTAATCAATCAAGGTCCATCGTATATAATCCGTTTTCTTTGTAAACTATACCACCTCAAATCTTACTAGCAAACTAGTTATCATTTAACAATAGTAATTAACATCCAATTTAAACGACAATCAATCAATCAGTAAATTTTCAACCAATCTGTATTATTATCACATAAATAATTAACCGATAATGGTGTCAGGTGTCATAGGTGAACAGATACAGATGATAGCAATCGTAACAGTAAACAACTAACAGCAGCATATTTCAATTGACGTTTCAATTGAATCAAATTTAATAAATAAAAGAACGTTAATCGTGAGTGATTGCTCACCTTTTAAGGCTAGAGATGAACGAGAATACAGAAGGTGATACGGATATGCACACTGCTACGGATACTGAAATTAAATTTCAAATCCAAGCAAAACAAAATCGGCACGAATTCGATCAAAGCTAATTGAAACGGATCAGATCAGAACTGAAACGATGAAGATAAATGGTATAAGCGAACTTTTATAATTCATGTACTGAACAAATCTGATATGCAGACACGACCTAAATACTTAATAACTTAAGGACATATTCTATAAAATGTAACTCAATGTATATACACAAATACACTTACAGTAACCTAACTTATTATAACATCAACCATATTATATTACTTATTGTTATACCATATATGAACTAACAGCCGATACTCACACATATAAACTAATGTAAACTTAGTTTATAAAATATGTATTTATACAAAATACTTACAATTTTAAAAATACTTACATTTTTTTAAAAAAATACTTACATACGTAAATAACATATTTATAAAACAAAACTATATAACAACTTATAAAATAATCCGTAAAATTTTTGTTATTATAATGCACTGCAAGTCTGTACTCCACCTATATGAACATACTTAAATTATATGCGTACTAACAAAATAGACACAGACTTCTTCAAATGAACACATGTACTGTCCTTTCCTCCATTTTTAAAAACTGTGACATATATAAACGGCAAAACAATATATTATAAATAAATAAATCACCTTTACTAACCATGCGTATAAACAGACCATACCACTTTTAAAATTTTATATGCGTAAATAAAGTCATATATATATAACTTAACTTATACATCTTAAAACCTATAAATTACGTGAACATCAACATGTATAAAATTTAATCAGAACGAAAATTTACTAAAAAAAAAATCTATATAAAATACCACTTTAAAATATAACAGCTGTGCGTATATGTATAATGTATACTTTAAAACTTACGTAGACGTACATCTCATAAAGCTCATATACATATACTTTTCTCTATAACTAACCTATATATATATATATATCTTTGAAGGAAAAACAATTTGATATTTTAAAATTATTTAAGTAAAATATGCAAACAATTTACTACACAAATATATGCAGACATTCTATACTCATATATATAAGACTAACGTGACCTAAACCCAAACTAATCATATGTTATCCTAACTAAGCACGCATACGTTCAAATAATTGCATTTAAAAAAATTGTGCATACAAATAAAGGTGGCTACTCACCAGTTGAAGTGGGAGATGCAGTGGTACCCGAGGCGGAGGTGAGAGTGCGGAGGTGATGAACGAAAGAGGATAGAGGGATGGAAGGCGGCTGCTGCCTGTTATTTTATGCGTTTCTTATGTGTGTGTGTTTTTTTTTTTTTTTTTTTTGTAGGAGAAGAACAGATCTGAGAGGCTTCAGGTAAGGGAAAAATATGTTTGTAGAATGAAGAAAGAAAGTAGGAATGTAGAGATGCTGTGATATATATATATATATATATATATATATATATATATTTTTTTTTTTTTTTTTTGCAGAAGTCTTTAGAATCATGATGGAAGAAAGAAATTAAGGAGAGAAAAGTGCAGCTTATCAAATTATATAAGAAACATAGTGAAACGTACATAAATAAATGTCCTGTAGTGGTGTAAAGTAACGCACTAAAATTAAGGGAATAACAAAGGAAAGGACATTTTGAAAGCAAGAAAATGAACAGAGAAAGGAATAAATAAATTATATAGACACATACGTTTCTGACAAAGTTATAAATAGAAATAAAGAAGAGAGAGAGAAAAAGAAATGAAGAGTTATATTAAAACAGAGAAGGAAAGGTGCGTGAATCCATAGAGTTATATATATATAGGTCGAGTAATAAATGGATTTGTTTGCATGGGAGAGTTCTGGAAAGAAGATGGTGGAAATTTGAGAGCAAAATAAAAGGAGGCGGAAGGAAAAAATATATGAACAGATCTAGAAAGATGATGGTAGATTTTTACACATGCAAAAGAAACGGTTTCTCCCGAAATAAATGGTCACTCGTTTGAAACCAGATAAACAAATAAAGTAATCTATTGTTTCTTGCAAGTTATACGTTTTCTTAATTTTATTTATTTCCTAGGTCCCAATACGTAGGCAATTATACTATGGAGATTAATTATTATCAAACGTTACAAAATTCAAAAGCAAAAGAAACGTTTCGATTTCTAAATGATAAAAGCAAAAGATTAGAACGTATGCCATAAATTAAGCAACAAACGTTGATTCTAAATTTACTAATAATTAGGAGTAGAAACGTTTGATGATGAAATCAGGAAACAAATACTAATAGCCAAACGGCGATGAGTTGAATGAACAGAGAATTCAAAAGTTCAATTGAGCTGTTTGAAATAAAGCACATAACGTTAGCATTGAATTGGGAGTTATAAAACAATGTATTATAAATAGGAAATTATAAAAGTAACGTATGCTATTGGAATAGAAGCCAAAAGAGAAATGAACTTAGAGCTACCGGAAACGTATCTCTTAAGTGAAATGAATGTAAGAGAAACGGTCAAATAATGTTTATAGCTGTAAATTTAAAGTAATAAATTTATATTGGGTAGCACGGTTTAAATCGAAACGAAATAAGGAGAAGCTAAGGAGGCACAATTTATGGTGTCATTAAAACGAACAAATTTATTGCTTCCGTTGTACACCGGGTTCCGAAATACAGAAATAAATATACTTTTGAGATCAGCACGACGAGGCGCTCACAATGGTATACAGTTATCAGTGGTATGATTGAGTTATAAAAATTCGAATTTTTCACTAGTAGAAAAAAAAATGCAGTAGAATGCAGAAAATAAGAACGACGAAGCTATAGAAGTCCGGATTTTGAAAAACTAGAGATGACGCCTTTCTCAGATGAGGATTTAGAATTTTTCTATGTAAAATATTCTGCATTAGAAATTTTTTTTTTATTATCAACAATTATTAGCTAGCTTGAATTTAATAGAATTACATAATAAATAAATTTTCATAAAATAAATTGAAATTTTGCCATCTGCTATGTTTAATTGGACGTAATCCATATATTAACTTTTTATTTGCAAATTAATTTATTTAAAAATTTCACCATAATCCAATTAAATACGTTAATAAAACGATAAAGTTTATTAAAATCTTACAGGTCGTTACAAAATCCTTTCTGTTTTGATCTTGAATGATGTTTGAGTTTATAAGATAATGATGTTTATTTTTCTTTTCTTTCAGGCTTGCTAAGTTTTATTTGAACGGAAAAGAACTAATATGGATGTATATATAAAGAAAATAGGTTTTACAGGGTGAGTGGCTTCTGGTACAAGCTCTTCCTCTGTTCAGATTTTTGTCTTTTTTTCTTCTGAAAATTGAAATGATATTTGTTTGTGCTGAGATGATGTTATTTAATGCATATGTTTCTCTATATGTTTACATCTTATCCTATTCTTGTATGTACACAGATTTTGTTTGTAGATATAATTTTTTGTTTCTTTTTTTTTCTCTTATGCCTTACTTATATAAAATTCACGGAAAACATACTTGTTTGGTTTTTGTCTTTGTCTTGCATTCGCACATGTACTCCATAGTATTTTACTAGAATTATCTTATGTTTCTATTTTAGTTTAACCATCCAACACTTAATTCATATCCATATATTTTTATAATTAGATTTTATACTTATATTTAATATTGATATGATTAATTTCATTTTAAACATTATTATCTATATTACATTCATTTGCATATATTATATCAAATGTCAATAATGTAGAGCCTTTAATTTAATTGAATAAGATGAATTTTATTGTAAATATTTTTGAAAGATTCTATTTTGAATTTTCAAATCAACGCTTCCTTCACAATACATAAATCTATATAAATAGCTGGTAAATGTCCAAAAATCTTATTTATTTATAAAATGAAAAGTTTGTGTTTTATTTAATTAGATTAAATACTTATTAAAATAATATTGCCAAAATCCCGGGTCCTTATAGGTGGGCCCATATAAGCGAGGAGGCCCTTTACCAGGGTTTTGCCTATAAATACAGCCGGCGTGGCTTTAGAAAAGGGGATTCTAACTCTGTTTCTCTTCATCTTCTTCTACAAAGGCTACTCTGCCATTTTTGTTTCAAAAACTCTGGATTGTAACTGTAATCATATTTCAATATAATAAAATGGAAATTTCTGGAGTGGACGTAAGCCAGAGTTAGCCGAACCACTATAAATCTTGTCTTTTTTTACTGCTTTCATTTAAGTTTTGATTGTTCTTCATATTTATACTCTCTACATATATTTTATCTGTGATCTGTGACTGGATATTGGTGCATTCACTTGCAATTGGGTGTTTGTGACCAATTCTGGCGCAAACAGCTACCAACACAACTGGTAGTTGACTAATTACAAACAAGATGGTAAAGAGATCATCAATGCGATGGTCAAATGGAAAAAGCCAAACAATTCATATTATACTATTAAATATATCATAAAGTACAACATTAAGTGTGGCACATGAAATCTAGAGTGAGAATTCAGTGGGTAGAGTTAGTAGCAGAAGTTGGTCCAAAGCTAAGTGAGTGGTGGAAGTAGACTGATTAAATCAGTATTTTATAGCATCATCTTAATCTTCAGGTAATTTTTTCACTTATGTGCTCCCAATTTATTATTCACATAATTCATTAAATTCTATAAATTAATGAATCAAATAACACATATCTTTGCATGTTCAACTTCTGCCATATTTTTGCATTTGTTTCCTTTTCTCATCTTTATATTTAATTTTTTAATGATTTCTCATCTAAAAAGAAAATGATGAAACCGATTCCAAAAATATTCATTTTTTTAGTTCACACTAAATCAACAAAAAACAACAATTATAAGATATTTATATAATATTTTTGCTTATATTATCTCTTTAATAATGCCCAATGTTCGCATGCATTATGAAATGCTAAAAATAAGTCTTAATATACTATTTTCAAATATATAATTCTTGATTCACAATTTTGAACTTGGCTAAGCAGATTAATCTCGAACTAAACATGGTAACAACTATCATCGTATAATCATTTCTGCATGACTACCACTATATTTTTTATATTCTCAAGTTTACAACTGAATTATGATTTTAACTTGTATGTTACTAATCCTTTTTTATTTCTTTATGTTTCATGACTATTTATATGCTTTTTGTATCCTCGGTTTTTGCTCAATGATCGCGTGGTGTAAACTATAATATCATTGATGAAATTCTTTGTACGATAGCTATAAAAGATGTATAGTTTTTACAAAATAATTTCTAGAAATAAGTCCAAGATATAAACATTCCAAAAGTTTATCTTTTAATACTCATGCATTAAGTATTTATTCACAAACGAGGAAAGATATTTTTAGGATTAACGTTATATGGAAGTACATTTTAGATAGTAAAAGAAAATTAGTTAAAAAATAAAATCTGTAGAAAAAATTGATGATGCTAAATGGGCATCTAATTCAATTTATCTTCTCTATTCATTCAATATCAGTCTTTATGAGATTTCAAAATTATTATTTTTTTCTTTTTGAAGTTCTATTTAGTGTAATATGATGTTGTTTAATTTTTAGATGGTTTCTGTCTTTATTAACTATATAAATGAGTATTTCAAAGAGTAATAAAATATCATTTATTAAACCTTACTAATTTTGGATTACATCTTAATCATTTCTTCATAAACCATTGTTGTTTCTCAGATAAAGTTGCCTCTATGTGTAATTCATTTAACATCAATATTTTTTCTAATAGTTATTATGAAGTTTGCTACATATTTTAATTGATATGTTATTACCACATTTTACTCTAATTAATGTTTGCTACAATATTTGATTTTAATTTCCTAATAATGGATGTATTTTGATGTTTGATATGATTGATTTTAATCAATGGTTGTTATTATGTTTGATGTTAGTCGTTTGATTTTCAATTGAGAAAAAAAAATCAATTTCTGTACTTAATTTATGCTATATATCTAAACTTATGCCTCCTAATTATTAGTTGACTACTGTGTTAATTCTCTCTTAACTTTGATTGTAATGAAAAACAGTCATATTTCATGTGATCTTACGAAAATCCTAACATACCTTCTTTTTTATTTCATGCACAAAATACTTAATTCACCATTCATAAGGTTAATTTTTTTATTATCAAACATTAAAATGGTCTATTCTCTTCTTTTCTTAGTAGATTCGTTTGATAATTATCCTCATGTTGATCTTTCTAATTTATTTCCTCTTTATTTATCATGTTCACTAGTTTGCTTCATAATTATCTTTATCCAAGTATTGGTAAATTCCTTCCTCAATTATCTTTCATTTGTTTCATAACTTTTCATTATAAGTATGATGACGATGGTGATATATTTTTAATTTGACAAAGCTACCATTCATTGTATGTTAATATTGTGAATTGTTAAAGAGAAAATTGAGTTAAATTAGGAGAATGCAATATGGGATAAATTATAGAAAAAATGATAAACTTTTTAGGGTAAAAATATGTACTTATGCTTGCTTTATTATACAAAAGTGTTATCTGTTTTCAAAAATCATTCTCTTTCTCCTCTTTTTGAAAAAAAGCGTCATTGATTCCTCTCTCACGATTCATTTCCAATCACGTCCCACAAAAGGCATTTCTTATCGTTGCTTGCATGTTTATTGCTTCTAAAAATTCTAAACTCCTTCTGAGTTCTTAGCCAACTTTTACTCCCCACCTAAAATCTTAATCTACTTAGATTTGTATTCTTCAAATTTCGGTTTATTATAAATATGCGTGGAGCAAAAAAAGGTTAAAAATCCTTACTCATGTTATATGATGCTGGTATGAATATGTTTATTTTTAAATATGTATGCCTTTTGTCCTTCTCTTTCTATTAAGTTTCCTATTCAGATATCATATTTACTTTTCATAAAGCATTAAGTCAAAATAATATTTTGATCATGATCTATTAATAACGAAAGGTAACTTTTATACATTACATTTATTGTTGATTTTCGGATCATATTGATGAAATCGACTCAAGTTATTGTCCATTTTTGCATGACCTAAATTTTATTTATTTATTTTCTTTCCCCAAGTAAAACACATTACACCAAAATTATGATGTGTGAGAGATTATGGAATTTAGATTTTATCATCTTACCCAACATAGATAAGTTGTAAGGAAACCATGTTATTAAATGAATTTTGTGCATAGAAATTTGTGTTTCGATATCAAATGAATTTTGTATATTCCAAAATTTTGTTTTGTGAAACATGCTACAATTAATTAAAACTATCTTCTTGCTTCATAAATATTTACCCATGCATGCAGTATTTAATTTTTTAGTCAATGAAAACTTACCATATATAATTTTGTATGTTTTATTATAATGTTGATGCTACATTTGAAATTGAAAATAATGACTATCATTTTCTTTTAGTATGTTGAAGAAGGTTTGCTAACATTATTTAAAATAATTGATATTTTAATCTAATATTTATATGTAATGGTATTTATTAGAAAACTTGTCCTCGTCGAATCTTCGATTGTTTCCATTATTATATATTTTTTGTATTCAATGTATATGCAATTTTTATAAATATATTTCCATTATATATAATAATTGTATTATTATTAAAATCTTTTGCACTTAGCTCCATGAAAAGGAATATATATCCATCATAAATTAATGATGAACGTAGAATTGTTGCTTAATGTGTATTTTTATTATGTACTAAATTAAAATAGTATAATCAATGAGATCTATCAATATGTATCATTATTAATAGTTGGTTTGGAAGTGCAAACTTTTGGTCCAACTGCGAACTTAATTTGTCCACTTCTAGAAAATCGGTTTAGCGTAGAAATAAGGGGCAAAGGTAGCATAAATTAGTCAAAAACCAAAAATAGGGACCAAATTTTCATAACTTTTTCGAAATGGACTTTTCTTCCATCATCTTCCAATTCTAGGGATTTGGCAACCGTTCCTTGTTTTAAAAAATGAATATATCTTGATTTATTATATGGCATATATAGATATTTATGAATTTCAAGGTTATGCAATAAACTGTGAATGTATGATATAAATATCATAACGGAAATGGTTTTACAATTGGAAATGATTTAATTAGTTGATTCCGATTAATTAATTTAAACAAACGAATATATATATATATCTTTATTTATTCTACACCATATTTAGAGATTTATGAATACAAGATTATGCATTAGACCGTGAACAAATGATACAAATATCAAAACATATATTTATGAGAAACTTAATGGGTGCAAAAATAGATTTAAGGGAAGATGAATAAAATGTTGGAAAGTGGAATTTATAAGGCTTAATTTGCATTAATTCAATAATGCCATTATTCGTATCAATATATTGCACCATCAAGCAAGTGGCTGATATAACATTAGACATTTGTGAGAATAAATGTATGGCAAAATTAAGAGGAGCAACCATATAAATGTATACAGTGAGCAGCAACCATATAACGCTATACAATTCAGTTAATAAACTGAAAAATATAACATGTTAGATGTATAACAATGATACTGCTCTATTAATTTTTCAATAAAAAAAATTTATTTGAGTATTTATGACCATTAGATATCACTCGGTTGAATATATCATGTAAAACATCACATACCTGCCCATATAAGCCAATTAAGATATCTCTAGGCTGTAAATTTTTTCCCACCCCAATCCAAAAAAATTTGAATCAGTTAATGAGTTAAGATATTGCAGATGAGTTAAAATAGATGTGGCATGCATATCCATAACCCTTAATCGGTCCAGCATAGAAATACTCAACCTTCATAACACAAATATAGCTTTCTAGAAATATCTACCAAAACCTATAAATGACATTCACTTTATCCATCCATATTCACATCTATTTCCACCCATGTTCCATTTCCACTTCTCTCTTCTATCACCTCCATTAAGATCTCTCACCACCACTATCTCTTTTAGACACGTTTCATTGGGTTGCTCGCCATCGTTAACCTCCAATATCACAGCTTCAGGCTAGTGTAATTGTACCATTAAAACTATGCTTTGCATTATAGTAATCTTATTCTATAGAAAAAAAAATCATTTATGTGACTGCAACTTCTACACTTTTGTTTTACATTAAAAAGGTACAATGCAGTTTTTAGAATTTATTTATACTATTTATTTAAGTGCATTGCTCTATGTATTCTCAAAATAATATCTTGATTACATGTTATTTACGGGCACAAAATCAACTGATCAATGAAAAATTATTCTTTTTTCATGTCATTTTTTATTTTTAAATATATTTCAATCATGTTCTAAAGGAAAAAAATCATTTCTACGACTGTATGTAACGACCCATAAATTTATCGCTTTGTATTTGAACATTTAAATAATTTTAAATAATAAATTTTAATTACGAAATAAACTTATTTAAACATTAATTAATGATATTAAAATCATTTTTAAATTTTGTTTACTAACAGTGAACGTCCAAATAAAAATAGAAAATGTGATCGAAAAACGTTTTCTGAAATTACGACTTTTCGGCCTCGGGAAGAAGTCGAAAAGGTTGTGCACATTTTTCTATCACTCATATGCACATGCTCACACATGCATATATGTCGTGTGATAAGATAATCAATGTGTTAAAGTTAATAATCAATCTTAGTTTAAAATAAAATTTGATTTGACATTAAATGCATAAAAATACATTAAATAACCGTAGGAAATTAATTAAATAACCTAAGCATAACCTGAATAAGTACCTAAAGCATGGTGTAGGGTGGACCTAGGGAGAATGCATGTAACTAAGGTGAGGGGGGAGGTATGGTACATGCACATGACAATATTTAATTTATTTTAAATGTTTAATTTAAATTAATACTCCACTTCTTTACCTGTAAATATTCACCATCAACACACATTTTCCACTTTACATATTCATTTATATCTTCATTTCTTATCTCTTAATAGACATGAATAATTCCATGGCTTCCAAGAGAAATTCCCAAGCCTAAAACTAATGAATACACTTCCAAAAATCAAGTTATACTCCATATATTCATCAACAAACACCCCTCTACCAAAACAAAGCCATCTCTACCTCAAAACTCCAAGGCCGAAGCCATTTACGCCTAGGTCGAGCCCATTTATACCCTTGGCCAAACCATATTGCACCTTACAAGCCCACACAAGTTCATAAATCCAAGTCAAGTGCATAAGAAATTCTAGTGCTGTTCGAAGAGTTACTGCAACTTCGATTCAAGTAGTAAGCATTTTTGTGAGTGCAGCTTTCATCTTTGAATAACAACGTTTAAACTATATTCACGCTCATATTTGTAGCTATTGAACATTATTGTGTATTTGTAATAATGGTTTGGTTATTGGATTGATTTGTTGCTTTGAAACTTAGTCGCTTCGAAAAGTTAGTAGGTGAATCTTAAGTTATAGGAAAATCTAGTAGTTAAACTAATTTCGTTGTAAATAAATGCTTGATATATGTTGTATTATTGTAAATCTTCATGTATGTATGCTCATTTTCTCTTTGTGTGATGTTTGGTTGCATTTCAAATGACATAAGCTTGAACTTCAAACTGCCCATATAGGGATGGTCGCTATATCGGCACTTTCTGAAAATCACCTTTTATTGAAACCGTTTGGTTTCATTGTCATGCTTGGAATTATTTTACAAGTTAAGGAAGTTTTAAATTAATAATATTTAAAAAATAATTAATTATTTAATAATGATTATTTAATTTAATTAATTATTTAATTAACAAGGATTAAAGTTAATAATTTAATAACGATGTGTTTTAAATTTAACTAATTTCCTAGTTAATGATGTTTTAAATTTAATTGATCAATTTATTGAATGATTATTAAGGCTAATTAATCTTTTAATAATGATGGATTAAGAATTACTAATTTATTAATTAATAATGTTTTTAAAATTAATTAATCCTTTTTAATTAATGACTTTTAAAGGTTGATAAATCTATTTAACCTTAATTATTCTTTCCTTAAATAAAGTTTTAAATTAATTAATCATTTTTAAATAATGATATTTAATTATTATTTAATTTATGTAATTAATTATATTACTAATTAGTTGAATTAATGATGTTTTAAAGGAGATTTACCCTTTTAATTAACGGTTACCGAAGTAAATTAATTAACTAGTTATCAAAGTTTCAAAGTTAATTAATAGTTGTAATATGGATGTTTTAAGTTGTTAAATCCTTTTTAATGATGTTTCAAAGTTAGTAAACTCTTATAACAAAGTGTTTTGAAGTTAATACTTGTAATGTGAAGCCAAGTACGAATTTGGGTTTTTAAAAGAAAAGTTTGAATTGTTTATGGAATGAATTAATTTTCATAAAAGTTCTTCACTTGTATAGAAATGATTTACTTGTATAATTAGCACTAAACATCAAAGAAGTAGACTAATCGCTGTTTTGAAAGTTAAGAATAATCACGGGTCGTGACTTTGAGGTAACACTACCTTGACTTGTTTAGTATTATTATTAACCAAGAAGTAGTACAAGTTTGAATTCAATGAGTGGTGGTAACATGGACATATGAAGAACCAGAGCCCTTTCCCAAAGAAGGGATCACAGGACAAGCTTTTGCTATTAAGGTAATACCATCTACTTCTACGGACCCAAAAGGGAAGCATTTATTACAAGGTACACTATCCATTTCTGATATTCCTGTTATAGTGTTATTTGACATTGGTACATCCCATAGTTTTATCTCATATGACCTAATTAACTGGTTGAATCTTAAATATGTTAATTCTTCGCAATTATCTTTGTGTGTCGAAGCCTGCTGGCGGTCCAACAAATATTGACACCATTAGTCTAAAAGTGCCCATTTCTTATCGAGATTAGCACTTCTTGTTCGACTTATTCATCCTTGGGTTACTTTTGGGGATGGATTGGTTATCTAAGTTCAATGTCATCCTAGATTGTAGTAGAAGAATTATTTTGATAAAAGATGTATTAGGAGGAAACATTGATGTTTGTTATAGAGAGCCCAATAAATTGATGAGCAGTTTCCTTTATTCCCTCGAAGTACCCAAAGAGAAGACAAGGAATATACCAATTGTTGGGGACTTTAAGGATATTTTTAAAGAAGTGCAAGGTTTACCTCCTCATCGGGAAGTAGAGTTCCATATTGATTTGATTCCAGGAACTAGGCTGATTGTACAACCTCCTTGAAGGTTAGATCCAAAGGAAAGAAGAGAATTCGAGAAGCATCAGAGAAGGTGGCTATGATCAGGAAAGGATGAAAGAAGCCCAGGATCGACAGAAAAGTTATGCCGATCAAAGGAGAAGGGACTTAGAGTTTGTAGTCTGGGATTTGGTATTTGTGAAAGTTTCCCCAATGAAAGGAGTTGTAAGATTCAGAAAAACTATAAAGCTAGCACCCAAATTCATTGGACCATTATAATCTTTGAGAGAATAGGATCATTGGCCTATAGAGTTGATTTTCTTAAGAGTTTGTCAGAATTTCATGATGTTTTTCATGTATCTCATTTGAGAAAGCATGTTCATGATCCATCTTTGATTATTAAGACGTCTGTTCAGAAAGACTTGGAGATATAAACAAACTTGACGGCAGTCCGACATCATGTTCATATTGTAGATCAATATTAAAGGGATCGTGGAACGAGTTGGTGAAGCTGGTGAAGGTTCAATGGAGTGATGATCCCTGAGATTGTACTTGGGAGACCATGGATCATACTAGGGAAACTTACCTTGATTTAATGTCAAGCCAGTGGTTTTTTTTAAATGCGTTATGTATGGCATAGTTGTTTTGCATTTTTATATGAATTTCTTGGTATAATATATAACTTTTGGATTGTCTTTTGTGTTTAATTTTAGACACGAAATTTTTCTTGAGGGGAGAGTGTAATGACCCGTAAATTTATCGCTTTGTATTTAAATATTTAAATCATTTTTAAATATTTAAATAATGGATTTTGATAACCAAATAAACTTATTTTAAAAAGTAATTAACAATATTAAAATCATTTTTAATTTTTTTACCAAAGTAAATAGTTTAAATTAAAATAGAAAAATGTGACCAAAAAATGTTTTTTGAAATTTCGACCTTATGGCCTAGGAAAGTCATCAAAAATGTTGTGAATATTTTTGTATCATTCATATACAAATGCACACACATACACCTATGTCATTTGATAAGATAATCAATGTGTTAAAGTTAATAATCAAGCTTAGTTTAAAATAAAACTTGATTTGATATTAAATGCACAAAAATACTTTAAATAACCATAGGAAATTAATTAAATAGCGTAACCATAACCTAAAAAAGTACCTAAAGCATGATGTAGGATGGACTTAGGAGCAGTGCGTGTGTACTAAAGTGAGGAGGGAGGTATGGTAGCTTGCACATGACAACATCTAATATATTTTAAATATTTAAGTTAAATTAAATTAATACTCTACTTCTTTGCCTATAAATACCCACCATCTCCATACATTTTCACTTTACATATTCATTTCTATCTTCATTTTTATCTAGTCATATACATGAATAAATTCATGGCTTCCAAGAGAAATTCCCAAGCCTAAAACTAGTGAGTACACTTCCAAAAGTCAACATAAAATTCATATATTCATCTACAAACTCCCCTTTACCAAAACAAAACCATCTCGACCTTAAAACTCCAAGGCCGAGCCCATTTTTGCCCAGGCTGAGCCCATCTATGCCTTTGGCTGAGCAATGTTGCACCCTACAAGCCTACACAAGTTCATAAATCCAAGTCAAGTGCATAGGAAAGCTTAGTTCTAGTGTTGTTCGAAGAGTTAGTGCAATTTCGATTCAAGTAATAAGAGTTTTGGTGGGTGAAGCTTTCACCTTTGAACCATAAAGTCTTGTAACGACCCAACTTTTTGGACAGTTTAAAACCGACGATCAATTACACATGTCGATTCCAAACCATTAAAAGAGCAGATAGTTATTGGGGTAATTAAGAAAAGAAAGGGAAGGGAAATAAAGGAAATGAAACAACACAGAATCTCACAGCGGAAGGCTAAAGTATAATAATAAAATAACAGTTCATGAAGCTGTTAATTAAATGAATACATTTGAAATGAATACATTTGATTATTATTATACAACATTTATCAGAGTTACATACACAACAAATATCATACAACAATGCAGCGGAATGGAATGAATATAATAGTAGTAGATAATATACCAAATCTTCGTCTCCGTCCTCCAAGGAAATGATCTTCAACCTAAACTGAAAACTCAGGACTGACCCGAGCGTAATGAAAAGACAAAACACTCGAGTCAGGACTAAAATATCCTTATGAAAGTTAAATCAATCGTAAATAAATATGAGTGTAACGGCGTCAGAGATGTTTACGGGGTTTGACATCTCATATCCAGTGTCAACGTGCGTGCAATAACTCAAGAGATGTTACGGGATTTTCCATCTCTCAAGGATCCGTGAAACTATCTACTATGTAGTAATATACGCTAAGTAGATAATGTCTATCAGTAATATAAAGTATCAAAATAGCGTTAAGGCGTTACCATAATCCCCCTTAACACATTTTTATATTCCCAAAAGCATATACAAGACCGTAGTTTCCCCAAAACCGGAAGTCACCAGAGGGCAATCCATATACTCAAGGTACAAATCAAAACGTAGTGGTCGCGAATAGGATAATCAGTATGACAAGGTACATGAGGCAATACCAACTAGGATACTAGTAGTTGCGTGATCCGGACTGATGTTGGGCATAGCCAGCAGCTACCCCAACACCGCGAAACAACACTCCCAAATCAAGGGGTGCACCCAAATCGCATCACAAATGTAATAGATATGGTATCGAAGAAGTGTGTCCGCTAGAGGTGGCGAACCTCAATGGCCCGGCGCGGCTCCTGTTTTAGTCATGTCAGGGGTCATCCAATAATCGTTCTCTTTCTTCAGTCAACGCGTTCACCAAACCATCCACTTCATTCTGGATCATCACTCCGCGTATAATAGTTATTAAAGTGGTTTTCGGTATCAACAGAGAGTATGTCCATATCCGATCCCGGTCTCTTTAATAACTACGTATTATTACACCTTTGGCTCTTTATATTTCAAATCGATTCATAATTGATGTCAAAATATCATATTCGCTTCAAAATCAAATCCATTCAAATATCATCGTATCTTTCAAAATATCAGATTTCATATTTAAATTCAAGATTTAAATATAAACATTTCACCTTATTGACCAGCTTAGGATTTTAGAAAAATAGTTTTAAGTAGTTTAAAAGTAGTTTTAAATAATTAACATAGTTAAAACACTTAAAATCTTTAAAATGGATTAAAATAGATAAATTAGTTTAAAATAATTTAAATTGGGTTAAGTAGATTTAAAATAGATTAAAATAGTTTAAGTATTCAAAATGGTTTATATAACAGAGTAATTTGGAAAACAAATTAAAACAGCTTCAAAATCAATCCATTTCAATTATAACTTACCAATTCAAATAAATTTCAATTTCCATTCTACCGATTCAATTTCGATTTCAATTCAAAACAATGTCAACTTTTACTTCAAATCAATTCAATTCTACATTCACCTTTAATTAATTCAATTTCAATTTATATCGATTTGGAGCTTGATTTCTCAAAATATCAATTTATAACACTTAACAAAATTTCCAACAATATTCAAGTTTAAATCCAAATTCCAAATATGATTCAATTCCAAACTCGATTTCAAAATATCATTTTCATATCACTTTTACTTAGTAATATTCAAAGCTCGAAATAATGTTCAATCTTTAAAATAAATAGATTTTCGAAATTCAATCATATCCAAATTTTTTTTTTTTTTTTAAAGTCACAACTTAAATTATTTACCAATTTCTTTTAACCAAAATTCATTTCAACATTCCAACTCAATTTTTCGACAAATTCGATTTCTATAAATTTATTTCTATTTATAACTTTTAAATCAAAACATTTAAATAAATTTTAAATCGACGATTTCAAAAATTATTTATTTAGCCAATTCGGTGTCCGTATATAATTTTCTATCCTATGGCCAAGTAATTTTTTTATTTCAATTAAATGTCAGGAATGAGTATACATTACTTAAATTAATCTCAGTATCATATGTATGCATAACAGGATCTATATAAGCAAATAAACATCCAAACATTCAATTATCAACCAATAGCATCCATCAAAATACATCATCCAATAAACAATACAATTCATGGCAGTTTCATAGTTATCAATGTCAGGTAATTTAATCGCAATTCAATTTTAATTTCAATTTAACTGTCAATTTAATTTTTCAACGGTTAATGCGAATGACAAGCTATATGACAATTAAATTTTTACCAAACAATGACAAATAAAATCATAACACTTCATAATATCAAATTTAACTATCATAAAATATTTAGTACGGTGTGAGCGTTATAAAACACTCACCTTGATTTTCGATTTTAAATCAAATCGAACGACGTTCGATTTGACTCAAAAATTTCTCTAGCTCCAAATAATTCCAATCCAGCTCCATTGCGTAATGCTCGTCGATACAATTCCAACGCAAAAAGTTTCGTGCGTTTTCGACCTCGTATGAAAAAGTTATGCTATTTTAAAGATTGAACGATAATTAAATCTAATTTTTAATCTACAATTTCTATATATATATATATATATACATATTTTTTTTTTTTTTTTTTTTACCCAGAATCAAATCTGACCGTCCCTCCCTCTACCATCAGATCTGGACCGCCAATTTCCACCTTCCTTCATCACGTTCTCTTCCAGTATTCGCGCGCACAACATGAACCCATAGCCGCCTAACATCAAGCAATTTTCACGACCTCCACGACGACTTCCAGAACGATCAGGACCTATCATCTCGAAGGCCTTCGCGAGCTCCATCTTCACCGTCAATAGCCTGAAGCTCGGCCACCCCCTGTGCCTCGAATTGCGTGAAAAACGCAGCTCCTTCCAACACGATTTCCCGTTGATCCGTGGCTCCGTTTTCGATCATCTCCGTATGGATTTGAAGCTTTCATCGTGTTCTACAACTTTGTAGTTGAGAGTTTTTGCTAATTGTTGATGGATTGAGAGGAAAATGAGGAGGAAGTTTCGAAATTTTCAGGCCATTGAAATGAAAGTGGCGGCTGGTCAAAATGAGTTAGGGTTTGGAGCAAATGAAAGAGGATGGGTCCTTTTATAGAAAATTGCAAAACACTATTCACCGAAAATTTTTCGAACTCCAAACGAAGCGTGCCGGCAGGCGTTTCTAAGGTTTACCCCACGTTCCGAACGCAATGGAACGTGTTTCGGAAGCTAATTCGATCGTATGTGTGAGTTACGGCAATAAACGATCAATTTTAAATTAAACCGATTAAACGATTTTCTATGCGTTTTGGCTTGCCCCGGACAAACGGTAAATCCGTTTGACTTGAAATTTGAAATCTTACAATAATATAACATTACGGATCCAATGAAACTAGTTTCGTCGAAATCCGAGACCGTTTGAAAAATGACTATTTTAACTCGCCAAATTAATATTAAAACAATTTCAACCCGTTTCGAGCTGCCACGGTCAAACGACAACTCCGATTGCTACGAAAATTGAAATCCGATAATAACTAACTATTACGGATCCAATGGAACTAGTTTTGTCCAATTCTGAGACTGTTCAAAAATTGGTTATTTTCCAGTCGATAATTAAATATTAAAATATTCAATTTTCACAAATAAATTTTAAATTCAGTTTTAAAAGTTCTGTAACATCACTATAACTTTCATATGATAAAATAAAATTTTACAAATCATTTTTAATCATACTAAACCCAATGGATTCAACATTTATTATTATTCCAAACGACTTACAATTTTTTTTTTCTAACACTAAATCATGAAATCTTATTAAATTAGCTATTTTAGTTATCGAAAATTTACGGGTCGTTACACTCTCCCCCACTCAAAACTTTTCGTCCCCGAAAAGGAAAAAGAAGGGAAAAAAGGAACTAAGTATAGAATTCAACATTTGATATATTTTTATTCAAAATTATCCACTTATAAAACAATGAAATTCCATTTATAAAGTCATAACTACGCTTCCACTAAGTTACTCCAACCGGCTTCCTAACATTAAAAGTTAGTAATCAAAACAAGTTATAAAAAAAATTTAAAACTTGAAAAATTTTCTAACACCCGGATTTATGGAAAAATTCGGCAGTCTCCTTTGCGCGGCTCGATCGGAAAAAATATAATAGCATATATATCACAAATATACATCTCATCTCAATGATGAGGTATCCCATATGTGGGGAAACAACATATAAATATCACCAATATCATATAAAACCGTAAGCGTACCTTCTATTTAGCATTTATTAGCATTTTACTTACATTATGCGTTTAGCGTAGAAGCGAGCTCCACAACGAAGCGCAACCCCTTTGTTACCTACTAAAATGCTCAATAACTAAGTTAGAACCATGCATATAAAGATAGATCGCTATACTTAGCCTACACAACATATATATAACATATTTAGCTTCAAAACTGAGATTTCAATTTCTGGACAGCAAACAAATCTTAGCTTTAGGTCACCTAAACTGTAAAATTTGACAACAGAATCTAAACAAAAGTTGTTGCATTCATTTCAGGCTTTCCGGAATGTCCAAAATCATCGAATTCGGATCATCCGTTCAAAAGTTATGGCCGTTTTACTTAGGGTATACGCCTCAGCCTGAGCAATGCATTGCGCAGGTCTGTGACGTTCACTCGTGGTTTCGACCTTCTAAACGGTGTCAAAACACAAAACACTTAAAACAAAAGTTTTAGCTTATGTTCTTAGCTTTCCAGAAAGTACAAGATCATCAAAATCCGATAAACCAGTAAAAAGATATGTCAAAAATACTAAGGGTGTATACTACAGATTTTACTTATTTTTACACAGGACAGCGAGTAACATTCAAGTTTTTAACCTAGTAGACGAAGGAAATTTCTCAAGTTATCTAAACAAAAGTTGTGCTATAGTTTCTGAGCTTTTCGAAAAGTCCAAGATCGTCGAATTCCGTTCAGCCATTTAAAAGTTATGGTTGTTTTCGTTTAAGCATATATTGGACAAATTTGGATTTTCCCAAAAATTTGCTTTTATTATTTCAAAGTGCAAACCATCAAAACTTCAAATTTTCTAAAAAAAACAATCATAAACACAAAGTCATTTATTTTCTTATTCATCCATGCAATAGGTTTACATTCAATTTGTTTCCGATTTATTCAAGTTTGTTTCATTCACATTTTAAATTCAAGTCAATTTGCTTCAATTTAAATTGAATTCAATTATATTTAATTTCACTTTGCTTCAAATTTGAATTTAATTATTTTACAATTTTATTCCGTTTATTCAATTCCATTAACACTAATGAATTCTACTTAATCAATTATCATCCATCTAACAGCCAATGCATATCAAACATTAACATCCATCCAAAATCTACACTAAATCAATTATACAATTTCAAGTCAACTTTAATTTCATACACTTCCAAGTTTATTGACATTTAACTATATTCAAATTTAATTAGTTTCCATTTACCAATTTTATATTTCATTAATTTTAAATTTTATATATTCACTTAGATATATCATTCATTTTACAGCTTAAATTTCTTTTATATTTACAACTATCAATAGATCTTCACATTTTATTTTTCACTCTCACACTGTTATATTATTACTCTACTTATCCTTATTAGCATTTTAAACCCTTTAAGTATTTGTAAGTTATAGTTATGCAAATAGAATGTAGTTAAACAACATACAACTTCTTTTCATTTAAAGTTGAATTTTCAATTAATTAATTCTTAAGTCATTACTTAAATTTCACTATAATTTAATTTCACATTTACATTCACATATAGTATTTCCATTTTATATTAACATAATTGTGAATCACCTTTAAATGTTAATTTAAATTCCAATTATTTACTAACAATTTTATTTATATTTGCAAACCATTGATTAAATTCATATTCCATTATTCAAATCTATACTTGTATATTATCCAATTAACAATTCATATAACATTTTCGAACTTCTTAAATATTTTGGTAAGTTATATCTATGCTATAGAATGAATTTTAATACTACGCGAGTTTACAGTTTCACTTTTATTTTAAGTTCATAATTTCCTAATTCTAAGGATTTCTACTTCAATTGATATTTTCACTTAGCTCTTAGGTTCATTTCTCATTTCACAATTCAGAAGTTCCTCAATGATTCAAGTCTAAATTCATTTCAATCATAAAAAAAAAAATCATTAATTATTAAAGGACTTAAGAATTCCAATCCCGGTTTCATTTCAAATCAAGTTTTGAAATAATATATACTTATATAATTTATATATCAAATCGTACTATAGAGAATACAAAATAAAATAAAAGTTGAATTAAAACAAGGTTTATACAAGCTATTAAGTGGTCTCCCCCACTCGGACTCTCGAAAATAAACGCCGATGATGCGTGCACTCATCACCGAAATCATTTTCTAGCGTCAAGAGAAGGGAATATAACACTTATCATTAAAAATAAAATCCTTCGAAAACAATTTCAACCCAAATATACTATCATATAATACTCATATTATATTTTCCAATTCCTTGTAAATCAATTTCAAACACCGGAATTTAAATTCCCAAATCTAAGTAAAATTCATTTATATTCATTATCAATTGTGCTTATAAGATTTCATTTTCATGAACCCATTGTTATTTAATCAATTGTTGTAAATGTTGAATGATCAACAATATCGATAATAATCTAATATTATCATCTCCTAAAAATCAATTCAATCAAAATGAATAAATATTCGAATAATTCTTTTATATAAAATATATTCCAAAACGATATTGTGTTGGTTTGTCCTATTCGAGTGTTTAGAAATTCCTATCGACGCCTTGGCGTCCCAAGTATCGACCAAAATTCATAAATACTCAACGGAACAAATTAACACAATATAAAACCATTTTATATCAAATAACAAGTACGCTCTCTCATATACACTCAACTCATTCATATAGTTTACCTCTATTTCAATGAGTTATTCCCCACTAGAGCCAAGGTTTATCGCTAAACCAAAGCTCTGATAAGTCTAAACTATATTCGTGCTTATATTTGTAGCTATTGACCGCTTATTGTATAGTTGTGATAATGGTTTGGTTGTTGGATTGGTTTGTTGCTTTGAAAATTAGTTGCTTTGGAAAGTTAGTAAGCGAATCTTAAGTTGTATAAAAATCTAGTAGTTAAGCTAATTTTGTTGTAAATAAATGCTTGAATATGTTGTATTATTGTAAATTATCATGTATGTATGCTTGTTTCCTTATTATGTGATGTTTGATTGTATTGCAAATGACATAAGCTTTAATTTCGAACTGCCTATATAGCAATAGTTTCTTCTACAACTTGATTCGGAAAGTGTTTTCCTTATGTAATATTGACGTGTATTTAACATGACTTGTCTATACAATTAAAATTTTTTATTAAAATAACCAATACTGGATGATCAAATCATAGTAAATATCCATAGCAATCATATCAGTACATCACATCACACACACATACACACGCACACACACATATATAAATGGAGTTTCTCACTTGAGTTTCGATCGGATTAACTTTAAATTAGCTAAAGCCCAGCTACGATCACACGAGAGTCTATGGAATCCAGCCCTGGACCTTTAGGAAGACTGGCCCATACTTGCTATTGGAGGCGGGCTCGACGTTGGTTTGTTGAAGGTGTGGTTGGGGGTTGTAGAGATGGAAAGAAGTGGATTTTCTTTGGTTTTGAAGAGTTTTGATAATATATACTTACCATATGATTTTAATTTATTTTTTCCATAATTTTTGGCATTATTTTTCTTAGGCAAAAGGCCATTAATGTAGAGTTTAAGAAGTGAAGAAGCTTAGGAATTTTTATGAAGAAATGAAGTGAAAGAAGTGAAGAGAGATGGGTTCTATTTATAGGCAAAATTTAGGATGAATATATCATGATAATTCTACACAAATACATCACCATTTGCTCATCGCCACACTACCTTTCTATGTCATTATGCTCGGCCGAAACCCTCCCCCATGTGTGTGTACCTATGCGCTTGTACTGTGGGTAAAAGAGGTTGACTTAGAGTACGATTATTGTATATGTACATGAGTGATTGCACATCCATGCTAGTCTGGATCATCTTGAAACTGACATATGATCGTTTATTGATTGTCTGTGATTATTCATGCTTGGTTGCCACTGTTACCTGTGCACTTGTTATTTTATTAAGTGTTTTCATGTAGACTAGTCATATGCATTTGAGTTATGTTGGTCTTCACAACTACATACATATATACATATGTATATATGTGTGTGCTCTGACCAGTTCCTTGAACTTGTACATGTCTGGTTTTGTTTGAAGCTTCATGTATACATTTGTGCACTTGTATATGTTTTGATTTGAGACTTGGAGTCTGGTTGGTATGGTCGAGTGATACTGTCTTGATACATTTGTACATACTCCTCTGGTGTGGTTCACTCTAGTCTTATCTGTGCAGTTCTGTTGTCTTCGTCTGGTTGAGTAGTAGTCTTGTTGTCATTTTGAATGTTTGTCATCTCCATTTGGATACATACTTACATTTATGTATGTACATATTTGCGTGTCCATGTAACTGGTTTCATGTGGAGCTGTTATTGTCATGGTCTTGCTCACCGCCCTGGTCTGCATTTGCTCATTTGAGCTTCTATCTACATTCATGCCCGAACTGATTTTGAAAATCATGTACATATTCATGTTATATGTTGCAGTCTTGAGTCTTGTGTACGGTCAGGTTGCATAACTCTTTTTTCCTTTGATGTTGCAGTCTTCATTGTTATGTGTGTACATGCATGTATGCTGGTGCCTTGTTGAGTGTACTTGTATTTGAACCTATGTGTTCTTCATTTTAATTGCACTGGCTTGTGTTTCATGTTGATGATGACCAGTCTGGTCTTGGTTGCAATCCTATGGTTGTGTTGTTGATCTGGTTGTTGCTTTTCTGGTTTCATGATCTAGTTGTCTTTAATTTTGTTTCAGAGCTTTACTGCATTTGTAGTCTATTGCACATGCTTCGAGCTTCATCTATTTTCTCTTTGTCATGTTGTATATGTTTCTTGTTGTCTATCTGGTTTTGGTTGATTTGGTCAAGACTCTATGTACTTGAGTTGAATCCAGCCTTTGGCTTGGGTTTGACCTTGTGTATCTAGTTTTGGTTGATTTGGTCGAGACTTTATGCACTTGAGTTGAACCCAGCCTTTGGTTTGGGTTTGACCTTACGTATCTAGTTTTGGTTGATTTGATCGAGACTCTATGCACTTGAGTTGAATCCAGCCTATGGTTTGGGTTTGACCTTGTGCTCACCTGTCCCTGCAAATTATATCAAGTGTATATCGGTGTACATGGCCTTGTGACATGTGCAGTGATACACTGTGCATGTTACAAGCTGTTCTTGAAAGATGAATTCAAACAAAATTGATGATGAATAACCCAAATAACTAAGAAAAATAACATTTTCAAGGTCACACATTTCATCGTACACTACGCAAATATTTCTTTTTCAATTTTACTGCATCAATGTTTATTTTGCAGATAATTCGGATGTTGGATACAAACAGAAATAGAATTGAAGAAAAAATACGAGTGAATGAGTGATATGTAGTGAGGTGAACATTGTATAGTGAAAAATTGTGTTGTAATTTGAAATTGCATTGTAATTGAAAATGTATATATGTAGTGAGAGCTCAAGTTTGTACTATTTAAATTTGTAATAAAATATTTGTTTGAATAAAATATTTGTTTAAATTTAAATTATATGTTATTTATTTTATTCAATGAATATTTATTAATTATGTGAAAAATAGGATAGTATTAACAAATACATTTAAATGAATATTATATATTTATATGTTTATTATCATCAAACAAAAATCATACACTGGCATATTCTACAACTCCATGAGCTCTATATCCAACCAACAACTGAAAAAATATTTGGTCTGACCCAAGCATTATAATAAAATAACACCCGGATCAATTTAGAGAGCATAAGAAAGCTCAAGAATGAAGGAAAAGAAGAATGTGAAGAATAAGTGAGAAGGAGAGGTGGTCTTTGAGGAAACAATGAGAAAATATCTTGAAGTAAAATTACCACCATACCCCCACTTACCCAAGCAAATGCCTCCCGCCTTCCATCATGGCGCACGGCACCCCCCCTCCGATGAGGTGTAGGTGATGGTGGTGATGATGGCAGAAGTGATGATGTGATGTGGTGTAAGGTTGATTTGATATTTGCTTTTTAAAGTAATAATGACTTTAGATATTCATTCATTTACTTATGTAAATATATATATTTACTATTATCATATGTATGTGTGTATATATATGATAATGTGTGTATGTGCATGTTACAAATGTGTACAAGTTATTTGAACAACGTCGTACAACTTATATACGTCAAACCGTTATGAATTTGGATTCCAATCATCGGTCGTATTTTCATTTATTAATTAACGTATCCATATATTTGTAAACAAAGTTTGAAAACTATTTTCTTTTTATTATTCATAAATTAAATGATCTTATATGAGTTATAAAACCATATAAATCAATATTAAACGATTGTTTACAAAAAATGTTATTATATCAATAAACCGATATCGATTTTTCTTATAATTTCAAATCTTATTTATAAATTTATAACATCATCACATTTTATTTATTATCACTTTATTAATATTAAGAATTACTATCATTCTAAAACTTTTATTTAAATATTTTAATAAATATTTAATCTTAATTTAAAATCATTAATTAATTGTTATATATACTGGCATTACTAATGATGCCATAAATCAATTAAATCTTTGTTAATATATTTTAAAACAGGTTTACCATTTTTATTTATGGTTCAAAACATTATTATTGGAGCTATAAATCCTTATTTTTGAATATTTCAAAAATAATCTTAATTTATTAAAGTGATGAATTTACGGGTTGTTACAATTATTCTATATCAGACCAGACCAAGCGGTATGCCAAAATAAATGATTCCATGAAGCTTCATCGATGTATTTGATTAATGGGAGGAGAGTAGGTTTCAATTGGAAAAGTCATTTCCAAAGCCAGCTAGAATTGCCATAGACAAGAAGTTTTTGTTTTTGAGGTGATTATTTTGCATCGGCTTCGTTTAAATAGTGTGGTAATTAGAATTGCTAGGAATCATTACTGAGGTGATTATCAATGTCATTTTTCTATAAAAAATAACACATTATTACAAATGTTGCTTTATTTGTTACAAAAGTATGTTTATTAGCTTTATTGTTATCTATACTAAAAATAAATGTTCCAACAAATTACAAATTTTCATAATTTTTAAAGTTTACTATTTATTATTATTTACTATCTATTTTAAATTTATGACTTATTATTTTGTTTTTTAAAGATAAAATTAAACTTTTACGTTCCTTACATGTCTGGCGCATCATTTCCAAACCATTCGCCTTCCTTGCATGAAGGGAACAAAGAAAAGGGACCACGTACTCCTAATTTCCCATGTGTAGAACATGCAAACGAAGCATGAATTGTTTTCAAATGCATCCCAAGTCAAAAGACAACGGTAAAGAAATAGGCAAAATCAAGTAGGTACTGGAATTTTTATCCATGAGTTAATTAATATATAAAAGTAACAGTTTTCATTTATGGGATTATAGTCTTATAGTTGACAAAAAAGCTCTATGATTATCATGTAAGTTAATGATGTAAATGTTTAATTTAAAAAGCTTCATTAAGATAGATAATTAATGCTTAGGACAAAAGTTTCGCGTTCCCTACTTTAAGTCTAGAACCTATCTTTTTTCCATCTGAATGATCTATCCGTGTGTCCATGAACGATGTCATCGACGTACACACCACAGAAGTTGTTAATTTGTATATTCATTTGTAAGTTTTTTTTTTAAAATCCAAGTTCCAACATACATTTACCGAAGTACGTTTTTTTTCTTTCATTTGCGAGCTATGATATAAATGTGTTTTTTCCATGCTCCTCCAAATATACGAGTTAGTGGTCCCATAAGGGATTTCTCACAAATTTCTGATGCTATGATGGCGTATACGTTCCAAATCAAAAAAAAAGTTGCAATTTCTACTCTTATTCTTTATCCCAATACAAACAATGTTATGACTAAAATATCAAGAGTTAAACAAGTAACGGTTGGACATTTTAAAATCGATAACGTAAGCAAATCAATTGTAACAGAGGTTTACCTCAGGACTTAACAAAATAAAAAACAAATGAAGTTAAAATCTTGTATTTTTCTACTTGTACTATCAATATATTTTTCTCATTTCATCCTCTTTTACAAATATATTTTGGACATTATCTTGCTTTGAATAATGCAAATGATTTTTTGCTCAATATGTTATTAAGCATTTGTTTGAAACCAACGAAAGATTACAACAATTTTTTCCCCCTTATAAAGTTGTGATGCGATTTTCTTTGAATAGAAACATTATATTTTCATACATTGCTACAAGGATAACATTATTTTAATCAAGTGAACGATATTATAGCATCAAATATGATTTAAAAAGCATTCCCAAACGATTGTCTTTGCTGCATTGCTGCATTTCCTTAAAAAAAAAAAAAAAAGAAAGAAAGCTGAATCAAATATAAACAAGACAAAAATAAAAATATGAGAAAATAAATAAAATACTGTAGGACCTGTGGATCACTGGAAAATGTCACTAACGGAGGCATCGCCATGTAGACCTGTCAAAATTTGACCCGACCCATTAACCCAACTCAGCTACCCTACTTATAAATGGGTTGGGACAACCCATTTATGAATGTTATAAAATGAGCTATGGGTTGGGTTGATTCATTTCTAAAAGGGTTATAAATGGGTAACCCATTTATCAAAAACATAAATTTTAATACAAATTTGAAAATTAAGAATTTTGAACGTACATTATAATTTTTCATAGAGACGACAGTTGTACTTGAAAAATAACAGGCTACCGCATCCCCATATTTGAATTCCACCTAGTGCAGCAGCCGCTTTTTTTTAATTCAGACTGCAATAATTTCTTCGTTCTAACTCGGAATCAGGCGGGACTTCGACCGATCAACTCCAACCTAAATTACGGATAGTATGGAACACTTGGATACTTCACCGTATGCACGCACACTTTAGTTCTCCAGGGGGACTGACAGTTGTACTTAGAAAATAACAAACTACCACATCCCTATATTTGAACTCCGTCTAGTGCAGAAGCCGCTATTTTTTTTGTTCGGACTGCAATAACTTCTTCGTTCTAACTCGAAATTAAGCGAGGCTTCGACCGATTAACTTCCACCTAAATTACGGACGGTATGGAATAATCGGATACTTCATCATGTGAACGCACACTGTAGTTCTCCAAGGGGTCTGACAGTTGTACATAGAAAATAACAGACAACCACATCCCTATATTTGAACTCCGTTTAGTGTAGAAGCCGCATTTTTTTTGTTCGGACTGCAATAATTCCTTCGTTCTAACTCGTAATTAAGCGAGACTTCGACCGATTAGCTTCCACCTAAATTACGGACAATATAGAACACTCAGATACTTCATCGTGTGAACGCACACTGTAATTCTCCAAGGGGACTGACAGTTGTACTTAGAAAATAAAAGGCTACCACATCTGCATATTGAACTCCGCCTAGTGTAGAATCCGCTATTTTTTTGTTCTGACTGCAATAACTCCTTCGTTCTAACTTGGAATCAGACGAGACTTCGACCGATCAATTCCCACCTAAATTACGGACAGTATGAAACACTCAAATGCTTCATCGTGTGAACACACACTTTAGTTCTCCAAGGGGATTGACAGTTGTACTTAGAAAATAACATACTACCACATCTGTATATTGAACTCCGCCTAGTGCAGAAACCGCTATTTTTTTGGTTCAGACTGCAATAAATTCTTCGTTCTAACTCGAAATCAGGCGAGACATCGACTGATCAACTCCCACTTAATTACAGACAATGTGAAACACTCAGATACTTCATTGTGTAAATGCACACTGTAGTTCTCCAAGAAGACTGACAATTGTACTTAGAAAATAAAACGCTACTACATCTACATATTGACTTCACCTAGTGCATAAGCCGCTATTTTTTTTGTTCGGACTACAATAACTCATTCGTTCTAACTCAGAATCAGGCGGGATTTCGATCGACTAACTACCACCTAAATTACGGATAGTATGAAACACTCGGATACTTTATCGTGTGAATGCACACTGTACTTCTCCATGGAGACTGACAGTTGTACTTAGAAAATAATATGCTACCTCATCCCCATATTTAAATTTTTATGAAAAATAGAATTAAAATTTTAAATTTTTGTCGGATCTCAAAACATAAAAATTAGAATTAAAATTATTTTATATTTTTTTTATTAGTCAAATTAAATTTAAATCTTTAAATGGGTTAAACGGGTAATCCGTTTATTAAGTGGGTTGGGTCATAAATGGGTTGGGTCATAAATGGATAAAAGAGAATGGGTCATAAATGGGTTGGGTCAAACTCGACCCAACTCATTTTGACCCAGCCCAATCCATTTGACAGGCCTATCGCCATGAATGTGCAAAATGGCTTCGGCAAGAAGGTTTGCAACAGAAAGTATGGTCAGTTGAGGGAAATAATTTCCTTCGGCTATTGGAACTGCGTTCGTGATTATCACTTCTTGGAAAACGCCACTAGACAATCTCTCAACTGCAGGTGGGTTGCAAAATGCACAATGTTTATACTTCGAATTCAGTAGATTCATTTCATTTACTACGTTCAAGTGTGAAAACTACAGGTGGGGTTAAACAGCACAGCTCTAAATTATGGGAAATGGATAGAATTTCTAAGGCTGGGGTAGAGGATTTCAAAGCTTTGGAATGTAATACTATGCAGTTGTTAATTTCTTTGAGCTCATATCATTATAACAGAAAAAAAGAAATACAAATACAGCTCCTATTTTTGTAACATCGATATAATATGTAACCCATATTTTACCTGAAAACAGCATGGGTGGCACAGGCAAGAACCGATTTATCTCCTTCTTTCTTTAATAAAGCTGCAGCAATAGCGATTGTACCTAATTTCATAAAAAAGAAAAAGAAATTCTATAACGGAACTATGAAATTCCACGTAAAATCATACAATCCACATGTAACACAGTAAGTTACCTGCTGTATCAATCATGTCGTCCACCAAAATAGCAACTTTTCCTTTCACATCCCCAATCAGATTCATAACCTAAAGAATTCAATTTTCAACTTAATGTATCTTCTTCACCCATTTCAAAAATATTGATACATACAGAGTGAAAATTGTTTGAAACTATTTGGATTAACACATCATTTATAATAGTCCCACTCTAAGATTTTATTACTTAAGAACAATATTGATAACGAAAGAAGATTTTATTACTTGAGAACAATATTGATAATGGAAGCTAAAATTGTCTTTTTTAACCAATTCATTAGAGAATTGGTCGATTACTTGAATCTCTTAAAATAACTTCTTCTCGTTTAGATAATTTCTCGTCTTATTTAATACATTAGAAGAGGCAACCAATTTGAGTCACAGTTCTACACTAACTCAAATATCTATCAATTCTTCTTTAATATAAAAATAGTTTATCATCGAAATCTAACAATCTCAACTTTGATACTATATTTCTATAAAAGCCTACCAACTCCACCTACATTCAAATACTCCAAGCAACTCTCAGATATGGCACCATAGATTCTTTTTCAATGAGCTTCGGCATGGTCATCATCTTTTGTACTTGTCAATAAACTACTCCGGCAAGACCACCGTCCCCCAACAAAGTGTTGAAAGTACTCTTTCCATCTAGGACTTATCAATCTTCATAATGAAAACAAATACTCCATCTACCAACACTCTCTCTCCATGTGTCACCATGTTACATATGGCTATTAAATTTGGACAATTTGAATCTATTCCAAATATTAAAAGAGAGAATATATTAATCGATTCTCGCAATCAATCAAATATGAAAAACAAATAGAAAGATAATATGCGAAGATATATGATTTGAGAAATCAATCAAATATGTACGCTCTTCTATTTGCTTGGAAGATGTGAAGACAACTTTACATAATGAGATGTTGATGGGAAAGTTAGCAAACATGAGCATGAAGAATGATTCCGAAGACCTTATTGCACAAAAGGAAAGAAGTAAGAGTAGACCCAAACATGGTGGAGATAGAGCCAAGTCAAGATTTCAGTCAAAGTAAGTTTCGAATAGAGTTTGTCATTATTGTAGAAGACTTGGACATTATATTACATGTTTCCCCAAGTTGAATAATAAAAACAAAGACATTAGCCAAAAGGCTTCAGCTTTTATAGCAGAGACATCATATTCAAAGAGTGATTCTTGCATTTTACAGTTTCTGCCTCTTTTATAAAGAGTACTAAGTGAATTATTGACTTTGAAGCATCTTATCATATGACACCTGATAGACACTCTTTTTCCACGTATCGTCAGTTTGATGGAGAAAGGGTTCTCATGGAAAATAATGCTACTTGTCGCATGATTGATATTAGAACGATGAAGATCAGGATGTTTGATGGTGTTGTTCGTACTTTATGAGATGTCAGTCATGTGCCTGTTTTGAGGCGTAGTTTGATCTCCGTTGGAGCATTGTGCAATCTTGGCTTGAAGTGTGTAATAGAAAAAGATTCATTGAAAATTACAAATGGCTCATTGATGGTGATAAAAGGGGTAAAAGCTGGAAATCTATATTTGTTGAAGGGTACTTCTTGTGGAGTCTTCTTCGTTTGTTGATTCTATTTATTATGATTCTACCAGATTGTGGCATTTTCGTATGGAACACGTTGGAGAGCGCAGTTTGGAAGTATTGAGAAAGCGAGGTTTGATTGATGGTATTCATCATTCAAAATTTGACTTTTGTGAGGGATGCGTACTTGAAGAGCAAACGAAAGTTTCTTTCTAGTTGTATGGCTTTCGAAAAAGGGGGCTGGCATTACAGAGCATAAGCCTAAAGGTGTTTTGGAGTATGTTCATACTGATGTTTGGGGCCGCGCACCATGCCTATCTTTTGGAGGAGCCAGATATTTTGTTTCATTTGTTGATGATTTTTCTAGAAAGGTATGAGTTTACTTTATGAGGTCCAAGGGCGAAACTTTTGATAAGATTCACAATCAAAAATCTCTTGTTGACAAAAAGTCAGGAAAGAAAGTGAAGGTTCTTCGTTCAGATAATGGTGATAAATTCACTTCTTAAAAATTCACCAAATTTTGTGAGTCCAAGGGAATTAAAAGACACTACACCATATCAGGAGACCCTCGGTCAAATGGAGTTGCAGAGAGAATGAATCGAATTTTGTTAGAAAGAACTCATTGCTTATGTTTGACTACTGGATTAAAGAAAAGATTTTGGACAGAAGCATTATCTACGGTGGTTTTCCTCATCAACCATACACCTTCTACCGCCATAGATATGAAGATTCCTCAAAAAGTACGAAAGGAAGAGCCTGTTTCATATTCCTTTCTCAGAGTGTTTGGTTGTCCAGCTTATGTGCATGAGAGCAAATGAAAGTTGAATCCAAGATCGCGGAAGTGTATTTTTCTTGGCTATGGAAGAGGGGTTAAGGGTTATAGGTTGTGGTGTTTTACTACTTAGAAGATTGTTACTAGCAGGCAAATTACATTTGATGAAAATGCTATGTTGAAGACGAAGCCTTATTTTGTTCAGTTAATTATGATGTTGAGAGAACAAATTCAAAGTACCCGACACAAAGTAGATCATCAGACTCCATACAAGTAAAAAATGGTATTTACGATGACACCGTGGTTGCCGAGGAGAGGATAGATGATCAATCTTAAGATGGAGCTCAAATTCAAACTCGACCAATTAGAGAGAGGAAAAAACATAGATGAGTTGATGATTTTGTGGTATTGAGCATTGAAGATATTGACTTTGATGACATGTCAGCCTATGCGGTAGGCATATTTCCTAATGAGTCCAGAGACTAGAGATATCATTAATTCAGTTGATCAGTAGCTATAGAGGAGGAAATTAAGTCTGTGCACAAAAATCGCACTTGGGATTTAGTGTCACTTCCTTCCGACAAGAGAGCAATTGGGTGTAAATGGATCTATATGGTGAAAGGCAGCGGCAATGATGACTTGAGATATAAGACGAGATTAGTGGCGAAGAGTTATGTTCAGAGGAAGGATGTGGAGTTCCATTATATTTTTTATCCAATTGTCAGATACACTTCCATTCGCATTCTTTTTGCATTGGTTGCTCACTTGAACATGGAATTGGAACAATTAGATGTCAAGACAGCAGTCTTGCATGGTGACCTTGAGGAGTACATTTACCGGCTAAAAGTGTTCACTAACAATAGCAGGGCTAGTCATGTTTGTAAGCATAACAAATCTCTTTGTGGTTTAAAAGTCTCCTAGACAATGGTATAAGAAATTTGATAAGCTTATGACCTCACAATGTTACTCTAGAAGCTTTAAAAACCAATACGTCTATTTTAAGAAGTATAATGAAGATATCATCTATTTGTTGCTTTAAGTTAATGATATGTTGATAACTTTAAGAGTGTGACTAGAATTTCAGAGTTGAAGACGAAGCTCAGCAAGGAGTATGATATGAAAGATTTGGAAAAGGCACATAGAATTTTGGAGATGGAGATTCAGAGGGATAAAAGGCAAAGAGTTCTGAGGCTCACGCAAACTCAGTATACGAGAAAGGTCTATCTCGATTTGATATGGAGAAAGCTAAACCGATGGCTACTCCATTAGATTCTCAATTTTAGCTATCCAAAGATTTATGTCCCACATCGAATGAAGACAAAGGGATATGGCTAATATTCCTTACTCTAGTGCAGTTGGAAGCCTTATGTATGCTATGGTATGCACAAGGCTTGATTTAGCTGATGCAATTTGTGTTGTTAACAGATTGTCTAATCCGGACAAGACTCATTGGCAAGCAGTAAAGTGGATTCTACGATATTTGAGAGGTACTTCTGATATTGGCTTGTTATTTGAAGGTGGCGACATAACTCTAAGGGGTTATTGTGATACAAATTATGCCAGGGGATAGAGATGGTAGGAAATCGATTTCGAGCTATGTTTATATACTTGGCATAGTCCCGATTTTATGGAGAGCCAAGCTACAAGTCATTGTAGCTTTAACAACTACAGATGCGGAGCTTATTTCTGTTATGGAAGCGACCGAGGAAGGATTGTATTTGTTGCAAATTTTGGAGGATTTATCAATGATGCGGAAGATGGTGGAGTTGTTTTTAGATAGTCATAGCGTCATTTATCTTGTTGAGCATCAAGCCTACAGCTCACGGACAAAATACATTGATGTTAGGAGTTTCTTTCGCATGCTTGAAGGAGAGAAAAATAAGATAAAACCATCGAAGATACACATAAAAGACAATCTAGCTGATATGTCAACAAAGTCGGTTTTAAAGGACAAGTTTAAGCTTTGTTCAAACTTAATTAGTGTGGTACGAGCTACTTAGCACGATGGGGTGACTTAACAACCAATGTAGTTGATTGATTGATATATTTGAATCGAGGTGGAGTGTTAAATTTGAACGATTTAAATCTATTCCAAATATTAAAAGAGAGAAGATATTAATTGATTTTCACAATCAATCAAATATGGAAAATTATAAATAAAAAGATAATCAATTAATGTTAGAAAATATATTAATTGATTTGAAAATCAATCAAATAAGGACATACGTGGAAACAAATACTAAAATGCTAAATTTGTATTGGAATCAAATCAAGTAGATCCAAAAAGATTTCATCCTTATCTCCAACGCAATCTTCATCCTTCCACCTATGTGTGTGTGTATGTGAAGACATTTGTTCTTCTTTCAACCCAAGATGACAAGAGAGTTCTCTACAAAATATCTTCAATAAGATCTTATTTCTATATCTATTGTAAGATGAGAAATTTATATGAGTAATTTATATTCTTCTCATGTTGTACTCCCTTTAAAGTGAAGAAAAATAAAGGTTGTTGGACTAAGGATGTAGGCATAGCCGAACCTCGTTATATCGGTATATTCTTTCTTTTCTATCTTTTATCTATAATTTGCGCTCATTGATTTTCTTTTTATTCTCTTTGTTGGATTTAAATTGTTGAGATTGTCCACATACTAGATTATTGGGTGTTCTGCTTTCACTGCCCAAAACTCTGATTTTGTTTTCACTACAATAACGCCTAGCACCTCAATAAGCGGATCAATCTCGAGCAATGCTTGAACTTTGCAACAGGCAAGGACTTCGTAAACATATCATCTTCATTTTCCTTTTGTGGTAACCTTCTAAAAACGAACTAGCTTTTCTTCATTCATCAAGAAAAGAAATGACTCTCACCTTTATATACTTCGTCATCGAGCTGAAAGCCGGATTTCAGCTAAGTGAATTGCATATTGACTATCACAGCTCACCACAAATCCATCATATACGAAGCTCAATCACACATCAACTGCTTGAAGTAGAGTGCATCCTCAGCTGCTTCAACGGAAGCTATCAGCTCTGCCTCTATATTAGACAAAACAACTATAGTTTGTAACCTCGCTTTCCGACTAATAGATGTCCCTCCTAGAGTGAACACATAAGATGAGCTTGACTTTCTTTGACCTATATCTCCGACATAGTCAGAATCACAATATCTAACCAAACTGAAATCATTATCTCTTCCACCAAAAACAAGCATATGATCTGGAGTTTTTCTAAGATATCTAAAAATATACTTCACCGCCTCTTAATGTCTCTATCTCGAATTTTCCATACACAAACTAACCAATCCAACATCATGTGCAATGTCAGATCTAGTGCAAACCGTAGCAAACATCAAGCTACCAACTGCACTCACATGGCATCTTCTCCATGTTGGCATTGCCCTTCTTTAAAATCGGAGAGTTTTTACTAGCAAACTGTATGTGCAAAGGCATGGATATACTAATTATCTTTGCTCCCTTCATACTAAACCAAACAAGAACCTTTCAGATATATTCCTTTTGAGCGAGTCACAAAAGTTCAACATTTCTATTTCTTTGATTTCCATACCAAAAAACTTCACTGCTTCCTCAAGGATCCACATACAAGAGAAAATACACACAACTATCATACTTTAAATATTTAAAGTAAACACATGCATCTTTAATAGTACGATTAAACTCAAGTAAAAACATAAAAGATCAAATCTCTTATATCACTGTCTAGATGACTGCTTGATTCTATAAAGAACTTCTTCAATTTGCAAATTCAATCTTCTTTTTCACTCACAACAAATCCTTCCTGTTGCTTCATATAAATGATCTTCTCCAAGTCACCATGCCAAAAAGCGGTATTCATATCGAGTTGCTCCAACTGCAACTCATAAGTAGCAACTATGGCAAACAAAATCCAGATGGAGGTATGACTCCCTACAGGAGTGAATATCTCACAATACCTCATTTCTTTTCTCTATGAAAACTCTTTTGCGGTTAATACTACTTTATATCACCCATCATCCTTCATCTTGAACACTCTCCTGCAACATATTGCTCGACTTGCCTAAGGAAGTAGTACCAAATCTCAAGTCTAATTTTCCTTTAAAGACTGCAACTCCTCCTTCATAATGCAAACCCACTTCGAGCTATCACTTGACTTCATGGCTTCTTCAAGATTAAATGGTTCATCAACAACGTATAGGGAATAGTCAAAATGATCATCAAGACTGAGGTTTGCATACTGTCCATCTCCATACCTCTCAGATGGTCTAATAGTCTTAAGATTCACTTGAGTAGGTATAACGTGGTTTAAACTTCTTTCACCTCCATCCTAAACTGAATTTCCTATAGTTTCATGCACATCACCAACGGTACTAAAAGGCATATGTGGATTACTTTGTGATGCCTCATTAACTGCATCTTCATTTCTACCAACAACGACTACAACTCTATTGCTAGGCGAAATGTGAGAACTATTTCCGTCTCTTTAGGCCTATTAGAATCAATGATGCAGTAGAAAACTCTCATTAGACTTAATCATTGCAAACACATCAAATGTAACATGTCTGGAATGCACAATCATCCTATCAATAGAGTTTCAAATGCGATAACCTTTGGCGCCATCTATATACCCATAAATACGCTCTTGTATGTTTTAGTCTCCAACTTATCATCACATGTATGGTGTGTGGTGCACATACACAAGACAACCAAAAATATGAAAATAACCAAAATACATTGCTTTACCTCTTCTCTTTTCTTTTTGAATCTTCTTAAATATGGATGAGCATGAATTTGATTTATGATGCACACTGCGGTCGATAAAACTTCAGCCCAACCACTTCTAGATAAACCCGCAGTCAATCTTAAGTAACGGGCTTTTTTAACTTGAGTCTAATTCATCCTCTCAGCAATCTTATTCGATTGCTGATCATTTGGTGAAATATCTCTGAATATCATGCTGCTTACAAAAAATCAACGAACTCCCTAGAGATAAGTTCAACATCATTATCAGATCTAAACACCTTCAATTTGCAAGCAAACTAGTTTTCAACTAGTGTCTTTCAAGTTTTAAATTTTATAAAATTTTCTGATTTGACATCCATCGCTTCCATCCAAACCTTCCATGAAATATCATCAAAAAAGAAAATAAAATACTTCGCTCCCCTCATGGAGGCGGTAGCTACTGATCTATAGACATCCGTATGTACATAATTGTAACAACCGTGGTATTTTCAACCATTCGCATCCATTATAAGTGTATAGGTAGACACTCATGCCGGAATTAAATTGCTCAAAATACCGCGTTGTAAATAAAAATTTGGCAAATCTCAGAATATACAGTAAATAAAAATCATAGAATCACAGACACAGAGTAATAATAGTGCAGCGGAAGCAAAAGAAATAGTAGTTCATGAAGCTACTATATAAAAATATCAGAGTTACATAAAATACAATAGAGGAAATAAGGTACAAAAGAAGTCTCACTTCGTAGAAGTCAACTAATACAAGCGCTGAAAAGAACAACAGGTTTCAAAAGATAAACATGACAAGTAGATAATCTCCAGCGATTCCAATCTCCAGAAAGTGGAAATCCAAATCTGTGAATAACTCAGGCTGACCCGAGCGTAAATAAAAATACAAACACTCGAGTCAGGACATACATACTTATACAATGTAAACCAACTCAAGTGAACTGTAGTAAAGGTACAAGTAACTTAGAAGATGCTTGGGACCGCCCATCCTCTAAGGATCCGTTAAACTATTTACTATGTAGTATATTGCGCTATATATAGTAGTGTCTAATCAGTAAAGTATAATCATATAGAAAATAGCGTTAAGGGGATGGTGAACCTTAACGCTGTCGGATCTTTAAAACCAAAATCGTAGTGGGCTCGATATAAGGATATGACACGGCACGCGAGGCAATGCCAGGGTGGATACACCGTTTGCACTCCCGGACCGGTGGTGACGGCAAGCCAGCAGCTTCCGCCCACCTCGAACAATACCCCCGAATCAAATGTGGCGCCACCGAATCGAATCACAAAAGTAATAGAATGGTTTCCGATGGAGCATGCTCGATGAAAGGGTGCGACCCTTTGTGTAGCCCGGTATAGCTCCTGTTTTAGTCATATATGCCAACTCACGGGAGTTGGGTCCACGTAATATACCTCGAGAACGTCGCCACCATCCTACATCATTCTGGAATCTCCACCGCGTACACAGTTGTTAAAGTGGTTTTCGGTATTGGCCGGCTATAAGACAATATCCGATCCCGGTCTCTTTAACAACCAATCGTTATTATAACCCGTAGTTATAACTTTAAAACATATTTTATATTTCAAAATAAAATATCATTTCAACCCAAATCTTTATCAAAATAAAGATTAAATCATTTCCAAACCATTTCAATATATCATCATACCATATTTTTCAATTCAAATATTTATCAAAGTAATTATCAAGTCATTTCAAATCATTTTTAATACATAAACATCACATCTTCCAAATTCAATATTTATCAAAATATTTATCAAGTCATTTCAAATCATTTTTAATACATAAACATCATATCTTCCAAATTCAATATTTATCAAAATATTTATCAAGTCATTTCAAATCATTTTTAATACATAAACATCATATCTTCCAAATTCAATATTTATCAAAATAATTATCAAGTCATTTCAAATCATTTTTAATACATAAACATCATATCTTCCAAATTCAATATTTATCAAAATATTTATCAAGTCATTTCAAATCATTTTTAATACATAAACATCATATCTTCCAAATTCAATATTTATCAAAATAATTATCAAGTCATTTCAAATCATTTTTAATACATAAACATCACATCTTTCAAACTTCATTTTCAAATCGTCTTAATTTCAAAATATCATAACTTTCAAAACTTCATCTTCGAATCATTTAATATATACCAGAATATCATATCTTTCAAAACTTCATTTCAAATCATTTCAATATATCATATCTTTTCGAAACCACATTTCAATCATTTAATATATCAAAATATCATCTCTTTTCACAACCACATTCATTTCAATATCATTATTCATTTTATTCAATTTAAAATACCATTTCAATTCATATTTCAAAACAGTTTATATTCCAAAAATCATTTTTAATCACTAAAATGAAGTTATTATGTTTAATAATCAAATTATTAAACTTCCAAAATTTTCAACTTTCAATGTTCATTTATTCACTTAAGTTTATTAAAACAGTAAAGATTCACTTTTCGTGGCATTTAGAAAATGCTACGGAAAAATACATTCAAAACAGTTCACTTTAACAAAAGACAACATTTTAAAATGTTGTAATAGGGTTTACTTAAATTTCAAATAAACTTAGTTAAATTCAAAAATTATAGCACTTACAAAAATTTTCTATAATAGCTTTTAATTCAATTTAGCTTTTTAGTTCATTATCGTCAACTACAGCATTTACAATGCTGTAATATCATTCACATTGTAATTAATAGAATTTCAAAAATGCAGTAAATTAACTTCAAATATTCAATAAAATTTATCAACCAATTATATTTTATTTAAAACATTTTTTAACTTATAAAATCATACATTTCACATTTATAAACATCATTTAATTTTCCTCAAGTTCATGATTTTATAAAGTTAAATTTCCATTCAAAAATCAAGTTTTAATAATAATTCACTTATCAAAATGCAATGTTCAATTTTAGATTCACTACATTAAATTTCAACTTAACATTTATGTTAAAATTCTCAAATATAACTTATTTTTATTTTTATTTACTTAACTAAAATTTCCTTTTCAAGTCAATTTCATAAATTTCCAATTTTAGTTATATTTCAAAATTTCAACTTAAAATATTCATTCATTTCACATTTCAGCTTTATTAAAAATCATTAATATGATAAAAATCACTTTAAATTCAATTTATATTCAAATTATCATAAATTCATATTCAATTAAATTTCCAATTATAATTAAATCAATTTTTCCAAATAACTTACGTTCAAAATTTCTAACTTTTCCATTAATTCAATTCACTTACAATTATTCATAAAATCAATAATATTTTACAAAAATCCTTTTTAATTATATTTAAATCAAAATAATATAATATTTACATTTCTAAAATAACTTTAAAGATTTTAGGAAAACATATATTAACTACGGGTCTATATATAATTTTCTACGCTAGGTAAAGTGATTCGGATATGTATCATTTCAATCCGCAGTTTAAAAAGAAAAATCCGGGTTTTATCATTTCAAACCCGCAATCCCAAGTTAAATAAATGATTTGAAAATCATTCAGGCCTATCATTTCAGCCCATAACAATTTTCCCTTATCCAAAGTCCGTTCGGGTATATATCATTTCAACCCATAGTGATTCTAATCAAAAGGGAACTTGCAGTGTGATAAACTGATATAAATAAACAGAATAGCATAATAAACAGTAACAAGTGATATAACAGGTGTAATAACAGGTGTAAACATCATATGATCATAATATAGCAGTTATAACATGATGCAACACATTTACAGATTCAAATGGTGTCGGTTTATCAGTTATATAGGTACAGATTGTCTGGTGAGAATAACTCACCGGTTTGAGCTGGAGACACAACAACGAATTTCACGAACGGAATCTACACAAGCACAAAAGCACGACACAGATACGAATGGAGGAGCCAAGGATTAATTCCCTTGAATACAAATCAAACAAACAATAACAAGCATGAACTATAAACCAAGATATTACAAAACAATGCTAGGAATAAGTACACAATTCAAAGCTAGAACTTTTGCACTTGCATTCACCTTTGTATGCTTCAGCTATGGACTGGAAAAGCACTGTAATGGAATGGTTTTGGATCAGGTTTGGATGCAACAGGTCAGCGTATCATGGATTTGATGATGGTGCAAAGGTATGTGTACATGAAACTATGACTACAAGGCATAAACAAGGATTTTGGTCCATATTTGGCTCGACCTATGGCACACTTGGGCTGGCTATACTTACTCCAGATCTAGACAGTGGAGAGTGATGGTATAGCAGCACCCAAAGGTCATGTGGTTGCTGGTGGTGGTGGTTCTAGGGGTGGCCAAGAGGAGTATGTGAAAGGATATTGGCATTAAGGCTCGGCTAGGCTAGTTTTAAGGGTTTGCTTGCAATTTTTGTGGAGTTTTCAACATGGGGAGGCCACGGTCTGATCTGGTTCAGGTCTGGACAGTGGGTAGGTGGAGGGTCAAAGGTTGTATCGTGGTGGTGGTGGAACAATAGGAGGTGGCCAAGGCAAGATATGAAGGAGATAGTGGAGTATATGGCTAGGCTAGGCAATTTCAAGGGGTTTGGTGCAAAGTTTTTGATGCTAACCTCAATGGATGGGCAAAACTTGGTTAATGTCAGAGGAGGGGGAGGAGGAGCTGCTGTAGATGGTGGAGGAGATGGTGGAGCTGATGGTGGAGAGGTTAGGCTGAGCAAAGCATGAAGAAGCAGGGAAAAAATCAAGGCAAACAAATGGAAAAAGGAAGAAGATGAGAGGAGAATGGAAGCCATATTTTTCTTTGAAGTGCCGTGAGTTTTTAGGAGATGAAGGAGGACATTTGTTTACGTGCAAATGATATGTGATCAGCTGAAAGAAATGAGATATGGTTGGCCTCAATTGAATGCAAGAGTTAGAAAATGAAAAGGTGGGAAAACAAAGAGACTTAAGCAACTAAAGGGTCACAAAACCTTTCAAATTTCCACTAAATTCTTTTTAATTTTAAATAAATGAAATATATATATAAATCCAGATAAAAATACGAAAATTTAGTAAATAAACAATAATAAATAAATAAATTATATATAGTTTAATTAAATAAAACAGCAAAATTTACAACTAGTCCTGAAAATATGAAAAATAAGTGCAATGAACTTGGAAAAATTTTTATGTACTTAAAAATATTTATAAATAAAGATAAGAACACAAAATAAAATGAATTCACAAAATAAATAAATAAATTTTAATTAACATATAGTTTAGACGAAGAAAATAGCAGAAAAAGGAAACAGCCTTTTAAAAATAGGAAATCATCATAGTAAATTTTAGAAAAATCCTATTATTATTTTTAAAATATTTAGAGATGAAAATATACATAAATTAACATATCTACCCATATTAAAAGAAATATAAGAAAGAAAAATATGATTTATAAAATTTAAAATAGGCAAAATTGCACAATAAAACAAATTATATTAGAAATTGAAATGTACGTAACTTTTACATTTTAACTCCGTTTTCAACGAAACGAAAAGTGGTGTTCTTAGAATTTTATGTAATTTCATAATAAAAGATAAAATTTAAAATTTTAAACTTTTAAAATTTTAAGTCAAAAGTCAAAGTTTGACTATTTTGACCAAAATCAACATTTCAGGAACATATTCAAATTACACAAGTTTGGAATTAAAATTTCATATAAAATCAAGATTTATATTTAAGTAATAAAATTTAATCATTTAAAATAAGTAAAATAAGTTTTTTTTTTTAAATCAAAATAATTAAAATATAAAAAAAAAATACAGGGTTGTCACACTCTCCCCCACTCAAATCTTTTCGTCCTCGAAAAGGAACGAGGTACGGAAAAGCACAGAAAAAAAGATAGAGTGAAATAGGATTAAGATAAGATGACAAGAAGATTGAAATTATACCTGATAACTGTTGTTATAGGTAAGTTTAACAAGGTGGAGATGATCTTTCCAAGATTCTCCAAAATTAAGAACACAGGCACGAAAGGGTAGATTCAAAATGATTACCAAAGATCTATCAAAGATTATAGAAAGATTTCTAACATAAAGATTGTAGAAAGATGCCTATACCAATCTATATCAAGATAAGGATGATAAGGACAACCAAAATATAGTTTGGAAAGCAAAATAAGGAAACAGATTTGAAAGCATGGAAATTTCAACTTAAATTGATAATTAATATTTTTATACAAGTTAAATAAATCTTAACTATATCAAGTTTCATTATCTTATTATCCAATCATCTTAAACTAACAAAAAATTTCTTATAATTGAAAATATTCTTTAAAAATAAAATTTAAGAATTAAATTTTCGATTACATTCAAACCATTTAGAGATAAGTCATAATATATATAATATGTCAAATCAAATTTCAATCATATATCTATATTATTATAAATCAAGTCGTATTTTAGAAATTCAAATCAATTAAATTCCCCAAAACAAAGCTGTAGCAAGACTACATAACAGTCTCTTAACTTCGAACTCGAAAATGAACGTCGATGATGTCGCGACCATCACCGAAGTTATTTTCCAGCGACAAAGAGAAGAGCACTAATTTTAAACCTTTAAAATTCTTTGAAAACAAATTCTATTCAAAATACTTTAAATAATATAACCCTTTTAAAACTTTTAAACCAAAGTTCGAGATCATCGGAAAATAAATTCTCAGATTTCTTTTCTAAATTCATTTAACTTCCCAAATCAATTTATAAACAATTATTTATAAATTCATTTATAGAACAATAAATGATAAATCAAGTATTATCATTTCAAATTATCAATTTGAATCATTTCATTAAGTTCCATAGATATATATATCAAAATTTTATTTCATTAACCAAATTTTTAAAATAATATTGTGTCAGTTTGTTCTATCAAAGTGTTTTAGAAATCCTATCGATAGCACTGATCAGACGAATCGATCGGAAACCCAAATCAACATCAACAACTCAAACAACACAATATATAAAAAAATATAGATTGACAAATACAATTCAAAATGTTTGAAAATATGTTGGAAACAAAAGACAAGATGATTAAATATAGAGTAGGGAGGTGGATTAGCTAATATAAATCACGGGCAACCTTAATCGGGTCAACCGTGACTTAAAGTATAAGGTCGAAGTGGATTTTCTGGGGTAAATCAACATTTAACCTCATAAGATAGAGTTTTGGATAATAGGAGATACTAGCATCTAAACTGAGGATATAAAATCTTTGGTGAATCGATGCTGTTGTAAAGGAGTTTCACACCTTTTACAAGAAATTTTTTGAGATTGGCGAGACCGCCAATTCACTATAAAGATCATTCGAAGTGGAGTTATGGGATACTGCAGAATCAAATGAAGATGAATAGCGGGGAATAAGAATGGATTTCGGAACCACAGGGAACGTTCCAAAATTCAAAGGAATCGAGTCAAAAGAAAGAGATTCAACTCGAATGAAAGGGATTCTGTAAATACATCTACTCCATATGCTGAGTTTTGCCTAGAGCTACCAAAGCTCTGATACCAACTGTAACAACCGTGGTATTTTCAACCATTCGCATCCATTATAAGTGTATAGGTAGACACTCATGCCGGAATTAAATTGCTCAAAATACCGCGTTGTAAATAAAAATTTGGCAAATCTCAGAATATACAGTAAATAAAAATCATAGAATCACAGACACAGAGTAATAATAGTGCAGCGGAAGCAAAAGAAATAGTAGTTCATGAAGCTACTATATAAAAATATCAGAGTTACATAAAATACAATAGAGGAAATAAGGTACAAAAGAAGTCTCACTTCGTAGAAGTCAACTAATACAAGCGCTGAAAAGAACAACAGGTTTCAAAAGATAAACATGACAAGTAGATAATCTCCAGCGATTCCAATCTCCAGAAAGTGGAAATCCAAATCTGTGAATAACTCAGGCTGACCCGAGCGTAAATAAAAATACAAACACTCGAGTCAGGACATACATACTTATACAATGTAAACCAACTCAAGTGAACTGTAGTAAAGGTACAAGTAACTTAGAAGATGCTTGAGACCGCCCATCCTCTAAGGATCCGTTAAACTATTTACTATGTAGTATATTGCGCTATATATAGTAGTGTCTAATCAGTAAAGTATAATCATATAGAAAATAGCGTTAAGGGGATGGTGAACCTTAACGCTGTCGGATCTTTAAAACCAAAATCGTAGTGGGCTCGATATAAGGATATGACACGGCACGCGAGGCAATGCCAGGGTGGATACACCGTTTGCACTCCCGGACCGGTGGTGACGGCAAGCCAGCAGCTTCCGCCCACCTCGAACAATACCCCCGAATCAAATGTGGCGCCACCGAATCGAATCACAAAAGTAATAGAATGGTTTCCGATGGAGCATGCTCGATGAAAGGGTGCGACCCTTTGTGTAGCCCGGTATAGCTCCTGTTTTAGTCATATATGCCAACTCACGGGAGTTGGGTCCACGTAATATACCTCGAGAACGTCGCCACCATCCTACTTCATTCTGGAATCTCCACCGCGTACACAGTTGTTAAAGTGGTTTTCGGTATTGGCCGGCTATAAGACAATATCCGATCCCGGTCTCTTTAACAACCAATCGTTATTATAACCCGTAGTTATAACTTTAAAACATATTTTATACTTCAAAATAAAATATCATTTCAACCCAAATCTTTATCAAAATAAAGATTAAATCATTTCCAAACCATTTCAATATATCATCATACCATATCTTTCAATTCAAATATTTATCAAAGTAATTATCAAGTCATTTCAAATCATTTTTAATACATAAACATCACATCTTCCAAATTTAATATTTATCAAAATATTTATCAAGTCATTTCAAATCATTTTTAATACATAAACATCATATCTTCCAAATTCAATATTTATCAAGTCATTTCAAATCATTTTTAATACATAAACATCATATCTTCCAAATTCAATATTTATCAAAATAATTATCAAGTCATTTCAAATCATTTTTAATACATAAACATCATATCTTCCAAATTCAATATTTATCAAAATATTTATCAAGTCATTTCAAATCATTTTTAATACATAAACATCATATCTTCCAAATTCAATATTTATCAAAATAATTATCAAGTCATTTCAAATCATTTTTAATACATAAACATCACATCTTTCAAACTTCATTTTCAAATCGTCTTAATTTCAAAATATCATAACTTTCAAAACTTCATCTTCGAATCATTTAATATATACCAGAATATCATATCTTTCAAAACTTCATTTCAAATCATTTCAATATATCATATCTTTTCGAAACCACATTTCAATCATTTAATATATCAAAATATCATCTCTTTTCACAACCACATTCATTTCAATATCATTATTCATTTTATTCAATTTAAAATACCATTTCAATTCATATTTCAAAATAGTTTATATTCCAAAAATCATTTTTAATCACTAAAATGAAGTTATTATGTTTAATAATCAAATTATTAAACTTCTAAAATTTTCAACTTTCAATGTTCATTTATTCACTTAAGTTTATTAAAACAGTAAAGATTCACTTTTCGTGGCATTTAGAAAATGCTACGGAAAAATACATTCAAAACAGTTCACTTTAACAAAAGACAACATTTTAAAATGTTGTAATAGGGTTTACTTAAATTTCAAATAAACTTAGTTAAATTCAAAAATTATAGCACTTACAAAAATTTTCTATAATAGCTTTTAATTCAATTTAGCTTTTTAGTTCATTATCGTCAACTACAGCATTTACAATGCTGTAATATCATTCACATTGTAATTAATAGAATTTCAAAAATGCAGTAAATTAACTTCAAATATTCAATAAAATTTATCAACCAATTATATTTTATTTAAAACATTTTTTAACTTATAAAATCATACATTTCACATTTATAAACATCATTTAATTTTCCTCAAGTTCATGATTTTATAAAGTTAAATTTCCATTCAAAAATCAAGTTTTAATAATAATTCACTTATCAAAATGCAATGTTCAATTTTAGATTCACTACATTAAATTTCAACTTAACATTTATGTTAAAATTCTCAAATATAACTTATTTTTATTTTTATTTACTTAACTAAAATTTCCCTTTCAAGTCAATTTCATAAATTTCCAATTTTAGTTATATTTCAAAATTTCAACTTAAAATATTCATTCATTTCACATTTCAGCTTTATTAAAAATCATTAATATGATAAAAATCACTTTAAATTCAATTTATATTCAAATTATCATAAATTCATATTCAATTAAATTTCCAATTATAATTAAATCAATTTTTCCAACTAACTTACGTTCAAAATTTCTAACTTTTCCATTAATTCAATTCACTTACAATTATTCATAAAATCAATAATATTTTACAAAAATCCTTTTTAATTATATTTAAATCAAAATAATATAATATTTACATTTATAAAATAACTTTAAAGATTTTAGGAAAACATATATTAACTACGGGTCTATATATAATTTTCTACGCTAGGTAAAGTGATACGGATATGTATCATTTCAATCCGCAGTTTAAAAAGAAAAATCCGGGTTTTATCATTTCAAACCCGCAATCCCAAGTTAAATAAATGATTTGAAAATCATTCAGGCCTATCATTTCAGCCCATAACAATTTTCCCTTATCCAAAGTCCGTTCGGGTATATTTCATTTCAACCCATAGTGATTCTAATCAAAAGGGAACTTGCAGTGTGATAAACTGATATAAATAAACAGAATAGCATAATAAACAGTAACAAGTGATATAACAGGTGTAATAACAGGTGTAAACATCATATGATCATAATATAGCAGTTATAACATGATGCAATACATTTACAGATTCAAATGGTGTCGGTTTATCAGTTATATAGATACAGATTGTCTGGTGAGAATAACTCACCGGTTTGAGCTGGAGACACAACAACGAATTTCACGAACGGAATCTACACAAGCACAAAAGCACGACACAGATACGAATGGAGGAGCCAAGGATTAATTCCCTTGAATACAAATCAAACAAACAATAACAAACATGAACTATAAACCAAGATATTACAAAACAATGCTAGGAATAAGTACACAATTCAAAGCTAGAACTTTTGCACTTGCATTCACCTTTGTATGCTTCAGCTATGGACTGGAAAAGCACTGTAATGGAATGGTTTTGGATCAGGTTTGGATGCAACAGGTCAGCATATCATGGATTTGATGATGGTGCAAAGGTATGTGTACATGAAACTATGACTACAAGGCATAAACAAGGATTTTGGTCCATATTTGGCTCGACCTATGGCACACTTGGGCTGGCTATACTTACTCCAGATCTAGACAGTGGAGAGTGATGGTATAGCAGCACCCAAAGGTCATGTGGTTGCTGGTGGTGGTGGTTCTAGGGGTGGCCAAGAGGAGTATGTGAAAGGATATTGGCATTAAGGCTCGGCTAGGCTAGTTTTAAGGGTTTGCTTGCAATTTTTGTGGAGTTTTCAACATGGGGAGGCCACGGCCTGATCTGGTTCAGGTCTGGACAGTGGGTAGGTGGAGGGTCAAAGGTTGTATCGTGGTGGTGGTGGAACAATAGGAGGTGGCCAAGGCAAGATATGAAGGAGATAGTGGAGTATATGGCTAGGCTAGGCAATTTCAAGGGGTTTGGTGCAAAGTTTGTGATGCTAACCTCAATGGATGGGCAAAACTTGGTTAATGTCAGAGGAGGGGGAGGAGGAGCTGCTGTAGATGGTGGAGGAGATGGTGGAGCTGATGGTGGAGAGGTTAGGCTGAGCAAAGCATGAAGAAGCAGGGCAAAAATCAAGGCAAACAAATGGAAAAAGGAAGAAGATGAGAGGAGAATGGAAGCCATAATTTTCTTTGAAGTGCCGTGAGTTTTTAGGAGATGAAGGAGGACATTTGTTTACGTGCAAATGATATGTGATCAGCTGAAAGAAATGAGATATGGTTGGCCTCAATTGAATGCAATAGTTAGAAAATGAAAAGGTGGGAAAACAAAGAGACTTAAGCAACTAAAGAGTCACAAAACCTTTCAAATTTCCACTAAATTCTTTTTAATTTTAAATAAATGAAATATATATATAAATCCAGATAAAAATACGAAAATTTAGTAAATAAACAATAATAAATAAATAAATTATTAATTATATATAGTTTAATTAAATAAAACAGCAAAATTTACAACTAGTCCTGAAAATATGAAAAATAAGTGCAATGAACTTAGAAAATTTTTTATGTACTTAAAAATATTTATAAATAAAGATAAGAACACAAAATAAAATGAATTCACAAAATAAATAAATAAATTTTAATTAACATATAGTTTAGACGAAGAAAATAGCAGAAAAAGGAAACAGCCTTTTAAAAATAGGAAATCATCATAGTAAATTTTAGAAAAATCCTATTATTATTTTTAAAATATTTAGAGATGAAAATATACATAAATTAACATATCTACCCATATTAAAAGAAATATAAGAAAGAAAAATATGATTTATAAAATTTAAAATAGGCAAAATTGCACAATAAAACAAATTATACTAGAAATTGAAATGTACATAACTTTTACATTTTAACTCCGTTTTCAACGAAACGAAAAGTGGTGTTCTTAGAATTTTATGTAATTTCATAATAAAAGATAAAATTTATAATTTTAAACTTTTAAAATTTTAAGTCAAAAGTCAAAGTTTGACTATTTTGACCAAAATCAACATTTCAGGAACATATTCAAATTACACAAGTTTGGAATTAAAATTTCATATAAAATCAAGATTTATATTTAAGTAATAAAATTTAATCATTTAAAATAAGTAAAATAAGTTTTTTTTTTTTTAAATCAAAATAATTAAAATATAAAAAAAAAATACAGGGTTGTCACAATAATCAAGTACTCTCTCCAATCTATGAAGTTCAACTTTAAAAGATACATTCGTCTGCTTTTCCAAAACACATTCTTGGCAGAAATCTAATTTGTCGAAGCTTTCTCCTTTGATCATATTTCGTTTGCAAAGCAATTTCAAGTTCTTCTCCGAAATATGATATGACATGATCTAAGATGTCAAAGTCTGATGGCATACAAAGCACGAGAACTATCTACTCTAATACAAGACTCCCGAAGCACTGTGTTTTCCGTCAGCAGATACAGATTCTGAAACACATCTTCTTTCATCGGAATTAGTGCACTACTAGGAACCTTCAAATTATCCTTCTCTATAGACACATTGCATCCCATGGATGTCAACTGCCCCAAAGAGACCAATAACTTCCGAAGACCAAGAACATAGCAGATACCTATCAAAGTATAAATCACTTTATTAAACATGTGAATATTAATTGTACCCTCTCTCATAGCTTTACAACAAACATCATTTTCCATAAAAATTGCTTTCTCCCTTTCCAACAAAAGAGCCGAAGCAATCCCTATCAGAAATGGTCTTCTCTACTGCAATCAATAAAGATCCATCCTCAATCTTCCTCTTAAAATCCAGACACCCTCTTCTAATGATTTGACTTCTTACAATGGTGACACTTCTCATCTCTCGACTTTTCTCTCCAACCATTTCCAGACTTCTTAGACTTGAAACGTGTTGAAAATATGACTCGAATCTATCAGCATATAGAAGGAAAAGAAAACAAATTGATTTGGTGGAGAGAACTAGTTGCATCAGGTTGACTGATAAGTTGAAGAAAGGAAATTAGGCTGAAGCTTTATCTATGGCGGTTTTTCTCATCAACCGCGCACCTTCTACTATCATGGACATGAAGATCCCTGAATAAGTATGAAAAGGAGAACCTATTAGCTATTCCTTTCTCAGAGTATTTGGATGTCCAGCTAATGTGCATGAGAGCAGGCTGGAGCCTAGAGCTTACAAGTATCTCTTTCTAGTTTATAGAAGATAAGTGAAAAGATATAGGATGTGGCGTCCTATCAGCAAGAAGATTATTATCAGTGGGCATGTGACATTTGATGAGAAGGCTATGTTGAAGTAGAGCCTTCCTTATCCAATGATAGTATGAGGACTGATTCAGAATACCAAACAAAAGGCAAATTTTCTTCAGATTCTTTGCATAGACGTATAGATAGTGTTTTTGATGGCACCGTGGTTGATAAGGGTAGTATAGAGAATCAGACTCAAGGTGGATCTTGTTCAGAGACTAGGCATGTTATACAGAGTAAGAAGCCTATATGGCTTGATGATTTTGTTGGATTGACCATCGAAGACATTGACTTTGATGACATTGCAACCTATGCATTGAATGTTGTCTATAATGAGCCTAGAGATTATACAGACGTTATTGCATCAGTTGATAGTTCCACTTTGTTAGTTGCTTTGGAAGAGGAGATTGCATCTTTGAAAAAAAATCATACTTAGATTTGATGCATCTTCCCACAAGCAAGAGGGCAATTAGATGTAGATGGATCTATAGAGTGAAAGATGGCGGCAATGGTGATTTTAGATACAAAGCAAGGTTAGTAGCAAAGGGGTATGTTCAGAAGAAAGGGGTAGAGTATCATGACATCTTTGCTCTAGTTATTAGACATACATCCGTTTGTATTCTTTTGGCATCAGTTGCTCATTGATCCAACAACTCATTAAAGATTGAATTCGTTTAAGGGATATATGAATATTTTGAGTCAAGATGGAGCGTTGAAAATATGATTCAAAGTTATCAACATATAGAAGAAAAATGAAACAAATCAGTTAATCTAATTAACTGATTGTTCAAACATACAGTAAGAGAAAACTAGATATGTGCATCTTATCATAAAAGGAGAAAGGTATGTACGTTAAATCAAAGGCAAATCAAATCTTGAAAAAAATGAAAATGTTTCAAAATTTGTACGAAATTAATTGTCTACTTTCCTAATTAATTTTATTTCTTTCCACGATTCAGCTTCATTCTACTCCTATTTAAGGAAACTCAAGTTATTGGAAAATCATCTCATTCTTCTCAAACAACAGTTCATCTTAAATATTCCTCTGTAGATTTGTAATAGAGATAAGATTTCTTTGCTTTAAGAAATCTCTACCTTTTTATAATCTCTTCTCTCTAAATTGTGAAGTAAAAAAGTAATTGGATCTTCATGGACGTGGAATACAAATCCAAACGTTAAATCTTGTGTGTTTTTTCTTTCTGTTATTTGATTTTGTAGGATAGCGTAATTAAAATTGAATTTGTATTGGTGTTCAATCGACAAAACTTGATCCTGGTTGATCACTTCCGCATTTTAGTGGTAAATCATTCCCACATTTTTCACAACAATTTGGTATAAGAGCCAGTGTTTTTGTTCTGTTTGGGCATTAATGGCGAATTCTGGAGAATCTATTGAAAGAACTGGTGTTATACGTTTTGGTGGAAAGGAAGATTTTGGAACTTGAAAGATGAAAATGAAGGCAGTGTTGAAGAAGAAGAAGACTTATAAGATTGTTTCTGCGCCTGAGAAATTGAAGAACATTAGGTTAATGTTTTGGAAGAGATGGAAAAGATGAAAGATAAAGCTCTTACAACAATCCAGCTGAGTCTTTCAGATGAAGTTCTTAGAGAGTTTTCTCCAAAGAAGACGATAAAGAAATTATGGGATGCATTATCTGATGCATACAAGACAAGTCTCACAAATCGGATTATTCTTCAGCAACAGCTTTATTCATTTAAGATGAAGCCTAGAACCAATCTTATGGAGCACGTTGATGCTCTTACTACCTTTGTTATGAACCTTAAGACAGCCGATGTTGAGATTAAAGATGAGGCTGAAGCAGTGATCCTCTTGTGTTTTTTGCCCAAGGAGTATACTGTTATTAACTCTATGATATATGGTCGCAATAAGATTAGTCTGTCAGATGTTAAAGCTGGTCTTCATTATGAGGTGTTGACAGATAGATTGACAAAAACTAATAAAGACATTGAGTCAGAGGGCTTATCTGTTCAGAGAGCTAAAAGTCATGGCAAGTTAAAGTATGGCGGAGGTCGAAATAAGTCAAGGTCTCAGTCTATGGGGCATAATCAATTGACTTGCAGTTATTATGAGAAACCGGGCACTTTGTAGCTCAATGTCTCAAGCTCGAAGGATGAAAGAAAAAACATAAAGCAAGCTTCAGTGCCTACTGCAGTGACATAGGATACAGAGAGTGATACCGATGTGTTTACAACTTCTGGTTCTTCTGGAAAGATCAACTTATGACTTGTTGATTATTGCGCATCCTATCATATAACACCTGATAAAAACTGTTTTTCTAAATACCGTGAGATTAATGGAGGAGAGGTTCTAATAGACAATAATGCTTGTTGTTGTATGATTGGTGTTGGCAGTGTGAAGGTCAGAATGTTTGATGGTGTTATTCTTACGATAACTGATGTTAGATATGTACCTGATTTGAGAAGGAGCTTGATTTTTGTTGAGGATTTGAGTAGGTCTGGGTTGAAGATATTAGTTGAAGGAGAGAAAATGAAGATATCGAAGAGTTCCATGATTGTTATTAATGGCGTGAGGGTAGGAAATCTTTATTTATTGAAGGCGCTACTATAGTTGGTGAATCAGGTTCTGTTACTTTGACTGATTCAGATTCTTCTATATTGAGGCATTTACGAATGGGCCATATTGGTGAGTGCAGTTTGGATGAGTTAAGAAAGCAAGGTTTGATTGATGGTGTTCATTATTTAAAGCTTGTTTTTACAAGGAGTGTGTTCTTGGCAAGTAGACAAAGATTTCTTTTGGTACTAGAGAGCACAAAGCGAAGGCTGTTTTAGAGTATGTTCATACATATTTGAGGGTCCTCCCTTTGCCCATCTTTAGGTGGAGTCATATATTTTGTTTCATTTATACACAATTTCTTTCGTAATGTTTGCGTATACTTTCTACCGTCTAAAAGTGAAACCTTCGGCACGTTTCAAAAGTAGAAATTTATTGTTGAGAAGCAGTCAGAAAAGAAGTTGAAAGCTCTATGTTCTTATAATGACGATGAATTCATATCATAGAAATTCATCGATATTTATAAGTCCAAAGACATTAAAGGCATTATACCACACCTGACGACCCTAAGTCTAATGTGATTGCTGAAAGGATGAATCGAACATTGTTGGTGAGAACTTGTTGCTTCAGATTAACTGCTAAGTTGAAGAAGGGGTTTTGAGTTGAAGTTTTATCTATGGCAACTTTCCTCATCAACCGCACACATTCTATGGTCATCGACATGAAGATCCCTGAAGAACTATGGAAAGGAAAGCCTGTTAGCTATTCGTTTCTCAGAGTGTTTGGATTCTCAGCTTATGTGCATAAGAGCAAAGAGAAGTTGGAACTTAAAGCTCGCAAGTGCATCTTTCTAGGGTATAGAAGGAGAGTGAAAGGATATAGGATGTGATGTCCTATCAGCAAGAAGATTATTATTAGCCGACACGGACTTTCAATGAAAAAGCTATGTTAAAGGTAGAACCTTTCTCATCCAATAACATTATGAGGATAGATTCTTGAATATCAAATACAAGATAAACCAAATTCATGTTCTTTCCATAGAGGTACAGATGGTGTTTCTTATGGCATTGTGGTTGATGAGGACAGTGCGGATGTTAGTACAGAGGATCAGACTCGCGGTGGAGTTCGTTCAGAGACTAGACGTGTTAGACAGAGGAAAAAGCCTAGGTGGCTTGACGATTTTGTTCGATTGAGCATGGAAGACATTGACTTCGATGACATTGCAGCATATGCATTGAATGTTATCCATGATAAGCCCAGCGATTATACAGTCGTTATTGCATTAGTTGATAGTTCCAGTTCATTAGCTGCTATGGAGAAAGAGATTAAATCTTTGCAAAAAAAAGAAATCATACTTCAAATTTGATGCATCTTTCCACCGACAAAAGGCCAATTAGGTGTAAGTGAATCTATAGAGTGAAAGATGGCGGCAATGATGATTTCAGATACAAAGCAAGGTTGTAGCAAAGTGGTATGTTCAAAAGAAAGGGTTAGCATATCATGATATCTTTGCTCCAGTTGTTAGACATACATACATTCGTATTCTTTGGCATTAGTTGCTCCTATGATATGGAACTTGAGCAACCAGATGTCAATACTGCATTCTTGCATGGTGATTTAGACGAATATATTTATTTGCTGGCTATAGTGGTTCATTGATAGTAGCACACTGGATTATGTTTGTAAACTTAACAAATCTCTATATATGGACTGAAGCAATCTCCTAGACTATAGACTATAGTACAAGAGATTTAACAAGTTTATGCTTTCACAGGGTTACTCTAGAAGCTTCAAAGGCCAATGTGTTTATTTTAGGTGTGATGGAGATATGATATATCTTTTGTTATATGTTAATTGCATCTCAGAGTATGGTCGGAGTTATTGAGTTGAAAGCGGAGCTCAACAAGGAGTTTGATGTGAAATATTGGAAAAAAACACGAAGAATTTTAGGTATGGAGATATTTAGAGATAGAAAGCGGAGAGACTTGAGACTCACTCAGGCGAGTACATCGAGAAGGTCCTCGTTCGATTTGGTATAGAGAAAGCTAAACTGGTTGGCACTCCATTAGGCTTTTATTTTAAGTTGTCGAAAGAATTATCTCCTTCATCGAATGGAGACGAGGTATATGGAAGATATAACTTATTCTAGTGTTGTTGGTAGTCTTATATATGTGATGGTGTGCATGAGACCAATTTTGGCACATGAAGTGGTTGTTGCAAGTCGATATATGTTTAATCTGGACAAAGAACATTGGCAAGCCATGAAATGAATATTTAAATATCTTCGTGGCACTTCATTAGTTGGCTTTTTGTATGGTAGAGTAGATGGCGACATCTCTCTTAGATGTTACTGTGATTCAGATTATGTTGTGGATAGAGATAGCAGAAATCAACTTTGAGTTATGTTTTTACACTTGGCATGGGCTAGATTTCGTGGAGATCAAAGCTACAGTCTATAGTAGCTTTGTCAACTACCAAAGCCAAGTTGATATCGATTGTGGAAGCGACTGAGAAGGGATTATATTTACTTCAGTTATTGAATGGTCTTTCTATGGTGCAGCGGACAATAAAGCTACTTGCAGACAGTCAGAGTGTGATTCATCTTATAGAGAATCAAACTTATAGTTCTCGTACGAAGCACAATGATGTCGCATGCTTCTTCCTTATGCTTCTGGAAGAACGAAGCAAGATCATGTTGTTGAAGATGGGTACTATGGATAATCATTCAGATATGATGACTAAGTCACTTCTCAAGGACCAAGTTTGAGCAATGATTAGCTTAGTCCCGGCTATTTAGCACCATGGGGCGCTGATCCAACAACTCATAGATAATGGTTGAATTCGTTTGAAAAAGATATGAATATTTTGAGTGCATTTTTTCATAAAAGGAGATACATATCTACATTAAATTAAAGGTAAATCAAATCTTTGAAAAAACGAAAATGTTTTAAATTTTATAGTAAATTGGTTGTCAGTTTTCTAATTAATTTCATTTCTTCCTAAGATCCGGCTTCATTCTACTTTTATATTTAAAGAAGCATGTCATTCTTCTCAAATAATAGTTCCTCTTAAATCTTCTACTATCAAATTGTCTCTCTCATATATACCACGTTAGGTCATCACTTTGAGCAAATACTTAGTCTTGTCAACACTTGATTGCAATAAAAAGAAAATTCACCATGCTTTATGTCATCAATTCCATATACATCATGTTATATGTCATATTTTTTGTGATGTGGGAGTTATTCATTCAATCCACGACACAAGCCACACCTAACAAAAATAATAATCATAGAATGATTAGACCAACAAAGATAATACTGTCAACATCGTCGGTTGCATCCTACGAAGAAAAACTCATCACATCGTAATGAATCGGTCAATTTGTTTCCAAAAAAAAAAAACACTAAAAAACATAGTTTATGCAAAACACCTGCCAATAGGAATAATGTACGCGTATGATTCATGAAATTAGAATAAATCATGAAACTGATTTAAAATTAACAGTTAAGATTATATATCTTACCTCGCATATGTTATGCCCATGTCGCCTTTTATCCACAATAGCCAAAGGTGAATCATTTAGCTTTTTGGCAAAACTACGTGCACGGCCAACACCCCCAACATCAGGAGAGACAACCACCAGATCTTCAGTAGAAATATTTTTACTAACCAAATAGTCGAGAATCACAGGCTACGGAGATAAAATGAGTTACATACCAAACTCACCATGAAAAGATTAACGTGATCTTTCAAAACATTCGACACAAAATAATAAAAACAAGAACTAAACATAATTAATAATATGTTTAGACAACTTCTTAGTCTGTTTTTTTTACCATGTTGTGCCAAGTTTACCTAAAACAACTTATATAGTTCTCACTGCCCAGGTGAACTGGCGATTACTATATATCAACCAATGATTATGAAGTATAAATATTTTTAACACATTGGACCAGGTTGCTATACTTTTAACAAAAACAGTTTCTTTTGAAAACTAATCACCAACATGGTGAGATTTCACTTTATGTATAAAAGGACCAAAATGAGCTAGTGAGATTTCAAATCATGCCGATGTAAACAAAAAATAAAGTGAGATTTCCATACAGTGATCCAAATGATTAAAAATCATTATAAAACCTATTCTTAAAATACTTGCAATAATAAGTATATGGAAAATGTTTAACTGATGAACTACTCTAAATCTTGTCAACATTTGTGAATTTCAGTTTTTAGCTACGAATTCATTTTACAGCAACTACTTGTATGATTATTATGACTTTATAATGATGAGGAATTATGAGAATGCAACTAAATCACGTGTGATGAAAAGTACCTGTCCAAACACATGATCAATACCAATATCGAAGTATCCCAATGCCTGCCCTGAATGAAGATCACAAGCAAGAACACAATCAGCACCTGCCTTCGTTATCAAGTTGGCGACTAGTTTGGCAGCAATTGACTCACGCTTAAGGGTCTATAAAGGAAAAACAATTAAATGTCGACTAAGTTGGAGTACATGTTGGTGTTTTTAATCTTTTGCTCCAAGAGAAAGTATGAGCAGGCAGAAGAAATATTTTGAATCCTGTAAACAGATGACAGCCAAGTGAAGTACATGTTGGTGTTATTAATCTTTTGCTCCAAAGTTTCTTCATATTTTACCAAAAAACATACAAATCTTCAGGTAGATTTTTTATAACTAATCAAGATCATAATGCCATCCGCAAAAAATAAGGATGGCAACATGGGATATCTGCTAGGAAAAGTAAAATTACCAATCTCTCCTTTCCGAATCAGCTTATGGAAGCCCATGTTCGGAACTTCTACTCTAATGACGGAAAAAAAAAACAGTTAAAAAAGACCACCTACCCCACGCCTCTCCTTGGTTTGAAAAATCCCTTGATGCATCATTAACTAGAATGGAAAACCATCAGTTTGACATGATACTTCAAATCATGCCTTTGATATGAGCATATCTGAAAATGTAAAAGCCCTAAAGACCTTATATATCATATCATAGGCTTTGACCTTATCAAGTTTTATGACAGTGTTTGAATCTCGAATATTCTTGTTAATTTGCAAAATCAAATTGAGCTGGCAGAACGTTATGAGTACTCAATCTGTCTTCAATGAAACCCGTATGGAATGATGAGATGATTTGACCCATAATAGGAAAATTTCGTTTCACTATGTTTTTGTAGATAACCGTCAATGCTCTCTCATTACTATACCCAAAACAAAAACTAATTTACATAATTAACCACAAATGCTCACAAAATAAAACATAGCATTGAAACCTAGCGAGTTTCAGTTGTTATTGAAGATTTGGCTGTTATAATGGTAGCATCGAACAATCTCCCCACCACCAACCACTGACCATAATCCAAAATAAGTATATATCAAACGGCGCTTTTAGCCCTGAAAAATATAACAGCATTTAGATGGGGGGAAAATACCTTTCTGTCGGCTCTTGCATATCCAAAATATGGAATCACAGCAGTTATAGTTTTTGCTGAAGCTCTTCTGCATGCATCAATCATGATTCAGAGCTCCATAATGTTCTCATTTGTAGGACGACCGGTTGATTGCACGAGAAACACATCGCAACCTCTAACACTCTCTTGAACTTGTACATACACCTCTCCATCAGCAAAACGCTTAATCTTGATTTTTCCCAACTCCAGACCCATACTAAAAGCAATTTCCTATGTTCATAAAAAAAGTGAGCAGAAAGCATTGTTATATTGATATGTGGTAAACGATAATATATCACTGAGAAAAAAATTATCATAAGAATCAGTACTGGATGGCACTGATTTGGATACACACATATAAAAGCTTATAACTGTTACAAGACTCGGTTTTGTTAACTAAATAACCTCTATGAACTTTCTATGTAAAATATTACGGGCTCTGAATGAAAAGATATAATAGTTTCAAGTAAAATGAAGTAACACATAAGAGTTGAAAACAAATCTGTTTCTATTTCCTTTTATTTGCTGCTTTTAAGATTTCTAATCCCTGCTAATATGGAGGGTTGCATGACATATATTTCCATAAATGAATTGTTGATTATCATTTCCGTGAAAATATAATTTTCTATTCTAATCAAAAGTGAGGATACTGCATAAATAGTTTACAAAATATAACACACGCGCGCGTGCACGCGTGCACAGGCACACGCACAAGCACGCACACGCACACAGACACGCACACGCGCGCGCGCACACACATATATATTGAATACAGCTTCCAAAATATACAGTAAGTGATAAAATATTTATGCATCATTCGTCTATGGTAAATTACAACAATATTACATGCGTAGCAGTATTACCTTGGCAAGTTGAAGATTTGATGTGCCAGAAAAGAGCTGAATCTTTCTTTCAGGGATATGCTGATCAGTATGATGTGTTAGGTTCCCTTGTCTGGTAGGATCAACTACGAATAGACTGGAAGGTTCTTTAATAGATATACTCAGCTTGCTGGTTGTATGTTTTGATCCAGAAACTTTACAGCTCTGGAAACGAGAAATAATTATTAGTTTTTAAAGCAAAAGGTTGTTAAAATAACAGTTGTCATTAGAATATGATGAATTTGTATGCTTCTTCCTTTAGTGGAATTATAACTTATATATTATAACTTATATATTATAATGATGATTTTTTTATGCTTCAGTCGTAGCATCAAAATATACGTTTCGACAATAAATAATCAATGTGTCATACTAGGGATATTTGAAACTAAACAGATTTTTATGCCATACTCTGGGGAGTTGGCGCAACAGTTAGGTCACCCGCATTGTGATCTGCCAGGTTTAAGTCTGGAAACAGCCTCTTCGCTATGCAAGGAAAGGCTGCGTACATTATCGACTTCCACAGAGCCCGCTATCGTGCGGAAGCCTCATGCAATGGGTTCCACTCTGGGGAGATAATGGATGCTTATGCGACATGTGCTAGAACAAAGGGATCGGAGCAAGATTTTTACTTGGAGCAGCAAAATACCTGTCCATTTTACTAAAGTTCATAGGTTTAAATGCACAATGGCTTCTTCTTTCATTGGCACATTTTCTTTTACGTTGTCCTGAACACTTTTGAACTGCTTTATACATTGTATAGAACTAAGACGAACTGGCATCCAAAAGCGGTCGGTCATTTATGAAGAAATATATTTATGCTCAGAATGGCTATGGAATACAGTTTTATACAGGATAGTGCAATATTGGGTTTTGAGTATTTGCAACAAAAATGGATCGGTGAAGTCATCTTATGTTCCTTAGAGTCCATAATTATGCTATCATGATTCACAAAAAAGGGGGAGAAGAGAAAGGAAACTCCTATTCTTTTCGCCATTCTTTAATATTAGTTATTGCTTGGCCATGGTCATCATGTGGAGATAGTTTGTGTAGGCAACAAGGATGCTCCTTCTCCAGTCACCATCAGTTGTCATTTAAGAGAGAAAACATACTTAGTTGTGAATGGTATATATTAAACCAAAAGTACATTGTTCGGTCTAACGACCATTTCCTTCTTTATTTTTTAACATAAACTTCATTGCTTGTTCAATCGAGGATTGCTTGTAGTCATAGTTATTAACTCTAGATGGTGTAAAAAGGCGCAAAGTCTTCGTGAAGCCACGACACCTAAAATGACACAAGCCTTTTTTATTTACATCGGGTGCAATGAATAATTACATATTTATTACACATCATAATTAATTAAATACGATTACTATAATTTATTTATTTTTCATTGTTTCAAATATCACTTATCTCATCCGAGATCTCGCTATCTCATCTTCGAACTTGAGTGAGACGGGATTTAGTGAAACAAGACAGTGAAATTTGTTTATAGATTATTTGACATTCATCTCGTCCAAGATATTAAGTTCTCAAATGAAATTTGAGTTCGCTCTCAACAAAAGATCTCATACGAAGTCGTATTTTTTTTTTTTACATATTTGTTTTACTCCTTGTATGAGGCTTGCACTAGTGGAGTTTTACTAACCTTGTAATTCTGTTTTTTTACAAGTGAGCAAAAATTAAAGTTTTATTTATTTATTTTTATTAATTTCAAATGAGCAAAATTCATTCAGTTGATATGAAATCAATCATGTTACCACTCTCATTTAAAAAGAAAAATTAATATCATTGTTTTATATAAAATATTTGTTAAAAAGTTTATATTTAGGTAAAATTATTATAAAAATCTATAAAATGTTAATTTTCAACACTTAAGTTACTACCTCGAGATAGTCCCGAATGGTTTTTGAAATCCGAGATGTACACCCGAGATACATCCATCTAACCTGAGATCTCGTCCGATACGAAATATTGTGTGTAAATTTTTTGAGATGAGACGCAACCAAAATCTGAGATATAAAACCTTACATTTTTTACTAAAAAAATAAATTTGCAATAATATACATAATGTAATGAGCATAGAATGTCATGTAATTATGTTAACATCGTTTAGTGTTTAATCATTTGTGTATAAGTTGTTATTTTTTTAATTATACTCAGAAGAACCTGCGTACCGGTTAACTTCTGAGGGAAAATTAAATCGTGCATATCTGCTTCGACTTATGACACTTATAACTCTCATGCTCTATTTGTTGCGAAAAGTGTGCAAGACGGGGTTCGAACCTAGGTATATTATTAGACCTAGAAACTCATTTTCCATTGCATCGCACATGTGGACTGTATAAGTTAAATTTCGAATTAAAAACTTATAGCTATTGCTTAACAATCAATTTCACGTACAAGTCTATAACTGTTTAGATATGTCTTAAGCGAGAAAAATGAAGAGATGATATTTCATTATATTTTGCTTTGTACTGTGTTTTTTGGTAAGTTTATTCTGTTTCGTGTTACTTCAATAAGTTTATATTTCATATTTCACTTGTAATTTTTTGAACAGTTATGTAGTATATTTTAAGCACATCGAACTACAAATCAGAACTTGTGTCAATCTATCAGATCATCATATGAATAAATGTATAATGCATTCAAAGTTCAAACATCATTATTACTTTGTAAATACATGGCTATTGTTACAATAATAACTTGTTTGAAGAATATTATATAAAGGCAATGACCAATGATACAATGATTAGACTCTAGATTGCTGATCTAGAGGACATAGAATCGAAATTTATTGGTATCATTTACCATGGTCAAGAAAATTCACAAAGAAAATTAGTATTTTATGATTAAACAAGAAAGAGAACTTATGGAAAAAGCCATTCTTTAGAACCAAAAACAACATATTTGTAAACACAATTATATGATAAATACTCGTTTTTATGAATTTTTGGATAGTTAAAAAAACAATCTTTAAAAGAAATAGAGAAAGATAAAAAAGATGCGTCATTTTTGCGACGTGCGCCAAGTGCATAACTGTGTCGTGTGCCAAGTGCACCTTCTCGTGTGCATTGCATCATGGGATCAAGAGGTGTAACCACAGTGCCGCATCTTGCCAAGCACCATTGTGTGCCTTCTTCATAACTATGACCAGTAAATATAATATAATAGCATATGTGAGTTGAATTGTCATATGCATGAACAAAAAACATTTTAGTGGCTTCCAAAATTGTCTATGCAACAGAATACTTTTTTAAAATCACATGCCAATGTCTTTATATCAACCTAAACGTTTTTAACTTATTTCCCCTCATATGTGTTGTATCAATTTATTTATTGTATGTTTCTCTTAAATCTGCATATTTCTACCTTAATCCGCACTTCCATGAACTCTGAAATACCACTACTTTCATTCAGTACAGACAATGAAATCTGATAATCTTAGCATTAATTTTCTAATTTATTTCATTTTATTTTCCTAAAGGAAAAAACCATCGATGTTTCTTATCAATTGCTCCTGCTTAGGCCCTTATCTAAGACATCTATATAACACAACTGTCAGCACCTTATTCATATAGGCATCATGTAACAGTTCCCTCAACCAATAGTTTTCAGAAAGGTGAGTGTGGAAGGTTGTGCCCAGGGCTGTATAAGAATGTTTGCTTAACACAGAATAGTTAATAATTTCATCCAGTTTAGTAGTTCCTGAGCTCTAATATCACGTGAAAGATCTTTCAATGAAAAGGGATGTATTTCACTTCTCTACTAATAATGCAAATGTGATACATATTATTTTGAAACTTTTTCACCAAAATCGACATTTACCCTACAAAATCTAACTGTAGTCAAATAATGACTAAACAAAGGGCAGACATGTTTTTCATTTTCCACTTTATTTTGAACTCTTTCTTCAAACAAACAAGAGTAAAAATTGAGATAACTGTTTTAGCAGAAATGGTGAATTTTAAAAATACAATGTCTTTTTAGTAGAAAGTCAAAATAAACCTTTTTACACTGTTAGAACGTAAACATGATTTCTCAATGACGTTTATATCACATGCATAGCATCTTATAAGTCAAAAAAATATTTTAATTATTGACAAAATTATTTCAAGAAAAATACAAATAAATAGCGAATAAATTATAATGCAAATTGAATAAAATAAATTGTATTTCAAATGCATCATTTAAAATATACATTCGCGCAATGTGTATGAAAAGCACTAATGCACAGTAATTAATAGAGTAATACATATTTATCAGTAATTCCCTAATATTACAATCAACAGCCTCAACATCACATAACAAATGTAATATAACAAACTAAAGCAAAACAAAAGAAGAATGAAAAATATATGAATAATCTCACCGTAATGTAGGATAATGGTGCATGATCTCGATCTCTAACTCCCCGTCTGAAAACAAAGTACCGGGTCATGTTTTTAAAGGAGAGAAAACTGTGGAAGCCAGTTTACTTTAAAACTTGAGAGTGATACTTCAAGAAAATAATGATGAGAAAAAAGATCAAGATCCAAAGTAATAAGTTTGGCACTTCCAGAGGACTATAAAAAGGAGTTACCACTGAGTTCACTGAATCTCCATAAGCATTTCAGGTAAGTGCAGATTCACAGAGATAAATATGTATCAAAGATAACATTATTATCTATATGTGTTCCCCATAATATCCAACTGGGAATTTATTTATTAACATTCATGAATGTTGTTAACCAAATTATTGCCCACAATAATGAGAAAAATCAACTTATGTTGACCCCCTAATTAACATATTGGAAAGATAAATGCACTTAATTTGGTGATACAAATTGAAATATTTTGCCACTCATTAAACAATATAATAGAATAGGCCAATACAGTAATTTATATAAATCTATGATAACCATACATACAGATTTATTTGGAATGTTGTTATACACATCACCTTTTCTCTTAGTAAAGTCTAAACCCATCCTTACTACTAATAAAGAAAGTTCGTTGAATTAATTTACTCGGCGTCTTTTTGATATTCCGAAAATGCCCTTACTTTCCGTTTATAAAATATAAACAGTCCGTGTGCGAAGCATGGGCTCATTCTAGTATTAAAAATAAAAATTAATCAATATATACACCATAAAATCCCACATTCATAGGTAATGGATCCTGACTGAAATAAGACACTTCAGTGAAATAAACCCGAGTGGAAAATAAAGAAGTTAAATCTCAAAATCTTAAACCATAAATTAATTTTCATTACCACTTCATCACCCTTTAAATAACTAGGGGAATAATCGTGATTGCAAAGAAGGCTTGCACTCACCCCCAAAATTGGCTTGGTGCTCGCAGTTGGTCTACTCCACCAAGTTAAGGACCAACACAGTATGAATGATTGTTTCTCTTTAATGATAATAAAAGATGCAAAAGTTGATAGGATTGGAGGTGTAGCTCATATGGTAGAGAGCTTGCTTTTGCATGCGATAGACACGGGATTTGACTCCCCACAACTTCACTTTTCAATAACATTTTGTCCAAAAAAATAAATACATTTTGCACGGCTTATTATTTTAACAAATATTGTCTAAACTAACATACTTGCTCCATTTCTGATCAACCAACCGCATAAGCTTTATTTTTCAAATACCTTCTCGACAATATCCATTAAAATTATTAATGTTGATGAACATTGTTGATCTAATTATTTCTCACAATCACCAAATACTTTCTCTACAAAATCTATGAAAATCTATTAACATTGATGAACATTGTTGATCTAATTGTTGAATTTGATGATTCAAATATTCGTTAAAGAGGAAAGAAATTGATTAGTTGATTCAATCAAATCAATTAATTTAGCTGATATATGGAAGGATATTTTGAAGGAAACTAATTAATTAGTCAATCAATTAATTAGTCAATGTATATCTGCTATATGAAGAAATAAATTATTAGGCATGGAGAATAAAGGAAAGATATGGAAACGAAGATTACGCCATCTATTTGTACCAAAATCAAATCACGCAAATTGGAAAGATATCTGTGTAATCGGAAAATTGATTTGCTTAATCTTCAAGCAACCATTCATTATCAAGTCTATATAAATGAAGGGATTTTATCTTCATATGAACAAGCAAGTGTAGTATCCACCATTATTCTTTCCTCTCTTTTTTGTACTCTTTTCTTTAGTGAAATAAAAAGTTGTTGGGTCTCCGTGACGTAGGATATTCATATCTGAACCACGTTAAATCTTCTGTGTCTTTTATTTTTATTTTTATTTTGTGAGACTGCATAATTCTTTTAAGTGTTATTGGTATCTAAATAGGCAATACTAGATCCTGAACAAATAACCGCTTCCGCTCAAATAAATAAAAATTACTACAGTTTGGTATCAGAGCTAGTGTTATTGTTCCTGTTTGAATAATAATGGCTACTTCTAGCAAGTCTGTTGGCAGATCTGGTGTCGATTATGAAGTAACAGGTTTTGACGGAAAAGGAGATTTTGGTACTTGGAAGATGAAGATGGAGGCAGTATTGAAGAAGGAGAAGACTTACAAGGTTGTTTCTGCGCCTGAGAAATTGAAAGGTATTGATGCAGCTGATTTGGAAGAGATGGAAGATGAAGCTCTTACAACAATTCAGTTGAACCTTTCAGATGAAGTTCTTAGAGAATTCTCTCAGAAGAAGACGGCGAAAGAACTATGGGATGCATTATCGGATGCATATCAAGACAAGTCTCTCACTAATCGGATTATTCTTCAGCAACAACTTTATTCGTTCAAGATGAAGCCTGGAGCTGATCTCATGGAGCATGTAGATGCTTTGACGACTTTGATTATGAACCTGAAGGCGGCGGAAGTTGATATTACCGATGATGCTCAAGCTGTGATCCTCTTATGTTCCTTGCCTAAGGAGTATACTGCTTTTGTTAATTCCATGATTTATGACCGCAGTAAAATTAGTCTGTCTGATGTAAAGGCTGGTCTTCATAATGAAGTATTAAGAGGTAGATTGGCAAGCACTAGCTTGTATAGTGATACCGAAGGCTTATCTGTTCAGAGAGGTAGAGGACAAAGCAGGTCGAAGAAAGGTGGAGGACGGAAGTATTCACGGTCTCAGTCTAGGGGGCCTAAGAATTTGACTTGTCATTATTGTAAGAAACCAGGACACTTCATAGCACACTGTCCCAAGCTTGAAGGTAGAAGAAAAGATCCAAAGCAAGCCTCAGCTTCTACAACAGAGAAATCAGATACAGAAAGTGACACCGATGTATTTACAGCTTCTGACTCTTCTGGAAAGAGCAACTTATGGCTGATTGATTCTGGCGCATCCTATCATATGACACCTGATAGGAACTGCTTTTCCACTTACCGTGAAATTGATGGAGGAGAAGTTCTGATGGGTAATGATGCTTCTTACCGTATGGTGGGTGTTGGTAGCGTGATGATTAGGATGTTTGATGGTGTTATTCGTACGATCACTGATGTTAGACATGTACCTGATTTGAGGAGAAGCTTGATTTCTGTTGGGGAGTTAAGTAGACTTGGCTTGAAGATTGTAGTGGAAGGAGAGAAAATAAAGATATCGAAGGTTCCATGATTGTTATGAGAGGTGTGAGGGCAGGAAACCTTTATCTATTAAAGGGTACTACTGTAATTGGTGAATCAGCTTCTGTTACATCTGTTGATTCGGATTCTTCCATATTATGGCACTTACGGATGGGTCACATCGGTGAGCGCAGCATGGATGAGTTGAGAAAACGAGGATTGATTGATGGAGTTCATTAACTTGGTTTTTGTGAAGGGTGTGTTCTTGGAAAGCAGACGAAGATTTCTTTTGGTATAGGAGAGCATAAAGCAAAAGCTGTCTTGGAGTATGTTCATACAGATGTCTGGGGTCACTTCCCTTGTCCGTCTTTAAGTGGAGCCAGATATTTTGTTTCATTTATAGATGATTTCTCTCGTAAAGTATGGGTATACTTTCTTCAGTCAAAGAGTGAAACATTTACTAAGTTTCAGAAGTAGAAATCCATGGTTGAGAAGCAGTCAGGGAAGAAATTGAAAGTTCTCCGTTCAGATAATGGCGGTGAATTTGTATCACAGGAATTCATCGATTATTGTGAGTCTGAAGGCATTAAGAGGCATTACACCACACAAGGCGAACCTCAGTCTAATGGAGTTGCAGAAAGGATGAATCAGACATTATTGGAGAGAACAAGATGCCTTAGACTGACCGCTAAATTAAAGAAGGGATTTTGGGCTGAAGCTTTATCTATGGCGGCTTTCCTCATCAACCGCACACCTTCCACTGCCATAGATATGAAGATCCCTGAAGAAGTATGGAAAGGAGAGTCTGTTAGCTATTCATTTCTCAGAGTGTTTGGTTGTCCAGCTTATGTGCATGAGAGCAAAGGGAAGCTGGAACCTAGAGCTCGCAAGTGTATTTTTCTAGGTTATAGGAGAGGAGTGAAGGGATATAGGTTGTGGTGTCCTATTAGCAAGAAGATCGTTATGAGCAGGCATGTGACTTTTGATGAGAAGGCTATGTTGAAGGTGGAGCATTCCTCATCGGATGACAATGAGAGGACATGTGAAGAATACCAGACACAAAGCAAGTCATCTGTTGATTCTTTCCATATACGTTCAAATGGTGTTTCCGATGACACCGTGGTCGATGAGGATAATATCGATGTTAGTACAGAGGATCAAACTCAAGGTGGAGCTCATTAGAAACCTAGTCCTGTCAGACAAAGAAGAAAGCCTAAGTGGCTTGATGAGTTTGTTGGATTGAGCATCGAAGATATTAATTTCGATGATATGGCAACATATGCTTTGAATGTTGTGCATGATGAGCCATGCGATTATAAAGAAGCTATCGCATCAGTTAACAGTTCCAGTTGGTTAGTTGCTATGGAGGAAGAGATTGAATCATTGCAGAGAAATCATACTTGAGATTTGGTGCCTCTTCCCACTGACAAGAGAGCTATTGGATGCAAGTGGATCTATAGAGTAAAAGACGACGAAAATGGTAATCTCATATACAAGGCAAGGTTAGTCGCAAAGGGGTATGTTCAGAAGAAAATGGTAGAGTATCATATATCTTTGCTCCAGTGGTTAGGCATACTTCTATTCGTATTCTTTTGGCATTGGTTGCTCATTATGATATGAAGTTAGAGCAACTAGATGTCAAACTGCATTCTTGCAGGGTGATCTGGATGAGGAGATTTATTTAAAGCAGTCGAAAGGGTTCATTGATAGTAGCAGGCCAGACTATGTTTGCAAACTCAACAAATCTCTATATGGACTGAAGCAGTCTCCTAGACTATGGTACAAGAGGTTTGATAAGTTTATGCTTTCACAGGGATACTCCAGAAGTTTCAAAGACCAGTGTGTTTATTTCAGAAGATGTGATGGTGATATGATTTATTTGTTGTTATATGTTGATGATATGCTGATTGCATCTAGGAGTACGGTCAGAATTAAGGAGTTGAAATCGGAGCTCAGTAGAGAGTTTGACATGAAGGATTTGGAAAAGGCACAAAGAATATTGGGTATGGAGATAAGCAGGGATAGAAAGCGGAGAGAGTTAAGGCTCACTCAAGCGCAGTACATCGAGAAAGTCCTCGCTCGATTTGGAATGGAGAAAGCTAAACCGGTTGGCACTCATTAGGCTCTCATTTTAAGTTGTCAAAAGACTTATCTGTTGATACACGAAGATTTTGATCAATGACAATGAGCTTCAACAAATAGGAAGAGATATATGCAAAAGCTAGAAGAAGATCGATGAAGAACAAAGTATAAACATTAGTATAATTTTCTATGGGTCTTAGTTTTGATTATTTGTTAAAATCTATCCTCAAGAGATTTGCACGAACATTAAAACACATTCATAAAACTTCATTCACATGTTCACTGTGCATACTTTTATACTTCGGTCGACTGAACAGGCATGGCCAGTCGACTGAAACTGTACACATATACAAATTTACACAGTTCCAGTCGACTGAATTACCTATGCAGTCGACTGAAATTGTTCCTGAAAATTTTTCTTCATATTTTCAGTCGACTGAATCTCCTGCTCAGTCGACTGAATTTAAACCTGCGAATTTTCTCTGAAAAGACACCTTCTTCTTCCCAAGAGTTGCAATCATTCATCAATGGAAATGGAAGCATCTCTTGTTTACAACCTTTGACAACATATGCACCTCTTCTACAAGTATATATACATGATTCTAACACCATTTAATTTACCGAATTCTCTTCCTTTAATCTTACTATTCTCTTGTTCATATTCTCTAGATATTCTCAAAGCAATCACCAATCTATTGCTTGAATCACTGTTTTTGTTTATAACATTCTTTTGATTCATAGCAATTCACATTTCCTAAATCTTCACAAACAAATTGCATATTCTCGAGGATAAGATTATAGGAATATTGTACTACATTAGACTCATTAGTGTTGACAAGAACAAAACAAGTCGAATATTGCATTTAGTAATTGAGTTGAAGTCCTCTTCGGTAGTTGAGACAAGAAATCCCGTTCGGTTGTTCGGGTAAGTTGTAAACCTATTCCTCCGGGTGAAGTGAGGGTATTAGTTAGTGAAATTCCTAAGTGAAGCTTAGGGACTGGACGTAGGACGAGAGGTCCGAACCAGTATAAAATTCTGGTGTCTCCTTGCATTTACCTACTTTATCTACCTAGACTATTTCATTATTCCATATTACACGATCCTACCGCATAGCCTCTTTCATTATCTTCCTCATCGGAAGAAGACAAGAGGTATATGGCTGATATACCTTATTCTAGTGCTATTGGTAGTCTTATGTATGCGATGGTGTGCACAAGACCGGATTTGGCCCATGCAGTGGGTGTTGTGAGTCGATATATGTCTAACTCAGACAAAGAACATTGACAAGCTGTGAAGTTGATTTTTAGATATCTTCGAGGCACTTCTTCGGTGGGCTTGTTATATGGTGGAGTGGATGGTGACATCTTTCTTAGAGGATACTGTGATTCTGATTACGTTGGGAATAGAGATGCTAGGAAGTCAGTGTCGGACTATGTTTTTACACTTGGCATAGGCTCGATTGCATGGAGATCAAAGCTGCAATCTATCGTGACTTTATCGACTACCGAAGCAGAGTTGATATCGATTGTGGAAACAACAAAGGAAGGATTGTACTTACTTCAGTTGTTGGATGATCTTTCAATGGTGCGGCGGACAGTAGAGCTATTTTCAGACAGTCGGAGTACGATTCATCTTGTAGAAAATCAAGCTTATAGTTCAAGGACGAAGCACACTGATGTTAGAGGTTTCTTTTTTATGCTTGAGGAAGAACGAAGCAAGATCAAATTGTTGAAAGTGAGTACTTTGGATAATCCTTCAGATATGACAAAGTCACTTCCTAAGGACAAGTTTGAGCATTGCTCAAACTTGATCAGTTTGATACCTGTTACTTGAGCGCCATGGGGTGCTAGACCCAACAACTTATATGTTGATTACTTGATGATAAGGTGATGAAGAGAGATTTTTATATTTGAATCAAGGTGGAGTGTTGAATTTGATGATTCAAATATTCGTGAAAGAGGAACGAAATTGATTAGTTGATTCAATCAAATCAATTAATTTAGCTGATATATGGAAGGATATTTTGAAGGAAACTAATTAATTACTCAATCAATTAATTAGTCAGAAATAAATAATTAGGCGTGGAGAATAAAGGAAAGACATGGAAACGAAGATTACGCCATCTATTTGTATCAAAATCAAATCACGCAAATTGGAAAGATATCTGTGTAATCGGGAAATTGATTTGCTTAATCTCCAAACAACCCTTCATTATCAAGTCTATATAAATGAAGGAACTTTATCTTCATATGAACAAGCAAGTGTAGTATCCACCATTATTCTTTCCTCTCTCTTTTGTACTCTTTTCTTTAGTGAAATAAAAAGTTGTTGGGTCTTCGTGGACGTAGGATATTCATATCCGAACCACGTTAAATCTTCTGTGTCTTCTATTTCTGTTTTTTTTGTGAGACTGCATAATTCTTTTAAGTGTCATTGGTATCTAAATAGGCAATACTAGATCCTGAACTAATAACCGCTTCCGCTCAAATAAAAAAAAATCACTACACTAATTATTTCTTACAATCACAAGAAAATGAAGCTTATGCCAACCCTCTCGTCGTCCTGTTGGAAAAATAAACATGCTTAATTCGAATGAAACTGATTGTAATATTCCATCATTATTAAACAACATAGTATGCAGTGATTAATGATAACTGTAAGGACTAATTTATTGTTAGTGATATTTAATATCTCAAATTCTAATGAAGCTTTTACCGCATGGATCGGTCAAAGATAAATCTTTATAGCTACCTCTATAGGATTGCCAAAGTAGTCAATTACAAATAGCGCAAGACTTGCGTTATGCGCTATTTTGCATTGTGTGCTATAGCGTGCGTAATTTTGTTCAAAATGTTAGATTTTACATATTATTTTTCATATACACCAAAACATATAAAAATGAAATTTAATTGCTCACTGCTCAACAAAATTAAATGCTAATTCTATTATCAACTACTAATATATTAATAAGAATCAATATTAAGTGCTCAGCTAAATCTTTTTAAACTATTGGACAACTTCACAGGTAGCTAATTCAGAGTCAAATATTATATTTTCACTATTTTGTGATTGTATTCTATGTTCACAGAGTTGATATTATATATTTGCATAGAGTTTGATATTCTATTTTCACTATTCGAGTTCTATATTATATTTGCACAGAGGTTGATGTTCTATTTTCAATACTCGGAGTTCTATATTATATTTGCATAGAGTTTGATACTATATTTTCACATGTAACTACTGGATAGCTTCACTAGTAACTAAATCAAAACATATAAAAAAGAAGTGACATCTATATTCTGCTTTCACTATTTTGTAAACTATCCATGTTAATTTTTTTACGTACTCACTACTATAAAAAATTAAAATTAAGAAATAAAAGAGCATAAAAATTCTACTTAGCAAATAGTTTATATAGCTAGACCTAAATATTGAAGCACATAAGCAGATTAGGAAATAAAAGAAAAAAACAAAATGATTCAAATTGAAGAAAAGGATGAGAAATATACTTTTAGAATTGAAAATTTGTTCAGATAAAAGACTAGTTCCGATTAAGAGAAAAAACAACCAAAAAAATAGATTAGATTAAGCTTCAATTTAAGTTTTAACAGGAAATTGACTTCAGATTAGAGAAGAAATTGAGCGGTTTTTGGCAATATATTGCAAAAGAACGATAAATGAGGAAAAAAATGATAGACCAAAGAAACATAATGTAATACATTCCAATTTTAATCTGTTGGAAGCAATTGAATTGGACTTGGCCCTGCAAAGAAAAAAATAAAAATAGCACGCTATTTTGCGCTATGGAAATTTGTGAACTTTATGAAAATAACACGCTTATTTGCGCTATTGTTGACAGGTGCAATATTGTGCATTAAATAGCACACAGCTAGCGCTATGGACTATTTTGCGTTAAAGTTGCGCTTTGACAACTTTGAGGATTGCCATTACCTAATCGTTAGTTTGCTCTATCCAAGCCAAGGGCCAATGCAACATGAATGACAATTTCAATTTAATATGTAAAAGACATACAAAAATTTGGCAAGAATGGGGTGTAGCTCATATGGTAGAACACTTGCTTTGCATGCGAGAGGCATGGGGTTAGATTCCCTCTATTTAGTGCAGATAATTAATCTTGGTTGCAAAGGTAATTTTGTACTTTTAACATTAGAAATTTATCTTTCATATAATAAACTTTGTCATTTTATTGAATTGAATGTAAATGAAACCTCAACGTGTGCTTTGTTAATAAATGGACACATGTAACACAACGCATATTGTATGTCTTATCATTCTCGTATCAAGCAACCACTAAAGTAGTCAAGGTGAACAGGCGCAAAGTTCGTGCTTTGCCTTTTTTTGTGCACTTTGAGCATCATTTATAATATTTTCTATATAGAACTCTACAATTAAAAACCACGGTTAAAACAAAGTTTTAAGCTTTGAAAAATTTGTGTATACATGCAATTTTCAGAATATCGAAACCAAATCAAAATAAAATTTCATAGACTTTTGAAATCTTTTGCTCGAACCCTGGACTGAGAACAAAATGAGTCGAGGTCGGATATGTTGAAAAGAAATAGGTCCAAAATTTATCTCATACTCTATAATTCATTGAAGCATGGCCCTTCAGGCATTTCACTTCATACCTCTTTTGCATTGTAATTGTGTCTTGTGCATAGACACGTCATATATTATTGAAAGGTACAACAGTTGCACTTGGGGCTTTTTGCCCTTAGGTGTGCACATTGACAACATCGAACAACCAGACAAGCATTATTATCTAACTTTTTTGTAATATCCAATTGAAAATTTGTTAATGTCGATGAACTTAGTTGACCAAGTTATTCCTTACAATCACAAAAAAATAAAAAATAAAAATAAATAACTTATGTCAACCCTTTAATCATTATATTAGAGAGGTGAGTACGCTTAATTTGGTTAAATTGATCGAAATATATCACCACTATTGAATAATAATATAGTAAGCTAATGATACCCACATATTAATGTATTGTATTAGTGATATTTACTTAATAGTGCAAATTCCAATGAAGATTTTACAAACCATTTATAGCTACCTGTACATGATTGACATTACTTAAGCAATTAGTCTAGTTTACTCGAGCTAATGGCAATACTGCATGAATGACAATTTTAATTTAATATGTAAAAGACATACAGAAATTTGACATAAATGGGGGTGTAGCTCATATGGTAGAGCGCTCGCTTTGCATGCGAGAGGCACAGGGTTCGATTCCCTGCACCTCCAAATTTACATACATATACTGCTTGCACTTATGCAGGTTTTAGGTTATTCATCCATTTATTTAACACATGAAACCTTACTATGTGCCCAATTGATAAATGGATACACATTAACACAACCTGTAATGTATGTCTTGTTCTTACAAAAAAGATTTCTCTAATTATCGTGCTTGCTCATATCAATTTTTAGGTTATTCATCCATTTATTTAATACATGAAACCTTACTATGTGCCCAATTGATAAATGGATACACATTAACACAACCTGTAATGTATGTCTTGTTCTTACAAAAAAGATTTCTCTAATTATCGTGCTTGCTCGTATCAAGCAACCGCCAAAGTAGTTAAAGCGAAAAGGCACACGGTATGCACCTGTGCCTTTCCTTTTTGTGTCTTGCTCTTTTTGTGCGCCTTTAACATCATCTTTTGTATTTTTTGCACAAACATCTGCAACTAAAAACTGCTACTAATATTCAAGATTTATTTAACACATGAAACCTTACTATGTGCCCAATTGATAAATGGATACACATTAACACAACCTGTAATGTATGTCTTGTTCTTACAAAAAAGATTTCTCTAATTATCGTGCTTGCTCATATCAATTTTTAGGTTATTCATCCATTTATTTAATACATGAAACCTTACTATGTGCCCAATTGATAAATGGATACACATTAACACAACCTGTAATGTATGTCTTGTTCTTACAAAAAAGATTTCTCTAATTATCGTGCTTGCTCGTATCAAGCAACCGCCAAAGTAGTTAAAGCGAAAAGGCACACGGTATGCACCTGTGCCTTTCCTTTTTGTGTCTTGCTCTTTTTGTGCGCCTTTAACATCATCTTTTGTATTTTTTGCACAAACATCTGCAACTAAAAACTGCTACTAATATTCAAGATTTATGTTTAAAAAAATGCACACACATATTCAACCCAACTCAATATAAGAAGTCACAAAGATGTTCAATTCCTTTTGTTCAAACCCTAGATTAAGACCGAAATAAGTTGGGTTCATGTATGCTAAAGCTAAATATGTAAATTCAGATCGGGTTTTGGGGCCAAAATCCGAATTTTATCTCATATTGTACAATTCATTGGTGCTGCCTCTTTGCGCTTTTCGACTTGTGCGCCTTTTCCGCTTTATTGGAGTCTTGTGCACCATCTGCGCCTTAGAATGCTGAAAGGCACAGTAGCTGCATCTGGAGTTTTATTGTTCCAGGGCGCACATATTGACAGCATTGATTAACCACATAAGCATTATTACTGAAATACATTCTCCAAATATCCAAGTGGAAATTCATTAATGTCAACGAATATTGTTGATCAAATTATTTTTTAGAAACACGAGAAATTCCAATTTTTTGTCGGTCTTCAAACATCGCATTAGTAAATTAAGCACACTTAGTTCGGTGATATTGGCTGAAAATTTTCACCGCCACTATTAAATAATACAGATAATATAGTAGAATAATACAATAATTAATAATAACCATAAAATTAAGTTGTTGTATTAGTGACATTCACTTAATAGTTCAAATCCCAATGAAGCTTTGACAACACAGATCAATCAAAGATAAAGCATGTACAACCATCTCTACAAGAATGGTTTTACCTAAGCACTTAGTCGGTCTAGGGTTGTAATGGTAATGATACATTTACCGCTATCATACCAATATCAAGCAATTGATAACCAATACTAAACTACATCGGTATACCAATGCTATTGGTTTGATAATGGTAAAATTATCATTGTTAATGGTAAACGTACCAGTGATAACAGTAAATTTACTAGTCTACAGATTTTGTTTTACGGTAAATTTACTAGTCTACTGATTTTGTTTTTCACTATTTAATTAACTGCAACTACACCCACTTTTGAATATCGGTTTTTAAGGTGTCTACAATATTATTTATGACGATGTTTCTTTTTTAGTTTTATCATGTTCAAAGTTTACGACTAGCAAAGCTATCATTTCATGTTGTTGTAAATAATTTGTAATGGATCAAGAAAATTTTCTGTATCAATTAAAATAAGTCAAAATGTTGATACAACCATTAATGGAGTTACGATTAGAAACAAAATATTTATTTTATCGTTATTAAAAATTAAATGTGATACGATATTAATGTTTTATGTATAGGAAAAATTTACCGTTACCAATCAACAATTTTTCGATTCGGTATATCCATCATTTTACGAACGACAATGGTAAAATATCAATACTCATTTTTGACTTACCTATAGTATCGATATGGTAACTGTTTTTTCCGTATAGGTAACGTTTAACATTATCTCAACAACCTCAATCTACTATCCAAGCCAAAGACCAATATAGAATGAATCACAACTTCTGAAAGAAGACATACAGCTTTTTGTCAAAAAAGGAACAAAATATCATATGGCTTACTATTCCAAATAAAATTTATATAAATGACCATGTTTGCTCCAGTTCAGATCAAGCAACCATATAGGCTTTATTATCCAAATATCTTTTCTATAATATCCAAATGAAAATTTATTAATTCCGATGAATATTGTTAACTAAATTATTTCCTTCCATCAGTATAAATGTTGCTTATGTCAACCCTTTAATTATCACATTGGAAAGATAAAAACGCTTAATTTGGTGATATGGACTGAAATAATTTATTGATATAAATAGTATGGTAACTAATGAAAATTGTTGCGATTAATTTGTTTTATTTGTGATGGTTACTTAATGGTTCAAATTCAAATGAAGCTTTTACAACATGGATTGATTTAGATAAATCATTCAGAGCTATCTTTGAAGGATTGAAGCAGGTAGTCTGCTCTATCCAAGTCAATGACCAACATAAAATAAATGACAATTTCAGTTTAGTGGGAACAAGACAAACAAAAATATGACATAAATTGGGGTGTAGCTCGTATGGAAGTGCGCACTTTGCATGCGAGAGTAACGGGGTTTGATTCCCCACACCTCCACCTTTTAGAATATACTATCTGCTAGAAAAAATAAACAAAGATTGTATGACTTATTATTCCAAACAAAGTTTATCTAAATTATCATGTTTGGTCCATTTCTGATTAAACTACCACAAAAGCTGTATTATCCACGTGTCTTCTCTACGATATCCAACTTGAAATTTATTAAGTTGATGAACATTGTTCATCGAATCATTTCCTACAACCACAACAAAAGGTAGCTTATGTCAACCCTCATATCTTTATATTGGAAAGATAAATATGTTTGATTTGGTGATATTGATTGAAATGTTTCGCAACTCCTAAATAATATAGTAGAATAATATAGTAATCAGTGATAAGCACGACAATTATCTGTTGTATTAGTGATATTTATAAGCTTATACAGCATGGATCGGTTAAAGATGAACCATTTATATCTATCTCTATAGGATTGGCATCGCTAGCAGTTAGTCTATTCTATCCAATCCAAGAAGCTAGGAATGCACGCAACCCATACTCAACTCGATCCAACCCACCAACCCAACCCACCCCACCTCAATTTGGATTGGATATGGGTTGAAATTTTTAACACATACTACATGCAGATTAGGTGCGATATTTTATTCAGTCTAATCATATTTTAACACAATCCAATCCTACCTAAGAAACTCGTTCACTATCGGTCCAAGTAAGATTTGAGTTGTTATAAACTATATTAAAGTATGTATTTTAGAATAAATACGCTTAAAAGATCATATTCAATGTCAACCCAAGTAAAACTAGATTGATCAAAATCCCATAGGATTGGTTGTGAACTTTTTGAGGAATATTCTAAGAGCATTTTAAATGTATTTTGGAACAACATTCTTAACAAAATATGTAGTGAATCAATTATATATGATGTATTTGTAATAAATTTTAAATGGAATGCGCACTATAGTGAATAAGTTCACTTTAGTGCATTATGACCATTAAAATATGTTATTTTGAATTGAATATTTTAATATTTTATTTTGATTCTTTTTCAGAATTCTCATATATTTTCTTTCAATTATATTTACCAGTACTCATGCATGTGCGATGCATTTGTACATAGAAAAATAATCATCTCATTTTTTTCTTTTTATAAAAGGTTTTGGTTAAAAAAGGGTAAAAATTGGTAGCAACATAATTTTGGTGTATCTAAGCTTTGAACCCAAGATATCTAAAATCACACATTTAGCATGGATATTTTTGTGATTACAAAAGCTTCAAATGAAAGAATTCTCTTTACATACAAATATAACATGACCCAATCCTACTAACGCCGATCCAACTTATACTTCAACACAACTCATACACAACCACGTATGAGGTTGGATCAAGGTTGAAAAAATAGCTGGGCGGACTCTAGACGGTAAGTATGCATTAGAAATTAATCGTTTAGACGGGGATTAATCGAGAATTAATCGGAACCATACATTTTCGGTAATTCATGTGATTTGAATAGAAATTAAATGTTTTATTTAATGTTGGCTGATATAAATTGAAAATATGAGACTTTTGATGCACTTCAAAGTGGCTATGGAGGCAAGACCGTCTAATACTAGCACACTATTGCTTGTACGTGGCACTAAACTTTAAATAATGTCTAACCGGTGTCTAAATACATGTTTAGATTCTTACTTGAGGCAATAAACATTATCTGGGCGGGCCTAGAAAAATCATTGGGCGGTAAGCATCGCCTGACGCCAAGACGGGACCTGGTCGGAGGCCTGGAAATTTTTTTACAACAGTGGGTTGAATACACCAACTAGACTCATACCTATACGAGTCAGATGAAGTATTTGGTTCAACCCGATTCATCTCAACCTTTGTGCGGCCTTACGAGGACTAGTACAAAATCGATCACAATTTCTCTTTGATGGAAGCAAGACATACAAAAGCATAACATGATTGGGGGTGTAGCTCATATGGTAAAGCGCTTGCTTTGCATGCGAGAGGCACGGGGTTCGATTCCCCGCACCTCCATGTCCTTATTATCTTTTTCCCAACAAAGCATATGATATGGTTTAACCCCTACCTTTCTGTTCAATATTTTCCATGTTAACATACTAATTTTGTACAAATTAACATTATCCAATTGGAAATTTATTAATGTTGATGAACATTGTTTGTCGAATCCTTTCCTACAATCACGAAAAAATGTACCTCATGTCAACCCTCTTATCATCATATTGGAAAGATAAATATTTTTTATTTGCTGATACTGGTTGAAATGTTTCACCACTGTTACATAATATAGTAGAATAATATAGTAATTAGTGATAACTACAAGCAGTATCTATTGTATTAGTGATACTTGTATGCTTTTACAGCATGGATTGGTTAAAGATAAATCATTTATATCTCTGAGGGGTTGACATTCCCTAGTAGTTTGTCTACTCTATCCAATCCAAGGACCTTGGGGAGCATACAACTCATATTCGACCCGATTCAATCAACCCACCCACATAAACCTAGCCCAACCTACCCCGGTTTAGATTAGATATGGATTACAATTTTTAACACATACTATATACAGATCGGGTACGATATTGTATTTAATCCACCTCTATTTTAATCCGATCTAATCGTATCTAAGAAACTTGTTCAATATCGGTCCAACTAAGATTAAAGCAGTTATATGCTTAAAAAAACATATCTGACGTCAATCCAAGTAAAATTAGATTGGCCAAAACAAAAGCCCATAGCGTTAAATTGTGAGCTTTTTGAGAAAAATTCTAAGAACATTTTTAATATATTTTGGAACAACATTCTTAACTAAATATGTAGTGAATCAATTCCGATGTATTTGTATCGATGTTTTAATGAAATAGTGAATCGGTTCTCTTTAGTGCGCTACGACCGTTAAAACATGCTATTTTGAGTTGAGTGTTTTGATATTTTATTTCAATTCTTTTTTAAAATTCTCATATATCTATTTTAATTATATGTACCGGTACTTATGCACGTGCGACGAACGTGCACATAGAAAAAGAATCATCTCATTTTTTATTTTCAAAAAGAAACTTTTGGTAAAAAAATTGTGAAATTAGTAGCAAAATAATTTTGAGGCATCTAGGGTTAGAACACGAGACCTTTAAACCATAGTCTAGAGCACTGATTTAGCATAAGTATGTTTGTAATTACAAAAGCTTCAAATGAAGGTATTCATATTATATATAAATAAAAGATAGATATAACCCGACCCGATCCTGCTAATGTCGATTCAACTCATACTTCAACCCAACATAACTCATACATAACCTCAAATGAGGTAAGGTACACTAACTTTAACTCATATTTATACGAGTCGGGTGAAAGTATTTGGTCCAACCCGATCCAACTCAACCTTTGTGCAGCCCTACAAGGACCAGTATAAAATGGATGACAATTTCTCTTTGACGGAAGCAAGACATACAAAAGCATAACATGATTGGGGTGTAGCTCATATGGTAGAGCACTCGCTTTGCACGCGAGATACACGGGGTCGGATTCCCTGCATCTCCTCTTCTCCGTTGCCAAACCATATGATATGGTTTATTCTCCACCTTTATGTTCGATATTTTCCGCGTAAATATACAAATTTTGTAAGGATGAGTAAAATACCATGATTACTCGCTCCGTTTCAAATTTCACTGCATATTTTCCAGATCCAGATGGTACCAAATAAAATTTTCGATTTTAGACAGCTCCATGCTGATCAAATCTTGCTATGAACCTCCTGTGCATCAAACAAGATAACTTAATGTAACGTATGTGGATAAAACTGATATTGTAGTGTAAATATTAAGTAAGATAAATTTATCTACTTAGTAAGATTAAGAACAAATTCAAAATTTTAAATCGTTACCGAAATTCAAGGACGATCAAGCTGATTGAGCTCCGTAGCCATCACGTTTAGCAGTGAAATTGGTTCATACTAAAATCCGGACAAACGATTAAGACGAAGAAAAACCTAAAATTTCGAACTCTTCCTTTTGTGCTTCAATTTGGTGTTGTTTTGAGATATGCTGACTTGTGTTATACCGAAAAACAAATCGTGTAGAAGTGTTTTTGTTGACATCTATCTATGACATTAATTTTAGTTCTTCGATTTGAAATGTGAGTTTGGACACCCGCAGGAGGAAGATGAAAAGTTAGGCTAAATTTGAGCGCTTGCCTGAAATAAGAACGCACGTCCAATGATTAAAACCCCCGTCCATGTTCTCACACGTGCCCAACTCTGGTCCAGCATTTGGCTTCTCTCCTCGTTATAGCAGTTCCGATACCAATATTTAGGTCTCTTAATAAACTTAATTAATTTGTTACCTTACCCCAACACTACACGGTATTTAGCAATATATAAGACATTTATGAATCCATCTAAAGTGTATATTACGGCGTGTTACCATATACATGCGCCTAAACACTACCAACGCTACTTAAACATTAATAAAATTTAATCGTAAAATCTACTTAAAAAACTCATCTTAAGTTTAAAAAATGATTTGAAAATAAATGGTAATCAGACATCAACATATACATAATGAAATCTAAACTCGAACATTATTATTTTCAACCCTACTTATTATTAATGACAAAAAAACAGATAAAAGAACTTTAGGTAGATTTTCTTTAATGAATTTCAGATTAAAAATTAATTAGTTAAGGTATTTAATTCTTTTTAGAATATGAACGTAAACTAATAGTTTTTGTAAACCTGTTAATTTTATAGGGAATGGATTATCATAAATAAATATATTTGACTATATCATATTGTTTTCTCCTACAATTGGTTTCATCGTTTTTTCTTTTCTTTTTTTGTTCAACTAACAACAAAACAAATAATAATTGAATATTTTTTATTGAAGTAGTAAAAAATGTTTTTTAATATGTTACACCATAACAACTAATTTGAGCTGTAAATTACTCCTACTGTGTTAATCTTATTTAGGGTTACATAGTTTAAAAATGAAAATTCTAATTACAATTAAAGTTGATAACAACATAATTATAACAAAATTAGTTGGATTTATATATCCCGGTGAAATATTAAATTAAAAAAAGATCGGCTATGAAGAAATTCTTATTTTGTTTGAAGAAAGACTGAGAGAAGAAGTTTGAGTTATGCTTTTGAAAAAAATAAAAAGATTATAAAAATGTAGGTGTGGTGGGTGAGTGAAGAGGATAAGTGGGTGGGAGGATATGTGGATGAAAGAAGAGTTCAGGTGGGTGCAAATAGTAACACCCATGCGATATGTTTTGAAAATCAGATAACTGTAAGTTACCTTGTATTTTCTGTCAGAAAAGTACAAGGCACCTTGCGTTTTCTGTTTTTCAAAAATAGAGATCAAATTTACATATTCATTTCTACATGGACTTTTCTTATAACAAGATCAAAAACAAAGATATGTGGCTCTTTTCTTGATATTTTATCATCATTCATATTGTAATGATACAAATCATAATCAATGCTTAACAAAAACATTTATCTAGCATTTAAAATGTTAGATAATAGGCAAGCTATAGAGTTGCCAAAGCAATCGTGAGTGTCACTTTTGTTGATGTTTGAAGTTTGGAACCATCGAATTTATTTATTATATTATATATAAAGTTAATATGTGACTATTTGAATTCTTTCTCCACGTTCACTCTCGGCTGTAATGCTCAAATCTATTTGATTTAGATGTAAATTTTGCATTTATGTGATATATTTCTTCTATGTTTATTTTTATGATGAAACATTAACCCTTTTTCCAATCTTACATTAAATGTCCATGTTAGTCATTAATTTTGAAGGAGAAACGTCTTCCTTTTCATTTCTCTCCTCAACTCCTTCATTCTAATGTCTCATTATGCAATGACCCTAATTTTGACTAACATTATTTAGAATATTTAATTATATAAATTAAATGAAATAACGTAGGTAGTTAAGGGATTGAGCTTTGTTAATTTAGAAGGAGTCGTGCCTTAATGAATGTATTAGCAAAAGATAATAAAAATAAGTAGGAGGAATATGGTAAGGGTAAATAGGAATAGAATTTGTTCTTATACCCTAAACCAATCTATCTTTTATTCCTTATTCATTTTAACATTCACAAACAAAACTAAAACCCTAAGCAAACTCATCCGGCCACCATTAGGGGGATTTAAGAAGAAGAAAAGCCAAAATTCAAGTAGAAAGCTTAAGCAAATAAATCTAAGGGCCAATCTCAACATTCTTAACACAAAGCTAAGGCGACTAATCAACTTACATCTCACTTTTGACATTGATTTCGGTTTCAAGTTAGATCTGAATTATCTTTGCAAGTTATGTGCCATGTTGTGTTTGTTTAAATGTGCTTGTTGGTGATTTATATTATTTCATATAGATTCAATGATAATTTTAGATTGGAAAACCTATTACATGACATTCATATGATTTGCGTTTTTGATATATGGTCAAAAACATTATTTTAGAAGTTGGTTTCAACTTTCATAATTTTCCAAGTAATTATGGATTTATTATGGATTTTCTAAAAGAGAAAATAGAGTTGGATTTAAATTGTTTAAGGCAATTAAATAGTGTTTTTGGGTTGGAAATTTATATATGTTATAAAACATATTTAAAGTGAATTATTGTGATTTTTGGGAATTTTCCTAATTAATTTACTATGATTAATAAATTATTTAAGTTAGAGGACTTAAATGTTTTATTTATTTTGTTAAGGGGAAGAGCTTATTTGTTAAATGTTTCCAATTGTTGATTTTGAATTCGGCGGCCTTTTTAGAAAATAACTTTGATAAAGAATTGGAACTAGTCATATTTTGGCAAATTAGGCAAGTTAGGTGAAAAGAAAATACTTTGAAAGGCATAACCAGTTTTGTTTCGAATTACAACTTTACCACTTCCATTGTTAGCCTTCGTCACCATGCCCAGCAGGCCTTTCGCACTTATTCGAAACCAATGCTCATGGTATCAAGCAATTGATATGTAGTGTATTGGAGAAAGACAGAAGGGATCGTGTCGAAAGTATGCTTTCGAAGCGATTGGAGCCATTTACTTACCTTAGTTTATAAAAGATGCTTTCGAAGGGGTTGATTGTAAGCTTTCGAATCAATCGACTTGCCTTTATTTTAAAAAAGGAGCTTTCGACATAGGTGCCGCTTTTGAACTTATTCGATACCTAGTTGCGACATTCATACCTTTCGAACCAGTTACATGCGAAAAGGGGGTGCCACTCCCATACCTTTCAACATGTTTGAAGCTGCTTACTTAAACTTAAGTATACATGCGAAAGTATGCTGCCGTCACCATTGGGCTTTCGAAAGAGTAGCTTTAGAATGTGCTCCCCCTTACACTTTGTATTTTGTTATGTTTTTAAAACTATAGTTTTGAAAGTAATACTTTTATATGGTTTCGAACCTATATTTCCATAAATTCTTTCTTGGATCCAATGCTTTCGAAAGGTTTTTTTTAAGTGTTTCGAAAGGTATGTATTAATGGTTTCGATAGAGGATGTCTAAGATTTTAAGTAATAATTTCGAAAGGGGTTGTTTGAAGCCTTAAGCAACGGTTTCGAAGGGAAGGTTTTAGCTTTATAGCTTAACATTTTATAAGTCAAAAAGGGCTATAACTTATTTTAAAGGGATAGATAACCCAATGGATTCATATTTTCATCAACATTATTTTATGTAAAACATGTATCGTGGCATAAATATTTTGAGTAAGCAAAGGGTATAATTTCCTTGTTTTAAAAAGATATGATTTCAAAGGTAAATCATTTGTAAAGATTGTTTTCAAGGAAATAAAATTCGAATAGGGTGGTCAGCATAGATATTTGCTAAAAGAATGAATCAAATATTAGAATACATATGGGACTGGTGTGGGGTCGCGCCTTATACTTTAACTAGTAGTCTCTCGCTAATATAAGTCCAAAATTCTAATGCTTAAGGCTTTGTCATATGTAAGACTAAAATGATATTACACATAGAAAGGAATACACAAAGTAGAGGTAGGTTATTAGTAAGCCCGCAAAACCATTAGGATCAGTTGATCCTAGGAGAAGTAGGTTAAGAATGGATCAGCTAGCATTGTATCTAACAGAAGTTAGAATATTTATTATGTCTGGTAGGCCTAAGTCAGCTAATGGTTAATAGTTAGCCAGATAAAACTATAATGTTCGGACAAATAGTCCATTGATTCCCTAATTTATATGCATGTATATTATTGCTATTATTATTATAATCAGTTCGATTGTAGGATTTTCATTTGCAAAAGATATGCTTTTTAAAGAATATTCGTGAGGAGAAACCCGTTCCGCTAAGCGGTATGGTCTCACTTAATATCAGTAAACCGAGATGTAATAGAATTATTCACACCAGGCTTTATGTCTGATCCAAAGTTTTTGTTTTCCTCTTAAACTCTTAGGTGCTCAAAATTTGATTTTAGTAGATTGAGAGTTAAGACTGTTCAGGTCTAGAAGGTTGGACGAATAAGCTTCTGAAGACACGCACGAGGCAAAGCTAGCTATGTAGAAGCTATTAAGTATTATTTCCATTGTGATGTATTCATTATGATTTGTCTATCCAGTACTTTGATCGCCAAGTCAAGTCTGTTAAGGAAGTTTGCTGAGTTGGTGCAGGGAGATATGACAATGCTGGATTATGCTATTAGATTTGAGGAGCTATCAAGGTATAGATATGCTACAGTTGATACTATTATCAAAAGGAATAAAAAGTTCATCCGTGGATTGAGACCCGAGCTTGCTAAAGCAACTTTACCATATATTAGGGATCCATGCGATGTAGTTATTGGGATGGTTTGAGGAACAAGGATATGCTCGCTTTCCTTGATGGTAGTAAAGTGGTGGAAACTCAAGGTAGACAGAACCAGAAGAGAAAGTTTTTCCACAAGAAGAGAGCTCAGAAGAGTGGAGCTGGAGGAAAAGAAATTAGAAGTTCTCTTCTATAAGTGTGATAAGAATGGGCATCCGCTGATGAGTGCCGCTCGAGAGATGGAAAGAAGATGATCAGGAAGAAGAATATCAAATGCTTCAACTGTGATCATATTGGACATTATAAGAACCCATTTTAAGGAACCAACCAAGGATAGAAAGGGCAAAGTGTTTGCATTAGAACCAGCTACCTTAAGACCAACAACAGGGGATAAAGAAAAAGCTGTGTTCGGAGATACACTTTTGATTCATGGTATGTCAGTTAGAATTTTATTTGATACTGGTGCATTGCATTCTTTTATATCTCATTGTTTGATAGACGAGCTTAACCTAGAACCCTCATACCTAGTTACTTCCTTAAGGGTTGCAAACTCAATAGGAGGGTATGCGAAACTTGGGATGAGATGTGATCACTTAGAGTTTGAATTGTTAGGTGTTGTATTTTCTTACAGCTTGCATGTATTTGATTTCGTAGGGTTTGGAATTATTTTGGGTATGGATGAGTTAAGTAAGTATGATGCTAGGATATTTAGCCATGATAGGAAAATATCACTTAGACATCCTAGTTGTAGTGATAGGATTATACACTCTGTAGAAAACCCTTGTTTTGATGTTAATGCTTTATTGGGTGTTATGGACTCAGAAGATAAGCTGAATCGAGTTTTTGTTGTTAGAGAATTCGCAGATGTCTTTAAGCCTGTGATAGGACTACCATCGAAAATGAGCCATTGAGTTTTGGATAGATTTGGTACCAGGAGTAGCACCTGTGAGTAGACTGCCAAGTAGAATAACACCTACGGAGATGAAGGAGTTAAAGATGCAGTTGGCGGATTTAGAATGTAAGAATTTTATCAGCCCAAGCAGTTCGTCTTAGAGAGTAGCCGTATTGTTTGCAAAGAAATCGGATAGATCGTCGAGGTTGTGTATCGATTATCGTAAGCTGAATGAGAAGGCGATAAAGAACCGATATCCATTACCGAGAATTGAAGATTTGTTCGATCAGTTGAGTGGTGCCAAAGTATTTTCCCATTTGGATTTGGCAGCAGGGTTCCGTCAGCTTAGAGTAGTAGAGGATAGTATTCCTTTGATGGCGTTTAGGACCAGATATGGATCATACAAATGGTTTGTGATGTCGTTCGGGTTAACTAATGCGCCAGCATTCTTCATGGACTTGATGAACAGAGTCTTTCGAGAATATTTGGACAGATTTGTATTAGTATTCATATTTGACATTGATATACTCTAAGGATGAAAGAGAGCACGAAGTTCATCTTAAAGTGGTGCTTGAGATGATGAAGCAGCATATATAGAAAGCGAAATATTCAATGTCATTTTGGAAGAAGGAATTAAAGTTTCTTGGTCATGTAGTCTCGGAGAAATGGTTGTCAATAGATCTAGCTAAGATCGAGGTAGTGAATAGTTGGAGACCCGAGACAGTGAATGGGATAAAAGAGTTTCCTTGGATTGGCTAGTTATTATCGAAGATTTATTAAGAATTTTTCATGGATAGCCGCACCGATGACCAAGCTAACTCGAAATAATGTGAAGTTTGCCTGGACTAATAGGCGTGAGGAGGCATTCCAGAAATTGAAACATTTACTAACTAATGCGCCTATGCTAGTTGTTCCGGAGGGGAATTAGGACTTGGTGGGGTACACGGATGCATGTGGAACAGGGTTAGGAGTTGTGTTAATGCAAAGAGGTAAAGTGATTGATATGCTTGTCCACAGCTCATGTCACATGAAGTTAGATATCCAATTCATGATTTGGAATTAGCTAAGTAATTTTCGCATTGAAGGTGTGGAGATATTATCTTTTGGAAGAAAGATTTGAGTTGTATACGCATCATACGTCACTAAGATATTTATTCTCTAAGAAGGAGATGAACATGAGATGGGAGAGGTAGTTAGAGTTATTAGCCGATTACGACTTTGGTATTGAGTGCACACTAGGAAAAGGGAATAAGGTTGCAGATGAACTTAGCAAAAAATATCAGAATGCAGTTTTGGCAATGGTAGCTGAGTGAAAAGATTTAGAAGCATTGGCTACATGCGGATTACAATGGAGATCGAAGAGTAGTTCTAGTCAAGAAACTTTAGAAGTTCGACCGGTGATGATCGAAAGGATTGCTTCTAAATAAGGGAAGGATCCATTAGTAGCTTAACGGATTAGAAGGTTAAGGAATGGAACAGAAAGAGATGACTTAAAAGATTTCAGTCTTGACCAGAATAAGTGGTTGAGGAAGAAAGAAAGACTATGTGTTCAAAATGTGGGAAACAATAGAAAGGAAGTTCTTAGAGAATGTCATCGTTCGAAGTTCACTATTCATCTGGGAGGAACTAAGATGTATCAGGATATGAAAAGGAGTTTCTTCTGGGAAGGTATGAAGAGAGATGTCAGCTTATGGCTGAGGCAGTGTTTAAACTGTCAATTGGTAAAAGCTGAACATCGGAAACCGAGTTGGTTACTTCAACCTTTGGATTTTCCAGTCTGGAAATGGGATCCCATCTCAATGAATTTCATAGATGGTTTTCCAAGGTCAAATAAAGGAAATGAGAGTGTATGTGTTATTGTGGACATATTGACTAAGAATGCACACTTTATACCCGTTAAGTCGACCAGGACAGCACCAGATTTAGCTAAGTTATTCATGAGGAGTATAATTAGACTACATGGAATTCCTAGTAGTATAGTAAGTGATAGAGATTCCTTGTTTGCTACCGTATTCTAGAAAAGTCTAAAGAAGACTTTAGGTACCAAGCTCAAGATGGGTACCGCTTACCATTTGCAAACAGTTGTGTAAACAGAGAGAGTTAACAAAGCCTTAGAGTATTTGTTAAGAGCTTGTGAGCTAGATTTCGATGGAACATGGAAAGACCACCTACACTTAATGGAGTTTTCATACAACAATAGTTATCAGACTAGTATAGGGATGGCACCATTTGATGCTTTGTACAGATGCCCGTGCAAATCTCCCATTTGTTGGTTAGAGACTGGGGATATGCTAGTTCTTGGTCCGGATTTAGTTAGAGAAGATGCAAAGAAGATTGAGCTAATTCGGGCTAGGATGAAGGAAGCTAAATCTAGGCAGAAGAGTTATGCTGATAAAAGACGAAAAGATTTAGAGTTCTTAGTTGGAGATCATATTTCCGTCAAGATGTCACCGATGAAAGGTGTAATCGGATTGGAAAATCAAGAAAACTGGACCAAGGTTTGTTGAACCATTTCCTATTGTAGTAGGGATCGAAAAAATCATGTATAGAGTAGAGTTACCGAGTAGTTTGGAAGGAATCCACAATGTTTTCCATATTTCTCATCTAAGGAAGTGCATTCGAGATCCTGAGACTACTATTACACCGTCTGTGTTAGATGATCAAAGTGGAACGGGATATGACTATAGTTAGAAAACCAGTTCGTATAGTTGCCGGATATAAGAAGAGACTAAGGAACAAGAAAGTCAGATTAGTCAAAGTCCAATGGAGTTACGACGAGAGAGACTGTACTTGGAAAACCGAGATATCGTGACTTGTTTCATGGTATGTTTTACCTTTATGTTTGATTATTGTGAGTACCTTATCGTAATTTCAAAGATGAAATTCTTTAAGGAAGGGAGTCTGTAATGACTCTAATTTTGACTAATATTATTTAGAACATTTAATTATATAAATTAAATGAAATAATGTAGATAGTCAAGGGAGGAAGGAGCCATGCTTTAATGGCAAAAGAGAACAAAAATAAGTAAGTATGAGGAATATGGTAAGGGTAAAATAGGAATAGCCTTTGTTCTTATACTTTAAACCCTTCAATCCTTCGTTCCTTATTCATTTTAACATTCATAAATAAAAATAAAACCTTAAGCAAACTCGTTCGGCCACCATTAAGGGGATTCAAGGAGAAGAAAAGCTAGGATTCAAGTAGAAAGCTTAAGCAAATCAATCTAAGGGCAAAATCTCAACCTTCTTAACACAAAGCTAAGGTGAATAATTAACTTACATCTCACTTTTGATATTGATTTCGGTCTCAAATTAGATCTGAATTATTTTTGCAAGTTATATGCCATGTTATGTTTGTTTAAATGGATATATGCATGTTGGTGATTTATATTGTTTCGTATAGATTTTATGATACGTTTGGATTGGAAAACCTATAAGATGACATCTATATGATTTGTGTTTTTGATATATGGCCAAAAACACTATTTTAGAAGTTGTTTTCAAGTTTCATAATTTTTCAAGTAATTATGGATTTTTTAAGAGAGAAAATAGAAACTTTTGGATTTAAATCGTTTAAGGCAATTAAATAATGTTTTTGGGTTGGAAATTTATACGAGTTAGAAAACATATTCAAAGCGAATTATTGTTATTTTTGATAATTTTTCCTAAGTATTTTACTATGATTAATAAATTATTTAAGTTAGAGGACTTAAACGTTTTATTTGTTTTGTTAAGGGGAATGACGTATTTGTTAAATATTTCCAATTGTTAATTTTGAATTCGGCAGCCTTTTTAGAAAATAATTTTGATAAAAAATTGGAAACCGATCATATTTTGACAAATCATGCAAGTTAGGTGAAAAGGAATTACTTTTAAAGGCATAAAACCAGTTTTGTTTTGAATTACAACTTCGCCACTTCCATTATTAGCCTTCATCACCATGCCCAGTAGGCCTTTCCCACTCATTCAAAACCAATGCACATGGTATCAAGCAATTGATACATAATGTATTGGAGAAAGGCGGAAGGGGCCGTGTCAAAGTTATGCTTTCAAAGGGGTTGGAGCCATTTACTTACCTTTGTTTATAAAAGGTGCTCTCGAAGGGGTTAATTATATACTTTTGCATCAATCAACCTGCCTTGGTTTCAAAAAGGAGCTTTCGAAAGAGTTGCCACTTTTGAACCTATTTGATACCTAGCTTTTGTATTCATACCTTTCAAACCTATTAAAGGCCGCTTTTCTTTTAAATTTATACATGCAAAAAGGGGGTGCCACTCCCATACCTTTCGACATGTTTGAAGCCGCTTACTTAAACTTAAGTATACATGCGAAAGGATGTTGCCGTCACCATTGGGCTTTCGAAATAGTAGCTTTAGAATGCGTTCCCTCTTACACTTTGTATTTTTTTATGTTTTTAAAACTATGGTTTCGAAAGTAATATTTTTATATAGTTTTGAAGCTATATTTCCACAAATTCTTGCTTGAACCAAATGCTTTCGAAAGTTTTGTTTTTAGTATTTCGAAAGGTATGTTTTAATGGTTTTGAAAGAGAATGTTCAACGTTTTAAATAATGATTTTGAAAGGGATTGTTCGAGGTCTTAAACAGTGGTTTCGAAGGGAAGGTTTTGGCTTTATAGCCCAATGTTTTCTAAGCTAAAAAGGGCTTTAACTTATTTTAAAAAGATGGATAACCCTATGAATTTAGATTTTCATCAACATTGTTTTATGTAAAGCATGTATCATGGCATAAGTATTTTGAGTAAGCAAAGGGTATAATTTCCTTGTTTTAAAAAGATATGATTTCCAAGGCAAATCATTTTTAAAGATTGTTTTCAAGGAAAAGAAATTTGCACAAGGTGGTCAGCCCAGATATTTGCTAAAAGAATGACTTGGATATTAGAATACCAGAGAGTACTGGTAGGGTCGCACCTTATACTTCAACTAATAGCCACTAGCAAATAGAAGTCCAAAATTCCATTGTGTAGGGCTTTATCATAGGTAAGACTAAAATGTTGTTACACACATAAAGGAATTCATAAAGTAGATGTAGGTTATTGTTAAGCCTGCAAAACCATTAGGATCGGTTGACCTTGGGAGAAGTAGGTTAAGGACAGATCATCTAGTATTGCATCTAACAAGAGTTAGAATATTTATTATGTTTGGTAGGCCCAAGTCAGCCAGTGGTTAATAGTTAGCCAGATAACAATAATGTTTGGACAGATAGTCCATTGATTATCTAATTTATATGCACTAAGTTATATGCATGTATGTTATTGCTATTATTGTTATAATCAGTTTGATTGTAGGATTTTGATTTTCCAAAAATATGCTTTTAAAAGGATATTCGTAAGGGAGACCCATTTCACTAAGTGGCGTTGTCTCACTTAATATTAGTAAGCCGAGATGTAATAGAATTATTCACACCAAGCTTTATGTCTGACTCAAAATTTATGTTTTCCCTTTAAACTCTCGGGTGCTCAAATTTTGATTTAAGTAAATTAAGAGTTGAGGTCTTTTCAGGTTTAGTAGGTTTGACGAATAAGCTTCCGAAGACCTGTTGAAGGCAAAGCTAGCTATGATAAGCTATTTAGTATTATTTCCGTTGTGATGTATTTATGACTGATATGTATATCTAGTACTCTGGTCATCCAAGGGAGCATCTTCATATGCCGCTCTTGGCTTAATTTGTAATAATTATATTTGATCAAAACCTAGGAATCATTTTGGGATTATGTAGTTAAATATGAAATATTAATTTGAGATGTGATCAGAAAGGCTATTTTTGAAATCTATGTTGATTTTATTTCATATTCATGTGGTTCTGATATTATGGATACCGTTAACCTTACGGTATTTTGTCACTGGAAGTTAACACTATATATGACTGTAGCATCTACAGCTCTTAGCTTCGGGCCTCAAAGTAGAGGATGTTACATATTATTCTTTGTTATTATTAAATGTTAATGGCTTTCACCAATATTAGAGTGATTCATATCTTGATTATTGTCTAAAACTCTAGCTTCAATCTTCTCAACTTACAAGTAATATACTTTTTCAACCCCCTTATTTCATTATACAAATGGATTAACGCTTGAGTTGTGTAAGATGGTAAATGACTATTGTTTATTGGTATTGCTTAGTTAGTTTGGTGATTTAGTATTCAATTTTATATTATACTGGATCTTAATTGTGTGAAACGACTTCAATATTTATAATTGTTATTAACCATAATCAACATGAGGAAAATAGACATAGGGAATAAGTTGCAAAAAATATAGTTTCAAGGACTACAAGTTTGTTTTTTAGTCTGAAGGACAACATTTAGCGTGAATAGAAAATGATAGTTGCAACTATCATTCTGTGATTTACACTAAAAGGTGTCCTTCAGCCTAAAATGCAAACTTCTTGTCTCTGAAACTTAATTTTTCTCCAACTTTTTCCCTGAGCCTAAAAACCCCAATCAACATTTTATGTATATTTCGCCATTCCAGATATTACCAAAGTTTGGTGAACTATTTTTGTGCATAGACTTATTTGATCAAAGTCTTAATCTAACTAAAAAGTTGGATGCCCACTGTGAAAATGATCTCGATGATTATCCTACAAAGATGTAATAGAAAATTCTTTATTAGACATTTATAATTTGAACAGATTTCTTTATATCCAAATGTGAGTGTTTGTATAATATATATATATATATGTGTGTGTGTGTGTGTGTGTGTGTGTGTGTGTGTGTGTGAGAGAGAGAGAGAGAATTGTTTGTAATTCAGATTTATTATTTTGTTTTTCATGGCATCAACATGAAATCTATATATCATCATATAATAAAGAGAATATAAGATCATTTGTATTCTCTGTTCTTAATCAATCTCAAGTTCTAGCCATTTTTTGCCATTACACCCTCTAAAAAAATCTTCACGCAATCGCAACTCAAGAGGCAATTTTCTCTTTAACTGCCTTGCAATCAATTTACATTGCCTTCATTAAATTTTACTGTTGAAATGCAATTAATCTGATTCCTTCATCCTTACTTCTATGCTCCGTTTCCTCATAGCCTTGCCATCTTTAATCTCATTATAATTTATAAAATCATAAAACAAAATTAATTTCTCCATGAATAAAAAGGCCTTCTGTTAACCTAAAAAATGAATCAACACCCTGGTTTGAGTGTAAAAGCACCAATACTATTCTTACAGAGCAATAATATAGATAATAGGTATATCAAAGAGAAGTAAAAGAAAGAAGAGAAGAAGATTTTTATAGTGGTTCGACTGTTAATAAAGCCTATGTCCACTTTATAGTTTTTATTATAGACTGGTTGCTGTTACAAGTGGTGTTTTGTTACAAGGCTTTTGATTGTCCTTGGCTAGATTGAATCTCCAAGGTTAGAATCCAATGGAGAATCATTGTTAATTCCTTTGGAGATTGTTGTGAGGGAGATGAAAAGTGAAGAAAGTTTCCAGCCGAGCTTCAACAACCAGTCCGGAGAAGATCTCGTTTATGTTGTAGGTAGGGTGATATTTATAGAGATCGAAGAGCTTCTGGCCAGGCCTATCCGCCAATGGCTTGCAGATGGATGTAGGACGATCAAGTAGAGCTAAGCTTGCAACCCAAGCCAAAAGCATGGATCACCAGCGATCAATAGAGTATGTTCGAAGGCGAGCCAATTCCTTAGCACCTCCCTTTGCTCAGTTCCATTTGAGCCGCTGCGATCCAATGACGATGTATGGATCGCGGGCGATCCATACACTTGGCTTATTTTTAGACTTAGGTGTCTGGGGTTTGTGGCAGTCTGGTGAGAAGGTCCATAACGCATGGATCGCTAGCAATCCATGTACTTAGTGGTTTTTTGAGCTTTGCCTTTTGGATTGCGTCTATTATCTCATGTTGATGCTATGGATCACTGGCGATTCATTGGCCATGGATCACTAACGATCCATGTCCTTAGAGTATTTTTCTTCCTTTTCTTCCAAGTTCTTCTGAATCCTTGTTCTAGTCCTTTCGGTTGACCTTGGACCTATTCTGACTCGATCAAGTTGTCCAGACTTCTGCTGGATTATGATGAATTAAAAACCCGGATAACACCTTCTTCATTGTGATATGCATTAAATTATCATATTTCTATGAGTGAAATCTGTGTGAACCCTCTTCCACCAATCATTATTAACTTTTTCCCTAATTTTCAAAAGAATGTTCTTTCCATCACAATAGGCTTATATTATTGATCTTGAGATTATGGTTTTATTGTAATTTATTTAACACAAATATGATCTGTTGCATTATAAATGTCTGTTTTGATCTCTCCTTAACCGACTTCAATTTATGTAGGTTTATTCGCATTTTATGTGTGCTTTTCCCAAATATGGAGCTAATGATACTTTTTGAGAGATTTTTTTTTTCTGGCAAAGCCTGCGGGGTTGAATGGCCCCTACCATATATTTATATATATAAGCGAACCTTACAATATAAATGGGTTACATGGATTACAAGATAGAAGACAGGAAAATATAAAAAGAAAAACAGAACAACATGGAAGATAAGAAGGACACAACATATCAAGTTAGGACCACCTAACCAAGGTAACTGTATCAAAGGGGTAGGAGGACACAGAGATCGAAGAGTGTATCTCTCTACAAATGCCATAATAAATCTGCATACAATTCCTGTACTTATGGTTGAAAATTTCCTTTCCTTCCATATTTCACTGACCATTATTTTGAGTACTATTAAGATCTCATATGTTGAAGGTTGCTTCCACCTTGCTGCTTTATATATATTCATCCATTCTATTTTACTGTCTCTCACAAGAGAACCATATCCACCTCTTGTCTTTATTTTTGACCATATGAAGTGTGTAAATGAGCAACTAAAGAATAAGTGATGAATATCTTCAACTGCAAGGAACAAAACAAACAAGAGGAAGAGACTAATATTCCTTTCATTGCCAAATTTCCCAGGGTGTGCAGAGCATTCTTGAGTACCTTCCAGGGCATAAAATTTAGCTTTTCATTAGCATTCAAGTTTCATATTCTTTTATACCATGGGAAGTTGTTCAGATGTATATCTCCCGCTATCGTAGTGTAGACAGTATGTGTTGAGTGGTCTTTGAGGTCATCTGTCCATTTCTGAGAGATTTTTTGTTAACCCGATTCTATTTTATTTTCATTACAACACAGTTGACATTAGTTTATATTTTGAAAAAAATAATTGTTTTCTTGCATATCCAAATAGATTACTATTGTTATATATTGTACGTAAATAAATTTAATCTCTATATAAAATTCATTTAAACATGTTATATTTTGAATTTTCTTGAGTGTTGCACTTATATTTGTTCTATAAATGTCTATGTTAAAGTTAAAATTGACTGGATTAACCCTTCCACTTGATGAGTTGTCAGTTATTATCATTGTATACGGATTGTCTCCAATTTATTTTTGGTTTCTTTATATTTTTCATATTAGTTCTCATTTGTCGATAAATAACTCAACAAGATATTAATTAAGGAATTGAGGATCCATCATTAATTAATTCCAAAAAGTACATCTACACCTCCATGCCTTTGAAATTAGGATATTGTTGTTGACACTCCACTTTTGAATACGAGAGGAACAATTTTTACTATAAAAAAATTACTACGAGGGGTACTAATAAAATTTGCCCCCTCATAAAATTACAATCAGATTGACCTAATCGTCCATTATTTTATTTACCATAATTTTTTTAATCTTTCAAAATCATTAATCAAATAATGGAGAATTCAAACTCGCCTCCATATGGAATTGTAAATGAGAAAGAAACAAGAGTGTTTCCTTAAAGCATTCAACATCGTGAAATTAAACCCGTACTTTTTATCATAGTTAAAAAACATACAATAAATTGGATTAAGAAATTACATTTCTATCACCTTCTTCATAAAGTTTGGATCTGATTATGAATCAAGATGACTTTTATTGTTGCCATTATATTCTGATTAGAAAAAGGAAGGAGAAAGAGAGAGTAAATGAAAATGTTTAGGATTTTGACGTTTTAATAAAGGACAAAAGAGGTAAAATATTATTTGATTAATAATATGTATACCCCTAATAAAAATTTAATTTTATAGGGAGTGCTCATAAAATTTGGCCACCTAATATTCAAAACTGGAATGTCAATAACAATACCCTAAAATTATGCTCAAATTCATAATGATGAATATTAGGTAATTTTGCAATCAAATCATTTTTTTAAATCATACATTATGTTTTAATTCTCTTTACTTTTTATTTCTATCATATATATGAATTAATGGTTGTTGTATATGAAGGATCTCCATTTATTATCAGTCTGTTATATAATTTATAATTTCATAATTATAATAAAGTCAGATATTGAACTTCTTATATATATAATAGAATAAATTTTACATGTAGTCACTTCACTTCAAATAATATTGATTTTATTATATATATTATCATTTTGTAGTACATTCTATCTATTCTATTATACATAAAGTTGAATATATGACTTTTCGTTATTTGCTAGCACATTCCTTCTCAAACTATATATTAGATTCTCCTTCGTGTAAGGTCCATTTTTAAAATTCATCCTTTAGTTAATTTATTTGTCTCTTCATACATTAAACTTAGGTATTAATGGTGTCCCCCAAGTTTCCTTTTTGTTATCAACTTCATTAATATATTTATTTTCAATCGAGGCTTCTTTCATTATCCGTCAACTCTTATTCCATAGCTAACAATAACAAATAAACATTTTCTTACCACTCCATTTCTATGTTTAAGTTTAATAACTATTCAATATTACCATATTTGTTTTTTTCCTAATTCAATATTTTAATGTTTTTTATTTTGTCAAACAAAAATAAAGTAATATGTGTTATTTTCGATGTAATGAGATAAAGGATCTTCAGGAAGTCAATTGTTCATCTTTTCCATTTTTATCATCATAAAAATTGATCTCTCTACTAATTGATTTGGGATTTAGATTATTTTTCTAGTTATAACTTTTCACTATTAGGTATGATGGCTTAATATATCATACTGAAGTAGCAATAATGAAAATAAATGTGCAAGTGAATAATATGAGGACCTCAATTATATATTTATTGGAGATTTTAGTTATTATCGAACAATTTTACCTTTTCTGTCTAAATACCTATTTAGTTAACCTTATATCATAATTTGTACAATAGTTTCCAATCGATGAAAGAATTAAAACCCCTTCGTTTACATTCAATAATCTTCTTATACCTCTTATCATTAAATTTAAACACAAATAACATAATGAAGATAATTATTTTGTAATTCGTCAATATATAACAAATAGTTGCTCTTTATAAATTGTTGGATAGAGAAGTTGAGTTTGTAGTAAATTATATTTTGGAAGTTATGTTGATGATCGGACTTGTTGAATTGTAACATGGTCTTCACATTACTCTTATATAGACTCTAATAGACAAATAATTGAAAGGCCATTTGTTGTTGAAAGGTAATTTTCATTTCATGAACTCCTTATTATATTAGACATTCCCGTTTAGGAGCTTGTGCGTATATACAACATGTATCATTTTCAACCCATGACTTGCTTTCTTTCGTTTCGTAATTCTTAATCATTTCCTTTCTTAATAAAAACAATAAAGTTAGTAGTTTAGCTCTTAATTTTATACTTATATTAACCTTGGGTTTATGCTTCCTTATATCAACACTACTATTTACTCAACAATGATTAGAAGCATGTAATAATTACATTATTGTGGATCTTAACGAGAATCGTGTAGTTCATTTTAGATTTGTTTGTATTATCAAGAAAAACACACTTATTTTTCAATATTAGTTAAGATCATATAATCTATTTTGCCTTCTAAGTATTGGTTACATGTGATTTATTTATTTTAATCAATAGATTAAGTTATGAGGTTATGATAATATTTACTATGCATATTAATTTACCATGGAAAATATTAAATTTCATTTTTATTGAGAAATTTAATGGTTGCTTATTTTATGATTTTAAGTCGGTATTTATAAGGATCTCCCTTTCGACCCTTAAATTTCAACACTAGTACATCCATGGTATTCATGTGCCAAGCATTCAATTGTCCAAAAGACATAACGTTAGGGTAAAATAAAAGAAAGAAAAGAACAAGATAGAAGGGAACACAATATCAGTATCTCACAATGGAACGTTAACATATAATCAGGGCAGGACCTTATACCAGTCCCATTTGGTATTCTAATATCTGAGTCATTGTCATTTAGGGATCCCTTCCCATAATTTTCCTTGAAAACATTTCCAAAATGATTTAAAACCATTAAATCAAACTAACACAAGGAAAATACACAATCTTTATGCTTTACTGGAAATTACATTGCCATGTTATACACATATACACACACACTTTACCCAAAACCTTTGTTAATGAAAACATTCAAACATTTGAAAGTACCCCTTTCGATTCCATTGAAAGTATCCCCTCTCTAACCCTTTGAAATCATCTCTTTCGAAACCAAGTAAAACCTTTTATTTACCTAGGCCAAGAGGCCAAAACCTTTCATTTCAAAACCTTACTTCATTCCTATCGTAACCATTGAAAATCTTCCATTCGAAAGCATTAGAACCTTAGACATCCTATCTTAAAACATTGCCTTATAAAATCTTAAAAAACCCTTCCATTTCAACCCTTTCGAAACCATTTAGAAAATAGGACCTTTCGACCTTGTCGAAAGCACCTTTCGACCTTATCGAAACCATCGAAAGCTTTGCTTTCGACCCCTTCGAAGCTTGGCTTTCGACCCCTTCGAAACCATTCATAAAATAGTGCCTTTTGAAAGCATGAAACCTTTAAAACATAAACCTTTCGAAAGCTCTTTGGGTTCATTTTAATAACTATGAAAAATCCTCTTTTAAATCATTTCAACCTCTACGAAAGCCACCTTCCGACCTTGTCGAAAGCTTTGCTTTCGACCCCTTCGAAAGCTTAAAACATATCTTTTAAAACAATATGCTCCAACCTTTTTAATACTTTAAAACATCTCTTTTGAAATCTTGGGCTATACTTCAATTAGAATAAAAAGGGCAAATAATCTAAGTCGAAAGCTTCCTTTCGAAAGCATGGGAGAAGCGGTTGGTTTTTTAAAAGACTAGTATAACTTTCGACCTTGTCGAAAGCGTGACTTCAAAAGGTTGAAAGGCGATAGCTAGGGATTTCAACCCCTTCGAAAGCTTGTTTACTTTTCAACCATGTCGAAAGCTTTAAACCTTTGTTTTAAATATTTGACCGGGTCGAAAGCAACTAAGTTGAAAGCTCCTTTTCGAAAGAAAAGCAAGCATTACTTCTGGTTTATAAAACAAACATACTCCAACTCTTTGGCAACTATGGTTTCAATCAAGTACCCTTCGACCTTGTCTAATCCGTTACGTACCAAGTAACTTGATACCATATGCATTGGTTTCGACCTTGTCGAAAGGTCTAGATTGAAAACTTTAATGCGCAAATGGCTGAAACATGTTAAAAGTATGATTTTCTTATTTTTAACTTAAAAGAGAACTTTTCAACTAACATGCCTTTGTTTGTCAAATTATTATTGGTTAATAAATATCTTTTAGAAAAGTGCTGCCAATAATTCCAGAAATAAACAGTGATTTTATTTTATAAAATGCATCTTCTCCTTAATTAAATATCTAAAACATTTAAGTCCCACACCTTAAATAATTTTATATGTTCATCAAAATACTTAAGAAAAATCTAGAAAAATTCTAGAAAATCTATTTTAATATGCTTTATATGCTTTCTAACAAATTAAAATTTCAAGCCCAAATAATTATTATTTTTACCATAATTAATTTATAATCCAATAGATCATTTTCTTCATTAGAAAATTAATATAAAATCCACATTAATTCAGAATTTTATGAAAATTGAAACACATATCTAAAATATCATTTTTTACCTACATTTAAATTTTCAAGGCATTTGTATGTTAATTAATAGGGTTTTCATATCAAATATATTATAAAAATAAATATAAACATGTATAATTCACCAACAAGCATATATATAAATTTAATCATCCAAAACATGGCATAAACTTGCAAAATCATTTAGGATATAACTTAAAACCGAAAACCATAAGAAAATGGGATGTAGTAATCATTCACCTTAGCTTTGAGACTAAAAGACGTGAGATTTGATGTTGAATAAGTTGATTAACTTCTTTCTCTTGAATCCTAGATTTATCTTCTTGGGAATGCAAATGGTGGCCAACCTTGATATATATTAGTTTGATAAAATGAAATGAACATGAGTTTCATTTCCTAAGGGTTTACGGTAGAAGTCTCTCCTATTTCCCGTTTTGCCTTTCCTTATTTCCTAACGAATTAGTTCATGTTGTTTCATTTTACTTTCCATTTAACATGGCACAACTGCCCTTAGTTAAATCAAATCTTAACCTATTAGTCTTCGAATTATTTTATTTAATTTAACTAATTAAATATCATAAATAATGCTAAAAAAATATGGGGTGTTATAGACTCCCCTCCTTAAAGAATTTTGTCCTCGAAATTATGGTAAGGTGCACAACAAAAAAATCAAAGGTAAAACATACCATCAAAACAAATAAGGATAAGAGTCTCTAATCTTGGCTCGTGGTTTCTCAAGTACAGTCTCTAGCATCATCGCTCCACTGGACCTTTATTAATTTGACTGTCTCGTTCCTCAGCTTCTTATCATCTCTCTCGACTATCCGAATCGGCTTTCAAACAATGGTCAAATCCGGCTCTACAACTAAATCCACTAACACTGTTGGTGCTATAGTAATATCCGGGTCACAAACACATCTTCTAAGATGAGAAATATGAAAAACATCATGGACTACTGTCAAAGTATTCGGTAACTCCACTCTATAAGCAAGCTTTCCAATCATCTCAACAATACGGAAAGGTCCAACAAATCTAGGTCCTAACTTTCCTGATTTCCTGAATCTAATCACACCTTTCATTGGTGAAACCTTAATAAAAACATAGTCTCCATCAGAGAATTCCAAGTCTTTCCTTCTTTTATCTGCATAACTTTTTCTTCCTAGACTGAGCTTTATTCATTCTAGCTTGGATCAACTCAATCTTCTCTGCGGCTTCTTTCACCAAATCCGGACAAGAACCAATCTATCCCCGATCTCTAACCAACATATGGGAGATTTACATAGCATTCCATACAAAGCTTCAAACGGTGCTACCCTAATACTAATCTGATAACTATTGTTATATGAGAACTCGACTAAATGGAGATAGTCTTCCCATGATCCTCCGAAGTCCAATACATTAGCTCTTAGCAAATCCTCCAAGACTTTGTTAACTCTTTCCGTTTGCCCATCAGTCTGCGAATGGTAAGTGGTACTCATGTTAAGCTTGGTTCCTAAAGCTTCCTGTAGATTCCTCTAGAACTCACTAGTAAATAAAGAATCTCTATCACTGATAATACTACTAGGAATCCAGTACAGTCTAACCACATTGTTCATGAATAACTTTGCCAAAACAGGTGCTGTCCTAGTTGACTTTACCGGAATGAAATGGGCGCTCTTGGTTTATCTATCCACCATAACCCATATACTTTCATTTCCTTTACTAGATCTTGGAAACCCATCAATAAAATCCATAGAGATAGAATCCCACTTCCACATGGGAACATCCAACGGTTGAAGAAATCCACTTGGCTTTCGGTGTTTAGCCTTTGCCTGCTGGCAATTCAAGCACCGCTTAACACATAAATAAATGTCTCATTTCATACCTTCCCAGAAGAAACTTCGCTTCATATCTTGATACATCTTTGTCCCTCCTAGATGGATAGTGAACTTCGAACAATAGCACTCACCCAAAACTTCTTTTTTCATGTCTCCTACCTTCGAAACACACAACCTTTCCTTATTTCTCAACCACCCATTCTGGTCAAGACTAAAGTCTTTTAAGTCATCGCTCTTTGTTCCTTCCCTTAGCCTTCTGATCCGTTCAGCCAAAACTGGATCATCTTTCTGTTTAGAAGCTATCTTCTCAATCAATAACGGTTGAACTTCTAAAAAAGACAACACTGCACTTCCAAATCCACCAACTGCACCTTCAACTCTTTCATCTCTGTAGGTGTCATCCCTCTTGCTGGCATATTCACTAGTTCTGCTCCATGCACCAAATAAACCTAAAACTCAATGGCTTATTTCGGTGGCAGTCCAACCACCAGCTCAAATACTTCGGCAAATTCTCTAACCACAAAGACGCGATGCAACTCATCCTCTATCTCCATACCCAAGAAAGCATTCACCTCACAACTAGGGTTTCCTACGGTGTAAACAATCCAATCACTACAATTTGGGTGTCTAAGTGATATCTTCCTATCATGGCAAAATATACTAGCATTATATTTACTTAACCAGTCCATCCTAAGGATAATCCCAAACCCCACAAAATCAAATACATGCAAACAACAATCAAAAGTATGACCTAGCAAATCATACTCTAAATGTTCACATCTCATCCCAAGTGTCGCATACCACCCAGTCAGATTTGGAAGCCATAAGGAAGTAACTAAATATGATGGTTCTAGGTTAATCTTATCTACCAAACATCGAGAAATAAAAGAATGTGATGCATTAGTATCAAACAGAACGCTAACAAACATACCGTGAATCTGTAGCGAGCCTCCCAGAACAGCTTTCCCTTTCTCCTGCACAACTGGCTTTGTAGTTGCGGACTCCAATGTATACATAGGTCTCTTTCCTTCTCTAGTTAGATCTTTGCATTGGTTCTTATAATGGCCGCTCTGATCACAATTAAAGCATCTGATATTCTTCTTTCCAACTGCTTCTTTCCCTTTCCCTTTTCCAGTCTGACACTCATGAGCCTAATGTCCTTTCTTATCACATTTCTAACAAACCACCTCAGATTTTCCCTTCTTCTATGCTCTTCCCTTCTGAGCATTCTTCTAATGGAAAAACATTTTTCCAGCCTTGTCCCACCGGGACTTCCTTCTCTTTCTTCTTCTCTAAACAACCTAACTCCTCTTCCTGCCTTAGCCTCATTTCTACCACTACGTCATATGGATCCCTTATGTGCGGTCAGGTAGCCCTTGCCAACTCCGGCTTCAAACCTCTAATAAATTTCTCGTTCCTCTTTATCACCGTATCAACTATAGCGTATCCATACCGGGTTAACATATAATATCAGAATGATACTTTTACAAAAAGAACATTCTAATATACATACAAAAATTAAAGAAAAGCTAACCTATCATCAACCTGGACAGTTATAATAACCCGTCCTTACAATTGCTGATAAATATAAACAAAACAATGCAGCGGAAATAAAATCTATGGTACAAAATCATCCAGCTCCTTTCTCCACGAGCCCCAATGATCATCAACGAAACCTGGAAATATACATGGGGCTGACCCAAGCATTATAAGAAAAATATCACCTGGATCAGTCTGATAAACCAGCGTGAGAAAACTCAAGTAATTTGAATTATTTAATGCGTAGAAAAACCTTTTTAAATAAATAAATGCATCTCATCCGATCATGTCGCACATAAACACAGACGGATTTTTACCTTACGATAGCTAAACCATTTTTATTCGAAATTCAAATGATATTATATTATAACAATGTCTAAGGTTTCAAATAAATATGAATCATGGCTGAAATGCTTGCATCTCACATTATAATATAATTGAGTACATGTAAAACAGCCACGGCACGTTCGTATATGGATTTTCCATTGGAGGGTCTTCAGTACCTCGAGGAAAGTCTCCTAGCAAGGGACATGAAGTACCTTTCCTAGTGTCGTATATCTTTAGATAAAATATACCAAATAAAGAAGTCATAGTTGGTTCATGTAGAAAACGTGTCCCAAATATGATCAACTGCCGCTAGCAAAATCGATAAACATACTCTAGATAATATAGTTAATCAGTACCCTCTAAGGTTAGCTAAGCCCCGTTGGCTATGGTCCTGCTATGTTTTTAGCCATTTTTGATGTCGAGGTTATGTCCGACATCTTCGCACGAGTTTTCAACAAACTTGGTCACATAATGAATCCCACATGGATTCCGTCATCTCAATAGAATTCGAAATCACACATGGATTCCATTATTCCACTTCCAAAAGAATAGAATTCGCATCACAGCCTTGAAGTGGTTCTCGATAAGTAAAACACCTACCGATCCCGGTCTCTCCAAGGCCGAGTCATTGAATTTAATCTTATTCAACAATAAAGTGAATGATTGCATAGGGAACTAATTCCCGTATACTTCCCATAGCAAGTAATCATATATGCACTATCATTTCATCATATGCGTGAACAAGTCGTATAAACGGACTTTTAATCCCTTATTTAATTAATTTATCCTTTATTGATTTAAAACATATGCATTTAATAAAACACTTTTTATCAAATGAAACTCCTTTTATAAATCAAAACTTCCTTTATAAATCAATACCCCTTTATTAAATAAAAACTTCACTGATATATATATATATATATATATATATATATAATCTTTTAAAAGATACGTACTTCTATATATATTTGATTATTCATTTATAACTTTTTAATACTTTAAAAGCATTCATATGTTTATTCTGATAGTATAAGTATATTCATAGATCACTAAACAAGGTTACTTGTTTTATAAAGTCAAAGAGGTTAAAACCAATGTTATCTAAGTTAGAGATAAGAATAACCCTAAACATTATCCCTTCAGTGTTAAGCATGGAACGAAAGTTCTATACAACCATAATCAAGAAGGTCGGGTAAAGGAAATCCAAATCTCAAATCATTTTCAAAATTTATCTTCTAGCCTTTTCTATATTTTTATAAAAGATCTTGATACTTGTTATTATCTTTAAAATTATCCTTATTAAAAACTATAATTATGTTTATAACACTTTTCCACTTTAAAATATAATTCAAGGGTTTAAAGAAAAAACAAATGTCACTAGAAACACTATTTACAATAACCCAAAACACTCCACATTTAATCATTATCTTTAAAACTCTTTTTTAAAGTTTAATTTTATTTAAGGGTTAAAGACAAATGTTATTTAAAACAATCATCACAGTAAACCCAAAACCAATAAATTGTATTTAATTACCAAATATTCATTTGTAAATATCTAATTATATGTTCAAGTAAATTAGTAATAAGGGTTAAAAATAAGTGTTGTTTAAACACTGTTTATAATAACGCAAAATCTTTACTTATCCTTATCATAATTCTTTAAACATTTATTTGAAGATCAAGCATATCCATAATTTTATAAATTTAGACAATACAGTTTTAGTTAATTTTTCCAAACCGCTTTTAACTAAAGTGTTAGAACCCAAATCCCCTTTTAATTTTATCGATGGATGTTTAATTTAATACTTAAAACTTGTATATATTTATACATAAATACTTTAAAATACTTACTAATATGTTAAAAATATTTAAACTAATATTTTGACATATATACATTGATTTATTTATAAAGTAAAATATTTAATATTAATAAAGATTTAAAAAGATAATATAATATAAAACTTCAATTTACTATAAATAAAATATTTATCTTATTAACTAAAAGCTATATACACACACTAAAATATAATTTAAAAACTATTATACTATTAAAATTACTTTAAAAACTATTATCTTATTATTTAAAACATTTGTATTAAATATCTCTTAAAAATATTTATTTAAATTCCATAAAACATATTTAATATGAGAACCCTTTTCGTTTGAAATTCGAAAATGACTTTAAAATATTTTTAACTTCAAAACTTCTTAATTTAATTTCTTTATATAAATAATTAGAAAAATTTACTTTAGAAAGATTTGAAAGGGTATATGTAAAGTAAAGTTCAGTTTTACTTTATTAAATCAAATATTTCCGTCACTACTTGTTATCTAATAGTAATAACTTCCCAAGTTATCCATTGATGTCCAACACGCTAAAAGGTGTGCGAATAACCCAATATATATATTTAATATATATATATATATATATATATATATATATATCCTAATTTATCCAATTTAAACGCATGTTATTTTCAAGGATTTCAAAGCACGTTTATAACGACTATATCGCTTTAACCATTCACAATATAATTTCCAACAGATCATATAATACAATATATGAAAAGTAAAATCAGAAAGTGATGAGGAATTGCATTACATACTGCATATAATCATAAAATATAAATCAACCGCTTTGAGGAGGGATCGTATATAAATGATCATCTGCTCATACACAGGAACGTATAATGTCTCATCCGCTCCAAAGGCGGGAATAAATCCAAACCAACTGATAAAACAGTAAATCATCCAAACAAGTAACAACATGTGGCAATGAAAATATCCACACATATATAAAATATAAGTGGGCCAGAGAGGTGAGTTTTACCCATAGAAATTCCATAAATCACCAAAACGCTCCAATTTGAATTAATTAATTTTAACCCAAATTCATACTTGCTCGGAATCCATCCAATCCAACTCCAAATCATAGTATTTGCTTATACGAAAGCAATGCAACTTGTCGCGTTCGTTTTGACCTCATACGAAGAAGTTATAACATTTATAAGCATTTGAATTTGATAATAAGAATTTACTTTATTAATTACAAAATTGACTTTAATTAACTACTGTTTAAACTAGTCACGTGCGCTAATCCTCCCTTTCGTTCGAAACAACCCAGGCAACATATGACTAGCAACTTCGTCTTCGATCCTCGCCATCGTGGTTCACCGGAGCACGCGCGCGAGTTCATTGAGACTTGCCCCCATCTCGAGCTCCCCCATGCCACTAACCACGTCGCTAAACTCTACTCCACTGCCGCGAATTCGACTAAAGAATAAAGACTGTTCATCTCGGTTTCCACTCCTCCATATATCACCATTCTTCGATCGGCCACCACTGATCTACTCCTCACACCTGTGCGCTCCACTTTCATGTTGACACCTTAGCCTGGATCTTCCTCGATTGACGTGGAGAACGATGGTCGTTGGACTTTACGGTTTAGTGTCGGATGAGTTTTTATTTTGCAAAATAATGAAGGGTTTAGGTCCTTTATTGAGAATTTTACAAAGATTTTCATACGTTAAATTTTCGAACTCCAAACGAAGTGTGTCGCCTGACGTTCTATATGTAATACCCTTACTCCGAAAATAATGGAACAAGTATCGAGACCCAATTCCATCGTATATAGAAGTTAATTTTTCAAATCGAATTATATTAATTTAAATTCCTTTAATTAATTTCTATGCAATTCAAACTCACACGACTAAACGATAGACTGATTTCCACGGAATTCATTAACGTATAATAATTCACTATTACGGATTCAATGGTAAAGGTTTTGTTGAAATCCGATATAGTTCTCGGAAGGCTAACTTCACACATTAATTAAAACTAGTTTATTCACTTTTAATTCAAATTTAAAAGTTTACTAGCTTCATTCTTATTCGAATAAAATTTAAACCAACTTTCGAAATCATTTTCGTTCACATTAAATTCAAGATTCAATTATTTAAACCATTTCAATTATTAAATTTAACAATGTAGTTATCAAATACATCGCTATGTTTGAATTTCAAGTTATTTAACTTATATAATTAACTTTTAAATATTTAAAATCAAATAAATATTCCAAATTCGAACGACTGAAATTCTGGGTCGTAACAATATTTTTTTAATGAAAGAGTGATCCTCAATGATATAAGAGCACTCACGTTTATTAATTATATAATAATAATAAAAAACTACCGTTAACCCGCCTTTTGGCAAGGTAGTATACATGCGGATTTAACCTAATAGATTTCACGGTTATCAATGTTGAATACTATGGGTTAGATTCGAATGGATGAATGGATGATCAATCATGGATAATAAACATGATTATGAGGCCAGGATACAACATAGTCAATGGACAAACAACGCAGGATACTTAAATATGGATTTTTGACAAAGGTCGAGTTGCTTCGGGATGTCCATGGGTTTACTTCGGGTTTTCATGAGGTTTGCTTCGAGTCAAGGAAGTGCTTGCTTTGGGCCGGCACTTGGGGAACATCAGGTCGACATGTTCAACAGGGGTCGGCAATTGGATAGTGTTGACAGTCATCCAACTTTGGGTCGGCACTTGCAATGCTTCGGGTCGACATACTGAGTGCAAGGGATCAACATATGGTGGAGGTCGTCACTTGGAGGGATCGACATATAGGGATGGCTTCGGGACGGCACAAACATGGACTTGGGTCGGCATCAGGTAGTACTTCAGGTCGGCATAGCATTAGTATGGGGTCAACATATGGAGATGGCAAGGGATCGACATTGCATCCGGTTGAGGGGTCGACGTATGAAGGTACTTCGGGTCGGCAGGGCCTTCACTCCGAGTCGACAAACAACGTTGGGTCGACATCTATTTAGGGTCGACATTTATGTTTGCTTCAGGACGGCAATAGTGGTTGCTTCAGGTTTGTATATGGGAACGCTTCAAGTGTGCTACAACCTAAATTCGGGTCGGCATTGAGGAGGAGTTGGAATGGATCGGCCTAGGCTAGGGATCGTGCTACTTTGGGTCACTACAGGGATTACTTTGGGTCAACACACTGGCAACGTCGAGTTCGACTTTAGATCAAGATCGGCTGGACGATATAGGCTCGACTATGGTTTTGGTAGGCCTATATAAGCGAGGAGGCCCTATAGCCGGGATTTTGTCTATAAATACAACAGGCGTGGCTTTAGAAAACGAAATTCTCATTCTTGTTCTCTTCATCTTCTTCTACAAAGGCTACTATGTTATTTTTGTTTCAAAAACTCTGGATTGTAATTGTAATCAGATTTCAATATAATTAAAAGTTAATTTCTAGAGTGGACGTAGGCCGGAGTTAACCGAACCACATAAATCTTGTCTTTTTTTGTTGCTTTCATTTTAATTTTGATTGTTCTTTATATTTATACTCTCTACATATATTCTATCTGCGATCTGTGACTGGATATTGGTGCTTTCACTTGCAATTGGGTGTTTGTGACCCATTTTGGCACAAACATTTTGGTGCTTTCACCGAGAAAGCTAGCGCTTAGGGATTTGTAAGCTTGGATTTCGGATTCGAAAGCTTAGAAACTCGGATTTTGGAAGCTATGGCTAGGCAATCAATAAGGAGGCAAAGAGCAGTGACAATATGGAAACGATGATGGATGCTATGTAAGATAGGATGCTAAAGAGACATGAGGAAATCCAAGATCAAAGAGCCATGGAAAATAAGTAAGCAGGATGGTGCTATAGATTTTGGTATGGATCCGAATTTGGATGCGCTTTTGGAAGAGGATAATCTCGGATTCCCTTATGGACTTAGGGCCAGGACGGAAATGATAATCAAAGACCACTTATGGATGATGGAAACTCTTAAAATTGGAATCTAGGACTTGTAGCAGAAATCAGCAGGCTTAGATATGGATTGGATTAACCGGAGGCGAACCCCGACCATAGAGAATGGATCAACACAACTCCTCAAAAAACTGGGGACATGGATTTCAATGGCTTTGCTTGGAAATGGATAATGGTGATGTAACAGGAACAATCATCATCTGTAACGACCCGCTATTTTGGACCATTCAAATCGACAATAAAACCGTACATGTCCGACTTGAATAATTCAAAATACCGAATTGTTAATAAAATTTGGCAAAACTTAAAATATACAGTAAATAAATCAATCATAGATCACTTACACAGAGTAATACAATGCAGCGGAATAGATAAAGAATAGTAGTTCATGAAGCTACTATATACCTCAGAGTTAGAAATAAAATACAACCGAATAGTTCAAATGCCATGAAGTCTCCAATGCAACAGATGGTTTCTCTGAACCAATCAACTGGATGACTGAAGGGATAGATAGCTGGATCTTCAAGCAAAGCTCCAACTTCGAAGATGAGTCTCAAATGCTGTATCTCTCAGTCTGACCCGAGCGTAAAGCAAAACACAAAACACTCGAGTCAGGATTAACATTCTTATATCAATAAATCCAACTCAAGTGAAATATCAACTGAAATACAAATAACTTAAAGGATATTTGGGATAACCATCCTCTAAGGGTCCATGGAACTATCTACAAGGTAGAAATATACACTATAACACCGTGGTCATTTCAGCTTAATTTATACTTCAAAACCAAATATCATTTTTACTTCAAATATCTCTATATTTCCCGAAATAGTATTTATATACATTAAGTAATTTATACAATAAAGTATTTTCAATTCCCTTAACTTAACAAATCGTTTCAACATCAACCCGACCTTCCCATTTAAATTAAATTCAATCTCAATTTATTAATTTAAATTCAACTCAATTCCTAAAATAAACACTTCAATTTATCGATCTCAAATTCGGATCTGTAATCACAAAAATACCCCTTTATATTTCAATATATTTCAAAACTTTAAGTATTCAACGTTTCAACTAAATTTTTATTCAATTTAGTTTTCTAAATAATAAATTCAAATTTGGTTCAACCTAAATTTTCACTTTAATTCAATTTAGTTTCTAAATAACAAATTCAACTATATTGATTTCAAATACATATCCGAATCTCAAAATAAACCATTTAAATTCCAATATAGTTCAAGGCTTTAATATTTAAATGTTCTAAATAACAGTTTCATATAGAAATCGATTTAACCTCATTATTATTTAGTCTTGAAATACTCCCTTATTTGATTCAAAATCATTTAAGTAACCTTAAATTACATTTTACACGATATTTTCTTTAATTTTATTAAACGTGAAATATTCATTAATCACTTAAATCTCATACCTTTAAATTTTCCATTCAATAATTTCAAATAAATTTAATTAAATTATTCCTTATTTAAATACCATTTTTAATAAACCCAATTTATCTCCCAATCTTGTATTCAAATTTTTACAACGGTAAATTCAGAAATATAAATCTTAAATAATACTTAAACATATTATATGGATTAAATCAATCTCAATAATATTATCATTAAATCTATATATAAAATTTCCATTTATATATAATATTTTAAGAACCAATATTTATTAAATCCCATATATTTCTTTTCAAACTGTAGAAATTATTTTCAAAATATTTATATGGACCAATGGTGTCTGTATATATTTCCTATCATATAGTCAAGTGCTACGGATGTTTATCATTTCAATCCATACACTAAATAGATACAGGTAGATAACATCTCAACCCGTAATCCCAAATTTAATTAAATGAAAATCGCTTGGGTCTATCATTTCAACCCATAACGAAATTCTCCTATCCTAAAGTCCGTTCGGGTATGTATCATTTCAACCCATAGTGAATTCTAAACTACAGGGAACTTGCAGAGTGATAACAGATAATACAATAGAATAACAGGCATATATCATCAATAACAGTATAATATAAACAACAGGATATGGTGTCATATCCTGCAGGTGAACAAATTTTCAGATAACAACATATATAGCAATGTAAAATCTAACAACAGCATATTTCAATTGTCGTTTCAATTGAAATCAAATTTTATAAATAAAAGAATGTTAATCGTGAGTGATTGCTCACCTTTCGAGGTTAGATATATTTGACGCAGAAATGAGCTACGAATCCGGAGTAAAGTGAGATGGGCACGAATTCGATGAAAGCAACAGGCACGACGGTGAAAGCTGATAAATGAGAATCGATGAGAACTAATCCTAATCAGTTGATATGAATTGAACTAAATGTATATTTTTTTCTTCTGAAATCAATTTAAAACTATATTTATTTCCAAATTTATACTTTAATCTCATACTTATAAAATAAAACACATACATTTGTATAACTTATAAAATATACAACCCAGAACAATATATATATATATATATATATATGCTATATAACAACAGATCAATCTATACTACATACTTAATATATATTAGTAAACAACTCAATATAACTTATAGTTTACGTTCCAAAATTTAAAACAACTCATGTAATTTATATAGACAAATATATTACTTTATACACGGTCCCCTTTTAACAGCATCTAGCTTCTAAAACCCATGTATATTATAACATATTTAACTCATGAACCTACTTATATATCCACTAATACAGTTTTATATATATCCTGCAAATTAAATTTGAAATCTATAGACATTAAAATAACACAACCTATAGAATACATCACTTAAACAAGTTAAAAATTTACCATATATATTATTAACTAACTTATCAATAAATTGTACACACAAATATATATACAAACAGGTTGTGAACTAGATTACGTATGTTTACCTTTGAAAACACATATACAACGTGTCACTCCTATATAAAATTTATATTATATACACTGCAGACTACAAACATACTCAGACAACATACTTTATGATATATTATATATATGTTTTTGTTATAAAACTAATGTACATATATAAATTAAGTTCTGTATATGCCTATGCGAATAAACAATTATACTTTACCATACTTACTTTGTTAATAAGTATAAAGCCTTATATAAAACTATTGTGAACTGTAACTGTGCACACAAGCTTAATACATATACCCAGACTATATAGCTTACCAGACTATACACGTATACAAAAAAACAAATAAATCAAGGCTATAATAATATATACATTTTAATTTATACTCTGGTACATATATTTGATAAAAAATGAAGTTTTCATAAATTTAGAACATATATACTATATGTAAGTCAGCTCATAACATACATATGCTACTAAGTCATCACAACGAGAGGTGTATATATAACATACCTTAAAAGTGCAACAGACATCAATACACCTTTATAAATCAACGCATACATAAGATAATAAAATAAAATACAAATCAATACACTTACAGATGCTGACTGGAAGGATTTTGGTTGGAAGCAAGGAAAAAGGCTAGGACCGGGAAGGCGACGACGAACAGAGGTGGAAGATGATGGAGTGATTCTGCCTAGGCTGGGCTGCACGCTGTCTTGGAGTTGAATGATTGGGTGAGAGGGAGGGGAGGCGGCGAGCTCATGAAGTAGGGACGGAGGGGAAAAACTGAGGTTGGTCTGAGCAGCGACAAGGTGGAGGTGCGGCAGCGGCCGCTTGTAGTGAGGGTGCTTGCATCGTAAGGGAGAGAGAGAGAAAGGACGATGGTGGGGGAGGTCAATGGCGGCTGTTGGCTTGTGGAGAAGACATGAGAGAAGAAGGGAGAGATGTTGAAAATGAAATAGAAATGGAGAGGTCTTCCAGAAACATAAATAGGACTGAAAAAATATAACAGAGGGTGAAGAAAGTGGAATGGAAGAAAGTAATTAAATGAGTAGTATTAGCCGGCCTTGATTTGAGTTGAATAAAGCTGGCAATGGAATCAAACTAATAAAGAATAATGACTGTAGGAATAGTGACCGCTTTATATTTTTAAACCGTTGAAAAAAAAAAATTAATAGACCACGAATCAAAGTTAAAACGGGTAACGAATACATTGGACCGTTCAAATAATTAATACGCATAAATTTTCATATTTCAAGATTGATGGAAATAAAGGAAGTCATCAATTGAATTTCTGGACTTATAAATGCAGATAAGTGAACGATTATTGGCATGATTGGAATCGTTTTGAAACGATGACTGGTCAACCCTGGTATGAAAATAATGAAATGGTAACGGTTAAACGTTTTGATTTGGTGAATAATTAAAGCAAATTATTATTATGGTCCAGGCTGTACATTTTAAATTTCGAAACGGAAGAAGAAAAAAAATAAAGTCACAATATACGGTACCGTTACACCGAACAGTTTATATTTTTTCCATCGCGTACCGGAGATTAAAATACAGAAATAAATATACCGTTGAGATCTGAATGACGAGTTGATCAAAATGGTACACAGATACCAATGGTACGATTATCCGATCAAAATTCGATAATCGATACCGAAATGCTGCTATTTGGTCAGAAATAAGAAAAATGGATCAATAGAATTCAAAATTTTGAAAAACGAAAGATGACATCTCACTCAGAAGAGGATTTAGAATTTTTCTATGTAAAAATATTCAGGCTTGAAAAATATTTTATTATCAACAATTCTTAACTGTCTTGAATTTAATAGAATTTTACAATAAATAAAGTTTCATAAAATAAATTGAAAATTTACCATTTGCTATATTTAATTATATGTAATCCAAGTATTAAATTTTTATTTCAAAATATTATTATTTAAAATTTCCCAAAAATTCAATTACATACGTTAATAAAACCATTAAAATTTATTAAAATCTTACGGGTCGTTACACTCTTCCCCACTCAAAACTTTTCGTCCCCGAAAAGGAAGGAGGTAGGAGAATTGTACAACCAGAAATAAAAGTAGATTGAAAGTCAAGATTAAACCATTAATTTGAACTATATAAATTTTACTTGAAATTTAAAAACTTCATTTTGTAGTTTAGTTATCTTTAATACTTTAAAACTTTTCAAAACCCATTGGTAAAATTTCCTGCTTCCTTTATAAATAACATTTATATGTTTAAATAACATCCTTATAAATATATGAAAATTATTTAAAAGCAATTTATTAACATCATTATTTATATTTACAAGTTATTCGAAAACATTAAATCCATAATTTAAAAATTTACCAATTTTATCTCAAAATACTTTCAAATATTATTAATAAATCATTTTCTTTAAATTTGTTTTATTTAATTAATCACTTCAAAAATATTTATAACACTAAAATTTTCTATTAAACAAAGTAGTATACAAATAAGCAATATTTAAAAGATTATATTCAAAAAGGAAAGGAAGGTAGATACTGGAAACAGAATATAGGTGAACAACTAAAGCTGAGCAGATAAAGTAGATTCAAGGAATGGTATCGGGCATGAATGATAAATCTAGAACCATAAGAACTTTAAATTTCAAAAACTAATACAGAATTTTCTTGTTGGAAATATTTTTATTATAAAAATACCCTTATAATAAAATACTTTTATATCAAAACAAATTTTCCTTTCGAAAATACTTTTATAACTCGATGTTTCAACAAGTTTATCATCGTTCTTGCAGACTGTGGTCATGCGTTGATCAGGCGCAAAGCTAGAATTTTTCAAGTACTTAGTAGACCTGTTTCAACACCCAGTGAAAGTACTTGGAAAACCTTTAAAAACAGATATGGAAAGTACAATCCAAACAAACAACCAAACCAAAACCTTTGTCCGACCATGGTTCGCAGATACACAATGGTTACGCCTGGGTCCCCCAGGAAACAATCCATATCCGTAAGCTTTCACAGCCCTGCGAGTTACGCCATGATGACTAGTAGAGTGCAGGATACACAATGGTTACGCCTGGATCCCCCAGGAAACAATCCGTACCCCTAGGCAAGACTCAGCCAGGCACTTGCGCTACTATTCGCGACCTACACAGATTGCAGGATACACAATGGTTACGCCTGGATCCCCCAGGAAACAATCCGTACCCCTAGGCAAGACTCAGCCAGGCAATTGCGCTATGCATTCACGAGAGAAAAAAAACCATGGGTTACGCCACGGTGGGAAAACACTCGAGTATTACATCCGGAAAACCGAAAATCAGAGAGAATAATATCGATAGAATGAATCCACGATGTGGCCACAAAGCGGATATCAAGCAGAAGGCACTTTCCATATCTTTACTTCAAAAATATATATCATATAGTACCTTTTCAAATACTTTCAAATATCGTACTTATATAAAGTCCATTATATATAGGATTCCTTTTCAACTCGAATACTTTCCAAATCAATAGTATATCAAATCATACTTATATAGACTTTAATTATAAAAATTCTCTTTCCAAATTGAGCACCTTTCAAATCAATAGATTTCAAATCAACTTCATACTTATACAAATCCATTTTATATAAGTTCGACCACTCCCAAATCAAGTGCTTAATGATATAAGGTTCTCAATTTCAAATATTTAAACATCATATATGATTTCACCAAATTTTCTTCCAGATTAAATATCTAAATTTCAAAGTTCCTAAAATAATAGGTTTAGAAAATTATCCCAGTTTCCAAATTAAAATAATTCAAGTCAAACAAATTCATTTCCAAAATCACTATATAAGTACTGGTTTTTAATTTCAATTAAATTTCAAAACCAAATATTTTCTCAAAATCAATTATACTCAAACGGTTTCCAAATTTATAATTATCCCTTTAAAACTTTTAAACTATCTATTTCTATTTGAAATATTCAATTTACCTTTCTGAAAACTATTATTCAAAACTATATATTTTTTTTTCAAAACATTTCAAACTAAATTTATATTCTTTATCAAACATTTTATACTCTTCGAAATTTCTTAGCTTTGAAAATTTAATCTCAATTTGGAAGTGTTCGAACATTCAAAATAGTTAGGGAAATCAAATTTCCAATTCAAGACTTGAAAATCAACAATAAATAGATAGGATTATACCAAATCAAATCCGAAACTCGAGGACTGAATACCGGTTTCCTTTAAATCATTTTAAATATATATACATATATCTTTCGAATATCGAATTATTCTTCGAAATTTGAGATCAAAATTTGTTTCACAATATCACTCGCATAGCAAAGCTACTAGAGTGGCCTCTCCCCCACTCTGAAACTCGAAAATCAATGTCGATGATGCGTGCACTCATCATCGAAATTATTTCCAGCGACAAAGTGAGTTCTGGACTTCTATTTTCTTAAAACTTCCTTGAAATTTCATTGAAATCACTGGAACTCGTTTGAGTTATTTGAAACACTTCTTATTTAGAAAATACTTTCAAATCGTATTATTATATAATTTCAAAAATCCTAAAACCAATTTCAAAACACCAGAATTCAATTCTCGAATTTCAAATTTAACACTTCAGTTATAAGTCATTTTTATATAAATCAATTTCTCATATTTTTCAAAATTTCAAATCCTTTCAAAACCCTTTTATATAGAATAACATTTCTTATTTGTTTTATATATAGGTATATAATCCTTATCGAAAACAATTTCTTTTTATATATAGAACAAAATCATAGTTATCAAAATAATAATTTCGGTACAAAACAATTTCAAAAATACAACATACTCGATTTTTCAAAGGGTGATTTAAGAATGGATTTCAAAACAAAGGTAGAGATTTAAATTAGAAGACTCTAACCCATAGAATCCTGATTCGAAGATAAACTCGATCGAAGATGATTAAATTATAAAATAGGAGATGGATATACTTCTATAAATCACGGGCGACCATAATCGGGTCAATCGTGCATTTAGCAATATGATGGATGCAGAATTCTAAGGCAAATCGACATTCGATCGCTAGAGATAGAATTTGGAATAACAGGAGATAGTAGCATCTAAACCGAGGATACAAAAATCTTCGGTGAATCGACGCCAATTGTAAAGGAGTTTTCATCCCCCTTTACAAATCATTTAGTGGAGTTATTGGATACTCCAGAATCAAAAGAATATAAATAGAGAGAGACAAGAATGAATTTTGGAACCGAGGGACATTCCAAAATTCAAAGAAAATCGAGTCAGAAAGGAAGAGATTCAACTCGAGCGAAAGTGATTCTGTAAATAAATTTACCATATATGCTAAGTTTTGCCTAGAGCCAAAGCTCTGATACCAACTGTAACGACCCGCTATTTTGGACCATTCAAATCGACAATAAAACCGTACATGTCCGACTTGAATAATTCAAAATACCGAATTGTTAATAAAATTTGGCAAAACTTAAAATATACAGTAAATAAATCAATCATAGATCACTTATGCAGAGTAATACAATGCAGCGGAATAGATAAAGAATAGTAGTTCATGAAGCTACTATATACCTCAGAGTTAGAAATAAAATACAACCGAATAGTTCAAATGCCATGAAGTCTCCAATGCAACAGATGGCTTCTCTGAACCAATCAACTGGATGACTGAAGGGATAGATAGCTGGATCTTCAAGCAAAGCTCCAACTTCGAAGATGAGTCTCAAATGCTGTATCTCTCAGTCTGACCCGAGCGTAAAGCAAAACACAAAACACTCGAGTCAGGATTAACATTCTTATATCAATAAATCCAACTCAAGTGAAATATCAACTGAAATACAAATAACTTAAAGGATGTTTGGGATAACCATCCTCTAAGGGTCCATGGAACTATCTACAAGGTAGAAATATACACTATAACACCGTGGTCATTTCAGCTTAATTTATACTTCAAAACCAAATATCATTTTTACTTCAAATATCTCTATATTTCCCGAAATAGTATTTATATACATTAAATAATTTATACAATAAAGTATTTTCAATTCCCTTAACTTAACAAATCGTTTCAGCATCAACCCGACCTTCCCATTTAAATTAAATTCAATCTCAATTTATTAATTTAAATTCAACTCAATTCCTAAAATAAACACTTCAATTTATCGATCTCAAATTCGGATTTGTAATCACAAAAATACCCCTTTATATTTCAATATATTTCAAAACATTAAGTATTCAACGTTTCAACTAAATTTTTATTCAATTTAGTTTTCTAAATAATAAATTCAAATTTGGTTCAACCTAAATTTTCACTTTAATTCAATTTAGTTTCTAAATAACAAATTCAACTATATTGATTTCAAATACATATCCGAATCTCAAAATAAACCATTTAAATTCTAATATAGTTCAAGGCTTTAATATTTAAATGTTCTAAATAACAGTTTCATATAGAACTCGATTTAACCTCATTATTATTTAGTCTTGAAATACTCCCTTATTTGATTCAAAATCATTTAAGTAACCTTAAATTACATTTTACTCGATATTTTCTTTAATTTTATTAAACGTGAAATATTCATTAATCACTTAAATCTCATACCTTTAAATTTTCCATTCAATAATTTCAAATAAATTTAATTAAATTATTCCTTGTTTAAATACCATTTTTAATAAACCCAATTTATCTCCCAATCTTAATTATTCAAATTTTTACAACGGTAAATTTAGAAATATAAATCTTAAATAATACTTAAACATATTATATGGATTAAATCAATCTCAATAATATTATCATTAAATCTATATATAAAATTTCCATTTATGTATAATATTTTAAGAACCAATATTTATTAAATCCCATATATTACTTTTCAAACTGTAGAAATTATTTTCAAAATATTTATATGGACCAATGGTGTCTGTATATATTTCCTATCATATAGTCAAGTGCTACGGATGTTTATCATTTCAATCCATACACTAAATAGATACGGGTAGATAGCATCTCAACCCGTAATCCCAAATTTAATTAAATGAAAATCGCTTGGGTCTATCATTTCAACCCATAACGAAATTCTCCTATCCTAAAGTCCGTTCGGGTATGTATCATTTCAATCCATAGTGAATTCTAAACTACAGGGAACTTGCAGAGTGATAACAGATAATACAATAGAATAACAGGCATATATCATCAATAACAATATAATATAAACAACAGGATATGGTGTCATATCCTGCAGGTGAACAAATTTTCAGATAACAACATATATAGCAATGTAAAATCTAACAGCAGCATATTTCAATTGCCGTTTCAATTGAAATCAAATTTTATAAATAAAAGAATGTTAATCGTGAGTGATTGCTCACCTTTCGAGGTTAGATATATTTGACGCAGAAATGAGCTACGAATCCGGAGTAAAGTGAGATGGGCACGAATTCGATGAAAGCAACAGGCACGACGGTGAAAGCTGATAAATGAGAATCGATGAGAACTAATCCTAATCAGTTGATATGAATTGAACTAAATGTATATTTTTTCTTCTGAAATCAATTTAAAACTATATTTATTTCCAAATTTATACTTTAATCTCATACTTATAAAATAAAACACATACATTTGTATAACTTATAAAATATACAACCCAGAACAATATATATATATATATGCTATATAACAACAGATCAATCTATACTACATACTTAATATATATTAATAAACAACTCAATATAACTTATAGTTTACGTTCCAAAATTTAAAACAACTCACGTAATTTATATAGACAAATATATTACTTTATACACGGTCCCCTTTTAACAGCATGTAGCTTCTAAAACCCATGTATATTATAACATATTTAACTCATGAACCTACTTATATATCCACTAATACAGTTTTATATATATCCTGCAAATTAAATTTGAAATCTATAGACATTAAAATAACACAACCTATAGAATACATCACTTAAACAAGTTAAAAATTTACCATATATATTATTAACTAACTTATCAATAAATTGTACACACAAATATATATACAAACAGGTTGTGAACTAGATTACGTATGTTTACCTTTGAAAACACATATACAACGTGTCACTCCTATATAAAATTTATATTATATACACTGCAGACTACAAACATACTCAGACAACATAACTTTATGATATATTATATATATGTTTTTGTTATAAAACTAATGTACATATATAAATTAAGTTCTGTATATGCCTATGCGAATAAACAATTATACTTTACCATACTTACTTTGTTAATAAGTATAAAGCCTTATATAAAACTATTGTGAACTGTAACTGTGCACACAAGCTTAATACATATACCCAGACTATATAGCTTACCAGACTATACACGTATACAAAAAAACAAATAAATCAAGGCTATAATAATATATACATTTTAATTTATACTCTGGTACATATATCTGATAAAAAATGAAGTTTTCATAAATTTAGAACATATATACTATATGTAAGTCAGCTCATAACATACATATGCTACTAAGTCATCACAACGAGAGGTGTATATATAACACACCTTAAAAGTGCAACAGACATCAATACACCTTTATAAATCAACGCATACATAAGATAATAAAATAAAATACAAATCAATACACTTACAGATGCTGACTGGAAGGATTTTGGTTGGAAGCAAGGAAAAAGGCTAGGACCGGGAAGGCGACGACGAACAGAGGTGGAAGATGATGGAGTGATTCTGCCTAGGCTGGGCTGCACGCTGTCTTGGAGTTGAATGATTGGGTGAGAGGGAGGGGAGGCGGCGGGCTCATGAAGTAGGGACGGAGGGGAAAAACTGAGGTTGGTCTGAGCAGAGACAAGGTGGAGGTGCGGCAGCGGCCGCTTGTAGTGATGGTGCTTGCATCGTAAGGGAGAGAGAGAGAAAGGACGATGGTGGGGGAGGTCAATGGCGGCTGTTGGCTTGTGAAGAAGACATGAGAGAAGAAGGGAGAGATGTTGAAAATGAAATAGAAATGGAGAGGTCTTCCAGAAACATAAATAGGACTGAAAAAATATAACAGAGGGTGAAGAAAGTGGAATGGACGAAAGTAACTAAATGAGTAGTATTAGCCGGCCTTGATTTGAGTTGAATAAAGCTGGCAATGGAATCAAACTAATAAAGAATAATGACTGTAGGAATAGTGACCGCTTTATATTTTTAAACCGTTGAAAAAAAAAATTTAATAGACCACGAATCAAAGTTAAAACTGGTAACGAATACATTGGACCGTTCAAATAATTAATACGCATAAATTTTCATATTTCAAGATTGATGGAAATAAAGGAAGTCATCAATTGAATTTCTGGACTTATAAATGCAGATAAGTGAACGATTATTGGCATGATTGGAATCGTTTTGAAACGATGACTGGTCATCCCTAGTATGAAAATAATGAAATGGTAACGGTTAAACGTTTTGATTTGGCGAATAATTGAAGCAAATTATTATTATGGTCCAGGCTGTACGTTTTAAATCTCGAAACGGAAGAAGAAAAAAAATAAAGTCACAATATACGGTACCGTTACACCGAACAGTTTATATTTTTTCCGTCGCGTACTGGAGATCAAAATACAGAAATAAATATACCGTTGAGATCTGAATGACGAGATGATCAAAATGGTACACAGATATCAATGGTACGATTATCCGATCAAAAGTCGATAATCGATACCGAAATGCTGCTATTTGGTCAGAAATAAGAAAAACGGATCAATAGAATTCAAAATTTTGAAAAACGAAAGATGACGTCTCACTCAGAAGAGGATTTAGAATTTTTCTATGTAAAAATATTCAGGCTTGAAAAATATTTTATTATCAACAATTCTTAACTGTCTTGAATTTAATAGAATTTTACAATAAATAAAGTTTCATAAAATAAATTGAAAATTTACCATTTGCTATATTTAATTATACGTAATCCAAGTATTAAATTTTTACTTCAAAATATTATTATTTAAAATTTCCCAAAAATTCAATTACATACGTTAATAAAACCATTAAAATTTATTAAAATCTTACGGGTCGTTACATCATCTGCCATAAATCGAAGCTAGCCCGGCTTAAGGGTGCAGGTCGCCATCTCTTGATGGCATGAACTAAATAAATAATAATAATTCCTATATTAAAACGGCAGAGTCACTTATACATGTACAAGATCGCGAACGGTCCTTAGGCATGCTCTGAGCTGGCGATGAACCGCCGTAACAAATGACTCAGAAACTCACTCAAATGTGAAATCTGACATTAATAATACTGAGTCCCATATGGGCACTCACATCTCACCTCGAACGACACCCAACCTCGAACGATCACATCTTTCGTCGAACTACACTCGACCTCGAACGGCCACATCTCGCCTCAAACGGCACCCAACCTCGAACGGTCACATCTCGCCTCGAACGACACCCTTCCTCGAATGGTCACATTTCGCCTCGAACGACACCCGACGTCGAACGGTCACATTTTGCCTCGAACGGCACCCGATCTCGAACGGTCACATTTCGTCTCGGAAGGCACTCGATCTCAAACGATCACATATCTCCTCGAAGGGCACATGGTCCCGAACGATCGTTACTAACAATCAAGCGAGATCATTGATCTTTTCATAGGTCATCGATAGGTACCGAACATCGGGCTTATGGCAATACAAAACACGCGTTCCTATCGTAAGGCTTGTTTTGGGGGGTAAAGTGTTAACCGCCTTTTAGCAAGGCAGTATACAGGCGGATTTAACCTAATACACTTCATGGTTATCAAGGATGGAATACCGTGGGTTTGATTCGAATGGACGATCAATCACGAATAATAAACATGATTATGAAGCCAAGATACATCATAATCGATGGACAAACAGTGCAGGATACTTGAGTATGGATATTTGACAAAGATTGAGTTGCTTCCGGATGTCTATGGGTTTACTTCGAGTTTTCATGAGGTTTGCTTCAAGTCAAGGAAGTGCTTGCTTCGGGTCAGCACTTGGGGAACATTGGGTCGGCATGTTCAAAAGAGGTCGGCAATTGGATAGGGTCGGCATTCACCCAACTTTGGGTCGGCGCTAGTAATTCTTTAGGTCGGCATACCGAGTGCAAGGGATCGACATATGGTGGGGGTCTTCACTTGGAGGGATCGACATATAGGGATGGCTTTGGGTCGGCATAAACAGGGACTCGGGTCGACATCAGGTAGCGCTTTGGGTCGGCATATTGAGATGGCAAGGGATCGAAATTGCATCAGGTTGAGGGGTCGGCATATGAAAGTACTTCCGATCGGCAAGGCCTTCACTCCGGGTCGGCATACAACATTGAGTCGGCATGTATTTAGGGTCGGAATTTGTGTTTGCTTTGGGTTTGCATATGGAAACGCTTTGGGTGTGCTGCAACCTAACTTCGGGTCGGCATTGAGGAGGAGTTAAAATGGATCGGCGTAGGCTAGGGATAATGCTACTTTGGGTCACTACAGAGAATACTTCGGGTTAGCACGCTGGCGACTTCGAGTTCGACTTTGGGTCAGGATAAGCTGGACATATGGGCTCGACTATGGTTTTGGTGGGCCCATGTAAGCGAGCAGGCCCTTTAGCCAGGGTTTTGCCTATAAATACAGCTGGTGTGGTTTTAGAAAAGGGGATTCTCATTCTGTTTCTCTTCATCTTCTTCTATAAAGGCTACTCTGCCATTTTTGTTTCAAAAACTCTGGATTGTAACTGTAATCAGATTTCAATATAATAAAAAGGAAATTTCTGGAGTGGACGTAAGCCGGAGTTAGCCGAACCACTATAAATCTTGTCTTTTTTTATTGCTTTCATTTTAATTTTGATTGTTCTTCATATTTAAACTCTCTACATATATTTTATCTGTGATCTGTGACTGGATATTGGTGCTTTCACTTGCAATTGGGTGTTTGTGACCAATTCTGGCGCAAACAACTACCCACACAAATGGTAGGTGACTAAGTACAAACAAGATGGTAAAGAGATCATCAATGAGATGGTCAAATGGAAATAGCCAAACAATTCATATTATTACTATTAAATACATCATAAAGTACAATATTAAGTGTGGCGCATGAAAAACGGTCTAGAGTGAGAATTCAGTGGGTAGAGTAAGTAGCAGAAGTTGGTCCGAAGCTAAGTGAGTGGTGGAAGAAGTAGACTGATTAAATCAGTATTTTATAGCTTTATCTTAATCTTTAGGTAATTTTTTCACTTATGTGCTCCCAATTTATTATTCACATAATTCATTAAATTCTATAAATTAATGAATCAAATAACACATATCTTTGCATATTCAACTTCTGCCATATTTTTGCATTTGTTTCCTTTTCTCATCTTTATATTTAATTTTTTAATGATTTCTCATCTAAAAAGAAAATGATGAAACCGATTCCAAAAATATTCATTTTTTTAGTTCACATTAAATCAACAAAAAACAACAATTATAAGATATTTATATAATATTTTTGCTTATACTATCTCTTTAATAATGCCCCATGTTTGCATACATTATGAATTGCTAAAAATAAGTCTTAATCTACTATTTTCAAACATATAATTATTGATTCAAAATTTTGAACTTGGCTAAGCAGATTAATCTCGAACTAAACATGATAACAACTATCATCATATAATCATTTCTGCATGACTACCACTATATTTTTTTATATTCTCAAGTTTACAACTGAATTATGATTTTAACTTATATATTACCAATCCTTTTTTTATTTCTTTATGTTTCATGACTATTTATATGCTTTTCGTATCCTCAGTTTTTTCTCAATGATCACATGGTATAAATTATAATATCATTGATGAAATTCTTTGTACGATAGCTATAAAGGATGTATAGTTTTTACAAAATAATTTTTAGAAATAAGTCCAAGATATAAACCTTCCAAAAGTTTATCTTTGAATACTCATGCATTAAGTATTTATTCACAAACGAGGAAAGATATTTTTAGGATTAACGTTATATGGAAGTACATTTTAGATAGTAAAAGAAAATTAGTTAAAAAAAATAAAATCTGTAGAAAAAATTGATGACGCTAAATGGGCATCAAATTCAATTTTTGTTCACTATTCATTCAATATCAGTTTTTATGAGATTCCAATTTTCTTTTCTTTTTGAAGTTCTATTTAGTGTAATATGTTGTTGTTTAATTTTTAGATGGTTTCTGTCTTTATTAACTATATAAATGAGTATTTCAAAGAGTAATAAAATATCATTTATTAAACCTTACTAATTTTGGATTACATCTTAATCATTTCTTCATAAACCATTGTTGTTTCTCAGATAAAGTTGCCTCTATGTGTAATTCATTTAACATCAATATTTTTTCTAATAGTTATTATGAAGTTTGCTACATAGTTTAATTGATATATTATTACCACATTTGACTCTAATTAATGTTTGCTACAATATGTGATTTTAATTTCCTAATAATGGATGTATTTTGATGTTTGATTATTTATATATTTGATTGATTTTAATCGATGGTTGTTATTATGTTTGATGTTAGTTGTTTGATTTTCATTTGAGAAAAAAAATCAATTTCTCTCCTTAATTTATGCTATATATCTAAACTTATGCCTCCTAATTATTAGTTGACTACTGTGTTATTTCTCTCTTAACTTTGATTGTAATGAAAAACAGTTGTATTTCATGTGATATTACGAAAATCCTAACATATCTTCTTTTTTCTTTCATGCACAAAATACTTAATTCACCATTCATAAGGTTAAATTTTATATTATCAAACATTAAAATCTTCCATTCTCTTCTTTTCTTAGTAGATTCGTTTGATAATTATCCTCAAGTTCATCTTCCTAATTTATTTCCTCTTTATTTATCATGTTCACTAGTTTGCTTCATAATTATCTTTATCCAAGTATTGGCAAATTCCTTCCTCAATTATCTTTCATTTGTTTCATAACTTTTCATTATAAGTATGACGATGATGGTGATATATTTTTAATTTGACAAAGCTACCATTGGTTGTATGTTAATATTGTGAATTGTTAAAGAGAAAATTGAGTTAAATTAGGAGAATGCAATATGGGATAAATTATAGAAAAAATGATAAATTTTTTAGGGTAAAAATATGTGCCTATGCTTGCTTTATTATACAAAAGTGTTGTCTGTTTTCGAAAAGCATTCTCTTATTCTTTTTCTCCTCTTTTTGAAAAAAAGCGTCATTGATTCCTCTCTCACGATTCATTTCCAATCACCTCCCACAAAAGGCATTTCTTATCGTTGCTTGCATGTTTATTGCTTCTACAAATTCTACTAACTCCTTCTGAGTTCTTAGCCAATTTTTACTCCCGACCTAAAATCTTAATCTACTTAGATTTTTATTCTTCAAATTTTGGTTTATTATAAATATGCCTGGAGAAAAAAAATGTTAAAAATCCTAAATCATTTTATACGATGCAGGTATGACTATATTTATTTTTAAATATGTATGCCTTTTGTCCTTCTCTTCCTATTAAGTTTTCTATTCAGATATCATATTTACTTTTCATAAAACATTAAGTCAAAATAATGGTTTGATCATGATCTATTAATAACGATAGATAACTGTTTATACATTACATTTATTATTGATTTTCGAATAATATTTGTGAAATCGACTCAAGTTTTTGTCCATTTTTGCATGACCTAAATTTTATTTATTTATTTTCTTGCCCCGAGTAAAACATATTACACCAAAATTATGATGTGTGAGAGATTATGGAATTTAGATTTTATCATCTTTCCCAATATAGATAAGTTGCAAGGAAACCATGTTATTAAATGAATTTTGTGCATAGAAATTTGTGTTTCGATATCAATCGAATTTTGTATATTCCAAAATTTTGTTTTGTGAAATATGCTACAATTAATTAAAACTATCTTCTTGCTTCATAAATATTTACCCATGCATGCAGTATTTAATATTTTAGTCAATGAAAACTTACCATATGTTATAAAATAAAGAAAGCAAAAGCCACTAGAGAGAGAACAATTTTATTCATTCAGAGATTAGTAATCCATTTTCATTACATTAGCACCTTTATATAAAGGCCTAGGCGCTTGGGATAGAACTAATCCCACAATGTGGGACTAAATATAAAATAGTATATAGCATATTCATTATTTATATTTACATATATTTTAACACTCCCCCTTGAATTTGCATCTTCAAAATCTTGAATCCTTTGATAACTTGAATTGTCCCTTTCGTAATGTGTATGATGATTGCCCCCTCTCATTATTATCTTGCTTGCATTTATTCATTCATTCAGTCGATCTAGATATTGTCCATTGCCTCATTAAAACCCTTACTTAGAAAAACCCAATGGGAAAAATCTTAGTGAAGGAAAAAAAAGAGCACAATGACATATCTTATTTTCTCATTTCTTCAAATGAAATTTGATACTTCTAGATCAAACTAATGCCTCATTAAAACCTTATTAAGAAAAACCCAATGGGAAAAATATTAGTGAAGGAAAAAGAGTACAATATAGTATGAGATATTTCAATAATTTACAGAATCAAATAGAGTTTGATATTTCTGGATCAATATAATACTTCATTAAAAACCTTACAAAGGAAAACCCGATGGGAAAAACCTTAGTCAAGGATAAAAATACAATTTAACTTAAACAACATATTTGAGATGTTATTTCTTGAAAATACGTTTGATTCTTCTAGATCAAGACAATGCCTCGTTAAAACCTTAGTAAGAAAAACCCAGTGGGAAAAATCTCAAATAAGGGAAAATAGTACATTGTAACTTATTTTCAAATGTTACTGGGGAGTTGATACTTTTGGATCAAGATAATGCCTCATTAAAACCTTATTAATAAAAACTCAGTGGGAAAAATCTTAGTTAAGGAAAAAGAGTGCATTATAAAATACTTATGGATGCTCCCCCTAATTTAAGGTTTCATCTGAATTCGTATTCGTCTTTCGATAACTTAAATTGGTTACAGATATTTCTGGATCCATAAATATGTATCTCATTAATAATACAATTTATTAATAGTTTCCTTCGATACAATCCAAATTTCCAATCCAAATATGATTTGCATTTTATGCATTTTTTTGCTACCTTTATGAAAAACACATCATGTGTTTTCATTGCTTCAAATCAGTTTTGCATATTGCAACTACATCTTTGATGAATATTAAATTTATGTTACAACAATACTTAAAAGCAGGAAGTAATCTACTCATCTTAAAGTGCGTCAAGATTTTCATTACAACAATACTTAGAAGAGGGTTGTAGTCTACATTCCATGTTCTTTGCATTCTTTATAATCATCATAGTTATTTATATTCTTCAGGAATAATTTTTGCATATCGCAACCAACATTTCAATGTATATTAAAAGTTTTATTACAATGATACTTAAAAATAGGAAGTAATTTACTCATCATGAATTATATCAAGATTTTCATTACAACAATACCCAAAGTAAGTTGTAATCTATGCTTCTTGTTATTCTTTATAACCACAAAAGTTATTTATATTCTTCAGGAATTTTTATACTTTCATCATTTAATATGATTCAAACCATATTTATACCTTCGAGGTATATTAAGCATTTCAAGTACTTTCGCTACTTTGCGGACTACATGTCCATATTTCTCTATTGGTAAAGGATTCATGATGGCCAGTCATGTTTCCCCTAATTCAAGATATTTAATCTTTTTATAAGCATAAGCACTTTATTACTTATAAATTTATCATCGATGATTATTTCTTTGTCAGTTCTAGACATGATTTATTGAGATCTCTTTAATTATCATGTTTTATGTACCTAAACCACTTTTAGGGTAATTTGACAATCATGTCATTAGTCTTTTCAAGAGCACCCTTAAGTGTTTCTTCAAGAACACTCATCACTTTTATTTGACATCTTTATTACTTACTCCAAAATTATCTCAAACTGACTTTTGTACCATATTTCAGATGTGGTTTACACATTTTGATCATTCAGGGATTCAAATCTATATTGGAGAAAGTCTACCAGGGATATTATTGATAATTTATTCACGTTACTTAATATTTTGCATCATTGTATATTTTAACAAATATTTAACACTGAAGATCAAAATGAACTTGTATCGCTTTATCCTCCTCCTCAATGTTGACAAACATTGTCATGTTAAATAATAATCATCTTTGGATTCTCATTTTGATCCATTATCATATTGCTACTAGCAAATACACCATACATATGAAGGATAAGAGGATAATTCTTTTATCAATTGATAAGATGCATTCAAGTGATATTTGTGAGCTTCTGGCTCATGTTTAAATATGAGATTCAATTATGCCCAATTTTCATGAAATATAATCCAGTTGAAATTATACTAAATTTTCTAAAATAAGCTTCTGGCTTTCAATGTTAGAAATAATGCAAAGATATTCTTTGACGTTTTCATTATAGTTTCAATATGGTAGCTATTCATTTATATATCCTCAAAACTCAACGAATTTCTTTTAAGTTTGCTTGAGTATAATGTATTTTGAATTAAGATATATGTACCATTTGGTAATACTATATGGGCTCTTCCGGACCCTTCAATTATATTATCAAATTTGCTATGGTTGAAATTTTTAGCTAAAATATTTTTATATAGTTCAGAGAAAACTTCTGGTTTTTCAAAATCATATGAGTAGTTGCACTATCTAGTAGGCATATATTATCACTCAAATATTGATGGTCCGTATCTTAAGAATTAAAGACAATATAGTTAGTTAACTATTAAAACTTGTAAGCATAAATAAATGCTAGTACTTTCCAAAAATTTAAAATAGACTACTGATTAAAGCCAACATTATCGGTACATTATTTCAATTAGTTATGAAAGGAAAAACATAAAAGCACCAACTTTCAACTGATTTATTGAACTGAAATAGAATAATATCCACATAACAGACTTCAGGCCGCTACTATTGATCAATTCGACCATATTATTTATTATTGCACCTAGATTTTCATCATTAATGAAGTTTCCGTCATCAACTTCGAAGAAATGATCTAACTTCAGGTTAGTATTACTAGATAATCCTTTTACATAATTTTAGTTTAGAAGTAATTCTAAATATAGAGGAATTGTATTTCCTAATAGATTTAAAGACTTGAAATTTCAAGCTCAACCACTCATGTCTAGTGTTTAAAAGTGTGACCATATTTTGGTGGCCATAACGCTCCTTCAGGGAGTTCCATAGGTAAAGATGATCTTTTTCAGTTAAATGTTTTATTTTAAGTTTGTCATAGATATGACACCTTAAAAATATAAGAGCCATTGTTTTATCCTATTGGATTATCATTTTTATGGCATTTTCTAAGCAACGAGATTATAAGTGGATGTCGACATCTAATATCCATGACAAAAAGTTATCTTCTAATAAGTCCAAAGCTTTAAATTCAAGCTTGGATGTGTTTATCATATTACCAACTATAAGTGGAAATAAAAATGCACAAGCATCAAAATATTGTTCATGGGTATATAATCAACGCATTTCATAAAATAAGAAACCATATCTGATAGTAGTTACAGTGAAAGCATAAAAACATTAATGCAAAATAGTAAAAGACAACCAATATAATCTATAAAAGCGACTATAATTTCCTATTTACACCCTTTTGATAGCTTTAGATCCAATCTCATTAATTGCGTTCATTAATTTCTTTGAAAATGCAAAACTATCCTTGAAAATATGGAAAGGCCTTTATATAGATTGATTGGTAGAGAAGGGGTGAATTATAATCAAAGATTGTGTTGACTTTATTATGTCTACTTTCATAATGTAAGCAGATTTAAAAATATGAATAGGTAGTATTAAATACCATTTATTAATTCATAACAACTGGAATAGTGAGAAACACAAATATATACCATGTATGTACATTATGATCCTTGTCAACAATAAGAGATATAAAAGAAGAATAAATGTATGAAGTATTCATACACATCTTTGATGGATCATTCTCTTTAATCAATTAAGTTTATTTATAGAGTTATTAATTGCTACATATTAATATATAAATTAATATATGTGGCTACTTACATATTGTAAGTACAGAGAGAGGAAATTTGTACATCACATAGTCTATGAATAATATCATGAAAAACAAAATAGTTTGACTTGACAACTAAAAAGTATATTATATGAGTTACTGCTATTGATAACAATCAATAAGTATATTCTTGTGACATTACAATAATAGGAAAAAGATTAAGCGTATGAAATTATAAACATTGGAATACCTCTTTGCTGAAAGAGGAAAGATAATATAACAGAATTAATGGGTGTATAAATACCAACATTCATTTTATGAAGAATCCAAAATACTTACTTGATAAGCCAAAGGAAAGAAACTTGATCTATTACATATTTTACCTTTTGAAAGGTGGATGAATGGAAGAAGGAAAAAAATTAGGAAATAAACTTCCTGTTAGAATACCTTATTTCTATTTAAAAGAAAGAGAGCGGGAGAGTAGATATATTTCTATGTATTTGGTTTAACAAAAGCACCAAATATATCAACAAATCTCTTCTAGAAACATTTTATCATTACTAAATATACAAATCTCTTCTGGAGATTTTTTTTATTATCACCACTTCTGGAGTGAACAAATTTTTATACATTTATTTGGTTTAGTAGTTAATACTATTTGAAAATATTTTTAGAACTTCAGGTTTCAATTTTACTTTAAAGTAAAGTCTTTGTTTAGTACTTTAGATCCTAAATGGTACAACTTGATTTTCATTATCAAACTTTAGGTTTGATTGCAAACATGGTTAGAATTTACCATAATCTGAATTAGCTTTTCTAATAATTCAACGCTTCACATCTCAAATTTATAGAGTTTTGATATATAATCCCTCTTTTTTTAGGAACACAAACTTATATGCATAAATTTTATTGAGAACTTCAGGTCTCCAATATTAGATAAACATTATGAAACAAGAAGACTCTTCATAATTGTATTCGAACATAAGAATCATAATACTATTTCTCTACGAGGAAATAGTATTTACCACATTTGTAATGTTATTCCAACATATTATTTTTATGTTATGTCTTTTGGACATATCAACATACTATTTCTTCTGGAATTGCTCGCTTATTTTCTTCAAGGCTTTATTTCAGCTTATAAAAGCTTTAATCTTTCACCTTCGCACAAATGAACTTCTGGTTCTTATTCTTTCATATAAACTTAATACGATCTTCTAGACACATATTATCCTTATATTTGTTTCTCTAAGAAACAATAAATATTTCTTCTGAAAATATAAATCATGTATCAAAATCATTTCTATAGTTCTTATTCAAACTGAAATCCAAACAAAAAAAAAATTCAAAATGAAAACCCCCTTTTTATTTTTACCAAACAACGGAATAAGATCTAAAAGTTTAGATCTACGGTAAAATGAGATCTAAAATGATAATATTAATAGAGCAAGATTTGTAAGATATATATATATATATATATATATATATATGTATGTATGTATGTATGTATGTATGTATGTATATAATGAAATATGGAAAATTAGATATATGATGGATAAGATCTAAAAAGAATACTAACAGAATAAGGTCTGAAATTACATTTTAGTCTATGAAACAATTGTAGTTTCAGATCAAATTCAAAATTATCACAAAAAATGGATATACATTTATAAAAATTAATAAGAGATCCGATGATTAAAATCTACATATCCAAAAAATATGTCATTTGAACATGATATGAAAATCTACAAGAGATCTGAAAAATTAGAAAAAAATACAAGATCTACAACAAAACGAGATCTAAAATACAAGAACAAAAAATAAGATGTACAAATAGAATCAAATCTAAAAAATTAGATCAATGATATAATGAGATCTAAAAGAAATAAAATTAATAGGATGAGATCCGAAAGATTTGATTAATCAGCTCAGAAATAGCTTACCGCTTTGAAGATTTATAATCAGATCTGAAATTTTCCTTTTATTTAGTGATCGTGCTGATAACGTGTTATAAAATAAAGAAAACAGAAGGCACTAGAGAGAGAACAATTTTATTCATTTAGAGATTAGTAATCCATTTTCATTACATTAACACCTTTATATAAAGGCCTAGGAGCTTGGGATAGAACTAATCCCACAATGTGGGACTAAATATAAAACAGTATATAGCATATTCGCTATTTATATTTACATATATTATAATACCATATATAATTTTGTATGTTTTATTATAATGTTGATACTACATTTGAAATTGAAAATAATGACTATCAGTTTCTTTTAGTATGTTGAAGAAGGTTTGTTAACACTATGTAAAATAATTGATATTTTAATCTAATATTTATATATAATGGTATTTATTAGAAAACTTGTCCACGTCGAATCTTCGATTGTTTCCATTAATATATAGTTATTTTTTTTATTCAATGTATATGCAATTTTATAAATATATTTCCATTATATATAATAATTGTATTATTATTAAAATCTTTTGCACTTAGCTCCATGAAAAGGAATATATATCCATCATAAATGAATGATGAACGTAGAATTGTTGCTTAATGTGTATTTTTATTATGAACTTAATTAAAATAGTATAATCAATGAGATTTATCATATCATTATTAATAGTTGGTTTGGAAGTGCAAACTTTTGGTCCAACTGCGAACTTCCAAAATTGCCCTATTCTCAAAGCACATGCACAAAAAGTCCATACTAATAAACCCATGTAAATTAGGTCCCTGTTTTTTATTTTTTTCCAATTTGCCCCCTTCTAGAAAATCGGTCCAACATTGAAATCAGGAGCAAAAGTAGCATAAATTGGTCAAAAACCAAAAATAGGGACCAAATTTTCGTAACTTTTTTGAAATGGACTTTTCTTCCATCATCTTCCAATTCTAGGGACTTGGCAGCCGTTCCTTGTTTAAAAAAATGAATATGTCTTGATTTATTATATGCCATATATAGATATTTATGAATTTCAAGGTTATGTAGTAAACTGTGAATATGTGATATAAATATCATAACGGAAATGGTTTTACAATGTTGGAAATGATTTAATTAGTTGATTCCGATTAAATAATTTAAACAAACGAATATATATCTTATTTATTCTACACCATATTTAGAGATTTATGAATTTTAAGGTTATGCATTAAACCGTGAACAAATGATACAAATATCAAAACGTATATTTATGAGAAACTTAATGGGTGCAAAAACAGATTTAAGGGAAGATGAATAAAATGTTGGAAAGTGGAATTTATAAGGCTTAATTTGCATTAATTCAATAATGTCATTATTTATATCAATATATTGCACCATCAAGCAAGTGGCTGATATAACATTATACAATTGTGAGAATAAATGTATAGCAAAATTAAGAGCAACAACCATATAAATTTACACAGTTATGGGCAGCAACCATATAACGTTATACAATTCAGTTTATAAACTGAAAAATATAACATGTTAGATGTATAACAATGATACTGCTCTATTAATTTTTCAATAAAAAAATTTATTTGAGTATTTATGACCATTAGATATCACTTGGTAGAATATACCATGTAAAACATCAAATACCTGCCCATATAAGCCAATTAAGATTTATCTAGGCTGTAACTTTTTTCCCATCCCAATCCAATTTTTTTTGAATCAGTTAATGAGTTAAGATATTGCAGATGAGTTAAAATAGATGTGGCATGCATATCCATAACCCTTAATCGGTCCAGCATAGAAATACTCAATCTTCATAACATAAATATAGCTTTCTAGAAATATCTACCAAAACCTATAAATGACATTCACTTTATCCATCCATATTCACATCTATTTCCACCCATATTCCATTTCCACTTCTCTCTTCTATCACCTCCATTAAGATCTCTCACCACCACTGTCTCTTTTAGACATGCTTCATTGGGTTGCTCGCCATCATTAACCTCCAATATCACAGCTTCAGGCTAGTGTAATTATACCATTAAAACTATGCTTTACATTATAGTAATCTTATTCTATAGGAAAAAAAATCATTTACGTGACTGCAACTTCTACACTTCTGTTTTACATTAAAAAGGTATTCGCACTTTTTAGAATTTATTTGTACTATTTAAATAAGTGCATTGCTCTGTATTTTCTCAAAATAATATCTTGATTACATGTTATTTATGGGCATAAAATCAACTGATCGATGAAAAATTATTCCTTTTTCATGTTATTTTTTATTTTTAAATATATTTCAATCATGTTCTAAAGGAAAAAAAACCATTTCTGCCACTGCATGTAACGACCCATAAATTTATCGCTTTATATTTGAATATTTAGATAATTTTAAATAATAAATTTTAATAACCATATAAACTTATTTTAAACATTAATTAATGGTATTAAAATCATTTTTAAGTTTTGTTTACTAAAATAAATGTCCAAATAAAAATAGAAAATGTGACTGAAAAACATTTTCTGAAATTACGACTTTTCGGCCTCGGAAAGTAGTCGAAAAAGTTGTGCACATTTTTGTATCACTCATATGCACATGATCACACATGTATTTATGTCATGTGATAAGATAATCAATGTGTTAAAGTTAATAATCATGCTTAGTTTAAAATAAAACTTGATTTGACATTAAATGCACAAAAATACATTAAATAACCGTAGAAATTAATTAAATAACCTAACCATAACCTAAATAAGTACCTAAAGCATGGTGTAGGGTGGAACTAGGTAGAATGCATGTAACTAAGGTGAGAGGGGAGGTATGGTACATGCACATGACAATATTTAATTTATTTTAAATATTTAATTTAAATTAATACTCCACCTCTTTACCTGTAAATATTCACCATCTCCACACATTTTCCACTTTACATATTCAATTATAACTTCATTTATTATCTCTTAATAGACATGAATAATTCCATGGCTTCCAAGAGAAATTCCCAAGCCTAAATCTAATGAATACACTTCCAAAAATCAAGTTATACTCCATATATTCATCTACAAACACCCCTCTACCAAAACAAAAGCCATCTCCACCTCAAAACTCCAAGGCCAAAGCCATTCACGTCCAAGTCGAGCCCATTTATGCCCTTGTCCAAACCATATTGCACCTTACAAGCCACACAAGTTGATAAATCCAAGTCAACTGCATAAGAAATTCTAGTGCTGTTCGAAGAGTTACTGCAACTTCGATTCAAGTAGTAAGCATTTTGGTGAGTGCAGCTTTCATCTTTGAATAATAACGTTTAAACTATATTCACGCTTACATTTGTAGCTATTGAACATTATTGCGTATTTGTAATAATGGTTTGGTTGTTGGATTGATTTGTTGCTTTGAAACTTAATCGCTTCGAAAAGTTAGTAGGTGAATCTTAAGTTATACGAAAATTTAGCAGGTAAACTAATTTCTTTGTAAATAAATGCTTGATACATGTTGTATTATTGTAAATCTTCATGTATGTATGCTCATTTTCTCGCTTTGTGATGTTTGGTTGCATTGCAAATGACATAAGCTTGAACTCCGAACTGCCCGTATAGCGATGGTCGCTATATCGGCACTTTCTGAAAATCACCTTTTATCGAAACCGTTTTGTTTCATTGTCATGCTTGGAATTATTTTACAAGTTAAGGAAGTTTTTAATTAATAATTTTTCAAAAATAATTAATTATTTAATAATGATTATTTAACTTAATTAATTATTTAATTAATAAGGATTAAAGTTACCTAATTAACTTAATAACGATGTGTTTTAAATTTAACTAATTTCTTAGTTAATGATGTTTTAAATTTAATTGATCATTTTATTTAATGATGTTTACGACTAATTAACCTTTTGATAATGATGGATTAAGACTAACTAATTTATTAATTAATAATGTTTTTAAAATTAATTAATCCTTTTTAATTAATGACTTTTAAAGGTTGATAAATCTGTTTAACCTTAATTATTCTTTCCTTAAATAAAGTTTTAAATTAATTAATCATTTTTAAATAATGATATTTAATTATTATTTAATTTATGTAATTAATTATATTACTAATTAATTGAATTAATGATGTTTTAAAGGAGATTTACCCTTTTAGTTTAGGGTTACCGATGTAAATTAATTAACTAGTTATCAAAGTTTCAAGTTAATTAATAGTTGTAATATGGATGTTTTAAGTTGTTAAATCCTTTTTAACGATGTTTCAAAGTTAGCAAACTCTTATAACAAAGTGTTTTAAACTTAATACTTGTAATGTGAAGCCAAGTACGAATTTGGTTTTTCTTAAAAAAGTTTGAATTGTTTATGGAAATGAATTGATTTTCATAAAAGTGATTCACTTGTATAGAAATGATTTATTTGTATAATTAGCACTAAACATCAAAGAAGTAGACTAATCACTATTTTGAAAGTTAAGAATAATCGTGGGTCATGACTTTGAGGTAACACTACCTTGACTTGTTTGGTATTATTATTAACCAAGAAGTAGTACAAGTTTGAATTCAATGAGTGGTGGTAAGTATAAAAGCTTAATATCCATGTACGATCATTTTATATCCTTGATAGTTGATTTCTCAACTATTGGTTACTTTAGCATCTTTATTATCATCATTCCAAGACTATTTATTGCTTCATTGAGCTTTTTCATCCTTGTTGGTAAATGACTGAACCCAAAGCATGAAAGGATGTCCGGCTATGTGGGTTGCTCCGATTAAGGTATTTTCACATCTCATCTAGATAGGATTCATTTGCGCATTTAGATGTGAAGTATTCGAATAATTGGTAAGGTTTGGCGGGGTTTAGCTGGTACAATTTCTAGAAGTGTCATGAAGTATACGAGCTTCTCAAAAGTATATTACTAGAGGTATACTTCAAGGGTGATGCACCTTCCTAGTCATTTGTTGAATATTTTCCTTTTCTTTTTTGATTCGAACCTTCAAATTAGTTCCCTTATTTGCATTAGGAGAGTCAACCACTCTTCGTGGTGTCTTATTATTTATCCATTCTTTACTTTTGGATGTTGATTTATGTGGAAGTAAACCCGTTCCGTGTTCAATGGCATGGTGTCACATATTTGTGTCTAATTTCACACTTATTGTTTTAAAATTTTACTCATAGCAGATATATTGTCTGAGCCAAGTTGTTTGTTTTCCCTATACTTTCGGGTACTCATTTTATTTGAGTAGTCCAAGAGTAGTAGGTTTCTTATTGGGCTCTTTTGACGATGGCGTCTGAGCAAGAGGCTTTCATATTCTTAGTTATCTATTGCACTGTATTATCTTGTTTTTCAAGTGTATTTTCCTTTAGCATATGTAAAGGTAGGATGTTATAACTACCTAAGCCGATTTGTAGTACTTTGTGTGACTCCGATAACTCCCTATTAAGGAGTAACCTGATGTACTATTGACTGTTATGTTTTATTTAGCAGTTTTGTTGAAAGGTTTTCTATTTTGTTCTTTATTTTACCCCACGATGATTCAACTTTCCGATTCTTAGGTAATGACCCACGAACACCAAAGATGTGTTAAGAGTTCCTTATGGTTAGAAAGGTTGGCCATCACAGTTTGTATTAGAGCTTCGGTTGAGCGAACACCTTAGCCTGATTGGGTACAACTCATTAGAGATAGGGTGAGTCAAGCCCTAGAATGAATTAATCTTGAGAGAGCATTTCCTTTTCTCCCATAAAATTCTGGTTTTACATCCCTTATTGCAGTTTCCTTTTTCATCTTTGACCTTATCTTTCTATTCTAATGATATGTCACTTATGTAGGTTATTAAAAATGAGTTCAAGAGGAAGAAAAGGGAGGGGATCTAGAACCATCACGGCTACGAATGGCAGAACTCCTAGAAGTGAGCTAATTTTAAAGCCGGTAGTAGAAGCAATGATGTAAGTTCACCCCCCTCAATACTTTGCGAACTTGTGCAAGATTTACACTACTTTAGGTGGTAAGCCTTTGTATTGAACTGAAGATATTTTGAGAGTTCAAACATGGCTCCGCTCTTGTGAATGATATTGGGGATCTTCAGTTAAGAGATGCTAGAAAGAGATTGTTGACATCATGTCAACTTCAGAAAGCAGCAATGGATTGGTGGGATTCAGTCACAATTAATACACCAGAAGAAGATTTCTCTTGGGCACATTTTGACTGGTTTTTGAAGCTCAGTTTCTTCTAAAGGTGGGAAAGACTTTGTTGTTCAGAAATTTTATGGATTTGAAACAGGTGAGATGTCAATGGCGCAGAATAAGCATAGGTTCAATGCATTGTCCCACTTTGGACAAGGATTGATTGATACGCCATTCAAAAAGAATGAAATGTTAGTGAAAGGAATGCGACTAGAAATCCACTGGGAAATGAACAATCATCTCAACGGTACATTTGCCCATCCGATCTGTATGTCTTTGAGATTTGAGGCTCTTGATATTGAGAAAGAGTTCAGAAGGGGTAGTGCCAGCAGTAAATGCCCAACCTTTATCAATGATACATGTTGCTAGTATGCCATTTTTAAAGCCCAAAGGGAAGAAGAAGTGGTCGGGAAAGAAGCCTGGATGTGGAGCTTTAGCTCAGAATAAGAAGTTAGACTTGACCAAGATCCTGTGTTATAAGTGCAACCAAATGGGCCACTTTACAAATCAATGGCTGAACCCAGCTAGTGGACCACTCTGCTACAATTGCAAATAACATGGACATATGAAGAACCAGTGCCCTTTCCCAAAGAGGGGATCACAAGGACAAGCTTTTGCTATTAAGGTAATACCATCTACTTCTATAGACCCAAAAGGAAAGCATGTATTGCAAGATACACTATCCATTTCTGATATTCCTGTTTGAGTGTTATTTAACATCGGTACATCCCATAATTTTATCTCATATGACCTAATGAACTAGTTGAATCTTAAATATGTTATTCTTCGTAATTCTCTTTTTGTGTCGAAGCCTACTGGCGGTCCAACAAATATTGACACCGTTAGTCTAAAAGTGCCTATTTCTTATCGAGATTAGCACTTCTTGTTCGACTTATTCATCCTTGGGTTACTTTTGGGGATGGATTGGTTATCTAAGTTCAATGTCTTCCTAGATTGTAGTAGAAGAATTATTTTGATAAAAGATGCAGTAGGCGGAAACATTGATGTTTGTTATAGAGATCCCAATAAATTGATGAGCAATTTCCTTTATTCCGTTGAAGTACCCAAAGAGGAGATAAGGAATATACCAATTGTTAGGGACTTCAAGGATATTTTTAAAGAAGTGAAAGGTTTACCTCCTCATCGGGAAGTAGAGTTCCGTATTGATTTGATTCCCGGAACTAGGCCGATTGTACAACCTCCTTGAAGGTTAGCTCCAAAGGAAAGAAGAGAATTCGAGAAGCATCAGAGAAAGTGGCTATGATCAAGGAAAGGATGAAAGAAGCCCAGGATCGATAGAAAAGTTATGTCGATCAGAGTAGAAGGGACTTAGAGTTTGCAGTCTAGGATTTGGTATTTGTGAAAGTTTCCCAATGAAAGGAGTTGTAAGATTCAGAAAAACTAGAAAGCTAGCACCCAAATTCATTGGACCATTATAATCTTTGAGAGAATTGGATCATTGGCCTATAGAGTTGATTCTCTTAAGAGTTTGTCAGAATTTCATAATGTTTTTAATGTATCTCATTTGAGAAAGCATGTTCATGATCCATCTTTGATTATTGAGACGTCTGTTTAGGAAGACTTGGAGATATAACCAAACTTGACGGTAGTCTGACATCATGTTCATATTGTAGATCGAGATAAAAGGGATCGTGGAACGAGTTGGCGAAGCTGGTGAAGGTTCAATGGAGTGATGATCCCCGCGATTGTACTTGGGAGACCGTGGATCATATTAGGGAAACTTACCTTGATTCAATGTCAAGTCAGTTGTTTTTTTAAATGCATTATGTATGGCATAGTTGTTTTGCATTTTTATATGAATTTATTGGTATAATATATACCTTTTGGATTGCCTTTTGTGTATTAATTTTAGAGACTAAATTTTTCTTGGGGGAGAGTGTAACGACCCGTAAATTTATCGCTTTGTATTTAAATATTTAAATCATTTTTAAATATTTAAATAAAGGATTTTGATAACCAAATAAACTTATTTTAAAAATTAATTAACAATATTAAAATCATTTTTAATTTTTTTACCAAAGCAAATAGTTCAAATTAAAATAGAAAATGTGACCGAAAAATGTTTTTTGAAATTTCGACTTTACGGCCTAGGAAAGTCATCAAAAATGTTGTGCATATTTTTGTATCGCTCATATACAAATGTACACACATGCACCTATGTCATGTGATAAGATAATCAATGTGTTAAAGTTACTAATCAAGCTTGGTTTAAAATAAAACTTGATATGACATTAAATACACAAAAATACTTTAAATAGCCTTAGGAAATTAATTAAATAACCTAACCATAACCTAAACAAGTACCTAAAGCATGATATAGGGCGGACCTAGGAGGGGTGTGTGTGTACTAAATTGAGGAGGGAGGTATGGTAGCTTGCACATGACAACATCTAGTATATTTTAAATATTTAAGTTAAATTAGATTAATACTCTACTTCTTTGCCTATAAATACCCACCATCTCCACACATTTTCACTTTACATATTCATTTCTATCTTCTTTTTCATCTAGTCATATACATGAATAAATTCATGGCTTGCAAGAGAAATTTCCAAGCCTAAAACTAGTGAATACACTTCCAAAAATCAACTTAAAATTCATATATTCATCTACAAACACCCCTTTACCAAAACTAAAGCCATCTCGACCTTAAAACTCCAAGGCCGAGCCTATTTATGCCCAAGCTGAGCCCATCTATGCCCTTGGCCGAGCAATGTTGCACCCTACAAGCCTACACAAGTTCATAAATCCAAGTCAAGTGCATAGGAAAGCTTAGTTCTAGCGTTGTTCAAAGAGTTAGTGCAATTTCGATTCAAGTAATAAGCGTTTTGGTGGGTGAAGCTTCCACCTTTGAACCATAAAGTTTAAACTATATTCATGCTTATATTTGTAGCTATTAACTACTTATTTTATAGTTGTGATAATGGTTTAGTTGTTGGATTGGTTTGTTGCTTTGAAAATTAGTTGCTTTGGAAAGTTAGTAAGCGAATCTTAAGTTATATGAAAATCTAGTAGTTAAACTAATTCCGTTGTAAATAAATGCTTGAATATGTTGTATTATTGTACATTATCATGTACGTTTGCTCTTTTCCTTATTGTGTGATGTTTGATTGTATTGCAAATGACATAAGCTTTAATTCCGAACTTCCCGTATAGCGATAGTTGCTATATCGACACTTTCGAAAAATCACCTTTTATCGAAACCGTTTGGTTTTATCATGCTTGGAATAATTTTACAAGTTAAGCAAGTTTTTAATTAATGATGTCTTCAAAAATAATTAATTATTTTAATAATGATTATTTGAGTTGATTAATTATTTAATTAATAAGGATTAAAGTTAACTAATTAACTTATTAACGATGTGTTTTAAATTTAACTAATTTCTTAGTTAATGATGTTTTTGATTTAAATAATCATTTTATTTTATGATGTTTAAGGCTAATTAATCTTTTGATAATAATGGATTAGGACTTATTAATTTATTAATTAATGACTTTTAAAGGTTAGTAAATCTGTTTAACCTTAATTAATCTTTCCTTAAATAAATTTTAAGTTAATTAATCACTTTCAGAAATGATATTTAACTATTATTTAATTTAATTAATTATATTATCAATTAGTTGAATTAATGTTGTTTTAAAGAAGATTTACCCTTTTAATTAAGGGTTATTGAAGTAAATTAATTAACCAGTTAACAAAGTTTTAGAGTTAATTAATCATTATAATAAGGTGTTTTAAGTTGTTAAATCCTTTTTAATGATGTTTCAAAGTTAGTAAACTCTTATAACAAAGTGTTTTAAAGCAATACTTGTAATGTGAAGCCAAGTACAAATTTGGGATTTTAAAAGAAAAGGTTTGAATTGTTTATGGAAATGAATTAATTTCCGTAAAAGTGATTCACTTATGAGGAAAAAATTTATTTGTATAATTAGAACTAAACATCGAAGAAGTAGACTTGTCTCTATTTCGAAAGTAAATAATAATCATGGGACATGACTTTGAGGTAACCCTACCTTGACTTGTAAGATATTATTGTTAACCAGGAAATAGTACAAGTTTGAATTCGATGAGTGGTGGTAAGTATACAAGATTTAATTTCCAAATACGATAATTTTATATCCTTAATAGTTGGTTTCTCAGCTATCGGTTACTTCAGCTTCTTTATTATCATCATTCTAAGACGATCTGTTACTCCATTGAGCTTTGTTATCCTTTGTCAATAAAAGACTGAACCCAAAGCGCGAAAGGACGTCCAACTTTATGGGGTTGTCCCACTAGGGTATTTTCACATCTCATCTAGATCGAATTCATTTATGCATTTAGATGTGAAGTATTCGGATACTCGACAAGGTTTGGCAGGGTCCCGTTGGTGCATTTTCGAGAAGTGTCATGGAGTATATGAGCTTCTCGGTAGTATACTACGAGACATATACTTCAAGAGTAGTGCACCTTCCTAGTCATTCATTGGAGATTTTTCTTTTCTTATTTGATTCAAACCTTCAAATTTATTCCCTTATTTGCATTGGGAAGAGTCAAGCACTCTTCATGGAGTTTAATTATTTATCCACTCTTTACGTTTGAATGTTGACTTATGTGGGAGTAAACGCATTCCGGGTTCAGCGGCGTGGTCTCAAATGTTTGTGTTTAATTTCATACCTATTGTTTTAAATTTTTACTCATACGAGACATATCGTCTAAGCTGAGTTGTTTTTTCCCTAAACTCTTGGGTACTCATTTTATTTTAGTAGTCCAAGAGTAGCAGTTTCTTGTTGGGCTCTTTTGAAGACGACATTCGAGCAGGATACTTTCATTTTCTTAGTTATCTATTCTGCTATATTATCTTGTTTGTGTAAGTTTATTTTTTTTCAGCATATGTAAAGCTCAGATATTATAACTGCCTAAGCTGATTTGTAGTACTCTGTGTAACTTTGATAACTTCCTGTTAAGAAGTAACCTGATGTACTATTAAATGTTATGTTTTATTTAGCAGTTTCATAGTGAGGTTTTCTATTCCGTTCTTTGTTTTACGCCACGACGATTCATCTTTTTGATTCTTTAGCAACGACACACAAAAATCGAAAATGTCTTAAGTGTCATTCCTAGGGGTCAGAAGGCGGTTTTTCACGGTGCAACTTCTGCACTTCTATTTTATATTAAAAAATGTAATTTGCACTTTAGAATTAGTATTGTTTTTTAAGTGCACAGCTTTGTGTATCTTAAAATAATATCATGATTGCATGTTATTTACAGAGATAATCAACCGATCCATGAAAATTTATTCTTTTTTCATGTTATTTTTTATTTTTAAATATGTATAAAGATTACGCTTCTTATAAAAAATGTTAAAAAGTACATGTCAATCGTTACGTTTTTATTACTTTAATCCATATATTAAAAATTAATTTCAACATACAACACAATTATTAGTGAACTAATGAATATTAAACCCTTTGATAAGCAAAGGTCGACTCAAAAAGATGATATATCTCCAAAAGCAACTTCAACGGAAGATGGTGTACATGTCCAAAAATCAGTAACAACAATAAAAAATCCCCCTCAAAAGATGATTATGGCTGGGATGATAAATTTACTTCTAAAGTGATAGATGATATATCATTCAAAATTTTTGAGAAAATAATATAATTAATTTTTTTTATCTTATTGGTTTTCTCTTCCTATTTTTGCTATCAGTGTAAAATTCCACAAACGCATCTTTATAGACAGGCCCGACCCAAGGCATAGTCGACAAAGACATTCGACTAGGGCATCGACACGGAAGGGGGTAACAAAAATAAAATAAAATAAAAAATAAACGGAAATTGCATTTCGATCATCGCTCTGTTCTTATTTTCCACATCTCGCCACCGAACCGCAAGATCCGCAACCAGCAGCGCTGCTGTCATCGCTTGAACACTGCAGCATTCTACCTTTTCACTGCCTCACATCATGCTACCCCCAGCATACTCCAACCCCTCAAATAGAAGGTCGACCTCAATTTCTTCAATTTCTCAACTCAATCTGCTCAGCTGCTGCTAATAAATCGTGTAAGAGGTACTGAATCACTGGTTCTTTCTTTTCTTTTTTTATATTGGTTGACAAATAAATTAGTGGTAAACAAGTTTACTGCATTTTGTTTAGTATATACAAAATTTACCGTTTCTTATTCAAAAGAGGCAACAATAAACAAAAAAATTATCGTCCGACTAGGGCATCAAAGATCATTGGGCCGGTCCTGTTTATAGATATTATCAAATGTTACCATCCTTTAAAAATAAGATCTAGCAACTATACTATTTTACAAATTCAATAGGTTCTCCTACATATATTACCAAATGTAGTGTCACTTAAATATATGATCTAATAATTGAACTTCCTATACGTTTCACTCTTTATTAATTGATAACCAAAACAAAAATTCAACCTAACAAAAAATTAAATATTCTAACTTAGAAGTGAAATTCAAACTGATTACACAAGATTCCAATGCAAAAACAAAGCTAAATATTTAATAAATTTGTTTCTCTTATATGTTAAACATGTATAATTTGTAAAAAAAAACAATTTACTCGCAAAGCATGTGCTATCATCACGTGCGAAGCGTGTGCCATGATACTTTTATTAATACATATTTTGGGACATTTTATTTGTGTAGCTTGAAGTCCCATATTCACTACTGAAATTTACGATCTCTTTTTTCTTTATATTGGTATTAATTTTGATCTAAACATAAATAAAGATAAGACGTTTGCAAAAATGGTGGATTAATATCTTTTTAGTTGTTTTACTATATCAATTCTGTGTAAAAATTAGTTCGTACAAGATATTTTATAAGATATTCATTTTTAGTTTCTTTTGATTTGGTGCGAGTAAGGTATTATAATTATTTACATAATTTGAATAAGATATGTGATGCCCCACCTCTATACTCACACTAGCCCAGGACACTATGGGGTAATGCCGTCGACTAGCATGAAAAATAAAGCTGTTGAGGAGCAATTATATGTGTAATTTCTTTGTGCGAGTACCAATATGTTAGATAGTATTATATGCATTTCGTTTCAAGAGAAAATCTGACACATCAATTACAAACACAAAGCTGCTACACAGTGGATGTGTGATCTTTGAAAACAAATATAAAATAAGCGTAACATAAATCAGTCACAGATATTCATATCACTAAGGCGGAAATAGATATGAATATAACACATAAAAGTGGACATTTAAGTACTGGTCATGCAAGATCCACTACACCACAAAAGAATAGGTACAAGTGCTAGACAAAAGAATATGTATACATCAAGGAGTCTCTATCTTGTATGTATAAAAGAAAAAACTACCAAGCTAAGTAGTTAGCCAAAAGTCAGATGACGGACCCTGAAAAGAAGTCAAGTAGAAGCACCTAAAATACCTCGGTCTGACCCGAGTGTTATTTAAGAAGAAAATAATAAACAGATCAGTCTAGCTATAAATATCATATAAAATGAGATACGATAAGAGATATGAAAAAAATGTATGATAACAACAATGCCATACTGTCACAAGTATACATTAAATAACAACAAAAATCATACAATACCTCAAATTTTCTCAAACACCAAAAAGAATGTCATATTCTTTAGTGTATTCATCAAACCACAAATATTGATAAAGCTTATCAGTATAAATCACAAAAATTGGTGAAACGCAAATTCTAGAAATCATCAATTAGAAATCCAGAAATCACAAAGGGGGAGACCTATCAAAAATAGGAGCATGAAAACTCACCAACATGTGTATCACAAACGAGACACTATCCCATCGTCGCTAACCATAAAGCCGGTGCAACGACATAGCACAATGGTATGCCCGATGAACCAGAACTCAAATAATTCAGAACAATGACATATTATAACGGTACGCCCGATGAACCTGATAAGCCGAAACAACGACGTAGTACAATGGTACGCCCGATGAACCGAACTCCATAAAAGAACTTTGGTCGCTAGCCCATAAAAGTGAGTCGAAACTCCAAAGAACCCATAGGTCGTTAGCCAATAAAAGAAATGAGATGAAGCTCAACAAAATGAGGTACAGTCCCCCACGTGGACACAGAGACATCGCATATCGCTAGTTTAAACCATAAAATCATCACCATTGATCAATAAAAAGTGTGAATTACACTAATCTAGTTAACAAATGAGTTTAGGTTCATGTCCCATAACCACTGGCTTAACTTAAATATTTACAAACAAATTGTAGATTTCCACTCGAAAATTATCACAAGATTTCTATTGAACAAGTCCAAGAATTAACCGACAAAGAAAACACAAGCGTTTCATTCCACTTGTTTTGCTAAGCCGTTTAATTAGTTTTCTCATACGAATGAGGTAAAAGTTTGTATATACTAATAGATTGGGAAGTCGGTTTTAAAAATAAGCTTTGTATTAAAAATAATGTTGAAATCAATTTTTTGAAAGAGTTTGAATATTTACTACTAGTATAGAAACCTTTGTATTTTAAAGTGACAAATCACAAAAATGATTGTAAAAACAATCTATCACCAAAAATTCACATACGAAAACGTGAATCAAAACCATAAAAATCGATATCAAATCCATCAAATGGGTATTCTCAAAAATCCAGAAATAAGTCATCAAAGTCGATAATAAATGACGATGACTAATCGGATCAACCAAAAATCGATTAAAATGGAAACCCATCAAAAATCGGTGAGTTGGCTGAAATTAGCAGCACTAGACGCCTGGTGGTTCTCTCAAACGTCTGAATTGAAAGACTGGAAATTTTATTCCAAATTGCCTAGATGTCTGGGAAGTAAGCTCAAACGTCTGAGCTGAAAGACTGAAATTTTTATTCCACAGCTCCAGATGTCTGAGCATACTACAAGACGTCTGAGCTGAAGCTCAGGGCAATATTTTACCTAGGCCAATGATGGCCAAATCATATCGGAAGCGATCGGACAAGCAACGATGGCTATGGATTTGTGCCAAGCGACAACCCAGCCCTATAGACTCACCAATACACTCCGAACAACATGTCCAAACATCCATACTGGGATGTTCATAGATCTTGACTTCAAAATAACAAAAATTGGAAAATTCGCCAAACCAATTCAATTCAAAAGCAAATGGACATGAATAGATGTTAGGAATTCATACCTAACAACTATCAAAGGTATAAACATAGATGTGAGTTCAAGAACTCGCCTTTAAACCCAAAAATAGCGAATGAGATGCTTTAAAACAAGGCAATACCAATCGCTCCTCCACTTAACTTCAAAATCCCTCAATATATGATCAAATACAAATATTACCTAAGTTAGGTTATAGGAATTTCTGGAAACTGGAGAGAGATTGAGGTGGAGAAGAAAATGAGGATGCTTACCTAAGCTTCTCTCTGATTTTGGAGCTTGAATCTTGAAATTCCTAGTAATTTAGGGTTTAGGAATTGTAATTTCCTCTTCTTTCCCCCATTTCCTTTAGCTTGAGAGTGTTAGGAAAATAGAATGAATAAAAAAAAGGGGGGAGGGGTGTGGAGTTAGGGTATTTTATTGGGTTAGTGGGCTGAAACCCAAACTCAAAGCCCAATAGAAAAAAAATAGCAAAATGCTACTCAACTCCAAACATATCGATGTTTATACTCAAAAAAGGTCGTAACGCCATTTTGGACCAATGGAAATGGTCTCGAGTCCTAATTCGACTGTTTACAAAAAGTAGTATTTCGAACTTTTAAATTCAACCAATGATGTTATATTTAAATAAATCATTCAAATATATTATCGTAAAATATGCGGGTTGTTACAGACTCCCCTCCTTAAAGAAATTGCATCCTCGCAGTACTTAAAAAGAAAATAAAAAGCAACAACCATAAATGCATATCAACACAAAAGAAAATTTTGAAGTGAGAAATTCACCTTAAGGAGCTCGAGAGAGTAAGTCCGGATGTATTCGCTCGATGAATTCTCTGGATTCCCAAGAGCAGTTCTTAGGATTTGAGGACCATTGAACTTTCACAACCGGAACATCTTTATTTCGAAGGCTCTTAACCTCCATAGCAATGATATGAATAGGATGTTGCTCATAAGTCAAATTAGGTGAAACTTCAATTTCTTCAATAACACCAGGCTCAAGAATAGAATCGGAATCCCTAAGGCATTTCCATAGTTGAGAGATGCGGAATACGTCATGAATAGCTGAAAATTGAGCCGGTAAGAAAAGCCATGGAACCAATGCGTTCGGTGAAGGGAAATGGACCAATATATCGAGGTACTAATTTTCTCGATCGACTGAAACGCACAACACGTTTCATAGGTGAAATACGAATTAACACTAAATCTCCCACAGAAAATTCTAAATTCCTTCTTCGGTTATTGGAATAGGATTTTTGTATACTTTGAGCTTCTTTCATCCTATGACGAGTAAGGTCAATCTTTTCTGTGGAATCACGAATAAAATCTGGACCTAAAACTAACTTCTCATCAGCCTCAAGCCAACAAGAAGGAGATCAACATGGTCTTCCATAGAGTGCCTCGAAAGGTGCCATACGAATACTAGATTGGAAGCTATTATTATAAGAAAACTCAATAAGGAAAATATGATCTTTCCAACTTCCACCAAAATCAAGAACACATGCACGAAGAAGATCAAGAGTTTGATTCACATGCTTTGTTTGTCCATCGGACTGAGGATGATAAGCGGTGCTAAAATTAAGCTTCGTTCCTAAATCTTTTTGAAGACTCTTCCGAAATCCACTAGTAAATAATGGACCACGATCGCTAATAATAGAAGTAGAAACTCCATGCAATTTAGCGATCTCTTTAACATAAAGTTTGGCTAAAAGAGGTACGGTCTGATTGGACCGAACATGAATAAAATCAGCGGATTTTGTTAGTCTATCTACAATCATCCATAAACTGTCATGACCCGAACGAGAACGGGGAAGAACGTCTATAAAGTTCATGGAGACTTGATCCCACTTCCACACTGGAATGTCTAAAGATTGCAATAATCCATCGGGCCTTGGATGCTCGGCCTTAATGAGTTGGCAAGTCATGCAACGCTTAATGAAGTTAGCAATATCAGATTTCATTCCATCCCAATAATAAAGTCGCTTCATATCCGCGTACATTTTACTACTACCGGGATGAATGGTAAATTTAGAATAATGAGAATCTTCTAAAATGTCTTTACGAAGATCACTAATATTTGGCACAATAAGTCTAACAAATATTCGAATACCGCCACGAGCATCGATTTCAATGTCTTTCAAATCATCATCATCAATTTTATCCCTACAACTTTGGCTAAGAAGAGCCAATTTAGGATCTACCTTTTGAGCTTCAAGAACGCGGTCTAAAAGAGAAGGATAAGCCTCAAGGCCACATAAAACAAGAGATGAACATGACTCGGTTTCACGATCTCGAATCTCGCAAGTAGATAAAGTCTCAAGATCATTCCATTCAGATATCATCATGGAAACAACTGCCTATTTCTTACGACCAAGGGCATTGACAACACGATTTCCCTTTCCGGGAGTATAAAGAATATCGAGATCATAAGATGCAAGTAACTCGAGCCAACATTATCGATGCAAATTAAGTTCATTTTGAGAAAATAAATACTTCAAAGATTTATGATCAGTGTAGAGAAAAAATTTCTCTCCCAAAAGATAATGACGCCAAATTCTAAGGGCAAAAACTATACCCGTGAGCTCTAAATCATGAGTGCAATATCTGGTATCGGCAGGCTTTATTTTCCTAGAAGCATAAGCGATAACACATTCCCTTTGCATGAGAATGACACCCATACCAACACGACTAGCATCGGTATAAACAATAAAGTCTTGGTTCACTTCGGGAATCACAAGAGTAGGAGCATCGAAAATGAGTTATTTTAATTTTTGAAAAGTAGCTTCACATTTTTCTAGCCAAACGTACTTATCTCCCTTCTTCGTCAAACTAGTAAGGGGTATGGAAATTTTAGAAAAGTCTTTTATGAACCGACGATAACAACCTGCCAATCCAAGAAAGCTACGAATTTCCATCACACTCTCCAGTTTCTTTCAATTTGGAATCGCTTCGATCTATGAAGGATCCACGAAAATTCTAGATTCAAAAATAATATGTCTTAAAAATTTCACATGGAATTGCCAAAAGTGGCACTTAGAAAATTTCGCTTTCAATTGATTGCTCCTAAGAGTTTCCAATATGATCTAAAGATGTTTTTCATGCTCTTCCTCAGTTTTAGAATAAACAAGAATATCATCTATAAAGATGAGAACAAATCGATCGAGGAAGTCTTTGAAAACTCGATTCATAAGGTCAACGTAATAAGCTGGAGCATTCGTTAAACCAAATGGCATAACAAGCCACTCATAAGATCCATAACGAGTATAGAACAATGTCAAAGGAATTCTATCTTCTGCAATATGAAGCTGATGAAAACCGGTTGCTAAGTCTAATTGTGAAAGGACTCTAGCACCACTAAGATGATCGAATAGATCATCAATCCGAGGTAAAGGACATTTATTCTTGATGGTGAGATCATTAAGCTTGCGGTAGTCAACGCAAATGCTAAGTGTACCATCGCATTTCTTCACAAAAATAGCTGAAGGTCCCCAAGGAGAGGAACTAGAACGAATAATTTTTTTTGCTTCCAATTCGGATAATTCTTACGCATCTCCTCATTTTCCTTATTGGACATACGATAAGGAGGATGAGTGATAGATAGAGCTCCAGGGATTAGATTAATTTTGAACTCAATTGCTCGCTTAGGTGGTAATCCTAAAACGGGCTCAAATATATCGGGAAATTCACAAACAACGTGAATGAGGGAAATGACATCTTCCTCATCATCATTATCATCATCATGAGGATTTAGAGAATATAAGGATGCTAACAAATTGGAATTAGAATCTTTAAGAACAATAGAAATCTGCTTAACAGATTGTGGATGTCGAAGATAAATAGTCTTGCCGAGACATAGGATGTGGGCTTCATAACAGTTAAGCCAATCCATTCCCAAATTTTTTTCGAAGCTTAAGTAACGCACAACATGCAAGTCGACTCGAAAAGCATTATCACATAAAATAATCTCGACATCTTTACAAAGCAAACTAAGTGTTGTGGATTCAACAACCGGATTTGCAATTCTCAATGAAGTCATCAAGCACATAACACTTAAAGACAAAGTATCAATGAGTTCTTTTGATATAAACGAGTGAGATGCACCGGTATCAAAAAGAACTCGAATAGGATGATCACGAAACATAATAATGCCATCGAGGATAGAATGAGAAATACCTTGACCAAGAGAAGTGTTACTAAGATCTGCATAACATTAAGCTTTCCCTTCTTCTTGCCTTGAAGTTTGGGACATGAAGTAAAAGATGACCCGAACTTTTGCAATAATGACAAAAAAGGGGTTTTGAACACTTATTTGCATAATGGTCCTTAGAACCACAATTGTAGCATTGTCCATGACTAGGGGTAGGAGTCTTTGCTACCGAAGTTGCTTGCTTCCCTTTCTTGTTGGGATTAGGGCCTATGAACTTAATAGGCCTCTCCTTCTTGTTGTTGAAGTTCGATTTGGCACCTATAACTTCAACATCACTTTCTTTATCGGCCTCTTTAACAAGCTAATCGAAAGAAACTTCTAATTTCAGAAGTAAAGGCTTTTTGAGATTCCTATTCAACCCATAAACAAACGTCTAATTTTTCATCAATAGGGTAGTAATATACTAAACCCCATATTCAGATAGAGATTCAAAAGATGCGACATAATCTGTCACAGAAGATTCACCTTGAACAAGGTCAACAAAGCGTCGGGCTAGCCTTCAGCACAAACTTTAACTCGAATATTTTTCGGAATTGCTCCCAAGTAAGATCCGCTTCAATAATCTCAAAAATCAAAAGCTCATACAAATCTAATGCTCTCTCTTGGAGCATACTAGAAGTCACTTGGACTCGATGTAGATATATAAGATTCATGCGAGAAAAGATGCGATCGCTTGTTCTAAGACAAGCTTAGACTTTTATAACGCTTACGGAACCCTTGAATGGCCTTCCACCCAAATTGGTGTAATCACTGCACAGGCGTGCAAACCCAGATTTAGGGTGACCAGGCTCTGAATGGGTCCAACAGTTTGAGCATTCTTTACAAGATTTAAAAGCTGTTGGACAGACATAAATACTCCATCCTGAGGAGTGGCACTAGATTGACCGACGCAGGGGCGGCCAAGTCTAACCATTTCTCTTCTTTAAGAAAGAAAGAAGAGGAAAAGTTATTCTCAAAATGAATATCAAACAAACTTGATTGATAAAATAAGGCATCACAAAAAAAATAGGATAGTACGGGTAGACTCGGATAAATCCTAAGGCACAATTCCTAAGAAAGACTTATGACGATGATCCTTGCCATAATATTCTATATTGTTCCGAAGTTTGGATTTGATACCAAGCTGTGACACCCCAACTCTATACTCACACTAGCCAAGGACACTACGGGTAATGCTGCCGACTAGAACGAAGAATAAGGCTGTTGAGGAGCGACCATCTGTGTAATTGCTTTGTGCGAGTATCCATAAGTCAGGTAGTATTATATGCATTTCGTTTCAAGAGGAAATCTGACACATCAATTACAAACACAAAGCTGCTGCACAATGGCTGTGTGATCTTCGAAAACAAATACAAAATAAGCATAACATAAATCAGTCATAGATATTCATATCACTAAGGCGGAAACAGATATGAATATAATACATAAAAGTGGGCATTTAAGTATTGGTCATACAAGATCCACTACACCACAAAAGAATAGGTACAAGTGCTAGACAAAAGAATATGTATACATCAAGGAGTCTCTATCTCGAATGTATAAAAGCAAAAACTACCAAGCTAAGTAGTTAGCCAAAAGTCAGATGACGGACCCTAATAAGAAGTCAAGTAGAAGCACCTGAAATACCTCGGTCTGACCCGAGTATTATTTAAGAAGAAAATAATAAACAGATCAGTCTAGCTATAAATATCATATAAAATGAGATAGGATAAGAGCTATGACAAAAATGTATGATAACAATAATGCCATACTATAACAAGTATACACTAAATAACAACAAAAATCATACAATACCTCAAATTTTCTCAAACACCAAAAAGAATATCATATTCTTTATTTTATTCACCAAACCACAAAGATTGATAAAGCTTATCAATATAAGTCACAAAAATTAGTGAAACACAAATTCTAGAAATCATCAATTAGAAATCCAGAAATCACAAAGGGGGAGGCCAATTTAAAACGGGAGCATGAAAACTCACCAACACGTGTATCACAAATGGGATGCTATCCCATGGTCGCTAACCATAGAGCCAGTGCAACAACGTAGTACAATGGTGAGCTCGATGAATCAGAAACTCAAATAATTCGGAACAACGACGTAGTAAGATGGTATGCCTGACGTACCTGATAAGCCGTAACAGCGACGTAGTATAACGGTATGCCTGACATACCTGATAAGCCGAAACAATGACGTAGTACAACGGTACGCCCGATGAACCGAACTCCATAAATTAACATGAGTTGCCAGCCTATAAATGTGAGTCGAAACTCGAAAGAACCCATAAGTCATTAGCCTATAAAAGAAATGAGATGAAGCTCAATAAAACGAGGTATAGTCGTCTGCGTGGACACAGAGACATCGCATATCGCCAGTCTAAACCATAAAATGATCACCATTGATCAATAAAAAGTGTGAATACGCTAAGCTAGTAAATAAATGAGTTTAGTTTCATGTCCCATAACCACTGGCTTAACTTAAATATTTACGAACAAATTGTAGATTTTCCACCCGAAAATTGTCACAAGATTTCAATCAAATAAGTCCAAGAATTAACTGACAAAGAAAACGCAAGCGTTTCATACCACTTATTTTGCTATGTCGTTTTAATTAGATTTTTCATACGAATGAGGTAAAGGTTTATATATACTAATAGATTGGGAAAACGGTTTGAAAAATGAGCTTTGTATTAAAAATAATGTTGAAATTATTTTTGTGAAAGAGTTTGAATATTTACTACAAGTATAGATACCTTTGTATTTTAAAGTGACAAATCACAGAAATGATTGTAAAAACAATCAATTACCAAAAACCCACATACGAAAACGTGAATCAAAACCATAGAAATCGATATCAAATCCATTAAGTGGATATTCCCAAAAATCCAGAAAGAAGTCATCAAAGTCGATAAAAAACGTTGACCACTAATCGGATCAACCAAAAATCGATTAAAATGGAAATCCGTCAAAAACAGGTAAGTTAGCTGAAATTAGCAGCTCCAGACGTCTGGTGGTTCTCCCAGACGTCTGAGCTGAAAGACTGGAAATTTTATTCCAGATTGCCTAGACGTCTGGGAAGTTGTAACGACCCAGAATTTCTATTAATTAAAATTTGAATATTTAATTAATTTTAAATATTAATAAGTGAAATTTATAAGTCGAATAAATTTTAATTCGAATAATTGGATTTAATTGAATAATTAAATCGATAATTTAATAAATGAAATTACAGAAATAATTTAAAATTGGGTTAAAATATGATTGAAAATTATTCGTAAAATTTTATTTTATCATATTGAAGTTAGAACGATATTTTAGAACTTTTAAAATCGAATTAAAAGTTTATTAGTGAAAATTGAATATTTTAATATATAATCGACTAGTGAAAATAACCAATTTTCGATCAGTCTCAGAATTGGACGAGATCAGTTCCATTGGATCCGTAATAGTTTGTTATTATCAGATTTCAATTTTCGTAGCAATCGGAGTTATCGTTTGATCATGGCAGCTCGAAACGCATCGAAATTGTTTTAATATTAATTTGGCGAGTTAAAATAGCCATTTTTCAAACAGTCTCGGATTTCGACGAAACCAGTTTCATCGGATCCGTAATGTGAAATTATTGTGAGGTTTCAAATTTTGTGTCAATCGGATTTACCGTTTGTCCGGTGCAAGCTAAAACGCCTAGAAAATCGTTTAAATCGGTTTAATTTAAATTGAACGTTTATAGCCATAACTCGCACAGATGACCGAATTAGCTTTCAAAACCTGTTCCATTGTGTCCGGAACGCGGGATAAACCCTAGAAACGCTGGTCACCGCGCGTAAATCGGAGTTTGGAAATTCTGGAATGAATAGTGTCGTTCAAACTTCTATAAATAGACCATCCTCTTCACAAAATAATAAAAAAAATTAGGTTTAAAAACCCTATCCGCCAGTAGCTTCATTCAATGGCCGAAATTTACAGTTCTTTTCCCCTCATTTTCTTCAAATCCGTGAAGCAATCCAAGAAACTTTCAACATGAAAGTTGTAGTCGACAATGAGATCTTGATATCCAACGGTTGTGATCAAAATTGGAGTCATGGATCGATGGAAAATCTCGTATGAACTTAGGGGGCTGCGCATGACTTTCTGGAAGCTACAGGGGGCCGAGCTTTGCAAGGTGGTGCCGAACGTAGAGGGAGAGATGCTCATTTGAATGGAGGTGCCTGATCGAATTTTAGTCGAGTGTTGGTGGCGCGAAGTGAAACCCTAGTTGTGCAAAATGGGTTCGTGCGCGCGTATACGTGCCTGGAGACGTGCGTGAGTGATGAGGGGGGAGAAGCAAATGGGCGGGCCTGATGTAGTGGGGTGAGATCTATGGCCAGGATTGACTTAGGTTTATAAAAATTTAATTTTGTTGTAAAATTATGAATAAAAAATCGTGTAACTTGTAAAAATCATATCTTTTTCATACGAGGTTGAAAACGCACGAAACTAGTTGCGTTGGAATCGTATGGACGAGCACTACGCTATGGAATTGGATTGGAGTCGTTTGGAGTTAGTGAGAATTTCGGGTAAAATTAAACGTCCGTTTAATTTTATTCGAAATAAATCGCTAAAACGAAATTGCAATCAAGGTGAGAACTTCTCACTCAATCGAATCAGTTTCGATTTTTAATTTTAAATAGTTAGATTTAAAATTCTTGAATGCATGTTTGAATGATGATTGTTATCTATTGATTGTTAAAATAGACATTATGCGCCGTTAGTAAGCGGATGTTATTTATTAAAAACATATACCGCGAATATTTCATAAACAGTGAAATTGGTATTATATATAATAGCAATATATATATATTGGCATATGTATATATTGCAGTTGTTGATTTTCCCGCATTGTATAGCGGATGAGACCCTATTGCGCCGTCTATTAAGCGGATAATATTTTAAATCCCAATTACCGCGATAATTCCGTACTGGAGCGGAATTGGTATTGTGCTAATGTTTGTGGATGCAGGAAAACAGGTTGGAGGGATCCAACTGGATTCCTCAACAGTATTTATTTGATTATGGATATTTTGATATTCGTTGATTATCATATCGATATATGATGTCGTTGTAGTCGTGATTGACTATTTGGTGTGTAGCATCATTGGACCAAGTTTTGGAATTTTAAAATGATTTTTAAAGCGATTTTTGAAGAGTATACGTTTATAAAATATTTTTGGAATTGATTCATTTTAAAATAAATAAACGTAATAAATTTAAAAGTTATAAAATTATGATTTTTGTGAAATATAGTTGAAAGTTGATTTTTGAAAATATGGGGTTAATGATTTTATAAAATAGTTTAAATTGGGATTTCTGAATTTATTATAAAAAGTTTAAATATAGGGTTTATAAAATTTGATTATTTTATAAATAAATAAAAAAATGATGAAATTATAAAGGACTTTAAAGACGTTTTTAAAAGAATGATATAAATTGATTTATATCAGAGATTTATAAATTGATATTTATAAATTAAAGTATTGGAATTATAAAACGAGTTTTTATAAGTGTTAGAATGAATTGTGAATGAATTTCATAAATGAATGAAATTTATGGAATTATAAACGGTGAAGTAGAAATGGAATTTTATAAGCAGTAGGTTTATAAAATTTGTAAAGTTATTTGAAGAATAGATTTGGTTAAATAAATGAATCTTATAAGTTATAAGATTTATAATTTGGAAAGTCTTAAAAAGAACGATTTTGTAAAATAATCATTTTATAGGCATTTAACTTATAATATGAACCTTTGGCTTATAATTGAGTTATAAAGTGAATAGGTTAAAAAAAGGGGGTTTATAAAAGGAAGTAGTTATAAAATAAATAGAAATGGAATTTATAAACGTTGTTTTATAAATTCGCAAACGACTTATTTTGATAAGTAAATGTCTATAGCATATTAAAGGAGTTATATTCACGTTTTAGACAGTGAACAATCTTTTAAGATAAAATGTATAGAAATGATGAAATTGGTTAACGTAGTATATTCACGTTTTTGAATAGTGAATAATATGTTAAAGAAAATGTTTTGGATGTGATGTTTTAAATAGAATTAAAACGATCCAACGATGTTTTTTTAATGTGTTGAGATTCGAAACCATAGATTTCAACATTCATTGTTGAAATAGACGTTTTCGAGAAATAGAAGGAAATGGTGGACTATAACACTGTTGTTATAGTAAATGATTTCCGAAAGGAAATGTTTTTTTTAGTATTGGGATTTATATATCTATTTTAATTTCGAATCCCTATACTAGTGATTTTGGGTTGTCGTAACGTTGTTTTACGTAACATTCGTTTTGGCCCAAATAAATATGTTTGAGAGAATGATTTCCTTAAAGAATGAAATATATACTTAATCTCGATTTAAGTATATTGAATATTTTCCAACGGTTGAAAATAATTAGATTTGTAAATTACTTATTAATAAATAAGTATGGAAATGTTTTCCAATATAAAGTGAATATTTTGAGAATTTATCTTTTTGAAGATAAATTGAAAATGAATAATTGAAATCGTATATTCGTAGATATTTTGGAATGTAAATTCACTATGGAATTTATAAAAGAAAAGAGGAATTTGTTTAAAAATAAATATTGATTTATTTTTGAAGTGTGAAAATTTTGTATCTTGTAAAGATATTTTTGGGAAATAAATAATTTGGAAAATTATTTGGAATCTGGTGATGTGTGCATATCCATTGATAGTTCAATAACCGACTATCAATATTTACCTTTGAAAGGTATTTGTTGTGATTTGCTTGGATTTGAATGCCACACTTATTTTTAAATTATTGCGCTCGTTATTCGGATTACCCATTCCGAATAGTGATAGACGTAATGAATAGCATTGATGACCGGTGTTGAAGACCAGATATTTTTGAATGCGAAAGGACAACTCGTCGATTGTCTTTGCACCGAGTAGCTACGGTATAGAGACCCCCTATGTGATGGGAAGTCCGGACGTGATTAGAGATTATCCGGATTGCAAGGACTTCTTTGTAAGTGCCTTCGGTTCTGTTCGAGCCCGGAACAGACTTGTATGGATTGTATGTCTGACATTACAAATTGAGATATAAAGCCGATTTCTTTCAAATATATTTCTGTTGGTGGCGGAGAATTTATTCTCTTAGCTTAACACCCTTCTCTTAGACGTACGAGCTCAGAGGTTATGTAGTTGATGGTTATCAGCAATATATTCCCAATTTGGTAATGTGACATGCTGAGTGTTGCTGTGAAATGATCATTGTGTTGATTATTTGTGATAGGATCATTTGTTTGATCGTTTATCTTTGTGATCATTTCTATGATCATTTGTTGACCCAAAGCACAACTTTTGTATAAAGCGTGACTTTGTGGACGAGACTTCGTCGAGCCTCACACCCCGGAATGGTCAAAACAGGAAAGATGCAGTAAGGTTATGAGGGGTAGCTCCCTTTAGGGTATGTGCATTTCCTTCTGGAAAAGGGTGGTATCATAGTATGGAGCCCAGATACTTACTCATGTTGAAACACTTTATTATTATGGTGTGATGTTGATGACGAGCGCTCGGATAAAGGTCCCAAAGGACCGGGGGATGGCATACTCGTGTCAGTTGTTACCCAGTTAGGGGTAACCCGGCCTTGTGTCGGCAGAGATCCGGTTTGGTTCTCGGGGACGTCCTTCCAGAGGCGTTCTCATGTGGCAATCGGAAGTTTCTTGGCCTGACCATTCGTTGGAAATCCAAAGAAACAATACGATCTTGTACGGTTTTAGTTGTATAACCTGCCATGGAATGTGGCGGTAACCTGCTATTGAACATGGTAGCTATAGTAGGCATAAGTGCGGAATGTCTATGCTGGCTAAGATTTATATCTTTATTTTCGAAATGAATTTTTCCTACACTATGCACTAGTAATAATATCAAATGTTCTTTTTAATGCGTATCAAGCATCTTTGACTATCATAAGGAGAAATCTCCTCCGATTCTGCGTTTGCATTGTGTGTGTGTGTGTGGGAGGCCTTATGGTAGTCTCATTTTTAAAAGCATTGCGAATTGACTTTAAAAATATTCTTCTATTTTGATTTTAAAGATAAATAAACTGTTTTGAGTTCTCACACCAGTCACATGACTGACTCAGAGTTTATTGTTTTCCTTCCTAAACTCTGGGTGCCCACCAATTTCCACACGGGCAGTCAAGAGTTAAGGTTTATCAGGATATTCTGAAATTCAGGAGTTGCTAAAGGCAAGCTGGATGACATGGCGTATTACTAGTATATAGTATTTCTTTTCCACTGTTTGATGTTGTTGTACACTCTGATGATATGATGTAATGAAATGTAATAACTGATATAGTTCTTTGTTTAAAGATTATTCATTTATCTATTATATGTTGTTCCGCTGCGACTGTGAGATTCTGATATTGTTCTGTTGTTTTCTGTTTCGTTCTATTTTCTTTTCTCTCTATTTTCTATCTTTTCCTCTCTTCTTCTGTCTTTTTCTTTTTCTTAAACATTGATAATTCGTATTTCTGTTCATCTTGAATTAATCAATAGAGATTAGTGTATATTCAAGGAGTACGGATTTGCGGGGCTTCATAGGTGGTATCAGAGCATATGGTTAAGCGACAACCATGGCTCTGTTGGGTATTACTCATTAGAGATAGAGTCAGTAGTACTCTAGAATGAGTTTGAGTGTAATAATAGCTATGAGAGCGTATTTGTTAGTGAATATAAAATTATTTTATATTGTGATGATTGGTTTGTTGAGTGGTATATGGATTCTAGTTAATACGAGTAATTAACGTTGTTGATAGGAATCTCTAAACACTTGTATAGAACAATTCGACACAGTATTGTTTTAAATTGGGTAAATAAAATAATTTTACCTTGATTATATTTTATATATAAAGGAATAATTTTTCAGAATTATTAAAGTGTATATAAGTTGATTGTTTGGTTGTTGAATAAGTTGTTTGAATAATCTAAATAAAAGAATAATTGTATAAGCAAAAGAATTATAAGAATTGAATTATAATTAAAGTGATTTACAATTGTGAAATAAACTTATATATATAAGAAGTGAAACTATATGAATATATTTGTGAACATGAGTTGTAAATAAAAATTGAATTTAAAGTTAAATAAAAATTTACTTAGAATTGGAATTTGAATTGATTTATAAGTGGGAAACTTAAGTTAAGTGATAAATGTGAACTTAAGTTATATAAATGAAATTCAACTTTCGTACTTGAATTGAATGAATGGATTAAATGTTAATCAAATGAATGTGAATTAAGTTGATATGGAATAATGGATATAAGTATTAATTCATTAAAATCTAATGTTATTGGAAGTTGAATAATTGAATTAAAATCAATTTAATTAAACCAATTAAAAGTGATGGTGTTAAACCAAATTTAATGAATATAAGCAAAGGAATTTGGTTGTAATTAATATACATTGGTTGTTATATGATTGTTAGTTGATTGTATATAATTCATTAAGTATTAATGAAATTGAAAGCTAAAGTAATTGGAATCCAATTGGAAGTTAAATGAATCTTAAATAGAATTGAATTTGATTTGGAAGTGAACCAACTTGAATATGAATTAGTGAATATAAACTAATTGAGAATGAATGTTAGTAAAAACATCCACTGTTAATGAATCAAATGTGATTAAATTGAAAACCTATTTCATTGAATATTAATGAGAATATGAATGAATATTTATTGGTTATGGACATTAGTTGGATGCTAGTTTGTTGATGGTTGAATATATTGCTTTCACTGCATTTGCTATGTTGGCATATATAGTTATTATGTTGATATATGTTGTATATCGATACTATTGTCTATATACATGTTTCTCATTTGTTTGTTGAGTGTTTAGTAGGTGCGGATCGCGTTTGCTTCGCATTTGGAGCTCGCTTTCGCGCTATATTAGCCGTATATGCTCGCTAATAAAATATAAGGTACATATCTCGGATTACATACCGTACTTTTACACTTTTTTCCCTGCGGGATGCCTCATTACTTGATGACATGTATATTTGTGATACATATACTGTCATTTTTTTTTCGGATCGAGCCGCGCAAAGGAGACTCTGGCGATTTTTTCCGGAAATTTAAGGCGTTAGAATATTTTTGAGAAAAATTGGAAAATTTTGAAAACTTTAACTTTGATTTGGAATTGAAAGTTAAACAGTAGTAGTTGTTTTTGAAAAAAATAACTAAGTATGATTTGGAAACTTAGTAAAGTTATTGTAAGAAATTTAACTATGGATTTTTGGAAAGTTAATAGATTCTGTAACTTTTCTTACTTGGTAATTTCGAGGTCGAAATTCTTTTAAGGGGGGAAGTATGTAACGACCCAGAATTTCTATTAATTAAAATTTTAATATTTAATTAATTTTAAATATTAATAAGTGAAATTTATAAGTCGAATAAATTTTAATTCGAATAATTGGATTTAATTGAATAATTAAATCGGTAATTTAATAAGTGAAATTACATAAATAATTTAAAATTGGGTTAAAATAGATTGAAAATTATTCGTAAAATTTTATTTTATCATATTGAAGTTAGAACGATATTTTAGAACTTTTAAAATCGAATTAAAAGTTTATTTGTGAAAATTGAATATTTTAATATATAATCGACTAGTGAAAATAGCCAATTTTCGAACAGTCTCAGAATTGGACGAGACCAGTTCCATTGGATCCGTAATAGTTTGTTATTACCGGATTTCAATTTTCGTAGCAATCGGAGTTATCGTTTGATCGTGGCAGCTCGAAACGCATCGAAATTGTTTTAATATTAATTTGGCGAGTTAAAATAGCCATTTTTCAAACAGTCTCGGATTTCGACGAAACTAGTTTCATCGGATCCATAATGTGATATTATTGTAAGGTTTCGAATTTCGTGTCAATCGGATTTACCGTTTGTCCGGTGCAAGCTAAAACGCCTAGAAAATCGTTTAAATCGGTTTAATTTAAATTGAACGTTTATAGCCATAACTCGCACAGATGACCGAATTAGCTTTCGAAACCTGTTCCATTGTGTCCGGAACGCGGGATAAACCCTAAAAACGCTGGTCACCGCGCGTAAATCGGAGTTTGGAAATTCCGGAATGAATAGTGTCGTTCAAACTTCTATAAATAGACCATCCTCTTCACAAAATAAAAAAAAATATTAGGTTTAAAAACCCTAGCCGCAAGTAGCTTCATTCAATGGCCGAAATTTACAGTTCTTTTCCCCTCATTTTCTTCAAATCCGTGAAGCAATCCAAGAAACTTTCAACATGAAAGTTGTAGTCGACAATGAGATCTTGATATCCAACGGTTGTGATCAAAATTGGAGTCATGGATCGATGGAAAATCTCATATGAACTTAGTGTCTGCGCACGACTTTCTGGAAGCTACAAGGGGCCGAGCTTTGCAAGGTGGTGGCCGAACATAGAGGGAGAGATGCTCGTTTGAATGGAGGTGCCTGATCGAATTTTAGTCGAGTGTTGGTGGCGCGAAGTGAAACCCTAGTTGTGCAAAATGGGTTCGTGCGCGCGTATACGTGCCTGGAGACGTGTGTGAGTGATGAAGGGGGAGAAGCAAATGGGCGGGCCTGATGTAGTGGGGTGAGATCTATGGCCAGGATTGACTTAGGTTTATAAAAATTTAATTTTGTTGTAAAATTATGAATAAAAAATCGTGTAACTTGTAAAAATCATATCTTTTTCATACGAGGTCGAAAACGCGCGAAACCAGTTGCGTTGGAATCGTATGGACGAGCACTACGCTATGAAATTGGATTGGAATTAGTGAGAATTTCGGGAAAAATTAAACGTCCGTTTAATTTTATTCGAAATAAATCGCTAAAACGAAATTGAAATCAAGGTGAGAAATTCTCACTCAATCGAATCAGTTTCGATTTTTAATTTTAAATAGTTAGATTTAAAATTCTTGAATGCATGTTTGAATGATGATTGTTATCTATTGATTGTTAAAATAGACATTATGCGCCGTTAGTAAGCGCATGTTATTTATTAAAAACATATACCGCGAATATTTCATAAACGGTGAAATTGGTATTATATATAATAGCAATATATATATATATATATATTGGCATATGTATATATTGCAGTTGTTGATTTCTAGCATTGTATAGCGGATAAGACCCTATTGCGCCGTCTATTAAGCGGATAATATTTTAAATCTCATATACCGCGTTAATTCCGTACTAGAGCGGAATTGGTATTGTGCTAATGTTTGTGGATGCAGGAAAACAGGTTGGAGGGATCCAACTGGATTCCTCAACAGTATTTATTTGATTATGGATATTTTGATATTCGTTGATTATCATATCGATATATGATGTCGTTGTAGTCGTGATTGACTATTTGGTGTGTAGCAACATTGGACCAAGTTTTGGAATTTTAAAATGATTTTTGAAGAGTATACGTTTATAAAATATTTTTGGAATTGATTCATTTTAAAATAAATAAACGTTATAAATTTAAAAGTTATAAAATTATGATTTTTGAGAAATATAGTTGAAAGTTGATTTTTGAAAATATGGGGTTAATGGTTTTATAAAATAGTTTAAATTGGGATTTCTGAATTTATTATAAAAAGTTTAAATATAGGATTTATAAAATTTGATTATTTTATAAATAAATAAAAAAATGATGAAATTATAAAGGACTTTAAAGACGTTTTTAAAAGAATGATATAAATTGATTTATATAAGAGATTTATAAATTGATATTTATAAATTAAAGTATTGGAATTATAAAACGAGTTTTTATAAGTGTTAGAACGAATTGTGAATGAATTTCATAAATGAATGAAATTTATGGAATTATAAACGGTGAAGTAGAAATGGAATTTTATAAGCAGTAGGTTTATAAAATTTGTAAAGTTATTTGAAGAATAGATTTGGTTAAATAAATGAATCTTATAAGTTATAAGATTTATAATTTGGAAAGTCTTAAAAAGAACGATTTTGTAAAATAATCGTTTTATAAGCATTTAACTTATAATATGAACCTTTGGCTTATAATTGAGTTATAAAGTGAATAGGTTAAAAAAAGGGGGTTTATAAAAGGAAGTAGTTATAAAATAAATAGAAATGGAATTTATAAACGTTGTTTTATAAATTCGCAAACGACTTATTTTGATAAGTAAATGTCTATAGCATATTAAAGGAGTTATATTCACGTTTTAGATAGTGAATAATCTTTTAAGATAAAATGTATAGAAATGATGAAATTGGTTAACGTAGTATATTCACGTTTTTGAATAGTGAATAATATGTTAAAGAAAATGTTTTGGATGTGATGTTTTAAATAGAATTAAAACGATCCAACGATGTTTTTTTAATGTCTTGAGATTCGAAACCATAGATTTCAACATTCATTGTTGAAATAGACGTTTTCGAGAAATAGAAGGAAATGGTGAACTATAACACTATTGTTATAGTAAATGATTTCCGAAAGGAAATGTTTTGTTTAGTATTGGGATTTATATATCTATTTTAATTTCGAATCCCTATACTAGTGATTTTGGGTTGTCGTAACGATGTTTTACGTAACATTCGTTTTGGCCCAAATAAATATGTTTGAGAGAATGATTTCCTTAAAGAATGAAATATATACTTAATCTCGATTTAAGTATATTGAATAATTTCCAGTGGTTGAAAATAATTAGATTTGTGAATTATTTATTAATAAATAAGTATGGAAATGTTTTCCAATATAAAGTGAATATTTTGAGAATTTATCTTTTTGAAGATAAATTGAAAATGAATAATTGAAATCGTATATTCGTAGATATTTTGGAATGTAAATTCACTATGGAATTTATAAAAGAAAAGAGGAATTTGTTTAAAAATAAATATTGATTTATTTTTGAAGTGTGAAAATTTTGTATCTTGTAAAGATATTTTTGGGAAATAAATAATTTGGAAAATTATTTGGAATCTGGTGATGTGTGCATATCCATTGATAGTTCAATAACCGACTATCAATATTTACCTTTGAAAGGTATTTGTTGTGATTTGCTTGGATTTGAATGCCACACTTATTTTTAAATTATTGCGCTCGTTATTCGGATTACCCATTCCGAATAGTGATACGACGTAATGAATAGCATAGATGACCGGTGTTGAAGACCAGATATTTTTGAAAGCGAAAGGACAACTCGTCGATTGTCTTTGCACCGAGTAGCTACGGTATAGAGACCCCCTATGTGATGGGAAGTCCGGACATGATTAGAGATTATCCGGATGCAAGGACTTCTTTGTAAGTGCCTTCGGTTCTGTTCGAGCCCGGAACAGACTTGTATGGATTGTATGTCTGACATTACAAATTGAGATATAAAGCCGATTTCTTTCAAATATATTTCTGTTGGTGGCGGAGAATTTATTCTCTTAGCTTAACACCCTTCTCTTAGACGTACGAGCTCAGAGGTTATGTAGTTGATGGTTATCAGCAATATATTCCCAATTTGGTAATGTGACATGCTGAGTGTTGCTGTGAAATGATCATTGTGTTGATTATTTGTGATAGGATCATTTGTTTGATCGTTTATCTTTGTGATCATTTCTATGATCAATTGTTGACCCAAAGCACAACTTTTGTATAAAGCGTGACTTTGTGGACGAGACTTCGTCGAGCCTCACACCCCGGAATGGTCAAAACAGGAAAGATGCAGGAAGGTTATTGTGACGAGTCGGATTTTGCCCGCTCAAAAATCGACATCCATACTTCAAATCGTACTCGAATGTCATAGATTCGACCGTTCAAATCCGATACGCCGGAGCTTATAACAATCATTAAGTAAACAACACAGCGGAATAAAAGAATAATACATTGATATACAGCTTTGATACAATATCTGATACAACAGATAATCCAATAGATATCAATATACATCAGAGATATGATACAATAAAATAGCAGCGGAAAGAAAATAGATAACATCTAACATACGGAACAATATAACTCTAAAATAGTCTTCAAGGAAGAACTCCAGAAATAACTGCAACTCCATTTCCAAGAACTAATCCAGCAATAGCTCGAACTCCCAATAACATATCACAAAGCTCAGCAAGACTGGTGTGGTCCAAAGACTGAACTAACTCCAGATAATCCACTATATCTAACTATCTGTAAAACCCAACTCTAGACTGCTCGTGTAGAAAATAATGAGCACCCAGAGTTTAGGAAAGAAACAATAAACTCCGGATCAGTCGTGGGACTGGTGTGAGCAACAAAAACAGTTTATCTTTTAAAACATTCAAAGAAATATTTCAAAGTTAATTCGCAATGTTTTTGAAAAATGAGACTACCATAAGGCCTCCCGCACACACACACACAATGCAAACGCAGAATCGGAGGAGAATTCTCCTTATGATAGTCAAAGATGCTTGATACGCATTAAAAAGAAACACTTGATATTATTACTAGTGCATAGTGTAGGAAAAATTCATTTCGAAAGTAGAATATAAATCTTAGCCAACATACGACCATTATCGTATGCCAACTATAGCTACCATCCAAACAGTGTTGCGACACCATAAGTGAATGATAGGTTCTACAACTAATATCGTACAAGTTCCGTATTGTTTCTTTGGATTTCCAACAAATGGTCAGGCCAAGGAACTTCCCATTGCCACATGAGAATGCCTCTGGAAAGACATCCCCGAGAACCAAACCGGAACTCTTCCAACACAAGGCCGGGTTACCCCTAACTGGGTAACTACTGACATGAGCACGCCATTCCCCGATCGTAAACGACCTTTCTCACGGGATCCCGAAAACCAACAACCACAAAGTAATAAATTCGTAGTAACCACATAGGTTAAATATCTGGGCTCCATACCATGATACCACCTCTATCCAGAAGGAAATGTACATACCCTAAAGGGTGCTACCCCTCATAACCTTGCCGCATCTTTCCTGTTTTGACCATTTCCGGGGTGTGAGGCTCGACGAAGTCACGTCCACAAAAACATACTTTATACAAAAGCCATGCTTTGGGTCAACAAATGATCAACACAATGATCACCAAGATAGACGATCAAATAAACGATCCTATCACAATAATCAACACAATGATCATTTCAGCAACACTCAGCATGTCACATTACCAAATTGGGAATATATCGCTGATAACTTCAACTATATAACCTCTGAGCTCGTACGTCTCAGAGAAGGGTGTTAAGCTAAAAGAATAAATTCTTCGCCACCAACATAAATATATTTGAAAGAAATCTGCTTTATATCTCAATTTGTAATGTCAGACATACAATCCATACAAGTCTGTTCTGGGTTCGAACAGAACCGAAGGCACTTACAAAGAAGTCCTTGCAACCCGGATATTCACAATCCCGATCGGATTTTCCCATCACTTAGGGAGTTTCTATACCGGCGCGACTCGGTGCAGAAACAATCGATAGGTCATCCTATCGCTTTCACAAATACCCGGTCTTCATCACCGGTCTTCAAATGCTATCCATAACGACGTATCACATATTCGGAATGGGTTATACGACACAAAGGTCCTTTCCCGGCTAAACCGAATAGTGAGCGAAAATATTTTCAAAACATATGGATATAGGATTTCAATTAAGTCACAACTTAATAATTCAAACTTTCTTTCAAATGGTTTAACAAATTACCATTTTCAATCTTTAAACAAAAAGATTCATTTTCACAACCTTTAACGGTTTAAACAATTTTCACATTTAAATCTTTTAAACAAAAGATTCATTCACATATTTTCCAAATCAATTTTCATCTCAATTTGATTTAACTCGTTAAATCTTTAAATCAAAGATTTAACTTATAGCCTTCAAAACAATTTCATTTCAATTTGATTTAAACAAATCATCAATTTAAATCTGTTAAAAATAAACAGATTTAATTCATAGCTTTCAAAAAGGATTCATTCATAACTTAGGAAAATCATTTCTCTATTCAATCTTGAAATTCCCTTAATTAACTGGAATCTCAATTCCTATCCAAAAGTGTTTATCATTTGAAAACAACAGTTTTCATTTTGGAAATCTGATTCATTTATACGAGTCGAAATCCTTGAGTTAAATTCAAATTCCCAAAAATCATACTTTAAAAATGGTTTAACTCATAATGACTAGTATAATATCATTAATCCCTAATTTCAAATTACAGAATTCAATTTCAAGTATTGAATTTAAATTTAAATCAACTTATTTAAATTCCAAAACTTAACCAAGTAATTTAAAAATAATAAATTCTATTTTGAAATTCCATTCCAAAAGCTTTTCACATTTATTCCGATTCCATTTCCAAAACATTTGAATTTAAAAATTCAAATTTAACTATTTCAAAAATCTGCGACTTAATCGATTTCCTCGTGAAATCCATATTTGTGTGTGTATGGTGTGGTCCAGGGGTTTTAACACAATAGTGCAACATCATTTCAATCATCACAGATTAAAACACAGAAATATAATTGATAAGCGATATAAACTATAACGCTTATCATATATTCACAGATTCACAGATAATATACAAATATATCATCAATAAATGAATAAATACACAGCTCACTTCACAGAACAAACTATCACAGATCAGATAGGAAAAACAATTCAAGGCAACTCATACAATACAATTATTCATAAGTAAGGTCAGGCATTTGATAATCATCCATAAACAGGATTAATAAATCGTTTAATCCTAATTAATTCAAGTTATTTCCAATTTAATTAATTACTTATGAATAAATTATCCATTTATTATTTCTCTAAGTAATTACCTTTCCAAAATTATCGAGTGATTATTCTGAATTAATTAACTAAAGTACTTAACTTGAAAAAATTCAATTAACTCAATTAATGATACTGAATAATTAATTCCACAATTACTGTCATTAAGTAATTTTACTTAATGGTTCCACAATTTATTATTATTAAATTAATCTTAATTAATCATTATTAATTATCTTTAATTATAAATTTATCTAAATCATTGATTTAAAATTTAAATAAACCATTCTTTGATTACCTTATAAATTTAATCATTTTTATTACCTTAATTATCTCTATGATAATTAATTTCTTTATTAATGACTTCATTGATATCTAAGTGTATACACCTTAATATTTTTTTTTTTATATATTCGTATTGATTTATTTTCACTTACTTGCTTAAACACTTTTGAGTTATTTAAACAATTTAAATTTTTATATAAATTTTTATTTTATTTTAAACTTCTTTGATTTCAGAACTAGGATTCAAATTATATTTGAATCCAAATTTAGATTTTTGACTTAAAACTTATTTACAATTTAAAACTCTATTTCTTTCAAATTCAAACTATTTAACCTTTTCAAAGTTGTTACAAACAATTAAATTTAGAACTTAATCTTATCTTAAACTAGGATTTAAACTTCATTCGAATCCACACTCAACTTTGTTTTAAAAATGGTTTTAACTATCCATTTCTAATTTCAAAAGACATTCAGATTTAAGCATTTAAAACTTACAGGTTTAAGGTAAAGCCTGTAACTAAATTTTTTTACCTAAGACTACAATGTTCAGATCATCAGAGCACAGTGCTCGTGCACGTGCTCACCATCGTCCATCACTTCCAGCCGACGCCGCAACATCGAGCATGTCAACGGCTACTCCCAGGTTAACTTCCGATCACCCAAACTCCAACTTCGTCTCGCATTCGAAATCGAAGATTTCGAACCAAACCTGGAAACACAAAGTCACGAGCCTGGAAATGCTCGACCCTATCGCATCCCATACCTGTCAACGCTTCATCCTCCGACCCCCGACCACTGGCCAGCCTTTAACTCCGGCCATCGACGCGTCAACTCGACCCCCACCATCCCCTAGAACCCCGAGACACTCGGTGCTTTCACGAGACAGCGGTGCACAAGTTTCTTATGTGGTTAAAAACTAGGTTTACAAAATAAAATCCCACACCGCCGCTTCCACGTCCAATAATAAATTTATCTAGTATTTTTCCCAAACTACCCTACTCGCGAGCTATCATCAACGTAAGGCTCGATCCAGGAATCATCGCCGATGATCGAACTTTGACGAAAAAGAATTTTCTGCTCAACTTGAAAATTCCCGATAATCTCTAACTTAAAAATCAAAATTTTATCACCAAAATTCCTCATTTTCAATCACTAATCAAATCTTAAAATCGAAATGTGAAATTTAATCATTTGATTTTAGGACAAATTTTGGGTTCATCACTGCAATATCTTATTTTGAAAAAAAATTGCTTAATATAATTGCATAAAACTATTTTTAAAATTGATGTTACAGTTTTACAAGCATTTTTCATTTTGAAATCCAAGTCTAAAATTTGTTATGTAAAGAGCAATTGATTTTTTTTTCCTTTCTTTCCTTAATATAAAGCTATATATATATCCTATTTTAACAGAGGTAAGTATGCCTGTAAACAGACTTGCATATCTTTATCTCTGCACATTTATAAACATACCCACCAAATTCACTTAAATCAAAAACATCTCATATCATACTCCAAGAATCAAGATATATATATGTTTAAGGTCTTATAAAAGAGGAGTTTGCTCACAGTATTTCCAAAGGAAGAAGAAGACAGAGCTTGCAAATGTTGAACAGTTGAATTATTGTTTGAGTTTTTTTTTAAAGATGGTAAGCTTTAGTTTTCTTTGCTTAGTTTTATTTATTTATTTGTTTGATGAAAGAACTGAGGTGGGGGTTTGATATAAAGAAGAATGTTTTACTGTGTGATGTACTAACTTTGTACAGGTTGATAACATGGAGGTGGCTGAAGATACATTATAGATATGGTGCAAGTACTGTTTATTTTGATAAAGCATGTCTGTACCTCACTATTCTTGAATATATTTGCTTTGTTATTGTTTATGCATATCATTTCTTTACTTTATACAACCTGACTTGGTTTGCTTCAGCAAACATATATAGTTTTGGTTTTGTTTCACTTTCACACTATACATTCATATGTCCTTCAGCCTTGCATACCTACGTATATTTATTTAATTTGCTTGCAGATTCCAACATATGTTTACTGTCTTGCTTTCCTTTGTATTGGATTGTTTACATGATGCTATATCTTTGTTTTGGCTAAAATGTTGAATTTTGTACTTGTTGATTCTTTTGCATACTTATGTATTTGTTTTGTTATTTTGTTTAGTTTACTTTGTATTACAAATAATTTTCTATTTTAATTATGTTTGTATGCATACATTTGTTTGTAATTTATTTCATTACTTTGCTTTGAGTACTTTGTTTGTTATTTAGCAATACTTTTTCTTTTGTTTATTTTGCATGTTTATGATAATAGGATTAGTTAATGTATTGTTATGTATGTCCAGTTTATTATTTTAGTTATGTTTTGTTTGTACTTAATTTTGTATTTTACTTTATTTATGTTTGATAGATTTCTATTTTATTTTACTTCATGTACATGTTATAATAGTAGTTCTAATGATGTTTTGTTTCTTAACTAATTCGTTTACATACTTATATTTCAGTTTTGAACATATTTATACTGCATTTGTTTTCATATTTTAAAGTTGTTATATTTATTTCTATTCATTTCTAAAACCATTTATTCGAGATTTTATTTCAGATCCAATATATACAAATATATTCACATATATACAAATATATGCAAATTTTCAAATCAGTTTGACTTAATATATTTTATATTTGAATCCGGGGAAACTCGCATTATTAAAAATCAATTTTACAATTTTTAATTCAAAAATTCATTTAAATTATCAATTTAAATTAAATTAAAATCTAGGATCGTTATAAATTTCCCCCCTTAAAAGGATTTCGTCCTCGAAATTCGCAGGCACGAAAACAATACAGAGATAGACAGATTCGATCTCCTATAATTCCTCAAACTTAAGATATGAATTCCAAACTCAAGTCGGAATATCTCAGAATACATACTAGTTTGTCCCTCTTCGGACTTTGGTATTCACAAGAAATTGCAATAGAATTTCAAAATTTGGTTTTAAGCGAAATCGTTTTATTGATTCAATTCAAATTATCCTTCATATTCTATTAATCAATTTAACTCAATTTAAAATTTTCAATTCATTCAAAATTTCCAATTTCTAATTTCTAATTTATTCAAATTTTTAATTCTAAATTTCAAATTCATTAAAGTTTAAAACGAAAAACTGATAAGAAATCGATGAAGATACGAAGTAAGAATTTTCTACAACGATTCGTAGAGCATCACCGCACCGAAAACTTCTTCTTGTAGCTGGTACGAAGAAATCAAAAGAATTTAGAAACGAATCAAAGAAAATTTGATAAGAAAGTTATTTCCACTGTTGTTACAGAGTATTGACAGATTATAGTCGTATTTCCTTGTCCTCTATCTCGTTCTCTTCTTGCACTCATACTCACTATTAGTGGATAGTAAAAGAATTTACTGAGGCATTCAAACGGATATCTTAAGGATTACTCATTCTAGGATTTACTTCACCCTATCTCTAATGAGTTACTTAATGTGTTACACTCCTGAGCTAAAGTTCAACCCTTAGCTCTGATACCACATGTGACGAGTCGGATTTTGCCCGCTCAAAAATCGACATCCATACATCAAATCGTACTCGAATGTCATAGATTCGACCGTTCAAATCCGATACGCCGGAGCTTATAACAATCATTAAGTAAACAACACAGCGGAATAAAAGAATAATACATTGATATACAGCTTTGATACAATATCTGATACAACAGATAATCCAATAGATATCAATATACATCAGAGATATGATACAATAAAATAGCAGCGGAAAGAAAATAGATAACATCTAACATACGGAACAATATAACTCTAAAATAGTCTTCAAGGAAGAACTCCAGAAATAACTGCAACTCCATTTCCAAGAACTAATCCAGCAATAGCTCGAACTCCCAATAACATATCACAAAGCTCAGCAAGACTGGTGTGGTCCAAAGACTGAACTAACTCCAGATAATCCACTATATCTAACTATCTGTAAAACCCAACTCTAGACTGCTCGTGTAGAAAATAATGAGCACCCAGAGTTTAGGAAAGAAACAATAAACTCCGGATCAGTCGTGGGACTGGTGTGAGCAACAAAAACAGTTTATCTTTTAAAACATTCAAAGAAATATTTCAAAGTTAATTCGCAATGTTTTTGAAAAATGAGACTACCATAAGGCCTCCCGCACACACACACAATGCAAACGCAGAATCGGAGGAGATTTCTCCTTATGATAGTCAAAGATGCTTGATACGCATTAAAAAGAAACACTTGATATTATTACTAGTGCATAGTGTAGGAAAAATTCATTTCGAAAGTAGAATATAAATCTTAGCCAACATACGACCATTATCGTATGCCTACTATAGCTACCATCCAAACAGTGTTGCGACACCATAAGTGAATGATAGGTTCTACAACTAATACCGTACAAGTTTCGTATTGTTTCTTTGGATTTCCAACAAATGGTCAGGCCAAGGAACTTCCCATTGCCACATGAGAATGCCTCTGGAAAGACATCCCCGAGAACCAAACCGGAACTCTGCCAACACAAGGCCGGGTTACCCCTAACTGGGTAACTACTGACACGAGCACGCCATTCCCCGATCGTAAACGACCTTTCTCACGGGATCCCGAAAACCAACAACCACAAAGTAATAAATTCGTAGTAACCACATAGGTTAAATATCTGGGCTCCATACCATGATACCACCTCTATCCAGAAGGAAATGTACATACCCTAAAGGGTGCTACCCCTCATAACCTTGCCGCATCTTTCCTGTTTAGACCATTTCCGGGGTGTGAGGCTCGACGAAGTCACGTCCACAAAATCATACTTTATACAAAAGCCATGCTTTGGGTCAACAAATGATCAACACAATGATCACCAAGATAGACGATCAAATAAACGATCCTATCACAATAATCAACACAATGATCATTTCAGCAACACTCAGCATGTCACATTACCAAATTGGGAATATATCGCTGATAACTTCAACTATATAACCTCTGAGCTCGTACGTCTCAGAGAAGGGTGTTAAGCTAAAAGAATAAATTCTTCGCCACCAACATAAATATATTTGAAAGAAATCTGCTTTATATCTCAATTTGTAATGTCAGACATACAATCCATACAAGTCTGTTCTGGGTTCGAACAGAACCGAAGGCACTTACAAAGAAGTCCTTGCAACCCGAATATTCACAATCCCGATCGGATTTTCCCATCACTTAGGGAGTTTCTATACCGGCGCGACTCGGTGCAGAAACAATCGATAGGTCATCCTATCGCTTTCACAAATACCCGGTCTTCATCACCGGTCTTCAAATGCTATCCATAACGACGTATCACGTATTCGGAATGGGTTATACGACACAAAGGTCCTTTCCCGGCTAAACCGAATAGTGAGCGAAAATATTTTCAAAACATATGGATATAGGATTTCAATTAAGTCACAACTTAATAATTCAAACTTTCTTTCAAATGGTTTAACAAATTACCATTTTCAATCTTTAAACAAAAAGATTCATTTTCACAACCTTTAACGGTTTAAACAATTTTCACATTTAAATCTTTTAAACAAAAGATTCATTCACATATTTTCCAAATCAATTTTCATCTCAATTTGATTTAACTCGTTAAATCTTTAAATCAAAGATTTAACTTATAGCCTTCAAAACAATTTCATTTCAATTTGATTTAAACAAATCATCAATTTAAATCTGTTAAAAATAAACAGATTTAATTCATAGCTTTCAAAAAGGATTCATTCATAACTTAGGAAAATCATTTCTCTATTCAATCTTGAAATTCCCTTAATTAACTGGAATCTCAATTCTTATCCAAAAGTGTTTATCATTTGAAAACAACAGTTTTCATTTTGGAAATCTGATTCATTTATACGAGTCGAAATCCTTGAGTTAAATTCAAATTCCCAAAAATCATACTTTAAAAATGGTTTAACTCATAATGACTAGTATAATATCATTAATCCCTAATTTCAAATTACAGAATTCAATTTCAAGTATTGAATTTAAATTTAAATCAACTTATTTAAATTCCAAAACTTAACCAAGTAATTTAAAAATAATAAATTCTATTTTGAAATTCCATTCCAAAAGCTTTTCACATTTATTCCGATTCCATTTCCAAAACATTTGAATTTAAAAATTCAAATTTAACTATTTCAAAAATCTGCGACTTAATCGATTTCCTCGTGAAATCCATATTTGTGTGTGTATGGTGTGGTCCAGGGGTTTTAACACAATAGTGCAACATCATTTCAATCATCACAGATTAAAACACAGAAATATAATTGATAAGCGATATAAACTATAACGCTTATCATATATTCACAGATTCACAGATAATATACAAATATATCATCAATAAATGAATAAATACACAGCTCACTTCACAGAACAAACTATCACAGATCAGATAGGAAAAACAATTCAAGGCAACTCATACAATACAATTATTCATAAGTAAGGTCAGGCATTTGATAATCATCCATAAACAGGATTAATAAATCGTTTAATCCTAATTAATTCAAGTTATTTCCAATTTAATTAATTACTTATGAATAAATTATCCATTTATTATTTCTCTAAGTAATTACCTTTCCAAAATTATCGAGTGATTATTCTGAATTAATTAACTAAAGTACTTAACTTGAACAAATTCAATTAACTCAATTAATGATACTGAATAATTAATTCCACAATTACTGTCATTAAGTAATTTTACTTAATGGTTCCACAATTTATTATTATTAAATTAATCTTAATTAATCATTATTAATTATCTTTAATTATAAATTTATCTAAATCATTGATTTAAAATTTAAATAAACCATTCTTTGATTACCTTATAAATTTAATCATTTTTATTACCTTAATTATCTCTATGATAATTAATTTCTTTATTAATGACTTCATTGATATCTAAGTGTATACACCTTAATATTTTTTTTTTATATATTCGTATTGATTTATTTTCACTTACTTGCTTAAACACTTTTGAGTTATTTAAACAATTTAAATTTTTATATAAATTTTTATTTTATTTTAAACTTCTTTGATTTCAGAACTAGGATTCAAATTATATTTGAATCCAAATTTAGATTTTTGACTTAAAACTTATTTACAATTTAAAACTCTATTTCTTTCAAATTCAAACTATTTAACCTTTTCAAAGTTGTTACAAACAATTAAATTTAGAACTTAATCTTATCTTAAACTAGGATTTAAACTTCATTCGAATCCACACTCAACTTTGTTTTAAAACTGGTTTTAACTATCCATTTCTAATTTCAAAAGACATTCAGATTTAAGCATTTAAAACTTACAGGTTTAAGGTAAAGCTTGTAACTAAATTTTTTTACCTAAGACTACAATGTTCAGATCATCAGAGCACAGTGCTCGTGCACGTGCTCACCATCGTCCATCACTTCCAGCCGACGCCGCAACATCGAGCATGTCAACGGCTACTCCCAGGTTAACTTCCGATCACCCAAACTCCAACTTCGTCTCGCATTCGAAATCGAAGATTTCGAACCAAACCTGGAAACACAAAGTCACGAGCCTGGAAATGCTCGACCCTATCGCATCCCATACCTGTCAACGCTTCATCCTCCGACCCCCGACCACTGGCCAGCCTTTAACTCCGGCCATTGACGCGTCAACTCGACCCCCACCATCCCCTAGAACCCCGAGACACTCGGTGCTTTCACGAGACAGCGGTGCACAAGTTTCTTATGTGGTTAAAAACTAGGTTTACAAAATAAAATCCCACGCCGCCGCTTCCACGTCCAATAATAAATTTATCTAGTATTTTTCCCAAACTACCCTACTCGCGAGCTATCATCAACGTAAGGCTCGATCCAGGAATCATCGCCGATGATCGAACTTTAACGAAAAAGAATTTTTTGCTCAACTTGAAAATTCCCGATAATCTCTAACTTAAAAATCAAAATTTTATCACCAAAATTCCTCATTTTCAATCACTAATCAAATCTTAAAATCGAAATGTGAAATTTAATCATTTGATTTTAAGACAAATTTTGGGTTCATCACTGCAATATCTTATTTTGAAAAAAAATTGCTTAATATAATTGCATAAAACTATTTTTAAAATTGATGTTACAGTTTCACAAGCATTTTTCATTTTGAAATCCAAGTCTAAAATTTGTTATGTAAAGAGCAATTGATTTTTTTTTCCTTTCTTTCCTTAATATAAGCCTGTATATATATATCCTATTTTAACAGAGGTAAGTATGCCTGTAAACAGACTTGCATATCTTTATCTCTGCACATTTATAAACATACCCACCAAATTCACTTAAATCAAAAACATCTCATATCATACTCCAAGAATCAAGATATATATATGTTTAAGGTCTTATAAAAGAGGAGTTTGCTCACAGTATTTCCAAAGGAAGAAGAAGACAGAGCTTGCAAATGTTGAACAGTTGAATTATTGTTTGAGTTTTTTTTTAAAGATGGTAAGCTTTAGTTTTCTTTGCTTAGTTTTATTTATTTATTTGTTTGATGAAAGAACTGAGGTGGGGGTTTGATATAAAGAAGAATGTTTTACTGTGTGATGTACTAACTTTGTACAGGTTGATAACATGGAGGTGGCTGAAGATACATTATAGATATGGTGCAAGTACTGTTTATTTTGATAAAGCATGTCTGTACCTCACTATTCTTGAATATATTTGCTTTGTTATTGTTTATGCATATCATTTCTTTACTTTATACAACCTGACTTGGTTTGCTTCAGCAAACATATATAGTTTTGGTTTTGTTTCACTTTCACACTATACATTCATATGTCCTTCAGCCTTGCATACCTACGTATATTTATTTAATTTGCTTGCAGATTCCAACATATGTTTACTGTCTTGCTTTCCTTTGTATTGGATTGTTTACATGATGCTATATCTTTGTTTTGGCTAAAATGTTGAATTTTGTACTTGTTGATTCTTTTGCATACTTATGTATTTGTTTTGTTATTTTGTTTAGTTTACTTTGTATTACAAATAATTTTCTATTTTAATTATGTTTGTATGCATACATTTGTTTGTAATTTATTTCATTACTTTGCTTTGAGTACTTTGTTTGTTATTTAGCAATACTTTTTCTTTTGTTTATTTTGCATGTTTATGATAATAGGATTAGCTAATGTATTGTTATGTATGTCCAGTTTATTATTTTAGTTATGTTTTGTTTGTACTTAATTTTGTATTTTACTTTATTTATGTTTGATAGATTTCTATTTTATTTTACTTCATGTACATGTTATAATAGTAGTTCTAATGATGTTTTGTTTCTTAACTAATTCGTTTACATACTTATATTTCAGTTTTGAACATATTTATACTGCATTTGTTTTCATATTTTAAAGTTGTTATATTTATTTCTATTCATTTCTAAAACCATTTATTCGAGATTTTATTTCAGATCCAATATATACATATATATTCACATATATACAAATATATGCAAATTTTCAAATCAGTTTGACTTAATATATTTTATATATGAATCCGGGGAAACTCGCATTATTAAAAATCAATTTTACAATTTTTAATTCAAAAATTCATTTAAATTATCAATTTAAATTAAATTAAAATCTAGGATCGTTACAGTTATGAGGGGTAGCTCCCTTTAGGGTATGTGCATTTCCTTCTGGAAAAGGGTGGTATCATAGTATGGAGCCCAGATACTTACTCATGTTGAAACACTTTATTATTATGGTGTGATGTTGATGACGAGCGCTCGGATAAAGGTCCTAAAGGACCGGGGGATGGCATACTCGTGTCAGTTGTTACCCAGTTAGGGGTAACCCGGCCTTGTGTCGGCAGAGATCCGGTTTGGTTCTCGGGGACGTCCTTCCAGAGGCGTTCTCATGTGGCAATAGGAAGTTCCTTGGCCTGACCATTCGTTGGAAATCCAAAGAAACAATACGATCTTGTACGGTTTTAGTTGTATAACCTGCCATGGAATGTGGCGGTAACCTGCTATTGAACATGGTAGCTATAGTAGGCATAAGTGCGGAATGTCTATGCTGGCTAAGATTTATATCTTTATTTTCGAAATGAATTTTTCCTACACTATGCACTAGTAATAATATCAAATGTTCTTTTTAATGCGTATCAAACATCTTTGACTATCATATGGAGAAATCTCCTCCGATTCTGCGTTTGCATTGTGTGTGTGTGCGGGAGGCCTTATGGTAGTCTCATTTTTAAAAGCATTGCGAATTGACTTTAAAAATATTCTTCTATTTTGATTTTAAAGATAAATAAACTGTTTTGAGTTCTCACACCAGTCACATGACTGACTCGGAGTTTATTGTTTTCCTTCCTAAACTCTGGGTGCCCACCAATTTCCACACGGGCAGTCAAGAGTTAAGGTTTATCAGGATATTCTGAAATTCAGGAGTTGCTGAAGGCAAGCTGGATGGCATGGCGTATTACTAGTATATAGTATTTCTTTTCCACTGTTTGATGTTGTTGTACACTCTGATGATATGATGTAAGGAAATGTAATAACTGATATAGTTCTTTGTTTAAAGATTATTCATTTATCTATTATATGTTGTTCCACTGCGATTGTGAGATTCTGATATTGTTCTGTTGTTTTCTGTTTCGTTCTATTTTCTTTTCTCTCTATTTTCTATCTTTTCCTCTCTTCTTCTATCCTTTTCTTTTTCTTAAACATTGATAATTCGTATTTCTGTTCATCTTGAATTAATCAATGGAGATTAGTGTATATTCAAGGAGTACGGATTTGCGGGTCTTCACAGGTGGTATCAGAGCATATGGTTAAGCGACAACCATGGCTCTGTTGGGTATTACTCATTAGAGATAGAGTCAGTAGTACTCTAGAATGAGTTTGAGTGTAATAATAGCTATGAGAGCGTATTTGTTAGTGAATATAAAATTATTTTATATTGTGATGATTGGTTTGTTGAGTGGTATATGGATTCTAGTTAATACGAGTAATTAACGTTGTTGATAGGAATCTCTAAACACTTGTATAGAACAATTCGACACAGTATTGTTTTAAATTGGGTAAATAAAATAATTTTACCTTGATTATATTTTATATATAAAGGAATAATTTTTCAGAATTATTAAAGTGTATATAAGTTGATTGTTTGGTTGTTGAATAAGTTGTTTGAATAATCTAAATAAAATAATAATTGTATAAGCAAAAGAATTATAAGAATTGAATTATAATTAAAGTGATTTACAATTGTGAAATAAACTTCTATATATAAGAAGTGAAACTATATGAATATATTTGTGAACATGAGTTGTAAATAAAAATTGAATTTAAAGTTAAATAAAAATTTACTTCGAATTGGAATTTGAATTGATTTATAAGTGGGAAACTTAAGTTAAGTGATAAATGTGAACTTAAGTTATATAAATGAAATTCAACTTTCGTAATTGAATTGAATGAATGAATTAAATGTTAATCAAATGAATGTGAATTAAGTTGATATGGAATAATGGATATAAGTGTTAATTCATTAAAATCTAATGTTATTGGAAGTTGAATAATTGAATGAAAATCAATTTAATTAAACCAATTAAAAGTGATGGTGTTAAACCAAATTTAATGAATATAAGCAAAGGAATTTGGTTGTAATTAATATACATTGGTTGTTATATGATTGTTAGTTGATTGTATATAATTCATTAAGTATTAATGAAATTGAAAGCTAAAGTAATTGGAATTCAATTAGAAGTTAAATGAATCTTAAATAGAATTGAATTTGATTTGGAAGTGAACCAACTTGAATATGAATTAGTGAATATAAACTAATTGAGAATGAATGTTAGTAAAAACATCCACTGTTAATGAATCAAATGTGATTAAATTGAAAACCTATTTCATTGAATATTAATGATAATATGAATGAATATTTATTGGTTATGGACATTAGTTGGATGCTAGTTTGTTGATGGTTGAATATATTGCTTTTACTGCATTTGCTATGTTGGCATATATAGTTATTATGTTGATATATGTTGTATATCGATACTATTGTCTATATACATGTTTCTCATTTGTTTGTTGAGTGTTTAGTAGGTGCGGATCGCGTTTGCTTCGCATTTGGAGCTCGCTTTCGCGCTATATTAGCCGTATATGCTCGCTAATAAAATATAAGGTACATATCTCGGATTACATACCGTACTTTTACACTTTTTTCCCTACGGGATGCCTCATTACTTGATGAGATGTATATTTGTGATATATATACTGTCATTTTTTTTTCGGATCGAGCCGCGCAAAGGAGACTCTGGCTATTTTTTCCGGAAATTTAAGGCGTTAGAATATTTTTGAGAAAAATTGGAAAATTTTGAAAACTTTAACTTTGATTTGGAATTGAAAGTTAAACAATAGTAGTTGTTTTTGAAAAAAATAACTAAGTATGATTTGGAAACTTAGTAAAGTTATTGTAAGAAATTTAACTATGGATTTTTGGAAAGTTAATAGATTCTGTAACTTTTCTTACTTGGTAATTTCGAGGACGAAATTCTTTTAAGGGGGGAAGTATGTAACGACCCAGAATTTCTATTAATTAAAATTTGAGTATTTATTTAATTTTAAATATTAATAAGTGAAATTTATAAGTCGAATAAATTTTAATTCGAATAATTGGATTTAATTGAATAATTAAATCGATAATTTAATAAGTGAAATTACAGAAATAATTTAAAATTGGGTTAAAATATGATTGAAAATTATTCGTAAAATTTTATTTTATCATATTGAAGTTAGAACGATATTTTAGAACTTTTAAAATCGAATTAAAAGTTTATTTGTGAAAATTGAATATTTTAATATATAATCGACTAGTGAAAATAGCCAATTTTTGAACAGTCTCAGAATTGGACAAGACAAGTTCTATTAGATCCGTAATAGTTTGTTATTACCGAATTTCAGTTTTCGTAGCAATCAGAGTTATCGTTTGATCGTAGCAGGTCGAAACGCATCGAAATTGTTTTAATATTAATTTGGCGAGTTAAAATAGCCATTTTTCAAACAGTCTCGGATTTCGACGAAACCAATTTCATCGGATCCGTAATGTGATATTATTGTAAGGTTTCAAATTTCGTGTCAATCGGATTTACCGTTTGTCCGGTGCAAGCTAAAACGCCTAGAAAATCGTTTAAATCGGTTTAATTTAAATTGAACGTTTATAGCCATAACTCGCACAGATGACCGAATTAGCTTTTGAAACCTGTTCCATTGTGTCCGGAACGCGGGATAAACCCTAGAAACACTGTTCACCGCGCGTAAGTCGGAGTTTGGAAATTCCGGAATGAATAGTGTCGTTCAAACTTCTACAAATAGACCATCCTCTTCACAAAATAAAAATAAAATTAGGTTTAAAAACCCTAGCCGCCAGTAGCTTCATTCAATGGCCGAAATTTATAGTTCTTTTCCCCTCATTTTCTTCAAATCCGTGAAGCAATCCAAGAAACTTTCAACATGAAAGTTGTAGTCGACAATGAGATCTTGATATCCAACAGTTGTGATCAAAATTGGAGACATGGATCGATGGAAAATCTCGTATGAACTTAGGGGGCTGCGCACAACTTTCTGGAAGCTGCAGGGGGCCGAGCTTTGCAAGGTGGTGGCGGAACGTAGAGGGAGAGATGCTCGTTTGAATGGAGGTGCCTGATCGAATTTTAGTCGAGTGTTGGTGCCGCGAAGTGAAACCCTAGTTGTGCAAAATGGGTTCGTGCGCGCGTATACGTGCATGGAGACATGCGTGAGTGATGAGGGGGGAGAAGCAAATGGGCAGGCCTGATGTAGTGGGGTGAGATCTGTGGCCAGGATTGACTTAGGTTTATAAAAATTTAATTTTGTTGTAAAATTATGAATAAAAAATCGTGTAACTTGTAAAAATCATATCTTTTTCATACGAGGTCGAAAACGCGCGAAACCAGTTGCGTTGGAATCGTATGGACGAGCACTACGCTATGGAATTAGATTGGAGTCGTTTGGAGTTAGTGAGAATTTCAGGTAAAATTAAACGTCCGTTTAATTTTATTCGAAATAAATCGCTAAAACGAAATTGAAATTAAGGTGAGAACTTCTCACTCAATCGAATCAGTTTCGATTTTTAATTTTAAATAGTTAGATTTAAAATTCTTGAATGCATGTTTGAATGATGATTGTTATCTATTGATTTTTAAAATAGACATTATGCGCCGTTAGTAAGCGGATGTTATTTATTAAAAACATATACCGCGAATATTTCATAAACAGTGAAATTGGTATTATATATAATAGCAATATATATATTGGCATATGTATATATTGCAGTTGTTGATTTTCCCGCATTGTATGGCGGATGAGACCCTATTGCGCCGTCTATTAAGCGGATAATATTTTAAATCCCATATACCGCGATAATTCCGTACTGGAGCGGAATTGGTATTGTGCTAATGTTTGTGGATGCAGGAAAACAAGTTGGAGGGATCCAACTGGATTCCTCAACAGTATTTATTTGATTATGGATATTTTGATATTCGTTGATTATCATATCGATATATGATGTCGTTGTAGTCGTGATTGACTATTTGGTGTGTAGCATCATTGGACCAAGTTTTGGAATTTTAAAATGATTTTTAAAGTGATTTTTGAAGAGTATACGTTTATAAAATATTTTTGGAATTGATTCATTTTAAAATAAATAAACGTTATAAATTTAAAAGTTATAAAATTATGATTTTTGAGAAATATAGTTGAAAGTTGATTTTTGAAAATATGGGGTTAATGATTTTATAAAATAGTTTAAATTGGGATTTCTGAATTTATTATAAAAAGTTTAAATATAGGATTTATAAAATTTGATTATTTTATAAATAAATAAAAAAATGATGAAATTATAAAGGACTTTAAAGACGTTTTTAAAAGAATGATATAAATTGATTTATATAAGAGATTTATAAATTGATATTTATAAATTAAAGTATTGGAATTATAAAACGAGTTTTTATAAGTGTTAGAATGAATTGTGAATGAATTTCATAAATGAATGAAATTTATGGAATTATAAACGGTGAAGTAGAAATGGAATTTTATAAGCAGTAGGTTTATAAAATTTGTAAAGTTATATGAAGAATAGATTTGGTTAAATAAATGAATCTTATAAGTTATAAGATTTATAATTTGGAAAGTCTTAAAAAGAATGATTTTTTAAAATAATCGTTTTATAAGCATTTAACTTATAATATGAACCTTTGGCTTATAATTGAGTTATAAAATGAATAGGTTAAAAAAAGGGGGTTTATAAAAGGAAGTAGTTATAAAATAAATAGAAATGGAATTTATAAACGTTGTTTTATAAATTCGCAAACGACTTATTTTGATAAGTAAATGGCTATAGCATATTAAAGGAGTTATATTCACGTTTTAGACAGTGAATAATCTTTTAAGATAAAATGTATAGAAATGATGAAATTGGTTAACGTAGTATATTCACGTTTTTGAATAGTGAATAATATGTTAAAGAAAATGTTTTGGATGTGATGTTTTAAATAGAATTAAAACGATCCAACGATGTTTTTTTAATGTGTTGAGATTCGAAACCATAGATTTCAACATTCATTGTTGAAATAGACGTTTTCGAGAAATAGAAGGAAATGGTGGACTATAACACTGTTGTTATAGTAAATGATTTCCGAAAGGAAATGTTTTGTTTAGTATTAGGATTTATATATCTATTTTAATTTTGAATCCCTATACTAGTGATTTTGGGCTGTCGTAACGATGTTTTACGTAACATTCGTTTTGGCCCAAATAAATATGTTTGAGAGAATGATTTCCTTAAAGAATGAAATATATACTTAATCTCGATTTAAGTATATTGAATATTTTCCAATGGTTGAAAATAATTAGATTTGTGAATTACTTATTAATAAATAAGTATGGAAATGTTTTCCAATATAAAGTGATTATTTTGAGAATTTATCTTTTTGAAGATAAATTGAAAATGAATAATTGAAATCGTATATTCGTAGATATTTTGGAATGTAAATTCACTATGGAATTTATAAAAGAAAAGAGGAATTTGTTTAAAAATAAATATTGATTTATTTTTGAAGTGTGAAAATTTTGTATCATGTAAAGATATTTTTGGGAAATAAATAATTTGGAAAATTATTTGGAATCTGGTGATGTGTGCATATCCATTGATAGTTCAATAACCGACTATCAATATTTACCTTTGAAAGGTATTTGTTGTGATTTGCTTGGATTTGAATGCCACACTTATTTTTAAATTATTGCGCTCGTTATTCGGATTACCCATTCCGAATAGTGATACGACGTAATGAATAGCATTGATGACCGGTGTTGAAGACCGGATATTTTTGAAAGCGAAAGGACAACTCGTCGATTGTCTTTGCACCGAGTAGCTACGGTATAGAGACCCCCTATGTGATGGGAAGTCCGGACGTGATTAGAGATTATCCGGATTGCAAGGACTTCTTTGTAAGTGCCTTCGGTTCTGTTCGAGCCCGGAACAGACTTGTATGGATTGTATGTCTGACCTTACAAATTGAGATATAAAGCTGATTTCTTTCAAATATATTTCTGTTGGTGGCGGAGAATTTATTCTCTTAGCTTAACACCCTTATCTGAGACGTATGAGCTCAGAGGTTATGTAGTTGATGGTTATCAGTAATATATTCCCAATTTGGTAATGTGACATGCTGAGTGTTGCTGTGAAATGATCATTGTGTTGATTATTTGTGATAGGATCATTTGTTTGATCATTTATCTTTGTGATCATTTCTATGATCATTTGTTGACCCAAAGCACAACTTTTGTATAATGCGTGACTTGTGGACGAGACTTCGTCGAGCCTCACACCCCGGAATGGTCAAAACAGGAAAGATGCAGCAAGGTTATGAGGGGTAGCTCCCTTTAGGGTATGTGCATTTCCTTCTGGAAAAGGGTGGTATCATGGTATGGAGCCCAGATACTTACTCATGTTGAAACACTTTATTATTATGGTGTGATGTTGATGACGAGCGCTCGGATAAAGGTCCCAAAGGACCGGGGGATGGTATACTCGTGTCAGTTGTTACCCAGTTAGGGCTAAACTGGCCTTGTGTTGGCAGAGATCCGGTTTGGTTCTCGGGGACGTCCTTCCAAAGGCATTCTCATGTGGCAATGGGAAGTTCCTTGGCCTGACCATTCGTTGGAAATCCAAAGAAACAATACGAGCTTGTACGGTTTTAGTTGTATAACCTGCCATGGAATGTGGCGGTAACCTGCTATTGAACATGGTAGCTATAGTAGGCATAAGTGCGGAATGTCTATGCTGGCTTTGATTTATATCTTTATTTTCGAAATGAATTTTTCCTACACTATGCACTAGTAATAATATCAAATGTTCTTTTTAATGCGTATCAAGCATCTTTGACTATCATAAGGAGAAATCTCCTCCGATTATGCGTTTGCATTGTGTGTGTGTGCGGGAGGCCTTATGGTAGTCTCATTTTTAAAAGCATTGCGAATTGACTTTAAAAATATTCTTCTATTTTGATTTTAAAGATAAATAAACTGTTTTGAGTTCTCACACCAGTCACATGACTGACTCGGAGTTTATTGTTTTCCTTCCTAAACTCTGGGTGCCCACCAATTTCCACACGGGCAGTCAAGAGTTAAGGTTTATCAGGATATTCTAGAATTCAGGAGTTGCTGAGGGCAAGCTGGATGGCATGGCGTATTACTAGTATATAGTATTTCTTTTCCACTGTTTGATGTTGTTGTACACTCTGATGATATGATGTAAGGAAATGTAATAACTGATATAGTTCTTTGTTTAAAGATTATTCATTTATCTATTATATGTTGTTCCGCTGCGATTGTGAGATTCTGATATTGTTCTATTGTTTTCTGTTTCGTTCTATTTTCTTTTCTCTCTATTTTCTATCTTTTCCTCTCTTCTTCTGTCTTTTTCTTTTTCTTAAACATTGATAATTCGTATTTCTGTTCATCTTGAATTAATCAATGGAGATTAGTGTATATTCAAGGAGTACAGATTTGCGGGTCTTCACAGGTGGTATCAGAGCATATGGTTAAGCGACAACCATGGCTCTGTTGGGTATTACTCATTAGAGATAGAGTCAGTAGTACTCTAGAATGAGTTTGAGTGTAATAATAGCTATGAGAGCGTATTTGTTAGTGAATATAAAATTATTTTATATTGTGATGATTGGTTTGTTGAGTGGTATATGGATTCTAGTTAATACGAGTAATTAACGTTGTTGATAGGAATCTCTAAACACTTGTATAGAACAATTCGACACAGTATTGTTTTAAATTGGGTAAATAAAATAATTTTACCTTGATTATATTTTATATATAAAGGAATAATTTTTCAAAATTATTAAAGTGTATATAAGTTGATTGTTTGGTTGTTGAATAAGTTGTTTGAATAATCTAAATAAAAGAATAATTGTATAAGCAAAAGAATTATAAGAATTGAATTATAATTAAAGTGATTTACAATTGTGAAACAAACTTATATATATAAGAGGTGAAACTATATGAATATATTTGTGAACATGAGTTGTAAATAAAAATTGAATTTAAAGTTAAATAAAAATTTACTTAGAATTTGAATTTGAATTGATTTATATGTGGGAAACTTAAGTTAAGTGATAAATGTGAACTTAAGTTATATAAATGAAATTCAACTTTCGTAATTGAATTGAATGAATGGATTAAATGTTAATCAAATGAATGTGAATTAAGTTGATATGGAATAATGGATATAAGTGTTAATTCATTAAAATCTAATGTTATTGGAAGTTGAATAATTGAATGAAAATCAATTTAATTAAACCAATTAAAAGTGATGGTGTTAAACCAAATTTAATGAATATAAGCAAAGGAATTTGGTTGTAATTAATATACATTGGTTGTTATATGATTGTTATTTGATTGTATATAATTCATTAAGTATTAATGAAATTGAAAGCTAAAGTAATTGGAATTCAATTGGAAGTTAAATGAATCTTAAATAGAATTGAATTTGATTTGGAAGTAAACCAACTTGAATATGAATTAGTGAATATAAACTAATTGAGATGGAATGTTAGTAAAAACATCCACTGTTAATGAATCAAATATGATTAAATTGAAAACCTATTTCATTGAATATTAATGAGAATATGAATGAATATTTATTGGTTATGGACATTAGTTGGATGCTAGTTTGTTGATGGTTGAATATATTGCTTTTACTGCATTTGCTATGTTGGCATATATAGTTATTATGTTGATATATGTTGTATATCGATACTATTGTCTATATACATGTTTCTCATTTGTTTGTTGAGTGTTTAGTAGGTGCGAATCGCATTTGCTTCGCATTTGGAGCTCGCTTTCGCGCTATATTAGCCGTATATGCTCGCTAATAAAATATAAGGTACATATCTCGGATTACATACCGTACTTTTACACTTTTTTTCCTACGGGATGCCTCATTACTTGATGAGATGTATATTTGTGATATATATACTGTCACTTTTTTCCGGATCGAGCCGCGCAAAGGAGACTGGCGATTTTTTTCGGAAATTTAAGGCGTTAGAATATTTTTGAGAAAAATTGGAAAATTTTGAAAACTTTAACTTTGATTTGGAATTGAAAGTTAAACAATGTAGTTGTTTTTGAAAAAAATAATAAGTATGATTTGGAAACTTAGTAAAGTTATTGTAAGAAATTTAACTATGGATTTTTGGAAAGTTAATAGATTCTGTAACTTTTCTTACCTGGTAATTTCGAGGACGAAATTCTTTTAAGGGGGGAAGTATGTAACGACCCAAAATTTCTATTAATTAAAACTTGAATATTTAATTAATTTTAAATATTAATAAGTGAAATTTATAAGTCGAATAAATTTTAATTCGAATAATTGGATTTAATTGAATAATTAAATCGATAATTTAATAAGTGAAATTACAGAAATAATTTAAAATTGGGTTAAAATATGATTGAAAATTATTCGTAAAATTTTATTTTATCATATTGAAGTTAGAACGATATTTTAGAACTTTTAAAATCGAATTAAAAGTTTATTTGTGAAAATTGAATATTTTAATATATAATCGACTAGTGAAAATAGCCAATTTTCGAACAGTCTCAGAATTGGACGACACTAGTTCCATTGGATCCGTAATAGTTTATTACTACCGAATTTCAATTTTCGTAGCAATCGGAGTTATCGTTTGATCGTGGCAGCTCGAAACGCATCGAAATTGTTTTAATATTAATTTGGCGAGTTAAAATAGCCATTTTTCAAACAGTCTCGGATTTCGACGAAACCAGTTTCATCGGATCCATAATGTGATATTATTGTAAGGTTTTAAATTTCGTGTCAATCGGATTTACCGTTTGTTTGGTGCAAGCTAAAACGCCTAGAAAATCGTTTAAATCGGTTTAATTTAAATTGAACGTTTATAGCCATAACTCGCACAGATGACCGAATTAGCTTTCGAAACCTATTCCATTGTGTCCGGAACGCGGGATAAACTCTAGAAACGCTGGTCACCGCACGTAAATCGGAGTTTGGAAATTCCGGAATGAATAGTGTCGTTCAAACTTCTATAAATAGACCATACTCTTCACAAAATAAAAAAAAAATTAGGTTTAAAAACCCTAGCCGCCAGTAGCTTCATTCAATGGACGAAATTTACAGTTCTTTTCCCCTCATTTTCTTCAAATCCGTGAAGCAATCCAAGAAACTTTCAACATGAAAGTTGTAGTCGACAATGAGATCTTGATATCCAACGGTTGTGATCAAAATTGGAGTCATGGATCGATGGAAAATCTCGTATGAACTTAGGGGGCTGCGCACGACTTTCTGGAAGCTACAGGGTGCCGAGCTTTGCAAGGTGGTGGCCGAACGTAGAGGGAGAGATGCTCGTTTGAATGGAGGTGCCTAATCGAATTTTAGTCGAGTGTTGGTGGCGCGAAGTGAAACCCTAGTTGTGCAAAATGGGTTCGTGTGCGCGTATACGTGCCTGGTGACGTGCGTGAGTGATGAGGGGGGAGAAGCAAATGGGCGGGCCTGATGTAGTGGGGTGAGATCTATGGCCAGGATTGACTTAGGTTTATAAAAATTTAATTTTGTTGTAAAATTATGAATAAAAAATCGTGTAACTTGTAAAAATCATATCCTTTTCATACGAGGTCAAAAACGCGCGAAACCAGTTGCGTTGGAATCGTATGGACGAGCACTACGCTATGGAATTGGATTGGAGTCGTTTGGAGTTAGTGAGAATTTCGGGTAAAATTAAACGTCCGTTTAATTTTATTCGAAATAAATCGCTAAAACGAAATTGAAATCAAGGTGAGAACTTCTCACTCAATCGAATCAGTTTCGATTTTTAATTTTAAATAGTTAGATTTAAAATTCTTGAATGCATGTTTGAATGCTGATTGTTATCTATTGATTGTTAAAATAGACATTATGCACCGTTAGTAAGCGGATGTTATTTATTAAAAACATATACCGCGAATATTTCATAAACAGTGAAATTGGTATTATATATAATAGCAATATATATATTGGCATATGTATATATTGCAGTTGTTGATTTTCCCGCATTGTATAGCGGATGAGACCCTATTGCGCCGTCTATTAAGCGAATAATATTTTAAATCCCATATACCGTGATAATTCCGTACTGGAGCGGAATTGGAATTGTGCTAATGTTTGTGGATGCAGGAAAACAGGTTGGAGGGATCCAAATGGATTCCTCAACAGTATTTATTTGATTATGGATATTTTGATATTCGTTGATTATCATATCGATATATGATGTCGTTGTAGTCGTGATTGACTATTTGGTGTGTAGCATCATTGGACCTAGTTTTGGAATTTTAAAATGATTTTTAAAGTGATTTTTGAAGAGTATACGTTTATAAAATATTTTTGGAATTGATTCATTTTAAAATAAATAAATGTTATAAATTTAAAAGTTATAAAATTATGATTTTTGAGAAATATAGTTGAAAGTTGATTTTTGAAAATATGGGGTTAATGGTTTTATAAAATAGTTTAAATTGGGATTTCTGAATTTATTATAAAAAGTTTAAATATAGGATTTATAAAATTTGATTATTTTATAAATAAATAAAAAAAATGATGAAATTATAAAGGACTTTAAAGACGTTTTTAAAAGAATGATATAAATTGATTTATATAAGAGATTTATAAATTGATATTTATAAATTAAAGTATTGGAATTATAAAACGAGTTTTTATAAGTGTTAGAACGAATTGTGAATGAATTTCATAAATGAATGAAATTTATGGAATTATAAACGGTGAATTAGAAATGGAATTTTATAAGCAGTAGGTTTATAAAATTTGTAAAGTTATTTGAAGAATAGATTTGGTTAAATAAATGAATCTTATAAGTTATAAGATTTATAATTTGGAAAGTCTTAAAAAGAACGATTTTGTAAAATAATCGTTTTATAATCATTTAACTTATAATATGAACCTTTGGCTTATAATTGAGTTATAAAGTGAATAGGTTAAAAAAGGGGGTTTATAAAAGGAAGTAGTTATAAAATAAATAGAAATGGAATTTATAAACGTTGTTTTATAAATTCGCAAACGACTTATTTTGATAAGTAAATGGCTATAACATATTAAAGGAGTTATATTCACGTTTTAGACAGTGAATAATCTTTTAAGATAAAATGTATAGAAATGATGAAATTGGTTAACGTAGTATATTCACGTTTTTGAATAGTGAATAATATGTTAAAGAAAATGTTTTGGATGTGATGTTTTAAATAGAATTAAAATGATCCAACGATGTTTTTTTAATGTGTTGAGATTCGAAACCATAGATTTCAACATTCATTGTTGAAATAGACGTTTTCGAGAAATAGAAGGAAATGGTGGACTATAACACTGTTGTTATAGTAAATGATTTCCGAAAGGAAATGTTTTGTTTAGTATTGGGATTTATATATCTATTTAATTTCGAATCCCTATACTAGTGATTTTACAACAACCCAAAATCACAGAAATAATTAAATCGATAATTTAATAAGTGAAATTACAGAAATAATTTAAAATTGGGTTAAAATATGATTGAAAATTTGTTTAGTATTGGACTTTATGGACGAGACTTCGTCGAGCCTCACACCCCGGAATGGTCAAAACAGGAAAGATGCAGCAAGGTTATGAGGGGTAGCTCCCTTTAGGGTATGTGCATTTCCTTCTGGAAAAGGGTGGTATCATGGTATGGAGCCCAGATACTTACTCATGTTGAAACACTTTATTATTATGGTGTGATGTTGATGACGAGCGCTCGGATAAAGGTCCCAAAGGACCAGGGGATGGCATACTCGTGTCAGTTGTTACCCAGTTAGGGGTAACCCGGCCTTGTGTTGGCAGAGATCCGGTTTGGTTCTCGGGGACGTCCTTCCAGAGGCGTTCTCATGTGGCAATGGGAAGTTCCTTGGCCTGACCATTCGTTGGAAATCCAAAGAAACAATACGATCTTGTACGGTTTTAGTTGTATAACCTGCCATGGAATGTGGCGGTAACCTGCTATTGAACATGGTAGCTATAGTAGGCATAAGTGCAGAATGTCTATGCTGGCTAAGATTTATATCTTTATTTTCGAAATGATTTTTTCCTACACTATGCACTAGTAATAATATCAAATGTTCTTTTTAATGCGTATCAAGCATCTTTGACGATCAAAAGGAGAAATCTCCTCCGATTCTGCGTTTGCATTGTGTGTGTGTGCGGGAGGCCTTATGGTAGTCTCATTTTTAAAAGCATTGCGAATTGACTTTAAAAATATTCTTCTATTTTGATTTTAAAGATAAATAAACTGTTTTGAGTTATCACACCAGTCACATGACTGACTCGGAGTTTATTGTTTTCCTTCCTAAACTCTGGGTGCCCACCAATTTCCACACGGGCAGTCAAGAGTTAAGGTTTATCAGGATATTCTGGAATTCAGGAGTTGCTGAAGGCAAGCTGGATGGCATGGCGTATTACTAGTATATAGTATTTCTTTTCCACTGTTTGATGTTGTTGTACACTCTGATGATATGATGTAATGAAATATAATAACTGATATAGTTCTTTGTTTAAAGATTATTCATTTATCTATTATATGTTGTTTAGCTGCGATTGTGAGATTCTGATATTGTTCTGTTGTTTTCTGTTTCGTTCTATTTTCTTTTCTCTCTATTTTCTATCTTTTCCTCTCTTCTTTTGTCTTTTTCTTTTTCTTAAACATTGATAATTCGTATTTCTGTTCATCTTGAATTAATCAATGGAGATTAGTGTATATTCAAGGAGTATGGATTTGCGGGTCTTCACAGAAGTAAGCTCAAACGACTGAGCTAAAAGACTGGAATTTTTTATTCCGTAGCTCTAGACGTCTGATCATACTACCAGATGTTTGAGCATACTACCAGACGTCTGAGCTGAAGCTCAGGGCAATATTTTGCCTAGGCCAATGATGGCCAAATCATATCGGAAGCGATCGGGCGAGCAATGATGGCTAGGGATTTATGCCAAGCAACAACCCAACCCTACAGACTCACCAATACACTCCAAACAACATGGCCAAACAGCCATATTGGGATGTTCTTAGATCTTGACTTCAAAATACCCAAAATTGGAAAATTCGCCTAACCAATTCAACTCAAAAGCAAATAGACATGAACAGATGTTAGGAATTCATACCTAACAACTATCAAAGGTATAGACATAGATGTGAGTTCAAGAACTCACCTTTAAACCCAAAAACAACGAATGAGGTGCTTTAAAACAAGGCAAGATCAATTGCTCCTCCACTTAACTTCAAAAACCCTCAATCTTTGATCAAATACAAATATTACCTAAGTTAAGTTATAGGAATTTCTGAAAATTGAAGAGAGATTGAGGTGGAGAAGAAGAAGAGGATGCTTACCTAAGCTTTTCTTTGATTTTGGAGCTTGAATCTTGAATTTCCTAGTAATCTTGGGTTTAGGAATTGTAATTTCCTCTACTTTCCTCCATTTTTCTTTAGTTTGAGAGTGTTAGGAAAATAGAACGAATGAATGAAGAAAGGGGGTGTGGAGTTAGGGTATTTTATTGGATTAGTGGGCTGAAAATCAAATCCAAAGCCCAATAGAAAAAATAGCAAAATTCAACTCAACTCCAAACATATCGATATTTATACTCAAAAAGGTAGTAAACGTCATTTTGGACTCAATGGAAGTGATCTCGAGTCCTAATTCGACTGTTTACGAAAAGTAGCATTTTGGACTTTTAAAATTCAACTAACGATGCTATATTTAAATAAATCATTTAAATATATTATCGTAAAAATATGCAGGTTGTTACAAGATATCTTGCCCAACTACTTCAATTTTGAATTTTTTTGGTGAAATACAAATTTATCATAATCAATTTTATAGTTTATATGAACAGGTTCCAGATAGATTTTTTATGTGCTTTCGGAAAATAATATATGCAACGAGGGGCACAAACATGAAATAGGTTAAATGTACATATATAGTTTTAATTTGTGAAAATTTGTAGATATGTTTAAATTATTTTAATATATAACTCTTTAGTGCAAAAACCGTATGCGTATCGTGGGTATTTACTAGTATAAAATTAAAACTAAACAATAACTCAACAAACAAAATCAAATCAAATTGGATTGATTTTATTCCAGACTACTGTAAAAAAATCAAATAAATGATTTTTTATGAAATTCAAACATTAGTTTGAATTCAAATATTTTCACAAAAAAAATTATTTTTCTTAAAAGTTTAGTTTTTTCTAAGGAAGGTTCGACATTTTAACGTAATCAAGTATTTTCAAAGAATATTTATAGAAATGTCTAGATATATTCATAAAGTTCTTCGAGAAAAATCAAATTTGTCCAAAAATCGATTTTCTTTAAAAAAAATTGAAAAATTTGAAAAGATGCTGTAGCAATTTTAAAAATTATAGTAAAATTTAGCATTTCTTCGAAATACATAAATGATTCAAAAAAAATAAAAATGTATAGAAAATAATTATAATTCATAAAGGTAAAAGAATATTTTTTATTACTTTTTATCCACTTAACCCAAAATTATAAAAATTTAATCAAAATATAATTTTTGTTATAAAAAAATAATAAATTTAAAAACATGGTCTATTGTGCAATTGTTTTAAAAGGTGGTTCATATTATTTTAATTCAAAATCGATTATTTTCAAAAGTGGAATCTAAGTTTGAATATCTCTAAAGAATTATTTTTTCAATGTCGATTTACATGAGATTTCTTCGTTTGGATTTGGAGTTATGGAATGTTAAGGTGGTTTAGCTTATTTTAGTTATTTGGGCATTCCACTAAATGCTAAGACAATAATGGGGACAAAACCTATCCTGTGCTAGACTTTATTAGAAATAATGCAATATCTACTTAGAAATACCAACACCGCACCAACACCAAAATTGTGGCATTAGCGCAACGCTGGCATGTCGTAGGTAAAAAATTGCATATATTCACTTTTATCGTCACCTTGTCGATGCATATACTTCGACGTTGGCTAAGTATCGATATGACGTCGCTCATTTTGAGAAATAACCCTCGACGTCTACCTCTTTCGGTTTCACTATCAAATCTTTATCAAAAATAAATAAACTCATCCCCTATAGCCAGCACCGCCTTGGGTCTAGCCGCTCATCACAGTTACCTTCCGCCACCTGCCGTAGCATCTCGTCCTTCATTGTCAAGCCACCACCACATCTCCTCCTTTACTGTCAAGTTGCCTACGATCGCATCCTCTCTACAAGCAGCAAGCCAACTGATGCATGCCCACGGCCTACTATGCTTAAGCAAACTCCGCCATCCGCCTCACACCAAGTCCTCCGTAATCGGTATAATCTAATGCCCTGATTAATTGTTTTATTTAATGCTCTGATTTGATTAGTTTTTATACGACCGTTGGTATAAACTCATTGGCATATATTTTTTGGTATATGATCATTGATACAGATTTGTTGGTATAATCGTTACTATGTGATTTGATCATTGGTTTTGTTTATAAATGTCTGATAAAATCATTATCATTGAGATGGTATCATTAATGAACCCTACATATATTTAATTTGTCCCTGTCTAACAAGCACCGTATATGATTTTCATACACACACATCCCACACACACACCTCGCAGGCATGCACAAGCACGCGAACACATATACATTTATTTTTTAACTGAAAGGAAAATTGATATTCATATACTACGTTATTTGTCAGATTTGTCCTAGTATTGGACAAGTTATAAACATAATGATACTTATGTTTTGTAAATCAATATTTTATATCGAACATTTAAAAAAATTGGACAACACTTCGTAATCCCCATGTACGTTGGTTCGCGTATGATATGGGGAATAAGGGAAAGTGTCGGCCTTAATTATGTTAATCGTTCGATTTGAAATGGTTTAAGAAACGTAAATACCATTGCGTTTGAAACGGATAGTAGGATAATCAGTCTTTTAAAAAGAGTAGAAATCCCTAGGTTATATAGTTTTTAAATTATCTATGATTCCATTGTTTTAAAATCGTTTTATAATAAAATTAACAATGTTGTTGAAATTAATAGTAAAATTAATAATGTTATTTGAAGTAATAATAAAATTAATAATGTTATTTAAATTAATAATAAAATTAATAATGTTATTAAAATAATAAAATTAATAATGTTTTAAAAATAATAATAAAATTAATAATGTTATCTAAAATAATAATAAAATTAATAATGTCATTTAAATTAATAATAAAATTAGTAATTTTACTAAAATTAATGATAATGCTATAATTAATGTTTGGTTTTATTAAATATATGATGGTTTTGGTAATATTATTGTTTGATTTTATTAAATAAATGATAATGATGTTATTATTAATGTTTGGTTTTACTAAAAAGTTTGGTACAATATTCAATTGTGTGAATAATACTGTAAATTTTATTTATACATGGTGTACAAAAGATGGGTTATATAAAATACTGAACTTGGATATACATGAAAGGTAAGAAAAGAGGAATGATACCATTGCACTTCAAAAATGATGTTGTAATAAAACAAATAAAAAAGAAATCCGATGTCCATGTTTGAACTGTAACATTAAAAAAAGAAGATTATTTGTCGACCCCAAAAAGGCATCGACGTGGCATCGATAAATGACCTCCAGACGCCTTATAGGGCATCGGTAGAAATTATTATTATGTCATAAATATAATTTCGAAGCCAAGAAGCCGCCTTATTATTGATGACTTACAAGGGAAATACATCGATGCCATGCCAACGTTTGCTATCGATACCGTTTTGGCGTCATGTCGACAATATTTTAAATTATAAAAATTGGAATTGCGAATGCCTTTTGATGCCATGTCGATGCCATAGCAACTCCAAATTAAAATGTAAAAAAATGGATTTTCCATCGCTATGCAGATATCATGCCGATGCCATTGTTGAAACATATTTGTAGCATTTCTGTTGTATTACTTATCTCAATCATGCATTCAGATATATACATTATATTATCATCCATGTCACAAATCATATATCGTTTCTCATATATTACTGAATTCATATAGCAAACCATATTGCCCGATATCACAATATCATAAATATACTAAACCGTACAAACACAAGTTCGGTTTTTTATTCCTGAATAGGTGCATCTTACCTAGATCTTCATACCTAATAGTCTGGAACAATAGTATCATTGAAATTGATACACAACTCGCTTTAATTATAAGAAGCCAAGTAGGTGGATTAGTCCGAGTGGAGATAAAAAGTGTATTGAACTGGAAATTTTTTCTACGGTTATTCATTTTCCCAAAGAGACAGATAAGATATCTAGCCACAGTGACATGTTAATACCATTAGGAATGAAAAAAATAAAATTCTAAGGAATATGTTTTTTTTGAAAAATTAGATTTATTTCCAATGAATCACACTCATTAAAAAATGTATTTTGTTTTGGTACCGCACATAATCACAAATGAAATAGCTGATGGGATAAATTTAGCAAAACTATTCACTCAAGATCTCCTATAGGAAAAAGATAATGTCCAACTTAAAATTGTCAATTATATCCTTTATGGAATGGAAAGTCAATTCGTTGAATTTCTCACACAAGTATTCACTTAGTTCGGACTTGCTTAGTTTTGAATTGGGACCAAGGAAAAAATGGTTCTGTAGAAGAAGTTCATGTTTCTCTTGTTGAGGTAAGGGTACAAACCCATTATAATGACCCTAATTTTGATTAACATTATTTATGACATTTAATTAGTTAAATTAAATGAGATAATGTAAATGGATAAGGGATTGAGATTTATATAATTAGAGGGTAGTCTTGCCTAATGAACTATTGAAAAAATGGGAATTAAAATTAAATATTTAAGGATAATAAATAAGGGCATAATAGGAATAAATTATATTCTTATACTCTAAACCCTCATGCCACTTTCATTTTCACATTCACAAACAAAACTAAATTCAAGAGAGGCCAGCCACCATTAGGAGAAAACAAGAGGAAGAAGCTTAATCAATTTAATTCAAGAGCAAATCTCAACTCCTTAACAATAAGCTAGGATGAATAATAGGTTACATCTCATATTTTCTTATTTTCAGTTCTAGATCAGAATCAAATAAGTTTTGCAAAGTATTATGCAATGTTTTGAATGATATATATATATATATATATATATATATATGTGTGTGTGTGTGTGTGTGTGTGTGTGTGCTTGTTGATGAATTTTGTTTGCTCATATAGGTTTTTATGTGATTGAAAAACCTATCAAATTACATCTAAATACCTTATGATTTTGATATAAGGTTAAAAATATTATTTTATAGATGGGTTTCAAGTTTAATAATTTTTTAAATTAATGTGGATTTATATGAAATTTCTGGTGAAGAAAATGGTTAAATTGGGTTCAAAATTAATTACAGCTATTATGTGTTAGTTTTGGGTCATAAATTTATATATGTTAGAAAACATATTAAAAGTAATTTTTGGGAATTTTTGGAGAATTTTCCTAAGTGTTTTAATAACTATATATAATTATTTAAGGTATGCGACTTAAATGTTTTATATGTTTATATAAGGAGAAGGCGTAATTTGCTAAATGTTTTAAAATTATAAAATGCTGAACTCGGTGGCACTTTTAGAAAATATTTTTGAAAAAGAAATTGGCAACCAATTATATGATGACAAATAAACAAGTTAGTTGGAAAAATATTACTTTATACAGAAAGAAATCAGTTTTTGTGAAGGTTTGCTATTTTGCCACTCTTGACAGCTACCTTTCGACTTCATACTACCACCTCCATCATAATCGAAACCAATACACATGGTTCAATGCCTTGGTACGTAGTAGATTGAAGTTAGGCGAAAGGTATAGCGCCGAAACGTGCTTTCGAAGGGGTCGAGGCTTTGTTTTGCTTCCAAAAAAGATGCCGCTTGCTTTGCCTTCAAAAGAATGGTTTTGAAAGGGTTTAAATATAGCTTTGGACAGAGGTTGCCACCTTTTTCTTTGAACAAGCTTTCCATAGGTCGAAATACCCGCTACCGCATTCTACCTTCGACCCGGTTGATGCCACTTTGCCTTTAAACATTGATTTCGAAAGGTGCTTTCGCTTTTAAATAAGAAGCCGCTTCTCCATGCTTTCGAAAGTTTGGTCTCGAAACCATACACTTTATTTTATTTAGGAAATTGCTTTCAAAAGAGTTGCTTTTGACTTAGTTCTTTTAAGAACCTTTTGCTATATTGAAAGATAAACCCAAAGTTTTCGAAAGGAAGGTTTTGAATGGTTTCAAAAATATGTTCCACAAGCTTTTACTTGAACCCAGTGCTTTCAAAAGGTTTGTTTATAGTAAAAGATTTCAATGTTTTCGAAAGGTTATTTAAGTATTTAAATGGAAGGTTTCCAACGCTTTCAAAAAGAAAGTATAAAGAGTTTTGAATAGAGGATGTCTAAGGTTTATAATGCTTTCGAAGGGATACCCTTAATGAATTTGAAAGGTTATTATAAAAGTATCGAAAGGTATGTTTTGGCCTTTTGGCCTAGTGTTCAAGGTATAGTAGTTAACTTATTTTGAAGAGGGTACTTTCAATGAAATTGAAAGATATTGTTTAAAGTTTTAAACAAAGGTATCAAATGTTTTCGTCAACAATGTTTTGTGTAAGGCATATATCATGGCAAAGAGATTTGAGTAAAGACAAAGTATATTTTCCTTGTTTAAGTATGATTTAAAGGATTAAATCATTTTGCAAGAAATGTTTTCAAGGAAAATTTGATCGGTAGTTAACCCTAAGTAAATGACTCAGATATTTGAATACCACATGGGACTGGTATATGGTCGCGACCTATACATTAGCTATAGCCCCTAGCTAATTTAGTCCCAAATTCCAGTGTGTAGGGCTTAGTCATAGGTAAGACGTAAATGATGTTATATACAGAAAGGAATATATAGAGAAGAAGGATAGTTTATTGGTGAGCCCGCAAAACCACTAGGATCAGTTGACCTTAGGAGAAGTAAGTTAAAGACAGACAGTCCAGGAGTGTGTCTAATAGATGTTAGATTATTTATTTTGTCTGGTAGGCCATGTCAGCCAATGGTTAGTAGTTAGCCAAACAAAACTATATTGTTTAGAAAGATAGTCCATTTTATTACCTAATTTAGGAGCATATATGATATTGCTAACATTGTTTTAATTGGTTTGATTGTAGGATTCTAATTTGCAAAAAGATACGTTTTAAAAGGACATTAGTGAGGAAAAACCCATTCCGCTAAGCAGCGTGGTCTCACTTAATATCAGAAATTTGAGATGCAATAGTATTATTCACACCAGGCTTTATGTCTGACTTGAAGTTTATGTTTCCTCTTAAACTCTTGGGTGCTTAAAATTCAATTTGAGTAGAATGAGAGTTAAGATTTTTCAGGTTTATTCGGTCGAACAAATAAAACTTCCGAAGATGTGCGGGAGGCAAAGCTAGCTATATAAGAGCTATTTTGTTTTATGTCCGCTGTGTTGTATCAAGACTGGTATGTCTATTTAGTACTCTCGTCATCCAAGGGGGCATTTTCATAAGTCGCACTTGGCGTAATTTATAATAATTATATAAGATCAAAACTTGGAATTTGTTTGGGACTACATATCTGAATATGAAATATTGATTTGAAATGTAATCAAAAAGGTTGTTTTAAATCTGTGTTGATTTTATCATATTCATGTGCGTCTGATATTATAGATACCATTAACATTACTGTATTTTATCACCGGAAGTTAATACTATGAATGACTGTAACATCTATATCGCTTAACTTCAGGCCTCAAAATAGGGGATGTTAACCCATATAGTCAACATAAATGTCTACGTACTTACAAATACCACCAACACAAATGTCTAAACAAACATCCAAACCAAACAATATCATCACCATCATAATACAAAACAAATATCCAAAAAATCTATAGAAAATACTTTAGCATACCAATAATACCTAATAACACAAACACCTACTCGCAAAACCTACCCACCATCTTTATTACCACCACCAGCCTCAACAAATATGTCTTTGTCTAGAAAGCATCGCAAGAATGCAACCATAGTCAATCTGAGCTTCTTCTCTAGCTTACCGACGTATAACTTCAACCGTTGATTTTCTTCTTCTACACCAATGCTAAATGTAAAAGCTCTATCTAATGGCGATCTCTACATTTTAATAAAATATGTCTATTAATAATAAGTAATTTATTTATTTCAACAATTGTATTTATAGTTACAATTTTTCTTAATTTGTGTTAACTATACATATGTTTAACTAACTAAGTGTTTTAACTTATATATTTGTTTAATTTATTGTGTGATTTAAAAAAACTATATTTTAACTCGAATAAACTCTCCTATAATTTGTTGAAACAAAATATATAATTTATATTAATTATATAAATGCTTGTGTGTATGTTATTAAGTGATTTAACTTTTACAAACATACCCTTGTTTAACTACTGGAACAAAATTTATAATTTACTCAATTATATATATATATGTTTAATTTGTTGATTAGTTAACTTATATATTTGTTTAGTTTATAATATGATTAAAAAAATATTAACTCGAATAAACTCTTGTATAATTTATTGGAATGAAATTTATAATTTAACTTAATATATATGTGTGTCTACGTATGTTTGTATGTATATGATTTTTTTAATTTATTGACTGATTAATTTTTTTTACAAGCAGCTCTTGCTTAACCTATTGAAACAAAATTTATAATTCGATTTAATAATTTTTTTAAACTCGAATAAGCTCTTGTATAATTTATTGAACCAAAATTTATAATTTAACTTAATTGTATGTATGAATGTGTATGTGTGTTGTATAATTTATTGAGTGATTTGACTTTTACAAACATACTCTTATTTAATTTATTGAAATAAAATTTATAATTAACTTAATTATATATACATTTGTTTAACTTATTAAGCAATTTTACATATATATATATTTGTTTAATTTATTATGTGTTTTAAAAAATCTATATTTGGACTCGAATAAACCATTGTTTAATTTATTGAATTTTTTTTTGTAACTTACTTAACTATATAGTGGGGAGCTATTGATTTTAATTTTTTGAGTCAGTGTAATGGTGAAAATGGAACTGAACGGAGTAAACTTAAAGGGAATTGATCATTGTTTTAACATCGTAGGGTGGTGATTATACTACACATTCGTATAAAATACATATATATGCATGTGGTTCTTGGGATTTAAAACTAATGTATATGTACATATAGTATACTATATGTATATATGTATATGTTTTTTGTATACATGTTACTTAATATCATATGTATAATGAATGTTTGAGACGTACCCGAGGAAAGTTGTTATAGTTGTGCTTATGATCCATCCTTTTTTGCAGCTATAGTGAGCGTGGAATACATCTTCGTCCACTTCTTTGGTTATCTCCACACCTTGACTTTGAAGCTTCTCAATCCTTGCCCGGTATTTCACCTATTTTGCATTTTTCATATTCATTAGATTTTTATACATGTATATACACACTTAGATATTGATCATGTAAGTGAAGTTTTATAGATAACATACCGCAAGCTCGATGAAAACATCATCTACCCAGCTATTAGCGATGGACCCATTTGATGACTCAATCTTGTGAGTCCTGCAATAGAGTTTTCAAGATATAAGCTTACTATGCCACTTTTCGTACTAAAATTTTAATTAAGTACACAATCATGTAAGTCTATTTTAATTTTTTTCTAAATGTTAAATAAATTTAACAAATAAATACGTACTAGATCGTTACAACGATCTGTGTATGATCTAGAGGCACCAGTATGCAATCTAGGATTTCTGTTTTTGCTTTCGACGTTCCTTTTATATATTACCTTGAGTTCATTCATTGATCTCCCAGTGCCGTAGGAACTACTCGTTTATCTTTTAGGCAAGTGCTTGATGCCTCTTGCCATGAGTATGAACACCATACGTCCAATCACAGTTTTTTTTGAACGTTTCAGCCGACCAAGCCCTATACACTACTTCTTCATGAAATCCCTCCTTGCAAGTGAATTTTCTTTGTAAATGCAAATTGGATATATTATGAAAAAATGATATACATATTTTATAATCTGTTATGTAATAAAATTATTTTACCATAAACTATTTGAACATGAGTTTCTTCACTTCACTGGGAATGTCACTAAATGTAGGCCAGAATGCCATGATCCGTACCAGCATGCCATTATGGATGGCATCAAATACAACACCGCTATTGAAATCATACATGTATACATACACATATGCACATGCATACACATGCATATACATATACATACACATACACATATACATATACATATACATATACATATACATATACATATACATATACATATACATATACATATACATATATACATATACACATACACATACATACATAAATACATACATATATATATATATATATATATGAATGTATGAATATATAATTAGTAAATTATTGTATACATCTATGTATGTATGTGTAAGTGTATGTGTGTATATATATGTATGTGTATGCGCATGTGAGTATATGTGTATGTATGTGTATGTGTGTGAGTATATATGCATGTATGTATATGCATGTATATGTGTAGATATATATGTATGTGTATGTGTGTATGTAATTACTCACCCCGATCCTTTCTCTCTTGGGAAGACATCAAGTTAGTGGATGGAGGTGGAAATGTTCGTCTCAGACACGTTGGTAAATGGACTGGTTTCATCAATAGAGCATTAACAGTAGGAGCATCGGGATATGAATGAATGGTGACATTATATGTGCATCGACTTCATGCTTTGGTGAGTGGAAACCACCCTGACCTAATGATGAGCCACCATGCTTGTGTCTGCATTGACCAGACTTATCTGTTATTATAGTATATATACTGATGTATACAATGTAATAAAGAATAATAAATCCATTTTTATATTATAGTTGCTTGATAATCAATCTTGATTTTTACATTCATTATCCTTGACCAACTGTTAATATCAATGTGTATAAGTACAAAATAAAAAATTATACATTTACTTGGCATGACAAACAAAGAAAAATGAAAATATCATGCATACATAAAAATATTCTTTTAATAAATTATACAAAAGCTACCAATTGTTAGCATCATTACCAATATCACCATTTACATTATCATCATCACATTCATGTTTAGTTACTTCGACATCATCATCATCAACCTCAACATCTTTATCTAGTTCAACTGCATCAAGTTCTTCATTGTTAAATGGTCCTATATCATCAGCATCTTCTGTTATTTGGAGTATTTCATTGTCTTTTGTGCATGTCTGGTCATCAGTTATGATCATATCCCCATTGAATGACTATCCAGGATTTATTTTAATGACATCCCACAAGTCGTCCTTGTTGTTGTTGATTGCAGGATAAGCCAATCAATAACATGTGTTACTTGTGTCGCTAGCACAAATGGACCATTTCCATTATATCACCTTCTATGATTTACTACAATAAGAGGATATTTATGTATATGACGTACTTCTACATCATGAGTTGTATCAAACCAGTCACATTTGAATAAAAACATTTTAAGCCTAGTATTACAAAATAAGTGAGTTCAATTATTTCTTGTAGTACTCCATAATAATCTTATAAATCATCTCCATGTTCACAGCCTTTAACATATAACCCGCTGTTGTAAGTTATTTTACCGACTCCAAACTCCTTTATGCGAAATATAAAGCCATTTATACACAGGATTAGACATTTTTTGCATTTCGTCATCAGACTAAATGTAAGAGCATTATAACAAATATCATTTGTTTAATTATCAACAACCTATGTATACTCGATTCATATTCAAACACATCTAAATGTTATATGGTGAATGTTCACTTTATAAGTAATCTTGATGAAATCGGTTCATTCGAAATGAGCAACTAAACCATAGTGTGAGATCATGTATTCAATATGTTGAGTGCAATAAAGATCTTGTCATGTTAGATGTAGCACTAAACCAAGAGCTGTAAGATGGACCTACAAACTCGATTGATGAAGTTTCAGTTTGATTAGTCTACATAAAGTGTAACGTATTTGATATCCTCAAATGTTAAAGATAACCGAATGAAATTTTATAAAGAATTCGATATAGTCTTATAGTAAGAGTTTCATTTTCAATGGTTCGACTATTTAGAAAGGAAAATAAATGCACGAGAAATGATGTAACTTAGGCATAGTTGGGATTAAGAGAGAGAATGGTATCTTTTGCTTCATAAAGAGACATATAAAACAAGAATTGTAAAAAATGATACAGTTAAGGGTATGCCTTAGGGGAAATTATGTAATTATTTATTTATATCTAACTCGATAACCAATCTTTTTCAGAATTAAAGGTGTTTTCTTTCTATCATATACTTTATGTCTATTATATACTTAATGCAACATGTCATATTAATTAATTAATTAAATTAAAAGTATATTTAATAATAAAAAAGATCCACAAATGTTATGTTTTGTGGTAGTAGTTACAAAGTGTTTTAATTATCACAATGAAAATAAATATACCATTTTAAATACTCCTAGTCCTAATTATCGATGCATCCATTCAGACTAGAGTACGCAATGCTCTCTAAATGTTGGATAGTGTATTACTCATGGATGTTGGGGACACCAAGCGCTTACATATTGATAGTTATTAGATAACCATGGAATGAATCAGGCGATAGTTTTCCGTTGGTTAATATAACTAAGGTCAAACAAAAAATATCAATGTGATAAAACTAAACAGTTTTTTTAACTCTTAAGAATACCGTTGATCTTCAATGTGGAAGCTTCGCTTTGATTGTAGTTAAATCGAGGCATGATGTCCATTGAATGATTATACTTGGGTCAAGTGTAAGCATTGGAAGTGAAACACTATTAAAGAAAGGATTTATCTCCTTGATTATACAAGATTAGTATCACAGTCAATTGAAGTCAACTCAAAGTCTTTGGCCAAAGCAGTTTCATTAATAATAATTGTTATTATTGAACCAAGGACTTTGTGTTTAGACTATACAGTTGAGTATAAATAACATAAGTCCAAAGTGATGTAGTTTTGATAAAGTGAATTGGTGTAAATAATTATCACTATTGGGTAATGCTTAACAAAGTAAATTTGGATCCTACCGAAATCAAGTAAGCAAAAACTTTAGCCAAGATGTCACACCACCTGCTAAGTGACGTGTGAACGTTAACATTCATTTAATTTGTACATTTATATTTATACATTGCTTTTACATTGCCTTAACTGTAGCACTATTCAAAGCAATGTATAAATATAATTTTATTAATTCAGCAAATATTTATTTTTACATGTCATTTGGCAGGTGGTGTGACATTTTGGCTAAATTCATCACTTACTTGGTTTCGGTAAAATCCAATTTAATTTCTTAAGTGTTACCCTATAGTGATAATTATTTAAACTAATTATCTTCGTTAAAACTATCACTTTGGATTTACGGAATTTGGCAATGGTCAAAATTCCAAGATCATCCATATTCAACTTTGTGATAACCAGCACCTCCAAACACATTGATCCAAAGCCTAGGGTGACGTTCGAACTCTTGTTAGTGTCAAGAAGTATGAGCTATCGGGTTTTTATACATTATCAAAGACTAAAAGTATAAGGATAAACCTATGGAATTCTACACTTTAGATCTTGCAACAGATGATATGAAATATAAGTACTAAAAATAGACATTCCAGAAAAAAAAATCTTAAAAACGCTCAATTCATATACATTGTTTCCTAAGTGCAATACAAGTTTACAAGACATTTAGTATAACAAATAGATACATAAGGAATAACCAAGAGTAGTGGAACTCCAATGCTTAATTCCTTTCTCCACGGTTTGTAGCAAATAAACTATTGTCCTGTTATCCTGTATAGGGGAAAAAAGAGGGAAAGGAGTGGGTTAGACAAAAGTCTAGTGAATGATACAACATTAATATATAGTGATCACATGCATCTGACTTTAGTGACACTCTATATGACCTACGGTGGTTTACAAGTGTCTATGGATGACTATTTTCTTTACTTAAGTGTTTTTAGCTTAATACACACATGCATCAACTACTTGTACATGCTCCTACAAGGATCAAACTATGGATAACTAATGGTTGGCTATTATCTACTAAAGCTTCTCTAACATAGGATCATCCTACAATTTTCTCGTATGGGACTACATCTCATACATTACGACTACGCGTAACTATTTCACATAGTTTTCCATACAATTTCCACACGGGAATAAAATTTCCCCAACTACGACTACACATATCCTAATTACATATTGAAGGGGAACCCGTAATGTCGACTTATCGAAGTGTCTCTATAGGATTGGTTTCACCTTAGAGGGAGGGTGAATAGGGTGGTACTATCAATTATAAAAATTCAATGCGAAAGTATATAAAATAATTTCAACAAAGATATAGCAGAATAATACCAGCACAGATAATAACAGAATAATAAATGTAGAAATAGAACAACACAGATTTATCCAGCTTCGGCAAAACCCTACCTACATGCTTCCCCCAAGGTTTCTACTAGAAATTATGTAGTTAGACACTTACACACGTAAACTCACGACACCCGCTATTGAATAACCTAGCTCTACGCTCAAAACCCTGCCACAACTCAGCCACTGAGTTGCGAATTCTCAAACTACGCCCTATTGTTTGTCCCTAGTCACACGATTAGAAAATTATAAAGATTTAAAACAAAAATATAGATTTAAAATTTTTTAAAAAGAAAGAACCCTAATATAAAAATTAAGAGCCAATTATAAAGGCTGGCCCAAAAACAAAATATAGTAAAAGAATGTCTCCTTTATCTCTTTATTTCTTCGGTCTGGCCTTGTATCCTTTTCGTTAAAAAAATGGCTGCGTTCTTCTTGAGAAAATTAGGGCTTTTTGTGAAATTGAAGAAGCCGGCTTCATTAATCGATCGAGTGGATTTTTTCGCCTTCCTTGCTTTATCGATTGTTCGTTTCTTTGAGTTGCACACGGCTCCTTCTTGATCGAGTTCGTCTCGAATTGGTATGCGATTTCCCTTTTGCTATTCTGGCTGATTTGCTTAAACTCGATGATTTTCATGTCGTTGATGTTAATGGTTAAATAGGGTTTAATTCCCTAAATCTACGTTCGAATATATTTTTGAATTCCTTAGTTAAAAATTTGTCCCGGCCGTTGATTTTGCATCAATGCTTGTGATGTTTTCTGACTTCTTCAATTCGTATAATTTTGTTGCTTAAATATCATGGCTTTGATTTTTACTCGTTCGATTCCTTGCCTTGGTCACTATGGCTTTGATTTGCTTTTGAATTTGTTTTCGTTCTTTATGCTGTTAACATCGGCCTATTTAGATTTTGTGATAATATTATCTTTATTCGAATCTGCTACCTGGACCATTATGTCTTTGAGCTTCTGATAACTGCTTGAGCTTGAATCACTTGATTTTGTTGCTCTGTTTTGATTGCTTGCATTCTGGTTACATATGAATATGAATACTTGTGTGTTCATGTATTCTGCACTATGCATCTCCATTTCTATACTTAAATCATGTTGTAGTCGAAACTCTGAACTGTTACACATATATGCACTTGACCACTTCAGTAGTTTGGATTTACAATTTCTTTCCTCCTTGACTTGATTTGAAACTTGTAAAACCTGCTGTGTTACTTGCTTATGCTGGTTCAACCTGCTACTGTTTCATCGATATATATCTATATATGCATGTGTATACATATATACGCATATATATACATGTATTTGTATTGCTCTGACAAATGTGTTAAACTTGTGCATGTGTCAATATGCATTGTTCTGTATATTTGAGCATTTATTTGCTGTTTCCTCTGGCTTCACTGCGCATGTATATATCCATGTTTTATTTGTACTCGTGTCTCAGTGATGCATTGCATTCGTTTGCATATTTGTCTGGTCATTCGCTTGTTGTTCATTAGCTTGGTCTAAATTGTTGTCATATATATGACTGCACTTTTGTTTTACTGGCTTTTATTCTTGTATCTGGTATGTTGCATTGCTTCGAGTCATGTATACTTGATGAAGCTTTGTTCGACTTCATGGTTATTGTTCTTTGGTCTACCTGATCCTGTTAGCCGAGTTGTTTTGTTGCCTATGTAAATGATCTGGTCTTGGCTATGGTTTTATATGAAAGTGGTCTGCCTGGACTGCTCATTGTAGTCTGAGTTTGTATTCATATCTTTGCATTTGAACTCGACTGTGCCATCTGCACTGTATATTTCATTTTTATTTTGGAAGCAGGTGTTTGCATTGAGTCATGTGCAATTTCACTTGTGTTCTGGTTATGTTTTCTTGATGGAGTCTTGTTTTGTTAACATTGTATTTGACTTGTACACTCTGCACTGAAATGCTTGTGCACTACATGTTTGCACCAAAATTGGGCAACGCCCTTTGGAAGTTTTTGAAGAGATAATAAATGAAGAAATCAAAGTGAAAATGAGGATTATCTAACAAAAACTCCAAGTCACAGAAAAGTAAATTGCACGGAACACAATAATTTAGAGTGGTTCAGCGATTTGCCTACGTCCACTATGAAGTTTTATCACTTTATTGACTGATACTTGAAGATTACAAGTGTTCTAGAGCGAAGTACAACAGATAATAAGCTTAAAATCGAAATCAGCAGCAGCGATGACGGTATGGAGTGATTCTGGCAGCGTCCGGGCGTGCTTTATCTCTAAAATTCTCCGATTAATTCTTGGTGTCACGGCCTTGCCAAAAGGCGGGATAACACTACATGTAGTCTGGTTGCCTCCAGTACATATACGATGCCTTTATATTCTTAAGTTTCATTGATGTTGAGTTCATTTGTTTTGAGATGGTTCGATTTGATTTCACTACACTAGTTTATGAATTTGTTTCATCTGGTGGTAGCTGCGTGTATATGTATACGTATACATGTTGTCAGTCAGCATTGACTCATTTCTAAATGCTTGCATACTCAAGTGTGCATGGTATATTTCCATTTTGGTTTTTATGACCAGTCTGGGGTTCTCACTTTGTTGATTTGGGTTGATGATGTCTTCATGTGTACTCGAGTCTGGTTGAACTGTCTAGCCTCTGTTGTTGTTGGCTTCATGTGTACACTTTCATCTGGATTTTTTTCATATTGCACCTGAGTTGAATCCAGCTTATAGCTCGGTTTTGACCTTGTGCTCATGTCGTAACTTTATTTTTATTGCACTTGAGTTGAACCTAGCTTTTGATTGGGTTTGACCTCATGCTCACTTGTCCCTGCAATTTTTTCAAGTGTATATCGGTGTGCACGGCCTTATGGCATGTATAGTGATACACTGTGCATGTCACAGGTTATTCGTGTATGATGAATTCAAAATAAATATGACAATGAACAACCCAAATAACCAAGGAAAATAATATTTTCAAAAATACACATTTTATTTTACACTGCACAAATATTTCTTTTCAATTTTACTACGTCAGTGTTTATTTTTTCAGATAACTAAGATGCTGGATGCAGGATGAAGCAGAGTCGAAGATAAAATACGAGTGAATGAGTGATATGTAGCAAGGTGCAAACGTAAATTAAAAATTATGATATAATCGAAATTGTATTGTAATGGAAATTGTGTATATATATAGGGAGAATTGTTAATAGGGTAAATAAGAAAATAATAGAAAAGAAGGAAAAAAACACAGAATCTCGTAGTGGAATGACAAAATATAATAATCAAATAAACAGTTCACGAAGCTGTTTTACAAATGACATTTGATTACACTTTTACAATTCAAATCACATCTATACATACATCAGGAAATAGACAAAAATGCAACGGAACACAGGAAGCAGTGGAATAATAATAATAATAAATAGTAATAATATACTAAATCTTCATCTTTGTCCTCCAGAAAATAAAATGGTCATCAATACACTGAAAAAGCTCAGACTGACCCGAGCGTAATGGAAACAAAACACTCGAGTCAGAACTAAAAGATCTTATGTAAGTCAAATTTATCTAAAATAAAATGTGATTGCAATGGCTTCAGAGAAATCCTATCAAGTGTACAACATAAATATAATTATCAAAAGATTTCAAATAATTCGAAATATCAATCTTAACCACTTTAATTAGAAAATTTCGAAGTTTAACTTAAACCTTTTAAATAATTCAATTCCGACACATAATCCAAATTCAAGAATTTATATGGATATATGTATCATTCAACCAGTACCAAAAATCAACATTTCAAATCAACGAAAACCGTTTATCATTTAAACCCATAGCGATTTTCCCTAATCTATAAGATCATTCGGGTATGTATCATTTCAACCCATAGTGAACTTGCAGTATTATAATGATATAAAATACAACATCCATTCATCCAATATCAACATCAACCATCCATCACAATCATCATCCAAATCAATCAATAAACATCAATAAATAATTGAAAATCAATAACTCGTAGTTAACTGCAATTTAAATTCAATAATAAATTAAATAACGATTTAATTCAAACTAACTGTGATGATGATTTAAATATACGAAGCAACCTTAGATAAATTTTAAATCACATCATAAATTTAATTTAATAGACATAAGAAGTTTTAGAAGTTGTGAGTGGGTTAAAACACTCACCTTTGAATTTAAATCGAATTTAAATCCAATTTAAGGCCTAAATTCAAACGATCTTAGAACTCGTCCAAATAGTGTCAAAGCGTCAGAAATTTCGATACGATCCCAGTGGATCAAAGCGCGCGTAAATCCGATCATGTATGTAAAAGTTATAAGCGTTAGAACATTTGAATTCAAATTCAAATTTAATTAAATAATATAAATATTACCACGTCATTTACTTCGTTCGCAACCCTAATCCCACTCGCCACCCTTCAGTTCGAATGCAGGAAGCCGCCGCCATCGCTTACACGAGGTCGCACGTGCTCTAGACCACCCCGACGTCGCCGTCCTTCCTCCATGCTCAACAGTCTACCTCCCTGACCATCATAACACCCCAGTCGAGCATGAAAACCGTAGCCGCCGCCACAGAATACGTGACCTAATTTGAATTTTGACGAAGATCCAACCACCAAAACTCCAAGCGAACACCTCAGATCGACTCCCCACACCACCCTCCACAATACCCCCAAATCAAATTGACGACCAATCAAAGTTGATCGACGCGTGATGAACGACCGAGATTAATTTGCCCAATTCTAGCCACACTGTGATCCGAATTAAAAAAGAATTGCCTCAGTGGCTTACGCTCATCAAGATCTTCGAATTGATATATAATATGATATATTTTGAGGAGATTTGATTTTGAATTGAAATTGAATTGGATAATTTAGGGTTTTCAGCCATTGAGAAAGAGGAGAAACGGGAACTTCTGTACGTACTGTAAAGAGGAATAAGAAATAACTATGGTTTATAAACGGTTTTTTATAGGCAGACCAGAAAAATAGAATGAATGGGCACGATTGATTTACACGATGAACGATAAATAACCCGAAAAGCCCGTTCTGACTTCGAAACGAAATTGGGTCAACCCATATATCAAAATAGATGTTATGGATAGTTTTAAACTCAATGGAACAAGTTTCAAGTCCTAATTTCATCGTATGAACAATTCATGTTAAAAATCAGCTTATTTCAAATTGATTTCAATTAAATTCAATTAAATTGATTTCTAGGCGTTTCGAGCCTGTACGATCAAACGACAAGTCCGATCGTTATAAAACTCGAAATCCTACAATAATTCACTGTTACGGATTCGATGAAACTGGTTTCGTCGAAATCCAAGTTAGTGGCCAAAATCTCTATTTTCACGTTAATAATTAGATTAATATTAAATTAATAAATCACTTTTTAATTCAAATTAATTAACTTGCCATTTTTTATCATTTTTGATTTCGTAGAAAATGTGGATAGTTTAAAAAAAGTCTACATATGCTTCAGTGTCAAATATTCTCGCAAATTACAGTGTTCAAGTACAACTGTAATTAAATTCAATTAAATATACATTAATTCCAATAAATTGATTTTATTTTGAATTTCAATCTTTATATTCAATCGATTATTACTTATGACATAGTTAATATTCATTGGTATCTTATTTCATTAATATACTACCATTTCCATCTTTTATTTGTGTTAACTACTATATTTCAATTATATTGGATTTTTGTCAAATCTATGCATTAATTAAAATTTAAGATCCCAATTGGTTTATTTATCTTGATTCCAATCTTTTTATTAAATCAATTATTTCCTCGCATACATAGTTAACATTGTTATATATTCGTTACATCAATCTTTTACCATTTCACCTTACTTTTCATTAACATAACCTTTAATTGCATTAATTGTAGTAAATTCACTTATTAAAATTTTAACTTCCAATAAATTTGAGCAAACTTGATTTCCATCCCTTTTTATTCGAACAAAGGTCATATATGATAAATTTCATTGGTTATACTGTATTAAATCAACATTTTACCATTATCAATTAAACCTACTTTAACTACAGTAATTAAGTGAATTAATTACTATTGATTTCCAATTAAATTTAATAGACCAAATAAATAGGTAATATATAATAATTGTTACCATTAACCATTAACCATTAACCACATTTATAATTTCAATATTTTACAAGCAAATGTTACAGTTGCTTCCCTACCACTAAATTTCATACAATTACCATTGAAAATATACTATTTCGTTAGTTAATTAAATATTTACATTTATTTTCTTATATTCTACTTCTAACCAAGTATAACATTTACATTATTTCATTTATTGGAATTTCATTTCAATTGTTAATAATTAGCTTTAATTAACATTGTTACAGTTTATTATGGTTATTATTTCATTAATATATCACAAAATTTTTATTTCTCTTCAACATTAAATCATAAAATCCTATTAAATCAACAAATTTAATTATCAGAAATTTATGGGTCGTTACATGTACTATCCAAATTTGTAATGAAATATTTGTTTGAATTTAAATTCTTTGTTATTTATTTTATTCAACAAATATTTATTTAATTATGTGAAAATAGAATAGTACAATAACAAATACATTCAAAGGAATATATATATATATATATATGTATTTATTATGATCAAACAAAAATCATAAACTAGCGTATTCAATGGTCTCATCATCTGCATCTGTGTCTACCTCCCTATCGTAGCATACGCCTCTTCTTACATGCATTAGGATCCATCAACCACACATGATCATGTCGCATCAGGTATCCGTGAATACCATGGAATTCTCGTTATGTCAAGCACACACACTTCATTAGTCCATGTTGCCCGTCCACTATGGAACCTCATATGAGTGCTATTTGCGATAGAATCACCGTCAATCAATTCATATTTAACTGGTTTGCATCAATTTAATTCATTATTCAATCTCATATCTAAACAATATGATTTATGTAATAACCCGATATTTTCAACCATTTGCATCCGCACATGTCGGACTTGAATTGCTCAAAATACCGCGTTGTAAATAAAATTTGGCAAATCTCAGAATATACAGTAAATAAATAATCACAGATCACAAACACAGAGTAAATAATAATGTAGCAGAATTAAAAGAGGTAGTAGTTCATGAAGCTACCATATAAAAATAAGATACATCAGAGTTAAACAAAATACAACAGAAGAGTAACAAGATACATCAGGTACAAATCAGAATAAATCACTGAAATCACCGAATACTGAAAGCAGAATATATGGCTGGATCTTCAAGAAAAGCTCCAACTCCGAAGGTTAGTCTTGAATGCTGAATCGCTCAATCTGACTCGAGCATAAAGAAAAACACAAAATACCCAAGTCAGGACATAAATACTTATGAACTGTAAATCAACTCAAGTGAACAGTAACAAAATGCATCAGTAACTTAAAGGATGCTTGGGATCGCCCATCCTCTAAGGATCCGTTAAACTATTTACTATATAGTAATATTGCGCTATTATAATAATGTCTATCAGTAAAATAAACTTACTTTAAAATAGCATCACAGGGTTACCCATATAGCCCCAGACACGTAATAGCCCCAGTAGTCCATCCAATATCTGCATATCTCCTGATCGGGAGACTACGAGAAGATACGCATGGGCTACGGGAGAAAACCAAACTCGCAGTAAAGGCTCGATGTAACAACCCGCATATTTGTCGATTTTATATTTAAATATTTTATTTAAATATTTTATCGTTAATCGGATTTTGGTCCGAGAAGCTACTTTTTGCAAACGGTTAAATTAGGACTCGAGACCACTTCCATTGAGTTCTAAATGTCATTTACAACTTTTTAAGTGTAAACATTGATAGGTTTGGAGTTAGTGGAATTTCACTAACTTTTCCCGCTTTGGACTTTGGGTTAGCTTAGCCATTATAACTCAAGCCCAACCCCCTCCTTCTCTTCACTCTTCATAAATTCCTACCAACTCAAGCTTTTGCATTAATGGTGAGTGGAAAGAGAAATTAAAACTCCAAAAGCTAAGTCTTCATTGCTAATCCAACATCAACTCCAAAACTCAAGTGAAGACATTGATTCAAGCTAGTGGTTGATTCTTGCATAGCATTTCAAGCTTCATCTTCATCCCTTTCAGTGAAAAGGTGAGATTTTTATCTCACAATTCTAGTCTATAACTATATTGGACTGTTGGGAATGATTCCCCATTAGTTTAGCATGCACATTTGCAATTGGTTTGGATTGGATTGGCGAAAAACTCCTATTTTTAGTGTTTTTGCTAAAATTCTGCACTTAGGTCGTTCTGCCAATGCTAGGTCATTCACGTGGAAAGTCTCGGCCTTCAAATAGCTCGTTTCTGGCCTTAAACCCGTTAGCACGTGTTAGGTCATTCGCCTCAGAATTAGGTCGTAACTCTTTAGGTCGCTAAGTCATTCGACTTTAGGTCGTAACTCTTTAGGTCGCTAGGTCGTATGACCTTAGGTCGTTAGGTCCTATGGCATTTAGGTCGCTTCCACGCTAAGACGTTCGACTCTTAGGTCGTAACACTTAGGTCGCTCGCCTCTTAAACCGATAGGTCGCATGACCTTTATACTTTTAGGTCGTTAGACCCTTGAGTCGTTAGGTCGTTAGACCCTTGAGTCGTTAGGTCGTTTAGCCTTTTAGGTCGTAGGTCGCAAACCCTATAGGTCGTTCGGCCTTGTTCCTTCATTAGGTCGCTCGGCCTTATTAAACCGATAACTCGCGAACCTCTTAGGTCGCTCGACCTATTCGCCCACTAGGTCGCGGAAACCACTAGGTCGTTGGGCCTTATTCTTGTTAGGTCGTTGGGCTTTAACTCGTTGGACCTTTTTCCTTTATGCCGTTTCCCCACTTAAGTCGCTTGTCCCTTATAGGTCGCGTTTCCTGCTTAGGTCGCTAGGTCGCGTGCCTTTAGGTCGCGTTCCTTTATTAGGTCGCGTGTCTCTATTAGATCGTTGACCTCCTTAACTCGCATGACCTAACCGGTAGGTCATTGGACCTCGATTCTATTTAGTTTGCTGCTTCTTATAGGTCGCTCGGCCCCTTATGTTTTTTAGGTCGTTTGAGTGTTAGGTCGCGAGGGTCCATTTTAGGTCGCATGACCTTTACCCTTTAGGTCGCTGGACCACTAGGTCGTGCCCCTTTAACCACTAGGTCGTACCGTTTTGGACGAGGCGCTGCCCCGCACCCCGCCAGGGGCGCTGCCCCCTGGACCCCTGCGACCTGACCGGGAAGGTCGAACCCCATAGCAGGGGCGTTGCCCCCGCACCCCCCACCTTGGGGGGTTGCCACCCCCCCGGACCCCCCCTCCGTAGGGGATCTTATCTGAAAAACATTCAATAGAACTTGTTTTTTTTGAAATGCTGAGTTGACCATTCTTCGAGACAAACTATCTTGGGCTTCTCGGTCGATTTTATGGATTTTTGAATATCTATTTCGATGGATTCTTTATCGGTTTCTTTGGATTTTATTCACGTCTTCGTATGTGAATTTTTTTTTATGATTGATTGTTTCTACAATCACTTCTATGATTTGTCACTTTAAAATATGAAGGTTTCAATACTAGTAGTAAATATCAAAACTCTTTCAACAAAATGATTTCAACTCTATTTTCAATAACAAATCTCTTTTCTTAAACCATTTACCAATCTACTAGTATATACAAACCTTTATCTCACTCGTATGAGAAATTGAATTAAACGGCTTAGTAAAACAAGTGGTATGAAACGCTTGCGTTTGCTTCGTCGGTTAACTCTTGGACTTGTTCGATTGAACCTTTTTATGACAATTTTCTAGTGAAGATCTACAGTTTGTTCGTAAATATTTGAGTTAAGCAAGTGGTTATGGGACATGAAGTTAAACTTTTATATTTACTAGCTTAGTGTAATTGACACTTCTTGTTGATCATGATGATCATTCTTATGATTTAGACTAGCAATTGTGCGTTGTCTCTTGTTTGCTTGGTTAGACTAGACACCACTTGTGTGATTTCATTCACACATACCTTTTCACCTTCTTGGTTAGTCTAGACACCACTTGTGTGATTTCACTCACACATACGTTTTTGTTTGCGAGGTTAGACTAGACACCACTTGTGTGATTTCACTCACACATACCTTTTTGATTTTTGGTTAGTCTAGACCTCATCTGTGTGATTTCGACTCACACATATGGGGTAGCTCCCCATGGTCTTCGGACCGTCATGTGATAGGCCTCTTTTCCTTTTTCTGTGATTTCTGGATTTCATGTGTTGATTTCTGGAATTTATGTCATTGACTTGTTATGAGTACAAGTTTAGGGTATGATGCCCTCTTTGGATCTTTGAGAAGATTCTTGTGATATCGATTTATCTCTTATTGATTGATCTTCTGTTGATCATCATTTGCATACTTATAGTAGTATGTCAGTATGGATATTTTATGTTTATGCCATATCTTTTATTTTATACCATGTCATCCGATATTTATAGCTAGACTGATCCGTTTATTATTTTCTTAAATAATACTCGGGTCAGACCGAGATGTTACAGGTGCTTCTGCTTGACTTCTTCCCGGGGTTTGCTACTCTGACTTTTAGCTAACTATTTAGATTAGCAGTTTTTGTTGTATAGACTTGAGATATAGACTCATAGTTGTATTTTTTTGTATAGCACGTGTTGCTATTCTTTTGTAATATTGTGGATCTTTTTGACGACTACTCTGATGTACACTTTCATGTGTTAGTTATATATTCATATCTTTTTCCGCCTTTGTGATATGGATGTCTGTGACTGATTTATGTTATGCTTATTTCTATGTTTGTTTCCGAAGATTATTTATAGCCACCGTGTGATAAGCAATCACATGGATGGTCGCTCCTCAACAGCCTTATTCTCCGTGCTAGTTGAAAGCACTACACCATAGTGTTCTTGGCTAGCGTGGGTATAGAGGTGGGGCGTCACAGCTTGGTATGAGAGCCAAACTTCAGAACAACGTAGAATAACTTAACAAGGATCATCGTCCTAAGTCCATCTTAGGAGTCCTACCTTAGGATTAATTCGAGTCTTCGTACCGATTCATCCTATTTTCTTTTGTGATTCCTTGTTCTATCTATCAAGATTACTTGATATTCATTCTGAGAATAATATTTTCCTTCTTCTTCCTTTCTTTCTTGAAGGAAGAAGAGATGGTTAGTTCTGGCAGTCCTAGCACTGGTCAATCCAGTAGTCCTTCCCTTGATGGCGTATTCATGTCTGCCCAACAACTTTTGGATCTTGCTCAGAATCAAAGGTTTATCTGTGCTTTGAGTAAGAATCCCACAAACATCTTACCTTTGAAACTAGAAGTTCCTTTCGACCAACTTGTAGATATCACTCTACAAGAAGAAGAGGCTGATAAAGGAATTGATAGTGATATTGGGATGTCCAAGAAGAGGCATATTAAGTTCAAAAGCCCTTATCTCGATAAGAAGGTGAAGCAACCTGCTTTTGTAGCAAAGACTCCAATCCTTCATCATGGACGATGCTACAATTGTGGTTCTAGGGACCACTATGCGAAGGAGTGTCTGGAACCACTCTTTTGTCGTTATTGCAAAGATTCCAGTCATCATATTTCTGTCTGCCCCACACTTCTAAGCAAGAAGTGGGTGGAACCAGAAACTTCGGTAGCCAAGCCACCTACCTCTAGTCGTAAACGATGTTACAATTGTGGTTCCACAGACCATTATGTAATTAAGTGCCCGGAACCTCTCTATTGCCGCTATTGCAAAGGCTCGGGCCATTACTTGTCTGCATGTCCCATGCGACCTAGCAAAAGAGAAGGAAAGCTAAAAGCTTCTAACGAAACTCCTCTGGGTCAAGGTACTTCTTATTTAATCCTTGATTTCATTTGTTTTCGATTATCCGATTCGAGTTCTTTTTGATATGGGTTCGTCTCATCATTTTTATATCAAAAGAACTTGATGATTCTCTTTCTTTTTATGTTTTGGGCTTGATGACTTCTTTGAGGATTGCGAATCCGGATTAGTGGATCCGCAACACTCTACTTGCTTTTTATTGATATCGAAAATTATTTCATGTGATTTTTCTTTCCGAACCAATTTTCATGTTATGCATTGCTGGAATTGATTTGCGTGAAAGGATTGTCTTATTGCAAAGCCCATATCCAATTTTTCTGAAAGGACTATTCATTTTCGATATTTTCGATCTGTTAAGCAGATTCATATTTTTCCTTTGTGATTTCGATTTCAAATCGATGGCATCATTTTGCTCTTTTAGCTCACATGTTGAGTAAAGAGATATCTCTCTCATTCTTATCGGTTGAGAATTTTTCGGTATTTTAGAGTTTGTCTTAGGATTATCACCTAAGCAACCTTTTTGAGTGGTGTTAAGGTCTTTCCAGTTTGACCTTGCCACCGAATTTCAATCGCTACGAGTTGCAGACGTTAGCCTTCCACATACCGCATTCCGCACTCGTTATGATTTATATGAATGACATATTGTGTCATTCAGTTTATCCAGTCTATTTCATCCCTTTTATAAATCGAGTATTCTATGAATATCTCAATAATTCCAATCTTGTATTTATTAATTTTGGATGAGAATAGAAATTTGAAATTTTGCAAATCTTTTTAAGAAGATATTTTAAATTCCTATAAAAAGATAATTTTGTGTTGTATTGCCCATTTAGTGTTTTAAGAATTCTGGTCGATGCGCTTGATCAACGCTATCGATAGGGATTTCCTAAATGCTTTGATGAGACAATCAGACACAATAAATTGACTTGTAAAATGTAAGTTTTTTTTATAAAGGTGATTTTGATTTTGAAAGTTTTAGCTTTTGAGAAAAGAAAAAAAATTAAAATTCTCTCTTTTTGATACTCTTATTCTTGTGTTTCCCAAAGGGAACCAAGACTTTAACTTTAGTACCAATTCTTATTGTATTGGTTTGGATGCCGTTCTCTTGCGAAAGAGAACGTGCAATCACTTTTGCTTCTAAATCTTTAAAGCCGATCGAGACTAGGTATTCCACTTATGATCTGGTGCTCGCGGCTATTGATTTTGCTTTTAATATTTGTCATCATCATCTTTGGTGGAGAAATTTGTTCTCGACCTCGATTATAAATCATTGGGATATCTATTTTCTCATAAGAAACTTAATTTGTGTCAACCATGTTGGCTCGAATTTCTTGCATCTTATGATCTTGATATTCTTTATACTCCCGGAAGGGAAATCGTGTTGCCACTGCACTTACTTGTAAGCAACAAACAGTTGTTTATAGGATGATATCCGAATGGAACGATCTCGAGACTCTATCGACTTGTGAGATTCGAGATCGCAAAAATCCGATTTATGTGCATCCCTGGTTTTATATAGTCTAGAGGCTCCTCCTTCTTTTTAGACTGCATTCTTGAAGCTCAAAGGGCTATACCCCGAATTGGCTCTTCATAGCCAAGGTCGTAGGGATGAAATTAATATTGAAAGTTTGAAAGACTTCGATATTGATTTTCGTGGCGACATTTGAAAGTTTGGTAGACTTATCGTACCAAATATTTGTGATCTTCGTCATTATATTTTAGAAGATTCACATCGTTCTAATATTATCATTCACCTCTATTGTAGTAAAATGTACACGGATATGAAGCGACTTTAATGTTGGGTGTGAATGAAATCTGATATCGCTAACTTTGTTAAGTGTTGTATGACTCACCATCTTGTCAAGGCCCTACCCCAAAGGCCTGGTAGGTTATTGCAACCTTTAGAAATTCCAATTTGGAAGTGGGACCAAATTTCCTTGGATTTTTTAGATGACCTTCCCCGTTCTCATTCGGGTCATGATAGCTTATGGGTTATAGTAGATAGACTTACTAAATCCACCCAATTTATTCCTGTTCGGTCTAACCGAACCGTTCCTCTTTGGGCCAAACTCTTTTTTAAAGGATTTGTTAAATTCATGGAGTTCCTACTTCTATTGTTAGCGATCGGGATCCATTAATCACAAGTGGACTTTGGAAAAGTCTTCGAGATTTTATCACCACTTATCACCCCAGTCCGATGGACAAACCGGGCGTGTGAATCAAACTCTTGAAGATCTCCTTCGAGCTTGTGTGCTTGATGACGGTGGAAGTTGGGAAGATCATATTCCTCTTGTTGAATTTTCCTATAATAATAGCATCCAATCTAGTATTGGTATGGCATCTTTCGAGACACTCTAGGGAAGGCCATGCCGATCTCCTTCTTGTTGGCTTGAGGCCGGTGAGAAGCTAGTTTTAGATCCAGAACTTATTCATGTTTCACCTATGATGGGTGTTGTACGTTTCAGTCGATCGGGAAAATTAGCGCCTCTATATATTGGTCCATTTCCTATCACCGTACCTATGGATTCCATGGCTTATCGCCTTTTATTACCGACTCAATTTTCTCCTATTATATGACGTGTTTTACGTTTCTCAATCATGGAGATACTTTTGAGATTCCGATTCTATTCTTGAGCCAGGTGTTGTGGAAGAAATTGAAGTTTCACCAGATCTCTTTATGGTGAACTTCCTATTTCAAATTTCTTTTGAGTTAATATGCTTTTATGCTTGTTACTTTTTATATCCATCTTATATATTGCGAGGACGCAATTTCTTTAAGGAGGAGAGTTTGTAACAACCCGCATATTTGTCGATTTTATATTTAAATATTTTATTTAAATATTTTATCGTTAATCGGATTTTGGTCCGAGAAGCTACTTTTTGCAAACGGTTAAATTAGGACTCGTGACCACTTCCATTGAGTTCGAAATGCCGTTTACAACTTTTTAAGTATAAACATTGATAGGTTTGGAGTTAGTGGAATTTCACTAACTTTTCCCGCTTTGGACTTTGGGTTAGCTTAGCCATTATAACTCAAGCCCAACCCCCTCCTTCTCTTCACTCTTCATAAATTCCTACCAACTCAAGCTTTTGCATTAATGGTGAGTGGAAAGAGAAATTAAAACTCCAAAAGCTAAGTCTTCATTGCTAATCCAATATCAACTCCAAAACTCAAGTGAAGACATTGATTCAAGCTAGTGGTTGATCCTTGCATAGCATTTCAAGCTTCATCTTCATCCCTTTTAGTGAAAAGGTGAGATTTTTATCTCACAATTCTAGTCTATAACTATATTGGACTGTTGGAAATGATTCCCCATCACTTTAGCATGCACATTTGCAATTGGTTTGGATTGGATTGGCGAAAAACTCCTATTTTTAGTGTTTTTGCTAAAATTCTGCACTTAGGTCGTTCTGCCAATGCTAGGTCATTCACGTGGAAAGTCTCGGCCTTCAAATAGCTCGTTTCTGGCCTTAAACCCGTTAGCACGTGTTAGGTCATTCGCCTCAGAATTAGGTCGTAACTCTTTAGGTCGCTAAGTCATTCGACTTTAGGTCGTAACTCTTTAGGTCGCTAGGTCGTATGACCTTAGGTCGTTAGGTCCTATGGCATTTAGGTCGCTTCCACGCTAAGACGTTCGACTCTTAGGTCGTAACACTTAGGTCGCTCGCCTCTTAAACCGATAGGTCGCATGACCTTTATACTTTTAGGTCGTTAGACCCTTGAGTCGTTAGGTCGTTTAGCCTTTTAGGTCGTAGGTCGCGAGCCCTATAGGTCGTTCGGCCTTGTTCCTTCATTAGGTCGCTTGGCCTTATTAAACCGATAACTCGCGAACCTCTTAGGTCGCTTGACCTGTTCGCCCACTAGGTCGCGGAAACCACTAGGTCGTTGGGCCTTATTCTTGTTAGGTCGTTGGGCTTTAACTCGTTGGACCTTTTTCCTTTATGCCGTTTCCCCACTTAAGTCGCTTGTCCCTTATAGGTCGCGTTTCCTGCTTAGGTCGCTAGGTCGCGTGCCTTTAGGTCGCATTCCTTTATTAGGTCGCGTGTCTCTGTTAGGTCGTTGACCTCCTTAACTCGCATGACCTAACCCGTAGGTCGTTGGACCTCGATTCTATTTAGGTCGCTGCTTCTTATAGGTTGCTCGGCCCCTTATGTTCTTTAGGTCGTTTGAGTGTTAGGTCGCGAGTGTCCATTTTAGGTCGCATGACCTTTACCCTTTAAGTCGCTGGACCACTAGGTCGTGCCCCTTTAACCACTAGGTCGTACCGGTTTGGATGAGGCGCTGCCCCGCACCCCACCGGGGACGCTGCCCCCTGGACCCCCGCGACCTGAACGGGAAGGTCGAACCCCGTAGCAGGGGCGTTGCCCCCGCACCCCCCCTTGGGGGGTTTCCACCTCCTGGACCCCCCCTCCGTAGGGGATCTTATCTGAAAAACATTCAATAGAACTTGTTTTTTTTAAATTCAGAGTTGACCATTCTTCGAGACAAACTATCTTGGGCTTCTCGGTCGATTTTATGGATTTTTGAATAGCTATTTCGATGGATTCTTTATCGGTTTCTTTGGATTTTATTCATGTCTTCGTATGTGAATTTTTTTTATGATTGATTTTTTCTACAATCACTTTTATGATTTGTCACTTTAAAATATGAAGGTTTCAACACTAGTAGTAAATATCAAAACTCTTTCAACAAAATGATTTCAACTCTATTTTCAATAACAAAGCTCTTTTCTTAAACCATTTACCAATCTACTAGTATATACAAACCTTTATCTCACTCGTATGAGAAATTGAATTAAACGGCTTAGTAAAACAAGTGGTATGAAACGCTTGTGTTTGATTCGTCGGTTAACTCTTGGACTTGTTCGATTGAACCTTTTTGTGACAATTTTCTAGTGAAGATCTATAGTTTGTTCGTAAATATTTGAGTTAAGCAAGTGGTTATGGGACATGAAGCTAAACTTTTATATTTACTAGCTTAGTGTAATTGACACTTCTCGTTGATCATGACGATCATTCTTATGATTTAGACTAGCAATTGTGTGATGTCTCCTGTTTGCTTGGTTAGACTAGACACCACTTGTGTGATTTCATTCACACATACCTTTTTACCTTCTTGGTTAGTCTAGACACCACTTGTGTGATTTCACTCACACATACGTTTTTGTTTGCGAGGTTAGACTAGACACCACTTGTGTGATTTCACTCACACATACCTTTTTGATTTTTGGTTAGTCTAGACCTCATCTGTGTGATTTCGACTCACATATATGGGGTAGCTCCCCATGGTCTTCGGACCGTCATGTGATAGGCCTCTTTCCCTTTTTCTGTGATTTCTGGAATTTATGTCATTGACTTGTTATGAGTACAAGTTTAGGGTATGATGCCCTCTTTGGATCTTTGAGAAGATTCTTGTGATATCGATTTATCTCTTATTGATTGATCTTCTGTTGATCATCATTTGCATACTTATAGTAGTATGTCAGTATGGATATTTTATGTTTATGCCATATCTTTTATTTTATAACATGTCATCTGATATTTATAGCTAGACTGATCCGTTTATTATTTTCTTAAATAATACTCGGGTCAGAGCGAGTTGTTACAGGTGCTTCTGCTTGACTTCTTCCCGGGGTTTGCTACTCTGACTTTTGGCTAACTATTTAGATTAGCAGTTTTTGTTGTATAGACTTGAGATATAGACTCATAGTTGTATTCTTTTGTATAGCACGTGTTGCTATTCTTTTGTAATATTATGGATCTTTTTGACCACTACTCTGATGTACACTTTCATGTGTTAGTTATATTATCATATATTTTTCCGCCTTTGTGATATGGATGTCTATGACTGATTTATGTTATGCTTATTTCTATGTTTGTTTCCGAAGATTATTTATAGCCACCATGTGATAAGCAATCACATGGATGGTCGCTCCTCAACAGCCTTATTCTCCGTGCTAGTTGACAGCACTACACCGTAGTGTTCTTGGCTAGCGTGGGTATAGAGGTGGGGCGTCACACTCGATATGGTAAGTGACACGGCACAACGAGGCAATGCCAGGGTAGATATACCAATTATGCACACTGGCTGGTGGTAACGCAGCAGCCACATACGCCCACCTTGGAACACACTCCCAATCAAAATCGGAGGATGGCCATCAAATCAACCACAAGTAAGAGTATAGTGTCGAAGAAGTGTGTCCGACCAGAGGAGCTACCCCTTTTGGACCGAGATCGCTCCTGTTTTAGCCACCTTATGCCAACTCATGGGAGTTGGGTCCACGTAATATACCTCAAGAATGATGCCACCATCCTACTTCATTCTGGAATCTCCACCGTGTACACGGTTGTTAAAGTGGTTTTTGAAGTTGGCAGAGAGTATGGCAACTTCCGATCCCGGTCTCTTTAACAACCAAACGTTATTATAACACCGTGGTCATTTCAAAATAGTTTATACTTCAAAAAGATCAAATCATTTCATTTCAAAACTATATTCCTTTCAAAATAGTTTGTACTTCGAAACCAAAACCATTTTTATTTCAAAACTATTTGTTTAATCAAAATAGTTTATACTTCGAAACCAAAATCATTTTTATTTCAAAACTATACTCAAATCAAAATAGTTTATCATTTCCATTTCAAACATATATTCACCTTTCAAAAATTATAATACTTTCAAAGTTATAACTTTTTCGAAACCAAAATACTTGAAATCATTACACTTTGAAAATCATAACATTTTGAAATCATACATTTGAAATCATGGAACATTCCTTTAATTCTTTACATTTTACAAATTTATTCAATCAAACCAAAATTTCAAATTTCCAATTTAATTCAAATCAAACCATCAGTTTCAATTCAATTCAGTTTCCTTACAAAACATTTCAAATCTTATCAATTTAAATATAGATTTGATCCACAAAATAAACTATTAAATTTTTAATATACTTCAAAGCTTTAATATCCCACATTTCAAAACTAAATTTTATAATTTCATATATCTCAAATTTAACTTCATTATCTCTTAGTTTTGAAATATTCATTTCATAAATCCAATATCATTTAAATAAACTCAAATTACAAGTAAACCAAATATATTTTCTTACAAATATAAACATCAAATATTCATTTATCAAAATTAAATATCATTCCAAATTCATATTCTTTCTCAAAATAAAGATCAAATTATTTCCAAACCATTTAAATCATCAAAATATCATATCCTTTCAAAACCACATTATCAAATCACTATTTAAATTCAATTTCAAATATTCAAATTTAAATATCATTTTAAAAATCAATTAAATCGTTTATTTATTATTTCAAATTCATTACAAAATACATTTCAAAATTCCATACAAAAATTCATTTATCTCATTTCAATTAAATTAACACATAACCAAGTAAACCTTATTTAAATTCAAATTCAATTTAAATTCCTTAAAAATTCAAATTTAAATATTAAATATATATTCAAACTTCTTAAATTTCACAAATAATCAATTCTAAAAGTTAAATCATGTAACACTTTAAAATATAATTCAAATAGTGTTAAAATCTATAATATTTCAACCATTATTAAAATATAGCAACGACATCATTTATGAAGTGCTATCGTAGCTTAAAATTTCCAAAACAGTTTAGTTTAAGAACAACGGAATTTATAAAATGCTATAATATATATTTAGTTACTTCAAACATAGTTAAATTCAAAACAACAGCATTTTAAAGTGTTGTCATAAAACTACAACATTTTAGAAAATGCTATTGATAAAATCCCAGATTTATTATAACTTCAGAAACATTAAACTTCAAAAAATTTCTATGTTAAATTTTTAAATCATATTTCTAGACTTTAAAATTTCACATTTAAATCAACTTAACGTATGATTTATAACAACAAAATTTTATAATTAAATATCCAATTAAAACTCACTTTCATTCGTTAAGTCAAAATTTCACTGTTTCTTAACTTATAAATTTCAACAAAACTTAATATTTTTCTTCAAATATCATTTCAAAACTTCAAATTTAATTTCCATTATTTACTTACATTTTTAAAATAAAATTTAAAGTCAAAAATCACATTTACTTAAAATTTACATACTTAAATTCACAAATTCAAAACTTAATATTTAACTTTCTTAAAACCGTAAAATATATATTTTTAAATCAAAATTCATACTTTTAAAAATACATATTTTAATAAAAATCATTTAAAAATATACCACGGGGTCTGTATATAATTTTCTAACCTAGGTCAAGTGATACAGATATATATCATTTCAATCCGCAATTTAAAAAGAAAACCCGGGTTCTATCACTTCAAACCCGCAATCCCAAGTAAAATAAATACAACAAAAATCATTCAGGCCTATCATTTCAGCCCATAATGATTTTTCCCTATTCTATTGTCCGTTCAGGTTTGTATCATTTCAACCCATAGTGATTCTATTCTAATAGGGAACTTGAAGTGTGAATATATGCATAAACAATATAAACAATGTCAATGTCACAATATAGTGTCATATATCAAATGTCAGGTGATAATTAACAGTTTTAACATGGTAATAACATGGCATAGCATATCATATGATCATCATTAACTTGCATAAACATTTTATATTACTAAACACTTGCCATCAATTTACTATTTCATAAGTAAATATGTCAGAGTGAGCAAGACTCACCTTTTCAAGCTGACACAAAACGATTTCGAAGGCACGACAAGCACGATACAGCATGACATTGGATTCAAATGAGAGAGATAGCCAAGGTATGTTCTTGTAAACAGCACCCAAACAAGACAAAACAACACATGAATATACAACACAAAACAATATTGGACAAATTGAAAAATGAAAGCAACAAAGACAAGACAGCTTAACCTTTCCTTAACCACTCCAATGCTCGACCACATGGGATCTTTTGCTCGGCCATTGATGTGTGTTTGGGTCAAGTATGGTATCATATAGGTCAAGTTACAAGTGGATGAAGGTGGTGGAAGAGTTACAACATGAAGCATACATGGGTTCAAGACAAATATGTGAAGTTTTTGGTGCATTTTGGCTCGGCTATGACCACATATAGGCTCGGCCATAGGGTCTTCATGTTAGATCAGATCTGAAAAGTAGTAAAAGGGGTGGCCAGAGATTAAATAGATGATGGTGATGGTGGCTAAGGGGTGGCCAAAGTGCATAGGAAGAGGTAGGTGATGATATGCTTGGCAAGACAATGTTTTCAAGGAGTGTTGCAATGTTTTGTGGAGTTTTGAGGTGATGGCTTCATCCAATGGTCACGGCCTGATCTGGAGGAGGGGATAGGTGGTGGTTGCTGCTGCTGGTGATGGTGGAGAGTATGGTGGTGATGGTGGGTGGTAGAGGCCAAGCAAAGTTGAAGAAAGATCTAGGCAAAACAATGAAAATAGGAAGGAAAAGTAGAAGAAGAAGACATTAGAACTTGCAATTTTTTTTCTCAATTTGATATGGCCGTGAGTTTAAGATGGTGAGAAGGTTTACTCACGTGAAAATGAAGAAAAATACATGGCCAAGCAATAGAGAATGAAAGGCTAAAGCAAATGAAGTGTCAAAAGAAGGTGTAAAGCCAAAGGTAAGTGAAAAGTCACAAGTAATATGAAAAGGTTTGTCCCTTTGTATTTCCATTTCCTTTTAATTCAAAATAAATAAAATAAAGTTCAGTAAAATAAAAATAAAACCGAACAAAATAAAATGAAAAATAAAATAAAAATAAAATTTATGGAAAAATAATTAAGAAAATAGCTAATATATTGAAACTAGCATTTAAAAATTGTAAACAAAATACAATGAACATTGGAAAATTATAACAATACTTTAAAAATGTTTTAAAAATAAAAATAAATACATAAAATGTTATATTACCTATATATATTCAAATTTAGAACAAGATATGACAAATAAAAATATTATTTATATAAATTAAAATAACCAATTTTGTTAAATAAAATAATTTACACACAATATTGTAAAAAGCATAACTTTCACAATACAAAACGGATTTCAACGAAACGAAAACCAGTATTCTTGAAATTTAATTTATTTTCATAATAAAAATTAAATTTCAAAATTTCAAAAATTTAAAATTTAAATTTAAAAGTCAAAATTTGACCATTTTGACCAAAATTCACCTTTTTTGTAAAATATTCAATATATTCAGTTTTGAAATTATAATTCACATACAAATCAAAATTAATATTTAAAATAAAAAAATTATTCGTAATAAATAAAATAAAGTTTTGTCCATAAATAAAATAATTTTTTTAAATCAGGAATTCAATAATTAAAATATACAATTAAAATAATCATAAAATACAAGGTTGTTACAATTTACAATCTAGTTTTTTAACAACTTAACTCAGATAAGGTGTATCAAAATTAACTGCATATAATCATCTTATTAAAAATATACTCATTCACCTCGAAGGAATTCCTCTTCTGATTTGATTTCATCGCCTTTCTCCTTTGTAGATTTAATTTCCTTCTTCCTTTCTCTTTTATTTTGATTCTCTCTCCCCTTTAATTTGATGTGTAATCGTTTTATTTTCATTTTTTTATCAAGAAAATTTATTAAAGAGAATAGGAAATTTTTAAGAATTTTCTTAGGGAGTTAGAAGAAGATGATGATGATGATGGAGGCTCGGGTTTTTAAAATAAAAAGAATAGAGTTTGACTATATATTTATAGTTGAAAATAAAGTTTAGAAAAATTACATTTTTGTCGTCAAGCTATTTACCTTTACATAAAGAAAATTTTAATTCCTTTTTATCTTCATTTAGAGAAGGTAACATCTTCATCCTTCTCTTTTAATGTCATCAGTAGCCATTTATTTCAATTTATTTCCTTTACTTAATTATTTACCTTTAATGTTTTGCACCTTTATTATTATAATTCCCATTAACGTCCTTGATTGATATTCTACATATATATGTGTGTGTTTATTTAATTGAAAGCCTTATCCCATACCAATTAATTGGTATTACAGTTTCCAATTTCAAATTGATTTCATTAATTTTAACTTTAATCAATTTTGTTAACAGGCATATATATATGTGTGTATATATATATATATATATATATATATATATATATATATATATTATTAATCTTTGTGGCAGAATCCTAGATTTATATTCAAATGTATATACATGTGTAGTAATTGGAGATCTTATTCTTTACCATAAACTGAGCAATCAATTACATTAATTGAATGGTGTTAATGTTTTAAATTACAAAAACCAAACTTAGCCTTCTTCTTTACAAATAAGAAACGACATACCTTACATTTTCTTTAATAAATGATCCCCTCTCATTAATACGCTATTATCTTTTCTTTTCAAATATCTAATGTTTGTTTTACTAAATATCTTTTTTATATATATAGTTACCTTGCCTTTCTTTCACAATAACCCGTTATTTTCGTATATCGTTATCTTTACTTTTCCAAATATATAAAAATAGACACATTCTTTTCTTTTTAAATATATTGTTATATGCTCTTTTAGTATATTAAACATATCCTGTAAATTAAGTACAACAATAATTTCATCATTCATGCTTTTCCATTGAAGCATTTTCAAATTTGTGCACTAAATACTTTACCTTCTTTGCTTTTAAATACACACATCATTGTACCCTCTCTCTTTTTCTTTTTTTCTTAGTGTAATTCATACATATTCAACTTATTTCTTAACATCTAGTGTTAATTTTTAAACTTAATTTCAAAATAGGCACAAAAAACGAAATACACGCTACAGTGAATGTTCTATATCTTCTTCATACGATATCTGTTTCTAACAACTTATATATGAATTTGGGATGGAAAATCCTACTTGACACAATGAAAAAGTTAGATTCCTCAAATTTCTTCATTTATAAAAATTACTATTTTTTCATTTTATGTGAAATTATATTTTTACCCTTATTAATATTTTAATTGTTATTTATTAAAATTTCTTGGGTCTTACATTCTCCCCCTTTAAAAGGATTTCATTCCTAAAATCTCTAAAGATAGAAAACTGTAACTCGAATATACGCAAATCAATATCTACAACCATCAACCACTTGCAACCATTGTTTTTAGTTTAAATTTTCTAATGTAACATGTACATATAGGTGTGGAATGCATATGAACCTATAAATAATGCAAAATTAGACAATCTCCTAAACTAGTTAGCCTCCTACAATGAAAGTGTCTATGTAATGCGTCCATAATGTATGCAACATCCTATGTAAATATACCGGCAGTTTTATATATATATGCACAACCATTCAATCCATATGCATGTTGCTGATAAAATAAAATAGATAAGGTGAAGTGTGTTATGGGACGACATTAACAAATTGGACTATATGTGTAATACAATTAAAATACATCCATTAGCAACCATCATCCAAAGCATGACCTAGTGACACTTTCATAGCCATACCTATCATCTAAACATTCCTACCTATGGAATATATTAAGTTGAACTCTAAGTGTCTAAGTAACTATGCTAACTAGAGTGGAAAAGTACTAGAAAAGAGCTCCATATGGGCATATCAGATTTACTATTAGGGCTCCCAAATACTCTCAAATAGATCATTCTTCTATCTTAAATTATAGATTTTACTACTAGCATATAAACTCAATTTAAACCACTACAAATGTATGTGTACTAATAAACCTCTACAGTCATTGTTGCTAACTCACTTAAACTGATGTGGCCATGCACCATAACTAATAGCTTGAGCACAAATACGCTCTTAATAGAACGTAGCCATATGCAACCCTTAATGCACATACACATTACTTTAAACGATCCCAGTAGTATATCGATTACTCCATTCTACTGATATTAAGCTAACTCGAAAGCGGATAATGTCTCATGAAGCATCAAATGAATTGAAGTTCTTAATATCCTATCAAACTTTGCAATTAAAATCCTAATTCTAAGTGAAGTCTTAAACTTAATTTAAACCCTAACCTAATTTTTTTCTAGAACCAAAGATTATCATTGGGTGATATACATGTAACTATTACTTAAGTCAATGCCCCCATGATAGTTTTGTTAAATAAATAGACTCCTTTTTATCAAAGGGATGGTTGGAATGAATCCTACCATTTTTTTCTCAAAATCTTATAAAAATCTTTCAAATCTCATTTTCCATAAAAGTCGCCTCCGCATCCTTAATGTGTGCAAACTATAATATATATTTTTATTAATAAGAACCCAAATCCTTGAATTAACCATCTTTTACGCAATCTTAAAACCAACTTCATCTAGGATATCCTTTGCAGTTTGAACTTCTAAAATTTACCATTTCTTAGTGTCATCTTATCAATGGAACGTTCTCCCTAAATGTAACTTTGCACCATTTTATTCGAATTATCCTATAGTCAAGACAATTTGATATGGAATGGTGCCTTGCCATTTTAATCCAATAAACATAGTGACCAATAGTTTGGTTTATACTTGGGGACTTCTATATTTTAATGCATTGGAATTACATCTTCCCCGAAAGGAAACGTGAACTCTATCACTTTCCATAAAATACCTAAAAGAGGATTTATGTTATGTTTGGAACTATAAGGAATTATCTTTTTTGCTATTATTGAAATAGATGGTACAAAATCTGGTAAATATCCCTATTTCGTACATCTCTTTCTTTTAGGCATATTCCTTGTTATTTTAAACGATACACTTTCGTACTAAAACCGGATAATTTGTAGAAATGTACATCGCTACACATTTTATACTAATGAATTAAAATACTACTTAAATCCCACTTCAGTTAATAACAACTTCAAATTTGTGTTTAATAACCTATATCAATTACCCAATAAACCGGATTTACATGCAATTTCCTTTATACATTATCTCATAAATTTTAAGACCACTTCCCCTTTATTTCCATAATCAACTGTATGTATTATATAATCCTACAATTTCAAGATTTACATTTAGGCATACATGGAACACATCTACAACAATATAAATCCAATAATATATGAAAATATATAATTTCCCACTTACGTCCACCTGGTCCGCCCATAGCCTTTCGGGGAACAACATAATACCTGGACCGCCCGTAGAGTACAGGTCCTTTATTCTCACATATATGGTACCGATATTACTAATATAGTGGAGAGCCCACACTTATCTTCCCATTTAAATTGCCAATTGTAATGAAAGAGTTTACCATTTTGATATAGGTAGGGGTATATCATAGATGCAATTATGTAATTTGCTACATAGATCTAACTCGATAACCAATCTTGTTCGAAATAAAAGGTGTTTTCTTTCTACTATATACTTGGTATAATGTGTTATATTAATTAATTAATTTAATTAAAAGTATATTTAATAAATAATCTATAAGTGGTATGTTTTTTGATAATTACAAAGTGTTGTAACCGTGAGTTATTTATCATAATGAAAACAAATAGGCCATTTTAAATGTTCTGAGCCAAGATGCATAGAGATTGGAAATCAATGTATCCATTGAGACTAGAGTATGTAACACTCTCCAAATGGTGGGCAGTGTATTACTTATAGCTGTTGGGGCACAAGGAGTTATGTACTGATAGTTATTGGATAACTATGGAGCAACTCACTCGATAGCTTTCTGTTAGTTAATATAACTAAGGACAAATAGAAAATATCAATATGACTGATTTATAAAGTTCCCTCGACTTGAGAATACTTTCGATCTTCAGTATGAAAGCTCCGCCTTAATTATAGTCAAATAACGGCATGACGTCCATTGAGTGACTATAGTTCGGTTGACTGGAAGTATTGGAAGAGAAGCACTATTCAAGAAAGGATTCTTCTTCTCAGTTAGACGGGGTTAGTATCACAATCAACTGAAGTCAACTCAAAGTCAAAGTTCATGACTACAACAGTTCGGTTAATAATAATAATTATTATTGAACCAATAACTTTGTGTTTAGACCATAGATTTGAATATGAACGATAACAAAATTTTAACCATTACCAATTTCCATAAGTTCAAAGTGATATTGTTTTGACGAAGAGAATTAGTGTAAATAAAAGTCACAACCGAGTAACGCTTAACAAACTGAAACTAGATTTCACTGAAACTATGTAAGTAAAAAATTTAGCCAAAATGCCACACCACCTGCCAAGTGACGTGTGAACTTTAATATTCAAATAGTTTGATATTAATCGTTAACCAAATTTACACATGACGAATCACACAACTGAAACAATGAATTTTCCTTTGATCAAATGTTTTAATTAGTTTATAATTTTTGTGCATTAATTAAATTAATTAATATTCATGGAATATTAGTTATAAAATTTGATTACGATTTGAGAAATGAATATTACAAGATATTTTTATAATTGTTATAGATATATTAGTCGATATACGATATCGATAAGCTATTAAATTTGATTTATTTGCATAATATTTTGTTATAGGCTTAAATGGATTTAAGTCCTATTACAGTATTAAGAATTTTGACTGAAATAGGTTAGAATAGGCTGCTAACTTATGATGTAGGGGGCTTGATTTTGGATGGTTCAGATTGAAGGACGAGTATTAGATTAGCTCCATTTCCCCCTCCTTTTCATCCAGTATATAAGCAACTCTAACCCTAACTAGATAGGAGATTTTGCTGCCTCTTCTTCCATCTTTGCTAGCCAAAATTATACCATAGCATCTTCATTAATACAAACTCAAATTAGGTCAGATCTGATCACTATTCGATAGCTGAAGGCCAATGATTCAAGGGCTAGAGCAATCTGCTGAATCGGAATAGATTTCTAGTGGAGAGCTTAATTAATGACCCAGAATTTCAATAATTCGATATTTAGATATTTAATTGATTTTAAATATTCACAAGTCAATTTTATAAGTTGAATAACTTATATTTCGAATATCTGGATTTAATTTGATAATTAAATTGTTAATTTAATATTGAAAATTGCAGAAATAATTGGAATTTGGATTTAATGTGAATGAAAATAATTTATAAATTTGAATTAAATTCTATTTGAATTAGAATGATGTTAATGAACTTTTAAAATTGAATTAAAAGTTAAATTATAGAAATTGAATATTTTAATATTTAATTAACGCGTAAAAATAGTCATTTTTCATACAATCTCGGATTTCAATGAAACCAGTTTTATTAGATCCATAATATTATATTATTATAGGATTTCAAATGTCATGTCAATCGGATTTACGGTTTAGTCGTGGCAAGCTAAAACACGTAGAAATTTGTTTAAGTAAATTTCAAATTTAAATAGTCGATTCGAAAGCCTATATTTCAAATACGATTGAATTGGCTTTCGATATATATTTTATTGTGTTCGGAATAGGGGTAAAACAGTATAAATGCCTGGCGGCACGCTTCGTTTGGAGTTCGAACAATTTTCGGATGAATAGTGTCGCAAAATTTTCTATAAAAGGATGTTATAAATTTTATTTTTCACAAACCCTAATGAAGCTAGGGCAAACCGCTGCTTGCAAAGCAGTAGCCATAAACATTCAAAACTTCTTCCCTTAATCTCTCTCAACCCTTACACTTTTGTGAAAAACTTTCAACTATAAAAATGTCAGGCTCAAGGAGTACTTCAAATCCATCGGGTAGGTCGACGAATCGTCGACCATAGGGGGAGAGAATAGCTCACGTTCATCTTTATTTCGAGCACATTTTTCCATGCATTGGGGAGGCCGAGTTTCATGAGGATCTGGCCGATGGTGGTGCTTGCATGGGCCTTCGACATGGTATGCTTCGATCAACTTCTAGTTGGTCGTAGGTTGAGGGAAAATTCAAAGATCGTCGGCAACATTGGGTTGTCTTCGAGCGTGATAAACCTGGAAGAAGATGAAAGCAATGATTAGCCTAGATCTTAGGGTTTGGAAATATACGGCCAAGATTGAAAAGGTTTTAAAATGAAAAAGAAAATATAAATTAATTTATATATTAATTCGTGTAATGTTTAAAATGCTATAACTTCTTCATACGACGTCCATTTTTGACAGAACAAATTGCGTTGGGTTCGTAGTGATGAGCATTACATTTTAGAGCTAGTTTGGAGTTGATTGGAGCTAGTGTAAATTTTGGGTAAAATTAAACGCTCGTTTAATTTTATTCGGAATAAAACGCTGCAACTGCTATTGGAATCAAAGTGAATATAACTCACTCTTTCTACCTCACTGATATTTTATATAAGTGAGAATAAATTTTATTTATGATGATGATTGAGGATGATATATGTTATAATATCTATACATTGATTGGTATTTGAATATATTCCTTCCTATTGGAGCAGATGAGACCCTATAGGTTCCCGTGTATGAGTGGATGACTCTTTATATGCGCGTCTGCCTCGAAGCAGATATTGTACATATTTTCTAATGTGTATATTTATTGCAGGTGACAGGTTGGAGGGATCCAACTGGATTCCTCAACAATGTTGATTTTATTTACAGATATTGTTATATATGTTATCATCATATGATATATGATGTTTTGGATGCCGTGATTGATGTACTTAGTGCTGTTGCAGTATTGGGCCTATTTTTGATAATTTAAATGTTAAAGTGACGATTTTCAAATTAAAAAGGGATTTTCAAGTGATTTGAAAATATATAATTTTGAATTGTTAAGTAAATGGATTTATTTTAAATAAATTAAAGTTATAATTTTTATGTTATAAAAATTATGATTTTTTTGAAATATAATAAGAATATGATTTTTGAAATATGAAGTTGATTTATTGGTAAAAAGTTGAAATTGAGATTTGAATTATATTAAATGGTTTATATATGAGATTTAATGGAATTATAGACAAGTTTTGTTACGGTTAAAATGAGTTATAAATGAGTCTTATAAGTAATAAGACTTATGAAATTTGTAAAGTTATTAAATGAATGATTTTGTAAATAAAAAGATTTATAAGTAATTAACTTATAATTGGATTTTGGCATGTAAATGAGATATAAACGAGATCGGTTAATAAAGGATTTTATAAATTGAAGTTTTTATGAAATATATAAATGGAATTTATAAACATTGTTTTATAAATCTGAAATCAACTTATTTTGATAAGTTAAATATAGAAGTGTATTAAAGGGATATTATTCACGATTTTGGACAGTGAATTATCGTTTAAATTAAATGTGTAGAAGTATTGAATTTAGTTAGAGAATTATATTTACGATTTTGGACAGTGCATAATCTACTAATAAAATGGATATTTTTGGGAAGTGATCTTTTAAATGAAGTTCAATGATTTAAAAATGTTTTAAAATGTGTTAAATATCAAATACGTAGATTTCAACATTCATTGTTAAAATAGACATTTTTGAGAAATAAGGAAATGATGGACTATAAGACTACTGTTATAGTAAATGGTTTTTGAAAAGAAATGTTTTTGTATAGTATATGGGATTTATATATCTATTTAATTTTTGAATCCTTATACTAGTGATTTTGGGTTGTTGTAACGATGTTTTACGCAACATTCGTTTTGACCTAAATAAATATGTTAAAGAGAATGTTTTCCTTAAAGAATAATGTATATACTTAATCCTAAATTAAGTATATGTAATCTTTTTCTAAGTGTTGAAAATAAAGAGATTTGTGAATATGCTTATATTATTGAAATAAGTGTATGGAAATGTTTTTCAATGTTGCAGTATCGAAATGATTTTTGAGAATATATCTTTTTAAAGATAATTTGAAGTGAATATTTGGCAAGTGATTTAATTAATAAAATATTAATAAAAAGGGCCTAGTGATTGCATATGCTGCTAAATATTTTTTGTTTGTTGCTTTGATAGTTAAATAATCAACTATCAAATTTGGCCATTTTAGTTCCTCGACTTGATGTGGGAACTATTTAGTCATACACCTAGTACGTAGCCTTCTGTGTAGGCTTGATTATTGTTTGTGTTGAGAATGTTGATTCATGTAGTGTGGTGTATTACTCCAAACTATTGAGCTTCCTTCTTGACCGAAGGATAGCAAGTTGAAAGTTGGAGACGTGATAAGTCTATGAGACTTAGTTTCTATGGGAGATTGAGAAACACTTTTGCGTTGTTGGTGCGATGAAAGCGGGATCAGATTTATCTGAAAACCACTTCGGACCAACAGTTATGCGATGATTGTGCAGGTTGGTTATTGATGATATTGATATTCAGGATTTTCATAGTAGAGGACTGCTTGTTGATCGTTTGGGGTTAAAATCCCAACATACATCCGGTAGCAGTAGTCTCTTCATTATGAAATATCCAATGCAAGGTTTATTCATTACCAATACTAGGGATTTCCCGACAGGATGTGGTAGGAAAGTACCTTCAGTTTGTCCTGTTCATGGACAACTTATATGGATGTTTGTCTGACATTGAATTTCTAAAGATTTCGTACATTGGTTTTTACAAACATACATCAGTGGTGGCGGAGAAGAAAACTTCTCTTAGCTTAACACCCTCCTTGAGATGTATGATCTTAAGGGTTGTATTTTTGTGAAAGGCAATTAGTAGTGAACGGAAATGGCCATGTGGCATTCAAAGTGATGTGATTGTGATTTGTGAAAGGTAATCATTACCTCAGGCCTCATCAACCGAAAATGACAGAAACAGGGTTAGATGCAGCAAGGCTAAGTGGGTCGCTCCCAAGTAGGATATGATCATCCTCTTCTAGATATATCTTTACATGCTATGACGTCATGTATCTGATTATTGTGGTTTGTATTCTATGAGGGCCCTCGGAAAGGTCGGTAACGACCGAAGGATGATATTTTTAGTACTTCCTAGTTATAGAGGTAGGCCAGTCTTGTGTTCGTAGCGGAACTTGGTGATGGTTTCTCGGGACATCCATCTAGAGGTGTACCCATTAGAAGGTTGTCCCTTCACCTGATCATTTGTATAGAAATCCCAACTCTACTGCGTGCCTACCATTTTGATTGTATTACCCATTTTGAGCTATATGTTGGAATTTAATCAATGTAACAATTTCGGCTATGATTGATATTATTTGTAGACACTATTATAATAAAAGAGGATTTGATATGAAAGGATTTAGTTGTCGTAAGGAAAAAAACATATCCGTGTTTATGTGTGGGTGTGTCTTATGAGATACTTTTGTTTTGATAATGGAAAAGTTTGGTAATTTAGTTGTGACGACCCGCCCTTCTCGACCCTCGAAAATCGACACAAAATACTCCACAGTATGATATGCCGACAATCAAGTGTCAGAAAAGACAGATTGTTAAGGAAAAAGAAAGAAGATAGAAGAAAGAAGGAACTAAACAATAACAGAATCTCACAATCGCAGCAGAATAAAATATAACATATAATATCAGATCTTTACATAAAATGAAAACTATATCTGTTTTATACAATACATCATCAGAGTATCACAAACAAACAACAATTACCAGCCTGACAATTTCAAACGAGCGCAGCAGCGGATATAAACAAGTACGGATAATACGTCTCGTCTCCAGCTCCTCTCCTGAACTCCATAGCATCCTACCCTGAACATATAATACTCGGTCTGACCCGAGCATTATAATGAAATAACACCCGAGTCAGTCTGGAATACCAGCTGATAAAAATACACCCAAATTGATTATTAAAATTTCAAAAATCCTTTTGATAACAAAAGCGTCTCGTAAGACCACGCCATAAATAAACATGTTGGGTTTTTACCTTAAGATAGCTAAAACATTTCTTATCAGAATCCTTTGATATTATAATAGGGTCTATATACAAATACTTAGCCGAAATTATTACATGATTAAATTCCAGCTACTAGCCATAATTGTGGGTAATACAAACAAAACTCGTAAAAGGCGCGTAGGGTGAATAGATTTCCAACTATTGACTAGGCACTGGGGTACCACCTGTCACAGTACGGGCCTAGATCACCATACCGAGGACCACTCCCGATCCCCTACAACGCAAGGCTGGGACTACCCCTTACTGGATAATCCCGAGTAAGATCACCCTACGGTTGGGGTCAGCGACCGCACCACTAAGCCGAAATAAAAGGGACATCTGGACAGGGATGACCTCACCTTGAAATGGGTGCTACCCACCTAGCCTTGCTTCATAACCCCTGATTTTCAATGATTCCCGGTTGATGAGGCTTGAGGCTAAGCGTTACCTTTTTAGAACGTTTCACTTAGAATGCCCATCGTCCACTTGACGATGTTCCGAAAGCATTCATCCATACAAGTCTGTCCCGAGTTCAAACGGAACCGAAGGCACTACTCCTACTACATCCATTTTGAAAATATCCTCAGGATTAGTAGCGACTAGCCCTTGCACTTCACTGCTCCATCTTTGACTCCGAAATCATTTTTCCCACGAAAACGTACAAACCGAATCGAAGTGGTTTTCGAGAAATAAATCCCGATCCCGGTCTCTTCGAAACGATCAACGCATTGGCCAATATTGATAGTCGGTGATTTAACTATCAATTAACATTCACAAACAACCATCAACCATAAATAATTTCACCAAAGTATTTATTAACCTCAAAGTTTCTTCGCAAGATATGTTCCCATTTTCAAATCCCGTTGAAAACACTTTTCAAACCCAACTCTTCTCAAGGAATAAATCCCTCAAATCTTTACTTCCTCTGAAAACATCCAACTACCAATATTTAAGATTTAAAATAATTTAAATTCTTTATTCTTGAAAATACATTAAAACAATTATATTAAATCTACTTACATACTTAATTTAAAATATATATACTTTTAAAAATATTTCGAAAGAAACTGTTTTATAAAATATAAACTATTTCTTTAAAATAGAGTTAAGTCATACTAAATTTTAAAATAAAGCTATGAAATCCTATACAAGTTTTCAAATAAAACTTTAACTAATTATCTTTAAAATAAAAACCATTTTATAAAGTGTAAATATTAATAATATTCTTTAAAACATAATACTAATTACCCCTTTAAAATAATTACTTCTATATCTAATTTGATAAATGTTCACTTTTAAAATTCTTACAACTTAAATAATTTCTTGAAACCATTCTTTAATACAACTTCAAACTTCTAACTTTTCCAAAAATCTGCTTTAAAAACGTCTTGGCTTTTCAGGGAAAACACTTCCATTTTAGGATAGCCCAAAGAATTCTTTTAATAAATCCTACACGATTTACCCCAATTCAATTTTACGTTCGTCCCGTAAATTCCTTTCCATACTTTTAAAAATAAACTCCTTTTATTTTTAAACACATTGATATTTCTTGGAAACCACTTTCAAAATATATGTTTAAAATATTTAAAATAAAGCTTCTAAAAATTACTTAATTGAAAATAATACTTAAGGAAATATATAGAGGTTTTCTAAGTAATTTAAGCCAAATTTAACCTTTAAAATAAAGTTATTAAATAAAATATTTATATTATAATTTCCTTTTGAAAACATAATACTACTTTACTTTTTAAAATAATTAAATACCATAATTACTTCAATAAGTGTTTACTTATACTTTAATCAATTAAATTAATATTTCTTTTTCTAAAGTATTCTAAAACACAATTTAAATTGCCAACTTAAAATTTGAAAGCTTTTCTTTGAACATACCAAATTTCCTGGAAAAATGCGCTATCCATCCTTTAAAGACAATCTCATCTTTACTTTTAAAACAATTATACCTTTTCTATCAAATTTCCCATCGGAGATCAATATTTCCAAATTTATCCACTGATAAATATAACAATTTATTTATAGACCCCATTTATAAATTTCCATTTCTCATTTCCATTCCAATCTCAGTTTCAAAACCATTTACAAATTTCAACCCAATTTCTCGAATTAGTTCCCTTAAATTCATAACTTAAAAATTACTTTCATTTCCCTTTAATCCCAATTTATTTATTTATATATATTTTTAAAATACCAAATTTTATTTATCTAATCATAACACAACACAACAAGATCCAAATCAATTTATCACAGGATATCAATGAGATATATCACAGAGTATAAATAAAATTTCTATATGTGAGGAATCCAGTTGGATCACTCCAACCTGTTTTCCCTGCGTCCACATATATTAGCACAACCAATAAATATCGATTCAATCTGATAATGATTATCATATTCAGCTAAACAACCAATCAAACATTTAAATATTAGCTATTTAAATTAACTGGTATCCAGATGTGAGTAAGATTAACTCACCTTGAATTTCGGCGAGCGTTCAAATTTAAATTAAATTGAACAACGTTCGATTTAACCTAAATTTTTACTTGCTCGGAATGATCCCAGAATTGCTCCACTGCGTAGTACTCGTCGCTGCGATCCCGGCGTCGTCAGTTTCGTTGAAATCTGATAAAGTATGCAAAAGTTATAGAATTTTAAAGTTTGAAACAAATTTTAATTTTTTTTATACCGAACAAAATTAGCCGCACAAAGCTTCTTCCTCAAACTTGTTCGCTCCAGGACATGCACGAACCCATCATTACAGACTAGGGTTAAACACCGCATCACCAACGCTCCCCTCTAGCTCGATCAGAGAATACCATGACGTAGTCCATCGCTACACGCTTCCCTAGCCAGAGCGAGGTGAAGCTCGGTTCACCATAGGCTCCAAAATCTGAGCACGTACGCGCGACTAAAGGAACCAGATTGCCTCTCCAAACGACGATTCCAGGCAAGATCCACCGTTCAACTTGAAGTGCTCGGCGAGCTCGTCATCTTCGTAGTTGGAAATTTCTTGAATAAGTGCAAGGATTAAGAGAAAATTGAGGGAGAAATAAGGATGATTTCAGCCATTGAACGAAAACAACGGCGGCTATAAAAGGAGACAAGGGTTTCGGCCCGATGCGCGTATATATATACATATAACCCAATTATTTTATTATTAAATTCACCTTTAAACAATTTTCTCAAACGATCTCTAAACAACGCGTGCCGACAGGCGATTATAAGGTTTTACCTACGTTCCAAACACAATGGAACATGTTTCAAAAGCTAATTCGATCATATGCGCGAGTTACGAAAATAAACACTCAATTTTAAATTAAATCGATTAAAATAGTTTCTATGCGTTTTGAGCTGCCAGGGTCAAACGACAACTTCGATTGCTACGAAAATTGAAATCCGATAATAACTATATATTACGGATCCAATGGAACTGGTTTCGTCGAATTCCGAGACTGTGCCTCGGAAGGCTATTTCAACTCATCGATTAAATCGAGCGATTTTCAAAATCGTCGAAATCACTTAAAATTTCACTTTTAATTTTTTTTAACTCCATTATAAATCATATAGAATTTATATCCACATTAGAAATCATTCTGATTCAGTTTAAATCAAAATCTGATTATTCACATTATTATATTATTAAATTCCATTATTAAATTAATATAAAATTCCAAATTTTAAACCTATCGACTTTTGATTCCATCCAAAAGTCCAACATCATTATTTAAATCCAAATAAAATTAAAATAAATTTTAGAAACCAATTTCATATCTATTTATATCCCGATTCACCAATTATCCCAATTCCAAATATTTAAATTATTATTATTCAAATTCAATTGAATTGCCATATTTAAAATTTTAACTAATTTTACTAATTTAACCAAACTCTTTTATTTCAAAATCAAATTATAATAGATATTCAACATTTAAAATGAATTAAATGTTCAAAATTAACGACTATAAAATTCTGGGTCGTTACATTCCTCCCCCTTATAAAAATTTCGTCCCCGAAATTTGCTAAGGTAGAAGAATGCTCCAAACTCAATAGCAAAACCTACTTAGTGAAAATCTCAATTTCACTTTGCCTAAAATCTTTTAGTTTCAAATCAAAACTGCTTTCGATTCCTATTCCAAAATCCTTTTATTAAATTTTAATTTGAAATCAATTTGCCGTTAACGAAACATTTCAAAAAAAAAATCAAAAATTTTCTAACTCCCAAAATTTTCGGAAAATTTTGGCAGAGTCTCCCTTATACGAAGGAGCTTTTGCAATATCACAATAGATGTAAATATATATACATCGACCCACACGGTCGGAAAACCAAATATATCACAATATATTATCATTTTTCCAATTTTATTCCGTAGGCGTACCTTTTATTAGCATTTTAAAAGAAAGCGACTAAATAATATTGCATATACGCGCTCCAACTCTATCTACTGCCTCCCGTACCTGTACTTACTTAAACAAACACATCAGTTTTCAGTAATATGAGAATTTATTAACATTCCATTCATTAAACTAGCCAAACACATCAATTTTATAGTTTAAACAAGTAAACTTCATAATTTAATATGTTAACCATATTTTATCAGCAATCCAAAGATTTCAATCACCATTTAAATTTCCTGACAAATCCAAACTTCATTTTTAATCTTCTCGAGTGATTTGAATTCATGTTTACTTTTTACAATTCATATTTACTACAACCAATTCACTCTCTCTTCAATATGATTAACATATGCTTTACTTACATCAATTTATTCCAATCCAATCCCAAATTGATTCACAATCGAATTTTATTTTCAATTTGATATATTTGCATTTCTTTTATGACCTACTTTCATTTTCATGCAAAACCACTTAATTAGATTACACTTATTCCAATTGAGTCAAAACCAACTTTATTTACTTCTTCAAATCAATCCACTTTCGTTTACAACAATCGACCAATTTCTATGCAAATTTGAAGTTATCCAAGCAAGTAACAATCACTTAAGCTTATAACCATTTAAAATTAATTCCAACTTAGATTTATATTAATTTTATTTCATTCGGAATTTTTCACAATCCTAAATGTTCTTATTCCCTTGCAATTTTTAAATCAAATCCTTATTCTCACTTCAAGTTCATCATTTAACTTAAGTTTAAATTTATATCATCCCATTCTGTATTATTTACAACTCATACATTTTTATTTCATCACAATAATTAATTAAAATCCTTTCACTTGCATTTCAATTTTATTATCTAAACAATTTGATTCAAGACCCCTTATAAAGCTCGACCATAATTATTTTTCCAATTTGCTTAAGTTCTTCAATTTCACAATATTCCCACTTTTTCTTATATCAATTTTATTTTATTTTCATTTGATTCTCATCCAATTCATATTCCAATTCATATAAAAATTTTAATTCAATTTGTTTATCTATTCAATCCATTTTAAATTTTAATTCATCTCCCCGATTCATTCTGAATTTTATTAATAATATGACCATTTTCAATTATCTTATACCCAAACTAAATTTTACTTGCATTTTGGACCATAACGATTTTAAATTGATTTTTTTATTCAATCCAATACGACTTCCATTTAATCTAGCTTACACTAAATTCATTTCGAAATAATCCTTTTTTTTTGAATTTAGTTGAGTGAGAATTTAATTCATTCAATATCATTCTTACTTAATTTAAATTCCATTTAATTCAATTCTTTTCCAATTCTAATTCAAGTTCAACTAAATCTTGTTTAGTCAACTTAAATTCTTACCATTCCCTTTACTATTTTAAATAAGAGTTTAGTTTCATTCAATATCATTTATAACACAACTGAATTTTGATTTTAATTAAATCCAAATCCATCTCAATTCTATTTAGTCGAAGTTAAATCCAATTCGATCCAATTTATTTCTCCTTTAATATAAGTTCAAGCCTTATTTTTTGACTTAAGTCCATTCACCTTTATCTTTTACATTTTCTTCACCTTATTTCAATTTACATTTCATTTAGGATTTAAATTTTGAATTTCCCATAAAGTACCAACCAATTTATCTTGGTCTTATAATTTCCTCTTCCTAATCTTAAGTTCACCAACTCATTTATTTAAAAGTTTATATTGCTCGTTTAATCCACTTACATCTTATAATCACAATTCCAAATTATATATATATGTATCACTGAATTCTTAAGGATACAATTTTTCTTTCAATTTAATTCTTTGCACAGTTTTAAATCCATAATTTCAGATTGTAAGTATAACACTTAATATCTTATGGGTACAATTCATAACACAATGACCCACAATTACAAAGTCATTTTACATTTCAATTTTATAATCAATTTAATTCAATTCCAATTTCAATTTATATTTAACTTATCCTGAGTTAAATTCTAACATATTTTATTCACTACCATTTCCTCAAGTTAAATTTTAAATCCAGGATTAAAAATTTCATTTTTCCTTAGTATTTAAATCAATTTCATTTTATAAGTTCAATAATTGATTCATTTTAACTTTACACATTATTTTAAAATAGAATTTCCAGAATCCAATTGCCCGGTTTTATTCCAAAATCATTTTGAAATAAAAATCAACACATTCCCACTTGGTATATCAAATCAAATCTCCGGATTCCAAATAACTTGTTTATACCAAAACAAATTTCCCCTTCGAAATTTCTAAAACCACTTTGTATATCAAACAAATCTAAATAGATATCATACCCAATTACTATGGAAGAAATCCATCACTTTAGAATCTCGAAGATGAATTCTGATGATGTGGCCATCATCATCAGGATTATTTTCCAGTGACTGAAGTGAGTTCAGTGTTTCCTTACTTTCACAAATTCATTTCAAAACAATTCTCATTCAAAAATATTTCCCAAAATAATACTCCATCATTGCCTTCAAACACTTTAGAAAACATTTCAAACATTCCTAAGATTTTAAATTTCCAAACTTTTATTTTCATTACATTTAAAACACTTTTCAAAATTTTCGAGATTTAAATTCTGGTTTAATTTAAATTTAGTTATTCTTCTTTTAGATAAATCATAGTCATAGAATTCTATTTGGTTATAACCATTTCAATTTTAGATTCTTATATTTAATTATAATATTAACAACCAAACATCCAAATGTATGTATAATAATTTCAGAAAAATTATTCCTTTTATATCAAAATATAATTTTGGGTAAATTATTCCATTTACCCGTGTTAAAAACAATACTATGTCGGTTTATCTTGTTTAAGAGTTTAGAAACCCCTATCGATACAGTTGTACTTCCCGTACCGACCAGAATTCATAAGCACTCAACCGATAAATAAACACAGTATAAAAACTGTTTTGTATTAACTAACATGTACGCGCTCATAGCTATTATTACACTCAACCCATTATAGAGTACTATTGACTCTGTTTAATGAGTAATTTCCCCACCAAAGCTTAGGTTGTCGCCAACCTAAGCTCTGATACCAAATGTGACGACCCGCCCTTCTCGACCCTCGAAAATCGACATAAAATACTGCACAGTATGATATGCCGACGATCAAGTGCCGGAAATGATAGATCGTTAAGGGAAAAGAAAGAAGATAGAAGAAAGAAGGAACTAAACAATAACAGAATCTCACAATCGCAGCGGAATAAAATATAATATATAATATCAGATCTTTACACAAAATGAAAACTATATCTGTTTTATACAATACATCATCAGAGTATCATAAAAAACAACAATTACCAGCCTGACAATTTCAAACGAGCGCAACAGCGGATATAAACAAGTACGGATAATACGTTTCGTCTCTAGCTCCTCTCGTGAGCTCCATAGCATCATATCCTGAACATATAATACTCGGTCTGACCCAAGCATTATAATGAAATAACACCCGAGTCGGATCGAGTATTATATGTTCAGGATAGGATGCTATAGAGCTCAGGAGAGGAGCTGGAGACGAGACGTATTATCCGTACTTGTTTATATCCGCTGCTGCGCTCGTTTGAAATTGTCAGGCTGGTAATTGCTGTTTGTTTGTGATACTCTGATGAAGTATTGTATAAAACAGATATAGTTTGCATTTAGTGTAAAGATCTGATATTATATATTATATTTTATTCCGCTGCGATTATGAGATTCTGTTATTGTTTAGTTCCTTCTTTCTTCTATCTTCTTTCTTTTCCCTTAACAATCTGTCTTTTCCGGCACTTGATCGTCAGCATATCATACAGTGGAGTATTTTATGTCGATTTTGGAGGGTCGAGAAGGGCGGATCGTCACATCAATTGAGTGTGTTTCTCACGCTGGTTTACCAGACTGATCCAGGATTTCTTCCATTTCAATGCTCGGGTCAGACCATGTATATTTACAGGTTCAGACTTTGTGACGACCCAGAATTTTAGAAAATTTAAATTGTGATATTTAATTGATTTTAATATTTAAAAGTTAGTTTGTAACTTAAATTTCAAATATCACCATTATTTGGAAATTTAATTTTTGGATTTAATTACTGGAAATTGGGTAAAAATGTTGAATCTAAAGTTTTAAGACTGTTAAAAATAATTTGAAGGGTTGTAAAATTTATATTGATAATACTGAAGATAGTAAAAGTGTTAAAATTGAATTTGAAGGTGATTTGTTCAGTTTTGAAAATATAACGTTTAAATTGATATTTAAAAATAGCCTTCCGAGGCACAGTCTCAGAATTCGACGAAACCAGTTCCATTGGATCTGTAATATTGTATTATAACCGGATTTCAAATTTCGTAGTGATTGGAGTTGTTGTGTGAGCATACGATATATAAACACGCTAAAATTTATATCGAAAATTCAATGTAATAATTGGGTTCAAAAAGCTTTCTTCTCCATACGATCGAATTAGGACTCGAAACCTTTTCCAGTACATCCGGAATAGGGGTATAACATTAGGAACGCCTAGCAGCACGCCTCAATAGGAGGTCAAGATTTTAAGCCGTTTAAATCGAGATATTTCAACATTAAATTAAATTTATATATAATGTCAAATTCAAGCACTTCATTGCAGCCAAAATTCCATCAAATCGGTCTCTTTTTGTGATATGTACATGACCCTTTTCTTTTCTAACACGCTTTTCTCTCTTCAAAAGGAGGCTTTCAGCCGCTTCTTTAAAAAGAAAAAGGAAATCGGCATTCATTCTTCCCTTAAATCGAACTCATACAAAAAAATAATATGGCCAAAACCCTTCTTCTAAATCAAACGCACTACCTTCCACATCAAAATTATTATCGATTTCGAAACGAATCGACCTCGTTCGATTGTAAATCGAGAGCGCACGTGAGAGGGGTAGGGCATCGTGTCGATTTGCGATTAAGCACGCTCGCGTTGGCATTGGAAGGCGGCCGCGGTCGCGAGTGGTGATGTTGGCAGTCATTTGAGGTTCGCGACTGTTGGGGATGGGAGGAGAGGATTTGCGCGAGGTGATTTCACGTTTGTTGGCGAGGCGTTGAGCTCGGCTTGCTCGAATACGTGGTGGAGGGTGTTCTTTCTATCGGCCGCGTGGGTGCTAGGTTGGGCAGTAGCTCGAGGGACGGCCGAGTTCGTCGTGGATTGTTTCGATCATAGCCATCATTGCGGGATCGTTGTCGTCTGCAAGCTCGAGATAGAGCTTGGGTTCTGTAGCCAATATCCATTTGTACGTTCGCAGTAAGGTAATCATATCTTGTTTTAAGTTTTGAAATTTATATATATATATATAACCTGTATTTGAATTTTACAGTAAGGCATACACACATATATGTATATATATTTAGAATTTACAGTTTGTTATGAAATATATTTTTTGTACAGTAAGCTGAAAATTTATATAGGAATTTATATAAAATAAAATTTTAATCTATATAGATTATTTCGTATAAACATATATAAATATACATTTACACATTTTAACTGGTTAGTTTATTTTTAAAATAATGATTTTAGTAAGCTATTTGTTTATTAACCAATTTAATCTATCTAGTTACAGAAAATGATTTATTTAAAGGAAATTAATTTATTCGATGGATGTTGATAAATAATATAATATTATACATGGTCTTCCTATACTTTGTTAATTTAATTTGAATTTGTACTTTAAATTTAAAAGGAACTGAATTTAATAAAATTAGGTTGTTGTGTTAAACTTATGTAAATCAGAAAAAAACAATATAGGAGTTTAGACATTGAAGTATCTATATAAAGTTAGTTTAAAATTTATTTTTTAGATAAATTAAATTTTAGTTTAAATTAGATAAATAAATGGAAATTTATTTTCTGATTTATTTGGAATATTAATAAACTATAGATGGTCATACAAGGTTGAAAAATCGTGGAATCAAATCGAGAATGAAGTGGATTTGCAAATTTAAGAGGCAAAGGTGAGTTAATCTTACTCTTCTGGATTGTTATTTAAATTTAAATGGTTACATTTAAATAATTGGTTGAATGTTTGAATTGATTGGATGTGCTATATTATATACAGTAGTATATATAGTATATATTGGAATGGTTGATTTCCCACATTATATAGCGGATGAGACCCTATGCGCCGCATAATAGCTGATGATATTTTATTTAAAACCCATATACCGCGATATTCCACATCGAAGTGGAATTGGTATTGTGCTAACATCTTTGGATGTAGGGAAACAGGTTGGAGGGATCCAACTGGATTCCTCAAAATTATCTAGATTATTTAATATTCCGTGTTATGAATATTTGATATTCTATGATGAATTACATTGATAATTGGAATATTGAATGCTATAGTTTGCTTGGATATATTTTAGTGCACTAAGTTATCAATATATATAGAATTGGATTTTTGAAAAGAAAATAAAAGAGTGAATTTTTAAGTAAAATAATCATAGAGAATTTGAATAAATTTAAGAATGAACTGGATAAGAAAAAAAGTGATTTTAAAATTCTAAAAAATAAAATAATTCCGTGTATGGAAAAAAGGGGATTTGAATAAACAGAAAAATAATGAATTATAAACCTCAAGTGATATTATGTAAAGGAATAAAGAATTTATTTTAAAATTCAAGGTTTAAATTTATTTGAAGGATAAAGAAGAAATTTGGAAATATGAAATTGGTATTTTCAGTTAACAAGATTTTAAATCATAATGAAGAAATAAAATCTGAAGTTAATGGATTTTGGAATAAATGGAGTAAGTAAGGAAATTTAGTTAAAAATGAAGTAAATTGGAAATCAATTTGGAGATTGATTTAATTGTGTAAAACCAGGATTTTTAAAAGAGAAGTGAGACTTTTAAATTTATAAACTGGTTTTATAAAGGTGAAGTAATATATCAGTGGATGTTTGAAGAATAAATTCACGATGGGAATTTATTAAAGAAATGGAAAATTTTGTTTGAAAATAAATAGTGATTTATTTTCAAAGGATGTGAAGAGAAGTGTATTTCCCTGGATAGCCAAGTATATTTTCAAAGTAAACTTTTAAATATAAGTTAAAGACTTTATGTTGTTTTAAAAAGCATGTTTTAGGAAATTTATTATTTCTAAATGTTTAAATTCCGAAGTAAGTATTTTTCAAATCTAATATCGTAGTAATTATTTAAAGGTGACTTGGTATTTTGTTTTAAAGGAGAAAATCTAGTTTTATATTTTATAAAGCAACCTCATTTTCAAATATTCCTATAGTATATATTTTTAATAAAGTATTGAATAGTTTTTGATTTAAATGTTTTAAAGGATAATTTATAATAAAGTGTTCTAAATTATTTTAAAATCCAAAGTTTTTGTGCTTGGTGTTTTCAGTGGAAATAAATATTTGGAAATTTATTTCGTGGAAGAGTATGGTTTGAAAACTGTTTCAAAAAGGTTTGAATGGAAATATATCTTGCGAAGATATTCTGAGGTTAATAACAATTTGGAAAATTATTTATGGCTGATGGATGTTGTGAATGTTAATCGATAGTTAAATAACCGGCTATCAATATTGGCCAATGCACTGATCGTTTCGAAGAGACCGGGATCGGGATTAATTTCACGAAAACCACTTCGATCCGGTTTGTACGTTTTCGTGAGGAAGACGAGTTTGGATTCGAAGATGGAGCAGTGAAGTGCAAGGGCTAGTCGCTACTAATCCTGAGGATGATTCCAAAATGGATGTAGTAGGAGTAGTGTCTTCGGTTCCATTCGAACAAGGGACAGACTTATATGGATGAATGCTTTCGGAACATCGTCAGGTGAACAATGGGCATTCTAAGTGAAACAATCTAAAAGGTAACGCTTAGACTCAAGCATCATCAACCAGGAATGACTGAAAATCAGGGGTTATGCAGCAAGGCTAGGTGGGTAGCGCCCATTAGGGTGAGGTCATCCCTGTCTAGATGTCCCTTTCACTACTACAAAACAGGCCATTTGCATCGCCTCATTTGAATCGGTTGAAGTAAAAACTGATGCAAATAAAACTATTTGCATCAGTTCTGTCGTAATAACCGATGCAATTGGTACGTAGAAAGCAATATGTAATAAAAAATCAAATTTGCATCAGTTGTCACAAACAACCGATGCAAATACGTCGATGCAAATAGTTGTAGTTGCATCGGTTTTAAAGTCAACCGATGCAACTAAATTAGTTTGCATCCCTTTCCTTACGCACTTTCAATGATTCCCGCCATCCCAATTTTTTCTCCCGCCGTTTATTTTTCCCCTTCGTTTGCAGTATTTCGCCCGCTTCCAAAGAAAAAAAACCCTTGACCTTAACCAAACCTCTCCCATTTTCTCCTTCAGCTTCTTCTCCTCTCTCTCATCTCAAACCCTAATTTCGTCTAATTAGAAGAAAAAACCCAACGAAGATTAAAGGTGAAAGGGTTGGGTTCGCGACGTCGTTCAGGTAATTTCGTTACATACCAAAAGCATACCCCAATGGATCATTATTTTCCATTATCCCAAATTTAAAAAAAAAAACCAAATAGAAACAAGCGCCGTCGCCGACTAACCCTAAATCACCGCTTGCCGCTCCCGTCGATAATCTCAGTCGCTTCAGCTTAGTCGCGCCTCTCCACAGTTTATCCTTTCCACGCCGCTCAGAGCACTAAATCACCGTGAGTAATTTTTACTTTACCGGTTATTCAATACCAATTTTGGATGTGGGAAGCTTTAGTTGTTCTCATACAAGTACTATTATGTTACTAAAAATTAATTATTGATATTTATTTCTTAACGCTTGTAAAAAGCATTGATAATGGGGCAGTGAATAACATATTTCAGTTAGGATTGTTGTTCAATGAATAACATCGACAATGGTCACAGTGACTAACGAATTTCTCTGCTGGTTTTAGCGGTCAATAGCATTGATAATTGTTTCTTATTCAGTGTTTCAATATGCCTTAAATGGTCGAGCATCTAATTATTGCATAGGCTGGTTTACATTCAATTACTTATGCTGTCATTTAGTTCTTGCTATGAATACGTAGATAAAGAACTACGTTTGTTAGCTGATTTGAATATAGTTTTATGCCCCAATATAGTTTTATAGCCTAGTCTATTTCATGGTGCTCAAGTCTACAATGTCTCATTGTTTGAAATTATGCATATAAGTGTGTAATGCGAAATTAGTAGCTGTTCATGTGAATTACACTTTAATTGGCTATGGTATATCTGAATGTGCTTGTAAAATGATTGTTAAAATGGGTAGCCGAGTAGCACTGTTTGCTACTATGATTATTGTAATATGAAATGTGACGAACCTACTAAGTACTTGGACATATATTGTGAAATGATTAAGCTATACAAGCTACAGGAACAGTGGTTCAAATATTAAATGGTATGGCATGTCCTCTTCAAGGTTGGCTGTGAAAATAAAACTAAGTTTTTATAGTTGTTTGGAGCTTGTGATAGGTGACTGATTAAAGTTGATGGTTCGATAAGAACCAAAGGACAAATATTAATGCATCTTACACATAAAATTGACACGGCAGTCATCTGCTGATGATCTTGGATTTATATCTTATGCCACTAATATGCACATCAGATATATATACATGATTCCATGACAAGTTCAATCGTCTTATAATTTCACTCAACTCGTCTTGGACGTATTTTTGTACTGTGATCATCTTGATTAAGTCATATATGTTATTGAAACATTAGTCAATTTCCTAAAAATGCATATTAGACCAACCACCATTGACTTTGGTGTCCAAAATGTTAAAGAAAATAGATGTATGACTTTATTAACTTGGATAATGCAACTGTATACGAGATGAGAGTTCTCTTCGCATTAAACTTGAGACAACTTAATGGCTTAAACTCAAATTCAAACATTCCATTAAAAAGGAAACTGAACCGCTAGTATTTTGTTGAATGGTTGCTTCTGCTCTTTGAAAAATACATATTAAACCTTCTGTGGTTAATAATGATATGTACAAATCAACAAAGAAAACTACATAGTGTCTTATTTATTTATTTATTCTACACCTAGATAAAATATTAATTGTCTAATATGGTGCCTTTGTATTGTTAAATACGTTGAAAAATTGTTAAATACTTAGTAGGTTTGATATTTGTAGATACTATTCTTAGCTATGTACCTTTTTTCGTCGTCATGAAAAGTTCATGGTTTTTCTTTAAAGTTTATGGTAAACTAATATCTAGTCTTTTTTATCCTGCCTAAATACTCCGCAATTACAATTTTGTGCATTGTTCATATCGACATCGTATGTTACTGTAAATTTTTTTGCTCTGTATTTATGTAGAATGGTTTACCATCCTTGAATTCCTTCATTAGATAATTTATTGTAATATTGAAATCAATTTATAATCCCAATGCATGAGCAAAATGAACCTCAAATGTTGCATTCAGGTTCTTTTCAGGTATGTCATTCTTTTTGTTTGGACTTAAAATCTGCAACCGTATTAGCCCTGTTAGATAATACTTAAAATTTGGATCGTGTGATCTTTTGAAAGTTTCAATATCTTATTTTTGCCTTGTGTTATTTTAATAATAAAAAAATCAAGCATATTTAAAGCCTTGCCATTGATTCAATTATTTTTTATTCTACTAGTTTCAGTTTTGAAAAGAACTGATGAATTTAAACACTTGACATTTCTGTTAGAGCGATCATGAAACTGACCTACCTGGTTTTGCTCACATCATCCTTCTACACGCACAAACATTAGCACATGTAATCAATAGAATAAACTATTATCATGCAATAAAAGCATGCATATGCTACTCTACTTACAATACTCTCAGATTTATGATGATGACCGACTAAGTATGCGATACACTCATAAGTCATTGTGCCCCTATGCAGCTAGATTGTTGGTCCGACAATCCAAGGTTAGTGAGTCATGGCGAATGATCTTTCTCAACTTCAAGCCTTTAGTCAATGATCTGTGACAACACTACCGCTTGCATCAGATTGATATTTGCATCAGATATTAATAATGATACTACCTCTTCCCATGCAGCCTGATAGCATACACAATCAAGCAGATTTAATTTACCATAAAATTTCAGTTCATGACATACTTATCTGTTATTTGACAAACTAAAATTTGGTTGCTAGCATTTAGAGTTTTGTCTTTATTTTTGCTTCTCACATTGCTTGTTGCTAGTGCTGCAGTTGATGGTGGTAACATTTTCCTCTACTATACTCAGTAAGTTTGGAAGAAATTAACCTTCCATAAACTTATTTGTTTTCTTACATGTACTTATTAACTGTAAATTAAATTTATATTTTGTCTGATGTATAGGTGGACATTTATGCTGGTGACTGTATATTTTGGGGTATGTATATATCTTTAGTGTCCAGATGCACATTTTGTGCGCATATTGAAGTTATATGAGTCTGATACGTTCATGTTACTTACATAATGAATTGTATGTTTCAGCTGGGTTCTATGCTTTCCATCTATGGCTGCCGCCAGTATTTGAACAGAACAACAAGCAGTAATAATATTGAAGATGGTAAAAGAGTAGATGCAGAGAGCAAAATATATGCAGCTAGTATAACTGATATAAGCGAAACTGATCGCAGAGTAACGGAAAACAGTGTATTTTATGTGGAGCAGGATGTTCGCAAACGTGCTGGAGTTTGGGGTTACGTATTCCAGGTTATCTATCAGGTACTCTTGGTTTGAATTTTTCTTTAGTGTTGAGCTTTTTATACTTTGATTATATATAGAGTTATAGACTCAAAGTTGCACTTCATTCACTGTGCAGACAAATGCAGGTGTGGTGATGCTAACTGATTGTGTATTCTGGTTTATCATCTTTCCCTTCCTACTTATGAAAGATTATGATCTTAATTTCGTAAGCATTTCAACCAAATACGAAATCAAAATTCACCCATGCAAATTCTTTATAAACACAGAAGTAATTTAATGTGTAACAAATCACAACCGTAAATAACAACGTAGATATTGATTGGCATGCACACGGTGAACGCCATCTTCCTACTTGGAGACACTGCTCTGAATAGCTTGGTACATAATTCTTTCATCCTCTATCATAATTCTTTACTAATCCATTGAAATTCTAATTTCTTTTGCACTTTGTGATTCTTTAGCGTTTCCCCTGGTTCCGAATCTCCTATTTTCTCTTCTGGACATCTGGCTTTGTAATTTTTCAGTGGCTTCTTCATGCTTTTGTCTCAATTTGGTAGTTATCAAACCTTGATGCATCCTTTTCTACTTACCATACTATGATATTGGGTTCATCTGATTGTCTTTATGCAAATAATAATTTGTTCTAAACTGCAGGTGGCCGTATCCATTTCTTGACTTGGCATCTCCTCAAGCCCCAATGTGGTAATTTCTTCCATCAATACTGAATGGGTACACATCATCAATTATTTTGTAGAAGATGGACTGTTCTTTATTACAATTACGTCGACCACTGTATGCTTGTATATTGGACGGTGATCTAAGTATAGAAAGGGCCCTTGCACTATATCATTGATAAGTACAGTTTCATTTATTATGGAAATTATTCTCATTGTCTGTACTGTAGTAGCTCAAACTTTTTAATTCCACATCAATTTCAATTGATATTTCGAGAAATAATTATTTCTCAACTTCAGGTTTCTTCAGTGAACTCATCAACCACTGCCACTGAAGCAGAAAGGGCTTCCGATTTTTCAGGTTTCTTCAGGTTTGCTTCTGCCATTTTCAAGGACAAAAAAAAATTCAGTTATAAACACAAGTTGTTTACTATATTTTATTAATGATGTCTCTTTTAACTTGATATATTGTTTGAACATTGGTTATGCTTAACAATTTTCTCTGACTTTTGTTATTAAATTTTGTGAACATAGTTTGAATGTGAAACAAGTTAAATCTTTATAACGAGACAGTAAATTAGCTAAATTGTAGAGTAGGTATTTTTTTTTAGTCCTTCATGCACATTGTATCATGTTGCTCAGGGCTTTATACTCTATAACTGAAGCTTCTCCGTGCGGCAACTGTTCCTTACCTGTACAGAAAGAAAGTTCAGTTTCCCTCAGAGTTAGTATACTGAATTTTTGTTGGATAACCTGATTAATGAAATTAATGTTCTCTTTTAATGCAGATCTGCAAAAATTTGAGCTGAAGCCTAAAAATTTTGGTTTTCAAGATTCCATGAAGTTTTTAAGGTTTTTACTATACTATTTCTTAATGGTTGTACTAATTAAAGATCTGAATTAAGACTATATCACTTAATGATTGTACTAAAGATCTGAATTATGCTGCAAAAATGAATGTATGAACCATTATTTTGTATAGATTATTAACACTTTAATTTATATATGTTTATTTTGGTATTATGTTATTTAGTTTGTATTTTCCATCAAATTTAATTTTGAATGATTGTAATATTGCATGCAATAATTATTTGTTATAATCAATAACAAACAATTTATGGTTTCTGAGAATGACTTTTTTGTATCAGGTATAAATAGCTGATGCAATAGAGGGATTAGTTTGCATCGGTTGTTATAAAAATCTGATGCAATAGAGCGATTAGTTTGCATCGGTTTTCAACAACAACCTATGCAACAAGTACCTTTGTTGCATCGGTTATCATTACAACCGATGCATCATGGGAGCTGTGTTCAAACAACCAACCATGATATTTTGCATCAGTTGTTAGTAACAACCGATGCAAAAAGGACCTTTTTGCATCGGTTTCAGAACTGATGCAAAAGTGTTAAGCCTGTTGCATCGGTTGCATATGCATCGGTTGTTGAACTGATGCAAAATGGGGGTAAACAACCGATGCAAATGGCCTGTTTTGTAGTAGTGTTTTTATTCGGCTTAGTGGTGCGGTTGCTGATCCCAACCGTGGGGTGATCTTACTCGGGATTATCCAGTAAGGGGTAGTCCCGGTCTTGTGTTGCAGGGGATTGGGAGTAATCCTCGGTACGGTGATCTAGGCCACGTACTGTGAAAGGTGGTACCACAGTGCCTAGTCATTAGTTGGAAATCCATTCTCCCTACGTGCCTTTTACGGTTTTTGTTTGTATTACCCACTTTGTGGCTAGTAGTTGGAATTTAATAAATGTAACAATTTCGGCAATTTGAATAAGTATTTGTATATAGACCCTATTATAATATCAGAGGATTTTATAAAAAAATGTTTTAGCTATCGTAAGGTAAAAACCCGACATGTTTATTTGTGGCGTGGTCTTACGAGATGCTTTTGATTTCAAAGGATTTTTGAAACTTTAATAATCAATTTGAGTGTGATTTCTCACACTGGTTTTCCAAACCGACTCGGGTGTTATTTAACTATAATGCTCGGGTCAGACCGAGTATTATAGAATACATGATAAGATGCCGTGGAGCTCAGGGGACGAGGTGGATGCGATACATACTTCCGTACTTGATTATTATTCCGCTGTGTATCCAGTTTTGAGGACAAGTTTATATGACTGTCCAGATTGTATGTTATTGATGTTATTGAACTCTGATGATGTATTCTAGTAATGTATGTATAAACATATATAGTTTTCTTTTGTGTAAAGATCTGTTGTTATCTATTATATTTTATTCTTCTGCGATGGTTAGATTCTGATGTTGTTTTCTATTTTCTTCTTCTACCTCTTCTTCTTTAACCCAAATGGTTCGTATTTCCCTTCATCTTGAGTTGAGTGAGGGAGAATAGTGTCGACTCAAGGGGTACGGGTTTGCGAGCTGTTACACTTGGTATCAGAGCTGAAGGTTAAGTGAGAACATTGGCTCTGGTGGGGATTACTCATTAAATAGAGTCCATAGTACTCTAGAATGAGTTTGAGTGTATTAATAGATATGAGCGCGTATTTGTTAGTGAATATAAAATTATTTTATATTGTGTTGACTTATCGATTGAGTGTTTATGGATTCTGGTCGATATGTGGGACGCCATGTTATCGATAGGAATTTCTAAACTCTTAAACAAGATAAACCGACACAGTATTGTTTTAAATAGGGTAAATGAAATAATTTTACCCAAATTATTTTTGTATATAAATGAAATAATTTTTCGTAAATTATTATAGTTATATATGGATGTTGGTTGTTAGGAATGACAGTATTAAATTATTATCGTTAATGTGTAAAATTGATTAATAAATTGAAATAATAACCAAAGATTAAGGAATAAATTAATAAAATAAACGGGATTTGTAAATGTGAATTATAAATGTGATTTATAATTTTGAAATAGAATTCCAGAGAAATATCGAAATTGTTTCTGAAAGAATTTGGAATTTGGAATTTTTGGGAAAGGGTTTAAAATTCCTTTGGATTTAAAAATGGTTTTCAAAAGTTTTGGAGAAGTAATTGTGGTAGTATTTTGGAGATATTTTTGAATTGGATTTGAAATTTTGTGAGATTTGGGATTTAAAAATATTTGAAGGGATTTTAAAGAAATAAAAGCATTGAACTCTTTTCGGTCGCTGGAAAATAATTCCAATGATGATCGCGACATCATCGGTGTTCATTTTCGAGTTTCCAAGAGGGGATTTGCTACCTGAATGTTTTGAATTAATGTTGTTTGCGAAATTTGGTTTGATTTTGAAAATGCAAAGGAATAGTCTGATTTAGATATATATATATATATATATATATATATATATATATATATATGTATGTATATATATGTTGCCAAAATTGAATTTGGAACATTTTAGTAATGGTTTAAACTCTGGAGTTGGTTTAAAATGTTTTGGTATTTTGAAAAGGGAAATAGAAATCTAAACTCGTATTATAAATTATATTGAACCCGAGTAAAACAATAAAGTGATTTTTGAAGATAAAAATCAAAGATTGAATTGTAAATTGGAAGTGAGCCAACTGAATAATTAATTATTTAATATGGAAATGAAACACTAGTTGGATAAATAAAAGTAGAAATTTGAGTTAATGATGGATTTGTTAAAAAACCCGAGTTATAAATAGAAATTCAACTTGGAATTGTAAGTGAATTAAACAAGAATTAATTTTTTTATGGAATTGGATTAAAATAAGAATGATTTGAGCTGCAATAAGTCCAATTCGAGTATGGATGAATTAAATATGGCCTTGGATATTATTTTAACGAATTGTGAATGAATTAAATTTTTTAATGGATTATGAGAATGGCTAATTGAATTAAATAAGTCATGAATGAAATTGAATTTGGGAAATGGTTATTAATATTTGCGTGGAATGTTGTCAAACTTAATGGAATGGGTTTAAAAGAAACCAACATGGGAATGAATGAATTGCGAGTGAATGGTTTGTAAATAAGTAAGAATGAAAGGTCATTAAATAAAAGTTTGTGTTAAATTAATTTGGAAAGTGGTTATTAATATAGGAATCGAATATTGTCAAGCTCAATGAAATGATTTTAAGATGTATGGTTGGCGAATAAACTAGAAATGAGTTGGAATCAATTGGATGTGGATAAAGACTAAAATGGATATTCTATTAAGTGAATATCGTCAAATTGCATAGAATAAATTAGTCGTTCGACTTAAACGAAAGTAAATAAAAAAGAAAAAATTCTATGAATTGGTAAAGGTAAATAAAATTGATTTTTGAAATCAATTGAAATAAATGTGAGTTGTTTGGGTTAAAAATGAATTGAATGTAAGCAATTGAGTTGCAAACCATTTACATTGAATGAAGTTGTATACGAATTGGTTGTAAACAATTAAAATTAATGTTGAAACCCTAAAAGTGGCTTATAAATATTGTTTAACCTGCATTGCTTATAGAAACTTGTATGTTTGCTAGTTAAATATGTTAAATGTTGTTAAATTACATGATTTTGGCACTTACATGTTTAAATGAAGTAAGTACAGGTACTGGGAAGCCATTTGATTGGATTTTGGGCGCGCAAATTGCTAAATAATAAGCCGTTTGCTTAAAAATGATAAATAGAGGTACACCTACGCAACAAAAATAGGAAATATGAACTGTTTTAATTTTCCGATCGTGTGGGTCGATGTATATATGTTTATATCTTTTGTCAAATTGCAAAAGCTCCTCCGTAAAAAGGAGACTCTACCAAAATTTTGGAAGTTAGAAAAAATTTTGGGAAATTTTTTGTTAGCGACAAAACGATTTCAAATTGGAAATTGAAATAAATTAGTGAATGAGACTAATTTAAAATAACGATATGAATAAGTTATAAATGGAAGATAAAATTCAATACTCAGAGTTGTAGATAAATTAAATTCATATGGAGATGGAGAACCAATTTGAATAGAAATAGATATAAACTAAAGTGGTGAAATAAAAATAAATATTTAAAGTATATAAAATATTTATATTGAACTTAAGAAATGAATGGTGAATAAGTAAGTTTGGTATTAGAAATATACTAAGTAAATTTTGAATAGAGATTAAGTAAAGTTGTGAAATGGAATAATTGTGGTTAAATGAATAGAAATCAAAGTAATGTGAATAAAGAGAATTGATTTAGTTGATAATCAATTGAGATAAATACGTAGGATGTACGTATATTATTTTATTTGCATAGCAATTTGATGCAGATTCGAGCACAGAATTTCGAGATAGTTATATCGATCCGAGTTAGGATTTTTCACTCATTTTTCGGCGGCGAACCCTGGATATGGATTTTGATTGATTCTGGAAATTCTCTATCATAGTTATGACTATGCAAGGAGAATGACAGTTTTTGATCAAGAAACCAGATCTGAGTCCGCACTAGAAAGTCGGGTGGACGATACTAGTTCGGAAGTGAAATTGTGTGATCGAGTAAGTGATTGGATTCGGTATTGCGTACGATTGATATAGGTACATCATACGGGTTTGAATGAATAGATATTGAAATTTTGTAAGGGAGTCAATAAAATGATTTTGAATGTTGTGATTGGATATTATTGCTAAGTAGGATAGAAAATTGGTTTTGATTCCAGAAGATAAATTTGAGTTGCTCGACAAAAAGTATGTGTTTAAATTTCTATATGAAATTTGATTGGGTTTTTGATCTAGCCACTTGGCCTTTTGTTTTCTTTTGGAATTTGGGGGCCCGTAGAGGCATTTTGCAGTTGTACCGAGCTAGCCATGCAAAGGAGACGCTGGCAAATTTAGGAGTTAGAAAATTTTTGAGAAAATTTTTATAATTCAAATTTGGTTTTAAATTGAAATTTGAAAGATTGAGCATATAGTATTATTTGAAAACTATGTGAGAGTTTGGGGAAGTTATTAAGAATGGTAATGTGTGACGACCCGCCCTTCTACTACCAGAAAGACGTATCATCGTTAAGAAAGAAAGAGGTAGAAATAGAAAAGAAAGAGAAAGAAAGAACAACAATCACGGAATCTCACAGCGGAATGGAATAAAATATAATACATCACATAATAATTACATAGTTTACATATATCAGAGTTATACAATATTATACACCTGACAATTTTATATACATCAGTCACTACATACATCACAATATATAACATACTCTAATTAACACAGCGGAACTATATAGTTATCTACATACGTCTGGGCTCCTGCTCCAAGCTCCTCCAGAACTCAACAATCCAAGAACCTATCACTTGGCTACTCGTAAAAATTTGAGTACCCAAGAGTTTATGAAAACATAAAATATAAACTCCGGGTCAGACATGGGCCTGGTATGAGCAAACGGTTTAAATTGTTTAATTTTGAAAAGCATTTGAAAATAAAGGTATCACGTAAGACTCCCCACACATAAATACGTGTAAGTTTTTACCTTACGCTAACCAAAACATTTCATAGGAAATTCTGTGATATTATAATAGTGTCTAGGGTTTTCAAGTAAATAGAAAATAGCCGAAATTGTTACATTATTAAATTCCAGCTACTAGCCACAAAAGTGGGTAATACAATCAAAACCGTGGGCACTTATTGGAAAATGGATTCCATACAATGGCAGGGCTACTGGGGTACCGCCGTCACAGTACGGGGCCTAGACCACCGTACCGAGGAGTATGCCCGCTCCCCTGCAACACAAGGCCGGAACCATTCCTTACTGAACAGTCCCGAACAAGATAACCCCGCAGTTGGTGCGACCAACCGCTCACTAAGCCGAAATAAAAAAGGACATCTAGACAGGGGAAAATCTGGTCCTGCTTGGGTATGACCCACCTAACCTTGCTGCACATCCCCTGTTTTAGCCATTCCCGGTTGATGAGGCTTGAGGCTACGATTACCTTTAGAGAACATTATTTCTTAGAATGCTCATCGCCCGCCTGACGATGTGTTGAAAGCATTCAATCCATACAAGTTCGTTCCGGGTTCGAACGAAACCGAAGGCATTATCTCATTACACTCGTTTTGGAATCACCCTCAGAGTTAACGACGATAACCCTTGCATTCTGAATCTTCATCTTCACATCAGGTTCACGACCTATCGTTAATTTGAATCGATGTGGTTTTCGGATGTGCAAATATGGAAACCCGATCCCGGTCTCATCGAAATCCAAAACGTGTCTTTTAGGGCCAAGTTGTTTTAAAGTTTAAAATAATTCAATTATCCATATACACACAGATAGATAATTCACAATATCACAATAGATAATCAACATTATCACCATAAACAGATAGGCAATATTATCATCACACAGATAATTCATATTATTATCATACTACAGTCAAACATACATTTCACACTGCATCATTTATCTTATACTAGAAATCTCAAACCATTCAAGGTAAATAATATCATCCATCCATACATAGTAATCATATCAACTATAATTAATTTAAAATGAATTAAATTAATTACATCATCTCTAATTAATTTAAAGTGAATTAAATTAATTACTACACTATTATAAATCTTGCTTATATAACAATTATCCAATTATCAACCAATTAATAAATTCATTTCACTTAATCACACTTGATTAATTAACATTTAATTATATTCACGTAATCATCTTTTAATTATTTCACAAACTAATTATCTAATCAAATATAGAAATTAACCTTCAATTACAAACATTACATTACTTCTTAATTACACTAATTAATTACTCTTTAAGCTCTTATTATTAATTATCTTTATTAATGATTACTAATTACCCTTTTAATTTCATTATCCTGTATTAAATTAGTTACCTTAAGTAATTAAATCTTAAATTAACTACATCTATTAATCACTCCTGATTAATACTGTTCAGTAATCGACCACCTTTAATTACTCTATCACTAAATTACACCTCCACTGATTTCCTTTAAAATTAATCCCTTGATTAATTTCCCAAAGTAATTATACTCAAATTACTTCCATTACTAAATCATTCTCAGACAATTGTATCCAGTCATTATCATGAATCACTTTCCCAAGTAATTATACTTATCACATCATCAAAAATTATTGAAATTAATTAAACTTGATTAATTAACTTAAACAATTCATATTAAACTTCATTTATTACAATAAGTAATTAATTCCTTAATTACTTAATTATTTAATTATTCTATTTCATGTTATTTAAATTATCACTTCTTCATCAATTTGTTTAACCTTAATTACTTAATTAGCTTTTCCTTAATCATTAGTTGAAAACCGTAATTATAAATCAAATAACTTGATTATCCAATTATTAATTGTTGATTACTTCATTAATCATTTCTTAATTCTTAGTTAAATCACTTGATTAATTACCTATTAATTGTTCATTAATTTACCTAAGTAGTTAATTACAATTTAACTTATTTCTTAATTATTATTCGATCTCTAATTATAATTATAAAGTAATCATTCTTAATTACTCTAAAATTGTTAGTAAATTACTATTGATCTTAATTAACATTTGAAAGAATTTTCTTAAAGTTTGAAATCTTAAATGTTGATTAACTTTATTCTTAACTTAAATCAATTTCTTAATTAAAAATAATAATAAAGTGTTAAATGCATTTGTTAAGTACTAACTAAATAACTAAAACTTGTATTTAAGCTTTAACATAAAACTGTTAAAATTCTATTAAGTTTTACAATGCTTAAGATTTGTTTGAGAGTGATTTACTTAGCTTCCATATTTTATAAAATACTGTAGTTTGAAACTCTAACCCGAGATTTCCCCCTTGCTCGGGTACTTCATCGAGTTCCACTGCCTTTTCCCGTGTCCTGCCCTGAACATCTTCTTCTTCCTTTACTCGTTTTTTTTCTTTTTTTGTTTTCATTTTTCTCTGTAGTTTTAAGTTTGAGCTAAACTGAAATTTACAACATCAGGGAACAACTCACACTCTCAACACTCGAACCCAAACCTGAAGGAAACTACCTAATCATTCGAGCACGACCCGAGAATCAACACTGACACGATGCCCCCCCCCATCCTCCACGCCGTACACGTGCACGGCACCTCGGCCATGCTGCGGCGAATCGCACCCCTCTCGGCAAATCACGATTTACACAATGACACAAAATCGAATCTCAGATTACCTAAAAATAATCGAAAACAGAATTAAGCCATTGAGTCGAAAAACTGTAAACACGGCCATCAATACAAACGCCCCGCGATCGCCGCATAGACCACCAGAGAAGCCTAAAATTCATCTACACCTCGACAACACGACATGCTTCCTTCCTCTTGAATCGCGTGAAGCTCGATCACGCATAGGTGACGAACTCATCGCATTTATAGGCATGCCAAAACTCGAATCTAAAACGCTAAAATGATTCAGTTGTACAAATTCATGCAATGTAAAAATTATAGCATATTTTTCCCGAGATTACTGAAGACCATACTATCCTCAAATCAAATTTCAATGGTTAAAATTGATCACAGTGTTTAAAATTTGTAAAAGTGTAATTTTTGTTTACATTCAAACTGCTCTTCAAATACTAACTTAAAAATCCTAATTTTTGTTTTAAAAATCATGAATTGCAGTATGAATTCAATATATAATCTTGACTTAATGTTTTACAACATTTGATTTTATCAATTTTCTACTTACTTAACTGTAAAACAAGGTTACAGTGAATATTTCAACAGGATTTTAAAACAATCTTTAAGATCTAAATTTTAAGTTTAAATCTCTTGTTCGAATTGAAAAGAAAATTAACCTTAACAATAAATAACACCAGATAGATTTAAGGTTTGAAGCAAACACCATGTAGCAATCTCAGAGGAACACAGAACATCACACAAACATATGCAAACAAAAGCATATACAAACCAAATATCAATGAGGTTTGAACTGATTTTAATTGACTTAAAACTTTAAAAATTTCGTTTACTCACTTGCATAATTCCTGAACAAAGAACATTTACTGCCCTTGAACCTGAAGCTTGAAACTGTCTTGAATCCTGACTGTTTTTAGTTTGAATAAAAATTGAGTTTAAGCTTTTTTAAAAAAGAAGATGTTTTATTTTCTTATTCTCAGGTTTACATCTAAGTTCTGGAACGAACCAGCATAGTATGATGTATATATAGAAAAACTTTGAACAGCTGTAGGTTACCACTGTACTGTTATGATCATATTAGATTTTATGCTTAGTTACTATAAAATTGAAGTGATACTTGCAAAATTCGGCTGAACATGTTTTTATGCTGAGGTGATAGCAATTTAATGCCTTTGTTTCTTAATAGGTTTACATAATTATATTGTACTGTGAAGACATAGTATGCATTTTGTATGAGCTATGTACTTCAGCAAGTAGCTTGTAGCTGAAAATACTTGTATCAAAACAATTTGTCAGGTTCCTTGATTAGTGCATTATCATAATTATGTTTGGTTGAGTTGATAGAAATTTATGTTTTGTTTGCCTAATATGTTTGCATATCAAAAATCGTGATTTGTTGTATGTAGATATTTATATGAAAGTATGTACTTTGCAGGTAACACTTGGTTTTGTATATATGCAGTTAGTTACTTTTAGATATTTGTTTTGTTATTAGTTTTCAAATTGAATATTTCACATGTGTGTCAGGTTTATTTTTACACTTTGGTTTGCTTTGAAAATAATTTGTTTCATTGTTTCTAACTTGAATGATATATATATATATATATATATATATATATATATATATATATATATATATATATATATATATGGTTGTTGTTGATTTGTGTATGAAAATATTTCGTTTTGTTAACTTCTAATTTACATAAGTTATACATAAATGTTTTAGTTTGGTTTTATATACATTTGATTTTGTTTTACTTTATACTTTGTGTTTTATACCTTGTTCTTATTTTAGCTTTGTTTACAAATTTTTAATTTATGTTGTATGCAATCTTGACCAATTAATTCTTATGTTAAATTTTACATTTGTATTTTATATTTTACTATCAATGTTTAAGTCATATTCAAAAATGATTTTCTTACTTATATTTGTATTCATTTCTATTTGTACTTTACTATCACTTATTTAAATTAAGTTATATACACATATTTGATTTATATTTTACATTTATATTTTATCTTGTTAGAATTAGATTTAAATTAACCATTATCACCCATATGTATATTTCCAAATGTAAACAAAGTTCAGTACTTTAATTCAACTATGTAAAGTAAATATTATTAAGAGCTTTTATCTAAATTTCCAGGATCAAATTTCCTTTTAAAAATACAAATTTATATAAACAAATGGCAATTATTCCAAAATCATATTCATTTGAAAATAATCAGTTCACATTTTATTTAATTTGATTAAATATTTATTAAAATAAACAGGGTCAAAATTCAGGGTCGTTACATAATGGGTCTTTTACAAAAAGATAGTTGGTAGGATGTTGAATTGTTTGGTTTTGGGGATAAGTAAACAGGTGTTGGACCATTCTTCTTATCTATTAATTTCGGGGACGAAATTCTTTTAAGGGGGGAGGAATGTGACGACCCGTAATTTTGGACAATTTAAATTGGGATATTTAATTGATTTTAATATTTAAAAGTTAGTTTGTAACTTAAATTTCAAATATCACCATTATTTGGAAATTTACTTTTTGGATTTAATTACTAGAAATTGGGTAAAAATGTTGAATCTGAAGTTTTAAGCTTGTTAAAAATAATTTGAAGGCTTGTAAAATTTATATGGATAATACTGGAGATAGTAAAAGTGTTAAAATTGAATTTGACGGTGATTTGTTCGGTTTTGAAAATATAACGTTTAAATTGATATTTAAAAATAGCCTTCCGAGACACAGTCTCGGAATTCGACGAAACCAGTTCCATTGGATCCATAATATTTTATTATTAACGGATTTCAAATTTCGTAGTGATTGGAGTTGTTGTGTGAGCATACGATATATAAACGCACTAAAATTTATATCGAAAATTCAATGTAATAACTGGGTTCAAAAAGCTATCTTCTCCATACGATCGAATTAGGACTCGAAACCTTTTCCAGTACGTCTGGAATAGGGGCATAACATTAGGAATGCCTAGCGGCACGCCTCAATAGGAGGTCAAGATTTTAAGCCGTTTAAATCGAGATATTTGAAAATTAAATTAAATTTATATATAATGTCAAATTCAAGCACTTCATTGCAGCCGAAATTCCATCAAATCAGTCTTTTTTGGTGATATGTACACGACCCTTGCCTTTTCTACCACGCTTTCCTCTCTTCAAAAGGAAGCATTCAGCCGCGTCTTTAAAAAGAAAAAGGAAATCAGCATTCATTCTTCCCTTAAATCGAACTCGTATAAAAAAATAAAATGGCCGAAGCCCTTCTTCTAAATCAAACGCACTCCCTTCCACATCCAAATTATTATCGATTTCGAAATGAATCGATCTCGTTCGAATCTAAATTGAGAGAGCACGTGAGAGGGGGAAAGGGCATCGCGTCGATTTGCGATCAAGCACGCACGCACGGGCATTGCAAGGCAGCCGCGGTCGTGAGTGGTGATGTTGGCAGTAATTTGATGTCCGCGACTGTTGGGGATGGGAGGAGAGGATTCGCGCGAGGTGATTTTGCGTTCGTTGGTGAGGCGTTGAGCTCGGCTTGCTTGAATATGAGGTGGAGGGTGTTCTTTCTGTCTGCCGCGTGGGTGCGAGATTGGGCAGTAGCTCGAGGGACGGTCGAGTTCGTCGTGGGTTGTTTCGATCGTAGCCATCGTTGCGGGATCGTTGTCGTCTGCAAGCTCGAGTAGAGTTTGGGTTTCGTAGCGAAGATCCATTTGTACGTTCGCAGTAAGGTAATCATATCTTGTTTTAAATTTTGAAATTTATATGTATAACTTGTATTTGATTTTTACAGTAAGGCATACACACATATATGTAAATATATTTAGAATTTACAGTTTGTTATGAAATATATTTTTTGTACAGTAAGCTGAAAATTTATATAGGAATTTGTATAAAATAAATTTTTAATCTATATAGATTATTTCGTACAAACATATATAAACATACATTTACACATTTTAACTGGTTAGTCTATTTTTAAAATAATGATTTTAGTAAGCTATTTGTTTATTAACCTATTTAATCTATCTAGTTACTGAAAATGATTTATTTAAAGGAAATTAATTTATTCGATGGATGTTGATAAGTAATATAATATTATACAAGGTCTTCCTATACTTTGTTAATTTAATTTGAATTTGTATTTTAAATTTAATTAGAAATGAATTTATATAAAATAAGGTTGTTGTGTTAAATTTTTGTAAATCAGAAAAAAAACAATATAGGAGTTTAGACATTGAAGTATCTATATAAAGTTAGTTTAAAATTTAATTTTTACATAAATTAAATTTTAGTTTAAATTAGATAAATAAATGGAAATTTATTTTCTGATTTATTTGGAATATTAATAAACTGTAAATGGTCATACAAGGTTGAAAAATCGTGGAATCAAATCGAGAATGAAGTGGATTTGCAAATTTAAGAGGCAAAGGTGAATTAATCTCACTCTTCTGGATTGTTATTTAAATTTAAATGGTTAAATTTAAATAATTGGTTGAATGTTTGAATTGACTGGACGTGATATATTATATATAGTAGTATATATAGTATATATTGGAATGATTGATTTCCCACATTATATAGCGGATGAGACCCTATGCGCCGCATAATAGCGGAAAATATTTTATTTAAAACCCATATACCGCAATATTCCACCTCGAAGTGGAATTGGTATTGTACTAACATCTATGGATGCAGGGAAACAAGTTGGAGGGATCCAACTGGATTCCTCAAAATTATCTAGATTATTTAATATTCTGTGTTATTAATATTTGATATTCTGTGATGAATTACATTGATAATTGGAATATTGAATGCTATAGTTTGCTTGGATATATTTCAGTACACTAAGTTATCAATATATATATATATATGTATATAATTGGATTTTCGAAAAGAAAACAAAAGAGTGAATTTTTAAGTAAAATAATCATAGAGAATTTGAATAAATTTAAGAATGAACTGGATAAGAATAAAAGTGATTTTAAAATTCTAAAAATAAAATAATTCCGAGTATGGAAAAAGGGGATTTGAATAAACAGAAAAATAATGAATTATAAACCTCAAGTGATATTATTTAAAGGAATAAAGAATTTATTTTAAAATTCAAGGTTTAAATTTATTTGAAGGATAAAGAAGAAATTTGGAAATATGAAATTGGTATTTTCAGTTAACAAGATTTTAAATCATAATGAAGAAATAAAATCCGAAGTTAATGGATTTTGGAATAAATGGAGTAAGGAAATTTATTTAAAAATGAAGTAAATTGGAAATCAATTTGGAGATTGATTTAATTGTGTAAAACCAGGATTTTTAAAAGAGAAGTGAGACTTTGGAATTTATAAACTGGTTTTATAAAGGTGAAGTAATATATCAGTGGATATTTGAAGAATAAATTCATGATGGGAATTTATTAAAGAAATGGGAAATCTTGTTTGAAAATAAATAGTGATTTATTTTCAAAGGATGTGAAGAGAAGTGTATTTCCCTGGATAGCCAAGTACGTTTTCAGAGTAAACTTTTAAATATAAGTTTAAGGCTTTAATGCTGTTTTAAAAAGCATGTTTTAGGAAATTTATTATTTATAAATGTTTAAATTCTGAAGTAAGTATTTTTCAAACCTATTATCGTAGTAATAATTTAAAGGTGACTTGTTATTTTTTTTTAAAGGAGAAAATCTAGTTTTCTATTTTATAAAGCAACCTCATTTTCAAATATTCCTATATTATATATTTTTAATAAAATACTGAATAGTTTTTGATTTAAATGTTTTAAAGGATAATTTATATTAAAGTGTTTTAAATTATTTTAAAATCCAAAGTTTTTGTGCTTGGTGTTTTTAGTGGAAATAAATATTAGGAAATTTATTTCATGGAAGAGTATGGTTTGAAAACTGTTTCAAAAAGTTTGAACAGTATAAATATATCTTGCGAAGATATTCTAAGGTTAATAAATAATTTGGAAAATTATTTATGGTTGATGGATGTTGTGAATGTTAATCGATAGTTAAATAACCGGCTATCAATATTAGCCAATGCGCTGATCTTTTCGAAGAGACCGGGATCAGGATTAATTTCTCGAAAACCACTTCGATTCGGTTTGTACGTTTTCGTGAGGAAGACGAGTTTGGATTCGAAGATGGAGCAGTGAAGTGCAAGGGCTAGTCGCTACTAATCCTGAGGATGATTCCAAAATGGATGTAGTAGGAGTAGTGCCTTCGGTTCCGTTCGACCCCGGGTACGGATGAATGTTTTCGGAACATCGTCAGGTGGACGATAGGCATTCTAAGTGTAACGATCTAAAAGGTAACGCTTAGCCTCGAGCCTCATCAACTAGGAATGACTGAAAATCAGGGGTTATGCAGCACGGCTAGGTGGGTAGCGCCCATTTGGGTGAGCTCATCCCTGTCTAGATGTCCCTTTTTATTCGGCTTAGTGGTGCGGTTTCTTATCCCAACCGTGGGGTGATCTTACTCGAGATTATCCAGTAAGTGGTAGTCCCGGTCTTGTGTTGCAGGGGATTGGGAGTAATCCTCGGTACGGTGATCTTTGCCACGTACTGTGACAGGTTGTACCCCAGTGCCTAGTCATTAGTTGGAAATCCATTCTCCTTACGCGGCTTTTACGGTTTTTGTTTGTATTACCCACTTTGTGGCTAGTAGCTGGAATTTAATAAATGTAACAATTTCAGCTATTTGAATAAGTATTTGTATATAGACCCTATTATAATATCAGAGGATTTTATAAAAAATGTTTTAGCTATCGTATGGTAAAAACCCGACATGTTTATTTATGGCGTGGTCTTACGAGATGCTTTTGATTTTCAAAGGATTTTTGAAACTTTAATAATAAATTTAAGTGTGATTTCGCACGCTGGTTTTCCAGACTGACTCGGGTGTTATTTAACTATAATGCTCGGGTCAGACCGAGTATTATAGAATACAGGAAAAGATGCTGTGGAGCTCAGGAGACGAGCTGGATGCGATACGTACTTCCGTACTTGATTATTATTCCGCTGTGTATCCAGTTTTAAGGACAAGTTTATATGACTGTCTAGATTGTATGTTATCGATGTCATTGAACTCTGATGATGTATTCTAGTAATGTATGTATAAACAGATATAGTTTTCTTTTGTGTAAAGATTTGTTATTATCTATTATATTTTAGCTGCGATGGTTAGATTCTGATGTTGTTTTCTATTTTCTTCTTCTACCTCTTCTTCTTTAACCCAAATGGTTCGCATTTCCGTTCATCTTGAGTTGAGTGATGGAGAATAGTGTCGACTCAAGGGGTACGGGTTTGCGGGCTGTTACAGACTAGGTGCTTTTGGAGCTTCAGTAGGAGAGTTGGAGATCTTCATCTTCATATACACGTGTCTGTTTATTATCCGCTGCTTAGTTGTTTTATATTATCGACAATTGTGAGGACATGTTATTACAAATGTTCAGGCTAATAACTAGTGATTGATTGTTGTACTCTGATTGATGTATGTGTATACAGTTTCTATTTTGTAAAGATCATTGATTTGATATTATATGTTTTCCGCTGCGATGTGAGATTCTATATTGTTCTGTTTTGTGCTCTCTTTTCTCTTTCTTCTCTTCTCTTCTTCTCTCTTCTTTTCTTTCTCCCTACTTTCCGTCAGTCTGTGCTTTTTGGGTCGGACATGTGTAGTTTGTTGTTGATTCAAAGGGTATAGATTTGTGGTTCATCACAGTTTATCTTTTTAAGGTATACTTCAAGGCTTTGAAACTATGCTATGGTTTTTATCAGATTAAAGTTTATAATTATCAATATAATATTTTGCTATACACACACATACATTATTATATTGTTAATTAGATGACGATTCTGATATGCAATAATATTGTCACAAATAGTTTAGTTATATGCATGTATATACTTGTGTTTAATTTTTTTATGCATATAAGATCAACGCCGTCGCATATTAAATAATATAATTTAATATATTATTAAATTAATGTATATATATTATTATTATTTTGCAGATTAAGAGGGGTTAAAACTGGGCCCCTACCAGCTTTATTAAACACAGAAAAAAAATATAGAGCAATAAAAACACTCCACCGAGAAGAAGTGGAAAAGGAAAAGAGAGAAAACCACACATAAGACACACTAAAAACAAGCAGGAAATAAAAAAAGCTAAAACAAAAGAGGAACTAAGGAATCCATGGCTCAAACTGAAAATCAAGAAACTTGTGCGTACTGACCCTCATCCCCAACAGTATATCATGCCTTAAAGCAGACCAAACAATTTCCTTGCTCTTGCAAATACCATCAAAACACCTCTTGTTTCTTTCCCTCCAAATGTGCATCATTAGCTTTTTCAAAATGAAGAAAAAGTATTCCTTTTTGTCATCCCTCCAACTAGTAGCCCTTTCAATAAGGTGCCATTGATTGTTGGTGTTTGGAATATGAAACACCCTCTGTATACTATTTAACATTTTGGTCCAGATGAAAAGTACAAATGGACAATCAAAGAAAAATGCAAGACACTCTCACACTGATTATAACACAACTCACAAGAGGGAGGAACAGACATACCATATCTTAACAGCTTGTCTCTTGTCAATAGAGCATTACTAGTAACCTTCCAGAACATAAGATTATCACTGCTACAAGAGACCGCTGACCAAGTCACCTTTCTCCACTTACATTTTGGCATAGAGTCCAAACCATACAAGGCCACATAAACATTTTTAATTGTATGCTCCTGGCCATTCCACAGTACAGTATCACGCTCATAAGATTCATAAAAGCAAGAAACATAACTGCTCTAAAATGTTCTGACAATCTGGTTACTAGAATATGGCAACACAAGTTTTCCATTAACTATATGATCAACAGCCAGACCATTGACACCAATACCAGATTGATACTTCTGCTGTGATGTGAAAATTTGATCAAGAATTATTCCTTTGCTTAACCATGGATCGTACCAGAACTTGCACATGCTAGCCTTTGAAAGTTTTACCTGTACATAAGGCTTGTATGTAATTCTTAACTTTAAAATACTCCTCCATATCCAGCTGCAAGACCGTGGGATCTCCATTAACCAAAATTTTTTATTTCCAATGTTATATGATTACATATACATATATACATATATATATAGTTCATATTTAATTTCATTATCACACTATGGTTAAAATTAGTCATATAATTTTACGCATACAATTTCATGGTAATATTAAATTTTGACAATAAGAAAATAATTTTTATAATTACTTATTATTATTTAATTCGATATACTACATAAACAACTTATAAAATTCAAATATGTTATGAAAATTATTTTAACATCAGATAAGCTCTCAGTTAGAAAAAATTAAAAACTATTTTTTTTATTTTAGAAATTACTATTTGATTCGGGCCAAAACAAATAAATTATTTAAAAATTAATTCGAATTAATTTTTTATTAATATATATAATTTCATAATATTATTTATGATTTACCCGAAAATTGAAAATTTGAAATAAATTTTGGAAAATAATTTTTTATTAACATTTTATATAATATCGAATGAATATTCAATTAAAATATATTTTAAAATAATAAAATTAATAACGAATTATTTTCGACCTGTGCAAATTATCTAGAAATAAAAAATTATAAATTTATGAATTAGTATATGTATTAATATACTACGTATATATTTATCTATTCTATATATATTAAACTAAAAAAACTACTTTATTATACATACATACATACATACATACATACATACATATATATATATATATATATATATTAGTACATGTATTATTTACCATTTACAAAAATTATTTATTTCAATATTTAAGTAACATATTTATGTTCAAATAAATATTTTATAATAATATGCATATATAATATTAATATTTTATTTATAAGATTATACATACATACATACGTATGTATACATTTAAATATATTATATATTTACTTCAAAATTATTTAAACATACTTAATATATACATATGTACGAAAATACATATATAATATTTATATATAAGTAATAGTTTATATACATACATATATTTGGACAACATATACTTGCATATGAGATAAGCTAACATGTCCATTGCTATGTAAATCTCAATACTTATATATGGCATGTTATACCTTGCACAGATTGATATGTTACACATGCAAACAATACATGTGTGCATATGATATATATATATATATATATATATATATATATATATATATATATATATAAGTTAAATAAAACTATATGATTTAAGAATTTAAATAAAATAAAAGATTTTATTTAAATCATATTTAGAAATGTTCTAAATGAATTTGACTTTATAGGCCTGATAAAGATCCAATAAGGGAATAATTTTTTAAAATCCACCCATAAATTCCACTACGGGCTGGCTTGGTTCCAACATTGGTATTAGAGCCTAACAACCTATGCGGTTTTAATTAGTGATGTTAGGGTTAACTAATTAAAGCCAACCCATATTTTAAGGCTTTTAGAAAAGTAATGTAACAACCCGCATATTTATCGATTTAATATTTAAATATTTTATTTAAATATTAGGTCGTTAATCGGATATTGGTCCGATAAGCTACTTTTTGCAAACGGTCAAATTAGGACTCGAGACCACTTCCATTGAGTTCGAAATGCCGTTTACAAATTTTTAAGTATAAACATCGATAGGTTTGGAGTTAGCGAAATTTCACTAACTTTTCCCGCTTTGGACTTTGGGTTAGTTTAGCCTATTAAGCCCAAGTTCCAACCCCCTTCTCCTCACTCTTCATAAATTTCCTAACTAACTCAAGCTTGGGCATTAATGGTGAGAAGAATGGGAAATTAAAACTCCAAGCACAAATTCAATTGCAAATCCAACATTCAACTCCAAATTCAAGTAGAAGATATTGGACTCAAGCTTTGGATTGCTTCTCCTTGCTTTCAAGCTTCATCTTCATAAACTTTAGTGCAAAGGTGAGATTTTTATCTCACAATTCTAGTCTATAACTATATTGGACTGTTGGGAATGATTCCCTATCACTTTTGCATGCACATTTGCATTTGGTATGAATCGAATTGGCGAAAAACTCCAATTTTTAGTGTTTTTGGTGAAATTCTGCACTTAGGTCGTTCTGCCTATGCTAGGTCGTTCGCGTGGAAAAGTCTCGGCCTCAAAATAGCTCGTTTCCAACCTTAAAATGGCCTACAACGTTAGGTCGCTCGGCACTCGGAATTAGGTCGTAGGTCGTATGGCTCTTAGGTCGTAGGTCGCGGGCTTTTAGGTCGTTAGGTCACAAACACTTAGGTCGTTTCTGGCCTTAAATCCCCTATACAGCCTTAGGTCGCTCGCTCTGGCTCCTTAGGTCGTAAGTCGTGGGCCTTTAGGTCGTAGGTCGTCAGGCCGTTAGGCCTTAACTCGTATGGCCTTGGTTCTTTAAGTCGCTCGGCCTTGCCTTCCAGTTTTAGGTCGCATGACCTTCTAACCCGCTAGGTCGTTGGACCTATAACCCGTTAGGTCGTTGGGCCTATAACCCTTAGGTCGTTAGGCCGTTAACCCACTAGGTCGCATGACCTATAACCTGTTAGGTCGCTCGACCGTTTACTCCGTTAGGTCGTATGACCTTGTTCCACTAAGTCGCTCGACCCTTAGGTCGTAACACTTTAGGTCGCACGCCTTTCACACCATTAAGTCGCGAGTTTAATTAGGTTGCTCGGCCTTAAAACGTTAGGTCGCTTGACCTGTGCTATTGTTAGGTCGCGAGTTCCTTAGGTCGCTCGTCTCCCTTAGGTCGCTTACCTGGTTGAGTCGCACCTCACCTTAGCTCGGCCATGATTAGGTCGCGAGTTTCCTTAGGGTCGCTTACTCCTTTAGGTCGTGACTCTTTAGGTCGAAACCCTTTAAGTCGCTCGATCCTATCCTTCCTTTGGTCTTCACTAGGTCGTACCGTTTTGGTCGGGGCGCTGCCCCGCACCCCGCCGGGGGCGCTGCCCCCGCACCCCCACCTAGGGGGGTTGCCACCCCCCCTGGACCCCCCCTCCGTAGGGGATCTTATCTGAAAAACATTGAGCCGATTTCCTTGGATTTTATTCACATCTCCGTATGCGATCTTTGTGACCGATTGTTTCTACAATTGCTTCTGTGTTTTGTCACTTTATAATATAAAGGTTTCAATACTAGTAGTAAATATCAAAACTCTTTTAACAAACAATTTCAACTCTATTTTTTTATAACTAAGCTCTTTTCTTAAACCGTTTTCCAATCTATTAGTATATACAAACCTTTACCTCACTCGGATGAGAAATCTAATTAAACGACTTAGTAAAACAAGTGGTATGAAACGCTTGCGTTCACTTCGTTGGTTAATTCTTGGACTTGTTCGATTGAACCTCTTGTGACAATTTTATTAGTGAAGATTTACAGTTTGTTCGTAAATATTTAAGTTAAGCAAGTGGTTATGGGACATGAAGCTAAACTTCTATATTTACTAGCTTAGTGTAATTGACACTTCTCGTTGATCATGACGATCATTCTGATGATTTAGACTAGCAACTGTGCGATGTCTCTTGTTGCGAGGTTAGACTAGACACCACTTGTGTGATTCCACTCACACATAACTTTTTGCTTTTTGGTTAGTCTGGACCTTAATCTGTGTGATTCCATTCACACATGTGGGGTAGCTCCCCTTGGTCTTCGAACCGTCATGTGATAGGCCTCTTTCTCTTTTCTATGATTTCTGGACTTCTTGCATTGATTTCTAGAATTTATGTCATTGACTTGTTATGAGTACAAGTTTGGGGTATGATGCCCTTTCCGAATCTTTGAGAAGATCCTTGTGATATTGATTATCTCTTATTGATTGATCTTCTGTTGATCATTATTTACATACTTGTAGTGGTATGTCATTATGGATGTTTATGTTTATGCCATATCTTTTATGTTATATCATGTCATCTGATATTTATAGCTAGACTGACCCGTTTATTATTTTCTTAAATAATACTCGGGTCAGACCGAGATGTTACAGGTTCTTCTGCTTGACTTCTTCCCAGGGATTCATCACTCTGACTTTTGGCTAACTGTTTAGATTAGCAGTTTTTGTTGTATACACTTGAGATATAGACTCATAGTTGTATTCTTTTGTATAGCACGTGTTGCTATTCTTTTGTATTATCGTGGATCTTACTGACCACTACTCTGATGTACACTTTCATGTGTTAGTTATATATTCATATCTTCTTCCGCCTTTGTGATATGGATATCTGTGACTGATTTGTGATATGATTATTTCTATGTTTGTTTCCGAAGATTATTTATAGCCACCGTGTGATAAGCAATTACATGGATAGTCGCTCCTCAACAGCCTTATTCTCCATGCTAGTTGACAGCACTACTCCGGAGTGTTCTTGGCTAGCGTGGGTATTGAGGTGGGGCGCCACAAGTAACGTCTGAGGTTGGGTTTGGATAATCTGGTACTCTGCCCTACTTAGCTAATAGCCTAGACCAAAATGATGAGGTAAGCCCAAAAGGTTATCCATAATAGAAAAGGCCCAATTTGAATTAGGCCTTGGGATAATTTCAAAATTGTTTTGAAAGTAAAAGTAAAAGTTTTAAACTTAAAAGTGAAATATAAAATAAGAAAAATATTATAAAAGATATAATATAATTTTTCAAACTGTTTTAAAAACTAAAAATATAAGATTTTTTCAATTTATATTTGTAATATAATATATACATATTACAAATGTTACAATATAATGAAAATTTTCAAAATGTTTAAAAATTACTATAAATTTATTTCAAAATTTATAAAATTTATTAATAAGATTAAAAAATATATTGGTTAAATAAGTTAATTATAAGTACATATATATATACATGTGTGTGTATGTGTGTTACTGCGTATTGTGATATATGTTATGTTGTTTTAAAATGTTAAATTAACATAAATATACATGTATGTATAAATAAATTTTGAAATTAACATAAATTTAATTAAAATTGTTTAATTAAATAAATTAATTAAAAGATTAATTAATTAAATAATATACACATATATAAGACAAAGGTTATAATATATAATAAGTATTAAATATAAATTTTATATTGATTTAATACAAATTAATTAAAAATTTAATTAATTAAGATTAATTTAATAAGGTTTAATTAATATAATATATAAATAAGACTATTATATAAGCAATATAAAATATAAAAGCTATATAGTTATAAAACCTATATAATATATATGTATAAACTAAAGCGGATCATTAAGACACCCTAAATAGATTTAAGGAATAAATGCATATGCAAATGTACGTATACCATGATTTTCGATGTGTCTGACGCTTGAATCATGAAGGTATTTCGTAAAAAATACATTATTCCATAAGTTGATATCACTCAATATAATAAATTAAATATTATGAATCTATAATATAAAATTGTCCTCTATCATTTATATATTAATAGATTACGTGCATACTCTTTAGTTGTTGGTTTTTCCTCAAGCCATGGATGTTATGTGTAGTACTATTAAAATATTGAATAGACGAGGTAAGACAAGTGCATGTATTTATTGAGCTTTCCTCAAGGTATGTGCGTTATACTTAGGGCATCGTGAAATGATAGGTCTGAGTGAATAGTCCCACTTTATTTGTTGAGCTTTCCTTAAAGTAAAAGCGAGATTAGGATAAGGTACCATGATTAAGAGTTGTATGTGATATAACTAATAAAGAGTTATCCATCATATGCGGGCGTATGATCTATTGAGCTTTCCTTAGGGTTAGAATTCCAAGGCATAGGAGTTCTAACATCCACTAATGAAGTTAAAAGACTTTTATGTTTCAACTTAAGGTTTATAGAAATATAAAAGACTAGTGGGAGCCTTATTATAAAAATGAAATGATAACATATTTCCATTTTAATATTGTAAGAACATATGCTATATAATTTTATAAAATCTACATTGATCAATTTGTGCGTTTAATATAATTGATAAAACACTTATCAAATAAGAAATACAAATGAACCAATTGAAGATTGATACTTACTAATAAATGCTTCTTATATGTTATTGTTTCGGTACCCATGCAAGTGCCTACTTTTGAAACTACTAAATACATTCGTAATTTGGTTGCTTACGTGTTTATTTGGTTGAGACCGTGTATTGCATTCTATGAGTTTCGACTCTAAAAAAAATACAAGGCTATGGACTTTGATCCATATAATATTGCATATAAGTGTTATATGGAGAACAGTCGTAGCTTACAATGTATGATGCTTCGATGAAATTAGCTTGAAATAAACCATTAACAACACTATAAGATTGAATATTCAATTTGATTCATTACAAAAAGATCATATTGTGTTAAATGTAACATAAGACCAAAACTACAATAAAGGCTTAAGAATTCGATCATGGAACTGTCAGTTTGATCAGTTTATCTAAAGTGCAAAAAATTTAATGTCCTTAAGTGTTAAGGATAATCGAATGAGCTTTTATAAAGAGTTGTTATGATATTGTAGTACATGCCTTCTTTTGAATCGTTTGACCATTCAGAAATGAAAATGAATGTATAAGAGTAAATGTGATTTAAGGTATGGCTGGGATGAAGAGAATGAATAGTCCTGCTTCATAAAGAAATATTGGAACAAGAGTTTTAATAAAAATAGTTGATACTTAACATCGAAATAAGAAATATAATGTAACGACCCGTAATTTTCGATAATTAAAAATAGTTAATTTAATAAGGTTTTGTGATTTAATGTAAGAAGAGATAAAAATTTGTTTTAATAATATGAATATAACTGGAATGAAATGTAATAGTATTAATTTATGGTAATCGATAACTGCTTTAAATGTAATTCCAATTAATTAAAATGATTAAAGAGTTATAATTGGTTATAGATCGTAAATTTTGTAATAAGGTGGGTATTAACTGATAATTTTATTAAAAGAATAATTGATAATTTAAATGCGGTATTAATTAATGAAAAAATATGTAATAAATTGTAATTGGATGAAATTAGTGTCATATAACTAGTCATGACATTTGTGTGTAGATAACAAACTTAAAAACGTTATTAAATGTAGAAAAGGTGACAATTGTTATTTATTACCAATTTAATAAATTATAATTAAATTAAATTAAATGTTATGTAAAATGGGTTAAGACGATAACTGGAAAAAGTGAACGCATATCCTGTTTAAAGAAAGAAATATATGTTTATTTGAACTGTGTTTTAGCTTACAGATTGATTAAAAGAATAGGAAAATAATCTATTTCAGTAAGTTATTTATTACTCTTGTGTATAAACAACAAATTTATAAACGTGTTTACATAAACAATTATTCTATTTTTCATCCATTTTAGTTGCATGTTTTGTAATTTAACTTTGTAAGTAATTGCAATAAATGTAATTGAAATATTTGAATTAAAAGGGAAAGAAAACAGTGATTGCAATTAATAGTTTTAATAAAAGAAATGCACGTTTTGTGTTAAACAAAAAGGGTGTTTTAATGGAAATAAAAGATCATTTTGGGAAAACCAAATTGAACATTTTCATTTTTAAAGCAGATTTAACTTTTATTTATTTTATGCATAGATAAAAACCTAAATGCGTATAAATTTGAATATTATTCGAGTTAATGAAGTTAATTTGGTTACGTTTCAAAAAAAAAATTTGAATTTCAAAAGGTTGTGCGATGTACATGGGAACTTCATTTCTTTCGTTATTAATTGTTGCATGAATGTTTTAAAATAGTTACCTTATTATTAATACTTGATCCGTTCATTTATCTTTCTGTTTAATACCTGAGCCTAGACTTTTAGGCTGTATTTTTAATCCTTGCCACCTCATTTTCACATATACAAAATTTTTACTTTCCTTTGGTTTGCAAACTTTTCCATTCCTACGTACATTTCCTTATGCATTATTAATGTCTGGAGCTTTCAAAATAAAATGTGACATTTATTTTTGTCCCTCTACCTTCATTTCCTAATTATAAATAATCTGTAGCTTATTGCTTTATTTGCGTTTTGTTTCTCCTGACACCTCATATTCAAAAAGCTCTTATTCTTGCAAATCCAAAAGCTTTCTTTTCTGAAACATGATCTTTCTTCATTTTTCGTAGTTGTCATGTCCTCATCTTAGTTGTTCTTCAATCCTTTCCTTAAGCCTCATCTTGAGAAAAATGTAAGTATTAAAATTTGTTTATTTTTTTATGCATGCTAATTATTATTTTAACAATATTTCCTATAACATGAATATCTTTTGTATATAAACTTTGATTCACGTGCAATTTATTCTGTTGGATTCATATTTAAATTCCGGACAATATGAAATTGATTTAGTTGAATTTGAAGATTGTTGAATTTTTGCTCTTCTGTTTGGATTTTTTATGGGCAAAAATCAAAGGTGGGTGTTTTAACCCACTCACAACTACTAAATTGTCTTATGCTCGTTAATTTAAATTTATGATGTGATTAAAAATTAACTGATTGATTTTTGGTATGTTTAAATTGTCATTCTAGTTAAATTTGACTTTTATTTCATTTAATCATCATTTCATTTAATATTGAATTTAATTGTCAATTTAATACCTGTTAATGATAATCAGTTATCTATTGTTGTTTATTGGTTGATGTGGATGATGATTGTGATGGATATTTGATTGTTGATAATAGGTGACTGGATGTTGTATTCTTATATTGTTATAGCGCTGCAAGTTCCCTATGGGTTGAAATGATACATACCCGAATGATCATATGGAATAAGGAAAAATCGTTATAGGTTGAAATGATAAACCCAAGCGATTTTCATTAAAATAAATTTGGAATTGGCGGTTGAAATGATACATACCCGTAAATTTAAATATTTGCGAATTGAAATGATAAATATCTGTATCACTTGACCATAGGGTAGAGAATTATATACGGACACCGGATTTGTTAAATTTAATGATTTTACATCTTTAAACTTTAAATTTAGTTAAACAATAATTGAAATAGAATTTTACTGATACAAACTGAATTGTTTTAAGTAATTATTTAAAGGATTTAAATTGGAATTCTAAAGTTGAATTTGAAGTATAAACGAAATTATCGAAATTGAGTTATTGAAATGTTAGAAATTTAATTTTGAAAGTCTACTGAAATTGAAATAGTTAAATTTGATGTTAATTTCAAATTTATCATCTCAATGTAAACGGTAAATGTTCTTTTAAAGTCTAATTTTAGATTTTCAACTATTAAAATAAGTTAATCTATTTTAGACCAACTTAATCAATTTAAACTATTTAATTTATTTTAATATGATTTAACCTATTTAAAACTAATTAACCTATTTAATCTATCTAAATCTATTTTAATTTATTTTAAACTATTTTAATCTTTTTTAAATCATTTAAACTTTATTAAACTATTTTAATTTATTTTAAACTATTTAATTTATTTTAAATTCATTTAATATATTTTAAATCTAATTAATCCATAATAAACCTAGTTAATATATTTTAAAACCATGTAAACTATTTTAAAAATCTATTTAAAGTATTTTAATCAATTTAAAATTTATTTAATATATTTTAAACCTATTTAACCTAATTTATATCTATTTTAAAACCATGTTAAACTATTTATAACTATCTAAATTATCTTCTAAATTTCAGATAGTGTAGAGTTGAAATGTTTATAATTAAAGCCTTGATTTTAAAAGCGAATGATGTTTAAAAATGTTATAACATAAGTTGGGATTTGAAATGATATTTGCTGGTGAAACGACATATTTAAGTAAATATGATTTTGAAAGTAATTATGATTTCTAAAGTGATATGGTTTGAAATGAATATGATATTTTGATATCAATATGAAATGGTCATGGAAATGTAAAAGGACCATCCAGTGTGTAATAAGCGGTTGGTTCTTAAAGAGACCAGGATCGGATATTGTAATACTCTCTGCCAATACCGAAAACCACATTAACAACTGTGTGCGTGGTGGAGATTCCAGAAATGAAGTAGGATAGTTTGATGAACGATTTTGTATGAGGTATTTACCGTAGTAGCTTGTGACAACCCGAAATTTTTGGATGTTTGAAATTGGAATATTTAATTGATTTTAAATATTTAAAAGTTAATTTTTAACTTGAATTCAAATATTATTATTATTTAGCCATTAAGTTATTGGATTTAATAAACTAAAATTGGGTAAATTATTGAATCTTTAATTTTAAGCCTGTTAAAAAATAATTTGAAGGCTTGTAAAATTTATATTGATAATACTGAAGATAGTAAAAGTGTTAAAATTGAATTTAAAGGTGATTTGTTCAGTTTTGAAAATATATCGTTTAAATCGATATTTAAAAATAGCCTTCCGAGGCACAGTTTCGGAATTTGACGAAACCAGATTCATTGGATCCGTAATATTGTATTATTATCGGATTTCAATTTTCGTAGTGTTTGAAGTGACCGTTTGGCCGTACGATAAGTAAACGCATTGATAATTAAATCGAAATTTAATTTAATAACTGAGTCCAAAAGCTATCTTCTCCATACGATTGAATTAGGACTCGAAACCTTTTCCATTGCATTCGGAATAGGGGTATAACATTATAAACGCCTAGCGGCATGCCTCGATAGGAAGTCAAGATTTTAAGTTGTGGATTCAAGTCGATTCAAATTTAAATTTAAATAAAATATCCATATATTATTTGACTAGTCAACTTCAGCTGAGATTTCCATTCACATCAGCCGCTTGTTTTTCATCACCTTTTTGCTTTCATCGTGGTCACTGTAGCAAGACAACTTCTTTTTGCAAGGCATATCCTGTACGCAAAGCAATTCAAACACGTAAACAACTTTTTCCTTTTTTCTGTCTTTCACCTTTTAATAACACATCCAATTCAAAGATAGATCGCAAGAAAAAAAAGGGCTTCAAAGGAAAGAAAAATGGCCGAAGCTTGGGGAATCAAAATCAACATTCAAAAGAAAATTTTTTTTTAGCAAAATCAATTCGTTCGAGAAAATGGTGGACACGATCGAAACTGTCGATCGAACCCGATTTCGAAAGAGTCGGAGTCACGAGATTAGGTAGCTAGGGTAAGAGTATCGGCGGCGATCAAAAGCTGGAGGCGCGTGTGCGTGAGGAGCGGCAGCACGATCGAGTCGCGAGCTCGAGCAGGCTGGCGCTTCAATCTATTCACGGTGAAGTCGCGATGCTCTTGCGACTTCGAGGCAGTGGCGCCGAGCTCGGCGAAGTCGGTGGCCATGACAGGCGACTAGGACGGGGTGAGCATTGGCTAGGTTGCGATCGAGCAGTAAGATCGATGCCGAGATGTGTAGTGAGGTTCGAATCTTCTTTTTTCCCAGTTAATTTTGATTTAACGTACATATAAACATGTAGATGTAAGAATTAAAGTACATGGTTTAAACAGAAATTATATAGATAAATAAGATTTAAATGTACAGTAAGGCTTATATAATAACTATTTTTCAATTTACAGGTTTTATTCAGTAGATATTATGTATACAATAAGTTATAAATGCAGATTTTTATGTCTAAATAGAAAATTTATTTATATAGATAAAGCTAAAAAGAAACTATTATGCATATGCCTATTTTAATTTACGAGTTATTTTAAATAATGAATTTGGAGAAAAAAATGTTTACTAGCCTATTAATTATCTTAGTGTCTAAAAGATCTTTAAAAAGGAAATTCTGTTTTAAATTTAATTGTTAGTTAAATAAATTTATTAAAAGAAATTGGTTTAAAATAAAATCATTGGATAATTAAAAATTACCAAATGAAAATTTGTTATTCGATTATTTTGAATATTAATGAATTATATAAATATTTATTCAAGGTCTATAGTCATGAAGAAATCAAGCTGAGATGGAAGTGGATTGCAAACAAAATCAAAGGTGAGTTAATCTCACTCATCTGGGTTTTTTAATTAAATTTAAATGGTTAAATTTAAATAATTGGTTGAATGATTGAATTGATTTGATGTGCTATATTATATATAGTAGTATATAATATATATTGGAGTGACTGATTCCCGCATTATATAGCGGATGAGACCTTATACGCCGCATAATAGCGGATGATATTATATTTAAAACCCATATACCGCGATATTCCACCTCGAAGTGGAATTGGTATTTTATTGTGTAAATATCTGTGGATGCAAGGAAACAGGTTGGAGGGATCCAACTGGATTCCTCAAATATTTAGTTTTGTTAAAATATTCTGTGATATAATTATTTGCTATCCTGTGATGAATTATATTGATAATTGGAAATGTTGGGTACTATGGTTGATTTAAAATATTTCGATGAACTGAGTTATCAAAATCTATAGAAATGTGATTTCTGAAAAGAAAATAAAAGAGTGAATTTTGAGTAAAATAATCATAGTAATTGGAATAAATTAAAAATAAATTGGAAAAGAATAAAAAGTGATTTTTGAATTATGATAAATAAAATTTCAAGTGTGGGAAATGAGATTTTGAATAAATGGGAATAAGTAGTTTTATTTTTAAAAATTAAGTGATATTATTTCAAGAAATAAAGAATTTATTTTGAAATTCAAGGTTTAAATTTATTTGAAAGGATAAAGAAGAAATTTAAATTTATTCTCCATTAAGAAGTATCTTAATATTGTGTGGGAGGAAAGAAACTTGAGAATATTTGAAAACAAAGTTAGAAGTAGACAGCAATTATGGGAGGTACTCAAGACATCTATTATCAGGGGTATGAAGGATAGCAATTTTGCTTTCAGTCCACTATTGGCTGCTGCTATGGACTAGGCAGTCTTCTTTGTGTTTTTTCCTTTTTTGCCTCTTTGTTTTCTCTGTTTTTCAGTTCTTCCTATTTTTATGATTTTCTCTTGTTTCTCCTTTTTGTATCTATGAGCTTGTTCATAGGTATGTTTCTTCATTTTATCAATAAACTGGTAGGGGACCAGTTAACCCCGCTTGCCTTGAAAAAAAAAATTTGGAAAATATGAAATTGGTATTTTCAGTTAAAAGATTTAAAATCATAATTAAGAAATAAAATATGAAGTCTATGGGTTTGAAATAAAATTGAGTAAGAAAAGGAATTTATTTCAAAATGGGAGTAATTTGGAGATCAATTTGAAGGTTGATTAAGTGTTTAAAACCGGGATTTTTTAAAGAGAAGTGAGACTTTGGAATTTATAAACTGGGTTTATAAAAGTGAAGTAATATAAAGTAATATATAAGTGGATATTTGAAAGAATAAATTCACGGTGGGAATTTATTAAAGGAATGGGTAAATTTGTTTAAAAATAAATAATGATTTATTTTTAAAAAGATGTGGAAGGAAAGCGTATTTCCTTGAATAGCCAAGTACGTTTCAAACAAATTTTAAGTATAAGTAAAGAGTTTTAAGTTGTTTAAAAAGTATGTTTAGAAAACTTATTATTTCTAAATGTTTAAATTCTAAAGTAAGTATTTTCTTTCAATCTATTATAGCAGTAATTATTTAAAGGTGGCTTGGTATTATGTTTTAAAAGTTAGAAATTCAGTTTTATATTGTACAAAGTAGTTTTATTTTAAATATTCTTAAAGTATATATTTTGAATAAGTATTAAAGTAATTTTTAATTTAAATGTTTTAAAGGATATTTTATAATAAAGAGTTTTAAATTATTTTAAAAAGATAAAGTTTTTGTGCTTGGTGTTTTCAGTGGAAATAAATATTTGGAAATTTATTTCATGAGAAAAGTGTGGTTTGAAACTGTTTTCAAAAAGGGTTGAAAATGGAAATATATCTTGCGAAGATATTTTGAGGTTAATAAATAATGTGGTGAAATTATTTATGGTTGATGGTTGTTTGTGAATGTTATTTGATAGTTAAATAACCGACTATCAATATTGGCTAATGCGCTGATCGGTTCGTAGAGACCGGGATCGGGATTTATTTTCTGAAAACCACTTTGATCTGGTTTGAACGTTTTCGTGTGGAAAACAAGAGTTTGGATTCGAAGGTGGAGCAGTGAAGTGCAAGGGCTAGTCACTACTAATACTGAGGTGATTCCAAAATGGATGTATTAAGAGTAGTGCCTTCGGTTACGTTCGAACCCGGAACGGACTTGTATGGATGAATGCTTTCAGAACATCGTCAGGTGGGCGATGAGCATTCTAAGAGATGTGTTCTAAAAAGGTAGCGCTTAGCCTCGAGCCTCATCAACCGGGAATGACTGAAAATTAGGGGTTATGCAGCAAGGCTAAGTAGGTAGCACCCATTAGGGTAAGGGCATCCCTGTCTAGATATCCCTTTTATTCGGCATAGTGGTGTAGTTGTGACGTTTCGAAGATTTTCGACTTTCGAAAATCGACATTAATACGTCCACTGTATCAACTGCCGAGCAATCGAAGGCCGGAAAACCGAATTGTTAGGGTTAAAGAAGAATAGGTATAAGAAGAAAGAAAGAAGAAGCAACAGAAACAATATCAGAATCTCACAATCGCAGCGGAACAACATATAATAGATAAATGAATAATCTTTAAATCAAAAGAACTGTATATTTTATACATTACATCATCAGAGTCAATATACAACACCACACAATAATGGACAGTTATATAAACCCGTCCTCACAACTGAATACACAACGGAAAAGATAATATCATATACAAGTGATACGCTTCGCCATCTAGCTTGCTCCTGGTCTCCACAGCATCTCCTGAATTCCGAAATCACCTAATAACCTGACTCTAGGCTGCCCGTGTAGAAAATGATGGGCACCTAGAGTTTAGGAAGAGAACAATAAACTCCAGGTCAGTCATGGGACTGGTGTGAGAAATTAAAACAGTTATTTGCACAAAGAAATAAAAAGAATCCGCAATGCTTTTGGAAAATGAAACTACCATAAGGCCTCCCGCCACACACACAATGCAAACGCAGAATTGGAGGAGATTTCTCCTTATGATAGTCAAAGATGCTTGCTACACAGAATCATTTGATTATTATTATTATTATTAGTGCATAGTGTAGAAAACATTTCAAAAGTATAATATAAATCTTAGCCAGCATAGGCATTTTGCACTATGCCTACTATAGCTACCATCTAAACAGTGGTGACCACCATAAGTGAATGGCAGGTTCTACAGCTAAAACCGTACACGGCTCGTATTGGTGATTAGATTTCCAATAAATGGTCAGGCCAAGGAACTTCCCATTGCCACATGGGTGCGCCTCTGGAAGGATGCCCCGAGAACCTAACCGGATCTCTGCCAACCAAGGCCGGGTTACCTCTAAACTAAGTAACTACTGAAATGAGTATGCCATCCCCCGGTCGTAACCGACCTTTATCCCGGGATTCACCAACAACCACAAAGAAATAAATTTGCAGCAACCACATAGGTTAAGTATTTGGGCTCCATACCATAATACCACCTCTATCCAGAAGGAAATGTACATACCCTCTGGGGGCGCTATCCCCAAATAACCTTGCTGCATTCTTCCTGTTTTGACCATTACTGGGTTGTAAGGTTCGACGAAGTCTCGTCCGCAAAGCTACGCTTTTCACAAAAGCCACGCTTTTATCAACAAATGATCAGCAACACTCAGCATGCCACGTTACCAAATTGGGAATATATCACTAGTAACCATCAACTACATAACCTCTGAGCTTGTACGTCTCAGAGAAGGGTGTTAAGCTAAGAGAATAAATTCTCCGCCACCAAAAGAAATGTATTTGATAGAAACTAGCTTTACATCTCAAATTGTAATGTCAGACACACATCCATACAAGTCCATTCCGGGATCGAACGGAACCGAAGGCACTTCCAAAGAAGCCCTTGCAAATCCGGATATTCACTAATCATGTCCAGACTTCGCATCACAAAGGGTGATAAAATCTCTATATCGGAGATCAGCCAATGTAGAGACATTCGACGGTAATCCTTCCGTTTTCGAAAATATCCGATCTTCAAATGCTATCCATTACGACGGATCACTATTCGGAATGGGATTTATGACCCAAAGGTCCTCTCCCGGCTAAACCGAATAACGAGCGCTTATTTTAAAATAAGTGTAGCATTCAAATTCAAGCAAATCACAACAAATACCCATTTAAAGGTAAATATTGATAGTCGGTTATTTAACTATCAATAGATATGCACAACATCACCAGATTCCAAATAATTTCCCAAATTATTTATTTTCCAAAAATATCTTTATAAGATATATTTTTCCACACTTCAACCATTTTAAAACAAATTTCAAATCACTTTTCCTTACGCGGAAACACTTCCAAATATTTATTCATTTTCACTGAAAATCTGCCGAGTTCAAGTACTTTAAAAATAATTTATAATACCTATCCAAAATGTATCAGGAAAAATACTTTGAAATAAAACTATTTTTCTTTAAACACTTTACTTAAAATATTAGTTATAAAAATAATATACCAATATTACATATAACTTAAGTCCAAACTAATTTTCAAAATAAAATTAGTAGATATAGTATAACTATTTAAATAACTATTTTCTAAAACAATTATTGATTAAATCTTAGAAATAGTCATTTCTATATCAACTTAATAAATCTTTACTCAAAGGGTTCAAAATAATTTAAGAAGTTAGTTTCTCCAAAGTATCCATTTCAAAACCAATTCTAGAATTATATATAAATATATGTATGTATGTATGTATGTATGTATGTATATGTATATATCTTTCAAAGCTATTCAGAAATTTTATTCGGCTTTCCAGGGAGAATAAACTTTCATTTCAAAATGGTTCATTGAAACCAATAAATAAATCCTTACCGATTTACTTGAATTTTACGTTCCAAATCCGTAAATTTATTTCCACGCTTCAAAAATAAATCAATGTTTAGTTTTAAACAAATTTCCCTTTTCTTTATGAATTCCATGTGAATTCACATTTCCAAAATATCTATTGATATACGATTTTCAAATCGATTTCAATTATTCACTTTCAACACCAATTCATTTTTTTTTCAATTGATTTCAAAAACAACCAAATCAAATTCCATATTGATTTTTTTCCAAGAAATTAAACACCAGGTGAATTTCATTCAAATCTTAAATTGAAATCAATTTCTACTAAACCCCAAATCAATTTTCAAATTGATTCCAAATTCTTTTCAAAATGCCAACTAAATTTCCCAATGGATTTTCAAAAGATTTAAATTCAATTACCAAAAATCAATTCCCAAATGGGTTTCAAATTTTATTTCCTTTTAAAAATAAATTCTTTTTAAAAAAAACCTATTCTTTTATTTTTCAAACTCTTTAAAATCCGTATTTTGAATAAATTCTTCAACCTTTGAATAATATTACCCGAAATCCATTTATTAAAGCTTTTCCCATATTTTGAAATTTTATGCAATAAGATTAAAAATAAAAATTTATTATTTTAGAATTCCTTCTTTTAAATTTATCCAATTCTCAAAAATAAATTTTAATATAAACTTTCAACCTAAATTTTCAAAAATAAAATTTTTGTTTATTTCCGGTATCCAACGATACCAAAATTACATTCGGCTAAATTTTAGCCTTCAACGATTTCAATCACAAAGATAATCACACAGAGTGTAACGACCCGCATATTTATCGATTTTTATATTTAAATATTTTATTTAAATATTTTATCGTTAATCGGATTTTGGTCCGAAGCTACTTTTTGCAAACGGTCAAATTAGGACTCGAGACCACTTCCATTGAGTTCGAAACGTCGTTTGCAATCTTCTAAGTATAAACATTGATATGTTTGGGGTTAGTGGAATTTCACCACTTTTTCACTCGAGCCTTTGGTTTGGACTTTTAGCCCATTAGGCCCAAGTTCCACCCCCCTTCTTCTTCATTGCTTCATTTCATTTCCTAACACTAAAGCTTCAACAAAAATGGTGAATGGAATGAGAAATTAAAACTCCAAAGTTTTTGTTTTATTGCAACTCCAACATTCAACTCCAAATTCAAGAAGAAGACATCGGATTCAAGCTTGTGGTTGCTTCTCCATTTGCCTTCAAGCTTTGTTCTTCATTTTCATTGGGTTTTGGAGCAAAGGTGAGATTTTTATCTCACAAATCTAGTCTATAACTATATTGGACTGTTGGGAATGATTCCCTATCACTTTTGCATGCACAATTGCATTTGGTTTGGATTGGATTGGCGAAAAACTCCAATTTTTAGCGTTTTGGTGAATTTTCTGCACTTAGGTCGTTCTGGCCATTTTTGTGTGTTCGGAGTTAGGTCGCTCGCGACCTAACCCTTAGGTCGTTCGCGTGTTATCGCGCTAGGTCGCACTGCCTTGAATTTTCACTTCGGAGTTAGGTCGTTTCACGTTAGGTCGTATGGGGTTTAGGTCGTAGGTCGTTTCTGGCCTTAAATCCCCTCTGCAGCGTTAGGTCGCTCAGCCTTTCCTTGTTAGGTCGTCACCACTTAGGTCGCGACAAATGTTAGTACGTTAGGGCCTTAGGTCGTAGGCCTTAGCTCGCATTTGAGCTTAGGTCGTAGGTCGCTAGCTCGTAGCTCGTATTTGAGCTTAGGTCGTAGGTCGCATCACCCTTAAGTCGTTCGACCTGATGCCTCTCTTAGGTCGCGCATCCCTTTAGGTCGCTAGGTCTTAGGTCGCGCATCCCTTTACGTCGCTAGGTCTTAGGTCGCGCATCGCCTTAAGTCGCTCGACCTGCTCTCATCTTAGGTCGCACCATCTTTTAGGTCGCGTACCATACTTTAGCCCGTTGTCCCTTAGGTCGCTTGCACCTTAGGTCGGCCTCGTTAGCTCGCAGATCCTCTAGGTCGCGTGGCCTTTTGATCGTAGGCCGTTAGGTCGTAAGACCTTAGGTCGCCTGACCACTTAGGTCGCTTGACCTATTCAAATGTTAGGTCGCGAGTTCCTTAAGTCGCTCGTCCCTATTAGGTCGCGAACACCTTTAGGTCGCGAACCACTTTAGGTCGCATGACCTCGTCTCCGTTAGGTAGCGAACCCATTTTAGGTCGCATGACCTTTACCCTTTAGGTCGCTGGACCACTAGGTCGCGCCCCTTAGACCCCTAGGTCGCAACCATTAGGTCGCTCGACTCTATCCCTCTTAGGTCGTTAGACCTCATTTTGTCTTCACTAAGTCGTACCGTTTTGGACGGGGCGCTGCCCCGCACCCCGCCGGGGGCGCTGCCCCTTGGACCCCCGCGACCTGACCGGGCAGGTCGAACCCCGTAAGCAGTGGCGTTGCCCCCGCACCCCCACCTTGGGGGGTTGCCACCCCCCTGGACCCCCCCTCCGTAGGGGATCTTATCTGAAAAATATTCAACAGAACTTGCTGAGCTGATTTCCTTGGATTTTTATCACATCTTCGAATGTGACCTTTGTGATTGATTGTTTCTACAATCGCTTCTGTGATTTGTCACTTTAAAATATAAAGGTTTCAAACCTAGTAGTAAATATCAAAACTCTTTCAACAAAATGATTTCAACTTTATTTTTAATAACAAAGCTCTTTTCTTAAACCGTTTTCCAATCTATTAGTATATACAAGCCTTTACCTCACTCGGATGAGAAATCTAATTAAACGACTTAGTAAAACAAGTGGTATGAAACGCTTGCGTTCACTTCGTCGGTTAATTCTTGGACTCGTTCGATTGAACCTCTTGTGACAATTTTATTAGTGAAGATTTACTGTTTGTTCGTAAATATTTAAGTTAAGCAAGTGGTTATGGGACATGAAGCTAAACTTCTATATTTACTAGCTTAGTGTAATTGACACTTCTCGTTGATCTTGATGATCGCTTTATGAATTAGACTAGCAATTGCGCGATGTCTCTTTCATTGCAAGGTTAGGCTAGACACCACTTGTGTGATTCCACTCACACATACCTTTTTTCTTTTTGGTTAGCCTTGACCTCATTCGGGTGACTCAGACTCATCCATATGGGGTAGCTCCCCATGGTCTTCGGACCGTCATGTGATAGGCCTCTTTCCCTTTTTATGATTTCTGGATTTCTTGTGTTGATTTCTGGAATTTATCTCTTTGACTTGTCATGAGTACAAGTTTAGGGTATGATGCCCTCTTTGGATCTTTGAGAAGATTCTTGTGATATTGATTTATCTCTTATCGGTTGATCTCCTGTTGATCATTATTTGCATACTTATAGTAGGATGTCAGTATGGATATTTTATGTTTATGCCATATCTTTTATTTTATATCATGTCATCTGATATTTATAGCTAGACTGATCCGTTTATTATTTTCTTATAAATAATACTCGGGTCAGGCCGAGATGTTACAGGTGCTACTGCTTGACTCCTCCCCCAGTGATTCACTACTCAGACTTTTGGCTACTTGTTTAGATTAGCAACTTTTGTTGTTTACACTTGAGATATAGACTCATAGTTGTATTCTTTTGTATAGCACGCGTTGCTATTCTTTTGTATTATCGTGGATCTTTTTAGACCACTACTCTGATGTACACTTTTATGTGATATATATTCATATCTCTTTCCGCCTTTGTGATATGGATATCTGTGATTGATTCGCATGTTATGCTTACTTCTATATTTGTTTCCGAAGATCATTTTATAGCCACCGTGTGATAAGAAATTACACGGATGGTCGCTCCTCAACAGCCTTATTCTCCGCGCTAGTTGACAGCACTACACCGTAGTGTTCTTGTCTAGCGTGGGTATAAAGGTGGGGCGTCACACAGAGATTATAAATAATCAACACACAACATTGAAACAAATTCAATTATTTGAGGACTCCAGTTAGATCCCTCCATCCTGTTTTCCTGCACCCACAGATGTTAGCACAATACCAATCCCGTTTCAAGACAGGTTTCAAAATGGGATATCGCGGTACATGGGTTTATATAAAATACATTCCACTATTATGTGGCGCAGTAGGGTCTCATCCACTATATAATGCGGGAAATCAACTCCAAGTACATATATAATACCAATCCCACTTCACGGTGGAATATCGCGGTATATGTGTTTAATATAATAACCTCCGCTTAATATGCGGCATATAGGGTCTATTTCAATACAACAGATAGCAACCATCATTCAATCACACAATCATGCAATTTTAAATTTAACTATTTTAAATTTAAATCGAAACAAATTCGATTGAGTAAGAAGTTCTCACCTTGCTTCCAATAGCAGTTGTAGTGTTTTATTTCGAATAAAATTAAACACGCGTTAAATTTTTATCCAAAATTCACACTAGCTCCAATCGACTCCAAACCAGCTCCATCGCATAATGCTCGTCAATACGAACTCGGCGCAACTTGTTTCGTACGAAACAGACCTCGTATGAAAAAGTTATAGCTTTTTAAAGTTTGAACGAATTTATAATACATAAATTAATCACAAATTTATTTTATTTTTCAACCTTTGATCTCGGACGTTAATTTCACTGCAGCACATCAGGGCCGTGAATCTTCTTCTTCCCCTTATCATGTAAATCACATACGCAACATAACCCATGAAGCCGCCTTCATTCGTCAATTAACGTGATCACGTCGATCGTCGAGAACACGATCAAAACCCATCGAGGCATGCGCCTACCTATGCCTCACCCACGACCATGAGGACGGCAGGCTCGGTCGTCCCCTCGCATGGATAAACGTGCACAAACATCAGACGTTCGAACGCGATTTGCCGACCATCCATCCAGTTATTTTCGATCATGACCGTTGATCTGAGAGATCTCGTCGCCCTCTTTGATGTTGTAGTTGAACACTTTTCGTAAATGTTTATGGATTGAGAGATTTTGAGGGAAGAAAAGAGGAAGATTTCGGCCATTGAAACTGTTGGTGGCGGCTGCTGTAACAAAACCCAAATCTCTTTGGGTTTTGTGAAAAATTGAGATGTTAAGGTCCTTATATAGAAAACATTCGCGCGCTATTCACCCGAAATTTTTCCGAACTCCAAACGAAGCGTGCCTCCTGGCGTTTATAATGTTTTACCCCCATTACGAACGCAATGGAATATATATCGGGAGCCAATTCGATCGTATTTGGAAGATAGGTTTCCGAATCGACTACTTAAATTCAAAATTCACTTAAACCGATTTCAGTGCGTTTTAGCTTGCCCCGGACAAACCGTAAATCCGATTGACACAAAAATTGAAATCTTATAATAATTTAACATTAGGATCCAATGAAACTAGTTTCGTCGAAATCCAAGACTGTTTGAAAAATGACAATTTTCACTCGTCAATTAAATATTAAAATATTAAATTTCCACAAATTAACTTTTAATTCAATTTTAAAAGTTCTATAACATCATTCTAACTCCAATATGATTTAATACAACTTTAAAAATCAATTTTAATCACTTTAAACCCAATTTCCAATTATTTCTGTAATTTCAAATGTTAAATTATCGATTTAATTATCCAATCAAATCTAGATATTCAAAATATAATTTATACGGCTTACAAATTTTGCTTGTTAATATTTAAAATCAATTAAATATACGAATTTCAAATGAAAGGAAGTCTGGATCGTTATAAACTTCCCACCTTAAAAGAATTTCGTCCTCGAAATTGCCAAGTCAGAAAAAGTTTTGAAATCCATTAACTTTTTTTTCTCAAAAACAAACCGTTCCAACTCAATTTCAGATTCATTTTAATTTCTTAACTTTTTCAAAATCCGATGGTTACACTTTTCTAGTTCAATTCATACATTTTCATTTCAATTTAGAAATTGACTTTTCCTTAACAAAAATTTTCCAACAATTTTCAAAAAAATTTCTAACTCCCAAAATTTACGGAAATTTTTGTCAGAGTCTCCCTTGTACGGAGGAGCTTTTGCAATATCACAATAGATATAAATATATATACATCGACCCACACGGTCGGAAAATAGAAAACAGTTCACATTTTCTATTTTTATTGCGTAGGCGTACCTTTTTAGCATTTTTAAGCAAAACAGTTATTTATTAGCATTTTAGCGTGACCAAATCCAGCCAACTACAGCCCCGGTACCTATACTTACTCAATTTAAACATGTAAGTGACATATATAGGAAATTCATTTACATTTCACTAATTTTCAATAGAAAACATATAGTTTTCATAAGCCATGCAATCAAAATAATTCCCATAAGCAATTTATAAGGTTTCGATAAAAAATTTAATTGCTTACAACCAATTCACATTAGTTCACTTTCAATTCAAATTCAATTACATAGCTTTCCATTTATCAATTCAATTTCATTAACATTTAATGAATTATATACAATCAACTAACAATCATATAACAACCAAATCATAACCAACATAACCAAATTATTAAATTCACATTCAATTTGGTTTAACACTTTTAATTCCAATTTGTTGATATTAAATTGACTTCCATTCAATTATTCAATTTCCAATTTACTAGTTTTTTTTATGAATTAACACTTACATTCATTATTCCATATCAATTCATTTACATTAGATTGATTAACATTCAATCCATTTATTAATTCAATTGCTAATTCGTTTAACAAATAAGGTTGAATTTCATTTATATAACTCAAGTTCATATTCATCACTTCACTTTATCAATTTACTTCGATACCAATATCAACTTCATTCAACATTACTTAAGTTATATTCCATTTCAAACATCATTTGTTTAACTTAACTTAAATTTCCACTTATAAATCCAATTCAGATTCCAATTCTAAAGTAAATTCTATTTACTTTTACCGAAGTCAAATTTCATCACTTATTCAAATTCATATCTCGTTTTGCTTAACAAAATTGTTTAACCATTTTATCATTTGGTTTCACTTACATATATTACACTGGATTTCCAATTATATACGAATAAAATTTACTTTCATAAAAAAAAATATTGGATTCAATTCATTTTAAACCTTAGCCATTTAGTCATTCTTCAATTAGTTGCACTTACTAATTTTAGTTTAATACTTCACTTTGTTTTTCACAAATCAAATTCAATTCCAATTCCACTTCTATTTACTTACAAATTCGAAACGAATTTCAACATTCAATTTCATTTTCTTGCACTTGCAATTGCAAATTTTATTTATTCATTCACAATTTGTTTTCCAACTTAATAATTATATTCCAATTATTTAGTCTATTAGACTTCTAAAATTCACCTTTATTCCAATTAACTCAGGTCAATTTCAGTTTAAATCTGAATTTCCTAAGTCATCCAAACTTATTTATTATTCCACAAACATTTTATATTACATTCCAGAGTCTTTTCAATCTTTCAAAAATTATTTTTGAAATCTATTCAAATTATCTTTTGAATTTCCAAAACCAAACTCAATTTCACAAACAACTTCCATTTAATTATAATTCGGCAGCAATTCCTCTTATGGAAACTCGAAAATGAACACTGGTGATGTTGCGATCATCATCGGAATTATTTTCCAGCGACCGAAAAGAGTTTAGTGCTTTCTTACCTTCAAAACAATTTTCCAAAACACTTGAAAATCATTTTCAAACTCCAAAGAATCTAAATTTCCCAAATCTCAAAATTTCAAATTCTTTAAATTTGTTTTCAAATATTACTCTGGAATTCCATTTCAAATTATGAATCACATTTACAATTTATATTTACAAATCTCATTTGTATATGGAATTATTTCTCAGCTTTTGATTATGATTTCAATTTCTTATTCAATAATCGATGATAATAATTTAATATGATCACTTCCTAACAACCAAGCAACCATAATAATTTTCGAAAAATCATTCCTTTTATTTACGAAATAGTCTGGGTAAAATTATTTCATTTACCCTATTTTAAAACAATACTATGTCGGTTTATCTTGTTTAAGAGTTTAGAAACTCCTATTGACACAGTTAGCCAGACTGCACCGACTAGAATCTATAAACAATCAACCGATAAGTCAACACAATACAAAACAGTTTTATATTCACTAACAAATACGCGCTCATATCTATTATTACACTCACACTCATTCTAGAGTACTACTGACTCTATCTCTAATGAGTAATTCCCAACAGAGCCAAGGTTGTCTCTTAACCAAATGCTCTGATACCAAATGTAACGACTCAAGGCAGCGGCGATAGGTAGGCATTGCAACCATCCCAGACCCACCGTGGATCACACTGGTACCCGAAACTTGCTTTTACCGCCAGTCTTTCGACTGTCATGGGTTACGCCTAACCAACCCCGTAAAGAGGACGTGTACGTGTAAGAGTCTCCCATTCGCCACCTAACGCGAAGCGAGAACCCCCATCAAATTTCACTAAGACAAGCAAGTCTCATCCGCAAAGCTATGCTTTTCACAAAAGCCACGCTTTTATCAACAAATGGTCAGCAGCACTCAGCATGCCACGTTACCAAATTGGGAATATATCACTAGTAACCATCAACTACATAACCTCTGAGCTCGTACGTCCCAGAGAAGGGTGTTAACCTAAGAGAATAAATTCTCCGCCACAAATAGAAATGTATTTGATAGAAACCAGCTTTACATCTCAAATTGTAACGTCAGACACACATCCATACAAGTCCGTTCCGAGATTGAACGGAACCGAAGGCACTTTCAAAGAAGCCCTTGCAAATCCGAATATTCACTAATCACGTCCGGACTTCCCATCACAAAGGGTGATAAAATCTCTATATCGGAGATCAGCCGATGCAGAGACATTCGACTGTAATCCTTCCATTTTCGAAAATATCCGGTCTTCAACATCAGTCTTCAAATGCTATCCATTACGACGTATCACTATTCGGAATGGGATTTATGACCCAGAGGTCCTCTCCCGGGTAAACCGAATAACGAGCGCTTATTTTAAAATAAGTGTAGCATTCAAATTCAAGCAAATCCCAACAAATACCCATTTAAAGGTAAATATTGATAGTCGGTTATTTAATTATCAATGGATATGCACAACATCACCAGATTCCAAATAATTTCCCAAATTATTTACTTTCTAATAATATCTTTACAAGATATATTTTTCCACACTTCAACCATTTAAAAACAAATTTCAAATCACTTTTCCTTACGCGGAAACACTTCCAAATATTTATTCATTTTCACTGGAAATCTGCCGAGTTCAAATACTTTAATAATAATTTATAACACCTATCCAAAATATATCGGGAAAAACACTTTGAAATAAAACTATTTTTCTTTAAACACTTTACTTAAAATATTAGTTATAAAATTATTATACCAATATTACATATAACTTAAGTCCAAACTAATTTTCAAAATAAAATTAGTAGATAGAGTATAACTATTTAAATAACTATTTTCTAAAAAATTATTGATTAAATCTTAGAAATAATCATTTCTATATCAACTTAATAAATCTTTACTTCAAGGATTCAAAACAATTTAAGGAGTTAGTTTCTCTAAACTATCCTTTTCAAAACCAATTCTACAATTATATATATATGTATATATCTTTCAAAGCTATTCAGAAATTTTATTCGGCTTTCCAGGGAGAATACGCTTTCATTTTAAAATGGTTCATTTAAACCAATTAAATAAATCCTTACCGATTTACTTAAATTTTACGTTCCAAATCCGTAAATTTATTTCCACGCTTCAAAAATAAATCAATGTTTATTTTTAAACAAATTTCCCTTTTCTTTATAAATTCCATGTGAATTCACATTTCCAAAATATCTATTGATATACGATTTTCAAATCGATTTCAATTATTCACTTTCAACACCAATTCAATTTTTTCAATTGATTTCAAAAACAACCAAATCAAATTCCATATTGATTTTTTTCCAAGAAATTAAACACCAAGTGAATTTCATTCAAATCTTAAATTAAAATCAAAATCTACTAAACCCCAAATCAATTTTCAAATTGATTCCAAATTCTTTTCAAAACACCAACTAAATTTCCAAATGGATTTTCAAAAGATTTAAATTCAATCACCAAAAATCAATTCCCAAATGGGTTTCAAATTTTATTTCCTTTTAAAAATAAATTCTTTTTAAAGAAATCCAATTCTTTTATATTTCAAACTCTTTAAAATCCGTATTTTGAATAAATTCTTCAACCTTTGAATAATATTACCCGAAATCCATTTATTAAAGCTTCTCCCGTATTTTGAAATTTTATTCAACAAGATTAAAAATAAAACTTTATTATTTTAGAATTCCTTCCTTTAAATTTATCCAATTCTCAAAAATAAGTTTTAATATAAATTTTCAACCCAAATTTTCAAAAATCAAAATTTTATTTATTTCCGGTATCCAACGATACCAAAATTACATTCGGCTAAATTTTAGCCTTCAACGATTTCAATCACAAAGATAATCACGCAGAGATTATAAATAATCAACACACAACATTGAAACAAATTCAATTATTTGAGGAATCCAGTTGGATCCCTCCAACCTGTTTCCCTGCATCCACAGATGTTAGCACAATACCAATCTCGTTTCAAGATGGGTATCGCGGTACATGGGTTTATATAAAATATCATCCGCTATTATGCGGCGCAATAGGGTCTCATCCACTATATAATGTGGGAAATCAACTCCAAGTACATATATAATACCAATCCCATTTCACGGTGGAATATCGCGGTATATGTGTTTAATATAATAACCTCCGTTTAATATGCGGCGTATAGGGTCTATTTCAATACAACAGATAACAACCAACATTCAATCACACAATCAAGCAATTTTAAATCTAACTATTCAAAATTTAAATCGAAACAAGTTAGATTGAGTGAGAAGTTCTCACCTTGCTTCCAATAGCAGTTGTAGTGTTTTATTTTGAATAAAATTAAACACGCGTTTAATTTTTATCCAAAATTCACACTAGCTCCAATCGACTCTAAACCAGCTCCATCTTGTAGTGCTCGTCAATACGAACCCGACGCAACTCGTTTCGTACGAAACGGACCTCGTATGAAAAAGTTATAGCTTTTTAAAGTTTGAACGAATTTATAATACATAAAATAATCACAAATTTATTTTATTTTTCAACCTTTGATCTCGGCTGTTAATTTCACCATAGCACATCAGGGCTGTGAATCTTCTTCTTCCCCTTATCGTGAAAATCACGTACGCAACATAACCCATGAAGCCGCCTTCCTTCGTCAATTAATGCGACCACGTCGATCGTCGAGAACACGATCAAGACCCATCGAGGCGTGCGCCTACCTATGCCTCACCCACGGCAACGAGCACGGCAGGCTCGGTCGTCCCCTCGCGTGGATAAATGCGCACAAACATCGGATGTTCGAACGCGATTTGCCGACCATCCATCCAGTTATTTTCGATCATCACCGTTGATCTGAGAGATCTTGTCGCCTTCTTCGATGTTGTAGTTGAACACTTTTCGTAAATGTTTACGTATTGAGAGATTTTGAGGAAAGAAAAGATGAAGATTTTGGCCATTGAAACTGTTGGTGGCGGCTGCTGTAACAAAACCCTAATCTCTTTTGGTTTTGTGAAAAATTGAGATGTTAAGGTCCTTATATAGAAAATATTCGCGCACTATTCACCCGAAATTTTTCCGAACTCCAAACGAAACGTGCCGCCTGGCATTTATAATGTTTTACCCCCATTCCGAACGTAATGGAATATATATCGGGAGCAAATTCGATCGTATTTGGAAGATAGGTTTCCGAATCGACTATTTAAATTCAAAATTCACTTAAACCGATTTTAGTGCGTTTTAGCTTGCCCCGGACAAACCGTAAATCCGATTGACACAAAATTTGAAATCTTATAATAATTTAACATTACGGATCCATTGAAACTAGTTTCATCGAAATCCAAGATTGTTTGAAAAATGCCTATTTTTACTCGTCAATTGAATATTAAAATATTAAATTTCCACAAATTAATTTTTAATTCAATTTTAAAAGTTCTATAACATCATTCTAACTCCAATATGATTTAATACAACTTTACAAATCAATTTTAATCACTTTAAACCCAATTTCCAATTATTTCTGTAATTTCAAATATTAAATTATCGATTTAATTATCCAATTAAATCTAGATATTCGAAATATAATTTATACGACTTACAAATTTTACTTGTTAATATTTAAAATCAATTAAATATACAAATTTCAAATGACAGAAATTTTAGGTCGTTACAGCAGTTGTTGATCCCAACCTTGGGGTGATCTTACTTGGGATATCCAGTGAGGGGTAGTCCCGGTCTTGTGTTGTAGGGGATTGGGAGTAATCCTCGGTACGGTGATCTTGGCCACCTACTATGTCAGGTGGTACCCTAGTGCCTAGTCATTAGTTGGAAATCCATTCTCCCTACGTGCCTTTTATGGTTTTGTTTGTATTACCCACGATTGTGGCTAGTAGCTGGAATTTAATGAATGTAACAATTTCGGCTATTTTAATAAGTATTTGTAAATAGACCCTATTATAATATTAGAGGATTTTAATAAAAAGTGTTTTGGCTATCGTAAGGTAAAAACCCGACATGTTTATTTGTGGCGTGGTCTTACGAGCTGCTTTTGTTTTCAAAAGAATTTTGAAACTTTAATAATCAATTTGAGTGTGGTTTTCTCACGCTGGTATTTTAGACTGACTCGGGTGTTATTTCACTATAATGTTCGGGTCAGACCGAGTATTATAGAATACAAGAAAGGATGCTGTGGAGCTCAGGAGACGAGCTAGAGAGCGATATGTACTTCCGTATTTGTGTTAAATATTCCGCTGTGTATTCAGATTGTGAGGACAGGTATGATTACTGTCTAGTTGTGTGTTATGTATACTCTGATAATGTAATGTATAAACAGATTTGATTTTGTGTAAAGATTATTTATTATCTATTATATTTTATTCCGCTGCGATGGTTAGATTCTGATGTTGTTTTCTATTTTCTTCTTCTACCTCTTCTTTTTTAACCCTGATGGTTTGGTTTTCCGGCATCCGATTGCTCGGCATTCGATACAGTGGACGTATTGGTGTCGATTTTCGGGCGTTGAAAAATCGGGTTTTTACATAGCTGCTATGCGTTCCACCAGTCCGGATCCGCAATTGGTATATCTACCCTGACAATGCCTCGATTGCCGTTTTCACATGCCCTATCGCGCCTTCTACGAATTTGGTTTGTACCATACCTATGGAGTGCCCTTTGATAGCCCTCTAGTTTAAGGAGGAATTACGGTACTGTATAGACTATGGGAATATATAAAAATATGTTAAGGGGGATATGGGTAACGCCCGAACGCTATTTTAATACTTTACTTTACTATAGACACTATTATAATAGCGTATTGTACTAAATAGTAGATAGTTTAATGGATCCTTAGGAGATGGAAATCCCGAACATCTCTTAAGTTATGCACTCACGTTGACACTAGATAGGAGATGTCAAACCCCGTAAAAATCTCCGACGCCCTTACACTCTTATTTTTTTATTGTTGATTTAGCTTACATAAGATCTTTTAGTTCTGACTCGAGTGTTTTGTCTTTTTAATTCGCTCGGGTCAGTCTGAGCTTTTCAGTTTATCGAAGGCTGCTTTCTAGAGGATGAAGACGAAGATTTTGTAATATTATAATTTATCATATTTATTACATTCCATCATGTTGTTCCGCTGCATTTATTTTTTATTTCTCCTGTTTTATGTAATTCTGATCTGTATTATAAAGGTTTAATTAATGTTATTTGTAAATAGCTTCATGAACTATTTATTTGATTATTATATTTTATCATTCCACTGCGAGATTCTGTATTTGTTTTTATTTCTTTCTCTACTTTTTCTTATTTACCCCATAACAATCTGCCACTTTGAATGGTTTGAGTTTGATGTGTGGTTTATCGTCGATTTAAATCATCCAAAAAGGCAGGTCATTACATATGACCTCTATTATGAAATGTATTTTCGTATAGAAAATTGTTTTCTATGTTATTTATTTCTTCGAGTTCAAGATATTTGATCAAAGAACTCTCCACTATAAAATAGTTATAGTATATGAAATAAATAACCTATACTATGTGAATGATGGACCTCTTAATTTAGTATGCTATTAAAATAATAATGGAAATAGTGGGAGCATGCCATATATCATTTATTGATTTCATTAAGTTATGAAAATTGTTTTCATAAGACATGCAAAAAATTATTTATGAAATAATGACTATTTTTCGACGTCGACTGAAAAATAGATGTGGTTATATTTCAATGTGAATATTATGAATATTCGTTATGAAATAAAACTATAACATGGTATTTATTTTCACAACAAAAGTAATGCATTGGAAAATACTAAAGTATCTAAAGTTATTCACAATTATTTAGGAATTATATACTAAGCCATAGTTTTTAGAAATACTTTTTATTATATGGTTATGAATAATATGATACTAATTAATTATATCCCAAACAATTAAGGGCTACGCACCCATATAGTGAGAGCATCTTAAGAGTTATGTGGATTGATACATTATAGATTTATGCAACCGTAAGTATATCAATACCAAAACGATTCCACATACTTTGTCATATTCGCCGATGGGTTATCATAGATGCAGACACGTGTATTTGATATGTATGTATAAGTCTATGATAAGCTCATAGAAGATAAAATAAAAGTAAATAGAATAACATGCAATATGATTTGATTTGATAGAATGAGTGAGTATATTGGAAAGAGTTCTGAATGTACCTAAAAATGAATAGAAGATTCAACTTCAAAAGTCACTCCTCTCTATAATCCATAATGATGCATTGATAAGGAGTAATCAAAATTTGTTAGGCAAAGCATGATTAAGGACGGGTGAACTTGAGTTAAATACTTCCTATAAGGTGTGTACTTAAGAGTAGTATACAGGGTTAAAATTAATACCATCCAAAGAATAGTTTGCAAAATCATACGATATAAGTGTTTATAAGAAACCCTTATATATCCTCGATCAAGGAGTTGACAAGTTGTACGAGTCGAAAGAATGCACATAATAGTTCTATGCAAGAGATCTTGTATGAATCGTCCCAAGAGAATTTTTGGAATGATAGTCATTAGATGACTAATTTATGCTTTAAACATAAATTATTATGAACTAATGCAAAATACATTTTATATATGGCAATTAATAAAATATTTATGAATGTCCATTCTGTTGCACTAGGATAAAAATGTTGTTCAAGAAATACCAACTTTGTAGTGAAGTAATTTCTTTAAGAAATTATTGGTATGAAATGAATTTGGATATGAACCAATGATAAATTGATTGTAAGGGATAAAATTAAATTAACCAAACCTAAATGAACACAACACATTAGAATGTCTAATAAGTATTCTTGTACATTAAAGAGAAACTGTGAGTTTTCTGTCAATTCAAGAACAAACAATCTTCGGTTGTTTAATTAAAACATTAAGAGTATTAACTCTATGATATGGTACAATGCGCTAATCTAAAATAGAATCAAAGTACATTATCATAATATGATTTCGATAGTTGTATCTAAAGGGATATGATCCATTGGTCGTAAATATGTCTCTATGAGAAAGACAAATGCAATTGGAATATAGTGAGCCACATTAATAAAATATTACCGAGAATTTCAATTATTGAAATTAATGTAATAGATTCACCACTCGATGTGCTCAAGTTGGTTTAGATTTTACTCATAAAATTATCACCTATTATGACTTTATGTTTTGGTATATATGTGTTGAAATAGAAAGGTCTGAATATAGAGTTAGACTAGTCTGTTTGCACATAGAAGTCAATGGAAGCAATATTGAGTTTATAAGTTTTTGAATACGATCCAAGAATGGATAGGGAAGTGATATTTTGAAAAGCATCAAAATTAAACAAGTGTTTTGATAGATATATCAAATAATTTGATTATCAGTCAAAATGCAGAGGAAGCATGTGTTCATAGACAAAACATTAAAAGATACATAGATATTTCTAAACTATAAGTAAACAATATAATGCTGATTGTTAACGATGTACTTATGTTAAAATAATCTTTAGTTGTTTTAATACTTGACGTTGGATTTATAAATGATGACTTTTATAGTAAGTACAAACGATGTTGGGAATATCCAAAAATATGTAAGACCACCTTAGTAAAATGTTTAATATGAAACATGTAAGAGGGATTCCTTATGCACTAGCAATAGGAATTATCATACATATTATTTATTTATGATATCGTGATTTGTTTATGTATTTGATACATGAAGAAAATATCAATCCAAATTGATATCAGTAAATGGTTATTTGAGGTGTTCTCTTGTATTTACAAAATACTAGAGAATTGTTTGCAAAAACAACAAGCTCCTAATGAAGGCGTGTTCAAACTCAAACTTTCATAAGTGAAATTGAGTATAATACGTCAATAGTGAATTCAAGTTAAAAAAATTTAAGTTAGAAATGTTCCAAATGAAAACTATAGTCGATTCAATGAAAAAGGCAAGTACATCGTCTTGAATAGCGCTGCAATAAAAACAATGCGTATAAATATAAATGCATAAATTTATAACCGAGCCGAGGGTAATTCCAAATGTTGAGAATCTCATAACATTGTTACATGATAACAATGTCAAGATATAGTTCATACTAGAACTTAGAGCTCAGTAGAAGTTGAGAGACACACTTTGAATTTTTCCACATGGTAAAGGTAGTTTATCAGCTTTGAAGAGAGTTGATTGACGGAGTAGATAATTGAAACATAATAGCATACCTATTCACTAAGGGACTTACCCAATTGATGTAAGGAAACTAATTAGAGAAATTGAAATAAGATTCCATAACGGACCATAAGTGCAAGTGAGGTTTTGATAGAGTTATGCGTATGCCTTATGGGCAATTATGTAATTTGTTACATATATCTAACTCGATAACCAATCTCGTTTGAAACAAAAGTGTGTTTTCTTTCTATTATATACTTGAGATAATGTGTTATATCAACTAATTAATTTAGTTAAAAGTATATTTAATAGAAAATTCATAAATGATATGTTTTGTTATAATAGTTACAAAGTATCGTAACTGTAAGTAATTCATCATTATGAAAATAAATATATCATTTTAAATGTTCCTTGTCAAGATGCATCGAGACTGGATATCGATGTTCAGTTGAGACTAAAACGCTCTCCAAATGGTAGGCAGCGTATTATTCATGGCTCCGGGGGCACCAAAGGGTAACATACTTATATTTATTGGATAACCATGAAAAGACTCACTCAGTAGTTTTCTGTTGGTTAACATAACAAAGGTCAGACAAAAAATATCGATATGACTGATATATATATAGTTCTCTCAACTTGAGAATATTGTCGATCTTCAATACGAAAGCTCCGCTTTGATTATAGTTAAATCATGGCATGACGTTCTTCAAGTGACTATAGTTGGGTTGAGTGGAAGTATTGGAAGTGAAACACTATTTATGAGAGGATTTGTCTCCTCGGTTATACGAGGTCAGTATCACGGTCAACTTAAGTCACCTTAAAGTCTTTGGTCAGAGCAGTTCGGTTAATAATAGTTGTTTTTTTTAAAGTAAGATAACTACAAGGCCCAAGTCCAAAAAGAAAACCATAACCCTAAAAATGCAGCCGTGTAACGACCCAGAATTTTTGATAATTAAAATTTGAATATTTAATTAATTTTAAATATTTATAAGTGAATTTTTAAGTCAAATAAATTTTTATTTGAATTATTGGATTTAATTGGATAATTAAATCGATAATTTAATACGTTAAATTATGGAAATAATTGAAAATTAGGTTAAATATGATTGAAAATGATTTGTAAAATTTTATTTTATCATATTGAAGTTAGAACGATATTTTAGAACTTTTAAAATCGAATTAAAAGTTAATTTGTGAAAATTGAATGTTTTAATATTTAATAATCGACTGTAAAATAGTCAATTTTTGAACAGTCTCAGAATTGAACGAAACCAGTTCCATTGGATCTGTAATAGTTAGTTATTACCGGATTTCAATTTTCGCGTCAATCGGAGTTATCGTTTGATCGTGGCAGCTCGAAACGCATTGAATTATTTTTAATTTAAATTTGGCGAGTGAAAATAGCCATTTTTCAAAAAGTCTCGGATTTCGACGAAACCAGTTTCATCGGATCCGTAATGTGATATTATTGTAAGGTTTCAAATTTCAAGTCAATTGGATTTACGGTTTGTCCGGTACGAATTAAAACGCCTAGAAATCGATTTAAATCGGTTTAATTTAAATTGAGCGTTTATAGCCATAACTCGCACATACTTCCGAATTAGCTTTCGAAACCTATTCCATTGTGTCCGGAACGCGGGATAAACCCTAGGAACGTCAGTTTCGGCGCGTAAATCGGAGTTTGTAAAACCCGGATGAATAGTGATAATTTTTTTTCCTATAAATACACCTAAATTCACAAATTTTATAAGAAAATAAACTAAACCCTAAACCTAACATCATCAGCCGCCACTTGATAATCAATGGCCGAAACAACTCGACCTTCCTCCCTCCTTTTCTTTCAATCCATCAGTAATTAGGCAAAAGTTTCAACTAGGAAAACGAAGAGCATCGAGAGCTCTACAAATCTATACGGAGTAGATGGGTTTTCGTGCATCGGGGAGGCAAGGATTTGGTCGCGTGCGTGGGCCGTTCGGCCTTGAATTGCGTGCAGATAGGGGGACCGAGTTTCATACCCCTTGGGCCGAGCATAGAGGGGGTGGAGGCACACATGTTGATGGTTCCTGATCGGGGTAAAGTTCATCGTGGAGGCGGCGTTTGTAAACCCTAGTTCGTGAGCTTTTGGGTTCGGCGTGCGTTCATGTTACTGTGAAGGAAAGAAGAGATGAAGGGGGGGGGGTGTGCGCACGGGCCTGATGCCTTCAGATTAGATCCTACGGCTAATATTTGACAGAGGTTATAAATATAAATAAAGTTGTAAATATTATGAATATAAATTTGTGTACAAACTTCATAAATGCATAACTTTTTCATACGAGGTCGAAAACGCGCGAAACCAGTTGCGTTGGAATCGTATCGAAGAGCACTACGCGATGGAGTTGGTTTGGAGTCGATCGGAATTAGTGAGAATTTTGGGTAAAATTAAACGTCCGTTTAATTTTATTCGAAATAAATCGCTAAAACGGAAATAAAATCAAGGTGAGAATTTCTCACTCAATCGAATCAGTTTCAATTTTATTTTAAATAGTTAGATTTAAAATATTTGAATGCATGTTTGAATGATGATTGATATCTATTGATTGTTAAAATAGACATTATACGCCGTTAGTAAGCGGGTGTTATTTATTAAAAACATATACCGCGAATATCTCATAAACAGTGAAATTGGTATTATATATAATAGCAATATATATATATTGGCATATGTATATATTGGAGTTATTGATTTCCCGCATTTATTTGTTTAGCGGATGAGACCCTATTACGCCGTTATTAAGCGGATAATATTTAATAAGAACATATACCGCGATAATTTCGTACTGGAGCGAAATTGGTATTGTGCTAATGTTTTTGGATGCAGGAAAACAGGTTGGAGGGATCCAACTGGATTCCTCAACAGTTTTTATTTGATTTCAGATATTTTGATATTTGATGGATTATCATATCGATATATGATATCGTTGTTGTCGTGATTGACTATTTGGTGTGTAGCATCATTAGACCAAATTTTGGAATTTTAAAATGATTTATAAAGTGATTTTTGAAAAGTATACGTTTTATAAAATAATTTTGGAATTGATCTATTTTAAATAAATAAACGTTATAATTTTTAAAGTTATTAAAATTATAATTTTTAAGAAATATAGTTAAAAAAACTGATTTTTGAGAATATGATGCTAATGATTTTATAAAATGATTTAATCGGGATTTTTGAATTTATAATAAAAGTTTAAATATAGGATTTATAAAATTTAATTATTTTATAAATCAAAAGGATGAAATTATAAAGGAGATTAAAGACGTTTTAAAAGAATAATATAAATTGAATTATATTAAGAGATTTATAAATGGATATTTATAAATTGAAATATTGAAATTATAAAACGAGTTTTTATAAGTGTTTGAATGAAGTGAAAATGGATTTCAGAAATGAATGAAATTTATAGAATTATAAATGGTGAAGTTATAAGTGAAATTTATAAATAGTAAGATTTATAAATTTTGTGAAATTATTAAAGAATATATTTGGATAAATAATTGAATCTTATAAGTTATAAGATTTATAATTATGAAGTTCAAAGGAACAATTTTTGTAAAGTAATCGTTTTATAAGCATTTAACTTATAATATGGACTTTTTGTTCATAATTGAGATATAAACTGGAATAGGTTAATGACGGAAATTTATAAAAAGGAAGTTTTTATAAATAAATAGAAATGGAATTTATAAACGTTGTTTTATAAATTCGCAATGACTTATTTTGATAAGTAAATTGTTGTAACCTATTAATGGAGTTATATTCACGTTTTGACTGTGAATAATCCTTTGAAATAAAATGAATAAAAGAATGAAATTTATTAACGTAGTATATTCACATTTTTGAATAGTGAATAATCCTTTAAATTAAAATGAATAAAAGGATGAAATTGTTAATGAAGTATATTCACGTTTTTGAATAGTGAATAACATGTTAAAGAAATTGTTTTGAATGTGATATTTCAAATAGAATTAAAACAATCTAACGATGTTTTAAAATGTGTTGAGATTCGAAACCATGGATTTCAACATTTATTGTTGAAATAGATGTTTTCGAGAAATAAAAGGAAATGGTGGACTATAACACTGTTGTTATAGTAAATGATTTCCGAAAGGAAATGTTTTGTATAGTATTGGGATTTATATATCTATTTTAAATTTCGAATCCCTATACTAGTGATTTTGGGTTGTCGTAACGATGTTTTACGTAACATTCGTTTTGGCCCAAATAAATATGTTTAAGAGAATGATTTCCTTAAAGAATGAAATATATACTTAATTTTGATTTAAGTATATTGAATATTTTCTAAGTGTTGAAAATAAATAAAATCTGTGAATTACTTATGAATAAATAAGTATGGAAATGTTTTTCCAATATAAAGTGAATATTTTGAGAACTTATCTTTTTGAAGATAAATTGAAATGAAGAATTGAAAACGTATATTCATAAATATCTTGGAATATAAATTCACTATGGAATTTATAAAAGAAAGTGGGATTGGTTTAGAAAAATAAATATTGATTTATTTTTGAAGTGTGAAACTATATATCTTGTAAAGATATTTTGGAAAAATAAATAATTTGAGAAATTATTTGGAATCTGGTGATGTTGTGCATATCAATTGATAGTTCAATAGCCGACTATCAATATTTCCCTTTGAATGGGTAATTGATGTGATTTATTTGAATGTGAATGCCACACTTATTTTTGAATAAGCGCTCATTATTCGGGTTAACCGGGAAAGGACCATGGGGTCGTATAACCCATTCCGAATATGTGATACGTCGTTGTAAATTGCATTTGAAGATCGGTGTTGAAGACCGAGTATTTGTGAAAGCGATAGGATGACCTATCGATTGTCTCTGCATTGGGTAGCTCCTGGTATAGAGATCTCCTAAGTGATGAGAAATTCGATCGGGATTGTGAATACCCGGATTGCAAGGGCTTCGTAAGAAGTGCCTTCGGTTTTGTTCGAGCCCGGAACAGACTTGTATGGATTGTGTGTCTGACATTACAAGTTGAGATATAAAGCCGATTTCTTTCAAATATATTTCTGTTGGTGGCGGAGAATTTATTCTTTTAGCTTAACACCCTTCTCTGAGACGTACGAGCTCAGAGGTTATATAGTTGAAGTTATCAGCGATATATTCCCAATTTGGTAATGTGACATGCTGAGTGATGCTGAAATGATCATTGTGTTGATTATTGTGATAGGATCGTTTATTTGATCGTCTATCTTAGTGATCATTGTGTTGATCATTTGTTGACCCAAAGCATGGCTTTTGTATAAAGTATGTTTTTGTGGACGAAACTTCGTCGAGCCTCACATCCCGGAATGGTCAAAACAGGAAAGATGCGGCAAGGTTATGAGGGGTAGCTCCCTTTAGGGTATGTGCATTTCCTTCTGGAAAGGGTGGTATCATGGTATGGAGCCCAGATACTTACTCATGTTGATACACTATATTTATTACTGTGTGGTGTTGTTGGTGACGAGCGCTCGGTTAAAAGGTCCAATGGGACCGGGGGATGCCATATTCGTGTAGTAGTTACCTAGTGATAAAGGTAACCCGGCCTTGTGTTGGCAGAGAGCTGGTTAAGTTCTCGGGGACGTCCAGCCAGAGGCGTTTCCATGTGGCAATGGGAAGTTCCTTGGCCTGACCATTTGTTGGAAATCCAAAGAAACAATACGAAACTTGTACGGTTTTAGTTGTATAACCTGCTATGGAATGTGGCGGTAACCTGCTATTGAACATAGTAGCTATAGTAGGCATAAGTGCGGAATGTCTATGCTGGCTAAGATTTATATCTTTATTTTTGAAATGATTTTCCTATACTATGCACTAATAATAATATCAAATGTTATTTTAAATGCGTATCAAGCATCTTTGACTATCATAAGGAGAAATCTCCTCCGATTCTGCGTTTGCATGTGTGTGTGTGCGGGAGGCCTTATGGTAGTCTCATTTTTAAAAGCATTGCGAATTGACTTTAAAAATATTCCTCTATTTGATTTTAAAGATAAATAAACTGTTTTGAGTTCTCACACCAGTCACATGACTGACTCGGAGTTTATTGTTTTCCTTCCTAAACTCTGGGTGCCCACCAATTTTCACACGGGCAGTCAAGAGTTAGGTTTATCAGGATATTCTGGATATTCTGGATTTGCTGGAGGCAAGCTGGATGGCATGGCTTATTACTAGTTTATATAGTATTTCTTTTTCCGCTGCACTGTTTGTTGTTGTATGATGTTGTACACTCTGATGATATGATGTAATGAAATGAAATGAAATGTAATAACTGATATAGTTCTTTGTTTAAAGATTATTCATTTATTATTATATGTTGTTCCGCTGCGAATTGTGAGATTCTGTTGTTGTTCTGTTGTGTTCTGTTCCGTTCTATTCTCTTTTTCTTCTATTTTAAAATTTTCTATCTTTTCTTTTTCCTTCTATCTTTTTCTCTCTTCTTCTTTCTTTTCTTGTTTTTTTAAAACCCATAACTATTCGGTTTTTCGGCAACGAAAAATCGCAAGCGTTACATTTGGTATGAGAGCATATGGTTAAGCGACAACCATGGTTCTGTTGGGTATTACTCATTAAAGATAGAGTCAGCAGTACTCTAGAATGAGTTTGAGTGTAATAATAGCTATGAGAGCGTATTTGTTAGTGAATATAAAATTGTTTTTGTGATGGTTGGTTTATTGAGTGACATATGAACTTTCGTCAGCGTGGTCCGCAAGACTATGCCGAAGGGGTTTCTAAACACTTGAATAGAACAATTCGGCACAATATTGTTTTAAAAATTGGGTAAATGAAATAATTTTACCTTGAGTATATTTTGTATATAAAGGAATAATTTTTCAGAATTATTAAAGTAGATTGTTGATTGTTTAGATGTTTGAATAATCTAAATAAAGAATAATTGTATAAGTATAATGAATTATAAGAATTGAATTATAATTAATGTGATTTACAATTGTGAAATAAACTTATATAAATAAAAATGAATTTTTAAAGTTAAATGGAATATAACTTAGAAGATGTTGAATAAAGTTGATATTGGTATCGAAGTAAATTATTAAAGTTAAGTGATGGATATGAACTTGAGTTATATAAATGAAATTCAACTTTAGTAATTGAATTGAATTGAATGAATGGATTGAATGTTAATCAATTGAATGTAAATTTAGTTGATATGGAATAATGAATGTAAGTGTTAATTCATTGAAATCTAATGTTATTAGGAGTTAAATAAATTGGAATGGAAATCAATTTAATGTTAAACCAAATGGAACTAAATGTGTTGAACCAAATTTAATGTAAAGTGAATAAATTTGGTTGTATTGAATAAACGTTGGTTGTTATATGATTGTTAGTTGATTGTATATAATTCATTTAGTGTTAATGAAATGGAAAGCTAAAGTAATTGAATTCAAATTAGAAGTAAATAAATTTGAATGGAATTGAATTTGATTTGGAAGTGAACCAACTTGAATATGAATTAGTGAATATAAACTAATTGAGAATGAATGTTAGAAAGATCATCCACTGTATATGAATCAAATGTGATTAAATTGAAAACCCAATTCATTGAATATTAATGAGAATATAAATGAATATTTATTGGTTATGGATGATAGTTGGTTGATGTTTGCAATTGTTGCTTTTGTTTCAGTTGCTATATGATATATATTGATACTATTTGCATATGTGCATGTTCTCATTTTGTTTGTTGAGTGATTAGTAGGTGCGGATCGCGTTTGCTTCGCATTTGGAGCTCGCTTTCGCGCTATATTAGCCGTATTTGCTTGCTAATAAAATATAAGGTACATATCTCGGATTTAATATCGCACTTTTATACTTTTTTCCCTTCGGGATGCCTCATTACTTGATGAGATGTATATTTGTGATATATATACTATCAATTTTTTTTCGAATCGAGCCGCGCAAAGGAGACTATGGCGAATTTTTCCAAAAATTTAAGGCGTTAGAAAATTTTGAGAAAATTTGGAAAATTTTGAAAACTTTAACTTTGATTTTGGAATTGAAAGTTAAACAATAGTAGTTATTTTTGAAAAGATAACTAAGTACGATTTGAAAACTTAGTAAAGTATTATAAGAAGTTTAAATTGTTTTGGGAAAATTAATAAATTCTGTAACTTTTCTTACTTGTTAATTTCGAGGACGAAATTCTTTTAAGTGGGGAAGATTGTAACGACCCAGAATTTTTGATAATTAAAATTTGAATATTTAATTAATTTTAAATATTTATAAGTGAATTTTTAAGTCAAATAAATTTTTATTTGAATTATTGGATTTAATTGGATAATTAAATCGATAATTTAATACGTTAAATTATGGAAATAATTGAAAATTAGGTTAAATATGATTGAAAATGATTTGTAAAATTTTATTTTATCATATTGAAGTTAGAACGATATTTTAGAACTTTTAAAATCGAATTAAAAGTTAATTTGTGAAAATTGAATGTTTTAATATTTAATAATCGACTGTAAAATAGTCAATTTTTGAACAGTCTCAGAATTGAACGAAACCAGTTCCATTGGATCCGTAATAGTTAGTTATTATCGGATTTCAATTTTCGTGTCAATCGGAGTTATCGTTTGATCGTGGCAGCTCGAAACGCATCGAATTATTTTTAATTTAAATTTGGCGAGTGAAAATAGCCATTTTTCAAAAAGTCTCGGATTTCGACGAAACCAGTTTCATCGGATCCGTAATGTGATATTATTGTAAGGTTTCAAATTTCAAGTCAATTGGATTTACGGTTTGTCCGGTACGAATTAAAACGCCTAGAAATCGATTTAAATCGGTTTAATTTAAATTGAGCGTTTATAGCCATAACTCGCACATACTTCCGAATTAGCTTTCGAAACCTGTTCCATTGTATCCGAAACGCGGGATAAATCCTAGGAACGTCAGTTTCGGCGCGTAAATCGGAGTTTTTAAAACCCGAATGAATAGTGATAAAAAATTTTCCTATAAATACACCTAAATTCACAAATTTTACAAGAAAATAAACTAAACCCTAAACCTAACTTCATCAGCCGCCACTTGATAATCAATGGCCGAAACAACTCGACCTTCCTCCCTCTTTTTCTTTCAATCCATCAGTAATTAGGCAAAAGTTTCAACTAGGAAAACGAAGAGCATCGAGAGCTCTACAAATCTATACGGAGTAGATGGGTTTTCGTGCATCGGGGAAGCAAGGATTTGGTCGCGTGCGTGGGCCGTTCGGCCTTGAATTGCGTGCAGATAGGGGGACCGAGTTTCATACCCCTTGGGCCGAGCATAGAGGGGGTGGAGGCACACATGTTGATGGTTCCTGATCGGGGTAAAGTTCATCGTGGAGGCGGCGTTTGTAAACCCTAGTTCGTGAGCTTTTGGGTTCGGCGTGCGTTCATGTTACTGTGAAGGAACGAAGAGATGAAGGGGGGGTGTGCGCACGGGCCTGATGCCTTCAGATTAGATCCTACGGCTAATATTTGACAGAGGTTATAAATATAAATAAAGTTGTAAATATTATGAATATAAATTTGTGTACAAACTTCATAAATGCATAACTTTTTCATACGAGGTCGAAAACGCGCGAAACCAGTTGCGTTGGAATCGTATCGAAGAGCACTACGCGATGGAGTTGGTTTAGAGTCGATCGGAGTTAGTGAGAATTTTGGGTAAAATTAAACGTCCGTTTAATTTTATTCGAAATAAATCGCTAAAACGGAAATAAAATCAAGGTGAGAATTTCTCACTCAATCGAATCAGTTTCGATTTTATTTTAAATAGTTAGATTTAAAATATTTGAATGCATGTTTGAATGATGATTGATATCTATTGATTGTTAAAATAGACATTATACGCCGTTAGTAAGCGGGTGTTATTTATTAAAAACATATACCGCGAATATCTCATAAACAGTGAAATTGGTATTATATATAATAGCAATATATATATATTGGCATATGTATATATTGGAGTTATTGATTTCCCGCATTTATTTGTTTAGCGGATGAGACCCTATTACGCGGTTATTAAGCGGATAATATTTAATAAGAACATATACCGCGATAATTTCGTACTGGAGCGAAATTGGTATTGTGCTAATGTTTTTGGATGCAGGAAAACAGGTTGGAGGGATCCAACTGGATTCCTCAATAGTTTTTATTTGATTTCAGATATTTTGATATTTGATGGATTATCATATCGATATATGATATCGTTGTTGTCGTGATTGACTATTGGGTGTGTAGCATAATTAGACCAAATTTTGGAATTTTAAAATGATTTATAAAGTGATTTTTGAAAAGTATACGTTTTATAAAATAATTTTGGAATTGATCTATTTTAAATAAATAAACGTTATAATTTTTAAAGTTATAAAAATTATAATTTTTAAGAAATATAGTTAAAAAAACTAATTTTTGAGAATATGATGCTAATGATTTTATAAAATGATTTAATCGGGATTTTTGAATTTATTATAAAAGTTTAAATATAGGATTTATAAAATTTAATTATTTTATAAATCAAAAGGATGAAATTATAAAGGAGATTAAAGACGTTTTAAAAGAATAATATAAATTGAATTATATTAAGAGATTTATAAATGGATATTTATAAATTGAAATATTGAAATTATAAAACGAGTTTTTATAAGTGTTTGAATGAAGTGAAAATGGATTTCAGAAATGAATGAAATTTATAGAATTATAAATGGTGAAGTTATAAGTGAAATTTATAAATAGTAAGATTTATAAATTTTGTGAAATTATTAAAGAATATATTTGGATAAATAATTGAATCTTATAAGTTATAAGATTTATAATTATGAAGTTCAAAGGAACAATTTTTGTAAAGTAATCGTTTTATAAGCATTTAACTTATAATATGGACTTTTTGTTCATAATTGAGACATAAACTGGAATAGGTTAATGGCGGAAATTTATAAAAAGGAAGTTTTTATAAATAAATAGAAATGGAATTTATAAACGTTGTTTTATAAATTCGCAATGACTTATTTTGATAAGTAAATTGTTGTAACCTATTAATGGAGTTATATTCACGTTTTGACTGTGAATAATCCTTTGAAATAAAATGAATAAAAGAATGAAATTTATTAACGTAGTATATTCACATTTTTGAATAGTGAATAATCCTTTAAATTAAAATGAATAAAAGGATGAAATTGTTAATGAAGTATATTCACGTTTTTGAATAGTGAATAACATGTTAAAGAAATTGTTTTGAATGTGATATTTCAAATAGAATTAAAACAATCTAACGATGTTTTAAAATGTGTTGAGATTCGAAACCATGGATTTCAACATTTATTGTTGAAATAGACGTTTTCGAGAAATAAAAGGAAATGGTGGACTATAACACTGTTGTTATAGTAAATGATTTCCGAAAGGAAATGTTTTGTATAGTATTGGGATTTATATATCTATTTTAAATTTCGAATCCCTATACTAGTGATTTTGGGTTGTCGTAACGATGTTTTACGTAACATTCGTTTTGGCTCAAATAAATATGTTTAAGAGAATGATTTCCTTAAAGAATGAAATATATACTTAATTTTGATTTAAGTATATTGAATATTTTCTAAGTGTTGAAAATAAATAAAATCTGTGAATTACTTATGAATAAATAAGTATGGAAATGTTTTTCCAATATAAAGTGAATATTTTGAGAACTTATCTTTTTGAAGATAAATTGAAATGAAGAATTGAAAACGTATATTCATAAATATCTTGGAATATAAATTCACTATGGAATTTATAAAAGAAAGTGGGATTGGTTTAGAAAAATAAATATTGATTTATTTTTGAAGTGTGAAACTATATATCTTGTAAAGATATTTTGGAAAAATAAATAATTTGAGAAATTATTTGGAATCTGGTGATGTTGTGCATATCAATTGATAGTTCAATAGCCGACTATCAATATTTCCCTTTGAATGGGTAATTGATGTGATTTATTTGAATGTGAATGCCACACTTATTTTTGAATAAGCGCTCACTATTCGGGTTAACCGGGAAAGGACCATGGGGTCGTATAACCCATTCCGAATATGTGATACGTCGTTGTAAATTGCATTTGAAGATCGGTGTTGAAGACCGAGTATTTGTGAAAGCGATAGGATGACCTATCGATTGTCTCTGCACTGGGTAGCTCCTGGTATAGAGATCTCCTAAGTGATGGGAAATTCGATCGGGATTGTGAATACCCGGATTGCAAGGGCTTCGTAAGAAGTGCCTTCGGTTTTGTTCGAGCCCGGAACAGACTTGTATGGATTGTATGTCTGACATTACAAGTTGAGATATAAAGCCGATTTCTTTCAAATATATTTCTGTTGGTGGCGGAGAATTTATTCTTTTAGCTTAACACCCTTCTCTGAGACGTACGAGCTCAGAGGTTATGTAGTTGAATGTTATCAGCGATATATTCCCAATTTGGTAATGTGACATGCTGAGTGATGCTGAAATGATCATTGTGTTGATTATTTGTGATAGGATCGTTTATTTGATCGTCTATCCTTGTGATCATTGTGTTGATCATTTGTTGACCCAAAGCATGGCTTTTGTATAAAGTATGTTTTTGTGGACGAAACTTCGTCGAGCCTCACATCCCGGAATGGTCAAAACAGGAAAGATGTGGCAAGGTTATGAGGGGTAGCTCCCTTTAGGGTATGTTCATTTCCTTCTGGAAAGGGTGGTATCATGGTATGGAGCCCAGATACTTACTCATGTTGATACACTATATTTATTACTGTGTGGTGTTGTTGGTGACGAGCGCTCGGTTAAAAGGTCCAATGGGACCGGGGGATGCCATATTCGTGTAGTAGTTACCTAGTGATAAAGGTAACCCGGCCTTGTGTTGGCAGAGAGCTGGTTAAGTTCTCGGGGACGTCCAGCCAGAGGCGTTTCCATGTGGCAATGGGAAGTTCCTTAGCCTGACCATTTGTTGGAAATCCAAAGAAACAATACGAAACTTGTACGGTTTTAGTTGTATAACCTGCTATGGAATGTGGCGGTAACCTGCTATTGAACATAGTAGCTATAGTAGGCATAAGTGCGGAATGTCTATGCTGGCTAAGATTTATATCTTTATTTTTGAAATGATTTTCCTATACTATGCACTAATAATAATATCAAATGTTATTTTAAATGCGTATCAAGCATCTTTGACTATCATAAGGAGAAATCTCCTCCGATTCTGCGTTTGCATGTGTGTGTGTGCGGGAGGCCTTATGGTAGTCTCATTTTTAAAAGCATTGCGAATTGACTTTAAAAATATTCCTCTATTTGATTTTAAAGATAAATAAACTGTTTTGAGTTCTCACACCAGTCACATGACTGACTCGGAGTTTATTGTTTTCCTTCCTAAACTCTGGGTGCCCACCAATTTTCACACGGGCAGTCAAGAGTTAGGTTTATCAGGATATTCTGGATATTCTGGATTTGCTGGAGGCAAGCTGGATGGCATGGCTTATTACTAGTTTATATAGTATTTCTTTTTCCGCTGCACTGTTTGTTGTTGTATGATGTTGTACACTCTGATGATATGATGTAATGAAATGAAATGAAATGTAATAACTGATATAGTTCTTTGTTTAAAGATTATTCATTTATTATTATATGTTGTTCCGCTGCAAATTGTGAGATTCTGTTGTTGTTCTGTTCCGTTCTATTCTCTTTTTCTTCTATTTTAAAATTTTCTATCTTTTCTTTTTCCTTCTATCTTTTTCTCTCTTCTTCTTTCTTTTCTTGTTTTTTTAAAACCCATAACTATTCGGTTTTTCGGCAACGAAAAATCGCAAGCGTTACAAGCCGACACCAAAATACACAAACTCTCTCAAGCACTAAAAACCTAAAAATAGCGAAGAGGAAAAAATCCCAATTTTCTTCGACAAAAGCTTCTCTACTTAACTCCACCAACCTCTCCTCTCTCCCAATATGATAAACACTTATCCAAGTTATTCCACATCCCATCTATTACTTGGAAATAGTGGTTTTCAGTTGAATTAGTACGGTGATTTACAGATTTTTTGTCATTGCGGCCCAAATTTGTAGATTCACTACTATGAGCCAGCTTTCTATCGAAGATTAATTTATGATGATGCTCAAAACCAACACTGCCATACGATTTATCAGGGTTTCTCTAAATATCAGTAGTCTATTTATCTTGTTGGAACTACTTAGTTTGAATGTCTTTCGGGTCGTATAGAAAGTTCTCCACATGCTTGCTACCCGCTTCTCTTTTCCAATAATAAGCTAAAAAGCGAAATTGATTTGATCTTTAACTTTGTTACTTGACTTATGAAGTATGATTCTACTATTAATCTCGATAAGTAACCTTCTTTTCTCTTTAGTTAAACTAGCTTTGTTATAAGTTCAATTGTTTTTTCTTTCCATATGTAATATACTACAGTAGTAACCATCATCTGAGCTAAGTCTCTCTTAAGAGATTTTGACCTGAATTTTTTGTTAATATGTTGTATAACTTGTTTGAGATCCATATATCCATTGCTCGTAACACCCAGAGTAGATTGAATGCAATTCCAAATGTAGTTTGCATAACTACGCTAAAAAAGTAAATGATTAACACACTCATTCTCTAGGTTGTATAAGGAACAAAGTGAATTAGCATTATTTCCCCATTTATTAATTCTGCTCCAAGTTGGCAATCTATTGTTAATAGAAACATACAAAATGCCATCTTGGGATTATTCACTTTGTTCCAAATTCAATCATGCCATTCAACATTGGGTCATTTATTTTTGATAACCTTCCAAGTATTTTTAAAAGAGAACTTCTCTTTGCTGCTAGCTATCCTTTCCCAGTAGTTATTGTCAGCAGTAGATTCAAGAGAATTTTACAAATATTACACTTATGTGGGTTTGTTATAGAATGTAAATGTGTCTCCCATTGATTATCTCTGATGATCACGGCCACAACAGCCACATTGATTATCTTTGACGATCATGGCCACAATTGCATTTGCATCACCACAAATTACTGAATTGTCCATCCTACTCTATTAATAAAAGTTCCATTTTGAAGCCAAGGATCATGCCATAAACTAATTTCTTCACCATATTTAAAGTTACTTTCCACCAATGATTTGTCAGTTTCTCCACATTTTAATATTTGTCTCCAAGCATTAGATCGGTTATTCTTTGGCATGACATTCCAAAAATTTCCATTTTGAAGATATTTACATCTCATCCAATTCGTCCACATTGAATCAGCGCTAATAAATCTCCAAAATAATTTTAAATGGCAAGTTGACTAAGATCATTCATGTTTCTAATGCCAATACCACCTTCTTTTTTAGCCTACAAATTTTATCCCAACCAACTTTATGATAGTTTCCCATACATAAAAAGTTAGCACATCTACTTCCTATTATTTAATAGAGGCAGCTGGAATATAATATGTTTGAAGCCAATACAGAGTAACATCATATAAAACTGTTTTGATAAGTTTCATTCTGCCAGCAATTGATAATAACTTACCGAACCAAGTTTCAATTCTATCTTGAATATTTTCAATAAGCATAGTACATTCATTATCTTTAATCTGATTTATAGATAAAGGCAAGCCCAAATATTTTATAGGTAGACTACCTACAGCAATTTTTAAAAGAATCTAAAGCTTCCATTTTATATCAACTATGCTTACTGAAGTATGTTATACTTTCAAATTCATTTATTTGTAACCCTGTATACTTATACAAGCATTCAAAAATGCAACTAGTTGCCTCGGCATTGCCTTTATTAGCCCTGATAAAAAGCATTAGGTCATTTGCATAAATAAAATGTGTAATTGAAGGCTTAACTTTATTTATTGGGGTAATATTACCCTTAAAAACCTTAATTTCAATTAAGATGGAAAAATACTCCATAACCATAGTAAATAGATAAGGTGATAGTGGATCACCTTATCTAATACCTATATTATTTTTGATAAAACTCTCTAATTTGCCTTGATTAAGCATAAAAAAAGTAGGGGTATTAATACATTCAAAGATAAAAGCATAGAACTTAATAGAAAACCCATGCATTTCATGATATGATATATGAAATATATGTTTACATTATCATAAGCTTTTTACAAGTCTATTTTCAGACACACATTATCACCACTCTCGGTATTGAATTTTCTAACCATTTCATGTGCCAATAGGGAGTTTTCATAAATAAGCCAACTTGGCACTAAAGAACTTTGATTTTCTGAAATAAAAAGAGGCAGAAGAACTTTAATTCTATTACTTAATATAGTAGCAATAATTTTTTAAATAAAATTGCAACAAGAGATAGGTCTATAGTCACCAATACAAGTGGGGTTTTTATTTTTAGGTATTAAAATAATGAAGGTATTATTTAAGCTCTTAAGAATTTTGCCTTTTTCCATAAATTCAATAATTACTCCAAAAACCCAGCCCTTAATTTTTTTCCCAGTGAATTTTATAAAATTTGGCATTAAATCCATCGGGACCAGAACTTTTATTATCTCCAACATTAAAAATGACATATTTTATTTCCTCAATAGTGACAGGAGGAAGTAAAATTTCTAAAGCATTCCCGTTCAACATATTTTACATACAATATAAGGAAACTTTTTTCATTATAATCAGTGAAATATAACTTATTGTAAAAATCAATGGCTTCCTTTGCAACTTTATCATAGGCATTAGATAAATTTCCTAAATTGTCAATAACATTGCTTGTATTATTAATATGTTTTCTGCTGCTCATTTTAGCATGAAATTTTTTGTGCAATCATCACCTATGATAAGCCAGTCTACCTTAGCCTTTTGTTTTGAATTGACAGTATTAAAATACAATTCTTTAGACAGACTTTTTTGATTAACAAAAGAAATTTCAATAATATTTAAATCATCAGGATATTTGCCAGGAAGATCTTGTAACATTTTCCCTTCTTTTCTCAACAATTCCTCATTATTTTTGTGCTGAATATTAATCTTATTCCAGTTTTTAATTTTATTTTTAGCATTTTTTATAAACATATTGAACTGGAATTGATTAATACCATTACAGGGAAAATTAAAGCAATTTTCATAAGAGCTTTATAATCATCATCAAAAACCCAACCATTTTTAATCTAAATGGGGAAGATCTTTATTCAAAATCCACACTTTGAAAAAGTTTAATAAGTAAGGATATATGAACACTAGTGTTTTGTTCAAGAGTACTACAAACAAAATTAGGAAAAACATCAAAATTTTTGTTAATCAAAATTCTATCTAATTTACAATGAATACTTTTTTCAATACCAGATTTCTACATAAATTTATTTCCACTTATATTAGGATCAAATAGACCAGTCTCACGTAAAAATTTGTTTAACCCATCTAATTTACTCTGAGGAATTTTATTTCCACCAAATTTTTCAGAAGTATGTAAAACAGTATTAAAATTACCAATAATTAACCAAGGAAAATTATAAATTTGATTCATAGCCTTTAACCTACACCACATACCATTCCTTTCACTTTCGAAATTGCTACTACATATGCTAGTAATTTGTATAGAAAATCCACCAATGTTCCTGAAATTATAATCCATGTATTACATATCTTTGTTAATGTTAATATTTGTCCAAATATTGGAGTCCTAAATTACTAGAATTCTACCTTTACTACCATAATTATATTTACTGACTGATTTCCAATAATAGACAGTTTTAAGCAAAACTTCTATGTATTTTCATCATTCAGTTTATTTTCAATAAGAGCAATAATAGAAGGATTATAAACACTCAACATATATAATATATCAGTTTGTTTAGTAGGGGAACTCATTCTTCTAACATTCCAAGCAAGTATAGAAGTTATAATATATAATAAAAAATGGATTTTAGATTGTACCTGACACATTAGTACCCTTAATTCTCCTTTTGTTTTTTGCACTTTTAGCTTTAAGTCTAGCAGTCATTTCATCCCATTCTAGATTAACTGAAATGTACTTCTATCTAAATGTTTTTTTCTCCTTTTTACCTTTTTCTTACCTGCTTTTTTTATCCTTGGAATATGCTGTTCAGAAAAATAGAATTGGTCTGCTATGTTAGCCATTTTTTATTCATCGCTTGCAATATTCTAAGATTCTGGAACTTAAATCAGTGAGATATCAAACTGACTAGAAATGCGAGGCAAGGCTGAGCCGATGCATTCCCTGTCCTTAGCTTCTACAACATGCTCTAGTGAAGGATCATTTTCCATGATCATGTCTGACCTTTGAGGATTGCACTGCTGAAGGATCTTATTTGTAATTGTACCGTTATTATCTGTAATTAAATATGAATCTGAAACAAGAGGGGTTTCAGATTCAAAGACCATTATATTATATTGCCCCACCTATAAAGTACTGTGAATGTTTTCTTTTGAGTTGTTTTCTTTACATGAATTTGAAAGATGAACTTCCTCAGCAAGGATCTGGTCTCCTTGATCAGTGAGCTTCATCGGATTCTTTTCTAGATTGGAAATGATGTTTTGTTGGTTGATTCGATCACTTTCTCCAAACGGGTTTAAATGATTTTGTGACTCATTATTACTTTTTGAATCTTTATACTGCTTACCATAATTACTTTCTTGATTGTTATGAGTATAACCATGGGCTTCTTGATTGCTTGTTTGGGGCATCCATGCTTGTTTCAGATTGCACCGATCTCTAATGTGTCCAAAATATTTTCATACATTGCACATCAGTGGAACCCGTTCATATTCTACCTTTTGTATAATGTTTTCACTGTTGTATAACATCAAATTAATCTCTTCAGGAAGTTCATATTTGCAGACACTTCAACAAGAAGGCGAGCATAATTCAATCTTTTCTTCATAGTTGTGGCTGCATCCATTTTAATGGTTTTCCCAATGATACTAGTCATAACACTAAATGCATCATGATCCAATAACTTCAGATTCACACTAGGTAACTTTACCCAAATCAACATCGTTGTTAATACATCTCTATCCATTTTCAAAGATTCAAACCATTTCCTCATTATGATGTGTTTGCCATTGTCAAAAAAAGGGACCATCTTAAGAACCGAGTTGCAATCTTGAGTTTCTTTGAAATTCACGGGGAAGAAACCGTTTTATCATGTATATATTCCAAATTCACCTACTAGTTTCTAAACTCGTTGAATGTAAGATTTGAAATACAAGTAGTATGCTTTGGTACCAACAACATATACAAGAACTGAATTACTCCAACATTCAGATGTTCTCTTACAGACTACTTCTTCGACCATGCCATACTTCTTATTATTGATCTTGATTGATGCTATACTCTCAATATTACACTCATCCTCCATTGGTTCTTCAGGCTGCTCTACTACTATATCTTCCTATGTTTTATTGCCTTACACCTTGTTCAGTGGAAGGCTGCTAGCTTCCTTGACTGCAACGACGGATTTCCCTTATTTGGCTGTGGAATGGTTATTTTCTAACCTTTTACCATTTATATTGCCTTTGTTGAGAGCCGGTGGCAACTCCTAACCTTTCTTGATCTCTCTCCTCTTTAGCAGCCTAGATTGGACCGATTAGAATCCATCACCATCAACAACGACCTCATCCAATTGCTTTTTGATGTGAGATACCTCAGGTGATCTAACTTGAGAACTTGATTTGGAGAATTTAGAGAGATTTTTGTGAGGATTTTGGTTTCCCCCATGGTTGAGTGGAAACCCTAAATATTGATTTTTAGGTGTATAGTTAATTGCGCCGGCTAATAATAATTATTATTGAACCAAGGTCTTTGTATTTGAACTATAGAGTTTGTAACACCTCGAAAATTTTAATAACAACAAATTAAAATACTAATAAAGGTAAAATGTAATTTCATATAAAAGAACAAAATAGTAAATTTCTATAAAGAAGGTATGTATAAAAATTCCTTCATTCATAGGAACATAGATTTTGTCCTTTTATGTGAAATTATATTTTTACCCTTATTAATATTTAATTTGTTATTATTAAAATTTTCTAGGAGTTTTACAAACTCTGTAGTCCAAACACAAATTCCTTGGTTCAATAATAATGTTATATTAACCGAACTACTTTGACCAGAGACTTTGATTTTGTGTTGACTTTAACTGACCACGATACTAACCTAATAAAACTAAGGAGACGAATCCTTTCTTGAATGGTGTTTCACTTCCAATGCTTTCACTCGATCTAATTAGAGTCGTTCATACCACGATTACAATTTAACTATAATCAAAGTAGAGCTTCCGTATTGAAGATCAATGGCATTCTCAAGTCAAGAGAATCGTGTAATTTTGCTATATCAGTACTTTATGTTTGACTTTAGTTTTAATAACCAACTGGAAAACTATCGAGTGAGTCATTCCATAGTTATCCAATAACTATAGTACGTAACCCTTTATTGCCTAAAACAGTCATGCGTAATACATTGCCTAACATTTGAAGAGCGTTACATACTCTATTTTCAACGGATGCATCGTATCCAGTCTCGATACATCTTGACTATGAATATTTGAAATGATATGTTTAATTTTATTGTGACAAATTGCTCGTAGTTACAACACTTTGTAATTATTATTGCAAAACATATCATTTATGGATTTTCTATTAAATACACTTTTAATTAAATTAATTATTAATATAACAAATTATATCAAGTATATAATATTATGAAAATACCTTTTATTTCGAACAAGATTGGTTATCGAGTTAGATATATGTAATAAATTACATAATTTCCCCTAGGGCATACCCTAACTCTATCGGAGTTTCTCTTTAATGTCGAGAAAATTAATTGTTAACTGTGGACTTTTTTCTCGGTTTTCAGTAAGCCATAAAGAGTATGGACTTTACATATGGCATGAGGTTTGAATTCGAAAAGATTTCAAGTACATTGTCAAAATATGATTTTGATAGTTATAGCCGAAGGGATATGATCCATCGATCATAGGTATGTTTTCAAAAGGAAGACTAATGCAGTTAAAGTATAGTAAGTGGCACTGTGAGAATATTATCATAAATTTCAATTGTTTATATCTAATCATTCAACATCTTAAGTTATTTCAGATTTGAAATTGCAAAAATATTGCCCACTATAACTTTGAATTTATGCATATCTTGTTGAAATAAAAATCTCAAATAATGATTTAGAGTAGACCATTTACACATGATAAACAAAATATCATGATGTCAGTGGTAGAAATAAGGATCATGAAAGAACCTACAGCTCACTAGAAGTTGAGAAACATACTCCGAAAAGTTTCACATGATAAAGGTAGTTTATTAGCATTTGAGAGAGTTGATTAAAAGAGTAAATAATTAAGACAATATAGCATACCCTTCATCGAGGGGCTAGCTCGATCATATTGAGAAAATTGAATGAATGGATGGGACTGAGATTCCATAATCAGCCTCAAGTGCTAGCAGGAGATTGAAAGAGTTATGGGTATACCCTAGAGGCAATTATGTAATTTGTTTCATATTTATAACTCTATAACCAATCTTGTTTGCAATCAAGGTATATAATTTCTATTATATAGATTGTTATATAGTGATAAAATTAATTTAAAGCATATAAATAGAATATCCTTAAATAATATTTTATGTGGTAATATTTTAAATAGTTGTAATCATAAGAAAGTTATCACAACATATAATAACATATTATCTTAAATATTTATGTTTAAGATATTTCTAGAAAGGATATCGGTACATTTGTTGAGACTGGAGTGTAAAACGCTCTCCATATGTTGGACAATGTATTACTCATGGTTGTTATAGACCTACGGGGTTATGTACTTATATTTATTGAATAACTATGAAGTGGCTCTTCCTAGAGTTTCTTACTATTAATAATAATAAAGTCAAAAAGGAAATCTCAGGATAGCGATTTGACATGGTTACTTTAACTTGGGAACATCATGGAACTTCAATGTGAATGCTGCACTTTGACTATAGTTTAATCATGGTGTAACGATCCACTAAGTGATTATAGTTGGGTCTGAGTTGACGCTTTGTAAGTGAAGCATGTTCAATAGAGAATTCACCTCCTTAGTTGTACGAGGTCAGTATCACAGTCAATTATAGTCAACTCGAAGTCGGAATATCTGGCCAGAATAATATGGTTAATGATAGGTGTTATTGTTGAACCAAGGGCTTTGTTTATGGATTAACTAATTTGAATAAGAATGATATTTCAATTTTCACCAAATTCAAATTCTATAAATCATAAAGTGATATAATTGACAAAGAAAATGTGTGTAAATAATCACTACTTAAAGGTATCGTTTAAGAAATTATAAACATGATTTTACTACAAAAGTCTAAAATGGTAAATTCAGCCAAACTCTCGTATCACTAGCTAAGGTGATATGTGAACGTTAATATTTGAATTATTCAATATTAATTGCTGACTAAATATAAATCTTTGAGTCATACAACCGTATTTGTGAATTATTCAAAAAACCAAACAATTTAACTAATTTATAAAATATTCTGAATAATTAATATTTAAGAAATATTAATTATTATTTAGTTTATTTGATGTTTAGGAATTGTTTGCAATTATTTGAATGTGATAGATTTAGGGTTCTATGCCCTAAGGACAATTATTTAAGTTGTTACATATATCTATCTCAATAAACAATCATATTCAAAATAAAAGGTGCTTTCTTTCTATTATATACTCGATAATGTTATACTAATTATCTATTAGAAGTATATTTATTATATAAAATACATAAATGGTAGGTTTTGTGATAGTAGTTAATCATGAGTGATTTATCACAATAAAATAAACATACTGTTTTAAATATTCCTAGACAAGATGTATCGAGACTGGATTTCAATACATTCGTTAAGACTGCAGATTTGAGGAGAAATCTTAAATCAATGTGTTTCTCTTGGTTCATCTAAAAGGCGAACTCCTGTTTTATTTGTATATTATATAATTATGATTATATGTTTTTATTATTCACTTGTTCCATTCATTAATTTGTATATATTTGGACAATGATTTGAATATTTTATTCCCCGGAATCAACTTTATCTTCATCATGTTAATATGATTAAATTCATCTTGTTTACATTCTCTATTATTCACATGTCATTAATGATAATATTATGGATCTATCCATACTTTGTTTAGTCGTTCACTTTATGTATTTAATTAGATCTATTTTTCAATGTCACAAATTATACATCTTTGTGTTGTCCAATTATTTCGTATAGAAACTCCTTTTTGAATAACATTTTGAGTTGTTTACATAAAGTTTGGTTTCATATTGCAAAATTGAGAATTGAAGATTCTCTCTTAAGTCATTTTGAAACAATTTTGTTTGTTGTTTACATAAAATTTTAGGTGGACTTGAAATTCATAAGTTGATTAAAAAAAGGTTAGCAGTTCGATTGATATCTAATGTTAAGTTATCTAATATAATTTTTATTGCTTGTTACATATAATCCAAACTTGAATAAAATATACATGTTATTTATTTGATATAGTTCTGGAACATGAGTATAAGTTTTGGATCGTTATTGATTTGTATATACAAAATTTCATCATTTTACACTTTCTGTTAAAATTAATCATTACAAGTGAACATTTTTGCAAAATGTCACGTATCCCTTTTAACCCCTTCATTAAGGTAGGCTTTTATTTTAATAACCATAATTTTCAAATATATATACATATATAATTGCATGTCCCTTTGACTTAAAGCTAATAAAATAGATTGTTATATGTAACCATTAATTTAGTTTCAAAATCTTATCAACTTAGATATTGTTTTAAGTTTTGATTTCACAGTGTGTGAACTGTTTAATCTTAATTTTAATACACACATACACAAATACACACACACACACACACATAGATATATATATATATATATGTGTGTGTGTGTGTGTGTGTCTATGTAAGATTTACACAAATATATATTTAGTTAATCAAAATAATGAACAACAAAGCATGTTTGAATTTAGTAATAAATGTTATTAATATGTTAATTAATATATTTAAAGCGAGCGAGAAATGAAAGATTTCTCACTCTACATTTGTAGACGATTTTCTCTTAATTAATTATTCATGTTGAGAGAGAGAGAGAAACAAATGGTTCCTTTCTCTAGACTTTTACATGTTTATATATATGTAACGACCCGCCTTTCTGACCCTTAGGAACGACACTTAAAACATCCTCAGTGTTCCTGTGCTGTTGCCCAAGCATTAGAAATATGAATCGTCATGGGGTGAAAAAAAAGAAAAGAATAAAAACCTCACAATGAAACTGCTAAACAAACATAACAGAAATAGTACATCAGGTTACTCGTTAACAGGGAGTTATCGGAGTTATCAGAGTTACACAAAAGTACAACAAATTAGCCTAGGCAGTTATAGCGTCCCACCTTTACAAATGCTAAAACAAAATACACTTACACAAACTACATAGTACAGTGGAAAAAGGAGATGAACACCCTCCTGCTAGGATGCCATTTTCAATGGGCCCAACAAAGACCTGCTATTCTCGAACTACTCAAATAAAATGAGTACTCGAGAGTTCATGGAAACAAACAACTCGGGTTAAACGATTTGTTTGGTATGGGTAAAACTTTAAAAGAAGGTATGTAATTAAACACAAACATATGAAACCACACCGGTGAACACAAAACGGGTTTTCCCTCACATGAATCAATATCCAAACATGAAGAATGGATAAATAATTAAACATCGCGAACAGTGGTTGACTCTTCCTGATTAAATTAAGGAAGCAAATTCAAAGGTTCGAATCAAATAAGGAAAGGAAAATCTCCAAAAATGACAAGGAAGGTGCACCACCCTTGAAGTATATCTCTTGTAATATACTTTTGAGAAGCTCATATATTCCGTGTCTCTTCTCGGACAATACCAAGTCGTACCCTGCCAAACCATACCGAGTATCTGAATATTTCACATCTAATAGCACTACCAAATCTAATCTGGATGCGATGTGAAAGTACCCTAATGGGAGCAAACCCAAATAATTTGGCTTCCTCTCGCGCTTTGGATTTAGTCATTTACGACAAAGGATATCAATGCTCGACGGAGCAACATATCATCTTAAAATGACGATAATAAAGAAGCTGAAGTAACCAATAGCTGAGAAACCAACTATCGAGGATAATACAATGATCGTATATGAAAATTAAGTCTTGTATACTTATTACCACTCATCGAATTCAAACTTGAACTATTTCTTGGTTAACAATAATACCGGACAAGTCAAGGTAGTGTTACCACGAAGTCACGTCTTACGATTATTCTTAACTTTCGAAATAGCGACAAATCTACTTCTTTGATGTTTAGCGCTAATTGTACAAATAAATCGTTTCCATATGAGTGAATCGCTTTACGGAAATTAATTCATTTCCATAAATATTTCAAACTTTTTTCTTTTGAAAACCCGAATTCGTGCTTGGGCTTTACATTACAAGTATTAGCTTCAAGACACTTTAAAAGAGTTTACTAACTTTAAAACATCATTATAAAAGGATTAATAACTTTCAACATCCTAATTTAATTGGATACTTCGCTTTAACTATCATAAACGAGAATAAATAATTATCTTTGAACTTCGTTAATCAATTTAGATAAGTGACTTCAAAATACCCTTTAAATAAAAAGATTAATCACCATTCAATTAACCGAATTAATTAAATTAGTTTATTAAATCTAATCTCATTAATTACATTAATTAATTAAATTTTGGCATCATTAATTAAGTTAATTAATAATACAAGAATATCATTAATTGAATTAATTAATTTAAAAACATCATTAAAGGAAATAATAATTAAATTTAAATTAATTAATCAAATTTATAAATCATTAATTAAAAGGAGTTAATTTATTTTAATCACCATTAATTAAAATGATTAATTAATTTTAATCCATCATTATTAAATAATTAATTAACCTATCATCATTAGACAAAATGTTTAATTAATTTTAAGTATTAGTAACAAAGCAATTAATTAAATTTAAATAATCATTAATAAGTTAATTAATTAATTAATTTTAAACTCATCACTAACAAGTTAATTGATTAACCTTAATCCTTAATAATTAATTAGTTAATTGATTATATTAAAAAATATTTATTAAAATAATTAATTAAATTTAAGATCGTCCTTATTTAATAACTTTATTAACTTGTAAAACCAAACCCAAGCTCGAGAAGTAAATCGAAAAATTTCGATAAGGATATGTTTGCCGAAAGTGCCAATATAGCGATAGTTGCTATAAGGATACTTCGACAACTAATTTATGTCATTTAACTTTCATCCATACATCATATAACAAAAGCAAAACAATAATACAAAGTGCTATACTATTCTACAGCATATAGAGAACAACCATTAACAATATAACTAACTTTTACTACTAACATTCAAAACTTACTTACTAACTTGGTTGCTAAACTAACAAGGTGACAACTTTTCAAGCTATAACCCAATCCAACATACATCACATGGTAATACAAACACAACAAGCCACTAACAACAAATATCTGAATAATATTTAAGTTTAAAAAGTTAAGATATTGAAAGGTGAGATTTTTTTACTCATAATAGCTTACTAACTTCAACCGAAATTGTTCTAGAACTTCAAAAACCTTTAGATATTTGCAAAAACATTGGGAAAATGAAGTATTTAAGCCAATACATCAAGATGGGTCGACCGTAACATGTCTAGTCTCAGCCATAAAGAAATTTTGGTGAGGTGGGCTTGTTTTTTAGAATAAAGCGTGGAAAAGTAGATGGAAGAGTTTAAACAAATTTTATACAAGATTTAAAAGGAAAGTTAACATTTTTGAACTTGAGAAAAGTTTCGAAAGCCAAGAAAACTTAAAGAAAACTTGCAAGAAAAATGAGAAAAAGTATTTGTAATTTTGCTTATATACAAATTGATAAATTAAATTACCAATTTACCCTTAAAGTACATAACCTCCTTTAATTTTTGTTGCCACCTCATCAAGCTTGTTTCCCCCTTACCAACATGCATTAATTCAAGTTGCCAAGATATCAAATCATGTCTCTCTTGATGTGACTATTTTCTATTTGATTTTTTGTTTAGTTGCCAAATTGCCACATCATCATTATCTTAAGTTAACTAACTTAATTAAACCTAATTATACTATATTAACCCATACTATATAACTAGTCTATGTGCGCGTATATATAAAAAGTGTATAGCATTTCAAATAACTTTTATACAATGAAACATCGAAAATTCAGAAAACAGTTTCCTGTCACATTTTCTATTTTTCTTTTAACTATTTAGTTTTGTAAACAAAATTTAAATATTATTTTTATATCATTAATTAATATTTAAATTATTTTTATTCTATAATTAAAATCCATTATTTAAATTTTTAAAAATTATATAAATATTCAAATACAAAGCGATTAATTTATGGGTCGTTACACTCTTCCCCCCAGGAGAATTTCGTCCTCGAAATTAATACACAAAAGACAATCCAAAATATATATATTATACCAAGAAATTCATATAAAAATGCAAAGCAACTATACCATAAACGAACATGCATAATGCATTCAAACAACAAACAGCTAACCTGACATTACATCAGGGTTGTTTTCTCTAATATGATCCTCGGTCTCTCAAATACAATCGCGATGGTCATCACTTCACTGAACCTTTACAAGCTTAACCACCTTGTTCCTCAGTTTCCTTTCATCTCGGTCTACGATATGAACTGGGTGCTAGACATAGTTAAATTTGGTTCTATTTCTAAGTCTTTTTGGACAAATGTATAAACAATCAAAGATGGATCATGAACAAGCTTTCTCTAATGAGATACATGAAAGACATTATGAACTTCTAACAATATTTCAGGCAATTCAACCCTATAGGCCAATGATCCAATTCTCTCAAGGATTCTAAATTGTCCAATGAATCTGGGTGCTAGCTTTCCCGCCCTTTTGAATCTTACAACTCCTTTCATCGAAGTAACTTTCACAAACACCAAATCCCCGACCGCAAACTCAAAGTCTCTTCTCCATTAATCGACATAACTAATCTATCGATCCTGGGCTTCTTTCATCTTTTCCTTGATCATAGCCACTTTATCTGATGCTTCTCGAATCATCTCTGGTCTGAGAACTAAACGGCTTCCAATCTCAACCCAACATGATGGTGATTTACATGGCCGCCTATACAAAGCTTCATATGGCACCATGCCAATGCTATAGGAGAACTCTACAAAGTAGGCCCGTCAACGGATTCTTTCGGATGCGGATAGTGCCATATCCACATCCGCATCCGAAATCATTTTCGAATATCGGATATCCACATCTGCGGATACGGACAGATATTGGATAATTTATATTATCCGCTATCAACCAATAAATCTTGAATTATAAAATGAAAATATTAGTTTAACATAAATATTTTTCAATTCCTTTGATTACAAAACTGCTAAAAATTAACAAATATGACGATAATAAATAGTTTGGAATAGTTGGTAAGCATTAGATGCATATATAATAAATTGCTAAATTAATAAAAAAATAAATGAGTATCTTTCAATACACTAAAATACACATAATTTGAATTATAATATTGACAAAAATTGAATGGATAATTTTCGAATATGGATACCATGGTATCCGCATCTGTATCCATTTTTTTGGATATTGGATATGGATGCGGACGGATTTAGAATTTTTTGAGTATCCATTGACAACCCTACTACTAAGTGAAGGTGATCTTTCCATGATCCCCCAAAATCCAAAATACATGCTCTCAAAAGATCCTCCAAAATTTGGTTCACCCTTTCGATTTGTCCTTCTGTCTAAGGGTGACAGGCTGTGCTTAAATTTAGCTCTGTCCCTAATTTGGCTTGTAATGCTTCCTAAAAATGACTAGTGAAGATGAGATTTCAATCACTGACTATAATTATTGGGATTCTATGCATTCGAACGACCTCTCTCAAATAAATTCGTACCAAAGAAGCTGCAGTTCTAGTTGACTTCATCGGAATAAAGTAGGCGCTCTTTGTTAACAATCTACAATTATCTAAATGCTTTCATTACCCCTTCTTGTTTTGGGCAACCCATCGATAAAGTCCATGGATACTTGCTCCCACTTCCAATTCAGTATCTCCAATGGTTGGAGCATCGCAACAGTCTTCCGCTGGTCACTCTTGACCTGTTGACAATTTGCACATCTGCTCACGAGGATCGAAATTTCTCTCTTCATTCCTTTCCACCAAAAGGTCTTCTTCATATTCTGAAACATTTTAGTTACTCTTGAGTGGATAGATAACCTTGACCGATGGCACTCTCTTAGCACATCTGTCTAATTCCATTAACAACTGGCATGCCTCGAGAGTCTATCTGGAAACTAGAGATAGTTCCATCTTCAATATCCTTCCTAATCCAAGCTAGAACAAGGTCTTCTTCTTGGAAATATGCAAATCTCTCCACTAGTGCTGACTTAACTTCCAAATTTGCAATCGTCGCCACATTCCTACTCAACGCATTAACAACGGCGTTTGCTTTTCCTAGGGTGTAAAGAATCTCTAGGTCATAGGATGTGAGAAACACCAGCCATCTTTGCTACCTCAAGTTCAAATCCCTTTGGGTAAAAAGATACTTTAATGACTTATGATCCATATATAAATCAAACTTTGTACCCAATAGATAGTGCCTCCATACCTTCAATGCGAAGACTACCGCCAAAAGCTCCAAATTGTGCGTAGCATAAATTTTCTCATGAGGTTTCAACTGTCGACTTGCATACGCTATTACTTTACCATCCTGCATCAAAAATGCTCCCAGTCTGGTCCTACAACCATTCGTGTAAATTGTTAATCCTTCATTCCCATCTGGAATAGTCAAGATAGGAGCGCTTATCAATTTCTTTTAACTCAATGAATGCTTGATCGCACTTGTGTGTCCAAATAAACTTAGCATCCTTCTTCATTAGCTTTATTAGATAAGAAGCAATCTTTGAGAAATATTTAATAAATCTTCTATAGAAACCTGCCAATCCTAAGAAACTTCTGACCTCAATCGCACTATCGGGTTTCTTCCAATCTTGAAACGCGACTACTTTAGTTGGGTCCACTGATATGCCTTCTCCCGAAACTACGTGCCCTATAAATCTAACGTTGGATTTTCAGAAATGGCACTTAGAAAACTTTGCTTTTAAAACAGACTTCTTAAAGTACTTAAAACAATTTGAAGATGGTAAATATGCTCTCCCTTCATTTTAGAATAAACAAGGATGTCATCAATGAAGACTAGAATAAACTTGTTAAGAAAATCCCGAAACACTCTATCATCAAGTCAACGTAATAAGCAGGTGCATTAGTCAAACCGAACGGCATGACTAACCACTCGTTAAAACGTACAGGGGGTACGAAAAGTTGTTAAGGGTACACTCTCTTCTGATTGGTGAAAACCAGTGGCAAGATCCAACCGAGAAAATATCCGAGCTCTGTGGAGCTGGTCAAACATGTCATCAATCCTAGGTAAAGGATACTTATTCTTGATAGTCCGCTTATTTAATTCTCTATAATCCACACACAATCTAAGAGAACCATCGGCCTTGGTAATGAACACTACTGGCGACCCCCAACTTGATGTGCCAAGTCTGATTAAACCTTTCTGTAATAAATCAAACATCTACTTCTCCAATTCTCTTCTTTCCTTTAGAGCCAACCTTCAAGGAGGTTGTACATTAGGTCTGGTTCCTAGAATCAAATCAATGCAGAACTCTTCTACGCGATGAGGAGGTAAACCTTGCACTTCTTCAAAAATATCCTTGAAGTCCCAAACGATTGGTATTTTTCTTATCTCATCTTTGGGTACTTCAAGCGAATAAAGAAAACTCCTCATCAACTTATTAGGCTCCCTACAATAAATATCATACCAACATTTTCAGTATCACTAATTTTGAGAATTCTTTGATTAAATTTTATGACTGCCCTAAATTTACACAACCAATCCATACTTAATACTACCCCAAACCCCGTGAACCCAAGAACAAATAAGTTAGAAAAGAAAGGCCGATCTCAAAAAGAAATAGATACATTCCAACATAAGATGTCAAGATTGGTCAGACCCTAAATTGGATTCAACACACAAATAAAATTACTTAAAAGAATGGGTTTGAGGTTAAACTTATGTAAAGATCTTGTAAAATGAAACTATGGGATGCCCCAGTATCAAATAACACTCTAATAGGAATATCAGAAATGGATAGTATACCTTGCAACACCTGCTTTCCTTTCGGGTCAATAGAAGTAGATGGTATTTTCTTAATAGCAGAACTTGTCCCTGAGATCCCTTCTTTGGAAAAGGGCACTGATTCTTCATATGTCCATATTTGTTGCAATTGTAGCAGAGTGGTCCACTAGCCCAGTTCGGGCACTTGTTTGCAAAGTGGCCCATTTGGTTGCACTTATAACAAAGGATCTTAGTTAAGTCTAACTACTTGTTCTGAGTAAAATCTCCACCTCCAGGCTTCTTCCCTAATCACTTCTTCTTCCCCTTACGCTTGAAAAAGGGCTTACTAGCAACTGGTATCACTGATAAAGGTTGGGAATTAACTACTGGCACTATTCCTTTTTGAACGCCTTGCTCAATATCAAGAGTTTCAAATCTCAAAGCATACTGATCAGATTGGTAAAGATATCATTGAGATGACTGGTCATTTCTCAATGAAATTCTGGTCGCATTCCTTTCATGAACATTTCATTCTTTTTAAGTGGCGTATCGATTAATCCTGGTCCAAAGCGGGATAAGCATTGAACCTATGCTCATATTGCGCCACTGTCTTCTCACCCTGTTTCAAATCCAATAAACTTCTGAACAATTGAGTTCTTTATGTCTTTGGGATAAACGAGCTTTAAAAATTTCCATAAACTATGCCCAAGATAAATATTCTTCTAGTGTATTTATGGTGAATGAATCCCACCAATCCATTGTTGCTTTCTAAAGTTAACACGATGCCAACAATCTCTTTCTAGCATCTCCCAACCGAAGATCCCCGAATATCCTCTCAAAAGAGTGGAGCCATGTCTGAACTCCTAAAATATCTTCAGTTCTGTAGAAAGGCTTACCACCTAAAGCAGTGTAATTCTTGCACAAGGTCGCAAAGTTCTGAGGCATCTGAATTTGCATCACTGCTTCTGCTACCGGCTCCACAACTGGCTCATTTCTAGGAGCCCTTCCATTTATAGCCGTGTTGGTTCTGGATCCCCTCCCTCTTCTTCATCTTGTACTCATTTTAAATAACCTGGATAAGTGACAGGTATCATTAGAATACAAAGATAGGATCAATGATGGAAAAAAAGGAAATTGCAATAAAGGATCTAAAACCAGACTTTAGGGAAGAAATTAAAGGAAATGCTCTCTCAAGATTAACTCATTCTAGGGCTCTACTCACCCTATCTCTAATGAGTTGTACCCTAATCAGTCTAAGGTGTTGGCTCAACCGAAGATCTGATACCAACTGTTACAACCTACCTTTTTGACCTCTAGGAACAACACTTAACACATCCATAGTGTTCTTGTGCTGTTGCCCAAGCATCGAAAGATGAATCGTCATGGGGTGAAAAAAAGAACAGAAAAAACCTCAAAACGAAACTGCTAAATAAACATAACATAAATATTACATTAGGACATTACTGTTTAATAGGAAGTTATCAGAGTTACACAAAAGTACTATAAATCAGCCCAGCATTTATACGTCCCACCTTTATAAATGTTGAAACAAAATACACTTACATAAACTTCATAGTACAACAGAATAAGAAGATGAAAAGCCTCTTACTAGGATGCCGTCTTCTAAGAGCCCAGCAAAGACCTACTACTCTAGGACCATTCAAATAAAATGAGTGCACGAGAGTTCATGGAAACAAACAGCTCGGGTGAGACGATTTGTTTGGTGTAACGACCCGCAAATCCGTACCCCTTGAGTCAACACTATTCTACAACAATCAACTCAAGTTGTACAGAAATACGAACCATTTGGGTTAAAGAAGAAGAGGTAGAAGAAGAAAATAGAAAACAACAACAGAATCTAACCATCGCAGCAGAATAAAATATAATAGATAATAAATAATCTTTACTCAAAAGTCAAACATCTCTGTTTATATATTACATCATCAGATTACATCAATCACAGTTCAACAACAACAACATACAAATGGATACACAACAACTCAATACAGCGGAATATATATATATATAAACAAGTATAGGAGTACGTATCGTCATCCTGCTCGTCTCCTGAGCTCTACAGCATTATATCCTGTATCCTATAATACTCGGTCTGACCCGAGCATTACAGTCAAATAACACCCGAGTCAGTCTGGAATACCAGCGTGAGAAAATCACACCCAAATAAACATGTCGGGTTTTTATATTCGAAGTTATTTATTAGTATTTAGCATCACCTCCATTCCTTTTTCAATTCATTCTTAATTTATTCACTTTTCTATAATTATCTCGCTTACAAATTACTTCCTTTATTTTCTTTCAAAAATCCAATTTATCTATTTTTGGTAATTCATTATACTCAAATATATCCAATCAAACCATAAAATTCAATATTCTGATATAACTCATCATAGAATATCAAATAATCACAACAGAGAATATTAAATAATTTAAATAAATGTTGAGGGGTCCAGTTGGATCCCTCCAACCTGTTTTCCCTGCATCCACAGACGTTAGCACAATATAAAATACCAATTCCACAATATACCATACTATAGCACATCAATCAATTTAACCATTCAAACAATTATTTAAATTTAATAATTTAAATTTAAATTTAACTGAGTGAGATTAACTCACCTTGATTCTTGTTTTGCAATCCGACCCAACCCGACTTGCTTCTACCCGATTTTGACCTTGAATAGACATTTTTACAATTTATGAATTTTCGAACCAATTAAACAATCAATCACTATAAATATTCATTTTAAACTTAAATCTATTGGGTAAATAAAATTTCAATTCTTATTTTATTGTTTAATCCCTGATAAACAACTTTAAAGGAATAGTTTCAAACTTACTTATCATTAGATTAAAATGTTCAAAATAATTTTATTAACTAATGATTTAATCCAACTAAAAATTTGATAATATATTTTTAGTGACTAATTCATTAAATGAGTTAATTAACAAACCAATTACCCTAAATACGTTTTCTAGATATTTTTATATTTATAAATTACTTTTCTGTAAATCAAAATAGTAATTATGTTTACTGTACGACAAATGTACCAATTCATCATTTAATTTGGAAAATAGGAAAAATGTTGCCTTTATCAGTCTATATATAAATTTAGATACGTGCGTGTATATATATATATATATTTATACTTATTATTATTATTCCTGTATTTACACATACGCATATGTTATTAAATTTTAAATTGAAAAACAAAAACTACATCCTACCTCACTGCCCCCAAACCTCCACCTAAGACACCCCTTTCGCCTCGAAAACTGCACCACACCTTCTGCCCAAACTTGCGACCACAACCACTCGTGAACGAGTGCCACCACCTCCACGAAACTCCGACCATCCCCAGATGTTCGAACTTCCCTCTACCTGCCCCGAGAACAACACCGAACACGCCCCATACCCCGAAGCTCTAAACGAGCTCGAATCCATCGACGGCCACTAGTGCGAACCCAAATCGAGCTAGACGTCGAAGCCGCCGGCTTCTGCCCTAGTACACTACTGCGCGCGCCACTGCCAACGCCATCGCGACTCAATTAATTCGCGCGCCCTCCCCCTTTTCTACCTTCGAACGAAATCGATTCAAATTGAATTCAAATTCCTTTTTCCTCTTTTTTTTTGGCCCCTATTTGTTTTCAAAATTTTATGATGCGAAACAATTTGAAAGGCTCGGCCCCCTTTTTTTATATAGGGATCAACATTCGGTAGAATAAGAGAACGAGGAGGAAGAAAGATTTTTGATCGGCCATTAATGTTTCTGAACGAAGGGAGAGAGGGATTACGCGTTTTCTGAATGAAGAAAATATCTCCTATTTTTAATTATTAAACGAAGAAGCGTATTGGAGAAGGCAACGCTAGTTTTTAAACCCTTATACGTGATGCTAGCTACAGTACTCAATGCAATATTCACGCGTTTATATATCGTACGCTCACACATCAACTCCAAAAGCTACGAAATTTGAAAGCCGATAATAATTCAATATTAGGGACCCAATGGAACTGGTTTCGTCGAATTCCGAGACTGTGCCTCAGAAGGCTATTTTTAAATTCAATTTAAACGATATATTTTTAAAACTAAACAAAACACTATTAAATTCAATTTTTAATGTTCTATTACCTTCAATATTATTAATGTAAAATTTCCAAACCTTCAAATTATTTTTAACCGGCTTAAAACTCCAGATTCAATATTTTACTCAACTTCACTTATTTAATTTAATAATTCAATTATCAAATAAATTATGATATTCGTAATTCAAGTTAAAATTAACTTTTACATATTTAAAATAAATTAAATATTCCCATTTCAAATGCTCAAAAATTCAGGGTCGTCATATTCCTTCCCCCTTAAAAGAATTTCATCCCCGAAATTACTAATTAGGAAGAATGGTCCAATACCCATTTATTCTTTTCCCCAAATCCAAACAGTTTCTAACAATTCAACATCTTACCAACTATCTTTTTTATAAAAGACCCATTATCGTTCTTATTGACTTTCCAAATTTTTCCCTAGTTTCAAACTATACTATTTGTTTAACCATTCAAGTTTCAATTTAAAACCAAAATTTGAATTATCAAAAAAAATTCAAAATTTTTCTAACTCCCTAAATTTTCGAAATATTTCGCCAGCGTCTCTTTTGCGCGGCTAACTCGGTACAACTACAAAAAGCCTCTACGGGCTCCCAAATCCCAAAAGAAAACAAAAGGCCAAGTGGCTATATCCAAAACCCAATCAATTTCACAAAATTTAAACACATACCTTTTTGTCGAGCATTTCAAATTTATCTTCTGAAACCAAAATCAATTCTCTTTTCCCTTTATATTACCTGCATATCATGCTTAGCACTAATATCTAATCACAACTTTCCAAAAACATTTATTGACTTCCTTACCAAATGTCAATCTCTATTCATCCAAATATTAACTTAGAATATATTTGTAATACCAAATTTCAATTTCCCATTTAAGAATTTACCATTCCCTTCTTAAGTTTAGTATAAGCATTTTATATGTTTCTTTATATTTATTTTAACCTTACCACTTTTGTTTATATCTATTTCTATTCAAATTGATTCTTTCATTACCATATGAATTCAATTTATCTTTAACTCTGAATATTTAAATTTTATTTGTCATTTATAACCAATTCATGTCATTAACAAAAAAATTCCAAAAATTTTCTAACTCCCAAAATTTTCGGAAAATTTTGGCAGAGTCCCCTTTGTGCGGAGGAGCTTTTGCAATTTGACAAAATATATAAATATATATACATCGACCCACCCGGTCGGAAAAACTAAAAACAGTTCATATTTCCTATTTTTATTGCGTAGGCGTACCTTATTTAACATCTTTAAGCAAACAGCTTATTTATTTAGCAGTTAGCATGTCCAAAATCTAACCACACGGCTTCCAGGTACCTGTACTTACTCAATTTAAACATGTAAGTGCCGTATATATAAAATTTTATCAATATTTCACTTATTTGCAATAGTGAAACACATGAATTCTAAAAGAAATTCACACCAAACATTTTTCCGTAAGCAACTTATACAACTTCATACTAATTCCACCGTTATCAATTTATTTATCTACCAATTTTATTCAATTTGACTGGTTCACAACCCACTTGCTTACATCCAATTCATTTTTAATTTTAAACAAACCCATATTACTCCAATTGATTTAAAAATCAATTTTACTTACTTGCAATGATTTATAAAATTTTATTCTCTTCCATTTTCGTCCAACGACCAATTTCCTTTTCATTTTAATTCATTCACGACCCTTTATTTAACTCGACACATCCCAAGCTTGCATATTACTAACCATTCCCGAATTAATTGAACCCAAGCTTTAGTTACTTTACTCAATTTATTCCATATTTGTTTATGCCAAACTATTTTATTTAGCTCGAAGACAATCCAGGCTATTTCATTCAACAACCAGTTCAATTTCATTCACGATCTATTCATTCGGGATTCATTTCTTATCCGCATTCATTCAAAACCATTCTATTTTTCTTATTGTCTCCAAGTTATTTCAATCCCTTAACAATTTAAATAGTTTACAATTATTTAATTAAAAATTTCATTCCATTAAATATTATCGTTAACTCACCGAATTTTATTTCGATTAAAATATATTTTCGCTTGATGTAAATCCAATCCAATATTATTAAACTTAGTTTAAGTTGAATTCAATTCAATTGTCCTCTATCTATTAGCTTAAGTTAATTTACTTCAATTAATTCAAAGTTTTATACTTAAGCTCATTTTCATTTTACAAGTAAACTCTCTCTCAATTAAATCTCATTTTAAATCTACAATTTCTTTTGATTGGTTATTATAAAATTTAACTTTCCAGATTCAACTTATTCAATTGATTACATGGCCATTTCCAATTTAATTTCACTCATTTGGATTTCATTTGCAATTCAAACCATTACAATTTTAATCCAATTTCAATTTTTATTCGATACATTTCCAATTATATTTAATTTGTTAACACTTCAAGTCAAATTTCAATTAATAACTCAAATTCTGAATCCACTATCTATTTTCAATTTACCATCCAATTTTATTAACTCACAATTCAACTTCATTCTCAATTCATTTAATTAATTGCAAGGCCACTTTCAATTATATTTTCTTCACTAATGATTCAAGTCGAATTTGATTTATAACTTGAGTTTTATTTCCAAACTTCAATATTAACTCACCAATTCAGCTTCTATTTAGCTACATTAGGTTCCATTTACATATTTCATTAACTAATTAAGTATTTAATTAGTTCTTCCTCTATTAATAATCTAATACTTGATTTTTAATTCCAAATATCACTTCATTTAATTTCCTTACGTTTGATTTATTTAATAACTCAAGTTTGGATTTTCGTTTCATTATCCAAAACATCAAACAATATTTATTTTGGATTTTCTATTCCATATTCAAATTTTATAAGTCACAACTTATTATTTACACTATTCCATTCATTATAGGCTTGAATATATTCTTCTTTTATTTTTAACTCAAGCCTTATGCTTATTTATAACCAAGTATATTTTATGGATTTTTAATTCTTTATAAGTTATTCTGATTTATTTCAATCCAATCCTTATCCCACTTATTTTCCATTTATTCAGGTAAGAATCTAATTCCATTTAATAACTCAATTGAATTCTTATTCCAATTCAATTTTATTTTAAACTCAGATTTATTTAATCTCAATTCGATTTCAACTTAATTCGAAAACAACTGGATATTATTTTCAGCCTATTTAATTAATTTCAATCCAGTTAAATTTTATTTCCCAATTCAAGTTAATTTCATTTTTAACTTTTCACTTTAAATTTAAATTCTCAACAGTCAAAGCTTATATTCCTTTCCTGATTTAAAAATCATCTCAATTTATAAGCTTACAACTATCTCATCAGGATTTTTAAACACCGGGCTTTTGGTTTCAAATCATTTTGAAATCTCCAACATCTCAAATCATACTTCTCAAAAATCAAACCAATCCTGCTTTTACCCTCAACAAATTTCCTTTGAAATTTTCAAAAACAACTAGCTTTTCTGAACAAATCAGTTTTTGGCAGCAATCCGTCACTTAGAAATTCGAAAATGAATACTGATGATGCGGCCGTCATCATTAGAATTATTTTCCAATAATCTAAGTAATTTCAATGCTATATCACTTTCAAAATCCATTTAAAACAAATTTCCTTTTTAGAAATATCTCTAAAAGCTATTATTTATCTTCAAAATACTTCCAAATCTCTGGAATTTAAATTTCCAAATCCTGCTTAAATCAATTTTAACTATAATTCATTTGTATAGTTTCCCATTTGATTGTAATTCAATTCATAAATTACATTTATAATTCATATTTATAAATTTCATTTTATAATGAATTTATTCCCTTAAACTTTGGTTATGTTTTCAATTCCTAGTTAAATTTTCACTTAACAATGATAATACTTTAATATTATTCTTCCTAACATCCAAGCAACAATATATTAGCTAAAATAGTTTACAAAAACTTTCTTATATCAAAAATATATTTTGGGTAAAATTATTTCATTTACTCACATTTAAAACAATACCGTGTCGATTTTTCTATTCAAGTGTTTAGAAACCCCTTCGATATAGTTGTCCAGACTGTGCCGACGAAGGTTCATATGCCACTCAATAAACCAAACAACACAATATTAAAACAATTTATATTCACTAACAAATACGCACTCATATCTATTAATACGCTCAAACTCATTCTAGAGTACTACGGACTCTAATTTAAATGAGTAATTCCCACCAAAGCCAAGGTTATCACCAACCTATGCTTTGATACCAACTGTAACGACCCGCAAATCCGTACCCCTTGAGTCAACACTATTCTACAACAATCAACTCAAGTTGTACAGAAATACGAACCATTTGGGTTAAAGAAGAAGAGGTAGAAGAAGAAAATAGAAAACAACAACAGAATCTAACCATCGCAGCAGAATAAAATATAATAGATAATAAATAATCTTTACTCAAAAGTCAAACATCTCTGTTTATATATTACATCATCAGATTACATCAATCACAGTTCAACAACAACAACATACAAATGGATACACAACAACTCAATACAGCGGAATATATATATATATATAAACAAGTATAGGAGTACGTATCGTCATCCTGCTCGTCTCCTGAGCTCTACAGCATCATATCCTGTATCCTATAATACTCGGTCTGACCCGAGCATTACAGTTAAATAACACCCGAGTCAGTCTGGAATACCAGCGTGAGAAAATCACACCCAATTGATTACTAAAGTTTCAAAAATCCTTTGAAAACAAAAGCATCTCGTAAGACTAGGACACAAATAAACATGTCGGGTTTTAACCTTACGATAGCTAAAACAATTTTTATAGAAATCCTCTGATATTATAATAGGGTCCATATACAAATACTTATAAAATAGCCGAAATTGTTACATGATTAAATTCCAGCTACTAGCCACAGAGTGGGTAATACAAACAAAACTCGTACAAGGCTCGTAGGGAGAATGGATTTCCAACTAATGACTAGGCACTGGGGTACCACCTGTCACAGTACGTGGCCTAGATCAGAGTACCGAGGAGTACGCCCTCTCCCTTGCAACACAAGACCGGGACTACCCCTTACTGGATAATCCCGAGTGAGATCACCCTGCGGTTGGGATCAACAACCTCCCACTAACCCGGAATAAAAGGGACATCTAGACAGGGATGACCTCACCCTGCTTGGGTGCTACCCACCTAGCCTTGGTGCATAACCCCTGATTTTCAGTCATTCCCGTTTGGTGAGGCTTGAGGCTAAGCGTTACCTTTTTAGAACATATCTATTAGAATGCCCATTGTCCACCTGACGATGTTCCGAAAGCATTCATCCATACAAGTCTGTCCCGGGTTCAAATGGAACCGAAGGCACTACTCCTACTACATCCATTTTGGAAATATCCTCAGGATTAGTAGCGACTAGCCCTTGCACTTCACTGCTCCATCTTCGAATCCAAACTCGTTTCCCACGAAAACGTACAAACCGGATAGAAGTGGTTTTCGAGAAATAAATCTCGATCCCGGTATCTTCGAAACGATCAGCGCATTTGTCCAATATTGATAGCCGGTTATTTAACTATCAATTTATATTCACAAACAACCATTCAACAATAAATAATTTTCCAAATTATTTATTAATCCCAAAAATATATTCACAAGATATATTTTCACTTTTCAATCCTTTTGAAAACAGTTTCAAACTATCTTCCTTTCTCAGAATAAATTCCAAGTATTTCCATTTCCACTGGAGTCACCAAACACAAAACTTTAGATTTTTACAATAAATTTAAAAAAACTTTATTGTAAAATATATTTAACATTTAATTTAGAAAAATTACTTTAATACTTAATTTAAAATAACACTCTAGAAATAACTAAAATAAGGTTACCTTATAACTATACATTAGATTTTCTTCTTTAAAATACCAAATCATTCTTTAAATAATTATTACGATAATGGGTTAAAATAAAATACTTACTTTGGAATTTACTTTAAAAAACATTTAAGTTAAGACTACTTCAATAATTGGCTAAAATATATACTATATGAATATTTGAAAATAAGGCTACTTTATAAAATATAAAACTAGGTTTTCACTTTTAAAATAGAATTACTAAGTCGCTTTTTATAAATAATTACTATGGTAATAGATTTGAATAAATATTTACTTTAGAATTTTGATATTTAGAAATAATGAATTCCTGAAACATACTTTTTTTTAAAAACAACATTAAAACCTTTATTATATTTTAAAAACTTACTTTGAAAACATACTTGGCTATCCAGAGAAATATACTTCTCTTCACCTTTTTCTTGAAATTTCCAATTCCAAACACTTAAATCAGTTTCCAGATTGATTTCCAATTAACCCCATTTATTCCAAATTCCATTAACTCCAGATTTAAATCCTTAATTATGATTTAAAAATATTTTTAACTGAAATACCAATTTCGATTTCTCAAATTACTTCTTTATTCTTTTAAATAAATTTAAAGCTTTATATTTTAAAATAATTCTTTATTCCTTTAAATTAATATCACATAATTTTACAATTCATTAATTACTATTTATTCAAAAAAAAATTCCTTTCTTTTCATATTTGAAGTTATTTATTAGTATTTAGCATCACCTCCATTCCTTTTTCAATTCATTCTTAATTTATTCACTTTTCTATAATTATCTCGCTTACAATTTACTTCCTTTATTTTCTTTCAAAAATCCAATTTATCTATTTTTGGTAATTCATTATACTCAAATATATCCAATCAAACCATAACATTCAATATTCCAATATAACTTGTCATAGAATATCAAATAATCACAACAGAGAATATTAAATAATTTAAATAAATGTTGAGGGGACCAGCTGGATCCCTCCAACCTGTTTTCCCTGCATCCACAGACGTTAGCACAATATAAAATACCAGTTCCATAATATACCATACTATAGCACATCAATCAATTTAACCATTTAAACAATTATCTAAATTTAATCATTTAAATTTAAATTTAACTGAGTGAGATTAACTCACCTTGATTCTTGTTTTGCAATCCGACCCAACCCGGCTTGCTTCTATCCGATTTTGACCTTGAATAGACATTTTTACAATTTATGAATTTTCGAACGAATTAAACAATCAATCACTATAAATATTCATTTTAAAATTAAATCTATTGGGTAAATAAAATTTCAATTCTTATTTTATTGTTTAATCCCTGATAAACAACTTTAAAGAAATAGTTTCAAACTTACTTATCATTAGATTAAAATGTTCAAAATAATTTTATTAACTAATGATTTAATCCAACTAAAAATTTGATAAAATATTTTTAGTGACTAATTTATTAAATGAGTTAATTAACAAACTAATTACCCTAAATACGTTTTTTTAGATATTTTTATATTTATAAATTACTTTTCTGTAAATCAAAATGGTAATTATGTTTACTGTACAACAAATGTACTAATTCATCATTTAATTTGGAAAATAGCAAAAATGTTGCCTTTATCTATCTATATATAAATTTAGATACGTGCGTATTTATATATATTTTTACTTATTATTATTATTCCTGTATTTACACATACGCATATGTTATTAAATTTTAAATTGAAAAACAAAAACTACATCGTACCTCACTGCCCCCGAAGCTCCACCTGAGACACCCCTTTCACCTCGAAAACTGCACCACACCTTCTGCCCAAACTTGCGACCACAACCACTCGTGAACGAGTGCCACCACCTCCACGAAACTCCGACCATCCCCAGATGTTCGAATTTCCCTCTACCTGCCCCGAGAACAACACCGTACACGCCCGATACCCTGAAGCTCTAAACGAGCTCGAATCCATCGACGGCCACTAGTGCGAACCCAAATCGAGCTCGACGTCGAAGCCGCCGGCCTCTGCCCTAGTACGCTACTGCACGCGCCACTGCCAACGCCATCGCGACTCAATTAATTCGCGCACCCTCCTTCTTTTCTACCTTCGAACGAAATCGATTCAAATCGAATTCCTTTCTCCCCTTTTATTTTTTTATTTTTTATTCGGCCCCTATTTGTTTTCAAAATTTTCCGATGCGAAACAATTTGAAAGGCTCGCCCCCCCTTTTTTTATATAGGGATCGGCTTTCGGTAGAATAAGAGAACGAGGGGGAAGAAAGATTTCAGATCGACCATTAATGTTTCTGAACGAAGATAGAGAGGGATTACGCGTTTTCTGAATGAAGAAATTATCTCTTATTTTTAATTATTAAACGAAGAAGCGTATTGGAGAAGGTAACGCTAGTTTTTAAACCCTTATACGTGATGCTAGCTACAGTACTCAATGCAATATCAACGCGTTTATATATCGTACGCTCACACAACAACTCCAAAAGCTACGAAATTTGAAAGCCGATAATAATTCAATATTAGAGACCCAATGGAACTGGTTTCGTCAAATTCCGAGACTGTGCCTCGGAAGGCTATTTTTAAATTCAATTTAAACGATATATTTTTAAAACTGAACAAAACACTATTAAATTCAATTTTTAAAGTTCTATTACCTTCAATATTATTAATGTAAAATTTCTAAACCTTCAAATTATTTTTAACCGGCTTAAAACTCCAGATTCAATATTTTACTCAACTTCACTTATTTAATTTAATAATTCAATTATCAAATAAATTGTGATATTCGTAATTCAAGTTAAAATTAACTTTTAAATATTTAAAATAAATTAAATATTCCCATTTCAAATGCTCAAAAATTCAGGGTCGTCATATCTGGTATGAGTAGAACTTTAAACAATGGTATGTAATTAAACACAAACATATGAGACCGCGCCGCTGAACACAGAACGGGTTTACCCTTATATGAATAAACATCCAAACGTGAAGAATGGATAAATAAACATTGTGAAGAGTGGTTGACTCTTCCCGATTAAATTAAGGAAACAAATTCAAAGGTTCGAATCAGATAAGGAAAGGAAAATCTCCAACAAATGACCAGGAAGATGCACCACACTTGAAGTATACCTCTAGTAATATACTTCTGAGAAGATTAGATACTCCATGACACTTCTCGGACAATACCAAGTCGGATCCCTCCAAACCTTACCGAGTATTCAAATATTTCACATCTAATAGCTCTACCAAATCCAATCTAGATGAGATGTGAAAGTACCCTAATGGGAGCAACCCCGCATAACTTGGTTTCCTCTCGCGCTTTGGATTTAGTCATTTCCGACGAAGGATATCAATGCTCGACGGAGCAACACATTATCTTAGAATGATGATAATAAAAAGCTGAAATAACGAATAGCTAAGAAATCAACTATCGAGGATATAAAATGTGACGACCTGCAAATCCGTACCCCGTGAGTCGACAACAAACCACACATGTCCGACCCAAAAAGCACAGACTGATGGAAAGTCAAGAGAAAGAAAAGAAGAGAGAAGAAGAGAAGATAAGAAAGAGAGAAGAGAGAGCCAATAGAAAAATATAGAATCTCACATCGCAGCGGAAAACATATAATATCAAATCATCTTATATTATACTAGTGTCTAGTGTACAAAAATAATCAAAATAGCCAAAGTTGTTAGATTATTAAATTCCAGCATGCTAGGCTCTACGAACAAAATGGTAGTTACGTAGTGGAATTTGGATTTCTATACAAATGACCAAGTGAAGGGACTACCTTCCGATGGGTACACCTCTAGATGGGTGTCCCGAGAAACCATCACAAAGTTTCTCTACCAACGCAAGACCGGCCTACCTCTGTAATTAGGTAGTATCGAATATGTCATCCTTCGATCGTTGTTAACCTTTTCCGAGGGCCCTCGTAGCATACAAACCACAATAATCAGATATACGATGACATAGTGTGTGAAGATATATCTAGAAGAGGATGATTATATCCTACTTGGGAGCGACCCACTTAGCCTTGCTGCATCTAACCCTGTTTCAGTCATTTCCGGTTGATGTGGCCTGAGGTAATGATTTACCTTTCACATATCACATATCACATCACTTTGAATGCCATACGATCATTTTCGTTGACTACTAATTGCCATCCACAAAAATAAAACCCTTAAGCTCATACATCTCAAGGAGGGTGTTAAGCTAAGAGAAGTTGCCTTCTCCGCCATCACTGATGTATGTTTGCAAAAACCAATGTACGTAAGCTTTAGAAATGCAATGTCAGACAAATATCCATACAAGTTGTCCAGGAAGAGGACAAACCGAAGGTACTTTCCTACCACATCCTGTCGAGAAATCCTTAGGATTAGTAGTGAATAGTCTTTGCATTGGATATTTCATAACGAAGATACTACTGCTACTAGATGTATATTGGGATTTTAACCCCAAACGATCAACAAGCAGTCCTCCACTATGAAAATCCGGAATATCAATATCGTCACAACCAACCTGCACAATCATCGCATAAATGTTGGTCTAAAGTGGTTTTCGGATAAACCAATCCCGGTCTCTTTACACCAACAACGCAAAAGCGTTTCTCAACCTCACTAAATCTCATAGACTTATAACGTCTCCAACTTTCAACTTGCTATCCTTCGGCCAAGAAGGAAGCTCAATAAATTGGAGTAATACTCCATACTACACGAATCAACATCCTCAACACAAAAGATAATCAAGCCTACACAGAAGGCTACATACTAAGTGTACGACTAAATAGTTCCCACATTAAGTCAAGGAACTAAAATAGCCAAATTTGATAGTCGGTTATTTAACTACCAAAGCAAACAAACATCTAGCTCCATAAGCAATCACTAGGCCCTTTTAATTAATCTTTTATTAATTAAATCACTTGCCAAATTTTCACTTCAAATTATCTTTTAAAAAGATATATTCTCAAAACCATTTGAATATTGGAAAACATTTCCACATACTTATATTGCAGTATAAGCATATTCACAAATTTCTTTATTTTCAACACTTAGAAAATATTACATATACTTAAATCAGGATTAAGTATATATATTATTCTTTTAAGGAAAATATTCTCTTAAACATATTTATTTGGGTCAAAATGAATGTTGCGTAAAACATCGTTACGACAACCCAAAATCATCAGTATAGGGATTTGAAAATTAGATAGATATATAAATCCCTTATACTATACAAAACATTTCCTTTCAAAAATCATTTACTATAACAATAGTGTTATATTCCATCATTTTCTTACTTCTCGAAACGTCTATTTTAACAATGAATGTTGAAATCTATGTATTCGATGCTCATACCTTTTAAAACATCTTCAAAACCATTTAACTCCATTTTATAATATCACTTCCCAAAAATATCCATTTTGTTTAAAAGTTTATTCACCGTCCAAAATCGTGAATATAATTCGTTTACCATATTCATTACTTCTACACATTTATTAAAGGATTATCCACTGTCCAAAATCGTGAATATAGTTCGTTTACCAAATTCACTGCTATTTCACTTCTAATTAAAGGATAATCCATTGCCCAAAATAGTGGATGAAATTCCTTTAATAAACTTCTATATTTTAATAAAAACTTCCATTTATAAAATCCTTTTATTTACCAATTCTTCATATAACTCATTTACATCCTAAAATCCAAATTATAAGTTAATTCACTTATAATTGTCTTATTTACAAATTCATTCATTTTATAACTTCACAAATTCACAAATCTTATTTGCTTAAAAAATCCATTTATAACCTCATTTTAACACTTTCAAAACTCCTTTATAATTCCATTATTTTTGTTTATAAAATATCAATTTTATAAATATATACATATGAACCGTTTATAATAATTCAAAATCTCAATTTAACTTTTTTACAAAATCATTAACCCGCTATTTTAAAAATCATATTCTAATTATATTTCAAAAAAATCATAATTTTTATAACATAAAAATAATAAAATTTATTTATTTAAAATAAATTCATTCTTTTAACAATCCAAACTTTAATAAACATCTATTTAAAAAATCACTTGGAAATCATTTTCAATTTGAAATCAGCACTTGAATATTTTAAATTATCAAAAATAGGCCCAATGTTGTAACAGCATCCAAAACATCATACATTATATGATAACATCATATATATCAATATCTGTAAATAAAACCAACACTGGTCAGGAATCCAGTTGGATCCCTCCAACCTGTTATCTGCAGCAAATATACATATTAGAATATGTGTACAATGTCGCTTCAGGGCAGACGCACATACAAAGGGTCATCCGCTCATACACGGGAACGTATAGGGTCTCATCTGCTCCAATAGGCAGGAATATATCCAAATACCAATCAATATATATATATATATATATATATATATATATATATATATATATATATATTATCATATATTGTCCAAACAATCATCAATTAGCATAAATAAAATTTATTCTCACTTATATAGAGATATCGGTGAGACAGAAAGAGTGAGTTGTACTCACATTGATTCCAATAGCAGTTGTAGTGTTTTATTCCAAATAAAATTAAAAATTAAACAAGCGTTTAATTTTATCCAAAATTTTCACTAGCTCCAATCAACTCCAAACCAGCTCTAAAATATAGTGCTCATCAGTACGGATCCAATGCAACTTGTTTTGTCAAAAATGGACCTAGTATGAAGAAGCTATGACATATAGAAGTTTATACGAATTTATATAATTTACAAATCTTTTTTATTTTTATTTTTTTACCAGCAGTTAATCGTGGCCGTTCATTTTCGAGAACCAAGATCTGGCTCAACGTTCCTTCTTCTTTATCACCGTACCCAGATTTCAAAAGAATTTACATCCGTTGTTTATATTTGAATTTCCACGACCTCCTCTTCCACTTCAACGTCGATCGGCCATAGCCATTCGAACAGCCATCGCGAGACACGCCACCGACAACGATGACGACGTGTTCGGCGCATCTATGGTCGAGAAAAACGAACTCAAATGTGGAACGAATGCGGCCTTATAGCTGTCGATCTACCTCGCCAAACTTGATCATCGCCGCATGGATTGGAAGTTCTCGACGTGCTCTACGTCTTTGTAGTTGGACGTTTTTCACGAAAGTGCATGGATTTGGAGATATTATAGGAGAAATGAGGTGAATTTTTGGCCATGAAAACGTAAATAGCAACTAGCCCTAGATGTATTAGGGTTTTATGAAAATGGTGAAAAACGTGGCCTTTTATAGAAAATTTCGCGACACTGTTCATCCGAAAAATTTTCGAACTCCAATCGAAGCGTGCCGCCTGACGTTTATAATGTTTTACCCCAATTTCGAACATAATGGAATATATATCGAGAGCCAATTCAATCATATTTGGAAGATAGGTTTTTGAATCGACTTATTTAAATTAAAATGAAATTAAACAAATTTCTACGCGTTTCAGCTTGCCACGACTAAACCGTAAATCCGATTGACGTGAAATTTGAAATCCTGCAATAATATAATATTATGGATCAATGAAACTAGTTTCATTGAAATCCAAGACTTTGTGAAAAATAGCTATTTTTACCCGTTAATTAAATATTAAAATATTCAATTTCTATAAATTAACTTTTAATTCAATTTTAAAAGTTTACTAACATCATTCTAATTCAAATAGAATTAACTCAACATTATAAATCATTTTCATTCACATTAAATTCATATTCCAATTATTTCTGCAATTTCAAATATTAAATCAATAATTTAATTATCCAATTAAACATTATATTCAAAATATAAGTTATCCAGCTTATAAAATTAATTTATGAATACTTAAAATCAATTAAATATATGAATTTCAAATGACTGAAATTCTGGGTTGTTACATAAAACGATCGTATATGGAAATTAAGTCTTCTATACTCATCACCACTCATCGAATTCAAACTTGTATTATTTCTTGGTTAACAATAATACCGGATAAGTCAAAGTAGTGTTACCTCAAAATCATGTCTCACGATTATTCTTAACTTTCAAAATAGCGATAAATCTACTTCTTCGATGTTTAGTGCTAATTATACAAATAAATCGTTTCCATACAAATGAATCGCTTAACGGAAGTTAATTTATTTCAATAAATAATTTAACCTTTCTTTAAAAAAAACCCGAATTGGTGCTTGGGCTTCGCATTACAAGTATTAGCTTCAAGACACTTTGTTAAAAGAGTTTGCTAACTTTTAAACATCATTATAAAAGGATTTAGTAACTTTCAACATCCTAATTTAATTGGATACTTTGCTTTAACTATCATACATGAGAATAATTAATTATCTTTAAACTTCATTAATCAATTTGGATAAGTGACTTCAAAATACCCTTTAAATAAAAAGGTTAACCACCTTTAAATTAACCTAATTAATTAAATTAGTTTATTAAATTTAATCTCATTAATTACATTAATTAATAAAATTTTGACATCATTAATTAAGTTAATTTATAATAAATAAATATCATTAATTAAATTAATTAATTTAAAAACATCATTGAAGAAAAGATTAACTAAATTTAAATTAATTAATCAAATTTACAAATCATTAATTGAAAGGAATTAATTTATTTTAATCATCATTAATTAAAATGATTAACTAATTTTAATCCATCATTATTAAATAATTAATTAATCTCAATCATCATTAAACAAAATGTTTAATTCATTTTAAATATCATTAACAAAGCAATTTATTAAATTTAAACACATCATTAATAAGTTAATTAATTAATTAATTTTAAACTCATCATTAACAATTTAACTAATTAACCTTAATGCTTAACAATTAATTAATTAACTACATTTAAAAATATTAATTAGAATAATTAATTAAATTTGAAATCATCCTTATCTAGTAACTTTATTAACTTGTAAAACCAAACCCAAGCTCGAGACATAAATCGAAAAATTTCAATAAGGATATGTTTGTCGAAAGTGCTGATATAGCTGTGGTCACTATACAGACAGTTCGACAACTAATTCACGTCATTTCACTTTTATCCATACATGATATAACAAAATCAAAATAATAATACAAAGTTCTAAACTATTCTAGAGCATATAGAGGACAACCATTAACAATATAACTAACTTTTACTATTAACATTCAAAACTTACTTACTAACTTGGTTGCTAACTAACAAGGTGGCAACTTTTCAAGGTATAACCCAATCCAACATACATCACATGGTAATACAAACATAAAAGCCACTAGCAATAAATATATGAATAATATTTAAGTTTAAAAAGTTAAGATGTTGAAAGATGAGATTTTTTACTCACAATAGCCTACTAATTTCAACCGAACTTGTTCTAAAACTTCAAAAAACCTTTAGATCTTTGTAAAAACGTTGGAAAAATGAAGTCTTTAAGCCAATAGCATCAAGATGGGCTCGGCCCAAACAAGTCTAGGCCCGGCCATAAAGAAATTTTGGTGATAGTGTGCTTATTTTTAAGAATAAAGTGTGGAAAAGAATATGGAAGAGTTTAAACAAGTTTTATACAAGATTTAAAAGGAAAAGGTAACATTTTTGAACTTGAGAAAAGTTTTGAAAGCCATGAAAACTTAAAGAAAACTTGCATGAAGGTTTGAAAGTCAAGATAGAAATGAGAAAAATGAGAAAAAGTATTAGGAATTTTGCTTAAATACAAAGGGATAAATTAAATTACCAATTTACCCTTAAAGTACATAACCTCCTTTCATTTGTTGCCCCCTCATCAAGCTTGTCTCCCCTTACCAACATGCATTAAAAGTCAGTTTGCCAAAATATCAAATCATGTCTCTCCTGATAAGACTATTCTTTATTTATTATTTATTTAGTTGCCAAAGTGTCACATCATCATTATCTTAAGTTAATTAACTTAATTAAACCTAATTATACTATCTTAACCCATATTATATAATTATTCTATGTGTGCATATATATAAGAAAGTGTGTACAACATTTCATATAAATTTTATACAATGAAACGTTGAAAATTCGAAAAAATAGTTTTCGGTCACCTTTTTTGTTTTTTTTGAATTATTTTGTTTGTAAACAAAATTTAAAAATGATTAAATATCATTAATTAATATTTAAATTATGTTTATTTGATTATTAAATATTTAAATATTTTAAAATTATTTAAAAATTCAAATACAAAGAGATTAATTTATGGGTCATTACGCACACACATACACACAGATATATATATACTGCTTGTATGTTGCTCTTACCTTTCAAAGACATGAATGTATTTGATACATTCATTATATTACATATTTATTTAAACTAAATTTAAAATTCTTTTTAACCAATTAAATAAATATGGTTTTATTAAAAAACATTATTGGATTGGATCTAATATTCTTTAGATTTCATATGCCAAATAGATCTAAAATAGAATTTTCTGAAATCTACATATTTTATCTGCTTTCGAATAGCCCGGTCCAAAAAATGGCATCGAAGCAAATAATCTATACGGTCTAAATTAGTCATGTTAGGGCTAACCAATTAAGCTTACCAATTCGGTAAGGTGTCTAGAAAAGTAGTTTTTTGGCTTGGGTTTGAGTAATCAAGTAACCTGTCCTCCCTTGCTACTGGCTTGACCCGAAAAATGAAGTAAACGCAAAGGTTGCCCCTAATAGAAAGTGTGTAAACCACCCTGTAACGAACCGGGGTTTTCGACCCTTAAAAATCAATACTAATACATCTACTGTATTGCGCGTCGAGCAATCGAATGCCGAAAAACCTAATCGTTGGGGATGAAAGAAAGAAAGAGAAAAAAGAGAACTAAACAAACATAATCTCATAGCGGAACAAATAAAATATAATATACAACAAATCTTTACATAAAGAAAAACTATAACATACACACAACGATCAGATTACACTAACCTATTTAAGCCTGGATAGTTATAACGGGTCGTCCTTATAATTGCTGATAAATACAAAAAACAGAGAACGCGGCGGAACACAAAGAAATATACTGATACGTCTTGGGCCTCCAGCTTGTCTTCTGGGCTCTAATGCATCCTAAGTAATCTGCAAATAGCTCTGTCTAACCTGAGCATTGAAGGGGATAATTCCCGGATCAGTCTATTAAATTAGCATGAGAAAAACACCCCTCAGATGGAATTTAATGTTTATCAAAAAAAATTCGAATAAAGGTATCTCGTAAGACCACGCTGCATCTAAACATGGATGGGTTTTTACCTTATAATAACCAAAACATTTTCTATGGAAAGTCCATTTATATTATAATAATGTCTAGGGGTCCAAGTAAATATGAATATAGCCGAAATGCTTGCATCTCATGTCTCATCATAGTTGGGCACAACTAAGTCCGTAAAGCTCGTATCGGAGAATGAATTCCATACTATGACAAGATAAGGAACTATCTTTCGATGGCACATCCCTAAATAAAATGCACATGGGTCTGACAAGAATATTTTGTACCCCTGCCACACAGGACTGACCTACTACTTGACTAGTAGTACTGAATATGATCACCCCCCCTTGGGCTCCGAAGAATACATGAGTAGATGGTAATCGATCCAGATTTGGGATAACCATACCATGGTGGAAATGACGCACATGGCCCTACTACATGCTCGATTTTTGTCATTTCCTGGTTTATGAGGCTTGAGGCTATGTTTTACCTTTATTTAGCACTTCCCACTTGGAATGCTACATAGCCTTCCAGTCAACGACACAATGTCAGCATTTATCCATATAAGTCATTCAAGAGACGAACAAACCAAATGCACTACTTATACTACATCCATTATGGAATCACCCTCGGGTTTAGTAGCAAGGAGCCCTTGCACTTCAATGAGGTCCGTCCTCAAATTCCATCATCTTCAAGATGTCTTCATTTCGAAATGCTTGAGTGGATCGATGTGGTTTTCAGATAACATATCCGATCCCGGCCTCTTCGAAACAACATTCAATAGATTTTGGTAATCTCAAACCTGATTCCTTTTGAAATAATCAGACAATAGATAAGAGCGGAGATCATCTCCTAACCGTTAGTGGACGGTTTTCCTTATCACATGTCATATAAGAACAAAACGAGATTTATACACACATCATAGTATCATCGGAGATGGCTGCACCATATAACTCACGTATTTCTCCTAGATATATCCAGAGTTACATTTTGGTCCATATTTTATAGTCGGTTATTTAACCATTAACAAATTTTCAATCAAAGATTTAATTCCATAGGAATACCAACATTGGTTAAGCACATATACAACCACTAACCTATTTAATGAATTCTTTAATTAATTAAAATCACTTTGTAAATTACTTGCATAAAAAACACTTTTACAAAGGTATATTCATAAATCCTTATATTTTCAATACTTGGAAAATATCCATATACTTATCTCAACGGTATAAGTATATTTACAACATGAAGAATGATTTCTTTTTATTCAATTCTAAAATCATTTATAAACTCCTTATAAATCTATAAAAACGATTAATAAACCATTCTATAATCTCTAGAAACCATTTATAATATCTTTTATAAATTTTAACCGCTTATAAATTCTTTTTATACATTTCCAAAAATCCTTTACCACTCATTGTAAATCATAAAACTATATAAAATTCCTTTTATAAATCTGTAACCCCTGTATAAAATCCCTTTATAAATATCTAAGAATGATTATTAACTCTTTTATAAATATGTAAAAAATAGTTATAAAATTATTTTATAAATCTTTGAAACCATTTATAAAACTCTATTTATAAATCTCGGAAACATTTATTAACAAATAAAATCATTTACTTCAAAACACTATTATATAATAATAATTATTGATAATAAAAATTTAAATAAATAATTATTACCAACTTTAAAACATCTTAAAAATAATAATTAAAAATTTCAAAACATTATCAATAGAATAATAATAAATAAATCTTCAACACTATAATAATAACTAATTTCTAGAACATCATAAATAAATTATCAGTATTAATTTCAAACCATATTAATTACTTAACTAATTAGCTTCTCAAAATATTAAAATATTGATAAATATTTAAAACAATATTAAATCATGAATTTTAGTGTTTGTTTTTAGATTTTTAAGTAAGTGGTTGTTTGTAAACATCGAGTTGAACGGATTTGGTATTTTGATCAAATTCTGGCGATCGGCTACATGTGGGATGACAGAACTGCTCCTGGAGATGGCATGTAAGTTAGTGACCGAGGTAAAAATGGCGAACGATTTTATACTTCGCCGTGGTTGATGCGGTGAAGCTAATTAGGGTTTGGCAATGGTTTTAGTCATGGTCTGTAACTCGTCGAAATTAGGCGCCGAGGTGGTTGGTTAGGTTTGTGGTATGGGGGGAAAAGGAAGAGGTGGCGATAACGATGGCTTTGGCATGTTTTTTTGAGATTCCGGTGGCTTGAAGCTGGAGGATGAGGCGGATTTGTGAGGGTCCTGGTGCTTGTAAGAGGATCTCGAGTGTTCGAATTTTGATGAAGGGATTTTTGTGGGATGTTGAGATGATCAGAGGCTTCAGTAGCTTGAAGGTAGGTTGTGGGTACGGTCGGCATCGAGTTCTGGTGAGGCGGAGCAGTGTGCAGGTGCACGAGGCAATGTTGTGTATGTCAGAACAATACTAGGAGGAGAAGAAGAAGATGGTAAAGAGAGAAGAATGGAATCAGGAAGAGGAAAGGGAAGCCGGGCATGGTCTCGGGAGAGTGAATTTATGACTCGAGTTTGTGGACGGGTAGTACGCGTGTGTTACAGGGTGTAGAAGATTTGAATAGGGGTTTAGCTTCGGGAAAGAAGTGGGCATACTCGGGGTTTCCTTCGAGTTCGATAGGGATAGTACTGAGTTTTTGGGCTTGGGAAAATTTGTTTTTCTGGCTCGTGCGTGTTGATCAAGTTTTTCGGGGTTTGAGCTTGGGTTGTTTTGTTCTGTTATCTGGTTCTTAACATATTAGTGAAGATAATTAAACAAGTTATTTAGGAGCTAGTATAATCAAGTTCTCGAGCCAAATATCAAAATCATTTGTTAGTCGAATGATCGTATAATTTAATTTATTTGATTTGGTATATTTCCAAGTTGATTATAAGTAACTAGCTTTAATCATGGAATTTACCCCTAAATAATTCTCAAATAAGAGTAATGGTATGATTAAATAATTGATGTAAATAAGAATTTCTCTTTATTCAATTAAGATTGAGATTAATTAAAATTAGTAATTAGTGAATTACTTAAAGGTTTACCACTAAAGGAAATTAATTAGGGTTGATGGATTAATTAGGTAATTAAGAATTTTTAAAATTGATTAAATAGAAAGTCTTAAGTTTAATTAATTAAGGTTATTTAATCAGTAATTAGGGATTGTTAATTAAATTTTAATTAATGATTAAAGATAAATTAATCAAGTGATTAAGGATTAATTAAGTCGCAGTTAACAGTTAATTAACTTAATAATTAGAAATGAATTAATTAATAATTAAATATTAATTTGTAATTAATGATGGTTAATCTAAGTTAATTTCTCAATAGTGTAATTAAAGATTTGTTAATGAAGAACATTAACCTAAGATTATTTAACAATTAATTAATGTGATTAATTTTTAATAATTAACTAGATTAATTAATAATAATCATTTATGTAATTGTCTATGTTTAATTTCTTAATAGGAGTGAATAATAAATTAATTACTTGATGTAATTAATTGGTTTAATGTGATTAGTTTGGATTAATTAATTAAGTTTAATTAATTTAAACACTTGATGATTGATGAATAATTACTTAATGTAATTAATGGAAGTGTAATTACTTGAGGAAGTAATTAACAGTAATTATTGGATGTAATTAAGATGATGATGATGAAAGTAATTTGGATTAAATTACTATAAAATTAATCAGGGGATTATTTGAGATAATTAATTAAGGGTAATTAATTTTTGAAATAAAGTAATTAAGGATAATTGATTTCTGAATAAGGATTAGTCAAGGGATTAATTAAAGAATAAATTAAGGATTAATTTATTCAATGAAGTGATTAAGGGTAGATAATTAGTAGATGTTGTTAATCAAGGGTGATTAATAATTATGGTTAATAATTAATTAATGAGGTAATTAAAAGTTAATTACTGTAATTGGTTAAGGATAAATTAATTTGTGAAATTAAATTAAGGGTTAATTACTTAAGTGTAATTAAAGGATAAATAGAATGATATTGAATGCCCTTGATTAATTATTATTCCTAATATGTGGTTTGTAATGCTATGTGATAAGATATGTTTGATTTAAATTGTGAAGATGTGGTTATCCATTGATGATGAATTACTGTGACATCCTGTATTATAAGTAGAATTGTATTTCACTTGAATAATTTAAGTTAAGTTGACAAAGGTTTCGTAGAGACCAGAGTCGGGTATCAGAAGATACCCGAAACCACTTCGATTCTATATAGATTTGATATGTGAAATCAATAGGCTGATATGGAATGACTTAAGTAAATTGGGCCATTTAAATCTAAGTTTTGGCAATTAGAAATTTATGTGTGAAATGGTTGATGTCTATAACAACTTGTGAAGTTGGAAATTGATATAAGCTACCCCGGGTTTATATAAGTTGTATGTTTTTGTATTTCATGTTAGATGGGTATACTCACGCTGGTTTCCAGCCTGACCCGGGTGTTACTTTGATGTAATGCTCGGGTCAGACTGAGTATTACAGATTTTCAGGCAAGGACGTTCTGGAGCTCAGGAGGCGAGCTGGATGGCAAGGACGTATGGAGAGTTTCCACTATGATATTATATATATCTGAGACATGTTAAATTGTATCTATCCAATGTTGTTTAAAATTGTTGTAACTCTGATATATCGATGTAAATTGATAAATACAGTTTTCTTTGGTATAACTATTATTGATATTATATTTTATCCGCTGCAAATGTGAGATTGTGTGTTTCTTTTCTGTTCTTCTTCTATCTCTTTCTTCTTTTCACTAACTATCTGGAATTTTCGGGATCGAAATTTCCTGGTCGTTACATTTGGTATCAGAGCAGAAGGTTAAGTGAGAACCTTGGCTCTGTTGGGATTACTCATTAAGGATAGGGTAAGTGGTACCCTATAATGAGTTGAGTGTGTGTGTGTGTGTGTGTATGTGTGTGTGTGTGTGTATATATATATATATATATATATATATGAGAGAGCGTACTTGTTATTTTCTTATATAAAGGTTTTTAAAAATGATTTCAAAAGTAAATGAATCTTATATAAGAAATTGATTATCTATTATATTAAGGAAATTGGTTGTAGTATTAATTAAACTAAAAGTAATAGTAAGAATTAAGTGGTAATAGAATTACAACCAAATTGAAATTAAATTAATGACAAGTTTGAAATGGATTCAAACTGGAATTAAATCTTGAAATCGGGAAAGGGTTCAGGATAATCAATTTATGTAATTAATTAAACTTTATTTAATGAGATTAATTAATGGATAATAATTGGAAATGATAAATAAAGAGGGAGTTACTTAATGAAGTAACTAGAGGTAAGTAATTTAAGGGATAATTACTTAATGAAGGTAATTAAGAAATAAGTTAATTACCGAATGTGATTAATTGAAATTAATTAATGATGTAATTAATTTAAAGAAACAATAAATAATATTATTTAATGCATATGACTGAAATGGTCCTATTTCAAACAAGAGTTGTTTGAAATTTAAAAAGAAATTTGTTTTGAATTAAAACCAAGGGTGGTTTAAAATTTTAAAGTATAACTTGGTATGTAAAAGAAATTAATATGTATACACATGGATATACATAATATCAAAGGTGGTTGGAAATAAACTCTAAATAGTGAGTTTTGAGTTTGGAATAAGATGTGATACCCAAAGTGATAAGTTTTGAACTTAATAAGTGGGAAGATTATTTATGAGAAGTTGAAAATTAGAAAATAGAAGTTAAAACTGGGTAAGGTTGACTGAATTAAGTGAATTGAGTCTAACTTGGAAAAGGTTAAATAAGTTGGAATGATCAACCTGATTTGGAAATTTCAAGATGAAATTAAGATTTAACTCGGAAAGTTAAATGATTGATTATATTTGAGAGTTGAGTGATCTTAAATTGGGCTTGAGATCCAAAAATCGGAAATGGTTGGATGTTTTGAAATAATTGGATGATATCATCCTATTGTTATTAAAAATCTTTAAATTACAAATTGGACTTGTTTAAATGAACGAGAGAGGGTTTAAATTTGAAATTTGAATTAGTTCAAATTGAATTTGATTTGAAGTAATTGAAAGTGTGATTGAATATGTATGAGTATAAGATTCAAATGGAAAATTTGAATTGGATTAATTTGTGATGATTTGAAATTGAAGTGGGTTCAATTTGAAATTAGTCCGAATTGATTTGAATAATTTGGAATTGTAATTAAATTTGAATAAGTTTTAAATTCAAATGGAATTTGAATTGAATTTGGAAAGAAATCAAGAATAATTCAACTTGATTTGAAAATGGAGTTTGAAATTGGAATTAATTCAAACTGGAGTAGAAATGAATTAAAACTGGAACTAATTCAATTGAAAATTATTGGAATTAGTAGAAATTTGAGATCAAGGTTGAATAAAGTTAAAATTTTGAAAGAAACCGAGGTTAATCCAACTTGAATTGGGGTTGAGTCAATTTTAATGGAAAATGAAGTTATTTAAATTGGAATTGGGTCAATTTAAATGGTAAAGAAAATTTAAATTGAATTGATGAGAATGGAAGTTGGGAAGTGAACAGTTTTGACTCTGGACTATTTTTAATATAAATTGTTTTAATATTAGCTTATTCTTCCAAGCTATTCATTATATATATAACCTTTCTTTTAAAAGCCAAACTATCTTATATTTGTTTTACAATTATTTTTGGAACTGTTTAACAATTTTTCCAACTGTTTTATAAACCAATTACTATATTTCAACTATTTTACAAAACTAATTATTATCTTACTATTATTCTGCAATTATCTAAAATTTCTATAATTATTTCAAGCTATTTTCTAACCATTTTACACCTATTTTACAAACTAGTAATTATTTTTCAACTACTTATATATTTTTAAAAAATTTCAAGCTATTTTCTTAATAAACTGGTTGGAGTTCAAACTGTTATTACTTAAATACCCAATCGAGGTAAGAATAGAGGTGATAATCCAAATAGATTGAAGCAATTGTGAGTAAGTGAATGAGAATCAACGTGAATGTGAATAGAAATGGAATTAATTTGGCTAACAACCAATAAAGATAAATACGTAGGGTGTACGTATGTTATTCTATTCGCATAGTGATTTGATCCAGATTCGAGCACAGAATTTCGAGATAGTTATATCGATCCGAGTTGGAATTTTCCACTCGATTTTTAAAGGTGAACCTGGATATGGATTGTTGATTGGTTCTGGATATTCTCTATCATAGTTATGACTATGTAAGGAGAATAACGGTTTCTGATCAAGAAACCAGATCTGTGTCCGCACTAGGAAGTCGGGTGGACAATACTAGTTCGGAAGTGAAATTGTGTGATCGAGTGAGCGATTAGATTGGTATAGCGTATGGATGATATGTGTAGATCGTACAGATTGGAATGAAATTGATATTGAAGTTTGTGGATAAGAAATTTGAAATGGTTTTTGAGGTGAAAATATATTTTGTGAAATATATGAGGAAATAAAATAGAAATTGGATATTTCTATGGTTGAAATTTTGTTTATGGAAGTAAGTGATATGGTAAGTGGTTTTGTAAGGAGTAATCAAATTTGAATATCTGATTTTGAGTAAAAAAAGTAAATATCTTTGTTTTATAAGATAAAACTTCCCTTGGTGAATCTTTTGCCAAAAGAAAAAGGATTTGTTTTGAAAGTGTTTATAGTATAAAAAGATTTTTATACAAGTTTATGATGATCCAAAGATTTTTATCAAGGATTTTATATATATATCTATACATAAAGGATCATATGAGGATTTTGGAAAAGGTTTTGGGAACCTTTGGTTTTGGAAAGACTTTTGATTTTTGGGTAAAATCAATATTGATTTTTGGAAAGACTAGTTTGAGAATTATCGATTTTGGGATAATCGATTTTGCGTAAAGGAGCTTTGTATGAGATCATACTAGGTGTATGATTTGAAGATACTATATATGTATAGTATAAAATGTTTTGATGATGGCTCTGGGGAAAAAGGCGCTCCCTTGAAATGAACTTCTCAGGAGTATCACCGGGTGGTGCTGCCTTGAGCCCCAAGAGGGGGGTTCTAAAGTTGATCCTGTGAGGAGTCCGGACAAAACTAGTCCCTGCAGTTTTTGAGTAGAGGTTACCATAGCGAAAGTCGTGTGTGTCGCTGAGAGCCAAGGTCTACGTTTGATTTTATATCGGTAGACTACGACCTATGGTATAACATAGCGAAAGTCGTGTGTGCCGCTGAGAGCCAACAGTCTGCGTTTGATTTTATATCGGCAGACTGCGACCTATGTAGGAGTGGAGAAGTTTCATTTCGACAGCGAAAATCAGAGGCCGCTGAGAGCCTGCAGTTACATGGACTTTTGCTGTGACGGAAATGTAACCCTGGGTGTAACTGTGATCTGTTGTGTGGGTTCCGTGGCGTAATCGAGAGGCCGCGGAGAGCCTGCAGTTACATGGACTTTTGCTGCGATGGCAATGTAACCCTGGAATGTAACTGTGACCATGGATGGGGGTGATGATTTCCAGAGCATTCTCACCAAAGATATATCCTCTATTTTCAAAAACAGTTTTCGATATTTTCAATAAAACTACTTTTCAAAGTATTTTCACTGGATGTTGAAAACGAGTCTGCTAAGTACTTATAGATTTTCAGTCATACGCCTGATCAATGTATGACCGAATTTCTATGAGAACGAGGATGGACTTGTTAAAACATCGAGTTATAAAAAGTATTTTTATAAAAACTATTTTATAATATAGAATAGATTTTTAAAGTGTTTTATAAACGATCGAAGAAAATTTATATGATTTTAAACGTTTTAAATAAATTCTGGCTTCGTTTCTTTTTGAGGACGAAAGGATTCTAAGGGGGAAGGAATGTGATAATCCAAATTTTGGACATCTGATAATTGAAATTAACTGGATTGAATTAATAAGAATAATTTTCTAAAATGATGTATATGTATGTATATATTTATATTGAAAGTTATGTTTTGAAATTAGCATATATGTATATGTACTTATTTTAGGATTAAAATAATAATAATAATAATAATAATATAAATAAATATATAGAATTCAATCTTTAAACAAATCTTTGGAAATTTATATACATGCATACGTGTATATATGTAAGATTGGTTTGTAAATATTTAAAGGTGAGATTTAATTAAGGATTGAAATTGGTAAACCATATACATAGATAAACTAAATATGATTTGGCATAAAATTATGTAAAAGACATTTTTATCATATAAAGTACAAATGTAAGTAGATTAATAAACATAGTTTATAATTTAAAACATGATACCTAGATCTTTATAAAACATAAGTAATAAAAGGTACACACATTTTAAAATAATAACAATTCTCATGCTTAATACAAATGTAGATATATAAAGTCTTTTAGTGACAAATGTTAGGTTATTGAACAAGTGGCAAATTTTTACCTTTTCTTTTAGTTTTAGAAAAAAAATTAGATAAAAACAAACTAAATATATTTTTACTTTGTTTCCCTAATTTTCTTTCCTCAAACCTATAATTCTCAAATCAGGAGAACAATTTAAAGAAAAAAAATCAAAATCAAAGGTTTGTAGAAAACTAAATTTATTGCAAGAAATCTGATGTTATAATCCATCTCAATCTTCTTTCATTCATCTTCTTAACTGAAACTGACTGGGTTGATTCAGAATGCAAGCATCAAACTTCCAATTAAACCCAGATAGCAATTTCCAGATTTTTAAAGTCAAGACTGCCCCACTGTTCAACATACAAGTAAGTAACTTTTAAAATTTAAAATGAATTGGGTTTCATGCTAGTATAGTTGAATATAAATGTGTAATTGCATGTATATATAAGTACATGTCTGATGTGAACATGTATTTGTGTGCAAGCTGTTGATATTTGCTCTGTTTGTTTGGTTTTCCAGGCTCAAAATCTCTGTTTTAAAATTCTCATCTTTTAATTAGCTTCAGATAGGATGTAATTTATAAATCAAAGCTGTTGATTTATCTTAGGTTAAGGTTTAAAATTTTAAGAAAATTAAAATAGAAGTTTGTTGTCTCTGTAAAACATAAAACATATGTGCATGAATGATAAAATCAAAACTCAAACATTGTAATTTATAAATTCAGTATGATGAATTGAATACATTAACAAAATCATGAATTTTAGTGTTTGTTTCTAGATTTTTAAGTAAGTGGTTGTTTGTAAACATCGAGTTGAACGGATTTGGTATTTTGATCAAATTCTGGCGATCGGCTACATGTGGGATGACGGAACTGCTCCTGGAGATGGCATGTGAGTTAGTGACCGAGGTAAAAATGGCGAACGATTTTATACTTCGCCATGGTTGATGCGGTGAAGCAAATTAGGGTTTGGCAATGGTTTTAGTCATGGTCTGTAACTCGTCGAAATTGGGCGCCGAGGTGGTTGGTTAGGTTTATGGTATGGGGGTAAAAGGAAGAGGTGGCGATAACGATGGCATTGGCGTGTTTTTTTGAGATTTCGGTGGCTTGAAGCTGGAGGATGATGCGGATTTGTGAGGGTCCTGGCGCTTGTAAGGGGATCTCGAGTGTTCGAATTTTAATGAAGGGATTTTTGTGGGATGTTGAGATGATCAGAGGCTTCAGTAGCTTGAAGGTAGGTTGTGGGTACGGTCGGCATCGAGTTCTGGTGAGGCGGAGCAGTGTGCAGGTGCACGAGGCAATGCTGTGTATGTCAGAACAATACTAGGAGAAGAAGAAGAAGATGGTAAAGAGAGAAGAATGGAATCAGGAAGAGGAAAGGGAAGCCGGGCAATGTCTCAGGAAAGTGAATTTATGACTCGAGTTTGTGAACGGGTAGTACGCCTGTGTTACAGGGTGTAGAAGATTTGAATAGGGGTTTAGCTTCGGGAAAGAAGGGGGCATACTCGGGGTTTCCTTCGAGTTCGATAGGGGTAGTACTGAGTTTTTTGGCTTGGGAAAATTTGTTTTTCTGGCTCGTGCGTGTTGATCAAGTTTTTCGGGGTTTGAGCTTGGGTTATTTTGTTCTGTTATCTGGTTCTTAACATATTAGTGAAGATAATTAAACAAGTTATTTAGGAGCTAGTATAATCAAGTTCTCGAGCCAAATATCAAAATCATTTGTTAGTCGAATGATCGTATAATTTAATTTATTTGATTTGGTATATTTCCAAGTTGATTATAAGTAACTAGCTTTAATCATGGAATTTACCCCTAAATAATTCTCAAATAAGAGTAATGGTATGATTAAATAATTGATGTAAATAAGAATTTATCTTTATTCAATTAAGATTGAGATTAATTAAAATTAGTAATTAGTGAATTACTTAAAGGTTAACCACTAAAGGAAATTAATTAGGGTTGATCGATTAATTAGGTAATTAAGAATTTTTAAAATTGATTAAATAGAAAGTCTTAAGTTTAATTAATTAAGGTTAATTAATCTGTAATTAGGGATTGCTAATTAAATTTTAACTAATGATTAAAGATAAATTAATCAAGTGATTAAGGATTAATTAAGTTGCAGTTAACAGTTAATTAACTTAATAATTAGAAATGAATTAATTAATAATTAAATATTAATTTGTAATTAATGATGGTTAATCTAAGTTAATTTCTCAATAGTGTAATTAAAGATTTGTTAATGAAGAACATTAACCTAAGATTATTTAACAATTAATTAATATGATTAATTTTTAATAATTAACTAGATTAATTAATAATAATCATTTATGTAATTGTCTATGTTTAATTTCTTAATAGGAGTGAATAATAAATTAATTACTTGATGTAATTAATTGGTTTAATGTGATTAGTTTGGATTAATTAATTAAGTTTAATTAATTTAAACACTTGATGATTGATGAATAATTACTTAATGTTATTAATGGGAGTGTAATTACTTGAGGAAGTAATTAACAGTAATTACTGGATGTAATTAAGATGACGATGATGAAAGTAATTTGGATTAAATTCCTATAAAATTAATCAGGGGATTATTTGAGATAATTAATTAAGGGTAATTAATTTTTGAAATAAAGTAATTAAGTATAATTGATTTCTGAATAGGGATTAGTCAAGGGATTAATTAAAGAATAAATTAAGGATTAATTTATTCAATGAAGTGATTAAGGGTAGATAATTAGTAGATGTTGTTAATCAAGGATGATTAATAATTATGGTTAATAATTAATTAATGAGGTAATTAAAAGTTAATTACTATAATTGGTTAAGGATAAATTAATTTGTGAAATTAAATTAAGGGTTAATTACTAAAGTGTAATTAAAGGATAAATAGAATGATATTGAATGCCCTTGATTAATTATTATTCCTAATATGTGGTTTGTAATGCTATGTGATAAGATATGTTTGATTTAAATTGTGAAGATGTGGTTATCCATTGATGATGAATTACTGTGACATCCTGTATTAAAAGTAGAATTGTATTTCACTTGAATAATTTAAGTTAAGTTGACAATGGTTTCGTAGAGACCAGAGTCGGGTATCAGAAGATACCCGAAACCACTTCGATTCTATATAGATTTGATATGTGAAATCAATAGGCTGATATGGAATGACTTAAGTAAATTGGGCCATTTAAATCTAAGTTTTGGCACTTAGAAATTTATGTGTGAAATGGTTGATGTCTATAACAACTTGTGAAGTTGTAAATTGATATAAGCTACCCTCGGGTTTATATAAGTTGTATGTTTTTGTATTTCATGTTAGATGGGTATACTCACGCTGGTTTCCAGCCTGACCCGGGTGTTACTTTGATGTAATGCTCGGGTCAGACCGAGTATTACAGATTTTCATGCAAGGACGTTCTGGAGCTCAGGAGGCGAGCTGGATGGCAAGGACGTATGGAGAGTTTCCACTATGCTACTATATATATCTGAGACATGTTAAATTGTATCTATCCAATGTTGGTTAAAATTGTTGTAACTCTGATATATCGATGTAAATTGATAAATACAGTTTTCTTTGGTATAACTATTATTGATATTATATTTTATCCGCTGCGAATGTGAGATTGTGTGTTTCTTTTCTGTTCTTCTTCTATCTCTTTCTTCTTTTCACTAACTATCTGAAATTTTCGGGATCGAAATTTCTGGGTCGTTACACCAAACAACAATATAAACATGTACCTTTTTAATCGGGCAACCAAATCTTACTTATGAAATCAAAAGCATCAAACTAGCTTTTGCTTCTATATAGCGACATCTTACTTGCAATAACTATCCAACTATATAACTTGCATTTTCCAATGTCAATGTTTTATTATGATAAAGCCCCTACGATGTACATATGCCATCCATACGAGTATCAAATCTGATCGCTCTCTCGATCACACAATTTAACTTCCGAATTAGGATCGTCCAATCGACTTCTTTATTGTAGACTCTAATCTGGTTCCTTGATTAGAAACTGTCACCCTCCTTGCATATCCATATACTATGATAGAGAACTCCAGAATCAATCAAAAATCCGTATCAGGGGTTCACTGTCAAGAATCGAGCGAAAAATCCTTTTTCGGATCAGCGTAAATCACCTCGAAATCATGTGCCCAAATCTGGATCAAAAAACCTTGCGAATAAAATGATCTACATACAACCTACGTATTATTTTAAATGGTTTCTAACCATGCCAAATTCTTTTATTCACGTTCATTTCCAAGATTCTAATATATTTTCTTATGTTTTCCCAAAACATTTAGGCCAATTTCTATATTTAATTCAGAATTTCGGACTATCCAAAAATTATCGAAACTTCCATTTCATTTTGATAAATGGAAAAATAATAAATATACCAAAATGAGATATAAACCAGTCTACTCTAATGCATAGGCTACATGCATCCATATAATACTTAGTCAAAAATTTCAGCATTAAACACCCAGATTTTATTTCAACTCTATTTTGAAGTAATTCATAATATAATATATATATCTCTTTTTGTATGAAAAAATGTATTTAGGATTTTAATCAACTTGTTTTACCCAAAAAAGCACCCTACGGTAGCAATTCCTCACTTGGAAACCCGAAAATGAACGTTGTTGATGCTGTAGTCATCATCGAAATTATATCTGATGACCGAAGTGATTCAGTTTTTTTATCTCCTTTGACACTTATTTGAAATGTTTCTATTTAAAAATACTTTAAAATAATACTATTTTTATTTTTCCCAAAACATTTGAAAGACAATTTCCAAACTTTGAAGATCCTTTTCCAAAAACATCAGGAATTTTAGTTTTCAAATCCTCAACTTAAACCATTTTAATTTAGAAACCATGTTTATACACTTTATTTATATAATTTTACCTTCTTATATAAATCATTTCACAAATGTTACTTTGTTGAGTTATAACAAACAACCTTTATCAGAAATCAAATTTTAATCTAACATTATCTTCGAACGCTTTATAATCAAATTGTGAAATTGAATTCACAAGGTGTTTGTTTTAATGTTCCTACAATCATTAATCTATCTAACCCATGCAATAAAAAGGATAAAATTGCTCCTAACCTAGCAAAATATTCAATGCCCATAACTAGTCAAGTATGATTACTCAATCAACAACAATAGTTAATGCTTCAACTGGGTGAGCATGACTAATCAAACAATAAATGATAATAACTGAATATTATCATTTTCCTAACAACCAGCATACCATATATAACTATAATAACTTTTTGAAAAATTATTCATTTAATATAAAATATAATGTGGGTAAAATTATTTCATTACTCAATTTCAAAACAATACTAGTCGAATTGCTCTGTTCAAGTGTTTAGAAATCACTATCAATAAAGTTAGCTACGCGTATTTACCAGAATCTATAAGTCGCTCAACAGATCGATTGACACAATATAAAATATTTATTTATCACTAAAAAATACGTGCTCATATATATAATACACTCAAACTCATTCTAAGGTGCTACTGACCCTATCTCTAGTGAGTAATCCCCAATAAAGCCTAGGTGTTCACTCAACCTAAGCTTTGATACCAATTGTAATGAACCAAGTTTTTTGACCCTTGAAAATCGACACTAATACATCTCTGTATTGCGTGCCGAGCAATCGATTGCCGAAAAACTTAATTGTTAGGGGTGAAAGAAAGAAAGCGAAAGAAGAAAACTAAACAAACAGAATCTCATAGAGAAACAAATAATCTATAATATACAACAAATCTTTACACAAAGAAAAACTATAATATACACATAACAATCAAAGTACACAAACCTATTTCAACCTAAACTGTTATAACGACATGTCCTAACAATTGCTGATAAACAAAACCAATGGACAATGTAGCGAAACACAAAGAAATACGTTGATACGTCTTGGGCCTCCAACTCGTCTCCTGGGCTCCAATGCATCCTATGTAATCTGCAAATATGCTTGGTCTAACTCAAACATTGAAAGGAAAGAATGCCCGGATCAGTTTGGTAAACTAACATGAGAAAAACACACCTCAAATGGAATTTTATATTTATCAATTTCTTTTCAAATAAAGGTATATCGGAAGACCACGCCGCATAAAAAAAGGGATGGGTTTTTACCTTACAATAAAGAAAACATTTTCTATAGAAAATCCGTTTATATTATAATAATCTCTATGGGTCAAAGTAAAATATGAATATAGGTGAAATACTTGTATCTCACGTTTCTATAGAGTTGGGCACAACTAAGTTCGTAAACCTTGTATCAGAGAATGGATTCCATAATATGACAAGGTAAGGAACTATCTTTTGATGGTACATCTCTAGATAAAAAGCACCGGGGTCTGACAAGAACATCTTGTACCCCTACCACACAGGACTGGCCTACCTCTTGACTAGTAGTACCAAATATGGTCACCCTACTTTAGGCCCTGAAGCATGCATGAGTTGAGGTAATCGATTAATATTTGGGATGACCATACCCTGATGGGAGTGACCTACATGGCCCTGCATCATGCTCGATTTTTGTCATTTCCTGGTCGATGAGACTTGAGGCTACATTTTACCTTTATATAACACTTCCCACTTGGAATGCTACATTGCCTTCCAGTTGACGACACATTATCAGCAATCATCCATACAGTTGTTCAAGAGATGAATGAACCGAAGGCACTACTTCTACTACATCTATTTTGGAATCACCCTAAGGATTAGTAGCAAGCTGCGCTTGCATTTCAAAGAGCTCCGTCTTCAAATTCCATCATCTTCAAAACGTCTTCACTTTGAAATGCTTGAGTTGGATCGAAGTGGTTTTTGGATTACGTACTTGATCTCGGTCTCTTCGAAACAACATTCGATAGCTTCCAGTAAACTCAAATCTGGTTCTTTTGGAAATAATCAGACAATAGATAAGAGCGGAGATCATTTCCCAACCGTTAGTGGACAGATTTCCATATCACCTGTCCTAGGAGAAAAAAAATTATATTTATACGCAACACAACATCATCGAAGATTATTACGCCATATAACTCACGTGTTTCTCCAAGATATTTCTAGAGTTGGCCCATATTTGATAGTCGGTTATTTAACTATCAACGAACAAACTTTCAATCAGGGATTTAGTTCCATAGGGAGTACCAACATTAGTTAAGCACATATATAACCACTAACCTCTTTAATTAATTCTTTTATTAATTAAAATCACTTTGTAAATTACTAGAATAAAATATTTTTATAAAGATATATTCACAAATTTCTATATTTTCAATACCTGGAAAATATCCATATACTTATGTCAATAGTATAAGTATATTTACAACACAAAGAATGATTTCTTTTTATTCAATTCTAAAATCATTTATAAACTTCTTATAAATCTCTAAAACCATTTATAAACCATTTTATAAATCTTTCAAAATCATTTATAATCTCTTTTATAAATATTTCAATCACTTATAAATTCTTTTTATACATTTCTAAAAATCCTTACAAACTCATTGTAAATCCGTAAAACTATTTATGATACTCCCTTTATAAATCTATAAAGCCATTTATAAAATCCCTTTATTAAATCTTTTATACATCCATAAAAACCATTTATAAGGCTATTTTATAAATCTTTGAAACCATTTATAAAAGTCAATTTATGAACCACGAAAACATTTATTAATAAATAATAATCATTTAATTCAAAACACTATTATACGATAACAATTATTAATACTAAACATTTTAAATAAATAATAATTATTATCTTTAAAATATCTTAAAAATAATTATTAAAAATTTCAAAACATTATTAATAGAATAATCATAAATAATTCTTCAACATTATAATAATAATAATAATTAATTTTCATAAAATTATACATAAATTATTACTATTAATTTCACACTATATTAATTATTTAAACAATTAGCATTCAAAATATTAAAATATTGATAAATAACTTTAAAACAATATTAAATATAAAGAAATAATCTTTAAAACAATATTAAATGTAATTAGATAATCCTTTAAACCATTCCTAGAAGACTTAGAAAACACAGATAGTAAGGTTGGAGTAAAATAGGAATTAAATCCATTTAAAACAAAATATTTTGAAGACCCCAGATTTGGATTTTAAATCATTCTCCGTCTCAAAACTGACTCATGTCCATATGGCAATTTATTGTATTTCAAAATAACAATTTGAGGTCAATAGCTACCAAATGCATAACCAATATTGATATTGATTTCCTATTACTATAGGGTTTATATTTGAGCATATAACAATGTCATAACCTATAGTGTCAACAATCTGGTTTGATTCTCAAAAATTCATATAATAGGAATATTATAATAACATTTCAACAATGGTGCGGAATCTTGTTGGATCCCTCTAACACATCCCATCCCCTGCATCATAGCTCATATATATCAGCACATATATATAAATCAAACCAATAGTGGTGAGGAATCCTATTAGATCCCTCCAACCTGTCCCCCTGCATCATATACATTATGTAATCATATAATATGGGTCATCAGTTCCAGGAGCAGGAATAAATCCAAACCAATTGATAAAATAGTAAATAATCCAAATATCAATTCAACAACTTTTTTATCAACAATATAACATACTGGTTAACCAAAAAGTTGAGTTTAACTCACTGAAATTCCAATTGTCATTGAAGCGTTTCAGGTTCCGTTTGAATTAAAACAATGTTCGAATTCAACGCATTATTCCAATAGCTCAAATCTCTTCCAAAGCAGTTCCATGACATAGTATTTGTCGATACGAACCTAACATGACTGACCACGTTTCATTTGGACCTAAAATGAATAAGTTATCGACTAAATAAGATTATAAAATTTAAGTATTATATTTATTAACTAATTACACTTTAAAATCTAATTACCATTATAAGATTAAATAAATCCTCTCCTAATCCTCTTCTCTCTTGTTCACAAACAACATAGCAGCCATGTCTTTATCTCCTCCATGCCACCACCAAAGACTATCGGATCATGCCCCATATCACCTAAGCCCATCCCCGATCACGAGCTTCCCATCTCCACCAACCTCGGCCTCTAATTAGCAGCCATTGCCTTGAAAAAAAACTCCAAAACAAATTCCGATCATCTTCAAATTGCTATTGCCACAATTGATTTCACGACGCCAAACTCCAGCTGAAGGTGGCCCTCACCATCCTCCACGATTTCTCTTCAGGGTCCGTTGACCCACAACCACCCACATCACCGTAGTCGGTGAAAAATGCAATCGTCGTTCATCAAGGCGCTACCACTGCCTCATCGCGAACTGAAATGATCCAACCACTGAACCTCATCAGCTCGATGCCGCGAACATATTCCTAGTTGGAGACGAGACTTGAATATGCATGGATTTACCCTAATGATCTACGGCCTTTGGATAAGGGAAGTTCAAAACGTTAAAAAGAGTGAAGTCTCTAGTTTGATCGCGTTTACATGGGGGAAGAAAGTATGGTTAAAGACGTGGAGGATATGGCCTGATATGGGCTAGTGGTATAGGCTAGGATAGAGTATATATATTTGATTAAAAATATTCATTCAAAGCGCCTCAAAATTTCAAACTCCTATGGAGGTGTGTCGACTGGCGTTCTATATGTAATACCCCTATTCCGATCACAATGGAACTAGTATCGAGACCAAATTCGATTATATACAGAAGTTAGCTTCTAAAATCTAGTTATATTAATTTAAATTTCTTAAAATTAATTTCTACGCATTTTCTACCTTGCACGACCACATGATACACCCAATCATCATGAAATTCGTCGGCATACAATAATTCATTATTATGGTTCCAATGGCACTAGTTTTGTCAAAATCCGAGATAGTGTCCAAGAATGATATTTTCACACGTTGATTAAAACAATTTACTATTAAAACCATTTCAACAACTTTTAATTTCTTTTAAATTCTATTAAAAGTTGCTATGATCATTCTTATTTATACTGAATTCAAATAAGATTTCAAAAATCAATTTTTATTCATCTTATATCCCAGATCCAATTATATAGATAATCCCAATATTAAATTCACAATTCACCTATTCAAATAAACCTCTATATTCGAAATTTAAGCTGTTTGATTTATTAAACTAATATTTCAATATTTAAAATAAATTAAATATTTAATAATCAATTGATAAAATCTAGGTACTTACATTCTATACACCGACACCAGTAATATCAAAATAGTGCGCTGTAGTCATGCCCGATCGATATACGATGATCATCAAGATCGAAAACGAAACAAATGCATCATATAACCTGTTGAATATATCATAGCGCATTGATAAAATATAATATCACAGATATAAAAGAAAAGACAATGATAACTGTATGAAAATATCATCAGAACACATATCCACGAAGTTATATACAAATGCAGCATAGTTTACACGACAAAAAATAAACCCAACATTGTCTCATAACATGAAAATAAGCAGTCACTATTAAGGCCCCCAGTGCTACACAACAGAATAAGCATAGAAATCCATATAAGTATATAATACAAGATAGCTCCATCCAGTTCGTTTACCGCAGAACTACTGCGTCACCTAGACCTGTTATATAATCTACTCATTTAAGAGTATCCAAGATAGAAAGAAAAAAAGCATATAACCTTGGGTCAGACAACAGTCTGGTATGAGCAATAAATGAATCCCTAAGTACAATGCATGTTCATATAGTAAGGAGTAGAGGCACATGAATCATACCTTACTTATCCCTGTAATTAAAGAGTTAGCACATAACATCATAATATGCTACTCTACAAATAACATAAAGGTACACTACTCAAAATAAGGATATCAGCTCTCCAGGCATTCCTATCTCCAATACCTACTCTGAATATATCACTAAGTGATAGCCTATAAAGCAACCTAAGCAACCATAACAACCATAACATCCATCAAGCAATCCCCACTATCACTTCATGTGCTTAGAACATATGATACCTCATATGGCTTCGTCAGTAGCTAATGGAAATATCAATTTTCAATGTACTCTCGTATCACACAACCCAAGCTTGATACGTGTCTCATAGCCTGAAGCTAGACACTTGAACCAAAGCCAATAGTCTAGGTTATTCAGATCCACTCCTTTGATCCATAGGCGTCCCCACTCATAATATCCCTATTTCGAGTACAACCGAAAACACTTCGAGTATCAACGATTCCCTAGCACATACATCCGAGCCCTTCCTTTGCTCAATCTATTTTCCATTATTAAAAACCTTCACGTTCCCTATCCAAAACTCCCTCCTTTATCGAGCTGCTATCTTCAGTACCTACTCCTTTCATGAGTCACTAACCGAAGGTACAATGCTTTTAGTACAATGCTTTTATCTTACTGTCACATTGCCATCCAATACTCAAGAAAATGAGCCAACACCTCCAGCATGCACAATAGAACCTCTACTTCATTCTCCTGAAGTTCCACCTTAACCTGATCCATATAAATAACTCGGTACCGAGTTATTCAACTCGGTACCGAGTTATTCAACTCGGTACCGACCCATTTACTTAGCCAATTTTGGCTAAGTAAACTTCCTTGCTTCTAGTATTTCATTCCTAGATGCTTTAGATCCCGGCACATTTATCAAAACAACTCGGCCCCAATCCAAAGTATTCAACTCTAAGTTCTAAAAACAACTTGGTATAATAACTAACACTTAGCTAATTCTCTGAAACTTGCCTTGGTCCATCTCCATTAGCCAACAACTAGAGATCGCCAAAGTCCCCGACCCAAATGAGCTATAGAAATGACTCGATATCGAGTTAAATGACTCGGTATTGAGTTGTGTACTTAGCCAATTTGGACTTGCGGCTAAATCTATCGGTTCCCTCCATGCTCCAGAACATCTCCTCCAAGTTACATCCAATTCCGACCATCTTTGCTTCCATTTTTTCAAATTATCCAACCTATCTTCCTAAGCATCCAAAACACTAGCAAACAATATTAAAGCACAATATATGAGCATAAAATAACGTGCATATGCATCCACTCATACAAGAAGTAAACAAGAATGTGATAGACAAACCAATTCTAATCTAAATTTGTATATTATATGCACATATGAATATGAAAAAGGAGAACTACTAAATAATTTTTGAAAAACCATTTCAAAGATTCACAATTTAGGTCATAAGCTTTTGATAACATGTAATTAAAGTTAGAAAAGGTTTTAAGGCCAAAAATATTGCATTCTACTATATAAACATGCATAGGATAGTGAGAAGGCATAAACCACTCACTAATTACCAAAATCAACCAATTCTCTCCTAGATCCATTATGGATAACAACAGAAAGCAATGCAGATCAACCAGAACGATGATCTCTATCTTCTAATAGATTATCTTCTCTCGAATTAATGATTTAGCTAGATTTAGAGTGTAATTTTTGTGATTTTTGGATGAAATTAGAGTTATTAAGGGCTTAGATCTGATTTAGTAAAGAGGGAGAAGCTTTAATTTGACTCCTACAGCCCTCTATTTATACTAATCCCGAATTAGACTAACAGGCTTACTTATGAGCTTAATTACACACTACCATGAGCCAGCAGCGGCCTAAACTTAAAACAGGCATAACTTTCTAACCATAAATCTTTTTCTTATTATGACTACTTTACGAATGGGAAACCGTCATCCTGAAGCTATGGAACTGGTTTGATGCCATAATTCAACTCCAATCAAAATTTATAGGCCAAACAAGTTTCTTGGGTCAAAATAGTCACATAGGAATTCATTAAAATTCATAGGCGTGTAAAACATCCCTAAGAGTCATATCCCAAAATTACAAAATCATACGACTTTATAGAAACAAAATAAAAATATTTTACAATCCTTCAATACGTAAATACGCGTCGTTACATTTTTCTCCTTTTTAGGAATTTCACCCCTGAATTCCATAAACTAGTCAAGGAATAAGCAACCATAGTTACTCCTCATGCCTAACAGCCATATGCAACCATATCAAATAAGTAATCGTGCAATAAATAGTGAACCTACCCTAGCATGTTGAATACTAACCTATCAAATGCGATATATAATGGTGAAAGTAGATACAATAAACAATGGATCTTACCATTCAAAGAACTCCAGACATGTAGACCTTACGCTCTCCCAAGTTTTCCATGTACAATCATCTTCACCACTCCGTTGTGAAAGGAAGTGCAGATTAAGGATCTTAAGGCTAATTTAACACTAGAGGGGGGAGTGAATAGTGTTTAAGGAATTTTAAGACTTATATGGACTAATTAAAAAATTATGATATTAACACATGCAGAACTTAATCATAAAACAATCACGGAATCAAACACAGATGCAGAAAGTAAATAAAAAGCAGTTAAGGAAAAGAACACACCAGATTTTATATTGGTTTGAAGTTACCCTAAATCCAGTCCTATGCCAAGGAAAACACCTCATATAGATTTTTATTATACCATTGTCGAGATTACAATTCTTAATTTCTAAAGGCCTTGAGGTACCCTCTTGTCTCTAGAATCCGGGGCAAACTTTCTTGATTTACGGGAAACAAGATCACCAAATTGATTTCCAGGCACAACCACACCTTATAGAGAGACTTGATAAACTTTTGATTACAAATTGATCCTATAACTCTGAATAGCACTTTGATCTTCGAGAGAGGATAGAGAATCAAACAAGAATGGGACTCTAGGTTGATTCACTTGAGAATTCGGCAGAATTTCGGCATGATATTAAAAATATGAAAATTTTAGAATATGGATTTGTAGAGGAGTAAAGAAAATAAGAAATTTGTTAGTTGAAAAAATTCGTTTGTGAAGGCTATTTATAGATCACCAACGATCATACCCATTCGTGAAGAGATTTAAATGAATAGACACTTCTTTTGAAAATTGAAACTTTTGAATTCAACGGTCACCATGTCGACATGGGGTATCCCATGATGTCGACATCCCTTAGTTAAAAAAAATGTAAAATTTGTTTTGAAAATAGTGTTGAAAGGAAAACAAGATGAAATGATTCTGGAATAAAATAAACTAATTTTCCTATGTTTAAAATAAAGTAGAGTAGAAAATATATATTTTTAGAATGTATATATAAATTTGATTTTAAATCTCAAGTGTATATATATATTATAAAGAGTATTTAAAAATCAGAAGATAGTTTTAAAAACAAATGAAGTTTAAAACAAGAGTTTATTTAAAAAAAACAAAGAATATTTTAAGGCTAAAACATCTTTTTGAAAATTATTTGAAAAAATAATTTTTAAGGCTAAAACATTTTGAAAAGCAGTTTTGGAAATCATTTGAAAAACCATTTTGAAGTAGTTTTGCAAGCTTCTTCCTATAGAATATCTCATCACATTAGGACTCGAGAACTTGTACAAAACCAGGATGTTTGTGGGTTTGTATACCACTTGTCATAGGTTTGTAAGCTACTTGTCGTGGGTTTATAAGCCACCAAGAAGGTTGAAATGGGTTCCATCCCAAATGAAATTTGGAATGAAGATTTCCATGCTATTTTGTAGTTTTAACAAAAACTAGATACTTATCTTGAAATCTTGATCTTGATACTCTAGAGTCTTCAATCTTGATATCTCCATTTTGAATCGTGAGTTTTGAGACTTTATACTGATCAGTCTTCAGTAATCAATACCTTCATACTTATATATATATATATATATATATATACATATACATATATACATATATCCTGCATATACATATCTATCTAGACAATAGTGTTAGTATATATTTTATAATAAGATAAGTTAAAAAGGTTGTTGTCATCAAAACCAATATCTCAGTTCCTAACAATCTACCCCTTTTTGATGATGACAACCTATATTTATAAAATATACTTATCATACCATAACTCCTATCATAACTCCCCCTTACTCCATGACTCCCCCTTACTCTAATCATAACTCCCCTTACTCTAAGCCAACTACTATTTTATAACTTCTTCCCCTTTTTCATCAACAAAAAACTTCTTACTAATAAATTCCCTAAACTTGATATAAGATAATCAACCATAATACAATAGAGTAATCCATATATAAGTTTAATAAGTGCTAAGTGTGATTATAAGTATGAAATTTGATCATAAATGTGAAATGCGATCATGAGTGTGATCATAAGTGTAGTCCAGAAGTAAATCAATCATCATCCAATCATATTTATAGTAATTATTCAATCCAGTCATATATACAAACCATACCAAATGTTTTAAATAAGTCAAGTCAATCAAGTTTAAAACACACCAAACAAATCAAACAAATAACATACAGAATGCCAAGACTTTCTTTATTACTTCCATCCATCCAGCTTCTCCAAAGATAGGGTCTGCTTTGATGGCATCCCATTCTTCTTTATCTTTGCCGAGAGTGACCAGTGGATTTCCTTTGATATCATCCTTGTTAAGAGCTGAGATCATCCAACGAAGGGCGTTGAAATGTCTCTCTTGCTTCTTGATCATCTGCATTTGACTCAATTCTAAATGGCGCTGATTACGAAGTATGAATGTAAGGATATTCTTGAAGGAAGTGAGAGTTTTCTCAACATTATCACTTAGATTCTTAATCAGAGAAGCCATAATTCAAGATATAGGAAGAAATATGAAAGGAAGTGATTAGAAATGAAGTTTGATAAATTGTTCTAGAAGAAACAGCTATAAATAGGGGTAGAAAGTCGTTTAAAATGAATAGACACAAGTTAGTTACATGAAATTAAAATTTGAAAGTGTAGCTACTTTCTGCTTGTTGTATGTCGACATGGGGGATGGTAGATGTTGACATGCCTCTGCCTAAAGTGAATTTGTTTTGTTTTGAGTATTATGAACAAATCTATGCAACTAAAATTTGTATAATATAAAAACAAGCAATTATAGAGACAAGTGAAGTTGAATAACAGGAAATAAAAGATTTCATTAATGATTATAGTCAACCTTACATAAAATAATATAATATTAACTAAAATAAAGAAAATTTATGGATAGAACTTGAAGTAAACAAGATAAGATGAACTAACTAATTAGATGAAGATGAAGAAGATGATAGTCCAAGCTTTCTACTAACTTTCCCGAAGACCTTGTCGATTTTAGTGGAAATCTTATCCATTTTCTTACTCATTGATCTTTTGAGTGTCTTTTGATTTTTCACCAAAATTATTTGATTATTGAGAATGGTCTTATTGGAAGGATTAGCGGGATTAGTAGGATGTTCAATACTCTCTAAGGAAGTTTCTTGATCTTCCTCTTCCTCCTCTTCAGTTTCCATTCCTTCCTTTTCCTCTTCTTCTTCTTCTTCCTCCATTTCTTCCATCTCTTCGTGAGCAAGCCTTTCTTCCTTTTCCGTAAGTGTTTCATATGGTTTAAACACTAATGGAATTTACATAAGGGAAATATTTCCATGGTTGAACACTTTTCTAGTTATAAATTCTTCCCTTTTGAAATCAACTCCAAAGTAATTAAAAATCCGAGTGAGATAAATTCCATGATATAATGTATTTTCACCCATAGTAAAATTCTTGGGCCTTTGCTCATCAAAATAACTTGAGCACAATTGATATCATAATTTTCAAAAATTTCAAAAAGAGCTTTGCAAACTTTCAAAGTTGGGTTGTTGTAGTTTCTCGATCTTGGTATAAGAGTGTGTTGAATAACAAGGTTAACAATTCTTGCTTTTGGACGAAAATAACGATTTTTGAATTCAAAATTGTCATCCCCTTCAAAGATGTGATGAAATGTGTCTCGATCATTTTCATTTATTTGAAACTTCAAGAGATCCATTCTGGTATACTTGCATCCCAAAATATTTCCTAAAATTTCACAATCCAAAACTATTTGTGTTCCTTTAACATTACTCCAAATTTGTCCATCTTGCCCATCATAAAAACCATGACTCAAATTCGCATAAAACATCTTAACAAGATTTGGATAACATACAAAATCATTTGGTTTGTTATCTACTACACTAAGAATAAGAATAAAACATTGTTGAAAAATATTTTCATTTTCATAAGAAGGAAAATCTTCAAAAATAGCAAATTTCCCCATATGAATTTTACCAAAGTTTACATAGTTGATGTAAGCTTTGATAGCTTCCGGTTCATTAAAAAGAATGCTTTTGATAGCTTCTAGAAGCCTAATGGTGAGTGCTTGAAGAGGCCATTGAAGAAGTTTGAGAGGAGTTGAAGATAATGAAGATAAATTTGAAATTTGAAATAAAAGTGAAAAGTGATGATAAGGATAGTGAATTAAATAGAGATTCTATAGACAAGTTCTTGTGAGAAATGCGGATTACGGATCTTAAGGCTAAGATTAATACTAGGGGGGTGAATAATGTTAATCAAGAATTACTAAATCTTTTTCGATTTATGTTAATTTAGACACAAAAGTATGCAATATACAGACACAAATATGATCGTAGAAACAATCACAGATATAGAAATAAAATAAAAGCAGTAAAGGAATGAACACACCGGATTTTATACTGGTTCAGAGTTACCCTACATCCAGTCCCGCAACACAAGTACGGATTTCCTTTCAACAGCAGTCGTACAATTACACCCTCGGTTTCAAGGCTACGAGGTACACCCTCCACAATTTCGATCCTCTGTGTAGAGATACTTGATTTCCGGGCCACAAGTTTACCCAATTGATTTACCAAGGCTACAATCACACCTTTTCCCTTTCGATTGATTTCCAAGGCTACAATCACACCTTTTCTCGCTTAATATATTACAAAGAAGTCTATAACTCTGAATAGCACTGAGAATCTTGTAGAGATAGTGATAGTGAATCAAACTAGAAGTAATCGAGTATGATTCAATGTTGATTTCGGCAGAGTAATGATAAGAATATGTATTAAGAAAAGAGGAAGAAGAAGAGGAGTGAAAACCAGAAAAAAGTGATTAAAAATTTATTGAAACCGATCCCTATTTATATAAGAACAACAGCCATGTCCATTCATGAAGAGTTATGGCGAATAAACACTTCTTTTGAAATTTGAATTTTCGAATCAAATGGTCACCATGTCGACATGGTACCCATAGGCATGTCGACATCCCAAAGCTTTTTATGATGTTTTTAATTTCTTTGAAAATAACCTTTATCTTTTATAAAAACTAATTTAAACTTTATAAATATACTTGACTATAGTTGAAATTCATAAGTAAATATAAAGAATAACATATATATAGAATTTAACGATAATTTTATATTATTTTTTTGCAGAGTAAGCGGGGTTGCAAACTGGACCCCTACCAGCTTTTTTAAAAAGGAGAAGAGAATACATACAAAAGAAAAAATGAACAGACCAAAAAAAAGGGAAAAGAAGAGGAGCTACGGAACCCATGGCTCAATCTGATCTTCAATAAAATCATGCTTACTAGATCTCATTCCACTTATTATTTCATGCTTAAGAACAGCCCAAAGAACAACTTCAAACCTGTGGTGTCCTTCAAATGCCCTTTTATTCCTTTCACTCCACACAAGTCTCATCAGTTTTTTTAAAATGAAGAAAAAGGAAGTTCTTCTCACATTATTCCACTTGGTAGCAGTCCAAATCATATACCACTGCTCAGAGGAAGATTGAGGAACAGCAGCCATCCCAAACTTACACAACATCTCACTCCAAAGTTTGAGAACTAAGGGACATTCGAAGTAAATATGCTGTGCAGTTTCATCATAAGCATTTCACAAGATGCAGCTTGAAGGAACAGCCATACCATAATCAATTAGCTTATTCCTAGTTAGCAGTGCATTATTCACAACCTTCTTGTACAAAAAATTGTCACTACAAGGAGATATATCATTGCATGTTGCCCTGTACCATTTGCAACCAGGCATATTTCCAATACCATGAAGAGATTCATAAACACAGCCTATTGAGTGGGGTCTGCCATTCCAAAGCACTGCTTCCTGATCATGAAAATCATACCTGCGACACGCTAATTGGTTCCAAAGGGACCTAACAGATTGATTGCTGCAATAAGGTAGAATCAGTTTACCATCCAAAATATGATCAACAGCTTTGGCATTTATGCCAACACCAGATTGGAATTTCTGTTGAGAACTGAAAATGCAATCAAGAATGACACCTCTGCAAATCCAAGGATCATGCCAGAAACTGCAATCACTCATAACAGAGAGTTGAATTTGGATAAAATAAATAAAACTCTCAAATTCAAAATGCTCCTCCAAATCCAACTGCAAGAATGAGGAACATCCATCTGCCAAAAATTCTTAGAACCAATATTATGCAGAAGAGCCCAACAAACCCATAGTGGGTCCTTCCTATTCATAAGAGCATTGAAGTGAATGATGTATGCAGCCCTATTCCAAACTGAAATGTTGATGATGCCTAGTCCACCTTTGCTAAAAGGCTTCTCAAAAGCAGAGAATGAACAAGGAAAAATCTTCTTAGCATGTATGGAACCAAACCAGAAGAATCTAAACATAGCAGATCTGACCATATTCAATAGCTTAGCTGGAAGGATGAAAGCCCTAGCCCAGTAGATCATCATAGAAATACACACACATTTTATAAGTACAAGCCTTCCTTCTTGTGACAAAAATCTAGTAGACCACCTCTCCATGGAAGAAGTTATTTTGAGAAATAGAGGTAGGCAATCAGATAGAGACACCCTAGAAGTACAAAGAGGAAAGCCAAGGTACGTCATATCATGATGCATGATTTGCATCCCAACACATGAGGATAGAATTTGCCTTTGTACAGAAGATACTCCAACAAATAAAATACTAGATTTTTGTAGATTTAATTCAAGACCTGTCATCAAATAGAAGCTATGAAGAGCACGTCTAATGGTTTCAAATGACTGAATAGTAGGCTTAGTGAATAACATGATGTCATCAGCAAATAGAAGGGATGTTAACTGAATGTCTTTGCACTTGGAGTGAAAATGAATTTGCCTGGACAGAAACAAAGGCCTAATATAGCATGTAAAAACTTCCATAACAAAAATGAAAACATAGGAGGAAAGCGGGTCGCCCTGCCTAATCCCTTGCTTGGAAGCAAAGAATCCAGAATTTGCTCCATTCAAGATCAGAGAGAATGATGGAGTGGAGATGCATTGATAGATCCAAGCAACAAATACTTTAGGAAACCCCATAAGGGACATAATTCTGACAACATAAGACTATTGAATGCTGTCATACGCCTTCTTGAGATCAAGCTTTAACATTGCTCCTTGTGTGGCATTAGCACTGCTGTATCCTTTTAATAGTTCATGAGCAAGCATGACATTATCAAGGATGTTCCTATTAGGAAGAAATGCAACTTGATTCTTGGAAATAATTCTCCCAAGCACAGGAACAAGTCACGTGGCAATGATCTTTGAAATACACCTGTAAACAACATTACAACAGGAGATTAGTCTGAAGGATGTTACATTTGTTGGATGCAAGCACTTGGGAATTAAAACTAAGTTCGTAGCATTAACAGATTTAAGAAGCTTGAACTTGTCGAAAAAGTTGTGAACAGCTTTGCAGAATTGCACACCAACTATATCCCAAGAAGAAATGAAAAACTGAACGTTGAAACCATCAGGACCTCCACTCGAGTTCTTGTTCATAGAAAAGAGAGTATTCTTAATTTCATCATCAGTAACTTTTACCACAAGCTTAGCAGCTTCATCACTATTAACTTTAGGCAAAGAAATAGTAGAAAGCTCATCCAATTGAGGAATAAAGTTTTTACCATTTCCCAGCAGACGAGAAAAATGCTGATGAAAAGCTCTGATCACTGACTCAGGAGAGGAATGCAGGTTCCCCTCATCATCATGTATGGAAAATATATTGTTATTTGATTGCCTAGCCTTAAGGGAAGCATGGAAAAATTTTGTGTTCCTGTCTCCATCAGAAGCCCACTTAATTCTTGACTGTTGCTTTTTCATATCACTTTCAAAATCCAAAGCATGATTAATCTCATGGAATAGGGCAGCTTCCTTGGAAGCAAGATCAGCATTATCAGGATGTGCCATCATCATCTCCTGAGCTTCTCTGTGCTGTTCCTTCAGTATAGTGGATCTGAGCTTGCCATTACCAAACTTGTGTTTAGCCCAAACTCTTAAGGCATCCTTAATTGCCCTTAGTTTCCTGCAAAAAATATACGTAGGGTTTCCAAAAAAATGATTAGCCCATACAGATTGTATTATAGTAATATATTCCGGATCAAGGATCCAAGAATTATAAAATTTAAATCCTCTTTTTACATCATGGAGCTTCCTTCCAGAGGATATGATAAGTGGAGAGTGATCAAACAAGATTAAAGGTGGAAGAAAGGTGGATAGCTAAGGCCAAGTAGATAAGGCTTTGAAATTGGAGAAGGAGTGATCAATGTTGGAAAATGTCCTAACTCCACTTCTGGAACGATTGTTCCAAGAAAAGAGAGCACCTTCCTTATGAATCGGAATGAGACATGAATCACAAATTGCAGTGTTCAGGGGATAAATATCCTTTAGCATGTGAGGACGACCACCTTGCTTGTCAGACAAGGCAAGACAGCAATTGAAGTCGCCAACAATTACCCAAGGATGTGATTCTTGTCTTAAGGCAGGAATCAAGTTGAGTAGAGATTGTCTTGTGACGTGAGAGTTAGATGCATACACAAAAGAGATATAAAAGGAGGATGGAGGATACTGATACTTGGCATGAAAATGCATAATTTGAGAAGAAGCATGTAGAAGTTCAAGTGAAAGGACAAAAGGACTATGAAGCACCATAATACGACCATAGCTTGCTTCATTAAGGTTATGCGTCAGAGACAAGGAAGGGTTGACATACTTAGCAGCAGATATAGTTAGGGTTAGATTTAATTTAGTTTCAAGTATAGCAAAAATTGACAAATGATGAGTAGAGATTAAATGCTTGACATGGTCCAACTTAACGAAGTTGTGACAACCTCTAATATTCCAAGCATCAATGATGTGCGACATTATTAAACTAATGATTGATGAGAAAGCTCTTTCATGCTCCTTGTGACAGGAGATTCTGTTCTGGATGGGACGTGGTTTTGTTTCAAAGATTTTCTTTTATTCCTGATGTTGGCATTTGAGCAAGGGACACAGTCATTTTGCACATCCTCACATGGTGACAAGGGTGGTGATTTCCACCCAGGAATTGTTCCAGTGAAAACATAAGATTGACTTGGAGTTCTTTGATTTGTGTATAAATAATTAGAAGTTAAATATATTATTAAAAAGATAGTTTAAAATCAGGAGTAATTTGACTTTGAAAATAAAGATGTTTTTGAGGCTAAAATTATTTAAAATCAGGATCGAGGGTTTTGAATCTTTTAAAAGGAAAGTTTTGAAAACATTTTGAAAACATGATATAATTTTGAAAAATCATTTAGAATAAAAGTCAGCGGATACAAAACAATATTCCACTAGATTTTTCGTAGGTTCCATCCTACTTAGGGTTCCATCCCTTTAACAGGCTCGAAGTGGATTCCATTCCACGAATAAATTGGATTTTAAGATGCCAATTCTTTTCTACGAGTTTTAACAAAAATTCCTAATAATAAAAAATACTTATCCTTGAAATCTTGAATTCTTGATAGTCTCGATACTCATGAATCTTTTATCTTGATATTTTATCTTGATATCTTGAATCTCTATACTGTACAGTCTTCATTCTTAGTACCTGCATGGTTAAATCCTGCATATACATATATATATATATCTAAACTTATAATGTTAGTATTTATATTTTATAATCTATTCTAAGGTTGTTGTCATCAATACCATCATCTCACGGACTAACAATCTCCCCATTTTTGATGATGACAACCTTTGTTTATAAAATATTATTTCTATCCTAATAACTCTCCCTAAAACTAACAACTCCCCCTTAAATTATACCTAACTATCCTATTTTATATTTCTCCCCCTTTGTCATCAACAAAAACTTACTCCCCCTCAGTTTTGGACTTCTGTACCTGCATTGTTAAACTATACAATGGAATACATATAGAGTAGGAAATAATTATACTTCTAAGCATGATAACAAATTCAATGTGTGTGTGTGTGTATGTTTTACACACCAATCTTCAAATTAATAAGAAATCAATCCACACAAAGTATCAATTCAAACCAAATCCATTCAAACAAATCAAAAAAGTAACTAAAAAATCAAACGTTATGTGGAACTTCCACCCATCCTTCTTCTCCAAAGACTGGGTCTGCCTTAATAGCATCCCAATTATCATTGTCATTGGTGAGAGAGACAGGAGGATGTGCTTTGTTATCATCCTTGTGCAGAGAGGAGATCATCCATCGTATCGCATCGAAGAGCCTTTCTTGTTCCTTTATCATCTGCATTTGACTTAATTCTAAATGACGTTGGTTTCGTAGAATAAATGAGAGAATATTCTTGAACGAATTAAGAGTTTCTTCAAGATTTTCGGATAAATTATGAACAGGATTAGTCATAGTTGAATTTTGTGAAAGAAATGGAGGATATAGATGATAAGAAATAAATTTCAGTGAAGAATTCTGGAAGAAACAGGTATATATAGGTGTAGAAATTCGTTTGAATTGAATAGACATGTGGTAGTTATTCAAATTTCAAATTCAAAATCAATTGCCATTTCTGACCGGTACATGTCGACATGGTCACATAGGGGATGTCGACATGGGTTAGTGAAATGTTATGACTAATTTTGATTTTGTGAATAATTGTGTATATATATAATATACTAACATTTATTCTAGAGATAAGATAAGGTAGATAACAGAAATAAAATTTCATTTCATTGCATACTTCGATAATACAATGATTAAGCACACAACAAACTACATGAACATTCGAAATAAAGCAAACTAAAACAAATACAACAAGATACGAAAAGATAAAACTAGTTATAGGATGAAGATGATGAAGATAGTCCAAGTTTCTTGCTGACTTTTGAAAAGAACTTGTTCATCTTCGAACAAATGTTATCCAACTTTTTACTAACGGATCGTTTTAGAATCTGTTGATTCTCCACAATTATCTTTTGGTTTTTGAGAAGGGTTTTGTTGGATGGATTGGAAGGATATTCAATACTTTCCAAAGATGTTTCACCTTCTTCTTCTTCTTCAATTTCCATTTCATCCCCTTCTTCTTCTTCTTCAACTTCCTCTTCTTCCATTTCCTCATGAGCCAACCGCTCTTCCTTTTCGGTAAGTGTCTCATAAGGTTGAAAAACAAATGGAATTTTCATAAACGAAATGTTGGAATGATTGTAAACTTTTCTAGAAACAAATTTTTCGCCTTTGAAATCCACTCCAAAATAGTTAAAAATCCGAGTGAGATAAATTCCATGATATAAAGTATTCTCACCCATTTCAAGATTTTTAAGACGAAGTTCATCCAAAATAACTTACGCCCAATTTATGTCATAGTTTCCGAAAATAGCAAAAAGAGCTTTGCAAACTTTTGAAGTAGGATTGTTAAAATTTCCCGATCTTGGGGTCAAAGTATGTTGCAAAAGAAGATTAACAATTCTTGCTTTTGGTCGAAAATTTCTATTTTTAAAATCAAAATCATCATCTCTTTCGAAAATGTGATGAAATGTCTCACGATCATGTTTATCGATTTTAAAGTTAGAAAGGTCCATTCCCGAACTCTTGCAATTGAGAATGGTACCCAAAAGATCACAATTCAAAACAATTGAGTGCCTTTGACACTACTCCAAATTTCATCTTCATTTCCAACATAAAATCCGCGATTTAAATTCGCATAGAAAATTTTGACAAGATTAGGATAGCAAACAAAATCATTTTGAGAAGCATCAATAAGACTAAGAACACCATTGTTTGCAAAAGGAGAATCAATTTCATAAGAAGAAAAATCTTGAAAAATAGCAAATTTTTCGGAATGGACTTTGGCATAGTTAGCATAATTGATGTATGCTTTAATTGCCTCCGGATCATTGAATAATTGCTCTTTGATTTTTCTGGAAATTCTCATGGTTGAGGGGTTGCTTGAAGAAGCCATTAGAGTAGAGAGTAGAGAGCTTGAAGTTATGAAGAGAGAGTTTGAATTTGAAAATGAAAGTGAAAAAATATGATAAAAGATAGTGGATAAATAGATTCTCAAAGGATATATTCTTTGGTCAAAAGGTATCTTTTCAGAGAATTGAATGAAGTGAAAAGGTGGAGGGAAATTCGAATATTTGAATTCAAATTTTGAAATTCAAATTCAGGTGGCCATGTCGAAATCATGGTAGGGACCATGTCGACATGTGCGTTTGAATTTTCATGAATTTATTTTTTCTAAGATCTCTAATATATATATATATATATATATATTATTATTAATGTCTATTATATATTTCTGAAATATTATTATACTTATAATATATTTCAGAAAGTATTAAAAATAATAATAAAATAATAAAAATAATAAAAATAATAAAAAATAGAAAATAAATTTTAAAATTCAAACAACACACCAATTCAAAAATCAATCAATCAATCAAATAATCAAGCAACTAATTTTAAGCAATCAATTTCAACCAATTGTATTGTAAACGTGTACCTTTTTCTGAGCCCGTTTCTTTGAATTCGTCGGAGTTTTGAACAGCTGTGAAACACAAATTTGAATTATCCGTCTTCTGATCATCATCACTTGAGGACGAGTCTGAGTCATCTAGAGTAGCGGAAAATGCACGCTTCCATTTCTTTGCTGGTTCATTGTTCATAGGAGGATTCTGCCTTTCTGGATATGGACAGTCTCTTTTGAAGTGGCCTGGTTTATCACAGTTGTAACACTTGTCATTATTTGGCACCATATTCTGATTTCCAGAATTTTTATAGTTGTTTCTCTTGAGATTATTCATCTTTCTGTATTTTAGGAATCTCCTAAAATTTCTGGTCATAAAGGCTATCTCTTCATCATTATCGCTATTTGAGTCTGATCCATCGGTCAATGCATTGAATGCCATTGATTTCTTTTCAGATGCTTTACTTTCTCTTCTCCCGATCATTTGAACTTCATACGACATTATATTTCCAATTAATTCTTCTATCTTCAAAATACTGATGTCATTTGCCTCTTCGATCGCAAGTGTCTTTTGATCCCATTCTGGAGTTAGAGAATTTAAAATTTTTCTGACTTGATCTTCTTCAGAAAATTCCTTTTCCAAAGATATTAGAGAATGCACAATATCCTGAAATCTACTATACATATCTGAAATAGACTCATTAGCATTCGTTTTAAATAATTGAAACTGATTTGTGAGTATGGAAATTTTGGTCTGTTTAACTTTGCTTGTTCCTTCGCGAGTAACTTGCAAAGTTTTCCAGATTTCATATGCAGACTTACAAACTGACACTCTATTGAATTCATTTCTATCTAGTGAACAAAACAGAATATTCATTGCCTTAGAATTATTTTGTGCAACAGTCTTTTACTCAGCAGTCCACTGTGCAAAATCAATTGTGGGTTCAGAATATTCAGTTTGTGTGATATTCCAAGTGTCTAATCCTATAGATTGTAAATATATTTTCATCCCACATGCCCAATATGCATAGTTACTGCCATTAAAAAGTGGTGGTCTGACAGTAGATTGACCCTCTACAAATGAATTAGTGATAGGGATACTAATGTTAATAACAGTACCAGTGTTGGTAGCCATTTTGAAAACTTTTCAAAAATCAGATTATGAAACTTTGAAAACCTTGCTCTGATACCAATTGTGAGAAATGCGGATTACGGATCTTAAGGCTAAGGTTAACACTAGAGGGGGGGGGGTTGAATAGTGTTAATCAAGAATTACTAAATCTTTTTCGATTTATGTTAATTTAGACACAAAAGTATGCAATATACAGACACATATATGATCACAGAAACAATCACAGATACAGAAATAAAATAAAATCAGTAAAGGAAAGAACACACCGAATTTTATACTGGTTTGGAGTTACCCTACATCCAGTCCCGCAACACAAGTACGGATTTCCTTTCAACAGCAATCGTACAATTACACCCTCTGTTTCAAGGCTATGAGGTACACCCTCCAGAATTTCGATCCTCTGGGTAGAGATACTTGATTTCTGAGCCACAAGTTTACCCAATTGATTTACCAAGGCTACAGTCACACCTTTTCCCTTTTGATTGATTTCCAAGGCAGCAATCACAGCTTTTCTCGCTTAATAGATTACAAAGAAGTCTATAACTCTGAATAGCACTGAGAATCTGAGATAGTGATAGAGAATCAAGCTAGAAGTAATCGAGTATGATTCAATTTTGATTTCGGCAGAGCAATGATAAGAATATGTATTAAGAAAAGAGGAAGAAGAAGAGGAGTGAAAACCATAAAAAGGTGATTAAAAATTCGTTGACACTGACCCCTATTTATAGAAGAACAACAACCATGTCCATTCATGAAGAGTTATGGTGAATAGAAACTTCTTTTGAAATTTGAATTTTCGAATCAAACTGTCACCATGTCGACATGGTACCCTTAGGCATGTCGACATCCCAAAGCTTTTTATGATGTTTTTAATTTCTTTGAAAATAACCTTTATCTTTTATAAAAACTAATTTAAACTTTATAAATATACTTGACTATAGTTGAAATTCATAAGTAAATATAAAGAATAATATATATAGAATTTAACCATAATTTTATATTTAAATCTAAGTATAAATATTTAAAAGTTAAATATATTATTAAAAAGATAGTTTAAAATCAGGAGTAATTTGACTTTGAAAATAAAGATGTTTTTTAGGCTAAAATTATTTAAAATCAGGATCGAGGGTTTTGAATCTTTTAAAAGGAAAGTTTTGAAAACATTTTGAAAACAGGATATAATTTTGAAAAATCATTTAGAATAAAAGTTAGCGGATACAAAACAATGTTCCACTAGATTTTTCATAGGTTCCATCCTACTTAGGGTTCCATCCTTTTAACGGGCTCGAAGTGGATTCCATTCCACGAATAAATTGGATTTTAAGATGCCAGTGCTTTTCTACGAGTTTTAACAAAAATTCCTAATAATAAAAAATACTTATCCTTGAAATCTTGAACCCTTGATAGTCTCGATACTCATGAGTCTTCCATCTTGATATTTTATCTTGATATCTTGAATCTCTATACTGTACAATCTTCATTCTTAGTACCTGCATGGTTAAATCTTGCATATACATATATATCTAAACTTATAATGTTAGTATTTAGATTTTATAATCTATTCTAAGGTTGTTGTCATCAAAACCATCATCTCACGGACTAACAGTTCTCTAGTCAAGGGGCATCTTTCCAGAGCATTGAAATTGGTGAAAAGGTGGAGGGAAATTCAAAAGTTTGAATTCAAATTTTGAAATCAAATTCTGAGTGGAATGTCGACATGGGTATCCGGGTATGTCGACATGTGCCTATTGAATCAAAGGAGAAGTGTCTATTCCTAATTTCTAATAAATGCATATATTATATCCTATATTCTACTTATATAATTCCTATGATAACATTAAATATAATAATACTTAAATATTAATAATTTAATATTTAAAATATTATTAAAATAATATTATTTTTGAATTTAAAATTCGAGTTTCAAGGGATAAATTTGAATTTAAAATTGAAGGAATTTCAAAAAAATCAAGCAAACAAAAAAACATCCATTCAAATAAGAAAAATTAAACATAAAGTAAATGCGTACCTATTTTTAGATCCGTACTCCCATCGTTGTCTGATTTATGAATAGCAGTGAAATACGGATTTGAATTATCCGTCTTCTTTTCATCGCCACTGGACGATGAGTCTGAGTCATCAAGAGTTGCCGTGTATGCTTTCTTTCTTTTCCTTGACGAATCATTGTTTGAAGGGAACAACCATTTACCTGGATATGGAAATCTTTCCTATGATGTCCGACTTTATTGCAATTGTAGCATCTATCATTGTTGACGTTCTCCGTATTATTTTTGAAATTCCTTTGATCATTTCTTTTGTAGTTATTCATTTTCTATATTTTAGGAATTTTCAAAAGTTTCTTGTCATGAAAGCAATCTCCTCATCACTGTCTGGTTTCGAATCTTCAGTTGTTGCAATGAATGCTAATGACATCTTTTCTGTAGCCTTGTTTTCTCTTCTTCCTTGCAGTTGAACTTTATAAGACATCAGATTCCCAATCAATCCTTCTATTTTCATTAGACTGGTATCATTTTCTTCTTCAATTGCAAGTGTCTTTTGATCCCATTCTGGAGTGAGTGAATTTAGAATTTTTCTAACTTGGTCTTCCTCTGAAAAGCTTTTTCCCAGTGCAATTAGTGAATGAACAATATCTTGAAATCGACAATACATGTTGGATATGGACTCATTTGCATGCATTTTAAACAATTGAAACTGATTAGTTAATATGGAAATTTTAGTCTGTTTAACTTTTTTTGTTCCTTCATGAGTAACTAGCAAAGTTTTCCAGATTTCAAATGCAGAATTACAAACAGACACTCTATTAAACGCATTCCTAGCCAGTGAAAAAAAAAAATTCATGGCCTTTGAGTTATTTTGTGTAACACCTTTTTTCTCAGCAGTCCACATGGCAAAATTGGTAGTTGGTTCAATATACTCAGTTTTGTGATATTTCAAGTGTCTAATCCTACTGATTGTAAATAAATTTTCATTCTACAAGCCCAATATGCATAATTACTGCCATTGGAAAATGGCGGTGTGACAGTAGACTGACCTTCTACAAATGAACTAGTGTTAGTGTTAACTAAACTAGTGCCAGAGTTGACATTACCAGTGTCGGTAGCCATTAAAACAATTTTCAAGTTTCAGATTATGAAAACTATGAAAACCAATGCTCCGATACCAATTGAAAGGAAGTGCGGTTAAAGATCTTAAGGCTAATTTAACACTGGATGGGAGGGGTAGTGAATAGTGTTTAATGAATTCTAAGACTTATATGGACTAATTTAAAAATTATGATATAAATAAATGCAGAACTTAATCACAAAACAATCGCAGAATCAAATACAGATTCAGAAAGTAAATAAAAAGCAGTAAAGGGAAAGAACACACTGGATTTTATACTGGTTTGGAGTTACCCTACATCCAGTCATGTACCAAGGCAAACACCTCATACAGATTTTTATTATACCTATGTCGAGATTACAATCCTCAATTTCTAAAGACCTTGAGGTACCTTCCTGTCTCTCGAGTCCGGGGCAACCTCTCTTGATTTACGGGACATAAGATCACCCAATTGATTTCTAGGCACAACCACACCTTATAGAGAGACTCAATAAACTTTTGATTACAAATTGATCTTGGAGAGAGAATAGAGAATCAAACAAGAATGGGATTCTAATTTGATTCACTTGAGAATTAAGCACAATTTTGGCACGATCTTAAAAATATGAAAAAATTAGAATATGTATTTGTGGAGAAGGAGTGAAGAAAACAGGAAATTTATTAGTTAAAAAAATTTGTTTGTGAAGGTTATTTACAGACCAAGAACGTTCATAACCATTCGTGAAGAGATTTAAACGAATAGACACTTCTTTTGAAAATTGAGACTTTTGAATTCAATGGCCACCTTGTCGATATAAGGTATCCCATGATGTCGACATCCCTTAGTTAAAAACAATGTAAAATTTATTTTGAAAATGATGTTGAAAGGAAAACACGATGAAATAATTCTGGAGTAAAATAAACTAATTTTCCTATATTTTAAGATAAAGAAGAGTAGAAAAAAAATAAGTTTAGAATGTATAAATAAGTTTGATTTTAAATCTCAAGGGCAATATATTATAAAGAATATTTAAAAATCAAAATATAGTTTTAAAAACAAATGAAGTTTAAAACAAGAGTTTATTTAAAAACAAAAACAAAGAATATTTTAAGGATAAAACATCTTTTTGAAAATCATTTGAAAAGATAATTTTTGAGGCTAAAACATTTTGAAAAGAAGTTTTGAAAATCATTTGAAAAACCATTTTGAAGTAGTTCTGCAAGCTTCATCCTGCAGAATATCTGATCACATTAGGACTCGAGAACTTGTACAAAACCAGGATGTTCGTGGGTTTGTAAGCCACTTATCGTAGGTTTGTAAGCTATTGTCGTGGGTTTCTAAGCCACTAAGAAGGCAGAAATGGGTTCCACCCCAAATGAAATTTGAAATGATGATTTCCATGCTATTATAAAATTTTAACAAAAAATAGACACTTATCTTGAAATCTTGATCTTGATACTCTAGAGTCTTCATTCTTGATATCTCCATCCTGAATCTTGAGTCTTTATACTGATCGGTCTTCAGTAATCAATACCTGCATATGTATATATATATCCTACATATACATATCTATCTAGACAATAGTGTTAGTATATATTTTATAATAAGGTAAGTTAAAAAGGTTGTTGTCATCAAAACCAATATCTCAGTTCCTAACACATTGTACATTTGCTAGCTTCACCGACTTTCTTCAAAGCTGTTCCTTATCGTGTCGGCCTACGAGATCTTAAAACTTCTGGTTCTACCTTAATAACTTCAAGTTTATCTGGTGCAATCGTCATGCCTGAGTTATATACAAATTTCCGTTAGGAGATATGAAAAACAATATACACGCTCGCCATCTTCTTAGATAAGTCGACCTTATATGCTTGCTTAGCAATGCTCTCTACTGTTGGAAAATGACCTACGAATCTCGATGCCAACTTCCCCTTACCACCGAATCAAACTACATTGCTCAAAGGAGATACCTTAATAGAAAACCATATCTCTAACAAAAAATTCCAAATCTCTTTATCTTTTATCGGCGTAGCTCTTTTGTCGATCCTAAGCGGCTTTCATTCGATGTTGAATGATCCCAATCTTTTCTAAGTTTCTTTTATCATATCTGACTTAAGTGTTAGTTTCTCAACCGCTTCCCACCAACATGAAGGAGCATTACATGGTCGGCCATACAATGCTTCATAAGGAGCTATAATAATACTTAATTGATAACTATTATTGTATGCAAACTCCACCATATGTAGATGGTCATCCCATGATCCTCCAAAATATGTCATGCATGCTCGCAAGAGATCTTCCAAAGTAAATTTTACTTTCCTGGTCTGCCCATCTGTTTGCGGATGATAAGTTGTACTGAGGTGCAGCTCGGTCTCTAATGCCTCTTGTAAGCTCTTCCAAAACCCACTGGTAAACAACGGGTCTCGTTCACTTCCTTTGACACACCATGAAATTGTACTATCCACTTTACATACAACTCCACCAGCTTGGATGATGTTTTACTTGACTTGACAGGTATAAATCTAACACTCTTGGTCAACCGATCAACTACGACCTAAATGCTATCGACCTTACTCAAGTCCTCAGCAGTCCATCAATAAAATACATTGGTACTTGCTTCCATTTCCACTCAGGAACTTTTAGTAGTCGCAACAATCCTTTGGATTTCTTTTGCTTTGCCTTTACCAATTGGCAGTTCAGACACTTCGAGATGAATGTCCCAATATCCTTCTTCATACCTTCCTAATAATAGGTTTGCTTCATATCCCAGTACATCTTATACCTCCAGGATGATTGTCAACCTAGAACGGTGGCATTTTTGTGGCACTTCATTTTGTAGTCCATCAATATGGGGAACAAATAGTCTTCCATCTTTACGGATCCAACCTTCTCTGTCGAGTCTGAATTGCTTCATAACCTTAGACTCTACTCCTTCTACTATCTTCGTAATGATCTCCGCCAACCTAGCATCTCGCTTCAGACTAGCACCGATCCTTTCTATTAGAGTAGACCCGATCGACAAACTTGCCAACATCTCTGGTTCTAACTCGTAATGAGGCATGAAATCATATCCAACAATAACTCAATCTTCTTCCATTCCAAGAAATCCTCCTAACTAGCATGTCTTTAAATCAATGTATCGGCAACCACATTCCTTTTTTAGTGTATAGTAAATGATAAAATCATAGAAGGCTAAGAACTCTAACCACCGTTACTAATGAAGGTTCAGATCTTTCTGATTGAAAAGGAACTTCAAGCATTTGTGGTCCGTAAACAGCTCAAACGTTTCTTATAGCAGATAATTCCTCTGTATCTTCAAAGCAAAAACTATCGCCATCAATTCCAAATCGTGAGTCGGATAATTCCTTTCTTGCGAGTTTATCTATTGACTAGTATATGCAATAACTTTTCCTTTCTACATCAACACCATACCCAATCCAGTTTCACAAGTGTCTGTATATACCATCAAATCCTCATTCCCACTTGGAATGGTCAATACCGGTGCATTCATCAACCTCTTTTTTAGAATCACAATCACATGCTCACACTTCATGTTCCAAACAAAATTCTGATTCTTCTTCGTCGAATCAGTCAACGGTGCTGCTATCTTTGAGAAGTCCTTGATAAAACACCTAAGTATCCTACCAATCCTAGGAAACTCCTCATATCCATAACATTCTTGGACTGGTTACAATCTCGAACCGCTGCCACCTTCGCATGATCCACTGCTGTACCCTGTCCAAAAATGAGGTAACCCAAGCACCTCACTTCTTTTCTCCAGAAGTGAAACTTAGAGAACTTATCTCTCAACTTGTGCTTTCTTAATACCTCTAGCACAATCGTCAAGTGTGTCTTCTGCCGCTCTTTGGTTTTGAAATAGATCAGAATATCATCCACGAACACAAGTATGAACTTGTTTAGCTGATATTTGAAAACCCGATCCATGAGATCCATAAAGTATGCTATAGTGTTGGTCAACTCGGATGGCATCACAACTATTCATAAAAACTAGATGGCACACAAAACACGATAATTGGCACTCTCCTTTATTACTCTAAGCTGTTGAAATCCCGTTGCTAAAATCATTTGAGAGAACACATTCACACCATGAAGCTGATCAAACAAGTCATCAATACATGGAAGTGTATACATGTTCTTCTTTGTTACTTTATCCAGCTCATGATAATCCATATACAACCTCAAAGGGCCGACCACTTTAGTCGCCAATACTACAACTGCACCCTACTCAAATATACTCCTTCGAATGAACCCATTCCTTAATAGGTCATTCACTTAGAACTGTAATTCCTTTTGCCCTCTCGATGCCATATGCCTCAAAGGCACGACTATAGGTCTGGATTCCTTCACTAAGTCTATCGTAAACTCAATCTCTCGATGTGGCGACAATCCGGTCACTTCCTTAAATACATCTGGATACTCTATAGCAATACGCATAGATGACTAACCCACTTGTGGAAGTTCAAGAGAATATTGAATGCTAACCATCACCTCATCATCTGGTCGACAGCCAATTACTAATGTCCATTATCCCATATCCGCAATTGTCTTTAATAGCTTTTTTCAATCCACTATCACCATATACTTCTTAAGTCAGTCCATTCTCAAGATAATCCTAAACCAAACAAAATCCAAGACAAAGCATCCACAAACAAAAGAGCATCAATGACTCGATAACATTGGACTACAACAAACCACGCAAAGGCTAGTAGAGCCTCCAATAGGGTCATCACAATCAAAGGTCGGTCTACTATATCGGGTATCAACCCCAATCCGTCTACTAGGTTACTGGATATGAACAAACATGAAGCCCTGGTTTTAAAAAAACATGAATGGAAACATCTTTAATGGAAAGAATACCTTGAATAATGACTCTCTTTCCCTTCTCATTCACCAAGGGAGCACTCGACGAAGTAGGAACAACTTTCAAAGCGTATGCTTTCACAACCTACTTATCTTTCACCGATTCCAAACAATCCTTCTTTAAATGCCCTGGCTTGCTACAATTGTAGCACTTATTCTTCTTGCTTACTTTGCAATCCTTAATTAGGCGACCCTTCTCCTTGCACCCAAAGTAATTAGGTTCCTATTTATCTTTCTTCTAGCAATTTTCCCCGTGAGACTGCCTCCTCTTTCTGTTCCACTTTTTCTTGCCTCCGCTGCCTTGTTACAGTTTTGGCTCTTCCTTCTTAGTAGAAATGACAACAATTGTTCTAGCCTTTGGATACAAATTCTCATGACAGAGAGCTTTCTCAACAAGCTTCTCAAATGGCTCATCAATGTGGTATACTAGCTTCCCTCCAAGATAGTTATCCAAATCAATGATGAACTTTTGATTCTTTCTCAATGGAGTGTTGATGAATGACATCACATACTTCGATAAAGCATCAAATTCTGCAACATACTCGAAACCGACGTCTCTCCTTGCTTAAGATCAGCAAACATCCTGAATAGCACCGACTTCTAAGCAGTCAGAATGAACTTCTCTTCAAACTTTACTTTGAACTGATCCCAAGTATACTGGTCTTCTGGAGTAGTAAAGGTAATAGCACTCCTCTAGTTCATAGCTCATCCTTGAAGTTGTCTAGGGGCCAGTTTCCTCTTTATAGCTTCATCCACTTCTATTTCACTAAAGATGCATTCGCAGGTATCCAACCAATCTTGCACTTCAATGGCAGACTTCGTTCCATGGAATCGTTTTCCTCATAGAGTAAAATAGTCTTTACTCAACTTAGCAAAATCCACCTTATGTGCTTGCATGGGAGCACCTCCACCAACAACCACATCAGGAGCTAGCCTGAACATTCCTCATAATAGTTGCATCTAACATTCAACATTGCTAAAACTTAAGGTGTAGGAGCTCCTGATCCTACTCCATACTCAACTCCCAAAGTAGAATTTCTCATTGTATTTCTTGTATTCCAGCTCATTCTATATTTGTAACAAGAATTTAGTCTCTCATAAAGAAAACTACGCCTACGGTGCGCATGTGACTTGTACTATATAATATATACTACTATATGGCTTTGAAAACTAAAATATATAACAAGTACGAACTCTCTCGTATATATATTTACATTCTAGATCCAGTCTAAGACGTTAACTCCTTCCTTATCTCCATAAGATCATGGTATCATGTTAGGTTAATCATGTAACCGAAGCTCTAATAGCGAATGTGATGACCGCCCTATACCATCGGTACCAATAATATCAAAATAGTACGCTGCAGCTGTGCCCGGTCGATATAGGATGGTCGAAAATGAAACAAATACAACATATAACCCATCGAATATCTCACAACACATGGATAAATATAATATCACAGATATAACAGGAAAGACATTAATAACTATGTGAACAAATCATCAGAACACAGATCCATAAAGTTATATACAAATGTAGTAGACTTTATAAAATGGAAATAAACTCAACAACCATCTCATAACAAAAAAAATAAGTAGTTGCTGCTAAGTTTCCCCAGTGCTGCATAGTGGAATAAGCGTAGAAATCCATATAGGTATACAATAGGCGATAGCAACATCCAGCTCATCCTTCGCACAGCTATTGCATCAGCTAGACCTGTTATCTAGTCTACTCATTTAAGAGTATCCAAGATAATAAGATACAAAGCATAAAACCTTGGATCAGACAACAGTCTGGCATGAGTGGTAAATGAACCTCAAAATACTATGCAGGTAAATATGGTAAGAAACAGAGGTACATGAATCATACCCGACCTGTCCCTGTAACCAAAGAGTTAGCACATAACATCATAATATGATACTCTACAAATAACATAAAGGTACACTTCTCAAAAAAAGGACATCAGCTCTCTAGGTATTCTTATCTCCAATACTACTCCCAATGTTATCTCCAACTGATAGCCTAGAAAGCAATTAAAGTGACCATAACATCCATTAAGCAATCCCCACTATCACACCGTGTATTCTGAACATATGATAACTCGTATGGCCTCCTTACAACTAGGGAATAAAGAAAATGCTAATTTTTGGTGTACTCTTGTATCATGCAGCCCATAGCTCGAAACGTGTCTCGTAGCCCAACGCTAGAACTAGAACCAAAGCCGATAGTCTAGGGTATTTAGATCCACTCCGTTGATCCATGGGCATCCCCACTTATAATTCCCCTGCTTCGAGTACAACAGGAAACACTTTAGGTATCAACGATTCCTTAGCACGTACATCCTAGCCCTCCTTTGCTCCATTCGAATCTGAGCCCTTACTTTGCTCAATCCAGTTTCCATTATTTGTAACCCTTCACGTTCCTCATCCATGACACCCACCTCTATCGAGCCACTATCTTCGGCACCTACTCCATTTATGAGTCACCAACCGAAGACACAAAGCTTTTATCATGCTGCTACATTTCCATCCAATACTCAAGCAAATGGGCCAACACCTCCAACTTGCTCTACAGAACGTCTACTCCATTCCTTAGAAGTTCCACCTCAACCCGATCCATATAAACAACTTTATACCGAGTTGTTTAACTCAGTTTCGACTCATTTACTTAGCCAATTTTGGTTAAGTAAACTTTCTTGCATTCCCAAATTCTTTAGACCCTGACCATCCATCCAAACAACTCGGCCTCTAATCCATAGCATTAAACTCTAAGTTCCAGAAACAATTCGACATAATAACCAACACTTAGCCAATCCTTTGAAACTTGCTTTAGTCTATCTCCACTAGCCAACACCTAGAGATCCCTAAAGTTGCCAACCCAACCGAGCTATTGAAATGGCTCGGTACTAAGTTAAATGACTTGGTACCAAGTTAAATAACTTGGTACCAAGTTGTACACTTAGCCAATTTGGAATTATGACTTATGCTACTAATTTTCTCCATGCTCAAGAGCCTCTCCTCCTAGATTCATCCAATTTCGACTACCTTTGCTTTCAATTTGCCAAATTCTTCAACCTATCTTTCTAAGAATCCAAAACAATAGCAAGAAACATCAAAGCACAACATAAAAGCATAGAATAACATGAATATGCATCCAATCATACTAGTAATGCACAAGAATGTGATAAACAAACCAATTCTAATCTAAATCTACATATTACATGCACACATGAATATGAATAAGGACAATTACTAAATCATTTTTTAAAACTATTTCAAAGATTCACAATTTAGGTTATAAGCATATGATAACATGTAACTAAAGTTAAAAACGATTTTAAGGTCAAAAATTATGTTAAAACATGTAATTCTACCATATAAACATGCATAAGATAGTGAGAATGCATAAATACCAAAATCAACCAATTCTCGCCTAGATCCATTGTGGACAACAATAGAAAGCAATCTTCTCTCTAGTTAATGATATAGTTAGATTTAGGGAGTAATTTGTGTGATTTTTAAACGAAATTAGGGTTAATGGTTGTTTAGATCGCATTTGGGAAAGAGGGAAAAGCTATAATTTGACTTCTACAACCCTCTATTTATACTAATCTTAGATTAGACTAATGAGCTTAATGAATTATACACTAATACTGGCCAATGGCTGTCTAAACTTAAAACAGAGGTCACTTCCTAACTATAAGTTTGTTTTTCTATTATGACCACTTTGTAGAATGGGAAACCATCATCCAGAAGCAATGGAACTGGTTTAAGACCTTAATTCAACTCAAATCAAAACCTATAGGCCAAATAAGATTTTTAAGGTTAATATCATCACATAGGAATTCTGTAAAAATCATAGGTGTGTAAAATATTCCTAAGAGTCATATTCCAAAATTATAGAATTATACGACGTTATATAATTAAAATAAAAATATTTTACAATCCTCCGTTATATAAAATACGAGTCGTTACACAAATTACCAATTTGAATTGGACTTTGGGCTAATTTTCAAAATTATTTTGAAAATTAAAATTAAAAATTGAATTTGAAGGCTAAATTTAAAATAAAAATACATTATAAATGTTATTATGTATTTTGATACTGTTTTTGAATCAAAATAAGATTATAAATTTAAAAGTTAAATTTAAAATAAGAATTACATTATAAATGTTATAATTTAATTTTCAAAGTTAGCGTTTTAAAACAATGTATGTTATAAATGTTATAATACATTTTTCAAAAGTGTTTTAAACGTATTTCAATTTTTTTATATTTTTTAATAAGATTAATAAAATAAATTAATTATTTAAATAGTCAATTAATTAAAGTGTATAAATGTACAATATATATATGTATATAGATAGATATATGTTATATTGTCTTGAAGTGTTTAAGATGATGTTAGTATATATAAATATACATAAGAAATTTACGAAATTAATATTTATTTAAATTGTATAATTAAATAAGTTAATTAAAAGTTAACTAACAAATAATAAAATACATATACATAAAGATATTTGTTTGTAACCATAAATTTTATGGTACACATATTCAATTAAAATGTAAAATTGAATAACATAAAATTAATTAAAATGTTAATTAAATTAAATGAATTAAATAAGATCTAATTGATGTAATGTATATAAAACTATTAGATAAGTTAATTAAATTATAAAGGTTATATGATAAACTTATATAATATGAACGTGAATAGTAAGAAACCCAAAATAGACTTAAGGAATAAATACATACATATAGTATGTATACCATGATTTCTGATGTGCCCGACCCTTGAATCATGAGGGTATTTCATAAGAAATACATTATTCCATAAGTCGATATTACTCAATATATTGAAGATTATGAATATTTAATATAAAGTTGTCCTCTATCATTTATATATTAATAAATTTCTTGCATATTCTCTTATTATTAATATTCTTCAAGCTAGAGATATAATGTGTAGCACCATTAGTATATTAACTAGACGAGGTAAGATACATGTACATATTTCTTGATATTCCTCAAGGTACATGAATTATACTTAGACCATCATGAAATGGTGGGTATGAGTGAATAATCTCTTTCGATTTATTGATATTTCTTAAGATCGAGATGAGATTAGGACAAAGACCATGGGTTAGGGGTTGTTTTTTATACAACTGATAAAGTGTTAGCCATTACGTATGAGCCTATGATTTGTTAATATTCCTTAAGGTCGGAATACCAATAAAGGGATCCCTAACACCCATTAGAGAAATAAAATGATTTCTATATTTTTCTTAGGGTTTTGACGAATATAAAAATCTAGTAAGAGTCTTGTTAGAAAATGAAATGGCAACATTTAACCTTTATAATATTGTAAGAACATTTGCTATATAAAGTTATAGTAATCTACACTGATAAGTTTCTAAAATTAATATAACTAATGAAGTGTTTATCAATTATATTAAGCAAATGAACCGATTAAAGAATGACAACATGAATATATAATGTACTTACTAATAAATATTTTCTGCATGTTATTGTTTCAATACCCATGTAAGCGCCTAATTTTATAACTACTAAATACATTCGTAATTGGCAACTTACATGGATATTTGCCTAAGACTGTGTGTTGTCCTTTAAGAGTTTTGAACTCTAAAAGCAATACTTGAAAATGGATATTGGTCTATGTACAATCACATATTAATGTTATAAGGTAAATTGTCATAATTTGTAATGTACAAAAGTCCAGTGAAATTGATTCATATGTAATAAGCAAATAAACCGTAGTGTTAGATTGTCAATATGATTGATTACAATAATGATCTGTCATGTAAAATGAACATTAGACCAAAAAGTACAAGATAGATATAAGAACTGGATCACTTAAATGTCACTTTGATCAACTTACAATATTTGATATCCTTAAATGTTAGAGATGATCAATTGCACTTTTATAAATGGTTCATTGCGATATTGTAATAAGGATTTCCATTTGAATGGTTTGACCAATCAGAAAGGAAAAACAATGTGCGATGGTAGACATAACTTAAGGTAAAGTTGAGATCAAGATAGTGAATAGTCACTTCTCCATTATAAAGGAACATCGAAAACAAGAATTGTAAAATAATAATTGATAATTAATATCGGAATGAGAAATATTATTTCTGTTCCTTTGAGTTTAAGATATTTGATCTGAATACTCATGTTTGTAAGATAGTTATAGTAGATGGAATAAATAGCCTTCATTAAATGGTTGAATGGACCTCCACATTTTGTATGTAATTATAGTAATGGCAGGAATAGTGGGAGAATACCATATAACATTTGCTAGTCGTCTCAAGTTACGAAAATTGTTCTCGTAAATCATATCAAACATTATTTAAGAAATAATAGCATTTTTTTCACTATTAACTAAAAACAAACATATTTTTATTTAAATATGAATATTCATTATAAAATAAAACTATAATATATATTTTTTTTCATAACAAAAGTGATGCATTAGAAAGTACACAAACATCTCAAATTATTTCCAGTTATTTTCGACTTATGGGCTAAACCACGGTTTTGAGAAATGATTTATGATTATATGATTATGAGTTATATGGCACTAGAAAATTATATATACCTTAGATAATTAAAGGCAAAACATCCATTTAATGCAAGCATTATAAGAGTTAATGAACTCTTCAGCTTGATACATATAGTGTATGCAATCTAAAGTTCCAAAATGGTTCCACCTAATTGTGTTCACCGATGAATTATAACAAACATGAACATGTGCATATGATGCACATGTGATATGTTAATGATGAGCCAAAAATATTAAAAAAGTAAATAAAATAATGTGCAATGGAAATTAAATAATTTGATTTGATTGGATATGTGAGCAGTGGAAAGATTGTAGAACGTACCTAAAAATGAATAATATTCAATCTTACAATTCACTCATTTTTATGATACATAATGATGTATCAATAAGGAGTAATCAAACTTTGTTGAATGAATATGACTAATTGTGGGTGAAGTTGAGTTTACCTTTTTCTGTAAGCTCGTGTACTTAGGAGTAATATACAAGGTTAAAATTAATTTCATCTAAAAATTGGTTTACAAAATTATACAGGATAAGGGTTTATAAGAAACCCCAACATATCCTTGGCAAGGAGTTGGTCGGTTGTGAAAGTCGAAGGACTGCACATAATAACTGTACGTGAGGGATCCTGTATGAGTCACCCCTAAAAGGAGTTTGGGAATGATTGTCATTGGATGACCAATTTTTATTTTGGAATATAAGTTTTGTAAAATAAAATCAAATTGGTTCATATAAGGCACTTCATAAAATGTTTATGAATACATATTCCGTTGCACAGAGAAACAATTATTGTTTCAAGAAATACCAACTTCATAGTGAAGGAATTTCTTTTAGCAAATATCGATGCTAAATTGGATTTGGATATGATCGAAGGATAAAATTAATTGCGAAGAATGAAATGAAATTAACCAACACTCAGATATGTGAAAGCACCAATATCCAGTCACAAGATTTAAGATAATATCTAATGTAGAGAATATTATATGAAGAACAAGCAAATTAAGAATGAAAGCAAGTAACAAAGAGATAAGATTTATAGTGGTTTGGCTAACTCTAGCCTACATCTACTCCAGAATAATTCTTTTATTATACTTTAATTTGTTTGCAGTTACAATTCAAAATCCAAGAATTAAATTGACAGTGTGTAGCCTAGGTTTAAGATAAAGAGAAGTAAAAAGAAAATCCTTTTAATAACGCCGTGCCTGCTCCATTTATAGGGGAAGACATGCACAGATCAGGCTGAAATTTTGGTAGAAGAATCTCCAAGTCATGAGGATGCCACACAAAAATTTTCAGGCCCACAGGGCCCATAATAGGGATCAGTATCGATCCCTATTTTTATTTTCAAATAGGGTGTAATCCCTTCGATGGTTCCCTATGATATTAGCTACTTGACTTCCACATTTCATGCCATTCCGACTTACATTTTGTGAAATATCACGTTTTCCATGAAGTGGTGTTGCATGTATTCTATTTTCAGCCGATCCCTCCAAAACATCCCATTTGATGTACGATCCCTATGCGGTGTCTACATGTTGTAGTAAGCTTATGCTCCAAGTATCATGTCAATTGGATGTGTAGATGTTGAGGTATTGATCAATCTTTGCTATAAAATTGGATTTAGCCGATCCCTAAGAGGGAAGAGGGAAGGGGGCTAATACTCTATTGAGGGATAAAGGCCGGTCCTTCCAAACCTCTCAAAATGGCATACAATCCATAGGGGACCTTCTTCATGTTGTATTATATTTAGCCTCCAAGTTTCATGCCAATTAGATTAGTAGAACTTGAGTTATTTATCGATATTTGTTATGATATTGTTGTGAAGGCTAATTATAGTTGATCGATGTGGAGGGATAGGAGTCGATCCTTCCAGACTTCTCTAAATGATGTGTGATCCAAGGGTGGACTCCTTAGGGTCCCTTCTTCTTGTTCTCAAAGTTTCATTTTAATCTGCCTTGTGGTTTTTGAGTTATGAAGCGATCATCGTTGAGTTGTACTGTCGAGCTGAATACGATCCAATCCCTCTTCTTTTGCCCATAACTCGAGCTTACAAACTTCGATCGACTTGAAATTTTAAATATATCCCCATGAGGCCTTTCTATTTACTTCATACCAATTGAACCTTGATTGGGACAAAAATTAACGATCTGATCTGAATCCGTTTGACCATCATCCATAGTCTTGTTTATAACCGATCTACGAGCCTGGTAACCTTCTCTTCTGACCTTCTGCCTTGATGATCATGAAGTCCGTTTGGCCAAATCCAATAGTATACTTCCCACCAGAAGGAAGTCTAGCATTTTTCCCCTAAAACATGCCTTTCAATAGGAAGGTGTGTTTTGAATTGCTATAAATCCAAAATCTGAAGTCCATAATCCATCGATAGCTATATTATCCAATACGAATTCAAATCATTTCCAATCCAAATCCATGATCTCTTCGGATCATTAGTGAAATCCATGACCATTTCGAGTCAATATCCAATTCTGAATCCATTCCAAATTCATTAACCAAATTTAAGATCTCTTCGGATTGTTTTATCCAAATCTGTATCCAACCAAAGCTAATTCCATTATTGTTTAAAGCCGATATTCGAATCCATGACCTGTTTGGGTCGTTAGCCAAATCCGAGATCGTTACGGGTCCACATCCAAATTCGTGACTGCCTTGGGTCAATATCCAAATCCATAGCCGTTTTCAATCCTGGAAGTCAGTGTGCCAATCCTACAATATCTCCATATCATTGATGGTCACTTTTCTTTGGACCTTTGCTAAGCTTGATCCAAACTTAACGTTTTAATAGATCGATCCTGTCACTCTCCGACGAAGCGACCTATCTCTTGCACCCTGGCCATGTCGGGGAGCATATAGCGATGCCTTGGCCCTCTTCGACCGATCATATCTTCTCTAGGCTCTTGCTGGATCCCATCATGTTACTTTTCGATGAAAGGGAAACAATGACGAGTAAGCCGACCCTGTCGCTCTAAAGCAAAGCAACGTTACTCCTTGCGCTCGAGTTTAGTGTCTTTGAACATTAAGCGATGTCTTAGCCTAAGTCCTAGGCAGATCATAGCCTCTTCAGGCTCTTGTCGAACCCCATCCATTCGCTCTCCAACGAAAAGGAGGAACATCGATAAGTGAGTCAATCCCGTCGCTCTCTGGCGAAGCAACTCACTTATTGCATTCCGGTCTCGTGTCTCGGGACATAAAGCGATCAAATACGAACTAACTTCCTTTCTGCGGCCCCAACTCTCCGGTGGAGGACTTAATCTATAAAATCCAAATCTATTTGTTAAAATCAAATTTCAAATGTCCAAAAAACTAGGAAAAAACTAGGCGCTGCCTCTCCAGGCAAGGTAGTTTATTGCTATCTCAGAGCATGCTTAGGGACCGCTCTGGTTCCCGTACATGTGTAAGTGGCGTTGCCGTTTTAGTTTAGAAAATGGAGTTGAAAAATTATTTTATGGCGGGAGTCTAAGTCATAAACTCGGTCCTTGCCATCGTTATCAGTTGATGATGAGTCGTGACCCCGATCTAGGGCCGTTTCTATTTGATATGGACGATAGCCGCTCCTGTTCCGTTGCTCAATTCCTCACGTATTGTGGCAACCAACTATTTTTGACATATTCCTCAACCTTATCTTTTAAGTTCCGGCATTAATCTATGGTGTTCCTATCCAGTTTGTGGAATAGGAAATATTTTCCAGTCCTGCATTCCTGCTATGGGGGATCTCTCCTTGCCAGTTTCCAATATAGGAGTTTCCCTGTTGTACCCAATTAAATCCGTTCTAAACTATCCATCAAATCTGTGTACGTGGTGAAATTTGGTTCTCGATCCTTCCTTCGCTTATTTGGTCCATCAAATCCATGCATCCTCCTTCCATAGGAACCTTTCCGCCTTGTCGGAAAAAATTCCGAGATCCTATGGTGGATCCTCGCAATGAATCCTTGAAATGCCATCGGCAATTCTTGGTACATTTACCATCAAAACTGTGCATGGATCTAGCTGATCCACTGATGCCGCCGTGGCATTAAATTGTGTTAGAAAACTCCTCAAAGAATCTTTTTCCCTCGCTTTCAATGCTGCCAATGTCATAACATTCTTGGGTCTCATGACGTGTAACCAAAACTACCTCATGAACTGATCTACCAACTCACTCCATGTTTTTATTGAACCATTATCTAGATGCCTAAACTAGATTGTAGCTAACTCTATCAAATAAAGTGGAAAACACCTTACCATGACCTCTTCCGATGCCGTTGGTACTTCCATGTGTCGTATATAAGTCATATATGCATAGTTGGGTCTGACTTGCTGTCATATACTTCCTGTGCTGGTAGTTCAAACTCCAGTGGATTTCTAGAAAATTCCTGATATTTGGAGTGAAATGAATTCTATTTACATCTTTTAGATCCTTATTCACCAATCCTCCATGCATAGCTCGCTTGATCACCTCTACAAACCTATCACTGTCATCCACTAGTAGTCTCCTATCATCATTTCCAAACTGCCCCTTGAGTCCACGATCAGATACGAAACGTATTCTTCCGGCCGAGCATCCAAATTCTGATTTTCACCAAGCTCCATGAAATCAACCGCATGTCCTCTAGCATTGCAATCAACCAGACCCGACGGCATACCCTTTAGCCTTTGGGGATCGATGCCGATCCCTCTGGAGTGATCGGTGCCAATCACTTTAAGATGGCCGGGGGTTGCCTCCGGCTGATTTGTTCCATTCCTCTATCCATTGGCTCCATCTCCATGTTTTCGGTTCTTAGTTCCAATGATTCTTGCTACTTTAACTCTTTGAACTAGGTTTTCATTAGCTCATGCTGCTTTAATCCCTTAATTATGTGCTCCAGTCGGTCCAATCCATCTAAGTAAATTCTAAATCATCTCTTCCTGTCTTTTCAGCATCCTTTCCTTCATAATGTCCATCATCATTTCCATTTCATCCTGGGCGATGTAGGAAGATGCCAGGTTTGCTCTAGCTTCTAAGGAAGCCTCCTGACTCCCTCCATGATGGGTCCTATCCGGTAACACTCTACTTGTCGATTGTTTCACCATTGCACCAAGTCTAAGCTTTATATCTTTTCCAAAATCTGAATCCAAATTCTAAATTCACGGGGGCTAGCTCTCTTGATGAAAACATTAAAATGTTAGCGTCAAAATTGACCACCAAAACCTAGTTATGTGAAAGCACCAACATGTAGTCACAATTTCAGATAGTATCTAATGTACAGAATATAATACGAAGAGTAAAAAAGAGACAAGACTTATAGCGGTTTAGCTAATTCCGACCTAAGTCCACTCTAGAATAAATCCTTTTTATTATACTGCAGTTTGTTTACAATTATAATTTGAAATCCAAGAATCAAATTGACAGAGTGTAGCCTAGGTTCAAGATAAAGAGAAGTAGAAAGAAGATCTTATTTCTGACACCATGCCTGCTCCATTTATAGGGGAAGATGTGCATGAATTGAGCTAAAATTTCGGTAGAAGAACCTCCAAGCCATGACGAGGCCACATAAGAATTTTCAAGAACATTGAGGCCCATAATAGAGTTCGGTACTGATCCCTATTTTGGTGTCCAAGTAGGGTACGATCCCTCTTGTGGGTTCCCAATAATGTTAACTACTTGGCCTCGAAATTTCGTGCCATTCGGACTTACGATTTGTGAGATATCACATTTTCCGTGAAGTGGTGTTGGATGTGTTCTAATTTTTGCCGATCCCTTTGGAGGGACAAAGGGCTGATCCCTCCGAAGTATCCCATTCGACATGCGATCCTTATGGGTGTTCCTCGTGTTGTAGTAAGCTGGTGCTCCAAGTTTTTTATCAATTGGATGTGTAGATGTTGAGATATTGATTAATCTTTGCTATAAAGTTGTGTTTAGCCGATCCCTAAGAGGGAAGAGGGCCGATCCCTATTGAGGGATATGGGCCGATCCCAATTGAGGGATAGGGGCCAATCCCTCCAAACCTCTCCAAGTGCCATGCAATCTCTAGGGGAGCTTCATTATGTTGTATCATGTTTAACCTCCAAGTTTCATACCAATTGGATTAGTAGACCCGAGCTATTGATAGATTTGTGTTATGATATTGTTGTGAAGGCTAATTATAGCTGATCCCTATGGAGGGATAGGGGATGATCCCTCCAAACTCCTTTAAATGATGTGCAATCCTTAGGATAGACTTCCTAGGGTTCCTTCTTCTTGTTCCTAAAGTTTCATTTCAATCCGCCTTGTGGCTTTGAGCTATGGAGCAATCATCGTTGAGTTGTACTTTGAGCTAAATATGATCTGATCCCTCTTCTTTTGCTTATAACTCGAGCATACGAACCCCTATCGACTTGAAATTTGAAATGTAGCCTCGTGAGGCCTTCCTTCTCACTTTATTCTGATTGCACCTTGATTGGGACAAAATTAGGGATCCAATCCGAATCCACTTGACCATCGTCCATAGTCTTGTTTGTAGCTGATCTTCGAGCCTGTTAACCATCTCTCTGGCCCTCCTGCCCTGATGATCATGATGTTTGTTTAGCCAAATCCGATGGTATACTCCCTAGCCAAAAGACAATATAACACACACACACACACATATATATGTATGTGATACACACATATATTTAATATAATTGAAAATTAAATAGTACAATAATATTATATAAAGTTAAATAAAATAAAAGATTTTATTTAAATGAAATTTAGAAATGTTCTAAATAAATTAGACTTTATAGGCCTAATAAAGATCCAATAAGGGACGAAATTTGGAAATTCACCCATAACTTCTGCTGCGGGTTAACCTGGTTCCAACAATGATATCAGAGCCAAAGAGCCTATGGGTAATCAAGTAATCTAAATTAATCATATTATGGTTAACTTATTAAAGCCTACTCATATAATAGGACGTATAGAAAAGTTGTGTCAAAGGTTGGGTATGGGTAATCAAGTATTCTACCCTACCTAACTACTAGCCTGGCCTTATATGATCAAGTTAAGCCCAAAAGGTCATTCCTAATAGAAAAAAGGCCTAATTTGAATTCAGCCTTGGGCTAATTTCAAAATTGTTTTTATAAGCAAAGGCTAGCGGGGTTGACAGGGTGCATACCTGATTTTATTGCAATAAACGATAAAATGAAGAAGCTCAAAACAAATTTCAAGCTTCAAAACACAAACAAGGCAGCACAAGAGAAAGACATTAAAGCGCACTAGGAAGACAATGAAAACAAAAGGAGGAAAATACTAAACTACCCGAAGCAAACAAAGATTTAACTCCAAGCAGAGCTCAAAGCAGAAGGATACGTGGACAGCCTCTTCAGAGTTTCAAGTATTTCATATTTAAGTAACTTCCATATAACTTCTCCATCCCTCCTCTTCTTTTAAAGGCAAATCCGGTTACGTTATCTCCACACAATAGTCCAGTATTTCTTCAGGCAAATTGTCAACAGTCTTGCTTTCATTGTTCTCTACCTAGTTGATTTGCAGATCCAGTTCAAGTCAATTGCTGATTGGGTTGACAACATTGTGCTTCCTGCAACCTTCCTCATTCATCTAAATAAAGACAGGTTAACATTGCAACCAAAAAAATGTGATGAGTAGTTTCCGGAACGGTTAAATAGAAAAAACACATGTCACCATGATTAAGCCCCATACTAAACATAACCGATTAATGAACAACCTTCTAAAGCATCATGTTTTCTCTAGGCATAGAATCTGCTGACCAGATTATTTTCCTCCACCTACAGTTGGGAAAACTGTTAAACGCAGTGAGCAGCCTGTACACATGAGAGATAGTATGTGGCTTGGATCTCCATAAAATATAATCAGCATCCACAGCTGGAAAGCTGGATCCTTGTATATGAGTCCAAACAGATCTTATGAGCTAGTTTGAGGAGTAAGGAAGTTGAGTGTAGCCTTGATAAATAAAGTCAGTTGCCTTTACAGCATAATGGATTCGAGATTGCAACACTTGTTGATGATTCAATAGGTTGGAAAGAATTACACCAGGGGCAACCCAAGGATCTAACCAGAACTTAACATCAGAAGTAGCAGCCAGTCTGTTGACAATCAAGGGAAGGAAGGTGGTGCGCAACCCCAGCAACTTTCTCCAAGTCCAACTACAACTTTATGGCACTTTCACACTCGAAAAATTCCTACTTCCTATTCTATGAGTCCAAATCCAATTCACCCAAGCACTATCATTCCTAGAAAGGACAGATTAAAGTGTGTACTGAACGTTGCCACATTCCAGTCATTATATTTATAACTCCTAACCCACTTTTGTTTCAAGTTTTTTCAATCTGATTGAAAAAGCAAGGCATGGGCTTCCTTTTATGTATAGATCCATACCAAAAGAACCTCAACATGGCACTTTTAAACATTTTCAAGAGTTTAGTTGGCATGATAAAAGATTTAGACCAATAAACCACCATGGAAAAGCTTACTAATTTGATAAGAATGAGTTTACCTTTCTGAGATAAAAAACGATTAGCCCACTTATCCATAGAAGAAACAATTCTGGAGTAAAGTGGAAGGCAGTTAGATAGTGTCAGTCTAGAAGATATAAGAGGGAGACCTAGATAAGACATGTTAGTGTCCATCAGCTGAAGTCGCAATAGAGATGAGGTAAGAAGTGAATTGGTATTAGAGAATGTAATGCTCGATTTTGAGTAGTTCAGATTTAAACCAGACATAAGATAGAAGGAGATCAAAGTGGATAAAACACACTAAATTGATGTAATCTACGGTTTGGTGAAAATCATGATATCATCTGCGAACATCAGAAAAGTAACATTATGATACCTACACTTCGGGTGGTAGCTAAACATGCTTGCACTATACTTGAGATTCAAGAACCTAGTGAGGACCTTCATCACAAGAAGAAATAAATTTGAGGAAATGGGATCACCTTGCCGTATCCCTTTTTTACTTCTAAGATAACCAACAGGATGCCCATTCAGAACAAGAGGGAAGCTAGAAGTTGAGATACATTTATAAACCCACACAAAAAAGGCTTAGGAAATTCCATCAAGGCCATAATTCGAACTATGGAGGTCCAGTATATTGAATCATAGGTCTTCGCAAGATCAAGCTTCAACGTAGCAACCGGAGAGGCATTTGATCTTCCATACCCACATAGTAGCTCCTGAGCTAGAAAATGTTATCCAACATGTAGGATCGATTTCACCCTAGAGGGGAGGGGGTGAATAGGGTGATGCTATTAATTATAAAAATTATTGTGAAAACTTATAAAATTATTTCAACACAGATATATCAAAATAATAGCAGCATAGATAATAACAGAATAACAAATGCAGAAATAGAACGACACGGAATTTACCCAGCTTCGGCAAAACCCTGCCTACGTACTGCCTCCAAGGTTTCTACTAGAAATTAAGCATTCAAACGCTTATACACATAAACTCGCGACACCCGCTATCGACCAGCCTTAACTCTACACTCAAAAACCTGCCACAACTCACTATAGAGTTGCGAATTCTCAAACTATGCCACGTAGTTTGTCCCCTAGTCACATGATTAGTAATTACAACGATTTAAAGAGAAATTAAAAACACTTTTAAACAATGAAATAAATAAACCCTACTTTTAAATATAACAGACCAAATAAATTATAGAAGCCGGCCGAATTTCTTTTATTTCTTTATCGGCCTGGTTCCTCTTTTATATGCTCCGTTCCTTTCTTTTGTGAAAATGGCGGCTGTTCCTTGTGAAAAATATTAGCCTCGTTTGTTCCTAAAAATTAGGGATTTTTGAAGTGAAGACTTTAAATTGATCGATTAAATGGTTATTCGCGTGTAGCTTTGATCGATCGTTTGCTCGTTGCTCACTTCGGCTACTTCGATGAGTTCAATTTTTGCTTCGATATGTAATTTATGCTTTTGTGCTTTAACGTTTTTCGTACTTGAACTCGATGAATTTGAAAGCTGATGATGATAATGTTTATATAGGGTTCGAATCCCTATTTTCTCATTCATATGATAGTTGTTTGATTTCATCAATACTATGCTCGGCCATTCGATCTTCGTTTGGATGATTGAGATTGATTCTGACTTTATCAATTTCGTATTTTTATGATTTCTTGATAGACACGGTGTTGATTTTGGTTTGAACTTCAACTTTGATAAAACTGTAGGATTTTTAATGCTCGGCCATTTTGGAATTTTTGATAATCTGGTTCTTCATTGTGTCATCATCACTGATTTGGTTTGAAACTACCTGCGGCCTTATTTTTGGTTCGAAACTTTGGCTTCTCTGTTTACTGCCTCTGGTCATTGCATACGGCTTTGAGTTGACTTTGCATTTCCTTTGTGTACTTACTTCGGCCATTATGTCTTTGACCTACAACATGATATTGTTATACATATATTTACACATATAAACAAATATGCTTCACTTGTTTACTGAACTGTTGTATCACTTTGTTGATGATGCTTTGACTTTTGAACTTGGTTTGGATTTGTGGTCTTGTGTCATAGTTTTGGTTCATCTGATTACATTTCTGTGCACATTGTGATCTGGTATCACTGACTTCGAGTTGCTTTGAGCATTTGTGTTATATTGTAACTTGTTGTATTGAGTTGCACCCTCTGTTGTATTGTGTCTGGTTCGGTCTTGTACCACTTGAGTCCGCACTTGCATTGTTTCTGACCTTTTGGCATACAGTATTCATTTCTATTTGGTTTGTATCAAGTCAGTTGTGTTCCTGGAATTCTGTAGTTCACTGTATTTTGGTTCGATGCACTTGTAGTCTGAGTGCAGTTGTATATTAATCCATTAATGATGATGTCTTCTGCACTATGTAGTAGCCTAGCTTGTGCACATATGGTTCTATATTTAACTACTTCATTTGGTGGTTGTTGACACTTTGTGCTCGACTCTGGCCATTTGTGTTTACTGCCTCTTTGATCATTTTTGGGATTCAACTATTGATCCATGATTTTGAACTTGATGTATATCATTAGTTTGGAACTGCTGTGTGATTCAATGATATGCTTGAACTGATCTTTGTTTCTTTCACTGTCGCTGTTGCATTTGCCCTATGTATTCGTGTCTCAATGTTTGTATATAAATGTACATGCTTTTGAACTTTGCCTCTATTCGCTTGATGTCTACATGCTGTCTGGTTAGCTTGTCTGGTTGTCATGTACTTATATGTGTGTTGTATATTTGCTTTGGTTAGATGCAGTCTTGAGTTCTGGACTTGTAGTGGTCTGGAGCTCGAGTTGCATTCATTAGTAGCTTATCACACATGTATGAACTGATACGATGCAGTTTGACTATGTAGTTTCACTTTGTTGCCATTTACTTGGTGCAGTAGTTTGCACTGTGCATTCATGTGCACTTCGTTCACTTGCTTTTGCTTCTCTCTGATCATGGCTGGTAAGGTAATGTATACACTGTGTATTTTGTGTCACAGTGATCATTTGTAAAGTCGCTCATTAGAGCTGTACATATAGATGTTGTTGTAGTTTAGTTTCTCTACCATACTTCTTTTGCTGTTTAATTTACTCCTTTGGTCATCTGCATTATTGCTTGTTTCATTGACGATGCTATGTACTTGCTGCATTTCAACTTGAACTTCATCTTGATTTTTGGAATTGCACCTGTGTTGAATCCAGCTTGGAGCTCGGGTTTGACCTTGTGCTGATATTGTGACATTATTTTATTGCACTTGAGTTGAACCCGGCGTTTTGGGTTTGACCTGTGCTCACCTGTCCCTGTAATTTTATCAAGTGTGTATATCAGTGTGCATGCCCTTGTGGCCTGTACGATGATACACTGTGCATGTCACAAGCTGTTCGTGTATGATGAATTCAAATTTAAATGATGACGAACAACCCAAATAACTGAGGCAAATATTATTTTCAAAATTCACATTTTATTTTATACTGCAAAAATATTTTATTTTCAATTTTACTGCGTCAATGTATATTTTTGCAGATTGCTCAGATGCTTGATTCACATTGGAATGATGTTGAAGATAAATACGAGTGTGAGTGATATGTAGTGAGGTGCAAATGTAAATGTGAATTGTAATGCAATCAAATTTGTATTGTAATCAAAATTGTATATATAAAGTGAGAGCTTGAAATTTGTACTATTCAAAAATTGTAATAAATATTTGTTTGAATAAAATATCCGTTTGAATTCAAATTCTGTGTTATTTATTTTATTCATCAAATATTTATTTAATATATGAAAATAAAATAGTATATTAACAAATACATTTAAATGAATGTCTATATGTTTATTATCATCAAACAAAAGTCATATAGTCACATATTCAACAATCTCTCCCTTTTGATGATAACAAACATATATTTAAGATTTTGAATTTGTTAAATGTATTTGATCATTCAATTTGCTCCCCCTATTTGAATGCTTCCTCTCTACACAAAGCTCCCCCTTCATATATGCATACAATTAAAAATATGCAAATGTTCCTAGATGCAAATAGAAAATATTTGACCTTTATTTGTCAAAATCTTAACTTTTCTCTCCCCCTTTTGTTATCAGCAACAGAGTAACAGTGATAGAAAAATAGAGATAAAGTTATACAACATTAAAACTCAATTGAATATAAATATTAAATTTCAATAAAAAAATCAAACAAAAATCATAAATACTCTGTTAGGCGCATATTCCACTTTTCGAATGATGGGAATAATATCATCATATAAAACCATACAGTTGTGTCTATTTGTGGTATATTTATATCAGGAATTTGAATATCTACTAACCATGCATAACCGTTAGGACTTTTAAATGAGATTAGTAGTATTCTAATTTTATTTTTAAAAAATGAATTCAAGTATCTTCTAACCACGCATAACCGTGAGTACTTTTAAATGGGATTAGAATCAACTTGTTTATTTAAAAAAAATCAATTTTGATATGCGTTCCATACATGCATAACCGTGAGGACTTTTAAATGAGCATGGAAGCACATAACAAATTCTAAGTAATTCACCCATGCATAACCGTGAGGACTTTTAAATGAGAGTGAGTACTTTGGATTTTATTTTATTTTATTTCATCATCATCATTATTATTATTGTTAAAAAAAATGAAAACGAATGATTCCTTTTTAAAGTACCACATATCGACAAACTATATTGAGTTTTGATGAGTGATGGTCGTTAGAAATATGATAGAAATAGAGATGGTTATGGAATTTTCATCAATAAAAAGTTTTATAACTCTTGTTTAAATTTCTAAATAAATTTACTAATTGTACCGTCTCGAGTCATAATATATGATAAATATCAACACTCGTCACTTTTTCAATCACTATTTATCTTTTTGATAATTAGTATGGAGTAAGACTAGTCAATGTTATAATTTAAAAATTAAATTCAAAAATAATTGTAAAATCAGTTTTTCCAGAAATGATCAATCTGAAAACAAGGTCAAAAATGATTTTCTAGAAGGGGTTTTATGAGAAAAAATTTCTGCTATTTGAAAATTATTTGAAATGAAAAATATGCAGATATTTTCTTTGGAAAACGATGCAGTTACTAAATGTCTTAACAAAAATCACGTTCCACTAGTAATTTTTCTATCAACTAGATTACCGTGTAATCTGCATCTGAATTTCTCTTTCACTCAAAATTATCATTGATTGAATTTGATAGACCAGACCATGAAGTGTGCATCAAAATATCTTAAAATCAATTTTAACAGCTTTTTAAATGACATTCTCTTAAATTTGAATTGAAGCCGTGTAAATAATCAAAGACCGTGAATATAGAGTCAGCCCTAAAATAACCAAATGTATTATCATCAACCAATAAAACACTATTATTAATCCAAACTAATGTATATGAAGTAATTCAAAGACTCTAGAGATTTTTATAGTGTTCTTGGCATAAGAATATAATTGGCCAACAATTTTGAATAAGTCAGAATCAAAATCATCATTTATTTCATCATCACATTATTGGCTGATTTAATTCAGACTACGGTGCAGATTATCACATTTAATATATCGTTCAAAATATACTATTACCTGTTTTACCTTTACAATAATTTTTTGTTGTTGCCCATTGTGATTCTGTCACCTTTGTACTAGGCTAAGGAACTTTGCTTTGTTGTCCATTGTGTTTCTGGAACAGCCAGAATCCAGATAACACTGTTGTTGTTCCTTAGCCTGCCACCACTCCTACACGATAGAAGATTTTTGTGACCTATTTGTTTTTATAGGTCCATGATTGTTAGTGGCAGAATATTTTGAAAAATAATCACTAGTACAAAAAATGCATATTGCTTCGCCTCATTTGCATCGGTTGGAGTAAAAACTGATGCAAATAGAACTATTTGCATCAGTTCTATCTTAATAACCGATGCAATTGGTACGTGGAAAGCAATAGGTAATAAAAAAACCAAATTTGCATCAGTTCTCACCAACAACCGATGCAAATAGTTTTAGTCACATCAGTTTTAAAGTCAACCGATGCAACTACATGTTGATGGCAAGTGAAATTTAGGTGCGAAAAAAAATGAAAAATTGGCTCCAAAGTTTACTTGGACAAATGTACTCCTTCTTATCTCGGCACATTACCCAAATCAAAAACAACTTATCTTCCCCAAATTAACAAACGTGTTCTATCTTTTCTCTTCTTTCTTTTGTTCAAAGCAGAAGAATTCCTGAAATTAAAAAAGTCTTCCTTTTCCAATCCTCAACAGAATTCCCCTCAAACAAATTCCAAATCAGAATTCGCCAATCGGTTCATGGTGTTGAAGCTTCAGTCTACGTGGGTAGGAAATTTAGGGATTGTGCATGTGAGGAAGTGGCGTTGTCGGTGTCGAAGTCGAGGTTGCTGGAGGTTGTGGCGATGTTGTTTGAAGCAATGAATTGGGAAGTAATGTCGAAGGTGGCGGGTGAAGTACCGTGTTCGAGTAGATTTGTGGGCGCAGTAAAGTGCAGGTAAACCATATTCAAAGTTCACAGCACTTTACAGACCTGTATATATTTATTGAAGATTTGTGGTTGCAAATGTACTCTATTGAACTTGATTGTTAAGAATACTAATGCTACTCGAGACCTAAATTTGCAGTTCTGCTATTCCTTGATTTTGGAATCTTTTTTTAAAAGTTTTTGTTTATTCTTTAATTATCCACGTACCCAATGTTGTTATCACTATATTAAATGGAGAAACATTTTCAGATTTAACATTATTGACATCAATACTACCATGGTCTGAAAAGGGTAGGTTGTGCCTTAAATGCTTGGCCTTGGGTTTTTTGTGTTTGTGAGTTGAAGATTGTCAATTTGTAAAACACTGATAGTCCAGTGAATCCAGTCCATACATACTCAAGTTAGTTAAATTTACTAAAGATAATACAAGTGGTTATCTGAGATTATCTTATTTTATGAAGATTATAACTGTAAATCTGATCGATATGGCTGATAAAAGATTTTACAAGTGATTAGAAGCTACCGGTTGCACCCCTTTCCTGTATTTGCATATTTTTATACTCTGTAAATCATTGTTAACCAATATATCTTATAATATGCCATATATGAAAGTAATTCCTGGTTAACCTTTTTTTTCTCTTTCTGTTTCCCATGTTTTGTTAGGTATGAAAATCTATTCAGAATCATAACCAGTCCGATTGTTGAACAATAACAAAATAGAGGTGTGCATGGAGTACGCTATCACAAACCACCTGAAAATCCACTATCTAATGAATGAATTTTTTGTTAGGTAAGTTTCAAGTTGAAGTATTTGTATTATTAATACAGTATGTCAGAAATGTCCGTTGCATGAGTACGAATAAAACTGTGAGAAAATTCATTTTAACATACAGTAATGGTTGTATAGTAGACAAAAATAACCACTTCATATATTAAAAATATGGTGCTACATGAAGTTTCATTTAAAAATTCATTGAAAATATAGACAAAAATAATGTCCGTTTGCAATTTTGGCGCACATATGAGAATTTTCTTTTGATTCTATTGTTGTTTCATTTTTTTATCTTTGATCTGGCATAGGCTGACCTGATTAGTTATTGATTTAAAATGATTTTGATAATACCAGATTTTCAGGTTTTGGGCAGCAGAAAATATGATTGTGAATAAAATGCTTGTATAACTATATTTTGGTTAAATTTTTAATTGTTGACAATCTTGTCTTTGTAACAAAATTCTTTTGTTTCTTTTCAAATACTTTAGATGATGGCTAACAAACCTTCCATGAATCTGTCTTTATTGTTGTTTTCTTTCTTTTATTTTTTGGTTAAATAAACTTTTTCATTTGCTTGACATTTTAATACTGATTTATTTATTGTATCATATCTCATGCCTTACTTTTTGGACTTCAGATGACAAACAATAAAAGCGGTTGTACGTATGTAGTTTCTTAGACGTTGAACCACTGAATCAAATTGTTTTAAATATGAGAATATCTTTTTCTGTTTTGAAATAAGCACATTAGAATAACCGACTATCATTGTGACCATGTTTTAATACTAATTTCAATACAAGCCATTTCTTTGGATATTAGAAAAAAGGCTCTAGTATGAAAAGTGCGAGAATAAAGACATTTTACATTTTTATATCAGAAAACATTGTTCTTACGCATTCTATATCATGCATGAACAATTTTCAGAAATGGTCTTACGCAATCAATATTTATGCCAGATCGTTCTCTTAGATAATAAATTTGGCATTTACTAATAGTTTGTTTTGAAGTGTGGTTGTAATGGTTAAAGTTATTTTAACATTCTTATACTTGAAATTTTACTCATGAATTTACCATAATTATTGGTTCAATTATTTGGTCGATTTAATGTCTTTACTCTTAATTCTGGATTGGTACTAACCCCAAACAAACTAAGAGAAACAATTTATTTGCGTTTGGGCATTAAATACATTTTGGTCTGCATTTCATGCGTTGTGCCTTAATCTTTGTGGTTATTCTAGGTTTTTTTAGACGCATTAAATTATTGCAACTTAAAGATCTTTGCATGACTTTATTAGGATAAGAAATTTGATGTACAGAGGGCATATATTAACTTATTTTAATTCCATTTGGATGTTAAAGGTTAATGTTTTTCTTAGTTTCATCACAACAGTGTCACTCTACTTGATCTTCTTCTCCAATCTGTACTCTGAAAGCCATGACAGCAATATCACATTAAGAAGTTCAAATTTATCGAATTTTTCATTGGGGGTATGATAAAACTCTTTAGTTGTAGTAATGTCTAAGCTCTCATATATTTAACAATGTATTGTATACTCATAGGTTTCTATCGGATATTTCATCACCGACCTTGCAATGATTTTTTGGTTCAATTGTATACTCATAGGTTATGGGGTTTCAGATGAGGATGTTACACCTACAAGAAATTAGTTATGCTCCATGTGAAGTTTGGGCTGCACATGGCATTCACTACAACCATGCTGGCATGAAGCATTACCGAATTTGATACAGAGATATGGTAAGCTCTGTACTTTCCTTTCCTTTTTACTTCATGTTTTGCTATGATTTCTTATCTATGTCATGTAATTTTATTTGTTATCAGTAAGTTTGCTAATTACATTTTAATGGTTGAGATTGAAATAAGCAAATGGAGTTTGAAGACATGTGAACTAAGCTGTCATATAGAGCAAGTATACCCATTTGTGAGCAACAATACATTAATTGACAGTATAGTAGTTAACAATACACTAACTGTTGCTATACAACAAGCTTCATTCATCATCTCACAGTTTAGTTATGAATCTACTGATTGCTCGAGCAACTAAATTATTGATAATAAGTAAACCAATCGTTTTTTTTCTTCAATCGCCAATAGGATCCATTAATTGCTCAGTTATAAAACATCGGAGCATTAAAATATTGCTATAATAGTTTGCATTTGCTATGGTTATTGACTCATTGCTGAAATCAGTTTCGTTGAAAAAAATGAGATGAGAAAAAGCTCGAAGATAACTAATTTATCATCACCTTACAAAATTTACATTTACATTTTCTCTAATTTGTGAATAAACCCACATAATAAATGCCAAGATATATTTGATAAAGGAACTATGGGTTCATCATGTCAAAATTTCATTTTATTTCATTTCATTTAGCAGCATTTGAAATATATTTTCTTCCTGACAATACTGAACACGTCGTAAATCTCAATGAAGGAAATGTTGAGGCCAATTCCTGCAGCATTAGGATCGTGCACTAGATTCTTCGAGGCAATGTCAGCCATGAGAGATTCCTTCTCAACTCTACAGCAACTTCGAGTAGGCCAAACCTCTTCTTCTCTAATGACACCTGGCAACTCCTCGGGCAATTCAAGATTCCATACTCCGCCTCAATGGAGAGATGCAACCACTGGCTCTGAAGATCCCACTGATACGGGAATGAATCAAAGCAGACTCGCGTGGCCTCCTCAACTGTAAGATTGTTCTAACTTAAGTTGATATTGAGGCTAGGTATTCCAGTCAACAGTAAGATCCTTAACTTAATATTGTATTATGTTAAACATTCAGATAAGCCGAACACAGTTCGTTTTGTATTTGTTTGTTATCTATGAACAACTAAATTGAATGTACTTGTGCAATTCAAAGTGGTATCACATACGCACTTGATTCATTTTACTTGTAACCATATGATTGTGAGGTTAGGCCATTTCCAATAGAAGAAGATTACACGTTTAATATTACTTTTTCCTACTCTGAGCTCTCCAATAGATGGTATAAGGTAGGTAAAGTGCCTTAAGATTATGTTTCAATTCAAGAAACGTTTGAATCCGATTAAATACACTTCCAGTTGTTGGGTGTTTTTGACCTGTCAAGCCTGTAAGATTACTGGAGTGTCCTTGGGCATCACATTTTTAGTGTTTTCTAGAGCTATAGGTTGCAAGCCATCAAAATTAAATGTAACATTCAATACGAGCAACATATGTTGGTTGCGATTTCAAGCATATAATTGACTGTATTAAAGAGAGAATAGTGAATTGCCAGTTGCACCTAGAACTTGTTGTTTTCTAGTTAGTCAAGCTTCCAAAGAGAATAAATTATACAGATGTACCATGTAGGGTTTGTACTGCTTTAAAAAAAATTGCACTTGTTCACTGGTTTGGCATCATGGATGGATTGATGTCCTGTGGTGTTCACATTTTAGTTTAAAATTATCATTTATGATGAAGCTCAGCTACTCTATAGCTATGTGTACGTAGCAAATCTGATTGAAGCTTCATCTGTCTTTTTGCATATACAGTATATACACCTCAAATATTTGTTTTTATCAAAAATTTCAATGAAATCATGATAATTTGTTTTATTTGGATTGATTTTTGAATGGAAAATCCACTGGGAAAGTTTTAAGTGAATTATTGTTAGGTGTTCAGTTTAATTGAATTATCAAAAATAGGAAGGAACAATACATAGATGGAAGAAGTATCCATCACTTGACTCCATAAATTCTCTCATGTAACTTGAATTTGCATTAGTTTTTTACATAGAAATCTTATAAATGAAATTTCATGTAGGGTAAGGTGCCTAAAAAACCCCATCATGTCATGCATTGTCTTGAACATTCACATGGTGAGCTAACTAGATTTTGCAGGTTAAAGTTAGTAGTAGATTTGTATGATAATTTTGCAGCCAATACTTCATTATCTTATAGGATTGGACCATCATGCCTGTACTTCATGATATTGCAAAAGTTGTATGATTTTAATTTCTTTTAGTTTCATTTATGAATAAATATTCAAATTCTAATGATGGACTAAAATGGTTGTACTTCAGTTAATCAATTATGCTTTTTTAGCATTTTCGTTTAGCAAATTGAATGCAACGCAAATGATGGTATTTTTTATAGGCAGGTTTAGGGATTGGTGCTTTGTTTAATGTACTATTTGGAGTTATGTTTAATAACTAATTTCTTAATTAACAACTGATTATGCATAGGAAAAGGCTGATTTCTCTCATGGAAAAAATGCAGGAAAAGGAAAAACGTGGGCAGAAATGGTAGCCAAGGAAAAATATAATGGGGAAGAGGATAAACAACTGAATTACTACCAACCAAAGAACAAACGAAGGGCATAACTACCAGAAAGTGTACGTGCTAGATCAAAAACTAAATGGGGGTAATTCTTTAATTATTCATGTTTTCGGGTCCAGGCCATATTATTTCCATCATTTCACATCTTGATGTCCATCATTTCACATCTTAAATGTTAATAGCCATCAATTACCTTCAGTTCATTTAGTGCTGCATATTTTCTTAGATAATCTTTTAAGGTAAACCTTCAAAAGTACATTTGTTTTCAGACATGTATTTATTACTGCATTAATTCATGAACTCTAGAGGTAGCATACTGCTATTCAGTTGCCGATCAAGACATGTTTGTATGCTGGGATGAAAAGCTAAGAAAAATAATAATCTTTTGAATATAGTTTGCTATCATCCTTTATTGTTCATTTGGCAATAAGAGAACATCTGTCCAATGCGAATGCATATTTATGAAGATGAATTTATGTTAAATTATGCCTCAGTGTCTGTTGGTTTTTATTAATCCTATAGGTGTTGATATTGCTAAGGATAAGAAGATATGTATAAAGTTGATCATGCACTTAAAAAAGTAATGAGGTATGTATATTGTTCTTTTATGCGACATATCAGTTGGTTTTGTCTCATACAGTGTGTTGTTGATCTAGTGTTAATTTGTACAGTGGTGAAAGAGAATTTATGGTTTCACACACACATTCCATTAAGGAAACATAATAATATGACATCACACATTCCATTAAGAAAAAATTATGGCATTTTTAGGTATTATTGAATGCAAAAAATACACATTTCTTTGTATATAGTTTGCATAGTCTACTAACTGATAGCTGTAAATGTAATTCATAGCGCAAAGTTAGACATACGAACATGCACTAACAGAGAGTCATTCGCTTATCCACGGAAGAGGAAATTATATTTCAGACACACAGTTCAGTAATCAACAACAAAAGACATTATATGGATCAATGACATAGGGATTTTAAATATGTCATTTATGTTTTCGCTGGACTGTATGTTTGACCACCACTCTATTAACTTGATTTTTATTAATGATAAATAGTAACAGATAAAGTGAAATTCATTTTATTATATTTTTTCTTCTTGTTTATAACAGTGGTGGCTACAACATCAAGGTTGGTGCAGGAACATCTATTGATATCATGAAATTCGATATGCGTGGCTCTGCAGCAACACTTGGGGCTGCAAAAGCAATTGGACAAATCAAGCCTGCTGGAGTTGAGGCAAGTATTGCTTATGGCTTGCTTAAAAAATTGAAATTAAGAAAGAAAACGAAAAAAAAGGTTCTTGTAAGTGCTGTATCCATCTTCAGACATTTTGAGAAGAGTTCTGAATATACTACTTATTAAATCTAAGAGTACTATATTTATTAAATCTGATTATGTATTAACCCGTGCACTTATGCTATTTATTAAATCTGATTATGTATTTGCAATCAAATTTAATTTTGAATGATTGTAATATTCCATGCAATAATTGTTTGTTATAATCAATAATATATATATATATATATAGTCTATTTGAGTACTGTAATAATGATTTCTGAGAATGACTTGTTTGCATCAGGTATAAATAGCTGATGCAATAGGAGGATTAGTTTGCATCGGTTGTTATAAAAAACTGATGCAATAGAGGAATTAGTTTGCATCAATTTTCAACAACAATCGATGCAACAAGTTCCTTTGTTGCATCGGTTTTCATTACAACCGATGCAACAGGGGGCCGTGTCTAAGCAATCAACCATGATATTTTGCATCAGTTGTTAGTAACAACCGATGCAAAAAGGATCTTTTTGCATCGGTTTGAGAACTGATGCAAAATTGTTAAGCCTGTTGCATCGGTTGCATATGCATCGGTTGTTGAACTGATGCAAAAGGGGGGTAAACAACCGATGCAAATGGCCTGTTTTGTAGTAGTGAATTTTGTGAAGACCCAAAACTATTTATATATGTTCTTTTCGGCACCCAGATTTGTTTAACTTTGAGAGATTTTATATTTGTGCCTTTTGGAACCTAAATTGGAATGGTTTTTATGTGTTTGAGTCTATACCAACAATTATTTTAATTGTGTCCAAATTTTCTACAAATTGTGCACATTGAATCGACTTGATTAATTTCATTTCTAACATTTTTAGATTGATAATATCCAAGTCCTTGTCTAACTGTATTAACAGTTTGTTTTCCTAATAGCATATTCAACAATTTTTCACTTTTTGAAAATTTATCTAAAGTTGTTGACAATTGTTGGACTTGTGTCTTGAGAGATTCATTTTAATTCAATAATTGTGTGCACTTTTTAACAGAGTTCTCTCCCCTAGTATTTCCACTCCCTTTCAAAATCTGTGACGACCCGAAAATTTTAGCAAGTTAAATTGGAATAATTAATCGATTTTAAATTATTTAAAAGTTAATTATAACTTGAATACAGGATATCAATATTCACTTGATAATTAAATCATTGAATTGTATAGTTTAAATATTGAATTTAATAATTGATATTAACATAAGTATAGAAATAAATAACTTTAAGAAATTCAATGTTGATAGTTTAACCTTAACAAAGAAATACAATAAGTATGGATGCGAAAATAAATATCTTAAAGGTTATAGTCATGTAAAATATAAAATTTACACATAAGTAAATTCTAGAACACATATATGTTGGAATACAAGTGATATGAGATGAACCAGTCAAACCTGCATATGAATGTACTTATAAAATAAAGATAAGTATAAGCTTATAAAAGAAGACAATGTTAATAAATGCTAGCCAAAAGATATCATCACTTCAGCCTCCATACATATATACATAAAAATCTTGCCTGGACAAAAACTGAAGAGAGAAAAAAATATCTCTGTCCAAGTTTGTACCAGTAAACAAGCCCTGTACACTTTGTTTCTATATATATCATCTTCTTTGCCCATTCGTTCATGAGCTTTGTAAACCAGAAAATAATCTCACAACTGAAGTTAGAGACGCAACACATCTTTCTTTCAACCTGTGAATTTACCCTTAAAACAAATCCATAAAACTTTCAAAAAAAAATTGTAAGACAAATTCAAAGAATTCAAGCAAAGCAAACTCCCTGTAATCAGTCTCTGCGATTTCTTCTTCAAGATTCAGATTTTCAAGGATTAGCCACCTCAAAATAGAAACAAAGAGATTTAAAGCTCAAGTTCAATTTTTCCAGTTTCAAACACTGATTGCAAAAGCATTGTTCTCCTCAAACCTGTGAGTAAACACCTTACTTAAACTTAAGTATGATTAGATTAGTGCTCATGATTCATGGATGATATGCTGTTTTACATGTGTATTTTTGATAAGTAGCTCTGAGTGAGCTATATTTGTTGGGTCTGTGTGTATTGAGCATGAATTTCTCTTCTCTGTTTAGTTACAGGGTCGATGAAAAAAATATATATACATGTTTATCTAGTAACTGATGGACTTAGAGTTTAAAACAAAATAAATTTGTATAATCATCATTTAAGTTTACAATTATGTTTTAAATATTTTTAGATTGTAAAATACTGTAAACCAAATAAATACAGTAAGATTTCGAAAGGAAGTGATAAATCAACTTCTTTGTTTTGTGGATTCAGGCTTGTAGTTCGAATAAACACTAGAAAACTCGATTTTTAAAAACTAAAATCATGAGTTTTAGATTAGTTTTGGGTTTGAAATTCGGGTTTGTTTAGTTTTTGGGTTTCGAGTAAATCCCGGTGTCTGGTGGAACTTTGGAGGTCAGGATTCTGGTTGGAGCTAGATTGGCGAACGGCGAAGCAAAGAAAAATGGTGGAGGTGGTTCATGATCGCTGTGGCAACGAAGTTTGTTCGATTTGGGTTTAAAACCCTAGTTTTTAATTGGGTTGAGTTTTGTCTCAGTTCGACTTCCTTAATGGATCGAGTGAAGCGAGACTTTGGATGAGGGAAGCTGGTGGGTTGTCGAAGATATGGCCGAAGTCGTAGAGAGTTTGGTGATCGGAGTTGGTGGCGTCAGTGTAGTTTTCTCTGATCGGAAAGTTGGTTCAGGGGCTTAACTGGTTCGATTTAGAGTGGTTGCATTTTTCTAGGTTTCGAGTTGACAGGGGGAATGTCGGTGGAGTTGCCGATGGGATGAAGGTCGTGACGTCGGCCGAAGATGGCCAGAGCGTTCGCACATGTGCACGTATGCGTGCACAGATCTGCTCGTTCGAATAGGCTTGGAAGGAGTAATACTGGAAGAAGAAGGGAAGGGAATTAAAGAGAGTGGGCCGGAGATAAAGATAGTGGGAGATAGCGGGCCGGGCTTATTTGGAAGTAAGGGATATTATAGAAGAGAAGTAGGGTCTGAAGTCTTTTGGGCCTGTTTGTTTTAAGTTAAAGATAATGAATTAAGCAAGTTCAAAGTAAAAGTATTTTTCAAGAGTTCAAACAAGTTTTCAAATAAAGGTATGGTTCAAGTTTATAAACAAGTTTAAAATTTTAAATTATAAAGCCTAATGTTTTTTTTTTGAAAAGAAATGTTTTGGGTTTGAATAATTATTAGATTTAACTTGAATCTCTAAGTGATTTCAAGTGTAATTCAATGATGTAATTGATTCGAATTGGCGAAGGCAAATAAAGTTGTATTATTAGTTAAGGACTAATTACTTAACGAAATTAAAGAGGATGATAAAGATGATGATTTACCTTAAAAGTAATTAAGATTTGATAATCAAATGAAGTAACTAAAATATGATTGACTAAGTGATTAATTAATTAATAATTAAGGATTAAGAGGTTAATTAGTTTGTAATTGAGAGTTATTAATTAGATAATTTGAGAGAATTAATTAATAATTAGTGGTTAATTAATTTAGTAATTAATTAATAAATTAGTGATTAATTAATTAAGTAATTAGGTTGTAATTAGTGACTAATTCATTACTTAATGGAAATAATCAAGGTTTAATTACTTAAGTTTAATTAATTAAGGAAATTAATCATGGATTAGTTAAATAATGAACACGATTAATTCAGAGCTGATCGATCAATGAAGTGATTATAAGACAATTAAATTGAGTAATTAATTAAGGATCAATATAATTAATATGGTAGGGTAAAGGGATGTTAATTACGTGTTGTAATTAAAGGATGATTAATTGAGATGGATAATTAAAGGATAATTAATTAATTGATTTGTAATTAATTAATGATCAAGTAGAGGTAATCCAAGTGATTAAAAATTAGTAATTAGTTTAATCAGAGATAAATTAAATTAATTTTGGAAGTGATCAATCTTGCTTATGAATAATTGATTGATGTTAAATGCCTTGAATTGATTGATATTTCTGATATGAAATGTTTGGTGATATGATATGTTTCGATGGACATTGATAATGTGGTCATTTTGTGATGATGAATTGCTGTGTAAAGGTGACATCCGGTATTTAAAGATAAGTTGTATTCACTTGAAAACTTGAGATAAGATGACATTTGGTTCGAAGAGACCAGAGTCGGATATTAGTTAATACCCGAAACCACTTCGATTCTTTATAAACTGATACGTGAATCAATAGGGTGTAATAGAATGATTTAAATGAATCGGACCATATAATCTAAGTCCTAGCACTAAATTGCTTTGTGAAATAAGTGATGTCTATAGTACCTTATGAAGTTATAAATTGTTATACGTAACCGGGTTTTTTTTTATGAGTGTATACTTTTGTATTCTATGTTAGATGGGTTTACTCACGCTGGTTTCCAGCCTGACCCGGGTGTTACTTTGGTGTAATGCTCGGGTCAGACCGAGTATTACAGATTTTCAGGTAGGTACGTTCTGGAGCTCAGGAGGTGAGATGGATGGCGATATCGTATAGAGTATTCCGCTGTATTTATATTATTGTAAATCTCAGTCATGATAATTGTAAATATTCAGTTCTGTGTATATATGTGACATCCTTATGTATATTAAATGTAATCGACAGATATAGTATTCTTTGTAAACCGTTATTATTTATTATTATTATTTTATCCACTGCGAATGTGAGTTGTTGATATTTCTGTTCTTCTTCTTCTATCTCTTTCTTCTTTTTCATAACTATCTGGAATTTTCGGCTTCGAAAATTTCGGGTCGTTACATTTGGTATCAGAGCTGAAGGTTAAGCGAGAACCTTGGCTCTGGTGGGGATTACTCATTAAATAGAGTTCGTGGAACTCTATAATGAGTTGAGTATATATATATGAGCACGTACTTGTTATTTTCTTATATAAAGATTTTAAATGATTTTATATAAAAGTATATTTTGATATATAAAGAAATCTTCTCTTCTAATAAATATTAAGGAGATTGGGTGTTGAATTATTGGAATTAAGTTAAGACGGACTATAATACAACCAAATTAAAATTAAATTAATTAAAAATGAAATTCTAGAATTAGAACTCAGAAATTAGAATTGTTTGAAACTTCAAATGAACAAAGTTAAATTTGGTTTAAAAAGGTTAAACCAATCTTTGAGAATTTAGCTCGAATTATATAATTCGAGATGGTTTAAATTTGAAGTTGGAATTGAACTCATTCAAATTGAATCCGATTTGAATTAATTGGATTTGGAATGGAAGATGTATAGGTTCAAAAATTTAATGGAAGATTTGGATAGAATTGTAATGATTGAAATTGAAGTGGAATTGGTTTAAAAAAAAAAGAATTTGAAATATAGATTGTAAATGTAATTTATAAATTGAAATAAACTTCATAAATAAATGAGATTATAATTTGGAATAGAATTCCAGAGAATATTTGAAAATAAACTAGGATGAAAATTCCAGAGTAATGTTTAATTATGAATTGGATGGATTGGGAATTTGGAATTTTTGGGAGAATCTAAAATTCCTTTGGGTTGAAAGTGGTTTCCAAAGGTTTTGGAGAAATAATAGCATTATTTCAAAAATATTGGAAGTGTTTTTAGAGAGATAAAAGCATTAAACTCTTTCGGTCACTGGAAAATAACGTCGGTGATGACTGCAGCATCATCGATGTTCGTTTTCGAGTTCTAGAAGAGAAATTGCTACCAAATTATTTTAAATTAGAATTGTTTGTGAACTGGGTTTGGTTTCGAAATTCAAAAGGTGATATTGTAATTTGGACATTTGTTTAAACTCTGGGGTCTTGATTAAATGTTTATGGAATAATAAAAATATATTGACTAAATGAAATGTATAATTCCGAGTTAAAAGCAAAATGTGAATGTAATTGATATTAAATAGTAATTGTAAAATTGAAATTATACTTAAAGTTGTACAAGTTTAAAGATCAAATGGAATTTGATTTGAAGTTGGAAGGAAATTGAGAATCAATTTAATTTAAATTGGGGATGAATCAAGTCCAATGGAAATTGGAGTTAATTAAATTGGGATTGGGTCAATTTAAATGGAGTGGAAATTTAAATTGAATTGTTGGGGAAGTGAACAGTTTTGACTCTAGGCCATTTTCAATGTAAATTGTTTTAATATAAGTAGTTTTAAATCTATTTTCTTATCTACTTACCATACAACATTCTTTTTAAACCCAAACTATTTTTATACTGGTTTTTGCCACTACTTTTGGAACTATTTAAATATTTTACAACTGTATTATAAACTAATTACTAATTTTCAACTAAGTTACGTGTTAATTTCTATTTTACAACTATTTAGCAATTATCTAAAGTTTCTGAAACTATTTAACTATTTTTCTATTAGTTAACCATTTTATGGCTATTTTGCAAACTAATAATTATTTTTCAACTACTTACCTATTTTTAAACATTTCAAGCTATTTTTCTAAACTGGTCGGAGTTCAAACTGTTATTGATTAAAATACCCAACTGAGATAAGGATTGAAGTAATAATCCAAATGGGGATTAATGTAAAGGTGAATAGGGAATGTGAAATGATTCTTTTGAACTGAAAGAATATTTTGAGAAATATGAAATGAATAAAGATGGAAATTGGATATTTCTATGGTTTTTGAGAGTGTTTGGAGTATGAAAGGTGTTTTATACAAGTAGGTAAGGATCCAAAGTTTTAAATTTTTATATATATATATATATCTGAATATATATAAAGGATCTTATGAGGATTTTGAGAAAGGCATTTGATTTTTGAAAAAAAAAAAAAAATCAATATTGAGTTTTGGAAAGCCTATTTGGAGAATTATCGATTTTGGGATAATCGATTTTGTGTAAAGGAACTTTGTATAATATCATGCTAGGTGTATGATTTGAAGATACTATATATGTATAGTATAAAATGTTTTGATGATGACTCTGGGGAAAAAGGCGCTCCCTTGAAATGGACTTCTCAGGAGTGCCACCGGGTGGTGCTGCCTTGAGCCCCAAGAGGGGTTCTAAAGTTGATCCTGTGAGGAGTCCGGACAAAACTAGTTCCTGAGGATTATGAGGTTAGTTACCATAGCGTAAGTCGTGTGTGCCGCGGAGAGCCAACAGTTACATGGACTTTTGTTGTGACTGCAACGTAACCCAGGATGTAACTGCGACCTATGGTAACATTGCGAAAGTCGTGTGTGCCGCTGAGAGCCAACAGTCTGCGGTTGAGTTTATCTCGGTAGACTGCGACTTATGTTGGAGTGGAGAAGTTTCATTTCGTCAGCGAAAGTCAGAGGCCGCTGAGAGCCTGCAGTTACATGGACTTTTGCTGCGACGGCAACGTAACCCTGGATGTAACTGTGATCTGTTGTGTGGGATCCATGGCGTAATCGAGAGGCCGCGGAGAGCCTGCAGTTACATGGACTTTTGTTGTGACTGCAACGTAACCCTGGTATGTAACTGTGACCATGGATGGGGGTGATGATTTTCAGAGCATTGTCACCAAAGATATTTCCTCTATTTCAAAATGTTTTCAATATTTTCAATAAAATTATTTTCCAAATATTTTTACTGGATGTTGAAAACGGGTTTACCAAGTACTTATAGATTTTCGGTCCTACGCCTGATCAACGTATGACTGAATTTCTGTGAGAACAAGGATGGACTGGTTGAGACATCGAGTTATAAGAAATATTTTATATATATATATATAAAAAAAAAACTATTTTAATTGTATTATCTGAATTTAAAGCATTTCTAAATTGTTAAAAAAAAAGTGTTGGAATTTTTGGGAAAATAAGGGAAATCCAAATTGAAATTTTAATGAAGTGAGTTTGTAAATATAATCGAATATTGATTTTGAAATTGGAAATAAGTTAATTGGTTAAATAATCGTGTGATTGAGTATGTTAATAAACTTTAACTCGGTTACATAAAATGAGTTGTAAGTTGATAATGGAGTTTGGAAATGAATTCGAATTATGAATAGAACTCGACTTGGATTTAATAATGAAATAAATAAGAGGAGATATTGTAAAATAAAAATGAAATAGAGTTGGATTGATAAATGCGATGGTTAGAGTTGTAAATCATAACCCAAGTGAATAGAAATAAATTGAGAATAGCCTTGTATTAATAAAATAAATTCAATAACGAATTAAGTAATTGAAAACAAAAAAATTTAAAATGGGTTAATTGAGTTAAATAATAAATGGATGAAGTATTGGTTGAATAAAAACTGAACCAAAATTGTGATTGGATATTGTTATTAAATAGAATATGCAGGTATTATAAAGGGAAAAGGGAATTGAATTTGATTCCAAATGATAAATTTGAATTTGCTCGACTATAAGGTAAGTATTTTGATTATGTATGATATTGGATTGGGTTTTTGATGTAGCCACTTGGCTTTTGTTTTCTTTTTGGAATTTGGGAGCCCCTTGAGGCCTTTTGTAGTAGTACCGAGCTAGCCGCGCAAAGGAGACGCTGGCAAAATTTTCTGAAAATTTAGAGAGTTAGAAAAATTTTGAGAAAATTTGATAATTCAAAATTTGGTTTAAAATTGAAGTTTAGATAATTGAGCAAAAGAGATATGATTTGAAACTATGAAAAGTTTTGAGAAGTTGATTGAGGTGATAATAGGATCTTAATAAAAGATAATTGGTAGGATGATGAATTGTGAGTTTTGGGAAAAGGTAAACGGGTATTGGACCATTCTTCCTGACTAGTAATTTCGGGGACGAAATTCTTTTAAGGGGGGAGGAATGTGACGACCCGAAAATTTTAGCAAGTTAAATTGGAATAATTAATCGATTTTAAATTATTTAAAAGTTAATTATAACTTGAATACAAGATATCAATATTCACTTGATAATTAAATCATTGAATTATATAGTTTAAATATTGAATTTAATAATTGATATTAACATAAGTATAGAAATAAATAACTTTAAGAAATTCAATGTTGATAGTTTAACCTTAAAAAAGAAATACAATAAGTATGGATGCGAAAATAAATATCTTAAAGGTTATAGTCATGTAAAATATAAAATTTACACATAAGTAAATTCTAGAACACATATATGTTGGAATACAAGTGATATGAGATGAACCAGTCAAACCTGCATATGAATGTACTTATAAAATAAAGATAAGTATAAGCTTGTAAAAGAAGACAATGTTAATAAATGCTAGCCAAAAGATATCATCACTTCAGCCTCCATACATATATACATAAAAATCTTGCCTGGACAAAAACCGAAGAGAGAAAAATGTAACGACCCATAAAATTTTAGCAATTTTTAATTGGTATTTAACGTATTGAATTGGATTTTGAGAAATTATTAATAATAAAATTTTGAAAAAAAAAAAGAAAATATGTTATGTATATTAATGATTTGTAGTACGAGCTGTGTACATATATTTTAAAGTTTGGTTGTGGTTATACCTATAAGATCTAGTACAAAAACTTTATAAACTATTATTTATACTATAATATAAGTTAAGTTTGATGTAAATTTGGTAGCATAGTTCATTTCTATTGGGTATAAATATCAATAGCGTGGGTAATAAATTTACGGTCTCCTTTTTCTTTTCAGCAAGGTGTGTAAATTTTAAGTATGTTGAGTACGTTCCATATATAGTTATTTTGGAAAACCACTGTATATGTATGATGGTCTATTTGAAGTGTATATATAGTAAAGCGTATTTATACCAAGTTTTATTTAATTTATATGTGTTATAATAGCTATATATATATATGTTAGTCTTGATACTAGTATATAGTTTTACCGAAGTTTGATTTCTAGTCATGTTAAATATATATATATATATTTGATTTTGGGTTTTTGTGTCACCATTTCCAGTTTATTTTAGTGCATATTTAGTATATCTATACATATGTCGTCAGCTATAAATACGATAGTTAAGGGTTTCATATATCATATGAACCAAAGAAGAAGAGAAGTATATACTATATTTAACTACATATATGAAGTATATGTTTTAAGGGTTGATTTAAGGTCTGCATTAAAAAAAGTAGTTGTGATTACCATTATTTCATATTGTACCTTCTATATTCCTGACTGACTTTCAGCGTTCATTCATTCATTTTTAATTGTGGGTTTTTCTTTTCTCTCTCTTTTCTTATAAATAATTGTACGCATTCATCTCTTTCCCTTTCTTATATTTTGTCCCTTCATCATCTTTTAGCCGTTAATTTTGTTTCGAAAATCAAGAAAATTTGTATACGTTTTATTCTTTTTGAACGTTTAATAATAAAGATAAATCTGCATAGTATAATCAGATATGAATTGAGATCTAGGAAATAAATAAATATAAAAACGTATAACATGCCACTAATAATAAATTGCTTTAATAGCTTCTCAATTAGCGTACAGCTGTTTCCATCCCATGCCATGTCAAAAGTTTGAAACGTAATAAATGCTATATGATTATTTCGCATTTATTTTTTTTCCTTTATTATTTCCTGTACGTTTTCATTCCAATCTAAATTATAACTTTTTGATTTCCATGCCTTTTCGGATCTCAAACGCGCAGCCCAAGGAATATTTCTTTAATAATTTTCCTAAAAATCAGCTTTTGGTCGTTTTATTGCATTGATTTCAAATTGTGCCCGTTTGTTTTTCTCATTCCTCTCATACGTTACCACCTTTATTTATGCTCGGGACACAGCTCATTTTTTTTCCTTCGTTCCCTTTCTTTTATTTGCTTCCTTCGTTTCCATCGGTTCAATTATATAGATTTTTATATTCGTTGCACGTTTACATTCATTTATTTTGACCAGTCCTTTCCTTTGTTATTCCCCTAATTTTGTGCGTTACGTTACCATAACCAATGCTCCGTATTTATTCGCTTTAATCTTTTCAGCTGAATTTGACCATTACTATTCAAATCAATTCATATTTATTGTATACGTTTCGTATGCAACGGTTCTTTTCTTTATTTATTTTGCCTTTATAACCTTGTTTGACTTCGTTTCTTTCATATTGCAAACTGCTGTCACTTCCAATCTCATTCCTCATTTTAAGTTTTCTTCCTCCTCCTTCTTCCATTTTTCTTTCTACAGATCCACCTATTTTCTCCCTTCTTTTACCGTGCTTCCACCTCCCATCGCTTCGTCACCCACCACATCCAACTCATCCCTCTCCCTCCGCGTTTTTCTCTCCTCCTCTCATGCACATATCTCTCTACACGTGTTGTCATCGCCTGCATGCTCAGCCATCCTCAGAGCCTTCACCATCAACAATCATGCCACACGTTATCTTTGAGTAATAGGTTAGCATATATTTATAATATATATGTGTTATTGTATATTTTCTATAAGTCTGTATTTGGAATATGTGATCTGTCCTACATGATTTTAAATTCATGTTAGTTATGTATCATATGGTATTATATATATGAGTTCATAACAGTATTCTTTTTTTTTTTCTTTTTTTTTTCGTTCATAGTGTGTATGATATTATACTATGTATAGAGATTTGATAACTTGATTGTTTTATACTTTATGTGTCACGTTGGTATTCAATTTTAAAAGTTTGAAGGTTATATATTAGTTAATATATAGTTTAATATATGTCAGTAATGTATATCTATGCAGTAATATTGTATGTATTATAGCAAAGTAAGTTTTTTTTTTTTGATTTAAGATATCATATATACATCTTATAAATATAGTATGGTTCCAAGTATGAAATGTTTGCAGTTTTCAGATTCTATATAATATAAAATTTTGTTCGCATGTTATAAAATTTGATAAGTGTATATATAAATATTATATAAAAAGTTAGTACATATATAAAACGTAAAGCATACTCATCTTATCAGTCGATTGTATATGTATTTAACTATATGATATGTTTAAAGCTATGTATTTTGTGAATAACTGGTTATAAGTATATATATACACATTTGATTTAAAGTTATAAAGGTATGCATATTGTGAATTAGACTATATTAATGGTTAGCTTACAAATATTTATATAGTTTTATAGGGAAGTACGAGCTATGTGGGTTATATTTTTAGCAAGCGTATTGTTACCACTTTAAAATGGGTGAAGTTTTACAGTTTACGGTCTATTTGTGTAAGTGTGTAATGTATGTTTAATTTAATAAAGTTATGATAGTTTTGTATAAAATGTTTAACTATTTATATATCTGATATAATGATAGTTTCATATCTGATATAGCTTATATATTATAAAGTTACAGGATACGTTAGTTTTATACGCTAGTTAATATATATATTTAATAATTGACTAAAATGTTTTCAGTGTGAGTTTACTTTTTTTAGTGTTGGATTTTATACGGCATAGTATGTATACTTGTTCACAGTCTATATAAGTATATGAGTGCATGTGTCATTATAAGTATTTTGTTGTTTATAAATCTCGAGACATATATATGCGTTTAGGTGTTTGTTTCAGACTTACGTAATATATATATATATATAACCGAATATAGGCTATGCATTTGGAATTTCTATATATACATTTTTATTATGAACATATATAGGTTGCTTTCATGGGGTTTTTAAGTAATATATATTACAATAAGTGGTTATATTGTTTTTATAATAATTATTGACTATAAAATATAATACAATGGTTTTTTTGGACGAATTATGTTTAAATTACATATAGGTATATATAGATTTTAAATATACATTTTTAATTTGAAAATTGGTTTTGGGAGAATTAATATCATAATAATTTATATTTTTTTCTGTAATATCAAAATTGATTCGATTCATTCTCATCGATTTTCCCATTATCAGCCTTGTCCGTCGTGCCTATTTTCTACATCAAATCTTGTCCATCCAGCGTTGCTTTGGATTTCATAGCTCATTTCATCATCATATATCTCTAGCCTCGAAAGGTGAGCAATCACTCACGATTAACGTTCTTTTATTTATTAAATTTGATTTCAATTGAAATGACAATTGAAATATGCTGCTGTAGTTATTTAAATTGTTATATTTATGCTATTATCTGTAATAGTTCACTTATGGGATATGACACCATATCCTATTGTTTATATTTATTTTGATGATATATACCTGTTGTTATTATTATTATTTTCATATCTGCTATCACTCTGCAAGTTCCCTGTTAGTATAAAAATCACTATGGGTTGAAATGATACATACCCGAACGGACTTTAGAATAGGAGAAAATCGTTATGGGTTGAAATGATAAACCCAAACGATTTTCATTTAAATTGAATTTGGGATTACGGGTTGAAATGATATCCACCCGTATATATTTAGTGTACGGATTGAAATGATAAATATCCGTAGCATTTGACTATATGATAGGAAATATATACCGACACCGTTGGTCCATATAAATAATTTAAAGATAAATTTCTACAGTTTGAAAAGAAACATATGTGAATTAATAAATATTGGTTCTTAAAATATTATATATAAATGGAAACTTTATATATATATTTAATAATATTTTAGACTGATTTAATCCATAAAATATGTTTAAGTATTATTTAAGATTTATATTTCAAATTTTACCGTGTAAAGAATTTTAATAATTAAGATTGGGAGATAAATTTGGTTTATTAAAAATGGTATTCAAATGAAGATTTATTTAATTAAATCAATTTGAATTTATTGAATGGGAAATTTAAGGGTATGATTTTGTAACTGGATTTTTGTTTTAAGTGATTTATTGAATGTTTCATGTTTAAATAAATTAAAGAAAATATTGAGTAAAAGGGTAATTTCAGGTTTACTTAAATGATGTTGAATCTAAGGAGGAAATATTTCAAGGCTAAATAATAATTTGATTAAATCAAGATCTTATGAAACTGTAAAATTGAACTTTGGGAATGTAGAATATTAAATCTTTGAACTATACTAGAATATAAATGGGTGTTTCAGATCTGTATTTGAATCGATATAAGTTGAATTTATTATTTAGAAAACTAAATTGAATAAAGTTTAGTTTGAAACGTTGATTACTTAAAGTTTTGAAATATATTGAAATATAAAGGGTATTTGGTGATTTCAAATCCGAACTTGAGATCAATAAAATTGAAATGGTTATTTTAGAAATTGAGTTGAATTTAAATTGATAAATTGAGATTGAAAAAGATTTAAATGGGAAGGTCGGGTTGATGTTAAACGATTGGTTAAGTTGAGGGAATTGAAATTTCTTTACTGAATAAATTATTTAATATATATAAATACTATTTGGGAAGTATAGAGATTTTTGAAGTGAAAATGATAGTTGGTTTTGAAGTATAAATTAAGTTGGAAGACTACGGTGTTATAGTGTATATTTCTATCTTATAGATAGTTCCATGGACCCTTAGAGGATGGTTATCCCAAACATCCTCTAAGTTAATTATATTTTAGTTGATATTTCACTTGAGTTAGATTTATAGATATAAGAATGTTAATCCTGACTCGAGTGTTTTGTGTTTTGCTTTACGCTCGGGTCAGACCGAGAAATACAGCATTAGAGACTCACCTTCGGAGATTGGAGCTTCATTTGGAGATCCAACTATCGTTTCAGCTTTCAGTTTTCTAGTTGACTGGTTCTGAGAAGTCATCGGCATGTACTGAAGACTTTTTCTGTATTCAAGAGATGCTGATGTATTTTATTTTAAACTCTGATGTATATAGTAGCTTCATGAACTACTATTTTTCTATTCCGCTGCATTATATTACTCTGTGCCTGTGATCTGTGTTTGATTTATTTACTGTATATTTTAAGTTTTGCCAAATTAAATCAACAATTCGGTATTTTGAATTATTCAAGTCGGACATGTACGATTTTAGTGTTGATTTGAATGGTCCAAAATAGCGGGTCGTTACAGTTGGTATCAGAGCTTTGGCTCTAGGCAAAACTTAGCATATATGGTAAATTTATTTACAGAATCACTTTCGTTCGAGTTGAATCTCTTCCTTTTTGACTCAATTTCCTTTGAGTTTTGGAATGTCCCTCGGTTTCGAAATTCATTCTGTCTCTCCCTATTTATATTCGTTTGATTCTGGAGTATCCCATAACTCCATTGAATGATTTGTAAAGGGGGTGAAAACTCCTTTTCAATTGGCATTGACTCACCGAAGATTCCTGTATCCTCGGTTTACGATGCTGATATATCTTGTTATGCCGAATTCTATATCTCCGACGATCGAATGTCGAATTGCCTCAGAATTCTACACCGATCTAATTTTGGAATCACGGTTGACAGGTAAAGGTCGCCCGCGATTTATAGAAGTATATCCATCTTCTATTTTGTAACTTAATTATCTCATCTTCGATCGAGTCTATCTTCGAATCAGGATTCTATTGATTAGAGTTCCTTTAAATTAAATCTCTATCTTTGTTTTGAAATCCATCCTTAAATCATCCTTTGAAAATCGGGTTTTGTTTGTATTTTAGAAATTGTTTATACCGAAATTATTATTTTGATAACTATGATTTTATTCTATATATATAAAGAAAATGTTTTCGGTAGAGATTATATACCTATATATAAAGCAAATAAGAAATGTTATTCTATATAAAAAGGGTTTTGAAAGGATTTGAAATTTTGAAAAAATTATAAGAAATTGATTTATATAAAAATGATTTATAATTGAAGTGTTAAATTTGAAATTCGAGAATTGAATTCCGGTATTTTGAAATTGGTTTTAAGATTTTGGAAATTATATATAAATAATACGATTTAAAAGTATTTTTCCGAATAAGAAATATTTCAAATGAATTCAAATGAATTCCAATAATTTTGAAGAAATTTCAAAGAAGTTTTCAAGAAAATAGAAGTCCAGAACTCACTTATGTCGCTGGAGAATAATTTCGGTGATGAGTGCACGCATCATCGACATTGATTTTCGAGTTTCAGAGTGGGGGAGAGGCCACTTTAATAGCTTCGCTATGCGAGTGATTTTGTAAAACCGTTTTTGATTTCAAATTCCGAAGTATAATTTGATATTTTCGAAAGATATATGTATATATTTGAAACAATTTGAAGTAAGACCGGTGTTCAGTCCTCGAGTTTTTGATTTGACTTAGAATAACTCTATTTATAAAAATTGATTTCCATCTCTTGGATTTGAAATTGATTTTCACCGACTATTTTGAAGGTTCGAGCACTTCCAAATCAAGGTTTAAAGGTTTAAAAACCAAGATATTTCGAAAGGTATAAAATATTTGATAAAGTATGCAAGTTTTGTTGTATGAGGTTAAACCTTTTATTAAGTAAGAGAATATGGCTATTTTAATTATACTAATATGGAATTTAGTTTTTAAATGTTTTGAAAGAATTTTAGTTTTAAATAATGGTTTTCAAAAAGGTAAATTGGATATTTCAAATCGAAGTAAATAGTTTAAAGGTTTTAAAGGGATAATTATAAATTTGGAAACCATTTTGAATATAATTGATTTTGAGAAAAATATTTGGTTTTGAAAATTAAATTGAAAAAAAAAACCCAGTACTTATATGGTGATTTTGGAAATGAATTTGTTTGACTTGAATTATTTTAATTTCGAAACTGGGATAATTTTCTACACCTATTATTTTGGGAACTTTGAAATTCAGACATTTAATTTGGAAGAAAATTTGGTGAAATCATATATGATTTTGAAACTGAATTGGTATTGAAATAATTTGAAATTGAGAACCTTAGATTACTAAGCACTTGATTTGGGAGTGGTCGAACTTATATAAAATGGATTGTATAAGTATGAGGTTGATTTGAAATCTATTGATTTGAAAGGTACTCAATTTGGAAAGAGATTTTATTTAATCGAAATCTATATAAGTATGATTTGATCTACTATTGATTTGGAAAGTATTCGATTTAAGAAAGGAATCCTATATATATGGACTTTATATAAGTACAATATTTGAAAGTGATTTGAAAAGGTACTATATGATATATATTTTCGAAGTAAAGATATGGAAAGTGCCTTCTGCTTGATATCCGCTTTGTGGCCACATCGTGGATTCATTCTATCGATATTATTCTCTCTGATTTTCGGTTTTCCGGATGTAATACTCGAGTGTTTCCCACCGTGGCGTAACCCATGGTTTTTTTCTCTCGTGAATGCACAGCGCAATTGCCTGGCTGAGTCTTGCCTAGGGGTACGGATTGTTTCCTGGGGGATCCAGGCGTAACCATTGTGTATCCTGCAATCTGTGTAGGTCGCGAATAGTAGCGCAAGTGCCTGGCTGAGTCTTGCCTAGGGGTACGGATTGTTTCCTGGGGGATCCAGGCGTAACCATTGTGTATCCTGCACTCTACTAGTCATCATGGCGTAACTCGCAGGGCTGAGAAAGCTTACGGATATGGATTGTTTCCTGGGGGACCCAGGCGTAACCATTGTGTATCTGCGAACCATGATCGGACAAAGGTTTTGGTTTGGTTGTTTTGTTTGGATTGTACTTTCCATATCTGTTTTTAAACTTTTTTTCAAGTATTTTCACTGGTTGTTGAAACAGGTCTACTAAGTACTTGAAGAATTCTAGCTTTGCGCCTGATCAACGCATGGCCAGAGTCTGCAAGAACGAGGATAAACTTGTTGAAACATCGAGTTATAAAAATATTTTTGAAAGAAAAGATTTATTTCGATATAAAAGGTATTTATTATAAAAGTATTTCCAACAAAGAAATTTTGTGTTAATATTTGAAATTGAAACTCTCATGGTTTGAAATGTACGATTCTTGCCCGATTCTATTCTTTTGAATCTACCTTAGCTGCCCTGCTTTATTTATTCAACTATATTCTCTTTTCCGAATCTATCTTCTTTCCTTCTTTCCTTCTTTTGAATATATCCTTTAAAACATTGTTTATTTATATTCTACCTGGTTTAATAAGAGAGAAAAATTAGTGTTTTATAAATAATTGATCTCATAATTAATTGAATGGATTTGATAAAATGAGTAATCTATTAAATATTAATCAATTTAAATAATAACAAAAGAAAAAGTATATGGTTTTAAATAAATTTTTTTAATTTGTTTTTCAAAGTCTAAATTTTTCATCTGGTTGTTTCTATTCTCCTACTTTATTCCTTTTCGGGGACGAAAAGTTTTGAGTGGGGGAGAGTGTAACGACCCATAAAATTTTAGCAATTTTTAATTGGTATTTAACGTATTGAATTGGATTTTGAGAAATTATTAATAATAAAATTTTGAAAAAAAAAAAGAAAATATGTTATGTATATTAATGATTTGTAGTACGAGCTGTGTACATATATTTTAAAGTTTGGTTGTGGTTATACCTATAAGATCTAGTACAAAAACTTTATAAACTATTATTTATACTATAATATAAGTTAAGTTTGATGTAAATTTGGTAGCATAGTTCATTTCTATTGGGTATAAATATCAATAGCGTGGGTAATAAATTTACGGTCTCCTTTTTCTTTTCAGCAAGGTGTGTAAATTTTAAGTATGTTGAGTACGTTCCATATATAGTTATTTTGGAAAACCACTGTATATGTATGATGGTCTATTTGAAGTGTATATATAGTAAAGCGTATTTATACCAAGTTTTATTTAATTTATATGTGTTATAATAGCTATATATATATATGTTAGTCTTGATACTAGTATATAGTTTTACCGAAGTTTGATTTCTAGTCATGTTAAATATATATATATATATTTGATTTTGGGTTTTTGTGTCACCATTTCCAGTTTATTTTAGTGCATATTTAGTATATCTATACATATGTCGTCAGCTATAAATACGATAGTTAAGGGTTTCATATATCATATGAACCAAAGAAGAAGAGAAGTATATACTATATTTAACTACATATATGAAGTATATGTTTTAAGGGTTGATTTAAGGTCTGCATTAAAAAAAGTAGTTGTGATTACCATTATTTCATATTGTACCTTCTATATTCCTGACTGACTTTCAGCGTTCATTCATTCATTTTTAATTGTGGGTTTTTCTTTTCTCTCTCTTTTCTTATAAATAATTGTACGCATTCATCTCTTTCCCTTTCTTATATTTTGTCCCTTCATCATCTTTTAGCCGTTAATTTTGTTTCGAAAATCAAGAAAATTTGTATACGTTTTATTCTTTTTGAACGTTTAATAATAAAGATAAATCTGCATAGTATAATCAGATATGAATTGAGATCTAGGAAATAAATAAATATAAAAACGTATAACATGCCACTAATAATAAATTGCTTTAATAGCTTCTCAATTAGCGTACAGCTGTTTCCATCCCATGCCATGTCAAAAGTTTGAAACGTAATAAATGCTATATGATTATTTCGCATTTATTTTTTTTCCTTTATTATTTCCTGTACGTTTTCATTCCAATCTAAATTATAACTTTTTGATTTCCATGCCTTTTCGGATCTCAAACGCGCAGCCCAAGGAATATTTCTTTAATAATTTTCCTAAAAATCAGCTTTTGGTCGTTTTATTGCATTGATTTCAAATTGTGCCCGTTTGTTTTTCTCATTCCTCTCATACGTTACCACCTTTATTTATGCTCGGGACACAGCTCATTTTTTTTCCTTCGTTCCCTTTCTTTTATTTGCTTCCTTCGTTTCCATCGGTTCAATTATATAGATTTTTATATTCGTTGCACGTTTACATTCATTTATTTTGACCAGTCCTTTCCTTTGTTATTCCCCTAATTTTGTGCGTTACGTTACCATAACCAATGCTCCGTATTTATTCGCTTTAATCTTTTCAGCTGAATTTGACCATTACTATTCAAATCAATTCATATTTATTGTATACGTTTCGTATGCAACGGTTCTTTTCTTTATTTATTTTGCCTTTATAACCTTGTTTGACTTCGTTTCTTTCATATTGCAAACTGCTGTCACTTCCAATCTCATTCCTCATTTTAAGTTTTCTTCCTCCTCCTTCTTCCATTTTTCTTTCTACAGATCCACCTATTTTCTCCCTTCTTTTACCGTGCTTCCACCTCCCATCGCTTCGTCACCCACCACATCCAACTCATCCCTCTCCCTCCGCGTTTTTCTCTCCTCCTCTCATGCACATATCTCTCTACACGTGTTGTCATCGCCTGCATGCTCAGCCATCCTCAGAGCCTTCACCATCAACAATCATGCCACACGTTATCTTTGAGTAATAGGTTAGCATATATTTATAATATATATGTGTTATTGTATATTTTCTATAAGTCTGTATTTGGAATATGTGATCTGTCCTACATGATTTTAAATTCATGTTAGTTATGTATCATATGGTATTATATATATGAGTTCATAACAGTATTCTTTTTTTTTTTCTTTTTTTTTTCGTTCATAGTGTGTATGATATTATACTATGTATAGAGATTTGATAACTTGATTGTTTTATACTTTATGTGTCACGTTGGTATTCAATTTTAAAAGTTTGAAGGTTATATATTAGTTAATATATAGTTTAATATATGTCAGTAATGTATATCTATGCAGTAATATTGTATGTATTATAGCAAAGTAAGTTTTTTTTTTTTGATTTAAGATATCATATATACATCTTATAAATATAGTATGGTTCCAAGTATGAAATGTTTGCAGTTTTCAGATTCTATATAATATAAAATTTTGTTCGCATGTTATAAAATTTGATAAGTGTATATATAAATATTATATAAAAAGTTAGTACATATATAAAACGTAAAGCATACTCATCTTATCAGTCGATTGTATATGTATTTAACTATATGATATGTTTAAAGCTATGTATTTTGTGAATAACTGGTTATAAGTATATATATACACATTTGATTTAAAGTTATAAAGGTATGCATATTGTGAATTAGACTATATTAATGGTTAGCTTACAAATATTTATATAGTTTTATAGGGAAGTACGAGCTATGTGGGTTATATTTTTAGCAAGCGTATTGTTACCACTTTAAAATGGGTGAAGTTTTACAGTTTACGGTCTATTTGTGTAAGTGTGTAATGTATGTTTAATTTAATAAAGTTATGATAGTTTTGTATAAAATGTTTAACTATTTATATATCTGATATAATGATAGTTTCATATCTGATATAGCTTATATATTATAAAGTTACAGGATACGTTAGTTTTATACGCTAGTTAATATATATATTTAATAATTGACTAAAATGTTTTCAGTGTGAGTTTACTTTTTTTAGTGTTGGATTTTATACGGCATAGTATGTATACTTGTTCACAGTCTATATAAGTATATGAGTGCATGTGTCATTATAAGTATTTTGTTGTTTATAAATCTCGAGACATATATATGCGTTTAGGTGTTTGTTTCAGACTTACGTAATATATATATATATATAACCGAATATAGGCTATGCATTTGGAATTTCTATATATACATTTTTATTATGAACATATATAGGTTGCTTTCATGGGGTTTTTAAGTAATATATATTACAATAAGTGGTTATATTGTTTTTAAAATAATTATTGACTATAAAATATAATACAATGGTTTTTTTGGACGAATTATGTTTAAATTACATATAGGTATATATAGATTTTAAATATACATTTTTAATTTGAAAATTGGTTTTGGGAGAATTAATATCATAATAATTTATATTTTTTTCTGTAATATCAAAATTGATTCGATTCATTCTCATCGATTTTCCCATTATCAGCCTTGTCCGTCGTGCCTATTTTCTACATCAAATCTTGTCCATCCAGCGTTGCTTTGGATTTCATAGCTCATTTCATCATCATATATCTCTAGCCTCGAAAGGTGAGCAATCACTCACGATTAACGTTCTTTTATTTATTAAATTTGATTTCAATTGAAATGACAATTGAAATATGCTGCTGTAGTTATTTAAATTGTTATATTTATGCTATTATCTGTAATAGTTCACTTATGGGATATGACACCATATCCTATTGTTTATATTTATTTTGATGATATATACCTGTTGTTATTATTATTATTTTCATATCTGCTATCACTCTGCAAGTTCCCTGTTAGTATAAAAATCACTATGGGTTGAAATGATACATACCCGAACGGACTTTAGAATAGGAGAAAATCGTTATGGGTTGAAATGATAAACCCAAACGATTTTCATTTAAATTGAATTTGGGATTACGGGTTGAAATGATATCCACCCGTATATATTTAGTGTACGGATTGAAATGATAAATATCCGTAGCATTTGACTATATGATAGGAAATATATACCGACACCGTTGGTCCATATAAATAATTTAAAGATAAATTTCTACAGTTTGAAAAGAAACATATGTGAATTAATAAATATTGGTTCTTAAAATATTATATATAAATGGAAACTTTATATATATATTTAATAATATTTTAGACTGATTTAATCCATAAAATATGTTTAAGTATTATTTAAGATTTATATTTCAAATTTTACCGTGTAAAGAATTTTAATAATTAAGATTGGGAGATAAATTTGGTTTATTAAAAATGGTATTCAAATGAAGATTTATTTAATTAAATCAATTTGAATTTATTGAATGGGAAATTTAAGGGTATGATTTTGTAACTGGATTTTTGTTTTAAGTGATTTATTGAATGTTTCATGTTTAAATAAATTAAAGAAAATATTGAGTAAAAGGGTAATTTCAGGTTTACTTAAATGATGTTGAATCTAAGGAGGAAATATTTCAAGGCTAAATAATAATTTGATTAAATCAAGATCTTATGAAACTGTAAAATTGAACTTTGGGAATGTAGAATATTAAATCTTTGAACTATACTAGAATATAAATGGGTGTTTCAGATCTGTATTTGAATCGATATAAGTTGAATTTATTATTTAGAAAACTAAATTGAATAAAGTTTAGTTTGAAACGTTGATTACTTAAAGTTTTGAAATATATTGAAATATAAAGGGTATTTGGTGATTTCAAATCCGAACTTGAGATCAATAAAATTGAAATGGTTATTTTAGAAATTGAGTTGAATTTAAATTGATAAATTGAGATTGAAAAAGATTTAAATGGGAAGGTCGGGTTGATGTTAAACGATTGGTTAAGTTGAGGGAATTGAAATTTCTTTACTGAATAAATTATTTAATATATATAAATACTATTTGGGAAGTATAGAGATTTTTGAAGTGAAAATGATAGTTGGTTTTGAAGTATAAATTAAGTTGGAAGACTACGGTGTTATAGTGTATATTTCTATCTTATAGATAGTTCCATGGACCCTTAGAGGATGGTTATCCCAAACATCCTCTAAGTTAATTATATTTTAGTTGATATTTCACTTGAGTTAGATTTATAGATATAAGAATGTTAATCCTGACTCGAGTGTTTTGTGTTTTGCTTTACGCTCGGGTCAGACCGAGAAATACAGCATTAGAGACTCACCTTCGGAGATTGGAGCTTCATTTGGAGATCCAACTATCGTTTCAGCTTTCAGTTTTCTAGTTGACTGGTTCTGAGAAGTCATCGGCATGTACTGAAGACTTTTTCTGTATTCAAGAGATGCTGATGTATTTTATTTTAAACTCTGATGTATATAGTAGCTTCATGAACTACTATTTTTCTATTCCGCTGCATTATATTACTCTGTGCCTGTGATCTGTGTTTGATTTATTTACTGTATATTTTAAGTTTTGCCAAATTAAATCAACAATTCGGTATTTTGAATTATTCAAGTCGGACATGTACGATTTTAGTGTTGATTTGAATGGTCCAAAATAGCGGGTCGTTACAAAAAAAATATCTCTGTCCAAGTTTGTACCAGTAAACAAGCCCTGTACACTTTGTTTCTATATATATCATCTTCTTTGCCCATTCGTTCATGAGCTTTGTAAACCAGAAAATAATCTCACAACTGAAGTTAGAGACGCAACACATCTTTCTTTCAACCTGTGAATTTACCCTTAAAACAAATCCATAAAACTTTCAAAAAAAAATTGTAAGACAAATTCAAAGAATTCAAGCAAAGCAAACTCCATGTAATCAGTCTCTGCGATTTCTTCTTCAAGATTCAGATTTTCAAGGATTAGCCACCTCAAAATAGAAACAAAGAGATTTAAAGCTCAAGTTCAATTTTTCCAGTTTCAAACACTGATTGCAAAAGCATTGTTCTCCTCAAACCTGTGAGTAAACACCTTACTTAAACTTAAGTATGATTAGATTAGTGCTCATGATTCATGGATGATATGCTGTTTTACATGTGTATTTTTGATAAGTAGCTCTGAGTGAGCTATATTTGTTGGGTCTGTGTGTATTGAGCATGAATTTCTCTTCTCTGTTTAGTTACAGGGTCGATGAAAAAAATATATATACATGTTTATCTAGTAACTGATGGACTTAGAGTTTAAAACAAAATAAATTTGTATAATCATCATTTAAGTTTACAATTATGTTTTAAATATTTTTAGATTGTAAAATACTGTAAACCAAATAAATACAGTAAGATTTCGAAAGGAAGTGATAAATCAACTTCTTTGTTTTGTGGATTCAGGCTTGTAGTTCGAATAAACACTAGAAAACTCGATTTTTAAAAACTAAAATCATGAGTTTTAGATTAGTTTTGGGTTTGAAATTCGGGTTTGTTTAGTTTTTGGGTTTCGAGTAAATCCCGGTGTCTGGTGGAACTTTGGAGGTCAGGATTCTGGTTGGAGCTAGATTGGCGAACGGCGAAGCAAAGAAAAATGGTGGAGGTGGTTCATGATCGCTGTGGCAACGAAGTTTGTTCGATTTGGGTTTAAAACCCTAGTTTTTAATTGGGTTGAGTTTTGTCTCAGTTCGACTTCCTTAATGGATCGAGTGAAGCGAGACTTTGGATGAGGGAAGCTGGTGGGTTGTCGAAGATATGGCCGAAGTCGTAGAGAGTTTGGTGATCGGAGTTGGTGGCGTCAGTGTAGTTTTCTCTGATCGGAAAGTTGGTTCAGGGGCTTAACTGGTTCGATTTAGAGTGGTTGCATTTTTCTAGGTTTCGAGTTGACAGGGGGAATGTCGGTGGAGTTGCCGATGGGATGAAGGTCGTGACGTCGGCCGAAGATGGCCAGAGCGTTCGCACATGTGCACGTATGCGTGCACAGATCTGCTCGTTCGAATAGGCTTGGAAGGAGTAATACTGGAAGAAGAAGGGAAGGGAATTAAAGAGAGTGGGCCGGAGATAAAGATAGTGGGAGATAGCGGGCCGGGCTTATTTGGAAGTAAGGGATATTATAGAAGAGAAGTAGGGTCTGAAGTCTTTTGGGCCTGTTTGTTTTAAGTTAAAGATAATGAATTAAGCAAGTTCAAAGTAAAAGTATTTTTCAAGAGTTCAAACAAGTTTTCAAATAAAGGTATGGTTCAAGTTTATAAACAAGTTTAAAATTTTAAATTATAAAGCCTAATGTTTTTTTTTTGAAAAGAAATGTTTTGGGTTTGAATAATTATTAGATTTAACTTGAATCTCTAAGTGATTTCAAGTGTAATTCAATGATGTAATTGATTCGAATTGGCGAAGGCAAATAAAGTTGTATTATTAGTTAAGGACTAATTACTTAACGAAATTAAAGAGGATGATAAAGATGATGATTTACCTTAAAAGTAATCAAGATTTGATAATCAAATGAAGTAACTAAAATATGATTGACTAAGTGATTAATTAATTAATAATTAAGGATTAAGAGGTTAATTAGTTTGTAATTGAGAATTATTAATTAGATAATTTGAGAGAATTAATTAATAATTAGTGGTTAATTAATTTAGTAATTAATTAATAAATTAGTGATTAATTAATTAAGTAATTAGGTTGTAATTAGTGACTAATTCATTACTTAATGGAAATAAACAAGGTTTAATTACTTAAGTTTAATTAATTAAGGAAATTAATCATGGATTAGTTAAATAATGAACACGATTAATTCAGAGCTGATCGATCAATGAAGTGATTATAAGACAATTAAATTGAGTAATTAATTAAGGATCAATATAATTAATATGGTAGGGTAAAGGGATGTTAATTACGTGTTGTAATTAAAGGATGATTAATTGAGATGGATAATTAAAGGATAATTAATTAATTGATTTGTAATTAATTAATGATCAAGTAGAGGTAATCCAAGTGATTAAAAATTAGTAATTAGTTTAATCAGAGATAAATTAAATTAATTTTGGAAGTGATCAATCTTGCTTATGAATAATTGATTGATGTTAAATGCCTTGAATTGATTGATATTTCTGATATGAAATGTTTGGTGATATGATATGTTTCGATGGACATTGATAATGTGGTCATTTTGTGATGATGAATTGCTGTGTAAAGGTGACATCCGGTATTTAAAGATAAGTTGTATTCACTTGAAAACTTGAGATAAGATGACATTTGGTTCGAAGAGACCAGAGTCGGATATTAGTTAATACCCGAAACCACTTCGATTCTTTATAAACTGATACGTGAATCAATAGGGTGTAATAGAATGATTTAAATGAATCGGACCATATAATCTAAGTCCTAGCACTAAATTGCTTTGTGAAATAAGTGATGTCTATAGTACCTTATGAAGTTATAAATTGTTATACGTACCCGGTTTTTTTTTTATGAGTGTATACTTTTGTATTCTATGTTAGATGGGTTTACTCACGCTGGTTTCCAGCCTGACCCAGGTGTTACTTTGGTGTAATGCTCGGGTCAGACCGAGTATTACAGATTTTCAGGTAGGTACGTTCTGGAGCTCAGGAGGTGAGATGGATGGCGATATCGTATAGAGTATTCCGCTGTATTTATATTATTGTAAATCTCAGTCATGATAATTGTAAATATTCAGTTCTGTGTATATATGTGACATCCTGATGTATATTAAATGTAATCGACAGATATAGTATTCTTTGTAAACCGTTATTATTTATTATTATTATTTTATCCACTGCGAATGTGAGTTGTTGATATTTCTGTTCTTCTTCTTCTATCTCTTTCTTCTTTTTCATAACTATCTGGAATTTTCGGCTTCGAAAATTTCGGGTCGTTACAAAATCAGAATTCATTTTCAAGTGATTTTATATTAATTTCTGATTTTTTAATCTCTTCTTCGAATGTTGGACACTTATCACACTTAGGGATCCTACTTTGATAGGTTTTAACTAATTGTTCAAGATGTTCATTTACTTCTATCAAACTATCTCTCTGTGATTCAATTTTAGCATAATTTTCCCTAAGTCATTCAAAACAGCCATTTACTTCATGGAAATATATAAGTAATTCTGAGTGAGTGAGTTTTGATACCTCGCTTGGCTCGTCATCGTCGCTATCAGTTATATTTCCTTGAAGGCACATATCTGCTTTCTCACTTTCACTGCCAGTACTTTGATTATCTTCATCACTTGTATTCCACGTGGCTGCAAAATTTCTCCTTTTTGATTTCTTTTCAAAGTCTCATCGATTTTGAGGACAATTGGGTTTGATGTGTCCGGGTCGGTTGCACTTACGACAGATGATTTTTCGTTGTTCTGTGTTATCTAAAACTTTGATTATTCTTCTTTTTAATTTTTGATTTAGAGCTGGATTTCCGTATTTGTGGTTCCACCTTTTTAATTTCTTTATTACCATTTCCAACTCTGCTGCTTCATCGTCGTCGTCGTCGTCATCACTTTCAGTTGTTCCTTTGAGAGCTATTGATTTCTTTCGAGTATCTCCTCCTTCACGCTCTTCCTTGAATTTCATTTCTAGCTCATAAGTGGTGAGATTTCCGATGAGTTCTTCAACTTTCATTTGTTTTAAATCTTTTGATTCTTGAATGGCTGTGACTTTTGCTTCAAAACTCCGTGGAAGGACTCTGAGAATTTTTCGAACTATTTCCAATTCCATGTATGATTTTCCAAGAGCTTTTGATTTGTACACAATACTGGAAAGTCGTCCGTACATCTCTTTGACATTTTCTTCCTTGGCCATTGTGAAATTCTCGTATTCGCTGCTTAGCATGGCAAGGCGAGATTCTTTGACTTAAGACGTTCCTTCGTGAGTCACCTGGAGTGTGTGCCATATTTCCTGTGCAATTAGACAATGTGAGACACGATTAAATTCAAATTGACCCAATGAACAGATGATAGAATTCATAGATTTAGCATTAGCATTTTGTAATTTATTTTAGTTCTGTCCATTGATCCATCAGTTTATCTATTTCCTGATTATCTACAATTATAGTTGGTGCTCTATAACCTGTCCCAACAATATTCCAAGCGTCAATGGTTTTCAAAAAAAATTGCATTCTATTTTTCCAGTAGGCGTATTCACCATTGAACATTGGTGGTCTAACTATGCACTGTCCCTCATCAAAAGCATTATTAAAAGAAGCCATTTTAAAAATTCAACTTTTTAAAACCAAAATTGATTTTTGAAAAAAAAATCAAATTTTTTAAAAACAAAAGCTAACTTCTATTCCTAGCTCTGATACCACTTGTAAGATCGATTTCACCCTAGAGAGGGGGTGAATAGGGTGATGCTATTAATTATAAAAATTATTGCGGAAGCTTATAAAATTATTTCAACACAGATATATCAAAATATTAGCGGCGCAGATAATAGCAGAATAACAAATGCAGAAATAGAACGGCATAGAATTTACCCAGCTTCGGCAAAACCCTGCATACGTGCTACCACCAAGGTCTCTACTAGAAATTAAGCAGTCACACGCTTACACACGTAAACTCGCGACACCCGCTATCGACTAGCCTTAACTCTATGCTCAAAACCCTGCCACAACTCAGCCACTGAGTTGCGAATTCTCAAACTACGCCACGTAGTTTGTCCCCTAGTCACACGACTAGTAATTACAACGGTTTAAAGAGAAATTAAAAGAAGTTTTAAATAATGAAATAAATAAACCCTAATTTTAAATACAACAGCCTAAATAAATTATAGAAGGCGGCCCAATTTCTTTTATTTCTTTATCGGCCTGGTTCCTCTTTTACATGCTCCGTTCCTTTCTTTTGTGAAAATGGCGGCCGCTCCTTGTGAAAAATATTAGCCTCGTATGTTTCTAAAAATTAGGGATTTTTGAAGTGCCGACTTTAAATTGATTGATTAAATGGTTATTCGCGTGTAGCTTTGATCGATCGTTTCCTCGGTGCTCACTTCAACTGCTTCGACGAGTTCAATTTTTGCTTCGGTATGTAATTTATGCTTTTTTGCTTTAATGTTTTTCGTACTTGAACTCGATGGATTTGAAAGCCAATGATGATAATGTTTATATAGGGTTCGAATCCCTATTTTCTCGTTCGTATGATAGTTGTTTGATTTCGTCAATACTATGCTCGGCCATTCGATCTTCGTTTGGATGCTTGAGATTTATTCTGACTTTATCAATTTCATATTTTTATGATTTCTTGATTGAAACGGTGTTGATTTTGATTTCTTGGCTACCACGGTGTTGATTTTGGTTTGAACTTTGGCTTTGATAAAACTGTAGCATTTTCAATGCTCGGCCATTTTGGAATTTTTGATAATTTGGTTCTTCTCTGTGTCTTCATCACTGATTTGGTTTGAAACTACATTCGGCCTTATTTTTGGTTCGAAACTTCGGCTTCTCTGTTTACTGCCTCTGGTCATTGCATATGGCTTTGAGTTGACTTTGCATTTCCTTTGTGTACTTACTTCGGCCATTATGTCTTTGACCTGCAGCTTGAACTTGATATACATATATTTACACATATAGACAAATATTCTTCACTTGTTTACTGAACTGTTGTATCACTTTTTTGATGATGCTTTGACTGTTGAACTTGGTTTGGATTTGTGGTCTTGTGTCATAGTTTTGGTTCATCTTATTACAGTTCTGTGCACATTGTGATCTGGTATCACTGACTTCGAGTTGCTTTGAGCATTTGTGTTATGCTGTAACTTGTTGTATTGAGTTGCACTCTCTGTTGTATTGTGTCTGGTTCGGTCTTGTACCACTTGAGTCTGCACTTGCATTGTTTCTGACCTTTTGGCACACAGTCTTCATTTCTATTTGGTTTGTATCAAGTCAGTTGTGTTCTTGAATTTCTGTAGTTCACTGTATTGTGGTTCGATGCACTTGTAGTCTTAGTGTAGTTGTATATTAATCCATTAATGATGATGTCTGCTGCACTATGTAGTAGCCTAGCTTGTGCACATATGGTTCTATATTTAACTGCTTCATTTGGTGGTTGTTGACACTTTGTGCTCGACTCTGGCCATTTGTGTTTGCTGCCTCTTTGATCATTTTTGGGATTCAACTATTGATCCATGATTTCGAACTTGCTGTATATCATTAGTTTGGAACTGTTGTGTGATTCAATGATATGCTTGAACCAATCTTTGTTGCCTTCACCGTCGCTGTTGCATTTGCCCCATGTATTTGTGTCTCAGTGTTCGTATATAAATGTACATGTGTTTGAACTTTGCCTATATTCGCTTGATGTCTACTTGCTGTCTGGTTAGCTTGTCTGGTTGTCATGTACTCATATGTGTGCTGTATATTTGCTTTGGTTAGATGCAGTCTTGAGTTCTGGACTTGTAGTGGTCTGGAGCTCGAGTTGCATTCATTAGTAGCTTATCACGCATGTATGAATTGATATGATGCAGTTTGACCATGTAGTTTCACTTTGTTGCCATTTACTTGGTGCAGTAGTTTGCACTGTGCATTCATGTGCACTTCGTTCACTTGCTTTTGCTTCTCTATGATCATGGCTAGTCTGGTGATGTATACTCTGTGTATTTTTTGTCACAGTGATCATTTGTGCAGTCACTCATTGGAGCTGTACATATAGATGTTGTTATAGTTTAGTTTCTTTACCATGCTTCTTTTGCTGTTTAATTTACTCCTTTGGTCATCTGCATTGTTGCTTGTTTCATTGACGATGCTATGTGCTTGCTGCATTTCAACTTGAACTTCATCTTGATTTTTGGAGCTCAGGTTTGACCTTGTGCTGATATTGTGACATTATTTTTATTGCATTTGAACTGAACCCGGCGTTTTGGGTTTGACCTATGCTCACATGTACCTGTAATTTTATCAAATGTATATATTGGTGTGCACGGCCTTGTGGCATGTACAATGATACACTGTGCATGTCACAAGCTGTTCGTCTATGATGAATTCAAATTTAAATGATGACGAACAACCCAAATAACTGAGGCAAATATTATTTTCAAAATTCATATTTTATTTTATACTACAAAAATATTTTATTTTCAATTTTACTCCGTCAATGTGTATTTTTGCAGATTGCTCAGATGCTGGATTCACATTGGAATGAAGTTGAAGATAAATACGAGTGTGAGTGATATGTAGTGAGGTGCAAATGTAAATGTGAATTGTAATGTAATCAAGTTTGTATTGTAATTGAAATTGTATTTATATAGTGAGAGCTTGAAATTTGTATTATTCAAAAATTGTAATGAATATTTGTTTGAATAAAATATCCGTTTGAATTCAAATTCTGTGTTATTTATTTTATTCATCAAATATTTATTTAATCTGCGAAAATAAAATAGTATATTAATAAATATATTTAAATGAATGTATATATGTTTATTATCATCAAACAAAAATCATATAATCGCATACTCAACCCAATATAATTTTATTTTGCAAGAAAGCAACCTGATTCTGGGAGACTAAATGAGGAAGAGTTCGAACAAGTCTAGTAGCAATAAGTTTGTATATACATTTGTACACCACATTGCAACACGAGATTGGTTTGAATGATGTAACAGAACTTGCATCAGGTGTTTTAGGGATCAGTACTATGTTTTTTGAATTTACTTCAGAGAGAAGAGAGCATTTATCAAAAAAGTTGTGCACAGTCTTACAAAAACCATTATGAATGATATCACAGCTTGAAATGAAAAAGTGTACGTTGAATCCATCAGGGCCAACACTGGATTTTCTATTTATTGCAAAAAGAGTTTGCTTAATTTCTTCATTAGTGACTTTTTCTACCAGCATAGAAGACTGATCACTGTTGAGGAAAGGGAGGGGAATTTCATCAAACAAGTTGAGATCTGGAGCAAAGTTAGTTGAGTTTCCAAGTAAATCTACGTAGTAGCTGAGGAAGGTCGAATCAATTTGATCAGGAGAGGAGACCAGAGTACCATCAAGACCACATATCATATGTATATTTTCCCTTGCTTGCTTAATTTTGATCAAAGTAGGAAAGAACTCAGTATTTCGATAACTAAACTGTAATCACTTACTATGTAACTGTTGTTCTTTCATATCGCTTTCAATATCAAGCGCTTTATTGAGCAATATGTAAAGTTTCCCTTCTTCCTTGTCAGCTTGAATGTTCTCAGGGTTATTCATCGTATGCACCTGCGATAATTTATACTTTTCCTTCAAGAGGGTAGTTTGTTTAGATCCATCTCCATGTAGAGCACCAGCCCAAGTTCTCAAAGCCTTCTTAACCAGTTTATATTTCCTTCACAGTATGTACATTGGATTACCAGAACAATTAGATGACCAGGCATTACATATTATTTGTATAAAATCAGAGGAGAGAGTCCAAGCATTAAAAATTTTAAAGCTTCTTTTTTCCTTAACCACAGTTGAACCAGATGAAAGAACTAAAGGGGAGTGATCAGAGAGTATTGGATGAGGAACAAAGATGGAGAGATTGGGCCATTGAGAGAGGGTTTTGAGATTACTGAAGGCATGATCAATGGTGGAGAAAGTTCTTACATCACTCCTACTTCTATTAGTCCAAGTAAATCTAGCTCCAGAAGTTTGTAATTTGACAAGATTTGAGTTAGTGGAAGCAATGTTTAGAGGATAGATATGCTTTGGCAGTAAAGGATGACCACCATGCTTGTCATCTAAGTGAAAGCAGTAATTGAAATCACCCATGACAAGCCATGGGTGTGAAGCAAATATAGATTACACAGAGGAGAGAAAACAAGATAACTAACTTTCTATTAGTACAAGCTGCTAAATAAAACAAACTGAACTCCACAAAAGAAGGAAAACACAACCCACTAACACATCTAAAACTGACACTAACTTGCTGAATAATAGGACAAACATGACTTATTATTCTAGTAGACTTATTCAAAGAAGCAAACGCTTCTAACATTCCCTCCCATAAACTGATTTGTAGAGCCGATACAATCAGTTTACAGGAGAAACAACTTGCAGCATGGCTCCCTCATTCAAACCGGGTCTTCCAAAGCACAAACACCAAGCAATTTGCGTAATTTCAAGAACTGAGTCAACTTAAGAGATTTGGTAAGAATGTCAGCAAGTTGATCTTCGCTGCGGCAGTGGACAACATCAATGGACTGAGCTCGAACAAGTTCACGCAAAAAATGAAACCGGACATCGATATGTTTACTACGTCCATGCAAAACAGGATTCTGGGCAAGTTTGATGGCCGAGCTGTTGTCACAAAATATTGTAGAAGAACTGACTTGAGGGCAGTGCAATTCATTCAAAATGTTTCTAAGCCACACGGCTTGACAAGCACAAGATGCAGCAGCTACGTATTCCGCTTCAGTGGTGGAAAGAGTGACAATTTCTTGTTTCTTCGAGGACCAGGAAATGGCTGCTGAACTGAGTATAAAGGCATAACCGGATGTGCTCTTTCTATCGTCAGGATCACCGGCATAATCACTATCCACAAAGCCCACAAGACTGAAGTGCTCTTCCTTCTTGTACATTAACCCCAAACTTTGTGTTCCCTGCAAATATCGAAGAATGCGCTTTGCAACAGCAAGATGCATAGTTGTAGGACTTTCCATGTACCTGCTGATCAGACTGACTGCATACGTGATGTCGGGTCTCGTTGCAGTCAAATACATTAGACTGCCCACAACTTGCTTGTACGCTGTGCTGTCAACTTTGTTTCCGTTTGGGTCTTTGTGCAATTTCAAACTAATGTCAGTTGGTGTACCAACTGAATTGCAGTGCTGCATCTGGAACTTAGCCAAAGTTTCTCGAACATACCTTTGCTGTGAGATAAATATTCTGCCAGGGGACTGGACAATTTCAATGCCCAAAAAATAGTGTAACTTCCCAAGATCTGTCATGTCAAATTCCTGCATCATTGAGCGTTTAAAGGCATCAAACATAGCTTCATCATTTCCTGTGTAGATAAGATCATCGACATATAAGCATATGATCAGTATGTTAGCATTAGGTCCTATCTTAATAAATAATGCATGTTCATAAAGACACTGTTGAAAGCCAGCATTTGAAAAATAGCTAGCAATGCAGCTATGCCAAGCTCGAGGAGCTTGTTTGAGCCCATATAGAGCCTTCCGTAATTTGTACACCATGTGCTCACGTCCTTTCTGAACATAACCTGGAGGCTGATCGACGTACACCTCTTCTTGCAAAGCGCCTTGGAGAAATGCTGATTTTACGTCCAATTGGTAAAGAGGCCATAAATTGTGGGCTGCCATAGCAAGTATTAACCGAATGGTATCATGTCGTGCGACGGGAGCAAACACTTCTTTGTAATCCACACCAAACTCTTGCTCGTATCCTTTAGCAACAAGACGAGCTTTGTATTTATTAACTTTCCCATCTTGATTCAATTTCGTTTTAAATACCCACTTGACACCAATGGACTGGTGACCCTTAGGAAGATCTGTCAACTGCCAAGTATTGTTCTTCTCAATGGCTTGAATTTCAGAATCCATGGCTTCCTTCCAGTGTGGTTTTTGAATAGCATCTGTGAATGAAACTGGATCACAATCTGCAAACAAAGCAAAATGAACCGATGGATCATCAATATTTTGAACTCCAGGCACTTGATAATCTTTCATCCATGCTGGTTTGCTTCTAGTGCGTTGAGGACGAGAATCAGTTGGATGATCTGACTGTGTGGGCATAGAGGAAGGATATTGAGATGGAGATGAAGTGTTAGTTGGATGGAGGTCACTAGGTATAGTATCAGGATCTGTTTGCAAGCTGATAGGGGATGGCGGTGGAGTCTGTTGGGAGCCAACTGTGTACTGTGGAGGAATCCCTGCATTTTCATCATCCAAAGTGATGGAAACTTGCTGTTTGGTGTCAGTGACATTCCACATCCAAGTCTTTTCTTCATCAAATATAACATCATGGCTAATTATCATTTTCCCTGTAGAAGGATTGTATAATCTATAGGCTTTAGAATGTTCACTAACTCCCATAAAGATGCATTTTGCTCCTTTGTCATCAAGTTTCTTTCTTTTCTCATTTGGAATATGTGCATATGCAATGCACCCAAAAACTCGAAAATGATCAACGCTAGGCTTTCTACCACTCCAAGCTTCTTCCGGCGTCACATTTTTAACAGCTAGAGTAGGACTTCTGTTTAGGACATGGATACTCCACAATATAGCTTCCGGCCAAAATCGTTTGGGAACGCTAGACGTAGACAACATACTACGCACCATATTCAATACGGTGCGATTTTTCCTCTCCGCGACACCATTTTGCTGCGGAGTGTAGGATGTAGTAAGTTGCCTTTTGATTCCATTAGATTTGCAGAAATTAACAAATTCTTGAGAATTGTATTCGCCGCCACGATCCGAGCGAAGAACCTTAATAACCTTTCCAGTTTCTTTCTCAACAAGAGCTTTAAAAGATTTAAATATACCAAACACTTCGGACTTCTCATGCAAAAAATATACCCAAGCTTTACGACTGTAATCATCGATAAAAAGAATGAAATACCTTTTTTTCCCATTCGAGCTTGGATTGATAGGTCCGCATAAATCTGTATGAATCAATGCGAGAGCTTCTTTAGCATGCCATGCTGTCCCTGTTGGAAATGGAAGATGGTGTTGTTTGCCAACAATACACTGCTCACAAACATGTGAAATATTATCAATCCGAGGAAGACCTGTCACCATATTTTCTCGAAATAATGTCTTCAGCCCATTACAATTGAGATGGCCATAGCGGAGATGCCAAAGGGTTGAGGAGTCTTTTATTATAGCTGTATAACATGACTGGATGACATGGTTAAGAGATAAAGGAAACATCCTATTTTCAGTCATTGGCACATGTGCAATAAGTTGCTTCTTTATATCTCGAATTTGACATGTTCCTGCTGCAATCATGATTGTATAACCCTTCTCTTGTAGCTGACCCACACTTAAGAGATTGGTTTTCAAATTTGGCACATAGAAAACATTAGAAATAGTTTCAGCAGTATTTGATTTGGTTTGTATTTTTACATCACCTTTTCCCATGACTGGAATCACAGAATTATCTCCGAATTTCACAGTGGTTTGGAAGGTTTCATTCAAGCTTGAAAACAAGGACTTATTGCCACACATGTGGTTGCTGCAGCCAGTGTCGATGTACCATATTTTGGAATCAGTTTCTTCCTTATTATGACATGCCAACAATAGAGTTTCTTCTTCATTCTCAAGAAAGTTTGATTTTTCACCATTTTCCTTTTGCAAGTTGGAATAACATTCATTTTAATAGTGACCATACCTGTGACAGCGATAACACTCCACATTCGATTTGTCGAGCCTTAGATTTTGATTGGAAGAGTGATGATTGTTGCGACCTCTTCCTCGGCTTTGAAAATCTGATGTATGAAAATTGTCTCGCCCTCTTCCTCTCCCATCGCAGCCTCGTCCTCGACCGAGTCCGCGTCTGCGTCCGCTCCATGTTGAACATTTATTATTACTTGAGACCTTCAATGCTTGCTCCCCTGTTTTGTTACAGTCCTGTATTCTCTGCTCATGCACCAACAAGGAACTTTGCAATGCATCAATTGAAAGCTCATCGATATCATTTGCCTCCTCAATAGAGCATACAACATATGCGAATTTTGGTGTCATGGATCGAAGAATTTTCTCAACCACTGTAACTTCGGTCATATTATCTCCATGCATCCGCATCTTGTTTGCAATCACCGTTGTCCTTGCGAAATAATCTGAAACAGTCTCTCCCTCTTTCATATTTAGTGTTTCAAACTCTTTACGAAGAGCCTGAAGCTGTGCACGTTTCACCTTGGTCGTGCCTTGAAATTTCTTTTTCATTGATTCCCATATTTGCTTTGAAGTGTCCTTAAGAAGTATCGTCTCCAAAATAGTCCGGTCGATTGCTTGAAATAGATAATTCTTTGCTTTTCTATCCTTCAATCTCTGCTCTTCAAGGGTTCTTTTTTGAGAAGCTGTTAGCTCCCTTTCTGCAGCATCACTGTCAGGTTCTGTGATTCCATGTTCAATTAGATGCCAATACTCCTTTGATCGCAAAAAGTTCTCCATCAACATGCTCCAATGGTCATAATGGCCATCAAAATGTGGAATAGCAGGTTGCACATAGCTATCCGATGCCATTTATGATTTAGAGTCTGCGGCTCTGATACCAGAATGAAGCAAATATAGATTACACAGAGGAGAGAAAACAAGATAACTAACTTTCTATTAGTACGAGCTGCTAAATAAAACAAACTGAACTCCACAAAAGAAGGAAAACACAACCCACTAACACATCTAAAACTGACACTAACTTGCTGAATAATAGGACAAACATGACTTATTATTCTAGTAGACTTATTCAAAGAAGCAAACGCTTCTAACAGGGTGTATGTCTTGCCTAATATGTGGAATGAAGTCTAGAAATTTTTGCCTTGATGTTGTGGAGTTATCAGCATATAAAAAGTTATATAATATGAGAAGGTTGACCGAAGACAAGTCACATGAGTGTGTATGTATTTCCTAGAAGATAGGATGGTTAACATGAAGAAGGTGGCTGGATCATAAATGATTAAAATCCTACCATATACTGCATCAGAAAGATTATGAAGAAGTTTCCATGATGGGTTTATATAGTTTGTAGCATGAATCGTTAGAGGTAAATTAAGCTTTGTTTCCAGTATTGCAAAAAATTTAAGGTTATGAGAGAAAGTGAGGTTCTTGACTTGATCAAGTTTCAAATGACTATGAGCTCCTCTTATGTTACACACACTAATATTTTGTATCATCATTAACTAAAGATACTAGTGAATGGTATTTTTCCTAGTCCGGGTTGTAGGAGAGTGGGATTCTGCAATTGTAGTTTTGGACTTGGCATTTTTGCTTATGTATGGTTTCTTCAAACCTTCAGTGCTACCTTGGCTGGTGTCCACTTGCACTTGTTTTCTTTTACTTACCCATCCTGGTGTTACTGAATTATTGACATAAGGGAACAAAGTAGAGGAAGTAGGAGGTGATGATGATGAAGGCAGAGAACGAGAAAGAGGTTTTGATGTTGGCAGAAAAGAAGAAGTTGTTGTTCTGATGGCAGAGAAGAATCAGTGTGGATAATGGAAGAAGGAATTACAGGTTCAACATGAAGCATACAAGCTGAAAGGTTTGATTTGCAACTGTTATGTAGATATTTGAATCTGGTTCATTTAAGCCATGTTGCGTTTTGCCTTCCAGTTGTTGTTGTTCATGTTCAGGCTGGTTCAATATGGAGATTCCACTGCCATTGGGATAACCGAATTTATTGTGCACATGCACAAGAGTATCACTGTGCACAAGAGTAGTTACTACTTTTTTGCTACCAGAAACATAAGTTTCTTTGAGGTTATCATTGAGTAAAACAACACTGGCTTCGGGAAAAAAATCCTTCCCAAATATGGCACAATCAATGTCAGACAAGGAAAAAGGCAAATTTGGAAGGGACAAACTACCGAGGGGGGAGGGGGGGGGGGGACAACAAAAACTTCGGGACAAATGGTTGAATATCAGAGTCAACTTCGAAAAAATCAATCTCCTCTACATCAGTAACATTTACATTTCCATTCTCATTATCAATCTACTTTGATTCTTCATGACAATAATCAACACCATTTTCCAACACCTGAAACTTGTTCATTGAAATGTTTACAACATCATTAAGTTTGACTGGCAGAACATTATCATCTACAGTTCTAACAGCAACATCAACCTCTTCATTTTCAAAAGAATTCATCATGGGACCTTCATCAACAATATCCTTCCGTTTTTCTCTATCTAACAGTAAAATGCTTCCCTTATTTTTCTTTTTCTGATATGTAACTTTTTTACTAACTTGTTTCAGTTTTTTAGGCTTGCTTATGACTTCATGACTCGTTCTTTCACCCTCATTACCACCAGTAGAGACAGTAACATCATGTTCCACCACCTCATTTTCTTTAGGAGCCAAAAGGAAAATTTGTTCAGAACGGCCAAACTCATAGCATGATACACAAATTTTTGGCTTCCATAGATAGTTTATTGTAACTAGTTAATCACTTCCATCAAGTAACTTAATAGGAAAATTGTCCACAAGCTGTCTATCTGGTTTCACCTCAACAAGAAATTTTGCATATGTTATCCTCTCCAATCTCTCAGTAGATTGATCCATGCATAAGAACTTCCCAACTCGAGAAGCTAACCAATTTATGCCATAGTGGGACTAGGCATAAAGAGATATATTACTTAGCTTGATCCAAACTGGAACCGAACCTATTGTACCACAACTATTTCCAACAGAAGCATCCCAAAGCTTCAAGATAAATAGTTTGTTTCTCATAATGATAGGATCAGACTCTGATATTCTATGCCAATCATTTGTAGAAGTGAAGCAAAAAGGAAAAGGAAGCCATCAGACTTGACTGAAACATCACTTTTAAGCTTCCACACCTTTTTCAGGTGATACACAATAGTAGTGTACAATAGAGGCTTATCCAGGAAGAAACCACAAGGTAATCCTTCCATACCTCAGTTCTAGCATTGATAATGTCATAGGACAGTAAAAGAACATCACCAGAGAAGCTCAGTGGTATATCTTGAGGAATAAAACTACCAGCATTGTGTGGCCTGGATTTGAAGAGAGAAGACCAAGGCAGAGAGTTGATTGAAGTTGATGGGTGGGGAGGTGAGAAAAAGCAAGGCAGATGACAAAGGTCAGTGAGAGGAGGAGGAAGTAGGTTTAGCAAGGGGTCAGTGAGAGGAGGTGGGTCAGGAGTAGGGGGAGTAAGCAAGGGTGAAGCTGAGGCAGAAGCATGGAGAAAGGACGAAGAAGCATGGGTTAAGGAAGGAAGGGGACAGATGAAATAGATGAAGAGAAGGGAGTAAGGGTCCCCATGGAAAGAAAGAAAGAAGCTTCTATTTTCTCTCATATGTTATAAATTTAGATTTAAATATAAAATAAGAAAACTATTATAAATGTTATAATATAAAATTTTAAATTTCTTTGAAAATTAAAAAAAGTTCCAAATTTAAAAGTTAAATTTAAAATAAAACAAAAATACAATATAAATTTTCAAAATATTTGAAATTGTTATAAATTTAATTTCAAAAATATTATTTATTAACAAGATTAATAAAATAAATGAATTAAAAAAATAATTCAATTAATCAAATATTTATACATGTATAATATATATAATGATATATGTTATGTTGTCTTGAATTATTTAAGATAATATGTGTAACGATCGGAAATTTTATCACTTAGATTTGTAAATTTTTAATTAGTTTTAAATTTTTAATTAATTTTAAATATTCAACTAATTGATTTTAAATGCTTAAATAACTGATTTTAAATATTTTTTGATAAAAATGTTTAGTTCGATGAAAAAATGACCGAAAATCACTTTTCGAATTTTCAGCTTTTTATCGAATGAAAAGTTGTTGAACATTGTTGCACTCTTATTTCATCTTTATAACAACATTTTATCATGTAATAAGTTAGAAATAACATAATAAATATTTATTAAAATATGATAAGATGGATTAGTTAATAATTTAAACAAAAAGATACCTTATGTGTAAAAGTGGATAAACAAGTACAACTATTCAACATCATTATTCATTGGGTTTTGGGAGAGGTCATTTCGAAATGTACCTAGTGGGCAAAAGGTTCTTTTTGTTGATGGCAAGGGAGGGGAAAAGGTGCAAAGGTGTTTTAGTCTTTTACTTTTAACACTTGCTTATAAAATTAACCAACCTTTTGATCTTTCAATTTCGTTTTTCAAGTTCATTTTTCCTCCTCTCCAGCTCCATTTTTCTTCATCTTTAAAACACTTTGGGTTAGTTAAAAACATTCCCTTTTGCTCCATAAATTTTATATATTGCTCCACTAATCTAAACAACAGTATTATCATTAAAGAAATAAAAATTTGAAGGCCTAGCCCACCTAATTCCACATGTCCAAGAGCGTAGGGTGATTTGCTTTGTTTTGGTGCTTGGGACTAGGTGTTGTAGGTGGGGTAGTTTTCATTGGGTTAATGGGTGGTTGGTTTGTATAAAGTTAAGAGCTTAAACTTGCTTTTCAAACTTATGGACGTGAGAATTCTTAACTTTTTCCTATATATTTTTAAATGTTGAATGATGTTATAATGGTTATGTTAATAGTTAATTTGTGATATTCATGTTATATATATTATTATGTCCATATCTTGTTGTTATTGGTATATGCTTTGGAAAGCAAGGTAGTTGTTTGGTCGTGCTTTGTAAAGCCTTGTTTTGTGAATATTATGAGTTGAATGTATATGTTGAAACCATAGCTTGGAAGCTTGGTTATTAGTTGAGACTTTTGTAAAATATTGGAAGTTAGCTCCTTCCTTTGTAATAAGATAAAGTTCTAATTTCGCAAGGGGTTTATCCTTTTAAATATTAAAGCAAATGGTTTTGGAATGGAAGTTCTGAACTTAAGAATAATTTCAAAGGTTTGCAATATTTTATGGAAAGTTTAAATTTCCTCTTAAGTTTGAAATCTTATTAGAAATTGTACGATGGGGTTTAAAGAAGAATATGGTGTATAAAACAAGATTTGAAGTTATGGTCCATATAGCTACAGTTGCTATGGAGGCAGTTTGAAAATATATTATTTTCCTTAAAGTATAAAAAGTTATCTAATTAGATATTTTGTAATACCTTTCCAAAAGGTGTTTAAAGATAATTAATTTATTTAATAAAGGTGTTTAAAGATAATTAATTCATTCAATAGAGGTGTTTAAAGGTAATTAATTTAAAGGTGTTTAAAGATAATTAATTTATTTAATAAAGGTATTTAAAGATAATTTATTTAATAAAGGTGTTAAAAGGTAATTAATTTATTCAATAGAGGTTTTTTAAGGTAATTAATTTATTCAATAATGGTGTTTAAAGTAATTAATTTATACAATGAAGGGTTTTAAAGGTAATTAATTTATTTAATAAAGGTGTTTAAAGGTAATTAATTTATTTAATAAAAGTGTTTAAAGATAATTAATTTATTAAATAAAGTTGTTTAAAGATAATTAATTTAGTTAATAAAGGTGTTTAAAGATAATTTATTTATTTAATAATGGTGTTTATATATAATAAATTGCTTTCAAGATGTTTAAAGATAATAAATTGATTTATAAAAGGAGTTTATAAATAATAAAGTGATTTATAAAAGGATTTCTATAATAGAAAAGAGATTTTAGAAAAGAAGGTATGATATTTAAATAAGAATTTACGGGGTTTATAAAACCCTATACTTAGCACTAAAAGCCGATGACTAGACCGATGCTCTATTTGCGAGATTTAGAATCATTTCTAGAAGAGGGATAGAGTAAGTTGAGAATATCGAAAACATGATAAGTTTATGAGATTTCATTTTCATAACTAATCAAGGATATGAAATTGATAAATAATCCTTCTTAATTATGTGGTATAGAAGCATTCTTTTTATATTTAACACCGAAGGAAAAGTGGTTTGGGTTTATAGTAAGCAATGTTTTAAATGACATTTGTTTTTGACACATTTAATATGATTTTGGAAAAAGTAGGAATATTCCTTAAATATTTGTGAACATATTATATTGATTGATAAATATGTGGAAATGTTTCTTAGTATTGAAAGTGAAATGGTTTATGAATATACTTATACCATTGAATAAATATATGAATACTTTTCAAAGTTTTGGAAAGTGATTTAATTAATAAAGTATTAATTAGAAGAGGCTTGGTTACTTATGAAATTAAATCTATAATTTGATTGTTTTGTCTATTTGATAGTTAAATAACAGACTATCAATCTTTGGCCAAACGTAACTATGGAAATATCTAGCAGAAACATGGGAATTATATGGTACGGTTATCTTTGGTGATGCTCAGTACATGTAATCTCACTGTGTTCTTCTAGGAAAAATGATAAGGTAATTCGTCCATTGAGGTGATCTTCGGTCTTAAGTATTGTCTGTTTATTTCCAAAAGAACCGAAGATGAGTTTATCAGAACCTATTAATTGGTTTTGGAGAGACCGGTAAGTGGGGGAGTGTACTTATATGAGATGACACGAAACCATAACCACTCCAAAACCATATACATGTTCTATGCTTTGGAAAAGGTTCAGATTAGTTTGAGAATGATGGAATCGAAGATGGAGTTCTTTGTAGTGCAAGGCTACTTACTATTAATCGCGAGGGTGATTCCAAAATGGATATATTAGAATTATTGCCATTAATTTGTTCATATCCTGATCAACTTGTATGGATGAATGTTGGCATTGCATTGTTGCCTGGAGGATAGTGTTAGCATTCCACGCGGGATTAGCTAATAGATGAAATAAGTAATCGTGACCTCATAAACTTTACGACCTAGAATGACTAAAATGAGGGAAACCCAAAGAGCTATGTGGTTAGCTACCATTAGGAGCATCATTCCTCAATCTAGAAATCATGATTTACAGATTTGGTATACATGTGAGGAGATCAAAGGGGCAATGTTTTCAGGCTCGGTGCCCAAAGGATTATGTAACATGATATGCCATTTTAAAGGGGTAGCCAACTCTGTGTTTGTGGGGGGCCCACGTGTGGCCCTCGGTACATTTTTCTATAGGTGTAGTATGGTAGGTGGTACCCCGATGCCTTGTCATGTTGGAATCCAATCTTCAATACGTGTCTTATGTTTTAAATTGTAGAACTAGTACCGTTGGGTGTAATTATGGGGGACCATTCTAGATATGTTTATATTTATTTTAAACCCTAGAAATTATTATAATATCATTGGATTATATAATAAATATGGTTTGGTTATCTTAAGGTACAAACTCATTTGTATTTATGTGAGGGATGGTCTTACGAGATAGGTTTATTTTTGTAAGGTCCTTATAACATTAAGTAATCCAGATGATTTGAGTTTTCTAATGCTGATTTACCAGAATGATCTAGGTGTTATATTCTTATAATACTCGAGTCCAACCCGAGTAGATTTCCTTATTTAGCGGGATGCTTTGGAGCTTTAGGAGATGAGATGGATGCCTCTAAAACATATCCTTTTATTTTATCTTTCATTGTTTACTTGTTTGTATTTATCAGCATCTGTAAGGACATGCTACTAGAACTGTCCAGGCTGAAGATTGGTTAGTACTCTGAAGTTTTATGTGTATTAAAGTTTTTCTTTTATAAAGATCATTGGTATATTATATATTACTCGCCATGATGTGAGATTTTGTTCTATCTTTATTTTCTTTCACCCTAACAATATGTCTTTCCGGCAATTGGATGCTCGGCACGTGAATACAGTGAATGTATTGGTTTCGACTTTTGAGGGTCGATATGACGGATCGTTATACGAGGTATCAGAGCATAGGTTGAGTGAACACCTAGGCCTTGGTAGGGCAAACTCATTGGAGTTGAGTGCGTTATATATAAGAGTGTGTATTCATTAGTTTATAAAATTGTTTTATATTGGCAATTTATTTGTTGAGTGGCTTATGAATTCTACTCGAGATATGGGATGCCACGGTGTCAATAGGGGTTTCTAAACGCTTAAACAAGGCAAACCGACACGGTACTATTTTGAAAATTGGTAATTGAAATAATTTTACCTAAGATTCTATTTCATAGATAAAAGAATAATTTTCAAAATTGATATAGTGATTTGGTTGTGATTGTTGTTAGGGAACGATAATATTTATTTGTTATCATTTGGAAAGTATACCTTTTCCCATATTAATTCAGTGTAAAAGTGTATTCTAAGGATATCTTTCTATATTCCGGTGGTAAGAAATGAGTACATAAGGAAGAAATGGATGGGCAAAAGAATAGAATAGAACAACCACTAAGAATGGCAAGGCTGATAGACAAACTGCTAGGGTAGTTGTGGTTCTAGAAGAAGAAGTTTTGAAGTTCAAAAGAAGCCAATAGCCAAACTATGCAACAGCAACAACATCAACAATAATGTTAACCATAAAATATTCAAAAGAACGAAGGTATGAAAGAAGGGTCACGAAAGCATGAGGAATGATCAGAAAGCACCAAGATGTTCTGGATAATCATACCTTCTGACAAGGAGCTTCCAGCGAAGTCCAAGGCTATCTTTCAAAGTCCATAGGCAGGATGATGCTCCAAGGATCCACCTTTCGACTAGAATGAGAGGTCTTTCAAAAAAGACAAAGGAGAAGGAGCTCAAACCAAACCATTTGAAGGAGTCAAGAGGATGCAGGCATCAATATGAAGCGGATCAAGACCTTTCGGAGAAGACGGAGGGCATCGTTCCACAATATCAAGAAGCTCTTATCCTCCAAAGAAGGCAAAGAAGTCAAGATAAGGGTATGCGACTCTATAACAACCTTTCCGAAAGCATAGTAACCCTTTCGGGCCGGTTGGAACGCCTACTGAATACCTTTCGACTATGTCGGAGGGTCTATGTTGAAAGCGACATTCATAAATCAGAAAAGAACGTAAAGCAACCTTATGACAACATTCAAGGAAAGCTCGGCTCTCGAAAGCATCTAAGTAAAAAGCGACCTTCCAACCAAGTCGAAGGGTTCACAATAGCCAGGAACCGTCCAGCACCTCCGACGGGTTCACATATTGTATAGATGACAAACCTTCCGATAAGGGAAAAAGGTTCCTAAAAACAAATGAAAGAAAAGACCCTTCGGCAGTGTTCAAGAATCCACGATGACATGTGAAATGAAAACCTTTCGTTGAAACCGAAAGGTCTCGCAATTGTATATAAGAACGGAACCCTTCGATCCAGCCAAAAGCACAAGGACGAAAGCATGGCCCCCGACATCTATAAATAAGACCCAAGGGTCCTATTAGGGGGACGATTTTCCTTTATTCTATACTTGTAACTTCTAAAATCATAGCTCTGTAACCCTAATTGGGTAGTGATTTGGGGAAATATAATAGAAAAGAAACTTCGAGGATCAAAGGGAAGTCTTAAGTTTTGTGCATTTTGTTTACATTTTTCTTCAATCTTTCCTAGCTTGATCGTAATTTTCATGTATTGTTCCTCTGAAAGATTTATATCAATAGAAATGAAGATGTTCTTTCTTAGGCAATCTTCGCAATCCTCTGGAGGTCTAAGATTTACAACCTAAAACCTTTGGACTCAAAAGGAGCTTATATGACCTTAACAACCTTCTGAACCTTAGACAGTTAATGCCCTAACCCTTTGGAAAAGATCTATGTTAACTTTCTAATCCAAGGAAATTCAACCCTACACAAGGAGATTTAACCTCATCGGATGGTTCTTGTCGACAAGGTCGACAACACTCTTGAAGAATCAATAGCTGCACCTTTTGAAGTCTTAAACCCTTCAACCTAAACCTTTTGACAAGATCGAGAGCCTATTTGGATTAATTTTAACCGAAACCTTCCGAAATAGCCGACTCAACAGTTTTAACCTCTCGACAAGGTTGGAATCTACTCAGTATAAGTGATCAAACCTTTTGTTCAAGTTGGAAGCTATTACCTTCTCACCAAAGTAATTGATTTCCTGCCCTAATTCAAGGAAGGCTATCTCCCTAACCTTTCAATAAGATTGAATCCTACCTTTTGAGGACAATTCAGGAAAACCTGGTCTAATCAAAAAATCAGCCTTTGTGGAAGACTTCAAGCGAGCTCAACGAAGTCGAAAGGTCACTTAGCCCAAGCTCTAAACCTTTCGGCGTCAACGGAAGATCTAATTCACAAGATACTTACGAGTGATGATATAAAAGTAATCCTTAAGGGAATCACACGCTCTGAACTTACTACATTACTTTGAATATCTTTGGGGTATTGACAAGAAATCTTGTTAACATTTTGATGCTCGAAGGAGGGCTCGAACCTCCAATCTCCGATAACTTTCAACCCCGATCAACTGTATAAGGAGCCTTGACTAAAAGAGGCGTATGGACAAAGCTAAAAGTTGTAGCAACAATCCAAATAAATATATCACAGTCAACCTTTAAAGGCCACATGGTCTCAAATCCTAACTTAAGCAAAATAGAAGTTGAGCAATCTTCAACCTTAACAAAATTGGAAAGCAATAAGATCAAGATTCAGAATCAACGGCCACAAAAGATGGTAATAAAGGAGTATTCAGAAAGAGCCCCAGCCCGGGAACCGATAGGGATTATGGAAATGGAGAATGAAGTTCAACCTCCAAATGAGATAGAGGATCAAGGGTTAGACCAAGGCAGTCAAGTAAATGAATCTCTTGAGCAATCAAATAGCCTTATCCAAGAATACAACAGGAGAAGTTACAAAAAATGAGACCAACTGAAATGACAACCTACACCATATAGTGGTTAATGCACTTAGAGAAAAACAAATTTATGATTGAAGAATATGTTACCATGCAAAAGGCCCCTTTTTCCGAAGAAATAATGGCGACAAATCTTCTTCCACACATTCAAATTCCTTCACTAAAATATAATGGGACAACTGATCCAGATGATCACCTTGTCGTCTTTGAAAACTGGATGAACTTATACAATGCTCCGAAGGCAGTTCGTTGTAAACTTTTTCCCATTATTTTTCAAGGAGAAAAAATCAAATGGTATAGGATTTACCGAATGGGAACTATTTATTCTTGGAAACAATTTACTTGCAACTTCATGGCTCAATTTTCTATATTCAGAGATATAACTATAGACTTTAGCTTGCTAGCAACCATCAGACAAAAGCCAAGGGATCTACATGGCGAATACTCGAACACATTCAACGCAGAAGCATTAAGGGCAGAAAGTACAATTGATAGAGAAAAGCTTATGCAGTTCGATCAGGGTTAATTGAACAAACCCCATTCTGGAAAGACCTTTATATCAACAAGTGCAAAGATATACAATATCTCTTTCTCCGGGTTGAGAAGTTTAATCAATTAGACGAGATGCACCATGCTAAGAAAGAATTCCACCGAGAATCTAAGGAAAAGAAATCTTATTTTAGGCGCCTTGGCAAGAATGCCAAGGGAAAGTGAAAACCCGAAGGGAAGTCGAACAAAGAGTTCTAAAATAAATTGTGCAGTCTTGAACAAACCCCTCTCCTACGTATATCCTATGATAAAAAGAAATGAGAATTTTATTGCACCTCAAAAATTACGGAGTGCCCCAAAGCCAAATAAAGGAGGAAGTTATTACGTGTACCATAAATCAAATTGGCGTGAAACTGATGAATGTCATGTCCTGTTAGAAAAAATTCAAAGTATGGTTAGGTTGGGATTTTTACAGGAGTTTGTCAAAGAAATTTGAACGGCGTCTTATTCAAACTAAGAGAAAAACAATTCAGCAACTCCAAAATGCAGATTCCTATCAAATCACGAGGACGCGCGACATCAGTTCAACCATGAAATTTCTCTCTTTCTTTTCATAGATCTTTAACTTGATACTTAAATTTGTATTGTGCATTGATCATGTACTGATTAAAATTTGAGTGACATTACTGGTAAAAACAAAATCAAACAGAAGAACTCAGACAAACTCCAGAATACTTAAAGAGGACAACTCAGATGCCTGACACGAGGTAATTATCAACAATTCAATCAACACTAGGGATTTCCTATAAGAAATGTTGAATCACTACTAAACTCACTTCCAATTTAGGAGAATACCTGTTTATACCAAATCTATTTTTAGCAAATGATTCCAAAAGGAAAATTTCTTAGATTATATCCTTTTAAGGTAGCTATTTTCAATCACCCCATGGCCAAGGGGGAAACAAATACTTATTTATCCCAAAAGCGGATTTATGCAACTAATTTGAGATATTATATAGCATTAATTAATGCGTACAAAAAGACTTCTGTTTGAGCAATTTCAATGTTTCAAAGTTTAATAAAATCCTAGGCATAGATAAGCCCATTCATATTTTTCAAGAAAGATATGCGCAAAAGTTTAACACAAACTAGAGAACCCAATTCTCGACTAAAAAGTTGTTAGTTCATGAATCATGACCACCTAGTCTCCCATTTGAGATTTGTGTCTCTATTATGAGAACAGCAAGAAGGTTATTGGAAAAGACCATACTAAGGGAAAATTCTTTTATTAAAAGGGATTCATAAGTCCAAACTATTTTCCAAAAGATAAGCCCTCAATATACTAAAGGGGGGTAATTATAAAGTTCTTTCTCTTAAAGGAGACTCCGTTCTAATTGGCCAAAGATAATTTTCATATACAAATATTCAAGCCTAGGATTCTATTCCATAGCACCTCCTAAAGGGAGGGACATAAGCCCACGACGCTATTCCATGGCACCTCTTAGAGGGAGGGACACAAGCCTACGATGCTATTTTGTAGCACCTCCTAAAGGGAGAGATAGAACCCCTAACATCAAAACCACCTCTTAGGGGATGGGTCAGGGTAGTACCCATCAGCAGCCTTTTGGAGTAAGATCAGCTAAGTATATATCCCTTTATGACAAGAAAAGCCTAAAGAGTGGCTCATTAAAAAGAATAGACCGAAATGTCCAAGTTTGGTGGGGCCTCCAAACAGAAAACAAGGACAAAGGTGCCCACAACTCAAAACCAAGGGTTAAAACCCAAGAGAATAAAGTGTTATCGAAAGAAATCTATCTATCAACTGGGATAAAATAGAAATCCGAAAGAAGGATACATATAGGGACAACAGGACAAAGTTGTCCAACACAACAGTCAAAAACAAACAAAGAGTCTGGAATCATATCCAAAAGAGACAAGATATGAATTAGCAAATCTTAGAACACCTACTAATTGAGAAATAATTACTACATCAAGGGACTAAGAAATCTGCATCCTAAGAGATGGCATGAGATAAGAAAAGGGATAGAAGGAATCCTTAACATGGAATCAAATGCCAAAGTATATACAATGGTCAAAGGAATGGAATAAACAACAAGTTTTCGCTAAAGATAATAAAGACCATACTCCAAGAATGAATTGTGTAAACCACGACAGAGTACCTAGAAATAGAGTAATCCCTTAGAACAAAAGGAAATCTAACATTATTTGAAGAATTGATACTCAAATATATCAAAAACTTTACTAACCCATAGGTCTTGGATTTTATTAATTGGATTTACAGAATTTACTATGATCGGATAAATCTCTAATTTCAATATTGGGTTGATTTTTAGCAATCTATTTGTCAGATGAGATAGTGGAATTTTTTTATATTAAATTCTTGGTTTCATGGACTTTAAATTTCTTTGCTTAAAATTTCATTTTTGAATTTGGTCAATCTTAAAATCCTACCTTTACTTCATGATGATTGATCGATTTCATTGGAGAATTTCTATAAAGACTTCATATTGAATTTCTAGTTTCAAGGTTTCCCAATTCCTTTATTAACTTTCGAAATGGTTTATGAATTGTACATACATGAATTTTCATGGTGATTTCCCATCATTCGTTTGATTATTGAGTTCCTAATTTCTTAACTCATTTGTGGAGTTTCTATGATAATTTATGGATTTCTCATTGACTTTTGTGATGATATGCTAATTTTTTATTCATGGTTTCTTTATTACATTACTGTGATGATTTCTTGATGAATTGTTGGTTTAATTTCCCCACTGATTTCTGTGATGATTTGTGAATTTTACGTGTTACAATTTCCCATCGAATTTTCATGACGATTCCCTACTAATCACTTGTTTCACGAGTCTATGATTTCTTGGTTCCCTTTACTGATTTTCCCTGATAAGAATTTTCCTTTGATCTTCTGGTTTTGAATAAGGATGAATGGGTTTTACATCACATTTTTGATTTGTAGATTTTTAATTCCCTGATTTAATGAAATTTAAGCTTCCTTACTATTATTTGTGACGATTGTTAGATTTCATTTTTTTTAATTTTCCTATCCTAATTTTTGGATGATCATTATTGGGGTTTTGAATTGATGAGTTTTGAAATTACTTGATGATCGTCATGATGATTTATGAATTTCTGATTTCCTTATTGGGTGTTTGATAATCCTTTATAAGATTTCTAAACTGATGAATTCCGAGATTTCCTTGTGGATCTTTATGGTGATTTGTGAATTTTGCATTCTCAATGGATTCGGGATAATTTCTTATTGGATTTTTGATTAAGTGAATTTTGAATTTCCTTGCTAGGTCTCATAATGGTTTATGAATTTGGTTCTCTATACTTCCGTGGCAGAATTTGGATTGTTTCCTGCCTATTTTTTGATTTGTTAAGACTCATGTTTTCTTTTGGATTTTAATGAGAGTTTATGATTTTCCTATTCCCTACCATTTTATTGGATTTTCAGGCCCTTGATTTTAAAAATCTTATGTTTCCTTAATCATTTTTGTCATGATTCATGAGTTTCATATTTCTACTGTCCTTATTGAGGTTTTTGGTGATCACCATTTGGATTTTTGATCAAATGGATACTGAAATTTCATTGAGGGTTTCCCTAATGATTTATGGAATTTCCATGTTTGATTTCCTCATTGAATTTTGAATCATCTTTTGTCAATTGACCAATTCCTTTGTGGATTTTGATGACAATTTATGAATTTCACATCTCCAATTTCCTTATGGACCTTTATTGGATTCCTAACTTTGTAAATTCTATATCCTACTATTGAATTTTATGACGATTTGTGAATTTTCCATTGAATTTAAAATTTGATTTCAATAGAAGATCTTCTTGACACCAAATGGAAACATTACTAAACTACCTTCTACTTTTTCACTAAATAAGAATTACCAATTGATGGTTTAAGATTGAAAATGAAGGAAACTTAGAAGAACAAGGAAAAATCCCCGATAGCGTGAAATTGATTTCCACAGGTTAAAAAGGTTTAACTCAAGAAAGAAATATCAAGGGTCTACAATATATTTCTCCAAACGTTCATTTATTTGAACCAATATTTACAAATCGGGTGATATTACTCCACATTCTTAGGGAAGTTTAATTATGGTCATTACAAAGCAACTTATCTGGAAATATTATTCTAATGACATCTTGAATATTAGCTGCGTAAATTGAGATTGCTGGTTAATATTTCATAACAAAGTTATAGCCTTAATAGAAGTTATAATCTATTTTGCAGAAAGCAAAGAAGGAAGTTCATTGGAGTTTTGTCCTAAAGAACAAAGGCTTCTTTCATACGGAAGGCGGGCTAAATGTTAACCATAAAATATTCAGAAGAACAAAGGTATGAAAAAAGGGTCACGAAAACATGAGGAAAGATCAGAAAGCATCAAGATGTTCTGGATAATCATACCTTCCGACAAGGAGCTTCCGGCGAAGTCCAAGGCTATCATTCAAAGTTCATAGGCAGGATGATGCTCCAAGGATCCACCTTTTGACTAGAATGAGAGGTCTTTCAAAAAAGACAAAGGAGAAGGAGCTTAAATCAAAACCTTTGAAGGAGTCAAGAGTATGCAACCATCAATATGAAGCGGCTCAAGACCTTTCGGAGAAGTCAGAGGTATTGTTCCATAATATCCGAGAAGCTCTTATCCTCCAAAGAAGGCAAATAAGTCAAGACAAGGGCATGAGACCCTATAACAACCTTTTCGAAAGCATAATAAGCTATTTGGGCTGGTTGGAACGCCTACTGAATACCTTTTGACTATGTCGGAGGGTCTGTGTTGAAAGCAACATTCATAAATCAACAAAGAACGTAAAGAAACCTTCCGATCCACATTCAAGGAAAGCTCGGCTCTGGGCAAATTCTAGTAAAAAGAGAACTTTCGACCAAGTTGAAGGGTTCACAGTAGCCAAGAACCTTCCAGCACCTTCGAAGGGTTCATATGCTGTATAGATGAGAAACCTTCCGACATGGGCAAAAGATTCCTAAAAACAAATGAAATAAAAGACCCTTTGGCATCGTTCAAGAATCCACGATGACATGTGAAAGTAAAACTTTTCATTGAAAGCAAAAGGTTAGCAATTGTATATAAGAAGGGAACCCTTCGATCCAACTGAAAGCACAGGGACCAAAGCATGGCCACTGGCGTCTATAAATAAGACCCAAGGGGTTCTGTTTGGAGGGGCATATTTTCCTTCATTCTTGTAACTTCTAAAATCATAGCTCTATAACCCTAATTGGGTAGTGATTTGGGGTAATTTAATAGAAAAGAAAAGTTTATTCGAGGATCAAAAGGAAGTCTTAAGATTTGTGCATTTTGTTTACATTTTACTTCAATATTTCCTGGCTTGATCGTCATTTTCAGGTGTTGTTCCTCCAAAAAAAGTATATCAACAGAAATGAAAATGTTCTTTCTTAGGCAATCTTCGCAACCCTCTGGAAGTCTAAGATTTACAACCTAAACCCTTTCGACTCAAAAGGAGCTTATCGGACCTTAACAACCTTCTGAACCCTAGATAGCTAATGCCCTAACCATTCAGCAAAGATCTAGGTTAACTTTCTACACAAAATAATCCAAGGAAATTCAACCCTGCGCATGGAGATTTAACATTATCAGAAGGTTCTTGTCAATAAGGTTGACAACGCCATTGAATAATCAATAACTGCAACCTTTCGAAGCCCTAAACCCTTCAACCTAAACCTTTTTACAAGGCGACAGCCTATTAGGATTAACTTTCACTAAAACCTTCTGAAACTGCTAGAATCTACTCAGTATAAGTGATCAAACCTTTCATTCAGGTTGGAAGCTATTACCTTCTCACCAAAGTAATTGATTTCCTGCCCTAATTCAAGGAAGGTTGTCTCCCTAACCTTTCGATAAGATTAAATCCTACCTTTTGACGACTCAACTTAGGAAAACCTGATCTAATCAAAAGAACAGCCTTTGTGGAAGACTTCAAGCAAGCTCAACGAAGCTGGAAGGTCACCTAGCTCGAGCTCTAAACCTTTCAGCGTCAACGGAAGATCTGATTCGCAAGATACTTATGAGTGAGGATGCAAAAGTAATCCTTAAGGGAATCACATGCTCTGAACTTACCCCATCACTTGGAATAACTTTAGGGTTTGATAAGAAATCTTGTTAACAAATAATAAGCCCAAAAGAGGAAATTCCTATCGCGTTGGAAGAAGCCTTGGGAGGCCAAATCGGAAGAAGATAGTCCACAAAAGAAATTTTGCAAAAAAAGGAAAGAAATTATCTACTACGTGCGTCATAAGAAAGAACATACTATTAATATTGTATGGATGGAGTGAAGATAGATCCCATAGTTCGAAAGATACGTTGCTTTGTTTGTAAATAGCCAGGTTACATCTTGGAAAGTTGCCCCATGAAGCAGAGGGTACAATAGCTGGAGGGTTTACAAAAAGGGATGAGCCATCCTCCTCGGAAGGGATAAAATGAGGAAGGATTACATGGGTAGATGTGAGGAACCTCTAGTTTTGATGGGTATTTTAGTAGGCGCCCTTGGTGTGTATTATGTATTTTTTAGTAGCCATGTCTAGTATGTACCCTTGGATGCACTCTTGTATGATATGTTGTTGGCCTTTCTTCAAGTCCTTTCTTTTGTTTTTAGAAAATAGTTAATAAGGGTTTAAAATGATTTTACTTTAAAAGAGAAAGAAAATAGGTCTAATAATTTTTGAACAATCTTGACAAGATTAAGACAAGTTTTTAAATGAGTTAAATTTAGTAAGAAGGTTTTAATAAACTTTGTTTTGTTAAACTATGTCTTTTGGTTTAACATCTAGGATGTGAAAGATTATTTGATGTTATTAGGCTGGCTAATAAACATCTTTGCCTTAGAGATGTCTAAAAAAAGTAAACTATAAAACTATGTTTGGATACCAGCATCCTACTCTTCTTAGCTACTTACCAGACCAAATAGGTAAAGGGATTGAATTGGTTGACTCATTTTAAGACCTAGATTTATTTTGGGTCTACATCTGAATAGTTAAAAGTGAATAAGATTTAAATCGAATGTTTTGTATATACTCTTAGTATATAGGGGAGTATTATACAAGTTAATAAAGTAAAATGACTTTATAAAAAGGTTTCATAAATAAAGTTGTATCATTTAAAATGTTTGAACCTAAGTTGAAATTTGTGAAATATTTTCATAAATATTTTTAAGAAGGTAAAAGAAGTTAGGTAAATAAGAACCAATAAGATAAGTATGCAAGTTGTATACAGATCAAGTCTCTTTTTCACATTGTTCTTGATCCAAGGTTCAAGTACACAACTTTGAAGTGTTTCATTGCGTTCCAAATAAGGATTTATCACTTGATTCTTGACGACGAAAATTTGATGAGGGTTATTAATAAGGAACCAAAGTTTTCTATCATAGTATATGGCTATGTAAGGAGAATGGAGATTTCTAATCAAGAAGCCTGTTCGGAGTCTGCACTATGGAGTCGGGTGAGTGATACAAGTTCAGAAATGAAGTTATGTATTCAAATAAGTGATCGAACCAGATTTTGCATATGGATGCTCTATGTACGTCATACAGGCTTATGTATAATGTTTGAACCAAAAATGGCGTAAACACCCAAGAAAATATAGATATTAAATGGATAAAACTAATGAAAACGGAGAAAAAACACGCATACACAAATTAATAGTGGTTCGACAATCTTGGCCTACGCCCACTTAAATGACTTTATTGCTTTTGCACTAATTTTTGTGATTATAAGTATGAGGGATCGGTAGGGATCCCAAAGTACAATGGAGTGTGTAGCAGCAACGTAAAGATCCTTAGAATGAAGCATGCCTTCTGTATTTATAGGGGTAGACGATCAAATATCTCGTTGGTATTTCTCCTATAGATCCTCTCCGCGAAGAGGAAGTCCTCCAAAAAATATCAACTCCAAATTCCCAAGGGTTGGGGATCAATACCGATCCCTTTAGTGGGATGGGTCAGTACCAATCCCTATATTTGTAGGCAAGGATCTTGCAACTTTTTTTGTTGTTTCATCTTAATGTTCGCTTCATGATTCCAAGGTTGTTTTGCATAGTTGCCTATATTTTTTTGGTCCAACTGATGGATCTACAAAAGGTTGAATTGTTGCTTTAGACTGTATATGGAGATTGTTGATATGATGCATAAGAACTTTGGAATAACACTTGCATCATGCTCTATGTAGATAGAGTAGAGTGCCATAGGAGCGGGGGCAACCCTAGGTGTACCCTTAGGGATCGGTATCAATCCTCTACGTAGGATGAAGCACTTAGTGAATTCTAGCAAGCTGGTTTCCTCAGTCCGTTCGACAATCACCTCATATGTACTTAGTTTCTGGACCCTAGGATCTTCTCTCTAGGCAGTTTGGCTCAATGACCATCGAGCCTAACTTGTCCAGTCAGTCTAAATATAGTCGGGTCAAAAGTTCAGATAACACGTGTCCTCCAAAGTGCATCTTGTTTCAAACATAACGTGCTTTGAATCGAGATAAGTTAGGATCGTCGAAAAGGATTCCACTCCGTGTCTCGAATGGTCATTACCCTTCCATCGAGATTCTTTTTGTGAAAAGTTATATCTCTAGCCATTCACTATGACAGTAACGATCCCGGTTTAAACACGAATCTAAATTTGTAATTAAATTTAATTTTTGGGTTAAATTGTGGATTTATTTGAATTTTTCAAATTTTATAAGAGATATATACTTATTTGTTTTAAAATTTGGATGTGAAATTAAAAATAAATATTTTTAAATTGAGTTGAATTATAAATAAAATTTTGATTTAGAAATTCAAAATGCATTGGATTTAAAAATTATACTTTGGAAAGGATAATATATAAGTGTATATTGGGAAGAAATCTATCTTATTCAATTTAATTAAAGGCTCTACGTTATTAACATTTGATATAATATATGCACATGAATGTAATATAGATACTAATGTTTAAAATAAAATTTATCCTATCAATATTAAATATAAGTGTAAAATATAAGTACAAAATATATGTTATAAATTAAATGTTTGAATATCAAATTATAAATAGAAATAAAACTAAGAATTATGTTAATAATAAATATATAGGGTAACTCATATGGATACATAAGATTATTTTAGTAAAAAAAAAAAATATAAATACATAAGTAAACATATGAAATGCATATAGAATTTTATGTGAATGAGGCAAGCAAGAAATAATAAAACAAAGTGTTATGTACATATAAGAAAGAAGAAACAAAAAAAATATCTACATACAAAATAATTCAAATAGCATAAGTGTGTAGACTTATAAGGAAGCAATGACCCGTAATGCTATCATCTCAGCCGAAATAAAAACTTCATTTCAGTAAACAAAGAAAAAAAATCTGGTTTAGTCAATGAAAATAAAATCTCTGATACAAATTTGTTGTACCAATTATAGCCTACCCTGTATAAACACTGTTCTTATATCTGTATCTTCTTATTCTTGCTCGTTCAAGAAAATAACTTAGCAAGCTGAAAGAAAAGAAAATATAAACATCATTAAATACAAACTCAAAATCACTCAAAGAAAACAAACAGATTCAAAAGCAGATTAAAACTACAGCCTTCAAACAACAATTGCTCTCTGTTCTTCCATTCACAGTGAGTAAACATACTACTTTAGAAATTTAAATCTGGGTATTGATTCATGAAAATTGTGCTTTGCTGTATATTTCAAATAAGCAGTTCTGTATGTTTCTGTTGTTCTAATTTTTTTTTTATATATGGTCTATTCTTCCAAATTTCTAGTTACAGAGTAAAATAAAGAAGAAGAAAAATTAATACATCTTCATACATAACATTTTAAACTTAAGATTTTAAATAAAATAAGTTGTTTAAACCTAAATCATAGCCTTGAATTTTGTTTTGAAGCTTGACAGTGATATATGGACTCTGTACTTTCAATTTTACAGTAAAAAGAAATCATATGAATTATTTTGAGTATTTTAACTTATTGATTTGATTATATAACTTGAATAAACATACAAAGATAGGATTTTTAAAATTAATATGATGATTTTCAATTAAGTATTCCAAGTGCAGTTCATATTTGAACAAAATATGCTTTTTAATCAATCCTTGGTGATCGAACAAATGTTGGGTATTGAAATTTTGCTCGAAGCTAGCTTGGCCATCAATGAGGTTGAGAAAATTGTTATATGATTTTACTATTGCATGAGATGTTAGAACGAGGCAAGATTAGGGTTTAATGCTTGGGTTTTGTCGTGGTCGGAAACAAAGTGATTTCATCACCTCTGTTTGATCGAGTTTCACGAGAGTCAAGGGGGTGGAAGAGTAGGGTGTTGACGTGGTGTGGACGGAAGTGGAGCATCTGCGATGGTCTGAGCAACGACGGCGAGGCATTTTGCTGAGGGGAGTTAAGTGTAGTATTTTCGAACGAACTACTAAATTTCGATTTGAGATTCTTGGTGACGAATTGTGTTTCGATTTCGAAAGTAGGTGAGTTTTGCGACTTGCCTGAGGTGGTGGAGTTCGCCGGAGCAGTTGCGCAATGCCATGCACGTGTACGGCATGGGTTTGTGTCAATGTCCTGTTGGTGAGCAATCTCGAGTTATTACTCGAGTATAAGGATCGTTTTTTTCGAGTGAGAGTCTGAACGCATGGAAGTGTTCCCTGTTACTAAAGTTTAAAACTTAATTTTAGCTGAGGAAAGAAAAGAAAAAGGAAGAATAAGGGTACGCGAGGAGATGAGAGATGACTCGGGGAATAGGGAAAGAAACTCGAGTACTAACTCGAGTGAAACCTGGGTAATCTCAGGTTTTATTTTAAACAGGGTTAAACCCAACAAATTTAAAGTTAATAATAAACAAATTTTATTGTTAACAAAATAATTAATTTAAACCTTATTACAAGTTGTAATTATTTCCAGTCAATATTTTTGAATGTTTTTAGAATCCAATTAATACTTTAATTAAGTAAATAACTTAAGCGTTAATGTAATTAAAATTAAAGTCTTCTAAATTAGCAATAATTTGTTTTCGAAGTTTAAGGAAGATTTTTTTTTAAATGTTAATTAACTTAAGTGTTTAATTAATTTGTAATTAAGAATTGTTAATTAGATAATTAAAGTTAATTAATTATAATTAATAGTCAATTAAGATAATTGATTAAGGAATAATTAATTAAAAATTTAATTAATTTATCATTAGGAATAGTTAATCATTGATTTAAATAGTTATGTGGTTAATTCTTTTAAATCACCTTCACCTTAAATTGAAGATGATTGACTATCATCAAATGTTGTGTACTGGATTGATATTTCTGTTTGTGATTGTGATACTGTGTGATGTGAATTGCCTTATGCTGAACTGTGATTTGTGATTTGTTTCTGTATGTATATGAAAACCCCTTTGCCCGTAAAATAGCATTTGAATTTCAATGCGGCAGGGAGTCGGATTTCAGTCGGTTATCTGAAACCCACATCGAACTGTAATGATGTATCTTTGTGATTGATAAATTTACTTTTTCTGTGAATCTGTGAATAAATATAAGCGTTATGGATCATACCGCTTATCGATATTGATATGATTGAATCTGTGATGATTGATGTTGTACACTATTGTGTTAAACCCCTGGACTACACCATACACACACAAATATGGATTGCACGTGGAAATCGGTTAAGTCGCAGATTTTTAAAAATAATTTTGAATTTTAATTTTAAATCCAAATGATTTTGGAAATGGATTGGGTTTAAAGTGAAAAGATTTTAAAAAGGTGTTTTACAAATGAAAGTTATTTTGAATAACTAAATAAAGATTTGAAATTTGAATAATTTGATTTAAATTGGAATTCAATATCTGAAATTGAATTCTATATTTGGTATTTATGATTTAAAATACAATATACAAGTTTATATGGGTTTTAAATCATTTTTTAAAGTGTTTTTTTGGAAATTTGAATTAACCCAAAAATTTTAACTTGTATAAATGAGATCGAATTTTTCAAAATAAAAACTGTTTGTTTTCAAAAGATAAAAGCTTTCATATGAGAAATGAATTTCCAATTTGTATTAAAGGGATTTCAAGTTTGAATTGAAAATGGTTTTCCAAGTTATGAATGAATCTTTGGAAACGAGTTTTGAAAGCTATGAGATAAATCTTTGATTTAAAGATATAAATGAGTTAATCCAATTGAAATGGAAATTGTTTTGAAATCCGTGAATGGATCTTTGTGAAAGTAGGTGAACTTTGTGAAATGAATCTTTTTGTTTAAAAGATTTGAAATGGTAATTGGTTTAAACCATTTGAAAGTAAGTTTTGAATTTTAAAGTAGTGACTTAATTGAAATCCCATATCCATATGTTTTTAAATATTACGCTCATTATTCGGTTTAGCCGGGAGAGGACCTTTGTGTCATATAACCCATCTCGAATAATGATACGTCGTTATGGATAGCAATTTTGAAGACCGGTGGTGAAGACCGGGTATTTGCGTGAACGATAGGATGACCTATCGATTGTCTCCGCACTGAGTAGCTACGGTATAGAGATTCCCGAAGTGATGGAAAGTCCGATCGTGATTGTGAATAACCGGATTGCAAGGGCTTCTTCGGAAGTGCCTTCGGTTCTGTTCGAACCCAGAACAGACTTGTATGGTTGTATGTCTGACATTACACTTTGAGATATAAAGCAAATTTCTTTCAAATACATATCTGTTGGTGGCGGAGAATTTATTCTCTTAGCTTAACACCCATCTCTGAGACGTACGAGCTCAGAGGTTATGTAGTTGAAGGTTATCAGCAATATACTCCCAATTTGGTAGTATGGCATGCTAAGTGCTGCTGTGTGTTGATGATCATTTGTTGATAAAAACACGGCTTTGTGAAAAAGCGTAGCTTTGTGGACGAGACCTCATCGAGCCTCACAAACCGGTAATGGTCGAAACAGGAAAGATGTGGTAAGGTTTCAGGGGTAGCTCCCCTAGGGTATGACCATTCGTTCTGGAAAAGGGTAGTATCATGGTATGGAGCCCAGATACTTACTCATGTGGGCACTGTAGTATATTTATTACTGTGTGATGTTGTTGGTGTAGAGGATCCTCGTATAAAGGTCACAAACGACCGAGGGTGGCATATCTTAGGTTTTACTTCCCAGGAAGGGGGTAACCGGCCTTGTGTTGGCAGAGAGCCGGGTAGGTTCTCGAGGCATCCCTCCAGAGGTGTTCCTATGTGGCAATAGGAAGTTCCTTAACCTGACCATTTGTTGGAAATCCAATCATCCAATACGAGCTTTTATGATTGCAGTTATATTACCTACCACCTCAGGTGGTAGCTATAGCAGGAATAATATAATGGTACCTATGCTGGCTAAGATTAATATTATACTTTCGAAAGGTTTTCCCACTATGCACTAATAATAATATCAAAAAGGATTTTTGTGTAGTAAGCTTATTTGACTATCATAAGGAGAAATCTCCCCTAAGTGTGCGATTGCATGGTGTGTGTGCCGGAAGGCCTTATGGTAGTTTCATTTTCCAAAAAGCATTGCGGATTTCAAATTTAAATCTTTTGATTGTTTTAAAGACAAACTGTTTTTGTTTGCTCATACCAGTCTCATGACTGACCTGGAGTTTATTGTTCTCTTTCTAAACTCTGGGTGCCCACAATTTTCCACACGGGCAATCTAGAGTTTGGTTTTTCAGATAGTCAGGTTTAGTAGATTATCTAGAGCTAGTTTAGTCCTTGGATGACTGACCTTGCTTACTTATCTTTGTGCAACCTTGATGGTAGATCGAGCTTGAAGTTTTGGAGCTCTAGCTTTGGAGTTTTGGATTGGAGTTGCAGTATTAGATTCTATGAAGACTCATCTCATATTGTATCCCGCTGTATTTTTTGTTGTATGTTCTCTGATGTTGATGATTATTATTGTATCAAATTGATGAATTGGATATTGTATTCATGTTGTATCAATGATATCTTTTATTTCCGCTGTGTTATTTATCATCTAATGTTGTTGCAAGCTCCGGCGATATGAATTTGATGTTGTTTGTCGGACATCGAGTTCGGGTCGTCACATCTGGTATCAGAGCTAGAGGTTGAGTAAGAACTTTAGCTACAGAGTGTAACACATTAGATGGCTCATTAGAGATAGGGTGAAGTATACCTTAGAATGAGTACAACCAGTGAAACCAAAACCCAAATTTCTTAGTCTATTCTCTTTATTTGTTGTTATTCTCTAAGATATTTCGTCCGAATGCCTAAATCGGTCTTCTCACTATTCACAGATAGTAAGAATGAGTGAAAGAAGAGGATGAGATAGGGGACAGGGAAGTACCATTTCAGCTGGTCAAAGCCCTATAACAACAGATATTCCCATTCAATCTCAACCAAATTTGGCTGATTTATATTGAAGCTTTTCTAGACTTGGAGGAAAGCCATTCACAGGTAAGGAAACCGTTATTGAAGCACAAGCCTGGATCCGATCGTGTGAAAGGATTTTCAAGGGACTAAGGTTGGAAGATGATCAAATGCGATTGATAGCTTCCTGGCAACTCCAGGAAGAGGCTTTAGCTTGGTGGGAAACTATTACATTGGATAAGCCGGCGGATGAATTTACTTGGAGTCGTTTCAAGGAAGTGTTCGAGCAGCGATATATGCCGTCTGCTGGTATCTCTAGAATGTACCAGGAGTTTATGAATTTGAAGCAAGGAAGTTTGTCATTTGAGGAGTACTTAAACAAATTTAATGAATTATCTCGACTTGGTCCAGAATTGGTGAATACACCGTTAAAAAAGAATGAAAAGTTTATTCAGGGAATGCACAAGGAGTTTCAGGAAAGGATGACTACTCACGTTAAGGAATCTTTTTCTGAATTAATTGATATGGGCTATCGATACGATACTCTGGATAAGCAAGAAGATCCAGAGGAAAATAGAGATACAAGTAATCTGAATTGGAGAAAAAGGAAGTTTGGCAGAAAGAAACCGAGGAAAGATAAAGGAAAGAAGAATATACAGAAGAAAAAGGTGATGGATGTTACTTGTCTCAATTGCTTGGAGAAAGGCCACTACTCGAATAAATGCAAGAATTCTTGTAAGCCAGGAATGAGAGAGCCATTTATGAGGCCAGATCAGGAATCTAGTGGATGCTATTACTGCCGCAAGCTGGGACATAGGATCAAGGACTGTCTAGCACAGAAGCAAGCTCTAGTAAAGAAAGTGTATGCTATCAGAGACGATTCTTCAACCTCAAAAGCTGATTAAGGAAAAGAAATTTTATAAGGTAACCATCTCGTTTACGATTAAATTTTTTCGAATTTTGTTCGACATGAGAACTAACCTTAGTTTTATTCCTCAGTGAATCGTAAATGAGTTAAATCTTGAATCTGAGATCATAGTCGAATCTATTTTTGTCAATTTCATTGGGTTTCGATATATTCTATGAAAGATTAGTTATCCCTTTGAACTAACCATACCCCTGTATACTTCGTAGATCAGATAACCCAATTGTTTTGTAGTTAATTGAGTTTGTTCTCATATCTATTATAGATATTCTGATTTGGTAAGCCAAATGCAGAATAAACATTCGGTTTGATCTGAAAGAATATTTCTCTATCTTTTATTCGTTCTTAGTTATCTCCCTGGCAAATTTTGGGGACGAAATTTCTTAAGGGGGGAATCTGTAACGATCTCGGTTTAAAGACGAATCTAAATTTGTAATTGAATTTAATTTTTGGGTTAAATTATGGATTTATTTGAATTTTTCAAATTTAATAAGAGATATACACGTATTTGTTTAAAATTTGGATTTGAAACTCAAAATAAATATTTTTAAATTGAATTGAATTATAAATAAAATTTTGATTTGGAAATTCAAAATGAATTGGATTTAAAAATTATACTTTGGAAAGGATAATATATATGTGTATTTTGGGAAGAAATCTATCTTATTCAATTTAATTAAAGGCTTACGTTATTAACATTTGATATAATATGTGCACATGAATGTAATATAGATACTAATGTTTAAAATAAAATTTATCCTATCCATATTAAATATAAGTGTAAAATATAAGAATGAAATGTATATTATAAATTAAATGTTTGAAAATCAAACTATAAATAGGAATAAAACTAAGAATTATGTTAATAATAAATATATAGGGTAACTCATATGGATACATAAGATTATTTTAGTAAAAAAATAAAATATAAATACTTAAGTAAACATATGAAATGCATATAGAATTGTATGTGAACTAGGCAAGCAAGAAATAATAAAACAAAGTGTTATGTACATATAAAAAAGAAGAAACAAAAAAAATCTACATACAAAATAATTCAAATAGCATAAGTGTGTAAACTTTGAAGGAAGCAATGACTGGTAATGATATCATCTTAGCCGAAATAAAAACTTCATTTCAGTAAACAAAGAAAAAAAATCTGGTTTAATCAATGAAAATAAACTCTCTGACCCAAATTTGTTGTACCAGCTATAGCTTACCCCTATAAACACTGTTCTTGTATATGTATCTTCTTATTCTTGATCGTTCAAGAAAATAACTTAGCAAGCTGAAAGAAAAGAAAATATAAACATCATTATCTACAAACTCAAAATCACTCAAAGAAAACAAAACAGATTCAAAAGTAGATCAAAACTGCAGCCTTCAAACAATAATTGCTCTCTGTTCTTCCATTCACAGTGAGTAAACATACTACTTTAAAAATTTAAATCTGGGTATTGATTCATGAAAATTGTGCTTTGCTGTATATTTCAAATAAGCAGTTCTGTATGTTTCTATTGTTTTGAATTTTTTTTATATATGGTCTACTCTTCTGAATTTCTAGTTACAGAGTAAAATAAAGTAGAAGAAAAATTAATACATCTTCATATAGAACATTTTAAACTTAAGATTTTAAACAAAATAAGTTGTTTAAACCTAAATCATAGCCTTGAATTTTGTTTTGAAGCTTCACAGTGATATATGGACTCTGTACTTTCAATTTTACAGTAAAAAAGAAATCATATGAATTATTTCGAGTATTTTAACTTACTGATTTGATTATATAACTTGAATAAACATACAAAGATAGGATTTTTAAAATTAATATGATGATTTTCAATTAAGTATTCCAAGTACAGTTCATATTTGAACAAAATATGCTTTTTAATCAATTCCTGGTGATCGAACAAATCTTAGGTATTGAAATTTTGCTCGAAGCTAGCTTGGCCATCGATGAAGTTGAGAAAATTGTTATATGATTTTTCTATTGTATGAGATGTTAGAACGAGGCAAGATTAGGGTTTAATGCTTGGGTTTTGTCGTGGTCAGAAACGAAGTGATTTCATCACCTCTGTTTGATCGAGTTTCATGAGACTCGAGGGAGTGAAGAGTAGGGTGTTGACGTGGTGTGGACGGAAGTGGAGAGTCTCCAACGGTCTGAGCAACAGCGGCGATGCGTTTTGCTGAGGGGTGTTGAGTGTAGTATTTTCGAACGAACTACTAAATTTCGATTTGAGATTCTTGGTGACGAATCGTGTTTCGATTTCGAGAGTAGGTGAGTTTTGCGACTTTCCTGAGGGGGTGGAGTTCGTCGGAGCAGTGGCGCGACGCCGTGCACATGTACGGCATGGGTTTGTGTCAATGTCGTGTTGATGAGAAATTATTACTCGAGTATAAGGATCGTCTGCTTCGAGTGAGTGTCCGAACGCATGGAAGTATTCCCTGTTACTAAAGTTTAAAACTTTAACTTAGCTAAGAAAGAAAAAAAAGGGAAGATTAAGGGTACGCGAGGAGACGAGAGATGACTCGGGGAATAGGGAAAGAAACTCGAGTATTAACTCGAGTGAAACCTGGGTAATCTCAGGTTTTGTTTTAAACAAGGTTAAGCCCAACAAATTTAAAGTTAATAATAAACAAATTTTAGTGTTAACAAAATGATTAATTTAAGACCTTATTACAAGTTTTAATTATTTCAAATTAATACTTTAGAATGTTTTTAAAATCCAATTAATACTTTAATTAAGTAAATAACTTAAGTTAAGCGTCAAAGTAATTGAAATTAAAGTCTTCTAAATTAGTAATAATTTGCTTTCAAAGTTTAAGGAAGTTTTTTTTAACGTTAATTAAGATAGATAATTATTATTAATTAAATTAAAACTTAAGTGTTTAATTAATTTGTAATTAAGAATTGTTAATTAGATAATTAAAGTTAATTAATTTATAATTAGTAGTCAATTAAGATAATTGATTAAGGAATAATTAATTAAAAATTTAATTAATTTATCATTAAGAATAGTTAATCATTGATTTAAATAGTTATGTGGTTAATTCTTTAAATCACCTTCACCTTAAATTGAAGATGATTGACGATCATCAAATGTTGTGTACTGGATTGATATTTCTGTTTGTGATTGTGATATTGTGTGATGTGAATTGCCTTATGCTGAACTGTGATTTGTGATTTGTTTCTGTATGTATATGAAAACTCCTTTGCCCGTAAAACGGCATTTGAATTTCGATGCGACAGGGAGTCGGATCTCAGTCGGTTTTCTGAAACCCACATCGAATTGTAATGATGAATTTTTGTGATTGATAAATTTACTTTATCTGTGAATTTGTGAATAAAGATAAGCGTTATAGATCATACCGCTTATCGATATTGGTATGATTGAATCTGTGATGATTGATGTTGTGCACTATTGTGTTAAACCCCTGGACTACACCATACACACACAAATATGGATTGCACGTGGAAATCGGTTAAGTCACAGATTTTTAAAAATAATTTTGAATTTGAATTTTAAATCCAAATGGTTTTGGAAATGGATTGGTTTTAAAGTGAAAAGCTTTTAAAAAGGTGTTTTAAAAATGAAAGTTATTTTGAATAACTAAATAAAGATTTGAAATTTGAATAATTTGATTTAAATTGGAATTCAATATCTGAAATTGAATTCTATATTTGGTATTTATGATTTAAAATACGGTATACAAGTTTATATGGGTTTTGAACCATTTTTTAAAGTGTTGTTTTTTTGGGAATTTGAATTAACCCAAAGATTTTAACTTGTATAAATGAGATCGAATTTTTCCGACATAAAAACTGTTTGTTTTCAAATGATAAAAGCTTTCATATGAGAAATGAATTTCCAATTTGTATTAAAGGGATTTCAAGTTTGAATTGAAAATGGTTTTCCAAGTTATGAATGAATCTTTGGAAATGATTTTTAAAAGCTATGAGATAAATCTTTGATTTAAAGATTTAAACGAGTTAATCCAATTGAAATGGAAATTGTTTTGAAATCCGTGAATGGATCTTTGTGAAACTGGGTGAACTTTGTGAAATGAATCTTTTTGTTTAAAAGATTTGAAATGGTAATTGGTTTAAACCATTTGAATGAAAGTTTTGAATTTTAAAGTTGTGACTTAATTGAAATCCCATATCCATATGTTTTTAAATATTACGCTCATTATTCGGTTTAGGCAGGAGTGGACCTTTGTGTCATATAACCCATTCTGAATAATGATACTTCGTTATGGATAGCGATTTTGAGGACCGGTGGTGAAGACTGGGTATTTGCGAGAACAATAGGATGACCTATTGATTGTCTCTGCTTTGAATAGCTATGGTATAGAGCTTCCCTAAGGATGGGAAGTCCGATCGTGATTGTGAATACCCGGATTGCAAGGACTTCTTCAAAAGTGCCTTCGGTTCTGTTCGAACCCAGAACAGACTTGTATGGTTGTATGTCTAACATTACACTTTGAGATATAAAGCAGATTTCTTTCAAATACATATCTGTTGGTGGTGGAGAATTTATTCTCTTAGCTTAACACCCTTCTCTGAGACGTACGAGCTCAGAGGTTATGTAGTTGAAGGTTATCAGCGATATACTCCCAATTTGGTAGTGTAGCATGCTAAGTGTTGCTGTGTGTTGATGATCATTTGTTGATCAAAGAATGGCTTTGTGAAAAAACGTAGCTTTGTGGACGAGACCTCATCGAGACTCACAAACCGGTAATGGTCGAAACAGGAAAGATGCGGCAAGGTTTCAGGGGTAGCTCCCCTAGGGTATGACCTTTCCTTTTGGAAAAGGGTAGTATCATGGTATGGAGCCCAGATACTTACTCATGTGAGCACTATAGTATATTTATTACTGTGTGATGTTGTTGGTGTAGAGGATCCTCGTATATAGGTCGCAAACGACCGGGGGTGGCATATCTTAGGTTTTACTTCCGGGAAGGGGGTTACCGGCCTTGTGTTGGAAGAGAGGCAGGTAGGTTCTCGGGGCGTACCTCCAGAGGCGTTCCCATGTGGCAATAGGAAGTTCTTTAGCCTGACCATTTGTTGGAAATCCAATCATCCAATACGAGCTTTTACGATTGCAGTTGTATTCCCTGCCACCTCAGGTGGTAGCCATAGCAGGCATAATATAATGGTACCTATGCTGGCTAAGATTAATATTATACTTTCGAAAGGTTTTCCCCACTATGCACTAATAATAATATCAAAAAGGATTTTTGCGTAGTAAGCATGTTTGACTATCATAAGGAGAAATCTCCTCCAAGTGTGCGATTGCATGGTGTGTGTGCTGGGAGGCCTTATGGTAGTTTCATTTTCCAAAAAGCATTGTAGATTTCAAATTTAAATCTTTTGATTGTTTTAAAGACAAACAGTTTTTTTTTGGTCATACCGGTCCCATAACTGACCAGGAGTTTATTGTTCCCTTTCTAAACTTTGGGTACCCACAATTTCCCACACGGCAGTCTAGAGTTTCGTTTTTCAAATATTCAGGTTTAGTAGATTATCTGGAGCTAGTTCGGTCCTTGGATGACTGACCTTTCTTGCTTTCTTTGTGCAACCTTGATGGTGGATCGAGCTTGAAGTTTTGGAGCTCTAGCTTTGGAGTTTTGGATTGGAGTTGCAGTATTAGATTCTGTGAAGACTCATCTCATATTGTATCGTGTTACGCTGTATTTTGTGTTGTATATTCTCTGATGTTGATGATTATTATTGTATCAAATTGATGAATTGGATATTGTATTCATGTTGTATCAATGATATCATCTTTTATTTCCGTTGTGCTATTTATCATCTAATGTTGTTGCAAGCTCCGGCGATACGAATTTGATGTTGTTTGTCGGACATCGAGTTCGGGTCATCACAATGACGCTTGTTCGACATCTGACACTATAAAACTAAAATGCATTCTCTCGGTAATTATCTATGCTCAATTCCATTGAGATAGTTGATTGAGTTAGTAGGCCTCAATTATCAAAAATGGTTTCTTTTCTGAAAGTCCTTGGTAGGAATTTAATTTTTTTCGATTCAGGAAATCGTATGTCCAGTGCATTCACATGCTCGTATGTATATCCACTATTTTCATTGGCTTACAATCATGTTCATGTGCCTATAGTTTGTTTCTAAGTTCCGTCAGCTTTCGCAATTTCATCATTTTTTAAATAGGGGTAGGATTTGGTAGCTACCTCTTTAGGGGGATCAGTACCGATCTTGTATTGGGATGTTGAGAATTCTTTACATATGTCTACATTTTGGACCCGTATATACTGGGTTGTGTGGCATAAGTAAATAATGTACTTCTCTTCTTCTCATTACTTGCATTCATTCACATGTGCACCAAACCCTACATAATATAGGTCACCAAATACATTCCTCTTTCCCACGCCTTCGCGTCCATCACTTAAACATCGAATCGTTGCTAAAGCACCACCCAAAAATCATTGTTTCACCTCTCTCCAATTTCTCTCACCATTACAGCACCAATCGATAAGAGGATCGAAACCCTAGATCTCACAAGCCGATTCAATTGCACTTGAACTCCAATCGCATATGTAGGTAAGTAGATGGCAATTTGGATTTTGGTAATTTGGATTATGGTAGGGACACGGTTGGAATCGGCTATGGGATTGCTCCACGTTGGTGGATATAGGATCGGTTGTAGGGTAGGAGGAGTTTGATATTTGTATAAAGACAGTCACCTTATGTATAGGATCGATGAAGGCAGGGATGAGGCTGATCCGACCTTTGGGTGATCCCACATTAGTGTTTGGAAGCATAAGGATTGATATTGAATTGAAAAGAAGAACATAGCTAAATTTTCATACTTAGGCAGAATGAAAATAGGTTAAAGTGATGCTTCAGATTGAAAATTTGCTTATTTAGTCCATGTGGCACCAATCCCATACTTACATAGATTCTTGGCTTATGCTATTTGATATGTAAACCTATATGAACTTGGATTTGAACGCATACATATGTATTGATTATGAACTCAAACTCGAATTTTGATGCACATGCTTGTTTGTTCGTATGTGAATTTAGATGTATGCATATGCCTTGACTATTAATACCATGCTCTTGCATATCGACAGTCGATCCTTGAATTTGGACATGAGTCTTACGCATAACCATTGATGTGAAATCTAGTTGGGACGGTCAGCGACGATGGTCACTTCGATCAAACTCCCATATTTCGTCATAACCGTCGTATAATATTGAACTGTATAACACTGCACAATACAACACCGCACTAGGTTTTACTCAGTATGGGGGATAGGTTAATCCATCTAATAATGACTATCTGTTGAGTTTTGATTGTTGTGGGTTCCAAACAATCCGAGCGTTTAGCTGCAATGACTGGCGATCAAGGTGCTACATATGCTAAATCAGATGCTATGCCAATCGAACGAACCTGAAAGCTCACTACATGCATTAAGAAATTCTCTAAATCTGGGAGCAGGTGATATTGTAGAGACAACTTCCGATGCACTTGAGGATGTCGTATTCTTTGAAGATCTAGAAGATTCAGTTGCTTCAAAAGTTGACAGAGCGTCTCAATGGAAAATCTGTATTAAGCATAGAATTATGTATGACGACATACTAGTCCCGCTTCCCCACCAAAGGGCTCATCTTCCCCTAGAAGGGTATAGTACTTGCAATAGATATATGTGCCTAGTTGGGGGTGTACCACCATTTAGCCCGTTCATCCATCGGGTGCTCCATTTTATAAGACTCGCTCCAGCTCAACTGCACCTAAATAACTATGCATTTCTCCAGGGCACATACATAATTTTCCTTGAATTCTAGAATCATGAGCCAACCGAGTGGGATATCTGATTCATTTGTAGCTTCAAATGATTGAAAGGAAGCCTTTCGTTCACTTATCTAGAGCCAATCAGGGGTTGTCAATTTATAACCAGTGCTTGGAATAAGCTTAGATACTTTAAAAGAAAATGGTTTTATGTACGTTGTCTACCCACGTTCGCACAACGGTGGTCAATAGGACATAAATGCCTTTTCAAACTCTGTTATGAAGGCCTTAATCAAGTTGTATCCTAACTAATGCAACTCTACGAATTATGCAAATTTTTCTTTGAGGCTTGGGGGCGACGTTCAACTAGCCGTAGTTATAACACTTAGGAACATTCTAAAGGAAAATAGAGAGGTCGACCCTTATCATCGACGAGCATCTATTGGCTTTCCATTTGTTAGTAGAGGTTGTAACACTAGCTGAACTGGAGACGCTGATGATAAGGTAGTAGTAGGTGATCATGCACAGCCAGAGGTAGGTTACATCGACCTTATCGTGCCCCCAATCCCTGGTTAGGATGTCGAAGAGGGTTAAGACGGCGTTGAGGAAGGTGAAATAGCAAGCGGTGGTAATAAGGCAGACTACGACGACGTGAATTCAAGTCATAAACCAGTGGTCGAGAAATCTTCAGATGAGCAACCACTTGCTTCTAGAAGGAAACTCATTATTAGGCTTTACAAAGGGAAGACTTCTAAGCAGCCTCGGCCAGCTACAACAGTAGAGAAAACTCCATCTCTTCGCTCTATGGACACATTTTTGAAAATGGGATTGATTCCTGCTGAGTTTGGCTCCTTTGATATAGGGAATATAAACCTAGACGGATCCCTTTTCCATTTTGACAACAACATCATTCCTGTTAGTGTGGGAGAGACCACTCCCATTAGCAAGGTACTAGCCCACGGTCCGTCGGGGGGACATTAGGACATTCACACGCACGTGCACTTCACAACATTGTATTTCAAATGTCGTATGTCCTTATTCTTTGAATCAAACTCACTCTTGTTTCATTTGTAATTTCCATGGAGAGGAAAAATTACACAAACCGATCTTTGGAGGAGAAAGCATATCAAGCACAAAGGCCTCGGTCGAGTTCGCACTGCCAGGGATGTAGATTCAATTATGAGTCTGGCATTGTTCTGGTCAAGATAGAGACGATTGGGATAGCAGTAGTTATGATAGAGATGGCTCGCCTCACGACTCTGCTTCCTAACATCACCCTAGGTCTAGATCACTTCCTTTATAGGTCTAGGTAGGCAATCCGACCGCCTTGCTGACATCTCGCTTGATGGTACTTCTCGTGCTCCCTCTCTTACTTCTATTCTTGTGCAGCCCACATCACTATTCCACTCCAGCTGATCCTCCAAGCATAGGCATTATAAGAGTAGCCTCGGTCATTTAATCAGAGGCTTTGTAAAGAAAGTGCTGCCACTCAAGTCGACATAGTGGAGCAACTTGCGGTCGACACTCGCATGGCCGAACTTAAGGATCAATTCCCAAACATCTATTTCAATGGGCTTATATTGTGCTCAACTTAAAGCGAGTTCCATTGGAAGTCCATGAAAGGACTATGGCCTACGTGATCAACATTCACAACCAATATAACGAGCGGCAGTGAGTTGTTAAAAAGATTTCCAAAGTCTAGAGAGATAGGCTTATGGAGATAGAAGATCAAAGACTTATTGAGGCCGACAATAAGAGGATCAACACGCTCAAAGCTGAGAAGACAAAGAATCTTAGTGAAATCGGGTAGCCACATCATCAAAATCATGAGGTGATGTTAGAAAAGAATGTCATGAATAGGAATGCAGCTAAATTTGAAACCAAGCATAAGCATGAGGCAAAAGAGAAAGATGACGGTCTTTGGCAGGCTTAGAGTTACTGTGACGATGCTTGACGCCAAAGAAGAAAGAAGCAAAGAACTTGAGCATGCTAAAGATGCAGATGCCCTTATTAAGATAGGGGTTGAATCTAAGAGCAGTGGGCAGATGAGCGGTTTATAGAGAGGTTAGAGCCATTGCTTACTCAATATAATGCCAATGTGCTCAAGTTTAGAAATCTGGAATGGCTTAAAGATGATTATTCTAGACTTCTTGCGTGCACCTTGGAGCGGAACATGGAGGAAGAGAAGGACTTTCTCCAAGGCTCCAAAGTGGATCTGGAACAGTTGGAGAAGGAGATCCTGGTGAAAAATAAGCCCCATATTTTGCATGACGCCTATTCTTATCCATTTGGAACTCACCACAATCACACAAAAGGAACTAGGCGAAGGTTCTGGACCAGTGCAGCTCAATGCTTCGGCTATTCAAACTCTTGGGACTTAAGTTGTTTCTGACTCCACCGTTGATTTTGGGTATAATCCGAAGAGGCCTCTGATTCGGAAATCTACTTCTCTCTCCTATTCCATAGGGGGCCTCCGGTAGCACTTCAACCTATACAAAACTGGAAACTGAAGAAGGTATCTCATTGATGTGTTGCCGGTCAACGTTGCTAATCTCCTTTTCTTTTTGTATCTCAAGTTTCAGGTCAACCTTCAATCGCCCCGCTTCATGTAAAGGACTCTCAACCGAGGGAGCAAGTGCATATGAGAAAGTCAGTGACCATTTTGACTTCAGCAATGATCCTCAGCATATGATCGATGCTTTGTCGAGCAATGATCCCCGCTCCGGCTAAGGAGATTCCAGGCCTCAATGAGCGTATGATCGATGCTTTGTTGGATAAAGGGACTATAGAGACTCAAGGTGCTCAAACCAATGAGAATGCCATTATTACTGGAGTCTTCGAGCCCCTACATGGTCACACCTTGAGCGATATTGAGCACAAACGCCTTTTTGATATAGAAATCCAGCTAGATAAGGTGGTGACCTTTCCAACTCCTTTGTCTGTAGCTTTTCAGGCCAGACTATTTATACTTTTGTTTATATTCCTTTGCCTGGAAGCGCTCAAAGCACGCTTGTAGAATCTTTACAAAGCGCTCCTACCTCCCTTCCTTCGCTTGGGGGTTTTCAAAGCAACCCTGCCATATCATTACATAAAACTCCATCCAAAGGCAAAGGAAGTGGAGGAAAAGGAGAACAGAGAAAGGGCGAAAGCTCAAGTGAAGCATCTCTAGAAGAAGCCAAGGAAGCATAATTAAAAGAAATAATTATCTGCCAGCCCACTGTAGATAGACTTACTTTTTTGTAATAGTTGCGGTCCATTTTGGTTTTCTGGCCGGCTTTGTGCTGGTTTGGCCCCCACTTTTTCTTTTTGTTATTAGTGTTAAGAACACTTATACTTAGCTTCCTGAATTTCGTGTAACTAATAATGGTTCTTTGTTTCGCTAACTCTATGCTCAGATTGTCTAAGTACTCAGGAAATACTCTTTTAATTCAATGTACTTGCAATCTATCTCTTTTCATCATCGTTGTTGGACTAAGCCTTCAGCCCGTTCTATAATTTGCTGGCCTTTCATCGCTTTAGCAAAAACAAGGTAATCGTTGAAGCCTGAACACCGGGCATTGGTTGAGATTAGTCACCTTATTGGTTTAAGTATCCTTTTAATGGATAATGATCATCAATGGCGCTAAACTCTAGGCACTAGTTTAAGTTAACGACTTAGGATCGTAGTTTGTACATCTCCATCCAGGATGTTTACACTCAATTATGCCTAATTCCATGCATCAGTCGAAAGCTTGTAAGTTAGGTCCTACCTTATGCTGGGCAATGATCTTTTGTTTTGCCTACTTTAGGCAAAATGTTCAGGACTAGATGGTCTTATCACTTCCAATTTTGTTTGTAACCCTCCCTCCAGTCGGAGGGAAAGAGTTGAGTGAGTGAAGGGTCGAGTCAGGTTCGTTTGGATTTATACTCATGCTCCTACTCTTTGAGCGACAGTTAGCATATAGACGGTCCCGCTCCTGCTCTGGAAGTGAGAGTTAAGTTATAGATGGTCGTACCACATTCGGTTTAATTTTATACTCCTACTCTGGGAGCGGGAGTTAGAGTACGAATGGTTGTATCACATCTTGTTTAAGTTGTTACTCCTGCTCCAGGAGCAAGAGTTAGGTGATGAACGGTCATGTCGTGTCCATCTTTAGTTTATACTCTTGCCTCCAATCCGAGGACAAGAGTTGAATGGTATCAATCTTTGAATACTAAGAAGAACTTCAGGGGTCCGATCATGGACTGTAGAAGTTCGGTTGATACCTATCTCTGGGTATCTTCATACCCACAAAGCCGTTTTATTCTATAAAGGATGGGAAATGATAGGTCCTATCTTGGACCTTCCCAATATTGCTGGAGCAACAATAGTACTTAGAAGGTTGGGGATCGAATGTGACCGTCGACCCAGCGGTTTGGACCTGCACGATGCTGTTGGAGCAACACCAGTTCTCATTAGGTTAGGGAGCAAAGTTCTGAGCTTATTGAGCTCCAGGAAAGGCATAAGTGTGTTTTCAAACTCTAGGCATAAGCTTGAGAGTGGATGGTTGAGTAGCATCCACTCTTGATCCATTCTTGCCCCTAAGTCAGGGACAAAGTTAGCTGGGTAATGATCGAATCGCGCTCACCTCGGTAAAACTCCATAGGTCTGGTCATGGGCCATGGAGATTTGGTTAGTAATTACATTTGATGGTGTCTATCGCTCTGGCGGAATCTATGTGCCATTAATACTTCATGATATGCTGCTGGGGTCAGTCTTCCCTACATATGCCGGCATAGTCAGGGTATTGAACCTACGCGGACACTCCTCATGCAGAATCACTTCAGTGAAGGGATTTCGACTCAGGAAGATACCCCAGTCATCATATGTCTGGCCCTGACTTTCACTTATAGATCGTCATACCTATTCAATCAAATCTGGCTCCTAGAAGCCTACTGATTGGTGATTGGCATAATCTACGTCGTAGGTCCGACCCTTTAAGCGACTTTGGGCTAGCCTTAGTTCTCCAGCCTCTTTGGGGATCGGTTGGCCAGCAGTTTCGTGCTCATTACTTCATGATTGTTCAAAAGCAAAGCCTGATTTTTAATGCCTTAGTCAATCATAATGCGCATGTATTGTGCTTTATCTTTTTCCTGAAAATCCGACCCATAGTGAGTGGGTTCGATACCGACCCCTATGCCTTGGTGTCTAGTATTCATGGAGATCGATGAAGAATTGCATGGAATCGTAGGAAAGGAACTTAAAACAGGCTCCTAGCACCATTAATAGTGAGTGAAAAGAGTAGGGGTAAATTTAGACTAAGATTTAGGGATCGGTACCAAGCCCCCTGGGTAGGGGATCAGTACGAAGCCCCTGGGTGTGGGATCAGTACCTATCCCATACTTTGTGAAATTCAGCAGGTGGGATCGATATTGATCCCCAGGCGGGGGATTGGTACATATCCCATACTTAGTCAAATTTAGCATGCTAGATCGGTATTGATCCTTAAGTGGGGGATCGGTACCTATCCCATACATAGTTAAATTCAGCATGCGAGATCGATATTGATCCCTAGGTGGGGGATTGGTACATATCCCATACTTAGTGATTTTTCGACTTTGGAATTTTTTGGGGTGGTTTTCCTCTACTCTTGTGATAGTTGATGTTGAGAACTTTCAAAGTCTGAATATGGATGAGTCTGCTCTCTCCTAGTCCTCTTGTGGTGGAAATCCAACTGGTTCATCAGGTTTCTATTTTTCAAGATCTGTCACTTAGCTTCGACTGTTATCTCGCAGTTCTTTCATCATTTTCTCTAGGTCGATCCTGGTGATTATGTCAGAGGGGTTCTGGACATCCATTGCTCCTTGCTACGTGGCAAAGGCTTTGTCTTTTCTAGGACCCATTAGTGATAGCCTTCTATAGACTTTACTTAAATCTTAGTAGTATGAAAACTAGTTGAGAAGAAACTGAATCTCTTTCCTGGTGAGGCCATGACAGAAAGCTTATAGTAGATATTTGCAAACTTGAGTTGTAGAGTTAAAAGAAAGAGAAACTTAATCTATATCATGGATATTAGAAATCCAATAATAGATGATGGATACAAATAGCCTAAGATAATCTTCTCAGTGAAAGCACCAAAACGTTTGAACTAAAAAGGGTATAAACACCCAAGAAAGTTTATAGTAGAGATTAAATGGAAGAAAGTAAATAAAAACAGAGTAAAAATAAGCACACACAAATTTATAATTGTTCAACATTCTTGGCCTACATCCACTTGAATTATTTATTGCTTTTGCACTAATTTTTGTGATTACAAGTAGAATGGATCGATAGGGATCCCAAAATAAGATGTAATTTGTATGTAGCAACAACATGCAGATCCTAAGAATGAACCATGCATTTTTTATTTATAAGGGTAGACGACCAAAATCTTGTTGACATTTTCCTATTGATCTCTCTTTGAAGACGAAGTCCTTTAAAAAAAATCTCAACCCCAGACTCCCTAGGGTTGGGGATCGATACCGGACCCTCTAAGGGTACCAATCCTTATATATATAGGTAGGGATCTTGCAATTTTTTATATTGACTCATCTGGATGTTACCTTCATGTTTTCTAGGTTGTTTTGCATAGTTGCCTAAATGTTTCCTGGTCTAAGAGATGGATCTATAGATGGTTGAAATACTGCTTTAGACTATATATGGAGATTGTTGATACGTTGCATAGGAACTTCAGAACAATACTTGAATCAGGCTCCATGTAGATAGAGTAGAGTGCCATAGGAGTGTGGCCACCCTGGGTGTACCCTTAAGGATCGGTACTGATCACTTATGTAGGGTGAAGCACTTAGTGAATTCTAGCATGCGGGTTTACTTAGTCTGTTTGACTATTGTCTCATGCGTACTTGGTTACTAGAACCTAAGATCATCTCTCGGGGCTGCTTGCCTCGATAACCATCGAGTCTAACTTGTCCAATCAGTCTAAACATAGCCGGGTCAAAAAGTCGGATAATAAATAATATTAAATATTCATGCGTTAGCTTATTTCTTTCTGGGTTTGGGTTGTTGTAACAACTTGTGTTTTACGTATCGAATGATCAATATATTTACTTTACTCATATGAGGTCGTATGATTCTACAATTTTGGGATATAACTCTTAGGACGTTTTCACACCTATGATTTTTTTCGAATTTCTTTGTGACCATTTTTACCCTGAAAATCTTGTTTGGTATATAACTTTTGATAAGAGTTAAATTAGGGTCTTAAACTAGTTCCATTGCTTCAGAATGATGGTTTTCCATTTCGTAGAGTGGTAACAAAAGGAAAACGGACCTACGGTTAGGGAGTTATGCCTGTTTTAAGTTATAAAAGCCGTTGGTTAGAATTAATATGTAATTAATTAAGCCCGTTAATTGTCCATTAGTCTAATTAGAGTATTAATATAAATAGGGGTTGTAGGAGTCAAATTAAAAAATTTCCTCTCATTTCAAATCGGGTCTAAATCCTAACTAGCCCTAAATCCATCATAATTCATCCAAATTTCTCTCTAAATCAAACTACATTATGTATTGGAGATTAAATCTTCGATTAGAAGCTAGAGATGATCAAAGTGGTTGATTATAAGTGATTTTCATTGCTGTGCAGATTGGATCTACATTCAAATTGGTTGAATTGGGTAAATGTTGAGTGCTTTATGCCTTCTTATTATACTATGCATATTTATATAGTAGAATTATAGGATTTAGCATATTTTAAATTTATTTTTGGCCATAAAACCTTTTCTAACTTTATCTATAAGTTAATCCATGCATTTGATGTAGATTGATTGGAAATCACCTTTGTTCATGTTCATACATTCATGCTATATGTACATTTATGTTAGAAATTGACTTGTTTATCTTATTTCTATATATTGCATATTTGAATGGATGAAATCACTTGTTATTCTATGCTTGTAAGTTATGATTTGACGTTGTTTGTTATTGTCATGAATATATAGAAAGATAGTTGTACGAATTGAGCAAATCAAAGGTAAAGTGGGCCGAAATTGGTCGAAACTTGGAGTGGCTCTAGAGCATACTAGGAGCCTACATTATGAGTCACACCTTTAGAGGAGCTAAGAGCTAGAGTCGGCACCAAGTCATAAGGATGAGTTGGTGAGGAGTCATAGGGATGAGTCGATGATCAGTTATATTGTTTTTAGAAAAATAAATTTTATATAATGATAAATCATTGATTAATACAAATATTGTATATTAAAATACAATATTGTTGAATATTATAAATAATATTCACAACTCGGGATGTCCAAAATCCCAGGTCGTTACAATTTTTATGGTGTATTTCTATTTTTAAGAATTAGCAATTTCATTATGTTTCTCTTTTTTCAACTTACATACGGCAAATTCAAGAACAAACGGTAAATGCCAGTTGATGGATTTATCGGGAAAGGGGAAAGTAGTTGCTTTAGGATGCGTGGAGTCAACCAATCCTAATGCAAGGGTCTACTTCAAACCACTAGGAAACAATGCAGTTAAAGTTTGGATAGAAACTGTAAAAGTGCCGACCGAAGAGCTTTGGAGAAAGCATCTGAATTACAGTACATGGAAGATGCACTCTCTTCTGTTATACCTTGGCTTGCAATGCATGTCGTAATGGAATGAAGAGTAAGTATTTACCATTTCATTTTTGTTATTGGTTAGTTTAAATGATGATGAATGTTGGAAAGTTCTCAACCTAGATAAATTCCCACAAACTTAATTTCACAAACCCAGATACCTGTTTGGAAAATTCACTGTCATATTTTATAGCTTTTTGACACACATGCACATATATCACTTTTACTTATTTTTATCTTATGCTTTAATATTGGAGTCTACTTAATACTCTTTGAAGTGCACTTAGCCTTCTTTAACTAATAATTATGTCTTATTTACGTCAATTGAGTGGGATGGAGATTATTGAAGGTGAATGGATTAGAGTTCACTATTTGCGATCTACAGGGGTTTGTGGTGGCAGGGAAGAGTTGCTGGTGTCGTTGGAATTAATGGTGAAGTTGTGTTGAGGAGTATGACGTTGAGATGAAAAGGCAAAGGTTGGTGTGTTATGGTTCTGCATAATTGGAGTGTGGTTTTGTTTGTGAAGTGGATGGTAGTAATAGAAGATTGACAGTGGGTAGTTGAATGTGCAAGGCATAGTGGAGTTTGTGCACAGGTGGATAGAGTATGATTGTCGAAATATATGAAGTGTGATGGTTGAACAGAGTTGTTGATGGCGTTGTTTGAAGTTGTGAGGGAATTGTATGGGTAAGCTTGCTGTGATATGGGAGGAGCAGTTTGTCCGAAAGAGGAGGAGGCAGGCTAGTTTCAGTTTTATGGGAGAAGTAGTTTGTATGGCAGTGTAGATGTGGGTCTAGGTTATTTAGGTGCATTTGTACTGTAGGCGAGATGGTTTCGGGTAGGAGTGTGGTAGTTTACTATTGAAGTGGGAAGTGTAGTGGTGTTTGGTCGATGGATGTTGCAAGAATTTAGCGATTGGTGTGATGTTGGTTTGAATTCGGTAGAGAAGTGGGTTTGCGTAATAGGAGGGTATTAGTGGATGTTAGGACAGCCGTCGGTTAGAATTAATATGTAATTAATTAAGCCCGTTAATTGTCCATTAGTCTAATTAGAGTATTAATATAAATAGGGGTTGTATGAGTCAAATTAAAATTTTCCCTCTCATTTCAATTCGGGTCTAAATCCTAACTAGTCCTAAATCCATCATAATTCATCCAAATTTCTCTCTAAATCAAACTAGATTATGTATTGGAGATTAAATCTTCGATTAGAAGCTAGAGATGATCAAAGTGGTTGATTATAAGTGATTTTCATTGTTGTGCAGATTGGATCTACATTCAAATTGGTTGAATTGGGTAAATGTTGAGTGCTTTATGCCTTCTTATTATACTATGCATATTTATATAGGAGAATTATAGGATTTAGCATATTTTAAATTTATTTTTGGCCATAAAACCTTTTCTAACTTTATCTATAAGTTAATCCATGCATTTGATGTAGATTGATTGGAAATCACCTTTGTTCATGTTCATACATTCATGCTATATGTACATTTATGTTAGAAATTGACTTGTTTATCTTATTTCTATAGATTGCATGTTTGAATGGATGAAATCACTTGTTATTCTATGCTTGTAAGTTATGATTTGATGTTGTTTGTTATTGTCATGAATATATAGAAAGATAGTTGTACGAATTGAGCAAATCAAAGGTAAAGTGGGCCTAAATTGATCGAAACTTGGAGTGGCTCTGGAGAATACTAGGAGCCTACATTATGAGTCACACCTTTAGAGGAGCTAAGAGCTAGAGTCGGCACCAAGTCATAAGGATGAGTTGGTGAGGAGTCATAGGGATGAGTCGATGATCAGTTATAATGGTTGGTCGAAATTAGGCGAAACTATGCAAATAGACTCTGGAGTATAGTAAGAGGCTACAGGATAATTCGCACCTTGATTGGATGCAAAGTGATGAGTTAGCCCCAAGTCATAGGGATGAGTTGGTGATGAGTTCTCATGGTTGGTTGGAATTGGATGAAACTTCGGGAAGAAGCTCAGGAGCATAATAGGAGCTCACATGATAAGTCTCACTTCAAGATGGGTTAAGACCATAACTCGGTGACGAGTCATCAAGTTAGGTTGGTGATGAGTTGGCGATGAGCTATCATGGTCGGTCGAAATTGGATGAAAATTCAAAGAGAGGCTCAGAAGAATATCAGGAACTCACATGATAAGTTTCACCTCAAGATGGGTTAAGACTATAACTTGGCGACTAGTCATCAAGTCAGGTTGGTGATGAGTTGGCGATGATTTATCATGGTTGCTCGAAATTGGACGAAACTTAAAGGAGAGGCTCAAGGTCATAGTAAAAACTCACATGTTAAGTCTCACCTCAAGATGGGTTAAGGCTATAAATCGACAATAAGCCATCAAGTAAGGTTGGTAATAAGTCTGCCATGAGTTATAATGGTTGGTTAGAATTGGGTGAAACTTAAAGGAGGGGTTGAGGAGCATAGAAGGAGCCTGCATGAAACACTCTTCTCAAGAGGTATGTTGGGTTGAGTTATGGTTTTAACTCCTATAGGTTGGATGACTTGATGAATGGGTTGAGCTTGACCACTAGAGGATTGCCATGGCGAGAATGCAGGAAATTGGCTAAGTCTATGAGTCGATGCCAAGTTAAGGGTAATAGGTCAGCGTTGAGTTATCACGGTGGAGCAGGTGATCGTGGAACTTCTAAGGACTAGAGTAGAGCTTCTCTAGGTCATGCTGGAGGTAGCTTGTTTACATTAGGGATGGATGGCGATGTAATAACATGATGAAAAGCTAGAGTCTTTGGATATTGGCTCATGTTGAGAGTAGGTTCCGAAGACAGCGGCTTGATAATGGAGGGAGCCATATGATTGGGGAATATGGAACGGTTCCTCGTGAATAATGGAAACTGGATTGAGCAAGATGGACTCGGAATTCAAATGGAGCAAAGTGGGGCTCAAATGGATATATATGCCAAGGAGCATTGATGATTGGAGTGTTTTGTTGTATACTCGAAGTAGGGGTATTATAAGTGGGGATGTCCACAGATTCGTAGTGAGGATCCAAATACCATGGACCAGTGGCTTTGGGTCCAGTGTCTTGTTTTGGGCTATGAGACACATATCGAGCTTTAGGAGATGTGATACGAGAGTACCAAGAGAAGCTAGATTTCCATTAGTCCATAGCAGTAAGGAGGCCATATGAGTTATCATATATTCAGAGCACTTGGATGAGTGATAGTGACTCTTGCTTGATGAATGCTATGGTTTCTTTGGATGTTTTCCTTTAGTGGGAAATCACTCAGGGATATCATTGGGAGTAAATACTGGGAATAGGGATATTTGGACATCCACTATGGCATTCTGTATTGTACGTTTATGATACTATGGAGTAGCATATTATATTGTTATGTGTTAGCTCTTTGGTTGTAGGGACATGTCAGATATGGTTTGTGTACTCTTAGTTCTTACCATATTTACCTATATAGTATTTTCAGATTCATTTACCGATCACACTAGACTGTTGTCTGACTTAATTTTTTATGCTTTGCTTCTTATTATCTCAGGCACTCTTAAATGAGTAGAGTAGATAACAGTTCTAGGTGATGCAGTAGTTGTTCGGAGGATGAGCTGGATGGAGCTATCTCGTATTATATACATATGCGGATTTCTACGCGCATTCCGCCGTGCAACACTAGGAAGCCTTAGTAGTGACTTCCTAACACTTGTATTTGGGATATTTATTAAATTTGTTTCCATTGTATAAACTCTATGATGTTTGATGTATAACTCTATGAATATTATGCTCTAATAATTAGTTTACGCTGTTATCATTGTCTGTTCGTTGTATATGTGATAATATATTTTTTCGATTCGATGTGCGATGTAACAACCCTGTATTTTCTAATTATTGTAATTGTATATTTTAATTATTTTAATTTAAATTCCTAATTTAAATTTTTTATTTTATTTATTAAAATTAATATATTTTGTTAATTGAAATATAAATGTTGATTTTGATGTGGATTAGAATTTTCAAACATGCATAAATTGAATATTTCCAGAAAATGTGAATTTTGGTCAATCTGGTCAAATTTTTACTTTTAAATTTAAATTTTAAAAGTTTGAAAATTTGAATTTTATATTTTATTATGAAAGTAAATAAAATTTCAAGAACACTGCTTTTCGTTTCGTTGAAATCCGAATAATATTGTGAAAGTTATGCTTTTTACAATATTGTCTGTACATTGTTTTATTTAACAAAATTGTTTATTTTAGTTTATATAAATAATATTTTTGTTTGTTCTAATTTGAATATAAGTGTAATTTGACATGTTATATATATAATTTCATTTTTAAAATATTTTTAGAGTGATGTTATAATGTTCCAAAGCTTATTGTATTTTTTTCTATAATTTTTCACCCTAATTTCTATTATTGTGCTATTTTCATAATTATTTTATATTTTTCTAAAATATATTTATTTATTTTATTTTTCAACTTTATTTTGTTCAGTTTTATATTTTATTTACTGAAATATCTATGGTTTATTTTAATTTAAAGGAAATAGAAATATAAAGAGTCAAACCTTTTCATATTACCTGTGACTTTTCATTTACTTTGACCTTTCACTTGCTTTTGCCCTTTCATTTTTGAGTAGCCGTACATTTTTTTTTGAAATGCCATGAATTCTTCCTCATTTTCACGTGATAAATCCTTCTCACATCTCAAAACTCATGGCTACTTCTCTTGAAGAGAAAAAAAAAGAAATTCTAATGGCTTTCTTCTTCCTATTTTTCCTTCTTCTTTTCATTGTTTTGCCTAGATCTCTACCTAACTTTGCTTGGCCTCTACCACCCACCATCACCACCATACTCTCTACCATCACCAGCAGCAGCAACCACCACCTATCCCCACCTCCAGATCAGGCCATGACCATTGGATGAAGCCATCACCACAAAACTCCACAAAACATTGCAACACTCATTGAAAACATTGCCTAGCCAAGTCTATCTTCACTATCTCCTTCATATCTTGACTTGGCCACACCCTTAGCTCAACCACCACCTACCTACACCACCTCTAGACATCATTTCAGATCTGACCATACCTGAAGTATGTAGGGCCGAGCCAAAAACTTGGCATAACCGAGCCAAATGTTGCATAAACCATTCTATTTTGCACTTGAACCTATGTATGCTTCATATTATCACCACTACCCCTTCACATCACTTCATGTTGCCGTGCATGGGTGTGCTAAATCTGACCTATATGATACCATACCTGACCCAAACACACATAAATGGCCAAGCAAAAGATCCTCTATGGTCGAGCAGTGGAGTGGTTAAGGCAAGGTTAAGTCGTCTTGTCTTTGTTGCTTTGTATCTCCACTTGTTCAATATTGTTTTGTGTTGTATATTCATGTGTTGCATTGTCTTGTTTGTGTTTATTGGATTGTTACAAGATGATCATCTAGGCTCTCTCCACTTATTTGAATCCATTGTCGTGCTTGTCGTGCCCTTGGAATCATGTTTGTATGTCGTAGTGGTCTTCAGCTTGAAAAGGTGAGTCTTTCTCACTCTGACATTTATACTTATGAAATAGTGAATTGACGACAAGTGTTTAGTAATATAAAATTCTATGCAAGTTAATGATGATCATATGATATGCTATGCCATGTTATTACCATGTTAAAACTGTTAATTATCACCTGACATCTGATATATGACATTATATTGTGACATTGACATTGTTTATATTGTTTATGCATATATTCACACTGCAAGTTCCCTGTTAGAATAGAATTACTATGGGTTGAAATGATACATACCCAAACGGACTTTAGATTAGGGAAAAATCGTTATGGGCTGAAATGATAGGCCTGAGCGATTTTTATTGTATTTTATTTGACTTGGGATTGCGGGTTTGAAATGATAGAACACGGGTTTTCTTTGTAAACTGCGGATTGAAATGATATATATCCGTATCACTTGACCTAGGTTAGAAAATTGTATACAGACCCCGTGGTATATTTTTAAATGAGTTTTACTAAAATGTGTATTTTTAAAAGTATGGAATTTTGATTTAAAAATATATGTTTTATGGTTTTAAGAAAATTAAATATTAAGTCTTGAAATTGTGAATTTAAGTACGTAAATTTGAAGTAATTGTGATTTTTGACTTTAAATTTAATTTTAAAATGTAAACAAATAATGGAAATTAAATTTAAAGTTTTGAAATTATATTTGAAGTAAATGTTAAGTTTTATTAAATTTATAAGTTAATAAACAATGAATTTTGACTTAATAAATGAATGGAGTTTTTAAATTGAATATTTGATCTTAAAATTTTATTTTGTTAAATCATATGTTAAAATGATTTTAAATGTTAAATTTTGAAGTCTAGAAATATGATTTTCAAGTTATAATGATAAAATTTGGAGTTTTACTATTATTTTTGAAAAGCTAAAATGAAATCTGGAATTTTATAGCATTTTCAAAATGCTGTTGTCTTTTGACAGCATTTTTAAATGCTATTGTTTTGAGTCTAACAATTTTGAAATAACTAAATATCTATTACGTCATTTTATAAATATCGTTGTTCTTGAACCAAACCATTTTGGAAACTATAAGCTACGATAGCACTTTATAAATGCTGTCGTTGCTATAATTTGACAATGTTTTGAAATGTTATAGATTTTAACACTATTGTGTTATATTTTAAAGTGTTAATTAATTTAACTTTTGAAACGGATTATTTGTGAAATTTTAGAAGTTTTGAATATTTAAATTTGAATTTTTAAGGAATTTAAATTGAATTTGAATTTAAATAAAGTTTACTTAGTTATGTGTTAAACGGAATGAGATGTAATGAGATAAATGAATTTTTGAATGGAATTTTGAAATGTATTTTTGTAATAATGTTTGAAATAATAAATGAATGATATATTTGATTTTCAAATGATATTTAAATTTGAATATTTGGATTTGAATTCAAATAATGATTCGATTATGAAGTTTTGAAAGGATGTAATATTTTAATGATTTTGAAATGGTTTGGAAATGATTTGATCTTTATTTTAATAAAGAACATGAATGTGAAATAATATTTGATTTTGATCTATTTGATAAAGGAACATTTGAAGTTTATATTTGTATGAAAAGGTATTTGGTTTAATTGTAATTTAAGTTTAGTTAAATAATATTGGATTTATGAAATGAACGAATATTTCAAAATTAAATAATAATGAAATTAGATTTGAGATATGAATATATGGAATTATAAAGTTTAGTTTTGAAATGTGGGATATTAAAGTTTGGAAATATATTAAAATTGGATTGTTTATTTTGTAGATCAAATCTATATTTGAAATTGGTAAGATTTGAAATGTTTTGTTAGAAAACTAAACTGAATTGAAACTGAAGGTTTGAATTGAATTAAATTGGAAATTTTGAAATTTTGGTTTAATGGAATAAATTTGTAAAGTGTAAAGAATTAAAAGATTGATTTCAAATGTATGATTTCGGAATGTTATGATTTTCAAAGTGTAATGATTTTAAGTATTTTGGTTTCAGAAAAGTTATACTTTGAAAGTATTATGAATTTTTTTAAAGGTGAATATATGTTTGAAATGGAAATGATAAACTATTTGATTTGAATATAGTTTTGAAATGTTTTTGGTTTCGAAGTATAAACTATTTTGATTGAATAAATAGTTTTGAAATAAAAATGATTTTGGTCTCGAAGTATAAACTATTTTGATTGAATAAGTATTTTTTGAAATAAAAATGATTTTGGTTTCGAAGTATAAACTATTTTGATTGAATAAATAGTTTTGAAATAAAAATGGTTTTGGTTTCAAAGTATAAACTATTTTGAAAGAAATATAGTTTGAAATGAAATGATTTGATCTTTTTGAAGTTTAAACTATTTTGAAATGACCACGGCGTTATAATAACGTTTGGTTGTTAAAGAGACCGGGATCGGAAGTTGCCATACTCTGTGCCAACTTCGAAAACCACTTTAACAACCGTGTACGCGGTGGAGATTCCAGAATGAAGTAGGATGGTGGCGACGTTCTTGAGGTATATTACGTGGACCCAACTCCCGTGAGTTGGCATAAGGTGGCTAAAACAGGAGCGATCTCGGGCCAAAGGAGGTAGCACCTCTGGTCGGACACATTCCTTCGATACTATACTCTTACTGGTGATTGATTAGATGGCCATCCTCCGATTTTGATTGGGAGTGTGTTCCGAGGTGGGCGTATGTGGCTGCTGCGTTACCACCAGCCCGTGTGCGTAATTGGTATATCTACCCTGGCATTGCCTTGTGTGCCGTGTCACCTACCATACCGAGCCTTTACTACGAGTTTGTTTTTCTCCCGTAGCCCGTGTGGTATCCTCTGACAGTCACCCAGAGTGGAGGTGGCATGATATTGGATGGACTACTGGGACTATTATGTGTGAAGGGTGATATGGGTAGCCCGGAACGCTATTTAAAAGTATGTTTATTTTACTGTAGACATTATTATAGTAGCGCAATATTACTACATAGTAAATAGTTTAACGGATCCTTAAAGGATGGGCGATCCCAAGCATCCTTTAAGCTACTGATGCATTGTTGTTACTGTTCACTTGAGTTTATTTACAGTTCATAAGTATTTATGTCCTGGCTCGAGTGTTTTGTATTTTGCTTTACGCTCGAGTCAGATTGAGTGAGTTAGCATTCAAGATTCACCTTCGGAGTTGGAGCTTTCCTTGAAGATCCAGCCATCTATTTTGCTTTATGTATCCAGTGATTTCAGTGATGTATTCTGATTTATACCTGATGTATCTTGTTACTTTTTGTTGTATCATGTTTAACTCTGATGTATCTTATTTTTATATAGTAGCTTCATGAACTACTATTTCTTTTAAATTCCGCTGCATTATTAAATACTCTGTGTCTATGATATGTGATTATGTATTTACTGTATATTCTGAGATTTGCCAAATTTTATTTACAACGCGGTATTTTGAGCAATTCAAGTCCGACATGTGCGGATGCGAATGGTTGAAAATATCGGGTCGTTACAGTTGGTATCAGAGCTTTGGTAGCTCTTGGCAAAACTCAGTATATAGGGTAAATGTATATACAGAATCACTTTCATTCGAGTTTAAACCACTTCCTTTTTGACTCGATTCCTTTGAATTTTGGAACATTCCCTGTGGTTCCAAAATCCATTCATGTCCCTCACTATTTATCTTCTTTTTTTTCTAGAGTATCCCATAACTCCACTTCAAAAGATCTTCATAATGAGTCGGCTGTCTTGCCAACCTCAAATTTATTTGTAAAGGGGGAAACTCCTTTACAACAACATCGATTCACCAGAGATTCTATATCCTCGGTTTAGATGCTAGTACCCCTTATAATTCCGAACTCTATCTCTTGAGACCGAATGTTGATTTACCCAAGAAATCCACATTGATCTTATTCTTTAAGTCACGATTGACCCGGTTAAGGTTGCCCGCGATTTATATAAACTCATCCACCTCCCTATTCTGTTATTTAATCATCTCATCTTTGTTTCTAACTTATCTTCAAGTCATTCTTGAAGTGTATTTGTAAACTAATATTTAAAATATTTTATATATTGTGTTGTTTGAGTTGTTGATGTAGATTTGGGTTTCTAATCGATTCGTCTGATCAACGCTATCGATAAGATTTCCAAAACACTTGAACAGAGCAAACTGACACAATATGTTTTTAAAATTTAGTAATGAAATAAATTTTGTGAAAATTTTTTTGTAACTATATTATAAATCTTTTTCTAGATTTTATTGAATTGATTATTAAGAAATAATAATTGATTTTATGTATCATTATCTCTTGTTTCATATATAAGTAATTGAACTATAAACATGGTTATAAATTTATTTGGAAATTTAAAATGAATTTAAACAAGAATTTGAGAATTTAATTTCTGATGGATTCAAAACTTGTATTTAAAGTTTTAAAGGATATATTATTTAAAGTATTTTCGAATAGAAATTTGTTTTCAAAGAATTTTAAAATTAGTGCTCTTCTCTTTGTCGCTGGGAAATAATTTCGGTGATGACTGCAGCATCATCGATGTTCATTTTCAAGTTTCGAAGTGAAGAGACCGTTCTGTAGTCTTGCTACTAGTTTGTTTTGGAAATTTAATTGATTTGAATTTCTAAAATAGACTCGATTTATAACATATGCTGACATATGATTTAAATTTGAATGGATATATATATATATATATATATATATATATATAGTATATGTGCATTTATTTATCTCTAAATAGGTTGGAATTTATCGTAAATTTAATTCCTAAATTGTATCTTGAAAGATAATTTTAAGTGTAATTTCAAGATTTGGATAAATATTCAAGCTTGAAATGATTAAATTAGAAAGTTTTATTTGTATAATACATAATTCATTACAATATAACTTACCTTAAATTTTAGAAGTTGAATATGTAATTGGATAGTATATAATATGAAAGATTTTATAAATAAAATTTGAGTGGTTATAACAAATGTTATACACTTAAATTTTTGTTATAAAAAGATTAACAGTGGTAGGTAAAGAAAAAGGGCAATTGAATAATTTACAATATAAAAAGATGTTAAAGGAACTAAGAATAAAATTAAAGCAGTTATAATGAGTGTAAATATATTTAACATAGGTGATATAATATATTGAGAGGAATAAATTTAATTATAATTAGTAATGAAGAAGAATTAAATTTTATTTGGTACATTTTGAGTATAATAAAAGATTTTTCAAATACATGATTTTAGGGATTTGTTAATTTAAGATAATTGGATGATAAGATAATGAAATTAGAGATGCTTAAGATTTATTTGACTTATGTAAAATTAATTTTCAGTTTAAGTTGAAATTTTATGGTTTCAAATTTATTATTTTATTTCGTTTTTCAAACTATCTTTTGGTTGTCCTAATTTCCCTTATCTTGCTACTGAATGGGAGGCTATTGCATATACCAGTCTGTTTAGAAATCTTTCTATAATCTTTAATAATCTTTGGTACTCATCTTTGAATCTAAGCACTGCTTGTCATCCACAGACCGTCGGTCAAACGGGAAGGGTGAATCAGATTCTAAAAGTTTTTTTTTCATGCTTGTGTTCTTGATTCTGGAAGATCTTGGAAAGATCATCTCCACATTGTTAAACTTACCTATAGCAATAGCTTTCAGGTATAATTTTAATCTTCTTGTCATCTCGTCTTAATACTATTTCATTCTATCTTTTTCTGTGCTTTCCCGTACCTCATTCCTTTTCGGGGACGAAAAGTTTTGAGTGGGGGAGAGTGTAACAACCCTGTATTTTCTAATTATTGTAATTGTATATTTTAATTATTTTAATTTAAATTCTTTATTTTATTTATTAAAATTAATAATTTTGTTAATTGAAATATAAATGTTGATTTTGATGTGGATTAGAATTTTCAAACATGCATAAATTGAATATTTCCAGAAAATGTGAATTTTGGTCAATCTAGTCAAATTTTTACTTTTAAATTTAAATTTTAAAAGTTTGAAAATTTGAATTTTATCTTTTGTTATGAAAGTAAATAAAATTTCAAGAACACTGCTTTTCGTTTCGTTGAAATCCGAATAATATTGTGAAAGTTATGCTTTTTACAATATTGTCTGTACATTGTTTTATTTAACAAAATTATTTATTTTAGTTTATATAAATAATATTTTTGTTTGTTCTAATTTGAATATAAGTGTAATATGACATGTTATATATATAATTTCATTTTTAAAATATTTTTAGAGTGATGTTATAATGTTCCAAAGCTTATTGTATTTTTTTTCTACAATTTTTCACCCTAGTTTCTATTATTGTGCTATTTTCATAATTATTTTATATTTTTCTAAAATATATTTATTTATTTTCTTTTTCAACTTTATTTTGTTCAACTTTATATTTTATTTACTGAAATATATATGGTTTATTTTAATTTAAAGGAAATAGAAATATAAAGAGTCAAACCTTTTCATATTACCTGTGACTTTTCATTTACTTTGACCTTTCACTTGCTTTTGCCCTTTCATTTTTGAGTAGCCGTCCATTTTTTTTTTGAAATGCCGTGAATTCTTCCTCATTTTCACGTGAGAAATCCTTCTCACATCTCAAAACTCATGGCTACTTCTCTTGAAGAGAAAAAAAAAGAAATTCTAATGGCTTTCTTCTTCCTATTTTTCCTTCTTCTTTTCATTGTTTTGCCTAGATCTCTACCTAACTTTGCTTGGCCTCTACCACCCACCATCACCACCATACTCTCTACCATCACCAGCAGCAGCAACCACCACCTATCCCCACCTCCAGATCAGGCCATGACCATTGGATGAAGCCATCACCACAAAACTCCACAAAACATTGCAACACTCCTTGAAAACATTGCCTAGCCAAGTCTATCTTCACTATCTCCTTCATATCTTGACTTGGACACACCCCAAGCTCAACCACCACCTACCTACACCACCTCTAGACATCATTTCAGATCTGACCATACCTGAAGTATGTAGGGCCGAGTCTAAAACTTGGCATAACCGAGCCAAATGTTGCATAAACCACTCTATTTTGCACTTGAACCTATGTATGCTTCATATTATCACCACTACCCCTTCACATCACTTCATGTTGCTGTGCATGGGTGTGCTAAATCTGACCTATATGATACCATACCTGACCCAAACACACATCAATGGCCAAGCAAAAGATCCTCTATGTTCGAGCAGTGGAGTGGTTAAGGCAAGGTTAAGCCGTCTTGTCTTTGTTGCTTTGTATCTCCACTTGTTCAATATTGTTTTGTGTTGTATATTCATGTGTTGCATTGTCTTGTTTGTGTTTATTGGATTGTTACAAGATGATCATCTAGGCTCTCTCCACTTATTTGAATCCATTGTCGTGCTTGTCGTGCCCTTGGAATCATGTTTGTATGTCGTAGTGGTCTTCAGCTTGAAAAGGTGAGTCTTTCTCACTCTGACATTTATACTTATGAAATAGTGAATTGATGACAAGTGTTTAGTAAAATAAAATGCTATGCAAGTTAATGATGATCATATGATATGCTATGCCATGTTATTACCATGTTAAAACTGTTAATTATCACCTGACATCTGATATATGACATTATATTGTGACATTGACATTGTTTATATTGTTTATGCATATATTCACACTGCAAGTTCCCTGTTAGAATAGAATCACTATGGGTTGAAATGATACATACCCAAACGGACTTTAGATTAGGGAAAAATCGTTATGGGCTGAAATGATAGGCCTGAGCGATTTTTATTGTATTTTATTTGACTTGGGATTGCGGGTTTGAAATGATAGAACCCGGGTTTTCTTTGTAAACTGCGGATTGAAATGATATATATCCGTATCACTTGACCTAGGTTAGAAAATTATATACGGACCCCGTGGTATATTTTTAAATGATTTTTACTAAAATGTGTATTTTTAAAAGTATGGAATTTTGATTTAAAAATATATGTTTTATGGTTTTAAGAAAATTAAATATTAAGTCTTGAAATTGTGAATTTAAGTACGTAAATTTGAAGTAATTGTGATTTTTGACTTTAAATTTAATTTTAAAATGTAAACAAATAATGGAAATTAAATTTAAAGTTTTGAAATTATATTTGAAGTAAATGTTAAGTTTTATTAAATTTATAAGTTAATAAACAGTGAATTTTGACTTAATAAATGAATGGAGTTTTTAAATTGAATATTTGATCTTAAAATTTTATTTTGTTAAATCATATGTTAAAATGATTTTAAATGTGAAATTTTGAAGTCTACAAATATGATTTTCAAGTTATAATGATAAAATTTGGAGTTTTACTATTATTTTTGAAAAGCTAAAATGAAATCTGGAATTTTATAGCATTTTCAAAATGTTGTAGTCTTTTGACAGCATTTTTAAATGCTATTGTTTTGAGTCTAACAATGTTTGAAATAACTAAATATCTATTACGACATTTTATAAATATCGTTATTCTTGAACTAAACCATTTGGGAAACTATAAGCTACGATAGGACTTTATAAATGTTGTCGTTGCTATAATTTGACAATGTTTTGAAATGTTATAGATTTTAACACTGTTGTGTTATATTTTAAAGTGTTAATTAATTTAACTTTTGAAATGGATTATTTGTGAAATTTTAGAAGTTTTGAATATTTAAATTTGAATTTTTAAGGAATTTAAATTGAATTTGAATTTAAATAAAGTTTACTTAGTTATGTGTTAAACGGAATAAGATGTAATGAGATAAATGAATTTTTGGATGGAATTTTGAAATGTATTTTTGTAATAATGTTTGAAATAATAAATGAATGACATATTTGATTTTCAAATGATATTTAAATTTGAATATTTGGATTTGAATTCAAATAATGATTCGATTATGAAGTTTTGAAAGGATGTAATATTTTAAGGATTTTGAAATGGTTTGGAAATGATTTGATCTTTATTTTAATAAAGAATATGAATGTGAAATAATATTTGATTTTGATCTATTTGATAAAGGAATATTTGAAGTTTATATTTGCATGAAAAGGTATTTGGTTTAATTGTAATTTAAGTTTAGTTAAATAATATTGGATTTATGAAATGAATGAATATTTCAAAATTAAATAATAATGAAATTAGATTTGAGATATGAATATATGGAATTATAAAGTTTAGTTTTGAAATGTGGGATATTAAAGTTTGGAAATATATTAAAATTGGATTGTTTATTTTGTAGATCAAATCTATATTTGAAATTGGTAAGATTTGAAATGTTTTGTTAGAAAACTAAACTGAATTGAAACTAAAGGTTTGAATCGAATTAAATTGGAAATTTGAAATTTTGGTTTAATGGAATAAATTTGTAAAGTGTAAAGAATTAGAAGATTGATTTCAAATGTATGATTTCGGAATGTTATGATTTTCAAAGTGTAATGATTTTAAGTATTTTGGTTTCAGAAAAGTTATACTTTGAAAGTATTATGAATTTTTTTAAAGGTGAATATATGTTTGAAATGGAAATGATAAACTATTTGATTTGAATATAGTTTTGAAATGTTTTTGGTTTCGAAGTATAAACTATTTTGATTGAATAAATAGTTTTGAAATAAAAATGATTTTTGGTCTCGAAGTATAAACTATTTTGATTGAATAAGTATTTTTGAAATAAAAATGATTTTGGTTTCGAAGTATAAACTATTTTTTGAATAAATAGTTTTGAAATAAAAATGGTTTTGGTTTCGAAGTATAAACTATTTTGAAAGAAATATAGTTTGAAATGAAATGATTTGATCTTTTTGAAGTTTAAACTATTTTGAAATGACCACGGCGTTATAATAACGTTTGGTTGTTAAAGAGACCGGGATCGGAAGTTGTCATACTCTGTGCCAACTTCGAAAACCACTTTAACAACCGTGTACGCGGTGGAGATTCCAGAATGAAGTAGGATGGTGGCGACGTTCTTGAGGTATATTACGTGGACCCAACTCCCGTGAGTTGGCATAAGGTGGCTAAAACAGGAGCGATCTCGGGCCAAAGGAGGTAGCACCTCTGGTCGGACACATTCCTTCGATACTATACTCTTACTGGTGATTGATTAGATGGCCATCCTCCGAGTTTGATTGGGAGTGTGTTCCGAGGTGGGCGTATGTGGCTGCTGCGTTACCACCAGCCCGTGTGCGTAATTGGTATATCTACCCTGGCATTGCCTTGTGTGCCGTGTCACCTACCATACCGAGCCTTTACTACGAGTTTGTTTTTCTCCCGTAGCCCGTGTGGTATCCTCTGATAGTCACCCAGAGTGGAGATGGCATGATATTGGATGGACTACTGAGACTATTATGTGTGAAGGGTGATATGGGTAGCCCGGAACGCTATTTAAAAGTATGTTTATTTTACTGTAGACATTATTATAGTAGCGCAATATTACTACATAGTAAATAGTTTAACGGATCCTTAAAGTATGGGCGATCCCAAGCATCCTTTAAGCTACTGATGCATTGTTGTTACTGTTCACTTGAGTTTATTTATAGTTCATAAGTATTTATGTCCTGACTCGAGTGTTTTGTATTTTGCTTTACGCTCGAGTCAGATTGAGTGAGTTAGCATTCAAGATTCACCTTCGGAGTTGGAGCTTTCCTTGAAGATCCAGCCATCTATTTTGCTTTCTGCATCCAGTGATTTCAGTGATGTATTCTGATTTATACCTGATGTATCTTGTTACTTTTTGTTGTATCATGTTTAACTCTGATGTATCCTATTTGTATATAGTAGCTTCATGAACTACTATTTCTTTTAAATTCCGCTGCATTATTAAATACTCTGTGTCTGTGATTATGTATTTACTGTATATTCTGAGATTTGCCAAATTTTATTTACAACGCGGTATTTTGAGCAATTCAAGTCGGACATGTGCGGATGCGAATGGTTGAAAATATCGGGTCGTTACATGCGATACTACAGTTTATATGCTTTATTTTTTATTTTAACCTTGATGATTGTTCTATATCAGTCGGGCACGTTTAAATCGCACTATCAACTTATATTTGTGCTGATCGTATAGGAAGGTTGTCACATTTGGTATGAGAGCTTTGTTACATGATTAACCAAAGTTGATACAGTGATCTAGTAGAGATAGCGAAGGTTTTATCGCTTTAGATTGGATCAAGGGTCGGTATGTGTATACACACACATGAGAGGGCGTGTACTTGTTATAAGTGGTTTTTTAAAGCTATATAGTGATATATTATCTAGTATAAGTCGCATGCGCGTGAGTACTTTGGACATAGTTTTCTTTATGAGAGACTAATCATTCTTGTTGCAGACAAGAATGAGCTAGCACACAAGGAATATTGTGAGATCTATTTCAGGAGTTGAAGGAGTAGGAAGGAGCTGCCATGCCTCATTTTCAAGCTTTTTCAGTGCTATGATGGCGATGATGATGAGGATTGCTCCTGGTATGGCTGCTGGTGGAGGTGCTCCCATCCAAATGCCTAAGGCTAATTTCGCTAAGTTGAGCAAAGATTACTCTACTTTGGGAGGAATATGGAATGGAATTAGCCATAGAAGTGCAAAATCAGATTGTTACTTGTGAATGCATCTTCAGTGATGTGGATGTGGATGACGTTATGAAAAGAAAGATTTCTTCTAGACAACTTCAGGGGCGGGCCATGAATTGGTGGAACACATGACTGTTTCTACACCTAAAGAGTTCAGGTGGGAATATTTTAAGGCAAGATTTGAAGAGGGATTGTGTGGAACTAGTGAAGGATAGGCATGCTTTGGACATAACCCTGACTTTGTCGGGTGCTCCATTGGTGAAAGAGAAGGGAAATGGAGTCGTTATTCAAATGAACTGGTAGATAGATTACGGTTGAGACCTGAGATAGTAGCAACCACTAATCGTGACAAACCCTATTGGAGGCTCTACTAGACTTTGCATAGTTTATCGTGGCCTAGTGGTATCGAGTCATGGATGGTCTTTTGTTTGTTATTGCTTCATTTTGAATTTCTTTGGGTTTGATATTATCTTGGGAATGGACTGACTTAGACATTATAAGGCGATTATGGATTATGAGAAGCCATTGGTGACAATCAGGGATATGGATGGGCGGAAGGTAGTGGTTGGTTTCCAACCAAAGGATGGGGTGATGGTTAGCTTTCTATATTCTCTTGAAAGTCCAAATGATAGATTTTCATCTATGGTGGTCGCTAGAGAGTATCTGCATGTCTTTTAGGAAGTGACCTAATTGCCGCTCCATAGAGAGATCAAGTTTTGTATAGACTTGGTAGAGGAAACCAGATCGATAGTTATGCCTTTGAGGCGTATAGCACCTAGAGATCAAAAGGAATAATAAGTGCAAGTGAATGACCTGTTAAGGAAGGAGTTCATTTGAAGAAACATATCTAAGTGGGCTGCACATTTAATAGTTGCAACCAAGGCGGATGGATCTTTGAGGTTTTGTGTGGATTATTGTGAGCTAAATAAAGTGACGAAGAAAAATAAGTATCCACTCCCACGCATAGATAACTTGTTTGATCAGCTGCATGGTGCAAATGTATTTTCTCAAATGGATTTGGCGATGAGATTTCACCATCTTAGAGTAGCAAAGGAGAGTGTACCTATAACTACATTTTGTACGCCGTTTGGTTTTTATGAGTGGTTGGTGATGCCATTCGGGTTGACCAACGCTCCTATTTACTTTGTGGATATCATGAATCTGGTTTTCAGGGACTAGTTGAATAAGTTTTACTTGTGTTCATGGATGATATTCTATTCTACTCCAAAACTGAAGGGGAGCACAAGACGCACTTAGGGATTTTTCTAGAGAATTGATGAAGCACAAGTCAGGAGTAAAGTTCTCTAAGTGTTACTTCTAGGGAGAAGAACTAGGATTCTTGGGTCACGTCATTTTGGGATAGGGTATAGCAATGGATCCTACGAAGGTGGTAGCGGTTCAAGGTTGGAGTCAACCCAAGAATGCTACAGATGTGAGGAGTTTCCTAGGATTAGCGGGATGCTATAGACACTTTATAAAGGGCTTCTCGATGGCAGCGGCATAATTGATTAATTTAACGAAGAAGAATCAACCTTTTGTTTGGGATGCAAACTGTGAGCATGCATTTGTAATTCTGAAGGAGATGTTGATGAGTGCACTAGTGTTGATTATTTCAAGTGGAAATGAAGAGTTGACAGAATACACAGATGCATGCGATATTAGAATGGGTGCGGTATTGATGCAGAAGGTTTGCTTATGAAAGTCAATAGCTAAAGCCGAACGAATGGAATTATCCCACTCATGATTTGGAATTGGCGGCGATTGATTTTTCTTTGAAAATATAGAGGATTATCTGCTAAGAGAAAAGTTTAATTTAAGCTATTTATGGACCAAAAATCCTTGAAGTAACTTTTCTCTCAGAAAGATCTCAAACTTCGTCAACAATGGTGGTTGGACTTCTTAACCTCTTATGATTTTAGTATTTCCTATAAACCAGGAAAAGGGAATGCAATAATTGATGCATTGAGTAGAAGACATGCAAATTTGGAAGCAATGCTCTTTGGAAGGAAGAAGACAAAGTACATTGTTAGATACGATTTCAGACCTCATTTCGAGCTGGAACCAGAGATTTTGCTAAGTTTTTCGATCAGGCCTACTCTAATTGAAAGAATTGGTGCTAGTTAGAAGCGAGATGTTAACTAGTGCAGATCATAGTGAGGATAGCAAAAGGAGTAGAATCTGATGACATGAAGAAATACGAACTCGACCGAGAAGGTTGGCTTCGTAACGATGGAAGACTATTTGTTCCCGATGATGATGGATTATGGGATGAAGTTTACAAGAGTGGCACCATTCCAGGTTTATCATCCATCCCGGGGTAACAAGATGTACCATGATACGAAGCGAACCTATTACTAGGAAGGTATGAAGATGGATGTAGGGACATTCATCTCGAAGTGTATGAACTGTCGGATGGTAAAGGCAGAGCAGAAGAAACCTAATACATTGATGCAATAGCTAGAAATTTTTGAATGGAAATGGGAACAAGTATCAATGGATTTTATAGATGGACCGTCGAGGACTCGAGTAGGGTACGATGGTATTTGGGTTGTTTTAGATCAGTTGACCAAGAGTGCAACATTTATACCCGTTTAGTCAAGTAGAATGGGTTCGATGCTGGAAGAATTGTATTTAAAGTGGATAGTACGATTTCATGGTGTGCCAAAGAGCATTATGAAAGACCGAGGCCTGTTGTTCACTAATGGGTTTTGGAAGAGCTTACAAGAGGCGTTAAGGACAGAGCTGCACCTTAGTATAGCTTATCATCAACAAACGGATGGGCAGAGAGAGTAAATTGAATATTGGAGGATCCCTTACGAGCACGCATTATAGTCTTAGGAAGATCATGGGATGACCATTCGTATTTGGTGGAGTTTGAATACAACAATAATTATCAGTTGAGTATTGGCACGGTACCATATAAGGCATTGTATGGCAGACCATGTGACACTCCTTCATACTGGTATGAAGCAGGCGAGAAGCTGATAATTGGACCTAATGTAATTGGAGAGACATCTGAGAACATTGAGATATATAGCAACGAATAAAAGTTGTCCAGGATTGATAGAAAAGCTACGCTGATAAGAGACGAAGAGATTTAGAGTTTTTTTCCAAAGATATGGTGCTTATGAATGTCTCTCCTCTGAAGAATGTAGTTGGGTTTGGTAGAAAAGGGAAGTTGGCACTTAGATTCGTAAGTCCTTTCTCGATAGTCGGGAGAATCAAAAAACTAGCATATAAGGTCGACTTACCTCTGAAGATGGCAGGCGTGCACAACGTTTTTCATATCTCTTATCTATGGAAGTTTGTGCATGACTTATGCATGGTGATTACACTGGATTAACTAAAAGATTCTGAGATAGAACCAAAAGTTTCTAGATCTCATAGCCGCTTCATATTGTTGGGTACGATACGAAACAGCTTAGGAGAAAGACGGTGAAACTAGTAAATGTACAATGGAGCGAAAGTGATGACGATTGTACACGGAAGACTGAGGAGATCGTGATGACTAAGTGTCTAGAGCTCTTTGAGTAGTAAGATCCATCATTTATCGTATCAACTTTCACCATTGTATATTATGTTTGATAAGTTAGTATTCCACATGTTAGGGTAGGCATATCTACGCTATTGGTTGCATAGCAGCATGTTTTATATGTTTTATGGTTGCTCGTGATAGGTAGACATGCATGATAACTAAGGTTTCGTATACTTTAACTTGTTTAGGGATTCAAGTGGCGAAATTTCTAAAGGGGAAGGGGAGGTAATATAACAACCCGTGTTTCATGTATTGGAGGATCGTAAAATATTTTTATTTTATTCACATAAGGTTGTATGATTCTATAATCTTGGGATATGACTAAGGACATTTTACACATTTATGATTTTTCATGAATTTCTATATGATCTTTTAACCCTGAAAATCTTATTTGGGCTATAACTTTTAATAGGTATAGAATTTGGGTCTCAAAAAAGTTCCACTGCTTCAAGACGATGGTTTTCCATTCCATAAAATAGTCATAATAGAGAAATGGACTTATAGTTAGTGTGTTATGCCTGTTTTAAGTTTTGAAAGCTGCAGGTCAGAATTAGCATGTAATTAATAAAGCCTATTTGTAGGTCCATTAGTATAATTAGAGAACCACTATAAATAGGGGTCGTAGGATTAAATTAAAACTTTCCATTTCATTCCAAATCAAGTCTTGACCCTCAATAGCCTTAAATCCATGCTACATCTCAAAATCAAACTAGAATGTGGATTAGAGATTAAATCTTCGATTAGAAGCTAGATAATCAAATTGGTTGATTAGAATTGCTTATCATTTTTATTTGGATTGGATCTATATTCAAATTAGTTGAATTTGGTAATTGGTGAGTGGTTATGCCTTCTCATTATACCATGCATGTTTATATAGTTCAGTCATAGTATTCAACATGTTTTAAATTCTCCATGTATCTTTATATTAATAGAGACTATAAAGAATGACATGAGAGAAATTAAGGTGATTTTTTCATAAATTAATTATTTTGTTTGCCTAATTCGGTTTAATTGAGGTTTAAAACTTATAAATATCAACTGATGACTTCCTCATCCTCTCGCCCTCACATCCCCTTTGCCCCTTCGCTATCATTCGTAGATACCTCCTTCGTCCCTCCTAAATACCTCCGTCAACCCCATTATCCTCCTGCCCCTTTTCCTACCACCCCTCGTCATATCATACTAATGCAACAAGTCCCACTCCCCCTAGCTTGGGTTGTGGCCCTCCTGGCCACTCTCGGTCAATCCTTAAAGGCTCGAACATATGCGCAGGTGGCAGCCACCCCTGCTCCGCCTAACTAGGAGCCTCTCCTCCTAACCTCCTAATTATACAACCGTAGGCGCTCTTTCCCGATCTTTGACTCATACTGCCAAACGTTCGATTTTTTAAAATCAAATAGAATATGTTTCCGAATGGCTGGCAAGGACCACGTGACGAAAAAATGTAGGGAGGCGAAGATTTGTTGCTTCTGTGGTTATTATGGACATTATTACTCCCGCTGTCCTTCCAGGCTTTCTGCATCGGGACGCGCCAAAAAAAAAACCTTTGGTTCCCACAAACATTCATTTCGCTCGCAGTGACACATCAAATCCGCCTTTTGTCGTTTCCTCTGCCAAAGCCACACGTGCCAAGCCGTCCATTCATTCCCGCTCAGGTCACACTACGAAAACAGCTGAACACCTCCCACCTAATCAAATTACTTCCTTCCCTTTCCCTCACACCAATATCCATTCTGTACCCTCTTCCCTCCCAGCTCCTTCATACCACTTCCCAATGGCAGATTTTTCCCTATACATCACCGCCACAATTATTGAAGGCGCCTGGACAGTAGAAGTTCTTAGTAAAGTTCTACAATCCTCCTTTGGGCATAGAGAATTGCCGACCTGGTTTCTTGATAACAACCATTTCCTTATTTCCTGTCCCTCTGAATCCATCAAAACAACGGCTCTTAAAAAAATCCTCACCAAATCAGAGGGCACCATTTACTTAGAAGCCTGGCCAAAATACGAAATACCGGCTCCCATTGACTTTGAACCTCCAAGATGGGCCACGGTCAAGGGAATCCCAGAGTTTCTTAGGCATAACCCTGAAGTTGTGCAAGCTGTTATCAACCTGGTGGGCAGATTCACGGAGTTTGACAGATGTGACTAGTCAGAGTTTGACCGTCGACTTTTGTATATTAAAATGCAGTTCCTAGTGGGGGTTCCTTCTTTATCATCTTACATGGTCCGCCTTAATGACGCTGACTATCTCTTTACTGTATCCAAATGGAAGCACATTCATCCGTGCAACAGGCTGGAGACATATCTTTTGGGTCTAGAATATGAAAGAGACATGAAATGCTTCAATGACCCCTAGGTATTCCATTGGATGAACTGGTCTCATAAGAACGTTTCGACGCGATGAATTATGAGCCTTCTTCGCCCACCTTTCCCCTCCCCATGCAGTCCAATATGAAGGACGAAGCCAACAGCATCCTCGGCCCCTTTGCTGAACCCGTCCCCCAACACTGGGACCCACTCCTAGATATGGACCTCTCGGTGCCCTTTCACCTTCAAGCTCCTACACTAGAACCTGCCTCTATAGATGAACATCGCCTGGCACCCCTCCACTTCCAAACCCCCTTCCCCGAACCCATCCCCTTGATTGATCATAATTTGGCCTCTTATCCATCTCCGTTACCAATGCATCTAAGGAGGAAAGATCTAACTCCGGCGCGGCTTAGAAAAAGTGCGCGGAACTCAAGATCCTTGCCTAATCATACAGGTTGTTTCTATAAAACTGTAGTTTTTTCTTCTGCTAATTCTAAATTAAACAGAAAGTTAGCACGTTGCATGGGGGTTACCATACAAGATGAGCATTACTCTGCCATGCAAACCCTAGAACAGGAGAGACTGTCCTTTTCCCAATGAAAATTGTATCATGGAATATTCGTGGGCTAGGGGACCCCTCTCAGAGACATTCAACCTATCTTTCATTGTCTCCCCTAAACATAGACATCCTTCTGCTCCAAGAATCTAAACTGTCCGATCGTACTCCTTCTCAAATTAGACAATTAGGTGGTTCTAATCTCACAGGCTGTGCGCACTCCAACTCTATTGGCTCCAGAGGGGTTTAATCACCATGTGGAATGAATCTGTATGGTCCCTTTGTCAAATCATATCCCATCCCCGTGTCCTCCATGTAGCACTTAAACATGTGCAATCCGACACTATTTACTTTTCTCAAACATATATGGCCCTCATACAGTGCAAGAAAGGTTGGAACTTTGGTCGGCTGCTTGGAATTTGCGTCATCTATATACGGTCCCTTGGTAATTGGTGGAGATTTTAATACAACCAGATATTCAGATGAAAGAAACTCGAGAAATATTTCACTTGACTCGGAAGATTTCAATGCATTCATCAACTCCTGTTCTCTTATCGAGCCTCCAATCAATAACCGTCATTTTACCTAGACCAATAAGCGTCAATTGCCTTCCCTCGCTAAGCTCGATCGCTTCCTCTTCAATCCCGCCTGGGAGGATATCCATCCTCTCTCCAATTGTCTTGGCCTTGCCACCATTCTATCTGACCACTGTCCCCTCTATCTCGACTCAGGCACCCTTCCCACCTCCAAGCGCCCATTCAGATTTGAACAGCTCTGGCTGCTAGAACCATCATTCGAAGATTTTATCAAATTAGCATGGGACCAGCCCATCAGGTCCTCCTCTGCCACTGCACGTGTAGTAGGTAAACTCAGATCCTTAAGAAAACTCCTCAAGCCTTGGGCCAAATCTATCTGGGGCTCTCTCCATAGACGCATTGCCGCCATTCAAAATGAAATCCTAGCCCTAAACATCCAGGAAGAATCTCTCCCCCTAGACAATAGTGACTCCCTCAACCTTTCGAACTAGAGGCTGAGATTGAAAGACTTATGAAGCAAGAAGTGATTGGATGGAAACAACGGTCAAAAGCCAAGTGGCTGAAAGATGGTGAAAAAAACACATCCAATTTTCACAAATTAGCCAATGGCTGCCGCAGGTCCCTTTTCATCCTGGAAATTGTGCATAACAACAATCCAATATCCGACCCCATCGAAATTTCGAACCTCTTTACTGACTATTACCGCTCCATCTTCGGCAAACCCTCTCCTTCCCTCCCCCTCATAGATTGGAACCTACTCTATCCCAATCCTTCCCCCATCCCAGTAGACTCCCCCTTCATAGAATTAGAGATCCTGGCCGCACTCAAAGACATGGACGACAACAAATCTCCGGGGCCAGATGGTTTTGGCTCATTTTTCTTCAAGCACTTCTGGGGGGTTGTCAGGGGAGATATCCTAGACATGTTTGCCGAATTCTGTTCCAACCCAATGGCCATAGCTCGCCTAAACTACGCCAATATTGTCCTCCTGCCTAAATCCGTTGGAGCCAATTCCCTATCAGCATTCCGACCCATTAGCCTTCTGAACACCACTTTTAAACTGATTACCAAAGTCCTTGCCAATCGCCTCCAAAACCATATGGAATCGCTAGTTGGAGCAGAACAGTCAGCCTTCATCCAGGGTAGGAACATCCTGGACTGCGTTACGGCAATGCAAGAAGTAATCTCCTTCTGTCATTCAAACAACATCCCAGGGGTCCTTCTAAAACTAGATTTTTCCAAGGCCTTTGATTCAGTTAATTGGAATTTTATTATTGAGCTCCTAATGCACAAAGGATTTCCACCTACATGGTGCAACTGGATCAAATGCATCCTAAATTCGAGCCTTTCTTCGATCCAAATCGGTGGCTCATCTGGAGGGCTCATCAAATCAGCTCGGGGTCTCAGGCAGGGAGATCCTCTCTCTCCGCTTATCTTCGTCCTAGTGGCGGATGCCTTTAACCGCATGATCAAACTGGCGATAGCTGACAACTACTTAGCTGGTATTTGTCCCCCCAACCTAACCCTAACTCTTACCCTAACCTAATGATTTCCAACCTACAGTTCGCGGATGACACCATCCTCTTTGTCTCCTCTTCTCCTGAACACATCCATAGCCCAAAAGTCCTCCTTTACACTTTCGAGCTCATCTCAGGCCTATCAACTAATTTTAATAAGAGTTCTGTCATCATGCTTGGAAACGTTGAGCATCTCGGTCCCTCCATCTCTCCTCCCTCAACCGCTGCATTGACACTTTTCCAATATCCTATCTAGGCATCCCCCTGCGCCCCACCAAGCTTCATCGATCTGACTGGATCCCCCTTATATCCAAAATTGAATCAAGACTTGCAGGTTGGAAAGCATACACTCTATCGACTTCGGGAAGGCTGGCCATGGTTAAAGCTGTACTCTCGGCGCTCCCTCTCTACTATCTCTCGTTCCACAAAATTCCCAACTGGGTATCCAAAAAATTTGATGCTATTAGACGCTACTTCCTCTGGAATGGGGGGAAAGCCAAATGCCTTGTTAATTGGAAAATTACATGCATGAACGAGGACCACAGCGGACTAGGTATCACCAATCTGATTACTTTCAACCAGGAGCTTCTAGCAAAATGGCTCTGGCGTCTCCTCTCACCGTGTCAGTTCATCTGGAAAGACTGGATCCTGGCATCCCACTACAACGCCGACCCATTTTGTGCTCTCCATTTCGCTCCACACTTCAAGCCCTCCCCTTTTTGGTCTGGTGTTCTAGCATCAGTGGACCGCATTAAACCCCTACTTCAGGTGAGCCTAGGTAATGGCTCTAACTGCCTTTTCTGGTATGACTCCTGGCACTGCCTCTCCCCACTAAATCGTTCCTTCCCATCCCTCTTTTCCTACACCAACCTCCCCCTCTTCACAGTGGCTGAAGCCGTCAACCTTGGCCTACCTAGCTTATGTCCCCTAATCCTCTTCGCCGATGACACCCTCTCAGAACTCCTTTCTGCCCTCAGCCTGCTGCAATCAGTAACCCTTAACCCTTCATCGGTGGATCACCATACATGGGCTCTATCTCCCTCAAAAGGCTTCTCTGTACTAGAAGCCTACATTATAAGTCACACCTTTAGAGAAGCAAATTGCTAGAGTCAGCACCAAGTCATAGGGATAAGCCTATGATGAATTATAATGGTTGGTCAAAATTGGACGAAACTTGGCAGATAGGATCTGGAGTATGGTATGAGGCTATAAGATAATTCACACCTTGATTGGATGTGATGAGTCAGCCCCAAGTCATAGGGATGAGTTGGCAATGAGTTATCATGGTTGGTCAGAATTGGATGAAACTTTGGGTAGAGGCTCAGAAGCATAATAGGAGCTCACATGACAAGCCTTGCTTCAAGATGGGTTAAGGCTATAATTCGATGATGAGTCATCAAGTTAGGCTAGCGATGAGTTGGCAATGAGTTATCATCATTGGTCGGAATTGGAGAAACTTGGATGAATAGCTCAAGAACATTGTAGGAACTCAAATGATAAGTCTCACCTCAAGATGGGTTAAGGCTATAACTCAATGATGAGTCATCAAGTTAGGTTGGCGATGAGTTGGCGATGAGTTATCATGGTGGAGGCTCGGGATCATAGTAAGAACTCACACGTTAATTCTCACCTCAAGACGGGTTAAGGTTATAACTTGACGACGAGTCATTAAGTTAGGTTGGCGATTGGATATACCGATTGGTCGAAATTGGACGAAACTTGAAGGAGTGGTTCGGGAGCATAAAGGATCCTGCATGATAACTCTCACCTCAAGAGGACAATTTGGGGCCGAGTTATGGTGCTAAATCCCATGGGTTGGTCGACTTAAAGAATGGGTAGAGCTTGGCTAGTAAATGTTTTCCATGGCAAGAATGTAAGAAATTAGCTAGGTCTATGAATCGGTGCCGAGTTAAGGGTGATGAGTCGACGCCAAGTTACCATAGTAGAGCTGATGATTATGGAACTTCTAGGGACTGGAATAAAGGTTTTGTAGATCATGCTAAAGGTGGTGGCTCGTTTGCATCAAGGATGGATGGCGATGTAATAGCACGATGAAAAGCTAGTGTCTTTGGATGTTGTCTCGTATTGGGAGTAGGTTTCGGAGATGGCGGCACAGTAATAGGGAGAGCCATAGGATCGGGTAATGTGAAAGGGTTCCTTATAAATAATGGAAACTGGATTGAGAAAAATTCAAAATCTGAATGGAGTAAGGTGAGGCTCGAATGGATGTATATGCTAAGGAATCATGGATGCTTGAAGTGTTTTCTTCTGTACTCAAAGCATGGGTATTGTTAGTGGGGACACCCATGGAGTAGTAGAGAGGATCTGAATATCCTAGACTAGTGGCTTTGGGTCTAGTGTCTAGCTTTGAGCTACAAGATACATATCTATTTCGGATTACGTGATATGAGAGTACATAGATAACCGAGATTTTCATTAGTCCCTAGAAGTAAGGAGGCCATACGAGTTATCATATATTCAGAGCACGCAGATGAGTGATAGTGAATCTTGTTTGATGGATGTTATGGTTGCTTTGGTTGTTTTCCTTTAGTGGGCTATCACTCGGGGATATTTTGGGGGTAGGTATTGGAGATAGGGATATTTCGACATCCATTATGGTATTTTGTATTATACCCTAATGATATTGTGGAGTAGCATATTATACTGTTATGTGCTTAATTCTTTGGTTGCATGGATAAGTCAGGTATGGTTCATGTACTCTTGTTTCTTACCATACTTATATGTATAGTATTTTGAGATTCATTTACTGCTCACGATCTGACTCGAGGTTTTATGCCTCGCTTCTTCTTATCTTGAGTACTCTTAAATGGGTAGAGTAGAGTCGATAACAAGTTTAGGTGACACAGTAGCTTTAAGGAGGACGAGCTGTATAGAGCTATCTTGTATTATATACATATATGGATTTCTATGCTTATTCCATTGTGCAACACTGATGAGCCTTATTAGTGACTGCCTATTACTTGTATTAGAGACAGTTGTGTTTGTTTCCATTGTATAAACTGTATGACATTTGATGTATAACTCAGCGAATATTATGCTTTGATGATTAGTTCACTTTGTTATCACTATCTCTTCTATTTTATATGTAATAATATATTTTGTCCATGCACTATTAGATACATGACAGTTTATGTTCTATATTTGTTTATTTCAACCTTAATGATCGTTCTATATCGGCCAAGCACGGCTAAAGCGCACTATTTATTATATTTGATTAATTTTAAATGCTTAGATAACTCATTTTTATTATTTAATAGTGATAGTAAACTCTTTTTAAATATTTTTTAATAAAAATAATTGGTTCAATGAAAAACTAAAAATGTGACCGAAATTGCTCTTTGGATTTTCAGCTTTTTGTCGAACGAAAAGTAGTCGAATTTTGTTGCACTCTTGTTACAACTTTGTAACAACATTTTACCACGTAGTTAGAAATAACATAATAAATATTTATTAAAATATGTTAAGATGGATTAGTTAATAATTTAAATAAAAAGATACATTAAGTGTAAAAGCGGATAATAAAGTGCAATAACTTTTCAACATCATCATTCATGCACATAGGTTTGTTTTTTGGGTCTTGGGAGGGGTCATTTCAAATTTTACCTAAGAGGAAAAAGGGCCTTTTTATGGGTTCAGGTGATAGGATCTAGGTGTTGGAGGTGGGGTTGTGTTCATTGGATCGATGGGTGGTTAGTTGGTATAAAATTAACAGCTTAAACTTGCTTTTCAAACTTGTGGGGGTGAGAATTCTTAACTTTTCCTATATATTTTTAACTTTTAAAATGATGTGATAATGGTTATGTTAATAGTTATTTTGTGATATTCATGTTATATTTTTTATATGTTTATATCTTATTGATGTTGGTATATGCTTTGGAAAGAAAAGTAGTTGTTTAGTTGTGCTTTGTAAAGCCTTGTTTTGTGAATATTTTGACTTGAATGCATATGTTGAAACCCCTGATAAATAATAAATCGTTTTATAAAAGGTGTTTAAAGATAAATTAATTTATAAGGAGATTACAATAATAAAGTGATTTACAAAAGGAGTTTCATAATAGAAAAGAGATTTTGGAAAAGAAGGTTAGATATTTAAATAAGAGTTTATAGGATTTGTAAAATCCCCAATCCTCTATTTGTGAGATCCAGAATCGGTTTTAGGTGAGGGATAGAGCAAGTCAAGAATGTCGAAAATGTGACCAATGTAGGAGATTTCATTTCCTTAACTAATCCAGTATATGAAATTGATAAATAATCCTTTTTAATTATGGTGGTATGTAAGCATTCTTTATATACTCAACACCAAAGGTAAAGTGGTTTGGGTATATAGTAATAATGTTTTAAATGACATATTTTTTTGACCTTTTTAATATGATATTTGGGAAATTAGAAATCTTCCTTAAAGATTTTTGAGCATATTATACCGATTGATAAATATGTGGAAATGTTTTCTATGTATTGAAAGTGAAGTGGTTTGTGAATATATTTAAACCTTGGAATAAGTATATGAATATTTTTTCAAGTTTTGAAAAGAGATTTAATTAACGAGGGGTTGATTAAAATAGGCTTGGTTTCTTATGAAATTAAATCTCTGATTTGATTATATTGTTTATTTGATAGTTAAATAACCGACTATCAAATCTTGGTCAAATATAACTCTAGAAATATCTAGTAAAAACATATGAATTATGTAGTATAATTATCTTTGGTGATGCTATATTGTACGTATAAACTTGTTGTGTTCTTCTAGGAAAAATGATAAGGAAATCTGTCTGCTTAAATGGTTAGGAGGTGATCTTCGCTCTTATGTATCGTACGTTTATTTCCAAAAGAACCGGAGTTGAGTTTACTGGAAAATATTGATTGGTTTTGTAGCGATCGATCCATAACCACTCTAAAATTATATACAAGTTCGATGCTTTGGAAGAGGTTCAGATCGGTTCGAGATGATGGAATCGAGGATGGGGTTCTTTAAAGTGCAAGGGCTACTTGCTTTTAATCCCAAGGGTGACTCCAAAATGGATGTAATTGAAATAATGCCTTCGGTTTGTTCATATCCTGAACAACTTTTATGGATGAATATAGGCATTTTATTTTTGCTTGGAAAGAAGTGTTAGCATTCCAAGTGGGATTTCTAAGTGATGAAAAAGGTAATTATGACCTCACAAGCCCCACACCCCTGAATAAAAAAATCAGGGGATGCCTATAGAGCTATGTGGTTAGCTACAATTAAGAGCATCATTTCTTGATTTAGAATCGAGATTTATGGATTTGGTATGTGATGTGCATGTAAATATGCATATTTTTACCACCATATTTAATCTATTTAAATTGGATAAATGATCATATTGGGTATTTTAACTTGTTTTAACCAAAATTCAAATTATTTGAAACTGTCACATTTTCATCGTCATCCAAGGGCAAAATGGTCGTTTTTGTGCATATATTAAATTGAGAAAATTTAATGGGAAATTTCTATATTATTTTGTAGGAATTTAAACTCAATTACAAGTTGTTTCATGAAGGAATATGCATGTACAAAGAAGATACACAAGAATGATGATGGAAATAATTCAAAGTGAAGAACATGGAGGACCTCACCTACCCACTACCTTAATGTACAAATTAAAGGCTAATGCATATGCTAAAAGACATTTAAAGCTTCATGTACATTTAAGTGGGGGATTATTGAAGCTAATGATAACTTGGACACCACACTTCCTCCAAGGGCATTTTGGGTACTCCCCAAAAATATGCATTAGGGTTTCTAACTTGTATAAATACCTCTTATGTTTCATGTAGCCCTCCTACTCTCTTCTCTTAGTCTCTCTTCCTCTTCATTAGTTTAGGCTCAAAATAAAAGAAAGCTCTCTTTCTCTTTTCATGGCTACTTGGTCATTTTTATTTTATGTAATTTTATTTTCATTTTATGCAATGTTAATTATTGTTTCTTTTTAATTACATGTTCATTTCCTTTTATGCAAGTAGTGTAGATCTCTCTTGTTTCATGCAAGTAGATTAGTTTTGTTTCTTTGCTTTGCTCTCTTTTTCTTTTTCTTTTCCTTTAATGTTGCAAGCTATATTTGTTGTTTGATAACAAATATGAGAGGCTAATCCCTTCAATTTAGGGGTAATGAAGCCTCTAATCATGTAGCTTCAACATTTTGATAATTATAGCTCTCTTTACGTGCTTAATGACAATACTTGAAGTGGTTTTATTTGTTGTTTTTGCTTTGAATTTGATAGCCTATATTGTTGACACCAAATAGGCTATGCTTAAACAATCACTAACACAAATGTCTCATCATCAAAATATGATTATGGCATAAGAAAGTGATTCGAAATTAAAATTTGACGGTCTATATTTCTAATTAATAGTTAATAGGCCATACTTAAAATAGATTTTATTTTCAACTTTGTTGTCATTTTCATGAAATTTACTAAGTGGTTTAAAAGTTGTGTTATAGTTTGATGGCTTATGTTGAGCTAATTAATAGCACAAATGAGCCATACTTATGATAAACACATTATTTAAACTCACTTATGACCAAAAAAAGAGATCATAATTTCATTAATCGTTGAATTATGTGATCTAGAGAGTGGATTTATCTCTAAATTGTCATTGAACTCTCATATTTTTATATATTTTTCTTTTGCTAGTTTTTGTTAGTTTCTTACATTTCTAGTTAATCACACTCTTCAACTTTGGTTTAATTTGATTGAATAGAATTTTAAAATCATCAATTCCCTGCGGATCGACCCGTATTCGCCGCGTGCTACATTCGTACACCGTGCGCTTGTGGTTATTTTTAATTTAAATTCGTTCGACGGTTTTCTAAACCGATAGAATTTCCGTCGTCTGAACAAGTTTTTGGCGCCGTTGCCGGGGAATTTTCTTTGATTTTAATTTTCTATTCTTCGAATTATTTTTGTTTGATTTTTGTGTGATTTTATTTTGTGTGTTTTTGCAATTTAAAAAAAAATGTGTGTGTTTGTTGTGAAAACTTTGTTTTCATTTGTTGTGTGCTTGTTTTTCTTGTTTACTTTTGCATTTGCATTGCATTTCTATTAAAAAAAAATCAACATACACAATTTAGAAAAAAAAACAATTTTATTCATTTCCTTTTCTTTACAATTTTGCATTTACAATCTTACAATCTCGTTGTCTTTTTAATATTTGCATTTGCAAAATCTCCCCCACTGTCTTGCCAACCACAAACTTTCCACTGTCACATTTATTTCTCTACAAACAACTTCCTCCCTGTTTCATACCACATCTCACAACCACATTTCACTCCCCAGCCAACCCTTCCTTCCATTGCTACATTGCACAGAACATCAGACCATTCACAACCCCTACATGCCACATACCACTTCACTTACAACACCCTGAACCACCATTTTTCAACTGCTTCACCAGAGCTACCATCCACAGCCCATTGCTGCCGCACAAAAATCACTATACCATACTTCCAGCCTGCAACTCGATCAGCCTTCCAGTCCTGAAACACAAACTCTATTGTTCAACTGCCTACAAATTGTCATCATCCTTCAGCCACCAAGCCTACCTCATCACCCATCAAACTCCAACATTCTTCCCCAAGCCTGACAACCAGCCTTCGACCATCTCCTCATCTCAGCAACCTAACTTCTCTGCCACATTTCTGCCCTTTCTCCAACATCTTCATACATACAAAACCATAAACTGTCTACAACCTTCCTCACAACATTTCCAAACAACTTGCACTTCATACCATTCTCAGACTTGCATTTCAACCTTGCATTCATTTCAAACTTCACCCAAACAATTTACATCTCGACCAACACTTCCAGTTGCCTGCCACCATCTATACTTCAACCATAAGCCTTCACCTTCCAATCTGCTACTTCATCATCATCTGTTACTTGCTTAACCAACATCTTCCACTACCACCATACATACATCTTCCATACTTCTTCAAAACAAGCCTACCTGACCACTTTACTGTCACTCCACAAATCCACTCTCACTGTTACATACAACTCCTCTGCCATATTTTCACACCACTTGACCACAGCCTTCCCTCCCCTTCTACATCACATATCACAACTGCTTGCTATCTTTCATCATTCATCTCTGCCAAAACTTCACAGCGGCCCTCCTCAACCTTTCAACAGTCAATAGTTAACTGCTTCGACTTCACTTCCTTCACTCCTCAAGCCACTGTCATTTCAACAATCCACAACCATATTCCCCTCTGACCATTTGCAGCAACTCTACAAGAACCATCTCTGAGTTGCACACATCACAAACCACCAGTTCATACTGCTTCCAAAAACATATCACTCTGCACTTACAGTTTCTCCATCAAACAATTCCCATTATTGCTCCCCCTACCCCTTCACAACACTAACTCAACTGCTACTAACCATCAGTGCAGTAGCCTTAACATCCATACCAGTCACAACTATAGACCATCAGCCTCCAAAACCCCACCCTGCTTCTTTCATTTCTTCCAACAGTGCAGTCATCATCACATCGCAACCGAGCATATTCATCTTCCTTTGTCAACTTTAGTATTCACTGTCTAAACATCTCATCCCCATCTTCATTGAATCACCTTACTGGTCTCATTGCACAACACTGCATATCAGTGCACTTCCCACTAGCTTCTGTCGAACCAGCCAACATCATACAATAACTAGCTACATCTCCTCTTTCAAACACCTATTTCCTTACAAACTGATTGTTTCCCTGCATCTTCACTGTCTCATACTCACCAACTCCATCCCCTCCTTTCTTACTACTTCACTGCATAACACTTCTGCACAAGCAAAGCATCTGCCTTCACCAATATCATTCACCTTCCATTCACAAACTTTGACCAATATTTTCGAAAAAAAGAAAAAGAAGAAAAAGTTGTTCCTTGCAAACCACCAAGTTGCCCATTTCCACCTCCAACACGAATCGCCTCTCACTTCCTCCTCAACCCCCAATCGCAAGCACCACTGACCAGAGTAGCAGCTCGAAATCAGTATCGACAATGACCGCATACCCTCTTACCGTGCTCTCCAATCGAACTCCAGTCGCCTTCGACCGCTCCAGAATCCAAACCTGTAGCCCTCACTCGATCACGAATTCGAAATTTGCCTGATTGGAATTGGAAGTCTGATTTGGCATAAATCGTTTTAATTTGGATTTGAGAAGAGTTTTGTTGATTTCTTCCATTTTTATTTATTTTAGCAGTTCGGTTTTGTTTATTTCACATAAGAAAAAAAGAAGCGCAAAACAAAATATTTTAGCATCTGGTTTACGTTTGGTTGGGGAGTTGGCTTGTTTGATAGTGGGCCTGTAGTGGGCTTTAGCGGGTCCGATAGTTAGGTTTTGTTTTAAAAAAAAAGGAGAAAGGAATTGTTTTGATTCTTAATTTTAGTTTGCTTTGTATTTAAAAAAAAATTATTCAAAAAAAATAATTGTATATATATCTTATTTTTAGTTTGCCCAAGCAGATACGAAGAGTTGCTTGCGTTGCTGAGCGTGCCAAAAAAAACTGCTTGCTTATTTATAATTTTCTTTTTATTTGTCTTGCATTGTATATATCTATTATTTTTGTTGGTCTAGCATTGTTGTTTACTTGCATTTAAAAAAAAATTCAAACAAAAAAAAACCAAAAAAATTCATTCGTAGTTGCATTGTTAATACACGTTTAATTTCTGCTTTGCATTTCATCTTAGATTTTGTAATAATAATGGTTAGATAACTCTTAATTGTACATTGACAAGTTGTCTTCTTTGAACAATTTAATTTCTTGGTGTCTAGGCTACGGCAGAGCAATAATCAGTTATAAATATTACGGTGATTCGTAAATATTATACTGAATTGTTCCTCTGAAGGTACTTAAACCTTCGGCTGCATTGCTACGGTGATTCGTGGAGCACCGATAACCCCAGCTCGTTACCTGGCTGAGAACTATCTTGTTGAATTAAGACAAAGTGTGATTATACAATTTTGGGTTAACTTAGGATAAATAATTTGAAATTAACCTTGCATTCATTTAGTTGCATTAGTTCATGCATATTTATAAAAAAACAAAAAAAAATTCCTTTTATTTTTCTTTAATTTTTTTAAAATCCTTTTCCTTTGAAATTTCAAAATTCTAAAAAAAAATTAGAAAAACAAAAATCCAAAAAAATATATAAAACCTTTTTTTTAAAAAAAAGCCAAAAAAAAATTTTGAAAATCCAAAAACAAAAATCAATTTTTCATTTTGAAAAATAAATTCTATTTGTAAATATTTTTCTTTATTAAAAAAAACAAAAAAAGAACATTCTTGAAAATGTCCAAGTTTCCCCACTTATGTGAATTTTACAATAGTTGTGAAAATCAATATAATCCATATAATTTCACTCAAAATTCTTATGGATATTTTAGCGACAACTATTTTGTAAATAATTTAAAATTTGAACAATAAAGTTTTCAAAACGACGAGCAACTCTCAAATCTTGAAAATAGCATTTTATCTTTACTTGAACTCTCTACACAACAAAATCAAAGTATAATCGATTTGTGTAACTCATATTTGTGCAATAGTTCAAGTCAAAATAATTAAAATTTGAATTCGCTTCAAAACTCAAATGATTTCGAGTATAACCCATGCCAATTCAATTTCGAGCTTCAAAATGAATTTCAAAATCAAGATGAAAATGTGAACCAATTTTTAAATAATTTTGGCAATGGAAATAGTTTCAATAAAGATACGATTGAAAACTTTGGTTATCAACCAATTCAAAATGAATATTTTCATATTAATAATCATGAATTTGATTTTGTTGACCAAATGAAAAAAGATAACGGGGATTTATTACTTGAAAAACACAAAACTTTTCGTGAAAATCATAATCAAATCTCAACTTGCGAAGAATCAAATAATAATCTACCGTTTATCGAAATTGACAATTCTTGTTCTCAACGAGTCCAAATCGAAAATTCTCAACGAGATATGTGGTTAGCTACAATTAATAGCATCATTTCTTGATTTAGAATCGAGATTTATGGATTTGGTATGCGCACGAGGTGATCGGGGGGCAGGGTTTGCAGCCTCGGCCCCCGAGGGATGATATTATCGGGTATGCCATTTTAAAGGGGCAAGCGGCTCTATGTTTACGAGGGGTTTAGGTATGGCCCTCGATACATTTTTCTAGAGATGTACAGTGGTAGGTGATACTCGGATGCCTTATCATTTTGGAATCCAATCTCCAATATATGCCTTATGGTTTTAATTGTAGAACTAGTACCATTGAATGTAAATAAGGGTAACCATTCCATGTATGTTATATATTTATTTTAGGCCCTAGACATTATTATAATATCATTGGATTTTATTGTAACAATCCATATTTTTAAGGTGTTGAGAATATTTAAATTTTGAATATTTAAATATTTAATTGGTTTATTTCATCGATGAGCTGGAAAACTTGCTTTCGCAGATGGACTTTTTAAGACTCGGGATTATTTCCATTGATTTCGGATGGTCTGAGCGAGCCAAAGTGAGTATAAGCAATGTTATTTTTCAATGTTTAGTTTAGAGTTAGAAGGACGAGTTCGGTTTGTAAATCGAACGACTCGAAAAATTTAACTTTTGTTTATTTTGGGATTAGGTCTCAGAAATAGTTCCATTGAGTTCGGAATAAGGGTATTTAGCTAAGAATATCAGTGAGCATGCCTCCATTGGAGTTAGAAATATTTTGGGGTGAATAGTGTCATGAATGTTTTCTATATAAGGACCCTCACTCTCTCAGTTTTTCCCCAATCGCAAAAAACTCTAGCCGCTTGAAAATCAAACCCCTTCATCCAACGGCCACCACTCATCGGAGCCACCGGAGGTGTTTTTAGGCTGGAGGTCCAACTTGAAAATTATTCGCATGGGTGAGTGGAGTGAGATGGTTGGTTGGATGGAGGGTGGTGTGGTGGCCGAAATCTTGAGATGAACGACATTTGAATTTTAGGTTAGATCTCGATGATGGAGGCGAGTGGTGGTCCATGCGATAGCATTTCGACAATGATTGAATTCGAAAATAGCAGCCAGGGTTTGTTCGTGGCATGGACTAGGGTTAAGTGGGCTTATATGTAACATCCCCTATCCAAAGGCCCAAAGCTAGACGCTACAGATGTGCAGTCATCCATAGTATGAACTTCCGTGACCAAATACAGTAAGGTTAATGGTATCCATAATATCAGAAGCACATGAACATAAAATAAAATCACAAATTTCAAAAACTGCTTTTCTCATTATGTTTCGTAAAACATGTTTCATATCCATTTACATAATCCAATAATCATTTCCCAGGTGAAGATCAAATATAATTCTTACAAAATACGCCAGAAACAACATATGATGATGCCCCCTTTGATGACCAGAGTATTACATAGACATAACTGTCTTAAATACAATGCAGGGGACTTAAACAAGATAAAACAGCAACTCCTAAATAGCTATATGTCAGCCGCCTGCTCGTCTCCGGAAGCTTTATTCGTCAACCTACTAATAATCCGTAAACCTCAACCATTAGCCTACTCAAATCAATTTTGAGCACCCGACAATTTAAGGGGAAGAACATAAACTTCGAGTCAGCCATAAAGCCTGGTGTAAATAATACTATACATCTTGGTTATTTAATATTATGTTAGACCATGTCGCTTAGCAAAAAGGGTTTCCCCTCACTAATATTCTTTTAAAACATATCTTTTACAAATCATAATCCTGCAACCAAAATTGGTTAAAACTGTAAAGCATTATCATGTAAACATACATATCAGGTAATAAATGAACTATCTCTCTGAACACTATAGTTTTGTTTGTATAACTACTGACCTTTGGCTGACTCGGGCGTATTAGACAATATCAATAAAATAACCTAACACATGTTAGATACTCCTCTTCTGGACAGCTTGTCTGTAACGACCCAGATTTTCCAACGATTAATTTGGAATATTGAAATGATTTTAAACATTGGATTTGGAATTTATAATTTAGTTAGTAAGATTTAAAACTGGAACTTAAAACGATTCCGCAAAATTTTTGAAAATCGTCAATTTAATTGAACGTTTGTATAGCAATCCGGGGCACAGTCTCGGAATTCGACGAAACTAGATCCATTTGATCCGTAATAGTGTATTATTATTAGATTTCAAATTTCGTAGCGTTTGAGGTTATTGTTTGGCCATATGGTATATAAACGCGTTGAGTTTAATATCGAAAATTTAGTATAATAATTGGATCCAAAAAGCTATCTTCTCCATACGATCGAATAAGGCCTCAAAATCTGTGACGACTCGAAATTTCTGGATATTTGAAATTGAAATATGTAATTGATATTAAATATTTGAAATTTAGTTTAACTTGAATTTCAAATATCACTGTTTATTTGGCAATTAAATTATTGTATTTAACAATTGAAAATTGGTTAAAATAGTGGATCTTGGTTTTAAGCTGGTTGAAATATTTCAAGGCATGGAAAATTTATATTTATAATACTGGAGATAATAGAACCTTTAAAATTGAATTTTAAATTGTTTTGTTCGGTTTGAAAATATATTGTTTAAATTGGTATTTAAAAATAGCCTTCCGAGGCACAGTATCGGAATTCGACGAAACCAGTTCCATTGGATCCGCAATAGTGTATTATTATCGGATTTCAATTTTCGTAGCATTCAGAGTCGTCATGTGATTGAACGATAGGTAAACACGTTGAAATATACATCAAAAATTCAATAAAAATCATCTAATGTTTATACAAGGTCTGAAATCGTGAACCAAGACAAGGTTGAAGTGGATCGCAAATAAGAAACAAAGGTGAGCTCTTCTCACTCATTGGATTGCCTAGCTAATTTAGTCGAATAAATTTAAATAATTGGATGTGCTTGGATGAATTTAGTAATTTATCTATTGGATGATATTATATATATAGTTGTGTGTGTATATATATATATATATATATATGTATATATATATATATATATATTGGAGTGATTGATTTCCCACATTATATAGCGGATGAGACCCTATGCGCCCCGCATAATAGCGGATGACCCCTTTATACCGCGATATCCCCCTCAAAGTGGGATTGGTATTTTATATTGTGCTAACATCTGTGGATGCAGGGAAGCAGGTTGGGGGGATCCAACTGGATTCCTCAAAACGTTGAATTTATTTTATATTCAGCGATGTTATTTATGTGATAATCTGTGATGATTATATTGATTATATTGGTAATTGAAGTTATTGAGTGCTATGGTTTGGCTGAATATATTTGGATATTTAAAGATATGAAAATATAAAAGATTTGATTTTGAAAAGAGATATAAAAGAGAAATATTAAGTAAAATAATTTTAGATAAATTAAAGAATGAATTTCGAAAGAATAAAGGTTTGATTTTTAATTCTATTAAATAAATGCTGGGTATGGAAAAGAAAAAATATAGAGATTTTAAATAAATGATTTTTTTAAATTAAGTGATACTATTTAAAGGAATGAAGAATTTATTTTAAATTCATGGTTTAAATGGTTTAGGAAAAATAAAAGAATTTTTTTGAAATAAATATGAAATTGGTAGTTTCAATTTAAATAAGATTTTAAATCTTAATAAAGAAGTTAAATCTGAAATTAATGGATTTTGAAATAAAATTTAGTAAGTAAAGGAATTTATTTTTAAAATGGAGTAAATTTTGGAAGTCGATTTGGAAATTTATTTATTGTTTGAAACTGTGTTTTAAAAGAAAGATGAGACTATGGAATTTATAAACGGGGTTTGTAAAATGAAATAAGATGTTAGTGGATATTTGGAAGTATAAATTCACGGTGGGAATTTATAAAGGAATGGGTAATTTTAAAAATAAATAAATAGTGGTTTAGTTTTAAAGGTGTGAAAGAAAAGTGTATTTCTTTGAAAAGCCAAGTATGTTTTCAAAGCAAATTTTTTAAGTATAAGTTAAAACTTTTAAAGTTTTTTTAAAAGAATGTTTTCGAGAAATTATTATTTAAGTTGTTTAAAATTTTAAAGGTAAATATTTAATTAAATTAGTTATAGTAGTAATTATTTTGGAAGATTAATGGGTAAAAATATATAATAAGATAATTATTAATATTTATATTTTATAAAGTAGTTTTATTTTTATTTTTATTTTAAAATTTGTTTTGGCTTATGTTTTACTTGAAAATTTTTAGGAAATTTCATAGTTAGTATTTTAAATAAAGTGTTTTAAATTGTTTTTATTTTAAGTGTTTTAAAGTACATATTTTGGATAAAGTAATTTAAATTATTTTAAAAATCTAAAGTATTTAGGCTTGGAGTTTTCTGTGGGAATAAACAATATTTGAAATTTATTCCGCGAGAGAAAAGTGATTTGAAAACTGTTTTCAAAAGGGTTGAAGTGTAGAATATTATCTTGCGAAGATATTTTGACATAAATAATTTAGAAAATTATTTAAATCTGATGATTGGTTATGAATGTTGTTTGATATTTAAATAACCGACTATCAATATTTGCCAATGCTCTGATCGTTTCGAAGAGACAGGGATCGGGATTAATTTCTTGAAAATCACTTCGATCCATTTTGAATGTTTTTGTGAGGAAGACAAGAGCTTGGAGTCGAAGATGCAGCAGTAAAGTGCAAGGGGTAATCGCTACTATTCCTGAGGGTGATTCCAAAATGGATGTAGTAGGAGTAGTGTCTTCGGTTCCGTTCGAACCCGGAACAGACTTGTATGGACGAATGATATCAAAACATTTTTGGAGGACGATGAGCATTCTAAGTGAATGTGTGCTAAAAAGGTAATGCATAGCCTCGAGCCTCATCAACAGGTGATGGCTAAAACAGGGGAGGTGCACACAATGCTAAGTGGCCAACAACTAATTAGGGTAAGGTCATCCCTATCTAGAGGTCCCTTTTTTCGGCTGTGTGCTCGGTTGTTTATCCCAATCGTAGGATGATCTTATTCGGACTATCCAGTAAGGGATAGCTCCGGTCTTGTGATGCAGGGGATCAGGGTGGATCCTCGGTACGGTGATCTAGACCACGTACTGTGACGGGCGGCACCCCAGTAGACCTGCCATTGATGGAAATCCATTCTCCCTATGCGCCTTTACGGTATTGTTTGTAGAACCTAGTATTGCTGGAATTTAATAATGTAACAATTTTGGCTATTTGAATATGTATTTGTATATAGACACTACAATAATATCAGAGGATTTTATAAGAAATGTTTTTGTTATCGTAAGGTAAAAACCCATCATGTTTATTTGTGGCGTGGTCTTACGAGATACCTTTGATTTTTAAAGGATTTTGAAACTTTAATAATCCAATTGAGAGTATTTTCTCACGCTGGTTTCTAGAGTCACCTGGGTGTTATTTAACTATAATGCTCGGGTCAGACCGAATATTATAGAATACAAGAAAGGTTGATATGGAGCTTAGGAGACGAGCTAGATGGCGAGGCGTATTCCCATATACTTATACTCCGCTGTACAATGAAAGCTGTATAGTCAGTTTATGTGAGGACAAGTTAATATTACTGTCCCAATAATTGTTTTGATTTAGATATACTCTGATGATGTAATGTATAAAACCGATATAGTTTCTTTTGTGTAAAGATCAGTTATTATCTATTAAATTTTATTCCGCTGCGATGGTAAGATTATATTGTTGTTTTGTTTTCTCTTCTTCCACCTCCTTCTTCTTTAATCCAAATGTCTGTTTCCCTGGCATTCGATTGTTCTGCATTTAATACTGTGGACATATTGATGTCGATTTTCAGGCGTCGAAAAAATCGGGTCGTTACACTTGGTATCAGAGCTAGGTTAAGCGAGAACCTTGGCTCTGGTGGGGATTACTCATTAGTATAGAGTCAATAATACTCTAGAATGAGTTTGAGTGTATTAATAAATATGTGCGTGGATTTGTTAGAGAATATAAAAATTGCTATTATATTGTGTTGACTTATCGGTTGAGTGTTTACAGATTCTGGTCGATATGTGGGATGCCATGTCATCAATAGGGGTTTCTAAACTCATAAAAAAGATAAATCAACACAGTATTGTTTTAAAATAGGGTAAATGAAATAATTGTACCCAAATTATTTTTGTATATAAATTTTTTTTCCGTAAATTATTATAGTTATATATGGTTGCTTGTTTGTTGGGGAGTGATAATATTAAATTATTATCATTGTTGCGTGGAAATTGAATAAGGAATTAAGGTAATAACCAAAGGATAAGAAATAAATTGATTAATGAATTGAATTTGAAATGTAAATTATAAATGTGATTGAAAATGAAATAAAAACTTCAGAGTAATATTTAAATATGAATTGAAAGGATTTGGAATTCGAAATTTTGGAAATTAACTTCCTTTGAGTTTGAAAATGATTTTCAAAGGTTTTTGAGAAGTAATGATGATATCATTTCGGAAATATTTTTGAATTGGATATGAAATCTGATGAGATTTGGAATTCTAAAATATTTGGGAAGGGTTTTTGAAAAGAATAAAAGCACTGAACTCACTTCAGTCGCTGAAAATAACTTCGGCGATGACTGCAGCATCATGGATGTTCATTTTTGAGTTTTCAGGAGAGGAATTACTGCCAATTGTTTTAAATTGGAATGGTTTGCGAAACTGGGTTTGGTTTTAAAATTCAAAGAATAATTGATTTGGATATATATGTTTTCAAATTTGGTTTTGAGTGGTTTAAACTCTGGAAGTTTATTTAAAATATTATGGAAATATAAATGGGTTTGATACCTAGTAAAATTTGAGATTTTCTAGAACAGAAAATTTCACCTGAAGAAGAGCTAAATTAAAATAAGTATGAAACAAAATAAGATGGTGAAGTAAACCAAATAAATAAAGTAAAAAGATTAGTAAAGGAGATGTAATTAAATTTGGAAAACTTGTAGAAGTTTAAAATTTTGAATTAAATCAGAGTGTAATTAAATCTAGATAAGTAAAGATGAATGTAAAGAAAAGGTCTAGGTGGACCAAGTGAAATGGTTACTTAAATAAAATTTATTAAGGTGGAAATAAATTTGTGAATAAATAAATGAATTTACAATTTTAAGTAAATGCGACAATAAAATAATTAGTAAAGCAAGTCAATTAAATGAAGTAAATTCAAGAGATTGTGAATGGAATGTAAATAAGTTGAAAAACTTATCGAAACTTAAAATTTGGATTGAAACTGAATATTTGAATTGTGTTAAATAAAGTGAAATGGAAAATTTGTCAAGTAGGACTAAATAAAGAAAAGTATTGAAATAAAATTAGCAAGTAAACAAATTAGTTAAACTTGTAAATAGAATTGAAATTGAATATTGGGATTGTGTAAAGTAAAATGAAGTAGTAGAACTAGTTCAAAGTGAATAAAATATTTGAATTAAACTTAGAAGATGGATAGTGAAATTCTTAAGTAAAATTGGTATTGGAAATACTAAGTTAGAAATGAATGAAGGTTTAATAAGGTGGGTGAGATGATAAGTGGATAGAAATCAAAGTGAATGTGAATAAAAGAGAATTGATATAGCTAATAATCAATTGAGAAATATATACGATGTACGTATATTATTTATTTGCATAGTGATTTGATCCAGATTCGAGCATAGAATTTTAGGGTAGTTATACCGATCCGAGTTGAGATATTTCGTTCAATTTTCGACGGCGAACCCTAGATATGGATTTTGATTGATTTTGAAAATTCTCTATCGTAGTTTGTGGCTATGCAAGGAGAACGACGGTTTCTGATCAAGAAACCAGATCTGGGTCCGCGATAGGAAGTCGGGTGGACAATACTAGTTTGGAAATGAATTATGTGATCGAGTGAGCGATCGGATGTGGTATTACGTACGGATGATATGTGTACATCGTACGGACTTGAATGAAATAGATATTGAAAATTTTGTAACGCAGTGAATAAAATGATTTTTGAATTTTGTGGTTGGATATTATTGTTAAGTAGGATATACAGGTGTTATAAAGGAAAATAGAATTGGTGTTTTGATTTCAGAAGATAAATTGAATTGTCAACAAAAAAGGTATGTATTTAAATTTCTATATGAAATTTGATAATTTTCTGGTCTAGCCACTTGGCCTTTTGTTTTCTTTTGAAATCTGAGGGCCCGTAGAGCCATTTTGTAGTTGTACCAATCTAAACGCGCAAAGAAGACGGTGGCGAATTTTTTTTCAAAATTTAGAGAGTTAGAAAAATTTTGAGAAAATTTTGATCATTTAAATTTGGATTTAATTGTTGAATAAGTAATATTGTTTGGAATGTATGGATAAGTTTAGAAAGTTAGTAGGATTGATAGTGTGTCTTTAATAAAAGATGATTTGGGAAGTTTGTTGAAACTATTTGGTTTTAAGAAAAGAATTTTAGGATTATGGATCATTCTTCCTAAACTAGTAATTTCGGGGACGAAATTCTTTTAAGGGGGAGGAATGTGACAATCTGGAATTTCTGGATATTTGAAGTTGAAATATTTAATTGATTATAAATATTTGAAAGTTAGTTTAACTTGAATTTCAAATATCACTCTGTATTTGGCAATTAAATTATTGAATTTAATAATTGAAAATTGGTTAAAATAGTGAATCTTGGTTTTAAGCTGGTTGAAATATTTCAAAGGCATGGAAAATTTATATTTATAATACTGGAGATAATATAACCTTTAAAGTTGAATTTAAAATTGTTTTGTTCGGTTTGAAAATATATTTTTTATAATTGGTATTTAAAAATAGCCTTCCGAGGCACAGTTTCGGAATTTAACGAAACCAGTTCAATTGGATCCGTAAGAGTGTATTATTATCGGATTTCAATTTTCGTAGCATTCAGAGTTGTCATGTGATCGAACGATAGGTAAACACGTTGAAATCTACATCGAAAATTTATTAAAAATCATCTAATGTTTATATAAGGCTGAAATCGTGAACCAAGACAAGGTTGAAGTGGATCGCAAATAAGAAGCAAATGTGAGCTCTTCTCACTCATTGGATTGCCTAGCTAATTTATTCGAAATTTAAATAATTGGATGTGCTTGGATGAATTTAATAATTTATCTGTTGGATAATATATATATATATATATATATATATATATATATATATATATATATTGGACTGATTGATTTTCCACATTATATAGCGGATGAAACCTTATGCGCCCTGTATAATAGCGGATGACCCCTTTATGTCGGGATATCCTGCTCGAAGTGGGATTGGTATTTTATATTGTGCTAGCATCTATGGATGCAGGGAAACAAGTTGGAGGGATCCAACTGGATTCCTCAAAACGTTGAATTTATTTTATATTCAGTGATGTGATTTGTGTGATAATCTGTGATGATTATATTGGTAATTGAAATTATTGAGTGCTATGGTTTGGCTGAATATATTTGGATATTTGAAGATATGAAAATATAAAAGATTTGATTTTGAAAAGATATATAAGAGAGAAATATTAAGTAAAATAATTTTAGATAAATTAAAGAATGAATTCGGAAAGAATAAAGGTTTGATTTTTAATTCTATTAAATAAATGCTGGGTATGGTAAAGGAAAATATATAGAGATTTTAAACAAATGAATTCATTTTTTAAATTAAGTGATATTATTTAAATGAATGAAGAAATTATTTTAAATTCAAGGTTTAAATGGTTTAGGAAAAATAAAAGAAGAATTTTGAAATAAATATGAAATTGGTAGTTTCAATTTAAATGAGATTTGAAATTTTAATAAAGAAGTTAAATCTAAAATTAATGCGTTTTGAAATAAAATTTAGTAAGTAAAGGAATTTATTTTTAAAATGAATTAAATTTTGGGAGTCAATATGGAAATTTATTTAATGTTTGAAACTGTGTTTTAAAAGAAAGATGAGACTATGGAATTTATAAACGTGTTTATAAAGTGAAATAAAATATCAGTGGACATTTGGAAGTATAAATTCACGGTGGAATTTATAAAGGAATGGGTAATTTGTTTTGAAAATAAATAGTGGTTTAATTTTAAAGGTGTGAAAGAAAAATGTATTTCTCTGAAAAGCCAAGTATGTTTTCAAGGAAGATTTTTACATATAAGTTAAAAGTTTTAAAGTTGTTTTAAAAGAATATTTTCGAGAAATTATTATTTAAGTTGTTTAATATTTTAAAGGTAACTATTTAATTAAATTAGTTATAGTAGTAATTATTTTGGAAGATTAATGGGTATTATGATTTAAAAAAAAATATAACAAAATAATTATTAATGTTTATATTTTATAACGTAGTTTTATTTTTATTTTTATTTTGAAATTTGTTTTGGCTTATGTTTTACTTGAGAATTTTTAGAAATTTCATAGTAAGTATTTTTAATAAAGTGTTTTAAATAGTTTTTATTTTAAGTGTTTTAAAGTTTATATTTTGGATAAAGTAATTTAAATTATTTTAAAATCTAAAGTATTTAGACTTGGAGTTTTCAGTGGGAATAAACAATATTTGGAAATTTATTCCACGAGAGAAAAGTGATTTGAATTTTTTTTTCAAAAGGGTTAAAGTGTAGAATAATTTCTTACGAAGATATTTTGAAATTAATAATTTGAAAAATTATTTAAATCTGATGATTGGTTGTGAATGTTGTTTGATAGTTAAATAACCGATTATCAATATTTGCCAATGTATTGATCGTTTCGAAGAGACCGAGATCGGGATTAATTTCCTGAAAACCACTTCGATCTGGTTTGAACGTTTTCATGAGGAAGACAAGAGCTTGGAGTCGAAGATAGAGCAGTAAAGTGCAAGGGCTAATCGCTACTAATCCTAAGGGTGATTCCAAAATGGATGTAGTAGAAGTAATGCCTTCGGTTACGTTCAAACCCGGAACGGACTTGTATGGACGAATGCTATCAAAATATTGTCAGGAGGACGATGAGCGTTCTAAGTGAATGTGTGCTAAAAAGGTAACGCGTAACTTCGAGCCTCATCAACAGGGAATGACTAAAACATGGGAGGTGCACACAAGGCTAAGTGGCTAGCAACCAATTAGGGTAAGGTCATCACTGTCTAGAGGTTTCTTTTTTTCGACTGTGTGGGCGGTTGTTTATCCCAGCCATAGGGTGATCTTATTTGGACTATCCAGTAAGGGGTAGCTTCGGTCTTGTGATGCAGGGGATCAGGGTGGATCCTCGGTGATCAAGACCACGTACTGTGACGGGCGGTACCCCAGTAGTCCTGCCATTAACGGAAATCCATTCTCCCTACGTGCCTTTACCGTATTGCTTGTAGAACCTACTACTGCTGGAATTTAATAATGTAACAATTTTGGCTATTTGAATAAGTATTTGTATATAGACACTACTATAATATCAGAGGATTTTATAAGAAATGTTTTGGTTATCGTAAGGTAAAAACCCAACATGTTTATTCGTGGCATGGTCTTACGAGATACTTTTGTTTTTTAATGGATTTCGAAACTTTAATGATCCAATTGAGAGTGTTTTCTCACGCTGGTTTTCCAGACCGACTCGGGTGTTATTTAACTATAATTCTTAGGTCAGACCGAGTATTACAGAATACAGGAAAGGATGCTGTGGAGCTTAGGAGACGAGCTGGATGGCGAGGCATATTCCCATAGATTTATAGTCCGTGTGCAGTGAAAGCTGTATAGTCAGTTTTTGTGAGGACAACTTAATATAACTATCCAATAATTGTTTTGATTCTGATATACTCTGATGATGTAATGTATAAAACCGGTATAGTTTCTTTTGTGTAAAGATCAATTATTATCTATTATATTTTATTCTACTGCGATGGTAAGATTCTGTTGTTGTTTTGTTTTCTCTTCTTCTACCTCCTTCTTCTTTAATCCTAGTGTCCGTTTTTCCGGCATTCAATTATTCAGCATTTAATACTGTGGACGTATTGATGTCGATTTTTGAGCGTCAAAAAAATTGGGTCGTTACACTTGATATCAGAGCTAGGTTAAGCGAGAACCTTGGCTCTAGTGGGGATTACTCATTAGTATAGAGTCAATAGTACTCTAGAATGAGTTTGAGTGTATTAATAGATATGAGCGTGTATTTGTTAGTGAATATATAAATTGCTTTTATATTATGTTGACTTATCGGTTGAGTGTTTATAGATTCTGGTCGATATGTGGGATGCCATGTCATCGATAAGAGTTTCTAAACTCATAAACAAGATAAATCGACACGGTATTGTTTTAAAATAGGGTAAATGAAATAATTTTACCTAAATTATTTTTGTGTATAAAAAAAAATTTTCTATAAATTATTATAGTTATTTATGGTTGCTTGGTTGTTGGGGAATGATAATATTAAATTATTATCATTGTTGTATGGAAATTGAATAAGGAATTAAGGTAATAACCAAAGAATAAGAAATAAATTTATTAATAGAATGAAATTTGAAATGTAAATTATAAATGTGATTGAAAATGAAATAAAAATTTCAGAGTAATATTTGAATATGAATTGAAAGGATTTGGAATTCGAAATTTTGGAAATTAAATTCCTTTGAGTTTGAAAATGATTTTCAAAGGTTTTTGAGAAATAATGGTGAAATTATTTCGGAAGTATTTTTGAATTGGATATGAAATCCGGTGAGATTTGGAATTTTAAAATTTTTGGGAAGGGTTTTTGAAAAGAATAAAAGCACTGAACTAACTTCGGTTGTTGGAAAATTATTTTAAATTGGAGCATCATCGATGTTCATTTTCGAGTTTCCAAGAGAGGAATTGCTGCCAAATTGTTTTAAATTGGAGTGGTTTGCGAAACTGGGTTTGGTTTTAAAATTCAAAGAATAATTTATTTGGATATATATGTTTTCAAATTTGATTTTGAATGGTTTAAACTCTAGAAGTTTATTTAAAATGTTATGGAAATATAAATGGGTTTGATAACTAGTAAAATTTGAGATTTCCTAGAATAGAAAATTTAACCTGAAGAAGAGTTAAATTAAAATAAGTATGAAATAAAATAAGCTGGTGAAGTAAACCAAATAAATAAAGTAAAAAGATTAGTAAAGGAGATGTAATTAAATTTGGAAAACTTATAGAAGTTTAAAATTTTGAATTAAATCAGAATGTAATTAAATCTAGATAAGTAAAGATAAATGTAAAGAAAAAGTCTAGGTGGATTAAGTGAAATGGTTACTTAAATAAAATTTATTAAGGTGGAAATAAATTTGTGAATAAATAAATGAATTTACAATTTCAAGTAAATATGACAATAAAATAAGTTAGTAAAGCAAATCAATTAAATGAAGTAAATTGAAGAGAATATGAATGGAATGTAAATAAATTGAAAAACTTATCGAAACTTAAAATTTGGATTGAAACTGAATATTTGAATTGTGTTAAATAAAGTTAAATGGAAAATTTGTCAAGTTGGACTAAATAAAGCAAAGTATTGAAATAAAATTAGTAAGTAAACAAATTAATTAAACTTGTACATGGAATTGAAATTGAATATTGGGATTGTGTAAAGTAAAATGAGTAGTAGAACTAGTTCAAAGTAAATAAAATACTTAAATTGAACTTAGAAGTTGGATAGTGAAATTCTTAAGTAAAATTAGTATTGGAAATACTAAATTAGAAATGGATGAAGGTTTAATAAGGTGTGTGAGATGATAAGTGGATAGAAATCAAAGTGAATTGAATAAAAGAGAATTTATATAGCTTGTAATCAATTGAGAAATACATAGGATGTACGTATATTATTTATTCGCATAGCGATTTGATCCAGATTCGAGCATAGAATTTTGGGGTAGTTATACCGATCCAAGTTGGGATTTTTCTCTCGATTTTCGACGGCGAATCGTGGATATGGATTTTGAATTATTCTGAAAATTCTCTATCATAATTAGTGGCTATGTAAGGAGAATGACGGTTTCTGATCAAGAAACCAGATCTGGGTCCGAATTAGAAAGTTGGATGGACGATACTAGTTCGAAAGTGAAATTGTGTGATCGAGTGAGCGATCGGATGTGGTATTGTGTACGGATGATATGTGTACATCATACGGACTTGAATGAAATAGATATTGAAAATTTTATATAGATGTGAATAAAATGATTTTTGAATTCTGTGGTTGGATATTATTGTTATGTAGGATATACAGGTGTTATAAAGGAAAATGGAATTGGTATTTTGATTTCAGAAGATAAATTGAATTATCGACAAAAAGGTATGTATTTAAATTTCTATATGAAATTTGATAAATTTCTGGTCTAGCCACTTGGCCTTTTGTTTTCTTTTGAAATCTGGGGGCTCGTAGAGGCATTTTGTAGTTGTACCGATCTAGCCGCGCAAAGGAGACGGTGGCGAATTTTTTTCTAAATTTAGAGAGTTAGAAAAATTTTGAGAAAATTTTGATAATTTAAACTTGGAATTAATTGTTGAATAAGTAACATTGTTTGGAACGTATGGATGAGTTTGGAAAGTTAGTAGGATTGATAGTGTGTCTTTAATAAAAGATGATTTGGGAAGTTGTTGAAACTATTTGGTTTTAGGAAAATAACTTTAGGGTTATGGATCATTCTCCCTAAACTAGTAATTTCGATGACGAAATTCTTTTAGGGGGGAGGAATGTGACGATCCAGAATTTCTGGATATTTGAAATTGAAATATTTAATTGGTTTTAAATATTTGATAGTTAGTTTAACTTGAATTTCAAATATCATTGTTTATTTGGCAATTAAATTACTGTATTTAATAATTGAAAATTGGTTAAAATAGTGAATCTTGGTTTTAAGCTGGTTGAAATATTTCAAGGACATGGAAAATTTATATTTATAGTACTGGAGATAATAGAACCTTTAAAATTGAATTTAAAATTGTTTTGTTCAGTTTGAAAATATATTGTTTAAATTGGTATTTAAAAATAGCCTTCCGAGGTACAGTCTCGGAATTCAACGAAACCAGTTCCATTGATCTGTAATAGTGTATTATTATCGGATTTCAATTTTTGCAGCTTTCGGAGTTTTCGTGTGATCGAACGATAGGTAAACGCGCTGAAATCTATATCGAAAATTTAATAAAAATCATCAAATGTTTATACAAGGTCTGAAATCATGAACCAAGACAAGGTTGAAGTGGATCGCAGATAAAAAGAAAAGGTGAGTTCTTCTCACTCATTGGATTGCCTAGATAATTTAATCGAATAAATTTAAATTATTGGATATGCTTGGATGAATTTAATAATTTCCCCATGTGCGCCCTGCATAATAGCGAATGACCCCTTTATACCGCGATATCCCCCTTGAAGTGGGATTAGTATTTTATATTGTGCTAACATCTATGGATGCAAGGAAACAGGTTGGAGGGATCCAACTGGATTCCTTAAAATGTTGAATTTATTTTATATTCAACGATGTGATTTATGTGACAATCTGTGATGATTATATTGATTATATTGGTAATTGAAATTATTGAGTGCTATGGTTTGGCTGAATATATTTGGATATTTGAAGATATGAAAATATAAAAGATTTGATTTTGAAAACAGATATAAGAGAGAAATATTAAGTAAAATAATTTTAGATAAATTAAAGAATGAATTCGAAAAGAATAAAGGTTTGATTTTTAATTCTATTAAATAAATGCTGGGTATGGAAAAGAAAAAAATATAGAGATTTTAAATAAATGAATTTTTTTAACTTAAGTGATATTATTTAAAGGAATGAAGAATTTATTTTAAATTCAAGGTTTAAATGGTTTAGGAAAAATAAAAGAAGAATTTTGAAATAAATATGAAATTGGTGGTTTCAACTTAAATAGTATTTTAAATCTTAATAAAGAAGTTAAATCTGAAATTAATGGGTTTTGAAATAAAATTTAGTAAGTAAAGGAATTTATTTTTGAAATGGAGTAAATTTTGGAAATCGATTTGGAAATTTATTTAATGTTTGAAACTGTGTTACAAAAGAAAGATGAGACTATGGAATTTATAAACCGGGTTTATAAAGTGAAATAAGATATCAGTGGATATTTGGAAGTATAAATTCACGGTGGGAATTTATAAAGGAATGGGTAATTTGTTTTAAAAATAAATAGTGGTTTAGTTTTAAAGGTGCGAATGAAAAGTGTATTTCTCTGAAAAGCCAAGTACGTTTTCGAAACAGATTTTTAAGTATAAGTTAAAAGTTTTAAAGTTGTTTTAAAAGAATGTTTTCGAGAAATTATTATTTAAGTTGTTTAAAATTTTAAAGGTAAATATTTAATTAAATTAGTTATAGTAGTAATTATTTTGGAAGGTTAATGGGTATTGTGATTTTAAAAAAAATATATAATAAAATAATTGTTAATATTTATATTTTATAAAGTAGTTTTAATTTTATTTTTATTTTAAAATTTGTTTTGGCTTATGTTTTACTTCAGAATTTTTAGAAAATTTCATAGTTAGTATCTTAAATAAAGTGTTTTAAATAGTTTTTATTTTAAATGTTTTAAAGTATATATTTTGGATAAAGTAATTTAAATTATTTTAAAATCTAAAGTATTTAGACTTGGAGATTTTCAGTGGGAATAAACAATATTTGGAAATTTATTCTGCGAGAGAAAAGTGATTTGAAAACTGTTTTCAAAAGGGTTGAAGTGTAGAATAATATCTTGCGAAGATATTTTGAAATAAATAATTTGGAAAATTATTTAAATCAGATGATTGGTTGTGAATGTGGTTAGATAGTTAAATAACGGACTATCAATATTTGCCAATGCTCTGATCATTTCGAAGAGACTGGGATCGGGCTTAATTTCTCGAAAACCAATTCGATCCGGTTTGAACGTTTTTGTGAGGAAGAAAAGAGCTTGGAGTCGAAGATGGAGCAGTGAAGTGCAAGGGCTAATCGCTACTAATCCTGAAGGTGATTCCTAAATGGGTGTAGTAGGAATAGTGCCTTTGGTTCCGTTCGAACCCGGAACGGACTTGTATGGGCGAATGCTATCAGAACATTGTCAGGAGGACAATGAGTATTCTAAGTGAATGTGTGCTAAAAAGGTAAAACATATCCTCAAGCCTCATCAACCGGGAATGGCTAAAACAGGGGAGGTACACACAAGGCTAGGTGGCTAGCAACCAATTAGGGTAAGGTCATCCCTGTCTAGAGGTCTTTTTTTTCGGCTGTGTGGGCAGTTGCTGATCCCAACTATGGGGTGATCTTATTTGGACTATCCAGTAAGGGATAGCTCCGGTCTTGTGATGTAGGGGATAAGGGTGGATCCTCGGTACGGTGATCTAGACCACGTACTATAACGGGCGGTACCCCAGTATCCCTGCCATTGATGGAAATCCATTCTCCCTACATGCCTTTAGGTTTTGTTTGTAGAACCTAGTATTGCTGGAATTTAATAATGTAACAATTTTGGCTATTTGAATAAGTATCTGTATATAGACACTACTATAATATCAGAGGATTTTATAAGAAATGTTCTTGTTATCGTAAGGTAAAAAGCCGACATGTTTATTTGTGGCGTTGTCTTACGAGATACCTTTTATTTTTAAAGGATTTCAAAACTTTAATAATCCAATCGAGAGTGTTTTCTCACGCTGGTTTTCCAGATTGACTCGGGTGTTATTTAACTATAATGCTCGGGTTAGACCAAGTATTATAGAATACAGGAAAGGTTGTTGTGGAGTTTAGGAGATGAGCTGGATGGCGAGGCGTACTCCCATAGATTTATGTTCTGTTGTGCCTGAAAGCTGTATAGTCAGTTTTTGTGAGGACAAGTTAATATAACTGTCCAATAATTGTTTTGATTTTGATATACTCTGATGTTGTAATGTATAAAACCGATATAGTTTCTTTTGTGTAAAGATCAGTTATTATCTATTATATTTTATTCCGCTGCGATGGTAAGATTCTGTTTTTGTTTTCTTTCTTTTTTCTTCTACCACCTTCTTCTTTAACCCTAAGGTTCGTTTTCCGGCATTCGGTTGTTCGGTATTTAATACTGTGGACGTATTGATGTCGATTTTCGGGCGTCGAAAAAATCGGGTCGTTGCAAAATCTTTTCTATTGCGTTCGAAATAGGGGTATAACATCATAAACGCCTAGCGGCACGCCTTGATAGGGATTGGTGATTTTCAGTTGTGTAAATCGAGACGTTATAAATTTAAATAATATATATAAAACTGACTTGACTATTACTTTCTTTCTTTTCCCAACTGCCTTCGATTTGACCTTGCTCATTCAAACTTGCTACCTTCATCCTTTTAGTTCTTTTAAATCACGAATGTCCTTTATCTTCAAAAAAACAAAATTGAACTCTAAAAATAAAAAAAAAGAACAGAGTAAAAAATCACTTACATCTCCTTTCCGCCTCTCAATTTCGGTTCGACATCTTAGTTCGACATTGAATACAATCCCTACTGAAATCGAGCAGAGATTGAAATCAACTTCGACTTCAATATATATAAAAAATCCACGCTGCGATCGAAACTAAGGAAAGATCGAATGAAGTTCGAGTGGAGGAAGGCGTTGGGGAGCATCATGAGGCTGTGTGTGTGGTTGGGGGGCGACGCGATGGATAGGTTAGGGTTGTGGGTGTACACGGGATCGCGATCGCGAGACAATGTAAAGTTCGAGGAGGGAGGGCTCGTGAGGCGCAATGGCTAGGGGTTCAGTCGGTGACGTAGGAGTGGTTTCGAGCGTTGGCGAGTCGCCTAAGGAGGAATGCCGATTTCAAAGGCCGCGATGGTGGAGGTATGAGCGAGTTTATGAGGGTCGTGATCTTGGGCGAGCTCCTAGTGATGTGTAACGACCCGACTTCCAAACACCAGAAAGTCACATCTCTAATAAGAAAGAAAGGGATAGAATAGAGAAAGAAATAGAAGAAAGAAGAAACAACACATCAGAACCTAAACAGCGGAACGAATGAATTATATTAATAGCATGAAATATTACATAGTTTACAACCACTATCAGAGTACACAGATAATACAACACATACTAGACAGTTATAAACACCTGACTAGTATTTACAACATAATACAACTCAGAGACAACACAGAACACACAGCGGAATACTATATATCTAACGCAGAAGCCTCCTGCTCCATTGCTCCTTCAATATTCGTCAAAGCTAACCTGAATCCCTTGGCTACTCGTAAAAATTTGAGTACCCAAGAGTATAAGAAAACAAAGAATAAACTCAGGGTCAGACATGAGTCTGCTGTGAGTAACAGGTTAAAGTTGCTTAACTTTCAAAAACCTTTTGAAAAGAAAGGTATCACGTAAGACTTCCCACACATAAACATGAAAAAGTTTTTACCTTACACCAACCAAAACATTTGATAGGAAATCCAGTGATATTATAATAGGTCTAGGGTTTTCAAGTAAATATGAAATAGCCGAAATTGTTACATCTATTAAATTCCAGCTACTAGCCACAAAAGTGGGTAACACAATCAAAACCGTTGGCACTTATTGGATTTTGGATTCCATACAATGGCAGGGCTACTGGGTACCGCCAGTCACAATATGTGGCCTAGATCAATGTACCGAGGAGTACGCCCGCTCCCCTGCAACACAAGGCCGAAAGCATTACTTACTGAACAGTTCCGAACAAGACAACCCCGCAGTTGGTGCGCAATTCCAACCGCCCACACAGCCGAATAAAAAGGGACTTCTTGACAAGGGAAAATTTTTCTCTCCGGTGGGAGCTACCTACGAAGCCTTGCTGCACCTCCTCTGTTTTAGCCATTCCCGGTTGATGAGGCTTGAGGCTACGATTACCTTTAGAGGACACATCTCTTAGAATGCTCATCGTCCACCTGACGATGTTCTGAAAGCATTCAATCCATACAAGTTCGTTCCGGGTTCGAACGAAACCGAAGGCATTATCTCGTTACACTCGTTTTGGAATTACCCTCAGAGTTAACGACGATAACCCTTGCACTCTGAATCTCTATCTCGAGCCAGTAAGTACTATTTCCGTCGAACTCATCACGGAATCACCCCCATAGTTATACTGACTAATAGTCGTTACACCTCGAGTCTTCACTCTTCACATAAGATTCACGACCTATCGTTAGTTTGGATCGATGTGGTTTTCAGATATCCAAATATGAAAACCGATCCTGCTCTCATCGAAATTCAAAGCGTGTCTTTTAGGTCCAAATTGTTTTAGAGTTTAAAACAATTCAATACAATTATCTATATACATACAGATAGATAATTCACAGATTCACAACAGATAATTATTATTATCATAACCACAGATAATACACATTATCACTATCAAAAGATATCCATATCATCATCAAAATGCAACCCAAGCATCCATATCACTCAACATTATTAATCTCATGGCTGAGATTCCAAATCATTCAAGGCAACCAATGTCATCTGTTTATAAGCAATGACCTATAATCATACTATCTATAATTAATTTAGATTGAATTAAATTAATTACATCATCTCTAATTAATTTAAAATAAATTAAATTAATTACTATAATCAATCTATAATCATACTATCTATAAACACCAGAAAGTCGCATCGTTAATAAGAAAGAAAGGGATAGAATAGAGAAAGAAAGAGAAGAAAGAAGAAACAACACATCAGAATCTAAACGGCGGAACGAATAAATTATATTAATAGCATAAAATATTACATAGTTTACAACCATTATCAGAGTACACAGATAATACAACACATACTAGACAGTTATAAACACCTGACTAGTATTTACAACATAATACAACTCAGAGACAACACAGAACACACAGCAGAATACTATATATCTAACGCAGAAGCCTCCTGCTCCATTGCTCCTCCAATATTCGTCAAAGCTAACCTGAATCCCTTGGCTACTCGTAAAAATTTGAGTACCCAAGAGTTTAAGAAAACAAAGAATAAACTCCGGGTCAGACATGGGTCTAATGTGAGTAACAGGTTAAAGTTGCTTAACTTTCAAAAACCTTTTGAAAAGAAAGGTATCACGTAAGACTTCCCATACATAAACATGGAAAAGTTTTTACCTTACGCTAACCAAAAAATTTGATAGGAGATCCAGTGATATTATAATAGGTCTAGGGTTTTCAAGTAAATATGAAATAGCCGAAATTGTTACATCTATTAAATTCCAGCTACTAGCCACAAAAGTGGGTAATATAATCAAAACCGTTGGCACTTATTGGATTTTGGATTCCATACAATGGCAGGGCTGCTGGGGTACCACCCGTCACAGTACGTGGCCTAGATCAATGTACCGAGGAGTACGCCCGCTCCCCTGCAACACAAGGCCGGAACCATTCCGAACAAGACAACCCCGCAGTTGGTGCGCAATTCCAACCGCCCACACAGCCGAATAAAAAGGGACTTCTTGACAGGGGAAAATTTTGCTCTCCAGTGGGAGCTACCTACGAAGCCTTGCTGCACCTCCCCTGTTTTAGCCATTCCCGGTTGATGAGGCTTGAGGCTACGATTACCTTTAGAGGACACATCTCTTAGAATGCTCATCGTCCACCTGACGATGTTCTGAAAGCATTCAATCCATACAAGTTCATTCCGGGTTCGAACGAAACCGAAGGCATTATCTCGTTACACTCATTTTGGAATCACTCTCAGAGTTAACGACGATAATCCTTGCACTCTGAATCTCTATCTCGAGCCTGTAGTACTATTTCCGTCAAACTCATCACGGAATCACCCCCAGAGTTATACTGACTAATAGTCCTTACACCTCGAGTCTTCACTCTTCACATAAGATTCACGACCTATCGTTAATTTGGATCGATGTGGTTTTCGGATATCCAAATATGGAAACCCGAACCCGGTCTCATCGAAATCCAAAGCGTGTCCTTTAGGTCCAAGTTGTTTTAGAGTTTAAAACAATTCAATACAATTATCTATATACACACAGATAGATAATTCACAGATTCACAACAGATAATTATTATTATCATAACCACAGATAATACACATTATCACTATCAAAAGATATCCATATCATCATCAAAATGCAACCCATGCATCCATATCACTCAACATTATTAATCTCATAGCTAAGATTCCAAATCATTCAAGGCAACCAATGTCATCCATTTATAAGCAATGACCTATAATCATACTATCTATAATTAATTTAAATTGAATTAAATTAATTACATCATCTCTAATTAATATAAAATGAATTAAATTAATTACTTACACAATATAAATCTTGCTTACATCATCATTAATTAATTACAAATTAATTAATTAACTAACCTCTAATTTATCATCTTAATTAATCACCCCTGATTAATTATACTTTAATTAATTTCACAAAATTAACTACCTTAAACCAAATACAGTAATTAACCTTTAATTACTTCATTAATTAGTTAATTATAATTAATTATATTAAACCTTAATTAATTATAATTAATTAATTACCCTTAATTAATTATTAATGATTAATTAATCTTAATTAATAAATCTTAATTACATCATTAATTCTATTAATTAATGATTCTTAATTATATTTAATTAATTAATCAATTAAATTAATTACTTTCAGTAATTAATCTCACTTAAATCATAATTATTAATCACCTTTGATTAATCTCATTCTATAATTAACTTCTCTTAATGACTTATCAAATTAATTACCCCTTAATTAATTTCTTAATTAATCCCTTGATTAATTATACAAAATAATTTAATCCAAATTATTTCGACAATCCCAACATCATTCACTAATTACAACCAGTAATTATCATTAATTACTTCACTGAGTAATTTACTTTATTAATTACATCAAGTAATTATTATCAAATCCAATGTTTAAAATTAGTTAAACTTAATTAATTAATTTAAACCAATCTTAATAAACCCCATTAGTTACATTAAGTAATTAATGTCTTAATTACTTTCATTTAGTAACTAACTAAAACAAATTTCACAATTTATTATCATTAATTAATCACTCTAATTAATTATTAAAAATTAGTCATATTAATTTGTTACTAAATAAACCTTAGTTAATGACCATCATTAACTATTATTAATTCTTTAATTACTTTTCTTTAATTTCTTCTTAATTTATCTCTAATTTTAATTAATCCAAATTATTAATTATAAATTAAATAAATAAGTCACTCCTTAATTATCTTATTTATTTAATTATTTTAACACCTTAATAATTTCTAAGATAACCCATTTCTTATTAATAATTTCATTAATATTAAAGTGTACTTAGAACATTGCATTTTTAATTTTAAATTCAAATTTCATTTTGAATCTAAAATTTAAAATGATATTTATTAAAGCATTAACCAATTTAAATTCCATTTATATTCTTTTTAAAATAAATGTAAATAACATTTATTACTTATAATTAAAACTTATATAAGATAAGTCTTAATCTACTTAATTTAATTAAAAATTAAGTTTTAAGTAACATTACTATTTAAATTATAAATTCAAGTTAACAAATCATTTAACTTCTTTTATACACCTTTATAATGACTTCATTCAAAAGGAAAATCAAATCAAAATATTTGTTCGAAAACAAATTTACTTCTAATAAACAATTTAAATTTCAACTAGTTTGAAAACATTCAAATTTTAAAACTTATTCAAATATCCAGATTTTAAATTCAATACACTTGAATCCATTCCTTATTTAAATTTTTTGAATTTAAACTTGAATTGAACTCTTTCTTTACACCTTGATTTTAAAAATCTTTATTTAAAAATACAAATTTATTTTTTAAAAACGTGAAGATTCAAAGATCTTAAGGAAACTGGACTTAAATTTAAATTCAAACTGCTTGTTTTAAATTAATTTTCAGATTTTAAAATGAAAATTAAATTTCCAGAAAACTGTCAGGTTTTATATTTTTTTTAAAACTGAAAACCACTTTCAAATTTAAAAAAAACTTATAAGATTTCAAAATCATTGAAACTATAATACATACTATAGATTTAAACTTAACTCAGATTTAAAAACTAGATTTAAATCTCATTTAAAACTTTACTTCATTTAAACTTAGTTTTTAAAAATTTTGATTTAAAATAAAAACTGAACTACAGGTTTTTAAAACCACAACCTGTTAATATGCTTAAACCCGAGCAAGAACAAAATTTGCTTCGAGTCAGCAAACCCACTGCTTCAAGCCATACCCCACAATTTCCCGAGTGATTCTCGAGTTACCCCAATGCTTGCACCCAGGCCACCTGAAACAAAAGTGCATGGTGCACATGCATCGTGCCTCCGGCGATCTCCAACCACCTCCGATGGTCTCCCCACAACGGAGACAAACCCCACCCAACACGATCATCAAATCTTCCTCCACTGCCCGAAATTGAATTCGAGTTTAATTCTCAAACCTGGAACACGTCTCCTCCTCAACCATCTGACCACCGGAACGGCAGCGACTCCGGCCACAGACCCACCTAGGACCAAACTATCAACCCCTAAAACCCCGTCCAACTCGATCTTACCTACGGGTAGTACTGACCAAAGAAATTAACCTAGCTTAAACTAGGGCTACAGGAAGAAAATCACCACCACAGTCCCCATGTTGATTTGCATCAACATTAATTATTTTTCCGATCTTCACTGATCTTCCCCCTACCTACTGGATGAAACCCCTACCCCCATATCCCAGTGGATAACCACATAATACTAACTTTCCCTTTTCTGTTCAACAGAGAACTGCACCCTCATTTCTAGTTTATAAATTATGATTTGGGTGTTAAAAAACATGATTTTGGTCATGTATTCATTTCATAATATTGAAACTATAAATCTCACAGTTTGAAATTTTCATATTATTCAACATTCTATGGTATTCTGGGTTTTACAGAAATACCAGATTTTATTTTAACAATATTAAGTTTTTAAAACTTAATCTACACTAATTCAAACATCCTTGATTTGTAAATCAAGTCTTAACAAAACTAGATCAGGTGGTAAAAAAATTGAAATCTTGAGCCTAGAAAACAATATAAGGACAAAGCACACAATCTCAATGCACACTATACATCCATATGAATATTCAGAAATATACTTATAAATGCATCCATAAAACATATTTGTTTTCAGTGATAAACATGCAACATACTTATACTTTAAACCATTTAAATTATGATGTTACACACTTGTTTAAATATGAGCAGAGCCTCTATTTTTGGTTTGAGAAGCTTGAAAAACTCTAAATTCTTTTAACAACTTGAATTGCTTTGAAGGCTTGAATTACTGATGCTTAAAACTTGATTTAAAACTGCATGCATGCTATAGAGACTTTGCACAGAAAAGTTGGAAACCCTGCTACTTTGATTCCCAGATTTTAAGAAATGCAGGTCTTTTGAAAATCCCAGATTTGCATGTTTTGATTTCATGCATTTGATTTTTTTTTCTTGAGATGGTGACAGGTTTGCTTGCATGTTAGAAAATGTGCAGGTTTGTGAAGTGGATTTACATATTTGAATTGGAAAGTGTTTAACAGAGTTTTGATTACAGATTTGCTTTCTGATTTTTGAAAGGCATTACAGGTTTTAAACTTTGGTTTGAGGATTGAACTTCAAGTTTGAACTGAGCATTTGTTTCAGATTGGATTTGAGGAAATTTCAGGTTTCAAGCGAAGTGTTTATTTTTCCTTTTCAGATTTGTTTTGCATTTTGGTTTGAAGATTTATGTTTGGCTTTTGATTTAGAAAAAAGAAAGAAATAAAGAAGGAGATTTGTTTATATAAGCTGAAATTAAACTTTATTAAAATAAATAAATAAAAGAAAACCAAATTAAATGACACTTGTTTAAAATTTTACATTTGTCAATTTCCTTAGTTTATTTACTAACATGTGTTATATGTGTCTTAATATTCTTACACTTGTCCCTTAAGAGTAATTAGTATTTATAGTTAAAAGTTAATTAGTATTTATTTAGTATGTTATAAGATGAATGTAAACCTATGTTTAATAAATTAGTTAACATGTATTTATTTACATGTAAATAAATTTCAAAATGAATAAATCAAATTTTATTTATAAAATGAAACTTATACAATATTTCAAAATCAAAACAAATTAAAAACATTTATACTTTAGATTTCAAAGCTTTGAATTCAAGTTCAAATTAATTTTGAAATCAAGTTTATTTATAAATATAACTGGACAATTAAATTTTGAAAAACAATTATTTTTATTAAAAATTTATTTGTTAAAACAATGTATTATTATATTTAAAAATAACAACATTTGATAACCATAAATAATTTATAAAAGAAATTATCTTCTTATTGATAAATTATTTATTTTATCCAACTATATTTAAAAGAAAATCAAAATAACCTTATTGCTATTTATTTAAATTTTAAACTTGAGTTAAACGTATTTTAAATCAGTTTAATATTTATCTTATGTATTTAAAACCATATTTATTTATTAAATAACCCTTTTAAAAAGTTTAACTTTTAAATAAAATCATAATTCCCAATTTTACTAAAGATATATAATTTTTATAGAAAACATGATTTATTTATTAATTAAATTTAAAACAATACCTATTTACAATGTATACAATATTATATATATATATATATATATATATATATATTATAAATATAAAACAATTATTAGATTTAAAAAGATAAAATCTATCAATTACTATTTATTTTATTGGATTATTAAATTAATTCAAATCTTATTACAAAGATTATCAAATCAATTTAATTTTTATTTCAGATTATTAAATTGATATTGCTTTCAAATTCCGGGTCATCACATGATGTGCGCGACCATCGGTGAAGGTATGATGCGTCAGGTTTGTTGGGTCATCATGGGGTCAAGGTGGATGGGTCATATGGATTGGAGGATGTTGTGTCTTGATTTGCTTGCCTGACTTCATGGTAAAAGGTGGCAAGGTAGTGGATGGAAGTAGGAGTAGCGTGCGTTCATCTGGATATCGTAGTGGAAAATTTAAGATTAAATTTTTTGAGGTAATTAACATTTTTTTAATAAGTTTGTTAAATTAAATAAATTACCAAGCTAATTGTTTTGATAAATTGAATCTTATAAAATTAGTAAAAATGTTTATATGAGGGACGAAAAAATCACAAGATTATAATCTGCAAGTAATTGGAGATTTTTATAGGGCGGTTATTAATCAAAAGTTGCAACGGATCACAATCAAAATCAAGGTAAGAAAATTTCTCACTCATTTGGATTATTGGACCAATTTTAAAATAGTTAAAAATAAATTTTTGGATGCCTGGTTGAGTTAAAATTATTATCTGTTAAATGATATATTATATATGTATAGTAGTATATATATTAGAAATTGGAGTGATTTTCCCGCACATTATAGCGGATGAGTCCCTATGCTCCCCGCATAACCGCGGATGACCCTATATACTGCGATATCTGCCTCGAAATGGGAATGGTATTTTTGTTGTTGTCTAACATCTGTGGATGCAGGGAAAATAGGTTGGAGGGATCCAACTGGATTCCTTAAATATATCAGCATTTTTCATATAAATAAAATGCTGAATTATTATGTGTTGTAAACTTTTAAATGTTATAATGGCATGGAAATTAATTTTGGGTATATCAAATACCATAAATATTATTTTAAATGTTTAAGGAATTAAAAGGGGATTTTTAATATAAAAATATGTATATCGAAATTCGATTATTTAAAAGAGATTGGTTTGAATAAGGAATGGTGAATTTTGATTGTATTAAATAATGCAGAAAATATTTTCAATAAGGAATTTAAAATAAATTATATAAAGAAATTTCTAAAGTGTGACGACCCGTCCTTCTACTACCAGAAAGACGTATCATCACTAAGAAAGAAAGGGATAGAAATAGAAAAGATAGAGAAAGAAAGACTAACAACATCAGAATCTCACAGCGGAACGGAACAAAATATAATATATCACATAAATATTACATAGTTTTACATATATCAGAGTTATACAATATCAATACACATGACAACACACATGACAACCATACATACATCTATCCCTATATACATCAGAGATACAGTACACATCAACTAAAATAGCGGCACTAGATAAATAACTACATACGTCTGGAAACTCCTGCTCCAAGCTCCTCCAGAAATCAAGCCCGAAACATATCATTTGGCTACTCATAAAAATTTAAGTACCCAAGAGTTTATGAAAAACAAAATATAAACTCCGGGTCAGACATGGGTCTGGTATGAGTAAACGGTTTAAAGTTGTTTAACTTTGAAAACATTTGAAAATAAAGGTATCACGTAAGACTCCCCACAAATAAATACGGGTAAGTTTTTACCTTACGCTAACCAAAACATTTCATAGGAAATCCAGTGATATTATAATAGTGTCTAGGGTTTTCAAGTAAATAGAAAATAGCCGAAATTGTTACATCTATTAAATTCTAGCTACTAGCCACAAAAGTGGGTAATACAAATCAAAACCGTAGGGTCTCGTAGAGAAAATGGATTTCCAACAATGGTAGGGCTACAGGGGTACCGTCCGTCACAGTACGGGGCCTAGATCACCGTACCGAGGATCACTCCCGACCCCTTGCAACACAAGGCTGGAACCACTCCTTACTGAATAGTCCCGAACAAGATAAACCCCGCGGTTGTAGCTAGCAACCGCCCACACAGCCGAAATAAAAAGGGACATCTAGAAAGGGGAAATATCTTGTCCTGCTTGGGCATGACCCACCTAACCTTGCTGCACATCCCCTGTTTTAGCCATTCTCGGTTGATGAGGCTTGAGGCTGCGATTACCTTTATTGAACATATCACTTAGAATGCTCATCGTCTGCCTGACGATGTGCTGAAAGCATTCAATCCATACAAGTTCATTCCGGGTTCGAACAAAACCGAAGGCATTATCTCGTTACACTCATTTTGGAATCACCCTCAGAGTTAACGACGATAACCCTTGCATTCTGAAACACCATCTCGATCTTCATTTTAGGATTCACGACCTAACGTTTAAATTGGATCGATGTGGTTTTCGGAGAATCAAATTTGATTCTTCTGATCCCGGTCTCATCGAATCCAAACGCCATTTTAAGGGCCAAGTTGTCTAATTAACTCAAACAGTTTAAATAATTTAAATCTAACAGTTGAATTAACATAACATTTATCACAGATAAAACATATACAAGCATCATAGATAAAACATAACATATCACAGAGCATCACAGAATATCATCAAATAAATATCACAAGCAGATATTCTACTCAACAATGCATAAGCAATTACCCTTAAATCTTATTTGTAATTAATTCAATTTAGGATTAATTACCTAAGAGTTAATCACTTAACTCCATTTAATTAATCATTAATTAACAATCAATTACTTATTTCTTTTCAAATTATTTAATTTAATGAACCTTAACCAAATCAATTATTAAGTCTTATTTATTTAATTACTTAATTAAATATTCCTTATACATTAGTTAATAACCTTAATAATTAATTAGTGGAACTTAATTCCTTATTTGTTAGCTGCTAATTAGTTAATTAATCATTTATTAATTCTAACTTAAATTACTTAATCAATTAACTATCACCATCCATTAATTAGCTTAAGTGGTTGATTGCAATTTCGTAAATCACAAAATTTATTAACGAATCTCTAATTGTAATTATTCTGAATTTCTTTCTAAAATAATAATTAATATTAATTTTTCAACTTAATGAAACGCTCAAAACTCTGCTTTAAATTTGGAAACTAACTTATTATTAACTATAACCTCAAACGATAATTAAATTTATATTAACTTAAGTTAATCACTTAATTAAAACATTAGTTAAGAGTTTTAATGTTTGTTATTCATTAACTAAACAATTCAACTTGTATAAAGTTTAACTTAAGTTGTCAAACATTTATTAAATTTAAAAATGTTGAAATCCTGGTAAAACTCAAAATTCCTAAACTTCATTTTTATTTCAAATACTACGGATAAATATGAACTCGAGGTTACCCCTGATTTACTCGAGTAGTACTTCGGTCCTTCCTCAATTCTTCCCGCGTCACTCCCCTGTACATCTTTCTTCTTCTCTTTCCTCTTTTTTTTTATTTCTGTAAGTAAAAACTTTACTAAGTATAAAACAAACCATCAGTAAAACTCGAAGACGACAAGAAACAAAACCCGAAGCTTCTCCCCATTATACTCGAGCACGACTCGAGTAAGAAGACAACACTACCCTGATACGACGTCCTGCTCCAAACGCCACCGTGCACGTGCACGGTGGTTCGGCGCACCCCCGACAACTCGCACCATTTCCAGCAAACCCCAATCCATCTTCTTAATCGAACACAAATCCAAAAAAATCGAATAAAGGTCAAAACTACAAATTTGCCTACAGCTAGAAAAAAAAACTGCAGCAAACACTCAGGGGAAACCGCCTGGCCACCACCATAGGGATCATCGGCATCGCCCATACTACGTCTACGCCTTGACAACTCGATCATCCTCCCTCTCCCACACTCACGCGCAGCTCGATCACGTTATGGAGGTGAAATCGACGATTTACAGAGAAGAACAAAACACCCAATAAAAACCCTAAATAATTCTCGTGTTCGAATTTCAATCAATAGAAAAATTAGTTTATATTTTTCCCGAGTTGATAGATGTATAAACTTCCCTCAATACAAGTTTCATTAATTAAAAATAAATCAATCTCTTGAATTAAGCAAAAATGCAAATTTTCTTTAAACCCAAACTGCTTCTTGAATATAAAATTTTAAATTTTGATCTTTGTTTTAAAAATCCCACCTTGGAATGTTTATTCAAGATTTGAATCCAAACTAACAACTTTAATTATTCGAATTTCCACCTTGATCTTCCCTTTTACTGTAAAATTTAATATACAGTGTTTTAACTACACTGTACCCCTTCAAACATTTCTTCCAGGCCATGATTCTAGTTTAAACCAGTTTAATTAACATAAATTATCAAGTTTAAATATTAATATGAAGATGCAAGTAAACTATTCTCTGTTTTACTTTATACAGTAGCTTGAAAAGTTGAAGAACACAAATAACAGAGCTTCCAACATTTCAGAATATACAGCAACATAAAATTTCATAATTAATTATCAAACTTAAACTTCAATATGTATGTTTACTCACCGAAAATTCCCTTGAACAGAAAGATGCATTCGAATTTTTGAACACCTGAAGCTTTAAAACTGCCTGTATATATTTTTCTTTGTTTTGTATTGAATTTATATTTTGAGTTTTGCTTGCTTTATTATTGGTTGCAGGTTTCCTAAGTTCCTTTATCTCAACGAACTGAAAAGAAAATGTATTCATATGCATATATAGAAGATAAGAAGAGATATAAGGGAGGCTCAACTGGTCAGGTATTTACTTAGCTTTGTTCTGTTTTAAACAGATTTCATTTATTACAAAGAAAAGATTTGCTATATTTGCTTTGAACAAAAGAGTGGCTGAGTTGATGACAATTAATACTTGGGTTTCTAAAGATGTCTACATAATTATTTGTTTTGCTGACATATTGCAGGTCAAAGGCTTGTGAGTGAAGGTATTGTGCATACTAAAATATTTGTAGTTGATTTGTAAACCTTGACTCTTCTGCACACAAGATTACACAATTATTAATTGTATTGCTATGTGAAGATACTTCCTGCAATCATATACTTATGCAGGTAAACATTTAGCTTGAGTATGAAGCTATTTGTAAAACATTTATTATCTTCTAGCTTACATTGTTTATGTACATATGGTTGTTATTTTATTTTTATTATTTCCTGGCTTGAATAACTATATACATACTTATTATGTCTATCTGCACAACTAGATATTTGTATGATCTTGTCCACCCTGCAGTAACTTATAGCTCGAATAAGAAGCTACTTATCAATAAATATTTGCTTTATTACTTTTCTAGTTTGAACTATAACATACATATGTTGTCAGGTGTTATTTTATACTTGCAGGTAGATTTGTTTATGTATGAATATTTGTCTTTGTATTTATTTCCATTTGTATTTTAGCTATAAATATTAAAATTAGATTCATGAGTTTACTCATTTATTTATATTTATATTTTTGATTTACATAAATATTAATATTTTGTGTTGAACATTAGCATCTATTTATATTTTATATCTTATATTTTCTATTTTAGCCATTAATATTTGAATTAGAGTCATAAGTTATATTCACATTTATTCTCATTTTTATGATTCATTTGTATTTATTTACATCATATACATAAATTTGACTCATAATTTACCTTTATATTTTGTATTGCTAGAATTAGATTTTAAATTTTAAACATTATCAAGCATATGTATTCATTTAACAAATGTTAACAATGTATCGCATTTTAATTTAATTATATGAGTTAAATTTTATTAATAATATTGTTAAGAAACTTATTTTAGAATTTCAAACATTATTATCTATATGTATTATTTTATACTAAATATAAACAATGTAAAGTATTTTAAGTAATTATATAAGATAGATTTTATTGTGAATATTATTGAAATACTTATCTCAATTTCCAAATCAATCTCCTTTTAAAAATACAGTTTATATAAATAGATGGCAATATTTCCAAAATCATATTCATTTAAATATGATCAATTCACATTTTATATTTAATTAGATTAAATATTTATTAAAATAACCGGGGCCAAAATCCAGGTTCGTTACATTCCTCCCCCTTTAAAAGAATTTCGTCCCCGAAATTTAAAACAAAGATAATTTAAAAGCTGTTATGCCAATCATAAATATCATTTACATATTAACAAACAACTAACAGTCTATTCTAACAACCAACACTAACTATCTAAACACGAATCCGAATAGTTTTCCTAAAATCATTCAGAGTTGTCTCTCGATGATCAACAATCCGAACCGGATTCCTGACCAGAGTCAAATTCGACTTAACTTCTAAATTCCTGAATTACTGGATTAACAACAATTGAGGAATTATGAACAAATTCCCTTAGATGAGATATATGGAATACACAATAAATTCCAGATATCCACTCTGGCAATTCAATTCTGAAATCTACAGTATTAACTCTTTCCAAATTTATTGACATCAGAATTTTCAATTTCTATTCAATAAAGCCCGTACGATATACATATACCATTCGTACGCAATATCAAATCCGATCGCTCGCTCGATCACACAATTTCACTTCCGAACTAGTATCGTCCACCCGACTTCCTAGTACGGACTCAAAACTGGTTTCTTGATCAGAACTGTCATTCTCCTTGCATAGTCACAACTATGATAGAGAATTCCCCAGAATCAATCAAAATCCAAATTCATGGTTCGTCATCGAAAATTGAGTGAAAAATTCTAACTCGGATCGATATATAATTATCTCGAAATTCTATGCTCGAATCTGGATCAAATTGTTATGCGAATAAAATAATATACGTACATCCAACGTATTTATATTCATTGGTTATTAACTATATCAATTTCTTTTTATTCACATTATTCTGATTCTATCCACTTGGAATAAATTTTCCCAATATCAAATTTTACTTAAGAATTTCACCACTCATTTCTTAAGCTTAATATAAGCATTATATATACTCTTATATTATTACTCTATCACAATAGCCTTTATATCCACTTATTTCCAATTTGAATTTCTAATTCCATGTGAATTCAAATTTATCTTTAACTCTGAATATTTAATTTTATTGGCTATCTTTCATTAATGACTGATTCTTATCATTATTTTTAAATTAGTTTCATTCACTAATTTACCCTCAATTTTCAATTTGAAATTGTTTTGTTGCTAAAGTTTTAATTTTTATTTGGCAGAGTCTCCATTTGTTTAGCATTACATATTTCCATAAGCACATATGTAAGGTTTCAATCCTTATCACAATTAATTCTAACAAATTTTCAAATCATTCTTTTCAGTTAAAGTGATTTATAACTTACCTGCTTATATATAATTCATTTGAGCAAAACAAACTCATATTCAAAATCATCCTATTTTGCTTCCAATAATTCATAGAATTTATCTAATTTCATTTACTTCAAACAACCCATTTTCTTATGCAATTCAACAATACTATTGTGAATAAATAATTACTTATGCTTTATGACAAATCTCAAATTGATTCCAACTCAATTTACACTTATTCTATCCCAATAATTTATTCACAATTCTTTCATTGTATTTTCTTTCATTTCAAAAAGTTTGATTCCAAACCATTTTATTAAACTAGACAACCAGTATTTTAAATAACCATCTCACAATTTACTTAGGTCATTTATTTTCTTCAAACTGTTCCACCCAATGACTTAAGTTTATTCTATTTCACCAATTTCCATTCAAATCTTTGACTTGATTTTTTCCTTTAATCAAATCCCAACTATTTTCTGATTAGTTTATTCTTTTATCCATTCTTAAATTTTAATTTACATTAACAACTCAATATTGAATTTATAATAAAGTCATTCAATTTATGCTTGAATTAGATTTGTTTACACTCGCACCAATTCTGTTTTAATTCAATTCAATATCACTTATTTCCATAAGAATTTTATCTCATTCAATATTATCTGTAACTTGATTGAATTCTTTTAAATTCAGCTTTATTACAACTCAGCTTCAGTTAAATTTAGTTACTTACCATTCTTTTAAATTTATTTCTCAATATATGAGCTCAAAACTTATTTATTTACTTAAAAGTTTACATTAATCATTTGGGTCATTTCATCTTATAATCACAATCTCAGATTACGTATAACACTTACTATCGTAAGGTATAAATTTTCATTTCACCATTACAATCATTTTACCTTCAAATTTTATATCCAATTATGTTCATTTTGAACTTCAATTCCATTTACCTTATCTCAGGTTAAACTCAAGTACATTTTCTTCACTTTTATTTACTTAAATTAAATTGTAATTCCGGGATTACAATTCCCGATTCCTTATTATTAATATCAACTTTACCTTATAAGTTCAATATTTGATTTATTTAAACTTCCACATTATTTATATAGGATTTCTTATAATTCAATTGCCCGGTTTCCATTTCCAAAACCATTTTGAAATGATAACTACATATACCCACCTGGTATATCAAATTAAATTTTCAAATTCCAAACACTTGTTTACCAAAACAAATTTTCTCTTTTTGAAAATTTTCAAAACAACTTGTATACCCAACAAGCCCAAACAATATCATGACCAACTATCCTGTTAGCAATCCATCACTTTAGAAACTCGAAAATGAATACTGATGATGTGGCCATCATCATCAGGATTATTTTCCAGCGACTGAAGTGAATTCAGTGCTTCTTTACTTTCACAATTTCCTCCCAAAACAATTTCCGTTCAACAATATTTTCCAAAATACCCCATTATAGCCTTCAAATCTTTGGAAAAACACATTTTCAAACATTCCCAAGATTTTAAATTCCCAAATCCTTTTGCTTTAAATTCATTTAAACACCTTTTAAATTTCTGGGACTTAAATTCTGTTTAGTCAAGTTTTAGTTATATTCCTTTTATTAGATAATTTTATTTGGTTATAAGCCATTCCAATTTAAAATTGTAGTATTAACAACCAATCAACCAAACATATAATAATTTCAGAAAAATATTTCTTTTATATCAAAATATAATTTTGGGTAAAATTATTTCATTTACGCTACTTTAAAAACAATACTGTGTCGGTCTACCTTGTTTAAGAGTTTAGAAACCCCTATCGATGAAATGGCGTCCCACACATCGACCAGAATTCATAAACACTCAACAGATAAATCAACACAATATAAAAACAATTTTATATTCACTAACAAATACGCGCTCATATCTATTTATACACTCAAACTCATTCTAGAGTTCTACAAACTCTATTCTATGAGTAATTCCTACCAGAGCCAAGGTTATCACCAACCTATGCTCTAATACCAACTGTGACGACCCGTCCTTCTACCACCAGAAAGACGTATCATCATTAAGAAAGAAAGGGATAGAAATAGAAAAGAAAGAGAAAGAAAGACTAACAACATCAGAATCTCACAGCGGAACGGAACAAAATATAATATATCACATAAATATTACATAGTTTTACATATATCAGAGTTATACAATATCAATACACATGACAATACACATGACAACCATACACATCTATCACTATATACATCAGAGATACAGTACACATCAACTAACATAGCGGCACTAAATAAATAACTACATACGTCTGGAAACTCCTGCTACAAGCTCCTCCAGAAATCAAGCCCGAAACCTATCATTTGGCTACTCATAAAAATTTGAGTACCCAAGAGTTTATGAAAAACAAAATATAAACTCCGGGTCTGACATGGGTCTGGTATGAGTAAATGGTTTAAAGTTGTTTAACTTTGAAAACATTTGAAAATAAAGGTATCAGGTAAGACTCCCCACAAATAAATACGGGTAAGTTTTTACCTTACGCTAACCAAAACATTTCATACGAAATCCAGTGATATTATAATAGTGTCTAGGGTTTTCAAGTAAATAGAAAATAGCCGAAATTGTTACATCTATTAAATTCCAGCTACTAGCCACAAAAGTGGGTAATACAAATCAAAACCGTAGGGTCTCGTAGGGAAAATGGATTTCCAACAATGGCAGGGCTACTGGGGTACCGCCCATCACAGTACGGGGCCTAGAACACCGTACCGAAAAATACAGTTTATATAAATCAATAATCCATAAGCAATTACCCTTAAATCTTATTTGTAATTAATTCAATTTAGGATTAATTACCTAAGAGTTAATCACTTAACTCCATTTAATTAATCATTAATTAACAATCAATTACTTATTTCTTTTCAAATTATTTAATTTAATGAACCTTAACCAAATCAATTATTAAGTCTTATTTATTTAATTACTTAATTAAATATTCCTTATACATTAGTTAATAACCTTAATAATTAATTAGTGGAACTTAATTCCTTATTTGTTAGCTGCTAATTAGTTAATTAATCATTTATTAATTCTAACTTAGATTACTTAATCAATTAACTATTACCATCCATTAATTAGCTTAAGTGGTTGATTGCAATTTCGTAAATCACAAAATTTATTAACGAATCTCTAATTGTAATTATTCTGAATTTCTTTCTAAAATAATAATTAATATTAATTTTTCAACTTAATGAAACACTCAAAACTCTGCTTTAAATTTGGAAACTAACTTATTATTAACTATAACCTCAAACGATAATTAAATTTATATTAACTTAAGTTAATCACTTAATTAAAACATTAGTTAAGAGTTTTAATGTTTGTTATTCATTAACTAAACAATTCAACTTGTATAAAGTTTAACTTAATTTGTCAAACATTTATTAAATTTAAAAATGTTGAAATCCTGGTAAAACTCAAAATTCCTAAACTTCATTTTTATTTCAAATACTACGGATAAATATGAACTCGAGGTTACCCCTGATTTACTCGAGTAGTACTTCGGTCCTTCCTCAATTCTTCCCGCGTCACTCCCCTGTACATCTTTCTTCTTCTCTTTCCTCTTTTTTATTTTATTTCTGTAAGTAAAAACTTTACTAAGTATAAAACAAACCATCAGTAAATACTCGAAGACGACAAGAAACAAAACCCGAAGCTTCTCCCCATTATACTCGAGCACGACTCGAGTAAGAAGACAACACTACCCTGATACGACGTCCTGCTCCAAACGCCACCGTGCACGTGCACGGTGGTTCGGCGCACCCCCGACAACTCGCACCATTTCCAGCAAACCCCAATCCATCTTCTTAATCGAACACAAATCCAAAAAAATCGAATAAAGGTCAAAACTACAAATTTGCCTACAGCTAGAAAAAAAAACTGCAGCAAACACTCAGGGGAAACCGCCTGGCCACCACCATAGGGATCATCGGCATCGCCTATACTACGTCTACGCCTTGACAACTCGATCATCCTCCCTCTCCCACACTCACGCGCAGCTCGATCACGTTATGGAGGTGAAATCGACGATTTACAGAGAAGAACAAAACACCCAATAAAAACCCTAAATAATTCTCGTGTTCGAATTTCAATCAATAGAAAAATTAGTTTATATTTTTCCCGAGTTGATAGATGTATAAACTTCCCTCAATACAAGTTTCATTAATTAAAAATAAATCAATCTCTTGAATTAAGCAAAAATGCAAATTTTCTTTAAACCCAAACTGCTTCTTGAATATAAAATTTTAAATTTTGATCTTTGTTTTAAAAATCCCACCTTGGAATGTTTATTCAAGATTTGAATCCAAACTAACAACTTTAATTATTCGAATTTCCACCTTGATCTTCCCTTTTACTGTAAAATTTAATATACAGTGTTTTAACTACACTGTACCCCTTCAAACATTTCTTCCAGGCCATGATTCTAGTTTAAACCAGTTTAATTAACATAAATTATCAAGTTTAAATATTAATATGAAGATGCAAGTAAACTATTCTCTGTTTTACTTTATACAGTAGCTTGAAAAGTTGAAGAACACAAATAACAGAGCTTCCAACATTTCAGAATATACACCAACATAAAATTTCATAATTAATTATCAAACTTAAACTTCAATATGTATGTTTACTCACCGAAAATTCCCTTGAACAGAAAGATGCATTCGAATTTTTGAACACCTGAAGCTTTAAAACTGCCTGTATATATTTTTCTTTGTTTTGTATTGAATTTATATTTTGAGTTTTGCTTGCTTTATTATTGGTTTCAGGTTTCCTAAGTTCCTTTATCTCAACGAACTGAAAAGAAAATGTATTCATATGCATATATAGAAGATAAGAAGAGATATAAGGGAGGCTCAACTGGTCAGGTATTTACTTAGCTTTGTTCTGTTTTAAACATATTTCATTTATTACAAAGAAAAGATTTGCTATATTTGCTTTGAACAAAAGAGTGGCTGAGTTGATGACAATTAATACTTGGGTTTCTAAAGATGTCTACATAATTATTTGTTTTGCTGACATATTGCAGGTCAAAGGCTTGTGAGTGAAGGTATTGTGCATACTAAAATATTTGTAGTTGATTTGTAAACCTTGACTCTTCTGCACACAAGATTACACAATTATTAATTGTATTGCTGTGTGAAGATACTTCCTGCAATCATATACTTATGCAGGTAAACATTTAGCTTGAGTATGAAGCTATTTGTAAAACATTTATTATCTTCTAGCTTACATTGTTTATGTACATATGGTTGTTATTTTATTTTTATTATTTCCTGGCTTGAATAACTATATACATACTTATTATGTCTATCTGCACAACTAGATATTTGTATGATCTTGTCCACCCTGCAGTTAACTTATAGCTCGAATAAGAAGCTACTTATCAATAAATATTTGCTTTATTACTTTTCTAGTTTGAACTATAACATACATATGTTGTCAGGTGTTATTTTATACTTGCAGGTAGATTTGTTTATGTATGAATATTTGTCTTTGTATTTATTTCCATTTGTATTTTAGCTATAAATATTAAAATTAGATTCATGAGTTTACTCATTTATTTATATTTATATTTTTGATTTACATAAATATTAATATTTTGTGTTGAACATTAGCATCTATTTATATTTTATATCTTATATTTTCTATTTTAGCCATTAATATTTGAATTAGAGTCATAAGTTATATTCACATTTATTCTCATTTTTATGATTCATTTGTATTTATTTACATCATATACATAAATTTGACTCATAATTTACCTTTATATTTTGTATTGCTAGAATTAGATTTTAAATTTTAAACATTATCAAGCATATGTATTCATTTAACAAATGTTAACAATGTATCGCATTTTAATTTAATTATATGAGTTAAATTTTATTAATAATATTGTTAAGAAACTTATTTTAGAATTTCAAACATTATTATCTATATGTATTATTTTATACTAAATATAAACAATGTAAAGTATTTTAAGTAATTATATAAGATAGATTTTATTGTGAATATTATTGAAATACTTATCTCAATTTCCAAATCAATCTCCTTTTAAAAATACAGTTTATATAAATAGATGGCAATATTTCCAAAAGTATATTCATTTAAATATGATCAATTCACATTTTATATTTAATTAGATTAAATATTTATTAAAATAACCGGGGCTAAAATCCAGGGTCGTTACATAAAGATTGGATTTTTAAAATGATAATTCGGAAAATATAGAAAGAAGTTGAAATCGATATTAAAAATAGATTGGCAAAATAAATGGAATTTGTAAGAAATTGAATTTTTAAAATGGAATTTATAAATGAGATTAATTTAGTGAAACTCGAAGGAGTTATAAAAATGTATAAACGAAGTTTACAAATGAAGCAAAGTGGTATCGGATGATAAATTTGGAATATAAATTTACAGAAAGAATTTATATTGGAATATGGAAATAGGGTGAGAGAGAAAGATAGTGGATACTATTTTTGAAGTGAAAATGGTTATGGAGGCCGAAATGGAGGTGATGTGATAGAAATCGAGAGGGGTTATAAGTTGGAAATTGGTTATTGGGATTTAAAAGAAAGAATATGTTTTCATAAATAAGTTAAGTTTTTATGTTAAAAAGGAAGGTTTATTTATTAAACTATGTAATTTTAAAGTTAGTTAATATTGAATACTTCAGAAAATGAAATTTCAAATACTTAACATTTATTCAAATAATGTACTAAATTCTATACCTCCTTTGAAAGTGATGTTATAAAAAGTATTCCAATGTTTTAGATAATTATTTGAAAATGTATTAAAAATAACTTATTATTATTCTTTTTAATACTTATTATTATTGTGTATATATAGAGAGTTTTGAAATATTTTAAATTTATTGATAAACCTTCTTGGAAGCCTGAAAAGGGTTTATTTAGTGAATATGTTTTTATAAGAAAATTCTTAAATGGAATTGGGAAGGAAAAATTAGAAATTCCGAGGCAGTTAAATAAAATTAGGCTTCGAAAAATGAAATAGAATTCATAAAGAAATAGAAAGGAAAATTAGAGTTATAAGTAAGCATAATTGACTTTGGAAATATTGAAGGGAATTGACTAAAGAATTCCGGAATTTATAGAATTCATGTAAACGAGTTATGAAATTTACAAATAAAATTGTAGATGATTTTGAGAAAGGAAATAGGAAATAAAAGGAGTATTTACTAAGTGTTGAATATAAAATGAGGTGGGAAATATTCTAAGCATGGGGAAAGGTTGGAAATGTTCCGTTAAAAATATAAGTATTTGAAAACTGTTTTCAAATGTTGAAGAACTGGAGTAATATCTTACAAGGATATTTTGAAATAATTTTCGGAAAAATTATAATAAGGCCTGATGATTGCTTATGGATATGTATTGATAGTTGAATATCCAACTATCAATTTTGGCCAATTTCATTAATCATTTCGAAGAGACCAGGATCTGATTTATTATCTGAAAACCTCTTCAATCTGGTTTGAATGTTACGAACGAATACCGTGTAGATAATGAAGATGGTGATTTGGTTTGTCCAGACCCAGAACAACTTGTATGGATGAATGCTATCAGAACATCGTCATTGGAGGACGAAGAGCATTCTAAGTAAAATTTTGTTCTTGAAAGGTAACACTTAGCCTCGAGCCCATCAATCGTGAATGACTAAAACAGAAGAGACGCAAAAAGGCTAAGTGGGTCGCACCCGATTAGGGTATGTAATGACCTTTCTAGATGTCCTCAGAAACCTTTATATTATGGATACGGTTGTGCATAGAAGGAGCGCTCGATGGTAAGGGTGGGAACACCCGAGGTGACAAGATATTCGTTCTATCCACGTTAGGGTTAGGCCGGTCTTGTGTAGCAGGGGATCCCGGTGTGGTCCTCGATACATTGTTCTACAGGTGTATTGTGATGGGCGATACCCCAATGGCCCAATCATTCGATGGTATCCATTCTCCAATACGAACTTACGGTTTTGTTTGTAGAGCCTAATATGCTGAAATTTAACTAATGTAACAATTTCAACTATTTGAATATGTACTTGTATTTAGACACTATTATAATATCAATGGATTTTCTATAAAGTGTTTTGGTTATCGTAAGGTAAAAACCCATCGTGTTTATGTGTGACGCGGCCTTACTAGATATCTTTGTTTTTCAAAGGATTTTAACAACTCTAATAATTCAAATTGAGTGTGCTTTCTCACGCTTGTTTTCCAGACCGACTCGGGTGTTGTCCTATTATAATGCTCGGGTCAGACCGAGTATTACACATTCAAGATAGGAAGCTATGGAGTTCAGGAGACGAGCTGGAGGAGTTCAGACGTATATCACGTACTTGGTTATTTCCGCTGTGTGAGGACAAGTTATTATAACTGTCCAGATTGTTGTATTAAACTCTTGTACTCTGATAGTTGTATATATATACCCAATTAGATAGGGGTATGTAGGCAGTCACAAGTGGTAGTGATGCAGCCCCTAAAATAATATAAACCTTTCATGTTCATCTGTTATTAGTTGTTATTTATCTTGTGTTATTATACCTTTCCTACTTACTATTTAATTCCGCATTTCTCTTATTTATTGAGTTTGCACGTAAGGATAGTGCTATCTCTCTCATTAGAGTTATGCAGTGGTAGATTTATAGTCATTGTATTTGGTTTGTATTAAAGTACGCTTTGTAGGACTAATAAATAAATTAATTACTCTGATAAGTTGTATAATTGAAATTGTATCATATACATTTAGTAATGTTGAATATTTATCAAATACGGTGTATTAAGTTGGTAGTTTTCATTAGTAGTTTTAGCAAGGACGGATTTTTCGGCAATTTTAACTGGACTGAAAATCCGGGTCGTCACATGTGGCAGCACAGTTCTTGTATTTAAAATCTTTTATTATATATTATATTTTGTTTCGCTGCGACTGTGAGATTCTGTGTTTTTGCTTCTTTATTTTCTTCTACCTTTTTCTTCTTCACCCCTAATGAACTGGTATTTTTGGCACTCGACTACTCGGCATTTTATATTGTGGACGTATAAATGTCAATTTTTGAGGGTCGAAAATACCCATCCGTTACACTGTCCCTAACTTATCTATTGAATACTTTTCTCCTAGATAGTCTGTCCCTAACTTATCTTCTCCCAGGGTTGCTTGATCCTAATGGTTTTGCGGCTCACCAATAACCTATCTGTATACAAATATATATTCCAATCTATATGCAATCATCGATTTAGGCTTACCTCTGACAAAGCCCTACACACTGAAATTTTAGACTAAATTTGCTAGGGCTAATAGCTAATGTATAGGGTGTGACCTTATACCAGTCCCATTTGGTATTCTTATATATGAGTCATTTTACTTAGGGTAATCTTCCCTTAAATTTTCCTTGAAAATCTTTTCATCTCAAATTGATTTAAAACCTTTAAACCATACTTAAACAAGGAAAATATACACTTTATGCTTTACTGAAATCACTTTACCGTGTTATATGTACTTCATTTAAATATTTGTTGATCAAAACATTTAAACCTTTGAAAGTACCCCTTTCAAATCCATTGAAAGTACCCCTTTCAAAACCAAGTAAAACCCTTCATTATAATCTAGGTCAAAAGGCTAAAACATTCCTTTCTAAACCATTCATAATCACCTTTTGAAAACATTGAAGAACCATTCCTTCGAAAGCTATAAAAGTTTAGACATTCTACCTTTAAACACTTAAACATTGCCTTTCGAAAATATTGGAAAATATTTCCTCTCAAACCTTTCGAAACCATTGGGGAACCACCCGTTTGAAACCTTCATTAAAACCTTTTGAATGCATTAAAACATCAAAACTTTCAAAAAAAATTGGGTTCAAGTAAAACATGTGGAATCCTTTCAGAACCATTTGGATTCTACCTTCAACAGAACAAAAGGGTCATAAAACATTTAAGTCGAAAGCACACTTTCGAAAGTATTTCCTAGGTAAAGAAGCGATGGTGTCGAAACCAACCCTTCTGAAAGTATTGGAGAAGCGGCTAAGTTTTAAAAGCAAAGTATACCTTTCGAAACCATTGGTGTCGAAATGTAGAAAGGCGGCAGCGAGGGGTTTCGAACCCATTCGAAAGCATTTACTTAAAACAAAAGGTGCAACCCATTCGAAACATTCCTTTGAAACATTTGACTTAGCCGAAAGCTAACCAAGTCGAAAGCATACCCTTTGAAAGCAAAGTAGGCGCATTTTCATTTGAAAACTAGGTAGTGCTTCGAACCCTTTGGAATTTTTGGTCTCGATCCAGTACCTTTCGCCTTAGTCCAATTCACTTCATACCAATTATTGATACTATATGCACTGGTTTCAATGACAATGGAGGTAGCAGTACTTAGTCAGAACACCTGTGCCGAAAGTGGTGAAACATTCTAAAAGCGTGGAAAAACTATTTTTTACTTTAAAAAGAATTTCTTTTCAACTAACCTGCCTTATTTGTCGAAATATTATTGGTTACTAATTTTTTTTTTCTAAATGTGCCGCCAATATTTCAGAAATAAACAATTTAATTTATTTATAAAATACCCCTCCTCCTTTTATTAATATATAAAACATTTAAGTCCCATACCTTATATAAATTTATATATCTAGTAAACTACTTGGGAAAATTCTATAAAAATTCTAGAAAATCATTTTTAATATGTTTTCCAACATATTTTAATTTTAAATCCAAAACTTATATTTTTTAGCCGTAAATAATTTTATACCCAAATAATCATTTTCCTTACTAGAAAATTAATATAAAATCCACATTAAATCGAAAAATTACGAAAATGGAAACCCATCTCTAAAATATCATTTTTGATCTAAATTTAAAATCGCAACGCATTTGATGTCATTTAATAGGGTTTTCACATCAAACATATCATAAACGCTATATGAATAAGCATAAATCATCAACAAGCATATATAAACATTTAATCATTCAAAAACATGGCATAATCATGTAAAATACTTCGGATTCATCTTAAAACCGAAAAAAATTAGAAAATGAGATGTGGTCATTGTTCAGCTTAGCTTTGTGATTAAGGATGTAAGATTTAGTCTTGACTAAGTGATTTGATTCTTCCTCTTGAAAATTCTGCCTTTATCTTCTCTTAAGCTTGATAATGGTGGCCGACCTTAGCTTATATTTTTTTTCTTGTGAAAATAGAATAAACGTATGTAGTGATTTCCTAAGGGTTTAGGGTATAAGTTTATGGCTTATTCCTATTTTACCCTCTTCTATTTTATTTCATATTAGCTCATTTGTTAACATGTCACTACTACCCCTTACTTAATCACAAATCTCAATCTATTAATCAACTTACATTATTTAATTTAGCTAATTAAATTTCCTAAATAATGTTAATAAAAATATGGGGTATTACATTATATTTCGGTAATTACCAGCTAATGATGATTAATTTTTTAATTAATTATTATTTTATTCACAAACCTTATAAACCAAATAACTTGTTCATACAAGGTCCAAATCAAACGTGGTCAGCCGTGTTGGATCCGCAATGACGTTAATTACATCTTGGAATTGGATTGATTGAGATTGGAGCTCATATAATTTCAAGCTAAAATCGAATGTTGTTCGATTTTAGACGGAACCAGAATGCTTCGGCGGTAACTAAACTTTCAGTGAGTTAAACTCACCTTTGTGGTTATTCGGTATGGTATATAGTAGATAAAAATTATTGGTAGTATGCTTGGATGTTTGATTTGTTTGATTTGTGGGTTTGGATTATATACCTATTACTATTGTGATGTACACTCACGAGCATCACAACTACTTGATTGTTGATATTTTCGCCCTTAGACATTGTTATAATATCATTGGATTTTCTAATATAAATGGTTTGGTTTTCATTAGGTGAAAACCTGTCCGTGTTTATGTGTAGCATGGTCTTATGAGATACCTTTTATTTTGAAAGGGTTTTATAAAAATAGAAACCAATATTCTTTGATTGAGTTTTCTCATGCTGGTTTACCAGACTGATTCAGATGTTATTTTTTTATAATGCTTGGGTCAGACTGGGCCTATTTACAGATCTAGTTTGGATGCTTGGGAGCTTCAGGAGATGAACTGGATGCCTCCTAGTCATATTCATGATATTTTTTCCCGCTACATTTTCTGATTTTGTATTTATAAGCAATTGTAAAGGCAGGCTGTTATAACTGTCCAAGCTGATGATTATTTAGTTTACTATGATTGATGTATATGTATATTAAATTATTTTTTGTAAATTTTTGTTGTATATTATATATTACTCGTCATGATGTGAGATTTTATTCTATCTTTTCTTTCTTTCACCCCAACAATCTACTTTCTAGCAATTGGATGTTCGGTATGTGAATACTTTGGATGTATTAGTGTCGACTTTTATGGGTCGAAAAGCCGAGTCGTCACAGTTGGTATCAGAGTTAGGTTGAGCAAACACCTAGGCTTTGGTGGGGTAGACTCATTAGAGATAGGGTTAGCAATACCCTAGAATGAGTTTGAGTGTGTGTGTGTGTATATTAGTGCGTATTTGTTAGTGTTATAAAAATGTTTTATGTTGTGTTGACTTATCCATTGAAAGGTTTATGAATTCTGGTTGAGAGGTAGGAGACCACTGTATCGATAGGGGTCTCTAAACACTTGAACAAGGCAAACCGACAATGTATTGTTTTAAAATTAGTCAATGGAATAATTTTACCTAGGATAATATTTTATATAGAAAGGAATAATTTGTATAAAATTGATATAGATGTTTTTGATGTATTTTTTGTTTAGAAATGGTAATATTTAATTATCGTCATTGTTTGCACCAAAATTGGGCATAACACTCATCGGATGTTAGTGAAGAGATTAGAATGCGTAGGGAAAATAAGGCTAATCTAACAATCACACCAATAAAAGCATGCACAAATAGAAGAAGACAAGTGTTTATAGTGGTTCGGCATTATAGCCTACGCCCACTTTGAAGAGATTGTTGTTATTCATGATTCTCAACTGAATTACAATGATATAATAACTAGTACTTGAGTTACAATGGTGTTTCGGCGGAGTGACAGCGTAGAGGCTTCCCAAAAGTCCCTTTTCTGGATGCATATAGCTACTATTTATAGGCTTACGCTGAAAATATCTCGCCCAAATCTTGGAGGACTTCTTCTATAACGTGGGTGGGCCCAAGGGATCGAGTTCAGGAGGTTTCGACTCGATCTAGGACCGATATGAATGGAATTCGTATCAATCAAGATTTGATCCTTTTTGGCTGAAATTTGTCTAGTACATTCTTAACATTGTAGGCAAGCTCCTGTGAAAATTTGGTGGCATTTGGACTTGTAGATCTCGAGTTATGATCGATGCAAGTTTGGATTTGTATAACATTGTCATCTTCGTATCGATACTGTTTCGCATCGGTCCTGTATGGCTCTGTTCGTATCGATGCTTGCATGCTACTTCGTATCGATGGTTGAAGGCCGCCTTCGTATCGATGCTTCATGTTGCCTTCTTAGTATCGATCGGCGGTTGTTGCTGTTCGTTTCGATGGTGGGAGATCGATACGAGATGGATGGAGGGCGATCGATATGAAATGGACATTGGTTGATGGATACGAAGTGTTGTTAACATGATGGATACAAAGTAGCTTCATTTTGATGGATATAAAGGAAGTTAGTGGGCGATGGACACAAACTTAATCTCTCTTAGGGAATGGATATGAAATTGGATGGATATGAATAGAGTTGGATTTCTCAACCTTGATCGATCAATATCTTAAGCATACGAACTCCGATTAACTTGAAATTTGGAACATTGGATTTCGTAGCTTCGCAGGTCCTGTCATATCAATTATAACTCGATCCAAACTTGGATAAAATTTACCGGTATCCGTAGTAGACTTGTGTATTAACGATCTCCAGGATGAACTGTCCTTGGTTTCTAGTAAAGTTCTTGATGTCATGGCCTTGCCAAAAGGCGGGACAACATTTTCCCCCCGAAGTATGTCTTGAACATGTCGTGCTTTGAAATGTTGCATCCTTCATTCTGAAAAAGTTCTATCCAATTCACTGAGTAGTTGCTATCTTTTCATCAAAAGATGTAACCTTTGATTGATCTTCCGTGATGCAGATGTCAAACTGTTTATTATCAATGATCATGTAGTGTTTTGTTGTAACTGAGTGTTGAGCGCTAACGATTTATTGTTCATCGTTCTGATCATCACCAGGTAAGCATCCAATTCCTGTTAACTTCGAAAATTGAATGTTAGTTTGGCATACTTGCACAGATGTTAACCCGACTCCTGTTCATGTTTGCACATTTGCAGGTCATTATCAAGTTCTTTAGTTTTTTTCTGGATTGAGTTTAGTATCGATCCTCTTCTGGATCGATGTGAAATTTGAGTTGTAAAACCGTTCGATGGTTTTTTTTAAGTCCTTCCTTTGTATCGATCCTCTCTTGGATCGATGTGAAATTTGAGTTGTAACAACATTCGATGGTTGTTTTAAGTCCTTCCTTTGTATCGATCCTCTCCTAGATCGATGTGAGATGTTGGAATGCATACTTCGTATCGATGGATACGTGATATTGGGTCTCATATTGATGGATATAAGATTAATTCTTTATATCAATGGACTTGAACGATCTAGACATAATCATGCAGTGATGCTTCATAGAGGATATGACATTTCTCATTCCTTTATTCAATAAGAATACCCGATTGTGGATAATCTTTGATAGGAGTCATCCATGACTCCTTTTCTAGATCCATCTCTAAGATCTAGTTGATTTTCATATGTCAATGCTTGGTATAATAATTAACTGGGACAAAGACTTTTTGTCGCGCATTCCTAGAACTGACTAGCTTGGCTGGTGACTTAGCTTTTTCATTTTTTTCTCTAAGGATGTTTGTAATGGTGTAATTCTCGAAGTCGGCTAGAAGATTTTGGATCCAACTAAGGTAGGGAACAAGATGTTGCCCCTTAGTCCAATAATCCTACCTGCCTTAGCATACCACTAATCAGAAATCACATAAGATATGTAAAGTTTCCACTCCTAGTTTTCTTGTAAGTTTGAGCATAGTGACCAAGGCTTCATACTTAGCTTCGTTAATTGTTGCTGCGAAGTTGAGTTTCAGGGTGTAGCGGATCGATCGTCTCTCGAGATTCATTAACACAACTTTGATGCTAGAAAACTGATTATTGAAGGCTTCATCTGTGCATATTCTCCATCGGTTGGACAGTTCTCCTCTGCTCTTTGTATAGTCATCTAAAGTAGTGAATCCAGATATGAAGTATGCTAATTGACTGGCTAAGGATAGCTCTTCGAAGGAGATAGGTGATATCAAATTGGCTTAGCTCGATACTCCATTTGAGTAACTTTTCAGACAACTAGGGTTGCTATTGGACCTATCGTAACGATTGATCGATATAGACGTTAACGAGGTGAGCTTGTCAATAGCTAGCCTTTATCATATACCGGTCTTTGGATTAGTTTCTCTTCACATAGCATTACGATGCTTATGGCATGTGTTGACACGACCCAATTGAGGTATAGATCTTCACGATCCAATGGCTTGGGTAAAATGGGAGGCCTCTTTGAGTGATCTATTAGAGCTATGAATTCTGGTTGAGAGGTAGGAGACCACTGTATCGATAGGGGTCTCTAAACACTTGAACAAGGCAAACCGACAATGTATTGTTTTAAAATTAGTCAATGGAATAATTTTACCTAGGATAATATTTTATATAGAAAGGAATAATTTGTATAAAATTGATATAGATGTTTTTGATGTATTTTTTGTTTAGAAATGGTAATATTTAATTATCGTCATTGTTTGCACCAAAATTGGGCATAACACTCATCGGATGTTAGTGAAGAGATTAGAATGCGTAGGGAAAATAAGGCTAATCTAACAATCACACCAATAAAAGCATGCACAAATAGAAGAAGACAAGTGTTTATAGTGGTTCGGCATTATAGCCTACGCCCACTTTGAAGAGATTGTTGTTATTCATGATTCTCAACTGAATTACAATGATATAATAACTAGTACTTGAGTTACAATGGTGTTTCGGCGGAGTGACAGCGTAGAGGCTTCCCAAAAGTCCCTTTTCTGGATGCATATAGCTACTATTTATAGGCTTACGCTGAAAATATCTCGCCCAAATCTTGGAGGACTTCTTCTATAACGTGGGTGGGCCCAAGGGATCGAGTTCAGGAGGTTTCGACTCGATCTAGGACCGATATGAATGGAATTCGTATCAATCAAGATTTGATCCTTTTTGGCTGAAATTTGTCTAGTACATTCTTAACATTGTAGGCAAGCTCCTGTGAAAATTTGGTGGCATTTGGACTTGTAGATCTCGAGTTATGATCGATGCAAGTTTGGATTTGTATAACATTGTCATCTTCGTATCGATACTGTTTCGCATCGGTCCTGTATGGCTCTGTTCGTATCGATGCTTGCATGCTACTTCGTATCGATGGTTGAAGGCCGCCTTCGTATCGATGCTTCATGTTGCCTTCTTAGTATCGATCGGCGGTTGTTGCTGTTCGTTTCGATGGTGGGAGATCGATACGAGATGGATGGAGGGCGATCGATATGAAATGGACATTGGTTGATGGATACGAAGTGTTGTTAACATGATGGATACAAAGTAGCTTCATTTTGATGGATATAAAGGAAGTTAGTGGGCGATGGACACAAACTTAATCTCTCTTAGGGAATGGATATGAAATTGGATGGATATGAATAGAGTTGGATTTCTCAACCTTGATCGATCAATATCTTAAGCATACGAACTCCGATTAACTTGAAATTTGGAACATTGGATTTCGTAGCTTCGCAGGTCCTGTCATATCAATTATAACTCGATCCAAACTTGGATAAAATTTACCGGTATCCGTAGTAGACTTGTGTATTAACGATCTCCAGGATGAACTGTCCTTGGTTTCTAGTAAAGTTCTTGATGTCATGGCCTTGCCAAAAGGCGGGACAACATTTTCCCCCCGAAGTATGTCTTGAACATGTCGTGCTTTGAAATGTTGCATCCTTCATTCTGAAAAAGTTCTATCCAATTCACTGAGTAGTTGCTATCTTTTCATCAAAAGATGTAACCTTTGATTGATCTTCCGTGATGCAGATGTCAAACTGTTTATTATCAATGATCATGTAGTGTTTTGTTGTAACTGAGTGTTGAGCGCTAACGATTTATTGTTCATCGTTCTGATCATCACCAGGTAAGCATCCAATTCCTGTTAACTTCGAAAATTGAATGTTAGTTTGGCATACTTGCACAGATGTTTACCCGACTCCTGTTCATGTTTGCACATTTGCAGGTCATTATCAAGTTCTTTAGTTTTTTTCTGGATTGAGTTTAGTATCGATCCTCTTCTGGATCGATGTGAAATTTGAGTTGTAAAACCGTTCGATGGTTTTTTTTAAGTCCTTCCTTTGTATCGATCCTCTCTTGGATCGATGTGAAATTTGAGTTGTAACAACATTCGATGGTTGTTTTAAGTCCTTCCTTTGTATCGATCCTCTCCTAGATCGATGTGAGATGTTGGAATGCATACTTCGTATCGATGGATACGTGATATTGGGTCTCATATTGATGGATATAAGATTAATTCTTTATATCAATGGACTTGAACGATCTAGACATAATCATGCAGTGATGCTTCATAGAGGATATGACATTTCTCATTCCTTTATTCAATAAGAATACCCGATTGTGGATAATCTTTGATAGGAGTCATCCATGACTCCTTTTCTAGATCCATCTCTAAGATCTAGTTGATTTTCATATGTCAATGCTTGGTATAATAATTAACTGGGACAAAGACTTTTTGTCGCGCATTCCTAGAACTGACTAGCTTGGCTGGTGACTTAGCTTTTTCATTTTTTTCTCTAAGGATGTTTGTAATGGTGTAATTCTCGAAGTCGGCTAGAAGATTTTGGATCCAACTAAGGTAGGGAACAAGATGTTGCCCCTTAGTCCAATAATCCTACCTGCCTTAGCATACCACTAATCAGAAATCACATAAGATATGTAAAGTTTCCACTCCTAGTTTTCTTGTAAGTTTGAGCATAGTGACCAAGGCTTCATACTTAGCTTCGTTAATTGTTGCTGCGAAGTTGAGTTTCAGGGTGTAGCGGATCGATCGTCTCTCGAGATTCATTAACACAACTTTGATGCTAGAAAACTGATTATTGAAGGCTTCATCTGTGCATATTCTCCATCGGTTGGACAGTTCTCCTCTGCTCTTTGTATAGTCATCTAAAGTAGTGAATCCAGATATGAAGTATGCTAATTGACTGGCTAAGGATAGCTCTTCGAAGGAGATAGGTGATATCAAATTGGCTTAGCTCGATACTCCATTTGAGTAACTTTTCAGACAACTAGGGTTGCTATTGGACCTATCGTAACGATTGATCGATATAGACGTTAACGAGGTGAGCTTGTCAATAGCTAGCCTTTATCATATACCGGTCTTTGGATTAGTTTCTCTTCACATAGCATTACGATGCTTATGGCATGTGTTGACACGACCCAATTGAGGTATAGATCTTCACGATCCAATGGCTTGGGTAAAATGGGAGGCCTCTTTGAGTGATCTATTAGAGCTATGAATTCTGGTTGAGAGGTAGGAGACCACTGTATCGATAGGGGTCTCTAAACACTTGAACAAGGCAAACCGACAATGTATTGTTTTAAAATTAGTCAATGGAATAATTTTACCTAGGATAATATTTTATATAGAAAGGAATAATTTGTATAAAATTGATATAGATGTTTTTGATGTATTTTTTGTTTAGAAATGGTAATATTTAATTATCGTCATTGTTTGCACCAAAATTGGGCATAACACTCATCGGATGTTAGTGAAGAGATTAGAATGCGTAGGGAAAATAAGGCTAATCTAACAATCACACCAATAAAAGCATGCACAAATAGAAGAAGACAAGTGTTTATAGTGGTTCGGCATTATAGCCTACGCCCACTTTGAAGAGATTGTTGTTATTCATGATTCTCAACTGAATTACAATGATATAATAACTAGTACTTGAGTTACAATGGTGTTTCGGCGGAGTGACAGCGTAGAGGCTTCCCAAAAGTCCCTTTTCTGGATGCATATAGCTACTATTTATAGGCTTACGCTGAAAATATCTCGCCCAAATCTTGGAGGACTTCTTCTATAACGTGGGTGGGCCCAAGGGATCGAGTTCAGGAGGTTTCGACTCGATCTAGGACCGATATGAATGGAATTCGTATCAATCAAGATTTGATCCTTTTTGGCTGAAATTTGTCTAGTACATTCTTAACATTGTAGGCAAGCTCCTGTGAAAATTTGGTGGCATTTGGACTTGTAGATCTCGAGTTATGATCGATGCAAGTTTGGATTTGTATAACATTGTCATCTTCGTATCGATACTGTTTCGCATCGGTCCTGTATGGCTCTGTTCGTATCGATGCTTGCATGCTACTTCGTATCGATGGTTGAAGGCCGCCTTCGTATCGATGCTTCATGTTGCCTTCTTAGTATCGATCGGCGGTTGTTGCTGTTCGTTTCGATGGTGGGAGATCGATACGAGATGGATGGAGGGCGATCGATATGAAATGGACATTGGTTGATGGATACGAAGTGTTGTTAACATGATGGATACAAAGTAGCTTCATTTTGATGGATATAAAGGAAGTTAGTGGGCGATGGACACAAACTTAATCTCTCTTAGGGAATGGATATGAAATTGGATGGATATGAATAGAGTTGGATTTCTCAACCTTGATCGATCAATATCTTAAGCATACGAACTCCGATTAACTTGAAATTTGGAACATTGGATTTCGTAGCTTCGCAGGTCCTGTCATATCAATTATAACTCGATCCAAACTTGGATAAAATTTACCGGTATCCGTAGTAGACTTGTGTATTAACGATCTCCAGGATGAACTGTCCTTGGTTTCTAGTAAAGTTCTTGATGTCATGGCCTTGCCAAAAGGCGGGACAACATTTTCCCCCCGAAGTATGTCTTGAACATGTCGTGCTTTGAAATGTTGCATCCTTCATTCTGAAAAAGTTCTATCCAATTCACTGAGTAGTTGCTATCTTTTCATCAAAAGATGTAACCTTTGATTGATCTTCCGTGATGCAGATGTCAAACTGTTTATTATCAATGATCATGTAGTGTTTTGTTGTAACTGAGTGTTGAGCGCTAACGATTTATTGTTCATCGTTCTGATCATCACCAGGTAAGCATCCAATTCCTGTTAACTTCGAAAATTGAATGTTAGTTTGGCATACTTGCACAGATGTTAACCCGACTCCTGTTCATGTTTGCACATTTGCAGGTCATTATCAAGTTCTTTAGTTTTTTTCTGGATTGAGTTTAGTATCGATCCTCTTCTGGATCGATGTGAAATTTGAGTTGTAAAACCGTTCGATGGTTTTTTTTAAGTCCTTCCTTTGTATCGATCCTCTCTTGGATCGATGTGAAATTTGAGTTGTAACAACATTCGATGGTTGTTTTAAGTCCTTCCTTTGTATCGATCCTCTCCTAGATCGATGTGAGATGTTGGAATGCATACTTCGTATCGATGGATACGTGATATTGGGTCTCATATTGATGGATATAAGATTAATTCTTTATATCAATGGACTTGAACGATCTAGACATAATCATGCAGTGATGCTTCATAGAGGATATGACATTTCTCATTCCTTTATTCAATAAGAATACCCGATTGTGGATAATCTTTGATAGGAGTCATCCATGACTCCTTTTCTAGATCCATCTCTAAGATCTAGTTGATTTTCATATGTCAATGCTTGGTATAATAATTAACTGGGACAAAGACTTTTTGTCGCGCATTCCTAGAACTGACTAGCTTGGCTGGTGACTTAGCTTTTTCATTTTTTTCTCTAAGGATGTTTGTAATGGTGTAATTCTCGAAGTCGGCTAGAAGATTTTGGATCCAACTAAGGTAGGGAACAAGATGTTGCCCCTTAGTCCAATAATCCTACCTGCCTTAGCATACCACTAATCAGAAATCACATAAGATATGTAAAGTTTCCACTCCTAGTTTTCTTGTAAGTTTGAGCATAGTGACCAAGGCTTCATACTTAGCTTCGTTAATTGTTGCTGCGAAGTTGAGTTTCAGGGTGTAGCGGATCGATCGTCTCTCGAGATTCATTAACACAACTTTGATGCTAGAAAACTGATTATTGAAGGCTTCATCTGTGCATATTCTCCATCGGTTGGACAGTTCTCCTCTGCTCTTTGTATAGTCATCTAAAGTAGTGAATCCAGATATGAAGTATGCTAATTGACTGGCTAAGGATAGCTCTTCGAAGGAGATAGGTGATATCAAATTGGCTTAGCTCGATACTCCATTTGAGTAACTTTTCAGACAACTAGGGTTGCTATTGGACCTATCGTAACGATTGATCGATATAGACGTTAACGAGGTGAGCTTGTCAATAGCTAGCCTTTATCATATACCGGTCTTTGGATTAGTTTCTCTTCACATAGCATTACGATGCTTATGGCATGTGTTGACACGACCCAATTGAGGTATAGATCTTCACGATCCAATGGCTTGGGTAAAATGGGAGGCCTCTTTGAGTGATCTATTAGAGCTGGAATTGCATCATTGTAGTTGTTAGTTCATTCAAAATTTCTCCTCCCTCTCTTGGTCAAGTTGAAGAAGATAATACACTTGTAGATGGTCCTAGAGTGGAATCATCTTAGGATGGTAATCTTTTGACTTAAGTTCTATACTTGCTTGGTTTCCTTGATACATGGATGACTCTAGAATTTTCTGACATTAGCCTCAATCCCATGAGAATTGATGATGGAACCCAAGAATTCTTCTTATACAACGCTGAAAGAGCATTTCAAAGGACAAGTTTCATTCTGCAGTTGTTGGAGAGCACCGGTTATCATTGCCAAGTCATCGATGTGGTCGTTTGATGGTCATGATCTCACGAGCATATTAACCACATATAATTTCATCAATCGGTCGATTTGATTTTTGAATGATCTATTAATCGTCCTTTAGTAAATAGCATAAGTGTTCTCAAGTTTGAATCCAAGGATTGAAACATAGCACTAAAGGCTCGGGTCTGTAATTAAATAGTTGTATTCCTTGTCTAGGACATGCTTCAGTATCTGATTGTATCTAGAGTTTGCATCCATGGACAGATAATTCATGTCTGATGGTCAAGTCCATTAGTTGGTTGATCATTGGAAGTGGAAAGCTATGCTTTGCCATGCCACGTGCAAATCTGAGTAGTCGGCGTATGTCCGCAACTCCACGGTTGTTTCTCTCATAAGTAAAGAATTGGATACTCATTTTGGGTAGAGGGCATTGTAGATAAACCTATTGGTTTTGAGTAGATTCGCCTCCTTTTTAAGTGGAGCAGATCTTTATAGATCAATGTTGCTTTGTTTTTATTCATCAAGACATTTAATGCAGGGTTCTCAATGGTTGATGAGAGTCCATATACATATATGAGATCAAGTCCAAGCGAGCACATCAAGATTCACCTGAAGTAAAATAGTTAACTCTGTATCATCATTGCTTTGAGTTGTGATCTGATCTTTAGTGCTCGTGATGGATTATAGGCACTTTATGTGCTTATTTGCAATGGTTAATGATTAGCCTTATAGGCATGTTGAATCAAAGGCTAAGTAGAGTTTTGCCCTGTATTGCATGCTGCTAGATAGCTGGCTCCAGCTATGAGTTTGAATCTACTTGTGTTTCTGAGCAATGCATTTTCCATTCAATGTACTCATAATCCATTGCTCATCGGAAGGTTCAGAATGATGATCAGTTGCCCATAAGTCCGGGCATCGATCTGATGATTCTACCTCTAAGCATCCTTTTGGTCATAAATTTAAGTCGTTATAAATACTAGGAAAGAGCTATAGGATTGAGTAGTCATATCCAGCTCTTGGATGATCAAACTGGTGCACCCGTCTTGGGTTGATGGACGTATTGTGCGAATGATCGAGCATAGCTTCTGCTGTGTTTATACAGTAGCCCAAGCTGTAAGAGCCAGCGCTTTTTGATGAATAATCAAATTACATTCATCTTATTTCTCGCACGTTCCCCGAAGACTTGGGAATAACTCGATAAGTGGCAAGGTAGATAATGTCCGCTTCAATTTAACATTCTATCCCGTTAAACCATGGGATCGACTTAACCGATGGAAGGCTGAGTCGTGCCTTATCCTGCATTGTGTCCTAGTTCTTTCCTCTAGGAAGAATACTTCATTGCCTCGCCGACATTCAAACATGAGCTAAGTTCTGAATGGTCAACGACATTCACTTTGTTGCTTATGTCTCCATAATCTAGGTAGAAATTGAAGAGTGAATCGTCCAGTCAGATCCAATGCAGGATTGATGCTTCCCTCATCGAATCCAGGGCAAGAATCGGTGTGCGGACGTTTAGGTTGCACTTGTTTTGAAATCACTTTTAGTCGGATCATGGTAAGAGTCAATGAATGAATGGTCATGTTGCATTAATTTCGAGTTAGGCGATCGACCACGTCCATTTCAATTTACGTTCTCTCGTCAGATTTAGGGATAAAGTCTACTCAAATCCAGTCAGGTCATGCTCATCTATTCTCATGTTCTTCCTCACGGATCGAAGGAAGGTGATAGAGGATGAATGGTCAAGTTACAATCATTCGTGGTTCTATCCATGCTTCGATGGTCGAAGTTATTCGATGGATGCTCGGGTCACATCGATTTGTAGTCAAAGAGGATCGATATTGATTGTCGATTCAGCGACACGATGTAGAATGCTCGGACCTCATTGCCTATCGATCCATTGGTATGATATGAAAGGCACAGATCGATATTTCCCGTCTATCCGACAATATGATATAATTGGTTGCCCGTAACTTCGAGCGTCATTCTGATTGGTTGGCGCTAAGGCCTCCTCGTAATCGTTGCCATAAGTTGTAAAGGACGCTAAGATGGCGATGTAATGAGTCACATTTCTCTTCATTCAGTGATTTGTTCTTCTTCCCCCTATCTTAGGTGAGCAGAGTTAGTTTATGGACGGTCTAATTGCATCTGTAGTGAGTTTATACTCCACTCATCAACTTTAGGTCGGAGTTGGTGAATGAATAGTCGAATCAGATTCATTTATTTGTCTATGCTCGTATTCGCACTCCGAGGATCAGAGTCAGTTGAACGGCCATTAATCACACCTATTTGATGTTTATTCCTATGTCCAACACTCTGAGGACTAAGAGTTTTAGCAAAAAATGGTCGGACCACATTTTCCTCGATTAATTCCTCTGGCACTATTCGATGGCGAAAGTCAAAATGTAGTCATTGTAAACCTGTTTCTTTGGGTTAAGTGAGGATTGTTGTTAGTAAAATTCCAGAAGGATTCTGGGACTGGACGTAAAACGGGAAGTTTGAACCAGTATAAAAATTCCTGGTGTGCTTGTTTTATTTTACTTATTCATTGTTATAGTATCTTAGTTTATTTCCGCACTAGTATAGTATAATTCCATATAGCACGATCCGCACCGCCTTTTCAGATATTATTAATTATAAAAATTTATTGCGGAAGTTTATATAAAATAATTTCAACACTATCATAGCAGAATAATAAAAGCATAGATATAGCTGAATATAAAAGGCAGAAAATAGAACACATAGATTTAACCAGCTTCGGCAAAACCCTGCCTACATGCTTCCTCAAGGTTTCTACTAGAAATTAAGTAGTCAGATGCTTACACACGTAAAATCGCAACACTCACTATCGACTAACCTTAACTCTACTATCAAAAGCCTGCCATAACTCAGCCACTGAGTTGCGAATTCTCAAACTACACCATTGTAGTTCGTCCCCTAGTCACACGACTAGAAATTACAATGTTTAAAAGAGAAATTAAAAACACTTTAAAACAGTAAAATAAATAAAACCTAATTCTAAACACTAAAGCCCAATATGAAATAAGTTATAGCCAGCCCAAAAATATAATAAAAGAGTCTTCCCTTAATCTCTTTATTTCTTTAGCCCGACTTCCTGTGTTCTTCGATGGCTGCTCGTTCGTTTCCTCTTTATCAAAACTTAGGGCTTTGATAATCTTTGAAGCCACCATATTGATCGCTCAAGTGGATATTCGCATGTAGCTTTGTTGATCGATCATTTCTTTGTTGCTCACGGCTGTTCAATCTAAGTCGAGATTGATGTAGTAATTTGGTATGTGATTTTCTTTTACTGATAATTGATTATTCTCGACTTTGATTCGAGTTGAATGATTATTCATTGTTGCTTGAACTCGAATGATTTTCATAGCTGATGATGATTAGCTTTATATATGGTTCGAACCCTAAAAATTTAGTTTGTCTGATAATTTGATCGGTCGTTTGATTTTGCATTGATGACTGTGATGATTTCTGACTTGTTCAAGATCATGTATTTTGTTGCCTTAATTCTCACGGCTTTGATTTTGAACTATTCCATTCCTTGAAACCGCGACTTTGATTTTTTTTTGAATTTAATATTAATAGATTTTAAATAAAATTTCATTTTTAATTTCCAATTCAAAAAATCTGTTCCATCAAAAACAGGAGGAATAATATTGGACTGACCCTCAGTAAAAGCATTATTAAAAGAAGCCATTTTAAAAATTCAAATTTTTAAAACAAAAATTGCTCTTTGTGAAATTCAAAAATTTTAAAACAAAAATGGATTTTGTTCCCAGCTTCGATACCACTTGCAGGATCGATTTCACCTTAGAGGGAGGTGAATAGGGTGATATTATTCATTATAAAAATTAATTGCGGAAGTTTATATAAAATAATTTCAACACTGATCATAGCAGAATAATAGCAGCATAGATATAGCAGAATATAAAAGGCAGAAAATAGAACACATAGATTTACCCATCTTCGGCAAAACCCTGCCTACGTGCTGCCTCAAGGTTTCTACTAGAAATTAAGTAGTCAGACGCTTACACACGTAAACTCACGACACTCGCTATCGACTAACCTTAACTCTACGTTCAAAACCCTACCGCAACTCAGCCACTGAGTTGCGAATTCTCAAACTACACCACCATAGTTCGTCCTTTGGTCACACGACTAGAAATTACAATGTTTAAAAGAGAAATTAGAAACACTTTAAAACAATAAAATAAATAAACCCTAATTTTAAACACTAATACCCAATATGAAATAAGTTATAGCCAGCCCAAAAATATAATAAAAGAATCTCCCCTTGATCTCTTTATTTCTTTAAACCGACTTCCTGTGTTCTTCGATGGCTGCTCGTTCGTTTCCTCTTTATCAAAAATTAGGGCTTTGATAATCTTTGAAGCCACCGACTCTGTTGATCGATCAAGTGGATATTCGCGTGTAGCTTTGTTGATCGATCGTTTCTTTGTTGCTCACGGCTGTTCAATCTAAGTCGAGATTGATGTAGTAATTTGGTAAGTGATTTTCTTTTACTGATAATTGATTATTCGACTTAAACTTGAAGCTAGTGCTTGAAATTGAATGATTTTCACAGCTGATGATGATTGGGTCTATATATGGTTCGAACCCCTAAAATTTAGTTCGTTTGATAATTTTCTCGGTCGTTTGATTTTGCATTAATGACTGTGATGATTTTTGACTTGTTCAAGATCGTATATTTTGTTACCTTAATTCTCACGGCTTCGATTTTGAACTGTTCCATTCCTTGACAACCACGACTTTGAATTATTTTTGAATTTGACATCTTCGTCTTGTACTTTGCTATTTCATATTTTTATTCTTTGGTATTTTGAATATGATTCCGTTTTGACTTCGGGCTTGACTTTGTTAAGAAATCCCTTGAGGCATTATTTCGGTTCGAACTGTTGCTCTTCTCTGTTGGCATCGGCTTCTTTAATTTTGTGATATTGAATTGCGGTTGTCTTTGTTCAAAAACTGATACTTGACTCTGTTACCAGTAGTTGCTTGATTTAGCTCGTTCGCTGTTTTATGATGGACTCTGGTATCATTGTTTCATTCGAGTCTGTGCTGTAGATATATATTGCTTTGAGCTCTGGTTTATTATGTTCGATCCTGTACTTGATTGCTTGCATGTATATATGTATATATATGTGTTCACTATGTATATATGTATGTTTCACTGGTGACATTGTTTTCATTTGAAGCTACATTGCAGTTTCATTCATCCTTGAGTTTGCACCGTGTATATATATGTTGGCTGCTGTGCACATTGTTCATTGTCCTGTGCCATTTAGTTGGTCTTATTCATAACTGCAATTGTAAGTTCGACTGCTTATATACATGTTGTTTCACACATGTAGGTATCTGGTTTTGTTTGACGTTGCATTGGTTGTCTTCTTTTAGACTTGCTCATTGACCATTTGATCCATAGTTGTTTCTTGCATTTTTGTTCATCAAGTCTGCACTGTTCTGTCCATTTGTATTCAGTTGCACTACATGTTCATATATATGTATACAATTTTGTATACATTTTGTTCTTGTTTGGTTGTATGTGAATTTTTGTGTCTGGCTAGTTCATTATATTCATGTGAGCTTCAACATTTGTGCACTGCATTGCTGTTAAGGCTACTACACCATGTAGTCTTTGCTTACATGCTGCTAGTTGTATAGCGTTGTGTCTGGACTAGTCGATTTGCATGTTGACATTGTTTCAACTCCACTGTTGAGTCTTATGCTTGACCATACATATATTGCTGTTTATCATGTATACTTGATGTTGATTTGGGTCTAGTCTTTGATTTTGAGGTTGCTGCACTATTGCTTGTTCCATTTTCTTTTTGACTTTGTTGCATTTGAGCATGTTGTAGTCTTGGTGCCATTTGTGTCTTTTATCATAACATTCATGTGTACATTTGAGTTGCACATGTGTTGAATCCAGTTAATAGCTCGGGTTTGATCTTGTGCTAGTATCGTGACTTTATTTGTGTTTCATTTGAGTTGAACTCGGCTTTTGATTTGGGTTTGACCTTGTGCTCACTTGTCCCTGCATTTTTATCAAGTGTATATCGGTGTGCACGGCCTTGTGGCATGTATAGTGATACACTTTGCATGTCACAAGCTGTTCGTGTATGACAAATTCAAATTCAAATGATGACGAACAACCCAAATAACTGAGGCAAATAATATTTTCAAAATAAATTTTATTTTACACTGCAAAAGTATTTCATTTTCAATTTTACTACGTCAGTGTATATTTTTGCAGATCACTCAGATGCTGGATTCAATCTGGAATGCAGTTGAAGATAAAATACGAGTGAATGAGTGAAATGTAGTGTGGTGCATATGTAATTGAAATTGTATTGAAATTGAAATCGTGTATATATATAGTAAGAGCTCAAATTTGTACTATTCAAAATTGTAATAAATATTTGTTTGAATAAGAAATCTGTTTGAATTTAAATTTTGTGCTATTTATTTTATTCAATAAATATTTGTTTAATTATGTGAAGAATAAAATAGTACATTAACAAATTCAATTAAATGAACATATATACGTTTATTATAATCAAACAAAAATCATATACTTGCATATTCAACACGATGCGATTGAAAAAATTTCTTCTCATCAAATCCAAATCGAAAATTCTCAAGTTAATAACTACAAATTGGATTTTTTTGAACAAATGAACGAAATTTACGATGATCACACTGAATCATTGTTTGAAACATATATGAAACAACGAACAATAAAACCAAATCACAACGTCTGGAAAATTATGTAATAATCCATCTTTTACCAAAATCGATGATTTTCAAACAACAACATTTGAAACTGAAAATGATGATCCTAATGAAGTTGTTGAAAACACGTTAATTGAGTTGGATTTCGATTCTTTTGTCGGTTTGGAACCAAATTTAAAATTCGACCTTCCTTTTTTTAATTTCAAAAATTTTAATACAACAAATTTGGACTTCGAAAATTATATACACAATGAAGTTATTGATAATCCAACAAAGGAAGACGAATTTAATGAACACGATTTCTTTGAACTTTAGGGAAACGAGTTGTCGAATTCTAAAGGGGAAGATTTAAATCACCATTTTGATTTTGAAATCAATAATTCTGAAGAATTTTTCAATGAAGAGCTTGAATTTCAATTTGGTGAAAATAAACTTGAACTTCAACCAATTGTTTTATTGACCCAAAAAATCATCGAAAATGAAACAACTCGCACGATATTTAATAAAACGATATTCATTTTTCCAAATCAACATTCAACTTCGAAATCTTTTATGGTTTGGTTTTCTGCACTTGAGCTATGTCTCGCATACTTGACGAGGCAAATGAATTGGTCTTCAGAAGACCGTTTCATTTACTTTTTGACGATATACTTTCTGAACTCTTGTAAATAATAATCCTTTTGTTTTCATGTAAATATAGGTCATTTTTTATTTTTAGTTTATTTTTTACTCCTTTCGCTTGGGTTGACTGTGGGGACACAGTCAAAATCAAGCGTGGGGGAGTTTCATCTTCATTTTTAAATTTTCATATTTATTTTTACATTTTCTTTCCAAAATTAAATAAAAAATCTTGAAAAAACAATTTTATTTAAGCAATTTTGATTTATTTCTAAAGAAACACTATAGGATAAATATATGGTTTTGGCTTATTAAATTGAAATTTTTGAAAGTTTATTTGTCTTAACAAAAATAAAAATAAAGTTTGATTTCAAATACAATGGTTCAACTAGTATATAGGAAGATTCATACGTGTTAATTATGAAATACATCCTAATTAAAAATCTTTGTTTTAAAAATGGTTGATTTAAAGTAATGGATATAACATTTTTTTGTCTTCTAAGTTAAGTGATGCTAAAATTATTTTGCAAAAATCTCTCTTTCAAAAAAAAATGAAAAAAATCATTTTTATATATGTAAATATTTTCTATTAGCACCTACGGTCGACAGGTGTACACACTTGTGTGTACACTTGCCATGCTCTATACCTTTCTCATGTAATCCCGAAAGGCAGTGCACGATTGGTGTATCTGGCCTCAATTTATCTAATCTAGGCGTGTGTGTATATATATATATATATTAATAACGCCTACAGTCAATAGGTGTTCACACTCGTGTTCACTCGCCATGCTCTGTATTCCCCTCACATAAGTCTGCAAGGCAGTGCATGGATAATATATCTGGCCCCAGTTTATCTAAGTTAGGCATATGTAAATATTGTAAATATCAATAAAATTTTCAAAAAGAAAAAAGAGAGAGTAAGCAATTGAAATCCAAACACTATTTTAACTTATTTGCTTTGACTTGTTATTGAAAAGAAATGAATATACCACCTTGATAAACTTTGATAATCAACTAAGGATCCATTTCATAGTTACACTTTGTAATTAACCGAAACAATGAGTTAAACTATAATCTATTTGTTATGATAACTTTGTTTTTTTGAAACTTTGACGAGTAAATGACTTAAATCTCAAGATAATGACCAAAACCTATATTTAACTTATTTTTGTCAATTTAAAAGTAAATCTTTCATTTTTAAATATTTCCAAAAACTCGCATTCATCTCTTTGTAAATAAATCTTGCATTTTGTAAATATTTTCATCCTGCATTTGGATTTTGTGGGTAGTATCCATTGAATACCCTAATAAGACAACAATAGTCCTATTGGGGACACCCAGAGGTTTAACAGCTTGTTGCATACGCTCAATGCAATCGTGCTTCCTACGAAAACGGATTTATCTTAGTTTCTTTATTTGTGGACGAATAAAAAGATAAGTGTGGGGGGTATTTGATCTGTAGGTAAATATGCATATTTTTACCACCATATTTAATCTATTTAAATTAAATAAATGATCATATTGCGTATTTTAAATTGTTTAAACCAAAACTCAAATTATTTGAATTTGTCACATATTCATCTTCATTTAAGGGCAAAATGGTCATTTTTGTGCATATATTAATTTGAGAAAATTTAATTGGAAATTTCTATATAATTTTGTAGGAATTTAAACTCAATTACAAGTGGTTTCATGTAGGAATATGCATGCACAAAGAAGATACAAAGGAATGAAGAAGGAAGTAATACAAAGTGATGAACATGGAGGACCCCATCCACTTACCTTGATTTTCAATTTGGAGCTAATTCACATGCTAAAAGACCGTTAAAGTTTCATGTACATTTAAGTGGGTGATTATTGGAGCTAATGAGTACTTGATGGCCACAGTATCTCAAGGGCATTTTAGGCATTCCCCAAAAATATGCATTAGGGTTTCCAACTTGTATAAATACCCATTATGTAACCCTCTTCCGTAGTCTCTCTTTAGTTAGTTTTTAGCTTAGAAAATAAAACAAAGTTATTCTCTCTTCTTCTTCCATTTCATGCAATTTTTCTTTCTTTTATGCAATGTTAATTAGTATTCTCTTTTATTTACATGCTTCTTTTCTTCTTATGTTATTAGTGTAGTTTACTTTTCATGCAAGTAGATTAGTGTTATTTCTTTTTACTTAGCTTTTCTTTTCATTTGCTCTCTTTTTCCTCTTCTTTTTGTGTTTTATGTTGCATGCTACTTATGTTGATATGATAACACAAATGAGAGGCTAATCCCTTCAATTTAGGGGAAATGAAGCTCTCTTGAATCATGTAGATGCAACATAATTTCTCATTTATGTCTCTTTTGTGCTTAATGGAAAGTTAAATGTTTATGTGATTTAGTGTTTAATATTGAGTTTGGTAGCTTATGCTGTTCAAAACAAATAGGCTATGCTTAGTCATATGAATCACTAATTACCTTTTCATCTACATATGATCATGGTAGTGGAAATGGATTTAGAATCAAAATTTGATGGTTTATGTTTCTAATTTAATAGATAATAATCCATGCTTATAATAGATTCTACTTTCAATTTCATGTCATTTTCATCAAAGTTAGTAAGTGAGTTAGAGGGTTCATTAAAGTTTGATGGTTTAACTGTGTTAATTAATAACACAATTAGGCCATGCTTATGATAAATGCCTCAGCTAAACTCACAAATGATCAAAAAGAGATCATAATTTCATTATGTTGATTTATGTGATCATGAGAGGGGATTTGCCTCTAAATTGCTCTTTAATCTATTATTTTTATTCTCCTTAGTTTTAGCTTGTTTTTAATTTCTTTTAGTTAGTTAACAATCCAGCGACTTTGGTTTAATTTGATTGAATAGAATTTAAAAATCTAAGCAATTCCCTATGGATCGACCTATACTCGCATACGTACTACAATCGTATGTCGTACGCTTGCAGTTATTTTAATTTTAAATTTATCGGCATTTTTCTAATCGACAGGAAATTTGCCGTTAAACAGTTGGACCCGCATAGTCATGGTTTGTTTAAAGTGAAAAGCAATACACATACTCGTCCAACACAATAGCAAAACACGAAAAACCAAAAGCTCAATCAGTAAACTATTAAGACTTTCCTTCTTACTGCCATGGCTACCTTTTCCAGTCTTTCCCAAGTGAGGCCTAAGGTTCTCTCTCCATTTGGGTTCCTTACCAAGAGGTGCTACCTTTAGAATGTGTGGGCTGTCCTTCGGATCCACCAGTTGGTACCTCTGCGCACTTTGGCTTTCCTGTCTTGATTGTAAATGGCAATCCTAAACTAGGTAGCTATGGTCTTGTTCTTCATGTTAAGCATCCGTTACTCCATATTTAGCCTCTCCGCTAACATCTCTTAGTCTGTGGGGTCGACAGCGCCGACAATGTTAACGTCCTCCTCCTAAGAGATAGAAATGGCCTCCAAGCTCTCTAAAGTAGTAATCTTCTCGAAATTGGGACCTGGGATGGAGCTAGAAATAGGAATGCATGCGATAGAGGTAGTAAAGATCTCTCTGGTCCCTAAACCATGCATATCTGGAGGTGATAGAGGTAAATGAGATTGACTTAAAAATTGGCAAACAGAGTGGTAGAGTTTAGGAATAGACTCTGGTAAGAACTGAAGCTTCTCAAACATTAGAGAGACAAGTGATATCCTTAAGCCCGCACTTTTCTCCCTGATGACAACCTCAAAATCACTCTCTTCTGTGATGTGCTCTTCATTAGCAAAGGATAGTTCGAATTAACAGGAGGAACATCGGCTCATGTAGAGAATTTTGCAAAAGAGGTCAGAATTACATGCACGATCTCAGAACTAACACTTGCGGATTTAGGAATAACGGTCACCCACTTTTGAGACTTCGGAGAAGATATTTCACCCTGACCCAAAGAGCTTGGATCAGAATGAGTCTTAGCGGCGGCTTCAGCCCATGCTTTCTTGGCCTCCGCAACCAAGATGGCCCTTTCGAAACTAAGGGCTTCAACATCTTAGGGGTCAAGATATACCTCCATCAATTCAGCCTCAGACGTGCATCACCAGCCTACACACATCTATGCAAGACCTCTTCCTAAACGTTGACAAGAGAAATGAGGTACTTGTCCATCCACCTCAAATTTTTGACCATCAACATGTTGACATAAAAGAATAGCGGGTCCTTGTTGAGATTCTCATACACTCTGGGGAAAGCGCAAACTAGAGCTTGCTAGCAACCTGTATAGCATATAGCTTTTCAACCTCTTCTGAGAGCCTCTTCTTTTGTACTTCCATCTTCCAAACTTCTTCGCGAAGTGGGGTGAGATCAGCAATAATCAGGTCCCTGACCTGTATAGCCTTATCTTTTAATTTAAGGAGCCGGTCCTTCTCAATGATTTGCCCCTTCAACGTGAAGTTTTCTTCATGAGTGTCCTTGAGTTGATTCTTTACAGTAATATGGGTAGTAATGTGGGCTCGAGACATCTCCAACATCATCTTATTAGCATTAGAGTTGGACTCGAGGGTGGCATCTCTCTCTTTGATGACTTTAGCTAAATCAGCATCCCTCTCATGCATCATCCGATTGTAATCGGCTCTCTCTGACTCGAAAGATTAGATGTTAGTGTGATTAAATTTGTTAACCTTGTAGAGGCCTCACATAAATTCTTCCACTTTTAGCCATTGTTGACGCTCAGCTCCACATTCTTTAAGCTCTTCATCGCCACCTTTTTTGGAATGTCAACGATGTCTTGGTCGAATTAGACACCATGTAAGAAAAGATAGGGAAAAGAAGCTTGCAAGCAAGGGGGACCAAGAGGAAAAGTAAATAGAGGAGAAGAGACTCCTTTAGAAGTAGGTAGGAAAGCAACAGTTATCACACGAGAAGAAGGAGCTTGTTGGGGAGAAGTACCTGGAACCACACTGCATAGTGGAACAATGTTGGAGTAGGGCCAGTGCGTTGAGAGGAGTTTCTTTAGCACTTGGTGGGATCGCGGCTTAACTCAGTTCCAAACTATCATTTTCTCTTCTCTCTTTCCCTTTCTCTCTCTATCTCTCTCACTCTCAATCTTGCGAGCTTCATCAGCCTCATGATTCTTTATTCCCCATCTCTCTTCCTTAGTTTCCTAACGGCAAAGTGGTGAAAGAACTGGAGTTTGGGCTCCTGATCTATCAGCCTGTCATGAAAGCTTGTCATAGAATTTACATCCCTTGGAATCTGAAACAAATGAAGATGAAGTTAGCACCAGGATTTTAGAATACATGTCCATGACCCTAAATTTAGTGTGTAATGCAGATGAACCCCTAACACTCTACCAGTTATGCTGCAAGGAATTAAAGTCGGAGTCTTCCCACGTTCTCTAGCAAGATCCCTTAGCAAAATGGCGATGTTACACTCGCATCTACCCCAAGCGGCATTGAAGGAAAATGGGGCAAGGCATGATGCCATAAAGGCTTCCCTCATATCAAAAAATTAGATATAAAGAAAAAGGCATTGAATCAATCAAACTCATACTACACATGGAGCCATCTTGAAGCTATAGTACTTAACCCAACCTAAACCCTACCATCAAGAGAATCATAGCAGAAGATGGATACTGCACTCAAATGGAAACGAGGGCATGTCATAATGGAAGTACATAAGACCAAAGTAGAATAAGAATACTGTGCCAAGGCATAGGCGGCAGTACATGCTGAACTAAGTTGATCGCATCTCCAAAAGTATGCCATCAACGTCTACAAGAACAAGTATACACAACACATACCGGGCCAACCTAGGCAGTACCACAAGCGGTTAAAAACACTCCAAAGGGCTGCATATAGGGCCACTCAAAATACGCTTCAACGTAGGACCATATTTACAGGTACATAACAAAGATACAAAGCTCCTTCTTTCTCTCATCAACATCCCAAGCATACTTGCAATGATGGGAACTCAAACCGCAATCATCTCAGATCATGGCTAGCCTCGAATACATTCCAAGCGTGTTTCAAATCAACCCTTAGAAAAAAGACAAGCTAATGCAACTCCATTTCTGCCATAATGATAGCAAGCTAAGCAAAGACAGCCACCCCTTTACCTCTTTCAACAACCCGTGCAAATAAACAACAAGACCAATCTGAGTCATGGCTAGCTCAGGTCACGTCCACAAGCACTACAAACTAATGCCTAAGCTAAGGCAAGGCGGTATAACTTCACCCCAATGCGATGTCAAACAAACAAGTGCAAATTAGCACCGCGGCACCATACGGAGATCATATATCAATCGGTATAAATATGATGGTAATATTTCAAAGCCAGCGAGTATAACTTAATCTTATCCCACCTTTTGGCAAGCCCATGATACCAAGAAATTGACTAAAAAATTCAAGACAGTCCGTCCCAAAGATCGATTATATGCAGTTTCGCTATAGATACCGGTAAATTTGGTCTGAGTTTGGATCGAGCTATAATTGATAAGACACGACAAGAAAAGCAATAAAAGCCAACATTCCAAATTTTAGGTCAATCCGAGTTCGTGCGCTCAAGATATGATCGGTACAACTCAGGTGATCATGTTGTTCGTATCCATACAACCATCAGGAAGAAACCACATTCGCATCGATCTATTCAAATCCATCGGGCGCACATAGCTTCGTATCGATCAGGGGAGCACAAGTTCATATCCATAGAAAGCGGTGTTCTTCGCATCCATCATCTCCAGCTTCTACTTATCGATCAACCAACATCCACTTCATATCCATCAAAACAATACAAAGCTGCTACTTCATATAGATCGGCCAGTGATGGATACGAACAGAGCAGTGACAGTCGATACGAGCAAAGCAATTACAATCGATACAAACAGAGCTAAACCAAGTCGATACGAATGAGGCGTATACATAGGAAAGACTTGATCGTTTGGCGAGAAGAGTGGAGCGATCCATAAAGCTAGCGCCACGACAACTAGCAGGCATGTACCCGGACCGATACGAATCGAGCGATATGAAGAAGGATCGGTGCGAATTCAACAGCCATCGAATAATACAAGTTTGCATAGATCATAACTCAAATTCTACAAGTCCAAATGCCACCATATTTTCACAGGAGCTTATATATGTCCTTAAGAATGTTCATGATCGATCCCGACTCGATTTGATGAAATATTGATCGATATGAAGGTTGTTCGTATCAATCACAGACTGTGTGAAAATGACATGGGATTGATCGCGTAGACCCACCCACATGCGAGAAAAGGTCTTCCAAGACCTGGGCGAGATATTTGCAGCCTACGCCTATAAATAACAACCCAAGACCTATAGAAAAAGGACCTTCGGCTCTTCAACGTCCAAACTCTGCCGAAATTACTGTTGTACGCGAAATTCACTGTTGTAATTCATTGTAATCAGGAGAAAAAAGTTAATAAAAGTCAATCATTTCATAATGGACATAATCAAGATGCCAAACCACTCTAGATCTCTGTGTTTATCTATTGTTTTTTGGATTATTGTTTAGATTGTTTGTTAGATAATCCTCTTTTTTCATTTATTCTCTTCATTTTATCTCTTCAAACACTTCCGAAGAGTGTTATGCCCAATTTTGATACAAAAACTTTGGTGTGTTCACTATGAGAACCCAGTTTTTCTCCTGCTCTTTGGATCTACTATAGATATCGGATTGCATAAATCTAAGAAGAAGATCCATATTTCAAGTTTAAAGTTCTACCATCTTATTCAGATTTGCATCAAGTCTAGGAAAGAGCTTCACTATCCGTCATGGTCAACACTAGGACTACTTCAACCACCGCTGATCCAGAAGGACGGGACATGCAGAATCCCATATAGCTACCTCCCGCCGATCAGAATGTTGTCAGACCATTAGATCCATAGGGCCCTGTAACCAGGGAAGAGTTTCAACTGCTTATGCAAGAACTGACTCAGAGCCGCCAACAGCTCACTCAATAACTTCACACCAATGCGGAACTAACCAACCAACAAAATCGTCAAAGACGAAGGAGATCCAGGAAGGATTAGGCTTCATATTCATCTACTGAGAGTTCATCCTCTTCATGTTATCACCACAGATCCACACATCCATGGCTGGATGGGAGCTATACTCAAGCTAATGGACATCAACATACACTGAATATTGGCAGCCGAGAGTTGGCCCGTCAACCAGCTATCAGACTCGACCCTCCTCCCGGGGAGGTATTCCACATTATGTTACAGACAACCGCACTGCCACCGCGGCTACTGACTTAGGAGTTGATGCTTGAAATCGGACACATCTGAACCATCGCCAACATACTCTTGAACCTTATGTTCCAGAGAACTTAGAACCAACGAGGCGAGACATGGACCGTCGACTACGTCTGGCCCATCCTTGCATTGTGGAACCCGACCATACCTTGGTTCAACAGCCCCAGAACGCCCAGATGCTGGATATCCCAACGCTGATCCGTCAGATGATACGAGAAAGTTAAGGCCTCACCAATGACGACTTGGGATTCTCCCAGAGTCATACTCCTTTTACTGATGAGATACTCTATGATGGACCACCTCGACGATTCAGGATGCCTACATTACCCATTTATGAAGGAAGCTCTGGTCCTAATCAACACATCATGAAGTATGACTGGTTAGTGAATGCTACACGAGCTGATGATGCATTAAGTGCCAACGTTTCCTGATCTCGCTGGGGGCGTAGCAACTATATGGTTCACCCGTTTACCACCAAGATCTATCTCATGTTTTGATTAGTTGGCGACAAAGTTCTTTGAGCAGTTCCGCATGCATGTAACGAGGCCGAAGGATGTTAATATTTTGTCTAAGGTCACTCAAGCTCCCGGAGAGACACTCAGATGTTATTTGGAGAGATTTCATGCTACATGCGCTGAGATTTGCCAATCCCAATGATAACTGTATTCTGATGGCATTAACTAAGAGGATTGATCCCAATTCTAAGTTTGGCAACTGGTTGGCTGAAAAACCTCCTGCGTAATTGGACCATTTCTATTCCAAGGCAGCCTAATTCTTGAGGAGGGAGGATGCAAAACAGTCTAGGAAAAGGGATGATGAAAGGCCTAATGTGGAAGGAATTTATAGCAATGTTGCTGTTAAACAAACCGGGGAGATTTTGGAAAAGTGCAGTTGGACATACAGAATAAACAAAATCAACAGAATGGCGACGGTAATCAAAATAGAAAGCGGGACCAGAATCGTGGTCCACGATGTAGGGCTCCTATGTTTGATAATTATACTCCTTTGAATACGTCGCTAGAAAATGTGCATATATAGACCAGCAATATTATTCAGTACAAGAAACCTGCTCCGAAACAGTCATCTGAGAGACAGATTCAAACAGGGATGTTTTGTAGATTCCACGAAAGCTACGGCCATAATACAAATGAGTGCCGTCATTTGCAGGATATCATTGAAAAGTTGATGCATGAGAGAAAATTGGAGCAGTTTGTGTGGGTGCCGTAGTCTGGAGGAGCGAGCCCATCAAGTCAGAACCGTGCGCCGAATCAGGTGAGACCAGAGGAACCCGCTCGTACCGGCGGGAGGTTGGTGATAAATACTGTTAGTAGTGGTCCTCATCCAGTAGACCGAAGCTGGAAGGAAATGGATTTGGATGCCATTTCTGTGAGGCATGCAAGCTTCGAATGTTGTAGTGGTTTGGAAGATAGGGCTCCGACCAAGCAACAGAAGACGATGACTGAGGACATCGACTCTCGAGATAGAGACGCCGACCAGGTCAAACCCCCACCATCGATCCACTTGTCATATCAGCTCGCGTAGGTCCTATTTGGATGAAGAGGATCTTAGTAGACGGTGGGAGTTCTTTGAAAATATTGTTTAAGCAAGCCTGTGACTAAATGAAATTGGGGATTAAAGATTTGAAGCCTTGTCAGTCTCGTATTCATGGCTTCAACAGGAGTGCAACCATACCCACTGAAGTGGTGGAACTTCCAAGGGAGTTAGGAATTGGAGAACGCCGGAGAGTCTGGATATTACAATTTGTTGTGCTGGATATAGACTCGCCATATAATGCTTTCTTGGGCTGACCGGCCCTGGCTAAATTTACGACTGCCATTGCCCCCTAATGTTTGACTATAAAGTTTCCCACTGATCATGGAGTTGGAGGAGATCAGGCTGCTGGACGAGCCTGTTATGTCGCTGAGCTGCGAGAGGTGCAGTGAAAATAAAAGGGAAAGGGTGTAGAGGAATCTCTCTGCGTCCGCTTTGTTGTGAATTGACAATTGATGCCTGGGCCTAGGCCTGGGCACCACAACCAATTCCCAACGGATCTTAACTCGAGCGATACTGAAAGTGAAGACGAAAGTAAAGACAGTCAAGCTTCTCCAGCCGAGCTGACGATCGATGTCCCGATCGATGATAACGACGATTCTAAAATGATAAAGATTGGATCTCAATTAAGCCAAAAAATGCAAGAGGAATTGGTTGAATTTCTCTGGGCAAACCTTGACGTGTTTTCCTAGATGCATTCTGACATGGGTGGAATCTCCCCGGACATCACAAGCAACACATTGAATATTGACCCGCGGTACGTCCCGGTCAAGAAAAAAGACGTGGTATGAATCCATAGAGATCTAACCCCCTTAAGGAAGAGGTAGATAAGCTTAAATCGGATGGATTTATTCAAGATGCTCTATACCTGGAATGGGTGTACAATCCTGTACTTGTCCGGAAACCAAATGGAAAATGGAGAACATCTGTTGACTACTCAGACTTAAATAAAGCTTGCCCCAAAGACAGTTTTCACTTCCTCGAATCGATCAGCTCATGGATTCAACGGCTGGACATGAACTCTTATCCTTCATGGATGCATATTCTGGCTACAACCAGATACCCATACACTTACCCGACCAGGAGCATACCAGCTTCATAACCGATCTGGGACTTTACTGCTACAAAGTCGCGCCTTTCAGACTCAAGAACGCCAGGGGAACTTACCACAGATTAGTTAATCGAATGTTTGCTAACCAGATCGGGAAAACCATGGAAGTATATGTGGACGACATGCTAGGGATGTCACGATTATCCACCGATCATATCAGAGACCTGGAGTCAATGTTTAACATCTTTCGAGAATATAAGATGAAGCTCAACCCATTGAAATATCACTTTGGGGTCGCATCCGGAAAATTCCTTGGGTTTATTGTCAACGCCCGAGCAATCAAAGCAAATACTGAAAAGATCTGCGCAATTAGTAATCTTGAGACTCAAAGAACCATAAAGCAAGTCCAAAGCCTCAATGGGAAAGTAACAGCACTAAGCAGGTTCATTTCAAAATCCACCGACTAATGCATTCCCTTCTTCGATCTGATCAGAAAAGGGAAACATAACTTTGAATGGACTACGGAATGTGAGGGCGCATTCCGAGCGCAAATTCAACACCTCTCCACACTGCCCATCCTGTCAAAGCCTATTGATCATGAGAAATTGTACAATTACATGGCGGTGTCAGAAAACGCATTTAGTGCTGCCCTAATTCGGGAGGAAGACCGAATACAAAAATCGGTCTACTACATTAGCAAACGACTAACCAGAGTTGAGAGAAATTATGCGAAGCTGTAGAAGTTGGCTTATTGTCTTGTTATTGCCTCAAGGAATCTCCATCCATATTTCCAGGCTCATCCTATCACCGTTTACACCGACCAGCCGTTATGATAGGTCCTTACATGGCTTGAGACGTCTGGTAGGATACTCAAGTGGAATATCAAGTTAAGTCAGTTTGACATTACTTACACTCCAAGGCGAGCCATTCAAGGACAAGTCCTAGCAGTTTTTATAACTGAATTTACTATCCTAAAGGACTTTCTCGAAACCAGTGAATCTCCCAAATATATATGGAATCTGCATACTGATGGTGCATCAAATAACCGCCGCTCAGGTGCTGGAGTTGTACTTGAAACTCTCGAAGGTCGATCTATATTCTAGGCTATAAAGTTTGTTTTTTGTGCGACCAACAATGAAGCTGAATATGAGGCACTGCTTTCCAGATTGAGGCATGCCAGAGATTTAAAAATCATTGCTGTGGAGATTTTCTTGTGATTCGCAATTGGTCATGTGTCAAGTTCGATAGGAGTACCAGGCCAAGGACAGAAGACTAGCTGCTTACCTTGCTCGGGTCCACGAAATACTAAATCAGTTCGATTATTATGCCATCCACTTCATACCCCGAGAACAACCAGAAAGCCGATACGTTAGCAAAGTTATCCAGTACATGTGAAGCACAACAAATGAGACTTGTTCTTGTGGAAACGTTATCTTCCCTGAGCATCGATCAAATGAAGACAGATTGGGCATTTGAGGTTATTCCTGTTAAGGAGTCACGGATGACTCCGTTCAGAAATTATCTCGAGCGTGGGATCCTACCAGAGCGTAGGAATGAAAAGAGACAAATTTTTCGAAAAGCTTCATGGTTCACTATTCAGAATGAAGTCATGTATAGAAGAGGATACTTTTTTCTTACTCCAGTGTATTTCTCACGATGAAATCAAACGTGCACTACATGATGTGCACGAAGGAAAATGTGGCGATCACACCGGAGGCAAGCCCTTGCCAAGAAAGTGCTCCGATATGGATACTATTGGCCGACTGCAAATCACGATGTATTAGACTACGCCAGAAAATGTGCCAGATGTCAGAAGCATGCTCGTATTCCTAGAGCCCCACCTACTGAGATAACTCAGATGGTCCATCCATGGCCATTTTCAGTATGGTGCATTGATATTATTAGCTCTCTACCTCTAGCCAAAGGTGGTGTGAAGTACGCCATCATTGCAGTTGATTACTTCACCAAATGGCGAAAGCTTGACTCCTTGCTACAATTATGACAAAGAAAGTGATCAACTTTTAAGTACGCAACATTATCTGTCGATTTGGTCTCCCACAACCATCATCACTGATAACGGAACCTAATTCGACAGTTTTGAATTTAAGAATTTCTATCCATGATTCCACATTCAGAAGAAATTCTCCACAGTTGCACACCCTCAAGCGAATGGACGGGTTGAAGCTGTGAAAAAAGTTATAAAGTCTATTCTGAAGAAATGACTGGAAAAGGCTGGGGGAAAGTGGGTCGATAAACTTTCTATGGCTCTATGGGCTTACCGAACAACCCATAAGTCAGTGAACGGCCATACACCATTCTCTCCTTCTTGCGGTTCAGATGCCGTTATTCCAGTCGAGATGGAAGCAACTTCTCATCGTGTGACTTATTATGATCCGAATATGAATGCCATATTACTTGTCGAATCTTTGGATTTTTTGGATGAGAAGCATGAAGAGGATGATTTCAAAGCAACCACATACCGAAATCGGGTCGCCCGATTATACAATGCCAAGGTTCGACCTCGAACCATCGAACTCGGCGATCTCGTCCTGAAAAGAATCTACCCAATTCCTTCATACATGAAACCAACATGGGAAGGGCCGTATGTCATCGAACAAAAGCTCGGAGATGGCACATTCAAATTATCGACCGTTGATGGTCTTACTCCGCCTAGAGCCTGGAACAGCGAAAGCCTTCGTCGCTACTACACATGCCAGGCTTTAATTATTCATTTTAATTTTCATTCGCAACTTATTTATGCATTTCGAAATTTGAATTTGTAATATGGCCACTGACTGTGCTGTATTTTCTTATTTCAGCAATAATATTCAATCTCTTCGAGCTAGAGCTATGATTTTTGAAATGCATCATACTACTATCACTATGAACGGAGAGCTAAATTCCACCCGACGGTGGGGTTTATTCAAATAGGGAGTAAATGTGATACGACCGGTTACTCGCTAAGAGAAACATGAGCTCGGGGGCAAGTTATCACACTGAAGCCAAAAAGGAATTTATACATGAAAATCCTTTAACTAACTCCAGATTCCCAGGGTATGAGTTGGGGTGTAAATTTATAAATACAGTCTCGAAGAGAGTGGATCCATCCATCTAACGACTTCACTCGTACCTTGACCAAGTTTGAGGAGGATGGATCCGTCCATCTAACGACCTCATTTGTTAACTCAGGGTGGGTGTGAACCGACCATCCATGATCTTGATAGATTCATCGTTCCCAGAGTGCAAGCGAAATCCTAAAGGCTAAAAAGATGTGAATAACCATCTGTCGGCCAACTCCAGATTCCTGGAGTGTGAACTGGAGTATAAACATTAACTAATTTCGGATTCCCAGAGTGCGAACCGGAGTATCAACATCAACCAACTCCATATTCCTGGAGTGCGAACTAGAGTATAAATATCAACTAATTCAGATTCCTAGAGTGCGAACCGGAGTATCAACATCAACAAATTCTAGATTCCCGAAGTGCGAACTGAAGTACAAACATCAACTAACTCTAGATTCTCAGAGTACAAACCAGAGTACCGACAACAATTGACTCTAAGTCCCCGGAGCGTGGATTGGAGTATAAACAACAACTTACTCTAACATCCCCAAAGTGTGGATTGGAGTTTAAACATAAATATCCTTAACATAACTCTGAGTCCCCAAAGTGCGATCAGATTATAAACTTAAATCAGGGGTGACTGACCAACCATGAATCAATCTAATGTCCCCAGAGTGTGGACACAGTTATAAATATTAGACAGGTGTGAATGACCGCCCGTGAAAATAACTTAAGTCCCCGGAGCATGTCACTAAAACTTAAGAAGGCATAATCGACTGCCAACGAACAATTGTAGTCCCCAGAGTGTGGATATGATCACCAATTGGTGAACCAGTGTGGCTCGATTGCCATGCTTCCATTTTATTTCATAAAGATTAAGACCGATGTGTTAGAGGCAAACAGCGATTACTGACTTATTTTTCCAGTGTATCCCCGAATCTGGGGAAGAACATAATACTGACCACTGATTGAAATAGTGCAATATCAGAATTTGACTTAGCACTCGATTGCGACCTGAAACAGTAGCCCCGAGACTTGGCAATTAAATCCGGGTCCGAACTAAAGAACTAAAATTTCACAGATATATCGAAGGAAAGCTCGAGTGCTGAAACACTTAAGCAAATTAGCATAAGTTGTGCAGAGGACAAAATGAAATTTCATTTCAATCATTCTTTGAAAGAAAAAGATTAAGTACAAAGCTATACCAAAAGTCATACTAGTAGGGGTCGAACCCGCATCTACACATGGCCTACAAAAAGAAAGCAAAAATAGATTCCCATCTATCTAACAAAAATGAGCCGAAGAGACATGTCTACTTTTTCTTTTCTCTCGGTTTCTTCTTCGGTGTTGACATGCTAGAGCTGCCACTTTGTTTTCTCTTTGATCCCTTACCTTTCAGTGGCCGATCTCTAGTCGGGGGCATTATATCAACTTCCTCCTCCGAACTCACGTGTATGGGAATGCTTCCTGAAGGCGGAGTCAGAGGAACAAGATCAACAATAGGTGGAGGGATAGATACACTTGTCTCAACGACCTTTCCTCCCAAGGATATCATCCGCAAAGGGGCTCGACCAGGGCCAGCCATTCCACCTCCAAAACTACTAGCCCATGTAGCCGCTTCCATCTCGGCGTTAATTTCGGGTATTATTTCCTCTTCGTAAGCTTTGTGTATCGCCGAAAGTGCTAGCGGCTGGGCCCGAGGAGCTACTCACAGGTGCTACTCCACACAAATCAAAAGGCAAGTCGGCAAAGGGGTCACTGTGATGACCGAGAAGTTCCTCCATCATCTGTTCATCAAAAGTAAGTATGCTCCCTTCTACCCCAGCAGAGGTGCAGTAGCTGTCGTCGTGATTGTTTCAGTTGTGATGGTTTCCTGCTCTTGGTGTTGCTCTTTGCACGGCCGACGTAGTTCCAATCACTGAATGGAAACAAAAAGAAAAACTATAAACAGTTACTTCAACTTACACCTCCGATTTTGAACAAGCATAGGAAATGTTCAGAGTACCTTCCTCAGTTTGACTCACAACTGGTGGAGCATCTTCAGATATTTGCTATTGCGCTAGAGACAACCGTGGTTGATTCGGATTATAAGCAGAAACGGACTGAGGATCAATCGTAGATGTGGTTTCAGGCTAGGTCGACATGAGAGTTTTAGAACTTATATCATGGTGCTCGACGCCAGAACCTTCTCCGACCTCTGGATGCTGAGCGCCTAGTTTCTCCTTTTCATATGAGATCATCGTATCGTGGAGAATTTTTCATTCGTCTTCGCTCAACACCTAGTTCTCAAGCTCGAACTCATCAATCAATTCAGCTTGGTGAGCAACCTTTTTATCTTCTACTAATCGGCCCCAAGTGTTGTACAGATGTGTTGGCTAATTGTCGAGCCAGGCTAGATTCCTATGCTTCAAGAATTAGCATTGTACGTGATCAAGAGGTCTTTAATATCTGCCTCTAGCCTGGACTCCGCCATTTTAACTTCATCCTCAACCTTGGCCTCAACCTCTTGGATTCTAAGTGCTACTGCATCCCATTCGCCCCGAAGCACCACAGCTTTCTCACATGCTTCTTAGGCTGCTTTATTTGCGTCATCTTTTTCTTTAATGATCTCAGAAAATTTGGCTTTGAGCTCGTTGAGTTCTTTCAGAGCAGCGTCCCTTTCAGCTATAATTATGGTGTTCCGGTGGCCTATCTCCACCACCAAAGCGAAATGCATTTGTCGCATTCTTTCCATAGATTGAGTGCCTCATCTGCTTTTTTGGTGGCCTCTATTTCAGATTGCCGAGAAAATTCGGCTTCATCATTAAGCACTTGAACAATACGGTCCTTTTGAGCGAGGTCAGCCACTAGCTTCTCAATTGTTTTGGCTCGCTCAAAAGCCACCGCTGATGCTTTATTTGCGACTTTCACCACTCCTTGTATTGAGTATAAATGTCATGAATGTAGTCATGCATCATTTGTTCTGCCTCGAATGGAATTTTCTTTAAGTGAGGAGGGAAGATAAAACCGTCGAAGCAAATGTTTGGAAAATCTTTTCTCAACTGGGCAATTTTGATTGCACCTTCCCCAGTAGGATCAGTGATGGCTTGTTCTGTAACAATAGGGTTTTGACCTCTGTTCTGCGACATTGTGAATCAGGCCTAGGGGCCTGAGAAGATGGTTTTTGACGCAGAGGCTCCACTGGTTTTTTTCCACGACCGGAGGGTTGTGTTGGAGATCGAAGGGGTGGGGAGTGTGATAGGGAGTGATGTCTGTATTCTCTGTCCTTATCCCTCTCATAAAGCTCTTGGCTAGAATAACCACGATCGCGGTTTTTATCATCCTCCCTCCGGCAGGACTCATAATATGAACTCGATGATTGGCGCATCGAACATAGACTTCCAAGCATAGATCTTGCCTAGTCATTGTATCTGTAGAATAAAGAAAAATAGAGTTAGTGATCTTTAGAAGTGAACAACTTAAAACTGGAAATCGTGTAGTGCCATGAAGTGCATATGTGTCTGCAACTCCCTAACCAACCAGAAATGTCGGCTAAACTTGTGGAAAGAGACTCGCTTAAATCAAGAGCACTTTGAAGCTCCTCCAATCCGGTGTCATGTGGAAGCAATGCGTAGTCCGGGATCGGCAAGTCCTTCAAAAGGATTCTCTAATTGCGAGGGAGGAGCCTACGAAATTCTAATATCGGAGACTGGCAGGGACACGATTATGGATTTCCGTCTCGATGATTTATGACACTTGTGTGCTACTTCCTTGCCTTTTCTCCTTCCCTCTAAACCCTGAAAACTTTCTGAAGGCCTAGCTATGAGTTTATCACCAGTAGGAGTATCCTCTCTATCACCCTTTTCAGTTATTACGATCCTGGGTGCTCTATGCTTAGCCCGTCTCACTGGGGCTGCCCTGAGCGATCCCACAAGTCTGATACTTCGGTTTCGTTCTATTAGGCCAACAATTCTCAAGTTTCTATCACAAGCACCGATTCGATTTCCCTCATTTCACTTGGCACTTCTTGAAGGACCCGTACTATTTCTTTGAAGTGTGAGCCTTTAGGTCGTGGAATTGCAGCTATAAAGGAAATAAGATATTAGTTTCAGTGTCAGTTATGACTATCCTGCTAGTTACTGGAAGAATTGTAGCACTTACGTCTGGCTAACCACCAACTGGCAAACCTTAGAGGTCATCAGACATAGAACCACTCAGTTTTGAAGTAGCTCAATCTGGTCCAGGCACCAGCTACAACTTGGCAGTTTCTGACCGCCTTTAGGAACGTGAAAGGAGGACTATTTTCCCATCTTTTGATATTGAACAAGTATCTGATTTCGATCAGGGTTGGAGGTCGAAAAAGATGCTCCATGAATACAATGAATGGATTTTTTAGCAGTGCATATCCATTCGGATGTTGTTATGATGGGGCAATTCTAAAGAAAGCTAGCACCTCTCAAATGTACTGATTGAATGGAGGGAGCGTTCCGGCTGTACATGAGTGCCTGCTAAAGGCTACGAATCCTTCTAGAGGAGCATATGGTCTATCATTCGGTCCCGATAATAAGACGTCATCCAATGACAAAGCATATCTTAAACATATCCTTCCCAACATGCCTACGGAACCATTGGACGACACAAAGTCTCATGGATTCTTGATAAACCTGGCACCTGGCAGTTCATCCAGAGCTGGATCTATAACTTCAGCCGCGATGACCGGTATCTCTATTACTAAGGGAGATGAACTTTGAAGCTCCTACTGCTGTAAACTCATAGATTCCATAGCTAATCTACTTATCAAAAAACATCATTAGATGATAATAAGCCCTTATATTCCCCAATGTAAAGTGAAAAAACATGTTGTGCAGTGCAGTGCTACATATTACTTAAGAAATTCTGCAAAAGTTTAAGAAATGTTCGAACGATGAGACTTTAGAATTCAATCATAGTGACCGTCATCGCTGACCGTCACAACCATGCCATCTAGACTTTGGAGACCGATCTAAGTTAAAGTTCGTTAAATTTTTACAGTTCCATCGATGAGCTCCAAAAGACGGTTAAATATGCAGTGAAATGGTTAAGTCCATTTATGCAAGGCTAAAGCTTGTTAGAGTCAAATGTTCGAGTGTGCAAAGATTTCGTATCCATCAGAATTTCAAACTTGGATCGTTTCACAAGAAGCCCACTTCGTATCGATCATGGAAATTAAGATTTCATATCGGTCACAAGAGGATCAGTTCATATCGATCCAAAAACCCTCAAATTCATATCGATCACAGGCCACATCTTCGTATCGATCGCCGGATCAAGAACTTCATATCGATTACACAATCAAGCCTTCGTATCAATCGTTTCGGATCGATACGAACTCCTACCATTTCCAATCGATACGAAGTTTCCCGTTAATTGTTTTCGGATCGATACGAGCCTCCAGGTCTCAGAATGATACGAACAACACATCCTCCATCGATACGAGATCTAAGGCAAAGCTTCTTCCAATGACTGTTTTGTATCCATCAGCGTTTCTTCTTTCCGAACCAACCTAAATGCCATTACTCTCTCCTCGGCCTCACTCAAACCTAACTCCGACATCAATAATGCCGAAATAGGCCGTGACTTTAAATAAGTTTGTGTTAGGACTCAAGTTTCGTTGTTTTAAAGTTGATTTAATTGGTCCATTACCTAGTTTATGGGATTGGTTTAGGAGATTAAGAAATTAATTTAATGTGGGGACAAAGACAGTTGCTCTTTCTTGAGTTACCTTCCGATACAAAGGCAAGAGTGAAAGGAGAAAGCAAGTGAAAATTTTCTAAGTCCTAAAAATATTTATATGGGTATAAAACCAAGGGGAAACAATTCGTCCCCCAGTTATGTCAACCGGTTAACAGCAGTCGCTCATGTCATCATTACGAAGCATTGTTCGTATCCATCCACCTGAATCGGCCAAGAGTGCAAATGATCATAACCATCGACTCGAATCGATCTAAAGCAACAGCTGTTCGTGCCCATAGATAACCCACGATATGAAAGATACTCAGAGGGTCGTTTGAACTGTTCGTACCATGATCGGTCCGTCGATAATAAATGCTTTAAAGAGCCAATTGATTTGTATCGATTGCTATCGATATGAAGAAGAAATTTTTTCAACTTCTCACATCATTCAAGAGAGGATCGATAAGGAATTCGATGCAAGGAAACTGACAATGAATCATGAACATATGAACGTTAACGGGAGTCGGGTTAACATATAATTATGTATGTGATAGACTAACAATCGAATTTCAAAATTCAGAAGAATTGGATGATCATCTGATGGCTCTAACGACCTAGAAAAAAAAATTCTACCACTCGTCGCTTAGCTACAACAGTACACATTACAACAATTGGCAGTCAACCGTTCATATTACTGAAGATCAGTCAAATGTTATATCTTTCGATAAAAAGACAACTATCGTTCAACAAGTTAGATGGAAGTGTTCAAAATGAAGATTAAACTTTTCAAAGCACGTCATGATCTCGCAAGACGTACTTTGGGGGGCAAATGTTATCCCGCCTTTTTGCAAGGCCGTGACACCAAGAAATTGACTAAAAAATCCAAGATGGTCCATCCCCAAGATCGGTTATACGCAAGTTCTCTATGGATACTGGTAAATCTGGTCAGAGTCTGGATTGAGCTATAATTGATATGGCATGACAAGAAAAACAATAAAAGCCAACATTCCAAATTTCAAGTCAATCCGAGTTCGTACGCTCAAGATATGATCGATACAACTTAAGTGATCACGTTGTTGGTATCCATAAAACCAACAGGAAGAAACCACGTTTGTATCGATCTGTTCGAATCCATCGGGAGCACATAGCTTCGTATCGATCAGGGGAGCACAAGTTTGTATCCATAGAAAGCGGTGTTCTTCGCATCCATCATCTCCAGCTTGTTCGTATCAATCAACCGACGTCCACTTCATATCCATCGAAACCATACAAATCCGCTACTTCGTATCGATCGGCCAGTGATCGATACGAACAGAGTAGTGATCGATATGAACAGAGCAGTGACGGTCGATAGGAGCAAAGCAGTTATAATCGATACGAACAAAGCTAAACCAGGTCGATACGAACAGAGCTAAACCAGGTCGATATGAACGAGGCATATATGTAGGAAAGACTCGATCGTTTGGCAAGAAGAGTGGAGCGATCCAAAAAGTTAGCGCCACGTCAACTAGAAGGCACGTGCCCAGACCGATATGAATAGAGCCATACGAAGAAGGATCGGTGCGAATTCAACAGCCATCGAATAATACAAGCTTGCATCGATCATGACTCAAATTCTACAGGTCCAAATGCCACCATATTTTCACAGAAGCTTACTATGTCCTCAAGAATGTTCATGATCGATCTCGACTTGATTGAACGAAATATTGATCAATACGAATGTCGTTTGTATCGATCACGGACCGAGTGCAAATGACATGGGATCGATCGCGTGGGTCGACCTACGTGCGAGAAGAGGTCTTGCGAGATATTTGCAGCCTACGCCTATAAATAGCAGCCCAAGACCTATAGAAAAAGAACCTTTGGCTCTTCAATGTCCAGACTCTTTCGAAATCACTGTTGTACTCGAAATTCGCTATTGTAATTCGTTGTAATCAGTAGGAAAAAGTTAATAAAGGTCAACCATTTCATAGTGGACATAGGCAACACGCCGAAGCACTCTAAATCTCTATGTTTATCTGTTGTTTTTCTAATTATTTTTTGGAGTGTTTGTTAGATAATCCTCTTTTTACATTTATTCTTCATTTTATCTCTTCAAACACTTCTAAAAAGTGTTGTGCCCATTTTGGTATAAACACTTAATATCCCCCCAAGGACTCCTATGCAAAGACAATTCAAATTTGAATTCTCCCACCATAACTTCGAATATTCTCGATTGTACTCAAGCTTCCTGCCAAAGACACATCAATAATCCAGACCAGTCAAATAGACAACATGAATATATGATATCTAGTAGAATCCAAGGGCTGAAGTATAACGATGGGGAAAGAATTCTGGCAATCCATATATGTCTTTATACTATAAAGGAAAAAACATTCTAGAGTGAAAGGGAATTTTCACCATTTTCTCTTTTCAATACGTCTAAGATTTTACTGTACTATGTGCTATGGAAACCTATACCAAACTAATAAAAAAGGAACAACAAGAAATTTCCCCCATAAGCGTAGGATTCCTTAGTATCTGAATCACACGAATTCTCTATGTCCTTTACAATTTCTTGCTTTTGTTATTTTCAAGCTTAGTTTTCAGTACCAGATCTTATCATATTTGTACTTGAATTAAATACTAGTTGGATTTAACATTTTAACAAAGAGTGAAAGTGCAACTACCTAATTTTTTAAGCTTCCAACAGAATAATCACTACTTCATGGAAAAATTAAAACCACTTAATTTTGCTAAATCAAATTATTAAGTAAATTGCCGTGCTAATTACTTCACACTTAATTGAGGAGTTGGAAGACGAAAAAGTTCACCAACATCTTTGGGTGCTAGAAGGAAGCCCAAAACCTCTATTCATTTCCCATATCTAGTAAAGCTTTACACCACGTGATAGGTGAATCCTACAGATTCACCTATCACTCCGATCCAAGAATCTTTACAATATGCAGAAAAGACTACCAACAAATCACTTACACCGTCAAAAACCCAAGATGAAGCGGAAGCTTCAATCGAGGTCCTCGTAGACACCATCTTGGCTGCATTTCAATCCTTCACACATCAAATAAACCAATGCATGGAAGGATTAGAAAAAAACAATGACCCGACACGTTATTTACAGACCATCTTCATCTCCCTACTCCATGGCTCAACACCTTCATTTCCCTACTACATAGGGAATTTAACAAGGGAATGATAACGACACTTGCATAAATGGGAACGGTGACACTAGATTGAAATCTAGCGCCAAGATGAAAGGAAAAATCCATGCTAACCCTCGAATCAAAACCAAGCCAGCCAACATAAATCCCTGCTGTTGGAAAACTAAAGCCGATCTACTATAACAACGAGGATACCACATCTAATTGTAATTCATCCCAAGTTGACCCGAGAGAACACGAAATGCATCAGCTAAAACCTCGAGTAGAGCAACTGGCATGGATCTGCCATCATAACACTAGAGAAAATACGGAGAAAGGAATTTTCTCCCCTTTCAATGAGATCGTTGTCAAGGCATATTCTCCCGATAACTTCAATGCACCCTCAATTGACAAGTTCGATGGAACTACCAAACCCGAGGATCACCTTAGTACTTTTAAATACTTCATGGACTTCCTGAAGGTCGGAAGGATGGATAGATGCAAGTAGTTCCCAGTATACTTATATGGGGCAGCCGCACTGTGGTTTAGAAGATATAGATCAGGAGAAGTTCCATATTGGAGACAATTGTCTGCTGATTTTATAAGGGACATCAATACCATGTCATGTGTGAAGAAGGGGGAGACTGGAAGAATACGCAGTTTCTTTAAATGGTTCAAGGCTGAAGCTCTCCGAATTGGGGCAACCAGCGAAGAAGCATTACTAATGGAAACTCATGCCGAGATTAGGAGAGGAATTGCTATATGGGACAAAAATAGTAGAAAGTATTGTCAAAGCAAAAAGGCTTTTTGTGAAAGGGCTGTTGGTTACATCAAAATGGAGGAAGCTAGTTCTATAGCACAATCTCATAGGACTTCCACCCTCGGTTATGACAAGAAAAGGGGGCAGAAGGACATCCCATATTTACGAAGTGGCAAAATGAGCTAACCTCATTATAATAACCCCCCCTCACTCATACCATCAAGCAAATATATGAGACGACCAAGGCTAAGCTACCATACAACTTGCCGAATAAGAGAATGAAAATAGAACAAAACAAAGTAGAGCATACTTCCGCTTTCACCGAGCAAATGTCATCATACCAATTACAGTGACACCTAAAGAATGAAATAGAGAGGTTGATCGAGAAGGTTTATTCGAAATAGTTTCCAGAGGGAAAATGGTGGTGATAGGACCATAAATTTGACTTCTAAACTTAATGAATACCAAGCTGGCAACCCTTCAAACCTGATAGCTTGAATCCATGGGGTCCACACCTCGTTGGTTCATGAAAAAAGGCACGAGAGATATATGCAGGACGACAGGACCCAAACAGCAATTTTCCATGTCAAATAGAAACTTGCATCAGAAATAACCTTCACGACAGCCGATGCGGCGGGAGTTGTGTTCATACACTAAGACTTGATTATCATTACAACACAGATATCAAATTGTACTATGAAGAAAGCCTTTATCAATTCTGGAAGCTCAGTAAACATTATCTTCAACTCTGTTTATGATCAAATGAAATTACTCTTAGAAATCCTAAAACCCAGCCTTGAACCGATCTTTGGTTTCAATATCACTGCGACCATTCCAGTGGGGTCAGCATGTCTGCTCGTTATAGCTGGAAGTGTCCTGTTACATAAGTCATTTTATGCAAGTTTCCTAACCCTCAACATACAATGCTTTATTGGGAACACCTACTCTAATTGATTTGGTGGCAATCATCTCCCAAAAAGACCTGCTCATAAAATTCAGCACTCCGGCGGGAATAGGGTTAGTGAGAGGGGAACAACTCTTGCTCGTGAAATACAATGTAACTCTTAATTCAAGCAATAAGATTGTTCCAAACTATTCTATTGTCTCTTCTGATATTTGTAATGATAACAACAAAAAAGAAGCCAACTGGAACATAAAATTGTGATGGTGTCAAATACTCGAAAGAATACTAAGGCAAGTAATCATGCACCCTCGAAACCTGAGAGAAAAGAAAAGAGAACGTATATGCACATGATTGGCACTGACGAATATAATTCAATTTATACGTAGTATTTCTCCAAGGAAGCTCAAAAAAAGCGTCTTATGCGAAATCACCATCATAAGAGGAATCAGAAAGCAAGATAGACCCAAGATTAGGGGCGACAAAGAAAGGGTTAAATCCAGTAGATGATCTTGAAGACATACAAATAGATCCAAAGAACCCCCACCAAGTTGCTCAAGACAGGAAAGAACCTTAGTGTAGAGGCATAGGATGAACATATAGACTTCCTAAAAAGGTCGGTAGATGTATTTTCCTAGACTCGTTAACACATGGTAGGAATAGACCCAGCCATCATACACCATGCACTAAACATTAACCCAGATGTGCATCTGGTCAGTCAGAAGCATAAAACTCTAGACCAGAAAAGATATAACACTCAAACGAGTTAAGAAGTTAAAGGAGAATGAGTTCACTAGGGAGGTGTACTAACTGAAGTGTATTGCTAACCTAGAATTCGTAAGAAAACCTAAGGGAAAATGGAGAACGTGCATAGACTTCACAGATCTCAATAAGGCTTGCTCGAAGAAAAGTTTTCCCTTGCCAAGGATTGATCAGTTAGTAGACAAGACTAGTGGGCATGAATTACTCTTATTCATGGATGTATATTCAGGGTATAATCAGATAGCCACTTTTGAACCAGACCAAAAACACACTAGTTTTATGACAGATAAAGGGTTATCTTATACAAGGTCATGCCATTTAGGCTCAAGAACATGGGAGCAACTTCTTAGAGGTTGGTCAATACGATGTTAGCATAATAGATTGGAATGAATGTGAAGGTATATATGGAAGCCATGTTGGTTAAGTCAAAAGCAGCATCAAACCATGTCAAAGAGTTGGAATAGTATTCATAGTCCTAAGGCAATACCATATGAAGCTAAACCCAGTAAAACGACCTTCCCCATCCAGTCAGGCAAGTTCCTAGGGTATATAGTGAGTGTAGTGGCATTAAAGAAAATCCTAAAAATATTGAGGCTATAAGAGGTATGAGAATCCAAAAGAAGCCGAAGGATCTAATGAGTTTAAATGGTAGGGTTATAGCCCTAAGCAGTTATATCCATAGCCAAAAACAAATGCACCTTATTCTTCGACCAAGTGAAGAAGGGGTGAAACATTAAACAGACTGAGGAATGCGAAGCTGCATTCCAAAACTTGAAGGATCGTTTGCTCAATGCTCTGATATCATCAAAATCGGTAATAGGCGAGAGCTTATACATTTACTTAGTTGTAAATGATCAAGCTATTAGTACTGTAGTGATATGAGAGGATGAAGGGATGCAAAGCACATCTACTTTACAAGCAAGAAATTATCAGGGGTAGGGATAAACTACTTGGTTGTTGAAAGTTTGCGTACAACCTGCTCCTTATAGCTAGAAAGCTACGGCCCTATTTCTAAGCACATCCCATCAAAGTCCTCATAGACAAACCTCTTAGATAAATAATGCAGAAACCAGAGACATCGATTTTCTTATTAAAATGGGTAATGCTTAGCCAATACAACATCACTTATTATCTCAAGAAGGCAAATAAAGGTCAAATATTTACAGAATTCATCGTAGAATGCACCCTACTAGCTGAACCCCATTCAAAGGAAGAAGTATACACCCCATGATTCTAGTATTTTTCCATAGGTGGAGCATCAAATGAACAAAGGGTAGGAGTTGGATATGTACCGATCACCTCGAATGGATATAAGATGCATCGAACAGTAAAGCTCAGTTTCAAAGCAATCAACAATGTGGTAGAATATGAGACCCTCCATGCAGGCTTATGAATGGCCGAGGTAATGAAGGAACCCAACTAAAATTCATAGTGATTTCCAATTAGTTATGAACTAAGTGTAGGGCAATTACCAAGTAAAGGAACCGAACTTAGCCAATATGCGGAGTTGTCTAAGAAATAGAGTAGTTCGAACTAACTGAGATAATGAAAATCCCACATGAGAGCAACTCATCCGTCGAATCCTTAATAAAACTAGCTAGTACCAAATTCTCCAATAAAATGAAGACATTACTAACCGGGCATCAAGCAGAGCCAAGTTATAACAGCTTCAAATCAAATACTGGTGTTGACCTAAGCCTGTGGGACGCAATTCAAGGCACACAAAATAAGGAGACAATGGAGAGTTAATGGCAACCTACAACTGATCTCCCGCCTCAAGAAACTAAGGAGAATGATTGGATGACTCCTACAAAACAATTCCTCTTAAATGGAGTTTTACCTCCAAATAGAAATAATGCTCAAAAGATAAGATACCAGGCTCCCTACTGCTCCTTTGATGGCACACTATACAAGAGAAGGTATTCTAACCCTTATCTTAGATGCAAATTTTCGAGAAAGAAGGGACATGGGTCATGAGAGAAGTACATAAGGGCCAATGCGAAGATCATTCTAGAGGAAACAAATTAGCAAAGAAAGTACCAAGACACGGCTCCAAGATTTAATGGAATTTGTGAGAAAGTGCATTAGATGTCAATGATTTGCAAGTTTCCCTAGAAAACCATCCCATGAGCTCATCTCACTTGCAAGCCCATGGTCATTCGACATTTAGGAGATAGACCTGATAGGACTGCATCTAATATCAAAAGTAGGAGTTATATACGCTATAGTGGCCATTGATTACTTCACTAATTGGGTAGAGGCAGAACCTCTAATCACGATTACTACAAGGAAGTAGTAAGGAACATAATCACTAGATATGAGATACCTTAGAAAATCATTTCTAACAATGGTACCCAGCTTGAAAGCAAATAATTCGTAGAGCTTCATGAGCGGAATGACATAATAAAAAAAATTCCCTTAGTCGCTCGCCCATAGGAAAGTGGACAGGCTATCGCTGCTAGCAAAATCATCAAAAAAATGCTCAAAAAAGGCTGCAAAAAGCTAAAGGAAAGTGTAAAGAGGAGCTCTCTTTAGTACTATGGGCCTATAAAACATTAATTCTATCTCCTATAGGCCACACTCATTTTTCGCTAACCTACATATATGAGGCCATGCTTCCCATCGAAGTAGAAGTCCCATCACATAAGGAATATCATATACCACAGAAAGGAATGAAAAATTGAAAGAGGATTCCCTAAATCTCATCCAAGAAAGAAGCATCCCCAAATCTCATCCAAGAAAGAAGAGATGAGGCGGCGGTGATATTGGTCACATATCAATAAAGGATGGCGAAGAATTATAACACAAGACTAAACGAAAGAAACTTCTATAAAGGGTACTTGGTACTGCAAAGAGTGATGGCGAATACAAAGGATCTAGTCGATGGGGAGTTAGGACTAAATTGGGAAGGACCACAAGTCATAGCAGAAGTTTTTAGCAAAAAAGGCATGTCAGTTATCGAGACCTGATGGAAACCTAGTTCCAAGAAATTCGAACTCAGTGAACCTCATACCTTATTTTGTCTAATTTACATTGCTTATGTGATGTACATTGTAGTTATTATAAAAAGGTAACAATACAATGAATATGATGCAGGAATGTTAGACAGCCCGAACCAGTATGAAATCCCTCCATGTTAATACTCCACGACACAGTTGAATAATCTTACCATTCATATACATAGTTTACCACAAATAGCCACTGATCAAGGTAGCACAAGGTTAGTGTGTAAGAATGATGATCTTGGAAATGAGAATGGTGAAACTGGACTTGAAACTTGGGATTAAATCAATGCGATTCGGCTCTTTAACCAAACTATTGCACTGGATGTTGGGATATTAAATTGCCTGAACCGGTTATTAAAATCAAGCTTCCCACTATGTAGCTCGGCTTCTCAGCCTAACTTTCATAGGGATATTGGACGGCTCGAACCAACATAAAAAGCCCTCTATGTTAATGCTGCTGACATAGAGCACTGGACATACAAAAACAAGATAGCCATAACCAGTATAAAAAATCATGCGCATGCGAAGGTTGTAAACACACAATCTGACTCCATAGTCAAACTCCTTTTTTATCCTCCCCCAAACGGAAGACAAGACCATGCAAAGCACATGAAAAAAATTCTCACAGATCACCGTCGTTATTCAATAGTTGTATAACATATGGGCGATGACAACAATCTCAAAAACGACAATGGTGACGGTGGATTAAGACCATGCCAAGCGCACAAGGAAATTTTTTCATAGCCCACCACAGTCACTCAATGATTGAATTAACCATGCCAGAATGACAATGGAAATCTTAGAAATGAGAACGGTGGCGCTAAGATAAATGTAGTGTGTAAGAATCAAAGTGTAGGCCGGAGCACAACAGACCTACATCCCAAATGGCACGTAAAGACAAGTATACACCGACCTACAATCACGGTAGATTTGGAGGGCATATGTTACACCAGCATCTACCTCGAGCTACATTGAAGGAAAATGGGGCAGGGCATGATGCCAGGAAGCCTACTCTCATATCAAAAGAAATTAGATATAAAGAAAAAGAAATTAAATCAATCAAACTCATACTGCATAGGGAACTATCTTGAAGCTACTATACTTAACCCAACCCGAACCCTTCCATTAAAGGAATCATGGCATGAAAATGGATACTACACTCATATGGAACAATCACAATGATAATACATAAGATCAAAGCAGAATAAGAATACCGCTTTAATGCATAGGAGGCAATATGTGTTGAACTGTGCTGACCGCATCTTAAAACTCATACTTCGTCAACATCTACAAGAACAGGTCTGCATAGCACAAATGGAGGGCAACCTAAGAAGTACCGCATGGCATCAACAACACTCCAAAGAGCTGCATGCAGGGTAACAAAGAATACGCTTCAATGTAGAATCATACTTACAGGTACATAACAAAGATATGGAGCTCCTTCTTTCTGTCATCGGCAACCCAAGCATACTTGCAATGAGGGAAATTCAAATCGCAACAAGGTTAGATCATGGCTGTCACCGAATACATTCCAAGTATGTGTCAAATCAACTCTCAGAATGAATCAAGGCAGTGCAACTCTATTTCTACCATATATGGTAGCAAGCTAAGCAAAGATAGCAGAGAAACCAACCCCTCTACCTCTATCAACAACCTGTACAAATCAACAACATGACCAAACCGAGTCTCGGCTAGCTCAGGTCACACGCACAAGCACTAAAAACTAACGCCAAAGCTAAGGCCATATGACTTAACCTCGATGTGATGCCAAACAAACAAATACAAAGAAGCATTGCAGCATTAGATGAAGATCATACATCAGTCAGCATAGATTTGATGGTGATATCTCAAAGCCAACGAGCGACACTTAGTGTCCCTCAAAGGACTAACATGCAAAGTCAATTCAAATTTGAATTCGCACGCCACAAGTTCAAATATTCCCATTCTAATTTTGGGAATTCTCGCCTTCACTCAAGCTTCCCGCCAAAGACACATCAGCAATCCGGACCCTTCAAACAAATGACATAGATATATGATACTAGCGGAACCCAAGGGCTGAAGCATAATGGCAGGGAAAGAATTACAGCACTCTGCGTACATCTCAATACTGTAAATCAAAAAATTACTATAGCATGAAAGAGGCTTTTCACCTTTTTCTCTTTACAACACACTTAAGGTTTTACATACTCTCTGCCATAGAAACCTATACCAAATTAAAGAAAAAGGAAGAAAGAGAAATTTCCCTCATGCATTTAGTATTTCTTAACATCCGAACCTCGTAAATTTCTTGCGACCTTTACTATTTATTACTTTTGTTATTTTCATTCTTAGTTTTCAATACCAAATCTCAACTTATTTTTACATGAATTAAATATTAGCTGGATTTTACATTTGAACATATAGTTAACGTGCAACTACCTAGTTGTGTAAACATCTAGAAGCATAATCACTACTCCATGGCAAAATTAAGACTACTTAATTTTGCTAATTAAAATTATTGAGTAAATTTTAATGATAATACTTCACACTTAATTGAGGAGTTAGAAGACGAAAAAGTTGACCAACAGGTGATATATAAATCGACATCTCCCATAAGATGTCGCTAACTGTAAAATTGAACTCACAAACGTCATCGAAGTGACAAAACATCGCTAAGAGGGCAAGATCGGGCAATGTCCTCTTCAAAAGTTACCACTACTATGTCACTAGCCACCTTAGAGGTTTTATTAATTTTGTGTTCCAGAGGAGGTGAACTAGAGAGAACAGGACTTATGCCAGGTGATTCGTTAAACGATTCATTTCCCTCTTCACAGATGTGGTAGTTACTATCATCGTTGTTGATGTTATCACCTTTTTCATCAATAACTAGCTCTTTTCCATCTCTCCTAATGAATCCCTCATCCTCCTTTGGAATAGAGGGCATTCTAAATCTATACCCTTATCTATGGGAGTTTTCCCTCTCTCGGGTTTAATAGTTTATCCTTCAGCAGCCGCCTCTGTGTGCTCTTCACCCCATAGACCTTCTGCTTCCCCTTGAGTATACTCTGGAGCTTCGAGTGAAGGGAGTGGAGCGGGTACGGACTTTTGAAATGCTCGATGCTGGAGACTCAACAACGGCAAATCTTCCAGTGCAAAGTAGTCCACACTCCTACAAGTTCTCATTTGTCATTAGGAATTTAACGGTGCGCTGACTGGCTCTGACTGCCTTCAGAAGTTTAGGTATTCTCTCGTGCACCTCAGTGTCCTCTCTAGCCAAGATTCCTATACGAAAACATATTTCAAGTTAGAAACTTAGAAATTCCAACATACAAGAGATAAGGGAAAGGAAACTTACATCTAGATATCCAAAGATGATTGAATCATTCTAGGCATTGCATAAAGAAATATTCATTCTTGAAAGTAGAACGCTTATTGTGCAGTTTCTTGATTACTTTACATCTTTTCCACACTAATACTATTATGTAGGATGGGTAGTCTTGCCTACTCTTGAACTTCAAAAGATAGATAAGCTCATTGAATCTCGAAGGTCGTCCAAATCTACTTATGAAGAGGATGTACAACAAACTCAATAGAGCGTAGCCGTTTAGGTGAACTTGGAATGAAGCTAGTCCAAGCTCTTGTAACACCATCATTAGAAAGGATTAAATGGTGGGATAACACCGCCCAAGCACATATAGTTGTTACATGTTGTGAAGTCTGACTAGAGGCAGTGCATGAAATCAACACCCATCGACAAATAAACGTCATCCTTCAAGGTTCCATGTTGTAGACATATATTTTTAATAGACTTGGCAGATAAGACAGAAGACACTACTTTGGTATGTCATGAGAGATCCTCGATATAGCAGGTAGTTGACCAATAGCTAGTTAGACAAGAATTAATTGGCCTTAGGATTCGAAGTCACAAGTTGGCTCGTCCCGGCATGAATGGATGGCGAAGCCAGGGAAGTGAAAGATGTAGCTTCAGATAAAATAGATGATCCTTCGCCAGGATTGAGATGGGGGGAGAGGACCGATGAGTCATTCTAGAGAGAAAATCTTAAAGTTCAAAATGGTTAGGTAAGTTTTACTTTGAATAATATTTCCATTTGATAAACACCTAGAACCAAGGGAAGTCGATGTGTGTTGACTAGTTGGATTCTGCGCATTGACTGGGGCAGTGTAGTGTGTTATCTATGCAATATTGTCTAGTGTCCCAAACACCATGAATGGACCATCCTGGGTAGATAGCTTACTTGTGGTGGAAAAAAAGTCGCTTCATACATTAAGATTATATTTTTTGGGGATTTACCCATTATCGTTGAGAAATCAATAACGGATCCACTGTCTGAAGCAATGCAAGAAATTTTTCTTTTTAGGATCACTAGAAGTATAGAAACAGGAAAAATAGTGCAATGGGATGTCTACTACGTTTGATTTTGAAGCAAATCACCGTATCAGAATCTATTCGATGATCGAGACTTAACCAAAATCTCGAAGAAAGAAAGTTGAAGCCGGAGAGCACAACTTATCTTTGGAGTAACTTGCATTTTACTAGGGCAAACCCTACCTTCACCACCGACTAAATCCAATCCAAAAATCAATAGTATCCTTTAAAATCGAAATTACCCAAGTCCAAATCATTGTCACCATCGTTGCTTTAGTAGATCAATCACCGCCAACCTCAAGATTTAAATCAAGTCGATCATAAGGTTTTAAAGATGAATCAGGGCTGAGTTTTTAGGCTTAGGCAAGGCATCATCAACTTGTTCCAAACAACGGCGACAGTTTTAGGTGGTGGTGACAACCAGTGAGAGAGACGGTTTTTCGGCGGCGTGGATTGAAGGATAGGTCGGCAGCAAGATGACTCAGTGGAAGAGCTAGAAAGATCGCTAACAAAGGAGAGAGTGAGAAATACTTAAAAATATTTCTAAGTAGATAACTTATAGTGGGAGAGTGTAAAATAACTTTTTGCTGAGTTAAAATAACTCAATACCGACTTATTTTCCTTCCTCGATTTCATCCCGAAATCTTCGCAAAGGTTTCCTATCTCAACCTAAAGTGCAATGTAGTCTCTAGAGTGTAGATTATATAGTTAATATCGAGGAATGGGATTTCAACTGAAACTAAGATGAATAGCTAACGAAAAATCAACTGAGTGAATGGAATATCTCGAGATGACATTCAAGCAATCAACTATAATTAACAGGTAGTAGTCCAGAACCTGTCTCGATCCAGAGCACGCTTTGTTTTCAATGAAAACTTACTTTATGGGACAAGTGTTAATAGAGTTTTTAACCAAGCAAAAATCAGTGGAAGTTAAAGTGACGAGATGAAGAAGAAATGACTTAAAATCTTAGAGGCACAGTTAGATGAAGCATAGAAATAGCTCGGAGAAGTGTCATCCAAAAATAACCTAACGAAATAGGTAGGTGCCGAGTAAAAAATAGGTCGGTGTTAAGTTATTTTTACCCTATAAAACTCCTCTCCAACTTCATACGAGTTATTATCTACCTTTTTCATAGACGACGAAGTGATTTTTAAGATTTTTGGATGACCAATTCCAAGAGTTGAAGAGATGACAGCTAAAACGGTAGAATAGACCAAGTAACGGAGAAACAATCATCAAAACCAACCAATGATCAATAAAAAAACATAGGACACGTCAACATGGAGTTAGATATGCAATGCAAGAAAGTTCATATTATTTCTAGCTAAGTAAATAACTCGGTACTGAGTTATATAACTCAGTACCGAGTTATTTCAATAACTAGATAGGAGTTACGACTTTTGTATAGCTTTGGGCCGATATGAACTCTTCTACAAATGGATTTCTAACCCAATATGCTTATTTCCCCAATAAATACAAACCATAGATTAACAAAATAGGATTATATCCCTGCTCTATCTTCTTCACCCTATATCTAAGTCTTCATTGCTCTTCACCTTCTTCCTTATTCACAAAAGTCACCAAGGCAGCTACCCTTGGCAGTTCTAGGTCTTAGAACCTGTCGAACCTGTGTATTGGTGACTTATTCTCTATCCAATCTTCTTTAAACTCAAACAAACTCTATCAAATCTATAATCAATAATGCTATAAAGTGGACGTAAGTCAAAGATTGCTAAACCACTATAAAAATCTTGTGTCTCTTTACTTTACTTCTATTATTTCTCCTTTATTTCTATTATTAACTACTAGATCTAGGTCTCTCGGATTCCATACAACTCATCCTTGCATATTGCTCCATTTTTGGCATCAACGGTTGAAATACAAGGTTAATAGTATTGCATAACAAAAGTACGCCTTTTGAAAGGCGCTACTAGCGGTTGTGTATACAATGTACTGATATGAGACATTTCCAACTATAGGACCATAGGAATATACATTCGTGTATAAGTGAAGGGAATATATTGTTTAACGGCGGAAATTTCTATCGGATTTGAAACTCGTCGAAAAATTTAGAAATAAAATTTACCTCAAGCGCACGACGTACTACTGAAGTACGTGGCGAATACGGGTTGATCCGTAGTGAATTGATGATTTTAAATTTCTATTCAATCAAATTAACCAAAGTTGAAAGTATGATTATCTAAAAATGTAAGAAACTAACAAAATTAGCAAAAGAAAAATAGATGAAAATATGAGAGTTAGATGACAATTTATAGATAAATCCACTCTCTAGATCATATGATTCAACAATTAATGAAATTATGATCTCTTTTTTTGGTCATAAGTGAGTTTAAATGATGTGTTTATCATAAGTATGGCTCATTTGTGCTATTAATTAGCTCAACATAAGCCATCAAACTATAACACAACCTTTAAACCACTTACTAACTCTCATGAAAATGACAATAAAGTAGAAAATGAAATCTATTTTAAGTATGGCCTATTAACTATTAATTAGAAATATAGACCATCAAGTTTGAATTTCAAATCACTTTCTTATGCCATAATCATATTTTGATGAAGAGGCATTTGTGTTAGTGATTGTTTAAGCATAGCCTATTTGGTGTCAACAATATAGGCTATCAAATTCAAAACAAAAACAACAAATTAAACCAATTCAAGCATTGTCATTAAGCACAAAAAGAGAGCTATAATTATCAAGACGTTGAAGCTACATGATTAGAGGCTTCATTACCCCTAAATCGAAGGGATTAGCCTCTCATATTTTTTATCAAAACAACAAATATAGCTTGCAACATGAAATAAAAAGAAAAGGAAAAAGAGAGCAAAGTAAAGAAAAAACTGTTCTACTTGCATAAAAGAAAAGAAATCTACGCTACGACATAAAAGAAAAAGAAACAAGAGAAGAAAAGAGCAATGTATTAAAGTCGCATAAGAAGAAATTACATGAAATAAAAATGGCTAAGCAGCCGTAAAAAGAAAAGAGAAGCTTTCTTTTATTTTGAGCCTAAACTAATGAAGAGGAAGAGGAACTAAAGAAGGAGAGAAGGTTACATGAACATAATGGGTTATTTATACAAGCATGAAACTCTAATCCATAATTTGAGGAATGTCCAAAATGCCCTTGAGGTAGTGTGGAGGCCAAGTAATCATTAGTTTATACTAATCATCATTTAAGTGTACATGAAGCCATTAATTCCGTAAGCATGCGCATTAGCCTCTAATTTGTACAGGTAGGTGGGTAAGTAGGGTCCTCCATGTTCTTCACTTTGAATTATTTCCATCTTCTTTCTTTTGTAATTATCTAGTGCACGCATGTGTTTTCATGAACCCACTCCTATTTGAGATCCAATTCCCACACAAATAAACATAAATTTCCAATTAATTTTTCTCAAAGAAATATATGCACACAAATGACCGTTTTGCCCCTATACGAAGATGGATATGTGACAATTGGGAATTAATATGGATTCTGGTTAAAACAAGTTAAAATAACCAATATGATCATTTATTTAATTTAAATAGATTAAATATGGTGGTAAAAATATGCACATTTACGTGCACATCATATATCAAAGTGGGTTCGCCTCGATTTGAAGTCTTAAACGACCAAGTTGGGTCTACTTCAATCCTTATTCGGGGTATTAAGTAACAATCGGGCATTTCCTTGATTCTAGTAGGCAATCTAAATGATATGGTAAGCGTAGACTTGATGGTATTCCAGTAAGGTTGGTACTATAAATGTAAGGACTAGGGCTATGCACACAGGTTGAAAGCATCGTCGATCCTTGAGCGATCATTAGAAAGACTTGGGTTACGTCTAAACGGACTACACCTCCTACTAGTGTAGTTCTGTATGGAATATGCACCGCCTCAAAGTTCTTTGTTAATTTTTTTTTATATTTAGGAGGAAAGGCTAGATAACCCCTAGATGAGTCTTTGTGATAAGGTAGAATACGACTAAATAGTTGTAATGTCATCATTAGGCACTAACGGGAAGATCCTCGATGTATGATGGCAATTCAGCCTTGACATTGATGGTGGATACTTGGCGCGGTGCAGAGTTATGGATATTAGCGAGAAATGTATCATGGTCCATAAGGGGTCTTGGTACTTATATATATACATATATAAATAAATATAATATATACAAACATACATATACCTATGTAGTATTGTGTACCTCGAGTATGTTGGACGTATCATACATGAAGTCAAGATGACTAAGTTTTTAACTAATAGACATAACACGTAATGGAAGGCGATCAACATAAACTAGTATTATGGATAAATTATATAATTTATCAGTCACCAGAACATTGTTCTAACTCTCATCTCATTATAGCCTACAGGATAAATTAGATAGATATGTGCTAGTACAAGGCGGGAACAACGGTAAGACAGATTTCCTTATGCAAGCTCGGCATTGACAAGGGCACTAGATACCAAAGACATTAGCCTTGTTCATCAGTTATATGTTTTATTATACTTTAATATTCCGCTGTGAGTTTATATCACTTTAAGAGAAATAAGAAAGAAGGTTTTGATCCGAACCAGTGCTCGGATATAGTTTTGTTTATTTATAGGATACCAACAGCAATGATTCGTACCATAGTGGACTTGGCTTTTTGATTTAGCGAAAAAATTAGGCCCACTAAGGTATGGGTTGTTATAGAAATCACCCTAGGCTTTAGATCTGTGTGTCGAGAGTTGCGGGTTTTTGCACTTGGTATCAGAGCCTAGGTTCAAAATTTCTTAAAGGTTAAGTGCGTATTGCGTGTACGTACTTGAAATGTTTTGAAAAACAAAGAGAGGTTATCCAAAAAGTTTTCAAAGGTTTTCAAAATGGATTTCTAAAAGTGTGTGTATATGTGTATAGATAAAACGTTTTTCAATGATTTTGTGTGTGTGTGTCTATATATACGCATAATACGAAAAAAAATGCCATCACTTATTCTTGCCAATACCACTTATGGAAAAGTCTCCAATAATTCATAAATCATATGTAGAGAGGATGAGCGATCCCGTTGGTTGTGGCTAAGTTGATGTAGCTTAGATCCCTAGCGTGAATATCCTGATTTGGTTCCAAAGGTATCTTCAAGCTAGAGGACAAGCTGAGCTTAACCCTAATAAGGGACCCATAGAGAAAGTGCCGGATGTAGTTTCTACCCATTCATATGTCATCGATTTTGCAAAGTTATGTAAGGACTTTGAGAGTCTATAAGGGAGCCGTATGTAAGGACCAAGTCGTATGTGGACTCAAAAGCATGGATCTGCACTTGTGGTAGGATTTTTTGATTGATGGGTTTTGGAGATGATGCTTGAAGACAGCATGCTACCTGGCAGTTGCAAGGAGAGGCCATGAATCGGTGGGATGTGGTAGTGGAAGATGTAAACGAGGGTTACTTGGGGAGAGTTTAAGAGGCGTTTTGAGACGAATTTTCTTTCCATGACAGTGCATGGAATATAGTTGGAGAAGTCATACATTTACAGCAAGGAGAGATGTCGGTGAAGGAATATTAAATTAGTTCAATGATTTGGTTAGGTTTGGTATGGAGTTGATAAATACCCCTCATAAGAAAGCTCTAAAGTTTGAAAAAGGGCAGAATGAACTTCTTCTAGATTTAGCCATTAGTCATATTCCCTTAGACGCAACATTCGAGGGTTTGGTAGAGATGGCCTTGCTGAACTCTATTTCTTAGGAGGAAGTGAAAAGTGACCCAAGAAGTTAGGAGGAAAGACATCACGGTAGAATCAACACAAGGAAGGAATGTAAAAGGAAGATAAAGAAGCATGAGTTATAGTATAGAAGGTGCGGTGAGAGGGGGAATTTTGTAAAGGAGTGCAAAAAGGACATCATAAAGATTAGAAGTTACAATTGCAATCAATTGGGCACATGAGGAGGGAGTGCCAGGCACCATAGAAGACCTCGACCTAGGTAGTTTCATCTTATGCATTGGATGTTGTTCCCAGCTCGAGTGTGCCTCCAGTAGCGGACAAGGGGAAGAAAGTCCTAATTGAAGTCATGTTAATAATATTTGATTTACCTATTCGTACCTTATTTGACTCCATGGCATCAAACTCTTTTATCTCGTGTAGACTTGTAGATGTGTTACACTTAGAAACTTGCATAGTTACAGACCCAATAGTTGTATTAAACATTATTAGAGGATCAGTTTATTTATCTATGATATGTAATGGTTTGAATTTGTTTATTTTAGGGGTCGAGTTTGATTGCAATGCTTTTGGCATAGGATTTTTTGGATTTGGGTTGATTTTGGGTATGGACTAGATGACCATGTATAGGGTGATTTTAGATTGTGATAGGAAGGTTGTTCGTTTAGGTACTTGTAGTGGATGCAGTCTAGAGATTTATTGCGGTCTCAAAGGTTCGGTTATGTTGAGTTACCTATATTCTTTAGACCTATCACATGATGAGTTAGATTCAGTGTCGGTAGTTAGAGAATACCGAAATATATTTTACAACGTCACCGGTCTTTCACCCTAGAAAGAGATCGAGTTCCAAAATTATCTTGTGGAGAACACCGAACCTATTGTCTTACCCCTGAGGTATATGGCTCCTAAGGAAAGATGCAAGCCGATAAGCAAGTAAATGAGCTATTGGAGAAGGACTTCATTTAGAGGAGTATTTCAAAGTAGGACCACCAATTGTTTTTGCTACCAAGGTGGATGGTTCTTTGAGTCTTTGCATTGATTATCGTGAGCCTAATAAGCTAAAAAGAAGAATCGTTACCCATTGCCCCCGCATAGACGAGCTCTTTGATCAGTTGGTTGGAGTGAAGGTGTTCTCTTAGCTTGACTTTGCTATCAGATTCTATGAGCTACATGTAGCCGAGGATAGTATTTAGAAGACTGCTTTTCATACACCCAACGGGCTTTATGAATGGTTAGTCATGCCCTTTAGACTAACCAATGCACCTGCCTTTATTTCGTTAACCTCGTGAGTCAATTTTTAAGGGGTTTCTTAGTACATTCTTAGTGGTATTTGTTGATGACATATTAATATATTCCAAAAGCAAGAAAGAGAATAAGTTGCATCTAGAAGAAATGCTCAATACACTCAAGGGGCATGTAACGACCCGTAATTTCGCTGCTTCGAAAATGAGCGATTTTGTTTATTTTAAATTTAAAGGAATTTAAATCTTAGATAAAAATGTTATATATAATGTATAATGATGAAGAAATCATCTATTCTTATAATTAAAAAGTATAAATTTTGATTTTAGAACAAATCGACAAAATGTAAGTTTTGTTAATAATAAATAAAGCGTAAATAAATGGATTTAAATATTTAATTAAAAAGATAAATCTTATGTAAAACATCTAATAAAGATTATAAAAGTATATTAAAAGATTTAAAAGAGTATTGATAATTTTTTTACAAAAATAACTGAAGTTTGTTGCATTTTGTCAGTTTTACATACGTTGTAAAATTAGAGATATTGATATTAATTTAAGATAATTCTAAAATATAAAAAGATATGTTTTAATTTATTTAAAGAAGTAAAAAGTTCATTTTAAAGTTTGGTTTACTTCAATATATAGCTTAACAAAAACGTCAAATTTTGACGGTAAAATTTGTCGACAAAAATACAGTTTTCAACCAAAACAAGTTTTCGACAAGTTGTTGCAACTTGATACATTTTGTAACTTATAAATACAAGTTTACAAACTATTTAAACATTCTACATTTAGCACTAAAAACAAAAAGAGTTTACTTTTGAAGATATGTACATAAATATAAAAAGATGTAAAAGTATGATTTGACAAGTTTAAAAACAATTAAAGCTTTTACAAAACAACATCATTACCTTACTTCTCGTCTCATTAATGAGATGTTATACTTATACATAGAAAAGGAGCAAAAATATATTAATTAAAAATTACAAACCATAAGAAAATGATACCTCTTTACCTCTTAACACATTCTTCCATAACCATCATTCCATGCATTTAATGCAAATCAAATCAATGCAAAGTCTTCTCTTTAAAATGCAAAATTCAAGAAAGTAATCATTTCTATTTTTACCATCACCATTAATGCATATCAAATCTCTCTTTTCACATAAAAGAAAATGTATATTTAAATTCAAAAATAAAGAGGGTATTAATGTCATTAGCCACCAAAATCTCCACTTTTAAATACAACCATAAATCTCTTCATTTCTACTTCACTTTCATTTCACAAAAATTCCAAAATCCTTCTCTGCTTCCTCCATTTCCCTTCTACCTTCAAGCTATTACCTTCATACTCCCTTACCATCACCTTACACCCTCAAAACTCAAGACCCAGCCCACCTACCCCTTCCAAAACCCCCAAATCCGAGCCTCAAACCCCCTCCTCCTCACATACCCAAGTCGTGCCACCTCCTCCCCACCTACCTTCGGCCGTACCCCCTTACTAGCCAACCCGAGCTCCTACACTAAGGCCGAGCCTCACACACCACCAAACCCGAGCCTACACACCCCAAACCCTCCTACACGCCCAAACCTAAACACCCTAGGCCGTACCCCCTCCACACTCAAGGCCGTACACTCTTCTCCTCCATATAAAAAAAAGAAAAAAAAGAGAAGAAAAGTAAAAAGAAAAAGAAAGGAAAACAAAAACGTTCGAAAAGTAAACGACAAAAGGCGAGACGTTGGAAATAGCACTTTAGCAAAAGACAGAAATCTTACGTTAAAGTTTGACGGAGTGGATACGAAGGTAAGAAATTCTCACCCCTTTTTGAATTATATTGATTATCATGTTTAATTGTTATGTTAGATAATCACTATTTGATGATATGGATGTTTGATTGATTGTTTGAATATGTTGGATAATTCGTAGTAATGTTATGACATTTACCGTATTGAATATGTTAATGTTATATGATTGTTGTATGGTTGTGATGATAATTTGGACATCAAATTTATATTTATTAAGAAATCCCTTTGTTTAATAAGACCATATTTTAATAATATGAGATATTTTGAAAAAATAAGTCTCTTTTCATTTAGAAGTGAAATTAAAGTTAAAATAGAAGAGAATTTGAAATTTGAAGTGAAGTGGATTTGAAAAGGATAGTTAACTTGAAATTGAAATTGAGATGAATAGTGAAATTGAAATCGATTTTGAAAAAGTGAAGTTCAGTTTGAGATTGAATTGAAGTTTAAATTGAAATTAGATTTGAAATCTAAGTTTTTAATTGAGTTTAATTTGACACTAGAATTGAAATTGAACTAAAATTGGAATTTAAAATTTAATATTAAAATAATGGGAATAAAATAATATTATAATATGGTAATGGTGAAAATACATTTGAAATACATTAAAAAGTGAAAATATTGATTTAAAAAGATTTGAAATGATTTTATAAGTAATAGAATTCAATTTGAATAGATTATTTAAAATATTGAAAAATAAGTTAAAACTAAGTGCGTCGCGCAACGGTAGTTTGCGATTTCGCGTCGAAAAGTTCAAATGAATGTGTAGAGTGAAAAGTAGCTCGGAATTCTTCGAGATAAGAAAATTCTGAACTATTATATCCATATCTTCTAAACGAAGAAAGAAAATCAATGTTTCGATAAGTAGATTTTGAAATAAGTCCAAATCAATTTTCCAGAAAAATCGCACTAGCAGTTAAGTGACCGTAACAGGAAATCTGTTTAAATGAACATTTTTAATTATGGAAAAATATGAAATAAATTTAATAAATCTATTTAAAAGATTTAAAAGATATTTGGATTGGAAAATATGAATTATCGAATGTTTAAAAGTTGTTTTAATCAAATAAGCTTATATGGCACTTTCCGCGGCACTTTTATGCTGTGAATTCTATAACTTTTGGAATATTAGTTTAAGTGTAACGACGTTTCCCAAAATCAATTGTGAATGTTTTAAAAAGGATAATTAAGCGTTTTTAAAGATAATTTGAAATATTTATTAGCAATTCCAAAATAAAGTTGGAAATCTGAGTATGCGGAAACGACTAGTACATTTGTCATGCCTGTAAGATCTAGAAAGATAAAACAAGGTATTTAACTAAGGTTAGGGATGGAGCAACCAATGTCTTGAACTTACCTGGCCTATGTTTTCTTTTCTTAGGCGAGGGGTGGAACAGATCGAAAGGAAAGCTCGGATGCTCTTAAATAAAAAGATCGTATGAAGCTTTCAAAATAAAAGAAGATTGGTATTATCTAAAATTTAAGAAATCTCCAAAATGAATGATTTCTGTCATCCTATTTACTCAAAAATGTTGCTAAGATTGATTTAGGGTTTATTGTAAACGATCTCTTAAATAACATTGTTTTTGACCCGCCTAAAAGTTAAAGAATTTGATTGAAAGTTAAGTATTGATAATTTGAGATATTTTCCAAAGCAAAAGAATGAATCACTTAGAATTATCCTAAGTCAAAAGAAAGAGATTTCAAAATCAACTGAAAAGAATTAAAGTGAAAAAAGACTTAATAAATCCTATATACTCATATTCACTTTTTATCGATAATTGGATTTCGAAGGAACCGGGGTCGGATTTGGGTAAATCCCATCCGAAAACTACTTCGAACCAATGTATACGTTCGAACATGAAGACATGTTGAAGATGATTGAAGACCGTGGATCTTTATAGCGTGAGGAATGCTTGTTGACTTGCTCTGGGTAGCTCCCGAGTTATATATAGCAGTGGTCTCCTCATTGTGGAGATTTTTTGGATTGCAAGGACTACTCGCTACTAGTGGTGGTAGGAGAGTGCCTTCGGTTTGTCCTGTTCCTGAAGAACTTGTATGGACATTTGTCTGACATTGCATTTCTAAAGATTACGTACATTGGTTTCTACAAACGTACATCGGTGGTGGCGGAGAAGGCAACTTCTCTTAGCTTAACGCCCTCCTTGAGACGTATGACCTCAAGGGTTGTATTTTTGTGGAAGGCAATTAGTAGTCAACTGAAATGGCAATGTGACATTCAAAGATGTGATATGTGCTTTGTGAAAAGGTAATTGTTTGCCTTAAGCCTCATTAAACTGGAAATGACCGAAACAGGATTAGATGCGGCAAGGCTAAGTGGGTCATTCCCAATTAGGGTATGATCATCCCCTTCTAGATATATTTCTTCCTATATGACGTTCGGGATGTTAATTAATGTGGTGTATTGAAAGAGAGCTCTCGGATAAAGGTCGGTAATGACCGGGGGATGACATATTCGGTACCATCTAGTTATAGAGGTGGCCCAGTCTTGTGTTGGTAGAGAAGCTGGGTGATGGTTTCTCGAGACATCCATCTAGAGGTGTACCCATTTCGGAAGGTAGATCCTACGCCTGATCATTTGTATGGAAATCCATTCTCCAATAAGAACCTATGGTTTTGTTTGTAGAGCCTAGTATGCTGGAATTTAATAATGGTAACAATTTCGGCTAAGATTAATAAGTTTATTTGCAAATGTTTTCAAAGAGATGTCATTAAAAATAATATCAAAGGTTTTGATATAAAAGTGTTTTAGTTATCATAAGGTAAAAACCCGTCCGTGTTTATGTGTGGGTTTGGTCTTATAATATACTCTTTATTTTTAAAGGATTTTATCCAAAGGCTGATATATGAAACTGTCATTTATTATTGAGTTTTTCTCACGCTGATTTATCAAGCCTGATCTGGGTATTTTCAATACTCGGGTCAGATCTGAGTAGTTTCTGGTTAGTTGAAGACGGTTGGAGTTTCCATAGGAGAGCTGGAGATATTCATCGACGTATGGACATATTTTATTATCCGCTGTACTTAGTGTACTTTGTTTGATGTTTGTCAGCAATTGTAAGGACAGATGTTTATAACTGTCCACGCTGAATTTAGGTTAGACTCTGATATATGTATTTAAAAAATTTCCGCTGTAAAAATATTTTTCAATATTATATGTTATTTCATTCGTATGAGATTCTGTTCTGTCTATTTTTCTTTATTACTCTTCATGTTCCATATTTTCATGCAATTTGAGTTGGACATGTGTGGTTTATTTTCGATTCAAAGGATACGGAAAAACGGGCCTTGACATTTGGTATCAGAGCTTTCGGTTGAGTGAATACCGAAGTCTGATAGGGGAAGTCTCATCAGAGATAGGATTAGTAATATCCTAGGATGAGTAACTCATTAGAGATAGGGTTAGTAACACCCTAGAATGAATTATGAGAGTATTATATATATATGAGCGCGTATTTGTTAATTTTATATAAATGATTTTTGTTTTAGAAGTTGGTAAATGAAATAATTTTACTTTGGGTTTATATTTCAAATACACAAAAGGGGATATTATTATTTTTGGTTAGAAGTTAAGGATTGATTGTAATTTAGCTTAGTAAAAATAAAATATGAATATCTTGTGATTAGAATTGCAAGATTTTACTATAAGATATTCCATATAGAATCAATTAATTGAAAGCTAGAATTTAGAACTTTAATCATATACCCTTAGATATTTAGTATGAAGAAATAATAATGATTATGTGATTATCATAATGGATGGATTTAAAAGCTAAGTACAAATATCTTGTGAAGTAAAATTCACAATTTGACTGTAAGGTATTTGATGATAATATTGAAGCTAGAAGTTATAATTGGAGGAAGCAAAAAGAAAATGTATACTTAGAAAAATTCTTATCCATAAGATAGGAAAAAAGGGTAAACCTAAGTTGAGACTTTTTACTAAATATAATATAAAAAGATAAGTTGTATAACTTATAGAGAGATAAGTTAATTTGAAATTTAGGAACAAAAGGTATAAGAAATATCATCCTAATATAAAAATTTGAATTAGTGATACATTTAGGGTAACAATTGTAATTCAAAATGAAGTAAGATTAGAAGTGGATATTTTTGAATAATATGGTTAGTAGTTTGATTGTTGGATGAAAATGTTTAAGTAACAAATACCATATGAATTAAGTTTCACAATTTGACAATAAAGTGTTTGATGGATTTAAGATTAAGAAATTTGATCTAGAAATGGATAGGTACATAAGTTAAGTAGATAACCATAAGATTAGTAAGAAAAATATGTACACTTAGTAAAGTTGTCTTATTAATATATGGATTGGATAAATAATATTAGCTAAATAAAAACCTTAGGTAAAGAAAACTAAGGGTTGAGTTTTATAACTTATTAATTTGAGATAATAGTAGAGTTCCATATTAGTTAAACACCTTAGTTGAAGTAATAATAATTTGAAGTTTGGGGATATGTATATATACTCTTAGGAAGTAAAGGTATATTATACAAGTTTAAGTCATATTTGAATGCTTAAGTAATAATGTATTTAAAGAAAGTAAATGGTTGTGAAATAAATTTTGAAAAAATTTGTTAGGTAAAAATGAAAGTGATTAAGTGCATAAGTTAAATGTAGATCATTTTGGCACACAAATTTTGACCTAAGATTTGGGTACAGAACGTTGAGGTGTTTACACCAATCCGAGAAAGGATTTATCACTCGATTCTTGACGGAGAACATTGATGAGGGTTTATGATTATGTACACGAGTTTTCTATCATAATTGAGACTATGCAAGGAAAGCAAAGGTTTTGTGATCAAGAAGTCTGATCAAAGTGCGCACTAGAAAATTGGAGGATCGATACTAGTTTGAAAGAAAAATTATGAATTCAAATAATAGATCGAATCAAATATCACATATAGTATGATGTTTTGGGTCTGTCTACTTAGTAGTTGGATAGTTATCCTAAATAGTAGGCACTAAGATATAGTGGCTGGACTTATGTTTTGATATGTGTATATTTATATAGACCTCAGGTATAGTACATGCTCAAGACAAAGGATGAGTTATGTGGTGGTATTCGTTTATCTTGATATAGTATCAGTGTGGTTGTTTTTGGATGTATAGTCTTATTTGATTGTTGTATATATCCTAAATGTGCAATATGCACTACGATGGGTAGGATAAAAGTTTGACTTGATGTATGTACATATGACCTTAAGTACGTGATAGGTACTCAGGTTAGTGTGGGGAATCTCTGTATGTATGTTTGGCATCATTTATTTTAGCATTGTCATGATATCGACCTTCTTCTTTTCTATCATCAGTAGAAATAAGCTAGAATGTTTGAGGATAAGAGTATGAGATAGATTCTTTTATCTAACTTTCATTTCGAGGACGAATTGCTTTTAAGTAGGAGACAATGTAACGAACCGTAATTTCGCTACTTCGAAAATGAGCGATTTTGTTTATTTTAAATTTAAAGGAATTTAAATCCTAAATAAAAATGTTATATACAATGTATAATGATGAAGAAATCATCTATTCTTATAATTAAAAGTATAAATTTGGATTTTAGAATAAATCGACAAAAGGTAAGTTTTATTAATAATAAATAAAGGCGTAAATAAATGGATTTAAATATTTATTTAAAAATATAAATCTTATTTAAAACATCTAATAAAGATAATAAAAGTATATTAAAAGATTTAAAAGAGTATTGATAATCGTTTTACAAAAATAACCAAAATTTATCGCATTTTGTCAGTTTTACATACGCTGTAAAATTAATCGTTTTGATATTAATTTAAGATAATTTTAAAATATAAAAATACATGTTTTAATTTATTTAAAGAAGTAAAAAGTTCATTTTAAAGTTTGGTTTACTTCAATATATAGCTTAACAAAAACGTTAAATTTTGACGGTAAAATTTGTCGACAAAAACACCATTTTCAACCAAAACAAGTTGTCGACAAGTTGTTGCAACTTGATATATTTTCTAACTTATAAATACAAGTTTACAAACTGTTTAAACATTCTACATTTAGCACTAGAAACAAAAAGAGTTTACTTTTGAAGATATGTACATAAATATAAAAAGATGTAAAAGTATGATTTGACAAGTTTAAAAATAATTAAAGCTTTTATAAAACAACATCATTACCTTACTTCTCATCTCATTAATGAGATGTTATACTTATACATAGAAAAGGAGCAAAAATATATTAATTAATAATTACAAACCAAAAGAAAATGACACCTCTTTACCTCTTAACACATTCTTCCATAACTATCATTCCATGCATTTAATGCAAATCAAATCAATGCAAAGTCTTCTCTTTAAAATGCAAAATTTAAGAAAGTAATCATTTCTATTTTTACCATCACCATTAATGCATATCAAATCTCTCTTTTCACATAAAAAATATATATATTTAAATTCAAAAATAAAGAGGGTATTAATGTCATTAACCACCAAAATCTCCACTTATAAATACAGCCATAAATCTCTTCATTTTTACTTCACTTTCATTTCACAAAAATTCCAAAACCCTTCTCTACTTCCTCCATTTCCCTTCTACCTTCAAGCAATCACCTCCATACTCCCTTACCATCACCTTACACCTTCAAAACTCAAGACCCAACCCACCTACCCCTTCGAAAAATCCCAAAGCCGAGCCTCACGCCCCCTCCTCCTCACATACCCAAGCCGTGCCACCTCGTCCCCACCTACCTTCAGCCGTACCCCTCCCTACTAGCCAACCCGAGCTCCTGCACCAAGGCCGAGCCTCACACACAATCAATGTGACGATACGATTCTTCGACGCTCGAAAATCGACATTAATACGTCCACTGTATCAACAGCCGAGCAATCGAATGCCGGAAAACCGAACCGTTGGGGTTAAAGAGGAAGAAAAAGATAGGAGAAGTAAGAAAGAAGAATCAACAGAACAATATCAGAATCTCACAATCGCAATGGAACAATATATAATAGATAAATGAATAATCTTTAAATCAAAAGAACTGTACATTTTATACATTACATCATCAGAGTCAATATGCAACATCATACAATAATGGACAGTTATATAAATCTGTCCTCACAACTGAATACACAGCGGAAAAGATAATATCATATACAAGTGATACGCTTCGCCATCCAGCTTGCCTCTTGAGCTCCACAGCACCTCCTGAATTCCAGAATATCCTAATAACCCGACTCTAGGCTGCCCGTGTGGAAAATGATGGGCACCTAGAATTTAGGAAGGAAACAATAAACTCCAGGTCAGTCATGGGACTGGTGTGAGAACTTAAAACAGTTTATCTTTAAAAAAACAAACAAAGAAATATTTTAAAATAGATCCGCAATGCTTTTGGAAAATGAAACTACCATAAGGCCTCCTGCCACACACACAATGCAAACGTAGAATTGGAGGAGATTTCTCCTTATGATAGTCAAACATGCTTGATACGAGAGAATTTCTTGATATTATTACTATGAGTGCAAAGTGTGGAAAACCATTTCGAAAGTATAATATAAATCTTATCCAGCATAGGTACCATTATATTATGCCTGCTATAGCTACCTCCTGAGGAGACAGGTTATAAAATTTGCAATCGTAAAGGGTTTGTATTGTTTCTTTGGATTTCCAACAAATGGTTGGGCGAAGGAACTCCCCAAATAAAATGGAACGCCTCTGGAGGGACGTCCCCGGATCCTAACCGAATCTCTGCTAGACAAGGTCGGGTTACCTCTGTAATAGGTAACTACTGACACGAGCATGCCATCCCCCAGTCGTTTGCGACCATTATCCGAGGATCCTCTCAACCAACAACCACAAAGTAATAAGTTTGCACCAACCGCAAAGTAAGTATCTGGGATCCATACCATGATACCACTCATAATCCAGAAGGAAATAACACATCCTCAGAGGGCGCTACCCTCAAATAACCTTGCTGCTATGATTCCTGTTTCGACCATAACCGGGTTGTGAGGCTCGACGAAGTCTCGTCCACAAAGCTACGCTTTTCACAAAAGCCACGCTTTGATCAACAAATGATCAGCAACACTCAGCATGCCACATTACCGAATTAGGAGTGTATCACTGATAACCATCAACTACATAACCTCTGAGCCCATACATCTCAGAAAATAAATTCTCTACGACCAACAGAAATGTATTTGAAAGAAATCTGCTTTATATGTCAAAATGTAATGTCAGACATACAATCCATACAAGTCTGTTCTGGGTTCGAACAGAACCGAAGGCACTTCCGAAGAAGTCCTTGCAAATTCGGGAATCCACAATCCCGATCGGACTCCCCATCACATATGGAGATCTCTATACTGGAGCAACTCAGTGCAGAGTCATTCGATAGGTCATCCAATCGTTCTCGCAAATACCCGGTCTTCACCACCGGTCTTCAAATGCTATCCATAACGTCGTATCATATATTCAGAATGGTCTATATGACCCAAAGGTCCTCTCCCGCCTAAACCGAATAGTGAGCGCAATATTTACAAGAAACATATGGATATTGGAGTGTCAGTTAAGTCACGGCTTAAAGCCCAAAATCTTTCATTCGAATGGTTAAAATAAATTACCGTTTCCAATCTTTTAAAAAAAACATTTATTTCAACAACCTTCAATGGTTTAAACAAATTTTCACACTTTAATCTTTTAAACAAAAAGATTCAATTCACAAATTTCACCCCATTCACAAAGATCCATTCATGGATTTCAAAACAATTTTCCATTTCAATTGGATTAACTCGTTAAATCTATAAATCAAGGTTTAACTTATATCTTTCAAAATTCGTTTCCAAAGATTCATTCATAGCCGTTCAAAAAATTTCAATTTCAAACTTGGAACCTTTTAACACAAATCGGAAGTTCATTACTTATGTGACAGCTTTTATTAGTTGAAAACAAATAGTTTTCGTTTCAGAAAAGTCCAATTATATTTGCACGAGTTAAAGCACTTGAATTAAATTCAAATTCCCAAATCAATACATTGAAAATGGTTTGACCCATATATAATTAGTATAACATCTTTAATCCCAAGTTTCCAACCATGGAATTCAATTTCAAATCTTGAATTCAAATTTAAGTCAAATTATATCATTTCACAACTTTATCAAGTTATTCAAAAATAAATTTTATCTTGAAATTCCATTCCAAAAGCTTTTCTTTTTAAAATCAATCCATTTCCAAAACCATTTGGATTTAAATATTTAATTTTTTTAAACTATTTCAAAATTTGTGACTTAATCGATTTCCTCGTGAAATCCATATTTGTGTGTGTATAAATGTGGTCCAGGGGTTTAACACAATAGTGCAACATCATTCAATCATCACAGATTAAAACATAGAAATATAGTTGATAAGCGAAATAAACTGTAACGCTTATCGTCCATCCACAGATTCATAGATAATATGCAAATGTAAATAAATGAATAAATTATACACAACTCAATCCACAAAACAAAATATCATAGATTAGATAGGACAATCAACTCAAGGCATCTCATATAATACAATCATTCATAAGTAAGGTCAAGCATTCAATAGTCATTTATAAGTAGGATTAATTTAATTGCTTAATCCTAATTAATTCAATTTATTTCCAATTAAATTAATTACTTATGAATTAATTATCCAATGTCAATTAATTAATTACAAATCATTTGATATAAATTAATTAATCAATCACCTTAATTAATTAAATTATTCTTAATTAATCATATTAATTAAGTTAACCTTCAAACTAATGACATAATTAATTAACCCCTTAATTAATTTTTTTAAGAAATTAAACCTTTAATTACTTACCATTAAGAAATCATCTCATACCAATAAATCATTAATTACCAATTAATCTTTATCAATAAATTAATCAAAATATCCAATTTTAATTACAATTAGAATTAACCCCTTAATTACTTTCATTAATAAATTATCTTAGATTAATTCATTATTAATCATTTCTAATTATAAATTAATCTAAATTGCTTATTTATAAATTAAATAAATCATTCTTCAATTACCTTATCAATTAATCCTTAATTATTTAATAAATTAAGTGTTAACTATAACTTAATGAATCCTTATTTTGAATAAATTCTTCAACTTTTAAATAATATTACCCGAAATCTATTTATTTAAGCTTTTCCCGTATTTTGAAATTTTATTCAATAAAATTAAAAATAAAACTTTATTATTTTAGAATTCCTTCTTTTAAATTTATCCAATTCTCAAAAATAAGTTTTTAATATAACTTTCAACCTAAATTTTCAAAAATCAAATTTTTATTTATTTCCGGTATCTAATGATACCAAAATTATATTCGGCTAATTTTAGCCTTCAACGATTTCAATCACCAAGATAATCACACAGAGATTATAAACAATCAACACACAACATTGAAACAAATTCAATTATTTGAGGAATCCAATTGGATCCCTCCAACCTGTTTCCCTGCATCCACAGATGTTAGCACAAAACCAATCCCGTTTCAAGACGGGATATTGCGGTACATGGGTTTATATAAAATATTATCCGCTATTATGCGGCGCAATAGGGTCTCATCCGCTATAAAATGCGGAAAATCAACTCCAAGTGCATATATAATACCAATTCCACTTCAAGGTGGAATATCGCGGTATATGTGTTTAATATAATAACCTCCGCTTAATATGCGGCATATAGGGTCTATTTCAATACAACAGATAGCAATTTATCATCCAAGCATACAATCAACACAATCAAGCAATTTTAAATTTAACTATTTAAAATCGAAACACAATTCGATTGAGTGAGAAGTTCTCACCTTGCTTCCAATAATAGTTGCAGTGTTTTATTTCGAATAAAATTAAATGCGCATTTAATTTTACCCAAAATTCACAGTAGCTTCAATCAACCCCAATCCAGCTCCATTGCGTAGTGCTCGTCCATACGAACCCAACGCAATTCATTTCGTGCGAAACGGACCTCGTATGAAAAGGTTATGGCATTATAAAGTTTATACAATTTATATTATATAAATTTATCGCTATTATTTTTTTTTATTTTTTTTTACCCTCATCAAATCAAGGCCGTTGATTCCTTTGCCCACAGATATGAGCCGTGCCCTCCTTCTTCTCCCCACCAGGTTGCTATCGCGTGAAGAAACCCAACGAGCCGCCATCCCTAATCGAATTTTCGCACCCATTTCATACGTTTTGAAGACGATCGGCCAATTCCACGACGAAGAGCATCGTCGACTCCACCTTTGGCCAAGCGCACGTCGAGCTCAGCCCCCCCCTTTGTGTTGAAAACTGTGCACGAACCAGGGCCGTTCGAAGCTATTTTTCCAACGATTCGCTTCATCATTCTTGATCTCAACCGTATGGATTTCAAGCACTTGCAATCCTCTACAAGTTTCTAGTTGGAAGATTTTCAAAAAAATTGAGGGATTGAGGGGAAAAGGAACCAAATTTTCAGCCATTGTTTTATTTTCTGGCGGCTAGGGCTTGGAACCCTAATTGCTTTGCAAAAGTGAAAAATGAATGTCCTTATATAGAAAACTGGCAAAACACTATTCACCCGAAATTTTTCCGAACTCCAAACGAAGCGTACCGCCTGGCATTTATAATGTTTTACCCCTATTCCGAACGCAATGGAATATATATCGGAGCCAATTCGATCGTATTTGGAAGATAGGTTTCCGAATCGAATTATTTAAATTTAAAATTCACTTAAACGATTTTCTACGCGTTTTAGCTTGCCCCGGACAAACCGTAAATCCGATTGACACGAAATTTGAAACTATATAATATTTTAACATTACGGTCCAATGAAACTAATTTTATCGAAATCCGAGACTGTTTGAAAAATGGCTATTTTTACTCGTCGATTAAATATTAAAATATTCAATTTCCACAAATTAACTTTTAAATTCGATTTTAAAAGTTCTATAACATCATTCTAACTCCAATATGATTTAATACAACTTTACAAATCAATTTTTAATCACATTAAACCCAATTTCCTATTATTTCTATAATTTCAAATATTAAATTATCGATTTAATTATCCAATTAAATCCAGATATTCGAAATAAAATTTATTCATCGTATAAAATTTACTTGTTAATATTTAAAATCAATTAAATGTACGGATTTCAAATGACAGAAATTCTGGGTCGTTACAATCAAACCCGAGCCCACACACCCCAAACCCTCCTACACGCCCAAACATCCTAGGTCGTACCCCCTCCACACTCGAGGCCGTACACTCTTCTCCTCCATATAAAAAAACAAAAGAAAAAAAAGAGAAGAAAAGAAAAAAGAAAAAGAAAGGAAAACAAAAGTGTTCGGAAAGGAAACGGCAAAAGGCGAGACGTTGGAAATGGCACGTTAGCGAAAGACGGAAATCTTGTGTTAAAGTTTGACGAAGTGGATATGAAGGTAGGAAATTCTCAACGCTTTTTGAATTATATTAATTATCATGTTTAATTGTTATGTTAGATAATCACTATTTGATGATATGGATGTTTGATTGATTGTTTGAATATGTTGGATAATCTGTAGTAATATTATGACATTTACCGCATTGAATATGTTAACGTTATATGATTGTTGTATGGTTGTGATGATAATTTGGACATCAAATTCCTATTTATTAAGAAATCACTTTGTTTAATAAGACCCTATTATAGTAATATGAGATACTTTGGATAAATAAGTCTCTTTTCATTTAGAAGTGAAATTAAAGTTAAAATAAAAGAGAATTTGAAATTTGAAGTGAAACGGATTTGAGAACAATAGTTAATTTGAAACTGAAATTGAGATGAATAGTGAAATTGAAATCGATTTTGAAAAAGTAAAGTTTAGTTTGAGATTGAATTAAAATTAGATTTGAAATCTAAGTTTTAAATGAGTTTAATTTGATATTAGAATTGAAATTGAATTGAAATTGGAATTTAAAATTTAATATTAAAATAATAGGAATAAAATAACACGGTAATAGTGAAAATACATTTTAAATACATTAAAAAGTGAAAATATTGATTTAAAAAGATATGTAATGATTTTATAAGTAATAGAGTCCAATTTGAATAGATTATTTCAAATATTGAAAATAAGTTAAAACTAGGTGTGTCACGCAACGGTAGTTCGCGATTTCGCGCCGAAAAATTCAAATGAATGTGTAAAGTGAAAAATAGCTCGGCATTCTTCGAGATAAGAAAATTATGGATTATTATATCCATATCTTCTAAACGAAGAAAGAAAATCAAAGTTTCGATAGGTAAATTTTGAAATAAGTCCGAATCAATTTTCTAGAAAAATCGCGCTAGTGCAGTTAAGTGACGTAACAGGAAATCCGTTTAAATGAACGTTTTTAATTATGAAAAAATATGAAATAAATTTGATAAATCTATTTAAATGATTTAAAACAGATTTGGATTGGAAAATATGAATTATCGAAAGTTTAAAAGTTGTTTTAATCAAATAAGCTTATATAGCACTTTCCGCAACGCTTTTATGCTGTGAATTCTATAACTTTTGGAATATGAGTTTAAGTGTAACGACGTTTCCCAGAATCAATTGTGAATATTTTAAAAAAGATAATTAAGCATTTTGAAAGAAAATTTGGAATATTTATAAGCAATTCCAAAATAAAGTTGGAAATCTGAGTATGAGGAAACGACTAGTACATTTGTTCCGCCTGTGAGATCTGGGAAGATAAAACAAGGTGCTTAACTAAGGTTAGGGATGGAGAAACCAGTGCCCTGAACTTACCTTGCCTATGATTTCTTTTCTTAGGCGAGGGGTGGAACAGATCGAAAGGAAATCCTGGATGCTCTTAAATAAAAAGATCGTATGAAGTTTTCAAAATAAAAGAAGATTGGTATTATCCAAAATTTAAGCAATCTCTAAAATGAATGATTCCTGTGATGCTATTTACTCAAAAATGTTGCTAAGATTGATTTAGGGTTTATTATAAACGATGTCTTAAATAACATTGTTTTTGACCCGCCTAAAAGTTAAAGTATTTGATTGAAAGTTAAGTATTGAAAATTTGAGATATTTTTCAAAGCAAAAGAATGAATTACTTAGAATTATCCTAAGTCAAAAAAAAGAGATTTCGAAATCAACTGATAAGAATTAAAGTGAAAAGAGACATAATTAATCATGTATACTCATATTCACTTTTATCGATAACTGGATTTCGAAGGAACCGGGGTCGGATCTGGGTAAATCCCATCCGAACCACTTCGAACCAATGTATATGTTCGAACGTGAAGACATGTTGAAGACGATTGAAGGCCGTGGATCTTTATAGCATGAGGACTGCTTGTTGACTTGCTCCCGAGTTATATATAGCAGTGGTCTCCTCGTTGTGGAGATTTGTCGGATTACAAGGACTACTCGCTACTAGTGGTAGTAAGAGAGCGCCTTCGGTTTGTCCTGTTCCTGGACAACTTGTATGGACGTTTTTCTGACATTGCATTTCTGAAGATTACGTACATTGGTTTTTACAAACGTACATCAGTGGTGGCGGAGAAGGCAACTTCTCTTAGCTTAACACCCTCCTTGAGACGTACGAGCTCAAGGGTTGTATTTTTATGGACGGCAATTAGTAGTCAACAGAAATGGCAATGTGGCATTCAAAGATGTGATATGCGCTATGTGAAAAGGTAATCGTTTGCCTTAAGACTTATCAAACCGGAAATGACCGAAACAGGATTAGATGCGACAAGGCTAAGTGGGTCATTCCCAGTTAGGGTATGATCATCCCCTTCTAGATATATTTCTTCCCGCTATGACGCTCGGGATGTTAATTAATGTGGTGTATGGAAAGAGAACTCTCGGATGATGGTCGGTAACGACCGGGGGATGACATATTCGGTACCATCTAGTTATAGAGATGAGCCGGTCTTGTGTTGGTAAAGAAGCTATGTGATGGTTTCTTGGGACATCCATCTAGAGGTGTACCCATTTCGGAAGGTAGATCCTGTGTCTGGTCATTTGTATGGAATTCCATTCTCCAATAAGAACCTACGGTTTTGTTTGTAGAGCCTAGTATACTGGCATTTAATAATGGTAACAATTTCGACTAAGATTAATAAGTTTATTTGCAAATGTTTTCAAAGAGATGTCATTAAGAATAATATCAAAGGTTTTGATATAAAAGTGTTTTAGTTATCATAAGGTAAAAACCCGTCCGTGTTTATGCGTAGGCGTGGCCTTATGAGATACTCTTTATTTTTAAAGGATTTTATCTAAAGGCTGATATATGACACTGTCATTTATTATTGAGTTTTTCTCATGCTGGTTTATCAAGCCTGATCTGGGTATTTTCAATACTCGGGTTAGATCCGAGTAGTTTCAGATTAGTCGAAAACGGTTGGAGTTTTCAGAGGAGAGCTGGAGATATTCATCGACATATGGACATATTCTATTATCCACTGTACTTAGTGTACTTTGTTTGATGTTTGTCGGCAATTGTAAGGACAGATGTTTATAACTGTTCAAGCTGAATTTAGGTTAGACTCTGATATATGTATTTAAAAGTTTTCCGCTGTAAAAATGTTTGTTCAATATTATATGTTATTCCATTCGTGTGAGATTCCGTTCTGTCTATTTTTCTTTATTACCCTTCATGTTCCGTATTTTCATGCAATTTGAGTTGGACATGTGTGGTTTATTGTCGATTCAAAGGGTACGGAAAAATGGGCCTTGACAGGGCATAAGTTGGAGGATACTTTTTTTTCAAATGTCCTATTTGGCACAAGGAGGTATGCTTTTTGGGACACATTGTCTCTGAGAGTGAGCTGGCAATTGATCCTAAAAAATTTCTACAGCACGGGATTAGCATGTGCCGAAGATTGCCATGCAAGTGAGTAATTTCCTTGGTTTGGCAGGCTACTATAGGAAATTCATTAAGGACTTCACTAAAATCTTTTCCCCTTTGACCTTCCTTACTAAGAAGAATTTGGTTTTCTTGTGGGACTTAAAGTGAGAGGATGTTTTATCAAGATGAAAGAGGCATTGAGTAGTGCATCTATTCTAATATCACCCGATGGTACTAAGGCATTCAATGTATCTGATGCATGCAGTATGAGGTTGAGCACGGTTTTGATGCAGGAAGGGAGTGTTGTGAGCTTTGCTAGTTAATAGTTGAAACTCCATGCGAGAAACTATCCCACCCGTGATCATGAGTTGTCGGTCATCGTCTTTGCACTCAATTCATGGAGACACTATCTATTAGGAAATAGTTTGAGCTGTATGCGGATCATAAATCTTTGAATTATTTATTCTGCCAAAAGGATTTGAATTAAGGCAATAGAGATGGATGGAGTTTTTAGTATCGTACAATTTCGATATCTTCTATACTCTATGCAAGGGTAATGTTATAGTCGATGCTTAAGTGAGAAGCATGCAATGTTGAGTCCTATGTTCTAAGAGTGGAAGCACATGATGTGATGAATTCCCTATACATCTAGTACTCGATATACCTGTATAGTGCATGGAGAAGGTACTCGACTGATGCAGGGCAGTAACCAGGGTGTAAAATATCAAAATCTTAAGCATAGAACTTATACAATATCTCGTAGCGCACAGATAAAATATAATATAATAACAATGATGTAATATAGGCGAGATAGTGAAGTAATCAAATATAGATAATATAAATACTGGCATAGGTCCATGGTACTGCACGGCGGAGTATAAGCCATAGTGAGCTCCAAATATAGATATATGAAAGTGCAGTCTCCTACTCGTACTCCATACAGCTCCATGCGCTATTAAGACCTGTTATCTCTAATTTACTCATTTAAGAGTACCCAAAATAATAAGAAGCAAAACACAAAACTTTGGGTTTTACAACAGTCTAGTATGAGCGATACATCGTCTCAAAATACTATAAAATATATATTGTAAATAGGGTATAGGCTATGAAAAAACATACTTAACATGTCCCTACGTCCAAAAAGTTAGCACTTAAACATAATGTACACTGAACTATTATCACTAGTAGAAAATATGGAGTATAAGGGTATCACACAGCATCACAAGCATACAACAAAAACAACATCCATTACACAGCCTCGCATCTTTAACTCAAATGCATAGATATACAATAACTCCTATAGATGCTTAACTCATTGCTCATGCAGATGGCAAAGAACTGGACACATGCAAACATCCAAAATATGAGTACACATAGACTACCCTGGGTACACATAGATTACCCTATCCCAAAAATAAGTGTCACAATCATAGAGTCATCCATCAATTCCTTAGCGCGCACACCAGTAGTAGAACTACCTCATAGATGCTCAACTCATTCCCATGCAGATGGTTAAGGACTGGAAACTTGTACATGTCCAAACATATATGTACATGCAGACTATCTTGGGTACATATAGACTACCATGTCCTGCTCACAAGGATCACAAACTCATATTCAGATCTACATGATATCATGCAAAACTCGTCCTTTCGATCAATTTTAAGATGTAGGTCACTTTCCACACCGAGTCATCGAAGTCGTTGTACTTTCCTGGTTGCCATCCCGAAGTCATCTAGAGTCATCCTGGAGTCATTCATCCTTACCCCGCACCAACTCCCAAGACTACCAAGCAACCCAAAGTCTTGCCCCAATGCCAACACCCCTAAAAACCTCACCCAATGGTCTATTTAGCACAGAACAAAAGCAACACCGAACAAGAATTCATATTCGGCACACCCACCATAGTGCCACCGGACCATGCTTCCACTTGACAAGATTTCCTATCCGGTCTACTGAACCACTAGTTGTTGGGCAGGAATTCCTACCCGTCTTCCCTTTCTGAGCTAAGAAACTACCGGATAGGAATTCATGTCTGATCTTCCATTATCAAGCCAACTCACATCCAAACCGGTACTTCCCCTTCCTGAAGCCGACCACCGGACCACCCATGCTGGACCAATCTTCACCAAACCAGAACTTGTGGCTCCTTCAGCACATCAACATCACGTCAATTCCATTTCTACACTCAACACTTTGAACCTTATGCAAAGCCTGTGCAATGATACGACCCCAAACGCTCTAGTGCCTATTCGTCGAAGTCTGATTTCATAGTACCAACCTCTAGTGCACTCCAATGAGTGTTTTGAACCATACAAGCATACAAACAAACCCATACATCCACCAAACAACACTCAAACATGCAAATCACACAATCAATTATAGCAACCATCATACAAGCTGTGTACAACATAGCCTATGTAACGACCCGTATTTTACGTATCGAAGAATCGTAAAATATTTTAATTTTATTTATATGAGATCATATGATTCTAGGATATGACTCTTACAGACATTTTATACACAGATGATTTTTTTTGAACTTCTATGTGGCCATTTTGACCACGGAAATATTGTTTGCGCTATAACTTTTGATAGGAGTTGAATTACGGTCTCAAACCAGTTCCATTGCTTCAGCATGATAGTTTCCCATTCCATAGAATGGTCATATAGGAAAACGCACTTACGGTTAGGAAGTTATGCCTATTTTAAGTTTAGACAACTTTTAATTAGTATTTGTGTGTAATTAATTAAGCCTATAAATAGGCCCATTAGTCTAATTCAAGATTAGTATAAATAGGAGGCTGTAGGAGTCTAAATTACTTTTCCCTCTTACCCAAATTAGATCTAAACCCCCATTAACCCAAGATTCATCCAAAATCATAGAAATTACTCTCTAGATCTGGGTAATCATTGCTTATAGAGAAGATCATCAACTAGAAGATAGTAATCATCATTTTGGTTAATTTGCATTGCTTCCTATTGCAATCCACATTGGATTTAAGCGAGAATTGGTTAACTTTGGTAATTGGTGAATGGTTTATGCCTTCTTACTATCATATGCATTTTATATGGTAGAATTACATGTTTTAATACAATTTTTGACTTTAAAACCTTTTCTAGCTTCTGTTACATGTTATCATTTTCTTATGACCTAAATTTGTGAAACTTTGAAATGATTTTTAAAAATGATTTAGTAATTCTCCTTATTCATATTCATATATGCATGTGATATGTAGATCTTGATTAGAATTGACTTGTTTACCACATTTTTTATTTATTGCTTAATGTATACACATGTTATTCTATGCTTGTATGTTGTGCTTTGATGTTGTTTGCTAGTGTTTATGTGGATGAATTTGAAAAATTGAAAGCAAAATTGGTCGAAATTGGACAAAACTTGGAGGAGAGGCTCTATAATATGAGAGGAGCTTATAGAATAATTCATGACTCAAAATTTGCTAAGGATTCAACTCGGTTGCAAGTTAAAGAGTTGGTACTGAGTCATTTCCACTGCTTGGATAGGTTGGCGACTTTGGGGATCGCTGGGTTTTGGCTAGTGGAGATGGACCAAAGCAAGTTTTAGAGGATTGGCTAAGTGTTAGGTATTATGTAGGGTCGTTACTAGAACTTTGCGTTGAATGCTTTGGACTAGAGGCTAAGTTATTTTGATGAATGGGTCTGGGTTCAAAGCATTGAGAAGGAAGTACTAGAGGCAAAGTGATCTACTTAGCCAAATTAGCTGAGTAAATTACTCGATGCTAAGTCATTTTGACTCGATACTAAGTTTTTTTTCTAAAAGCTAAAAGCTTTATATCTTCGGTTGATGACTCGTGAAAGGAGTAAGTACCGAAGATTGTGGCTCGATAAAGGAGGGAGCCATGGATAGGGAACATGATGGGTTCCGAATAGTGGAAAATGGATTGAGAAAAGGAAGGGCTTGGATCTGAATGGAGCAAAGGAGGGCTCGGATGCTAAGGAATCATTGATACTCAAAGTTTTTCCTGTTGTACTCGAAGCAAGGATATTATAAGCGGGGATGCTCATGGATCAACGAAGTGGATCCTAATACCCTCGACCAATAGCTTTGGGTCTAGTGTCTAGCTTTGACTATAACACATGTATCTAGCTTTGGGCTACGTGGTATGAGAGTACGCCAAAAACTGGGATTTCTATTAGTCCCTGATAGTAATGAGGCCATACGAGTTATCATATATTTAGGGCATATAGAGTGATAATAGGGATTTCTTGGTGGATACTATGGTTGCTTTCATTGTGTCCTAGGCTATCACTTGGAGATATCACTGGGAGTAGGTATTGGAGATAGGAATGCCTAGAGAGCCGATGTCCTTATTTTGAGTAGAGTACCTTTATGTTATTTGTAGAGTAGCATATTATGACGTTATGTGCTAGCTCTTTGGTTGCAAGGACATATCAGGTATGATTCATGTACCTTTGTTCCTTACCATACTTACCTACATAATACTTTAAGATTCATTTGCCGCTCATACCAGACTGTTATCTAACCTAAGGTTTTGTGCTTTGTTTCTTATTATCTTGGGTACTATTAAATGAGTAGACTAGATAACAACTCTAGGTGACACAGCAGTTGTGCAGAGGATGAGATGGTTGGAGCTATCTCGTATTATACTTATATGGATTTTTACGCTTATTCTACTATGCAACACTAGGAAGCCTTAGTAGTGACTGCTTATTTTCTTATTATTAGATGGTTGTCGAGTTTATTTCCATTGTATAAACTCTACTACATTTGTATATAACTCCATGTTTCACATAGTTATTACTGTCTCTCCTGTTATATCTATGATATTATATTTTATCCATGCGCTGTGAGACATTCAACGGGTTGTATGATGTATTTGTTACATTTTCAACCTTGATGATCATCCTATATCGAATAGGAATGACTATAGCGCATTATTTTTATATTATTAGGTGCCTGTGGTATAGGGCAGTCATCACATTTTGTATCAGAACTTTGGTTACATGATTAACCTGTGTTGTTATTGGGATCCAATAGAGATAAGGAAGGAGTAATCACCTTAGACTGCGTCCAGAGTAGATTTGTGTATGAGAGAGTGAGTATTTATTATATATATTGGTTTTTAAAGCAATATAGTAATATATTATATAGTGTAAGTTGCATGTGCATGAGCACCATAGACATTGTTTTCTTTACGAGAGACTGATCATTCTCATTACAAACTAAGAACAAGCCAACATATAAGAAATACTGTGAGGAATCTTGCTTTAGGAGTTGAGGAAGGAGCAGGGTAAGGAGCAGCTACACTTAATTTTCAAGTGATGTTGAATGCTATGATGGCAACTGTGATGAGGAATGTTCAGGCTACTGCTCCTGGTGTGGCTGTAGGCGGAGGTGCTCCCATGCAAGCTCATAGGGTTGATTTTTCCAAGTTGAGTAAAGACTATTCTATTCTAGGAGGAAAACCATTTTATGGAATAGATTCAGCCATAGAAGTGCAGGATTGGTTAGATACCTACGAGCGCATCTTTAGTGATATGGAAGTGGATAATGTTATGAAGAGAAGGCTGGCCTCTAGACAAATTTGAGGATAAGCTATGAACTGGTGGAATGCCATTACCATTGCTACCCCAAAAGATCAGTTTGCTTGGGACCAGTTTAAAGCATAAAGAAGTTCATTCCGGCTACTCAGAAGTTGGTGCTATTTAGGAAGTTTTCTAGACTTAAGTAAGGGAAGATGTCAGTTTGTGAATATGTTGTAGAATTTAATGCTTTATCTAAGTATAGAATGTCATTCATCAACACTACATTAAGAAAGAAGCAGAAGTTCATCATTATTTAGTTTGACTATCTTAGAGAGAAGCTGGTAGACCACATTGATTAGCCATTTGAGAAAGCTCTTCGTCATGAGAATCTTTATCCAAAGGCTAGAACAACTATTGTAGTTTTTGCTAAAAAGGAAGAGCCAAAACCGTAACAAGGAGGGGAGGCAAGATAAAGTTGAATATAAAGAGGAAGCAGTCTCAAGGGAAAAATTGCCAGAAGAAAGCTAAATGGGAAACTACTTGCTATGGGTGCAAAGAGAAGGATAACTTGATTAAAGACTGCAAAGTAAGCGAGAAGAAGAAATGATACAACTATGATATGCCTCAGCATTTGAAGAAGGAATTTCTAGAACCGGTAAAGGATAAGAAGGTTGTGAAAGCATACAGTTTGGACACTGTTTCGACTTCGTCAAATATTCCCTCGGTGAAGGAGAAGGGAAAGAAGGCCTTTATTCAAGGTATGCTTTCCATTAATGATATTTTCATTCGTGTTTTGTTTAATACCAAGGCATTCATTTGTATGTAATGACCTAGTAGACAGATTGGGATTGAGGAAATGACTGGATTGCCACCGCATAAAAAGATTGAGTTTCGGATAGACTTAGTGACGAAAGCTAGACTTATGTTACGCCTTTGAGGCATATAGTATTCAAAGAGCAGAAGGAATTAGAGGTGCAAGTGAATGACCTATTAAGGAGAAGGTTCATTTCAAGAAGTTTATTTAAGTGGGGTGCACCTGTAGTATTCGCAACTAAGGTAGACGGCTCTTTAAGGTTGTGTATTGATTATCATGAGCTGAATAAAGTAACAAAGAAGAACAAGTATCCACTCCCTCGTATTGATGACTTCTTTGATCAGTTTCATGGTGCGAAGGTGTTCTCTCAAATGGATTTAGCAGTGGGATTTTACCGGATTAGAGTTCCAAAGGAGCGTGTGCCTATTACTGCATTTTGCATGCCTTCAGGTTTTTATGAGTGGTTGGTGATGCGGTTCGGGTTGACCAACGCTCCAGCATACTTTATGGATCTCATGAATTGGGTTTCCAGAGGCCAACTGAATAAGTTTGTGCGTGTGATCGTAGATAATATTCCAATCTATTATAGAACCGAAGAGGAGCACAAGACGCACTTGAGGATTGTGCTAGAAGTGTTGAGGAAGCACAAGTTGAAAGAGTTCTCTAAGTGTCACTTTTGGAGAAAATAAATGAGGTTCTTAGGTCACGTCGATTCTGGACAGGGTATAACAGTGGAGCTTGTGAAGGTAGCAGTTTTTCAAGATTGAAACCAGCCCAAGAATGCTATGGAATGTGAGGAGTTTCCTAGGATTGGAAGGATACTAGAGGCGTTTTATTAAGGGCTTCCAGCAACACCGTTGACCAATTTGACGAAGAAGAATCAAACTTTTGTTTGGGGCACGATGTATAAGCATGCATTTGTGAGTCTGAAAGAGAGGTTGACAAGTGCACTGGTATTAACCATTCTAAGTGGGAATGATGAAATGACAGTATATACAAAGGCATGTGGTACTGGGATGTAGTATTGATGTAGAAGGGAAAAGTTTTATCCTATGCTAGTCGACAGATAAAGCCGCAAAAGATAAATTATCCATATCATGATTTAGAACTGGTGGCGATAGTTTTTGATTTGAAGATGTAGAGGCATTATCTGCCAGGTGAAAGTTTGAGCTGTTCATGGACCATAAAGCATTGAAGTACATTTTCTCTCAATGGACCTTAACCTTCGTCGGCAAGGTGGTTGGAGTTCGTAGCCTCTTATGATTTTAGCATTTCCCTATACACCAAAAAGGGAATGCAATCGCCGATGCATTGAGTAGAAGACATGCTAGTTTGGGAGAAATGTTCTTGGAATGGAAGCAGATTGAGTATATTACTGGGTATAATTTCAGGCTTCATTGCATGCTGAAAATAGATATGTTAGCAAGTTTGTCGATTAGACCTGTTCTAATAAAAAGGATCAGTGCTAGTCAAAAGCGAGGTGCTAGGATAGTGGAGATCGTAACGAAGATAGTAGGAGGAGTAGAGTTTGAGGATATGAAGCATTACAGACTCGACTGAGAAGGTTGGCTCTACAAGGATGGAAGATTGTTTGTTCTCTATATTGGTGGATTTGCGGGATGAAGTGGTAGGAGAATGTCACCATTCTAGGTTGACAATACATCGTGGAGGTAATAAGATGTACCTGGATATGAAGCAGGCCTATTATTGAGAAGGTATGAAGAAAGATATTGGGGCATTCATCTCAAAGTGTATGAACTGGCAGTTGGTAAAGGCAAAGCAAAAAAAACACAGTGGATTATTGGAACCACTAGAAGTTTCTAAGTGGAAATAAGAGAAATTATCCATGGATTTTATTGGTGGACTGCTAAGGACTTAGGCAGGTTGTGATAGCATTTGGGTCGTAGTTGATTAATTGACCAACAACGCTAGATTTATACTTGTCAAGTCAAGTGGAACGACATCTAAGTTAGCCGATTTGTATGTGAAATGGATAGTGCATTTTCGTGGTGTGCCAAAGAGAATTGTGAGTGACTGAGACCCGTTGTTCACGGTTGGTTATGGAAAAGCTTACAAGAGGTGTTGGACATGGAGCTGCATCTTAGTACGTCTTACCACCCGCAAACTTATGAACGGACCAAGAGAGAAAATCATATATTGGATGATCTCTTGCGAGCAAGCATTATTGATTTTCGAGGATCATGGGATGACTATCTACATCTGGTGGAGTTTGCACGCAACAATAGTTATTAGTCGAGTATTGGTATGGCTGCTTATGAATAGTTATATGGGCAACCGTGTAATGCTCCTTCATGTTGGTGCAAAGCAAACAAGAAACTGATACTTTGGTTAGATATGATTAGAGAAACTTCAGGAAAGATTGGGATCATTTGGCAAAGAATGAAAGCTGCTTAGGATTGACAGAAAAGCTATGCCAATAAATGACGTAAAGAATCGGAATTTTATGTTGGGGATATGGTTTATGTGAAGGTATCTCCCTTGAAGAATGTTGTTCGATTTGGTAATAAGGAGAAGTTGGCACCGAGAATTGTATGTCCTTTTTCGATAGTAAAATGGATTAGGAAGCCAGTGTATAATGTCGAATTACCTTAAAAGATGGTCGATGCGTAGAATGTCTTTCATGTCTCTTATCTACTAAAATTTATGCATGATTCAGGCTTGACGATTACACCAATCAACTTGAAGATGTTAAGGTAGAACCGAGAGTTTTGAGATCTCATAGGCCAGTTCGTATTGTTGGACACGATACGAAATAGCTTAGGAGAAAGTCTATGAAGCTAGAAGGGTACAACGGAGTGGAAATAATGACGATTATATGTAGAAAACTAAGGAGAGCATGAGGACTTCATGTTCGGAGCTCTTTGAATGGTAAGATCCATCGTTTATCATAACTACTTTTACCATTGTATATCGCATTTGAGAGATTAGTATTCCACATGCTAGATTAGGTTTATCATTGATTGCATGATTTCTTGTTTGGTATAGTTGATGGTTGCATATGGTTGTTAGGCAAGCGGAGTAACTATGGTTGCTTATTTCTTGACTTGTTTAGGGATTTCGAGGGCAAATTCATAAAAAGGGAAGAATATAACGACCTGTATTTTACATATCAGAGGATCATAAAATATTTTTATTTTATTTATATAAGATCGTATGGTTCTATAATTTTAGGATATGACTCTTAAGGACAATTCACCCAGCTATGATTTTTTTCCAATTTCTATGTGACAATTTTGACCTTGGAATTCTTGTTTGGGCTATGACTTTTGATAGGAGTCGAATTAGGATCTCAACCAATTCCATTTCATCAGTATGATGGTTTTCCATTCATATAATGGTCATAATAGAAAAACGGACTTAGGGTTAGGAAGTTATGCTAGTTTAAAATTTAGACGGTTGCTGGCCAGCATTTGTGTGTAATTAATTAAACCCATAAGTAGGCTCATTACTCTAATTCGAGATTATTATAAATTGGGGGGTGTATAAGTCAAATTAATTTTTTTCCCTCTTTCCCAAATCAGATCTAAACCCTCATTAACCATGATTCATCCAAAATCACACAAAATACTCCTAAATCTAGCTAAATATTAATTAGACAGGAGATTATCAATTAGAAGATAGAAATAATCACTTTGGTTGATTTGCATTGCTTTCTATTGCTATTCACATTGGATTTAGGTGAGAATTGGTTGATTTTGTTAATTAGTGAGTGGTTTATGGCTTCTCACTATCTATGCATGTTTGTATGGAAGAATTACATGTTTTAACATGATTTTTGGCCTTAAAGTCTTTTCTAGCTTTAACTACATGGTATCATATGCCTATGACCTAAATTTGTAAATTTTTGAAATGATTTTCAAAAATGACTTGGTAGTTCTCCTTAATCATATTTATATGAGAATGTAATATGCAGATCTAGATTAGAATTGGCTTGTTTATCACATTCTTGTGTATTGTTTGCATGAATGGATGCATATGCATGCTATTCTATGTGTATATGTTGTGCTTTAATGTTATTTGTTATTGTTTTTTATGCTTATGAAGATTGGTGAGTATTATGCTGAGTTGCTTCTAGAACCTGGAGTTGAATGCTTTGGATTGGAGGTCAAGTTGTTTTGATGAGTGGGCCAGGGTCTAAAGCACTTGGGAAGGAAGTACTAAAGGTAAAGTGATTTACATAGCCAAAATTGGTTAAGCAAATGACCCGGTACCGAGTCATTTTGACTCGGTAACTGGTTGTTTTGTGAGAGCTATAGTGTCAGGCTTATACAAGGAGAAAGCATGGGACTATGTAGACTATGATGGACATTTTGGCTCGTTCGCTTGAGGATTTGATGGTGAGGTAACAACATGATAAAAGCTTTGTACCATTGGTTGGTGAGTAGGTACAAAAGATAGAGGCTTGATAAAGGAGAGAGCCATAGATGGGGAACATGAAGGGTTTCGAATGATGGAAACTGGATTAAACAAAGGAATGGTGTAGATCCGAATAGAGAGAACGAGGGCTCGGATTTATGTGTTGTGGAATCATTGATAATTAGAGTGTTTTCTGTTTTACATGAAGTAGGGGTATTATAAGAGGGATGCCCATGGATCAATGTAGTGGATCTAAATACCTTTGACCAATGGGTCTAGTGTCTAGCTTTAGGCTATAAGACACGTAACTAGCTTTGGGCTACGTGATACCAGAGTACACTGATAATTGGGATTTCCATTTGTTCCTGGTAGTAAGGAGACCATCTAAAATATCATATATTCAAGGCACATGGAGTAATAGTGGGGATTGCTTGGTTACTTTGGTTGCTTAATGGGCTATCACTTGGAGATATCATTGGGAGTGGGCATTGGAGATAGAAATACCTAAAGAGCTGATATCCATATTTTTAGTAGAGTATCCTTATGTTATTTGTAAAGTAGCATATTATAATGTTAAGTGCCAATTCTTTGGTTGTAGGGACATGTCAGTTATGATTCGTGTACCCCTGTTCCTTATCATATTTACATACATAGTATTTTGAAATTTATTCACCACTTACAATAGATTATTGATTGAACCAAGGTTCTACACTTTGTTTCCTATTATCTTGGGTACTCTTAAATTATTAGACTAGATAACAGGTTTAGGTGTGGCAATAGCTGTGTGGGGAAAAAGCTGGATGGTGCTATCTCGTATTATATACTTATATGGATTCCTTCGCTTATTCCGCTATGCATCACTAGGGATCTTTACTAGTGACCGCTTATTTTCTTGTTATGAGACAACTGTTAAGTTTATTTCCATTGTATAAACTATACTACATTTGCACATAACTCTACGGATCTGTGCTCTGATGAATTGTTCACATAGTTATTACTATCTCTCCTGTTATATCTATGATATTATATTTATCCATACGCTATGAGATATTCAAAAGGTTATATGCTGCATTTGTTTCATTTTTAGCATTGAAGATCATCTTATATCAACCGAGCTTGACTTCAGCACACTATATTGATATTATTTACTGTCTGTGGTATAGGACGGTCGTCACAGCCTAACATTTGTCAATGCATTCACGTATCCCGGTAACTTGTCTAGAACACTGAAAATCTATTTATTCACATTTTACTATAGATTGGGTTTTAGAACAAAATTAAAAATTGATTTTGACTTAAAAATGGATCCAAAACATGTTAAAACATACATATACATATATAACAAGGCGAGAAATGATAAATCACTCATCAAAACCTCTAAAGTCCCAGTTTTGCACGCAAATTGAGGCAAATCCGAAAATTAACTGCCATGCCCTAAGTTTTCTTCTCAAAAAATGTAGATTTGAAGATCTCTAATGAATCCCCTTGCTAATATACCCTTAATCTATGATTTAGACTTGATTTAGAGGAGAAAAAAAAGGTTTTATATGTAGAATGGGCTAATAGGAGCTTAGATCTATTTGAAAAGTGGTGAAAATTATTTAGGAATGATGGTTTAGCCCATTATAGCCTCTATACCTGAAACGTTATAGTGGGCTTTTCCCCAAATCTCGCTAATTACCTACTAAGATGCTCCTAAAACTGTCAATCTTCAAACAACCATATCTTCTAGCCAGAAAGTCTAAATCGCTATTATGATCAATCTACGAAAAGAGAAAGCATCGTATCTTTCTAGTGGAAGTGGCCACAGATGCTAGTTCGGATTCTAACAAAAGTTATAGATGTTACAAGTTTTCATGGGTAAAAGTGCTTAGAAAAATTCTAACTATAGGAAATGTCACTAATTGGTAATTCCCAAAGTTATAGACTCATGCAACCTCATATGAATTTAAAATAATATTTTAGGATCCTCTAATACGTAAAATACGGGTCGTTGCACTTTTTCCCTTTAGAAATTTCATTCCCAAAATCCCGAATACAAACAAAGTAAAATCAAACATAGCTACCCCGCATGCTTAACATCTACGAGAAATCGTAACAAACATCAAACATGCGCATAGAAGCAGGTAATAATATCAACGCCTACCGTAACATGCATGATACTAAACTACTCTATATGATATTGAAAGTGAAATCAAATGCGATAGATGGAAGCCTCACTAAGTAAAGAGCTCCAGATAAGCGGTTCTCATGCTCTCATCAGTCTTCCAAGTATAATCGCCTTAGCTCTCACTCTATTGAAACTTTACTACCTCTACCGCCTTTCTCCTAAGCTGCTTTATATCATGTCTGATGGTACGAATACGTCTACCAGGTCTCGATGCTTCTGGTTCAATCTCGATATCATCAAGATGATTTGGTTCAACTATCATCCCTAAACCATCCACAAATTTCCACAAGTGAGATACGTGGAACGCATTGTGCATGCCCACCAACTTCTAAGGTAAGTTGACTCTGTTAGCCAAGTTCCCAATCCTCCAAGTATCAGAAAAGGACCAACGAATCTTGATGCCAACTTCTCCTTAGTACCAAATCGAACAGCATTCATCAGTAGAGAGATCATGGAAAACACCATATTACTGATGGAGAACTCTAATTAAATCTTCTCCTATCAACGTAGCTCTTCCAGCAATCTTGAGCAGCCTTCATTCTTTGTCGAATGATCTCAACCTTCTCCAAAGTCTTCGTAATTATATCAGGCCCAAGTATCAGTTTCTCCCTCACTTACCACCAACATGAAGAAGCATTGCACGGTCGATCATATAATGCCTCAAACATTGCCATACTAATGTTGGACTGATAACTGTTGTTGTATGCAAAATTTACTAAGTGTAAATGATTATCCCACGAGCCATCGAAATCAAGAATACAAGCTTGCAAGAGATCCTCTAGGATACGATTCATCCTCTCTGTCTGCACATCAATTTGTGGATGGTAACCTGTACTAAGATACAGCACCATTCCCAACACCTCTTGTAAGCTCTTTCGAAACCCACCAGTGCAATTAAAGGATTGATTAATTAAGGAAATTAATTGAGTGTTAGTTTTTTCTTTGATAAGTTTTCTGGGGACGAAGCGCGGGGAAAGGAAGGATGGGCTCAAGGTTTGATTCGAGTACATGATGTTTAAGTGTAACAGTTTCAAAATTATAAACAATTTATAAATAAAGTAAAATAAAAAGTGAAGAAGAGGAGGAAGCTCGGAAAAAGGGTGAGAAAACCCGGGTGTTACTTTGATGTAATACTCGGTCTAAAAGAGTCTCAATCGCTCACAATGCACTTTGGCACACCATGGAATTGCACAAACCACTTCACATACAACTTTGCCAATTTGGATGTCGTTCTACTAGAATTAAAAGGTATAAATCAAGCACTCTTCATCAATCTATCGACTATGACCCAAATGCTATCATACTATCTTTTGGTCCTCAGCAATCCATCAATGAAGTCCATTGAAACTTGTTCCTATTTCCACTCGGGAATCTCGAGCGGTTGCAATAACCAATTCGGCTTCTTTTGCTCTGCCTTTACTAACTGACAGTTCATACACTTTGAGATGAATGCCCCAGTGTCTTTCTTCATCCATTCTTGATAAAATTTCTGCCTCATATCATGTTACATTTTATTACTGCTTGGATGTGTAGTCAATCTCTAATGATGGCACTCTTATACCACCTCATCCCTTAACTCATCGACAATAGGAACAAGCAATCTCCAATCCGTCTGGAGCAAACCATCACTGTCGGGCACATACTACTTCATTTCCTTTGACTCTACCTCTTCTTCTATCTTCGGCATGATCTCCGCTAGTCTAGCCTCTCGCCTCTGACTAGTACCGATCTACTCAATCAAGGTAGGTCTAATCGCCAGGCTAGCCAAATTTTTGGCTCTAGCTCACATCAAGGCCTAAAATCATAACTGACGATATACTCCGACTGCTTTCACTTTGGGAACATCACTCCTAAGCTAGCATGTCTCCTACTCAATGCATCGGCGACTGCATTTCCTTTACCTGGCGTATAAAAAATGTCAAAGTCATATGAGGCTAGGAGCTCTAATCATCGTTTCTGACGAAGTTTAAGGTCCTTAAGGGAGAATAGATACTTCAATGAATTATGGCCTATATACACTCTATCCTATCCCCAAGCAAATATTGCCTCCATAAATTCAAAGCAAATATTTTTGCTGTCAACTCCAAGTCGTGAGTCGGATACTTCTTCTTGTGCAGTTCTAGCCATCGACTGGCGTAGGCGACAAACATTTCCCTTCTGCATTAATACCGCATCTAGTCTAGTACCATGGGGTGTCAACTCTGCATTATTACTTGGAATGACTAATACCTGTGTGCTTGTCAACCTCTTCAGACTCATGGATGCGTGCTCGCACCTCACGTCCCAAATAAAAGTCTGATTCTTCTTCATCAAGTTGGCTAACTGTGCAGGTACCTTAAAGAAGTCCATAATAAAACTTCAAACATCTGTGATGGTCTTAAGTCAATCCTAGTTTTTACTGCTGCTACCTTCGTAGGATAAGCGACACTTCAAAAACTTCAACTTCAATCTGTGCTTCCTCAACACCTAGAGCATAATTGTCAAATGCTCCTTATGTTCTTTTTCCATCCTTGAAAAAACAAGAAATCGTCCAATATAAGTACAAACATATTTACTTGATCTCTAAAAACACAGTTTATAAGATCAACAAAATATGACAGTGCGTTGGTTAGCTTGAACGGAAAAACCAACCACTCATAAATCCCAGACAGCGTATAGAACATTATAATCGACACACTCTCCTTCGCCACTTTCGGATGATGAGATCCATTCCCAAGGTCTGATTGAGAGAATAATCTAGCCCTATGGAACTGATCAAACAAGTCATCAATACACGGGAGTGGGTGCTCGTTTAATTCATTACCTTATTTAGCTCACGGAAATCCACATACAAACTCAGAGAACCATCTCCCATGGTGGCGAATTCTGTAGGTATTCCCCATTTAGATATGCTCCTATGAATTAACCCTTGCCTCAATATGTGATTCACTAGCACCTCCAACTTCTTCTGTTTTCTGGGTGCTATACACCTTAAGGGCATAACTGTAGGCCTAACATCCTTTACAAAGTCTATGTAGAACTTAATCTCTTGGTGTGGCGGTAATTCAGTCACCTCCTCGAACATGTCCAAATACTCTCTCACGGCACAGATGACATACCATCTTGTGGAACATCGAGCGAAGATAGAAAGCTAACCACAAGTCCATCCTCCACAACCCCAATTATCACCAACAGAATCTCGCAATCCACCATTACCGTAAAATTCATCAGCTAGCCCATCTCCAAGATAATACTAAACCCCATGAAACCCAAAATAAAGGGATCGCAAATAAACAAACATCCGTGACTTGATAAGGCCAAGTAATGACAGACTATGCAAAGGCTAGTTGATCCTCTAACAGTATTTGTAATTATTAAAGGTCGGTCAACTATCTTTAGTTACAATCTATCTATCAAATCACTAGATATTAAGGAATGTGAAGCCTCAGTATTGAATGAAATACATACAAGTGTGTCAAAAATAGAAAGCATACCCTATGTAACGACACTCTTCCCTTTTGCTAATGGAGCACTCAACGAAGCCGGAACAAGTTCAAAGCATAAGCAGATACAACCTGCTTATTCCTTAGTGGTTCTAGATAATCCTTCTTGATATGCCCAGGGTTGTTGTAGTTAAAACATCATTTCTTCTAGTCTCTGCAATCTTTGCTAAGATAACCATTGTCTCTATAGTTGTAGCAAGTAGGCTCCCATTTCCCTTTTTCCGGCCACCCTTATGAAGCTGCTTCTTCTTATTGTTGTCCCACTTTCTCTTGCCTCCCCCACCAGTTGGGGCTTTGGCCCATTCTTGGGAGAAACAACCAGCTTAGGCTTAGGATACTGACTCTTATGTTGAAGAGCCTTCTCTACCAGCCTCTCGAAGTTCTCATCGATATGATTTACAAATTCTCTTCAAGATAATCATCCAAGCCATGATGAATTTCTCATTCTTCTTAAGTGGAATATTAATAAAGGATAAGCCATACTTCGATCACATGTCAAACTCGGCCACGTACTCTGACACAGACATTGTTAGTACCTTAGGTATTGGTATTAATGATAACGACTAAAGGACATTATATAAAATATAGATACTAATGTTTTGTCAAGATATATATAGTATATAATGTAGGATATTGGATGGGTAGCGATTAAGAAGACTGTACAGTATCAAGAGTTGCTTCAAGATGTTGATATAGAGTTTCAAAGAGTTCAAGAATGAAGACTCGTGAGTATTGAAGAGTTCAAGATTTCAAGATATTTCAGATAAGTTATAGAGTTATAGAATTTATGTTAAAACCTTGACAGCACTATCCCGATCTCTCTCAAATGAATTTTCACTAACTACTTTCTTATTCTTCTCTCCTCTTTTCACTCTCTTGATTTGTAAATCAATATTTACCAAAGCTCTTTGGAAATTCAACCAGAATCAAATTTAATTATTACTAATTTGATTCTCCTTCATCCTCTCTATGATTTCCCTCATCTCTCTCAAAATCAAAGTGATATTCAAGAGTTATACGATCAATTGTAATCAGAATCGAAGATTTGAGTCTGTAACTCTATTAAATCACACTCATATACTTTGTGGCATGCTTGGTATCCTAAAATCCAAATAGGTATGATTGTTGCCTGTAAAATCAAGTGGGTGTGTTTAATAGCCCATAAATCTAGTTGGTGCGCTTGTAGCCTGGAAATCAAGTGACTCTATCCAGTGGTCAGGATTCTGGAGGATGTGTCTCGTAGCCTTGAAATCGAGATTGTATTTGCATTTGCTAGTTGAAAAGAAATTTGTACAAGGAATTGTGCAGGATTATATGTAGTGTAACTCCAAAACAGTATAAATACTGGTATGTTCTTTCATTTTTATTTTTATTGCATTTACTTTTATCTGTACTTTGATTCTACAATTGTTTCTATGATTGTTAGTTACATCATTCCAAGTAAAATCTTAAAGAAATTCATATAATCCATTAAACACCATTCACCCTTTCCCCCTCTAGTATTACTTTAGTCATAAGATCCCAATTCCCTTGACTCATAAGGCCTATGGCGACCACACTGGAGGGCGAACCTAGGGAAAAAGATCCTTCGTTGTGGATATTTCTAGCCTACTATCAACCAAGACTTTGATTACACCAGAAAGTGTGACAAGTGTTAAAGATTCGCAAAGATTCCAAGTGCCCAAACAACAGAGATGACTCAAATAGCCAGTCCTTAGCCGTTTGTAGTTTGGGGAATCGGTATCATTAGTGTGCGACCAATGTCTAAATGTGACATGAAGTACATTATCATCGCTATGGATTGCTTTACCAAATGGGCTAAGGCAGAGCCGTTAGTCACAATCACCACAAAGAAAGTGATCAACTTCGTGGTCAGAAACACCATTTATCATTTTGGAGTTCTACAAATGATTATTTCCAATAATGGGACCCAATCCGACAACATCAAGTTTAAGGATTTCTAACGCAGACACCGCATTGAGAAGAGATTTACACCGGTGGCACACCCTTAAGCAAATGGACATGCAACAACCCACCTTCGAACAGGCCTAAATTTTAACCTAGAAAAGGCCTATCAAAACTTAGATCCATTCTAAGGTTGGATGTTAGTTGGAGAAAAAAGTAACAGTACAAAGTAGTAACTATACTTCTAGTACTCACAGCAGATGGAATAAAATATAATATCAAATCGTACCCATTTATTTCAAAACCATTTGAAATATCATAATACATCATCGATTTGTTAAGTAAATTCTGTTACATCATTTATCTAAAATACATGGGTACAACATAAAACATCGTAAAAGAAAATAATAACTGCCACAAGCTTAAGCCACTCCATCTTTGAGCACCATCATTATCATCACTCCATCCTTAACCAGTGTTGTAATGAGAAGGGAGTAAAAACAAAAAATGTTTGGTGAATAAAAATCTCAAGTCCTACCATTTAAGTACTTGGGCAATATATCTCAAAATAAGAATATGTCAAACGTACATAAAACATTTTAATACATCTTATAAGGAAAGGAGGTGGGTCCACAATCAACCACTTATTTACCTTGCATTCCCAAAGCAGGTTTCTAAGTCCCACAACCCAAATCCCAAGTCATAAATATTTAACAATGCGAGAGATAGTACCCAAGCTACTTAATACCTTTTATAGAAAAACAGGCAGACTCGGACCATTTAAGACCTCAATTAGGGCAGACCCCGTCATTTAATACCTATTCCCAAGGTGGATCCTACAAAAATGATTATCGAGCTCACATCGCATGGAATCACTTGAGCCACTTAATACTACTTTATGGAAATGCAGACCTTAAATCATTCACTTCATAACTTATCCTGAAGCGGTCCCTTGTCAAGATATCACCCGTTGTCCCTAAGAATTAGCCCCTGACCATTTAACACATCATTTGTGGAAAAGAGATGGTCCATCAAACAATCACTTAATACCTCAAGACACCAAAGCAGACCTTTCGTAAAATGGGTGATACTCATAATGACGTCTCACATTAGTTCAATTATTCATAAGAACTAGTAGCCAGATTAGCTAGGCAGGTTTACCCTATAAAATTTGGTACAAACCTTGCATCATCACAAACATTTATCATAGAAGATGTCTCACATCAATAGGAGGAGTACACAACTACTAGCAGCCACAAAGTGAAGGGCATGCTTCTATTACACAACTCCACTGACCTTGTATCCTTATGACTTAGCCATAATTTAAGTACTCTACATATATAATACCGTCTCACCATTTCATAATTAAGGCCTTATAAGGAATCTTCCTTATTATGCTTTAAAATATTAATTACCTTCCTAAAGGGGAATCAATGGCAATTATTGCCTATTTAACTACAATCATATGCTATAATTATACATTTATTGCACTAATAGAAATATATATATATATATATATATATATATATATATATATATATATATATGCATCTAATAACTTCTAAGCTTGCGGTTTATACGCCCTAAACTAGCATTAAATGTCAATTCCTTTAACCATAATACTAATACAAGTCCTTTCTCTTTAGATTTCTAAGATCAATATCCATAACAAAGTTTCAATATTCATATCCAAAACTGCAATAAATGGACTAGTAAATATAAATAGAAATGTAATTTATTACATTAATCCAATGGAATATACTAAACCATGGAAATTTCAATCCTAACTTAATGTTCTATTCAACTCCATTTTTACATAGAAATATGTGATGAATTTTGTTTGGTATAAGTGGTGTCTACTATGAATAGGATTCGTACTCTACACCCTTATTTCGTTATTGAAAGCTCATAATTTGAATTGAAGAAGGAAAAGAGAAATAGACTATGAAATTGTTAGAAATTGTAGAAACAATATAAATTCCATCAAATTAACATAAATAATTGAGAATCTCCATCTAGAATTGACATTTCAAATAAGAAGAAATTTTAGGGACTTAATCTATTTGGTTTTCGCAATCCCAAAATCCCTATGTTTCATATTCAAATCCATAGATCTATGCTAATCAATCACTGAAATAAAATACTAAGCTTTCCACTCATAAGTTATCCTCAGCTTTTCTTGTATGGATTTTCAATGCCAAAGCAACTCTTTTTCATATCTCTTTCTTTTGATATATATGTACACAATGATGGATAGGTATATGTATAAGTTTGTAAGATCCAGGGAGGTTTGAGGAGAAGAAAATAGATTAAATAATTGATTAGAAAAGGATTAGAATTCATACCTGAATCCCTAATAAAATTTCTTAATCTAACTGAATAAAGAAAATGGTCGAGGTTCATGGAATTCTCAGATATTTATGGGTCCTATTTATAGGAGATGAACGCACCAGAACCGTAGGTTGGAGTTAGGTGAAAAATGGATAAATTTGAAGCATTTAAATGCTGAAACACCCTGGCTGCCACCCTAAATAGGGGTCGACCACCCACCATAGACCGGACGACTGTTAGGGGTCGACTGCATGGAATCAGAGGTCTTGACCTCTTCATTTATTTGGGGTGCACTGATTTGTTTCTGTTGCTCTTTTATTTTATTCCCTAATTAACTTTTAATGTTAAATGTTTAACTTAGAATTTAACTTAACCCCAACTAAATCTATAGTTAATTTTGCAAATTTAAGCCTTAAATTTAAATATTTATTTGAACTTGGATTCAAACTAAATTAATTTAAATCTAAAAACTTCATACACTCATAACTTCTTTGTTTGGGCTCCATTTTCAGCATATTATATATCGAAACAGATCATAATTTCACTTCGAATGCAATGGAATAATTTCCTTGGTCAAATTCCAACATTTATAAAATTTTCATTTTCAACCCTACCTTGTTCAATTTAATTTACTCAATTTATTTATGGTTGCTTTTACGGGTGTTACATTTTTTCCCCTTAAAAAGGATTTCATCCCAAAATCTGTCAAGGGCCGAATGGCGTAACACGCAATAATATCCATATTACACAACCAAGATATCTAAATAACCAATCACTCAACTGAAGTGCAATGTGATTATGTACTGGAGACATTTTTAAGTTAAAATTATATTGATTTATATATATATATATATATATATATATATATATATATATTATTGAATATTCTTATTAAATATTTCAAAATAATTTTATAAAGTTTTATTAAGTTATTTTTTGATTGAAATATGTATAAACTATTTTTAAATGATTCTACAAAGTATCAAATTATTTTACAAAGCAATGGATTTTCAAAATAATATTTTAAAGTGTTTTTCAAAATACAAAGGGATATGTCGACAGATCTAATCCATGTATGTTGACATTGTGGTCATAAAATTCAAAACTCAAATTTGAATAGAAGTATCTTTTCATCGTATCTCTTCGCAAATGGACATGACCGTTGTTTCCCTACATATGCCCAACTTCCAAACGAATTATTATTAACTACTTTCTTATTCTTCACTCCTCTTTTCACTCTCTTGATTTCTAATCAATTTTCACTAAAACTCGATCATAGGATCAATTGTAATCAAGATCGAAGATTTGAGTCAGTAATCTCTATCAAATCATACTCTATGGTGTGCTTGGTATCCCTGAAATCGAAGCAGTGTGATTGTGGTCTGTAAAATCAATTGGGTGTGCTTAGTATCCTGTAAATCTTATAGGTGTGCTTATATCCCGAAAATCAAACGACTCTTCCTAGAGGTCGGGATTCGGGAGGGTGTGTCTCATAGCCTTGAAATTGATATTATATTTGCACTTACTAGTTGAAAAGAAATTCGTACGAGGAATTGTGTGGGACTGGATGTAGGGTAACTCTGAACTAGTATAAAATCTTAGTTTGTTCTTTCATTTTTGCTTTTGTATACTTACTTTTATCTACATTTTGATTATGTGATTGTTAATTACATCATCCTAGGTAAAATCTTAAATAATTTAAAAAATATTCGTATAATACATTAAACACTATTCACCCCTTTAGTGTTAATTTAGCCTTAAGATCCCTATTCCACTAACTCACAAACATATGCCCCTGTCTTAAGTCATCAAACTTTCATAAGAGCACCGACTTCTGAGCGGCCAGTATATACTTCTCTTTAAACCTTGCCTTAAACTACTCTCAAGTAATCTGATCCTCAAGAGTAGTAATCTTGATGGTGTTCCAACACCTCATAGCTCGTCCCTAAAGTTGTGTAGAGGCTATCTTCCTCTAACTCTATGTCCTCAAAGATCATTCACAGGCATATAACCAATCCTGCACTTCGACAGTTGATTCCGTTTCAAGGACCAGTTTATCTCCCATAGTGGAGTAATCCTTACACAGTTTAGTAAAGTCGGCCCTGAACGCTTGCACTGAAGCACAACCACCAATAAATGTAGCGGGAGCAACTTGGGCATTTCAAACTATGTTTCACACTATCTCAATGTACATGTTCTGCAAGTCACGATTAGCAACCCTCCATTCCCCTCCTTAACTCTAGAAATGGAGTTCCTAACAGCATTCCATGTTAGATATCTCATTCTTATAATTTGTAATAAGAATGATCGGTCTCTCTAAAAGGAATAAGTGGTGTCCATGAATGCTATGCGACTGACACATTATGAATGTACAACTTATAGTTTTGAAAACCAAAATATAACAAGCACGCTCTCTCATACATTGCTCGATCCATTCTAAGGCAATAACTCCTTCCTTATCTCTAATGGATCCAAGTATCAACTTAGTTCATCTATGCAAAATAAGCTCTGATACAAAATGTAATTACCCTCAACACCTCTGATTCTCGAAATACCTGTATAGTGCGTTGAGGAGGTACCCGACCAATATAAGGCGGCAGTAAAGGGTGTAAAGTAATAAAATATGAGTATAAAACCTGTGGAACATCTCACAGCGCACTGAGAAAATATAATATAATAACATAGATGTAAAACAGGAAAGATAGTGATATAATCAAATGAACCATAAATAAGAACATTAGAGTGCAACATGTTTATAGATTATACAAAAATCAAATAATAGAGTTTGTACATCCTAAATCTTCAAAATAAGTTCTATAACTTTCTCTAAGATAATACAAGTACTGCTTTAGCTCCGTAGTACATTATAATGGAATATAAGTAATAGTAAGCTCCAAATATAGATATGTAAAAGCGTAGCCTCCTATTCGTACTCCTTACAGCTTCATGCACTATCCAAACATATTTTCTCTAATCTACTCATTAAGATACCTAAGATAATATGAAGCAAAGCATAAAACCTCAGGTCAGACAATAGTCTGGTGTGAGCAACACATCATCTCAGAATACTACATAACCTAATGGTAAATAAGGTATAGGGTATGAAAAATCATACCTGACTTGTCCCTGTATCCAAAGACTTAGCACATAAACACAATGTATGCTAAACTAGTATCACTGGTGGAAAAATATGGAGTATAGGGGTATCATATAGCATCTCAAGCATACAACAAGCATAGAATCCATCACACAATCTCACAACTCTCACATTAGTGCTTCAGATATAAGATAACTCCCATAAATACCCAACTCATTGCCTACGCAGATGACAAAGGACTGGACACATGCAGACGTCCAAAATATGGGTACACATAGACTACCCTAGGTACAAATAGACTGCCATGTCCCAACAACAAGCATCATAACCATAGAGTAATCCATTAATCCCTTAGCACACGCATAATAGTAGAACTACCTCACAAATGCTCAACTCATGCCTACGCGGATGGCTAAGGATTGGACACATTCAGACATTCAAACACAAGGGCATATGCAAGCTAACCTAGATACACCCAGACTACCCCATCATACTCATGAGCATCAGAACCTCATGTTCTGCTCTACAAGCTATCATGCAAAACTCATCCTTTTGGTCCATCTCAAGATGCACAGTCAATTGCCACATCGAGTCGTCCAAGTCATCATACTTCCCTGATCGCCATTCCAAAGTCATCTAGAGTCATACTAGAGTCATCCATCCTTATCCTGAACCAACTCCCAAGACCATCTTGCAGCCCCAAGTCTTGCCTCGAAGACAACATCCGAAAAAACCTTACTTCAGGATCTGTTCGACATCCCTATGTTAGGCCTGAAACCATGCTCTCACCGAACAGAAGCAACATTAAACATGAATTCTTGTTCGATACCTCCACTACAGAGCCATCATACCATGCTTCCATCGGACAAGATTTCCTGTCCGGTCCCAACTATTGAACCACTAGCTACTAGAAAAGATTTCATGTTCAGTCTTCCCTTTCCGTGTAAGCACCTACCAGACTAGAATTCATGCCTGGCCTTCCACTATCGAGCTAACTCACATCTGAACTTGTACTTCGCCTTCCTAAAGCTATTCATGGGAGCACCTTATGCCGGACCGAGCTTAACTGAACCAAAACTTGTAACTCCTTCAGTACATCAATATCATGCCGATCCAATCGTTACAATCAACACTTTGACTCTCATGCATTGCCTATGCAAAGATATGACTCCAAATGCTCTAGATTCTATCCGTTGAAGTCCGATTTCATGGTTCCCACCTTTAGTTTTCTCAGATGAGCATTTTCGATTATACAAGCATACAAACAAACATAATTTATACACCAAACAACACTTAAACATGCAAATCACACAGTCATAACAACCATTATACAAGATGCATACAACATAGCCTAAAATCTATCATGGTGATTGCATATCAAAATAACATGTCTAGAACATCAAAATCTATTTATTTCGTTTTAACTATAAGATGTGTTTTAAAACAGCATTAAAACTTAATTTTGACTTTAAAAATGGATCTAAAACTTGTTAAAACACATATATATACATACAGACATACATACATACATATATACATATATATATAATAAGGTGAGAAATGATAAATCATTCACTAAAACCTCCAAAACCCTAGTTTTTCTAGCAAATCGAGGCAAATCCGAAAATCAACAGCCAAGTCCTAAGTTTTTTTCTCCACAAATGTAGATTTGAAGATCTCTAGTAAATCCTTGTGCTAATATACCCTTAATATATAATTTTACTTGATTCGGAGGAGAAGAGAAGTTTTTGGATGTAGAATAGCTTAATAAGAGCATATATCATTTTGAGAAGTGGTGAAAATGACTTGGGATGACGCTTCAAACTATTATAGCCTCAACTCGAAATGGGTTAGTGGGCTTGCCCTCGTACCTCACTAATTACCCACTAAGCTGCTCCAAAAGCTGTCGATCTTCAAACAATTATATCTCCTGGTCAAATAGTCCAAATTTGCTATTATGACCACTCTATGGAAAGGGAAACCATCATATCTTTCCAATGGAAGTGGTATTGGTCGTTTGCTGAGGATCTATCAAAAGTTGTAGATGTTACAAGTTTTTAGGATAAAATTATCTGGAAAAATTCTAGCTATAGGAAATGTCACTAATAGACATTTCTCAAAGTTATAGAGTCATACGACTTTATGTGAATTTAAATAATGTTTTACGATTCTTCGATACATAAAATATGGGTCGTTACACTTAGAGTTTATCTTTACGTTTGATTTTCAAGCATTATCAGACATCACTCTAGGGTAATTAGCAGCTTTTAATTTGCAACCTATATTTATGGACTGTTAGCTATAAAATCTTCTTAAGAGCAAACGTAAGAAAGAAAGTTAGTAATGTTGAGATTTCGATTAGAAACAAGCCTAGAATTCATAAAGATCGTAAGAGGATGTTTCGAAGGCATTAAGTAGGCATTGAAGGAGTCAAATGCACCAACTACTCGTACACTTCAAAGGCTTTCAACCCAGATGGAAACAGATATACCCTTTCTCTACTTATAACCTTTCTACACAGATTAACAAGCAAAGACAGCTTTAGAACCCCTTTCGAAGGCAAGGGATGATGTTCTCTCGCTTACATGCCAAACCTTTTGAGGACAAAGGTTTCGCTCCTCACATAACCTTTTCGAAAGTGTATACAAGCCTTTCGAACCAGTCGAGGCCCATAATTCTAAGAGAAGGTTCCACCCCAGTCCGAAGGCATGCATTCAAAGGCTACACAACCTCATTGAAACCATTGACACTGGAATATCTTTGAAACCAATATGAATGACCGATCGATGCTGTCAGAAGATTCAAACTTATGTCCAATAACAATAAGAAGGGAGAAAGTGTATTCAGGAAACCATTTGACAATGTCGGAAGGTGCTGAGGAGAAAGCAGTATTCAGAGACCAACAAGGGAGAAAGGATAATAAAGGCCCCTTTCTACTCAGTCGAAAGGTCTTGGAAAGGATAAAGGAGTCGAAAGAGTAAATAAAGGAGAACAAAAGGATGCCTTTAAACAACATCGAAAGGGTCATGGCCTTTCGACCAAGTCGAAGTCTTGAGGCAGCATATAAAAAGGGGTCCTTTCGACCCAGTCGAAAGCAAAGGCGCAAAAGGGTACCGACCTGCATTTATAAATAAGACCCAAGGGATCCAGTTTCGGAGGGCGAATTCTGGAATCCTGAATTCATTTTCATACTTTACTTTTTTAGTGATAATTGTGTTCTCAAGAAACCCTCAAACAATTAGTGAAGAAGCTCAATATCTTGTAACTCATTTTGGATTATGAATAAAAATGGAGAGATGGGTTGATCATTAAGGATATTGGCGACGAGGAAGATCATTGAGATCATTAGCTAGACTAACAATCTATTGCATATGATTCTAACTTAATCTCATTATTTCTTTTGGTCTATGCAATGTATAAGACAGATTCGGGTATTTTCGATCGAAATACGTCATCATCGAAGCCTGTGTTTGACACTGAAAACCAAAGTGATGATGGGGTTTCGACCATGTTAAGAACAAGAGACTATGGAATACCTAAATCAATCTTATACAAGGAAAACCAAGTGATTTATAGTCAATAATAAGCTAAGACTGTGCCCAAAGGGAAAAAAACCCTTTCGACCTGATTGAAAGGGTTGTTTTTGAAAGGAATCTTAGTTTCTAATTGACTTATAATCATATGAAGAGGAACTCGTTTGAAGGGGATCAACCCTTTGAGACATCAGTAACCCTTTCGAAGAAGTTCCACAACAAAAGCAGCGAACCTAAAGGGTCGAAAGCAACTATGTCATACTAGCTAAGCGAGCATCCCCTTTTCAACACGATCAAAATGTCCTGAGCATAACCTTTCAACATGGTCGAAAGGAAAGATGAACAAGTATGGGTATTTACTTTTGACTCACCTAGAGGATAAAATTCAATCGGATGTTGTTCACTAAACCATATCCCAAGGTTAACTCCATGAAGCCTATCGACTATGTCAGTCTAGTCGAAAGGTGTGCTTCCGAAGGAATTGATTCTTTTGATGATTTGGTTTCGCTTGAATTCAACTATCATACGAATAGCATTGGGGATGTTAACAAGATTTCTTGTTAATATTTTTAGTGTTAGAAAGTGGGCTCGAACCTCTGACCTTGTTACTGTATACGGAAAAATTGTGGGTCATTTTTTCTTGGTAGGAAAAATAAAGTCAAAGCATTTGAGTGCAATTATGGTGTGATAACCTGAATTTTTAGTATCTGCTAATTGATAATTAACTGGGATAGTTAATAGAAATACTAATTTTAGCTATTTAAATACTGATTGTTAAGAATGAAACAAATAAATTTAAAGATCAATATTCATATCTGGGAAAATAATTATTTAATAATCTCCTAATATGATTATTTAAAATTGACAAAAACTTGTTATTTTCAACATAAATTTAATAATATGTTTGTTAAATCAATATATATACATTTATTTATTTGAATTGATTTTTAAGTTGGATTTTAAATTAAATTTGAATTTTGAATTTGGATTTGAAATTTGAACTCAAAGAATATATATCTTAAAATATTTTGGATATATAACACATGAATAAGATTTTATTAGAATAGGATTTGTTTTATAATATTTTCTTAAAAGGAATTTATCTACATAAATTAAAAAAAAGGTATTTATTTATAGAAAATAAATATAAAAGATTTTATTAATATTTAAAAATAATTGCATAAAAGGCAAGTGTAATAACTCTTAATAAACATTAAAACAAATGTAATAATGTTAACATGCAACTTAACAAGTGGCATTGCCTTTCAAACTTAGCAAAAATCTTTTGTATTCAAAGACATTTTTTCTTCTCTTCTAAAACTGAAAACCAGATCTAAAAGATCAAAGCATTTAGATCATCTCAAAAAATTTAAGTAACTCAAAACCTGTTTAAACTCAAAGATCTGAAACTTAAAACCAGATTGTATCAACCTGTAATCTTCTCAAATATCAATCAAAGCTAATCAGAAATCTGCACTTCAGTTTTAAGAAAATCAAGTCTTAAGACCCTCTCTACAATTCAAGCTTTCCAGATTTTAAATTAAGGCAGTCATGTTTTCAAAATCTGAAGCAAAGGAAGATTCAATTGGAAGTATGTTTTCAAAATCAAACTGGAAACCAAATCAAAGCAAGATTTAATCAAATAATAAGTAAAATTTCAGCAAAGCAATTCAAGTTTCAAAAGCCTGTTCCCTGTCTTCAAAACACAGGTGAGTAACTCAATTTTTAAAAATTTAAGTAGTTAAAAATTTGGTGGCGTGCTAGTTAAAATTGTAATGAATGTGTATTGTATAATATCTGCTGTGAATATATGTATTGACATATATGGGTGTGCATGCTTGTTTTACCTGTAGCATTACTGATTCTTTGATTTCAAACTTTTGGTTGTTTCAAAAACTATTGTCTCTTAATTTAATCTTCGTTTGGGTTTAAGACTTAAAGAAAATATGTTTGTTTCACTATAAACTTCAGATTAAAATTGTACTGGAAAAAAAAATATGGAAATGACTCTGGAATTATAAACAGAGGATTAAACATTTAATTAGAGAAAATTCAAATTTAGAAATTCATGGATTCAGAGTTATAAATCATATCATCATACTAAATAATGATTTTTTTAAAAACAAAATCAAAAATTTTAATGCTATATACAAAGTGCAGTTCACTATTCTCTGCATTTTGTATTTCGAAGCATTGTTGCTGCCTCATTTGTATGGAGGTGTCGTGATTGCACCTGGGGGTGGTGGAGTTATCGGGGATGTTGAGAAAATTATTTGATGGAGTTGCATTTCAGTGAGGAGGCGGTGATTGGAGTTTTGAGTTAAGAACCCTAGTTTTACTGGGTTTGTTTTATTCGATCATTTCGGAATTATTAGTTGATCGAGTTCAACCATATTTTGGGTAACGGTAGATGATGGGTTGACAAGGCCTTCGCCGGAGTTATAGAAGCGACGATGGTTGATGCTGTGGAGGGGAGGCATCGACAGGTTTTAAATTAAGGTGGTTCGGCCTGTTCTAGGTTTGAGTGAGAAGCTTGATTTCAAAATTTGAGTCTTGGGTGGCGATGCGATGATCGTGTTCGGATTTGTGGTTGATCGGCGACTTGTGGAGATCATCAGAGATGATCGGTGAAGGCTGCGTCGTGGGTGCATGTGCACAGGGAATTTGGGATGTGCTGATGAATGTTGGTTTCAGGTTTTTGGTGCCTCGCATGAGTCTCGGGAAATTCGAGTTTCAACTCGAAGCAGAAATGGTTTTGTCTCGAAGAAATTTAAGAGAGGCTCGAGTAATGTATTGTTCCAGGTTTTAAAATAAAACAGAACCTGTTCTGTTTTTTTTTAATTTTATTTTAGAAGTTTTAAAAAGGAAAGTTTAAATATAAACTAAAAGCTGAACTAAGTTTAAAACTTGGATTGAATCTGAATCTTAATAGTTTGAATCTTGGTTTTTAAAATGATTTAAATTTTAAATTTTTTGTTTGGTTTTAAACTTTTAAGCATAAAAGCATATTGATTTAGAATTTAAACTGTAAGTTTTAAATTGTAAAATAGAAATTTAAAATAAGTTTAAATTCTAGATTTAAAATCTGGAAAGGTGGGTTGAGTTTCAGTTTTTAAAATAAATGGAAATTTTAAAATTTAAAATGATTTAAACAATTTGGTTTGTTTAAGTTTATTTTTAAATTGATTTGAAAATTAAAATTAAAATCGGGATTTAAATTCTTTAAACTGTTTTATAAAGTGGATGTTTCTTTTAACATATGTGATAAAAAGGTTTTGAATTATTTTTTAAAAAAAAAACCTTGTTTAAGTTAATTCGTATCATAATTTAAAATGAAGTTTAATTGGAATTTAAAGTAAATTTGAAAATAAATTGTTTTTAAATGCTTAATTAAAAAAATGATTATCTTAGGGATAAATAAAATTTAATGATTTGGATTCATTAAATAATTAAGTTGGATAATTTATTATTTAATTAATGAATAATATAGAGGATTAATTAAATAATTAAGAGTTTTTAAATTGATTAATTAAAGTTTTAAGATTAATTAATTAAAGTTAATTAATTTGTAATTAGGGATTGTTAACTAAGTTTAATTAATGATTAAAGATTAATTAATCGAGTGATTAGGGATTAATTAAGTTGCAGTTAATAATTAATAATTTAATAATTAGTAATTGATTAATTTGTAATTAATGATGGTTAATCTGAGTAAATTTCTTAATAATGAAATTAAAGAATTGTTAATGAAGGTCATTAACTTAAGATTATTTAACAATTAATTAATGTGATAAATTTTGATAACTAATTAAGATTAATTAATTAATAATAATCACTTGTAAAATTGTTTTTGTTTGATTACTTAATGGAAGTAATTAATGAATTAATTACTTAATGTAATTAATTGGGAATGTGATAGATTTAGATTAATTAATTAATTTAATTAATTTAAAACACTTGATGATTGATGAATAATTACTTAATGTAATTAATAGAAGTGTAATTACTTAAGGAAGTAATTAACGGTAATTACTGGATGTAATTAAAGATGTTGATGATGAAAGTAATTTGGATTAAATTTCTATGAAATTAATCAGGGGATTAATTGAGATAAATAATTAAGGGTAATTAATTTTTGAAATAAAGTAATTAAGGATAGTTGATGGGATTAATCAAGGGATTAATTAAAGAATAAATTAAGGATTGATTTATTCAATGAAGTAATTAAGGGTAGTTAATTACTGGATGTTATTAATCATGGGTGATTAATAATTAAGGTTAATTAATTAATTAATGAGGTAATTAAAGGTTAATTACTGTATTTGGTTAATGATAAATTAATTTTTGAAATAAATTTAAGGGATCAATAGAATGATATGGGAAGCCTTTGATTAATTGTTATCCCTAATATGTGTTCATGATGCTATGTGATAAGATATGTTTAATCTAAAATGTGATGATGTGGTTTTCTATTGATGATAAATTACTGTGACATCATGTATTTAAAAGTTGAATCGTATTTCACTTGGATAATTTAAGTTAAGATAACATTGGGTTCGAAGAGACTGGAGTCGGGTATTAGTAAATACCCGAAACCACTTCGATCCTTTATAGATTGATATGTGAAATTAATAAGCTAGTTTGGAATGATTAGTAAATTGGACCATTTAATCTAAGTTTGGCACATAGAAATTGATGTGTGTAATAAGTAATGTCTATAACAAATTGTGAAGTTGTAAATTGATATGAGTTACCCAAGTATTATGATAGCAGTATGTTGTGTATTCCATGTTAGATGGGTTTACTCACGCTGGTTTCCAGCCTGACCCGGGTGTTACTTTGATGTAATGCTCGGGTAAGACCAAATATTGCAGATTTTCAGGTAGGGACATTCTGGAGCTCAAGAGGCGAGCTGGATGGCTGGAACGTATGGAGTGTTTACCGCTGTGTTATATCATTGTATATATCTGTGACATGTTAAATTTTATCTGTCCAATGTTGTATAAAATCGTTGTAACTCTGATATATCGATGTAAATTGATAGATACAGTTTTCTTTGATATAACTATTATTATTTTATATTATATTTTATCCGCTGCGAATGTGAGATTGTGTGTTTCTTTTCTGTTCTTCATCTATCTCTTTCTTCTTTTCTCTAACTATCTGGAATTTTCGGGATCGAAAATTCCGAGTCGTTACATTTGGTATCAGAGCCCAGGTTAAGCGAGAACCTTGGCTCTGGTGGGATTACTCATTAAGGATAGGGTAAGTGGTACCCTAGAATGAGTTGAGTGTATATATATATGAGAGAGCGTACTTGTTATTTTCTTATATAATGATTTTAAATGATTTTATATAAAGCAATATTTTGATATATAAAGCAATATTTCTTTCTAACAAATAGTAAAGGAATTGGTTATTAAATTACTGAGTCAAATTAAGAAGTAATAGAAACACAACCAAACTGAAATTGAAATTGAATAAAGATAAGTTTGACATAAATTCACACTAAAATTTAATTTGTGAATTTGGGAAAGGTTTCAGGATAAGGATAATCAATTAATTTATGTAATTAATTAAACTTTATTTAATGAGATTAATTAATGGATAATAATTGGAAATGATTAATAAAGAGGGAGTTACTTAATGAAGTAACTAGAGGTAAGTAATTTAAGGGACAATTACTTAATGAAGGTAATTAAGAAATAACAAATAATATTATTTAATGCATTTTAATAAAATGGTCCTATTTCAAACAAGAGTTGTTTGAAAATTTAAAGAAATTTGTTTTGAATTAAACAACCAAAGTGGTTTAAAATTTTAAAGTATAATTTGGTATGTAAAAGAAGTTAATATGTATATATGTGGATATACATAATATCAATGGTGGTTTGAAATGAACTCTAAATGTTGAGTTTTGAATTTGGAATAAGATGTGATACCCAAGGTGATAAGTTTTTGAACTTAATAAGTGGGAAGATTATTTATGAGAAGTTCAAAATTTGAAATGGAAGTTCAAAATTTGAAATGGAAGTTCAAAATTTGAAATGGAAGTTCAAAATTGGGTAAAGTTGACTAGATTAAGTGAATTGAGTTTAACTTGGGAAAAAATAAATGGTTGATTTAAAATGAAAATTCTAGAAATTTAAGCTCATAAATTAAATTGTTTAAAACTTTAAAGGTAAATTGATTTAAAGGAATTAAATCAATATTTGAAGTATTAACTCGAATTTATATAATTCGAGATGGTTTAAATTTGAAATTTGAATTAGTTCAAATTGAATTTGATTTGAATTAATTGAAATGGTGATTAAAGATGTATGAGTATAAGATTCAAATGGAATTTGAATTTAATTTGGGAGGAAATCAAGAATAATTCAGCTTAATGTGGAAATGGAGTTTGAAATTGGGATTAATTCAAACTAGAGTTGAAATGAATTGAAAACTGGAACTAGTTCAACTGAAATTTATTTGAATTAGTAGAATTTGAGATCAAGGTTGAATAAAGTTAAATTTGGAAAGAAACTTATATTAATTCAACTTGAATTAGGGTTGAACCAATTTCAATAGAAATTGAAGTTATTTAAATTGGTGTTAAGTCAATTTAAATGAAAGTGGAATTTAAATTGAATTGATGAGAATGGAGGTTGGGAAGCGAGCAGTTTTGACTCTAGACCATTTTTAATATAAATTATTTTAATATAAACTTATTTTTCCAAGCTATTCATTATATATACAACTTTTCTTTTAAAAGCCAAACTATCTTATATTTGTTTTACAATTATTTTTGGAGCTGTTTAACAATTTTTCCAACTGTTTTATAAACTAATTACTATATTTCAACTTTTTTACAAAGGTAATTACTATCTTACTACTATTTTGCAATTATCTAAAATTTCTATAATTATTTAACTATTTTCGAACTATTTTACACCTATTTTACAGACTAGTAATTATTTTCCAACTACTTATCTATTTTAAAATTTTTCAAGCTATTTTCTAAATAAACTGGTCGGGGTTCAAACTGTTATTGGTTAAATACCCAATCGAGATAAGAATAGAGGTGATTATCCATATGGATTGAAGCAATTGAGAGTAAATGAATGGAATAAAAGTGAATGTGAATAGAAATGGAATTGATTTGGCTAATAACCAATAAAGATAAATACGTAGGGTGTACGTATGTTATTCTATTCGCATAGTGATTTGATCCAGATTCGAGCACAGAATTTTGAGATAGATATATCGATCTGAGTGGGAATTTTCACTCGATTTTCGATGGCGAACCTGGATATGGATTGTTGATTGGTTCTGGATATCCCCTATCATAGTTATTACTATGCAATGAGAATGACGGTTTCTGATCAAGAAACCAGATCTGTGTCCGCACTAGGAAGTCGGGTGGACAATACTAGTTCGGAAATGAAATTGTGTGATCGAGTGAGCGATCAGATTGGTAAGCGTACGGATGATATGTATACATCGTACGGATTTGAATGAAATTGATATTGAAAGGAGTAATCAAATTTGAATATCTGATTTTGAGTAAACAAAGTAAATATTTTTGTTTTATAAAATGAAACTTCCCTTGTTGAATTTATTACCAGAAGAAAAGGATTTTTGAAGGTGTTTTGAAGTATAAAAGAATTTTATACTAGTCTAAAATGATCCAAAGATTTTTATCAAGGATTTTATATATATCTATATATATAAAGGATCATATGAGGATTTTGGAAAAATATTTTGGGAACCTTTGGATTTGGAAAGGCTTTCGATTTTTGGGTAAAATCAATATTGAATTTGGGAAGCCTAGTTTGAGAATTATCGATTTTTGGAATAATCGATTTTGTGTAAAGGAGCTTTGTATGAGATCATACTAGGTGTATGATTTGAAGATACTATATGTGTATAGTATAAAATGTTTTGATGATGGCTCTGGGGAAAAAGGCGCTCCCTTGAAATGAACTTCTCAGGAGTACCACTGGGTGGTGCTGCCTTGAGCCCCAAGGGGGGGTTCTAAAGTTGATCCTGTGAGGAGTCCGGACAAAACTAGTTCCTAGGGGTTATGAGTAGAGTATACCATAGTGAAAGTTGTGTGTGTCGCTGAGAGCCAACAGTCTGCGTCTGACTATATATCGGAAGACTGCGACCTATGGTATAACATAGCAAAAGTCGTGTGTGCCGCTGAGAGCCAACAGTCTGCGTTTGATTTTATATCGGCAGACTGCGACCTATGTAGGAGTGGAGAGGTTTCATTTCGACAGCGAAAATCAGAGGCCGCTGAGAGCCTGCACTTACATGGACTTTTGCTGTGACGGCAACGTAACCCTGGATGTAACTGTGACCTATTGTGGGTTCCATGGCGTAATCGAGAGGCCGCAGAGAGCCTGCAGTTACATGGACTTTTGCTGCAACGGCAACGTAACCCTGTAATGTAACTGTGACCATGGATGGGGTGATGATTTCCAGAGCATTCTCACCAAAGATATATCCACTATTTTCAAAAACTGTTTTCTATATTTTCAATAAAATTTCAAAATATTTTCACCGGATGTTGAAAACGGGTCTACCAAACACTTGTAGATTTTCAGTCATACGCCTGATCAACGTACGACCGAATTTCTAGGAGAACAAGGATACACTGGTTGAGACATCGAGTTATAAAAAGTATTTTTATAAAACCATTTTATAATATTATATAGATTTAAAAAGTGTTTTAAAATGATCAAATAAAATTTGTATGATTTCAAGTATTTTAGTAGATTCTGACTTCGTTCCTTTTCGAGGACGAAAAGATTCAAAGGGGGAAGAAATGTGATAACCTGAATTTTTAGTAACCGCTAATTGATAATTAACTGGGTTAGTTAATAGAAATACTAATTTTAGCTATTTAAATACTTATTGTTAAGAATGAAACAAATAAATTTAAAGATCAATATTTATATCTGGGAAAATAATTATTTAATAATCTCCTAATATGATTATTTAAAATAGACAAAAACTTATTATTTTCAACATAAATTTAATAATATGTTTGTTAAATCAATATATATATATATATATATATATATATATTTGAATTGATTTTTAAGTTGGATTTTAAATTAAATTTGAATTTTGAATTTGGATTTAAAATTTGAACTCAAAGAATACATATCTTAAAATATTTTGGATATATAACACATGAATAAGATTTTATTAGAATAGGATTTGTTTTATAATATTTTCTTAAAAGGAATTTATCTACATAAATTTAAAAAAAGGTATTTATTTATAGAAAATAAATATAAAAGATTTTATTAATATTTAAAAATAATTGCATAAAAGACAAGTGTAATAACTCTTAATAAACATTAAAACAAATGTAATAATGTTAACATGCAACTTAACAAGTGGCATTGCCTTTCAAACTTAGCAAAAATCTTTTGTATTCAAAGACATTTTTTCTTCTCTTCTAAAACTGAAAACTAGATCTAAAAGATCAAAGCATTTAGATCATCTCAAAAAATTTAAGTAACTCAAAACCTGTTTAAACTCAAAGATCTGAAACTTAAAACCAGATTGTATCAACCTGTAATCTTCTCAAATATCAATCAAAGCTAATCAGAAATCTGCACTTCAGTTTTAAGAAAATCAAGTCTTAAGACCCTCTCTACAATTCAAGCTTTCCAGTTTTTAAATTAAGGTAGTCAAGTTTTCAAAATCTGGAAGCAAAGGAAGATTCAATCAGAAGTATGTTTTCAAAATCAAACTGGAAACCAAATCAAAGCAAGATTTAATCAAATAATAAGTAAAATTTCAGCAAAGCAATTCATGTTTCAAAGGCCTGTTCCCTGTCTTCAAAACACAGGTGAGTAACTCAATTTTTAAAAATTTAAGTAGTTAAAAATTTGGTGGCATGCTAGTAAAAATTGTAATGAATGTGTATTGTATAATATCTGCTGCGAATATATGTATTGACATATATGGGTGTGCATGCTTGTTTTACCTGTAGCAATACTGATTCTTTGATTTCAAACTTCTAGTTGTTTCAAAGACTATTGTCTCTTAATTTAATCTTCGTTTGGGTTTAAGACATAAACAAAATATGTTTGTTTCACTATAAACTTCAGATTAAAATTGTACTGGAAAAAATATATATGGAAATGACTATGGAATTATAAACAGAGGATTAAACATTTAACTAGAGAAAATTCAAATTTAGAAATTCATGGATTCAGAGTTATAAATCATATCATCATACTAAATCATGATTTTTAAAAAACAAAATCAAAATTTTTAATGCTATATACAAAGTGCAGTTCACTATTCTCTGCATTTTGTATTTTGAAGCATTGTTGCTGCCTCATTTGTCTGGAGGTGTCGTGATTACACCGGGGGGTGGTGGAGTAATCGGGGATGTTGAGAAAATTATTTGATGGAGTTGCATTTCAGTGAGGTGGCGGTGATTGGAGTTTTGAGTTAGGAACCCTAGTTTTACTGGGTTTGTTTTATTCAATCATTTCGGAATTATTAGTTGATCGAGTTCAACCATATTTTGGGTAACGGTAGATGATGGGTTGACAAGGCCTTCGTCGGAGTTATAGAAGCGGCGATGGTTGGAGCTGCGGAGGGGAGGCGTTGACAGGTTTTAAATTAAGGTGGTTTGGCCTGTTCCAGGTTTAAGTGAGAAGCTTGATTTCAAAATTTGAGTCTTGGGTGGCGATGCGATGATCGTGTTCAGATTTGTGGTTGATCGACGACTTGTGGAGATCATCAAAGATGATCGGTGAAGGCTGTGTCGTGGGTGCATGTGCACAGGGCATTTGGGATGTGCTGATGAATGTTGGTTTCAGGTTTTTGGTGCCTCGCATGAGTCTCGGGAAATTCGAGTTTCAACTCGAAGCAGAAATGGTTTTGTCTCGAAGAAATTTAGGAGAGGCTCGAGTAATGTATTGTTCCAGGTTTTAAAATAAAACATTACCTGTTCTGTTTTTATTTTATTTTATTTTAAAAGTTTTAAAAAGGAAGGTTTAAATATAAACTAAAAGCTAAACTAAGTTTAAAACTTGGATTGAATCTGAATCTTAATAATTTGAATCTTGGTTTTTAAAATGATATAAATTTTAAAATTTTTGTTTGGTTTTAAACTTTTAAGCATAAAAGCATATTGATTTAGAATTTAAACTGTATGTTTTAAATTGTAAAAAAGAAATTTAAAATAAGTTTAAATTCTAGATTTAAAATCTGGAAAGGTGGGTGGAGTTTCAGTTTTTGAAATAAATGGAAATTTTTAAATTTAAAATGATTTAAACAATTTGGTTTGTTTAAGTGTATTTTTAAATTGATTTGAAAATTAAAATTAAAATCGGGATTTAAATTCTGTAAACTATTTTATAAAGTGGATGTTTCTTTTAACATATGTGATAAAAAGGTTTTGAATTATTATTATTTTTTTAAATAAACCTTGTTTAAGTTAATTCGTATCTTAATTTAAAATGAAGTTAAATGGAATTTAAAGTAAATTTGAAAATAAGTTATTTTTAAATGCTTAATTAAAAAAATGATTATCTTAGAGATAAATAAAATTTAATGATTTGGATTCATTAAATAATTAAGTTGGATAATTTATTATTTAATTAATGAATAATATAGAGGATTAATTAAATAATTAAGAGTTTTTAAATTGATTAATTAACGTTTTAAGATTAATTAATTAAAGTTAATTAATCTGTAATTAGGGATTGTTAACTAAGTTTAATTAATGATTAAAGATTAATTAATTGAGTGATTAGGGATTAATTAAGTTGCAGTTAATAATTAATTAATTAATTTAATAATTAGTAATTGATTAATTTGTAATTAATGATGGTTAATCTGAGTAAATTTCTTAATAATGAAATTAAAGAATTGTTAATGAAGGTCATTAACTTAAGATTATTTAACAATTAATTAATGTGATAAATTTTGATAATTAATTAAGATTAATTAATTAATTATAATCACTTGTAAAATTGTTTTTGTTTAATTACTTAATGGAAGTAATTAATGAATTAATTACTTAATGTAATTAATTGGGAATGTCATAGATTTAGATTAATTAATTAAGTTTAATTAATTTAAAACACTTGATGATTGATGAATAATTACTTAATGTAATTAATAAAAGTGTAATTACTTAAGGACGTAATTAACGGTAATTACTGGATGTAATTAAAGATGTTGATGATGAAAGTAATTTGGATTAAATTCCTATGAAATTAATCAGGGGATTAATTGAGATAATTAATTAAGGATAATTAATTTTTGAAATAAAGTAATTAAGGATAGTTGATGGGATTAATCAAGGGATTAATTAAAGAATAAATTAAGGATTGATTTATTCAATGGAGTAATTAAGGGTAGTTAATTACTGGATGTTATTAATCAAGGGTGATTAATAATTAAGGTTAATTAATGAGGTAATTAAAGGTTAATTACTGTATTTGGTTAATGATAAATTAATTTTTGAAATAAATTTAAGGGATCAATAGAATGATATGGGAAGCCTTTGATTAATTGTTATCCCTAATATGTGTTCATGATGCTATGTGATAAGATATGTTTAATTTAAACTGTGATGATGTGGTTTTCTATTAATGATAAATTACTGTGACATCCTGTATTTAAAAGTTGAATCGTATTTCACTTGGATAATTTAAGTTAAGATGACATTGGGTTCGAAGAGACTGGAGTCGGGTATTAGTAAATACCCGAAACCACTTCGATCCTTTATAGATTGATATGTGAAATTAATAAGCTGGTTTGGAATGATTAAGTAAATTGGACCATTTAATCTAAGTTTCGCACTTAGAAATTGATGTGTGTAATAAGTAATGTCTATAACAAATTGTGAAGTTGTAAATTGATATGAGTTACCCGGGTATTATGATAGCAGTGTGTTGTGTATTCCATGTTAGATGGGTTTACTCACGCTGGTTTCCAGCCTGACCCGGGTGTTACTTTGATGTAATGCTCGGGTCAGACCGAGTATTACAGATTTTCGGGTAGGGACGTTCTGGAGCTCAAGAGGCGAGCTGGATGGCTGGAACGTATGGAGTGTTTACCGCTGTGTTATATTATTGTATATATCTGTGACATGTTAAATTTTATCTGTCCAATGTTGTATAAAATCGTTGTAACTCTGATATATCGATGTTAATTGATAGATACAGTTTTCTTTGGTATAACTATTATTATTTTATATTATATTTTATCCGCTGTGAATGTCAGATTGTGTTTCTTTTCTGTTCTTCTTCTATCTCTTTCTTCTTTTCTCTAACTATCTGGAATTTTCGGGATCGAAAATTCCGGGTCGTTACACATGGAAGGAGCAATACACACTACCACTTTGGAGGAAAATATAGCTCCATCTTTTAACCTAGATGAGGCCATTCTTGGACAGATTTCATTGCCAACACAACAAGATGAAAATTCAACTAAAATCCAACATTTGGAACAACTGCTGCACGAGATGTAGGAGCTACTAAAGATGGCCTTATCTAAAAAAAATCTTCGAAGACTCTGAGTCAAACTCAAGGAGAAGAGGTGGTCTCTCCTATGAGGAGTCTAAAAGCGAATTCTGATGAGCTTAAAGGAAAAAATGATTTGACATCATCAAAGAGGATGGAACTTCCCCAATCGAAAGCTAATCATCAGGGAATGGTTCTCAACAAATCAATGGAACATTCAGGGAGTTCCACATCAAAAGAATATTTCCCTAATCATAAAAACTATGGCAGTGTCGAAGCTTATCAGAATAATTCCATTGAGAAGGCTATTAAAGATGCTTCAAACTTCAAGGGAAAAAGAACGATGGACGAAAACATCAATGACACTGAGAGGGTGTCACCTTACCAATGAAATCATGGCTACAGTAATACCACCATATGTCAAAATCCCATCCATGAAATATCATAGGGTTACAGACCCCGACGATTACCTTATGGCTTTTGATAGTCTGATAGACTTGTATAACCCATCTAGATCTGTCAGATGCCAACTGTTCCGAGTTACTCTCCAGGGAGCATCAGCCAAATGGTATAGGAAATATAGGGAAAAGATTATACACTCTTGGAAACAATTTTCTTATGAGTTCTCAACCCAATTCTGTATCTGCAAAGATCCTGCTATCCATTATACAGTCTTGTTGTTTGCACAAAATTGAACAGTCGCCTCTAAGCTCGATTTTGGCTAGATCACATTTAGGTTGATTGATTTGGAGTTTTTCAATATTCTAACACGTTAAGGGATAATTTTTGCAGCCATAGAACAATTCACAGGCTCATAAGTCGGAAAGCGGTTAAAGAAAGTAAATCACACAGGGTTTTATAGTGGTTCGGCCAGAATGTGCCCACGTCCGCTGCCCATCTTATTATTTTTACTTTGATTCGGTTAAAAATACAAGTTTGTTCGAAAAGAGCAAAAACTTAAAGTAGCTAAAGTGGCCGAGTCTTAGCAGATTTTTCCCTCTTTTCTCCAAATATCCATCCCCATTATTGTTGAGAAGCTCCAGTATTTATAGAGTGGAGTTGTGAGGTGCGGGGAAGAAGTTATAGCTTCCTGAGTTTGGTTTGACATTTGAGTCAGGAACAGTTAGATCGGTATTTGGGTCAGGAAGCTTGCCTGGACCGGTTGTCTTTCTTAGGCTTGGATCAGTGATTCTGCCCTAGAGTACCTTATATGTCGGACTAAACATTTGATCCGACATATTTGTGTATCGGACCAAATGTTCGGTCCGGTGATGGATGTGTCATGCCGGACTAGATATTTGGTCTGGCATATTAGAGAATGCCCGACCAAATATTTGGTCCAGCGTATTAGAAGACACTGAACCAAATATTTGGTCTGGCATATCTGAGGATACCGGACTAGATACTTGGTCCAGTATACCATTGGATGCCAAACATATGTTTGGTTCGGTAATTATGTTCCCTATACCCCTGCTTGTCTTTGCTTCATTCTTTATTCGTTTGCAAGAAAACTTAGCCTACACTTGCCCGCCAAAGTATATTGTGTAACTGCACAGCATGCTTTGTTTTTTGGTTCGGCGTTGAGCTTCCACCACCGAATGAAACTGGTGATCTTTCATCTTCCCCTCCTTTTCCATTAAATACGTCTTCTTCCCTTCACTCTTTTACTTTTACTTTCTCAATAAAATTTCTTCAATTAAACTAGGTTGACTGCAACTAATTTGAGCTTGTTTTTTCTTGTTCAAATTTGGCTATTCACGCGCTGTTATAGCTTGAAGTAAGATTCTCTTAATTCGATTACTGGTTATAAGGCTTTAGGGTTTTGATGTGTAGGAGAGTTTAGGGCGAGGATGGGTGACTTCGGTCTCGAATCGGTGAGGAGGCATCTTGTTTGAACAAGTGCCAAAGGATCATGATGTTTGGATGGTCTTTATCCTCCCAGTGGTAGTTGAGGTATTTAGAGATTCGTGTTAGGAATATATGTGTAAATAACCACCCGCCCATCAGGTGTTTGATCCATTTCTTGACCGGTTAACTAAGTTGCTATTGGTAGTATTCTTATTTTCTGGTATAATGTTGAAATTGAGAATAGATATTGTCCAGGTAAGGTGGTAGGAGGGTATGTTTTGGGTCGGTAGTTGGCATGTGGAAATTTTGGTTCGGCATTTGGCATAGGATAATGTCGGGCCAGATTTGCTAAGCGCATTTCTCATGGGTATGCCGAGCCAAAAGCAGGTCTTCCATGAGATGGCTAGGCTGAGGGTACGGATTCGATTGGGCTAGATAATAGGAAATTCATATGCATGTTCTAAATACTATTTATGATTTGGACCTTCGCTTTACTTTCATTTTTTTGCACAAGAAATATGTTTTCTGGTCATGAGCTTCGTTCCATGCTTGCGGCTTCATAGCCAGCTGGGGCTGGTCTAATGCTCCAGCCAATTTGTAATGTCCTGAATTTTTCCACTTTCAAAAGTCGACATTAATACGTCCACTATATCAACTGCCGAACAATCGATCGTCGGAAAATTGAACCATTAGGGTTTAAGAAGAAGAAGAGGTAGAAGAAGAAAAAGAAAAAAATAACAGAATCTCACATATAGCAGCGGAACAACATATAATAGATAAATGAATATCTTTAAAACAAAGAACTATATCAGTTATTACATTACATCACATTACATTACATTATCAGAGTTTACAACAACAAACAGCGGAAAAGAAATACTATATACTAGTTGATACTCCATGCCCTCCAGCTTGCCTCTAGATCTCTACAGCAACTCCTGAATTCCAGAATGACGTGATAACCTGACTCTAGACTGCCCGTGTGGAAATTGGTGGGCGCCCAGAGTTTAGAAAGGGAACAATAAACTCCAGGTCAGTCATGGGACTGGTGTGAGATCTTAAAACAGTTATTTTCACAAAGAAAATAAAAAGAATTTCGCTATGCTTTTGGAAAATGAAACTACCATAAGGCCTCCCGCCACATACACAATGCAAACGCCGAATTGGAGGAGATTTCTCCTTATGATAGTCAAATATGCTTACTACGAGAAAATTCTTTTGATATTATTATTATTAGTGCATAGTGTGAAAAAAAATTTCGAAAATATAATATTAATCTTAGCCAGCATACGTACCATTATAGTATGCCTACTATAGATACCATATTAAATGGCAGGTCCTACAACTAAAACCGTACAAGGCGTGTATTGTTTCTTTGGATTTCCAACAAATGGTCAGGCAAAGGAACTTCCTACAGCCACATGGGAACGCCTCTGGCGGGATGCCCTGAGAACCTAACCGGATCTCTGCCAACATAAGGCTGGGTTACCTCTGCAAAAATAGGTAACTACTGACACGAGTATGTCATCCCTCGGTTGTAAACAACCTTTATCCGAGGATCCTCAATACCAACAACCACAAAGTAATAAATTTGCAGCAACAACATAGGTTAAGTATCTGGGCTCCATACCATGATACCACCTCTATCCAGAAGGAAATGAGCATACCTTAAGGGGCGCTACCCCCTAAAACCTTACTGCATTCTTCCCGTTTCGACCATTCCGGGGCGTGAGGTCCGACGAAGTCTCTTCCACAAAGCTACGCTTTTCACAAAAGCCGTGTTTCGATCAACAAATGATCAGCAGCACTTCGTATGTCACATTACCAAATTGGGAATGTATCACAAGTAACCATCAACTACATAACCTCTGAGCTCGTACGTCTCAGAGAAGGGTGTTAAACTAAGAGAATAAATTCTCCGCCACCAACAGAAATGTATTTGATAGAAACCGTCTTTACATCTCAAAGTGTAACGTTAGACACACATCCATACAAGTCCGTTCTGGGATCGAACGGAACCGAAGGCACTTCCAAAGAAGCCCTTGCAATCCGGATATTCACTAGTCACGTCCGGAATCCCCATCACAAAGGGTGATAAAATCTATATACCGAAGCAACCCGGTGCAGAGGCATTCGACAGGTAATCCTTTCGCTTTCGAAAATACCCCGTCTTCAACACCATCTTCAAATGCAATCCCATTTCGTCGTATCGTTATTCGGAATGGGTTTTATGGACACAAGGTCCTCTCCTGGCTAATTCGAATAATGAGCGCTTATTTTAAAAATAAGTGTTACATTCAGATTCAAACAAATCACAACAATTTCACTTTGATCTTTTAAACAAAAGATCCACCACAATCACAAAGGTTCGATGTGGGTTTCGAATATCCAGTTGGAATTCGAGTCCCGGTCGCATCGAAATTCAATTGTCGATTAAGGCCAATATTGATAGTCGGTTATTTAACTATCAATCATCATTCACAACAGTCACTGGATTTCAAATAATTTCCCCCAATTATTATTATTTTCAATATATCTTCGCAAGATAAAATTTCACACTTCAATCCTTTGAAATTAAATTTCAAATCAATTTCCACATTCCAATCCTTTTTTGAAAACAAATTCAAAACACTCTTCTCACGCGGAATACATTTCAAAACAATTATTCATTTCCACTGAAAATTTGCCGATTTCAAATATTTTAAAATAATATAAAAATGCTTATTCAAAATATATTTGGAAACATTTAAAATAAACTATTTTAGAATATTTGCTTAAATATTAGTTATGAAAAATATTATACTAATACCTCATATAAAAATTCAGGTCCAAAACCAATTTTAAAATAAAAATTTGTAAATAGAGTATAAATATTTAAATAACTATTTTCTAAATAAAATATCAATTTAAATCTTTAAAATAATCCCTTATATAATTAATTTAATAAATTTTTTCTTTAAAGATTTAAAAACAATTTTCAAAACTAATTTCCCCAATAGTATTATTTTAAAACCAAATCTAAAACTTTTAAATTTTATTTCAAAAGCTATTTTAAAAATATACTCGGCTTTCCAGGGAAGAATTCTTTTTCCATTACAAAATGGTCCATTCCGATAAATTAATAAATCTTCTTGATTTATTTTAATTTACATTTCAAATCTGTAAATTCCTTTTCACACTTTAAAAATAAACCAATATTTTTTTTTCAAACAATTTCCCTTTTCGTTACAAATTCCCGTTGTGAATTTACATTTCCAAAAATCAACTGATATAAGAATTTTAAACGATTTCCAAATATCACCTTCAAACCAAATCAAATTCCAAATTTATTTCCAATTTATTTCAAACACAAAATCAAATTCCAATTAGATTTCCCAAATTAATTTTCAAATATCAAATCAATTTCAAATTGATTTCCCAAGTCATTTCCATAACACCTAATCAAATTTCCAAATCGATTCCTAAGATTTATTCTAACTCCAAATTAATTCCCGAATCGATTTCTAAAATTAATTTCAACTCCAAATTAAATTTCTAAATTTATTTCCCTTTGAAATAAATTTCTTTATATCTTTCAAATATTTAAAATACGTATCTTAAATAAATCCTTCAACTATTAAACAACATTACTCGAAATTCCTTTATTAAAATATTTTTCCATATTTTTGCAATTTATTCAATAAGTTTTCAAAGGTAAAACTTTATCTATTTAAATTTCCTTCTTTTAAAATTCACCCGATTTCTTTGAGTGAATTTATTATAAATTTTCTACCCAAAATTCAAAACCAAATTTTTATTTATTTCTGGTATCCTACGATACAAAAAATATATTCAGCTAAATTACAGCCTTCAACGGTTTCAATCACAAATAGTCACACGAATTAAAAATAATCAACACACAACATACAAAACAAATTAAATATTTGAGGAATCTAGTTGGATCCCTCCAACCTGTTTCCCTGCATCCACAGACGTTAGCACAACAATTAAATACCCATTCCACTTCAAGGTGGAATATCGCGGTATATGGGATTTATAAAATATTATCCGCTATTATACGGCGCAATAGGGTCTCATCTGCTCCAATAGGCGGGTATATATTCAAATACTAATCAATATATCTTATATCATCCAAACAATCAACAATCATCATATAATAAATATTTTCTCACTTATATAAAAATATCAGTGAGTCAGAAAGAGTGAGTTGTACTCACATTGCGTGTTGTCGCGATTTCAGTATTTTATTCCGAATAAAATTAAACCCGCGTTTAATTTTATCTAAAATTCACACTAGCTCCAATCCAGCTCCATCGCGTAGTGCTCGACAATATGAACCCAACACAATTCGTTTCGTGTGAAACAGACCTCGTATGAAAGAGATATAGCATTATAAAGTTTATACGAATTCATACATAAATTAATTTCAATTTTTTATTTATTTTATACCCTAGAATAGATCGTGACCGTTCGTTTTGAAGGATGAAATCAAGGCCGCAAATCCTTTCTTCTCCTTTCCAGTGAAAAACACGAACGAAGTAACCCATGAAGTCGCCGTTATTGATCGAATTTTTACACCAACAACGACGAGCTTGACGACGATTTGGAACCATCATCGTGTAGCCAATCTCGCTAGCCACTATCGGCCAAAGTATAAGGAAGCTCGGCCTTCCCTGTGCGTAGAAAAACGTGCGCAACCCACGAACGAATGCGGGCAAGAAACTCCACCTATGGTCGACGATTCATCGACTTACTCGTATGGATTTGAAGATCACGACTAGCTCTAACACTTTGTAGTTGAAATTTTTTTGTAAATGTTGATGGATCGTCAGAAAAATGAGGAAGAACGAGGGAAGTTTCTGGCCATTAACATGAAAGTGGCGGCTATGAAACCCTAGGGCTGATTAGGTTTGCAAATGTGAATGTTGAGGTCCTTATATGGAAAATTTAAAAACACTATTCATCCGAAAATTTTCCGAACTCCAAACGAAGCGTGCCGCCTGGCGTTTATAATGTTTTACCCCTATTACGAACGCAATGAAATATATATCGGGAGCCAATTCAATCATATTTGAAAGATAGGTTTTCAAATCGACAAATTTAAATTTAAAATTTGCTTAAACCGATTTCTACGCGTTTTAGCTTGCCCCGGACAAACCGTAAATCCAATTGATACAAAATTTAAACTCTTGCAATAATATAACATTACGGATCCGATGAAACTGGTTTCGTCAAAATCCGAGACTGTTTAAAAAATGGCTATTTTCACTCGTTAACTAAATATTAAAATATTCAATTTCTACAAATTAACTTGTAATTCAATTTTAAAAGTTCTATAACATCATTCTAATTCAAATATGATTTAATTCAACTTTATAAATCATTTTTATTCACATTAAACCCAATTTCCAATTATTTCTGTAATTTCAAATATTAAATTATCGATTTAATTATCCAATTAAATCTAGATATTCGAAATGAAATTTATCCGACTTACAATTTTTACTTGTTGATATTTAAAATCAATTAAATATATGAATTTCAAATGACAAAAAATTTGGGTCGTTACAAACTTCCCCCTTAAAAGAATTTCGTCCCGAAATTACTAGTTAAGAAGAATGGACCTTAACCCGTTATCTAAGTACCCAAAATAAACAGTTTTAATAACTTGTCAAAACCAATCTTTTATTAACAACCCATTATTGATTCAACTAACTTTCCAACCTCAACCATAAACTCCAAAGAATATTATTTTCTTAACAATTCAAATTTAAATTTTAAATTATCAAAAATTTCTCAAAAATTTTCTAACACCCTAAATTTTCGAACAATTTCGCCGGCGTCTCCTTTGCGTGGCTAGCTTGGTACAACTACAAAATGGCACCACAGGCCCTCAAATTCCAAAAGAAAACAAAAAGCCAAGTGGCTAGATCAAAAACCCAATCAAATTTCATACTAAAATTGAAATACATACCTTTTTGTCGAGCAATTCAATTTTTATCTTCGAAATCAAAATCCCAATTCCATTTCCTTTAATACACCTGTATATCCTGCTAGCCATAATATCCATTTTCATTCAATCTTACATTTTCAATTTTAATTGAATTCAATTTACCATTTCAATTTTATTTGGATTCAGTTTACCTTTTATTTATAATTATTGAATTCAGTTCATTCTAAACCATATATATTTGTCATTCCTTCTATTAGTTTCAGCTACTAATTTTTATTTCAATACTCTGCTTTACTTATAACAAATCAAATTCAATTTTAATTCTATTCTATTTGCTTACAAATTAGAAATGAATTTCAACATTCAATTCACTTTCATTTATTTGCAATTGCAAATTTATTTATTCATTTACAATTTTAATTTCCTCCTTAATAGATTTTATTCCAAACTTATTAGTCTATTAGACTTTTCAAATTCACATTTATTCAAATTAACTCAAATCTTAAATTTCAATTTCATTTTGAATCCATATCATCATTTTATTTGACTTAATTTTTCAATCTCAATTCTTTTATTAAATTTTCATTTTTAATTCCACTTGATTTAAATTTTTCCTTCCAACTTATTTTGTTTCCACATATACCTTTATCTAGCTTCTCTTTAAGTTAGATTTTTTTTTTTCCTTTTGACAACTTCAAACTTACAAGTTATCAAACTTAATGATATTCCATAAATATTTTATATAGTATTCCAGAGTCTTTTCAACCTTTCAAAAATCATTTTTGAGATAAATTTGAATTATTCTTTGAATTCCAAAAATCCAAACCAGTTTTGCAAACAATTTCCATTTAAAATCATTTGGCAGCTATCCCTCTTTTGGAAACCCGAAAATGAACACCGATGATGTCGCGATCATCATCAGAATTATTTTCCAGCGACCGAAAAGAGTTTAGTGCTTTTATCCCTTCAAAACATTTTTTTTTCAAAACCTTGAAAATCATTTCCAAACTTAAAAGGTATTTAATCTTCCAAATTTTCCAAATTTCAAATCCTATTTGTATATGAATTTTATTTCTCAGCTTTAAGTTATGATTTCAATTTCTTATTCAACTTCAATGATAATAATATTATCACTTCCTAACAACCACAACCATATACTATAATAATTTTACAAAAATTATTTCTTTTATATACAAAATAGTTTTGGGTAAAATTATTTCATTCACCCTATTTTAAAACAATATCATGTCGAATTATTCTGTACGAGTGTTTAGAGATCCTTATCGATAGAGTTGTACGGACTATACCGACCAGAATCCATATACTACTCAACAAACCAATCATCACAATATAAAACAATTTTATATTCACTAACAAATAAGCGCTCATATCTATTATTACACTCAAACTCATTCTAGAGTACTACTGACTCTATCTCTAATGAATAACACCTAACAGAGCCAAGGTTGTCGCTTAACCAAATGCTCCGATACCACTGTGTAACGTCTCGATTTTTTCAACTTTCGAAAGTCGACATTAATACGTCCACTGTATCAACTGCCGAACAATCGATCGCCGGAAAATCGAACCGTTAGGGTTTAAGAAGAAGAAGAGGTAGAAGAAGAAACAGAAACAATAACAGAATCTCACATATCGCAGCGGAACAACATATAATAGATAAATGAATATCTTTAAAACAAAGAACTATATCAGTTATTACATTACATCACAATACATTACATTATCAGAGTTTACAACAATAAAGAGCGGAAAAGAAACACTATATACCAGTTGATACGCCACGCCATCCAGCTTGCCCCCAGATCTCTACAGCAACTCCTGAATTCTAGAATGACCTGATAACCTGACTCTAGACTGCCCGTGTGGAAATCGGTGGGCACCCAGAGTTTAGAAAGGGAACAATAAACTCCAGGTCAGTCATGGGACTGGTGTGAGATCTTAAAACAGTTATTTTCACAAAGAAAATAAAAATAATTTTGCTATGCTCTTGGAAAATGAAACAACCATAAGGCCTTTCGCCACACACACCATGCAAACGCAAAATTGGAGGAGATTTCTCCTTATGATAGTCAAATATGCTTACTACGAGAAAATTCTTTTGATATTATTATTATTAGTGCATAGTGTGAAAACCATTTTCGAAAATATAATATTAATCTTAGCCAGCATACGTACCATTATAGTATGCCTACAATAGCTACCATATTAAATGGCGGGTTCTACAACTAAAACCGTACAAGGCGCGTATTGTTTCTTTGGATTTCCAACAAATGGTCAGGCAAAGGAACTTCCTACAGCCACATGGGAACGCCTCTGGCGGGACGCCTCGAGAACCTAACCGAATCTCTGCCAACACAAGGCCGGGTTACCTCTGCAAAAATAGGTAACTACTGACACGAGTATGTCATCCCCCGGTTGTAAACAACCTTTATCCGAGGATCCTCAATACCAACAACCACAAAGTAATAAATTTGCAGCAACAACAAAGGTTAAGTATCTAGGCTCCATACCATAATACTACCTCTATCCAGAAGAAAATGAACATACCCTAAGAGGCGCTACCCCCTAAAACCTTGCTGCATTCTTCCTGTTTCGACCATTCCGGGGTGTGAGGTCCGACGAAGTCTCGTCCACAAAGCTACGCTTTTCACAAAAGCCGTGCTTCGATCAACAAATGATCAGCAGCACTTCGTATGTCACATTAACAAATTGGGTATGTATCACTAGTAACCATCAACTACATAGCCTCTGAGTTCGTACGTCTCAGAGAAGGGTGTTAAGCTAAGAGAATAAATTATCCGCCACCAATAGAAATGTATTTGATAGAAACCAGCTTTACATCTCAAAGTGTAACGTCAGACACACATCCATACAAGTCCGTTTCGGGATCGAACGGAACCGAAGGCACTTCCAAAGAAGCCCTTGCAATCTGGATATTCACTAATCACGTCCGGAACCCCCATCACAAAGGGTGATAAAATCTCTATACTGGAGCAACCCGGTGCAGAGACATTCGACAGGTAATCCTTTCGCTTTCGAAAATACCCAGTCTTCAATGCAATCCCATTTCGTCGTATCGTTATTCGGAATGGGTTATGACACAAGGTCCTCTCCCGGCTAATTCGAATAACGAGCGCTTATTTTAAAATTAAGTGTTACATTCAGATTCAAACAAATCACAACAATTTCACTTTGATCTTTTAAACAAACGATCCATCACAATCACAAAGGTTCGATGTGGGTTTCGAATATCCAGTTGGAATTCGAGTCTCGGTCGCATCGAAATTCAATTGCCGATTAAGGCCAATATTGATAGTCGGTTATTTAACTATCAATCATCATTCACAACAGTCACTGGATTTCAAATAATTTTCCCCAATTATTATAATTTTCAATATATCTTCGCAAGATAAAATCTCACACTTAAATCCTTTGAAATTAAATTTCAAATCAATTTCCACATTTCAATCCTTTTTTGAAAACAAATTCAAAACACTCTTCTCACGCGGAATACATTTCCAAACATTTATTCATTTCCACTGAAAATCTGCCGATTTCAAATATTTTAAAATAATATAAAAATACTTATTTAAAATATACTTGGAAACATTTGAAATAAACTATTTTAGAATATTTTCTTAAATATTAGTTATGAAAAATATTATACTAATACCTCATATAAAAATTCAGGTCCAAAACTAATTTTAAAATAAAAATTTGTAAATAGAGTATAAATATTTAAATAACTATTTTCTAAATCAAATATCAATTTAAATCTTTAAAATAATCCCTTATATAATTAATTTAATAAAAAATTTCTTTAAAGATTTAGAAAAAAATTTCAAAACTAATTTCCCCAACAGTATTATTTTAAAACCAAATCTAAAACTTTTAAATTTTATTTCAAAAGCTAATTTAAAAATATACTCGGCTTTCCAGGGAAGAATTCGTTTTCCATTACAAAATGGTCCATTCCAATAAATTAATAAATCTTCTTTATTTATTTTAATTTACATTTCAAATATATAAATTCCTTTTCACACTTTAAAAATAAACCAATATTTATTTTTCAAACAATTTCCCTTTTCTTTTCAAATTCCCGTTGTGAATTTACATTTCCAAAAATCAACTGATATACGAATTTTAAATCGATTTCCAAATATCACCTTCAAACCAAATCAAATCCTAAATTTATTTCCAATCTATTTCAAACACAAATTCAAATTCCAATTTGATTTCCTAAATTAATTTTCAAATACCAAATCAATTTCAAATTGATTTCCCAAGTCATTTTCAAAACACCTAACCAAATTTCCAAATCGATTCCTAAGATTTATTCTAACTCCAAATTAATTCCCGAATCGATTTCTAAAATTAATTTCAACTCTAAAATAAATTCCAAATTTAATTTCTAAATTTATTTCCTTTTGAAATAAATTTCTTTATCTCTTTCAAATATTTAAAATATGTATCTTAAATAAATCCTTCAACTATTAAACAACATTACTTGAAATTCCTTTATTAAAATATTTTCCCATATTTTTGGAATTTATTCAATAAGTTTTCAAAGGTAAAAATTTATCTATTTAAATTTCCTTCTTTTAAAATTCACCCGATTTCTTTGAGTGAATTTATTATAAATTTTCTACCCAAAATTCAAAACCAAATTTTTATTTATTTCTGGTATCCTACGATACCAAAAATATATTCGGCTAAATTACAGCCTTCAACGGTTTCAATCACAAATAGTCACACGAATTAAAAATAATCAATACATAACATACGAAACAAATTAAATATTTGAGGAATCCAGTTGGATCCCTCCAACCTGTTTCCCAGCATCCACAGACGTTAGCACAACAATTAAATACCCATTCCACTTCAAGGTGGAATATCGTGGTATATGGGATTTATAAAATATTATCCGCTATTGTGCGACGCAATAGGGTCTCATCTGCTCCAATAGGCAGGTATATATCCAAATACTAATCAATATATCGTATATCATCCAAACAATCAACAATCATCATATAATAAATATTTTCTCACTTATATAAAAATATCAGTGAGTCAGAAAGAGTGAGTTGTACCCACATTGTGTATTGTCGCGATTTCAGTGTTTTATTCCGAATAAAATTAAACGCGCGTTTAATTTTATCCAAAATTCACACTAGCTCCAATCAAGTCCAATCCAGCTCCACCGCGTAATGCTCGTCAATACGAACCCAACGCAATTCGTTTCGTGCGAAACGGACCTCGTATGAAAGAGATATAGCATTACAAAGTTTATACGAATTCGTACATAAATTAATTTCAATTTTTTTATTTATTTTATACCCTAGAATAGATCGTGACCATTTGTTTTGAAGGATGAAATCAAGGCCGCGAATCCTTTCTTCTCCTTCCCAGTGAAAAACACGAACGAAGTAACCCATGAAGCCGCCGTTATTGATCGAATTTTTGCACCAACAACGACGAGCTTGACGACGATCTGGAACCATCATCGTGTAACCCATCTCGCTGGCCACCATCGGCCAAAGTATAAGGAAGCTCGGCCTCCCCTGTGCGTAGAAAAATGTGCGCAACCCACAAATGAACGTGGGCTAGAAACTCCACCTACGGTCGACGATTCGTCGACTTACTCGTATGGATTTGAAGATCACGACTAGCTCTAACACTTTGTAGTTGAATTTTTTTTTGTAATTGTTGATGGATCGTGAGAAAAATGAGGAAGAAAGAGGGAAGTTTCTGGCCATTAACGTGAAAGTGGCGGCTATGAAACCCTAGGGCTGATTAGGTTTGCAAACGTGAATGTTGAGGTCCTTATATAAAAAATTTAAAAACACTATTCATCCGAAAATTTTCCGAACTCCAAACGAAGCGTGCCGCCTGGCGTTTATAATGTTTTACCCCTATTCCGAACGCAATGGAATATATATCGGGAGCCAATTCGATTGTATTTGAAAGATAGGTTTTCAAATCGACAAATTTAAATTTAAAATTCGCTTAAACCGATTTCTACGCGTTTTAGCTTGCCCCGGACAAACCGTAAATCCGATGGACACAAAATTTGAAATCTTACAATAATATAACATTACGGATCCGATGAAACTAGTTTCATCAAAATCTGAGACTGTTTGAAAAATGGCTATTTTCACTCGTTAATTAAATATTAAAATATTCAATTTCTACAAATTAACTTGTAATTCGATTTTAAAAGTTCTATAACATCATTCTAATTCAAGTATGATTTAATTCAACTTTATAAATCATTTTATTCACATTAAACCCAATTTCCAATTATTTCTGTAATTTCAAATATTAAATTATCGATTTAATTATCTAATTATATCTAGATATTCGAAATAAAATTTATTCGACTTACAAATTTTACTTGTTGATATTTAAAATCAATTAAATACATGAATTTCAAATGATAGAAATTTTGGGTCGTTACACAATTCTCCCAGGCAACCCAGTTCTGCTTACTCTATGATGGAAGGCTATGCTCCTAATCAAAGGCTGGTTAGGCCTTCAGAGTGTTATCCCAGTGTGCTGACGATAGAGAAGCTGAACTCTATAGCTACTACATTTGGGATAGACCATCGGGACATGATATTATCCAGTCCGGATGATAAAGCATGCTTTCCCCCATGTGGATATATGGCATATAGCAAGTATCATTGTATATGCGACGTGATTCCTTCGCTCACCAATTGGATTGCCAGCTTCGTGATATACTTGAAGGTCGCTCCCATGCAACTTCAACCGAATTCTTATGCTATCCGAGCATGTTTATATCTGATATTCATGAAGCGGTATCAAAGACCCCCCCATAGAGAGATTGGATATCTATATAACGTGAGGAGTTATTGAAAGGGGAGTCCTTTTATCAGCTTAGAGTCTGCCCACAAGTTCATGCCTATCTTGGATCTATATTACAAGTTTAGTATGTTCAAGAGGGAGTATTTCTTTATACGTGATGATACCGTGGCCCAATATGCTTTTGTTCTGGCTGTAAGTTATCGTATTATCTTTTCTAGATTTTATATCAACTTGGCTTCTTATTGCTTCATAATTTTCAAGTTGTATTAAGGTAGCAGAGGATGACAACTTAAAAAAGATGGCTAAGGAAATATTGGCTATCCTGGAGGCCGAGCGAGAAGCCTCATTTCTACTCCATGATGCAGCCCTTCAAGTCTACAGCATGATCGGCCCCCAAATAGTCTGTGTACAAGGTTAGACCAAGTTTTGCCGAGAGAGCAGCGGGAGCTGGAGGAGACGAGGGTGATAGAGAGAAAGGCAAGGACCCAGATGAGGAAGGTGGTGTGGCCGAAGCCTCGAAGAGGCCGAGGCATAAGAAGAGCACAGTTCGCCCTCCCCGCTCGGGGAAATCTCTACGTATTCGGGATTCTCCTTCCCCCAGCGATAAGGGAGGTTCACATTTGGACGGAGAGGGTGAAGAGGAGGAAGGATCAGAGAGCGACTCTAAAGCAATTGAAGTGGAGGTTCATGTATCTCTAGACGTGGATATTATAAGCAGCGAGGGCTTGGGTGTGGATCCTTTAAATAATGCTGAGGCTGTGGGAGGGTGGCCTGAGTAGTTAGAACAACCCAAGCCAGTCCCAAGGCCGACTCCTGCTGTTGATTCTTCCTAGGAGAATGTCGCTCCGGGTGATTTGGGTGGAATATTGCCTATTCCAGCACAAGGTAGAGTGGGAATTGGCGAGGAGTTCGTGCTTTCCCCAAGTACTTTCGATTACCATATGGATTTTGAGATACTTCTTGAAAACATTTTGTTTTCTGATGGGTCCCAGCCTCCTCCTGCTCCTCAATCCAATGAAGTCTGGTCGCCATGTGTTCTCCTTTCTTCGAGTGGAGTCACGTCCCGGTGTATTCCTTACTTGAGTGAGACCCCATCCAGGTCATATGATCCAGTCAACCCTAAGGGTTTGTAGTAGCTTACAGTGTCCTAGTGTCTTGAGCGTTTCATTTTCTATGCTTTCTTCCTTTCTTGTTCTAAAGTTGTTGCCCATATTCTAGGAAAAAGGAGAAATCCAAGGAGGAATGAAATGTCCAGGCGGCTTGAGCAGTTCAAATGGATGAAAAGGCTTCCGTTTCTTCTATGAAGACTTTTCAGGATGAAAAAAATGTGCAAGAGAATAATAGGGATACCCCGTATGGCCTGGATAAGGGGGAGAGTCGTGGGTCGCCCCAGAAACACATGAGGTCTCCGGATAAAGAAGTCACCTTCCCTAGTTCCTAGACTTCCTTTCGCCATCGCTGTCACTATCCGATGGGTTCTGAAGTGCATGAAGTGCCAAATGAGTTAGGAGAGGGCAATATTGATCCTTTTTTTCTTCGATTATTTGCAGCCGATGCGGAATCCCTTTGAGATTCATCCTGATATAAATCCTAACTATGCAATTCGTCGTGCGGTGGATCCTGACACCGAGTTCCTTTTACCTCGAAATACTTTGGTTCGGATCGTAGATGGGGCGAAGTCTCTTGATTTTGCTAACTTGACAACGATGATGGTCCAAATTACAGATGAGACCGGAAACATTATTGATTATCTATATTGTTTGGCCAAAGCTAGTGAAGAACTTGGAAGTGCCAATGTGCGGTTGTGTTTAGAGATGGAGAATCCTTGCAAGGCGCTCAAGGAGAAGGAGGCTAAGTTAGAGGAAGTCAAAGCATCTCACGCCTCCGAGATAATGAAGGCCAAGGAAGTGGCAAGGAAAGAGGCTACCGACCTATGCAAGACATAGATTGACATGGCTATCAGTTCGGTGGATGAGGCTCGGTAGAAGGATCTGGAGCGAATCCGCTCCCTTAAGGGCAAAGTGAAAAAATCGAAAGAGGCCTTAGTTGAGCTGAAGGAGTTTTGAGGCAAGTGGAAAAAGGAGAATGACTCATATCAGGCATAGATTGATAGGTTGAATATGGAGCGTGCTTAGTTAGGGAGAGATAAGGAGCAGTACATGAATAAGGTGGTGGCTCTCCATACCGAAGTCGATAAATCCAGCGATTTTTGCGACACGGTCTACCGGATGCTGAAGGATACTTATTATATGTTCTTGAAATAAAGGAACCTTCAGTGGATGGAAGGAATCCATGCTCGGCTCATCGAGGAGACCAAGGCCGTATTCGCGTAGAAGGAAGGGGATGTGTACGATGTTGGAATGGTGAACAGCCAGTTCATAGTGGAGGAGACCAAAGCCATTGCCAAGGGGCATGAGCTATTGGCTGAGGATGTCTTAGATCTTGAGGGACTTGGTGATCCATGCCACGCCACCGTAGGTACCATGTCTTTTTTGTTTCAGTCCCGCCGTTACCTATTCTAGATTGCAAACTTACGATCCTTTATGCTTTCATTATGTAGGGATGTCTTCGAGGCAAGTTAGGCCTTTACAAAGGGAAAGCAAGCCTTCGAAGGATATAACTGGAGGGAGCGGGCTGGGCGGCAAGGATACCCCCCCGTCTTTAAGAGATTTCCATTTTATTTTCTGTATGTGGTTGAGAAGGATGTATGGCTATTTAGTATTTGTATATATAGACAAAAAGCTGTGTATGTAAAGATTTCTGATGTGTAATGTTTAATTTATGTCTGTCGTTTGCTTATCTGGAATGACTTTTGCAATATGCGATTTTCATAGCCCGTTTGTAAACTGTTTACGACTTGGTTAATCGTTATTATGTTCAAAATGCTAAAAACCATAATTGTGTTGTTATTCAAAGCCAATCGTTAACGATAACTACTCGGGTTGGTACCCGTGTCATGAGTATTAATCGATTTATCATTGTCGGCGTGTGTAATGTCGATCGTTAAGTGTGAACTACCCCTGGCTGTAGCCATGCCTTAATCATGGGGCTTATAATCGGTTCGCAATTGCCGACAAGACGAATGCTAATGATGAACTACCTAGGCTATAAATTGTGCCTAAGTCGTGGCTTATGGTCGGTTCATCATTTCCAGCTTAGGGGTGTCGATCTTTAGCAGTGAATTGCCAAGGCTTGTTTCATGCCCTTTATCGTGGCTATCTTGCTTCCACTACTACAGGCGAGTGTCTATGATTGCTCGTAGTAGGAATAGTCATTAGATAAAATAATTAAATGAAAGAATATTTAAATAAGATAAGTAATGTAAGACACAAAAATTTTATAGTGGTTCGGTTGAAATATGCCTACGTCCACTGTCTTTCTTTTATTGCTTTAGGACATGTTTCTTTACAACTCAAGAGAAATAGTGACGGAGATGTTGGAGATTCCATGTTTTCCCAAACACCTCTCCATCTACAGTTGACAATATGTAAGCTCCATTGTGAAGATCCTTATGAATAACAAATGGCCCTTCCCGAATTGGATCTAGTGCTCCTGGTCGTGGGAAGACTCGTTTGAGTACCAAGTCTCCTTCTTGCAGCACTCGGGGCTTTACCTTAGAGTCGTACTACCTTGCCACCTTCTATTTATGAGCAGCAGCTTTGAGGGCGGCGTCATTTCTTTTTTCCTCGATCAGGTCGAGTGACATGTTTAAAAGCTCCTCGTTTTCTTCTGGATTGTATTGTATCCTGCGGTGCGAGGGGACGACTGTTTCGAAGGGAAGCATGGTTTCGGTCTTGTACACCAATGCGAATGGCGTGTGCCCTATTGCAGTCTTGTAAGAAGTTTAGTAGGCCCACGAAGTAGTAGGTAGTTCGTCGACCCATGCTCCCTTGGACTTTTCTAACTTCTTCTTTATTAATGTTTTCAACACCTTGTTTACCGCTTCGACCTATCCATTTGCCTGGGGGTATGCCATAGCCGAGAAGCTTCGGCAATCCCATGTTCAGGGCACCAACTGGAGAAATCTTCACTGTTGAATTAGAGTCCGTTATCCAATATGATCCTTTGTGGCACTCCATACCTGCATAGGATGTTGCATATTAGGAAGTTTATCACTTTGGTAGATGAAATTTTGTTCAAAGGCACCGCTTTCACCCATTTGGTGAAATAATCTTCTGCCACTATACCGTATTTTGCTCCTCTTCGACCCATGGGGAGTTCCCCGATCAGATCAATTCCCCAGATGGCGAAGGGCTAGGGGATAACCATCTTGATTAAACCGACAGGTAGTAATCTCGGAATTTCGGCAAACCTTTGGCATTTGTCACATTTCTTAGCAAACTCAGTCGCGTCCTTGTTCAGTGTGGGCCGAAGTATCCATAGCGCAGGATCTTTCTACCTAGAGTCTTCCTTTCGGTTTGGTCGCTGCAACTTCCTTAATGTATGTTGTTAAGGATATCTTTTGCTTCATTCTCGGCGACATACCTTAGTAGCGGATTGAGAAAGCCGCAACGGTACAAAATGCCGTCCTGGATGGTGTAGCAGGATGCCTTCCTTAGGATTTTTCAAATTTCATTTTGATCTACCCGTAAGACCCTTCTCGCAAGTATCTGATGATGGAGGTCATCCATGTCTCCTCACTGCCCAGGATCGACGCGATTTGCAGACACTCAAAACTCGATGAGCCTTGTCTCATAACAAGGGTTGCCCCCAGCATTGGGTCAGTTCTCATGCTAGCCTCTTTGGTGAGGGCGTCCGCCTCTTGATTTTCCTCTCATGGGACATGTTTTTGTTACAAAGTAATCTAGCATCCAGGAGGGTTTTGGTCTTCTTAAGGCAAGACACAAGCTTTTGTCCACGAGCTTGGAATTCCCCAAGGATTTGGTTCATGATAAGTTGTGAATCACTGTGTATTCATATTGACTTAAGTCCTATCTCTTTAGTGATATCTAGGCCAGCTATCACTGCTTCGTATTTAGCTTCGTTATTAGTTGTGGTGAACTGTAGCTTTAGTGCGTAGCTTAACTTCCTTCCTCAAGGCATGATGAGTACGACTCCTACCCCCGAGCCAAGCTTGTTCGATGTTCCATCTATTCCACTTGATCATTTCCTTAATTTTGACCGTTGTCTCTTCATCCTACATTGCGAACTCTGCTATGAAATCAGCCAAGGCTTGCCCTTTAATTGTTGTGCGTGGATGATAAGTAAAGTCGTACTGGCTCAACTCGATGCACCATTTTAGTAGGTATCCTGACATATCCGGCTTGTGCAAAACTTGTCTCAGAGGTTGATTTGTTAGAACTCTAATGGAATGTGACTAAAAGTAATGCCATAATTTCCTGGATGCTAGAGTAGACAGTAGGCCAATTTCTCGATGTTCGTATACCTAGCTTCTACCCCTGTGAATCTCTTGCTAATGAATTATACCAGTCTTTGGATATGATCATCTTCTCATATTAATGTGGCACTTAGTGCGTGGGAGGATACAGCTAGGTATAGGTAGTGGTTTTCTCCCTCTACTAGAGTGGAGAGCACTACTGGCCTCTATAGGTGTTCCAACAGACTTTAGAAAGCCGAGTAGCATTCATCGGTCCGTTCAAACTTTCCTTTGTCCCTTTTGAGGGCCTCAAAGAATGGGACGCACTTGTCCATGGCCTTGGATATAAACATACACAGAGTGGCCACCTTCCCATTCAGGCTCTACATTTCCTTCACGTGGCTTGGATTTTGACGCCTCTCAAAACATGGACCTTTTTGGGGTTTTCCTCTATTCCTCTAGCATGCACAATAAAGCCTAAGAATTTTCCCAAAGATATACCGAAAGAGAATTTCAGGGGGTTCAACTTCATATGGTATCTGCACAATATTCGAAACATCTGGTTTAGGTGGCTTAAATGATCCATTTCTCTTCTTGATTTGACAAGCTTGTCATCAATATAGACTTCTATGGAGTGACCAATTTGCTGCTCGAACATCTTATTAACTTGATGTTGATAGGTAGCACCGGCGTTCTTAAGCCCGAAGGGCATGACCTTGTAGCAATATAGTCCTAGATCCGTGATAAAGCTAGTATGTTCTTGATCCGGCACATGCATGGGGATCTGGTTGTATCCTGAATATGCGTTCATAAATGATAACAATTCGGGTCCCGCAGTTCCGTCTACTAGTTAGTCAATTCTTGGTAGAGGAAAAAAATTTCGGGGCAAGCATCATTGAGGTTGGAGAAGTCGATGTAGGTTCGCTACTTCCCATTAGGCTTCTTCACCAAGATCGGGTTGGAGATCCATTTTAGGTAAATGGCTTCGCAGATGAGGCCATTGACGAGCAGATTCTTGACCTCTTCATTGAGAACAGTTGACTGTTCTATGCCTATGCTTCTTTTCTTTTGTTTGACTGGGACCTTGGTTGGATCTATGTTGAGTTAATGACAAGATACTTCGAAGGATATTCCCACCACATCCTCGTCGGTCCATGTGAACACATCCAAGTTTTTGCGCTAGAATCCTATTAGCTGGATTTTGAGGTTCTGGTTCAACTAAGAACCTATATTTAAAAGCCTTAACTTATCGTGTTCGTCTACCACCACATTTTCTGTAGCCTCCATGGGCTCGGCGTTGACCTCCTCCTCTTAATCTCTAGGGTCCAACTCATTAAATGGGTCACTAGTATATTCAGGAGGAGGAGCCTTTTTTGAGTGCTATGCTTCTGCAGTTTTGGTGCAAAGGGCGACCCCTACGCTCTTACCTTTTTCCTTTGTTTTGTTTTGGCGTAGTTCTGTCATGTAGCAATCGCGAGCTGTGTCTTGGTCGTCTTCTACCTCTCCTACTCCGTCATCAGTTGGGAATTTCATCTTCAGCCACCATGGGGCCAAGACTATTTGGAAATCTGACAATGCAGGCCTCCCTAAAAATGCGTTGTAGGTAGAGTGTCCGTCTACTAACACGAATGTTTGCTTTTGGATAATGGATCAGGGGTGACTTCCTAGCTCAACAAACAAGTCTAACTGTCCAAGTGGCATTGTGGCTTCCCCCGTGAACCCATATAAGGTCTTATTGCATGGGGATATATCTATCATTGATAACTTCATTTTGTTGAAGGTACATTTGAATGAAATATTCACTAAGCTTCATGTATCAACTAAGATGCGGAACACCTCTGCCGGGCTGATCCAAGCAGAGATAACCATGGGATCGGTATGCGGATGCTGATTTCCAACCAAATCTTCATCGCTGAAGGTTATGTTGTCCCTTTCTATCCATTTTTCGCTGCATCCTTCAGTAATGGAATGAATATATCCTTCCTTATCTATCAAAGACTTTACGTATGTCCCCATCTCGGCCCAACTTCCATCGGCCGCATGCGGGCCTCCAAATATGGTATGGACAACTATCTTCTCCTTGTTAGAGCGGCTTATACCTGCTCCTTCTTTGTTGTTCCCTTGTAGGTGCAGCCCAGGTCCCTCATCGACTAGAGCGGGGGAGTTGTGTCTTTGCTGCGCATACCATTCCAATTTTTTTCAGATGTACTTCTCAACGAGATCCCGCAAATGCTGACATTCTTCGGTGTTATGCCCATGAGACTCATGGAAGCGACAATATTTTCTTGTTCTGATTTCTGCTTCTAACTCCCTTTTATATAGAGGGCATTTGTATTTCAATTTGTGAAGAGTAGCCAGGTAAATGTTCTCCACGGTGTCTTTCAAAGGATTGTATGAATCGAATCTTGTTCCACATCTGTATCGTCGCTTATTGCCCTTTTCAATTCCCGAGTTGCCTTGATGGTTACTTTTTCCTTCGTTGTTTTGCTTACTCCCCACTCCTCGAGGTGGGGCACTCATGTTTCCTTGGACGCTAAAACCCCATATATGTTGCTCGCTATGTCGATGAGCCGCCGCGTCTTCCAATCTCATGTATTTTCTAGCTTCATTAAAGAATTCTTGAAGAGTTAAAGGCTTGTCCTTCGTCAACCTTCTTGCAAGATTTGAATTGGGGTGGGTGTGTCCGCATAGTTCCATAAGTGTAAGCCTTTTATCCATGTTTTGTACTGCGGCAGTGTTGAAACGGGTAAGATATTGCTGCAGCGGTTCTCCTACATTCTGTTTCACGTCGGACAAGGAATAAGCATCTCTAGGCTGTTCCACATGAATTCGAAATTGACTTATGAAGTTTCCCTTTAATATTTCCCAAGACCTGACGGATCCATGGGGCTGGCGACAAAACCATATGGTTGCTAAGTTTGACAAGAACAATGGAAAACATTTACGTAGCATGCCTTCTGTTGCTTCATTCATGAGCATGTGCTGGGTGTAGCATTGTAGTGGATGAATAGGTCGAACGTGCCTTTGTATGGATCTATGGTAGGCATCTTCCATTCTCGAGGAATGGTTGTTGCCTCTATATGCCTAGTGAAAAGGCAGGTCACTCTTGCTCCTATTGCTCTTTTGAGTTATTTACGCCTGAGATATTCCCTAAGAAGGCTTGTCGTCCTTTCCTCGAATTCTAGGGAAGCTCTGGGAGAAGTGGGGGCTTCTCTTTGATGGTGTTGGCACCTGGAACCTTGATTGAGGCTACATTGGCGATGGTTGGCTCAGAGAATGATATGATCAACCATAGACGGTCCATGCCTAGTGCTTCCATGACTAGGCCCAGCTCTTGACGACCTTTTGGGAACGGCTTCGGGTTGGGTTCTTGCTCGGCTTCGGTTCCTTACGTCATTTTGATTGAATTCATCGTTAACAGGAGATCTATCTCTTCTATACGACTCTCCAGACTGAGATTCACCTCAAGATTTGGTATTATGAGCGGATTCCTCCATGCCTCTTAAGCGTGTCATGAGTTGGTCCACCAATGCTTTTTGTTAGGTAGCAAAGCGGTCAGTCATCTCATTCACAATCATGTCCAGGTCTTCTCAGGTGGCAATTGAGCTTGGAGGTAGAGAGTGGGTAGTTGGGTTTTGTTGATCTTCTTAAATGGGGTTGAGTGTACTTGTAGTGGCTGCATTCTTACCCTTATCGGCATGGTGCCTAGAGGGAGCCATGTTCTAATACTGGGTTAAGGCTTGTAAGGTGAATGGATAGAGGAGTTAGGCTCTCTATGCCGTCTTTCTCGGTGAAAGCACCAAAAATGTTTGCACAAAAATTGAACGAGCACCTCTAAGCTCGATTTTGGCTAGATCACATTTAGGTTGATTGATTTGGAGTTTTTTAATGTTCCAACATGTTAAGGGATAATTTTCGCAACTATAGAACAATTCACAGGCTCATAAGTCGAAAAGTAGTTAAGGAAAGTAAATCACATAAGGTTTTGTAGTGGTTCGGGCAGAATGTGCCTACATCTACTGTTCATCTTATTATTTTTACTTTGATTCAATTACAAAAACAAGTTTGTTCGAAAAGAGCAAAAAAATTTAGTAGCTAGAGTGACCGAGTCTCAATAGATTTTTCCCTCTTTTCTCTAAAAATTCGTCCCCATTGTTGTTGAGAAGCTCCAGTATTAGTAGAGTGGAGTTGTGAGGTGCGAGGAAGAAGTTATACATTCCTGAGTTTGGTTCGGCATTTGAGTCAGGAACAGTTGGATCAGCATTTGGGCCAGGATGCTTGCCTGGACCGGTTGTCCTTCTTTGGTTTGGTTTGGTGATTCTGCCCTAGAGTACCTTATTTCCCGGACCAAACTTTTTATCCGACATGTTTGTGTACCAGACCAAATATTTAGTCCGGTGATGGATGTGTCATGCCGGACCAGATATTTGGTTCGGCATATTAGAGAATGCCAGACCAAATATTTAGTCCGGCATATTAGAAGATGTCAGACCAAGTATTTGGTCCGGCATATCTGAGAATGCCTGACCAGATAATTGCTCCGGTATACCATAGGATGTCGGACCAAACATCTCATCTGGCATGCCGTCCATATGTTTGGTTCGATAATTATGTTCCCTATACCCATACTTGTCTTTGCTTTATTCTTTCTTCGTTTGCCAGAAAACCGAGCCAACACTTGGCAAATATAAAACAAAGGCAAGGAGTGTTTTTGGGGGACTACTTAAGAATGTTCAATGTTGAAGCTTTAAAGGCCAAGGATATGAACGATCATGATAAGCTCATAGCTGTCTATTCTAGCTTGATTGAGAATACCCCTTTCTGGAAACAGCTTTTTGTTAATGGCTGTAAAGATCTACAAGACTTTCACTTTCAAGCTGAAAATTTCATCCGGATGGATGGCTTTACTATGAAAATTCCCAAGAAGGATAGGGGAAGATTCGGCCTGGGCCATGGCTGCAAAAGGACCAAATGGGAAGAATCGGTTGCTAACACAGTTGCCTTAAACAAGCTATTGTTTTACGTGTATGCTATAGCCAAGGAAAGAGTCAAATTTCAAGTCTCCTTCAAAGCCAACAATAATCCTGAGCAGAAAAAGGAGGAGACTACTGTGCTTATTACAAAGCTAACGGCCATAAAACTGACGAGTGCAGAGTTCTGGCTGGAATAATCCAAAAGCTGATCAGGGAAGGCCATCTAAAAGAATTTGTTCAAGATTAGCATAAAACCCAGTGAACAAAGAATGCTTAGTAGAAGCGCCCAGGCAATGCTGTAAATGTGCTAGAAGAAGAGGATCCCCTAAGCTTAAGCCCACCAATCAATAGGATAGATGTGATCCATAGCGGGTCACATCCAGCAGAAAGTAGTAAGGGGGCTCGTAGCAGATACATCAAAGAGGCCAAAGAGGTGATATATTTTATCCAAGAAGAACCCCCAAGAAAAAACTCATGCCTTAACATTCAAATGCCTAATCTGGTGGTCACCCCGCAAGAGCTACGCAAAGGGGTCCATCATCCTTATAATAACCTTACTACACAAATTGTGTTATTTGTTGTCTCCAAGATTCTGGTCGACAAAGGCATCGCGGTCGATGTAAACTTCGAACATGCCTTCGATTAGATGAACATCCCCAAGCACAAGTTAGAGCCGAGCATAGAGCCTATATATGGGTTCAACAAAAAAGGGTCAACTCCAATGGGTCAGATAAAGCTACTCGTACAAATGGGAGTACCGCCAACTTGCCGAACATTTAAAACTATTTTTGTGATAATCGATCAACCTTCCTACTACAATGCTTTCTTTGGTAGGTCATCCCTTGATGAGATCGATGCTTTTGTCTCTCCAAAATACCTAACGGTAAAATTCTTGACAAAGCGAGGTCGGGGCACTATACGGGGGGGAACAATTTAGCTCCTAAGAAATGTACTTTGCTACACTTGACTAATACAAAAGGGAGTATTCTGCATACTTTGATTCCTCTACTATTTTACAGCCTTTGGATGATGGATTTTCACATCCAACATTCAAAATAAATATTAACATTAAAAAGTCTAACAAAATTATGTATCAAAGTACATCCCTGCCGGAAGAAAAAGAAAGAGAGTTGACACTAACTCAATGAAGGAGGGTCATATAGTCTCATTGTTTGACTGCCGAGGCGAAACAAAGAGGATAAAACCCATAGAAATTCTCGAGGAAGCCCACATAGATTTAGATGATGTTTCTAAAGTAGTCAAGGTGGGAAAGGATCTTGATAATGAGTTAAAGAAAGACTTGATTCAGGTCCTCAGGGTCAATAAGGATGTGTTTGCCTAGTCACACTCAGATATGGTAGGAATTGATCCAGCTGTCATGTGCCATGCCCCTTAATATCAATCCAGAAGCAACCCCCATAAGGCAAAAAATGAGACAATTGGACAAAGTACGATCAAATGCTCAAAAGGAAGAGGTTGATAAACTCCTTAAGAATGGATTAATCCAGAAAATATATTATCCTAAATGGTTAGCCAACCCAGTTTTGGTTAAGAAGTCAAACAGGAAATAGAGAACGTGCATTGTTTACATGGACTTAAACAAAGCATGCCCAAAGGATTGCTTCCTGCTACCACGGATAGATCAATTAGTGGATGCGACAAGCAGACACAAATTGTTATCCTTTAGGGATGCTTATTCAGGCTACAACCAGATACCTATGTTTAAACCGGATGAGGATCATACCAGCTTTATAACTGAATAGGGAACTTATTGCTATAGAGTAATGCCATTTGGACTAAAGAATGCAGGGGATACCTATCCAAGATTGTTTAGTCGAATGTTTGAGGAACAAATTGGTAGAAACATGGAAGTTTATGTTGATGATATGATGGTAAAGTCTAGTGAGCCTGAGAATGATCTTAAGGATCTAGAGGAAATGTTCAGAATATTGTGCAAGTATCAAATGACATTGAACCCGCAAAAGTGCTCTTTTGGAGTCCACTCTGGTAAGTTCTTAGGCTACCTAGTAAGTGCTCAAGGAATCGATGCAAGTTCTGACCAAATTTAAGTCATAAAGGACATGGCCAAACCTAAAACCAACAAGGAAGTAATGAGCTTAAATGGTAGGGTAGCTGCCCAAAGCAATTTTATCTCAAAAGCTACTGATAAGTGTATACCTTTCTTCAATGTAATTAAGAAAATGAACTTTGAATGAGGAGAGGATTGCAGGAAGCCTTTCTTTGGAATTAAAAAGCCATTTGGAAAACCCACTGATACTCTCAAGTCTCGAAAGCGAGGAAATATTGTACATATACATGGCAGTATCAGAGTATGTAGTCAGCTTGGTGCTCATTAGAGAAGAAAATGGGGCACAACTTCCAGTATACTACGTAAAGCAGGCGATTAAAGGATGCACAGGTTCGATATCCGGTTATAGAAAAATTAGCCTATTGTTTGATTCTCATAGCTCGAAAGCTCAGAGCATGCTTTCAGGCACACTCAATTAGGGTATTGACCATATTTCCTCTTAAGCAAGTTTTTAGTAAGCCTGAGACTTCTGGAAGATTGGTGAAATGGGGGATTGAGCTGAGTAAATACAAAATAGAATTTCAACCAAGGGCCGTAATCAAAGGGCAGGCACTGGCAGACTTTGTTAATGAGTGCACTAGTTTTATAGAAGAACAATTAGAAAAGGAGAGAGATCAAAAGCCCATGTGGAAGGTATTCGTGGATGGATCATTAAATGAACAAAGGGTCAGAGCAGGATATATAATCATAAACCCAGATGGACATGTTTGCAGTATACCATGAAACTGGGATTTCCTACAACCACTAACGTGGTAGAGTATAAATCAATGGTAGCAGGATTAAACTTGGCACTTGAACTAAAAATCCCATGAATATAGATCTTAAGCGATTCCCACTGATGGTGAATCAAGTAAAGCAGATATTCCAAACAAAGGATCCCAAGCTATCCTTATACGTGAAGAAAATATTACGAATGCTTGATTTATTTGAGGATTTTTCAATAAATCAAGTTCCAAGAGCAAAAGTGCACTGTCAGACTCTTTTGTAAAATTAGCCAGCACAAAGGGAGCCTCAAAGACATGAATTATCCCAGTAGGATATTAGGAAAAGCCAAGTATTGAAAATGAAGTATCCAAACAGGGGTAGGAATTGATAGTTATGACAAGATCTCAAGCCAATTCTCAAGGAGGAGAGGAAAAAGGAAATGGTAAAGAATTAACAGATGGAAAAGTGGACCAATCAAGGTCAAGTAGCATATATGATGATACCTGGATGTTACCTATTGTTGAATACCTAGTAAAAGGAATACTCTCATTCGATAAAGGAGAAGCAAGAAAAATCAGGAGACAAGCTCCTACCTTCATGATGATGGATGGAATCCTCTATAAAAAGGGATATGCTCTTCCGTACCTAAGATGTGTGAGCATGAATGATGGAATAAAAGTAATGACTGAGGCATACAAAAGGGTTTTGTAGAGACCATTCAAATGGGACAAAACTGGCAAAGAAAATAATGAGGCACGGATTTTACTGGCCACATATGGTAAGCCAAGCCGTAGAATATGTGAGAAGATGCGAAAAGTGCCAGAAGTTTTCAAAGATACCCAGATTGCCCCAAAGTTAGATGACTCCAATTACAAGTCCATGGCCTTTTGATATGTGGGAAATAGACCTAATAGGCCCACTACCAATCTCAAAGGGAAGGGCGAAGTATGCTGTGATCGCCAGCGACTATTTCATTAAATGGGTTGAAGCGGAGCCACTTCCTAAATTTACTTCTGGGAAGGTTCTCAAATTTGTTATCAACAACATCATAACTAGGTTTGGAATCCCTCAGAAGATAATATCTGACAACAGAACAAAATTTGAGAGCGGAGAATTCTCCCGCTTCTTCCATAAGAATGGGATCATTAAAAAAAATTCTTCCGTCGCACATCAAAAAGCTAATGGAGCAGTTGAGGCTGCAAATAAAACCATAAAGATAATTCTAAAATGCAACTAAATAAGGCAAAGGAAATTGGGCAGAAGAGCTGCCACTTGTGTTATGGGCTTACTAAACGTCTACTAAGACAACAATGGGACATACCCCTTACTCTTTAACCTATGGGCATGAGGCGGTGCTACCAATCGAGATTGTGATACCCTCACACCGAAGGATTTCCTATGCCTTCAATAAAAATCAAAGCTGAGAAAAGAATCATTGGACTTGATACACGAATTAAGAGATGAAGCAGCAGTAAGAACCGCCGAATATCAAAGAAAAATCTCAAAGTATTACAATTCAAGAGTAAGAACTCGATCATTTTAAGAGGGGGATTTAGTACTCCGTAGAGTTATGGCCAATACAAAGAATCCTGCAGATGGATCCCTAGGACCAAATTGGGAGGACCATTAGTCATCTGCAAAGTAACCCCCCGAGAGCCTACAAATTAAGCCATCCAGATGGCAATATGGTGCCTAGAACATGGAATGCAGAGCATTTAAGGCCGTATATTCTGAAGATGAATCAATAAAGAGCTACTTTTTGTAAAGAGAAAATCTACATGATTGAGAGTGAAATGCTCCTTATATTTGGATACTGCCTAAGATGGTAGCCTACCTAAGATGGTAGAAAAGCCTCTATCGACACCAAGATGGCTAGGGCAGAGCACCTTCTGGAGGGAGGAAGGGTAAGCCTTTAGCCTCGTCATGAGATGGCCAGGTTAAAGCACCGGACAGCCATTGGCCCTGCCTCTGGTCAGGTCAAGGCACCTCCTAGAGGAAGGACAAAGTAAGCCTTTATCTGTGCCATAAGTTGGCCAGGGTAAAGCACCAAACAAGCCCTTTTCTGCACCACAAAAAGGCCAGGGTAAGGCACCTCTTGGAGGGAGGACGAAGTAACCCTTTATCCATGCCATAAGATGACCAGGGTAAAGCATCGAACACGCCCCTGTCCGCGCCTCAAAAGGGCCGGGGCAGGGTGCCTCCCGGAGGGAGGTCGGTTAAGTCCTTGGTTCCAGTCTCTAAGATGAGCTTAACAATAGCACCGAACAACAAAAAACTAAGACGTCCAAGCCCAAAAAGAGACTGAATCACAATGGACTATCATGTCCAATCCCAAAGAGAGGCTCATTCAATAATGGACTGAGATGTCCAAGCCCAAGAGAAGCTCATCAAATAATGGACTAAGATGTTCAAAGCCCAGGGGAGGTTAATCAAGTGAAACAGCTTAACCGATCATGAACTAAGACATCCAAACTCAAGAGGCAGCTCATCAAATTATTTTTATATATTTTAAACTTGAAGGGTTCATATATATTAAAGAAGATAGAAGCAAAGGTGTTAAACAGAACTCCATTTATTATATCCCAAATCCAGGTATCCAGACTCTTATATATGAATTTCATCAGTGAATACTCGAATCTGGGTTTCGGGGCATAAATTCCAGGACTTCATCCGAATCTGGATTTCGGTACTTTATTAATCACTATCTCTATTATGCCCGAATCTAGGTTTGAGAACATTATTGATTATTATGATTTTTTATTCTTAGACTTGAGTATCAGGATTATTATCTAGTTTTGCCTTAATGTCCTAATCTAGGTTTGTAGCTTCTATTGTAAAGATAGTTTCCACGGACTTCTGGTTGTTCAATATATGCCCTAATCTGGGCAAATGATTTCTATCTAAACAACAACTACCAAGGAAGTCTGCTTACACAATACATGCCTTAATCTGGGCTGGGGATTCTTTTGCAAAGATAATCGTCTAACATATGCCCTGATTGGGCTCAGGACTAGGTATATGAACAACACCTATTAATTGTCATTTAATTTACCATGAAAACCCGAGTCTAGGTTTAGAAACGCCACATGAAGGATTATTTCTAGATATTATAATTTTTATTCTGGATGTCACGTTCTCAACTTCCCAATTTCACTAGTTAATATGCTAATCCAGGTTAAAGTTCATTGTTTTCTAATTTCTTTCAAATCCTAAGCCGGGAGCATGATGTGATAAGAATCGAGATTATCGCAAACAACCGAAAGTTTCAAACTGGTCTTCTGAATGCCAAAGTTAGAGTTGATGTTTATTAACTCTAAATGATTCTCACCAAAATACAAATGAAGTCTACAAAAATCATTTAAAGTTTCTGAGAAAGTTTCCGAATGACAACTTATAACCCTTATTTGTCACTATTGACCATTTCCCATAAGGAACTCGAAAGCCGTATCTACCTGCCAAATATTGATTACACATCACATATATGATAAATCAGAATTATGATTGACTACCTGCCATATATGGAGGCATTAATATGCTGATCTATTGCTAAACATTATAATAGGACAACAATAGAAAATGTCACTAACTTTGAATTTTGCAGGAAAAATGAAGTCATAGAGAGTAAGAAAGTTATGAAATCTTTGCCCTAAAGAACAAAAGCTTCTTTCATACAGGGGAAGGGGTAGCCATAAAATCTTCTTACGAGTAGAAGTATGAAAGAAAGTTAGTAAGATTGAGGTTTCGACAAAGAAACAGGCCTAGACTTCATAAAGATCATAAGAGGATGTTTCGAAGGCATTAAACAGTATCGAAGGAGTCGAAGGAACCAACAATTCATACAGTGCAAAGGCTTTCAACCTAGATGAAAATAGACATACCTTCCGCTAATTACAACTTTTCAACACAGATTAAAAAGCAAGGACAGGTTCGAAACCCCTTTTGAAGGCAATGGATGATGTTCTCTCACTTACATGCTAAACCTTTCGAGGACAAAGGTTTCTCCACTCACACAACTTTTTTGAAAGCATATACAAGCCTTTCGAACCAGTTGAGGCCCATACTTTTAAGAGAAGGTTCCGCCCTAGTCCTGAGGCATGCATTTAAGGGCCACACAACCTCATTGAAACCATTAACACTTGAATACCTTCGAAACCAATACGAATGACCTATCAATGGTGTCAGAAGCTTCAAACTTATGTCCAGGGAGAAAGTGTATTCAGAAAACCATTTGACAGTGCCAGAAGGTGCTGAGGAGAAAGTAGTATTCAGAGACCAACAAAGGCGAAAGGATAATAAAGGCCCCTTTCAACTATACCGAAAGGTCTTGGAAAGGATAAAGGAGTCGAAAGAGTAAACAAAGTAGAACAAAAGGATGCCTTTAAACAACATAGAAAGGGGACATGGTCTTTCGACCAAGTCGAAAGGCTTGAGGCGGCATATAAAAAGGGGTCCTTCCGACCCAGTCGAAAGCAAAGGCGCAGAAGGGGGCCAACCTGCATCTGTAAATAAGACCCAAGGGCCCAGTTTTGGAGGTCAAATTTTGGAATCCAGAATTAATTTCCTTTACTCTACTTTCTTAGTGATAATTGTATTCTCAAGAAACCCTAAATCAAATTATGGAAAAAGCTCAATATTTTGTAACTCATTTTGGATTATAAATAAAATGGGGAGATGGCTTGATCATTAAAGATATTGCAATGAGGAAGATCATTTAGTTCTTTGCTAGACTAATGATCCATTGTACATGATTCTAACCTAATCTCATTATTTCGTTTTGTCTATGCAATGCATAGATTGACTTGGGTATTTTCGATCGAAACACGTCATCAACGACACCCACATTCGACGCCGAAAACTAAAGCGATGATGGGATTTAGACCATGTTAAGCACGAGAGACTTGAGAATACCTAAATTAATCTTATACAAGGAAAACCAAGTGATTTAATGTAAGTAACAAGCTAGGACTGTGCCGAAAGGGAAAAATCCCTTTCGACCTGATCGAAAGGGTTATTCTCGAAAGGAATCTTACTTTCTAATTGCCTTAAGTCATATGAAGAGGAACTCGTTTGAAGGGGATCAACACTTTGAGACATCAATGACCCTTTCGAAGAGGTTCCACGGCAAGAGCAGCGAAACTATAGGGTTGAAAGCAACTATGCCATACTAACTAAGCGAGCATCCTTTTTTTGACATGATCGAAATATCCTGAGCGTTACCTTACGACATGGTCGAAAGGAATCATGAACAAGTATGGGTAGTTTCTTTTGACTCACCTTGTGGATAAAGTTCAATCGGATGTTGTTCACTAAACCATATTCTAAGGTTAACTCCATGAAGCCTGTCGACTATGTCAATCTAGTCGAAAGGTGTGCTTTCAAAGGAATGGATCCTTTTGATATTTGGTTTTGTTTGAATTCAACTATCTTACGAATAGCATATGTTGATAAGATTTTTTATTAACATGGACCGTATTGGGTCAAGTCAGAAGCATGATAAGGAGTTAGTGGATATTTTGAAAAGCTTAGTAGAGAAGAGCAGTCAAATCATTTGAGGTGCTATATAATTGACTCGAAAGAGTGGTTACGTAGAGATGGTCGATTATAGGTTCCTATCATTATGGATTTGGTTGACACGGTGCTAGCTAAGTCTCATCGTTCTAGAGTGACCATGCATCCTTATGGAGACAAAATATACCATACATAAAGAGAGTCTTTTACTGGCCTGGAATAAAGAGGTGTGTAGCAGAGTATGTGGCCAGATGTATAACTTGCCAAAAGATAAAGGTGGAGTAAAAGAAGCCAGGAGGATTGTAGCAGCCATTAAATATTCCATAGTGGGTGTGAAAGAGTGTTTCTATGGATTACGTTGGTAGATACCTAAGAGTAAGAGGGGGTAATAAGAGTGTTTGGGTCATAGTCGATCGATAGACCAAATGTACTCATTTTGTTCTAATTAGGAGTGTTGGAACTGGGCTACCCGTAACGAAAGTTATGGGTGAATTTCAAATATTTATGCCCTACTAGATCTTTATTGGGCCTATGAAATCTAATTTATTTCGACGCTTCTAAATTTAATCTAAACAAAATCATGTATTTTATTTAAATTTATAAATTGTTGTTTGAAATTTATTTGATTTAATTTTACTTATTATATAAGTATACATATGTATAATATACATATGTATATGTGTGTACATGTGTAACATGATATTTAATGCAAGGTATAACATGCCCGTATATAGATGTTGGGATTTACAATGCAATGGATGTGCTAGCTCATTCTATAAGTATTGTATGTTGTCGAAATATGTGCATATACTTGTAGTTACAAATATATAAGTGTATGTGTATATATGTATATTCGTATGTATATAAATATTTTTATTATATAAAATATTTTATATATATATATATATGTATGTATGTATATAGTATATTATAAATAACAATTAAACATATATATGTGTATATATGAAATCTTGTATATTTATGGAAATAAATTATTTTACTTATATATACACACATAAACACACACATTCGAATTAAAATAAAATAACTATATAAATATGTATGTATATATATAACAATAAATGTAAAATTGTATTATAATAATAATAATATATATGTCAAAACTTAATTTTATTTTTAAAATTTTTAGTTCGAATTATTTACATATCTAAGTTTATTATAATATATTAATCTATATATATATATTAATTAGTCTATTTTTCATTTATTAAATAATATAAAATAATTGTATAATAAAATTTAAAAGTTTAAATTTTTTTATAATCTAGAATGATATTTTAAGGTTTGCAAAAAAAAATTCAAAATTTTTAAATAATAAATTATATTTTTAATTAATTAATCACTAAACAGTAATTTTTAAAAATATAAAAAAAATGCATAATGTCTGAAATTTTTGTCGAGAGCAACTGATATGATAAACTAGTTTTAAAAAATATAAAATTGAATTTTTAAAACGTTATTTGTTTTATACGAGTTTACCAAATCTTATAGTAATTAGATAACAATAAAAATATATAATAATAACAAAAAAAATTATTTTTGAGTGTTAAATTTCATAATAAATATGAATATATTTTAGAAAATTATTAGATCAATAATATACAAATATACATATATGCATAAACTTTGATATAAATTGTATAGATGTATTGATTTATATATTGATGTGTATATGTATAAATTAATATGATACTAAAATAGATTACTTTAATATAGCATAGATCATTAAATTATTAATGAAATATGAGTATGTATGAGTACATTAAATTTATGCACATAGCCAATCATTATTGCGACAACAACATTACCTATAGAAATCCCACACAACTAACTAAACAATAATAACATATGCACACACGCACATAAGGATATATGAGCAATAAATTGTTTTACCATAATTATCTATATATTGTACAAGTAAATGGTTACCTACAACAGATGCCTCCAAGTCCACGTTGAAATGATGAACCCTTTTCCTTTGGAATTCCTTGATTTGTCAAATTACTAGTCTTAAATCACAGACCATTTTACTATCAAATAGCCTTGGATTTAAAATGAATTTGATTAGAGAAATTTTAGGGTTTTTAGAGGGGAAGATCAGCTATAAAGATGACCATGGAGGTGGCCAAAAAGTCTTGTACAAGTTAGGTTTTGAGATAATTATATAGTAGTTGAATAAGAGAGAAATTAGGATAGTACCTTATATTCTTTCTCACTTAACATAACACCCCTAATTTTATTAATATTATTCAGGAGATTTAATTGGAATAAATAAAATAGAATAATGTAGATAAGGAGATTGAGGTTGATTAATAAATTAGATGGTCGTGCCTATTTAAAATCTAATGAACTTATATAAATGGTTGAGTAATTGGACGCAAGGGAATTAGGGAAAATAGCCACCCATATTTCTCACTTCTATACTATCTTTCTTAGTCATACATGTTCATTTTACTTTAAAAAAATTATAACAATGAGAAGCAAGCAAGGCCATCCTTAGGAAGAAGAGAAGAGAAACATAAAAGTAAAAGCTTCGGATCAAGCTAGAAGATATCAAACTCAATCGAACTTCAATTTCCTTATTTAATCTAAGGTGAATGATAATTTCTACATCTCTATTTTAGTTTTATGATCATATGGTTTTAGATTTTAGTGTGAATATATTTTTATGATATAGTGAATGATGATATGCTTGAATCATGATTTATATGGATTAAACAAGTTTGCTAAAAAGAGATATACACGGTTTTGGGGTAAAACTGAGATAAAAAGATTTTTAAAATACCATGGGAAAATTTTATGTTGTAGAAAACATGATTTTGCAGATGGGTTTCAATTTCCATAATTTTATGAATTAATGTTGATTTTATACTAATTTTCTAATGAAGAAAATTATTTATTGGTTTATAAATTATTTACAGCTAAAATAATATTTATTTGGGTTTGAAATTTTTATATGTTGGAAAAAATATTAAAGCAGATATTTGGGGATTTTTCCTATGTGATTTGGTGAATATATAAAATTATTTAAGGTATGGAACTTAAATGTTTTATATATTTAATTAAGGAGAAGTGGCATTTTATAAAATAAAATTATTATTCAATTCTAAAATTAGTGGCAGCATTTTTCTGAAAAGTAAATGTTAACCAATGAGAATTTGATAAAAAAAAGGCAAGTTAGTTGGAAAGTTATATTTTTTAAGTTAAAAACAAGAAAATCATACTTTTAGCATGTTTCAGCCATTTTAGACATCAAACCTTCCGGCCCAGACTTCTGACACAGTCGAAAGGTTATAGTTTTCGACAAGGTCAATCCAATACATATGGTATCAAGTTTCTTGGTACGTAATGAATTGAATAAGGTCGAATGGTACTTAGCTGAAAGGTTAGTTGCCAAAGAGGTTGGACTATGTTTGTTTATAAACCAAAAGAGTTGCCTGCTTTGCTTTCGAATAAGAGCTTTCGACTTGGTTGCTTTAGACCAAGTCAATTATCTAAAATAAAGGTTTTAAACCTTTCGACACAGTCTAAAGTTTACTGTCGCTTTATCATTGTTTTGTTTTGAACCTGCCGACACAGTTGAAAGGTTATTGCCTCCTTTCTTTAATCTTTCGAAGTCGTTGCTTTCAACAAAGTCGAAAGATTTACTTGTTTTTAAACCAATCGCTCCCCCATTGCTTTTGAAAGGTTTGAATTTTAATGGTTTTGAAAGGTTTTCCAATGCTTTCGAAAGGTATCTAAGCTTTCGACTTAGATGTTTTACCTTGTTTTCAAATTGAAGTATAACCTAAAGCTTTCGAAGCAGAGCGTTCGTCTAAGTCAAAAGGTAGCTTCCAATGAAGTCAAAAGGTTTTTAAAAGAAGATTTTCCACATGTTTTAAATTGGACCCAGTAAGCTTTCAAAAGGTTTATGTTTAAAAGGTTGAATGGTTTCGAAAGGCTTGAGATCCAATGGTTTCGAAAGGTTTGATTTACAATGATTTCGAAAGGTTTACTTACAAATGGTTTGGAAGTTAGGCTTCCACTCTTACTTAGTGATAACCTCAACTAAGTCAAAAGGTTTTGAAGGAGGGGTTTTAAAGTATTATAAATGTTAGAACCTATTGTTCTAAAATTTATGGTTTATGCTTTCGAATGGGTTGAAAGCAAAGCTTTCGAAGGGGATAATTTTGAAGGGGTTGAAAAATTGTTTTCTTTTAACCTCATAAAATAAATGATGTTTAACCTTGGGGATACCGGGGTGGGTTTAATGAATTCAACACAATAGTTGGGGATATCAACACTTATATGTTTTGATAATCATTGGGGATACTAATGTAAATTATAAATGGATATGACCTAAATTAGGGACACTAATGGCAATAGGTTAATCATGCGGATAGCATGAGATAATTAGATTCATGTGGATAGCATGATATAATTAGATTCATGTGGATAACATGAGATAATTAGATTCATGTCGATAGCATGAGTTAAATGGTCAAGTGATGGGTTCATAGTTATCCTAGGAAAACTATGGGACGTATAATGGATAGTCAACATCAAGTTGGAGATGGACAGTCTCCATATGATTGAAGAAGGTTCATAGTAATCCTAGGAAAACTATGGGATGGTTGATGGATGGTCAACATCATGTTGGGGATGGATAGGCTCCATATGTTTGACGAAGGGTTTACGGTCATCCTAGGAAAACTATGAGATATGAGATGGGTAGTCCACATCCACTTAAATAAATTGAATATAGGATAGATAGTCCCTCTTTGAGGCAAATTAAAATCTAATAGGCGATGGGGAAATCCTAAATGTTTATAAGTATGTATATCATCAAAATATTGTGAAAATGTATGTTTTAACCCTTGTTGATGCAGGAGTATAGAATATGGTTTTATAAAAGTTTTGGGATGTTAGTGAAGGAAAAACCCGTTTCGCTAAGCGGCATGGTCTCATTAGATATCTAAAAGGAATGAGATGTTAGATTATCATTCATACCAGGCTTTATGTCTGACTTAAAGTCTTTGTTTTCCCCTTAAATTCTTTGGTACTCAATTGATTTTGAGTAGTTTGAGATTTAAGGTTTACAGGTTTTCTTCTTAGACGAATAAAGCTTTCGGAGGTGTGCTGGAGATAGATAGTTATTAGACTTTTTCTTTTCCACTGTGTTGTTGTAAAGGCAGATTTATTAGCCTTTCTATATACTCTGATCAACCAAGGGGGAAGCTTCATATTTCACTCTTGGTATAATTGTAATAATTCTATTTTACGAAACGTGGTTAACGTATTTCGGGATTATGTCATGAACATGAAATGCCTTATTCTGAATGTGGAAATATATGTTTTTGAATTTTTAAAACCTATCCATATTTATGTGATCTGTGTATCAATGTATCAAACAACACCGTATTTGGTCGCCGAAGATTAATAATTATGGATGACTACAGCATTCGTAGCCGTTAGTTTTGGAACTCCAAGTAGGGGGATGTTGCACTTAATCTTAACCATTCATTTCAAAAAAAACCCTTTCCTCTTCTTATACGCCCTTATGCCCTATCGTTGCTGCCATACTAAGCCTATAACAACATGGGCTAATAGCCCATTTAACCTAAATTAAATATGTTTAATTAAAACCAATTAATTTGTTATTGATATCTCATATCGATCGATATATTTATAACTATTACAAATATATATATAACAATATTTATTTCTCAAATTTTATTCAGATCTTACAATTAATATTTCATAAATATTATTTAATTTAGCTGATTAATAACAATTATACACTAATTAAATCGTTCGGTCTAAAGATAATTCATCATTTCGGTTATGTAACTCTTGGTTGTAAATTTGGTTAGCGATTAACATCGAACTATTTGAATGTTAATATTCACACGTCACTTAGCAAGTGGTGTGACAATATGGCTAAATTTCTCGCTTACTCAGTTTCAGTATAATCCAAATTTTGTTTAATAAACATTACCCGGTTGTGACATTTATTTACATCAATTCTCCTCATCAAAATTATATCACTTTTGGACTTCTAGATTTTGGTAATGGTCAAAATTCCAACATCGTCCATATTCAACTCTATAATCCAAGCACAAAGTCTTTGCTTCAATAATAACAATTATTATTAACTGAAATGCTCTGGCCAAAGACTATGACTTTGACTTGATTTGAGTTGACCATAATACTAACCCCACATAACTAAGGAGACGAATCCTCTCTTGACTAGTGTTTCACTTCCAATACTTCCACTCGACCCAATTATAATCATTCGATAGACGCCGTGTCATGTTTTGACTATGATCAAAGTGGAACTTTCATATTGAAGATCGACGGTATTCTCAAGTCGAGAGAATTGTGTAAATAAGTCACATCGATATTTCCTGTTTGACCTTAGTTATATTGACCAATAGAAAACTATGGAGTGAGTCATTGCATAGTTATCGAATAACTATTAGTACATAACCCCTAGGTGTCCCCAGTAGTCATGAGTAATACATTGTCCAATATTTGGAGAGCATTACATACACTAGTCTCAACGGATACATCGATATCTAGCCTTGATGCATCTTGACTAGGAACATTTAAAATGGTATATTGATATTCATTGTGATGAATTAATTACGGTTACAACACTTTGTAACTACTATCACAAAATATATCATTTTTGGATTTTCTATTAAATACACTTCTAATTAAATTGATTAATTAATATAATACATCATATCAAATGGATTATAGAAAGAAATTGCCTTTTATTTTTAAACAAGATTGGTTAACAACTTAGATATATATTACAAATTACATAATTACCCCTAACTCTACCAATCTCCCACTTGCACTTAGGGGGAATCTCATTCCAACATCTCTGTTAACCCTGCCTCGGTTACGACTCAGTGGTCCAGTACGTGGAGATGGTGCCGACCTAACTGCCTAATGAAGTTGCCGACCTAACTGCTTAACATGGTGCCGACCTAACTACCTAATGAAGTTGCCGACCTAACTGCTTAACATGGTGCCGACCTAACTACCTAATGAAGTGGCCGACCTAACTGCTTAACAAAGGATCCGACTTAACATGTTGCCGACCTAACTGCTTAACAAGGAATCCGACCTAATAAAGTTGCTGACCTAATTCGATCCAACTTAAGGACTTAACATGCTTACCGACCTAACTGAGTGGAACAAGTTCACGACTTACACTTGTGTCGTGACCGACTCATGGTCTGTGCTAGGACGTGCGCGACCTGGGCAAGTGAAGGGGAGTTAGTTCACGTTTAGCTCGTCAATTCGTTAAATCGGCAACGACCTATTTAAGCATGCACTTCCCATTTAAGTCGGAGGCCATGCATCAGAGAGAGGGGACGACCTACGACCTGGCTTGACCCGGTGACGACTTTGAACTTGTGCAAATTCAGCGAAGAAAGATCAACACGGCTAGACCATAGTGGTGCTCTCATAAGTCGGCCACGACTTAGCTGGGTCAGGGGCGATTCAGAACCGGTTACGACTTAAATTAGGTCCAAGATCTTTGCCTATAAATACCAACCTACCTCCAACATTAAGGGGACTTTTGGTTCATTCTGGAAGCGCCAAAACTCTGCCATTTTCTCGACTCAAGCAACACTTCAAGCACTCCAAACATCGAAGATATTACATCAAATTCAAGAGAGAGAATCCACATCATTTATCATGAGTTTGAAAGATAATTCTCCGTAAAAGTTTGTACTAACAGTCTAGAGTGGATTGTAATTGAAGAAAGTTGTATAAGTTGTACTTGTTCAGCAATAAAGAGATCAAAGTGGACGTAGGCCCGATTTTAGGCCGAACCACTATAAAACTGTTGTCTTTTACTGCTTTTCTGCAATTTCTTTACTTGTATCTTGTTCCCGTACCAACGGGTGGTGCTTTCATAACTGTTATCTACTCACTGGGGTGTTAGCGTTCAAATTTTAGCGTTAACATTTTTGGTGCTTTCACTGAGAATTGAACTCAGGACAGCTGTCATCATTGCTTCGCAGAGATTTGAAGAAAGAATTTCCTTAAAAACCAGAAGTATATCTGAGATTATGGCTCCTGGAAGGAAGAGTAGATCTATCAGGTCTGGAAACATTCAAGAGGGAACCTCCGCTTCCCCTGTACCTAATCAACCCACTCCATCTGTTGGAGTTACGAAAGCGGAGTTGGATGCTGTGATTCTAGGGTTAAACCAGCAGATAAACGCCCAAAATGCACAATTAGAGGCTCAAAGTGCCCAGAACGCTCTGATTCTGAATAAATTGAACGATCTACTTGGGGCAAACAATCAACCAGCTTGTAATGAAAGGAACTGTGCTGGCAACATTCACGATGTTAATGAAAGGAATGCTCCTGAAAGGGCTGCTAGTCCCTTTGAGCAGGCGGTACCTGAGGCCGGTGGATCTAGAACTCGGCATGATGAAGAATATCTTTCTGGAATGGTCCGGCAGATCATGAAAGAAAGTATGCAAAGGGTTGAAGATGAGAAGGAATGGGGTTTCGCTCCAAGCAAAACTCCGTTTACTGAAAGAATCTTAAAGGCGGAATTTCCAAGGAAGTTTGTCCCTCCGACCATCCCAGCTTACAAAGGGACAAGTGATCCAAACGAATTTTTGTATAAATATGATTGGCACATGACAGGTGCCAGAGCTTCTGACGAAATAAAGTGCCGATATTTCCCCGTATACCTTGAAGGGGTGGCTCTACTATGGTTTACCAAGCTGCCAGTCCGATCTATAGATCAGTTTTCAGACTTGACCAGAAAATTCAAGGAGCAGTTTAGACTTTATGCTTCAAAGGCCAAGGATATCATGTCATTGTCCAGTTTAGAGCAAAATCCTGGTGAGTCCATCAGATCTTTCTTGAACCGCTTTAATATAGCGCTGGCGGAAGTGGATAATGCTGAACCACGAATGATCTTGACTTATCTAATGAGGGCTATTGATAAGTCAAGCGAATTTGGGAAATGGTTAAATATGAAAGAGCCAACCTCTCTCGAGAAGTTCTACAAAAAAGCAGACGAATTCATTCGCTTGGAAAGTCGTCCTTTGCCAGTAAAGGCAGTGTTGGAAAAAACTGAAGACAACACTGTCGCTCCACGCAAGAATGAGTCGGTGGGGCAGAAAAGGGAGAATAATAATGGAAAGAAACAGGGTAATCTGAAAAAGCCCCGGTCCTTCAAGCCATCAGAATATACTCCATTATCACATACACCGGAGCACATCTACCTGGCCACTAAAGATTCCATCGATTTCCCTAAACCTATCCCTTTGAGAACTGGGAGAAAAGCCATACAAAGTGGGAAATTCTGCCGCTTCCACAATCAACCAGGTCATGAAACTGATGAATGCCGCCAACTGAAAAATCTGATTGAAGAGTTGCTAAGAGAAAACAAGTTGTAGCAATTTGTGAAAAAGAATAGCAACAATCCTGCATCGTCGAGTCAGGGGCAGCGGGCTCCTGTTCATCAGCCTGGGGCAGGTGAGAAAGCTACGGGGCATGAATCTGGAAGGCCCGTTATCAATGTCATTTCCGGAGGACCTCACCCAGCTGGCAAGAGTTGGGGTGAGATGGAGAGATATTCCAGGGCTTTGAAATATGCTCCAGCCGAAGAAGACGTCTTTGTTCTAGAAGACACTACGCCCCTTAAACAACAGAAAACTTTCAGTGATGATATTATTTTCAGAGCCAGAGATTCTACAGGTATTGAAGCTCCTACTTTAGATCCCTTGGTCATCTCGGCTGGTATAGGACCAGCCATTGTCAGAAGAGTCCTCATTGACTGCGGAGCATCATGTAATATCCTCTTCAAAAAGACATTTGACCAGATGAAAATCCCTATGATCGATGTGCAAGCCTCATCACAGAAAATCGTAGGTTTCACTGGGGAGCCAAAGCAACCAGTAGGAACCATCGATTTGTTTGTAGAACTTGGGGAAGGAGAAAGGAAAGTGGTCCGAAAGCAAACATTTGTGATTGTCGATGAGTTTTCTGCCTATAATGCTTTTCTTGGCCGTCCAACACTCGCAGCATTCAAAGCTATCCTAGCCCCGTGGTGCCTCACTATTAAATTCCCTACTGACAATGGAGTAGGAGTTATAAAAGGGGATCAGAATGCTGCGCGAGAGTGCTATTTGACAGAGCTGCGAGAGTCAAGAAAAAGAGAAATGGGAAAGGGTGCGGCAACCCCAGTCCGTATCAAGGAACCAGCCTTGTAGCAATTACAGGGCGGACCCTGCTCTGGCGAGCACAGCGGGGCACGGAAAGAAATGGATCCCAGAAAAGCCAGTACAGGGGAGAATAGAGTAGTACCGGTGGAAACAACAGTTCCGGTACCTGTTGACCCAAAGGACCCAAATAAGGTGTTGAATGTGGGTTCGCAGCTTAATGTTTCAATTCAGAATATCTTGATATCTTTCCTGAAGGCAAATCTGGATGTCTTTGCTTGGACTCATGCCGATATGTGTGGAATATCCCCAGAAGTTGCAGTACACGCTCTGAATATTGACCCAAAGTTTACGCCAGTTAAACAGAAAAGAAGAACCCAAGGTCCAGAAAGGTCAGTAGCATTAAAAGAAGAAGTTGATCGACTCATGGAAAATAACTTCATCAAAGAATCTACATATCCAAATTGGGTTTCAAATCCTGTGTTGGTCAAGAAAGCTAATGGAAAATGGAGAGTGTGCATTGATTTTTCTGATCTAAACAAGGCTTGCCCCAAAGATTGCTTCCCATTACCCAGGATCGATCAACTGGTAGACGGAACTGCGGGACATGAATTGTTATCTTTCATGGATGCCTACTCCGGTTATAACCAAATCATGATGCATGAGCCGGATCAGGAGGATACAAGCTTTATTACAGATGTTGGACTTTATTGCTACAGAGTTATGACCTTCGGATTGAAAAACGCAGGGGCAACCTACCAAAGACTTGTTAATGCTATGTTCAAACCGCAATTGGGCAAAACTATGGAAGTCTACGTCGACGACATGTTAGTGAAGTCCAGGAAAGCAGCGGATCACATTGAACACTTAGCAGAAATGTTCGAAGTCCTCCGGAAATACAGAATGAAGCTTAACCCCCTGAAATGTACATTTGGAGTCGAATCCGGAAAGTTCTTAGGTTTTATCGTCAGTGCTAGGGGCATTGAGGCTAGTCCAGCTCAAATTACTGCCTTGAAAGAAGTTAAAGCTCCTAGAACAAAGAAGGAATTGCAGAGTCTCAACGGAAAGATCGCCGCCCTGAGTCGGTTCATTTCCAAAGCTACTGATAAATGCATCCCATTCTTCGATGCCCTGAAGAAAGGAAAGAAGAACTTTGAATGGACTCCCGAATGCCAAAAAGCTTTTGAAGAGTTGATCCGTCATATGGAAACGCCTCCGATAATTTCTAGACCAGGCAATGGTGAGGATCTTCTTATATACTTGGCAGTATCATCTCATGCTCTAAGTGCAGCGCTGATACGGGAAGACAAAAGGATTCAACATCCAGTTTACTATATCAGCAAAAGACTCACTGGGGCAGAGCTGAATTACTCCAAGTTGGAAAAACTCGCCTATTGCCTACTAGTTGCATCAAGGAAACTGAGGCAATATTTCCAAGCTCATCCTATCAAAGTGCTCACTGATCAACCTCTAAAGCAAGTCCTATTTCGCCCAGAAACTTCGGGTCGCCTTCTAAAATGGAACATTGAACTCAGTCAATATGACATCACTTATCATCCCCGAAAAGCAATCAACGGACAAGCTTTAGCTGATTTCATTGCAGAATTCACAGAGAAAGATAATGGTGAGGAAAAAGCGATCGATGATTCTCCAATCCAGTGGAAGATGTATGTTGATGGCGCAAGAAATGACTACTGTTCTGGAGCCGGAGTGGTACTTGAAACTCCTGAAGGTCGATCATTATGTTATGCACTAAGACTGGAATTCCCTTCAACAAACAATGAAGCAGAATATGAAGCTCTTATTGCAGGTCTGAAAGTCGCTAAAGAGCTAAACATTTGAGCATTACAAATTTTCAGTGATTCTCAGCTTATCGTATGCCAAGTCAAGAAGGAATTTCAAGCAAAAGGTGGAAACCTGCCTTCCTACTTGTCAAAGGCTTGGGAACTCCTATATGAACTCGATCACTATTCAATAAGCCACATTCCTCGTGAAGAGAATATGAAGGCAGATTCCCTCGCAAAGTATTCAAGTTCTGGTGAAGCTCAACTATTGGGATTGGTCCCTGTAGAAGTCCTTTCAGCGCCAAGTATAGACGAGATGGATATAGACTGGATTATGAATGTATCTCAAGAACAAGAGTCATGGATGACTCCAATACTGGATTATCTACTCAGGGGTTCTCTGCCAGAAAACTCGATAGAAAGACGAAAGCTTCTAAGGAAGGCCTCTCGCTATGTAATTCAGGATGGCCGATTGTACAGACGGGGATTCTCAATGCCATTGCTTCGATGTGTATCCCGGGAAGAGTCCAAAACAATCCTAGCTGAAGTGCATGGAGGAGAATGCGGTGATCATTCAGGTGGTCAAACACTAGCAAAGAAAATTCTCCGATACGGATATTTTTGGCCAGAAATTAATCGGGATGCTGCAGATTACTCCCGAAAATGTGACAAATGCCAAAGATATGCCAAAATTCCTAGAGCACCTTCTACCGAACTCACACAGATGGTCAGTCCATGGCCATTTGCAATTTGGGGAATGGATCTCATTGGGCCGCTACCAACTGCTAAATCAGGGATTAAATATGCTATTGTTGCAGTTGATCATTTTACTAAGTGGGCTGAAGCTGAACCATTGGCTACTATCACTTCAAAAAAAATGATAAGCTTTGTGACCAAGAATATCATTTGCAGATACGGTGTGCCTCAGAAAATAATCACAGACAATGGTACTCAGTTTGAAAGCGAGGAATTCCAGGATTTTTGCAAACGATTCAAAATCCAGAAAAGCTTCTCGGCAGTAGCTCATCCGCAGGCAAACGGGCAAGTGGAAGCAGTGAACAAGATCATCAAATCAACCATCAAAAAGCAACTCGAAAGGGCAAAAGGTGGTTGGGTCGATAAACTACCACTTGCACTATGGGCATACAGAACTACTCACAAAACTGCAACTGGGCATACTCCTTTTTCGTTAGCATACGGATCGGAGGCAATGATCCCGGTTGAAACAGAGGTCCCTTCACACAGAAGAATCCATTTCAATCAAGCAGAAAATGAAAAGCTACAACTTGAAGCGCTGGATCTCCTTGATGAAAAAAGAGATGAGGCTAATCTCAGAGTTGCAGCTCATCAGCAAAGGATAGCCAGACATTTCAATTCCAAAGTTCGTCAACGCAGCTTTGAAATTGGAGATCTAGTCCTGAAAAGAATTATGACCGCGACAGGTGTGTTTGGGCCAAATTGGGAAGGACCATATGTAATAGGTCAGAAGCTTCTTGACGGCACATTCAAGCTCACCACTGTTGATGGAGATCAAATTCCAAGGGCATGGAACAGCAACCATTTGCGTCCATACTTTACTTGAAAATTTTGTTGAAACATTGTAAAAAGAATTATGAATGTATGATTCTTGTAATTGAAAGCAATTGTGAAACTGATGCAAGTAAATAATGAAAGAATATAAAGTGGATATAGGCCCAATTTCATGGCCGAACCACTATAAATCTTGTGTTCCTTATTATCATTATATGTTTGCTTTGTTTTCGATATAAAAATACATAAAATGTATTGCTGAAATGTCGATTTAAATTTTTGCAGACAATGGAAATAAAACTTGCGCATAATAAGATCGAGCGGTTCTCACCATCATTCAACAAACAAATTTCAAGTCACAAAGACCCCGAATTCAAATCCTAGATAGGAAATACTTCAATTGAACGGCTAATGATTTCGATAGAAACGAGCCCTTGCTGATAAATTGAGATTGTTTGAACAAACAAACATCCAATTAGGAAGCTAGTGCCCGTTCTCACGAACTTGCCTGGCAATGAAGTACACTTCCTTGGATTAAACAAGCCACTTGTGAGAAAAGGGGAATGAAAACTTGAAAAGAAAAAAAAAAAAAAAAGAGGATCGCTGAAAAGGCATAAGCAAGTGAACAGAGGAACAACCAAAGCTACCATCAGCGGCACAAGTCCTCTTCGGAGGCGCAACTCTTCGGAGGATAAAAGACCTCTAATGGGTCATACGCCACAAAAAAGAAAGTTCTCTACTCAACAAAAAAGATTGGAGGAGTCATGACCCTCCAACCATGAGAGAGTAACTTCCAGGCGATGAAAACCCTCTCTGAGGCACATTTCACCAGGAGTTGAAGTGTTATAACCGCTCTTCGGAATTTCACTTCACCAGAGTTGAAATGCAAACAAAATAAAAGCCCTCTTCGGAGGCCCATTTCACCAGGAGTTGAAGTGTTGTGACCGCTCTTCGGAATTTCACTTCACCAGAGTTGAAATGCAAACAAAATAAAAGCCCTCTTCGGAGGCCCATTTCACCAGGAGTTGAAGTGTTGTGACCGCTCTTCGGAATTTCACTTCACCAGAGTTGAAATGCAAACAAAATAAAAGCCCTCTTCGGAGGCCCATTTCACCAGGAGTTGAAGTGTTGTGACCGCTCTTCGGAATTTCACTTCACCAAAGTTGAAATGCAAAAACAAGATAAAGACCTTCCTGAAAGCCCACGTTTCGCCAAGATTGAAATAAAACTTCCAAGTGTTGAAACGTGAAAAGGCTTTCTTCAAAGGCACAACTCTTTGGGGGTACACGTTTCACCAAGATTGAAATAAAACTTCCAAGTGTTGGAACGTGAGAAATCCCTCCTCAGAGGTACAACCCCCTCCCGGGGACACAATTAAGAAGAAAGACCTCTTCACCGAGATTGAAATAAAACTTCCAAGTGTTGAAACGTGAAAAGGATTTCTAAGGCATAACTCTTTGGAGGTACACGTTTCACCGAGATTGAAATAAAACTTCCAAATGTTGAAACGTGAAAAATTCCTCCTCAGAGGTACAACTTTCTATATATATAAAAAAAAAATCCTCATCAAAAGCGTACTTTAACTTTCAAAGGAAAAGTAATTTGCCTACTATGGAAAATGATCGTAAAAAAAAAAAAAAGAAAAAAGAAAAAAGAAAAGAAGTTAAAGTACCCTTCAGAGGTCCGCTTTACCACATAGAGGAATTCACATGGTAAAATATGCACATAAGCAAAAGAAAAAAGTGATTTCTTCAAACGACAAAGCGTAAAAACTTATACGAAGGGAGTTGTACTCTATAAAAATTTTCTTTAAAGAATAAAATAATTATTCTTTAACAAATAAGAGTACAAGTCCCCTCGAAGTATAAAATATTGCAGCAAGCTTAAGGTATGGGGGCAACATGGTATAGTAGTATAGCTGCATCAGTAAAGTAATACTCAAACAACATACCATAAGCCCGCTGCAATATCATATGAATAAACTTGTGCAAAAATAAATAGTAAATGCATTCTCAAATTCAAACAGAAGTTTGTACAAACGAAGAATCATTTTATTCAACTATAATGCAGATACAGGTTTTCAAAATAAAAGCGGGGGGCCGATACCCGCACAATTCTCGGCCAGTTCATATAAAAGACAAAAAGCTAAAATCTTCACTTCTTCTTCCCCCCTTTGGACCCTTTACCCGGTCGAATGACCAGCTTTCCAGGTCGGCTAGTGGGTATAAGGGAAGTAGGAGAGGTAGGTGTAACCGGTTCAACTTCCGGCTCCTCTTCAGTGGCGGTGATTTTCTTCCCCCTCCTCTTTGATGTCCCACGCTTCTCTCTCCTTTGTGAGGAAGACTCACTCCCCGGAGTGACAAGTTTTGATAGAACAATGTCGTCAGAAGGAGTCCGTTCCGGGGATATGTCACCTCCCTCAGGTCTCTCATCTTTCTGCTCTTGCGAAGCGGTGGGATCATCCAAGCCGTGAAGAGCCTCTATTTGTTCCTCCTGTGATCCAGGTTGCGAGGCAGAAGGAGGCGCCGCCTGAAGAGATGAAGGATGGATAACCGGAGGAGTAGAAGTTTGAGCAGTGCTTGGTACTTTCTCTACAGAAGAAAAAAGGTTAAAGTCAGTAAAGAGAGGAGATGAAGGCTCGTCAAGGTTGAGAAAATAGCCAAGGAGCTCGTGAAACTCATGCGAAATAAACGAGTAACCCGCTTGAGCAGAATTGACAGTAGCGAGATTAACAGTGAAGTTACCTGGAGAAGCTGGTTTCCTGATATCGACTTCATAAGCTTGCGCATCAGCGCTCTCTTCACCCTCGTCTCCGCCTTGTGTGCTTGTAATATCAGCGGTAACTTTGGTGGGAGATGCGAGATGGGAACTGGAACCAATAATGTCGACTTCAGACGAAGAAGGTGGCTGGACTAGAGTAGTTGAAGTGGTTTTCCCCAGCTGGTCCCCTTCCGTCACTTCGGTTCTTAGTTTGGCAAGTTGTTCCTTTCCCCTGGCGAGAGCAGCGCGAGCGTCTTCATCAAAATAATGCCTTTCCAGGGCTGACTCGTCATAACCAGCACCTTCAGCACCAAGCATATCGAGGGCGGCCTCCCACACTTCAGCTAAAGTGATCTCATACTTGGGACCAAGAAAGGCGAGGCTTCCACGCCCCAAGACGCTATGCAAGTAGAAGTCGAATAATGTTGAGCCGAAGCTGTTTTTGGTCGCCTCATGAGATTCTTCGGCTGCGATTTTGCCGGCGACAGCCTCATCGCGCTCCCTTTCAGTTTTGGCAAGCTGAAGCTTAAGCATTTGTATCTCCGCCTCCTGGGAGTTGTTTTTCTTTTGAAGCTCAGCAATATCAGAGACATAGCCGTCACTGATTCTTTTTTGTGCTTCAAGCCTGTCCTCAGCATCCCTCTGACTGGCATGAGCATCTCTAACTTGTCTGAGAAGCACTTCTTCTTTTTGAGAGTATGAAGTAGAGGAAGCAGCAAGCTCATCTTTCAACTTCTCAACCTTTGCTTCGAGCTCCTCGTTGTAGGAAGTAATGCTCCTCATTTCGGTGTCGTGCTGCTCAAGGACCTTTTGCCACTCAGCCTTATCATTTTCCATGGTGAGCATGGCCTCTAAGTTGGCACGGTTAACTCTTTGAAGCTCATCAACAAGCTTCTGCCAGTTTGACATCCTCTCGATATCGAGCTTGACTGCATCAAGATTGCGCAACATAGCAGACTTGTCGATGGGGACCAAGTCTAGGTCGAATCTCACACCCTTTAAGCACCATTGTGGAAAACGACTTTGTAAAGTGGCTGGGCCAGGTCCCACTTGAAATTTAGGCCTGCTTATTATTGTCTGGATGTCCTCCTTCCCAAGAGCAGGAGAGTCAGAAGTAATGTCAAGAGGGGCAGGGGCAGTAGGCTTTTCGGGAATAGTGGAAACATGTCTCTCACCATGTCGGGCTCGTTTGCCTGAATCTTCAGCTACATGACCTTTTCCTCGGTCGTCGTGAGATTTCCTTTTGTGCGAGTCATCACTCCTCTGCAGAGAATCATGGTGCTCATCCCTATCCCTTCTGTCATAACGCTCTTCTGCATCCCTCCTTTCACGAGCCTTTCGAGCAGCCCTCTCTTCGTCAGACTCTCTATAGGAGGGAAAGTAACGCCGATAATCATATTGACCATGCCCCCCGTAGCGTTGGAAATCCTGATAATATGATCCGCCGCGTGTCATTGAAGAATCTGAAATAAGAAAAGATAAGCTTTAGAAATCTTTAAAGTATAAGAAGATAAGTGCATAAATGTGCTGGAAAATCCTAAGTGTTGTGTGATGTGCAAGCTACACGCATTAAGCTACAAACCACTCTTTGGTGCAGAGGTGATGATAGCTTGGGTATGAGGAGTTGATGTTTGTGTTGGTGTTTGTCGAAGAAGAGACGTCGCCTCAATTACAGGAGAGATAGTTTTAGATACGTCATCTCTAAAAAGCTCCTGCGAAGTCACTATTATGTCGCTCAACCCCTCATAAACATCGTCACCATCATGCTTGGTGGGACTTGTTTTCTCAATTCCTACATCAGCTAATCCCCCGAGAGGCCGTGAAGGTTCTTCTTCTTCCTCGATCGGGGCAAGCACCGTCTTACTAGATGACCCCATAATGTCGGTAGGAGTGGAACACTTCACCAATGAAGCTTCAATATTAGACTCTTTTGATGTGAGTTGTTCGACAGTAACCGGGGCGTCAGGAGTTTTCATCGGAGAATCGGGAACTTCTGTTGGAACTTCATGAGCATGCGTAGAACGAGAAGCGTGTAGAAGCCCGTATTGGTGTAAAAATTCATCCTTCAGCAGAAATTTTATGCTCCTTTCTTCCGCAGCCACGGCACTCAACCTCTCAAAAACTTGTTTATGAATCGGATCTCTAGAAGGGAGAGGAAGTGCTGAAAAGAGCAAAGAATGAAGTTAGCAACTGAAAGTTCGGATCTCGAAAAAAAGTTTCAAAAACGAAAAAATGGAAACACTAGTCTTACTTCCTATTCTCCAGATGGCATAAAACCCTGGAGGACAGCGAGCAAAGAAAAACTGGTTCAAAAATCCATGAACACTTTCAGTGAGATCGGAAAGGAGCTTGCGGTTTCTAGCACTTCTCACAATAATGAGTGAAGGATGATCTTTACTCTTTGTAAACGAGCACAGATAACGAATTTCTTCAAAACTCGGTAGGCGATCAAGAGTTCTTCTAAACAAAACACACAACCCCATCAAGATGGCATAACCATTAGGATGAAGTTGAAATGGAGAGATTGTCAACCGGAGAAGAAGAGTTCGAAGGAAGTCATTAAAAGGAGGAATCGCCCCACTTAAGCACATGTGGCGGTTGACTGCAACGAAACCATAGGGAGGATTATCAGCAGTATCATTTGACCCAGGGAATAGGACATCGTTTTCAGCAAAGCCAAATTGAGTGCGCAGCTGAATAAATGTTCTCAAAGATAGAATAGTCGAAGTTCTTTCCGGAGGATTCTCTATCGGAACTGTTGTCGGGAAAGTTTCTTCTTCTTGAGTTACCACTTCTTCTTCTCGATGGGAAGTCATTCTACATAAACAACTGGGTATTCAAACATGAAGGTGCACGTTTCCTAAAGTGTGTGAATTGTTGTGTAGAATCAATCAAGCGGTAAACAAATATAACTGGAATAAAAACTAGCAAACATTTGTTAGTTATGAAATTCAGGGATTATTGTTTTAAGCCTAAATATGCAAGTAAGATGTTGGTGCAGACAAATCAGTTCAGATTGTTGATACTTTGCACTAATGCTTAACCCTAATTGATTGATTCGCAAACATTTCATACAATATAATTAAGTTGTTTGTTTTGTCTTGACTAATCTGACATCTGACGTGGGCAGTCAATGGCAGTATTTTCGCCTTGGTTCTCTTTGTTTGTTATTTTTAGCAGGTTAGCAGCTTATAAGTTAATGCGGCATAATACAAGGAGATTCAGGTCGCAAGCTCTGGTTCAAAAGGCAGGAATTTCTCAAGTGTTAGCTCGGTCACGATTCAAGCTTTAAAGTTTAGATCGGTAAGCTTCTTTCTGGCATTATCTCGGCCACGGTTTAAAGCTTAGATCGGCAGAATGGTAGGTCGGTGGGTCTCACTCAAGCACTAACACGGTCATGATTTATGATTTGAATCGGCCAAAAGATGAGTCACCTAAAATCACTGGGTCGCGTCTAAACCAATACCTCACTCCACTCAACCCATTAGCCCGCTAACCGCTCCTCCACCAGCAAAAACCCCTATTCCATTCATACCATTATCTGCTGCCGGACCGTCCACTAAATCAGTTCGAAGTTATCATAAATTTGTCGCATGGTAATCTCAAACGATTAGCCTAAGACGACGAGCCACTTTCATTATTTCATCGAACTTTTAATCGAGCAACCTGAGTTTCATCAACGGCAAATATGATAGAATTCGTGATGAAGCATCATGCAAGGAGGCCGTTCGAATTCAAGCGATAAAGTTTGAGAACCGAAGGTAATCTACAATCAAGGGAGGAGTAGAATCACTTACGCAATGAATAGTAGGAATTACTGGTGATCAGGTAGGATGGAATCGCCTTAAAGAACTCAGGAGAATTTTAATGGCAGAATCGAAATTGAGTGAATGAATAAGTAACGAAGAAGGTTGAAGGAGGCCGGCTTATATTCTGAAGTGAAATGATACGGGTCATCATACACGAGTTAGCTGATAAGTCGTTCACGACTTACCGACCTAAGAGTGACCGAGTTAAAAGGTATCGAAGCACACGACTTAATCCCAAGGCGTATACTTCGAGGGGCAAATGTTAACCCTGCCTCGGTTACGACTCAGTGGTCCAGTACGTGGAGATGGTGCCGACCTAACTGCCTAATGAAGTTGCCGACCTAACTGCTTAACATGGTGCCGACCTAACTACCTAATGAAGTTGCCGACCTAACTGCTTAACATGGTGCCGACCTAACTACCTAATGAAGTTGCCGACCTAACTGCTTAACAAAGGATCCGACTTAACATGTTGCCGACCTAACTGCTTAACAAGGAATCCGACCTAATAAAGTTGCTGACCTAATTCGATCCAACTTAAGGACTTAACATGCTTACCGACCTAACTGAGTGGAACAAGTTCACGACTTACACTTGTGTCGTGACCGACTCATGGTCTGTGCTAGGACGTGCGCGACCTGGGCAAGTGAAGGGGAGTTAGTTCACGTTTAGCTCGTCAATTCGTTAAATCGGCAACGACCTATTTAAGCATGCACTTCCCATTTAAGTCGGAGGCCATGCATCAGAGAGAGGGGACGACCTACGACCTGGCTTGACCCGGTGACGACTTTGAACTTGTGCAAATTCAGCGAAGAAAGATCAACACGGCTAGACCATAGTGGTGCTCTCATAAGTCGGCCACGACTTAGCTGGGTCAGGGGCGATTCAGAACCGGTTACGACTTAAATTAGGTCCAAGATCTTTGCCTATAAATACCAACCTACCTCCAACATTAAGGGGACTTTTGGTTCATTCTGGAAGCGCCAAAACTCTGCCATTTTCTCGACTCAAGCAACACTTCAAGCACTCCAAACATCGAAGATATTACATCAAATTCAAGAGAGAGAATCCACATCATTTATCATGAGTTTGAAAGATAATTCTCCGTAAAAGTTTGTACTAACAGTCTAGAGTGGATTGTAATTGAAGAAAGTTGTATAAGTTGTACTTGTTCAGCAATAAAGAGATCAAAGTGGACGTAGGCCCGATTTTAGGCCGAACCACTATAAAACTGTTGTCTTTTACTGCTTTTCTGCAATTTCTTTACATGTATCTTGTTCCCGTACCAACGGGTGGTGCTTTCATAACTGTTATCTACTCACTGGGGTGTTAGCGTTCAAATTTTAGCGTTAACAATCTCTAATTGGTTTCTAGTAAACTGACGGGATCAATCCATCAGTGAATGGTATGCTATTATGTTTTAATTATCTACTATGTCAATCAACTCTCTCCAATACTGATAAACTTCCTTTATCATGTGGAACGACTCGGAGTATGTCACGGGATAGGTTCTGTTACAAACTATATAGTGACACTATTATCATATATCAATGTTGCGAGATTCTCAACATTTGGAATCACCTTCTTCTCAGTTATACATTTTTGCATTTATATTTATATACATCGTTTTTACTATGATGATATTCAAGATGATGCACTTAGCTTTTTCATTGAATCAACCATACTATTTCATTGGGATCATTTCCAATTTGAAGATTCTTAACTTGAATTTATTACTGACATACTATACTCTATATCACCTATGAAGTTTGAGTATGATCACTCCTTCATAAGGAGTTCATTGTTTTTGTAAACAATTATTTAGTCTTTCATAAATACAAGAGAACTCCTCAGAAAACCATTTAGTGATATCAATTTGGATTTGGTATTTTCTTCATATATCAAATACATAAACAAATCACAATATCATAGACAACATAACATGTATGATAATTCCTATTGCCAAAGCATAAAGAACTCATCTCACATGTTATGTATCAAATAATTTAGTAAGGTGTCTTTGCAAATCAATTTGAGACATTTCCAATATCTTTTACACTCACAATAAAAGACATCAATTACATACCCAACGTCGAGTATTAAAACAACTAATGCTGATTTTAATACAAGTACATTTTTAAAGTCAACAATGTGTTATTAACTTATAGCTTAGAAATATCAATGTGTCTTTTAATGTTCTTTCTTATGAGTACACGCTTCTTCTACATGTTGATTAACAATCAAACTATTTGATATTTCTATCAAAACACTTATTCAATTATGCTGCTTGTCGAATAATACATTCGTATCTGTTCTTGGATTAATATCGCTCCCATTGAATTTGAGACACTTTGTTTGTTATGTGCAAACAATCTATTCTAAATCATTATTTATATTTTTTTCCATTTCAGCACATATGTACCAAATCACAAAGTCCTAAAAAGTGATAATTTTCTAAGTAAATTCAAGATAACTTGATCTTATTGAGTGCTAATTTCAACATTTGAAATTTATGAGATTATTCTCATCAACATAGCTCATCTAATTGCAATTGCATTAGTCTTGCTTATAAAGACACAACCATGGCCAATAGATCACATTCCTTCGGTTACGAATATCAAAATAATATTTTGATAACGTACTTGGAGTTTATTTTTGGGTCTTTGCATTATACCGTGTTATACATTCAACACACTTTAATGGTTTAACTAAACAACCGAGGATTGTTTATTTTCGACAATGATGAGAAACTCATAGTTTGTCTTCAATGTGCAAGAATACTTATTAGACACTCTAATGCGATGCGTTCATTTAAGTTAGCAAATTTCATTTCATCTCATGTAATTAGTTTTATCTTTGATCGTATACAATTCCATTTTATTACCAATAATTTATCAAAGAAATTCATTCACAATGAAGTTAGTACCTCTTGAACAATAATTTTTTTCCAGTGCAATAGGAAAGATATTCGTAAACATTTTATGAATTGGCTTTTATGTAAAACCGATTTAGTATTACTTTACAAAACATATGTTCAAAAACATAAATATGTCATCCAATTACAGTTTTTTCCAAAATCCTTTTCTATAGTTAACATAAGATCCCTTATAAATAATTATTACATGTAGACTTTTGATTTGCACAACCTGACAACTCATTTTCCTAGGATATGTTGGGTATCTTACAAACCCTTATCCTGTATGATTATTTAAACTATTATCTAGATAAAATAACATTAACCTTGTGCACTACTTTTAAATACATGGCCTTATACATAGAAGTTTACTCAAATTTACTTATAATTAATCGTACTTTGTCCAACCAAGTTCGATTACTCCTTATCGATACATATGGACCACAAGGAGGAGTGACTTTTGAGATTAAGTCTCTTTTCATTTTAGGTACGTTCAAAACACGTCCAATATATACTCACCTCTTCGATCAAATCGAATCATTTTATTTTATCCTACGTTATTTTTATTTACTTTCCTTCTATACTCTATGATCTTATCATACTATTACACTTGCCCATGTGATAAATCATCAATGAATATAAAAAAGTATTTGGAACCATTTTTGGTCTTAATAGACTTGTGATTGCATACATCAATATGTATTAATTCGAAGAATTCATCAATTTTATTAATACTCCCACAAATAGGTGCATAGCCCTTAATTGATTGAGATATAATAAACTATTATCATATGATTCATAATAATATAACAATATTATCTCTGAAATAATAGCTTAGTCTATAATTCCAAGGTAATTGTAAATAATATTAGCTACTTCTGTATTTTCCAATGCATCACCTGTATTATGAAAAAATATACCACATTAGAGTTTTATTTCATAATAAATGTTCACAATATTCATATTGAATTATAGCTATGTTTATTTTACAGTCGATAGTGAAAGACAATCATTATTTCACAAAAAATATGTGGTAAGTTTTAGGAAAACAACACTTTGATGCAATTAATAAGTGCTATATGGCATGCTCCCACTCTTTCCGCCATTACTATAATAGCGTACTAAATTTAGAGGTCCATTATTCACTTAATATAGATTATTTATTTCATATACAACATCTAGTTTACAGTGGAGAGTTCTTTGATCAAATATCTTGAAACCAAAGAAATAAATCTCATAGAAAACAAATTTGTATACCAAAGTACATTTCGGAACAGAAATCATATTTCTTATTCCAAGGTTAAGTATCAATCATTATTATTACAATTCTTATTTCCATTGTTTCTTTATGAAGTAGAAGTGATTATTCACTCTATTCGTCCCAACTATGCTTTAAATTACATCTACTCTTATACATTAGTTTTTCCTTTCAAATGGTCAACCATTCAAAAGAAAATCCTTACTACAATCTCATAATGAACTTTTTACAAAATGCATTTGATTATCCTTAACATTTATGGACATCAAATATCATTGAACTTTGCATAAACTGATCTAACTGACATTTCAATTTTGGTCTTGTGTTACATTTAACACAATATGATCCTTTTGTAATAAATCAAATTGAATACTTAATCTCAAAATACCGTTTATTGGCTCATTCGGATAAACTAACTTTATCAAAGTATTGTACACTACAAACTATGACCACTCGCCGTATAACATTTATATGTGATAGTATATGGATTAAATATCCACAGTCTTGCATTGCATTTAGAGTTCAAAACTCATAAAATGTAATAAAAAGTCTCAACCAAATAAACACGTAAGTGACCAAATTATGATCGTATTAATTAGTTGTAAATTAGGCACTTGCATGGGTATAGAAACGTTAACATGCAATAAGCATACATTAGTAAGTATGTTTTATATTTCCATTTATCAATTTTCAATTCAATTCATTTGTATATCTTAATTGATAAACATTTTATCAATCATTTTAAGTGCACAAATTTATCAATATAGATTATTATTACATTATATATCATATGTTCTTACAATATTAGAAAGGTTAAATTTTCTCATTTCATTTTTCTAATAAGGCTGTCACTAGTCTTTTATGTTTCACCAAATCTTAAGTGAAACATAGAAGTCTTTCGGCTTCACTAGTGGGTGTTAGGACTCGTCTATCTTGGAATTCTAAACGTGAGTTTGCTCAACAAGTCATACCTCCACGGACGATGGATAACTCCTTATCAGTTGTATCACATATAACTCCTAACCCTTGGTTCCTTGACCTAATCTCATTTCGACCTTGAGTTTGCTCAAGAAACTGAAAGAGATTATCCACTCATACCTACCATATCGTGACAGCCTAAGTATAATATATGTACCTTGAATTTATGCAACAAATACATATAGTTATCTTACCTCGTCTATTCAATATATTAATAATACTACACATAACATCCTTATCTTGAGATGTTCAATAACTATGGAGTATGTAAGTAATTTATTAAAAAATATATATGGTAAAGGACAGCATTATATTGAAGATTTATAATCTTTAATATATATATATATATATATATATATATATATATATATATAATATTGAGTGATACTGACTTATAGAATAATATAATCCTTATAAATTACTCTTGTGATTCAAGAGTCGAACACATCGAAAATCATGGCATATGTACATTTACGTATGTATATATTCCTTAAGTCTAATTAGGGTTTCTTTGATGTTCCACCTTTAGTTTATACATTCATATTACATAATTTATATTTTTAAATAACTTTCATATTTCATATTACTTATATAATAATCAAATCTTATTTATATTCATTAAATATTATTTAACTAATTTTAATTAATTAACATTTTAATTAATTTTATGTCATTTTAATATAAAATTTATATTAAATATTTATTATATACTATAACCTTTATAGTATTACACATATATCATATATATGTGCATTATTTAATTAATTAATTTTAATTTATTTATTTAATTAATCAACCCTTAATTTATTTAATTAACTTTTAATTAATTTTTTTTGGCAAGGCCAGCGAACTTTATAGTCGGTCGTGCCACTTAATATAAATGAAGAAAAAGTGTTACGCCCATGTACAGAAACAACTATATATGGTTTTATAGTGGCCATCCCACTTAGAGTACACGACAGGTAAGAAGAAAAAGTGCTTCTGCAACTATAATAGTGACCTAAGAAAACATCGGTTCCTCCTCCCAAGAGGAAGAAGAATCACTACCAGAAGGGCCTAAGACATGCGAAAAATCTACGAACTGAGACACAATATCCAAAACAAAATCCGGATGATCCCTATAGTATATATATATATCTCATATCCCAACTATCATCAAGGAACAAAGATCTATTTCGCTTACCTCGTGCTCCATCCACCGTGAGAATAAGATCATCACCATATATAGATTAATGTAAATGCCTAGATTCACCATCATCATCACTAACAAAAGTATGGAAGTCATGTCTAGCTGGTCATATCTCATGTCGGACCGTACACGTATCCATGCTATCTCAGCAGAATGCCGCACAATACCAGAATCCAGGGAAAGCAGTGAAAAACCAGGAGCAGAAATATGAGGAGAGGTAGCAGAATCCATAACAGCGGTAGAGAAGGTAGGTATAATAGGAGGCACTAAAGGTTCAACTAAAGGGATGGAATGCGCCATAGGAGGAGGAACATCACACTCTTTCGGGATCCATTTCATGTTTGGAGGCCTAGGAAGAGGGGTTCGAACCGAGAAAGGGGCAATGGATGACTTACGTGAGCATGCTGATGATATGTGACTAAAAGACTGATAGGACGTACATATGTCTGGCTTCCAACCATCACGAACTACAATCTCCATTACCTGATCTTCCATCACTCTTACTTTGATTGTTTCTAGTAAAGGCTTATCTGGTGAAATTTCAATTAAAGCTTTAGCTAGATAAGTTTTTCCCTAGCTATAGTGTTGGCATCATAACATTTAACTTCACCGTCCGCCTAGCTAACCAGTTAAGACCTAACATAGGTTGCAAATGGAGGGTACATGAGAGAATTAAGTCCAAATATGAATAAATAGTACCTGCTCTCTAGCATGGTCAACGGACGGACCCTAAGGGATGACTATAAATGGCTTGCCTATGATAAATATAGGATCTTTGCTAAGAATTCGAAGACGCTCCTCAGGCCTAGAGAACTTGAAGAAGAACATAGAGTTGTCCATGTGGACTAGGGGACTACCCTTAGGTTGCCAAGCGTTGAAGCAATGTTCGTTAACCACTAAATATGGAGGGTTATAGTCCAAAAAGAATCCAATAAGATAGTCCGACCAATAATCAATACCAGCTTGAATTACCTCCGGAGGGGGTATCATAACCCCATCATTGTTAACCATTTCAAAGGAACGGGGCACAAAATCACTCGCATTATTTGGCAATGAAGAGAATAAGGAGGACCATTTTATTCCAGTGCTCGACACATTAGGTTGAAGTGCAATTGAAGGTGGGTTACTTTCCTTAGAAGAGATAGCAGCTGCAAGATTATTAGCAGTATCAACATGCCGCTGTTGAAGAGCTGGAGAAGTTTTTGAACCGCTTCGGGCTAACACAGGTTCATTGAAACCATCTTCATTTATATCCATCATTAAATTATCAATTAATTTGCTAGCGACAACATATTTTTGTTTCAATCCAACAGTTAAACGTGCAATTTCATGGTGACTTATCCCCAAAACAAACAACATCGGCCTCAACATTTCCTTTTTCAACATAATTCAAATTCAATTCAGCATCGTTTTTTCCACCATATTCATTACCAAGGACATCACCGCTACCAGTGACGCTGCCTATCCAAGCAGAGTCAGAGCACTATAAGATAGGAGATAAGGCAGAGGTAGATGTAGGAATCAATATACCTAAAATTGGACCTCTTTTCGGTGATAGCTTTTGCCAATCAGTAGCGATTGTATTCATAGTAATCGGCTGTTCGACCGTGACTTTATGACCAACCGAGCAGAATCCAGAGCTCCAGATCCAGATGCAGCAGCATAATCGTGAGGAACTTCAAGGGCTGAGGAAGCATACATACATCTAGATCTGGTAAGTGAGCGGTTTGCAATCGAGGAAATATATCTCGGTTTGCCCTTCCGATTCTTTACCTTAGACGAGGAGGAGCGAAGAGATTGTAGAGATGAGGCGATGCAAAGAGGGCGATTGACGATGGGAGAGGGATTTGAGAGACGATAGAATTGTAATGACTCAAAGGCAGAAGGCAAGCAGGAATCACCATTTTGAAGCAGAAGCGGTCGGGATTTTCAAGATTTTTTGATAATTGAGTGAGTTATTATTCTTTTAATTAATTTATTAATTAACTAACCTTTAATTTATTTGATTAATATATAATTTCAAGTTTTAATTCATATGCATGTTTATTTTTGTTATTTTAAACATTATAAAATAGCATAGCATATATCATAATATATAATACACACATACACACACACACATTATAAGTTAACTTACTTAATTAATTTATTCTATTAATCTAGTTAATAAATTTTAAATTTTCGAAATTAATATACATTTTGAAACATTTTGAAAATTTAATCATATTATAGCTTTTATAATATATTTGTAACTTATTTTAAATTTAAAATCTTATATTTTTTAATTTTCAAATAATTTTGAAAATTAGCACAATGCTTCTTTTATTAGGGGCAACCTTTTATTATCACATATCTATTCGGCCAGGCCGATAACCAAAGAGGGCATAATACTAAATTACCCATACTAAATCCTAGACACTACCTTTCTGGACACTCTACTAACTAGGCTGTGAGTTAAATTAGTTAATCCTGACATGACAATTAGACCGCATAGGCTATTGGGCTTCGATATCATTTTTTAAACTGGGCCAGCCTACAGCGGATGTTATAGGTTTTAAATTTTTTTATCCAGTTGGCCTATAAGAACATTTGTAAATTTAATTTAAATAAAATAATATATTTAATTTAAATTTATAAATTGTTGTTTGAAATTTATTTGATCTTATTTTACTTATTACATAAGTATACATATGTATTATGTATATACTTATATGTGTGTGCATGTGTAACATGATATTCCATGCAAGGTATAACAAGTCTGTATATTGATGTTGGGATTTAGATCGCAACGGACATATTAGCTCATTCTATATGTATTATATGTTGCCCAAATATGTGCATATACTTATAGTTGTAAATATATAAGTATTTATATGTATGTGTATATATATATGTTTGTATGCATATAAATATATTTATTATATAAAAAATTGTATATGTATGCATGTATGTATTATATTATAAATAACAATTGAACATATATATGTATATATGAAATCATATGGAATAAATTATTTTACTTATATACACACATATACACATTCAAATTAAAATAAAATAATTATATAAATATGTATATGTAAACAATAATAAATGTAAATTTTTAATATAATAATATAAAAAATTATGTAAAAAATATTATTTATTTTCTATTCAAATTGTTTACAGATCTGATTTTTTTTATAGTGTGTGTGTGTGTGTATTAGGGGTCTTTAGGCTTAAAACGAAAAAATTCAAGAAAAAATTAGTTTTAGGGACAAGAAATTTACTTTTTAGGCTGAAGGACACTTTCTAGTGTAAATCATAGAATGATAATTGTAACTATCATTTTTTGTTTACACTAAAAAGTGCCCTTTACGCTAAAAGGTAAACTTGTTGTCTCTGAGACTAAATATTTTTGCAACTTCTTCCCTATGCCCATTTTCCTGTATATTATGTATTAATTGGTCAATTTGTCATTTATTAAAGAATATAAACTAATTATACAATAGAATTTAAAATTTAAAATTTTTCGAAAATCTAGAATGTTATTTTAAGGATTGCGAATTTTTTTTGGGTTTTTGAATAAAAAATTATATTTTTAATTAATTATTATTAAATAGTCGGTTTTAATTTAATTTGTAAAAATACAAATAAAAAAATGCAAAAAATCTAATTTTTTTGCCAAGAGCATCTTATGTGATAAAATACTTTAAAAATCTATAAAATTGAATTTACAAAACGTTATTTGTTTTATATGAGTTTATTAAATATTATAGTAATTAAATAATATATAATAATAACAAAAAAATTATTTTAGCTGTTAAAATTCATAATAGATATAAACATATATTAGAAAATTATTAGATCTATTTTATATAACACATACACACTTTGATATAAATTGTGTAGGTGTATTGATTTATATATTAATATATATTTATATTAACTAAGATGATATTAAATTAAAATGCCTCTATTTAGCATTGATCAATAGATTATTAATGAAATATGAGTATGTATGAGTGCAATAAATTTATGCACATAGCCAATCATTATTGTGACGACAACATTACCTATAAAAATCCCACTTAACTAACTAAACAATAATAATACACACACGTACATACATACATATTTACATAAGGATGCATGAGCAATAATTTTTTTTACTGTAATTATAAAAATAAATGGTTACTACAACAGCGCCTTCAAGTTGACGTTCAAAGGATGGATCCTCTTCCTTTGAAACTACTTGATTCGTCGAATTGCTAGTCTTGAATCATAGACCTTTTTACTATCAAACATCCTTGGATTTATAATTAATTTGATCTAATAATTTTTAGGGTTTTTAGAGGGGAAGATCGGCTATAAAGATGATCATGGAGGTAGCCAAAAAGTCTAGTACAAGTTAGGTTTTGGGATGACTATATATTGGTTGATAAGAGAGAAACTAGAATAGTATATCATACTCTTTATCACTTGATCTCAACCATCCATTTTGAAAAACCTCCTTTACTTGTCTTAGCCGCCCCTATGCCCTATTATTGTAGCCGAAATAAGCCTGTAATAACATAGGCTAATAGCCCATTTAGCCCAAATTAAATATGTTTAATTAAATCCAATTTAACTTGTTATCGATATCTCATATCGATCGATATATTTATAATTACTATAAATGTATATATAATAATATTTATTTCTCAAATTATATTCAAATCTTATAATTAATATTTCATAAATATTAATTAATTTAATTAAATTATAATAATTATAAACTAATTAAATCGTTTGGTCTAAAGAGAATTCATCATTTCGGTTGTGTAACGTTTGGGTGTAAATTCGATCAGCGATTAACATTTATTGGATTTTTTATTAAATATACGTTTAATTAAATTGATTAATTAATATAATACATTATATTAAGTATATTACAGAAAGAAAATACATTTTTGTAATCAAGATTGGTTAATAAGTTAGATGTATCACTACAACAAAAAGGGGCGTTCATAGCGTTTAAAAAACGCATTTATATCCTACCATAGCGTTTCAGAGAACGCCGTGGAACGACATGCTGCGTTGGACCTTCAGCTTTAAATAGCAGAAACAAAACGCTATGATAAATAAATTTTCTACAGCGTTTACCGTATGCTATTAAACAAAACGCTATAGCAGATATTATCCAGTGGTTACTTCTATAGCGTTTGTTCTGCATATTTCTATATCGTTTTCTTTGCATGTTTTATAACATTTGTTATGATATTTCTATAGCGTTGGTTAGCATATTTGTATAGCATTAGTTATGATATTTCTATATATTCCATGGCCAGTTTCTATAGCGGTTTTTAAACAATAGCGTTTATGAAACTCTATTAAATGTAATATTAGTTTATTGATTATATTTATCATTGTTTAAGCTTTTTCATATATAGAATACCCATTCATCCATTTCTTGTCTGCATATAACATATTTTCACAAACATATATGTAAATTACAGCATAATATTTCATACATACCATTCAAACAAATTTTCACATATCCAAACTTAGTATTTCTTACATATCATTCAAACAACTTTTCACATATCCAAATTTAGTACTACATGCATATCGTTTTATCAACTTTTCCATGTCCATACATAATATTCATACACACTTGATTTAACAAGTTACTTACCAACCAATCAAACAGTTGATTTACTCTTGCTTTGTTTTTGATATTTTGTCCCCAACATCAGCAATATTGGTCCTGTTAATGTCAAATAAACAGTCAAGGTGTTAGCAATTGTTAATATCAAATTAATCAACAAATTATGCTCTAATTATTTTTACAGAAGTTGTCTTATCTCCCTTTTCATTTCCTTCCACTTTAGCTCTCTATATATACCCTCTACAACTCCAAACTCTCAGCAGCATTCTGTTCCCAACCACTTCTTATTCCCCGCCTTTTTTACACATTTTTCTTATTTCTTTAGAGAAAATCCTATCATTATCCCAATGAAAGGTTTTCTTAAACTCTTTACAAGCAATAAAACCAACCACCATCATAGTTCTTCACCCAAATCACATAAAACATTTTCCAACTGCACCAACGAAGGATCGTGGAAAAAAATGAAAAGAGAATATGTAGTTAGTGTGCTGTCAGAACCCCAAAGTTTACTGTAAGCGTGTTTGTAGAATTAGAAAACGATATCATGTATTAAGTTATCGAAACAATAAAGATTTATCATAAATATAAAGAAGATAACCGTAGAAATACATTACAGTGTCATTTTGTGGGCAGGTCAAGTACCTTGACGACTTCAAGATTCCACTAACACCTTTGAGTATCATATTTACCCTTTTTTAGATTTTTAAAGCCCAACAAGACCAAACATTTCCTAAATCCAGAATAAACAAATTAGTATTATATTATGTCATGTGATAGCATGACCATAACTATCGTTGAACCCAGGCAGTGGTTAATGATTATATATTTTTTTGTACTTTAATATAACTGCGCAATAAGACATGAAAGATTAGTCTCTCTTTTGTGTATTCTGTAAGTAGGGCAGGCCTGCCATCAAATCGGGTCAAACGTGAGTTAGTGAAGTGGGCCTTGATTTATATGAGCAGATTAGAAAAATATGTACTTTGATATTATTGAGGCATCATTCCAAAAATTTAATATCATAGAGTAAAGGTACATATTATTTATGCAATATACTTTTCCTAAGCATATTATACGCTGTTTGTGTATTGCCTGTGCACACGCATATTTGGGCCAATATATGCTTGTGAATAATGCAGGTAAGATTAAGGTTTGAATAGAGCTGCAGCACAAAATAGCTCAACTTTTAAAGCATTTGGGCCCGAAGTGCTTTAAAACACTTCCTGTATTCAGAACAAACAATTTAGTACTATGTTAGAGTAATATTTAAAAGGTTATATACACAACTGCTACTCAAACTCCACATTACATACATAACGTAAGAAAATTTCCCTTTGTCCTATAATTTTAGAAAAGCGCATCTTTAACTCAATTTTTTTCATGCTTGGATAAATTGTATCTTTTCAAATAGGGACAAAACGAATTAGTTCATACATAGGCTAAAAGTATTAAATCCCCTAATATTTTGTGCTGCATTACTATTTAAATTGTACGGGAGAGAAAAGAGGAAAGAAATAAGCATTAAACAAATATAAGTTTGTTTCATTAAAGGAAAATAGTTCATAATATTATTAAGTACTTATGCACTTGCTATACCAGGAAATACTAAAGAGGAAACAATGGAATTTGCTGTACCAGGAAGCAAGAGATCAACTTCATCTCCAGTTACTGATGCCCTAAGACGACTTCCTCGAATACGAGGACCAACCACAAAACCATTTTTGTTGCTTCCCCGAGGAACGAAAACAACGCCCCCTGGATAACTAAATATCTCATCTTCTTAAGCTAAAGCAATCAATTCATACGATTTTATTTACTGTTTATTGCCTGGTGTTGAATTAGAGCATGCCTATATTGTTGCATCATTCATGCATTCTATCTTTATAAACAGTCTCTCGGAATACACTTCAAAAGAATACATTATCTTTCAAAATTTCAAAGCCAATATATCTTTAAGGGGTCAGCTTTCAGAGCAAAATCTGATTTAAATATGTTATAATGAAGTGTTACTAATATAACATGATAAAATACCATATAGCCAAATTTATGGAGCCAGATGATCCTTATAGGTAACATGTGGCCTCTTCACTGTCACAAATCCTTGAATAATGAAGTGTGGACTGGAAACTGTCTATGCAACTTAAAAGGCATTATCAAAGATTCACACTATCTATTTGAAGTATATCATTACCTTCTGAAAGCATCATGCATCCATCTACCGTAAAACTTTGGCTAAAAGATACACCAGTACGCAAATGTTGGGGCGCTCGATATAATGTACACCTAACAAAAGGCTGTGATCCATTATACGCTGCGTTTCCAGAAATTTACTGTCTATATCAATCTACCTGCATAAGATAAACAGTAATACATCTGAATTTTTGGAACAATGAATCAGAACGTAATTTTGACAATGTATGTGGAAGGCACAGAAGAACCAAGAATAAAAAGTCGTGTAAAGTATTCCAATTTAATCTCAATCAAATACAAAATTAGCACCATTGCAAACATGTTTTCTAATTTGCTAATTCATGAAATTCATTCAATCAGACATCTATAGCTTGAATTAAGAATTAGACATGTATTCAAGCATATAACATAAAATATGTAAGTTTCAAACATAATTTCATTGATAAACGTGCTTATCTTCAGCAGTATAGATAAGGAAAAACTTTGTAAAATTCTAAAAATATCATCTTACTTGAATAGTGCATTCCTCCAAAAAGGCTCTAAATAGAAACGATAGCGTACTCAGCTGTCCATCAAATTAAATTAAATTATTAAGCACTTATGCACTTGTTGTGGGCATGATTGCAAAAATAAAGAAAACTTACTATATGAAGAAGTATTAGTAATATTACAATGATAGAGATCTATAGGAGTAACTGAGGAAATTATACACAATGGTTACTTCATTTCAATTTGAACGCGACCAACTAAGGAAATTACATAATATATTACTTGTTTCATTTTATATGTTTATTGTAATTTTGTTATGTGAGAGAACTGAGGAATTACACATTATATATATAGTTACTTGTTTCATGTTGTTGTACTTCATTGTTTTTTCATGCAAAGAACATTGTTATATATATACTATCATATTAAAAAAAAGGCATGAGAGATTTATTGAGATTTTGAATTATAGGTCTATGCATATTTTTCATGAATATATGAGTTTAAGAATACATCATACATAACTACATTATAAAATATACGAAAATTTAAAATGCTCATCACCAAAGAATTTGGTCAGTTTAAAATATAACACAATCATCATAAACATGCATATCATAACGATCTCACAAGTAAAGCACAAATAAAAGGCAACAAAATGAAATTGTGGAAGAAGCTTGTAGCTACACAACCGTTAATATTAAAAGCAGTCATAGTGTTCAATAATAATCCAAAATGCTTCTCATCAACAATTTCACAACCTGAACTTACCAATAAGAAAACGTTTGATGCAGCGCGAGATAATAAACGAATCTGCTCCACCATAGGTCGAAGAAGAAGATCGCTCTTCCTCTTTAGGTCGCGAGCGACCTACCGTATGTCGCAGAACCAAGGCCGACCTTCCCTAGGTCGCGAATCAGATTATGTCGCGAGTTGCTCCTCCAGCCTCTCTAGGTCGCGAGCGACCTACCGTATGTCGCAGAACCAAGGCCGACCTTCCCTACGTCGCGAACCAGATTATGTCGCAAGTTGCTCCTCTAGCCTAGGCCGCTCCGCCTAGTTCGCGAGCAAGACGAAGTCACCTAGGTCGCCTCCTCTTTAAATTGATCAAATGTAATTAGGTCGTGCGCTCCGCCTAAGTCGCGACCAACGTCCAGTAATTCGTTGTCCTTAGGTCGCAACAAAGCTTTGCTGAATCCAGTTAAGTCGCTGCCGAAGCCTGAAGGTCGCGAACGAGTAACTTGTTAAGTCGTTGTGATTAATTTCTTAAGTCGCAATGTTTGTCATTTGTATTCTTATGTCGTTTGTTGTAACTTGTTAAGTCGTGTGTGTTGTAAGTCCTATTAATAGGGGTGAGATATCATTTGTAAAGGTGGATTTTGAATAAAACTTTATTTGAGTGTTTTGTGCCACTTTAAAATTGAAAGTTGAGCGTTGCCTCCTTTCTCCATTTTCGGTTATTCGAATGCGCTCGAATCAACGGATTTGAAGCCGATTCATGGAATCTCGTGCGCAAGAATCGTAGATCTTTTAACACGGTATCGTGCGCGATCAACGTGTTGGAGATAGCTAGAATTCGGTATCTCTCGAGATCAACGAATTTGGGCGTTCGGTATTTTCAATCCATCGAGTTATCTTGTTTCAACTAATCGTTTCATCGGTTAGTTTGACGAGAAATCTTCATTTCGTTGTCATTCGTTAATATCCGCTGCGTCAATTTGGTATCAGAGCTAGACTTAGCCAATCATAGCTAAGCCGAACCTGTTGGAGCCGAGTTAAAGTGTTGGAGTTAAAGTCGAGCCAAATCAAAGCAAGTCGAACTAAGTAGAGAAGGAACCAAGCTTGTTAGAGAGATCATGCCTCCCAGACGTGCTAACCGATTTCAAAATATTGGAGATGTGTATAGAAGAGAAGAAGCTGAGCAAATGGAACAATGTATCAATGAAAAATTCGATGAAGGTATTGGGAAGTTGGAGAAATTGATGATTGACATGAATCAAAGTCAAAGGAGAAGGTCGCCAGTCTCGAACCATGTAGGAAACAGAGTTTCTCCATCGGTTACGGAAGCAAGGAGGGTGTCGCCACAATCTTATCGAGAAAGAAGAGAATCATCGGTTTCATTGAGGCGAGAACACCATGAGTATAGAAATGATGAAAAAGATAAGGTAGAAGGGATATGCGTGATCGTAGAGAAGTTGATGGTCGAGATCGATATCGAAGTACATTTGATTATGATGAAGAGAGTGACAGAGGAAGTATTCATTATCGAGATTGAGACCAAGTACGACGTCAATATCGGGATATTGAAGATGATCGTAAATGGAAGTCGGGTATGAAGATGGAAATTCCAGAATTCAAGGGTGGAATACAAGCTGAAGAGTTTCTTGATTGGTTGTCAACTATTGAAGAAAATTTGGAATTTAAGGATGTGCCGGAGAACCGCCGAGTCAAATTAGTTGCTACAAAACTAAGAGGAAGAGCTATGGCTTGGTGGCAGCAAACTAAACTAACACGGGAGAGAATGGGAAATCTAAAGTTGTCACTTGGGAGAAGATGAGAAAGATGATGAAAGCAACTTTCTTGCCGCACAATTATCAATCTCTTACGTATCAACGATTGCAGAACTTGAGACAAGGGACGAGGACAGTGAATGACTATGCAGATGAATTCTCTTCATTGATTGCAAGGAATGGTATTATGGAAACTGAGGAACAGCTGACAGCTAGATATGTTGGAGGATTGCGAACACAGATTTAGGATATGGTGAATATGTTTGATTCAAGATCCGTGGCTGAAGCACACCAGAAGGCTCTAGCTTGGGAGAAGCAAGGTAGAAGAGGAGGTGGTGTGTTTACGAATTCCAACAACCAGAATAAGGGTGCTAGTAGCAGTGCTAATGTTTCCAAGGCAGTCAATAAACCGGTTGTTAATGAAGTCGCTAAAGCTAAGGCCAACAATAATTTCAAGTGTTATAAGTGTCAGGAGTTTGGTCACAAGAGCAATGAATGTCCAAAGCCTAAGAAGCGAGTGATGGTGGCTGAGGTTGAGGATGAGGATGCCGATGCAGAATGTTCCAATTCACCGCAAGTTGAGGAGGAAGAAGAAGTGTCGGGAGATGAAGGATATTCTTTAATGATGAGGAGATCTTGTTTAACTCCAAAGCAAGAGGATGATTCTAGTTGGTTGAGGAGTAATATTTTCCAGTCAACGTGCACTATCTTGGGAAGGATTTGCAAGTTTGTCATCGATGCAGGAAGCTGTGATAACAACATTTCTACAGAGGCTGTGAAGAAGTTGGCGTTAAAGACAGAAAAGCATCCTAAACCCTACAAGTTAGCTTGTTTGAGAAAAGGTGGGGAAGTGAAGGTTAGTAGAAGAGCTTGTGTAAATTTTTCGATTGGGAAGAAATATAAAGATGAAATTTGGTGTGATGTTGTGGATATGGATGTATGTCATCTGTTGTTGGGGAGACCTTGGCAATATGATAGAGCTGTGCAACATGATGGTCGTACTAACAGCTATAGTTTTATGTTTGAGGGTACACGAACTACTTTGGTTCCTAAAAGGCAACAACAGAAAGAAAGCAAGTTGGAGGAGATTGAAGAACTAAAAACTTTGCTATCTTTGAAGGAGTTTGTTAACGAAGTCGAAGATGAACCCGAAGTATTTCTGTTGATTGGACGTGAGAGTAATAAAATGGTTGAAATTCCTGAAGAAGTAAAGTCAGTGCTGGAAGAATTTGAAGATGTATTTCCTGAAGAGCTGCCAATGGAGCTACCACCGTTAAGGGACATACAACACCAAATAGATCTTCTGCCAGGAGCCGTGTTACCTCATAGACCACATTACAGGATGAGTCCAAAGGAACACGAGGAGTTGAGAAGACAGGTTGAGGAGTTGCTTGAACAAGGGCGTGTTCAGGAGAGTCTCAGTCCTTGTGCTGTACCAGCCTTGTTAGTGCCGAAGAAGGATGGTTCGTGGAGGATGTGTACAGATAGCATGGCGCTCAACAAAATAACTGTCAGATAAAGGTTTCCGATGCCAAGGCTTGATGATCTGTTGGATCAAATCAGTGGAGCTGTAATCTTTTCGAAGATTGATCTTAAGAGTGGTTATCATCATATTCAAATTAGACCAGTGGACGAATGGAAGACAGCATTCAAGATGAGGGAAGGATTATATGAATGGCTGATTATGCCATTTGGTCTATCGAATGCACCAAGTACATTTATGAGGGTAATGAACCAAATTTTTAGGCCGTACATTGGGAAGTTTGTGATAGTTTACTTTGACGATATTTTGATTTATAGTGCGAGCACAGAGGAGCATATTCAGCATTTGCGAAAAGGTGCTATTTATTCTTCGTGAAGAACAATTCTATGCAGCAACAAAGAAATGTGTGTTTATGACTCGAAGTATTTTATTTCTGGGATATTTGTATATGAAGGAGGTATACAGGTGGATCAGAATAAAGTTGAAGCAATCAGAAATTGGCCACAACCCAGGACGATAACAGAAGTTACAAGTTTTCATGGTTTAGCATCATTCTACCGAAGGTTTATTCCACATTTCAGTAGCGTGATGACACCTGTTACTGATTGTATGAAGGAGAAGCAATTTTCATGGTCAGAGGAAGCGGGATTTGCTTTTGAGCGAATCAAGGAACTTTTGACGTCAGTACCAATTCTAGTATTACCAGACTTTCAGTTGTCGTTTGAGCTACATACAGACGCATCTAAAGTTGGAATTGGAGGGGTGTTAAGTCAAAGAGGTCGTCCAATTGCATATTTCAGTGAGAAACTTTCTGGAGAAAAGATGAGATACAATACTTATGATGTAGAGTTTTATGCTATCGTGCAAGCTGTGAAGCATTGGAGACACTATTTGTTCCATAAAGAATTTGTTCTGTATACTGATCATGAAGCATTGAAACATTTGCAGGGACATGACAAGATTGCAGCCAGACATGCCTCGTGGATTGCATACTTACAACAGTTTACATTTGTTGTGAAACACAAATCGGGAGTTACAAACCGTGTGGCAGATGCATTGAGTAGAAAGAATCATTTGTTGACTACAATGAGGATTGAAGTGACAGGGTTTGATATGTTGCCAGAATTGTTTGCTGAAGATCCTTACTTTGCGAAGATGATAGATGAAGTCAATAAAGGGAAGACGGATGAATATGTAATGATAGATGGGTTTCTATCCAAGGGGAATCGATTGTGCATACCATAGTGTAGCTTGCGAATGAAGAATGTGAAGGAATTACATGAAGAATGGCATATGGGCAGAGACCGTACGTTACAGTTGATTTCTCAATCTTATTTTTGGCCTTCCATGAGAAAAGAAGTTGAAAGATTTGTAGAGAGATGTCACATATGTCAAGTTTCCAAAGGGACAGCTACGAATGCAGGATTGTATATGCCATTGCCTGTGCCTACCAGACCATGTGTTGATATCAGCATGAATTTCGTTTTGGGTTTGCCAAGAACTCAACGTGGAAATGATTCCATATATGTGGTGGTAGGTAGATTTTCGAAAATGGCACATTTCATAGCTTGTAAGAAGACCGCTGATGCAGTCCGTGTTGCTCAGTTATTCTTTAAAGAGATTTATTCATTACACGGGTTACCTGAGACCATTGCTTCTGACAGGGATACACAATTTCTAACCATTTTTGGATGAGTTTGTGGAAGATGGTTGGAACGAAACTGAATTTTAGTAGCGCTCATCATCCGCAAACAGATGGGCAAACAGAGGTGGTGAATAGATTATTGGGAAACTTGCTGAGATGTCTTGTGAAAGATAATTTGAAGAGCTGGGATATGAAATGTCAAGCGGAATTTGCACATAATCATGCTGTTAATCGAAGTACTGGTTTCAGTCCGTTTCAAGTTGTTTATTCAGCAATTCCAAAGGGACCGTTGGAATTGTCAAAAGTGCCAATTCAGAAAGGATTTGTTAAACGAGCTTGTGATTTTATTAATGAGTTGCAGAAGTGTCACAGAACTGTTCATGAATGATTACTTGCATCGAATGAGAAGTATAAACAACTAGCGGATAAGAAGCGAAGGAGCGTGGACTTCAAAGAAGGTGATTTGGTTTACGCCGTATTGACGAAAGATCGTTTTCCAGTTGGAACTTACACTAAATTGAAAGCTCCCAAGATTGGACCAGTAGAAATCTTGAAGAAGATCAATGATAATGCGTATCAGTTAAAGTTGTCCGAAAATGTTCATACTTCTGATGTTTGTAATGTCAAACACTTAATTCCGTATTATGGGAAGAAGCTTGTCGAAAAAGAAAGGGGTGTGAATTCGGGGACGAATTCTTTTCAACCAGGGGAGGATGATGCAGCGCAAGATAATAAACGACTTACCTTAAGTCAAATCCACTCCACCATAGGTCGAAGAAGAAGATTGCTCTTCCTCTTTAGGTCGCGAGCGACCTACCGTATGTCGCAGAACCAAGGCCGACCTTCCCTAGGTCGCGAATCAAATTATGTCGCGAGTTGCTCCTCTAGCCTCTCTAGGTCGCGAGGGACCTACCATATGTCGCAGAACCAAGGTCGACCTTCCTTAGGTCGCGAACCAGATTATGTCGCAAGTTGCTCCTCTAGCCTAGTCGCTCCACCTTGTTCGCGAGCAAGACGAAGTGACCTAGGTCGCCTCCTCTTTAAATCGAGCAAATGTAATTAGGTCGTGAGCTCCGCCTAAGTCGCGACCAACGTCCAGTAATTCGTTGTCCTTAGGTCGCAACAAAGCTTTGCTGAATCCAGTTAAGTCGCTGCCGAAGCCTGAAGGTCGCGAACGAGTAACTTGTTAAGTCGTTGTAATGAATTTCTTAAGTCGCAATGTTTGTCATTTGTATTCTTATGTCGTTTGTTGTAACTTGTTAAGTCGTGTGTGTGTTGTAAGTCCTATAAATAGGGGTGAGATATCATTTGTAAAGGTGGATTTTGAATAAAACTTTGTTTCAGTGCTTTGTGCCTCTTTGAAATTGAAAGTTGAGCGTTGTCTCCTTTCTCCATTTTCGGTTATTTGAGTGCGCTCGAATCAACGGATTTGAAGCCGATTCACGGAATCTCGTGCGCGAGATCAACGTATAAGAATCATAGATCTTTTAACATGGTATCGTGCGCGATCAACGTGTTGGAGATAGCTAGAATTCGGTATCTCTCGAGATCAACGAATTTGGGCGTTCGGTATTTTCAATCCATCGATTTATCTTGTTTCAACTAATCGTTTCATCGGTTAGTTTGACGCGAAATCTTCATTTCGTTGTCACTCGTTAATATCCCCTGCGTCAATGTTTTTTGTACTTAAAATAATTCTGATACTACTTAGAGTATTCGATTAGGATCTACCCATATTCAGTAGTACAGAGCAACTATCATTCAAATTCTAGATAGTTTGCATACTAATAATTTTTTATTTATGAATTACTTGGGCTTTCAATGGAAATTTAATCAGATAATTACTAAATAGACTTATGTAGCCGATCAAAATTATAAATAACTATTTGTTTATTAGACTGGATACCGCTTGGGAAAATTCATTTAAAATCTTGGATTTTTGAATTTCTTATATATGATATTTTAAAAATATCAAGATTTCAAAATCTTCAAAGTATTTTTAGATTATGTGAACTTAAATTCCAAAGGAGGTTTTTTTAAGTATATGAATATTATCAAATGAAGAAAATAACGATATATACACTTAATTATTATTTTGAAAATTCAATATATCATATAAAAGATGTTTTAACACAAAATCTATGTGTGAATTTGAATTTTATTAAAAGTAATTGAATGACTTGGATATAAAGCATATATACCTACATACAGAAAGGCGGTTTATATTTAAATTCTTTTTGGAAGAATTTTTATGAAAAATAAGAATTTAGATTATTTTAAATTAAAAAGAAGAATTTTTATAATTTTTATATTAAAATTCTTCGAAAAGAATTTTGACGAGTGCTATAACTCAACGGGTTTTACAAAGAATGACTTTGAGCTATTTTGAAGTTAATGGAAAGTGATGAATTAAAATATCGATTTAAAGATTTTGATAAGAAATTTGTATTGTTAGCAAAGGTTCTAAATGATGGAATATAATAATTCAAGCAAGTTTGATAATTTGAAATATACATTTTAGCCATTTTAAATTTGTTATGAAATATCAAATTTAGGTGAGTTGAATCTTATCTTCCTATATATGATTTCTGGAATTTAAATATTGCTTTATAAATCGTTTTGAGTTGCATTCACAAGTAATACTGATGGATTTTGTGACAAAGTTTATGTACTGTGATTGTTTAAATTTGGCAGCCTGAAATATGAATCTGTTGCTATGTTTGTTATTATATTTCCAGACCCAGAAACATGAAGGTTGTACTTGCTAAAGCACAGTAGTATGTACTTGCTAATATATATATATTTGAAAATCTAAAATGTTCTTGTTAACTTTCGGTTGATATTTCTGATATTGAATTCTAAAATGATGACCAAAGTAAGTACGACTAACGTGGATCACTTTCCAGAGCAACAATAAATTATCTAAACATTGATCAAATTATTTTCAAATGAAAACTAAGATAACTTGTTAAAATTGAATAGTTTGACTTGTAAAAATAGTTTAATCCCAATTTGAAATCCTTAGATAAAAATATGAAAGGAATGCTTTAGGTGGGACATGTAAACTAATTATATATTTTGTTTTGTGTGATCACGTATATCACAATCAAGATCTTTGGTGGATTCTTGCTGAAAAGTGGAAATTTATAACTTGTTTGATCATAATGTCATACAAGGTTTATTTTTGATATTATGTTTTGGTTCATGATACGGTAAAAGTGAGATCTCGAACTTGGTTTTTAAAATTTGTAACCTTGATGTAGGCCATTCTAGCATGATTCTAGTATAATTACATTTCAAACCGACTGGACAGATCCTTGATTTTAAATAATACAAAGTTTAGTAACTTCTATTTTATGGGTGCAAATATTAAGATAAATGAAATCCATTCTACACTTATTTTACTTATGAAGATTTAAAGCAAGAAATTGATTTGAAATAAATTAAAGAAGCTAAACTTTTACCAGTCAGTATTTTGTTAGTTCCATGTATCCGATTGTTACATTTTCTTACACATCAACTGTTTTTCAAACTTCTATGGGGATTTTTTGGTTTAGGTGAGGCCATTTAAGTATCTAAGAACCATGCATATTCCAGGATAGTTTACTAAAATAAGAAACTAACCGATGAAGCACTTACCTCGATAGGTCGCGGCCGACCTACCCTAGGTCGCAAGATCGAAGTCGCCCAGGTCGCGAGCGACCTACTAAAAGTCGCGACGCCTCGCGCTTCATCTGCCTCAAGTCATGAGCGACCTACCCTAAGTCGCGCCACCATATGTCGCGAGTCCCCTTCTCTAAGTCGCGAAGCCATAAGGTCGCGAACGACCTTCGATTGATTCACCATAGGTCGCGAATGGCGAACGACCTTCGTTGTTTACCCTAACATCAATACCCAGTAGGTCGCTCAAGTTCCAGTAAATAGCAAACAAACTAAGTCATGAACTCCAGTCCTCTACCCTAAGTCGCGAATTACCTTAGCCCGCGTGAAGATTATTAGCTCGCGTGAAGATTATAGGTCGCTGCCTCTTGATTTGGGAGCTGCTACTTTGAAGTGAATATGTCGTTTGAGTTGTGCTTTGCATTCTTAGGTCGTACTGTGTATTTTACGTCGTGTTGAAGTATGTAATGTTAGGTCGAGATATTTTTAGGTCGTGTACGACCTATGCTATGTTGTAGCGTGTGTGGTTGTAAACATCTATAAATACTGGGTCGAGTGCTCAGTTGTAGGATGTTGAATTTTGAATAAAATTTGGTTTGTGCTTTGTGCCTCCATTTAAATTGGTAGTTAAGTGTTATCTCCTATCTCCACTTTCGGCATTCGAGTGCGCTCGAATCAACGATTGTTGAAGCCAATTCACGGAATCAAGTGCGCTTGATCAACGTTCGAAGAATTGAAGATCTTCTTTCACGATATCGTGCGCGATCAACGTGTCGAAGATTGCTAAAGTCCGGTATCTTCGTGATCAATGGATTTGGGCCTTACGGTATTCTTAAATTCATCGAGTTACCATCGATTCACCGATTATTTCCACTAAGCGTGTGAAATCCTGGACGGATTCGATTTACATCGTCGAATTCGCTTCCCACGCTGCGTTAGTTTGGTATCAAAGCTAGATCGTAAGGAGTTTGCGTCATTTGAAGTTTGGAGATCGGATTTGCAATTGTTGAGAAGTTTGGTGTTCATCGTGTTCATCGTGAAGTTGCAACAAGTTTGGAGCTTTCGATCCATATCATTTTGGATCAAAGTCCGGAAAGTGTTTGAAGTTTGAGCCGAGCATCACTTTGAAGTGTTCAAGGCCGAGAGCCAAGTGTTGGAGAAAGCCGTGACTTGTTTGATCAAGTTTGAGTTGAAGTTTTTGAAGATTGTTTGATTTGTTGAAGTTCAATCATGCCACCGAGACGAGCTCAACGTCATCGTAATATTAATGCTTTGTATGGAAGAGAAGAGGCCGATGAAATGGAGCAATGAATCAACGAGAGTTTCACTGAGAAGTTGAATGAAGGGATTGGTCAATTAGAGAGAATGATGCTTGAAATGAATCAAAGTAGAAGAAGGGTTTCGCCTGAATCGAGTCATGGGGGAAACAGAGTTTCACCACAGTCGGATCGGGAGAGAAGAGGAGATCATGATCATAGGAATGTTGACGATCGTGAAAGGAATGTTGATGAACGAAATCGGAGAGATGTGAATTATCGTGATCAGAGGAATGTAGATCGAAGAAATGGTGGTGGTAGAAATGTTGGTGGTCATGATCGACAACGATATGCATCAGATTTTGATGAGGAGTTTGATGGTGGTAGTGTTCATAGTCGAAATCGAAGCCAAGGAAGAAATCATTCAGAGTATGATCACAAATGGGAGTCCGGAATGAAAATTGAAATTCCAGAGTTTAAGGGTGGTATGCAGGCTGAAGAATTTCTAGATTGGTTATCTAATGTTGAAGAGATCTTTGATTTCAAGGAGGTTCCGGAAGATCGTAGAGTGAAGTTGATTGCTACTCGTTTAAGAGGGAGAGCCATGGCGTGGTGGCAGCAGACAAAACTTACACGAGAACGGATGGGAAAGTCAAAGATTGTTTCATGGGAGAAGATGAAGAAGTTAATGAAAGCTACTTTCTTACCTTACAATTATCAATCTCTTATGTATCAACGCTTACAAAATCTAAGGCAGGAGACAAAGACTGTTAATGATTATTCTGATGAGTTTTATCAACTGATTGCTCGAAATGACATCATGGAGACAGAAGAACAGTTGACCGCTAGGTTTGTTGGAGGGTTAGAATGCAGATTCATGATATGGTGAATATGTTTGATCCCAGATCTGTTGCAGAAGCACACCAGAAGGTGTTAGCTTGGGAGAAGCAAGGAAGAAGAGGTGGTGGTGTGTCTACAAATTCCAACAATCAAGTGAAGGGAACTAGTAGCAATACTACTGTTTCAAAAGCTGTTACTAAACCGGTTGTCAATGAGGTTGCAAAGACCAAGGTCAACAATAGTATCAAGTGTTTTAATTGTCAAGAGTTTGGCCACAAGAGCAATGAATGTCTAAAGCCGAAGAAGCGGGCAATGATTGCTGAGATTGAAGATGAGGATGTTGGTGAAGGTGATTCTAATCCAATTGAGGAGGAGGAAGAATTGTCAGGAGATGAGGGATGTAATCTAATGATGAGGAGGTCTTGTTTAACACCAAAACAAGAGAAAGATTCTAGCTGGTTGAGGAGAAACATTTTTCAGTCAGCATGCACTATTCTGGGGAAAGTTTGCAAGTTTGTTATAGATGCGGGCAGTTGTGATAATATTATTTCTACAGAGGCTGTGAAGAAGCTAGCATTGAAAACAGAGAAACATCCAAAACCTTACAAGTTAGCTTGGTTGAGGAAGGGTGGTGAAGTGAAGGTTTGTCGAAGGGCTAGTGTTAATTTTTCAATTGAGAAGAAATATAAGGATGAAATTTGGTGTGATGTTGTGGATACGGATGTATGTCATCTGTTATTGGGGAGACCGTGGCAATATGATAGGGCTGTGCAACATGATGGTCGTACCAATAGCTACAGTTTCATGTTTGAAGGTACAAAAATCACTTTAGTTCCTAAGAAGCGATAACAAGAAGAAAACAAGTTGGAGGAGATTGAAGAATTAAAGACTCTATTGACTTTGAAGGAATTCATTGAAGAAATAGAGGAGAGTCCAGAGGTATTTTTGTTGGTTGGACATGAAGCTACTAAATCTGTTGAAATCCCAGAGGACGTAAAGCCAGTAGTGGAAGAATTTAAAGATGTGTTTTCAGAAGAATTACCGAAGGAGTTGCCACCGTTGAGGGATATTCAACATCAGATTGATCTTGTGCCAGGATCAGTATTACCTCACAGGCCACATTACAGGATGAGTCCTAAGGAACATGAAGAACTCAGAAGGCAGGTGGAGGAGCTGTTAGAACAAGGGCGTGTTCAGGAGAGTTTGAGTCCATGTGTCGTGCCAGCCTTATTGGTATCCAAGAAGGATGGGACGTGGAGGATGTGTACGGACAGTCGGGCTCTAAACAAGATCACTGTGCGATACAGATTTCATATGCCGAGGTTTGATGATTTGATTAATCAATTGAGTGGAGCTGTTGTGTTCTCGAAAATTGACTTGAAAAGTGGATACCATCAAATTCGTTTTAGACCGGGTGATGAGTGGAAGACTGCTTTTAAAACCAGGGAGGGTTTATACGAATGGTTGGTTATGCCATTTGGCTTGTCAAATGCTCCTAGTACTTTTATGAGAGCGATGAACCAGATTTTCAGACCATTTGTTGGGAAGTTTGTAGTAGTTTACTTTGATGATATTTTGATCTATAGTGGGAGTACGGAAGAACACGTCCAACATTTGCGAGAAGTACTGTTGATTCTATGATAGGAGCAGTTCTATGCGGCAGCAAAGAAGTGCGTGTCTATGACGGAAAGTGTTTTATTTCTGGGATATGTTTTGTCGAAGGAGGATATTCAAGTGGATGAAAGTAAAGTGGAAGCTGTCAGGAGTTGGCCACAACCTAAGACAATTACTGAAGTAAGGAGTTTTCATGGGTTGGTATCTTTTTATCGAAGATTCATTCCACATTTTAGCAGTGTGATGGCACCTGTAACCGATTGCATGAAAGGAAAGAAATTCGTATGGATAGAGGAAGCAGGGTTAGCTTTTGAGAAGGTCAAAACACTTTTGACAACATCACCAATTCTGGTACTACCAAATTTTCAGTTGTTGTTTGAGTTACACACTGACGCTTCGAAGGTTGGAATTGGTGGAGTATTGAGTCAGAATGGAAGACCAGTTGCTTATTTCAGTGAGAAATTGTCTGGAGCAAAGTGGAGATAGTACATATGATATAGAGTTTTACGCGATTGTTCAAGCTGTGAAGCATTGGAGACATTATCTATTTCAGAAGGAGTTTGTGCTATATACTGATCATGAGGCGTTGAAACATCTACAAGGGCAAGACAAGATTTCAGCAAGGCATACATCATGGATTGCATATCTACAACAGTTTACTTTTGTTGTGAAACACAAATCAGGGGTGACGAATCGTGTAGCTGATGCTTTGAGCAGGAGAAACCATTTGTTGACAACAATGAGATTGAAGTGACATGATTTGAATTATTGCCAGAGTTGTTCGAAGAACATCCTTACTTTATGAAGATTGTTGAGAAAGTCAAGGATGGGAGTTCTGATGAGTTTTTGTTGGTAGATGGATTCTTATTCAAGGGGAGTCGTTTATGCGTACCAGATTGCAGCTTGAGAATGAAAATTGTAAAAAGCTGCATGAAGAAGGACATGTTGGCCGTGATCGTACTATGCAGTTGATTGCAAATTCTTATTTTTGGCCATCAATGAGAAAAGAGGTTGAGAGATTTATGGAGAGATGTCATGTTTGTCAAGTTTCGAAAGGAACAGCTACAAATGCGGGTTTGTATATGCCTTTACATGTTCCAATAAAACCGTGGGTAGATGTAAGCATGGATTTCGTGTTCGGTTTGCCGAGGACTCAAAGGGAAAATGACTCTGTATATGTTGTGGTGGACTATTTCTCGAAGATGGTACATTTTATTGCTTGTAAAAAGACGGCAGATGCAGTCCATGTGGCACAGTTGTTCTTTAGAGAGATCTATAGACTTCATGGTTTACCTGAATCTATTGTTTCAGATAGAGATACTCGTTTTCTGAGCCATTTTTGGTTGAGTTTACGGAAGATGATCGGAACGAAGCTGAATTTCAGTAGCGACTGATGGGCAAACGGAGGTGGTTAACCGATCGTTGGGAAATTTACTGAGATGTCTTGTGAAAGACAATTTGAAGAGTTGGGATTTGAAGTTGTGTCAAGCTGAGTTCACACACAATCACGCAGTTAACCGGAGTACAGGTTTCAGTCTATTTCAGATTGTATATTCAAACTTACCAAAGGGGCCGTTGGATTTGACAATAGTACCACAACCAAAGGGGACAGTTAAGCGGGCCGCTGATTTTGTTGATGGGTTGACAGAATGTCATAGAATCGTTCAGGAATGATTGGAGAAGACGAATGAGAAGTATAACAAATGGCGAATAAGAAACGAAGAAGTGTTGTCTTTAAAGAAGGAGATTTTGTATATGCAGTATTGACCAAGGATCGATTTCCCGTTGGTACTTACAAAAAACTAGCTGCTAGAAAGATTGGTCCAGTAGAAATCTTGAAGAAGATCAATGATAATGCATACCGGTTAAGGTTGCCGAAGAAATTCATACGTCTGATGTTTTCAATGTCAAACACTTAATTCCGTATTATGAAGAGGAACTTGTCGAAGATGACGAGAGTGTGAATTCGAGGACAAATTCCTTCCAACAAGGGGAGGATGATGAAACACTTACCTCGATAGGTCGCGGCCGACCTACCCTAGGTCGCAAGATCGAAGTCGCCCAGGTCGCGAGCAACCTACCAAAAGTCGCGACGCCTCGCGCTTCATCTGCCTCAGGTCGCGAGCGACCTACCCTAAGTCGCGCCACCATATGTCGCGAGTCCCCTTGCGAGTCCCCTTCTCTAAGTCGCGAAGCCATAAGGTCGCGAACGACCTTCGATTGATTCACCATAGGTCGCGAATGGCGAACGACCTTCGTTGTTTACCTTAACATCTCTACCCAGTAGGTCGCTCAAGTTCCAGTAAATAGCGAACAAACTAAGTCGCGAACTCCAGTCCTCTACCCTAAGTCGCGAATTACCTTAGCTCGGGTGAAGATTATTAGCTCGCGTGAAGATTATAGGTCGCTGCCTATTGATTTGGGAGCTGCTACTTCGAAGTGAATATGTCGTTTGAGTTGTGCTTTGTATTCTTAGGTCGTACTGTGTATTTTAGGTCGTGCTGAAGTATGTAATGTTAGGTCGAGATATTTTTAGGTCATGTACGACCTATGCTATGTTGTAGCGTGTGTGGTTGTAAACATCTATAAATACTTGGGTTGAGTGCTCAGTTTTAGGTTGTTGAATTTTGAATAAAATTTGGTTTGTGCTTTGTGCCTCCATTTAAATTGGTAGTTGAGTGTTATCTCCTATCTCCACTTTCGGCATTCGAGTGTGCTCGAATCAACGATTGTTGAAGCCAATTCACGGAATCAAGTGCGCTTGATCAACGTTCGAAGAATTGAAGATCTTCTCTCACGGTATCATGCGCGATCAACGTGTCGAAGATTGCTAAAGTCCGGTATCTTCGTGATCAACGGATTTGGGCCTTACGGTATTCTTAAATTCATCGAGTTACCATCGATTCACCGATTATTTCCGCTAATCGTGTGAGATCCTGGACGGATTCGATTTACATCGTCGAATTCGCTTCCCACGCTGCATCACTAACTTTGTTAGGTTCTTATTTAATTATTTATTTAGGTTTCTACTAACCAAGGCATACAATTTTAGATGATAAATGATCTTACTATGCTTTAATTGCTCGTGAAACTATCAACCGATTCTTTTACAGTAGGCAACATATACCGTTTGATTATTATTGAAAATAACTAACTTTTACTTGCAATGCTTATACCATTAGCAAACCCTAAAACTAATAGCCTTGCTGAAGTGCATCTAAAATCCCAAAGCTAATGTATGACTAGCCATATGCTAGTTTTGTTGACTGCACCTTTAAATAAGCATTCCATAATGTTAACTGATTTTACATAGCAATTTTATCATATATGTGAAAAGTTTACTCTTTCTTCATATTTGCAAATATGGAACAAGCTCTTAGTACTACAATAAAATTGCATGCATATTAATACACATTCAACTACAACAAAAACCACTTTATATATCAAGGTAAACCAATATCATTAGGTGGTGAGGTATTTTGGAAACTTGTTTTAAAGTTATTTCAACATTTAAGAGGTCATCAAAAGCCATTTTCAGTGGTTTAACGTTCCATCTTAAGTAAGTTTATTAAAGTTACCGTATAAGATGTATCATGTTGTTGATCTTCCCAGGAGCTTGACATCAAAGAACTATTGGATGCACATATACCCCCTACACATAGATCAAAGAACATCCATCAATCGCCATTTATTATGTCATGTTGATACATCTGGCAAATGTGGACATAACTGCACAAGATGGATGTTTCCTTGGACAGATTTATTATGTTTTGACATGTTACATATAACATAATGATGAAGAAAATAATATAACATTTTCCAAGTCAGCCAAGACAACAAAAATTTAATTTTTTTGCTACTCAACATTAAGAACCATATTGAGCTATATAATGATAATTTTTTCATTTTCCATTTTCTTGAAGTATATCTCCGGCTTATTAATGCGAGATGCCAGACATGGAAATATTTTCCATTTGGTGTAGATTAATTTGTCCAAAATTTGTAGATTACATCATACAGTAAACTTTATGTGAAACTTAATATGATTTTAGCATTGAGTTCATATCACTTTAGTGACCATAAAGGTTTAACACATCTCTTTTGTTTGTGGTATGTACCACGATGACAAGAAATGAATTGAATGAAATGCTCATGTTAATCATCATCACATTAATGCTTTTATAAGAAAATGGACGATTAAACAAAATATAAGTGCAACCCGTATGAATAGCCTGGGTTCGCACTATTATTATTATTAGTGGAAGTGGTAGTATACATTCTTTTGGATTCGGTGCATACTTATACATTCTGCCTTAGGTTTACAAGCAAAAGCTTGGTTCTCTGGGTCTTTAAAAAAAATAAACCTCAGACAACACATTTTCAATTATGTCCACATTATCTAATCATAATTCGTAAACAGTAAATCACTAAACAAAAAAGAGTTAAATTAAATGGATGGATGAAAAACCGCTAAATTATCATAATCATACCCAAAAAACACCACCCACTTAAACTCAAAGTCAAACCTAAATGAACCTGACTATAACCTAATCAATCAATGACATTATCAAATTTTATACAAATTCTACTATTTATACCAAATCTAACAAATGAAAGGCAAAAAATTTGAAGAAGAATAACCAGGTTATAAACCTCAAACAATAAATTTTTAGTTAAAAAAAACAGGCTCACCTTGTGAAGAAATTGAATAAGGCTTAATTAAAGAGAGTAATAATTATTGAGCACAAATTTTATTAGTAGTTTGGATACCAGAGAAAAGAGCTATACTCAAAGAATTTCAATATTTATTTTATAAAGCCTGTTAATAAATTGGTTGCAAAGGCATGCAAATTATAATTTTAACCTTTTTGAGCTTTAACATTGGCTATGGCTTAGGTTAGGCTTATTGTTTATATAAGCTTATTTCATGAGCTTGTAAGTAGTAAATTTTTATGTAATTGTGTTCGTTTATTTTATTATGTTTTTTTACTTAGAATTTATATCATAATCAAATTTAGGCTTATTGCTTAACTTTTTTTTATCCCAGATAAAATTCAAGCAAACTAATTTTAAAAAACTTACCAAATGCAAAAAAATAAAACCTTGTGTAATATTGACCCTGCAAAATTCACTATACCTCTAAAAAATCAAACAGAAAAATATAGTGGTGGAGCAACAATTACTTCCACCATGCTAGTCAGCCCAGTAGTTTAAAATCATAAATGAAAAGGAAAACCCATACTTCCTTTTTTCCTTAATTTTTCTTTTCACTACTAAACACACTGTACATTACATGATATTAAACCAAACATTATGCAATCATATTAACAAAAATGTATGTAGTATTCAAATCGTGCAAATAATCAAAACTCAAGCTTCAACACATAGTAGGTAGGTTATATATAGATTGTCATAAATAACAGATGACTAGTGCACTGTGTTAGCACCAGAATTGGTCACTAGCACCCAAAGAAAGATTTGTATAGAGAGATTAATGAAGATAGAAAATTAAAATAGAGGAATATATGCAGAATTAATTGCAAAAACTAGAACACCAGATTTATAGTGGTTCAGTGTAACTGCCTATGTCCAATTTGAGTTTAATCTCACTACTAAAAAACATCCATATAAACTGAAAAATAAAGACTGAAAATACTTGGTCTTTAAATAGAGATTGATTAAAAACTAAAAAAACGGTCTTTAAATTTTCGAGTTAGAGACTGAGATTCAGTCTCAAATCGGTTTATAAATATCAAGACTACTTAAAGACCGAATCTTAGTCTTTATTTCGGTCTTTAATTCAGTTTTTAAGAAGTCTTAAAACAATTAAATAATCATTGCATTTTTGTAACGACCCGTATTTTTACGTGTCGATAAATCGTAGAATTTACAGGTTGTTAGTGTTGTTTGTGTTGCTTCTAGCTTGAGTCGTTTAGGAGTTGACCCGAGTGCAAGTGATGAGTCGTGACCGACTCATAGGCATAGCTAAGTTAGGTGATGAGTCGTGACCGACTCATAGGGACCGACTCAAGGGGTTTAGGCGACTTAAGGATATGACCGACTCATAATGACCGACCTAATTGGAGTTAGCTTCATAAGATGGTGACCGACTCACGAGATAGCGGTTTAAGGGTTGGTGACCGACTTAAGAAAAACCGACTTAGGGCTTAGGTCGTGGGTAGTTGAGTCGGTGAGGCCATGGGTCGTGAGTCGTTTGACCGAGTTAGGGATAGGTTGAGTCGTTTGTGTCATAGTTAAATCGTGACCGACTTATGTTGAGTCGGCTAGGACTTAGGTCGGCCATAAGGCTGTGTTGTTAGGTCGTTTGCAACTGAGTCGGTAGGCACGACTTAACGATGAGTCGTAAGTCGTTAGTCAGCTTGGTGTTGAGTCGTTGATTAGTTAGGTCGGCTCTGGTATTAAGTCGTAGGTCGGCAGGGTTGTTGAGTCGTGTCTCGTGGGATAAGGATTAGGCTTAGGTCGGCCGGGATAAGTCGTATGTGTCTTAAGTCGTGTGACCTTCTTGCTGTGTTGAGTCGTTAGGTCTTTGAGTCGGTAGAATTTAAGTCGGCATCTGGGTTAGTGTTAAGTCGGCAGTATATGTTGTATAGTTAAGTCGCAGGGTCGGCTGTGCTAGGTCGTGAGTCGGCAGGAGATGAGTCGTGGACGACTCATGATGAGTCGGGACCGACTCATGGGGCGACGACTCAGGGAGGTTCCAGCCTATAAATAGAGGGGTTCGGCTCACTTTTTGGCACCAGATTTCGAAGCGACGAAGTGCTGCCATTTTGGAAACTCGACTACAACATTTCTTCATCTTCTTTTCTCCATTCCAATCTAATTCTAACATCCATCCAAGATCGAAGATCGAGATCGAAGATCCAAGTGCCAAAGTTGAAGATCTTCATCCGTTCGAGCTAGAATTCATCGATTGGAGCGAGATATTGCCGGATCAAACCTTGATCTTTGCTGTCCAGATCTGAAGTTGATTGATTTTAGGTTGTTTTGGTGATTTGGTGAGTGGTAGTTATCTCTCACGCGGATCCAAGGGAGTATATTGGATTGGTGGCTTGTTTGAGTGTTAAAGTTAGAGATTTCATGCATTTTTCTTAGATCGAAGTCTAGATCCATGGTTTTTGAAGATGTTTACTTATGCAAGTTAGTTTAACAAGTATTAGAGACAAAACCCATGATTTATATTTGATAGATCTATGCTAAAAACTATGGTTTCACATATGTTGGACTTTTGCTCACTTATTTACGAAATTTCCATTATAGTTGATATTGCTTATATTGCTTGTTAGATCTTGTTTGAATGATTGATATTTGAATGTATGATTGATTTGATTGTTTCCAAGTTAGCTAGTAGTTGATTTGGAACAAGAGGATGAAAGAGGATTCAAAAGCTATGGAAGAAGGCTCTTGAATGGTGAAAGCTGCTTAAGGCATATGTAGCGGATGTTGAAGCTCATATGTATAGATTGGATGATGTTGAGATGGGACTTTGCCATGATTTGATGAGGCAAACCATGTTGTTGAGTTGAGACTTTGCTTTGATGCGATGAAGCGAAGTATGATGTGAGTCTTGGCTTAATCCAAGCAGGGATCATTCCAAGCATGTTGATAACTTGAAGAGTAGTTCAAGTTGGTTGATAATGGATTGTTCAAGAGGTAGCTTGAGCTTGTATGAGGATAGTCGTCAAGAAGGATGGCTAGGAGGCTTGGATCTCGTCGTTGTTGAAGGTTCTAGCATGCTCAAAAGCAAGAGTACATGGGGCGCCCATAACGACTACAGGTAGGTAGTCGGGACACCCAAAAGACTACAGGTAGGTAGTTGAGTACTCTGGGCAAAGTAGATAAGTCCTAGGCACAAGGCAGTGTGCGGAGTTATGGTTAGAACCGGGGTTACCATTAACCCTTGACAGATGGTCATTCAACTAACGGTGAAATCGAGGCAAGGATGACAGTGATAGCCAGAGTCATGGATGTTTGGTTGTATTATCATTCGGCTTCAAGAGCGGTGTTTTCTGGGTGCTTATCTGATCTTGGTTTAGGCCTTGGGGGTTTGTATTTGGAAAACATCGTCCTTGACTCGAGTGGTATTCGCTTTACCTTAATTGTCTATGTTGTTATGCTTGCTTCTCCTTAGTGTATGTCTGGGGCTATCACTGTAGAAAGAGGTGGAGTGGGATGGTTTGGTTCCTATTCCTTTTATCCTTTATGCTCTTTTGGTATGTTTGATAGTTAATTTACTGCTCACTAAGACTTTGTCTGACTCAAGGTTTTATGTCTCCTCTTATTACCTTGGGCTGTTCATCCATGTTGGGATGGGCAGACTAGGTAGCAGGTGACAGGTGCTGTGCTAGGAGTTCTACGATGAAGATGACGAAGACGAGCAGGAGGCTTTGCATATTAGTTTTCTTACTATATGTACTGGGTATCCGCTGCTGTATTTGGTTGAGTGATTTGTAGTGAGGCTTTCATGTATGGATTTGAGTAGATGATTGTATAAAACTACTGTGATGCTTATATGATGATGTTCTGTTCTATGGAGCTTCACTATATTATATTTCTCTATTGTATTTTATCCATGCGCTGTGAGTTGTACGATAGAGATTCTTTTGTTTTGTTTTACCCTGACTATCGTCCATGGCTGCCTGGCACGCCTTTCAGCGCATTATTTCCTTGTTTTGGTGCGGGAGTCATGGGCGGTCGTCACATTTGGTATCAGAGCTTTGGTTAATCGATTTTAGCCAACGCTCGCTGATGTAACTACGTAAGAGAGACGTAATTGTAATTTGATGGATGATTACTATATATAATATAGTAGTTTAGAAGGGTTTGAACTCCTTATGCAGTTGTTTCTTAAGGTGTTCTAATCATTCTTATTTACAGATATTAAGGATGAGTCGAAGTGAGAGACAAGCTGCGAGGGGTAGCCGTGATGCTAGGGAAGCTGTTGATTATGCTCCTATGTTTGAGGCCATGATGACTTCAATCATGAGGAGAATACCAGCTTCAGGATCATCTGTGGATGTGGGAGTTCAAGTCCAAGCTCCGAGACCGGTGGATTTTGCCAAGCTTTGCAAGGATTATACTGCTCTTGGAGGGAAAGTTTTCTTGGGGACGGAGTCGACTATTGAGGTGCAGAGATGGATTGATGCTTGCAAAAGAATCTTTGGTGACTTAGGGATTGAGGATGCAACTAAGAGGAAGCTTGCATCGAGACAGCTTCAGGGAAGAGCTGCTGATTGGTGGAATTCTATCACCATCGATACTCCAGAAGAAGAGATTACTTGGGAGCAATTCCAAGTTAGATTTGAAGCTAAGTTCATCTCTACTTCCCAGAAATCTGTCTTGTTTAAGAGGTTTGTGGAGCTCAAGCAGGGTGGGAGGCCTGTTCTTGAGTACATTTCTGAGTTTGAAGCTTTGTCTAAGTATGCCAGATCGTATATTGATTCTCCCTACCAGAAGAATGAAAAGTTTGTGACTGGTCTGGATGCTTATCTTGGGAGGCAGTTAGTGGATCATCTGGACGATCCATTTGAGAAGCTTGTGGAAAAAGCTCTTAGGCATGAGAGTTTGTTTCCTAGGGAAAGTTCTGTTATTGCTGTAGCTAGGGAAGGATCTAAACCACAGCAGAGTGGCAATAAGAAGAGGAAACAACAGCAACAGAGGGGTAGGGATGGCCAGAAGAAGCCGAAAAGTGAAGTGACTTGCTATAACTGCCAGCAGAAGGGCCATCTTTACAAAGATTGTAAGAATCCCAAAGTGCCGGGAAAGTGTTACAACTGTGATAAGCTGGGACATATCAAGAAGGATTGTCCAGAACCGAGGAAAGATAGGCAGGTTGTGCAAGCCTATGCTTTGGGGGCTGTTCCATCGTCTTCGAAAGCTCCTACTGCTGAAGAGAAGGGGAAGAGTGTGGTTGTTCAAGGTACTCTTTCTATTTGTGGTGTTCCAGTTAGAGTGTTGTTTGATACTGGAGCGTCGCATTCTTTTGTTTGTGATGATTTGGTAAGCCGGTTAGGTATGAAACCGGATATTGTTGATAGGCCATTGGTTGTGACTAATCCGGTAGGGGGTTCGTCATGTTTGTGTATGTTATGTCGTGGTCTAGTTGTGTCGAGTCATGATTGCTCGTTTGTTTGTGATTGCTTTGTTCTGAACTTTGCGGGGTTCGGAATTATTTTGGGTATGGACTGGCTTAGGAAGTATGCGGCTAGGATTGATTGTGAGAGGCTTGAGGTGACAGTCGGGAATGTGGAAGGGCGAAAGGTTGTGATACGATGTAAGCATGAAGAAGGCGTCTTCATGAGCTTCATGTATTCGCTAGTTGTTCCACGGGATGGACTGTCATTGGTGCCTATTGTGAATGAGTTTGGTGATGTCTTTGAGGAAGTCAAAGGGTTACCGCCGCATAGGGAGATCGAGTTTCGTATCGATCTAATTGAGGGAGCCAGACCTGTTGTGATGCCTCTTAGGCGAATGGCACCGAGGGAGCAGCAAGAGCTGAAGGTGCAAGTTGATGACCTTTTGCGGAAAGGATTCATTCGGAGAAGTGTGTCCGAATGGGGTGCGCCCGTTGTGTTCGCAACCAAAACGGATGGATCGTTGAGGTTGTGTGTTGATTATCGTGAGCTGAATAAGGTGACTAGGAAGAACAAGTATCCATTGCCGAGAATAGATGACTTGTTTGATCAGCTTCACGAGGCTAAGGTGTTTTCTCAGATGGATTTGGCAACGGGATTTCACCAGTTGAGAGTGGCAAAGGATAGTGTGCCGAAGACTGCTTTCAGAACACCATCCGGGTTTTATGAGTGGCTGGTAATGCCGTTTGGATTGACTAACGCGCCAGCATATTTTGTGGATCTTATGAATAGGGTATTCAGAGATCAGTTGAATAAGTTCGTGCTTGTGTTCGTGGATGATATTTTGATTTATTCCAGAACTGAGGAAGAGCACAAGACGCACTTGAGGATTGTTTTGGAAATCTTGCGGAAACATCAGCTGAAGGCTAAGTTTTCGAAGTGTCACTTCTGGAAGAATGAAGTGAGGTTCTTAGGTCATGTTATTTCTGGAAATGGAATAGCGGTTGATCCCGCTAAGGTGGCAGCGATCCAGGATTGGGTTAGGCCTAAGAATGCATCTGATGTGAGAAGTTTTCTTGGATTAGCAGGATATTATCGTCGGTTTATCAAAGACTTTTCCAAGATAGCTGCACCGTTAACAGGATTGACAAAGAAGAACCAGGTGTTCAGATGGGATGATAAGTGTGAGCAAGCTTTTGTAATCCTGAAAGAGCGATTGACGAGTGCTCCTGTTTTGACTATTCCAAGTGGGAATGATGAGATGGTGGTTTACACCGATGCATGTGGCACTGGACTAGGAGCGGTGCTAATGCAGAAGGATAAAGTTGTTGCGTATGCAAGTCGACAACTGAAGCCGCATGAAAGGAATTATCCGACTCATGATTTGGAGTTAGCGGCGATTGTGTTTGCTTTGAAGATGTGGAGACACTATCTATTGGGAGTTAGATTTGAGCTGTTTACAGATCATAAGTCGTTGAAGTATCTGTTTTCCCAAAAGGATTTGAATCTTCGACAGCAACGGTGGCTAGAGTTCTTAGCATCGTATGATTTTGGTATAGCCTATACTCCAGGGAAAGGTAACGCAGTGGCTGATGCGTTAAGTCGAAGACATGCAGGTTTGGGAGCCATGTTTTCGGAATGGAAGAGTCTTGAGTATTTGGCTGGATTTGACTTCAGGCCTAGATGTGAATTGGAACCTAAGATGTTGGCAAACTTATCGATAAGGCCTACTCTTGTGGAAAGGGTTGGCGAGAGCCAAAAGGGAGATGATAAGCTTGTCAAGATTATCTGTGATTTGGAATCTGGATTGGACCCGGAGAAGGATAAGGGATTCGAGGTCGATCGAGAGGGTTGGCTTCGAAAGCAAGGGCGACTAGTTGTTCCCGATGTAGATGGATTGAGAGATGAAGTTCTGAGGGAGAGTCATCACTCGAAGTTGACAATTCATCCAGGTGGAAATAAGATGTATCGGGATATGAAGAGAACCTACTACTGGGAAGGTATGAAGAAGGATGTTGGAAATTTTATTTCCAAGTGTATGAATTGCCAGTTGGTGAAAGCTGAGCAGAAGAAGCCCAGTGGATTGCTTCAGCCATTAGAGGTTCCTACATGGAAGTGGGAGCAAGTGTCGATGGACTTTATCGATGGTCTACCTAGGACAAGAGCAGGGAATGAAGGGATTTGGGTCATAGTAGATCGTTTGACCAAGAGTGCAAGGTTCATTCCTGTTCGATCGACTAGGACTGCATCGAAGTTGGCTGAATTATATGTGAAGTGGATAGTTCGTTTCCATGGTGTTCCGAAGAGTATAGTGAGCGATCGAGATCCATTGTTCACTAGTAGATTTTGGAAGAGCTTCCAGGAAGTTTTGGGAACTGAGTTGTGTTTGAGTACAGCTTATCACCCTCAAACAGATGGTCAGACTGAGAGAGTCAACCGAGTTTTGGAAGATCTTCTTAGAGCATGTGTTTTGGACTTCGGAGGATCATGGGAAGATCACCTTCATTTGGTGGAGTTTGCTTATAATAACAGTTATCAGTCGAGTATCGGTATGGCACCATATGAGGCATTATATGGAAGACCGTGTAACTCTCCGACATGTTGGTTGGAAACTGGAGAAAAGCTGATACTTGGGCCAGAGATGATTCGACAGACTTCAGATTGTATAGAGATCATTCGGCAACGAATGAAGGCAGCCCAAGATCGTCAGAAAAGTTATGCCGATAATCGTCGTAAGGATTTGGAATTCGACGTAGGTGATATGGTTTTTGTGAAGATTTCCCCATTGAAGAATGTTGTTAGATTCGGGAAGAAAGGGAAATTGACTCCGAGATTTGTTGGACCATTTCCGATTATCGAGCGAATTGGAAAGCTCGCTTATAGATTGGAGTTACCGGAAAAGATGGCGGGTGTGCACAATGTTTTTCATGTATCTTATCTACGGAAGTATGTGCACGACCCAACTACGGTGGTTTCTGCTGATAGCTGTGAAGACTTGGAGGTTGATCCAGTTGTTTCGAGACCTCGTAAGCCGCTTCGTATTGTTGAAACCGATACGAAACAGCTTAGGAGGAAGACGATTACGTTGCTCAAGGTACAATGGAGTGATGATGTTAACGACTGTACGTGGGAGGAGGAAGAGAGGATGAAGGCAGCTCATCCCGAACTCTTCGAGGTATGGCCCTAAAGTGTCGTGACATCTCATGAATTTGTAGCTTGTTCTAAGTCTTAGAATTCTGCATGCTAGGTTGGAATTGGTTGCATGGATTGTTGATTGCCATGGATGATAGGCATGCGGAATAATTTTGATTTCTGTTGTTTGCTTGGAATTTCGGGGGCGAAATTCCTAAGGGGGAGAGAATGTAACGACCCGTATTTTTACGTGTCGATAAATCGTAGAATTTACAGGTTGTTAGTGTTGTTTGTGTTGCTTCTAGCTTGAGTCGTTTAGGAGTTGACCCGAGTGCAAGTGATGAGTCGTGACCGACTCATAGGCATAGCTAAGTTAGGTGATGAGTCGTGACCGACTCATAGGGACCGACTCAAGGGGTTTAGGCGACTTAAGGATATGACCGACTCATAATGACCGACCTAATTGGAGTTAGCTTCATAAGATGGTGACCGACTCACGAGATAGCGGTTTAAGGGTTGGTGACCGACTTAAGAAAAACCGACTTAGGGCTTAGGTCGTGGGTAGTTGAGTCGGTGAGGCCATGGGTCGTGAGTCGTTTGACCGAGTTAGGGATAGGTTGAGTCGTTTGTGTCATAGTTAAATCGTGACCGACTTATGTTGAGTCGGCTAGGACTTAGGTCGGCCATAAGGCTGTGTTGTTAGGTCGTTTGCAACTGAGTCGGTAGGCACGACTTAACGATGAGTCGTAAGTCGTTAGTCAGCTTGGTGTTGAGTCGTTGATTAGTTAGGTCGGCTCTGGTATTAAGTCGTAGGTCGGCAGGGTTGTTGAGTCGTGTCTCGTGGGATAAGGATTAGGCTTAGGTCGGCCGGGATAAGTCGTATGTGTCTTAAGTCGTGTGACCTTCTTGCTGTGTTGAGTCGTTAGGTCTTTGAGTCGGTAGAATTTAAGTCGGCATCTGGGTTAGTGTTAAGTCGGCAGTATATGTTGTATAGTTAAGTCGCAGGGTCGGCTGTGCTAGGTCGTGAGTCGGCAGGAGATGAGTCGTGGACGACTCATGATGAGTCGGGACCGACTCATGGGGCGACGACTCAGGGAGGTTCCAGCCTATAAATAGAGGGGTTCGGCTCACTTTTTGGCACCAGATTTCGAAGCGACGAAGTGCTGCCATTTTGGAAACTCGACTACAACATTTCTTCATCTTCTTTTCTCCATTCCAATCTAATTCTAACATCCATCCAAGATCGAAGATCGAGATCGAAGATCCAAGTGCCAAAGTTGAAGATCTTCATCCGTTCGAGCTAGAATTCATCGATTGGAGCGAGATATTGCCGGATCAAACCTTGATCTTTGCTGTCCAGATCTGAAGTTGATTGATTTTAGGTTGTTTTGGTGATTTGGTGAGTGGTAGTTATCTCTCACGCGGATCCAAGGGAGTATATTGGATTGGTGTCTTGTTTGAGTGTTAAAGTTAGAGATTTCATGCATTTTTCTTAGATCGAAGTCTAGATCCATGGTTTTTGAAGATGTTTACTTATGCAAGTTAGTTTAACAAGTATTAGAGACAAAACCCATGATTTATATTTGATAGATCTATGCTAAAAACTATGGTTTCACATATGTTGGACTTTTGCTCACTTATTTACGAAATTTCCATTATAGTTGATATTGCTTATATTGCTTGTTAGATCTTGTTTGAATGATTGATATTTGAATGTATGATTGATTTGATTGTTTCCAAGTTAGCTAGTAGTTGATTTGGAACAAGAGGATGAAAGAGGATTCAAAAGCTATGGAAGAAGGCTCTTGAATGGTGAAAGCTGCTTAAGGCATATGTAGCGGATGTTGAAGCTCATATGTATAGATTGGATGATGTTGAGATGGGACTTTGCCATGATTTGATGAGGCAAACCATGTTGTTGAGTTGAGACTTTGCTTTGATGCGATGAAGCGAAGTATGATGTGAGTCTTGGCTTAATCCAAGCAGGGATCATTCCAAGCATGTTGATAACTTGAAGAGTAGTTCAAGTTGGTTGATAATGGATTGTTCAAGAGGTAGCTTGAGCTTGTATGAGGATAGTCGTCAAGAAGGATGGCTAGGAGGCTTGGATCTCGTCGTTGTTGAAGGTTCTAGCATGCTCAAAAGCAAGAGTACATGGGGCGCCCATAACGACTACAGGTAGGTAGTCGGGACACCCAAAAGACTACAGGTAGGTAGTTGAGTACTCTGGGCAAAGTAGATAAGTCCTAGGCACAAGGCAGTGTGCGGAGTTATGGTTAGAACCGGGGTTACCATTAACCCTTGACAGATGGTCATTCAACTAACGGTGAAATCGAGGCAAGGATGACAGTGATAGCCAGAGTCATGGATGTTTGGTTGTATTATCATTCGGCTTCAAGAGCGGTGTTTTCTGGGTGCTTATCTGATCTTGGTTTAGGCCTTGGGGGTTTGTATTTGGAAAACATCGTCCTTGACTCGAGTGGTATTCGCTTTACCTTAATTGTCTATGTTGTTATGCTTGCTTCTCCTTAGTGTATGTCTGGGGCTATCACTGTAGAAAGAGGTGGAGTGGGATGGTTTGGTTCCTATTCCTTTTATCCTTTATGCTCTTTTGGTATGTTTGATAGTTAATTTACTGCTCACTAAGACTTTGTCTGACTCAAGGTTTTATGTCTCCTCTTATTACCTTGGGCTGTTCATCCATGTTGGGATGGGCAGACTAGGTAGCAGGTGACAGGTGCTGTGCTAGGAGTTCTACGATGAAGATGACGAAGACGAGCAGGAGGCTTTGCATATTAGTTTTCTTACTATATGAACTGGGTATCCGCTGCTGTATTTGGTTGAGTGATTTGTAGTGAGGCTTTCATGTATGGATTTGAGTAGATGATTGTATAAAACTACTGTGATGCTTATATGATGATGTTCTGTTCTATGGAGCTTCACTATATTATATTTCTCTATTGTATTTTATCCATGCGCTGTGAGTTGTACGATAGAGATTCTTTTGTTTTGTTTTACCCTGACTATCGTCCATGGCTGCCTGGCACGCCTTTCAGCGCATTATTTCCTTGTTTTGGTGCGGGAGTCATGGGCGGTCGTCACAATTTTTCTTAAGTAAATCTAATGGTTGATGTTGGTAATTCATGTTAATCAAGTAAAACTTATTACAGTTCACATAACAACCCACTTCATGCATAATAATATATATTTAGTATCATCATCCTTATATTGTATTTAGTGTTGGTTAGCACCAAACTAATCACTACAAGAACAATTCTGGTTTCCGATGGCCCAAAGTCGTCGGCGGCCATTGGAGGCCGTCGGAAATGTACAACCGTTGGAATATGAATCTCGTTTAGCAACGATTTTCAACGGCGCCAATGGCACTTTTCCGACGACCTCCAACGGCAATATCCGACTGTTTCCAACGGGCAAATGGCCATGTGGCAATCCTGAAAACCAAATAGCCATCCCAGGCCGTCGGAAATGGTCGGAGTTTGTCGTTGGAAGCCGTTGGAAAATTATGACCTATAGGTCGTCGGAAACCGTTACAAGCCGTCGGTAATCTGGGTAACTTTTTTTTTGAATTTGAATCTGCTGCCTTACAGCCACCCCACATCCATCAGTACTAATAACAGCTCCTTTTCGAACATATATAAACCAATAATCATATAGATAAACATACATAATAATCCATCTATAAAATCCATATCCAAATCCAACATAATCCACAAAATCAACATCCAAATCCTCAAACTCAACATCCAAATCCACATAAAATAATATACAATCCATTAAAATGTAACATCCTCACCCACTCGAAGCGTACATATACAGACAAAAAAATTATAATAGAACATACCTAGCATCACTGATCATCATCCCCTACAGAACCACCCGACGAAGGAAACCTCTCATGCTGCTCCATATACTCCACCAAACGCTGATTCAGCTGCTCCATCTGCACAGCACGACGGTGATCATGCTTCCGCAGCTCGGCGATCTTGTCTCGTAGCTCTGCAATTTCTTCTTTGTCTTGAGCCATCTTACGCCTTCTACGATGTCCTACCCTGCGAATATAAATAAATTTGTTATGGATGCTACCATATACATCCGTTAACATATTCCTTAATATCACCTACACAGACACCAAAAATATATATATAAAAAACCACTTCAAGCATCCACCGTTATTGTTAACACATAACATTTAAAATTCTACAAACTTAAATGCCCCATTCACCATCTAGTTTTCATTACCGAAGTCCCTTAGCTATCATCGTGTTACTGCATCGCTTTCAAACCCCAAGTGAACAAAAAAAATGCCTTCAGCACGACCTATGAAGCCCTAATATCGAATAAAACACATATGGGAAAATTATAAATGGAAAGATACCTTGAATAACAACGCTCTTCCCCTTCTCTTTTGCCGAGGGACCACTCGATGAAGTCGAGATAACATCCAAAGCATATGCTTTCACAAGCTATTTCTATTGTGCCAAATCCGGACAACTTTTCTGCATATGTCCAAACTTACCACAGTAGTAACAATTCTTCTTTCCGTTAACTTTGTAGTCTCTAATTAGGCGACCTTTGTCTCGGCAGCCAAAAAAGATAAGCTCCTATTTAGCCTTCTTCTGAGCATTCTTTCCTTGAAACTACTTTCTCTTTCCATTACATTTCTTCTTGCTTTCATTGCCTTATTGCGGTTTTGGATCCTGCTTAGCAACAACATTTGACATAGACAACTTGGTTTAACACCCTTGATTTTTAGTTAAAATTATTCATGACATTTAATTGGATAGATTAAATAGAATAATGTGAATAATTAAGAAGAATGAGGCATGGGCAATTTAATTAGGTCGTGCCTTAATAAACTAAGTAAAATTGTTCTAAAATTTTGACCTAAAAGAGAATGAATGAGAGGGTAACTTAGGAATATAATGAACCCTTACCTTAAAGCCTTTCCCCTCATTCTATTCTCATTTTCTATACTCATAAAACAATTAAAAGGAGATATCAAGGCCGACCATTAAATCATTCTGGGGAGATCGAAATCTAGGATTCAAGGGAAAGCAAGCTTAGGATTAAGAGCTACACCAAAACAATTATACCAAATCTCAACTCCAATCACTAATCTAAGGTGAATAATCACACTTATCATCTCTTTAATATTTATTTTGGTTTGGTTATGGGTAATACCCAAATCTTATGTGTTTGATTGGTCTAATTATGATCCAATAATCATTATTTGGATAGAATAATGGTGAAGGGAATTTTAGGAATTTACCAGAAATGGTTTAATTTGGTTTTGGGGTTAAATATGAAGTTTTATCCTAAATGGTTTAACATTTAGATACGCAATGTGAGACAACATATTGGAGATGGATTTTTAATTTGAGGATTTTCCAAAGTTATAGGAATTTATAAGGTTAAATAGACATAAACTCGGGTTTAATTTATTAATGATAATTAAATGTGGGTTTCAGACCTGAATATTTTATATGTCAAAAGAAATATAATTTTAAATTAACGTCAATTTTTTGAATTTTTTCTTAGTAATTTTGAATTATGGATAATTATTTATGAAAGAATATGCATATAAAAGTTCAATTAATTTTGGTTAGTAATTAATTATTTGAAATAATGTTTTGGATCTCGGAAATAGGGTGTGGTAGTTTTTCAAAAAAGTAAAGTGATAAAGTTTCGCTAGCCAATAAGCTTTTGATAAACTATAGAGGTTTAGTGAAAAGTAATAATTTTTTATAGTAATTTAGCAGTTTTTAAGTTAATTACAGTTTTACTATGTCAACATTGGCAACATCGAGCCATCACTCACCGCATCATGGTGTTATCAAAGTAGAACCAAACAATGGCGCATTATGTCAATGAGTTTGGCATGAAGCGAATGAGTTTTGGATCTCGTCGAGGTCATAACAACAAAGATAAAGAGATGGTCTTTGACACGACGATGTCGGTTGTTATACATGCCGATTTTTATACCAAGAGGCTTATTGTCGCATTTTATACTAGAAAGCATGCCGCAGCATATACCATTCTATATTTTTGCCTCACCAACCTAAGGCCTGTCGAGACTAGCCTTTACCGCTTTTAAATTGTCATCGAACCTAGACATGCCGCTTTTAAACTTGTCATCAAGTTTACCTCATGTCGATTTTAACTAGTCTTTGAGTTTTTAAATAGGCGGATAACCTATATATCATGGGGATTAATGACTTCGTTGTCATCAAGGCACAATGCCGCATGTTTAGTCTTCAAGTTTTAATAAGCAGAAAGTTTTATGCTTTGACTATGAGATGGATGGGGACTATTGACCCGAAAAATGGACCAACACCCTGGTTTGGATTTGAAAGCACCAGTCCTGTCCCGATAGAGCAATATCACAGATCATGGACATAAAGAAAGAAAAATAAAAGAAAGTAGACAGAGAATTTTTATAGTGGTTCGACTGCTAATGAAGCCTGTGTTCACTTTATAGCTTTATTATGGATTGATTGTTGTTACAACAGATGTTTGGTTACAAGGCTTTGATTATTTTCTAGCTGGATTGAATCTATAGAATTGGAATCCACTGGGGAATCATAGTGTACTCCTTTGGGATTGTTATGTGGGAGGTAGAGAGTGAAGAATAGTTCCAGCAGAACTTCAGCAACCAGTCCGAAGAAGATCCTTTTTATGTTGCAGGTTGGATGATATTTATATAGAGCGAAGACCTTCTAGGCCAGGCCATGTCTTCATCAGCTCGCAGGCAAGTAGTAGACGACCTAGGGAAGTTTGGGCTGGAAAAACGAGTCAACACCATGGGTCGCTGGTGACCTATAGAATTGAATCGTTTGCGAACTAGTACCTTGCCTCTTTTCTTTGTGTTCCATAACTAGTTTGTTTGATGGTTTGAGCAGAGGCATGGGTCGTTAATGAGCTAAGCACTTAGGATTTTTATGGAGTTTAGAATTGGAGATGTTTTACATATCATTTTATCATTGCTATTACGATTTAATAGCAATTGACTAGCTGTTTACTTTAAGCTACCGATTGGATTATTGGAATGAAAATCTCTCGACTTCGTTGATCTCAGTCGTTGTCTTAATCGTATAGCTTGGCCCTTGTCAATCCCTTATCTTAGCTTTTCTGGTTAAGTCCTGAACCATCTTATCCACACATGGTTGTTCTGTTTTCTATTGGTTTCTGCTGGGTTAAAAACTCGGATAACATTTGCCCCCAGAGTTTGTCTTCATTGTAAACAAGGTGTGCTCTAGAAGTTAGCGCTCTCAATATCCATCTGTTGATTTCTGAGTGATTGCATTTGAGCTTTACCAATATGCTATTCCAACATTATCGGTCGTCTTTCTTTGGTTTTGATTACTTTTTATTTCTACAACGTATCATATTTCTGCTTGTAGCTTCCCGACACATCTTGGAATAGTGAGTTTGTGTAGGAAATCGAGCCTAAGGAGAAAAGGTGAATTTTTTTGGCCGCTAGCAATCCATGTGGGATGGGTTGCTTGCGATCTATCTGCATAAAAAAATTTAACGTTTATGAAGATAGATCGGGTTGCTAGCGACCCATGATGGGTCAAGTCGTTGGCGATCCGATTACTTAGCATATATTTTTGCCTCTTTGTCTGCCTACTTATACTCCTCGAGCCGACCCATATCATTAACTTGACTCGAACTTCACTCCTTCAAGCGACCAGTTCTTTCAGCGATTCAACCTAGCCAATCCAAGAAACACCCTGACCTCCTTCCTCACTTCGTTTGAATCCACTATCGTTGATCCATCTAGGCATTTTCCTATCTCGTGAAACCCTAGCCAACTCATCATCTTGTTCTAATCAAAACCCTAGCCTACTTTTGGACTGTAGCCGACCCATTGTTAGCTCGCCAATGATCCATAGCTCGTTAAGTTTGACTTGGGATTCTTCTTATGCCTTCATATCAGTTTAAGGTGGGTTTGCTTGGTTGATTCGTTAATTGTTATGCTGGCACAATGATTTTATGACTGGCCATATGTTGATTACGAGAGTTTGAGTTAATTGTCTTTTAAAGGAGAAAGATAGTAAATCAGGTCTTAAGTTATCTCCCAAAACAACATTTGGGCTTCGACCCAATGCTTGACACATTTTGCTATCTTCATCCTTTAGACTAGCATTGACTTGTGCCGAGTTTCGCAGACACCACCATATGACATATCATTGGTCGATTTAGAGAATATGCACTTATCCAGCTTGGTTATCCCACACTTGGTGTTCCTGTAGTGAGAAGAGCTTTCCCTGTCACTTCGGACAACGGATCCATTATCGATCATTGATCGATAATGGGTAAGTGCACAAGAAGTAGACATAAGAATGAAAAATGAACTAACACAAGAAGTTCTTTTCTTCTTCCACTATGAGCGAACTATCTACACGGGATAGAGTGTTTGTAGTGCACCGAGCACCGAGCTTATCCCATATAGATAACACACTGCACTTGCCCTAGTTCGCACTTGAAATCCGATACGTCGATTACAAGTTAATGTCTCTTCGGAGTTCAAGTGTGATAGAGGAGACTTATGACTTAGGATAGATTTACCTGACCGTTTTTGGATGCGAGTTATGTTATATAGAATGAAGCAGCTATCTTTACACCATAAATCAAGCGGGAAAAGCCCAACGCTCTCCGAAACTGAATCGTCATCCACCTCGCAAGCCAAGTATGGTCAATTAGTTCCGATTGGGCCCATCATGGACCGCACGCCTCCCAACTTTCGAGTCTTGCTTAATCCACCTGAAAGAGCTTCGTCGGTGGTTTCTGCCATGGTTCTTCACAATATATGTACGTAGCTTGGAATACCCAAAGAGGACGTGCGTCTGCCGGCGAAAGATGAATTTGCAGATATTCCTCCTCCAAGGTACAATGCATTCCGTCGATACATGCGTCTGAACGGAGCCATGCCTCCCTTCAATTTCTACATGAGACTCTCTCGAATTTAGGTATTGTCCCATTCCAAATTCATCTGAATGCTTATGCCATCCTTACTTGCTTGCATGTCCTTTTCATTTGACATTCAACCGTGCTCTAAGTTGTGATGAGTTGCTGTATTTTCTAGCATTTCAAGAAGAGAGATTACTACCCCTCTTTGATTATAACCGAGACCCAGAGGAATCGAAAGATCGTCCTGCGCTTGCAAAGTAATTTTTCACAGTTCAAGATGCAGTTTTTTTGTTAGATGCCCTGAAGGATTCAACTGTCAATGGACAACCAGGGGTAAACTTCTCTATTTCGTTTATCGAGCCCAGATGCATTGTAACAAATTTTCTAACTAATTATACATCTCTTGCAGTTATCCCAAGGCCAAATAAAGTTGTGATTCTTGATGAAGTTTGCCAAACTTTAAAGGCTATTGATGCCGGGGAGAAGAACGTTAAAGTTCTGCTAATCGATGAGAACTTGTGTCGATACTAACTATTAGCTTTGGGTAGTCCGCCGTTCAGATTGAAACTCCCTCTCCTTGCTGATCAAGGGTTCTCATAAGGTCCACTTCTTCCTCCCGTGGTTCTAAGGAAGGTCAAGAGAGAGGTAGCCCATCCGAAGGATCACCTGGTAAGGCCTGTAAGGAGGAAGTCGCCGCTGCGACTGGACTGAGCAGTTTAGTTAGAATGCCTCCAATCCTAAAGGAAGTAGAAGACGAGTTTATGCATAGAGAAGGAAAATCCATGATAGACTCAAAAAACGAGGAAGGGGAGTTCGAGAGTAGTAGCGACGAGTCTACCACTAGTGATTACTTCTCGTCAGAATCTTAGGGTGAAGACTCGGAGTCTTGCGACGAGACTCCAAGAATGTGTCTCCAGCTCCTAAGTACATCTCCCTCTGATGCAAGTGGCAAAGGCAAAACCCCCGGAACTAGAAAACATCTAGATTCTTCGAGTAAGGATGTCGGAGCGGGGTTCAGAGATTTCAGTGATGTTTTTGTCGACTTCAATGAGCTCATGAAAAGGGACTTCAAATTTGACATGCCTTCCTGTTCGGGCGATATCGAGCTAGTAGTTAGCTCCTACAACAACCGAAGTCACTCTGATCCCCCCTACAACAACGTTCGTCCCAGTTTGTGATGACGTCTTAGGCCCATATTAGAAGCATACAACACGTTGCTTAGGATTAGACTTATTTCCCTTCTCTATTCCTTCATATATTTGCTTAGCATAAGTTATGCTTTTAAAACCTTTTATGTATGCCTCATTCCAGGTATGAAGAGGGGACGAGGCTTTTGTAGGATCGATTTCAACATAGAGGGGGGTGAATAGGGTGATGCTATTAATTATAAAAAAATTAATTGCGGAAGCTTAAAATTATTTCAACACAGATAAATTAAAATTATAGCAGCACAGATAATAGCAGAATAATAAATGCAGAAATAGAACGACACAGAATTTACCCAGCTTCGGCAAAACCCTGCCAACGTGCTTCCCCAAGGTTTCTACTAAAAATTAAGTAGTCACACGCTTACGCACGTAAACTCGCGACGCCCGCTATTGACTAACCTAACTCTACGCTCAAAACCCTGCCACAACTCAGCCACTGAGTTGCGAATTCTCAATCTACGCCACGTAGTTTGTCCCCTAGTCACACGACTAGTAATTACAACCATTTAAAAAGGAAATACAAATTTAAAAACAAAAGAAACTAAACCCTAATTTAAAACCCTAAATTAAATCTCAATTAATAAAAGAAAGAGGCCGACCCAATTTAAAATAAATTCGGCCTTCTTTATTTCTTTTATCGGCCGTTCTTTTTTCTTTTGCCCTGTATAATGGCGGCTTGTTCTCGTTTTCCTTTGCTTGCAAATTAGGGCTTTATTGAAGAAGCCAACTTTAATTTCTAAAGTTCGTTCCTTTTTCTCTCCGTTGATCGCTTTCGGCTTACTTCAATTCGATTGAGTTCGTCTTTGATTCGGGTATGTAATTTATGCTTTTTCTCCATGGTTTGAATACTTAAACTAAATCGATGATTCGAGTTATTGGTTTATTGTTGTCAGCTATTCTCGAACTCGAATACGTTTTCGGCCGGTGATGATTTGGGTTTTTATACAGATTTGAATTCCTAAATTTTTGTTCATCTGATAGTTGCTTGACTTCGTCTCGTCCACTCGATTATGTTTTGATGTTGATGATTTTTCTAACTTTGTTAATTTCATACAATTGTTGCTTGATACTCACGGTTTTGATCGTCACTTGGTCAATTTGCTTGGCCACCACGGTTTTGGTCTGAAACTGTTACATTTGATTTTAATTTACGATGTTGATTTCGTTCTTTGTGACTTCGGCTTGATATTGTGATAATGTTTGACTTGGGCTCTGACTCGTTTAATTTGAAATTCCTGATGCAAGCTTTCTTTCTTTGGCTTGTACCTTGCTTGACATGGATTTGTTCGACTTTTACTTGTCTTTCTTCTTGACTTCGGCCTTATACATTTGTTTGCATATATGTGCACATTGTAGCCTTGGTCCAAGAGCTTCTCTTGTGACATATATGATTTCGGTTACATGATATTGTTTTTAAAACCTGTTGTTAGTGAAATTTCATTTACTGCTAGTTCATTATGTACATTGTGTTGTCTGGTCTTCACTATTGACTGTTGAGCTTGCACCAGTCTCTGATGATGTTGTGTTCATTGTAGTTTCATTTTTTTGTTTTTGTGCATTATATTTTCTGACATGTGCTTCAAGTCAATTGCTTTCACATTCATCAAACAACTGCCCACTGCTATTACTTTCATTTACTACACATTTTCTTCATACAACACATAACCATCAACTTGCCTTTCCAGTACTGTCACCTGGCCATCTTACTATTCACTTATAGTTGTTGTGTGGTCTTGAGTCATATCCCTGTTCTCTACTGTTGTATTGACTTTGCACATATTTGAAATTACCTGCTTGCTTTTGTCTCGGCCTGTACCTTTGCATTTCATACATATATGTATATGCTCACTCATGTAGTTTTGAATGTGGTATGTGCCTTGTCTGGTTCACATGTGCACTGCCTATGTATGTGTCCATGTATGTTTGCATTGACTTCTATCCACTGTACTTTGAGTCATGTTGAACTCTATTTGTTTGGTTCATCTGGTTTGTAGTTTTGCTTGTATAACTTGAACTTGATCTCGAGTTGGTGCCATTTGCTTCTGCACTGATACATACATATGTCTTGTTGAAATGGTTTGATGTGCACAATTCATTTGTTGCCAGACCTGTAGCCTTTGTGCATTGTTCATGTCATTCCTTTGGTGCAGTTTGTATTGCATCTCCATTTGTTGTACTCGATTTATTTGATTGCATTGAGTACTGAATTGCATTCACTTGTGTACATATGATGTTTGTCACTGTTGCATCAATTTTGGTCGCTGCTGTGTTATGTAGTAGCCTAGTTTGCTGGTGCATATGTTTCATTTTGAAGTTGCCGTGTATGTGATGCATGTTTTGTTGTCTTTGTTTGCTACTAGGTCAACATGTATATATACATACTTTGATTATAACATTCATTTGAGTTGCACCTGTGTTGAATCCAGCTTTAAAGCTCGGGTTTGACCTTGTGCTGATATTGTGACATTATTTTTATTGCACTTGAGTTGAACGCGGCGTTTTGGGTTTGACCTGTGCTCACCTGTCCTTGTAATTTTATCAAGTGTATATATCGGTGTGCACGGCCCTGTGGCATATACAATGATACACTATGTATGTCACAAGTTGTTCGTGTATGTTGAATTCAAAATTAAATGATGACGAACAACCCAAATAACTGAGGCAAATATTATTTTCAAAATCCACATTTTATGTTATACTGCAAAAATATTTTACTTTCAATTTTATTGCGTCAATGTATATTTCTGCTGATTTCTCAGAAGCTGGATTCAATTTGGAGTGAAGTTGAAGATAAAATACGAGTTGAGTGAATGAGTGATATGTAGTGAGGTCAAATGTAAATGTGAATCGCGATGTAATCAAAATTGTATTGAAATTGTATATATATAGTGAGATCTTGAAATTTGTACTATTCAAGGATTGTAATAAATATTTGTTTGAATAAAATTTCTGTTTGAATTCAAATTCTGTGTTATTTATTTTTATTCAGCAAATATTTATTTAATCTATGAAAAATAAAATAGTACATTAACAAATACATTTAAACGAATATATATATGTTTATTATCATCAAACAAAAATCATACAATCACATATTCAACAATCACCCCCTTTTGATGATAACAAACATATATTTAAGATTTTGAACGTATTAAATGTATTTGATCATTGATATACTCTAATTTCTCCCCTATTTAAATGCTTCCTCTCCACATAAAGTTCCCCCTTCATATATGCATGCAATTAAAAATATGTAAATGAGCCTAGATGCAAATAAAAAATATTTGACATTTGCTTGATTTTATTTGACAAAATCTTAACTTTTCTCTCCCCCTTTTGTTATCAGCAAAAGAGTAATAGTGTTATAAAAATGGCGATAAAGTGATAGATATTAATCTAACATTAAAACTCAATTGAATATAAATATTAAATTTCAATAAAAAATCAAACAAAAACCATAAATACTTTGTTAGGCGCATATTCCACATTTAGAATAATGGGAATGATGCCATCATATAAAACCATACAGTTGTGTCTATTTGTGGTATATTTATATCAGGAATTTGAATATCTACTAACCATGCATAACCGTTAGGACTTTAAATGAGATTAGTAGTATTCCAATTTTATTTAAAAAATGAATTCAAGTATCTTCTAACCACGCATAACCGTGAGGACTTTTAAATGGGATTAGAATCAACTTGTTTATTTTAAAAATCAATTTTGATATGCATTCCATACATGCATAACCGTGAGGACTTTTAAATGAGCATGGAAGCACATAACAAATTCCAAGTAATTCACCCATGCATAACCGTGAGGACTTTTAAATGAGAGTGAATACGTTGGATTTTATTTTATTATTATTATTAATATTTTTTATTTAAAAAAATGTAAAATGAAAAAACGAATGGTTCCGTTTAAAGTACCACATATCGACAAACTATATAGAATTTTGATGAGTGATCGTCGTTAGAAATATGATAGAAATAGAGATGGTCATGGAATTTTTACCAAAAAAGTTTTATAACTCTTGTTTAAATTTCTAAAGAAATTTACTAATTATACCATCTCGAGTCATAACATATGATAAATATCAACACTCATCACTTTTTCAATCACTATTTATCTTTTTGTCAATTATTAGGGAGTCATATTAGTCAAAATAGTCATTTAAAATCAAATTCAAAAATAATTATAAAATCAATTTTTCAAAATGACTGATCTGAAAACATGGTAAAAAATGATTTTCTAGAAGGGGTTATATGAGAAAAATTTCTGCTATTTGAAAATTATTTGAAATAAAAAATATGCAGATATTTTCTTTAAAAAACAATGCAGTTACTAAATGTCTCAACAAAAATCACGTTCAACTAGTAATTTTTCTATCAACTAGATTACCAGTGTAATCTGCATCTGAATTTCTCTTTCACTCAAAATTATCATTAATTGAATTAGATAGACCAGACCATGAAGTATGCAATAAAAATTTCAAAATCAATTTTAACATCTTTTTAATGACATTCTCTTGAATTTGCATTGAAGCCGTGTAAATAATCAAAAATCGTGAATATAGAGTTGGCCGTATTATAACCAAATGTATTATCATCCAACAAAACACTATTATTAATCCAAACTAATATATATGAAGTAATTCAAAGAACTATGAGATTTTTGTTGTGTTTTTGGCATAAGAATATAATTGGCTAACAATTTTGAATAAGTCAGAATCAAAATCATCATTATTTCATCATCACATTATTAGCTGATTTAAGTCTAATTAGGGTGCAAATTATCATATTTAATATATCGTTCAAATAAATATACCATTACCTGTTTTACCTTTACGATATTTGTTGTTATCCATTGTGATTCTGTCACCTTTATACTAGGCTAAGGAACTTTGCTTTGTCGCTCGTTGTGTCCTTGGAACAGCCAGAATCTAAGTAGCACTATTGTTGTTCCTTAGCCTGCCAGCACACCTACACGGGGAAAAAAATTTGTGACCTATTTGTTTTTATAGGTCCATGGTTGTTAGTGGTAGAATATTTAGATTTATATATGTTCCTTTTGGCACCCAGATTTGTTTAACTTTGAGATATTTTATATTTGTGCCTTTTGGAAACCAAATTGGTATAGTTTTCACGTGTTTGGGTCTATATCAACAATTGTTTTGATGGTGTCCAAATTTTCTAAAAATTGTGCACATAGAATTACTTGATTAATTTTGTTTTTAACCTTTTCAGATTGATTATATCTAAGTCCTTGTCTAACTGTATTAATTGTTTTTTTCCCTAAGAGCATATTCAACGATTTTTCACTTTTTGAAAATTTATCTAAAGTCGTTGACAATTGTTGGACTTGTGTTTTGAGAGATTCATTTTCGTTTAACAATTGTGTACACTTTTTAATAGAGTTCTCTCTCCCTATATTTTCACTTTCTTTCAAAATCAGAATTTCATTTTCAAGTGATTTTATATTAATTTCTGATTTTTTAATTTCTTCTTCAAATGTTGGACACTTATCACACTTAGGGATCCTACTTTGGTAGGTTTTAACTAATTGGTCAAGTTGTTCATTTAATTCTATCAAAGTGTCTTTTTGTGATTCAAGTTTGGCATACTTCTCCCTAAGTCGTTCAAAACAGCCATTTACTTCGTGAAAATATATAAGTAATTCTGAGTGAGTGAGTTCTGATAACTCGCTTGGCTCGTCATCTTCGCTATAAGTTATATTTCCTTAAAGGCACATATCTGCTTTCTCACTCTCACTGATAGTACTTTGATTATCTTCATCACTTGTATTCCACGTGGCTGCAAAACTTCTCCTTTTTGATTTCTTTTTAAAGTCGCGTCGATTTTGAGGACAATTGGGCTTGATGTGTCAGGGTTGGTTGCACTTATGATAGATGATCTTCTGTTCTTCTGAATAGTCTAGTATTTGGGCTATTCTGCTTTTCAATTTTTGATTTCGAGCTGGATTTCCGTATTTGTAATTCCACCTTTTGAATTTCTTTATTATCAGCTCCAATTCTGCTGCTCCATCATCATCATCATCACCATCACTTTCTGTTTTTCCTTTAAGAGCTATTGATTTCTTTCGAGTGTCGCCTCCTTCACACTCTTCCTTGAGTTTCATTTCTAGCTCATAAGTGCTGAGATTTCCGATGAGTTCTTCAACTTTCATCTGTTTTAAATCTTTTGATTCTTGAATGGCAGTCACTTTGGCTTCAAAACTTCGTGGAAGGACTCTGAGGATTTTTTGGACTATCTCCAACTCTGTGTATGATTTTCCAAGAGCTTTTGATTTGTATACGATATTGGAAAGTCATCCATACATCTCTTTGACATTTTCTTCCTTCGCCATTGTGAAGTTCTCGTATTCGCTGCTTAGCATGGCAAGGCGAGATTCTTTGACTTGAGATGTTCCTTCGTGAGTCACTTCTAGCGTGTGCCATATTTTCTACGTAGTTAGACAATGTGAGACACGATTAAATGCAAATTGATCAAATGAACAGATAAGAGAATTCATAGCTTTAGCATTTTGTAATTTATTTTCTAGTTCTATCCATTGATCTTTTGGTTTATCTATTTCCTGATTATCTACAGTTATAGTTGGTGTTCTATAACCGGTCTCAACAATATTCCAAGCGTCAATGGTTTTCAGAAAAAATTTCATTCTATTTTTCCAGTAGGCGTATTCACCATTGAACATTGGTGGTCTAACTATGGACTGTCCCTCGGCAAAAGCATTATTAAAAGAAGCCATTTTAAAAATTCAATTTTTAAAACAAAAACTGGTTTTTGAAAACGAACTTTTAAAACAAAAGTTGACTTTTATTCCTAGCTCTGATACCACTTGTAGGATCGATTTCACCTTAGAGGGAGGTGAATAGGGTGATGTTGTTAATTATAAAAAATAAATTGCTAAAGCTTAAAATTTTTTCAACATAGATAAATCAAAATTATAGCAGCACATATAATAGAAGAATAATAAATGCAGAAATAGAACGATACAGAATTTACCCAGCTTCGGCAAAACCCTGCCTACATGCTGCCCTCAAGGTTTTTACTAGAAATTAGGTAGTCACACGCTTACACATGTAAACTCACGACACCCGCTATTGACTAACCTAACTCTACGCTCAAAACCCTGCCACAACTCAGCCACTGAGTTGCGAATTCTCAAAATACGCCACGTAGTTTGTCCTCTAGTCACACGACTAGTAAATACAACCATTTAAAAAGGAAATGCAAATTTAAAAACAATTTAAAAACAAAAGAAACTAAACCCTAATTTAAAACCCTAAATTAAATCTCAATTAATAAGAGAAAGAGGCCGGCCCAATTTAAAAAAATCCGGCCTTCTTTATTTCTTTTATCGGCCGTTCCCTTTTCTTTTGCTCCGTATAATGGCAGCTTGTTCTCATTTTCCTTTGCTTGCAAATTAGGGCTTTATTGAAGAAGCCGACTTTAATTTCTGAAGCTTCGTTCCTCTTTCTCTCTGTCGATCACTTTCGGGTTACTTCAATTCGATTGAGTTCGTCTTTGATTCGGGTATGTAATTTATGCTTTTTCTCTCTGGTTTGAATACTTGAACTCGATCGATGGTTCGAGTAATTGGTTTATTGTTTTCAGTTATTCTCGAGCTCGAATACGTTTTCGGCCGGTGATGATTTGGGTTTTTATATAGATTTGAATTCCTAAATTTCTTTTCATCTGATAGTTGCTTGACTTCCTCCCGGCCACTCGATTATGTTTTGATGTTGATGATTTTTCTGACTTTGTCAATTTCATATAATTGTTGCTTGATACTCACGGTTTTGATTCGTGACTTGGTCAATTTGCTTGGCCACCACGGTTTTGGTTTGCAACAGTTACATTTGATTTTATTTGACGATGTTGATTTCATTCTTTGTGACTTCGTCTTGATATTGTGATAATGTTTGACTTCGACTCTGACTCTTTTAATTTGAAATTCCTGATGCAAGCTTTCTTTCTTTGGCTTGTACATGGCTTGACATGGATTTATTCGACTTTTACTTGTCTTTCTTCTTGACTTCGGCCTTATACATTTGTTTGCATATCTGTGCACATTGTAGCCTTGGTCCAAGAGCTTCTCTTGCAACATATCTGATTTCAGTTACATGATATTGTTTTTAAAACCTGTTGTTAGTGCAATTTCGTTTACTGCTAGTTCATTGTGTTGTCTGGTCTTCACTATTGACTATTGAGCCTGCACCAGTCTCTAATGATGTTGTGTTCATTGTAGTTTCATTTTTTTGTTTTTGTGCATTATATTTTCTGACATGTGCTTCAAGTCAATTGCTTTCACATTCATCAAACAACTGCCCATTTGCTATTACTTGCATTTACTGCACATCTTCTTCATACAACATAACCATCAACTTGCCTTTCCAAAACTATCACCTGGCCATCTTACTGTTCACTTGTAGTTGTTGTGTGGTCTTGAGTCATATCCCTGTTCCCTACTGTTGTAATGACTTTGCACATATTTGAAAATACCTGCTTGCTTTTGTCTCGGCCTGTACCTTTGCATTTCGTACATATATGTATATGCTCACTCATGTAGTTTTGAATGTGGTCTGTGCCTTATCTGGTTCACATGTGCACTGCCTATATATGTGTTCATGTAATGTTTTCATCGAGTTCTATCCACTGTACTTCGAGTCATGTTGAACTCTGTTTGTCTGGTTCATCTGGTTTGTAGTTTTGCTTGTATAACTTGAACTTGATCTCGAGTTGGTGCCATTTGCTTCTGCACTGATACATACATACATATGTCTTGTTGAAATGGTTTGATGTGCACAATTCATTTTTTGCCAGACCTGTAGCCTTTGTGCATTGTTCATGTCATTCCTTTGGTGCAGTTTGTTTTGCATCTCCATTTGTTGTACTCGAGTTATTTGATTGCATTTACTTGTGTACATATGTTGTTTGTCACTGTTGCGTCAATTTTGGTTGCTGCTGTGTTATGTAGTAGCCTAGTTTTCTGGTGCATATGTTTTATTTTGAAGTTGCCGTGTATGTGATGCATGTTTTGTTGACTTTGTTTGCTACCAAGTCAACTATATATACATACTTTGATCATAACATTCATTTGAGTTGCACCTGTGTTGAATCCAGCTTTAAAGATTGGGTTTGACCTTGTGCTGATATTGTGACATTATTTTTATTGCACTTGAGTTAAACCCGGCATTTTGGGTTTGACCTGTGCTCACCTATCCCTGTAATTTTATCAAGTGTATATATCGGTGTGCACGGCCTTGTGGCATATACATTGATACACTGTGTCACAAGCTGTTTGTGTGTGATGAATTCAAAATTAAATGATGATGAATAACCCAAATAACTGAGGCAAACATTATTTTCAAAATCCAATTTTATTGTATACTGCAAAAATATTTTATTTTCAATTTTATTGCGTCAATGTATATTTCTGCAGATTTCTCCGAAGCTGGATTCGGAGTGAAGTTGAAGATAAAATATGAGTTGAGTGAATGAGTGATATGTAGTGAGGTCAAATGTAAATGTGAATCGTGATGTAATCAAAATTGTATTGAAATTGTATATATATAGCGAGAGCTTGAAATTTGTACTATTCAAGGATTGTAATAATATTTGTTTGAATAAAATTTCTATTTGAATTCAAATTCCGTGTTATTTATTTTTATTCAGCAAATATTTATTTAATCTATGAAAAATAAAATAGTACATTAACCAATACATTTAAACGAATATATATATATGTTTATTATCATCAAACAAAAATCATATAATCGCATATTCAACAGCTTTTGCGACGACTTCGAAGATTACACCAATTCAATGTGGTACCCCAAGTACCCCTCTGCCGTCATCAAGTCCAAAAGACGGAAGAAGAGTATAGGCGGAGAAAAGAACATGAGGCTGAAACCCATCGGCAAGAAGAGAGAGATCGAGCTCGTTCTCATAATGGTGGGTATGAGAAAAGAAGATCTCTTGAGGAAAGAGACGAACCGTCTAAGAAGTCGAAGTTTGATTATCGCCCCCATCCTTCATAGCATACTTCAAAACACTCTTTTATAGACCAAGAAATTCTTACTACTTCTGCTTTGATTCCACCTTCATCTTATATATCATCATACTCCCTTGTCACTGCTGCCCCTAGTACTTTTTTCCCACAATGGAGGCCTGCCTATTCCCTTCTAGTAGGCCCTCGTAAACTCGAGGCAGCTCTTCCTGGCTGGTTTTTGAAGGGGTCAAGTTTGACCTAGATCTTCACCCCATTCGCAGGGATTCTTTCATGCCATATCTCCAAGATATCCAGAATGACCTAGAATAGGCCGAGAGATGGGAGAAGCTCTGCAAACAGCTGGCTCACACAAACAGAAATAACCATTAGGAGATCCTTTCCTTCGAATCCGAGACTGATGATTTCAAGAAGGAGTTGGTTGATCGGGATGCTAAGATCAAAAGGTTGGAGGAAGAGAAGGAGGCAATGCTTTGTGAAAGTAAGAGAACCGCCGGCCTGATGAAGGAGTTGAAGAAGGCACATGAAAAGGTCGAGATCGTCTGGAGGGACGAGATTAAAATGACTCATGCTGAGGAGGAGGCTAAGTTGAAAGAAGAAGTGGTCGCCTACGATGCCATCATTGAACCTTGAAGGAAAACCATTACCGACCAGGATTTAATTGTTGAAGGGCACAACAAAATGATCACTGACCAAGCTGAGGCCATTGCTAAGCTATAGGCTCAGGTCGCATAGCTTAGTGCGGACAAGACTGTTATTGAAGTTGAGAAGGCTATGTGGCAGTGGATTATTTGGACCTCTAACATGCCTTCAATGGGAAAATGGAGAAGCTGGATGCGACAATTCTAAAATTTTATGTTAACTCCTTGTTACATCAGGGGAGCCTTAGCTATCTCGACCTGAAGTATCTGTGCACTCTTTCCCTTGTTTGGGAGGAAATATTATTCCTCTTTGTTGAGAGGGGTGACATTTATTCAGATCAAGAGTTGCGAGATGCTTATCTCAATGATGAATCCAAGGAAGCGTTACTTTAAGGCTAGGAGATCCCCGAGTCGAATGAGAGAGGGAGGCCACTGATGCTACTATGATGACTGCCACTGACATGCGTACCAAGCCTTCTATCTTCGGCATGGGTGGACCATCGGAGCAGCTCAACGAACAACCAATGAGTTCGGGACACAATATTATTCCTCATGTGGTGGAGCCTCAAAAGAAGGCGATGGTGGTGAGTTCAAGGTCACCATTCATGATCATTCCTCTGGCGTAGGTAAGGTCATGCTTCTCTCGAATTCAGGAGCCTCCATCTTACGCCACAAGAGCAAGAGGAGTTTAATGCTTTCCTTTTTGATCTTATAGGTCCATCCACTTTTCCTATTGATGCACCTGCTACTTAGGTGCTCGTGCCTGCTGCTATTTTCACATCTTCTGCAATTGTATCCGTTCCTACTCCAGTTCCCATATCCACATCTAGTTAGCAGTTGGGGCCAGAAGCCGAGAAGATAGCTACGCTCCATGGCCTGGATGATCCTTTGGGTTTTTTGAAAGGGGATACGGCTGTGGCAAAAGCGAAGGATAAGGGGATATATATTGAGCATCCATAGAAGACTCAACATGACTCGATTGTCGTCAAGAAAGAAAAGGTGGAGGCAATCAAGGCTTCAAAAGCTCTCAGAAGTCAAGAAAATGCAAGATAAAGGGAGGCTCTTCTGAAAAACTTTTGGAGGAGGAGGAGATTTCCACTGAAGTGCATGTTGACGTTACTGGCAGCGACAACTCTCCTGAAAAGAAGCAGAAACCACCAACCAGAGATAGAAAGGGAAGCGATGGCAAGAAGCATTGAGCGGCTGGCATGAGGATGGACTTGATTTTGGCCAACAGCTTATAAGAAGACCAACTTCCTTTTTTTGTTTCTTTTTGAGTCATTCTGTTCAATTGTAGAGTTTGTACTCTGCGTCCTTACTGTAGATTCTGCATTTTCCTTTTGTTAGCCATTGTTATGTGGGTACAGCCCCCCATTTTGATCCCGTGTATATAAAATTACAAGCAATACATTGATATTTTGACTGTATTTTTGTCTATCTGTTCATACATGTTCTGTGTACCTATGCTTTTTCATATCATACTTTTGTAATTCTATGATTATAGTCAAAGCACTTCTTTTGAAGCGATGGAACTTAGAAATTATCAGCACTTTGGAAGTTAATAGAACTTTAGAAAATAACAGAACTTAGAGAATTCTTATTTTATAAAATAATAAAACTTATAAAAACTCTAAAACTTCGAAATTTTTGCTTAGAGTTTTAAATGGATATAGACTTTTTATGTGAAAGATCATAAGACTTTGAGATAGAACTTATGAACTTGTTGTTGTTTGGAGTGACAAAACTTGTGAACTTATAATGTTTGTGTGTTTCTATCTCGATATAGGTGTATGCCACCCAATTCACAGGGTTGTTTACTTCAAACAATTTTCAAGTATCCGATAACTTAGGGTTTAGATACTCTCTATTGAAAATCTGGCTAAGTCATGACTTGATCTTCCTTTCTTCGAAAGTTTTACGACCTTAGCATATGGTCTCATTTTCTAGTAATATTCAAGTAAGTATGCAATTTACACGTGGGTATGTACTGTCAATCATTGAATGCCTTCCTTCTAGAACTAATTATTCCTGACTATATATGTGGTGTTTCTCATGCTCCTAGGTGTTGCCCATCTTCGAGTCATGTAGGGTCTATTATTTGGGATTTCGTCGCCGCTTGCGTAGTGCGCAATATTTGGTGCTCCTTGACGTCACTCATCTATGAGCGACGTAAGAGTGTATGTTTGGACGTTTTTTAACGTCTCCTATCTCCGAGCAATGCAAGAAGTTTATTTCAAGATTCCTCAGCATTGCATATCTTCTGGTAATGCAAGGAGTTAAGTTTCGATGCTTTTCGGCGTTGCCTATCTCCGGGCAATACGAGGATTTTGTTTTTTACGTTCATCGGTATTTCCCATCTCTGGGCAATGCAAGGAGTTTATTTTGAGGCTCCTCAGCGCTACATATCTCTGGTAATGCAAGGAGTTTCAACTTGAATGGCGGCTTATGAGATGCGCAACTTTTGATATTCGTAGGCGTTGCTTATCTCCAAGCAATGCGAGGAGTTTGTTTTTGATGTTCCTTGGCATTACCTATCTTCGGGCAACGTGAGGAGTTTCGGCTCGAATGCACGGCTTATGAGATGCATGACTTTTGGTGTTCCTCAGTGTTGCTTATCTCCGGGCCACGCAAGGAGTTTCAGTTTGAATGCACGGGTTACAAGATGCATTGCTTTTGATGTTCCTCGATGTTGCCTATCCTAGGCAATGTAAGGAGTTTCGACTTGAATGTGCGGCATACGAGATGCATGGCTTTTGATGTTCCTCGGTGTTGCCTATCTCCAGGCCACAAAAGGAGTTTCAGTTTGAATGTGCATCTTACGAGATGCGAGGCTTTTTATGTTCCTTGGTGTTTCCTATCTCCAGAAAAAGCGAGGAGTTTGTTTTTGATGCTCCTCGACGTTGCCTATCTCTGGACAATGTGAGGAGTTTGTTTTCTATGCTCCTTGGTGTTGCCTATCTTCGAGCAACGCAAGGAGTTTGTTTTTTATGCTCCTTGGCGTTACCTATCTCTGGGCAACGTGAGGAGTTTTTTTTTTGATGCTCCTCGACGTTGCCTATCTTCGGGCAACGTAAGGAGTTTGTTCTCGATGCTCCTTGGCATTACCTATCTTCGAGCAACGCAAGGAGCTAGTTTTCGATGTTCCTCGGCGTTGCCTATCTCCGGGTAGCGTGAGGAGTTTGATTTTGGTGATTCTCGACGTTTCCTATTTTCGGGAAACGCAAGGAGTTAGTTTTTTAGTTGTTCCCGACGTTGCCTATCTCTAAGCAATGCGAGGAGTTAGCTTTTTCTCCCAATGCTGCTAGGGTGGCACTAGTATTTTTAAAGTCAGGGATCGCGATCCGCCGATCCAATGGTTTGAATCGATTTGCTTCCATCGACTCAACGGGTAAATATATGAACATAGTTTGGTTGGTTCAAGAAGCAAACTTTATTAAGGAAAGCATGATAGATTCTTTGCCTACGTACAATGTCACTGGCATTTCGGGATGGCTTATTTGCCGAAAAGTAGAAAATACATAGAATAGTTATTTAAATGAAATAACAGAGGAGCGACTCGCTATTCCAGGCTCCAGGAACTGCGAGTCCGTCTGCGGCTGTCAACTTGAAAGTCCCATCCTTAAACTTTTGATTAACGACGTATAGTCCTTCCTAGTTAGCTCTGAAGGCCCCCGGAACAGGGTAAACTCGCTTGAGCACAAGATCTCCAACTTCGAAGGTCTGACTATGAACTTTGGAGTTGAAGTACCATGCAACCCTTTTTTGATGGGCAGTCGTTCACAACTCTGCTTCTTTTTTTTCATTAACCATGTCTAGAATTCGAGTTGGAGTTGCTCATTTTATGCTTGATTAAAATTCTACCTTTTATGTGAGGGAACTTCTAATTCAATAGGAACCATAACTTTCGAATCATATGCTAATGCGAACGGAGTATGGCCCGTTGCCGCTTTGTGTGCAGCTCTATAAGCCCATGGTGCAATGGAAGTCCATCAACCCAGTTTCCTTTTGCCTTCGCTAGTCGCTTTTTGATAGTGGACTTAATGATCTTGTTTATTGCTTCCACTTGCCCGTTTTCTTATAGATGAGCCACTACAGAAAAGCTTTTTTCGATTCAGAAGCGTCTGTCTAAGTCCTTGAACTCGGTACTTTCGAATTAGGTTCCATTGTGAGTGATGATTTTTTGCAGCATACAAACCTGCAAATAATTTTCTTAGTTACAAAGTAAATAACTTTCTTTGTGTTATGGAGGCCAGCGGTTCCGCTTCAGCCCATTTTGTGAAATAATCTATGGCAATTATAGCATAATTGGCACCTTCTTTAGCTATTAGACGGATGCCAATCAAGTCGATCCCCCATATCACATATGACCATAGGCTGACCGTTTATGTCAGTTCCGTTGAAGGAGTTCTCTTAATTTTTCTAAATCTTTGAAAACATTCACATCTTTTGGCATGATCTGCAGTGTCGTGATTTATCGTTGGCCAGAAGCATCCTTTTCGAAGGACTTTCTTTGCCAGTGTCCACCCCCAGTGTGGTCTCCACACTTGTCTTCATGTACTTCCTTTAGGATTCGTCATACTTCATTATCGGTCGCACACCTAAGAAGAGGGGTCGAGAATCCCTTTCGATAGAATATCCCATCCATTACCATGAACCGTAGCACCTTGCAAAGGAGCTTCTTCCACTGATTTTAGTTCGTTGATAGGGTTCCTGCAAGTAGATAGTCCTTTTTTGGTGTCATCCATATATTTGGCTTGACGGTGGTCCTTAGAATCAATTCCACATCCATTCGTTTATGCTTGGGTTTGTTAGTGTTTCAACCAGAACCAATCTCAATGATTGGGCTTCTTCAGAGCTTGTCAGCTTAGCGAGATAATCTAACTTGGTGTTTTGCTCCCATGGGATGCGATTTATGGCGTAGTGCTTGATATTGAAAGTCTACATGGTAGATCGTGTAGTGTATATGCAAGTATATGTGACAGAGTATATGATGCAACTAATAATATTAATCTAAGTAAATATAGAATAAGCACACCAGAATTTTATGCTGGTTTGGACCTCCCGTCCTACGTCCAGCCTCGAAGCTCCCCTTTGGAATTCGACTATCAAAAACCCTCATTTCGTTAGGAGGAATAGGCTTGGTTACAATAAGTTGCTCTTGTCAAATGTGTGTTCTAGTATAACACGAATATCAACTAATTAGTACAATTGCTTCCAATATATATCTAAAGAATATTGTCTATGAAGAACCGAGTATATGGAAGAGTGAATACAAGTAAAGATTGCTAGAGTGCAGAGATCAAGAATATAAGATAGAGTATAGAATTAGAAAGCGTAAGTAAGTAAGGTAAGTTCTGTTCTCTTGATTCTTGATGCTATATATAGTTTTAGATAGGTATCTTGAGTAATTGCATTCATTGGCGAATGCTCTAAAGTTTCTTCTGTTGATGGTGAAATGTTGTGGCAAAGAGAAGCAGAGATGTCCATTCGCTTGTGGCAGTTGCAATTCTTTTCTAAAGTTCGAGTTTGAATTTAGACGTCTGGTATTTGCTTCAGATGTCTAGTACTATATTTTTTTGAATATAGTAGATATTCAGACGTCTAAATGCTATTACCAGATGTTTGGTTTAGCCTATTTGTTGTTCTAGAGAAATTTTTCAGACATCTGGGTTGTGCACCCAGACGTCTGATATGGTGCATGTCTTTTTTTTTTGTGAATCTTTTCTTTTGCTTATCTGTACCTATCGACTTGTAGTCTCTTGTAGTGTCCTTTGTGTTGAGTCAAGATTTTTATAGAGTTTTGATTTCTGACAAAGGAATAAGCCGTGATCGACAAAAAGAAGTAATTCATTTAAGAAACACAAAGAGCTCCATATATTAGAGGTTGATTATTTGGTATGTTAGTAATTTATGTTAAAATCTATCCTCAAATAATCATATAACTTCAATCTTTCAATATATATACATATGCACATTAACTGTGCAAATTGGACTAAACCGGTCGACCGGTTGAAAATAAGGTGGTCGACCGTTTTTGCCCAGAATGCACAGATAACATGCACACATGCACATAACGTATATATATTTGAATTCCTGTCTACCGGTCCATTTTTGACCTGTCGACCGTTTTTAAACAGAAAGCAACTTTTCCAAAAGACACTTCTCTTCTCCAAAGGTTGCATCTCCTATCTTTCATCAATGATCATAACTCTTAATGGCAACTGTTCACAAAGAGTTACAACTATTTTTCTCTATATATACTCATCTAAATCATTGATTCAAACACAAGTTTTTACACGATCATATATGCTCTCTAATCTAATCTCTAACACTCCTGCATTCTAAAAATTAATTTAGCTTATTGAATCATTGAAATTATTTCATATCTTTTGATTCAATAAGTAAATACCTTCTTTAATCTTTACAAAACATCATTCATATTCTTTGAGGATAAGATTATAGGAAGGGTGTACTACTAGTGACAAATCCGTGTTTTCAAGAACACAAGTTGTCAACAACAATTGTATTTGTTTTTTTTTTGAAGTCCTCGTGTTGTAAGAGGCAAGTGTTGAAGTCCTCGGTGTTGTAAGAGGCAAGTGTTGAAGTCCTCAGTGTATTAGAGGCGTGAAATCCCGTTCGGCTGTTCGGGTATTGTAAACCTGTTCCTTCGGGTGAAGCGAGGTAGTTAATAGTGAAATTCCAGATAGGAGTCTGGGACTGGACGTAGGACGGTGCTCCGAACCAGTATAAAAATCTCTGGTGTGATTTTTCTATTTTTTATTTTTACTTTGCTACTATCATCTATTTTTCGCATTTATATTATTGTCCATATTACACGATCCGTGTGTACTATATTAGCACATATAATTGTATACACATCGCACTTTCAATTGGTATCAGAGCACGGTCATCATATAACCGTAACACAGTTATTTGATATATTCTTGTAATATGGCAAATAACGCAAGTACTAGCACTCAAAACACCACTTACACAGAAGGGCAATCGACACAAAGGCCTTCATTTTTCAATGGTCTTAACTATAGTTATTGGGCAACACGTATGTCATTCTTTATGCAATCAAGTAGCTATGATGCTTGGAATGCTACTCAAAGAGAAATAGTGAATCCAACAACTGATTATTCAGAATGGACTGTGGCTGAGAAAACGGCAGCAGCCGTAAATGCAAGAGCAATAAATATGTTGTTCTGTGCATTAGACCAAAATGAATATAACCGAGTTAGTATCTGCACTACTGCATATCAAATTTGGCAAACGCTAAAAATCACTCATGAAGGTACTAACAAGGTTAAACAAGCCAAAATAGCCATGCTGAAAAGTCAATTTCAAAATTTCAAAATGAAACCAAATGAAACAATCAATGACATGTATTCACAGTTTCAAACTATTCACCATGCACTTATTGGGTTAGGACAAAAGTATTCTGATTTTGATGTTGTTTCAACAGTCCTACATTCTCTGACTAATGAATGGGAAGGAAAAGTATTAGCAATTGAAGAAGCTAATGACCTTTCCGTCATGAAGCCAGATGAATTGATAGGAAATTTAATGTCCTATGAAGCAAATTTGTAGGCTAGAAAAGAACAGAAGGAAGAAAAGAAAAATGTAGCATTTCATGTTGAGAAAGATGAAAATGAATCAGATTCTGAAGACGAAGATTTGGCATTCATTGCGAAAGGATTCAAAAAATTCTTAAAATATCGAAAAGCCAGTCGTTACAATAAAAGGAAACCTGGATCAAATAAACCATCTTCATCTGCTATAGAATGTTTCAACTGCCATAAAAAGGGACACATGCAGAAGGATTGTCCAGAACAAAAGAAAAAGTCAGAAAATGACAAATTCAAATATAAGAAGGACAAATCAAAGAAACGAGCCTTCTCAGTAACATGGGATGATTCAGAGTCATCTTCATCAGAAAGTGAAAGTGATTCGGAGAATGAACAAGCTAATGTTTGTTTTATGGCAACAGAAGATGAGGTACAAATTCCTACATTTGATGAATTACTTGATATTAATGCTGAATTGATAGTCAAATATAAAGACATAAAACGTCAATTAAAAGTAGTCAAAGCAGATTTAAGTAGAGCAGAGTTTGAACGAGATATGTTAAAAGATGAGAAGAAAATATTAGAAGAAGAACTTGAAAAATTTCAAGAATCATCATCTAATGTTGACTCTCAAATATCTCTTTTGAGTCAAGAAATAGAAGCTCAAAAAGAGAAAAATAATGCTCTCACTACTGAAAATCATGAGCTTAAAGCAAAAGTCAAAATTCTAGACCTAGAAAAAGCTAGTTTACAAACAACGTTTGATGACATTACTCAAAATGTTTCTAACTTTAACAAAGGTCGAGAAAATTTGACAAAAATCATTGAAAGTTCACAATCTATATCAGACAAACAAGGTTTGGGATATAACAAACAAGAAACCAAGAAACATCTTGGAAATAAAAGGAAGAAGAAAGTACAAAAAACCGAAGCTAAGAAAAATCTTAGTTTATTATATTCCAAACCAAAACCAGTTGTGAAATTTCAAAAGAAAGATGTCAAGACTATCAAAATATGGGTTCCTAAAACAAATAACAATTTGATTAGAAACAAATACATTCAGCAATTCATGAATACTGTGCATCTTAATAATAATTATATATATAAAGGGGATACCGGACCCATATGGGTTTGGACTCCTAAGACCTAACTCTTAGGACCCTATAAAAAGTGGGTACCATGGACTTAATTCTATTTTTTGCAGGTCCTACTTAAGAAAAGAGGAAAATGGATATTCTGGCTGATATACTCCTATATTATTCCATTATCTATTATTCCTTTTTGTCGATGACAAAGGGGGAGAAAGTGCTAACAATTATTTGCAGGAATATATATATATATAAGACAAAATCTCAGGGGGAGATCACATATTCAGGGGGAGATTCAGAACTTCAGATATATGTTGTCATCAATCAAAAAGGGGGAGAATGTTGAGTCAAGATTTTTATAGAGTTTTGATTTCTGACAAAGGAATAAGCCGTGATCGACAAAAAGAAGTTATTCATTTAAGAAACACAAAGAGCTCCATATATTAGAGGTTGATTATTTGGTATGTTAGTAATTTATGTTAAAATCTATCTTCAAATAATCATATAACTTCAATCTTTCAATATATATACATATGCACATTAACTGTGCAAATTGGACTAAACCGGTCGACCGGTTGAAAATAAGGTGGTCGACCGTTTTTGCCCAGAATGCACAGATAACATGCACACATGCACATAACGTATATATATTTGAATTCCTGTCTACCGGTCCATTTTTGACCTGTCGACCGTTTTTAAACAGAAAGCAACTTTTCCAAAAGACACTTCTCTTCTCCAAAGGTTGCATCTCCTATCTTTCATCAATGATCATAACTCTTAATGGCAACTGTTCACAAAGAGTTACAACTATTTTTCTCTATATATACTCATCTAAATCATTGATTCAAACACAAGTTTTTACACGATCATATATGCTCTCTAATCTAATCTCTAACACTCCTGCATTCTAAAAATTAATTTAGCTTATTGAATCATTGAAATTATTTCATATCTTTTGATTCAATAAGTAAATACCTTCTTTAATCTTTACAAAACATCATTCATATTCTTTGAGGATAAGATTATAGGAAGGGTGTACTACTAGTGACAAATCCGTGTTTTCAAGAACACAAGTTGTCAACAACAATTGTATTTGTTTTTTTTTGTTGAAGTCCTCGTGTTGTAAGAGGCAAGTGTTGAAGTCCTCGGTGTTGTAAGAGGCAAGTGTTGAAGTCCTCAGTGTATTAGAGGCGTGAAATCCCGTTCGGCTGTTCGGGTATTGTAAACCTGTTCCTCCGGGTGAAGCGAGGTAGTTAATAGTGAAAATCCAGATAGGAGTCTGGGACTGGACGTAGGACGGTGCTCCGAACCAGTATAAAAATCTCTGGTGTGATTTTTCTATTTTTTATTTTTACTTTGCTACTATCATCTATTTTCCGCATTTATATTATTGTCCATATTACACGATCCGTGTGTACTATATTAGCACATATAATTGTATACACACCGCACTTTCAATTGGTATCAGAGCACGGTCATCATATAACCGTAACACAGTTATTTGATATATTCTTGTAATATGGCAAATAACGCAAGTACTAGCACTCAAAACACCACTTACACAGAAGGGCAATCGACACAAAGACCTCCATTTTTCAATGGTCTTAACTATAGTTATTGGGCAACACGTATGTCATTCTTTATGCAATCAAGTAGCTATGATGCTTGGAATGCTACTCAAAGAGAAATAGTGAATCCAACAACTGATTATTCAGAATGGACTGTGGCTGAGAAAACGGCAGCAGCCGTAAATGCAAGAGCAATAAATATGTTGTTCTGTGCATTAGACCAAAATGAATATAACCGTGTTAGTATCTGCACTACTGCATATCAAATTTGGCAAACGCTAAAAATCACTCATGAAGGTACTAACAAGGTTAAACAAGCCAAAATAGCCATGCTGAAAAGTCAATTTCAAAATTTCAAAATGAAACCAAATGAAACAATCAATGACATGTATTCACAGTTTCAAACTATTCACCATGCACTTATTGGGTTAGGACAAAAGTATTCTGATTTTGATGTTGTTTCAACAGTCCTACATTCTCTGACTAATGAATGGGAAGGAAAAGTATTAGCAATTGAAGAAGCTAATGACCTTTCCGTCATGAAGCCAGATGAATTGATAGGAAATTTAATGTCCTATGAAGCAAATTTGCAGGCTAGAAAAGAACAGAAGGAAGAAAAGAAAAATGTAGCATTTCATGTTGAGAAAGATGAAAATGAATCAGATTCTGAAGACGAAGATTTGGCATTCATTGCGAAAGGATTCAAAAAATTCTTAAAATATCGAAAAGCCAGTCGTTACAATAAAAGGAAACCTGGATCAAATAAACCATCTTCATCTGCTATAGAATGTTTCAACTGCCATAAAAAGGGACACATGCAGAAGGATTGTCCAGAACAAAAGAAAAAGTCAGAAAATGACAAATTCAAATATAAGAAGGACAAATCAAAGAAACGAGCCTTCTCAGTAACATGGGATGATTCAGAGTCATCTTCATCAGAAAGTGAAAGTGATTCGGAGAATGAACAAGCTAATGTTTGTTTTATGGCAAAAGAAGATGAGGTACAAATTCCTACATTTGATGAATTACTTGATATTAATGCTGAATTGATAGTCAAATATAAAGACATAAAACGTCAATTAAAAGTAGTCAAAGCAGATTTAAGTAGAGCAGAGTTTGAACGAGATATGTTAAAAGATGAGAAGAAAATATTAGAAGAAGAACTTGAAAAATTTCAAGAATCATCATCTAATGTTGACTCTCAAATATCTCTTTTGAGTCAAGAAATAGAAGCTCAAAAAGAGAAAAATAATGCTCTCACTACTGAAAATCATGAGCTTAAAGCAAAAGTCAAAATTCTAGACCTAGAAAAAGCTAGTTTACAAACAAAGTTTGATGACATTACTCAAAATGTTTCTAACTTTAACAAAGGTCGAGAAAATTTGACAAAAATCATTGAAAGTTCACAATCTATATCAGACAAACAAGGTTTGGGATATAACAAACAAGAAACCAAGAAACATCTTGGAAATAAAAGGAAGAAGAAAGTACAAAAAACCGAAGCTAAGAAAAATCTTAGTTTATTATATTCCAAACCAAAACCAGTTGTGAAATTTCAAAAGAAAGATGTCAAGACTATCAAAATATGGGTTCCTAAAACAAATAACAATTTGATTAGAAACAAATACATTCAGCAATTCATGAATACTGTGCATCTTAATAATAATTATATATGTAAAGGGGATACCGGACCCATATGGGTTTGGACTCCTAAGACCTAACTCTTAGGACCCTATAAAAAGTGGGTACCATGGACTTAATTCTATTTTTTGCAGGTCCTACTTAAGAAAAGAGGAAAATGGATATTCTGGCTGATATACTCCTATATTATTCCATTATCTATTATTCCTTTTTGTCGATGACAAAGGGGGAGAAAGTGCTAACAATTATTTGCAGGAATATATATATATAAGACAAAATCTCAGGGGGAGATCACATATTCAGGGGGAGATTCAGAACTTCAGATATATGTTGTCATCAATCAAAAAGGGGGAGAATGTTGAGTCAAGATTTTTATAGAGTTTTGATTTCTGACAAAGGAATAAGCCGTGATCGACAAAAAGAAGTTATTCATTTAAGAAACACAAAGAGCTCCATATATTAGAGGTTGATTATTTGGTATGTTAGTAATTTATGTTAAAATCTATCCTCAAATAATCATATAACTTCAATCTTTCAATATATATACATATGCACATTAACTGTGCAAATTGGACTAAACCGGTCGACCGGTTGAAAATAAGGTGGTCGACCGTTTTTGCCCAGAATGCACAGATAACATGCACACATGCACATAACGTATATATATTTGAATTCCTGTCTACCGGTCCATTTTTGACCTGTCGACCGTTTTTAAACAGAAAGCAACTTTTCCAAAAGACACTTCTCTTCTCCAAAGGTTGCATCTCCTATCTTTCATCAATGATCATAACTCTTAATGGCAACTGTTCACAAAGAGTTACAACTATTTTTCTCTATATATACTCATCTAAATCATTGATTCAAACACAAGTTTTTACACGATCATATATGCTCTCTAATCTAATCTCTAACACTCCTGCATTCTAAAAATTAATTTAGCTTATTGAATCATTGAAATTATTTCATATCTTTTGATTCAATAAGTAAATACCTTCTTTAATCTTTACAAAACATCATTCATATTCTTTGAGGATAAGATTATAGGAAGGGTGTACTACTAGTGACAAATCCGTGTTTTCAAGAACACAAGTTGTCAACAACAATTGTATTTGTTTTTTTTTGTTGAAGTCCTCGTGTTGTAAGAGGCAAGTGTTGAAGTCCTCGGTGTTGTAAGAGGCAAGTGTTGAAGTCCTCAGTGTATTAGAGGCGTGAAATCCCGTTCGGCTGTTCGGGTATTGTAAACCTGTTCCTCCGGGTGAAGCGAGGTAGTTAATAGTGAAAATCCAGATAGGAGTTTGGGACTGGACGTAGGACGGTGCTCCGAACCAGTATAAAAATCTCTGGTGTGATTTTTCTATTTTTTATTTTTACTTTGCTACTATCATCTATTTTCCGCATTTATATTATTGTCCATATTACACGATCCGTGTGTACTATATTAGCACATATAATTGTATACACACCGCACTTTCACTTTGAGCCTCATTCTCATCTTTCTAGTGATGTTGTTCTAGCAAGTACCTGTATATATAAATATATATGTGTATTCGATTTCTATTGTATAGTTGTTGTCATCGAAACATAGATTGGATTTCCACACATTCTCCCCCTTTTTGATGATGACAACTGTATAATATACTTAGATATAATTTTTAAATCTCCCCTTGAATATATGCTTACCATTATTTCTCCTCCTTTAGCATTATCAAAAAGTATTCATATCTATAATTTAGATAGCATGTACACACTATTAATCTGGAATATTTACTAATTGCCGGAAGGTTATATCAATTTACTACAATTACATAGAAGCAAAAAGCACCTTTTATAATCATTAAACAAAGTGATCACATGCATAGATTGTTGATTACAATACAAAAGATGGAACCTATTACAAAAATTCTAAGGATCTTTTGGGGAAGCATTAGCCTGAGCATCTCCTTCATCTTCATTCTTTGAAGAACTAGCTTGTTTTTTATGTGATGTTGAAGTATGTTCAAGAGGTTCTTTTTCCTCTTCAAAAAGTTTAGAATGTTTTGAAGGAGGAGGAGAAGGCATTGGAGCTGGCCAATCTTCCAAAGGTGGTGTAGGGCCACAGACTCTTTGAAGAACCTCTTTTAGAACATATAATGTTGTTGAAAGCGATGTTTCAACTGTGGCTAGGCGAGAAGCAAATGTTGTTTCAAAGCTATCAATATGCTTAGCCAATAGTCTTTGATTTCTTGATAAGATAAGCTGATTTTGGAGAGTTAAGTCTTGAATACTTTCATTTGGATTGGTCTCAGTGCGAGTCTCCAAAATGTCATCTTGGCACGAATAATCAAAAGGTGCAGGAGGAGGAGGAGTGTGTTCAAGATGTTCTCCTTCTTGTGATGGTTGTGTTGTTCGTTGTTGGGGTGGAGGCCTAGCTTGACTATCTTGTTGACGACGTTGCGTCCACTCTTCAAATGACATAAAATTCGGAGGATTTTCTGGTAAGTACATAAGAGAGAAGAACTTTGTGGAGGCGTACTTGGAAGAACTCTTTTCAAAAGTCGATAAATACGATGGAATGTTGTGAGCTTTCCGAAGACGCATGATGTAGGTAGGGTAGATGATGGATGGGAGTGATCGAGTCCAATAATGTTTAAGCTCGTAAAATATGAATTTTTCCTAATTTACACTCATACCACTAAAGATGGCATATAGAGTTTTGTGTTCTAGTTCTGTTATTTTCTCATGGCTGCCAAGGCAAGGAATGATTGTATTGATAATCATCTTGGTGAGGAGTTTTGCTTTAGGTCATAAGTGTTTTGAAGCAAATCTTGGCATTTCATCTTCCAAAATTTGATGGATGATATTATTTCTTGTTTTGGGGCGCATATCAGGGATGCTATAGAAATCTTCTCCGGAGTCAGAACAACCTAGAGTACAGCCTATAAGTCCCGGAGTTAGACAAATAGTATTGCCGTAAACACTTGACCAAAGCCAATTTTCATCATTATCGGTATTCCATATGGCAATGCCATCTAGATTAGCATGGAAAAGGAATATGGAGAGCTGATCGATTAGGACATTATTCGAGTTGAAGGAAATCAATGTTTCTAACACAGCATTTTCACACATTTCATCCAAATCGTACATAGGGAATTTAAGAAAATTATAGAAAGGACGTATATATAGCCTTTTCTTTTGAATATCGTCATATATTTTGATTAAATGAGGTACTAGATTCATCCATCTCTCAATTTGATCATCAGAGTGCACTTGCGGGTTGGAGGATGTGGCTTGCTCTTGCTTTATCATAGAAATTTTAGGGTTTTTAGTTTTAGGCGCCATGAGACCGAGCTAATTTATGGATATAGCAATCTGGAGTACTAGGCTTTTGGATTTGAAAGAGAAATAAAATGAAAAGCGAGTTAGAAATTTGGGAAAAATAGTCGTTATACGGTTACTGAAGAGCGTCGATTGAATTTTGGACGTCTAGGAAGTGAATCAGACGTTTAATTTTAACCTAGTATGAAGACCGTAAATATGTTCAGACGTCTATTAGGTGGTCGTAGATGTCTAGAATAGATAGAGTTGTAAATTTTGAAGATAGATAGTGTTGTCAGACATCTGGATACAGAATCAAACGTCTGAAAATGACCTTATTGTTATGTTAAGAAGGCATATACCATTTTCAGAGACCGTTGTGTATTTTATATAAGGCATAAATAATTTTTAGACGTCCGGATGTTTATGTCAGACGTCTGATATATGCACTATATTTAAAAAATGGTGTGACACAAGGGTATCATACATCTGAGGGCGTTGTTCAACCGTCTGAAATGTGCAGTATGCCTAAAAATAGATTTATTTTGAAAGTTATTGCTTATTTTTCGATAAATTGTTTTTAGTGAAACATAATATTTTTATTTTTTTGAAAAAAAATACAAATATAAGTAGATGAAAATACAATGAGAATAAAAAAAAATTATTTACATGAAGATGGAGCATTGCGATCTTCAGAGGTGCTATCCTTCCGTGGCTTGAGTGGAGACCAAATATTTCCACGTTCGTTGGTTCTTGGAGAACTAGAAAATTGCCTAGGTAGAGGATCCCAAGGTGTACAATAAGATGCAGAAGGATCCAGAGGATTGCAAGGAACCCGAAGTGGTTCATGTACATCCTTTTTTCGTGAAATGCAAAATTTGATCGCTACTTGCCCTAGAAAACTTAGTCTTCGCGCAGCGACTTTTTGTACAAAGTATAATTCTCGTTGTAAATCCATTTGTTGCTTTTGGTAATGATGTATCTCATCCATTTTCTCCTTGGTGTTAGGAGAGATAAATAGAGGTCGTTTGGACCATTTTTTATTAGGAGTGAATCCCATGTGGTAGGAGGACCACTTATAGGTCGACTCTTGACCTGGTGTAGGAGTAGGAAGTCGATGAGTGGTATCTGCTGAACTATCCGAGGTTGGTGTTGAGAAGGAGAGATATGAGTTATCGAAGACATGTTTTTATTTTCTTTTGTTCATTTTAAAAGGAATACACACACACGCACACACACACACACACACACATATATATATTTGTGTGTGTGTGTATTGTCAATAGAGAGGCTATTTATTCATGTTTTAAAAGGTTATACATCTTTCTATAAAATTGTTGAGTGGTGTTAAAATTTTGATTGTGGATTAAAACTTTTTAACCAAAAATAGAATGAATAAAATTTAGAATTAGCTGATAAGATCATTAAGAGAACTTATTCTTAAATCGCATCGTAGTGTAACAAACGTTTGTTCATTTAGTGGTTTTGTGAAAATATCTACTATTTGATTCTCAGTATTTACATATTCGAATGTAACAATTCCTTTTTTTACATTGTCGCGTAAAAAGTGATGTCGGATATCTATGTGTTTAGTACGTGAGTGATTTACAGGGTTTTTTGATAAATTTATTGCATTTGTATTATCACAATTTATTGGTGATTTATCGATAGCTTTTCTAAAATATTTAAGCGTTTGTTACATGTATATCACTTGTGCACATGCTAAGGCCGTTGAAATATATTCGGCTTCGCAAGTGGATAAAGAAACACAGTTTTTTTTCTTTCTAAACCATGAAACCAACGATTGTCCGATAAAATGACACGTTCCGCTAGTACTCTTACAATTTGTTTTACATCCACCGAAATATGCGTCGCTATATGAAACTAGTTGAAATGATGATCCCTTAGGGTAAAACAAACTACAGTCTCTAGTACTAGATAAATATCGTAAGATACGTTTAACATCTCTTTGGTGAGACTCTTTTAGTTTTGCTTGAAATTGGACACACAGACATACGCTCATCATATTGTCGTGTGGAGTAGCCGCCAAATATAGGAAGGAGCCAATCACACTACTGTATAATTTTTCATCAAATTTTTTTCCGTTATCATCTTTTTCCAAGTGAGCACTAGTATTCGTTGGTGTTGGTTTGCTCAAAGTTTTATCCATTCCAAAGCGACGTAATAAATCGTTACAATATTTTTCTTGATGAATAAAAATACCATTTTCAAGTTGTTTTATTTGTAAACCTAAAAATAAATTCAATTCACCCAAGCGAGACATTTCAAAATCACTTTTCATAATATTTGAAAATTGTATACAAAGATTTTCGTTAGTTGAACCAAAAACAATATCGTCTACGTAAATTTGTACAACTAAGATGTCATTATTTTCTCGTTTAATAAATAAAGTTGTATCTATTTTATTATTTGGTAACCAGATGCAATTAAACGATTCTTAAGATGTTCGTACCAGGCATGAGGGGCTTGCTTTAAACCATACAGGGTTTTGTGCAATTTAAAAACATGATCGGGTGATTTTTCATGAATAAATAATGGAGGTTGTTCAACACATATGTTTTCTTTAATAAAACCATTTAGAAAAGCACTTTTGACATCCGTTTGAAATAATTTAAAATTGTGATGACTTGCAAAAGCAAGTAATGTACGTATGGCCTCAAGTCTTGCTACTGGAGCAAAAGTTTCGTCATAGTCGATAACTTCTTCTTGATTATAACCTTGAGTGACTAAACATGCTTTATTCCTAACTATATTTTCGTTTTCATCTGCTTTGTTTTTAAATACCCATTTTGTTCCAATAACTGATTGATTTTCTGGTCTTGGTACTGATTCCCAAACATTATTATGCTCAAATTGACTTAATTTTTCTTGCATGGCTATTATCCAAAAATCATCGTTTGAAGCTTCTTCATAATTTTTTGGTTCAAAATTTGACACAAATGCAATATGACTTGTTTGGTTAAGTTGATTTCTAGTTATTCTAGAATTAATATCCCCAATGATATTATCTTTTGGATGATTTTTTAGAATTCTAGGGGGTGACCCTAAAATATTATTTTGTGCATTTGTTTCATTATTAGATCACTTTATTGTATTTGTTATTGGAATAATTTCTTAATCGTCATTAGTATGATTGTTAAGGAAATTTTCATTTAATGAAACATGTAAACTTTCTTCAATTGTGTTAGTACGTTTATTAAAAATTCTATATGCCTTGCTATGATCCGAATATCGAACAAAGATTCCTTCATCGGCCTTCGGGTCGAATTTTCCTATATTATCTTTTGTATTTAATATAAAACATTTTGATCTGAAAGTTTGGAAGTATGATACTTTAGGTTTTCTTCCAAAAAATATTTTGAAACAAGTATATTTAGTCATAGGTCGTATGGTTATTCGATTCAAAATATAACAAGCCGTAACAATAGCTTCAGCCCAAAAATGTTTTGGTAAACCACTACTATTTAATAGTGTTCGTGCACATTCTTGAAAGTACGTTTTTTCTTTCTACTGCACCATTTTGTTGAGGTGCACGGGGAAAAAAGAGAAATGATGACTTAAGCCCTTTTTGTTACAAAAGTTAGTAAAAGATCATTTTCGAATTCTCCACTGTGACTAATGATCATTGACTAATGCTAAGTAGGTTGTGCTTTAAATTTTCTACTAGCAAAACATTTGTAATGATAGGAGAGTTAGAAATACCAGAGTTGATGACTTCTCCGATGCCATCAACGTATCCTTTTGAATTATCTCGAAAAGTTACCATTCCACCATCGATGTATGTTATATTTGATAACATTTTTGAATTTCCAGCCATATGCTTGGAGCAACCACTATAAAGTATCCATTTTTCCTTGTTTTTTATTTTGGGTACCTGCAAGATAAAAATGATTTAATTGGTATCCATATACTTTGTTAGGGTCCTAAATGTTAGGAGGAGCAGGTAGCCACACCCAAGAAGGTTTGGTACCTTTATGAACATAATTTTTATTATAGACTACATTATCTAGAAGATTATTAATATTTTTTTTGTCTAATCAAAATATTGTTTGTCTTAGGAATCCAAATTTTTATGTTTTTGGTATTCATATTAGACTTAGGTGATATTTTAGTCTTTTGATAAATTAAACTATGTTTCTTAATATTATTCCCTTTTTGTTTAGGAATATTTTTAAATCCTATTCCATTTCTATTACCTGTAGGTTTTCAAATTTTGATAAGATTTTCCAAATCTTGTTTTCCTTTATTAAATTTTGAAACATTATTTATAATTTTATCTATTTTTTAATTCAAAATTTTCAATTTTCAATGATTTTATATTATTTTTCAAGTTGATATTTTCTTCTAACAAGTTATCCTTCTCTAGTTTAACTTTTCCAAAATCAATAGATATAGTCTCATATTCAACTAAACTACTTTTATTTTTTTCTTGAGATAATTCTAGTTCCTCCTCTAAAATAATTTTTTCATCTTTTAACATTCCTATTTCAAGTTATAATCTATTTATTTTGACTATGTGTTCTTTATTCAATTTTTTAATATTTCTAAATTTATCATCTAATTTCACACTAAGTTATAATTCATCATGGCTAAGTTCGAAACATACCTCAATAGTTTGTGCCATAAAACATACATTAGCTTTTTCTCCATCACTATCGCTATCACTATCTGATGATGATGAAGAGTCTGAATCATCCCATGTTACTTTGAAAGCTTTCTTCTTTCTGAATTTTTCAAATTTGTTCTTCTTTTTATCATTGTTGAGCTTGGGACAATCTTTCTTCATATGTCCAAATTGATCACATTCATAGCATTTGATTGACATTTGATTTGTTGAGCTTGACTTTCCACCTTTCTAAAATCTGGTCATTTTCCTAAACTTCTTGAATTTGTTGTAGTTTTTGGCAATAAATACGATTTCTTCTTTGTCCAAGTCAGAGTCTTCGTTGTTGCTGGAAATGCTATGTTTTTCTTCTTCGAATTTTGTTCTTTTCTTGCATGCAGATTAGCTTCATAGGACATTAAATTTCCTACAAATTCTTTAACTAAGAGTGTTGAAAAGCCATTAGCTTCTTCGATAGCTAAAACTTTTCTTTCCCATTCTGGAGTTAAAGAATTGAGTATTCTAGATAGTAAATCAAAATTTGTGAATTTAACTCCTAGTGCCATTAAATCGTGTTGTATAGTTTGGAATCTAGAGTACATTTCTACTGTAGATTCATTTTGTTTCATTTTAAATGATGAAAATCGATTTTGTAAAATTGAAATTTTAGTTTGCTTAACTTTGTTCGTGCCTTTATGTGTAACTTGTAATGAACGCCAAATATCATATGCTATGTTACATAACATGACACGTGAAAATTCATTCTTATCTAATGAACAAAATAAAACATTCATATCCTTAGCAATATTAGAGGCTGCGGTTTTTTATGCATCATTCCATATGTTCATAGTATGTTAAGGTGCTTCATGTTTATTTTGAGCAGTTGACCAAATTTCTAATCCGTTAGCTTCCATAAAAATTCTCATACATGTTGACCGATATGCATAATTAGAACCATTAAAAACTGGGGACGTGTTGTGGATTGTCCTTCTTGAAAAATACTTGCCATATTAAAGTGATTCAAATACGTGTTACTATACTTTGAACAAACCTTGCTCTGATACCAATTGAAAGTCTACAGGGTAGACCGTGTAGTGTATATGCAAGTATATGTGACAGAGTATATGATGAAACTAAAATAATATTAATCTAAGTAAATATAGAATAAGCACACTAGAATTTTATACTGGTTCGGACCTCCCGAACTACGTCCAGTCTCGAAGCTCCCCTTCGGAATTTGACTATCAAAAGCCTTTGCTTCACCCGAAGGAATAGGCTTGGTTACAATAAGTTGTTCTTATCAAATATGTGTTCTAGTATAACATGGATGTTAACTAATTAGTACAATTTCTTTCAATATATATCTATAAAATATTTTCTATGAAGAACTGAGTATATAGAAGAGAGAATACAAGTAAAGATTGCTAGAGTGCAGAGATCAAGAATATAGGATAGGACACATAATTAGAAAGCGTAAGTAAGTAAGGTAAGTTCTGTTCTCTTGATTCCTGATGCTACATATAGTTGTAGATAGGTATCTTGAGTAGTTGCATCCGTTAACGAACGCTCTAAAGTTGCTTCTTTTGATGGTGAAGAGTTATGGAGAAAAGAAGCGGAGATGTCCATTCGCATGTGGCAGTTGCAGTTCTTTTCTGAAGTTCGAGTTTGAATTCAGACGTCTGATATTTGCTTCAGACATCTGGCACTATATATTTTTAATATAGTAGATTTTTAGACATCTAAATGCTATTACCAGACATCTGGTTTAGCCTGTTTGTTGTTCCAAAGAACTTTTCCAAGCATCTGGCTTGTGCACCCAAACGTCTGATATGGTGCATGTCTGTTTTTTGTTCATCTTTTCTTTTGCTTCTTTGTACCTATCAACTTGTAGTATCTTGTAGTTTCCTTTGAGCCTCGTTCTCGTCTTTCTTGTGATGTTGTTCTAGCAAGTATATGTATATTTAAATATATACGTACAATCGATTTCCATTGTAAAGTTGTTGTCATCGAAACCGTAGATCAGATTTCCTAACAGATATCACTTAACAGCTCTTGTACTTTGGACAGGTACGGGGCGAGATTTTCTCCACGCACTTGGTGCTCCCCCTTTACTTGACAGATGATGAATTGGGAGTTGTTGTATATGTGAATAGATTTTATCCCGAGTTCCTTCACAACCTTTAGTCTAGCGATCAATGCTTCATACTCTGCTTCGTTATTTGTTGTTGGGAATTCCAAGTGCAAAGCATAGCTAATGGTTCGCCCCTCGAAGGTTTCAAGCACTACCCCTGCTCTCGAACAGAAGTTATTTAATGCACCATCGACGAAGAGCTTCCATTAAATGCCAACTTCCGACAGAACTTCCTCCTCCTTGTCCCTTACGGTAAATTCGGTAATGAAATCTGCCAATTCTTGCCCATTGATTGCTTTTCTTGGATGGCATGTGATATTATACAAGCTCAACTCTAGATTCCACTTAAGTAGTCGTCCAAAAGTCTCTGGCTGGTATAAAACTTGATTTAGGGGCTAGTCAGTCAGTACTTTAATCGAATGAGCTTGGAAGTATGGTCGTAACTTCTAGGACACGATCAGAAGGCAACAAGCTAGCTTCTCGAGTTTTGGGTAATTCTTCTTAGCTCCAGTGAATCGTTTTCTAATGTATTACATGGGTCGCTCGATTCTTACTTCTTCCTGCATAAGAACGGCACTCAGTGCGTGCGGGGAAACTGCTAAATAAACAAATAAGTCTTCTCCATCTGATGGTTTCGATAAGATCAGGGGAGTTTCCATGTGTCATAGCAAATCCTCGAAAGCTATTTGACAACCTTCACTCCATTCAAAGTTTTTGTTTACTTTCTTTAGAGCATCAAAGAATAGTATACACTAGTCTGCTGCCTTTGGGATGAATCAACTCAGTGCGGGACTTTTCCATCCAAGCATTGGAGTTCTTTCTTATTTTTAAAGGCTCGGACTTTCTGTAATGCTGTTATTTGCTCTGCATTTGCTTTGATGCCCTGAGAACTTGTTATGAATTCTAGAGGCTACTCTGAAGTGACATTTAAGCTGGTTGAGTTTCATTCCGTATTTATGGAGTATTTCAAAGATTTCAGCGAGAATGTCTAGATGGTTAGCAGCTACTCGGGATTTGACTAATATATCGTCCATGTAAACTTCCATGGTTTTCCCAATATGGCGTTTGAACATAGTATTCACTAACCTTGGTACGTTTCCCCTGCATTATTCAAAATGAATGGCATTACTCTATAGCGGTATAGTCCCAAATCGGTTATGAGGCTGGTGTTCTCTTGGTCTGGTTCATGCATCAGGATCTAGTTATATCCCGAGTACGCATCCATAAATGAAAACAACTCATGTCCCACTATTCATCCACTAGTTGATCAATTCTTGGGAATGGTAAGCTACCCTTTTGATAGGCTTTGTTAAGGTCCGAGAAATCAATACGGGTTCACCATTTTCCATTGGACTTTTTGACTAGAACCGAGTTCGATGCCCATTCGGGGTTGGTTTCATCTCGAATGAAGTCGTTAGCCATCAGCTTATCTACTTCTTCTTTCAATGCCTTGGACCATTCTGGGCCCAAGTTGTGCCTTTTTTGCTTAACTGGGTGAACTTATGGTCAATATTAAAAGCATGACAGACAAGCTTGGGTGGTACCCCACATATATTAGAGTGTGTCCAAGCAAGTATGTCCAAGTTGGCATAGAGGTATTTGGTTTGTTCTAACCACATCTTATTTCCAAGGTGAGACCCAATTTTCAAGACCCGCGTTGGGTCATCCATACAAAATGGGACAGACACCGTCAGTTCTGTCGATGTTTCCCAATCCTTCCCTGAGCTCTTCTTCCTAGGGTCCATAGCCTTTTCGAATCGGCTATGGTTTCCAAGCCAAAGGCGGTTCTATAATTTCTATTCGAAGGGTTCATGGATGTGAAGTGTCTTCCCCATATCCTTTTCATTTTCCATTCTTCTTGATTCGTGCAATTCTGCAATGTAGCATTCCCGTGCGACACTTTCGTCTTCCTTCATAATTCCGACTCTATTCTCGGTAGGGAACTTCATTGTAAGGCATCATTAGGCAATAAGATTCTAAAATAGGCTAACGCAGGCCATCCCAAGAATGCATTGTATGCTGACATTTCATCCATGATCACAATAGTATGAATGAGGGTGACTCGTCGCTCACCCTCTCCAAGCTCCACAGGTAGGTCGATTGTTCCTACCGGTTGCTTGAGTTCATCGGTAAACCATTGAATCATAGTCTGGCACGTGAATACGCTTTTCATGCCAATCTTCATTTGGTCAAAAGTATGTTTTAAAAAGTATGTTAACTAAACTGCCACTGTTAACCAGCACTCGTCGGACTACGGCGGGATCGATTCCTACTATCACTGCCATTAGGTCAAGAGTTGGAGCTTCGATCCCTTAGTGTCCCGATTGTGGTGGGTCACTGATGAGCTAAGCACTTAGGATTTTTCTGGAGTTTGGAATTGGAGATGTTTCCATAGCCGTTTATCGTTGTTCTTACGGTTTTATAGCAGTTCACTAGCTGTTTACATTCAACTACTGATTGGATTATAGGAATGCTGATCTCTCGGCTTCGTTGATCTCAGTCGTTGTCTTAGTCGTATAGCTTGGCCCTTGTCAATCCCTTGTCTTAGCTTTTTTGGTTAAGTCCTAAAACATCTTGTCCACATATGGTTGTTCTGTTTTCTATTCATTTATGCTGGGTTAAAAACCTAGATAACAGCGACGTTAATGCACATCGACTTGTAAAAGATGGAGAGCCAATTGTTGCATGATTTTAACTTCAAACCTTGAGGACACTAAGGTATATCTTAATGAGTTTGAAAAAAATATTTTAGGGTTACCAATGTATGTCACCATGAAATTTAAATAACTAAGGGGAAATAAATTTTTTAGGACACTACTAGAAATAATTTATACATGTGGATAACATGGGTAAATGTTGAACATGTGGGTAGCACGGAGGAAAGTTAAACATGTGATGAATATGGAATAAATGGAAGCATGTGCATAACATGAATCAAATGGCCAAGTGATGGGTTTATAGTTATCCTAGGAAGACTATAGGAAGTGTGATGGATACTCTACATCATGCTGGAGGTGGATAATCTCTAATTAGTTAAGAAGGGTCCATAGTCATCCTAGGAAAACCATAAGATGTGAGATGGATAATCCATATTAGTTTAAATGATAAAAAGTTATACAGATGGACCACATTAGTTTAACTAAAATAAAACATGAGATGGATGGTCCATGTTAGTTTAAGTAAAAATAAAATGTGGGATGGGTAGTCCACATGAATATATGATAGGTAGTCAGTAACAACTTAGATGGGTAGTCTAATAAATAGGAGTTGGGTAATCCAGTACATATGACATGTGTATAAAATAATATTATTCTGTTATATCCATTGTGGATGCAGGAGCACAGTATTTGGTTAGGTTGTTCAATTAGGTACTAGTGAGGGGAAACCCATTCCGCACAGCGGTGTAGTCTCACTAGAAATCTATTTGTTTGAGAAGGTATATTATTATTCACATCAGACTTTTTGTCAGACCTAAAGTTTTTGTTTTCCGATTAAACTCTTAGGTACTCATTTGAGTAGGTTGAGAATAAGGGCATTTAAGGTTCTCTTTAGACAAACAAGCTTCCAAAGGTATGTAGGAGGCAATCTAGCTAGTAGGAGCTACATATATGTTTTCTGCTGTGTTTTGATTTTGCTTTTGTGTTGTAATGGCAAGTTGTATTAAATGCCAGATATTCGACTCTGATCGTCCAAGAAGGCATCTTCATATGTAGGTCATGGAATACGTTAGTAATGATTATGTTTTCTCTAAACGTGGTTTGCGAATTGGGATTACATAATGAAATTGAAATCTTATTGTGAAATGAGATCAGAAAATTTATTTTAAAAATTATGTTGAATTTCCATATTCATGTATTTCTTATTATCAAAATGGTTAGCATAGTTTGCATTTTTTCATTGAAAATTAATAATTATGGATGACTACAACATCCATAACACTTATTTTTGGGCCTCAAAATGGAGGATGTTATAGTTTGGTATCAGTTCATTGGTTTACGTGAACTTAAAAGGAATTTAAACCTAAAAAGATTTTAAAACATCTTATGAATCAGAGAATAAGATTGGGTTGGGATAATGCTACAATTACGTACTTGTGTTTTTCTCTCTCTCTCTCTCTCTCTCTCTATATATATATATATATATATATATATATATATAAAAGTATGTACTCCCTTCTCTCTTAGACCGTTCTTTTTTACCTTACTAAGGCTCGTATGCAGATTTTGAGAAAGAAAGGTATGGAAGCATGGAATGGAAGAGTTAATCTAGGTGGAGGAAGCACCATAACTAACATAAGTGCTCAACCCACTACTAGGAGAAACTCGGATCGACGGGAAAATGCTAACCAAAATGAAAATGCCAACATGAGTGTTGAACTCCCACCAGTAGATATGGGGACGATGTATCAGTCTTCGTCAACTTGATGCAAGTTGGAGCACCTGCAGGAGGAGCAAATCCAGTGGTGCCAGTTGGTAATAAATGTGATATCCCGGAATTTAAAGAAATTTAAAATGTGATAATCTCCTTTATTTATTATTTATAACTAGTAAAATTTGTTATTTTTCAAACAAAAATAATAATGTGATGTTTTTTAAATATAGATAAATAGATTTTAAAATAGAATTATTATTTTCAAATTTAATAATGTGTTTGTTTAAATAAATATATATATTTATTTAAGTTGATTCTAAATTAAATTTTTAAATTTGAATTTGAATTTAATTTTTGGATTTAAATTTGAATTTAAAGGATGTATATTATAAAAATATTTTGGATACAAAAATATATGAATAAGGTTTTTATTTAAAATAAGATTTGTTTTATATTATTTTCCTTAAAGAAATTTTATTTGTATAAATTTATAAAGTAATTATTAAATAGTAAAATAAATACAAAATTTTTACGTTAACATTTAGAAATGGATTAACTATTTTTTTTAGAATATAATTGGTTTTTATTCTATCTTCTTTAAAGGATTTTATTTATTTAAAATTAAGAAAAGCATTTATTGATTAAGAAATGTACATATTAATTAGGAAAATTAAATATAAAAGCTTTTAAATCATTTTAAAAATTTATAAAATGTATTATTACAAGTTTTTAATTTTTAAAGCTTGTGATAACATGTGTAATGTTATTAATAATGGTAAATGACAAACGTTGTTGAATTAAACAAGTGCCATGATTTGTTTTTATTTTCTTTAAATTTTAATAAACCACAATTAAGCTTATACAAATACACATCCTCTCCTTCATTTCTTTTTCCCATCTTCTCTGTCAAAAGCAAGAAACTCAAACCTGTTAATATTCAAAATAAAAACATAAGCCCTGTAACCAATAAGAAAACTCAAGTTCAAAACCCTGTAAGCTTTTCAGAAGCCTGTAACAAATTATCAAACAAATTTTCATTTTCAAAATGCAGCCAGAAGCATATCAAAGTCCAAGCAAGTTAAACAAGCTTCAACCTTCTCAAAGTAACATCAAGTATTTTCTTTTGCAAATTCAAAGCTTTTCAGTTTCAAAAGAATTCAAAACAATTCAAGTTTTCAAAGCTTCCCAGTTTTCAAGCCCCTACCTTTTTAAACAGTGAGTAAACTTGTTATTTCAAAAAGATTAAGTAAATATAAATTTGTGCTTGTGAATTTCTGAGGTTAATAATGCTCTGCATGTGTATATATAAGTGTAGTATCTGTATATATATAAATGTGTTCTGGTGTGCATGTCTGATTGTATTCATGTTCTTCTCTATTTTCATATTGTAGAGTTTAAATCTAGATCAAAATCCATTCTCTCTTCCTTTGATTTCTGATAGGATTTAGTTTTCAAACAATAAAAGTTTGTTTAGTCATAGATTTAATCTTAAAAATGTATTTAAGTAAATTAATTGGATGTTTGTTTGGAAAAAATGGAAAGATAGTTAAATTTCTTTTAATCGTGTTAAGATCAAACATTTTGATTTGCTGTTTCAGGAATGTAACATGAATCGATTTTGTGAAATATGATTTTTAAGATGAAAATCAAAAATTTTAGATTTGTTTGGGGTGAGCATTTCAAAGTTGATCGATTTTTGGTTTTTGGGCATTTTATGTCGAATGGAGGGTGGTGGGACCTCGTGATCGCCACTGGAGGTTGCTAGGAAGTGGACGAGGCCGGGAAAAATGGTGGAAGTTTTTCTTCATCACCGTGGCGACGGCGGTAGATCGAACTAGGTTTTAACCCTAGTTTATGTTGAGGTTATATTTGTGGTCACTGCATCATCTCTGGGTGATCGAGTGGCATCGGACTTCGGGAGATGGCAGCACGGATGGTCGGCAAGGTGTGGCCGGAGTTGCTCGACCTCTAGTGGTCGGAATAGCTTGGACGAGGGATTTTTCTAGCATGGGTTTGGTTCCAGGTTCATCTATGAAACTCGATTTAGATAACGGGTTTGTGTTAATGCTTGAGTGGTCGGCGTTGTTTGTTGGGACGTTCGCCGATGAGACGAAGGTGTCGTGATGGTCGGAGTCATCATAGTCGACGGTGCAGGTGCACCAGTATGGGTGATGTCAGTTGTTTGGGTAATGGATATTTCCTCGAAGGAAGGATCGGGTGTTAGGGTAGGTGACTCGAGTAAAAATTTGAGTAGACGAGAGTGTTTTTTGGGTTCCAGGCTTTTAAACTTAAATAAAAACTAAGTTTTTTAAAAATGGAAGAGAATTAGGGAAACTCGGGGTAGCTCTCGGGTGGAATTCGGGTTCGACCCGAAGCAGATTTCAAAACTAGGTTTCAAAATGTTTTTAAAACAAGTTTTGAAATTTAAATAAATTTAGTTTAAAGTTTTCTTAAATAAAATTCTTTTATAAATGTTTCTTTATCATTTGATTTAAAAGTTATATAATTGGTTAACTTAAATTTATTAAGTTAAAAACTATTTTTATGTTATTTTAAACTAAATTTAGTAATATAATTAAGTGGTAATCATGATAAGGTGTTTAAAATCTAATTTAAACTATTTTATGATAAATGTTTTTTAAATTATTTGATTTACAGAAATTATATGAATTGTTAATTTAAATTTGCTAAATGCTTAAATGTTTTTAAAACTAAATTCCTAGATAAATTAAGTGTTAATTAAAGATAATTTTTTTTAAAATGTTAATGATTATTAAGTCATTTATAAAGATAATGTTTTATTTTAAGGTTAACTTAGGTTTTAATGAGTCGAGATTAATTAAGTTAACTAAGAAATTTAAGTAAAATTAATTAATTTAATTAATTAATGATAAAGGATTAATTAAGTAATTAATTAAGAGTAACTAATTAATTTGATTAATTAATGATTAAGGATTAATGATTAATAATTAAGGGATAGAAGTTAATTAATTAGAGGTTAATTAATTTTAATTAAGAATTATTAATTAGATAATTAGATATTATTATTAATGATTATAATTAATTAATTAGGTAATTAAGATTGGTAAATTTAAAATAAGAGATTTATTAGTTAAGTAATTAGAGATTAATTAATTTAGTAATTAGAGGTTAATTAATTGATAATTAAGAATTTATTAATTAAGTAATTAAGGATTAATAAACTGTTAATTAGAGATTAATTAACTGGTAACTAAGAGGTACTTAATTTGTAATTAAGTTTTGTTAATTAATAATTAGGGTTTATTAATTAATAATTAAAGAGTAATTAATCTGTAATTAAAGATTAATTAAGGATTGGTTAACTATTAATAAAGGATTGATTAACTGGTAATTATGGATTAATTAGTTCGTAATTAAGTTTTATTAATTAATAATTAAGGCATATTAGTTAATAATTAAGGGATGATTAATTAGTTAACTAAGATTAATTAATTGATTATAAAAAGTAACCGAGGATTAATTAATTTTTTATTAAGGATATTAATTAATAATTAAGGTTTATTAATTAATAGTTAAAGATTAATTAATCTAGAATCAGAGATTAATTAATTGATTGATAAGGAAATTGGGGAGTGATTAATTAATTAAATGGGTTGTAATTAATTAATGATTATTTAAGCAGAGAATTAGTGATTAATTCTCAAGTAATTAATTTAATTTAATTTAATTTAATTAATTATCGTGCGGATTAATAATTCTTGCTTGTGGACGATTATTTGAATAGAATGTCTGGATTGATTGATATCTATTGAATGATAATATGTGATATTCTGTGATGGGATATTGGGTATATCTGTGATGAATGTGTGATATTTATCTGTGATGAATACTGTGTGAATTCAAAATATTGAATTGAATTAAATTATTTAACTTTAAAACAACTTGACCTTTAAGATACGTTTGGATTTCGATGAGACCGGGATCGGATATCAAAATTGATTATCTGAAAACCACATCGATCCAAGTTAAACGATAGGTCGTGGAGATCTTAAGTGAAGATCGAGATGGAGTTTCAGAGTGCAAGGGTTAATGTCGTTAACTCTAAGGATAATTCCAAAATAAGTGTAACAAGATATTGTCTTCGGTTTCGATCGAACTCGGAACGAATTTGTACGGATTGTATGCTTTTAGAACATCGTCAGGAGGACGATGAGTATCTAAGATAGATGTGTTCTATAAAGGTAATCGTAGCCTCAAGCCTCATCAATCAGGAATGTCTAGAACAGGGGAGGTGCAGCTAGGCTAAGTAAGTCATACTCAAGTAGGATAAGATCTTCCCCTGTCTAGAGTACCTTTTTATTCGGATGTATGGGCGGTTGCTAGCTACAACCGCAGGGTTGTCTTATTCGAGACTGTCCAATAAGGGATGGTTCTGGCCTTGTTTTGCAGGGGATTTAGGGTGGATCTTCGGTATATTGTTCTAGGCCACCTACGATGACGAACGGTACCCCAGTAGCCCTGCCATTGTATGGAATCCAATTTCCAATAAGTAATCTCGGACTTGATTGTATAACCCACTTTGTGGCTAGTATGCTGGAATTTAATAATGTAACAATTTCAGCTATGTGAATATTTTTTTGAAAACCCTAGACCACATTATAATATAACCGGACTTCCTATCAAATGTTTAGTTATCGTAAGGGGAAAACTTGTCCATATTTATTGGCGGAGAGTCTTACGAGATACCTTTTCTTTCAAAGGTTTTTCAAGTTAAACAGCTTAACTGTTTACTCACACCAGACCCACGTCTGACCCGGAGTTCATTTCTGTTTTTCTTATACTCTTGGGTACTCAAATTTTTATGAGTAGCCAAGTGATCAGGTTTTGCTTGACGAATTTTGGAAGCTTGGAGCAGGAGTCTAGACGTAGCTATATCTATCTATTTCCACTGTGTGGTGTATTTTGACTGTTGTATTTTGAATATAATGGATTAGGCATGCCTTTATAACTGTCTAATGTGAAATGTTGTGCAATCTGTGTAACTATGATGTATTGACTATGTAATAGTTATGTGATATATTATATTTTGTTCCGTTTCCGCTGTGAGATTCTGATATTGTTTTGTTCTTTCTTCTATCTATTCTATTTCTACCTCTTTCTTTCTTATTGATGATGCGTCTTTATGTGGAATGAAAGGCGGGTAGTCACAGTTGGTATCAGAGCATAGGTTGAGATAATACATAGGCTCTAGAGTAGTGTCTATCTTGAGAGCACGTATTTGTAATGTTTATATAACTATATACCTATCTAAATTTGTTGGGTATCCGTTTGGGTTTACAACATGAATTCTAGAAAGTTTCATCCTTCTTTGTTTGGTTACCGTCGTATCTATGTATCTAATCCTGTGCAGTTAATGCGCTCGGTAGATTCGAAGCGGCGGAGGTGCAAAAAGTCATAGCGGGGATACAGCGAGGATATAGCGGGATATAGCGGATAACTCTATAATAGCATATAAAACTCGTACTTAATGTTTTTAAAAATATATAAATGGTAATTAAATGAAAAATTATCGTTCAATTGAATTATAAATATTACATAAATAATTTTAAATAAAAACATGTGCGAATATACTTTAAATAAACAAAAACTGTTATATAACATACTTGAATTTGGTAGAATATTAGAGTATTTTCATTTCTGAAAATATATTAAAAATTAAATCAAATAAATTAGTTTCATAATTTTATAATGTATAAACGTAATTTTTCAATTCATTTTATTAAAAAAGATATAGCGGGAATAGCGGAATATAGCGAAAATTACGGGATATAGCGGAAATAGCGGGGATTAAAGTGGAAATGCTATATTCTGGGGCTATATGGAAAAATCGTAGCGGTAGAAATCCGCTATGAGATATAGCGTGGTTGTAGCGGGGTAATAGCGGGGCATTAACTACACAGATCTAATCCTATGGGCGAAGTAACCAAGTTAGATAAGATCTGAAGTGACTTAAGGCTTTCTTATCTGCCCTATGTTTTTCTGGTGACCCATTTTTATTGGATTTCAAAGGGTTTGATCTTATGCTGAGTACGGGTTGGTTGGATAAGTATAAGGCATTTTGGTTTGTGAAGAAATGATTGTGTCTTTGGAGATTGAGTTGGGAAGAATCACAAAAGTGACTTGCGACGATTTCGGAGTTCATTTGAGCAATCTTTTGCATGGAAGCAAGGCATCTCCAAAAGGCATTGAGTCCATCGAAGTGGTAAGAGATTTTTCGGAGTGTTTTCGAGGAAGTGAATGGTTTTCTCTCTCATCGGGAGATAGAGATTCGAATTGTCTTAGTTCTGGGAGCAGTACTTATTGTTCAGCCTAGTAGAAGGATGGCGCCGAAGGAGAGAGAAGAGTTGGTCGAGCAGACCTAAGATTTCTTAGAGAAAGGTTTGATCCGACCTAGTTTATTCCAGTTGAGGTTCTGTCGTAGTCTTTGTGACCAAGTTGGATGGGTCTTTGAGATTCTGTGTGGATTTGATGAACTGAGTTTTTTTTGGGATGTGCTGTATAAGTTTGTTCTCGTGTTCATCAATGATATTATTTTCTACTCTAAGTCTGTAGAGGAGCACATGCGACATTTAGGAATAGTGTTATAGACTTTGAGGAGGCAGGTTCTGAAGGTTAAGTTTTCAAAGTGTCATTTTTGGAAATCGGAGGTTAGATTTTTTGGAGCACATTGTTTCCGGTGAGGGTATTTCTGTAGATCCAGCTAAGGTAGCTACTATTCAGAAGTGGAAGAAGCCGCAAACTCCGCCAGAAGTCCGTAGTTTTCTGGATTTGGCAGTGTACTACAGGAAGTTTATCAAGGACCATTCTAATATTTCTTCGCACTTAACCAAGTTGACTCGGAAAGGAGCAAAGTTTAAATGGATCCCCGAGTGTAAAGAGGCTTTCTTGGATTTAAAAACAAGGCTGACCAGTGCGCCTGTTCTAACTATTTCTGATGGTAAGAGTAATTTGAAGTCTACAAGGACATTTGTGTGCCAGAGGTGGATGGATTGAGCCAAGAATGGTCAGTATTCCAGTTTTGAGATTGATGACCAAGGAACATTGAGGAGCAACGGAAGGATTTGTGTTCCAAATTTCAAGGATTTGAGGCAAGAAATTCTGCCAGAAAATCATCGCTCTAGGCTGAGTATCCACCCAGGGATTTCAGATATATATGGATATGAAGAGAGTCTTTTGGTGGACGAGTATGAAGAAGGATGTTGTTTCTTTCATCAATGGTTGTGCAATCTGTCAGCAAGTTTAAGTTGATCAGCAGAAGACCGTAGCATTGTTGCAGCCTTTGGAAGATCCGAAGTGGAAGTGGGAAATGATTTCTTTTGATTTCGTCGACGGTTTGCCAAGGACCGAAAAGGGAAACGAAGGAATATAGGTAATTGTGGACCGATTAATCAAGAGTGCCTATTTTATTCTAGTTAAGGCAACCTGTACTACAACATCTTTGGCTGAGATATTGAAGGAGATTGTCTGACTACATGGTGTCCCAATCAGCATTGTTAGCAACTATGATCCTATCTTCACCAGCAACTTTGCAATCAAATTTGGGTATGAGATTGAGTTTGAGTACAGCCTATCATCCCCAGATAGGCGGAATGATTGAATAGAATTCTTGAGGATATGTTGAAGGCTTGTGTTTTGGATTTTGGTGGATTTTAGGAGGACCATCTGTATTTAATGGAATTCTCATATAGTTATTAGGCAAGTATCAGGATGGCACCCTATGAAGCTTTTTATAGAAAACCGTATAGATTCCCATCCTATTGGGTAGAGTCAGGAGATCGTCTTATTCTTGGTCCAGATTTGATTCGTGAGGCATCTGCGAAGGTAGAGCTTATCAAGAAGAGAATGAGAACACCGCAGGGTCGCTAGAAGAAATATGTGAACAAGAGACGAAGACAACTGGAATTTTAGGTTGGAGATTTAGTCTTTGTCAAAGTTTCCCCGATTAAAGGAAGAGTTAAGATTTATGAGACAGGAAAGCTTGCCCAAGGTATTTTGGTCCGTTCCAAGTGCTCAAGAGGATTGGTGTGGTGTAGCCTATAGGATTGAATTGCCAGTCCGGATGGCTGGAATTCACAATGTTTTTCATGTATCACATCTGAAGAAATACATGAACGACTCATCTCTTATTGTGGAGCCAGCTGTGTAGGAAGATTTAGTGATCGAACTAGACTTACCTGTTGTCAGACATCCAGTCCAGATCATTGATCAAGTTGAGAGGCAAATCAGAAGCGAGGTGGTGAAGCTAGTTATAGTATAGTGGAGTGAAGATTCCACAGTTTGTCTTAGGAAACTCTGGATAGTTTTAGGAAGGCTTATCCGGATCTGTGTTCAGATAGCTAGTAATGTTTGTCGAATGAAATTGTTTGTTTGGATGAATTGTTGTTTGGTTGATAGTGTATGGTTGATATGTATGCTTGGATTATTTGAAATTAAATAAAAGTATTGGATTATCTTTTGTTTTAAATTTCGGGGACGAAATTCTTTTAAGGGGGGAGGAATGTGATATCGGAATTTCAAGAAATTTAAAATGTGATGATCTCCTTTATTTATTATTTATAACTGGTAAAATTTTGTTATTTTTGAAACAAAAAAATAATATGATGTTTTTTAAATATAGATAAACAGTTTTAAAATAGAATTATTATTTTCAAATTAAATAATGTGTTTGTTTAAATTAATATTTATATTTATTTAAGTTGATTTAAAATTAGATTTTTAAATCTGAATTTGAATTTAAAATTTGGATTTAAATTTGAATTTAAAGGATATATATTTTAAAAATATTTTGGATATAAAAATATATGAATAAGGTCTTTATTTAAAATAAGATTTGTTTTATATTATTTTCCTTAAAGAAATTTTATTTGTAAATTTAGAAAGTATTTATTAAATAGTAAAATAAATACAAAAGTTTTATATTAACATTTAAAAATGGAATAAATATTTTTTTAGAATATAATTGGTTTTTATTCTATTTTCTTTAAAGGATTTTGTTTATCTAAAATTAAGAAAAGCATTTATTAATTAAGGAATGTACTTATTAATTAGGAAAATTAGATATAAAAGCTTTTACATCGCTTTAAAAATTTATAAAATGTATTATTACGAGTGTTTAATTTTTAAAGCTTGTGATAACATGTGTAATGTGATTAATAATGGTAAATGGCAAATGTTGTTGAATTGAACAAGTGTCGTAATTTGTTTTTTTTTTTCCTTTAAATTTTAATAAATCACAATTAAGCTTATGTAAACACACATCTTCTCCTTCATTTCTTTTTACCATCTTCTCTTGTCAAAAGCAAGAAACTCAAACCTGTTAATATTCAAACCAGAGAAAAATCAAAACATAAACCCTGGAACCAATAAACAAACTCAAGTTCCAAACCCTGTAATCTTTTCAAAAGCCTGTAATAAATTATCAAACAAATTTTCATTTTCAAAATGCAACCTGAAGCAAATCAAAGTTCAAGCAAGTTAAACAAGCTTCAACCTTCTTAAAGCAACATTAAGTATTTTCTTCTGCAAATTCAAAGCTTTTCAATTTCAAAAGAAATCAAAACAATTCAAGTTTTCAAAGCTTCCCAGTTTTCAAGCCTTTGCCTTTCTGAACAGTGAGTAAGCTTTTTATTTTAAAAAGTTTAAGTAGATACAAATCTGTGCTTGTGAATTTCTGAGGTGAATAATGCTCTTCCCGTGTATATATAAGTGTAATATCTGTATACATATGAATGTGTTTAGGTGTGCATGTCTGATTGTATTCATGTTCTTCTTTGTTTTCATATTGCAAAGTTTAAATCTAGATCAAAATCCATTCTCTCTTCCTCTGATTTTTGATAGGACTTAGTTTTTAAACAATAAATGTTTTTTTAGTCATAGATTTAATCTTAAAAATGTATTTAGTAAACTAATTGGATGTTTATCTGGAAAGAATGGAAAGACAGTTAAATTTCTTTTAATCATGTTAAAAACAAACATTTTGATTTGCTGTTTTAGGAATGTAACATGAATCGATTTCGTGAAATATGATTTTTAAGATGAAAATAAAAAAAATTAGATTTTTTTAGTGTGATCATTTCATAGTTGATCGTTTTTTGGTTTTTGGGCATTTTTGTGCCGACTGGAGGGTGAAGGGACCTTGTGGTCGCCACTAGAGGTTGCTGGGAAGTGGACGAGGCCGGGAAAAATGGTGGAAGTTTTTCTTCGTCGCCGTGGTGGTGGCGGTAGATCGAACTAGGTTTTAACCCTAGTTTATGTTTAGGTCAGATTTGTGGTCACTGCATCGTCTCTGGGTGATCGAGTGACATCGGACTTTGGGAGATGGCAGCATGGAAGTTCGGCAAGGTGTGGCCGGAGTTGCTCGACCTCTGGTGGTCGGAATAGCTTAGACGAGGGGTTTTTCTGGCATGGGTTTGGTTCTAGGTTCATCTGTGACCTCGATTTAGATCACGGGCCTGTGTTAATGCTTGAGTGGTTGGGGTAATTTGTAGGGGCGTTTGTCAATGAGACAATGGTGTCGGCGATGGTCAGAGTCATCGCAGTTGACTGTGTAGGTGCACCGGTATGGGTGGTGTCAATTGTTTGGGTAATGGATATTGCCTCGAAGGAAGGATCAGGTGTTAGGGTAGGTGACTGAGTAAAAACTCGAGTAGACGAGAGTGTTTTTCGGGTTCTAGGTTTTTAAACTTAAATAAAAACTAAGTTTTTTTTTAAAAAAAGGAAAGGATGTAGGGAAACTCGGGGTAGCTATCGGGTGGAACTCGGGTTCGACCCGAAGCAGATTTAAAAACCAGGTTTCAAAAAGTTTTTGAAACAAGTTTTGTAATCTAAATAAATTTAGTTTAAAGTTTTCTTAAATAAAATTCTTTTATAAATGTTTCTTTATCGTTTGATTTAAAAGTTATATAATTTGTTAACTTAAATTTGTTAAGTTAAAAACTATTTTTATGTTATTTTAAACTAAATTTAGTAATATAATTAAGTGGTAATCATGATAAGGTGTTTTATATCTAGTTTAAACTATTTTATGATAAATGTTTTTTTTAAATTATTTGACTTAAAGAAATTATACGAATTGTTAACTTAAATTTGTTAAATGCTTAAGTATTTTTAAAATTAAATTCCTAGATAAATTAAGTGTCAATAAAAGATAAAATGTTTTGAAAAGTTAATGATTATTAAGTCATTTATGAAGATAATATTTTATTTTAAGGTTAACTTAGGTTTTAACGAGTCGAGATTAATTAAGTTAATTAGGAAATTTAAGTAAATTTAATTAATTTAATTAATTAATGATAAAGGATTAATTAAGTAATTAATTAAGAGTAATTAATTAATTTGATTAATTAATGATTAAGGATTAATAGTTAATAATTAAGGGTTAGAAGTTAATTAATTAGAGGTTAATTAATTTGTAATTAAGAATTATTAATTTGATAATTAGAGATTATTAATTAATGATTAGAATTAATCAATTAAGTAATTAAAATTGATAAATTTAAAATGAGATATTTATTAATTAAGTAACTAAAGATTAATTAATTTAGTAATAAGAGGTTAATTAATTGATATTTAAGAATTTATTAATTAAGTAATTAAGGATTAATAAACTGTTAATTAGAGATTAATTAACTGGTAATTAAGGGGTATATAATTTGTAATTACGTTTTATTAATTAATAATTAGGGGTTATTAATTAATAATTAAAGAGTAATTAGTCTGTAGTTAAAGATTAATTAAGGATTGGTTAACTCTAATTAAGGATTGATTAACTGGTAATTATGGATTAATTAATTGGTAATCAAGTTTTATTAATTTGTTATTAAGGTTTATTAATTAATAATTAGGGGATGATTAAATAGTTGATTAAGATTAATTAATTGGTTATAAAAAGTAATTGAGGATTAATTAATTTGTTATTAAGGATATTAATTAATAATTAAGGTTTATTAATTAATAGTTAAAGAATAATTAATCTGGAATTAAAGATTAATTAATTGATTGATAAGGAAATTAAGGAGTGATTAATTAATTAAATGGTTTGCAATTAATTAATGTTGATTAAGCAGGGAGTTGGTGATTAATTCTTAAGTAATTAATTTAATTTAAGTTAATTAAATTAATTATTGTATGGATTAATAATTCTTGCTTGTGAATGATTGTTTGAATAGAATATCCGGATTGATTGATATCTATTGAATGATAATCTATGATATTCTGTGATAAATGTGTGATATTTATCTACGATGAATACTGTGTGAATTCAAAGTATTGAATTGAATTTAATTGTTTAACTTTAAAACAACTTGACCTTTAAGATATGTTTGGATTTCGATGAGACCGGGATCGAATATCAAAATTGATTATCTGAAAACCACATCGATCCAAGTTAAACGATAGGTCGTGGAGATCTCAAGTGAAGATCGAGATGGAGTTTCAAAGTGCAAGGGTTATTGTCATTAACTCTGAGGGTGATTCAAAAATAAGTGTAACAAAATAATGCCTTCGGTTTCGTTCGAACCCAGAACGAACTTATATGGATTGAATGCTTTCAGAACATCGTCAGGAGGACGATGAGCATTCTAAGATAGATGTGTTCTATAAAGGTAATCGTTTCCTCAAGCCTCATCAACCGGGAATGGCTAAAACAGGGGAGGTGCAGCAAGGCTACGTGAGTCGCGCTCAATTAGGATAAGATCTTCCCGTGTCTAGAGTCCCTTTTTATTCGACTGTGTAGACGATTGCTAGCTACAACCACGGGGTGGTTTTATTCGGGACTGTCTAGTAAGGGATGGTTCTGGCCTTGTGTTGCAGGGGATTTAGGGTGGATCCTTGGTAAGTTGTTCTAGGCCATGTACTGTGATGGGCGGTACCCCCTTAGCCCTGCCATTGTATGGAATCCAATTTCCAATAAGTGATTTCGGACTTGATTATATAACCCACTTTGTGGCTAGCATGCTGGAATTTAATAATGTAACAATTTCAGCTATGTGAATATTTATTTGAAAACCCTAGATCCTATTATAATATAAATGGATTTCCTATCAAATGTTTTGATTATCGTAAGGGAAAAACTGGTCTGTATTTATTGGCAGAGAGTCTTACGAGATACCTTTTCTTTCAAAGGTTTGTCAAGTTAAACAGCTTAACCGTTCACTCACACCAGACCTATGTCTAACCCGGAGTTTATTTCTGTTTTTCTTAAACTCTTGGATACTCAAATTTTTATGAGTATCCAAGTGATCAGGTTTTGCTTGACGAATTTTGGAAGCTTGGAGCAGGAGCCCAGACGTAGCTATATCTATCTATTTCCGCTGTGTGGTGTCTTTTGACTGTTGTATTTTGAATGTAATGGATTCGACAGGCCTTTATAACTATCTAACATGAAATGTTATGTAATCTGTGTAACCCTGATGTAATGACTATGTAATGGTTATGTGATATATTATATTTTGTTCTGTTTCCGCCGTGAGATTCTGATATTGTTTTGTTCATTCTTCTATATATTCTATTTCTACCTCTTTCTTTCTTATTGATGATGCATCTTTCTGTGGAATGAAAGGCGAGTCATCACAATAACTATGCTAAGCTAAGATCGAGATTATACCAGTTGACTAGGAAGCCTTTTCTGAGGACTGAAGATGCTATAGAAGTGGAAAATTTCCTTTTGCATTGCGAAAGAATTTTTGCTGATTTTGGTTTGGATGATAAGAAAAAGAGAAGATTTACTTTGAGATAATTATAGGATGCAACATTGTTTGGGTAGAATAGAGTTACTGTGGATGTACCAGGGGAAGAGTTAACTTAAGTAGATTTTTGAATGAGGAGAGATTTTTGTCTGAGGTAGCTAAGTCCGCTTTGCTCAAGAAATTCATGGATTTGGAATAGGGGCGATTTAGTTTTGGAGTATTCTGCAAAGTTTAATGTGTTTTCCAAGTGTGGATATGCCACTATGGATACTATCATTAAGAGGAACGAGAAGTTTATCTGCGGGGTTAAGGCCGGGAATCGCTAGGGCAACCATGTCACATCTCCGAGATCCATCAAATGTAATAGTGGAGATGATGATTAGAAACGAAGAAAAGTTTTCTGCCTGCAGAAGGAAAAGTCAACGAAGACTCGAGAATCCTGTAATATAAAATAAAATTCTTTAAAAAGAAGGGTTGGTCAGAAAGGAGGAACGGCAAAGAAGGGGTACAATGCTAATAAGTTTCGCTAGGGTGATGGAAAGGTGATTGTGGAGAAGAAAATGTGAAGTGCTTTAACTGCGATCAAGTGGAATCTTACAAGAACAAGTCTCTAGAAGTATCCAAGGCTGATAATGGTAAAGTATATGCTTGGAACCATCATCCGCCAGACCAACGGCAGCCGAGAAGGGAAAGTATGTGACGGAAGGTACAATTTTGATTCATAGGACTCTAGTTAGGGTACTAGTTGATGCTCGTGCATCGCATTCATTTATCTCTAATGTTTGGTAGGTAAGTTATGCTTAGAACCTTCATACCTATTTACTTCCTTAATGGTTGCGAGTCTTATAGGAGGTTGTGCAACTCTGGGGATTAGATGTGATGAGTTAGGATTTGATTTGTTAGGTCGTAAGTTTGCATGCAGTTTGCACGTCTCTAAATTTATAGGCTTCGGGATCACATTGGGTATGGATTGGTTAGATAGATATGATGCTAGGATATTTTTCCAGGATGGAGAGATATCATCGAGACATCCTAATAGTAGTGACCGAATAGTATACTCATTCGAAAATTCGAGTCCAGGAATTTGTGCTTTGCCGAATGCTATGGAAGTAGAAGAAGAGTTGAATAGGGTTTTGGTAGCAAAAGATTTTGCAGATGTTTTGAGCCAATAATAGGACTGCCATCGAAATGAACTATACAGTTTCGAATGGATCTTGTGCCAAGAGTATAACCTGTAAGTTGACCATCTAGTAGGATAACACCTACCGACATGAAGTTTAAAGGTGCAGCTAGTGGACTTAGAAGGAATTTTTTTTATCCAACCAGGCCTTTTTCCTTAGGGAGTGATCATGGTATTCGTGAAGAAACCGGACGGGTCATTAAGGTTATGTATTGACTATCGTAAGTTGAATGAGAAGACAACCAAGGAAAGGTATCCTTTACTGAGACACAATGACTTGTTTGATCATTTGAGTGGAGCCGGAGTGTTTTCTCAGTTAGATTTGTCTACGTGGTTCCATCAACTAAGAGTGGTAGAGGACAGTATTTTATTGACAACATTTCAAACGAGATACGGTTCGTATGAGTGGTTAGTGATGCATTTTGGGTTAACTAATGCGCCAGCTTTCTTCATAAATTTTACGAACCAAATTTTCTAAGAGCACTTAGAGAAGTTCATATTGGTGTTCATAGACGACATTTTGATATATTCTAAGGATGAAAGAGAGCATTGTAAGTCAACGGAATAGGGATCTTAAGGCTAAATTAACACTAGAGGGGGAATGAATAGTGTTGAATGGATTATATGAGTATTTTTCAAATTCTTTAAGATTCTATTTGGAATGAAACAATTACCAATCATAGAATCAAAGTGCAGATAAAAGTAAATGCAATAAAAGTAAAAAGGAAAGAACGTACTGGATCTTATACTGGTTCGAAGTTACCTTACACCCAGTCCTGTACAATTCTTTTTACGGATTTCTTTTCAATTAGTAAATGAAAATACAATCTCACTTTCAAGGCTGCGAGAAACACCCTTCATAACCTCAAACTATGGGTAGAGTCGATTGATTTTCTGGCTATAAGCACACCCATTAGATTTATGGGCTACTAGTTAAATCTAGTTGATTTTACAAGCTATAATCACAACCACAAGTATTGAGTATGACTTGATAGAGTTTTACAGACTCGGATCTTCGATCTTGTTTACAATTGATCCTATAATTCTTGAATAATACTTGATCTTAGTTTGAGTGTAAGAGACGGGAGAAAGCAAAGAGTAGATGAAGGAGAATCAAATTAGTGATGAGTGAATTTGATTTTGGTTGAATTTCAGCAGAGTTTAGGTTATTTTAATTTAGAAAATGATAGAGTGGAAGGAGGAGAGATGACTAAGAAAACGATGATTAAAAATTCATTTGGAATTCTGGTATCTATACGGAAACAACGATCATACCATTCATGAAGAGATATGATGAAAAGACACTTCCATTCAAATTTGAATTTTGAAAACTACGACCATTATATTGACATACATAGATAGAGCGTGTCGACATACTCTTTAAAAAATTGAAAAACCCTCTAAAAATATTAAAAATCCGTTGCTTTATAAAATAGCATATACACATTTTAGTCAAAATATATCTTAATTAAACTTTATAAAATAATTTTGAAAGATTTAATAAGAGTATTCAATATAATGTAAATAGTATGTATTCAATATAATGAAAATAATATTTATAAAATCAATATGATTATAAATTATAAGTAAATATCTAAAATCAAAATATAAATATCAGAAATAAACATAAGGAAGATATAAACTAAAATACCAAAAATTATAATAGATTAAAAAATACATTAAAACTTGAAATATCATCTTTGTAAATATAAAAGGTTAAGAAATTGTTTTGAGATATTTTGAATAGATGATTGAAAAGATTATTTTGAAAACCAGGATATTTAAAATAGGGAGAGGGATCAAGAAAGTGATATCGGGGTTTTAACAAAAAATCTACGACTATGTACCTTATTTGGAATATCTTGAAACCTTGAACTCTTCAATACCCACGAGTCTTCAATTATCATCATCTTCAATCAACTCTTGATATCAACATCTTGAATCTACCATACAATCTTCTTAATCAGCACCTATCTAATAGCCTACATTGTATATTATAGATATCTTGATAAAAAATCAGTATCTATATTTTCTATAATGTGTATAGTTGTTATCATCAATCCTTCTTTTATATGATAACAACTCTGTATATAAAATATAATATAACTCCACCGGGTTGCAAAACCACCCTTTAATCTATGCCTAAATTTTATATACTTCTGCCACTTTGTCATCAACAAAAATAACCATCTAAAACTATAACTCTAACACTAACTCCTACTCTAACTCTAACTTTCCCTAAATAAAATATTACAAACTAATTCATATAATAATGACGAGAATGATTTATATAAGAACAAAAGTGATATTTAAAATTAGATAATAATGAAATGGAAATAATGATAAGAATGATATATAAGAAATGGTAAGCGATAACACAAATCATTAATAATAACCAAACCAATCTATATATTTATTAAATACCATACCATAATCCAGTCACATCTTAAAATGTACATATATGAAAAACAAATGTAATTAAATTAAATATACACACCACACAATCAAATTAACGAAGACAAGTACAATCCTAACGTGGTTTCCTAATGATCAAAGATTTGTGAATAGGATAATGAGGATAATGAAGACAGAAGTTCCCCTATTGTTCGATGAGGTTTCCATCTCGATCGAAACATACTTCTCCGATGCATCGGACTTCGTCATCTTCTTCCATGTGTTCTTCCTCTTCGTCTTCTTCTTAGTCTTCTTCCTCATCACCACTACCTTTAATGGGGTTGTGGATGGCCAAATTTGAAGAATCATCTTCAATAACTATTGGATTCATTTGATTATGCAATAGATATTTTTGCAAATTGCGAAGAATTCTACTTTGTTTCTCTTGATCTTTAGACCTATGAAGTTATACAACTTGTATTTGAGTCAACATCTCAAGAACATTCTTAAATTCTCCTTCCAGTTTAATAACTTTAGTCATAGTACTGTTCTGAAAGGGGCCTTGGCTAGGAGAAGGGAAGGAAAACGATGAATTCTCTTCTCTAGAATGTTTGTGAGTAGAGGAGGCCATGGTTTATTTATTTTAAAAGTTTAAAATAGAGAGAATACAGAGAAATGATGAAGAGGGTCAAAATTTGGTTATTATATAACCACCAATTTGAATTTTAGATGTAAATTTTAAAAACAAAAATTAACGTTATATGTCGATATAGGGGGATATGATATGTTGATATATATGTTAAAATTTTGATTATTTTGTTTTTCTTTATGTAACGACCCGGAAATTTCGATCCCGAAAATTCCAGATAGTTAGTGAAAAGAAGAAAGAGAAAGAAGAAGAAGAAGAAAGATCAGAGTCACCAAAACACAGAAAACCTCACATTCGCAGCAGATCAAAATATAATAATAAATAATATCAGTTTTACAAAGAAGAACTGTATCAATACACTTATACAATCATGCATCAGAGTTACAAACCATTACATAACACAGGACAAATTTGAAAACATGTCCCAGCTAATCAGCAATAATATACATAGCGGAAACCACTCCGTACGTTCCTTCCATCCAGCTCGCCTCCTGAACTCCAGAACGTCCTTACCTGAAAAGCTGTAATACTCGGTCTGACCCGAGCATTACATAAAAGTAACACCCGAGTCAGGCTGGAAACCAGCGTGAGTAAACCCATTTAACATGGAATACAAAAGCATACAACTTATATAAACCCGGGTAACTTATATCAATTTACAACTTCACAAGTTGTTATAGACATCAACCATTTCATGCATCAATTTCTAAGTGCCAAAACTTAGATTTAAATGGTTTAATTTACTTAAGTCATTCCACTTTAGCCTATTAGTTTCACATATCAAATTATAAGAATCGAAGTGGTTTCGGGTATTTACTAATACCCGACTCCGGTCTCTTCGAAACCAATGTCATTTAAATCCAAGTTATTCAAATAAATACAATTCAATTCTTAATTACTGGATAACACTTTTACAAGCAATTCATAATTGATAGATAGTCATATTATCACTATCCATCGTAACACAAGGCAATTCGTATCAGAGATACCAACCAATCTAAAGCTCTTATCATCATTCAATCATTCATATGCAAGATTGATCATTTCCATTATTTACATTAATTATTGATCCTCTAATTACTTCCATTAGTTAATTATTCTTAAATTCCATTTATTAATTAACCTTTAACATAATTACAATCATAAATCAACCCTGATTAATCACAATCAGAAATTATCTTTCCTCAATTTCTCCATCCATTAAACCAACCCCTTGATTAATTATTAATTAATCCTTTAATTACACCGAGTAGTTTTCACTTAACTACTTCCACTACGTAATTATCCACTAATTACTTCTCTAAGTAATTATACCTCATTAATTACCTTAAGTAATTATACTTAACTTAACATCTAATGATCACCTTTAATTAATTAAACCTAATTAATTTACTAGTATTAACCACTTTAGCAAATTAATTAAGCTTACCCATACACACATATTAATTGACCCATAATTAGTTACTCGAATTAATTATTCTATAATTACTTACATTGATTAATTTTCTTTTGATTAATCACACTTATTAAATTAACTAATCCCTTGATTAGTTCCCTTAATGAGCCAATCCTTAATTAATTACTCTATGTAATTTAATGTCCAATTACTAACATTTGGTAAATTTCCCTTCGATAAATTACTTTATCAAGTAATTATCTCATTTGTTAATTATCCTTAAATAATTAATTTTTAAATCATTAATTAATTCATCCTTAATCTACTTAAGACCTTAATTAATCACTTTATTTCATTTTGTTTAGTAATTATTCTTAAATTAATTAATTTACCCTTAATTGTTTAAGTCTTTAAATAAATTTAAGATAAACCATTTCCTTAATTAATTTCTTAATTAAATCATTTAAATCTTATTTAATTTAAATGCTTGAAAATTTACTTATACAAATCACTTAAGGCCCCTTAAATAAAGACTCAACACACTTATTTTACCACTTTCTTAATTCAAATTATTATTAAATTCTATTTGAAATCCCTTAAGGATTTAATAAAATAATTAACCTTTTCAAATAAATCAAATTCAACCTTATCATTGAAATTTTAACTTGAAATTTTGAATCTCGAAAACTGTATGATAATTGATTTCTAACTCTGCTTTTGAAATCAATTTACATCCTATTTTCTTGATTAAAAAGAAAACCTGGCCTTAGTGAATTAACTGGCCCAAGCCCACACCATCCACCTCCTTCTACTTTCTTACTTATTCTATTTTACAAAAAGAAAATTTCCTTCAGCCCATAATCTTGGCCCAATTTTCCCCCTCTTCTTCTTTCTTCCTAAATCTCCCTTTCTACCTTCCTTTAAAACCTAAAACCAGTCATTTATTAGAAAACATACCCGGGAAAAATCATAAGAATTCCCGAGACAAAGAACTGAAATCCCGAACAAGTCACGAGATATCACCAGCGTTAACAACCTGGAGAAAAAAAACAAGAAACCACTACGCCCTTCCTGCTTCGAGTAAAACTCGAACTCCTTCGAAGAAAACCCCGAGCATTTCATCCCTCATCACTCTCTGACACAACTGTGCACGTGTGCACCTACCCCGATGAACCACGGCATTCCATTCATCGTCGATGATTTGGACACATCAACGGCGATCCCCTCTCTTGATTACGACGACCCAAAACCACGATCATGCAAGAAATCAAAATCGAGGAATTCAGCTCGAACTTGAACTAGACATCATCAAAAAAATTACCTCGAACCCACGTGCCGTCCACAAGAATTCGCGCAACCCAGACCCAATCCTCGTCAGACTACCACGCGTCCAATGCTTCAGGTCCGACGCGTTCCGATCGTCCAGAGACAACATGGCGATCAAAATTCCGACCTCGTCACTATTGGGTATTAAACCCTAGACTGTCCCACCACCACTGCCACGGCCTATGATAGCCACTTCCAATAATTTTCCCCACATCGACAATCCCTCCTCCACCTTCAATCGAATCGCCAACCTCCCTTGTCCCTTTGTCCTCCAGAATTTCCTCAAAAACTGATTTATGTTCGTCTCCAACATGCATACTCAATCCTAAGCTAAAAATTGTGATTTTATTCTTAAAATTCACGAATCTTGGTGAAAATCAAGATTATATGAGTGAAACAATAAAATTTGATGTTTGAATTTTAGTAGGTTTCAATTTCTACTGTATGTTGCTTGAATTTATAGAAAAGTATGAACCTGTCATACTTACACATATTTTTAAATCTAAATTGGGGTTCAATCAAACATACATTGTTTGAAATCTAAGGTCTAACAGTGGTTAATTAAGGATAGTTAAATTTTTGATAAAAAATTTAAGTTATGAAAACTAAGAACAGAGTTGACATATATTCATCAGGCATGCATACTTCCATACAATCATATAACAGAAAACATGCTTATATATATACATGCATAGCATACATCATTCCAGCAATTCGCATGCATCAAGAATTTATCCACTTTAAACCCTTATATAAAGTGTTTACTCACCTTCATTTTGATTTGAATAGAGCAGGCTTGAGGCAGTACTTAAATTTGAAAACTTGGACTCTGAAATCCCTTTTCTTTCTCTGGCACTTTGATTTGCTTCAGATTTTATCATTTGAACTCTTGAAAATTTTTTTTACAGGCTTACAAATAATGGTTACAGGAACAAATGTATTGCAGACATGGTTTTGAGCTTGGTTTCAGGCTGTAAATCCTTAAGTTTGGAAATTGGAAATGGATTTTAGTTTGTGGTTTGAAGTAAGTTTACAGATTTTTTTTTCTTAATTAAGAAAGTGAAGATGGGAAAAGAATTGAAGATGAAAGGTAGCAACTAATATAGGTTTAAATTAGATTTAATTAAAAATAAAAGAAAGTTAAAATAAAAATTGGCACTTGTCACAAAACACATCTTTTAGCTTACATTTGTAATTGTACATGTACATATAACCTTACATTTGTAATTTCCTTAACTAATATGGTATTTAAATATAATTATATTAAATTTTTAACTTTGTTATATATATATAAATGTCTTAAATATTTAGTATTTGAACTTCTCTTATAATTACCTATATTTATAAAACATTTATATGCATATAAAATGTATTTATCTTATATAAAAAGCTTCTAGATTTTAATAAATAAACAAAAGTGAATTCAAGTAAACATTTATTAATAAATAACTTATGCTTTGATCAAATTAAATGCATTATATGTTTATATGCTTGGAAAATTAATTTTAACTCTATATATATTTTCAAATATATGTATGTATTAAGCAACACAAATTGAATTTGTAATCAAAATTTTTATTTAAAATCTATGTATATATATACAACACAATTACAAATATAAATATCTATCTGATTAGATTCATTCGTTCAATTTAAAATTCAATATTATATTAATTAATCTAGTTTGTTAATCAATTACAGAAGACCAAAAATTCGGGTTATTACATTCCTCCCCCTTTAGAATCTTTTCGTCCTCGAAAAGGAACGAAGCCAGAATTTATTAAAATACTTAAAATCAGATAAATTTTCATTGATCATTTTTAAAACACTTTAGAAATCTATATAATATTACTAAAATAGTTTTTATAAAAATACTTTTATAACTCGATGTTTCAATCAGTCCATCCTTGTTCTCATAGAAATTCGGTCATACGTTGATCAGGCGTACAAATGAAAATCTATAAGTACTTAGCAGACCCTTTTTCAACATCCAGTGAAAATACTTGGAAAATAATTTTATTGAAAATATAGAAAACATTTATGAAAATAGAGGATATATCTTTGGTGAGAATGCTCTGCAAATCATCACCCCCATCCATGGTCACAGTTACATTCCAGGGTTACGTTGCCATCGCTGCAAAAGTCCATGTAACTGCAGGCTCTCAGCAGCCTTTGATTTCGCTGTCAAAATGAAACTTCTCCACTCCTACATAGGTCGCAGTCTACTGATATAAAATCAAACGCAGACTGTTGGCTCTTAGCGGCACACACGACTTTCGCTATGTTATACCATAGATCGCAGTTACATCCTGGGTTACGTTGCCATCGCAGCAAAAGTCCATGTAACTGTTGGCTCTCAGCGGCACACACGACTTTCGCTATGGTATACTCTACTCATAATCCCCAGGAACTAGTTTCATCCGGACTCCTCACATGATCAACTTTAGAACCACCCCTTGGGGCTCAAGGCAGCACCACCTGGTGGTATTCCTGAGAAGTTCATTTCAAGGGAGCGCCTTTTTCCCCAGAGCCATCATCAAAACATTTTATACTATACATATATAGTATCTTTAAATCATACACCTAGTATAATCTCATACAAAGCTCCTTTACACAAAATCGATTATTCTAAAATCGATAATTCTCAAACTAGGCTTTCCAAATTTCAATATTGATTTTACCCAAAAATCAAAAGCCTTTCCAAATCTAAAGGTTCCCAAAACCTTTTTCAAAATCCTCATAAGATCCTTTATATATACACACACACACACACACAGATATATATAATTTTTTATTTTTATTTTTTTAAAACTTGGATCATCTCAAATTTGTATAAAACTCCTTTTATACTCCAAAACACCTTCTAAATCCTTTTCTTTCGGCAAGAGATTCAACAAGGGGAGTTTCATTTTATAAAACAAAGATATTTAACTTTGTTTACTCGAAATCAAATATTCAATCTTGATAACTTCTTTCAATATCATTTTCATTCAAATCTGTACGATGTACACATATCATTCGTATGCTATACCAATCTGATCGCTCACTCGATCACACAATTTCACTTCCGAACTAGTATCGTCCACCCGACTTTCTAGTGCGGACTCAGATCTGGATCCTTGATCAGAAACCATCATTCTCCTTGCATAGCCTAACTATGATAGAGAATATCCAGAACCAATCAACAATCCATATCCAAGTTCACCGTCTAAAATCGAGTGAAAAATCTCACTCGGATCGATATGATTATCTCGAAATTCTGTGCTCGAATCTGGATCAAATCACTATGCGAATAGAATAACATACGTACACCCTACGTATTTATCTTTATTGGTTATTAGCCAAATCAATTCCATTTCTATTCACATTTACTTTGATTTCATTTACTTACTCTCAATTGCTTCAATCCATTTGGATTATCACCTTTATTCTTATCTCGATTGGGTATTTAACCAATAACAGTTTAAACTTCGACCAGTTAATTTAGAAAATAGCTTGAAATATTTAAAAATAGATAAGTAGTTGGAAAATAATTACTAGTTTGTAAAATAGGTGTAAAATAGTTAGAAAATAGTTGAAATAATTATAGAAATTTTAGATAATTGCAAAATAATAGTAAGATAGTAATTAGTTTTATAAAATAGTTGAAATATAGTAATTAGTTTATAAACAGTTGGAAAATTGTTAAACAGTTTCAAAAATAATTGTAAAACAAGTATAAGATAGTTTGGATTTTAAAAGAAGGGTTGTATATATAATAAATAGCTTGGAAAAATAGGTTTATATTAAAACAATTTATATTAAGAATAGTCCAGAGTCAAAACTGTTCACTTCCCAATCTTCATTCTCAATCAATTCAATTTTAAATTTCCTCTACCATTTAAATTGACCCAATTCCAATTTTAATAACTTCAATTTCCATTGAAATTGATTCAATCCCAATTCAAGTTGAATTAATCTCAGTTTCTTTCCAAATTTAACTTTATTCAACCTTGATCTCAAATTCTACTAATTCAAATAAATTTCAATTGAACTAGTTTCGAATTTCAATTTATTTCAACTCCATTTGAATTAATTCCAATCTCAAATTCCATTTCCAAATCAAGTTGAATTATTCTCGACTTCCTCCCAAATTTAATTCAAATTCCATTTGAATTTAAAACTATTCAACTTTAATTACAATTTCAAATTATTCAAATTAATTCAGACTAATTTCAAATTGAACCCTCTACAATTTCAAATCGTTTCAAATTAATCCAATTCAAATTTTCCAGTTGAATTTTATACTTATACATCTTTAATCACAATTTCAATTAATTCAAATCAAATTCCAAATTTAAACCATCTTGAATTATATAAATTCGAGTTAAATTCACTAAGGTTGGTTTAACCCTTTAAACCAAGTTAACCTTTATTAAAAGCTTTTAAACAATTTAATTTATTACCAAATTTTATCTTAATAATGGATATATTACCATACTTCATTTCTCATTCATTAAAAACAAATTCAATTCACAACTTAAAGATTTTTAACAACAATAGGATGATATCATCTAATTTATTTTAAAACATCCATTTATTTTAAATTTTTAGATCTCAAACCTATTTTGAGATCACACAAACTCTCAATTCCAATCAACCATTTAACTTCCCAAGTTAATCTTAATTTCATCTTCAAATTTTCAAATCAGGTTGATCATTCCAACTTATTTAACTCTTCCTCAAGTTAAACTTAATTTACTTAATTCAATCAACCCTACCCAATTTGAACTTCCATTTCAAATTTTAAACTTCTCATAAATAATATTCCACTTATTAAGTAAAAAAAATTATCACTTTGGGTATTATATCTCATTCCAGATTTAAAACTCAACATCTAGGGTTTATATCAAATCATCTTTGATATTTAAGTATATCTATACATATACATATTTACTTCTTGGCTCGCCAAGCCAAATTTTCAAATTTAAACCACCTTTGGTTTCAATTCAAACAAACTTTGTTTAAAATTTTCAAACATTCTTATTTTAAGATCATATTCAAAATAGTTTGAATAATATAATTTCCTTTAACATTTTGAAACCAATTCAAATGTTTAAATTTAGAATTCAGAACTTCACAATTCGAAATCCACTTTAATTTACGTCCTTTCAAATTTACAGGTTACTTTCTTCAAATGGTTACTTTCCTTAAAACAATTCATTTTTAAATACAACAACCATTGATGATAATAACCAAAATTATCATATCTAAAACCATCCATTATCATCTTATTCTGAAATATTTTTCCAGTTCAGGACTTAAATTTTAGTTTGAATCCATTTCGAACTTATCTATATTTAATTTCAATTTGGTTGTAATTCTATTACCACTTAATTCTTACTATTACTTTTAATTTAATTAATACTACAACTAATTTCCTTTATATAATAGATAATCTATTTCTTATATAAGATTCGTTTACTTTTAAAATCATTTAAAAACCTTTATATAGGAAAATAACAAGTAAGCTCTCTCATACACACACACACACACACACACACACACACACACACACACACTCAACTCATTCTAGGGTCCCACTTACCCTATCCTTAATGAGTAATCCCACCAGAGCCAAGGTTCTAGCTTAACCTTCAGCTCTGATACCAAATGTAACGACCCGGAAATTTCGATCCCGAAAATTCCAGATAGTTAGTGAAAAGAAGAAAGAGAAAGAAGAAGAAGAAGAAGAAGAAAGAACAGAGTCACCAAAACACAGAAAACCTCACATTCGCAGCGGATCAAAATATAATAATAAATAATATCAGTTTTACAAAGAAGAACTGTATCAATACTCTTATACAACCATGCATCAGAGTTACAAACCATTACATAACACAGGACAAATTTGAAAACATGTCCCATCTAATCAGCAATAATATACACAGCGGAAACCACTCCGTACGTTCCTTCCATCCAGCTCGCCTCCTAAACTCCAGAACGTCCTTACCTGAAAAGCTGTAATACTCGGTCTGACCCGAGCATTACATCAAAGTAACACCCGAGTCAGGCTGGAAACCAGCGTGAGTAAACCCATTTAACATGGAATACAAAAGCATACAACTTATATAAACCCGGGTAACTTATATCAATTTACAACTTCACAAGTTGTTATAGACATCAACCATTTCATGCATCAATTTCTAAGTGCCAAAACTTAGATTTAAATGGTTTAATTTACTTAAGTCATTCCACTTTAGCCTATTAGTTTCACATATCAAATTATAAGAATCGAAGTGGTTTCGGGTATTTACTAATACCCGACTCCAGTCTCTTCGAAACTAATGTCATTTAAATCCAAGTTATTCAACTAAATACAATTCAATTCTTAATTACTGGATAACACTTTTACAAGCAATTCATAATTAATAGATAGTCATATTATCACTATACATCGTAACACAAGGCAATTAGTATCAGAGATACCAACCAATCTAAAGCTCTTATCATCATTCAATCATTCATATGCAAGATTGACCATTTCCATTATTTACATTAATTATTGATCCTCTAATTACTTCCATTAGTTAATTATTCTTAAATTCCATTTATTAATTAACCTTTAACATAATTACAATCATAAATCAACCCTGATTAATCACAATCAGAAATTATCTTTCCTCAATTTCTCCATCCATTAAACCAACCCCTTGATTAATTATTAATTAATCCTTTAATTACACCGAGTAGTTATCACTTAACTACTTGCACTACGTAATTATCCACTAATTACTTCTCTAAGTAATTATACCTCATTAATTACCTTAAGTAATTATACTTAACTTAACATCTAATGATCACCTTTAATTAATTAAACCTAATTAATTTACTAGTATTAACCACTTTAGCAAATTAATTAAGCTTACCCATACACACATATTAATTGACCCATAATTAGTTACTCGAATTAATTATTCTATAATTACTTACATTGATTAATTTTCTTTTGATTAATCACACTTATTAAATTAACTAATCCCTTGATTAGTTCCCTTAATGAGCCAATCCTTAATTAATTACTCTATGTAATTTAATGTCCAATTACTAACATTTGGTAAATTTCCCTTCGATAAATTACTTTATCAAGTAATTATCTCATTTGTTAATTATCCTTAAATAATTAATTTTTAAATCATTAATTAATTCATGCTTAATCTACTTAAGACCTTAATTAATCACTTTATTTCATTTTGTTTAGTAATTATTCTTAAATTAATTAATTTACCCTTAATTGTTTAAGTCTTTAAATAAATTTAAGATAAACCATTTCCTTAATTAATTTCTTAATTAAATCATTTAAATCTTATTTAATTTAAATGCTTGAAAATTTACTTATACAAATCACTTAAGGCCCCTAAAATAAAGACTCAACACACTTATTTTACCACTTTCTTAATTCAAATTATTATAAAATTCTATTTGAAATCCCTTAAGGATTTAATAAAATAATTAACCGTTTCAAATAAATCAAATTCAACCTTATCATTAAAATTTTAACTTGAAATTTTGAATCTCGAAAACTATATGATAACTGATTTCTAACTCTGCTTTTTAAATCAATTTACATCCTATTTTCTTAATTAAAAAGAAGACCTGGCCTTAGTGAATTAACTGGCCCAAGCCCACACCATCCACCTCCTTCTACTTTCTTACTTATTCTATTTTACAAAAAGAAAATTTCCTTCGGCCCATAATCTAGGCCCAATTTTCCCCCTCTTCTTCTTTATTCCTAAATCTCCCTTTCTACCTTCCTTTAAAACTTAAAACCAGTAATTTATTAGAAAACACACCCGGGAAAAATCATAAGAATTCCCGAGCCAAAGAACTGAAATCCCGAACAAGTCACGAGATATCACCAGCGTTAACAACCTGGAGAAAAAAAAAACAAGAAACCACTACGCTCTTCCTGCTTCGAGTAAAACTCGAACTCCTTCGAAGAAAACCCTGAGCATTTCATCCCTCATCACTCTCTGACACAACTGTGCACGTGTGCACCTACCCTGATGAACCACGACATTCCGTTCATCGTCGATGATCTGGACACATCAACGGCGATCCCCTCTCTTGATTACGACGACCCAAAACCACGATCATGCAAGAAATCAAAATCGAGGAATTCAGCTCGAACTTGAACTAGACATCATCAGAAAAATTACCTCGAACCCACGTCACCGTCCACAAGAATTCGCGCAACCCAGACCCAACCCTCGTCAGACTACCACGCGTCCAATGCTTCAGGTCCGACGCGTTCCGATCGTCCAGAGACAACATGGCAATCAAAATTCCGACCTCGTCACTATTGGTTATTAAACCCTAGACTGTCCCACCACCACTGACACGGCCTATGATAGCCACTTCCAACAATTTTCCCCACATCGACAATCCCTCCTCCACCTTCAATCGAATCGCCAACCTCCCTTGTCCCTCTGTCCTCCAGAATTTCCTCAAAAACTGATTTATGTTCGTCTCCAACATGCATACTCAATCCTAAGCTAAAAATTGTGATTTTATTCTTAAAATTCACGAATCTTGGTGAAAATCAAGATTATATGAGTGAAACAATAAAATTTGATGTTTGAATTTTAGTAGGTTTCAATTTCTACTGTATGTTGCTTGATTTACAGAAAAGTATGAACCTGTCATACTTACACATATTTTTAAATCTAAATTTGGGTCCAATCAAACATACATTGTTTGAAATCTAAGGTCTAACAGTGGTTAATTAAGGATAGTTAAATTTTTGATAAAAAATCTAAGTTATGAAAACTGAGAACAGAGTTGACATATATTCATCAGGCATGCATACTTCCATACAATCATATAACAGAAAACATGCTTATATATATACATGCATAGCATACATCATTCCAGCAATTCGCATGCATCAAGCATTTATCCACTTTAAACCCTTAAATAAAGTGTTTACTCACCTGCATTTTGATTTGAATAGAGCAGGCTTGAGGCAGTACTTAAATTTGAAAACTTGGACTCTGAAATCCCCTTTTTTTTCTCTGGCGCTTTGATTTGCTTCAGATTTTATCATTTGAACTCTTGAAATTTTTTTTTACAGGCTTACAAATAATGGTTACAGGAACAAATGTATTGCAGACATGGTTTTGAGCTTGGTTTCAGGCTGTAAATCCTTAAGTTTGGAAATTGGAAATGGATTTTAGTTTGTGGTTTGAAGTAAGTTTACAGATTTTTTTTCTTAATTAAGAAAGTGAAGATGGGAAAAGAATTGAAGATGAAAGGTAGCAATTAATATAGGTTTAAATTAGATTTAATTAAAAATAAAAGAAAGTTAAAATAAAAATTGACACTTGTCACAAAACACATCTTTTAGCTTACATTTGTAATTATACATGTACATATAACCTAACATTTGTAATTTCCTTAACTAATATGGTATTTAAATATAATTATATTAAATTTTTAATTTTTATATATATAAATGTCTTAAATATTTAGTATTTGAACTTCTCTTATAATTACCTATATTTATAAAACATTTATATGCATATAAAATGTATTTATCTTATATAAATAAGCTTCTAGGTTTTAATAAATAAACAAAAGTGAATTCAAGTAAACATCTATTAATAAATAACTTATGCTTTGATCAAATTAAATGCATCATACGTTTATATGCTTGGAAAATTAATTTTAACTCTATATATATTTTCAAATATATGTATGTATTAAGCAACACAAATTGAATTTTTAATCAAAAATTTTATTTAAAATCTATGTATATATATATATACAACACAATTACAAATATAAATATCTATCTGATTAGATTCATTCGTTCAATTTAAAATTCAATATTATATTAATTAATCTAGTTTGTTAATCAATTATAGAAGACCAAAAATTCGGGTTATTACACTTTATATTCTACAATTTTTCTTCATTATTTTTATATTTATGATACAGAACAAATTCCTAACTCTCTTCTTAACTTAGTAAAAGATGTTTGATTCAATGGTTTTGTTAATACATCGGCTACTTGATTTTCAGTATATATAAATTCAGATGATCTTATTTCCTTGTTTACATTATTTCTTAGAAAATGATGTCTTATATCAATATGTGTAGTTCTAGCATGATGAGTTGGATTTTTAGATAGATTTACCACTTTTGCATTATCACAGTATATTGATGATTTAGTAAAATTTAAACCAAAATCTTTTAATATTTGTTTCATATAGATAAACTATGAACATGCTAATGCTGCTGAAATATATTCTGCTTCTGTCATGGATAGAGATACAAAATTTTGCTTCTTACTAAGCCAGGAAATCAGAGATTGTCCCTAAAAGTGACAATTTTCACCGGTACTTTTTAAGTCTGATTTGCAACAAGCATAGTTAGCATTACCATATGACATTAGTTCAAAAGAGTCTTCTTTTGGGTAAAAGAGTCCATAATCTAATGTGTTGTTTACGTATCTCCAAATTTGTTTTATGGATTTTAAATTAGTTTCTTTAGGTTGAGATTGATATCTTGCATAGAGGCAAATACTATGCATTATATCAAGTCTACTAGTAGTTATATAGAGTAGCAATCCAATAATTCCTTTATATAATTTTTGATCTGCATCTTTTGAATTTTCTTCTTTATTTAAGTTTTCATTAGTTACCATGGGAGTAGGTTTACCACCGGTATTTGACATATCAAATTTCTTAACTAAATCTTTAGCATGTTTTTCTTGACTAATAAAAATTCCATTACTTAGTTGTTTTATTTGTAATCCTAGAAAATAATTTAGTTCTCACTTATGATTCATTTTAAATTCCTTATTCATTATTTCCGAGAATTCCTTATTTAGTTTATCGTTGATAGATCCAAAAATGGTATCATCTATATACATTTGTGTTAACTGAATATCATTTTTATCTCTTTTAATAAAAAGTGTACTATCTACTTTGCCTATTTTAAAATTTTAGTGCAATAGATAGGATTTAAGTCTGTTATACCAAACTCTTGGAGCTTGTTTCAGACCATACAAAGATTTCTTTAATTTTTAAACATGATTATGTAGTTTTTCATTTTCAAAAAGTAGGGGTTGTTCTACATGCATATCTTCTTCTTCTTAACAATAACCATGTGCTTATAATAAAGCTTTATTCCTTACAACCTCTTCATGTTTTTTATTTCTTTCTATATACCCATTTAGTTCCTATTATGGATTTATCCCCAGGTCTTGGGACTAATTCCCATATATTATTTCTTGTAAATTGATTCAACTCCTTTGGCATAGTAAGAATCTATGAATCATCAATTGGTGCATCTTTCGGATTTTAAGGTTGAATAGTTTAAATAAAAGCAACATTACTCATTCTATTTAGTTGATTTCTACTTTTAACAACATATGAAATATTTCCAAGTATATTTTCTATAGAATGGATCTTTCAAGTATCTTGTTCTTACGTTTGGATGTGAATTTTCTAAATTATTTTCACTTTCGATAATTTCGTCATTATTAATTTCATTTGGGTTATCAATATTTTCTTCTTCATCAATATTTGGATTATACACTTTAAAATTCTCATCAAATGAGATATGTAATGTCTCTTCAATAACATTAGTTCTAGTATTGAAAACTCTGTAAGCTTTACTTTTATTTGAATATCCAATAAAAAAATCTTTATCTGATTTAGCATCAAATTTATCCAAATTATCTTTAGTATTTAAAATAAAATATTTACTACCAAAAACTCTAAAATATGGTACTTTGGGCTTTTTATTATAGAATAATTCATATGGTTGTTTTTAGTTAATGATCTTATTAAAATTCTGTTTAATACATAACATGCAGTACGAATTGCTTTAGCCTAAATTTTTTAGGTAAATTTCTATCATTTAGCATAGTTCTAGCGCACTCTTAAATCGTCTTATTTTCACGTTCTACCATTTTGTTGTGGTGTTCTATGAAATGAAAAATTATGAGTTATACCATTCTTATAACAGAAATTCGCAGAATTTTCATTTTCGAATTCTACACCGTGATCACACTGAATAGTTCTAATTTTACTAGTCATTTGCTTTTGAATTCATTTAACAAAGATTTAAACATTTCAAAAGCATTACTTTTAAGTTTTAAAATCATCAAGGTGAACATCGAATAATCATATATGAGTACAAATACATATCTACTGTGATTTATATATTGTATCTGTGAGGGACTGAAAAGATCTAAGTGAAGATGTCCAAGTGGTTGAGAGGTAGAAATCATATCTTTTAACTTAAAAGAACTTGTTCTAATTTTTCCTAATTGACATGCATCCCATAAATTATTAACTTTAAAATTCGTTTTAAGACCACCTCTAACTAGATAATTTTTAGCAATTTTAGATATTAGTTTGAAATTCAAACGATCAAGTCTTTTATGTTAAATCCAAGGATCACTTGACTCAGCCAAAGGACATAAATTATCATTTGAGATTTTCATAATTAATATAGAGTTATTTCGTTTCCTAACACCTTCAAAGATAATGTTTGACTCATTATCTTCAATATGATATTTATCTTTTACGAATTTAATTTTAAAACCCTTATAATACAATGGACTGACACTCAATAGATTATGCTTTAAATTCCTAAGTAACAAAACATTAGAAATAGTAGGAGTTATAGAGTTACTGACATTGCCAGTGCCAATCACATATCCTTTAGAGTTGTCTCCAAAATTTACTGATCCACTATCTTTGTAAACACTATCTTTTAAAATCTCTGGATTTCTAGTCAAGTGTCCTGATCATTCACTATCCAATATGCATTTGTCCTTTTTGATCTATAGAGTTTGATCATTGGGCGTTTGTTCATCAAAAGCCATGTAACACATCTGTTACTGTAATTCATAACTTTTGAAAAGATCACATGATTTTTTATAATGAATAGATGCAAATTTACAATGATTTTGCAAATTATCTTTTCAAAAATAATGTTAAGGATACTATCAAAAATTTCCATTGAAACTTTTTCAAAAATCATATTATTAATACTTTGAAAACCAATGCTTTGATACTAAACACGAGTCAGCGGATTTAGGATCTTATGGCCAAATTAACACTAAAGGATGGATGAATAGCATTTAATGGATTATATGAGTATTTTTCAAATTCTTTAGGATTTTACTTAGAAAGATTTAATTAACAATTTCAAAAACAATTATAGAATCAAAGTACAGATAAATGTAAATGCAATTAAAAAGGAAAAAACACACCAGGATTTTATATTGGTTCAGAGTTATCCTACATCCAGTCCCATATAATTTCTTGTACGGATTTCTTTTCAACTAGTAAATGCAAATACAATCTCGATTTCAAGGCTAGAGACATACCCTCCAAAATCTCGACCTCTGGGTGGAGTCACTTGATTTCGAAGCTACAAGCACACCACTAAATTAACAAGCTACTAAGCACATCCAATTAATTTTACATGCTACAATCACACCCATAAGTGTAGCAGTATGATTTGGTAGAAAACTCAGATCTTCGATCCTAATTACAATTGATCCTATAACTCTTGAATAACACTTTGATCTTGGTCTAAGCGAGTTTGATGAGAGAAATCTACGAGTATATGAAGGAGAATCAAACTATTGATGATTGAATATGGTTATGGTTGAATTTCGGTAGAGTTTGGGTATATTTTGATTTAGAAAATGAGAGAGTGGAAGGAGGAGAGATGAATAAGAAATGATGATCAAAAATTTGTTTGGAAATCTGGTATCTATAAGAAAACAACGGTCATGTCCATTCGTGAAGAGATACGACGAAAAGACACTTGCATTCAAATTTGAATTTTGAAAATTACGGCCACTATTTTGACACACATAGATACAACATATCGACATACTCTTCAAAAAATTCAAAAACACTTAATAATTTGAATTAATTGAAAAATAATTTAGTTTATAATTTGAAAAATAATATAGTTAATAATTTAGTAAAATTCAAAAACACTTAAAGCTTTGTAAAATAATTTGATACTTAGTAGAATCATTTCAATATAGTTTATACATATTTTTATCAATTAATAAAACTTTATAAAATAATTTGAAAATTTTATATTCAATATAAAGTAAATAATACATATATGATATAATGTAAATAATGTATACAAAACCAATATGGTTATAAATTATAAGTAAATATCTAAAATTAAAATATAAATACAAAAAATAAACACAAGGAAGATATAAACTAAATACCAAAAAATATAATAGATTAAAAAATAATTAAAAACTTAATATAATATCTTTGTAAATATAGAAGGTTAAGAAATTATTTTAGGAAATATTTTGAATAGATGTTTGAAAATATTATTTTGAAAACTTGGATATACTTAAAACTTATTTGAATCAAAGTGAAAGAGAGATCAAGAAAGTGCTATTAGGTTAAACAAAAATTCTATGACTCTATAATTTATCTGGAATATCTAAAAATCTTGAACTCTTCAATACTCATGAGTCTTCAATTATCATCATCTTGAATCTACTCTTGATATCAGCATCTTGAATCTACTCTTGATACTGTACGGTCTTCTTAATCAATACATGTCTAATATCCTGTACTATATACTATATATATCTTGATAAAACATTAGTATCTATATTTCATATAATACTTATATTTGTTATCATTAAAACCAATACCTAAGGTACTAACAAGCATGAGTTCATCTTAGAATGGTGTTGTAAACACCGAGACAACACTAGATGAAAGCAAAAAAATTTGATGTGTCATTTCTAGAAGAAATAAGTAAAGTTTATTGGCCATGTAATCTTAGGAGAAGGGTTATCGGTTGATCCAGCTAAGAATGAAGCTATTAATAGTTGTAAGAGACCCGAGATAGTGGCTGAGATAAGAAGTTTCCATGGATTAGCTGGATATAACCAGAGATATATCAATGATTTTTGATGGATAGTAGCACCCCTGACTAAGATAATAAGAAAGGACATTAAGTTTTTTTCGTCTGACAGATGCGAGGTAGCATTCCTTTAGTCAAAGGATTTATTGATCAATTTGCCAGTGTTAGTAGTTCTAAATGGGAATCAAGAGTTAGTGGTGTATACTGATGCATGTGGAACTAGATTAGGAGCTGTGTTGATGCAAAAAGGTAAAGTGATTGCCTATGCCTCCCGACTACTTAGACCATATGAAGTAAGATATCCGACCTATGATTTAGAGTTGGTAACAATGATCTTTGCATTGAAATTATAGAGACATTATCTTTTGGGAGAAAGATTTGAGGTGTACATGGATTATAAGCCTTTAAGCTATTTATTCTCTCAAAAGGAGTTGAATATGAGACATCAAAGCTGCTTGGAGTTTTTAGCAGCTTATGACTTGGTATAGAGTATACATAGGGGAAAGGTAATAAAGTAACGGATGCTTCTAGCATAAAACATTAGAATTTGGTGTTAGTTATATTGGCAGAATGGAAGATCTTGAGGCATTGACTATGTGTAGTGTGCAATTAAGATCGACTGCTTGTTCTAGTTAGAGTACTACCATGATATCATGTTTGAAAGTTTGACCGATTTTGATCAAAATGATTGCTTCTAGGCAAAGAGATGATCCATTGTTGGTTGAGAAGATTAGAAGACTTGAGATTAGAACTGAGATTGATGATTTGAAAGTTTTTAATCTTGACAAGAAGGGATGGTTGAGAAAGAAGGGACGGTTGTGTGTTTTGAATATTGAAAACATAAGAAAGAAGTTCTTAGGGAATTTCATCGATCGAAGTCTACGATTCATCTTGGTAGAACCAAGATGTATCAGGATATGAAGAGAAGTTTCTTCTGGGAAGGTATGAAGAGGGATGTTGGCTTATAGGTAAAGCAATGTTCGAATTGCCAGCAAGTAAAAACCGTACATCAAAAGCCAAGGGTGCCCATTTCATTCTCGTTAAGTCAACAAGAATGGTACCTGTTTTGGCTAAGTTTTTTGTGAAGAACATAATTAGACTGCAAGAGATTCCTAATAGTATAGTCTGTGAAAGAGATACATTGTTTACTAGTAAGTTCTGGAAGAGTCTATAAGAAGTGTTAGGTACCAAGCTTAAGATGAGTACCGCTTATCAACCTCAGATAGATGGGTAGAAAGAGAGAGTGTATAAGGTACTTGAGGACTTATTGAGAGCCTTCTTACTAGATTTTTATGGATCATGGGAAGACCACGTACAGTTGATTGAGTTTTCCTATAATAATAGTTCACCTAGTGTAGAAATGACGTCTTTCGAAGCTTTGAATGGAAGGCCAAGAAGATCACTAGCATGTTGGTTGGAAATCGAAGACAAGTTAGTCTTAGGTCTAGATCTGGTGAGGGAAGCAATAGAGAAAATCGAGTTAATCAAAGGTAGGATGAAAGAAGCTCAATCTAGACAGAATAGTTATGTGGACAGAAGGCGTACGGATCTAGAGTTCTCAGTTGGAGATAAGTTTTTCATTAAAGTATAAACGATGAAGGATGTGGTACCTTTTGGAAAATCAGGGAAAATGGCACCAAGATATGTTGGTTCATTTCCAGTTATAGAGAGGATCGGAAAGCTCGTATATCGAGTAGTTTGGCAGGTGTCCATAATGTTTTTCATATTTGTTATCATTGTAAGTATGTGCATGATCTAGAGACTACTATCACTTCGATTGCATTGGAAGATTTAGTAGTAGAACAGGATCTGACTTTTGTTAGGTAGCTAGTTGGAGTTGTATTAAGGAATGAGAAAAGGTTAAGGAACAGGACAGTCAAGTTGGTAAAAGTTCGGTGGAGCGACGAGGAGAAAGATTGTATTTGGGAGACAGAGTACATAATTATAAATACTTATCCTGAGTTGTTGTGAGCGTATGTTCTATATTCGTTGTATATAGATTTTATAGCTGGTAAGATATACTAGCTTTGATTGCATGTTTATTATGCATGTTTTGTGGTCCTTACTGAATTTTGAGGACGAAATTCTTTAAGGAGGAGGCTGTAACACCATTAATTTTTAGTTAACATCATTTATGACATTTAATTGGATAGATTAAATAGAGTAACGTGAATAATTAAGGAGAATGAGATATGGGTAATTTAATTAGGTCATGTCTTAATAAACTAAGTAAATTTGTTTTAAAATCTTAATCTAAAGGAAAATGCATGAGATGGGTAACTTAGGAATATACTAAACCTTACCGTAAACCCTCTTCCCTCATTCTATTCTCATTTTCTATCATTCATAAAGCAATCAAAAGGAGATATGAAGGTCGACAATTAAATCATTCTAGGGAGATCGAAATCAAGGATTCAGGGAAAATCAAGCTTAGGATTAAGAGCTACATCAAATCTCAACTCCAACCATTAATATAAGGCGAATAATAACACTTATCATCGCTTCAATCTTTATTTTGATTCGGTTATGGGTAGTACCCAAATTTTATGTGTTTGATTTGTCAAGTGATGATCTAATAATCATTGTTTGGATAGAATAATGGTTAATGGGAATTTATTAATAACGGTTTAATTTGGTTTTAGGGTTAAATCCGAACTTTTTATTCTTCAAACGATTTAAAATTTAGATATGTGACGTGAGACAATATATTGGAGATGGGTTTTTAATTTGAGAATTTTCCAAACTGATAGGAATTTATTATAAATTTTCTAAGGTTAAATAGGCCTAAATTCTGGTTTAATTTAATGATAATTAAATATGTGTTTTGGACCTAAATATTTTATATGTCAAAAGAAATATAATTTTGGAATTAATGCGAACTTTTGGAATTTTTCCTATGTAATTTAGAATTATGGAGAGTTATTTATGCTAGAATATGCATATAAAAGTTCAATTAATTATGGTTAGTAATTAATTATTTGAAATAACACTTTGGATCTTGGAAATAGGGTGCGATAGTTTTTCAAAAAAGAAAAGGGATATAATTTTGCTAGCCAAAAGCTTTTAACAAATTATAGAGGTCTGAAAAAAAGTAATATATTTTTACAGTCATTTGACGATTTTTAAGTTAATTACAGTTTTAGCATGTCGACATTGGCTATGTCGAGCCATCACTCACCGCATCATAGTATTATTGAACAGAACCAAATATGCATGATGTCAATGAGTTTGGCATGAAGCAAATGGGTTTTGGATCTCGTCGAGGTCACAACAACAAAGATAAAGAGATGGTCTTTGACATAACGATGTAGATGTTTATACATGCCGAGTTTTATACTAAGAGGATTGTTGCTACGTTTTATAGTAGAAAGCATGCTACTGCATATACAATTTTATGTTTTCTCCTCGCTGACCCAAGGGTTGTTGAGCCTAGCCCTTACGGCTTTTAAATTGTCAACAAGCCTTGACATACCGCTTTTAAACTTGTCATCAAGTTTGCCTCATGTTGATTAAACTAGTCTTTGAATTTTTAAATGGGCAAACAATCTATGTATCATGAGGATTGACGACTTCATTGTCATCAATGCATGATGCTGCATGTTCAGTCTTCGAGTTTTAATAGGCAGAAATCCTTATGCTTTTACATCGACAGGAGATGGATGTCGACGTTAATGCACATCGAGCTTATAAACCATGAAGAGCCATTTGTTGCATGATTTTAGCTTTGAACCTTAGGGACACTAAGGTATATCTTAATGTGTTTGACGTGAAATCTTTTGGGGTTACCAATATATGTCACCCTGAAATTTAAATAAGTGACGGGAAATAACTTAATTAGGTACACCAATAGAAATAAGTAATACATGTGGATAGCATGGAGTAAAGTTAAACATGTAGGTAACAAGGAATAAATAGAAACATGTTGATAACATGAATTAAATGGCTAAGTGATGGGTTCGTGGTCATCTTAGGAAAACAATGGGATGTATGATGGATAGTCTACATTATGCTGGAGATGGATAGTCTCTAATTGGTTAAGTAAGGGGACATAGTCATCTGAGGAAAACTATGAGATGTGAGATGGATAGTCCACATTAGTTCAAGTGATAAAATATGAGATGTATAGTCCACATTAATTTAGTTGAAATAAAATGTGAGATGGACAGCCCATACTAGTTCAGGTAAAATAAAATTTAGGATGCGTAGTCCACATGAATATAAGATGGGTAGTCAATAAGAACTTAGATGGGTAATCTAATAAATAGGGGATGGGTAATCTAGTACATATGACATGTTTATAAAATATCATATTATTCTATGATAACTATTGTGGATGCAGGAGCATAGTATATGGTTAAGGTGTTTAATTGGTTACTAGTGAGGAGAAACCCGTTCCGCACAGTGGCGTAGTCGCACTAGATATTTATTGGTTTGAGAAGGTAAATTACTATTCACACCGGAATTTTTACCTAACCCAAAGTTTTTGTTTTCCTCTTAAACTCTTGAGTACTCACTTGATTAGGTTGAGAATAAGGACTTTTCAGGTTCCCTTTAGATGAATAAGCTTCTAGATATGTGCAATAAGAAATCTAGCTAGTAGGAGCTATATATCTATTTTCCGCTGTGTTTTGATTCTGCTTTGTGTTGTAATAGCAAGTTGTATTAAATGCCAGATATTTGACTCTAATCATCCAAGAGGGCATCTCTATATGTCGCTTTTAGAATATGTTGTAATAATATATTTTCTCTGAACATGGTTTGCGAATTAGGATATGTAATGAAATGGAAATCTTATTGTGAAATGAGATAAGAAAATTATTTTAAAAATTGTGTTGAATTTCCATATTTATGTGTTTTTGGTATTATTAAAATGATTAACATAGCCGCATTTTGTCATGGGAAATAGATAACTATAGATGACTGCAACATCCGTAGCACTTTCGAGCCTCAAAATGGGGGATGTTACACTTGGGGTATAAACTGTCTTAGGGAGGATATTCTCGAGAAGTATCTCGAATGGCTCATCGATGTAACTCACCAACTTCTCCCCCAAACATTGTCCAAACCTGTAACGACCCAGAATTTTTAGTAATTTAAATTTGAATATTTAATTAATTTTAAATATTAATAAGTGAATTTTTGGAGTCGAATAAATTTTATTTTGAATTTTGGATTTAATTTTGCAATTAAATCGATTTATTTAATAGTGAGATTCCACAAATAATTAAATATTGGGTTAAATATGATTGAAAATGATTTGGAAAATTTTATTTTATCATATTAAAGTTATAGAAATATTTTGGAACTTGTAAAATTGAATTTGGAGTTAATTTGTGAAAATTGAATATTTTAATATTTAATTATCGACTGTAAAATAGCCAATTTTTGAACAGTCTCGGAATTGAACGAAACGAGTTCCATTGGATCCGTAATAGTTAGTTATTATCGGATTTCAAATTTCGTAGCAATCGGAGTTGTCGTTTGACCGTGGCAGCTCGAAACGCATCGATATCGTTTTAATTTTAATTCGGCGAGTTAAAATAGCCATTTTTCAAACGGTCTCGGATTTCGACGAAACCAGTTTCATCGGATCCGTAATGTGATATTATTGTAAGATTTCAAATTTCAAGTCGTTTGGATTTGCCGTTTGTCCGGTACGAGCCAAAACGCCTAGAAATCGTTTAAATCGGTTTAAATTTAAATCGAGCGTTTATTGCCGTATCTCACACATATGATGGAATTAGCTTCCGAAACTTGTTCCATTGTGTCCGGAATGCAGAAAAACCTTAGAATCGCCTGGCGGCACGCGTCGTTTGGAGTTCGTTTGCAAAAGTGTTAAATCGGGCATTTTATTATTAAAATAATATTAACATATATGTTATCTTCTTTTCCAAAACCCTAATCCACATAGCTACAGCCGGCCCTGATATATTCCATGGCCGAAATCACTCCGTTTTCTTCCATTAATCTCCTCCAATCCGTGCAACATTTCAACCAATTTCCAACTACAAAATTAAAGAGATTCGCGAGATCTTCCGATCCATACGGAGATGATCATGTATAGCGAAGCAGGGAGGTTGCTAGGGTGGCGCGTCCTTCATGCGTTCGGCCTTGTGATGCGCGCTGAGGGTGCAGCCGAGTTCCACCATACCACAGCCGAACATGGAGATGGCGATGCTCTTCGAAGTGGCGGCCCCCGATCGTTGTCAAAGTCGAAGAATGGTTGCGTTTCCTAAACCCTAGTTAGCTTCACTATGGGTTTTTGCATTCGTATATTACTGGAGATGAAACGCGCAGGGAAGATGAAGCACGTGGTGGGGCCGTGCGTGATGGAGGGTGAGAGTATTTTTAATTTTAAAATTTGAGTTCTATAATTAAAACGTTCAATGTTTAAACCGCAATAACTTTTGCATGCGAGGTCGGATTCGAACGAGATTTTTTGCGTTGGCTTCGTATCGCCGAGCTCTTCGCAATGCAGCTGGTTTGGAGTCGATTGGAGGTCGTTTGAATTTCGGGTAAAATTAAACGTTCGTTTAATTTTATTCGAAAACGAACGCGAAAACGAAAATAAAATCAAGGTGAGAACTCCTCACTCAATCAAACTGTTTGGTTTAAAATTTTAAATAGTTAATATTGATTGTTGATTGCTGATTGATTGTGTTAGTAGATATAGTAGGATATATACTATATATAGCGATATATATATATTGGCATATGTATATATCGGATTTGATTTCCCGCCTCGTATAGCGGATGAGACCCTATTGCGCCGTTATTAAGCGGATATTTTATAAAATCCCATATACCGCGATATTCCACCTTGAAGTGGAATTGGTATTGTGCTAACGTCTGTGGATGCAGGGTAACAGGTTGGAGGGATCCAACTGGATTCCTCACATATTTATTTGTTTATGAATATTATGTTGATTGTTGATAATCACATTGATATATGATGTTATTCCCGTAATTGACCATATGATGCTGTTGCATTATCGGATTCAAAATTTTTAAGTTAAAAATAATGATTTGAATTTAAAAAGGGATTTTAAAGAAAATTTTCAAGTATATGTTTTTAGTAAAATTTTGAACTTGATGCAATTTAAAATAAATTAAGATTTAAAATTTTAAAATTATTAAACTATGATTTTTATGGAATATAACCAAAAGGGAAATTTAAAATAGATAGATTTATAAAATAGTTAAATTTTAGATTTTTGAATTTTTATAAAGGATGAATATAAAAGATTTTTTTTAAATTGATATTTTTAAATAGAATTTTTGGGATTATAAAATGAGTTTATAAAGTGCTAAGTTAATGTATAAGATGAATTTCATTTAAAATTTTAGATTTATAGAATGTGAAATTTATAAAACGAATGGTTATTGGAAAATTTTAAGTTTATAAGTTATTAACTTATAAAAATGGATTTGGGCATTAAAAAGGGGAATTTTATAGAAATTGTTAATAAATGAAGATTTCATTAGTTGAAATTATTATAAACCATAAAGAAATCTTGTAAGTGATAAGATTTTAAATTGGTGAAGTTCAAAGGAACGATTTGGTAAATAAATAATATTATAAGTATTTAACTTACAATATGGCTTTTGGGTATGAAATTGGGTTATGTAAAATTGCATCGGATTAATAAAGGAATTTATAAAATTGGGGTTTATAATAGAAATGGAATTTATAAACTATGTTTATAAATTTGAAATTCATCGAATTTGATAAATTGAAATATGGGAATTTGTTAAGTGGGCTATATTCACTATTTTGGATATTGAATAGATTATTAAATAAAATGGGTTTGTTTTTGGGAAAGGAATGTTTTAATTGGAATTTAAAACGAATTAAAGGTGTTTTAAAATGTATTGAGTATTGGAAACATAGATTTCAACATTGATTGTTGAAATAGACGTTTTCGAGAAACAGAAAGGGATAATTTGTATAGTATTGGATTCATATATCTATTTTTAATTTCAAATCCATATACTAGTGTTTTTGGGATTGTCGTAACGATGTTTTACGCAACATTCGTTTTTAACCCAAATAAATGTGAATAAAAGAATGTTTTCTTAAAGAGAATGGAATAAAATACTTAACGGTAACTTAAGTATGTTGAATATTTTCAAAATTGTTGAAAAGAAATTAAAGTGTGAATTACTTATTATTAAATAAGTTTAGAAATGATTTTCTAATATGAAATGGAACATTTTGAGAATTCACCTTTTAAAGGTAAATTGGAAGTGAATATTTTGAAATTGATTTGAGGATCGGGTATGTGTAGATCTTTGGGAATTGGGAAATTCACTTTGGAATTTATAAATATGAAGGGAAATTTGTTTAAAAATAAATGTTGATTTATTTTTAAATATGAAAATATAATTTATGAATTTGGAACGTAAGTAAAATAAATCGGTAAAGATTTATTTGGTGGTTTGAAATTTGTTTCAAAAAGTATATATGGTTAAGGTGATTTGAAATTAGTTTTCAAATGGTTAAGGTGATTTGAAATTAGTTTTCAAATGGTTAAGGTGATTTGGAAATAGTTTCAAAAGGTTAAGGTGATTTGAAATTAGTTTTCAATGGTTAAGGTGATTTGAAATTGGTTTGCAAATGGTTAATGTAATTTGAAAATTGGTTTTCAAATGGTAAAGGTAAATTGAAAATTGGTTTTTCAATTGGTTAAGTGTGGAAAATTTTATCGTGAAGTGGTTTTGGTAAAACAAATAACTGGGGCAATTATTTGGAAATGGTGTATATATATATATATATATCTTGTGAAGATATTTTTGGGATTAAATAATTTTGGAAATTTATTTGGAATCTGATGATGTGGCGCATCTTTATTGATAGTTAAATAACCGACTATCAATATTTACCCTTGGATGGTATTGGTTGTGTTTGTTTGGAATTGAATGCACACTTATTTTTAAAAATAAGCGCTCGCTATTCGGTTTAGCCGGGAGAGGACCTTTGTGTCATATATCCCATTCCGAATATGCGATACGTCGTTTGGATTGCATTTGAAGACCGGTGTTGAAGACCGGGTATTTGTGAAAACGATAGGATGACCTATCGATTGTCTCCGCATCGTTAGCTACGATATGGAGATTTCCTTTGTGATGGGAAATTTTATCGGGATTGTGAATACCCGGATTGCAAGGGCTTCTTTGGAAGTGCCTTCGGTTCTGTTCGAACCCGGAACAGACTTGTATGGTTACGTGTCTGACATTACATTTTGAGAGATAGAGCAGATTTCTTTCAAATACATTTCTGTTGGTGGCGGAGAATTTATTCTCTTAGCTTAACACCCTTCTCTGAGACGTACGAGCTCAGAGGTTATGTAGTTGAAGGTTATCAGCGATATTTCCCAATCTGGTAATGTGGCATGCTGAGTGCTGCTGTGTGATGATCATTGGTTGGTCATTTGTGATATGATCATTTGTTTGATCATTTATCTTTGTGATTATTGCTTTGGTTATCTGTGGACCCGAAGCATGGCTTTGTTACACAAAGCGTAGCTTTGTGGACGAGACTTCGTCAGGACCTCACTCCCCGGAAATGGTCGAAACAGGAATATGCGGCAAGGTTATGAGGGTCGCGCCCTTTAGGGTATGTCATTTCCTTCTGGTAAAGGGTGGTATCATGGTATGGAGCCCAGATACTTACTCATGTTGATACACTATACCTATTACTGTGTGGTGTTGTTGTTGCGAGCGCTCGGATAAAGGTCCCAAAGGACCGGGGGATGACATATTCGTGTAGTAGTTACCTAGTTACAGAGGTAACCCGGCCTTGTGTTGGCAGAGATCTAACCGTAACGTTAGTTCTCGGGACGTCCCGCCAGAGGCGATCCCATGTGGCAGTAGGAAGTTCCTTAGCCTGACCATTTGTTGGAAATCCATTCATCCAATACGCGCCCTGTACGGTTTTAGTTGTAGAACCTGCCATTTAACATGGCAGCTATAGTAGGCATAGTATCATGGTACCTATGCTGGCTAGGATTTATATTATACTTTCGAAATATTTTCCACTATGCACTAGTAATAATATCAAAGAATTTTTCTCGTAGTAAGCATGTTTGACTATCATAAGGAGAAATCTCCCCCATGTGTGCGTTTGCATTGTGTGTGTGCCGGGAGGCCTTATGGTAGTTTCATTTTCCAAAAAGCATTGCGGATTTCAAAATTTAAATTTTCTTGTTGCTTGTTTAAAGATAAACTGTTTTTGAGTTCTCACACCAGTCCCATGACTGACCTGGAGTTTATTGTTCCTTTCCTAAACTCTGGGTGCCCACTATTTTCCACACGGGCAGTCTGGAGTTAGGTTATCAGGTTATTCTGGATTCGGGAGTTGCTGTGCAGATCTGGAGGCGAGCCAGATAGCGTAGTCTATTATCTATTGTATATAGTATTTCTTTCCGCTGTTTTATTGTTGTACACTCTGATGATATGATGTATTGTGATGTATGTATAAAATGTATAGTTCTTTTGTTTTAATGATATTCATTTATCTATTATATGTTGTTCCGCTGCGATTGTGAGATTCTGATATTGTTTCTCGTTCTGTTACTTGTTTCTGTTTTCTCCTCTCTTTCTTTTCTTTCTTCTTCTACCTCTTTCTTCTTCTAAAACCCTAACGGTTCGATTTTTCGGCAACGAAAAATCGCGATCGTTACATTTGGTATCAGAGCTTATGGTTAAGCGACAACCTGCTCTGTTGGGTGTTACTCATTAGAGATAGAGTCAGCAGTACTCTAGAATGAGTGTGAGTGTAATAATAGATATGAGTGCGTATTTGTTAGTGAGTATAAAATTGTTTTATATTGTGATGTTTGGTTTGTTGAGTGGTATATGAACCTTCGTCGGCGCAGCCTCGAAAACTGAATCGAAGGGGTTCCTAAACACTTGAATAGAACAATTCGACACAATATTGTTTTAAATTGGGTAAATGAAATAATTTTACCTTGATTATATTTTGTATATAAAGAAAATAATTTTTCAAGAATTATTGAAGTGTGTATATAATTGATTGCTTGGTTGTTGTAAATGATATATATATATAAAATAATTAAAAGTTGTTTGAATAAGCTAATAAAAGCAACTATTGTAAAAAGAATAATGGTATAAACCAATGAATCATAAGATGGAATTATAATTAATAATGAGTTACAATTGTAAGATAATCATGTATGTATATAAGAAGTAAAATTATATAAGTAAAAGGTTTATAAAAGTGATTTATGAATAGAAAGAAAACCTTTTGAAAGAATAATTAGCATTGATTTCACTATTGTCACTGGGAAATAATAAGGGTGATGACTGCAGCATCATCAGTATCATTTTCGAGTTTCTATGTGATGGATTTGCTACAATAATGAATTTAAAAATTGAAGTTTTGTTGTAATAAACCAATTTGAAATTAAAATTCAATTTGAAATTGATAAATATAAGTGAAAAAGGTTTTGGACTTATAATAAATGTTGGAAGTTGAATAATAAATTGTATAAGTTATAGAATGGAAAATGTAAGTAAAACCGATTATTGAAATGGTTAAACAATAAAGTTAAGTAAAATGGAATATGGATTTAAATGTTGATATGAAGTTGTCTTAAGTAAGTGTTAAATGGAATTAACTTTAGAATTGAAATTCGAACTTGACTGATAAGTGTAAAGCTTAAGTTTATTTGAACAAATGATGCTAAATGGAGTATAACTTAAGTGAAGTTGAATAAAAAAAAATGACCTTTGTATCAAAGTTAAATAATCAAGTGAATTAAATGAGGTAAATAAAGTTGAAATGGAATATAACTTAAGTAATATTGAAAGAATTGATGTTAATATCAAAGTAAGTGAATAAAGTGAGTAAATGAAATTGTTAAAGGTGTGAACTTAAGTTATATAAATGAAATTCAATTTTATTTGTAAAAAAAAAAAAAAAGAACTAGCAATTGAATTAAAGAATGGATTGAATGTTAATCAATAGAATATGAATAAGTTGATATGAAATGATGCATGCAAGTGTAAATTCATTTGAAAATAGTTTAATAATAGAATGAAAATCAATTGAATGTTAAAACCAATTGGAATTAAAACAGTTGAACCAAATTGAATGTAAGTAAAATAAATAAATTTGGTTGTATTGGATGTACATTGGTCGTTATTGCTTGTTGGTTGATTGTATGTAAATTCATTTAGTGTTAATGAAATTGAATTAGCGCATTTGAAAACTATGTAATTGAATTCAAATTGAATGTAAAGTAAATGAATTTGAATAGAATTGAATTTGATTTGGGCTGAATATGAACCAATGTGAATTTAATTAGTGAATGTAACTAATTGAAACGAATGAATTGAATATGCAACTTCAATAATAAACCAAAAATGTATAAGAAGCATGTATTGGAAATTTTGTAATTGAATTGGCAAAATGATTGGAATGTTGATGTTGGAATTGGATACTATTACTAGTATGATATACAGGTATATAATGGAATTGGGATTTTGGTTATGAAGTTAAATTGAATTGCTCAACAAAAAGGTACGTATTTCAGTTTTTATATGAGATTTGATGATTTCCTTCTCCAGCCACTTGGCTTTCTCTTTTCTTTTTGATTCTGAGGGGCCGTAGAGCCGTTTTGTAGTCGTACCGATCTAGCCGCGCAAAGGAGACTCTGGCGAAATTTTTCGAAAATTTGGGGAGTTAGAAAAATTTTGAGAAATTTTGAAAGTTTGAAATTTGAATTTAAATTTAAATTTAAATTGTTAAGTAAACGAAGTTGTTTGAAACTTATAATTGAATTGGGAAAGCTAATTGAAATGATAGTAAATCCTTAATAAAAAGATTGTTTTGAAAAGTTAGTAAAACTATTAGTTTTGGAAAAATAATAAACGGATTATGAATTATTCTCCTTAACTTGCAATTTCGAGGACGAAATTCTTTTAAGGGGGGAAGATTGTAACGACCCAGAATTTTTAGTAATTTAAATTTGAATATTTAATTAATTTTAAATATTAATAAGTGAATTTTTGGAGTCGAATAAATTTTATTTTGAATTTTGGATTTAATTTTGCAATTAAATCGATTTATTTAATAGTGAGATTCCACAAATAATTAAATATTGGGTTAAATATGATTGAAAATGATTTGGAAAATTTTATTTTATCATATTAAAGTTATAGAAATATTTTGGAACTTGTAAAATTGAATTTGGAGTTAATTTGTGAAAATTGAATATTTTAATATTTAATTATCGACTGTAAAATAGCCAATTTTTGAACAGTCTCGGAATTGAACGAAACGAGTTCCATTGGATCCGTAATAGTTAGTTATTATCGGATTTCAAATTTCGTAGCAATCGGAGTTGTCGTTTGACCGTGGCAGCTCGAAACGCATCGATATCGTTTTAATTTTAATTCGGCGAGTTAAAATAGCCATTTTTCAAACGGTCTCGGATTTCGACGAAACCAGTTTCATCGGATCCGTAATGTGATATTATTGTAAGATTTCAAATTTCAAGTCGTTTGGATTTGCCGTTTGTCCGGTACGAGCCAAAACGCCTAGAAATCGTTTAAATCGGTTTAAATTTAAATCGAGCGTTTATTGCCGTATCTCACACATATGATGGAATTAGCTTCCGAAACTTGTTCCATTGTGTCCGGAATGCAGAAAAACCTTAGAATCGCCTGGCGGCACGCGTCGTTTGGAGTTCGTTTGCAAAAGTGTTAAATCGGGCATTTTATTATTAAAATAATATTAACATATATGTTATCTTCTTTTCCAAAACCCTAATCCACATAGCTACAGCCGGCCCTGATATATTCCATGGCCGAAATCACTCCGTTTTCTTCCATTAATCTCCTCCAATCCGTGCAACATTTCAACCAATTTCCAACTACAAAATTAAAGAGATTCGCGAGATCTTCCGATCCATACGGAGATGATCATGTATAGCGAAGCAGGGAGGTTGCTAGGGTGGCGCGTCCTTCATGCGTTCGGCCTTGTGATGCGCGCTGAGGGTGCAGCCGAGTTCCACCATACCACAGCCGAACATGGAGATGGCGATGCTCTTCGAAGTGGCGGCCCCCGATCGTTGTCAAAGTCGAAGAATGGTTGCGTTTCCTAAACCCTAGTTAGCTTCACTATGGGTTTTTGCATTCGTATATTACTGGAGATGAAACGCGCAGGGAAGATGAAGCACGTGGTGGGGCCGTGCGTGATGGAGGGTGAGAGTATTTTTAATTTTAAAATTTGAGTTCTATAATTAAAACGTTCAATGTTTAAACCGCAATAACTTTTGCATGCGAGGTCGGATTCGAACGAGATTTTTTGCGTTGGCTTCGTATCGCCGAGCTCTTCGCAATGCAGCTGGTTTGGAGTCGATTGGAGGTCGTTTGAATTTCGGGTAAAATTAAACGTTCGTTTAATTTTATTCGAAAACGAACGCGAAAACGAAAATAAAATCAAGGTGAGAACTCCTCACTCAATCAAACTGTTTGGTTTAAAATTTTAAATAGTTAATATTGATTGTTGATTGCTGATTGATTGTGTTACTAGATATAGTAGGATATATACTATATATAGCGATATATATATATTGGCATATGTATATATCGGATTTGATTTCCCGCCTCGTATAGCGGATGAGACCCTATTGCGCCGTTATTAAGCGGATATTTTATAAAATCCCATATACCGCGATATTCCACCTTGAAGTGGAATTGGTATTGTGCTAACGTCTGTGGATGCAGGGTAACAGGTTGGAGGGATCCAACTGGATTCCTCACATATTTATTTGTTTATGAATATTATGTTGATTGTTGATAATCACATTGATATATGATGTTATTCCCGTAATTGACCATATGATGCTGTTGCATTATCGGATTCAAAATTTTTAAGTTAAAAATAATGATTTGAATTTAAAAAGGGATTTTAAAGAAAATTTTCAAGTATATGTTTTTAGTAAAATTTTGAACTTGATGCAATTTAAAATAAATTAAGATTTAAAATTTTAAAATTATTAAACTATGATTTTTATGGAATATAACCAAAAGGGAAATTTAAAATAGATAGATTTATAAAATAGTTAAATTTTAGATTTTTGAATTTTTATAAAGGATGAATATAAAAGATTTTTTTTAAATTGATATTTTTAAATAGAATTTTTGGGATTATAAAATGAGTTTATAAAGTGCTAAGTTAATGTATAAGATGAATTTCATTTAAAATTTTAGATTTATAGAATGTGAAATTTATAAAACGAATGGTTATTGGAAAATTTTAAGTTTATAAGTTATTAACTTATAAAAATGGATTTGGGCATTAAAAAGGGGAATTTTATAGAAATTGTTAATAAATGAAGATTTCATTAGTTGAAATTATTATAAACCATAAAGAAATCTTGTAAGTGATAAGATTTTAAATTGGTGAAGTTCAAAGGAACGATTTGGTAAATAAATAATATTATAAGTATTTAACTTACAATATGGCTTTTGGGTATGAAATTGGGTTATGTAAAATTGCATCGGATTAATAAAGGAATTTATAAAATTGGGGTTTATAATAGAAATGGAATTTATAAACTATGTTTATAAATTTGAAATTCATCGAATTTGATAAATTGAAATATGGGAATTTGTTAAGTGGGCTATATTCACTATTTTGGATATTGAATAGATTATTAAATAAAATGGGTTTGTTTTTGGGAAAGGAATGTTTTAATTGGAATTTAAAACGAATTAAAGGTGTTTTAAAATGTATTGAGTATTGGAAACATAGATTTCAACATTGATTGTTGAAATAGACGTTTTCGAGAAACAGAAAGGGATAATTTGTATAGTATTGGATTCATATATCTATTTTTAATTTCAAATCCATATACTAGTGTTTTTGGGATTGTCGTAACGATGTTTTACGCAACATTCGTTTTTAACCCAAATAAATGTGAATAAAAGAATGTTTTCTTAAAGAGAATGGAATAAAATACTTAACGGTAACTTAAGTATGTTGAATATTTTCAAAATTGTTGAAAAGAAATTAAAGTGTGAATTACTTATTATTAAATAAGTTTAGAAATGATTTTCTAATATGAAATGGAACATTTTGAGAATTCACCTTTTAAAGGTAAATTGGAAGTGAATATTTTGAAATTGATTTGAGGATCGGGTATGTGTAGATCTTTGGGAATTGGGAAATTCACTTTGGAATTTATAAATATGAAGGGAAATTTGTTTAAAAATAAATGTTGATTTATTTTTAAATATGAAAATATAATTTATGAATTTGGAACGTAAGTAAAATAAATCGGTAAAGATTTATTTGGTGGTTTGAAATTTGTTTCAAAAAGTATATATGGTTAAGGTGATTTGAAATTAGTTTTCAAATGGTTAAGGTGATTTGAAATTAGTTTTCAAATGGTTAAGGTGATTTGGAAATAGTTTCAAAAGGTTAAGGTGATTTGAAATTAGTTTTCAATGGTTAAGGTGATTTGAAATTGGTTTGCAAATGGTTAATGTAATTTGAAAATTGGTTTTCAAATGGTAAAGGTAAATTGAAAATTGGTTTTTCAATTGGTTAAGTGTGGAAAATTTTATCGTGAAGTGGTTTTGGTAAAACAAATAACTGGGGCAATTATTTGGAAATGGTGTATATATATATATATATCTTGTGAAGATATTTTTGGGATTAAATAATTTTGGAAATTTATTTGGAATCTGATGATGTGGCGCATCTTTATTGATAGTTAAATAACCGACTATCAATATTTACCCTTGGATGGTATTGGTTGTGTTTGTTTGGAATTGAATGCACACTTATTTTTAAAAATAAGCGCTCGCTATTCGGTTTAGCCGGGAGAGGACCTTTGTGTCATATATCCCATTCCGAATATGCGATACGTCGTTTGGATTGCATTTGAAGACCGGTGTTGAAGACCGGGTATTTGTGAAAACGATAGGATGACCTATCGATTGTCTCCGCATCGTTAGCTACGATATGGAGATTTCCTTTGTGATGGGAAATTTTATCGGGATTGTGAATACCCGGATTGCAAGGGCTTCTTTGGAAGTGCCTTCGGTTCTGTTCGAACCCGGAACAGACTTGTATGGTTACGTGTCTGACATTACATTTTGAGAGATAGAGCAGATTTCTTTCAAATACATTTCTGTTGGTGGCGGAGAATTTATTCTCTTAGCTTAACACCCTTCTCTGAGACGTACGAGCTCAGAGGTTATGTAGTTGAAGGTTATCAGCGATATTTCCCAATCTGGTAATGTGGCATGCTGAGTGCTGCTGTGTGATGATCATTGGTTGGTCATTTGTGATATGATCATTTGTTTGATCATTTATCTTTGTGATTATTGCTTTGGTTATCTGTGGACCCGAAGCATGGCTTTGTTACACAAAGCGTAGCTTTGTGGACGAGACTTCGTCAGGACCTCACTCCCCGGAAATGGTCGAAACAGGAATATGCGGCAAGGTTATGAGGGTCGCGCCCTTTAGGGTATGTCATTTCCTTCTGGTAAAGGGTGGTATCATGGTATGGAGCCCAGATACTTACTCATGTTGATACACTATACCTATTACTGTGTGGTGTTGTTGTTGCGAGCGCTCGGATAAAGGTCCCAAAGGACCGGGGGATGACATATTCGTGTAGTAGTTACCTAGTTACAGAGGTAACCCGGCCTTGTGTTGGCAGAGATCTAACCGTAACGTTAGTTCTCGGGACGTCCCGCCAGAGGCGATCCCATGTGGCAGTAGGAAGTTCCTTAGCCTGACCATTTGTTGGAAATCCATTCATCCAATACGCGCCCTGTACGGTTTTAGTTGTAGAACCTGCCATTTAACATGGCAGCTATAGTAGGCATAGTATCATGGTACCTATGCTGGCTAGGATTTATATTATACTTTCGAAATATTTTCCACTATGCACTAGTAATAATATCAAAGAATTTTTCTCGTAGTAAGCATGTTTGACTATCATAAGGAGAAATCTCCCCCATGTGTGCGTTTGCATTGTGTGTGTGCCGGGAGGCCTTATGGTAGTTTCATTTTCCAAAAAGCATTGCGGATTTCAAAATTTAAATTTTCTTGTTGCTTGTTTAAAGATAAACTGTTTTTGAGTTCTCACACCAGTCCCATGACTGACCTGGAGTTTATTGTTCCTTTCCTAAACTCTGGGTGCCCACTATTTTCCACACGGGCAGTCTGGAGTTAGGTTATCAGGTTATTCTGGATTCGGGAGTTGCTGTGCAGATCTGGAGGCGAGCCAGATAGCGTAGTCTATTATCTATTGTATATAGTATTTCTTTCCGCTGTTTTATTGTTGTACACTCTGATGATATGATGTATTGTGATGTATGTATAAAATGTATAGTTCTTTTGTTTTAATGATATTCATTTATCTATTATATGTTGTTCCGCTGCGATTGTGAGATTCTGATATTGTTTCTCGTTCTGTTACTTGTTTCTGTTTTCTCCTCTCTTTCTTTTCTTTCTTCTTCTACCTCTTTCTTCTTCTAAAACCCTAACGGTTCGATTTTTCGGCAACGAAAAATCGCGATCGTTACAAAACCCATGATCAAATTTTCATCTTCCTCAACGGAGTATCGAAGAATGACATACCGTACTTCAAAAAGGCGTCTAACTCGGAAATATACTTAGCGACGACATATCTCCGTATTTTAGATCAGCAAACCACCTGAATAGCATCGACTTCTGGGTAGACAGAACGAACTTCTCATCTAACCTAATCTTGAACTGGCCCCAAGTGAATTGATCCTTAGATTTAACAATATAATAGCATTCCACCAGTTCGTGGCCCGCCCTTGAAGCTGTCTAGAGGTCAGCTTCCTTTTCATAGAGTCCTCTACTTTCATGTCACCAAAGATACACTCGCAGGTATCCAACCAATCCTGGCCGACTCCGCTTTAAAAAATGGCTCGCCTCCCAAGGTAGAGTAATCAATGCATAGCTTGGAAAAATCATCCGTCAATGCTTGCACCTGAGCATCACCACCAATAGCAACATTTAGAATGATTGCTTGGGAATTCTACAACATGTTCACCTTCATCGCATTGAACATAGCTTGTAAGTCGGGATTAGAAGTCCCCAAACCCCCCTCCTTCCTCAACTCCGAAGATGGAGTTCCTCGTAACGTTTCTTGTTCGCCAGCTTATTCTCAATCTATATCAAGAATGATCGATCTATCAAAAAGAAAACTAGGTTGATGGTACTCGTGTATGCATGCGACTTATATACTATATATATTACTATATAGTTTTGAAAACCAAAATATATAACAAGTATGCACTCTCTCGTATACATATATGCCCTCGATATAGTCTAGGATGCTAGCCCCTTCTCTATCTCTACTAGACCATAGTATTAACTTAGGTTAATCATGTAACCTAAGCACTGATACCAAATGTAACGACCGTCCTGCACCATCGGCACCCAATATAACTATATAATACGCTACTGATACGCTTAGCCGATGTAGGATGGTCATCGAGGGTTAAAAAAATGAAAACGATCATACAAGACCTATCGTATATCTCACAATGCTTGGAATAAAATATTAAAATCACATATATAAAGTAGTGTGGACATAATAACAAAGTGATCCAAATATCAAAGTATAGTCCCAAAACGTTATACAACAAGTACTAGAGTTTATACAAAATGCAAATAAGGTCAAATAGTTGTCTTATAGTAATAGCGATAAGACAGCAACGTTAATGCTCAATAGTGTTGCACAGTGGAATAAGCATAAAAATCTATGTATAATACGAGATAGCTCCATCCATCTTGTTCTATGCACAACTACTACATCATACATAGACATATTATCTAGTATACTCATTTAAGAATACCCGAGATAATAAGAAGCAAAACATAAAATCTCGAGTTAGACAACAGTCTGGTGTGAGCGGTAAATGAATCTCAAAATACTATGCAAGTCGATATAATAAGGATTAAGGGTATACAAACCATACCCGACCTGTCCCTACAACTAAATAGTTAGTACATAATGAACACAATGTGCTGCTATACGAATACCGTAAAGGTATACTACAAACTAAGTATGATGACAGGTGTCCAAGTCTTTCTATCCCTAATACCTATCTTCACGACATCCCTAGAGTGATAGACTATGAAAGGAAAAAGACAAGAAACCATAGCATCCATCAAGCAATCCTCACATTCACTTAATGTGCTCTAGATATATGATAACTCATATAGCCTTTCCCATGCTAAGGACTAATGAAAATCTGTATTTTCAGTGCACTCGTCTTTAACCAAAAGCTGATACTAGACCCAAATCCACATGTCTAAAGTATATAGATACAAACAACCGACCTGGGTTATCCAAACAACATACGTACAAGCATCCCTACAATACCCTACTTTCGAGTAAATCAGAAAACACTTCGATCATTAACGATCCCTTAGCTTCCTTGCTCCATATTGTTTCAATTATTCTCAAGGAACCATTCCACGATAGAACCACTCTTACGTTCTATCCATGAGTCAGCCTTTCTAGAACCCGCCCTTTGTAGATAACCATCTCACGACTCCTTTCAACATTGAGATTCATCATCGGAACCTAACTCCATTCACCTTCAAGTTGCGATCATCAAATTCCTAAAGATATCATCGTGATACTGCATCGCCTTCAAACCCCAACCGAACAAACAAACACCTTCAACACGACCCGCTGAGCCTGTACTCCCTCTCTTGTAAGTTCCACCCCGATAACATCAGAATGGACCTCTCGATACTGAGAGTTGCACTTAACCAATTTTGGTTAAGTTTTCTTCCCTCTCTTCCAAGGTTCCATCTCCTAAGTGCTTAGACCTCAAACGCTCCCCCTAAAGCTCAAGAATCAACTCCAAAGCTCTTGGTGCTAAGTCCAAAAGTTCATGTTTCCACGCCCTCCAAAGCTCTTGGTATCAAGTCCAACACTTAGTTAAATTCTTGCACCTGTCTTCTTCTTATCACCCAAGCCTCTATTGAAAAAACCATCTGTCTACCTAGTGGTTTTCATGAAGAAAAAGTTCTCGATACCAACAAAAAAGCTCTCAACACCGAGTCATTTACTTAGCTCCAAACTTTGTGCAAATTTATTCTCTAGCTCCTTTCATCCTTCAGAGCCTCCCTTCCACGTTTCATCCAATTTTCACCATATTTAACTTCGATTTTCCAATTCGATCACTCCTTTCCAAACTACCTAAAAGCACTAGCAAACCACATCAAAGTACAATATACAAATATTAAATATCATACGATACATCCAATCATACATGCAATACATAAGAACATGATAATCAAGCAAATCTTAATCAAAATCTAACTTTTACAATAGCATATGGATATGAAAAAAAGGAGTTGCACCACTTAAGAACCTTTAGATTTCAGCCACAATCATATATTGGAATGTGATTAAAGTTAGAAAACGTTTTAGAATCATGTTAAAAACACCAATTTTAACCATATAAACATGCATAGTAGAGTGACAGTTCAAGAGCCACTCATCAAGTACCTAATTTACAAATTCCTTCCTTTAGGTTTGAAGTGGAAAACAAGGAAGAGGGAAGAAAATCGGCCAAAATGATAATCTCAAGCTTTTATATGTTTAATCACCCCTCTAGTTGATGATTTGACAAAGATTAGTTAGGAAAATGTAAGCTTTTGTTGAAACTGGGGTCAACAGAGATTAGAGCTATTCTGTGATAGAAGAAAACAACTTAGATCAGTTCCTACAGCCTCCCCTCGACATAATTTTCAACATGGGTAAGTCGGCCCAAGCACGGGATTAGTTAATTACTCACTAATGGAGGCCAATAGTAGCCAAAACTAAAAACGGCTATAACTTTCAAATGGTATATCCGCTTTTCTATTATGACAACTCTATGGAATGAGAAACCATCATTCCTAACTAATAGAAATAGTTTGAGAATCTAATTCAGCTCCTATCAAAAGTTATAGTACAAACAAAATTTCAAGATCAAATGGTCACATAGAAATTCAGTAAAAATCATAGATGTGGAAAACGTTTGTAAGAACCACTTCCAAAATTTTAAAGTCATACAATTACATACGAATAAAATAAAAATACAAAATACGGGTCACAACATTTGGTAGTTTGCGAAAGTTAGCACTAAGGTTTGTACTGCCTTTTGTGATGATTAATAGGACAAGAAAGCTGGCTTATAGGGTGAAGTTTCCTGAGAAGTTAGCAGAAGCAAATGACCATTTCCATGTCTCACACTTGTTGAACAGTCTTACGATGCAGTTGAGCCGAGTCAGAAAGACGAAATAGAGGTAGAATGTAACAATCCATGTTTTACATATTGAAAGATCGTAAAATATTTTATTTTATTCATATGAGGTCTTATGACTCTAAAATTTTAGAAAGTGACTCTTAGGGACATTTTTCACATCTTTGATTTTAACCAAATTTCTATGTGACCATTTCAATCCTAAAAATCTTATTTTTTTACTATAACTTTGACAGAAGCTAAATTAGGATTTAAATTACTTCCATTGCATCAGGATGATGGTTTCCCATTTTGTAAAGTGGTCATAATAGAAAAAAGGACTTATCGTTTGAAAGTTATAGCTATTTTAAGTTTTGACCGTTGCTGACTAGTTTTAATTTATAATTTACTACACCCGTGCTTGGGCCAATTAACCCATCTCAAAAATTATGCTAAGGGGAGGCTGTATGAATTGATCTTGTCATTTTCATCTTCTCCAAAATAGCTCTAAACCTCCATTAACACTAATTTCACCAAAAATCACACATTTTCCTTATTAATCGTAGCCAAAGCATTGATTAAAGGGCATAGAAAAGAGTTAGATCATAAAATTTTCTAATTTGAGTTCATTTCCTTTACTGCCTACTTTAGATCTAAGAAGAAAAATTGGTATTTTAGGTATTTGGTGAGTGGTTCTTGACCTCATACTCTCTATTCATGTTTATTAGTTAAAATGATGTATTTGATATGATTTTGAACTTAAAACATTTTCTACCTTTAATAAAATTTTTATACATGTTGATGGACAAGTTGTAAAGGTTTAAAATAGGTTTTAAATGGTTTTGCAACACCTTATATTCATATGCATATGCTAGTATAAAAGTTAGATCTAGATTAAGATTTGCATGATATTCACATTCTTATATATTGCTTATATGAGTGGATGTATATGCACAGTTTTCTATGATTGTATGTTGTGCTTTATTGTTGTTTTCTAGTGTTTAGATAGTTGGAGAATAGGTTTGCAAATTCAACGAATCGAAGACATAGATGGTCATAATTGGACGAAACTTGGAGGAGGAGTTTTGAAGCATCAGAGGAACCTAAGCTATAAGTCGAAGTGAAAATGGGGCTAAGGAAATAGGTCGGATCGAGTTATTTTAGTTGGTTCCAAGTTGTTTTACTAGACAAAATGGATCGGTGACTTGATGGCTCGATGGGGAATGGCTAGAGGAGGTGGACAAGGGCAGGATGTAGGAAAATGGCTAAGTATTAGGCAGGATGTCGAGTTATTTCTAGGACTTGGAAAGCATTGTTTTAGTGTGATGTTGAGTTGTTTTGGAGGATTGGGTCGAGGTTTAAAGAACATGGGGGATGAAGCACTAGAAGCATAGAAGGAGACTTAGCTAAAATGGCTAAGTATAATAACTCGTTTTTGAGCAATTATAGCTCAAGACCGGGTTATTTATATTGATGGGGATTGGAGTGAAACTTCCAAGAGGGAAGTGGAGGCTCTATAGGTTGTGCTAAAGGTGTGTAATTGTTCACTTATAGTTTGATGGAAACATGTAACACAATGATGGTTTCAGGATTTTGGTAACAACTTGATGGTGAAAAAGTTAGGTTTCGATGATGGTGGCTCGATGTTGAATGGAGTTATGATTATCCATGAATGGGAGGGTTCTAAGAAAGGTGACCCATAGATAGAGCGATTGAATGGTTATAACATAGAATAGAGGAATATGGAATGGTTCCTCGAGGACAACGGAAATTGAATGGAGCAAGGAAAGGGCTCAGATATGCGTACTAAAAGATCATTGATGCTCGGAGTGTTTTCTGATGTACTCAAAGCAAGGGTATTGCGAGGATTCTTATGGGTACTTTGAAAGGCTACCTCGGATCGGTTGACTGGATTCGTGATCCTGGACCAGTTGAACTGGTCTAATATCAACTTGGGCTAAAGAGAGTATATTAAAAACCACAATAGACCCTGGCAATTGAAAGGTCATATAGTTTCTTATATATCCAGAGCACATTAAGTGATAATGATGATTGGTTGATGGATGTTTTAGTTATCTTGATTGTTCTTCCATAGTATATCACTTTAAGGATGTCATTTTAGATAGGTATTGGAGATAGGGACACCTAGACACCCGTCATCGCACTTGGTTTGTAGGTACCTTAACAATATTTGTAAAGTAGCATATTATGTTCGTTATGTGCTAATTCTTTAGTTGCAATAATAGGTTAGTTATAGTTCGTATACCCTTGTTCCTTACTATATTAACTTGTATAGTATTTTAAGATTCATTTACCGCTCATACCAGAAATTTGTCTGACTCGAGGTTTAATGCTTTGCTTCTTATTATCTAGGGTCTTAAATGAGTAGACTTTATAGCAGGTCGAGGTGCGATGTAGTAGCTATGTAAGGGATGAACTGGATGGAGCTATCTTGTATTACATATGGATTACTATGCTTATTCTGTTGTGCAACATTGTGGAGCCTTGGCAGTTTCTGCTTATTATTATGAGATAGTTATTTGAGTTTATTTCCATTGTATTAACTCTATTACTCGTTGTATAACTCTATGAATCTATACTTTGATATTTGGATTAATTAGTTATTACCATCTCTCTTATTTTATATCTGTAATGTATATTATATTTTATTCCATACAATGTGAGATATATGATAGGTTCTCTGATGGATTGTTTCATTTTAAAACCTTAATAATCATTCTACATCGGTCGAGCACGTCAGTAGTGCACTATCATATATATATATGTATATTGGGTGCTAGGTGCGTAGGGCGATCGTCACATTTGGTATCAAATCTTAGGTTACACAATTAACCTAAGTTGATAATGTGGTCCGATAGAGATAGGGAAGGAGTTATCACGCTAGACTGGATAGATAATACACATACACACACACATGAGAGAGAGAGAGAGTGCGTGTACTTGTTATATATTTTTATTTTCAAAACTATATAGTAGTGTATATATTATATAATTCGGTGCACACACGAGTACCACTGACACAATTTTCTTTTTGAGAGACTAATCATTTTTGTTACGGATCAAAAATGAGTCGGCAAGCAAGAAACACTGTGACTTTCAAGCTATGTTTAATGCAGTGATGACGAACACACCTCAAAATGCCCAAGTGGCTGCTCTAAATTTTGCTGTTGGTGGTGGTGCTCATGTGCAGGTACCAAGAGTTGATATTACCAATTTATGCAAATATTATTCCATCTTAGGAGGTAAACCATTCCTTAGAACGGAGTCGGCCATTGAAGTGTAGGATTGGTTGGACATCTGCAAGCGATCTTCAACGATATGGAAAAGGATGATGCTACAAAGAGGAAGCTGGCCTCTAGACAGCTTCAAGGCAAGCCATGAACAGGTGGAATGCCATTATCATTGCTACACCTGAGGATTAGTTTACTGGGGACTAGTTCATAGCCAGGTTTGAAGATAATTTCGTTCTGTCTACTTATAAATTGGGGATTTTTGGGAAAGTTGCCGATTTAAAGCATGGAGATATGTCTATTTTTGAATATATTGCCGATTTTGATGCTTTGTCAAAGTATGAGATGTCTTTCATCGATATTCCATCGAGAAAGAATGAGAAGTTCATTATGGTTTTGGATAACTACCTAGAGGAGAAGTTGGTTAGTCATATCGATGAGCCATTCGAAAGGCTTGTCAAGAAAGTTCTTCATTAGAGAGTTTATACCCTAAGCCCAAATTATCTTGTGTTGCTACGCAAGAGCCAAAACTACAACAAAGCGGTTGAGGCAAGAAGAAGTGGAATGGAAAAAGGAAGCAATCTTAGGGAAAAAAACTGCTTAGAAGAAGGCTAAATGGGATCCAATTTGTTATGGTTATGGAGACAAGGTTCACCTAATCAGAGACTACAAATCTAATGAGAAGAAGAAGCATTATAACTATGGCAAACCTAGTCATATACTGAAGAATTGTTTGGAGCCAATGCAGCAGAACCAAGTTGCAAAGGCATATGCTTTGGACGTTGTTCCGACTTCGTCGAGTGCTCCCTTGTCATAAGAGAAGGGGAAGGTCGTTGTTATCCAAGTTATGATTCCCCTTTTGGATGTTCATATACATGTTTTATTTGATATCGAGGCTTCATATCCTTCATGGAACTAGTAGATAAATTGGGATTGAAACCCGAAATATTTGACCGATCGTTGATTTTGACGAACCGTGTTGGAGGCTGGACTAGCGTGTGCATGGTTTGTCATGGATTGACCTTATAGAGTGGTGGATACTCTTTTGTTTATGATTGCTCTTTTACGAATTTTGTTCGGTTTAGGATTATCTTGTGAATGGATTGGCTAAGATGTATTTGGTAGTAGTGGATTGCGAGAGGCTGATTGTGATGATTATGGCTATGGAGGGGTGGACAGCAGTGATTTGCTGCCCGCCAAAGGATGGGGATATGGTTAGCTTTCTATATTCACTCGAGATCCGATAGGATGGGTTGCCATTTGTGCCTATCATTAGAGAGTATATGAATGTTTTGAGGAAGTGATCAGATTACCACTGCATAGAAAGATTTGAGTTTTGGATAAACTTAGTAAAAGATGTTAATAGTTAGGTCCATTGAGGCATATGGTACCCAGAGAGAAAAAAAAGTTGGAGATGCAAGTAAATGATTTTGTTGAAGAAGAAGGGGTTCGTTCGTAGGAGTATATCTGTGTGGGTTGCACCTATTGTATTTGCTACTAAAGCGGATGTCTCTCTAAGGTTTTGTGTAGATTACCATAATCTGAATAAAGTGGTAAAGAAGAATAAGTATCCACTCCTATGTATTAATGACTTATTCGATCAGCTCCACGTTACGATGATGTTCTCTCAATTAGATCTTACAACATGATTTCATCGGTTGAAAGTAGCAAAGGAGAGTGTGTTGACCACCACATTTCATCTGCCTTCTGGTTTCCATGAATGGTTGGTTATGTTGTTCGGGCAAACCAATGCTCCGGCATACCTTGTTGATCTCATGAACTGTCTTTAGGGATCACCTAAACAAGTTCATGCTTGTGTTCGTAGATGATATTTTGATCTATTCTAGGATAGAAGAAGAACACACGATGGACTTCAGCATTGTGCTTGTAGTGTGGACGAGCACAAGTTGAAAGCGAAGTTTTCAAAATAGCACTTCTGCAGGAGGAAAGTGAGATTATCGGGTCATGACATATCGAAGCAGGCCATTGTAGATCCAACTAAGATGGAAGCAATTCAGGATGGAACCAAATCAAGAATACTATAGATATGAGGAGTTTCCTAGGGTTGGCGGGATATTATAGACTTTTTATCAAGGACTTCTCGAAGATAGCAGCACTATTGACCAATTTAACGAGGCAGAATCATACTGTCGTTCGCGATGTGAAGTGTGAGCATGCGTTTATAAGTCCAAAAGAGAGGTTGCCATTCTAAGCGAGAATGAGGAGTTGACAGTATAAACAAACGCTCGTGGTACTGGATTATGTGCGGTGTTGATGTAGATGGGAAATGTTGTCTCCTACACTATTCGATAGTTAAAACCACAGAGATGAAGTATCCAACTCATGATATGGAGTTGGCATACATAGTGTTTGCTTTGGAAATTTGGAGACACTACCTATTAGGAGAAAGAGAGTTGTTCATGGATCATAAATTCTAAAGTATCTTTTCTTCCAAAAGGATCTCAACCTTCGCCAACAACGACGATTGAAATTCTTGACCTCCTATGATTTCAGCATTTCTTATACACATAGTAAAGGAAATGGAATCATTGATATATTGGGTAGAAGACATGCCAGTTTGGGAGCGATGTTTATGGGGTGGAAACAGTTGGAGTATATAGTTGGCTAAGACTTTAGACCCCGCTATGAGTAAGAACTAAAGATGTTGGCGAGTTTGAATATTAGGCCTACTCTGATTGAGCAGATCAATCTACTCTGAGGCGAGATTCTAGATTAGCAGAGATCATTGCAAAAATAGAAGAAGGTGTAGAGTTTGAAGAGATGAAGCAATACGAACTCAACCGAGAAGGTTGGCTCCGTTAGGATGGGAGGCTGTTCATTTTCGATGTTCATGGATTATGAGATGAGGTGCTACGAGAGTGCTACCATTCTTTGTTGACCATACAGCCTGATGGTATAAGATGTACATGATATGAAGTATACCAATTATTGGAAAGGGATGAAGAAGGATGTTGAGAAATTCATCTTGAAATGTATGAACTGCCAGTTGGTGAAAGCAAGGCAAAAAAAGCCAAGAGGGTTGTCGCAACTACTTGAAATTACCGAATGGAAGTGGGAGCGAGTATCAATGGACCGCCAAAAACATGAGTAGGAACATTTGGGTCATAGTCGATCGACTGACCTAGAGCGCTTCCTATCAAACCAAATACGACAATAGTCAAACCGGTCGAGTTGTATGTGAAATGGGTCGTATGATTTCATGGTGTGTCGAAGTGGATTGTGAGCGACCGAGACCTGTTGCTCACTAGTGGGTACCAAAAGAGCATACAAGAAGTATTGGGTACCAAGCTGCATCTCAGTACAGTTTATCGACCATCGAGAGAGTGAAACTTATATTAGACGATCTTCTATGGGCTTGCATATTTTATTTTGGAGGCTCATGGGATGATCATCTGCATTTGGTGGAGTTCACTTACAATAATAGCTTTAAGTCTATTATCGATACAACACCATATAAAGCATTATGTGGTCGATTGTGTAATACCCCTTTGTGTTAGTGGGAAGCGGACAAGAAACAAATACTTGGACCAGATAGGATCAGAAAAACCCCAGAGAAGATAAGGATCATTTGATAGCGAACGAAAGCTGCTTAGGATAGGAAGAAGAGAAACGCCGATAAGAGATATAAAGATTTGGAACCAATGATATGGTGTTTGTGAAGATTTCTCCTTTGAAGAATGCTATTCGATTCAGTAGTAAGGGAAAGTTGGCACCGAGATCCATAGGTCCTTTTTCAATAATAGAGAGGATTAAGAACATAGCATATAGGGTTGACTTACCTCAAAAAAAGGTAGGTGTGCACAATGTCTTCCATGATTCTCACTTGTGAAAGTTTATGCACGACTCAAGCATGACTATTACATTAGATCAACTAGATGATATCAAGATTGAACCTGAAGCTTTGAGACCTCGTAAGCCAGTTCATATTTTTAGACTCGATACGAAATAGCTTAAGAGGAAGACAGTGGAGTTAGTGAAGGTTTAATGGGGTAAAGGTGAAGGTGATTCCAAATGGGAAACTGATGAAAGCATGAGGGCCACTCATCCGAAGCTCTTCATATTGTAAGTCCTGTTGTTTATCGCATTTTCTCTCATTTTTTATATCATATAGTGTAGTTTAGTATCTTGCATGCTAGTAGGCTTACCTACACTATAGATTGCATGGCTGCTTGTTTGATATGTATGATGGTTGCATATGATTGTTAGGCAAGTGTGCTAATCAGGTTTGATTTCTTTAGGATTTCGGAGGAGAAATTCCTAAAAGAGCGAGTGTGTAACGACCACTATTTTACGTATCGGAGGATCATAAACTATTTTTTATTTATTCATATGAGGTCGTATGACTCTAAAATTTTGGGAAGTAACTCTTAGGGATATTTTCTATGTCTATGATATTTACCAAATTTTTATGTGACTATTTCAATGCCGAATTTTTTTATACTATAACTTTTGGCTGGAGACGAATTAGGGAGTTAAACCACTTTCATTGCTTCAAGATGATGGTTTCTCATTCCATAGAGTTTTCATAATAGAAAAACAAACTTATCGTTTGAAAGTTATAGTTGATTTAAGTTTGGGCTACTACTGGCCAGTTTTAATGGGTAATTAACTAAGCCGGTGCTTAGGCCCATTAGCCCATCTCGACAATTGTGCTAAGGGGAGAATGTAGAAACTGATCTAAGTCATTTCCATCTTCTCCAAAATAGCTCTAAACTTCCAATAACCCTAATTTCACTGAAAATCGCACAATTTCCTTTCTAATCTTAGACAAGTCATTAATTAGAAGGGTGATTAGCAAAGGAAAGCTTTAGATTATCATTTTTGCTAATTTGGGTTCATCTCTTTTGTTGTATACTTCAGATCCAAGGAGAAAAATTGTCGGTGAGCGATTCTTGTCCTCTCACTCTACTATGCATGTTTATATAGTTGAAATGATGTTTTGGATATGATTTTGAGCCTAAAATATTTTCCGACTTTAATCACATTTTTTACATGTTTATGGATGAATTGTAAACCTCTAAAAATGGTTTTGGAAGCACTTGCATTCATATGCATAAGCTAGTGTAAAAGTCAGACCTAGATTAAGAATTACTTTATCATCACGTTCTTACATGTTACACATATGAATGGATGTGTACGCATGGTTTTCTATGATTGTATGTTGTGCTTTGATGTTGTTTGCTAGTGTTTTAGGTAGTTGGAGAATAGGTTAGTGACTTCGCCAAATCGAAGGCAAAGATGTTTAGAATTGAATGAAACTTGATGGAGGGGTTCTGGAGCATGGGAGGAACCCAAGCTACAACCGCAATAAAAATGGGGCTAAGGAAATAGGGCGGCATCGAGTTATTTTAGCTAGTGCTGAGTTATTTTTTATTGACCAAAATGGATCGACAACTTGATGGCTATGTGGGGAATGGCTAGAGGAGGTGGATAATGGCAAGATGTAAAAAATATGGCTAAGTATTGGGCATGATTTCAAATTATTTTATGACTTGAAAACCATTGCTTTGGTGTGGCATCGAGTTATTTTAAAGAATGGATCAGGTTCTAAAGCACATAAGGGATGAACCATTAGAAGCAGAGAAGGAGACTTAGCCAAAATTGGCCAAGTATATAACTCGTTGTTGAGTTATTATAGCTTAGGGTCGAGTTATTTATATTGATGGGATTGGAGTGAAACTTCCAGAAGGGGAAGTAGAGGCTCCACAGGTCATGTTGAAGGTCTTTATTTGTTCACTTTGAGTTTTATGGTGGCGTAGTAGCACAATGATGGTTTTGGGACTTTGGTAATAACTCAATGGTCAAAGGAGTTAGGTTCCGATGATGACGGCTCGATGTTGAACGGAGTCGTGATTATCCATGAAAGGATAGGTATTAAGAAAGGTGACCCATGGATAGAACGGTTGAATGGTTCTATTGGGAACTGAGGAATGTGGAATGGCTCCTTAAGGATATGGATAGAGCAAGGAAAGGGCTCGGATATGCGTGCTAAGGGTTCGTTGATACTTGGAGTGTTTTTCAACTGAAAGTAGGAATATTGTGAGGTCTCTTATGGGTACTTTAAAAAGCTACCCTTGATTGATTGAATGGATCCATGTACCTTGGACAAATTGAATGAGTTTAGTATCAGCTTTGGGCTAAAAAAGGTAAATTGAAAACCGAGATTTTCATTAGTCCCTAGCAATTGAAAGGTAACATGAGTTATCATATATTCATAGCACATTGAGTGATAGTGACAATTGGTTGATGAATGCTATGATTGTTTCGATTATTTTTCCTAAGTCTATCGCTTTAAAGATGTCATTATAGGTAGGTGTTGGAGATAAGGACACCTGGACACCCTTCATAACGCTTGGTTTATAGTGTACCTTTACTATATTTGTAGAGTAGCGTATTATGTTCGTTATGTGCTAACTCTTTAGTTGTAGGGATAGGTCGTGTATGGTTCATATACCCTTGTCTCTTAACATATCGAGCTGTTATAATATTTTGAGATTCATTTACTGCACACACCAGGCTCCTATTTGACTCAAGGTTTTATGTTTTACTTCTTATTATCTTCGGTACTCTTAAATGAGTAGACTAGCTAGCAGTTTTAGGTGTGATGCAGTAGCTATGCAGAGGACAAGTTGGATGGAGTTATCTCGTAATCTATATGGATTTTTATGCTTATTCCACTGTGAAATACTATAGAGCCTTGGCAGTGTTTGCTTTTTACAATGATATAGGTGTTTGGTTTTATTTCCATTATATAAACTCTATAACTTGTTGCATAACTCTATGAATCTGTACTCTGATATTTGGATCACTTAGTTATTTCTATCTCTCATGTTTTATATCAACCGGCCGACCGATGGAAACAGACTGATTACTGGAGATATATTACATTTTATTCTATGCATTGTGAGATATATGACATTTTATGTGATGGTTTGTTTCATTTTAAAACCTTGATGATCATTATACATCGACCGATAATGTAGTAGCTCAATATCTTATGTATATTGGATACCAATATGTAGGGCGGCTGTCACATAGAAATGGAGTCATTTACTCGCCGTACACCCACTCATATTCTTGATCATGGTAAAAAACAACTCCACAATAAAGTTATGAAGCTTGTTAAGGTCCATTTGGAAGACGATCTATGGGAATGTACATGAGAGCCTTAGGGGAAGATCCGAGCTACCCTTCTAGAACTCTTTCCAGGTACATTTTCATTCTTGTTAAATATGTATAAACTACTTATGTGTTTAGGTTCTAACTTAATATACCCCATAGGTAGGGACAACTGGATGTTAGGAATGGTTGTGAACATGTCAATAGGACATGTTTTGGATGACGGTTGCTAATGGGTGTATTTATTAGGTTGACCTTTACACACTAAGGTAAATATATATTCTCAAGTTAGTAGACACTCACACCATCAATAATTTTATTTTACTAAGTATATGCATATCGTTGTCACATATAGATTGAGTGGTTGTGCAATATGTAGAATCACTAATATATTTGCTTAGGATGTTGCTTATATTTGGATACATGGAAAAAGCATTTGCATTTCAAAAGGTTGCGTAGATTAGAAGACCGCCTAATTTTTGCATTAGTATAAGTTCATATGCAATATGTACCTATATATACGGTGCATATTGCATTGGAATTTGAAATAAGCACAATGATTGTCAATGGTTAATAGAGGAGTAGATGGTTGTAGTCATTAATTTTCGTTCGTATAAATGCATTTTCCTTTCTTGGAGATTTTGGGGACGAAATCCTTTAAGGAAGGGAGAAAATGTAACACCCTGGAAAAATAAACCGAAAATTTAGTAAAAAAATTAAATTTAAACATAATAAGGGTAAAATGGAATTTTCAAAAACATCTGAATTTGGCTATGAAACTTGCACCATTACATTCGTTGCGATTTTCAAGACAATTTTTATATGTAATGTTTTATAATCAAAGCTAACATGGAAAAATTATTAACGTTTGAAAATTCAGAATCCAAAATAATCAAATAAGGAAAGAAATATTTCAAACAAGGAACCACCGGTTGACAAAGTTGATTTGACCAATCGACCGCTCCACATCAAATGGTCGACCATTCGAGGCTTTATAGTTAGCATTTGGGTTGGCCGAACGGTCTGGATTTTATAATATTTGATCGAAAGGTTGTCGTTAGCCTAACCCTATAAGTAGAAAAACTATGCTAATAGTTAGAACCCTAATTAAATCCGAGTATAACAAAACTCTGTCTCTCTTATACTTGAATCCTATTTCTCTTCAAATAAAAAATTCTTCAAAACAAAACTAATATTAAAATCAAGAGATTGAAGAAGGAGAAATCAAATTAAATCAAGGCAAGTTCTACATCAAGTGAAGGCATTCCAAGCGAATTAAGAAGGGGATATCTTTCTAAAGGTGACTCGGTTCATAACTAATATAGGAATTTATATGTAACTAATTTTTTTATATCCTATTTGATCTACAATTGTTTGTATTTAATTGAAAACATTGTTTACTTAATAACCATAGTAAATTAGGAATTCGACAGCAATTATAACGTTATGAATATGATCTCTACTTAATTTAATTTTGGTTAAAGTGAATTTATTGGATAAAAATTTATTTAGGTTAAACATACCCTTTTTGTTGAATTGAATATAGATAGATATAACCAATTGATTCTAAACGTTTGGCTTATTGAAATTGAATATGAATTTGGATATGAAATTGTAGATGAATTAAATAAATTGAGATCATTGGAAATTGTGGATTTACAGATTAGGGTTTAGTATAAGGAACAATTTCTTATTAACAAAGAAGAATAATAACTGAATACAAAAAATAAAAACTCCAACTAGTCAACTGGCTCACTAGAGTCGGTCGACTACTCCATAGACCAACGGTCAAATGGTATTTGCAAGCGCAATCTAAACCTCGGCCTAAGGCATAGGCTATAAATTTATTTATATATAAATTATAAATAGATATTGGTAAATAAATAGTGTATAGCTCCCTAGGTTTATGACTCTTGGATGTTACGGGATAGGATAGATGTATAAGTTGGCAAGAAGACCTAGACATTATTTCTTCGGCATGGTTGATATTCAATTGTGGCAATTTTAGCGCAAATTGCACTCATGGGAGGTTCTACAGTGTACGTGTCTGGAGAAGTGTGTGGCCTGGCACTAATGGGAGTTGTCATGGTATAGATGGTGACGAGAATGTGATATTGTGTTTCTGATGGATATTCGGTGTTGTGTAATAAGTAGCGTTACATTACCATTGAGAGTGGGCACGAATGCAGCGGACCTTAAGATCTCTTTGGTGCTAGTCGACATTGCAGGCTCCACCTCAGTGCATAGATACGATACTTGCAGTCGTTATTTGGGAATGTAGTCCTAATGTTAATATTGTAGGCGAACCTATGTTGAAATTGTTCTGGCAGCTATTAGTCAATCTATAGTATCATGAGGTTCGATTAGTTTTTCGATCCTAAATATAAACCTTCACAGGATATTAGTGTGCGTGTATTTAGAACTGTGCCGCTTAGGTTAACAAAATGTACCACAGTAAATAGTTCACAAACACAAGTAGAACACCCTAGGTCACAAAGAGTACTAATGAAATTAACTACATGTGATCATTATATATTAATGACGTAATTCATTCACTATAATTTTGTATGACCCACTCATTTCCTTTCTTTCTTTTTCCCCCACTACAGGAGGACATGGCAGAGATGACTAGTCTAAATCTAGTACGTTGAGATGTGAGCATGGTATTAGCATTCCTTATTATTTTTCATTATGTTTTCAAGGATATTTTCTAAGATGACTATTTTCTGTATTTATATTTTTCTGCCTTTAGCTATGAGATTTGACAGTATAGAATGTCTTAGATTTCATCTTTTTTTTTTAGTTCTGTTATGTTTAAAAATCCTACAACTCATACTTCTTGGCACCGACGCAAGTCTGAAAGTCACCTTAGGTTTTAGATCGGTGTGTCAGGAGGTGAAGGTTGTCACATAGTTCTAGGTGAATTCAACTAGTCGGATTATCAAGGAAATTTTCAAAATTATTTTTTAACCCATAAATGTTTAAATTATTTTAAATAAATTTATTTTAATTCTTTATTTTATCCTAAGAAAAATTGTTTTAAATAAATTATTTTAAATAGTGAACTACTGCCTAAAAATTAACAATAAAGAGGATGGTTGGCTAATAAACAAGAAGTGTAAAATCTAGTTGATCAACTTATATGGCCAAGTATATATTATAACACAATAACCATAGTAGCAGCAAATAATGTAAGCAATGGAAATAGTAAAGTAAATCACAAAGCTGATTTATATTGGTTCGGACCTCTCATCCTATGTCCAGTCCCAGAACTCCTTTTAGGAATTTCGCTAACATAACCCTCACTTCACCCAGATGAATATGTTTCTATAGACTCCATTTGAACAATCAAACAAGACTTCAACACTTTGGCTGAAGATCTCTAATGGAAATTAGTTCTATTATTGATAAATAATTTGATGGTAAATCATGTCTTCAATACCCTTACTAGTCAACTTAAAGTAGAAACTCTTATAACCCTTGTAAATGATGTAGAATGAATATGCAAAGGCTAGGAAGTGAATAAGAACTAGATTCAAATGATTTGAGTGATAAATTATTGGTTTAAGTTTGCTTTTTTTAATTGAATCATAATTTAGGGCTGATAAAAAAAAATAAGAGAGCACTTTGAATAAAATTAGCATGAGAATTGATTATATAGCCTTTGGAAATGATATAAACCTTTTATAAGAGTAAATAGATGCCATTTGAGAAGTCATGATGCTTCAAAAGGTCAAAAAAATCATGATGGAAGAAGTGGAAAGTTATGTCCTTTCGGAAATTCAAAATACAATTTGGCTATTGCATGAATCAATCAACCACTTGTACCTTATACTTAGGTAGAACCAGTCGACCTGCCTATTGTTGTATGTACAAGCATCAACATGTACAAATATAATATTACAATTTAACTTGCTTTAAAAATTTTGAAAAAATTCTTAAAAATACTAGATGGAATTTCAGATGTTGTGTACAAATTTAGGGTGATTTGGAGATTATTTATAGGGTTTTAATAAATCATTTTTATACTGACTCGATATGGACTCAATAAACGTCATGCCTATTTAAAGCTTTGCAGTCCATCCTTAGTGATTCTTTGAAGTGCAGTTGATCTGTTAACACGATATCTATCACTTGAATGCTCATACTCCACACTTAAATGCTAAGATACTTCCTTTATTTAAGTGTTTATAATCTCTTCATGTCGTAACTTTTTGTAGAAAAACTCATGATCTTGTCATAACTGTCGGGGGCACTAAGGGGTTACATACGTGTACTTATTTGAAACAATTATAGAACGACTCATCGAGAGTTTATTATGGATTGAAACTCAAATAGAAGATCTCATGTAATAATGTGCAGTGGTCTTTTGATATGATAATATTGTTAAACTTAAGCGTATAAAATATATTTTGATTATGTTTAATCACACGACAACATGGATCATGTTAAGGCCATAGTTCAGTATAAGTTGAACTACTTGAAGTGAAACACTATTCAAAGAGGGTTAGTCTCATTCAAATAGAAGGCTAGTATCACTGTAACCAGCAGTCAACATAAAGTTAAAATCTTTGACCAAAGCAAGTCAGTTAATCGATAATTGTTATCAAATTGAACCGTGGACTTCAGTCTTGGACTTCGTAATTAACTCCAGATGATAATGCAGTTTTGACCAGTAATTAAGCTCTACATATCTAAATGATATATAATGACAAAAAAGTGAAATGCGCACAATATGTCATTACTCAAGGATAAGGATATTGCTTTAATAGATAAGAAATTAGATTTCACCTTTATAATTTGTTAGCAACTGAACTCTAATCAAACAAATGTGCTTTAGTAAAGTCCGTGACGGCTGTTCTATTTAAATTGTTAAAATACCAGTGATGACTGAGTTTACGCCTGGAAGTCACATAAGTGCAACTCTCATTTTTAACTATAAATAATTTATTGTAATAATTTATAAATTATTATTATAGAGAAATTAATAAAATGCTTATATTAATTAATTTAATATTATTTTAACTATTATTATAGGGCATGAAATTAATTAATAAAATATATTATTGTTATATATTTATTCAATTACTTTTGGGGTAGTTTAATAATTTATATATATATGTATGTATGTATGTATAAGTTTAGTAGTTAAAATTTTCAAAATTATTTTAAAATAAGGCGGGCCAAAATATATTGGGTATGAATCAAGTAAATGGGTTTAATTAATTAAGTGAGATAAGATTTCACTAATATTGGGTCATATCCTAGATGGTGGATTTGGGCAAGAAATTTACACGGCCTATTAGTGCTACTATAAATATACCTAGATATAGATACCTCCATTCCTAATACTTACAAATCCATTCTTTCTCCTCAAAAAAATATCTTAATGGTGGACTTTGCAACTCCCTTATTGAGTTAGAGATTGGATCTATAATAATCGATGGTGATAATTCAAGGTGAATTCAACTGAAAGGATTATCAAGGAAAATTTGCAAAATTATTTTTTAATCCAGAATCGATATTAAAATTATTTTAAACAAATTTGTTTTAAATCTTGATTTTTATTTGATTTTAAAATAATTTTAAATAAATTCGGTTTTAAAAAATTATTTTGCTTTCCTTAAGAAAAGGGTTTCCCACTATTTGTATCAGTGTACATGGGCACATATATTGTCATGTATCAACACAACCATGTAGATCTACACCATCAACCAGAGCAATTCCTGTCAACATCTCTGATCCTGTCTTCAACAAAGCAAATCACTTGTAATGTCATGGGGCATTATTTCACTATCGAAGGATGGCGATGCTGCAGATAGATGTCAAACTAGCATTTTTGGAGATGAATTGAGCTCGATGTCGGGGTATCGTTAAACTCATCTTGTCATAGGGAGGTCGATGGAGGCGCCAATAACTCGAACGGTGACCTATAGTGACAGGTAAAATTGGTCGAAGATCTCGGAGTGGAAACTAGGGTTTTAATTAAGGAACAAAGAAGAAAGTAAATTTCGTAAAATCCTGTATGTTTTGTTATATTTTGCATTTAGGCTCTGTTTGTTTAAAATGCTGAATTCTTTTTGCTGAACTTTGAAGGTTGAATGCTGATTATTGAATGTTAAATTCTGAATAATCACTTACTTGTTTGTTTGCAATCAAAATTTAGAACAAAAAACATCATTCAACATTTAGAACAAAATATAAGCAGGAAAAAAGTTTTGAATAATTTTGTTTGAACAAATTGCTTTCTTTAGAACATTGACAAAAAACAATCAACATTGAAAGTTCTGATTTATAAATCAAAAGTTGGATTAAGAACTTCTGATTAAAAAAACACAGCCTTAATCTCTAGATCTTCAAACACGAACGACTCTCACATATGAACTTCATTTTGCATGCAACTTGCATCATTGAGTTCGTAGTTAAATTCTAAACACATTGACAATATCTGACTGTAAATAATACAATTATTTTATTCTATAAATTGAATACTATAATATTAATATTATCATTAAATATTCAAGTATCAACACCTAAATCATAACTAATATATTAAGAATTATTCGTTTGGTTCAAAAATGTGATATTTGAATCAAGACGAATTACAATCATTCAAATTTATAACACTGATTTATAAAACATTAAACTGTTTTATTAGTTACTATCTTTCAGATATTACTTAGTGAAAAGTAAGAATTGTTTTTATACGATTGTATATGAAAATTATGTTATTATTATTGAAGTTATCATTAACTTAATATTATTTAATTTGATCATAAAATATCTTACAAAAAATAATGAATAAATAATAACATTGTAAATCACACTAGTAATATTAATATAATGATAATATAATATAACTTGAAATTCAAATCAAAATCAGCCAATTAAATATCAAATATGATTAAGTGTTATTGATATTATTCATTATAAAACTATAAAAGATCTAGTGTGTTATGCATTAAAAAGAAAAATTATTGCTCCTTTTACCCTGCTGCCCATGCAATTAATCCAAAAAGATTAAAAGGAATACTAACAACAGAATGAGATAATGGTAGTGTTGCCTACTTGACAATAAAATAGGGCCTTAGATCTCAATTTGGCATGTTTTTATTACCAACCTATTTCATAGTTAACTCTAAAATAACATAAAGGAACTTGGTTGGATCGTAACAGGTTAAATAGGCAAAATTTAGAAAAAATCCCATTTTAAAATATACATTTATTTTAAACATACATTAATTATTTAAAAGATTTAAAATACGCATTCATATATTATCATTATGTTTCGAAAAAAAATACATACATTAAATTATATATTTTTTTATTCCAAGAATATATATTTACAGTAATGGATTGATGTATATAATATATATGTTGTCCAACCTTGTGAATAGGTCATATTCGATGAGCTCGATCGATTAAACATAGAAATTACCAAGCAGGAACCCAGAACGATTGCTGCCAAACTTAGATATCAAACAATGTTTAGGGACAAAGCTACCAACTTACCAAAGACTCACAAAATGGCAAGCATGCTAAACAAACCCAGTGCAAGGTCCCCGCTTAATTACCGATCCAAGTCAAGGTTCGATACCGATCCATGACCATGGAACGGTACCAAACCATAGAGGTTACCACAAATCCTTTGATATTCATCAAATACAAGGCTAAGTCCTTGTCAACTTAAACATGTGATTCGATAATAGTTCCTAGCAAGCTGCAACTCAAACGATCGATGGACAAACCAGATGTTATCAATCTACATTCAAACCAAGGAATTCACTTAAACTCGACCCATATCAACACAACTAGATACTAAGGACAAAGGCACATGCCAACCAAGCCACTATATCAACTCGAAGAAGGATTTTCCATCCATCATGTGGATCAGTACCGATCCATAGGCCTTGATCATTACTAATCTATGAACTTTGAAATTTTTTCCACGATCCTATTTTGGTTAGCACTCCCTGGAAGTGGGGAATGTTGGGCGAGACCATGGTGAAAGTTTATATGGATCGATAGATATGGAATATATATTAAACTGAATTCAGAAGCAGTTAAAAGCAGTAAAGTAAATAAGTGTAAGCACACTAGGAATTTTTATACTGGTTCGAGCTCCCATTCTACGTCCAGTCCCAGATTAACTTCTGGCTTTAACTAACAATACCCTCACTTAACCCGGAGGAATAGGTCTGAGCAGTAGAACAGACACCTGAGCAATAGAACATGATTTTTGCCTCAGCAGCCGAAGAGGACTTTTCCTTGCCTGAGCAGCAGAACAGGTCTTTAACAAAATATAAAAGTAGTTGACTCAATGTGTTCTTGATAATACTGATTTGTCTTTTAAGATTACAAAACTTCCTATAATCAATTCCTCAAGAATATAAAGAGTATGTGAAGATTTGAAAGGAAGAATATTGTTGAGAATCAAAGTATATGTAATATAATTCAAAGATTCAAAGCAATGGAGAGTATGAATGCACTAGAATAATCACAAGAGAGAATATGGAGAATTAGAATCAGAAATTGGTGATTATGAAGTGAGTGATAACTCCTATATATAGTTTTCACAGAGATGCAACTCTCAGTGAAGAGTTTCAGCCAAGAGAGACATCTATTCATGCAGCGCATCCCTTCATGGAAGAAGATGTCCATTCAGAATTTTGACAGTTGAAGCCGGATCAGTCGACTGGTCGATTTTGATCAGTCGACTGAATTTGAAAATTTGAAAATGTTTGAACATTTTTTGAAAAAAGAGTACTGTTGTACATATGCACAGTCAGTCGACTGGATATGCATAGCCAGTCGACTGGCTGCGTATATTTTGCACAATGAACTCTTTTTAAAAAAAATGAAAAGTTAGAAAACTTGAGGATTGATTTTAACATATTTCTAAGACTCAATCACATATAATAATTTACTTAGGCATAGAGTTGTAGTTGATCCTCTAATGTCTTCTTTTTGTCATGTATGATTGCATATTTTTCTTTAGCTTTTGAACCATCTTGTCATGAATCAAAACTAGTGATTCAACATTCTACCCCTTTTTGATTGATGACAACCTGTATATATTTTAGAGAGAAAATTTTCTCTCCCTAAATGTATGATATCGTTTTCCTGCATCAAATATGTTAGTGCACATACTTTTTCTCCCCCTTTGTCATCGACAAAAAGGAGACAAATTAAATAAATATTATGTACAACACACAAATAGAGAAAAATAGAGTTTAACATACTAATAGTACACAATAGTAGATAGAGTATCATAGTACATTGCAAATTTCATTAATCTTACTAAAAAAGAAGCTTACTAATCATGATCCTAGTCAAAATCCTCTTCAGACATATGCTCCTTGCCAGGCCTTGATATGTTTTGACCACTACCACTTGGTCCGCTAGTATCGCTTCCAGTGTGTTCCTCGGAAGTAGACCATGTGAATCTCGGCTCTGGTCGCTTGCCATGTGCTACCGAAGAAGCAGTTGTGGATGAAGAACATGAAATCGCATCCTATAGGATAGAGAAAAATCCTTTGACCTTGTCTAATTTTTTATCAACTTTAAACGAGTTCCTAATATTTGTTGATTTCTAGAAAAGATCTCTATGGATTCTCGTACACTAGCTGATTTTGCAAGACGAATTTCTTCGTCTTCTTCGAGATGAGGTGTTCGTTCTCGAATGATTGGACCGCCTGATTGCCATTGTTGTTGGCGATGCCATTCTTCATATGAGGAAAATATTGGAGGAGCCGACAGTAGTTTCATGAGACTTAATGCGAGAATGTTGATAATTCCAACAGTAGAAGTTTCGGATTCCGGTTTCTGTGTACCCATAAGAATAAACATAGAGTTGTAGTTGATCCTCTGATGTCTTCTTATTGTCATGTATGATTGCATATTTTTCTTTAGCTTCTGAACCGTCTTGTCATGAATCAAAACTAGTGATTCAACATAGGTGAGGGATTTTTAGGGACCCTTAGCTACAAATAGACGAGGAGAGGCATCTTTTAGGGATCCTTTTGCCCTCTTTACAATTTTCTCTATTGTCTCTTGTAATACTAAGGATCATTACCGATCCATAAGAATAGCATTTGTAAAAAGGTACCAAATCAGCAACAAAACTAACTGGACGTGGGCAACAATTAGTCGAATCACTATAAAACTTTCATACCTTTTTATTTCATATTTTGGTTTACTTTCTTCACTCTTTTTTCTACTATACTCATTTAGATGTTTGTGAGATATTTTCGTGCAAACATTTTATTGCATTTAGCAACTTGAAACGTAAAATTGGAAAAGATAATGAACCCATCAACTAGAAGGACTGTTGGAAAAAGTCAACACCGCAACGCTCCATAAAAATGAACTATAAATAAATGAAGTAAATTGAATCTAATATGATAAGAGCTGAATATGGAAATTTTATAAACGTTGAAATTTGACCTTAAAAGTCATTACATTGCGTTTATAGTGAAGTTATGATCTGCTCCTAAATATAATATGCTAAAAATGGAGCACAAATAAAGAAGCCATGACATTTTAAGTTTTCAAATTTAAATTAATTTAGTTAGAATTCAAATTCAAAAATGAGAATTTAAATTTAGGATTTGAATGTTAGAAAATAGCTTGGGGCTAGGTAAACGTTAATTAATGTTTGATTAATGTTTAACGTTAAGGTTGATTAGGGGAAGAAATCAATTAAAAATAGCGAAAATAAATAGTTCCCTAGAATAAACATATCGGTCGATCCCTTTAATAGGACTGGCCGACCTCTAGCGGTTGGTGTTAAAGGGCGCGGTGACCGGTCATGCCTAAAAAAGGTCAGTGGCAACTAGGGTTTGAGGGAATGAATAGTCTAGATTTCTTCGTTTAAACCTATTTTCGTCACACGGTTCTAGCGCATTTCAACCCCTACAAATGGAATCCTATCCTCTCCTCTCCACTTTTTATTTATATAAATTTGGATAATTTAGCAAATTTTTTCCATTGTTATCTCTCCAAATTAGATTTAGAAACTTCATAGAGAATTCAGGTAAGGATCAAATCTATTTTCTATTTATTTCTTCTTCCTCCAACCTATTGTTATTTTATTCCTCTCCAATTATTCTTAATCTAATATAATATATACATCTTCCCTATTGTGTGTGTATGTGTATGTCAAAAGGAAGAGATTCTAGAAGGGATAGAAAGGGTACAAATCCAGTAAAGTGAAGCTAATGCTAATCTATGAGTAGAAACCTTACAATCACTTTTTCAGTAATATTTTAATGTATTTTTTTTGGATTTGAATATGTCATTGGGATTTTGAGATTTTGGAAATATAATAGATAAAATCCCCCAAAATCCCTGTTTATTTTGAAATGTCAATTCTATGTTGAGATTCTTAATTATTTACATTAATTTGGTGCAATTGTTTCATTTATAGAATAATAGATAATCTCGTAGTCTATTCCACTTCTCCTTCTTCTTTGGGTCAAATTTTGATTCCTCAATGAAATAAAGGGTTTAGATTACGAATCTTATTTATAATTTGCACCACTTATTCTTATCTATTTTTTTATAAAAGAGGAGTTGAGTAGAATATAGAGTTCAAATTGCAACTCCTATTTTTAGGACATTCCGTTGAATTGGTGTAATAAATTAAGTTTCTATTTTATTTACAAGTCTATTATTGTACTTTTGGTTATGAATATTTATTCCCTGTTTTGAACATTAGAATCCCTTATTTTACTATGTTGAAATCTTAGGAATTTGAAGAAAAAAGACATGTAATAATATTGGTCAAGGAATTGACATGTAACGCAAGTTTAGAGTGTAAAATCCATGCGTTTAGAACTTATTAGGCGAATATTTATTTATCTCTATTTACGTGATTCACATATAATTATTGCGTATATGGCATAGTTAATTAGGCATTTATTTTCATTTATTTACCCCATTAGGAAGGTAATTGAATGGTAGGCAGCAATAAGAGGAAACACTTATATAGCCTAATTATTATTTAAATTGTAATGAGGAAGATTCATTATAAGGCCTTATTTATTAGACGGTGAGATGAGAATATATATATGTATGTATGTACGTACGTACGTACTGAAAGTAACCAATAGGGCTAGCTATTACTTAGGATCGTATAATATGGAATATAATTAAATCTAAATGCGAAAACAGATGATAATTGCAAAGTAAATAAAAATAAGTAAAATAAAACAAGCACACCAGGAATTTTTATACTGGTTCGAACATCCCGTTCTACGTCCTGTCCCAGACTCCTTCTGGAACTTCAACTACAACAACCCTCACTTAACTCGAAGGAACAGTTTACACTGCCTGAGCAATCGAACAGGACTTCACCTGCCCAAGCAACCGAATAGGAATTTAATACAAATAACAAAGGTATTTGACTGTAATGTGTTCTTAAATAACACTGATAAGTCAATTTAGTACAATCTTCCTATAATCTTCTCCTTAATGATATATAGTGATGTGCTTTGAGAATTGTGGAAGATAAAGTGATCAAAGATCAAAGTATGTAAGTGATTTGAGTGCAATTTGAAATTTTGAGAATAGTTGAGAATTCAAGAGTGCTAAAAGTAAATTCGGTAATTTGTTTGTTGAATTCTGTAATCTATTTATAGTATATAAAGAGTTGCGTCTTTAAATGAAAAGTTATATTGAAAAGAACGGATGCAACTTTTGATTTAAAAGAATGTTTCTCTTGGTGAAGAGAAGTGTCTTTTCAAGAAAATAGCAGTTGGGAACATTCAGACGTCTGAATAAAAAAATTCAGACTTCTGAATTAGATTGAAACGCAAACGGCAAAGAAATAGTCCATTTCTGACCTTATTCAGATGTCTGAATATTTTTGTTCATACGTCTGAATATTGTGAAAACAATATTTTTATTTTAGCACTCAGACATCTGAATGTATGGTTACAAACGTTTGAGTTTGCTCTTTTGTGCATGTATGAGCATGTGTGTGCATATGTGTGTATATATATCGTTTAAGGAGAGATTTTAACAAAATTTCTAAGTAAAGTGTAGACTCTTGACACACAATATACAATATTAAACATCTGTAGATGAATCTGCAATAAATCTCCAGCAAATATGGTTAGTATACACATAACATTTTATATAGGTTGTTACAATCAAAATCGGGATTCTAACATTCTCCCCCTTTTTGGTGATAACAACTATATAAAATTAATGAACTAGTAAAGTATTGTTGCTCCCCCTGTCAATATGCACAATGTAAATTTCTCCCCCTTTGTCACCGACAAAAAGAAAGAAAATGAATGATAATAGATAATTCATTCTATCAAGGCAAACAAAGTAGTAGATAATAATACATAAAGAGATATTGTTTTAGAAATTTCTCGTACAACTAGGCTAAGATAATTAAAATTGGCTTAAAAGAGATGGATCATTGTTATTAGAAGTTGATCTTGAGGAAGACCATTCAAATGGAGATGGATTGTAGGCTTGAGTGGATGAAGAACCGAAACAAGAAATCCGACCCCATATTTTATTGAGAAAGCCTTTGATAGAGTTGAATTTTCTTTCCGTCTTCTTCTCAAGTGCCTTTATGTCCCGATGAATCTTTGATTGATTTCGGGAGAGAGTGATGATTGCTTGTCTTGAAGAAGTATCTGGGCCAATTTCTTGGATGGTGTTATCGTCTTCCTCTTCTTCTTCATGTTGAGTATGAGAAGAAGAAGCAATAGTAGTGTCTCGAGGTTGAGGAACACCTTGTTGAATATATTGTGACCATTGTGGGAAGGAAATAATTTGTTGAGAAGGAGGCCGTATAGGAAGACCCATCAACCCTAAAGTTTTAGCGCCTAACTCACTAATACTTGTAAAATCAGAGTCAAGCATTGGTACACCGATATTTAGGAGAATGCGCATAATACGGGCACTATAATGAATGGTTCTATACTTCCTTCGGATTGTGATGTCTTGGAATTCATCAAAAATAATTTCCCCCCTATTCACTTGTTGATTGGAGTAGATAGAATAAAGTGCTTGAAAGTTTTCTTTATACACTTTTTCATAGCTACCTATCCTTGGTTGGAGAGAGCGAATCAAAGCACGGTAAATTAGCCTAGCTTGTGGCCTTAAGAAGGTAGATTTTAAATTGCCCATATTTATAAGTTGATCGGATAAAAATTGATGTGAAACTTCATCCCGATGTTCCATATCAACTTCAATTTCATTAATATCAATTCCTTGATAAGGGCAATTTAAAATATGACCCAGTCATTGTAAAGGTAAGAAGATTCTTATGCCACAAACTAATGACCAAACTCAATCTTGACGGTTTTGAGGATTTTGATGATCCAAATTTAAGTTAGCAAGAAAAAGCTTAATCATAAGATGATTAATCCTAACATTGTTAGGAGTATACCCAATCAAGCTATCGAAGTGAAATTGCTCCGCTAACTCTCTAATATGATAAGCTACGAAATCCAAAAATTTCATGATTGCTCCTTCGAAGATGTTGGAGTTCTTCATAGAATTATATCGTGAAACAGCAACATCGTTCCATAACCATTGCCGAATTTGGTCTTCGGATGGTTCGGATGCTGATTCTCTAGTTCTCTTTGATCTTGGTGCCATTGAAGACTTGAAAAAAGGTCAAAAGCTTTGAGGAAGATAAAAAATAGGGGCTAGGGTTCTGAAGTAAGAAGGAAAGAAGTGAAAAAGGTATTATATAGAGGGTGAAAAGGCAGGGCTAAAAAGATAATAAAAAAATAAGGAAGGTGTAGCTCAGAAGAGATTCAGATGTCTGAGTCACTTGATTCAGACGTTTGAATTGAGTTGAATTGTAGACCGCAAGGAATTAGTTCAAAAATGGTCTAATTCAGACGTCTGTTATTTTTTATTCAAACGTCTGAATCTGGGTAAATAATTTTTTTTATAATATTGAGACGTTTGTTTATACTTATTCAGACGTCTGAATTTTGTACAGAGGCACATACAGTCCTTTTTTGAGAATAAAAACAATATATATTATTGAATAATTTTTAAATATTACAGATTTTAGAATAAACAGAATCAAATTAACATATTACATAAACAACAAGAGATAATTTAAATAGATTTTGAAGAAGAGGATGGAGTATGATATGATTCCTCTTCAACTTTGGTGTTCTCTACAAATGGTCGAAGTGGAGACCATCTATTACCATGTTCCCAAGAATTTGCAGTTGTCGGTGGACGTTGTGGTGATGGTTCCCAAGGATTACGATGACTTAGAGAACGAGCTGAAGACGGTTGATGAACGGTATCTTTTGATGAAGAACCACAGAACTTTAACGTTACTTGTTCCAGAAAGCTAAGCCGTTTGGCATTAAATTTTTGCTCATAGTATAATTCACGTTGTAAGTCTAATGTTTCTTTCTGATAGTGATGAATATCATCAATTTCTTCTTTTATGGATGGTAATCTAAAAAATAGAGACCGTCTTGTTCTTTTAGATGGAGGAGTATATCCAGTATGAGTTGAGCGAGGGACAATCGAAACTGGTTCATATATTGGAGTAGGAGTTGGTAGATTGTTCGATTCCGAGGAAGGAGAGGTGTAGGATAGCTTAAATGACTCAGAGTTATTATTAGATGACATGATTAGATAGAAATTTTTGAAGAAAAAGAGAGTTGAATAAATTCTTGGTGAAAAGAATTAAAAAATGCAGATAATATATAGGTAGAAACTAGTTAAATTTAGAGGAGATAATGTATGGTTAAAAGAAAAATTGCGATAGGAAAAAGAGGAGAGAATGGACGGTACATAAGAGTTCAATAATAACCTCATATTTTAGAAAACAATAGATAGTGAAGTGGTAGTGTAGAGGACTACCAAGTATTAGGTCTTGAGTACGAGTTCTAAACGACATCTTTTTTTTATTTTTTTCTTTTGAAAGAAGCTTTGAATTTAAAATAAAATACATACATACATACATACACACACACACACACACATATATATATATATATATATTTCAAAACTCGAACTTATAAATCTTTAAAAAGACGATTCTGAGTTCTCGTCTTAAATTGATGAAAGTATTTTCATTTAGTGGTTTTGTAAAGATATCTGCCAATTGTTTGTCGAAGGATACAAACTCTAAATTCATTAAATCTTTTTCAATATTATCATGAAGAAAATGATGACGAATGTCAATATGTTTTGTTCGTGAATGATTTACAAGATTTTTAGATAAATTTATAAATACTAGAATTATCACAATAGATAGTTGATTTACTTAAATCAAAACCAAAATCTTGTAATGTTTGTTGCATATAGATAAGTTGAGCACATGCCAAAGCTGCAGAAATATACTCTGCTCACATGTCGATAATGAAACACAATTTTTTTTCTTACTAAACTAAGATACAAGAGATCGTCCAATGAAGTGACAAGTCCCACTTGTACTTTTTCTATCTGTTCGACTTCCTCTAAAATCAGCATCAGTATATGACACTAATTCAAAAGGACATTCCTTTGGATAGAATAATCCAAAGTCCTTGGTTTTATTAAGATACCGTAGTATGCGTTTCACTACTCGTAAGTGTGATTCTTTGGGATCTGCTTGAAATCGTGCACACAAGCAGACACTCATCATTATGTCAGGTCTACTAGCTGTTAAATATAGTAACAGTCCAATCATACTTCGATATAATTTTTGGTCAATACTTTTACCACTTTCATCTTTACCAAGATGTATGGTTGTACTCGTAGGAGTTGGTTTGGTAGAAGTATTTTCCATACCAAAGCGTTTAATTAGATTGTTACAATATTTTTCTTGATTTATAAAAGTATCATTTTCCAATTGTTTTATTTGTAAGCCAAGAAAATAATTTAACTCACCCATATGTGACATTTCAAATTCTCTAGTTATTAAATTAGAAAAATCTTGACATAAATATTCATTTGTAGATCCAAAAATAATATCATCAACATATATTTGAACAATTAAAATAGCCTTCTTATTTCTTTTAATAAAACGAGTTTGATCAACCTTCACAATTTCAAAACCAAAATCTATTAAATATCTTTTAAGATGATCGTACCAAGCACATGGTGCTTATTCAAACCGTATAAGGCCTTTTTAAGTTTATAGACATGGTCAGGAAATTGTTCGTGTATGAATAAGGGAGGTTGTTCAACATAAACTTTTTCTTTTATAATACCATTTAAGAAAGCACTTTTAACATCCATTTGATATAATTTAAAGTTATGAAAACATGCATATGCTAATATGATTCGTATGCTTCTAGTCTAGCGACTGGAGTAAACATTTCTTCATAGTCAATTCCTTCTTCTTGATTATATCCTTGAGCAACTAATCGAGCTTTATTTCTAGTGATATTTGTTTGATGTGAATTTTTGATGATAACAAATATATATATCAATTTATATATGTGTTTGCAGATTGTACTATATACATATAGGAATAAATATTCATATTGAATAATAATAGTATTGCACAGAATTTATATAAATCAATCAGTATTTTTATTCAATATAATATTTTAATTCAACACTTTTACAGTACAAAGTTTTCAGCTCTCTCTATATACATACACTAGTTTATACATTTCATATTCATATTTCCTCTCACTAGAACGCACAACACTGTACATTTTACAAAACCATTAATCTGCATCTATCTGCATTGTCCAGATCTAGTTCTTGCCCTGTCTCCTGTGTACCTGTATAATTAGCAACTACAGCAGTAATCTGAAAATAAACAAATTTGAATTTGCAAAAATATAAATTTGTTTTTATTGGTGTCTCAGTTATTTGGGTTGTTCATCATCATTCACATTTGAATTCATCACACAGGAACAGTGTGACATGCACAGTGTATCACTGTTCGTGCCACAAAGTCGTGCATATAGATATATACACTTGTATTCTTATCAGGGACTGGTAAACATGAGTGGCTACAATACACACGTGTACATTTATACATGTGTGCACTACCTCGCCAACTCGTGTGCGCAGCCAACAAAAGCAAGCATGCAAACAGAAAATCCAGAGCACAATGCACCAAGAAAGTAACAATAAAGGATGCATCAATGACAATTGGAGCAACAGACCAGAGTAGTACAAGTTAGACATAGCAGAATCAAAGTGAATAAACAGTGGCAAATGTACACAAGTGATGCAGAATAGAACATATATACACAACAATGAAGACTACAGCAAAATCCAGTGCCAACAGTGAACTGAAGACAATTGAACAACTACAAGTACAGAGAGCAGCAATAATGCAGTCTACAATATCACTGCAAACAATGCATGCAACCGAGACCAAGGGTCAATATGCACAAATATGCAAACAAACCAATGAATGACCAAGTGCATCAGGAGTATGCAATCATCTCAAGATCACAATTCTACAGAGAGCAATGATACAAGGCAATAGTGAATGATCAAGGGTACAAGTCCAAATATAACAATGTGTAGCAGCAGTTACAAATTTCCAGAATGCAAACTGCTTCATGTGCATGACAACCAGAGTGCAACTAAAAAGAGCAATAGCATATCAAATGAAACAGACAAATGCACGATTCAAACAACATGAATGTCACAAGCATGAACATAGGAAAGCATGTATGTACATGAAGTATGCAAGTTCGACTAACAGGTTCAACCTCTTCATTAAGCAACAACCAGACAACAACATGAATACTGTAACAACCAAGGGTCAAGAAACTTATATATGCAAACAAATGAATGCAACAAAAGTATGGTGAAATCCAGGAATTCAACAAGGCAGACTACAACATCAAGTTCAAATAACAAACAGGATTTCACTTAACAATAATATCAATATACCGTGAACAGTGCAGTAATGGGTATGCAAGCAAATGCAGCAACATGTACACATGGTATGAAGAACACAAGGCTCAAGTCTACAAAGTAAAACATGCTAGAGATATTAAGTGTAATAGTCGACCAACACTAAGGTTCAAGTGCAAAAGAAAGAAGTGCCAAAGAAGTCAATGCCGTGTAAATCGATGCTACAGGGATGAACGAAATTCAACAGTGTAGAGATGACCAAGTTAGAAAATTCAAGTGTGTATCATTGAAAAAGTCAAAAGTCAAATCAAAATAAAACAGGAAAGTTTCTGCCGTATCGATCAAGAAAAATCAAACGCTTCAAAATCAAATCCGTGTGAATCAAGTAAGTCGCAAATATCAGGAAAGCAAGAATTAGGAAAGTGTCGAATTCATACGAACAAAATTTCAAGGGCATCGAAGTATATATAAGCAACATCATCGGCAGTTCCAAGATTATCGAGTTCGAATACGAAAATCATAAAAGCACATAAAGAAAAAACTACATACCGAAGCATACATTGAACTCGATCAAATCGAAGCAGCAGAGAGCAACTCAAAGAAATAGACGATCGACAAAGAGAGGACCGGAATCAATCATACGCTCGATCAACTATCGGCAGCTGCTGTTTTCAAAACCCTAAATTGGATCGAAGGGACGAAGCACTAATTTGGGACAACAATCGCCGCCATTTTTTATCAGAGAAAATCGAAAGAGACTGAGTGAAAGAATAGAAAAGGGGCGGCCGTATAATTTAATTAGGGTTTAGTTTTTTAATTAGGGTTTATTTTTCAAATAGGGTTTAGTTTTAAAATTAAGTGTTTTAATCATTTTTTCTCTTATTTTTCTGTACTTTTCGATTTAAATCTTGGTAAATCACCACCTAGGTTTTAGGTTGTGTCAGATTGTCTAGTTAGAATTAGTTCAATGAGCAGGGTGTGCGAGTTTGCAAAACTCTATAGGTGGTAGCAGGGTGTGTGAGTCTATTAGAGTGTTTGCAAGCGGGAGACTGTTTAATTCTAATAGAAATATGGGAATGCAGCAGTAGGCAGGGGTTGCCGAAGCTGGGTAAATTTTGTGTGTGATTTACTTTTCAGCATATTTATTTCTCTGCTGTTTGTTTTTGTGTTTAATTCGATAAAGTTTGCTATAACCCTATTCACCCCCCTCTAGGGTTAATCTAGATCCTACAAGTGGTATCAGAGCAAGGTATTTTTTCTTTTAACTCTAGAGTCATGAATCCACCAAATAATAGCTCAGAAGAATCTAGTGAGGTCTGTTGGCGGGCTAAGGAGCAACAAGAATGGTTTCTTGATTCAGGGTGTTCTAGACATACGACAGGTGACAAATCGAAGTTCCTTGGCCTAGAGAATTTTAAAGGTGGAAATGTGATCATGGGAGACAATAGCAAGTGTAAGATTATTTGTAAAGGTGAAGTAGGTAACGGTACTTTTTCCTTGACTAATGTTTTATACGTTGATAATTTGCATCACAATCTCATTTCTATTAGCCAACTATGTGACAAAGGTATGAATGTGGTCTTTGATAGTGATACTTGCAAAATCATTGATAAATCTTCTAATAAAATTGTTTTTATGGGCAAAAAGAAAAGGAAATGTTTACTCGCTTTCGGTTGATAATCTAAATCTTTCTAGATGTTTGGTAGCCACTGACGAAGGGGTATCTTTATGGCATAGGAGATTTGGACATGCTAGCATGAGCCTCTTAGAAAAACTTGAAACGAAAGAATTAGTCAGAGGGTTACCACATCAGAAATTTAAAAATAATAAAGTGTGTAAAGCATGTTCCTTGGGAAAGCTTAGTCGATCATCATTTCGCCCTAAAAACATTGTTAGCACATCAAGGGTCCTTGAATTAATTCACATGGACTTATTTGGACCAAATGAAATTGCAAGCTTGAATGGAAAACATTATTGTTATGTATTGGTTGATGATTATTCTAGATTTACATGAGTTTATTTCTTAGCCAAAAAGTCTGAATCTTTTGATTATTTTTCAAAATTTGCAAAACTTGTTCAAAATGAAAAAGGAGTTCAATTAAAACTTTGAGAAGTGATCATGGAGGCGAATTTGAAAATTTGGAGTTTGAAAGCTTTTGTGAAGAAAATGGTTTAAAACATGAATTTTCTGCTCCACGAACACCTCAACAAAATGGGTTGGTTGAAAGGAAAAATCGTACATTACAGGAATTGGCTAGATCCATGTTGAGTGAGTATAAAATACCTCTAACCTTTTGGGCAGAGGCAGTGAATACTTCGTGCTATGTAATGAATAAAGTAATGATTAGACCAATACTTGACAAAACGTCTTATGAATTGTGGCATGAAAGGAAACCTAACATTTCTTATTTTCGTGTATTTGGATGTCCTTGTTTCATTCTTAACACAGGTGATCAACTTGGAAAATTTGAATCAAAGGCTGATGAGGGAATTTTCATGGGCTATTCAACAAGGAGCAAGGCTTACAGGATATACAACAAACAAACAAAAAAAATTGTTGAATCAATCAATGTGAAATTCGATGAATCTGACCTGGAAAGGACGACTGAAAAGACGGTTGACGATGGGGTAGATCATGAAGGCATTGAAGAAGGGACATCTAGTGAGAAAGCTGAAAGTAGGACTGTTGATGTTGGTAGATTGAAGTTCAAATCCAATCATCCTCCTGAATTTGTTATAGGTGATCCTACGGAAGGTATACGCACTCGCTCGTCATTTGATAAAAATTTATGTGCGTTTTGTTGCCACAGTGGTTTTTTTTATGAGATTGAACCTGATTCTATTGAAATGGCTCTTAATGATGAAAGTTGGGTTTTAGCAATGCAAGATGAACTTAATCAATTTAAGAGAAATAAAGTTTGGAAATTAGTTCCTAGGCCTAATGACTATCCAATTGTTGGAACTAAATGGGTGTTCAAAAATAAGCTTGATGAATCAGGAAATGTAATTAGAAACAAAGCTAGGTTGGTCGCAAAAGGATATAACCAAATAGAAGGCATAGATTTTGATGAAACATTTGCTCCAGTGGCTAGGTTGGAAGCCATTAGGATTTTGCTAAGTTTTGCATGTTATAAGGGTTTCAAACTTAAACAAATGGATGTAAAAAGTGCCTTTCTAAATGGTGATTTGAAAGAAGAAGTTTTTGTTGAACAACCCTCGGGTTTTGAAAATCATGATTTTCCAAATCATGTGTATAAACTAGAAAAAGCATTATATGGTCTTAAGCAAGCTCCTAGAGCTTGGTATGACTGCGTTTGTACATATCTTTTGGAAAATGGCTTTAAAAAGGGGAGTGCTGACACGACACTGTTTCTATTACATAATGGAAGTGAATTTTTGATTGTTCAGATTTATGTGGATGATATTATTTATGGTGCTACTAATGAACTCTTGTGCGAGAAATTTGAACAAGTCATGCAGGCTAAATTCGAGATGAGCTTGGTTGGAGAATTGAAATATTTTCTTGGATTCCAAATCAAGCAAAGCAGTGATGGTATTTTTATTTCACAATCCAAGTATGTGTTGGAACTGTTGAAGAAATTTGGAGTTGAGAACTCCAAACCATTGAGAACTCCTATGAGCCCATCAACAAAGTTGGACAAAGACGAGAAAGGAATTGCTGTTGATCAGAAGAAATATCGAGGGATAATTGGTTCACTTCTCTATCTTACTGCTTCTAGACATGATATTATGTTTTCTGTGTGTTTGTGTGCACGTTTTCAATCTAATCCTAAAGAATCTCATTTGAAAGCCACTAAACGAATTTTGAGATATCTTTCACACATACAAAAATTTGGATTATGGTACCCTTTTTGTGAAAATTTTAATTTAGTTGGCTATTCTGATGCTGATTATGCTGGTTCATTGGTTGATAGGAAAAGCACTAGTGGGACATGTTTCATGCTAGGACATTCATTAGTTTCATGGTTAAGTCGAAAACAGAATTGTGTTGCATTATCCACCACTGAAGCAGAATATATTGCTTTAGGAAGTTGTTGTGCTCAAATTTTATGGATGATGCAAACTCTTTCTGATTTTGGCTTAGTTTATAAACAAGTTCCATTAAAATGTGATAGTAAAAGTGCAATAGACTTGTCAAATAATCATGTTCATCATTCACGCACAAAACACATTGATGTGAGACACCACTTTCTTAGAGATCACATTGCTAAGGAAGACATTTGCATTGAACATATTTCAACTGAGGCACAACTTGCTGATATTTTCACAAAACCCCTCCCCGAAGACAGATTTTCCAGATTACGTTTGGATTTGGGGATTATAGAAATTGACTAATCATTTTCCATTTTTTAGTCGAAATATTCTTGGATATATACTTTCAACTTCAATTTCTAGGATTCAAACCAGTTTTGGATATTATCCAAAGACTGATTCGAATATGGTATTCAGTATTGGATATTACATAATATAATTAACTTGGTAACTTATTCCACGACCATTTCTATTTCTATCATCCTTCTATCGTTCATAATGGTTTTGTAAAATGAGAAGAGTCCATTATCTTTTAAAATAAATAAAAATAATAATAATGATAATAACTCTCATGCATCCATTCTCATTTAAAAGTCCTTATGGTTATGCATGGATGGAGCATGTGAGTGAATTATTTTTATCATTACTCCATTCTCATTTAAAAGTCCTTATGGTTATGCATGGATGGAGTATGGTAACTAAGTACTCTGGTCTCACTTAAAAGTCCGGATGCTTAGACTAATAAGTAACTGCTAATCCCATTTAAAAGTCCTTATGGTTATGCGTGGTTAGTAAGTGCTTATTTTTGTGCTTAAATGTCAAATTAATTTTAAAATACCTCTCTTCTTATTATACAAAAACCGAATCATCGATCCATTCTCTACAATGTGGAAATTGTTATCTCGTTATGATATATTATTATTTTCCTACCGTTCCATTGTTTTTATCAGTCTTTTGATAATGACAAAAGGGGGAGAAGAACAAGATTTTGATAAGGAAGTACCTATTTTTTTGGAATACTTCAACAAATTTGTTAAATGTTGTTAGTTAATTTTCTTTATTTCTTTTATTCTTCTGTAATTTTCTAAATCTTCTAAATAGGGAGTGGTCTCAGTTGTCGGGGGAGAATTCATATAGGGGGAGCTAAATATTTCATGCTCAAACACATTTATTAGAATTTCAAAATCTTTAATATATATGTTCGTCATCATCAAAAGGGGGAGATTGTTTGATGTGAATTTTTGATGACAACAAATATATATATATCAATTTATATATGTGTTTGCAGATTGTACTATATACATATAGGAATAAATATTCATATTGAATAATAATACTATTGCACAGAATTTATATAAATCAATCAGTATTTTTATTCAATATAATATTTTAATTCAACACTTATACAATACAAAGTTTTCAGTTCTCTCTATATACATACACTAGTTTATACATTTCATGTTCATATTTCCTCTGACTAAAACGCACAACACTGTACATTTTACAAATCCATTAATCTGCATCTATCTGCATTGTCCAGCTCCAGTTCTTGCCCTGTCTCCTGTGTACCTGTATAATTAGCAACTACAGCAGTAATCTGAAAATAAACAAATTTGAATTTGCAAAAATATAAATTTGTTTTTATTGGTGCCTCAGTTATTTGGGTTGTTCGTCATCATTCACATTTGAATTCATCACACAAGAACAGTGTGACATGCACAGTGTATCACTGTTGGTGCCACAAAGTCGTGCACATAGATATATACACTTGTATTCTTATCAAGGACTGGTAATCATGAGTGGCTGCAATACACACGTGTACATTTATACATGTGTGCACTGCCTCGCCAACTCGTGTGCACAGCCAACAAAAGCAAGCATGCAAACAGAAAAACCAGAGCACAATGCACCAAAAAAGTAACAATAAAGGATGTATCAATGACAATTGGAGCAACAGACCAGAGTAGTACAAGTTAGACACAGCAGAATCAAAGTGAACAAACAGTGGCAAATGTACACAAGTGATGCAGAATAGAACATATATACACAACAATGAAGACTACAGCAAAATCCAGTGCCAACAGTGAACAGAAGACAATTGAACAACTACAAGTACAGAGAGCAACAATAATGCAATCTACAATATCACTGCAAACAATGCATGCAAAAGAGACCAAGGGTCAATATTTCACAAATATGCAAACAAACCAATGAATGACCAAGTGCATCAGGAATATGCAATCATCTCAAGATCACAATTCTACAGAGAGCATTGATACAAGGCAACAGTGAATGATCAAGGGTACAAGTCCAAATATAACAATGTGTAGCAGTAGTTACAAATGTCCAGAATGCAAACTGCTTCATGTGCATGGCAACCAGAGTGCAACTAAAAAGAGCAATAGCATATCAAATGAAACGGACAAATGCACGATTCAAACAACATGAATGTCGCAAGCATGAACACAGGACAGCATGTATGTACATGAAGTATGCAAGCTTGACTAACAGGTTCAACCTCTTCATCAAGCAACAACCAGACAACAACATGAATACTGTAACAACCAAGGGTCAAGAAACTGATATATGCAAACAAATGAATGCAACAGAAGTATGGTGAAATCCAGGAATTCAACAAGGCAGACTACAACATCAAGTTTAAATAACAAACAGGATTTCACTTAACAATAATATCAATATACTGTGAACAGTGCAGTAATGGGTATGCAAGCAAATGCAGCAGCATGTACACATGGTATGAAGAACACAAGGCTTAAGTCTACAAAGTAAAACATGCCAGAGATATTAAGTGTAATAGTCGACCAACACTAAGGTTCAAGTGCAAAAGAAAGAAGTGCCAAAGAAGTCAATGCCGTGTAAATCGATGCTTACAGGAATGAACGGAATTCAACAGTGCAGAGATGACCAAGTTAGAAAATTCAAGTGTGTATCATTGAAAAAGTCAAAAGTCAAATCAAAATAAAACAGGAAAGTTTCTGCCGTATCGATCAAGAAAAATCAAACGCTTCAAAATCAAATCCGTGTGAATCAAGTAAGTCGCAAATATCAGGAAAGCAAGAATTAGGAAAGTGTCGAATTGATACGAACAAAATTTCAAGGGCATCGAAGTATATATAAGCAACATCATCGGCAGTTCCAAGATTATCGAGTTCGAATACGAAAATCATAAAAGCACATAAAGAAAAAACTACATACCGAAGCATACGTTGAACTCGATCAAATCGAAGCAGCAGATTGCAACTCAAAGAAATAGACGATCGACAAAGAGAGGACCAGAATCAATCATACGCTCGATCAACTATCGGCAGCTGCTATTTTCAAAACCCTAAATTGGATCGAAGGGACGAAGCCCTAATTTGGGACAACAATCGCCGCCATTTTTTATCAGAGAAAATCGAAAGAGACTGAGTGAAAGAATAGAAAAGGGGCGGCCGTATAATTTAATTAGGGTTTAGTTTTTTAATTAGGGTTTATTTTTTCAAATAGGGTTTAGTTTTAAAATCAAGTGTTTTAATCATTTTTGCTCTTATTTTTCTATACTTTTCGATTTAAATCTTGGTAAATCACCACCTTGGTTTTAGGTTGTGTCAGATTGTCTAGTTAGAATTAGTTCAGTGAGCAGGGTGTGCGAGTTTGCAAAACTTTATAGGCGGTAGCAGGGTGTGCGAGTCTGTTAGAGTGTTTGTAAGAGGGAGACTGTTTAATTCTAATAGAAATCTGAGAATGCAGCAGTAGGCAGGGGTTGCCGAAGCTGGGTAAATTTTGTGTGTAATTTACTTTTCAGCATATTTACTTCTCTGCAGTTTTTTTGTGTGTTTAATTCGAGAAAATTTGCTATAACCCTATTCACCCCCCTCTAGGGTTAATCTAGATCCTACAATATTTTCTTGTTCATCTGCTTTATTTTTGAAGACCCATTTTGTACCAATAACTGATTGATCACTAGGCCGTGGAACTAAATCCCAAACGTCATTTCTTTCGAATTGGTTTAGCTCTTCTTGCATAGCGATTAACCAATTTTCATCGGTATATGCTTCTTTAATATGTTTAGGTTCAATATTAGAGAGGAAATCTACATGTCCCATTTGATTTAATTGTCTTCTTGTTCTAACAGATGAATTATGTTCTCCAATAACATTATCAAAAGGATGATCCCTTAATAATCTAGGTGGAGATCTTATTTCATTGTTATTGTTATCCATGTTTTCATTATTTTCAAAATTTGTAATTTCTGTGTTTGTGATATTATCAGGGAATTCTTCATCATCTCTTATACTTGAGATTTGTTTAAAATTTTCATCGAAAGATACTTGAAGTGTTTCTTCGATGATATTTGTTCTTTTATTATAAATTCGATAAGCTTTGCTTCAATCCGAATATCCTAAAAAGATTCCTTCATCGGATTTTGGATCGAATTTACCAAGCTGATCTTTTGTGAAAACATTTTGAACCGAAAACTTTAAAATAAAAAATATTTGGTTTTCGTCCATTAAGAAGTTCATAAGGAGCACTCTTAGTAAATGGTCGAATAGAAACACGATTCAAAACATAACAAGCTGTTGCAACTGGTTCAGCCTAGAAATGTTTTGGTAACGTACTTCCATTTAACAAAGTCCTAGCACATTCTTGTAAGGTTCTATTTTTAAGTTCTACAACTCCATTTTATTGTGGAGTTCTAGGAAACAAAAAATTATGGAATATTCCCTTTTTCTTACAAAAATGTTCAAAGGCTTCGTTTTCGAATTCACCTCATGATCACTTCTTACGTTTTTGATTTTCAAACCTTTAAAATTTTGAATTCTTTTGATAAAAGTTTTAAAACTATCAAAGGTATCACTTTTATTTTTCATAAAAATAGTCCAAGTATATCTAGAAAAATCATCAATAATTAAAAACACATATCTACTATGATTAATGGATTGTACTTGTGTTGGTCCAAATAAATCCATATGTAGTAATTCTAGTGATTGTAAAGTTGAAATAACTGTTTTAGATTTAAAAGATGACTTAGTTAACTTTCCTAACTGACATGCATCACAAATATTATCAATTTTAAAATTTATTTTTGGTAGACCTTTTGCTAAATCATTTTTAGAAAGCTTGTTTATAGTTTTGAAGTTAATATGACAGAATCATTTGTGCCATAACCAAGGATCATTTTCTTTGGCTATTAAACACATATCTGAATTATGATTTATTTTCATATTCAGAACATAGATATTTTTGTCTCTATTTCCTTCAAAGATAAGATTTTTATTTTGATCAAAAATACTACATTTGTTTTTTGAAAAAGTGATTTTGAATCCTTTGTCACACAATCGGCTGATACTAAGTAAATTATGTTAAATTTTTGACAAGTAAAACATTTGAAATAAGAGGTAAATTCGAAATACCATTATTGCTCACATCGCCTTTTGCCGATGATATAACCTTTGGAGTTGTCTCCAAAAGTGACAGAGCCTCTATCTGAGTAAGTAATATTGGATAGCATATCTTTGTCTCCTGTCATATGTTTTGAGCAACCACTATCGAGTATCCACTTTCCTCTTTTCCTGAGTCGGACCTACAAAAAAAATATGTGATAACATTGGTACCCACCTTTTTCAATTAGGTCCTAAGAGTTAAATCTTAGGAAACCAAACCCAAGAGGGCACAGTACCCCATTTAAAAATGTAATCTTTATTTTTATGAACAGTTTCTAAAAAGATGTTTATATATTTTTTCTTAATTAAATTGTTGTTCGTTTTAGGAACCCGGATTTTTATGTTTTTTGGGTAAGAATTTTTTTTTGTCTGTACCGTGGTAGGATTAATATTTATCCTAATTTTCTTTCTAGGTGAAGCTGTTGTTTTCTTAACATATCCTAATCCTTTTCTATTAGAAACAGATTAAGAGCTATCAATAATTTTAGATAAAGTTTCTCTTCCTTTATTAAAGTTTGAAACATTTTTGGTGATGCTTTCTAAATTAGTTTTGAGACTACTATTATCCAACTCTATCAATTTTACCTTAGTTTTGAGTTCACGATTTTCAGAAACAAGAGAGCCATTCTTTTTTTTTTTTGAGTTTCGATTTCTTGACTCAAAAGAGTGAGTTGAGAATTAATATTAGAGAATGATTCTTGTAATTTTTCAAGTTCTTCCTCTAGTATTTTCTTCTAATCTTTGAGCATATCTCTTTTGAATTCTGCTTTGTTTTGAAGTTCAGGAGTCTCCTTATGTTTTCTTTTAATTTTTTTAGAGTGTCAACTAGCTCTGAGTTTATCTCTATCATATCATCAAAAGTAAAATCACTAACCTCGTTTTCTTTAGCCATAAAGCAAACATTAGCTTGCTCATTTTCACTATCACTGCTGCTATCCGATGAAGAGGTATTGAATCATCCAATGTAACCGTGAATGCTTTCGTTTTCTTATCTTTTCTGCCCTTATTGCAGTATTTTTTCTTTAGTTTTGGACATTCCTTTTGCATATGACCTTTCTTATGACAATTAAAACATTCAAGAACTGAAGATAATGGTTTGTTTTGAAAGTTCCGTTTTCCATTGTTTCTGCTGTTTTTCCGGAATTTCAAAAACTTTTTGAAATTTTCGGCAATAAATGCTAGATCTTCTTCATCTGAATCTTCGTATTTTTCTTCTTCAGCATGGAAAGCTATGTTCTTTTTGTCTTATGCTTATACTCATTTTGCCTGCAAATTCACTTCATAGGATATTAGATTTCCTATTAACTCTTCAGGTTTTATGGTAGAAAGGTCATTAGCTTCTTCAATAACTAAGACTTTTCTTTCCCATTTATTTGTTAAAGAGTTTAGGATTTTTGATACAATATCAAAGTCGGTGTACTTTTCTCCTAATCCTAATAGTGAATGACAAATATCTTGAAATCTAGAGTACATATCATTGATGGATTCATCTTGTTTCATTCTAAAGTTTTGAAACTGATTTTTGAGCATGGAGATTTTGCTTTGTTTGACTTTGTTAGTTCCTTGATGAGTGATTTTAAGCGTTCTCCATATTTCACAAGCAGTTTTGCACATGCTAACACGATTAAATTCATTTCTATCTAGTGCACAAAATAACATGTTCATAGCTTTAGCATTGACAGTAGCATCTAATTTTTGTGTGTTTGACCAAGTGGAGTATTCTCCAGTAGGAAGAGTGTATTCATTTTGTGTAATATTCCATGATTCAAAGCTATTGATTGCATATAGATTCTCATACGAGTTGCCCAATAATTATAGTTCAAACCATTGAAAAATGGAGGTCGTGTAGTGGATTGACCTTTAATAAAACTAGTGTTAGTGACAGTGTTGGTGTTGTTTTCCATATTAGCAAAATATCAGATAACTGTGTAACGGTTATATGATGCCTTACTCTGATACCAATTGAAAGTAACCAATAGGGCTAGCTATTACTTAGGATCGTGTAATATGGAATATACTTAAATCTAAATGCGGAAACAGATGACAATAGCAAAGTAAATAAAAATAATTAAAATAAAACAAGCACACCAGGAATTTTTATACTGGTTCGAACTTCCCGTTCTACGTCCAGTCCCAGACTCCTTCTGGAATTTCAACTACAACAACCCTCACTTAACCCGGAGGAATAGTTTTACAGTGCCCGAGCAATCGAACAGGACTTCACCTGCCTAAGCAACCGAATAGGAATTCAATACAAATAACAAAGGTATCTGACTGCAGTATGTTCTTAAATAACACTGATAAGTCAATTGAGTACAATCTTCCTATAATCTTCTCCTTAATGATATATAGTGATGTGCTTTGAGAATTTTGGAAGATAAAGTGATCAAAGATCAAAGTATGTATGTGATTTGAGTGCAATTTGAAAGTTTGAGAATAGATGAGAATTCAAGGGTGCTAAAAGTAAATTCGGTAATTTTTTTGTTGAATTCTATAATCTATTTATAGTATATAAAGAGTTGCATCTTTAAATGAAAAGTTATATTGAAAAGAACGGATGCAACTGTTGATTTAAAAGAATGTTTCTCTTGGTGAAGAGAAGTGTCTTTTCAAGAAAATAGCAGTTGGGGATATTCAGACGTCTGAATAAAAAAATTCAGACTTTTGAATTAGATTGAAACGCAAACAACAAAGAAATAGTTCATTTCTGACCTTATTCAGACATCTGAATATTTTTGTTCAGACGTTTGAATATTGTGAAAACAATATTTTTATTTTAGCACTCAGACGTCTGCATATATGGTTTCAGACGTCTGAGTTTGCTCTTTTGTGCATATATGAGCATGTGTGTGCATGTGTGTATATATATATCATTTAAGGAGAGATTTTAACAAAATTTCTATGTAAAGTACAGACTCTAGACACACAATATACAACTTTAAACATATGTAGATGAATCTGCAATAAATCTCCTGCAAAGATGGTTAGTATACACATAACATTTTATATAGGTTGTTATAATCAAAATCGAGATTCTAACACATACGTATGTATAGTAATTTATGTATGGCTAAGTGATAGGAATGCAAGGTCAACAGAGTTACATGATGGAAGTCTACTCTTCACATTGAGGCTAACAACAGCTGTGTACACTTTGATTGATGTGAGATAAATGTATGATAAATATTTGGAATGATGCAAGGTTAGTCCCAAATTCTTTAGGGAAAATCCATCCGGCTAATCTGGCTGCCAGTTCCTACGACTAGTCAAATTAACATGAGACATTGTTCTGAGTATAGGCCATAACTCGAAGGGCCTACTTTAGGATCTTGAGGTATTAAGTGGTTATTTGAGGACTAGCCTTTTTTCGCCAGATGAAGTATTAAATATGCAAGGGTTAGGTTAGGTGGTATCCCAATTAGGGGGTCTGCTTCTGGAAATAGGTTAAGGTATTAAATGACCAGAGTCTGCCTATTTTCCACAAGGATGTATCAAATGGCCTAAGAGACTCCATATGATGTCAACTAGATAGAACCATTGAGGAGCAAGCCTTAGAAATAGGTATTAAGTGATGGGGTCTTCCTTAATTAAAGTATTAAATGACCAGAATCTACCTATTTTTGAACAAAAGGTATTAAGTGACTTGGGCACCATCTCTCACATTACTAGCTGTTCATAAAATATGATTACGATATGGGATTCTAGAAACCTATTTCTATAATTGAAGGTATTAAGTGGTTGGACCCGCCTCCTTTCCTTATAAAGAAGTGTTAAATGGTATTTAATGGTTTTACTTTCATAGACATATTCTTATTTTGAAATATACTACCCAATTACTGAAAAGGTAAGACTCGAGTTTTACTCATCAGACACTTGTTCTAGTTCCCTTCTCATTAAAATAAAGGTTAAGGACAAAGAGATGGCATTGAGGATGCTTAGAGATGGAGAAGCCTGGTTTGTGGCAATATTTGTTATTATTACTTGCTTTTACTTGTACCTATATATTTAGCCAATTGTTGTAATAGATATTATGTTACAGTTTTTATTGAATTTTGTATTATGACATTTTTATGATTTAAAATAAAACGGTACATTTTGCTATTATATTTTGTTCCATCCACTGTGAATTCTAAAAGTTTAGTTATGGATCTATTATGTTATTTCATTTTACTACCAATATGTGACAACTAACATATTTTACGATTATATATTTATATCTTTTATTTAAATATGGCATCAATATTTAATTAAAGTCCAAAATGTAAATTTTTGTAAACAGTCGGATCCGGACTCGAGACCACTTTAATTGAGTTCAAATCGATGTTTACAACTTGTTTACATATAAACATTGTTGTGTTTGGAGTTGATTAGGATTTTTGTATTTTCATTTGGACTTCGGGTTATGTTCTAGCCCAATAACCCAACAAGTTAACCCAAACTCTTCTACCAAATACCCTAACTCCTCTCCTCTTCATTCATTCCTTTCTCTATTTCATAACACTCACAAGTTAAAGAAAAAATGGAGGAAACTAAAATTCCTAAGCTCTAGATTCTTAGGAAATTCAAATTCAAGTTATAAAATCAAAGAGAAGCTAGGTAAGCATCATCTTCATCTTCTCCATCTCAATTCCTCTTCAATTCTTTATTTTTCCTATAACCTAACTTTGGAATCTTTGCATGTAATAATAGATTGAAGATATTTTAGGTGTAGTAGAAGAGGAATCAACCTTAGCTTGTTTTAGAGCTTATCTTTGTTACTTTTGGGTTTAAAGTGTGAGTTCTTAAACTCATGTCTATGTCTATAGCTTTGATTGCTGTTAGGTATGAATTCCTAACATCTATTTCTTATTCAATTACTTTTGAATTGAATTGGTTTAGTGAATTTTTCTAATTTGGTATTTTGAAGTCAAAATTTATGAAAACCCTAGAATGGTTATTTAGACATGTTGTTTTAGGTGCATTGAAGAGCCTTTAGGCTGGGTTATCGCTTGGCATAAATCCCTAGTCGCAGTTGCTCCTTCAGTTGCTTTCGAATCCGAGAAGTTGTGTAGGTTTGCCCACTTATGGGCTTTGCAAATTCAGTCCCGCTACAGGCGACAGACGTCTGTGGATTATCCACATACGTTTGTTGCTTCAGGTAAAATATTTCCAGGAGCAGGGGACATATGCCTAGGGTTTATCCACAAACGTCTATGAGTTCTGGAACAAAATTCCAAAGACTCAACACAGACGTCTGTGAAAACCCATAGACGTCTGGGGCTGTTAATTTCTGAAATTTAGCTTATTTCTATGTGGATTTCCGATATATTGATTTTGGATGATCCAAATAGTTATTGTCAATTAAAATCAACTTTGATGAACTCTTTTCTGTATTTTTGGTGTTTCCATTTGATGGATTTGATATCGATTTCCATGATTTTGATTCACGTTCTCGTGATAGGTAGTTTTTACAACCATTTCTATGGTTTGTCACTATTAAATACAAAGGTTTTATACTAGTAGCAAATGCTAAAACTCTTTCACAAAAATGATTTCAACACTACTTTTAATAAAAACCTTGATTTTAAAACTGTTTTCAAATCTATTAGTATATACAGACCTCTACCTCATTCGTATAAGTAATCCAATTAAACGGTTTAGCAAAACAAGTGGTATAAAACGCTTGCGTTTACTTCGTCAGTTAATTCTTTGACTTATTCGATTGAAATCTCGTGATAATTTTCAAATGGTAATCTACAATTTGTTCGTAAATATTTAAGTTAAGCAATTGGTTATGGGACATGAAGCTAAACTCATTTATTTACTAGCTTAGTGTAGTTTACACTTATTGATCAATGATGATCATTTTGTGATTTAGACTGCGATGTGTAATGTCTCTTTGTCCGCGTGGGGGACTATAACCTATTCTATGGAGCTTCGGCTCAATTTGGCGGGGTAGCGACCCATGGTCTTTTGACCATTTGTGGAGCGTTGGATCATTTGTCTACAAGGGCGGACTATACCCTGTTCTGTGGAGCTTTGGCTCATTTTTATGGGTTAGTGACCCATGGGACCGTGTCCTGTTTGTCATACGCATGTTGGTGAGTTTTCGTGCTTCCATTTATGATAGGCTTCCCCCTTTGTGTTTTCCGAGTTTCTAAATATTGATTTTGGGAATTTGTGTTTCACCAATTTTTTCGATTTACATTGATAAGCTTTATCAATATTTGTGGTTTGATGAATAAAATTAAAGAATATGATATTCTTTTTGGATGTTTGAGAAAACTTAAGATATTATATGATTTTTTATTGTTATCATATATATTTGACATATCTCTTATCCTATCTCATCTTACATGTTAATTATAGCTAGATTAATCTGTTTATTATTTCTCTTCTTAAACAATACTCGAGTCGGGCCGAGGTATTTCAGGTGCTTCCACTTGACTTCTTTGTAGGGACTATCTTTTGACTTTTGGCTAACTACTTTAGCTTAGTAGTTTTTTTGTCCTTCATGTATACAAGATAGAGACTCTTTAAAATATACATATTCTTTTGTGTAGTACTTGTGATGTAGTGGATCTTATATGACCACTACTATGATGTTCACTTCTATGAATTATATTCATATCTATTTCCACCTTAGTGATATGAATATATGTGCCGAATTTTAGGTTATGATTATTTTATACAGTTTCTGAAGGACATCTAGCCACTATGTGGTAGCTTTGAGTTTGTATTGGATGTGTTAGATTTCCTCTTGTAACGAAATGTGTGATATACTATCTGACGTATCAGTACTTGCTCAAAGCAATTATACAGTTGGTCGCTCCTCAACAGCCTTATTCTTCATGCTAGCCAACAGCATTACCCAGTAGTGTCCTTAGTTAGTGTGAGTATAGAGGCGGGGCATCACACAATAGCTTACCTTAAAATAGATCTAAGTTCTGATGGGCCTTTCTTGGGCCATAATTTAGGCCTGTTCCGGGATGGGTTGTTACATTTGGTATCGGAGCCTAGGTTACTCGACCAATGAGGAAAAACTACACGTACGAGAGACATACTTATTATTTTGAAGAAAAAAGTTTTTCAAAGAATTTTTACTATATATACACCCTATCTTCTTCAACATGTGCATATCAAGTAGGTAACCCTTTTCTTTCAACATGTAAATTACTATCTTCAGAAATCATCACTAAAGGTTTAACCTACAGATAGTTAATATAGCTAATAATCAATCTTCTTCCGGATAAGAATACCACCCATTCGTGGAATGTCCGAATGGTTTAAGCAATATCTTAGGAATATCAGGTAGATTCTTATTCCTCCAACTGCATCGGTAGCACCAACTACCCTGCCCGCCGATGCAGCACCTCGTCCTATCGACTTTCCTAAGTTTTGTAGGGACTTTCTCAATATTGGAGGAAAGACATACTCCGGAAATAAAGGATATTGGAAGCTAAACCTTGGATTACTAACTACGAGAAGATATTTAGAGAGCTTGGTTGTGATGATCAGCTAAGAGGAAGAATAACAGGTTGGCACCTCAGGGAAGAAGCCTTGATTTAGTGGAACTTTGCGACTAATGATTTAACCGCATCACCAAAGGTTTAACCTAAAGATTCAAGGACCGATTTGAGATGAGATTCATGTCTAGAGCAGAGGTTAACTTGAAATTGGAAAAGGTCATTCAACCGAGACAAGGAGATTCTACCCTTAAGTCATACATAGCTAAGTTTACTTAATTGGCTAAAATTAGGATGAGCCTAATAGAAACACCTATGAAAACGGATGTGAAGTTCGTGAAGGGCTTAAATTCCCCGCTAAGAGAAATGTTGTTGACCCAAGTACCTATTGGGCCATGTATGAGATGTTGGTAGAAATGGCAATGCTGCACGTGTCCAATGAGGAAGATAAGGGAATAGAGAAGGAGAAGTCTGCAATGACCCAAAAGCAAGGAAGGTCCAAAAAGGGGAGCATTTGTGACAATAAGAGATCGAAGGGGATGTTTAAGAAGGATTAGAAGGTGTATAAGAAATGTTAAAGAAAGGGTCATGAAGCTAAAGATTTTAGGGTGAGTCTGATAAAGAAAGCCTTTAAAGGTAAGTGCTTTAACTGCCATGAGGAAGGGCGTCACAAGAATCAGTGTCCCAAGATGGTTAAGGAAGGATCAAGCAGACATGTCTACATTATTGAAGCCATCCTTATTGCCACTAAGCTACCAAGAGACCATGGAAAAGCAACTCTAGAAGGTATAACTCTTATTTTTGGGGTTACTATTCGTACCCTATTTGATTTAGGGGAATCACATTCTTTTATAGCCAGGGATGTAGTAAATTCCTTAAACCTTCAAACCTATATGGTCAACAACCGAATAAAGTTTCCAATCCAATTGGGGGTTCGACCCATCTTTCTCTTATTTGCAAAGATCTAGTGCAGACATATGTTACACTAATTTCATATGTACTACGTGTATTCTAAATTTCGAGGGGTATAAGCTTATCCTAAGTATGGATTGGTTGTCATATTATGGAGCCATTCTTGACTATGATAAGAGGCTAGTACGATTAAGGAGTTGCAGAGGTCATGACTTAGAAGTTCTTTGTACACCTAAAGCTTTAGTTGAATTAAACCATTTATACTCACTAAATCTATCTATAGTTAGAGAGCCATTATCTATATTCGTAGTTTGTAAATTTCCTGATGCCTTCGAGGAGGCCTCGGGTATCCACTCCATACGGAGATTGAGTTCCGAATTGATTTAGGGAAGGACGCAAGACCCTTGAAAATATGGTAGATAAAATCCTCGAAAAATTCATTTTTATTTCGAAATGTCGATTCTATGTTGAGGTTCTTAATTATTTACATTAATTTGATTGAATTTGTTTCGTTTGTGCATTTTTTGCTAATTTCATAGTCTATTCTACTTCTCTTTCTTCTTTGGGTGAAACTATGATTCTTTAATAAAATAAAAGGTTCAGATTATGAATCCTATTCGTAGTTTACACCACTTATTCTTATTATTTCTTTGTAATAGAGGAGTTGAATAGAATATGGAGTTTAGATTGTAACTCCTAATGTTTAAGGCATTCCATTGAATTGGTGTAACAAATATTTTATTTACATGTCTGTTGTTGCAGTTTTGGTTATAAATACTTATTCCCTATTTTGGATACTAGAATCCCTTATTTTGGTATGTTGAAACCATGGAATTTGATGAAAAAGGACTTGTAATAATATTTCGTTATGGAATTGACATTTAACGCTAGTTTAGAGCGTAAAATCCAGGCATTTAGAACTTATTAGGCATGAATATTTATTTGTCTCTATTTGCATAATAAAGTATAATTATTGCGTATATTACGCAGTGAATTAGGCATTTATTTTCATTTATTTTTCCATATTAGGAAGGTAATTGATTGGTAGGCAAAAATAAGAGGAAACTCTTTGTAATGACCCGAAATTTCACCACTTTAATTTGAGAATATTTAATTACTTTTAGTTATTCAAATAATAGGTTTTATAATTAAAATAAAACTCTTTTAAATAATCAATAAGAATGGTAAATAGTTATCCAAATTTCATTTTAATCAATAATAATGGTAAATAATAATCAATAATAATGGTAAATAGTTATCCAATAGTTCGAAGAAAAATCGAAAATGTGACTAGAATTCGTTTTTCAAATTTTTGAATTTTCATCGGCTAAAAGTTATCAGAAATGTTATGAATTATTTAGCTGATGTATACACATTTGTGAATAAGTTAGTGTACGTATATATGTGTGTATTAGGGTATGTACGTATGTATTGATACCTAGGTATATAGAGTTTAAAATAAAAATATAAATGTCACATCATTAGTAACATTAAGTACAAAGAGTAGTTAAACATGTTTAAACATGCTTGCATGGAAGTGAGAAGAGGGAACAAGGGCATGGGCATGAGTACATGAGGTGGAGGAGGCTAGGTGAGATGGCAGGAGAGCAGTGGAGGGTAAAGGACAAGGGCATTTAGGTAATTAACTTTTTCTTTTGCTTATAAATAGTCCTTTACTTATTCGAAATTTTAGTTCTCTTTATTTTATCATATCTTCCTCATCTCTGTTCCTAATAAAGAAATTCATTTTTTTAAATAATAGAAATTTCAGTGGCTAGAAATGTTATTTGTGTCACTTCTTCAAATTTTGAGCTTAGCCATGTCAAAATATCATTTCTTTACAGTGTCTTTTCGGACCCATATTTTTAAGTCCGAAAATACTTGTTCTTCTTTTGATCATATCTCTCTCAAAATAGATCCAATTTGAGTGATTGTTCTTATGAAATTGTAGAGAAGAGAATTTCCAGAGCTCTCTCTTTAACAGCTCTCCAAATTTTAGGAGTAACATAGCCAAAAATCCAAGAGACGATAACTAAATTTTAGGTCTGGTTTTATGAATTCAACATTATCCGAAGTCACTCCACCCCTCCAAAAAAGTCCTCATCTCCCCTATTCATGTCATGGCCAAGCCATACTCCACCATGGCTAAGCCTATTTCCAAGTTTTAAGTCTAAAGATTAATTTTTGCATAGTTCTGAAGTTATTTCAAGTTTTCAAAAGGGTTTTGAAAATTTTCGATATGAAAACTTCTAGCTTTTGGAAAGATGTTGCCTTTGCATATTTTATGGTTATGTGTTTTTTATATATGATGTTAATGTTTGGATTATGATATGGTTTGGATGTGAATGTATGTGATAGCTTGTGTTTTAGCATTTGACTTGAATCGATAGACAAAAATGATGTGTTTGGATTTAAAGCTGTGATCTTTGCGATGCATGTGATGATATGATTTAGTATTAATAATATTGGATATACGATTAAATGGTTCGGGATTTAGAACTTGAGAAGTTGAAAAGGATTTGAGATTCATTTTGAAAATCAAACTGTTTACTAGTTTTGATTTAGTAAATGTTTTATTTTATTTTTTTAGTTTCTAACTTTAGTTAAAGTTTCTAAAACTCTTTTAATTATGTCTTAAAAGTAAGAATAAGTGAAAATTTAAAGTTTTGGATGATAACTTAGAAAAGTAATTCTATGTTATTAGTCATCAAGGATGCAGTCCGGGGAATTTAACGATTTCAAGTTTTAAAAGTGTTTCTTTTAAATGTTTTTGAAAAACCATTTTCAAACTAAATAAGTAAGCATATAAGTTAATTATTATTTAATTAAATTTTTTTGATAATTTATAAATTAATTAATTAATAATAATTATTTATTAATTAATTTTAATTAAGTTAAGTAATTAGGAATTAATTAATATTAATTAGTAAGTTTATTATTAATTAAGAAAGTTTTAATTAATGTTTAATAAAGTTAGGAGATAATTAAGTATTAATTTTATATTAACCATGTTTAATTATTTTAACTAATTATTATTTAATTAGAGGTTAATTATTAATAAAAGATTAATTTTTTGATAACTATTAATTAATTAGGTTATAATCATTAATTATTAGGAATTAACTAAGATTACCCTTAAGTAACCCCAATTGAATATGAAACCCAATGACATTTGTTTAGCAGAATGAAACACCGTTCTGCTAATTAAATTGTAATTGACATCTGTTTAATAGAATTAATCCTCATTTTGCTATCGTTTGGTTAGATAAAATATAAATGACATCTGTTTAGTAGAATAAATCCCTGTTCGGTTATTATATAATTTGGACATTAATTTGTATGTCAGTAGACTAATATTTTTGATAAGTAGTTTTTTTCTGTTTGTGTATAGTTGTTATTTGCTTTTATATACATATCCATATATGTAAGTTATGTGATGTTTGAATGGAAATGGTATCTACTTAAAGATTTTGTTAAATCTTGTACATGGGTTTTACAAAAATAATTTATTATTTAAATAAAAGTCATTTAAAATAAATTAATTATTTAAATAATAATGTTTTAAAAGTTACTGATTATTTTAATAATAATGATTTAAAAATAAATAAATATTTTTTATAATGATATTTAAAACTGATCAATCATTTTAATAATAACGTTTTAAAGATAATTAATTATTTAAATAATAATGAGATTGAGATTAATAAACTATTTTAATAATGAGGTTTTAAAGGTTAACTAATTATTTTAATAATAAAATTTTAAAATTAACTTAGCACTTAAACAAGAATGATTAAAGTTAATTAATCTCTTTAAATATTATTGTTCTGAAGCAATGAGTTGAGATAGCAGCTAATTAATTATTTAAAATAAAGTTGTATGAAAGAATTAACCATTGTTTGAAAAGTTAATCGATCATTTTAAATATTGATATTGAGGTAATAAATTTTGGTTTAAAGTTAATCAATCATTTTGATAAAGTTATTTAAAGTTAATACTTTTGATGTGAAACCCCAGCACAAATTTGATTTTAATAGTAAAAATTTTGATTCGCTAATTGAAAAGTAGTTTTCATAATCTGATATCACTTATGTGGAAAGGGTTTAATCATACATTTAATGTTAGGAAATCAATTCTATGGTTTCGATTATAACAACTATACAATGGAAATTGAATGTACATATATATCTATATTTACAGGTAGTTGATAAAGAAAAATCACGAAAGAGACAAAAACAAGACTCAAAAGTAGTATCAAAAGACTTCAAGTCGATAGAAGTGAAAGAGGGATGACACAGACAAAGATAAAGCAACATGCACACATTCAGACGTCTGGGAACACTGTAACGACCCAGAATTTCTATTAATTAAAATTTGTATATTTAATTAATTTTAAATATTAATAAGTGAAATTTATTAGTCGAATAAATATTTCGAATAATTGGATTTAATTGGATAATTAAATCGATAATTTAATATGTTAAATTACGTAAATAATTGAAAATCGGGTTAAATATGATTGAAAATGATTTGTAAAATTTTATTTAATCATATTGGAGTTAGAATGATGTTTTGGAACTTTTAAAATTGAATTTAGAGTTTATTTGTGAAAATTGAATATTTTAATATTTAAATCGACTAGTGAAATTAGTCATTTTTCGAACAGTCTCAGATTTCGACGAAACTGGTTTCATCGGATCCGTAATGTGATATTATTATATGGTATCAAATTTCGTGTCAATCGGACTTACCGTTTGTCCGGGGCAAGCTAAAACGCCTAGAAATTTTGATTTACCGATTTAATTTTAAATCGAACGTTTATTGCCATAACTCGCACAGATAATCGAATTAGCTCCCGAAACACATTCCATTGTGTTCGGAACAAGGGGTAAACCTTAGAGACGCCAACCGGCACGCTTCGTTTGGAGTTCGGAAATTCCGGGATGAATAGTGTTCGCTGAATTTTCTATATAAACCCTTCTATTTTCATTTTTTCACAAAAAATATAAAACCTAACCCTAAAAACTAAAGCCTCCGTTCTAAATATATTCAATGGCTGATATCTCGTCTCTTTCCCCCTCGATCTCTCTTAATCCATCGACTTTTACCAAAAACCACCAACTACAAAATGGAAGAGCACATCCTCCTCTATAATCTGAACGGTGGTGATCGATTTATATTGCGTGGATTGGCGGCAATCTTCGTTCAAAGCCGTGCGTTCAAGCATGAATTTCGAGACGTAGGCAAGGCCGAGCGCGACCGATCTGGGCGTGGTGGTGCGCGGCGGCGAGGGCTTCAAGGTGGTACCATCTGATCGTCACCAAACTCGATGTGGTGGTCGCGGCATCAAGCCCTAAGTGCCGGCTGTGGTGGGTTTGTGTCGCGTGCGTATTACTGGGTTGGGGAAGATGCAACAGGGGACGGCCTTGATTCGTTGACTTTGAAATGCACGGCTATGATGGCTAGGGTATTAAGAAAATAAAAAAAAAAGTTGTAAATTTTTATATTATAAATTCGTGTAACTTTAAAAATTCGTATCTTTTTCGTATGAGGTCGAAAACGCGCGAAACAAGTTGCGTTGGGTTCGTATGGACGAGCACTACGATATGGAATTGGATTGGAGTCGTTTGGAGCTAGTGAGAATTTCGGGTAAAATTAAACGTCCGTTTAATTTTATTCGAAATAAAAGCTGAAAACGAAATTGAAATCAAGGTGAGAACTTCTCACTCAATCGAATCGGTTTCGATTTTAATTTTAAATAGTTATATTTAAAATTCTTGAATGTATGTTTGAATGATGATTATTATCTATTGATTGTTAGAATAGACATTATACGCCGTTAGTAAGCGGAGGTTATTTATTAAAAACATATACCGCGAATATTTCACAGTACAGTGAAATTTGTATTATTTATGTACTTGGAGTTGATTTCCCGCATTATATAGCGGATGAGACCCTATTGTGCCGTCTATTAATCGGATAATATTTTAAATCCCATATACTGCGATAATTCCGTACTGGAACGAAATTGGTATTGTGCTAACATCTTTGGATGCAGGAAAACAGGTTGGAGGGATCCAACTGGATTCCTCAACAGTATTTATTAGATTTTAGATATTTTGATATTTGATTGATTATCATATCGATATATGATGTCGTTGTTGTCGTGATTGACTATTTGGTGTGTAGCATCATTGGGACAATTTTAGAATTTTAAAAGGATTTTTAAAGTGATTTTTGAAAGTATACGTTTATAAAATATTTTTGGAATTGATTCATTTTAAATAAATAAACGTTATAATTTTAATGTTATAAAAATTATGATTTTTGAGAAATATAGTTAAAAGTTGATTTTTGAAAATATGGGGTTAATGATTTTATAAAATAGTTTAAATTGGGATTTTTGAATTTATTATAAAAAGTTTAAATATAGGATTTATAAAGTTTGATTGTTTTATAAATCAAAGAAAATGGTGAAATTTATAAAGGAGTTTAAAGACGTTTTAAAATAATAATATAAATTGATTTATATAAAAGATTTATAAAATTGATATTTATAAATTAAAATATTGGAATTATAAAACGAGTTTTTATAAGCGTTAGAATGAAGTGTAAATGGATTTCATAAATGAATGAAATTTATAGAATTATAAACGGTGAAGGTATAAATGAAATTTTATAAGCAGTAGATTTATAAAATTTGTAAAGTTATTAAAAGAATAGTTTTAGGGTAAATAAATGAATCTTATAAGTTATAAGATTTATAAGTTGGGAAGTTTAAAAAGAACGATTTTGTAAACAAATAAATTGTAAGTATTTAACTTGAAATATGGACTTTTAGTGTATAATTGAGTTATAAATTGAAATAGCTTAATAAAGGAGATTTATAAAAGGAAGTTGTTATAAAATAAATAGAAATGGAATTTATAAACATTGTTTTATAAATCCGCAAACGACTTATTTTGATAAGTAAATTGTTATAACTTATTAATGGAGTTATATTCACGTTTTAGACAGTGAATAACCCTTTAAAATAAAATGTATAGAAATGATGAAATTAGGTAACGAAGTATATTCACGTTTTTGAATAGTGAATAATATGTTAAAGAAATTGTTTTGGATGTGATATTTTAAATAGAATTAAAACGATCTAACGATGTTTTTAAAATGTGTTAAGATTTGAAACCATAGATTTCAACATTCATTGTTGAAATAGACGTTTTCGAGAAATAGAAGGAAATGGTGGACTATAACACTGTTGTTATAGTAAATGATTTTTGAAAGGAAATGTTTTGTATAGTATTGGGATTTATATATCTAATTTAATTTCGAATCCCTATACTAGTGATTTTGGGTTGTCGTAACGATGTTTTACGCAACATTCGTTTTGGTCCAAATAAATATGTTTAAGAGAATGATTTCCTTAAAGAATGAAATATATACTTAATTTCGATTTAAGTATATTGAATATTTTCCAAATGTTGAAAATAAATAGATTTGTGAATTACTTATTAATAAGTAAGTATGGAAATGTTTTTCCACTGTGAAATGAAACGTTTTTGAGAATTTATCTTTTTGAAGATAAATTGAAAACGAATAATTGAAATCGTGTATTCATAAATATTTTGGAATGTAAATTCACTATGGAATTTATAAATGAAAAGGAGAATTTGTTTGAAAACAAACGTTGATTTATTTTTGAAGTGTGGGAATTAATTTACGGATTTTGAATGTAAATATAAGGTAAATCGTTAAGGATTTATTTAATTGGTTTAAATGAACCATGTTGAAATGAAAGTATTTCCGCGTAAGGGAAATGATTGAAATTTGTTTTCAAAAGTGGTAAAGGTGAAAAGTAATTTGAAAATTGTTTTCAAATGTTTGAAGTGTGGAAAATATATATCTTGTAAAGATATTTTTGGAAAATTAATAATTTGGAAAATTATTTGGAATCTGGTGATGTTGTGCATATCCATTGATAGTTCAATAACCGACTATCGATAATTACCTTTAAATAGGTATTTGTTGTGATTTTCTTGAATTTGAATGCCACACTTATTTTTAAATAAGCGCTCACTATTCGGGTTAGCCGGGAAAGGACCTTGGGGTCGTATAACCCATTCCGAATATGTGATATGTCATTATGAATTGCATTTGAAGACCGGTGTTGAAGACCGGATATTTTCAAAAGCGAAAGGACAACTCGTCGAATGTCTTTGCATCGACTGGTCCCCGGTTTAGAGACTCCATATGTGATGAGAAGTCCGGTCGTGATTAGTGAATATCCGGATTGCAAGGACTTCTTTGTAAGTGCCTTCGGTTCTGTTCGATCCCGGAACAGACTTGTATGGATAGTATGTCTGACATTACAAATTTAGATATAAAGCCGATTTCTTTCAAATATATTTCTGTTGGTGGCGGAGAATTTATTCTTTTAGCTTAACACCCTTCTGTGAGACGTACGAGCTCAGAGGTTATGTAGTTGATGGTTATCGGCGATATATTCCCAATTTGGTAATGTGACATGCTGAGTGTTGCTGTGAAATGATCATTGTTTGATCATTTGTGATATGATCATTTGTATGATCATTTATCTTTGTGATCATTACTTTGATCATTTGTTGACCCAAAGCATGGCTTTTTACCAAAGCGTGGCTTTGTGGACGAGACTGCGTCGGACCTCACACCCCGGAAATGGTCAAAACAGGAAGGATGCGGCAAGGTTATTAGGGGTAGCGCCCTTTAGTGTATGTCATTCCTTCTAGATAGAGGTGGTATCATGGTATGGAGCCCAGATACTTAACCTATGTTTTGCTGCAAACTTATTACTTTGTGGTTGTTGGAAATCGAGGATCCTCGGATGTAGATCGGTTACGATCGGGGGATGGCATATTCGTGTCAGTAGTTACCCAGTTAGGGGTAACCCGGCCTTGTGTTGGCAGAGATCCGGTTTGGTTCTCGGGACGTCATTCCAGAGGCGCTTCCATGTGGCAATGGGAAGTTCCTTGGCCTGACCATTTGTTGGAAATCCAAAGAAACAATACGAGCCTTGTATGCTTTAGTTGTAGAACCTATCATTCACTTATGGTGGCGCCCCGCTATTTGGATGGTAGCTATAGTAGGCATAAGTGCGGAATGCCTATGCTGGCTAAGATTTATATCTTTATTTTCGAAATGATTTTCCCTACACTATGCACTAGTAATAATATCAAATGCTTCTTTTTAATGCGTATCAAGCATCTTTGACTATCATAAGGAGAAATCTCCTCCGATTCTGCGTTTGCATTGTGTGTGTGCGCGGGAGGTCTTATGGTAGTCTCATTTTTTTTAAAAGCATTGCGAATTGACTTTATAAATATTCCTCTATTTTGTTTTTGAAGATAAAATAAACTGTTTTAGTTCTCACACCAGTCACATGACTGACTCAGAGTTTATTGTTTTCCTTCCTAAACTCTGGGTGCCCACCAATTTCCACACGGGCAGTCAAGAGTCAGGTTTATCAGGATATTCTGGAATTCGGGACTTGCTGGAGGCAAGCTGGATGGCATGGCGTATTCACTAGCATATAGTATTTCTTTTCCGCTGTTTGTTGTTGTTTGATTGTTGTACACTCTGATAATGTAATGTAATGTGATGTAATGTAATGTAATGTAATAACTGATATAGTTCTTTGTTTAAAGATTATTCATTTATCTATTATATGTTGTTCCGCTGCGATTGTGAGATTTTGATATTGTTCTGTTGTTTTTCTTCTGTTCTGTTCTATCTTTTTCTTCTTTTTTAAACCCTAAGAATTCGTATTTCCGTTCATCTTGAGTTAATCAATGGAGATTAGTGTCTATTCAAGGAGTACGGATTTGCGGGTTCTTACAAACACTAGCCAGACGTCTGATTGATTCCTCTGGTTCATAACTCAGAAAGAATCAGATGTCTGGTTACTAAACTCAGACGACTGAAAAGCATCCGAATATAAAAAAAATATGAAGACCAGACGTCTGGTTAATAAACTCAGACGTCTGAAATGCAACCAGATGCAAAAAATATATGAAGACCAAACGTCTGAAATATTTTCCAGACGTCTGATTTTGGACTCGGTTGTGTAAATTCAAAGAACAACTGTCACATTCGAAAGGAAACGTTCGCTTCTCTTCACTGCAACTCTTCGTCACCATGAGAAGCAACCTTAGAGCACTTACTAATAGTTGCAAGTACACAAAGGATCTCTCCACCACTATAAATAGAATCAGGAATTCAAGAGAAGAACTCACCTTACTTACTTACGCTCTTAACTCTTATACTCTGATTTATACCTGATCTCTAAGCAATCAAAATACCTGTAATTAACTCTTCCATATATATATTGGAAGCAATTGTACTTAATAGTCAACATTCGTGTTATTGAACACATTCTTGACAAAGAAACTCTGCTGTTGTAAACCTGTTCCTCCGGGTCAAGAGAGGGTTAGTCAAAAGGAAATTCCGAAGAGGAGCTTCGAGACTGGACGTTGGACGGGAGGTCTGAACCAGTATAAAATCCTGGTGTGATTATTTTAATTTACTTTGCTGCTATCATCTATCAAGTTATATTATATAGTTAGTTGTTTATGCTTGCATATATATCCTATACGGTCCACTCATATAGACTTTCAATTGGTATCAGAGCAAGGTTTTGATCAAATAACAGTAACACGTTTTTGAATCACCTTAAAATGGCAAGTATTTTTCAAGAAGGATAATCCACAGCACGACCCCCACTCTTTAATGGATCTAACTATGCATATTGATCAACACGTATGAGAATTTTTATGGAAGCTAATGGTCTTGAAATTTGGTTAGCCATACAAGATAAATATGAAGCACCTACTACTGCTATGAACACTTGGACCGATGCACAAAAGACCTTAGCATCAAATAATTCTAAAGCTATGAATGTTTTATTTTGCTCTTTAGACAAAAATGAATTTTCACGTGTCATGTTATGCACCACTGCATTTGATATTTGGCGTACCTTACAAATTACACACGAAGGTACAACAAAGGTCAAACAAACTAAGATTTCAATTTTACAAAACCAATTTTCTTCATTTAAAATGAAGCAAAATGAAACTATTGTTGACATGTATTCTAGATTCCAAACTATCCAACATGATCTTATGGAATTAGGAGTTAAGTTTACTGATTTTGATTTAGTTTCTTGAATACTCAACTCTTTAACATCAGATTGGGAAAGGAAGGTTTTAGCTATTGAAGAAGCTAACGATCTTTCTACTCTCAAAGTTGAAGAGTTGATAGGAAATTTAATGTCCTATAAAGCTAATTTGCAGGCACGAAAAGAACTAAATTCAAAGAAAAAGAATATAGCATTTCCAGCAACAAAAAATGATGACTCCGATTTAGATGAAGAAAAAATAGTCTTCATTGCCAAGAATTATAATAGATTCAAAAAATTTAGAAAGATGACCAAATTTCAAAAAGAAGGGAAGTCCAACACAATAAACCTATCTTAAATTAAGTGCTATGAATGTGACCAATACAGACATATGAAGAAGGATTGCCCTAAACTCAATAATGACAAAAAGAATAACAAAGTTCAAAAATTCAAGAAGAAGAAGGCTTTCAAAGTAACTTGGGATGACTCTGATTCTTCATCTTCTGAAAGTGATAGCGATAATGACGGAGAACAAGCTAATGTGTGTTTTATGGCACAAACTGAAGAGGTATGTCCTGAACTTAGCTATGATGAACTATTAGAACTTAGCATGGAATTAGATGATAAATTTAGACAAATAAAAAAATTTAACAAAGAATATATAGTCAAAATAAATAGATTAGAACTTGAGGTAGGAATGTTGAAAGATGAAAAAATTATTCTAGAAGAAGAACTTGAAATATCTCAAGAAAAAAACAAAAATAATAAGATAGAAAGTGAGAATATTACTATAGTAAAAGAAAATTTGTTAAAAGAAAATGTTGATTTTAAAAATAGTATTGAATTATTGAAAATTGAAAATATAGAATTAGGAGAAAAATTAGATAAAATTACCAACAATGTGTCAAATTTAATAAAGGAAAACAAGATTTGGAAAATCTTATCAAAACTTCAAAACCATCAGGTAATAGAAATGGAATAGGATTAAAAAATTCCTCTAAACAAAAAGGAAATAATGGTAAAAATATTAGTTACATAAAAACTAGAAGTTTATCTAAGACTAAATTGAATACCAAAAATATGAAAATTTGGATTCCTAAAACAAATAATAATTTGATTAGACAAAAGCATATTAATAATTACTTAGAGAATGTAGTCTATAATAAAAATTATATTTATAAAGGTACCAAACCATCTTGGGTATGGCTACCTTCTCCTAACAATTATGACCCTAACAAAATATATGGGTACCAATTAAAACATCTTTTACTTTGCAGGTACCCAAAATAAAAAATAAGGAGAAATGGATACTAAATAGCGGTTGCTCCAAGCATATGACCGGAAATTAAAAAATGTTATCAAATATAACATACATCGATGGTGGAACAGTAACTTTTGGAGATAATTCAAAAGGTTATGTAATAGGCATTGGAGAAGTCATCAACCCTGGTATATCTAACTCTCCTATTATTACAAATGTTTTATTAGTAGAAAATCTAAAACACAACTTACTAAGCATTAGTCAATTATGTGATAAAGGTTTTCAAATAAATTTTGAAAAAGATAGATGTAATATTTTAGAAAATAACAAACAACTCATTTTTGAAGGTTTTAGAAACAAAAATATTTATGTATTAAACATGAATATAAATAAAACGTCAAACTTATGTTTGACCGCCAAACATGATGATCCATGGTTATGGCATAAACGATTTTTGTCATATTAATTTTAAGAGTATTAGTAAGTTAGCTAAATATGAGTTGGTAGGAGGATTACCTAAAATAAATTACAAAGTAGAAAATTTATGTGATGATTGTCAAATTGGAAAACTAAAGAAACGCTCGTTTAAATCTAAAAATAATATTTCTATAAAATAACCATTAGAATTATTACATTTAGATTTATTTGGTCCAACACAAATAAGGTCTATAAATCATAATAAATATGTTTTCGTAATAGTCGATTATTTTTCGAGATATACATGGACTTTATTTTTAAAACATAAAAGCGATACTTTTGCTATGTTTAAAATATTTTCTAAAAGAATTAAAACTCAAATGAATTTGAAAAATAAAAATATTAGAAGTGATCACGAAGGAGAATTCAAAAATGATCTTTTTACAAACTTTTGCAATAAGAAAGGAATAACTCGTAATTTTTCCTTTCCTCGTACACCTCAACAAAATGGTGTCATAGAAAGAAAAAATCGTACATTACAAGAATGTGCACGAACAATACTAAATAGTAGTGGATTACCAAAACATGTTTGGGCTGAAGCTATCGCGATATCTTGTTATGTATTAAATCGAGTAACCATTCGCCCTATGACAAAACAAACTTGTTTTTAAATATTTTTTGGTAAAAAACCTAAAGTATCATACTTTAAAACTTTTGGTTCAAAATGTTTTATATTAAATATAAAAGATAACTTAGGAAAATTGATCCAAAAGCCGATGAGGGTGTCTTTGTTGGATATTCAGATCGTAGCAAGACATATAGAATTTTTAATAAACGAAATAATACAATTGAAGAGAGATTACATGTCTCAATCGACGAAAATCCTTTCAATCACCATATGAATGATGAAGAAGAAATTATTCCGCTAACAAATTCATCAAATTCTATTGATAATGAAACAAATATGCAAAATAATACTTGATATCATCTCCTAGAATTCTTAAGAATCATCCAATAGATAATATTATTGAAGATCTTAATTCAAGAGTAACTAGAAATCAACTCAATCAAATAAGTCATGTAGCGTTTGTATCAAACCTTGAACCAAAAAATTATAAAGAAGCCTCAAATGATAATTTTTGGATAATAGCTATGCAAGAAGAATTAAATCAATTTGAACGTAATAACGTATGGGAATTAGTACCAAGACCTGAAGATCAATCGGTAATAGGAACAAAATGGGTATTTAGATACAAAGCAGGCGAGAATGGAAATTTCGTTAGAAATAAAGCGCGTTTAGTTGCTCAAGGTTACAATCAAGAAGAAGGTATAGATTACGATGAAACCTTTGCTCCAGTAGCAAGATTAGAGGCCATTTGTACATTACTCGCCTTTGCAACTCATCACAATTTTAAATTATTTCAAATGGATGTCAAAAGTGCTTTTTTGAATGGTTTTATTAAAGAAAATGTATACGTCGAACAACCACCATTATTTGTTCACGAAAAATATCCCGATCATGTTTTTAAATTACATAAAGCACTATATCGATTAAAACAAGCTCCTCGTGCATGGTACGACCGTCTTAAAAATCACTTAATAACATCTGGTTTTCATATAGGCAAAATAGATACAACTTTATTTATTAAAAGAGAAAATAACGATATTTTAGTTGTACAAATTTATGTTGTTGATATCATCTTTGGTTCAACTAACGAAAATCTATGTAATCAATTTTCAAATATTATGAAAAATGAATTTGAAATGTCACAAATGGGAGAATTAAATTTCTTCTTAGGTCTACAAATAAAACAATTCAAAAATGGAATTTTTATTTACCAAGAAAAATATTGTAGCGATTTATTAGATCGATTTGAAATGGATAAAACATCAAGCAAACCAACACCAATGAGTACCACTATTCACATGGAAAAAGATGAAAATGGAAAAGATTTGGATGAAAAGTTATATCGAAGCAATGGTTCTTTACTTTATTTAACGGCCAATCGACCTGATATTATGATGAGTGTATGTCTTTGTACTCAATTTCAAGCAAAACCAAAAGAATCTCATCTTAGAGCTGTTAAGCACATTTTACGTTATCTATCTAGGACTGGAGATTATGGTTTGTTTTACCGTAAAGGATCATCATTTGAATTTGTTTCATATAGCGATGCGGATTTCGGTGGATGTAGAACAGATCGTAAGAGTACTAGTGGAACATGTCACTTTATCGGACAATCTTTGATTTCATGGTTTAGCAAAAAGCAAAATTGTGTTTCTTTATCTACTTGCAAAGCCGAATACATCTCCGCAGCCCTTGCATGTGCACAAGTGATATACATGTAACAAACACTGACGGATTTCGGCAAAATTATCAATAAATCTCCAATATATTGTGATAACACAAGTTCTATAAATTTATCAAAAAACCCTGTTAATCACTCTCGAACCAAGCATATAGATATATGACATCATTTTCTACGAGACAATGTTGAAAAAGGAACTATTTCTTTAGAGTACGTAAATACCGAAAATCAAGTAGCCGGCATTTTTACAAAACCATTAAATGAACAAACTTTCATTGAACTCCGACGAAGTTTAGGTATTTGTTCACTTCATGATCTTCTTCCTTAAAAAATTAATAATTTCATTTAAAGAATAAGTTTAGTTATCTACTTTATTACCACAATTTTACTTATTTATTTCTGAACCATTAAATTTTTTAGAAAATTAGTTGTTCTATAAATAATGTTTTTAGCTTATATATGCATAGTTACATAACAACTATATACAAACAGTCAATTTTTAAAAAATATAAACAATGTCTTCTGGGGACTCCTATATATCCATCTCCATCTCAACACCATCGACGGACATTTCGGTTGACACACCACAACGGCTTCCTATGCCTACACCAAAGCAAGAGCCAACAAATAGGTGGTCCTCGTATCATACGGGTTTTACTCCAGATAATAAGAAAACTAAAAGATCTCTGTTTCTCCTAACACAAAGGAGAAAATTGATGAAATTCATCATTACCAGAAACATTAGATAGATCTTCAATGAGAGCTTTATTTCGAACAAAAAGTTACGGCGCGACAGCTAAGTTTTCTAGAGCAAGTGGCGATGAAGTTTTGTTCGTCATGAAAGAAAGATGTTCATGAACCGCTTCCAAAACCTTGTAGTTCATTGGATCCACCTTCTTCATATCGTACTTCTTCTGATCCCTCACCAAGACGATATTCTGGCTCCCCACGAACCCATGAACGTGGAAATATATGGTCTCCACTTAGACCATGGAAGGATAACGAGTGAGGAAATCCTAAAACTCCGTTGCCGTCTAAATAATAAATCGTATTAATTATTGTATGTATCTATACTTATGCGTTATTATATTTTACAACAATAAAGATATTTGTTATCAACATTCGATAAATAAGTGAAACCATCAAACTTTAGGCTATTTTTAGCCAAACTGCAAATTTCAGACGTCTGTCTACATCCTCCAGACGTCTGACACAATGATGTACTGTTAAAATTTTTAGCAGTGTGCATATGTCAGATGTCTGATATATCTCCCGAACGTCTGAACTTAAACTCTGCCTCCTAAAAATATAGTCCAGAAAATTTTAGACGTCTAAAACAGTGAACCAGACGTCTGATCAATTTCTCTGTTCCAAATACTTACAAAATCTATCTGAACCAGACGTCTGACGAATAACACCAGACATCTGATTAAACTTTCTAGATATTCAATTTTTTACATTTTACCCAAACAGACGTCTACTCCCAAGACCAGACGTCTGTTTGTATCTTGTGTACAATTTTTTAGGGCAAACCAGACGTCTGATTTCAAATCTAGACGTCTGGAATTCAATCGACCATTTAAATACATCCAGATAACGTCATTTTTTTCCTATCTCAAAATTATTCCGGCTTACAACCTGCTTCTTGACGATTTTTTCTTCAAAATCAATGTCTTTTACAAAACTAAATCAAAATTCCTCCTCGCACTAAGAATATCAAAGCTCCAAAATGCAAACAAGACCAACCCACTTCATCTTCAAACCCCTAGGTGTGTTCTGACGATCAAATCGAGAGATGGATGCATAAAGCACCGCATTCCATCAAAAGGTATCAAGAAATCCAAAGAAAAAACTCCACATAGGTCCATTCCACAATCTTCTTAAATTCTCTATGTATGATCTAGATGAACTTTGTGAAAATGCTGGATTAGAAACCCTAATCTCTTTTACTCCTAATGATGTTCAAATAGACCAATTAGCTATATTTTTATTCTACGCTAATCTAGATAGTACTTCGGTATGGAATACTAAAGATGAGGACAACTGGCTATGTTCTCGTGTTTATGGTAATACGATTAGGTTAACTCCGGGGTTAATAGATAGAACTTTGGGATGCTCTGACACCGGGGAGGATTTATACAACATTTCGGATACGCGCTTCAAGCCACAGAATAGTATTACGCATCAAATTTGGGAGGAAAAAATGCCAAAATTTGCTTCGAAATATTTACGTCCAAAAGCTCGACTCTTGACAAGAATGATAATAAATACGGTTGTTCCACGTATGGGGAGTCACGAGCAAATAACAGAATTGGAGCACAAAGCTCTATATGCTCTCTTTAGTGGAACTCGGGTAAATTGAGCCAAATTCATCTTCGACGAGCTCAAACACTTTTGGACTCGACCACGGCCATCGATCATTTACCCTACCTATATTATGAGACTTCTTTGTGCACATAATGTTCCTTCCTACCTATCCACATTCGAAAAAACTCGCCTAAATATGCTTCCACCAAATTCTTCTCTCTGATGCACCTACCTGAAATCCCTCCAGAGTTTATGTCCTTCGAAGATTGGACGCACAATCGTCAATCTCGAAGAGTTGAGCATCCTCCTCAACCAAACATTGATCCATCCCAAGAGGAAGTACAACATCGAGAAGTCACTCCTCCTTCTCCCGCACCATTTGATTATCCGGGGCAGGATGAAATTATGGAGACTCGAACGGATACAAATCCAAATGAAAGTATTCGAGATCTCACTCTTCGGAACCAAAAAATTCTATCTCAAAATCAGAAAATTTTGGCCAAGCGAATTGACAATTTTGAAACTTCATTTGCTACACGACTTGCACAGTTGAAGAATCTCTTTCGACTGTTTTATCGATTCTTAAAGAAGTATTACAACGGGTTTGTGGTCCAACACCACCTTCTGAGGATTGGGCAATCCCTTGTTCCTTCTCCTCCCGCAAAACATTCAAAACTAATTGAGGATGAATCTCCAAAGGAAGCTTTGACATCTCCTTTAAAGGATAGCACTTCTGACAACGAAGAACCAAAGGAAGATGATCCAAATTAAGCTTCCCCAAAGGAAATATAGAATTTGGAAATTGTAGTTTTTATATTTTCTTTGTACAAATCTAATGACTGTAACCCCTTCATGTTATTAATGAAACTTTTCCTTTTTTGACGATTGGCTTCAATGTTATAATTCTTTTTGATAATGTCAAAGGGGGAGAAATATAGGTAGAATCATACAACATTCAAAATAAGCACATATTCAGGAGGAAATTTATAATCTATATATAAGTACATTGAATAGTTTTCATCATCAAAAAGGGGGAGATAAATATAGGTAGAATCATACAACATTAAAAATAAGCACATATTTAGGGGGAGATTTATAATCTATATATAAGTACATTGAATAGTTGTCATCATCAAAAAGGGGGAGATTGTTAGGAAATCAATTCTATGGTTTTGATGATAACAACTATACAATGGAAATCGAATGTACATATATATCTATATTTACAGGTAGTTGATAAAGAAAAATCACCAAAGAGACAAAAACAAGATTCAAAAGAAGTATCAAAAGACTTCAAGTTGATAGAAGTGAAAGAGGGATGACACAGACAAAGATAAAGCAACATACACACATTCAGACATCTGGGAACACTAGCCAAACATATGATTGATTCCTCTAGTTCATAACTCAGAAAGAATCAGATGTCTGGTTACTAAACTCAGACGTTTGAAAAGCAGCCGGATATAAAAAATATATGAAGACCAGACTTTTGGTTAATAAACTCAGACGTCTGAAATGCAACCAGATGCCAAAAATATATGAAGACCAAACGTCTGAAATATTTTCCAAACGTCTGATTTTGGACTTGGCTGTGTAAATTCAAAGAACAACTGTCACATCCGAAAGGACACGTTCGCTTCTCTTCACTGCAACTCTTCATCACCATGAGAAGCAACCTTAGAGCACTTACTAACAGTTGCAACTACACAAAGGATCTTTGTACCGACCCAGAATTTCAGTCATTTAAAATTCGTATATTTAATTGATTTTAAATATGCACAAGTAAATTTTATAAGATGAATAGATTTTATTTCGAATATAAGGATTTAATTGGAAAATTAAATTGTTAATTTAATATTTGAAATTGCATAAATAATTAGAATTTGCATTTAAATTGAATAAAAATGATTGGTAAAGTGATATTAAATCATATTTGAAATGGAATGATGTTAGAGAACTTTCAAAATTGAATTCAAAGTCAAATTGTAAAAATTGAATAGTTTAATATTTAAATTGACGTGTAAAAATAGCCATTTTTCAAACAGTCTCGGATTTCGACGAAACTAGTTTCATCGGATTCGTAATGTTATATTATTGTATGGTTTCAAATTTCGTGTCAATCGGATTTACGGTTTGTCTGGGGCAAGCTAAAACGCGTAGAAATCGGTTTAAGTGAATTTTAAATTTAAATAGTCGATTCGAAAACCTACCCGTCAAATACTTTTGAATTGGCACCCGATATATATTACATTGCATTCGGAATGGGGGTAAAACATTATAAATGCCAGGCGGTACGCTTCGTTTGGAGTTTGGAAATTTTTCGGATGAATAGTGCGCGTAAATTTTCTATAAAAGGACCTCACTTTTTCCTTTTTCTACAAACCCTAGGGTTTCATTCTCTAGCTGCCACTTTCAATTTCTATGGCCAGAAATGCATGAAACTTCTCCTCTTAATATCTCGAAATCATCAACAATTATCGAAAACTCCCAACTATAAACTTGTAGAGCTAGATGAGTTCTTCACATCCGTACGGTCATGATCATCATCAGAGCTTTGTGGTGGCCTAGATCTGGCCGTGAAGTTGCACGTTCAAGCTCAAAAATCGAGGAATTGGTGCGACCGAGCTTGTCCATATTAAGGCCGAAGGTGGAGCTCGCGTAGGCCTTTGACGTGGTATGCTCCGATCATCTTCTAAAGGGGCGTGGTGATGGTTATAATTCGATGAAGAAGGGAGTGCTATGGGTTTGAAAGCACGGAAGTAACCTGGAGCGTTTACGCATGAGAAGGAAGGTTAAGGAATATAATTACGTTTATTAATTAGCTAATGACGTTATTAACTATATTTATAAATCGTAAAACTTTAAAATTGCATAACTTTTTCATACGAGGTCCGTTTCGCACAAAACGAATTGCGTTGGGTTCGTATGGACGAGCACTACATTATGGAGCTGGATTGGGATTCATTTGAGCTAGCGAAAATTTTGGTTGAAATTAAACGTTCGTTTAATTTTAATCGGAATAAATCGCTAACGCGACGACTACAAGCAATGTGAGTACAACTCACTCTTTCTGGCTCACCGATATTTTATATAAGTAAGAATAATTTATTATATGATGACTGATGATTGTTTGGATGATATATGATATATTGAGTGGTATTTGGATATATACCTGCCTATTGGAGTAGATGAGACCCTATACGTTCCCGTGTACGAGCGGATGACCCTTTGTACGCGCGTCTGCCTTGTAGCGGACATTGTACACATATTCTAATATGTATATTTATTGCAGGCGACAGGTTGGAGGGATCCAACTGGATTCCTCAACAGTATTGATTTATTTACAAATATTTGCGATATACTCTATTATCATATTGATATATGATGTTTGGATGCCGTGGTTGATGTATTTGGCGTTGTTGCAGCATTGGGCCTATTTTTGGAAAATTAAAAATGTTATAGTAATGATTTCAAATTTAAAAGGATTTTTAAGTGATTTTGAAAATAAACGTTTTATTGATTTTTAAATCGTTAAGGAATTGATTTATTTTAAATAAATAAAAGTTATAATTTTTATGTTATAAAAATGATGATAATTGGGAAATATAATTGAAAGGTGAATTTTTGAAATATGGAGTTAATGATTTTGTGAAATAGTATAAATTGAGATTTTTGATTTATTATAAATTGTTTTATATATAAGATTTATAAAATTGAATTTTTATAAATCAGAATGAAGGAATTATAAAGGAGTTTTATAAGTGTTGAATTGGAGTTATAAATGGATTTTTTAAGTGAATAAGATTTATAATTTGTGAAGTTATTAAACGAGTGAATTTTGTAAATAAATGAATTATAAGTAATTAACTTATAATTTTGGTTTTTGGGTATAAAATTGAGTTATAAATGGAATTTGTTAATAAAGGGATTTTATATGTAGTAGTTATTATAAAAGAAAAATGGAATTTATAAACATTGTTTCATAAGTCCGAAATCAAATAAATTTGATGAGTAAGTATAGAAATTATTAAAGGAGATATATCCACGATTTTGGACAGTGGATAATCCTTTAATTAAATATGTAGAAGTGTTGAATTTGGTTAGAGATTTATATCCACGATTTTGGACAGTGGATAATTCTGAATTAAATGTGTAGAAGCTTTAATTTGGTAAACGAATTATATTCACGATTTTGGACAGTGAATAATATATCAAATAAATGTTTTGGGAAGTGATCTTTTAAATGGAGTTGAACGATTAAAAGATGTTTTAAAATGTGTCAAGGATCGAAACTATAGATTTCAACATTCATTGTTGAAATAGACGTTTTCGAGAAATAAGGAAATGATGGACTATAACGCTGTTGTTATAGTAAATGATTTTCGAAAGGAAATGTTTTTGTATAGTATTGGGATTTATATACCTATCTTATTTTCGAATCCATAAGCTAGTGATTTTGGGTTGTCGTAACGTTTTTTTACACAACATTCGTTTTGACCCAAATAAAAGATGTTTAAAAGTGTTTTCCTTATAGAATGAAATATATACTTAATCCCGATTTAAGTATATGCAATATTTTCTAAGTATTGAAAATAAATTAAATTGTGAATTACTTATTATTAAATAAGTATTTGGAAATGTTTTCCAATATATAAGTGAAATGGTTTTGAGAATTAGATCTTTCTAAAGATAATTTGAAGTGAATATTTGGCAAGTGACTTAATTAATAAAAGATTAATTGAAGGGCCTAGTGATTGTATATAGTGCTGAATATTTGTTTGTTTACTTTGATAGTTAAATAACCGACTATGAAATTGCCCTAAATTTTTAGTTCCTCGACTTGACTTGGGAACTATCTAGTCGTACACTTAGTACGTAGCCTTCTGTGTAGGCTTGATTATCGTTTGTGTTGAGGATGTTCATTTGTGTAGTGCGGGGTATTACTCCAACCTATCAAGCTTCTTCTTGGCCTGAAGGAAAGCAAGTTGAAAGTTGGAAACGTGATAAGTCTATGAGACTTAGTTGTTGTGTGAGGTTGAGAAACGCTTTTGCGTTGTTGGTGCGAAGAGACCGGGATCAGATTTATCTGAAAACCACTTCGAACCAACGTATATGCGATGATTGTGTAGGTTGCTTGCGATGATATTGATATTCCAGATTTTCATAGCGGGGGACTGCTTGTTGATCGTTTGGGGTTAAAATCCCAATATACATCCAGTAGGGGTGGTCTCTTCATTATGAAATATCCAATGCAAGGACTATTCGCTACTAATCCTAGGGATTTTCCGACAGGATGTGGTAGGAAAGTACCTTCAGTTTGTCCTGTTCCTGGACAACTTGTATGGATGTTTGCCTGACATTGCATTCCTAAAGATTACATACATTGGTTTTTACAAACGTACATCAGTGGTGGCGGAGAAGGCAACTTCTCTTAGCTTAACACCCTCCTTGAGACATACGAGCTTAAGGGTTGTATTTTTGTGGAAGGCAATTAGTAGTCAACGCAAATGGCCATGTGGCATTCTAAGTGATGTGATTGTGCTTTGTGAAAGGTAATCGTTACCTCTAGCCTCATCAACCGAAAATGACCAAAACAAGGTTAGATGCAGCAGGGCTAAGTGGGTCGCTCCCATCAGGATATGATCATCCTCTTCTAGATATATCTTTGCACGCTATGATGTCGTGTATCTGATTATTGTGGTTTGTATGCTAGAGGACCCTCGGAAAGGTCGATAACGACCGGAGAATGACATATTCGGTACCATCTAGTAAGAGGAGGGCCGGTCTTGTGTTGGTAGAGGGAAGATGTTCTGTGCCTCGGGACATCCATTTAGAGGTGAACCCCTTCGGAAGGTAGTCCCTTCACCTGGTCATTTGTATGGAAATCCAAACTCCACTACGTACCCGCCATTTTGATTGTATTACCCAATTGGGCTATATGCTGGAATTTAATCAATGTAACAATTTTGGCTATGATTAATATTATTTGTTATAGTAGACACTACTATAATATAACATGAGATTTGATATGATATGTTTTAGTTATCGTAAGGTAAAAACATGTCCTTTTTTATGTGTGGACTTGTCTTACGAGATACTTTTGTTCTGAAAACTAAGGAAAAGTTTGGTAATTTTATAAATTCAGTTGAGTGTGTTTCTCACGCTGGTTTACCAGACCGATTCGGGCATTCTTCCCTTTCAATGCTCGGGTCAGACCGAGTATATCTACAGGTTATGCTTTGGGGCTTTTGAAGCTTCAGCAGGAGAGCTGGAGATCTTCATTTTCGTACATCCGTATTTGATTGATTATCCGCTTTGTTTTATTTGTTGTTATTTATTATCGGCAATTGTGAGGACGGATTATTATAACTGTTCAAGATGATAACTCTGATTGATGTATGTATATACAGTTTCTGTTTTGTAAAGATCATTGATATGATATTATATATTTTTCGCTGCGATGTGAGATTCTATATTGTTCTGTTTGGTTCAATCTTCTCTCTTTCTTCTCTTCTCTTCTTCTCTCTTCTTTTCTTTCTCTTGACTTTCCGTCAGTTTGTGCTTTTTGGGTCGGACATGTGTGGATTATTGTCGCTTCAAAGGGTACGGATTTTCAGGTCGTCATAGTTGGTATCAGAGCTTAGATTTTGTATATTCCTAAGCTTTGATGTGTACTCAGTATAGATAGGGACAATAGCACCCTAGATTGAGTTTGAGTGTATTATATATATGAGCGCTTTATTTTTTAGTGAATATAAAATGTTTTATATTGTGTTTGCTTATCCGTTGAGTTGTTTGTGAATTCTGGTCGTGATGTGGGACGCCATGTTATCGATAGGGATTTCCAAACACTTAAACGAGGCAAGTCGACATAGTATCATTTTAAATTGGGTAAATGAAATAATTTTACCTAGATTATATTTTATATATAAAGGAATAATTTTTCAGAGTTTTTAAAGTGTATATAAATTAATTGTTTTGTTGTTTAAAAATGTAAATATATATAGCTTAATGAAAGATGTTTGAATAATCTAAATATAGACAACATTGTAAAAGAATAAATTGTATAAGAAAATGAATTATAAGTATGGAATTATAATTAATATGATTTACAACTGTGAAATAATCTTATATATAAGAAGTGAAACCATATGAATATATTTATAAAAATGAGTTATAAATAAAAAATGGATTTAGACTAATTATTTGTGAAATTTGAATTCCATTTATTTTGAAAATTGTTTTTCAAAAGTAAAGAGGTTATATTATTATAAATAGAAAATAAGTGAAATTATATAAGTATAGATTTATAAATGTGATTTATAAATAAAAGAATTTTTAAAGAATATAAAGCATTGAATTCACTACTATGCTGGGAAATAATAAGGGTGATGACTGCAGCATCATCAGTAACATTTTCGAGTTTCTATGTGATGGATTTGCTACCAAAGTAAATTGAAATTGAAGTTTTGTTTTGATAAAAAAATTTGAATTTAAAATCCAAGTTGAAATTAAATTAAACTTAAGTGGTAAGTGTTTATAATATGAATTTGGAAGTTTAAATAAACCTATGTCGTAATGTGATTGTATAATCATAAATTGAAATTATAAAATGAGTTTTGAAAATGGAAGTATACTTAGGTAAATGTTTATGGAAGTTTAATAAATAAGTTGTATAACTTATAAATGAGAAAAGGTACGTAAAACTAATAGTTAAAATGGTTAAACAATTTTGTTAAGTAAAAAAAATTTGAATTTGAATGGTGATATGATTTTGACTTAAGTTAAATAAAATGACTTTAGAGATAAAATGAAATATAGCTTGAGTAATGTTGAATGAAGTTGATTTTGGTATCAAAGTAAAGTAAATTAATAAAGTGAATTAATAAAGTAAAGTGATGAATATGAACTTGAGTTATATTATGAAATTCAACTTTCATTGTAAAAGTGAATTAAGAAATTCAACATGAAATGTATAACGAATTAGCATTAAAAATGTTTTTGTTAAGAAGTTGTCAATTAATAATAATATTGAAAGTGTTGTATAAAATAATGTGTGACTATAGAGAATACTAGAATTCAATCTAAATTTAATGTTAAACCAATTGGAATTAAATGTATTAAATCAAATTGAATGAAAGCAAAGTAAATAAATTTGGTAATGTTGGCTATGCATTGTTTGTTAGATGATTGCTAATTGACTGTATAGAAAATTCATACGAAATTGAATAAATGAAAATGAAAGCTATAAATCATTGAATCCAAATTGGAAGTGGAAGTAAATATAATTGAATTCTATTTGATTTGAATTGGAAGCGAAATAAACTTGAATGTAAATTAGTGGATGTAAATCAATTAAAAATGAGTGAATGAATGTTAGTAAAATCTAATGTTAATAAATCAAATGTGGATAGAATTGAAAACCAATTCATTGGATATTAATGAGAAGTGAAAGTGTATTGATTTGGTTATGGATGTTAGTTGAAATGATAGTTGGTTGATGGTTGGATTTGTTGTTTTTGGTTGCATTTGCAATATTGGCATATATAGTTGTTGGTATATGTTGTATAATGATATTACCTGCATATATACATGTTCTCATTTGTTTGTTGAGTGTTTAATAGGTGCGGATTGCGCTTGCTTCGCATTTGGAGCTCGCTTTCGCGCTATATTAGTCGTATATGCTCGCTAATAATATATAAGGTACATATCTCGGATTACATATCGTACTTTTACACTGTTTTCCCTAAGGGATGCCTCATTACTTGATGAGATGTATATTTGTGATATATATACCATTTTTTTCCGGATCGAACCTCGCAAAGGAGACTATGGCGAATTTTTTTGAAAATTTAAGGCATTAGAAAATTTTTGGAAAAATTGAAAAAATTTGTGAAAACTAAATTTTTGATTTGAAGTTAAAAGTTAAACGATATTAGTACTTTTGAAAAGATAACTATGAATGTATTTGAAAACTTGGAAAAGTTTTTGTAAGAAGTTTAACTAACGGATTTTAAGAAAAGTTAAAGGGTTTAAACTTTTGGTAAATCTAAATTGAATGAGTTATTTTGAAAAGTAAATGGATTTAGTGATTTTTTCTTACTTGGTCATTTCGAGGACGAAATTCTTTAAGTAGGGGAGAATGTAACGACCTGGAATTTCAGTCATTTGAAATTCGTATATTTAATTGATTTTAAATATGCACAAGTAAATTTTATAAGATGAATAGATTTTATTTCGAATATAAGGATTTAATTGGATAATTAAATTGTTAATTTAATATTTGAAATTGCATAAATAATTAGAATTTGCATTTAAAATGAATAGAAATGATTTGTAAAGTGATATTAAATCATATTTGAATTGGAATGATGTTAGAGAACTTTTAAAATTGAATTAAAAGTCAAATTGTAAAAATTGAATATTTTAATATTTAAATTGATGTGTAAAAATAGCCATTTTTCAAACAGTCTCGGATTTTGACGAAACCAGTTTCATCAGATTCGTAATGTTATATTATTGTATGGTTTCAAATTTCATGTCAATCGGATTTACGGTTTGTCCGGGGCAAGCTAAAACTCATAGAAATCGGTTTAAGTGAATTTTAAATTTAAATAGTCGATTCGAAAACCTATCTTTCAAATACTTTTGAATTGGATCCCGATATATATTCCATTGCGTTCAAAATGGAGGTAAAACATTATAAATGCCAGGCGGCACGCTTCGTTTGGAGTTCGGAAAATTTTCGGATGAATAGTGCGCGTAAATTTTCTATAAATGGACCTCACTTTTTCCTTTTTCCACAAACCCTAGTGTTTCATTCTCTAGCTGCCACTTTCAATTTCTATGGCTAGAAACACACGAAACTTCTCCTCTTAATATTTCGAAATCCATCAACAATTATCGAAAACTCCCAACTATAAACTTGTAGAGCTAGATGAGATCTTCACATCCGTACAGTCGTGATCGTCATCGGAGCTTTGTGGTTGCATAGATCTGGCCGTGACGTTGCGCGTTCAAGCTCAAAAATCAAGGAATTGGTGCGACCGAGCTCGTCCATATTAAGGCCAAAGGTGGAGCTCGCGTAGGCCTTCGACGTAGTATGCTCCGATCATCTTCTAAAGGGGCGTGGTGATGGTTATAATTCGATGAAGAAGGGAGTGCTATGGGTTTGAAAGCACGGAAGTAACCTGGAGCATTTACGTAGGAGAAGGAAGGTTAAGGAATATAATTTCGTTTATTAATTATCTAATGACGTTATTAACTATATTTATAAATCGTAAAACTTTAAAATTGCATAACTTTTTCATACGAGGTCCGTTTCGCACAAAACGAATTGCGTTGGGTTCGTATTGACGAGCACTACATTATGGAGCTGGATTGGGATTCATTTGAGCTAGCGAAAATTTTGTTGAAATTAAACGTTCGTTTAATTTTAATCGGAATAAATCGCTAACGCGACGACTACAAGCAATGTGAGTACAACTCACTCTTTCTGGCTCACTGATATTTTATATAAGTAAGAATAATTTATTATATGACGATTGATGATTGTTTGGATGATATATGATATATTGAGTGGTATTTGGATATATACCTGCCTATTGGAGTAGATGAGACCCTATACGTTCCCGTGTATGAGCGGATGACCCTTTGTACGCGCGTCTGCCTTGTAGCGGACATTGTACACATATTCTAATATGTATATTTATTGCAGGCGACAGGTTGGAGGGATCCAACTGGATTCCTCAACGGTATTGATTTATTTACAGATATTTGCGATATATTCTGTTATCATATTGATATATGATGTTTGGATGCCGTGGTTGATGTATTTGGCGTTGTTGCAGCATTGGGCCTATTTTTGGAAAATTAAAAATGTTATAGTAATGATTTCAAATTTAAAAGGATTTTTAAGTGATTTTGAAAATAAACGTTTTATTGATTTTTAAATCGTTAAGGAATTAATTTACTTTAAATAAATAAAAGTTATAGTTTTTATGATATAAAAATGATGATAATTGAGAAATATAATTGAAAGGTGAATTTTTGAAATATGGAGTTAATGATTTTGTGAAATAGTATAAATTGAGATTTTTGATTTATTATAAATGGTTTTATATATAAGATTTATAAAATTGAATTTTTATAAATCAGAATGAAGGAATTATAAAGGAGTTTTATAAGTGTTGAATTGGAGTTATAAATGGATTTTTTAAGTGAATAAGATTTATAATTTGTGAAGTTATTAAACGAGTGAATTTTGCAAAAAATGAATTATAAGTAATTAACTTATAATTTGGGTTTTTGGGTATAAAATTAAGTTATAAATGGAATTTGTTAATAAAGGGATTTTATATATAGTAGTTATTATAAAATGAAAATGGAATTGATAAACATTGTTTCATAAATCCGAAATCAAATAAATTTGATGAGTAAGTATAGAAATTATTAAAGGAGATATATCCACGATTTTAGATAGTGGATAATCCTTTAATTAAGTATGTAGAAGTGCTGAATTTGGTTAGAGATTTATATCCACGATTTTGGACAGTGGATAATTCTGAATTAAATGTGTAGAAGCTTTAATTTGGTAAACGAATTATATTAACGATTTTGGACAGTGAATAATTTAGCAAATAAATGTTTTGGGAAGTGATCTTTTAAATGGAGTTGAATGATTAAAAGATGTTTTAAAATGTGTCAAGGATCGAAACCATAGATTTCAACATTCATTGTTGAAATAGATGTTTTCGAGAAATAAGGAAATGATGGACTATAACACTATTGTTATAGTAAATGATTTTCGAAAGGAAATGTTTTTGTATAGTATTGGGATTTATACACCTATCTTATTTTCGAATCCCTATGCTAGTGATTCTGGATTATCGTAACGATGTTTTACACAACATTCGTTTTGACCCAAATAAAAGATGTTTAAAAGTGTTTTCATTATAGAATGAAATATATACTTAATCCTGATTTAAGTATATGCAATATTTTCTAAGTATTGAAATAAATTAAATTGTGAATTACTTATTATTAAATAGGTATTTGGAAATATTTTCCAATATAGAAGTGAAATGGTTTTGAGAATTAAATCTTTTTAAAGATAATTTGAAGTGAATATTTGGCAAGTGACTTAATTAATAAAAGATTAATTGAAGGGCCTAGTGATTGTATATAGTGCTGAATATTTTGTTTGTTTGCTTTGATAGTTAAATAACCGACTATCAAATTGCCCAAAAATTTTAGTTCCTCGACTTGATGTGGGAAATATTTAGTCGTACACTTAGTACGTAGCCTTCTGTGTAGGCTTGATTATCGTTTGTGTTGAGGATGTTGATTTGTGTAGTGCGGAGTATTACTCCAATCTATCAAGCTTACTTCTTGGCCCGAAGGATAGCAAGTTGAAAGTTGGAAACGTGATAAGTCTATGAGACTTAGTTGCTGTGTGAGGTTGAGAAACGCTTTTGCGTTGTTGGTGCGAAGAGACAGGGATCATATTTATCTGAAAACCACTTTGGACCAACGTATATGCGAAGATTGTGCAGGTTACTTGCGATGATATTGATATTCCGGATTTTCATAGTGGGGGACTGCTTGTTGATTGTTTGGGGGTTAAAATCCTAATATACGTCCAGTAGAAGTGGTCTCTTCATTATGAAATATCCCATGCGAGGACTATTCTCTACTAATCCTAGGGATTTCCCGACAGGATGTGGTAGGAAAGTACCTTCGGTTGTTCCTGTTCCTGGACAACTTGTATGGATGTTTGTCCGACATTGCATTCCTAAAGATTACGTACATTGGTTTTAACAAACGTACATCAGTGGTGGCGGAGAAGGCAACTTCTCTTAGCTTAACACCCTCCTTGAGACATACGAGTTTAAGGGTTGTATTTTTGTGGAAGGCAGTTAGTAGTCAACGGAAATGGCCGTGTTGCATTCTAAGTAATGTGATTGTGCTTTGTGAAAGGTAATCGTTACCTCTAGCCTCATCAACCGAAAATGACCAAAACAGGGTTAGATGCAGCAGGGCTACGTGGGTCGCTCCCATCAGGATATGATCATCCTCTTCTAGATATATCTTTGCACGCTATGACGTCATGTATCTGATTATTGTGGTTTGTATGCTAGAGGGCCCTCGGAAAGGTCGATAACGACCGGAGGATGACATATTCGGTACCATCTAGTAAGAGGTGGGTCGGTCTTGTGTTGGTAGAGGGCAGATGTTCTATGCCTTGGGACATCCATCTAGAGTTGTACCCCTTCGGAAGGTAGTCCCTTCACCTGGTCATTTGTATGGAAATCGAAACTCCACTACGTACCAGCCATTTTGATTGTATTACCCAATTGGGCTATATGCTGGAATTTAATCAATGTAACAATTTGGGCTATGATTATTATTATTTATATATAGTGGACACTACTATAATATAACATGAGATTTGATATGATATGTTTTAGTTATCGTAAGGTAAAAACATGTCCGTGTTTATGTGTGGACTTGTCTTACGAGATACTTTTGTTTTGAAAACTAAGAAAAAGTTTGGTAATTTAATAAATTTAGTCGAATGTGTTTCTCACGCTGGTTTACCAGACTAATCCGAGCATTCTTCCCTTTCAATGCTCGGGCCAGACCGAGTATATGTATAGGTAATGCTTTGGTTCTTTTAGAGCTTCAGCAGGAGAGCTGGAGATCTTCATTTTCGTACATCCGTATTTGATTGATTATCCACTTTGCTTTGTTTGTTGTTATTTATTATCGGCAATTGTGAGGATAGGTTATTATGACCGTTCAAGCCGATAACTCTGATTGATGTATGTATATACAGTTTCTGTTTTGTAAAGATCATTGATATGATATTATATATTTTCCGCTGCGATGTGAGATTCTGTATTGTTCTGTTTGGTTCTATCTTCTCTCTTTCTTCTCTTCTCTTCTTCTCTCTTTTTTTCTTTCTCTTGACTTTCCATCAGTTTGTGCTTTTTGGGTCGGACATGTGTGGATTATTGTCGATTCAAAGGGTACAGATTTTCGGGTCGTCACAATCTCTCCACCGCTATAAATAGAATCAGGAATTCAAGAGAAGAACTCACCTTACTTACATACGCTCTTAACTCTTATACTCTGATTTATACCTGATCTCTAAGCAATCAAAATACCTGTAATTAACTCTTCCATATATATATTGGAAGCAATTGTACTTAATAGTCAACATCCGTGTTATTGAACACATTCTTGACAAAGAAACTCTGTTGTTGTAAACCTGTTCCTCCGGGTCAAGAGAGGGTTAGTTGAAAGGAAATTCCGAAGAGGAGCTTCGGGACTGGACGTAGAACGGAAGGTCCGAACCAGTATAAAATCCTGGTGTGATTATTTTAATTTACTTAGCTACTATCATCTATCAAGTTATATTATATAGTTAGTTGTTTATACTTGCATATAAATCCTATACGGTCCACTCATATAGACTTTCATTTAAGACTAAATGTAAGGCTTGGACTTGTTTCTATCTTATTGGTTAAAAATGTCATCAAGTCAATGCTTAGAGGTAACACTTCCTCAACTTGCCCTCTTCATTTTCAACTAAGGGATTGCACTTATTCAGATTCAATGAGTAGTAGTAAGAATATGAAATTTGATTTCCATATATGATCTTTTTTAATAACCCCGGATAGTTGATTTATTAACTATCAGACTCAGTTTACTTCATGTGTATCGTCACCTTAAAAATGATTTGTTGCTCTTTTGAGCTTTGTTATCCTTTGTCGGAATTAACTAAACTCAAAGAGCAAGTGGAATATGTGGGGTTTCTCCTACTAGGGTTTTTTTTACATCCACTCTAGATTGGATTCAGTTTTGCATATTGAGATGTGAAATGCTCTGGTTCTCGGCAAGGTTTGCGGGGTTCGGCTTGGACGTGTCCAAGAGGTGTCACATAGTACATGACCCTCTCAAGTATATTTCTACTGGTATACTTTTGGTAATGGGGCACACCTTCCTAGTCATTTATCAGAAAAATTCCATATTCTTTACTTTGATTCCAAGTTTCTAAATTAACTTCTTTCTTAATGACATCGTGAAGTGTAGAGGTCACATTGCGATGTTTAATTATTTGCATCCATAGTTGAGATTGGATATTGTTATTGTGACTGGAAATCCATTCTGTAGTTGGTGGCATGGTCCCACATACATTATAAGAAAATTCCTTTCCTTATTGTTAATTAAAATCATTGAATTGTTTTCTTAATTGCACCGAGAAGTGAATAAGGTTCTTCTCGATGTTTAATTATTTGTGTTCATTCTTTAAGTTTTGATTTTTATCCTGTCTATGCTCAATTATTCTTGTTTGGATTGTAGTTCTGCTTTGTTTCCCATTTCTTCATCTATGAACGTTGATCTTGTGAGGTAAAAACTCATTCCGCGTTGACAGCGTGGTCTCATAGAATTATTATATGTTCATCCCATTACTTGAGTTTTATCATGTTGGTATTTCTAGACTGATCCGTGTGTTATTTTATTTTAACGATCGGGTCAGACTGAGCATATTTTTCGAATCAGCTTTAGATGCTTTGGAGTTTAGAAGACAAGATGGAAGCCTAAGAGGTGTCTATGTATTTCCTTATTTTTCTGCTACATTGATTGTCAAATCTATCAGCATTCGTAAGGACAGGCTGATAATAGAATTGTGTACGCTAATAATTATTTATAATAAAGTTCTTTCTTTTCTAAAGACTTGATTTATATATTATATGTTACTCGTTAAGTTTTTGTGAGATTTTGTTCTATCTTGTTCTTTCTTCACCCCAAACGTCCTATCTTTCGAACACTTAAAATTTGGCACATGTATACTAAGGATGTATTAAGTGTTGTCTTTAGGTGTAAGAAAGGCAGACTGTTACAAGTGGTATCAGAGCTTAGGTTGAGCGAACAACTAGGCTTTGGTGGGTTTAACTCATTTGAGATAAGGTAAGCACGGCCCTAGAACGAGTTTGAGCATATATATATATATATATACATACAAATATATATATATATATATAAGAGCGCGTAATTGTTATTTTATAAAAATGTTTTATATTATATTGATTGATCCATTCAGTGGTTTATGGATTCAGAAGGAATCTCTAGAACACTTAAAACGGTAAACCAAGATAGTATACTTTTAAAATTAGGTAAATGAAATAATTTTACCTAGATTATATTTTATATGTAAATGAAGATTTTTAGAAAATTATTATAGTTATATAGGATATGTTTTTCACTAGAGAACGATAATGTTTGATCGTTATCATTTATTATTGATTAGTCAGGCTTAGATAGTTTATTGGAAATTATTGTCTTAGTTAAATTAAATACGAACACCTTGCGAATTCAGTTTCACAATTTGATATAAGGCATTTGGCGACAATATTGAGATAAAAAATTAAATTTAAATTTGATTGTAACAAGGGTTGTTTATTATAATCTAAATTAAGAATACACATTGTGAAATATTTTATTTTAAAAAATGTGAATTATTATTTTAAATGATTTTTGGAGAAATTAGTAAACAGTATTGCTAGGAAGTTTTTACAAGCATAAATTTATTTGAAAGAATATTTTGGTAAGAAGTATTTTTTATGTATTCTACAAAGAGAATTTTAAATAGAAGAAGAATTTTATGTTAGCTAGTTCGATTGACTCGAAAATAACTTAAAACTGGGGAAGGGATGTGTTCGAATGATAAGCACTTTTCTTGAGTGTTGCCATTCTTAGTAAGGGAATGTGTAATCCGGCTTAGTAGTACCCAGTTCCTTAGTATCATTTAGGAGTTACTCAGGCAATATGTACATATTTTTTGGGAATAGAGTTCCGTTTCAAAAAGATTTTGAAATAAAACTCGGGTATTTGAATCTTAAGTGAATCTTGAATGGTTCATTAAAATATAGAGTTCCATTTCTAGGATGGTAAGTACTTCTCTTGTAATCTCGAGGATCATTACCGATCCATTAAAACATCATTTGTAAAAAGCAACCAAATCAGCAACAAAGCTAAGTGGATGTAGGTAACGATTATCCAAACCACTACAAAACGTTGGTGCCCTGTTATTTCTTATTTTGGTTTGCTTTCTTCACTTTTTCCAACTATAATCATTTGGGTGTTTGTGCAACATTTTGGTGCAAACAATGTATATACAATTTACAAAATTCATATTTAAAATTTTAAAAATTAGTTAAAAGCGTATTTAATTCCATTTTTTTTAAATGGTCTAAATGAATAAATGTAATTTATATTATATAGTTTTTAAAATTTTAACTAACTCAATTATTTATATATGTATGCAAAACTGGATAACAATTATATGTATAAATTTGTTACAGTAAACAACATATAAGCAACATAAATGAAATGAACAATATATATAAATACAAAATAATTGTGAGAAAAAATCATTACTAAAATTATAATCTGTGAAGTATACCTTGAATTTTGAAAGAATGCTCTTTTAGATCTGATCTAAATTCCTCCAAAAAGTGCAACTAACTAAAAGAGAATACCACTCCTTGAAATAAATTTAATTTCACTCGTATTTGATTTGGAATAAAGTGATAACCCCCTTCTTTCTTGCAGCCAAGATAGAGTGGAGTGCAGGGAAAAAGTAAACTGAAAATGAGCGAGGAGGTGAGGTTTAATCGGCATAAGATTTGAGTAAAAAGTGGACATCCAGATCTCCTCATGTACAAATCAGATTTTTTCATTCAAAACTAGCCTTCACCTTACATTATGGTAGGCTATAGCATAGGTCATGTGGGATTACAAAATTTTTCGAACCCAATTAGTATTTATTTAATTCAAATACAATTTAACTATTTGTCGATATCGGATACTGATACGTACATAAATAACTTATATATACACACTTCAGTAAATAAAATTTGAATAAATAAATAAATAAAATTTAATAATTAATTGTTAATCCCTTTTTTGAATGGCGACCCAACTGCTTAAGAAAAGTTGGCGACTTAACGACCTAACATAACAACGGGTTAACTACCCCAAAACCGCAAACGACTTAACTGTTCACAGCTCCAAGCGACTTTCGACCTATAGCATCTGGCGAGCTAACATTGCAATGAGTTAACGACTCAACCTCCCAGCGGCTTTCAACGAGTTAAGCGACCTAAACAGATCAACGGCATAGCGACTCAAACACGACAGTGGGTTGAATACTACAGCAACTCAATGAGGTAGCGATCTAGCGACCTAGCGGGTTATGAGCCCACAGCTGCACCTAAATAAGCCGCGTCTCCTTATGCCGTTTGTATATAGGTCGCTCCAACCTATATTAGGTTTCCGCTTCTCCCAAGTCTATCATAAGTCGCTCCGCCTGATGCCCCAGCGTATAGATCGCCTTCCATTCTCCATAGGTCGCTGCGACCTACCAGCCAACGTAAATGGCCAAATACACCCACTATAAGCTGTAACCCATACCCATTAGGTCGCCCGCGACCTAACTCAAATCCCAAGCCGCCCACTGCCTACACCACATGACCTAACTCCGAAACTCCCCTATAAATACACCGCCTACTCCACATTGGAGGGGGGAAATGATTTCTCGAACGCCAAGACTTTGCTGTTTTCACGACTTCTACAACACTTCAAATGCCAAAGACACTTCAAAGAACCTTGGGAAAAGATCAAGTTCATTCAACATGAATTCAGAGAGCTTTTCTGCATCAAAGTTCTAACTACTTGCCTTAATTGTGTTGTAATTGAAGAATTATTGTAAAATTTATAATCAAATCAATAATAGAAGAGATTAAGTGGACGTACGCTTGACTTTGAGCTGAACCACTATAAAAATTGTTGTCTCTTTACTATTTTCTGCTATTTTTTGCTATTTTCTACTTGCTTTTAATTCCCGTACCAACGGGTGGTGCTTTCGCTATATCACAACTCACACTGGGGTGTTAGCGTACATTTTTAGCGTTAACATTAATATTTATAAATATTAATTATAACTAAATTAAATCATGTGGTATTTTTGAGTATTCAACATTGCGATTGTGCGACTCAAAAGTGTAAATTCTATCGGTGACTGGTATTGAACAATTCGAATATTTACATTCACAAGTCTCTAAGACAGAGCGGTTGATTTTATCGTTAACATATTTTCTGGTAAAAATGCAATTTCACTGTCTAAGTGGTATCGAGCAGTAATCATTATTTTCACCAATTCTCTTCATCAAAACAATAACGCTTTAGGATATATGGAATTTGGTTTTGGTCAAAATTCCAATATCATCCACGTTCAACTTGTTTAGTCCAAATACAGAGCCCTTGGTTCAATAATAAAAGTTATTATTAATTGAACTATTTGCAAAATGACTTTGACTTTGAGTTGACTGTAGTTGACCGTGATACCAACCTTATATAATTGAGGAGACAAATTCTCTATCGGAGAGTGTTTCACCTTCAATGCTTGAACTCAGACCCAACTATAGTCGTTCAATGGACGTCGTGCCATGATCAACCTATAATCAATGTGGAGTATCCATATTGAAGTTCAACGGTATTCTTAGGTCAAGAGAACTATGTAATATTGTCACTTCAAAATTCTCTACTTGAACTTGATTATATTAACCAACAAAAAACTATAGAGTGAGTAATTCCATAGTTATCTAATAACTATAAGCATGTAACCCTTGGTGCCCTAGCAGCTATGAGTAATATATTGCCAAACATTTATAGAATGTTGTTCTCCTATCTCAAAGGATGTATAGGTAACCTGTCTTCAAACAACTTGACTAGGAATATTTAAAACAATATGTTATTTTAAACATGATAAATTTCTCATGATTACAATACATTATAACTACTATCATATAATATAATATCCTAAGGATATATTGGGTGTACTTAAATTAAATAAATAATTAACATAGTAATATGACAAGTACTGTAATGGCGCATAAATTAATGAATAATTAATTAAGGAAATTAATTATAAGAATAAAGGTTAATTGATTACATAAGAAAATGAACAGATTAAATAAGATAATTATATGGGGACATATATTTACTTTGTGAAAACAGGATTGAATGAAAAATGATGGAATCTAAATAAATGAGATGTAACTAAACTTATTCGTGCATAATGGAAATCAACTAGTTGCTAATTATTGGCGATTAAATATAATCAAATTTGGCTTATATGAAGAAGATTTAATATTTGTACAAATGAGATTTTATATTAAAGGTAATTAATTGCAGTTGAATGTATAAAGAGAAAATATAAACATTTGAGTAAAGAATAATTTTATTGAGGTAAATAAATTAGGAGAGGAAGGATTAAATATATGACTCTTATATTAAGGGTATTTGCATGTAATTAAATCCGATCATATATAATGGGAACTGAATTTAATACGTGATTGAGAAATAATTAAATATGCTACAAACGAGGTAGTTAAATTTGTATTTGAATAGAGAGAATCTTACAAAGGAGAAAATAAATTAATAATAATAGAAATGAAAAAGGAATTGAATTATTTTAATTACAAGGATTACCTGTAGAAGATTAGATTAATTAAGTGTGTGACACTTTTAAAAGTGGATTAAATAGACCAAACTTAATTCGACCAATTAATGTCGACCTAATTAATAAGAATAAACAAATTTTAATTTTGAATGGTTAAGGGTTTAAAATTTGAATTTTAAATGAAGGAAATCTTTTATTTAGGGAAATAAATTAATGAGAACAAATAAAAGGAATCAAGGATCGTTAATTTAAAAACCCATCACTGCCTCCTTTACGATCACATTCTTTTTGTTGTAAATTTAAGAAACAAGGAAAAAAACACCATTACCAACCCAAGGATAGCCATTTCAAAGAAGAGTGGAAAAGAAAATCAAAATCAAAGGCAAAGCTTTCAAAATATTTTAGCATTTTAGATCTATTATGCCTATGAAGTCTAAATTGATTTAGATCCAATTTAAATAAATTTCATATAAAATCTTTATTTTATTTAGTCGATTAATATAAAGAATTGACTTGTTATTATATATGACATATATAATGTACATGCATATCAAATACACATATATGTGTATGCGCACTTGTAACATATACTGTTGTTATTCAGGTTTTTAACACAGTAGAATTCATTGGAAGTTAGAACATCTGCTCAAGTCGAAACAACTCAAGAATCAACTTGAAGGATCAAAAGAAGGAACCAAGAGGGACTCAAGAGAAAAAGAGCAAACTTAGCCTAAGGTTATGGATCACTAGAGATCCATCACCCATGGATCGCTCGATATGACTTTGTTTTTGGTATATCTATTTAGAAATGGAAAATTCAAAATAATGATATATAATAGACTAGTAGGAGCGATAGTGACTTAGTGGTTTTGGAAATGATCCAAGAAATAATAGAAAAGTATCACTCTATAAGCATAAAAAAAGAGTAAGTATTTTGATAAACATAACGAACAGTTTAATTTCGAGTCAAAATGTAGAGGAAGCATGTGTCCATAAGAAAGCACTACTAAAAGGTATGTGATATTTCTAGACAATATGTAAACAATGTACTACTGATTGTTAACGACGTACTTAAGTTTAAATTAGTACTTGATATTGGATTTGTAAATTATATATTTTATATTATATTAAGTATAAAGGATGTTTGGAGTGTTGCAAAATGATATGCAAAGACACATATTAACATGTTTAATAAGGAACATGTAAGATGGATTCCTTATGCTTTAGCATAGGAATTAACATACATGTTGTCTATAATATCATAAATTTCTTAGCTAGCGATCCATAAATATTTCTCAAGGGTCATCCATTCTTCTTGCATCATGAAGCATTATCTTTTTTAGGGACACCTGCTAAGTTTCATGATATTCCAAGCATGTTAGATTGAGTAGTGAGCATTCATCTAATTCTAGCAATAATCCAATGTAACCTGTAAATTAATCATCATCAAAACAAGACAACTATTCACAAAATTGCATGAAGGGTAGACATAAAAGGCATGGATCATGGTATAATTAAAGTAAGCCAAAAATAAGCTAACTGCATGAATCGACCTATGGATCATGGTACAATTGAAGTAAGCCAAAAATAAGCTAACTGCATGAATCGACCAATGGATCAGTAGCGATTGATCATATTAGCTCGCCTCGCTATGAAATTTCCTAGGCGCCTTCGTATCTTCAAATGCAATCATCTTGCAAGGCGGCCGAGCCTAATAGCTCTCCGATCCCTATATATACTCATCCATCTGCAGCATAAAGGGGATCTTTTGAATTTTCTATTGGAACTCTATAGCAATTATTGTTCACTCTTCTCCTTCCACACAATAGTCATCTAGGGGTTTACTATGATTCTCCAGTGAACTCTTGCACTTGTGACCTGATCTAACTTATAAGTTCAATCAAATTCAACTTGTAACAGCAGTCAGTCAATAATAAAAGTTATAAAGTGGACGTAAGCTTCATTAACAGCCGAACCACTATAAAAGTTATAGTGTTAGTTCCTAAGATGATGGTTTTGACGACAACAACCTTAGGACTTGTTATAAAATATAAATACTAATATTCTTGTCTAGATATATATGTATATGCAGGATATATATGCAGGTACTGAGAATGAAGACTGTACGGTATACAGATTCAAGACTGATGAATTCAAGACTGAAGAAACCAAGACTAAAGACTCATGAGTATCAAGAGTTCAAGATATCAATAGTTCAAAATTTCAAGATTTCAAGTGTTTAAAATAAGTAATAGTGTCTAGATTTATGTTAAAACTTGATAATAGCACTAAAATCTTTATTCGGATTTTAGTTGTGGAATGGAACCAACCTTATCGCTTTAATAGTGGGATGGAACCCATGACCTCTTTAGTGGGATGGAACCCATAACCTTCTCTAGTGGAATGGAATCTACGAAATTTTCAAAATGATTTATTTTAACAATTTTTCCAAAAACTATCCTTCTAAAAGTCATCTCTCTCGGTTTAAATATTTTAGCCTTAAACTATTCTTACCATCTTTTATATTTTGAATTCAAATTCATCTCTTTTTTTTGAACTATCTCTTGGTTTTAATATTATTGCTTTAATTTCAAAAATATATTCTATACTTAGTTTTTAATATTACTTTTACCTTATAGATGATATATTTTTAAGATTACTTTTTAATTCTCTTTTATATGTTTAAACTATATTGAAAATGGTTTATAAAGTTTAGAAATTGTTTTGACAAGTTTTATAATAGAAATCATTTTAAAGAAAAACTAATTTTTAAAATATACGTAGGCATGTCGACATACCCATCCTCCCATGTTGAGATGGTGACCGTAGAAATTCAAATTTCAAATTTTCCAAAGAAGTGTTTATTCGTTATAACCAGTCACGAATGGACATGACTGTTATTCTTCTATAAATACCAGTTTTTTTCAACGAATTTTACTTAGTTTTTCTTCATTTCTTCATGCCTTCTTCTCCACTCAAATATTCTCTTATATTTTAACAAAACTCTGCCGAAATCTTAAGTGAATCAAACTCAATCATCTCTAGTTTGATTCTCGGTCACCCTCTCTTAAAGATCTCAGTACTATTCAGAGTTATAGGATCAATTATGATCAAAGATCAAAAGACCTAAGTATATCGAGTTCTCTCTATCAAAGTGTGATCGAAAATGGTATGATCGTGGCCCATAAATCATTTAGGTGTGATTGTAGCCCATGAATCAATTAGGTGATCCTATAGCCTAGTTAAATCAAGAGAGTTTACCTTGGACTCAAAGATAGAGAGGTGTATCTGATGGCCTTGAAATCGAGGTTCTAATATCGACATTGCATTTGTGAAGAAATCTGCACAAGAAATTGTGTGAGACTAAATGTAGGGTGATTCCGAAGCAGTATAAATTCTGGTATGTTCTTTCCTTTTACTGCATTTATTTACTATTTGCATCTGTGTTTGATTCTATGATTATCTCTGTGTTTGTGAAATTGCATTTGTATGTTTTCAATTTGAAAAGATTTCAAAAGTTCCAAAAAATCTATTAAACACTAGTCACCCGCATCTAGTGTTGATCTAGCCTTAAGATCTATAATCTACATTTCCTACATCTGGTATTAGAGTATTAGTTTTCAAAGTTTTCATAATCCGATTTTCTGAAAAGTGTTCAAATGGCTGCAAACACTGGTAATGTCAACACTATGACTAGTTCATTTGTAGAGAGTTAGTTTACTGTCGTACCACCACTTTTTAATGGCAGTAACTATGCATATTAGGCATTTAGGATGAAAATCTATTTATAATCAGTAGGATTAGAAACTTGGAATATCACATAAACTGAGTACATTGAACCCACAACAAATTTTGCACAGTGGATCATTGAGCAAAAAACTGTTGCACAGAACAATTCCAAAGCCATGAATATTCTATTTTGTTTAGTTGATAGGAATGAGTTTAATAGAGTGTCTGCTTGTAAGTCTGCATATGAGATCTTGAAAACTTTACAAGTAATCATGAAGGAACAATCGAAGTTAAACAAACCAAAATATCCATCTTGACCGATCAGTTTCAATTACTCAAGATGGATCCAAACGAGTCCTTTACAGACATGTACAGTCGGTTTCAATACACTGTGCGTTCACTAATTGCATTAGGGAAGAACTTTTTCGAAGAAGATCAAGCTACAAAATTTTTGAATTCACTCATTCCAGAATGGGATCAGAAGACTCTAGTAATTGAAGAGGCTAATAATATCAGTGCACTGAAATAGAAGAATAATTAGGAATTTGATGTCATTTGAAGTACAAATGCAAGGGCGAAGAGAAAGCAAGGCCTCAACAAAGAATTCAATAGCGTTTATTGCAATAACGGATGGTCAGACTTAAACAGCGACGACGATGAAGAAATAGCCTTGATGATAAGGAATTTTAGAAAGTTTCTAAAATACAGAAAGACGAAAAACTAGAAGATAAATGATCACAAGAATTCTGGAAATATAACGAGACTCTCAACAATGTCAGATGCTACAATTGTGAAGAGCTAGGCCACTTAAAAAGAGATTGTCTACATCCAGATAAGCAAAAATTTCCTCCAAGCAATGATTCAACAAAGAAAAGGAAGAGAGCGTATACTACTACACTAGACGATTCAGACTCATCCTCCGTTGATGAAGATCAAGAGACGGAAAAGTCAAATATGTGCTTTACAGCTATTCACCAATCTGATGATCTCAAAAATATGGATCTAAAAATATGTAGGCATTTAAATTATATTGGTTGAAATTGTTTGCTTAAATATTTGAATGTTTGATTGTTTGCATGTTTTGAAATTGCTTGTTGTTTGAATTTAAAATTTTGATTTCAAAATATGATGATTCTCAAAATGATTATGTTTGTTATCCAAATTTTGTTAAAATGTTTTATGCAAATTTGAATCATGGTTTTTATGTTGGTAATGAAGAGGAAGTTTGGATTAGTGTTAAAGGAACATGAATTGTTTTAAATATTGAGATTTTGGGAAATATCCTTAGTTGTAAGTATACGGGAATGAATCTTTTGGATTTTTAAATTGATGAACATGGTCATGAGACATTTCATCACATTTTTAAAGGAGATGATAACTTTGAATCTATAAATCAAAATTTCCGTCTAAAAGCCAGAATTGTAGCCTTCTTTTGCAATATACCTAAACTCCAAGATCAGGAAATTTCAATCACCCGACCTTAAAAGTTTGTAAGGCTCTTTTTGCTATTTTTTGGCATTATGACATTAATTAGGTGCAAGTAATTATGGATGAACTTCGTCCCAAAAATTTTACCTTAAGAGAAAACACTTTGTATCATAGAATTTATCTTACTCGACTTTTAACTATTTTGGAGTTGATTATAAGAGAGAGGATTTTGTTTCTCAAAAAGTGTTTAACCATGCAAATATCTCTCTTATGAAAATCCCACTTGCGGAAAAATATGAAAGGTTTGCTCAAGAAGAAATGGAAGAAGAAGAGGAGGAGGAGGAAGAAGGGGAGGAAATGAAGATGAAGGAGAGGAGGAGGAAGAGACATCACTGGAAAGTATTGAATACCCTATCTGTAACAACCCTGGTTTGGAGATTGACTATCAATATTGAAATATAATGATAGTTATAATTTAATATTGTAAATTAAATTAAAATTTGAGAAATTAAATTGTTTATTTGGAATAAACAATGAATTTTGGAATTTAAAATGAGGAAATGAAATTCCAAGCTTTATTCTATTTTGTTTGGAGTGATGATAAATGGAATATAGGCTTTACATAATGAAAATGATTTCATTTTGGACGAAAAGCAATAATTATATTAATTATTGCAGGAAATTATTGTCAAGGACAAAATTTCACAGCCTTTTAGTCTCAAGGACAGACCTTCAATATTTTATCCTGAAGGACAACTTTATGTAGGTATCAGTTTTTAGTTATTGATAGCAGTTTTTAGGTATCAGTTTGTAGTTATCGGTAGCAGTTTTTAGGTATCAGTTTTTAGCTCGGTATCAGTTTTGTTGTCCTTATGAATAATTTTGGAAAATGTTTGTCCTACTGAATAATTTTTAGAAGAATGTTTGTCCTTGTGGTAAAAATATTGAGGTCGTGTCCTTGAGGCAAAAAATATAGAAATTTTTGTCCTTTAAATTAATTCTCCCTTAATTATTGCCCATTTGCTTCTTTTAATAATTTTTAAAAAAGTATGTAATTTTTAAAGGTGGTTTATTGAAATAAAAGGTGGAAATTGGGATAAACATGAGTTTTGGCTATAAATAATGTTTTGAAATGGTTTGAAATATCTTTCTAGGTGAGAAAATAATTTTTGTGGAATTATAGAAGTTAAAAACAATGTTTTATTCATTTATTTGAGTAAATGGTATATTTTTGTTGAATTAAGGATTCTAATAATAAAAATGTTTTAAAATATATAATAAACTTTTAAATGATAGAAAATGTTTAATTTTATATGTATACAAGTTTTCATATTTTTCTTGTGTGTAAAATAAAGAAATGAATTTTTATTTGTGTATATATGGGATATGCATGCATATTTTGGCTAAGTATTGTTTTTAACCTTAAGCCATCTCATTTTTTATCTGGGTCCAATTCAGCTCATATTCACTTAGCCTGGTGTTATCTTGCCTTTTGGTCAAGGCCGGGATATCAACAAATTGGCTAGAAAGGATGGATATCACGATTGGAGATTGATTGGAAACAAGGTTGTGATCGATATCATCAAAGTTTGACCAAGCTCCAATCAAGGCAGGATCAATTGGGAATGATGATAAGGCTAGGAGAAACCATGTTTCAAATTTCAAGTCAATCGGATTTCGTATGCTCGAGATATGATCGATGCAAATCAAAGGGATTAACTTCACTCATATCCATATCGGTCCAAGTAACCTCACTTCGTATCCATCGTACTCGTATTGATCCAAGTTGGCTCATTTTGTATCCATCATACACCTCTGCTTCATATCCATTCAGAACTGCACTATTCGTATCCATCCATCCTTGGATTAATGCGCATCCATCATCTTCAGCTTATTCGCATCGATCAACCAACTTCACTTCGTATCCATCAAATCCAAACCAGGCCGCTACTTTGGATCGATACGAACAGAGCAATTGCGATCGATACAAAAAGAGCAGTTGCAACCAATACGAACAGAATAAAGCCATTGCAATAGATACGAACAGAGCAGTTACGATTGATATGAACATGACCAAACTGGGTCGATACGAACGAGGCGTATACATAGGAAAGACTAGATCGTTCGACATGAAAAGTGGAGCGATCCAAAAAATTAGCGCCATGTCAACTAACAGGCATGTGCCCAGATTGATGTGAATGGAACGACACGAACGACATCGATTCGAATTCAACGGCCTTTGAAAAGTATAAACTTGCATCGATCATAACTCAAAACTTACAAGTCCAGATGCTATCAAATTTTCACAGGAGCTTACGTACATCCTCAAGATGTTCATGAACGATCTCGACTCGATTGGATGAAATATTGATCGATACGAAGTTTATTCGTATCAACCACAGACCGAGTGCAAAGGACATGAGATCGATCGTGTGGGCCTACCCACGTGAGAGATGAGGTCTTCCAAGATCTGGGCGAGATATTTGTAGCCTACGTTTATAAATAGCAGCCTAGGACCTACAGAAAAGGGACCTTCTGGTTCTTCTATGCTGCTACTCTGTCGAAGTCCATTGTAACTCAATTATTATCAACTATATTCTTATAACCTGCAAGTGATTATCAATAAAATATCAACACTTCAAAGTGGACGTAGGCCGGAGATAACCGAACCATTATAAACCTTGTGTCTCTACTGCATTGCTTTTAAATTATGAGTGTTCTTCACATTTATTTTATCTACATATTTGCTACCTGTGATCTTTGATTGTAAACGGGGTGCTTTCATTGGCAATTGGGTGTTTGTGACCATTTTTGACGCAAACATTTTTGTGCTTTCATTGAGAATTGAATTCAAGGAATCTACAACTTGGATTTTGGATTTGAAGACTTAAAGACTAGGATCTGGAAAGCTATGACAAGGCAATCGACAAGGAGACAGAGGACTGAAAGGAACCAACATGATGGGAGTCAGGAGGCTTCCTCAAGAGCAAATCAGGCCTCATTTTTGATAACCAGAGACGAGATGGAGATGATGATGGGAGTTATGCATGAAGAGCTTCTAAAAAGACAAGAGGAGATGATGCAGAATATGCTTCAACAAGATGGACAAACTAGAATGCAGAGTCAAGGGAATGCAAATGCAAGAGATGCTGGAGATAGGAGTCAGGAGCACGAAGCAACTAGAATTCAGAATAGAGCAGGACCATCTGGAGCAGCACTAGATCTAGGGGGCACTCACTCGGAGCATGTTGATCCAATCCTGGTTAGAGTATCAGGTGGAGCTATGCAGCACGATGTTGATAGGGAATAGATGCTCGTTCAAGGGAGTAGATTCCAGAACTTCCTCATGAACTCGGGGGGGCAGATTGGAAGCAATGAACAAGGACTACACCTTGGCGACAATGACAGATTGACGGATATGGTTAGGCGAGCCATGAGAAGCACATTAGTGAATAGAGGCTTGGAGGATGTGAATAGGAGTCCTTTTGCTCCTGCAATCGGGCAAGCCAGGAACCCACCAGATTTCAGACTACCCACACTGGAGATGTATGACAGGAGTACGGATCGCACTATTCACTTGACGAGATACATGAGGCATATAGAAGTACTAGTGGCATCGGAGGAGGTTATGGCGCGGTGCTTCCCTTTGTATTTAGCGGATATAGCATCTTTGTGGTTCAGACAGTTGGAAATTGGCTCTATTGGCACATGGACGGAGCTGATTTAAAGGTTTATGAGGCATATTCGGGTCCATGTAGTCAGACCCAAGAATGTGATGACCCCTACATCGATGAAACAGTGGAAGGGAGAATCGCTTAGAGATTTATTGCTAGATTCAATACGGAAGTGGTTTTGATGGATTGACCTGATCCGTCGATGGTTTTGATGGTAACAGTTTCAAGAATTGCAGACAATTCGGATTTCAAGATATCGTTGGAATGGGACCCACCGAGGGATCTCGAGGAGTTCTATCATGAGGTGGAAAGGTTTCTGAGGCAAGAAGATGCATAGGCTGAGATAGAAGGGAGGAAGGCCGAAGCTTATGCGGTAAGGGGTGGAGGTCCACCTAGGGAGGACCAAAAAAAAGATGATAAAGGAAAAAAAAGGAAAATAAATGGCAACGGTAGCACTTCGAAAAGGCCACGGAGAGAGTCAAATTTTTCTTCTTACATGGATCTAAACGAAACCCTAGAGAGGATTTACTTGGATACTCGAGGGTGCCTCCAGCATCGAAGGTCGACAAGAAGGGAGCCGTCTAATTACGAGCGGGCATCGGGAAGGCGTTGCCTATTCCATAAGCTGGATGGACACAACACGAATGATTGTGGGAATTTAAAGGATATCGTTGAGGATCATGTAAGGAATGGTCATCTGCAATAGTATGTATGGAATCAAACTGTGGCAGTGGAACAGGAGCGGCTATCTCCCACCTCGAAAGAAGATGGCACTGGACCTAGGCAACGTCGGCTTGTTATCAGCTAAATGGATTTATTGCTTTGAATAAGTAATAGAGCTCGAAGTAATGCGGCTAAGTCACTTACACGTCCGGGATTGAGGACAGTCCATAGACATGCTCTGAGGCGACGATAAACCGTGTTGCTTGAGCCTATGAAATCCTGTTTTTCTTTTTGTTTTTCTGAAAATTTTGGTTTTTTCCTTGGATGTACAGACAGTTATTTGGTTTTCCTTGGCTATAAAAACTTTTATTTTGAACGATTGGACTTGGATCAATGTAATAAGTAATACCAGTCTCGTGATCACGGTCCTGATCGAAGAGACGGGACATTGATCGTAAGTTACGAGTCCCTTCATCGGAAAGCGATGGAATGGACTCGAACACAATATAAAAAGTCCTTGGTCGAAAAGCCGAGGCCGGAGAATATAGAAAATCCTTTGTCGGAGAGCCAAGGCCGAAGAATATAAAAAGTCCTTGGCCGGAGAATATAGAAAATCCTTTGTCGGAGAGCCAAGGCCGGAGAATATAAAAAGTCCTTGGCCGGAGAGCCAAGGCTGGATAACATAAAAGCCCTTGACCGGAGAGTCAAGGTCGGATCAGAATAACGTGACTCGGCGAGGTTTATGGATTTGTAGTAAACTCAGTGAAGTCCAGAATTTGGCAAAGGGCCTAGTGCGATCTTGGATTTGGATATCAACCCAGAAAGTTTATGGATTTGGTTATTGGTTATTGGATATGGATAGATTAAGGATCGGTCGACGGATTCAAATAGCTATGGAATTGGCTAAGGTTGTGGTTACAGAACTTTGAATTGGACATCGACTCGTAATAGTCGTGGACTTGGCTATGGCTATGGCACTTGGATAGGATAGTTTGGTAATGGGTTGGATTATGAATCAGATGGTATGGCTACGGATGGAATATGGACTTTGAATATCGGATTCAGAGCTACTCAAAACACACCTTCTTACCATAAGGCATGATTTGGGAGGAAAATGTTACTCCGCCTTTTGGTCAAGGCCAGGATATCGACAAGTTGGCTAGAAAGGAGGGATATCAGGATTGAAGATCGATTGGAAACAAGGCTACGATTGATGTCATCATATTTGACCAAGCTTCACTCACGAAAGGATCGATTGGGAATGATGAACAAGGCTAGGAAAGACCATGTTTCAAATTTCAAGTCAATCGAAGTTCGTATGCTCGAGATATGATCAATGCAAATCAAAGGGATTAACTTCACTGAAAGTATATATGATGGATCGTGTAGTGTATTATGCAAGTATATGTAACTAACTATATGATGCAACTAATATAAAATTAATATAGTAAAATATAGAATAAGCACACCGGGGTTTTATACCGGTTCAGACCTCCCGTCCTACATCCAGTACCCAAGCTCTCCTTCGGAATTCGACTACCAAACACCCTCACTTCGCTCGGAGGAATAGGCTTGGTTACAATAGCTTGTTCTTGTCAAGTATGTGTTCTATAACACGGATATTGACTATTAAGTACAAATGCTTCCAATATATACCTAGAGAATGTTGATTGAGAAGTTCTTAAATATATAGAAGAGTGAAATACAAGTATATGATTGCTAGAGATCAAGAATATATCAGAGTATAAGAGTAAAGAGCGCAGGTAAGTTAGGTAAGTTCTTTTCTTTGATTCTTGATGTTATTTATAGTGGTAGAGAGTTTCCTTGAGTAGTTGGATCCATTAACAAGTGTTCTATGGTCGCTTCTGATGGTGATGAAGAGTTGCGGCGAAGAGAAGCGAAGATGTCTTTTCAAGTGCGACGGTTGTTTTTTGAATTTCAAAATCCGAGTTCAGTTCCAGACGTTTGGTATATGTTTCAGATGTCTGGCTCTATATATTTTTTGTATATAGTAGCCTTTCAGACGTCTGAGTACATTAACTAGACGTCTGATCCTGTCTGGTTTATAATCTAGAGGATTTCTTCAGACGTCAGGCTAGTGCACCCAGATGTCTGATCCCTGTGCATGTTGTTTTTGTGCTTCTGTGTCATTGCTCTATTGATCCTATCGACTTGTAGTCTCTTGTTACATTCTTTGAGCCTTGTTCTTGTCTCCCTAGTGATGTTACTTTAGCAATTACCTGTAAATAGAAATATATATGCTTATTCAATTTCCATTATATAGTTGTTGTCATCGAAACTATAGATTTGATTTCCTAACAATCTCCCCCTTTTGATGATGAAAACTATATAATTTCCTTATATATAATTTATAAAATCTCCCCCTGAATATGTGCTTATTTCTAAATTTTTTTATAATTATACTTTTATTTCTCCCCCTTTGGTATTATCAAAAAGAATTATAAAATTTTAGCCAATCGTCAAAGATAACACACAAAAGAAATTTTCATTAATAATTTTTACATTCATAGATTTTATCAATTATACAAGAGTTGAAATTCGAAAATCCTAAAATCTTTGATTCCTTCGAAGAAGCTTTTTCTTGATCATCTCCTGTTTCTTCTTTTTGAAAAGAGCTAGGCTTTGTAGGAGATGTCGAAGTTTGTTTTAGAGGTTCTTCCTCAGAAAGTTTGAAATGTTTCATCGGAGGAGAAGGTACTGGGGCTATCCAATCTTCAAAAGGAGGTGTCGGACCGCGAACCCGTTGAAGTACTTCTTTGAGAACCGATAGGATAGTTGAAAGTGACTCTTCAATGTTGCTAGTCATGTAGCAAAAGATGTTTCAAAGCTGTCGATATGCCTAGCCAAAAGCTTTTGATTTTGAGATAATATATGTTGATTTTTAAGGGTGAGATCTCAAACGCTTTCATTTGAATTTGTTTCTGTTCGAGTCTCCACAATCTCATCCTAGCCTGGATAATCAAATAGTGCAGAAGGAGGTGGAGTTGCTTCATGATGTTGTTCCTCCTCTTGAGATGGTACATTGTGTGGTTGAGGTAGAGGCTCGTCTTTTCTGGTTTGACGGTGAGATTTCTTCAAAAGTTGATAAGTATGAGGGGATGTTGTGAGCACGTAGAAGTCTCATAATATATGTGGGGTAGATAATTGATGGCCGTGATCGAGTCCAAAAATGTTTGAGCTCATCAAAGAAAAATTTGGCCCAATTCACCCTTGTTCCGCTAAATAGTGCATATAATGCTTTGTGCTCTAACTCGTTTATTTGCTCATGACTTCCCATGCGTGGAACGATGGTATTGATTATCATTCGAGTAAGAAGTCATGCTTTTGGACCTAGATATTTGGAAGCAAATTTTGGCATTTCATCCTCCCAAATTTGATGTGTTATACTATTCCTTGGTTTGAAGCGTATATCGATAATATTGTATAAATCTTCGCCCGTGTCAGAACATCCTAGAGTTCTACCTATTATGCCTGGAGTGAGTCTAATCGTGTTGCCATACACGCTAGACCATAGCCAATTATCTTCATCTTCAGTGTTCGATACTGAAGTGCTATCCAAATTTGCATAAAAAAGAAATATTGCCAATTGATCGATTTGGATGTCGTTGGGAGTGAAAGATATCAATGTTTCTAGTCCGGCATTCTCACACATTTCATCCAAATCATATATTGGAAATTTAAGTACGTTATAAAATGGACTTGTGTGAAGCTTCTTCTTTTGTATATCCTCATATCTCTTGATTGAGTATGGTGCCCGATTCATCCATCTTTCGATTTGATCATCTGAGCAAACTTGAGGATTTGAGGATGATGTTGGCTGGTCTTGTTTTCTTTTTTATATCTTAGGGTTTTTAATTCTAGGTGGCATGGTAATCGAGCGATTGGAAAAAGACGGTTTTTTGAAAAAAAATCGTCGATCGTATATAATCAGATGAAAATAAAAGTGAGATGAAAAAAATAGACGTTATCTGGGTGTTTTTAAAGTGTCGATTGAATATCAGACGTCTGGAAGTGATTTCAGACATCTGGTTTGCCCTAATTCCAACACAAAAGATAATTTAAGATGTCTGATTTAATTGTTAGACGTCTAGTTTGGTCGAGTTTTATAAATTTGATAGGCAGAGAGATTTTCCAGATGTCTAGGTAAAATATCAAACGTCTGAAATAGGTCAAGTTTTTAAAGCTTGGTGGCATAGGCATAACTCAGACATCTGGATCGAAGTTTAGACGTCTGAAATAGTCTGATTTCAATTTCTAGGAGGCAGAGCAAATTTTCAAACATCTTAGGGGGTATAAAAAACGTTTGACATATGCACAGTATTAAAAAAATTCAAGGTATATCAGAGTGTCAGATGTCTGAGGTCCATAAGACGTTTGAAATAGCAATTGTTCTAATAATAGCCTAAAAATTAATGGATTTGCTTATTTCTCGATTTTCTATTTCTATAAGACGAAATGTAGTACTATTTATGTGAATCAAAGTAACATATAAACATAGATACACATATAATAAAAAAATATAATCTATTTAGATCGCGATGGAGTTTTACGATCTTCTGACTTGTTATCTCTCCATGGTTTAAGTGGAGACCAAATATTTCCACATTCGTGGGTTCTCGAGGAGCTAGAGAATCGTCTTGGTGAAGGATCCGAAGGTGTACAATACGAGGAAGAGGGATCCATGGAACTGCAAGGCATCGGAAGTGGTTAATGGACATCTTTCTTCCGTGAAGTACAAAACTTCATCGCTACTTGTTCCAAAAGGCTTAATCGACGTGCCGTGACTTTTTGTTCAAAATATAGTTATCATTGAAGATCTATTTGTTGTTTTTGATAGTGATGTATTTCATCAATTTTCTCCTTTGTTTTAGGAGAAACAAATAAAGATCTTTTGGACTTCTTGCTATCGGGAGTGAATCCCGTGTGACATGAGGACCACCTATACGTCAGTTCCTGATTTGGTGTGGGTATAGGAAGTCGTTTTGTTGTGTCCGCCGAGCCATCCGTCGTAGGTGTCGAGATGGATATATAAGAATTTTCAAAAGTCGTGACTATATTTTATTTCTTGACAAAAATTGTATATATTTTTTCTTGTTGTATAACTGTTTATATATAAGTTTTTAAAAATTATTTATAGAAAATTTGTGAAAAGTGACTATCTAAAAAACCAAAGGTGTAGAATTTATTAGTTCAACTAATGGCTAAACATAGATTAAATGAAGGAGTGATTATTAAGCAAGCAGATCATGAAGAGAGCAAATCCCTAAATCTCATCGGAGGTTAATAAACATTTGTTCATTTAGTGGTTTTGTAAAGATGTCTGCTATTTGATTCTCAGTATTTACGTATTCTAACGAAATATTTTCTTTTTCAACATTGTCTCGTAAAAAATGATGTCATGTATCTATATGCTTAGTTCACGAGTGATTAACAGGATTTTTTTGATAAATTTATTACACTCATGTTATCACAATATATCCGAGATTTATTGATAATTTTCCCAAAATCCATAAGTGTTTGTTGCATGTATATCACTTGTGCACATGCTAGAGCTGCTGAGATATATTCGGTTTTGCAAGTAGATAAAGAAACACAATTTTGCTTTATGCTAAACCAAGAAACTAATGATTGTCTGATAAAGTGACATGTTCCACTAGTACTCTTACGATCTGTTCTACGTCCACCGAAATCCACATCGCTATATGAAACTAGTTCAAAGGATGATCCTTTAGGTAAAATAAACCTTAATCTCTAGTACTAGGTAGATATCGTAATATACGTTTAACGGCTCTTTGATGAGATTCTTTTGGTTTTGCTTGAAATCTAGCATAGAGACATACACTCATCATAATATCGGTTCGACTAGCCGTCAAATAGAGTAAAGAACCAATCATGCTATGATATAATTTTTCGTCAAAATCTTTTCCGTTATCATCCTTTTCTAAGTGGACAGTAGTACTCATTGGTGTTTGTTTGCTCAAGTTTTATCCATTTTGAAACGACGTAATAGATCGTTACAATATTTTTCTTGGTGAATAAAAGTACCATTTTCAAGTTGTTTTATTTGTAACCCTAAGAAGAAATTTGATTCTCCCATATGTGACATTTCAAATTCATTTTTCATAATATCTCATAATTGATCACATAGATTTTCGTTGGTTGAACCAAATATAATATCGTCCGCGTTAATTTGTACTACTAAAATATCGTTACTTTCTTGTTTAATAAATAAGGTTGTATCAATTTTTCCTATTTGAAAACCAAATGTAATTAAGTGATTTTTTAGACGTTCGTACCATGCACGAGGAGCTTGTTTGAATCCATATAATGCTTCGTGTAACTTAAAAACATGGTCGGGATATTTTTCATGAACAAATAATGGGGGTTGTTCTACATATAAATTTTCTTTAATAAAAACATTTAAAAAAGCACTTTTGACATCCATTTGAAATAGTTTAAAATTGTGATGAGTTGCAAAGACGAGTAATGTACGAATGGCCTTCAATCTTGCTACTGGAGCAAAGGTTTCATCGTAGTCGATACTTCTTCTTGATTATAGCCTTGAGCAACTAAACGTGCTTTATTTCTAACAATATTTCTGTTTTCATCTGCTGTAACGACCCAGAATTTTTGATAACTTGAATTTGAATATTTAATTTATTTTTAATATTAATAAGTGGAATTTTTAAGTCGAATAATTTATTTTTCGAATATTGGATTTAATGGGACAATTAAATCGATTTATTTAATAGTGAAATTCCACAAATAATTAGATATTGGGTTAAATATGATTGAAAATGGTTTGGAAAATTTTGTTATATCATATTAAAGTTATAGAAATATTTTAGAACTTGTAAAACTGAATTTGGAGTTAATTTGTAAAAATTGAATATTTTGATATTTAATTATCGACTGAAAAATAGCCAATTTTTGAACAGTCTCGGAATTGAACGAAACGAGTTCCATTGGATCCGTAATAGTTAGTTATTATCGGATTTCAAATTTCGTAGCAAACGGAGTTGTCGTTTGACCGTGGCAGCTCGAAACGCATCGATATCGTTTTAATTTTAATTCGGCGAGTTAAAATAGCCATTTTTCAAACGGTCTCGGATTTCGACGAAACCAGTTTCATCGGATCCGTAATGTGATATTATTGCAAGATTTCAAATTTCAAGTCGTTTGGATTTGTCGTTTGTCCGGTACAAGCCAAAACGCCTAGAAATCGCTTAAATCGGTTTAAATTTAAATCGACCGTTTATTGCCGTATCTCACACATACTTCCGAATTAGCTTACGAAACCTGTTCCATTGTGTCCGGAACGCAGAAAAACCTTAGAATCGCCTATTGGAACGTGAGAATTGGGGTTCGTTTGCATACGTGATTAAATCGAGAATTTATTTTAATAAAATAATATTAAACAATTTATATATATATATATTAATCTCTTTCCAAACCCTAATAACATCAGGCCGCCGCATATTATAGTCAATGGCCGAAAATGATTTAGCTTCTTCCTCCCAAATCTCTCAATCCATGCAGTAATTTCATAAACTCCCAACTAATAAATTGAAGAGAGAGTCGAGATTCACGTATTGAACGGTGGAGATGGAGTTCTGTGAAGCGGAGGGGGAGATTTCGTGGCCCGTTCAAGACCGTGCGTGCTCGATTTTCGAGCCAGGAGGGGGGGGGGCCGCGATGCGTGGTGCATGGACCGAAGGTAGAGGGAGCGAAGGCCTTCGAAGCAGTAGTTCTCGATCGAGCTGAATGCGTGGTAGGTGGCGGTGGTCTCGTGCCCTAACTCGGTGATGTTTGGGTTCACGTTTCTGTAACACGCGAAGAGGAGAAGAAGGCTGGAAGCTTGCGTGCGCGTTGGGTAGTTTAGATGAGCGGCTTTGATTTTCTTGGTAATTAAATAAAAGAAAATTAGTTTTAAATTGTTGTTCGAACTTTGAAAATTAATAACGATCTCATACGTTATCAGATTGTAACGAATTTGGATGCGTTGGAATCGCTGAGTCGAGCACTACGCGATGGTGCAAATCCGGAGCCATTCCGGGCAAGTAGGAATTTGGGTTAAATCGAACACTGTCCGGTTTAATTTGAATTTCGAACGCTCGCCGAAACTCAAGGTGAGAACTCCTCACTCAATCGAAAGGTTTTGTTTAAAATTTTGAATAGTTAATATTGATTGTTGATGGTTGATTGATTGTGCTAGTAGATATAGTAGGATATATACTATATATAGCGATATATATATATTGGCATATGTATATATCGGATTTGATTTCCCGCCTCGTATAGCGGATGAGACCCTATTGCGCCGCCTATTAAGCGGATATTTATAAAATCCCATATACCGCGATATTCCACCTCGAAGTGGAATTGGTATTGTGCTAACGTCTGTGGATGCAGGGTAACAGGTTGGAGGGATCCAACTGGATTCCTCACATATTTATTTGTTTATGAATATTATGTTGATTGTTGATAATCACATTGATATATGATGTTATTCCCATGATTGACCATTCGATGTTGTTGCATCATCGGATTCAAATTTTTAAAAATTAAAAATAACGGTTTTGAATTTAAAAGGGGTTTTAAATCGATTTTTCAAAGAATATGGTTTATTAAAAAATTTTGAATTGATTAAATTTTAAAATAAATAGATGGATAAATTTTTATGTTTTAAAAATTTATATTTTTATAAAATATAACTTAAAAGAAATTTTTAACAATAATAGGTTTTTATAAAATAGTTAAATTTGGTTTTTGGGAAGTTATTATTATTAATGGTTTATATAAAGGATTTTATAAATGGATGTTTTTAAATAAAAATTATTGAAGTTATAGAATAAATTTATAAAGTGTTAAGTTGATGTATAACATGAATTTCACTAGGATTTATAGATTAATAAATGTGAAATTTATAAACGAACGGTTATTGGAAAAATTTAAGTTTATAAGTTATTAACTTATAGAAATGGATTTGGGCATTAAAAAGGGGAATTTTATAGAAATTGTTAATAAATGAAGATTTCATTAGTTGAAATTATTATAAGCCATAAAGAAATCTTGTAAGTGATAAGATTTTAAATTGGTGAAGTTCAAAAGAACGATTTGGGTAAATAGATAATATTATAAGTATTTAACTTATAATATTGATTTTATTATATAATCGAGTTATGTAAATCGAATTGGACTAATAAAAGGAGATTTCTAAAACGAAGTTTCATAAATAGAAATGGGATGTATGGACATTGTTATAAATCCGAAAAAATCAATTTAATTTGATAAATTGAATATGGAATTTGTTAAAGGGGTTGTATTCACTATTTTTGAACGGTGAATGTATTATTTTATTAAATGAACGTGTTTTTGGAAAAGAACGTTCTAAATGGAATTTAAAACTAATTAAAGACGTTTTAAGATATGTTAAGTATCGAAATCATAGATTTCAACATTGATTGTTGAAATAGACGATTTCGAGAAATAGAAGGGAATATTTTGAATAGTAGTGGATTTATGTATCCATTTTTTTATTTCAAATCCATATACTAGTGTTTTTGGGTTGTCGTAACGATGTTTTACGCAACATTCATTTTTAACCCAAATAAATGTGAATAAAGGAATGTTTTCTTAAAGAGAATGGAATAAATACTTAACTGTGATTTAAGTATATGGAATATTTTCAAATCGTTGAAAATAAATAAATTTGTGAATTACTTATTTTTAAAATAAGCATGGGAATGGTTTTCTAATATGAAATGGAACGGTTTTTGTGAATTCACCTTTAAGGTAATTGAAAGCAAATAACTTGAAATCGATTTGGGAATCGTATGCTAGTAGATGCTTGGAATTTAAATCCACTTTGGAATTTATATATATGAAGGGAAATTTGTTTAAAAATAAATGTTGATTTATTTTTAAATATGAAAATATAATTTACGAATTTGGAACGTAAGTTAAAATAAATCGGTAAAGATTTATTTGGTGGTTTGAAATTTGTTTCAAAAGGTATATATGGTTAAGGTGATTTGAAATTAGTTTTCAAATGGTTAAGGTGATTTGAAATTAGTTTTCAAATGGTTAAGGTGATTTGAAATTGGTTTGCAAATGGTTAATGTAATTTGAAAATTGGTTTTCAAATGGTAAAGGTAAATTGAAAATTGGTTTTTCAATTGGTTAAGTGTGGAAAATTTTATCGTGAAGTGGTTTTGGTAAAGCAAATAAATTGGGCAATTAATTGGAAATTGTGTATATATATCTTGTAAAGATATTTTGGGACTTAATAATTTTGGAAAAATTATTTGGAATCTGATGATGTGGCGCATCTTTATTGATAGTTAAATAACCGACTATCAATATTTACCCTTGGATGGTATTGATTGTGTTTGTTTGGAATTGATTGCCACACTTATTTTTTAAAATAAGCGCTCGCTATTCGGATTAGCCGGGGGAGGACCTTTGTGTCATATATCCCATTCCGAATATGCGATACGTCGTTTGGATCGCATTTGAAGACCGGTGTTGAAGACCGGGTATTTGTGAAAACGATAGGATGACCTATCGATTGTCTCCGCATCGTTAGCTACGATATGGAGATTTCCTTTGTGATGGGAAATTTTATCGGGATTGTGAATACCCGGATTGCAAGGGCTTCTTTGGAAGTGCCTTCGGTTCTGTTCGAACCCGGAACAGACTTGTATGGTTACGTGTCTGACATTACATTTTGAGAGATATAGCAGATTTCTTTCAAATACATTTCTGTTGGTGGCGGAGAATTTATTCTCTTAGCTTAACACCCTTCTCTGAGACGTACGAGCTCAGAGGTTATGTAGTTGATGGTTATCAGCGATATTTCCCAATCTGGTAATGTGGCATGCTGAGTGCTGCTGTGTGATGATCATTGGTTGATCGTTTGGATTGGATCATTTGTTGATCATTTATCTGTGTGATCTTGCTTTGGTCATCTGTGGACCCAAAGCATGGCTTTGTTGCACAAAGCGTAGCTTTGTGGACGAGACTTTGTCAGGACCTCACTCCCCGGAAATGGTCGAAACAGGAATATGCGGCAAGGTTATGAGGGTCGCGCCCTTTAGGGTATGTCATTTCCTTCTGGAAAAGGGTGGTATCATGGTATGGAGCCCAGATATTTACTCATGTGGAAAACACTATATCTATTTCTGTGTGGTGTTGTTGGTATCGAGCGCTCGGATAAAGGTCCCAAAGGACCGGGGGATGACATATTCGTGTAGTAGTTACCTAGTTACAGAGGTAACCCGGCCTTGTGTTGGCAGAGATCTAACCGTAACGTTAGTTTCTCGGGACGTCCCGCCAGAGGCGATCCCATGTGGCAGTAGGAAGTTCCTTAGCCTGACCATTTGTTGGAAATCCTTTCATCCAATACGTGCCTTGTACGGTTTTAGTTGTATTACCTGCCATTTACTTATGGTGGTCACCACTGTTTAGATGGTAGCTATAGTAGGCATAGTTCGGAATGTCTATGCTGGCTAGGATTTATATTCTACTTTCGAAATTGATTTCTACACTATGCACTAGTAATAATATCAAAAATGATTTGATTTTCGCGTAGTAAGCATCTTTGACTATCATAAGGAGAAATCTCCTCCAATTCTGCGTTTGCATTGTGTGTGTGGCGGGAGGCCTTATGGTAGTTTCATTTTCCAAAAAGCATTGCGGATTTAAAAATTTAAATTTTCTTGTTGCTTGTTTAAAGATAAACTGTTTTTGAGTTCTCACACCAGTCCCATGACTGACCTGGAGTTTATTGTTCCTTTCCTAAACTCTGGGTGCCCACTATTTTCCACACGGGCAGTCTAGAGTTAGGTTATCAGGTTATTCTGGATTCGGGAGTTGCTGTGCAGATCTGGAGGCGAGCCAGATAGCGTAGTCTATTATCTATTGTATATAGTATTCTTTCCGCTGTTTTATTGTTGTACACTCTGATGATATGATGTATTGTGATGTATGTATAAAATGTATAGTTCTTTTGTTTTAATGATATTCATTTATCTATTATATGTTGTTCCGCTGCGATTGTGAGATTCTGATATTGTTTCTCGTTCTGTTACTTGTTTTCTGTTTTCTCCTCTCTTTCTTTTCTTTCTTCTTCTACCTCTTTCTTCTTCTAAAACCCTAACGGTTCGATTTTTCGGCAACGAAAAATCCCGATCGTTACATTTGGTATCAGAGCATATGGTTAAGCGACAACCTGCTCTGTTGGGTATTACTCATTAGAGATAGAGTCAGCAGTACTCTAGAATGAGTGTGAGTGTAATAATAGATATGAGTGCGTATTTGTTAGTGAATATAAAATTGTTTTATATTGTGATGATTGGTTTGTTGAGTGGTATATGAACCTTCGTCGGCGCAGCCTCGAAAACTGAATCGAAGGGGTTCCTAAACACTTGAATAGAACAATTCGACACAATATTGTTTTAAATTGGGTAAATGAAATAATTTTACCTCGATTATATTTTATATATAAAAAGAAAATAATTTTTCAGGAATTATTGAAGTGTGTATATAATTGATTGCTTGGTTGTTGTAAATGATATATATATATATAAAATAATTAAAAGTTGTTTGAATAAGCTAATAAAAGCAACTATTGTAAAAGAATAATGGTATAAACCAATGAATCATAAGATGAAATTATAATTAATAATGATTTACAATTGTAAGATAAGCATGTATGTATATAAGAAGTAAAATTATATAAGTAAAAGGTTTATAAAAGTGATTTATGAATAGAAAGAAAACTTTTTGAAAGAATATTTAGCATTGATTTCACTATTGTCACTGGGAAATAATAAGGGTGATGACTGCAGCATCATCAGTATCATTTTCGAGTTTCTATGTGATGGATTTGCTACAAAAATGAATTTAAAAATTGAAGTTTTGTTGTAATAAATCAATTTGAAATTAAAATTCAACTTGAAGTTGTTAAATATAAGTGAAAAAGGTTTTGAACTTATAATATAAGTTAGAAGTTGAATAATAAGTTTTATAACTTATTAAATGGGAAAATGTAAGTGAAACCAGTTGTTGAAGTGGTTAAACAATTAAGTTAAGTAAAATGGAATATGAATTTGAATATTGATATGAATTTGACTTAAGTAAAAGTTAAATAGGATTTACTTTAGAATTGAAATCCGAATTGGATTGATAAGTTGAAACTTAAGTTTAATTAACAAATGATGTTTAAATGGAATAACTTAAGTGAAGTTGAATAAAAAATCGATCTTTGTATCAAAGTTAAATAATCAAGTGAATTAAATGATGTAAATAAAGTTGAAATGGAATGCAAGTTAAGTAATGTTGAAAGAATTGATGTTAATATCAAAATAAATGAATAAAGTGAGTAAATGAAATTGTTAAAGATGTGAACTTAAGTTATATAAATGAAATTCAATTTTATTTGTAAAAAGAACTAGCAATTGAATTAAAGAATGGATTGAATGTTAATCAATCGAATGTAAGTAAGTTGATATGAAACGATGTATGTAAGTGTGAATTCATTGAAGTTAGTTGAATAATTGGATGAAAAACAATTGAATGCTAAACCAATTGAAATTAAAACAGTTGAACCAAATTGAATGTAAGTAAAATAAATAAATTTGGTTGTATTGGATGTGCATTGGTTGTTATTTGCTTGTTGGTTGATTGTATGAAAATTCCTTAAGTGTTAACGAAATTGAATCTGCTAAATTGAAAGCTATGTAATTGAATTCAAATGAAAATTGAAATGCAAAGTTGAATGAAAATGAATATACAACTTTAATAGTAAACTAAAAAAAAATGTGTAAGAAGCATGTATTGGAAATTTTGAACTTGAATTGGCAAAATAGTTTGAATGTTGGAATTGGATACTACTACTAGCAGGATATACAGGTTATAAAGGAATTGGGATTTTGATTTCAAAGTTAAAAAAATTTGTAACGCTCGACAAAAAGGTACGTATTTCAGTTTTTATATGAGATTTGATGATTTCCTTCTCCAGCCACTTGGCTTTCTCTTTTCTTTTTGATTCTGAGGGGCCGTAGAGCCGTTTTGTAGTCGTACCGATCTAGCCGCGCAAAGGAGACTCTGGCGAAATTTTTCGAAAATTTAGGGAGTTAGTAAAATTTTGAGAAATTTTGAAAGTTTGAAATTTGAATTTAAATTTAAATTTGAATTGTTGAGTAAACAATGTTGTTTGAAACCTATAATTGAGTTTGGAAAGCTAATTGAAATGATAGTAAATCCTTAATAAAAAGATTTGTTTGAAAAAGTTGATAAAACTGATTAGCTTTGGAAAAATAATAAACGGTTTAGGATCATTCTCCTTAACTTGCAATTTCGAGGACGAAATTCTTTTAAGGGGGGAAGATTGTAACGACCCAGAATTTTTGATAACTTGAATTTGAATATTTAATTTATTTTTAATATTAATAAGTGGAATTTTTAAGTCGAATAATTTATTTTTCGAATATTGGATTTAATGGGACAATTAAATCGATTTATTTAATAGTGAAATTCCACAAATAATTAGATATTGGGTTAAATATGATTGAAAATGGTTTGGAAAATTTTGTTATATCATATTAAAGTTATAGAAATATTTTAGAACTTGTAAAACTGAATTTGGAGTTAATTTGTAAAAATTGAATATTTTGATATTTAATTATCGACTGAAAAATAGCCAATTTTTGAACAGTCTCGGAATTGAACGAAACGAGTTCCATTGGATCCGTAATAGTTAGTTATTATCGGATTTCAAATTTCGTAGCAAACGGAGTTGTCGTTTGACCGTGGCAGCTCGAAACGCATCGATATCGTTTTAATTTTAATTCGGCGAGTTAAAATAGCCATTTTTCAAACGGTCTCGGATTTCGACGAAACCAGTTTCATCGGATCCGTAATGTGATATTATTGCAAGATTTCAAATTTCAAGTCGTTTGGATTTGTCGTTTGTCCGGTACAAGCCAAAACGCCTAGAAATCGCTTAAATCGGTTTAAATTTAAATCGACCGTTTATTGCCGTATCTCACACATACTTCCGAATTAGCTTACGAAACCTGTTCCATTGTGTCCGGAACGCAGAAAAACCTTAGAATCGCCTATTGGAACGTGAGAATTGGGGTTCGTTTGCATACGTGATTAAATCGAGAATTTATTTTAATAAAATAATATTAAACAATTTATATATATATATATTAATCTCTTTCCAAACCCTAATAACATCAGGCCGCCGCATATTATAGTCAATGGCCGAAAATGATTTAGCTTCTTCCTCCCAAATCTCTCAATCCATGCAGTAATTTCATAAACTCCCAACTAATAAATTGAAGAGAGAGTCGAGATTCACGTATTGAACGGTGGAGATGGAGTTCTGTGAAGCGGAGGGGGAGATTTCGTGGCCCGTTCAAGACCGTGCGTGCTCGATTTTCGAGCCAGGAGGGGGGGGGCCGCGATGCGTGGTGCATGGACCGAAGGTAGAGGGAGCGAAGGCCTTCGAAGCAGTAGTTCTCGATCGAGCTGAATGCGTGGTAGGTGGCGGTGGTCTCGTGCCCTAACTCGGTGATGTTTGGGTTCACGTTTCTGTAACACGCGAAGAGGAGAAGAAGGCTGGAAGCTTGCGTGCGCGTTGGGTAGTTTAGATGAGCGGCTTTGATTTTCTTGGTAATTAAATAAAAGAAAATTAGTTTTAAATTGTTGTTCGAACTTTGAAAATTAATAACGATCTCATACGTTATCAGATTGTAACGAATTTGGATGCGTTGGAATCGCTGAGTCGAGCACTACGCGATGGTGCAAATCCGGAGCCATTCCGGGCAAGTAGGAATTTGGGTTAAATCGAACACTGTCCGGTTTAATTTGAATTTCGAACGCTCGCCGAAACTCAAGGTGAGAACTCCTCACTCAATCGAAAGGTTTTGTTTAAAATTTTGAATAGTTAATATTGATTGTTGATGGTTGATTGATTGTGCTAGTAGATATAGTAGGATATATACTATATATAGCGATATATATATATTGGCATATGTATATATCGGATTTGATTTCCCGCCTCGTATAGCGGATGAGACCCTATTGCGCCGCCTATTAAGCGGATATTTATAAAATCCCATATACCGCGATATTCCACCTCGAAGTGGAATTGGTATTGTGCTAACGTCTGTGGATGCAGGGTAACAGGTTGGAGGGATCCAACTGGATTCCTCACATATTTATTTGTTTATGAATATTATGTTGATTGTTGATAATCACATTGATATATGATGTTATTCCCATGATTGACCATTCGATGTTGTTGCATCATCGGATTCAAATTTTTAAAAATTAAAAATAACGGTTTTGAATTTAAAAGGGGTTTTAAATCGATTTTTCAAAGAATATGGTTTATTAAAAAATTTTGAATTGATTAAATTTTAAAATAAATAGATGGATAAATTTTTATGTTTTAAAAATTTATATTTTTATAAAATATAACTTAAAAGAAATTTTTAACAATAATAGGTTTTTATAAAATAGTTAAATTTGGTTTTTGGGAAGTTATTATTATTAATGGTTTATATAAAGGATTTTATAAATGGATGTTTTTAAATAAAAATTATTGAAGTTATAGAATAAATTTATAAAGTGTTAAGTTGATGTATAACATGAATTTCACTAGGATTTATAGATTAATAAATGTGAAATTTATAAACGAACGGTTATTGGAAAAATTTAAGTTTATAAGTTATTAACTTATAGAAATGGATTTGGGCATTAAAAAGGGGAATTTTATAGAAATTGTTAATAAATGAAGATTTCATTAGTTGAAATTATTATAAGCCATAAAGAAATCTTGTAAGTGATAAGATTTTAAATTGGTGAAGTTCAAAAGAACGATTTGGGTAAATAGATAATATTATAAGTATTTAACTTATAATATTGATTTTATTATATAATCGAGTTATGTAAATCGAATTGGACTAATAAAAGGAGATTTCTAAAACGAAGTTTCATAAATAGAAATGGGATGTATGGACATTGTTATAAATCCGAAAAAATCAATTTAATTTGATAAATTGAATATGGAATTTGTTAAAGGGGTTGTATTCACTATTTTTGAACGGTGAATGTATTATTTTATTAAATGAACGTGTTTTTGGAAAAGAACGTTCTAAATGGAATTTAAAACTAATTAAAGACGTTTTAAGATATGTTAAGTATCGAAATCATAGATTTCAACATTGATTGTTGAAATAGACGATTTCGAGAAATAGAAGGGAATATTTTGAATAGTAGTGGATTTATGTATCCATTTTTTTATTTCAAATCCATATACTAGTGTTTTTGGGTTGTCGTAACGATGTTTTACGCAACATTCATTTTTAACCCAAATAAATGTGAATAAAGGAATGTTTTCTTAAAGAGAATGGAATAAATACTTAACTGTGATTTAAGTATATGGAATATTTTCAAATCGTTGAAAATAAATAAATTTGTGAATTACTTATTTTTAAAATAAGCATGGGAATGGTTTTCTAATATGAAATGGAACGGTTTTTGTGAATTCACCTTTAAGGTAATTGAAAGCAAATAACTTGAAATCGATTTGGGAATCGTATGCTAGTAGATGCTTGGAATTTAAATCCACTTTGGAATTTATATATATGAAGGGAAATTTGTTTAAAAATAAATGTTGATTTATTTTTAAATATGAAAATATAATTTACGAATTTGGAACGTAAGTTAAAATAAATCGGTAAAGATTTATTTGGTGGTTTGAAATTTGTTTCAAAAGGTATATATGGTTAAGGTGATTTGAAATTAGTTTTCAAATGGTTAAGGTGATTTGAAATTAGTTTTCAAATGGTTAAGGTGATTTGAAATTGGTTTGCAAATGGTTAATGTAATTTGAAAATTGGTTTTCAAATGGTAAAGGTAAATTGAAAATTGGTTTTTCAATTGGTTAAGTGTGGAAAATTTTATCGTGAAGTGGTTTTGGTAAAGCAAATAAATTGGGCAATTAATTGGAAATTGTGTATATATATCTTGTAAAGATATTTTGGGACTTAATAATTTTGGAAAAATTATTTGGAATCTGATGATGTGGCGCATCTTTATTGATAGTTAAATAACCGACTATCAATATTTACCCTTGGATGGTATTGATTGTGTTTGTTTGGAATTGATTGCCACACTTATTTTTTAAAATAAGCGCTCGCTATTCGGATTAGCCGGGGGAGGACCTTTGTGTCATATATCCCATTCCGAATATGCGATACGTCGTTTGGATCGCATTTGAAGACCGGTGTTGAAGACCGGGTATTTGTGAAAACGATAGGATGACCTATCGATTGTCTCCGCATCGTTAGCTACGATATGGAGATTTCCTTTGTGATGGGAAATTTTATCGGGATTGTGAATACCCGGATTGCAAGGGCTTCTTTGGAAGTGCCTTCGGTTCTGTTCGAACCCGGAACAGACTTGTATGGTTACGTGTCTGACATTACATTTTGAGAGATATAGCAGATTTCTTTCAAATACATTTCTGTTGGTGGCGGAGAATTTATTCTCTTAGCTTAACACCCTTCTCTGAGACATACGAGCTCAGAGGTTATGTAGTTGAAGGTTATCAGCGATATTTCCCAATCTGGTAATGTGGCATGCTGAGTGCTGCTGTGTGATGATCATTGGTTGATCGTTTGGATTGGATCATTTGTTGATCATTTATCTGTGTGATCTTGCTTTGGTCATCTGTGGACCCAAAGCATGGCTTTGTTGCACAAAGCGTAGCTTTGTGGACGAGACTTTGTCAGGACCTCACTCCCCGGAAATGGTCGAAACAGGAATATGCGGCAAGGTTATGAGGGTCGCGCCCTTTAGGGTATGTCATTTCCTTCTGGAAAAGGGTGGTATCATGGTATGGAGCCCAGATATTTACTCATGTGGAAAACACTATATCTATTTCTGTGTGGTGTTGTTGGTATCGAGCGCTCGGATAAAGGTCCCAAAGGACCGGGGGATGACATATTCGTGTAGTAGTTACCTAGTTACAGAGGTAACCCGGCCTTGTGTTGGCAGAGATCTAACCGTAACGTTAGTTTCTCGGGACGTCCCGCCAGAGGCGATCCCATGTGGCAGTAGGAAGTTCCTTAGCCTGACCATTTGTTGGAAATCCTTTCATCCAATACGTGCCTTGTACGGTTTTAGTTGTATTACCTGCCATTTACTTATGGTGGTCACCACTGTTTAGATGGTAGCTATAGTAGGCATAGTTCGGAATGTCTATGCTGGCTAGGATTTATATTCTACTTTCGAAATTGATTTCTACACTATGCACTAGTAATAATATCAAAAATGATTTGATTTTCGCGTAGTAAGCATCTTTGACTATCATAAGGAGAAATCTCCTCCAATTCTGCGTTTGCATTGTGTGTGTGGCGGGAGGCCTTATGGTAGTTTCATTTTCCAAAAAGCATTGCGGATTTAAAAATTTAAATTTTCTTGTTGCTTGTTTAAAGATAAACTGTTTTTGAGTTCTCACACCAGTCCCATGACTGACCTGGAGTTTATTGTTCCTTTCCTAAACTCTGGGTGCCCACTATTTTCCACACGGGCAGTCTAGAGTTAGGTTATCAGGTTATTCTGGATTCGGGAGTTGCTGTGCAGATCTGGAGGCGAGCCAGATAGCGTAGTCTATTATCTATTGTATATAGTATTCTTTCCGTTGTTTTATTGTTGTACACTCTGATGATATGATGTATTGTGATGTATGTATAAAATGTATAGTTCTTTTGTTTTAATGATATTCATTTATCTATTATATGTTGTTCCGCTGCGATTGTGAGATTCTGATATTGTTTCTCGTTCTGTTACTTGTTTTCTGTTTTCTCCTCTCTTTCTTTTCTTTCTTCTTCTACCTCTTTCTTCTTCTAAAACCCTAACGGTTCGATTTTTCGGCAACGAAAAATCCCGATCGTTACATCTGCTTTGTTTTTAAATACCCATTTTGTTCCTATAACCGATTGATCTTCAGGTCTTGGTACTAATTTCCAAACATTATTACGTTCAAATTGATTTAATTCTTCTTGCATAGCTATTATCCAAAAATTATCATTTGAAGCAACTTTATAATTTTTTGGTTCAAAATTTGACACAAATGCTATATGGCTTATTTGATTAAGTTGATTTCTGGTTACTCTAGAATTGAGATCTCTAATGATATTATCTTTTGGATGATCCTTAAGAATTCTAGGGGATGATATCAAAGTGCTATTTTGCACAATTGTCTCATTATTAATAGAATTTGTTGAATTTGTTATTGGAATAATTTCTTAATCATCATTAGTGTGATGGTTAAGAAAATTTTCGTCGAATCAAACATGTAAACTTTCTTCAATAGTATTATTTCGTTTATTAAAATTCTATATGCTTTGCTACGATCCGAATATCCAACAAAGATACCTTCATCGGCCTTTGGGTCAAATTTTCCTAAGTTATCTTTTGTATTTAATATAAAACATTTTGATCTGAAAGTTTTAAAGTATGATACTTTAGGTTTTCTTCCAAAAAATATGTCAAAACAAGTTTGTTTAGTCATAGGACGTATGGTTACTCGATTCAACACATAATAAGCTGTGGCAATAGCTTCAGCACAAGAATGTTTTGGTAGACCACTACTATTTAGTAGTGTTCATGCACATTCTTGTAACGTACGATTTTTTCTCTCTACTACACCATTTTGTTGAGGTGTGAGGGAAAAATAAAAATTATGACTTATTCCTTTTCTATTACAGAAATTAGTAAAAATATCATTTTTGAATTCTCCACCGTGATCACTTCGAATATTTCTAATTTTTAAATCCATTTGTGTTTTAATTCTTTTAGCGAATATTTTAAACATTCCAAAGGTATCATTTTTATGTTTTAAAAATAAAGTCCATGTATATCTTGAAAAATCATCAACTACTACGAAAACATATTTGTTACGATTTATAGATCGTACTTGTATTGGACCAAATAAATCTAAATGTATTAATTCTAATGGTTGTTTTGTAGAAATATTATTTTTAGATTTAAAAGAGCTTTTCCTTAGTTTTCCAATTTGACAATCGTCTCATAAATTTTCTACTTTGTAATTTATTTTAGGTAAACCTCTAACTAGCTCATATTTTTCCAATTTATTAATATATTTAAAATTGATATGACAAAATCATTTATGCCATAACCATGGATCATCATGTTTTGCGGTTAAACATAAATTTAAATTTTTATTTATATTCATTTTAATACATAAATATTTTTGTTTCTAAAACCTTCAAATATAAGTTGTTTATTATTATCAAAAATATTACAACTATCTTTTTCGAAATTTATTTGAAAACCTTTATTGCATAATTAACTAATACTTAGTAAGTTGTGTTTTAGATTTTCAACTAATAAAACATTTGTAATAATAGGAGAGTTAGAAATACCACAGTTGATGACTTCTCCAATGCCCACGACATATCCTTTTGAATTATCTCCAAAGGTTACCGTACCACCATCGATGTATGTTATACTTCATAACATTTTTGAATTTTCGGTCATATGCTTGGAGCATGCGCTATCTAGTATCCATTTCTCCTTATTTTTTTATTTTGGGTACCTGAAAAATAAAAGATGTTTTAATTGGTTCCCATATACTTTGCTAGGGTCCTAGATGTTAGAAGAAGGTAGCCATACTCAAGATGGTTTGGTACCTTTATAAATATAATTTTTATTATAGACTACATTCTCTAAGAAATTATTAATTTGTTTTTGTCTAATCAGATTATTATTTGTCTAAGAAATCCAAATTTTCATATTTTTGGTATTCATATTAGACTTAGGTAAACTTTTAGTCTTTTTATAACTATAATTCTTAACATCATTTCCTTTTTGTTTAGGAGTATTTTCAAATCCTATTCCATTTCTATTTCCTGATGGTTTTGAGGTTTTGATAAGATTTTCCAAATCTTGTTTTCCTTTATTAAATTTTGAAACATTATATGTAATTTAATCTAATTTTTCTTTTAATTCTAAAATTTCAATTTTCAATATTTCAACATTGCTCTTCAAGTTGACATTTTCTTTTAACAAATTATCCTTTTCTATTTTATTTTTATCAAAATCAATAGCAATAGCCTCACTTTCTACCAAATTATTTTTAATTTTTTTCTTGAGATAATTCTAGTTCTTTTTCTAAAATAATTTTTTCATCTTTTAGCATTCCTACTTCAAGTTCTAATCTATTTATTTTGGCTATATGTTCTTTGTTTAATTTTTTAATTTGTCTAAATTTATCATCTAATTCCATGCTAAGTTCTAATAATTTGTCATTGCTATGTTCGAGACATACCTCATCAGTTTGTGCCATAAAACATACATTAGCTTGTTCTTCGTCACTATCGCTATCACTTTCAGATGATGAAGAATCTGAGTCATCCCATGTTACTTTGAAAGCCTTCTTCTTTTTGAACTTTTCAAATTTGTTCTTCTTTTTATAATTATTGATCTTGGGGCAGTCTTTCTTCATATTTCCAAATTGATCACATTCATAGCATTTGATTGATGTTTGATTCATTGAGCCTCCTTTCCAAAATTTAATCATTTTCCTAAACTTCTTGAATTTGTTGTAATTTTTGGCAATAAATACAATTTCTTCTTCGTCTAAGTCGGAGTCTTCATTTGTTGCTGGGAAAGCTATGTTCTTCTTTTTCAAATTTAGTTCTTTTCGTGCCTGCAAATTAGCTTCATAGGACATTAAATTTCCTATCCATTCTTCTGCTAAGAGTGCTGAGAGATCATTAGCTTCTTCGATAGCTAATACTTTTCTTTCCCACTTTGGAGTTAAAGAATTGAGTATTCTAGATACTAAATTAAAATTTGTGAATTTGACTCCAAGTTTTTCATTAAATCATGTTGAATGGTTTGGAATCTAGAGTACATATTTACTATAGATTCATTTTATTTCATTTTAAATGATGAAAATTGGTTTTGTAAAATCGAAATCTTGGTTTGTTTAACTTTGTTTGTGCCTTCGTGTGTGACTAGTAAAGTATGCCAAATATCAAATGTAGTTATTACATAACATGACATGTGAGAATTCATTTTTATCTAATAAGAAAAATAAAACATTCATTGCTTTGGCATTATTAGAAGCTGCTATTTTTTGTGCATTGGTCCATGTGTTCATAGCAGTAGTAGGTGCTTCATATTTGTCTTGAGTGACTGACCAAATTTCTAGACCATTAGCTTCCATGAAAATTCTCATACGTGTCGACCAATATGCATAGTTAGAGCCACTAAAAACTGGGGGTCGTGCTGTGGATTGTCCTTCTTGAAAAATACTTGCCATATTAAAATTATTCAAAAGTGTTACTGTACTTTGATCAAACCTTGCTTTGATACTAATTGAAAGTATATATGATGGATCGTGTAGTGTATTATGCAAGTATATATAACTAACTCTATGATGCAACTAATATAAAATTAATCTAGTAATATATAGACTAAGCACACCAAGATTTTATACTGGTTCGGACCTCACATCCTACATCCAGTACCGAAGCTTCCCTTCGAAATTCGACTATCAAACACCCTCACTTCGTCCGGAGGAATATGCTTGGTTACAATAACTTGTTCTTGTCAAGTATGTGCTCTATAACACAGATATTGACTATTAAGTACAAATGGTGCCAATATATGTATCTAGAGAATGTTGATTGAGGAGTTCTTGAATATATGGAAGAGTGAAATACAAGTATGATTGCGAGAGACCAAGAATATATCAGAGTATAAGAATAAAGAGCGTAGGTAAATTAGGTAAGTTCTTCTCTTTGATTCTTGATGTTATTTATAGTGGTAAAGAATTTCCTTGAGTAGTTGCATGCGTTAACAAGTGTTCTATGGTCGCTTCTGATGGTGATGAAGAGTTGCGGTGAAGAGAAGCGAATATGTCTTTTCAAGTGCGACAGTTATTATTTGAATTTCAAAATTCGAGTTCAGTTCCAGACGTTTGTTATATATTCCAGACTTCTAGCTCTATACATTTTTTGTATACAGTAGCCTTTCAGACGTCTGATCCTGTCTGGTTTATAATCCAAAGGATTTCTTCAGACGTCTGGCTAGTGCGCCCAGACATATGATCCCTATGCATGTTGTTTTTGTGCTTCTGTGTCATTACTCTATTGATCCTATCGACTTGTAGTCTCTTGTAATGTTCTTTGAGCCTTCTTCTTGTCTCTTTAGTGATGTTACTTTAGAAATTACCCATAAATTGAAATATATATGTATATTCGATTTCCATTTTATAGTTGTTATCAACGAAACCGTAGATTTGATTTCCTAACATTCACTCGTATCCATATCGGTCCAAGTAACCTCACTTCGTATCCATCATACTCATATCGATCCAAGTTGGCTCATTTTCTATCCATCAAACACCTCTCCTTCGTATCCATCCAGAACTACACTCTTCGTATCCATCCATCCTCGGATTGATGCGCATCCATCGTCTTCATCTTGTTCGCATCGATCTACCAACTTCACTTTATATCCATCAAATCCAAACCACGCCACTACTTCATATTGATACGAATAGAGCAATTGTGATCGATACGAAAAGAGTAGTTGCAATCGATACGAATAGAACAGAGCCATTGCATCCGGTATGAACAAAGCAGTTACGATCGATACAAACATGGCCAAACTGGGTCGATACCAAAGAAGCATATACATAGGAAAGACTAGATCGTTCGGCATGAAAAGTGGAGCGATCCAAAAAATTAGGGCCACGTCAACTAACAGGCACATGTTTGGATCGATACGAATGGAACGATACGAATGGCATCGATTCGAATTCAACAGCCTTCAAAAAGTACAAACTTAGATCGATCATAACTCAAAATCTACAAGTCCAAATGCTACCAAGTTTTCATAGGAGCTTATATACATCCTCAAGAATGTTCACGATCGATCTCAACTTGATTGGATGAAGTATTGATTAGTACGAAGTTCATTCGTATCGATAACAGACCGAGTGCAAAGGACATGAGATCGATCGTGTGGGCCCACCCATGTGAGAGAGGAGGTCTTTCGAGTTTTGGGCGAGATATTTGCAGCCTACGCCTATAAATAGCAGCCCAAGACCTACAGAAAAGGGACCTTCTGGTTCTTTTACGCTGCTACTATGTCGAACTCCATTGTAACTCAATTATTATTAACTAGATTCTTGCAACCAGCAAGTGACTCAATAAAATATCAACTCATCAAAGTGGACGTAGGCCGGAGATAACCAAACCAGTATAAACCATGTGTCTTTATTGCATTCCTTTTAAATTTTGAGTGTACTCCACATTTATTTTCTCTACATATTTGCTATCTGTGATCTATGATCCGTGATTGTAAACGGATGCTTTCATCGGCAAACGGGTGTTTATGACCAATTTTGGTGCAAACACCAAGTTAGAAGAGGGAAAAAGAAAGAGTTCGCACGTTCATTTTTAGTCTCTTCTTCCTCCTTCAACCTAAAAAGAAAAAGTCGGTAAATTATTATCTCAATTTATAAAATTCAAGCAATTTCTTCATTTTAATTCAACAAAATAAAGACCTTTTACAATCTGGTGATAATTCAAAGGTAATCAACTCCAAACAACTTAAATTTCATCACAAATTCTTATTACGATAAGAAGTTTTCTAAATGTTACTGTATATGTTTGCATGTCCTATATTTGCTTCCTACTGGTATTTAGAAGCTCCAATCTTGCCAAATGCTTCAGTTTTTCTGCAAAATCTGAGCTTTTATCATCTATTAGCAAGGTGAGTTGTATAAACTCACAAATTAGCTAAAACAAAAATGTCAGTGCTTAAATCTGTAAAAATCTGTTTCGGTTTGCAGTTTCCTGTAGTGAATATTTTGCATGTTTATATTTAGTTTCTATTGCATCTTTGAATCCTTATGTCTTATGATTTCGGCAACGAAACACTGCCAAATTTCTTGGGTTTGGTAGCTTGCATGTTGAACTTCATATGGCCATTTGCTACGTCAAAATCTTATTGGAAAATCAATACGAGGCAAAAAAATACCCTGGAAAAATGTCCATAGCCTGGGTCGACATGGAGGTCGACCCAACACCATCTAGGTCAACCTGGTGGTCGACCGGCCAGTCAACCTAGCCACTAGTCTGGGTTGACTCCCTTGTTCATCCAGGTTCATGCATTGTGGCCATGTGTTCCCATATCTTTCGTAGTATATTTCGCAGCTTTTGCCTTGGTATTGCGACCGTTTTGTCACTTGTTTTGATGCAAATTTCGAGATGATTTCGATGACGATTATAGGCCATGATGTCTATCAACAGACCTGCCAAATTTTGGAGATTTTTATATTCAAATTTTGAATTATTTTGAATGTAACTTGAATTTAAATTCGAATATCGGTTTGAGTGATTTTCCTTGTTTTTACTCATTTTCGAGCACGGTTTTCTCAAAATCTCTTTGTAATGATTTTTGAAATTAAAGGGCATTTCAACATAATTATTATAAAATATTTTTAGGTACTTTAAAGTGTGAAATCTATTTATTCTCCACAATAAGGGAGATTTTCTAATATGGTTTTCAAATTAATTTCGAAAATTGGTTTTCAAAGGTTGTTTTCCAAAGTAAATTATTGTATATGTAAATCACACATTTTTGCACATTTCGAGCATACAAGAAGGAGGATTAAATGGTTTAGTAAAACACGTAGTATGGGACACATGCATTTATCTTATCAATTAATCCCCGACTTGTCCATTTGATCGTTTTGACGGTCGAGTTTACCGATGAGATGAGGTAAATTTTTTACTGCTTTGACTGTGAAATTTACTAGCGATTAGTAAATTGTTTAGTGTGAACGTGTGGTATGGGACACACGTTAACACTATTTAGGTTCCTATTCGAGAGTTTGTGACACATTTGCCATTACACGTGTCAGTACTGGACCGTCAGGTCATTGCCATTGTGGCGTTTTCCATTGTGGCATATTTGTCTTCGAGACATTTGCCATTGCGGTATATTTTCCATTACGGCATATTTTTCATTGTGACGTTTTGTCTTCGGGTAAGGCACCTATTTGAGATAATAGTATTTGGCAAGGCTTCGGCCATATGCACATGCAAACACTTTTGAGATGATTTCTTTGACTATTTTCCCTAGTGTTTCGCCCCTTTCCAGAACTGGTCCTTTGAACCATTCGAGATATATATACTTATGGCGATTACGCGTTAGGAATTTGAACTTTTATGAGTTCTATTTTTATGATTTGAATTGCCTACACTGGAGTTATTTGAGATTTTCCTTTGGGCATTTACTTGAAATTTTATTCTCCTCTTTGAAGATATATTTGCCTTATGGCGTGTTTGAGATGGGATTTCTTTGTGCATGTTTTTGGTTTGCCAAGATGGTGGGTTTTGGTTTTTCCCTAAACCATATTTGATGTTTTATGAAATGCCGATGATATGATGCTCGCTACTTTTAGCGTTTTATGGGTTATTGTTTCACTTTGAGATTATATGTTGTGTAGTGATACCACTCATCACATGAAGTAACCTTACATATCATACTTTCGCTCATGCTTACTTAGTATTGTTTCTTATTGCTTAAGAAGAACATCACCTCTATCCTATGCTTTTGTTATTTTATGTCCTCTTATATTGATTTGTTTAGCTAGACTGACCCATGTATTTATACTCAGGTCAGATCAAGGTGTTTCAGGTTAGGTAGCATATTCAACTTCCGCATGGACTTTTCTATTAGCTCTTTTTGTTGTAGCTTTTGTATATTCCTTTTTGTTGCTACTCTGATATGTATATTCTTTTAACTTGCTTGTATATTGTAGTTTCTATACCAATTGACATGTATCATTTTGTATACTCTGTGATGTATCTTTATATGTGTATATATGTGATTATCTATTGTTTTATGAGATTTAACTTGTTGTATTTTGTTCTAATAGATCCTATAGCCACCTATGGATTTGTATTAAGTATTTATTGGATATGTGGATCCACTTGGAAACTGTGAGAAAAAATATAGCATTTGTCGACGTATTCAATATATATTTAAGACAAGGTTATAAATGAATGCTCCTAATCAGCCATATTCTATGCATTAGTAGACAGTATTACCCAGTAATACTCTTTGTTAATGTGGGTCTCGGGGTGGGGCATCGCGGTTTGGCATTAGAGCTGAGTTCAGAACAAAATATGATAAATATAGAACAGAAACAGATATTATGGCACATCTAAGTGTAATACAAGTGTTACGAATACCTTAATCATTACCTTTAACCTTTTCTTGTCCTTTGGGGTAGATAGAAGTTTGAGAATACGTCTAAGAATGCATTTTAATTCTGTAGTATTCCTTATTGAGTTCATGATATCTACCCTGTGAATAATCTTTATCTTATCTTAACTTTCAACTAATGGCTGGAAGAAGTAGAGGACGTCGCTCGGATGCTGGGCAATCCAGCGGCACACATCCAGATGGTGTGTATATGTCTGCCATCAGTTTATGGAGTTATTTAGGAGCACTCAACCACCAGCTCCTACTCCATTATCTCCTCCACGCAAGTCTTTCTTTGCACCCGTGTGTAGTGATTTCTCTCATCTCGAAGGAAAGTCGTTCAAAGGCTCTGAGTCTGTTCTGAAAGTCCAAGCACAGATTCGCACGTGCGAGTGCATCTTCTCTCGCATGAATCTTTCTAACCATCATAGAGTTCTTATGACATCCAGCATGCTATAAGAGCATGCTCTCGACTAGTAAAAGCTTCTTATAGCCGAGCTCGATGAGTCTACTCTTTCTTGGACTCAGTTTCGAGAACGATTTGAGCTCAAGTTCGTTCTTGAACCTGAGAAAGCTTTATTGGCCCATCGCTTCCTCAAGTTGAAGTAAGGGAAGTCCTCAATTTCAAATTATGTTTCTTCATTCGAGGCCTTATCCAAATATGGTCTTGAATATATTAGCACTCCATATAAGAAGAATCTGATGTTTGTCTCTGGTCTTAAGAAGTATTTGAATAAGTATTTGAAGAAGTCTTTGATGCTCCAACTTAAGCTTTCTTATGAGGAGTTGGTTGACTCGGTGCTTCATCTCGAAGCCGTCAAGAAGGAGTGTGATAGTGGTGATGAGGTTGAGGTTCACAAGAACCCTAGCAAGAAGCGGTTTCCTTTCTAGAAGTCTAAGTCTTTCCTTTCCAAGAAGAAGAAGCTCGTTGGATCTAGTTCTCATTCTCAGCCTAATGGAGAACCTCCTACTCGGAAGGGGTGTTTCAATTGTGGTTCGGCTGACCACATAATTTGAGATTGTCCCAAGCCTCTCTTCTATCGCTATTGCAAGAAAGAAGGCTACCATCATGCCACTTGTCCCATTGCTCCTAGTAATACTGAGTCTGGCAAACTGAATGTAGTGGATGCTTCTGGAGGGTTTTCTCGGTGCAGAGGTATATATCCTTCTGTCTTTGAAGGTTCTATTTTATTCCATGATTTTTCTATTCGAGTTGTCTTCGATAAAAGTGTGTCGCATACATTCTTATCAAAAGAGCTCGTTGATGGTATTTCTTTGGATGTTTCGTGCCTTGTTACTTCATTGAGGATTGTGAATCCTATCTGGGGATCCGTAACCCTTAACATGCTTTGTGAGGATGTTGAGATTGTTTTATATGGCTTTTCTTTTCGTGCGAATTTGCACGTTATTTTTTATTTTGGTTTCGATATGATTTCGGGTATGAACTGGCTAGTGAGTTAAGATGCCAAGATTATTTATTCTGAGAGAATTTTATATCTTCGACATCCAGATTCATCTGCTCAGATATCACTTGTTCTTTGGAATGTTGATAATTCTGAAGTGGCTTTATATTCTCTAGATTCACGAGTTGATGATGATATATCTCCTATTCCTATTGTTTTTTATTTCTCTAAATTATTTGAGCCTGTTTCGGGTATGCCACCCAAGCGGACGATTGAGTTCCACATTGATCTTATACCAACCGCACAGCCAGTTAGTCATCCTCCTATGAGGATGTCTATAAAGAAAAATGAGGAACTCAAGAAGAAGCTTTTAGAGCTTGAGTCCAAGTAGTTGGTTCAGTCCAATTTTTCACCGTGGGGTGCGTGGTCATCTTCATGAAGAAGTCCGATGGAACTCTTATGCTTTGCATCGACTATCGCAAGCTTAACAGGTTGACCATCAAGTGTAGGCATCCATTGCTTAGGATTGATGATTTGTTCAATCAATTGAATGGTGCTAAGTTCTTCTCTCAGTTCAACCTTGCCATTGGTTTTCATTAGCTCCAAGTTGCGGAAGATAGCATACCACTTATAGCTTTCCACACTTGGCATAGATCTAACGAATGGCTCGTTATGCCATTCGGTTTGACAAACACTCCTGCTTTATTTGTCGATCTTATGAATCGAGTATTTCGAGAATATCTTGATAATTTCTTCCTTGTGTTCATCGATGACATCCTTGTCTATTCGAAGTCTGAAGCCGAGCATGCTAATCAGTTGAGAATTGTCTTGAGTACTCTTCGTCAGCATCAGCTTAAAGCCAAATTTTCCAAGTACCATTTCTGGGAGAACAGGGTTAAGTTATTAGGCCACGTTATTTTCTCCGAAGGCATTTTGGTTGATCCTTCGAAGATCGAAGCCATCCAGGATCGGAAGAGGCTTGAGAATATTCATGAGATTAGCAACTTCCTTGGATTGGCAGGTTACTGCCGCCAATTCATTAAGGATTTTTCCCGCATTGTGCTTCCTCTCACCAGCCTTACTTAGAAAGGCGTTCGATTTATTTTGTCCAATAAGTGTGAAGCTTCATTTTAGCAGTTGAAGGAGATTCTCATTAATGATCCTATTCTTGTGGTTTCAAAGGGAATCATTATCATATTGTCTACATTGATGCTAGTAGATGTGGCCTCGGTGTCATGCTTATGTAGAAGAATCGGGCAGTTGCTTATGCTTCTAGGAAACTGCAAGCGAATGAAGTTCGCTATGCCACTCATGACCTCGAGTTAATCGCCATTGTCTTGGCCTTGAAGATTGGGTGACATTATCTATCAGGTGAACGCTTCATTCTCTAGACCAATCATAAGTCCTTGAAATATCTATTCACTCAAAAGGAGCTCAATATGAGGCAACAAGGTTGGCTCGAGTTACTTACCCTCTATGACTTCAATATCCAGTATACCCCTGGTATGGGTAATCGTGTTGCTGATGCACTTAGTCGCAAACATTCGGTATTGTTTCTATGGTGCCAGCCATGTGGGATGTTCTAGAGACCTTATCCCCTTGTGATATTCGTAATCGAGCTCCATCTTTTGATTCTCCTATTTTATTATTCAGTTTGGAAGCTCAAGCCAGTTTATTGGATCGTATCGCCGATGCTCAGCAGCATGATCCCGATCTTGTTCACCATATTTAGAGCCGAGTTTGAGTCCCATGAAGAGGAGTTGCAGGAATTCAGTGTTGATTCTCATAGGTGTCTCCATAAGAAGAATCGATTAGTCATGCCTTCTGATTGTGCACATAGGCGTGACATTCTCGATGACTATCATCGTTCTAAGTATACCATTCATCTCGGTAATAGTAATATGTATTTCGGTATGCATCACCTTTATTATTAGGAAGGCATGAAGCACGATGTGGTGAGTTATGTGATTAATTGCATGACTTGTCAAATTATCAAAGCCAAGCATCAGTGCCATTCGGGTCTTCTTCAACCTTTAGAGATTTCATTGTGGAAATGGGATCATATTTCAATGGATTTCATTGACGGCTTATCGCATTTGAGATCGGGACATTTTAGCATTTGGGTTATCATTGATCGCCTCACCAAATCAGCTCATTTCATTCCTATTAAGTCTAATAATAGTGCTTCTCATTTGGCTAAGTTATATATCAATGAAATCATGAGACTTCACGATGTTCCTAGTTCGATTGTTTGTGACCGTGATCCGCTTTTCACGAGTCATTTCTGGCAGAGTCTTCAACAAGCTTTGGAAACAAAGCTTAGCCTCAGCACAGCATATCAACCATAGTCTGATGGACAGACTGAACCGGTAAATCGTATTCTTAAAGATCTTCTCCATGTTTGCATTCTAGATTTCGGTGGTAGTTGGGAGGATCACCTACCTCTTACGGAATTCTCCTATAATAATATTTTCTAGTCTAGTATTGGTATGGCTCCTTTCGAAGCCCTTTACGGAAGGCCATGTCGATCATCCTCATGTTGGTCGGAATCTGGGGAGAGGTTTATTCTAAGCCCAAATTCTATTCGTGATTCTTCAGAGTAGATTATTCTTGTTCATCCGAGAATGAAAGAGGCATTGAGCCGTCAGAAATCCTACACGGACAACCATAGTAAGACTCTCGAGTTCTCTGTTGGTGATCTCATCTTTATTTGTGTTTCTCCTCTGAAGGGGGTTATGCATTTCAGTATGACTGGGAAATTGGCTCCTCGGTTTATAGGACCATTCCATATTACCGAACGTAATAGCGCTGTGGCTTATAGAGTTTCACTTCTAGCTCATCTATTTGGCATTCATGACGTGTTTCACATCTCTCGGCTTCGAAAGTGTCTTCGAGAGTCGAATTATATTATTGATTCTCTTGATTTGCAAGAGCTTGAGATCTCACCAGGCCTATCTGTTGTGCAACAGCCTATTCGTGTACTGGCTTCAGAGGTGAGACGCCTTCGAAATAAGGATGTGTCGCTTGTTAAAGTTCAAAGGTTTTCTAATCTCAGTGACTGCATTTCGAAAACTAGAGAGTTTATCGAGTGTTCATATCTCTTTTTTCTTTCTTCACATAGCGATGGTGAGAATATCTCATTATCTCAAGCTTATTTCTTTTCTTTTTGAGTGATGAGACTAATAAGTTAAGTACAAACTCTTTTCTGGAAATTGCGAGGATGCAGTTTTGTTAAGAGGGAGAATCTATAACAATCTTGGTTTGGAGATTACCAGTCAATATTGAATTATAACAATAGTTATAATTTAATATATAAATTAAATTAAAATTTGAGAAATTAAATTATTTATTAGGCATAAACAATGAATTTTGGAATTTCAAATGAGAAAATGAAATTCCATGCTTTTTCCTATTTTTTTGGAGTAATAATAAATGGAATATGGGCTTTAAATAATGAAAATGATTTCATTTTGGATAAAATGAAATAATTATATTAATTATTGCCCATTTGTTTCTTTTAATAATTTTTAAAAGATGTATGTAATTTTAAAGGTGGTTTATTAAAATAAAAAGTGAAAATGGGGATAAAAATAAGTTTTAGCTATAAATAATGTTTTGAAATGGTTTGAAACATTTTTTTTAAGTGAGAAAATAAATTTTGTGGAATTTTAGAAGTTAAAAACAATGTATTATTCATTTATTTGAGTAAATGGTGTATTTTTGTTGAATTAAGGATTCAATAATAATTCTTTTTGAAAAAGATATATATTAATCTTTTCAAATGATAGAAAATGTTTTATTTTATATGCATACAAGTTTTCATATTTTTATTGTTTGTAAAAATAAAGAAATGAATTTTTATTTGTGTATATATGGGATATGCACACATATTTTTGGCTAGGTATTGTTTTTAACCTTAAGCCATCTCTTTTTTTTATTTGGGTCCAATTCAGCCCATATTCAGTTAGCGTGGTTAGAAAAGGGAAAAAGAAAGAGTTTTTACGTTCATTTTCAGTCTCTTCCTCTTCCTCCAACCTAAAAAGTAAAAGTCAGTAAACTATTGTCTCAATTTGCACAAGCAATTTCTTCATTTTAATTCAACAAAGCAACGACTTTTTACAATCTAGTGATAAATCAAAGGTAATCCACACCAAACTACTTAAATTTCATCACAAACTCTTGTTATAGTAAGAAGTTTTCTAATTCTAATTGTATATTGTTTGCATGTCCTATATTTGCTTCCTACAGGTAATTAGAAGCTCCAATCTTGCCCAAAGGCTTCAACTTTGCTGCAAAATCCGACCTTTTATCATCTGTCAGTAAGACAAGTTGTATAAACTCACACCTAGCCAAAATAAATGTGCCAGTGCTTGAATCTGAAAAAATCTGTTTCTATTGTAGTTTCCTGTAATGAATATTGTGCTTGTTTATATTCAGTTTCTGTTGCATCTTTTGAATCTTATAGCTTATGATTCTGGTGATGAAACGCTACCAGATTTCTTGCATCTAGGGGCTTGCATGTTGAACTTCATCTTTGTTAATATTTGTTGAAAATTATGGCAATTTTCTTTATCAAAATCTTACTAGAAAATCAATACGAGGCAGAAAAATACCCTGGAAAAATTACCGTAATCTGGGCCGACATGGAGGCTGACCCAGCACCATCCAGGTCGACCTAGCAGTTGACCGGCCGGTTGACCTGGCCATCAGTTAAGGTCGACTCCCTTGTTGGCCCAGGTGCCTATGTTGTGGCCTTATGTTCCTATATCTTTCGTAGTATATTTCGCGACTTTGGCCTTGGAATTGCGACCGTTTTATCAATGGTTTTGATGCAAATTTCGAGGTGATTTTGATGTTGATTATAATACATGATGTCTATCGATCGACTAGCCAAATTTTAGAGATTTTGAAATTCAAATTTTGAATTATTTTAAATTTAAATTCGAATATCGATTTGAGTGATTTTCCTTGTTTTTATTCTTTTTCGAGCATGGTTTTCTCCAAATCTTTTTGTAATGATTTTTAAAATTAATGGGGCACTTGAAAATAATTATTATAAAATAGTTTCAAGTATTTTCAAGTGTAAAATCTATTTATTCTCCATAATAAGGGAAATTTTCTAATATGGTTTTCAAATTGATTTCGAAAATTGGTTTTCAAAGCTTATTTTCCAAAATAAATTATTTTATATATAAATTACACATTTTTGCACATTTCGACTAGATGAGAAGGAGGATTAAATGATTTGGTAAAACGCATGGTATGGGACACATGCGTTTATCTTATCGGTGAATTCTGGACTTGTCCGTTTGATCCTTTTGACCTTTGGCTCGAGTTTACCGATGAGATGAGGTAAACTTTTTACTGCTTTGAGTGTGAATTTTACTGGCGATTAGTAAACAATTTAGTGCGAACGTGTGGTATGGGATGCATGTTAATACTGTTGGTTCCTCTTTGAGTGTTTGTGAAACATTTGCCATTGCGGCATGCCAGTACAGGACCTTCAGGTCATTGCCATTGCGGCGTTTGTCATTGCGGCGTATTTGTCTTTGAGACGTTTACCATTGCGGTATTTGCCATTGCGGCGTATTTTTCATTGTAACGTTTTCACTTCGGACGAGGTATCTATTTGAGATAATAGTACTTGGTAAGGCTTTAGCCACATGCACGCACAAACACTTTTGAGATGATTTCTTTAACTATTTTCCCTAATGTATATCCACTTTCTAGAATTGGTCCTTTGAACCATTCAGCGTATATATTTATAGCGATCAACTTTTAGGAATTTGAATTATTGTGAGTTTTATATTTGAGATTTGAATTGCCTACACTGGCCTTATTTGAGATTTTTCTTTTGGCATTTACTTGAGATTTTATTCTCCTCTTTAGAGATATATTTGCCTTATGGTGTGTTTGAGATGGGATCTCTTTGTGCTTGTTTTGCGTTCGTCAAGATGGCGGGTATGGGTTTCCTCTAAACCATATTTGATGCTTTATGAAATGCCGATGATTTGAGACTCGCGACTTTTAGCATTTTATGGGTTATTCTATCTCTTTGAGATTATATGTTGTGTAGTGACACCACTTATCACATGAAGTTACCATAATACCATACTTATGCTCATGCTTACTTAGTATAATTTCTTCTTACTTAAGAAGAACATCACCTCTATCCTATACTTCTGTTATCGTATGTTATCTTAAACTGATTTCTTTAGCTAGACTGACCCGATATTTATACTCGGATAACACCGAGGTGTTTCAGGTTAGGTATATTTAGACTTAGCCTATTCTGCTTCCGCACGGACTTTTTTGCTATCTCTTTTTGTTGTAGCTTTTGTGTAGTCCTTTTGACTCGCTTGTATATTATGGTTGTTATACCACTTGACATGCATCATTTCTGTGACGTATCTGTATATGTGTATATATATGTGATTATGTGCTGCTCTATGATGGGTTTACATTTAAGTTATTGTATATTGTTCTGATAGATTCTATAACCACCTATGGCTTTGTATTAAGTATTTATTGGATATGTCGATCCATTTGGAAACTGCGAGAAAAAAACATAGCGTTTGTCGATGTATTCAATAGATATATAATATATGATTATGGATGGTCGCTCCTCAGTAGCCCTATTCTGTGCATTAGCAGACAGTATTACCTAGTAATACTTTTGTTAATGTGGATCTTGGGGTGGGATGTCACACTATCATTCCCAACAATCCATCCAGTAAGACACTTCCCAAAAACCAAAAGATAATAGAGGAAAATTAAAGGATTCTCAAAAGATCCTTTTGTAAAAAGATGGATAAAATTTGCACCAAAACGAACAAATTCTTTGGGAAAGTGAGTCACAAACTTGGATTATCATCATCTTCATCATCCTCTATCGAATTCTACTTTTCATTTCAAGTTGTATTAGTTTGTATCTTTCGATTAGTTAATGATATGTGTTGTTTATGTAATGTTAGCTAAAATTTATCCACGAAAATCGTTTATTTCTGTTTATTAGCTCTAAAATATCTTTGGAATGCTTGTTATTATATTATATAAGTTTGTATATATAGACTTATACATAATATAAAGAAACAAAGCATATTGCCAAAATCAACAGGCGCATGTCGACATCCCCTACCCCATGTCGACATGTAGCAGGCAGAAAGTTATTTTTGTTTTGAATTTGAAATAGACATAACTACCTTGTGTTTTTTCATTTCAAACGAATTTCTATCTATTTAAATACCTATTTCTTCCAGAAAATGTGCATTTTCAATTCTCCTTATTTTTTATTGAATTTCTTCATATTTTATCAAATAATCACCTCTCCTATTCATAATCTAAGTGAGAATTTTGAAGAAACTCTCAGATCTTTCAATAACATACTTACTTTTATCCTTCGCTATCAACAACACTTAGAATTAAGCCAAATGTAGATGATAAAGGAAGAAGAAAGGCACTTCAATGCCATTTAATGGATGATTTCATCCCTCAACAAAGAAGATCTCGAAGTGAATCTAGAAGGAACTCTGAACTAGGATAATGAAGAATAGGATGCTATATAGGCAGACCCTATAACGACCCACCTTTTTGGATAGTTTAAACCGACGATCAAATACACATGCCGATTCCAAACCATTCAAAAGGGCAGATGGTTATTGGGGTAATAAGAAAAGAAGGAAAAGAAACAACACAGAATCTCGCAGCGGAACGATAAAATATAATAGTCAAATAAACAGTTCATGAAGCTGTTTACTATACTTTTGATAATTATTTACACAACATTTATCAGAGTTATACATATAAAACAGAACAATTAAAATAATGCAGCAGATAGCATGATGCAAGGGTAATAATAGTAATAGTATACCAAATCTTCGTCTTCATCCTCCAGAATAGATCTTCAAAAATCTGAAAAATTCAGAACTGACCCGAGCGTAATGAAAAGACAAAACACTCGAGTCAGGACTAAAATATCCTTATGAAAGTTAAATCAATTGTAAATAAATATGAGTGTAACGGCGTCAAAGATGTTTACGGGGTTTGACATCTCATATCCAGTGTCAACGTGCGTGCAATAACTCAAGAGATGTTACGGGATTTTCCATCTCTTAAGGATCTGTCAAGCTATCTACTATGTAGTAATGTACGCTAAGTAGATAATTCCTATCAGTAATATAAAGTATCAAAATAGCGTTAAGGCGTTACCCTAATCCCCCTTAACACATTTTTATAATGCCATAGTCTATACAGCACCGTAAGCCCCACCGTAAACTGGTGGTTATCAGAGGGTACCCCATAGGTATAACACAAAACAAAAGGTAGTGGTCGCGAATAGGATAATCAGTATGACAAGGTACATGAGGCGATACCAACTAGGATACTAGTAGTTGCGTGATCTGGACTGATGTTGAGCATAGCCAGCAGCTATCCCAACACCACGAAACAACACTCCCAAATCAAGGGGTGCACCCAAATTGAATCACAAATGTAATAGATATGGTATCGAAAAAGTGTGTCCACTAGAGATGGCGAACCTCAATAGCCCGGCGCGGCTCCTGTTTTAGTCATGTCAGGGGTCATCCAATATCGTTCTCTTTCTTCAGTCAACGCGTTCACCAAACCATTCACTTCATTCTGGATCAACACTCCGCGTATAATAGTTATTAAAGTGGTTTTCGGTATCGACAGAGAGTATGTCCATATCCGATCCCGGTCTCTTTAATAACTACGTATTATTACACCGTTGGCTCTTTTACATTTCAAATCGATTAATAATTGATATCAAAATATCATACTCGCTTCAAAAATCAAATACATTTCAAATGTCATCGTATCTTTTTAAATGTAAGATTCCGTTTCAAAAACATTTTTTGCCTCAATATCTCATTTCGATTTCCAAATCATTTCGAATTTCAATTTAGGTTGCAACTTCATTTAACCCAACTCGTATTCAAATTCAAGATTTAAACATAAACATTTCACCTTATTAACCAGCTTGAAAATCTTAAGAAAATAGTTTTAAGTAGTTTAAAAGTAGTTTTTAAATAATTAAAATAGTTAAAAATACTTAAAATCTTAAAAATGGATTTAAAATAGATAAATTAGTTTAAAATAATTTAAATTGCGTTATGTAGATTTAAAATAGATTAAAATAATTTAAGTATTCAAAAATGGTTTATATAACTAAGTAATTTGGAAAACAAATAAAACAGCTTCAAAACCGAACCATTTCAATTATAGCTTCCCAATTCAAATCAATTTCAATTTCCATTCTACTGATTCAATTTCTATTTCAATTCAAAACAATGTCAACTTCGACTTCAAATCAATACAATTCTACATTCACTTTCAATTAATTCAATTTCAATTTATATCGATTCGGAGCTTTATTTTATTCAAATTTCAATTTATCATACTTAACAAAATTATCTTTCAATATTCAAATTTAAAACTCAATTTCAAATATGATTCAATTCCAAGCTCATTTCAAAATATCATTTTATATCGCTTTTACGTAGTAATACTCAAAGTTCGAAATAATGTTAAATCTTTAAACAAATCAATTTTTGAAATCCAATCATATCCCGATTTTAAATTCCATAGTCTCCACTTTAATTATTTAACAATTTCTTTTAACCAAAATTTATTTCAACATTCCAAACTCAATTTTCGATAAATTCGATTTCTATAAATTGATTTCTATTTATAACTTTTAAATCAAAACATTTAAATAAATTTCAAATCGACGATTTTAAAAATTATTAATTTAGCCAATTCGGTGTCTGTATATAATTTTCTATCCTATGGCCAAGTAATTATTTATTTCAATTAAATGTCAGGGATGAATATATATCACTTAATCAAATCATAGTTTCATATGTATGCATAACAGGATATATATATAAGAAAATAAACATCCAAACATTTAAATATCAACCAATAACATCCATCAAAATACATCATCCAATTGACAATACAATTCATGGCAATTTCATAGTTATCAATGTCAGGTAATTTAATCGCAATTCAATTTCAATTTCAATTTAACTGTCAATTTAATTTTCAACGGTTAATTCAAATGACAATCTATATGACCACTAAATTTTATCAAACAATGACAAATAAAATCATAACACTTCATAATGTCAAATTTAACTAGCATAAAGATATTTAGTACGTTGTGAGCGTTATAAAACACTCACCTTGATTTCAATGCAGTTCCAGCGTTTTATTTCGAATAAAATTAAACGAGCGTTTAATTTTACCCGAAATTTTCACTTGTTCCAAATGACTCCAATCCAATTCCATATCATAGTGCTCGTTGAAACGATTCCAACGCAAAAAGTTTCGTGCGTTTTCGACCTCGTATGAAAAAGATACGTTAACTTAAAGTTTACACGAATTTTTATATAAATAATTATACAATTCTTTTTATTATTTTACCCTAAACTAATCCTGGCCGTTGATTCCAGCCACATGAGATCAGGGCCACAACATCCATCTTCCTCCCTCACGTTTTCTCTACAGGTTATACGCACGCGACCTAACCCAAATAGCCGGCCCTAACCCTAAGTCACGCACCACCCTACGAGCATCTCCACGTAGATCAGGCACCACCATTTGAAGCGCCACCCACCACTCCATGCTCGGGCAGAGCATTGTTGAACTCGGCCTCCCCAAGTCGTGGGAATTCATGCACGAACGGCAGGCCCACGCGGCCCCCTAGCGACCACCACACTGCAAATCCAATCTCCACCGTTGATTAGCTAGATCTCCTTGCCCTCTTCGAGTTTGCAGTTGATGACATTTGCTAAATGTTCACTGATTGGAAGTAATCGAGGGAAGGATGAAACTAATTTATGGCCATACAAAATGATAATGGCGGCTGAAGCATTGGTTAGGGTTAGGTTATTTTTCCTTTGCAAATTGTGAATATCGTGCTTATATGGAAATTCTGACGAACATTATTCATTCCGGATTTTTCGAACTCCGATTTACGCGTGGTGACTGGCGTTTCTAGGGTTTACCCTGCGTTCCGGACACAATGGAACAGGTTTCGAAAGCTAATTCGATCATATGCGCGAGTTACGGAAATAAACGATCAAATTTAAATTAAACCGATTAAACGAATTTCTATGCGTTTTGGCTCGCCCCGGACAAACGATAAATCCGATTGACTTGAAATTTGAAATCTTAGAATAATATCATATTACGGATCCGATGAAACTAGTTTCGTCAAAATCTGAGACTGTTTGAAAAATGGCTATTTTAACTCGTCAATTAAATATTAAAATATTCAATTTTCACAAATTTACTTTTAATTCGATTTTAAAAGTTCTACAACATCATTCTAACTTTAATACAATAAAATAAAATTTTACAAATCATTTTTAATCATATTAAACCCGTTATTCAATTATTCAATAAATTCCAAATATTAAATTCTTATGAACTCTATTATAATCCCGATATAACTTACATTCACTTTGGAAACCAATTTGAGTCATATTAAATCAAATTTCAATTTTTCACTCTATTTCATATATTAAATTTCATCAAATTAATCATATCAAATTTGGAATTTAATTATTCAAACATTTGTAATATTAAATTTAAACAAATTTGATTATTCTTAAATCACTATCTTTTGAAATATTCAAAACGAACTTATAAGATTTAACCTTTAAAACTAATTCAAATTATAGAACAACCATTTCCATTAATCAGTTATCCAATTTCCATTATTAAATTATTCAATAAATTCCAAATATTAAATTTAAACAACTTCGATTATCCAATAATTCATTATCTTTTGAAATATTGAAATTGAACTTATAAGATTCAACTTTTAAAACCAATTCACAATTTAGAACACTATTTTCATTTTACAGTTATTCAATTATTCAATAAGTTTTAAATATTTAATTTAAACAATTTGCCTGCTCAATATTCAATATTTGATTTAAACAGATTTTACTTATCAATCAATTACTCTATTATACCCAATGGATTCAACATTTATTATTATTCCAAATGACTTACATTTTTTTTTTCTAACACTAAATCACGAAATCTTATTAAATTAGCTATTTTAATTATCGAAAATTTATGGGTCGTTACAGACCCTATCTTCAGTAAAGAAGGATGGGTTAAAGTTTCAAGAAATGTTTGATTTGAGTTATAAGGTTTGATTTACTTTAATTTGATTTGGTTTGAATTGTTTTGTTTCATTTGACTTGATTTGAATTGTTTGAATTGATTTGAATGTGGTATGTAATATATGAATGAAATGGTGTAGTTTTATATATATATTGATTAATTATGTTTGAAATTTTCATGTCTCGCATTTACCTTACTATATTTTACTCATACTATTTTCTGTCTCATTTATATTCTATTATACTATAATATTATCCTATATAGTGCTATTATATAAGATTTAAGGGGAGTTATGTAGTTTAGGATTAGTTTTTGTTGATGATAAATGGGGAGAATTATAAAATAGGTTATGTAGACTTAGATTAAGGGGGAGTTAGTATATTAAGGGGGATCTGTTGGAGTAAGGGGGAGTTAGAGTAGAATCAGAGTTTTGTGGAGTAGATTTTATAAACAAAGGTTGTCATCATCAAAAATGGGGAGATTGTTAGTTCCTTAGATGATGGTTTTGATGAAAACAACCTTAGGACTTGTTATAAAATATAAATACTAATATTCTTGTCTAGATATATATGTATATGCATGTACTGAGAATGATGACTGTACAACATAGAGATTCAAGACTGAAGAATTCAAGATTCAAGAAACCAAGATCGAAGACTCATGAGTATCAAGATTTCAAGAGTTCAAGATTTCAAGAGTTCAAGAGTTCACGATATCAAGATAAATAATAGTGTCTAGATTTATGTTAAAACTTCATAATAGCACTAAAACCTTTATTCGGGTTCTAATTATGGAATGGAATCTACCTTCTCGCTTTAATAGTGGGATAGAACTCATGACCTCTTTAGTGGGATGGAACCCACAACCTTCTCTAACGGAATCGAATCCATGAAATTTTCAAAATGATTTATTTTAACTATTTCTCCAAAAAATATCTTTTTAAAAGTCATCTCTCTCGGATTAAATATTTTAGCCTTAAACTATTCTTACCATCTTTTATATTTTGATTTCAAAATCATCTCTTGTTTTAAACTATCTCCTAGTTTTACTATTATAGCTTTAAATTTCAAAAATATATTCTATACTTAGTTTTTATGTTACTTTTATATTATAGATTATATATTTTTAAGATTACTTTTTAAACCTCTTTTATAAGTTTAAACTATATTGAAAATGGTTTACAAAGTTTAGAAATTACTTTGAAAAGCTTTAGAATAGAAACATTTTAAAGCAAAATTAATTTTCAAATTTTACATAGGCATGTTGACTTACCCCATCCCGCATGTCGACACGGTGACCGTAGAAATTCAAAATTCAAATTTTCAAAAGAAGTGTCTATTGATCATAACCTTTCTTGAATGGACATGACTATTATTCTTCTATGAATACCATTTGTTTTCAATGACTTCTTTCTTCACTCCTTATTCTCCTCTCGAATATTCTCTTATATTTTAACAAAACTATGTGGAACTCCTAAGTGAATCAAACTCGATCTTCTTTAGTTTGATTCTATGTCACTCTCTCTCAAAGATCTCAGTGCTATTCAGAGTTATAGGATTAATTGTAATTAAAGATCGAGGTGTATCGAGTCTCTTTCTGTTGAAGTGTGACCGGAAACAGCGTGATTGTGGTCCGTAAATCAATTGGGTGTGATTATAGCTGTAAATCAATTGGGTGATCTTGTAGCCTGGTTAAATCAAGAGAGTTTTCCATTGACTCGTAGACAGGAGGGTGTATCTCATGGCGTTGTAATATCGACATTATATTTGAAAAGAAATCCATACAAGAAATTGTGTAGGATTGGATATAGGGTAACTCCGAACCAGTATAAAATAATGATATGTTCTTTCCTTTTACTGCTTTTATTTACTATTTGCATCTATGTCTAACTCTATGATTGTCTCTGTGTTTGTGAAATTGCATATGTATGTGTTTAATTTGAAAAGATTTCAAAAATTCGATAAAATCTGTTAAACACTATTCACCTCCCCTCTAGTGTTAATGCAGCCTTAAGATCTGTAATCCGCATTTCCTACACATAGAAACCGTAATTGCTAGAGAAGAAATCAATGCTCAGCAAATTGAAGTTAATGGCGCCAACACAGGAGATCAGGTGCCGGGATCCTCTGGTCAGCATGAAGTTGTTACTAGAGATGAATTAAATAAAACGGTTGTTGAAAATAACCAGAAGATGGAAAAAACAATAAAGAGCTCTTATGGAAAAATTGAATGCTCTATTGACCGCACAGTCACATGCTGCTTCAAGAACATGATAGAGCCTGCGGCTGCCATGGAATAAGAAAATTCTTCCATCTCTTGCCTAAGTAAGAGAAATAGAAAGCAGCAGTAGAAAGGACTGATAGGTAAAACCATGGGAATTAATATGGAAGGAAACACAAACACTCCACCAACTACGAGGCAACCAGCTACAAACTTGAATCTAGGGGAAAAAAACCCTATGAGAAGATACATCAATGGATTTCTTCGACTCGGAAGATGGTGAGCAACTTGACAACGACCAGTTGGAAGGAAATACCAATACATTCAATAATGCCAGGGAGATCCAAACTTCCCCTTCCAGACCAACCGCAAGCCAACGGAACCATGAGGGAGTGGCACTCTCGATGACAGCTAGGCTTCAGCCCACTTACCAAGATTGTTTGCAAAATCAAACACCTTGTGCAATCACTGGTAGCCAACCCATAGATTATCCGACATCAGAGGCATATATTGCGGACATGGTCCAACGACTAATGGATGAAAGTAAAGATAGAAGGGATGATGAATGGGGATCCGCTCTATATCGGACTCCTTTCACTGATGACATTTTGAATGAGCGGTACCCTGAAAAGTTCACTACGCCAACTATTCCGTCTTAAGATGGGACAAGAGACCCAAAACCCCACTTGTATAAGTATAGTTGGTACATGGATGGAGCAAATGCTTCGAATGCCGTTTGATATAGATGCTTCCCGATTTTCCTAGAAGGAATTGCTTCATTGTGGTTTACTAGGCTTCTACCTAGATCCATCTCCACCTTCGATAAATGAACAATAAGATTCCTCGATAAATTTACGCTTCACACGACACAACCGAAAGATGTGATGCCCTTAATCGGCCTATTCTAAGTGTGGAATGAATCTCTAAAGTTCTTCATGAATTGGTTCAACACTGATGTGACTAAAGTAAGTATCCAAATAAGGATATGGTTTTCATGGCGTTGGTTCATGCTATCCACGCCGAAATTGAATTCGGAAAATGTATCAAAATGAAACAACCTACCACTAGGAAGGATTTCAACCGAAAGGTGAGCCAGCATTTGAGATTGGAATAGGCATAGGAATTAGAAGCAAATCTGCTAACTTGTAACCATTCAACTTTGGGCAGAGTGGTTTGGGGACAAACCAAGGCATAAATACCTCCGGGACTTTTGAAGGGAACAGAGGAAAAAATGGTGATCGAAAAAGGAAGAACTAGAATTCCAACAAGCAAAATGGAAATAGCAAGCAACTCAAAGGTTTGAGGCCTGAAGAATACACCTCACTCAACGATACTACAGTAAACATCTATCCATTGAAATAGGGGACGGAAGAGTACAAGAAGCCGCCTATAAAGAAAGTAATAGAACAGCAAAAGCATTCCAAAAAGTACTGCCACTTCCATAAGAACATGGCAACAACATGAATGAGTGTCGTCACCTAAAGAACTTGATTCAGGAACTGATTTGGGAAAACAAGCTTCAGTAGTATGTGAGGAAACCATAGAATCCTGACCAATCCGTAGCACCCTAAGCTCATAGAGATAGAGGGAATCAAGCTGGAACCAGCGAAGAGGTACCCAAATGGACTGACCAAAGACTCATCATTGGAACAATATCTGGAGGACCCCATCCTATGTAGAAGAGTTGGTGAGAAATGCAACGGTATACTAGCTTATTAAAGCATGCTCCGAAAGGTTTGTGCTTTGCGATCGAAGAAGGAACCCCTGCTAGGCAGCAAAGAACCCTGAACGATGACGTAGTATTCTGAAATCAAGACATTGAAGGAATAGAAGATCCAACTCTCAACCCCATAGTCATGACAGTAGGAATCGTACCCGCCATGGTCTGAAAAGTATTAGTGGACGGTGGAAGTTGTGTGAATATCCTTTTCAAACGCACCTTTGGCCAGATGAAGACTAGTATGAAAGATGCATCCTCCTACCGCAAAAAGATACAGGGATTCACTGGTGAACCCAAACAACCTCTCAAAACAATTGATTTATGTGTAGAACTTAGAGAAGGTGACTGACCCTTATTCAATGCCCCTGTATTTCCGTAATGGAAGAGTCACCCACATCCAAAGTTTTGTGATCATATATGAAATTTCCTTCTACAATGCCTTCCTGGAGTGATCCACTTTGGCAGATTTCAGGACTGCTTTACCTCAATGGTGTCTAGCTATGAAATTTCAGATGGAAAATGGAGTCAGGGCGATCAAAGGAGACCAAAGTGCCACTAAAGAATGAGTTACCCAGCCTTTGGTCAATACCGAGATATCAACATATTGGCTGGAAAGGATGGATATAAGGATTGAAGGTCGATTAGAAACAAGGCTATGATCGATATCGATAAAATTTGACCATGCTCCAATTAAGACAGGATCGATTGGGAATGATGAACAACAAGGCTAGGAAAGGCCATATTTTGAATTTCAGTTTAATCGGATGTCGCACGCTCGAGTTATGGATGGATCAATATTGAAGAGAAATGGTTAGCATTGATACCGTTTGTATCGCTCAACATGGAAGACTTCGAATCGATGGATGTCATTTGAATTGATGCTATTTGTATCGATCAACGTGGATTACTTCGGATCAATGGATGTCATTCGTATCGATATGGTTCTTAACGATCGAGGGGTGTCAGTAGATGTATACGAACGCGACAGCCGACTTGAAAACTACAGCTTGCATTGATCATAACTCAACATCTACAGGTCCAGGTGCTGTAAAATTTTCGGAGGAGCTTCTTGATGCACTCAAGAACCTCCACGGTCGATCTCAGCCTGATTGGACCATATTTTGATCGATACGAATTGAAGACGCATCGATCCCAAATCGCTCTGGATCAATCTGGAGAGCACACTTGCGCAAGAGAAGAGGTGTTCCAGGTTTTGGGATGGATATTTTCGAATCTACATCTATAAATAGCAGTGCTATGGCAACTAAAAGAGGATCTTCTTTGGATCTACTAGGGGAACCTCTGCCATTTTTACTATTGATTTTCAAAAGCTTGTGACTGTAATTATAGTATAAAAAGAATAAAAGGATTGATTCAAAGTAGACGTACGCCAGAGATTACCGAACCACTATAAACCTTGTGTTCTTTCTTGCTTTCTTCCATTTTAATTTTACTATTTCTTTATTTTTTTCCTCTACTTTATCTGGATCTTAGATCTGTGTTGAAATATTATGAATCTGCATACAAACACTGGTGCTTTCACTACTTCTGGGGTTTGTGACCAATTATGGAGCAAACAGAACGCTATATCGCAGCACCACGCTAGTCTAAAAGAAAAGAAAATGGGAATAATATGGGGAGAACTCTCCACATTTGTGAGTCTACCAAATAGAAACTATTGAGCCGCCTCTAGCTTAGAGACCATAGCGATTTGATAAGGCTTTAGGCCTTAGAATGGACAGTTTATGGGAGGAACGGGCAGCACCAGTAGAATTGACGATGCCTATCTCGGCTGATATGGATGATCCAATATGTATTCTGAAAACTGGATCACATCTTGGAAATAGGATGCGACTTGAACTCATCAAATTTCTTCATGCCAACTTGGATGTATTCGCTTGGACACATTCCAATATGTGTGGGGTTTCACCAGAGATTGCATGCCACACACTTAATATTGATCCTCAGTATACACTAGTGAAGCAGAAGAAACGCAGCCTAGGACCTGAATGATCCAAAGCGCTAAGGGAAGAAGTAGATAAGCTGATGATGAATGGTTTTATCTGTGATGCAACATACCCCAAATTGGTGTCCAACTCAGTCTTGGTTAAGAAGTCCAACAGGAAAAGGAAAACTTGTATCGACTATTCGAATCTAAACAAAGCAGGCCTGAAAGACGGCTTTTCTTTTCCCCGAATCGATCATCTTGTGGACGGGATGGTCGGATATGAATTGCTATCATTTATGGATGCATAATCGGGATACAACCAGAATATGATGCAAGAACCTGATTACGAAATTACCAGTTTCACTACTGATCTGGGACTATACTGCTACAAAGTGATGTCATTTGGCTTAAAGAATACTGGAGCAACTTACCAACGACTGGTGACGCCATGTTTAAACATCAGATTGGGAAGACTATGGAAGTTTATGTATGCGACTGCTGGTTAAATCACACATAGCTGTAAATCACTTAGATAACCCATCGTGAAATTTGAAATACTCTACAAATATGGAATGAAGCTCAACCACTTCGGCGTAGCCTATGGAAAGTTCTTGTCGTAGGTGTTCCGAGCATCGAAGAAAATCCTAAATAAATAACCGCTTTAAAGGAAACCGAGTCCTAGGGCAATAGGAAAGAGTTACAAAGCTTGAATGGAAAGGTTGCAGCACTGAGCCGATTTATCTCAAAAGCAAGTGATAAATGTATACTGTTCTTTGACGCACTAAAGAAGGGAAAGAAGAACTTGGAATGGAATCAAGCTTGTCAAATTGCATCAAAAGTGCCGCTGCAACAAATGGAAACCCCATCAATCTTGTCTAAGCTGGTAGATGGAGAAGATTTGTACATCAACTTAGCAGTCTCATCTCATGCACTGAGTGTCACGCTCGTATGAGAAGAAGCTAAGATCCAGCAAACCGTATATTACATCAGTAAACAATTCACTAAAGCAGAAACAAACTATCCGAAATTGGAAAAACTAGCGTATTGCCTCTTGATCGCATCGAAAAAGTTACGACCGTACTTTCAAGCACAAGCAGAATACTAATCATTGATATCCGGGCTGAAAATTATGAAGGAACTTAGGATAAAGCCCATCCACATCTATAGCAACTCTCAACTAGTCGTCTGTCAGATGAAAGGCGAATACCATGCTCGGAGGGAGAACCTTGCCCCGCACCTATCTAAAGTGCAGGAAATACATCGAGCATTACACCATAATTCATATCCAGCAGGGAATAGAACACGAAGGTGGATTGTTTAGCCAAATTGGCTAGTTCCGAAGAAGCTCAATCATTGGGGCTAGTTATGCTTGAAATCCTGACCAAAGAACCAGACACGGATGACGCCAATCAAGGACTACCTGCTTATGAGAACATTCCCCGTAGACAGGATTTAGTGAAAAAAGCTTCTCCAAAGGGCACCATGATTCACAATATAGGATAGGATACTCTACCGAAGGTGATTCTCTACCCCTTGCTCAGATGTGTTACCAAGGACGAAGCTCGAAGGATCCTAAGAGAAGTTCATAAAGGCGACTATGGAGATCAACTAGGGGGTAAACCCTTGCAAAAAAAGTTCTTTGGTATATGTATTTTGGCCAATAGTAAATCACGGTGCAGCATCTTACGCAAGACGGTGCGATCAATGCCAAAGATTCAGCAAGATCAAAAGAACCCCTTCGATGGAGCTAGCACAGATGGTTAACCCATAGCCGTTCGCAATATGGGGAATCGATCTAATTAGTATATTACCAATGGCTAAAGAAGGAGCCAAATATGCTACCGTTGTTGTTCACTATTCACCAAATGGGCCAAAGCAGAACTGCTGGCCACTATTACCACAAAAAAGTCATTTGCTTTGTTACTAAAAATATTATTTTCAGAGTTGATGTGCCATAAAAATAATCATGGATATCGGGACTTAATTCAAAAGCATAGAGTTCAAAGACTTTTGCAAATGCTTTCGAATCGAGAAAAACTTTTCCGCTGTCTCACATCCGCAATCAAACGGGAAGTGGAAGCAGTAAATAAAATCATCATGTCCACCATCAGAAAGCGGCTAACTAAAGAAAAAAGGAAATTGGTTCGATAAACTTCCACTCGCATTATGGGCTTGCAAGGCAATGCACAAATCAACAATTGGGCACTCTCCGTTCACCCTAGCATATGGTTCGGAAGCAATGATCCAAGTCAAGCTAGAAGTCCACTCTCACAGAAGGTAAAACTTCGATTAAAGGCACAACAAGCAGCTTTTACTCGAGTCGCTTGATATGGTTGATGAGAAGAGGGAAGAAGCTGAATTAAGAAATACCGCTCACTAGAAAATTATCGCACGTACTTCAACTCCAAAGTCCATAACTACACCTTCGAAGTGGGAGACCTTGTCCTTAAGAGGGTCTACCTTATGCCAAAAGCATTCAGACCAAATTGGGAAGTACTCTATGTGACTGGTCAGAAACTAGGGGATGACACATTCAAGCTAACAACCACCGATGGAGCCCAAATTCCATGACCATGGTATAGTGAATTGCTATGTCCTTATTTTATCTAAGACTATCTTATTTATTTCCTATTTTCAAAAAATAAGCCATCCCAGAATACTAGAGACATTGTAAATAGGAAAAATTTGTCCAACTTTTATTAATAAAATTGCTTTGTTTTTTGAACTAATAAAATTGTGCTCACATAAGTAATCTGCTAAGTTGACGGGATCAAATCGACTCAAAACCATCCGATTTCTACTTAAGATAGTGGAACCATGCTCAAATATGCCCCATCTACGCGCCAGGTCGACGAAAGCAAATCGACTTAAACCGTTGGATCGATGGAGCTCGTTCCCTGCCTTCTAAGGACCAGTGTTGCTTTAGTAACATCGAGAAGGCCCTAATCAAAGCCATGCACCTCCATAAGATGCGCTTGTTTCTTAAGTCTTCGAACCACGCTCTCGAAACATGAACTCCTCATATTGCCCGAAGATCTGTTACGTCGAGAAATTCCAAACCGTTCCGTATCGATAGGTCATATGATCCCAAAAGCCACGCAACCCATATGTTGAGCACACTCTTAAAAGCTACGCATCTCATAAGTCGTGCACACTCTTAAAAGCCATGCATTTCATATTCCACACACACTCTTAACTACCAGCATTGTCCCAGCAATGCCGGGAAAACCATCTATTGTAGGACTAACAAGATTCCACTCCTATTATCAGAAGTAACAAGCATAAAACCAGTGATGTCGCACGACTATGAATCAGCAAAGAATTTTGATTGTTAACTGACAAAATCTCTAGAATCGAGATTCTCAAATCATAAGTTCTTGGAGATAGGAACCGTAAAATAGACTTGGCCATAGACATCCGAAGAATCACACGAATTACGGTCATTTGTCAAGTGTTTGAAGTAAACAGCTCCATGAACTAGGGCGCACACACCAATACTCAATCGAAAAAGTACTTCACAGTTCTGTTACTCGAAACAAAGAATTTTGGCAGTAATTAAAGGACTACACAATATAATGGTAAACAAAATTGGCATAAGTGCACGAAACATAGATAAATATATAATAAATTTATAATCAAAATGTCAAAATTGTGTGACTTACAATGTTTTCTATACAAACTCAAAATGTGGGGGCCATAACCACACAATATCAGCCAATAAAAAGACATTACAGATGCTACAACAATAAAAGTAATGAGTGTAGACTCTGCACTTGCACAAAGAATATATCAAACAAATCAGAATGTCCCGATATATGGCTCCACTATTACTCGAGCCTGTCAATGTTTCGTTCCATCGCTCCCCTTCCCACCTTTGGTCGGAAGTTTCTTCATCTTCTCAGATACCCTGCCAAGAGTTGTGTCATTACCTGAAATATCAACTATCTCCTATGTGATAGCACCTCCTACAAGTTCTTCAACCTTCTCGGAAGACTCCTCGATGGTCTTGCGCTCCCTGGACTTGCGGTGCAGGAGCTCCTTGAAGATTTTCTCTCCTTAATCTTTTCCTTCTTAATGTCCACCATATGCTGCTCAGTTTTACTCAATTGGCCATTTGGTCTTCCTGCTCTCAAGCTTTAGCTGCTGTGAAATCACCCTCCAAAGATATGGAAGGGTCATCCAGACCGTGCAAAATAGCAATCTTCTTGGATTCCAGTCCTGGTTGTGAGCCAGACACGGGTGCAGCAATCGAAGTGACTACAAAAACAAGTGTCAAGGCAATTAAAATAGCAGCAGGCCCCAAAGCCGAAGAGATCGGTGGGTCGGTGGGTAAAGACGACTGACTTATAAGATCAAAAATGAAAGCATACAGTTCGTTTTTTCTTATGGTGTGAGCTGAAAATTCTCAAACTCGGGGAAAACAAGAAGGTTACATGCATTAGAAAAATGGCCGAGAATTTCAATATCATACTGCCCACCTTCTCCTTCTTTGGATGGATGCACGACCTTTGGAGAAGTTCCAGGACAACTCAAGGTTTCTGAGATAGCTGTTGGAGGGGAAGACAACAAGGTAGTACTGCCTAAACTCGCTAATTGATCACGATGCTGTACAGATGATTCGCCAGGCCCCGAAGTGAAAGGCTTTGATAGCGCTTTAGCAGTGTAGTTGCAGTCCTACATCAAAGCTTTCTTCGACTCTTCGTTGAGATAGGCATCCTCCTTTGCTTGGTGTATACATCCCCGTTCTCTTAGAAATGGGCCAAAACTTCTTCCAAAACCACAGCAAGAGTATGTTGAAATTAGGAGCCTAAATAACTGAGGCTCCCTTGATGCAGCAAGAAGTTAACATAGAAATTAAAGATGGTGGCATCCATCTTCTCCATTTTTTTTTCAAAAGTATCCTATAACTCCAACTAGTCCGCTATCATGATGGCCTTCTCGACTTTAACTTGGGTCTTCTCAGCATTAAGCGGCGTGACTCTTTCCTAAAGTGAAGCAATCATTTAAGTCTGATCAAAAATGGTCTTTTCAAGGGATTCTACCATGCCATTTTTATAGGCTTCTACTGCTTCATTATGATCAGCAATAGTTTTCTTCTGAGTTTCGATGATCTCATCATAGGCTTCAAGCTCCTCTTTCAGCTTAATCTCATCCATGTAGGCTTTCTTGATTTGTCTTGGAACATGATTTTTATTTTTATGTACGACTCTTTCAATTCCTTCAGCAAGTTGGCATTTCTTTTATTCTCTCAAAGTGTAGCGTCCCTCTCCTTTGTCAACTGCTCGATTCTGGCATCACGTTCTGTTAACATCCTTTCATAATCCTTTTCTAACTCGAAGGAGAGGATCTCTTGATAGTTTTTACGATTGGTGCCCACCAGTTGCTTGCATAACTTCTCCCATCCTTCAACTTCATCCAAATCGCTTTGAATCGCTTGGAGATGCGGCATAATAAGAATCTTTGCAGATTGGACACAGGCCACGATCAAATTTAACTCCCTTTAGGAACAATCCAAGGAGCACGGCATCGAGTTTAGAGGGACAGGATGGGAGAACATAAGCTGGCCTCCTGCAGTGATGTGATGAACCAGAAATAGGCATTACGTGAGTTGATAGGGCTTAGGATTATGGTGAAACTTGAACAGTGGAAGTCGGAACTTCAATTCCAAATGAGACCGGAGTCGGGGCAAATGCTTGGTGCTCGGAGGAATGAGAACCGTGATCTACCTTCAACTTCTTAGACAACTCTTCTCGATCATCAAGAGTTTTTCTCTTCTTATTACCACCATTATAAGCTCTACCCCGTTCTTTGTCTCCCCGAAGATGTACTTTGGCTTCCAAATCCTTCCTCCTCCACTCTTCCTTGTTTCTCAGGGATGATGGCGGCTTGAAGTCCATCTTGACTAGCGTTGTGAATCAGTAAATTATTCAAGGTCCTCATAAATTCCATGGCCTCTCACAGTACTTGATATGAAAAATAAATAAATAACTTTAGAGGTAGGAAATGAACCTAAATAATGCACATGTAAGTGAACGTGATCCTAGTGAAATGTGTAATGTGTCATGGGCGGCCTAGAAAGACATTACAAACCGGATCGGGAGGTCACCACAATGGGAATCTGGCTAACTCTAGACAGAGCATGAATAGGGTGAGGAGACAATCCCTCGAACTCGAAATCTTGTCACATGAGTTCATCGATATCGACATAAATGTTGCTCAAATTCCCAAAGTTAATATCGGTTTCCTTAAGCGGAGAAGCATGAAGTCGCTCAGCTACTGAGGGAGCATCTTTAGCAGAAATCTCTTGGAAAGACAAATCCGGGAGAATAGGACTCATTCCCATAGTTTTATCACATGATTCAAAGTTTCCACCACTAGAACTTGCATCAAGTTCATCGTCACTAGAGGAGGAATCATAGCTATAGCTGCTCTCGATTTCACCATCCTCCTTTTTCGTTGTCATCGCAGCCTTTCCCTCGCACTACTGAAATTCTTCTTCCTCCTCTAGGGTCGAAGGCATCTTAGGCGGGCAGCTGGCTTTAGCCGTAACACCTCTTCCTTCATAAATTTCTTTAGCTGACCCACCAGATGGACCTTCTCCTTCTGGGAGGTTGCTCTCTTTGAAGTCTTGTGATGAAGAAGTAGAGCATGTTCAAATTTTGGAATGGGAAGGAGATGGAACATCAACGGCTATGGAAGATCTCTCGGGATGCAACAACCCGTACCAAAGCAAATTCTCACCCATTAGCAAAAACCTGATCGATTTTTCTTTGTCATTTACGGCCTTCAGAGTGTGGATGGTTGGATCGAGTGATGAATCTTTGTTCGGTCTTGGAATAACTGCAAGGATTATTCAATCTATCAAAAACCCATAGCAACATATTAAATCTCAACGAGTAAAAGAGAAGACTTACCCTCTATCGTCTAAAGACGATTAAATCCCTTAGGACACCTAACAAAAAAATATTCGGTCTTGAATTGGGACAGGTTACTCTGAAACTGAAGCATGATTTTGTGATTTCTTTGAGCCTCGATGACCACAACGGACAGAAATTCATATCCTTTCTTGAACAAGAGAAAATATTTGAACTCATCAAAATTTAGGGCACGATTGAATGTCCGCATAAATAAGACATGAGGGCAAGTCAAGATCGCATATCTGTTAAGGTGAATCTGAAATGAAGCAATTCCTAAGTTCAGAATAATTTATCTCAAGAAGTGATTGAAAGGGGCACTACACCATTTGAGGACATTTACCAGTGGCAAGTAGTGTACCCCAAAGGCGGTGTATGTGAGAACTCATTTTTCGATGGAAGGCGTACGTCACTGTCTGGAATTCCCTGCTATAAAAAATGTTATGTAGAACTTTAGCAGAGATTACGAAGGAAGCTCTCACCGAAGAATTGGGTAGAACTCTAAAATTTGGAGGAGTTAGATCTACAACTGGACCAACTGGAACCAATTGACCATATTCAGTTGGCGGTACGGAAGAAGAAGGTGCTACTGAAACCGTTTACGAAGGCGCAACTGATGACGATTCAGCTTTTGAGAGTGCTGGAGTTTCTCCATTGGATTTATGATGGGATGATGGGTGCTTTATTCTATACATTAGAACTTGTACCTAATGCGGTCAGATAATTCTATTTTTTAACTAAAATTCCCCCTATGCTTAACACTTGAACTTCAAAAACATATTGATTTATGCCGACACATTGGCTCACAAGTGTTTACTGGGGAAAATGCCATGTGTTATTTATGTGGGATATGCTCAGTGTCTTGAACACTACAAATGATTTATCTTGTGTAGATAGTTCACTCATGGTGAAGAAAGAAAATAGCTTTTTGTATCTTTCATTAAATCATTTCTGCACTTATCCATTATCAACCAACGATCGATAACGGATCCACTATCCGAAGCGCCATGGAAGCTCTTCCCATTCCGGCTACACCGATTTTGCAATGACAAGACCAGTCAGAAGTGAGCAACTATAGATTGATGGATCCGAATCAAGTAGAGAATTCTCAGCATAAGTCGATTTCAATTCTTTGGAAGGTGATTACAGCATAAGTTGCATACAAGACGCTACCCTAAGCTATTATCATCTCCTAGAAAAGCCAAAATCAATCTACAAGACGTTGTGCCAAATTAACGATGTAACTCGGTGCAAGTTAATTCCGATTATGTGGAAGAAGATAGCAAACATGCAAAACAAAACCCAGATTTCATTCCATGAAGAACTCAAAACTCGATTTACTATCTTCTTCCACAAAACCGCAATCAACTCGAATTTTCCATTACATCCATCACCAATACAACCTCACCACCAAATCTCTAAAACAAAATGTCAAAAATCCAAACCAGCCACCTCAAGTTAGAAATCAAAATGCAGATACGGTCAAACTCTAAGTCGTTGGCGATCCATGGTGGATAGGTCGATGGTGATCCAAGTTGGTAAGGTCGGCGATGATCCAAATTGATGATGTTTCAAGAGCTAGGGGTAAGGTCAAAGCGACGATGAAGTCTAGTAGGGTTAATGGTAAGAAGCTCTAGCAGTGTAGATTAGAGCGGCGATAGGAAAAGCAAAGTTACGGTTTAAATACTTTAGTACATGTCGCGAAGCAAAAGGATGGAGTCGCAAATTAAAATACAGAATGGAGGAAGGCTGGCTCATGTGAAGCTAAAAAGGAGGTTGCACAAGAAAATTCTACGAAGTCCTTAGATCTCTAGCAATCCGTGGACTATGATCGCTAGTGATCCATCAAATTGCTGCCAATTTTCTCTAAACTAGCCAAGCATGATCCGAGTGTTATTTGCAAGCATCGTTAAAGTTGAGGGACTGAAATTGATTTTTGTTATGAGCAACGACAATTCACATTAGAACTAAACAGACGGCTGAATAACTAAAGCCAAATTAGCATGATGGCCTTAACAGAATCATTTGAACCTCACTAAATGGGAACTCAAAGGCAGTTATTTCCAAAGCCCACCTTGTTTCCAACAAAAGCATACTCTAGGGGAAATGTTATCTGGTTTTTTAATCCAATAGAATTCAATGAAAGTTAGGACATCTAAGTCAAGTCAAAATGACTCAAAAATCAAGCTGAAGGATCAAAAGAAGGAACCAAGAGGGACTCAAGCGAAAATGAGCAAAATTAGCCTAGGGGATGGATCGCTAGCAATCCAACACCCATGGATCACTAGCTATCCGTAAATATTGCTCATGGGTCTCCATCCTTCTTGCATCATGAAGTATTATCTTTTCTAAGGATGCCTGTTAAGTTTCATGATATTCCAAGCAAGCTAGATCGAGAAGTGGGCATTCGTCTGATTCCAATAATAATCAAGTGCAACCTGTATATGAATCATCATCAAAATAAGGCAACTATTCCCTAAATTGCATGAAGAGCATCAACAAAAGGCATGGAATATGGTACAATTGAAGCGAGCCAAAAATAAGCTAACTACATGGATCGCTAGCGATCCATGCCCTATGGATCGCTAGTGGTCCATCATATTAGTTTGGCTCATCATTATCCTAGGCGCCTTCGTATCTTCAAATGTAAGATTCTGGCAAGGTAGCCTAGCCCAATAGATCTCCAATCCCTATAAATACCCATCCATCTGCAACATAAAGAGGATTTTCTTGATTGGCTACTGGAACTCTGCAGAAATTATTCTTCACTCTTCTCCTTCCACACAATAGTCATCTAAGGATTTACTATGATTCTCTAGTGAGCTCTTGCACTTGTAACTTGATCTAACTAAGAAGTTTAATCAAATTGTAATCTGATTCAACTTGTAACAGCAGTCGTCAATAATAAAAGTAATAAAGTTAATGTAGGCTTCGTTAACAGTTGATCCCCCATAAAAATCTCATATCTTTACTTTATCTGCAAGTTATTATTCCTTTTTTCTATTTTGTTTGCCTTGATAAATAGGATGGTGCTTTCATACTCAATCTAGAGTGTTTATCCATTTTTGGTTTAACAAATGTGTACACGATTTAATGTGCATGTATATAAATATTAGGATTTACACCGCAATAGAGACATTTTCCCCTATATATACTAGTATGGACCCGTGCTTCGCACACGGCATGTTTGTGTTATTGTATACGTTGGTATTTTATTTGAGCGCAAATATGTAAACGGAAAGTAAGGGCTTTTTGGAATTTCAAAACGACACCGAGTAAATTAGTTCAACGAATTTTCTTTATTAGTAGTAGAGATTATATGTTGTGTATTATTATTTAAAACTAATAAAAGTTGAAATTTCCTTTTTTGTGTATGTATAAATATATATGCACACACTAAAATAATTATGTAAAAACATATTTTAAATATAAAACCAATTCAAAATTCAATATTTAAAATAACATAAGAAAAATTCAAATTTGAAATTAGACATAGATAATATCTTACTTCAAATTGAAATTTGAATTCAAATATTTCATATTTGATGTATACACAAATTAAATGTAATTTTTATCTCAAAAATGCATATAATAAATTCATACATTTATATAATTTTTCAAAATTTTATAAAAATCTAATTTATGAATATTAAATTACGTGTTAGAACCTCCGTTATTAGTTTTGATGACAAAAACTATACAAACACACATATAGTATAAACATCGTCAATATGATGGTACATGCAACAAGGTCACGGCTAGAAGACAAGAAAGGAAAGACTATTACTAGTAAGGTCGTATTTAGTCTTACAAAAAATATGTAAAATCTTCTTGAGTGATTCACAAAACACAAATTCGTGTTTTTAAATTAAAACAAAACTTATCTTAAAGAAATGAATTTACAGATGTCTATGAGAAAACACGGACGTCTGACATTATGCAGGAAAATTAATCCCCGTAATGACAGACATATGTGATTTTCCACGGATGTCTGTGACGTTATTTCCAAAATATAATGCTATTTTTATGAAAGGTTGCTTCCTTTTGAATTTTTCAATACACTGAATTTACTCAAACATTGCAACTCTTTGAAAGGTAATGGTTGCTTCTCTTTGAGAAACAACTCTTGAATCTTATAAATATAACTAAATGATTGAGGCTAAAAAAAGACCTTGATTTCTATACTCTTATTCTATATTCTTGTTTCTGTTCTTTCACTGATTTAATTTTTTGAATCATTCATATAACCAAAATTTATATTTTGGTTATATTGCTTTCTAAAAATCAAAGTTCACATAAATAATATCACTCAAACGAGATTATAGGAAGAATTGTATTGTACAGTCAATATCTGTGTTATTCAAAACACACAATTGTCAACAAAATACTTTTGTATTAAGCATCTTCCTCCAGGTGAAGTGAGAGATTATTGGTTAGTAAGTACCGAAGGGGGCTTCGGGACTGGACGTAGGATAGGAGGTCCGAACTAGTATGAAAGTTGTGGTTTGCGCGCTTTTTATACTTTACTGTTTATTGTCTACTATAGCATTAGCTCATACATTTGCATATTATACACAATTTTGATAATATACGATCCACTAGACTTAAATTTCGTATCATAGCAAGGATTATTCATTTTTCCCATAACATACAATTGAATTTTACTTAATATGGCAAGTACATTTCAAGAAGTACAATCAACTGCACATGCTTCACTATTCATTGGATCAAACTATGCTAACCGATCAACATGTATGAAAATTTTATGGAAGTTAATGGCCTAGAAATTAAGCAAACTACCAAAACTAGATATAAAGCACTTACTACTGATATAAATACTTAGACTGACTCACAAAAGAATTTAGCAGCAAATAATGCAAAGATATGAATGTTCTATTTTGCTCACTTGATAAAAATGAACTCATGAGTTATGCTTTATACCACTACTTATGATATATGGCGTACATTACAAATTACCCATGAGGGCATAAACAAAGTTAAGCAAACAGAAATTTCTATTCAACAAAATCAATTTTCATCTTTTAAAATGAAAATAAGAAAATCAATTATTGACATGTATGCTAGCTTTCAAACTATACAACACGATCTTATGGCATTATGAGTTAAGTTCACTGATTTTGATTTAATCACATGAATTTTGAACTCTTTGACAAACAAATGAGAAAGAAATGTTTTAGCCATTGAAGAAGCTAACGATCTTTCCTAACTCAAAATTGAAGAGTTAATAGAAATATGATGTCGTATGAAGCTGGTTTACAGTTATGAAAAGAACAAAATCAAGGAAAGAAAAATATCGCATTTCAGGAAAATAATGACAACTCCGACATAGAAGAAGATGATACTGGTTTTCATCGCAAAAATTAAAAAAAGTTCAAGAAGTTCAAAATGATGATGAAATTTCAAAACAAAAGCAAAACAAATTCCTCAAATCAAACATCAATGAAAAGCTTTAGGTATAATAAATTTGGCCATATGAAGAAGGACTGTCCACTACTCAACAATGATAAAAAGAAAAACAAGCTCAAAAATTTTAAGAAAAAGAGAAGAGCATTTCAAGTAAATTGGGATGACTCCGACTCTTCCTCTTCATCCGATAGCGAAGGTGATTCAGAACAAGCAAATGTTTACTTCATGGATAGCAAAGATGAGGTACGTCCTGAATTAACATATGATGAAATTATTGAAATTAGTATAGAATTAGATGACAAGTATAAAGAATCAAAAAAATAAAGAAAATTTAGGAAAATTAAATGGAGCTGAATCAGAAATTAGATTGTTAAAAGATGAGAAAACTATTTTCAAAGAAGAATTAGAAATAGCACAAAAAGAATGTAAAAAATTATTATCTTAAAATGCCACTCTAACAGAATAGCAAAATAAAGAATAATAAAATTGAAAAAGAAATGTGTGAATTGAAACAAAATTTAGAATTATCTAATTCAGAGATTTATCATCTCAGAAATAAATTAGATAAAATTACTAACAATATTTCAAAATTTAATAAAGGAAAGCAAAGTTTGGAAAATTTGATAAAAGTTTAAAAACCATTAAGAAATAGGAAGGGATTAGGATTTAACAAAAAAAATCATAAAGTGTCAAGAAATAATTTGGTTTCTAGTAATAATCGAGAATCTAAGAAGTATAGTACATTATACACTAATTTTAGAAAACCAAAATCTAAATGTGAAAATAAGAGATCAAAAATGATTAAAATACGGCTTCCTAAATAAATAACAAATTTATTAGACAAAAACACATAGATGTATATTTAAAAGATATAGTTGATAATGAAAATTACATCACTAAAGGTCCCAAACCCTCATGGGTAAGGCTACGTTATCCTACTAGCACGTAGGACTCTAATAGAGGAAGTAGACACCAATTAAGACTTATATTATTTTACGGGTATCCCAAACAATATTAAAAATAAAGAGAAATGGATACTCGATAGTGGATGCTCCAAACATATGACGAGAAATGCACACATGCTATCAAAATCACTTACATAGACGGTGGCACGGTGGCTTTTGGAGATAATTCCAAAGGATATGTTATTGAGATTGGAAGCATCATCAATGTAGGCATATCTACTTCTCCAACTATTTCAAATGTCTTATTAGTTAAAAACTTAAAACATAATTTACTAAGTATAAATCAGTTATGTGATAAGTGAATTAAAATTGGTTTTGAAAAAGATAAATGCAATATCTTTGATCAAAATGAAACTTTAATTTTTGAAGGAATAAGAAATCGAAGTATTTATGTTCTAAATATGAATATTAATCATAATGATGATTTATGCTTAGCCTTAAATTATGATGATTTATGGATATGGCATAAAAGATTTTGTCACATAAATTTCGTATATATAAAAAAATTAACTAAAAACAATTTGCTAAGAGGTTTACCCAAAATAAATTTCAAGGTTAAAAATCTATGCGATGCATGTCAACTTGGAAAATAAAAAAAAAAGCTCGTTTAAGTCTAAAAAGGAAATCTCTACTAAACAACCTCCTGAATTACTTCATTTGGACTTAATTGGTCCAACTCAAGTACGTTCAATAAATCACAATAAATATGTTTTTGTAATTGTAGATGATTTTTCATGGTATACTTGGACACTATTTTTAAAACATAAAAGTGATACATTCGAAATGTTTAAAAAATTTGCTGGACGAATTAAGACTCTAAAAATGGATTTAAAAATCAAAAGAGCAAGAAGTGTCACGGTGGAGAATTTGAAAATGAACCATTTATAAATTTTCACAATAAAAAGGGAATTAGCCTTATTTTTTCCCTACGAACATCACAACGAAATGGAGTAGTTAAAAGAAAAAATCGCACCTTGCAAGAATGTGCTGAGCGCTTCTAAAAGGCAGTGGATTACCAAAGAATTTTTGGGCCGAAGCAGTTGCTTCTGCATGTTACGTATTAAGGTGTAACTCGTATACCTATAACTAAAAATACATGTTAAGAAATGCTTTCCAAAAAGAAACCGAAAGTATCATACTTTCGAATATTTGAATCAAAATTCTTTATTTTAAATACAAAAGATAATCTTGGTAAATTTGATCCAAAGGTCGATGAAGGAATTTTTGTTGGTTATTCCGATCGAAGTAAAGCATATAGAATTTTAATAAATGCGCAAATATTATAGAGGTAAGTCTTCATGTAGTATCTGATGATGACTTTAAAAAGATAAGAAAGGGGTAGAAGAAGAAAAGATAAGAAAGAAGAAACACAACAGCATCAGATACTCACAGCGGAATGAATGAAATATAATATATCACATAAAATATTACATAGTATCATATACATCAGAGTACACAACTTATAAAACACATATTAGACAGTTATAAACATCTGTCTAGCTATACAACTCAAGATATCACAAGATACAGATATCACACAAACACAGGGGAACCATAATATATCTACACGCGGAAACCTCCTACTCCATATCTCCTCCAGAGTTCGTCAAGCAAACCTGAATCCCTCGACTACTCATGCATAATATGAGTACCCAAGAGTTTAATAAAACAGAAAATAAACACTCGGGTCAGACAGGGGTCTGGTGTGAGTAAACGGGTTAAAATTGCTTAACTTTAGAAAATCCTTTGAAAAGAAAAGGTATCACGTAAGACTTCCCACACATAAACATGGAAAAGTTTTTACCTTACGCTAACCAAAACATTTGATAGGAAATCCAGTGATATTATAATAGTGTCTAGGGTTTTCAAGTAAATAAGAAACAGCCGAAATTGTTACATGATTAAGTTCCAGCTACTAGCGACGAAAGTGGGTAATACAAACAAAACTGTAGGGTCTCGTAGGAAGAATGGGTTACCATCAATGGCAGGGCTACCAGGGTATCGTCTGTCACAGTACGTGGCCTAGATCGCTGTACCGAGGATTACTCCCAATCCCTTCAACACAAAGCCGGGACCACCCCTAACTGGACAGTCCCGAGTAAGATCACCCCGTGGTTGGCGTGACCAACCACCCACTAAGCCGAAAAAAGGGACATCTAGACAAGGATTACCTCACCCTGAAATGGGTGCTACCCACCTAGCCTTGTTGCACCTCCCCTGTTTTAGCCATTCCCGTTTGATGAGGCTTGAGACTACGATTACCTTTATAGAACACATCTATCTTAGAATGCTCATCGTCCACCTGACGATGTTCTGAAAGCATTCAATCCATACAAGTTCGTTCCGGGTTCGAACTAAACCGAAGTCACTATCTCGTTGCACTCATTTTGGAATCACCCTCAGAATCAACGACCAAAGCCCTTGCACTCTGAATCACCATCTCGAACGTGTAAGTACTATCTCCGTCAAACTCATCACGGAATCACCCTTAGAGTTATACTAACGAATAGTTCTTACAGTTCGAGTCTTCACAAAGCTCCACTTGGATTCACGACCTAACGTTTAATTTGGATCGATGTGGTTTTTGGATTATCCAAATATGGAAACCCGATCCCGGTCTCACCGAAACCAAATGCCATTTTAATGTCCAAGTTGTTTAAGGGTTTCAAACAATTAAACTTATATCCAGGATGATATAACAGATAGATGAATCACCTTATCACAATCGATAATTCATATCAACCAATTATCTCACAAAGCAGCATAACATACATCAGAAATATCATACCCTAATCATCCAAACATCATTCAAACATCCAATATCAATCATCCAATATCAATCATCCATAAGCAGAATTGATTAATTGTAAATCAATTGGTTTACCTTAATCCTTCTTCATTAATTTATTCCAAATAAATAAATTAATCATCTCTTAATGATTTTCTTTAATTAATCTCCCCTGATTAATTATCCTTTAATTACATTCAAGTAATTATCCTTAACCATATACAGTAATTAACCTTTAATTACTATCATTAATTTCAATAATTAATGATCCTTAATTTTTTTCCATTAATTAATCAACTATAATTAATTACATTAAACCTCAATTAATAACAATTAATTAATCACTCTTAAATTAATCACTTTTATTAATCAACCTTAATTAATTTTATAAATTATATTAACTAATAATCCTTATTAAGTAATAATTTCTTTAGTAAATTAAATAATTAACTTGTAATTAACCATCTCATTAATTAGTCTTAATTAATCATAAACAGTAATTAACAACTTGTAATTACTTATCTTAATTAATTAACTACTTAATTAATTATATTAACCTTTTGATTAATTAATCCTTAATTAATTCATTAAGTAATTATTAATTGATTACAAATTAATAATCCTTAATTAATTACTTTACTAATTAATTACATTTTTAATAATTACACTTGGTAATTAATTTCAAAATTAATCACATCCATTAATTAATTAATCACATTAATTAATTAACTAAAATTAACTAAGTAATTAACCCTTAATTACTTACATAAGTAATTATCTTCTAATTGCTTCATTAGATGATTACTCTCTTAATTAATTACCTTAACAAGTAATTAATTCCATCGTTAAATAATCCTTAATTCTTTAATTAATTAATTACTCCATAATTAATTAACTTCAAAACAATTATATTAATCAATTCCTTAATTAATAACATCTTGTGATTAATCCTTAATCACGTCAACTTTAATTACTTCCATAAGTAATTTCCTCTTTCCTTAATTACATTCAATAATTAACCATTAATTACTTCATTAAGTAATTACACTGAATTAATTCATAATTAAGTGATTATTTAAAATTAAATAAACAATTAACTAATCATTTAAAATTAATTAAAAAATTAGTTAACTTCTTATATTTAAAAACCCTTAATTAATTAAGAAAAACATTAATCTTAATTGAACTTTTACTTATTAATGAATCATATTAATTAGGTACTTTTAAGTTCATAACAAAAATAAATTACCCTTATTTATCTTCATAAGTTAATTATTTGAATTAAATCAAATTTCAATAACTTAAAACAACCTATTTTATGAGTTTACAAATTTATAACTTTAACTTTATTTGAAAATAAAACATTTAGAAATTAATTTGAAATTTAAAACAATTTAATCATCAAATTTACTTAGAAACTTTAATTTAATTATTTAAATTCAAAACACTCCTTTTAAATTAAAATTCAAAATTTAATTAAGATAATTACTTTCAAAAGCAATCATTTTAAACAATTTAAATTTTAAAAATAAAATCAATTAACACTTTTAAAAGTTTGATTTACTTTTATTTCAAAACAACAAGTTTTAACTTTGAAAATTTATTTCCTTCATAAAACTTGTTTAAAATTTAAAGTTGATTTCATTTTTTTTTTCAACAACAAGTTCAATTTGCAACTTACAACATTATATAGAAATAACCAGAAAAGCCCACAACCTAAAACTCGAGTCGAACATGGTAACTACACGAGCCTGCCCCGAGTCAAAACCCAAACTCCACCACTTCGAGTCGTCACTATGAAAACGCGATCACCACTTCGAGCTGAAACTCGTCTTCCCCAAACCCATATCTTCCAGTTGCAAAATGTACACGCGTGTACGTGCCCATCACCTCCGGCCACCGTAGGCCATCGCAATCGTCGCCGATGTTCACACGAACGCACGCGAGCCTCCTCGAACTCTCAGATCACACAACAGCTATGCGAAACAAAATTCCACCCTACGCATCAAATACTGCAGCAACTCAACCCCCAAAACCAATCACCACCGATGATCGCCACCACCGAAAAACTCCAGCGACCCTTCCAAAGTACCGCCGTACCTCCACGCCACCATCCCCCATCTCGCGATCGCCTCCGGTGATCCTGGGATGATGCGACGGCCGTAAAAACAACAGCCTTCAAAACGAAAGACGAAACCCTACTTCGATCGAATCCAAACAATACAACCATAGGAAAAATCCATGAACATTTTTCCCTTCATCAACATCACGAAACCAGCTAGGACCAAGAATCCAGCTTCAAACATCGAATTGATCTTTGGCAATTCGTCAAATTGACGAAATCATTCATTTCCAAATTCCCAACAGATTATTGAATTAAAAATCATGAAATTAGTATTAAAATTCGTGATTTCCCACTATGAATTCATTCATACAATCCAAACTCTAAATTGAATTTATTGATTTTTGACATGCAACTGTATTTCACTGTGTTTTCCATTTTTGAAAATTGTTTGTAAATTTAAATTTTCAGAAACTATTTTTAAAATTACTATCAAACATTAAATTACAACTTTCATTTAATCATCAAGGCCAAGTATTGATGTTAGTAGGATATTTGAATTTTTGAAGTGAATCCTGGTCTGAAATAAAAACAGAAAACAGAGTGTTTAGATATATACACAGACCTTTTTACACATATATAAACATATATATTAATTCAATAATATAAATACTAAATGATTTCCATGCAACACCAATATCAATCCACAGATTAACACATGCATTAGGATCAGAATTCAACTTATCTGTTTTTAAAAACAATTTACTCACCCTTTTAATTGCAGAGAACAGAGCAGTTTAAAATTCCTTTTTCCAGGCTTTGAATATTAATCTGAAAAGGCTTTTGATTTGCTGATGTTGATGAAATGTTTTTATGATAATAAGCTTTTGAATTTTAAATAAATATACAAGTATGAAATCTTTGTAAACTTTTATTTTATAAATAGCTTACTTTTTAAATCAAATAAATGTATTATATATTTTCTTTTAAATTGCGAAATATGTTTTTGTATTTATATTTATATAAAATATGAATTTAGTAAATTTATTTACATTTACATATTATTCTAATTTAAGAGATTATTTTTAAAAGAAAGTTTATTTATAACTTTATACGTATATATTTATAACCAATTTAATTTAAACACTTTAAAGAAAACAAAATAAAGCTTTGTTTAAATCTTATTTAAACTATCATATTTAAAATAAACAATTATCTTATATTTTGAAAACAATTGAATTAATCTTAAATTATCCTTTGAAAAATATTAATTTTAAAACAAAGCTTCAGATTGCAATATATTCATACATATATAAATTATCGATAGATTATATTAAATTTCAAAACAACTCCAAATTATAACATATATATACACATATATATTACAATTTGAAAATTCATCTTTTATTTAAAACAAAAGATTTTTCTATTCACAATATATATCAAATATATATATATATTATAAATAGAATAAAAAAATTATTAGCTTTGAAAAATAATTCTTAGCAAATTTAAAAATTGCTATAAAGATATTGATCAACATTGCCAGATTAAATATTTATTAACCTTTAAAAGATTAAATTTACCAATTTAAACTAAAATTATAAAGAAAAATTATCAAACGAATTTAATTATTAATACAGATTATTAAATTGATATTGCCTAAAATTCCGGGTCGTCACATTCCTCCACATTTAAAAGAATTTCGTCTCCGAAATTTAAAAGTAAAGGTAATTTAATAACCCAGCAAAGATTTCAATTTCAAACAGCAAAGCATACCAATCATCAAGTTACTAACAACCATAGCAATCAATCAAACAAACATACCTAACTAATTATCCTGACATAAATCTGGATAGATCTAACTAACTATTTAGAGTTTCCCAAATATAAATCACTAGGAGACTCGCTCTACAGAAGCTAAACAAACTACACCACCATAATCCAGAGCTCCTCTCATCTCTGGATCCATCAATCTGAACAGAACATCAAACTATACTCAAGTCTAGCACAACTTCCAAATCCATCAGAACTACAGATTCAACAACCAACGATGAATCATACATGTACTCCCTCAGAGATACATGAAATAGAATGAATTTCAGCTATCCAAACTGGCAATTCAATCTATAGACAACAGAACTTATCCTATCAAAAACACAGATAAGAAATCCCAAATGCCTCAGAACTAGCCATCCAATTACTGTTCTCTTAACCAGAGAAATCTTAACAACAATGAAGTCTTCAACTTCGAATACCAAACTCCTTATCTCATATCTGCATAACTCAATAAACAATCCTGGGCTGCCAATCTTCTTGATCAGCTCAACCTATGCTGATGCTTCCAGAAACAACTAGACCAAAGCAAACCAGTTCCTGAATCCTATCCAACAGAAAAGTCTTCCAAGATCCGTCGAAATCCAGAAAACAAGCTTTACTTCTTAAGAAATAGCAAACCGAACTTGCTTCCTTCCTCGCACAGCTGCTACCTCGCTTCCGCTGCACAACTCTGATTCTTAAATAGATGAGAGTACTGTTAATGAACACGAGTACAAACTTATCCATTATATCAGGGAAAACTTTGTTCATCAAATCCATAAAATCTTAGTGACCCATCTGACTCGGTCACACATCCTTTAACAGAAATCCAACTCAAAAACTAGATCTGACCAATCCAAATTCCAAAAATTTCTGAGCTGCTACACCAACTCTTTCTTCTCCAAGAACCATCCTACTACCAGGCTAACTACCAGTATCGCTTCTGGAACCAAAACAATATGGAACTCAACTCCAGATGCAGACAAACTTTTGATTACATCAGTAGCTCCTACTTCCGCATGAGAACCCTCAGTCTCAAACAAAAGATTGCCTAAGATAAATTCCCAAACTAATCGCGAGTCACTTTTGCAATCCTACCTAATTCGGATTCCAAAGAAACCGTCCTCTCTTTACCAATTAGAACAGCCTTAAGCTTTACCAAACAAGGTTAACTCTTCAAGAAAGCATTCACCATCTTCCCGGACTGTTGATAGAAGAACCACAAAGATTCCTGAACCATCGGAGAAATAACCCACACTGCTGCTTCCAAACTCTACCTCAATGATACTGCAAAGCTAAAAGACCTTTGTGTCAACACACCGAACATTTCGAGCTGCACTGCTACCACAGCTAACCAAAGACTTCTAATCCAAAGGCTTCTCGAAAACCAAAATGATCAACAAACCACACAACGGACCTTCGAGATGGCAGACATCCTCTCAAGAAATTCAGGCTCCAAACCAAGCATCAACATCTCGCTCTCCTTAAGGAATGACAATGAGACCATGCTGAAGCAAAGCAACTCATAAACCTTAGTCTCATATTCCAAAACAGCCAACCTCCTTGCTAAAAATCCAGATAACTTCTACACAGACGAATCTTCCCTACGGTAGGTAAAGACTGCTCCTCAACCACTTCTAAACTGCTTCAAGAGAAAACATCTTCGGAAATACCCATGGATACTGCATCTCGTTACGTAGTTATCAAGATATCATCACTTACTTCTGCACTTTCGACAGATCCAAACTTACACTTCAAAGATGGACTCCGAATCTTTTAAAAGATTTCCTTCGGAGATCAGAGAAATCCTTACTCCAAGCTACAAAGCTTACTTGAGACAGTATAAGGCTACAGTCTCGATAAATATACTTCCAACCTCAAACATATGGACCTCTTCCATTAGTGGTAGTCGTGTTACACACACACCACTGCTCCATCTACCTCTAAAACTTATGTTGGAAAATACGAACAGATAACCCAATAGATCAGGTAGATATATATATATATATAAATTACAAGTACGCTCTCTCAGGAATGACACCACTCTAGAGCCTAGGTATTCACTCAACCTGGCTCTGATACCAACTGTTGCGACCCGTTTTTCTATCTCCAGAAAAACATATCATGAATTAAGAAAGAAAGGGATAGAAGAAGAAAAGATAAGAAAGAAGAAACACAACAACATCAGATACTTACAGCGGAACGAATGAAATATAATATATCACATAAAAATATTACATAGTATCATATACATCAGAGCACACAACTTATACAACTCATATTAGACAGTTATAAACATCTGTCTAACTATACAACTTAAGATATCACAAGATACAGATATCACACAAACACAGCGGAACCATAATATATCTACACACGAAAGCCTCCTACTCCATATCTCCTCTAGAGTTCGTCAAGCAAACCTGAATCTCTCGACTACTCATACATAATATGAATACCCAAGAGTTTAATAAAACAGAAAATAACCACTCGGGTCAGACAGGGGTCTGGTGTGAGTAAACGGGTTAAAATTGCTTAACTTTAGAAAATCCTTTGAAAAGAAAAGGTATCACATAAGACTTCCCACACATAAACATGGAAAAGTTTTTACCTTACGCTAACCAAAATATTTGATAGGAAATCCTGTGATATTATAATAATATCTAGGGTTTTCAAGTAAATAAGAAATAGCCGAAATTGTTACATGATTAAATTCCAACTACTAGCAACAAAAGTGCGTAATACAAACAAAACCGTAGGGTCTCGTAGGAAGAATGGGTTTCCATCAATGGCAGGGCTACCGGGGTACCGCCCGTCACAGTACGTGGCCTAGATCACTGTACCGAGGATTACTCCCAATCCCCTGCAACACAAAGCCGGGACCACCCCTTACTGAACAGTCCCGAGTAAGATCAGTGGGTGGTTGGCGTAACCAACCACCCACTAAGCTGAAATAAAAGGGACATCTAGACAGGGATGACCTCACCCTGAAATGGGTGCTACCTACCTAGCATTGCTGCACCTCCTCTGTTTTAGCCATTCCCGTTTGATGAGGCTTGAGGCTGCGAAGACCTTTATAGAACACATCTATCTTCGAATGCTCATCGTCCACCTGATGATGTTCTGAAAGCATTCAATCCATACAAGTTCGTTCCGGGTTCGAACGAAACCGAAGGCACTATCTCGTTGCACTCATTTTGGAATCACCCTTAGAGTCAACGGCCATAACCCTTGCACTCTGAATCACCATCTCGAACCTGTAAGTAGTATCTCCGTCAAACTCATCACGGAATCACTCTTAGAGTTATACTGACGAATAGTTCTTACACTTCGAGTCTTCACAAAGCTCCACTTGGATTCACGACCTAACATTTAATTTGGATCGATGTGGTTTTCGGATTATCCAAATATGGAAACCCGATCCCGTTCTCACCGAAACCAAACGCCATTTTAATGTCCAAGTTGTTTAAGGGTTTCAAACAATTAAACTTATATCCAGGATTATATAACAGATAGATGAATCACATTATTACAATAGATAATTCATATCAACCAATTATCTCACAAAGCAGCATAACATACATCAGAGATATCATACCCTAATCATCCAAACATCATTCAAACATCCAATATCAATCATCCAATATCAATCATCCATAAGCAGAATTGATTAACTGTAAATCAATTGGATTACCTTAATCCTTCTTCATTAATTTATTCCAAATAAATAAATAAATTATCTCTTAATGATTTTCTTTAATTAATCTCCCTTGATCAATCATCCTTTAATTACATTCAAGTAATTATCCTTAACCATATACAATAATTAACCTTTAATTACTATCATTAATTTCAATAATTAATGATCCTTCATTTGTTTCCATTAATTAATCAACTATAATTAATTACATTAAACCTCAATTAATTACAATTAATTAATCACACTTAAATTAATCACTTTTATTAATTAACCTTGATTAATTTTATTAATTATATTAACTAATGATCCTTATTAATTAATAATTTCTTTAATAAATTAAATAATTAACTTGTAATTAACCATCTCATTAATTAGTCTTAATTAATCATAAACAGTAATTAACAACTTGTAATTACTTATCTTAATTAATTAACTACTTAATTAATTATATTAACCCTTTGATTAATTAATCTAATTAATTAATCTTTAATTACTCCTTTACGTAATTATTAATCGATTACAAATTAATAATCCTTAATTAATTACTTTATTAATTAATTACATTTTTAATTAATTACACTTAGTAATTAATTTTAAAATTAATCACATCCATTAATTAATTAATCACATTAATTAATGAACTAAAATTAACTAAGTAATTAACCCTTAATTACTTACATAAGTAATTATCTTCTAATTACTTCATTAGATGATTACTCTCTTAATTAATTACCTTAACAAGAAATTAATTCCGTCATTAAATAATCCTTAATTCTTTAATTAATTAATTACTCCATAATTAATTAACTTCAAAACAATTATATTAATCGATTCCTTAATTAATAACATCTAGTGATTAACCCATAATCACTGCAACTTTAATTACTTCCATAAGTAATTTCCTCTTTTCTTAATTACATTCAATAATTAACCATTAATTACTTCATTAAGTAATTACACTTAATTAATTCATAATTAAGTGATTATTTAAAATTAAATAAACAATTAACTAATCATTTAAAATTAATTAAATAATTAGTTAACTTCTTATATTTAAAAACCCTTAATTAATTAAGAAAAACATTAATCTTAATTAAACTTTTACTTATTATCGAATCATATTAATTAGGTACTTTTAAGTTCATAACAAAAATAAATTACCCTTATTTATCTTCATAAGTTAATTATTTGAATTAAGTCAAATTTCAATAACATAAAACAAACTATTTTATGAGTTTACAAATTTATAACTTTAATTTTATTTGAAAATAAAACATTTAGAAATCAATTTGAAATTTAAAACGATTTAATCATCAAATTTACTTAGAAACTTTGATTTAATTATTTAAATTCAAAACACTCCTTTTAAATTGAAATTCAAAATTTAATTAAGATAATTACTTTCAAAAGCAATCATTTTAAACAATTCAAATTTTAAAATTAAAATCAATTAGCACTTTTAAAAGTTTGATTTACATTTATTTCAAAACAACAAGTTTTAACTTTGAAAATTTATTTCCTTTATAAAACTTGTTTAAAATTTAAAGTTGATTTCATTTTTTTTCAACAACAAGTTCAATTTGCAACTATAACATTATACAGAAATAACCAGAAAAGCCCACAACCTAAAACTCGAGTCGAACACGGTAACTACACGAGCCTGCCCCAAGTCAAAACCCAGACTCCACCACTTCGAGTCGTCACTATGAAAACGCGATCACCACTTCGAGCTGAAACTCGTCTTCCCCAAACCCATATCTTCCAGTTGCACAATGTACACGCGTGTACATGCCCCATCGCCTCCGGCCACCATAGGCCATCGCGATCGTCGCCGATGTTCACACGAATGCATGCGAGCCTCCTCGAACTCTCAGATCACACAACAACTATGCGAAACAAAATTCGACCCTACGCATCAATACTGCAGCGACTCAACCCCCAAAGCCAATCACCACCGATGATCGCCACGGCCGAAAAACTCCAGCGACCCTTCTAAAGTACCGCCGTACCTCTACGCCACCATCCCCCATCTCGCGATCGCCTGTGGTGATCCTGGGATGATGCGACAGCCGTAAAAACAACAGCCTTCAAAACGAAAGACGAAACCCTACTTCGATCGAATCAAAACAATACAGCCATAGCAAAAATCCATGAACATTTTCCCCTTCATCAACATCACGAAAACCAGCTACGACCAAGAATCCAGCTTCATACATCGAATTGATCTTCGGCAATTCGTCAATTTGCCGAAATCATTCATTTCCAAATTCCCAACAGATTATTGAATTAAAAATCATGGAATTAGTATTAAAATTCGCGATTTCCCACCACGAATTCATTCATACAATCCAAACTTTAAATCGAATTTATTGATTTTTGACATGCAACTGTATTTCACTGTGTTTTCCATTTTTGAAAATTATTTGTAAATTTAAATTTTCAGAAACTATTTTTAAAATTGCTATCAAACATTAAATTACAACTTTCATTTAATCATCAAGGCCAAGTATTGATGTTAGTGGGAGATTTGAATTTTTGAAGTGAATCCTGGTCTGAAATAGAAACAGAAAACAGAGTGTTTACATATATACACAGACCTTTTTACACATATATAAACATATCTATAAATTCAATAATATAAATACTGAATGATTTCCATGCAACACCAATGTCAATCCACAGATTAACACATGTTTTAAGATCAGAATTCAACTTATCCGTTTTTAATAACAATTTACTCACCCTTTTAATTGCAGAGGACAGAGCAGGTTAAAATTCCTTTTTCCAGGCTTTGAATTTTAATATGAAAAGGCTTTTGATTTGCTAATGCCGATGAAATGTTTTTATGATAATAAGCTTTTGAATTTTAAATAAATATACAAGTATGAAATCTTTGTAAACTTTTATTTTATAAATAGCTTACTTTTTAAATCAAATAAATGTATTATATATTTTCTTTTAAATTGTGAAATATGTATTTGTATTTATATTTATATAAAATATGAATTTAGTAAATTTATTTATTTACATTTACAAATTATTCTAATTTAAGAGATTAATTTTAAAAGAAAGTTTATTTATAACTTTATACATATATATTTATAACCATTTTAATTTAAACACTTTAAAGAAAACAAAATAAAGCTTTGTTTAAATCTTATTTAAACTATCATATTTAAAATAAACAATTATCTTATGTTTTGAAAACAATTGAATTAATCTTAAATTGTCCTTTGAAAAATATTAATTTTAAAACAAAGCTTCATATTGCAATATATTCATACATATATAAATTATCAATAGATATATTAAATTTCAAAACAACTCCAAATTATAACATATACATACACATATATATTAAATTTGAAAATTCATCTTTTATTTAAAGCAAAAGATTTTTCTATTCACAATATATATCAAATATATATTATAAATAGAATAAAAATTTTATTAGCTTTGAAAAATAATTCTTATCAAATTTAAAAATTGTCATAAAGATATTGATCAATATTGCCAGATTAAATATTTATTAACCTTTAAATTATTAAATTTACCAATTTAAATTAAAATTATAAAGAAAAATTATCAAACCAATTTAATTATTAATACAGATTATTAAATTGATATTGCCCCAAATTCCGGGTCGTCACAATCCTTTATTTAATTAATGTTATAAAAATAACGTATTCTCTGACTAATTGACGCCTCTGTGTCTCTTACTTAATTCCATTTTTAATTGATTGATGCGTCAATAATCACACACACATTGCTTGCATAACTCTATGTAACCTCTTTATTCCTAAATGCATATAATTGATATTTATATTCGGTTTTGCAATTATGTTAATTCAATTGATTTTATTTAATTATATAAAAATGCAGGGCGTTACATTCTCCCACCCTTTAGGATATTTCGTCCCCGAAATTCGAAAAGGGTAAAATTATGTAATTTCTCGCATTAATCACATCCATTTTGTGTACATCCAATCTTTCGACCACTCATGCTCTTGTGCAAAATTGTTATTCAATAAAATATATGCATGTACATGAATTTCTATCAGGTACCTCTTATACGAATGCTTTGCTTCTTTAAAACATTATTTTTAAAACATGATGCACACATCCTAAATGTACTTGCATTATCTATATGAATGCATTCTTTTGAAAATTTAAAACACTTCTCATCCAATTTTCCCACACTCCTATTGAATAGTGGTGTAGTTCAATGAATTTTGCATCCAAACCCTACCATACAACTTTAAATATTTGAAGTTTAGAAAAATAAAATTTTTTGATTTCGATCTCTTATGTAAGAAAGAAGGTAGAAATGGAAAAACTTTATATTTCTCCAATTTTCTTTTGCGCACATCTTCCTCCATACTTGGGATTTAGGTTATTATTCTGGAAAAAGTTATTTACTTCCCCAAGCACGAATATGACATCACCATGGTCGTTATCAAACTTTAACGGAATCCCAAAGCATGCACAACATACTCGATATATATAGAGTAATCTAGAAAGGTAATGACCATCTCCTAATAGGCACGACCCACGTAGCTCTACCGCATCTGCCCTACTTTAGCCATTTCCGGTTAATGAGGCCTGAGGTAACGTTTTACCTTTTGCATAGCATATTCCACTTTGAATGCCACATTGCCATTCCATGATCACACAACTAATATCTACAAACTTATAACTTCTGAGCTCATACGTCTCAGGAAAGGGTCTTAAGCTAAAAGAAGTTGCCTTCCCTGCCACTAAACCAATGATACGTTCATAAAGATCACTTATGTAACTAGAAATGCAATGTCAGATATTCATCCATACAAGTTGTCTAGGAATAAGACAAACCTAAGGTAGTCTCCAATCACATCCTATTGTTTCCCATAGGATCAGCAGCGAGAAGCCCTTGCATCGAAGATCTTAAATGAAGAGCTATTGCCACGTAATACGATATGGAAAATTTACCCCAAGGGTCAGTGACTAGTAGCCCTACATTCCATCTTCCAAAACATATCCATTTCTTTACTTCAAATATGTAAATTGGTTCAAAGTGATCCTTGGATAGGAATTAATCAAATCCGACCCTGGTTCCTTTGAACCAATCTCGATAAAAGATGTTCTATGAATAGGGAATCATTCCTTCATTGATTTTTTTATCAAAATATCTTCTGGAAATACATATTTCTAAAATAATATTTCCAGTATATACGAAATCATACAACCTCTCTTATCAAATCCTTTGATTACTTTAAAAAAAATTAAACTAGGAATAATTTAAAATCATTTCATTTTTCATTTTGGAAAATATTGATCTGAGTAAACAAATTAACTATCCCATCCATTAGGCCACTCCAGATAGCCTGGGAGAGCAGGAAACTGGTTTTCCAAACTCAAGCTTGGACAATGTCTCCTTAACACCCATAAGGTGGTCAAGTTATTTGATCGACTCTAAATCATTCATCATTTAACCATTCCATAAATTCTTCAAATCAACTTTAAAATACTTTATTAATCATTTGAAAACATTTATTAAAGATCAAGAAAAGAATGGTTGCATTAAAAACTATATTTCAAAAGTGTTGTGGAAAGGGCTTTTTAAGCTATATTCGTCAAATCGACTTTTTATCATTTGGAAATTCATTTTATGACTCAACTCACTTTTAAAACAATTTTATGATCCATTTCATATTTTTTTTAAAATTTAAAATATCATTTTCAAATAAATCCTTTTATGGATTTTGAACTACAAAACCGCAATTTTCCAAAAACTTATTTTTACTTATATTTCAAAATCTACTTATCAAAATCTCGATTTTATTTCTTTGTTTGAAAAATATGGATATAATAGTTTGGTATATTATTATCTCGAAGTATTACAAGCTTAATTACATTCTATATACTCGTTTGATTTTTATGGCATGAAATCGCAAATTGTCGTTACGCGACGTGCCTATTTTAATCTAAATTTTCAATTACCTTTCAAGCTTCACAAAAATACTTTTATATGTTTAAAAATATTTCAAACTCATTTTTAAATCATTTTATAGAGGTTTAACATTCCATATACACCAATTCATTTAATAAAGAAAAGTGATTTCCTTTGTAGTTATCGATGTGTATTTCCATGACTTATATATGTATGTATATATGTTTATGTATATGTATATATATGCAACATTCATATTAAAAAAACCCCATCAACCATCATAATCAAACATATATAACATCCAATAGCATATAATATTATAATTTAAGAGTTTCTCACCTTGGGTAAAACGATTAACCTAAAAATTGTTATAGCTTCACTTACTAGAATTTTAAACTCACGATCACTTGGTCTCTTGCCTTTGGAGGGTTCCGCCTTGGCTAGGGGGCTCACGGCTTTGGTTGTAGGAGAGGCAAGGCTTGGCTATGGTGGTGTGTGGTGGCGGCCGTGGGTAAAGAGAGTGAAGAGGAGTGGATTTTGCTTGGTTTTGAGAAGTATGGATATGTATTTCATATGTTTATAATATTGGCACTATTTTGGCATAACTTTTTACTAATTTTTATATGAAGAGAAACCATTAGTGAAGCCATTAGAGCTTGAAAAGAAGAGGAAGAAGAAGTGGATGGTATAAGGAAATTATGGGAAAAGGGTTGGTATTTATGGGAAAAAATATGGAAAATATCTTCCATCACACCATCTTCCCATCACCCATGTGCTCGACCTCCTCCCATCACTTCATATGTTGGTTCTCCCCCCTCCATGTACTCCATTACTTCATTTGACATCGAGCCATGTGCATTGATTTAAGGAAGCTTAAGGATGAAGTTGTGAAAATATCTTAGATATTTTGTCATATATGTTTATATATAAAAGTATATATGTTATATGTATGTATATATATGTTCATATGACATGTATATACATGTACGTGTATGTGCATAGGAGAATAAACAACATTCAACAACTTTAAACAACTTCCATTCGTCAAACCGTTGAAAATCGAGAAACCGATTCTTTGTCACATTTTTACTTATAAATTAATTTACATATAAATGTATACAAAATTTTAAAAATAAATTTCTCGTCATTATTAATTAATTAAATGATTACATTTTATTAACAAAATAATATAAATTAATATTAACAAATATTTACAAAAATCGCTATTATATCGATAAAGCGATTTGAATTTTCTCATATTTTCAAATCAAGTATATATCTTTATAAATTATTTATTATGACTTTATAAATAATTAAAATGAATTATCATCATTTTAAAACCCTTATTTAAATAATAACTAAATCACTAAATCTTAATTTTAAATTCATAAATCTATATTTAAATATAAGAGCATTACCGATGATGTCATAAACACGTTTTATTTTCCCAAAAATAAAATAATTAATTTCATTTCATATTATAGTTTAATTATAAAAATAAGTGTACGTATCCAGCTCTATATGCGACGTTTTACGATTTTAGAGTTGTTTATCGGCAAACGATTTCCTATCATTCTATCGATATTTACCTTAGTGTATATTTTTCTTATATATATATATATATATATATATATATATCTTCAAAATAAGATTACCAATACTATTTTTTATTTAAAACATCATCATTTATGTCTAAAAATCTTATTTTTGAATATTTCAAAAAAATTCTGAAGTGATGAATTTACGGGTCAATAAAATCTTAAGTCTTTTGATACAAAATAGTTCCACATACTTTGTCATATTCACTGATGAATTATCATAGACATTGACATTTGTAAGTGATACACATTTATAAGTCTATAATAAGCTCATAGAATGTAAAATAGAAGTGAATGATAAAACATGCGATAGAAATGATTTCATTTGATCGAACATGTAAGTATATTGGGAAAAATTTCGAACATACATAAATGAATAAAGGATCAGTCTCTAAATCCACTCATCCATACAATACATAATGACATATTGATAAGGAGCAATCAAGATTTCTTAGACAAAGCACAATTAATGATGAGTGAAGTTGAGTTAAAATTCTTTCTATAAAGTACATACTTAAGAATGGTACACAAGGTTAAAATTAATATCATCCAACGAAAAGTTTGCAAAACCATACAAGATATGGGTTTATAAGAAACCCCTAAATTTCCTAGGCCAATGGGTAAACAGGTTGTACGAGTCATAAGATTGCACGTAAAAATTGTTGTAAGAGATCTTGTATAAATCGTCCTGAGAGAATTTTGAGAATCATGGTCATTAGATGACTAATTTATGTTGTGAACATAAATATTGTGAACTAATGAAAAATCATTTTTATATACGAAAATTCATAAAAGTTTATGAATGCTCATTTTATTGCACTGAGAAACAATTGTTGTTTCAAGAAATACCAACTTCGTAGCGAAGAAATTTCTTTAAGAATTATTGGTATAAAATGAATTTGGACATGATCAAAGGATATAACTGATTGCAAGAGATGAAATGAAAATAATCAAACCTATACAACACACTAGAAAGTCTAATAAGTGTTCTTGTACATTGAAGTGAAACTACGAATTTATTATCATTGTCGAGAATAAGTAATCCTAAGAAGTCAATTAAACCATTAAGAGCATTGACTCTGCGATATGGTATGATGCAAAAATCTGAAATAGAGTACATTATCAAAATATGATTTTGGAAATTTTACCCAAAGGCATATGATCCATTTACCGCAAATGTGTCTTTAAGAGAAAGAAAAATGTAGTTGGAATATAATGAGCCACATTGATGAGAATATTAATGTAACTTCAATTGTTGAAATTAACATAACAGATTCACCATTCGATGTGCTCAAGTAGATTCGGATTTATACACACAAAATTATCGCATAGCATGACTTTATGTTGAGATACATGTGTTTTAAAATATAAAATTCAAAGTAATGATTTAGAATAAACTTTTTATGCATAATAACCAAAGTGTCTCGAAGTCGGTAGGAGCAATATTAAGTTTATGGGTTTTCGAATACGTCCAAGAACAGAAATGAAAGCATCATTCAGAAAAGCGTCAAAATTGATCATATGTTTTGATAGAAATATCAAACTGTTTGATTATCAATCAAAATGCAGAGGTTTCATGTGCTCTTAAGAAAGAGCGTTAAAAGGTACATTGGTATTTCTAAACTATAAATAAACATTACGCTGCTAATTTTTTAACGATGTGCTTATGTTAAAATTAGCCTCAGTTTTTTTAATAGTCAACATTAAATTTGTAAATGATTCTTTTATAGTAAGTGTAAAAGATATTGGGAATGTCCTAAATGATGTGTAGGGGCATCTTATTTAAAATGTTTAATATGGAACATATATGTATTGGCAACAGATATTATCATACATGTTATGTTGTCTACGATATGTGATTTGTTTTTGTATTCGATACACGAAGCAAATATTAAATCGAAATTAATATCACTAAATGGTTGTTTGATTTTTTTCTCTCATGTATTTATGAAATAATATAGAATTGTTTATGGAAAAAACAAACTCCTTATGAAAGAATCTTTAAGTTAAGAATCTTTAAGTTGGAAATGTTCCAAAATGAAAGAACGTAGCTGGTCCAATGAGAAAGGCTAAATACATTGCCTTGAATAGTGCCACAATAAAAGCAATGCATATAAATATAAGTGCACAAATTTATATCCGAGCCGAGGGTGATTTCAAATGTTGAGAATAACATAACATTGTTATATGATAACAATGTCACAGTATGGTTCATAACAGAACTTAAAGCTTACTAGAAGTTGAGAGACATACTTTGAATTGTTCCACACAATGAAGGTGGTTTATCAGCATCGGAGAGAGTTGATTGACAGGATAGAAAATTGAAATATAATAGCATACCCGTTCATTGTAGGACTGACCCAATCGGTTTTGAGAAAATCGATTGGAGAAGTAGTTTAGCACCAAAATTGGTCACTACACCCTTAGAAAGATTGTGTAGAGAGATTAATGAAGAAAGTAAATTAAAATAGAGAATAGAGTGTAAAGTTAAATGCAGAGAACAAGAACACCAAATTTATAGTGGTTCGGCGTAACTGCCTACATCCACTTTGAAGTTGATTTCCATTGATTTCCTTGATAGGTGATTACAGATACAATCCGTTTTTAGTTACTAGAATACAATTGCAAAGTAAAAGAAATAAGTCTGGAATGAGTCTTGAAAATGGCAGAGTCTCCCCAGTGTTCTCTAAAATCTGCCCATTTTTTCTGTGCCCCTGCCCCTCTATTTATAGACGAAGGTGGGTTGGACTTCCCTGGTGGGCCTGGTACCTGAATAACTCGGCCCAAACAGAGTGGTCTATGTGTGCCGAACCAGAGAGGCCGAACGATCTCCTTTAGCCGAACGATCTCCTTTAGCCGAACGTTCTCCTTTAGCCGAATAATCTCCTTTAGCCGAACGTTCTCCTTTAGCCGAACAATCTCCTTTAGCCGAACGTTCTCCTTTAGCCGAACAAGATGAGGCCGAACATACTGACTACCGTAGAGAGCACTTGTGCCGAACGAAACTAGAAGCCGGACCAATGTCTTGGTCGAGCGATGGCTAGGCCGATCTATGGTTAGGCCGAACGATGGCTAGGCCGAACGATATAAGGCCGAACAATTCTTTGTTCATAGAACGATCTTATGTCGAGCGTCCTACTCTGGCCGAATGGCATTCAATACCGAGCTTTCTCGACGCCGAATGCTCCTAGATGCCGGACGCTATCCCATGCCGTATGCCCATTGATGCCGAACAATGCGTTCATACTGAACGGTCTTAACATGCCGAGCGCTCATTGATGCCGAACGATGGAGAGCTTGAGTACTAAGTTGCCCGGTCAATTCCCTGGGAAACACTTGCCCCCCAAAGCGTATTACGTGACCGAACGTGATACGCTTTGAAGTATGTATCTTCCATGCTTTGCTTAGAGCCTTGGTTAAAACTCCTTAGAGGTTCCTTCTTGAGAATATCAGCTATAGAGGTGTGTACCCCGAATAGTGTAGCCGACGCCAAACGATCCATATTACGCCGAGCGACTTCATATGCAGTACAACCCATCTGAAGACGAGTACCCAGGATGCCGAACAATCCATGCTAGCCTAGGCCGAATAATTCGAGATAGCCAAACGCTATGGCAACCGGTCATAGTCCCTTTAACTTCTCCTTTTCCCTTATAAAACCCGGTATCCTCTTCTTCCCCCCTTCTTTTTTCACTTTCACTTCTGCAATCTCGAACTTGCGAACTACTCCTGTTATCAGACTCTAAAGACTTCTCAATCCTTTCCAAGGCTCGATCTACGAACTAGGTATCAATTCCTTTACCCAACTCCTTTCCTTGATTAAAAAGGTTTCGACGTGAGGCCCAAGTCCATAGATTAGAACTGTAACCGAAAGGGTTTAGGATATTTCTAAGGCCAAATGACGTGAGGCAAGGAGGAGTGATCAGGGATGATCAAACATAGGGGTTGTTTGGGAGAGATACTGTGGTTTGGCACTGTTCCTTTGTGCCAAACGAGATTTGGGAAAAAAAAGAATGGTGGAAGAGTAGGAGATGGTTAGAATGTCGAACGGTATCGTCCTCGTCGTTCGGTCTAGCTGGTGGAAGAAGGGAAAAAATTAAAGGTTGTGCCGAGCGTTGAAGCTCGGCCTAATCCAGGTTCGGCATGGCACACCATATGCCAGACGATGGGATGAAAGGTTAGTGAGGAAGCAGGAGTTAGTTGGGATGCTGTGTGTTGTTTCAACCGAACAGAACCTCGGCCGAACGATGCCTTTCCAAACAACTCATAAATGCCAAACAAAACATGCCGAACGATACTTAGGCCGACCAAACATAGATGCCGAACCAATCAGGTCGAACAATACTTAGCTGAACAACACGTAAACACCGAACAAAACATGCCAAATGGTACTTAGTTGAACAACACATAAATGACGAACCAATCATGCCAAACAATGACAAGGACTCTAACATGCTAGCATATCGAACTGATCCAGACTATTAACTCCCTAGCTTCAGTAGACATAAACCCGAACCTAGATTGACCTTCTTCTACCGTTTTCTGAATCTGAAACTATAATCACCATAAGTAAGGCTTTTGGAGACGGTCAGCGATGACGGTCTTCGAAGGCGATGATTTTTAAGCTTAGTTTTATATCAGTAACCTTGCGACTCTCGAATTTCCAATGCTTATACATGATTGATTGCACTAGCTCACACACCACACAGGTGGGAAATTTATGTTGTTAATTCTAACGCTGATCATTTTTTGGAGTATAGTTCATACAAATGCTCTACAGGATTCGATTCCCATCAAAAAATGTCTAAAAAATCCAGTTCCGCCACTATCTCGGACAGACTCGGGCTGTCTTCCAAACAAGGGGACGTAGACACTTCTAACCCGTCGACCTCCCCCGCTCATAATTTAGCTCTTGATGCCCTGGAGTCATCTATTCTCTTAGATAATCCGATCGATTCACAGGCTTCGAAGATTAACGAAGTCGCCCTTCGGCGAATGTGCTCTATCCACGGCATCCCTTTTGCCGATATGTTGGTTCCATCGAGGAATGATCGTCCACACTTGCCCCCAGTCGGATACACCGCTTGCAATAAGTTTATGTGTTGGGTGGGCAGCGTGCCTCCATTCAATTTATTTCTTCAAGACGTGTTGCAATACATAGACGTCGTCCCGTCGCAACTGCACCCAAACGGTCATGCATTCATTTATGGGACCTACCTCCCTTTCATGGCCGTCTTCTCCAGGCCTCCAACTCGCGGCGACATCAGATATATTTATATGATTAAGAAGCAGAGAGATAACCCCTCCTTCATGTTCCTCGAGCCGCACCATAAGTGCCAAATTCTAACCGGAGCGTGGAGCAAGTTTTTCCTGTACAAACAGGAATGGTTCTACGTGCGATGCCCTCTTGGTTTCGCGAAGAGTTGGGTTGAAGTAAGTCTTCTTCTTGGAGTGATGCTCATATTTCGCAAAGAGTTGGGTTGAAGTAAGCCTTCCTTAGGGCGTCTCCATCCCTAAGCCCACATCTGGTAAAGGGAAGAAGTTGGCTGAATCGTCGTCACGCCACACCCCCGGTGCACAGGAGGAGGGGGAAATCAAAGAGAGTGAAGCACCCGAAACACAAGGTGAGAATGCGGGTCCTACTCAGGATCCGCTGGTAGAAGTGCAAGATATTGAAACGTCATATTCCCCTTCGAAGGGGAAAAAGAAAGTGACATGTAAGATTAGGAAGGAGAAGGTTGGCGGAACTTCCAATGTTACGCTCATCCCGGCAGAGAAGAAGGCTTCTTCACAGCACGTTGAAAGTTCGCTAAAGGGCCTCTCGAACCTCTCCATTCCAGAAGATCTGCTCAACTATGACTTCAATGATCCGGAGGCATTCAAGCTTCACTCGCCCGTTAGAGGCGATGCAGGCATCTTATCCCACAGCCAAGGAGAGAAAACTCCTATTAGCAAAGCGACCGGTCCGTCGGGGGAAACACACTAGGACACACACAAAACACTCGCACTTCCATTTGCACTTAGTTTTCGTTGTCACACTATCTCTTTCTAATTCGCTGTTATTTGAATTCTATGCAGGTGACATGGGGCGCTCACATGGATTCGATCGTCTTCGCGGTTCGTCCATTTTTCATCAACCAGGACGGGATTCGGGTTCCGGAAGACGTCGAGATGGAGATGGAGATGGCGATAAAGACTATCATTCCCGGGACTCCACATCCCGGAGGAAAACTTACTATCAGCCAAAGCACCACTAGGATACTTCGTATCACGCGGAGCACAACAAAGACAAGCACGACCATAAGAGGTCGCAACCCGACGCTCCCCGGGACCAACACTCTGACTCCTCTTCTACTCGACAGTCCTGAGGTTCTCACCGGAGGGGCGAACTTTCAAAGCCATCACCCCCTGCTCCTGCGACAGACCCAACAGTGTCAGAGAAGCTGGCTGAGCTTAAAGACAAATTTCCTAGAATCGGCTTTGATGGCCTGAAATTCCTTCCGGCGATTCATCCTATTCCCGGTCATGTTAAACAGAGCCTTCTTGCCTGTACAAATGACGTATATGTTCAACATGACGCATTTGTTTACCTAGCTGAGAAACTTTTCGAAGTCTCTGTGGAGCGCCAGCATGAGATTGACCATTTGAAGCTTGAGGCTATCCATGATAGAAACATCATTAAGGCCCAAGACAAAGAAATCGCCACTTATAAGTTTGAACTCGGGGTCGCCCATCGGAGTGCCAGGGATACTACTGAGGCCGTTACTCGCTTGGAATCAACTCGTAAGAAAGAGCTTGACGAGGCGGTTCAATGATGTGGGGCTTTGGCCTTAGAGAAGGACTCCGTTCAAAAGGAGAGTGATGCGTTCAGCACCCGGGTCAAGGAAATTGAGGAGCTTCTCCACAGAGAGAAAGAGGAGAAAACGGCTGCCAAGAAGAGTCACAGGGATACTGTGACGAGATTTTTGCCACCCGACCTTTAGAAGAACAACTTGAGGGCGAGCTTTCCAGGGTTGAGATGTTAAAAAGCAAGGCTCGTGAAGAGGGCAAGAAGATGGCGTTGTCGGACATCGATTCCCGTCTTGAGGCAGCCAGGAAAGAATGTAGAGAAGAGATCAAAACTGCGTTCGATCCACTCATTGTCGAATTCAACGCCCGCGTGCTCATGCACTGTGACTTAACTTTTTTGGGCGATGGCTATCTTGAATCATTGCTCGAGGCATGGGAAACCTTAATTCAAATCAGGAAGGCCGAGCGTGGTGTCGAGGAGGTTGACGAGGGGGCTTTGATAAAAGAATTTCTAAAGGGAAATGAGCCTTCGGACCTATCAGCGGCCAAGGCCCTTTATTGCAAAGGCTCCCCCTCTAGAAAAGGGAAAGAAGTTGTCGCCAGTCCATCCAGGGTCGAGCCTCCTGTTCGTGTGCCTACCCAGCCGGCCAGTCGGCCGATACTTGATCCTTTTGAACGGCACATTGGCTACAATCCGGAAGCCCCCAGCCTGGGCGTTCAAGTTTTGTCTCCTATCCCGGAGGGCGAGACCCCCTAACGGCTGAAATCCAGCCGGAACCTGGTAGGAATTTCTTTTGCATTAACATCCCAAGTGTTTCCCTAGAAGCTATCGTATTCTAATACTTGCTTTTCGTGACTTTGTGCAGGTCGTTCTGATCTTGAACCTACTCCGAGGAGCGATGTCGGCAAGGAGGCGGAGAAGGAAACAAGTGAGGCCCCTCACGCAGGTGAGGCTCCCGGTCCTGATGCTTAGGTGATCGAGGCGCTTGATGAAGGTAAGTCTGATTCCTCCTCTAGGAGTTATGAAGTAGAAGTCACATGCTCCTATGAGCATACATCTGAATTAAGCATGAAGGAGCGGCTTGAGAAAGAGAAAAGAGATACAGTCAAGGTTAAGGTTGAGCCGCGTGAAGTGGACCTGGACGATCCCTTGAACAAGCCATTGAAGGTCATCCTTCCTGGCAGGTCCAAGCCCTTGGATGTTTCCTCTACTTCTTCAGTTGTTACTCATCCATCAAGGAAAGGTTCCAAGGGTAAACACTCTGGGGAAGAGCCGTCCGGGAAGAAGTTGAAGAAGCACAAGAAGTGGCCACTTTCCTCGTTTAACGAGAGTCAATCTAAGTCGTGTAATAATTTTTTGTAATTTTTGTAGATAAACTGTTGACTCCGAATTTTGGAGTGCTTGTAGCAGAAAACTTTTCCTGAATAAAGTTTAGTTTCCTTTTCTGTCTCTTCAAAAGATTCTTATTATTCAGTTTTCTTCGTGATTGTGATTCGAATCAATGCTGTTGTGTGTAACACAAACTTCTTGGTTTGTCTTCACATAGCCCGTTGATTCTCTGAGAGTTATTCATTTTCCTTCCATGCTTCAAGCACTTAGAACATTTTTTAATCTGTACAACAGGAAATTAGAACATTCCAGTCCGCATTCTGGGGACTTGGAGAATTTTTACCGTTTATACTCGAGTTCACGCTCCGGGGACTTCGAGTACTCCAGTCCATACTCCAGGGACTTGGAGATTTTGAATCGTTTGTACTCGAGTCCGCACTCCGGGGACTTAGAGCACTCCAGTCCGCACTCTGGGGACTTGGAGATTTTGAGTCGTTTCTACTCGAGTCCGCACTCCGGGGACTTAGACCACTCCAGTCCGCACTCCGGGGACTTGGAGATTTTGAGTCATTTCTACTCGAGTCCGCACTCCGGGGACTTAGAGCACTCCAATCCGCACGCCGGGGACTTGAAGATTTTGAGTCGTTTGTACTCGAGTCCGCACTCCGGGGAATTAGAGCACTCCAGTCCGCACTCCGGGGACTTGGAGATTTTGAGTCGTTTGTACTCGAGTCCACACTCCGGGGACTTAGAGTACTCCAGTCCGCACTCCGGGGACTTGGAGGTTTTGAGTCGTTTATACTCGAGTCCGCCACTCCGGGGACTTAGAGTACTCCAGTCCGCACTCCGGGGACTTGGAGATTTTTATTCGTTTATACTCGAGTTCGCACTCCGAGGACTTAGAGTACTGCAGTGCACACTCCGGGGACTTGGAGGTTTTGAGTCGTTTGTACTTGAGTCTGCACTCCGGGGACTTAGAGCACTCCAGTCCGCACTCCGGGGACTTGGAGATTTTGATTCGTTTCTACTCGAGTCCACACTCTGGGGACTTAGAGCACTCCAGTCCGCACTCCGGGGACTTGGAGATTTTGAGTCGTTTATACTCGAGTCCGCACTCCGGGGACTTAGAGCACTCCAGTCCGCAGTCCGAGGACTTGGAGATTTTGAGTCGTTTATACTCGAGTCCGCACTCCGGGGACTTAGACTACTCCAGTCCACACTCTGGGGACTTGGAGATTTTTAATCGTTTATATCCGAGTTCGCCCTCCGGGGACTTAGAGTACTCCAGTCTGCACTCCGGGGACTTGGAGGTTTTGATTCATTTGTACTCGAGTCCGCACTCCGGGGACTTAAAGTACTCTAATCCGCACTCCGAGGACTTGGAGGTTTTGAGTCGTTTGTACTCGAGTCCGCACTCCGAGGACTTAGAGTACTCCAGTCCACACTCTGGGGACTTAGAGTACTCCAGTCCGCACTCCGGGGACTTGGAGATTTTGAATTGTTTATACTCGAGTCTGCACTCTGGGGACTTAGAGTACTCCAGTCCGCACTCTGGGGGCTTGGAGATTTTGAATTGTTTATAGCGTTCGTACGTCAGCTAGAATAATATAATTTTAATCACTTGCCACAGAACTATCTTACGCAGAAACATTAATCATTCATGAAAAAGATGGCTTCAAGCCTTTATTAATGAAAGCAAGCTAAATTGTCTTATTACATGCCAAGAACTAGAAATGAAAACGTACTGGAAATAAATGCAACTACTGCATGAAGGAAATAGACTAAGTGTAATAACGTCGCAAGTGCTCGTTGTTCCATGCTCAGGGGAGTGTCGCACCATCGACGGTCGCTAGCTTGAAAGTTTCTTCTCCAAGCCTCTGTTCGATGATGTATGGACCTTCCCATGCGGGGTTCATATGAGATGGGTCTGGAAAAACTCTTTTCAAAACGAGATCTCCCACGTCAAAGATTCTCGGTTGGACTTTTTCATTATAATATCTGGCGACCCGATGTCTGTATGAGGCCGCTCTCAAATCGGCTTCTTCGCGTTTTTCATCAATAAAGTCCAATGATTCCAATAAGAGATCCTGGTTCGACGCAGGGTCTTAGTGAGTTACCCGTAAGATGGAACTTCAAGCTCCACGGGTATGACAGCTTCCGTGACATATGCCAATGCGAATGGAGTGTGGCCAGTCGCGGTCTTGTGGGTGGTTCTATAGGCCCAAACCACCGTAGGGAGTTCATCTACCCACTTGCCTCTAGCCTTTTCCAAACGCTTTTTCAATATGGACTTGATTATTTTGTTTACGGCTTCTACCTGTCCATTCGCCTTCGGGTGAGCAACTAGTGCAAACCTTTTCTCAATGTCATATTTCTGACAAAATTCTTTGAACTCCTTGCTTTCGAATTGAGTTCCATTGTCTGTTATGATGGTCCAGGGAAGGCCAAAACAGCATATGATATTTCGTACAATGAAGTTAATGACTTTCTTGGTGGTGATCGTGGCCATAGGCTCTGCCTCTACCCATTTGGTAAAGTAATCGACTGCAACTATTGCATATTTCGCGCCTCCTTTGGCTATGGGTAAAGAGCCGATCAGATCAATCCCCCACATCGCAAATGGCCAGGGACTAACTATTTGTGTGAGTTCCGTCGGTGGTGCTCTCGGAATTTTTGCGTATATCCGGCATTTGTCACATTTTCTCACATAGTCTGCAGCGTCCCGATTCACGGTTGGCCAATAGTATTCATAGCGGAGGATTTTCTTTGCCAATATTTTCCCCCCGGTATGATCACCGCACTCTCCCTCATGGGCTTCCTTTAATACCTGTTTATCTCATCATGGGCCACGCACCGGAGTAAGGGGGTCGAGAATTCCCTCTGATACATTACCCCGTCATGTATCACATAACGTGAATCCTTACGAAGGACTTGACGTCTTTCGCTCCTCTTCTCAGGCAAATCCCCTTGTAGCAGGTACTGCTTGATTGGGGTCAACCACGATTCCTTCTCAAGTTTGATATCTAACACGAAATATGTCTCCATTACGTCTATACTTGGAGCATAAAGGGTCTCAACAGGGAACAATCCCATTTGTTGTGCATCACCAGTGCTTACAAATTTTGCCAACGAATCGGCTTCTCTGTTTTGTTCGCGTGGGACATGCGAGATGACGTAGTATTCCAGATTCGCCAGCAGCTCTTGAAACCGAGCAAGGTAAGGAGCAAGTCTCTGTCCCTTCGCTTGATAGCCTCCCCGCACCTGATATACTACCAGCTGCGAGTCACAGAAGATTTCGATTGACTTCACTCCCAGTTCGATAACAAATCTCAAGCCAGCAATCAATGCTTTATATTCGGCTTCGTTATTTGTTGTTGCAAACTCAAGCTTCAAAGCGTAGCAGATTGATCAGTCTTCAAGAGTTACAAGGATTATACCTGCCCCCGAGCAACGGTCGTTAGATGCCCCATCGGTGTACATCTTCCATCGAATGAGGGGCATGATTCTGTGATTGCTCGGTTCATCTAGCATAGTGAATTCGACAATGAAGTCGGCTAGTGCATGTCCTTGTATGTCCCTTCGCGGTAGATAGGCGATATCGAACTGACTCAACTCAATATTCCATTTTAACATCCTTCCGGAAGTTTCTGGTCATTGGAGTACCTGCCGTAAGGGTTGGTCAGTGTAGACACTGATTGAGTGTGCCTGAAAGTAGAGGCGAAGCTTGCGTGATGCGATCACCAAGAAATAGGCTAGTTTTTCAATCTTTGGACAATTTCTTTCCGCCTCTGTCAAGCGTTTACTGACATAGTAAACCGGCTTTTGAATCCGGTCTTCCTCGCGGACCAAGGCTGTACTGATAGCGTGTTGGGATACCGCCAAGTATACATACAACATTTCATGGTTTATCGGCTTGGACAGTACAGGGGGGCTTTCCAAGTGCCTTACCAGAGCCCGGAATGCTTCCTCACAGTCGGATGTCCATTCGAAGTTTCTCTTTCCTTTCTTTATAATGTCGAAGAAGGGAATACACTTGTTTGTAGCTCTGGATATGAATCGACTTAGCGCAGCCACTTTTTCATTCAGGCTTTGCACCTGCTTTATGGTTTTGGGAACTTGTACATCTCGGATAGCCTGGATCTTCTCTAGGTTAGCCTCGATTCCCCAAGCATTCACAATGAATCCCAGAAACTTTCCTGATGCTACGCCGAATGAACACTTCAATGGATTGATCTTCATTCCATAATGCCTGAGTATGTCAAAACATCTCCGCTAGGTCTCGGATGTGGTCGTTTAACTGCCGTGACTTCACTAGCATGTCATCCACATAGACTTCCATTGTTTTACCAATCTGATCTTTAAACATTCGATTCACCAGGCGTTGATAAGTCGCTCCTGCGTTCTTCAATCCAAATGGCATTACTACATAGCAATACAATCCCATGTTCATGACAAAACTGGTGTGTTCTTGGTCTGCGAGGTGCATTGAAATTTGATTATATCCTAAATACGCATCTATAAATGATAATAACTCATGTTCGGCAGTTGAGTCGACTAGCTGGTCAATCCTAGGCAACGGGAAACTATCCTTAGGGCACGCTTTGTTTAAATCAGAATAATCAACACACGTCCTCTATTTTCCATTCGCTTTCTTCACTAGCACCGGGTTACATACCCATTCAGGGTAGAGGGCGTCGCGGACGAACACGTTGGCTTTGAGCTTGTCCACCTCCTCTTTGAGAGTCGTGGACCTCTTCGGGTCCATGCCTCTCCTTTTTTGTTTCACATGTACATGTTTCGGGTCTATGTTCAACATATAACTTGCGATCGCAGAAGAAATCCCGCACATATTAGAATGTGTCCAGGCGAAAACATCAAGATTCGCTCGGAGGAAATCAGTAAGGTTCTCAGCGGCCAAAGGGTCGAGTTGCGACTTAATTTTTAGGATTCGTGATGGGTTGCTCCGGCTAACTGGGATGTCAATTGTGAGTTCAGCCGGTGCTGCATTGGTTTCCCTGGGTTCCCCATCATCGTCTCTCGGATCTATGTCCCTATAGATCCGAGAATGTTGCACGAGCCAGGGCTCGGGCGCTACTTGTCAATCATCAGCATTTCGGTTGTGGATGGAGCGGTCCGCAACCTTTCCTTTCTCTCTACACCGTGCCTCCTTGAGTTCAGCTACATAGCATGCACGGCCGGTTGCCTGGTCGCCGTGTACCACTCCAACCCCTTTGTCTGTTGGAAATTTTAACGTCAAACACCAAGGGGCCAAAGCTTCCCTAAATTTTGCTAGGGCTGGACGACCCAGAAATACGTTGTACGGGGAATCAACGTCCAGTACTACGAATGGTAAGATTCGCACCCTTCTGCGTTCACCTTGCCCAAGTTCAACTGGTAATTCCACATATCCCACTGCATCAGTCGCTGCGCTATTAAAGCCATGGATTCTGGCATTGGATGGCTTCAAATCCTTGGCCTCCGGCTTCATTTGGTCGTATGCCTTCCTGAAGATGATGTTAACGGAACTTCCGTAATCAATTAGAATTTCTTTACGAATGCCGGCCCGATGGTCGTAGATATGACTATTGGGTCAATGGTAGGAGCCTCTACCTTACCCACATCTCTGGTCCTGAATACGATATCATCATCCATTGTGCGATGCTGCTTTGCAGGAGTCCCATCCTCCACGTTCGAACAACACTCGTACTCCGCATGTCTTAAGGAGTTAGAATATCGGTCCATCTCCTACCAATTCTTATCTGCAGGATGAGGTCCGCCAGCAATCGTGTTAATAACCAATCTACCCACAGTCCGAGTAGGTTGTTCCAGTTGGTGTGGGGCTGGCCCGCGTCCAGGGTCCGATGTTTCTTGCCTCCCATCCTGTGGGTCTTTGACAAATTCCTGCAGCTTTTTCTGTCTTATCAGCTTTTCTATAGCATCATGGAGGTGTCTGCACTCCTCCGTGCTGTGCCCATAAGACTCGTGGAAACGGCAATACTTCCCGGTCCGCTTCTGTTCTTCCGTCGATTCCTTTGGACGCGGCTTTCTATATTGGAAAGTGTTGAAAGTTGATAGAGAGATGTTTTCAAGAGATGCGTTCAACGGGGTGTATTCATTGTATGTTAGGATCCTTGATTTCCATTTCCCTGTTTCTTTTTTCTTTTCGGGATTTCCACCTCCGGATCCTTTAGACTGCCCGGGCTTGTTCTGGATGTTAACTTGAGTTTTTCCAAGATTATCTCCGGTTTGTTTCACGACGACGTTACTTTTCACAAACTCTTGAACGGGCCCTGATGCCTTGTCTCGCCTTGTCCACCGAGCTTCCTCCCTTCTTATGAACTGATGAGCTTTCGAATAAAAATGTTCTAGTGTAGCTGGGGGCTTCCCCGCCAACCAATCTCCAAATTCAAAATCCGGATCCACTCCACGTATTACTGCCATCAAAATCGCGTGGTCGTTAGGATTTCTCACCTCGGTAGCAGCAACATGAAATCTTTGCAAGTATGCTTTCAATGACTCTTCTGGAGTTTGAGTTACACTTGTTAAGGACATCGCGTCCTTTGGACGAGTGGTGTGTATCCTGAATTGTTCTACGAATTTCATTGCTAATTCGTCGAAGCTGGATATAGATCGTGGTGGGAGTCGAGTGAACCACATGGTGGCAATCCCGAACAAGGTGATTGGGAAACACCTACACTTGGTTGTGTCATTAGCTCTTGTAGAATCCATCATCCATCCGTACCTCATCACACGCTGCCTGGGGTCAGTCTTCCCTTCGTAGGCTGGAATGGAGGGCATACCGAACTTTCTTGGGTATTCGACCTGTAGAATGGTATCCGTGAAGGGAGTATGACTCTTAGACACTCCCAAGTCTTCATTAGTTAGACCTTTGTTTTCTTTCATCAACTGCCTGACCATAGCCGTCAAATCCGGGGTTTGTATGGAAGATGGGAGGTTGGGTTCCGTTCCACGGGACCATGCAAGTTGTTGTCCCGTCCGATTTGGGTCTTGGTTTCTAGTAGATCGATCAGTAGCACCTGCATGTGCATCTTCATCCTTACGGCGTCTACGCCTAGGAGGTTCATCAGCAGAGGTCGAACTATCATCTTCAGAGTAAGGGACAGGGCTGCCTCCAGCATTCTGATGCTGCCGTTGAGTAAGATGAGTCATGAGGTCAGCGTTGGCTTGCATTTGCTCAGCAAGTTGCCTTCTACTTTCCTTAAATTCTCTTATCAAGTCATTGAATTCTGCTCGGGAAACAACTTATGCTTGGTTTTGGTTGGAGGGCCTTGCACCTCAAATCGCTTGCTGATTGCTAGTTCCCAGTTGTTGCACACTAGTAGTTTCGTGGGCATCTGCATTTTGAGAGGCTGATCTAGTTCGTGGTCTTCCCATGGTAGAGTTGTTGGTTGTAACTCTGAGTAGAATCAACAGATGCCTTATAAATGATTATGGATCTCCTTCGGGGGATTTATGCAATCCAGTAGCTGCAAAGTAGATCCTAATAACCTGAGAATTCAAATTCTCAGTGAAAGCACCAAAATGTTAGCACCAAAATCGGTCGCTAACACCCTTAGAAAGATTGTGTAGAGAGAATAATGAAGAAAGTAAATTAAAACAGAGAATAGAGCATAAATTTAAATGCAGAGAACAAGAACAACAAATTTATATTGGTTCGGCGTAACTGCCTACGTCCACTTTGAAGTTGATTTCCATTGATTTCCTTGATGGGTGATTACAGATACAATCCATTTTTAGTTACTAGAATACAATTGCAAAGTAAAAGAAATAAGTCTGGAATGAGTCTTGAAAATGGCAGAATCTCCCCAGTGTTCTCTAAAATCTCCCTCCTTTTTTCTGTGCCCCTGCCCTTCTATTTGTAGACGAAGGTGGGTTGGACTACCCTGGCGGGCCTGGCAGCTGAATAACTCGGCCCAAACGGAGTGGTCTCTGTGCGCCGAACCAGAGAGGCCGAACGATCTCCTTTAGCCGAACGTTCTCCTTTAGCCGAACGTTCTCCTTTAGCCGAATGATCTCCTTTAGCTGAACGTTCTCCTTTAGCCGAACAAGATGAGGCCGAACATACTGACTACCGTAGGGAGCACTTGTGCGGAACGAAACTAGAAGCCGGGCCAATTTCTTGGCCGAACGATGGCTAGGCCGAACTATGGCTAGGCCGAACGACGGCTAGGTCGAACGATATGAAGCCGAACAATTCTTTGTTCGTAGAACGATCTTATGCCGAGCGTACTTCTCTGGCCGAACGGTATTCAACACCGAGCGTTTCTCGATGCCGAACGCTCCTAGATGCTAGACGCTATCCCATGTCGAACGCCCATTGATGTCGAACGATGGTTCGTACCGAACGGTCTTAACATGTCGAGCGCTCATTGATGTCGAACAATGGAGAGCCTGGGTACTAAGTTGCCCGGTCAATTCCCTGGGAAACAAGTAGGAATGGGATTCAATAATTAATCCCAAGTGTAAGTGGGGGATTAATAGAGTTTGGGTTATGTCCTACAGGCAATTATGTATTTCGTTACATATATCTAAGCAATAAATAATCTTGTTTGAAATAAAAAATGTTTCCTTTCTATTATATGCTTGATACAATGTCTTATATATTAATTAATTAATTTAATTTAATTAAGAGTATATTTAGTAGAAAATCGATAAATGGTCACTTTTGTGATAATAGTTACAAAGTGTTGTGACCATGAGTAATTTATCACAATGAAAATAAATATACCACTTTGAATATTTCTAACCAAGATGTATCGAGACTGGATATCGATATATCCATTAAGATAAGAGTATGTAACGCTCTCCAAATATTGGGCAGTGTATTAGTTATGGCTGTTGGGGGCACGTAGGGGTTATATACTGATAGTTATTAGCTAACTATGGAATAACTCACTTGATAGTATTTGTTGGTTAATATAACTAAGGTCAAACAAAAAACATCGATGTGACTAATTTACACAGTTTCTCGTTTAAGAATACTATCGATAAGCCCAACTTTGTTATAGTTAAATTGTGGCATGGCGTCCATCAAATGCAATAGTTGGGTCAAGTGGAAACATTGAAAGTGGAAAATTCAGGAGAGGATTTGTCTCCACAGTTACATAAGGCTAATATCACGACCAATTAAAGTCAAGTTTAAGTCTAAGTCTCTGGTCAGAGCATTTCGGTAAATAGTAATTATTATTGTTGAACAAAAGACTTTGTGTTTGGACTATAAAGTTGAATATGCATGATATTAGAATTTTGACTATTACCAAATTCCATAAGTCCAAAATGATATATTTTTGACGAAGATAATCAGAGTAAATAATTATCATTAATGGTAATGCTTATAAAAAAGTATATAAGTAAAATTGGTTAATGCCAAAGGATGAGTGTGATGACCCATTGGTCCCTAAAAAGGATTCGGTACCGACCTAAATGAGTCGGTATCGACTCATCTTATTAATGATTTTGGAGGAAAAAATTCTTTTGTAGCCTCCACTCATGCTCTAGAGTCTACTCCCCTAGTTTCATCCAATTTCGACCGGCTTTGCCTCTATTTGGCAAATTCACAATCAATCTTCCTAACATTCAAAATAGTAGCAAACAACATCAAAGCACAAAATATAATCATAGAATAACATATAATTACATCCATTTAAATAAGTAATTTATAGAATTATAGCAATCAAACAAATTCTAATCCAAATCTAAATAATCCATGAAAATATGAGTATGAAGAAGGTGAATTATAAAGCCAATTCCATAAATCGTATTAGAATTCATTAACTTAGGTCATAAACATATGTTAACATGTGATTAAAGTAGAAAAGAGTTTTTAGATCAAAAATAATGTTGTAATCTATAATTCTACTAAATAAACATGCATAGGGTAGTGAGAATTCATAAACCACTCACCAATTACCAAATTCAACCAATTTGAGTGTAGATCCAATATGTATAGCGTTCAAAGCAATGCAAATTAACCAAATGGATGATCTCTATTTTCTATTAAATTTTCTACTCACTGAATTTAAATTCGGTTTGATTTAATGAGTAATTTGGGAGATTTTGGATAAATCTAGGGTTAATATGAGTTTAGATTTGATATGGGAGAGGGAAAACAGTTTTAATTTGACTCTCCAGTCCTGTATTTATAGTAAATTTCGAATTCGACTAATGAGCTTACTAATGGGACTAATTAATTACACAATAATTTTGGCAAGCCACTGCTAAAACTAAAAAAAGGCCTAACTTCCTAACTGTATGTTCAATTTTCTATTATGAACACTCCATGAAATAGAAAATGATCATTCTGAAGCAACGGAACTAGTTTGAGACCCTAGTTCAACTTCTATCAAAAGTTATAGCCCAAACAAGATTTTCAAGGTTAAAATGGTCACATAGCAATTCAAAAAATATCTTAGGTGCCTAAAATATCTCTATGGGTCGTATCCCAAAATTATAGAACCATATGATCTTATGTAAATAAGATTAAAAAAATTACAATCCTCCTATACATAAAATACAAGTCGTTACATTCTCCCCCTTTAGGAATTTGACTCCCAAAATCCCAAATGAATCAAAGTATAACAACCATTACTGTCTCACTTGCCTATCAATCAAAACAAACCATCAAACATCTCAAACAAGTAGCCATGCAATCAATGTTATATGTGAACTTACCCTAGCATGTGAAATACTAACCTATTAATTTTAATATACAATTGTGAAAGTAAATATGATAAACGGTGGTTCTCACCATTCAAAGAGCTCCAGGCACGTAGTCCTTATGCTCTCCTTAGTCTCCCATGTACAATCGTCATCACTTTCGCATGATTGTACTTTCACTAGCTTCACCAACTTTCTCTTAAGCTATTTTGTATCATATCCAACAATACAAAATGGCAAATGAAATCTAGAAACTTATGGTTCTACCACAACATCTTCTAGTTGATCTGACGCAAGCATCATGCCTGAGTCATGCATCAACTTCCTAATCCGCTCGGCCATATACGCTAGCTTCCTAATCCTCTCAACTATCGGAAAAGGACTTACTAATTTCGATGTTAGCTTCCCCTTTCTACCGAATTGAACTATATAATTTAGAGGAGGAGCCTTCACGAATACTATATCTCTGATAGAAAACTCTAAATCTCTTTGTCTCTTATTAGCATAAATTTTTCTGTCGATCTTGAGCATCTTTTATTTATTGTTAAATAAACTAAATATTCTCTAATGTCTCTCTAATCATATCTGACCCAAATATCAGTTTCTCGCCCGCTTCCTACCAACATTAATGAGCGTTACATGGTCGGTCATATAAAGTTTCATATAGTGCCATACCAATACTAGACTGATAAGTATTGTTGTATGCAAACTCTACCAGATGTAGATGGTCATACTATGATCCTTTCAAATCTATAATGCATGCTCACAAGAGTTCTTCCAATATACGATTTACTCTTTTGGTATGCCCGTCCGTTTGTGGGTGATAAGCTGTACTAATGTGCATTCTATCCCTAATGACTCTTGTAAGCTCTTCTAAAACCCACTGGTGAACAACGGTCTCAGTCACTTACACTGCTTTCTAGCGCACCATGAAATTATACTATCCACTTTACATACAACTCTGCCAGCTTGGACGCCGCTCTACATACTTTATGGGTATAAGTCTTACACTCTTGGTCAATCGATTCATTATGACCTAAATACCATCATACCCTACTCGAGTCCTCGGCAGTCCATCAATGAAATCCATTAATACTTTCTCCCAGTTCTATTCAGGAATATCTAGTGGTTGTAATAGTCCACTAGGTTTCTTTTGCTTTTCCTTTACTACCTAGCAGTATGTACACTTCGAGATTAATGCCTCATATCCCTCTTTATAGCTTCCTAATAAGAAGTTTACTTCATATTTCGATACACCTTATTACCGCCGGGATGAATGGTCAACCCAAAATGATGGCACTCTCATAATGCTTCATCACTTAATCCATCAACATTGGGAACGCATAGTCTTCCATTCCTGCGAGGCCAACCTTCTTGGTTGAGTTCATATTACTTCATGTCTTTAGATTCTACTCTTTCTATCCTTGCAATGATCTCTGCTAGCCTAGCATCTTGCTAATGGCTAGTATTGATCCTTTCAATTAGAGTAGGTCAAACCGACAAACTTGCTAACATCTCTGGTTCCAGCTTACAATGAGTTCTGAAATCTAACCAGCAATATATTTAATTTGCTTCCATTTTAAGAACGTTGCTCCAAAACTAGCATGTCTTCTACTCAATGCATCGACGACTTATTTCCTTTACCATGTGTATATGAAATGCTAAAATCATAAAAGGCCAAAAAATTTGACCACTATTGTCGACAAAGGTTGAGACCCATCTGAGATAAAAGGTACTTCAAGGATTTATGGTCTGTAAACAGTTCAAAACTTACTCCCAACAAATAATGCCCCCACACCTTGACAGCAAAAACTTTCACCACCAATTCCAAATCATGAGTCGGATAATTCCTTTCATGCGGTTTTGTTGTCAATTATAATGGGCAATGGTATTTCCCTTCTACAACAATACTGCACCCAATCCAGTGCATAGGCATCTATGCATACTGTCAAATCTTTATTTCCACTTAGAATGGTCAATACTTATGTACTCGTCAACCCGTAACAACCCGCATATTTATCAGTTGTATATTTAAATATTTTATTTAAATATTTCATCATTAGTTGGATTTTTGTCCGAAAAGCTACTTTTTGCAAACAGCCGAATTAGGACTCGAGACCACTTCCATTGAGTTCAAAATGCTGTTTGCAACCTTTTTGAGTATAAACTTCGATATGTTTGGAGATAGTAGAATTTTGCTACTTTTCACTTAGGGCTTTGGGTTTGGGTTGGGTTCAGCCCAATGTTCTAACTTAATACCCCAAACTGAAACCCCCCTTCATTTACTCCCCCTTCCTCTACTTTCAGTTCTAAAGAGATTAATGGTGGAAGAGAATGGGAAATAGAAATCCAAAACCCTAGTTTCCATTTGCAAATCAATTTCTAGCTCCAAACTCAAGAGAACCCATTGGTAAGCATCATCTTCATCTTCTCCAACTCATTCTTTCTTTGATTTCAGAAAATTCCTAAACCTAATTTGGGAATGTTCTTCTTTTAAGCTTAGATTCAAGCTTCTAGTGTTGAGATTGAAGTGTGGTTGATCTTCCCTTGTCTTCAAACTTCTCATTCATTGTTCTTGGGTTCAAAGGTGAGATTTTTATCTCACATCTTAGTATATAATTATCTTCGATTGTTAGGTATGAATTCCTAACACTTATTCGTGTGCATTTGCTTTTGGTTTGGATTGATTTGGTGAATATTTCAATTTTTAGTGTTTTGGGTTCAATTCTTTAAAAATCATAGCTTTGATGTTTTGATCATGTTTTAGTGTTGAACCGAAGAGCTTATATGGCCGGGTAGTCGATGGGCGTAAACCCTTAGTGTCGATGCTCGACCGATAGCAATATGGAAGAGTTTGGAATTCATTAGATTGGCTTGGGGGGTGCTGGCTACAGGTCCGGGCGACCGAACTCAGGGTCCGGTCGACCGACCTACTACCCCGAGCATTTCTGTTTTTCTGGTCCGGTCGACCGAGCTTTGTAGCCGGCCGACCGACCTATTGCAATTTTGCCTACTTCGCCTAATTGTTTGAATTTCCAACTTTAATCGATTTGTGTTGTTTCCTATTTGTTGTTATCATTTGTTATTGACTTTGATGACTTATTTTCTTCGGGAATTCTTGGAATATCCATTTCGATGGATTCGGTATCGATTTCCTTGGATTCTATTCACGCCTTCTAATGTGAATTTTAGTGATTGATTGTTCCTACAATCTTCTTTGTGATTTGTCACTTTAAAAATATAAAGGTTTTCTATACTAGTAGTAAATATCAAAACTCTTTCTTCAAATGATTTCAACACTATTTTATTACAAAGCTCGTTTTCTTAAACCATTTTCCAATCTATTAGTATATACAAACCTTTACCTCACTCGGATGAGAAATCTAATTAAACGACATAGTAAAACAGGTGGTATGAAACGCTTGCGTTTACTTCGTTGGTTAGTTCTTGGACTTATTCAATTGAATCTCTTGTGATAATTTTCTAGTGGAGATCTACAGTTTATTCGTAAATATTTAAGTTAAGCAAGTGGTTATGGGACATGAAGCTAAACTCATATATTTACTAGCTTAGTGTAATTGACACTTCTCTTTGATCATGACGATCATTTTTAGACTAGCAATGTGCGATGTCTCTTTGTCTATGTGGAGGACTGTTTCTCATTTTATTGAGCTTCGTCTCATTTCTTTCATGGGTCGTACCTATCTAGGTGCGTCGATGTTTGTTTACACATGGGTCGTACATTTCTAGGTGCGTCGATGTTTATTTATGCATGGGGTGTACCTTTCTAGGTGCATCGATGTTTATTTACTTCGTGGAGCAATCGGCTTAATAAGTCGGGACATGGGGCGTATCTTTCTAGTTGCGTCGATGTTCGTCTATGCATGGGGCGTATCTTTCTAGGTGCGTCGATGTTCGACTTTGCATGGGGTGTATCTTTCTAGGTGCATCGATGTTAGACATTACATGGGGTGTATCTTTCTAGGTGCATCGATGTTTATTTATGCATGGGATGTATCTTTCTAGGTGCATCGATGTTTATTTGTGCATGGGGCGTATCTTTCTAGGTGCGTCGATGCTAGAGCATGAGGCGTATCTTTCTAGGTGCGTCGATGTTCGACTATGCATGTGGTGTGTCTTTCTAGGTGCGTCGATGTCCAGTTTATGGGATTGGCCATCCTTTTATTGTGATTTCTGGATTTCTATTTGATGATTTCTGGAATTTATGTTTCACCAACTTTTACGACTGGCATTGATATATATATATGACATTTATTGTGGCTTGGTGAATGAAATTAGGAGTATGACATTCCTTTTTATCTTTGAGAAGATCTTTGTGATATTGATTAATCTCTTGTTGATTTTCAATTACTTATATATATCACAGCTTGGTATCAGAGCCAAACTTTGGAACAATATAGAATATTATAACAAGGATCATCGTCCTAAGTCTTTCTTAGGAGTCGTGCTTTAGGACTTAATTCGAGTCTTCGTACTAATTCATCCTATTTTCCTTATGATTCCTTGTTTATCTATCAAGATTGCTTGATATTCAATTTGGTGAATAACCTTTTTCTTCTTCTTTCTTTCTTTCTAAAGGAAGAGGAATGGTTAGACCAGGCCGTCCCAGCGCCGGTCAATCTAGTGCTACTCCCCAAGATGGAGTTTTTATATCTGCCCAGCAACTTCTTGACCTTGTCACGAATGCTCAAGCAGCTGGTTCTAATCCGGAGCCTACTCATCCTAGATCTGGTTTTGCACGCTTGTGCAGAGACTATACCGATTTGGGTGGAAGGCCATTCAAAGGATCCGAGAGTGTTATAGAAATTCAAGCTTGGCTCAAATCATGCGATCGCATCTTTTCTCGCATGAACCTTATTGATCTACATCGAGTCTAGGTGGCTTCTAGCATGCTTCAAGAAAGAGCATTAGATTGGTATGAGCTTTTAATTTCTGAAATCGTTGAAGCGGATCTCACTTGGGAGCAATTCCGAAAAAGATTCGAATTGAAATTCGTGCTGGAGGCTGAAAAAGTAACTTTAGCACGGCGTTTTATTGACCTTGTTCAAGGTGGATCTTCTGTGACAGACTATGTCGCATCTTTCGAATCTCTGTCCAAATACGGGATTAAATACATTAACACCCCATTGAAGAAAAATCAGAGATTTGTCTATGGCTTGAATAAGAATCTTAAGAAGCCATTACTCCTGAAACTTGAGGTTTCATTTGATCGGCTTATTGATATCGCTCTTCGTCTTGAAGAGGCCGATAAAGAGTGTGATGTTGAAGTTGTGGATGCCAAACAAAACTTCAACAACAACATGAAAAGGCCTATTAAATTCAAAGGCCCCATTCCCAACAAGAAAGGGAGGCAAGAAACCTCGGTAGCAAAAGTTCCCACCTCTAGTCGTGGGCAATGCTACAATTGTGGTTCTACGGACCACTATGCAAGGGAGTGTCCGAAACCTCTTTATTGTCGCTATTGCAAAAATTCGGGTCACCATATAACTTCATGTCCCATACTTCAAAGTAGGAAGGAGGGAAAGCTCAATGTAGTGCAAGCTCCTGGTAGCACTTCTCGTGGTCAAGGTATTTCATTTAATCCTTGATTACATTTATTTTGTGATCTTATTATTTGAGTTCTTTTTGATATGGGTTCCATCTCACCATTTTATATCAAAAGAACTTGTTGATTCTTTTTCTTTGAAAATATTTTGGGCTTGATGACTTCTTTGAGAGTTGCGAATCCGGATGGTAGATCCGTAACACTCAATTTGCTTTCTATTGACTTCGAAATTATGCTATGTGATTTTTCTTCCCGAGCCGATTTTTTATTTAGGCTTCGGAATCGATTTTGTAAGGATTGGCTCAATCGTTGTGAAGCCCATATCCTACTTTCCGTGTGGACTATTCATCTTCGACATTTTCTATCTGTTAAGCAGATTTCTATTTCTCCTTTGTGATTTCGATTCCAACTTGATGGCATCATTTTATTCTTTAAGCCCGCACGATGAGGAAAGTGTTGTTTCTCTCATTCATGTAGTTTGAGAATTTTCCGGTATTATTGAGTTTGTCTTAGGATTATCACCTAAGAAATCTTTTGTGTGGTGTTAAGGTCTTTCTAGCTCGACCTTGCCACCGATTTTCATTTGGTTACGAGTTGCGTGAGTTAGCATTCCACTTACCATTCCGCAATCGTTATGATTCTTATGAATGACTTATTATGTCATTCGGTTTATCCAGCTTATTTCATCCATTTTATAAATCGAATATTCTATGAATATTTCGATGAGACCATTCTTGTATTTATTGATTTTGGATGAAAATGGTAATTTAAAATTTTGCAAATCTTTTCCATAAGATTTATTTATAAGTAAAATTGGATTTTGTTCTTGAAACGAACGAATAATATTCTTAAAAATTTTTAAGAAACATGTTTATTATCTAGAAGACGATTTTGTGATTTTATTGCCCGTTGATTGCTTTAAGAATTCTGGTCGATGCGCTTGATCAACGTTATCGATAGGAATTTCCTAAACGCTTTGATGAGACAATCAAACACAGTAAAATTCACTTCAAATAAGTAAAATTTTCTAAAAAGATAATTACTTAAAGATGATTATAATTTTGAAAGTTTTAGTTTTTCGGGAAAGAAGATTATTTAAAAGAACTCTTCCTTTCGATACTCTTATTCTTGTGATTCCTGAAGGGGAACCAAGACTTTGCTATTTGTACCGATACTTGTCGTATTGGTTTGGATGTCGTTCCCTTGCAAAAGAGAACGCGCTATCACTTATGTTTCTTAACCATTAAAGCTTACCGAGACTAGATATGCCACCTATGATCTAGTGCTCGCGGCTATTGTTTTCGCTTTTTGTATTTGGCATCATTACTTTTGGGTGAGGGATTTTGCTCTCCTTACCAATCATTATTTTGAAATGTTTATTTTCTCATGAGGAACTTAATGTTGGTTCGAGTTCCTAGCATCTTATGATCTTGATATATTAATTCCCGAAAAGGGGATCGTGTTGCCAATGCATCTAGTTGTAAGCAGCAAGTGATTGTTTCTTTGTTGATGTCCGAATGGAATGGTCTTTTTACCAAGTTCATCGGACGTTTTGTTGTACTTTATTTTGTTGAGCTTTGGTTAATTTGACGTATTGTTTATACTACGTCCGTGTTCCAAATTATTCGAGTTTCTAGTTTCTCGGGCGTACCGTTTTTGTACTACGTCGTTGCACCGGCTCAATTTTCTGTTATTCATGACGTTTTCTCACGTCTTCCTTCTACGGAAATGCCTTAGGGATTCTGATTTTTATTCTTGAGGCCGGTATTATTAAAGTAAGTGAAGTTTTACCAGATTTGACTTAGGAGTTATACTCTATTCGCATCATTGCTTCGGAGGTTGAGTGCCTTCGAAATAAAGATGTTCTTTTTGTGAGAGTTCAATGATTCTCACATCCTAGGGATCGCTCTTGGGAATCTAGAGAATTCATCGAGTGATCCCGTTCGTGCTAACTCTTTCGTGCTCTTTATGGTGAACTTCTTATTTCAATTTTCTTTTGTGTTGATATGCTTTTATGGTTGTTACTCTTTATTTTCTTCTTAAGTATTGCGAGGATGCAATTTCTTTAAGGAGGGGAGTCTGTAACAACCCGCATATTTATCAATTGTATATTTAAATATTTTATTTAAATATTTCATCATTAGTCGGATTTTTGTCCGAAAGCTACTTTTTGCAAACAGCCGAATTAGGACTCGAGACCACTTCCATTGAGTTCAAAATGCCGTTTGCAACCTTTTTGAGTATAAACTTCAATATGTTTGGAGATAGTAGAATTTTGCTACTTTTCACTTAGGGCTTTGGGTTTAGGTTGGGCTCAGCCCAATGTTCTAACTTAATACCCCAAACTGAAACCCCCCTTCCATTTACTCCCCCTTCCTCTACTTTCAGTTCTAAAGAGATTAATGGTGGAAGAGAATGGGAAATAGAAATCCAAAACCCTAGTTTCCATTTGCAAATCAATTTCAAGCTCCAAACTCAAGAGAACCCATTGGTAAGCAACCTCTTCATCTTCTCCAACTCATTCTCTCTTTGATTTCATAAAATTTCTAAACCTAATTTGGGAATGTTCTTCTTTTAAGCTTAGATTCAAGCTTCTAGTGTTGAGATTGAAGTGTGGTTGATCTTCCCTTGTCTTCAAACTTCTCATTCATTGTTTTTGGGTTCAAAGATGAGATTTTTATCTCACATCTTAGTATATAATTATCTTCGATTGTTAGGTATGAATTCCTAACACTTATTCGTGTGCATTTGCTTTTGGTTTGGATTGATTTGGTGAGTATTTCAATTTTTAGTGTTTTGGGTTCAATTCTTTAAAAATCATAGCTTTGATGTTTTGATCATGTTCTGGTGTTGAACCGAAGAGCTTATATGGCTGGGTAGTCGATGAGCGTAAACTCTTAGTGCCGATGCTCGACCGATAGCAATATGGAAGAGTTTGGCATTCATTAGATTGGCTTGGGGGGTGCTGGCTACAGGTCCGACCGACCAAACTCAGGGTCCGGTCGACCGACCTGCTACCCCGAGCACTTCCCAGCCTCTGTTAGGAAGTGCGGGTTACAGGTCCGGCCGACCGAACTCGGGGTCCGGTCGACCGACCTGCTACCCCGAGCATTTCCGTTTTTCGGGTCCGGTCGACCGAGCTCTGTAGCCGGCCGACCGACCTGTTGCAATTTTGCCTACCTCGCCTAATTGTTTGAATTTTCAACTTTAATCGATTTGTGTTGTTTCCTATTTGTTGTTATCATTTGTTATTGACTTTGATGACTTATTTTCTTCGGGAATTCTTGGAATATCCATTTCGATGGATTCGGTATCGATTTCCTTGGATTCTATTCACGGCTTCAAATGTGAATTTTAGTGATTGATTTTTCCTACAATCTTCTTTGTGATTTGTCACTTTAAAAATATAAAGGTTTTCTATACTAGTAGTAAATATCAAAACTCTTTCTTCAAATGATTTCAACACTATTTTATTACAAAGCTCGTTTTCTTAAACCATTTTCCAATCTATTAGTATATGCAAACCTTTACCTCACTCGGATGAGAAATCTAATTAAACGACTTAGTAAAACAGGTGGTATGAAACGCTTGCGTTTACTTCGTTGGTTAATTCTTGGACTTATTCGATTGAATCTCTTGTGACAATTTTCTAGTGGAGATCTACAGTTTATTCGTAAATATTTAAGTTAAGCAAGTGGTTATGGGACATGAAGCTAAACTCATATATTTACTAGCTTAGTGTAATTGACACTTCTCTTTGATCATGGCGATCATTTTTAGACTAGCAATGTGCGATGTCTCTTTGTCTATGTGGAGGACTGTTTCTCATTTTATTGAGCTTCGTCTCATTTCTTTCATGGGTCGTACCTATCTAGGTGCGTCGATGTTTGTTTACACATGGGTCGTACCTTTATAGGTGCGTCGATGTTTATTTATGCATGGGGTGTACCTTTCTTGGTGCATCGATGTTTATTTACTTCGTTGAGCAATCGGCTTAATAAGTCGGGACATGGGGCGTATCTTTCTAGTTGCGTCGATGTTCGTCTATGCATGGGGCGTATCTTTCTAGGTGCGTCGATGTTCGACTTTGCATGGGGTGTATCTTTCAAGGTGCATCGATGTTAGACATTACATGGGGTGTATCTTTCTAGGTGCATCGATGTTTATTTATGCATGGGATGTATCTTTCTAGGTGCATCGATGTTTATTTGTGCATGGGGCGTATCTTTCTAGGTGCGTCGATGCTAGAGCATGGGGCGTATCTTTCTAGGTGCATCGATGTTCGACTGTGCATGGGGCGTGTCTTTCTAGGTGCGTCGATGTCCAGTTTATGGGATTGGCCATCCTTTTATTGTGATTTCTGGATTTCTATTTGATGATTTCTGGAATTTATGTTTCACCAACTTTTACGATTGGCATTGATATATATGTCATTTATTGTGGCTTAGTGAATGAAATTAGGAGTATGACATTCCTTTTTATCTTTGAAAAGATCTTTGTGATATTGATTAATCTCTTATTGATTTTTCAATTATTTATTTATCACAGCTTGGCATTATGATTATTATACGTTTAGTCATATCTCTTATTCTATATCATTTCATCTGATATTTATAGCTAGACTGATCTGTTTATTATTTTCTTCTTAAATAATACTCGGGTCAGACCGAGATGTTACAGGTGCTTCTGCTTGACTTCTCTTCTGGGGTTATCACTTTGACTTTTGGCTAACTACTTAGATTAGTAGTTTATTTTGTTGTATACACTTGAGATATAGACTCATAGTTATATTCTTTTGTATAGCATGTGTTGCTATTCTTTTGTATTATTGTGGATCTTTTTGACCACTACTCTGATATACACTTTCATGTGTTAGTTATATATTCATATCTTCTTCCGCCTTTGTGATATGAATTATCTGTGACTGATTTGTGTTATGCTTATTTCTATATTTGTTTTCGAAGACCTTTATAGCTACTGTGTAGTAGCTTTGAGTTTGTGTCAGTATGTCGGATTTCCTCTTGAGATGAAAAATTATATTTTTATCTGGCATATCGGTACTCACACAAAGCAATTATACAGATGGTCGCTCCTCAACAGCCTTATTCTCCGTGCTAGTCGACAGCATTACTCCGTAGTGTTCTTGGCTAGCGTGGGTATAGAGGTGGGGTGTCACACAACCTTTCTTTCAGAACTACAAATGCATGCTCACTTTTTACATCGCAAACAAAAGCCTAATTCTTCTTCGTCAAATTGGTTAACGGTGCTTCTACCTTTGAGAAGTCCTTGATGAAGCATATATAGTTTCTCGCCAATCCTACGAAATTCCTTACATCTGTAGCATTCTTGAGCTGGTTCCAATCTTAGATTTCTGCTACCTTTGTAAGATGCACTACTATACCTTCTCCTGAGATGATATGACCCAAGAATCTCACTTCTTCCCTCTAGAAGTAACGTTGGAGAACTTCTCTCCCAACTTTTGCTTTCTTAATATCTCTAGCACAATCTCCAAGTGCATCTTATGCTCCTCATTAATTCTGGAATAGATCAGAATATCATCCACTAACATAAGCACGGACTTGTTTAATTGATCTCCAAAAACCCAGTTCAAGAGATCCACAAAGTATGTCGGAGCATTGGTCAATCCAACTAGCATCACCAACCACTCATAGAAACCCGATCGCATAAGAAGCACAGTAATAGCCATACTCTCCTTTGCTATTCTTTTTCTGGTGTCCTATTGCAAAATCCATTTGAGATAACACCTTTGCATGTGGAGCTGATCAAATAGGTCATCAATGCATAGGAGTGGATACTCGTCCTTTTTCGTCATTTTATTCAGCTCACGATAATCCACACACAACCTCAAAGAGCCATTTGCCTTAGTCACGAATACTATAGGTGCACCCTACTCGGATATACTCCTTCGAATGAACCCTCACCTTAATAGATCATTCACTTGCACCTTTAATTCCTTATGATCTTTGGGTGCCATATGCCTTAAAGGCATAGCTACAGGTATGGCTTCATTCACTAACTCTATCCAAAACTCAATCTCTTTATACGGCAGCAATCTAATCATTTACTCATTGACATCCGGATACTCTCTAGCGATAGACACAGATGACAAACCCTCATGTGGAACCTCTAGCAAGTATAAAAAGCTAACCACCACCCATCCTCTGGTAGGTATCTAATCAGTACCGTTCACCTATCCACATCTCCGATTGTCACCAATAGCTTCTCGCAATCCATTATAGCCTCATACCACTTTAGCCAATCCATTCTAAAGATAATTCCAAACCCAATGGAATTCAAAACAAAGCAATGACAAATAAAAGAGCATTTATGATTAATAAACTAACTCACTACATACCATGCTCTGGCTAGTCGAGCCTTCAACAGGGTTTGTCACATTCAAGGGTCGGTCTATTATCTCAGGTCTTAACCCCAATCTGTCTACTAGATCACTACATATGAATGAATGTGAAGCCCTAGTATATAATAAAACTCGAACAAGAACATCACCAACAGAAAGCATATCTTGAATGACGACTCTCCTCCACTTCTCCTTCATAGAGGGAGCACTCGATGAAGTCGGGATTGTGCCCAAAGCATATACTTTCACAACCTACTTATCCTTTACTCATTCCAAGCAATCCATCTTCAAATGCTAAGGATTATCATGATTGTAGCACTTCTTTTTATCGCTCACCTTGCAGTCCTTGATTAAATGACCTTTTTCCTTGCACCCATAGCAAGTAGGTTCTCACTTAGCCTTCTTCTAGCCATTCTTCCCTTGAGACTGCTTTCTCATTCCATTCCGCTTCTTCTTGCCTCCACTACCTTTCTATGGTTTTGACTCTTCGTTCTCAATGAAAACAATCACAGTTGTCCTAGACTTAGGATATAGATTATCAGGACGAAATGCTTTCTTAAAAAGTTCCTCAAATGGTTCATTAATTTGGTCACCAATTTCTCCCTAAAATAGTCATCCAAACCAATGATGAACTCCCCATTCTTCCTTAATAAAGTATCAATGAAAGACGTACCCATAATTTGACAAACCATCAAACTCTGCCACATACTCAGAAACTAACATCTCTCCTTGCCTATAAACAGCAAACTTCCTAAATAGCACCGACTTCTAGACAGTTGGAATGAACTTTTCCTCGAACCTTGTCTTAAATTATTCCCAACTGAACTGATCTTTAGGAGTAGCAATAGTCATGGAATTCCACCAATTTATGACTAGCCAACTTTCTCTTCATAGCATCATGCACTTCTATATCACTGAAGATGCGCTCACAAGTATCAATCCAATCTTGCACTTCTACAGCCATTTCCATTCAACAGAATGGATTTCCTCCTAAAGTAGAGTAATCTTTTCTCAACTTAGTGAAATCAGTCCTAGACATTTGCACGGGAGCACCTCCATCAACCGCCGTAACAGGAGCATTTCTCATCACCGTTTCCATCATAATATTAAATATAGCTTGAAAATCAGGCATATCTGCTCCTGATCCTACACCTTCCTCAACTCCTGGAGCAGATCTCATGGTGTTCCATGTATGCCAGCTCATTTTCATCTGTAACAAGAATGATCGGTTTCTCATAACGAAAACCATGTTTGTAATCTCATGTGTGTGCGACTTATTCTATATAATATTTTTATACAATTTTGAAAACTAAAGTGCATAACAAGTACGCACACTTTCGTATATATACTTTCAATCCAGTCTAAAGTGATAACACCTTCCCTATCTCTACTGGATCATGGTATCAACTTTGATTAATCATGCAACCAAAGCTCTGATACCAAATGTGACGACCCACTGAACACATAAAAATAACTCGGTACCGACCTAAATGAGGCAATATCGACTCATCTCCTTAGCGATTTCGTATAAAACAAAGCCTGTTAATACTCAAACTAAGAAAAAGCATTGACCTTAAAAGAAAACCAGAAAATATCTAAGCTAAAATCAAATTCGAATATCAAGCGACTTCTTCAAGTTTTCAAAATTAATCAAGCTACTTCAAGCCTTCTACTGAAACAAGCATAGCAAGCATGTTTCAAGTACATTTCGGCTCAAAATATCAAGCTTCCAGTTTGAATTCAGTAGCAGTTCCAGATCTAAAACTTAACCCTGTTTTGCAAATAGGTGAGTAACTCTAAACTTCTGATATATTTTGAAGTTGCATGTGATAATCTTTGAAATATAATGTGAATCATGCAGTATATGATGTTTTAAGATTTATAAATATATGTGTGTGTTAATAATTGTATACATGACTGAAAACATGGAAAGTAGATCCCTATTCAAACTGGAACAGTGGATAAATTTAAAATTTAACAATTTAGACTTGGTTAGGGTAGTAAATGTTGAGGTAAAATTTGATGAATGTTAGCTTAAATGTTGCCTGTTAATTTTAAGAGGAATAAATGTAAATTTGTATATAAGTACTTGAGTGGATGTCTGTATAACAGCATATATAGCCTCTGTTCTTCCCTAAAACTGTGAGTAAACACTTAAGTAAAATCTTTGATGTCGATATATTTGTGAGATGATGTAATCATGTTAATGCATGAATGTTTTCAGTTCAAATTTTGATTTGAATCCTGTTATAATCTGAAGTAAGCCTGTGTCTGTTAGTATACAACCTCTGTGCAAAAAAGTTGGTTCAAGCATAATTAGGAAATTAATATCTCTCAAATTAATCATTGTTAGACTCCGATTATTGAAAGGAAATGGTTTGTAATAATGTAATCTTGTTTCTAAAAAAAATTAAGTATTTATACTTAAAAAGTATTATGTAAATTTTAAGATTTACAGTAAAATCAAAATCTAGTTAAAATTCAATGTCAATAATTTCATCTCTGAATTATGGAACTTGATTCGTGTGGATAAAACACGAATTTTAAAATAAATTTTGAAATTTTTAACTTAGTTTTTGGGGTAAATTTGAGAATTTTTCGAATTTAGGCCTTCGGTCAATCGTCTTTGATCGGCATCGAAGAGGAGGTCGAGGTTCGGCAGGGAGGTAGCCATGGTGTCAGGGAACACTGGAAAAATGGTGGTGGGGGTCATCGATGGTAGTGGTGATCGGAATATGGTGAAGTAGGGTTTTAAGTGCTGTTAGTGTTTCCGTTGGAACTGAGATAATCGCAGCGTCGTCTTCGCATCAGAACGAATCGTAGTAGGGGCGGTGGATGCGTGGGTTCAAGATGGAGCTTGGGTAAGGACGGCGAGACTCATCGAGGTCGGGATCGATGTGGAGGAGCGATTTTTTCGATCAGCCTTGGGTTCCTGTTTGATTGAGTTGCTCGATTTCAGTTGGGAATTGATTTCACTGTTCTACTGTGTCGTGATGGTTGTCGTGGTCAAGTTCGAGTTGATGATGACCGGAGGGATGATCGCCATCGACCAGAAATGTTGTGCATGTGCACGGTCGTATTCGTGTATCTCGAAGATGTTTGGGAAGAAGGAGTTGGCCTGGTTTTCTCGAAGCATTCCTCGTGATGATTGCGGGAGAGACTCGAGCCATTGGTCACACGAGTGGTGCTCGTAAAATTTGAAGGGAGGGTCGCGTGATTGTCTTGTGTAAAGCTGGTTCCAGGATTTTGGAATTCTGTTCTTTTTTTAATCTAAAAATGAATTTCAAAAATTTAAAGCAAGTTAAATTTTTTAAACAAAGTTTAGCTATTTTTTATGCATGAAATGATTAATTTAAAATTTGACATTTTAAAGAATCTTTGTTTTAAAGTTTTCTAAGTTTACACTTGTTTAAAATAGATCGGTTTATAAATTTTGCTTTAGTTAAATTATGAATAAACCTCTAAATGATTTCAAATAAATGTAATTGTTGAAATTAAAATGAAATTTAGTGAAAGAATTCACTTTATATAATTAAAAGATGATAATTTTGTATAAACAAATTTTCAAGCTTTTAATTCAAAAGATAAATAGAGTTAATGTAATGTATGGGTTATCTTAATTTAATCTTGTTTATTAACAAAGGTAATTAAAGCATAATTACTTAAATTAATTAAGATGTCTAATTTAGGTAATTAAATGAAGATAAATAACTTGTAATTGTTTAAGGGTAGGTGCATGCTTTAAATTTGCATTGATTAACCTAAGTGTAATCGAAGAATGATAAATCAAGGACAATTAATCAATGCAGGTGATTATAGGGTTAATTTAATGTGGGTAATTAATTAAGTTGATGGGGTTAATTCTAGTTAATTAATTAATTTCTAATTAATTAAAGGAAATCTTTTGATGTTGAGTTAAGTATAATTAAGTAAGGTAATTAATGAGATGTAATTACTTAGTGAAGTAAATAGTGGATAATTACTGGATGTAATAAATTAAAAGAAAATTTCTTGGTGGAGGTAATTAAAGGACAATTACTTGGTGGAAGAAATTAAGTGATAATTACTCATTAAATTAAAGGACTAATTAATATAATCAGTCAAAGATTTGGTTTAATTGATGGAGTATTAAGGAAAGTTAATTTCTGATTATGATAATCAAGGGTGAATAATGAATATAATTAAGTTAAGGTTAATTATTAAATGAAATTTAAGAATAATTAACTAATGGAAGTAATTAGAGGATCAGCCATCAATGTATTTAATGGAAATGATCAATCTTGTTTATGAATGATTGAATGATGACAAGTGCTTTGGATTGGATGATATCTCTGATATGATTTGCTTTGTGATATAAAATGTTTGATGGATGGTGATGATGTAATTATCTATCAATTATGAATTGCTGTGTAAAGTGTTATCCGATAATTAAAATTGATTTATATTTAATTTAATAACATTGAATTCGAAGAGACTGGAGTCGGGTATTAGTAAATACCCGAAACCACTTCGATTTTTTTTAGATTGATATGTGAAATCAATAAACTGGAATGGAATGACTTAAGTGAATTGGACCATTTAAACTAAGTTTTGGCACTGAGAAATTGAGGTATGAAATAAGTAAGGTTTATTACAACTTGTGAAGTCGTAATTTGATACAAGTTACCCGGGTTTATATAATTTGTATGCTTTTGTATTCCATGTTAGAAGGGTTTACTTATGCTGGTTTCCAGCCTGACCCGGATGTTACTTTGATGTAATGCTCGGATCAGACCGAGTATTACAAATATTCAGGTAAGGATGTTCTGGAGCTCAGAAGGCGAGCTGGAGGGCAGGAACGTATGGAGTGTTTTCTGCTGTGATATATTATTGTATAACTAGGACATGTTGTCTTAAACTGTTCAGTGATTGGTATTCGTTGTAACTCTGATGTATAAAAATATAAGTGTGCTGATACAATTCTCCTTTGTAAAACTGTTATTTATGTGATATTATATTTTGATCCGCTGCGTATGTGAGGTTTCTGTGACTTGTTATGTTTCTTCTTCTTTCTCTTTTCTTCTTTCCTAACTATCTGGGATTTTCTAGATCGAAAATTCCGGGTCGTTACATTTGGAATCAGAGTAGAAGGTTATGCGAGAACCTTGGCTTTGGTGGGGAATATTCATTAAGGATAGGGTAAGTAGTACCCTAAAAGAATGAGTTGAATGTGTGTGTGTGTGTGTGTGTGTATATGAGAGCGTACTTGTTATTTTCTTATATAAAGATTTTTAAATTTATTTTATAAGAATATATTTTGATATATATAGCAATTTTTCTTTATAGTAAATATTAAGGTAATTGGTCGTTAAATTATTGGAATTAAATTAAGTGATAATAGAGATGCAAGCAAATTTAAATGGAATAAAGAACAAGTTTGAAATGGATTCAAACTGAAATTAAAATTTTGAGTTTGGAGAAGAATTTTCAGAAAAAATAATAATAATGAGTTGTATTCCAGTTGCAATAATCTTGGTCATTATCATAAATGGTTATTGTGTTTAATAATGGGATGATTTTTTTCCAATAAACAATAGAATGTTTTAAGGAAGTAACCATTTAATGAGAGTAACTTGTAAATTTGAATGGATGTAAATTAAAGTGGGTTTCAAATTGTGAAGTTCTGAATTCTAAATTTAAACATTTCAATTGGTTTCAAAATATTAAAGGAAATAATATTATTATTCAAACTATTTTGGATATGATCTTATTTTAAAATAAGAGATGTTATTTAATATATTTGAATGAAAGGGTCCTATTTCAAACAAGGGTTGTTTGAAATTTTAAAGGAATTTGTTTGAATTTAAAGCCAAAGGTGGTTTAAAATTTAAAAGTAACTAGGTGTGTAGAAGAAATCATATGTATAAGGAGTATACATAATATCAAAGATGGTTTGATATTTTCCTTGGAATGTGATGTGCAACCCAAACTGAAGTAGGTTTTAAATTTAAGTGGGAAGGATATTAATCTGAAGTTTAAGATTTGAATGGGAATTCAAATTTTGTAAAATTGAATGGATTAAGTAAATTGAATTTAACACGGAAGAAGTTAAATAAGTTTGAATGGACAACCTGAATTGGTAAATTCAAGATGAAATTGGGATTTAACTTGGGAAGTTAAATGATTAACTGGAATTGGGAGTTTGAGTGATCTCAAAGTGGGTTTGAGATCTGGAAATGGATGGATGTTTTAAAATAATTGGATAATATCACCCTATTGTTATTAATAATCTTTAAACTGTGAATTAGATTTGTTTAAAAGAATGAAGAATTGGGATATGGTAATATATTCAATATTAAGATAAAATGGAATCATTTTGGACATAAAATTTGAATGTTTAAGATAAAAGTTCGAAGGTTTGGTTTCAAAATTGAAATTCGATGATAAATTGAATTACAAAGATTTAGTTGTTTAAAAAGGATTTCAATTATTATTTGAACTTTGAAATAAGTTCAAAATGGAATTTTGGATTCAGAATTAAATGGTTTATAGACATAAGTTGATTTGATTTAAAGGATTAAATCAACATTTAAAAATTTAACTCGAATTTATAATTCGAGATGGTTTAAAATTGAGATTTAAATTAAATTAGTTCAAATTGATTTTGATTTGAATAATTTGGAATTGTGATTAAAGTTGAATAGGTTTAAAATGCAAATGGAATTTGATTTAAATTTGGAAATAAATTGAGGATTAATTCAACATGAATTGGGGTTAAATCAATTTCAATGGAAATTGAAGTTATTGAAATTAAGTCAATTTAAATAGAAGTGGAAATTTAAATTGAATTGATGAGAATGGAGATTGGGAATTGAACAGTTTGGCTCTGGACTATTTTCAATATAAATTGTTTTAATATAAACATATTTTTCCAAGTTATTTATGTATACAACCTTTCTTTTTAAACCTCAAACTATTTTATACTTATTCTATGGTTATTTTTGAAACTAGTTAACTATTTTACAACTGTTTTATAAACTAATTACTGTTTTTCAGCTACTTTATGACTAATTACTATTTACAACTATTTTGCAATTATTTAATTATTTCCAACTAATTTGCAACTACTTAACTATTTTACAGCTATTTTACAAACTAATAATTATTTTTCAAATACTTATCTATTTTTCAAGCTATTTTCTAAACTCAAGCTAGTCAGAGTACAAACTGTTTATAATTAAAGTAATAATCCATTTGAGATTGAAAAAATTTATGGATAAGTGGATAGAATTAAAGGAAATGTGAATAGATAAGGGAAATTGATTTAGATAATAATAAATGGAGATAAATACGTAGGATGTACGTATATTATTCTATTCGCATAGTGATTTAATCCAGATTCGAGCACAGAATTTCGAGATAGTTTATCGATCCGAGTTTGGATTTCTCACTCGATTTTCGACGGCGAACCTGGATATGGATTGATGATTGGTTCTGGATATTCTCTATCATAGTTATGACTATGCAAGGAGAATGAAGATTTTTGACCAAGAAACCATATCTGAGTCCGCACTAGGAAGTCGGGTGGACGATACTAGTTCGGAAGTGAAATTGTGCGATCGAGTGAGAGATCAGATTGATATAGCGTACGGATGATATGTGTACATCGTACGGATTTAAATGATATTGATATTGGGAAATTTGTGGATAAGAAATGTAAAATGGTTTTTGAAATGAAAAGTATATTTTGTGAAATATACAATGAATAAAAGTGGAATTGGATATTTCTATGGTAAAAATTTACTTTATGGAAGTAAGTGATATGGTAAGTGGTTTTGTAAAGAGCAATTTAATTTGAATATTTGATTTGGAATAAACAAAGTTATATATCTTTGTTATATAAGATAAATCTCCCCTTGTTGAATCTATAGCCGGAAGAAATGATTTCGAAGGTGTTTAAATTAAAGGGATTTTATACAAGTGTGAATGATCCAAAGTTTTTTTTAAAAAACTATATATATCTATATATATAAAGGATCTTATGAGGATTTTGGAAAAAGGTTTTGGGAACCTTTGGATTTGGGAAGGCTTTTGATTTTTGGGTAAAATCAATATTGAAATTTGAAAAGCCTAGTATGAGAATTATCGATTTTGGGATAATCGATTTTGTGTAAAGGAGACTTGTATGAGATCATACTAGGTGTATGATTTGAAAGATACTATATGTGTATAGTATAAAGTGTTTTGATGATGGATCTAGGGAAAAAGGCGCTCCCTTGAAATGAACTTCTCAGGAGTGCCATCGGGTGGTGCTGCCTTGAGCCCCAAGGGGGGGTTCTAAAGTTGATCCTATGAGGAGTCCGGACAAAACTAGTTCCTGGGGATTATGAGTAGTGTGTACCATAGCGAAAGTCGTGTGTGCCGCTGAGAGCCAACAGTCTACGTTTGATTTTATATCGGTAGACTGCGACCTACGGTAACATAGCGAAAGTCGTGTGTGCCGCTGAGAGCCAACAGTCTGCGTTTGATTTTATATCGGTGGACTGCGATCTATGTAGGAGTGGAGAAGTTTCATTTTGACAGCGAAAATCGTGTGTGCCGCTGATAGCCAACAATTACATGGACTTTTGCTGTGATGGCAACGTAACCCTGGAATGTAACTGCGATTTGTTGTGGGTTCCATGGCGCAATCGAGGGGCGCGGAGTGCCTATGGTTACATAGAATTTTGCTGCGATGGCAACGTAACCCAGGATGTAACTGCAACCATGGATGGGAGTGATGATTTCTAGAGCATTCTCACCAAAGATTTATCCTCTATTTTCAAAAACTATTTTCTATATTTTCAATAAATTTATTTTCCAAAATATTTTCACTGGTGTTGAAAATGGGTCTGCTAAGTACTTATAGACTTTCAGTCGTACGCCTGATCAACGTATGACCGAATCTCTATGAGAACAAGGATGGACTTGTTGAAACCTCGAGTTATAAAAAATATTTTCATAAAAACTATTTTATAATATTATGTAAATTTTTAAAGTGTTTTAAAAATAATCAAAGAATAATTTTTCTGATAAATAGTATTTTTTTTTAAAATCATGTTTCGTTACTTTTCGGGGATGAAAAGATTCAAAGGGGGAAGGAATGTGATATCCCGGGGATTTCAAGCAAATAAATGTGATAATATCCTTTATAATTATTTAAAATGATTTAAAATTTATTGTTTTCAAAACAATAATAATAATAATAATGTGCTATATATATATGTAAATGGATTTTTAATAGAGTTGAATTTGTGATTGTTTAAATATATTTTTTAGTAGATTTAAAATTTTGATTTTTAAGTTTGGATTTGAAATTGAATTTGAAATTCAAAGGATAGATATTTGTGAATATTTTGAATTCAAAAATATATGTGTAATATTTTTTAGCATACAATTTGTTTTATATTATCTTCTTTAAAGGATATTTTATTTATTACTTAGGAAGATAAATATAAAGGTTTATAAAAACATTTAAAAATAATAATAAAAATGAACAATTACAACTGTAAGGTATTTAAATTTATAAAATGACAAGTGTTGGATTTTGAGACATGTGTCAATATTTTTGATTTTTTTTTCCTATTTTAAAACATAACAAATTAAAAGATAATAAAATTTATACATTTCTTACCCTTCCTCACTTTCTTTTTTATCTTCATTCAAAACAAAGCCTGTTAATACTCAAACTAAGAAAAAGCATTGACCTGAAAACAAAACCAGAAAATATCTAAACTAAAATCAAATTCGAATATCAAGCAACTTCTTCAAGTTTTCAAAATTAATCAAGCTACTTCAAGCCTTCTACTGAAACAAGCATAGCAAGCAAGTTTCAAGTACATTTCAGCTCAAAATATCAAGCTTCCAGTTTGAATTCAATAGCAGTTCCAGATCTAAAACTTAACCCTGTTTTGCAAATAGGTGAGTAACTCTAAACTTATGGTATATTTTGAAGTTGCATGTGATAATCTTTGAAATATAATGTGAACCATGCAGTATATTATGTTTTAAGATGATTATAAATATATATGTGTGTTAATAATTGTATACATGACCGAAAAACACGTAAAGTAGTTCAAACTGGAACAGTGGATAAATTTAAAATTTAACAATTTAGACTTGGTTCAGGTAGTAAATGTTGAGGTAAAATTTGATGAATGTTAGCTTAAATGTTGCCTGTTAATTTTAAGATTAATAAATGTAAATTTGTATATAAGTACTTGAGTGGATGTCTGTATAACATCATATATAGCCTTTGTTCTTCCCTAAAACTGTGAGTAAACACTTAAGTAAAACCTATTGAATCCTGTTATACTCTGAAGTAAGCCTGTGTCTGTTAGTATACAACCTCTGTGCAAAAATTTTGGTTCAAGCATAATTAGAAAATATATATCTCTCAAATTAATCATTGTTAGACTCCGATTATTGAAAGGAAATGGTTTGTAATAATGTAATCTTGTTTCTAAAAATAAATTTAAGTATTTATACTTAAAAAGTATTCTATAAATTTTAAGATTTACAATAAAATCAAAATCTAGTTAAAATTCAATGTCAATAATTTCATCTCTGAATTATGGAACTTGATTCGTGTGGGTAAAACACGAATTTTAAAATAACTTTTGAAATTTTTAACTTAGTTTTTGGGGTAAATTTGAGAAGTTTTCGAATTTAGGCCTTCGGTCAATCGTCGTTGATCGGCATCGAAGTGGAGGTCGAGGTTCGGCAGGGAGGTGGCCATCGTGTCAAGTAACACTGAAAAAATGGTGGTGGGGGTCATCGATGGCTGTGGTGATCAGAAAATGGTGAAGTAGGGTTTTAAGTGCTGTTAGTGTCTCCGTTGGAACTGAGATAATCGCGGCCTCGTCTTCGCATCGGAACGAATCGCAGTAGGGGCGGTGGATGCGTGGGTTCAAGATAGAGCTGGGGTAAGGACGGCGAGGCTCATCGAGGTCAGGATCGATGTGGAGGAGCGATTTTTCCGATCGTCCTATGGTTCCTGTTTGATCGAGTTGCTCGATTTACGATTGGGAATTGATTTCACTGTTCTGCTGTGTCGTGACGGTTGTCTTGGTCGATTTCGAGTTGATGATGATCGGAGGGATGATCGCCGTCGACCAGAAATGTTGTGCATGTGCACAGTCGTATTCGTGTATCTGGAAGATGTTTGGAAAGAAGGAGTTGGCCTGGTTTTCTCGAAGCATTACTCATGATGATTGCGGGAGAGACTCGATCCATTGGTCACATGAGTGGTGCTCGTAAAATTTAAAGGGAGGGTCGCGTGATTGTCTCGTGTAAAGCTGGTTCCAGGATTTTGGAATTCTGTTCTGTTTTTAGTCTAAAAATCAATTTCAAAAATTTAATGCAAGTTAAATTTTTTAAACAAAGTTTAGCTATTTTTTATGCATGAAATGATTAATTTAAAATTTGATGTTTTAAAGAATCTTTGTTTTACAGTTTTTCTAAGTCTACGCTTGTTTAAAAATAGATCGATTTATAAATTTTGCTTTAGTTAAATTATGAAATAAACCTCTAAATGTTTTCAAATAAATGTAATTGTTGAAATTAAAATGAAATTTAGTGAAAGAATTCACTTTATATAATTAAAAGATGATAATTTTGTACAAATAAATTTTCAAGCTTTTAATTCAAAAGATAAATAGAGTTAATGTAATGTATGGGTTATCTTAATTTAATCTTGTTTTATTAACAAAGGTAATTAAAGTATAATTACTTAAATTAATTAATATGTTTAATTTAGGTAATTAAATGAAGATAAATAACTTGTAATTGATTAAAGGTAGTTGCATGCTTTAAATTTGGATTGATTAACCTAAGTGTAATCGAAGAATGATAAATCAAGGACAATTAATCAATGCAGGTGATTATAGGGTTAATTTAATTTGGGTAATTAATTAAGTTAATGGGGTTAATTCTAGTTAATTAATTAAGTTCTAATTAATTAAAGGAAATTTTTTGATGTTGAGTTAAGTATAATTACGTAAGGTAATTAATGAGATGTAATTACTTAGTGAAGTAAATAGTGGATAATTACTGGATGTAATAAATTGAAAGAAAATTTCTTAATGGAGGTAATTAAGGGATAATTACTTGGTGGAAGAAATTAAGTGATAATTACTCAGTAAATTAAAGGGCTAATTAATATAATTAATCAAAGAGTTGGTTTAATTGATGGAGTATTAAGGAAAGTTAATTTCTGATTATGATAATCAAGGGTGAATAATGAATATAATTAAGTTAAGGTTAATTATTAAACGAAATTTAAGAATAATTAACTAATGGAAGTAATTAGAGGATCATCCATCAATGTAATTAATGGAAATGATCAATCTTGTTTATGAATGATTGAATGATGACAATTGCTTTGGATTGGATGATATCTCTGATATGATTTGCTTTGTGATATAAAATGTTTGATGGATGGTGATAATGTAATTGTCTATCAATTATGAATTGATGTGTAAAGTGTTATCCGGTAATTAAAATTGATTTATATTTAATTGAATAACATTGAATTCGAAGAGACCGGAGTCGGGTATTAGTAAACCCGAAATCACTTCGATTTTCTTTAGATTTATATGTGAAATCAATAAACTGGAATGGAATGACTTAAGTGAATTGGACCATTTAAACTAAGTTTTGGCACTGAGAAATTGAGGTTTGAAATAAGTGAGGTTTATTACAACTTGTGAAGTCATAATTTGATACAATTTACCCGGGTTTATATAATTTGTATGCTTTTTTATTCCATGTTAGATGGGTTTACTCACGCTAGTTTCCAGCCCGACCCGACTGTTACTTTGATGTAATGCTCGGGTCGAACCGAGTATTACAGATTTTCAGGTAAGGACGTTCTGGAGCTCAGAAGGCGAGTTGGAGGGCAGGAACGTATGGAGTGTTTTCCGCTGTGATATATTATTGTATAACTAGGACATGTTGTTTTAAACTGTCCAGTGATTGGTATTGGTTGTAACTCTGATGTATAAAAATATGTGTACTGATACAATTCTTCTTTGTAAAGTTGTTATTTATATGATATTATATTTTGATCCGCTGCGTATGTGAGGTTTCTGTGACTTGTTCTGTTTCTTCTTCTTTCTCCTTTCTTCTTTCCTAACTATCTGGGATTTTCTAGATCGAAAATTCGGGTCGTTACAAAAGGATAGTTAAAAGTCATAAATCACTCACCAATTACCAAATTTAACCAATTTGAGTGTAGATCTAATATGAATAGAGATCAAAAGCAATGTAAATCAACTAAATCGATGATCTTTATCTTGTAATCAATATTTTATTCATTAATGTTCAATTCAGCTTGATTTAGAGAGTAATTTGGATGATTTTTTAGGAATCTACGGTTAATGGGAGTTTAGATCTGATCTGGAAGAGAGGAAAAAGTTTTAGTTTGACTCTCCAGCCTTTGGGTTAATTAATTGTACACTAATTTTTGTCAGCAGCTGATTAAACTTAAAACAGGCATAACTTCCTAACCGTAAGCCCATTTTCTGTTATGACCACTCTACGGAATGCTAAACCATCATCCTAAAGAAATGAACTAGTTTAAGACCTTGATTCAACTCTGATCAATGAGCCTAAACAAGATTTTCAGGGTCAAAATGGTCACATAGAAATTTAGAAAAAATCATAGGTGTGTAAAATATCTCTAAGGGTTATATCCCAAATTATAGAATCATATGAGCTCAAATGAGTAAAATAAAAATATTTTACGATCATCCGATATGTAAAGTACAGGTCGTTACAATGGGTAACCGATAAATTCAATCAGAATATCACATCACTGGCTAAGAAGACGTGTGAAGGTTAATATTTGAATTTTTCAATATTAATTGCTGAATTAATTTATACACGTGAGTCACACAATCGAAATGACAGATATTCTGAATCAACAATACGATTTAGTTAATATTTAATTATTGAAAATTAATTAAATTGATTAATATTTGAGAAATATTAGTAATGAATTTTCTATTTAATTTATTGGATGCCATTAATATTTAGTAAAGTTCCTATATAAAAATTATAAACACGTGTATTTATATTCGATATTGGTAGAACGTTTAAATTTGATTAAAACAAGATATATACTGGAATGGATTTTAAATAAACGAATTAATATTTGTGGAAGATTTAGTGATGAAAAATATTTCTTATTTTATTTTTTTGACTTCTATTAGTAATTAATAATGTGCATATATAAAAAGTTATAAGCGCACATATCAGTATACAGTGTCGATGGGAAATTTTAATTAGATTTAAATGGAAATTGTACCAATTAGATTAGGAATCTTTGATCCCACATCCCTATATGATCTATGATGTATAGAAAGGGTGGAATTATTTAAAATTGAAATGAATGTGCAGTCTTTACTAAAGGAGATAAATAAACTATATATTGATTACACATTTATTTTCTCCTTTAATCATATTTATGTACATCATTTTTTTCTTACTCTCAAGAGAAACATCAAGGCTAAAAATTTTAATGGTGGAAAAGACTTCAAAACTCCAAAATTTAATCAGGAATATTAAATAAAAATTGGGTGGCTGTCTCTTGATTGCTACAGATCTGGAGAATGATCAATTAGATCTAGGAATTGTTATATCATTCAAGGTGTACAAACTTCATCCCAAGGTAATTATATATATAATCCTATATTTACACATCCTCTAAATTGTTTGCATCCTATAATTCTTTATCTCTCCCCTCTATTCATATATGTGAATTTTAATTTTGATTTGAATATTTTCAATTTCTTTGCTTGAATCAATTGTATATCGCTTTGCCAAACAAAATTGTATATTTATATCGTGTTAAACATAGAACCTTTGATTTTATTCACTGCTATTTTATCATGGGTAATAATAGTTCATTTTTTGTTTTATATGATTGTTTATTAAATTAATTTAATCCTCGATCTAGACCTTCTTAATTTTAGTCTCTTTGTTTTATATGCCTATTCATCCAGTTTAATATTTACACATGAGTTGCAATGTAAATAAAACTTGGTAATAATTACATTAATTAACCTTTGCCATCAACATAATGTGATAATTTAATTGTTATGTATTAAATCATTCCAAAAAAACTCCGCTAATTAAAAGAAAAAAGGAAATATTAAATTAATGATATATTCCATGTTTTACAATTGTATCTAATTTGGTATTAAATCTATGCTTAAAAAGAAGCATTCTTTTTCACAAAACCCTTCTATATTTATTTATCTTGTTCTAAATTTATTTTGATTGTATGTATGCTTGAGTTTACATAATTACATTATATCTATTATGTGTGTGAGTATTTACATTTAACCCAAGATTTAAAAAAGATTTTGTATAAGATATAATAGTAAAGTTTCAAACTAATTTAATTAATTTTAATATTCTTTGATTTACTACATGTAATAAAAATAAAATCTATTTCATTTGAACTGCATAACATATACGTGTGTGTGTATACACACATTTATACATGTATACATATGTGTGTTTGTGTATTAAAAACAATTTCATGTTTAGGACGATAATATATAGAGGGGGAATGTGTCTGTCATGGTGTAAATCTTAACATTTAAATAACGTTTACATTAACTTTGTACATTTTTTATATGTTGCACTTATACCATACATATGGGTTCATGTGGTGTGCTCACAATAATATACAATCAATTAAAATTAAATTAATTTTAAACAGTTGTAATAATATAAAGAAATTTTAATGGAAAAGTTTAAATATATTCTAGATAAATTTAGACTGCATAGGTCCAATAAAGATCTAAAATGGAATTTTTTGTCCAAATTCAACCATGTCTTTCACTATGTGTAACCACTCGTCTTTTCAACTATCGAAAATCGACACTCAATACATCCATGGTATTCACATGTTAAATATCCAATCGTTAGAAAAGCAGAATGTTATGGTAAAAAATAAAAAGAACAGGAGAAATAGAATCTCATAGCGGAATGATCAAATATAATACAACAAAGACGGTAAAAGCCATCACTCTAAAATACATAGTTTATCAGAGTGAAGAAAATAAATCTCATCAGCCAGGGCAGTTAAAATTTCTTGACCTTACAATTGCTGATAAGTATATATAATAATAAAACGGAAATAAAATACTATGGTAGGTGAACATTCGTAACTACTCCACGAGCTAAGTTAATTAATTTTAAACAACTTTATTAAATCGGTTAATTAACTTTAAACATCATTTATTAAAATGATTGTTTAATCTTAAACATCATTATAAAAAATGATTAATTAATTTTAAATGCCATCATTAAAAATGATTAATTAATTTTAAATATAATTATTAAAAATGATTAATTAACTTCAAACATCATTAATAAGATGATTAATTTAATTTATAATCTATTTTATTAATTTAAAACAACATTAATTAACCCAAAAGATAATTAATCCAATTTATAACCTTTTATAAATTAAAAACAACATTAATTATTTGAAAAATAATTAATCAAATTTATAATCCTTTTATAAATTTAAAACAATGTTAATTATCCCAAAGGATAATTAATCAAATTTATAATTCCTTTTATAAATTTTAATCAATACTTATCCTTTATTTCACAATTCATGGATTTTTTGAAAATATAGTTTAAACAATTTTCGAAGTGCAAAAACATGACCAATCATTTTGTAAATCACAAGCTCAAGTTCAACAATAACAATGATTTAAGGAAATGATATTTCGTAAGTGATGATACAATGATAATCGTTGTAACAACAACTACTCAATCAAACATTATGACATAAATATCTTAAACCAAACAACAATATGAGTAATATAAGAATACAAGTAAATTAATATTGTAGATAAACCCCTTAGGGTCTCTCTACAAAAGTCTCATGTAAATCACACAGATGAATGTGAATTTTTGAAGTGTTCCATAGCGATCTATTTGCTACGTACACTTTGACTTTCCTTTTGTTTTTATTTCCTGCAACGCAATGGTTATTTATATCATCCACTTTTCAAGTGGGAATTTAATCCTAATAAACAACCAAACAACAATATAAACTATCATCCAAGCATTCAACAATAATCTATTGCAAACACGGATATCATATAATTTATTTTTTGGTGAGTAAAGTCATAGAAATGTGGGATCATTTTCACCCTGAAGAGGGGTGAATAAGTGAATCTAATAATAATAAAAATTAATGCGGAAATAAAAAATAATCATAGATAATAATGCAGTAGAGATCACACACAGTTTATCCAGCTTCGGCAAAACCCTACCTACGTGCCGCCCCCAAGGTTTCTACTAGTAATTAAGTAGTCACACGCTAACATATGTAAATTTGCAACACCCGCTAATGACTAAGCTAACTCTATGCTCAAAACACTGCCACAACTCAGCCAATGAGTTGTGAATTCTCGAACCACACCACCGTAGTTTGTAACCTAGTCACACGACTAGAAAGTTACAAGGTTTAAAAAATAAATACAAATCAAAACAAAACAAAAAAACTAAATAAACAAAACCCTATTAATAACGCTAGCCCAAACAGAAATAAAAGCCAGCCCAATTATAAGAAGAAGAAAAAGGCAGTCTTCCTTTTTCTTCAATTCGTTTTCTCTGGCCATTCCTTCTTTGCTTCTCTTCAGGAATTAGGGTTTCATTCAGCTGAGGCCGCCGCTTGAATTAGATTGGTATATGGATTTTTTCCCCTTTTCAATTTCTGATTGTGCTCGACTTTGATTCAAGTTATTGGTTTGTGATTTCAATTTCTTGCTATAGAATTTTTCTTAAACTCGAATCAGTAATTTTCCAGTGATGATAATTGGGTAATTTAAAGGGTTTGAATCCCTTAATTTACGTTCGTATAATTTCAGTTTGAATAATTTGTGAATTTGTTCTCTGCGTTGATTTTTGATCGTTTGATCTTAAGACCTCTGACTGGTTCGTTCCTTGATTGTAGCTTGATATTTGAATTTGAGATATATATATATTTTTTATTTGCTGACTTGTTCAAGTTACTCCATGAGTTCAAATTAGCTCCCTTCCTATTTGACTTGTTCATCGTTTCTTTCAGCTTGTATTTGAATTTGAGATAATGTTGACCTCTTGAAAACTTACTAGTTCACCATGATTTTCTCCATGATTTATTCAACTTGCTGTTTCATTCATTTTCTCGCAGTATTCGAATTTTTGACGTTGGCATTTAAATTTTGATATAAACTTGACTTTGACTTGTTTAATTCCTTTCTACTATGACTTGTCCATCTGATTGATTTCACTGTAACATTAAACTGGGTTGATCGAACTAAATGCTTTCCTTGATTTTGTTCGAATTGCTTTCAGGTTAATAACTGTTTGATTATTTCTTTTGTAACTATTGATTATGTTGGCTTGTTCGACCGTCACTTGATCACTGTCCCTGCTTGCTTGGAGTTCTATGTCTAGTAGCTTGTATTGGTTTCATGTGATGTTCATCTTCTGTATACATACATGTATTTATATATGTGTATGTCCTGAGCTATTGAACTGTCATCTGCATTGCTTTTAGAAAACTGTCCAATTTAGTTTAAGTCCAGTTGCATTACATGTTCCCGAGTCATGTATCATGTGGAGTTCCTACTTCTTTGCACATCACTTTATACATGTGCCTATATGTTGCTGTATGAATTTATGAGCCTGGTTCTTGTGCATTTTGAAGTCTTTGTCCTTCTATCTTATACCATTGTGTGCCTTAGTTCTGGTCAGTTAAGACTGTAGTGTGGTTCCACTTGTATGCTACCTGGTCTAGTTGGATGCACTTATATATGTATTCATGTTATTGGATTTGCATTCATATATTGAACTTATGGTCTGGTTCATCTGAGTGTTGCATGTGTTCATTTTTTTGAGTTCTTTTGTGTGCCTTTGTATTTTGTTCCAGCTAACTGGTCAAGCTCTGACCTTTGTACATGTGATTGCATATCCATTATGCATGTTTTCATGCATAATCTATTGCACTTGCCTTGAGTTTGAATGGTCGAGGCTTGAACTGTATGTATGTTGAATCTTCATTGATCTTTATATGTATTGGGTTGTCTTAGTTTGGTTGCCTTGTAAGTCTGATCTGTAGACTTTCATGTTAAAAAATAAATGTATGCTTGGAGTCTTGTGTACTTGATGCTTGGATTTGTATTTGAATTCATGCCTCATTGTTTACTGGTCATCATCTTTACATGTCTCTTCTTTACTGAGTAACTCACTACCGATTTGTTTTGGTGTATATATTGCTGGTCTGATTTACTCACTGCTCTTAAGTTATAACTGAACTCATTCCTTTGGTCTGGTTTAGTATTGAATCTAGTTTTATTCATATTCATGTGTACTGATGTTCTGCCCTCTGTTTCATGTGCACTTGGTTCTTGCATATGGTATCATGTGCATGTCTGATTGTCGAGTTATAGTGCCTTGGCTCTATTTACTTCTTAGACTTGCATTGATATGTCTAGACTGGTCGTTTGCTTTGTACTTGAAGTCTTGATTGAGGCTTCACTTCATGCTCTATTGTCACCTCTTGTAATCCAGTTTGACCATGTGTATATTTGAAGTGTTGTATGTTGTTTTGCATGCACGTGAGTTGAATCCAGCCTAGGCTCGAGTGTGACCTTGTGCTCACATGTCCTTGTAGTTTTAACATGCAAGAGTATATTGGTATGCATGGCCTTATGGCATGTACAGTGATACATGTGCTTGTCACAAGTTGTTCTCTATAACGATTTAAAAGTATATGATGATGAACTACCCAAATAACTGAGGCAAACAATATTTTCAAACACATACTTCATTGTACACTGAAAAAATAGTTCTTTTCTGATTTTACTACGTCAGTATTTATTTTACAGATAGCTCAGATGCGGGATACAAGTTGGAATAGAGTTGAAGATCAAATACGAGTGATGAGAGAATGTACTGAGGTGAAAATGTATATAAATTGTACTAATTTGAAATTGTACTATAATTGAAAATGTATAAATGTAGTGAGAGTTTAAATTTGTACTATATAAATTTTTAATAAAATATTTGTTTGAATTTGAATTCTATGTTATATATTTTAGTCAACAAATATTTATTTATTTATGTGAAAAAATAAAATAGTACAGTAGCAAATACATTTAAACAAATATATATATATATATATATGTTTATTATCACCAAACAAAAATCATATGTTATTGTATTTTACAATCTTCCCTTTTTGATGATAACAAACATATATTAAGATTTTGAATTTATTGAATGTATTTAGTCGTTGATGAATTCTATTTGCTCCTCCTATTTGAATGCTCCCTCTACAACGAAGCCCCTTCTTCATATATGTATGAAAATAAATAAAAATATCCAACTGAACCTAGATGAGAATATGCAAATAAAAAATAAAATATTTAAACTTTATTTGTCAAAATCTTAACTTTTCTCTCCCTCTTTAGTTATCATCAAAAGAGTAATAGTGTTAGAAAAAGAGAGATAAAGTGATAGACATTAATACAACATTAATACCTAATCGAGTATAAATATTAAATTTCAATAAAAAATCAAACAAAAATCATAAATTCTCTATTAGGCACATATTCCACTTAAGGGAGATAAGGGTGATGTCAGTAAATAAAACCATATAGTTGTGCCTGTTTGTGGTATATTTGTGATTGGAATTTGAATACTTACTAATCATGCATAACCATTAGGACTTTTAAATGAGATTGGTAGCATTCCAATTTTTTTTTAGAATGAATTTCAAGAATCTTCTAACCACACATAACCGAGAGGACTTTTAAATGGGATTATAATCAACTTGTCTATCTAATAATCAATTTTGGTATGTGTTCCATACATGCGTAACCGTGAGGACTTTTAAATGAGCATGGAAACACATAATCATAGATTCTAAGTAATTCACCCATGCATAACGATGATGAATTTTAAATGAGAGTTAATGCTTTAGATATTTTTATTGCTAATTAGTTAAAAAATGACTAATTTCCCGTTTAAAATACTATATTTTGACATACTATATTGGATTTTGATGACTGATTGCTGTTAGAAATATGATAGAAACAGACAAGGTCATGGAATTTTTACCAACAAAAGTTATTATAAATCTTGTTTAAATTTTTAAAGAAATGTACTAAATATACTATCTTAGATCATAATATATGATTAATATCAACTCTCGTCACTTTCTCAATCACTATTTGCCTTTTCGATAATTAGTAGGGAGTCAGATTAGTTAATGTAGTCATTTAAGATCAAATCCAAAAGTAAAATCAAAATTTCCAAAATGCCTAATCTGAAACGAATTCAAAAAAACTATTTAATGAAAGGGTTTTGAAAAAAAATGTCTGCCAATTGAAAATCAGTTGAAATGAAATTTATGCAGATATTTTCTTTGAAAACGTGATGCAACTAATGAACGTCTCAACATAAAACTTATTCCACTAGTACTTTTTCTATTAACTAGACTACCAGCAGAATCTGCATCCGAATATCCTTTTAAATCACAGTTATCATAAATTGGATACCAAAGACCAAGCCATGATGTGTGCAAAAGATACTTTATAATCCTTTTACAGCTTTTAAAATGAGATTCCTTAAGGATTTGATTGAAAATTTGCACATAAACAACTAGCGAACATAGTATCAGATCTAGAAGCAATAAAATAAACAAATTTATCTATGTGTATCTAGAGTAATCATCAACCAATACAAAAATAACATCTCTTACCACCTAAACTTGCAATATCATTAGTCCAAACAAATCTATATGAAATAATTCAAGGATGAAAAAAATGATTGGTCAACATTTTTGCATATATCAGAATCAAAATCAACATTCATTTCCTTATCACATAATTGGCTGATTTAAATCGGATTACGAGGCAGATTTTCAACATATAGTTCAATACACCGTTACCTATTTTACCTTTACCGATAATTTTTAATTTGTTGCCCATGGTGATTCTTCCACTTTTGTGCTACTCTGGGCTAAGGAACTTTGATTTGTTGCCCGTCGTGTGCTTGGAACAGCCAGAATCCAGGTACCACTCTTGTTGTTTCTTAGGCTACCACCACACCTACACGAATGAAAGATTTTTGTGAACTATTTGTTTTTATAGGTCCATGATTGTTAGTAACAAATGATTTTGAAAAATAATTTGTGTAGACACAAGACAATCTACATTAGTTCGTTTTAGCACCCAGATTTGTTTGATTTTAAGGGATTTAACATTTGTGCCTTTAGGAACCCAAATTGATATGGGTTTAGTGTGTGGGGTCTAAACCAGCAATTATTGTGATTGTGTCCATTTTTTCAACAAATCGTGCACTTAGATTTGACAGGATAAGTTTCGCTTCTAACACGTTCAGATTGTGTATACCCAAGTCCTTGTCTAATAGGATTAACAGATTTTTTCCCTAATAACATATTTAGCGATCTTTCTCCTTTTTGAAAATCTACCTAAGTTGTAGACAATTATTGGACTTGTGATTTGAGAGATTCATTTTCATTTAATAACAAAGTGCACTTTTTGGTAGAATTTTCTCTCTTAGTATTTTCACATTCTTTCAAAATTGAAATTTCATTTTTAAGCGATTTAATTCTAATTTCTTATTTTTTAATTTCTTCTTCAAATGATGGACACTTATCAGACTAGGGCTCTTATTTTGATAGTTTTAAACTAATTGATTAAGCTTTTTATTTAGTTCTATCAAAATATCTTTTTGTGATTCAAGTTTAGTGTACTTCTTCCTAAGTCATTCAAAACAACTATTTACTTCGTGAAAATATATAAGTAATTCAGGGTAGGTAAGTTTCGATATCTCGCTTAGCTCATCATCATCGCTATGACCTATTTCTCCTCAGAAACACAATTTTGCTTTTCATTCTCAATGCCAGTGCTTTCATCTTTGTCTACATCACTTTCATCCCAAGTGCCAGCAAAATTTCTCCTTTTCCGTTTCTTTCCTTTGCCAAGTCGATTTTGAGGACAACCATGCTTGATATGACCGAGTTTATTGCAGTTGTGACAAATGATCTGCTACTCTTCTGAGTCTTCTAAAACTTAGACTATTCTTCTTTTCGACAATTAATTTAGAGCTGGATTTCTGTATTTGTGGTTCCACCTTTTGAATCTATTTATTAATAGTGCTAGTTCGGTTGCTCCATCATCGTCGTCGTCGTCATCACTTTTCGTTGTTCATTTGAGAGCTATTGATTTCTTTCAAGTGTCACCTCCTTCACATTCTTCCTTGAATTTCATTTCTAGCTCATAAGTGATGAGATCCATTGAGTTCTCAAATCCTTTGATTCTTGAATGGTCGTAACTTTCGCTTCAGAATTTCGTGGAAGAACTATAAGGATATTTGGGACTATTTCCAATTTTGTGTATGGTTTTCCGAGAGCTTTTGATTTGTATATGAGCTTAGAAATTCATCTATACATCTCTTTGACATTTTCATCCTTAGCCATTGTGAAGTTCTCATACTTGCTACTATGTATGGCAAGGTAAGATTCTTTAACTTGGGAGATTCCTTCATGAGTCATTTCTAGTGTGTGCAAGATTTCTTGCGTAGTTAGACAATATGAGACATGATTAAATTCAATTTGATCTAATGAAAAAAATAATAGAATTCATAGCTTTAGCATTAGCATTCTGTAGTTTATTTTCAATATATGTCTATTGATCCATCGGTTTTTCAATTTCTTAATTATCTACCACTGTAGTTAGTTTCCTATATCCCATCTCAACAATATTCCATGCATATATGGTTTTTAGAAAAAAATTCATTCTATTTTTCCAGTAAGCATATTCACCATTGAGCATGGGTGGCCTAACTATGGACCGGCCCTCGGCAAAAGCATTATTAGAAGAAGCCATTTAGAAAATCAAATTTTTAAAACAAAAATTGGTTTTTGAAAAATCAAATTTTTAAAACAAAAAATGGTTTTTGTTCCTAGCTCTAATACAACTTGTAGGAAATAAAAACAATCACAGATAGTAATGCAGTAGAGATCACATACAAATTTACCCAACTTTGGCAAAACCCTGCTTACATGCTGCCCCCCAAGGTTTCTACTAGAAATTAAGTAGTCAGACGCTTATACATGTAAACTTACGACACCCGCTAACGAATAACCTAGCTCTACACTCAAAACCCTACCACAACTCAGCCATTGGGTTGTGAATTCTCTAATTATAACACCATAGTTCATAACCTAGTCACACGACTGGAAAGTTACACAGTTTAAAAAATAAATACAAATTAAAACTAGAAACAAACTAAATAAATAAAACCCTATTAATAACTCTAGCCCAAACACAAATAAAAGTCGGCCCAATTACAAAAAAAAGGCAGTCTTCCTTTTTCTTCAATTTGTTGCTCTGGTCGTTCTTTCTTTGTTTCTCTTCAAAGAGGAATTAGGGTTTCATTTAACTGAGTTTGCCACTTTAATTATACGCTCGAATTTAATTAAGCTTTGCTTCTGGTTGCTTCTTCAAACAATTCGTTGGCTATAATTGGACACGGTGGCTCCAATTATCGAGCTCGAATGGTATTAGATTGGTATACAAATTTTTACCCTCTTTTCAATTTTCGATTATGCTTGACTTTGATTCGAGTTATTGTCTTGTGATTTCAATTACTTGCTCTAGAATTTTTCTTGAACTCGAATAGGTAATTTTCCAGCGATGACAATTGGGTAATTTATAGGGTTCGAATCCCTTAATTTATGTTCGTATAATTTCATTTTGAATAATTCATGATTTTGTTCTCTACATTGATTTTTGATTGTATGATCTTGAGACCTCTGACTGGTTCTTCCTTGTTGTAGCTTGGCATTTGAATTTGATATATATATATATATATATATATATATATATATATATATATTTGTTATTTGCTGACTTGTTCGAGTTACTCCATGAGTTCAAATTAGCTCCCTTTTTTTATGACTTGTTCATCGTATTCTTCCAGCTTGTATTTGAATTTGAGATAATGTTGACCTCTTGAAAACTTACTGGTTCACCTTGATTTTCTCTGTGATTTATTTCAACTTCTGGCAAAATTCGACTTTTTGACCTTGGCATTTAATTTTGGATATAAACTTGACTTTGACTTGTTTAATTCCTTTCTGCTATAACATATCCATCTAATTGACTTCACTACAACATTAAACTAGGTTGATCGAACTATATGCTTTCCTTGATTTTGTTCGAACTACTTTCAGATTAATAACTGTTTGATTTTTTCTTTTGTAACTGTTGAGTATGTTGACTTGTTCGATCATCACTTGATCACTGTCACTGCTTACTTGGAGTTCTATGTCCAGTAGCTTGTATTGGTTTCATGTGATGTTCATCATGTGTATACATACATACATATATGTATATATGTGTATATCCTAAGAATATTGAAATGTCGTCCGCATTGCTTTTAGAAAACTATCTGATTTAGTTTAAGTCTGGTTGCATTGCATGTTCTCGAGTCATGTATCATGTGGAGTTCCTGCTTATTTGTACATCACTTTATACATGTGCACTATATGTTGTATGAATTTCTGAGCATGGTTCTTGTGCATTTTGAAGTCTTTGTCCTTCTATCTTGTACCATTATGTGCCTCGGTTCTGGTCAGTTGAGATTTGTGGTTCCACTTGTATGCTACCTCGTCTAGTTATATGCACTTGTATATGTAATTATGTTGTTGGATTTGCATTCATATTGAACTTATGGTCTAGTTCATCTAAGTGTTGTATGTGTTCACGTTTTTGAGTTCTTTTGTGTTCCTTTGTATTTTGTTCCAGTTGACTGGTCAAGCTCTAACCTTTGTACATGTGATTGCATATCCATTGTGCATGTTTTCATGCATAGTTTATTGCACTTGCCTTGAGTTTGAATGGTTGAGACTTGAACAGTATGTATACTGAATCTTCATTGTTCTTCATATGTATTAGGTTGCCTTGGTCTAGTTGCCTTGTAAATCTGATCTGTAAACTTTCATGTTAAAAAACTAAATATACGCTTGGAGTCTTGCGTAGTTGATGCTTGGATTTTTTTAAATTCATGCCTCATTGTTTCCTAGTCATCATCTTTTCATGCCTCTTCTTCATTGAGTAACTCACTACCGAATTATTTTGGTGTATATTTTGCTGGTCTGATTTACTCACTGGGCTTAAGTTACAACTGAACTCATTCCTTTGGTCTGGTTTAATATTGAATCTGGTTTTATTCATATTCATGTTTACTGATGTTCTGGCCTATGTTTCATGTGCACTTGGTTCTTACATATGGTATCATGTGCATGTCCGATTGTCAAGTTATAGTTCCTTGGCTCTATTTACTTGTTAGACATGCATTGATATGTCTAGACTTGTCATTTTCTTTGTACTTGAAGTCTTGATTGAGGCTTCACTTACATGCTCTATTGTCACCTCCTGAAATCTAGTTTGACCATGTGTATACTTGTAGTGTTGTATGTTGTTTTGCGTGCACCTGAGTTGAATCCAGCCTAAGGTCGAATTTGACCTTGTGCTCACCCGTCCCTATAGTTTTAACACGCAAGTGTATATCGGTGTGCACGACCTTGTACTATGTACAGTGATACACTGTGCTTGTCACAAGTTGTTCGTGTATGATGATTTAAAAGAATATAATGACGCACAACCCAAATAACTGAGGCAAATAATATTTTCAAACACACACTTTATTTTACACTGCAAAAATATTTCTTTTTCAATTTTATTGCGTTAGTATTTATTTTGCAGATAGCTTAGATGTGGGATACAAGGTGGAATAGAGTTGAAGATCAAATATGAGTGATTAGTGAATGTAGTAAGGTGAAAATGTATGTAAAAACTGTATAGTGAAAATTGTGTTGTAATTTGAAATTGTACTGTAATTGAAAGTGTATAAATGTAGTGAGTGCTCAAATTTGTACTACTTAATTTTGTAATAAAATATTTGTTTGAATTTGAATTCTAAGTTATTTATTTTATTCAACAAATATTTATTTAATTATATGACAAAATAAAATAGTACAATAGTAAATACATTAAACGAATATATATATATATGTTTATTATCATCAAATAAAAATCATATACTATTGTATTCTATAGAAAATTCCAGCGGACGCTTTCACATTCCGGTTTGCTCTATTTAGCCTAGAATTCCACTTGCTTCAAATTCGACGAAACTAGTTCCAACACATAACAAACGTTCCTTCGAGTCCAACGCAACTGATCGCATCCAAATTCGATCTCGTACGAGCAAAATATTAATTTTATAAGTTATTGATTTAATTTAAATTAATCAATTCACATTTGTAACTGAATTAATAACCTAATACCCCACTAACCCAACTTCTTCCTCAATTCATTTTCATTGTCTCATAAAACATGTACACTTAAACCCAATACAAGTTGCAACTCTCCACCTTATCTACTCCATCCCTCAGTGAAAATCAACGTCATTTACGCCATTGCACCACTCTTTGTAGAGCTTCACGCCCATCCCAAAATTGACAAGCTCGGCTTCACCTATGAATCTTGGACCTGGGCCATCCTTGTGACTGTACATATATATCGCACCACCCTAAATTGAACTGCACCCTTTCAAAATTGGCCCCTTAATGCTGCTCCACACGAGAAAGCAATTGGAACCTATAACAACTCCTACCGTCACCTAAAACTCAAGAAGTTCGAAACCCTAGTTCACATGTGCTTAGGAAAACACTGTCAAGCTTCTCAAAATCACACCGCATGCCGTAAAACATATATTAGTCCATACATCTCTTCAATAAAAGTTCAAAGATACTTGTTTTGAATTTTTTTGCTAAGTGGATTATTTTATAATCATTTTTTAAAGATGTGGGTTTAATTTCTTTTTATTTAATGAAGTTTGAAATGAAACAAAGAGATAAGTGAAGAGTGAAGTGTGTTGAACTTTCTAAAGGGTTGAAATTAGCTTATAACTCAATTTCCAGCATCTCGTTGCATAGTTTTTCATTCGCGTACAGATATCGAGTGGCAAAAAAAAATATGATTGTGCATAAAAGTGATACTATCTTAAAATAATAATAATTACACTAGTTAACTTACTCTGTAAATCAAAAAATACCATTGTTCGTCAAAAAATCGTCGAATAATAATCTAAATATTTTTTAAATTAAAAATTACGAAAAATCCTATGAACTCAATTAAAAATACTACAATTAAAAATCAAGTCATTTTATTAACAATTGATTTTTTTTGTTATTTATTTGAACTATTTCTTATTGTACATAAATTTGCATAATGAGTTCATTATTACTGCTTATTTATTAAAAATAGTTAAATAAGGTTATTAATCCATTTAATTAATATTCAATTCACCATTCAAATATTTTAATTCATAATTTAAATATTTAATTCATAATTCAAATATTTAAACAATCTCTATATATTTTTATTTTATTTTTGGCAAAGGCAGCCGATTTTATAGCGGTCGTACCACTATTATTACGAAATAATCGTCAATTAATACAAAAGCAAGGCAGAATGCCTTAACTACTAAGAAAGAAAATACAGAACAGGAATAGGCAAAAATTCCTATACTACTATATATGGCCAACATCTAACACTCCTCCAAGGAGGAGGATCCTAAACCAGCCGTCAAAGAAACTCGACCGGTCAAATGAAGAATATCTATAAAATGGGACATAAAGAGCAAGACATAATGTCTCCATCATAGACATAATGTCTTTGTTATAGCCAAAAGATCTCTATATTTGAATATAAGTTATCAAACTTTAAATAAAATTTACTTAAATTTTAAAATTAATTAGATATCCAAAATCAAACTGATAAAATTTCAAGATGTTAAATTCTCCCTCTTTAAAAGAATTTCGTCCGTGAAATTCCCAGAGGAAGAATATGCCTCCAACTCCTTAAGTTTGGGTAACATCCCCCTACGTGAAGTCTCAAAACTAATGGCTACAGATGCTGCAGTCATCCATAGTTATTAATTCTCGACAGCCAAATACAGTGAAGTTAGATTCATTGATATACAAAAACACATGAATATAGAAAAAAATTAAACTTCAAACAAAATCAAATTCCATATCAAAACATTTCCAATTCATTACATAATCCCATATTCGCAAACCACGTTCAGAGAAAATACATTTATTACAATACAATACAAGAGCGGCATATGAAGATGCCTTCTTGGATGATCAGAGTATATACATGCAATATAACAACTTTTCCATTACAAACAACATAGCGAAACCAAAAGAAAAAAGAACGCTAAATAGCTATTATGCCTCATGCACGTCTTCGGAAGCTTATTCGTCATAAGAAGTACCTAAAAACCTCAACTTCTTAAGCTACTCAAAATCAATTGAGTACCTGAGAGTTTAAGGGGAAAACGTAAACTTCGAATCAGATATAAAGCCTAGAATGAATAATAATCTACCATCTTAAATCATTTAGATATCTAGTGAGACCATGCCGCTTAGCAGAACGGGTTTCCCCAAAAGCCATTATAAAACCATATACCATGCTCGTGCAACCACAATGGTTAAAACAATTCCAAACAGTATAATATGATGATAGGCAAAACAAATGAATCAATTTTGGATTACCTATCCCCATTCATTTTAGACTATATGTCTCAATAATAGTTTCTAGGATTACTATTAACCTAATAGTTTTCATATGATGACTACTAAGCAGTTAAATATTTAAGGACTCCCTGTCCAATTATGTAGTTTTCATGGGATCATTAAGAACCTATTGTTAACTGCAATATCTTATTCTTATCCCAGTTTTCAAGACTTGACTAGGAACCTATTGTGACCCCTGTATCCTATCTTCTTATCCTAGTTTTCATGGGTTGACTAGGAACCTATTGACATCTGTCAATATTTCATCTGGATATAGTTTTCTTGGGCTAACTACAAATCTACTGGCCCCTGCTAATATCCAATTATAGTTTTAATAGGCTTACTATGAACCTATCTTTCTGACATATACCTTTGTACATAGTTTGCATAGGATAACTATGAACCTATTGGCCCTTGCAAACATCTTTTCATATACATGGTTTTCATGGGCTTACTGAGAATCTATTGGCCCCTACCAATATCTTTCTTTTATATTTTAGCATCCTATATTCTGGTCTTCCCGACTTCTTGGATGTAATACTACTCATTCGGGAGTCTAATCAATTTATATGCACTACTAGGTTAACCTATCTGGTTCTTCTACCTTTAGTCCCAAAATGCAGTTATGGGTCCATTATAAAGTGAATATATTCATATTTTAACAACATAGCAATAACACTCCTTGGGTTTAATATAAAATGTGGTTAGTCCCTTTAACCTTTTATTTTATCACTTTTTCTTAAAACCATTATAAAAACTCCGTTAATTTTAGCCATGGATTTTTCCTTTAAAAATAGAGATTGGGTTATAAAATCTTACGATACCTTCAAAACCTAGTTTTCGATTTCATAGGATAACCTCCTTCGAAAGCCTTAAAATATGACTTCAAAACATTAGGCTCCTGCCTTCTAATGCTTAAAAACCTCCCTTTCAAAACGTTTCGATTGTAGTAAAGTATTAATATTTAACCTTTAGAAGCTTAGCTTCCAAACCATTCGAAAATACCCCTTTAGACACCACTGGAAGTGACCCTTCTGAAATCATTGAAAGTACCCATTTCAAAAGCATTAGGTTTATACTTAAAACATTATTTGGATCAAAGTGAATATAGGTGAAAGAAACTCCTTGGAAACCATCCTTTTTCATATAAAAATGTTGAGGAAAATCTGATCGCGTCGACACCATCTCTTTCGGTAGCATAAAACATCTAGGTAAAACATTGGAAGATTGGCATGAAACCACTTTCGAAACTATCACCTTCGAAAACCCTAACCCCTTTCGAAAGCTATAGAAAGTGGCTTAAACTTTATGAAACAAAGTACCCTTTTGTATGATTGATTTCACCCTAGAGGGAAGAGATGAATAGGGTGATACTAATGATAATAAAAATTAATGCGGAAATATATAAAATAATTGCAACACAGATAATAGCAGAATAATAAAAACAGAAATAGAACAACGCAGAATTACCTAGCTTCGGCAAAACCTTGCCTACATGCTGCCCCTAAGGTTTCTACTAGAATTTAAGTAGTTAGACGCTTACACACATAAATTTGCGACACCCGCTAACGACTAACCTAACTCTATGCTCAAAACCCTACCAGAACTCAGCCATTGAGTTGCGAATTCTTGAACTACACCACCGTAGTTCGTGACCTAATTACACAACTAGAGTTTGATTTGAATTTAAAAGGAAATAAACTAAACAAAATAAAACAAAACCCTAATTAAAATTGTGAACCAAAATAAATATGACCGGCCCACTTGATAACCCAACAAAGAAAATTCTACCTCCTTATCCCTTTTAGTAGAATTTTCTGCCATATTCTCTTTTAGTTCATGTCGTTCCTCTTTCCGCTTGCAATCTAAAATTAGGGTTGTTGAACATTAAAGCAATGATTCGAAATTGATCGATTTCAGTGATGATTTGAGATGCCTTCCCAATCGATTCCTTTCCCTTGATAATTTACAACGGCTTCAATGCTCCTTCAATTTGGCTTGTAGTTGATTTCAGGATTGAGTTCGAAACTGTGAATTCGGTATGTAAATTTTTCCATTTAACTGCTCTGTTGTTTTGCTTTCGTTCGAACTCGATTCGAGTTATTGATTTGGGATTTAATTTGAAATTTATCTCTGTGATTTTTTTCTTGAACTCGATTGCTAAAGCCGATGATGATATGGAGTAATTTATAGGGATAAAATCCGTAAATACGTTCATATATTTCTTTTTGAGTTTGTCATGTTGCTATGCTCATCAATGATTTTCGATTGAACGATGTGATGATTTTTGACTTGTTCAATCTTTGATATATTTGAATTGCTTTATGATCTTTTCTGCCTTGATTTGTTCACGTGATCGAAGTTGCTTTAAGTCAGTTCCTATAACTTCGGCATTTGAAATTGTGATAATATATTGAGATGAAATTGCCTTCGACTTGTTCAATTCGAAGTTGTTGCCCTTGTTCCATTCTTGTTGGCTTTGACCCATTCTATTTTGATACATATATTCGAATTTTTACATATATATTTTTTCTTTAAACCGTGACTTGATTTTCTCTGCGACTATATTCACATTGTTGCTGTTAGTAACTCTACATATATAAACATGTATATACAAGCATATATGTATGTATATATGTATATGTATAATTGTTGTGCCTATCCATGTGAACTTGTTGTTGTGTGGTTCCACTTGAGTCTGGTCTAATATGTTTTCATGTGTGTTCAAGTGGTAGTTGCAATTACTTCGAGTCACCTGTGCTATTGCATTTGCTTCTTGACTGGTTCGAGTTTACGTTCATATAATTTCTTATTGCATATCATTATGCATTATTGCTTGGTTTCATTTTGAAGTTGATTTGATTGAGTCTAATTGTAGTGTTGTTTTCATATTTCTTGTGTTAATATACTTGGTTGTCTGGTTCCTTGTTCATTTATATTAATCCATTGACATAGAAATGTACATGTCTCTGAAACTGATATATATATATATATATATATATATATATATATATATATATGCATACAAGTCTGGTTCAAGTGTGTTCATCATGTGTGTACATACATACATATATGTATGCATATATGTGTATGTCCTGAGTTGCAGTCTAGTCTAGGTGTCTTTGTTGCTCCTGATCAATTCATTGTTGAGTCTGTATACATGTTGTTATGGTCTTGTAGTCTCGGTATCAACGTCGCATAAGTGGTTCATTTTATTTGGTGAACTTGATGCCTGAACTTGTAGAATGCTTGCATATACATATAGTCTGGTTTGGTGGTCCTTTTGGTTGAGGCTGAGATAATTGTGTTTCATGCCTTGTATTAAACTATTTGAAGCTTGTTGTCCCATTTATACATGTTTGTTTAAATTTTGTTGTTGCCTTCCATTTTGATATTTCTGTAGCTCGACCATCCATGCTTGTGTTCATGCATTCGAACTACTCTGTTCTGGGTCATTTTGAAGTATGGTTGTAGTATTTGCATCTGTTTCCATTTGTGTTCATGTTGCTTTACACTACACATGTCATTTTGATTTTGCAGACTAGTCTGGTTTTGGTTAATACTTCATGTGTAATATCTAATGCTTTGCATTTTAAGTGTCCTCTGTTGCATACTCCAGTGCATTGTGTAGTGCTTTGATCGAGCATTTTCACTTGAGTTGAATCCACCATTTGATTGGGTTTGACCGTGTGCTCACCTGTCCCTGTAGTTTTAGCATGCAAGTGTGTATCGATGTGCATGACCTTGTGGCATGTACAGTGGTACACTGTGCATGTCACAAATTGTTCGTATATGATGGATTCAAACGAAAATGATGACGAACAACCCAAATAACTGAGGCAAATAACATTTCCAAAACACACATTTTAATTTGCACTGCAAAATATTTTCTCTTTTGTTTTACTGGGTCAGTGTTTATTTTGTAGATAATTCAAATGTTGGATATAGGCTCGGACAAAGTTGAAGATAAATACGAGCGTTTGAGTGATATGTAGTGTGGTCAAAAATGTAAATTGAAATTTGTGATGTAATTGAAATTTTGTAAATGTAGTGAGAGCTGAAGTTTGTACTATTTAGGTTTGTAATAAAATGTTTGTTAGAATAAAATATTTGTTTGAATACGAATCATGTGTTATTTATTTTATTCATTAAATATTTACTTATGTGAAAATAAATTAATACAATAACAAATACATTTAAACGAATAAATATATATTTATTATCATCAAACAAAAATCATATACCAGCGTATTCTACACCTTTCGACGGCATTGTATCTTTAACACTATTGAAAGGTTAAAGAACGATAGTAGGGTTTCGACTAGTCGGAACCCCTTCTTTCAAAACATTCTTTCATAAGTTAGAACCCGGTTGAAAGCAATTTTAAGTTAATTACAACCCTTTCGAAACCTTTTGAAATTCTCTTTCAAAACCAAACGCTTCGACTCTATCAAAGGCTGAATCAAAACATAGCTAGGTGCTTTTCTTTTAAAAACAAACCAAGGTTTCGACTCCTTCGGAAGCTATGCTTTCGACACTTAACCTTTTGCCTATCTCTAATCCACTTCGTACCATCATAGTGATACCTTGTGTATTGGTTTCGGCATAGTTGGTTTCAACAAGGATGAAGGCGGAAGTATCTATATCGAAAGGTGCTTTCATAAGTAGGCGGAACCAAATTTCTTAGTAAACCAAGTTTTATACTACTTTAAGCAAACTTTTCTCTAACTAACCTGCCATTGTCAACTCCATATTGGCTGCCTTAATTTTTTCAAATTCTTTTCGAAAAATAATTACCACTAATAATAGATCTAAACCATGGTTAAGTTAATCAAATTAGCTATTCCAATTTTGCAAAGAAGTCCCTCTTCTAAAATAATTTAATTTGCCTAGGAAATCACTTTGAAAAAATCCTAAAAATTAAAGAAAATCACTTTAATCATGTTATCTAACATATCAAAATTCCAAACCCAAATTATCAATATATTTTTCAAAATAAATTTATAAACCCAAATAACCATATTTTTCTTTGAAAATCCATAACATTTTTCCATAGCTTGGAAAATTATAAAAATTGAAACCCAACTCCAAAATCATGTTTCTCATAAAATAAAGTTTTCCCATTACATTTAAACATCATTAGATCTCGGTTTTACCTTAAAACTATGCAAAAAATCTTTTAAAAAAATCTTGTTTGAATCAAGTAAATCATGTATCTAGTATATCATCATCTAATATATCATAAACACGAATTTATCCTTAAAATCGAAAATATTTATTCAAAATAAAATAGAGATGGAATTATCATTCACCTTGATCTAGATAAGTAAATTGGATTGAGATAGATTTCCCCTAAGCTTGATTCTCTAGCTTTTAATTTGAATTTCTTCTTCCTCTTAATGGTCGGCCTCTTTTGATTTACGCTTTCAAATGATGTGTATAAGGGGTGAAATGGTAGGATGAAACATATATATGGGTAAGGGCCTCTGGCCGCAAATTCCTAATATACCCTTTTGTAATTTGATTACCCCATAAACCATTCTTAAGACCATTAGTTAGTTTATTAGGTAATTAATTTATTCAAGTCTCAATCCCCATATCACTTAACATTTACATTATTCTATTTAATTTATCTAATTAAATCTCCCAAGCAATGTTACCAAAAATTAAAGGTGTTACAGGCTCCTATCCTTAAAGAATTTCATCCTCGAAATTCAGTAAGGACTAAATACCAAACATACCAATCATCTGCAATGACTCCTAAAACCACACTAGTCTACCTGATTAGGAATTATCAACATAAATCTAATATAGACATACCCTCAAAGAAGATCAGGATAGTATCTTGAATCACGCCCTTTGTCTTCAAAGTACAGTCTTTCTCGTTGTCGCTCCACTGAACTTTCACTAACTTGACTGTATTGTTTCTCAATCTTTTCTTATCTCTTGCTACAACCTGAATTGGTTGTCTAACAAAATTCAAATTAGGCTCAACTACCAAGTCCTCCAACTTTGTTTGAGGAACGATAGCCTCTAGGTCATGCACATACTTGTAAAGATGAGACACATGAAATACATTATGCACACCTACCATATTGCTCGGCAACTCAACTCTGTATGCGAGCTTTCCAATCCTCTCTAGGAATGAACCAACATATCTTGGGGCCAACTTTCCCAACATTCCAAACCGTACCACACCTTTCGTCGGTGATGCCTTAATGAAAACCTTGTCTTCCATTGAGAACTCTAGGTCTTTACGCCTCTTATCTGCGTAACTCTTATGTCTGGATTGAGCTTCCTTTATCTGTTCTCGGATTAACCGAATCTTCTCTGACGCCTCCCTTATCAAATCTGGACCTAAGACCAATCTATCTCCCGTCTCTAACCAACATGCAGGGGATTTGCATGGTCTTCCATACAAAGCTTCAAAAGGCGTAATTCCAACACTAGTATGGTAACTATTATTATAGGAAAAATCAGCCAAATGTAGATGATCCTCCCAAGATCCACCATAGTCCAACATACAAGCTCTCAACAAATTCTCGAGCACCTTATTGACTCTATCTGTCTGCCTATTCATCCGTAGGTGAAATGGGGTACTCATCTTGAGCTTGGTGCCTAACGCATCCTGCAATTTCTTCCAGAATTCGCTAGTGAATAAAGCATCTCTGTCGCTGACTATGCTACTAGGAAAAGTCTAACTATGTTCTTCATGAACAACTTTGCCAAAATAGGTGTCGTCCTGGTCGACTTTACTGAAATGAAATGTGCACTCTTGGTCAGCCTCTCTACAATAACCCATATATTCTCATTTCCTCTCCTTGACCTTGTCAGCCCATCTATAAAATCCATGGATATCGAATACCATCTTCAAACTGGAATATATAGAGATAGAAGTAACCCATTCGGCTTCTAATGTTCGGCCTTCACCTGTTGACAATTTACACATTGCCTAAACCATAAGCCAACATCCCTCTTCATGACTTCCCAATAGAAGCTCCTCTTCATATTTTGATACATCTCGGTCCCTCCAGGTTGAGTTGTAAACTTTAATCGATGACTTTCCTCAAGGACTTCTCTACTCAAGTTCTCAACATCTGGAATACATAATCGCCCCTTCTTTCTCAACCATCCTCTCTGGCAAGACAAAAATCTTTCAAATCATCGACTTCAGTTCCAACCTCTAGCCTTCTGATCCTCTCGGCTAACATTGGATTCTCCTTCTGTTTGGAAGCAATTCTCTCGATCAACACTGGTCGAACTTCTAAACGGGACATCATGGCAGTACTCTGACTAGAACTAGCAGATGATCTTAACTGCACACCGCAACTAACCAAAGCTTATAGATCCTTCCATTCTATCAACATAGCCAACACCACATTCTGATATCTTCTGTTGAGAGCATCTACTACTTTTTTTGCCTTTCCTTAGGGTATACTCTGTACCAAAATTATAAGCAGCCAAAAACTCCAACCACCTCTGTTGTCGCATATTCAACTCCTCTTGGGAGAATAGATATCTTAAAGACTTATGATTAGTATATAAATCAAATCTCTCCCCTAAGAGATAGTGCCTCCAAATCCTCAATGCAAAAATCGCCGCAGCCAACTCCAATTCATGAGTATGGTATCTTACTTCAAGCGGTTTAAGCTGCCTAGATACATAAGCAATGACTTTGCCCCTCTACATCAACACAACTCCCAATCCAGTCCAACTTGCATCAGTGTATAATATCAATCCCTGGTTTCCATCTGGAACTATTAACACCGGAGCATTGGTCAACAAATGCTTTAACTTAAGTAATGCTTCCTTATATTTGTCAAACCATACAAACTTCACTTCCATCCTGTAAGCTTAGTCAAAGGCACTGCTATTGGTGAGAAATATTTGATGAATCTCAGGTAATAGCCAGCAAGTCCAAGAAAACTTATGGTCTTGGTCACCGTCTCTAATTTCTTCTAATTTTTCATAGCTTTGATCTTATCTGGATCGACTAACAACCATTTTCTGAAACCACATGACCAAGAAACTTAACTTCTTTCTTCCAACTGTGACACTCCATAAACTTCGCCTTTAGCTGATTCTACCTCAGCATCTCTAGCACCACTCTAAGATGATCTTCATGCTCTCTCTCATCCTTAGAATATACCAAACTGTCATCTATAAACACCAAAATGAATTTATCCAAATACTCTCGGAAGTCTCAATTCATCAAATCGACAAAGAAAGCAGGCGCATTCTTTAACGCGAAGGCCATCACTGACCACTCGTATAAACCATATATATATATTTCAAAATGCAATCAAAGGAATACTATCCTCTGCCACTCAAAACTGGTAGAACCCTGTCGCCAAATCCAACAGGGAAAACATGTAACAACCCAAAATTTAAACTATAATAATTAATTAAAGAATTAATTAAATAATAAAATAGGTTTGTGAAATTGTTAGAATCGAACTATAAAAGTTGCACAATTGAGTCCATGGTGATTTTCTAATTATTTTCCATATATAACTTGTCGAAATCCGAGTCAGTATGAAGAAGATACGAGAGAAAGAAGAATTGAACTAAAACGGAAAACATACGAAGGGTCAAGTCGACCCATACCTAGGCCAGGTCGACCGTAGGGTCGACCCTCAAGGCCATATGTCGACCTATAGGTCGACATGTAGGTCGATTCACCTTTGTATTTGGATATGAAAACATCCGGGTTAAAGCGAAACGTCGTATTTTTATTTTTCTTCAATCCTATATGTTCGTGCTTCCATCCGACAGTTCTTATGAGCCTATGACGTGGTTGTCCCAGATTTAACTTTAAAATCCAATGGTCTGAGATCCCTAAGCTACATTATAAAGAGAACTCTAAGCCAAGCATTTTCTCATTCAGATTTTCTTCTATTTGGGTTCATTGCCAGAGGCTGGACCCAAAATAGAAATTTTTTTCTAATGAGGAAATCATTTTGATAAAAATATTCTACGCTCTAGGAGTGGATCAAGGGAGACCAAGGACTAGAGCTAAGGACCTTAGGTGAGTGTTTTGTAATTATTTTATATTTTTAAATAATTTAAAATAATTGGGTTCTCAATAGTTGTAGTTTTGCTACAATTTTGAGACAGTTTTTATATGAGTTATTTACAGTTAGTTTTAAGTAAATTTCATAAGTTCTTTTCTGTCTATTTTAGTCAGCTATTTTTATTCAGTTATTTACAGTTATTTACATTTTTTACATTTATTTACATTTGTTTTAATTTGGAATTAGCTTGTAAAAGTTAGTTTCTTTTATTCCTTTTTATGCGAATAGAATATTAAAAGGAGAAGAATTCGCTAATATGGATTAAAATAGAAAAAAATTAATAAATTTACAGAAATTATATGTAAAATAATAAAAACTGTAATAAAAAGAAGATAGACTGAAATAGGAAAATTTGAGACATTTCCAAGCATGTTTATAACTAGTGGTTATAACTAAAAAGAGAAAATAGAAGAGTAATAATTATAACATAGCTTATAATTAAAGATAATAGAAAAGGCTTATTTAAAACTTAGATTAAGTTAATAAGAAAATATAGCAGAAATAATAGAAGAGGCTTATTTTAACTTACACTAAGTTAATAAACAAAAATAGAAGCAGGGCCCGTACCAACAGCATTCCCTTTCAGTCAGGCACTGATGGTCTCACAATAATTAGGTGAGGCTGGGACACGCTTATGCTAGATAGGGTATATAAGTGTCCAACAGATAGAGGCTCAAATCTGAGGATTTAGGCAAGGGGCGCAAACTATGATTTTTTTTGTTTGGACCAGTACCGACAGTATTCCCTTTTAGACTAGGACTGATGGTCTCACAACACTGAGATGAGCTGGGCTGCATCCCTTTCAGACTAGGACCGATGATCTCACAATAGATTAGGTGAGGCTGGGCATGCTTATGCTTATTAGGGAAAATATGAGGTCAAAATAGGGAGCGATAGTTAGTGTGTACCGACGATGACCAAACGTGCGGCAACGACTAGGGTAAATAATTCGCTACTGCGTTCCAAGCGGTAAACCGGTGTCTTTTGCTGTGACCAACAGGATTAGTTCATAATGGTACAGCAGAGATAGAAGGCCGATCAACGGTAGAATTAAAATTTTAGCCTAATTGGAATAGGATTAGGATTTTAGCCTAATCACAGCATTCTAAGACAAGTGCAAACAATCACGATCAAAGCAAACAGTCAAACAAAATCAGTTAAGCAGTATTTTATCCCAATTTTATCTTTTCTTATTTACCTTTCATATTAGAACTATTGATTAGTCTATTGTTTTTATATTTCTTAGAAATACTGGTGATTACTTTCACTCACCGGACTTATAGTCTGACCCACTCCACTGTTTTCCTCTTTCCCCCTCATAGACCAAGGCAAGGACAGTAGATTCGGCTTTCTTGGAGATACATTCCCGGAGTTCTTTATGTATTCTTCTTCTTTTCAGTTTCCTTTTCATTTGGCTTTTGATGTAATGGTACTTATGAGAGGGATGATTATTTTTATTGTACTCTGATTTTATGAGACTGAGATGCATTTTTCATAAGACATGTGTATTTGGTATTTGAGACATGTGATGTTCTTCAGACTTATTTATGAAGTTTTATTTTGAATAATAAGTTACCATTTTAAATGTTTTCGTTGTTTTTACTTATTTGTCTTGTGAATTTTAATCTCTGTAATGTTTTAGCTATACCTATAATGCACCATATCTTTTGGTGTGCACTTTTTGGGTATACTAAGGGGTGTGGGGTGTTTCACTTGGTATTAGAGCCAGGTTACAAGATTCCTCAAAACTTGTTTTAGAAGTAAAGTATTTTTCAAAAGTAACATATCTTCAAACTAAAAGTGTTTTTCAAAAAGAAACTCTTATAATAAAAATGGTTTTAAGTATATGATAGTTTTTATAAAAATCCCCTCAAAGTCCAGTTCAACCTTCTTTCGATTCTTCCGAGCCTAAGTTCTCTTTCTTGCATAGAATAGTATATGGCCTAAATCTTCCAGAGGGCATCTAAGTCCCTGGCTGGTTTCATAAATACCTTCAAGTTATGACACCAGAGGTGCAAGGGCAAGCGCCTAATGCAGCATCGGTGGGTGGGGATCCCATTAATCCACCTACAGCAGGCAATTTTTCTAAGCTATGCAAGGCTTCGCAAATCTAAAAGGCAAGACATTTTCCAGTACGGAGGATTTCATGGAGGCACAAGCTTGGTTGAGGAATACAGAGCGGATATTTGGGCTACTAGGATTGGAGGACCGCCAGAGAGTTCCTTGCATCTTGGCAGCTGAAGGGAGAAGCTTCTTACTAGTGGGAGGACATAGAGATGGAAGGTAGAGACATTGGTTGGTTTGGATTTTGGGAAAGGTTTGAGTGAAAGTTCTTATCGCAAGCTGAGGAAGGCATGTAGTTGGAGAAGTTCATTAGTCTAAAGCAAGGGAGTCTTTCAATGAAGGAGTATACAAATCAGTTTAATGAGTTGTCGCGGTTCGAAATGGAACTTGTTAATACACCACATAAGAAGTCATCAAGTTTGCTAAGGTTTTGAACCAGCCCCTCCAAGGGTTGGCATTGACGCATGTACCATTAGGAGCGATGTATGAGTCACTTATGGAAATGGCTCTTATGTCATATTCTGTTAAGGAAGGAGAGCTTAAAGAGGTTCCTAAGTCAGAAAACTCTAAGAAGCAGGGTGGAAGAATAAGATGGATAAGGATAAGAAGAAATGAGGAGGACCTCAAAAGCATATCAAGAAAGGTGAGAAATGTCATAATTGTGGATTGGTTAGACATTTCACAAAGGACTATAAGAAGGACATGATGAAGGGGACTGTTACAACTGTGGGCAGCCTGAACACCTTAGTAGAGCTTGCCCTCAAAATACAGGGCAAAGAGCAGACGCACCTATAGCGCAAGTACAGGCTTTGGGTGTAGCACCTTCTAGCAGTGGACCGGATCAAGGTAGGAAAGTCTATGTAAAAGGTTTAGTCTCTATTTTGGATTTTCCTATTCAGACTCTTTTTGACTCTGGAGCATCGCATTCTTTCATTTCTAGTTCCTTGGTTAATTGTTTGCACTTAGATATTTCTTTAGTTGTAGACCCTATAATTGTTTCAAACCCCATAAGAGGACCGGCACATTCATCCATGATTTGTAGGGGTTTGAAAATTTGTATACTAGGCGTAGACTTTGACTGTGACGCCTATGTACTGGGATTATTGGGATATAGGATGATTTTGGGGATGGACTGGTTATCCACTTATGAAGTGATATTAGACTGCGAGAGGAGAGTCGTCAGACTAGAGACATGTAGTGAAAGGATTCTCGAGGTTTCTTGCGACCCACTAGGGTCAGTCATGTTGAGCTTCCTTTATTTCCTTGATTCATCACTCGGAAAGTTAGATTCAGTTCCAGTTGTTAGAAATTTCCTAGATTTTTTAGAAGAGGTTAGGAGACTACCCCCTAAGAAAGAGATCGAATTTAGGGTTTATCTAAATGACAATGCTAAGCCAGTAGCATTGCCCATGAGACATATGGCTCTTAGGGAAAGGAAGGAGTTAAGTAAGAAGATTGGTGAGCTATTGGAGAAAAGCTTCATTAGACGGAGCATATCTAAGTGGGGAGCGCCACTCATCTTCGCTACAAAGGCAGATGGTTCCTTTCGACTTTGCGTAGACTATAGAGAGTTGAATAAGCTCACAAAGAAGAACCGTTACCCACTTCCTAGGGTAGACGATCTTTTTGATCAGTTGATTGGCTCTTTAGTATTTTTCCGTATGATTTAGCTACTGGATTTCATCCTTAGGGTTGCTGACGATAGCATCAATAAGACAGCATTTAGGACGCTCGATGGATTCTTTGAGTGGTTGGTTATGCCATTTGGGCTGACCAATGCCTCATCCTACTTCGTAGATTTGATAAGCCATGTTTTTCAAAATGTCCTAAATAAGTTCGTTGTAGTATTCGTGGACGACATTTTGGTGTTTTCCAAGAATATGGAAGAGCATTCTATTCATCTTGAAGAGGTTCTTCGTACACTTCGCATTCATCGGTTGAAACAAAATTCTCGAACTGTTACTTTTTGGTGTGAAGAGATGCGTTTCTTGGGGCATGTAGTCTCAAGAGAAGGTTTAGCGGTGGATCCCGCTAAGATAGTAGCAGTATAGGATTGGAAGATCCCCAAGAATGCTACCGAAGTTAGAAGCTTCCTAGTTTTTGCTTGCTATTATAGGAAGTTTATCAAAGATTTCGCTAAGATTTCAGCACCGCTTACTTGCCTTACTAAGAAGAATGTGACATTCGTATGGGACATGGATTGTGAGGATTCCTTCATAATGCTAAAGAGGGCCCTTACTAGTGCACCAATGTTAGTTTTACCTGATAGAGTTAAGCCTTTTACAGTATACACGGATGCATGTGGGATGGGTCTTAGAGTAGTATTAATACAAGAAGGGAGGGTAGTATGTTATGGAAGTAGACAGTTGAGAACTCATGAGAAGAACTCCCTACGCATGATTCGAAGTTAGCTATTATTTTCGCGCTCAAGTCTTGGAGACATTACTTTCTAGGAGAGAGGTTCGAGCTTTTCACTGACCATAAATCATTAAAGTACCTGTTCTCACATAAGGGTTTAAATTTGAAGCAGCAACGTTCGATGGAGTTTTTCATATCATATGACTTTGAGATAGCTTACACCCTTGGTAAGGGAACGTAGTTGTGGATGCATTAAATAAGAAGAGAGCAACCCTTAGTCCGATGGCCATGGAGTGGAAAAGCCTAGAGTTTATTTTCACTTTTGATTTTAAGCTCTCTATGGACATTATCCCTGGATTATTAGCAGCACTTGAGGTTAAGTCTACCCTCATAGATCAGATTGGCTCAAAGCAGCGAGAGGATTCAAAGCTCATGGATATTTTAGATAAGATTAGAAGAGGAGAGGTCTCTAGACATCTCCAATGCTATTCCATTGATAGTAAAGGGTGGCTAAGGAGAGATGGAAGATTTTGTGTCCCCCGCACTAGTGATTTGACGAGAGCATTTCTAAAAGAAGCACACATTCTCAAATGACTATTCATCTGGGTGGTGATAAGATGTATAAGGATAGGTAGAGAGTGTTTTATTGGAGCGGCATGAAGAAGGATGTAGTAGAGTTTGTAGCTAAGTGTCTTGTGTGCCAAAGAGTTAAGGCAGAGCAACAGAAACTCGACGGATTTCTTCAACCATTGGATGGATCCGAATAGAAATGGGATAGTGTTTCGATGGACTTTATATATGGTTTACCTCGATCTAAGAAGGGAAATACCAGTATTTGGGTGGTTGTAAATTGTTTGACTAAGGGCATCTACTGAATTCCAGTCAAGAGCAAGAGGATGGCACCTTATTTGGCATCTTTGTATGTTCGTGAGATAATCCGACTTCATGGAGTTCCCTGTAGCATAGTGAGCGACATTGGCCCTATCTTTACTAGTGAGTTTTGGAGGAGCTTGGAGGCTTTAGGTACACAACTTAGATTGAGTATGTCCTATCACCCATAGACGGATGGCCAAACGGAGAGAGTTAATAGAGTTCTTAAGGATTTGTTGAGGATGTGCAATCTTGATTTTGGAAGAACTTGGGAGGATCATCTTCCCTTAGTGGAGTTTGCATATAATAATATTTTTTAGGCTAGTAATGGTATGGCTCCTTTTGAAGCTCTTTATGGAAGACCTTGTAAGTCGCCTTCATGTTGGTTGGAGTCCATAGAGAGATTGGTACTTGGTCCCGACATGGTTATAGAGACTTTCGAAAAGATTGATTTTATTAGAAGAAGAATGAAGACGGCCTAAGAAAGACATAAATCCTATGCAGATCAGCGAAGAAGGGATATTGAGCCTGAGGTAGGAAATTTGGTTTTCATTAGAGTATCTCCGCTAAAGATAGTAAGGCTTGGAACAAGTGGGAGACTTTCCCCAAATTATAGGACCGTTCCCCATTGTGGAAAGAGTAAGGAAGATAGCGTATCAGATAAAGCTACCAGAGAGGCTCGCGAGATTTCATGATGCTTTTCATGTTTCGCACTTGAGAAAGTGCTTACATGATTTAGCAGAGGTAATGGAACCTGGCCAACTTGAGGAAGTTGAAGTGGAGAGAGAAGCATCGGTTCATCACATTCCTACCAAGATTGTTGGACGTGATATCAAGAAACTTAGGAATAAGGGAATACCTTTGGTTATGGTGCAGTGAAGAGATAGTATTAAGGACGCTACGTGGAATTCTGAGGAGAAAATACGTACCTCTTATCTATATCTTTTTGATAATACTGTTGAATATGCGCTTATATGTTTTTGTTTGATGATAATAAACATATATATTCATTTAAATGTATTTGGTAATGTACTATTTTGTTTTTCATAGATTAAATAAATATTTGTTGAATAAAATAAATTATACAGAATTTGAATTTGAATTCAAACAGAACAAGTTACACAGATTTTGAATTCAAACAGAAATTTTATTCAAACAAATATTTATTACAATCTTGAATAGTACAATTTCAAGCTCTCACTATACATATACATTTTTGAATACAGCACGATTTCATATTTACATTAATAACCTCACTACATATCACTCACACTCGTATTTTGTCTTTAACTGCATTCCAGTTTGAATCCAGCATCTGAGCAATCTGCAAAAATATTCACTAACGCAGTAAAATTGAAAAAGAAATATTTTTGCAATATAAAATGAAATATGATTTTTGAAAACATTATTTGCCTCAGTTATTTGGGTTGTTCATCATCATTCACATTTGAATTCATCACACACGAACAGTGTGACATGCACAGTGTATCACTTAACATGCCACAAGGCCGTGCACATCGATATACACTTGATAATGCTACAGGGACAGGTGAGCACATGTCAAACCCAAATGAAAAGCCGGGTTCAACTCACGTGCAATATAAATGAAATCTCATCATCAGCATTAGGTAAAACCCGAGTTTTAAAAACTGGATTCAACACAGGGCAGTTCACAAGTCAAAAACAGAGCATCAAAACAATGTCGAAGTCATTCCAGCAAAATAATAGTACAAACAAGTGCATATTGGAAGTACAAGATAAAAGCAGCAATGTACATGTACCAGTGAAACTCAAGCAAGTGCACAACTAAACCAATATTGCAAGAGGCAAGAAGAATGGCCAGAAACAGTGCAACAGATCAAGTGACATGGTAAAGCAGTGCAAATGAGCAAGTGCAACAGTGAATTGAAACATACACTTGCAAATGAGCAACTACAAGATAAACAACGACCATGCTACAGGAATGCATGCATACAGCTAAGTCAGTGCAGCAATTAAGCACATGTATGCAGACCAGTGTCAACAACCAGAATGATACAAGGCAACATGTACAACAACAAGTCCAGCTACAACAGTCAGTGCCAATAAAGAAATGCCCAACACAAATGGCCATAAAAATGCACAAGCATGATACAGGTGAATAGAAGACAAGTGCACAACAAACCAAATGTCAACAGTATGGATAGACAGTTATCACAAAGAACAAAGCATCAAAGTTGAACAACTACAAGTACAGAAAACAACAGAGCATCAAAAACTCATGAATACAGTAACAAGTTCTGCTACTCAAATATAACAAATGCAAGACCACAAGTACAACAACTCCAGATCATGCTACAGAATGTACATGTGAGGAAAGTGAATACAAGAACAAGTCGATATGAACAATGCAAACTACAAATGTGATACATGGAACAATGCATAATGAATTGGATCAACATAGTCAAATGCATCAGTGAAGAAACTCCAGTGGACATGTATACAACAAAAGAAGCAGTAACAACAAGTCAAGTCAAATGGAACTCAACAAGGCAGACTCAAGTGAATGAAAACATGTATGCAACATGGTGAGAAACACAAGTGAAACATTTGTGTCAAAGCGAACAATGTTGAATACATGAACAAGTGTAGCATCTGTATTGAAGCAAATTATATCAGGAACGCAAATGTTACAGTGAACGCAAATTATATACCAAAGAGCATATGTTCAAGTGGAGACAAGAGAAGATGGCCAGAGACTAACATTACAGAGATGGCCGAAGTCAGAATTCAAAAATCAAATTCACATCTTTGAAAAAGTCAGCAATGAAAAAGGGAAAGTTTTTTCCTTTTTATTCAAGAAAAATCGTACGCGTGAAAATCAAAGTCGTGAGCATCAAGACAGAAAGTAAATCAGGAAAGCCGTGCGCATCAAGCAATAGAAAAGTTTTGGAAAGTATCGAATTGAAACGAAGAAAGCAAGTGTATTCGAATTCATATAAATATCAAACCCAAACTATCATCATCGGCATCGAGTTAAAAAGCAAGCAATCAAACGAGCAATAAAAGAAATTACATACCGAATCATCAACAACTCGATCATCAGAGAACGAGAGAGCAAAAGCAACGCAAACCATTGAATTAATCATCAGAGAAGGAGCGACCAACCGAGCAAGAAAATCAAACAGTCGCGATCTCCAGAAAACCCTAATTTCAGAAAGGAACGGCCGCCATTGTTTCAGAAGGAAGAGAAAAGAAGCCGAAGCCCTAATTCGACAAAGAGGAACGGCCATCATTTTTCCAAGCAAGAGGATCGGGTTAAAGAAATAATGGGTCGGCCGTATTTTATAAAAGGGGTTTTTTTTTTAAAGGGCTTTAGTTTTTGGGTTTATATTCAAATAGGGTTTTAGTTTAATTTCTGTTTTTAAGTTTGTTTTTTTTCTTTTCGAATAAAAGAATTTGTAAATCACCACCTAGGTTGTAGGTAGTGTCAGATTGTCTAGTTAGAATTAGTTCAGTGAGCAGGGTGTGCGAGTTTGCAAAACTCTATAGGCGGGAGTAGAGTTTGCGAGTAAACGAAACTCTATAGGCGGAGCAGGGTGTGCGAGTCTAGTAGAGTGTTTGGGAGCAAAGGTTTGCGAGTCTAGTAGAGTGTTTGTAAGCGGGATACTGTTTAATTCTATTAGAAATCTAGGAATGCAGCAGTAGGCAGGGGTTGCCGAAATTGGGTAAATTTTGTGTGTGATTTACTTTTCAGCATATTTATTTCTGCAGTTTGTTTTTACGTTTAAATCGAGAAAATTTGCTATAGCCCTATTCACCCCCCCCCCTCTAGGGTTAATCTAGATCCTACAAGTGGTATCAAAGCACGGTATTTTGCTTTAACTATAGAGTCATGAATTCATCAAATAATGCTTTTTCTGAGGGGCAATCTATTGTTAGGCCACCCATGTTTAACGGGAATGATTATGCTTATTGGAAAGTTAGGATTGTATATATCTTAGTTCTGTTGATTATGATTTTTGGGATATTATTGAAACTGGCTATAAACCTCCCACTATAACTGTTGGTGATACTGAGATTCCTAAACCTAAGGATAGGTGGGATGCTAACGATAAGAGATTAAAAACTACAAATGCTAAAGCCATGAATGCTTTGATCTGTGCTCTTGATAAGAATGAATTTAATAGAATTTCTCATTGTAAAACAGCACAGGAAATTTGGCATACCTTGGAGGTGACACATGAAGGAACTTCTCAAGTCAAGGAGTCTCGTCTAGCCCTATTCAGCAATGAATACGAGAACTTTGTGATGGACAAAGGCGAGAGCATAAAGGACATGTTTGGACGCTTTTCAACTTTGGTATACAACGCTAGAGCACTCGGGAAGGTATTCACTGAGGTAGAGCTTGTGAGGAAGGTGCTACGAGTTTTACCAATAAACTTTGAGACAAAAGTCATGGCAATCCAAGAATCGAAAGATTTGAGTAAACTAAGTATGGAGGAGTTGATCGGTTACTTGATGACATATGAGCTTGAACTAAAAGCAAAGGAGGAACGAAATAACTCCGAACCAAAGAAGAAGACGATTGCCTTAAAGAGCAAAGAAGAGAGCGATGAAGATGAAGAAGATCCGATTGAAGAGCTTGCAATGGCTGTCAATAATCTTAGAAAATGGTCTAGATTCAAGCCACGCAAGAAGAAAACAAAGGGTAATAGGTCAAAAGATTCTGAAAATTCCGATAATGAACTGACATGCTATAACTGCAACAAGCCTGGCCACTTCAAACAAGAATGCCCACTTATCAAATACAACAAAGGAAAAGAAAACGAAGAAGAAGGCTTTTGCAGCGACTTGGGATGATGAAGAAGGAGAGGAAGTTTCGAACAGTAGCTCAGAGGAGGCTAACTTGTGTCTTATGGCGAAATCAGATTCAGAAACAAGCTCAGAGAAATCTAGTGAGGGAGGTAACTATTCCTATAGAGACCTTGTATTTATGTGTCTTGATCTCACTAAAGTAGTTGATGCTCTTGAATCTAAAATTGAAAAACTGAAATCTGATAGGAGAGAACTTGCTCGTGAAAATTTTAGGTTAGAAACTGAACTTGAAAATATTCAAAACCTAAACTGTAAAAATTGTAAAATTTTAGATTCAGAATTGACAAGACTTAAGAATAGCTTTGAGAATCTTGAAAAAGAAAACTTGAGTCTTAGGGAAACCATTGACACTAGGAAAAAGGATTTCATAAATAAATGCACCTCACTTGTAACTAAAAACATGACACTAAAAACCAAAGTCCAAAATCTTGAGAAATCTCTGAATAACTTTTCAAGAGGAGAAAAATCATTCAACATGTTATTGGGAAATCAAATTTTTGCTAACAACAGAAAAGGACTAGGAATTGGGAAATCACAAGTTGATGATAGTGCAAAAGGTAAGAGTGCCTTTGGTAGATGTGAAATAATTGGACATTGTGTTGAAAATTGTAGTCATAGGAACAAGAACAAAAAATTTATACAAGTTTAGGTTCCTAAGAATTCTACAAACAAATTTCATGTCTATTGGAACAAGAATAAAAGGACTAAACAAGTTTGGGTTCCAAAGGGTTTGTTTATTCATAATGCTTCTGCCACTAACAATTATGGACCTATAAAAGATAGGTCACAAAAATCTTTCATCGTGTAGGTATGGTGGCAGGCTAAGGAACAACAACAGTGTTCTCTGGATTTTGGCTGTTCCAGAAACACAACAGGCAACAAAGCAAAGTTCCTTAGCCTAGTACAAAGGTGACAGAATCACAATAGGCAACCATGAAAAATTATCGTAAAGGTAAAACAGGTGAAGGTAGATTTATGTGATAATCTGCACCGTATTCTGAATGAAATCAGCCAATATTGAGATGTTGTAGAGATGATGATTTTTTTTTAATTCTGACTTGTTCACTGTTAAAAATTGAGTTTGAGTTTCTTATGCACACTTCATGGTCTGGTCTATCAAATTTAGTTAGTGATATTTTGGAGTAAAAGAGAAATTCAGATGCAGATTACACTGGTAATATAGTTGATAGAAAAATTACTAGTGGAACGTGATTAATTTTTGAAATATTCATTTGCTGCATCGTTTTTCAAAGAAAATATCTGCATATCTTTCATTGCAAATAATTTTCAAATAGCAGAATTTTTTTCATATAACCCTTCGAAAAAATTATTTTTGACCATATTTTCAAATTAGTCATTTTTATTTGATTTTAAATGACAAATTTTGACTAATCCGACTCCCTACTAATTATCAAAAAGATAAATAGTGATTGAAAAGGTGATAAGTGTTGATATTTAACATACATTACGCAAGAGAGTATATTTGGAAAATTTCTTTAGGAATTTAAACAAGAGTTATAAAACTTTTTGTTGGGTAAAGATTCCATGACCATTCATATATCTATCATATTTCTATCGACCATTGTTTATCAAATCTTAAATATAGATTGTCGATATGTGGTACTATAATCAGGGATCAATTGTTTTTCATTTCACATTTTTTTGTAAAAATAAATATCAAAAGTATTCACTCTCATTTAAAAGTCCTCAGGGTTGTGCATGGGTGAATTACTTGGATTTTTGTTATGTGCTTCCATGCTCATTTAAAAGTCCTCACGGTTATGCATGTATGGAACGCATATCAAAATTAATTGATTAAATAGACAAGTTGATTCTAATCCCATTTAAAAGTCCTCACGGTTATGCGTGGTTAGAAGAAACTTGAATTCATTTTTAAAATTAAATTGGAATACTACTAATCTCATTTAAAAGTCCTAACGGTTATGCATGATTAGTAGATATTCAAATTCCTGATATAAATGTACCACAAGTTGATACAATTGTATGATTTTATATGAGAACATCATTTCCATCATTCTAAAAGTGGAATATGCGCCTAACAATGGTAGTTATGATTTTTGTTTGATTCTTATTGAAGTTTAATATTTATATTCAATGTGAGTTTAATGTTGGATTAATATCGATCACTCTATCTCTATTTTCTCCAACACTATTATTCTTTTGCTGATAACAAAAGGGGGAGAGAAAAGTTAAGATTTTGTCAAATAGAATCATGCAAAGGTCAAATAATTTTTCAGTTGCATCTAGGCTCATTTATATATTTCTTTTTGTATGCATATATGTAGGGGGAGCATCATGTAGAGAGGAAGCATTTAAATAGGGGGAGCAATTAGTGTATATCATTGGTCAAATACATTTAACACAGTCAAAATCTTAAATATATGTTTGTTATCATCAAAAGGGGGAGAATGTTGAATATGCGCTTATATGTTTTTGTTTGATGATAATAAACATATATATTCATTTAAATGTATTTGGTAATGTACTATTTTGTTTTTCATAGATTAAATAAATATTTGTTGAATAAAATAAATTACACAGAATTTGAATTTGAATTCAAACAGAACAAGTGACACAGATTTTGAATTCAAATGGAAATTTTATTCAAACAAATATTTATTACAATCTTGAATAGTACAATTTCAAGCTCTCACTATACATATACATTTTTGAATACATCACGATTTCATATTTACATTAATAACCTCACTACATATCACTCACACTCGTATTTTGTCTTTAACTGCATTCCAGTTTGAATCCAGCATCTGAGCAATCTGCAAAAATATTCACTAACGCAGTAAAATTGAAAAAGAAATATTTTTGCAATATAAAATGAAATATGATTTTTGAAAACATTATTTGCCTCAGTTATTTGGGTTGTTCGTCATCATTCACATTTGAATTCATCACACACGAACAGTGTGACATGCACAGTGTATCACTTAACATGCCACAAGGCCGTGCACATCGATATACACTTGATAATGCTACAGGGACAGGTGAGCATAGGTCAAACCCAAATGAAAAGCCGGGTTCAACTCACGTGCAATATAAATGAAATCTCGTCATCAGCACAAGGTCAAATCCGAGTTTTAAAAACTGGATTCAACACAGGGCAGTTCACAAGTCAAAAACAGAGCATCAAAACAATGTCGAAGTCATTCAAGCAAAATGACAGTACAAACAAGTGCACATTGGAAGTACAAGATAAAAGCAGCAATGTACATGTACCAGTGAAACTCAAGCAAGTGCACAACTAAACCAATATTGCAAGAGGCAAGAAGAATGGCCAGAAACAGTGCAACAGATCAAGTGACATGGTAAAGCAGTGCAAATGAGCAAGTGCAACAGTGAATTGAAACATACACTTGCAAATGAGCAACTACAAGATAAACAACGGCCATGCTACAGGAATGCATGCATACAGCTAAGTCAGTGCAGCAATTAAGCACATGTATGCAGACCAGTGTCAACAACCAGAATGATACAAGGCAACATGTACAACAACAAGTCCAGCTACAACAGTCAGTGCCAACAAAGAAATGCCCAACACAAATGGCCAGAAAAATGCACAAGCGTGATACAGGTGAATAGAAGACAAGTGCACAACAAACCAAATGTCAACAGTATGGATAGACAGTTATCACAAAGAACAAAGCATCAAAGTTGAACAACTACAAGTACAGAAAACAACATAGCATCAAAAACTCATGAATACAGTAACAAGTTCTGCTACTCAAATATACCAAATGCAAGACCACAAGTACAACAACTCCAGATCATGCTACAGAATGTACATGTGAGGACAGTGAATACAAGAACAAGTCGATATGAACAATGCAAACTACAAATGTGATACATGGAACAATGCATGATGAATTGGATCAACATAGTCAAATGCATCAGTGAAGAAACTGCAGTGGACATGTATACAACAAAAGAAGCAGTAACAGCAAGTCAAGTCAAATGGAACTCAACAAGGCAGACTCAAGTGAATGAAAACATGTATGCAACATGGTGAGCAACACAAGTGAAACATTTGTTTCAAAGCGAACAATGTCGAATACATGAACAAGTGTAGCATCTGTATCGAAGCAAATTATATCAGGAACGCAAATGTTACAGTGAACGCAAATTATATACCAAAGAGCATATGTTCAAGTGGAGACAAGAGAAGATGGCCAGAGACGAACATTACAGAGATGGCCGAAGTCAGAATTCAAAAATCAAATTCGCATCTTTGAAAAAGTCAGCAATGAAAAAGGGAAAGTTTTTGCCTTTTTATTCAAGAAAAATCGTACGCGCGAAAATCAAAGCCGTGAGCATCAAGACAGAAAGTAAATCAGGAAAGCCGTGCGCATCAAGCAATAGAAAAGTTTTGGAAAGTATCGAATTGAAACGAAGAAAGCAAGTGTATTCGAATTCATATAAATATCAAACCCGAACTATCATCATCGGCATCAAGTTAAAAAGCAAGCAATCAAACGAGCAACAAAAGAAATTACATACCGAATCATCAACAACTCGATCATTAGAGAACGAGAGAGCAAAAGCAACGCAAACCATTGAATTAATCATCAGAGAAGGAGCGACCAACCGAGCAAGAAAATCAAACAGTCGCGATCTCCAGAAAACCCTAATTTCAGAAAGGAACGGCCGCAATTGTTTCAGAAGGAAGAGAAAAGAAGCCGAAGCCCTAATTCGACAAAGAGGAACGGCCATCATTTTTCCAAGCAAGAGGATCGGGTTAAAGAAATAATGGGCCGGCCGTATTTTATAAAAGGGGTTTTGTTTAAAAGGCTTTAGTTTTTGGGTTTATATTCAAATAGGGTTTTAGTTTAATTTCTATTTTTAAGTTTGTTTTTTTCTTTTCGAATAAAAGAATTTGTAAATCACCACCTAGGTTGTAAGTAGTGTCAGATTGTCTAGTTAGAATTAGTTCAGTGAGCAGGGTGTGCGAGTTTGCAAAACTCCATAGGCGGGAGCAGAGTTTGTGAGTAAACAAAACTCTATAGGCGGAGCAGGGTGTGCGGGTCTAGTAGAGTGTTTGGGAGCAAAGGTTTGCGAGTCTAGTAGAGTGTTTGTAAGCGGGATACTGTTTAATTCTAATAGAAATCTGGGAATGCAGTAGTAGGCAGGGGTTGCCGAAGCTGGGTAAATTTTGTGTGTGATTTACTTTTCAGCATATTTATTTCTGCAGTTTATTTTTACGTTTAAATCGAGAAAATTTGCTATAACCCTATTCACCACCCCTCTAGGGTTAATCTAGATCCTACAAATACGTCTTAAATTTCCTATTTCCATCTTTAGTTTAGAATATGTTCTTTCCTTTAGTATCCTTTAGGAGGATAGATCTTAGGATTCAACCTACGGATGGTAGGACCGAATGCAAACATGTTACTAGAACATGTTATGTATGATGGACGCTGGTGGTTGTAAGTGTTTACTAATGGATGCTAACGGACTCATATATATACACTGGGCACTATTATCACTTAGGGATCGGTCCAACTAGGTCACTAAAACATATGCATATGGATGTGTGTGCATTCTGCATTTTTATTTTTATTTCATGGTTGTTATAAATGGATTATTAGCATATGATTGTTGTATTTGGATGATGATTATAGCAAACATGTAGAAGTATCAGTTATCATTAGGGAATTTGCATTCATTTGGATACATGGCATGTACATGATTGCATAAAAGAAGGTCCACTGAATCAGTAGACCGTCTAATCTTTTGCATTAGTTAGGGACATTGGCACTACACTATTACATATACCATAAATTACAATAAAAAGCTTAAGGACAATGGATGTAATAGATGGCGGTTGAATATTTGGTTGTAGAATTTGGATGAAAATATTTGTTTCATTCTTCTGTCCTTGGAGATTTCGGAGATGAAATCCATTAAGGAGGGAAGAATGTAACAATCCAAAATTTAAGTTATAAAATTAATTAACGAATTAATTAAATAAAAAAATAAGTTTATTAAATATTCAGAATTGAGCTATGGAAGTTGCACCATTGGGTCGTGAAGATTTTCTAATCAATTTCGATATATAACTTGTCAAAATCCGAGTCGGTATGAAGAAGATATGAGGGAAACAAGAATTGAACTAAAATGAAAAAAATACAAAGGGTCGGGTCGACCCATACCTGGGCCAGGTCGACCCCCAAGGCCATAGGTCGACCTATAAGTCGACATGCAGGTCGACTTTCCTTTGTATTTGGACGGGAAAACGTCCAGGTTGAAGCGCAACGTCATGTTTTAATTTTTCTTCAATCTTGTGCGTTCGTGCTTCCATCCGATGGTTCCTAGTGAGCCTATGATGTGGTTACACTAGATTTAACCTTCAAATTCAATAGTCTGAGATCCCTAAGCTACACAATAAATAGAATCCTAGGCCTTGCTATTTTTCTCGTTTAGATTTTCTCTTAGATTCATTGCTAGAGGCTGGACCCTAAGTAGAATTTTTTTCTAAAAAGGAAATCTTTTTGATAAAAATATTCTACGCTCTAGAAGTGGATCAAAGAAGATCAAGGACTAGAGCTAAGGACCACAGGTGAGTGTTTTGTAGTTATTTTAGATTTTTAAGTAATTTAAAATAATAGGGTTCTCAATAGTTGTAGTTTTTCTACAATTTCGAGACGGTTTTTATATGAGTTATTTACAATTTGTTTTTAATTAAATTTCAGAAGTTCTTTTCAGTCTATTTTAGTCAACTATTTTTATTTAGCTATTTTATTCTTACAGTTATTTACATTTATTTACATCTGTTTTAAGTTGGAATTTAGCATGTAAATGTTAGTTTCTTTTTATTCCTTTTTATGTGAATAGAATATTAAAAAGAGAAGAATTCGCTAATATGGATTAAAATAGAAAAAACACTAAATTTATAGAAATTAGATGTAAAATAAAAAAACTGCAATAAAAAGAAGATAGACTAAAATAGGCAAATTCGAGACATGTTTATAACTAGTGGTTATAACTAAAAAGAGAAAATATAATAGTAACAATTATAACATAGGTTACAATTAGAGATAATAGAAAAGGCTTATTTTAAAACTTAGATTAAGTTAATAAGAAAATATAGCAGAAATAACAAAAGAGGCTTATTTTAACTTAGACTAAGTTAATAAACAAATATAGAAGCTGGGCCCGTACCAACAGCATTCCCTTTCAGTCAGGAACTGATGGTCTCACAATAGTTAGGTGAGGCTGGGACATGCTTATGCTAACTAGGGTAAATAAGTGGCCAATAAATAGAGGTTCGAATCTAGGGATTTAGGAAAGGGGCGCAAACTAGAATTTGTTTGTTAGGACCAGTACCGGTAGCATTCCCTTTCAGACTAGGACTGATTGTCTTACAACTCTTAGGTGAGGCAGGGCAGCATCCCTTTTAGACTAGGACCGATGGTCTCACAACAGATTAGGTGAGGCTGGGTACGCTTATTCTTGTTAGGGTAAATAAGAGGTCAAAATAGGGAGCGACAATTAATGCTTACCGGCGATGACCAAACGTGTGGCATCTACTAGGGTAAATAATTCGCTATTGCGTTCTAAGCGCTAAATATTTGTCTTTTGCTATGACCAACGGGACTGGTTCACAGCGGCACAGCAGAGATAGAATGCCGATCAATGGATAGAATTAGGCTTTCATCCTAATTAAAATAGGATTAGGGTTGCAGCTTAATCACAACAATCTAAGACAAGTGCAAACAATCACAATCAAAGCAAACAGTCAAACAAAATCAGTTAAACGGTATTTTATCCCAATTTTATCTTTTCTGAATTTTCCTTTCATATTAGAACTATTGCTTAGTCTATTATCTTTATCTTGCTTAGAAATGCTAGTAATTACTTTCCTCGGGTCAAACCTGGTATTACAGCTTTTTCAGGTAAGGACGTTCTGGAGCTCAGGAGGCGAACTGGATGGCAGGAACGTATGTAGTGTTTTCCGCTGTGAAATATTATAGTTTATTTTAGACAAGTTGATTTTATTTGTCCAGTGATTGTGTAAATGTTGTAACTCTGATATATTGATGTAAATAAACAGATACAGTTTTCCTTTGTATAACAGCTATTATTTGTTATTATATTTTATCCACTGCGAATGTGAGATGTTGATGTTTCTGTTTCTTCTTCTTCTTCTGTCTCTTTCTTTTTCCCTAACTATCTAGAATATTCGAGATCAAAAATTCCGTGTCGTTACTCATCAGACTTATAGTTTGACCCACTCCTCTATTTCCTCTTCCTCCATAGGCTAGCAGAGGTAAGGACACTAGATTCGGCTTTCTTGGAGATATATTCCCGAAGTTCTTCATGTGTTCTTCTTCTTCTCAGTTTCCTTTTCATTTGGCTTTTGATGTACTGGTACTTATGAGAGGGCTGATTATGTTTATTGTACCATGATTTTGTGAGACTGAGATGCATTTTTCATAAGTAATGTGTATTTGGTATTTGAGATAGGTGATGTTTTTCAGACTTATTTATGAAGTTTTATTTTGAATAATAAGTTACCATTTAAATGTTTCCGTTGATTTTACTTATTTGTCTCGTGAATCTTAGTCTCTGTAATGTTTTAGTTATACCTATAATGCACTATATCCTTTGGTACACTCTTTTTGGGTATACTAAGGGGTGTGGGGTGTTTCAAAACACCTTGGCTTCACTCAACTGATCAAACAGATCGTCAATTCACGACAAAGGATTCTTATTCTTTATTGTCCTTTCGTTTAGCTTATGATAGTCGATACACATCCTAAACAACCCATCTAGTTTCTTTGCAAATATCGCGGCCACTTTCCTAGGCAAACTGCTTGGTCTAATAAAATTCCTTCCTTCCAAATCAACTAGCTGCACCTTCAGTTCCTTCATCTCAGTCGGTGTCATCCTACTAGATGGTCTACTCAGAGGTTCAGTTCCTAGCATAAGACCTATCTGAAAATCAACTGCTCATTTCGGTGGTAGTCTTACGACTGGCTCAATGACATCTGCAAATTCTCTTGTAATTCGAACCGACTTAGCTCTTCTCCCACTTCCATTGCACTTAACAAAGCACAACTACTTTGATCAGAATTCTCTACTGAGAATATAATTTAGTTATGACTATCAAGGTGTCTCAAAGATATCTCCCCATCCTAGCAGAATATCCATGCCTCATACCTCCTCAACCAATCCATACCAAAAATGATTCCAAAATCTATGAAATCGTGAACATACAAACTGCATGCAAACTTATGACCTAACAAATCAAGTACTAACTGGTCATATCTTACCCCTAGAGTTGCATACCCTCCTATTAGATTCGCAACTCATAAGGAAGTAACAAGGTATGTGGGCTCTATGCATAATCTATAACCAAACGTTGGGATATATATAAATGTGATGCACTAGTAACCAAAAATATCCTAACTGGTATACTCTGAATCAAAAATGTACCTTCCATCAAAGTCTTTCCTTTTTCAACTGCAGTAGGCTTAGATGATGATCCAATAGCAAAACTTTACCCTCATCTGCCCTGACTGGCTCTGGGCACTAGTTCTTGTTATTCCCAACTTGATCACAGTTAAAGCATTACACATCCTTCTTATCTGCAGCCTTCTTTCCCTTGCCAAATCGGCACTCATTCGCATAATGACCTTTATTATCACATTTGTAGCACACCAAATCAGGCTTTGCCTTCTTGATAGCATCCCCTTTCTGGGCTCCCTTATTCTTAAAGAATTTCCTCTTTTTCCTTTGAGGACCCTGGGATTCAACTGGCTTCTCTCTAGCAGAAATAGCAAGCATCTCTTCATGGCGAATGGCCATCTCTACCACCACATTACAAGGTTCGCAGATATGGGTCATGGTCATTCTAACAAGCTCAAGTCTCAGTTCTCGAATGAATCTTTCATTCCTCCTGACATCAGTGTCAACCAAAGCATATCCTTTCTAGACAGCTCATTAAACATAGCTGAGTACTCGATTACTGACATCTCCCTGGATAAGATCCATAAACTTCCTCATCAATGCTGACTTAGAAACCTTGGATAAAAATCTTTTCTTGAACCTTCTCCTGAAATTGGCCCATGCCAACTCTTCCTCTGGTACCCTAGTGGTCACACTATTCCACTAGTGAAGTAATGCTTCTTGCAACTGCCTAGAGGCTAGCCTTCTCTTTTATCCATCATCCAAGCCTAGATCAGTACAGATCCTTTCACAACTCAAAAGCCAATTCTCAACTTCAACAACATCCTACATTCCAACAAACGACCTTCCATCTAGACTGGTGTAGTCTTTGCATAACTTAGCATAGTTATTCCCAATTGGAGCCATGGGATTAGCTCCTCCAATATTACCAGCAACTCCATCTTGCAAAAGATTGGCTTGAAAGAAGCATGCGGTAGGATCGTATAATATGGAATAGTGAAATGGTCTAGGTAGATAGCAATAAGCAGTAAGTAAAGTAGACACCAAGACTTTATACTGGTTTGGACCTCTTGTCCTACGTCCAGTCCCTAAGCTCCTCTTAGGAATTCAACCAACCAACAACCCTCACTTAACCCGGAGGAATAGGTTTACAACTTACCCGAACAACCGACGGGATTTCTTGCCTTAACTACCGAAGAGGACTTCAACTAGATACAAAGAGTATTTCTGACTCTTTGTGTTCTTGATAACACTAATGAGTCTAATTGAGTACAATTTTCCTATAATCTTATCCTCAAGAATATAAAATGTGTTTATGAAGATTTAGGAAATATAAATTGCTATGAATCAAAAGAGTATTTAAGATAAATCAGAGATTCAAGCAATTGAAGTGGTTTGTGATTGCTTTTGAAAACTTAAGAAATATGAAAATATGATCAAGATAATAGAGAGATTAAAGCAATTACAATTCGTAATTTGCAAATGATAGGATCATGTATTTATAGGTGTAGAAGAGGTGTATCTATTTGCAAAAGATCCAGGCAAGAGATACATCCATTACCATTGGAGAATGTTTGCAACTCCTTGGAAGAAGAAGGTGTCTTTTCATAAAAAATTCGCAGGTTTGAATTCAGTCGACTGAACAGGGAATTTCAGTCGACTGAAACTGTGCATGTGGTAATTCTGTAACAGGTTCAGTCTACTAAAATTTCCTGTTCAGTCGACTGAACTGGTAGTTTCTGCACAGTGAACACTTAACTAAAATATTAAGTTTATGAAATGTGTTCTTGTGTTTGTGCAAGCTTCTTGATGATAGATTTTAACAATAAAACTAAGACTAAGACCTATATATAATAAGTACTCATGATATCATTGGTCTTCATAGTCCTTCCTTTAGCTTTGCACATATCTCTTCCTTTTTGTTGAAGCACATTGTTATTGATCAAAATATAGCGTATCAACATTCTCCCACTTTTTGATTGATGACAATACCTATGTTTGTAGAGATGTAATTATCTTTCCTCCCCCTGAATATATGCACTATCTTTCCTACAAAATAAAGTTAGTGACATAGACATTTCTCCCCCTTTGTTATCGACAAAAAGGAAGTAATTGTTTGTAGAAGTATGTAATTGTCAAACAAAGAAACCACACGCATGCATAACCGTAGTATGAATCATACAAACCATAGAGTATCATGAATAAAAGAAGGCTATTTATACAAGCCTTTTCAGAAGTGTTTTAAAATTAATAAAGAGTTCCGGAAATCAAACCATCAAAGTGATCAAGGATCCTTGTCCCAATTATAAGAGTCTTCACCTTCTCCTTCTGGTTTACGAATAACAGGGCCACCGGTTGGTTGTCTACAAGCTCCTTTTCCTTGACCACCACTGTTTCCACTAGTGTTGCTGCTCAGATTCTCCTCGGAAGATGTCCACGTGAACGTTGGAGCTGGGCGCTTGCCGCGTGAGGTAGAAGTAGAAGTTGTGCTGGTGCATGAAATGGCATCCCATAGTTTGTTGAAGAACCCTTTTACTCTATCATGTTTGTGATCAACCTTTTTGAGAAAAGTATCAACGATTTGTTGATTCCTTGATAGAGTTCCCAACGATTGATTTGTAGTAAAATCTAGTTGAACAAGACGGATTTGATCATCTTGATCAAGAGGTTCTTGTTGGGGAGCTTGAGGTTGAGGTTGGTGAGGTTCTTGTTGACGTGCTTCCCATTCGGCTGGAGACATGATACGAGGAGGTCTTACCGGTAGTTGCATGAGGCTTATAGTCCGATGGTTGATTTGATGAACCATCGTATTTCGGTAGTGGCGTATCAACATCTAGGAGAAGTGGCATTATGTACTCGCCAAAATATTACATTCTCATTTTCCCATTGTTGAAGGAAAGAAATTCATCAAGTATCAATTGCACCCAATTTACTTTAATATTTCCCCATATAGCAGTGCCCGGTAGTTATTCGGGTACACTATTTCATAGAAGCCGGTGCGTGGGGTAATAGTCCTCATAAGGACTTTGTGTATAAGCCTTGCTCTTGGTCTTAAGGAGGTGGATTTGATATCTCGGTTATTGATATCATCCTCAAAAAATTAATGATTTATATTGTCACGAATATGAGGATTGAAATCTATTTCCTCAAGCTTTCTACCAACATTTTGGGATCCTAGAATATGAGCAATGTGATCAAGTGAAAACCATACCTTTTTCCCGCATACCATACTCCAAATACTGTCATTCGGATTTCGTGGAGTTTGGTGTCCGAGGTTGAGGTTGGCATAGAATAATTTGACCATAATATGGTTGATGGCATGGTCATTACGATTAATGTCTAAAAGTGATGTCAAATTTGCTTGGTCTGTTAAAGCTTGAATATTGTAGGTTTGAAGACCTTGGAAATCAACAATTGAGTGCTCGAAGACCCTTGATTTCTTCATCTTGTTCCACCGAGTGACCGCAACTCCATTGTAAATCCATTGAGCGATTTGGGCATCAGTTGGCTCAGAGGAGGTTGAAGTTGTAGCTCTAGAACGTTTAGGAGGTATAATTGTGGAAATTTTGAGGAAGAAATTGATAAAAAGTAGAAATTGGGGGCTAGGGTTCTCTTAAAAATGGGGAAGATGAAGTTTGAAAGCGGTAAAAAATAACAGTAAAAATGAGAAAGATGGCTAAGTAGGTAAAAAAAACTGGTAAACTGCGTTCAGTCGACTGAAAATCACTGTTCAGTCGACTGAATTGGAAGCCGAAAGTTTTCTGGCTAAATTTCGGTCGATTGAGCAGAGATTTTTAGTCGACTGAACTGTTGGCTGGAAGTTTCTGTCATATGTTTAGTTGACTGTGTAGAACTATTCAGTCGACTGAATTTTGCATTTTTGGTTTTTCTTGACTTTTTGTAACAACCCGGGATTTGCATTACCAATTAATAAATAAAAGTTAGAATTTTTATTTATTTTAATGAAGCGAAAAAGGATTTGAAATAACACAAATTTATTGGAAAAAGGCTATTTTAATTATATAGGAAATATGAGATTTTAAAATGAGGATAAAATGTTATTTTTGGAAAGTTAAATATTTTAGGAGAGATTTTAAAACGGGTTTGGGTAAGAAAACTGAGTTTATAAACATACATGAACACTTAGAATTTTTTTGGAAACATTGTAAATAACCCTCTTCTTATTGGGTTACTAAACTTAACCCAATAACCCACCCTAAACCTCCTCTACATATTATCTCAAACTCTCCTAACCTCATTCATTCAACCCTAATCAAAACCCTAATCATTTCCTAAAGCTTTCTTAACAAAAATGGCCTCCATCTTCATCTCCTTCAAGTTTTAGCTTATGCAAGTCATTCTATGCAAAGGTAATGCAAATACCCACCTCAAATCCATCTTTTATATATCTCTAATTTCTGAAATAAGTTTGTTAACACATGTTTTATGTGTTTTTATGATCTTATAGCCTCCTAATCATCTTTTGCTAACTTGGGTTGATGCTATAATGGTCCTTGTTGCTTTCTAGAGAGGTATATTGCTAAAAACCTCTTCTAGTATGTGTTTAATCCTCTTTTGACTTCATAAATCATTTAGTAACACATGTTTTATCATGTAACATGTGTATCATAGGTCTTTGATCATCTTTGCTTTCATTTTGGGTGTGCACATAGGGTGTTTGTGATATTGCTTCATAAGGTAATGCTAAGCTTTGGCCTATGTTTCCTTTAATATGGTGTAGTAATCATTGTTTAGTAGCTTGAGATTGATATTGGTGAAATTTGATGCCAAAAACTTGAAAAAACCACCCCAAAACCATCAAAACTGCAAAAAACTACTGGCTGGAAATGCTTCAACCTGAAAACAGGCCAAAACACAATTCTGAGTGCACCAGGGCAGGCCTGGGCTGCACCCAGGCTGCTGCCCGGGCACTGTAGGCTAGCCCAGTTGGGCTAGCCGGGTACCAGGCCAGCCCACACAGGCTGGCTATTTCCCCCAGCCCGCGCGGGCTGGGGGGGCCTGTTACTCCCCCAGCCCGCCCGGGCTGGGGCGGTGGGCCGGTTACTCCCCCATCCCGCGCGGGCTGGGGGGATGGGCCTTTACTCCCCCAGCCCACGCGGGCTGGGGGGGGGCCTGCCCTCTCCAGCCCAAATGGGCTGGGGGGGTGGGCCTGTTACTTCCCCAGCCCAAGCGGGCTGGGGGCCCGAGAAAAAAAAAAGCATTTTTTTTTTCTGTTTTCATTTTTGGGACTGAAACTTTGTGACATCTCCAAGGTCACATCCGTGGTCGAAATCCAACGTTTTTGGACTCGTTGGAAAGCTGGAGTTCCGATCTCCATCTTAAGAAAGTTTGATTAGTATCCGAGTTCATTTGACTCTTCGAAATTGCTGTCGAAGAGGGACCCGGATCTCAGCCTGAAACAGTGTATTCACTGTTTCCGGGTCCGACTTTGGAGCGTTTCTGCGACTTCGTTTCAAGTCGAATCGAGTAATTCTTTTTGCGTTCTGAAGTAGGAATGTCGGACTACGTTCCTACAAATTTTCATACCATTCGGTTTGCTGGTCCAAATAATTTTTCGAATTTGGGTTCACGTCAGTTTTGGACTATTTTCCAACACTTAGAATATTTTCAGTGACTTTCTGGTTTTGTCGACTTCTTTGAGATTTGTCTTTGGATTTCGTACACGGGCCTTATAAAAAGGTTTTAAAAGGATTTTTCACTCCTAAATGGGTTTTGAAATTATTATATAATATTATTTTTAATTATTAAATTAATTACTCCATAATAAGAGAGTTTTCAAAAGCCGTTTTAAAGTGATTTCAAGATCAATTAAAAATCCGTTTCGCACCATTATTTTCTATAATAAAAATCTCACACTCACTTTAACACGTCGAGCGAAGTGGAAAGGTGCTTAAACGGTTAGGAAATCTCCGGCCTATGGAACCGTGTGTATTTTCTTTCCGGTTAATCCCCAACCTATTCGATTGATCGTTTTGACCTTTGGGTCTAGTTTACCGATGATACGAGGTGGACATTTTATTGTTTGGAGTGTGAGCATGTTATTGGTTAGTAAACTATTTAGTGCGAACGTGGGGTATGGGACTCATTGTTAACATTTTACGGGTTCCTCTCCAAGAAGTTTGTGACACATTAGCCTCTGGGCGGCCAGTATTGGACTTCTGGGTCACCACGCCTCTGGGCAACCGTCTCTGGACACCTGCTCTATGGAGCAGTTTTTCGGCATGTGCCTCTGGACCTTTATCCTTCTGGGAAGGATCCCGCCGTTTCGCGCGTTCCGCATCTGTGCGAGTGATCGATCACAACTCAATAGTACTTGGCAATAACGACTCTGGTCGGTGCCCGTGCTATACTTGTATTATCTGATGATTTTTTTATATCCATTCGAGTACCGCCTTTCGGTGTTGGTTCTATGGAACCATACGATGTAAGTGCGATTACCTTGTGGATTCAGTGTCTCTGGACACTGTTTTTCAGTATTTGATTTCATTGACTTTTCAGTATATCCCTATTGCTCTTTGGAGCATCGATCTTTGCTTGGACATTGATTACAGACTCTGGTCACTCTTGGCATTATTGCCTATGGGCAACTTTATATAGCTTTGGCTACGCCGATGATATGATTCGATTTTATTTACTCCACACTTTGGTGTTGATATTCTCTTTGGAGATTTTTACTGTTTATTGATGATTAAGGATCGTCACTATATTCATGTGGTCCATTATATTCTTCTCTTTGGAGAAGTTCTATTTTGTTTATGTACCGCATTATTATATATCTCAGTTATTACTGATTATTTAGCTAGCCTGGCCCGAGTGTTTTCGCTCGGGTCAGACCAAGTTGTTTCAGGTTAGGTCTCTGGACTTAGCTTTCTGTGCTTCCGCTTGGACATTATCTGCTATGCTGATAGATAGCTCTTTATATTTGTCCTCTATTTTGATACTCTGATTATTCAGTCTCTTATGTGCATATTTTTGACTCACATGTGTGAGCGGTGGCTTTGTACCCACCTTTTGATATTTGGATCTGTATTGACGATATATTGTACCTATGTTCTGTGACTGTTATGTGACTGTTCTGTGATGATGATGTTATCATTTAGTATTATGTTTGTTCTGAACTGATTTTCCTTAGCCATTGTAATTTCGTTATAAATATCTATTGGATATGTTGAACCACTTGAGAAAAGAAAACCACCTATTCGACGTATTCAGTAGTTAGTTATAGCTTGATTACACATGGTCGCTTCCATTATATTCTATTCTCCGTTCTAGTAGACAGTATTACTCTATAATACTCTTTACTAGAGTGGGTCTCGGAGTGGGGCGTTACATTTTGGTATCAGAGCTAAGGTTCAGAATTAAGCATAACAAACACAGAACAGACAATTAGTACAATACGTTATAATACAATCCAAATTGAACATATCCACCGTTAGATAAATAAGTTAGGAATATGTGTAGGAATCTGTTATATTCCGTAATATTCCTTAATGAATTATTTATCTTTGAATCATGCTTAACAAAATCTTACCTTATCTTTCAGTATGGTTGGGAGAGGTAGGAACCTCCGTTCTGCTGATGCTGGACAGTCCAGCAACCCTCACCCTGAGGGCGTATACATGACCACGGACCAGATCATGGAGCTGGTTCGTAACTCTCAGTCGCACTTTCAGTCTCCTGCACCAGTTTCTGATGCACCGCGCAAGTCTGCTTTTGCGCGCCTCTGCAGCGACTTTATTCATCTTGGAGGGAAGCCGTTCAATGGCTCCGAGACTGTTCTTGAGGTCCAGGCTCGGATCAGAGTTTGCGAGCGTAATTTCACTAGCATGACCCTTCCTGACATGACAGAGTTCTTGTTGCTTCTAGCCATCTTGAGGGCCGTGCCTTGGATTGGTACGAGCTCCTTATTTCTGAGACCAATGAGGCCACTCTCACTTGGGATCAGTTCCGAGAGCGCTTCTTGCTCAAGTTTGTCCCCGAGTCCGAGAAGATAGCCCTTGCACGCCGCTTTATTGACCTTAAGCAAGGGAAGACCTCTGTTGCTGACTATTCTTCATCTTTTGAGGCCCTGTCTAAGTATGGCCTTGAGTTCATTAGCACTCCTTATAAGAAGAATCTCAAATTTGTGGAAGGCTTGAAGAAATATTTGAAGAAACAGCTTATGCTCCAGCTTAAGCTCCCTTTTGATGAGCTAGTTGACGCAGCGCTTCACCTTGAAGCGGTGGAGCGTGAGAGAGACAGTGATGGAGATGGTGGGGGCTCCAAAAACCCCAATCAGAAGCGGGGACCATTTCAGAATACCAAGCCTTGGAACAAGAAGAAGAAGACTGACAGTTCTACTTTTCAGACTCAACCTCAGACTCGTTCTCAGTCCCAGACTCCTACTCAGCCTAGTGGGACACGTCCTCCGAAGAAATGCTTCAACTGTGGTTCTCCTGATCACTTTATTCGAGAGTGTCCCAAACCTCTCTATTGCACCTTTTGCAAGGAGGGACACAGGATCTCCACTTGTCCTATTGCTCCAGCTAGTGCCAAGCCTGGCAAGCTTAATGCTGCCAAGGCTCCTACATTTTCAGCTCAGCCTCGAGGTACGCATCCTTCCGTTCTCGAAGGTTCTATTTTATTTCATGGTAGATCTTGTAGAGTTCTCTTTGATACGGGTGCCTCTCACTCATTCGTATCAAAGGAACTAGTTGATACTTTATCTTTGGATGTTACTTGTTTGGTTTCTTCATTAAGGATTGTGAATCCCATCGGTGGATCCACGACCCTTAGTCTGCTTTGTGAGGATATAGATATTGATCTTTGTGGATTTTCTTTCCGTGCGAATCTGCACGTTATGGAGTATTTGGGATTTGACATGATTCTTGGCATGGATTGGCTCGCTCAGTACGACGCCAAAATCATTTGTTCGGAGCGGATATTATTTCTTCGTCATCCTGACTCGTCCGCTCCATTAGCTATTGCTCTTCAGGATGTTGGGATTTCTGACATTATTTTATTTTCTCTTGATTCACGAGATGAGGATTTGGACATATCTCTTATTCCTGTTGTTCGGGATTTTCCCGATATATTCGAGCCAGTATCTGGCCTGCCGCCAAAGCGGGCCATTGAGTTCCGCATCGATCTCATTCCAGGCTCCCACCCAGTTGGGCGTCCTCCCACGAGGATGTCTACTAAAGAGAATGAGGAACTCAGGAAGCAGTTAGTAGAGCTTAAGACGAAGCAGTTCACTCGGTCCAGTTCTTCGCCATGGGGTGCTGCTGTGGTCTTCGTTAAGAAGCCCGATGGCTCTCTTAGGCTTTTCATTGACTATCGCAAGCTTAATGAGTTGACCATCAGAAATTGTTATCCATTGCCACGGATAGACGATATGTTTGATCAGTTGAGCGGTGCGAAGGTCTTTTCACAGCTCGACCTTGCCACCGGATTTCATCAGCTCCGAGTTGCGGAAGATAGCATTCCTCTTACCTCTTTCCGCACTCGTTATGGTTCTTTTGAGTGGTTGGTCATGCCATTTGGCTTGACGAACGCACCGGCTTTCTTCGTCGATCTTATGAATCGAGTATTCCGGGAATACATCAATAGATTCGTTCTGGTTTTCATCGACGATATTCTTATTTACTCTAGATCCGAGATAGAGCATGTTCATCATTTGCGGATCGTCTTGGATACTCTTCGTCAGCATCAGCTTAAGGCCGAGCTCTCCAAGTGCCATTTTTGGGAGAGCAAGGTCAAGTTCTTGGGCCATATTGTATCATCTGAGGTTGTTTCTGTCGATCCTGCCAAGATCGAAGCTATTCAGAATTAGAAGCAGCCTGAGAACGTTCATGATATTCGCAGGTTCCTTGGTCTGGCGGGTTATTACCGTCGGTTTGTCAAGGATTTCTCTCGAGTTGCACTTCCCCTTACGACGCTGACTCGTAAGGGTGTTCGCTTTATTTGGTCTGATAAGTGTGAAGTTTCTTTTCAGCGATTGAAGGAACTTCTCACTCATGTTCCTATCCTTGTGGTTCCTGAGAGTAACCAGGATCTTGTTGTTTACACCGACGCTTGTGGTAGCGGGCTCGGTGCTGTGCTTATGCAGAAGGATCGGGTAGTTGCTTATGCTTCCAGGCAACTGCATCCGAATGAGGTTCGCTATCCGACTCATGATCTTGAGTTGGCAGCTATCGTCTTTGCCTTGAAGACGTGGCGTCACTTTCTATTAGGCAAACGCTTCACTCTTTACGCCGATCACAAGTCGCTGAAGTATCTGTTCAGTCAGAGGGATCTCAATATGAGGCAGCAGCGATGGCATGAGTTTCTCGCCTCATATGATTTGGATATTCAGTATACCCCTGGCAAGGGTAATCGTGTTGCAGATGCGCTAAGTCGCAAGCACTCGGCGGTAGTTTCTATGATGATTGCCGAGTGGGATATTCTTGAGACCCTATCTTTGTGTGATGTTAGAGATCGAGCTCCATCTTCTGATTCTCCGGTCTTACTGCTCAGCTTAGAAGGTCATCCAATCTTATTGGATCGCATTGCCCATGCTCAGCGGCAGGATCCAGACTTATTACATCTTATTCACCTTCTCGAGTCGGGATCCAGTGATGAGACATTGCTGGATTATTCTCTTGATTTTCATCGGTGTCTTCGTAGGAAGAACCGTATTGTTGTACCATCTGATTTATCACTTAGGCGTGACATTCTGGACGAGTGCCATCGCACTAAGTACACTATTCATCCCGGGTCAAGTAAGATGTATGCCGACATGTGTCGCCTATATTATTGGGAGGGTTTGAAGAGAGATGTGGCAAGTTATGTGAGTGGTTGCATGACTTGTCAACAGATCAAAGTCGAGCATCAGCGTCCATCTGGTCTTCTTCAGCCGCTAGAGATTCCATTATGGAAATGGGATCAGATATCCATGGATTTTATTGACGGTCTGCCTCGATCGAGGTCAGGCCATACTTCTATTTGGGTTATGGTTGATCGCTTGACCAAAGTGACTCATTTCATTCCTATTAAGTCCACTCGGACTGCTCCTTAGCTTGCCAAGCTATATGTGAAGGAAGTCGTTCGACTTCATGGCATTCCTAGCTCTATCGTCTGTGATCGAGACACAATCTTTACTAGTCACTTCTGGAAGTGCCTACAGTCAGCTTTGGGCTCAAAGCTGAATCTCTCGACTGCTTATCATCCTCAGACCGACGGTCAGACTGAGAGGGTGAATCGTGTTTTGGAGGATCTTTTGCGCTGTTGTATTCTGGAATTTGGAGGTAGTTGGGAGGATCACTTACCGCTTGTAGAGTTCTCCTACAACAACCGCTTTCAGTCTAGTATCGGCATGGCACCTTTCGAGGCTCTATACGGTAGGCCATGTCGCTCTCCTGCTTGTTGGTTAGAATCTGGCAAGAAGCTTATTTTTGGTCCAGATTCAGTTCGGGAATCTTCTGGTAAAGATTGTTCTTATCCGTCAGAGAATGAAAGAGGCACAGGACCGCCAAAAATCCTACACGGACAACCGTAGGAAGCCTCTTGAGTTCTCCATTGGTGATTTTGTCTTCATTCGGATTTCTCCCATGAAGGGGGTTGTGTTTTTCAGCTCTACAGGGAAGTTGGCTACTCGCTATGTTGGACCATTTCCTATTACGTAACGCATCGGCCCCGTGGCTTATCATGTGGCTCTACCTGGTCATTTTTCCGGAATGCATGACGTGTTCCATGTTTCTCAGCTTCGCAAGTGTGTTCGCGATCCTGATTCTATCATTGAGCCGCATGTCGTGCCTGATTTAGAAATCTTACGTGACTTATCTTTGGAGCAGCAACCTCTCCGTGTGCTTGATTCGGAGGTTAGACGCCTTCGCAACAAAGAGGTTCCACTCGTGAAGATTCAATGGTCACCGAATCCTAAGGACTGCACTTGGGAGACCAGAGAATCTATCGAGCGCTCTTATCCTGGCTTTCTCCCATCTTCTTCTATGGGTAAGAATTCTCTATTTTATCTCTATTACTTATTTTGTGGATTTGACGTTATAGATGACATCTATCTTAAGGAATTGCGGGGCGCAATTTTCTTAAGGGGGGAGTCTGTAACAACCCGGGATTTGCATTACCAATTAATAAATAAAAGTTAGAATTTTTATTTATTTTAATGAAGCGAAAAAGGATTTGGAATAACACAAATTTATTGGAAAACGGCTATTTTAATTATATAGGAAATATGGGATTTTAAAATAAGGATAAAATGTTATTTTTGGAAAGTTAAATATTTTAGGAGAGATTTTAAAACGGGTTTGGGTAAGAAAAATGAGTTTATAAACATACATGAACACTTAGAAATTTTTTGGAAACATTGTAAATAACCCTCTTCTTATTGGGTTACTAAACTTAACCCAATAACCCACCCTAAACCTCCTCTATATATTAACTCAAACTCTCCTAACCTCATTCACTCAACCCTAATCAAAACCCTAATCATTTCCTAAAGCTTTCTTAACAAAAATGGCCTCCATCTTCATCTCCTTCAAGTTTTAGCTTATGCAAGTCATTCTATGCAAAGGTAATGCAAATACCCACCTCAAATCCATCTTTTATATCTCTCTAATTTCTGAAATAAGTTTGTTAACACATGTTTTATGTGTTTTTATGATCTTATAGCCTCCTAATCATCTTTTGCTAACTTGGGTTGATGTTATTGGTCCTTGTTGCTTTCTAGAGAGATATATTGCCAAAAACCTCTTCTAGTATTTGTTTAATCCACTTTTGACTTCATAAATCATTTAGTAACACATGTTTTATCATGTAACATGTGTATCATAGGTCTTTGATCATCTTTGCTTTCATTTTGGGTGTGCACATAGGGTGTTTGTGATATTGCTTTATAAGGTAATGCTAAGCTTTGGCCTATGTTTCCTTTAATATGGTGTAGTAATCATTGTTTAGTAGCTTGAGATTGATATTGGTGAAATTTGATGCCATAAACTTGAAAAAACCACCCCAAAACCATCAAAACTGCAAAAAACTGCTGGCTGGAAATGCTTCAGCCTGAAAACAGACCAAAACACAATTCTGAGTGCACCAGGGCAGGCCTGGGCTGCACCCAGGCTGCTGCCTGGACACTGTAGGCTAGCCCAGTTGGGCTAGCCGGGTACCAGGCCAGCCCACACGGGCTGGCTATTTCCCCCAGCCTGCGCGGGCTGGGGGGGCCTGTTACTCCCCTAGACCGCGCGGGCTGGGAGGGTGGGCCGTTACTCCCCCAGCCCGCCCGGGCTGGGGGTTGGGCCGGTTACTCCCCCAGCCCGCGCAGGCTGGGGGGGTGGCCCTTTTACTCCCCCAGCCAGCGCGGGCTAGGGGGATGGGCCTTTACTCCCATAGCGCGCGCGGGCTTTGGGGGGGGCTGCCCTCCCCAGCCCAAACGGGCTAGGGGGTGGGCCTGTTACTTCCCCAGCCCAAGCGGGCTGGGGGGGCTGCCACTCCCCAGCCCAAGCGGGCTAGGGGCCCGAGAAAAAAAAATGGAAGCATTTTTTTTTCTGTTTTCAGTTTTGAGACTGAAACTTTGTGACATCGCCACGGTCACATCCGTGGTCGAAATCCAACGTTTTTGGACTCGTTGGAAAGCTGGAGTTCCGAACTTCATCTCTAGAAAGTTTGATTAGTATCCGAATTCATTTGACTCTTCGAAATTGCTGTCGAAGAGGGACCCGGATCTCAGCCTGAAACAGTGTATTCACTGTTTCCGGGTCCGACTTTGGAGAGTCGCTGCGACTTCGTTTCAAGTCGGAATCGAGTAATTCTTTTTGCGTTCTGAAGTAGGAATGTCGGACTACGTTCTTACCAATTTTCATGCCATTCAGATTTGGTTTGCTGGTCCGAATAATTTTTTGAATTTGGGTTCACGTCAGTTTTGGACTATTTTCCAACACTTGGAATATTTTCAGTGACGTTCTGGTTTTGTCGACTTCTTTGAGATTTGTCTTTGGATTTCGTACACGGGCCTTATAAAAAGGTTTTAAAAGGATTTTTCACTCCTAAATGGCCTTCAAAATTATTATATAATATTATTTTTAATTATTAAATTAATTACTCCATAATAGGAGAGTTTTCAAAAGCCGTTTTAAAGTGATTTCAAGATCAATTAAAAATCTGTTTCGCACCATTATTTTCTATAATAAAAATCTCACACCCACTTTTAGCACGTCGAGCGAAGTGGAAAGGTGCTTAAACGGTTAGGAAATCTCCGGCCTATGGAACCGTGTGTATTTTCTTTCCGGTTAATCCCCGACCTATTCGATTGATCGTTTTGACCTTTGGGTCTAGTTTACCGATGGTACGAGGTGGACTTTTTATTGTTTGGAGTGTGAGCATGCTATTGGTTAGTAAACCGTTTAGTGCGAACGTGGGGTATGGGACTCATTGTTAACACCTTACGGGTTCCTCTCCAAGAAGTTTGTGACACATTAGCCTCTGGGCGGCCAGTACTGGACCTCTGGGTCACCACGCCTCTGGGCAACCGTCTCTAGACACCTGCTCTATGGAGCAGTTTTTCGGCATGTGCCTCTGGGCCTTTATCCTTCTGGGAAGGATCCCGCCGTCTCGCGCGTTCCGCATCTGTACGAGTGATCGATCACAACTCAACAGTACTTGACAATAACGACTCTGGTCGGTGCACGTGCTATACTTGTATTATCTGATGATTTTTTTATATCCATTCGAGTACCGCCTTTCGGTGTTGGTTCTATGGAACCATACGATGTAACTGCGATTGCCTTGTGGATTCACAGTGTCTCTGGACACTGTTTTTCAGTATTTGATTTCATTGACTTTTCAGTATATCCCTATTGCTCTTTGGAGCATCGATCTTTGCTTGGGCATTGATTACAGACTCTGGTCACTCTTGGGATTATTGCCTATGGGCAACTTTATATAGCTTTGGCTACGCCGATGATATGAGGCGATTTTATTTACTCCACACTTTGGTGTTGATATTCTCTTTGGAGATTTTTACTGTTTATTGATGATTAGGGATCGTCATTATATTCATGTGGTCCATTAAATTCTTCTCTTTGGAGAAGTTATGTTTTGTTTATGTACCGCATTATTATATATCTCAGTTATTACTGATTATTTAGCTAGCCTGACCCGAGTGTTTTCGCTCGGGTCAGACCGAGTTGTTTCAGGTTAGGTCTCTGGACTTAGCTTTCTGTGCTTCCGCTTGGACATTATCTGCTATGCTGATAGACAGCTCTTTATATTTGTCCACTATTTTGATACTCTGATTATTCAGTCTCTTATGTACATATTTTTGACTCACATGTGTGAGCGGTGGCTTTGTACCCACCTTTTGATATTTGGATCTGTATTGACGATATATTGTACCTATGTTCTGTGACTGTTATGTGACTGTTCTGTGATGATGATGTTATCATTTAGTATTATGTTTGTTCTGAACCTATTTTCCTTAGCCATTGTAATTTCGTTATAAATATCTATTGGATATGTCGAACCACTTGAAAAAAGAAAACCACCTATTCGACGTATTCAGTAGTTAGTTATAGCTTGATTACACATGGTCGCTTCCATTGTACTCTATTCTCCGTTCTAGTAGACGGTATTACTCCGTAATACTCTTTACTAGAGTGGGTCTCGGAATGGGGCGTTACACTTTTTGAATGCAAATGTTTTATTTAATGAAATAATTACAATTATATAGTAATATTATGATACAACAACATTATTTTGACCATAAAACCATCATTTCTTGGGGGATGGAGTCTTCTTCTTTGGCGTTTTATATCTCTCATTCGCCATATAGTTCTTGTCCCATGAATTTGGGCTATATTGGAGTATATGTGGCGATACCCAAGGGTTTATCGGATTGATTGATGTACGATATGAAGAAGATGGATCAAACGAATGGTTGAGGTAAGGGCTCACTCACATCCTTTTTCTTCGAGCTGCAAAATTTTAAACCAATTTGCTCAAGAAAGCTTAAGCGTTTAGCCGTTACTTTCTGTTCAAAATACAATTCACGTTGAAGGTCTATTTGCTGCTGTTGATAATGATGAATTTCATCGATCTTTTTCTTCGTATCTGGAGAGATAAATAGCGAATGTTTGGCCTTCTTGGAAACCGATGTATACCCGGTTCGATAATTTTCCCATTTATAAGCGGGCTCGTGTTTTGGTGTCGGCGTAGGAAGATGAGGTGATTCGGCTAAGCTATCGGTTGAGAAAGTTATGATGATGGGTGAGTTTGATTTGTTGGAGGATATTTTTCTACAGAGTTTGAAAATAATTCGTTAGATTTTGTTTTAGTTTTTAACATGTATATATATAGGCTTAAAGTTATAAAGAAGGTGTGGTGTAGAATCAATAGGAGTTTAGAGCCAGGAATTGAATTACTGGTTAATAATTAATTTTTAAATGAATGGTCTTAAAAGGTTTTTTAGTTTATGTAATATTATGTAGCTAATTCAAGTGTATAGCTCAAATGATTAAGTTTTTAAACCCATAGTTAAGTGAACTAAACTCATGGTTGACTTTTGTTTAGATGAAGTATATTCTAGCTAATTAAAGTATGAGATATATTACTCATTTATTATATTCCTAACCATTATAGTTCTTGCTATTAAATATCTTTGAAAAATATTATTCCTAGTTCTCTTAGTATTTTATAAATGAGTTTTCTAGTAATGGTTTAGTAAATATATCGTCAATTTGATTTTCTTGTACGAGAGTGATTTACCGGATTTTTAGATAAATTTATTGTACTTGTATTATCACAATATATTACAGAATTTGTTAAATTAATATTAAAATCTTTAAGTGTTTGTTGCATATATATGACTTGAGTACTAGCTAAAGCGGCAGATATATATTCCGCTTCACATGTTGAAAGCGAAACACAATTTTGTTTCTTACTAAACCAAGATATAAGTGATTTTCCAATGAAATGGCACGTACCATTTGTACTTTTTCTATCTATTCGAGATCCACCAAAATCAGCATCACTAAATGAAACTAACTCAAATGGACAATCTTTTGGATAGAAAAGACCAAAGTCCTTAGTATTATTAAGATATCGCATAATTCGTTTTAGGCTCTTAAATGTGATTCTTTAGGATTAGCTTGAAAACGTGCACATAAACATACACTCATCATTATGTCTGGTCTACTAACGGTTAAGTAAAGTAAAGAGCCTATCATACTTCTAAACAACTTTTGGTCGACGCTCTTTCCATTTTCATCTCGATCGAGATGAGCTGTGGTACACATAGGAGTAGGTTTTCCAGAAGTGTTTTCCATTCCAAATCGTTTGATTAAATTATTACAATATTTTTTTGATTTATAAAAATACCATTGGATAATTGTTTAATTTGAAGTCCAAGAAAATATGATAGTTCACCCATATGTGACATTTCAAATTCTTTAGTCGTTGTATTTGAAAATTATACACATAAATTTTCATTAGTAGAACCAAATATAATGTCATCTACATATATTTGAATTATTAAAATGTCTTTAGTAGTGTTTTTAATAAATAGAGTTTGATCTACTTTTCCGATTTCAAATCCCGAATCTAGTATATAGCTCTTAAGTCTCTCATACCAAGCATGAGGTGCTTGTTTAAGACCATATAAGGCTTTCTTTAATTTATATACATGATCCGAATATTTTTCATCAATGAATAAAGGGGGTTGTTCTACATATACATTTTCTTTTATAAAACCATTTAAAAAGGCACTTTTAACATCCATTTGATAAAGTTTAAAATTGTGAAAACCAGCGTAAGCTAATAGAATACGTATTGCTTCTAGTCTTGCAACAGAAGAAAATGTTTCTTCGTAATCGATTCCTTCTTCTTGATTATAGCCTTGTGCTACTAGTCTTGCTTTATTTCAAGTAATATTTCCAAATTCGTCTGCTTTATTTTTGTAGACCCATTTAGTTCCAATAACTGGTTGGTCATCGGGATGAGGAACTAACTCCCAAACATTATTTCGTTCAAACTGATTTAACTCTTCTTGCATGGCAATAATCCAGTATTCATCTGTTGAAGCTTCTTTTGAATTTTTAGGCTCAATAGTTGAAAGAAAAGCAACATGACCCATTTGGTTTAGTTGACTTCTTGTTTGAACTTGCGAATCAATCTCTCCAATTATATTTTGTGGAGGATGATCTCGTAGGATTCTAGGAGGAGATCTAATTTGATTGCTATTGATTTGATTAATATTTTCATTATTTTCAAAACTTAAATTTTCTGTGTTGGATATAATTTCTTCATCATCTTTGATGATTGTATTTTTATTAAAGTTTTCATCAAAAGATACATGTAAAGTTTCTTCTATTACATTTGTTCGTTTATTGAAAACACAATATGCCTTACTTCGTTCTGAGTAACCTACAAAAATACCATGGTCAGCTTTTGGATCAAATTTTCCAAGTTGGTCTTTTGTGTTAAGAATAAAACATTTTAACCCAAATATTTTTAAGTACGAAATATTAGGTTTTCTTCCATTAAAAAGTTCATATGAAGTGTTTTTAGTTAAAGGTCGTATGGAAATATGATTTAATACATAGCAAGCAGTTGCTACAGCTTCTGCCCAAAAATGCTTTGGTATTGTACTTCCATTTAATAACGTTCTTGCGCATTCTTGAAGAGTTCTATTTTTCCTTTCTACAACTCCATTTTGTTGTGGAGTTCTAGGAAATGAAAATTATGATTTATTCCTTTCTTTTTACAAAATAATTCAAATGATTCATTTTCAAATTCGCCTCCATGATCACTCCTTATATTTTTGACTTTTAAATTCTTAATATTTTGAATTCTTTTAATAAAATTTTTGAAATAATCAAACGTATCACTTTTGTTTTTCTTAAATATCGTCCATGTATATCTTAAGAAATCATCAACTATTACAAAAACATATCGATTATGGTTAATAGATTGAACCTGTATTGGTCCGAATAAATCCATATGTAATAATCCTAATGGTTGTAAAGTTGAAATAACTTTCTTAGATTTAAAAGATGATTTAGTTAATTTTCCTAATTGACGATCATCGCAAATATTATTTATTTTAAAATTTATTTTTGGTAAGCCTTTGACTAATTCATTTTTTGAAAGTTTTTGACTAGATTTAAAATTAATATGACAGAATCTTTTGTGCCATAACCAAGGATCATTATCTTTGACCATTAAATACATATCATTATTGTTATTAATTTTCATGTTTAAAATATAAATATTTCTATCTCTCTTTCCTTCAAAAATAAGGTTTTGATTTTGATCAAAAATACAACATTTATTTTCAGAAAAAGTTATTTTAAAACCTTTGTCGCATAGTTGACTTATGCTTAATAAATTATGTTTTAAGTTTTTAACTAAAGAAACATTTGTAATAAGGGGTAAATTTGATATACCGTAGCTGCACACATCTCCTTTGCCAACGATGAAACCTTTTGAGTTATCTCCGAAGGTAACAGAGCCACCATCAAAGTATGAAATATTTGTAAGCATTTCTTTGTCTCCGGTCATGTGTTTTGAGCAACCACTATCCAAAATCCATTTTCTTTTCTTGAGTGGGACCTGCAAAAAATATTAATAAATATATTGGTACCCACCTTTTAATAGGGTCCTAAGAGTTAGATTTTAGGAAACCAAACTCAAGTGTGTTTAGTATCCCTTTTATAAAGATAATTACTATTTTTGTGAACTATTTCGAATTAAAATATTGTTTGTTTTCGGAACCCATATTTTAATTTCCTGTTTCTTTTTAGTGTGTCTTGGTATGTTATTTTTCAATACTATACTATGTTTTGAATTATCTTCCTTCTTAAAATTAGCATTTTTCTTTGGAAGAATCTTTGATTCCTTTTTAAAACCAAATCCGTTTTTATTTCAAGAGGATTGAGAATTTTCGAGAATTTTAGACAAATTTTCTCCTCCCTTATTAAAATTAAAAACATTTTTAGTAATGTTATCTAATTTAATTTTAAGACTAGTATTTTCTAATTCAACTTGTTTTAGTTTATTTTTTAAATTGTGATTTTCAAAAATAATCTCATCATTCTTTGTCTTTTGAGTTTCAATTTCTTGGATCAAAAGTAAAAGTTGACTATCTGAGTTTGAGAGAGATTCTTGAACTTTTTCAAGTTCTTCTTTCAATATTTTTTCTCGTCTTTTAACATATCTCTTTCAAATTCAGCTTTGTTCTGATTTTCACGTGTCTCTTTAAGTTTTTTTTGAGGATTTTTATAGTATTTAAAAATTCAGTGTTTACTTCTATTAAATCATCATAAGATAAATCACTTACCTCAGATTCTTGAGCCATGAAGCACACATTTGCTTGTTCATTGTTGCTATCACCATCACTATCTGATGAATCTAAATCTGAATCGTCCAATGTGACAGAAAAAGCCTTCTTTTTAAATTTGTCTTTCTTATTCTTGTTGATGAAGTTTTTATGATTCTCCTTCTTTAGCTCCGGACAGTCTTTTATCATATGACCTTTCTTGTGACAATTAAAACATTCCATATTTGAGGATGGAGGTTTGTTCAAGAAATTCTTTTTGAAACCGTTTTTATTTCCTTTTCTATATTTTAAGAATTTATTGAAATTCTTGGCAATAAATGCTAGATCCTCATCTTCAGATTCCGATTCTTCCTTTTCTTCGTGAAAACCGTATTTTTTCTTTCCTGTGCTTGATCTTTCTTAGCTTGCATGTTCACTTCATAAGACATAAGGTTTCCAATTAATTCTTCTGGTTTTATTGTAGATAGATCGTTTGCTTCCTCGATTGCTAAGACTTTTCTCTCCCATTCATCAGTGAGTGAATTTAGGACCTTAGATACAATATCAAAATCCGTATACTTTTCTCCTAATCCTATTAAGGCATGATGAATGTCTTGAAATCTCGAGTACATGTCATTAATGGATTCATTCTATCGCATTCGAAAGTTTTGGAACTGGTTCTTTAGCATGGAGATCTTTGTTAGCTTGACCTTGTTTGTTCCTTCATGTATGATTCTAAGTGTATCCCATATCTGATGTGTAGTAGTACAAATGCTAACACGATTGAACTCATTTCTATCCAAAGCGCAAAATAACATATTCATAGCTTTGGCATTTGCACTAGCTTCATTCTTCTGAGTTTGTGTCCATGTAGGGTAATCATTTATGGGTACAACGAACTCTACTTGAGTTGCATTACAGGCTTCAAAGCTTGTTGCTTGCATATAAATCTTCATCCTTGTAGCCCAATAATTATAGTTTAGTCCATTGAATAGAGGGGGTCGTTGGGTAGATTGTCCTTCTGCAAATGTAGAGCTATAGGCAGTTGTTGTGCTTGTGCTTGTGTTATTTTTCATATTATCAATATGTCAAATAACAGTGTTATAGTTATAGGATGGCCTGCTCTGATACCAATCGAAAGAAGCTATGCGGTAGGATCATATAATATAGAATAGTGGAATGGTCTAGGTAGATAGCAATAAGCAGTAAGTAAAGTAGACACCATGACTTTATACTGGTTTGGACCTCTTGTCCTACGTCCAGTCCCTAAGCTCCTCTTAGGAATTCAACCAACCAACAACCCTCACTTAACCCGGAGGAATAGGTTTACAACTTACCCGAACAACCGAACGGGATTTCTTGCCTCAACTACCGAAGAGGACTTCAACTAGTTACAAAGAGTATTTCTGACTTGTTGTGTTCTTGATAACACTAATGAGTCTAATTGAGTACAATTTTCCTATAATCTTATCCTCAAGAATATGAAATGTGTTTATGAAGATTTAGGAAATATAAATTGCTATGAATCAAAAGAGTATTTAAGATAAATCAGAGATTTAAGCAAATGAAGTGGTTTGTGATTGCTTTTTAAAACTTAAGAAATATGAAAATATGATCAAGATAATAGAGAGATTAATGCAATTAGAATTTTTAATTTGCAAATGATAGAATCATGTATTTATAGGTGTAGAAGAGGTGTATCTATTTGCAAAAGATCCAGGCAAGAGATGCATCCATTACCATTGGAGAATGGTTGCAACTCCTGGGAAGAAGAATGTGTCTTTTCATAAAAAATTTGCAGGTTTGAATTCAGTCGACTGAACAGGGAATTTTAGTCGACTGAAACTGTGCATGTTGTAATTCTGTAACAAGTTCAGTCGACTGAAATTTCCTGTTCAGTCGACTGAACTGGTAGTTTATGCACAGTGAACACTTAACTAAAATATTAAGTTTATGAAATGTGTTTGTGTGTTTGTGCAAGCTTCTTGAGGATAGATTTTAACAATAAAACTAAGACTAAGACCTATATATAATAGGTACTTATGATATCATTGGTCTTCATAGTCCTTCCTTTAGCTTTGCACATATCTCTTCCTTTTTGTTGAAGCACGTTGTCATTGATCAAAATATAGCGTATCAATATGGCTAACAACTGATGCACCATCCCTACATCTACTGGTGGATTTCCAACACCTATATTGGCTTCAGCATTTGAATTAGCATTAGCCTGTTGACCTTGATTCCTCCTAGTATTAGGTCGAGCATTTCTATTGGTTGTGATGTTTCCTCCACCAATGTAACCACCCAGAATTTTTATTAATTAAAATTTGAATATTTAATTAATTTTAAATACTAATAAGTGGAATTTATAAGTCGAATAAATTTTAATTCGAATAATTGGATTTAATTGGATAATTAAATCGATAATTTCAAAGTTGGAAAATATAGAAATAATTGAAAATAGGGTTAAATATGATTAAAAAAATGATTTGTAAAATTTTATTTTATCATATTGGAGTTAGAATGATGTTATAGAACTTTTAAAATCGAATTAAAAGTTTATTTGTGAAAATTGAATATTTTAATATTTAATCGACTAGTGAAAATAGCCAATTTTCGAACAATCCCAGAATTGGACGAAACTAGTTCCATTGGATCTGTAATAGTTTGTTATTATCGGATTTCAATTTTCGTAGCAATCGGAGTTATCGTTTGATCGTGGCAGCTCGAAATGCATCGAAATTGTTTTAATATTAATTTGGCGAGTTAAAATAGTCATTTTTCAAACAGTCTCGGATTTCGACGAAACCAGTTTCATCGGATCTGTAATGTGATATTATTGCATGGTTTCAAATTTCATGTCAATTGGATTTACCGTTTGTCTGGTGCAAGCTAAAATGCCTAGAAAATCGTTTAATCGGTTTAATTTTAAATTGAACGTTTATTGCCATAACTCGCACAGATGACCGAATTAGCTCCCGAAACACGTTCCATTGTATTCAGAACGTGGGGTAAACCTTAGGAACGCCAATTGGCATGCTTCGTTTGGAGTTCGGAAAATCCAGGACGAATAGTGTCGCGTGAATTTTCTATAAAAGGCCCTCACTTATTCACATTTGCATCCAAACCCTCTCCACTCAGAAACCCTAGCCGCCATTATCTGTTCAATGGCCAGAAAACTTCAACAAACATCCTCATTAATCTTCCAATCCGTAAACTTTTGCAAGAAACTCTCAACTACAATCTTGAAGAGCTCGACGAGATCTTTAATACCAACGGTCAAGATCGTAAAATTCGAAGGGAATCAATGGCAAATTGTTCATGAAGGCACTGCGTTTGGGTGCGGTTTTTGAGGGCATAGCTTAGCCGAGCTTCACCAAATTGGAGCCAAGGGTAGCTCTTGCGTAGAGCTTCGAAACCCATGTTGTTGATCGAGTCGAAACAGCTTGTAAGGGTCACGAAAATTAACCCTAATTTGAGCATATGGGTTCGGCCGTGCGTGTGTGTTTCTGGGGGATGAACGCAAACGTGAAGATGGAGGGAAGAAAGCAAGGACGGCTGTGATTTGGAGTTGCAGGGATCTGTGGCTAAGATTAGATGTAGGTTTAAAATTAAATATAAGTTGTATATTTATTAAGTTAAAAATTCGTGTAACTTTGAAAAATCATATCTTTTTCATACGAGGTCGAAAACGCGCGAAACCAGTTGCGTTGGAATCGTATCGACGAGCATAACGCTATGGAATTGGATTGGAGTCGTTTGGAGTTAGTGAGAATTTCGGGTAAAATTAAACGCACGTTTAATTTTATTCGAAATAAATCGCTAAAACGAAATTGAAATCAAGGTGAGAACTTCTCACTCAATCGAATCGGTTTCGATTTTAATTTTAAATAGTTAGATTTAAAATTCTTGAATGTGTGTTTGAATGATGATTGTATCTATTGATTGTTAAAATAGACATTATGCGCCGTTAGTAAGCAGATGTTATTTATTAAAAACATATACCGCGAATATTTCATAAACAGTGAAATTGGTATTATTTATGTACTTGGAATTGATTTCCCGCAGTATATAGCGGATGAGACCCTATTGCGCCGCCTATTAAGCAGATAATATTTTAAATCCCATATACCGCGATAATTTCGTACTGGAACGGAATTGGTATTGTGCTAACATCTTTGGATGCAGGAAAACAGGTTGGAGGGATCCAACTGGATTCCTCAACGGTATTTATTTAATTATGGATATTTTGATATTCGTTGATTATCATATACGATATATGATGTCGTTGTTGTCGTGATTGACTATTTGGTATGTAGCATCATTGGACCAAATTTTGGAATTTTAAAGTGATTTTTAAAGTGATTTTTGAAAGTATTCGTTTATAAAATATTTTTGGAATTGATTCATTTTAAATAAATAAACGTTATAAATTTTAATGTTATAAAATAATGATTTTTGAGAAATATAGTTAAAAACTGAATTTTGAAAAATATGGGGTTAATGATTTTATAAAATGGTTTAAATCGGGATTTTTGAATTTATTGTGAAAAGTTTAAAAATAGGATTTATAAAATTTAATTATTTTATAAATCAAAATGATGAAATTATAAAGGAGTTTAAAGACGTTTTAAAATGATAATATGAATTGATTTATATAAGGGATTTATAAATTGATATTTATAAATTAAAATATTTGAAGTATAAAACGAGTTTTTATAAGTGTTAGAATGAATTGTGAATGAAATTCATAAATGAATGAAATTTATAGAATTATAAACGGTGAAGTTATAAATGGAATTTTATAAGCAGTAGGTTTATAAAATTTGTAAAGTTATTAAAGGAATAGATTTGGGTAAATAAATGAATCTTATAAGTTATAAGATTTATAATTTGGGAAGTTAAAGGAACGATTTTGCAAACAAATAAATTATAAGCATTTAACTTATAATATGGACTTTCGGTATATAATTGAGTTATAAATTGAATAGGTTAATAAAGGGAATTTATAAAAGGAAGTTGTTATAAAATAAATAGAAATGGAATTTATAAACATTGTTTTATAAATTCGCAACGACTTATTTTGATAAGTAAATTGTTGTAACTTATTAATGGAGTTATATTCACGTTTTAGACAGTGAATAATCCTTTAAAGTAAAATGAATAGAAATGATCAAATTGGTTAACAAGTATATTCACATTTTTGGATAGTGAATATTATGTTAAAGAAAATGTTTTGGATTTGATGTTTTAAATAGAATTAAAACGATCTAACGATGTTTTTAAATGTGATAAGATTCGAAACCATAGATTTCAACATTTATTGTTGAAATAGACGTTTTCGAGAAATAGAAGGAAATGATGGACTATAACACTGTTGTTATAGTAAATGATTTCCGAAAGGAAATGTTTTGTATAGTATTGGGATTTATATATCTATTTTAGTTTCGAATCCCTATACTAGTGATTTTGGGTTGTCGTAACGATGTTTTACGCAACATTCGTTTTGGCCCAAATAAATATGTTTAAGAGAATGATTTCCTTAAAGAATGAAATATATACTTAATCTCGATTTAAGTATATTGAATATTTTCCAAGTGTTGAAAATAAATGGATTTGAGAATTACTTAATAAGTAAGTATGGAAATGCTTTCCAATATAAAGTGAATATTTTGAGAATTTATCTTTTTGAAGATAAAATGAAAATGAATAATTGAAACCTTGTATTCATAAATATTTTGGAATATAAATTCACTATGGAATTTATAAAAGAAAGGGGAATTTGTTTAAAAATAAATATTGATTTATTTTTGAAGTATTGAAAACATATATCTTGTAAAAATATTTTTGGGAAATAAATAATTTGGAAAATTATTTGGAATCTGGTGATGTTGTGCATATCCATTGATAGTTCAATAACCGACTATCAATATTTACCTTTGAAAGGTATTTGTTGTGATTTGTTTGAATTTGAATGCCACACTTATTTTTGAATAAGCGCTCACTATTTGGGTTATCCGGGAAAGGACCTTGGGGTCGTATAACCCATTCCGAGTATGTGATACGTCGTTATGGATTGCATTTGATGACCGGTGTTGAAGACCGGGCATTTGCGAGAGCGATAGGATGACCTGTCGATTGACTCTGCACCGAGTTGCTCCGGTATAGAGTTCTCCATATGTGATGGGGAATCCGATCAGGATTGTGGATATCCGGATTGCAAGGACTTCTTTGTAAGTGCCTTCGGTTCTGTTCGAGCCCGGAACAGACTTGTATGGATAGTATGTCTGACATTACAAATTGAGATATAAAGCTGATTTCTTTCAAATATATTTCTGTTGGTGGCGGAGAATTTATTCTCTTAGCTTAACACCCTTCTCTAAGACATACGAGCTCAAAGGTTATATAGTTGAAGGTTATTAGTGATATATTCCCAATTTGGTAATGTGATATGCTGAGTGTTGCTGTGAAATGATCATTGTTTGATCATTTGTGATATGATCATTTGTTTGATCACTTATCTTTGTGATCATTTCTATGATCATTTGTTGACCCAAAGCATAGCTTTTGTATAAAGCGTGGCTTTGTGGACGAGACTTCGTCGAGCCTCACACCCCGGAAATGGTCAAAACAGGAAAGATGCGGCAAGGTTATGAGGGGTAGCTCCCTTTAGGGTATGTGCATTTCCTTCTGGAAAAGGGTGGTATCATGGTATGGATCTCAGATACTTACTCATGTTGAAACACTTTGTTTATTATGGTGTGATGTTGATTACGAGCGCTCGGATAAAGGTCCCAAAGGACCGGGGATGGCATACTCGTGTCAGTAGTTACCCAGTTAGGGGTAACCCGGCCTTGTGTTGGCAGAGATCCGGTTAGGTTCTCGGGGACGTCCTTCCAGAGGCGTTCTCATGTGGTAATGGGAAGTTCCTTGGCCTGACCATTTGTTGGAAATCCAATTCCCAATATGAAACCCTGTACGGTTTTAGTTGTAGAACCTGCCATTTACTTATGGTGGTCACCACTGTTTAGATGGTAGCTATAGTAGGCATAGTTCGAAATGTCTATGCTGGCTAAGATTTATATCTTTATTTTCGAAATAAATTTTTCCTACACATGCACTAGTAATAATATTAAATGTCCTTTTAAATGCGTATCAAGCATCTTTGACTATCATAAGGAGAAATCTCCTCCGATTCTGCGTTTGCATTGTGTGTGTGTGCGGGAGGCCTTATGGTAGTCTCATTTTTAAAAGCATTGCGAATTGACTTTAAAAATATTCCTCGATTTTGTTTTTTTAAAGAAAAAAATAAACTGTTTTGAGTTCTCACACCAGTCACATGACTGACTCGGAGTTTATTGGTTTCCTTCCTAAACTCTGGGTGCCCACCAATTTCCACACGGGCAGTCAAGAGTTAAGGTTTATCAGGATATTCTGGAATTCAGGAGTTGCTGGAGGCAAGCTAGATGACATGGCGTATTGCTAGTATATAGTATTTCTTTTCCGCTGTTTGTTGTTGTTTATTGTTGTACACTCTGATGTAATGAAATGTAATGTAATAACTGATATAGTTCTTTGTTTAAAGATTATTCATTTATTATTATATGTTGTTCCGCTGCGATTGTGAGATTCTGATGTTGTTGTTCTGTTGTTTTCTTTCTGTTTCGTTCTATTTTCTTTTCTCTCTATTTTCTATCTTTTCCACTCTTCTTCTACTTTTTTTTCTTTTTCTTAAACAATGAGAATTCGTATTTCTGTTCATCTTGATTTTATCTATGGAGATTATTGCATATTCAAGGAGTACGGATTTGCAGGTCTTCACAGGTGGTATCAGAGCACATGGTTAAGCGACAACCATGGCTCGGTTGGGTATTACTCATTAGAGATAGAGTCAGTAGTACTCTAGAATGAGTTGAGTGTAATAATAGCTACGAGAGCGTATTTGTTAGTGAATATAAAATTGTTTTATATTGTGAGGATTGGTTTATTGAGTGGCATATGAACCTTCATCAGCACGGTATGCACAACTATGCCGAAGGGGTTTATAAACACTTGAACAGAACAATTCGACACAATATTGTTTTAAATTGGGTAAATGAAATAATTTTACCTTGATTTTATTTTATATATAAAGGAATAATTTTTCAGAATTATTAAAGTGTATATTAGTTGATTGTTTGGTTGTTGAATAAGTTGAATAAAAACATCTAGATAAAAGAAAAATTGTATAAGTAAAAAGAATTATAAGAATTGAAATTATAATTATAGTGATTTGCAATTGTGAAATAAACTTATCTATATAAGAAGTGAAACTATATGAATATATTTATGAATATGAGTTATAAATAAAAATATGAGTTTGAATAAGTAATGAAATTTGACTTTGGTAAAGGTTAAATAAAATTTTACTTAGAATTGGAATCTGAATTGATTTATAAGTGGGAATTTAAGTTATGTAAAACCAAGTGATATTTGTAAAATGAAATATAACTTAAGAGATGTTGAATGAAGTTGATTTTGGTATCAAAGTAAATTAATAAAGTTAAGTGATAGATATGAACTTGAGTTATGTAATGAAATTCAACTTTTGCAATTGAATTGAATTAATGGATTGAATGTTAATCAATTGAATGTAAATTAAGTTGATATTAAATAATGAATATAAGTGTTAACTCATTAAAATCTAATGTTATTGGAAGTTGAAAAATTGAATGAAAATCAATTTAATTTAAACCAATTGAAAGTGATGGTTTTAAACCAAATTGAATGAATATAAGCAAAGGAATTTGGTTGTAATTAATATACATTGGTTGTTATATGGTTGTTAGTTGATTGTATATAATTCATTAAGAGTTAATGAAATTGAAAGCCAAAGTAGTTGAAATCCAATTGGAAGTTAAGTGAATCTTAAATAGAAGTGAATTTGATTTGGAAGTGAACTAACTTGAATATGAATTAGTGAATATAAACTAATTGAAAATGAATGTTAGTGAAAACGTCCACTGTTAATGAATCAAATATGATTAAATTGAGAACCCATTTCATTGAACATTAATGAGAATATGAATGAATATTTATTGGTTATGAATGTTAGTTGGATGCTAGTTGGTTGATGGTTGAGTATATTGCTTTTACTGCATTTTCCATGTAGGCATATATAGTTATTATGTTGCTATATGTTGTATATCGATACTATTGTCTATATACATGTTTCTCATCTGTTTCTTGAGTGTTTAGTAGGTGCGGATCGCGTTTGCTTCGCATTTGGAGCTCGCTTTCGCGCTATATTAGCCGTATATGCTCGCTAATAAAATATAAGGTACATATCTCGGATTAAATATCGTACTTTTACACTTTTTTCCCTGCGGGATGCCTCATCACTTGATGAGATGTATATTTGTGATATATATGCTGTCATTTTTTTCGGATCGAGCCGCGCAAAGGAGACTATGGCGAATTTTTTCGAAAATTTAAGGCGTTAGAAAATTTTGGGAAAAAAATTGGAAAAATTTGTGAAAACTATAGCTTTGATTTAGAAGTTGAAAGTTAAACAATAGTAGTTGTTTTTGAAAAGATAACTAAGTATGATTTGAAAACTTAGTAAAGTATTGTAAGAAGTTTAACTATGGATTTTTGGAAAGTTAATAGATTCTGTAACTTTTCTTACTGCTAATTTCGAGGACGAAATTCTTTTAAGGGAGGAAGTATGTAACGACCCAGAATTTTTATTAATTAAAATTTGAATATTTAATTAATTTTAAATATTAATAAGTGTAATTTATAAGTCGAATAAATTTTAATTCGAATAATTGGATTTAATTGGATAATTAAATCGATAATTTCAAAGTTGGAAAATACAGAAATAATTGAAAATAGGGTTAAATATGATTAAAAATGATTTGTAAAATTTTATTTTATCATATTGGAGTTAGAATGATGTTATAGAATTTTTAAAATCGAATTAAAAGTTTATTTGTGAAAATTGAATATTTTAATATTTAATCGACTAGTGAAAATAGCCAATTTTCGAACAGTCTCAAAATTGGACGAAACTAGTTCCATTGGATCCGTAATAGTTTGTTATTATTGGATTTCAATTTTCGTAGCAATCGGAGTTATCGTTTGATCGTGGCAGCTCGAAACGCATCGAAATTGTTTTAATATTAATTTAGCGAGTTAAAATAGTCATTTTTAAAACAGTCTCGGATTTCGACGAAACCAGTTTCATCGGATCCGTAATGTGATATTATTGTATGGTTTCAAATTTCATGTCAATTGGATTTACCGTTTGTCCGGTGCAAGCTAAAACGCTTAGAGAATCGTTTAATCGGTTTAATTTTAAATTGAACGTTTATTGCCATAACTCGCACAGATGACCGAATTAGCTCCCGAAACATGTTCCATTGTGTTCGGAACGCGGGGTAAACCTTAAGAACGCCAACCGGCACGCTTTGTTTGGAGTTCGGAAAATCCGGGATGAATAGTGTCGCGTGAATTTTCTATAAAACGCCCTCACTTATTCACATTTGCATCCAAACCCTCTCCACTCAGAAACCCTAGCCGCCATTATCTGTTCAATGGCCAGAAAACGTCCATAAACATCCTCATTTATCTTCCAATCCGTAAACTTTTGCAAGAAACTCTCAACTACAATCTTGAAGAGCTCGACGAGATCTTTAATACCAACGGTCAAGATCGTAAAATTCGAAGGGAATCAACGGCAAATTTTTCATGAAGGCGCTGCGTTTGGGTGCGTTTTTCGAGGGCATAGCTTAGCCGAGCTTCACCAAATTGGAGCCGAGGTTAGCTCTTGCGTAGAGCTTCGAAACCCATGTTGTTGATCGAGTCGAAACAGCTTGTAGGGGTCGCGAAAATTAACCCTAATTTGAGCATATGGGTTCGGCCGTGCGTGTGTGTTTCTGGGGGATGAACGCAAACATGAAGATGGAGGGAAGAAAGCAAGGACGGCTGTGATTTGGAGTTGCAGGGATCTGTGGCTGAGATTAGATGTAGGTTTAAAATTAAATATAAGTTGTATATTTATTAAGTTAAAAATTCGTGTAACTTTGAAAAATCATATCGTTTTCATACGAGGTCGAAAACGCACGAAACCAGTTGCGTTGGAATCGTATCGACGAGCACTACGCTATGGAATTGGATTGGAGTCGTTTGGAGTTAGTGAGAATTTCGGGTAAAATTAAACGCACGTTTAATTTTGTTCAAAATAAATCGCTAAAACGAAATTGAAATCAAGGTGAGAACTTCTCACTCAATTGAATCGGCTTCGATTTTAATTTTAAATAGTTAGATTTAAAATTCTTGAATGTATGTTCGAATGATGATTGTATCTATTGATTGTTAAAATAGACATTATGCGCCGTTAGTAAGCGGATGTTATTTATTAAAAACATATACCGCGAATATTTCATAAACAGTGAAATTGGTATTATTTATGTACTTGGAATTGATTTCCCGCAGTATATAGAGGATGAGAACCTATTGCGCCGCCTATTAAGCGGATAATATTTTAAATCCCATATACCGCGATAATTTCGTACTGGAACGGAATTGGTATTGTGCTAACATCTTTGGATGCAGGAAAACAGGTTGGAGGGATCCAACTGGATTCCTCAACAGTATTTATTTGATTATGGATATTTTGATATTCGTTGATTATCATATACGATATATGATGTCGTTGTTGTGGTGATTGACTATTTGGTATGTAGCATCATTGGACCAAATTTTGGAATTTTAAAGTGACTTTTGAAAGTATTCGTTTATAAAATATTTTTGGAATTGATTCATTTTAAATAAATAAACATTATAAATTTTAATGTTATAAAATTATGATTTTTGAGAAATATAGTTAAAAACTGATTTTTGAAAAATATGGGGTTAATGATTCTATAAAATGGTTTAAATCGGGATTTTTGAATTTATTGTGAAAAGTTTAAAAATAGGATTTATAAAATTTAATTATTTTATAAATCAAAATGATGAAATCATAAAGGAGTTTAAAGACGTTTTAAAATGATAATATGAATTGATTTACATAAGGGATTTATAAATTGATATTTATAAATTAAAATATTTGAAGTATAAAACGAGTTTTTATAAGTGTTAGAATGAATTGTGAATGAAATTCATAAATGAATGAAATTTATAGAATTATAAACGGTGATGTTATAAATGGAATTTTATAAGTAGTAGGTTTATAAAATTTGTAAATTTATTAAAGGAATAGATTTGGGTAAATAAATGAATCTTATAAGTTATAAGATTTATAATTTGGGAAGTTAAAGGAACGATTTTGCAAACAAATAAATTATAAGCATTTAACTTATAATATGGACTTTCGGTATATAATTGAGTTATAAATTGAATAGGTTAATAAAGGGAATTTATAAAAGGAAGTTTTTATAAAATAAATAGAAATGGAAATTATAAACATTGTTTTATAAATTCGTAACGACTTATTTTGATAAGTAAATTGTTGTAACTTATTAATGGAGTTATATTCACGTTTTAGACAGTGAATAATCCTTTAAAGTAAATGAATAGAAATGATGAAATTGGTTAACAAGTATATTCACGTTTTGGGATAGTGAATATTATGTTAAAGAAAATGTTTTGGATTTGATGTTTAAATAGAATTAAAACGATCTAACGATGTTTTTAAATGTGTTAAGATTCGAAACCATAGATTTCAACATTTATTGTTGAAATAGACGTTTTCGAGAAATAGAAGGAAATGATGGACTATAACACTGTTGTTATAGTAAATGATTTCCGAAAGGAAATGTTTTGTATAGTATTGGGATTTATATATCTATTTTAGCTTCGAATCCCTATACTAGTGATTTTGGGTTGTCGTAACGATGTTTTACGCAACATTCGTTTTGGCCCAAATAAATATGTTTAAGAGAATGATTTCCTTAAAGAATGAAATATATACTTAATCTCGATTTAAGTATATTGAATATTTTCCAAGTGTTGAAAATAAATGGATTTGAGAATTACTTAATAAGTAAGTATGGAAATGTTTTCCAATATAAAGTGAATATTTTGAGAATTTATCTTTTTGAAGATAAAATGAAAATGAATAATTGAAACCTTGTATTCATAAATATTTTGGAATATAAATTCACTATGGAATTTATAAAAGAAAGGGGAATTTGTTTAAAAATAAATATTGATTTATTTTTGAAGTATTGAAAACATATATCTTGTAAAGATATTTTTGGGAAATAAATAATTTGGAAAATTATTTGGAATCTGGTGATGTTGTGCATATCCATTGATAGTTCAATAACCGACTATCAATATTTACCTTTGAAAGGTATTTGTTGTGATTTGTTTGAATTTGAATGCCACACTTGTTTTTGAATAAGCTCTCACTATTTGGGTTATCCGGGAAAGGACCTTGGGGTCGTATAACCCATTCCGAGTATGTGATACGTCGTTATGGATTGCATTTGATGACCGGTGTTGAAGACCGGGTATTTGCGAGAGCGATAGGATGACCTGTCGATTGACTCTGCACTGAGTTGCTCCGGTATAGAGTTCTCCATATGTGATGGGGAATCTGATCAGGATTATGGATATCCGGATTGCAAGGACTTCTTTGTAAGTGCCTTCGATTCTGTTCGAGTCCGGAACAGACTTGTATGGATAGTATGTCTGACATTACAAATTGAGATATAAAGCTGATTTCTTTCAAATATATTTCTGTTGGTGGCGGAGAATTTATTCTCTTAGCTTAACACCCTTCTCTGAGACATACGAGCTCAGAGGTTATATAGTTGAAGGTTATTAGTGATATATTCCCAATTTGGTAATGTGACATGCTGAGTGTTGCTGTGAAATGATCATTGTTTGATCATTTGTGATATGATCATTTGTTTGATCACTTATCTTTGTGATCATTTCTATGATCATTTGTTGACCCAAAGCATAGCTTTTGTATAAAGCGTGGCTTTGTGGACGAGACTTCGTCGAGCCTCACACCCCGGAAATGGTCAAAACAGGAAAGATGCGGCAAGGATATGAGGGGTAGCTCCCTTTAGGGTATGTGCATTTCCTTCTGGAAAAGGGTGGTATCATGGTATGGAGCCCAGATACTTACTCATGTTGAAACACTTTATTTATTATGGTGTGATGTTGATTACGAGCGCTCGGATAAAGGTCCCAAAGGACCGGGGGATGGCATACTCGTGTCAGTAGTTACCCAGTTAGGGGTAACCCGGCCTTGTGTTGGCAGAGATCCGGTTAGGTTCTCGGGGATGTCCTTCCAGAGGCGTTCTCATGTGGCAATGGGAAGTTCCTTGGTATGACCGTTTGTTGGAAATCCAATTCCCAATACGAAACCCTGTACGGTTTTAGTTGTAGAACCTGCCATTTACTTATGGTGGTCACCACTGTTTAGATGGTAGCTATAGTAGGCATAGTTCGAAATGTCTATGCTGGCTAAGATTTATATCTTTATTTTCGAAATAAATTTTTCCTACACTATGCACTAGTAATAATATCAAATGTTCTTTTAAATGCGTATCAAGAATCTTTGACTATCTTAAGGAGAAATCTCCTCCGATTCTGCGTTTGCATTGTGTGTGTGTGCGGGAGGCCTTATGGTAGTCTCATTTTTAAAAGCATTGCGAATTGACTTTAAAAATATTCCTCGATTTTGTTTTTTTAAAGAAAAAATAAACTGTTTTGAGTTCTCACACCAGTCACTTGACTGACTTGGAGTTTATTGGTTTCCTTCCTAAACTCTGGGTGCCCACCAATTTCCACACGGGCAGTCAAGAGTTAAGGTTTATCAGGATATTCTGGAATTCAGGAGTTGCTGGAGACAAGCTAGATGGCATGGCGTATTACTAGTATATAGTATTTCTTTTCCGCTGTTTGTTGTTGTTTGTTGTTGTACACTCTGATGTAATGAAATGTAATGTAATAACTGATATAGTTCTTTGTTTAAAGATTATTCATTTATTATTATATGTTGTTCCGCTGCGATTGTGAGATTCTGATGTTGTTGTTCTGTTGTTTTCTTTCTGTTTCGTTCTATTTTCTTTTCTCTCTATTTCTATCTTTTCCTCTCTTCTTCTACTTTTTTTTCTTTTTCTTAAATAATGAGAATTCGTATTTCTGTTCTTCTTGAGTTAATCTATGGAGATTAGTGTATATTCAAGGAGTACGGATTTGCGGGTCTTCACTACCAAGATTTCCTCATTCGTTTCCTACTTCCATATCTTATTTCAAGTAAATTTGCATACGAACCTTAGTAAGATACAGAGGATCGGTCTAAGAGAGAGGGAAACACGTACTTATATATATATATATATATATATATATATATATATATCAAATACAAGTACGCTATTATAGCGTTAACCTAAACCCCGATTATGTTTGAAAATCTTTTAGGTTTAACTTTCTTTTAAAGTTTCATAAACCCATGCTCTGATACCAACTTGTAGCATCCCCCTACCTAGAAGCCTAAAACTAACGCTAAGGAGGATGTTGTAGTCATCCATAGTTATTAATCCTTAACGATCAAATAAGGTGAAGTTAGATTCATTGATACACAGAAACACATGAATAGGTAAAAAATTTAAATTCAAACAAAATCACGTTCCATATCAAAATGTTTTCAATTCATTACATAATCCCATATTCACAAATCATGTTCAGAGAAAATATATATATTTAACATATGCCAAGATCGACATATGAAGATGCTCCTTGGGTGAACAGAATATATATAGGCAATATAACAACTTTTCCATTAGAAACAACACAGCGGCATCAAAAGAAAAGAGAATGCTAAATAGCTATCATGTCTCCTGCACGTCTCCGGAAGCTTATTCGTCTTAAAAGGTACCTGAAAATCTCAACTTCTCAGAAAAATCAAAATCAATTGAGCTCCCGAGAGTTTAAGGGGAAAACATAAACTTCGAGTCAGAGATGAAGCCTGGTATGAATAATAATCTACCATCTCAAATCATTTAGATATCCAGTGAGACCACGCCGCTTAGCAGAATGGGTTTCCCCTCACTAATATTTCAAAAACCTTTATAAAACCATATACTGTTCTCCTACATCTACAATTGCTAAAACAATTCAAAATAGTATAATATGATGATGTGCAGAACAAAAGAATCAATTCTGAATTACCCATCCCTATTCGTTTTAGACTATCTATCTCAATTATAGTTTCTAAGATTACTATTAACCTAATAGTTTTCATAGGATGACTAATGACCGGTTAAATATTAAAGGATTCCCTATCCAATTACATAGTTTTCATGGGATCACTAAGAACCTATTAGTAACTCCAATATCTTACTTTTATCCTAGTTTTCATGGGTTGACTAGGAACCTGTTAGTGACCCTAATATCCTATCATCTTATCTTAGTTTTCATGGGTTGACTAGGAAACTATTGACATTTGTCAATATTTCATTTGGATATTGTTTCTATGGGCTAACTACAAACTTACTAGCCCCTGCCAGTATCCAATTATAGTTTTCATAGGCTTACTATGAACCTACCTTTTTGACATCTTCCTTTACACATAGTTTTCCTAGCATAACTATAAACCTATTGGCCCGTTCCGATATCTTTTCATATACACAGTTTTCATGGGCTTACCGAGAACCTATTGGCCCTGCCAATATAATTTTTTATATTTTAGCATCCAAAATTTTGGTCTTCCTGACCTCATGGATGCAATTTTACATTCGGGTGTTTAATCAATTTATATTCACTACTGGGTTAACCTATCTAGTTCTTCTACTCTTTATCCTCAAAATGTAGTTGTGGGTCCATTGTAAGTGAAAATATTCATATTTGAAGAAGCAACATAACAATATAGCAATACCACTCCTGTGGGTTTAATATAAAACATGGTTAATCCCTTTAACCTATTATTTTATCAAAGATAGCTTCTTTATAAAACCACTACAAAAAATCCTTTAATTTTAGCCATGGGTTTTTCCTTTAAAAATAGAGTTTGGGTTATAAAAACTTTCGATACCTTTGAAACCTAGCTTTCGACTTCATAGGATAACCTCATTTAAAAGCCTTCAAAACTCTATCTTCAAAGCATTAGGCTCCTTCCTTCTAATATAAAACCTCCCTTTCGAAACCTTTCGATTGTAGTAAAGTATTAATACTTAACCTTAAGAAACTTAGATTCGAAACAAGTTGAAAGTACCCCTTTTGACACCATTGGAAGTAACCCTGCCAAAATCATTGTAAGTGCCCCTTTTGAAAGCATTGGGTTTATACTAAAAACCTTATTTGGGTCAAAGTGAATATAGGAAAAAGAAACTCTTTCGAAACCATCCTGTTTCATATAAAAATATTGGGGAGATGGCGTCGGCACTACCTCTTTCGAAAGCATAAAACATCTGGGGAAAACATTGGAAGATTGGCATCGAAACCCCTTTTAAAACTATCACCTTCGAAACCCCTAACCCCTTTAGAAAGCTACAAGAAGTAGCTTAAACTTTATAAAATAAAGTATCCTTTCGATGGCATTGATATCTTCAACACCATCGAAAGGTTAAAGAACGGCAGCAAGGTTTCGACTAGGCTGGAAACCCTTCTTTCAAAACATTCTTTCATAAGTAAGGAACCTAGTCGAAAGAAATCTTAAGTTAATGGAAAACCCTTTGAAACCTTTTGAAATTCTCTTTCAAAACAAGACGCTTTGACTCCGTCGAAGGCTAAATCAAACAAAGGCAGACGCTTTTCTTTAAAAAAACAGACCAAGGTTTTGACTCCTTCGGAAGTTATGCTTTCGACACATAACCTTTCGTCTATTTCCAATCCATTATGTACCATCATGGTGATACCTTGTGTATTGGTTTCAACATAGTTGGTTTTGAAAAGGATGAAGGCGGAAGGATCTGTGGCGAATGGTGCTTTCCTAAGTAGGCAAAACTAAATTTCTGAGTAAACCAGGTTTTATATTACTTTAAGCAAACTTTTCTATAACTGACATGCCACATGTCAACTCCAGATTAGATGCCTAAACTTTTCAAATATTTTTTCAAAAATAACTGCTGCTAATACTAGATCTAAACCATGGTGAAGTTAATCAAATAAGCTCTTCCAATTTTACAAAGAAGCCCTCTTATAAAATAATTTATTTTGCATAGCAAATCACTTCAAAAAAATCACAAAAATTCTAGAAATTCACTTTAATCATGTTATCTAACATATCAAAATTTGAGACCCAAATTGTCAATATGTTTTCCAAAATAAATTTATAAACCCAAGTAACAATATTTTCCTTTGAAAATTTATAATAATCTTTCCATAGCTTGGAAAATTATAAAATTGAAACCCGACTCCAAAATCATGTTTCTCATAACATAAAATTTTCTCATGGCATTCAAACATCATTAAATCTCGGTTTTACCTTAAAACCATGCAAAAAATCTTTTAAACAATCTTGTTTAAACCAAATAAATCATGAATCTAACATATCATGATCTAATATATCATATAAAAGAATTTTCCCTTAAATCCGAAAATATATGATTCAAACAAAATAGAGATGGGATTATTATTCACCTTGATCTGGAAAATGAGATTGGATTGAGATTGATCACCCCTAAGCTTGGTTCTCTAGCTTTTAATTTGAATTTCTTCTTCCACTTAATGGCCGGCCATTCCTTTCTCTTTTGATTTTCATTTTCAAATGACGTGAATAAGGGGAGAATTGGTAGGAACGAAATATATATATATAAGGGTAAGGGTCTTTAGGCGACAAATTACTAATATACCCTTATGTAATTTGACTACCCCAAAACCATTCGTAAGCCCATTAGTTAGTTTATTAGGCATGGCCTTAATTAATTAATTCAAGTCTCAATCCCCTTATCACTTAAAATTTAAATTATTCTATTTAATTTATCTAATTAAATCTTATGAATAATGTTATCAAAAATTAGGGGTGTTATAGTTTCAAACTATTAATTAAAATGGGTTATCGAACCTTTAAAGTCCTTTATGTTATGGAAAATTTCAGTAGCACGTTATTTACGAGGCTAGATCCGAAAAACCTACAACTGGCTCAAAACAACCAAAAGAAAACAAAAGCCAAGTGGTCTAGGACAAGAAATCATCAATCAAAATACCAATATCTAAATCTACTATGGACCTCTTTTGCATTTGATTTTTATTTTGCAAGCAACTTACTACCATGATGCGAATGCAAGTGTGCAAGAAATTAAGTAGCAATCTCTTCTACTCCTATACCTATGTTGTACTTACATAATTCAAAAGAGAAGTATGCTAACAAAAAGGAACACACAAACTATTTATATCATAATCAATAGCAACATAAACAGCATAACAACCATATGTAACAAAAATTACAGAGAGCACACTATAATAAACTACCAAGCATCTAATTATTTTTCAAAGGATAAATTTAGAACTAAAGGCCCAGATTTTTATATTCAAAATATATTTTCAAATTCCTCCAAATCAAAACCAAAGTCAATTATGACAAAGAGGGGCCTTCTCCGATCAAATCACGGTATAACTCTAGAATCAAAACAATATGGAGCATCTGGTGGTATTCTGGTTCCTCCGAAATCAACAATTAGAGTAAATAAATACACCTGGCGAGTCTTTTAAATCAGAAACCCCAAATTGCTCAAATTTAGTCATAACAAAAAATATTTGAAAATCTATTTCACAAAATCCTTTTCAAGTATCTTAAAATAATAATACTTCATCACTATTTCAAAATAATAATATTATTATTTCTTTCATAAATTCTTTCGAAGTCACCTTTTTTCCAAAGCATCGAGACTTAAGTCCTAATAAACAATAATCTTATAAATCATAGTCTATAAAATCACACTATTAATCAAATCAAATCTCATAAAAGAATAAACCGACACTTAACATTATTTAAAATGTTAAATCACTAACAAACGGTATTTGGAATTTTTCTTAGGTTCACAATTTTATTAAGTCGCACAACAAATCATACAAATGTTCTTAAGCCCATATGATATACATAAATCATCCGTACGTAATGTCTAATCTGACCACTTATTCAAATACATAACTTTACTTTCGAACTAGTATTTTTCACTTTACCTCCCTGGTGTGAACTTCAATTAGGTTCCTTGATTAGAAATCTTTGTTCTCCTTACATAGCCTTATGCTATGATAGAAAACCTTAGTATCATATTAAGAATCCGAATCAAGTGTTTGCTGACAAGAATCTAGTGAGAAATCTTTTTTTGGACTAGTGTTAATCACCTGAAGTTATGTATTCGAATCCTAAATTAAGAACCATACGACGTACTTAATCTGATTGGTTTCATCACCAATCCCTTTTCTAAATCACTTTATTTTTTATTTAGTATTTCATTCAATTTTAAAATTATTTATGAAGCATTTCATAAATTTTCACTTAAGCTTATGAACATTTTATAAAGTCTCGTCTTGATAAAACATTAAATTAAAAACTTACTCCACTTCTATTTATTTGTATAATACTAAACCGCATTCTACGAGTGTATACAAAATGTCAAATTTATATTTTATTTTATTTATCCTTTTTTTTAAAATTCAAATAGGGGCTTACACAAAATAGGGGTTTTAAAAATTAGTCAACCCTTCAACCCCTTTATCTTAGAGTGTCCTAAGAAAAGATGTTTATAGGTTGGTCCAATATTAACAAATAGTTTACACAATTTAGATGTTGAAAAAACTATGATTTTAATAAAACAATGCTTATTTAAACGTTTCTGTCTAATTTAATCCAATTAAAACTTGAGTGAAATGATCTCTTTTTTATCTATGGGTTTAAAATTTTCACATACCAAATACCTTCTAATTTAAATCAATTCCCTTTTAAGAAACTTAAGAACTAGATACTCGGTTTTTATTTCAAAATCCTTTTTGAAATCATACTACACATATTTTTATATATAAAAACTTTTAACAATGTATGTACTAACACTTTCTTTGGGTTCATTTGGATTTAAACCCATTTCGATCGCATAATGATAAAGAGAATAATTTAGTAAGTGCACTACAATGTTCGCCTAAGCAAACATTCAATATCACCTAGAAGATTATTCAGACTACCACAAAATAAATCGAGATGTTTTCCCCCAAACTATTCAAAGAAAATGCATCACATTTAAAATTTCTCTTTTGAAATATTTATACTTATAAATATTTTTAAGTAATACTACTATTACTTTTCTCCCAAATCCTTTTGAAATTATTTCCAAACAACTTTGGGATTTGAATATTAAAATCCTTTTAAAACACAACTTATAACAAAAATTTATATAAAATTTCCTTTACAAAATCATCTCATCTTATAATAATTATCCTTTACTAAAATAATTTTTTCTGAAATATTTATCCGTTAAATGTCATATCTTTCCATTTAGATTGTATTAACCAACTTTTATTAAAACATATACTTTTAATCTGACATTACTAAAAGATGACTTTTTAACTTAACATTTTTCTAAATACCTTATAGTCAAATTGTGAACCTAATTCATAAGGAGTTTGTTATAATATACTCTTGTTTATCAAAACAATAAATGCCCACAAACTGGTTGAGCATAGATTAACAACCAATAAACAAAAGTCAATGCTACTAAATTACCTAAGCATGAAAAATCAAACGATAATGATAATAAATAAATATTATCATTTTCAAATAAACAAACACAACATAAAAAACTATGTCAACTCGATAATTGTTCCTTTATATATAAAATATATAATCTTAGGTAAAATATTTCATTTACCAATTTTCAAAAACAATCAATATCGTGTACGTTCGCCTTGTTTAAGTGTTTAGAAATCTAAGTCGATACCGTGGCATCTCACATCTTGACCAGAATACATAAACAACTCAGTAGACTTATAACGCAATACGTTTATATAACAATAAAAAATACGCTCTAGTACATATAATACTCTCAAACTCATTCTAGGGTGTCACTTACCATATCCCTGATACATCGTACCCTACCAAAGCCAAGGTTCTCGCTTAATCTTTAGCTCTTATACCAGGTGTAATGACCCACCTTTTTGACCATCGAAAGTCGGCACTCAATACATCAACAGTATTCAAATGTGAACATCCAATCGTCGAAAATGCAAATTGTTAGGGTAAATGGAAAAGGAAAAGGAAATGGAAAAGGAATGAGAGAAAGAGAATCTCATAGTGGAATGATCACATATAATACAACAAAGATAGTAAAGTTGTCGCTCTAAAATACATAGTATATCAGAGTAAAAAAAATTAAACCTTATCGGCTAGGACATCTATAACTTCCTAACTTTACAATTGATGATGGTATATATTAATAATATAGTGTAAATAAAATACTATGGTAGGTGAACATCATGCTCTATTCCATGAGCTCCATGTCCTAATAAAGAAAACTGAGAAAAATACCTACTATCTCCTGAGCATTATAATAAAATAACACCTGGATCAGTTTGAAAATACCACCGTGAGAATACTCAGGTGATAAGATGAACACATAATAATTCTGTAAGACCATGCATGTTGACGCAAAATTGGGCATCAACACCCAATAGAATCTCATAGAGATTAAGAAATGAATGAAATTAAAAACATAGTAGAAAAAGTAAATGAACACACAGATTTTATAGTGGTTCGACAATCTTTGCCTACGTCCACTTCATGTTTTTATTGATCTTGCACTAGATTATGATTACACGAATGTTTGGATCAGCTGGGATCCACTAATACAAGAGTGAAGAATAAAAATGGCAGAGCCTCTGCAGCCGAAAGAAGGATCATCTTTATGAAGAATGGCCGCTATATTTATAGGAGAAGATATGCATGGACTGGGCTGAAATTTTGCACGAGGATTCTCTAGATCCGGAAGGGCCCACCATGACTATCGGTGGCCCTAACTCGACATTTTGGAAAGATTGGCCAAAGTTTAGCTGATCGTTATTTTGGCCTTTGATTGATGTGTGATCAATAGTGTAGGCTTTTATGATATAAGATACCTATTCTCCAAATTTCGTGCAATTTCGGTGCACCGACTGTGAGATATTAAATTTTTCGTGAAACTATGGATTGTTCACTGAAATATGCCGATCATTTTTATTGCTTGGCAAAAAACGATCGGCTAATAACAATGGACCAAACACTAATTTCAACTTTATGACCGGGGATCATTTTTCATAAGCTTCAATCTTCTTTTGTAGATGCCTGGAAGTTTCAAATGAACTGGTCTTATGGATCTTAAGATATTGATCATTCTCCGATGATTTGAACTGTTTTATGGATCGTCTTAGATCGATCCATATAAATTATTCATTGTTCATAACTTGAGTATACGAACTTAGATTATCTTAAATTTGAAATATAGCCTCACGGGGATTTGCTTATTACTTCATACTGATTACATCTTGATCTAGACTCAGTTTGAATTTGCTCTACCTCATCCATAGTCTTGTATATCATTGATTCTCAAGGCTGGTAACCACCTGTTTTTTCCAAATCTATGATATGATGGCATTGCCAAAAGGTGGGATAACATTTTGCCCCCCAAAGTATATCTTGTTCGAACATGACATGCTTTGAATTACCACAAGCTTCAATCATCGAAAAGGATTCCATTCAGTTTATTGAATGATCGCTATTCTTCCGTTGAGTCACCTTTACTAGTAGTTGCATTTCTTTCTATTAGTCATGGCTATCGATCGATTTCCAACAGCATAAATTTAGGATTGTATTCTATCAGCTACTATCTATTTTTGGTCCTACAAGGCTAGTAAGCTTCGGCTCTCTGATCCAGTCTTTTCTCTAATAACTCTAGGTGAAAATTCAATTTCTATCGGTTTCAAGAAATCAAAACTTTCAGAATATACACGTGCACGCTCAAGCACACGTTCTTATCATTGGCTCCCGGATGCGTTTATATGCTCATGAGTCATCAGCGATTCCTTATAGTTTAATTGCAATTGGATTGCAATTCCTCTTTTATATTTTTTATAATAAAATAAGGATTGTGATAAGGCATTCGATCGGAAGGGACTTCAAGTTCTATAGGGATTGACGGCCTTAGAGCCATAAGCAAGGGAGAATGAAATATGGCCAGTCCCGGACTTGTGGGTGGTTTTGTAAGCCCATAATGTTGTTGAGAGTTCATCTACCCACTTGCCTCAAGCCATTTTTAAACTTTTCTTGCGGATGGAATTTATGATTTTGTTCATAACCTAAACTTGTCTGTTTTCTTAAAAGTGGGCAATTGCCGCAAATCTATTTACAATATGATGCCAATTGCAGAAGTTTTTGATTTGGCGTTGTCGAATTGGGTTCCCTTATCAGTTACAGTGGTTTGTGGAAGGCCAAAAAGATAGATGATGCTTCGGACAGTGAAGTCGATTACTTTATCCGTCGTGATCGTGGCTAAAGGTTCAGCTTTGGCCCGTTTGGTGAAGTAATCCATTGCTACAATGGCATACTTTGCTCAATCTTTAGAGATCGTAAGGAATCGATAATATCGATGCCTCAAATGGCAAACATCCATGTACTGACCATTCATGTAACTTCCATCGGTAGAGCTCTCGGAATTTTTTGCAAACATCTATCACTCGTCGCATTGTCTAGCATGATCGGCTGCTTCTCGGTTGATAATTGGCTAGTAATACCCATAATGGAGTATTTTCTTTGTCAAAGTTTTCCCCACAGCGTGATCATCGCATTCTTCTTCGTGGACTTCTCTCGGGACTCGTTCTATTTCATCATGGGCGATACATGAAGCAGGGGAATGGAGAGACCTTGTCTATACATGATTCCTTCTTGGATGATGTAGCATGGATCTTTATAGGAGATCTATTTTTTTTCATTCCTCCATCCGATAGATGTTTATAGCATTTAGTACTTTAATCAGAACAACGTCTATTGACTATGCATTCTCGAAACTGTCCAGCTTGGCTAGTGAGTCGCCTTTCTCATTTTGTTCTCTAAGGGTATGTGCAATGGTGTAATACTCAATGTCGACCAGTAGCTCTTAGACCCGGCTGAGACAAGGAGCAAGTTGCTGCCTACTAGCCTGATAATCTTCCCTAATTTGGAGTACTCCAAATCGAGGATCATAAAAGATTTGTATAGTTTTTACTTCCATTTCTCTGGCAAGTTTGAGCCCGACAATCAAGGCTTCATACTCAGCATCGCTATTTATTGCAGGAAAGTAGAGTTTCAATGTGTAGCAGATCGATCATTCTCTCAGAAGTCAATAACATGACTTTGGCGCCAGAATATTAATCATTAGATGCTCCATCGATGTAAATTTTCCATCGGTTGGTTGATTCTCCACTACTCTTTAGAGATTCGTCTGATGCAATGAATTCAGTTATGAACTCCACCAATTTTTGTCCTTGGATAGCTTTTTGAGAAAGATAAGTGATATCGAATTAGCTTAGCTTGATATTCCATTTGAGCAACCTTCAAAACATCTAGGGTTGCTGTAGGACCTATTGTAACGGCTAGTCGATGGATATGTTGTATGGGATGAGCCTGAAAATATAGGCAAAGCTTCTATGATGCAACCAAGAGGTAGAATGCAAGATTTACCGGCTTCGGGTAGTTTCTCTCACAAGATATCAATCACTTGTTAACATAATGTACTGGCCTATGGATCTGATTCTTTTCACGTAACAGTGTGGCATTATAGCATGTACCGACACCGCTAAATAGATTTATATGTCTTTACGATCTAGTGGCTTGGATAAGATAGGAGCCCTACATCTATTCAAAATTTCTCTTTCCTCTCCCGATTAGGTTGATGTTGGGCGAATTCTCACCCAGAAGACCTCGAGACCAAGAGGCGCCAACCTCACTTGTATTCACATCCTACCCTTCACCAGCAAAGCCAAGGGACCATTTGGAAGCCCAACCTATAGGCCATTCGGCAATAGCCCATTCGGCATCCCCAGTGCACAAGCCCATTCGGCAGAGAAATGGAGCCTCGTTCGGCAATGCATGTCCCAAGCATAGAAGCACATTCGGCAGGAGTCCATTCGGCAGATCTTATGTCCCATTCGGCATATCCTAGTTCTCATTCGGCGCGACCCATTCGGTAGCCAAGAGGAAGCTTCATCCGGTCAAACTCCTACCGGACCAACCCCATCTCCGGTCCACCATACCACTCCTACTACCGGACCAGGGTCCTACCGGTCCATGCGCCACTTCCCTACCAGTCCAACCTATGGCCGAACCAACTATTCTCCCACACATCACCTTATGCCGAACCAACAGCCAACCATGCTACCGAACCAGAGTGATGGGAAGCCATCACCGGACCAAACCTACCACCGAACCAATACATCACGCTAAACCAAAGCCTCTCCACTTCATCTCCATGCACGGCCGAATGAAGCTCCGCCGAACCAGATGACTACCAGGCCAGATTGCTTCAGCCCAGGCCCGCTGGCAGCTATATACACCCAAGACCCCTGCCCCCTACCTCACTCTATAAATAGAGGGGCAGGGGTACAACAATGGCAGACAAGTTTGAGAGCTCAAGCAAGGAAGGAACTTTCAAACTACTTTCATACACTTGTATACAAAGCATTGTACTTGTAATCTGGAAGAAGAAAGATAATAACATATAAAGTGGACGTAGGCACATTCTGGCCGAACCACTATAAATCTGCGTGTCTTTTACATTTCAGCCCTTACTTTTCTCATATTTACATACTCATCTAAAATCATTGAAAATCACACATACTCAACTAAAATAATACGACTTGGAGGTGTTTGTCCATTTTTTGTGCAAACATTTTTGGTGCTTTCACTGAGAATTGAACTCGAAGCTTCAGCTTCTCCCACTCAACCTTCTTCCTCATAACGACGTTCGTCGCTTAGAAATCATGCCTTCCAAGCAACGGAAGGATGTTAACAAAGGAAAGAACATCGCAACTAGCAGTCTTCCGGATCCAGTAGCCCCAGATCAAGAGGATCATCCAATTTCAACAGCAGCACCAGATAGATACCAGGCAAATCTGATAGCTCCTGCCACCGAACAACCAATAACTAGGGCAGATCTAGACAGAGTTGTGGCTGAAGTAACCAACCACTTCACATCCCAACAAGAAGCTTTAGTGGACCAACTTATGTCACGCTTAAGGGATGCTGAAGAATCCAACCGCAACACTGAATCATGGGATGAGTCTCAATCTGGAGGATCTCGGAGACAGCAAAGGTATTCCTTCTTCGAAGAAACTATCGACAGGAATCATAGAAACCCCGCTGAACGGAGCCAAGCTGGAACCCAGCCCGAAGTTGGCCCCATGGAAATGCTCGAAGCAGAACCCCACCGGGTAAGATCAAGGCAGGGGGCAACTGTAGCTGGTCCTAGCATGCATCCGAGCAGCCAGAGACAACCACTGGATAATGCAAGAAGTGATAGATTGTACCATCCCTACAGGTCATCTGGACGAGATAGATCCCGCAGGGAAGAACTAAGCTCATTTTTGTCCGCTCCAAGTTCTGACGAACGAATGGCACGATTATTCAGAGAGTGTGTCCAACGAGAGCAAAGGGACCGGGGGATAGGCGCTAGGGTCACCAGCCCCTTTACCCGAAATATCGAAACTACCATCGCCCCCCGGGAATGGAAAATGCCAACCATGGAACCTTACAAAGGAACTTCCGACCCCATCGTACACTTACAGAGATACACCCAGCATATGCTCATGAGTGGAGCAACAGAAGGAGTATTATGTAAATGCTTTCCGCTATTCCTAGCAGATCTAGCTACCTCCTGGTTCTGCCATCTACCCCGAGGATCCATCAGCTCATGGGAGATGTTGAAAGAAAGGTTTATTAGCCAGTTCCTCATCCATGTGGAACAACCCAAGGATGCTTATTCTCTATCCAATATCAAACAGAAATCCGGAGAGACGCTGCAACAATATCTAACACGGTTCAACGCCACAGCAGCAACAGTTCAAGATGCCAATGAGAAACTTATCCTAACGGCCCTTTGTAGTGGCGTGCATCCGGATACCAAGTTTGCTAGGAGGTTAACAAAAGATAAACCAGCTACGTTACCTGACTTCTTCCATGAAGCTGGGAAGTATATGAGGCTTGAAAACGCTACCGCTAAAAGACAGTCAGGACAACAGGCTAAGACTACCCATGGCGACACTCCCGCTGCAACAAAGGACGTTTGAAGAAATGACTCTAGAGATAACGCTGGGGGCAAGAAGGGAGGAAAGCGTTTATATCAACCAGGACAGAGATTTGACTCTTGCCCCCCTCCCTTGCTTTAAACTTTGTCCTGGATGGCTAGAAGGATGTTTTTAATCATTTCACCAAATGGGTGGAAGCGGACCCTTTAAAATAAAATATCTTTGGCATAAATTATCAACTTCTTACATAAATTATCAACTTCTTGATCAAAAAATATTCTATGCAGGTACGGAGTCCCACTCAAGATCATATCAAACAACGGACTCCAGTTTGACAACAAAGAGTTTACCAACCGATGCCAAGAGCACATAATTCACAAAAGCTTCTCATCTGTAGCTTATCCTCAGGCAAACGGACAAGTCAAAGCTGTCAACAGAATTCTCAAAACCCTAACCAAGAAGAAGCTTGAAAAGTCAAAAGGCGCTTGGGTGGACGAACTTCCTACGGCACCCTGGGCCTGCCGCACCTCTCATAGAACATCAACGGGGCATACTCCTTTCTCTTTGGCATACAGATTGGAGGCCATGCCCCCAGTTGAAACTGTAGCGCCATCTCACCATGGGACCCACTGCAACCCAGAAGAAAACGAAGAACTCCTCCTCATGTCTTTGGATCTGATTGAGGAGAGGAGAAACGATGCAACACTTAAAAGCAGAAGCCCACGAGCAAAAAGTGGCAGCACAATGCAACTCCAAAATCAAGCATCGCAGCTTACAAGAGGGAGATCTTATCCTCATGCGGATCCTCCCGTAACACCGAATCATGGACCGAGTCCCAATCTGGAGGATCTGTGAGACAACAATGACCTTTCTTCTTCGAAGAGGTTAATAAAGAAATGGTCATGGTAGGAGCCGAGCCCGGACTCAGCCCGAATTCCGACCTGAGGAAACACTTGGAACCAAACCCAACGGGGGAGGTGCCAGGCAGGGGTCGGATATAGCTGAGCCTGTCATGCTACCTAACCATGAAAGCACCAGTAGACGGACCATATGAAATTCATCAAGATCTTCACAACAACGGAGCTTATATTTTGTCAACAGTGGACGGAGTGGTGTTCCAGAGGGCTTGGAACATCCGACACCTCCGTCGATACTTTGCTTAACACGTACCGCCCATATGAAGCGTATTAACACGGTGGACGTAGGCATTATCGTGCCGAACCACTTTAAAAATCTTATCTCTTGTTACCTTGTGCCTTCATATCTTGGCTGCTTGTTAAGCTTTATCCCTTTCTGTTGAACAAAATCCTATGGCATCTCCACTCAAGATGCACCGCGGCCTCATCTGGACTAGGCCTAACAGGTACGCTACGATTCTATGCACTCGCCAATGAGACACTTTTGCTCCAGCATCCCTCTGCTGCGGGTTAACTCATTGTGCGCCTGCCCTCAAAGCCAACTGTAATGAGCCGATTATAAGTCATCATAAAGGCCGACTATAGCCGATGGCAGCTCATTACGGCGTTCGGCTCGCCGGTAACTGTGAACCTACTTTAAGCCCCAACATAAGGTGTGGCCAGCCAGGGGTAGTTCACGGCCAACGGCACCCACGCTAGCCGGCCACGGTAAATCGAATAATACCCACGATTACGGACCATAATGGTTCGGGTAGTTACCGTGCGCGATCTCGGCTCCGATGTGTCTTAAGTGCGGCTGTGGTAAAAAAGAAAACTCCCCGCGGAGGCGTAAGATGGGTGACAAATGTCTCCAAGACCCACAGCTAGGGAAAGTGACTACAAAACCCGTTTGCCACGAACTTAAGCACATCGACGGCCTTCCGTGACTGGAAGTTTTACTTTCACCATATTTCCATTCCATTTAAATGTTTTTCTTCTATCCTGTATAACAAACTCTCAAGTACAGGAAACCGAATAGGAAGCATTCACTCATGAGGCTCTAAGCCTGCGTACTGGGTGGCAGGGTGCTCAGCTATGCCTGTGAACAGTTACACAAGACACTCAAAGCTACCGCCTGCGAATAAAACATAAAGGGCGGTACTCTCTTCTCTTGTACATAAATGTGTAACTATAGCTCATTCATACACTGACATTGCAACACGTGAAGTTATATTTCAAGCAAAAACTTAACATCAAACACAACTAGAATCACAGGCATATACGTAACTATACTTCTCACACAACATATCAAGATAATCACAGCACAACAAGATAGTAATAACACGATAACATAAAGAGATCAATGCATATTATCGAACTACACATAATTACATGAAATTATTCGTCACAGATAATCTTATTACAACACATGAATTTTTTAGACTAACATAAACAGTGATAAAAAAGAAACAAAAAGATGGCGGATGCATCCACACTCCGTCACCAACTCCCCCAGCCTACTTAGCCGCAGGATCAGGGCCCCCAGCATGTGGATCTGAAGTCCCACCTGTCCAGATCAGAAGAGGAATTCATTGAACGAACGATCAAGTTATGAAAACACGGAAAGAAAAGAAAAAAAAAAAATAACTCACCGGCACCCGCCGCTTGATCCTCATCATCCAGCTGTACACCCGCTTCCTCCGCAGCAAGCAGCCGCATCCCCTCCTTCACCGCCGCTTGCTCCTCCTTTGAGAACTGAGCAGTAACCGCACTCAAGTTGAAAGCCTCTCCGCCTTCCTTACCCGCGTTCACCCTGGCCTCCTCTAAAGCCTGGAGATACACCTTGGCCATGACCCGAGGGTAATCGTCCATCCAAGACAAGCCGCCCTCTTTCCAAGTATGGAAGTACATATCCTGAAGCATCTCATCCATCATCCCCTCATTTTCCTCAAACTCCCTCACCCGAGCCTCGGAAGCTTGCAACTTAGCGACGGCGACGTCCCTCTCTGATTGGTATCTCAAGCAGTCAGCCTGGAGAGACCTCCTCATTTCCTCCTCCTTCAACCTAAGGGACCTCCTCATCTCCTCCATCTCCTCCTTCAACTCAGCCTGAGCCATCTCCGCAGCCTCGAGTCTCCCCGACAACTCCTCTACCCGCTCGAGATCCGCATTTCGAACCTCATCCACCGTTGTAATGGCCATGTTAATCCGCTCCCTGCAGGTAACCTCCATCTTCCGTAACTCCGCCCTACTGGCCTTCTCCATGGTCTCTTTCAGACGCTGGGAGGCTTCCTCATGCTGGGAGATCTGGATGGCTTGGTCGGCAAGCTGCTTGGCCTGATCGGCAACCTTTAGCCTTAACCGAATATTAGCACTCCCAATCTCCTCCCCGGCCTTGACCAATCGAGCATGATGCTCCATTAACTTCTTAGTCTCTTCGGCCACCCGGTCAATATTAGCCTTGGCCTCGTCCCCCATAGTAACTACCCGAGTAGTAAGCAGATCAAGATCTAGGGACTTGGCCTCATCCAGCACACGTACCATGGGGTTGCGGGGAAGGAGATGCTCGCCCGTGGCCTCATCAAATGATATGTCCTGAAAGCTTGGATCTAAATCAGGGTGACCAGCGAAAGGGTCACGAGGCACAGGGCGAGGCGCGTCAGGACGCCTTATACGGATAATAGTAGGACTCTTGAAAGGAGGAGGAGGGGGACCGGACTCCGTGCTCTCCTCCGTAGTATCACAAGGAGGCTGAGTAGGAGGAGGCTGAATAGGAAGCTGCGAAGCAGAAGAAGACTCAAATAGGGAACGGCTCCGCTTCCTTTTCTGAATACTCTCTTCGATGACCCCGAGAAGAGGACGGTAACTAACCACGTCCCCAGTGCGATCAGTGGGAGGCTTCGCGGAAGCCCTCCTCGACTTGAATTGTTCGAGGCGGTGTCGAACATCTGAAGTTTTAGCCACCTGGCCTGCCCCTGGAATAAAAGAACGAGTGTTACAAACATACAATAATCCGCAGTTCATAAAAATGTGCTAAGTTAAAATGAAAGAAAAGTGAGAAGACACATCTATTATACAAACCCGGCGGAGGAGTGGGATACTGCAATAAGTCCTGGATCTCATTCCAGGACGGAAGTGAACCGTAAAAAATTTCTAAGTCCCTATCGAAAATGGAATCGGCAGAAGACAAAAAGTTCACCTTGCATCGCCGGAGTAACCCTAGCTGAGGAACCCTTAGAAGATGGGTCAGTGCCAGCCACAGCTTTGCCGGTTTCCTTTGCCTTCTCCGTTTCCTTCTCCTTTTCCTTCTCCGTTTCCGACTCTCCCTCCGACTCCCCGAAGGCCCGACGGAGAGCCTCATCCAGTTCGAGGTCTTGCTCAGAGGTTAGAGCAGCAACCCCACTACCACCTTGACCATCGCCATCTCCTCCACCCTCCGACCCTTCAACAACTTCGCCTCCTTCCTCCTCTTCTACGCCTTCCTCCACCGGGGCAATCGGGCAAGTACTTGGAGAAGGGCCATCGGACTTCTTCAGTTTCTTCCCCCCAACCGCAGGACGCGCTGCGAAAGGCTCCCTCTTACCGCTCTTTACCGTAGCCCCCTCCTTAGCTTTAGCAGCCCTCTCCTCAGCCGTATCCCTTTGCTTAACCACGGACTGGCGCGGTAAGATCAAATTATACTCCAAGAGGGTTGCGTTCCTGATCAAGAAAGAGGCCGACCGGTCCCGTGCCGGAATAGCCTTTAGTTCAGCAGCCATTCGCACTAAGGAATCGTCCTCCACGACTGCAATACCACCTGTCGCTAGCCAGAAATAGAAGCATGTCAGAAAAAAAAAACACTACAGTCAAAACACATGAAAAATATAAATGAAATCAATCTTACAGCCGGAAGTGAAAAGGCGGAAAGAAACAGCATCGTCCTTGACGAAGAACCACTCTTTCTTGAACATGGTGAACTTGGAATACAAGTCCAGAACTGGTTTGAAGGGCACGGCCGCCTCCAGACTAATATACGGAGACCCCTTCTTATAGCCTCTCAGGTTGTACATGTATCGGATTTCCCGGTTAGAAGGAGGACGCCCGTACCTCCTCTGGAAGATAACAAAGAGGCTCACCAGGATGGCATATGAGTTAGGCTGGAGCTGGAAAGGAGCCACCTTCAAATAGGTGGTGAAGCTTACTATCCAAGCGTTGATAGGGGGGATAGCGCCGCACATGCAATGGTATCTGCTAAAAGCGAAGTAGCCCTCGGGAGGATTATATGGCATCACTCCATCTCCTGGCAGCAGCATAAGAGCCCTATCTATCCCAAAGGAACGGGATATGACGTCAAGTTGCTCCTCCTTTAAGGAGCTAGGAAAGCAGTCAGGGGGGGAGATCAAAAGTTCCTGTGGACCATGTCCATCCACTAGAGACCTTGGAATGGGTCGATGTTGCTCGGATCCTGATTGGACTGGGGGCAAGGAAGAAGAGGGCTCTCTTGTGCCTCTAGATTTCTTTCTGTCTGATCGTGTTTCCGCTTTGCGAGACATTTTCTGCAGCACAAGAAAAACACGGTGTTAGAGCAAGAAGTATAGAAAGATAAACAAGCAAGTATCTAAAGAAAGCATATAAAAGCATAAGATTCCGCTTAAGGTTCAAGTATGAAGTCTCATTCGGCGGTGCAAGACGAGTTCATTCGGCACCAAACTCCAATGCTCATTCGGCATACATGTCGTTCGGCATGCATGTCATTCGGCATATCTCATTCGGCTATTCAATACACTCCGTACACATTCGGCAAACAGGGCCATCCGGTGGCAAAGGTTCATTCGGCAGAAAGTATACATACCTGGTTCGGTATAAGCTGGTTCGGCGAAGACTTTGGTTCGGCAGCACAATATGATTCGGCTCTACTCGTTCGGTAATGAAAAACGAGGGGGGTACGGCCTCTATATATAGGCAAGCTCAGGACCGGACCAAGGCATTCGACATACCGGACCGAGTGAAAACCGAATGGAACTATCCATACCGGACCAGCCTCCAACCGAATGAAACCTGTGCCAACTCAAACCCGAACGAAGCTACCTCTACCAGCAGAAACCAGAAACAGGGGGCACGCAGGCGCTTCACTCAGATAAGTACCGAACGCTAGAACTAACTAATAAAATAAGATTATGATAACGGTGAATAAGTCGTAAAATCCTCACCGACGTGGATTAAATCGTTTACACGTGTACGCGACCTCGAATGGTCCATAGGCACGCTCTGAATGGTTGTTAACCCTACCATCGTGGGAATTTACACTTTGACACGTCTTTTTAAACTCATAGGTGAGACGGATAGTTGACTCTGATAATTACGAAATGGCTAAGCTACTTACACATGTACGGGATCGCGAACGATCCCTAGGCATGCTCTGAGCTGGCGATAAACCACCTTGACAAACGATCCAGGGACCCACTCTAACGTGAACCTGGCATCGATAATGCTAAGCCCCCTCGGGGCACACTAACTCGCCTCGAACGGCGCAATACACTTCATCCCAGACATTTCGATCACGAACGGCCATCGTTTGAAATCATACTAAAACTGTAAATTCCTTCGCAGGACATCAACAGGATACGAGCATCCAGCCCATGGCGTTACAAAACAAACCTTCCTACCTCGAGGAAACAAAGCGCGACACGTGCAAGCACGTGCCCCACTTTGGGGGGCAAATGTTGGGCGAATTCTCACCCAGAAGACCTCGAGACCAAGAGGCGCCAACCTCACTTGTATTCACATCCTACCCTTCACCAGCAAAGCCAAGGGACCATTTGGAAGCCCAACCTATAGGCCATTCGGCAATAGCCCATTCGGCATCCCCAGTGCACAAGCCCATTCGGCAGAGAAATGGAGCCTCGTTCGGCAATGCATGTCCCAAGCATAGAAGCACATTCGGCAGGAGTCCATTCGGCAGATCTTATGTCCCATTCGGCATATCCTAGTTCTCATTCGGCGCGACCCATTCGGTAGCCAAGAGGAAGCTTCATCCGGTCAAACTCCTACCGGACCAACCCCATCTCCGGTCCACCATACCACTCCTACTACCGGACCAGGGTCCTACCGGTCCATGCGCCACTTCCCTACCAGTCCAACCTATGGCCGAACCAACTATTCTCCCACACATCACCTTATGCCGAACCAACAGCCAACCATGCTACCGAACCAGAGTGATGGGAAGCCATCACCGGACCAAACCTACCACCGAACCAATACATCACGCTAAACCAAAGCCTCTCCACTTCATCTCCATGCACGGCCGAATGAAGCTCCGCCGAACCAGATGACTACCAGGCCAGATTGCTTCAGCCCAGGCCCGCTGGCAGCTATATACACCCAAGACCCCTGCCCCCTACCTCACTCTATAAATAGAGGGGCAGGGGTACAACAATGGCAGACAAGTTTGAGAGCTCAAGCAAGGAAGGAACTTTCAAACTACTTTCATACACTTGTATACAAAGCATTGTACTTGTAATCTGGAAGAAGAAAGATAATAACATATAAAGTGGACGTAGGCACATTCTGGCCGAACCACTATAAATCTGCGTGTCTTTTACATTTCAGCCCTTACTTTTCTCATATTTACATACTCATCTAAAATCATTGAAAATCACACATACTCAACTAAAATAATACGACTTGGAGGTGTTTGTCCATTTTTTGTGCAAACAGTTGAAGAAGAGAATTACCTTGTCGGTGGCCCTAGAGATGAGAAGCTTAAGGCAGCAACCTTCTAATTTGAGATCTGTACCAGCTTAATCATCTTCGGTACCTAGATGTTTCGAATTGCTTGAATCTTCTCAGTATATTCTTCGATTCCATGAGAGTTGACGACAAAACCCCAAATTTCCTTGACTAATGTTGAAAGAGCATTTCAAGGGATTGAGTTTCATTCCATATTTTTGAAGAAACTAAAAATCCCCGCTAATTCACTTGTGGTCGTTTGAACGTCGTGACTTCACAAGCATACCATCCAGTTATCTTACGAGTAGTCGATTTCCATCCAGTTTATGTTTATACTTTCGTCCACGCTCTGGGACTCAGAGTTATCTTGTGGGTAGTTGGTTACATCTAGTTATGTTTTTACTCTAGTCCTCACTCAAGGGAATCAGAGTTATCTTATGGGTAGTCTGTTTCCTTCCAGTTTATGTTTATGCTATAGCCTGCACTCTAGGGACTCAGAGTTGTTATTGTGGGCAGTCAGTTTCTACCCAGTTTATATTTACACTCTAGTCTACACTCAAGGGACTCAAAGTTATCTCGTGGGCAGTCAGTTTTCACTCGGTTTATGTTTATACTTTAGAGTTGTTTAAGGGGAGGTCATTCACACCCATTTTTGATTTATACTCCATCTGCCAAGTTGAGGTAATAGTTATTGAACGAGCAGTCGAGTTACGTTCATTCATGGAATGGAATTCTGCCCTAGCATCAAGGATAGAACTTGGCAAGTGAGACGAACGATTCGTACATGCTTGGTAGTTGTAGCTCCTCTTGTCAAGTCAAGGAATAGAGAAGGTGATGGATTACCGGATGAAATTCATGCTTGGGTTTGATGGTCAGGTTACATCCACCTCAAGCTGCATCATGTCGACGTGTACAGGGTGGTGGTTGAAGAGTAGACAGTCAACCATGCCTACTTTAAGTCAAGCTTTCGAACTGCTTCCTTTGTTCATGGTAGGAGTTAATGTATAGGCAGTCAAATCGCGTCCACTTTAGTTAGATCTCGATCGTGCTGAGCTTCAAGAGAGGCATAAGTATTTTGGTGAACTTCAAGTATAGGCTGGGGAGTGGATGGTTGGGTTGCATCCACTCTAAGTCTTTCTTTATCTCTAAGTCAAGCGCGGAAGTTGATGAGTGGATGATCAGTCATGTCCATTTTTTGTTGGATCCTGACCTTGTTGGGTTTTCCATTTCATGTCCTTGGCCCTAAGTTAGGGGCATATGGTAGTTGATGAATGGTTGAATCATGCTTATATTGATGAAACTCCAAAGGTTCGATCATGGTCCGCGAAGAATGGTCGGCGCCCAACTCTAAGCACTTGGTCCCTTGCATCGTTTGGGAGTAGTTTAGTTCATGTTTGTAGTAGTTCATAACACAATTGAAATTGAAATAGAAATAATTCAAAGAAGATCGGAATAAATCTCATTGATAAGTAAAGCAATGTCGTATGCTCGCTTTTCCACTTTGTTCAAGCCCTTCTCAATAGGAAGTCGACCGTCAGCGATCTAATGGATAATCAAAGTTCTTTATTGATAGGTATTAGATGTTCACTGCCCGCCATTCTATAGGGCTCGCACATATTGTTGAAGCTTTCCATTCCGAATAAGCTTTCTGATCACATCTCGGAGGTATTTGCAATCGCCAATGTTAGGACCGTGTGCATCTTGGAATATACAACACTCCTTTGATTTTATCTAGACTTCAGTGGACTCACTCAAGGATGGTTTTTAGAACTGCTCTGGGTCATGAGTCTCCAAGTAGATGTTACTGATTGAATCATTCAAAGGAGTATATGAGTCAAATTTTGAGATTCTAGGTCGTCTACTAGAATCTGAATCCTTAGCCAATGGGCCTATATTTTTCTTCCTCCCAGTTTGCTTGTAACACCTTTGATTTTTTTTAAAACATTATTCAAGAGATATAATTAGATAAATTAAATAGAATAATGATGATAAAGGGATTGAGATTTGAATAAAACTATAAGAAGGTCGTGCTTAATTTACCTTAAATGGGTTTAAAATGGCTTTTAAATTATTAATTAAAACATGGGCATATTAATAAATATAGCCGCACCTTATTATTCATGGCCATACACTTTTATTTGCCCATTCAAGTTCATTTTCTCAACAACTCAAAAACATAAATTTAACCTAAGACGAGTCGGCCATTAACAAGGAAGAAGAGGAAGAGAAATTCAATCAAGTAAAGGAATTAAAGCTAGAGGATCAATTTTAAATCCAATCTCAAAGCTCTTATCATATTTAAGGTGAATAATAATTCACTCCGTCTCTATTTTGTTTTTATATTAATATGTTTTCGGATTCAAGATTAAATTCGTTTTTATGATGTTTTGGATAATGATATGCTTGAATTATTACATATTTGATTTAAACCAATTCATTTACAGATAAATTTCCATAGTTTTAGGGCTAAACCGATTGTTATTGAATTTAGAATGCTATGGAAAAATTATATATTGGGTAAAATATGATTTTAGAGATGGGTTTCAATTTTCATAATTTTTCAAGCTATGGAAAATTTATTATGAATTTCTAAGGGAAAATATGATATATTTGGGTTTAAAATTTATTTTGATTATTTTAGGAAGAAATTGGTGGGGATTTTTCCTAATTAATTTGCTGTAGAAAATAAATTATTTTAAAAGAAGGACTTATTTGCAATATTAGTTTTGCTTAATGGAAGGGCTCAAATGTTAATTTTTCCTTTGATTTAGGTCTGATAAATGCGGCAGTTATTTTTTAAAGCGTTTGAAAATTTTTAAGGCAACCAATTAAAAGATTACAAATAGGCAGGTTAGTTAAAGCAATTGCTAAAAATGAGTACGATTTCAGCCTTTAATCGAAAAAGAGGGTTCCGCCTCCTTTGGTAATACCTTTCAACTCCAATGCTTCTGTCCAACTCAATCGAAACCACCCCAGTCGAAACCCACCTAGTCGAAACCAATACACAAGATATCACTTAGATGGTACATAGTGGATTGGAGGAAAGGCAGAAGCAGGGTGTCAAAAGCAATACATTCGATGGGGTTGAAACCTTAGTTATGTTTTCAAATGTTAAGTGCCTGCTTTGTTTTACCTAAAGATTTTGACGTAGTCGGAACCTATGTTTTCAAAAGGGGTTTTTCTAAATAACTTTCTAAGTAGGTTGCCATATCATGTTTTAAGTAGAAGCTTTGGATTTGGATCCGTTGTTTTTATATAATGCTTTCGAAAGAGGTATTCCGGCCTGGTAGAAACCCAACCGCTATTCTTTTACCTTTTGGATGTATTGCAGCCATCAATGCTTTCGAAGGGTTCTCTTTGTTGTAAACTTAAGCTAATTCACTTCCTAAATGCTTTCGAAGGGGTTCAGGGGTTTTGAAGGCAATAGTGCGAAAGGGATTTCGATGCTATCCTTTAAAGTTTCACTCCAAGGTTTTGAGGTTTCGAATAAATGGTTCTGATACTACCAATTTTTCTCCCACAAAAATTTTATTGAAGGCTTCAAAAGAGATACTTTCGTGTGTAACCATTTTGACCCAAAAGATGATTTTAAAGAGTAAAACCCAATGTTTTCTAAAGGGGTACTTTCATTGGTTTCGAAGCTATATTTCTAATGATTATTTAGTAATGTTTTGACACATTCGAAAGGTATGATTTGGTTTCGAAAGGATTAATTTATAGAGCTTCGAAAGGTACATACTTAGAGTTTCGAAAAGAGGTTTTCTATGATTTCGAAGAAGGTCATCCAGTGGTTTTGAAAGTGATGTTTAAGGTTTCAAAATAAATAACCCATTCTCATTTCAAAGGAAAAACCAAGGAATAAATAAAGATTTTTGAGAGTATTATTTTATTGATTGCTTCTTCATATATTCATTCACATTGTAATTAACCCATAATGGTACTTTTGGAAAGGACAGAATAACCAACTGGGTTGACTCAGTAGTGAATATAACTTAAGAAATGTTAAAAATCATAATTAAAGATATTGGCATGGGCCAATAGGTTCACAGTAAGCCCATGAAAACTGTGTAAAGGGAAAAATATTGGCAAGGGCCAATAGGTTCATAGTCAGCCCTATTATTTGATATTGGTAGGGGCCAATAGGATTATAGTTAGCATATGAAAATGATATCTGAATTTGGATATTTGCAGTTAGTCATTAGGTTCCTAGTCATCCCACGAAAACTAGGATAATAGTGAAGATATTGGAGTGACCAATAGGTTCATGATGATCCCATGAAAACTATGTAACTGGACAAGGAGTGTATAATCACTTTCTCGGTTAATAGTCGGTCCATGAAAACTATTAGGTTAATAGTAACCTTTGAAATTATAACTGTGACAAATCATAAAAATGAATAGGGATGGGTAATCCAAAACCGATTCACTTTTTTGCATATCATCATATTATACTGTTTTGAATTGTTTTAATCATTATGGATGCAGGAGCACTAAATAAGATTTTAAGATACTAGTGAGGGGAAAACCCGTTTCGCTAAGCGGCGTGGTCTCACTAGATATCTAAATGATTTGAGATGGTAGTTTATTATTCATACCAGGCTTTATGTCTGAAATGAAGTTTTTGCTTTCCTCCTGAACTCTCGGGCACTCAATTGTTTTTGAGTAGTTTTAGGTTTAGGGTTTTCAGGTGTTCTTTTAGACGAATAAAGCTTCTGGTGGCGTGCAGGAGGCATTTTAGCTACTTAGAGTTCTTTTATTTCCACCGTGTTTGGTTGTAAAGGCAAACTTGTTTTATTGCCTTATTATATACTCTGATCATCCAAGGTGACATCTTTATATGTCGCTCTTGGCGTATTTTGTAATAGATGTATTTTGTCTGAACGTGGTCGGGAATTGGGATCATGTAATGAATTTAAAATGTTTTGAAATGGAATGTGAACTTTGTTTGCTGTTTTAATTTTTTTCCATATTCATATGTTTAATCAATGTATCTAACATTCTCATATTTGGTCACTGAGGATTAATAACCATGGATGACTGTAGCATCCATAGCCGTTAGTTTTGGGCCTTCAAGTAGGGAGATGTTAGAAGTTGTTACATAGGTTTATGGAACTTTAAAAGAAACTTAAACCTAAAATATTTTTCAAAATTAATCCAATGAATCAGATAACAAGATTGGGGTTTGGGTTAACGTTGTAGTAACGTACTTGTATTTGATATATAGTTATATATATATATAAGTATGTATTCCCCGCTCTCTTAGATCATTCTTCTGTATCTTCCTAATGCTTGTCAATCATTCCAGATAAGATCGAAACTGTCACTATAAGAAAATCTACCTTTAGTTACAATTATCGGTAGCATTTGTATTGTATGTGCTACAAATTTATTTTTTCTGGTTTAATTTTGGGGTTTTCGCTTCTTAAACGCTTGTCACGTTTTTTTCTCCTGTTTCCCTCCACTGCCTCCTTTTTCCCTCTACCGTTTCATTTTTTCCTCTTTCACCAAAATTTCCCTCTCGCTCAATTCAACCGTCCTCCCGCTCGAACCATCACTGCACTTCGTAATCATCTTCTCGTCATTAGCTCCCATCCACTTCGTCAATAGGGATCTCCTACACTTCATCGAATCTGCTCCTCTCCGCTTTGTTCACAAGGCCCAAATCTACAAATCGAGCTAATCAATGTAAAGAGGATTATTGCTTTGAATATTTATCAGTTTTTTTGCATACTTCGATTCTTAACATGTACAACTTCACACACATATATATATATTTTTAATATTCAGCAGTTTGTTCGCATATATATAAATCGTGGTAGATTCAGGTTTGAGGAAGACGTCGCAATCGGCTATAGGGGATGCTGCTGTTAACTGTAGTTGTTGTAGAGGGTGGTTCAGAGAAAGGAGATGAGGTGCGTGGCTTAGCTCAAGGTTGCAGGTTAGTTCGGTTGTGGTGGTTGTTCGATTGTGGTTGCGATTTGTAAGAATGTTATAGAGTGGAGGTAGCAATGGACAGTGGATGATCAAGCATATGGTTGTTCTGTGTGAGGCAGAAAGTAGCGATGATGGTGTTACTATGTGTAGACATTGGGTATGGAAGAAGACAATGATAAGGTTGATGAACTGGCTGTAATTGCAGTTTGTTTTCTCGTGAAGTGGTAGCAATGTTGTGATGTTTCGTTGCTAGTGGAGAGCCGTAATTTTGTATAGGTTGGCAGAAGCAAGTGACAGTCAGAGGATGGTGGAAAAGGATGTTGTGAGGCAGTTGAATAGTGTCGTGGTAGGATATATGGATGGGGTGTGTGTGTTATGTCACTGCAGTGGTGATGCAGTCTACAGGCAATGGGAAATTGCAGAGGAATGATGAGTATGTCAATGGGAATGTAATAGTGATGGGAAGACAATGATGTATGGTTTAAGTATTGTAACAGCAGTTCAGTTGTGGATGGTTGAATTGGTTGTTTGATATGCACAGAGAAGTGCAACTGTTGGTTGTATGAAGTTGTAGTAAATTGTTGGTGCTGAAGGCAGGGTTGTGTGGTGATTTTAGAGGGAAGTTCTACGTTGGAATTTCTATGATCGGTGATGTAAGAAATGGTAGGGAGTATAGTGAAAATTTAGGAAGTTGCTGTTGTGTACTTGCTGGTGGTATGGTGATTAGTGGAGTGACAGAGAATGGTGATAACAAAGGAGGTTGTTGGTTGCTGTGAGTTGCTTTGAAAGTGGGGGATGTTTTGAAACTTGTTGAACAGTTAACAAGTTTTGACAGTGGTTAAATGATTGGTGTATGATGGAGTGTACGTTGGTCAGAGAGAATTGTGGTCAGAAGTGTGTTGTTTTATGGCTGTGGTATGAAGTAACGTGAAAATGGAAAAGAGTGGCAATGGGGATGGTCATAGCAGATATGAAGTGTTGATTAGTTGAAATGAGCTTGGAGTAGCGGTTTGTGATGATGTTATTGGGCAGTGGAAAGGATTGTTGATGGTTTGCAAGAGAAGGAGATGGTCACTGCAGTCTGGAGTGAGTGGTTGAAGGGGTGTGTAGAAGTCAGTGCACACAAGTAGTGATTGTTGCCGTTAAGGAATGGTAGCTGTAGGCGAGTGGATATGTGATGTTAGTTAGAAATGTAGTTTAATTGGGTTGCGGCTGTGGTTTCTTGATTAAATATTCTTAAAGCAAACCCTCTGAGATAGATCTTATTTCAGAAAAAAAGAGCTTTGAAAGAAGTGTGTAGGTACAAATGTCAAAAGATAAGATTTCTTCCACAAGAGAATAATAGTATGCAATCTTGTAATGGCATACAATCCATTGTTCTTGGCTGTAGGGGATGTACTGTCATGGATGTGCTGCGAGTGTGAAAAGGATTCTAATAAATCAAGAACAGGTTTTCATTTTTGTATTTCCTAACCTCATCATTATATCAATCAATTTATCTATATTTCAAAACTGGTCTGTAGATTATTTAGCATTACTAATTTAATAACACTTTCATAGGTTTACATTGCCTTCATTTTTGACACTAAAGAACTTTAAGGGATTGGAACTTGGAAAAATGGATGAGGTATAATGCTTAATTTTTTTATATCATAAAGTTCATTTGTTTGTTCCTAAAATTTCGGATGATTCAGGCAAATGATTCAGGTTAGGCATCTTATGTGGTTGGATAGATTGATCATACCCTTAGTTGGAAGGTCCTGTTGACGGTCAAAATTTTCTTTATATGCATCAATTGTTATGTTTATTAGTTACGTCTATTTATAAACATAAATATAACCACCAAAAAATAATTTTTTATTTTTAATTTAGATTTGTTTACACTTTTTGGTATATCCTTAGATTAGTTTGATCAGGCTAATGGTTACATACTTATATTCTGGTAATTGATTTATCACTAATATTTCACAATGTATAAAGCATAACAAAGTTATCATACTCTCTTGGATTTGTTTGTTTCATCGCATCTTTTACCAGTCTTATCTGCATTTTTCACAGTGATTTTTAGTACATCATCGTTATTATATGATGTTGATTTTACCCCAATGTATATATTACTGCAGCTCACAGCTATTTTAATATATTATGCTCGATACATGTGTCTTAGAAATCCATACAATTCCTCTTGGTTTATTTATATTTATACAAACAAATTAATATCTTTCCAATATACTGGCATGTGTTGTTGTTCTTCCGTTCATAGCTTTGCATTCTTCATCCAATTCCTAAAGTATATGGTTTAACAATGTAAATTAGTTAACATAGAACTAACTTCATACATCAAAGGACTATACAAGGAATCTAATGTGAAAGTAAGCATCAAAGGAAAAACTCGATGACGTTATATATTCTGACTTACATACTTATTGTTTACGCTTTTTGAAGTTTGCTTGGAACCAACTATCATTGTTTCTACACCAAATATCTGAATTTTTAATGATAAATATGCAGTATATTTTTGCATTCTATGTGCAATTTAAGTAATGAATCGAACATATTTGTTTGACAGGATGTTCAATGCCTACAAATCATAACTTCCATGTCAAGTTTGGTGAAAGGAGCTGTGACCGCTGACGATGGTAAAATATAGATTATGCATATATACTTGTTGTTTATAGTATCAATATCAAAATAAGATTCCTTTTTGATATTTGCATGGTCTTGAAAACACGGCTAGGTTTGCCATGTAAGAATCAGTGCTGTAGGGATCATAGTTTAAAACCATGCAAGAATCAGTGCGAGAGTAGTATTTTTGAAGAATAGTGGATACATAGAATTGGATTTCATAAATGGCATTGTATTGCTTTGTTTTATCTTACAAGTACGCATAATTCATGGTTACTTTTAACCGATAATTTCTCATGTATAGTATTCAATTTTTAACACACATGTTTATCTTTTCCAGATTTACATATATTCTAGTGGTAGTAGAGACTAGAGAGGCATAGAGTCCCATTTTTGGAAATGCAAAACATGGAGATTTGAGAAAGTGTTTGTATGGTTCTTTTCGACACCACTGTTGGGTAAGTTTACTTTATAGATTGCTGTCATGAATGAAATTCGCCCAAACTATGCATATTATTTTAGGACCTAAATTTTATGCTTTGTAAATTAAGCTTCGATAGGAATCTTTGCTCCTAAAATATTGGAATATTTTTAGCTATGGGATCCTTATCTAGCTACTTCCCATTTTCATTACCTCATTTTAACTAGCATGCACATAGTATCGGATTGATATACATATGTCAATGGATTGATATTTTCAACAGCTTATATGTGTTCTATTAGATTAAGTTACTCTGACCTTTAAGCTTATTAAATTTATGTTTAATGAAATGAGATCATAGATGCATTAATTTTTTTTTTGTATGAATGGATTGACAGCTTCCTAAAGATGGATTGCAAGTTTTCATTATACTACTATTTACGATTTGCTATTTAGGTTATTCTTGGTTAGAACTTTGCCCTATGACCTAAAGAAACATTAGGTACTTTACGTCAATAATCTTCAGCCTTTCATCATAAGTTTTCAATTGATCTAAAGTTAAACATGACAATTTCATATGTTTCTTTGTTTCAAAATCGCCATGGTTAGAACTTTTTTTCATTCCTTTTACAAGTGTTTACTAACTATTATTAGAGTATTCTAAAAGTGGTTTGAGATCATTATAATTTTATGAATTAGTTGTGGATTTTTAAAAAAGAGATATTTTGTAAAAATATATAGAAAACAAGTTCTTTTCAAAGTTTTAAGGATTTTGTAAACTTGTTATTTTCAAGTAATATTTGAGTAAATGTTTTCAAAGCACTAGTACATACATAAGCTAGCTGAAGCTGCCAGTGAGAATGTTCTTTTCGAAGTTCTCAAATGGTAATTCTTTTTTTGTTTATCCAAATATCGGTTACATTTCTGATTGCTTCAATGCAATTTCTTTGTTAACAAGTTTGCACTTCAAGTATGGCTTGTTCCATTAATACTTTCATATTTGCAAAGGGATTGTAATGACATCTTCAACTCTTAAGTATCATTAATCGGAATCTCTTTCAATAAAATGTCCATTGTGATATAGTTCATGTAAGAAATGGGGTTGTGTAATGACTGGCATAAGTTTGTTGAGGGTGATGTAAGCTCTGTCAGGGGTTTGGAAGTTTGATGGATGTGCACAGCCGTTTTGATGTAGATGCTTTAGGGCAGGTTGTTGTAGTGGGAAATTTGAGTTGTTGTAGTGGGTGTTTGCAAGATGTATTGGTGATGGAGATGGCAAGTGTATTGGTTATGAAGATGACTGCAAGTGATATGGTTGTAAGTGATATGGTGGTGGTCTTGATGACTGTAGGAGGATGGTAGAAGTTTGATATGGATGGTAGAAGGTGGCAGAGCTTGTGTACAAGCAATGATGGTGTCAGAAGTGAGTTGTAGAGGAAAGTGGAAGCTCTGGTGAAGTGGCTCTGTTGAAATGCTTGTGGAGGAAATTATGGAGATTGGGCTTGTTTAAGTGGTGAGATTTTGGTGGATGATGGTTTGAGTAGGTTGTGGCGACTGAGTGTGGAAGATGAACCGCAGGTAGTGGCTTGAGTTCGAGGCAGAGGATGGTGAATTTCGTCTGTTCGTATGTTGCTGGAGTGATTGTGGTGCACTGGTTATTGTAGTAGCAAGTATGGCTGTGGTTTCGGCAATGCAGTGGCTAGTATAGGAGATTGAGTGCAGACTATAATTATATGGAAGGCAGAGGTTGTGTAAAACAGAACTACTGTCGTGTGATATAGGAGTTGATGGTGCACTGTCAGTGGTTGGCTGAATTTGTCAGTGGTGTACCTGTACCAATGCGTTTCTTTTTAGGTTTTTACCAAATGAAATGCTTTTTGAAATTATACAGCTAATTACTGCAATCCTAAACTTTTTCATCCTTGTAAACCTACTTTGTATTTGTTTTCGTCATGCATTATTGATCAACAAGGATTCGAACTTGATTATAAAATCAACTGAGCATATATTTCAAAATAAGCGTAGCATATGACTATTTTCTATATCAATATATGTCAATTTCATTTTTGATGGACAGTTGATTTTTATTGCATTGTAACGAATTTTATTCTGTTTTTGGCAACGGGTGCTATGCAAGACTCCACCACAAGGCTGTTAATTGCAGGAAGAAAAAATGTGGCCATAGCAACCAGGTAAACAAAAACTAATTTGTTTATCCATGCCTTATTTTTATACTTGATCTACTTTTACAGAGCTGTTGATGGTTTTAACAGTTTTTTCTTTTAAATATTATTTCAACTGCGGCCCAAGAAGAAGATCAAGTAGATGGCTGGTTCTCTATTCTAGTTGTTTTCTTTTAAATTATTGTGTGCTTTATGTTATTGAATCTTGGAGATAATTTTGCTTTTTAAAAATATTTCGTAATATGAAACTTTTTAGAAGTTTTCATTTCGGAGTATGTTAATTGAATGTTGTGTCTGATGAATAACTGATTTGAAAGAATTCCAGGCTATTGAAGTTGTGTATTTTATAGTGAATTACTTTGACTTGTTTGTTCATGTGTTTATCAAACGCTTCCGAAAAACTATAATGGCAGAAAAGAACGCAACAAAAAAAAATATTGCTGCGGTGAAATTGTTGTTTATGTTTTTATCAAACGCCACCGTAAATCTTTAAAACGATCAATCTATAACAGCGTCTATTTAGTGTAGAAAATGCTACGGAAAAAATATGTTGAAAAAATATCACTTTTGGTGGCGTTTCAACATGCTACAAGTGGCTTTTTTTCGCCGCCGCCATAAGGCACATTATAACGGCATTTACACAAATGCAACCAAAAATATTAGTTTTTTAGTTGCATGTCGTATGGCGGCGTTCTCTAAAATGCCACCATACGTTATGGTTGCGCTTTTTGTGCGCCACCAAAAGTACTTTTTGGTGTAGTGTGTGAATAACTGGAGAGACCAGAGATGGTGACTGAGATTACAAGTTTTCTTGGACTTGCTAGCTATTACCGGAGATTCATCAAGGATTTCTCATGGATAGCAACGCCTTTGACTAAGCTAACCAGAAAGGAGGTGAATTTTGTTTGGTTCGACAAATGTGAAGAAGCATTCCTTAAGTTAAAGCATTTGTTGACCAACGCACCAGTATTAGTAGTTCTAGGAGGAAACCAGGGGTTGGTGGTGTACTCTGATGCATGCGATAATGGATTGGGAGCAGTATTGATGTAGAAGATTAAAGTTATTACCTACACATCCAGATAGCTTAGATCGCATAAAGTGAGATATCCTACACATAATTTGGAGTATTCTATGGTGATCTTTGCACTGAAGATTTGGAGACATTATCTCTTAGGGAAGAGGTTTGAGCTTTATACCGATCATAAGTCTTTAAGGTATTTATTCTCTTAAAAGGAGTTGAATATGAGTAGCAGAGGTGGCTGAAGTTTTTTACTGCTTATGATTTTGGTATAGAGAATACACCTGGAAAAGGTAATAAGGTAGCAAATGCTCTTAGCAGAAGACATTGGAATGTGGTGTTAGCTATGTTGGAGGAGTGGAAGGATTTAGAAGCCTTGGCTAGTTGCGGTGTGCAGTTACGGTTGACTACTAGTTCTAGTCAGAGTGTCGCCATGTTATCCTATTTATAAGTTCAACTAGTGCTGATCGAGAGGATTGCTTCTGTGAAGAAAGAGGATCCAGTATTAGCCAAGAGGATTAGAAGGCTAGAGGGAGGAATTGAGATCGATAATCTAAAAGACTTTAGTCTTGACCAAAGGGGATGGTTGAGAAAGAAGGGATGGTTGTGTATTCTGAATGTGGAGGACTTGAGGAAAGAAGTTCTTAGAAAATGTCATCTGTCCATGTTTATGATTCATCTTGGAGGAACCAAGATGTATCAGGATATAAAGAGGAGCTTCTATTAGGAAGGTATGAAAAGGGATGTTGGCTTGTGAGGCAATGTACAAACTATCAACAAGTGAAAGCTGAACACCAAAGGCCGAGTCGGTTGCTCCAACCTTTAGAGATTCTAGTTTGGAAATGGGATTCGATATTTGTGGATTTTATAGACGGGTTGCCAGGGTCAAATAGAGGAAATGAAAGTATATGGGTCATAGTAGACAGATTGACCAAGAGTGCCTATTTCATTCCAGTAAAGTCAACCAGGACGACACTTGTTTTAGCTAAGTTGTTCATAAAGAATATAGTTAGACTACATGGAGTTCCTAGAAGTATGGTCAGTGATAGAGATGCCTTGTTCATTAGTGAATTCTTGAAGAATCTATAGGAAGTATTGAGTACCAAGCTTAATATGAGTACTGCATATCACCCACGGATAGACGGGCAGACTGAGAGAGTCAACGAAGTACTTCAGGATCTATTGAGAGCATGTGTATTAGACTTTGGTGGGTCTTGGGAAGATCACCTACATTTAGTTAAGTTTTCCTATAATAATAGTTACCAGACTAGTATAGGATTTTTATGGAAGACCATGTAGATCACCAGCATATTGGTTGGAGACTGGAGATAGATTAGTTTTAGGTCTAGATTTGGTTAGGGTTGCGTCCGAAAAGATTGAGTTAATTCGAGGAAGGATGAAGGAATCTCAGTCTAGATAGAAGAGTTACGCAGATAAAAGGCGTAAAGTCCTAGAGTTCTTAGTTGGAGATAAAGTTTCCATTAAGGTGTCACCGATGAAAGGTGTGGTGCAATTTGAAAAATCAGGGTAACTAACACCAAGATATATTAGACCATTCCAGATTTTAGAGAGGATTGGGAAGCTCGCATACTGAGTAGAGTTATTAGGCAGTATGGTAGGTGTCCATAATGTATTTCATATGTCTCATCATCGTAAGTATGTGCATGATTCATAGACTAATTCCTCCGATAAAGCTTAAAGACTTGATAGTAGAGCCTAATTTGACTTTTGTCATATAATCAGTTCAGGTTGTAGTGAGGGATGAGAAAAGATTGAGGAACAAGACAGTGAAAGTTTAATGGAGCGACAACGAGAAGGACTGTGCTTGGGAGATAGAAAACAGGATTAGAGATACTTATCGTGATCTACTTTAAGGATATCTCTATATTAGATTTATATAGATAATTACTAGTCAAATAGGTTGGTGTGGATGGTAGGATTTGTTACAGATGATTGCTATATTTAGTATTTAGTCCTTACTGAATTTCGTTGATGAAATTCTTTAAGGGAGGAGCCAGTAACATCCCTAATTTTTGATAATATTATTCAAGAGATTTAAGTAGATAAATTAAACAGAATAGTGATGATAAAGGGATTGAGATTTCAATAAAACCATAACAAGGCCGTGCTTAATTTACCTTAAATAGGCTTAAAATGCCTTTTAAAATATTAATTAAAAATAGGCATATTACTAAATATAGCCTCACCTTATTATTAATGGCATAGACTTTTATTTGTCCATTCATGTTCATTTTCTTTAAAACGCAAATTTAACCTAAGAAGAGCCGACCATTAACAAGGTAGAAGAGGAAGAGAAATTCAATCAAGTTAGGGAATTAAAGCTAGGGATCAATTTCAAATCCAATCTCAACGCTCTAATCATATTTAAGGTGAATAATATTTCATTCCATCTCTATTTTGCTTTTATATCCATATGTTTTCAGATTTAAGATTAAATTCATTTTAATGATGTTTTGGTTGATAATATGCTTGAATTATTATATGTTTGATTTAGACCAATTCATTTACATAGGAATTTGCATGGCAATAGGGCACAACCGATTGTTAATGAATTTAACATGCTATGGAAAAATTATACGTTAGGTAAAACATTATTTTAGAGATGGGTTTCAATTTCATAATTTTCCAAACTATGGAAAATTTATTACAAATTTCTAAAGGAAAATATGATATATTTGGGTTATTTTAGGAAGAAATTGGGTCTAAATTTTGAATATGTTTGACAACATAATGAAAGTGAATTTCTGTGATTTTTGGGGAATTTTCCTAATTAATTTGCAATAGAAAATAAATTATTTTAAAAGAAGGACTTATTCGTATTATTGGTTTTGCTTAATAAAAGGGCTTAAACGTTAATTTTTCCTTTAATTTAGATTTGTAAATGCGGTAGTTATTTTGTAAAGTATTTGAAACATTTTAAGGCAACTAATTAAAAGATAACACATGGGTAGGTTAGTTAAACCAATTGCTAAAATTGAGCATGATTTCATCCTTTAATCAAAAAAGAGGGTTCCGCCTCCTCTAGTGGTACCTTTCGACTCCAACACTTCCGCTCCAACTCAATCAGAAACCAACCTAGCTGAAACCACGTAGTCGAAACCAATACAAAAGGTATCACTTAGATGGTACGTAGTGGATTGGAGGAAAGGTGGAAGCCAGGGTGTCGAAAGCAATACTTCCGATGGGGTCAAAGCATTAATTCTATTTTCAAATGTTAAGTGTGTGTTTTGTTTTACCTAAAGATTTTGACGTAGGCGAAACCTATGTTTTCGAAAAAGTTTTCTAAATAACTTTCTAAGCAGGTTTGCCATATCATGTTTTAAGTAGGAGCTTTGGAATGGGTTCCCTTGTTTTTATATAATGCTTTTGAAAGAGGTGGTTCCAACCTAGTCAAAACCCAGCCACTATATTTTACCTTTCGGATGTATTGCAACCATTAATGCTTTCGAAGGGTTCTCTTTGTTTTAAACTTAAGCTAGGTCACCTTCTAATGCTTTCGAAGGGGTTCAGGGGTTTCGAAGGCAGCGGTGTCGAAAGGGGGTTTCGATGCTATCCTTCAAAGTTTTACTCCAAGGTTTTGAGCTTTCGAATAGATGGTTCCTGTAGGATCGATTTCACCCTAGAAGGGGGGTGAATAGGGTGATACTATTAATTATAAAAGTTAATTGCGGAAGCTTATAAAATAATTTCAACACGGATCATAGAATAATAGCAGCACGGATAATACCAGAATAATAAATGTAGAAATAGAACGACATAGAATTTACCCAGCTTTGGCAAAACCCTGCCTACGTGCTGCCTGCAAGGTTTCTACTAGAAATTAAGTAGCCACACGCTTACACACGTAAACTCGCGACACCCGCTACAGACTAACCTAACTCTACGCTCAAAACCCTGCCACAACTCAGCCACTGAGTTGCGAATTCTCAAACTACGTCACGTAGTTTGTCCCCTAATCACACGACTAGAAATTACAGCGGTTTAAAATTGAAAATACAATTAAAACACAATTTAAAAATAAAACAAAGCTAAACCCTAATTTTGAGCCTTATATAATTTTAAAACCCCAAAACCTAATACAACGGCCGGCCCAATAATTATTTCTTCTCTTTATCTTTTATCGGCCCATTCCTTTGTGATAATGGCAGCTTTGTTTTTCGTTAGTTCCTCTTCCGTCAAAAATTAGGGCTTTCGTAATTTCAAAGATGCCGACTTTAGTTGCTTGATCGAATGAATGATTTGTCACGTCGTTTGCTTTCTCGATCGCACGTTTCTCTGATTTTCTCATGGCTCTTTGAAATTGATCGAGTTCGAGATATGGCTTTGGTAAGTAATTTTTTGTTCTTTTTGCTTTCTGATTGAATTCTTAAACTCGATTGATTTTTGTTGCCGATGATGTTATGGTTTATATATGATTTGAATCCCTAAAGTTTCGTTCGTCTGATATTTTCAATATTATGCTTCGGCCATTTGATTACGTTTGGATCTTGATGATTTCTCTGACTTTTTCAATTCACTTGAATAACACGATTTTGAACTCTGACTTGGTTCGATTCCTTGATTGCTTGGTTATCACGGCACTGTTGAATTTCGTGGCCATCACGGCTTTATTTGACTTCGGTCATATGATTTTGTGTCTCGGCCTTGACTTTTTAAACTTGATTTTGTTTTTTCTTTGCTTACATGATAATGTTTGATGATGTTTTAAGTAAAACAACCTGTTATAGTTGAATCTCTGTCATTTGTTGATTTCGGACACTTTACTTGGTTGCTTCATCATGTATACACTTTGATAATCATGATGTATTATTTGTGACATTGAGCCTTGACTTTGATCGTGGTTGACTTCGACCATTTTAATGAATTTATGGCTTGACTCTGACTTGTTCATTATCACTTGACTTCGACTTTGGTTACTTTGTTGCTTCTTTCTTTGGAAAATGGGCCTCTCCTTTGTTTCAGTGCTTATATATGTCTACTGATATAATTCATGTTGTATTGCATTTTGTTTACATGAAGTCTGGTTCCTTGTTGTTCCATTTTTACTGCTGTATCACCATATATGTATATTCATGTTTTAAGACTGCTATCATCTCTAGCTGTTCACTGGTCTGGTCTGTGTAGCATTAAGTTTGATCATCCTGTAGCATATTTTGATAGAATCATTTGTGTTGTAGCTGTCTTGGTTCTTGTCCATCACTGAACTACTTTGTTCCTGTACAAACTGCTGTTAATTTCATACATGTGTGATTGTGCATTCATGTTGTCCAGACCTGTAGCATGCATTATCACTCTGGTCATTGTAGTTTGTTTATTCAAGTCATATATGTGTGTTCATGAATGCTTGCATCGACTTGTTTTGCTTGGTGGTCTTGTGGCACTGCTTACTGTCATGTTGAATTGAGTTTGATCATGTTGTATCGACTTGTTTTGCTTGGTGGTCTTGTGGCACTGCTTACTGTCATGTTGAACTGAGTTTGATCATTGTTGTTGTGCCTTGCTATGTTGCCTTATCTCTGGTGCACATGCTTGCTTCCCCAACCTGTTTCAGTGTAACCTTTATGTGAACTTCTGGTTAGCATATTTAGCTTGGTTGTCACTTGCTCATCCAAGCTTGCACTGTCCAGTTTCATGTTGTTGGCATTGATTTGTATTAGTTCGACTTTGCCATGATTTTGATTTTTTTTCCTCCTTATGATGATCGCTTCTGCATTGTGTATGTTGTCATTAATTTGTTGATATCTTAGCTACCATCATGTACATGCTGAGTCTTGTGACATTGTCTGATATGCATTTGGATTTGTTTTTCGAATTACACTTGAGTTGAATCCAGCTTGTAGCTCGGATTTGACCTTGTTCTGAAAGGTGTGACATTATTTTATTGCACTTGAGTTGAATCCGGTATATTGGGTTTGACCTGTGCTCACATGTCCCTGTAAATTTATCAAGTGTATATATCGGTGTGCACGGCCTTGTGGCATATACAGTGATACACTATGTATGTCACAAGCTGTTCGTGTATGATGAATTGAAAACTAAATGATGACGAACAACCCAAATAACTGAGGCAAATATTATTTTCAAAATCTACATTTTATTTTATATTGCAAAAATATTTTATTTTCAATTTTACTGTGTCAATGTATATATTTGTAGATTTCTCAGATGCTGGATTCATATTGGAATAAAGTTGAAGATCAGTACGAGTTGAGTGAATGAGTGATATGTAGTGAGGTGCAATGTGAAATGTAATTTAATCAAATTTGTATTGTAATTGAAATTGTATATAGTGAGAACTTGAAATTTGTACTATTCAAAAATTGTAATAAATATTTGTTTGAATAAAATTTATGTTTGAATTCAAATTCTGTGTTATTTATTTTAATTCAGCAAATATTTATTTAATCTATGAAAAATAAATTAGTACATTAACAAATACATTTACACCAATATATATATATATATATGTTTATTATCATCAAACAAAAATCATATAATCGCATATTCAACAGTTCCGACACCATCAATTTTTCCCCCGAAATGTTTCATTAAAGATTTTGAAAGAGATACTTTTGTGTGTAACCACTTTGACCCAAAAGATGCTTTTAGAAATTAAAATCCAATGTTTTCGAAAGGGGTACTTCATTGGTTTTCGAAGCTATATTTCTAAATATTATTTAACAATGTTTTGAAACATTCGAAAGGTATGATTTGGTTTCGAAAGGATTGATTCATAGAGCTTCAAAAGTTATATACGTAGAGTTTTGAAAAGAGATTTTCTATGCTTTCAAAGGAGGTCATCTAGTGGCTTTGAAAGTGATGTTGATGGTTTCAAAATAAATAACCCATTCTCATTTTAAAGGAAAAATATGGCATAAATAAATATTTTTGAGAGTATTATTTTGTTGGTTGCTTCTTTGTATATTCATTCACATTGTAATTAACCCATAACGGTACTTTGGGGAAGGGCAGAATAACCGGCTAGGTTGATCCAGTAATGAATATAACTTAAGAAATGTTAAAATCTTAATTAAAGATATTGACAGGGGCTAATTGGTTCATAGTAAACCCATGAAAACTATGTAAAGGGAAAGATATTGGCAAGGGTCAATTGGTTCATAGTCAGCCCATGAAACTATGATTTGATATTGGTAGGGCCAACAGGTTTATTGTTATCCCATGAAAACGATATCTGAATTTAGATATTGACAGTTAGTCAATAGGTTCCTAGTCATCCCATGAAAACTAGGACAATAGTGAAGATATTGGAGTTACAAATAGGTTCTTAGTGATCCTATGAAAACTATGTAACTGGACAAGGAGTTCATAATCACTTTATTGGTTAGTACTCAGCCCATGAAAACTATTAAGTTAATAGTAACCTTAGAAACTATAACTGTGACAGATCATCAAAATGAATGGGGATGGGTAATCCAGAATTGATTCACTTGTTTTGCATATCATCATATTATACCGTTTTGAATTTTTTAACCGTTGTGGATGTAGGAGCATAATATATGGTTCTAAAAAGGTTTTGACATACTAGAGAGAGAAAAACATGTTCCGCTAAGTTGCGTGGTCTCACTAGATATCTAAATGATTTTAGAGGTAGATTATTATTCACATCCGGCTTTATGGCTGACTCAATTATTTTATTTTTCCCTTAAACTCTCGGGTACTCAATTGATTTTGAGTAGTTTAAGGTTTAGGGTTTTAGGTTTTTTTAGACGAATAAAGCTTCTAGTGACATGCAGGAGGCATGTTAGCTACTTAGAGTTATTTTATTTCCATCGTGTTCAGTTGTAAAGGAATGCTTTTTTATTGCCTTATTATATACTATGATCATCCAATAGGGCATCTTCTTATACCGCTCTTGGTGTATTTTGTAATAAATATATTTTTTCTGAACGTGGTCTATGCTCTAGGATTAAGCAATGAATTTGAAATATTTTGAAATGGAATGTGGACTTTGTTTGCTGTTTTAAATTTTTTTCATATTCATGTGTTTCTTTGTATCAATGTATCTAACATTGCCATATTTGGCCACCGAGAATTAATAACTATGGATGACTGCAGCATCCATAGTCATTAGTTTTGGGCCTCCAAGTAGGGGGATGTTACAGTGCTCAGCCTCCTCCTTGCTCAGGTTATGGATTCACTTTGCAGCAGATATAATCCAAGGTCGTAGGAGGCTCTCCAGCTAACTAGTTGCTAAAATCTCTTTGGGGGTCGATTCCCCTTATCAACACCATCAGTATGATATCCTTGCTTGGATTGCATGCTTTAGTGACAACGACGACATTGAATTTTTATAGGAAGTCTTTGAGTGGCTTACCTAGCATCTAGAATAAATTGGATAATGACATCACATCATTGATGTGAATCGCATGCATTCTGAACTGCTCGACAAACTTCTAATCCAGTGGATTGAACAAGGAGATGGATTTAGGCGATAATCGCATAAACCGCATAATCGATATGCCTTCGAGGAATATAGAAAAGCATCTGCACTTGATGGCACATATCACTCTGGTGAAATTCATACGCCACTCAAATTTCATGAGATGTTTTCCGGGGTCGGTTTTTCCTAAGTAAACTGATATGATTGGTACATTGAATCTCCTCGGATATTCTGCACACTGAGCTGCTTCAATGTATAGGCTTCGACTAGGGGAGATAACTCAGTCATCGTCAATCCGATAAGTTTTTGAGTTGCAACTACTTGTTACGCTTGTGAATGATGTATGCATGCCCAAGATATGAGCAAAGCAAGATGGATCGGTATTGACGAATTAGTGGTAAGTTACTTGGAGTCGGACCTGAGAAAATCAACTATTCGCTTAGATTCAACAATTGTTTTGCTTAAAGTCACCGAATTCAAAGTGTCGGTTTAGTGAAGAACGGTGCTTTGAGTCATATTGGCACATGCTTGGAGAATGGTTTTACCCAAGTTTGGCTTTGGGCCAAAGTTTCTTGGGTTTGCTTAGAGTCACATCGCCTATGTTCTCCAAACTTTAGGAGTATTATTTGAGTAGTGGTTTCTTGTCTATTCCTTGGTTGTAATTCAAAAGCCACCACTTGATCCTTTATGCCCCGGTCAGTCACAGCACATAAGGGAAGTGAATAGAATGCACCATCTTTAAGTTGAGTTTTGAATGCCGAATGCGAGGGCATTGCGCCGCGGCACGGGTTCGGGTGCCTGGAAAAGTTTTTTTAAAATGATCGGTTAAAACAACAATTAGTTGAAAATAATCGGTTGGAATGCCAAAGTGTTGGAACAATCGGTTTTAAATTGAATAATGGTGAATATGTTAACAAGAACGAGCAGTGCTAGCGATCTTGGAACGATCGATGAACATGGTAAGTAGAACGATCGATGAAGAAGGCAACTAGAATGATATTATGGAAATGATCGGTGTAAATCCACATAGCAGTGGGACGATTGTATGACAATGATTATATAGACACGATCGGTGTGGAACGATAGTATAGAAAAAATGATCGGCCAAAATCACATTAGTGGGACGACCAATGAGAACGATCATGTAGAACGATGGTACATGATGATGCAACATATGGATTTGTAGGGAACGGTCGTTCATTGAGTATGTATGGGGCATGGCCGATGACAAATCGTTCACATATGCTTCAAAATTTAAAAACGTATGCAGATTAATCAAACACACGGCTAATCGACCATTGATATCATGATTTCCTTCTTCTGTAGGGGAAGTAGACTTGGCTTCTCAGGCCTTGGCTAATAGTTTCTTTGTAGATGTATTTCAAATTTGAGTAGAATAGGAAACTTGTCGATCAAAAGCTGGATCTATCTCGCAAACATGAAAATCCACAAGTAGAAGATAAGATCCAATCAAGCTGAGAATTCATTTCTCATTGAAAGCATCAAAATGTCGATGCAAATTTGGGCATCACACCCAATAGAATCTCATAAAGATTAAACAATGAATGAAATTAAAAACATAGCAGAAAAAGTAAATAAACACACAAATTTATAGTGGTTCGGCAATCTTGGCGTACGTCCACTTCGTATTTTTATTGATCTTGCACTGGATTATGATTACAAGAATGTTTGGATCGGCTAGAATCCATTGACACAAGAGTGAAGAATAAAATTGGCAGAGCCCGACACCCGAAAGAAGGATCCTCTTTATAGAGAATGGTCATTGTATTTATAGGAGAAGACATGGATGGATTGGGCTGAAATTTTGCAAGAAGAGTCTCTAGATCCATAGGGGTCCACCATAATGATCAGTAGCCCTAACTCGACACTTTGGAACGATCGACAAAAGTTTAGCCGATCATTATTTTGGCCACTGATTGACATGCGATCGATAGCGTATTCTTTTCATGATGTAAGATACTTGCTCTCCAAATTTCATGCAATTCCGACCTACCGTTTGTGAGATATCGCATTTTTCATGAAACTATGGATTGTTTACTGAAATATGCCGATCCTTTTTATGGCTTGGAAAAAACGATTGGCTAACAATGATCGACCAAACTCTAATTTGAACTATTTTATGGATCGTTTTAGATCGATCCATATAAATTCTTCATTTATCTATAACTCGAGCATACGAACTCCAATTGACTTGAAATTTAAAATATAGCCTCATGGAGCTTTGCTTATTACTTTATACTAATTACAACTTGATTTGGACCCATTCTGAATATGCTTGGCCATCATCCATAGTCATGTATATCTTTGATTCTCAAGGTTGGTAACCATCCATTTTTGCCAAGTCTACGATATCACGGCCTTGCCAAAAGGCGGGATAACAATGCCACTAAACACGGTAGGGGTTTTACCTCACAAGAACAACTTCCATCCATGAACGAGTGGAGACAAATTAAAACAAAACCCAACTTGAAAGGATGGGCATAAAACCATATCAAAATGCAAACTTAAAGAATGGACAAAAATAATTAAACATTGAGGTGAGCTGCAGTCACCTCTCAATGCAATTAAGAAAACGATTCAAAGATTTGGATCAACAACATGGAAATGGATTTTCCAACAATAAATTGGAGGATCCACCCTCCTTACCTAAAGTATATCTCTAGAAAATGTACATGAGAGAGTCATTTTCTCCTATGACACCTCTCGAGAACTCCAAGTCGGACCCCGCCAACCTTACCAAGAATCCGAGTATATAACATCTATGTGCACATACCACCGAAACCAAATCTAGAGTAGGTGTGAAAGTACCCTAATGGGAGAAACCTTATATATCTTGGCCCCCGCTTGCTTTTTGGATTTAGTCATTTCCGTCAAAGGATATGAACGATCAAATGAGAAATAAATCGTCTTAAGTTAACGATACACAAAGAAGAAAGCTGAATCGATGATTGATAAATCAACTATTTGGAATAATTAAAATGACTGTATATGGAAAGTAAATCTCATATTTTAACCACTACTCACTGGTTTCAAACTTATATTATTACTTGGTTAAAAATAAAGTCAGACAACTAAAGGTATTGTTGCCTCTAGGCGTTGCCTTGATGTCATTATCAACTTTCGAGATAGAGATGAGTTTCCAAACCTCGACATCTAGTGCTAAGAGTACGACTAAATCACTTTCATAAGCGATATCGGATTACAAAAAATTAAATTTCTTATCCTTTCCATAATCGAATCAAACTTTTAAAACCAGTCTTAGGCTTGATTTTCACATCACAAATATTAAAACACTGGTACTCTTTAAAATATATTTTTTGAAGAGCAAATTATATTTTTAAGTGTATAAAAAAGAAGGGTCAAAAACGAATATCATTAAAACATTGTTTACTATAAAGCCAAAACAATTTACACTTAGCATTATTTTTACAAACTATTCCTTTTAGAAGTTTTTCTTTTTTATAAACTATCGTTTATAAATTTCAAACAACATTTATTATTCCAAAAGATAATAAATCGTTTAAAATGCTTTTATAATTTTAAAACAATTTAATCATCTTGAAAGATAATTGCTACAATTCTTTTATGAATTTAAAACCACATTAATTATTTCAAAATAAAATTAATCAAACTTATAACTCCTTCAATAAATCAATTAATTAACTTTATACACATTTGTCGAATCAGCTAATTAATTTTAATCACTTTTATAAAATTAGTTAATTAATTTAAACACATTTATTAAATTAGTTCATTAACTTTAAACATAATTTATTAAAATAATTGATTAACCTTAAACATCATTATAAAAAATGATTAATCAATTTTAAATATCATTATTTAAAATGATTAATTAACTTCAAACATCATTACTAAAATAATGAATTAACTAATAATATATTTTATTAATTCAAAACAATATTAATTATCTTGAAAGATAATTAATTCAATTTGTAACCTTCTTATAAATTTAAAACAACATTAATTATTTGAAAGATAATTAATCAAATTTATAATCCTTTTATAAATTTAAAACAACATTTAATCAAATTTTTAACTCCTTTTATAAATTTTAAATACTTATCCTTTATTTTAAAAATTCCCAATGTAACGACCCGTAATTTTAACACTTTGAAAATGGGATGTTTAATTATTTTAAATATTCAAATGTAGAATTTTCAAACTTAAACAATCAATTTTATATAATAAATAAGAATGGTAAACTTATTTTGATATTAAATAAAGATTTTGTGTTTCCAATGTAAAATTGACAAAAGTCGGACTCCAATAAAGTAGGATAAATATTTGCGAAATTTCTTTAAAGGATAAATAATTCCTTACAAATATATATATATGACTGATATCAAACTCATTTAATAACAATATTAATTTGATTTAAAATGGTTTGATAAATATATAAAACTTATTTTATAAAATTGACAAATTTCGTTGTATATCGATAAATCAATGTCGTATTTTTATAAGAAGATTTGGATATTGTTTTATATTATTTTATAATTCAAATATGCTTTTTTTTAATTATTTAAATATAATAACAAATCAATTTTGAAGTTTGGTTTACATGAATAAATAGTTTAACAAAAATGTCAAAATGTGACAGTAAAACGTTTTGTCGAAAATCAACGTTTTGTTCAAAATAAATTGCCGCAACGTTATCGCACCTTTGTTAACGTGTTTTAACATATGTGTTACACATTTTAATAACTAAACATGTTTACTTTTACTAAATAGAATTATAAAACTTCTAGAAGTTATTAGTAAAAGTTAGTAAGAATTAACAAAAATCAAATCACATCAATTCAAAGCCAACATAATTATGATATTCTTTACTTAATCTTTAAGTGATTAAGACATAAAGTAAGGATGTGAAAGATGAAATTAAGTATTAAAAAAGTGGAGATTGCTTTAGGTTGAAGTAAGGTTAGTTTGGTAATTGAGTAAGAGGTTATTTTGGTAAATTTACCACTTTTTTCTTTTACTATAAATACCCACATCCCTCTTCACTTTCATTCACATTTTTTCTTCTTCTTTTCTCAAGCTTCTTCATCTTCTTCCTCTTCTCTTTAATGGCTTCCAAGTTATAGAAAAAAAATTAGAAAGAAATAATGTCAAATTATTTACAAAATATTTAAAAGAAATCAATGTTCATCCTCTTCAAATCAAACTCTTTTTTTTCTGAAAGTATGCTATGGATCGTGTAATATGGATATACGATAATACAGAGTATAGTGATGATAGTTATATGGTAAATAATGCGAAATATAAAGCAGTAAAGTAAAATGACACCAGGAATTTCTGTACTGGTTCGGAGCACCGTCCTACGTCTAGTCCCAAACTCCTTCTGGAATTTCATTTAAAACAACAACCCTCCCTTAATCCGAAGGAACAGGTCTATACAACCCCTAAGCAGCCGAACAGGGACCTGAGCAGCAGAATAGGATTTCACCTCAGCAACTGAAGAGGACTTCACATGCCTGTGTAGCAAAACAGGACTTCAGCAAATACAAAAGATTGTTTTGACTTTGTGTTTCTAATAACACGGATTTGTCACTTGTAGTACACCCTTCCTATAATCTTTTCCTCGAGTATAAATATATTTGTTTGAAGTTTATTAAGAATAGAAAGGTATAATATTGCTTTAATGTAGAATATTTATAAGTATATTTGCAAGTAGATTCAAGAGTGTTAGATTAGAAAGATAAAAAAATTCGGTTATTTGGAATAAAGTTAGAGTATATATTCATAGAGGTTAGAAGGCGGCAACTGTTGATGAAGAGTTTCAATTGAAGTGTTGCATCCAAATCTTTTCGTAGAGGTTTGTAACTCTTCACAAATAGTCGTGTCTATTCAAAAAGCAGCCGTTGTAGAAATTCAGTCAACTGAACCACTGGGTCAGTCGACTGAATATTCAAACGAATTTTTAAATATATATTTGTATACCTGTGCATCTTTGCATGTTGCACAGAAATTTCTGGGTCAGTCGACTGACCTGGCAATATCTATGCAATTTGCACAGTTTACACGGGTATAATTATATATATAACTTTAAAAACTTTTATAATATAATATATATAACTTAAACACTTTTATAATATAATATATATATTATATGCTTATATATGTATAAATTATTTGGAAATAAGACAATATATAAGCTAATATGTACGTAACGAGGAGAGATTTTAACAAAATTGACCTAAGACTCAAAAACAAAATAACATAATTGATGCACCGATTTTGAAGTCTTGTCTCCTTATAGTATATATTCTCTTTTTGTCATAGCAGTCGTCAAATCTGTATGACTAGTGATAGCTTTGTGTCATGAATCAAAACCAAGTTTCAACATTCTCCCCCTTTTTGATTGATGACAACCTATAAATAGATATAGATTTTGACTACATATATAATATAAATACTTACTCCCCCTGAATCTTTGACACTCTATATCTTGCATTCTTAATGTTAGTAATAATATTTCTCCCCCTTTGTCATCGACAAAAAGGAATAAGGAATATAATAGTATGAAGCCATAATGTCATAGATATTATGAAAGAAACGATCATTCTTACATTACAATACCAAAATCAAGAGTCATGAAATAAGAAAAAAATGACTATTTAATGCAAGCCATAAATTAAAGACTAATGTTTGCATAATATAAAATAACAACTTGTGCCATTCTTTGCTTACCCCTATCATCATGCAATGTTTGACAACCACTATCGCCTCCATCTCCACTATCGTCGCTACTACTTGCTTGATCATTAGAAGAGGGAGACCAAGTAAAGACGGGTTGCTTACCCGAATCGCCTAGTGCAGCTGTGGAAGTTCCAAATGAACTTGAGATAGCTTTCCATAACTTCGTAAAAATCCTTTAACCTTATCAAGCTTTTTGTCAACTTTAGTGATATGAGATTGAAGAATTTGTTGGTTTCGGCACATCATAGAAATCGACTCATGTGGAGGAAGGCTCGGATTAGGAATTAGAATTTCATCTTGTTGATGACTAGTTGATCTTTGGCGAGATGGACGGTGAGATGCTTCGCCTTCTTGTTGTTGTGGCTGATCTTGAGATAACTGTCATTGAGTCCATTATCGCCTTTGCCGATGATATAGCCCTTGGAATTATCTCCAAAAGTGACGGAACCTCCATCTAAGTATGTAATATTTTTCAACATATCTTTGTCTTCTGCCATGTGTTTTGAGTTGTCGAGTATCCATTTTCCTCTTTTCTTGAGTGGGATCTCATTATATTTAGCAATAAAACATACGTTCATTATCGTTGTCACTCTCACTTCTAGAAGAAGAGGAGGAATCTGAATCATCCCATGTAACTGAAAAGGCTTTTCTTTTGAATTTGTCATTCCTTTAATTTCGATATTCTTTCTTTTGATCTGGACAGTCCTTCTGTATATGCCCCTTTTTATGAAAGTTAAAGCACTCCATAACTGATGAAGACGGTGGTTTATTGCTGTTTGAGCTTCTCTTGCCATTATTCCTGTTTTCTTTTCTATACTTCAAGAATTTCTTGAAGTTTTAGGCAATAAAGGCTAGTTCGTCTTTGTCTGAATCTGATTCTTCTTGTTCTGCATGGAATGCTACATTATTTTTATCTTGAGCTTGAACTCGTTTAGCCTGTAAATTTACTTCATAAGACATTACTTCATAAGACATTAGATTTCCTATTAACTCTTCCGAAGTTATTTTGGAAATATTGTTCGCTTCTTCAATAGCTAGAAATTTTCTTTCCCATTCTTCCATTAAAGAGTTAAGAATTTTGGATACAATATCAAAGTCTGAATATTTTTTTCCTAGTCCTACTAATGAATGGTAGATATCCTGAAATCTTGAATACATATCATTTATAGATTCATTTTCTTTCATACTAAAGTTTTGAAACTGACTTTTGATCATGGATATTTTGCTTTGTTTGACCTTGTTAGTTCCTTTATGTGTAACTTTGAGTGTATGCCATATTTCATATGCAGTATTCCACATGCTAACACGGTTAAACTCAATTTTATCTAAGGCACAAAATAACGTATCCATGGCTTTTGCATTAGCTGTGGCATCTAGTTTTTGTGTATTTGACCAAGTAGAATATTTTTCAGTAGGAATAATATATTTTGTTTGAGTTATATTCCATGAATCAAAACCACTTGCTTGCATATATATTCTCATTCGTGTGGCCCGATAGTTATAATTCATGCCAATAAATAGTGGTGGACATGCAGTGGATTGTCATTCAATGAAGATAGTGTTAATGCTAGTGCTAGTGTTAGGTTTCATATTATTAGATTATTAGATACCTGTGTTACGGTTATATGATGACCTTGCTCTGATACCAAGTGAAAGGGTGCTATGGATTGTGTAATATGTACGATAATATAGAGTATAATTGTGACGACCCGACTTCCTATCTCCAGGAAATCGCATCATCTTGAAGAAAGAAAGGGATAGAAGAAGAAAAGAAAGAGAAAGAAGAAAGACAACAACATCAGAGAACTCACAGCGGAACGAATAAAATATAATATAACACATAAAATATTACACCGTATCATAATACATCAGAGTACACAGCTTATACAACATATATTAGACTGTTATAAACATCTGTCTAATTCATACAACTCAAGTATATAAGATACTGATACCAAACAAACACAGCGGAACCAATATATCTACACGTGGAAGTAATCTTCTCCATTACTCCTCCAGAATTCGTCAAGCTAACCTGAATCACTTGACTACTCATACATAATATGAGTACCCAAGAGTTTAATAAAACAGAAAATAAACACTCGGGTCAAACAGGGGTCTGGTGTGAGTAAACGGGTTAAAATTGCTTAACTTTAGAAAACCTTTGGAAAAAAAAGGTATTACGTAAGACTTCCCACACATAAACATGGAAAAGTTTTTACCTTACGCTAACCAAAACATTTGATAGGAAATCCAGTGATATTATAAAAGTATCTAGGGTTTTCAAGTAAATAAGAAATAGCCGAAATTGTTACATGATTAAATTCCAGCTACTAGCCACAAAAGTGGGTAATACAATCAAAACTGTAGGGTCTCGCAGGAAGAATGGGTTTCCATCAATGGCAGGGCTACTGGGGTACCGCCCGTCACAGTACGTGGCCTAGATCAACCGAGGAGCCACCCTAACTCCCCTGCAACACAAGGCCGTGACCAATCCTTACTGAACAGTCCCGAACAAGACAGCCCCGGCGGTTGTCCGGAATTCAACCGCCCCACACAGCCGAATAAAAAGGGACTTCTAGACAGGGGTAAATCTTGCTCTCCAGTGGGAGCTACCTACGAAGCCTTGCTGCACCTCCCTTATTTTAGCCATTCCCGGTTGATGAGGCTTGAGGCTGCGATTACCTTTATAGAACACATCTCTTAGAATGCTCGTCGTTCGCCTGACAATGTGCTGAAAGCATTCAACCCATACAAGTTCGTTCCGGGTTCGAACGAAACCGAAGGCACTATCTCGTTGCACTCATTTTGGAATCACCCTCAGAGTCAACGACCATAGCCCTTGCACTCTAAATCTCCATCTCGAACCTATAAGTACTATTCCGTCAAACTCATTACAGAATCACCCACAGAGTTATACTGACGTATAGCCCTTACACCTCGAGTCTTCACTTACTCCTCTTGGATTAACGACCTAACGTTTACTTGGAATCGATGTGGTTTTCGGATATCCAAATATGGAAACCCGATCCCGGTCTCACCGAAACCAAACGCCATTTTAATGTCCAAGTTGTACTTAAGGGTTTTAAACACTTAACTTATATTCAGGATGATATAAATAGATAGATGAATCACATTATCACAATAGATAATTCATAACAACATTCATCTCACAAAGCAGCATATCACAACATAGATATCCAAATCATCCAATATCAACCAATCACCCGTTATCAATCATCCAATATCATTCAACATCCAATATCAATCATCCAATATTAATTATTCAATATTAATCAATCACCCATAGCAGAATTGATTAACTCTTAATCAATTTAATTAACCTCTAATTAAATTAATTACTATCCTTTAATCACTTGGATTATCTAAATCCTGCTTCATTGATTTATTACAAATCAAATTCATTAATCATCTCTTAATGATCTTCCTTAATTAATCCTCTTTGATTAATCAACTTTAATTACATTCAAGTAATTATCCTTAACCATATTTAGTAATTAACCTTTAGTTACTATCATTAATTACAATAATTAATGATCCTTTATTTACTTCCATTTATTAATTAACTATAATTAATTACATTATCCTTAATTAATTACAATTAATTAATCATATTTCAATTAAATCACTTATATTAATCAACCTTGATTAATTCGTTAATTACACTTCTGATCCTTTTTAATTAATAATTGCTTTAATTTATTAAATAATTAATTTATAATTAATCATTTTATTAATCTTAAACAGTGATTAACAACTTGTAATTACTTATCTTAAACAACTTCTTTATTAATTATATTAATCCTGATTTATTAATTATTTTAATTAATATTTAATTACTTCATCAAGTAATTATTAAACAATTAAATTAACAATTAATCCTTAATTAATTACCTTATTTATTAATTACATTTTAATTAATTACCTTAGTAATTAATCTTAAATTAATCTCATTCATTAATTAATTAATCACATTAATTAGTTAACTAAAATAATTAAGTAATTAACTCTTAATTACTTACATAAGTAATTATCTCTAATTACTTCCTTTAATAAATCTTAATTACTCTCTTAACAATACTTAATTCCATCATTAAATAAATCTTAATTCATTAACTAATTAATTACTCCATCACTAATTAACTTTAAATAATTATATTAATCAATTTCTTAATTAATATCATTTGGTGATTATCCAAAAATCACTTCAATTTAAATTACTCCCATGAGTAACCTCCACTAATTTCTTCCATATTAATTACTTCCATTCTTAATCATTCAAACATTAACATTTGCTTACTTCATTAAGTAATCATACTTAGTTAATCAATAATTAATTAAAATTAAATAAACAATTAACTATTTATTTAAGATTAATTAAACAATTAATTAACTTCTAATATTAAAGAAAATCTTTAATAAATTAAGATAACCGTAAATTTTAAATCAAACTTAACTTATTAACAAAACATGTTAAATACGTATTCTTAAGTTAACTATCCCAATAATTTAACCTTATTTATTTCCATAAATAAATTATTTGAATTAAATCAAGTTTTAACAACTTAAACAAATTATTCAATTTAGATTTTCAAAATCATAATCACAACCTTTTTTGAAAATAAGGAATTTAAAAATCAAATTAAAATGCCTTAATTATCCAATTTAAACATATCTATTGAAAACTTTGTTATTAAAAGTATTACTTTAAAATTAAAACTTAGGTTTAATAATTAAATTCAAATTACTCTTTTAAATTTGAATTTTTAAAACTTAATCAAGATAATTATTTTCAAAACAAAGAACTTAAAACAATTTTAAATTTGAAATATAAATTCAAATTTCACTTTAAAATAACAAATTTTTCCTTGGTTTTCTATATAAACTTGTCTATAATTTAGTGTTTGATTCTTACATTGTTCAACTCGAGTTTATTATACGATCTAGTGTCAATTATAGGTTAAATTAGCAACACATATTATACAACAATACCCCCAAACAACAAACCCCAAAAACTCAAGTACGAACTCGAAATCAACTCGGGTCAGTCCCGAAGCAAAATTCCAAAATGCAACTTCGAGTCGTCTTCAGGAAAACACGAGAGCATCTTCGGTACAAAACTCATCTTCCCCAATTTCTAAACTCAGAACCCCCAATCATGCACAACCAAAACACAGTGCACGTGCACTCCCGCCGCCGACCACCCACGATCATCGCGACGATCCTCCGCGGTCACAAACCCACACTCGATCACAACCCTAAACCCAGAACGAAGAAAAAACATTCGAATCGAAATTTCGGTCTAAAGCCCAAAACTGCAGAAAAGCTCGACCACCAATCCTTCCCCATTACCGACATCTCATCGCCGTTTAACCTCACCGATCCCACCATAGAGACACCACACCCAAGAATATCATCACTCCCAAACGCGATGAACTGGGTCCACAACCCAAGTCACAATGTCACAACATTCAGACCGAACTAAAATACAAGCTTAAACCCTAGTTCATTCGATTCCAAGCAAATTGGTCAGTGGAAAAATCCAAAAGCATTTTTCCCAATATCCTCCACATCTAAGCGAGCTTCAACCAAAAATCTAGCTTCAATCAATGTGCCGATCAATGGCAATCATCAAAACCCCCAAAATCACACAAACCTAAATTTCTCATGATTTGTCAAACAAAAAATCATGAAACAAGTATTAAAAATCATGATTCTTACCCCCTAATTTATTCATGTAATCCCAAATCAAAATTTAATAAGTTGGTTTTTACCATATATAAATGTTTCACCGTGTCTTCTATTTTAAAAATTATCTGTAAATTTAAAAATTATAGAAACTATTTTATATTCTTTATCAATCATTAACAAATCCATTTCATTCAAATACTAAAGTCTAATATGGATTTGAGTTGTTGGTATTGAAACTTTTGAGCAGAACTTTCACTGAATTCAACAGATAACAAATGAATATATAAAAACAGACAAGCTCATAACATATTCATACCAATTCATTTAGATTCAAGCAAAAAAAGAAAAAAAAACTTTGATACAAGTAGATATCATCACATGCATGGCGGTAAAACATATCAAACTGTTTTTAAAATAGGATTTACTCACCTCTTTTAATATGAAGAGCACACAGCAGATTCAATTTTTATTCCAGGCTTTAGAATAGTTTAAATCTGGAAATGCCTCAGATTTGCTTGCTTGTAATTTGTTGATTTTAAAAGTGTTGAAGCTTCACTTGATCTTCCATTTGAATTTTAGAAGATTTGCAAATGCAGGTTGAACATTCACTTCAATTGCAGGTTTTGATTTTGCAGATTTAAATTTGGATTGCAGCCTTTACATTTGCAGATTTTGAAAAATGCAGAATAAAGTAGATTTGTATTTGCAGATATTGATTTCAGGTTTTGAATTAGTTTTTGGTTGCCATTAGTTTTGAAAGAATGAAGAGAAGAAAACAAAGAATGAATGTGTTTGAGAAAAATTAGTTTTCTTCTTTAATCATTTATTAAAAATATGTTGCCACTTGTTATTAATTTGCACAAATGTCACAAACATATTTTTAAAAGTTAACAAGTGTTATTAAGATGATTAATAGGGTTACACATGTCTTTAAGTATTTTAAATAAACTTTTATTTAAGTTAAATGTAAACATAAACAAACATGTTTAATTTGCTTTATTCATGAATACTTACATATGTGAATATAAATTTAATCCTTTAAAGAAAATATTATAAAACTAATTATAATATAAATAAATCTTATACATGTATTTAAAAAAAATCTAAAAGTTATACATATACATTTATAATCATTTAAAATTTAAGCATCTTTAAAATAAAGCTTGATTAAAAAAAATTTGAAACTATCACATTTTAAATACTTTAAGAGAAAGACAAAACAAAACTTTGTTTAAAACCTTTTTAAACTATCTTATTAAAAATAAATAACAATCTTATATTTGAAATAATTGAATTAAACTAAATTATCTTTTGAAAAATCTTATTGAATTTAAAACAAAACTTTAAAATTGCAATATTCATTCATACATAAATTATTAATAGATTAAATTAAATTTTCAAAACAATTTCAAATTATAACATATACAACAATTATCTTATATATTAAAACAATTGAATTATTCTTTAGATTGGCTTTTGAAGAATATTAATTACACCAAAGTTCTAATTACAATTCATACATATATAGATTATCAATAGATTTAAATTAAAATTTCAAAACAATATCAAATTATAACATATGCTTACATATATTACAATTTGAAAATTCAACTTTTAATTTAAAACAAAAGATATTCCCATTCACCATATATATCAAACATATATATTATAAATAGAATAAAATTTTATTATCTTTTGAAAAATAATTCTAACCAATTTTTAAATTGTTAAAAGATATTGATCACACTTACCAGATTAAATATTTGTTATCCTTAAAAAGATTAATTTAACCAATTTAAACTAAAATTATAAAGAAAATTTATCAAACCAATTTAATTATTATTACAGATTATTAAATCGATATTGCCCAACATTCCGGGTCGTTACAATCCTCCCCCCTCAAAAGAATTTCGTCCCCGAAATTTAAAAGCAAAGGTAATTTAATAACCCAGCAAAGATTTTAATTCAATCAGCAAAGCATACCCATCGACCAGTTACTAACAACCATAACAACCAATCAAACAACAAACAAACTTTACCAATTATCCTGACATATGTCAGAATAAAACTCTAATACTATTTCGAGTTTCCCAAATGTAAATCACTGGGAGACTTGTTCTTCAAAAGCCAACAAACTAACTACATTACCAAAATCCAGAGCTTCTCTCCTTTCTAGATTCATCAATCTGAACAGAACATCAGATTACTCTCAAATCCAGCTCAACATCCAACTCTAACTGGACTACAGATTTAACAAGCAACAATGAATCATACACATACTCCCTCAGAGGTACGTGAAATAAAATGAATTCCAGCTATCCAAACTGGAAATTCAATCTTATAGTCAACAGATCTTATTTTATCAGAACACAGATAAGAAAACTCAAATGCCTCAGAACTACCCATCCAATCTTATCCAATTTCTGCTCTCTTAACCAGAGAAATCTTAACAACAATGAAGTCTCCAACTTCGAATTCCAACTCCTTATCCCATATCTGCATAACTTAACAGAAAATCTTGGACTACCCATCCTTTCCCTGATCAGTTCCACCTATGTTGATACTTCCAGAAACAATTAGACCAAAGCAAACTAGCTTCTGGAACCTCTTCAACAGAAAAGTCTTCCAAAATCCATCGAAATCCAGAACTCAAACACTACTACTCAAGCAAAGGCAAACAGAACTTGCTACCTTCCTTGCACAGCTGCTACCTTGCTTCCGCTGCACAACTCTGATTACACCAGCAGCTCCTACATCCTCATGAGAATCCTCAGTCTCAAACAAAAGAATGCTCAAGAAAAAATCCCAACTAATCGCAAGTCACTTTTGTGTTCCAACCTAATCTGAATTCCAAAGAAACTGTCCTCTCTTTACCAATTAGAACAGCTCTAAGCTTTTCCAAACAAGGTTAATTCTTCAAGATAACTTCCACCAACTGCTCGGCTGCTGATAGAAGAAACACCAAGATTCCTGAACCATCGGAGAAACAACCAACATTGCTGCTTCCAAACTCTACTTTGATGATACTGCCAAGCCAAAAGACCTTCTCGTCAGCACACCGAACACTTTTGGGCTGCAACTGCTACCACAGCTAACCAAAGACTTCTAATCCAAAGGCTTCTCCAAAACCCAAACCACCAACAACCCACACAACGGACCTCCGAAATGGCAGACAACCTCTCAAGAAACACGGACTCCAAACCAAGCATGCACATTTCGCTTTCCTTAAAGTATGACAAATGAGACCATGCCGAAGCGAAGCAACTCATAGACCTTAGTCTCATATTCCAGAACAGCCAATCTCCTTGCTGAAGATCCAAACAACTTATACACAGATGAATCATCATTACGGCAGACAAAGACTGCTCCTCAACCACTTCTAAAACTGCTTCAAGAGAAAACTTCTTCGGAAAATATCTAAGGATACTGCATCTCATCACACAGTTATCAAGATACCATCACTTACTACTACACTTCCAACAAATCCAAACTCAAGAAAAATTCGCTCACCCGAGCGAAATCCAAACTTACATTTCAAAGATAAACTCCGAATCTTCAAAAGATTTCCTTCGGATATCAGAGAAATTCTTACTCCAAACAACAAATCTCACTCGAGACGGTATTAGGTCTACAGTCTCGACAAATACTTCCAACCCCAACATATGGACCTCTTCCATCAGTGGTAGTCGTGTTACACACACACCACTACTACTCCACTCTCTACCTCTAAAACTTATGTTGGAAAATTCGAACAGATAACCCAAAAAATTAGGTGTGTATGTATATATATATATATATATATATATATATAAATTACAAGTACGCTCTCTCAAGAAAGACACCGCTACAGAGCCTAGGTATTCACTCAACCTAATGCTCTGATACCAAATGTGACGACCCGACTTCCTATCTCCAGGAAATCGCATCATCTTGAAGAAAGAAAGGGATAGAAGAAGAAAAGAAAGAGAAAGAAGAAAGACAACAACATCAGAGAACTCACAGCGGAACGAATAAAATATAATATAACACATAAAATATTACACCGTATCATAATACATCAGAGTACACAACTTATACAACACATATTAGACAGTTATAAACATCTGTCTATTTCATACAACTCAAGTATATAAGATACAGATACCAAACAAACACAGCGGAACCAATATATATACACGTGGAAGCCTTTTGCTCCATTACTCCTCCAGAATTCGTCAAGCTAACCTGAATCACTTGACTACTCATACATAATATGAGTACCCAAGAGTTTAATAAAACAGAAAATAAACACTCGGGTCAGACAAGGGTCTGGTGTGAGTAAATGGGTTAAAATTGCTTAACTTTAGAAAGCCTTTGAAAAAAAAAGGTATTACGTAAGACTTCCCACACATAAATATGGAAAAGTTTTTACCTTACGCTAACCAAAACATTTGATAGGAAATCCAGTGATATTATAATAGTGTCTAAGGTTTTCAAGTAAATAAGAAATAGCCGAAATTGTTACATGATTAAATTCCAGCTACTAGCCACAAAAGTGGGTAATACAATCAAAACCGTAGGGTCTCGTAGGAAGAATGGGTTTCCATCAATGGCAGGGCTACTAGGGTACCGCCCGTCACAATACGTGGCCTAGATCAATGTACCGAGGAGCCACCCTAATTCCCCTGCAACACAAGGTCGGGGCCATTCCTTACTGAACAGTCCCGAACAAGACAACCCCGGCGGTTGTCCGGAATTCAACCGCCCCACACAGCCGAATAAAAAGGGACTTCTAGACAGGGGTAAATCTTGCTCTCCAGTGGGAGCTACCTACGAAGCTTTGCTGCACCTCCCCTGTTTTAGCCATTCCCGGTTGATGAGGCTTGAGGCTGCGATTACCTTTATAGAACACATCTCTTAGAATGCTCATCGTTCGCCTGACAATATGCTGAAAGCATTCAATCCATACAGGTTCGTTCCGGGTTCGAACGAAACCGAAGGCACTATCTCGTTGCACTCATTTTGGAATCACCCTCAGAGTCAACGACCATAGCCTTTGCACTCTAAATCTCCATCTCGAACCTATAAGTACTATTCCGTCAAACTCATTACGGAATCACCCACAGAGTTATACTGACGTATAGCCCTTACACCTCGAGTCTTCACTTACTCCTCTTGGATTAACGACCTAACGTTTACTTGGAATCGATGTGGTTTTCGGATATCCAAATATGGAAACCCGATCCCGGTCTCACCGAAACCAAACGCCATTTTAATGTCCAAGTTGTACTTAAGGGTTTTAAACACTTAACTTATATTCAGGATGATATACACAAATAGATGAATCACATTATCACAATAGATAATTCATAACAACATTCATCTCACAAAGCAGCATATCACAACATAGATATCCAAATCATCCAATATCAACCAATTACCCATTATCAATCATCCAATATCATTCAACATCCAATATCAATCATCCAATATTAATTATTCAATATTAATCAATCACCCATAGCAGAATTGATTAACTCTTAATCAATTTAATTAACCTCTAATTAAATTAATTACTATCCTTTAATCACTTGGATTATCTAAATCCTGCTTCATTGATTTATTGCAAATCAAATTCATTAATCATCTCTTAATGATCTTCCTTAATTAATCCTCTTTGATTAATCAACTTTAATTACATTCAAGTAATTATCCTTAACCATATTTAGTAATTAACCTTTAGTTACTATCATTAATTACAATAATTAATGATCCTTTATTTACTTCCATTTATTAATTAACTATAATTAATTACATTATCCTTAATTAATTACAATTAATTAATCATATTTCAATTAAATCACTTATATTAATCAACCTTGATTAATTCGTTAATTACACTTCTGATCCTTTTTAATTAATAATTCCTTTAATTTATTAAATAATTAATTTATAATTAATCATTTTATTAATCTTAAACAGTGATTAACAACTTGTAATTACTTATCTTAAACAACTTCTTTATTAATTATATTAATCCTGATTTATTAATTATTTTAATTAATATTTAATTACTTCATCAAGTAATTATTAAACAATTAAATTAACAATTAATCCTTAATTAATTACCTTATTTATTAATTACATTTTAATTAATTACTTTAGTAATTAATCTTAAATTAATCTCATTCATTAATTAATTAATCACATTAATTAGTTAACTAAAATAATTAAGTAATTAACTCTTAATTACTTACATAAGTAATTATCTCTAATTACTTCCTTTAATATATCTTAATTACTCTCTTAACAATACTTAATTCCATCATTAAATAAATCTTAATTTATTAACTAATTAATTACTCCATCACTAATTAACTTTAAATAATTATATTAATCAATTTCTTAATTAATATCATTTGGTGATTATCCAAAAATCACTTCAATTTAAATTACTCCCATGAGTAACCTCCACTAATTTCTTCCATATTAATTACTTCCATTCTTAATCATTCAAACATTAACATTTGCTTACTTCATTAAGTAATCATACTTAGTTAATCAATAATTAATTAAAATTAAATAAACAATTAACTATTTATTTAAGATTAATTAAACAATTAATTAACTTCTAATATTAAAGAAAATCTTTAATAAATTAAGATAACCATAAATTTTAAATCAAACTTAACTTATTAACAAAACATGTTAAATACGTATTCTTAAGTTAATTATCCCAATAATTTAACCTTATTTATTTCCATAAATAAATTATTTGAATTAAATCAAGTTTTAACAACTTAAACAAATTATTCAATTTAGATTTTCAAAATCATAATCACAACCTTTTTTGAAAATAAGGAATTTAAAAATCAAATTAAAATACCTTAATTATCCAATTTAAACATATCTATTGAAAACTTTGTTATTAAAAGTATTACTTTAAAATTAAAACTTAGGTTTAATAATTAAATTCAAATTACTCTTTTAAATTTGAATTTTTAAAACTTAATCAAGATAATTATTTTCAAAACAAACAACTTAAAACAGTTTTAAATTTGAAATATAAATTCAAATTTCACTTTAAAATAAAAAAAATTCCTTAGTTTTCTATATAAACTTGTCTATAATTTAGTGTTTGATTCTTACATTGCTCAACTCGAGTTTATTATACGATCTAGTGTCAATTATAGGTTAAATTAGCAACACATATTATACAACAATACCCCCAAACAACAACCCCCAAAAACTCGAGTACGAACTCGAAATCAACTCGGGTCAGTCCCGAAGCAAAATTCCAAAACGCGACTTCGAGTCGTCTTCAGGAAAACACGAGAGCATCTTCGGTACAAAACTCGTCTTCCCCAATTTCTAAACTCAGAACCCCCAATTGTAACGACCCAGGATTTTTCGTAATTAAAATTTGAATATTTAATTTATTTTAAATATTAATAAGTGAATTTATAAATTGAATAAATTTTATTTCGATTTATTGGATTTAATTGGATAATTAAATCGATAATTTAATATGTTAAATTATGGAAATAATTGAAAATTGAGTTAAATATGATTGAAAATGATTTGTAAAATTTTATTTTATCATATTGAAGTTAGAACGATATTTTAGAACTTTTAAAATCGAACTAAAAGTTAAATTGTGAAAATTGAATATTTTAATATTAAAATCGACTAGTGAAAATAGTCAATTTTTGAACAGTCTCAGAATTGAACGAAACCAGTTCCATTGGATCCGTAATAGTTAGTTATTACCGGATTTCAATTTTCGTGTCAATCGGAGCTATCGTTTGATCGTGGCAGCTCGAAACGCATCGATTTATTTTTAATTTTAATTTGGCGAGTTAAAATAGCCATTTTTCAAAAAGTCTCGGATTTCGACGAAACTAGTTTCATCGGATCCGTAATGTGATATTATTGTAAGGTTTCAAATTTCAAGTCAATCGGATTTACCGTTTGTCCGGTACAAATTAAAACGCCTAGAAAATCGCTTAAATCGGTTTAATTCAAATTGAGCGTTTATAGCCATAACTCGCACAGAAGTCCGAATTAGCTTTCGAAACCTGTTCCATTGTGTCCGGAACGTGGGGTAACCCTAGAAACGCTGGTTACGGCGCGTAAATCGGAGTTCGGAATTTCCGGATGAATAGTGTTCGATTTTTCTCTATAAATAGCACCACTACCCCTCTCATAAACTAAAAAATAATAATAAAACCCTAATTTATAACCCTAGCCGCCACCCTACAGCCAATGGCTGAAAATTGTCGTCGTTCTTCCCTTAATATCTCGAAATCCATCAGGAATTAGAAAATATGATCAACTACAAAGTTGTAGCTAACATCGAGTGCTTCACATCTATAAGGTTGAGATGATGTTTAGTTGACCAGAGGAGGAGCTAGAGGAGGCCGTCAGTGGCGTGTTGCGTGCGCATTTCCAAGCATAGATAGGGGCCGAGCTCCACCCTATTGGGGCCGAGCATGGTGGTGGGGTTAGGCTACACAACGGCGCATCTTGATCGAGTTTTAATCGAGTGTTGGAGTTGCAAGATTCAACCCTAGTTCATGAGCTCTATGGATTTGTTTGCGTTTTGCTACCTGGAGTTGTTGCGTGTGTTAGGAAGAAGGGGGGAGAGCCGTAGGATTGGGAATGAAGGGTGATGATGGGGGTATGTAAAAGAAATTTTAAAAGTTATGTTGTAATTGTTATTAAAATCGTGTACAAACTTCAAAAATTCATAACTTTTTCATACGAGGTCGAAAACGCGCGAAACCAGTTGCGTTGGAATCGTATGAACGAGCACTACGCGATGAAATTGGATTGGAGTCGTTTGGAGTTAGTGAGAATTTTGGGTAAAATTAAACGTCCGTTTAATTTTATTCGAAATTAAAATCAAGGTGAGAACTTCTCACTCAATCGAATCGGTTTCGATTTTATTTTAAATAGTTAGATTTAAAATATTTGAATGCATGTTTGAATGATAATTGTTATCTATTGATTGTTAAAATAGATATTATACGCCGTTAGTAAGCGGATGTTATTTAATAAAAACATATACCGCGAATATTTCATAAACAGTGAAATTGGTATTATATATACTAGCAATATATATATATTGGCATATGTATATATTGGAGTTATTGATTTCCCGCACTTTTTTGTTTAGCGGATGAGACCCTATTACGCCGTCTATTAAGCGGATAATATTTTAAATCCCATATACCGCGATAATTTCGTACTGGAGCGAAATTGGTATTGTGCTAATGTTTGTGAATGCAGGAAACAGGTTGGAGGGATCCAACTGGATTCCTCAACAGTTTTTATTTGATTTCAGATATTTTGATATTTGATGGATTATCATATTGATATATGATATCGTTGTTGTCGTGATTGACTATTGGATATGTAGCATCATTGGACCAAGTTTGGAATTTTAAAATGATTTATAAAGTGATTTTTGAAAATATACTATATTTTTGGAATTGACCCATGTTAAATAAATAAACGTTATAATTTCCAAAGTTATAAAATTATGGTTTTTGTGAAATATAGTTAAAAGCTGATTTTTGAGAATATGATGCTAATGATTTTATAAAATAGTTTAATCGGGATTTTAGAATTTATTGTGAAAGGTTTAAATATAGGATTTATAAAATTTAATTATTTTATAAATCAAAATGATGAAGTTTTTAAAGGAGTTTAAATACGTTTTAAAAGAATAATATAAATTGATTTATATTAAGAGATTTATAAATGGATATTTATAAATTGAAATATTGACATTATAAAACGAGTTTTTATAAGTGTTTGAATGAAGTGAAAATGAATTTCATAATTGAATGAAATTTATAGAATTATAAACGGTGAAGTTATAAATTTTATAAAGTTATTAAAAGAATGGTTTTGGATAAATAATTGAATCTTATAAGTTATAAGATTTATAATTATGAAGTTCAAAGGAACGATTTTTGTGAACGAATAAATTATAAGTATTTAACTTATAATATGAACCTTTAGTTTATAATTGAGTTATAAATCGAATAGGTCAATAAAGAAAATTTATAAAAGGAAGTTGTTATAAAATAAATAGAAATGGGATTTATAAACGTTGTTTTATAAATTCGCAAATGACTTATGTTGATAAATAAATTGTTATAACTTATTAATGGAGTTATAGTCACATTTTTGACTGTGAATAATCCTTTGAAATAAAATGAATAAAATGATGAAATGTGTTAACATAGTATATTCACGTTTTTAAATAGTGAATAATATGTTAAAGAAAATGTTTAGATTTGATGTTTTAAATTGAATTAAAACGATCTAACGATGTTTTAAAATATGTTAAGATTCGAAACCATAGATTTCAACATTCATTGTTGAAATAGACGTTTTCGAGAAATAAAAGGAAATAGTGGACTATAACACTGTTGTTATAGTAAATGATTTCCGAAAGGAAATGTTTGGTATAGTATTGGGATTTATATATCTATTTTAATTTCGAATCCCTATACTAGTGATTTTGGGTTGTCGTAACAATGTTTTACGCAACATTCGTTTTGGCCCAAATAAATATGTTTAAGAGAATGATTTCCTTAAAGAATGAAATATATACTTAATTTCGATTGAAGTATATTGAATATTTTCCAAGTGTTGAAAATAAATAAAATTTGTGAATTACTTATGAATAAATAAGTATGGAAATGTTTTCCACTATAAAGTGAATATTTTGAGAATTTATCTTTTGAAGATAAATTGAAATGGATAATTGAAATCGTATACGCATGGATATTGTGAAATGTAAATTCACTAAGGAATTTATAAAAGAAAGTGGAATTTGATTAAAAATAAATATTGATTTATTTTTGAAGTATTGAAATTATATATCTAGTGAAGATATTTTGAAAAATAAATAATTTGGAAAATTATTTGGAATCTGGTGATGTTGTGCATATCCATTGATAGTTCAATAACCGACTATCAATATTTCCCTTTGAATGGGTAATTGATGTGATTTGTTTGAATTTGAATGTCACACTTATTTTTGAATAAGCGCTCACTATTCGGGTTAACCGAGAAAGGACCATGGGGTCGTATAACCCATTCCGAATATGTGATACGTCGTTATGATAGCATTGAAGATCGGTGTTGAAGACCCGGTATTTGCGAAAGCGATAGGATGACCTGTCGATTGTCTCTGCACTGAGTTGCAACGGTATAGAGACTCCCTAAGTGATGGGAAATCCGATCAGGATTGTGATCCGGATTGCAAGGACTTCTTTGTAAGTGCCTTCGGTTTTGTTCGAGCCCGGAACAGACTTGTATGGATTGTATGTCTGACATTACAAGTTGCGATATAAAGCCGATTTCATTCAAATATATTTCTGTTGGTGGCGGAGAATTTATTCTTTTAGCTTAACACCCTTCTCTGAGACGTACGAGCTCAGAGGTTATATAGTTGAAGTTATCAGCGATATATTCCCAATTTGGTAATGTGACATGCTGAGTGTTGCTGTGAAATGATCATTGTGTTGATTATTTGTGATAGGATCATTTGTTTGATCGTCTATCTTAGTGATCATTTCTATGATCATTTGTTGACCCAAAGCATGGCTTTTGTATAAAGTATGTTTTTGTGGACGTGACTTCGTCGAGCCTCACACCCCGTGAATGGTCAAAACAGGAAAGATGCGGCAAGGTTATGAGGGGTAGCGCCCTTTAGGATGTGTGCATTTCCTTCTGGAAAAGGGTGGTATCATGGTATGGAGCCCAGATACTTACTCATGTTGAAAACACTTTGTTATGATTGTGTGAATTGATTATGAGCGCTCGGTGAAAAGGTCCCAAAGGACCGGGGGATGGCATATTCGGTCAGTTGTTACTCAGTTAGGGGTAACCCGGCCTTGTGTTGGTAGAGATCCGGTTTGGTTCTCGGGGATGTCCATCCAGAGGCATTCTCATGTGGCAATGGGAAGTTCCTTGGCCTGATCATTCGTTGGAAATCCAAAGAAACAATACGAGACTTGTACGGTTTTAGTTGTATAACCTGCTATGGAATGTGGCGGTAACCTGCTATTGAACATAGTTAGCTATAGTAGGCATAGTTCGAAATGTCTATGCTGGCTAAGATTTATATTCTACTTTCGAAATAAATTTTTCCTACACTATGCACTAGTAATAATATCAAATGTTCTTTTAAATGCGTATCAAGCATCTTTGACTATCATAAGGAGAAATCTCCTCCGATTCTGCGTTTGCATTGTGTGTGTGTGCGGGAGGCCTTATGGTAGTCTCATTTTTAAAAGCATTGCGAATTGACTTTAAAAATATTCCTCTATTTTGATTTTTAAGATAAATAAACTGTTTTGAGTTCTCACACCAGTCACATGACTGACTCGGAGTTTATTGTTTTCCTTCCTAAACTCTGGGTGCCCACCAATTTCCACACGGGCAGTTAAGAGTTAGGTTTATCAGGATATTCTGGATATTCTGGAGTTGCTGGAGGCAAGCTGGATGGCATGGTGTATTACTAGTATATAGTATTTCTTTTTCCGCTACACTGTTTGATGTTGTTGTTGTTGTTGTACACTCTGATGATATGAGGTAATGTAATGTGATGTAATGTAATAACTGATATAGTTCTTTGTTTAAAGATTATTCATTTATAATTATATGTTGTTCCGCTGCGAATTGTAAGATTCTGTTGTTGTTCTGTTGTTTTCTGTTCTGTTCTATTTTCTTTGACATTTTCTATTTTTCTCTTCTCTCTATTTTCTATCTTCTTATCTCTTCTTCTTTTACCTCTTCTCTTTCCTTAAATTCTTTTTCTTAAGCCATAACATTTCGGGGTTTTGGCCTTCGATTGCTCGGCAGTCGATAAAGTGAGTATCGATGTTGAATTTTCGAAAGTCGAAAATTTTCGGGGCGTTACATTTAGTATCAGAGCTTATGGTTAAGCGACAACCATGGTTCTGTTGGGTATTACTCATTAGAGATAGAGTCAGCAGTACTCTAGAATGAGTTTGAGTGTAATAATAGCTATGAGAGCGTATTTGTTAATGAATATAAAAAAAATTTATATTGTGATGGTTGGTTTATTGAGTGGCATATGAACTTTCGTCAGCGTGGTCCGCAAGACTATGCCGAAAGGGTTTCTAAACACTTAAATAGAACAATTTGGCACAGTATTGTTTTAAAATTGGGGTAAATAAAATAATTTTACCTTGATTATATTTTTATATATAAAGAAATAATTTTCAGAATTATTAAAGAGTATATAAGTTGATATGAAATAATGAATGTAAGTGATAATTCATTAAAATCTAATGTTATTGGAAGTTGAATAGTTGAATGAAAATCAATTAATTAAACCAATTGTAAGCAAAGGAATTTGGTTGTAATTAATATACATTGGTTGATATATGATTGTTTGTTGATTGTATATAATTCATTAAGTATTAATGAAATTGAAAGCTAAAGTAATTGGAATTCAATTGGAAGTTAAATGAAGCTCGAATAGAATTTGATTTGGAAGTGAACCAACTTGAATATGAATTAGTGAATATAAACTAATTGAAAATGAATGTTAGAAAAAAACATCCACTGTTAATGAATCAAATGTGATTAAATTGAAAACCAATTCATTAAATATTAATGAAAATATGAATGAATATCTATTGGTTATGAATGATAGTTGGTTGATGTTTGCATTTGTTGTTTGTTTCATTTGCTATGTTGACATATATAGTTATTATGTTGTTATATGTTGTATATTGATACTATTATCTATATGCATGGTTCTCATATTGTTTGTTGAGTGATTAGTAGGTGCGGATCGCGTTTGCTTCGCATTTGGAGCTCGCTTTCGCGCTATATTAGCCGTATATGCTTGCTAATAAAATATAAGGTACATATCTCGGATTACATACCGTACTTTTATACCTTTTTCCTTCGGGATGCCTCATTACTTGATGAGATGTATATTTGTGATATATATACTGTCATTTTTTTTTCGGATCGAGCCGCGCAAAGGAGACTATGGCGAATTTTTCCGAAAATTTAAGGCATTAGAAAAAATTTGGGAAAATTGGAAAATTTTGAAAACTTTAACTTTGATTTTGAATTGAAAGCTAAACAATAGTAATTATTTTTGAAAAGATAACTAAGTATGATTTGAAAACTTAGTAAAGTATGGTGAGAAATTTAATTATGGATTTTGGAAAATTAATAGATTCTATAACTTTTCTTACTTGTTAATTTCGAGGACGAAATTCTTTTAAGTGGGGAAGATTGTAACGACCCAGGATTTTTCGTAATTAAAATTTGAATATTTAATTTATTTAGAATATTAATAAGTGAATTTATAAATTGAATAAATTTTATTTCGATTTATTGGATTTAATTGGATAATTAAATCGATAATTTAATATGTTAAATTATGGAAATAATTGAAAATTGAGTTAAATATGATTGAAAATGATTTGTAAAATTTTATTTTATCATATTGAAGTTAGAACGATATTTTAGAACTTTTAAAATCGAACTAAAAGTTAAATTGTGAAAATTGAATATTTTAATATTAAAATCGACTAGTGAAAATAGTCAATTTTTGAACAGTCTCAGAATTGAACGAAACCAGTTCCATTGGATCCGTAATAGTTAGTTATTACCGGATTTCAATTTTCGTGTTAATCGGAGCTATCGTTTGATCGTGGCAGCTCGAAACGCATCGATTTATTTTTAATTTTAATTTGGCGAGTTAAAATAGCCATTTTTCAAAAAGTCTCGGATTTCGACGAAACTAGTTTCATCGGATCCGTAATGTGATATTATTGTAAGGTTTCAAATTTCAAGTCAATCGGATTTACCGTTTGTCCGGTACAAATTAAAACGCCTAGAAAATCGCTTAAATCGGTTTAATTCAAATTGAGCGTTTATAGCCATAACTCGCACAGAAGTCCGAATTAGCTTTCGAAACCTGTTCCATTGTGTCCGGAACGTGGGGTAAACCCTAGAAATGCTGGTTACGGCGCGTAAATCGGAGTTCGGAATTTCCGGATGAATAGTGTTCGATTTTTCTCTATAAATAGCACCACTACCCCTCTCATAAATTAAAAAAAAAAACCCTAATTTATAACCCTAGCCGCCACCCTACAGCCAATGGCTGAAAATTGTCGTCATTCTTCCCTTAATATCTCGAAATCCATCAGGAATTAGAAAATATGATCAACTACAAAGTTGTAGCTAACATCGAGTGCTTCACATCTATACGGTTGAGATGATGTTTAGTTGACCAGAGGAGGAGCTAGGGGAGGCCGTCAGTGGTGTGTTGCGTGCGCATTTCCAAGCACAGATAGGGGCCGAGCTCCACCCTATTGGGGCCGAGCATGGTGGTGGGGTTGGGCTACACAACGGCGCATCTTGATCGAGTTTTAATCGAGTGTTGGAGTTGCAAGATTCAACCCTAGTTCATGAGCTCTATGGGTTTGTTTGCGTTTTGCTACCTGGAGTTGTTGCGTGTGTTAGGAAGAAGGGGGGAGAGCCGTAGGATTGGGAATGAAGGGTGATGATGGGGGTATGTAAAAGAAATTTTAAAAGTTATGTTGTAATTGTTATTAAAATCGTGTACAAACTTCAAAAATTCATAACTTTTTCATACAAGGTCGAAAACGCGCGAAACCAGTTGCGTTGGAATCGTATGGACGAGCATTACGCGATGAAATTGGATTGGAGTCGTTTGGAGTTAGTGAGAATTTTGGGTAAAATTAAACGTCCGTTTAATTTTATTCGAAATAAATTGCTAAAACGAAATTAAAATCAAGGTGAGAACTTCTCACTCAATCGAACCGGTTTCGATTTTATTTTAAATAGTTAGATTTAAAATATTTGAATGCATGTTTGAATGATAATTGTTATCTATTGATTGTTAAAATAGACATTATACGCCGTTAGTAAGCGGATGTTATTTAATAAAAACATATACCGCGAATATTTCATAAACAGTGAAATTGGTATTATATATACTAGCAATATATATATATTGGCATATGTATATATTGGAGTTATTGATTTCCCGCACTTTTTTGTTTAGCGGATGAGACCCTATTACGCCGTCTATTAAGCGGATAATATTTTAAATCCCATATACCGCGATAATGTCGTACTGGAGCGAAATTGGTATTGTGCTAATGTTTGTGAATGCAGGAAACAGGTTGGAGGGATCCAACTGGATTCCTCAACAGTTTTTATTTGATTTCAGATATTTTGATATTTGATGGATTATCATATTGATATATGATATCGTTGTTGTCGTGATTGACTATTGGATATGTAGCATCATTGGACCAAGTTTGGAATTTTAAAATGATTTATAAAGTGATTTTTGAAAATATACTATATTTTTGGAATTGACCCATGTTAAATAAATAAACGTTATAATTTCCAAAGTTATAAAATTATGGTTTTTGTGAAATATAGTTAAAAGCTGATTTTTGAGAATATGATGCTAATGATTTTATAAAATAGTTTAATCGGGATTTTAGAATTTATTGTGAAAGGTTTAAATATAGGATTTATAAAATTTAATTATTTTATAAATCAAAATGATGAAGTTTTTAAAGGAGTTTAAATACGTTTTAAAAGAATAATATAAATTGATTTATATTAAGAGATTTATAAATGGATATTTATAAATTGAAATATTGACATTATAAAACGAGTTTTTATAAGTGTTTGAATGAAGTGAAAATGAATTTCATAATTGAATGAAATTTATAGAATTATAAACGGTGAAGTTATAAATTTTATAAAGTTATTAAAAGAATGGTTTTGGATAAATAATTGAATCTTATAAGTTATAAGATTTATAATTATGAAGTTCAAAGGAATGATTTTTGTGAACGAATAAATTATAAGTATTTAACTTATAATATGAACCTTTAGTTTATAATTGAGTTATAAATCGAATAGGTCAATAAAGAAAATTTATAAAAGGAAGTTGTTATAAAATAATTAGAAATGGGATTTATAAACGTTGTTTTATAAATTCGCAAATGACTTATGTTGATAAATAAATTGTTATAACTTATTAATGGAGTTATAGTCACATTTTTGACTGTGAATAATCCTTTGAAATAAAATGAATAAAATGATGAAATGTGTTAACATAGTATATTCACGTTTTTAAATAGTGAATAATATGTTAAAGAAAATGTTTAGATTTGATGTTTTAAATTGAATTAAAACGATCTAACGATGTTTTAAAATATGTTAAGATTCGAAACCATAGATTTCAACATTCATTGTTGAAATAGACGTTTTCGAGAAATAAAAGGAAATAGTGGACTATAACACTGTTGTTATAGTAAATGATTTCCGAAAGGAAATGTTTGGTATAGTATTGGGATTTATATATCTATTTTAATTTCGAATCCCTATACTAGTGATTTTGGGTTGTCGTAACAATGTTTTACGCAACATTCGTTTTGGCCCAAATAAATATGTTTAAGAGAATGATTTCCTTAAAGAATGAAATATATACTTAATTTCGATTGAAGTATATTGAATATTTTCCAAGTGTTGAAAATAAATAAAATTTGTGAATTACTTATGAATAAATAAGTATGGAAATGTTTTCCAATATAAAGTGAATATTTTGAGAATTTATCTTTTGAAGATAAATTGAAATGGATAATTGAAATCGTATACGCATGGATATTGTGAAATGTAAATTCACTAAGGAATTTATAAAAGAAAGTGGAATTTGATTAAAAATAAATATTGATTTATTTTTGAAGTATTGAAATTATATATCTAGTGAAGATATTTTGAAAAATAAATAATTTGGAAAATTATTTGGAATCTGGTGATGTTGTGCATATCCATTGATAGTTCAATAACCGACTATTAATATTTCCCTTTGAATGGGTAATTGATGTGATTTGTTTGAATTTGAATGTCACACTTATTTTTGAATAAGCGCTCACTATTCGGGTTAACCGAGAAAGGACCATGGGGTCGTATAACCCATTCCGAATATGTGATACGTCGTTATGATAGCATTGAAGATCGGTGTTGAAGACCCGGTATTTGCGAAAGCGATAGGATGACCTGTCGATTGTCTCTGCACTGAGTTGCAACGGTATAGAGACTCCCTAAGTGATGGGAAATCCGATCAGGATTGTGATCCGGATTGCAAGGACTTCTTTGTAAGTGCCTTCGGTTTTGTTCGAGCCCGGAACAGACTTGTATGGATTGTATGTCTGACATTACAAGTTGCGATATAAAGCCGATTTCATTCAAATATATTTCTGTTGGTGGCGGAGAATTTATTCTTTTAGCTTAACACCCTTCTCTGAGACGTACGAGCTCAGAGGTTATATAGTTGAAGTTATCAGCGATATATTCCCAATTTGGTAATGTGACATGCTGAGTGTTGCTGTGAAATGATCATTGTGTTGATTATTTGTGATAGGATCATTTGTTTGATCGTCTATCTTAGTGATCATTTCTATGATCATTTGTTGACCCAAAGCATGGCTTTTGTATAAAGTATGTTTTTGTGGACGTGACTTCGTCGAGCCTCACACCCCGTGAATGGTCAAAACAGGAAAGATGCGGCAAGGTTATGAGGGGTAGCGCCCTTTAGGATGTGTGCATTTCCTTCTGGAAAAGGGTGGTATCATGGTATGGAGCCCAGATACTTACTCATGTTGAAAACACTTTGTTATGATTGTGTGAATTGATTACGAGCGCTCGGTGAAAAGGTCCCAAAGGACCGGGGGATGGCATATTCGGTCAGTTGTTACTCAGTTAGGGGTAACCCGGCCTTGTGTTGGTAGAGATCCGGTTTGGTTCTCGGGGATGTCCATCCAGAGGCATTCTCATGTGGCAATGGGAAGTTCCTTGGCCTGATCATTCGTTGGAAATCCAAAGAAACAATACGAGACTTGTACGGTTTTAGTTGTATAACCTGCTATGGAATGTGGCGGTAACCTGCTATTGAACATAGTTAGCTATAGTAGGCATAGTTCGAAATGTCTATGCTGGCTAAGATTTATATTCTACTTTCGAAATAAATTTTTCCTACACTATGCACTAGTAATAATATCAAATGTTCTTTTAAATGCGTATCAAGCATCTTTGACTATCATAAGGAGAAATCTCCTCCGATTCTGCGTTTGCATTGTGTGTGTGTGCGGGAGGCCTTATGGTAGTCTCATTTTTAAAAGCATTGCGAATTGACTTTAAAAATATTCCTCTATTTTGATTTTTAAGATAAATAAACTGTTTTGAGTTCTCACACCAGTCACATGACTGACTCGGAGTTTATTGTTTTCCTTCCTAAACTCTGGGTGCCCACCAATTTCCACACGGGCAGTTAAGAGTTAGGTTTATCAGGATATTCTGGATATTCTGGAGTTGCTGGAGGCAAGCTGGATGGCATGGTGTATTACTAGTATATAGTATTTCTTTTTCCGCTACACTGTTTGATGTTGTTGTTGTTGTACACTCTGATGATATGAGGTAATGTAATGTGATGTAATGTAATAACTGATATAGTTCTTTGTTTAAAGATTATTCATTTATAATTATATGTTGTTCCGCTGCGAATTGTAAGATTCTGTTGTTGTTCTGTTGTTTTCTGTTCTGTTCTATTTTCTCTGACATTTTCTATTTTTCTCTTCTCTCTATTTTCTATCTTACCTCTTCTCTTTCCTTAAATTCTTTTTCTTAAACCATAACATTTCGGGTTTTTGGCCTTCGATTGCTCGGCAGTCGATAAAGTGAGTATCGATGTTGAATTTTCGAAAGTCGAAAATTTTCGGGGCGTTACACCAATCATGCACAACCAAAACACAGTGCACGTGCACTCCCACCGCCGACCACCCAAGATCATCGCGACGATCCTCCACGGTCACAAACCCACACTCGATCACAACCCTAAACCCAGAACGAAGAAAAAACATTCGAATCGAAATTTCAATCTAAAGCCCAAAACTGCAGAAAAGCTCGACCACCAATCCTTCCCCATTACCGACATCTCGTCGCCGTTTAACCTCACCGATCCCACCATAGAGACACCACACCCAAGAATATCATCACTCCCAAACGCGACGAACTGGGTCCACAACCCAAGTCACAATGTCACAACATTCAGACCGAACTAAAATACAAGCTTAAACCCTAGTTCATTCGATTCCAAGCAAATTGGTCAGTGGAAAAATCCAAAAGCATTTCTCCCAATATCCTCCACATCTAAGCGAGCTTCAACCAAAAATCTAGCTTCAATCAATGTACTAATCAATGGCAATCATCAAAACCCCCAAAATCACACAAACCTAAATTTCTCATGATTTGTCAAACTAAAAATCATGAAACAAGTATTAAAAATCATGATTCTTACCCCCTAATTTATTCATGTAATCCCAAATCAAAATTTAATAAGTTGGTTTTTACCATATATAAATGTTTCATTGTGTCTTCTATTTTAAAAATTATCTGTAAATTTAAAAATTATAGAAACTATTTTATATTCTTTATCAATCATTAACAAATCAATTTCATTCAAATACTAAAGTCTAATATGGATTTGAGTTGTTGGTATTGAAACTTTTGAGCAGAACTTTCACAGAATTCAACAGAGAACAAATGAATATATAAAAACAGACAAGCTCATAACATATTCATACCAATTCATTTAGATTCAAGCAAAGAAAAACTTTGATACGAGTAGATATCATCACATGCATGGCGGTAAAACATCTCAAACTGTTTTTAAAATAGGATTTACTCACCTCTTTTAATATGCAGAGCACACAGCAGATTCAATTTTTATTCCAGGCTTTAGAATACTTTAAATCTGGAAATGCCTCAGATTTGCTTGCTTGTAATTTGTTGATTTTAAAAGTGTTGAAGCTTCAGTTGATCTTCCATTTGAATTTCAAAAGATTTGCAAATGCAGGTTGAAAATTCACTTCAATTGCAGGTTTTGATTTTGTAGATTTAAATTTGCATTGCAGCCTTTACATTTGAAGATTTTGAAAAATGCAGAATTAAGTAGATTTGTATTTGCAGGTATTGATTTCAGGTTTTGAATTAGTTTTTGGTTGCCATTAGTTTTGAAAGAATGAAGAGAAGAAAACAAAGAATGAAAGTGTTTGAGAAAAATTAGTTTTCTTCTTTAATCATTTATTAAAAATATGTTGCCACTTAACTTATTTATTAGTTTTCTTCTTTGATCATTTATTAAAAATTTTAAATCAAACTTAACTTATTAACAAAACATGTTAAATACGTATTCTTAAGTTAATTATCCCAATAATTTAACCTTATTTATTTCCATAAATAAATTATTTGAATTAAATCAAGTTTTAACAACTTAAATAAATTATTCAATTTAGATTTTCAAAATCATAATCACAACTTTTTTTGAAAATAAGGAATTTAAAAATCAAATTAAAATACCTTAATTATCCAATTTAAACATATCTATTGAAAACTTTGTTATTAAAAGTATTACTTTAAAATTAAAACTTAGGTTTAATAATTAAATTCAAATTACTCTTTTAAATTTGAATTTTTAAAACTTAATCAAGATAATTATTTTCAAAACAAACAACTTAAAACATTTTTAAATTTGAAATATAAATTCAAATTTCACTTTAAAATAACAAATTTATCCTTAGTTTTCTATATAAACTTGTCTATAATTTAGTGTTTGATTCTTACATTGTTCAACTCGAGTTTATTATACGATCTAGTGTCAATTATAGGTTAAATTAGAAACACATATTATACAACAATACCCCCGAACAACAACCCCCAAAAACTCGAGTACGAACTCGAAATCAACTCGGGTCAGTCCCGAAGAAAAATTCCAAAACGCGACTTCGAGTCGTCTTCAGGAAAACACGAGAGCATCTTCGGTACAAAACTCGTCTTCCCCAATTTCTAAAATCAGAACCCCCAATCATGCACAACCCAAACACAGTGCACGTGCACTCCCGCCGCCGACCACCCATGATCATCACGACGATCCTCCACGGTCACAAACCCACACTCGATCACAACCCTAAACCCAAAACGATGAAAAAACATTCGAATCGAAATTTCGATCTTAAGCCCAAAACTGCAGAAAAGCTCGACCACCAATCCTTCCCCATTACCGACATCTCGTCGTCGTTCAACCTCACCGATCCCACCATAGAGACACCAAACCCAAGAATATCATCACTCCCAAACGCGACGAACTCGGTCCACAACCCAAGTCACAATGTCACAACATTCAGATCGAACTAAAATACAAGCTTAAACCCTAGTTCATTCGATTCCAAGCAAATTGGTCAATGGAAAAATCCAAAAGCATTTTTCCCCATATCCTCCATATCTAAGCGAGCTTCAACCAAAAATCTAGCTTCGATCAATGTGCCGATCAATGGCAATCATCAAAACCCCTAAAATCACACAAACCTAAATTTCTCATGATTTGTCAAACTAAAAATCATGAAACAAGTATTAAAAATCATGATTCTTACCCCCTAATTTATTCATGTAATCCCAAATCAAAATTTAATAAGTTGGTTTTTACCATATATAAAAGTTTCACCGTGTCTTCTATTTTAAAAATTATCTGTAAATTTAAAAATTATAGAAACTATTTTATATTCTTTATCAATCATTAACAAATCCATTTCATTCAAATACTAAAGTCTAATATGGATTTGAGTTGTTGGTATTGAAATTTTTGAGCAGAACTTTCACAGAATTCAACAGAGAACAAACGAATATATAAAAACAAACAAGCTCGTAACATATTCATACCAATTCATTTAGATTCAAGCAAAAAAAGAAAAAAAAACTTTGATACAAGTAGATATCATCACATGCATGGCGGTAAAACATATCAAACTATTTTTAAAATAGGATTTACTCACCTCTTTTAATATGCAGAGCACACAGCAGATTCAATTTTTATTCAGGCTTTAGAATACTTTAAATCTGGAAATGCCTCAGATTTGCTTGCTTGTAATTTGTTGATTTTAAAAGTGTTGAAGCTTCAGTTGATCTTCTATTTGAATTTCAGAAGATTTGCAAATGCAGGTTGAACATTCACTTCAATTGCAGGCTTTGATTTTGTAGATTTAAATTTGGATTCCTGCCTTTACATTTGCAGATTTTGAAAAATGCAGAATAAAGTAGATTTGTATTTGCAGATATTGATTTCAGGTTTTGAATTAGTTTTTGGTTGCCATTAGTTTTGAAGGAATGAAGAGAAGAAAACAAAGAATGAAAGTGTTTGAGAAAAATTAGTTTTCTTCTTTAATCATTTATTAAAAATATGTTGCCACTTGTTATTAATTTGCACAAATGTCACGAACATATTTTTAAAAGTTAACAAGTGTTATTAAGATGATTAATAGGGTTACACATGTCTTTAAGTATTTTAAATAAACTTTTATTTAATTTAAATGTAAACATAAACTAACATGTTTAATTTGCTTTATTAATGAATACTTACATATGTGAATATAAATTTAATCCTTTAAAGAAAATATTAGAAAACTAATTATAATATAAATAAATCTTATACATGTATTTAAAAAAAATCTAAAACTTATACATATACATTTATAACCATTTAAAATTTAAGCATCTTTAAAATAAAGCTTGTTTAAAATTCTTTTGAAACTATCACATTTTAAATACTTTCAAAAAGACAAAACAAAACTTTGTTTAAAACCTTTTTAAACTATCTTATTAAAAATAAATAACAATCTTATATTTGAAACAATTGAATTAAACTAAATTATCTTTTGAAAAATCTTATTGAATTTAAAACAAAACTTTAAAATTGCAATATTCATTCATACATAAATTATTAATAGATTAAATTAAATTTTCAAAACAATTTCAAATTATAACATATACAACAATTATCTTATATATTAAAACAATTGAATTATTCTTTAGAATGGCTTTTGAAGAATATTAATTACACCAAAGTTATAATTACAATTCACATATATATATATATATATATATATATATATATAGATTATCAATAGATTTAAATTAAAATTTCAAAACAATATCAAATTATAACATATGCTTACATATATTACAATTTGAAAATTCAACTTTTAATTTAAAACAAAAGATATTCCCATTCACCGTATATATCAAACATATATATTATAAATAGAATAAAATTTTATTAGCTTTTGAAAAACAATTCTAACCAATTTTTAAATTGTTAAAAGATATTGATCACACTTACCAGATTAAATATTTGTTATCCTTAAAAAGATTAATTTCACCAATTTAAATTAAAATTATAAAGAAAATTTATCAAACCAATTTAATTATTATTACAGATTATTAAATCGATATTGCCCAAAATTTCGGGTCGTTACAATAATGATAATAGTTATACGGTAAATAATGCGGAACATAAAAGCAGTAATGTAAAATGACACCAGGAATTTTTATATTGGTTCGAAGAATCGTCCTGCGTCCAGTCCCAGACTCATTTTGGAATTTCACTTAGAACAACAACCCTCACTTAACCCGAAGGAACAGGTCTATACAACCCGTGACCTGAGCAGCAGAACAGGATTTTTCCTCAGCAGCCGAAGAGGACTTCACACGCCTGAGCAGTAGAACAGGACTTCAACAAATACAAAAGATTGTTTTAACTTTGTGTGTTCTAATAACATGGATTTGTCACTTATAGTGCACCCTTCTTATAATATTCTCCTCGAGTATAAATATATTTATTTGAAGTTTATGAAGAATAGAAAGGTATAATATTGCTTTAATAGAATATTAGAAAGTATAGTTGTAAGTAGATTCAAGAGTGTTAGATTAGAAAGATAAGAAAATTCGGTTATTTGGAATCAAGTTAGAGTATGTATTTATAGAGATTAGAAGGCAACAACTATGAATGAAGAGTTTCAATTGAAGTGTTGCATCCAAATCTTTTCGTAGAGGTTCGTAACTCTTCACAAATAGTCGTGTCTTTTCAAAAAGTAGCCGTTGTAGAAATTCAGTCGACTAAACCTCTGGGTCAGTCAACTGAATATTCAAATGAATTTTTAAATATATATTTATATATATGTGCATCTATGCATGTTGCATAGAAATTTATGGGTCAGTCGACTGAGCCTCTAGGTCAGTCGACTGACCTGGCAAGTCGACTGACCTGGCAATATCTATGCAATTTGCACAGTTTACACAGGTATAATAATTTATATAACTTTAAACACTTTTATAATATAATATATATAACTTTAAACACTTTTATAAAATAATATATATATATATATATTATTTATGCTTGTATATGTATAAATTATTTGGAAATAAGACGATTAAATATATAAGCTAATATATACGTAAAGAGGAGAGATTTTAACAAAATTGACCTAAGATCAAAAACAAAATAACATAATTGACACACCGATTTTGAAGTCTTCTCTCCTTGTAGTATATATTCTCTTTTTGTCAGAGCATTCGTCAAATCTGTATATCGTAGTAATAGATTTGTGTCATGAATCAAAACCAAGTCTCAACAATTTCTCCATAGTTTACATCTTTTTCTCTCGGCCATAACTTCTTCAAACAGAACTAAAATGCAAAATTATTTTTACACATCATGTATTTTTCCAATGGCTATAACTTTTATGTTGACCACTTTGTCTCATTCCAGCTTAACTATGTCAAAATACACTTCTTTCCTATGCATTTTCTGGCATAGTTTTAAGCCAGAGAATAGGCCATTTTGTTTGATCATAACTTGATCATAACTGATCCAAATTAAGAAACTATTTTTTAAATGATATGAAATTCCAGTGGTTACAACTTTTATGTTGACCACCTTTTCCAGTTTTGAGGTTTGCTATACCGAAAACTCAATTCTTTGAAGTGCATTTTCGGGCTTCATTTTTGTCAATCTAACAATACCTCTTCTTCATTCTGTCATATCTTCCTCAAAACTAATCAAAATCAAGTGATTCTTTTTTTAAATTCAAAAGAAAAGACATTTCGACAACTATTCAGTTAGCAAGTTTTTCAAATTTTGAGAGTAGGAGAGTCAAAAACAAGAGAGAATATGACCTATTTTTCGGGTCTAATTTTGAGAATTCAAGGTCAAACCTCTACCACTTCTTCTCTGTACTTTCGGCCCACCTACATCTCAAGCCTTGGAAGAGCACTTAGAAGGAAAGGGAAAGTTGTTTACAAATGTTTAAGTGGAATAGGAAGTATTTAGTAAAGGTGGATTTGTTTGAATGTTGGTAAGAAGTTAATCGCTTTGGTTTATGGTGAGAAACTCTATTTAACATTTCTATTTATACACACACACACACACACACACACACACACTAGTTTGATGATGTGTTATGATTGCCATGGATGCTTATATATGCTTTGATCATCAAGTATTGATTATTTGATATGATTGTTAAATTGTTTTACCAAATCACGTTAATACACGTAGATAAGCACAAAGAAAATCACTTTCCTTTTGAAAATGAAATGGTGTATATGGAATGCATAAACCTTTTGGAAATAGTTTTAAAATGAGTTAGAAATCTTTTATAAACAATTAATATTTTTAAAGTAATAAAGAAAGAAAATCAAGATTTCATCTTATATATTTTAAAATATGTCCAAGTCAATTTCCTAGAAAAATCGTATTAGTGCGGCTAAGTGACCATAACAGGAAATCTATTTAAATGAACGTTTCAATTATGGAAAAACATGGAATAAATTTGATAAATCCATTTAAATAGTTTAAAAGATATTTGAAGTGGAAAATATAAATTCTCAAATATTAAAAGTTGATTAAATCAAATAGCTTATATAGCACTTTCCATAGCACTTTTATGCATTGAATTGTATAACTTTTTGAATATGAGTTTAAACGTAACAATTTTTTCCAGAATTAATTGTGAATGTTTTAAAAGGAAAATTAAGCATTTGAAAGATCATTTGGAATCTTTGTAATCAATTCCAAAATAAAGTTGATAATTGAGTATGCGTAAATGACTATTACATTTGTCCTGCTTGTGAGAACTGAGAAGATAAAACACTAAGGTTAGGGATGGAGCAACCAGTGCCCTGAACTTACCTGCCCTATGTTTTCTTTTTTTAGATGAGGGGTGGAACAAATCGAAAGGAAATTCCAAATACTCTAAAATAAAAGGATTGTATTAAGTTTCCAAAATAGAAGAAGATTAGTATAATCCAAAATTTAAGCAATCTCCAAAATAAATAAACTATGACTTGGATTGCATAGAGATAATCTTCGTATACTTGGTATTAAACCCGAAGAGGGAACTCGTCCTATTCGTGGAATTTAGAAGGCGATTTCACCGTTATTCCGCCCATAGCACTTGTTGAATACGGAAATTTATGATAAGTAAAATTAGAATGATTACTGTAATCTTATTTACTTAATAATGTTTGCTAAGATTGATTTTAGGGTTTATCGTAAACGATGTCTTAAATAAATTATTTTAAACCCTCCTAAAAGTTAATGAATTCGGATCGAGAGTTAAGTGAGAGAAATTAAAATATTATCCAAAGAAAAAGAATGAATTGCTTAGAATAAAGAGAATTCAAAATCATCTGAAAACCTTTCAAATTAATTTTCGAAATAAAACATGTTGAAGACAAAGGTCGTTGAAGATAAAGATATTCATGATGTAGGATTATTTGTCATTAGTCCCTGGAGGTGAAATTTAGCATATTTTAAAGTAGCAGTAGTACTCTGTTATAAAAATCTTCGATTTGCAAGAGTATGATTCGAAGTTAAGAAAGAAATATTTTATTAAGATTTAATAAATGATTTGGGAATATTTTCCCTAAGTTAAAAGTTATTACTTGAATATAAGAAATCTTTGATTAAGATTTAATGAATGATTTAGAAAAGTTTTCCTACGTAAAAGAGAAAATGATTTGGAATTATTCCAGGATTTAAGAAAGGTTTAAGTAAGCCAAATGATTTGATAAATGAGGTTTAATGATTCCATATACTCTTGGAAAGAGAATGGAATAAGTTGAAAAGAATATAACTAAGACAGATATTTTATTAAAGATGAAATAATTGATTGATGATTGACATCCATATATGAATTTAACATCTTTTAAATCGATAATTAACTTCAAAGGTATCAGGGTCGGATTTGGGTGATTCCTATCTGAAAACCACTTCGAACCAATGTGTACGTTCGAATGTGAAGATACGTTGAAAATGATGATTATTAAAGATCGTGGATCTTCATAGTGTGAGGACTACTTATTGACATGCTCTAGGTAGCTTCCATTATAGAGTTATTTATAGCAGTGGTCTCCTTATTGTGGAGATATTTTGGGTTGCAAGGACTACTCGCTACTAGTGGTAGTAGGAGAGTCCTTTGGTTTGTCCTGTTCCTGGACAACTTGTATGCACGTATGTCTGATATTGCATTTTTAAAGGTTACTTACATTGGTTTTTACAAACATACATCAGTGGTGGCGGAGAAGAAAACTTCTCTTAGCTTAACACCCACCTTGAGACGTATGAGCTTAAGGGTTGTATTTTTGTGAAAGGCAATTAGTAGTCAACAGAAATGGCAATGTGGCATTCAGAGATGTGGTATGTGCTATGTGAAAAGGTAATCGTTATCTTTAGCCTCATCAACCGGAAATGACCGAAACAGGTTTAGATGCGGCAAGGCTATGTAGGCCATTCTCAATTTGGGTATGATCATCCCCTTCTAGATATATTTATTACCTCTATGATGTTAGGGATGCAAATTAATGTGGTTTGTATGCTCGAGTGCCTGGTTTAAAGGTCGGTAACGACCGGGGGATGACATGTTCGGTACTATCTAGTTATAGAGGTAGGCCGGTCTTGTGTTGCTAGAGGGCAGATGTTTTGTGCCTTGGGACATCCATCTAGAGGTGTACTCATCGAAAGGTAGTCCCTTCACCTGGTCATTTGTATGGAAATCCATTATCCAATAAGAACCTGCGTTTTGATTGTATTGGCGTAATGAATAGCCTCAAAATGTTGTATGGGTAACCATTTCGGATAAGATTAATAAGTTTATTTGCAAATGTTTTCAAAGAGATGTCAGTGGAAACAATATCAAATGTTTTGATATAAAAGTGTTTTGGTTATCATAAGGTAAAAACCTGTCTAGGTTTACGTGGGCGTGGTCTTATGAGATACTCTTTCTTTTCAAAGGATTTTATTTAAAGGTGACATATGACACTGTCATTTATTATTGATTTTTTCTCATGCTGGTTCATTAAGCCTAATCCGGGTATTTTCAATACTCGGATCAGACCCAAGTGGTTTCATGTTTAGTCGAAGAAGGTTGAAGTTTTCAGAGGAGAGCTGGAGATGTTCATCTACGTATGGACATATTCTATTATCTGTTGTGCTTTGTTACTTTTAGTTTGATGTTTGTCGGCAATTGTAAGGACAAATGTTGATAATTTTCCAAAGCTGAATTTAAGTTAGACTCTGATATATGTATTTAAAAAAATTCCGCTGTAAAGATATTGTTCAATATTATATGTTATTCCATTCGTATGGGATTCTGTTCTATCTAATTTTCTTTATTACCCTTGATCATCTATACCTCCATGCAACTTGGGTCGGACATGAGTTGTTTATTGTTGGCTCAAAGGGTATGGAATTGTGGGTCGTCATATTTGGTACCAAGGCTGAAGTTTAAGCGAGAACCTTGGCTTTGTTGAGGTAAAGACTCATCAGAGATAGGATTAGTAATATCCTAGGATGAGTAACTCATTATACATAGGGTTAGCAACACCCTAGAATGAGTTGAGAGTATTATATATGAGCGCGTATTTGATAATGTTATATATAAAGGTCTTGATTTGAAAAATTGCTAAATGAAATAATTTTATCTAGGATGATATTTTGATTACAAAATATATATTTTGAAAAGTTATATCGTTAGAAATCAAGATCGGTGAAATTTAAATATGAACATATGATGATTAGAATTTCAAAGTTTGACTATACGATGTTTCATAAAGATAATCGATAAGTAAGAAATCTAATAAGGTAATTAAAATCTTTTACTCTTATTCCAAAATAATAAATTAAGAAATGACAATGTTAAGTTGCTATCATAAATTGATCAACTGATTAATTTAAAAGTTAAAATACAAATATCTTAATTAAATTTCTCAATTTGATTATAAGGTGTTTGATAATAAGATTGGTTTGAGAAATGAAAATATAAGATAAAAATGTATTTAAAAATATAAAATGATTATGTAAAAGGAAAATATAAATGGGATGAAAGTTTAAAATTCAAGTAATTTAAAAGAATTGTGACAATTTAAATGAAGTTAATTAATACAAGATAAAAAGAATTTATAAAATATATTTTGTAAACATAAGTAATCTCTAAAGGATTTTGAAAAGGGTATTATTTAAAATAAAAAGAGATATTTTACGATAACTAGTCCGAATGGCTCAAAAAAAAATGGGCAGGAAATGTGTTCAGATGGTAAACACTTCTCTTAAGTATTACTGTTCTTGTTAAGAGGATATATAATACTAATGGTAGTACCCAGTTCCTTGGTATTATTTAAGACTTGCTCGATCAATACAATTTTTATAAGTTAAAGAGATAATGTGAATCCCTAATGGATAAATTGATTAGTAATATTTATAAAATTGTTTAAACTAAATATAAATTTGGAATCACTGATTGATAAAATAAAGCGGGATTCTCGATGATTTTGGACAGTCAAATTTTTTGAATCACACCCAACTCAGATCTAAGGAATTTATGAAAACTTCTGGTAAAAGATAAACCATTGCGAAATGTTTTAAGTAAATGAAATTGGATAAGTATAATTTATAAATGTGATTATAAATAAAAAGGATTTAAAAGTGGAAATTTATAATAGCATTAAATTAGAAATAAATTTTGTAATTATGAATTTGAAATGATAGGAACTACCACAAACTGTAATTCACCCGGATATAAAACCGGTCAGGAATTTGGGATATATATATACTATTAGGATGTAAAAAGGTATTACACAAAAAATAGATTTAAGTTATGAACTATTTATGCACTTAAGTAAAATCATGACTCTTCAAAATATAATTGTAATCTGGAAGAAGTTTTATTAATGAATTCTACCATTAATTAAGGACTTGGACTTAAGTTTTTAAAAGTGATGGATTTACATAGTTATGTTCATATGATATAATAAACTTAAGTAATAATTTTACGAAATGATTCATAAACAATTTTAGTATTAAAGGAAACACACAAAAAAATGGATGAAAAATAAAGGATGTGAACAAAGAGAATTTGGTATAACTGAGAAAAAACCAATAGGAATAAATAAGTAATTTATACGTAAATTATTTTATCACACAAATTTTAATCTAATGTCGGACTACGGAACTTTGAGGTGCTTACACTGATCCGGAAAAGAATTTATCACTCGATTTCTTAACGACGACCATTGATGATGTTTTTGGTTACTTACTTGAGTATTCTATCATAAATGAGAGCTATGCAAGGAAAGCAAGTGTATTTGATCTAGAAGCTTGATCAAAGTCCGCACCAAAGGATCAGGAGATTGATACTAGTTCGGAAATAAAGTTGTGGATTCGAATAGAAGATCAAATCAGATATTATAAATGGATGATTTTGGTACATCTTATGGGTTTGATTTTGTGAAATAATGATTTAGGTAAAGTATTATGGGTTTAGATTTAGGGTAATTTTGGGGACGAAATTCTTTTAAGTAGGGGAGAATGCAACGACCCATTTTAACATTTTGAAAATGGAATATTTAATTATTTTAAATATTCGAATGTAGAATTTTCAAACTTAAACAATCATTTTTTATATGATAAATAAGAATGTTAAACTTATTTTTGATATTGCATAAAGATTTTGGATTCCCATTGTAAAATTGGTAGATGCCGGATTCCAATAAAGTAGGATAAATATTTGTGAAATTTATTTAAAGGATAAATAATTACTTTTAAATATATATATATATATATGATCTATATCAAACCCATTTAATAATAATAGTAATTCAATTTATAATGGTTCGATAAATATATAAAACTTGTTTTATAAAACTGACAAATTTCGTCATATATCGATAAATTGATGTCGTACTTTTATAAGAAGATTTGGATATTATTTTATATTATTTAATAAGTCAAATATACTTGTTTTAATTATTTAAATATAATAACAAATAAATTTTGAAGTTTGGTTTACATGAATAAATAGTTTAACAAAAACGTCAAAATATGACCGTAAAATGTTTTGTCGAAAATCAATGTTTTGTTCAAAATAAGTTGCCGCAACGTTATTGCATCATTGTTAACGTGTTTTGACATATATATTACACATTTTAATAACTAAACATGTTCACTTTTACTAAATAGAATTAGAAAAATTCTAGAAGTCATTAATAAAAGTAAGTAAGAATTGACAAAAGTAAGAAAAAGTAAACATCAAATCACATCAAATCAAAGCCAACATAATTAAAATATTATTTACTTAATATTTAAGTACTAAGACATAAAGTAAGGATGTGAAAGATGATGTTAAGTATTAAAAAAATGGAGATTTCTTTAGGTTGAAGTATGGTTAGTTTGGTAATTTGGTAAGAGGTTATTTTGGTAAATTTACCACTTCTTTCTTTTTCTATAAATACCCACCTCCTTCTTCACATTCATTCGCATTTTTTCTTCTTCTTTTCTCAAGCTTCTTTATCTTCTTCCTCTCCTCTTTCATGGCTTCCAAGATATAGATAAAACATGAAAGAAATAATGTTAAAATATTTACAAAATATTCGAAAGAAATCGATGTCCATCCTCTTCAAATCAAACTCCTTTTTTCTTCATATTTTACCTCTTATTCTCTCGGCCATCTTCTTTAAAACAAAACCAAAATGCAAAATTATTTCTTCAAATTATGTATTTTTTCAGTGGCTATAACTTTCATTTTGAGCACTTTGTCTCATTCTAAACTTAACTATGTAAAAAATACACTTCTTTCCAATGCATTTTCTGGCCTAGTTTTTAAGCCAGAGAATAAGCCATTTTATTTGATCACAAATTGATCATAACATATCCAAATTAAGAAATTATTTTTTAAACCATATGAAATTCTTGTGGCTACAACTTTTAAGTTGATCACTTTATCCAGTTTTAAGGCTTGCTATACTTGAAACTCAATTCTTTGAAGTGCATTTTCGAGCTTCATTTTTATCAATCCGATAATACCTCTTCTTCATTGTATAATATCATTCTCAAAACAAACAAAAATCAAGTGATTATTTTTTTGAAATTCAAGAGAAAAGAATTTTCAACAACTTTTCAGTTAGCAAGTTTTCAAATTTTGAGAGTAGGAGAGTTAAAGACAAGAGAGAAGATGACCTATTTTTCGGTTCTAATTTTGAGAATTCAAGGTCAAAGCTCTACCACTTCTTCTCTATAATTTCGACACACTTCCATCTCATGCCTTGGCCAAGCACTTTGAAGGAAAGGGAAAGTATTTTACTAATGTTTAAGTGGAATAGGAAGTATTTAGTGAAGCATGGATTAGTTTGAATGTTGGTAGGAAGTTAATCTCTTTGGTTTATGGTAAGAAACTCTATTTAACATCTCTATTTATATATATACATGTTTGATGATATGTTATGATTACTATGGATGCTTATATACGCTATGATCATCAAGTATTGATTGTTTGATATGATTGTTAAATTGTTTTACCAAGTCACGTTAATACACGTCGATAAGCACAAAGGAAATCACTTTCCTTTTGAAAATGAAATGGTGTATATGGAATGCTTAAACCTTTTGGAAATAGTTTTGAAATGAGTTAGAAATGTTTTATAAATATTTAATATGTTTAAAATAATAAAGAAATAAAATCAACATTTCATTTTGTATATTTTAAAATATGTCCAAATCAATTTCATAGAAAAATCGCGTTAGTGCAGTTAAGTGACCATAATAGAAAATCTATTTAAACGAACGTTTTCAATTGTGGAAAAATATGGAATAAATTTGATAAATACATTTAAATAGTTTAGAAGATATTTGAAGTGGAAAATATAAATTTTTAAATATTAAAAAGTTGATTAAATCAAATAAGCTTATATAGCACTTTCCGCAGCACTTATGCTGCAAATTGTATAACTTTTGAATATGAGTTTAAACGTAACGATTTTTTCAAAATCAATTGTGAATGTTTTTAAAAGGATAATTAAGCATTTGAAAGATAATTTGGAATCTTTATAATCAATTCCAAAATAAAGTTGATAGCTGAGTATGCGGGAGCGAATAGTACATTTGTCCCGCTTGTGAGATCTGGGAAGATAAAACAAGGTGTTTAACTAAGGTTAGGGATGGAGCAATCAGTGCCTTGAACTTACCTAGCCTATTTTTTCTTTTTTTAGGCGAAGGATGGAAAAGATAGAAAGGAAAGCCCAAATACTCTAAAATAAAAAGATTGTATTAAGTTCCCAAAATAGAAGAAGATTAGTATTATCCAAAATTTAAGCAATCTCCAAAACTAATAAATTACGACTTGGATTGCATAGAGATAATCTTCTCATACATGGTATTAAAATACGAAGAGGGAACTCATCCTATTCGTGGAATTTAAAAGGTGATTTCACCGTTATCCACCCATAGCACTTGTTGAATACGAAAATTGATGTTGAGTAAACTTAGAATGATTTCTATGATCCTATTTACTCAATAATGTTTGCTAAGATTTATTTTAGGGTTTATCATAAACAATGTCTTAAATAACATTATTTTTAACCCCTAAAAGTTAAGAAATTTGGAGAGAGTTAAGTGAGGGAAATTGAAATATTATCAAAAGAAAAGGAATGAATTGCTTAGAATAAAGAGATTTCAAAATCATCCGAAAACCCTTCAAACCAATTTTCGGAATAAAACATGTTGAAGAAAAAGATATTTATGATGTACGATTATTTGCCATTAGTCCCTAGAGGTGAAATTTAGCATATTTTAAAGTGGCAGTAGTACTCTGTTATAAAAATCTTCGATTTGCAAATATGATTTAAAGTTGTGAAAGAAATCTTTTATTAAGATTTAATACATGATTTGGGAATATTTTCCCTAAGTTAAAATTATAGCTTGAATATACGAAATCTTTGATTAAGATTTAATGAATGATTTGGAAAAGTTTCCTTACGTAAAAGAGAAAATGATTTGGAATTATTTCAGGATTTAAGAAAGGTTTAAATAAACCAAATAATTTGATAAATGAGGCTTAATGATTCCATATACTCTTGAAAAGAAAATGGAATAAGTTGAAAAGAATATATCTAAGAAAGATATTTTATTAAAGATGAACTAATTGATTGATGACTGATATCCAAATTTGAACTTAAAGTCTTTTAAATCGATAAATTACTTTGAAGCAACCGAGGCCGGATTTGGACGATTCCTATCCGAAAACAACTTCGAACCAATGTATACGTTCGAATGTGAAGACACATTAAAGAATGATGATTATTGAAGACCATGGATCTTCATAGTGTGAGGACTGCTTGTTGACATGCTCTAGGTAGCTCCCATTATATAGTTATTTATAGCAGTGGTCTCCTCGTTGTTGAGTTTTTCGGGTTGCAAGGACTACTCGCTACTAGTGCTAGTAGGAGAGTGCCTTTGGTTTATCCTGTTCGTAAACAACTTGTATGGATGTTTGTCTAGCATTGTATTTCTAAATATTACTACATTGTTTTTTACAAACGTACAATGGTGGTGGTGGAGAAGGAAACTTCTCGTAGCTTAACACCCTCCTTGAGACGTACGAGCTCAAGAGTTGTATTTTTTTGGAAGACAATTAGTAGTCAATGGAAATGGCGATGCGACATTCAGAGATGTAATATGTGTTATGTGAAAAGTTAATCGTTGCCTTGAGCCTCATCAACCGAAAATGACCGAAACGGGGTTAGATGCGGCAAGGCTAAGTGGGTCATTTCCAATTTGGGTATGATCATCACCTTCTAGATATAATTCTTTCCGCTATGACGTTCGAGATGTAAATTAATGTGGTTTGTATGCTTGGGCGCCTGGTTTGAAGGTCGGTAACGACCGGAGGATGACATGTTCGGTACTATCTAGTTATAGAGGTGGACTGGTCTTGTGTTGGTAGAGGGCAGACATCGGTGCCTCGGGAATCCATCTAGCGGTGTACCTATCAGAAGATAGTCCCTTCACCTGGTCATTTGTATGGAAATCCATTCTCCAATAAGAATCTATGGTTTTGTTTGTATTGGCGTAATGAATAGCCTCGAAATGCTATATGGGTAACCATTTCGGATAAGATTAATAAGTTTATTTGCAAATGTTTTCAAAAAGATGTCATTAGAAATAATATCAAATGTTTTGATATGAAAGTGTTTTGGTTATCATAAGGTAAAGACCCCTCTAGGTTCATGTGTTGGCATGGTCTTAGAGATACTCTTTCTTTTCAAAGGATTTTATTTAAAGGCTGATATATGACACTATCATTTATTATTGAGTTTTTCGCACGTTGGTCTATCAAGCCTGATCCGGGTATTTTCAATACTCGGGTCAGATCCCAGTAGTATCAAGTTTAGTTGAAGACGGTTGGAGTTTCCAGAGGAGAGCTGGAGATATTCATCTACGTATGGACATATTCTATTATCCGCTGTGCTTTGTTAGATTTAGTTTGATGTTTGTCAACAATTGTAAGGACGGATGTTTATAACTGTCCAAAGTTGAATATAAGTTAGACTCTGATACATGTATTTAAAAAAAATTCAACTGTAAAGATATTTTTCAATATTATATGTTATTCCATTCATGTGAGATTATATTCTGTCTTATTTTCTTTATTACCCTTGATCATTCATACCTCTATGCAACTTGGGTCAGACATGAGTGTTTTATTGTCGACTCAAAGGGTACGGAATTGTGGGTCATCACATCCAAATTATTTGAAATATATTTTAAACAATTTTAAAAGTGCAAAAACATGGCCAAACATTAATTCTGTAAAATCACAAGCTCAAGTTCAACGCACAAAAAATGTTTAAGGAGATGATATTTCATAAGTGACGGTGAACGATAATAATTGTAATGACACTTGCACCATCAAGCAGTATGACATAAATATCTTCAAACAAACAACAATATAAGTGACATAAGAATATAAGTAAATTAAATTGGCGAGAAAACACTTGGGGTCTCTCTACAAAAGTCCATTGTAAATCACACATATGAATGTGAATTTTCGAAGTTCTGTAGTGACCTATTCGCAACGAACACTTCGACTTTCCCTTTGTTTTAGTTCCCCTCAACTAATGATTATTTATACCATCCGCTTTTCAAGCAGGAATTTAAATCCAAACAAACAATAATATAAACTATCATCCAAGCATTCAATAATAATTTATAGCAAACACAGATATCATATAATTTATTTTAAGGTGAGTAAAGTCCTCGAAATTTCAGCGGACGCTTTTGCGTTTCAGTTTGGTCTAAAATGGAATGAGATTCGATTTTAATCCAAAATTACACTTGCTTCAAATTTCGAAACTAGTTCCAACGCATAGCTAACATCCCTACGAATCTGATGCAACTGACCGTGTCCAAATCCGAACTCTTACGAGCAAGATATTGTTATAAGTTATCGACTTAATTAAATTAATTAGTTTACATTTATAACTTAATTAATAAACTAATACCCCACTAACCCAACTTCTTCCTCAATTTGTTTTCATTGCCTCCTGATACATGTACACCTAAACATAATACCTGTGTGCAACTCTCCACCTTATCTCCTCTGCCTCTGAACGTAAATCACACAGTTCACGCCATACAAGCTTGGCCTCACCTATGAATTCGCGACATGGGCCATCCTTGTCGCCATACCCATATGTTACATCACCGTAAATTGAACCGTGCCCTTCCAAAATTGAGCCCTAGATGCTGCTCGATAGGAGAAAGCTATTAGAACCCATGACAACTCTTATCATCGCCTAAAACTTAAGAAGATCGAAACGTACTTTACATATACTTTGGTAAACATTGTCGAGCTCCTCAAAAACCTGACGCATGCCATAAAACATATATAGATCCATAGATCCCTTCAATACAATTCAAAGATACTTTTTTTTAATTTTTTTTGTTGAGTGGATTATTTGATAATGATTTTTTAAAGACGTTTATTTAATTTATTTTAGTTACCGGAGTTTGAAAATGAAATAGAGAGAGAAATTGAGAAGTGAAGTGTGTTGAAAACTCTAAAGGGTTGTTATACCGTAATTTCAAGTATCTCGCTACATAGTTTTTCATTCAAGTATAGATCACGAATGACAAAACAAAAATATGATTGCACACAAAAGTGCAATATGATCTCAAAACAATAATAATTTACACTGGTTAACTCATTCTATAAAATAACAAAGTGCCATCGTCCGCTTGAAAAATCATCAAATGACAATTTAAATATATTTCAAATTAGAAATTATAGAAAAATCCTATAAATTCAGTTAAAAATACTACAATAAAAAATCAAGTCATTTTATTAACAATTGATTTCCTTATTATTTATTCAAACTATTTGTTATTGTAAATAAACTTACAAAATGAGTACATTATTATTATTTATTTATTAAAAGGAGTTAAATAGGGCTACTAAATCCATTTAATTAATATTCAATTCATCATTCATATATTTAATTCATAATTCAAATATTTAATCCACAATTCAAATATTTAAATAATCCCTATAATTTGAATATAAGTTATTACACTTTTAAATACAACTATTAATTTTAAAATTAATTAAATACCCAAAATCAAGTTGATAAAATTTCGGGATGTTACAGTACGGGCTAGCCAAGATCCAACATTTATGAAATTTAATCTCTCGATTGTAAACTAATTATATTAGATTAAATAAATAACCCATAATAAGTGCCCTAATGGACCTTGTATCTCATGTACCATTATAATAATGGTAGAGATAGTGGGAGCATACCATATGACACTTATTAATGGTGCATCGAGTTATTAAAGGTTGCTTTCTTACATATACCAAATAATATTTATGAAATAATAACTACTTTCAATATTGATAGAAAATAGATATTTTTTTATTTTAATATGAATATTTTAAATATTGGTTATAAAATAAATCTATTATAATAATGGTATTTGTTTCTGTTACAATAGTAATGCACTAGCTATGAAAATACAGAAGTATCTACAATTTTCTACAATTATTTTGGAACTGTGGACCATGCCATATTTTTGTGAAATAATTCCTATATAATATGATTATGAATCATATGGTAACATGAATTATATCTCAATATATTAAGGGAAAAAAGAGTAAATGAACTTTTTTGAGTAATGCATATAGACGTATGCAGTCCAAGGTTTAATGACACCAAAATGGGTCCATTTACTTTATCACTAATGAATTATTAGAGACATAAACATGTGTCTTTGATATGAAACTAGTGTATCTTTGATAAGTTCATAGAATGTAAAATGGAAGTACAAAACATAAGATGCAAAGGGAATACAAACAATTCGATTTGATCGATAATGTGAGTATATTGGAAAAAAGTTCTGAAATTACCTAAAATGAATAGGATTCAATCTCAAAGGTCACTACTCTTTATGGTACATAATGATGTATCGATAAAGATAATCAGATTTTGTTGGACGAAGTATGATTAAGGACGAGTAAAGTTGAGATAACTTCTTTTTATAAGGATATATACTTAAGAGTAAGTACGTATGTTAAATTTAACTTCATCTAAAGCACAATTCACAATATCATATTAGACATGGGTGCATAAGAAACTCCTACATGTCATGATGAAGGAGTTGGTAGGTTGTGTGAGTCAAGAGGTTGCACATAAAATTCGCTTACGAAGGGTCTTGTATGGAGCATACCAAATAAGTTTGAGACCGACCAACAATGTTTGACTATTTTATATTATGAACATAAGTTTACTCAAAGTTGAATCAGCTTTAAGTAAATTTTGAATATGATCCAAAGACACTAACATAGAAACTAACTATATATAATATGAAATGAAATTAACTAAGCCTAAAACAGACACAAATCATTAGAATGTTTAGAAAGAATTCTCCTACATTAAGGAGAAACCATGAGCTTCTTATCAATGTCGAGAAAACATAATTGTTAATAATAACAATTTTCTCAATTATCGATGTACCATAAAGAGTACAGATTCTACTACATGGTAGTATGCTCAAATCTAGAATAGATTCCAAATATATTATTGAAATACAATTTTGATAGTTATACCCAAAGGGATATGGTCCATCAATCATAGATGTGTCCTCAAAAGGAACATTGATGCAGCAGGAATACAATAAACAATATTGATAAGAATAACCTTGTAAGTTTCAATTATTGAAATTAACATAATAGATTCATCAGTAAACATGCTTAAGTTAATTTGGATTCTACTCTCAAATCATTATCCAATATGACTTTGAATTTTTGTACACCTTTGTTGAAACTAAAATTCCGAATAATAATTTGAAATAGCTATTTGCATATGATAAACAAAATACCATGATGTTATTGGGAGACAAGCAGATTTGTAAATGTTGGATAAGGTACAAGAACTGATATGACTGTATCATTCAATGAGCATTGCAATTGAGAAAATATTTTGATAGATAAATCAAATAGTTTGATTTTCAGTCAGAATACAGAGCGAAACATGTATCTTTAAGAAAGAATTTTAAGGATACTAAAATATTTCAAAAATACAAGTAAGATAACATATTGCTGATAGTTAACGATGTATTCATGTCAAAATCAGTTTCAGTTTGGATGTCGATGCAGGATTTGAAAATGAAATCTTTTATGACTAGTATAAAAGGATGTTGAGATTATCCCGAACAATATACATAGACATCATAAAATCTTTAATATGGAGCATATGCGATGAATTTCTTATGCATCAACAATAGGAATTATCATATATGCTATGATTCTACAATATCGTATTTTGCTTATGTATTTGATGCATTAAGAGAATATCAAATCGGATTTACTATCATTAAATTATAGTTAAGAATATTCTTAAGATTTACAAAATACCAAACAATTGATTATGGAAACAACAAATTCCTCATGAATGAGTGTTCAGACAGAAACTTTATAAATGATATAATATATAGAGTGTTGATCGTAAATTCATGTTCAACTTAATTAAAGAGATTTGAGTTGGAAATGTTTGAAAAAAGTAGTGGTGGTTTATTTAATTGAAAGTCTAAGTACATCATTTTGAATAGCGTTGCAATGAAACCAGTATAAATATAATTGCACAAATTATAACCGAGCTAAGAAGATTTCAAATGTTGAGAATCCTAGACTTTGTTTTATGAATGCCATGATAATGATCATGAAAGAACATAAGGCTCAAAAGATGCACATGCTCTAAAAGTTCTATATAATAAAGGCAGTTTACCAATGACAGGGAGATGTTGACTAACAGAATGGGTAGTAATACAATATAGTAGATCCGTTCACTGAGGGACTAGCTCAAAATTTTCTTAACTAATCGGAGGAATGGGCATAAAATTCCGTAATTGATCCCAAATTCAAGTGGGAGATTGAAAGTGTTAGCGATATGTCCTAGGGGATATTATGTAATTTATTACATATATGTAGCTCTATAGTTGATTTCTGTTATATACTTTGTTATATTATGATATAATTAATTAAGTAATTAGTTTAAGTATAGTAATAAAAAAATCCTTAAATAATTATGTGGTTGTAGTAGCAAAAAGTTACAATCATTAACGATTAGCCATAAAACAAAATAATATTTTGTTTAAATATTCTTGATCGGGATATTTTAAGAAATGATATCGATACATCCATTAAGAACAATATGCGTAATGCTCTCCAAATATTAGATAGTGTCTCACTCATGGCTATTGGAGGTACCAGAGGTTACATACTTGTAGTTATTTGATAATTATGGAATGACTCATCCAATAGTTTCTTGTTGGGTAATAAATATTAGGTCAAACAAGAAATCTCAAGGTGACGATGTTACACATTTCCCTTGACTTGAGAATATCATGGAGCTTCAAATGTAAATACTCCGCTTCAATTATAGTTAAACCATTCCATGGTGATCCACGAAGACATTGTAGTTAGGTTTGATTTGAAGCATTGAAAGTGATGTTCAATAGAGAATTCGTCTCCTTAGTTGTATGAGTGTAGTATCATGGTTAACTATAGTCAACTCAAAGTCAATATCACTGGCCAAACTAGTACGGTTAATATAAATGTTATTGTTGAAACAAGGACTTTATTTTTGAACCAATCAAATTGAATACGGATAATATTGTAATTTTAGCCAATACCAAATTCCATATATTCTAAAGTGATATAGTTTTAACGAAGACAACATGTGCACATTATTGTAACTAAAAGGTACTTGTTAAGAAAATATAAATTTGGATTTTACCAAAAAGATCTATAAGCGATGAATATGGCCAAACTGTGACACCACTAGTTAACTGTTACCACTAGCTAGAGTGACGTATAAATATCAATATTTGAATTGTTTAATATTTGTAACAATCATGTTGTTAATTAATTAAGTTTAATTATGGTCAATTAATTTTATCAAAGATCTGTGAAATTTAATTGTGTGATTAAATTAGTTTTTTGGGATAATCGACTAGATTTAACTAAAAGAAAGGAGTTATCCTTTCATAGGATGATTTCAATTTTAAATTTAAAATTATTGTTGAATAAACTATTAAGATTTTGATAATGAAATAAATTATTAGTTGGAAAGTTAAATTTGAGTTTTGGATTAAATTGATATATTTTAATTATCAAAGTGAATGAGGTATTATTTCTTTTCAAAATAGATTTTGGTTTACATAGAGATGATATCAATAATTGGTGAATTAGTGATACAGAATTTAAATATTTATTTGGATATGAGATTTTAGTTTGAGCTTTGGCTCAGTTTAAATATTAATTAGGTTTGGACTTAAGGATGGTGTTTAAGTCCATTTAGTGGAATTAGTGAAGAGAAAATGGTTAAATACTTCGCCAGATTGGTACTTTTTTGCTTTAGTCATCTTTTCCTTAATCTCCTTAGGCCTACAGCTCATCTCATTATCTCAAAAATTAGAAAATACCATACAAAGTTCTTTCTTAAACTTCTTCATACAGCAAACCCAAAAGCTTAAAACCTAGCTCTAAAATCCTCAAAATCAATTTAGAAAAATTCTTAGAAAATCCAAGATAAAAAAAGTAAGTGTTCTAAATCGTATCTCTACCTATTAGGTCAATAAAAGTAGGATTCTGATCTTGTTTTAATGATTTTGCTTGTTGTTTTGGATTTGTTTTTGAGATAATTTGCAATTTTGGTGAAGATAAAGGGTTAGCAAAGCTTGGTTGAAGATCTATCAAGCTATAGGAGGTATAAAGGTGAGTGGTCCTCACCTATTATCTCTAGATAGGACTGCATGTATTATAATTTTTGAATTGATTGAAATACAAAGGAGATGCCACCTCTTTGATTTCTGGCATCCCAGGCTTTTATGCATGAAACTTTGGTTAATAGAGTGAAATTCAGAAGCATAGAAATGGTATAGGTCGTCGGAATTCATCCGTTGATCACTCGAAGTTCATCTTGGAGCAAACTCCTCGAGGACAACTCCCAAGAGTCAGTTGGTAAGCTCCACCAATTGACTGGTACCAGACGACTGGTGGTTGTAACCAGTCTACTCCTGGGTGATAATCTGGAGCTATTTCACTTCAGATTCGTCGTCTTGACTTATGATAATTGTAGTTTAGTTGTGACTTTCTGGTGATGATTTTGATTCTTTGATATGCTTTCAACATGAGATTATGGACTTTGTCTTGATTTTAGTAAAATTGTTTTCATAATTTTTATGAATTCAAATTGAGTTATATATGTGTGTTTTTGTGTATGTGTGTGTACGCATGTTGTTTTCAAAACTATTTTATAATTCTTAAAAATATGATTTCTTATTAATTTAATAAATCTTGAGATAAATTTGGATTTGGTAGTTCAATCTTATTTAAGGAATTGGAAATAAACTTTAAGAGAAAAATTTTGAGAGCCATAATTCTATGATATGAGAAGTACTAATAATTGACCAGTGTTATTGATTGGTTTAAATGCTTTCAAGTAATACTTCATCGAATATGGTGTAACTCATTAAATAGATTGCTTTAGTGGAATTTACTAACCATTAGCGAATACTTTAATTTCACCAGGTGGTATGGGTTGCTTTGGTTAAATTCTCGTGATTGCTTTTGGAAAAGTATTTAACAATTGGTGTTCTCTTGTTGTGTTCGGTGGGACTGATAAATCCTTAAGAGAATATAGTTTAGTTTTCTAGTGGTATCCATAACGAGTGATATTTACTAGCCTTTAGTGAATACTTGAATTTCACCAGGTGATATGGGATGTTTTGGTTAAGTTCTAGTAACTGCTGAAAGTGATAGTATTTGGCACTTTAGAGTATTTCCTTTAGGGTTCGGCCGGGGGCTGATAAATCCTAAAGAGGTATACTCTTGGATTTCTTTCCGAACATAAATATATAATAATGTTGAATAATCAAGAGTAGAGTCATGGTTGCCACGATCGTCTTGATTGTTAAAGTTTTGGCTTTCCCCGACCTTGTGATTGCGTCAAGATTCTTTGTTCCCTGATCCTTGTGATCGTGTCGAGATTCTGTGTTCCCTGATCCTTCTGATCGTTTTAAGATTCTTTGTTCTCGATCTTTGGTATCAGATCGGTACGAGTGATGCCACAATTGTTTGTTTGCCATGGTAAAAAATTGGTTTCTTTGTGTTAGGAATATAGTGATTTACTGTGATTCTGTGTTTAGTGACTAATGTGTGTTTGTGACTATATATATACATATATATACACACATATATATACATATATATAGTTGTGCCTTGAAGTAAATTCTGAGTTAAATTAATTAAGAAACTTGTTATATTTTAGAATCTGGATTTACTTATATATCATATATCTTTATGTTATATCTTGTTCTCTTCCTTTTGGACATTGAGAGATAGTCTGATCGGCTGTTATTTTAATGCTCGATCAGGCCGAGACTTTTCAGTTTATAGGACAGGTTGACCTTTTGATAGTTGTGCTAGTAAGGAGATAAACATTTTTTCTTTTAGCTTATCTCATTTAGGATTCATGTTTGTTTATGAGATGTATAATTGAGAAAGAGATTTATGTTAGATGTATATTATGTAAGTCTAGTACTATATTTGATAGACTCTCACTTTTGTATATGTATATGATGCTTATTATTCTGCTGTGATCTATGGCTATTGTTTATATGATATACTATTTTGATTCTAAGAAACTGGTGTGATTTTACTATAAACTGAGAATGTACACGTTAAATTTTATTCCAGAGATTAAATAGACAGTAACTATGATGTTTAGTGTTAGTTTAAATATATATTTACATTCAGTCACCTTTACCAACCCGTATTCTTCATATTATTGGACGACAAAACTTGTAATGTTCATTAATAATATGAGTATCGCGGTGGGGTCACAATATTAATTGCTAACTTAATTCAAACCTTTGAGTTTCACTATCGCATTTGTAAAAATTTTAAAAAACACACGATTTAATTAGTTTAAAAAACATTGTAAATTACTCAAATTAATTAATATTTAAGAAATATTAATTATAATTTATTTGATATTTTCGGTGTTGTTAATATTATTTGGACGTGTACAAAAAATTTATATATGCACGTATCGATATACGATTTCAATATATATTTAAATAGATTTTAAATATAACCAATTGCTTTAACAAGCTTTTTGAAATAATGGCCCATGTAATAGAAAATGTCGCCATCCATAACGAGAAAGAGGCGAAGATATCGATGAGATCTAATTAATGGGAATTAAAGGAAAAAGTTTTGAAATAGAGGAATGACTAAAGTTTTCCTGCTTTAAACAAAAATAAAATCTTTCCTCATTAATTCAATTCATTACCTCATTTTTCTTCATGCAATTTATTCTCATTCTTCCTTTTTCATGGTTGGCCCTCCCTTTTTCTTTCATGGCTGTTTTATTATTTATCTAGAAAATTTAAATTAAATAAAATACAAGATGGCTTATTTGATTCTAGCCAGGTTTGGATGGTGGTCTAGAATTTAAGGAAAATTTTTAAATCACGGTGTCACTAATAGTTTGGATTTGTAAGGTACAATCTTTTTTATATTTATGTATTTTGGTTCATGCTTATCTCTGTTTTATATACCTTATTACCATTAGTTAAGTATAATTAACTGCAACAATTTAATTAGTTAATTGGTGTATTTTAATTTAATATGCTAGTTTAAATTAAAACATATGTTTATATGTTTTTTCTATTTTGACCATATACGTATAATAATTTTATAAATAGAAAACTTAGTTTTAATTATTTTAAATATCATTTATTAATTCTTAATTATCTTAAACCATAAGATAGATTGATGTCATGTTTTTTATCAATACTATATTTTAAGTTAACATATATTTTTATCAGATCTAGATAATATTGAAAAGATAAATAAGAAAGAAATTAACGCTTTTGGATAAAATATTATCTATAATGTATATTCATATTTTATAATAATATAATTAAAATTTGAATTTTTGTGTTCAAAATATTATACATATGTGTGTGTATAGTTGGAATTATAAAATCATTTTAGCTTGTATTACATCTAATATTATTGTCTGTATTTTATAATAATAATATTATTCAAACTTAAGATATTGTACAATATTGAATTAATGCGCTAGATCTAGCTCTAGCGCTTGAGTATATGTTTAACAAACCAAAAGTTAGATATTTTAGTTTGGATTTGAATTTTAAAATTGTGATGTAGTCAAATTATATATTGTAATTTTATAAGCTTATACTTACTATTTCATGAAACATAAATTTGGAAAACATAATACGTATATTTATATTTTTTTATCAATAATTTTAATATGGAAACTAACACATACATATAGAGAAATATATATAAATGCTAAGTATATACATGATAGATATGAATCTCAATATCAACACATTTAAAAATTTGACCATGTTCACATCACCTAATGTTATATATTTCACATGCATGTCATATCATTTATATATAGACATATTGTGTATGTTCATTCTCAATCACATATCGTACCTAATTTATGTAGATTAATTAATTAAATATAGACATAGGAAAGAGAAGGACTTGGCTTAATTGAGATTTAACAGAAAATTAAAAAAGGAAGTTTTTAAAGAGAGAATGAGAAATGTTTCTATTATATCCATAAAACATTATTCTCTCATTCATGTCTAATTAATTTTCTCTTTCTTTTTTCTTACTTCATCCTTGGTCGTCATCCCTTCTCTATCATATATCCACATTAAACACATTTAATTAATTGGATTAATTAAACAAGGAAAAACATTTAAATAAATTACAATTTTAATAAACAACAAGATTTGGTCTATATATTAGATTTCATAGGCTACTAAGATTCAATTGGGGATTTTTTTTAAATTTATCCTTTTCATCGGATGCTAAGATTTACCGGACCTAACAAACATTGAGTATAATACATAATGGCCTAGTGATGTTCTCTGTAAGTAACATCTTTAAAATCAAACTACATCTGAAATAGATCCTCACATGATAATGAGGTTGGATATGGCTAATTAGTAATCGGAAGACGTGGTATATCAACATATCGATTATGTCCAAAGGTAACATGCACACCTACAGTCCTTCCATATCCTCTAGGTGGAATCTCACATGTTAAAGCAGCAAATCTATGCAGGCCGAGACAAGTCCTATGTAGCTGGAAGGGTAGCACCGAGATGAATAGTGGATGACCCAATCAAATCTACGATGGCCCGATGAGTAAAATCAACAAATGGTGCTAGGTTATAGAATCGACGCCAATAGTCAAGATAATCTATGTTGACAATAATGAAATAACCAACTTTCCACCAACCGAGCGCTGCTACCATCTATAAGGATGCTTAAGAACAAACCATCAAGAATGATGTGTTAGTATAAAGGTCAACGAGGACAACATCATTCCCATAATGTTGGGGCCAACAACGCTCAACATGATACCACATATAATCGACATTGGATAGGGAGGAAACTGAAGGAAAACATCCGCCTAAAAGAAGTCTAGCATAAGAAGTGGAAGAGTATGCCAAAAAGAAGATCCGTCGTAAGGCTACTAAATGACATGGTCACCTCTATGTCGTAACTCTATCTCCTTACGTGCAATAGCCAAAACATAACTAGCTTCTCCCCTATGCAATCTCTATCTGTTTTGCGATGTCCATGCACAGATGCTAAGTTATAATAATGCTTACTTTGTCTCTATAGTAGTATGTGCTGGGTTGTGACTATAGTTGTACCACGAATACAATAAAACCTCCTAAAAGTCACACAACAATGACCCTGAAGTAATAATGACACACTATTTTAAGTAAGTCATGATAGTCGTTCCGCAATCATATAGAATCAACGAACATAGAGAAAAATCTACTACTGCTGGAACATGTCCTTGGGGAAGTGTAGTGGAGGATTTGGAAAGAAAAGATTTTCCATCATGTACAAAATAAATGACCGAGCAATCGCCGGGTCACGATATGGGGTGTACCATCCAATTAATTATCTTACAGCATCCTTTATGAAACAAATTCTAATATGGGTACCACCGATAAGCATGTGAATATAGGAGTACTAGGTATAAAAGGCCTTAAATTATCGTGTCTTTGGAACTGCTTGTCCTAAGGGAGAGGAAGATGAAGACCAACACTAATACCAGTTAGCACAGAATTAAAAGGAGCAGTGCCCATATCCAAAAGAAAATTGAAATGTGAGGGCGGTCTTGCATCAAATAGCAGCTAATGCATCGCATAATTGTGTATTAAAATATAGAATGGGGTGTATTCCTATAATTGTAAATTAAAATTGTTATGCAAAGTATAAAGTAGCATGAAAATTGATTTTGAGTAAAGAAAAAATATGTCCGAAATGTCCTGAAATCCAGTAGCTCACCTAAAAAGCTAGTTATATGTCCATCAATATCTACATGTTGGATCACCCAATAAATATGAAATACCGATGCTAGAGATCCACATGTTTTTCCTTCTTTAAGCTACTTAAAACATACCTTTGGATTTTATTAACTTAATCTACATTAAATTTCATAAACATCATGGACAATCGGTGTTTATTTATACAATTCAACTACTTAATTTCAAGCCAATTTTAGTAAATGAATTTCTTATTTGTAATGTTCAATTTTAATAATTGTAATATTGCGTGCTGTCAATATAAATAATTGTCAAATCAAATCTATAATAGCACGTTTAAGTAATAAATTAAACCTATGCTAATGTCAATGCGGGTAGAAACGTGCAATTGTTAATTGGGAATGACACGAAAATTCACCAACTCTTTGTCGGGTCCTAGGTTTTAGTCGATATGTGGATCCAAAGCCGCATCTTCTGAAACAACTCGCATCTGCCTCATTTGAGAGACTGTTGTTCCATCTCTCAACCTACGCCCTCGAGAAGAACTAGAGCTTGTTTCATCACCTATTGCATATCACCATGTCCATTATTACCTCCACTGCCCACGACATCTGGATAAGATCTACCACAACCTAGAATTACATGCAATATTCTTCTTTATTTGTGTTTAATGATGAAAAAAATGAGTAATTTCTTTGTAAAATAATAAATATTTGGATAAAGGGTTGACTTGAAAATGAAGAAATTGGGTAAACAAGATCTGAATTTTGAAAGAGAAGATGATGTTGGCTTAGAGAATAGCCGGATATAATATACTATTTATCCAATATTCATACTACTGGACAAACTAGCAGTTGTGATTGCAAAGTACTACGCACGCGAGTCGCAATCTTTATGGCCAATTTTTAGTACAAGCTTATCTGACCGAACAAATTTGTTGTTGTCTCCACTAATTTTTCCTTCATTGGGTGTTGGCTTGAGTGGGTGCATATTTGGTGACGTAGCATAGATTGACCGACCACGTTGTTGAACCCTCTTACCCACTTTCAAAACCTACGGTGAAAATACATTTCTTGTAATTAAAACTAGGCTTACTTTGGTGGAATATTGGATGCTTTTACAGATGTTAATTGTTAATCTTTACTCTTCTTTTTCCTAATTGAAAATTGTTACCACTCAAAAACAAGGCACTGTATTAAGCAAGGGTGGAAATTACATTCGTTGAGTTGAATCCGAATCCGAACCTTATCCGACAGATGTAAATGACATTGTTCTAAATGGATCGACTTTTATTGGGACAAACCATACTTTTTAAAACCTATATCTCACATGTTTTGAGGTTCGGTTCTCAACCAAAGACTCATTGCGTTCGGATTGGGATTTAATCGAATTTGGATCGATTTGTTTCGGCTTTGTGGATCTCGCTTCTAATTATCTAACCTACTTCCAAGTAACACCAGTTAGTTGGGAGAATATTAAGCAGTCGGAAGAAGCCTTGAAAATTATTTAATAATTTGGGTTTTCAATGTTACATTGATATTTAGATTGTCCTAGAACTGACTATTTTTTTAACTTTTATTTTCGTTTTAATATCCATTTTAACTTTTCATTTATAAAATATCAATTTTTAACAAAATTAAATATAATCATGATAAATAATATTTCTAACATTGCAAACAAATCCCTAATACAAAATCAAAATTGTTAGAAATAATATAAACAATATATGTTAAATATTACTCAAATATAATAAGTAAATACTTCAATGAGAAATTAAATATGGTTTAATCTAAGAAAATGGATAAAAAAGAATTTATCGAAAAGCCGAAATTGGTATAAAAAAACAAGTGGGAAAATGTTTAGGAAGAAAGGAAGATAATGTAAGAATAGTATAATTATACGAGAAATCAAGAAATAAGTAAAAGAAAAGTGGAACAAAAAGTTAAATTTATGTTATCATTGGCAGGATATACACTCATAACATCTTTATAAGAACGAGCGTTACGGCACGTGCTTTGCACGTGATGATGACACATGTTTCGCGTAGGAGTCGATTACATGTTTAACACATTGAAGAGCAAATAATTTGCACAAATATTTGGTTGTATATTTACGTTGAAATCATATATAGACGGCTCTGCGGTTAAGGTGCTTAGCGGTTCTATAGCGGTGGAGATACACAAAGGTACAGTGGGAATAAAGCGGGGATATAGTGGAAAATAGTCGATGTACAAAAAAATTCATTAGAAATAAAATAAAATATTTAAAGTTAATTTATTCTCATTCCGGCATCATTTATATAGAAAAAAGATATGCTGTTTAATTTTATATAACAAAATCGAAGAATATCACGATTTGTGTAGATTAGATTAGATAACTATAATATATTTCTGTTTTATATTGGGAACTTATGTTTTAAATTAGGTCTTTACCTTAACTTTTTGATTTAGTTTAAAAGAGAATTAGTCAAATCAACCTTTATATATTAGTATTGCTAAAGCGAATGCTAAAAAACTGAATTTAGCGGGTGTAGCAGAAAATATAGGGGCTTAAAGCGGGTCTACTGTTTAGTAATGCTAAACCAAAATAGCGTAGCAGTTGAAGGGCGTTATGGGCTATAGCAAGCATTTTACGGGATTTTAACGGGGCTTTAACTGCAGAGGTGGACGGTTTTAGTTTTTATCTTCAAGTTACTTTGAATTTTCATTTCTGTTAAAAGAGAATGTATTTGCAAACGAAATTTATTTGTTACATCATATACATAAGTGATATTAAAATTTGGTGATATTTGCGGAAGAACGTTTTAAATCTGTAAAGAAAAATTATTTGTTAGATTCAATTTTTAAGCGATAATTAGATTTGATAACATTTGTAGAGGAACGGTTTTGATGGTTAACAAAAATATTGATTTTCAACCAACCAAGCTAAAACATCATTCATATATGTTGCATTTGACATCTATTTTATTTTAACATTGATCTTTCGTCGGTCTCTACCCTTTTTGTTGTGGTTATTACCCAACGAACATGGATTGCGGTCCTGCACTTAACAATAGGGCATGCTGCCTTATCTTTGTGTGTCATGATTGCAAGACTCCATCGTAATCAAATAAAAGTCTACTTAGACACAAATAAAAACGCGGCCAATGGTATTAATCAAATTAAGGATCACTAATACCTACCTATAATTTCCACAGAGAAATTACAATGGTCGCTCAATGTAAATAAAAACTTTAAATTAAATGAATTAGACATGGCAAATTCTATCCAAATTTAGCTACCTTGCTTGCTTGAAGAATAATGGAGGATTGAAGATGCGTTTATAGAGTTATTAGCAGTGGAACATACCGAAAAGTAGAACGTATGAAAAGAAGAGTAAGTGGTAAGCTGTATCGATGATGAATTTGAAAAATATGCAAATTTCTAATTTGGCAATCATGTTCAAATTGAATAATTTCTACAATCATATTATCAAATAGATGTATGAATAGCAGCCGAGTTTAATGATTAATATACCAGTTTGTTACAAAGAATGATAAGCTTTAGGATTTGATACTTGCATTTCCAGGAAGTTATAAAAGTCATGGAGACTTAACAACGACATAAATAAGACAACACAACTCAATATTGAACTTTTTATCATCATAATACATACCCTATGACTTGCTCCAGGGGCGAAGCACAGAAACAACAATAATAACTACGATAATGAGCAAAATAATAATTGCAATACACATCCATTTACGCGAGTTCTTTTGCAGGGATTTTGCTTTCTGAAGAGCTGTAGTGCCTGATTGAACATGATCTACTGCGCTCGAAACCTATGACAAAAAACGGTAGTATTAAAAAGAAGAAAATTAAAACAAAATTTTGGAACTGTGCGGCAAAGAGAGATGAGGGTATTGCTGCTTACATGATTTTCAATGTTATCAAGCATGTCACCCTGTGCATCAATTAGAACAGCCATATCTACAAAAATCTGTAATAACAGAAAAGGTTCTGGTTATAGAATATAGAATCAAATCATCAGAAAAGGAAAGTTAGAACACAGCCAAACGTGACTTGTATTGTTTTTTATTATAGTTTGTGAGATTGAATAACAATAACATAGTGCTAGGCGTAGCTACTCATGCAGTTGATTGGTAAAATACTCATTGACATAATCGGTACACTAAAAGTCCAGACTTGGGTTCCTAAGTTATGGCTGGGCCATAGAAGTTTCAAATAAGCTCTTGTTTCAAACATTTCTATGAATTTAAAAAGTTCATTTCTACACACATGCACGAAGAAAAAGTAGTAATATTAATAGTAGTAGTAATAGATAAAATAAAAAGAGTGCCGAACAACATACTTGTGAGAAACCAGGGAACATTTTTTGGAATCTACTGTCACTTTTACAAGAATCACAACTGTATTAGCTGTAACATATATACGATACAAATTAAATCACCTGCTGCAACTCAAGAAGCCTCCTTTCTAACTCTCTCACGGTATCATGGCGCTCCTGGATTTCAGCAAGAGTGTCCATAACCTTAAACAAATGTGGAAGTTTGTTAATATGGCTATATTATGAAATGTTGAGAATAAAAGGCATTTTATTTCTTCTTCTTTGAAACAAAGAAAAATAATCATTTTTCTGGAAAAACCTGGCCTCGGCCCTGAATAGCAGTTTGAAATATTTGTTCGCTTTTGCCGGTCTCTATCAAGTTGTCTATTGTCTGTTAATCAAAAGACAATGACACTATGATGTCGAAAAAAATTAAACGACAACGATCATAATTGACGTCAATAAATAGTTGTTTGTACCTCTTCGTCGGCTCGATTACCCGTTACTTCATAAGAAATACAAAGTAGAAGAAAACAACAATCAGTATTCACTTATGAAATCAAGTGAAACTCGTAACAGTTTTAGTGTACAACGCTTTTTAAGCATACAAGAGTGTAACTATCAACCTGTATAAACTCTGCGCTCAATGACCTCTCGGTACTCCTGCTGGATAGTTTCCCTTAAAGACTGCACACAGATTGAACAAGTTAGTTACAAGTTTAAGGATTCATCTTATATGTGAAAACAGTTTTTACCCATTGTTGCATATAAGAAAAGGTTTTTTTGAAGTTAATTTCATCATATGATTATATTCATTAATGTACTAGAACTAAATTTAATACCTGAAAGTCAGACATTCGATCTTTCAGCTTTTTTTTTAATGCTCTGCAATTGTTGGAAACCACATTAGAAATTATCAAAGGAATATATCTGAAAATCATACGATTGAGTGTAAATTACAGAGTAGTTGCAGATCTGGATCTATCTACTGCTGAGCCTTTGCCACATCCTGGCTTCTGCCTATTGTTTAGATTCTACATTATAAAGAAAGCAAAAAACATTAACGATGATGTGAAATATTATATTACTCTTAACTACTTGTTATACATTGAAAGAACTACTTGTTAATGAAAATTGTTAAAGGGTAAATGATCTCGAAGAAAAACAGAACATGTACCACCAGAGAACAGCATAGTCGTATTACGAATAGATTAAGCTAGTCTACTAACGTATGCATGCTGATCCTCTTCCAAATAGAAGGGAAATCGTCACACTTTATAAAACAATTAATGCCCAAATGACAACATTCAGAGGCTCGGGGTTTGGTGGGGTTTTCTATTTTATTTTGTTTTTTTTTTTTTTTTTTGGTGTGGGGGGAGGGGGGGGGGGGGGTGTGTTGCCAAAAGTGGAAACGAAAATGTTGTATAATGATAAATGATTTCTAATGGAGATGCAACATGGGAGGAGTTGAACTGAAGAGAAGAATTGCAAGAGAAATATCCATGTAACTGAAGACATAATAGGAGGTTCAAAAAGAATGCCTTCCTTTCCTTCACTAAAGGGTTTCTAATGGAGATGCAACATGGGAGGAGTTGAGCTGAAGAATTAAAAGAGAAATATCAATTTAACTGAAGACATAATAAGAGGTTCAAGAAGAACGCCTTCCTTTCCTACTAGATTAAAAAATGGGACGTTTTGTTAAACACCCTTGATAAGTCCCAAAATGCACTTCCGCCCCTTCCTAAAAATAAGTTTCACGAAACACCCATGTATCTGTTTTCAGCAAAAATATGTTGGGTGTTTCATGAAACTTGTTTTTGAGAAGGTTTTTTTGTATATTGAGTTTGAAAATAAGTGGCAGATCCTAATTTCCACTTAAAAAATATGTATTCTGAACTATTTTGTGGTATATATCTTTATTTATGCTATTGAAAGATTAAAAAATACAAAAAAAAATAGTGTAGCATAAGCATTTAGCTAAATACACTGATCGAGTTCGAAGCATGTAGACTGAATGAAGGACAGGGCCGATGTCAAACTGGGATGTGCTGATAAGTGGCTCAGAAATATTTGATATGCAAGCATATAAACAGAAATCCATCATTCCTTTTGACTGACAAAAAGCAACATGAAACCACGCACAGATGAAAGGAAAATCTAACACAGGTTTCAAAGAGCAGAATAAAGTACCAAACAGCTTCTCGATAACTGAAGTTTGATGACCTTTGCAGTTACAATTGCTCCTTTATGACATATGACTTCTATGTAATAATAATATTATTATCTTATATATGTATGTGTGAGTGTGTGTGTGTGTGTGTATGTATATATATAAAAGAACCAGTGATTTTAAAGCAGTTTTGGCATCAATATTTTGCTAACATAGTTAAGAAAATTAAAGTATCGAAAGTTCGGAAAAAATAACATACATCTCTGTCCAGCTCTTCTACTTTTGACTTCGCTAAACGCGCAATTTTTCCCACTTCATCGATATCTTTTTCCATACGCTGCTTGATAGCTGCATTCACGGGTTGCCACGGTTCAAAGTCAGACAAGTATTCAAGCACACATCAACGTAATGGTTAATTAAAAATAGTCAAAAAGAGTGGCTAGCCTTTCATAGAAGTTGCTTTTGTAACAGCTTTTGATTCCTCGTTTGCATTCTGAAAACGCACACAACTAGTTAATACCAGGAAATACTAGCTAATGCGAGGAAATGTTCAAATATATGATATAAAATGCAGGTAGAACTTGAAGTAAAAACTTATTTGCAATCTTGCTTTAAGAAAAGAATAGCCTACAGGAAAATGATTAAATATATCGCTACAGTCCAGATAACAAAGCTTCTTCATATATACAGTAAATGTGACTGCACGATTTTTGTTCTGACTGTAAGTGGCTTTAAAAAGTGAAAGCCAGAGCCAGGAAAAAATTAAATTAAATTAAATTCTCTGAGTTGCCACTCTTGTTGGATCGGTTCCTAGACACAATACAGACTTAAATCATTATCTGAAAGATTTACAAATAAATTACATCTATGAATGCTGATTAGATAGAAGCTTGCCATCCAAAATGGCATTTTCAAGTTATATCAGCTTTGAGCCACAGATAACCTCAGGAGGAAAAAAAAATGTCACCTTCACAAAAAATAAGTAATTAAATATCAACATCTGATCTAGAATACAGCAATGATCAAACCAATTATTTTTATTTTCAGATCAACATATCATGCATTTCAATGGCCAAACAAAAAAGCAAGGTGTAATGGAAAAACCTCTCTATGTCATATTTAAGATAATGATATAATCCTTGGTATGTCCTCAAACTTCACCATGTCAGAACCGAACGTGAGTTGGAACGACTTATGTTATGATAATATAAATCAACTATCTGAAAGCGTGGCTCATGCCACGATTTCAGCCTAGAAATTCAGTTTTTGATACAGAGCTCAAACATTAGCCAATTATTCAAATTTCAAAAAGATGGAAAGCCTGCTACTACTTGGAAAAATAAAACAAGTTGTCGTTATATAACAGGATCGGCAACTTGTACGATATTTATCAACTAGTATGTAACCCGTGCGTTGCACACGGTAATGCTATGGAAAATATAGTATTTATGTTTTAATTATTGCTAAAAATAAATTTGTACTATACAATATATATAATAAATTTATTACAATAAATGACATTTGACGCTTCGATGCAAGGTTGAAGGTTCAATTCTCGCTATCTACACATCTCTCTGAGTATTAATGTCCTAACTCAAACAAAAATATAAATTAAGACTGTTAATGTTGTATACATAAATAATTTATGTATTGTGATATATATTTTTTATATGTATGAGTGATTAAATAACTTTACAAATTTTGCTAATACGAATGTCGTATACATACTAAATTGTCATTTTTTTGAGGATTTATAAATGAATTAATGAATACTAAATAATTGAATTTATTTAGATAATTTAAATTAATAATCAAATGAACTAATTAAATATAAGAAGTACGTAAAAAAGTCTGAGAAAATCAAGAAGATCTTTGTATATATTTGTAACTGAGAATAGCATCTTATGATCAGCTTATCTACATGTGAACTTTTATCCATTATATAGCTTTTTATTTAAATAATTTTAATTTTGCAATTAACCGTATATTTAATGTTGTAGGAGAGTTATGTCAACGGCTTTTATAATTGCAAACTAATGTTATGTAGCATTTAGCTGAGTTATGAGTTGGGTAAGATTTAATGTTATGTTGAAAATGAGAATGTTTATATAGTCTAATTCTTATTAGTGCAAGCTGTGTGTTCACATAGTAATTTCTTAAAATATATAAACTTATACTTTAAAAGTTGTTAAAAATGAAATTATGTTATGTAATGTACAATAATTTTTTTGAAATAAATAAATTAGATATTAAAAGAATTATTATTATTTATTATACATTTTATGTTATATGATTTAAATATCTTTATTTGAATAACAATTAATTTTATCATTTTTTTTGCATATCCATAAATATTGAATTTATACTGAAATTATCATATTTTTAGGATTTATTTGAAGTATTGATGAATATTGGTTAATTGAATCATTTGAAATAGTTCAAATTAAAGATTGCAGAATTAAATAAATATATGGACTTGAACATAAAATATTCATGGAGAATCAAGAAGGGTTTGCAAGTAATGTAGAAATTTTAAAATGTAAGTGTTTGAATTTAATAGAATTTTACAGTGTATGTATGGAACAGGTAAATAAATTATAAAATAAATTATTAATGTATATATTTTATTATATATGATATATATGTGTGTGTTTTAAAATGAAAAACTAAATTTACTAATTTGTTGATGCGTCAATGCTATACATATTAAATGACATATTTTAGGATTTATTTGATTTATTAATAAACAACAGCTAACTGAGTTTATCAGTTGGTTTAAAATTTGGATTATGAAAATGATTTAAATGTATCAGCTTTAATATAAAATATTAGAAGTGAATTGGGAAAAAAATTTCACAAGCGATTGTAGTTATTTTAAAGAAGTGGCTATTGAATGTAAAATAGTGGGAGAAGTTTAGTACAATAATTTTCAAGTGATAAATTAATGATTTGAAAATAAAATATACGGAATTGGAGAGAATTTAGGAGAATGGAGAAAACTCCCTAAAATTAATAAGAGAGCTTTAAATTCTTCTGCATTACTGTTATTTAATAGATATGTTAAGTAGCTGCCAGATGTATCATTATAAGCCCACATTTAAGCATACAGGTAATGACAATCATCCCAATTAATTACTGATGGCCATATACCAAATTTTTTTAACCAAAATATTTAACTTATCACCAAATTAGAGAAATCCATCCAATAAGCACTTCAAAGACTAGATGAAAAAAACCAGTACACAGGAATGAAGCATAGAGAAATCACTTCCTTTAATCAGATGCTGCATTTTGACGTGAAGAACTTATGTATGATTCTGTTGAATTTTGTCTTAATTGGGGTTGGATACAAAACTTTACATTGCTACGAAATAACCAAGCAAAAAATTTGTGACCCTTAAAGAGTTCGGTACCAAAATTTAACCAAACTGTAGGTTCATGTTGATTGTTTCATTTGATGATAATTAACTTTGTACCTGGAGCTTCTGAAGCAATATTGTTAGCTTCTCAATTTGTTTCTCGATGACTTGAACCTAAAAAAGGGTAAGATAAAAGTGAAATCAACAAGGACACGGTAGGAAAAATAACTGGAAAATATATGATTGATGATAAAACATCACATATACCTGTTTAAAAAACCCTTCCATTCCCAATTCAGAAGAACTTGTTGATGGCGGTAAACCCATTTCAATATCTCCATTTCCTGAAGTTTGACTACGTGGTATCTCAAAAGAATCCTTTCCAAACAAAAAAAAATGACAACAAAAATGAACAAATGTGAGTCACGAAAGCTTTTGTTGGTGTCGGTAGTGCCTTTTTCGCCCCTACAATATTTCCACTGTAGCTGCTAATGCATAATTGATATTTTCTTTCAAAAAATGCATTCCATGTGTTGTTAGCTTCTCGTTTCAGTCATGGCTACCAACACCACGCTTCTAAAGGTTAGTACAAGCGAAATGTGCGTACTCAAACACAGTGTCCAAAATTATAGTTAAGAAATAAAGATTGGAGAACTACAGAACAAAACAACAATACAATTAACATGCACTTGGATAAAGTAGCGCATAAGAAGTCACTAGCAAAGTACTTATAAGGACACGAATGTGATATTTTAACACTCAGTTCAAAAATGTGGAGATAACTACATCTCGCATTTGAGCATAAGGCAAAAAAAAAAAAAACGAGTCAATCATAATACTTATTCAGCAATAATAACAAATGCTAAGTTCTCTCACACAAAATAGACATTAAGAAAAGAAAAGGAATCATCGAGAAGCTTTCCAAAAAAAAAAAAAATTGGCATAAAAATTACAATCACTGGAATTTTAAATGCATCATTCTAGTCAGATAGATCTTAATAATAACAGTAGCTAATGAGCTAAACATTCCAAATAAATGTTTGTTGCAAAATAAGCTCCATGTAATATGAGATAAATGATGGAGTTGGCTTTTTCTAGTAATTTCAGGTAGCTTATCTAGCTGTTTCCTGATAATTAAAAACCAGTTATCATTTACATGAGCAGTGCTTTGAAACCTTTTCATTTCTTCATAGAGAAAATCAAATATTATCCATGTTCATTGATGGTCTGCAGATTCATGCATCTACAATCATTGTACAACTTCCATTTTTTCCTTTTTCACACAAAATATCTTTATAAAAATCAGTCAATAATCATTGTGGTCAAGCTTTCCTGTCATCTTTCCAACAATCAATTTATGGAGTACCAATGCAAACCACATTCATATTTATGAATTTTCCAAGCTCGTCAACTCAGCTTGCTCTAAAATCCATCAAGGCATATTTAAACAATCTATATTATACCAATCAGCTAAATACAAATACAATCAATCAATTATACGAAGAGCGACAGAAATGATTCAAGTAAAAGTAAAGATCCAGTGCTTACGGATAGAAGATTATTCATCTTTTGAATTTCAACCAACTCAAAGATCAGCAAACTTGCGTTCGTAGATTTGAAGAAGATGTATCGTTCTAAACGGTAAAGGTGTATTATTTAAATTTTGGATTATTAGGGTTTAAATAATTTGTTGAAATAATTGATTTTGTTAGTGGGAAGAGAGGAGCTGCCAGCCAAGCTGTTACGCTGGAATGGTTAGCATATCACAGAACAGCTCAGCGTTTGGTTTAGTTGCACAAACCAATACATGATTTCGATAAGTTCGTATTTTTTAGTGGAAAAACGATGGCACGTCTTTTTTTTTCTTTTTTTTTTTACTTTTTATAAATTACATCCCTTTCTTTAATTTTTGTTTTCTTCACATGCTTATTTATTCATTCTCAATTTAAGTTTTCAAATCTATTATTTTCTACTTAAATTCCAACGACATTACTTTCAAATTCGTGTAAATTTCAAATTTCGAGTGAATTTTTGTGTTCGTCTTCGTCTTCGATTGTGTTTTCATCTTCATTTTACCGTTCTTACTTTCTCTTAATCTTCGCTTAAGCATTTCTCGGATTTAGCAAGGATATGCTCTCTCTTCTTCGATTCCGGCTTGGTCGGCTTTTTGTTCCATCTATGGTTTTCGCTGAATTAAAGTTAGCCGTACATGTTTTGTGTTAAAAAATTTGGTTGTCAATTTGTTTTATTGTTTTGATTTGAGTTCTTTTTTTCGTTGTTTTTAGTTCAAGATCTGCATCAAAAGACCACTTATATCAAATCAAGATTTTATTTCAGAGTACACGTATTTTATTGAAGAATGATTTTAAAGTAAGTTGGATTTATTTCTAATTATTTTGTTGTTATTGAATGGTGGTTATAACATCATGTTGAATTGAATGTCGTTATTTTTGTTATTGTGGTAATTTGTATCGTAGTATTATGTTGTGCAATAATTTTTGAAATGATTTTATGCTGGTAAATTTTTGGCGTTGTGTAGAATTACATGAAATGAATGGGATGCCAAATATTTGTCAATCGGGTATTATTTAGGCCAATATTGATATGATAGATATTTGCCTGATAGATATTTCCGTGACAAATATTTGTCATGCCAATACCGGCTAGAATAATAATTTTTATTTTTCCTTAGTTTGTTGTTCTTTTGATTTATTATTTATGTATTTATGTAGGCTTGATACTATTGATATTCTTGGTGGGTAATGATACTTATAATAGATGCTTTGTTCGAGTGATTATGTGTTGAGATTGAGAATTGATATATATGATCATGGCCTGAATTAACACATAGTATTATTAAATTGGTTTATGAAAGAGATAATAAGAAAAGAGTAATTGAAACTAATTCTAATTTGCATAATATATTATTGTTTGTTGCTTATAACCGTGGTATTTTCTACTTGTTTCAATTATTTCAAAGCAGTCTAAAAGCATTTCGGTTTATGTTGATTTTTATAATTCTTCATTTGCTGGTTCTTTCATTAAGGATGGTTCATCTAGTTCTTCCATGGTTGATTCTTCAGTTAATTCTAGTTCTTCTTTGAAACAATTGTTAAAAAAATATCCTAGCATTCCAGCATTTACTATGTTGGTCGAATGTTTCTTGGTGACGTCAAAGAGTTTCGATTGTAGCTTGTGATATACCTTATTAAAAGTGGACATGGAGTTAATGTTGTTAAGAATGATAAGGAGTGTTGTTAAGGTTGCACATTTCGTGTTCATGCTTCTCGTAAATTTAATCTTCTAGGTTTTTTTTGTTATTAAGACTATGCAATCTAATCGTTCTTATGGAACTGGTATTATAGATATTAACCATCTGCTTGTGTCTAACAAATTAGTCAATAAATCGGTTATCGTTTTCATTCGATGGAATCCTTTAATAAAAACAAAAGATATCGTTCATTTATTTCGGACTAAGTACAATATAGTTTTAAGTTACTATTTTGCACATACGAGAAAAAGAATAACTCTTGAAGAAATATATGGAAATGATAGGCTTTCGTATCATCATTTAAAATCTTTTTGTGAAGCCATGGTTGCTTGTAATCCTGTAATACGGTTGATCTTTTTATCCTATTGGTTGTGAATTTGCGAGAGTTTTCATTGGGTATGAAGCATGCGGATATGGATTCACTTTGTGTTGTCCTTTGATGTTCTAGAAGAAATTTTTACAAGAAATAGAGTACAAGGTTGTATTATGTCTGCTAATACTAAGAATGGTAATCAAGGTATGATCTAGCTCTGAAATTAATAATGTAATTGTTTAATATTTCAGTTTGTTAAATATTTACAAGTCAAATATTTGTCATATTTTGTTAGCAAATATTTGCCAAAGTGGTACTGCTGTAGTTTATACATTTTGTTAGCAAATGTGTATCACCAATTTCCACTTTTTTAATGCATGATTTAATTTTGAAATGAATAACATGGTTATTTGATTTATTTCAAATTGTTTTTGTAGAATATAAAATTTTCATCTAGCAAAAGTTTACTTAAAGAATATTTTGCATATTTGTCTTGTTGCAATTTCTATATTTTATTCATTAACTTTTTGATTTATTTTATGTCAATGATTTATCAAACAAATTAACAATGCATTTTTTGTTATGTTTTCTTTAGTAGATTTGAAAACTTCAATCCATCAAATATTTACACATGTCAAATATTTGCTATAATTTTCTGGTAAATATTTTCCACAGCTCTACTGTTGCAATTTGTACATTTTCTCCACTAGTTTTTAGTTTATGAATGTAGCATTTGTATTTGTCTTTATTTTATATATTTTTCCACTTTGTAGTTGGGATTGTATCTAGTGAAGGTGAACCTAACTGGTATTTTTTTTATATCAAAATTTAGGGAAATGTTATGAAAATGAAATGTTTTCCAGAGCTAGGAATGGAATCTAATGTTAGAACCTTGTATTTTTGATATTTTGATCGTGACAACTATATAAGAAAATAGTATGTGAACTAACCATATTCGCAGGAGAAGATGCTATTCTACTCGACAATAGATTGCAAACCAAAAATGCAGAGAAAAGTTTCAAAATAATTAATGGTTTGTCTATAGTCTAGTCTAATAGTTGATTGTTATTAAAATATCTCCTAGGTGGTATATGCACACACACAAATATTTGAATTTATTTTCAAATCATACATGCACAAAGTATTTCGTTTATTTCAAGTTCCATTGACAAAAAGTTCTCAAAAGAACTTTAATGTGGTAGAAACTAAGAATTCAACCGACTGTATCAGGAGGTTCAGTCGATTGAATACATGTGCACAGTGCACTTGAAGGTTCAGTAGACTGAACCACCCCATTCAGTCGACTGAATTATGTATCTTTTTTATATTAAATTTTAATTTGAAATTTTTGAATATTTAGTAGACTGAAATCTTTTCCTCAATCGACTGAAAATGCATAACGACTTTTTTTCTGAACGGTTACTTCCATTTAAGGAACAGAAACAACCCTTGATTCAAGAGCTATTTTCGTATCTTTAGACCGTAACTCTTCACGAGGAATTGTATCACTTAAACTCTATATATAGCCTTACTTGTTTTAATCACTCAATTTATGATTCTATTCTCATACACTTATTATCTAAAATATTTTGTCATTTGCTTTCAAATCTCGTTCTAATTACTTGCACATTCAACCACAAATTCATTTGTGATTGAATTAACTTCTAATCTTCACGAACTACACTATATACCACAAGGGAGAAGGTTATAGAAATGGTGTACTCTAAAGACTTATCTGTGCTATCAAAAGAGCACAATTAGTCAAGAAAATTCTTTGTATTGTTGAAGCCATGTTCGGTTGCTCAGGCGGTAGAAGTCATATTCAGTTGTCTATGCAGTAAAAGTCATGTTCGGCTGCTCAGGCGGTCTAATGCATATCATTCGGGTTAAGAGAGGGTTGATAATTAAATTTTAGGAGGAGTTTGGGACTGGACATAGAACGGGAGTTCGAACCAGTATAAAAATTTATGGTGTCATTTACTTTACCATCCACCTTTTATATTTTATTCGAATTAGTAGATAACTTAGTTAGTATTCCATATTACGATCTTTAGCAGCACTTTCATTTGGTATCAGAGCAAGGCCATCATATGACCATAACACAATTATTTGATATTCAGTTAATATGGAAAATAACACTGACACAAGTTTTGTTGAAGGTAATTCGACTACACGACTACCATTATTTAACGGTTTGAGTTATAATTATTGGCCAACTCGAATGAAAATCTTTATGCAAGCAAATGGATATGATACTTGAAATATTACTCAAAGTGAATACACTATACCCACTACACCATTTGCAGAGTGGTCAAATACACAAAAGTTAGATGCTACATCGGATGCAAAAGCCATGCATATGTTATTTTGTGCCTTAGATAAAAATGAATTTTATAGAGCTAGCATGTGTACGACTGCTTATGAAATTTGAAGAACTCTTAAAGTCACACATGATGGAACTAACAAAGTTAAGCAAAGCAAGATTTCTATGCTCAAAAATCAGTTTTAAAATTTCAGAATGAGACGAGATGAAACTATAAATGACATGTATTCTAGATTTCAAGACATATATCATTCACTATTGGCATTAGGAAAATTTTCAGATTTTGATATTGTCTCAAAAATTCTAAACTCTTTAACGGATAAATGGGAATAAAAAGTCTTAGCTATTGAAGAAGCGATGACATATCTACCATCAAACCTGAAGAGTTGATTGGAAATCGCATGTCACACAAAGTTAATTTGCAAGAAAAATGAGGTCAAGCCCAAGATAAAAAGAATATTGCCTTCAAAGCTGAATAAGAAGATTCGAATTCAGATGAACATGACATTGCACTAATTGCAAAGAATTTTAGAAAGTTTTTAAAATTTAGAAAGAGTAAGAAGTTTGGAAACAACGGGAGAGAGAATTCCAGTAAACCGCCATTTTCAAATCTCGAATGTTATGAATGTCATAAGAAGGGTTACATGAAGAAAAACTGTCCCAATAGAAAGAAAGACAGATTCAAGAATAAGAAGGACAAGTACAAAAGGAAGTAAGCATTCTATGTTACATGAAATGATTTGGAATCATCTTCATCATTAGACAGTGACACAGACAGCGATTCTAAACAAGCCAACGTCTGTTTTATGGCTTCTACTAATGATATAAGTGGTTTAACTTTTGATAATTTAATTGATATAAACTCAAAACTGTTAGATAAACTAAAAGAAGTTAAAAAAAGTATAAAGTTGCACTAGAAAAATGAAACAAAACTGAAATAGAAGTTGATATGCTAAGAGATGAAAAGAAAATCCTAGAAGAAGAACTTGTTAATGCACAAGGATCTTTGTCTAATGTTTCTTCTCAACTCACTATACTATCAAATGAAGTAGAAGTGCAAAAGGAAAGGAATATGATATTAGCTTCAGAATTTCATGACTTAAAATCAAATGTCAAAATTCTTGTATTGACAGATACCAGTCTCAAAACTGAGTTAGAAAATATCAATAAAAATGTAACTAATTTTGATAAAGGAAGAGAAAATCTTTCTAAAATTATCAGTAATTCTCAAACTACTACTAATAAGAATGGATTAGGAAATAAAAATTCTTCAAAGACTAGTTCAAAGAAAAATAGTATATCATATAAAAAAATTAATTTACATAATAATTTTGTAAAAGCAAAAACCAAAACCAAAGGTTTTCACTCAAAAGAAAGAAATTGGTAGCACAAATACTATAAAAATTTAAGTACCAAAAACTAATAACAATTTAATCAGAAATAAATATATTAAATCCTTTATAACTTCAGTTCATAAAAATAAAGATTTTACTTATAAAGGGAATTCTAAGCCATCTTGGGTTTGGCTTCCAAAGATCTAACTCTTATGACCCTAATAAAAAGTGGGTACCAACATCATTTTTATATTTTTTGCAGGTGCCAACTAAGAAAAGTGGAAAGTGGATACTAAGCAGTGGTTGCTCAAAACATATGACAGGAAATAAAGATATCATGACCAACACTTTCTACTTAGATGAAAGATCTGTCACATTTGGAGATAATTCCAAAGGATATATCATCGGCAAAGGCGATGTGAGTAATGACAGTACATCTAACTTACTCTTATTACAAATGTTTTACTGGTCAAAAATTAAAAACATAATTTGCTAAGTATAAGTTAACTATGTATAAAGGTTTTAATATAACTTTTTAAGAAAATAAATGCAACGTATTTGATCAAAATAAATCTTATATTTGAAGGAACCAGAGAAAGAAATATCTATATATCAAATATGAAAGTCAACCATAACACAAATATGTGTCTAATAGGCAAAGAAAATGATCCTTAGTTATGGTACAAAAGATTTTGTCATATAAATTTTAAAGCAATAAACAAATTATCTAAGAATAATTTAGTTAAAGGTCTACCAAAAATGAATTTCAAAGTGAAAAGTATTTGTGATGCTTGTCAGTTAGGAAAATTAACAAAATATGTGCTTAAATCGAAGAAAATGATTTCTACATTACAACCACTTGAGTTATTACATTTGGATCTCTTTGGACTAATTCAAATTCAGTCAATAAGCCATAACAAATATGTTTTTGTAATTGTAGATGATTTTTCAAGATTTACTTGGACAATATTTTTGAAAAATAAAAGTGATACTTTTGAAAATTTTAAAATATTTGCTAAAAGAATCCAAAATATTAAAATTTTGAAAATTAAAAATATTCGAAGTAATTACGGTGATGAATTCGAAAATGAATCTTTGAAAATTACTGTAATAAGAAAGGAATTGTTCATAATTTTTCATTTTCTAGAACTCCACAACAAAATGGAGCTGTAGAAAGGAAAAATAGAACACTTCAAGAATGTGCTAGAAATTTATTAAATGGAAGTAATCTACTTAAACATTTTTGAACAGATGTTGTAGCATCTGCCTGTTATGTATTAAATAGAGTTTCTATTAGACCATTAACGAAACATACTCCATATGAGCTTTTTAATGGAAGAAAACCCAACATATCTTATTTTAAAGTTTTTGATTCAAAATGTTGCATATTAAATACAAAAGATAAACTTGGTAAATTCGATCCAAAATCTGATGGAGGGATATTCATTGGATATTCGAAACGAAGCAAAGCTTACAAAATATACAATGAAAGAACTAAAATTATCGAAGAAACACTTCATGTGTCATCCAATGAAAATTTCAAATTTAATCATAAAATTAAAGATGAAGAAATTATTTCTTAATCAACTAACTCAGATGATGATTTTGAAAATAATGTAGACAACAACAATAATGAAATAAGAACTCCGCCAAGAATTCTAAGAAATCATCCTGTTGAAAATATCATTGGAGAAATAAATACTAATGTAAGAACACTAAATCAACTAATCAAATGGGTCATGTGGCTTTTCTTTCAAATATTGAACCCAGAATGCTAAAGAAGCATTAACTTATGATTACTGCACTATAGCTATGCAAGAAGAATTAAATCAATTTGAACGTAATAATGTTTGAAACGTGGTTCCTAAAGCAAGTGATCAAGCGGTTATTGGTACAAATTGGGTTTATCAAAATAAAGCCGATGAGCAAGGAAATATTATTTGAAATAATGATAGGCAAGTTGCTCAATGTTATAATCAAGAAGAAGGAATAGACTATGATGAAACATTTGCACCTACAGCTCGTCTAGAAGCTTTACGTATTTTATTAGCTTATGCATGTTTTACTAATTTTAAACTATATCACATGGATGTAAAAAGTGCTTTCTTAAATGGTTTTATAAAAGAAATGTATATGTAGAACAACCTCCTTTATTCGTACATGAAAAATTTTCAGATCATGTTCGTGAAATTAAAAAGGATTTATACGGTTAAAAACAGGCACTTCGTGCTTGGTATAACTGTCTTAAAAATTATTTAATTAGTTCTGGTTTTAAAATTTGAAAAGTAGATCAAACTTTATTTATATAACAAGATAAAAATGATATTTTAATAATTCAAATATACGTATATGACATTATTTTTTATTCCACAAAAGAAAATTTATGTCATGAATTTTCAGAAATTATGACAAGAGAATATGATATGTCTTACATGGGAGAACTTTCATATTTTCTTAGTTTACAAATTAAACAATTAAGTAATGAAATTTATATTAATCGAGCAAAATATTGTAATAATATCATAAAATGTTTTGGTATAGAAAACACTTCTGCTAAACCAACTCCTATGAGTACTACAATACATCTCGATGGAGATGAAAATGGTAAAAGCTTGACCAAAAACTATATCGTAATATGATTGATTCATTATTACATTTAACTGCTAGTCGACCAGATATAATGATGAGTGTATGTTTGTGTGCATGATTTCAAGCAAATCCTAAAGAATTACATTTGCGGGCAGTAAAGCGAATTTTGCAATACTTAAGCAAGACTAAAGACAACAGTCTCTTTTATCCAAAAGAATGTCCTTTTGAATTAGTATCATATAGCGATGTTGATTTTGGAGGATGTCGAACGGATCGAAAGAGTACTAGTGGTACTTATCACTTTATTGGACGATCTTTAGTATCTTGGTTTAATAAGAAACAATATTGCATTTTACTTTCGACGTGTGAAGTAGAATATATCTCTGCTGCATTGGCATGTGCTTAAGTAATCTACATGCAGCAAACGCTACAAGACTTTGGAATACTCCTTTCTAGTTCAACAATTTTCTATGATAATACAAGTACAATAAATTTATCAAAAAATCCAATATATCATTCTAAAACTAAACATATTGATATTAGATATCACTTTCTTCGAGATAATATAGAAAAAGGAAATATTTCATTAGATTTTGTTCCTTCAGAATACCAAATAGCTTATATATTTAATAAACCATTAAATGAAAATATTTTTATCAATCTACGTTGTGAATTAGGTATTATACCTTTGCATGATTTATAAATTAAAATTTATTTTATAAATTTTGAAAATTAAATGTATTTTTTTCAAAAATGATTTTTTTTTTTAAAAGGAGCTGTTGGCACTCGATTTCAAGTCACTGGTAAGGAAGTTGAATGCTATTCCATTGTGCTATAATGTTTCTTAGTTTAACAAACAGTTACCCCCACCTCTAATTACTTGTTCGGTCATTATTCTTTATGATTATCAACCTCTCATTTTTTACTAAGTTACAAACACTCAAACATTCTGCTCCACACCCTGCTTTAAACTGAGAATAGTATTTATTACCAATATATAAAGGCTTCAATTCTACATTGTTCAACTCACCTCTTTCAATAACCTATTTCATTCAAAAAAATTTCGCCCAATCTTCTTCAACTTTTGCAAATCTTCATAATGTCTTCTCAAAAAGGATCAAATCAATCCTCTATTAGTTTTCAACACTCTCATGACGACTCACGTTTCGGAAGGTTTAAATTGACAATAAACCATGCAGGTCCAACTTAACCAATCCAGAATATAGATAATCAATGGGGTTAATTAATAAAAATAAGAGAAGAAGAAGAAATCAAACACAGAATCTCTCAGCGGAATGATAAAATATAATAATTAAATAAACAGTTCATGAAGCTGTTTATACTATACATTTGATTATAATCTATACATCATTTATCAGAGTTATATATACATCAGGGATAAGTAAACTAATGCAGCAAACAATATGATGCAAGAATAATAATAGTAGTAATATACCAAATCTTCGTCTTCGTCTTCGTCCTCTAGAGAATAATCTTCATTGCGCTGAAAAACTCAGGACTGACCCGAGCGTAATGAAAAGACAAAAAACTCGGTTAGGATAAAATATTCTTAAGTGAGTCAAATCGATAGCGCATATAACATGAGTGTCATAGCGTCAGAGATGTTTACGGGTTTTACATCTCATATCCTGTGTATAACGTGCGTGCAATAACTCAAGAGATGTTATGAGATTTTCCATCTCTTAAGGATCCGTCAAAATATTTATGTAGCAGAATACGCTATATATATAATATCTAATTTGTAAAATAAATATTAAATAGCATTAAGGCGTTACATTGAGACCCTTCAACACGTCTTTAAGCAATGTCGTACAGTTTACATGTAAAACACCAGTAAATCACCGGTGGACAGGGATGCGCATTGATACGACAACACTAAACCAAAATTGTAGGGGTCTCCTATAAGGATAAAAGTATGATAAGGAAAATGAGGCAATGTCCAAGATAGGATACTACCAGTTTACCCTTCCTGGCAGGTGGCAACCCCTAATGGCCCATCACGTCCAACGCTTCCAAAATCAGAGGGTGCGCACCAGTCAATCACAATGTAAATGATAGTATTACAAAGAAGTGTGTCCACTAGAGGTAGCTAGCCTCATTGACCGGTACAGCTCCTATTTTAGTCATTTCAAATTGACATAATTATCAGGCCAATCCATCATCGTTTTCTTCCTTCAAATATAGCAAACGACGCCAAATCCAACCACTTCATTCTGAAGTCTCCTCTGCGTACACAGTTGTTAAAGTGGTTTCAATATTGACAGAGAGTATGCCAATAAGAGACCCCGATCCCTTTAACAACCAAACATTGTTTTACACATCGGTTGGTACTTTATATTTCCAAAACAATTCGTATTTGATGTCAAAATATCATATTCGCTTCAAAATCAAATTCATTTCGAAATCATCATATTTATTTAAAATATACTATTTCAATTCAAAATCATGTTCGTCTTAATATATCGATTTCATTTCCAATTCAATATTGCTTCGAATTTTCATTTGGGTTAAAACTTCAATTTTAACTCAATTCGTATTTAAATCCATGGCTTAAATATAACGATTCCCACTCTGACCAGTTTGAATTTTAGAAAATAGTTGGAAAATTACTAAATAGTTTAAAAGTTTAAAATAGTTTAATATAAAATAATTTGAGTATTGAAAATGGTTTATACAGTTAAACAATTTACTTGGCCATAGGATAGAAAATGGCCCGTACAGGCAATTTTAAAATAATTTCAATTTTAAAATAATTTACTTGGCCATAGGATAGAAAATTATATACTAACACCGAATTGGTTAAATTAAATGATTTAAAAATTCTGTTTTAATATTATTTAAATGATTTGATTATAAGAACGAAAAAATCGAATTTAGGGAAATTGAATGATTTTCGAACTATGAATATTGCTAAGTAAGAGCGATATAAAACAATATTTTGAAATTGAGCTTGGAATTGTATTTTATTTAAAGATTTGGATTTTTAAATTGGATATTGAAGCTTAATTGGATTTAAGCATTTTGAATCAATATTTTGAAAATTGAATTCAAAATCGATATAAATCGAAATGGTTTTAATTTGGAATTGGAATGGTCTTAATTTGAAATTGAAATTAAATTGGAATTTAATTAAAATTTATTCAATTTGAAATTTGGTCTGAAATTGGAATTGAAAGCGAAATTGAATTAATCTGAAATCAAAATTGAATTTATTTGAATTGTAATTGGAATCGAAGTAAATTTCGACTTGAAATCGGAATTGATTCGATTAAATCGAAATGGAAATTGATTTGAATTGGAACATTTGGATTTGAATCAGTTTGACTTTGAAACTATTTTCAAATAAATTATTTTAATATAAATTTCTTTAAATCAATCTTCTTAAATGTACAAATTATTCTGATTTTCCAAACTATTTTAATATATAAACCATTTTCAATACTCAAACTATTTTATATTAAGCTATTTTAAACTTTTAAACTATTTATAAAGTTTCAAACTATTTTCTAAAATTCGAAATGGTCAGAGTGGGAATCTTTATATTTAAACCATGGATTTAAATACAAATTAGGTTAAATTGAAGTTATAACCCAAATGAAAATTCAAGCAGTGTTGAATTGGAACTGAAATCGGGATATTAAGACGAACATGATTTTGAATTGAAATAGTATATTTTGAGTAAATATGATATTTCAAAATGATTTTGATTTTGAAGCGAATATGATATTTGATATCAAATACGAATTGTTTTCGAACCAACCGGTGTGTAAAACGACGTTTGGTTGTTAAAGAGACCGGGGCCTCTTATTGACATGATCTCTGTCAATATTTGAACCACTTTAACAATTGTGTACGCAGAGTAGCCTCCATAACGAAGTAGTTGGATTTGGCGTCGTTTGCTGGATTTGAAGAAAGAGAATGATGATGGATTGGCCTGACAATTGTGTCAAATTGAAAGGACTAAAATAGGAGCTGTATCGGTCAATGAGGCTAGCTAACTCTAGCGGACATACTTCTTCGTATTACCCTCATTTACATTGTGATTGATTGGTGTGCACCCTTGAATTTTGGGAGTGCCAGACACGATTGGCTGTTAGTGGTTACCACCAGCTGGAAGGGTAAACTAGTAGTATCCTACCTTGGGCATTACCTCATGTGCTTGTCGTACTTTTATCCTTATACCAGACCCCTACAATTTTGGTTTAGTATTGTCGTATCATGGCGCATCCTTGTCCACCGACGATTTACTGTTGTTTTATATGCAAACTGTACGACAATGCTTAAAAACGCGTTAAGGGGGATCAATGTAAAACCTTAACGTTATTTAATTTTTCTTTTACCGATTAGATATTATATATATAGCGTATTCTACTACATATAAATATTTTGATGGATCCTTAAGAGATAGAAAATCCCATAGCATCTCTTGAGTTATTTCACGCACGTTATACACAGGATATGAGATGTAAAACCCATAAACATCTCTGACGCCACGGGACTCATGTTATATGCGATACCGAATTGACTCGCATAAGAATATTTTAGTCCTGACTCGAATGTATTGTCTTTTCATTACGCTCAGGTCAGCCCTGAGTTTTTCAACGCATTGAAGATTATTCTCTGGAGGACAAAGACGAAGATTTGGTATATTACTGCTATTATTATTCCTCCATCATGTTGTCTGCTGCATTACTTTATGTATCCCTGATGTATATATAACTCTGATAAATATTGCATTGATTATAATTAAATGTATAATATAAATAGCTTCATGAACTGCTTATTTCATTATTATATTTTATCATTCTATTGTGAGATTCTGTATTTGATTTCTTCTTCTTTTTTTAATTAACCCTGTTGATTATCTATATTTCAGATTGGTTAAGCTGGACACGTGTGAATTATTGTCAATTTAAACCTTCCGAAATGCAGGTCATCAGAATTTCCATTTTTGAATCATCAAAAAATTCCAACAATTTAACTCTTGTGTACATCCTAGGTACATCCTAGTCAAGATTACACCTTCACCAAAACATCACGCTGGATATACGTCATAAGGAAAAAGAGCCAAACGTAACTTAGGTTTTGTTTCTCCATCCACTAAAGATAAAATTGATGATATTCACCATTATCGAAGAGAGACTCTAGAACTTCAACGCAATATGTACTATGAATAGAAAGTGAATGCTTAATGATTGAGTTTCCTAAAACAATTCGCCTTGAAGTTTTGCGGATCATCCTCGAAACAATGCGTACATCAACCATCACCACAATGTTCTTAAGTGTCACCAAACTCTTGGGAGCTAAGCCCACAACGTCCACAGGTGTCGCCAAACTCCTTGAAACATAGTAATGTTTGGTCACCTATCCTTCCATTACAAGAAATTATGATGGTAGAAACGCGTTCGGATGATTCAAACTCTTCTGAAAACTAAGCCTTATTGTATATTGTTGTATATTAAATTTTGTATGGGCTGAATATTTAATAAGGATATATTTATGTTTTCTAAAGTATTATACTTTGAAAAATAATAAGTATGTATATATATATATATATATATATATAATGGTTATGTTAAAATAAACTGTATGTAAAGCATTTTTCAAAAAAATAGCAGTTTCAGTCAACTATTTGGAGCAAAATAGTCAAATGAACATTCAAAGAATTATTTTTTAAGTTCTAGGTTCAGTTGACTGTAATCATCAAACTAGTCGACTGAAATATGTTATTTTCCAACTAAAAGTTACGGCCCAAAATTTCCTGCACATTAGTCCACTGAACTATTAATTCAGTCGACTAAATGTTTATATATTCTTCAATTTGTTTTAGCAAACAGTCGACTGGCCCACTAAAACTAGTCGACTGAATTGTTCAAATTTACACTGCATAGTTGCGTTTTGAAGTTCCTGCATACCAGTCGACTGCTATCTTCATTTTAGTCGAATGGTTCATATATTTTTGGTTTTTTTACCAGCCTACGCACTACCCAACACACCTTTTCACCAACCCTATGTAACTATCACTTCATTTCCATTAAACACATACCACTTTCATAAAACAAAAAACCTAGCCTCCATTTTTCAATTCAATTCTTCTACCTCCAAATCCAATTATTTCAATGGCCCTAAGAACTAAAAGAGCGGCGAATCCTCCGTCGGACTTTCGAAAAGTCAAATCAGATCATGGCTTCATAAGGAAACCACGGTTACAAGTTTTAAATACTATGAAGAGCTGAAGAATTTTTGATGGCTCCTTCATCAAGTTTCCCGATTTCAACACCTATGCCATTCGCGAGATTGTCAAAGCTAGTGGGATTGACAGCTTGATTGGGTTTGACGCTAACAGTGTAAAGATTTATTCCCTTCTCATCAAATTATTCTTTGCAAACATGAACTTGGATCACCAAGATCTAAGAAATAAAGATGATTGCATATGAATGTTAGTTTGCGGCTTCCTGATCTGTCTCCCACTTCAATGCTCGGACATATTCTTCGTTGTTATTCCGATGGAGCTAATATCAACGGCATTGATGCTGACCTGGATAATAGAGATGGAGTCTCCCATTCGACAACTTGACCTGTGCTTAAATCTGTTGCCTTGCAAACACAAGCATGCATTCAACACCGTGCTCTTATCTGATCTCTTCAACCTTGTACTAGGAGCTACGAGAAGGTGTACAAGAGAGATTTTTAAGCTCATTATGCCATTTACTCTTCCCAAAAAGTAAATTAGGCTAGAATTATCCTTGACGAGTTCCTCACCGTCAATCACAAGTGGAGTGATAAGACCAACTTCTACAGAGCTTATATAATGCGCATTCTTATGAACTTTGGAGTCACCTTACCTGATGCCGACTTGATTATCATTAGCAAACTAAATTCTAAGACTTTAAGTCTTATGAGTCTGCCTAAAAAAAACCGACCTCAATAAACCATTAGTTTCCAACAATAGGCGGCTAATCGTGAGCAAGGGATTCCACAAACTCAAGATACGCACATTGCCTCCTCCTCCACTCAACGTTCCCGTTAAATGGAAGAAGAAGACGACAAAATTCAAGAGCTTCATGGTGAATTAAATCCGAAGCAAGCCCTTATCATGCTCTCTCGAAATCAAAGCAAGCTCAACTAATGATTAGTCACCATCGAAAAGAACATCGTCAACACCAACAAGAAGCTTGACTCCATCAAGGGCTTCTTAAACAAGATATGAGAGAAGATTTCATGAACCGATTCTACTTCTATAAGTGTTGCCGCGAATCCCACTCCCTTCACATGGTCTACATCCGAAGAAGAAGAGGAGAAGGAGGGATCAGATAGTGAGGAAGTTTAGATTTCTTTATCTTAGTTTATGGCCATCTATCTTTTTAATTCATGTTGTTTTTAATTCATGTTATTCCTTATGTTGTTACATTGCACTTTTTATGATGTTATTTATTTGATATTGTTATTTTTAAAACATGTTTATCTATGATATTTTGTTATTTATCTATGCATATGTGTCTGTGCTCATGTATATACTCATCATTCTATATATATATATATATATATATATTCTTTTTTTGTCGATGGGAAATGGGAAGAAATATAATTATTAAGAAGGAAAGCAGATAGAATATTTTTTAGAGCTCTACTGTTGCAATATGTAGATTTTCTCCACTAGTTTTTAGTTTATGAATGTAGCACTTGTATTTATCTTTGTTTTATATTTTTTTCCACTTGTTGTTGGCATTGTATCTGGTAAAGGTGAACCTAATTGGTATTTTTATATCAAAGTTTAGGGAGATGTTATGGAAATGAAATGTTTTCTAGAGCTAGGAATGGTATCTAATGTTAGAACATTTTATTTTGATATTGTGATCATGACAACTATTTAAGAATATAGTATGTGAACTAACTATATTTGCAAGAGAAGATGCTATTCTACTCGACAATATATTGCAGATCAAGAATTCAGAGAAAAGTTTCAAAATTATTAATGATTTGTCTATAATCTAGTCTAGTAGTTGATTATTGTCAAAATCTTTCCTAGGTGGTACATGCATACACACATAAGTATTTAAAATTATTTTCAAACCATATATACACAAAGTATTTTGTTTATTTCAAGTTACGTTGACAAAAAGTTCTCAAAAGAACTTTAATATAGCAGAAACTCAGAATTCAACCGACTAAATTAGGAGGTTCAATCGACTGAATATCTGTGCACGTGCATAGTGCACTTGAAGGTTCAATCGACTGAACCACCCCATTCAGTTGACTGCATTATACGACTTTTTAATATTAAACTTTAATTTGAAATTTTTGAATATTCAATAGACTGAAATCTTTTCCTCGGTCGACTGAAAATGCATAACGGCTATTTTTCTGAATGGTCACTTCCATTCAACGAACAAGAACAACCCTTGATTCAATAGTTGTTTCCGTATCTTTCGATCATAATTCTTCACAAAGAATTGCATCACAACTCTTCACAAAGAATTGCATCATTTAAACTCTATATACAGCCTTCATTTCAGTTGTTTTAATCACTCGATTTTTGATTCTATTCCCATGTACTTATTATCTAAAAAAAGCTACCATTTGCTTTGAAACCTCATTCTAATTACTTGCACATTCAAGCATAAATTCATTTTTGATTAAATTAACTTCCAATCTTCATGAACTACACTATATACCACAAATGAGAAGATTATAGGAAATATGTACTCTAAAGACTTATCCGTGCTATTAAAGAAACACAATTAGTCAAGAAAATTCTCTATATTGTTGAAGTCTTGTTCGATTGCTCTGGCGCTAAAAGTCCTATTCAGTTATCTAGGCGGTAGAAAACCTATTCGGTTGCTCGGGCGGTGTAATACTTATTCCTCCTGGTTAAGAGAGGGTTGATAGTTAAATTTCAAAAGGAGTTTGGAATTGGACGTAGAACAGGAGTTCAATCCAGTATCAAAAACCCCCGGTGTCATTTACTTTACTATTTACCTTTTAATTTTTATTCCGCATTAGTAGATAACTTAGTTACTATTCCATATTACGATCCTTGGCAGCACTTTCATCTAAGGAAGCAACAACATATACAACTTTTTTGGGAAAACAGTGGAGAATGGATGAACTTCCCCAATTAGCGTTGAAGAGGAAAATTTATCTAAATTAAGGTAGAGCCAGAAATGGAAAGCCACAAAGACCGCATGGAGGCCATTGTGGTATCGCAAACAATTTTGATTTATTGATAGTATGCATGTTCAATTGGAGGGTATGCGTAATTGGGTGGTTTGAAGGTTAGATTTTGGAATGATGACTTTTATTTCTAAGGTAATATTGGATATTGTTTGGAGTTTGAGCTATAGCTTGGATGACATTTATGGAATATAGTATCGAGGTGGAGATTATTAGATTTTAATGATACAATATTACATATTTAAGTAGAATTTGGAGATATTAGATTATGGGTGGAATTGTGACTCAGACACATTGCCTCTTTTATAGATTTTGGAGAATAATTAATTGCCATTTTTATTGCATTAATGCAGACAATGAATTATCTTCATGGATTGTAATCTTTTGGTAAATTAGTAAAAGTTTTGTTTGGAGGAATATATTTGTTATTATTATTTTTTCAGTTCTTATCTCTTCTAAAATCTTATTGTATAGGGATGTTAGGAAAAACCCTAAAATGTGGGATTTCATAGAAAACGTGTACGAAGAACCCATTAATGTCACCACTTTATCCTAAAAATAAAGGGATAATTTCAAGGAATTGAAGGTGAAGGATCAACATGCTCTTAGCATCATCCATCGACCTCTAGACTTAGTTATGTTCGAAGAGTTGCAAAGTAGCAAGGAAGCATAAGATATTTTGGAGAATGCTTTCAAAGAAATTGATAAAGTGAAGAAAATCAAACTACAAACAATGCGGGTGAGTTTGAATCTTTATATATGAAATCTTCGAAATCAATGGATGATTACTTCTCTCGTGTTTATCTATTGTAAATCAAATAAAAAGATATAAAAAAATAGTAGATTCTAGAATAGTTGAGAAAATTCTACGATCTTTGGATTTCAAATTTGATTACATAGCTATAGCAATTAAAGGATCCAAAAACCTTAAAAGTATGACCATTAATCAACTCATGGGATGGCTTTAAGCCCATGAAGATAAATTAAATAGAAGAGTCAAAGAAGAGCCATTGGAGCAAACCCTTCAAATCAAACTCACCTTGCGGGAGAATGAACCGTTTAAAATTGGAAGAAGTCATAGCCAAAGAAGATGAGGTCATGGCCAAAACCATAGAAGAGACATCCACAAATTTATCAATAATGAAGAAAGAAACCAAAATATATACACTACAAGAGGTTGAGGATGAGAAGGAAACACAAATTACGATGGTAGGCCAAAGCATGATAAGTTGCAAATCAAATGTTATACTTGGGTATTTTGCTTTCGAATGTAGATATACTTGCCATAAAATTCAAGAGATATCTAATTTTGCTAAAGAAAAGAAAGAAGACTATTCACTTATATGGCCATACAATGGAGAAGAAAACGAAATGACAATACAGAGTAGTTGGATACGTAAGCTAGTAATCATATGTATGGAAAAAGAAATATGCTTATGGAGCTTGATGAATCAGTAAGTGAAAACATACATTTTGGTGATGAATGTAGAATTCTGGTTACAGGTAAAGGAAAAATACCAATTCATTTAAAAAATGGAAAAATGCGATTTTTCTTTAATTTTTATTACGTTCCTAATATGAAAACAAATATTCTAAATTTAGGATAACTTTTAAAAAAGGGATATAATATGACATGAAAAACCATAATCCCTTTATGAGAGACGGTAAAGGAAATTTAATCGCTAAAGTAGAAATGTTAAAAAATGGAGCATTGCCACTAAATATTACTAATATGCTATTAACTGTTTAAATGCTTGTTTCAAAGATTCATCGTGGCTTTGGCACTTAAGATTTGGATACCCAAAATTCGATGGACTAAAATTGCTAAAGAATAAAAGTATGGTAAAAGATTTACCGTCTATTAATCACACGAATCAATTATGTGTTGGATGCTTATTTGAAAAAAAACCACGAATTTTTTTTCCAAAAGAATCCACTGCAAGAACTAAAGAACCATCAAAACTAATACATATGGACATTTGTGGTCCAATAAAACCATGGTCTCTTGGAAAAAGTAATTATTTTTGCGCTCTTTTTTAATGATTTTAGCACAAAAACATGGGCTTATTTTCTTAAACAAAAATCGAGTGTATTTGATGCTTTTAAGAAATATAAAGTTTTTGTGGAAAATGAAAGCAAGATAAATGCCATGAGATCCGATCAAGGTGGAAAATTCACTTTAAAAGAGTTTGAGAAATTTAGTGAAGAAAGTGGAATTAATCGCCATTTAATGGTCTCATATACCCTACAATAGAATGGTGTTATATTTAATTAAAATATTTTATACCCTAGAAGTGGATCTGGGAAGGCCAAGGAAAAGAACTAAGGACGTATTTTAAGTAATTTAAAATAATAGGGTTCTCAATAGTTACATTTTTTTGCAATTTTGAGACTGCTTTTATGTAAGTTGTTTACAGTTAATTTTTAAAGTTCTTTTCAGTCTATTCTATTCAGCTATTTTTATTTAGCTATTTTATTCATTTATTTACTGTAATTTACGATTATTTATATTTTATTTACATCTGTTTTACGTTAGAATTCAGCCTGTAAATGTTGGTTTCTTTTTATTTCTTTTTACGCAAATATAATAACGAAAGGAGAATATTACGCTAATATGTAGAATATAAGAACATTAAATTTACAGAAATTGAATGTAAAATAAGAAGAACTGTAATAAAGAGAATATAGACTGAAATAGGCAAATTTGATATTGCAAAAAAAGTTTATAACTAGAAGTTATAATTAAAATAACAAAATATAAGAGAAATTATAATGTAGGTTATAATTAAGCAGAAATAATAGAAAGAGGCTTATTTTAAAACTTAGAGTTAAGTTAATAAGCAAATATAGCAGAGATAACAGAAGAGGCTTATTTTAAAGACTTAGAATAAGTTAATAAGCAAATAGAGCAGAATTAACATTAGAGGCTTATTTTAAAGACTTAGAACAAGTTAATAAGAAAATAGAGCAGAATTAATAGAAGATGCTTATTATAAAACTTATACTAAGATAATAAGCAAAGATAGAAGCAGGACCCATACCGACAACATTCCCCTTCAATCAGAAACTGATGATCTCACAATTACTAGGTGGGACTGTGACACGCTTATGCTGAAATAATGGTAAATAAGAGGTCAATTGATAAAAGCTCAAATCAGGGGACTTGGGCAAGTGGCGCGACTAGATTTTGTTTGTTAGGACCCGTATCGACAACATTTCCCTTCAGTCGGGAGCTGATGATCTCACAATGGAATAGTTGAGGTTGGGAATGCTTATGCTGAAGTAATGGTAAATAAGAGGTCAAAAGGTGGAGCAACAGATAGTGCGAGTCGATGGTGACCGAGCATGCGGCCTCAGTACAGGGATATAAGTCACTATTGAGTTCTAATAAGAGGTCAAAAGGTGGAGCGACAGATAGTACGAGCCAACGGTGGCCGAGCGTGCGACCTCCGTGCATGGGTATATGTCGCTATTGAGTTCCAAAGCGCTAAACAGGTGTCTTTTTCTGCTATGGGACCCACCGTAGGGGACTAGCTCACAGTGGCACAACAGAGATAGACGGCCGATCAAAGAGTATAATTAGGACTTCAGCCTAATTAAAGTAGGATTAGGATTTCAGCCTAATCAAAGCAGTTATATAAGACAAGCGCAAACAATCCAATCGAAATAATCAAAACTATCCAAGCAAAGAAAATAGTTAAACAACATTTATTTCCAGCTTCATCTCTTCCTTTATTTACTTTTATACTAGAAGTGTTATTAAGTCTATTATCTTTACCTTGCTAAAGAATACTAGTAGTTACTTTCACTCACCATACTTTACGTCTAACCCACTCCTCTATTTCCCCTTTTCTCCCCTATAGGCCAACAGAGGCGAGGATAGTAGATTTCGGATTTTATTGGAGATTCAGCTACGGAGTTTTTCTTTCACGTATTCTTCTTATTTTCAGTTTTTGTTTCATTTGGATTTGATATGCTGGTATTTTTGAGAGGGATGGTTATTTCATGTACTCTGATGATATGAATGAGATTTTTTTTCACTAGACATATATATTTGGTTTTAAAGACATATTCTGTTTTGATGATTTATTTTATGGAGTAATAAAGTTTAATATTAAATGTTTCCACTATTTTATTTAATTATTTTATGAATCTTAGTCCCTGTAACGTTTTAGCTATGCCCACAATGCACCACCGCTTTTAGTGTGTCCTTTTTGAGTATACTAAGAGGTGTGGGGGTGTTTCACTTGGTATCAGAGCCTAAGGTTACGGGATTCCTAAAAAATTGCTTTAAAAAGTAAAGTATTTTTCAAAAGTAACATACTTTCAAACTATTTTTCAGAAAGAAACTCTTTATATAGAAGTGGTTAAAGTATAAAAGAGTTTTTGTAAAATCCCTTCAAAGTTCAGTTCAATCTTCTTTCGATCCTTTCAAGCGTAAATTTTTTTTCTTTTCCTTGCATAGTATGGCTGACTGGTTCCATAGAGCTATAGTACCAGAGGTACAAGGGCAGTGCTCAATACAGCACCAGCAGGAGTAGATCTCATTAATCCACCTGCAGCGGCCAATTTTTCTAAGCTATGCAAGGACTTCGCTAGTCTAGAAGATAGAACATTTTCTGGAACAAAGGACTTCAAGGAGGCATGAGCTAGGTTGAAGGATACAGAATAAATGTTTAGGCTGTTAGAAATAAAGTGGTTTATAAGTACACTTATTATTTAAATAAGTTTGAGGAAATGTTTTCTAGTTAAATATTAGAAAATTAAGTTTTGAAAATGAGTTTTTCTAAAAAGAAAAGTGTAAGTTAAATATTAGAAAATTAATACATTTCATAGAAATTGTCTATTGTAAGAGAATATAGATTAAAATATGGAATGAAATGAATAATGATATAACTTTCTATGAAACCAAATCATAAATAAAGATGTTTTGTGCAAGTTATAAGGAATACGTGAAAGAGATGTACAAGGTATGGGAAGCAACATATTTTGTATAGCCTATTTCGAGAAATATAAAATAAGTTCCTTGTAATTTCACATAAACATGAAGTCCTCTTTTAAAGGATTTATAAAAGGTTTTAGCATTAATAGTTTCTCATAAGAGAAAGTAGTTCTAATACATTAAGGTATAAAACCATTAGGTGTAATAAGAAATGTAATAATTAAGGACAGAGTTGGTTAGGAGAGATATTACAGAGAGTCTTTGTAGAAAGTCCCGATTTGTAGTTAGAAACTCCTCCAAGGTTAAGTAATTGGAAAGTTAAGGAGTTTTTAATAAATAATTGTTCTTATCTACTCCAGTTTCTGCAAAATTGAAAATCTATGAAAAGAAGATGTTTTGAAAACATGTGAGAACATTTTTAAAGATATCTCAAAGAAAAATGGTTTGGGGAAAAAATAAATAAGTTTTTGGGATTGAAAAACTTACTATCGGTTAAATTTAAAAATCCAAATTTTTATGGAAAGCTGTAAAGGTCTTTAAAAGAAAAGGAGGAATAAGTTTTGAACTTAGAACTTGTAAGTTTTCCCCTCTAGGTTTGGGGAATAATGTAAATTCAAAAGGCCATAAGGATGCAAGTTTGGAATGATATAATGTTAAGTGATCAAGTATAGTTGAATTTAATAGAAACTTGAAAATAATACCTTTAAAGGCAAAAATAATGGGATTCGATGGTTCAAAAAATTTAGAAACTTTATTTTTTGAAATGAAATGATAAGTACCAAACCAAACTTTCAAATTTGGAGTAGATAGGAATCATTTTCTAGGTGTGACAGAAAAAGTATAAAGCTATGTAGAAGATAACAGTGATTACTTTTAGAAGTAATAATAGAGGCTTTCGTAAAATGTATAGGACACTAGTGAGAACCTAGGATTGTTGCTTCATGTGTGTAGACTATAGAAGAATAGCAAGGTGATAATAGTATGATAGTAAGACACATGTGGTTTATGATGTGTATTATTGATTTTGGAGGAACTTTGAAGGAGCATCTTCCTTTAGTGTGATTCGTGATAAGAATAATTTTCAAGCTGGTATTGGAATGCCACCTTTCGAAGCTTTTTATGGAAAACCGTGCAAGTCGCCTTCATGTTGGTTAGAGTTTATAGAGAGATTGCTACTTGGTCCCGACATGGTTAAAGAGGCGTCGAAGAAGATTGATTTGATTAGGAGAAAATGCATACCTCTTATCCACTTCTCTTTGATAGTAAATTTTGAATTTCATATTTCCATCTTTAGTTTTGAATACGTTCCTTCCTTTAATATCCTTTAGGAGGGTAGATCTTAGGATTTAACCTATGAATGGTAGGATTGAATGAAAACATGTTATTAGAACATGTTATGTATGATGGATGCTAGTGGTTGCAAGTGTTTGCTAGTGGAAGCTAACAGACGCGTATGCTTACACTTAGCACTATTATCTTTTAAGGATCGGCTTAACTAGGTCACTAGAACATATGCATACGGATGTATGCATATTTGCATGTTTTATTTTTATTTATTCCATAGCTGCTATAAATTGATGATTATCACATGATTGTTGCATTTTGATGATGATTGTAGCATGCATATAGAACCATCAGTTACCATTAGGAAACTTGCATTCATTTGGATACATAACACGGACATGAATTGCATAAAATGAGGTCGACTGAATCAGCAGACCGCCTACTCTTTTGCATTAGTTAGGGATATTGATACTACACTTATGCATATATATCGTAAATTGCATTAGGAAAGCTTAATGATAATGGATGTAATGGATGATGGTTGAGTAGTTGGTTGTAGAATTTGGATGAAAATATTTATTTCATTTTTCCATCCTTAGAGATTTCGGGGACGAAATCCTTTAACGAGGGAAGAATGTAACAACCTGAAATTTAAGCTATAATAATTAATTAACGAATTAATAAAATAATAAAATAACTTTGTGAAAATATTAGAATTGAGCAATAGGAGTTGCACCATTGTGTCCGTGATAATTTTCTAGTTAATTTCCATATATAGATGATCAAAATCCGAGCTAAGATGCAAAACGTTACGGAATAAACAAGAAACGAGAAAACAAGAATACACACACACACACACATAATAGTATAGGCTAGGTCGACCCTAGGGTCGACCTTCCCCATAGCTGGGTCGACCTATAGGTCGACCCATAGTCTATGATGGTCGACATGGCGGTCGACCCACCTTCGTATGTGGACGTGAATTCGTCCATATTCGAACCGATGACATGTTTTTCGATTTCCTTTGAATCATGTTCATTCGTGGTTCCATCCGACGGTTCCCATTGAACCTATGACGTGGTTGCACAAGATTTAATATTTAAATCTAACGGTTTAAGATCCATAAGTTACACTATAAATAAGACTCTAGGCCTAGCTATTTTTCTCATTCAGATTTTCTCCGTCTGGATTCATTACCTGAGGCTGGACTCTAAAAGGAATAGTTTTCCAAGGAAAAGATCTTTTTAATTAAAATATTTTATACCCTAGAAATGGAACCGAGAATGCCAAGGAAAAGATCTAAGGACCACTGGTGAGTGTTTAAGTAATTATTTTAGATTATTTAAAATAATATGGTTCTCAATAGTTGTAGTTTTTCTACAATTTTAAGACCGCCTTTATATAAGTTGTTTACAGTTAATTTTTAAAGTTTTTTCAATCTATTTTATTCAGCTATTTTTATTTACCTATTTAATTCATTTATTTATAGTTATTTACTATTATTTAGAGTTGTTTGTATTTTATTTACATCTATTTTACTTTAGAATTCAGCATGTAAATGTTACTTTATTTTTATTCCTTTTTACACGAATAAAATAATAAAAAGAGAATAATTCACTAAAATGAATAGAATATAAGAACATTAAATTTACAGAAATTGGGTGTAAAATAAGAAGAACTGTAATAAAGAGGATATAGACTGGAAAAGGTAAATTTGAGACATTTGCAAGCAAAGTTCATAACTGGAAGTTATAAGTAAAAAGACAGAATATAAGAGAAATTATAACGTAGGTTATAATTAAGCAGAAAGAATCGAAAGAGGCTTATTTAAAAACATAGAGTTAAGTTAATAAGAAAATGTAGCAGAGATAACAGAAGAGGCTAGTTTTAAAGAACTAGAATAAGTTAATAAGCAGATAGAGCAGAATTAACACAAGAGGCTTATTTTAAAGTCTTAGAATAAGTTACTAAGAAAATAGAGCAAAAATAATAGAAGAGGCTTATTTTAAAACTTATACTAGGATAATAAGAAAAGGTAGGAGTAGGACCCATACCGGCATTCCCCTTCAATCAGGAACTGATGATCTCACAATAGATTAAGTAGGGCTGGGACACGCTTATGCTGAAGTAATGATAAATAAGAAGTCAATGGATAGAAGCTCAAATCAGGAGATTTAGGCAAGGGACGCAACTAGATTTTGTTTGTTAAGACCTGTACCGGCATCATTTCCCTTAAGTCTGGAACTGATGATCTCACAATAGATTAAGTGGGCCTGGGACACATTTATGCTGAAGTTATGGTAAATAAGAGGTCAATAGGTGGAGCAACAGATAGTGCGAGCTGACGGTGGCCGAGCATGCGAACATGTGGCTTCAGTCAAGGATTAAAGTCGCTATTGAGTTCCAATAAGAGGTCAAAAGGTGGAGCAACAGATTACACGAGCAAACGGTGGCCGAGCGTGCGGCCTTGGTGCAGGGATATAAGTCGCTATTGAGTTCCAAAGCGCTAAATAGGTGCCTTTTTTGCTTTGGGACCCACAGAATGGGACTAGCTCACAGTGGCACAGAAGATGTAACGACCCAGGATTTTTAGTAATTAAAATTTGAATATTTAATTAATTTTAAATATTAAGAAGTGAATTTATAAGTCGAATAAATTTTATTTTGAATTTTTGGATTTAATTGAATAATTAAATCGATAATTTAATATGTTAAATTATGGAAATAATTAAAAATTGAGTTAAATATGATTGAAAATGATTTGTAAAATTTTATTTTATCATATTGAAGTTAGAATGATATTTTAGAACTTTTAAAATCGAATTAAAAGTTAATTTGTGAAAATTGAATATTTTAATATTAAAATCGACTAGTGAAAATAGTCAATTTTTGAACAGTCTCAGAATTGAACGAAACCAGTTCCATTGGATCCGTAATAGTTAGTTATTACCGGATTTCAATTTTCGTGTCAATCGGAGCTATCGTTTGAGCGTGGCAGCTCGAAACGCATCGATTTATTTTTAATATTAATTTGGCGAGTTAAAATAGCCATTTTTCAAAAAGTCTCGGATTTCGACGAAACCAGTTTCATCGGATCCGTAATGTGATATTATTGTAAGGTTTCAAATTTCAAGTCAATTGGATTTACCGTTTGTCCTGTACAAATTAAAACGCCTAGAAAATCGCTTAAATCGGTTTAATTCAAATTGAGCGTTTACAGCCATAACTCGCACATACTTCCGAATTAGCTTCCGAAACCTGTTCCATTGTGTCCGGAACGCGGGGTAAACCCTAGAAACGCTGGTTACGGCGCCTAAATCGGAGTTCGAAATTTCTGAAATGAATAGTGTTTACGCTTGATTTTCTATAAAAGGAGACCCTACCCTTCATTTATAAAAAAAAAATAAAAATAAATAAAACATGAAACCTAGCCGCCAGTTACAATTCTAAGGCCAGAATTTTTCGATTTTCATCCCTTAATTACTTTCAATCCGTGAAGAATTAGAAGAAACTTTCAACACGAAAGTTATAGAGCACGATGAGATCTAGAGATCTATACGGATGTGATGGGATTTAGTGTCGCGTGGAAGGAGCTAGGTGAGGCCGACACCTACGTGTTGCACACGTGTTTTCTCGTGCATCAGGTGGCCGAGCTCCACCATAGGGGGGCCGAGTGTAGTTCTTGGCATGGCGTTTCCAGTGGCGTCGCTTGATCGAGGTATCATCGAGTATTGATGTTGCAAATATTAACCCTAGTTTGTAAAAAGTGGGTTCGGCTAAACGTGTAACCTGGAGAAGTATACGTGATGAGGGAGTTGAAGATTTTGGTGCGTTGGATCTGAATCTCACGGCCCGGATTGCATAGGTTTAAAATATAGTTAATAATGTTGTAATTATATTTAATAAAATTCGAGTAAACTTCATAATATCATAACTTTTTCATACGAGGTCGAAAAAATGCAAACTCAGTTGCGTTGGAATCGTATGGACGAGCACTACGCGATGGAGTTGATTTGGAGTCGTTTGGAGTTAGTGAGAATTTTGGGTAAAATTAAACGTCCGTTTAATTTTATTCGAAATAAATCGCTAAAACGGAATTTAAAATCAAGGTGAGAACTTCTCACTCAATCGAATCAGTTTCGATTTTATTTTAAATAGTTAGATTTAAAATATTTGAATGCATGTTTGAATGTTGATTGATATCTATTGATTGTTAAAATAGACATTATACGCCGTTAGTAAGCGGATGTTATTTATAAAAAACATATACCGCGAGTATTTCATAAACAGTGAAATTGGTATTATATATAGTATCAATATATATATATTGGCATATGTATATATTGGAGTTATTGATTTCCCGCATTTTCTTAGCGGATGAGACCCTATTGCGCCGTTATTAAGCGGATAATATTTATTAAAAACATATACCGCGATAATTTCGTACTGGAGCGAAATTGGTATTGTGCTAATGTTTTTAGATGCAGGAAAACAGGTTGGAGGGATCCAACTGGATTCCTCAACAGTTTTTATTTGATTTCAGATATTTTGATATTTGATGGATTATCATATCGATATATGATGGATCGTTGTAGTCGTGATTGACTATTTGGTGTGTAGCATCATTGGACCCAGATTTTGGGATTTTAAAATGATTTTTAAAGTGATTTTAGAAAGTATACGTTTTATAAAATAATTTTGGAATTGATCCATTTTAAATAAATAAACGTTATAATTTTTAATGTTATAAAAATTATGATTTTTGTGAAATACAGTAAAAAACTGATTTTTGAGAATATGATGCTATTGATTTTATAAAATAGTTTAATCGAGATATTTTAGAATTATTGTGAAAAGTTTAAATATAGGATTTATAAAATTTGGTTATTTTATAAATCAAGAGAAAGGATGAAATTATAAAGGAAATTAAAGACGTTTTAAAGAATAATATAAATTGATTTATATTAAAGGATTTATAAACTGATATTTATAAATTAAAACATTTGAATTATAAAACGAGTTTTTATAAGTGTTTGAATGAAGTGAAAATGGATTGCATATGTGAATGGGATTTATAAAATTATAAATGGTGAAGTTATAAATGAAATTTATAAATAGTAAGAATTATAAATTTGTGAAGTTATTTGAAAGAATAGATTTGATTAAATAAATGAATCTTATAAGTTATAAGATTTATGATTTGGAAAGTCTTTAAAAGAACGATTTTGTAAAATAATCGTTTTATAAGCATTTGACTTATAATATGAACTTTTAGTTTAAAATTGAGTTATAAACTGGAATAGGTTGATAAAGGAATTTATAAAAAGAAGTTTTTATAAAATAAATAGAAATGGAATTTATAAACATTGTTTTATAAATTCGCAAACGACTTATTTTGATAAGTAAATTGCTGAAACCTATTAATGGAGTTATATTCACGTTTTTGAACTGTGAATAATCCTTTGAAATAAAATGAATAAAAGGATGAAATTTGTTAACAAAGAATATTCACATTTTTGAATAGTGAATAATCCTTTGAATTAAAATGAATAAAAGGATGAATTGTTAATGAAGTATATTCACATTTTTGAATAGTGAATAATCCTTTGAATTAAAATGAATAAAAGGATGAAATTGTTCATGAAGTATATTCACGTTTTTGAATAGTGAATAACACGTTAAAGAAATTGTTTTGGATTTGGATGTATTAAATAGAATTAAAACGATTGAACAATGTTTTAAAATGTGTTGAGATTCGAAACCATAGATTTCAACATTTATTGTTGAAATAGACGTTTTCGAGAAATAGAAGGAAATAAATGGACTATAACACTGTTGTTATAGTAAATGATTTCCGAAAGGAAATGTTTTGTATAGTACTGGGATTTATATATCTATTTTAATTTCGAATCCCTATACTAGTGATTTTTGGGTTGTCGTAACAATGTTTTACGCAACATTCGTTTTGGCCCAAATAAATATGTTTAAGAGAATGATTTCCTTAAAGAATGAAATTTATACTTAATTTCGATTTAAGTATATTGAATATTTTCCAAGTGTTGAAAATAAATAAAATTTGTGAATTACTTATTAAATAAGTATGGAATTGTTTTCCAATATGAAGTGATATTTAGAATTTATCTTTTTGAAGATAAATTGAAAATGAATAATTGAAATCGAATATTCATTGTTATTTTGGAATTATAAATTCACTAAGGAATTTATAAAGGAAGTGGAATTTGTCCAAAAATAAATATTGATTTATTTTTGAAGTATTGAAATTATATATCTTGTAAAGATATTTTGTGAAATAAATAATTGGAAAATTATTTGGAAACTGGTGATGTGTGCATATCCATTGATAGTTCAATAACCGACTATCAGTATTTCCCTTTGAATGGGTAATTGAGGTGATTTGTTTGAATGTGAATGCTACACTTATTTTTGAATAAGCGCTCACTATTCGGGTTAACCGGGAAAAGACCATGGGGTCGTATAACCCATTCCGAATATGTGATACGTCGTTATAATTGCATTAAAGATCGGTGTTGAAGACCCGGTATTTGCGAGAGCGATAGGATGACCTGTCGATTTACTCTGCACCGAGTTGCTCCGGTATAGAGTTCTCCATATGTGATGGTGAATCCGATCAGGATTGTGAATATCCGGATTGCAAGGACTTCTTTGTAAGTGCCTTCGGTTTTGTTCGAGCCCGGAACAGACTTGTATGGATTGTATGTCTGACATTACAAGTTGAGATATAAAGCCGATTTCTTTCAAATATATTTCTGTTGGTGGCGGAGAATTTATTCTTTTAGCTTAACACCCTTCTCCGAGACGTACGAGCTCAGAGGTTATATAGTTGAAGTTATCAGCGATATATTCCCAATTTGGTAATGTGATATGCTGAGTGATGCTGTAAATGATCATTGTGCTGATTATTGTGATAGGATCGTTTATTTGATCGTCTATCTTAGTGATCATTGTGTTGATCATTTGTTGACCCAAAGCATAGCTTTTGTATAAAGTATGTTTTTGTGGACGTGACTTCGTCGAACCTCACACCCCGGAAATGGTCAAAACATGAAAGATGCGGCAAGGTTATGAGGGGTAGCACCCTTTAGGGTATGTACATTTCCTTCTGGATAGAGGTGGTATCATGGTATGGAGCCCAGATATTTAACCTATGTGGTTACTACGAATTTATTACTTTGTGGTTGTTGGTTTTCGGGATCCCGTGAGAAAGGTCGTTTACGATCGGGGAATGGCGTGCTCGTGTCAGTAGTTACCCAGTTAGGGGTAACCTGGCCTTGTGTTGGCAGAGTTCCGGTTTGGTTCTCGGGGATGTCTTTCCAGAGGCATTCTCATGTGGCAATGGGAAGTTCCTTGGCCTGATCATTTGTTGGAAATCCAAAGAAACAATACGAAACTTGTACGGTATTAGTTGTAGAACCTATCATTCACTTATGGTGGTCACCACTGTTTGGATGGTAGCTATAGTAGGAATAGTTCGAAATGTCTATGTTGGCTAAGATTTATATTCTACTTTCGAAATATTTCTCTACACTATGCACTAGTAATAATATCAAATGTTATTTTAAATGCGTATCAAGCATCTTTGGCTATCATAAGGAGAAATCTCCTCCGATTCTGCGTTTGCATGTGTGTGTGTGCGGGAGGCCTTATGGTAGTCTCATTTTTAAAAGCATTGCGAATTGAATTTAAAAATATTCCTTTGTTTTGATTTTAAAGATAAATAAACTGTTTTGAGTTCTCACACCAGTCACATGACTGACTCGGAGTTTATTGTTTTCCTTCCTAAACTCTGGGTGCCCACCAATTTCCACACGGGCAGTCAAGAGTTAAGGTTTATCAGGATATTCTGGAGTTGCTGGAGGCAAGATGGATTGGCATGGCGTATTACTAGTATATAGTATTGCTTTTTCCGCTGCACTGTTTGATGTTGTTGTTGTACACTCTGATGATATGATGTAATGAAATATGATGAAATGTAATAACTAATATAGTTCTTTGTTTAAAGATTATTCATTTATTATTATATGTTGTTCCGCTGCGAATTGTGAGATTCTGATGTTGTTCTGTTTTCTTTCTGTTCCGTTCTATTTTAAAATTTTGGTTCTATTTTTCTTTCCCCTTCTATGTTCTCTATTCTCTTTTTCTTCTATTTTAAAATGTTCTATCTTCTTTTCTGTTTTCTATTCTCTCTAATTTCTATTTTCTATTTCCTTCTTTCCTATTTTCTCTCTTTTTCTTTTCTTCTTTTCTTTTTCTTAAAACCCCTAAGGGTTCGTATTTTCGTTCATCTTGAATTAAACAAAGGAGATTAGTGTCTATTCAAGGAGTACGGATTTACGGGTCTTTACAGTTGGTATCGGAGCTTATGGTTAAGCGACAACCATGGTTCTGTTGGGTATAATTCATTAGAGATAGAGTCAGCAGTACTCTAGAATGAGTTTGAGTGTAATAATAGCTATGAGAGCGTATTTGTTAGTGAATATAAAATTGTTTTATATTGTGATGATTGGTTTATTGAGTGGCATATGAACTTTCGTCAGCGTGGTCCGCAAGACTATGCCGAAGGGGTTTCTAAACACTTGAATAGAACAATTCGACATAATATTGTTTTTAAATTGGGTAAATGAAATAATTTTACCTTGAGTATATTTTGTATATGAAGAAATAATTTTTCAGAATTATTAAAGTGAAAATAGGTTGATTGTTTAGATGTTTGAATAATCTAAATTGAAGAATAAATTGTATAAGTAATGAATTATAAAGAATTGAATTATAATTAAAGTGATTTACAATTGTGAAATAAACTTATATATATAAGAAGTGAAACTATATGAATATATTTATGAATATGAATTGTAAATAAAAATGAATGTGAACTAAAGTTATGCAAACGAAATTCAACTTTAGAAATGAATGGATTGAATATTAATCAATTAAATGTAAATAATTGATATGGAATAATGAATGTAAGTGAAATTCATTAAAATCTAATGTTATTTGGAAGTTGAATAATTGAATGAAAATCAATTAAATTAAACCAATTGTAAGCAAAGGAATTTGGTTGTAATGAGTATACTTTGGTTGATATATGATTGTTAGTTGATTGTATATAATTCATTAAGTGTTAATGAAATTGATTTAATAAAATTGGAAGCTAAAGAAATTGGAATTCAATTGGAAGTTAAGTGAAATTTGAATAGAATTGAATTTGAATTGGAAGTGAACCAACTTGAATATGAATTAGTGAATATAAACAAATTGAAAATGAATGCTAGTAAATCCAATGTTAATGAATCTAATGTGATTTAAATTGAAAACCAATTCATTGAATATTAATGAGAATATGAATGAATATATATTGGTTATGAATTTGTTGAATGTTAGTTGGTTGATGTTTGCATTTGTTGCTTTAGTTGCATTTGCTATGTTGACATATATAGTTATTATGTTACTACATGTTGTATATTGAGATTATTGTCATATATGCATGTTCTCATGTTGTTTGTTGAGTTTAGTAGGTGCGGATCGCGTTTGCTTCGCATTTGGAGCTCGCTTTTGCGCTATATTAGCCGTATATGCTTGCTAATAAAATAATAAGGTACATATCTCCGATTAAATATCGTACTTTTACACTTTTTTCCCTTCGGGATGCCTCATTACTTGATGAGATGTATATTTGTGATATATATACTGTCATTTATTTTTTCGGATCGAGCCGCGCAAAGGAGACTATGACGAATTTTTTCGGAAATTTAAGGCGTTAGAAAATTTTTGAGAAAATTGGAAAATTTTGAAAACTTAAACTTTGATTTTGGAATTAAAAGTTAAACAATAGTAATTGTTTTTGAAAGGATAACTAAGTATGATTTGAAAACTTAGTAAAATATTGTAAAGAAGTTTAAATTTGTTTTGGGAAAGTTAATAAATTCTATAACTTTTCTTACTTATAATTTCGAGGACGAAATTCTTTTAAAGGGGGAAGATTGTAACGACCCAGGATTTTTAGTAATTAAAATTTGAATATTTAATTAATTTTAAATATTAAGAAATGAATTTATAAGTCGAATAAATTTTATTTTGAATTTTTGGATTTAATTGAATAATCAAATCGATAATTTAATACGTTAAATTATGGAAATAATTAAAAATTGAGTTAAATATGATTGAAAATGATTTGTAAAATTTTATTTTATCATATTGAAGTTAGAATGATATTTTAGAACTTTTAAAATCGAATTAAAAGTTAATTTGTGAAAATTGAATATTTTAATATTAAAATCGACTAGTGAAAATAGTCAATTTTTGAACAGTCTCAGAATTGAACGAAACTAGTTCCATTGGATCCGTAATAGTTAGTTATTACCGGATTTCAGTTTTCGTGTCAATCGGAGCTATCGTTTGAGCGTGGCAGCTCGAAACGCATCGATTTATTTTTAATATTAATTTGGCGAGTTAAAATAGCCATTTTCCAAAAAGTCTCGGATTTCGACGAAACCAGTTTCATCGGATCCGTAATGTGATATTATTGTAAGGTTTCAAATTTCAAGTCAATTGGATTTACCGTTTGTCCTGTACAAATTAAAACGCCTAGAAAATCGCTTAAATCGGTTTAATTCAAATTGAGCGTTTACAGCCATAACTCGCACATACTTCCGAATTAGCTTCCGAAACCTGTTCCATTGTGTCCGGAACACGGGGTAAACCCTAGAAACGCTGGTTACGGCGCCTAAATCGGAGTTTGAAATTTCCGAAATGAATAGTGTTTACGCTTGATTTTCTATAAAAGGAGACCCTACCCTTCATTTATAAAAAAAAAATAAAAATAAATAAAACATGAAACCTAGCCGCCAGTTACAATTCTAAGGCCAGAATTTTTCGATTTTCATCCCTTAATTACTTTCAATCCGTGAAGAATTAGAAGAAACTTTCAACACGAAAGTTATAGAGCACGATGAGATCTAGAGATCTATACGGATGTGATGGGATTTAGTGTCGCGTGGAAGGAGCTAGGTGAGGCCGACACCTACGTGTTGCACACGTGTTTTCTCGTGCATCAGGTGGCCGAGCTCCACCATAGGGGGGCCGAGTGTAGTTCTTGGCATGGCGTTTCCAGTGGCGTCGCTTGATCGAGGTATCATCGAGTATTGATGTTGCAAATATTAACCCTAGTTTGTAAAAAGTGGGTTCGGCTAAACGTGTAACCTGGAGAAGTATACGTGATGAGGGAGATGAAGATTTTGGTGCGTTGGATCTGAATCTCACGGCCCGGATTGCATAGGTTTAAAATATAGTTAATAATGTTGTAATTATATTTAATAAAATTCGAGTAAACTTCATAATATCATAACTTTTTCATACGAGGTCAAAAAAATGCAAACTCAGTTGCGTTGGAATCGTATGGACGAGCACTACGCGATGGAGTTGATTTGGAGTCGTTTGGAGTTAGTGAGAATTTTGGGTAAAATTAAACGTCCGTTTAATTTTATTCGAAATAAATCGCTAAAACGGAATTTAAAATCAAGGTGAGAACTTCTCACTCAATCGAATCAGTTTCGATTTTATTTTAAATAGTTAGATTTAAAATATTTGAATGCATGTTTGAATGTTGATTGATATCTATTGATTGTTAAAATAGACATTATACGCCGTTAGTAAGCGGATGTTATTTATAAAAAACATATACCGCGAGTATTTCATAAACAGTGAAATTGGTATTATATATAGTATCAATATATATATATTGGCATATGTATATATTGGAGTTATTGATTTCCCGCATTTTCTTAGCGGATGAGACCCTATTGCGCCGTTATTAAGCGGATAATATTTATTAAAAACATATACCGTGTAACGATCGCGATTTTTTCGTTGCCGAAAAATCGAACCGTTAGGGTTTTAGAAGAAGAAAGAGGTAGAAGAAGAGAGAAAAGAGAGAAGAAACAGAAACAAACAACAGAACAGGGAATAATATCAGAATCTCACAATCGCAGCGGAACAACATATAATAGATAAATGAATATCATTGAAACAAAAGAACTATACATTTTATACATACATCACATCATCAGAGTGTACAACAATAAAACAGCGGAAAAGAATACTATATACAATAGATAATAGACTACGCTATCCAAGCTCGCCTCCAACATCTGCACAGCAACTTCCGAATCCAGAATAACCTGACAACCTAACTCTAGACTGCCCGTGTGGAAAATAGTGGGCACCCAGAGTTTAGGAAAGGAACAATAAACTCCAGGTCAGTCATGGGACTGGTGTGAGAACTCAAAACAGTTTATCTTTAAACAAGCAACAAGAAAATTTAAATTTTGAAATCCGCAATGCTTTTTGGAAAATGAAACTACCATAAGGCCTCCCGGCACACACACAATGCAAACGCACACATGGGGGAGATTTCTCCTTATGATAGTCAAACATGCTTACTACGAGGAAAATTCTTTGATATTATTACTAGTGCATAGTGGAAAATATTTCGAAAGTATAATATAAATCCTAGCCAGCATAGGTACCATGATGCTATGCCTACTATAGCTGCCATGTTAAATGGCAGGTTCTACAACTAAAACCGTACAAGGCACGTATTGGATGAATGGATTTCCAACAATGGTCAGGCTAAGGAACTTCCTACTGCCACATGGGATCGCCTCTGGCGGGACGTCCCGAGAACTAACGTTACGGTTAGATCTCTGCCAACACAAGGCCGGGTTACCTCTGTAACTAGGTAACTACTACACGAATATGTCATCCCCCGGTCCTTTGGGACCTTTATCCGAGCGCTCGATACCAACAACACCACACAGAAATATATATAGTGTTTCAACATGAGTAAGTATCTGGGCTCCATACCATGATACCACCCTTTACCAGAAGGAAATGACATACCCTAAAGGGCGCGACCCTCATAACCTTGCCGCATATTCCTGTTTCGACCATTTCCGGGGAGTGAGGTCCTGACGAAGTCTCGTCCACAAAGCTACGCTTTGTGCAACAAAGCCATGCTTTGGGTCCACAGATGACCAAAGCAAGATCACACAGATAAATGATCAACAAATGATCCAATCCAAACGATCAACCAATGATCATCACACAGCAGCACTCAGCATGCCACATTACCAGATTGGGAAATATCGCTGATAACCTTCAACTACCTAACCTCTGAGCTCGTACGTCTCAGAGAAGGGTGTTAAGCTAAGAGAATAAATTCTCCGCCACCAACAGAAATGTATTTGAAAGAAATCTGCTATATCTCTCAAAATGTAATGTCAGACACGTAACCATACAAGTCTGTTCCGGGTTCGAACAGAACCGAAGGCACTTCCAAGGAAGCCCTTGCAATCCGGGTATTCACAATCCCGATAAAATTTCCCATCACAAAGGAAATCTCCATATCGTAGCTAACGATGCGGAGACAATCGATAGGTCATCCTATCGTTTTCACAAATACCCGGTCTTCAACACCGGTCTTCAAATGCTATCCATAACGACGTATCACATATTCGGAATGGGATATACGACACAAAGGTCCTCTCCCGGCTAAACCGAATAGCGAGCGCTTATTTTTAAAAATAAGTGTGCATTCAATTCCAAACAAACACAACCAATACCATCCCAGGGGTAAATATTGATAGTCGGTTATTTAACTATCAATAAAGATGCGCCACATCATCAGATTCCAAATAATTTTTCCAAAATTATTAAGTCCCAAAATATCTTTACAAGATATATATACACAATTTCCAAATAATTTCCCAAAGTTATTTGGTTTACCAAAACACCTTTACACGATAAAATTTCCACACTTAACCATTTGAAAACCCTTTTCAAATTACACAACTCAACCATTTGAAAACAAATTTCAAATCACACACCTTAACCATTTGAAAACAAATTTCAAATCACACACATTAACCATTTGAAAACAAATTTCAAATCACACACATTAACCATTTGAAAACAAATTTCAAATCACACACATTAACCATTTGAAAACAAATTTCAAATCACACACGTTAACCATTTGAAAACAAATTTCAAATCACACACCTTAACCATTTGAAAACAAATTTCAAATCACACACCTTAACCATTTGAAAACAAATTTCAAATCACACACCTTAACCATTTGAAAACAAATTTCAAATCACATATAAATCCTTACCGATTTATTTTTAAATTTTACGCTCCAAATTTGTGAATTATATTTCCATCTTTAAAAATAAATCAACATTTATTTTTAAACCAATTTCCCTTCCTATTATAAATTCCAACGTGAATTAAATTCCAAATACCCATTCATATTCGATTTCAAAATATTCGCTTACAATTTACCTTTAAAAGGTGAATTCACAAAAACGTTCCATTCCATATTGAAAAATCATTTCTAAACTTATTTAAAAATAAGTAATTCACAAATTTATTTATTTTCAACGATTTGAAAATATTCCATATACTTAAATCACAGTTAAGTATTTATTCCATTCTCTTTAAGAAAACATTCCTTTATTCACATTTATTTGGGTTAAAAACGAATGTTGCGTAAAACATCGTTACGACAACCCAAAAACACTAGTATATGGATTTGAAATTAAAAATAGATATATAAATCCAATACTATACAAATTATCCCTTTCTGTTTCTCGAAAACGTCTATTTCAACAATCAATGTTGAAATCTATGTTTTCAATACTCAATACATTTTAAAACACCTTTAATTCGTTTTAAATTCCATTTAAAACATTCCTTTCCCAAAAACAAACCCATTTTATTTAATAATCTATTCAATATTCAAAATAGTGAATATAGCACACTTAACAAATTCCCATATTTCATTTATCAAATTTGATGAATTTCAAATTTATAAACATAGTTTATAAATTCCATTCTATTATAAACCCCAATTTTATAAATTCCTTTATTAATCCGATGCAATTTACATAACCCAATTTCATACCCAAAAGCCATATTGTAAGTTAAATACTTATAATATTATTTATTTACCAAATCGTTCCTTTGAACTTCACCAATTTAAAATCTTATCACTTACAAGATTTCTTTATGGTTTATAATAATTTCAACTAATGAAATCTTCATTTATTAACAATTTCTACAAAATTCCCCTTTTTAATGCCCAAATCCATTTCTATAAGTTAATAACTTATAAACTTAAAATTTTCCAATAACCGTTCGTTTTATAAATTTCACATTTATTAATCTATAAATCCTAGTGAAATTCATGTTATACATCAACTTAACACTTTATAAATTTATTCTATAACTTCAATAAATTTAATTTAAAAACATCCATCTATAAAATCCTTTATATAAACCATTAATAATAATAACTCCCCAAAAACCAAATTTAACTATTTTATAAAAACCTATTATTGTTAAAAATTTCTTTTAAGTTATATTTTATAAAGATATAAATTTTTAAAACATAAAAATTTATCCATCTATTTATTTTAAAATTTAATCAATTCAAAATTTTTAATAAACCATATTCTTTGAAAAATCGATTTAAAACCCCTTTTAAATTCAAAACCGTTATTTTAATTTTTAAAAATTTGAATCCGATGATGCAACAGCATTAGATGGTCAATCACGGGAATAAGTGTCATATATCAATATGATTATCAACAATCAACATAATATTTATAAACAAATAAATATGTGAGGAATCCAGTTGGATCCCTCCAACCTGTTACCCTGCATCCACAGACGTTAGCACAATACCAATTCCACTTCAAGGTGGAATATCGCGGTATATGGGATTTTATAAAATATCCGCTTAATAGGCGGCGCAATAGGGTCTCATCCGCTATACGAGGCGGGAAATCAAATCCAATATATACATATGCCAATATATATATATTGCTATATATAATATATATCCTACTATATCTACTACCACAATCAAACGGCAATCATCAATCAACATTAACTATTTAAAATTTTAAACCAAACTGTTCGATTGAGTGAGGAGTTCTCACCTTGGTTTTATTTCCGGTTTTCGCGTTCGTTTCGAATAAAATTAAACGAACGTTTAATTTTACCCGAAATTCAAACGAGCTCCAATCGACTCCAAACTGGTTGCATTGCGAAGAGCACGACCATACGATTCCAACGCACTTTGATTCGCCCAAATCGGACCTCGCAGCAAAAAGATATTGATTTTTAAAGTTTGAATTGAATTTCGAAACAATTCCTTTTAAATTAATTTACAAATACCAACCCAACGGGCCCCGCGTCCCCCTTCTCCTTCACCAAGATCACGCACGCAACTCTCCCCAGGCTAAGAAACACGTACATGAACCCATATGCACAAATCTAGGGCTTGAATTCGCGACCACCACACTCGCCTATGCATCGATCAGAGAGCACCACCTCGTAGCCCACGACAAGAGCCACCTTCGGCCAGGAGCTTGCAGAGCTCGGTCAGCATATCCCCTAGGAAAACGTGCCAAACGCAAGCACGAACGCGGCTCCCCATGCCCTCCAAACGGCGATGATAGCTGAGATCCACCGTTGGATCTGTAGTTCTCGAGGCTCTCTTCGATCTTCCAGTTGGAAACATCTTCTAAAACTTGACAGATTTGCGTGGATTTGTGGTGGAAGTTAAGTGAATTTCGGCCATTAATTTAATTAGAGGCGGCCGGCTCCCTAATGACTAGGGTTTAGAAGAAAATGAAAAATTATAATAGTTTTTTTTTATATTATTTAATTAATAAAATTCTCACTTTAACAGTTTATGCAAACGACCACCAAACTACGCGTTCCGACAGGCGATCCTAAGGTTTTTCCGCGTTCCGGACGCAATGGAATAGGTTTCGTAAGCTAATTCCATCGTATGTGTGAGATACGGCAATAAACGCTCGATTTAAATTTAAACCGATTTAAACGATTTCTAGGCGTTTTGGCTTGTACCGGACAAACGATAAATCCGATTGACTTGAAATTTGAAATCTTGCAATAATATCATATTACGGATCCGATGAAACTGGTTTCGTCGAAATCCGAGACCGTTTGAAAAATGGCTATTTTAACTCGCTAAATCAATATTAAAACGATATCGATGCGTTTCGAGCTGCCACGGTCAAACGACAACTCCGATTGCTACGAAAATTGAAACCCGATAATAACTAACTATTACGGATCCAATGGAACTCGTTTCGTTCAATTCTGAGACTGTTCAAAAATTGGCTATTTTTTCAGTCGATAATTAAATATTAAAATATTCAATTTTTACAAATTAACTCCAAATTCAGTTTTACAAGTTCTAAAATATTTCTATAACTTTAATATGATATAACAAAATTTTCCAAACCATTTTCAATCATATTTAACCCAATATTTAATTATTTCTGGAATCTCACTATTAAATCATCGATTTAATTATCCCATTAAACCCAATATTCGAAAAATAAATTATTCGACTTAAAAATTCCACTTATTAATATTTAAAATTAATTAAATACTCAAATTCAAATTATCAAAAATTCTGGGTCGTTACAATCTTCCCCCCTTAAAAGAATTTCGTCCTCGAAATTGCAAGTTAAGGAGAATAATTCATAATCCGTTTATTATTTTTCCAAAACTAATAGTTTTACTAACTTTTCAAAACAATCTTTTTATTAAGGATTTACTATCATTTCAATTAGCTTTCCCAATTCAATTATAAGTTTCAAACAACTTCGTTTACTTAACAATTTAAATTTAAATTTAAATTCAAATTTCAAACTTTCAAAATTTCTCAAAATTTTTCTAACTCCCTAAATTTTCGAAAAATTTCGCCAGAGTCTCCTTTGCGCGGCTAGATCGGTACGACTACAAAACGGCTCTACGGCCCCTCAGAATCAAAAAGAAAAGAGAAAGCCAAGTGGCTGGAGAAGGAAATCACCAAATCTCATATAAAAACTGAAATACGTACCTTTTTGTCGAGCGATTCAATTTAACTTCATAACCAAAATCCCAATTCCATTATATACCTGTATATCATACTAGTAATAGTATCCAATTCCAACATTCAAACTATTGGCCAATTCAATTACAAAATTTCCAATACATGCTTCTTATACATTTTTTAGTTTATTATTGAAGTTGCATATTCAATTCATTCGTTTCAATTAGTTACATTCACTAATTAAATTCACATTGGTTCATATTCAGCCCAAATCAAATTCAATTCTATTCAAATTCATTTACTTTACATTCAAATTGAGTTCAATTACATAGCTTTCAATTGCGCTAGTTTATTTCCATTAACACCTAATGAATTTACATACAACCAACCATCAAGCAATAACGACCAATGTACATCCAATACAACCAAATTTATTTATTTTACTTACATTCAATTTGGTTCAACTGTTTTAATTCCAATTGGTTTTAACACTCAATTGATTTTCATTCTATTATTCAACTATTTTCAAATGAATTTACACTTGCATGCATCATTTCATATCAACTTATTCATATTCTATTGATTAACATTCAATTCATACTTTAATTCAATTGCTAGTTCTTTTTACAAATAAAATTGAATTTCATTTATATAACTTAAGTTCACATCTTTTTAACAATTTCATTTACTCACTTTATTCATTTATTTTGATATTAACATCAATTCTTTCAATATTCCTTAAGTTATATTCCATTTCAACTTTATTTACATCATTTAATTCACTTGATTATTTAACTTTGATACAAATATCAATTTTTATTCAACTTTGCTTAAGTTATATTCCCATTAACATCATTTGTTCAATTAAACTTAAGTTTACACTTAACAATCCAATTCGGATTACAATTCTAAAGTAAATTCTATTTAATTTTTACTTAAGTCAAATTCATACCAATATTCAAATTCATATTCCATTTTACTTAACTTAATTGTTTAACCACTTCAATAATTGGTTTCACTTACATCTTCCATACTATAAGTTATACAATTTATTATTCAACTTCCAACATTTATTATAAGTCCAAAACCTTTTTCACGTATATTTAACAATTTCAAATTGAATTTTAATTTCAAATTGGTTTATTACAACAAAACTCCAATTTTTAAATTCATTATTATAGCAAATCCATCACATAGAAACTCAAAAATGATATTGATGATGCTGCAGTCATCATCCTTATTATTTCCCAGTAACAATAGTGAATCAGTGCTAAATATTCTTTCAAAATTTCCTTTTATTTATAAATTACATTTATAAATCTTACTTATAAAATTTCACTTCTTATATATATACAAGATTATCTTACAATTGTAACTCATTTTAATTATAATTTTATACTTATAATTCATTAGTTTATACAATTGTTCTTTTTACAATTGTTGCTTTTATTAGCTTATTCAACAACTTTGATTATCTTATATATATATCTATTATTATTTACAACTACCAAGCAATTAATTATATAAACACATCAATAATTTCTTGAAAAATTATTTTCTTTATATACAAAATATAATCAAGGTAAAATTATTTCATTTACCCAATTTAAAACAACATCGTGTTGAATTGTTCTGCACAAGTGTTTAGAGATCCCTATCGATAGAGTTGTACAGACTATACCGACCAGAATCCATATACCACTCAACAAACCAATCATCACAATATAAAACAATTTTATATTCACTAACAAATACGCGCTCATATCTATTATTACACTCACACTCATTCTAGAGTACTACTGACTCTATCTCTAATGAGTAATACCCAACAGAGCAGGTTGTCGCTTAACCACATGCTCTGATACCAAATGTAACGATCGCGATTTTTTCGTTGCCGAAAAATCGAACCGTTAGGGTTTTAGAAGAAGAAAGAGGTAGAAGAAGAGAGAAAAGAGAGAAGAAACAGAAACAAACAACAGAACAGGGAATAATATCAGAATCTCACAATCGCAGCGGAACAACATATAATAGATAAATGAATATCATTGAAACAAAAGAACTATACATTTTATACATACATCACATCATCAGAGTGTACAACAATAAAACAGCGGAAAAGAATACTATATACAATAGATAATAGACTACGCTATCCAAGCTCGCCTCCAACATCTGCACAGCAACTTCCGAATCCAGAATAACCTGACAACCTAACTCTAGACTGCCCGTGTGGAAAATAGTGGGCACCCAGAGTTTAGGAAAGGAACAATAAACTCCAGGTCAGTCATGGGACTGGTGTGAGAACTCAAAACAGTTTATCTTTAAACAAGCAACAAGAAAATTTAAATTTTGAAATCCGCAATGCTTTTTGGAAAATGAAACTACCATAAGGCCTCCCGGCACACACACAATGCAAACGCACACATGGGGGAGATTTCTCCTTATGATAGTCAAACATGCTTACTACGAGGAAAATTCTTTGATATTATTACTAGTGCATAGTGGAAAATATTTCGAAAGTATAATATAAATCCTAGCCAGCATAGGTACCATGATGCTATGCCTACTATAGCTGCCATGTTAAATGGCAGGTTCTACAACTAAAACCGTACAAGGCACGTATTGGATGAATGGATTTCCAACAATGGTCAGGCTAAGGAACTTCCTACTGCCACATGGGATCGCCTCTGGCGGGACGTCCCGAGAACTAACGTTACGGTTAGATCTCTGCCAACACAAGGCCGGGTTACCTCTGTAACTAGGTAACTACTACACGAATATGTCATCCCCCGGTCCTTTGGGACCTTTATCCGAGCGCTCGATACCAACAACACCACACAGAAATATATATAGTGTTTCAACATGAGTAAGTATCTGGGCTCCATACCATGATACCACCCTTTACCAGAAGGAAATGACATACCCTAAAGGGCGCGACCCTCATAACCTTGCCGCATATTCCTGTTTCGACCATTTCCGGGGAGTGAGGTCCTGACGAAGTCTCGTCCACAAAGCTACGCTTTGTGCAACAAAGCCATGCTTTGGGTCCACAGATGACCAAAGCAAGATCACACAGATAAATGATCAACAAATGATCCAATCCAAACGATCAACCAATGATCATCACACAGCAGCACTCAGCATGCCACATTACCAGATTGGGAAATATCGCTGATAACCTTCAACTACCTAACCTCTGAGCTCGTACGTCTCAGAGAAGGGTGTTAAGCTAAGAGAATAAATTCTCCGCCACCAACAGAAATGTATTTGAAAGAAATCTGCTATATCTCTCAAAATGTAATGTCAGACACGTAACCATACAAGTCTGTTCCGGGTTCGAACAGAACCGAAGGCACTTCCAAGGAAGCCCTTGCAATCCGGGTATTCACAATCCCGATAAAATTTCCCATCACAAAGGAAATCTCCATATCGTAGCTAACGATGCGGAGACAATCGATAGGTCATCCTATCGTTTTCACAAATACCCGGTCTTCAACACCGGTCTTCAAATGCTATCCATAACGACGTATCACATATTCGGAATGGGATATACGACACAAAGGTCCTCTCCCGGCTAAACCGAATAGCGAGCGCTTATTTTTAAAAATAAGTGTGCATTCAATTCCAAACAAACACAACCAATACCATCCCAGGGGTAAATATTGATAGTCGGTTATTTAACTATCAATAAAGATGCGCCACATCATCAGATTCCAAATAATTTTTCCAAAATTATTAAGTCCCAAAATATCTTTACAAGATATATATACACAATTTCCAAATAATTTCCCAAAGTTATTTGGTTTACCAAAACACCTTTACACGATAAAATTTCCACACTTAACCATTTGAAAACCCTTTTCAAATTACACAACTCAACCATTTGAAAACAAATTTCAAATCACACACCTTAACCATTTGAAAACAAATTTCAAATCACACACATTAACCATTTGAAAACAAATTTCAAATCACACACATTAACCATTTGAAAACAAATTTCAAATCACACACATTAACCATTTGAAAACAAATTTCAAATCACACACGTTAACCATTTGAAAACAAATTTCAAATCACACACCTTAACCATTTGAAAACAAATTTCAAATCACACACCTTAACCATTTGAAAACAAATTTCAAATCACACACCTTAACCATTTGAAAACAAATTTCAAATCACATATAAATCCTTACCGATTTATTTTTAAATTTTACGCTCCAAATTTGTGAATTATATTTCCATCTTTAAAAATAAATCAACATTTATTTTTAAACCAATTTCCCTTCCTATTATAAATTCCAACGTGAATTAAATTCCAAATACCCATTCATATTCGATTTCAAAATATTCGCTTACAATTTACCTTTAAAAGGTGAATTCACAAAAACGTTCCATTCCATATTGAAAAATCATTTCTAAACTTATTTAAAAATAAGTAATTCACAAATTTATTTATTTTCAACGATTTGAAAATATTCCATATACTTAAATCACAGTTAAGTATTTATTCCATTCTCTTTAAGAAAACATTCCTTTATTCACATTTATTTGGGTTAAAAACGAATGTTGCGTAAAACATCGTTACGACAACCCAAAAACACTAGTATATGGATTTGAAATTAAAAATAGATATATAAATCCAATACTATACAAATTATCCCTTTCTGTTTCTCGAAAACGTCTATTTCAACAATCAATGTTGAAATCTATGTTTTCAATACTCAATACATTTTAAAACACCTTTAATTCGTTTTAAATTCCATTTAAAACATTCCTTTCCCAAAAACAAACCCATTTTATTTAATAATCTATTCAATATTCAAAATAGTGAATATAGCACACTTAACAAATTCCCATATTTCATTTATCAAATTTGATGAATTTCAAATTTATAAACATAGTTTATAAATTCCATTCTATTATAAACCCCAATTTTATAAATTCCTTTATTAATCCGATGCAATTTACATAACCCAATTTCATACCCAAAAGCCATATTGTAAGTTAAATACTTATAATATTATTTATTTACCAAATCGTTCCTTTGAACTTCACCAATTTAAAATCTTATCACTTACAAGATTTCTTTATGGTTTATAATAATTTCAACTAATGAAATCTTCATTTATTAACAATTTCTACAAAATTCCCCTTTTTAATGCCCAAATCCATTTCTATAAGTTAATAACTTATAAACTTAAAATTTTCCAATAACCGTTCGTTTTATAAATTTCACATTTATTAATCTATAAATCCTAGTGAAATTCATGTTATACATCAACTTAACACTTTATAAATTTATTCTATAACTTCAATAAATTTAATTTAAAAACATCCATCTATAAAATCCTTTATATAAACCATTAATAATAATAACTCCCCAAAAACCAAATTTAACTATTTTATAAAAACCTATTATTGTTAAAAATTTCTTTTAAGTTATATTTTATAAAGATATAAATTTTTAAAACATAAAAATTTATCCATCTATTTATTTTAAAATTTAATCAATTCAAAATTTTTAATAAACCATATTCTTTGAAAAATCGATTTAAAACCCCTTTTAAATTCAAAACCGTTATTTTAATTTTTAAAAATTTGAATCCGATGATGCAACAGCATTAGATGGTCAATCACGGGAATAAGTGTCATATATCAATATGATTATCAACAATCAACATAATATTTATAAACAAATAAATATGTGAGGAATCCAGTTGGATCCCTCCAACCTGTTACCCTGCATCCACAGACGTTAGCACAATACCAATTCCACTTCAAGGTGGAATATCGCGGTATATGGGATTTTATAAAATATCCGCTTAATAGGCGGCGCAATAGGGTCTCATCCGCTATACGAGGCGGGAAATCAAATCCAATATATACATATGCCAATATATATATATTGCTATATATAATATATATCCTACTATATCTACTACCACAATCAAACGGCAATCATCAATCAACATTAACTATTTAAAATTTTAAACCAAACTGTTCGATTGAGTGAGGAGTTCTCACCTTGGTTTTATTTCCGGTTTTCGCGTTCGTTTCGAATAAAATTAAACGAACGTTTAATTTTACCCGAAATTCAAACGAGCTCCAATCGACTCCAAACTGGTTGCATTGCGAAGAGCACGACCATACGATTCCAACGCACTTTGATTCGCCCAAATCGGACCTCGCAGCAAAAAGATATTGATTTTTAAAGTTTGAATTGAATTTCGAAACAATTCCTTTTAAATTAATTTACAAATACCAACCCAACGGGCCCCGCGTCCCCCTTCTCCTTCACCAAGATCACGCACGCAACTCTCCCCAGGCTAAGAAACACGTACATGAACCCATATGCACAAATCTAGGGCTTGAATTCGCGACCACCACACTCGCCTATGCATCGATCAGAGAGCACCACCTCGTAGCCCACGACAAGAGCCACCTTCGGCCAGGAGCTTGCAGAGCTCGGTCAGCATATCCCCTAGGAAAACGTGCCAAACGCAAGCACGAACGCGGCTCCCCATGCCCTCCAAACGGCGATGATAGCTGAGATCCACCGTTGGATCTGTAGTTCTCGAGGCTCTCTTCGATCTTCCAGTTGGAAACATCTTCTAAAACTTGACAGATTTGCGTGGATTTGTGGTGGAAGTTAAGTGAATTTCGGCCATTAATTTAATTAGAGGCGGCCGGCTCCCTAATGACTAGGGTTTAGAAGAAAATGAAAAATTATAATAGTTTTTTTTTATATTATTTAATTAATAAAATTCTCACTTTAACAGTTTATGCAAACGACCACCAAACTACGCGTTCCGACAGGCGATCCTAAGGTTTTTCCGCGTTCCGGACGCAATGGAATAGGTTTCGTAAGCTAATTCCATCGTATGTGTGAGATACGGCAATAAACGCTCGATTTAAATTTAAACCGATTTAAACGATTTCTAGGCGTTTTGGCTTGTACCGGACAAACGATAAATCCGATTGACTTGAAATTTGAAATCTTGCAATAATATCATATTACGGATCCGATGAAACTGGTTTCGTCGAAATCCGAGACCGTTTGAAAAATGGCTATTTTAACTCGCTAAATCAATATTAAAACGATATCGATGCGTTTCGAGCTGCCACGGTCAAACGACAACTCCGATTGCTACGAAAATTGAAACCCGATAATAACTAACTATTACGGATCCAATGGAACTCGTTTCGTTCAATTCTGAGACTGTTCAAAAATTGGCTATTTTTTCAGTCGATAATTAAATATTAAAATATTCAATTTTTACAAATTAACTCCAAATTCAGTTTTACAAGTTCTAAAATATTTCTATAACTTTAATATGATATAACAAAATTTTCCAAACCATTTTCAATCATATTTAACCCAATATTTAATTATTTCTGGAATCTCACTATTAAATCATCGATTTAATTATCCCATTAAACCCAATATTCGAAAAATAAATTATTCGACTTAAAAATTCCACTTATTAATATTTAAAATTAATTAAATACTCAAATTCAAATTATCAAAAATTCTGGGTCGTTACAATCTTCCCCCCTTAAAAGAATTTCGTCCTCGAAATTGCAAGTTAAGGAGAATAATTCATAATCCGTTTATTATTTTTCCAAAACTAATAGTTTTACTAACTTTTCAAAACAATCTTTTTATTAAGGATTTACTATCATTTCAATTAGCTTTCCCAATTCAATTATAAGTTTCAAACAACTTCGTTTACTTAACAATTTAAATTTAAATTTAAATTCAAATTTCAAACTTTCAAAATTTCTCAAAATTTTTCTAACTCCCTAAATTTTCGAAAAATTTCGCCAGAGTCTCCTTTGCGCGGCTAGATCGGTACGACTACAAAACGGCTCTACGGCCCCTCAGAATCAAAAAGAAAAGAGAAAGCCAAGTGGCTGGAGAAGGAAATCACCAAATCTCATATAAAAACTGAAATACGTACCTTTTTGTCGAGCGATTCAATTTAACTTCATAACCAAAATCCCAATTCCATTATATACCTGTATATCATACTAGTAATAGTATCCAATTCCAACATTCAAACTATTGGCCAATTCAATTACAAAATTTCCAATACATGCTTCTTATACATTTTTTAGTTTATTATTGAAGTTGCATATTCAATTCATTCGTTTCAATTAGTTACATTCACTAATTAAATTCACATTGGTTCATATTCAGCCCAAATCAAATTCAATTCTATTCAAATTCATTTACTTTACATTCAAATTGAGTTCAATTACATAGCTTTCAATTGCGCTAGTTTATTTCCATTAACACCTAATGAATTTACATACAACCAACCATCAAGCAATAACGACCAATGTACATCCAATACAACCAAATTTATTTATTTTACTTACATTCAATTTGGTTCAACTGTTTTAATTCCAATTGGTTTTAACACTCAATTGATTTTCATTCTATTATTCAACTATTTTCAAATGAATTTACACTTGCATGCATCATTTCATATCAACTTATTCATATTCTATTGATTAACATTCAATTCATACTTTAATTCAATTGCTAGTTCTTTTTACAAATAAAATTGAATTTCATTTATATAACTTAAGTTCACATCTTTTTAACAATTTCATTTACTCACTTTATTCATTTATTTTGATATTAACATCAATTCTTTCAATATTCCTTAAGTTATATTCCATTTCAACTTTATTTACATCATTTAATTCACTTGATTATTTAACTTTGATACAAATATCAATTTTTATTCAACTTTGCTTAAGTTATATTCCCATTAACATCATTTGTTCAATTAAACTTAAGTTTACACTTAACAATCCAATTCGGATTACAATTCTAAAGTAAATTCTATTTAATTTTTACTTAAGTCAAATTCATACCAATATTCAAATTCATATTCCATTTTACTTAACTTAATTGTTTAACCACTTCAATAATTGGTTTCACTTACATCTTCCATACTATAAGTTATACAATTTATTATTCAACTTCCAACATTTATTATAAGTCCAAAACCTTTTTCACGTATATTTAACAATTTCAAATTGAATTTTAATTTCAAATTGGTTTATTACAACAAAACTCCAATTTTTAAATTCATTATTATAGCAAATCCATCACATAGAAACTCAAAAATGATATTGATGATGCTGCAGTCATCATCCTTATTATTTCCCAGTAACAATAGTGAATCAGTGCTAAATATTCTTTCAAAATTTCCTTTTATTTATAAATTACATTTATAAATCTTACTTATAAAATTTCACTTCTTATATATATACAAGATTATCTTACAATTGTAACTCATTTTAATTATAATTTTATACTTATAATTCATTAGTTTATACAATTGTTCTTTTTACAATTGTTGCTTTTATTAGCTTATTCAACAACTTTGATTATCTTATATATATATCTATTATTATTTACAACTACCAAGCAATTAATTATATAAACACATCAATAATTTCTTGAAAAATTATTTTCTTTATATACAAAATATAATCAAGGTAAAATTATTTCATTTACCCAATTTAAAACAACATCGTGTTGAATTGTTCTGCACAAGTGTTTAGAGATCCCTATCGATAGAGTTGTACAGACTATACCGACCAGAATCCATATACCACTCAACAAACCAATCATCACAATATAAAACAATTTTATATTCACTAACAAATACGCGCTCATATCTATTATTACACTCACACTCATTCTAGAGTACTACTGACTCTATCTCTAATGAGTAATACCCAACAGAGCAGGTTGTCGCTTAACCACATGCTCTGATACCAAATGTAACGATCGCGATTTTTTCGTTGCCGAAAAATCGAACCGTTAGGGTTTTAGAAGAAGAAAGAGGTAGAAGAAGAGAGAAAAGAGAGAAGAAACAGAAACAAACAACAGAACAGGGAATAATATCAGAATCTCACAATCGCAGCGGAACAACATATAATAGATAAATGAATATCATTGAAACAAAAGAACTATACATTTTATACATACATCACATCATCAGAGTGTACAACAATAAAACAGCGGAAAAGAATACTATATACAATAGATAATAGACTACGCTATCCAAGCTCGCCTCCAACATCTGCACAGCAACTTCCGAATCCAGAATAACCTGACAACCTAACTCTAGACTGCCCGTGTGGAAAATAGTGGGCACCCAGAGTTTAGGAAAGGAACAATAAACTCCAGGTCAGTCATGGGACTGGTGTGAGAACTCAAAACAGTTTATCTTTAAACAAGCAACAAGAAAATTTAAATTTTGAAATCCGCAATGCTTTTTGGAAAATGAAACTACCATAAGGCCTCCCGGCACACACACAATGCAAACGCACACATGGGGGAGATTTCTCCTTATGATAGTCAAACATGCTTACTACGAGGAAAATTCTTTGATATTATTACTAGTGCATAGTGGAAAATATTTCGAAAGTATAATATAAATCCTAGCCAGCATAGGTACCATGATGCTATGCCTACTATAGCTGCCATGTTAAATGGCAGGTTCTACAACTAAAACCGTACAAGGCACGTATTGGATGAATGGATTTCCAACAATGGTCAGGCTATTTGGTGTAGTCGTGATTGACTATTTGGTGTGTAGCATCATTGGACCCAGATTTTGGGATTTTAAAATGATTTTTAAAGTGATTTTAGAAAGTATACGTTTTATAAAATAATTTTGGAATTGATCCATTTTAAATAAATAAACGTTATAATTTTTAATGTTATAAAAATTATGATTTTTGTGAAATACAGTAAAAAACTGATTTTTGAGAATATGATGCTATTGATTTTATAAAATAGTTTAATCGAGATATTTTAGAATTATTGTGAAAAGTTTAAATATAGGATTTATAAAATTTGATTATTTTATAAATCAAGAGAAAGGATGAAATTATAAAGGAAATTAAAGACGTTTTAAAGAATAATATAAATTGATTTATATTAAAGGATTTATAAACTGATATTTATAAATTAAAACATTTGAATTATAAAACGAGTTTTTATAAGTGTTTGAATGAAGTGAAAATGGATTGCCTATGTGAATGGGATTTATAAAATTATAAATGGTGAAGTTATAAATGAAATTTATAAATAGTAAGAATTATAAATTTGTGAAGTTATTTGAAAGAATAGATTTGATTAAATAAATGAATCTTATAAGTTATAAGATTTATGATTTGGAAAGTCTTTAAAAGAACGATTTTGTAAAATAATCGTTTTATAAGCATTTGACTTATAATATGAACTTTTAGTTTAAAATTGAGTTATAAACTGGAATAGGTTGATAAAGGAATTTATAAAAAGAAGTTTTTATAAAATAAATAGAAATGGAATTTATAAACATTGTTTTATAAATTCGCAAACGACTTATTTTGATAAGTAAATTGCTGAAACCTATTAATGGAGTTATATTCACGTTTTTGAACTGTGAATAATCCTTTGAAATAAAATGAATAAAAGGATGAAATTTGTTAACAAAGAATATTCACATTTTTGAATAGTGAGTAATCCTTTGAATTAAAATGAATAAAAGGATGAAATTGTTAATGAAGTATATTCACATTTTTGAATAGTGAATAATCCTTTGAATTAAAATGAATAAAAGGATGAAATTGTTCATGAAGTATATTCACGTTTTTGAATAGTGAATAACACGTTAAAGAAATTGTTTTGGACTTGGATGTTTTAAATAGAATTAAAACGATTGAACAATGTTTTAAAATGTGTTGAGATTTGAAACCATAGATTTCAACATTTATTGTTGAAATAGACGTTTTCGAGAAATAGAAGGAAATAAATGGACTATAACACTGCTGTTATAGTAAATGATTTCCGAAAGGAAATGTTTTGTATAGTATTGGGATTTATATATCTATTTTAATTTCGAATCCCTATACTAGTGATTTTTGGTGTCGTAACAATGTTTTACGCAACATTCGTTTTGGCCCAAATAAATATGTTTAAGAGAATGATTTCCTTAAAGAATGAAATTTATACTTAATTTCGATTTAAGTATATTGAATATTTTCCAAGTGTTGAAAATAAATAAAATTTGTGAATTACTTATTAAATAAGTATGGAATTGTTTTCCAATATGAAGTGATATTTAGAATTTATCTTTTTGAAGATAAATTGAAAATGAATAATTGAAATCGAATATTCATTGATATTTTGGAATTATAAATTCACTAAGGAATTTATAAAGGAAGTGGAATTTGTCCAAAAATAAATATTGATTTATTTTTGAAGTATTGAAATTATATATCTTGTAAAGATATTTTGTGAAATAAATAATTGGAAAATTATTTGGAAACTGGTGATGTGTGCATATCCATTGATAGTTCAATAACCGACTATCAATATTTCCCTTTGAATGGGTAATTGAGGTGATTTGTTTGAATGTGAATGCTACACTTATTTTTGAATAAGCGCTCACTATTCGGGTTAACCGGGAAAAGACCATGGGGTCGTATAACCCATTCCGAATATGTGATACGTCGTTATAATTGCATTGAAGATCAGTGTTGAAGACCCGGTATTTGCGAGAGCGATAGGATGACCTGTCGATTTACTCTGCACCGAGTTGCTCCGGTATAGAGTTCTCCATATGTGATGGTGAATCCGATCAGGATTGTGAATATTCAGATTGCAAGGACTTCTTTGTAAGTGCCTTCGGTTTTGTTCGAGCCCGGAACAGACTAGTATGGATTGTATGTATGACATTACAAGTTGAGATATAAAGCCGATTTCTTTCAAATATATTTCTGTTGGTGGCGGAGAATTTATTCTTTTAGCTTAACACCCTTCTCTGAGACGTACGAGCTCAGAGGTTATATAGTTGAAGTTATCAGCGGTATATTCCCAATTTGGTAATGTGATATGCTGAGTGATGCTGTAAATGATCATTGTGTTGATTATTGTGATAGGATCATTTATTTGATCGTCTATCTTAGTGATCATTGTGTTGATCATTTGTTGACCCAAAGCATGGATTTTGTATAAAGTATGTTTTTGTGGACGTGACTTCGTCGAACCTCACACCCCGGAAATGGTCAAAACAGGAAAGATGCGGCAAGGTTATGAGGGGTAGCACCCTTTAGGGTATGTACATTTCCTTCTGGATAGAGGTGGTATCATGGTATGGAGCCCAGATATTTAACCTATGTGGTTACTACGAATTTATTACTTTGTGGTTGTTGGTTTTCGGGATCCCGTGAGAAAGGTCGTTTACAATCGGGGAATGGCGTGCTCGTGTCAGTAGTTACCCAGTTAGGGGTAACCCGGCCTTGTGTTGGCAGAGTTCCGGTTTGGTTCTCGGGGATGTCTTTCCAGAGGCATTCTCATGTGGCAATGGGAAGTTCCTTGGCCTGATCATTTGTTGGAAATCCAAAGAAACAATACGAAACTTGTACGGTATTAGTTGTAGAACCTATCATTCACTTATGGTGGTCACCACTGTTTGGATGGTAGCTATAGTAGGCATAGTTCGAAATGTCTATGTTGGCTAAGATTTATATTCTACTTTCGAAATATTTCTCTACACTATGCACTAGTAATAATATCAAATGTTATTTTAAATGCGTATCAAGCATCTTTGGCTATCATAAGGAGAAATCTCCTCCGATTCTGCATTTGCATGTGTGTGTGTGCGGGAGGCCTTATGGTAGTCTTATTTTTAAAAGCATTGCGAATTGAATTTAAAAATATTCCTCTATTTTGATTTTAAAGATAAATAAACTGTTTTGAGTTCTCACACCAGTCACATGACTGACTCGGAGTTTATTGTTTTCCTTCCTAAACTCTGGGTGCCCACCAATTTCCACACGGGCAGTCAAGAGTTAAGGTTTATCAGGATATTCTGGATATTCTGGAGTTGCTGGAGGCAAGATGGATTGGCATGGCGTATTACTAGTATATAGTATTTCTTTTTCCGCTGCACTGTTTGATGTTGTTGTTGTACACTCTGATGATATGATGTAATGAAATATGATGAAATGTAATAACTAATATAGTTCTTTGTTTAAAGATTATTCATTTATTATTATATGTTGTTCGCTGCGAATTGTGAGATTCTGATGTTGTTCTGTTTTCTTTCTGTTCCGTTCTATTTTAAAATTTTGGTTCTATTTTTCTTTCCCCTTCTATGTTCTCTATTCTCTTTTTCTTCTATTTTAAAATGTTCTATCTTCTTTTCTGTTTTCTATTCTCTCTAATTTCTATTTTCTATTTCCTTCTTTCCTATTTTTTCTCTTTTTCTTTTCTTCTTTTCTTTTTCTTAAAACCCCTAAGGGTTCGTATTTTCGTTCATCTTGAATTAAACAAAGGAGATTAGTGTCTATTCAAGGAGTACGGATTTACGGGTCTTTACAGTAGAGATAGAAGACCGATCAAAGGGTAGAAGTATGACTTCAACCTAATTAAAGTAGGATTAAAATTTCATCCTAATCAAAACGCTTGTCTTAGAAAAGTGCAAAAAATCCAATGATATAATCAAAACTATCTAAGCAAATCAAATAGTTAAACAATATTTATTTCCAGCTTTATCTCTTCCTTTATTTCCTTTTATACTAGAACTATTGCTAAGTCTATTATGTTTACCTTGCTTCAGAATACTACTAGTTACTTTTACTCAGCAGACTTTTAGTCTGACCTACTCATCTATTTCCCCTTCCCCTTATAGCCCAGCAGAGGCAAGGATAGTAGATTTCGGATTTTCTTAGAGATTCAACCGTGGCGTTTTTCCTTCATGTATTCTTCTTCTTTTCAGTTTTTGTTTCATTTGGATTTGATGTTGTAACGATCCCGTTTTTAAGCCAAATTTAATTTAGTAATTAATATAATTTTTAGAATTAATTTGTGAACTAATTTGATTTTTTCCCACAACAAATAAGATATGTGTTTATATATATATATAAATAGATTCTAAATAGAATTTTGATCTGAAATTCAAAAATAAATATCTTAAAAATAGATTGGATTTAAAAACTCAATATTTTTGAAACTAATATATATATATATATATATATATATGATTGTCTATTAATGTTTAACTAGATTTTAAATCATTTTCTTTAAAGATTATATAAATATAAATAAAAGGAAATGTATTTATTAAAATTGAAAATATAATATAAAAAAATATTAAAACATTAAGGCATGCATATTAACAAGTGCAATCATTTTAACATGCAATTAACAAGTGTCAAGTTATTTATTTTCTTTTCATTTTTAAAAAAAAAAGGAAAACAAGATTATATATATCTCTCTACCCTTCTCTTCTCATTTTCCTTTCATACATTCAAAAACTAAAAACCTGGAAACTAGAAAAGAAAATCAAATAACAACCTTTCCAAATCTAAAAACTGAAGCTAAAGATCATCTCAAACATCAAGTTGCAGATCAAAACCGAATTTCCACTTTTCAAAAGCAATTCCAGGCTTCTCTGTTTATATATACTATGAGTAAGCAACTTTTATAAAGTCTTAAATAAATCTTGGTTTGCATGTGATAAGTATTTGAAGTATGTTGTGAAAAGCGTTTGCATGGATGTAAATATGCCTGCATGTATATGTATATATGTAGATGATTGGGTGAATGTCTGTGTACAAGTATATTTGCTCCGTTCTAAGTATACAGGTTACAAAAACTTATTCAAAATTCAAAATCTCATTCCCTAATTCTTTCTAGACTCCGATGTTCAAACAAAAAGTGTTTAAACTAACAAGATCTTATTTTTATAAATATTTTTAAGCATAATTAATTTGATTTTTTTGGAAAATCAGGAAATACAATTAAACCCAAAACTTATCAAAATTCAACCAGCAGGATTTCTTATTTCACTTATATCATCTTTTTCGTTTTCGAAAACCATGAATTTAAACAATAAAATCATGATTTTTAAGAGTGTAAATTGACAGAGCTTGCGAGTTGAACGAGAATGGGATTTTGGGCATTTCCTTATGATCGGAGTAAGGTAGTGGTCGGGATCGCTGTTGGAGGTAGCTGGGAGGTCGACGATCTCAAGAAAAATGATCGGAGAATTTTTCGATCATCGTGGCTGCTACACGGCTTCGTTTTAGGGTTTAGTTGCCTGTTTGGGTCGACTGGGTTTGCGAGGTGTATGCATCATCGTTAATGCACCGGAGTTGATCGGAGGTGGGGGAATCGGAGCGCGGGACTTTGGCGAGGCTTTGGTCGGACTATCGAATTTTTTGGTGGTCTAAGGCGTCGTCACGAGGAGGTTCTTGGCGATCTGTTTCGTTCCTGTGGGTACCCTTTGTGCTCGATTTCGAATCCATCATCGATTCTAGGATATGGGTGGTCGGAAACTTAGAGGAGGACGTCGTCAATGTGCTGGAGGCGGCAGTGGTAATTGGAGCGCTGGCGATCATGCGTGCACGTGCATGTGGTGTTAGTAGCATGTCTGTGGGTTGGGATTGGAGAAGAAGAGGGCGATCTCGGGTTTGTACTCGGGGAATTGGTTTGTTGGCTCGCGTGTGCTTTCGGGTGTGTTCGCGTATGTTTTTCTAGGGTAACAATTTAAATTTTAAAACAGAAAAAAAAGAGGAAGAGGAAGATTTCTCGGGTATGGTATCGGGTATGCTCTAGGTTTGACTCGGGTATATGAGGTAGTAGTTTTAAATTTTTAAAACAAAAATCAAGGTTTAAAACTATTTTCTTAAATCAATTTCTTGTAAATAATAAATGATTATTTAAATATGTGGGAAGTTAAAAGTTGTATAATTTACTTTAACTTTAATTAATTAAGTTAATTCTTAAGTTTATTTAAAATTAAATTAAATAATGTAATTAAGTAGTTAATTAAGAAGATGAAATGTTTTAATCATAAATTAACTTAGTGGTCTTAAGTTGATTTATGGGTTAATAATAAATTTATTTCAAAGGTTTATTAAATAAGATTTAAATGATAATTAAGTAATTAATTAAGATAAACGGTTTATCTTAAATTAATTATGGTCATCGGTAATTAAAGATTAATTAATTGAAGAAAGTAATTAAAGAATAATTAATTTATTAATTAATAATTAAAGGTTAATTGCTTTAGGAATTAAAAGTTTAGGACTGGAAATCAAAGCATAGACTTGTGTTATGATTCAGGGATGGTTAGGGGTTTATATGGATGATGTAGGGATGGTAAAATAGGGGTGCAACTTTCCAATTTAGCCTCTAATGAAGAGAAGTAGCTGCAGGAGCGGAGAGATGTAACTTATGGATCGAAGAATCATGAAGACACCACTTCAAAAAACTAGTCGTTTTACAATAGGTCATTCGATTGAGAGAAGGTTTTAGTTGAGTAGCTTGGTGTGAAAATCGAGCCCAAGACCATTGTCAAAAAAGTAAACAAGTTGCTCATATTTAATCTACTAGTTCAGTCGATTGGACAAGGTTTCAGTGATAAGGGCATGTGTTCATCTCTCAAACAACCAGGATTTGGATCCTAGCTTTGCATATTTTTAGCCATTTTATTTTACACCTTTTCCTTCATCGTTTTGATATGGAATAACTCAACAAACATATTAGTTATTACGATACATGTAATCATAAGAGTGGATGTGCTTAAAATGTGATACAATATGCCTTTTTATGTTTTTTATTTAGTTCCACATCGTAGCATAAGTACAATCCCAAGTATCAAAGCCTATATATAAAGGAGCCTATGTAATGGCAATGAATGTACCAATCTCTATAATGAATAAAGTCTCTCCTTTGTCTTTCTCTAATGGCTTCTCATCTTTATATAGTTTACAACACATTATCAATGCAAGATTTTGTTAGAGCTATTTTAATTTTTCATATCCAGGTTTGAAGTCTTCTACATCTACATTCTTAGATTTGTTTTGTAACTAATTTTTATTTAAGTATTCTTGATTCATACCTCTAGATCTATTTCCTAATTTCTCCATATTTGGATTTAATTTTTAATGGATCTATGTTTTCAGATCTAATTTTTTTATATTGACCCCAGATATGTTTTTACATGTATTTTTTAAATTCTTTTCGTATTTAGTTTTGAGTTTTTCCAAATCTAATTTAATGAACCTTTGATTATGTATATTATTTTCTTCATTGAGGATCTAAATGTGGATCTATATTTATCTTTCCCCCATATATTCTTATTTTTAATATGTAATGTTTTGGAAAGATTGAAGACTGACAATCTCTTAAAAAGATGTTCAATTTTCCTTCGATGTAGATGTAATAAAATTATGGGTATGAAATATCATGGTGTAGTTTTTAAATTCAAATTAATTTATCACTAGAAGTGAATTTGGAAAAAATGAAAATTCATAAAGTAAACAAATTCTCTTGAATTTGAAAGAATAGGAAGCTAAAGTTCATATGTACAAAGATGAAAACTTAAAAGCTTTCATAAGCTGAAATAAAGCCTCGGAGCAAATAAGTGCATTCAATGTTCCTTATAGCACAGGACCTGCAGACTCAATGAAAGGAAAGGATTGAAAATTCAATCGAAAAAAATATTTTTGAAATTGGATATTAATTTAGTTTATTATGACATGGTCAAATGACAAATAAAAAAATCTTCATAAACAAGCCTCTTTGTAGCTTGATCAAATAGTACCATTTATTCTGTTGTTAATTGTTATAGTTCCTATTCCTTTGCTCATTTTGAAAATGCAAATCACCAATTAACTCTTACTAAAGTAAAGGATTGGTATCATTATACTCGATTAAAAAGCTACATAATTCTTCCTTTATTAGAACATTAAGGCTTTCATTAATTTGAATAGATGTTATACTTTACATTTATATAAATTGTAAAAGCACAATAAAATATAGTAACACTTCATTATTTCTTTCATATGTTTGTTCTATATATTGTTTTCAATAGTGTCAAAATATCAGTATTTTTGTATATGCAATTATTACTAGAAATAGACTGATACTTTGCAATAGGTGGGGTAGCGTCTACAATCTTTATTTTCTGTGTTTGCCTTTATTATATGGTTAACTTTAAATTTGCACGTATTTATTTATTTTATATGAAATTAATTTAATCACCATATATGTTAAATAAAATATAGCAATTCGGCAAGAAGATGTTGTTATGTTCAGAAGACCTAACATAAGAACAATATGTTGGAAATGTACTCCGATCTTATAACATTACATATTAAGTAAACACTATTTTCTCGAAGAGAAATAATAATACGATTCTCATGTTCGGATACAATTCTAAAAGGTCTCTTATTTCATTGTGCTTAATAAATATTTGAGACCTGAAGTTCTCAAATAAAATTATGCATATAAATTTGTATTCCTAAAAGTTAATTACCAAAACTCAAGTATATAAATTTGAGATGTGAATCTTTGAATTATTAGAAAAGCTATTTCAGGTTATGGTAAATTCTAACTATGTTTGTGATCAAACTTAAAGTTTAATAATGAAAATTAAGTTGAGTACCATTTAGGATCCAAAATGCTAAATAAGGACTTCATTTTAAAGAAAACTTGAAACTTGAAGTTCTAAAAATATTTGCCAAAAGTATTAATTACTAAACCAAAAGTTTTGATAATCATTATCGAGGAAAGTTCCCAATAGTATTTATATTTTTATTATAGTCAAAATCCAACATCCCAAAAGTGATGTTATAGAATTTTTTTTATATTTATTAAATTGCAATTCCTTAAAAAGGAAACATTCTTTCCCCTGAAGGTACATCATATAAAACTCTAGAAAAGTGGCAATAATTTATCTTCAAAAGAGGTATTATATACAAATACCACACTCCAGAAGTACTGGTTTTATCTCTCACATTTATCTTTTATTTAGCACATCTAGTTTTGTAACTGTATTTAAAATTTGATATGACATTTCAAAAGTAGTTACAACAAAAATCTCCCGCAGGGATGTTTTATGCTAGTGTAAAAATAGTAATTTTGTAAATTATGTAAAAGAAATATTTTATACTGATATGGCATTCCAAAAGTTTGCATATATATATATATATATATATATATATATAAAACTACTTGAAATTGTTAGTCTTGTGCAAATCAATTATTTCAAGCCACAAACTGGGCTCTTGAATTGTGTTGATTCCACTTTCTCTTCTTCGATATGTCTCGAGAGCTTTGTACCAAATTCTATTATAGTGTTTACAGGTATGCATCGATCCATCTTGAATATCTTCAAAACTTCATTTGCATATGTTTCTTGAGAGACAACTATTTTGTGGTCACTTTGTATTTGTTGGATTCCAAGATAGTACGACATAAGTCACATATCCATCATTTCAAATTCTAAAAGCATTTTCTGTTTTGAATTCATCAAATGCTTTTTGATTGTTTTCAGTAAATATCAAATCATCCACATACAAACAAACATACAATTAAAACTTCTCCATGTTGACTTGTCTTTATATAGAGAGCACATTCATAAGGGTACATTACAAAATCATTTTCTTTAAAATATTTATCAATTCTAGTATTCCATGCTCTAGGGGCTTGTTTTAAACCATAGTTTTTTCCCAATATCAAAACTTTATTTTCATGTCCTTTAATTTTTATAGTCCGGTGGTTTCTCCAATTGAACTTCTTCTTTTAGATCACCATTTAAGAAAGCAGATTTTACATCCATCTGATTAATTTTAAATTTGTTTTAATCTGCCAATAAAACTAGCAATCATATAGCTTTTAAATGAGTTATATGAGAAAATACATCTTCACAGTCTATGCCTTCTCTTTGCTTGTATCCTAGGTAATCAATCTTGCTGTGTATTTTTCCACTTCTCCTTTGGCATTCTTTTTCACTTTATACACCCACTTTATTCCAATAACTTTGCATCCTTTGGGCAAGTTAGCTAACTCCCGTTGTATCATTCTTTATGCTAGTTTTGATTTCTTCATCCATAGCGTCCCTTCATTTTTTATATTATTTCGCTTCTTCGAACTTACTGGCTCAAAATTTTCGAAATGATAAAATAAAGTATTATCTTCAAAAATTGGTGTTACCTCGTATAACTCTTGCAAAGATCCCTATAACACCCTAACTTTTCAACCTTTGAATGTCGACACTAAATACATCCACGTTATTTATGTGTTGAACATCTAAGTGTTGGAAAGACAAAATGTTAGGGTAAAGTAAAATGAAGAATGGAACAAGAAAGAAAGAACATAACATCAGAATCCTATAACGGACGATAATATATAATAACAAAAAAAAAACAGTTAAAGGGTTACTCTAAATATAGAAATATCAGATTTACTAAAACCTAAGTACATCAGCTTGGATAATATAACAACTTATCCTCACATATGATAATTCATCAAATAGTAAGGTAGTGGAATAAGAATACTATGGAGGATAATCATCCAACTCTTCTTCATAAACTCTAAGCGCGCGAAGCTAAATCTAGAAACATACACGGGACTGACCCTAGCATAAGAAAATAACACTCGGATCAGTCTGGTAAACCAGCGTGAGAAACTCAAGAAATATGTAACAAGTAATAGTAACCATTGAGGCTATACATATTATCATAATGGTTTTTCCCCTCAAATAAAATCAACCATTCATTAAATGTAACATATAGTGATATAATAGATAATGTCTACAGTGTAGCACATAAATTATATCAAATAGCTGCTGCGTGAATGCCGTAATAATAACAGATATACAATCAATACCACTAAGATACGCTAACATAATGGATCTTCCATGGAGATCTACTTGGATCAAGCCGAATCTGAACTCCTACAAAAGGATCAGAGATATCCTTTCGAGCAACTTACACTTCTAGGGAATGTACTATAGAACATACATAAACAACCCATGCCCAAACATTCATGTTTTCGAATTCATCGCTCCCGCATGCATGTCTGTAAGTAATACTAGATGGAGCCTTCTACACCCATGGGGTTGATAAAATGCTACATTAATTTTGGCTATGGATCCCATCTCTAGTTTTAGGCATTTTTGATGTTGATGCTACGTTTGGCATCTCCCACTTAAGTCCTCTACTCAAAAAAAAGAATCCCCAAATGAATTTCTATATCTCAAACAGATCATGAATCACCACATGGATTCGAGCATCTTGAACAAATCTTAAATCTCCACATAGATTCCCATATATGTCGTCCGACAAATGCTATCGTTGTCTTCTCTCTTCGAATACTCCTCAAGATAAATAGTCCCACACAATAGCATCGTCTGAAAGGTATGACCTTTCCTTTGGACTTAACCTTAAGATAGACGGTTCAACCTGCAACACTTCATAACTGTTTCTTAACATAGAACTTGTATACTAGTTTTGAAGTGGTATTCAACAAGTAAAAAACTTACCAATCCCAATCTTGTAACAACCCGCATATTTTACGATTGTATATTTAAATATAGCATCGTTAGTCGGATTAAAGTCCAAAAATCTACTTTTTGCAAACAGTTGAATTAGGACTCGAGACCACTTCCATTGAGTTCAAAATGGCATTTGCGACCTTTTTGAGTATAAACATCGATATGTTTGGAGTTGAGTAGAATTTTTACATTTTCACTTAGGGCTTTGGGTTTGGGTTCCAGCCCACTAACCCAACTCATCTTATATCCTAACTCCCCCCTTTCCTCTTCATTCATTCTATATTTTCCTAACACTTTAAGCTTTAGCAAAAATGGGGGAAGAGATTGGAAACTAAAATCCTAAGCCCTATTTTCTTTTGCAAATTCAAGTTCTAGCTCCAAAATCAAAGAGAAGCTTAGGTAAGCATCCTCTTCTTCTTCTACATCTCAATCTCTCTCCAACTTCAGAAATTTCCTATAACCTAACTTAGGAAATATTTGGTTATGATCTTAGATTGGAGCTTTTAGTGTTGAAATTGAAGAGTAGTTTATCTTCCTTTTGTTTTCAAGCTTCTTCTTCCTTGTTTTTGAGTAAAAGGTGAGTTTTTAAACTCACATCTACATCTATATCTTTGATAGTTGTTAGGTAGTGATTCCTAACATCTATTCCTTGTCCATTTGCTTTGAACTGAATTGGTTTTATGAATATTCCAATTTTTTAATGTTTTGAAGTCAAATATTTAAAAATCCTAGCTTTGATGTTTGAATACATTTTTGGTGGTGTATTGAAGAGCCTGTAGAGCTGGGTTGCCGATTGACATAAACCCCTAGCGCCCATCGCTTGTCCGACCGCAATTTGGTGGATTTTTGCCCTTGGTAGGTTTAGGCTGAAAATACTGGAAATCCCAGTTCACTCGACTGAACTAGGAAGTCAGTCGACTGAACAGAGCCCAGGAATTTTCCCGAGCCAATATCAGTCGACCGACCTATATGGTCCAGTCGACTGAACCTGGAAACCGAAAGTTTCCAGGCATAGTTCAGTCGTCCGACCACTATGGTCCAGTCGACTAAATCTGCTGTCTCAGCCAATGGTACTTTTTGTGTAGGTTTCCTATTTTTAATCGATTCTAGAGGATCCAATTTGTTGTTACCCCTTTGTTGACTTTGATAACTTCTTTTTGGGGATTTCGGGAATATCCATTTTGATGGATTTTGTATCGATTTCTTTGGACTTAATTCACGTCTTCAAATGTGAATTTTTAGCGATTGATTGTTTCTACAATAATTTCTGTGACTTGACACTTTGAAATACAAATGTTTCTATACTAGTAGTAAATATCAAAACCCTTTCATCAAAACGATTTCAGTACTATTTTAATACAAATCTCGTTTATTAAAACCGTTTTCCAACCTATTAGTATATACAAACCTTTACCTCGTTCGTACGAGAAAATCTAATTAAATGGCTTAGCAAAACAAGTGGTATGAAACGCTTGCCTTTACTTCATCGGTTAATTTTTAGACTTATTCGATTGAAACTCTTGTGACAATTTTCGAGTGGAGATCTACAATTTGTTCGTAAATATTTAATCTAAGCCAGTGGTTACGGGCATGAAGCTAAACTCATTTATTTACTAGCTTGGTGTAATTTACACTTTTTATTAATTAATGATGATCATTTTGTGGTCTAGACTAGCGATATGCTATGCCACTTTGTCCACGTGGGGGACTATACCTTGTTTTATTGAGTTTCTTCTCATTTCTTTCATAGGCTAACGACCTATTGGTTCTTTGGAGTTTTGACTCATTTTTGTGGGCTAGCAAGCCACGTTCTTTTATGGAGTTCGGTTCATCGGGCGTACTGTTGTACTACGTCGTTGTACCGGCTTATCAGGTTCATCGGGCGTACCGTTGTACTACGTCGTTGTTCCGAATTATTTGAGTTTCATGTTCCTCGAGCGTATCGTTATTGTACTACATCGTTGCACCGACTCTATGGTTAGCGACCATGGGTTAGTGACCCGTTTGTGATACACGTGTTGGTGAGTTTTCATGCTCCTATTTTGTGATAGGCCTCCCCATTTTGTGATTTCTGGATTTCTAATCGATGATTTCTAGAATTTGTGTTTCATCTCTTTTTGTGATTAGCAATGTTATGTTTGCCGATATTTGTAGTTTGGTGAATAAAATAAAGAATATGGCATTCTTTTTAGCGCTTTGAGATTTCTTGAGATATTGTATGATTTTTTGTGTTATCTAATGTATCCTTTTCATAATATGGCACTATTATTATCATACGTTTTTGTCATATCTCTTATTCTATCTCATTTTATCTGATATTTGTAGCCAAATTGATCCGTTTATTATTTTCTTATTAAATAATACTCGGGTCAGATCGAGATGTTAAAGGTGCTTCTTCTTGACTCCTCTTCTGTGAACATTATCTGACTTTTGACTAACTACTACAGTTTAGTAGTTTTTGTTGTTATACATACGAGATAGAGACTCCTTGATGTATACTTATTCCTTTATCTAGCACTTGTACCTATTCTTTTGTGATATTGTGGATCTTATTTGACCACTACTCTGATGAACACTTCTATGTGTTTTATTCATATCTATTTCCGCCCTTGTGATATGGATATATGTGACCGATTTGTGTTATGCTTATTTTTATATTTGTTTCCAAAGATCATATAGGAACTATGTAGTAGCTTTAAGTTTGTATCAGTATGTCGGATTTCCACAAGAAAAGAAATACATGTCATACTATTTGACATATCGGTGCTAGTAGAAAGCAATTACACGGATGGTCGCTCCTCAACAGCCTTATTCTTCGTGCTAGTTGACAGCATTACCTTATAGTGTCCTTGGCTAGCGTGAGTATAGAGGTGGGGAGTCACAAATCTCTTCAAAACTAATTCAATGAATTGACAGTAAACTCAATTTCAGTTCTTTCAGAAGTAAGCAAAAGCTAGAAACATTTCAAACATCAATCCTATTATTTAATTAATTTTCAAACATCTTAGGCTCTATTGCTCCATCCCTACTCGAAAATCGATCTTAAATCTCACAAATAGATATGCCTTGCTTCATCGGTTTTAGTGTTAAACATAGTTAATTACTTTTCAAATAATTAATTAAACAATTAATCATTTAGCCATTTAGCAATTCTAGCCCCTTACTTAACCTTTTGTTTGTAATTTTAAAACCCTGGCCATTTAGCAATTCTAACCCCTTTCTAAACCCTTTTTTATACTTTTAAAACCCTTTTCAAAATGATATATATAGTAATTTAATTACCAAATCTTCGTATATCAATAAACAAGTCAAACATATTTTATTCCATAAGATATAAAATAGTCAACACATTTTATAAAAACTATATATACTTAAAAATGCTTTTTAAAATATTTTATAATATTATAATATGTTTTTAAACATGTTCTTAAAGTATTATTTTAAAATAACAAGTTTATAATTTCCTAAAAAACTTAAAAAAATAAGTATTTATTATAAATCCTCATCTTTAAAAACTCATAACTAATTATTAAAAATCTATAAATATCTCAAACCACTTTTGAAATATTCTAATGTAAGTTAGTAAACATTTGTAAAAAATGAAATAAAATACTTAAATTTATATATATTTTCAAACCTTTAAAGTCCAAAAATCAAGGTTAAACGGGGCAGTTTTGCACAAGTGAAGTTTTGGTCACTTTTCAAGATGTTACTTAACATTTTACTATCCAAGATTTTAACAAAAATAAACGCATATATAAAAAAATACAAATATACCGAGAAACACCTAAGGATCTCTATATAAAGTGTTATAGAAATCACCGAAAACAAGGCAATTCCTAACTACATCTATAACGACAATCACTGTAAGTGCACTTTCAAATCTAAGTCCGATCTAAACCAGTGTCCATCTACAACCTATGTCCATTGTTCCAAGGTCTTTTCATAAGTCATACAAGTCCATTCTAAGTCCATGGACAAGGATCGCATATGTATCTTGTTTTCAAAATAAGAATCAAAACAATATTCTCAATAATGTCAATAACAATTCAACAACTTAAACACAACATACGTATGTTATATTTTCCATTGAAAATGGTATGTTGACTAACCTTTAACCTTACAAAAACTAAGATTTAAGCACCTAAGTCCAAACCCACTCTAGCAACCCCCTTTCCTTTCCTCTTTCCTTGCTTTGCATTGCTTTTGGCCCTCCTCTCCTCAAAAATTGCTCGCGGCCATCCTTGATAAGGTGAGCGTGGCTTTGTTTCTTTAACTTCTAACTTGATGGAAGGTGTTGTAATATTCCCCCAAGGCTTCACTTCAAATTTGAGTTGATTTGAATTTAATTTGCTTTATAAATTTAGAGAAGAATAAAAAGAAGCCATTAAAGAGAGCTCGCATTTGCTTTGTGAATGTGTGAATAATAACTAAGGGTATGCATCTCCTTTTATTGGCTCAAGATGGTATTGCATAAGCTTGCCTTCAGTCACCCCTCACCATGTCATGGAAGACTCATCTCCCTTCATTTCACCTTTACATCACTTCTTCTTTATGCTAATTGCAATTATACCCTTAACGTGATATGTCTCATATCCTAATGGAAGCTTCTAGAATGTTTCATGCTTTATGAAGTGACGTGTGTGTTAATTTACTGCTAACGTGTTCATTTGATCATTAGATAAGTGCACAAAAGTTCAAACAACCTATATCGATTGAAAAGCTTTTTATCGATGAACTGATTTTCAGTCACATTATCGATTTTTCTTCGAAGAATATATTTTTGTAAACAATTTTCAAAAACAAGTTCCTTACCGTTATTCATTAATTAAATGATTTATAACAAGGTTACAAAATCATACTTATAATACTTAATTATATTTCAAAACGTTTCGATATTCAAAGACGAAGTGTTCGAATTTTCGGATCGCTACATTCTCCCCCACTTAGAACATTTCATCCTCGAAATTCATACAAGATCGATAATCAAAGGAGAAGGAAGAACAAGATATATATATATATATATATATATATATATATAACATACTGCTGAAACTATATAGATACTAAATTGCAAACTGAATGCATACTAAGTGGCTCCACCTCAAGCGGTGAGTACATTACAAAAGATATATGATACTAAGATAAGAAAGAAACCTCATTCTATAAGCAACCCTGAATAAAATTCCTTCAAATCGCCATCTGCCTTCTTGGTACCACTCCGAGATCCTTGCCCATGGCACTGCTAACCTTAACTGAGGAAAAAGCACAGAAATACTCAAATAGCATTCACAATTACTAGCAACCAATGCTTATGGTTTGCTCAAGTTCAAAACACTCCCATCATCCAAGCACAATAAACAATCCATTAAGCATATGTTACGCTCAACAGCCTCAAGTCATTACTTAGACGATTATTCATGCTATCTCATAACAAATTGAAGAGTTATTTCCAGAACTCTTTATAAGCCAACAAACATAGTATATAAACATATTAAAGCCCATATGGTGCACATGGACCGTCCATATGCAATATCTAATCTGATCACTTACTCGATCACATAAATCTCACTTCCAAACTAGTATAGATCATCCGACCCCTCAGTGCAGACTCTGATTCTGTTCTTTGACCAAAAACCTCCTTCTTCCTTACATAGAGATATATGATGATAGAAAACATCAGGATCATATCATGAACCCATATCAAGTGTTCGCCGTTAAGATTTGGGTGAAAAATGCTTTTTTAGACAGCATAAACTACCTAGAAAACATGTACTCAAATACTGGATCAAGAAAAATTTATGGGAATAAAATAATCTACGTACATCTTACATATTTATCCTATTGGTTTCTTAACTACACCGATTCCTTTTTAATCACATTCATTTATACAGATGGTGTGTCATTCAATACTAAATCATTTGTGCATTATTTCATAAAAACCCAATTTCAAGTTTATCCACATTTTATAACTTAAGTTCATACTCATATAGTACTCCATTACATCTTAAGAGTATATACAAACATCAAATTTGTTTTACATAACAAATATGACCTACAATTGAAACTTATTTTAACTTACTACCTTCCCGATTCAAGTGTTATATAAACTCAACTTTAAATTTTCAAGAACACCTGTACAAGTTCTATAATGGTTTGGAAGTTTGCGACTGTCCAAAATTACTGAAAATTCCACTTCATTTTAGAAATGAAAACTATCAAACAACACATCATATTATGATGCACATATCATACTTTCCTAATGCATAGGTAATATGAGTCCATGAAATAATTTAATACGAAAACTTTAGAACTAAATATCGGTTTTCATTTCAACTCATTTTGAAATAATATATATGTATAAAATTTATTTACCATATTTTGCTTTGGGATTATATCCAAATCCATTTGACCAAAACAACTTTATAGCATCCCATAGTTAAAAGCCCAAAAATGAACGTCAATGATGCTACATATATCATTGAAATTATTTTCAAGCAATAGAAGTTAATTCAGTACATCCAAACCATACTATTGGCATTTAACCAAAATCATTTATAAGTGGTATAAAATACTTCGTATAAAAATAATAAGTATTATGATCTCAATTTCTAAAATCAATCTCCTAAATATTTACTTTCAAACAACACTATCATTATTTTCTCCAAAATATTGAAAATATTACAAAAATATCGAGATTTAAGTTCTCAAATTCTCTATTTCGATCCTTTTTATTTATAAACCATATTTGTATAGTGCTACTTCCTTATATGAATATTTTCACAAATATTTATTTCCAAAATATTTTATCTTTCCTTTTGATTATAGTAAACATCTTTTACTAAATTTTAATTCTAACACAATATAATCACTGAACCACTTATAGTCAAATAAAGAAACAATTCATAAGGTGTTCATTTCAGTGTACCTTAATTACCTTCTGGCCAACCCATGATGTAGAGAGGTAAAACTTCTCAAAAACTGGTTGTTAAACCAATTTTTGGTATAACGCTCATGATGCCTCAAATGATGAACTAATCTTTATTAGCACACATATGATGTCGTATCTAAACATGGTTTAGTTGGAGCTAACTAATCAAAGGGAGGCATACCATTCAAGGTTAAATACAAGATGACACTATTAAGCAATAGATCTATGATGCCCATGAGACTTTTATGTTACATATTCAAAAGCTCATACAACTTCTTGGAATATGATATTCGAGACCCCTTAAGGTCACTTGGAATATGATACTCAAGATCCCTTAAGGTCGCTTGGAGTAGTATATTCAAGAATCCAGATGGTCTTTAAGAATCACATGCTCTAAAGCTCATGTCATATATTCGAAGGAGAAAGAAAAAAAGTTGTGAATGTATTTTAGATTATTAAGCAAGTTAATGAGCTAAATAGGCAGTCCTTATATCTAACGTCCAATGTCCATATGGAATAGATAAGATAGTATTGTGCATGTAAACACTTGTTTAGACTGAAGTTCCTCTGAAATAAATCATATCGAAGTTGGGGCTTAAAGAGTTTTATTATTTGCACTTCCAAGTTTAATAGCGTCCAAAGTGCACGATTAAAGTATGGGCATGTCAAAGTCCATATTTATATAATTCCATAATGATTACAATTGGAATCAATTTTTTTCCCTATTCAATTCAGGGTTTACAAAAGCTGAAATTTAAGAACAGTGAAAAGAAAAAATTGCCCCTCCTTCAATATCCCTAAGTTTGTATTCATAGAGGTAGGAACACGGCATGGTGTTTAGCTTCAGCATGCTTGACTTTGGTATTATCAGTGTCGCATGGTGCTGGGCTTTGTTCTATGATGATCTTCGACAGTCTTTGATATATGGTACTACTTCTGCTTTATCACATCAGCAGAGGAATGTGGCATCAACATCTTTTAGTATTAATGGTCTTGTTTATGCTGATTGATCTTCATTATTATCAAAGAGCAATGTTGACTTGAAGCAGCTTGATTAGGGAGTAGCTTTGATATAAAGCGACACTCTAACTTCTATAGATATTGATGACTTTCAGCATTAACATCGCATTTCTAGATATGCAATGTCCTTTAAGGATTGATGAAATGCACTACCATAAAGGTGTGACACTGGTTATCAACAGCATGGTTAATGAGTGGCATTAATTTATGGAAGTATAATTGATGTGGCTTCATTAATCAAATCTCCTTAGTAGCAATGAATCATAACATCATTATATAAGGGTGTTGTCTTCAGGCGGCATCGATGTCGTATGGTATCAATAAAAGGCGGCATACATTCCACCTTCACAAATGAAGGGCGACATTCATAAACCATGGCATCAATGTGATGCGTCATAGGTCATGTCCACACACATTGATGGCTTATGTTATTAATTGCATTCGATATCATTACTTCCTTGGAGAGATACGACGTTGGTTCCATGCGCCATTGATAACAGTTGCTATCGTTGGCCTTATTGATGTCATGTGGTATTAAGGAGATGTGAATAGATGGGATGCAAATTGTTGCGTATCAGTAACATAAGGTATTAATACAAAGCAATATTAGGAATGAGACAACATCAGTGACAAGCGACATTGCTTATCAACAACGTTGATTGATGACGATACTAATTAGGGGTGATATCAAAGAGAAGTGTCATCTACTACATGTGTTATTGATCATATATGTCATGGCTTCTTCTGCTCATACTCTTTAGAAATATATGGATAACATTTGCCCCTCCTCACATTAAAGAAGCTTTTTACCCTTTAGGGTAAATCCAAGAATTCCATTACATTGCCCAATCCTTAATGAGATTTCCTTTGTAGTATTGTTTTTTTGTATAAACCTAGATTATAAATTGTCTTTAAGAGATCGATAAATAACAATAAACTTTCCAACAGAAGCCCAGAAGATTATCTGATGATATCAAATGGGGTGCATTAGAAATTTTCTCTGGCAATATCATGAATAAAAAACCAGAAACCTATCTTGTAGCAATAATAGAAGGCCATATGTAGGAGATAAGAAAAACATATGATAATAATAGAATACCAGAAAACCCATCTTATTATAATAAAAGCCAGAAATCCTTATTTAAAAAAATAGTAGAAGACCAAAAATCATCATTTGTAATAACAAAAGAAGACTAAAATCTTTATTTGGCAACAATAATAGAAGACCCAAAATCCTTATATGGTAACAATAACAAAAGAAATCCTTATCTGGTAACAATAATAGAAGACCGAAAATCCTTACTTGGTAATGATAACAAAAGACCAGAAATCCTCATCTGGTAATAATAACAGAAGAAAAAAATGCTCATCTGGCAAAAATAATAAAAGATCAGAAACCCTTATTTAGCTACAATAATAGAAGACCGGAAATGCTTGTCTACTACAATAGAAGACCATAAATCCTCATTTGACAATAATAATAGAAGATCAGAAACCCTTATCTGCCAAAAATAATAGGAGACTAGAAATCCTCGTTTGACAACAATAATAGAAGACCATAAATCCTTATTTCCTAATAATAATAGAAGACTAGAAATCTTGATTTGGAAAAAATAATAAAAGGCCAAAAATTCTCATCTAGTCACTGAAGATTATGTTTATTGAGGAGCAAAAATGGCTCATTCTCGATGGATCTTCCTCTAGAAGAATAGAGTGTTAATTGATTCTAATTTTTGATAGATCTTCATTTAGAAGATTGATTGATTTAGAGAGATACTTGGCATTTTGACTGATTTATTTGGTACCATCTTAAGTGATGATCTCTACTTGGATCTGACCCCTTGACACTGCCATAGGTGATGATTTAGGTATGTTGTCTGATGCATTTAGTTTTGCTATTCTTAAGCAGAACCAAAAACTTACCCGACCTCTCTCTAGACGGCGCTTTATTGAGGCCTTTGATGATGGCACTAATGGCTGATTAGACACTTTGGAAAAGCCATATTAGATGGGGCCAAAGACTTACTCCATCCTCCCTCTATGAGGCATTTCAGTGAGGCCTTTGATGATGGCACTGAAGAGTAGTTCAGTGCTTTAGCCAGGCCATCTTAGACGGAGCTAAAGGCTTACTCCGTCCTCCCTCTAGGAGGCGCTTCACTGAGGCCTTTGATGATGATACTGAAGGCTGTTTCAGTTCTTTAGCCTTGCCATTTTAGATGGAGCCAAAGGCTTACTCCATCATCCCTCTAAGAGACGCTTCAGTGTAGCCTTTGATGACGACACTAAAGGCTTTTTATCATGAGGCCTTTGATGGCCAGGTCTTTGCCTTAGGAGAATCTTACTCCCTTCCATGGTAGGGCTACTAATAATACTTCTTCAACTTCTTTATTCATCTATTATTGGGAAATGTGGCCAGAAATGTTTGGCATTCCATGCTCTTGCTATGACATTGCCATCTGGTGGGCAGAGTTTATAGGCACTGGGTGGGAAAACTTTGTGTATGATTAGGGGACCTTCCCAATTTGGCCCTAATGGTCCTTCTATCGGATTCTTAGTATTTTCCATAACTCTTTGGAATACTAAACCTTCCTTTTGAAATGTTCTATCCTTCGCTCTAAAATTGTAATATTGAACAATCTTCATTGATACTCAGCTATTTGTATGGATGCTTCATCTCTCAGCTCATTAATTAAGTCTAAGGATTCTTTCTTCAACTCTTCATTCGGATTGAATGCATATGCAATCCTTCAATAAAAAGGTACTTCAACTACAATTGGAAGCATAACTTCACAAACATATGTCAAAGAATATGGAGTATGCCCTATTCTAGTTTTAATAGAGGTTTTATACACCCAAAGTATAAAAGATATTTCTCCTACCCAATTTTCTTCAGCCTTGTCTAATCTCTTTTTAAGAATGGTCTTAACAATCTTATTAGCAGCTTCAACGGCTCCATTATCCTTAGGATGCGGTAAAAATGAAAAAAATCTTGATGATTCCATTTTTATTACAGAATTGTGTGAATTCCTTACTCTCAAACTGAGTTCCATTGTCAGATATTATCTTATGTCGAATTCCAAATCTGATGACAATATTCTTAGATTATGAATTCGAGCAGTTTTCCTGATGTAATATTTGAAAGTGGTTCTACTTCTGCCCACTTTGTGAAGTAATCAATGGCTACATTACATACTTAGCTCCTCCTTTAGATATCAGTAATGGTCCAATTAGGTCAATTCTCTATACATTGAAAAGCCACGGGCTCGAGATTGAAGTCAATTCATTGTGCGTTAGGCATGGGATTTTAGATAAATTTTGGCATTTTTCACATCCCTTCACATAATCAATGGCATGGATAGACATTTGAGGACAATAAAAGCCTTATATCATAACTTTCTTGGCTAATTTTAGCCATTAGAATGGTCTCCCCAAAATCCTTCACGGGCTTCCTTTAACAATTTTGATCCACTTTATGGAGTTACACATCTTTGACAAGGGAGGAAATATCCTTTCTTATAGAGTATTCCACTCATTATGATAAAAGTTGGAGCTTGGTGCTTTATTCTTTTTTCCTCATTTTTCTCTATTGGCAATTTCCCATTTATTAGGATTCAATAATAGGCATCATTTAATTATTCTCGTATTGTGTGTTTGCCTTTGGATAAGAAAACCTTTCCTAGAGGGCTTCACTTTCATTTTCTTCCCTCGTACGTGTTCAGGCTTGCACTCTGGTTAGTACCATGGATTCACTTCTTGAATAGGGGTTTTTTTTTTCTATACTCGGATTTGGTTGGTAGCCTACCAGTACAATCTTTATTTCCAGTGCTACCTGTGAACTAGCTAATTTAGCCAAAAAATTAGCTTGAGAATTTTTTCTTCTTGGCACTCGATGTATGAAAAATCTACAAAATTAGGTTAACAACTTTAACACCTTCTTTGCGTATGAGACCAACTTGGCGTCCTTTATCTGATATGTTTAGTTTAACCGATTTACCATTAGTTGAGAACCACTAAAAATATCAATTCTATGAACCTTCAATTGTAGGGCCAAGGTGAGTCTCGCCACCATTGATTCATATTCTGCTACATTATTTGTAGCTGGAAATCCCAATTTCATCACATAATGTAAACAATACCCATCAGGGGTAATAATTACATATCCGCTCCAGCACCTTGCTTGTTTGAAGCTCCATCCATAAAAAATTGCCATTTAGGCTTTAAATCTTTTTCCCTTTCTGACTGCTCTTTAATAAACCATGTACATTCATTAACAAAATCCGTTAGGACTTGTCCACTGATTGCCACTTGGGGTAGAAATATCATATTGGCTTATTTCTATTCCCCACTTCACTAGTCTTTTTGAAGTTTTGATTTTGCTACAAACATCTTGAGTGGAAAGTCAGTTAAGACTTTGATCGGATGCGCTTGGAAGTAAGCTCTTAGCTTTCGCACAGTGAGCATTAAGCAATATGCCAATTTCTCTATAACATGATATCTAGTTTTTTCACTTTGAGCCTTCTGCTCATATAATATACTGGAAATTGAGTCCCCTTATCTTCTCTCATCAGAACGAAACTAACGGCATGTTCATAATTTGCCATGTAAAGGTAAAGGTTTTCCCTATTTATGGAACTGGACATGATTGTTGGCTTCTCAAGATGATCCTTCTTTTCTATGAAGGCTTTTCGACAATCTTCTCGTCATTCAAAGTTTTTTCTTCTTAATCATATTGAAGCATGGGATCCATTTGTTGGTGGCCTTGGAGATAAATCTATTTAATGCTAATACTCTTCCATTTAAGCTCATTACGTCCTCACATGTCTTGAGTTCTGCCATATCCTAATGGCTTGAATCTGGTTAGGGTTGGCCTCGATTCCTCTAGCACTGACAATATATCCTAAGAACTTTCCATATTGTTCCTAAAAGAACATTTTTGTGAGTTGAGCTTCATATTATATTTTTTTATTACTTCAAACATTTCTTCAAGGTTCTTCAGATGGTTTCTTTCCTCTTGAGACTTGACTAGCATATCATCTATGTAAAGTTCCATGTTCCAGCCAATTGCTCTATGAACATCCTATTCACCAGTCTCTAGTACATTGCTTCGGCATTCTTCAATTTGAAAGGCATTACCTTGTAACAACATATTCCCCAATCTGTTATGAAAATGGTATTCTCTTTATTGGGTTTGAATATTGGAATTTGATTATGTCCAGAATAAGCATCTATAAAAGATAGTAGTTTGTGTCCACTTGTTGCATCGACTAGTTGACTATTCTTAGAAGAGGGTAGCAGTCCTTTGGGCATGCTTTATTCAAATTAGTGCAATCAACGCATGTTCTCTGTTTCCTGTTAGACTTTTTGATTAGTAATGTATTGGCTAACCATTTTGGGTAAAATACTTCTCTAGTGAATCCATTCTTAAGCAGTCTCTCTTCTTCTTTCAAAGCATTAGACAGAACTTTATCAAACCGCCTCTTCTTCTGCTGGATAGGTGTGACATTTAGGTCTATATTCAAAGCATAAAACATAATGGTGGATCTATTCCGACCATATTTGAAAGAGTCCAGGTGAATACATCTTTGTTGGTTCAAAGAAACTGAAATAGATCTCCTTTAAGTTTGCTATTCAGCTTCTTCCCAACTTTTACCATTCTCATTGGATCGGCTGGATCCAAACATATTTCCTTAAGATTTTCTACAGGCTTCATTCTTTCTTATTCTCCTCTACAATCTAATTCGGTGACTACCTACTCACCTTTTATTTCATCCTCTACCACATTTGTTTCCCTCCTCTTTCTTTTCCTTTCAGAGGAGTTTAATTTTCTGCGTGCATGTTTAATCCTGCCATAATTTTCTGTGTTTTGTTTTCGATGATTGGTTTGAAAACCCTTAATCCAAAGGCTGTGTAATTTCAATCACAACAGATTTATTTGCCTCAAGAAATAATAAGAAAGATGGTTTTGTTCATATTGCTCAGATGTAGCAAAGTACATTTCACGAGAACTAAATTGCTCTCCCCTTATTGTTCCACAACCGCTTTTAGTTAAGAACTTCACCATCAAGTATTTTGGTGAAACAAAAGCATCGACTTCATCTAAAGATGGACTTCCAAAGAAGACATTATAATAAGAAGGCTTATGTATGATGATAAAAAGATTTTCAAAGGTTCTGGAGTGTGGTGGATTCCACTTCTGCACTAGAAGCTTTATCTGTCCCAAGGGGTTGATCCTTTATTGTTGAACATGAAGATAAGCTCAAAGCTCGACTCTAAATTTTCTTCTGTAATCCCTATTTGGTTAAAGGAATGTTTAAAGATCTTATTAACAACACTTTCAGTATCGATAAGAATTTTAGCAACCACTGAAAGTCCAATTTGAGTAGTGATCATAAGTGGGTCATTGTGGAGATGACAAAGTCCTCTTAATTCCTATAGGGTGACGGTCAAGTTGTGCATCTAGATTTGGCAACTGGGGTTTTTGAGTGGTAGCTCTTCTTTAATAGAGAAAACCCCTTCTCTTACTTCTCTAATGTAGCGATTTCTAGCTCATTTGATGCTTCTAACTAGATTTAGGCCTCCACAGATAACATCATTCTATTTAGGGGTGGAATGAAATCAGATTGAATATCACCTTCTATTAAATTTGCAATATTGTTTTGGCACTTCAGGTTTCCATCTTCAAATTGAGAAACTTTTTGATTTTTTTTAATAAACTTCTTTAAGTGTCCAGAATGAATCATGTGTTGGATTATGCCTGCCAACACCTGGCATTCATCTGTTTTATGCCTATTTGATTTATAATAGGCGTAGTAATCTCCCTCCTTTCTTGGTTCAAGACCGGTTTTAGCTTTGTAAGAAAACCGAGAAGCCACCGCTTTCCTTCATTGCGGAGTATATGTAGGATATTGGCTTGTTTAGTACAACAGATTAGTATTTGGAGCCTCCTCCATCCTCGGCTTCTTATCATTACGGTTATAGCCAGTTTCCCATTTCTATTTTGGTATGAGCTTTGTTTCTAGCGTAATACATTTCATCCATATGGATGAATTTATCAGCTTGAAAATGAAAATCTTGCAAATCTCTCCATCCATGAATATAAAGTCTAGCCAGAAAGGCATTTTTCAGTTAGTATCGAGCACACAACTATCGATTTATCTCTGTCTGTCATATCATCCGCCTTCGATGCCTCTACATTAAATCTTCTATGATAATCTCCCAACGGCATTCCTGATTTTTTTCTTCATAATAGCTAGAAAACTTTAGTCAATAGTGGGATCTTTAAAAATACATAATTATGCCAAGAACTCGTAATAGAACTATTTCCAAGAGTAGATGATCTTTTCACGACAATGTCTATACCACTTGGTAATTGTGCCTTGAAAGGTGGTAGGAAAAAGTCTGCAGCATACCACTCTAGATGTGTTGTAAAGGTCCATCTGACTTTCAAATGCCATTAAGTGATCATCTGGGCCAGTAATCCCATTGTACCTTAAGGATGGAATCTTGATGTGGGTAGGAATCTTGAAGGACATAATCTCATCTATGAATGGTTCTTCTCAGTGGTTATTGTTGACCGTCTCATCAAGAGTTGTTTTTCCATTAAGATTGAGCATATCATTTGCTATTTTTTTCAACTATATCCTTTAAAGCTTCATCACCATGGTAAATGCTCCTAATAGGCTTGTACCCTTTGGAGGTTGAACTTCTAGATTGCTCCTTGGACTTCTTTTCTAATCTTCCTTAGTAACTCACTTTTTTATTGCTTGTTATTGATCTTAGAGAGTGCTCGGTTGCTTCAGCCCATTGGTCACCTTTTTCTTTTTTGTGGAGTTATAGTAAGTTTGCCTTTACTTTTTTTTCAATCAAATAGGCATCGAAGTTTTTTCTTGGAGACTCCACTTCATCTCCCTCCGTAAGCCTAGTGATTTTGGAAGATTTTTTAGTAAGGATTTCTTTCAAAAGTTCTTTCATCATTAACACTCATTCTAGGCTTTTGATCTTGGCTTCGCTGTTGGTGCGTTGTGATGGTTCCGATGGCTGTCCAGGCTCTACATTTCCAAAGTTGAAGTTGGGAACTATATTTTCTTCTAATGTTGTCATTTTTGTGACTTCTTTATTTGAAGTATTAAGTCGTTTTGATACTATTTTTTCCTTAAACAATAATTCGTTTCATTAGCTTGAGGAAAGAATTGAACAGGGTCGGAGGTTCGGGCCTCCTTCCAACGCCAAAATGTTGAACCAATTTTTGGTATAACACCCATGATACCTCAAATAATGAACCAATTTTTGGTTAGTGCACATATGATGCCATATCTAAACACAATTTACTTGAAGCTGACCAATTAAGGGAGGCTTACCATTCAAGGTTAAGTACAAGATAATATTATTAAGAAATGGATCTATGATGTCCATGAGCCTTTTTATGTTACATATTCAAGAGCTCACACAACTTCTTGGAATAGATATTCAAGACCCCTTAAGGTCACTTGAAATATGATATTCGAGATCCCTTAAGGTTGGAACAGTATATTTGATAATTCATATGGTCTTTAGGAATCACATGCTCAAAAGCTCATGTCATATATTCGAAGGAGAAATAAGATAGGCCATAAATATGTATATTAGACCATTAAGCATGTTAATGAGCTAAATAGGAAGTCCTTATGTTCAACATACAATGTCCATGTAGAATAGGCAAGATAGTATTGCGCATATAAACACTTGTTTAGACCTAAGATCCTTTGAAAAAAATTATATCGAACTTTGGCCCGAAAAAGTTTTGTTATTTAAACATCCAAGTTTAATAGCATCCAGAGCGCATGATTAGATATGGGCATGTTCGAGTCCATGTTCATATAATTCCATAATGACTACAATTAGAATCAAACTTTTCCTTAGTTCAACGTTTACAAAAATTGAATTTTGAGAGTCGAAAAAAGAAAAAATTGAATTCTACTCAGGTTTGATAGAAATCTAAAGGAAGTTGATATCCATAGTCAGAGAAACTAAGTCTACTGCCCCCTGTTTTTGGAAGATTTGATTATGCTAAGTTTCTTGTTTAGAGTTAATCAAGTGCTTATGTTCATGTGAAAGGATTGGATTCACTGATGTACGCAAGACTTGGGGATTGGATGTTGAAGTCTGGCTCAAGTTGAATGAAGGCCAAACCCCACCCCACTAAAGGCAATTCAACCGATCTCTCATATGACCGAACCCTCACCAAGGCAAACACTCATATACCGATCGCTCCACAACCTCTATATACCGATTGGTCCAAAACTGCTATATACTGATCGCTCTAAAACCTCTATATATCGGCTGGTCAAAAATTGTTGTATACTGATTGCTCCAAAACCTCTATATACTGATCGGTCCAAACTGTCGTATACTGACCGACCCAGTGTATACCAATCCAGAGTATACCGATCGACCCAGTGTATACCGACCTAGAGTATACCGATCGATCTAGAATATACCAAACCCTAGCCGCAGCGCAGAGCACTCGCATAGTGAATTCAAAACTCAACTTAATAATAGAATATTCTATCCACTTCCCTTAGATCCTATGACTGACCAGGGCATAGAGGATCAAGCTGAAGCTACTGAATGGCAACAAGAGAACGAACAAGCAACCACTACTTAAACGATACTCCTAAAGGTTGGAGAACATAGATGATATGACTCTAGGAAAACGTCAAGATGACTCCAACCACCATTCTTCACTGACCCAACACTTCAAATTTAGTGATTTCAAGCAGACCAATGTTTAGATATATGCAATTTATTCCAAATGCTTACAAGGTATCATACTGATCGCGTTTGAGGAGAGTCGACCTCCAAATATATTTTGGAAACTAGTTAGCTGGAGTGCCTCCTACGACCATGGATCGTTTCTATAACAAAATGAATCTGAACCAAAGTGAGGAGGAGTGGAGCAGACTAGGAAAAATAACAATGCAGGCCCGTTGGCTAAGTACTCTGATTCCAGTAGACAAAAAAAGATCTCAAAATTCGACTCATATGCTCTTTAAAAGATTCAATCGACAGTCTCTACTTGAAGACTCGGGACTCAGAGTGGTACTGAAAACCAACCTCGAGAGAGTCCACCGAAATTCAAAGAAAATCGAGGGAATGTTGTATATTCCAAGATGCTCACTGATCCTAACATGGGCGATTACAAACACCTCCGAGGTGCGATCAAAAAGCCGATCTGGAAAGGAAAGCTTCAACATTATGTACAAGTCCTGTAGAATGGCAGGCAGCGAACATCCGATGTCTATCAATAAAGGGCTATGATTATCAATTGGACTGCTGATGACCGGCATCCCTTTAAAAGGAGCCAGGGGCAAAGTCAAATAGCGAGCACACGATGCTGCTTCACTTATCAATGAGATTTATTCCAATCTTCTTTAAATTATTTATATTTCTATTTCAATTGTTCTATGAACTACGACCAACTTGAACTAAACTACTTTCAAAACGATGCAGGTGACCAAGTACTCAGATTTGGCCGCCAACCAATCCACGCATACCGTGATCGGACCTATGGAGTTTCATCAAGATGAGCATGATTCGACCACTCACCACCAACCACATGCCTTCGATTTGGGGCCAAGGACTAGAGATTGAAAAGCTCATCACGATCAAAGCCTAGTACAAAGTCAAAATGACCGACCATCCATTCATCGACCTCCACATTTGACTTGGACACCTAAGCAAGGCTTGGAATGAATATAGCCTGATCATCCACTCAAATCGAGTCATAGAACAAAGTTCGACAAAATACAGATGACCCTCCTGAAGCTCAGTGACACCGGGATCTATCTAAAGTAGACGTGATTTGATCATCTACACATCAAATCCTACCCTTAACACAAAAGTTTGTTCGAAAGTCCGACTTAAAGTAGTTGTGGTGGACTGCCTACTCGTTAACCATCGCTCTCAATACATGGACACGACAGCACCTTGAAACATATGCAACTTACTTTGTCTACTCAGTAATCCATTATCCTCATTTTCTAGAAAGAGATATGAAACAAATTGTGTGAGACTTGATTATCCAACCCCAACATGGATGTGATCCAACCATCTATCATATACCTACTCCCTTGACTTGATTGGAAGAGCTATAATCACTAATTGGAAGAGAATCGATCGTCTATTTTTCAAGTTTCATCCTTTATGCTAAGGGCAGAGTCCCATTCCATGAGCAAATTATGGTTCGATCGTTTATTCGACAACATTAGCCTCGATACGGTAAATGAAATACAAATTAAACAGGTGGAAATAAAACCGGTCTCGAGAAAAATCTCTAAGTCCCTGAGGCGAACTAGAGTACTTTGAGTCCCCGGAGAGAGGACTAGAGTATAAATGACTTAAAAATCTCTAAGTCCCCAGAGTGCGGACTAAAGTACTCATAGTCCCCAAAGTGCGGACTAAAGTATAAACGACTTAAAAATCTCTTAGTCCCCAGAGTGCGGACTAAATTACTCTGAGTCTGTTAATCGACGGAATTTCTATCAGATTATAAAATAGTTGAAAATTTTCGAAATAAAAATAACCACAAGCGCACGGCGTACAATTGTAGTACGTGGCGAATACGGGTCGATACGTAGGGAATTGATGATTTTAAAAATTCTATTCAATCAAATTATACCAAAGTCGAGTGAAAGTTAAGCCAGAGAATTAGAAAATTAACTAATTAACTAAAAGAAAAGAAATGCAAATATAAGAGTTAAATGATAATTTAGAGAATAAATCCACTCTCTAGATCACATAGTTCAACATATATGAAATCATGATCTCTCTTTTATGGTTATTAGTGCTTTAATTGATATGCTTATCATAAATATGTCATATTTGTGCTATTGATTAGCCAACATAAGCCATCAAACTATAACACATCCCTTAAGGCACTTACTAACTTTCATGAAACTTGACAAAGATAATGGAAATGAAATCTACTTTAAGTAAATATAGACCATCAAATTTCAATTTCAAAACACTTTCTTTTGTCATAATCATATTTTGATGAAGAGGCATTTATGTTAGTGATTGTTTAAGCATAGCCTATTAGACGTCAACAATATAGGCTCTCAAATTTAAAGCAAGAACAACAAATAAAACACTTCATTGATCATAATTAAGCACAAAAAGAGAACATGAATTAACAAATAGTTGTAGCTACATAATTAGAGAGCTTCATTACCTCTAAATTGAAGGGGTTTAGCCTCTCATATTTTCCATTTGATTAACAAATGTAGCTAACAACATGAAAGCAAAATGAAAGGAAATTGAAAGCTTAATGAAAAAGAGAGCTACTTAACAAGAATTAGAACTATTATACTTTGCATGAATGTAAATCTACACTACAATTGAAAGGAAATAAACAAGAAAAGGAAAGATAAATATATTAAAGTTGCATAAAAATTACATAGAAGAAATGGCTAAGTAGCCATCAAAAGAGAAAGAGGCTTTGAGCTTATTTTGAGCCTAAACTAAACTAAGAGAGACTAAAAGAGGTTACATGAAACATAAGGGGTTATTTATGCAAGCATGAAACTCTAATCCATAATTTGGGAAATGCCCAAACTACCCTTGAGAAAGTGGGGAGGTAAAGTAATCATTAGCTTCTACTAATCATCATTTAGGTGTACATGAAGCCATAAACTCCATAAGCATGTGCATTAGTCTCTAATTTGTCCATTAACGTAGGTGGGGTCCTCCACGATCTTCACTTTGAATTATTTCCCTCTTCATTTCTTTGTGTTCTTTTTGTGCATGCGTATCTTCTTCATGAAACAACTTGTAATTGAAATCAAATTCCTACAAAATAGTATGGAAATTTCTAATTAAATTTTCTCAAATTAATTTATGCACAAAATTGACTATTTTTCCCTTGGATGAAGATGAATATGTGGCAATTTGGAATTAATATGGATTTTTGTTAAAACAAGTTAAAATACTCAATATGATTATTTATCTAATTTAAATAGATTGAATATGGTGGTAAAAATATGCGCATTTACATGCACATCAAATACCTTATACTTATCTTTTTGTTCGTCCTCGAATAAAGGAAAAAAACTAAGATAAATCCGTTTTCGCAAGGAGCACGATTGCATTGAGCGTGTGCAATAAGCCATTAAACATCTAGGTGTCCCCAGTGGGACGAATGTTGTCTCGTGAGGGTTTTCAGCAGATACTACCCACAAAATCCAAATGCAGGATGAAAATATTTACAAAATGCAAGATTTCTTTACAAAGAGATGAATGCAAGTTTTTGAAAATATTTACAATGAAGGATTCACTTTTAAATCGACACAAATAAGTTAAATATAGGTTTCGGTCATTATCCCGAAAATTTAAGTCATTTACTCGTAAAAATTTCCAACAAAATTAAGTTATCATAACAAATAGACTATATTTTAACTTGTTGTTTCGATTGATAACAAAGTGTAATTATAAAATGGATCCTTGATTATCAAAGTTTGTCAAAGTGGTATATTCATTTCTTTTCAATAACAATTCAAATCAAATAAGTTAAAAATGGTGCTAGGATTTCAATTGCTTATTCTCTCTTGTATTTTTGAAAATTTTATTGATATTTACAATATTTATATGCCTAACTCAGGTAAACTAAGGCCAAATACATTACCCATGCACTACCTTGCGGACTTATGTCAGGGGAATATAGAGCGTGGCGAGTGGACACATGAGTGTGAACACCTATTGACTGTAGGCGTAATTAAAAAGAATTTTTACATATACACCTAGCTTATATAACTGAGGCCTGATATACCAATCATGCACTGCCTTTCGGGATTACGTGAGAAAGGTACAGAGCATGGCGAGTGTACACACAAGTGTGTACACCTGTCGATCGTAGAATATAAAATATTTACATATATACAAATGTTTCGTTTTTTTATATGTTTTTTTTTCAAATTTTTTTTGAAAGAGAGAGTTTTGCAAAATAATCTTAACACCACTTAACTTAGAAGACAAAAAAATGTTATATCCTTTACTTTAAATGAACCACTTTTTAAAACAAAGATTTTCAATCAGGATATATTTCATAATTAACACATATGAATCTTCCTATATACTAGTTAAATCATTTTTTTATAATCAAACTTTATTTTATTTTTGTTATGACAAATAAATTTTCAAAAATTTCAATTTAATAAGCCAAAACCATATATTTATCCTATAACGTTTCTTTAAAATTAAATCAAAATGCTTAATTTTTTTTGTATTTCAAAATTTTGATATTTTTTGAGTTTTGGAAGAAAAAAATAAAAAATTAATCATGAAAAATCAAAAAGAAGACGAGTATCACCCCACACTTGATTTTGACTATGTCCCCACAGTCAACCCAAGTGGAAGGAGAAAAATAAAACATAACCTTTATTTAAATGAAAATGAAAAGATGATTATTTTCATGACATCAGAAAGTATGCCGTTAAAGAGTAAATGAACCAGTCTTTCAAAAACCGATTCATTTGCCTCATCAAGTATGCGAGAGACAGCTCAAGCGCAGAAAACCAAATCGTAAAGGATTTCGAAGTTGAACGTTGATTTGGAAAAACGAATGTCGTTTTATTAAAAATCATACGAGTTGTTCTATTTTCGATGATTTTTGGGGTAGATATAATGGTTGATTGAAATTCAAGTTTATTTTCACCAAATAGAAAGTCAAGCTCATCATTAACAAATTTTTCAAAATTATTGATTTCAAATTTAAAATGGTGATTTAAATCATCCTCTTCATAATTTCACAACTCATTTTCGAAAAGTCCAAAGAAATCTTGTTCATTGAATTCGTCTTCCTTTATTGGATTATCAACAACTTTATTGCGTATATCATTTTCAAAGTCCAAAGTTGTTGTATTAAAATTTTTGAAATCGAAAAAAGGAAGGTCGAATTTTAAATCGAATTTCTCACCCTCAAAAGAACTGAAATCCAACACAATTAGTGTTTTCAACAACTTCATTAAGATCATCATTTTTAGTTTCAAAAGTTGTTATTTGAAAATCTTCAATTGTGGTAAAAGATGGATTATTATTTGACTCGTCACACATTGGGATTTGATTTTGTTTTTCACGTTGTTTCATATACGTTTCAAACAACGAATCTGTGTGATCATCCTAAATTTCGTTCATTTGTTCAACAATATCCAATTTGTAGTTATTAACTTGAGAATTTTCGATTTGGATTTGTTGAGGACAAAAATTTTCAATCGCATCATAGTCGAGATTATTCCCATTGCAGAAATTATTTGAAAAGTGGATCACATTTTCGTTTTTATTTTGAAATTCATTTTGTAGTTCAAAATTGACTTGGCATGGGTTAACTCAAAATCGTTTGAATTTTGAAGTGAATTCAAATTTTGAAATCCTTGACTCGAGTTATTACACAAATATGAATAACACAAATCATTTATACTTTGATTTTGTTGTGTAGAGATTTCAAATAAAGACGATATGCTATTTTCAAGATTTGAGGGTTGCTCATCGTTTTGAAAATTTTGTTGTTCGAAATTCGAATTACTTACATAATAGCTGTTGTTAAAATATCCATACGAATTTGGAGTGAAATCATATGGATTATATTGATTTTTATAACTATTGTAAAATTCACACAAGCAAGGAAACTCAGACATTTTCAAGATTTTTTTATTTTGGATTTTTTTATAGAGGAAAAATATTTACAAATAAAATTTATTTTTCAAAAGGGAAATCGTTTTTTGATTTTTTTTTTTTTTTTTTAAAATTTTTTCTTTGTTTTTGAAAACGTTTATAATTTTTTTTGGATTTTTGTTTTTCTAATTTTTTTTTTTTGGATTTTCAGAGAAAAAGGATTTAAAAATGTCAAAGGAGAAGGAATATTTACAATTTTTTTACTTTTGAAATTTGAATTTTTTTGGAGTTTTTTAAAATATGCATGAACTAATGCAACTAAATGAATGCAAGGGTTAATTACTAATGATTTATCCTAAGTTAACTCGAAATTGTATAATCACACATTATCTTAGATAAACAAGATAGTTCTCAGCCAGGTAATGGACATGATTTATCAGTGCACCACGAATCACCGTAGCAATGCAGCCGAAGGTTTAAGTACCTTCAGAGGAATAATCACTATAATATTTATGAATCACCGTAATATTTATAAATGGTTATTACACTATCGTAGCCTAGACACCAAGAAATTAAGTTGTTTAAAGAAGACAAATTGTCAATATGCAATTAAGCGTTATTAATGTCTAACTGTTATTAATAAAAAATATAAGGTGAGATGCAAAACTGAAGTTTAACGTGTATTAAAAATGCAACTACGAATGGATTTGGTTTTTGTTTTTGATTTTTTTTTCAAATGCAAGTAAACAACAATGCATGACAAACAAAAACAATAGATATATACAATGCAAAGCAAATAAAAGAAAATTATGAATAAGTAAGCAGCTTTTTTTGGAAAGCTCAGCAAAGCAAGCAACTTTTTCCAATCTTTTTTGAAAAACTGAAATAAAAAACAAGATATATACAAGTTTTTTTTAAGATATATAAGGACGGAACTTAAAACAATTTAAAACAAAAGAAACAAATTTTTTTAAGGATAAGACAAAAAAAATCGGGCAGACTTTTTTTGGAAGCAAAACAAATACTTAACACTTAAACTAACCTAAAACAAAAGATTTAATTCAAAATTTAACACTTGATTTTAATAAAACATTAAAACAAACAAATCAAACCTGGCCCAATTAACTAATAAAAACAAATCCCACCTACCAACCCGGCCCACTTAACAAACGAACCTGGTAAAAGGAAAAAAAACGCTCGTTCTCCTTCCTAAATTACTTGATTCAATTCCAATATTCAAAACCCAATTTCTTTTCTTTCTTTCTTTTTAATTTTGTTGCTGGTTTGTTGATGTTCGTGCGATGTCGATTTGAAGTGGCGATTGGGTGGAGGCGAGTCGAGTTGAGGTGTGAGTTCGATTGGGGTTTTAAGGCGACGACGACTGTTCATGGATGCGGAGGAGATCGCGGTAGTCAGCGAAGTCGAAGATGTTGATGTTGGTGATTTGTGGCAGAGGGCAGAGTGAGGGCAGATTCAGGTCGGCAATGGGGTGTTCGATTTGTGATGGTTGGTAGGATGGCCGTGGTTGATGGTAGGAGCAGAGGTGTACAGAGGTCGAAGCTTTGAATTGTAGTTCGGAGAAAAATTGAAGGTGGTTGGAGTAGGAATGAGGCTGGAGGTGATTTCGGGTGAAGTAGCAGTTTATTGATTCTCGAAGCAGGGTTGGAGTGTTCTGGTGTTGATGTATGCTGCGGCGGATTTGATTGCGATTGTTTTAGGAGATTGATGGTTGTTGATGGTTGATTGGGGTTGTGCAAGCATTGGAGAAGAGGTGGGTTTCGCAGTTGACGGATGAGAGTGGGTTGAAGTGGTTGAAATGGTTGTGCCTGCTATCTTATGGTAGTGTATGAATGGATGTAGATGGTATGTTGTATTCTGAAGTGGGCAATGATGAGGGTTGATGGATTTAGGTGGAGAGTAGCAGTAGCAAAAAGGATGTGATAGGAGCAGAACACTGTGATGGTGATGAAGTGTTTGGTTAGATGGATTGGTGGTTTGTTGGAGTGGGAAGTATGGCCAGAGCAGTGTGAAGTTTATGAAGAAGGAAGTGAATCAGGGATGAAGTTGTGGCTGTTAATGAGTGAGGAACAGTGAAGTATGGTATTTTTATTGGTTAAGGGAAGTGATTGTTATCCCGCTTTTTGGAAAAGCCGTGATACCAAAAGATCGATTGAAAACAAATGACAGTTCGTCTCAGATATTGGTCATACTTTGCTTCACTATGGATATCGCTGAATTTTTTCCGAGTCCAGATTGAGCTACAATTGATAGGACATGACAAGAAAGATCATAGAAGTCAACATCTCAAATTTCATGTCAATCCGAGTTCATACGCTCAAGTTATGATCGATTCAATTTAAAAGGAAAAGCCCAGATTTCGTATCCATCACTATGGGTGATTTCGTATCCATCACCGAACTCTAGTTCGAATCGACCACTTTCATATCGATCAACTTCGAATCCATTGAAGTACCTCGATTTGACTCGGTCTCATTCGAATCCATCGGCGGATCACCTACTTCGTATCGATCACGAGCGGCCGTGTTCGAATCCATCGAGTTCGTATCGATGGACTTCGTACCCATCAGCAGATGTTACACTTCGTAACGATCGGTCAGTTTCTTCTTCGTATCCATCATGGAAGCATCCCTTCGAATCCATCTGGTCACATCACTTCGTATCCATCAGGTTACCCTGCTTCGTATCCATCAGTGATTCGTATCCACCAACTGCTGCTGTTCGTATCCATGAATAAGGCATCATTCGAATCCATCGAGTCAACTAGCCTTGGTGACGTGTCATCCCTCGATGCGAACACGCCGAAGTATATGGAGTCGATGCGGACAACTCGGAGTGAAGACCGGTTCGAGTCGAAGTTTGCGCTTCACGTCATCACAAAGGCGCGTGCCACCATCGATTCGAAACCATCGAAATGGATTCGAACCAAACAGCCACTCGAGAATGTTCAATTCGTATCAAAGATATCTCATGATCCACTGATCCAAATGCCATAAAATTTTCACAGAAGCTTGCACACATGCTAAGGAATGTCTCCACCAAATTTCAGCTCAATTGGACATCATCTTGATCGATACGAAATGACTTCGTATCGATCACAGATCGACTAGAAACTTTCTAAGGTTGGTCGCGTGGGCTCACTCACGTGCCAGAAAAAGTCTTCCGAGATTTGAGCGCGATCTCAGCCTCCTACGCCTATAAATAGAGCCCCAGAGCCAACAGAAAAAGGATCTTTTGATTCTGAAGCGCCCAGACTCTGCCGGATCGAGATCTCCATCACCCTACATCATATTCTTACTGTAGTATTCAAATTTCCAGTTGTAACTTGCTGTTGAGCACTGTAACAACTTGTAATCATTGAAAGAGAAGCAATAAAACTGCAAAAACTTCACAGTGGACGTAGGCAACACGCCGAACCACTATAAATCGCTTGTCTACTCATTTACTTTACTATTATTTGGAGTTTTTGTTAGATAATACTCATTTTCAATTTACATTCTTCATTGTTATCTCTTCAACGACTCCCGAAGAGTGTTGCGACCAATTTTGGTGCAAACACTTTGGTGCTTTCACTGAGAAAACCCAGATTTTCTCCTGCTCTTTGGATCTGTCATCGATACCGGATTGAATAAATCTAAGAGAGAGATCCAGATCATCAAATCCAAGTTCCTTCCCTTTTATTCAGATTTGCATAAAGTCCAGGAAAGGAATTCAACCTTCAAGATGGTTAGCACAAGGACCACCTCTAACGCTATCAATCAAGAGGAACAGGATAGACAGAATCCTACGCCACTACCTCCATCTAATCAAGATGCTACTGGACACTCGGAACCATCAGGTCCGGTTACCCGACAAGAGTTGCAGTTGCTACTCCAAAAGCTGACCCAGATTCAGCAACAACTAACAGAACAGCTACGCGCTAACGCCGAGCTGATCAACCAGCTGGATCGCCAGAAGCGAAAGAGATCCAAGAGAGACCATGCTTCTTACTCCTCCAGCGAAAGTTCTTCATCTTCTGATTATCATAATCAATCTCCACGACCCCGGCTAGATGAGAGTCACATGCAAACCGCTGGAGATCAACCGGCAATGACTGTTGGACAACTAAGAGTTGGTCCATCAGCCAGCTTCCAAACCAGGCCCTCCTCCCGAGGAGGTGCCATTCCTCACTGTACCACAGAATACCGCGCCACGTATGCCACGGATGAACCAAAGGTCGATGCCCCAAGTCAGTCAAACCCGGACAGTCGCCAGCATGGGCGTACCCCTGAACCGTACGTCCCAGAGGACTACGAGCCAAGAAGGCAAGATTTGGACCGCCAACAGCATCCGGTCCAACTCTAGGATGTAGGATTCAATCACATTCCGGGACGAGCCGCACAGAACATACAAATGCCGGATCTTCCGACCATGATACGTCAGATGATCCGTGGGAGCCAGGGTCTCACCAATGACGATTGGGGAATTTTCCGAAGTCACACTCCTTTTACGGACGATATTCTTACTGCTGAACTCCCACGGCGATTCAGGATGCCAACTCTACCCATGTACGAGGGAAACTCCGACCCCAACCAATTCTAAAATTTGAATGGTCGATGACCGCTACCAGAGCTGACGATGAAGTGAAGTGTCGTAGTTTCCCCATATCCTTGGGGGGCATCGCTACCATGTGGTTCACTCAACTGCCACCTCGATCCATCTCTTCATTCAACCAGTTGGCCACAAAATTTGTTGAACAATTCCACATGCACGTCACAAGGCCAAAAGATGTCAACACTCTGTCTAGCATCACCCAAGCTCCTGGAGAGACACTCTGACACTACTTAGAGAGATTCCATACCGCATGTGCAGAGATCAGCAATTCGAACGATAACTCCATCCTTGTAACGACCCGTAAATTTCGATGATTTAATTTATTTAATAGAATTTTGTAATAAAAATTTAGTAGAAATAATAAAAGGTGATAAATATATATTGAACGCTAATTTAACAATGGTAATTTAAGCCTTTGTTTGTAATATGAATAAATTTTTTAATAAAAATTAGTAAGTATTGTACCTGAATATAATAGGAAGATAGAGAATATAGGTAAGACATTTAATTAGTTAAGTGTAAATTTATGGGTATAATAACAATTCGTATACATTACCTAATTAATCTGTCAATTAATTTGTTAAAAAATCAAAACCTTTTAATTTGGTAAATAATTTGATGCGTATTGATAAGCGTTACTTTAACGATTAGTTTTAAAGTGATGGGAAGAAAATAAGTAAAGTTATGCAGTAATGAATAAATAAAAATATCGCAATAAATAGGAAACTGACATAACATTTATTTATATGAACGTTACTTATTGATTTGAGAGTAACGGAAGTGTGAACGTAGAATAAAATAAGCGTAGATTTATGTTAGGTAATTATTGAGAATATGGGGAATAAGTTGAAATAATATTAATTAAAAATTTATGCGTAAAACATGTTATGTAAGATATATTGATTCCATTTAATAAATTGAGGATTAATATTATCGAAGAGGATTAAATATGGTCTCAATGTAAATTTAGATAAGTTTTGAAATAAAGACTAATTCCATTCAGAAGATGACAATGGGTGCAATATTTTGATTTGTAAGCAATAGTAATAGGTTACATGTTTAATTGGTTGATAGAATTTGAATTGAAATAAATGTTAATACACTAAATAAAGGTTACATTAATATGATAAGTAATACAATGTCTAGAAGTTTAATATAGAGTGTGTTAAGACGTAGAAATGGAAATTAGGAAGCAGTTGGAATTAAATGAAATTTTAGGTGTATTTATGAGAAATTTACGTACAATTAAAGAGGCGAATGAAATAAATACCAACCAATTTTAGTGAATAACGGAATCTAAACCTAAATAAATAAATTCCTTGAAATTTAAGTTTTAATTTTTGATAAATTGGATTTGTACTTTAATATTGAAAATTTTGGGATTATTCAAAAATAAATTAATGTAGGAAGTTGTTAAAGGATTCTGAATTTACCAAGTGGTCCAACTGACAAAATTTGCAAATAATTAAAGTTGGATTGTAAATCTGATTCAATTAACCTATTATTAATTTATTTGTTTGGAATATAAAAAGTAATGATAGGGTTAATTGAAATTAAGGGTAGTTTAATTTGTATGTTATTTGGGATTAAAGCAAGATGGGTGGATATTAGGAGTTATATACTTAGATCATTCAATTTATTTGGATAACATTGTAATAAATGTAATTAAATGTACATTTACGTGAAATATAATACCATGCTTAATAGATTGCTAAGTTGTATATATTAAAGGGAATTTTATTAATTGTTTTTAAAAAACCTTAATTAATATGGTTGATAAATTTAATATAAGAAAAACCAATGAAATTCTTGGGAATAATGTAGGTTAATATGAGTTAGTAGTTAGGGTAGTGACTAAAATTGGTAATACATTGCAATTAATGTTAATAGTGTTGACATAAGCTAATAAATTTAAATGTTAATGCAATACCAATTTATGTATTTAAGGTGATTGCGAAATTGGAATTTGATAAATGCAGTAACTAACTCAGGGCAAATAGATTTTATGGAATCAATAAAAGATAGGTAAATTTAATGATTGTTTGGTGGTAATTTAAGCATGAATGGGAATAAATCGGGCAATAGTGAGAATTATTAATTATTACCCATCAATTTATTTAGAATCTAAATCAAATGCAACATTCGTTGTTATTTGTAGTTTATAAGTGGAAATAACGTAAACTTTATTCAGAATATGATAATTAGTTAGATTAAAAGAATGGAAGGCAGGATATATGGATTCATTTGGATTTAGAATATGATAATTTGAATTTATTGAATTTATTGGAAACTGAATAAAACATTTTATGTGATTGAAATTAAAGTTGGAATTCGGAGATTTTTTAGGAATTCCCATCTATGGGATACCAATAGATAGGATAATTAAATGAAAGGTCAACTAAAGGATTTCTGCAAAGTTAATTTATAATTTGTAGATAAAATAAAATTGAAGTTTTACGCTGAAGTTAATAATGTACTCAGCATTTAAGAAACATCTTAAATTGTCTAAATTTGAATAAACAATGAAGTAATAAATAATAATTATTAATAAAATCTAAAATTTGGTAACCCGTTTTCAAATTAATGATAATTAGTGTTGGTATAGGCTATTTATTTAAGTAACAGTGCGATGCCAAAAAAAATGGATTGGAAGTAATTGCGAAATATAAATAAAATATTTTAGTAGGGAATTCAAATGTATATATACATAGAAATGTGGATTTTTATAGTATGAAAACTTAGTCAATTTACAATAGTTAAATCTATTGAGATGAATAAAAATCTAAGATAATTATTACGGTAATTTAGAAATCTAGTTGAAAATGGAAACTTATCTATGATTTGGAATTTAATGAAATTGTGAATTTATATTGAAACTTATAAATGAAGCATCTAAATTTACATTTGTAAATACGTTTAAAATTCAATGTAAATGTCTGAGGAAGAAATTAATTTATTTACTAATCCGTAACGTATCCAATTAATATAAAATATTCTGGTGGGCCAACAACCGTTTTGCGCGTTTATGATTCGTGCCCACCTATCCTATTTCACTTTGTCTATTTATAGGCTGTGTAAACCCTAGCCTCCATCTATCTTCATTTCTCTCTGTGTGTTTTTTTCTTCAACTTCTTCTCTTCCAATGGCTGCAAAATTTCTAGATCCAATTACAGTCCAAAATAAAAAATAAAAAATATTTCAAACTCCTCTAAAAATTCCAGAAAAATTATATGTCATAATTCTCGAAGAGCGTAATCTGTTGGTACTGTCCGTTTTTTTTATTGGTGCTGTAGCGTGCTCGAATTTGAGAAGAAGGACGTGGCATGGTGATGGGGTATATTTGTTTATTTTGGTTTATTTAATTTTTGTTTCAATCGAAATTTTCGAATAACTTTCTCATACGTAGTCCGATTCACGTGAGATTTTTTTTGTTAGGATTGTAATTGAATTCCAGATCTGTTGACGCTCGTTTGGACCAATTCGGAGACCGTCGAATTTTTGAGTTTAAATTGAATTTAAATTCGATTTAAATTCAAAAGGTGAGTGTTTTAACCCACTCACAATTTCTAAAATTTCTTGTATTTGTTAAATTAATTTTAGATATGGGTAGAAATTTTTTTTATGACTGTTTGGCATGTTTACTCACTATTTCTGTTTAAACGCATTTATTTAATATAACTGTAAATTTATTTATTTATTGCATATAAATTTGACAGTTAGAATTTATTTATTTCATTAACTGCCAGGCATAGTTATGTTAAATTTTATTTTATATTAACTGCCAGTTAAGTTTACGTTTATTTTTGCATATAAACTGCCAATTAACAGTTATTAAATTTATTTTGAGTAAAAACTGATAATTGATACCATTATTTATCACCTGTTATATATTGATGATTGTTTGAAATTGGATGATGACTGTTATAAATGGATGTATGATTTGATGGATGAATGGATGATTTATTTTATTAATTGCAAGTTGCTATGCATTTCATTCATTCGGGATTGCGGTTTGAAATGATATACAACCGCATTTTATTTTAAATTGCGGATTGAAATGATAAACATCAGTATCACTTGACCATAGGGTAGAAAATTTTATACAGGCACCACGGTATATATATAAAATATATTTTGGAATGTTTTTATGGTTTTGTAAAGCTATATATATATATATGGTTTATGGGATATTGAATTAGTTATTTATATATATATATATATAGAAATTTTCGGGTTTAAACTTTGTATAAATTTGATTTGAAGTATAAAATAAAGTTTGATTTTTAAGATCAAATACGATTAAGCATTTATTTAAAATCTAATTTCTAGAGCTTTTACGACTTAAATGAGAATAAGATTTGGAAGATGAATATTAAGTTAAATTGAAATTTAATAAAAATTAAATTTTTTAAAGGATATGATTTTTATAACTTGATTTTTGTGTAAAGTGATTTAAATGAATATCAGGTTGATTTAAATGAATATATCAAGTTTAATAAATTGAAAGATTTTCCAATTATGTGAAGTTAAAGGTTTTACTTAAATTATATTGAATTCATTAAGTAAACATTTCAAGTCTAAATAATAAATAATTGAATTTGATATATATGGGTTTGTCAAATGAGTTTGTTTTTGAAATGGTGAAATATTTAAAGCTTTGAAACATAAGAATTAAAATGGTATTTGGAAGTTTAAATCGATATTTGGAATTGATTTGTGAAATGTAAAGAAGCTATTTTGTTTTATAAAAGTAATCTAATATTTGACCATTTAAGAGATGGAAACTTGTTTCAAAGTTATGATTTTCAAGGTAGTATAATTTGATATTTTATATTCAAGAGTTTTGACCTCTAAATATTTACTTTGAAAACCCTATGATTTTGGAAAGTATATATATTGGAATAAAATGATATCGTATTAATTCGGGTTTTAAAAGGAAATGATATCATATTTATATGGTTTTGAAATGGATATTTTATTCTGGTTTTAAAGTATAATTATTTTAAATGACCGCAGTGTTATAATAACGATTGGTTGGCAAAGAGACCGGGATCGGATATGGACATACTCTCCGTCGATACCGAAAACCACTTTGACTAACCGTGTACGCGGTGGAGATTCCAGAATGAAGTAGGTTGGTGGCGGCGTTTCCTGTAAGGTAAATACGTGGACCCAACTCCCGTGAGTTGGCATAAGGTGGCTAAAACAGGAGCGATTGACGGGTTAATGAGGTAGCACCTATGATCGGACACTTCCCTTCGATACTATACTCTGACTTTGGATTTTTCGGTGGCCACCTTCACTTTTGATTTCTTTGATGTGGGGAGTTTGTTCGAGGTGGGCGGCAGCTGCACGCTACGCGTTTCCATCGGCCCGGAAGCGTAATTGGTATATCTACCCCGGCATTGCCTAGTTGTGCCGTGTCACCTACCCTAGCGCGCCTTATACGATTTTGTTTTGTACCATACCTATGGAGTGCCCTCTGACGACGCCCGGTACGGGGGAGATTACGGTACTGTATAGACTATGGGAATATATAAATGTGTTAAGGTGGAAAATGTAAAGCCTTAACGCTATTTAAAAGTAAGTTTATTTTACAATTAGACACTATTATAATAGCGCAATATACTACATAGTAAATAGTTTAACGGATCCTTAGGAGATGTAAATCCCGAGCATCTCTTGAGTTACTACACTCATATTTATTTCTGTTAATGTAACTCACATAAGATCTTTTAGTTCTGACTCGAGTGTTTTTGTCTTTCCAAATTCGCTCGGGTCAGTCCGAGCGTTTCAGGATTGAAGATTTTATTTCCGGAGGAAGAAGACGAAGATTTTATTATTAGTACTATAGATAATATGGTTTCACTACACTCATATTGTTCCGCTGCATTGTTATATGGTATGTGTACTCTGGTATGTATTGTATAAATAAATCAAAGGTTTTGTAAACAGATTTATGAACTGTATATTTGATTATTATATTTTATCCTTCCGCTGTGAGATTCTGTTTCTTTCTCTGTTTTCTTATTTATCCCATAACAATCCGTCCTTACGTACGGTTTGAATTGGCACGTGTGTCTGTTTAAATCGTGCAAAAAGGCGGGATGTTACAATCCTTACGGCATTGACTAAGGGGATCGACCCCGATTCTGAGTTTGGCAACTGGTTGGCTGGAAAACCACATGCATCATTGGATCGTTTCCATGCCAAGGCGGCTCAATTCCTGAGAAGGGAAGATGCGAAACAGTCTAGGAAGCAAACTGATGCAGGACCAAGCACGGAAGGGATCCAAAGCAACGTCGCAATCAAACAGTCCGGTGAGAGCTCCGAAAAAGTTCAGTTGAACGTTAAAAACAAACAAACGCAGCGAAGAGAGAGCGTGAATCAAACTAGAAAGCGAGATCAAAATCGTGGCCCATAGCGCAAGAATCCTATGTTTGACAGTTATACTCCTTTGAATACATCACTGGAGAACTTGTATTTACAAACCTGTAATACAATTCAGTATCAAAAACCTGCACCAAAACCGTCGTCAGAGAGGCAAATCCAGACGGGAAAATTTTGCAGGTTCCATGAAAGCTACGGGCACAATACGAACGAGTGTCGTCACTTACAAGATCTCGTTGAAAAATTGATCAGAGAAAGGAAGCTGGAACAGTTTGTGCGGGCACCGCAGCCTAGAGAAGCGGGCCCATCAAATCAAAACAATGATCCCGATCGACCGAGACAGGAGGACTCCACTTGTCCCCATGGAAGATTAGTGATAAACGCCATCAGTGGCGGACCAACTTACTCAGGAGCCTGAAACGACGAAGATCTTCGTCACTGTTAAACATGACAGGCTCATTCAATCTATGAATACTTTGCAATTTCCTTTACATTCTGAAGTTTGAGTTTGTAATAAGGCACTGACTTTGCCATGTTTTTCCGTTCCAGCAATAAATTACTATCTCTTCAAGCTAGAGCTGTGATTCACCGAATGCAACATTCAACAATCACGACACACGAAGAGCTAAGTTCCATCGAACAATGAAATTTATTAAAATAGCGAGTGACTGTGATACGACCGGCCGCTCACTAAGTCAAACCTCGGCTTGGGGGTAAGCCATCACATCAAAGGCTGAACTGGACCAACACACGACAGTCCTATAACTAACTCCAAATTCCCAGAGTGCGAATTGGAGTATAAACATCAAACCCATCGTTCCCAGAGTGCGAACGGACGCCAAATTCCCGGAGTGCGAATTGGAGTATAAACATCAAATAAATCGTTCCCAGAGTGCGAACGGACTCCAAATTCCCAGAGTGCGAATTGGAGTATAAACATCAAATAAATCGTTCCCAGAGCGCGAAGGACTCCAAATTCTCGGAGTGCGAATTGGAGTATAAACATCAAATAAATCGTTCCCAGAGTGCGAACGGACTCCAAATTCCCGGAGTGCGAATTGGAGTATAAACATCAAATAAATCATTCCCAGAGTGCGAACGGACTCCAAATTCCCGGAGTGCGAATTGGAGTATAAACATCAAATAAATCGTTCCCAGAGTGCGAACAGACTCCAAATTCCCGGAGTGCGAATTGGAGTATAAACATCAAATAAATCGTTCCCAGAGTGCGAACAGACTCCAAATTCCCAGAGTGCGAATTGGAGTATAAACATCAAATAAATCGTTCCTAGAGTGTGAACGGACTCCAAATTCCCAAAGTGCGAATTGGAGTATAAACATCAAATCCATCGTTCCCAGATTGTGAACGAATTCCTAAATAGCCCAAATAGGTGTGACTGACCACCTATCGGCCGACTCCAAGTTCCCAGAGTGCGAATTGGAATATAAACATCAATTCCAGGTTCCCGGAGTGCGAACCAACCCATCAATGCAAACTCCAACTTCTCAGAGTGTGAATTGGAGTATAAACACCTATTTCAGGTTCCCGGAGTGCGAACCGATACATCAATGCAACCTCCAACTTCTCAAAGCGTGAATTGGAGTATAAACATCAATTCCAGGTTCTCGGAGCGTGAATCGAAACATCCATGCTAACTCCAAGTTCCTAGGGCATGAATTGGAGTGCGAACATCAGTTCCAGGTTCCCGGAGTGCGAACCGAAATATCAATACTAACTCCAAGTTCCCAGAGCGTGAAGTGGAGTATAAACATCAATTCCAGGTTCCTGGAGCGCGAATCAAAGTATAAATATCGACTCCAAATTCCCAGAGTGTGAATTAGAGTACAAATACCAAGTCAAAGTTCCTAGAGTGCAAACTGCATTACAAACATCGATAACTCTCAAATTCCCAGAGTGCGAACCAGATTATCGATCACAAATTATCCTAAGTCCCCAGAGCGTGGACATGTGCTTAAGATTTGCAATAAGTGCAATCGACCACCGAAGTACAAATGTTGTTCCCCGAAACTGGAGGGCAAAAAGCTAAGTGTTAATCACTAACCGAAGTGATATAACATCCAAAGTTCAACTCATTCATCAATCACGACATGTGATCAAGATTTTCAGACTTGGCGAACAAAACGAACTCTACTTGACGGTAAAAACACCACAAGTACACCAGACTGAAAGCCAAACACTGCAAATACTTAAGCACAAAAGAAATGAGAATTGAAACAAAGAAATCGAATTTTATTTCAACTAACTGTATGTGAAGATTCATGTACAAGTTATCCCAAAAAATTCCTACTAGCAGGGGGCCAAGCCTGCATCTATACATAGCCTACGAAAGGAAATAAAAGTGACTTCCTAGCTGCCAAAAATGCACCAGAGGGGATCGTCTACTTTTTCTTCTTCGGTTTTCTCTTCAGCGCGGAACCACCAGAACCACTAACAGTCTTCCGCTTCGACCCTGTACCCTTTGGCGGATCTTCCTCTGACGAAGGCATGATATCGATATATTCCTCCGAACTTGAACTTAAAAGAATATTCTCTTCTGGAGGAGTTGGAGGAGACGGGTCTACCACCGGGGGAGGAATGGGCGCGCTGGTTCCGACAAGCGTGTCCCCGGAAGATGTCACTGCAAGAGGAGTGAGGCCAACCGCCGCACTCAGAATTACCGCCATGTGCTGCCGCTTCCATCTTTGCTTCGATTTGAGCAAGTATCTCAACCTCACGAGTAGCACGAGACTCACGATAGGTAGCGGTGGACTGTGACGATACAATAGAAGCAGGTGGGAACGTGCCGAGAACAAATGGCATGTCAACAAAGGGGTCACTGTGCTGGCTCAACAGTTCATTCATCATCTGTTCGTCGAAAGTGATTGAACCTCCCTGTGTCACCTCGGTCGGCGCGGCTGTTGTCGTGGCGATCACTTCAGTAATAATAGCCTCATATTCTTGATGTGGCTCTTGGACTGCAGGAGGCACTGTCGATGTAACTTTACTCACTGGACAAGAAAGAAAAGAAGTTGTCAGAACACGCTTCAATACAAATACTTCAGTTCAGACACACAGTAGATTTGTGCAGAGTACCTTCCTCAAATTGACTTATGGTTGACTGAACATCTTCAGAAGAATGCTCCCTTATAGGAGATAAGCGTAGCTGCTCAGGGTCATAGCCTGGGACCAGTTGCGGCTCATTTGCTGGCGTTGGCTCCAATCCAAATGAAGAAATCATCTTTGAACTTGTAGCTGGATGCGCAACGCCAGATCCCTCACCAACTTCCAAGTGTTGGGTACCCGGCCTCTCTCTAGCATGAGAGATCATGAAATCGTGGAGAACCTTCTTTTCATCATCGGTCAATATACGGTTCTCCAACTCGAACTCATCAAAAACTTCGCCTGGCTATGATGTTTTCTCTTCTTCGACTAATAAGTTCCAGGCATTGAATAAATGTGTCGGATAATCGTCAAGCCACGTCAAATTTCTATGCCTTAGCACATTAGCATTATAAGTAATGAGAAGTTCTTCTATCTCTGTCTCTAGCTTAGTCTCTGCTTGACGAACTTTCTCATCGACTTCGGCTTCCGTCTCGCGGACCTTCTCCAAAGCCGCATCTCTTTCTCTCCGAAATTCCACCGCCTGATCACACGCTTCCTGTGCGGAAACTTTAGCGGTTTCCCTCTCCTTCATAATCTATGCAACTTTGGCCTTAAGCTCGTTTAGCTCTTTCAAGGCCGCATCCCGCTCGGCAGTTACGATGGTATTTCGGTGGCCCATGTCCTCCACCGTAGCATAATGTTCACGCTTCATCCTATCCATCGCTGCCTGAGCTTCATCAGCTTTTCTAAGAGCTTCAATCTCTGACTTTCGAGAAGACCCGGCCTCACTACCGAGCGCCTGAATAATGCGGTCCTTTTGACCAAGTTCTTTCTCCATCTTCTCAATCATAGCCGCTCGATCAAAGGCCACCTTTGACGTTTTCTTTGCGGTTTTTGACCATTCTTGATACTGGAAGAATACGTCTGAGAGATAGTCATGCATCATAGGTGCAACTGTCGATGGTATCCTTTTTAGATGCGGGGGAAAAACGAACCCGTCAAAGCAAATTTCAGGAAATTCTTTCCTAAACTGAGCAAGCCTAACTGCTCCTTCTCCCGAAGGCTCCGTCAATTTCCGCTATGTTGACGGGGAGGCCGCAATCTCCGTTCTATGATGAGTATCAGGCCTCGATGATTGGGAAGACGGCTTGGGCCGTGAAGTTTCTGGAGGCCTCGAAACATGAACCGGAGGCGGTGCGGGAGCTCTATGAGGTGGCATGCGAGATCGAGACCGACGCCTATAATCTTTGTCTCTATCAGAGCGCTCATGACTCGAGCACCCATAGTCATAGTCTTTGTCTCCTTCCCTCCCATATGGTTCATAATATAAAGAAGACTGGCGTTTCTTACGAAGGCTACCAAGCATCGAACCTCTGCCAGACATAATACCTGCGAAGCAAAAACATAAAACGAAATTACTAATCTCTCACAGTGAGCGTATTACACTTAGAAATCTGTAGTGCCGTGAAGTGTGAATGTGGGTGCAACCCCCGACCAACCAGATGTGTCAACCGCACTAGTGGGCAGAGACTCGCTCAAAACTAAGGCTTCTGAAAGTTCGTCCAATCCGGCATCATGCTGCAAGGACACATCGTCCGGAATTGGAATATCGACGGGCCCTTCATAAAGATTCTCTGTTCTTGGTGGAGACATCTCCGAAATTCTAATTCCGGAGGCGGGTCGAGCTGTAACAACCGATTTCCATCTCCCCTCTTTAGGTGGCTTAACAACGACTGCCTTGCCTTTTCTTTGCTCTTCGGTATCTTGGGCTACATCCGCAGATTTGCCCAACGTTTCCTCATCGGTATGAGTTTTCTCTCGGAGTCAGCCTCCTCATTAATGACAACTTTAGGTTTTCTTCATTTGAATCGTTCTTTCGAGGCGGTTCTAAAGACACCGTCAAGCATTATGCTTTGTCTCCGCTCAATCAACCCAAGGATTCTGAGATTCCTGTCCGTCAATAGCAACTCAATATTCCTTTATTCACTTGGGATTTCTTGAAGAACCCGAACCATCTCCTTGAAATGCTCACCTTCGGGTTGCTGAATTACGGCTGAAAAAGAAAAGAGATGTGAGTTCGACTTCAAATACATCGGTTTTATCAACTACCCGTAAAAATAGCAATACTCACGTCTAAATAGCCATCGCCGAGCGAACCCTGGGGGGCACCTAACATAAAACCATTCCGTCCTGAAATTTCTCAACCTAGTCCAAGCCCCCGTGATCACTTGGTAATTTCTCACCGCCTCCAAGAATGTGAAAGATGGACAATCGGCCCGACTCTTGAAGTTAAACAAGTATCTGATCTCAATAGGGAGTGGCGGTCGATAGAGATACTCCATAAATGCAATGAACAAGCTATTGAGAGATGCATATCCGTTCGGATGCAGCTGAGATGGGGCGATCCTCAAAAACGACAATACTTCTCTTATATACTGGTTGAACGGAGGGAGTGTCCCAACCGCGCACGCGTGGCGATTGAATGCGGTATATCCCTCCGTTGGATTGTGCGGTCTATCATTTGGCACCGGCAGTAACATGTCATCTATTGACAAACCATGCCTTAAGCAAATTCTTCCTAGCATGTCTTCCGAAATGTTGGACGGAATAGAGTCTGATGGGTTACTAATGAAGGATGCGTCAGGTAACTCGTCCGGAGTTGGACCGATAACTTCAATCTCAATCTCCGGTACTTTAAGCACGGGAGGGACTAAACTCTGAGTTTCTTGCGGCTGCGAACTTGAAGTTTCCATTACTAGCTAACTCACGAGAAATCATCATTAGATGCTAAAAAGCCCGTGCATTCCCCGGTGTAAAGTGCATGAATGTGTCGTGCAGTGCTGTGCATTAGTTGAGCAAATTCAATATAATAAACTGGAATGTATGAACGACGAAACTCTGAAAATCAAAACGGAAATGATCGTCATCGTTGACCGTCACAACCATGCCATCCAGATGCAAACGATCGATCCAAGTTGAAGTTCATTATACTTTTGTTAAGTTACGGTTCCATCGGCGAGCTTCGAAAGGTAGTCCGATATGCAGTTCTACGGTCAAGTTCAGTCATGAAAGACAGAAGCTCATCGGAGTCAAGTATTTTGATGCGCAAAAGTTCTCTAAATTCATTTAGTTTCAACTTGGAATCGGTCGCCGCAGTTCAAATTCACATCGAGTTAGAGATATATCATCAACCATGTTCGAACCGATACGTTTCGTATCGATCATGTTCGAATCGATACGTTTCGTATCGATCATGTTCGAATCGATACGTTTCGTATGGATCAGGTTCGACTCGATACGTTTCGTATCGATCAGGTTCGACTCGATACGTTTCGTATCGATCCAGTTCGAAACGATGCGTTTCGTATCGATCCAGGGTACACCATTTCACATCGATCTGAGAACATTGGCTTCACATCGATCGCCGCTCTCGTATTCGTATCGATACAAAATCGCATAATCTCCTTCGATTCGAAAACTCCACAACTCCTTCTTCTCCAAAAAGGCCTTAACTCCATGGCCATGCTCCATCCCCAATCTTGCTCTCACTCGCCCGGATCTTAAATTCATTGAAACCAATCATAAAAGCAAGAAGGATGGATTGATATTTCGAGTTTCATCATTCTAAACACAATTCTATCCATTAATTACCTGATTTTAATGTTTAATTTTGAAGGATTGATGGACTGAATCGATTTGAAGGCTAACAGTTCTTTCTCTTGGACTCTCTATCGATACGAAAGTAAAAGGCAGCAGTAAAAAGTAAAAAAGGTGAAAATGGCTAAGTCTACACTATTTATATAAAGCCATGGAAGAACCGAGTCGATTGCCTCCCAGTCAACTTGACCGGTCGCAACCAGTCAAAACACGGATCGGTTCGAAAGCTCCGTTCGAATCCATATGCCTGAGGCCTTATCGATGCGAAATTACCCTCCTACTTCATCGACACGAAGTACACAACTAAGGCTGTGCTGAAGACATTGAATTCCATCGATGCAAAACGGACAGTGAGCACATCGATTCAAAGCCCTCGTTCATATCAACAAGTTCGCAACCCCATCTACTGCATATCGATACGAACAACAATTTCGTATCCATCAAAACCTATCGATACAAACAGATATTTCATATCTATCCAAGCTCATTGATACGAACTATCAATTCGTATCAATCATTTCTCATCGATACGAACAGATTTTTCGTACCCATCCAAGCTCGTCGATACGAATTATCATTTCGTATCCATCATTTCGACTCGCATCAATATAAAAAACTATTTGTCAACCTTTTACATCGATTCAGGAGAGGATCGGTACAAGAGGGATCGAATACTCGTCTTGTTGCAATTACAACGACGAACAGCTAAGCACTATTATACAACAATCAGTTATATCAACGCAAGGTTACAGCAATACAGAATACAACTTTCAACGAAAGAAAGCAATGATTGTTCAGAGAGAAATTGCAGCTTTTCAAAGCACGTCATGTTCCCAAAATACGTACTTTGGAGGGCAAATGTTATCCCGCTTTTTGGCAAAGCCGTGATACCAAAAGATCGATTGAAAACAAAGGACAGTTCGTCTCAGAGATTGGTCATACTTTGCTTCACTATGGATATCGCTGAATTTTGTCCAAGTCCAGATTGAGCTACAATTGATAGAACAAGACAAGAAAGATCATAGAAATCAGCATCTCAAATTTCATGTCAATCCGAGTTCATACGCTCAAGTTATGATCGATTCAATTTGAAGGGAAAAGCCCAGATTTCGTATCCATCACTATGGGTGATTTCGTATCCATCACCGAACTCTAGTTCGAATCGACCACTTTCGTATCGATCAACTTCGAATCATTCGAAGTACCTCGGTTCGACTCGGTCTCATTCGAATCCATCGGCGGATCACCTACTTCGTATCGATAAGGAGCGGCCGTGTTCGAATCCATCGAGTTCGTATCGATGGACTTCGTACCCATCAGCAGATGTTGCACTTCGTAAGGATCGACCAGTGTCTTCTTCGTATCCATCATGGAAGCATCCCTTCGAATCCATCTAGTCACAGCACTTCGTATCCATCAGGTTACCCTGCTTCGTATCCATCAGTGATTCGTATCCACCAACAGTTGCTATTCGTATCCATGAATAAGGCATCATTCGAATCCATCGAGTCAACTAGCCTTGGTGACGTATCATCCCTCGATACGAACAAGCCGAAGTATATGGAGTCGATGCGGTCAACTCGGAGTGAAGACCGATTCGAGTCAAAGTTTGCTCTCTACGTCATCACAAAGGAGCGTGCCACCATCGATTCTAAACCATCGATGCGAAGAGATGGATTCAAACCAAACAGCCACTCGAGAATGTTCAATTCGTATATAAGATATCTCATGATCCACTGATCCAAATGCCATGAAATTTCCATAGAAGCTTGCACATATGCTAAGGAATGTCTCCACCAAATTTCAGCTCAATTGGACATAATCTTGATCGATACGAAATGACTTCGTATCGATCACAGATCGACTCGAAACTTTCTAAGGTTGGTCGCGTGGGCCCACTCACGTGCCAGAAAATGTCTACCGAGATTTGAGCGCGATCTCAGCCTCCTACACCTATAAATAGAGCCCCAGAGCCAACAGAAAAAGGATCTTTTGATTCTGAAGCGCCCAGACTCTGCTGGATCGAGATCTCTATCACCCTACATCATATTCTTGCTGTAGTATTCGAATTTCCAGTTGTAACTTGCTTTTGATCGCTGTAACAACTTGTAATCATTGAAAGAGAAGCAATAAAACTGCAAAAACTTCACAGTGGACGTACGCAACACGCCGAACCACTATAAATCGCTTGTCTACGCATTTACTTTACTATTATTTGGAGTTTTTGTTAGATAATACTCATTTTCAATTTACATTCTTCATTGTTATCTCTTCAACGACTCTCGAAGAGTGTTGTGACCAATTTTGGTGCAAACAGTGATGTTACTGTTTAGTGGTTTGAATGACAGTGGTGATGGTATGTATGGATTATATGGTGATTGTAGTGTATGTTTGAAGTGGGTAGAGCAGTTGCACAGGGTTGTGAACCAGTGTAGTTGTTTGAGATGGTGGAAGGGGTTTGATGTGTTTTCTGGTGAAGTTCATTTGGGAGTAGGCTGTTGGAAAATGATTTGGTTTCTGGCACAGTGCAGTGAAGTGGTATGGAATGAGGATGTATGATGACTGTACTGATGCAGTCTTGGGGAATAGAGGTGCTGTTTTAAATGGGGATGGGATGAAGTGTACTAGTGTGCAGGGGATGTAGGAAGGTTAGGGAAGAAGTGCAGATGGTTGTAAATTCAGATGGTTTAGATTGGCAGATGCAAGTTGAAGTGGAATATGAAGGAAGTTTTAGATGACAGAGAGGTTATTGTAATTGTTTTTGAAAAATAGTGAATAAAGCAATGTAAAAACAGAAAATGTACACTGTAAAGAAAATGGAATAATTTTTTTTACTTTGAAATTGTGTATGTTTTTTCTGTTTTTTTAAATATGGAAATGTAAATGAAAATGCAAAACAAACAAGAACGCAAACAATGCACACAAAAACTAAACAAAAACACAAATTTTTTCTTTTTAAAATGCAAACACACAATAAAATCACACAAAAATAATTCAAATAATAGAAAATCAAAATCAAAGCAAATTCCCCGGCAACTGCGCCAAAAACTTGTTAATCGACGGAATTTCTATCGAATTAGAAAATAGTCGAATTTTTTTTAAATAAAAATAACCGCAAGTGCACTGCATACACTTGTAGTACGTGGTGAATACGGGTCGATCCATGGGGAATTTATGATTTTAAAAATTCTATTCAATCAAATTATACCAAAGTCGAGTGAAAGTTAAGCTAGAGAATTAGAAAATTATCTAACTAAAAGAAAAGAGATGCAAATATAAGAGTTAAATGACAATTTAGTAAATAAGTCCACTCTCTAAATCACATAGTTCAACATATATGAAACCATATCTCTTTTTTATGGTCATTAGTGCTTTAATTGATGTGCTTATCATAAGTATGACATATTTGTGTTATTGATTAGACAACATAAGTTGTCAAACTATAACACATCCCTTAAGGCACTTACTAACTTTCATGAAACTTGACAAAGAAAATGAAATCTATTTTAAATATGGCCTGTTAACTATTGATTAGAAATATAGACCATCAAATTTTAATTTCAAATCTCTTTCTTTTTCCATAATCATATTTTAATGAAGAAGCATTTGTGTTATTGATTGTTTAAGCATAGCCTATTTGATGTCAACAATACAGGCTATCAAATTCAAAACAAGAACAACAAATAAAACACTTCATTGATCATCATTAAGCACAAAAAGAGAGCATGAATTAAAAATAGTTGAAGCTACATAATTAGAGAGCTTCATTACCCCTAAATTGAAGGGGTTTAGCCTTTCATATTTGCCATTTGATTAACAAATGTAACTAACAACATGAAAGCAAATCAAAGGAAAATGAAAGCTTAATGAAAAAGAGAGCACTTAACAAGAATTAGAACTATTCTACTTTGCATGAATGTAAATCCACACTACAACATGAAAGGAAATAAACAAGAAAAGGAAAAGATAAGTATATTAAAGTTGCATAAAAATTACATAGAAGAAATGACTAAGTAGTCATGAAAAGAGAAGGAGAGTTTTGAGTCTTATTTTGAGCCTAAACTAAACTAAGAGAGACTAAAAGAGGTTACATGAAACATAAGGGGTTATTTATACAAGCATGAAACCCTATTCCCTAATTTGGGGAATGCCCAAACTACCCTTGAGAAAGTGTGGAGGCCAAGTAATCATTAGCTTCTACTAATCATCATTTAAGTGTATATGAAGCCATAAACTCTATAAGCATGTGCATTAGCCTCTAATTTGTTCATTAAGGTAAGTGGGTAGGTGGGGTCCTCTATGATCTTCACTTTGAATTATTTGCATCTTCATTCCTTTGTGTTCTTTTTATGCATGCATATTTTCTTCATGAAACAACTTGTAATTGAAATCAAATTCCTTTAAAATAGTATGGAAATTTTTAATTAAATTTTCTCAAATAAATTTATGCACAAAATTGACTATTTTGCCTTTGGATGAAGACGAATATGTGACAATTTGGAATTAATATGAATTTTGGTTAAAACAAATTAAAATACCCAATATGATCATTTATTCAATTTAAATAGATTAAATATGGTGGTAAAAATATGCACATTTACGTGCACATCAGAGTCCCCAAAGTGCGGACTAAAGTATAAATGATTTAAAAATCTCTAAGTTCTCAGAGTACGGACTATAGTACTCTAAGTCCCCAGAGCGTGGACTAGACTATAAACAATTTAAAAATCTCTAAGTCCCCAGAGTGCGGACTAAAGTATTCTGAGTCCCCAGAGTGCAGACTAGAGTATAAACGATTTAAAAATCTCTAAGTCCCCAAAGCGCGGACTAGAGTATTATGAGTCCCCAAAGCGTGGACTTGAGTATAAACGATTTAAAAATCTCTAAGTCCCCAGAGTGCAGACTAAAGTACTCTAAGCCTCCAGAGCGTGGACTAGAGTATAAACGACTTAAAAATCGCTAAGTCCCTAGAGTGCGGACTAGAGTACTCCAAGTCCCCAGAGTGCATACTAGAGTATAAATGATTTAAAAATCTCTAAGTCCCCAGAGTGCGGACTAGAGTATTCTGAGTCCCCAAAGCGTAGACTAGATTATAAACGATTTAAAAATCTCTAAGTCCCTAAAGTGCGGACTAAAGTACTCTGAGTCCCCAGAGCGCGGACTAGAGTATAAACAACTTAAAAATCTCTAAGTCTCTAGAGTGAATACTAGAGTACTCTGAGTCCATAGAGTGCGGACTAGAGTATAAATGATTTAAAATCCTTTAAGTCCCCAGAGTGCGGACTAGAGTACTCTGAGTCCCTAGAATGTGTACTAGATTATAAATGACTCAAAAATCTTTAAGTCCCCGGAGTGCGGACTAGAGTATAAATGACCTAAAAATCTCTAAGTCCTTGAAGCGTGAACTAGAGTACTCTGAGTCTCCGGAGTGCGGACTAGAGTATAAACGACTTGAGAAAAATCTCTAAGTCCTAGAAGCGGACTAGAGTACTCTAAATCCCTAAAGTGCGGACTGGAGTATAAATGAATTGACGAAAATCTTTACATCCCAAACTTTGGACTAAAGCATAAACCGTTCAACAAATCTCTAAGTCCCCGTAGCGTGGACCAAAGCATGAGCACAAATTGAGCGCGAGTCGACCGGGGGAGAATAACACTAAGTCGCCAGAATGCGGAGCGGTGTATAAACATCGATAAATAGACGAGTGGATTCCGACCGTTTTCTATTCCGCATACTTCAGCCTAAAATCGACAGGAGGAGTATTAACTCGCTAAGGATGGAGTTCGACCATCCGACTAGTGGTCTGGCCAAATCAATGCTGGGAGCAGGAGTACAAGTCACTAAAAGCTGAATATGACAACTTATTATAGCTCTAGCTTGGCATTCTTTACAGCTTAATGCAATGACTACAGGAAAGCATCAATACAAAACCAATTGAAATGGTATCCAGAGTTACGGGCGACTGACTATATCATACCTTAGATCGAGGGTCAATACCGATCCGCATCAAGCATATACGAATGTGAACCGGATGTCCCTTGAAAAACTATTACCTCTAGAGTATGGAAAGGAGAGAAAACCACGAAGACTTGGTCATAAGGTCTCCAGCACCCTCCTTCTATCCGTCAGGAGGAATATGAAACTGGATGAGCATGACCCGACTGCACTTGAGCCAACTTTACATTGAGATCTGATTACAGAACATGAATCAAAGTGGATGTGTCCTGAAACTGACGAGGCATCGAAGTATTCCTCTTGGAATGAAAACCATAATACAATCCAGGATAGGGGAGACACAGCCTCCCATCGACTGACCTGATCCCACGATTCAACGGAAAGAGAGTAAATCTAAAGTGGGCATGGCTGGCCTTCCTACTTATCGATATATGCCCCAGAGCTAGCGGCACGAGCGAGAAGCAAGATGAAACCGACTATTCACCGATCAACTCTATGTCTTTGGAGTTTATGTAGGAATATAAACATAGCTAGGGGAGACTCAACCGTCCATGCAGTACATTTATCAACCCGAGACTGGGAGCAGACGCATGGTCATCTAAAGACTGGCTGCGATAGCTCAATATTGAAACTTATACATAGTGCTTATGCTACTTAAGGCTACGACTGAAAGAATGCCTAGAGATAGAATCATTAAATCGATACCTAAGCTCGTGGGCAACTGACTGTCGCTCCAACCCAAAGGATGGGTAAAGGATCATGAATGCATTAAATAGAAAGTGCATTACTCGAATATACAAGCAAATTCAAACTCATAGCAAGATCTAGCTATGTAGCTGCACGCAACTCGAGGATGACCCCTACTCGACCTTTCCTTTAACATGCTTTTAAGCCTGATCTTTGGCCATTTGCAGATAATCGATTAGAGCATTCAGAGCCCTTCACTATTAGACTTAATAACTCATGACAAGACTCTATGATTCGATCAGAGTAACATCAACACTGACCGCCTCAATCATATTTCACATCGAATGTTATGCAAAATATTTACATCTGAACTCAAAGAATCCAGGATTGCACCCGCTAAGTTGACAATAAAAATTGGCGACGCTTTACGAGTGTTGAATATCAGATCACAACTCAGTGCAATAATGATAAAATAATTAGTTGGATTTTTTGAATAAATGATGATATTTTCCCTTGGACCCATTCTGACATGCATGTGTGATTTCACTAACTATCACGAGCCATGCATTGGATATAGACCCGAAGCTACAAAACTAACGCAATGTCTATTGATTTCATCATGAAAGCTCCACTCTTACTTTTAGGCTCACCCCATCAACGTCTGTACCTACCAGCCGTTGCGATAAGGCATACGATGACCTGAGAGGTCTGAAAGACTACTTGAATAGAATATCGAGCTAAGCCAATTCGATATCGCTTATTTCCCTCGAAGGGCTATCCAAGGACAGAAAATAGCAGATCTCATACCCGAATTCACTGCATCAGTTGACTACTCGAAGAGTAGTAGAGAACCAACCAACAGATGGTAGATATACACATATGGAGCATCCAATGATCCATGTTATGGCGCAGGAGTCATGTTAATGACTCTTGAGGAACGATCGATGTGCTACGTCTTGAAACTCGATTTCCTTGTAACAAACAATGATGCTTAGTATGAAGCCTCGACCGCCAGCCACAAACTTGCTAGAGGATTTGGAGCGGAAACTTTAAATATCCTTTGTGATTCCTCATTGATAGTATGCAAAGTTAAGGAAGTTGATCTTGCTAGATCATTATCTCGGCCAGGTCCAAGAGCTACTAGCCAACTTCATGTATTACATTACACACATACTCAACGAATAAAATGAAAAGAGTCTAGTCACTGGTCAAGCTGGCCAGTTTTAGGGATGCGCAATGGACATACATTGTTTCGGTTGAAATAATTAATATTCCAAGCATTGACTGATGGAGATCGACTAGATCTTGGAGACAGAACCAGAAAAGGGGTCATGGTTGACTCATATCAAAGACTATCTACAATGAGGAATTCTTACTGAACGGAGGAATGGAAAACGACAGATCCTCCTTAAAGCTTCATGCCAAATCATCCAAGAAGAAGTTGTGTGTAGAAAGGATTTTATCCATTCCCATGCTTTGGTGTATCGCTTATGATGATATCAAATGAGTCTCGAGCAAAGTCTATGAAGAAGAATGCGGCGATAGAATCAGAGGGAAAACCCCGATAGAGAAAATACTCTGCTATGGGTATTACTAGCCAACTATCAATCCATATGCGATTGATCATGTTAGAAAATGCGACGAGTGCAAGATGTTTGCAAAAAATCCGAGAGCCCCGCCGATGGAAATCACTCAAATGGCTAGTCCATAGCTGTTTTCCTCTTGGGGGCATTGACATCATCTTCTTGCCGATCCTAAAGGTGGTGCGAAATACGCCATCATAGCAGTTGATTACTTCACCAAATGGACAAATGAAGAACTTTTAACCACGGCCAAGATGAAGAAAATAATTAACTTCATTGTTCATAACGTCATCTGTCTGTATGACCTTCCATGATCCATTATAACTACAAATGGACAGGTTGAAGCTGTGAACAAAATCATAAAGCATGTTCTGAAGAGAGGTTTGGAAAAGGCTAGAGGTAAATGGGTGGATGAACTCCCAACAGCATTATGGTCTTATAGAGCTATCCATGAGTCCGTGATTGGCTGTACTCCATTCACCCTTGCTTATTGCTTCGAGGTCGTCATCCATGTAAAACTTGAAGTCCTTTCTCATCAAGTGGCTGATTACAACCCTTATTTCACAAAAAATACAAAAAGGAATTGCAATTGAGTTGCAATTAAACTATATGGAATTGGTGACGACTTATAAGCATATAAAACACAATCGAGGGCCAATGGCAAGAATATGTACTCGAACATGCATGTGTACATCTGAAAAAGTTTGACTTCTTGAAATCAATAGAAATTAAATTCCCACTTAGGATTATTAAGAAAAGACCGGATCAGATAGACGAAGCTTACTAGCCTTATAGAACCATACACAGATGGCCATTGATGAACTACAACCTTGGATCTATAATATTGGGAAGCGACCAAGCATCATGACGACCAAAGAAGGATACGACATCTTGGGAGGATAAAATTAAAGGATAATGACTATTCAGGAAACATGATGGATTTCTTTCTGGAACAAGGAATACTCGTTGATTCAAAGCATGTCATGCTGCTTCACACGACACACTTTGGAGGGAAAATGTTACCCGTCACCTTGGCCCAGCTGCAAAACGAGAATTGAAGATATTATCGTTAGCACTAGACAAGATTCTGACCAAGAAGAGCCTGAATATATAAAGGTTTGATGCAATCGACATGTTTCGGTGTTTATGTGCGGTTCGGTAGGTATGGTTCGGTGTGTGCCGGTGGGTATGAGTAACTCGACACACGTCGCTTGGTCTAGGTAACTCGACACACGTCGCTCTGTCAAGATCGCTCAGCATGCATCGTTCAGTCAGTTGAGTCATCATCACTCAGCATCCTTCATTCGACCATCATCGCTCGACATCCTTCATTCAACCATCATCGCTGGCATCCTTCGTTCGACCATCATCGCTCGACATCGTTCATTCGACCATCATCGCTCGGCATCCTTCATTCGACCATCATCGCTCGCAAGAGTGGCTCGAAATTGGGGAGTTCGGCATAAATGACTTAGTCACATTCCACTCGGCTATAAAGGGACGGTTACGTGGCTTGTTGAGGAAGGCTGCGTGGCTCGGTGACCCCTTGATCGACATTGAAGGAAAGATCAAGCGACCTGGCCGTGGGGCGCTCGGCACAGACGCCTTGGTCATTTTGGCTCGGCAAAGCCTTGCTAGGCAAGAGTCGCTCCGCAACTACCGCTCAATATGTTTGGCTCAGTGCGCAGAAGTCACATACTATGGGCAAAAGTATCTTGTTCCTGGGTACGTGTAGAAAGTCCGGCCTATCTTCGTCTATAAATAGAGGGGCAGAGGCGTAGTGAAAAAGGGACCTTTTTATGGAGAACACCTAGGAGACTCTGCCATCTTCAAAACTCATTTCTTTTCTGTTAAAACTTGTATTCAAGTTGTTGGTGTACGGATTGTATTTGTATTCAATTATTTGAAGAAGTAATCAAGATTACGATTAAAGTGGACGTAGGCAGTTATGCCGAACCACTATAATTCTGGTGTTCTCATTTCTTAAAGTTCTTATTGCATTCTACTGTGTTATTCCTCAGTTTTAATTTACTTTCTTCATTAATCTCTCTACACAATCCTACTCAAGGGTGTTAGTGACCAATTTTGGGGATAACAATAGATGTATGATGTCCTTTAAGGAATGATGAAATATGCTATCAACAAGTGCGACAATGGTTATCACTGTTATGGTTAATGAGTGCATTGACTTATGGAAGTATCATTGAAGCGGCTTCATCAATCAAATGGCCTTGGTAATAATGATTTACGGCAGTTTTATATAGCAGTATTGTCTTCAGGTGACATTGATATCGTGTGGTATCTATAAGGGGCAATATACATTACATCTTCATAAGTGAAGGTTGACATCGATAAAACGCAACATCAATAAGATGCAATATAGGCCATGTCCACATACATTGATGGCTTAAGGTATTGATTGTATTCAATACCATTACTTCATTGTAGAGATGCGGCATTGGTTCCATGCGGTATTGATAACACTTGATATCCTTGGCTTCACAGATGTCAATCGACATTAAGAAGATGCAATATAGATGAAAAACGACATGTTGTGTATCTTCTAGATCACTAATAGAAGTAACATGAGGCATCAATACAAAGCAGTATTAGGAATGAGACAACATCGATAACAAGCGACATTGCTTGTCCGTGATGTTGATTGATGACGATACTGATTAGGGGGGATATCAAAGAGAAGTCAACAACTATATGTGTTATTGATGGCATGGCTTCTTCTACTTATATCCTTTAGAAAATATATGAATAACACTAATTTGAGCACAAATCAACAACGAACAATAGCCCATGTTCCTAACATGCCGAGCATGAATAAACAATCAAGATTTTAGGATATTAAACTATGAGAAGCACTAGAGTCAAACAAACACAAATAAGAAAGCCATAAATAGATAGTATACCCTCAAGAATCTGCTTATTATTTTCAGCTGCGGAAATAGCAAAGTCCCTAGGCTGCTCCCTTTTCTTAAGCATAGGACAATCAAAAAATGGCCAGGCTGATGGCAACCGTAACAACCTTCGGTGCAAATTGTGCCTCAGGCTTTGGAAACTTTTCAATCGGAGCTTTCAGTATCTATGCTCTAGCCACCTTCTCTTCTTTCTCTTACTAGAAACTCCAAGCAAGGTGTCTCTTTTGCCTACAATATGGCAAATTGTACAAGAAGTATCCCTTGGCAGCTGGAAATTTCACTTGTTGTCCCTAGCTGGTGTAGAAATAGATGGCTTCGGTGCTAAGCTCTTAAACATTAAAGCCATTCTCACCAAACAATCAAAAGATATGATGATGTGATTAGTCACATCTCGTAAGAACTCAGGGAGCATACCCATGATGAACATCTCGTTCTTCTTCAGAGTCATGTCAACCAATCCTAATTCAAACAGATACAATGTAATGAATCAGTTTTCATACTCCGCCATAGTCATGACCCCTAATTCTGATCCTAGAAGCTCCTAAATAAAATAGTCTTTCCAGCTTCTGGAATAAACTTCATTTCAAACTCACCTTTAAATTAGGCCCAAGAGAAGTCATTTCTTGGACATCAGCTGTAACAGAACACCACCAATCCATGGCTGCATCTGTCAGTGGCAACGCCAATCTAGGCTTCATTGCATTACCTAGCTCCATATCTCCAAATATTCGATCACATAATCTAATCCAAGACTAAACATATTTATTTGTCTCCGTACCAACAAACCTCTTACCGCCTGGTCTCTCATAATTGCAAAAGAGAGAAGAAGAACTTATCTAAGGCCTGATCTGCTCAATCTCTTCTACGACATTCATTTTCGGTTCCTCAACTAGAGCAACATTCCTTGGTGCTTGAATCCCACAATTCATAATAGTGCTACTCCAACCACTTCTAGCATTGGAAGCTCAAATACTCATATTTTTTTCTACCAAATCTAATCAAAATGGCTTTATGAAACTAAAGGATGGAGTTACTTCAAAGAGAGGGTTACGAAGAAATAGATATTCCTAAGGAATAATTTTAAAAGTCTAGTTTTCAAAAATACAAATACGCTCTCATATGTATAACACACTCGACATATTCTAGGGTGTCGCTTACCCTAACTTTAATGACCTATACCCAAGTAAAGCCAAGGTGTTCGCTCAACCTTGAGTTCTGATACCAAATGTAATGCCCTGACTTTTCGAGTCTCGAATATCGATGCTAAATATATTCATGGTATTAATGTGTCGAACACCCAAGTACCAAAAATAAAAAAGGTTAGGGTAAAGTAAAATAGAATAGAATAAGAAAGGAAGAACACAGTTTCAGAATCCCATAACGAAATGATAATATATAATATCAAAGGAATAGTACAAACGGTTATTGTAAATATAGAAATATCTGAGTTACTAAAACTAAAGTATTATCATCGGCATGGACAGTTATAACATATGTCCTCGCATATGCCGATACATCAAATAGTAAGGTAGAATAAATAAGAATACCGTGGAAGATAATCATTCGGCTCTCTTCATAAGCTCCAAGCGTCCAAAGCTAAATTTAAAAACATACACGGGCTGACCTGAGTATTATAAGAAAATAACACCTGGATCAGTCTGGCACACCAGCACGAGAGACTCAAGAAATATATAACAAGTAACGATAACTATTGAGACTATACGGATTATTGTAATGGTTTTCCTCTCAAATAAAACCAACAATTCATTAAGTTTAACATATAGTGATATGATAGGTAATGTCTAAAGTGTAACACATAAATCATATCAAATAGCTGCTGTGTCAATGCCATAACAATAATAGATATGCAATCAATATTGCTAAGGCGCGTTTCCATAATGGATTTTCCGTAAAGATCCCCTCGGATCAAGCTGAATTCAAACTCCTGCAAAAGGATCAGAGATATCCTTCCGAGCAACGTACACCTCTAGGGAATATACTATAGAAAATATGTAACTGGTCTATGCCCAAACACTCATGGTTCCAAATGCATCGCTCCCACATGCATGTCCATAAGTAATACTAAATAGAGTTGCTTACACCCTTAGGATTGCTAAAATGCTATGTTCCTTTTGGCTATGCATTCTACTTCTGGTTTTAGTCATTTCTAATGTTGCCTATGTTCGACATCTCCCACTCGAGTCTTCATCACTCAAATAGAAACATAAATCCCAAAATGGATTCCTATATCTCGAATAGATCATGAATCATGATACAGATTCGAGCATCTTGAACAAGTCTCGAATCTCCACATAGATCTCTGCATAAGTCTTCCAACAAATGCTAATGTTGTCCTGTCTCTTGGAATACTTCTCAAGATAGACAGACCACACGATAACATCGTTTGAAATGTTAATGCTGACCGCTCCTTTGGACTCAACCTTAGGATAGACAGTTTAACTCTATAGCATTTCACTTTACAACCGCTTCCAAAACATAGAACTTGTATACTAGTTTGGAAGTGGTATTCAATAAGTAAAACACTTACCGATCTCAGTCTCTTTAAAAAAAATTCGATGAATTTTCGGTTAAACTCAATTCTGGCTCTTTTAGAAGTAAGCAAAGGCTGGAGACGTTTCGTACCAATGCTACTCCTGGGTGTGGTCATTGGTATGAAATCATGAAGTTTTTTGTACTTCCTAAGTTAATATTAGGTCAAGTTCGATAATCGACTACCTCAAAAAAATTACTTATACAAATCAATATTTGTATACTTAACTTGTTTCCAACATTCCAACTTAAGTATTCGTCATCCAAAGTGAAGCCAAGTAAGTTAGAGCATTGGTTGCATCAAAGCCTTGCCTAGACACTTCATCTTGAATGTCACAAATGGTTAAGTCTACCTCATCGACTTTTAGTATTAGATATAATATTAATGATTTCCATAAACAAGTAAGAAATCAACACGATTAACACATTTTTGACATTTTTCGATTTACTATTACTCAGTCAAGAAGGAAGCCGGTAGATTATAGCTCCATTGCTTTATCCCTACTTGAACATCAATTTTAGCTCTTACAAATAGACAAGTCTTGCTTCGTCGGCTTTTAGTGTTAAGCATAGTTAATTACTTTTTAAACATGTAATTAAAAATTAACCATGTGGCCACTTCGCAATTCTAAACCTTATGTTTATACTTTTAAAACCTTTTTTAAAATGATATATATGTATAGTAATTTATTTACCAAAACTTGGTATGTAAATAAACAAGTCAAAGATATTTTATTCCATAAGATATAAATAGTCAACACATTTTGTAAAAAAAATATAATTGTAAATGTTTATAAACTACTTTTTAACACTTATCATAGCTTTTTAAACATTTATTCAAAATATTACTTGAAATTAATACTTAAAATGCTTCTTTAAAAATTTAAAACTAATTCTTAAAAATTCATAAATATCTCAAACCACTTTTGAAATACTCTAATATGAGTTAGTAAACATTTGTAAAAAGAATAAAATAAAATATTTCAATTTAAATATCTTTTCAAACCTTTAAACTCCAAAAAACAAGGCTTAATAGGCCGGTTTTGCACAAGTGAAGTTTTGGTCACTTTTCGAGATGTTACATAATTTTTTACTATCCAAGCATTTAATAACAAGAAACATACATATAAAACATTATAAATATGGCAAGAAACCCTTAAGGACCTCTCTATAAAGTGTCATAGAAATCATCGAAAACAAGACAATTCCTAACTACATGTATAACGACTATCGCTATAGATGCCATTTCAAATATGAGTCTGATCTAAATCAAAGTCCATTTATAACCTATGTGTTTTGTTCTAAGGTCTTGTCACAAGTCATACAAGTCCACTTATGTCCATTCCATGTCCATGGACTTGGATCAATTATGCATCTTGTTTTCAAAACAAGAATCAAATCAATGTTTTCAACAATGTCAATAACAATTCAACAACTTAAACACTATCAAAACAATACATATATATGTTATATTTTTCATTCAAAGAGGTACGTTAATTGATCTTTAATCTCACAACAACCAAGATCTAAGCATCCAAGTCCAAACCCAACCTTGCAACCATGTAACATCCTCTACTTTGAGGTCCAAAGCAAAGCGCTAAAGATGATGCAGTCAAATATAGTATAAACTTCCGGTAATAGAATATGGTAATGTTAATGGTGTCCATAATATTAGAAGCACATGAATACGAAATAAAATCATAGATTTCACAAACAACTTTTCTATTTACATTTCAAATCAATATTTCATATTCAGCTACATAATCCTAAAACGGTTCTCGAGTTTTGATCAAATATAATCATTACAAATTATGCCAAGAGAGACATATGAAGATGATCACTTAGATGATCATAGTACTAGATAGATTTATCAGTCACAGATACATCACAACAAAAATAACACTAAATAGCTTCTATATAGCTAGCTTTGCCTTCTGCACATTTTCGAAAGCTTATTTGTCCAATCTACTAAACTTGAAAAGTCCTCAACTCTCAATTTACTAAAATTAATTTTGAGAACCTAAGAGTTTAAGGGGAAAACATAAACTTCGAGTCAAACATAAAGCCTAGTGTGAATAATACTACTACATCCCGATTTACTGATATTAAGTGCGACCATGCCGCTTAGCTTAATGGGTTTCCCCTCACAAATATCCCTTTTAAAAGCATATCTTTTGAAAATTAAAATCTTGCAATCAAACTGATTATAATAGCAAGAGCTATAACAAATTTGCATATAAATCAAGTAATCATTGAACTATTAGTCCACACTATAGTTTTATCTGGCCAACTATTAACCACTAAACAACTCGGGCCTACCACACAAAGTAATTGATCCAACATATGTTAGACAACACTATTTGTCCTTAACTTTCTCCTTCTAGTTTCAACTGATCCTAATGGTTTTGTGGACTCACCAATAACCTATCTTTACTCTGCATATTCCCTTCTGTGTGTAACATCATTTTAGTCCCATCCGTGACAAAGCCCTACACATTGGAATTTTGGACTTATTTTAGCTAGGGCTAATAGCTAAAGTATCGAGTGTGACCCCATACCAATCCCATCTGTCTTCTAATATTTGAGTCATAAACTTAAGGTTAACTACCCTCTTGAAATTTCATTTCCTTGTAAATAATCTGTATAAATGATTTACCATTGAAATCATATCTTTATAAAACAAGGAAATCATACTCTTTGCTTTACTTAAAATACTTATGCCATGATATATGCTTTACAGAAAATAATGTTAATGAAATATAATTACTAAGATTATCTATCCCTTCAAAATAATTTAAAACCCATTTTTAACTTAGGAAACATTAGGTTATGAAACCAAAGCAATACCTTCGAAAACCTTGTTTAAAACCTTAAACAATACCTTTCGAAATCTTTTAAAACAACCACTTAGAAAGCATTACTTAAAACCTTAGACATCCTCTTTCAAAACCATTTATACTTATCCTTCGAAAGCATTAGAACCTTCCTTTCAAAATGCTTAAAACATATCTTTAGAAACATTTACAGTATGCCTTTCAAAAGAATTGGGCTCAAGTAAAGGATTATGGAAACATTGCTTCGAAACTACATAAAATTATTCCTTTCGAAACCATTGGGTTTAACATTTAATATAACCATTAGGTTAAATAAAACAGAAATACAAGTATCCTTTTCGAAAGCTTTAATCCAAGTAAAGGAGTTGGGGGAATGAAACTCAACCTTTCGAAATTATTGCCTTCTAAACCATTTAAAAGAGGCTACATGACCCTTTTGAAGGCATTGAGAAGTGGCTTCAAAGTAAAAAGGCAAAAGCACCCTTTCGAATACGTAGTTTTGAGGCTATAAAGAAAAGCGGCCTTAACTAATTCAGAAGGTATGAATGCGGCAGCTAGGTATCGAATAGGTTCAAAAAGTAACAACTCATTTGAAAGCTCCTTTTTAAAACAAAGGCAAGATAATTGGTTTGGAAGCTAATAAAGTTGACTTCAACCTCTTCTAAAGCATCTTTTATAAACAAAAGTAAGTAATGGATTCGAAAGCTTGTAAGAATAATCTCTACCCCTTCGAAAGCATGGTTTAGACATCGTCCCTTCCGCCTTTCCCAACGCATTGTATCAATGGCATGATACCACGTGTATTGATTTCGAGTAGGTTCATTAGCAGAAGTACGATGACGAAAGCTAGCAATGAAAGTGGAGAAGTGGTAAATTTAAACAAAACTGATTTTGTGCCTTTCAAAGTAATTCTTTACATCTAACTTGCCTAAGTTGTCAAAATATGATTGGTTGAGGCTGCCGAATTCGCAATTAACCCTTTAAAACATTTAAGCAAATAAGCCATTTCCTTTGATAAAAACATAGAAAACATTTAATTCCTTAACTTAAATAATTTTATAATTAAGGTAAAATACTTAGGAAAATTCCCCAAAAATCACCATAACTCACTTTTAATATGTTTTCCAACATATAAAACTTTAGACCTGAATTCATTATATAATTGCCTTAAATAATTTAATCCAATACTAACTATTTTCTCTCATAGAAAATTCATAATAAATCCACAATAATTAAGAAAATTATGAAACTTGAAACCTACTTCTAGAATAATGTTTTTGAGCATATATCAAAAACTAAATCATCTGGATGTCAGTTAATAGGTTTTTCAATCTAAACTTATCATAAATCTATATGAAACAATATAAATCATTTACTAGCATATATATCCATTTAAATAAACATAACATGACATATTATTTGCAAAATAATTCAGATCAAACCTTAAAACCGAAATGATTACCAAAAGTGAGATGTAAATCAAATTATCATCCTTGGTTTGGTGTTAAGAAAGTTGAGATTTTCTCTTTGATTAATTTTCTTAAGCCTTCTACTTGAATCCTAGTTTTTCTTCTCCTTGAATCTATTTAATGGTGGCCTGTCGAGCTGTTTGGTGTTTTAGTTTTGTTTGTGAGTATTGAAATAAATAAGAAATGACGGATAAAAAGGTTTAAGGTATAAGAACAAAGGCTATTCCTATTTTCCCTTACCATATTCCCCTAGTTACTTATTTTTAATTCTCTTTTGCTTATACATTCATTAAGGTACGACCTCCTTATTAAATAACAAATCTTAATCCCTTAACCTTATATATTATTTTATTTAATTTATCTAATTAAGTGTCCTAAATAATATTAATTAAAATTAGAGTCATTATAGATTCCCCTCCTTTAAAAATTTCGTTCTCGAAATTACAGTAAGGTACCCGTAATAATTAATCATAACGGTAAAACATACCATGAAACAATTCATGATAAGTCTCTCTAATCATGCTCTCGGTATTCCAAGTACAGTCTCTCTTGTCGTCACTCTGCTAAACTTTGACTAATCCGACTGTCTTATACCTCAGTGTCTTCTCATCTCTCGCGACTGTACGAACTAGTTTTTTAACTATAGTCGTATCCGGTTCCACTACTAGATCATCTAACATAGTCAGTGTAACAGTAATCTTTGAATTTTGAGTACACTTCCTTAGATGAGAAATAAGAAAAACATTGTGGACTCCTACCAAACTATTCAGTAACTCCACTCTATACACAAGTTTCCCGATTCTTTCTTTAATAGAAAACGGTCTAACGAATCTTGGTGCCAATTTTCCTGATTTTCCAAGTCTGGTTATAACTTTCATTTGTGACATCTTGACGAAAACATGGTCTCCAACTGAGAACTCTAAGTCTTCTCGTTTTTTATCAGCATAACTCTTCCACTAGATTGAGCTTCCTTGCAGCTTCTTTAACCAATTCCGGACCAAGAATTAATCCATCCTCGACCTCTAACCAAAAAATGAGAGATTTGCATGTTATTCCATACAAACCTTCGAACGGTGCTATCTTTATACTAGTCTGATAACTGTTATATGAAAACTCGACCAAGTGTAGATGGTCTTACCATGATCCCCCAGAATCTAGCACACAAGCTCTTAACAAATCCTCTAAGACTTTGTTAACCCTCTCCGTTTGTCCATCTTTCTATGAATGGTAAGTGGTACTGATCTTCAGCTTGGTACCTAAAATCTACTATAGACTCTTCCAGAATTTTCTAGTAAAAAAAAGTATCACTATCACTTACTATATTACTAGGAATTCCATGCAGTCTAACTATGTTCTTCATAAATAATTTAGCCGAAACAGGTGCCATCTTGGTTGACTTAAACGGAATGAATGGAGCACTCTTGGTCATCCTGTTCAATATGACCCATATACTTTCATTTCCTCAATTTGACCTTGGCAATCTGTCTATAAAATCAATAGATATCAAATCCCGTTTCCAAATCGGTATCTCCAAAGGTTGAAGCAACCCATTCGACTTCTGATGTTTGGCTTTTACTTGTTGACAATTCTCAAACTGCTTTACACACAAGCCAACATCCTTCTTTATACCTTCCAGTAGAAACTACTCTTTATATCTTAATACATTTTTGTTTTCCCAGATGAATCGCAAAATTTTGATCGATGACAATCCCTAAGGACTTCTCTCCTTAAGTCCCCAACATTCGGAGCACACAACTGCCCCTTCTTTCTCAACCATCCCCTCTGGTCAAGTTTAAAATCTTTTAGATCATCAATCTCTGATCCAACCTCAAGCGTTTTAACCTTCTCAGCTAACAATGGATTCTCTTTCTGCTTAGAAGCAATCTTTTCAATCGGTACTGGTTGAACTTCTAAGCAGGATAACATGACGGTTATCTAACTAGAACTAGTAGTCGACCTTAAGTCAAAGCTTCTAGAACCTTCCATTCTGTTAACATAGCTAACACCAAATTCTGATGTTTTCTGCTAAGAGCATCCACCACTTTATTTCCTTTCCCAGCCGTATACTCTATACCAAAATCAGAAGTTACTAAAAACTCCAACCACCTCTGTTGTCTCATATTCAACTCCTTCTGAGAGAATAAATACCTTAAGGAATTATGATCAATGTATAACTCAAATCTCTCCCCTAAGAGAAAATGTCTCCATAATTTCAATGCGAAGATCACCGCTGCCAATTCTAGATCATGAGTAGGATATATCACTTCATGTGATCTAAGCTATTGAGAAGCGTAGGCAATAACTTTACCTTTCTAGATCAACACATCCCCTAATCCGGTTGTACATGCATCGGTATACACTACTAATTCTTGAGTCCCATCTGGAACTACTAACACAAGTGCATCGGTCAACAAATGCTTTAACTTAAGGAAAGCTTCCTCACATTTGTCAAACCAAATAAACTTCACATCTTTCCTACTCAGCTTAGTCAAAGGCACTGTTATTTGCGAGAAATTCTTAATGAATCTCCGGTAATATCCAATGAGTCCAAGAAAACTTATGATCTCAATCACCGTCTCTAGTCTCTTTCGGTTGTTAACACCCTCGACCTTATTCGGATCAATTGACAAACCTTTCTTTGAAACCACATGACCAAAAAACTTAACCTCTTTCTTTTAGAAATGCCACTTCGAAAATTTTGCTTTAAGTTGATGTTGCCTTAGCGTCTCAAGCATTACTCTAAAATGGATTTCATTCTCTCTTTCATCCTTATAGTAAATTAAAATGGCACTTATGAATACCAATACAAACCTATCCAATCGCTCTTGGAAAACTCGGTTCATCAAATCTACGAAGAAAGCTGGCGCATTTGTTAACCTGAATGGCGTTACTAACCACTCGTACAAACCATACCTAATCGAAGACACCGTCAATGGAATATTATCCTATACTACTTTAAGCTAATGGAATCCCATTGCCAAATCCAATTGAGAAACTACTTTGGCTCCACTAAACTGGTCGAATAAATTGTCAATTATACGCAACATATATTGATTCTTTATCGTCTTCTCATTTAACTTACGATAATCGATACATAACCTCAATGATCCATCCAGTTTTCTCGCAAACACTGCAGCTATTCCCTAGGGCGAACTACTTTGTCTGATAAAGTTCTCTCCTTCTAGATTTTGCTAAGCTTGCTTTCATCCCCCCAACCATGTCGTGGAAGACTCACCTCCCATCGTTTATTCTTTACATCGCTTCTCTTTTATGCTGATTACACTTATACCCTTAACATAATATGTTTCTTATCCTAATGGAAGCTTCTAGAATGTTTCATGCTTTATGAAGAGGTGTGTATGCTAATTAGTTGATAATATGTTCATTTGATCATTAGACAAGTGCACAAGTGTTCGAACAACTTATATCGACTGAAAAGTTATTTGCCGCTAAACCAAATTCCGATCACATTATCGATTTTTCTTCAAAGAATATATTTTCACAAACAATTTCCAAAAGAAAGTTAATTTATTACTATTCATTGATAAAATGATGTCTAAAAGGTTATAAAATCATATTATAATACTTAATTATATTTCAAAACATTTTGATATACGAAGACGAAGTGTACGAATTTCCAGGTCGCTACAAATTGCATGCATGGTGACCATTCACTTGAGTTTGTTTCCAATAGATATTCTTGGTAGAAGGTTGGTGATGATGATAGTGTTGGACTAGTGGGCTCTTCTCATGCCTCATTGATTTTAAGAAAGCACAAAGAAATTATAACCATCCTCTTCTTGTTTGCTCCAACTCCAGGTGCTTACTTCATCAAACTCCACATTTCTACTTATTACTGCTTTTTATATCCATAGCCCTTTGACCTTGAGTCATAGCTAACGAAAATATATTTTCCATTTTTATCATCCAATTTGGAGTGTTTTTGACCTAGGACATAGGCACATGTTATACTTTTAAACATTCTCAAATGTGATATGCACTTTGAGTTGGAGAACAATTTGATAAATAGAATGCACATCCAATAGCTTTAGCCCAAAACACTTTTGGGATATTTTGGTTTTAACATACTACGAGCAGTATTGAGTAGGCACCGTTTCTTCCTAAGATCTTCTCCTTGTAAAAATATTCCTTTTAGGGTCCAACCTCAAGCAATGAACCCAGATGGAGAAAATCTGAATGTGAAAAATAGCTAGGCCTAGGGTCTCATTTGTAGTGTCACTTGTGAATCTTAGACTGTTGGATTTGAAGATTAAATCTAATGCAACCATGTCATAGGTTCGATGGGAACCGTTGGATGGAAGCACGAACGAACAGGATTTAAAAGAAATCGAAAAACACGTTACTGGTTCGAATATGGACGAATTCACGTCCACATAAGAAGGTGGATCGACCGCCTGGTCAACCTTCATAGGCTATGGGTCGTCCTATATGTTGACCCAGATATGGGGAAGGTCGACCCTAGGTGAAACGACCCGCAAATCCGTACCCCTTGAGTCAACAATATTCTATCTAAATCAACTCAAGTTGTACAGAAATACGAACCATTTGGGTTAAAGAAGAAGAGGTAGAAGAAGAAAATAGAAAACAACAACAGAATCTAACCATCGCCACAGAATAAAATATAATAGATAATAAATAATCTTTACTCAACATCAAATATTTCTGTTTATATATTACATCATCAGAGTACATCAATCACAGCTCAATATCAATATCATGCAATGGATTCACAACAACTCAACACAGCGGAATATATATATAAAACAAGTACAAATGTACGTATCGTCATCCATCTCGTCTCTGGAGCTCCACAGCATCATATCCTGTATCCTATATTACTCGGTCTGACCCGAGCATTACAGTTAAATAATACCCGAGTCAGTCTGGAATACCAGCGTGAGAAAATCACACCCAATTGATTTTTAAAGTTTCAAAAATCCTTTGAAAACAAAAGCATCTCGTAAGACCACGCCACAAATAAACATGTCGGGTTTTTACCTTACGATAGCTAAAACACTTTTTATAGAAATCCTCTGATATAATAATAGGGTCTATATACAAATACTTATAAAATAGCCGAAATTGTTACATCTATTAAATTCCAGCTACTAGCCACAGAGTGGGTAATACAAACAAAACTCGTACAAGGCTCGTAGGGAGAATGGATTTCCAACTAATGACTAGGCACTAGGGTACCACCTGTCACAGTACTGGGCCTAGATCACCGTACCGAGGAGTACGCCCGCTCCCCTGCAAGACAAGGCCGAGACTACCCCTTACTGGATAATCCCGAGTGAGATCACCCCACGGTTGGGATCAGCAACCGCCCACTAAGCCGAAATAAAAAGGGACATCTAGACTGGAATGACCTCACCCTGCTTGGATGCTACCCACCTAGCCTTGCTGCATAACCCTTGATTTTCAGTCATTCCCATTTGATGAGGCTTGAGGCTAAGCGTTACCTTTTTAGAATATATCCCTTAGAATGCCCGTCGTCCACCTGACGATGTTTCGCAAGCATTCATCCATACAAGTCCGTCCCGGGTTCGAACGGAACCGAAGGCACTATTCCTACTACATCCATTTTGGAAATATCCTCAGGATTAGTAGCGACTAGCCCTTGCACTTCACTGCTCCATCTCCGAGTCTAAAATCGTTTTTCACGAAAATGTACAAACCAGATCAAAGTGGTTTTCGAGAAATAAATCTCGATCCCAGTCTCTTCAAAGATCAACGCAGTTTGTCGAATATTGATAGTTGGTTATTTAACTATCAATTCATATTCACAAACAACCATCAACCAATAAATAATTTCCCAAATTATTTATTAATCTCAAAATGTCTTTACAAGATATATTCTCACTTTCAAACCCTTTTGAAATCAGTGATTCAAAATACTTGCCTTTCTCAGAATAAATTCCAAGTATTTCTATTTCCACTGGAATTACCAAGCACAAAACTAAATTTTTCTAAATTAATTTAAAACACTTTTCTTTTAAAAATATACTTTAAAACATTTAAGTTAAATTACTTCAATAATTTGTTAAAAATACATACTATATGAATATTTGAAAATAAGGTCACTTAATAAATATAAAACTAGATTTATACTTTTAAAAAAAAACATAGTATTAAGTCATTCTTTAAATAATTACTACTATAATAGATTAAGAGAAAATACTTACTTTAGAATTTTAAATATTTAGAATAATAAATTTTCTAAAACTTGCTTTTTAAAACAACTTAAAAACTTTTAATTATATTTAAAAATTTACTTTGAAAACGTACTTGGTTATCTAGGAAGAATTTCCAACCTCAATTACTTAAATCAATTTTCCAAATTGATTCCCACTTTATTCCATTTGAAATAAATTTCTTTACTTATCAGTTTATCTCAAAGTTCATTTATCATGGACTTTATTTTTATTATTATTATTTTCCTTTTGATTTTATATCATTTAACTGAAATATACCAATTTCAGCTTCTTCCCAATTCTTCCGTGTTCTTTTCAATAAATTTAATCTTAAATTTTGAATAAATGGTTTATTCTTTTAAAATAATAACACTGAAATTTACATTTCATTAATCTTCTGATTATTCAAATCTCCCTTACTAAACTTAAGCTTTATTTATTAGAGTTTTAAAAGCACTTTATTTCCTTTCCAATTCATTCTTAAATTTATTCAAGTTTCCATAATTATTTTACTTACAAATTTACTCTTTTATTTCTTTCGAAAATAAAATTATAGGGATTTGATAATTTATTTTACTGAGATATTCAATCCAACCATACCATTCAATACTTCAATTATTCATAAAATCATCATGGAATATCAAATACTCAGAACACAAAATATTCAGTAATCTAAATAATTTTGAGGGGTCCAGTTGGATCCCTCCAACCTGTTTTCCCTGCATCCAAAGATGTTAGCACAATAATATGCCAATGCCAAAATATAACATACTATAACACATCAATCAATTTCAACCATTCAAACAATTATTTAAATTTAAATTTAACCGAGTGAGATTAACTCACCTTTGCTTTTATTTTCAATCCATTCCAAAATTGCCTTGATTTTCCGATTATTGACCTTGAATAAACAATTTATATGATTTATTAATATTTGAACCATTCGAATAATTTAATCTCCATTTTATAATTCCATCAACCAATGATTTTATCAAAATTTGATTTTAAACATTTTTATTTTAATTTCCACACACACAATATATATATATATATATATATATATATATATATATATATATATATTCCTTATCTGCTTATCTATCACTTTTTAAATTAAGACGAAATTTTATCTCTTACTGTAAATATCAAAACAGAAATTTCCCTAACAGTAAACTTCCCATCTCAATCTATTTCAAATCCCTTTTTTTTCCAATTTCTTTCCCGGTTCACATATAGAACAAAACAAATCAGATTGATATAGCTTACAATTCTGTGTATTCATACATATAATTTATCTACTTTGATTTTTTTTTTTAAAATAAATAAATAAAATAAAACAATACCTCTATTCGATGATGCCGAACGAACCACAGCCCTCCACCTCGCGACACAAACTCGCCGACCACCCAAAGATTCCCTCTTCGCCTTCGCGTACGCGACTACCACGAACACGACGCTCGAAAACCCTACGTCACTGCCTAACATCTACACGCGAACCCAAATCGAGACCATCCAATCCAGATCTACGCTTCTCCCCCTTCGAACACGAGAAACCCGCACCTCCATCTCTATTGCACACGCGTGCGAATCTCGATCTTCGAGTGAGACCGTCCGCCCCCTTCTTGTCGCCATACAGTTGCCATTCACGACAAACTCGAGCTCGACCGCCATTAATCTATTGAGAGCGAATACGATTTAATTTTGAGGAAGGAGAGTATGCGGCCATTTATTGGTTTTGATTTTTTTTCTCAAAATTCAGCTATGATATAAAATAAAGGAGAGGGGAAATATAATTTGGACCGATGGAGAGAGAAGCGTGCTTGAAAAGAGAATGTTAGCGTATTAGAGAAGGACCAGGAAAGCTCCGATGTGAAGAATTCTGGACCAGTCAACAATATAGTAGATTTATATTTGAATTTTCGATATAAATTTCAATACATTTCCACACCGTACGATCACACGACAACTCTGATCCCAACGAAATTTGAAATCCGATAATCATACAATATTACGGATCCCATGGAACTGGTTTCGTCAAATTCCGAGACTGTGCCTCAGAAGGCTATTTTTAAATTCAATTTAAACAATATAAAATTTCAAAACTGAACAAACCACAGCTAATTTCAATTTTACAACTTCTATTATCCTCTGTATTATCAATATAAATTTTATAAGCCTTCAATTTATTTTCAACAAGCTTAAAACTCCATATTCAACATTTTACTCAACTTCAAATTATTTAATTCAATAAATTTAATTATCAAAAATTAGTGATGTACGTAATTCAAGTTAAAATTACTCTATTGAATACTTAAAATCAATCAAATATCCCGATTTTAAATGCTCGAAAATTTCGGGTCATCACATTCCTTCCCCCTTAAAAGAATTTCGTCCCCGAAATTACTAGTTAGGAAGAATGGTCCAATACCCGTTTACTTACCTCCAAAACCAAACAATTCAACATCTTACTAACTATCTTTTTATAAAAGACTCATTATCATTCTTATTAACTTCTCAACTCTCCTATAGTTTCAAACTATACTATTTGTTTACCCATTCAAGTTTCAATTTAAAACCAAATCTTGAATTATTAAAAAAAATTCAAAATTTTTCTAATTCTCTAGATTCCCGAATTTTTTTGCCAGTGTCTCCTTTGCGCGGTTAGCTCGGTACAACTACAAAATGGCTCTACGGCCTCCCAAATCCAAAAAGAAAACAAAAAGCCAAGTGGCTCGATCAAAATCCAATCAAATTTCACATCAAATTTAAATACGTACCTTTTTGTCGAGCATTTCAAATTTATCTTCTGAAATCAAAATCAATTCCCTTTACCTTTATATTACCTGCACATCTTACACGGCAATAGGTCCCATCACAATATTCAAAAACATTTATCGACTCACTTACAGATGTCAATATCTATTAACTCACATACTAACTTAGATTATATTTGAAATATCAATTTCTAATTGCGAATGCCTCATCCTTACTTAAGCTAGTATAAGCATTTATGTGTTTCTTATATTTATTTTCATCTTACCACTTTAGTTTATATCCATTTCTATTCACATTGATTCTTTCATTTCCATACGAATGCAATTTATCTTTAACTTTAAATATTGAATTTATTTTCCATTTATAACTAATTCATGTCATTACTTTAAATTAATTTCATTTACAAATTTATTTCAATTTTCAGTTTGATTACGTTTTTCATTAACAAATTTTTCCAAAAATTTTCGAAAATTTTTCTAACTCCCAAAATTTCTGAAAATTTTTGGCAGAGTCTCCTTTGTACGGAGGAGCTTTTGCAATTTGACAAAAGAGATAAATATATATACATCGACCCACACGGTCGGAAAAACCAAAAACAGTTCATATTTTCTATTTTTATTGAGTAGGCGTACCTTATTTAGCATTTTTAAGCAAGCGGCTTATTAATTTAGCTGTTAGCGCAACCAAATCCAACCACACAGCTTCCATGTACCTGTACTTACTCAATTTAAACATGTAAGTGCCAAATATATGAAGTTTAACAGCATATCACTTATTTGCAATAGTTAAAACATATGAATTCTAAAGAAATGCACATCAAACATTTTCCGTAAGCAATTTATACAATTTTCATACTAATTCAACTGTTTCAATTAATTTACAAACCATTTTCATTCAATTTGAATGGTTTAAAACTCAATCGCTTACATTTAATTTATTTTTAAGCAAACCGAACTCATATTTAATCCAATTATTCTCAAAATCAATTTATTTTACTCCTATCCATCCGTGGCATTTTAATAACTTCCATTTACATTCAATAACAATTTATTCTTTGCAATTTTATGAGATCTATGTAAATAAATAAGCACTTGAGTTTTATAATCAATTTAAATTGATTTCAATTCAATTTATACTTAATGCTATTCCATTTTTTTAAAATTTATTCACGATCCATATATTCTCATTTTCATTGCATTTCACATTTGAATCCATTTATTTGCATTTTATTTTATTAATCAAACTAGTTCATTCAAAATCCATTAACAATGGTGGTTCATCTTCATTACCAATTAAATTTCCTTTTTATTTCCTTTCATTCACGACCATTTATTTAACTCGACATATTGCATTCCATATTTGTTTATTCCAAACTGTTTTATTTAGCTCAAAGACAATCTAAGCTATTTCATTCAATAACCATTTCAACTTTCTTTATATATTCCAAATTATTTCAAATCATTAACAATTTAAATGGTTTACAATTATTTATTTAAGAATTTCATTCCATTAAATATTATCTGTAACTCACCGAATTCTATTTCGATTTAAATTTATTTTCACTTGATTTAAATCCAACCCAATATCATTAAACTTAGTTTAAGTTGAATTAAATTCAACTCTCTTCCATCTATTCAGCTTAAGTCAATTTACTTCAATTTATTCAAATTTTATACTTAAGCTCATTTTAATTGATTACAAGGCCATTTCTAATTTATTTCCACTTATTTGGATTTTACTTGCAATTCATACCATTACTATTTTAATCCAATCACATTTTTATTCGACACATTCCAATTATATTTAATTTGTTAAAACTTCAAGTTAAATTATAATTCATAACTCAAGTTCTGGATCCATTATCCATTTCCAATTTTCCACCAAATTTCATGAACACACAATTCAGTTACATTTACTTTACTGACAATTCAAGTCGAATTCAATTTATAACTTGAGTTTTATTTCCAACTTCATCATAAATTCACAATTCAGCTTCTATTAAACAACATTACGTTCCCATTTACACATTTTATTAACCAATTTATTATAAAATTAGTTCTCTTCAATTTATAGTTCAATACTTGATTTTTAATTTCAAACATCACTTCATTTAATTTTCTTAAGTTCAATTTATTTTATAATTCAAGTTTTGATCTTCTTTTTATTTTTCAATTCATCAAACAATATTTATTTTGGGTTTTGCATTTCATTTTCAATTTTATAAGTCATCACTTATAATTTACACAATTCCATTCATCATAGGCTTGAATATATTCTTCTTTTGTTTTAACTCAAGCCTTATGCTTATTTATAACCCAAGCATATTTTATTCCATGCATTTTAACTCTTTTATAAGTTATTCTGGTTTATTTATTTCAATCTAATTCTTAACCAATTTATTTCCCATTTGTTCAGGTAAGAATTTAATTCCATTCATTAGTTCAATTTAATTCTCATTCCAATCCAATTTTACTTTAACTCTAATTTATTTAACTCAATTCGATTTCAACTTAATTCGACTACAATTGGATATTAATTTCAGCCTATCCAGTTAATTTCAATCCAGTTATATTTTTATTTCCTCAATCCAAGCTTATTTCATTTTTAACCTTTCAATTAAAATTAAGTTCCTAACATTCAAAGCTTATATTTCCTTCCTGATTTAAAAATCATCTCAATTTATAAGTTTACAACTATCTCATCAGGATTTTTAAACACCCGACCTTTGGTTTCAAATTATTTTGAAATCTTCAACATCACAAATCACACTTCTCAAAAATTTAAACCAATCCTGGTTTTTTTTATTTCCAACAAATTTCCTTTGAAATTTCAAAAATAAACAGGTTTTCCCTAACAAATCAATTTGGCAGCAATCTGTCACTTAGAAACTCGAAAATGAATATCGATGATGCTGCAGTCATCACCGAAGTTATTTTCCAGCGACTGAAGTGAATTCAATGCTATATTCCTTCCCAAAATTTATTTGAAACAATTTTCCTTTCAGAAATACCCCAAAAACAACAATGCTACTATTTATCTTCAAAATACTTCCAAAATCTCCAGGGTTTTTAAGTTTCAAATTCTATTTTAATTTAAATTTTTACTATAATGCATTTGTATAATTCATACTTATACAAATTGCCATTTAATTCTATTTCAATTTATAATTTACATTTATAATTCGTATTTATAAATTTCATTCTATAATGGATTTATTCCCTTAAATTTTAGTTACATTTCAATTTCTAGTTAAATTTTCTCTTAACAATGATAATAATTTAATATTATCATTTCTAACATCCAAGCAACCTATGTTAGCTAAAATAGTTTACAAAAACTTTTCTTTATATCAAAATATATTTTTGGGTAAAATTATTTCATTCACCCACATTTAAAACAATACCGTGTCGATTGTTCTATTCAAGTGTTTAGAAACCCCTTCGATACAGTTGTCGAGACTGTGCCGACGAAGGTTCATATGCCACTCAATAAACCAATCAACACAATATTAAAACAATTTATATTCACTAACAAATACGCGCTCATACCTATTAATACGCTCAGACTCATTATAGAGTACTACGGACTCTATTTTAAATGAGTAATTCCCACCAGAGCCAAGGTTATCACCAACCTATGCTCTGATACCAAGTGAAACGACCCGCAAATCCGTACCCCTTGAGTCAACACTATTCAATCTAAATCAACTCAAGTTGTACAGAAATACGAACCATTTGGGTTAAAGAAGAAGAGGTAAAAGAAGAAAATAGAAAACAACAACAGAATCTAACCATCGCTGCGGAATAAAATATAATAGATAATAAATAATCTTTACTCAACATCAAATATTTCTGTTTATATATTACATCATCAGAGTACATCAATCACAGCTCAATATCAATATCATACAATGGATTCACAACAACTCAACACAGTGGAATATATATATAAAAAACAAGTACGAATGTATGTATCCTCATCCAGCTCGTCTCCGGAGCTCCACGGCATCATATCCTGCATCCTATAATACTCGGTCTGACCCGAGCATTACAATTAAATAATACTCGAGTCAGTCTGGAATACCAGCGTGAGAAAATCACACCCAATTGATTTTTAAAGTTTCAAAAATCCTTTGATAACAAAAGCATCTCGTAAGACCACGCCACAAATAAACATGTCGGGTTTTTACCTTACGATAGCTAAAACGCTTTTTATAGAAATCCTCTGATATTATAATAGGGTCTATATACAAATACTTACAAAATAGCCGAAATTGTTACATCTATTAAATTCCAGCTATTAGCCACAGAGTGGGTAATACAAACAAAACTCGTACAAGGCTCGTAAGGAGAATGGATTTCCAACTAATGACTAGGCACTGGGGTACCACCTGTCACTGTACGGGGCCTAGATCACCGTACCGAGGAGTACGCCCGCTCCCCTGCAACACAAGGCCGGGACTACCCCTTACTGGATAATCCCGAGTGAGATCACCCCGTGGTTGGGATCAGCAACCGCCCACTAAGCCGAAATAAAAAGGGACATCTAGATTGGAACGACCTCACCCTGCTTGGGTGCTACCCACCTAGCCTTGCTGTATAACCCCTGATTTTCAGTCATTCCCATTTGATGAGGCTTGAGGCTAAGCGTTACCTTTTAGAATATATCCCTTAGAATGCCCATCGTCCACCTGACGATGTTTCGCAAGCATTCATCCATACAAGTCCGTCCCGGGTTCGAACGGAACCGAAGGCACTATTCCTACTACATCCATTTTGAAAATATCCTCAGGATTAGTAGCGACTAGCCCTTGCACTTCACTGCTCCATCTCCGAGTCTAAAATCGTTTTTCACGGAAACGTACAAACCGGATCGAAGTGGTTTTCGAGAAATAAATCTCGATCCCGGTCTCTTCGAAACGATCAACGCATTTTGTCCAATATTGATAGTCGGTTATTTAACTATCAATTCATATTCACAAACAACCATCAACCAATAAATAATTTCCCAAATTATTTATTAATCTCAAAATGTCTTTACAAGATATATTCTCACTTTCAAACCCTTTTGAAAACAGTTTTTCAAACTACCTGCCTTTCTCAGAATAAATTCCAATATTTCTATTTCCATTGGAATTATCAAGCACAAAACTAAATTTTTCTAAATTAATTTAAAACACTTTTCTTTTAAAAATATACTTTAAAACATTTAAGTTAAATTACTTCAATAATTTGTTAAAAATACATACTATATGAATATTTTAAAATAAGGTCACTTAATAAATATAAAACTAGATTTATACTTTTAAAAAAAACGTAGTATTAGGTCATTCTTTAAATAATTACTACTATAATAGATTAAGAGAAAATACTTACTTTAGAATTTTAAATATTTAGAATAATAAATTTTCTAAAACTTGCTTTTTAAAACAACTTAAAAACTTTTAATTATATTTAAAAATTTACTTTGAAAACGTACTTGGTTATCCAGGAAGAATTTCCAACCTCAATTACTTAAATCAATTTTCCAAATTGATTCCCACTTTGTTCCATTTGAAATAAATTTCTTTACTTATCAGTTTATCTCAAAGTTCATTTATCATGGACTTTATTTTCATTATTATTATTTTCCTTTTGATTTTATATCATTTAACTGAAATATACCAATTTCAGCTTCTTCCCAATTCGTCTATGTTCTTTTCAATAAATTGAATCTTAAATTTTAAATAAATGGTTTATTCTTGTAAAATAATAACACTGAAATTTACAATTCATTAATATTCTGATTATTCAAATTTCCCTTACTAAACTTAAGCTTTATTTATTAGAATTTTAAAACACTTTATTTCGTTTCCAATTCATTCTTAAATTTATTCAAGTTTCCATAATTATTTTACTTACAAATTTACTCTTTTATTTCTTTCGAAAATAAAATTCTAGGGATTTGATAATTTATTTTACTGAGATATTCAATCCAACAATACCATTCAATACTTCAATTATTCATAAAATCATCACGGGATATCAAATACTCAGAACACAAAATATTCAGTAATCTAAATAATTTCGAGGGGTCCAGTTGGATCCCTCCAACCTGTTTTCCCTGCATCCAAAGATGTTAGCACAATAATATGCCAATGCCAAAATATAACATACTATAACACATCAATCAATTTCAACCATTCAAACAATTATTTAAATTTAATCATTTAAATTTAAATTTAACTAAGTGAGATTAACTCACCTTTGATTTTATTTGCAATCCATTTCAAAATTGCCTTGATTTTCCGATTATTGACCTTGAATAAACAATTTATACGATTTATTAATATTTGAACCATTCGAATAATTAAATCTCTATTTTATAATTCAATCAACCAATGATTTTATTAAAATTTGATTTTAAACATTTTTATTTTAATTTCCACATATATATATATTCCTTATCTACTTATCTATCACTTTTTAAATTAAGACGAAAATTTTATCTCTTACTGTAAATATCAAAACAGAAATTTCCCTAACAGTAAACTTCCCATCTCAATCTATTTCAAAGCCCCCTTTTTTTCCCAATTTCTTTCCCGGTTCACATATAGAACAAAACAAATCAGATTGATATACCTTACCATTATGTGTATTCATACATATAATTTATCTGCTTTGATTTTTTTTAAATAAAATAAAATAAAACAATACCTCTGCTCGATGATGCCGAACGAACCACAGCCCTCCACCTCGCGACACAAACTCACCGACCACCCAAAGATTCCCTCTTCGCCTTCGCGTACGCGACTACCACGAACACGACGCTCGAAAACCCTAGGTCACTGCCTAACATCTACATGCGAACCCAAATCGAGACCATCCAATCCATATCTACGCTTCCCCCCTTCGAACACGAGAAACCCGCACCTCCATCTCTATTGCACACGCGCGTACAGTTGCCATTCAGTTGCCATACAGTTGCCGTACAGTTGCCGTTCGCGACGAACTCGAGCTCGGCCGTCATTAATCTATTGAGAGCAAATACGATTTAATTTTGAGGAAGGAGAGTATGCGGCCATTTATTGGTTTTGATTTTTTTTCAAAATTCAGCTATGACATAAAATAAAAGAGAGGGGAAATATAATTTGGACCGATGGAGAGAGAAGCGTGCTTGAAAAGAGAATGTTAGCGTATTAGAGAAGGATCAGGAAAGCTCCGATGTGAAGAAATCTGGACCAGTCAACAATATAGTTGATTTATATTTGAATTTTCGATATAAATTTCAATACGTTTCCACACCGTACGATCACACGACAACTCTGATCCCAACGAAATTTGAAATCCGATAATAATACAATATTACAGATCCCATGGAACTGGTTTCGTCAAATTCCGAGACTATGCCTCGAAAGGCTATTTTTAAATTCAATTTAAACAATATAAAATTTCAAAACTGAACAAACCACTGCTAATTTCAATTTTACAACTTCTATTATCCTCTGTATTATCAATATAAATTTTATAAGCCTTCAATTTATTTTCAACAAGCTTAAAACTCGAGATTCAACATTTTACTCAACTTCAAATTATTTAATTCAATAAATTTAATTATCAAAAATTAGTGATATACGTAATTCAAGTTCAAATTACTCTATTGAATACTTAAAATCAATCAAATATCCTGATTTTAAATGCTCGAAAATTTCGGGTCGTCACACTAGGGTCGACCTGACCTATATTATTTTATATTTTTTTCTTGCTTTCTCGTTTCTTGTTTATTCCGTAACTTCTTCGTCTTAGCTCGGATTTTGACAATCTATATATGGAAATTGACCAGAAAATTACAACGGACACAATGGTGCAACTTCTGTGGCCCAATTATGATAATTTCGTAAAGTTATTTTATTATTTAATAAATTCATTAATTAATTATTATAGCTTAAATTTCGAATTGTTACATTCTATATGTCGAAATAATAATTTATTTACATAATCGTTTATTATTTTAGACCCTTAATTATGCATAAACCTAATTTGTTAAAATGTGTGGCATGTGATAAACTAGTGCATATTGTAGTTTATTTTTAAAAATATACTATTACATTCATAATTCGTTAAATTTGGAAAAATAAAAGATTTTATAAACAGGTAAAAATTATATACTGTATTATATTATCAATAAAACATTAAAATATAAAAAAATTATTATACAAATGCTAATATGTTGTATAATTAATAAAAAATTATATAACGGCAATATATAAAAAAATTAGTGCATAATATGCTTTATTTTTTTAATCACTTAGAGAGTTTTTAGCCTCGTCTGGCAAGTATTGTATATGATCGCTATACGGATATTCATTTTTGTCACATAATGGACATCCATATTCATCTTATATTATATTTGTCGGATTTGTCCCGGTATTGGACATATTACAAAGACAATAAAGTAACTACATTTTGTAAACATTTCATTTGAAATAGTTCACAAAATTTCAATAGCACTTTCTTTTTGTTCACTATGTACACGCATTTTATACTGGGAAAAAAGGGGAAATGCTGCCTAAATTTCATTGAATCGTTTAAAATGAAATGATTTATGAAATGTAATTACTATTGTGTTTGAAACGGGAAATAGAATGTCCGACCATCAAGAAAAAAATAATAAACTAATTTTTTTTATATTATATTCATAATTGTTTCAATTCATAAAATGTATAAATTATAATTGATAAATGAATTATGAATAAATGAACATTAAAATGTATAAATAAATTGAAAAAAAGGAATAATATATTATAGTTCCATATAAGCATATGCATTACTTATCCATCACTTCTAGGCTTCAAAGTCATAAGCATCTTCTATAACCATGCCTCATATGAGACGACACAGTATGAGAACACATGAGCTGGTAAGTTAACACATCCAATTGATGGAGAAGCATGGAAGCATTTTGATAAGACATATCCTGCTTTTGCAGTGGAAAGCTGTAATGTTAGACTTGGTTTATATATGGATGGATTTTCACTATTCTCCTAATTGGTTCTAAATATTCTCTTGACCTATTATCATTACACCTTACAATTTACCTCCATGGATGTGTAAAAAACTCGATCTACATTTCTCACTATTGTCATCCCTGGCCCTATTGATCCGACACAAGGAATCAATGTTTTTCTACAATCATTGATTGAAGATTTGAAAACATTATGGTATGAAGGAGTTGAAACACGCGACATTTTAAAAAAAATTGTATGTTCGCTTCTTTATTATGGACTATTAGCGATTTTCTTGTGTATGCAATGCATTCAGTTTGGAAGAAAAACGAGCATTTTCTTTATCAAACGAGAAAAAAATTTCGTGGTTTGATTATCATCGATATTTTCTCCATATTAATCATCCTTTTAGAAGGGATTGAAAAACTTTACAGCTAATAGACGAGAGACTATGCAACCATCAACGATTTAGTTAAGCGAAAAAATATATGAACTTGTAAAGGATTATCGAAAGATACATGAAATCGGAGTAAAAAATTGAAATTCCAAGTAAATCAATGATTCATAATTGGTACAAACAAAGTATATTTTGAGAGTTGCCTTATTAGAAAGATCTCTTACTTCGTCATAATACGACGTGATACACAATGAGAAAAACATGTTGGTAATGTGTTTAATATAATTTTGAATGTTAAGGGGAAGACTAAGGACGATTTGAACTCAAGACATGATATACAAGAAATATGCAAGCGTCCTGAGCTTAATATCAAGCCAAATGACACTAAAATACCCAAAGCATGCTATGAGTTATACAACAACCAAGTTTGTAAAAATGGGTTGAAGGATTAAGATTACCTAATTGAATTTCTTCTAATCTTCATAGATGTGTGTACTATACAAACCGTAAACTGAGTGGGATGAAAAGTCATGATTTTCATGTAATGATGGAAAATTTGTTACCCACTGCTTTCAAAGAACCGTTGCCCGTAAAAGTTAAGGCAGTTATAATAGAACTTAGTTTGTTTTATAAAGAAATTTGTTCGATTACATTAAAAGTTGATCATCTACATAAACTTAAACTAGAAATACCTATATTGCTCTGCAAATTGAAGAAAATATTTCCTTTAGGTTTCTTTAACGTAGTAGAATATTTACCTGTTCATATTCCATCTAAAGCACGTCTTCGAGGTCCAGTGCTATATAGATGGATATATCCATTGAAAGGAATTAGCATTGCGTATGTTAAATATTAGTTTAATTACTTATATAAATAAATTATATTTGAATTTATTGTTAATAGGTTCTTAAACCATTTAAAGAAAAAGTTAGACAAAAGCACGAGTTGAAGGTTCGATTTGCAATCTCCTTCCTTTTCTCTTATTATTTCAGTGACCATGTGAACATAACATTTGAAAGTTTTCGCGTAATGAAGAAGTCACCGAACAAGATTCTTCTCAAGCAATGTTATCTATTTTTAGACAATAGAATCACCATGTAGCGCACACATGTATTCTTCTTAATTGTGCTAAAGTTGCACCTTTTGTTACGTGATGACCCAACTTTCTGCCCCTAGGAACGATGCTTAATACATCCATGGTATCGTGTGTCGTTGCCTAAGAGTCCAAAAGACAAGTTGTCATGGGATAAAATAAAAGAACAGAACATGAAAAAATAGAAAAATCATGCAATGGAACGATTACATATAATACAAAATAATATAGTACTTAAGGTTACTCCTTACATGTAGTTATCAGAGTTACACAAAAGTACTACAACTATCAAACTAGACAGTTATACACTCTGCCTTTACATATGCTGATACAAAGTATACATAAATAGTAGACTTAATAGCGGAAATAAATAACTAGGTAACCATGGAGCCTCCTGCTCATCCATCGCCTTCAAAGAGCCCAAAGGAAACCTACTACTCTCGCATTACTTAAACATAATTGAGTACCCGAGAGTCTAGGGAAAAAAAAACAACTCGAGTCAGATAATGTCTAGTACAGGTTAATCTCTAAATAAAATGGTGGAAATAAATACAATATGTGAGACCACGCCACCTTCTACGGACGGATTTTCCCTCGTAATAACAACATCTGGTCAAAACAATGGATACAAATAATTAAACATAGAAAAGTGCTCACGACACTCCCGATGTAATTAAGAAAGAGGTAAACTTAGAAATTTTGAATCAAAGGAAACAAGGAAAATTTTCCAACAAATGCCTACGAGGTTGCACCCTTTTCCAAAAGTATACCTCTAGAATATACTTAAGATCTATGATGGCTCTCAGAAACCTCCAAGCTAAACCTCGCCAACCTTTACTAAGAATCTGAGTATTTCACATCTTATTGCTCATATAACCGAAAATACCCTAATGGGAGCAAACCCATATAGTTGGGCCCCCACTCATGCTTTAGTTTTAGTGATTTCCAACAAAGGAATAACAAAGCTCAAATGATCAACAAATTATCTAAAACTGATGATATTCAAAAGAGAAAGCTGAACCGATAGTTAATAAATCAACTATTGGGGATAGTAAAAAATGATCGTGTATGGAAATTAAATTTTGTATTCTTATCACTCCTCGTCGATTCGAAATAAGGTGCTATCCCTCAGTTGAAAATGAAGTCAGGCAAGTATAGATAGTATTACCTCTAGGCATTGCCTTGAAGACATTGTTAACCTTTGAGATAAAAACGAGTCCAAGCATTGATGTTTAGTGTTAAAAGCGTGGCTAAATTCTTTCCATATAAGCGATATCGTTTATGGAACTACTTTTCCATAACCAAATCGAACTTTTTCTTTTAAAACCAAACTTGCGCTAAGGCTTCACATTTAAAAGTATTAATTTAAACAACTTTATCAAAATGAATTGATTTACTTTAAACAAAAATTCATTAACTTTTAAAACTAATATTTCTTTATCATTACTCAAAATGATAAATCAACCTTAATCAAGGATTAATTATTTTCAAAGCATCTTTTATTTAAAATAATTTTATTTAAAATAATTATTTAGCTTTAATCCTGATTAATTGCTTCAAAACACCACTATTTAAAAAGATTAATTAGCCTTACAACATCTTTTTTAAATGATTAATTATCTTTAAAACATCATTATTAAAATGATTAATCAATTTTAAAACACCGTTACTTTAAATGATTTACTAAATTTTAAACACTCTTATTAAAGTGGTTAATTAATCTTAAAACATCATAAAAAATCATTAATTAGCTGTAATACATAATTGATTAAATAATTAATCAGCCTTAAACATCATTATTTAATATGATTTATTAATTTCAGTCACATCATTAACTAATTTGTCAATCTTAATCATCATTGTTTAAAAGGATTAGTTAATTTTAAAATGCCATTAATAAGATAATTAATTAACTTAAATCTCATCTTTATTTTAAAAATTAATTACCTTTGTAAAACCGATGCATAAGATTTAATAAAATATTTCATAAGGGATAACTTTTCCATTCAAACATTACATAACATAAGTACGTGGTTATATACAAAAGCAGTAACAACCTTGCACATGTAGAAAACATCTTTTATCCAATATTAATTTACCGACATACATGTCCAAGGCAATATAATAGCAGAACGGAGATTTATTTTGCTAAACAGATGACATTTATATTTTATCTAATCAAACGAAAGCAAAAAGGTGTTTTATTCTGCTAAACAGATGTCCACAACAATCTATTCAATTAAGTTATAACAAAACATGAATTTATTCTACTTAATAGATGTCCAAAATAATTTATTCAATTAAGTTATGCCAGATGTGAATTTATTCTACTAAGAATAAGTCATCAATAAAAACACTCATATTTATTGCACTAACTTAATGGCATAGGCAGTGATCCCTTGATTTAAAATCAGTTTGCTTATAAAAGAGAGCTGACTTAAAAAATATTAATGGAGTTTAAAATTAAACCTTTATTAATTACTAATTAAATTTTACTTTAATTATAAATTTAAACCCTAATTAACTCTAATTCAACCATAATCAAACCTAATTAAGAACTTAATTAAACTTAATTAACCTTTAATTAAATCTGATTGGCTTAATTAATTAAACCCTGCCAGATTAGTAATAATTACTAACTAACCCTAATTACTTAAATAATTAAACTTAATTAAATAAAATTTAATTCTTAATTCACCTTTAACTTAATCCATCATTAATTATAACTTCCTTAATTAATCAATCATAAATAATGCTTAAACACTAATTAGCTAACTTAATTACAAATTAATTAATAATTATTCCTAATTAAATAATTAACTAATTATTAAACTCGTGTTTAATTTCAAATTAATTAACTTTTATACATAATTGGTATTTTGAAAAACATTTTAAAAGGAAAAACTTTAAGTTTAAAATGCGAACTTTTCTCGAACTTCATCCATAGCGACTATCGCTATGGATACCATAACTTAGAGCTAGTGTTTAAGTCAACTTTCCAACATTTTACTCCTAACTTTACTTGTCTTATAAAGCATGCTTAAAACTTTATTGAAGAACAAAACAAAGTTAGAAACTTGAAATCTTTTTAGTAATTAATAAAACTAATAAAAAATTATTTGTTTTTCCAAAGGATCTCAAGTCGCTTTTACATTTCAAGATGCTACCTTTTCTTTTAGTTTACATAACAAAGCAAGTCTCAAATATATATATATATATATATATATATATATTCCATGATTTAACACATATAATAAAAGATTACAAATCGCAAACTAACTTGACTTTCAAACTTCCATTTTCAAATTATATGTCAACACATCCGAACACACATACATACATCCATGCCAACACTATTATTCACCCAACAAGCAACTATTTTCAAAATTAAACAAAAAAAAGGCATCATAATTAAATTTAGAAACTTTAAATAAATTAGCGAGCTTTACTCACCAAAATCAACCAAATCAATCTGAACCTTTACAAACTTTTGAAACAATCCCAGATCCTTGTTTTACTTTAACAAAAATGGTTTTTTGAAGGCCTTAAAGGCCATGGTGAGTTTAGCCAAGAGGTGTAGAAGGCTCGAAATTGCACCATTAGGGGAATTTGGGCTTGCTTTAGAGAAGAGGGAAGGTGTAAGGTAGAAAGGAAAACTTTTTCAAAGGTTTTTAAGGAGTTTAAAAGTTGAAAGGGACTTGGTTTTAAATTTCTAAAATAAAGAAGCCATTAAAGGTCTTCAAAATGTTTATGGAAGAAGGTAAGCTTTTTGAAAAAAAAAGAATGGAATGGAAAATAAAAAGAAAAGATTTCATATAAAATGAGATAAAAGAATTACTAAAATATCCTTAAATACAAATGCCATCCACTAACTTTTTGCCACATCATCACTACGTCCACCCATCCTAACTTGTAATACATGTTTTCCCCCTTCTTACACCTTTCCGTTACTCCAGCAAATCATACTAAAAAAGGTGGTATTATCTAATAGTTAATAAGGTGTTTCATGTACTTATGTGCCATATAATGTGATATTTACTTCTTACTTTATCTTTACTTAAATCTTTGGATAAAGTCACATCACATTTTATTTTATTTAAGTAAATTTATATATTTACCTAATTATAACTAACTTTGACCATACTTATTTTATTTGTGAATGTGAATATGTTAACTATGGTGTTCACAACATTTTAAATAACCTTTAGACACCGAAAAATAGAAAATTTGGAAAGCGATTTTTGGTCATATTTTTTATTTTCCTTTAAACCAATTACTTTTATAACCATATTTTAAAAATTATTTTACTACCACTAATCAATATTTAAAAAGGCTTATTTTGAATAATAAAATCCATTTATTAATTATGTAATAATATATTACATATCCATACTTAAAGTGATTAAATTTTGGGTCGTTGCATTCTCTCCCTTAAATGAATTTCGAAATTCCACCATAACCTAAACCTAGAAAGAAACATCCAAATTATTCATAAATCTACATGATGTTCATAGATCGTTCTTATGAAAAAAAATCTGGTTTGATCTCTACTCGAATACATAACTCCTCTCCCGAACTTGTATCGCTTGCTCGATTTTCTATGCGGACTCTGATTGGGTCCTTGATCAAGAACTTCCATTCTCCTTATAGCTATACACTATGATAGAAAACTTTGGTTCCATATGCAGAACCCTTACCAAGTATTCTCCATTAAAAATCGAGTGATAGATCCTTATTTGAAATGGTGTGACACACCTTAAAGTCGTGTACTCGAATCTTAGATCCAACCTACGTGAAAAAAGGAATGACCTATGTTTAATTTATGTACTTATTGTATTGATTCTCACTAATACCAATTTCTACTAAAATTATTTATGAAAACATTCATATAACTAACTTAAGCTTAATTTTTGTAATACCCTACTACATCCTGAGAGTATATATTACTATATGGTTCAGAAATTTCCATTTTGAATTTATTTCTCCTAAGTAAACTTGAGATTCAAATACCCGATTTTATTTCAAAATTCTTTTGAAATGATTTTAAACATTTTATCCATAAAAAATATATCTATATAGCTCAAGTAACCCCAAAATGGTACTAGGAACTTGGTACTAACAAATGGTATCATGTATTCCCTTACTAAGAAAGAAAATACTTAAGAGAAGTGCTTACCATCTGAACACATCTTGTAACGACCCTGAATTTTGAAAAATTTAAATTGAAAATATTTAACAAATTTTAAATATTTGAATGATGGTTTGACTTTAATTTCAAATTATCAGAATGAATTTGGCGATTAAATTTTAGAATTTAATCTAGTGAAAGTTGAATAAAAATTTGAATCTTCAATTTTAAGCTGATTAAAAATATTTCAAAGGCTTAGAAAATTCACATTGATAATACTGAAGATAATTGAAGCTTCAGAATTGAATTTGAAAGTGATTTGATCAGTTTTGAAATTTTACCGTTTAAATTGAATTTAAAAAAATTAGCCTTCCGAGGCACAGTCTCGGAATTCGACGAAACCAGTTCCATTGGGTCCGTAATGTTGAATTATTGCCGGATTTCAAATTTCGTATTTATCGGAATTGTTATGAGAGCATACGACACATAAACGCGTTGAAATTTGCGTCGAAAACAAATTGAATTTAAAATAAAAATAAAAATAATATGCTTTATTATTTTCAGCTTCGCCTTAACTCAAGCCTAAAATCACGCAACCTTCATTTCAAAGCATGGCCGATATCCCTTTCCTCTCTACTCATTTTTCCTCCACCCCCATTCATTTCGTTCGAAGCCCTAAAACAAAAAAAATAAACGAAGAATTAAAGATGGCGGCCTCATACATCTCGTTCGTCTCCAAAAAAAATTTAGGGCTTGGTTAAATCGAAGGCTTCGACTGCAGTAGCTCGTTCGATCGATTCTTTGGCGCGTGCTCATCAACATAAGGTGAGTAATTTTGTTTACTCACATCTAATTTCATTCCAGACCTTGTTTTCAGTTATATGTGTGCGATCTCCTCTATTCGCATTGGAATATATATATATATATAATTGTTTGAATTTGCCAATTTAATTGCTCGACCGTTCGATTATGTTTTGAAGTTGATGATTATTTTGGCCATTTGATTTCGTTTTGATGCTGGTGATTGATCTTTGACTTCGTCAATTTTGTATAATTTGTTTGTTTGATTTTCACGGCATCGATTTGAACTGTGGCCACCACAGTGTTAAATTTTTATTCAATTTCGGTATTGATTTGTTCTATATCAACTTGGAATTCTGGAAGTATCACACTCGGACTTGATTGATTACCTTGGCCGCTGTTTTGATCATGTCCTCTATGAACTTGAAGTGGCACGAGTTTTAGTTTTTTTTACTTCGATGTTTGACACTGTCGAACTCGGCTCTGACTTGATAATGTTTTCGATTTTGACATTGTTCGAAATTGCCTATTCTAGAATTGCTGTACAACTCGTCTGCATTTTTGGCTTGTTCGAATTATTGCTTGATGCTAGTTTTCGAGTTGCTCTGTTACTTGATGACCATTTCCATTCTTTGTTTTTGTTTAAAACTGGTGCTTGCATTTGACTTCGGTCACTTGATTTCTTAAAATGTTGGTGATATTGTTGAACTGTACCATACCATTGTATGATTTTGGTAGTTGATGAATTCTAATGGCTTCGGCCTTGGATTGAGATTGCTGTATATTTGTTGCTTCTGTACATTTGCCTGAGTCACTTGTAACTGCTGTTACATGTTGTTCGGTCTCGTTGACTTCGACTTGGTCTTGTGTAGTTGTAGCTTGCACTATGCATTCATGTGCTTGCGGCGTTGCCATATTGATTCCTCTGTTTGCTTTGGCTTCATTTGATTATGTGATGTTGCCCTGTTCCCTGACCTTTGTTGCCTCTGTTCATTGGGCTGCACATGTTTCATTAGCACTTTGTTGGTTCCCTGACCTATGCATTCCATTCTCGTGTGTTCATCCCTGTAGTTTAGGTTTGCACTTGCCGTTGCATACTTGAGGTGGCTGCAGTTTTGGTTACAGTTGCCCTTGTTATTTTGCATTGCATTGATGCAAATGGATTGTTTTTTGACTTGTGTTTTTCTTGTTCGACATGAAGTCTAATGCTTGAATTTGCAGTGCACCACTTCATATGTGCATGCTGCATATTCACATGTTAGCGTTTTGGACATTTCTAGACTTATGTATAGTCTGCACTTGCGTTCCACTGTTGTATTTGAGTTCGTGTGCTGTTGCTTGGCGAACTAAAATTCTTGTGTTCATTTGTCTAGTTTTTAAATGTTTGCTGCCTTGACCTGTTGCACTTGTAGTGTACCATGTTGGTTCATATTTTACTCTTCGGTTTGACTCATTTTCCTACTGTGTATGTTACTGCATACTGTATGTTGAATTTTTTTTCTGATGGGTTTGGTAAATTCACTTGATACCGTCACATGCTACTTGGTTACTGTGGCATACATGTTGAACTCCTCCCTCTTGTTATAGTGTTAGTTATTTCCTCTGGTCATTTTGTTCTCTGTAGCATATTTGGATGTCTTCACTGTCGACTGATGTCTTTACTTCATGCATTCATATCTCAGTGATGCGTCAAGTTGTAACTGCTATGGTTGATCATGTGTGTCCATATGCTGTTATTCACTGACCACACATGTACATGCTTGTAACTTTGAAGTTGATTGACTTGCAGTTTGGTGGTCATATCCACTTGCTGTTGATTTTCAGCTGGCTGCACTTTTTGTTGTAGTTTACCCTTGTGATCTTGTGGTGACTGCAGTTTTGTTGCAGTTTGCCAATGTATCACTTGATGGCATTTGGTCGGTTTTACATGTACACCGTGTGCATGTCATTTTGCTATCTGTTTGATACTCCTGTCTTTGTTGTAATTGTTGTATTGCGACTTATACATTGATTTGTACATTGAGTTGAATCCAGCTTAAACGCTCGGGTTTGACCTTATGCCTGTTTGTGTACATCATCACTGTAGTGGCAAGGCAGTGCACGCAAGCGTGAACTGCAGCCACACGGCATGGCTTATATTGATATCCTATTTTGTTTTGATTTATTGATCTTTTGCATATTCCATATGCTGTAATGGCGAGGCAGTGCACGCGTGCGTGTACTGTAGCCCTACTAGATCTAATGTTTTAATTGATGTTTTCTATTGATGGAAATTGTTTTATGTTGCCAATTCAACATGTTTTGAATCGGTTTAAATTTGATGATTTTGTTGTTAATTGCCGTTTAGGCAATTGCGTTGTTTTTTTAATTTAAATTATCTTCATTAATAATCCCTTCATCTATCTTCGTTGATAATTTGAATCTACTGATTTATTGTTTAACACTGTTAAGTGTTATATTTACCGTTATCTGATTTCTTGTTAAAGGATCCGATAGGTGAATTTATATTTGACTGTCTTCTAATTGTTATTTGATTATTATTGCCTCTATTCACTAATAACTGAGTTTGAATTAGACTGACCTGTGTATTATTTTCTTTTGAATGTAATACTCGGGTCAGACCGAGTATTTTGCAGCTTGAAGATTTTCGGGCAGCGAATTTAGAGAGAGAGCGGGAAAACGTTCACATTAGTTTGGGGATTTTGTACTTAAAGAAATATTCCGCTGTATAAATTTAATTCATTGTATAAACTCTGATATATGTAAAAAAAAAATTCATTTTTGTGAAATATTATTATTCTATGTTTCTGTGGATGATTCTGTTTAAACTCTATAAACTAAATAACAATTCGTCATTTTGAACGTTTCAAGTTGGTTTAATTACCGACTGGGGGCGGTCAGAAGGGAGGGATGTTACAAAAGTGGTATCAGAGCTTTGGTCTATACAAAGCTTAGTTTATGATGTTTAATATGAATAGTCACTAGGATCACTTTAAAGAAAGCATTTTTCAAATCTAAAGAAGTATAAAATTGTTTTCTTTGAAAAATAAAAGGTATTTTGAAAATTCAAATCTTTTTCGGAAATTCCCCTCTCTAAATTTAGGTTTACGATAGTTTCTCTTCGGTAAGGTCTCCTTAGATTTGAGTCCCGATCATTTGAAAAACCATTATCGAATTGCTGAGATTTATGAAAAATAAAATATAAGTTAAGTGAATTAATGAATTGGTTTAAATCAAATATTTTGAATATCTCCAAATTAATAATTGGGAAATAAAATGACATGTCAATTTAGTTATAGCCAAGGGGATCATTGAACTATAACTTAGGAATTTGATTCTGAATTCTTTTGAAAATTGATTTCAAATGTTTTGAAAAACAATACTAGTAGTATATACAGGAAGAAAACGTTTCAAGTAATTTTTAAAGTAATTTTTGAAAATAATAAAATAAAATAAATTTTGTTTTTATGTTTCAAGCAAAGTTTAATACGCAAGTATGTATATATATGTATATTTCAAATGTTTGAAATAAAATCCGGAGTTATCTCAAGTTTGGTTGAATAATAATCCTATATATCAGGATAATGTAAATTTGCAAATTGTCTTGGGGAAATGATTGAATAATCCAACCTCTGCTAATAGGGATTGCAAATTTTAATAGGAAACTTCGAAAACATCTTGTTAATTATAATGGCGAAAACCGAAGCACAAAAAGCAAGCTATAGCCCGATCAGCTAGAGCGAAAGTGTAAGGATGATAGATAAGGATGGAAACATCTCATATTTTTGCAGGAACTGTTGGAATTGGGGACATGTTGACTTTGAATGTGTTAATCCTCCTTTAATACAACCTGAAATAGTGCAAACCGAAGAGGGAAGTTTGGCAAAGATGCGTACTACCAGGCAGGAAGTCGATAGTCCTCAATAATTCTGAATCTTAAGCCAATCAGTATATTTGAAGCAATCAATATATTTTGTATTACTATCTTTTATAATCCAAAATCTTCTATGTACGTATTTTAAAAGTATTAAGCTATGGATAGTTTGTACGGAAAGAAGTATTTTAGTAAAATAGCGCCTTGGGAAGGAAATCTATTTGTTGACTTAACTGTATGAATCAAACTAGTTTTGATGTAAAGCTTATATTTCAAGTTAGACTAATGCCTAAAATAGTTAATGTGGAGATATAAATCTAATGGAACCAAGTCGATGAATGGCTTACTAAAGAACTAGTTGATTATTTTAGGAAATAGAAAGCAAATGCAAGGTTCAAATGGAATTTAGATTTCAAATTTGAAGTTGTCAACATGATAATCCATAATAGGTTTAATAGATTCAGTGATGAATTTGAATTTGAACATCAGAGAATTAAGTTAAGTGAAAAACTTAATATTGGAAAGTTTGAAGTCGGTTTAAAACTAATATTGTGAAAAGTATGAGGAATTCAAACTATGAATTAAGTCGAAGTTGAAAATAAATGGATTTGTGAATTAGTTATTATTCAATAAGTATGGAAATGTTTTCCAATATGAAATGAAAGGTTTGAAATTCTATCTTTTAAAGATAAATTGAAAAGTGAATATTTGAAATTTGTTTCAAATGGTTAAGTGTGGAAAATTATATATATCTTGTAAAGATATTTATGGGAAATCTGAACAATTAGTTCAACTTGAAATTTTTCAAAAAAAAATTGAATCTTGAGTTAAATTGAGTTTAACCTCGACATCAAAAACAATATAAGTTGAGTTTTGAATTTCGGATAGTCGATTTCGATTGTATGTCTAACATGGTGAATTGATGACATAGCAATTGATCTCTATTAAATATATATCTGTGGTGGCGGAGAATTTATTCTCTTAGCTATATACACCCTTCTCTGAGACGTACGAGCTCAGAGGTTATATATTGGTAGACATCAATTATGTGTTGAGAATTAACGATGTAACGTGAAATCCAAATCGAATGTGAAGTTGATAATAAATTGAATTATGAATGTGAATTGGGTTTGAGATAACCTTAAATTTCTAAATCGATTTAGAGGAAAATTTTAAATCGGTAACGAGATGGAAAATTTAGAAATCCTCTATTTTCGTTATGGGTATGGGATATTGTGGTTTTCAGAACTTATATATGAGAATGTAATAATTCGAAAACCATCAGTTTGGAAAGTAATCGTTATGGAAATCCTATGTAAGTTTACATAGGTATGATATGTACGAAATGTGAAATGAAGTACTACATGTATATGACATTATGTTTTCTAAACTGAGGATATGGAATAGTACCTTCCATTTAAAATTTGTGAAGGTGTTGGAACTCGATATGAGTGTCCATTTGAAATTCGTAGCTACATAGAATTTCTATAAGTTGGAGTGTCCATTTGGATTAGAATCCCTCGTGATAGGATCATGTTGATTGATGATGGTGTATGCTAGCGTAATTTGAGGGGCGTGATGCCTACAGTTACAAGTGATTCCACTGGGATAGTGGCGCAACCGCCGCGTAAACTGCGATCTAGATGCCAAAGCGAAATTCGAGGGGCGAGATGCCTATGGTCACAAGCGATTCTACTAGGATAGTAGCGTAACCGCCGTGTGAACTATGATCTATGGCAACAACCATGGAGAAATTCAAGAGATGAGAAATCTACATATTACAAGCGATTCTACTGGGATAGTAGCGTAACCGCCGGGTAACTGTGATGCATGAGGGAACGTGCTTTCCATATCCACTTTTAAAAAGATTTTTAAGTATTTTCACTGGGAGTTGAAGCAAGTATATTTAGTACTTGGAGATTTTTTGTCCTGCGCCTGGCCAGCGTATGCCTAATGTCTGTGAGAACGACGATAGACTTGTTAAACTTCGAGTTAGTAAGTATTTTCAAAACTTTAAATAGCAAACCAATAATCTGAAATTAAAATTACATAATTCCAACCTAATGAACTAAGGAAGAAGATCTAAAATATCTTGAAAGTCCACAGCTTTGGAAAAGATATAATATGCAAATCTCTAACATGAAGAATTTCAAGTTTAAATCTGTGTTTTGTAAGCCGGAAATTTTGGTAAAAGACTTTTGCGTCTTGATTGTAGAAATCAATGAACAAAAGGAGATAATGAACAAAGCTAGTGAGGTAAAATAAATGGAATGGATCCTATATTTATTTATTTTTAATAAGTTTCGAACTTGGTAAAATTGTGTAGGGTATAAATATCGGTGAGATTTTAACAATCGTTTTTCCTAACTTATAATTTCGGGACGAAATTCTTTTAAGGGGGGAAGATTGTGACGACCCTGAATTTTGAACAATTTAAATTGAAAATATTTAATAAATTTTAAATATTTGAATGATGGTTTGACTTGAATTTCAAATTATCAGAATGAATTTGGCGATTAAATTTTAGAATTTAATTTATTGAAAGTTGAATAAAAATTTGAATCTTCAGTTTTAAGCTGATTAAAAATATTTCAAAGGCTTAGAAAATTCACATTGATAATACTGAAGATAATAGAAGCTTCAGAATTGAATTTGAAAGTGATTTGATCAGTTTTGAAATTTTATCGTTTAAATTGAATTTAAAAAAATTAGCCTTCCGAGGTACAGTCTCGGAATTCGACGAAACCAGTTCCATTGGGTCCGTAATGTTGAATTATTAACGGATTTCAAATTTCATATTTATCGGAGTTGTTATGAGAGCATACGACACATAAACGCGTTGAATTTTGCGTCGAAAACAAATTGAATTTAAAATAAAAATAAAAATAAAAATAAAAATAATATGCTTTATTCTTTTCAGCTTCGCCTAAAATCACGCCTTAACTCAAGCCTAAAATCACGCAACCTTCATTTCAAAGCATGGCCGATATCCCTTTCCTCTCTACTCATTTTTCCTCCGCCCCCATTCATTTCGTTCGAAGCCCTAAAACAAAAAAAATAAACGAAGAATTAAAAATGGCGGCCTCGTACATCTCATTCGTCTCCCAAAAAAAATTAGGGCTTGGTTAAATCGAAGGCTTCGGCTGCAGTAGCTCGTTCGATCGATTCTTTGGCGCGTGATCGTCAACATAAGGTGAGTAATTTTGTTTACTCACATCTAATTTCATTCCAGACCTTGTTTTCGGTTATATGTGTGCGATCTCCTCTATTCGCATTCGAATATATATATATATAATTGTTTGAATTTGCCAATTTAATTGCTCGGCCGTTCGATTATGTTTTGAAGTTGATGATTATTTTGGCCATTTGATTTCGTTTTGATGCTGGTGATTGATCTTTGACTTCGTCAATTTTGTATAATTTGTTTGTTTGATTTTCACGGCATCGATTTGAACTGTGGCCGCCACGGTGTTAAATTTTTATTCAATTTCAGTATTGATTTGTTCTATATCAACTTGGAATTCTGGAAGTATTACACTCGGACTTGATTGATTACCTTGGCCACTGTTTTGATCATGTCCTCTATGAACTTGAAGTGGCACGAGTTTTAGTTTTTTTTTACTTCGATGTTTGACACTATCGAACTCGGCTCTGACTTGATAATGTTTTCGATTTTGGCATTGTTCGAACTTGCTTATTCTGGAATTGTTGTACAACTCGTCTGCATTTTTGGCTTATTCGAGTTATTGCTTGATGCTAGTTTTCGAGTTGCTCTGTTACTTGATGACCATTTCCATTCTTTGTTTTTGTTTAAAACTGGTGCTTGCATTTGACTTCGGTCACTTGATTTCTTAAAATGTTGGTGATATTGTTGAACTATACCATACCATTGTATGATTTTGGTAGTCGATGAATTCTAATGGCTTCGGCCTTGGATTGAGATTGCTATATATTTGTTGCTTCCGTACATTTTCCTGAGTCACTTGTAACTGCTGTTACATGTTGTTCGGTCTCGTTGACTTCGACTTAGTCTTGTGGAGTTGTAGCGTGCACTGTGCATTCATGTGCTTGCTGTGTTGCCATATTGATTCCTCTGTTTGATTTGGCTTCATTTGATTATGTGATGTTGCATCACTCGATGTTGCCTTGTTCCTTGACCTTTGTTACCTCTGTTCATTGGGCTGCACATGTTTCATTGGCACTTTGTTGCTTCCCTGACCTGTGCATTCCATTCTCGTGTGTTCATCCCTATAGTTTATGTTTGCAGTTGCCCTTGCATACTTGAGGTGGCTGCAGTTTTGGTTACAATTTCCCTTGTTATTTTGCATTGCATTGATGCAAATGGATTGTTTTCTGACTTGTGTTTTTCTTGTTCGACATGAAGTCTGATGCTTGAATTTGCAGTGCACCACTTCATATGTGCAAGCTGCATATTCACATGTTAGCATTTTGGACATTTTTAGACTTATGTATAGTCTGCACTTGCGTTCCACTATTGTATTTGAGTTCATGTGTTGTTGCTTGGCGAACTAAAATTCTTGAGTTCATTTGTCTAGTTTTCAAATGTTTGTTGCCTTGACCTGTTGCACTTGTAGTGTACCATGCTGGTTCATATTTTACTCTTCGGTTTGAGTCACTTTCCTACTGTGTATGTCACTGCATACTGTATGTTGAATTTTTTTTCTGATGGGTTTGGTAAATTCACTTGATACCGTCACATGCTACTTGGTTACTGTGGCATACATGTTGAACTCCTCCCTCCTGTTGTAGTGTTAGTTATTGCCTCTGGTCATTTTGTTCTCTGTAGCATATTTGGATGTCTTCACTGTTGACCGATGCCTTTACTTCATGCATTCATGTCTCAGTGATGCGTCAAGTTATAACTGCTATGCTTGATCACGTGTGTACATATGCTGTTATTCACTGACTACACATGTACATGCTTGTATCTTTGAAGTTGATTGACTTGCAGTTTGGTGGTCATATCCACTTGCTGTTGATTTTCAGGTGGCTGCACTTTTTGTTGTAGTTTACCCTTGTGATCTTGTGGTGACTGCAGTTTTGTTGCAGTTTTCCCATGTATCACTTGATGGCATTTGGTCGGTTTTACATGTACACCGTGTGCATGTCATTTTGCTATCTGTTTGATACTCCTGTCTTTGTTGTAATTGTTGTATTGCGACTTATGCATTGATTTGTACATTGAGTTGAATCCAGCTTAAAGGCTCGGGTTTGACCTTGTGCCCGTTTGTGTACATCATCACTGTAGTGGCAAGGCAGTGCACGCAAGCGTGAACTGCAGCCACACGGCATGGCTTTTATTGATATCCTATTTTGTTTTGATTTATTGATCTTTTGCATATTCCATATGCTGTAGTGGCGAGGCAGTGCACGCGTGCGTGTACTGTAGCCCTACTAGATCTAATGTTTTAATTGATGTTTTCTATTGATGGAAATTGTTTTATGTTGCCAATTCAACATGTTTTGAATCGGTTTAAATTTGATGATTTTATTGTTAATTTCCGTTTAGGCAATTATGTTGTTTTTTTTATTTAAATTATCTTCATTAATAATCCCTTCATCTATCTTCGTTGATAATCTGAATCTACTGATTTATTGTTTAACACTGTTAAGTGTTATATTTACCAATATCCGATTTCTTGTTAAAGGATCGGATAGGTGAATTTATATTTGACTGTCGTCTAATTGTTATTTGATTATTACTGCCTCTATGCACTAATAGCTGAGTTTGAATTAGACTGACCCGTGTATTATTTTCTTTTGAATGTAATACTCGGGTCAGACTAAGTATTTTGCAGCTTGAAGATTTTCGGGCAACGAAGTTAGAGAGAGAGCGGGAAAACGTTCACATTAGTTTGGGGATTTTGTACTTAAAGAAATATTCCGCTGTATCAATTTAATTCATTGTATAAACTCTGATATATGTAAAAAATATTCATTTTTGTGAAATATTATTATTCCGTGTTTCTGTGGCTGATTCTGTTTAAACTTTATAAACTAAATAACAATCCGTCATTCTGAACGTTTCAAGTTGGTTTAATTACCGACTGGGGGCGGTCAGAAGGGCGGGATGTTACACATCTCTTTCTCATTTTAGTTATTTTCGGGCCATTTGAACTAGTTAACATAAAATTATTCTTCTATTTTAAAATTCACTTATAAAAAAAGAAATATACTTCTTACTCAAAATTCTCTTTCCAATGTATTCATACCTATAAAAACTTTCAAGTAATATTATTTATTATTATTTTTCCAAAAATATTTTAAAATAACAATGTACATATTTCTTTTTTCCAAATCAACTCATGCTTTTGGGATTGAATCAAAATCTTCTTTACCAAAATAGTCTTATATAAAATTGCAATGGTAGCATTTTCCCAATCAAAAACTCGAAAATGAACACCAATGATGCTGCAGTTATCATCAAAATTATTTTCCAATGATCGAAGCGAGTTCAGTGCTTTCTAGCACTTTTAAAATAATTCCAATATACTTCCATTTATAAATACTTTCAAAATAATACCAATATTATTTTCCAAAACACCAGGTTTCATTTCTCGAATTCTCAGTTTGAACCTTCTATCACTCATAACCCCTATAAATAAATCATCCTACATAATTTAACCTTTTTATAAAAAAATTCACAATGTTTATTCTTAGTTTAGTTAATAATAAACAAATCTTATTAAAATTAAATTAAAATTAAAATTTTATCCCAACACTATCATTGAGCGCCTTATAATCAAATTGTTAAACTGAATCCACAAGATGTTCGTATTTAAATGAACTAAAATAATAAATGCTCATAAACTATATGAGCCTAACTAATCAACAATGCATGATAATGATCAAATATTATCAATCTCTATCAACAAACATATCATAAATAACTATAAAAAATTTCTGAAAGTTCTCTTTTGTATATAAAATATAATCTAGGTAAAATTATTTCATTTACCTAGTTTAAACAATATTGTGTCGGTTAGTCTTGTTTAAGTGTTCTAGAGATACCTATTAACAATGTTAGTTACTCGTACTGATCCGAATCCATAAACCACTCAACAGATCAACCAACATAATATAAAACATTCTAATAAAAATAACAAATACGTGCTCTTATATATATACGCTAAAACTCATTCTAGAGTGTCACTTACCCTATCTCTAATAATTTTATTTTACCCCAAGCTTAGGTGTTCACTCAACTTATGCTCTGATGCCATACCGTGATGACCCACCTTTCTAACCTCTAGGAACGACACCTGATACATCTGTGATATTCGTGCGTCGTTGTCCAAGCATCCGTAAGACAAGTTATCATGGGGTAAAATGAAAGTAAAGAACATGATAGAATAGAAAAATCTCACAATGAAACGGTTATATATAATACAAATTAATATAGTACACAGGTTATTCCTTACATGGAATTGACAGAGTTACACCAAAGTACTACAACTATCAGACTAGGCAGTTACACACTCTGCCTTAATACATGTCGACATAAAATATATAGCATAATAGACATAATAGCATAAATAAATAAATAGGTAACTATGAGCCTTTTGCTCGTCCATTATCTTAAAAGAGCCCAAAAAACTGCTACTTTTGGACTACTCAAATATAATCGAGTACCCGAGAGTTTAGGAAAAATAAATAACTTGGGTCAGACAATATGTCTAGTATGAGTAAATCTCTAAAAAAGATGGTGGAAATAAGTACAATATGTGAGACCATACCACCAACCGTGGAACGGGTTTTCCCTTACAATAATAACATCCAATCACAAACAATGTAAACAAATAATTGAACACCGCGAAGTGCACATGACACTTACTGATGTAATTAAGAAGGAGGTAAACTTAGAAAGTTGGAACCAAAGGAAAGAAGGAAAATTTTCCAACAAGTGACTAGGAGGGTGCACCCCCTTTATCAAAAGTATACCTCTAGAATATACTTAAGAGCTACAATGGCTCTTGGAAACCTCCAAATCGAATTCCGCCAACCTTTATGAGAATCTAAATATTTCATATCTTATTGCACATACAACCGAAACCGACCTATAGTAGATGTCAAAATACCCTAATGGGAGTAACCCCACATAGCTTGGCCCTCACTCGTGCTTTGGTTTTAATTATTTTCGAAAAAGGGTAAGAAAGCTCAAATAAGCAACAAATCATCTAAAATCGATGATATCCAAAGGAGAAAGCTGAACCGATAGTTAATAGATCAACTATCGAGGATAATTAAAAATGATCATATATGGAAATTAAATTTCATAGTCTTATCACTACTCATCAATTCCAAACAAGTGCTATCCCTTGGTTGAAAATGAAGACAAGTAAGCTGAGGTAGTGTTACCTCTAGGCATTGCCTTGATGACATTGTTAACCTTTGAGATAGAAACGATTCCAAGCCTTAACATTTAATGTTAAAAGTATGACCAAATCCTTTCCATATATGCGATACCATTTACAGAACTACTTTTCCATAACCAAGTCAAACTTTTACTTTTAAAACCAAATTTATGCTTAAGCTTCACATTTACAAATGTTAACCTTAAACAACTTTATCAAAATGAATTGATTTAGTTTAACCACAAATTCATTACCTTTTAAAACTAATAATTTCCATTGATATCATTGCTTGAAATGATAAATCAACTTTAATAAAGGCTTAATTATTATTAGAAAATATTTTATTTAAAATAATTAATTAGCTTTAATCTTGATTAATTACTTCAATACACCACTATTTAAAATGACTAATTAACTTAAATCATCCTTAAGTAATTATTTAACATTAACAACAGTTGTATTAATATTTTTTCAAATTTATATGATGATTTCACTGTTAATCAAAACTTATGATTAAAGGTTCATAAGAATCTTATAAGATTTGTTTCAATTATTTTACTAGTCATTGTTGGTATTGGTTTATAGGTAATTTAATTCTTTAGTATTTGTCCAGTTAGTCTTATCAATGTTTTTTCTATTTCCTACCTCATTAATGAAAGTGTGTAGGATCGTGTAATATGGAATATAATTAAATCTAAATGTGGAAACAGATGATAATGGCAAAGTAAATGGAAATAAGTAAAATAAAGCAAGCACACCAGGAATTTTTATACTGGTTCGAACTTCCCGTTCTACGTCCAGTCCCAGACTCCTTCTGGAATTTCAACTACAATAACCCTCACTTAAACTGGAGGAACATGTATATACAGTCTGAGCAGCAGAACAGACACCTGAGCAACAGAACATGATTTTCGCCTCAGCAGCAGAAGAGGACTTCACTAATACAAAATAATATCTGACACTGTGTATTCTTGATAACACTGATTTGTCTCTGATAGTACAAACCTCCTATAATCAAATCCTCAAGTAGTATGTGAAGATATGAAGAGAAGGTAATGCTAAGAATCAAAGATTATGAAAGTTTATTTGTAGATTCAAAGCAGTAAAAACGTTTGTTCGCTATTTGAATGCAAATATTAAAGCATAAGAAGAATATTAGAGAGTTAGAATGAAATTTGGTAAATGTGTTGTGTTTGGGAACATGTATATATAGTAGTTGAAGAGTTACTGCCATTGGTGAAGGGTTCTGACCAAAAGAAGCGTCAATTTCCGTTCAGAGAAGGATTGCTTCCTTTCGTAGATGAATATGTCTATTCAAAAAAAGGCAGTTGGTCTCAGGTCAGTCGACTGGTCATTCTTGGTCAGTCGACTGACTATTCAATAGGTTTTAAAAAAATAAGCAGTGCATATCGTATATGTACAGCAGTCAGTCGACTGGGTGATTATATTCAGTCGATTGGATGTGATGTTTTTACACAGCATGCTCTGTTTTGATTGATAATGAGAATTATGAAATGAGGACTACTTGAGGATAGATTTTAACAAATTTCTAAGACTCAATCATAAGTAATAGACAGCGAAAACATAGATTAAAAGTCTTGATATAGACATAGTCCTTTGATTGTCTCTTTTTCTTCTAACTTGCTTTGTCATGAATCAAAACACATGATTCAACATCTCCCCCTTTTTGATTAATGACAAACCTGTGTATAAAAGATCCAAGAGAACAAATATAAAAACTCCCCTTGAATATATGACACTTCCTGTACCTGCATAAAAATGATTAGGGCAATTCTTCTCCCCCCTTGTCATCGACAAAAAGGAGATATAGCAAAATAGTTTCAATATAAAGTGCGGAAATAGTATCAAAGTGAGACTAATTAGTATAAGTCTCAAAGATAAACAATTAGAAAACAAACATCCAAATGTTTTAAACTGACAATAAAGTTTCAAATAAGCAAATAGTTCAAACCATACTCACCCACAAAAAACCAATTCATCAAGATCCCAATTATACTCTCCTTACAGTGCAGGCTCTTTTACTGGTCTAGAAGTGCCTTGAGCACCACTGCCTACTCCAGTAGTGTCGCTACTAGTATACTCCTCTGATGTAGACCAGGGAAATCGAGGTGCTGGACGCTTTCCTTGGGCGACAGATGTGGCAGGAGTGGAAGAAGAACATGATAATGCATCCCATATAATAAGGAAGAAGCCTTTGATCTTATCAAGCTTCTTATCCATTTTCTTGAGCCTTGAATCCAATATAAGTTGATTTCAAGAAAGAATTTCAATGGATTCACAGGTGTTGGAGGAAGTAGCTAAGCGAATATCGCCTTCTTCTTGTTGTGCTTCTGGTTCTCGAATTGTTAGACCTCCAAATTGTTGTTGAGCTTGTTGATGCTTCCAATCTTCATATGCAGTAATAGGTGGAGGTCTTGTTGGTAGCTTCATAAGACTGATGGTCCTTATATTTATCATTCCGACAGTAGAGAATTTAGAATTGTTATTGCTCACATCGCCTTTGCCGATGATATAGCCTTTGGAGTTGCCTCCAAAAGTGTCGGAGCCTCCATCTGAGTAAGTAATATTTGATAGCATATCTTTGCCTCCTGTCATATGTTTTGAGCAACCACTGTCGAGTATCCATTTTCCTCTTTTCTTGAGTGGGATCTACAAGAAATATGAGATAATATTGGTACCCACCTTTTAATAGGGTCCTAAGAGTTAAATCTTAGAAAACCAAACCCAAGAGGGCTCAGTATCCCATTTAAAAATGCAATCTTTATTTTTATGAATAGTTTCTAAAAAAGTGTTTATATATTTCTTCCTAATCAAACTATTGTTTGTTTTAGGAACCCAAACTTTTATGCTTTTTGGGTAAGAATTCCTTTTTGTCTGTACTGTAGTAGGATTAATATTTCTTCTAATTTTCCTTTTAGGTGAAGCTGTTGTTTTCTTAACATATCCTAATCCTTTTCTACTTGAAACATATTGAGAGCTATTAATAATTTTAGATAAGGTTTCTCTTCCTTTATTAAAGTTTGAAATATTTTTGGTAATGCTTTCTAACTTAGTTTTGAGACTAGTATTATCCAATTCTATCAATTTTACCTTAGTTTTAAGTTCATGATTTTCAGAAACAAGAGCGTCATTCTTCTCTTTTTGAGTTTCAATTTCTTGACTCAAAAGAGTGAGCCGAGAATTGATATTAGAGAATGATTATTGTAATTTTTCAAGTTCTCCCTCTAGTATTTTCTTCTCATATTTAAGCATATCTCTTTCGAATTCTGCTTTGTTCTGATGTTCACGAGTCTGCTTATATTTTCTTTTGAGATTTTTCAGAGTATCAACAAGCTCTGAATTTATCTCTATCATATCATCAAAAGTAAAATCACTAACCTCGTTTTCAGTAGCCATGAAACAGGCATTTGCTTGCTCATTTTCACTGTCACTACTGTTATCTGATGAAGAAGTATCTGAAGCATCCCATGTTACGGAGAATGCTTTCTTTTTCTTATCTTTTCTGCCCTTGTTGAAGTATTTTTTCTTTAGTTCTGGACATTCTTTCTGAATATGACCTTTCTTATGGCAATTAAAACATTCTAGAACTGAAGATGATGGCTTGTTTGAAAAGTTCCTTTTTCCATTATTTCTGTTGTTTTTTCGAAATTTCAAGATTTTTTTGAAATTTTTGGCAATAAATGCGAGATCTTCTTCATCTGAATCTTCATCTTTTTCTTCGTCAACATAGAAAGCTATGTTCTTTTTGTCTTGTGCTTGTACTCATTTTGCTTGCAAATTCACTTCATAGGACATTAGATTTCCTATTAACTCTTCAGGTTTTATAGTAGAGAAGTCATTAGCTTCTTCTATAGCCAAGACTTTTCTTTCCCATTCATCCGTCAAAGAATTTAGGATTTTTGATACAATATCAAAATCAGTGTACTTTTCTCCTAATCCTAATAGTGAATTATATATATCTTGAAATCTAGTGTACATATCACTGATGGATTCATCTTGTTTCATTCTAAAGTTTTGAAACTGATTTTTGAGCATGGAGATTTTGCTTTGTTTGACTTTGTTAGTTCCTTCATGAGTGATTTTAAGCATTCTCTATATTTCATAAGCAGTTTGACACATGCTAGCATGATTAAATTCATTTCTATCTAGTGCACAGAATAACATGTTCATAGCTTTAGCATTGGCAGTAGCATCTAATTTTTGTGTGTTTGACCAAGTGGAGTATTCACTAGTGGGAAGAGTGTATGCATTTTGTGTAATATTCCATGATTCAAAGCTATTTGATTGCATATAGATTCTCATACGAGTAGCCCAATAATTATAGTTCAAACCATGGAAAAATGGAGGTCGTGCAATGGATTGACCTTCAATAAAACTAGTGTTAGTGATAGTGTTAGTGGTAGAGTTGGTGTTGTTTTCCATATTAGCAAAATATCAGATAACCGTGTAACGGTTATAAGATGCCTTGCTCTGATACCAAATGAAAGTGTGTAGGATCGTGTAATATGGAATATAATTAAATCTAAATGTGGAAACAGATGATAACAGCAAAGTAAATGGAAATAAGTAAAATAAAACAAGCACACTAGGAATTTCTATACTGGTTCGAACTTCCCATTCTACGTCCAGTCCTAGACTCCTTCTGGAATTTCAACTACAATAACCCTCACTTAACCCAGAGGAACAGGTATATATAGTCTGAGCAGCAGAACAGACACCTGAGCAACAGAATAGGATTTTCGCCTCAGCAGCAGAAGAGGACTTCACTAATACAAAATAATATCTGACACTGTGTGTTCTTGATAACACTGATTTGTCTCTGATAGTACAAACCACCTATAATCAAATCCTCCAGTATATGAAGTGTATGTAAAGATATGAAGAGAAGGTAATGCTAAGAATCAAAGATTATGAAAGTTTATTTGTAGACTCAAAGCAGTAAAAATGTTTGTTCGCTGTTTCAATGCAAATATTAAAGCACAAGAAGAATATTAGAAAGTTAGAATGAAATTCGATAAATGTGTTGTGTTTGGAAACATGTATATATAGTTGTTGAAGAGTTACTGCAATTGGTGAAGGGTTCTAACCAAAAGAAGCGTCAATTGCCGTTCAGAGAAGGATTGCTTCCTTTTGCAGAAGAAGATGTCTATTCAAAAAAATGACAATTGGTCTCAGGTCAGTCGACTGGTCGTTCTTGGTCAGTCGACTAACTATGCAATAGGTTTTAAAAAAATAAGCAGTGCATATCGTATATATACACCAGTCAGTCGTCTGGGTGATTATATCCAATCGACTGGCTATGATGTTTTTACACAACATACTCTGTTTTGATTGATAATGAGAAATATGAAATGCGGACTACTTGAGGATAGATTTTAACAAATTTCTAAGACTCAATCATAAGTAATAGACAGTGATAACATAGATTAAAAGTCTTGATATAGCCATAGTCCTTTGATTGTCTCTTTTTCTTCTAACTTGCTTTGTCATGAATCAAAACTAGTGATTCAACAATTAATACATATATATGTATATAAACTAGATAAATATACATATATATGTATCATTCTAACTTTTTTCTTAGTCATCCTTCAGACACAGGTATGGGTGATAGGGTGTCGGGTTCACTTTGTAGGTACTCATGTCTTTAGATTACAGGATTTCGAATTGTAGAGAGGTTATCAGAGCAGAGTTTTCCACTTAGGATCATTAGTAGTTCCACCACAGATACATGATACTTTCATCTCCATTGTGGCGTACTATTTTCAGGAGCATCTACTCTTCTGCTTGGCACTTCTTCCTTTTGTTCAGAGTCTTCAGGGCGGTTTTTCCATTTAGCATCATATTCAGTTCCACTTCAAAGTAGCCGCTTTTCCATTCCTTCCGAACCAGGTGTATGGAGCTTCCTTCTTAGTTTGTGATGACATCCAATATTATTTGCTTTCTTTAGTTTTTTAGGTACTTCTAACACCTTAGTATCGGGCGGTGGCCATGCCAGAGCTCGATATCGAGGTGTGATGGATGGTGGCCTTGCTAGAACTCATCTTAGGAGTACCTGAGCTTTTTTGATACATATATCTAGTTTTGTTACCTGCCAGGCAAGTTGGCAGCGTCTTATTTTTGTGATATGTATAGTTGCATGTGTGCTTTCCTTTATTTATAGAGGATCGCACATTTTTCTCAAAAAACCTTAAATCATCCTTGTTTAAGTGATTAATTATCCTTAAAAAATCATTATTAAAATGATTAATCAGTTTTAAAACATCGTTATTAAAAATGATTAAATAAATTTGAAATATTCTTATTAAAGTGATTCATTAATCTTAAAACGTCTTTAATAAAACAATTAATTCACCTTATTACATCATTGATTAAATAATTAATTAGACTAAAACATTATTAGTTAAAATGATTTATTAATTTCAATCAGATCATTTATTAATTAATTAATCTTATTCATCATTGTTTACAAGGATTAGTTAATTTTAAAATGTCATTTATATGATAATTAATTAACTTAAATATCGTCTTTATTTAAAAAATAATTAACCGATTTATACTTAATTAATCGTTCTCATAAGAAATCAAGAAAATGGCGCCCGTTCTTTTCCTTCATCGTATTCATCTGCTACTCTTTCTAATTTTTCATCTGCTAATCTTTACAACTCTTATTTTGTTCGTGGATCTCAATTCATCGAACATTCGTTTGTATGCGCAAGTTGTGAGAGATCGTCCTTTCCCATCGTCTTAGTTTCCCAATCACATCTATTCCTCCAATCAATCAATTAAGAAATGGATTGATTCCAGAAAGTGAAGAGATTTTGTTTATGATGTTATCTCATTTGGCAAACGTCTTTCGCGATCCCATTAGGTGTTTTGAGTGTGGGGTTTTTGGTTATAAGAGGAACAAATGTTCGATAAAATTAGGAGTTTCCTATAGCAATTCTTTTTCTTGTAGGTTGATCTCAGATGATCTATCAAGGATCATGGCTTTCAGTCTGTTCTTAAATGCTTGAAGCTCAAAAGGATTTTACTAGATCATCTTTGGATTCAAAGGGAAGAGGGTATTGACTTCTTGGAAGATCTTTTTAAACATTTTGATATAATTAATGAGGTCAACATTGGTAGAGACTAAAGATCGAAATTTAGGGATCCTGCTGATTATTTTGGAAAATATTATTTCTCAAATGAAGATGAAAACTTAGTTGGGGCTTCTTTGTCTGTTCACAGTGGTTATACTTATGCTGTGAATTATAACTTAAATGCTATGATCAATTCAGATGTCTATATTGTGAAACGGAGAGAGGAAGCTATCTTATATGATCCTGTATTATTTGATCCAGACATCTGTCTTTGTAGACAAGGCTCTATCTACTTGAATTTCATTAATGCTGGTAGTGGTAAGGGATTTTCAACTCGGGCTAATGGTGATGTTACCTTTTCAGATTAATTGAAGATATATGATTCTGATTATGTTTTAAGTAATAAACATATGGAAAAATCTTGTAAAGCGGAGAGTTTCAATCTAACCACTAAAAATTGTTTTGATTATCTATAGTTTTCGAAGGATTCAGAACTTAATCCAGGGATTCGATTCGAGTTAGATGATGAGGTTGTTGTCTCTCATGGTGGGTTAGTGTCTACAGATGAATCAAAGTGTGCACTTTCTTGGTGTGCAATTATGTTAGATACAATGCAATTGGAAACACAACCTGGGATTGATAAAATTGATGACTCTAAGTTGCTTGTGATTGAAGATGGAGTAGTGGTTGGAGATATGAATACAGATTTTTTGAAAAGTTTGATGGTCTTTGAGTTGCATTCGAGGGGAGACACTATCAAGCTTAATGTTGATGATGTTACATCTGAAAAAGATAATATGGTGGTGAATGATTCCATATTTTCTCATTGTGATGATATTGCTGTATCTTGTGCCGGTCTTGTGACTGAAGATATCTAAATTTGCACTTGTTTCATATTGTGCACATATGTCATAAAAATTACAAGTTTCTATAGTGGTGGAAGCGCAGTCTAATGTTGACGACTCTAGTATGCTTGTGATTGAAGATGGTGTAGTGGTTAGAGATGCTATTTTTGATTCTTCAAAAAGACTAGTTGAATTGCAGACCAAGGATGGTTTTGAAAAGTTTAATGATGTTGATGTTTCTTTGGACAATGGTAATATGGTGGTTATTAATTCCTTATTTGCTCCCAATACAACATCGGTTGTTGCAGATTATAGTCCAGAGATGGGTAGTAATGGCAATACCGTAACTTTTGGTGGAATTGTGTTCGTAGATAAATCAAACTATGCACTTGCTTTCATTGCAACAGTGGATGCAGAGTCAAGGTTAGATATTGGTGATGTCTCTAATAGGTTTGTGTTTGAGGATGGTTTAGTGGTTGGTGATGCTTATGTTGATAATTTGAATAGTTTAGTGTCTAGAGTTGAATCACAGTTTTCAACTAATGTTCAGAGTGCACATGTACTAGTAAAATCCATTTTTGCTGATAGGGTGGATGTCATGTCTAAGGTAAACACATTGTGGATTCTAATTTGTTTATGAACAAGGATGGTTTTATGGTCGGGGACCCTTCTTCCTTTGAGCATTGTAATGTGATTCAACACTCGTCACATGTCCTAGAGATCAAGGGTGGTGTTGAAGCAACTTTTATCTCTCAATTAAAGGATGGCGAGGATAATAACGCTTCATTTGTTTCTTCATCATCGAAGAGAGGTAGGCATGGAAATTTTTTTCCATAAGCAGGTATGTTCATCGTAGTGCCAAGAATCGTAATAGTCACTCTCATTTTTTGGGTGAGTTACCAGATTCGAGTACCATAAGTGGCGGTACCTTTTCTCCTTATGCTCTAGGTAGTTTTTCATCCACTGAGTTATGTCAGTTAGCTAGGGATACCGCTTTTGTTTTTTCTGACATTGAGTTAGGTACTGCTTATATTAGGAGTGGGTAAATTGAAAGGGCTAGATCTGTTGGTTTATGAGGATTATTAGCTGGAATATTAGAAGTTTGCACGATTTAAATAAATGTGATAAAATGAGAGCTTTTTTAAAGGCTATTTTATTGACATTGCACTTTTGCAGAAAACTAAAATTGAATTTCTAACATTCATTTTTATAGAAGATTAGGTGGTTATTACTTTAGGAATTGGACTTGTTTACCTTCTTTTGGAGCTGCTGGGGGTTTACTATAGTTTGGCGGGATGATTCTTTTAAACTTCTTCAATGCATTTCTAAGTAGCACTCTTTGCATATTATTCTCATCAACCTTAGTGATAATTCTATTTTAAATATTTCTAATGTTCATGGGCCAAACTCAAAAATTGGTCATCGGGTTCTTTGGATTGAATGTCTAGAATTTAGATCATTAGCTCCTAGTTCTTGGATTATAGGGGTGATTTCAATGTTATGCATTTTCTAAAAGAGCGGTCGCTACGGGAAGGTGATTTCTCTTCGATGGAAGAGTTTGACCAATTTATTATTAATTCTAATTTCATTGAAATACCTCTTTCTAATAGAATTCACATGGAGTAATACTAGAGAGTCCCCTTTAATGGCTCTTCTAGATGGATTCTTCGTTAGTGATGAAATTGAGGATAAAATTCCTATTTGTAGGGTCTCTGACTTGCCTTACACTTATTCAGATCATTGCCCTATAATTCTTACGTGTGATCATCATAGAATTGTTAATAGAACTTTTAAATTTGAAAAATGTGGTTATTATAATCTAATTTCTCTAATCTAATTAGAAATATATGGATCTCAATGAATTTTTACAATATCAGCTGCAAAAATTGTTTTAAAACTTAAGGGTCTTAGGAATTATCTCAAAATTTGGAGTAAAAATGATTTTGGTAGTATTAGAATTAAAAAAGAAAATTTACTTTTCGAAAAGCTTAAAATTAATAAGATAGAAGAAAATAGACAACTAAATCTAGGTGAGTGTAACGTTCTCACAAATTTAAAAGAAGAGCTTACTTCAATTTTATAAAAAGAAGAGGTTATGTAGAAACTGAGATCTAGAATTCAATGGATTAATGAAGGTGATGATAATACATTTTTTTTATAATATAGCTAATGGTTGAAAATGTTGTAACACGATAAATTCTAATTTTGTGAATAATGTGAAATTGGTTGATCAAAGAGATCTTTATAAGACATACACTGATTATTGTAGAAATATTTTTAGTAATAAGATTAAGCATAGAATTAATTTAGATAGAATGATCTTTATCCTTCTAAATCTAGAATTGACTTTCTGAGTTTGATAATCCTTTTTCTGAGGGGGAAATTTTGAAGGCTATTAATGACATGCCTAGTGATAAAGCCCCAAGTCGTGATGGCTTTCTTATTTTCTTTTACAAAAAAATTTAGGACGTTTTAAAATTCGATTTAATTAGCATGTTTAATGAATCTTACAATGGGAAATTACAATTAGGGAGATTTAATTTTGCAAACATAATTTTATTACATAAAAAATCAATGCTGATAGTTTAAAAGATATTAGACCTATTTCTTTAATAAACATATTCTATTAAAATTATTTCAAAAGTTTTAGCTAATAGACTTAATATAAGAATGAATGATCTAATTGATTGTTCACATTCTGCTTTCATTAAGCGTAGAAATATCACTGATGGAGTGGTTGCTATTCAAGAATACATTAATCATTGTTGTAAAAGTAATATTACATGTGCTATGCTAAAACTAGATTTTGTGAAAGCTTTTGATTCGATTGACTGGGATTTCCTAATTGATATGTTATTGGCTGAGGTTTTAGTCGTATATGGATAGCTTGGATTATGATTTTGCTTAAAAATGGTAATTCTAGTATTATGGTTAATGGTATGTTAGGAAATAAAATTCAATCTAAATGAAGTTTAAGACAGGGTGATCCTTTATCGCCTTTTTGTTTAATTTAGCCGAAGATGTTTTTGAAATGGTAATTAAAAAAGTGGCTAGTAATGGATATTTGGGGAGTGTTGGTAGTGAAATCTCTCGCAATGGTATCTCTATTCTGCAATTTGCGGATGATACCTTACTATTTACTTCTCATTTGCCTAACCATGTCTTTAGCCTTAAATTTATCTTATATAGCTTTGAATTGCTTTCAGAGCTAAAAATTAATTTTGATAAAGTTTCGTTTTAGTATTAAATGAAGTTGATAAGGTTGAAAGTTTAGTTGCTAATATACTTAATTGTAAAACTATTACTTTCCCTTTGATTATTTAGGTTTTTCGACTAGGCCAACAAAACTTAAGCATGATGATTGGTTAATTATAATAGGTAAGATTAAAAGTAGAATTTTTAATTGGAACGGGAGATTTTTATCGAGAGCGAGTAGATAAGTTCTTATCAACTCTATTTTATCTACTTTTTCGATCTATTGGATGTGTGTGTGTGTGTGTGTATATATATATATATATATATATATATATATATATATATATATATATCTTTTCCCATATTGGATGATTAATAAAATTTAGAAAATAAGAAGGGACTTCTCATGGGGAGGTGATATCCCAACAGTAGTCTTAAATGTTTAGTCAATTGGGAAACAATTTGTAAATCTAAGAAGGTTGGTGGTTTAAGAGTTATTAATTTACATAACATGAATTTGTCTTTATTAGGGAAGTGGTTATGGAAATTTAAGGATATTATTGATAATTCTATTTGGAAAGAAAACATTTCTAAACATTATTATAATGGTAGTAATAATTTATATCAAATTACATATATAGTTATTAATAAATTGTCTAATTTTTGAAATCAATTTTGAAACGTCACAAGATTTTTAACCTAGGTACTAATACGATTCTTCATTCGGTAAATAATACTTCTTTTTAGCATGATCATTGGATTTCTGCCATTCCTCTTAGGATTGAATTTAATGAGCTTTTCGAAATTTATAAATTTAAGAATGCTTTAATTTTAGATGTTTTTACTCCAGATAATGATCTCCCTTGGAATTTTTAGTTTTAGCAGAATTTTAGAAGGTACAACTAGTAGGCAACTTTCTTTGCTTTATGTTAGATTGAATTTTTATAATACTGGTAACATAAATGATAATATAACTGAGAATGGGTTAAGAGTAAGAAATTTACTCCAAATTCTTTTATAAATTTCTTAATTTCTCAGGCGTAACTAGTAACTCTTTTAAACTTATTTGGAAAACAAATTCTCCTTCTAAATCTAAAATTGATATGTTGTTAATCATGCATAGTGAATTAAATACTATTGAATTTTTAAAAGGAAAAAAATATGCAAAATGATTATAAATGTTGTTTTTGTAATTTGTATTTTGAAGATATTAATCATGTGTATTATGATTGCATGGATACTAACTACATTCTGAATAATACTCTCAAAATCTTTAACTTTAGTCTTACAACTAAAGTTACTGATTGTGATTATTATTGGAACAATCTAACATAGTTTAAAAAAGAAAATAAAACCTTACTTGATACTTTGTTCACAATAATTTATTGATATATTTGGTTTGAGAGAAACCAAAGACTTTTTAATAATAATAATATTCATGTTAATTGATTTTTATAATATCTTCATTTTCTTTAATTGGATCACAAATCCTAAATATAAATTAGCTATAAATAATCATTTCAAATAATATCATAATAAGGTTAGTAACAATATTAAGCTATTTATAAATATAAACAATATTTTTAACATTAATAATTATAGCGTCAACATTTTTTTCAAATTTGAATGATGATTTTACCGATTATCATAATGTCCTTTTGATCAAAGGAGCATAAGGATAATTTTTAACTTATTTTAGTTTATAGGTCTTAACTTCTTCTTTTTTTATGATATCTCTTTTTTAGATCTTTAGTGTTAGTTAAGATGTTGCTTAATGTTCTTGGATTTTTTAGTCTGTTTCTAATTTTTGTTGTTTTTCCATCTTATTATTTTAGCTTTTATGTTATTACTTTTACTTCATTAATACAAATATGTATATAAATTTCATTTATATACATATATGTGTATTATTCTTATAATATTTAGTTCCTTTATAGATATAGGTGTTGGCTAGAAATGGTGCTAGATTCTATTTGCAGATTCTCAGGATTACCCTTGGCAAGATTATAGTGAGACATTAATTATGGACCTTCTGCGTTGCAAGTGAGGAGTTCTTCTCAGTTTTTCTGTGTCTACAGTGTGGCATCCTTCGTTCTAGATTATTCACTTTTGCGCTGAGGCATTCTTTTCAGTTCTTCCGCGTCTATAGAGTGATGTAGTTCATTCTAGATCATCTGCATACGCAGTAAGGCGTTCTTTTTGGATTTTTCGAGTTTGCGGCGTGGTATTTCCTTCTAGATGGAGTCGTTTTTCGGTCATTAGGCTGAGTTGCTTCATGGATTTTTTAGGTACATCTAACACCTCATTACCGGGCGGTGGCCTTGCTGGAGCTCGATATTACGGTGTAATGGACGGTGGCCTTGTCGAAGCTCATTCTACTTGTACTTGAGTCCTTTTCATTGTTTTTTATGTTTTGATTAGTTACCTGTCAGGCATGTTGACAGCACCTTTATTTTCAGTGATATATATCCACACACATGTGTGCTCTTCTCTATTTTAGAGGACCACGCATTTCTCTTAAAAAATTTAAAAATTAATTACCTTTTTAAAACCCATGCACAAGATTTCATAAAATATTTCATAGGGGATAATTTTTCCATTCAAACATCATGTAACATAAGTATGGGGATATAGAAAAACTAAATAACAAATATGCATATATATGAAACATTTTTTATCAAATATTAATTTATTGGCATAAAATTTCATGTCCAAAATAACATAATATCAGAACTGGAATTTATTATGCTAAACAGATGACATTGATATTTTATCTAATCAAATGACAACACAATAGTATTTTATTCAGCTAAACAGATATCCACAATAATCTATTCAATTAGGTTAAGCAGAACGGAGATTTTTTTCGATAAATAGATATCTAAACTAATTTATTCAATTAAGTTATAGCAGAATGGCATTTCACTCTTCTAAACATAAGTTATTAATAAAAAAATTCTTATTTATTAGACTAACTTAATGGCATGGACAAGAGATTCCTTGATTTAAAATCAGTTTAATTTTGAAAGATAGCTCACTTAAAAGTAATCGATAGAGTTTAAAATTAAATCTTTATTAATTGACAACTAAATATTAATTTAATTATAAACTTAAATCCTAATTGATTTCAATTAAACCATAATTGACCCTAATTGAGAACTTAATCAAACTTAATTAACCCTTAATTAAATCCGATTAGATCAACTGATTAAACCCTGCCAAATTAGTAATTAATTATTAATTAATCCTAATTAAATAATTAACTTAATTAAATAAAATTTAATACTTAATTCACCTTTAACTGAATCCATAATTAATTAGAACTCCCTTAATTAATCATAATTTATTTATTTAATTAATACTTAAACACTAATTACCTAATTTAATTACAAATTAATTATTAACTATTCTTAATTAAATGATGAATTTATTATCTAATTATTAAACTCATATTTAATTTCACAATAATTAAATTTTATACTTCATTGGTATTTTGAAAAAGTTTCAAAAACATTTTAAAAGGAAACCACTTTAAGTTTAGAACGTTAACATTTCTCGAACTTCATCCATAGCGACTATCGCTATGGATACCGTAACTTAGAACTAGTTCTATGTTGACTTTTCCAAACCTTTTACTCCTATATTTACTTATCTTATAAAACATAAGTAAAAGTTTGTTGAAAAACAAAACAAAGTTAGAAACTTGCAATCTTTTTAGTAATTAAAAAATGCGACGATCGCGATTTTTCGTTGACGAAAACCGACATCAATACGTCCACTGTATCAACTGCCGAGCAATCGAAAGCCAAAAAACCGTACCGTTAGGGTTTTAGAAAAAGAAAAGGTAGAAGAAGATAGAAAAAGATAGAACAGAACAGAAGAAATAACAGAACAATATCAGAATCTCATAATCGCAGCGGAACAACATATAATAGATAAAGGAATAATCTTTAAACAAAGAACTATATCAGTTATTACATTACATTACATTACATTTCATTACATCAGAGTGTACAACAACAAATGACATCAACAGCGGAAAAGAAATACTATATACTAGTAATACGCCATGCCATCCAGCTTGCTTCCAGCAACTCCTAAATATCCTGATAAACCTTAACTCTTGACTGCCCATGTGGAAATTGGTGGGCACCCAGAGTTTAGGAAGGAAAACAATAAACTCCGAGTCAGTCATGTGACTGGTGTGAGAACTCAAAACAGTTTATTTATCTTTGATAACAAAATAGAGGAATACTTTTAAAGTCAATTCGCAATGCTTTTAAAAATGAGACTACCATAAGGCCTCCCGCACACACACACACAATGCAAACGCAGAATCGGAGGAGATTTCTTCTTATGATAGTCAAAGATGCTTGATACGCATTAAAAAGAATCATTTGATATTATTACTAGTGCATAGTGTATAAAAATTATTTCGAAAGTAAAGATATAAATCTTAGCCAACGTACGACCATTATCGTATGCCTACTATAGCTACCATGTTCAATAGCAGGTTACCGCCACATTCCATGGCAGGTTATACAACTAAAACCGTACAAGATCGTATTGTTTCTTTGGATTTCCAACAAATGGTCAGGCCAAGGAACTTCCCATTGCCACATGGAAACGCCTCTGGAATGACGTCCCGAGAACCAAACCGGATCTCTGCCAACACAAGGCCGGGTTACCCCTAACTGGGTAACTACTGACACGAATATGTCATCCCCCGATCGTAACCGATCTATCCGAGGATCCTCGATTTCCAACAACCACAAAATATGCAGCAACAACATAGGTTAAATATCTGGGCTCCATACCATGATACCACCTCTATCCAGAAGGAATGACATACACTAAAGGGGCGCTACCCCCTAATAACCTTGCCGCATCCTTCCTGTTTTGACCATTTCCGGGGTGTGAGGTCCGACGAAGTCTCGTCCACAAAGCCACACTTTATACAAAAACCATGCTTTGGGTCAACAAATGATCATAGAAATGATCACCAAGATAAATGATCAAATAAATGATCCTATCACAAATGATCAACACAATGATCATTTCACAGCAACACTCAGCATGTCACACTACCAAATTGGGAGTATATCACTAATAACCTTCAACTATATAACCTCTGAGCTCGTACGTCTCAGAGAAGGGTGTTAAGCTAAGAGAATAAATTCTCCGCCACCAACAGAAATATATTTGAAAGAAATCAGCTTTATATCTCAATTTGTAATGTCAGACATACAATCTATACAAGTCTGTTCCGGGATCGAACAGAACCGAAGGCACTTACAAAGAAGTCCTTGCAATCCGGATATTCACTAATCACGACCAGACTTCCCGTCACTAAGGGTGATAAAACCTCTATATCGGAGATCAGCCGATGTAGAGTAACTCGACGGTAATCCTTCCGTTTTCACAAACATCCGCTCTTCAACACCGGTCATCGAATGCAATCCACAACGACGTATCACATACTCGGAATGGGTTATACGACCCCAAGGTCCTTTCCCGGCTAACCCGAATAGTGGGTGCTTATTCAAAAATAAGTGTGGCATTCAAATTCAAACAATCACAACAAATACCTATTTAAAGGTAAATATTGATAGTCGGATTATTTAACTATCAATAGGCGTGTTCAACATCACCAAATCCAAATAATTTTTCAAATTATTTATTTTCCAAAATATCTTTACAAGATATATATATATCTATTTCCCACACTTCAACATTTGAAAACTAATTTTTCAAATCACTTTTCACCTTTACCACTTTTGAAAACAAATTTCAATCAACATGGTTCATTTAAACCAATTTAAATAAATCCTTAACGATTTACTTTATATTTACGTTCCAAATCCGTAAATTAATTCCCACACTTCAAAAATAAATCAACATTTATTTTTAAACAAATTCCCCTTTTCATTTATAAATTCCATAGTGAATTTACATTCCAAAATATTTATGAATATACGATTTCAATTATTCATTTTCAATTTATCTTTAAAAGGATAAATTCTCAAAACATTTCATTTCACATTGGAAAAACATTCCCATACTTATTTATTCATAAGTAATTCACAAATCCATTCAATTTCAACACTTGGAAAATATTCAATATACTAAATTCGAAATTTAAGTATATATTTCATTCTTTAAGAAATCATTCACTTAACACATTTATTTGGGCTAAAACGAATGTTACGTAAAACATCGTTACGACGACCTAAAATCACTAGTATAGGGATTCAAAGTTTTAAATAGATATATAAATCCTAATACTATACAAAACATTTCCTTTCGGAAACCATTTACTATAACAACAGTGTTATAGTCCACCATTTCCTTCTATTTCTCGAAAACGTCTATTTCAACAATGAATGTTGAAATCTATGTATTCGATACTTAATGCATTTTAAAACGTCTTTGAAATCATTAACTTCATTTCATAATGTTCCTTCCCCAAAACATATCCATTTCATTTAATAATATATTCACTGTCCAAAATCGTGAATATAATTCCTTTCATATATTCCTATATCCAACTTATTAAATTCAATTGATTTCGGATTTATAAACAATGTTTATAAACTCCATTTATATTTTTATAAACTTCTATTTATAAAAATCCTTTTTATATCTCATTTTAAATGCCAAAATCCGATTTATAAGATAATTACTTATAAATCTTCTATTTTACCAAATCTATTCATTTTATATATTCATATTTCATAAATTTATAAATCTCAATTCACTTATGAAATCCATTTTTTTTATTTCACTTTATTACTTATAAAAACTCGTTTTATAATTCCAGTATTTTAAATTTATAAATATCAAATTTATAAATCTCTTATATAAACCGTTTATAATATTTCAAAATTCCCAATTAAACCATTTTATAAATTAATCACTATTTATTTCAAAAATCTTAATTTGGTTATATTTTATAAAAATCTAAATTTTTATAACATAAAAATTTATAACGTTTTAATTATTTAAAATGAATTAATTCAAAATTTAATAAAACGTATACTTTTGAAAATCACTTTAAAATTTCTTTTAAAACCAAAATCATTATTTTAAAACTTCAGAAATAAATCCGGTGATGCAACAGCACCAAATAGTCAATCACGACATCCAAATATCATATATTGATATGATAATCAACAAATATCAAAATATCTGTAAATAAATCAATACAGTTGAGGAATCCAGTTGGATCCCTCCAACCTGTTTCCCTGCATCCACAAACATTAGCACAATACCAATTCCGCTCCAGTACGGAATTATCGCGGTATATGGGATTTATAAAATATTATCCGCTTAATAGACGGCGCAATAGGGTCTCATCCGCTATACAATGCGGGAAATCAACAACTGCAATATATACATATGCCAATATATATATATATATATTGCTATTATATATAATACCAATTTCACTGTTTATGAAATATTCGTGGTATATGTTTTTAATAAATAACATCCGCTTACTAACGGCGCATAATGTCTATTTTAACAATCAACAGATAACAATCATCATTCAAACATGTATTCAAATATTTCAAATCTAACTATTTAAAATATTAAATCGAAACTATTCGATTGAGTGAGAAGTTCTCACCTTGATTTCAATTTCGTTTTAGCGATTTGTTTCGAATAAAATTAAACGGACGTTTAATTTTATCCGAATTTTTCACTAACTCCAATCATCTCCAATCCAATTCCATAGCGTAGTGCTCGTCCATACGATTCCAACGCAACTAGTTTCGCGCGTTTTCGACCTCGTATGAAAAAGTTATGATTTTTACAAGTTTTACACGAATTTTTATAACTAAATTTACAACTTTTAATAAATTTTCAAACCTAAACTAATCACAGCCGTTAGATCTGGTCTCCCCCCATCAGGCCGTGCGCACATCCTCTCCCCTCTCACGTTCCCAGGCCGAACAAAGAACCCATCAACTACATAATTAGGGTTTAAATTTGCTCCTTCCTCAAACATCTTGAACACGATCAGATACTTGCATCTTGACCGTCATCTCCTGCTCTACCTCCACCATGAATAGCTCGAAGCTCGGCCTTCAATATTGCCTCAAAATGCGTGAAAAACGCAGCCCCTTCTCGCTTGATTTCCTGTTGATTCGTTGCTCCGTTTTCGATCATCTCCGTATGGATTCGAACCTCTCTTCATGCTCTTCAACTTTCGTGTTGAACACTTCGCGTAATTCCTTGTAGATTGAGAGTGATTGAGGAGAGAAAGGGATGCATTTCTGGCCTTCCATTTTGAAGGTGGCGGCTGCTTCAGTTTAGGGTTAGGGTTTGATATTTTTTTGCAAATTATGAAGAGGGGAGGGGCTTTTATAGAAAATTCGCGCGACACTATTCATCCCGGATTTTCCGAACTCCAAACGAAGCGTGCCGGTTGGCGTTTCTAAGGTTTACCCCGCGTTCCGAACGTAATGGAACATGTTTCGGGAGCTAATTCGGTTCAATTTAAATTTAAACCGATTAAACGATTTTCTAGGCGTTTTAGCTTGTACCGGACAAACGGTAAATCTGATTGACACGAAATTTGAAAACTTACAATAATATCACATTACGGATCCGATGAAACTGGTTTTGTCGAAATCCGAGACTTTTTGAAAAATGGCTATTTTAACTCGCCAAATTAATATTAAAACAATTTCGATGCGTTTCGAGCTGCCACGATCAAACGATAACTCCGATTGCTACGAAAATTGAAATCCTATAATAACAAATTATTACGGATCCAATGAAACTAGTTTCGTCCAATTCTGAGACTGTTCGAAAATTGTCTATTTTCACTAGTCGATTAAATATTAAAATATTCAATTTTCACAAATTAACTCCAAATTCAATTTTAAAAGTTCTATAATATTGTTCTAACTCCAACATGATAAAATAAAATTTTACAAATCATTTTCAATCATATTTAACCCTATTTTCAATTATTTCTGTATTTTCACATATTAAATTATCGATTTAATTATCCAATTAAATCCAATTATTCGAAATAAAATTTATTCGACTTATAAATTTCACTTATTAATATTTAAAATTAATTAAATATTTAAATTTTAATTAATATAAATTCTGGGTCGTTACAAAAAAACTAATAAACGAAATTTGTTTTTCCAAAGGATCTCAAGTTGCTTTTACATTTCAAGATGCTAACTTTTCTTTTAGTTTACCACAACAAAGCAAGGTCTCAGACACACACACACATACATATATATATGCCATGATTTAACACATATAATAAAAGATTACAAATTACAAACTAACATGACTTTCAAATTTCCATTTTCAAACTATATGTCAAGACATCCGAACACACATACAAACATCCAAGCCATAATTATTATTCACCCAAACAAGCAACTGTTTTAAAAATTAAGCAACAATAATATAGGCACATAATTAAAGTTAGAAACTTTAATTAAATTAGTGAGATTTACTCACCAAAATTAACGAAATCAATCCATAACATTTACTAACTTTTGAAACAGCCCTAGGTCCTTGTTTTGCTTTAACAAAATTGGATTTTTGATGGCCTTAAAGGCCAAGGTGGGTTCTGTCAAGAGGTGTAGGAGGCTCAACCTTATACCTTTAGGGTAATTTGGTCTTGCTTTAGAGAAGAGATAAGGTGTAAGGTAGAAAGGAAGACTTTTCAAAGGGTTTAAGGAGTTTAAAAGTCGAAAAGGACTTGGTTTCTAAATTTCTAAAACGAAGAAGCCATTAAAGATCTTTACAAAGTTTAAGCAAGATGGTAAGCTTTTTGGAAAAGAAATGAATGGAATGGAAAATAAAAAGGAAAGCTTTTATATAAATCGAGATAAGAGAATTACTAAAATATCCTTAAGTACAAATGTCATCCACTAACTTTTTGCCACATCATCGCTACTTCCTCCCATACTACCTTGTAATACACTTTTTCCCCCTTCTTACACCATTCCTTCACTCCATCAATCTTAGTACGAAGTATGAGATTATCTCGAGGTTAATATGGTGTTTCATGTAACTATGTGTCATATAATGTGACATTTACTACTTACTTTAGTTTTACTTTAATCTTTGGATAAAGTCACATCTCATTTTATTTTATTACGTCAATTTATATATTTAACTTATTATAATTAACTTTAACCATATTTATTTTATTTAAAAATGTGTATATGTTAACTAAGTTGTTCACAACCTTTTAAATAACTTTTAGACACTAAAAAATATCAAAAATTCGAAAAACGATTTCAGGTCACATTTTCTATTTTCCTTTAAACTAATTATTTTTGTAAACACATTTTAAAAATCATTTCATCATCACTAATTAATATTTAAAAAGGAGTGTTTTTGATAATAAAATCCATTTATTAATTATTTAAAAATATATTACCTATCAATATTTAAAGTGTTTAAATTTTGGGCCGTTACATGTTAAGTAATATTAATTAATAATTCTCAATATATTTATTCCAATAATAAACGTGTAGATTACAATGCAATATACTATTTATATCTGCTATGTTTACAAATCACCACATCTTCGCTGTGATCTCGGTAAATAATTAGCTGGTTGGTTTTCGAACTACGTTTATGAGTTGAGAAATTGTGTGGTCAACGAAGGATTGAAATATCTTGCATTGGGACCAAAAAAATGTCAAGACATATCCAATATTCTTCGTCAATGGTTATAAATTCAGCACTAAAGAATATAGTACTGAAAAATTAACTATAAATACATGTATTTTTGTTAAAGGTAGAGATGATACAAATAATCATATAAATGGTTTGCACAGCGTGTTAACCCAGATTTTGCAACTGACATATTTTAGACAACCTGTGGAGAAAATTTTTCTGTTTAGATGCAATTGGTTCAGCAATATTCCAAGTTCTAAAATCTACACGCACAAAGATCATAATCTTATAGAAATAAAGCATACCCTACATTATCATAAGTACAATCATTCTACGCTAGCCAAACAAGCACTACAAGTTCATTACACTCTGTATCCATCTTTAAAAAGAGATAAAGAAGATTGGTCAACAACTTCTAAAACAAAGGAAAGATTTACCTTTGATGGAACGAATATTCCATATGAACAAGCTTATAAGGAAGATGTCGAGGAAAATAGAGAAATAATAATAACAACCGAAGATCATACTTATTTTGGGCCTCTAAACTATGAATCAAATGATTTAGTAGAAGTATTTGAAACTATAGGGAAAACAATATAGAGTACGATATTGAATCTGAACCAAAGAATGACAAGGACTGATTAATAATGTACATTTTGACACAACATAATTTATATGATTATTATTTTTATATTTTTCTTATAAAACGTGATATGTTTTCTCATAATCAAAAGATATGGTATGCCATAATAAAATGATATGTCCGTGACAGATATTATGTCGTTTTTACAACATCGGAGGTCTTCCGATTTAGGTTCCCCATTTTCTTTTCAGAGAGGGACCGCCGTAGGGGGTGATGGCAGCAGCCCATCAGAGTAGGACCAGCGTCCCATAGTGACGATACAGCCCAAAGTGAAAGGTTAAGTATAAAATTTATTTCACTATCATAAACATTTTGTGTATGATATATCAGTCATGATTTATAAAAGGTTTGTATCATACATAATACAGGAGATTGGAGCTGATGCCATCGGAGCTTGTTCTTGATATTTCCAAGCCTGCTTGTAAGTGTAGAATTACTGCATGATGGCGTAGGTGGGATAAAATCCCACGCCACATCATAGAGTGTATCTGGTAGGACTTCCTCATAAGTGTAAATTTGTACACCATTATATATAACACTTATCAATTTGCTTACCAAGTATAAATGTATAACCTGTATTTTTTTCAATATGCGGGGGCGGTAGATTTGCAAAAAGTTGACAGTCTCCTTTGTAAAAACTAATGGATGAAGAAAATGAGGAAGAACTACCATGACACAAAGTCAACCACAAAAAAAGCGGGTAGCATGCTTGACTGGATGAGTGCAGGCATGTGGGATGCTTGAGTTGTTTGGTGGAATAGCGATGAAGCAAAGGTAAGTTTATTGGTCTCTTATTAGTTATTTAAATTGAAGTTTCATATACAATCTAATACACATTATATAAAGTATATATATAATATCAGTTTTATTTGTTCAATTTAAATTTACAGGGAGAGTCAAACAGAAACTCTGCAAATAATAAGATTCCAGTCATACATCGCGGTGACTCTAAGTCATTTCAGCATTACCGTCAAGAGCTGGTAAATTTATTAATTTTGATTATAAGCAGTTGTTACATTGTATAATTTGTATATTGTAACGACCTAGAATTTCACCGCTTTGACTGGTGAATATGTATCTAATTTTAAAAATTCAATACATGATAAAATCTTTTTCAATTTTTTTTAACAAATTAAGTAGTTTGTAGAAAAATAGAAAATGTAACCAAAGAATATTTCTGAAATTTCGACCTTTCGAAACCAGAAAGTTGTCGGTAATGTTGTTCGTTTTTGTGCACCATATACACACACATTTTTATATAAGAGTTCATTAATTAATTGATAATACTCCTAAAATAAATTATCTTATGTTAATCTGGATTAGTAAGTGATGTGACAAGACATAGTTTTAAAAATAATAAACTTATATATATAAGTATTGTCACATCTTACGTTATATACATATTAAGCATTGCCACAACTTTGATTGTAATCATTAACCATTATTATCCCTTGTCACATCTTAGTTTTAATTAATAATTTAACTTATATGTAGATATATATATATATATATATATATATAAAGAAAGTGATGTGAGTAAATATAATAATTATATATATAAAAGAAAGTGATGTGACTAAACATAATTATATATATAAAAGAGTGATGTGATTAAACATAAATGTATATATATATTATAAAAGATTTGTGATGTGACTAGATATAATTATGACAAGTTCTATTATTTAATTCATTTTGCCTATATATATACCCACCTATTCCTTTTCTTTTCTCCTTTCTTCTATTTTCTTCTTCTTCCTCGTTAAAGTTTTTCATGGCTTTTTCTTTTAGCCTTAAGAGAAGAAAAGAAAAAAGGAAAGAAAAAAGAAATACATAGAAAACTTGTTCGAAATCTTCTCTATTTTCATCCTACTTCCTTCGACCATAACTTCCAACTTGCTACTCCAAATCTTGATTTTCTTTTTTTCAAATCACATATAACTCCAATGGCGAACATCAGATTTTCATATCTATTGCTTACCATTCAAGCACTTAAACCATTGTTTTCATATCTAATGCTAACAACATATTAGCACATATATGTATATCAAATCCAAATCATAATCCATACAACAAACATCATCCATTTAGCCATAATGAAAAAATATACATAAATAATATCTTTTCCAAAAAGATTAGAATTTACTCACCGTAAAGCTTTCCTCATCGTGAAATGTTTTAGAACTTCAAAAGCTTCACACCTCCAAAAGATAACCCGAAGATATGTCATATTGCTCTCAGCTTTTCGCCATTTTACTCTTGGAATTTCGAAAAATAATCAACAAAAAAGTTTTTGCATTAGATATGAAAACAATGGTTTAAGTGCTTGAATGGTTATGGTTTCGTAGTTTGGAATGTTGAAAAGACTTGAGATCCATTTGGAAATCTAATCATTTACTAGTTTTGAGTTAGTAAATGTTTTTGTTTAAATTCTAACTCGAGTTAAGGTTTAAAATCTTTCTTTTATGTATTAAAAGATAATCCAAAGTGAAAGGTTAAAGTTTTAGATGGTAACTTAGAGAAGAAGATTCTATGTTATTGTATCCATAGCGATGGTTGCTATGGATGTAGTTCGGAAAAGTTTGATTTCTAACTTTAAAGTTTCCTTTTAAAAATGATTTGAAAACTTATTTTCAAACTCAATTAGAAACACATAAGTTAATTATAACTTGATTAAGTTTGTTTAATAATTAATTAATTAATTAATTAAGGATAATTATTAATTAATTAATTAATTGGTAATTAGGTTAAGTAATTAGTGATAATTAAGTAAGTTATTAAGAAGTTTTAATTAATGATTAATTAAGTTAAAAAGGGTCATTATTTTTATTTAATCATGTTTAGTCATTTTAATTATTATTTAATTAAATTTGAATTATTTAATTGATTATTATTTAATTAAAAATTAATTATTTACTTAATTAGGGATTAATTTTAAGTAAATGTTTATTTGTTTAAAGTTTAATTAATTATTTTCAATTAATTAGTTAAGGCTTAATTATGATTTGAGTTTGGTTATTTAAGATTTAATTAAGCTTTAATTTATATTAAATTATGATCTAATTGTTAAATTTTATTTTAAACTTTATCGGTTATGTTTTAAGTTGGGTTCTTTTTAAAGTGGTATGATCTTAACCAAAGGATCTCTTGTCCATGATATTAAACAGACAAACAACTATGAATAAGTATCCATGATATTAAACAGACAAACAACTACGAATAAGTTAGAATGTGATTGTTTGTGTTGTATGAACATTCGTTAGTAGAATAAAATACCATTCCACTATAGGGTAATTGTTTGGATTGTTTAGACATGTGTTTAGCAGAATAAATCTCTGTTCTGCTATTAATTGATTAAATTGTTTTGGACATCTATTTAGCAGGAAAAATCACCATCCTGCTGTTATGTTGTACATGTATATGATAGTTGAATTGTGTTGACATGTTATTCCTGATTTTCTAATTGGTTGGATTTACACATATGTTGGCCTACGTAAATAGTTGATAAGTATGGTTTTGAATTTAATTAATTTCTTTAATCAATTTGAGGCTAAGGGTTTATAAATGGATTTTCAAATTATATGATTTTTATAAAGGTATTTATAAATGACCACTTGTGTATAGATAGGGGTTTTACTATCGAAAAGGGTTATTAAGGTATTTTACAAATGATGTTTGGTAAATGACAGGTATAAAGGAGTATAGAAAGGTTTATATAAAGGGTTTTAAAAATAGGAAAAACTTTTATAAATTATTTCATAGATTTGGAAAGACGTTTATAAATCAACTTAAAGGTTTATAAAAGTGGGTTATAACTTTATTTTGAAAGTTATAAGTTAATTGAAATATGAGATAAACTTTCAAAAAGGGAACTTTTGATAAAGGATAAGCGGAATGTTTTATTTGGAAGAAATGTTTGGTTATTTAATAAGAGATTTCAAAAGAAGAAAACTTTGAAAAGTTTGTAAATATACTTGTACTGATAAGATAAGTATATGATTTTGTTTCAAGGCATGAAAAGTAAAATGTTCTGGTAATATACTTATAACATTTAGATAAGTATATAAATGTTTCCCAAGTATAAAAGGAAATGTAGGGGTTCTGGAAATAGTATTTTGAAAAGATGATCAGGTTTTATAAAGTGGTTTTATTACTTAAAGAGAATTAATAAAGGCTTAATGGATCTCATATAGAAAGTAAACCATGATTGGCTGCTTGTTTATTTCATAGTTAAATAACCAACTACCAGATCTGGAGAAAATATAACTTTGGAAATATCTAAGAGAAACACGAGAATTATATGGTACAATTACTGTCTAAGGTGCTATACTGTACGTATGAACTTGTTTCTTTCATCTAGGCTGAATGATAAGGAAATCCGTCCACAAACGGTTAGGAGGTGAACTTCGTCTTGTCATTTGTCTGTTTATTTCCTAAAGAACCGGGGTTGATATTACCAAAAATATCGAAAGTTGTTTCAAAGAGACCGGTATCGGATATTGTGATGCCCCACCTCTATACCCACGCTAGCCAAGGACACTATGGAGCAATGCCGTCAACTAGCATGGAGAATAAGGCTGTTGAGGAGCGACCATCCGTGCAATTGCTTTATGCGAGCACTGATATGTCAGATAGAATAACATGCAATTCATTTCGAGAGGAAATCCGACATACCGATACAAACTCAAAGCTACTACACAGTGGCTATAATATCTTCGGAAACAAATATAGAAATAAGCATAACATAAATCAGTCACAGATAATCCATATCACAAAGGCGGAAGAAGATATGAATATATATAACTAACACATGGAAGTGTATATCAGAGTAGTGGTCGAAAAGATCCATAATAATACAAAAGAATAACAACACGTGCTATACAAAAGAATACAACTGTGAGTCTATATCTCAAGTGTATACAACAAAATCTGCTAATCTAAATAGTTAGCCAAAAGTCAGAGTAGCAAATCCCAGAAGAGAAGTCAAACAGAAGCACCTGTAACATCTCGGTCTGACCCGAGTATTATTTAATAAGAAAATAATAAACGGATCAGTCTATCTATAAATATCAGATGACATGATATAAAGTAAAAGATATGGCATAAACATATAATATCCATAATGGCATACTACTATAAGCATGCAAATGATGATCAACAAAAGATCGTTCAATACCACAAGAATCTTCAAAAAGATCCAAAAAGGGTTTCATACCCAAAACTTGAATTCACAACAAGTCAATGACACACGAATTCACCAATGCACAAAAATTGATAAATCATATCAATGAAAATCACTAAAATTGGTGAAGCATAAATTCCAGAATTCAACACACGAAGTCCAGAAATCATAAAAAGAGAAAGAGGCCTATCACATGACGGTCCGAAAACCATGGGGAGCTACCCCAAATGTGTGAGTGAAATCACACAGATGAGGTCTAGACTAACCTTGCAGACAAAGAGATATGTGTGAGTCGAAATCACATAAATGGTGTCTAGTCTAACCTCGCAGACAGAAATGATATGTGTGAGTCGAAATCACACAAATGGTGTCTAGACTAACCTCGCAGATAAATAGGTGTGAGTCGAAATCACAGAGAAGAGGCCTAGTCTAACCTTGCAGTCAAAGGGACATCGCACAATTGCTAGTCTAAATCATAAAAATGATCGTCATAATCATCAAGAAGTGTCAATTACAGTAAGCTAGTAAATATATGAGCTTAGCTTCATGTCCCATAACCACTAGCTTAACTTAAATATTTACGAACAAATTGTAGATCTCCACTAGAAAATTGTCACAAGAGATTCAATCGAACGAGTCCAAGGATTAACCGACGAAGTAAACGCAAGCGTTTCATACCACTTGTTTCATTAAGTCGTTTAATTAGATTTCTCATACGAGTGAGATAAAGGTCTGTATATACTAGTAGGTTGGAGAACGGTTTAATAAACAAGTTTGGTAATAAAATAGTGTTGAAGATTGCTTTGACGAAAGAGTTTTGATATTTACTACTAGTATTGAAACCTTTATATTTTTAAAGTGACAAATCATAGAAATGATTGTAGAAACAATCAATCGTAAAAATTCACATTCGAAGATGTGAATAAAATCCAATGAAATTGATTACGGAATCCATCGAAGTGGATATTCCCAAAAATGACGAAGAAAATGTCATCAACGTCAATAATAAATGATAACAACAAAAAGGGAATCATCATGAATCGATTAAAGTTGGAATTCTCCGGCAAATAGGAAAATAGGCAAAGGAGTGCAGATTCAGACGTTTGAAATCAAGGATTCAGACGTCTGAATCTGGAAAATAAAAATATTTTCCAGAACAGAATTCAGACATCTGAATCCTCGAATTCAGACGTCTGAAATAGGCACTTTTTAGCCTATTTCCTTTCTGGTTCAAAACGAACCAATTTAGACGTCTGAAATCATATATTCAGACGTCTGAATATGGGAACACAAATCTTCCCAGAATAATATTCAGACGTCTGAATACTACGTTTCAGACGTCTGAAACTGGGGTTCAGGGCATCCCCTGAACCTAGGCCAAAAATGGCCAAATGGATACCGGAAGCGATCGATCGAGTGACAACGACTAAGGATTTACGCCAAGCGACAACCCAGCCTTAACGGCTCTTCGATACGCCTCAAATATTAATGTCCAAATATCCGTAAAAGGATTTTCATAGATTTTGATTTCAAAACATCAAAAATTGGAATATACACCAAATCAATCCAAACCAAAATCACTTGCACAAGAATAAGTGTTAGGAATTCATACCTAACAATCGAAGATAATTATAGACAAAGATGTGAGATTAAAAATCTCACCTTTGAACCCAAACAATTGAAGAAGAAGCTCGAAAGAAAAGGGAGAATCAACCTCTCTTCAACACAACCCAAACGAGCTTGAATCTATGCTCAAAAAGAAGAACATTCCCAAAGTTAGGTTTAGGAATTTCTGAAATTCAAGAGAGAAGGAGTTGGAGAAGATGAAGAGAAGGCTTACCAATGGGTTCTTCTACTAGTTTGGAGCTAGAGCTTGATTTGCAAAAGAATACTAGGGCTTGAGTTTCAATTTCCCATTCCACTCTCCATTGTTAAAAAGCTTGAGTATTAGGAAAATAGAAAGGAAGTAAATGAAGAGGAGAGGGTTGGACTGAATACATAAGTGGGGTTATTGGGCTCAGCCCAAACCAAAGCCCTAAGTAAAAAGTGGCAAAATTCCTTTAACTCCAAACATATCAAAGTTTATACTCAAAAAGATCGCAAACGGCGTTTTGAACTAAATGGAAGTGGTCCCGAGTCCTAATTCGACCGTATGCAAAAAGTAGCTTTTCGGACTAAATTCCGAGTATCGATAAATATTTAAATAAAATATTTAAATATAAAAATCGATAAATATGCGGGTTGTTACTGACTCCCCTCCTTAAAGAAATTGCGTACTCGCAATATTTAAGAAGAAGACATATATATAACAACCACGAGAGCGTATTCAGCACAAAGAAATCTGAAATAAAAGGTTCACCTTAAAGAGCGCGGGAAAGTAAGTCCGGATGTGTTCGCTCGATGAACTCCCTAGATTCCAAAGAACAATCATTAGGATTTGAAGACCATTGAACTTTCACAAGCGGGACATCTTTATTTCGAAGGCGTTTGACCTCCGAAGCAATAATTCGAATAGGATGCTGCTCATAGGTTAAATTAGGCGAAACTTCAATCACTTCCACAACACCGGGCTCAAGAATAGAATCGGAATCTTGAAGACATTTCCGTAATTGAGAAACGTGAAACACGTCATGCATGGCAGAAAACTGAGCCGGTAATGATAGGCGATAAGCCATGGAACCGATACGTTCAGTGATAGGAAATGACCCAATATATCGAGGTGCTAACTTTCCCGACCGACTGAATCGTACAACACCTTTCATAGGTGAAACACGAATAAAAACAAGATCTCCAACAGAAAATTCTAATTTCCTTCTCCGGTTATCGGCACAGGATTTTTGTCTACTCTGGGCTTCCTTCATTCTATGTCGAATAAGGTAAATTTTCTCTGTGGAATCCCGAATAAAATCTGGACCTAAAACCAGCTTCTCACCGGCCTCAAGCCAACAAGAAGGAGATCGGCATGGCCTTCCATAGAGTGCCTCGAAAGGTGCCATACCAATACTAGATTGCAAGCTATTATTATAGGAAAATTCAACAAGAGGAATATTATCTTCCCAGCTTCCACCGAAATCAAGCACACAAGCACGAAGAAGATCTTCAAGAGTTTGATTCACACGCTCGGTTTATCCATCGGACTGGGGGCGATAAGCGATGCTAAAATTAAGCTTCGTTCCTAAAGCTTTTTGAAGACTCTTTCAGAATCCACTAGTAAACAATGGATCACGATCGCTGACAATAGAAGTAGGAACTCCATGTAATTTAACAATTTCTTTGACAAAAAGTTTAGCCAAAAGAGGAACGATTCGGTTAAACCGAACGGGAATAAAATGGGCATATTTAGTAAGTCTATCAACAATCACCCATAAGCTATCATGACCCGAACAAGAACGGGGAAGGCCATCAATAAAATCCATGGAAATTTGGTCCCACTTCCAAATTGGAATTTCTAAAGGTTGCAATAACCCACCGGGCCTTTGATGTTCGGCCATAACGAGTTGGCAAGTCATGCAACACTTAACGAAGTTAGCGATGTCAAGTTTCATTCCCTCCCAATAATAAAGTCGTTTCATATCCGCGTACATTTTACTACTACCGGGATGAATGGTAAATTTAGAACGATGGGAATCTTCTAAAATGTCTTTTCGAAGATCACTAATATTTGGCATGATAAGCCTACCAAATTTCCGAATGCCGCCACGAGAATCAATATCAAAGTCTTTCAAACCTTCAATATCAATTCAATCCTTAAAATTTTGGCCAAGAAGAGCCAAGTCGGGATCTAGCCTTTGAGCTTCAAGAATGCGGTTTAAAAGAGAAGGATGAGCCTCAAGGCTACATAAAACAAATGATGAGCATAAATCGGATACGCAGTCTCGAATCTCACAAGTGGATAAGATCTCGAGATCGTTCCATTCGGATATCATCATAGAAACAACTGCTTGTTGCTTACGGCTAAGAGCATCGGTGACACGATTACCCTTACCGGGGGTATAAAGAATATCAAGATCAGAAGGAGCAAGGAACTCGATCCAACGTTGTTGACGCAAATTAAGTTCCTTTTGAGAGAATAAATACCTCAAAGACTTATGATCGGTATAAAGAACAAATTTCTCTCCTAAAAGATAATGACGCCAAATCCGAAGAGCGAAAACAATAGCCCGCGAGTTCTAAATCATGTGTGGCATATCTAGTCTCAGCCGGCTTCAATTGCCTAGAAGCATAAGCAATAACACGTTCTTTTTGCATAAGAACGGCACCCAAACCAATGCAACTAGCATCGGTATAAACAATAAAATCTTGGTTTCCATCGGGTATCACAAGAATAGGAGCATCGGAAAGGAGTTCTTTTAATTTCTGGAAAGAAGCTTCACATTTGTCCGACCAAACGTATTTAACACCATTCTTTGTTAAGCTAGTGAGAGGCACGGCAATCTTAGAAAAGTCTTTAATAAAACGACGGTAATAGCCCGCCAATCCGAGAAAGCTACGGATTTCAGTCACACTCTCAGGTCTTTTTCCAATCTTGAATCGCTTCAATCTTTGAAGGATCCACGGAAATTCCGGATTCGGAAATAATATGACCAAGAAACTTCACACGAGATTGCCAAAAATGGCATTTAGAAAATTTTGCTTTTAATTGATTACTCCTAAGAGTTTCCAATACAATCCGAAGATGCTTTTCATGTTCCTCCTCGGTTTTTGAATACACAAGAATATCATCAATAAAGATGAAAACAAATCGATCGAGAAAATCTTTGAAAACTCGATTCATAAGGTCAACGAAATAAGCCGGAGCATTCGTTAAACCAAATGGCATAACAAGCCATTCATAAGATCCATAACGGGTACGCAATGATGTCGAAGGAATGCTATCCTCAGCAATACGAAGCTGATGAAAACCGGTAGCCAAGTCCAATTGTGAAAAGACTCTAGCACCGCTAAGTTGGTCAAATAGATCATCAATCCGAGGTAAAGGATATTTATTTTTGATTGTAAGATCATTAAGCTTGCGGTAGTCAACGCAAAATCTAAGTGTACCATCGGATTTCTTCACGAAAATAGCCGAAGCTCCCCAAGGCGAGGAACTAGAGCGAATAAATTGCTTCGTCACCAATTCGGATAATTGTTTGCGCATCTCCTCATTCTCCTTATTAGACATGCGATAAGGAGGACGAGTAATAGGTTGAGCTCCAGGGATAAGATTAATTTTGAACTCAATTGCTCGCTTAGGTGGCAATCCTAAAACGGGCTCAAATATGTCGGAAAATTCATGAACAACGTGAATAAGAGCAATGACATCTTCCTCATCATCATTATCGTCATCACAAAGATTTAAAGAATATAAAGATGCAGTCAACGCAGAATCCAAATCTTTAGGTATAATAGAAATCTGCTTTACAGATTGCAGGTGTCGGAGATAAATAGTCCGCTCGAGACATAGGATGTGAGCTTCATAACGGTAAAGCCAATCCATTCCCAAAATCATTCCAAAGCCTAAATAACGCATGACATGCAAATCGGCTAGGAAAGGAAAATCACACAAAATAATCTCCACATCTTTACAAAGCAAATTAAGAGTTGCGGATCCACTAACCGGATTCACAATTCTTAAAGAAGTCATTAAAGCAACAACACTTAAAGAAAAGGTATCTACAAGTTCCTTTGATATAAAGAGTGGGTTGCACCCGTATCAAAGAGAACTTGAATAGGTTGATCACGAAATATAATAATACCATCAAGGATAGAATGAGATATACCTTGACCACGAGATGTGTTGCCAGGGGCTTGAGGAACATTTAAGTTTCCCTCCTTCTTGCCTTCAAGCTTGAGGCATTGATGTATATAATGATTTGGGCTCTTACAATAGCGACAACAACGGGGCTTTGAACACTTGTTCGCAAAATGGTCCCTAGACCCACAGTTGAAGCATTTCCCACTACTAGGAGAAGGAGCCTTTGCAACAGGGGTTGCTTGTTTACTCTTTTTGTTGGGATAAGGACCTTTAAATTTGTTTGGCCTCGTTTTGTTGTTGAAGTTTGGTTTGGAACCCACCACTTCAACATCACTTTCCCTATTCGCCTCTTCAAGACGAAGAGCGATATCAATGAGTTGGTCGAAGGGAACTTCTAATTTTAGAAGTAATGGCTTCTTGAGATTTTTGTTTAAGCCATAGACAAATCTTTGGTTCTTCTTCAATGGGGTGTTGATGTATTCAACCCCATATTTGCAAAGTGACACGAATGATGCAACATAATCAGTCACGGAGGCTTCACCCTGAACAAGGTCTATGGAACGTCGAGCCAATGTCACTTTCTCTGCTTCTTGCATGAATTCTAATTCGAAGCATTCTCGGAATTGCTCCCAGGTGAGATCCGCTTCATTAATCTCAGAAATAAGAAGTTCGTACCAGTCCAATGCTCTCTCTTGGAGCATACTAGAAGCCACCTAAACATGGTGAAGATCGACGAGATTCATACGAATGAAGATTCGATCGCAGGTCCTCAAGCAAGCTTGGAACTCGATGGTAGTTTCAGAACCTTAAATGGCTTCGCACCCAGGTTGGTGTAATCATTGCACAAACGTGCAAACCCAGATTTAGGGTGAGTAGGTTCCGGATTAGAACCAGCTGCTTGAGCATTCATGACAAGGTCAAGAAGTTGCTGGGCTGTCATAAAAACTCCATCTTGGGGTGGAGCACTAGATGATCCAGCTCTTAGACGACCAGGTCTAACCATTTCTCTTCCTTAAGAAAGAAAAAAGAGAAAGAAGAAGATTATTAACTAATGAATATCAAGAAATCTTGCTAGATAAAACAAGGAATCATAAAGGATAAAGGATGAATCGGTACGACGACTCGAATTAATACTAAGACATAACTCCTAAGGTGGACTTAGGACGATGATCCTTGTTAAGTTATTCTACATTGTTCCGAAGTTTGGCTCTGATACCAAGCTGTGACGCCCCACCACTATACCCACGCTAGCCAAGGACACTACGGAGCAATGCCGTCAACTAGCGCGGACAATAAGGCTGTTGAGGAGCGACCATCATGCAATTGCTTTGTGCGAGCACCGATATGTCAGATAGAATAACAAGCAATTCATTTCGAGAGGAAATCCGACATACCGATACAAACTCAAAGCTACTACACAGTGGCTATAATATCTTCGGAAACAAATATAGAAATAAGCATAACATAAATCAGTCACAGATAATCCATATCACAAAGGCGGAAGAAGATATGAATATATACAACTAATACATGAAAGTGTATATCAGAGTAGTGGTCGAAAAGATCCACAATAATACAAAAGAATGGCAACACGTGCTATACAAAAGAATACAACTGTGAGCCTATATCTCAAGTGTATACAACAAAATCTGCTAATTTAAATAGTTAGCCAAAAGTCAGAGTAGCAAATCCCAGAAGAGAAGTCAAACAGAAGCACCTGTAACATCTCGGTCTGACCCGAGTATTATTTAATAAGAAAATAATAAACGGATCAGTCTATCTATAAATATCAGATGACATGATATAAAGAAAAGATATGGCATAAACATATAATATCCATAATGGCATACTACTATAAGCATGCAAATGATGATCAACAAAAGATCGTTCAATACCACAAGAATCTTCACAAAGATCCAAAAAGGGTTTCATACCCAAAACTTGTATTCACAACAAGTCAATGACACATGAATTCACCAATGCACAAAAATTGATAAATCATATAATGAAAATCGCTAAAATTGGTGAAGCATAAATTCCAGAATTCAACACACGAAATCCAGAAATCATAAAAAGAGAAAGAGCCCTATCAAATGACGGTCCGAAGACCATGGGGAGCTACCCCAAATGTGTGAGTCGAAATCACACAGATGAGGTCTAGACTAACCTTGCAGACAAAGAGATATGTGTGAGTCGAAATCACACAAATGGTGTCTAGTCTAACCTCGCAGACAGAAATGATATGTGTGAGTCGAAATCACACAAATGGTGTCTAGACTAACCTCGCAGATAAATAGGTGTGAGTCGAAATCACACAGATGAGGCCTAGTCTAACCTTGCAGTCAAAAAGACATCGCACAATTGCTAGTCTAAATCATAAAAATGATCGTCATGATCATCAAGAAGTGTCAATTACAATAAGCTAGTAAATATATGAGCTTAGCTTCATGTCCCATAACCCCTAGCTTAACTTAAATATTTACGAACAAATTGTAGATCTCCACCAGAAAATTGTCACAAGAGATTCAATCGAACGAGTCCAAGGATTAACCTACGAAGTAAACACAAGCATTTCATACCACTTGTTTCACTAAGTCGTTTAATTAGATTTGTCATACGAGTGAGTTAAAGTTCTGTATATACTAGTAGGTTGGAAAACGGTTTTATAAACAAGTTTGGTAATAAAATAGTGTTGAAGATTGCTTTGACGAAAGAGTTTTGATATTTAATACTAGTATTGAAACCTTTATATTTTTAAAGTGACAAATCATGGAAATGATTGTAGAAACAATCAATCGTCAAAATTCACATTCGAAGATGTGAATAAAATCCAAAGAAATCGATTACGGAATCCATCGAAGTGGATATTCCCAAAAATGACGAAGAAAATGTCATCAAAGTCAATAATAAATGATAACAACTAAAAGGGAATCATCACGAATCGATTAAAGTTGGAATTCTCAAGCAAATAGGCAAATAGGCAAAGGAGTGTAGATTCAGACGTCTGAAATCAAGGATTCAGACGTCTGAATCTGGAAAATAAAAATATTTTCCAGAACAGAATTCAGACGTCTGAATCCTTGAATTCAGACGTCTGAAATAGGCACTTTTTAGCCTATTTCCTTTCTGGTTCAAAACGAACCAATTCAGACGTCTGAAATCATATATTCAGACGTCTGAATATGGGAATACAAATCTTCCCACAATAATATTCAGACGTCTGAATACTACGTTTCAGACGTCTGAAACTGGGGTTCAAGGCGTTCCCTGAACCTAGGCCAAAAATGGCCAAATGGATCCGGAAGCGATCGATCGAGTGACAACGACTAAGGATTTACGCCAAGCGACAACCCAGCCTTAACGGCTCTTCGATACGCCTCAAATATTAATGTCCAAATATCCATAAAAGGATTTTCATAGATTTTGATTTCAAAACACCAAAAATGGAATATACACCAAATCAATCCAAACCAAAATCACTTGCACAAGAATAAGTGTTAGGAATTCATACCTAACAATCGAAGATAATTATAGACAAAGATGTGAGATTAAAAATCTCACCTTTGAACCCAAACAATTAAAGAAGAAGCTCGAAAGCAAAGGGAGAATCAACCTCTCTTCAACACAACCCAAACGAGCTTGAATCTATGCTCAAAAAGAAGAACATTCCCAAAGTTAGGTTTAAGAATTTCTGAAATTCAAGAGAGAAGGAGTTGGAGAAGATGAAGAGAAGGCTTACCAATGGGTTCTTCTATTAGTTTGGATCTAGAGCTTGATTTGCAAAAGAATACTAGGGCTTGAGTTTCAATTTCTCATTCCACTCTCCATTGTTAAAAAGCTTGAGTATTAGGAAAATAGAAAGGAAGTAAATGAAGAGGAGAGGGTTGGGACTGAATACATAAGCGGGGTTATTGGGCTCAGCCCAAACCAAAGCCCTAAGTAAAAAGTGGCAAAATTCCTCTAACTCCAAACATATCAAAGTTTATACTCAAAAAGATCGCAAACGGCATTTTGAACTCAATGGAAGTGGTCCCGAGTCCTAATTCGACCGTATGCAAAAAGTAGCTTTTCGGACAGAATTCCGAGTATCGATAAAATATTTAAATAAAATATTTAAATATAAAAATCGATAAATATGCGGGTTGTTACAGATATGCTATCTAAAAACCACTTCGATCCAACTTAAGCATTTCGAAATAAAGACATCTTGAAGCATGGGATCGAAGACGGAGCCATTGAAGCGAGAGTTGCTTACTACTTATCTTGAGGGTGGTTTCGAAATGGATGTATTAGAAGTAGTGCCTTCGATTTGTCCTTATCCTGGACAACTTGTATGGATGATGTTGGCACTGCATTACTGGCTGGAGGGCAGTGTTAGCATTTCTAGAGGGATTGCTATTCAGAAAGGTAAAACATAGCCTCAAGCCCTATTGATCGAGAATGACTAAAATTATGGAGATGCAACAAGGCTATGTGGGTCGCACCAATTAGGGTATGTCGTCACCCTTCTATATATTATACATCCACATATTTATGGATTGGGCGTGCATGAGAGCTCAATATGAAAAGGGTTGCAAAGCAATCGGGATGATGACGTATTCAGTACTATCAAGTGAGGGGTAAGCCGACCTTATGTTGGCAGGAATCGTTAGGCACGATCTTGGTACATTTTCTAGGCGTGTACTACGATGGATAGCATCCCAATAACCCAGTCATTAGTTGAAATCCATTCTCCAATATGAGCTTTACAGTTTTAGTTGTATACTAAATATGTTGGAACGTGAGATGCAAGCATTCCATTTTTTTAATAATTTACTTTGAACCCTTAGACATTATTATAATATCACTGAATCTCTATAAAAGTGTTTTGGTTATCGTAAGGTAAAAATCCGTCCGTGTTTATGTGCAACATAGTCTTACGAGATACCTTTGATTTTATAAGAGTTTAAAAAGTAAAAATTCAGTTGCTATGAACTCACACTAGACCTTTATCTGACCCGGAGTTTTATTTTCTTTCCCTAAAACTCTTAGGTTCCCAAATTTTTACGAGCAACCAAGAAGTTCAGATTTCTATGGATGCATTTTTTTTGGAGGAGCTTAGAGCATGAGGCTTCATCGATAGATAGTTATCATCTTGTTCCACTATATATTATGTACTCTTTATCTGTGTATAAGGACAGGCTGTTATAGCTGTCGTAAGTAAGAATTTGTATTAGTATGACTCTGATGTATCATTTTGTAAATGACTTGGTAAAGTATTATGTGATTAATATATGTTATTCTATTGCATTGTGAGATTCTGTGTTTGTTCTTAGTTATTCTATCTTCTATCTTCTTCTTTCTTTCCCCTGACGATTGGTGTTTTTTCGGCACTTGAATACTCGTCATGTAATATAGTGGACATATCAGTGTCGATTTTCGAGGATCGACAAGCCACAACCATTACATATATACAATAATAACACATAATAATTATTTCAAGAAAGAAACAATATGGGTCTCATCTCCTACATGGATGTATTTTCCCGTACTTACGTCGTTGGGTATCAAAAAGAAGATAACACACTTTCGTACACATGGCATGATGAGAAATCAACCAAAGAACATGTAAGCATATTTTAAGTTATAATTTATTAATAATCGGCTTAATTAACTAGTTATAAAGAATTAAAATAATGCAGTGTAAATTTTAATTGTATTTTTATTTTGCATTACAGGAATGCAACAACGAGCACAATATCTTGAGGGAACTGGACGAGATCAACTGATTACTGAAGAGGAGGACGTGAATTTTAAAGTTGTCATGGATCTGCCAGCGTGCAATAGGTGTTATAGCTTTGGCAACCAATAGGTAATACACATTATGTTTGGATTTGCACAAACAAAAGGACATGCATAATTTAACCTGATAAAAATCTTAATAGATAACTGCGGCTTCTTACAAGTATTCAACCATCATATAAAATCTTAGAAGAGAAAAATGAAGCCATTTCATGTAATTACTAAGCATCATGAATGACTATATCGTAACCTAAAATATAAAGAGAATTGTTAAAAGGAAACTAACATTTGCAAAACGTAACTAACTTTTACAAAATAAATTGAAATTTAACTAAGTTTAATAGAGATTAACTAAGTTGAAATTTTATTAAAATTAACTAAGTTTACAAAATCACAACTAACTTTTACAAAAAAATAACGACGTTAAGCAAGTTTTATTCAAATTAAACATATTCATAAAAAATAATCAGTTTTACAAATTTTTAACTAAGTTTACTAATTTTAACAAAGAATAACTATGTTTATAAAAAATAATTATGTTTTATACAAATTTAGCTTGAGTTGACTAAAGTTTTTAAAAATTAACCATTTTATATAAAATTTAACTAAAGTAATAAAAATTAACTAAGTTAACCAAGTTTTATAAAAATTAAATAATTTCCTAAAAATTAACTAAATTTTACAGAACTTTAACAAATTTATAAAAATTAACCGTGTTATATGAAAATTTAACTAAGTTTACAACAAGTAACCAATTTTTACAAAAAATAACTATGTTAAGCAAGTTTGATTAGAAGTAAATATATTTATAAAAACTAACTAGTTTTGCAAACTTTTAACTAAGTTAATAACTTTATAAAAGAATAACTAAGCTTATTAGAAAATAATTATGTTTTGTACAAACTTAACTTAAGTTGACTAGAGTTTATAAAAATTAATTATTTTTTATAAAAGTTAACTAAATTAACTAAGTTTATAACAATTAACTAAGTTAATCAAGTTTCATGAAAGATAACTAATTTCCTACAAATTAACTAAATTTTATAAAACTTAAACAAATACATAAAAATTAACTAAGTTTTATAAAAATTCAACTAAGTTAACCAAGTTTTATAAAAATTAAATAAATTTATAAAAATTAATTATGTTTTACAAAAATTTAATAAACTTACAAAAATTAACCTAATTTATAAAAATTAACTAATTTTTTTCTAAAAGTTGTGTGAGTTTTGTAAAAATAAAATAAGTTATAAAAATAACTAAGTTGATAAAAATTGATTAAGTTTTTAAAGAAATAATATAGTTTGTAAAATTAACTAAGTTAATAAAATTTAGTTTTTAATGGAATAACCCAGTTCATAACAATAACTTAGATTATCAAGATGTAATTTCTTATCAATTCGGTTTCTCTTAGATATATATATGTGTGTGTGTGTGTGTATGTACAAACATTGTATTAAGAAGACAACCCAACCATTCTCAATTTAATGAAAGCAAGTAAGGTAATAATGTCTTTGCATCCCAATGTTATTTCATTTCACATTGTTATGGCGGCGGCTAATCATAATACCACACTATTATAGTGGCTGCCAAGCCTATATTTTTTGCTAGCCATTAGACACAAATCTCTTATTACATCATGTGTTGTAGGCTAGGAGCAAGTAGAGTGCGTACCAAAAGCTCATGACAAATAACAGATTTTGTAACGTCCCGCCTTTTCGCACGCTTCAAATCGACACACATGCCGATTCAAACCATACGGAAGGGCGGATTGTTATGGGGTAAATAAGAAAAACAGAGAAGAAATAAACAAAATAGAATCTCACAGCGGAAGGATAAAATATAAAAATAAAATATACAGTTTATAAAACTGTTTACAAACATTTATATAATACATATCAGAGTTACACATACCATAACAATGCAGCGGAACAGTGTGTAGTGCACTAGATAAATAATAATAGTAATACTACAAATCTTCGTCTTCGTCCTCCAGAGCTAAACTTCAAATCCTGAAATGCTCGGACTGACCCGAGCGAATTGAAAAGACAAAACACTCGAGTCAGAACTAAAAGATCTTATGTGAGTTAAATTTACAGAAATAAATATGAGTACAGTAACTCAAGAGATGCTCGGGATTTACATCTCCTAAGGATCCGTTAAACTATTTACTAGGTAGTATATTGCGCTATTATAATAGTGTCTATTTAAAAAATAAACTTACTTTTAAATAGCGTTAAGGGGTTACCCATATAGCCCTTAACACAAAATATATTCCCATAGTCTATACAGTACCGTAATCTCCCCCATACTGGGCGTCGTCAGAGGGCACTCCATAGGTATGGTACAAAGCCAAAATCGTATAAGGCGCGCTAGGGTAGGTGACACGGCACAACTAGGCAATGCCAGGGTAGATATACCAATTACGCTTCCGGGTCGGTGGTAACGCATAGCCGCAGCTACCGCCCACCTCGAGCCACACCCCCAAATCAAAGAAATCAAAAGTGGCCACCGAATCAATCCAAAAGTCAAAGTATAATATCGAAGGGATGTGTCCGATCAAAGGTGCTACCTTATTAACCCGTCAATCGCTCCTGTTTTAGCCACCTTATGCCAACTCACGGGAGTTGGGTCCACGTATTTACCTTACAGGAAACGTCGCCACCAACCTACTTCATTCTGGAATCTCCACCGCGTACACGGTTAGTCAAAGTGGTTTTCGGTATCGACAGAGAGTATGTCCATATCCGATCCCGGTCTCTTTGCCAACCAATTGTTATTATAACACCGCGGTCATTCAAAAATAATTATACCTTTAAAACCAAAATAAAATATCCATTTAAAACCCATATAAAAACGATATCATTTTTATTCTTAAAACCCCAAATCAATACGATATCATTTTATCTTCCAATATATATTATTTCCAAAATCATAGGGTTTCCAAAGTAAAATATTTAGAAATCAAAACTCTTGAATATAATATTTCCAACTTATACTACCTTGAAAAACATAGCTTTGAAACAAATTTCCATCTCTTAAATGGTTAAATATTTAACTACTTTTATAAAACAAAATAGCTTCTTTAGATTTCACAAATCAATTCTAAATATCGATTTAAACTTCCAAATAACATTTCAATTCTTATGGTTAAAAGCTTTAAATATTTCACCATTTCAAAAACAAACTTATTTGACAAACCCATATGTATCAAATCCAATTACTTATTATTTAGACTTGAAATGTTTACTTATTGAATTCAATATAATTTAAGTAAACCTTTAACTTCACATAACTGGAAAAAATTTCAATTTATTTAACTTGATATATTCATTTAAAACAACCTGATACTCATTTAAATCACTTTACTCAAAATCAAGTTATAAATCATATCCTTTAAAAATTTAACTTTTATTTAAATTCCGATTTAACTTAATATTCAACTTCCAATTTTATTCTTATTTAAGTCAATAGAACTACCAGAAATTAAATTTTAATTAAATGCTTAATCGTATTTGATCTTAAAATCAAACTTCGGTTTATACTTCAAATCAATTTTTATACAAAGCCTAGAACCGGAAAATTTCTATATATATATATATATATATATATATATATATAGCTTTTATTAATGATCAAATCAAAACCCATAAACCATATATATATGTATAGCTTTACAAAACCATAGTAAAACATTTCCAAAATAATTTTATATATTTACCGCGGTGCCTGTATAAAATTTTCTATCGTATGGCCAAGTGATACGGATGTTTATCATTTCAATCCGCAATTTAAAATAAAAAAAATGCGGTTGTATATCATTTCAAACCGCAATCCCGAATGAAATGAAAATGCATGATGACTTGCAGTTTATACAATATAAATATAGCATCCATTCATCCAAATATCAATCATCAATCATTATTTGCAATCATCGTCCAATTTAAACAGTCATCGATATAAAGCATATAAATTATACAAGTAATAAATAACAGTTTATATTCAATAATAAATTTAATAACTGTTAACTAGCAGTTTATATGCAAAATAAATTCTAACTGTAAATTTATATGCAATAATTAAAATAATAATCAGTTAAATAAATAAAAATGCGAATTAACTGAGAAGATGAATAAAACATGCCAAACCAATCATATATAAATTTTTACTCATATCTAAAAATCAATTTAACAAACATAAAATATTTTAGAAGTTGTGTGTGGGTTAAAACACTCACCTTTTGAATTTAAATCGAATTTAAATCCGATTTAAACCCAAAATTCCAACGGTCTCCAAATCTGTCTAAACCAGCGTCATCAGATCCGGAATTTAATTACGATCTTAACAAAAGAAATTTCGCGCGAAACGGGTAACGTATGAAAAAGTTGTTCAATTTTAATGAGTTGAAACAAAAATTAAATAAAACAAAATTAAACAACAATCTAATTAAAGCTTGCCACGTCATAAAGCTTCTTCTCAACTCACGTATGCTCGTCCAGGGAATGAACCCATTTCAACGCACGCCCTCCCCATCTTTGACCGTGCCTTTAGACCGCCCCAGGCCACCAGATGGTGACGCGCCTCCAACCTTACGACTTCCCTAGCCGAGCTCTCCAATACCCAGAAACCAATTTTGCAAATAGTCGCTCCAAATCAAAACGCCCAAATTGACTTAGGTTTTGAATTTCCTGATTTTGACCGCGATTTGCCGCTGACTCGAGTATTGATTTCGAAAACAGAGACTGCGCATAGATTCGTATGGATGAAATCTACAACATATATTTTTTTTGGAATTTTTCTGAGATGTTTGAATTTTCATTTGAAATTTGAATAGAAATAGATCTAGATTTGCATCCATTTGAGGAGGAGAAGGAGTTGAAGAAAAGAACGTACAGACAAATGATAGAAGATGGAGGCTAGGGTTTTTGATCGTCTATTTATAGATAGATAGCAAAAGAATAGGTGTGCACGAATTTTAACGTGCAAACGGAAGTGGTCCCAAGAGATAAATAATATTAAATACACACGTTACGGATTTAGGAAATAAATAAATACCTTATCATTTACATTTTATTTTAAACGTATTTACAAATGTAAATCTAGACGTTTCGTTTACGTTTCAAAATATATCCACAATTTTATTAATTTCCAAATTGACCTAAACAAATTTAGATGTAAATTAAAAGCTGAATAGTCTATCTATTGCAGTGTTAATTCTCCACTTCCTTATATTTAGGAATTATAAATTAAGTTTTCAAAAACCTATTTTTGATTTTCAAACTTTTATATACTCATCTTTTATCAGTAATAAGGATGCATTAACATTTGTTCATGGTTTCACCTTATTATCCTCAAATTCCATTTTAATTTTCAATAATTACAATTGTTGAATGTTGATACTTTAATTAAATTTATACATCTTGCTTTCTATAATCTATATCAACAAATGGTCCAATTATAAATAGAATTAGCATTAACTTCATCTTATAGGATTAACTACTCCAATTACAAAACAAATCTACGCTAACTGCACGATTTAAGTCAATTAACTGTAATTGAGTCTACATTAAATGTTATAAATTATAAATTGGAACCTCAATAAATTCGCTTATTGATTTAAAATCTTTCTATTCAGTAAATAGACATTTTATGGGTATAAATAACATTTGAATTATAACACATGTCATTAGTGCATGCTTCATTTCTTATAAACTCCCCTTTATTAACTAGAACACATTAACCACAACAAAATAATTAATTTAGATTTATTTCAATCGATTGCCATTCTTAACTTAACATACTCAAAATGGTTAACCTAAATAATTGTTACCCTTTTACATTTCACTTACAACCATCATTACAACAATGTTGCCATAGATTTAGATTTAATTAAATAAATTAGATAAATGGGTAAAGTTTTGTAATTATCACTAATGCCAAATATATATGCATTAATTACTACTTATTATTATGAATTCATTTATTAATTTGCTAGTTGCCTCTGTCTTCTTATATCTATTTACTACCAAACTTTCTATTTAGTTATAGTTTATCAATATATATATACCTAGGCAAATCAAGTTCTTGTCTTTTCTGTTATTTCAATTAAATCGGGTATGCACAAATAAATTGTTTATTAACTTATTCTTACAAAATTATTTACATGCATTCAGTTACACCTAATTTAATGCATTGATTTTCATTTATAAATTAAAGGTTTTTCCTTTAAAAGCTTTTATTACTAACCATACTCCAACCTCTACAGGACATTGATTTAATTCAATGTACGATCTAATATTATTAATCCATCATCATTGCATTTATTGTCTTTTATTGATTTAATCAATTTACCCCATATTCCCTTAAATTCATGCTAACGAAACATTCAATTCTATTTATCGCATAAACTCCATTTCATAAATCTACCTGCAATTTCTACCTAAAAATAAGGTTACATTCCCGTTGAAAATACATTTACATCTTACGTTACTACATTAATAATTAGTAACGTTTATATCATCAACCATCACTTATGAATAATTAGCGTTTCCTATTTATTTTGTTACATTCACTTATATTCACTTTATGAATAAATTGGTATTCCCTTTAACCTATTTCCATCTTTATCTCCAATTAACGTAAAATGTGATATTCAAATTCCATAAATTTCAATAGATTCAAATTATCATATCTATGAAGAATATTTACGTTATTTTCCATTTATTACCTTAACTTATTCAACGTATCATTTAATTTATATTTGTTGCAATGATTTCCAAATCAATTGAATTGAATTAAATATATATGTGTCACTGATAATAACTTCTTGTCACAACTCTTGATCACCATTAATAAGTTTATTATTTACAATCCAAAAATCGCCATTCTATATATATATATATATATACGAATTAACTAATTCAATATTTCCATTTCGTTTTCCTATCCTAAATTTATTACTAAGTGTATTTACTCCATTCCAACAAGTTGGAATTCCATTTTTACTATACAATCATTTCCCTATTCACAACTTACCCTTTGTTTTCCTATATTCTCTTCTTAGCCTAGTATAACCATTTACATCATTTCAATTTATTCGTCATTTTATATCAACCGATAATACTTAGCTTAAATTCCTATGGTTTCATTTCCTTTTCAACATATGCTTCATTATAAATGTAACGACCCAGAATTTTTATAAATTAAAATTTGGATATTTAATTAATTTTAAATATTAATAAGTGAATTTATAAGTCGAATAAATTTTTATTTGATTTATTGGATTTAATTGAATAATTAAATCGATAAATTTAATATGTTAAATTATGGAAATAATTGAAAATTGAGTTAAATATGATTGTAAATGACTTGTAAAATTTTATTTTATCATATTGAAGTTAGAACGATATTTTAGAACTTTTAAAATCGAATTAAAAGTTAATTTGTGAAAATTGAATATTTTAATATTTAATAATCGACTGTAAAATAGCCAATTTTTGAAAAGTCTCAGAATTGAACGAAACCAGTTCCATTGGATCCGTAATAGTTAGTTATTACCGGATTTCAATTTTCGTGTCAATCGCAGCTATCGTTTGATCGTGGCAGCTCGAAACGCATCGAATCGTTTTTAATTTAAATTTGGCGAGTCAAAATAGCCATTTTTCAAAAAGTCTCGGATTTCGACGAAACCAGTTTCATCGGATCCGTAATGTGATATTATTGTAAGGTTTCAAATTTCAAGTCAATTGGATTTACCGTTTGTCCGTTACAAATTAAAACGCCTAGAAATCGGTTTAAATCGGTTTAATTTAAATTGAGCGTTTGGTGCCATAACTCGCACATACTTCCGAATTAGCTTCCGAAACCTGTTCCATTGTGTCCGGAACGCGGGGTAAACCTTAGAAACGCTGGTTACGGCGCCTAAATCGGAGTTCGGAATTTCCGGGATGAATAGTGTCGCTCGTTCCTTATAAATAGCCCCTACCTTTCATAATTTTAGAAAAAATATCAAAACCTAAACCTAATTTGACCTAGCCGCCACTTTTAGATTCTAAGGCCAGAAATCATCCAATTTCAACCCTTAATCTCTTCCAATCCGTGAAATTTTGGCCAAAGTTGTTAACTACAACATTGAAGAGCATGGAGAGAGCTTTAATTCCATACGGTGATGATGGATTTTGGTGCAACGGAGGGGGGGTGATGTGTGGCCGTTCTCTACAGCCTTTGCACGCGTTTCTATGTGCTAGGGGTGGCCGAGTTTGGAGAGGATGAGGCCGAGCATGGTTGTGGTGGAGAGCTTCGTCATGGAGCAAGCTGATCGAAGTATAGTCGAGTGATGGAGGCGATAAATTAAAACCTAATTTCTTTGAATGGGTTGTTTGTGCACGGCTTGGACCTGTAGGGTGAACGTGAGGAAGATGATAGTGATGCACGGTGGAGATGTGGGGTGAGTGGATCCAAGGGCTAGGATTAGTTGAAGGTTATAATATAAAAGTTTATATAGTAATTAGTTATTAAAATCGTGTGCAATCTTGTAAAATTCGTAACTTTTTCATACGAGGTCGAAAAAATGCAAACTCAGTTGCGTTGGAATCGTATGGACGAGCACTACGCGATGGAGTTTGTTTGGAGTCGTTTGGAGTTAGTGAGAATTTTGGGTAAAATTAAACGCGCGTTTAATTTTATTCGAAATAAATCGCTAAAACGGAATTAAAATCAAGGTGAGAACTTCTCACTCAATCGAATAGATTTCGATTTTATTTTAAATAGTTAGATTTAAAATATTTGAATGCATGTTTGAATGATGACTGTAAATTATTGATTGTTAAAATAGACATTATACGCCGTTAGTAAGCGGATGTTATTTATTAAAAACATATACCGCGAATATTTCATAAACAGTGAAATTGGTATTATATATAATATCAATATATATATATATATATATATTGGCATATGTATATATTGCAGTTGTTGATTTCCCGCATTTTTTGTTTAGCGGATGAGACCCTATTACGCCGTTATTAAGCGGATAATATTTAATAAGAACATGTACCGCGATAATTTCGTACTGGAGCGAAATTGGTATTGTGCTAATGTTTTTGGATGCAGGAAACAGGTTGGAGGGATCCAACTGGATTCCTCAACAGTATTTATTTTATTTCAGATATTTTGATATTTGATGGATTATCATATCGATATATGATATCGTTGTTAGTCGTGATTGACTATTTGGTGTGTAGCATCATTGGACCCAGATTTTGGGATTTTAAAATGTTTTTAAAGTGATTTTTTGAAAATATACTTTATTTTTGGAAGTGATCCATTATAAATAAATGAACGTTATAATTTTTAAAGTTATAAAAAATTATAGTTTTTGAGAAATACGGTTAAAAGCTGATTTTTGAGAAAAATGAACTAATGATGTTATAAAATAGTTTAAACTGGATTTTTTTGAATTCATTATTAAAAGTTTAAAATATAGGATTTATAAAATTTGATTATTTTATAAATCAAAATGGTTAAACTATAAAGGAAATTAAAGACGTTTCAGAATAATAATATAAACTGATTTATATTAAGAGATTTATAAATAGATATTTATAAATCGAAATATTGACATTATAAAACGAGTTTTTATAAGTGTTTTAAATGAAGTGAAAAATGAATTTCATAATAGAATGAAATTTATAGAATTATAAACTGTGAAGTTATAAATGAAATTTATAAATAGTAAGATTTATAAATTTGGTGAAATTATTTGAAGAATAGATTGATTAAATAAATAAATCTTATAAGTTATAAGGTTTATAAATTGAAAAGTCTTTAAAAAGAACGATTTTGTAAAATAATCGTTTTATAAGCAATTGACTTATAATATGAACTTTTAGTTTATAATTAAGATATGAAATCAAATAGGTTAATAAAGGAATTTATAAAAAGGAAGTTTTTATAAATAAAAAGAAACGGAATTTATAAACGTTGTTTTATAAATCCGCAAACGACTTATTTTGATAAGTTAATTGTTATAACTTATAAATGGAGTTATATTCACGTTTTAGACAGTGAATAATCCTTTAAGTTAAAGTGAATAGAAATGATGAAGTTTGTTAACGTAGTTTATTCACGTTTTTGAACAGTGAATAACACGTTAAAGAAATTGTTTAGAATGTGAATGTTTTAAATAGAATTAAAACGATCTAACGATGTTTTAAAAGGTGTTGTGATTCGAAACCATAGATTTCAACATTTATTGTTGAAATAGACGTTTTCGAGAAATAAAAGGAAATAGTGGACTATAACACTGTTGTTATAGTAAATGATTTCCGAAAGGAAATGTTTTGAATAGTATTGGGATTTATATATCTATTTTTAATTTCGAATCCCTATGCTAGTGATTTTGGGTTGTCGTAACGATGTTTTACGCAACATTCGTTTTGGCCCAAATAAATATGTTAAGTGAATGATTTCCTTAAAGAAAGAAATATATACTTAATTCGGTTTAAGTATATTGAATATTTTCTAAGTGTTGAAAATAAAAGATTGTGAATTACTTATTTAATAAGTATGGAAATGTTTTCCAATATGAAGTGAATAATTAGAATTTATCTTTTTGGAGGATAAATTGAAATGAATTATTGAAATCGTATATGCACGAATATTTTGAAATATAAATTCATTATGGAATTTATATGTGAAAAGTGAAATTGGTTAAAAATAAATATTGATTTATTTTTGAAGTGTTGAAACTATATATCTAGTAAAGATATTTTGGAAAATAAATAATTTGGAAAATTATTTGGAATCTGGTGATGTATGCATATCCAGTGATAGTTCAATAACCGACTATCAGTATTTCCCTTTGAATGGGTATTGGATGTGAATTGATTGAATTTGAATGCCACACTTATTTTTGAATAAGCGCTCACTATTCGGGTTAACCGGGAAAGGACCATGGGGTCGTATAACCCACTCCGAATATGTGATACGTCGTTGTAAATTGCATTTGAAGATCGGTGTTGAAGACCGGTATTTGCAAGAGTGATAGGATGAACTATCGATTGACTCTGCACCGAGTTGCTCCGGTATTGAGATCTCCATATGTGATGGTGAATCCGATCAGGATTGTGGATATCCGGATTGCAAGGACTTCTTTGTAAGTGCCTTCGGTTCTGTTCGAGCCCGGAACAGACTTGTATGGATTGTATGTCTGACATTACAAGTTGAGATATAAAGCCGATTTCTTTCAAATATATTTCTGTTGGTGGCGGAGAATTTATTCTTTTTGCTTAACACCCTTCTCTGAGACGTATGTGCTCAGAGGTTATATAGTTGAAGTTATCAGCGATATATTCCCAATTTGGTAATGTGACATGCTGAGTGATGCTGAAATGATCATTGTGTTGATTATTGTGATAGGATCATTTATTTGATTGTCTATCTTAGTGATCATTGTGTTGATCATTTGTTGACCCAAAGCATGGCTTTTGTATAAAGTATGTTTTTGTGGACGTGAATTCGTCGAGCCTCACATCCCGGAAATGGTCAAAACAGGAAAGATGCAGCAAGGTTATGAGGGGTAGCGCCCTTTAGGATATGTGCATTTCCTTCTGGAAAAGGGTGGTATCATGGTATGGAGCCCAGATACTTACTCATGTTGAAACACTTTGTTTTTATGATTGTGTGAATTGATTAGAGAGCGCTCTCGGATAAAGGTCCCAAAGGACCGGGGGATGGCATATTCGGTCAGTTGTTACTCAGTTAGGGGTAACCCGGCCTTGTGTTGGTAGAGATCCGGTTTGGTTCTCGGGGATGTCCATCCAGAGGCATTCTCATGTGGCAATGGGAAGTTCCTTGGCCTGACCATTTGTTGGAAATCCAATTCCCAATACGAAACTTGTACGGTATTAGTTGTAGAACCTGCTATTCACTTATGGTGGTCACCACTGTTTGGATAGTAGCTATAGTAGGCATACGATAATGGTCGTATGTTGGCTAAGATTTATATCTTTATTTTCGAAATGATTTTCCTCTACACTATGCACTAATAATAATATCAAATATTATTTTAAATGCGTATCAAGCATCTTTGACTATCATAAGGAGAAATCTCCTCCGATTCTGCGTTTGCATGTGTGTGTGTGCGGGAGGCCTTATGGTAGTCTCATTTTTAAAAGCATTGCGAATTGATTTAAAAATATTCCTCTATTTTGATTTTAAAGATAAATAAACTATTTTGAGTTCTCACACCAGTCACATGACTGACTCGGAGTTTATTGTTTTCCTTCCTAAACTCTGGGTGCCCACCAATTTCCACACGGGCAGTCAAGAGTTAAGGTTTATCAGGATATTCTGGATATTCTAGAGTTGCTGGAGGCAAGCTGGATTGGCATGGCGTATTACTAGTATATAGTACTTCTTTTTCCGCTATTATGTTGTTGTATGTTGTTGTACACTCTGATGATTTGATGTAATGTAATATGATGATAATGTAATAACTGATATAGTTCTTTGTTTAAAGATTATTCATTTATTATTATATGTTGTTCCGCTGCGAATTGTGAGATTCTGTTGTTGTTCCGTTCTGTTTCTTCTGTCCCGTTCTATTTTAAAAAAATTCTTCTATCTTCTATTATCAAATTTTCTATTTTTCTATCTTCCTCTCTCTCTATTTTCTGTTATCTTCTTCTACTTCTCTCTTTTTCTTTTCTTAAAATTTCTGTTAAAACCCATAACATTCCGTGTTTCCGGCCTTCGATTTCTCGGCAGTCGATAAAGTGAGTATCGATGTTGAATTTTCGAAGAACGAAAATCTTCGGGGCGTTACATTTGGTATCGGAGCTAATGGTTAAGCGACAACCATGGTTCTGTTGGGTATTATTCATTAGAGATAGAGTCAGTAGTACTCTAGAATGAATTTGAGTGTAATAATAGCTATGAGAGCGTATTTGTTAGTGAATATAAAATTTGTTTTATATTGTGATGATTGGTTTATTGAGTGGCATATGAACTTTCGTCAGCACAGCCTCGAAACTGAGCCGAAGGGGTTTCTAAACACTTGAATAGAACAATTCGACACAATATTGATTTTAAAATTGGGTAAATGAAATAATTTTTCCTTGATTATATTTTCATATATAAAGGAATAATTTTTCAGAATTATTAAAGTGTATATAAGTTGATTGTTTGGTTATTTGAATAATCTAAATAAAAGAATAATTGTATAAGTAAAAGAATTATAAGAATATGAATTATAATTAAAGTGATTTACAATTGTGAAATAAACTTATATATGTAAGAAGTGAAATTATATGAATATGAGTTGTAAATAATCAAGTGGATTAAATGAATGTGAACTTGAGTATATGAATGAAATTCAACTTTGTAATTGAATTGAATGAATGGATTGAATGTTAATCAATTGAATGTAATTTAAGTTGATATGGAATAATGAATGTAAGTGTTAATTCATTAAATTCTAATGTTATATGATTGTTAGTTGATTGTTGATTGATTGTATATAATTCATTAAGAGTTAATGAAATTGAATTAATGAAATTGGAAGCTATGTAATTGAAATTCAAATTAAAGATAAATAAATTTGAATAGAATTGAATGTGAATTGGATTTAATTAGTGAATGTTAACTAATTGAAATTAATGAGAATGAATGTTAGTAAATTCCAACATTAATGAATCAAATGTGATTTAAATTGAAAACCATTTCATTAAATATTAATGAGAATATAAATGAATATTTATTGGTTATGGATTATAGTTGGTTGATGGTTGATGTTTGCATTTATTGTTTAGTTGCATTTGCTATGTGACATATATAGTTGTTATGTTGCTATATGTTGTATATCGATACTATTGTCATATATGCATGTTTCTCATGTTGTTTGTTGAGTTTAGTAGGTGCGGATTGCGTTTGCTTCGCATTTGGAGCTCGCTTTTGCGCTATATTAGCTGTATATGCTTGCTAATAAAATATAAGGTACATATCTCGGATTAAATATCGTACGTTTACATTTTTTTCCCTGCGGGATGCCTCATTACTTGATGAGATGTATATTTGTGATATATATACTGTCATTTTTTTTCGGATCGAGCCGCGCAAAGGAGACTATGGCGAATTTTTCCGGAAATTTAAGGCGTTAGAAAAAAATTTGAGAAATTTGGAAAATTTTGAAAACTTTAACTTTGATTTTGGAGTTGAAAGTTAAACAATAGTAGTTGTTTTTGAAAAGATAACTAAGTATGATTTGAAAACTTAGTAAAGATTGTAAGAAGTTTAATTATAAATTTTGGGAAAATTAATAGATTCTGTAATTTTCTTACTTGTAATTTCGAGGACGAAATTCTTTTAAGGGGGAAAGATTGTAACGACCCAGAATTTTTATAAATTAAAATTTGGATATTTAATTAATTTTAAATATTAATAAGTGAATTTATAAGTCGAATAAATTTTTATTTGATTTATTGGATTTAATTGAATAATTAAATCGATAAATTTAATATGTTAAATTATGGAAATAATTGAAAATTGAGTTAAATATGATTGTAAATGACTTGTAAAATTTTATTTTATCATATTGAAGTTAGAACGATATTTTAGAACTTTTAAAATCGAATTAAAAGTTAATTTGTGAAAATTGAATATTTTAATATTTAATAATCGACTGTAAAATAGCCAATTTTTGAACAGTCTCAGAATTGAACGAAACCAGTTCCATTGGATCCGTAATAGTTAGTTATTACCGGATTTCAATTTTCGTGTCAATCGGAGCTATCGTTTGATCGTGGCAGCTCGAAACGCATCGAATCGTTTTTAATTTAAATTTGGCGAGTCAAAATAGCCATTTTTCAAAAAGTCTCGGATTTCGACGAAACCAGTTTCATCGGATCCGTAATGTGATATTATTGTAAGGTTTCAAATTTCAAGTCAATTGGATTTACCGTTTGTCCGTTACAAATTAAAACGCCTAGAAATCGGTTTAAATCGGTTTAATTTAAATTGAGCGTTTGGTGCCATAACTCGCACATACTTCCGAATTAGCTTCCGAAACCTGTTCCATTGTGTCCGGAACGCGGGGTAAACCTTAGAAACGCTGGTTACGGCGCCTAAATCGGAGTTCGGAATTTCCGGGATGAATAGTGTCGCTCGTTCCTTATAAATAGCCCCTACCTTTCATAATTTTAGAAAAAATATCAAAACCTAAACCTAATTTGACCTAGCCGCCACTTTTAGATTCTAAGGCCAGAAATCATCCAATTTCAACCCTTAATCTCTTCCAATCCGTGAAATTTTGGCCAAAGTTGTTAACTACAACATTGAAGAGCATGGAGAGAGCTTTAATTCCATACGGTGATGATGGATTTTGGTGCAACGGAGGGGGGGTGATGTGTGGCCGTTCTCTACAGCCTTTGCACGCGTTTCTATGTGCTAGGGGTGGCCGAGTTTGGAGAGGATGAGGCCGAGCATGGTTGTGGTGGAGAGCTTCGTCATGGAGCAAGCTGATCGAAGTATAGTCGAGTGATGGAGGCGATAAATTAAAACCTAATTTCTTTGAATGGGTTGTTTGTGCACGGCTTGGACCTGTAGGGTGAACGTGAGGAAGATGATAGTGATGCACGGTGGAGATGTGGGGTGAGTGGATCCAAGGGCTAGGATTAGTTGAAGGTTATAATATAAAAGTTTATATAGTAATTAGTTATTAAAATCGTGTGCAATCTTGTAAAATTCGTAACTTTTTCATACGAGGTCGAAAAAATGCAAACTCAGTTGCGTTGGAATCGTATGGACGAGCACTACGCGATGGAGTTGGTTTGGAGTCGTTTGGAGTTAGTGAGAATTTTGGGTAAAATTAAACGCGCGTTTAATTTTATTCGAAATAAATCGCTAAAACGGAATTAAAATCAAGGTGAGAACTTCTCACTCAATCGAATAGATTTCGATTTTATTTTAAATAGTTAGATTTAAAATATTTGAATGCATGTTTGAATGATGACTGTAAATTATTGATTGTTAAAATAGACATTATACGCCGTTAGTAAGCGGATGTTATTTATTAAAAACATATACCGCGAATATTCCATAAACAGTGAAATTGGTATTATATATAATATCAATATATATATATATTAGCATATGTATATATTGCAGTTGTTGATTTCCCGCATTTTTTGTTTAGCGGATGAGACCCTATTACGCCGTTATTAAGCGGATAATATTTAATAAGAACATGTACCGCGATAATTTCGTACTGGAGCGAAATTGGTATTGTGCTAATGTTTTTGGATGCAGGAAACAGGTTGGAGGGATCCAACTGGATTCCTCAACAGTATTTATTTTATTTCAGATATTTTGATATTTGATGGATTATCATATCGATATATGATATCGTTGTTAGTCGTGATTGACTATTTGGTGTGTAGCATCATTGGACCCAGATTTTGGGATTTTAAAATGTTTTTAAAGTGATTTTTTGAAAATATACTTTATTTTTGGAAGTGATCCATTATAAATAAATGAACGTTATAATTTTTAAAGTTATAAAAAATTATAGTTTTTGAGAAATACGGTTAAAAGCTGATTTTTGAGAAAAATGAACTAATGATGTTATAAAATAGTTTAAACTGGATTTTTTTGAATTCATTATTAAAAGTTTAAAATATAGGATTTATAAAATTTGATTATTTTATAAATCAAAATGGTTAAACTATAAAGGAAATTAAAGACGTTTCAGAATAATAATATAAACTGATTTATATTAAGAGATTTATAAATAGATATTTATAAATCGAAATATTGACATTATAAAACGAGTTTTTATAAGTGTTTTAAATGAAGTGAAAAATGAATTTCATAATAGAATGAAATTTATAGAATTATAAACTGTGAAGTTATAAATGAAATTTATAAATAGTAAGATTTATAAATTTGGTGAAATTATTTGAAGAATAGATTGATTAAATAAATAAATCTTATAAGTTATAAGGTTTATAAATTGAAAAGTCTTTAAAAAGAACGATTTTGTAAAATAATCGTTTTATAAGCAATTGACTTATAATATGAACTTTTAGTTTATAATTAAGATATGAAATCAAATAGGTTAATAAAGGAATTTATAAAAAGGAAGTTTTTATAAATAAAAAGAAACGGAATTTATAAACGTTGTTTTATAAATCCGCAAACGACTTATTTTGATAAGTTAATTGTTATAACTTATAAATGGAGTTATATTCACGTTTTAGACAGTGAATAATCCTTTAAGTTAAAGTGAATAGAAATGATGAAGTTTGTTAACGTAGTTTATTCACGTTTTTGAACAGTGAATAACACGTTAAAGAAATTGTTTAGAATGTGAATGTTTTAAATAGAATTAAAACGATCTAACGATGTTTTAAAAGGTGTTGTGATTCGAAACCATAGATTTCAACATTTATTGTTGAAATAGACGTTTTCGAGAAATAAAAGGAAATAGTGGACTATAACACTGTTGTTATAGTAAATGATTTCCGAAAGGAAATGTTTTGAATAGTATTGGGATTTATATATCTATTTTTAATTTCGAATCCCTATGCTAGTGATTTTGGGTTGTCGTAACGATGTTTTACGCAACATTCGTTTTGGCCCAAATAAATATGTTAAGTGAATGATTTCCTTAAAGAAAGAAATATATACTTAATTCGGTTTAAGTATATTGAATATTTTCTAAGTGTTGAAAATAAAAGATTGTGAATTACTTATTTAATAAGTATGGAAATGTTTTCCAATATGAAGTGAATAATTAGAATTTATCTTTTTGGAGGATAAATTGAAATGAATTATTGAAATCGTATATGCACGAATATTTTGAAATATAAATTCATTATGGAATTTATATGTGAAAAGTGAAATTGGTTAAAAATAAATATTGATTTATTTTTGAAGTGTTGAAACTATATATCTAGTAAAGATATTTTGGAAAATAAATAATTTGGAAAATTATTTGGAATCTGGTGATGTATGCATATCCAGTGATAGTTCAATAACCGACTATCAGTATTTCCCTTTGAATGGGTATTGGATGTGAATTGATTGAATTTGAATGCCACACTTATTTTTGAATAAGCGCTCACTATTCGGGTTAACCGGGAAAGGACCATGGGGTCGTATAACCCACTCCGAATATGTGATACGTCGTTGTAAATTGCATTTGAAGATCGGTGTTGAAGACCGGTATTTGCAAGAGTGATAGGATGAACTATCGATTGACTCTGCACCGAGTTGCTCCGGTATTGAGATCTCCATATGTGATGGTGAATCCGATCAGGATTGTGGATATCCGGATTGCAAGGACTTCTTTGTAAGTGCCTTCGGTTCTGTTCGAGCCCGGAACAGACTTGTATGGATTGTATGTCTGACATTACAAGTTGAGATATAAAGCCGATTTCTTTCAAATATATTTCTGTTGGTGGCGGAGAATTTATTCTTTTTGCTTAACACCCTTCTCTGAGACGTATGTGCTCAGAGGTTATATAGTTGAAGTTATCAGCGATATATTCCCAATTTGGTAATGTGACATGCTGAGTGATGCTGAAATGATCATTGTGTTGATTATTGTGATAGGATCATTTATTTGATCGTCTATCTTAGTGATCATTGTGTTGATCATTTGTTGACCCAAAGCATGGCTTTTGTATAAAGTATGTTTTTGTGGACGTGAATTCGTCGAGCCTCACATCCCGGAAATGGTCAAAACAGGAAAGATGCAGCAAGGTTATGAGGGGTAGCGCCCTTTAGGATATGTGCATTTCCTTCTGGAAAAGGGTGGTATCATGGTATGGAGCCCAGATACTTACTCATGTTGAAACACTTTGTTTTTATGATTGTGTGAATTGATTAGAGAGCGCTCTCGGATAAAGGTCCCAAAGGACCGGGGGATGGCATATTCGGTCAGTTGTTACTCAGTTAGGGGTAACCCGGCCTTGTGTTGGTAGAGATCCGGTTTGGTTCTCGGGGATGTCCATCCAGAGGCATTCTCATGTGGCAATGGGAAGTTCCTTGGCCTGACCATTTGTTGGAAATCCAATTCCCAATACGAAACTTGTACGGTATTAGTTGTAGAACCTGCTATTCACTTATGGTGGTCACCACTGTTTGGATAGTAGCTATAGTAGGCATACGATAATGGTCGTATGTTGGCTAAGATTTATATCTTTATTTTCGAAATGATTTTCCTCTACACTATGCACTAATAATAATATCAAATATTATTTTAAATGCGTATCAAGCATCTTTGACTATCATAAGGAGAAATCTCCTCCGATTCTGCGTTTGCATGTGTGTGTGTGCGGGAGGCCTTATGGTAGTCTCATTTTTAAAAGCATTGCGAATTGATTTAAAAATATTCCTCTATTTTGATTTTAAAGATAAATAAACTATTTTGAGTTCTCACACCAGTCACATGACTGACTCGGAGTTTATTGTTTTCCTTCCTAAACTCTGGGTGCCCACCAATTTCCACACGGGCAGTCAAGAGTTAAGGTTTATCAGGATATTCTGGATATTCTAGAGTTGCTGGAGGCAAGCTGGATTGGCATGGCGTATTACTAGTATATAGTACTTCTTTTTCCGCTATTATGTTGTTGTATGTTGTTGTACACTCTGATGATTTGATGTAATGTAATATGATGATAATGTAATAACTGATATAGTTCTTTGTTTAAAGATTATTCATTTATTATTATATGTTGTTCCGCTGCGAATTGTGAGATTCTGTTGTTGTTCCGTTCTGTTTCTTCTGTCCCGTTCTATTTTAAAAAAATTCTTCTATCTTCTATTATCAAATTTTCTATTTTTCTATCTTCCTCTCTCTCTATTTTCTGTTATCTTCTTCTACTTCTCTCTTTTTCTTTTCTTAAAATTTCTGTTAAAACCCATAACATTCCGTGTTTCCGGCCTTCGATTTCTCGGCAGTCGATAAAGTGAGTATCGATGTTGAATTTTCGAAGAACGAAAATCTTCGGGGCGTTACATTTGGTATCGGAGCTAATGGTTAAGCGACAACCATGGTTCTGTTGGGTATTATTCATTAGAGATAGAGTCAGTAGTACTCTAGAATGAATTTGAGTGTAATAATAGCTATGAGAGCGTATTTGTTAGTGAATATAAAATTTGTTTTATATTGTGATGATTGGTTTATTGAGTGGCATATGAACTTTCGTCAGCACAGCCTCGAAACTGAGCCGAAGGGGTTTCTAAACACTTGAATAGAACAATTCGACACAATATTGATTTTAAAATTGGGTAAATGAAATAATTTTTCCTTGATTATATTTTCATATATAAAGGAATAATTTTTCAGAATTATTAAAGTGTATATAAGTTGATTGTTTGGTTATTTGAATAATCTAAATAAAAGAATAATTGTATAAGTAAAAGAATTATAAGAATATGAATTATAATTAAAGTGATTTACAATTGTGAAATAAACTTATATATGTAAGAAGTGAAATTATATGAATATGAGTTGTAAATAATCAAGTGGATTAAATGAATGTGAACTTGAGTATATGAATGAAATTCAACTTTGTAATTGAATTGAATGAATGGATTGAATGTTAATCAATTGAATGTAATTTAAGTTGATATGGAATAATGAATGTAAGTGTTAATTCATTAAATTCTAATGTTATATGATTGTTAGTTGATTGTTGATTGATTGTATATAATTCATTAAGAGTTAATGAAATTGAATTAATGAAATTGGAAGCTATGTAATTGAAATTCAAATTAAAGATAAATAAATTTGAATAGAATTGAATGTGAATTGGATTTAATTAGTGAATGTTAACTAATTGAAATTAATGAGAATGAATGTTAGTAAATTCCAACATTAATGAATCAAATGTGATTTAAATTGAAAACCATTTCATTAAATATTAATGAGAATATAAATGAATATTTATTGGTTATGGATTATAGTTGGTTGATGGTTGATGTTTGCATTTATTGTTTAGTTGCATTTGCTATGTGACATATATAGTTGTTATGTTGCTATATGTTGTATATCGATACTATTGTCATATATGCATGTTTCTCATGTTGTTTGTTGAGTTTAGTAGGTGCGGATTGCGTTTTCTTCGCATTTGGAGCTCGCTTTTGCGCTATATTAGCTGTATATGCTTGCTAATAAAATATAAGGTACATATCTCGGATTAAATATCGTACGTTTACATTTTTTTCCCTGCGGGATGCCTCATTACTTGATGAGATGTATATTTGTGATATATATACTGTCATTTTTTTTCGGATCGAGCCGCGCAAAGGAGACTATGGCGAATTTTTCCGGAAATTTAAGGCGTTAGAAAAAAATTTGAGAAATTTGGAAAATTTTGAAAACTTTAACTTTGATTTTGGAGTTGAAAGTTAAACAATAGTAGTTGTTTTTGAAAAGATAACTAAGTATGATTTGAAAACTTAGTAAAGATTGTAAGAAGTTTAATTATAAATTTTGGGAAAATTAATAGATTCTGTAATTTTCTTACTTGTAATTTCGAGGACGAAATTCTTTTAAGGGGGAAAGATTGTAACGACCCAGAATTTTTATAAATTAAAATTTGGATATTTAATTAATTTTAAATATTAATAAGTGAATTTATAAGTCGAATAAATTTTTATTTGATTTATTGGATTTAATTGAATAATTAAATCGATAAATTTAATATGTTAAATTATGGAAATAATTGAAAATTGAGTTAAATATGATTGTAAATGACTTGTAAAATTTTATTTTATCATATTGAAGTTAGAACGATATTTTAGAACTTTTAAAATCGAATTAAAAGTTAATTTGTGAAAATTGAATATTTTAATATTTAATAATCGACTGTAAAATAGCCAATTTTTGAACAGTCTCAGAATTGAACGAAACCAGTTCCATTGGATCCGTAATAGTTAGTTATTACCGGATTTCAATTTTCGTGTCAATCGGAGCTATCGTTTGATCGTGGCAGCTCGAAACGCATCGAATCGTTTTTAATTTAAATTTGGCGAGTCAAAATAGCCATTTTTCAAAAAGTCTCGGATTTCGACGAAACCAGTTTCATCGGATCTGTAATGTGATATTATTGTAAGGTTTCAAATTTCAAGTCAATTGGATTTACCGTTTGTCCGTTACAAATTAAAACGCCTAGAAATCGGTTTAAATCGGTTTAATTTAAATTGAGCGTTTGGTGCCATAACTCGCACATACTTCCGAATTAGCTTCCGAAACCTGTTCCATTGTGTCCGGAACGCGGGGTAAACCTTAGAAACGCTGGTTACGGCGCCTAAATCGGAGTTCGGAATTTCCGGGATGAATAGTGTCGCTCGTTCCTTATAAATAGCCCCTACCTTTCATAATTTTAGAAAAAATATCAAAACCTAAACCTAATTTGACCTAGCCGCCACTTTTAGATTCTAAGGCCAGAAATCATCCAATTTCAACCCTTAATCTCTTCCAATCCGTGAAATTTTGGCCAAAGTTGTTAACTACAACATTGAAGAGCATGGAGAGAGCTTTAATTCCATACGGTGATGATGGATTTTGGTGCAACGGAGGGTGGGTGATGTGTGGCCGTTCTCTACAGCCTTTGCACGCGTTTCTATGTGCTAGGGGTGGCCGAGTTTGGAGAGGATGAGGCCGAGCATGGTTGTGGTGGAGAGCTTCGTCATGGAGCAAGCTGATCGAAGTATAGTCGAGTGATGGAGGCGATAAATTAAAACCTAATTTCTTTGAATGGGTTGTTTGTGCACGGCTTGGACCTGTAGGGTGAACGTGAGGAAGATGATAGTGATGCACGGTGGAGATGTGGGGTGAGTGGATCCAAGGGCTAGGATTAGTTGAAGGTTATAATATAAAAGTTTATATAGTAATTAGTTATTAAAATCGTGTGCAATCTTGTAAAATTCGTAACTTTTTCATACGAGGTCGAAAAAATGCAAACTCAGTTGCGTTGGAATCGTATGGACGAGCACTACGCGATGGAGTTGGTTTGGAGTCGTTTGGAGTTAGTGAGAATTTTGGGTAAAATTAAACGCGCGTTTAATTTTATTCGAAATAAATCGCTAAAACGGAATTAAAATCAAGGTGAGAACTTCTCACTCAATCGAATAGATTTCGATTTTATTTTAAATAGTTAGATTTAAAATATTTGAATGCATGTTTGAATGATGACTGTAAATTATTGATTGTTAAAATAGACATTATACGCCGTTAGTAAGCGGATGTTATTTATTAAAAACATATACCGCGAATATTCCATAAACAGTGAAATTGGTATTATATATAATATCAATATATATATATATTAGCATATGTATATATTGCAGTTGTTGATTTCCCGCATTTTTTGTTTAGCGGATGAGACCCTATTACGCCGTTATTAAGCGGATAATATTTAATAAGAACATGTACCGCGATAATTTCGTACTGGAGCGAAATTGGTATTGTGCTAATGTTTTTAGATGCAGGAAACAGGTTGGAGGGATCCAACTGGATTCCTCAACAGTATTTATTTTATTTCAGATATTTTGATATTTGATGGATTATCATATCGATATATGATATCGTTGTTAGTCGTGATTGACTATTTGGTGTGTAGCATCATTGGACCCAGATTTTGGGATTTTAAAATGTTTTTAAAGTGATTTTTTGAAAATATACTTTATTTTTGGAAGTGATCCATTATAAATAAATGAACGTTATAATTTTTAAAGTTATAAAAAATTATAGTTTTTGAGAAATACGGTTAAAAGCTGATTTTTGAGAAAAATGAACTAATGATGTTATAAAATAGTTTAAACTGGATTTTTTTGAATTCATTATTAAAAGTTTAAAATATAGGATTTATAAAATTTGATTATTTTATAAATCAAAATGGTTAAACTATAAAGGAAATTAAAGACGTTTCAGAATAATAATATAAACTGATTTATATTAAGAGATTTATAAATAGATATTTATAAATCGAAATATTGACATTATAAAACGAGTTTTTATAAGTGTTTTAAATGAAGTGAAAAATGAATTTCATAATAGAATGAAATTTATAGAATTATAAACTGTGAAGTTATAAATGAAATTTATAAATAGTAAGATTTATAAATTTGGTGAAATTATTTGAAGAATAGATTGATTAAATAAATAAATCTTATAAGTTATAAGGTTTATAAATTGAAAAGTCTTTAAAAAGAACGATTTTGTAAAATAATCGTTTTATAAGCAATTGACTTATAATATGAACTTTTAGTTTATAATTAAGATATGAAATCAAATAGGTTAATAAAGGAATTTATAAAAAGGAAGTTTTTATAAATAAAAAGAAACGGAATTTATAAACGTTGTTTTATAAATCCGCAAACGACTTATTTTGATAAGTTAATTGTTATAACTTATAAATGGAGTTATATTCACGTTTTAGACAGTGAATAATCCTTTAAGTTAAAGTGAATAGAAATGATGAAGTTTGTTAACGTAGTTTATTCACGTTTTTGAACAGTGAATAACACGTTAAAGAAATTGTTTAGAATGTGAATGTTTTAAATAGAATTAAAACGATCTAACGATGTTTTAAAAGGTGTTGTGATTCGAAACCATAGATTTCAACATTTATTGTTGAAATAGACGTTTTCGAGAAATAAAAGGAAATAGTGGACTATAACACTGTTGTTATAGTAAATGATTTCCGAAAGGAAATGTTTTGAATAGTATTGGGATTTATATATCTATTTTTAATTTCGAATCCCTATGCTAGTGATTTTGGGTTGTCGTAACGATGTTTTACGCAACATTCGTTTTGGCCCAAATAAATATGTTAAGTGAATGATTTCCTTAAAGAAAGAAATATATACTTAATTCGGTTTAAGTATATTGAATATTTTCTAAGTGTTGAAAATAAAAGATTGTGAATTACTTATTTAATAAGTATGGAAATGTTTTCCAATATGAAGTGAATAATTAGAATTTATCTTTTTGGAGGATAAATTGAAATGAATTATTGAAATCGTATATGCACGAATATTTTGAAATATAAATTCATTATGGAATTTATATGTGAAAAGTGAAATTGGTTAAAAATAAATATTGATTTATTTTTGAAGTGTTGAAACTATATATCTAGTAAAGATATTTTGGAAAATAAATAATTTGGAAAATTATTTGGAATCTGGTGATGTATGCATATCCAGTGATAGTTCAATAACCGACTATCAGTATTTCCCTTTGAATGGGTATTGGATGTGAATTGATTGAATTTGAATGCCACACTTATTTTTGAATAAGCGCTCACTATTCGGGTTAACCGGGAAAGGACCATGGGGTCGTATAACCCACTCCGAATATGTGATACGTCGTTGTAAATTGCATTTGAAGATCGGTGTTGAAGACCGGTATTTGCAAGAGTGATAGGATGAACTATCGATTGACTCTGCACTGAGTTGCTCCGGTATTGAGATCTCCATATGTGATGGTGAATCCGATCAGGATTGTGGATATCCGGATTGCAAGGACTTCTTTGTAAGTGCCTTCGGTTCTGTTCGAGCCCGGAACAGACTTGTATGGATTGTATGTCTGACATTACAAGTTGAGATATAAAGCCGATTTCTTTCAAATATATTTCTGTTGGTGGCGGAGAATTTATTCTTTTTGCTTAACACCCTTCTCTGAGACGTATGTGCTCAGAGGTTATATAGTTGAAGTTATCAGCGATATATTCCCAATTTGGTAATGTGACATGCTGAGTGATGCTGAAATGATCATTGTGTTGATTATTGTGATAGGATCATTTATTTGATCGTCTATCTTAGTGATCATTGTGTTGATCATTTGTTGACCCAAAGCATGGCTTTTGTATAAAGTATGTTTTTGTGGACGTGAATTCGTCGAGCCTCACATCCCGGAAATGGTCAAAACAGGAAAGATGCAGCAAGGTTATGAGGGGTAGCGCCCTTTAGGATATGTGCATTTCCTTCTGGAAAAGGGTGGTATCATGGTATGGAGCCCAGATACTTACTCATGTTGAAACACTTTGTTTTTATGATTGTGTGAATTGATTAGAGAGCGCTCTCGGATAAAGGTCCCAAAGGACCGGGGGATGGCATATTCGGTCAGTTGTTACTCAGTTAGGGGTAACCCGGCCTTGTGTTGGTAGAGATCCGGTTTGGTTCTCGGGGATGTCCATCCAGAGGCATTCTCATGTGTCAATGGGAAGTTCCTTGGCCTGACCATTTGTTGGAAATCCAATTCCCAATACGAAACTTGTACGGTATTAGTTGTAGAACCTGCTATTCACTTATGGTGGTCACCACTGTTTGGATAGTAGCTATAGTAGGCATACGATAATGGTCGTATGTTGGCTAAGATTTATATCTTTATTTTCGAAATGATTTTCCTCTACACTATGCACTAATAATAATATCAAATATTATTTTGAATGCGTATCAAGCATCTTTGACTATCATAAGGAGAAATCTCCTCCGATTCTGCGTTTGCATGTGTGTGTGTGTGCGGGAGGCCTTATGGTAGTCTCATTTTTAAAAGCATTGCGAATTGATTTAAAAATATTCCTCTATTTTGATTTTAAAGATAAATAAACTATTTTGAGTTCTCACACCAGTCACATGACTGACTCGGAGTTTATTGTTTTCCTTCCTAAACTCTGGGTGCCCACCAATTTCCACACGGGCAGTCAAGAGTTAAGGTTTATCAGGATATTCTGGATATTCTGGAGTTGCTGGAGGCAAGCTGGATTGGCATGGCGTATTACTAGTATATAGTACTTCTTTTTCCGCTGTTATGTTGTTGTATGTTGTTGTACACTCTGATGATTTGATGTAATGTAATATGATGATAATGTAATAACTGATATAGTTCTTTGTTTAAAGATTATTCATTTATTATTATATGTTGTTCCGCTGCGAATTGTGAGATTCTGTTGTTGTTCCGTTCTGTTTCTTCTGTCCCGTTCTATTTTAAAAAAATTCTTCTATCTTCTATTATCAAATTTTCTATTTTTCTATCTTCCTCTCTCTCTATTTTCTGTTATCTTCTTCTACTTCTCTCTTTTTCTTTTCTTAAAATTTTTGTTAAAACCCATAACATTCCGTGTTTCCGGCCTTTGATTTCTCGGCAGTCGATAAAGTGAGTATCGATGTTGAATTTTCGAAGAACGAAAATCTTCGTGGCGTTACAATAAATTATAAATCTTTACTTCTTTCTAAAGTTAAATTATCTAATCTTATTAAAAATGATGAAATTAACTGACGAAAATTTACGGGTCGTTATACTCTCCCCCACTCAAAACTTTTCGTCCCCGAAAAGGAAAAAGAAAAGAGAAGGAAGAATTTAATAACAGTACATCTTATTTCAAAAATTAACTTATAAACAATAATTTACTAAATTTATTACCTTAAATAAAATATTTCCTTTTTATAATCACTATATCTTCTGATACTTCAATTATTAAAGTCTGTAAAACATTTTCAAAGTTTTTCTAAGTCCAAAATTTATAGAAAATTTTTGGCAGAGTCTCCTTTGTACGGGGAGGCTCGGGAAAAATATAATACCAAAATATAACAAAGTATCATATAGAATATTCAAAATAGTATATCCCAACACGGGAAATATATAAAAATATCGCTATAAAACGTAATCTGGAAACGTACCTATTTGTCGGGCAAATTACGCTTAATTTATGGAACCAAAATCAGTAGCAATTGCTTCCATACCTGCATTTCCCTTATATAATCTAAAAGGTTAACTATTTATATTAAAGTGAAATAGTTTCATAGTTTCAACTGCTAACAATAATCAATACACAATCATCGATTTCAACAAACAGCATACACAACAAACAAAACAACCATTCAGTCAAACAAGCAAATAGTTGTTCGGGTACAAAACTTGAAATGGTACGGAATGAAAAATAACCATCCAGTGCATCATTTACTCAACAGTCTTAGATGGGACAGAATTAGATTATTTATTCATCCAACAAGTTCAAATTTCCTTACCCAGCCAACCATAAAGCAAACAATATCGATTTAAACCAACAAATCAATTTAACTTATTATAAATTTATATTTCATACATTAACAGTTTGATCTTTTCATTCATATAACAGTTTATCTTTTATTTTCATTTATTTCTTTAAATTATCCTTTTATAATTTACATTTATTTCCAACAACTTTTAATTTTATTTACTCATCAAATGTTTGCTTCATTTATTTTCATTTATTACTTCCAATTATTCATTTTCATTTATTTAGGTCATGAAAGTTTCTTTTGTTTGTATTATATTTAATGCACTCCTCAATTTCAATCATTTATTTAATGCTTACATTTCTATTATATATAATTATAGTAACCCTTTTTAATTTCACTTAAATTCTTAACCTTATAACATCCATTCTTATAAATAAAGGATTTTATTAACTCATTACCAAGGGTTTGCAGTCATCTATTTATATTACTTACTTTTATTATATTAAACTAGTAGCATTAAATCATTCTTAAGTTTAAAATCCTACACATCAATCCTTATTTATTAAAGAATTTCATTTTATTTACTTAAGCTTAAAATCACCTATTAATAATACTTACCTTTAATTTTAGTAAAATTCTAATTATAACTTAAGTTTATACCATTAACTTCTTATTTAATAGCAAATTCATTGGATACTCCATTACCTACTTTTACTTATACAATTTCCATTACATTCTTTATTAACATTTCAACTTTTTATATTTGGTAAGTTATATATGTTAAAGAAAATGCAAATGAACTTATACAAGTTTTATCTCATCCTTTAATTAAATCTAATATTCAACAATATTACTCTTTGTTTCATATGTTACAAATTTCAAATTTTCTTTAATTTCCATTTATAACTTAGCATTTAAATCTCTTATTTTATTTAGGGTTTCAATTATTAGTTAAATTCTGTTTCACTACAATAATTGAAATAATTAATTAATGGAAATTTAAGAATTTAATACCGGGTTAAATTTTAAATTTTTATTTTAAAACAATAGATAAATATATTCTTATAACTTATATACCTCTAATTTTATTTAAAACAATTAAAATTTAGATATTTTCAAAATAATGCTGCAGTAGAATTACTACAGTGGCCTTTCCCCTTCGAAACTCGAAAATAGAAGTCGATGATGCGGCCGCCATCACCGAAATTATTTTCCAGCGACAGAGAGGAAAGTACATAACTTATTTTCTCCAAAATCTTCTTTAAAACAATTCTTCCGGATTATAATGAAATATTTATATCGGAAAATACTTGTAACGCTTCGATTTTTCGTTGCCGAAAAACCGGAATGTTATGGGTTTTAAAAAGAATTTAGGAAAAGAAAAAGTAGAAAAGAAGAGAGGAGAAAACAGAAGATAGAAATTTTTAAAATAGAAGGAAAAGAGAATAGAAAATAGAACAAAAAAGAGAACAGATAACAACAGAACAATATCAGAATCTCACAATTCGCAGCGGAACAACATATAATAATAAATGAATAATCTTTAAACAAAGAACTATATCGGTTATTACATTACATCACATTTCATTACATCATATCATCAGAGTGTACAACAACAACAAACAGTGCAGCGGAAAAAGAAATACTATATAAGTAATACGCCATGCCATCCATCTTGCCTCCAGCAACTCCAGAATATCCAGAATATCCTGATAAACCTTAACTCTTGACTGCCCGTGTGGAAATTGGTGGGCACCCAGAGTTTAGGAAGGAAAACAATAAACTCCAAGTCAGTCATGTGACTGGTGTGAGAACTCAAAACAGTTTATTTATCTTTAAAAATTAAAATAGAGGAATATTTTTAATTCAATTCGCAATGCTTTTAAAAATGAGACTACCATAAGGCCTCCCGCACACACACACATGCAAACGCAGAATCGGAGGAGATTTCTCCTTATGATAGTCAAAGATGCTTGATACGCATTTAAAATAACATTTGATATTATTACTAGTGCATAGTGTAGGGGAAAAATTATTTCGAAAGTAGAATATAAATCTTAGCCAACATACGACCATTATCGTATGCCTACTATAGCTAACTATGTTCAATAGCAGGTTACCGCCACATTCCATAGCAGGTTATACAACTAAAACCGTACAAGTCACGTATTGTTTCTTTGGATTTCCAACAAATGGTCAGGCCAAGGAACTTCCCATTGCCACATGAGAATGCCTCTGGAAAGACATCCCCGAGAACCAAACCGGAACTCTGCCAACACAAGGCCGGGTTACCCCTAACTGGGTAACTACTGACACGAGCACGCCATTCCCCGATCGTAAATGACCTTTCTCACAGGATCCCGATAGCCAACAACCACAAAGTAATAAATTCGTAGTAACCACCTAGGTTAAATATCTGGGCTCCATACCATGATACCACCTCTATCCAGAAGGAAATGTACATACCCTAAAGGGTGCTACCCCTCATAACCTTGCCGCATCTTTCCTGTTTTGACCATTTCCGGGGTGTGAGGTTCGACGAAGTCACGTCCACAAAAACATACTTTATACAAAAGCCATGCTTTGGGTCAACAAATGATCAACACAATGATCACCAAGATAGACGATCAAATAAACGATCCTATCACAATAATCAACACAATGATCATTTCAGCAACACTCAGCATGTCACATTACCAAATTGGGAATATATCGCTGATAACTTCAACTATATAACCTCTGAGCTCGTACGTCTCAGAGAAGGGTGTTAAGCTAAAAGAATAAATTCTTCGCCACCAACAGAAATATATTTGAAAGAAATCGGCTTTATATCTCAACTTGTAATGTCAGACATACAATCCATACAAGTCTGTTCCGGGCTCGAACAAAACCGAAGGCACTTACAAAGAAGTCCTTGCAATCCGGATATTCACAATCCTGATCGGATTCACCATCACATATGGAGAACTCTATACCGGAGCAACTCGGTGCAGAGTAAATCGACAGGTCATCCTATCGCTCTCGCAAATACCGGGTCTTCAACACCGATCTTCAATGCAATTCATAACGACGTATCACATATTCAGAATGGGTTATACGACCCCATGGTCCTTTCCCGGTTAACCCGAATAGTGAGCGCTTATTCAAAAATAAGTGTGGCATTCACATTCAAACAAATCACATCAATTACCCATTCAAAGGGAAATATTGATAGTCGGTTATTGAACTATCACTGGATATGCACATATCACCAGTTTCCAAATAATTTTCCAAATTATTTATTTTCCAAAATATCTTCACTAGATATATAAATTCAAAACTTCAAAAATAAATCAATATTTATTTTTAAACAAATTCTCCTTTTCATTCATAAATTCCATAGTGAATTTATAATCCAAAATATCTATGAATATTCAATTTCAATTATTCATTTTCAATTTATCTTCAAAAAGATAAATTCTAAATATCACTTCATATTGGAAAACAATTCCATACTTATTTAATAAGTAATTCACAAATTTTATTTATTTTCAACACTTGGAAAATATTCAATATACTTAAATCAAAAATAAGTATATATTTCATTCTTTAAGGAAATCATTCTCTTAAACATATTTATTTGGGCCAAAACGAATGTTACGTAAAACATCGTTACGACAACCCAAATTCACTAGTATAGGGATTCGAAATTAAAATAGATATATAAATCCTAATACTATACAAAACATTTCCTTTCGGAAATCATTTACTATAACAACAGTGTTATAGTCCACTATTTCCTTCTATTTCTCGAAAACGTCTATTTCAACAATAAATGTTGAAATCTATGGTTTCGAATCTCAACACATTTTAAAACATCGTTAGATCGTTTTAATTCTATTTAAAACATCCAAATCCAAAACAATTTCTTTAACGTGTTATTCACTATTCAAAAACGTGAATATACTTCATTAACAATTTCATCCTTTTATTCATTTTAATTTAAAGGATTATTCACCATTCAAAAATGTGAATATAACTCCATTTATAGGTTTCAACAATTAACTTATCAAAATAAGTCATTTGCGAATTTATAAAACAACGTTTATAAATTCCATTTCTATTTATTTATAAAAGCTTCCTTTTTATAAATTCTTTTATTAACCTATTTCAGTTTATAACTCAATTATAAACTAAAAGTTCATATTATAAGTTAAATACTTATAAAACGATTATTTTACAAAATCATTCCTTTAAAGACTTTCCAAATCATAAATCTTATAACTTATAAGATTGTTTATTTATCCAAAATTCATTCTTTCAATATCTTTATAAATTTTATAAACCTACTGTTTATAAAATTTCATTTATAACTTCACTGTTTAAAATTCTATAAATTCCATTCAATTATGAAATTCATTTTCACTTCATTCAAACACTTATAAAAACTCGTTTTATAATGTCCATATTTCAATTTATAAATATCCATTTATAAATCTCTTAATATAATTCAATTTATATTATTCTTTTAAAACTTCTTTAATCTCCTTTATTATTTCACCATTTTGATTCATAAAATAATTAAATTTTATAAATCTTATATTTAAACTTTTCACAATAAATTCTAAAATCCCGATTAAACTATTTTATAAAATCATTAGCATCATATTCTCAAAAATCAGTTTTTCTAACTATATTTCTCAAAAATCATAATTTTTGTAACTTTAAAAATTATAACGTTTATTTATTTAAAATGGATCAATTCCAAACATATAGTATATTTTCATAAAATCACTTTATAAATCATTTTAAAATTCCAAAACTTGGTCCAATGATGCTACACACCAAATAGTCAATCACGACTACAACGATATCATATATCGTATATGATAATCCATCAAATATCAAAATATCCGAAATTAAATAAAAACTGTTGAGGAATCCAGTTGGATCCCTCCAACCTGTTTTCCTGCATTCACAAACATTAGCACAATACCAATTTCGCTCCAGTACGAAATTATCGCGGTATATGTTTTTAATAAATATTATCCGCTTAATAACGGCGTAATAGGGTCTCATCCGCTAAAAAATACGGGAAATCAACAACTGCAATATATACATATGCCAATATATATATATAGATATTATATATAATACCAATTTCACTGTTTATGAAATATTCGCGGTATATGTTTTTAATAAATAACATCCGCTTACTAACGGCGTATAATGTCTATTTTAACAATCAATAGATATCAATCAACATTCAAACATGCATTCAAATATTTTAAATCTAACTATTTAAAATAAAATCGAAACTGATTCGATTGAGTGAGAAGTTCTCACCTTGATTTTAATTCCGTTTTAGCGATTTATTTCGAATAAAATTAAACGGACGTTTAATTTTACCCAAAATTCTCACTAACTCCAAACGACTCCAAACCAACTCCATCGCGTAGTGCTCGTCCATACGATTCCAACGCAACTGGTTTCGCGCGTTTTCGACCTCGTATGAAAAAGTTACGAATTTTTGAAGTTTGTACACGATTTTAATAACTAATTTACAATATAAATTTACTTATCAATCCAAAGCAATCTTGGCCGTACGTTCTCTTGCTACCAGATCCTAGCCTCACGCGCATCTCCATCTCCCTCCTCTTTCACGCAAATGCCCAGGCCGTTACATGAACCCAACCACACCAAGTTAGGGTTTCAATTCACGAGCAAAATACTAAACTATATGTCGATCAGGGAGTTGCAAATCGAAGGCCTTCACTAGCTCTAGGTTCGGCCCCAAGGAGATGCAACTCGGCCACCCTCACTGCATGGAAAGTCGTGCGCAGCTGGCCATGAACGCGGCCCCCTAGACGCCACCACATCACTCCATTTTTGATCATAACCGTTGAATCTCTAGCTCTCTTCATGCTCTACCACTTCGTAGTTGATCACGAAGCTTGAAAGTGAATGGATCGAGAGATAATCGAGGAAGAACGTTGAGCATTTCTGGCCATTGGTTATGTTAGAGGCGGCTAGGGTTTTGTTTGTTTATTTATTTATTTATTTTATTTATGAAGAGGATGGTGGGCTATTTATAGAATTTCGAACGACACTATTCATCCGGAAATTCCGAACTTCGATTTACGCGCCGAAACTGACGTGTCTAGGGTTTATCCCGCGTTCCGGACACAATGGAACAGGTTTCGAAAGCTAATTCGGACATCTGTGCGAGTTATGGCTAAAAACGCTCGATTTAAATTAAACCGATTTAAGCGATTTTCTAGGCGTTTTAATTTGTACCGGACAAACGGTAAATCCAATTGACTTGAAATTTGAAACCTTATAATAATATCACATTACGGATCCGATGAAACTAGTTTCGTCGAAATCCGAGACTTTTTGAAAAATGGCTATTTTAGCTCGTCAAATTTAAATTAAAAATAAATCGATGCGTTTCGAGTTGCCACGATCAAACGATAACTCCGATTGACACGAAATTTGAAATCCGATAATAGCTAACTATTACGGATCCAATGGAACTAGTTTCGTTCAATTCCGAGACTGTTCAAAAATTGACTATTTTCACTAGTCGATTTTAATATTAAAATATTCAATTTTCACAAATTAACTTCTAAATCGATTTTAAAAGTTCTAAAATATCATTCTAACTTTAATATGATAAAATAAAATTTCCCAAATTATTTTCAATCATATTTAACCCAATTTTCAATTATTTCCATAATTTAACATATTAAATTATCGATTTAATTATCCAATTAAATTCAATAATTCAAATAAAAATTTATTTGACTTATAAATTCACTTATTAATATTTAAAATTAATTAAATATTCATATTTTAATTATCAAAAATTCTGGGTCGTTACAATCTTCCCTACTTAAAAGAATTTCGTCCTCGAAATTACAAGTAAGAAAAGTTACAGAATCTATTAATTTTCCCAAAATTCATAGTTAAACTTCTTACAAATCTTTACTAAGTTTTCAAATCATACTTAGTTATCTTTTCAAAAACAACTTCTATTGTTTAACTTTCAATTCCAAAATCAAAGTTTAAGTTTTCAAAATTTTTCAATTTTCTCAAAAAAATTTCTAACTCCTTAAATTTCCGGAAAAATTCGCCATAGTCTCCTTTGCGCGGCTCGATCCGGAAAAAAAAAATGACAGTATATATATCACAAATATACATCTCATCAAGTAATGAGGCATCCCGAAGGGAAAAAAGTGTAAAAGTACGATATTTAATCCGAGATATGTACCTTATATTTTATTAGCAAGCATATACGGCTAATATAGCGCAAAAGCGAGCTCCAAATGCGAAGCAAACGTGATCCGCACCTACTAATCACTCAACAAACAACATGAGAATCATGTATATAGACAATAGTATCAATATACAACATATATCTCCATAACAACTACATAATATAGCAAATGCAATATATATTCAACCATCAACCAACTAAATACTCATTCATATTCTCATTAATATACAATGAATTGGTTTTCTCAGTTTAATCACATTTGATTCATATACAGTGGATGTTCTTATTAACATTCATTCTCAATTAGTTTATATTCACTAATTTATATTCAAGTTGGTTCACTTCCAAATCAAATTCAATTCTATTCAAATTTATTTACTTCTAATTTGAATTCAATTACATAGCTTTAAATTTCACTAATTCACTTTCATTAATACTTAATGAATTATATACAATCATCTAACAATCATATTCAATATCAACCAATGTTTATTAATTGCAACCAAATTCCTTTGCTTACAATTGGTTTAATTTAATTGATTTTCATTCAATTATTCAACTTTCTAATAACATTAGATTTTAATGAATTACACTTATATTCATTATTTCATATCAACTTAATTCACATTCAATTGATTAACATTTAATCCATTAATTCAATTCAATTTCAAAGTTGAATTTCATTTATATAACTCAAGTTTATATTCATCACTTAATTTTACTAATTTACTTTGATACTAATATCAACTCCATTCAACAACACTTAAGTTATATTTCCATTTCTAAAGTAAATTTTTATTTAACTTTAAATTCATTTTTATTTATAACTCATATTCATAGATATATCCATATAATTTCACTTCTCATATATATAAGTTTATTTCACAATTGCAATCACTTTAATTATAATTCCATTCTTATAATTCTTTTACTTATACAATTAATTCTTTAAATTAGATTATTCAAACAACTAAACAATCAACTTATACACATTTTAATAATTCTGAAAAATTATTCCTTCATATACAAAATATGCTTAGGTAAAATTATTTCATTTACCCAATTTAAAACAATACTGTGCCGAATTGTTCTGTACAAGTGTTTAGAGATCCCTATCAACAACGTTAATTACTCGTATTAACCAGAATCTATATACCACTCAACAAACCAATCATCACAATATAAAACAATTTTATATTCACTAACAAATACGCTCTCATAGCTATTATTACACTCAAACTCAATCTAGAGTACTACTGACTCTATCTCTAATGAGTAATACCCAACAGAACCATGGTTGTCGCTTAACCATAAGCTCCGATACCAACTGTAACGCTTCGATTTTTCGTTGCCGAAAAACCGGAATGTTATGGGTTTTAAAAAGAATTTAGGAAAAGAAAAAGTAGAAAAGAAGAGAGGAGAAAACAGAAGATAGAAATTTTTAAAATAGAAGGAAAAGAGAATAGAAAATAGAACAAAAAAGAGAACAGATAACAACAGAACAATATCAGAATCTCACAATTCGCAGCGGAACAACATATAATAATAAATGAATAATCTTTAAACAAAGAACTATATCGGTTATTACATTACATCACATTTCATTACATCATATCATCAGAGTGTACAACAACAACAAACAGTGCAGCGGAAAAAGAAATACTATATAAGTAATACGCCATGCCATCCATCTTGCCTCCAGCAACTCCAGAATATCCAGAATATCCTGATAAACCTTAACTCTTGACTGCCCGTGTGAAAATTGGTGGGCACCCAGAGTTTAGGAAGGAAAACAATAAACTCCAAGTCAGTCATGTGACTGGTGTGAGAACTCAAAACAGTTTATTTATCTTTAAAAATTAAAATAGAGGAATATTTTTAATTCAATTCGCAATGCTTTTAAAAATGAGACTACCATAAGGCCTCCCGCACACACACATGCAAACGCAGAATCGGAGGAGATTTCTCCTTATGATAGTCAAAGATGCTTGATACGCATTTAAAATAACATTTGATATTATTACTAGCGCATAGTGTAGGGGAAAAATTATTTCGAAAGTAGAATATAAATCTTAGCCAACATACGACCATTATCGTATGCCTACTATAGCTAACTATGTTCAATAGCAGGTTACCGCCACATTCCATAGCAGGTTATACAACTAAAACCGTACAAGTCACGTATTGTTTCTTTGGATTTCCAACAAATGGTCAGGCCAAGGAACTTCCCATTGCCACATGAGAATGCCTCTGGAAAGACATCCCCGAGAACCAAACCGGAACTCTGCCAACACAAGGCCGGGTTACCCCTAACTGGGTAACTACTGACACGAGCACGCCATTCCCCGATCGTAAATGACCTTTTTCACGGGATCCCGATAGCCAACAACCACAAAGTAATAAATTCGTAGTAACCACCTAGGTTAAATATCTGGGCTCCATACCATGATACCACCTCTATCCAGAAGGAAATGTACATACCCTAAAGGGTGCTACCCCTCATAACCTTGCCCAATCTTTCCTGTTTTGACCATTTCCGGGGTGTGAGGTTCGACGAAGTCACGTCCACAAAAACATACTTTATACAAAAGCCATGCTTTGGGTCAACAAATGATCAACACAATGATCACCAAGATAGACGATCAAATAAACGATCCTATCACAATAATCAACACAATGATCATTTCAGCAACACTCAGCATGTCACATTACCAAATTGGGAATATATCGCTGATAACTTCAACTATATAACCTCTGAGCTCGTACGTCTCAGAGAAGGGTGTTAAGCTAAAAGAATAAATTCTTCGCCACCAACAGAAATATATTTGAAAGAAATCGGCTTTATATCTCAACTTGTAATGTCAGACATACAATCCATACAAGTCTGTTCCGGGCTGGAACAAAACCGAAGGCACTTACAAAGAAGTCCTTGCAATCCGGATATTCACAATCCTGATCGGATTCACCATCACATATGGAGAACTCTATACCGGAGCAACTCGGTGCACAGTAAATCGACAGGTCATCCTATCGCTCTCGCAAATACCGGGTCTTCAACACCGATCTTCAATGCAATTCATAACGACGTATCACATATTCGGAATGGGTTATACGACCCCATGGTCCTTTCCCGGTTAACCCGAATAGTGAGCGCTTATTCAAAAATAAGTGTGGCATTCACATTCAAACAAATCACATCAATTACCCATTCAAAGGGAAATATTGATAGTCGGTTATTGAACTATCACTGGATATGCACACATCACCAGTTTCCAAATAATTTTCCAAATTATTTATTTTCCAAAATATCTTCACTAGATATATAAATTCAAAACTTCAAAAATAAATCAATATTTATTTTTAAACAAATTCTCCTTTTCATTCATAAATTCCATAGTGAATTTATAATCCAAAATATCTATGAATATTCAATTTCAATTATTCATTTTCAATTTATCTTCAAAAAGATAAATTCTAAATATCACTTCATATTGGAAAACAATTCCATACTTATTTAATAAGTAATTCACAAATTTTATTTATTTTCAACACTTGGAAAATATTCAATATACTTAAATCAAAAATAAGTATATATTTCATTCTTTAAGGAAATCATTCTCTTAAACATATTTATTTGGGCCAAAACGAATGTTACGTAAAACATCGTTACGACAACCCAAATTCACTAGTATAGGGATTCGAAATTAAAATAGATATATAAATCCCAATACTATACAAAACATTTCCTTTCGGAAATCATTTACTATAACAACAGTGTTATAGTCCACTATTTCCTTCTATTTCTCGAAAACGTCTATTTCAACAATAAATGTTGAAATCTATGGTTTCGAATCTCAACACATTTTAAAACATCGTTAGATCGTTTTAATTCTATTTAAAACATCCAAATCCAAAACAATTTCTTTAACGTGTTATTCACTATTCAAAAACGTGAATATACTTCATTAACAATTTCATCCTTTTATTCATTTTAATTTAAAGGATTATTCACTATTCAAAAATGTGAATATAACTCCATTTATAGGTTTCAACAATTAACTTATCAAAATAAGTCATTTGCGAATTTATAAAACAACGTTTATAAATTCCATTTCTATTTATTTATAAAAGCTTCCTTTTTATAAATTCTTTTATTAACCTATTTCAGTTTATAACTCAATTATAAACTAAAAGTTCATATTATAAGTTAAATACTTATAAAACGATTATTTTACAAAATCGTTCCTTTAAAGACTTTCCAAATCATAAATCTTATAACTTATAAGATTGTTTATTTATCCAAAATTCATTCTTTCAATATCTTTATAAATTTTATAAACCTACTGTTTATAAAATTTCATCTATAACTTCACTGTTTAAAATTCTATAAATTCCATTCAATTATGAAATTCATTTTCACTTCATTCAAACACTTATAAAAACTCGTTTTATAATGTCCATATTTCAATTTATAAATATCCATTTATAAATCTCTTAATATAATTCAATTTATATTATTCTTTTAAAACTTCTTTAATCTCCTTTATTATTTCACCATTTTGATTCATAAAATAATTAAATTTTATAAATCTTATATTTAAACTTTTCACAATAAATTCTAAAATCCCGATTAAACTATTTTATAAAATCATTAGCATCATATTCTCAAAAATCAGTTTTTCTAACTATATTTCTCAAAAATCATAATTTTTGTAACTTTAAAAATTATAACGTTTATTTATTTAAAATGGACCAATTCCAAACATATAGTATATTTTCATAAAATCACTTTATAAATCATTTTAAAATTCCAAAACTTGGTCCAATGATGCTACACACCAAATAGTCAATCACGACTACAACGATATCATATATCGTATATGATAATCCATCAAATATCAAAATATCCGAAATTAAATAAAAACTGTTGAGGAATCCAGTTGGATCCCTCCAACCTGTTTTCCTGCATTCACAAACATTAGCACAATACCAATTTCGCTCCAGTACGAAATTATCGCGGTATATGTTTTTAATAAATATTATCCGCTTAATAACGGCGTAATAGGGTCTCATCCGCTAAAAAATACGAGAAATCAACAACTGCAATATATACATATGCCAATATATATATATATTGATATTATATATAATACCAATTTCACTGTTTATGAAATATTCGCGGTATATGTTTTTAATAAATAACATCCGCTTACTAACGGCGTATAATGTCTATTTTAACAATCAATAGATATCAATCAACATTCAAACATGCATTCAAATATTTTAAATCTAACTATTTAAAATAAAATCGAAACTGATTCGATTGAGTGAGAAGTTCTCACCTTGATTTTAATTCCGTTTTAGCGATTTATTTCGAATAAAATTAAACGGACGTTTAATTTTACCCAAAATTCTCACTAACTCCAAACGACTCCAAACCAACTCCATCGCGTAGTGCTCGTCCATACGATTCCAACGCAACTAGTTTCGCGCGTTTTCGACCTCGTATGAAAAAGTTACGAATTTTTGAAGTTTGTACACGATTTTAATAACTAATTTACAATATAAATTTACTTATCAATCCAAAGCAATCTTGGCCGTACGTTCTCTTGCTACCAGATCCTAGCCTCACGCGCATCTCCATCTCCCTCCTCTTTCACGCAAATGCCCAGGCCGTTACATGAACCCAACCACACCAAGTTAGGGTTTCAATTCACGAGCAAAATACTAAACTATATGTCGATCAGGGAGTTGCAAATCGAAGGCCTTCACTAGCTCTAGGTTCGGCCCCAAGGAGATGCAACTCGGCCACCCTCACTGCATGGAAAGTCGTGCGCAGCTGGCCATGAACGCGGCCCCCTAGACGCCACCACATCACTCCATTTTTGATCATAACCGTTGAATCTCTAGCTCTCTTCATGCTCTACCACTTCGTAGTTGATCACGAAGCTTGAAAGTGAATGGATCGAGAGATAATCGAGGAAGAACGTTGAGCATTTCTGGCCATTGGTTATGTTAGAGGCGGCTAGGGTTTTGTTTGTTTATTTATTTATTTATTTTATTTATGAAGAGGATGGTGGGCTATTTATAGAATTTCGAACGACACTATTCATCCGGAAATTCCGAACTCCAATTTACGCGCCGAAACTGACGTACCTAGGGTTTATCCCGCGTTCCGGACACAATGGAACAGGTTTCGAAAGCTAATTCGGACATCTGTGCGAGTTATGGCTAAGAACGCTCGATTTAAATTAAACCGATTTAAGCGATTTTCGAGGCGTTTTAATTTGTACCGGACAAACGGTAAATCCAATTGACTTGAAATTTGAAACCTTATAATAATATCACATTACGGATCCGATGAAACTAGTTTCGTCGAAATCCGAGACTTTTTGAAAAATGGCTATTTTAGCTCGTCAAATTTAAATTAAAAATAAATCGATGCGTTTCGAGTTGCCACGATCAAACGATAACTCCGATTGACACGAAATTTGAAATCCGGTAATAGCTAACTATTACGGATCCAATGGAACTGGTTTCGTTCAATTCTGAGACTGTTCAAAAATTGACTATTTTCACTAGTCGATTTTAATATTAAAATATTCAATTTTCACAAATTAACTTCTAAATCGATTTTAAAAGTTCTAAAATATCATTCTAACTTTAATATGATAAAATAAAATTTCCCAAATTATTTTCAATCATATTTAACCCAATTTTCAATTATTTCCATAATTTAACATATTAAATTATCGATTTAATTATCTAATTAAATTCAATAATTCAAATAAAAATTTATTTGACATATAAATTCACTTATTAATATTTAAAATTAATTAAATATTCATATTTTAATTATCAAAAATTCTGGGTCGTTACAATCTTCCCCACTTAAAAGAATTTCGTCCTCGAAATTACAAGTAAGAAAAGTTACAGAATCTATTAATTTTCCCAAAATTCATAGTTAAACTTCTTACAAATCTTTACTAAGTTTTCAAATCATACTTAGTTATCTTTTCAAAAACAACTTCTATTGTTTAACTTTCAATTCCAAAATCAAAGTTTAAGTTTTCAAAATTTTCCAATTTTCTCAAAAAATTTTCTAACGCCTTAAATTTCCGGAAAAATTCGCCATAGTCTCCTTTGCGCGGCTCGATCCGGAAAAAAAAATGACAGTATATATATCACAAATATACATCTCATCAAGTAATGAGGCATCCCGAAGGGAAAAAAGTGTAAAAGTACGATATTTAATCCGAGATATGTACCTTATATTTTATTAGCAAGCATATACGGCTAATATAGCGCAAAAGCGAGCTCCAAATGCGAAGCAAACGTGATCCGCACCTACTAATCACTCAACAAACAACATGAGAATCATGTATATAGACAATAGTATCAATATACAACATATATCTCCATAACAACTACATAATATAGCAAATGCAATATATATTCAACCATCAACCAACTAAATACTCATTCATATTCTCATTAATATACAATGAATTGGTTTTCTCAGTTTAATCACATTTGATTCATATACAGTGGATGTTCTTATTAACATTCATTCTCAATTAGTTTATATTCACTAATTTATATTCAAGTTGGTTCACTTCCAAATCAAATTCAATTCTATTCAAATTTATTTACTTCTAATTTGAATTCAATTACATAGCTTTAAATTTCACTAATTCACTTTCATTAATACTTAATGAATTATATACAATCATCTAACAATCATATTCAATATCAACCAATGTTTATTAATTGCAACCAAATTCCTTTGCTTACAATTGGTTTAATTTAATTGATTTTCATTCAATTATTCAACTTTCTAATAACATTAGATTTTAATGAATTACACTTATATTCATTATTTCATATCAACTTAATTCACATTCAATTGATTAACATTTAATCCATTAATTCAATTCAATTTCAAAGTTGAATTTCATTTATATAACTCAAGTTTATATTCATCACTTAATTTTACTAATTTACTTTGATACTAATATCAACTCCATTCAACAACACTTAAGTTATATTTCCATTTCTAAAGTAAATTTTTATTTAACTTTAAATTCATTTTTATTTATAACTCATATTCATAGATATATCCATATAATTTCACTTCTCATATATATAAGCTTATTTCACAATTGCAATCACTTTAATTATAATTCCATTCTTATAATTCTTTTACTTATACAATTAATTCTTTAAATTAGATTATTCAAACAACTAAACAATCAACTTATACACATTTTAATAATTCTGAAAAATTATTCCTTCATATACAAAATATACTTAGGTAAAATTATTTCATTTACCCAATTTAAAACAATACTGTGCCGAATTGTTCTGTACAAGTGTTTAGAGATCCCTATCAACAACGTTAATTACTCGTATTAACCAGAATCTATATACCACTCAACAAACCAATCATCACAATATAAAACAATTTTATATTCACTAACAAATACGCTCTCATAGCTATTATTACACTCAAACTCAATCTAGAGTACTACTGACTCTATCTCTAATGAGTAATACCCAACAGAACCATGGTTGTCGCTTAACCATAAGCTCCGATACCAACTGTAACGCTTCGATTTTTCGTTGCCGAAAAACCGGAATGTTATGGGTTTTAAAAAGAATTTAGGAAAAGAAAAAGTAGAAAAGAAGAGAGGAGAAAACAGAAGATAGAAAATTTTAAAATAGAAGGAAAAGAGAATAGAAAATAGAACAAAAAAGAGAACAGATAACAACAGAACAATATCAGAATCTCACAATTCGCAGCGGAACAACATATAATAATAAATGAATAATCTTTAAACAAAGAACTATATCGGTTATTACATTACATCACATTTCATTACATCATATCATCAGAGTGTACAACAACAACAAACAGTGCAGCGGAAAAAGAAATACTATATAAGTAATACGCCATGCCATCCATCTTGCCTCCAGCAACTCCAGAATATCCAGAATATCCTGATAAACCTTAACTCTTGACTGCCCGTGTGGAAATTGGTGGGCACCCAGAGTTTAGGAAGGAAATCAATAAACTCCAAGTCAGTCATGTGACTGGTGTGAGAACTCAAAACAGTTTATTTATCTTTAAAAATTAAAATAGAGGAATATTTTTAATTCAATTCGCAATGCTTTTAAAAATGAGACTACCATAAGGCCTCCCGCACACACACACATGCAAACGCAGAATCGGAGGAGATTTCTCCTTATGATAGTCAAAGATGCTTGATACGCATTTAAAATAACATTTGATATTATTACTAGTGCATAGTGTAGGGGAAAAATTATTTCGAAAGTAGAATATAAATCTTAGCCAACATACGACCATTATCGTATGCCTACTATAGCTAACTATGTTCAATAGAAGGTTACCGCCACATTCCATAGCAGGTTATACAACTAAAACCGTACAAGTCACGTATTGTTTCTTTGGATTTCCAACAAATGGTCAGGCCAAGGAACTTCCCATTGCCACATGAGAATGCCTCTGGAAAGAAATCCCCGAGAACCAAACCGGAACTCTGCCAACACAAGGCCGGGTTACCCCTAATTGGGTAACTACTGACACGAGCACGCCATTCCCCGATCGTAAATGACCTTTCTCACGGGATCCCGATAGCCAACAACCACAAAGTAATAAATTCGTAGTAACCACCTAGGTTAAATATCTGGGCTCCATACCATGATACCACCTCTATCCAGAAGGAAATGTACATACCCTAAAGGGTGCTACCCCTCATAACCTTGCCGCATCTTTCCTGTTTTGACCATTTCCGGGGTGTGAGGTTCGACGAAGTCACGTCCACAAAAACATACTTTATACAAAAGCCATGCTTTGGGTCAACAAATGATCAACACAATGATCACCAAGATAGACGATCAAATAAACGATCCTATCACAATAATCAACACAATGATCATTTCAGCAACACTCAGCATGTCACATTACCAAATTGGGAATATATCGCTGATAACTTCAACTATATAACCTCTGAGCTCGTACGTCTCAGAGAAGGGTGTTAAGATAAAAGAATAAATTCTTCGCCACCAACAGAAATATATTTGAAAGAAATCGGCTTTATATCTCAACTTGTAATGTCAGACATACAATCCATACAAGTCTGTTCCGGGCTGGAACAAAACCGAAGGCACTTACAAAGAAGTCCTTGCAATCCGGATATTCACAATCCTGATCGGATTCACCATCACATATGGAGAACTCTATACCGGAGCAACTCGGTGCACAGTAAATCGACAGGTCATCCTATCGCTCTCGCAAATACCGGGTCTTCAACACCGATCTTCAATGCAATTCATAACGACGTATCACATATTCGGAATGGGTTATACGACCCCATGGTCCTTTCCCGGTTAACCCGAATAGTGAGCGCTTATTCAAAAATAAGTGTGGCATTCACATTCAAACAAATCACATCAATTACCCATTCAAAGGGAAATATTGATAGTCGGTTATTGAACTATCACTGGATATGCACACATCACCAGTTTCCAAATAATTTTCCAAATTATTTATTTTCCAAAATATCTTCACTAGATATATAAATTCAAAACTTCAAAAATAAATCAATATTTATTTTTAAACAAATTCTCCTTTTCATTCATAAATTCCATAGTGAATTTATAATCCAAAATATCTATGAATATTCAATTTCAATTATTCATTTTCAATTTATCTTCAAAAAGATAAATTCTAAATATCACTTCATATTGGAAAACAATTCCATACTTATTTAATAAGTAATTCACAAATTTTATTTATTTTCAACACTTGGAAAATATTCAATATACTTAAATCAAAAATAAGTATATATTTCATTCTTTAAGGAAATCATTCTCTTAAACATATTTATTTGGGCCAAAACGAATGTTACGTAAAACATCGTTACGACAACCCAAATTCACTAGTATAGGGATTCGAAATTAAAATAGATATATAAATCCCAATACTATACAAAACATTTCCTTTCGGAAATCATTTACTATAACAACAGTGTTATAGTCCACTATTTCCTTCTATTTCTCGAAAACGTCTATTTCAACAATAAATGTTGAAATCTATGGTTTCGAATCTCAACACATTTTAAAACATCGTTAGATCGTTTTAATTCTATTTAAAACATCCAAATCCAAAACAATTTCTTTAACGTGTTATTCACTATTCAAAAACGTGAATATACTTCATTAACAATTTCATCCTTTTATTCATTTTAATTTAAAGGATTATTCACTATTCAAAAATGTGAATATAACTCCATTTATAGGTTTCAACAATTAACTTATCAAAATAAGTCATTTGCGAATTTATAAAACAACGTTTATAAATTCCATTTCTATTTATTTATAAAAGCTTCCTTTTTATAAATTCTTTTATTAACCTATTTCAGTTTATAACTCAATTATAAACTAAAAGTTCATATTATAAGTTAAATACTTATAAAACGATTATTTTACAAAATCGTTCCTTTAAAGACTTTCCAAATCATAAATCTTATAACTTATAAGATTGTTTATTTATCCAAAATTCATTCTTTCAATATCTTTATAAATTTTATAAACCTACTGTTTATAAAATTTCATTTATAACTTCACTGTTTAAAATTCTATAAATTCCATTCAATTATGAAATTCATTTTCACTTCATTCAAACACTTATAAAAACTCGTTTTATAATGTCCATATTTCAATTTATATATATCCATTTATAAATCTCTTAATATAATTCAATTTATATTATTCTTTTAAAACTTCTTTAATCTCCTTTATTATTTCACCATTTTGATTCATAAAATAATTAAATTTTATAAATCTTATATTTAAACTTTTCACAATAAATTCTAAAATCCCGATTAAACTATTTTATAAAATCATTAGCATCATATTCTCAAAAATCAGTTTTTCTAACTATATTTCTCAAAAATCATAATTTTTGTAACTTTAAAAATTATAACGTTTATTTATTTAAAATGGATCAATTCCAAACATATAGTATATTTTCATAAAATCACTTTATAAATCATTTTAAAATTCCAAAACTTGGTCCAATGATGCTACACACCAAATAGTCAATCACGACTACAACGATATCATATATCGTATATGATAATCCATCAAATATCAAAATATCTGAAATTAAATAAAAACTGTTGAGGAATTCAGTTGGATCCCTCCAACCTGTTTTCCTGCATTCACAAACATTAGCACAATACCAATTTCGCTCTAGTACGAAATTATCGCGGTATATGTTTTTAATAAATATTATCCGCTTAATAACGGCGTAATAGGGTCTCATCCGCTAAAAAATACGGGAAATCAACAACTGCAATATATACATATGCCAATATATATATTGATATTATATATAATACCAATTTCACTGTTTATGAAATATTCACGGTATATGTTTTTAATAAATAACATCCGCTTACTAACGGCGTATAATGTCTATTTTAACAATCAATAGATATCAATCAACATTCAAACATGCATTCAAATATTTTAAATCTAACTATTTAAAATAAAATCGAAACCGATTCGATTGAGTGAGAAGTTCTCACCTTGATTTTAATTCCGTTTTAGCGATTTATTTCGAATAAAATTAAACGGACGTTTAACTTTACCCAAAATTCTCACTAACTCCAAACGACTCCAAATCAACTCCATCGCGTAGTGCTCGTCCATACGATTCCAACGCAACTGGTTTCGCACGTTTTTGACCTCGTATGAAAAAGTTACGAATTTTTGAAGTTTGTACACGGTTTTAATAACTAATTTACAATATAAATTTACTTATCAATCCAAAGCAATCTTGGCCGTACGTTCTCTTGCTACCAGATCCTAGCCTCACGCGCATCTCCATCTCCCTCCTCTTTCACGCAAATGCCCAGGCCGTTACATGAACCCAACCACACCAAGTTAGGGTTTCAATTCACGAGCAAAATACTAAACTATATGTCGATCAGGGAGTTGCAAATCGAAGGCCTTCACTAGCTCTAGGTTCGGCCCCAAGGAGATGCAACTCGGCCACCCTCACTGCATGGAAAGTCGTGCGCAGCTGGCCATGAACGCGGCCCCCTAGACGCCACCACATCACTCCATTTTTGATCATAACCGTTGAATCTCTAGCTCTCTTCATGCTCTACCACTTCGTAGTTGATCACGAAGCTTGAAAGTGAATGGATCGAGAGATAATCGAGGAAGAATGTTGAGCATTTTTGGCCATTGGTTATGTTAGAGGCGGCTAGGGTTTTGTTTGTTTATTTTTTTTTTTTATTTATTTATGAAGAGGATGGTGGGCTATTTATAGAATTTCGAACGACACTATTCATCCGGAAATTCCGAACTCCGATTTACGTGCCGAAACTGACGTACCTAGGGTTTATCCCGCGTTCCGGACACAATGGAACAGGTTTCGAAAGCTAATTCGGACATCTGTGCGAGTTATGGCTAAAAACGCTCGATTTAAATTAAACTGATTTAAGCGATTTTCTAGGCGTTTTAATTTGTACCGGACAAACGGTAAATCCAATTGACTTGAAATTTGAAACCTTATAATAATATCACATTATGGATCCGATGAAACTGGTTTCGTCGAAATCCGAGACTTTTTGAAAAATGGCTATTTTAGCTCGTCAAATTTAAATTAAAAATAAATCGATGCGTTTCGAGTTGCCACGATCAAACGATAACTCCGATTGACACGAAATTTGAAATCCGGTAATAACTAACTATTACGGATTCAATGGAACTGGTTTCGTTCAATTCTGAGACTGTTCAAAAATTGACTATTTTCACTAGTCGATTTTAATATTAAAATATTCAATTTTCACAAATTAGCTTTTAAATCGATTTTAAAAGTTCTAAAATATCATTCTAACTTTAATATGATAAAATAAAATTTCCCAAATTATTTTCAATCATATTTAACCCAATTTTCAATTATTTCCATAATTTAACATATTAAATTATCGATTTAATTATCCAATTAAATTCAATAATTCAAATAAAAATTTATTTGACTTATAAATTCACTTATTAATATTTAAAATTAATTAAATATTCATATTTTAATTATCAAAAATTCTGGGTCGTTACAATACTTATAAACAATATTATTATATTTCAAAATCCTTTGAAAGAAAATTTTCAAAATCCCAGACTTAAGTCCTAAAATTTCCAAATTTCATTGATTTTAATTTCAATCTCATTTTACCTATTATTTAAAATTTTATTCCTAACAACCAATCTATTGCAACCAACAATATATATATATATATTTATATATATATATATATAATACCTTAATAAAATATTTTATATATAGAAAATATAATAGGCGAAGTTATTTCATTCACCTATATTAAAACAAATATTATGTAGGTCTGTCCTATTAAGTGTTTGGAAATCCCTATTGATGTCACAGCGTCCCATGCACCAACCAGAATTTATAAATACGAAACGGAACAAATTAACACAACAATAAAACCTTTTTATAACACTAACAAATACGCTCTCTCATATATATACTCTCAACGACTCCCATAGGGTATTACTACCCTATTAGTAAAGAGTCAAACCCCACAAAGCTAAGGTTTATCGCTAAACCTGGCTCTGATACCAACTGTAACGTCCCGCCTTTTCGCACGCTTCAAATCGACACACATGCCGATTCAAACCATACGGAAGGGCGGATTGTTATGGGGTAAATAAGAAAAACAGAGAAGAAATAAACAAAATAGAATCTCACAGCGGAAGGATAAAATATAAAAATAAAATATACATTTTATAAAACTGTTTACAAACATTTATATAATACATATCAGAGTTACACATACCATAACAATGCAGCGGAACAGTGTGTAGTGCACTAGATAAATAATAATAGTAATACTACAAATCTTCGTCTTCGTCCTCCAGAGCTAAACTTCAAATCCTGAAACGCTCGGACTGACCCGAGCGAATTGAAAAGACAAAACACTCGAGTCAGAACTAAAAGATCTTATGTGAGTTAAATTTACAGAAATAAATATGAGTACAGTAACTCAAGAGATGCTCGGGATTTACATCTCCTAAGGATCCGTTAAACTATTTACTAGGTAGTATATTGCGCTATTATAATAGTGTCTATTTAAAAAATAAACTTACTTTTAAATAGCGTTAAGGGGTTACCCATATAACCCTTAACACAAAATATATTCCCATAGTCTATACAGTACCGTAATCTCCCCCGTACTGGGCGTCGTCAGAGGGCACTCCATAGGTATGGTACAAAGCCAAAATCGTATAAGGCGCGCTAGGGTAGGTGACACGGCACAATTAGGCAATGCCAGGGTAGATATACCAATTACGCTTCCGGGTCGGTGGTAACGCATAGCCGCAGCTACCGCCCACCTCGAGCCACACCCCCAAATCAAAGAAATCAAAAGTGGCCACCGAATCAATCCAAAAGTCAAAGTATAATATCGAAGGGATGTGTCCGATCAAAGGTGCTACCTTATTAACCCGTCAATCGCTCCTGTTTTAGCCACCTTATGTCAACTCACGGGAGTTGGGTCCACGTATTTACCTTACAGGAAACGTCGCCACCAACCTACTTCATTCTGGAATCTCCACCGCGTACACGGTTAGTCAAAGTGGTTTTCGGTATCGACAGAGAGTATGTCCATATCCGATCCCGGTCTCTTTGCCAACCAATCGTTATTATAACACCGCGGTCATTTAAAAATAATTATACCTTTAAAACCAAAATAAAATATCCATTTAAAACCCATATAAAAATGATATCATTTTTATTCTTAAAACCCCAAATCAATACGATATCATTTTATCTTCCAATATATATTATTTCCAAAATCATAGGGTTTCCAAAGTAAAATATTTAGAAATCAAAACTCTTGAATATAATATTTCCAACTTATACTACCTTGAAAAACATAGCTTTGAAACAAAATTCCATTTCTTAAATGGTAAAATATTTAACTACTTTTATAAAACAAAATAGCTTCTTTAGATTTCACAAATCAATTCTAAATATCGATTTAAACTTCCAAATAACATTTCACTTCTTATGGTTAAAAGCTTTAAATATTTCACCATTTCAAAAACAAACTTATTTGACAAACCCATATGTATCAAATCCAATTACTTATTATTTAGACTTGAAATGTTTACTAATTGAATTCAATATAATTTAAGTAAACCTTTAACTTCACATAACTGGAAAAAATTTCAATTTATTTAACTTGATATATTCATTTAAAACAACCTGATACTCATTTAAATCACTTTACCCAAAATCAAGTTATAAATCATATCCTTTAAAAATTTAACTTTTATTTAAATTTCGATTTAACTTAATATTCAACTTCCAATTTTATTCTCATTTAAGTCAATAGAACTACCAGAAATTAAATTTTAATTAAATGCTTAATCGTATTTGATCTTAAAATCAAACTTCGGTTTATACTTCAAATCAATTTTTATACAAAGCCTAAAACCGGAAAATTTCTATATATATATATATATATATATATATATATATAGCTTTTATTAATGATCAAATCAAAACCCATAAACCATATATATATATATGTATAGCTTTACAAAACCATAGTAAAACATTTCCAAAATAATTTTATATATTTACCGCGGTGCCTGTATAAAATTTTCTATCCTATGGCCAAGTGATACGGATGTTTATCATTTCAATCCGCAATTTAAAATAAAAAAATGCGGTTGTATATCATTTCAAACCGCAATCCCGAATGAAATGAAAATGCATGATGACTTGCAGTTTATACAATATAAATATAGCATCCATTCATCCAAATATCAATCATCAACCATTATTTGCAATCATCGTCCAATTTAAACAGTCATCGATATAGAGCATATAAATTATACAGGTAATAAATAACAGTTCATATTCAATAATAAATTTAATAACTGTTAACTAGCAGTTTATATGCAAAATAAATTCTAACTGTAAATTTATATGCAATAATTAAAATAATAATCAGTTAAATAAATAAAAATGCGAATTAACTGAGAAGATGAATAAAAATGCCAAACCAATCATATATAAATTTCTACTCATATCTAAAAATCAATTTAACAAACATAAAATATTTTAGAAGTTGTGAGTGGGTTAAAACACTCACCTTTTGAATTTAAATCGAATTTAAATCCGATTTAAACCCAAAATTCCAACGGTCTCCAAGTCTGTCCAAACCAGCGTCATCAGATTCGGAATTTAATTACGATCCTAACAAAAGAAATTTCGCGCGAAACGGGTAACGTATGAAAAAGTTGTTCAATTTTAATGAGTTGAAACAAAAATTAAATAAAACAAAATTAAACAACAACCTAATTAAAGCTTGCCACGTCATAAAGCTTCTTCTCAACTCACGTATGCTCGTCCAGGGAATGAACCCATTTCAACGCACGCCCTCCCCATCTTTGACCGTGCCTTTAGACCGCCCCAGGCCACCAGATGGTGACGCGCCTCCAACATTACGACTTCCCTAGCTGAGCTCTCCAATACCCAGAAACCAATTTTGCAAATAGTCGCTCCAAATCAAAACGCCCAAATTGACTTAGGTTTTGAATTTCCTGATTTTGACCGCGATTTGCCGCTGACTCGAGTATCAATTTCGAAAATAGAGACCGCGCATAGATTCGTATGGATGAAATCTACAACATATATTTTTTTTGGAATTTTTGTGAGATGTTTGAATTTTCATTTGAAATTTGAATAGAAATAGATCTAGGTTTGCATCCATTTGAGGAGGAGAAGGAGTTGAAGAAAAGAACGTACAGACAAATGATAGAAGATGGAGGCTAGGGTTTTTGATCGTCTATTTATAGATAGATCGCAAAAGAATAGGTGTGCACGAATTTTAACGTGCAAACGGAAGTGGTCCCAAAAGATAAATAATATTAAATACACACGTTACGGATTTAGGAAATAAATAAATTCCTTATCATTTACATTTTATTTTAAACGTATTTACAAATGTAAATCTAGAAGTTTCATTTACGTTTCAAAATATATCCACAATTTTATTAATTTCCAAATTGATCTAAACAAATTTAGATGTAAATTAAAAGCTGATAAGTCTATCTATTGCAGTGTTAATTTCTCCACTTCCTTATATTTAGAAATTATAAATTAAGTTTTCAAAAACCTATTTTTGATTTTCAAACTTTTATATACTCATCTTTTACCAGTAATAAGGATGCATTAACATTTGTTCATAGTTTCACCTTATTATCCTCAAATTCCATTTTAATTTTCAATAATTACAATTGTTGAATGTTGATACTTTAATTAAATTTATACATCTTGCTTTCTATAATCTATATCAACAAATGGTCCAATTATAAATAGAATTAGCATTAACTTCATCTTATAGGATTAACTACTCCAATTACAAAACAAATCTACGCTAACTGCACGATTTAAGTCAATTAATTGTAACTGAGTCTACATTAAATGTTATAAATTATAAATTGGAACCTCAATAAATTCGCTTATTGATTTAAAATCTTTCTATTCGGTAAATAGACATTTTATGGGTATAAATAACATTTGAATTATAACACATGTCATTAGTGCATGCTTCATTTCTTATAAACTCCCCTTTATTAACTAGAACACATTAACCGCAACAAAATAATTAATTTAGATTTATTTCAATCGATTGCCATTCTTAACTTAACATACTCAAAATGGTTAACCTAAATAATTGTTACCCTTTTACATTCAAATTCACTTACAACCATCATTACAACAATGTTGCCATATATTTAGATTTAATTAAATAAATTAGATAAATGGGTAAAGTTTTGTAATTATCACTAATGCCAAATATATATGCATTAATTACTACTTATTATTATGAATTCATTTATTAATTCACTAGTTGCCTTTGTCTTCTTATATCCTATTTACTACCAAACTTTCTATTTAGTTATAGTTTATCAATATATATATACCTAGGCAAATCAAGTTCTTGTCTTTTCTGTTATTTCAATTAAATCGGGTATGCACAAATAAATTGTTTATTAACTTATTCTTACAAAATTATTTACATGCATTCAGTTACACCTAATTTAATGCATTGATTTTCATTTATAAATTAAAGGTTTTTCCTTTAAAAGCTTTTATTACTAACCATACTCCAACCTCTACAGGACATTGATTTAATTCAATGTACCATCTAATATTATTAATCCATCATCATTGCATTTATTGTCTTTTATTGATTTAATCAATTTACCACATATTCCCTTAAATTCATACTAACGAAACATTCAATTCTATTTATCGCATAAACTCCATTTCATAAATCTACCTGCAATTTCTACCTAGAAATAAGGTTACATTCCCGTTGAAAATACATTTACATCTTACGTTACTACATTAATAATTAGTAACGTTTATATCATCAACCATCACTTATGAATAATTAGCGTTTCCTATTTATTTTGTTACATTCACTTATATTCACTTTATGAATAAATTGGTATTCCCTTTAACCTATTTCCATCTTTATCTCCAATTAACGTAAAATGTGATATTCAAATTCCATAAATTTCAATAGATTCAAATTATCATATCTTTGAAGAATATTTACGTTATTTTCCATTTATTACCTTAACTTATTCAACGTAACATTTAATTTATATTTATTGCAATGATTTCCAAATCAATTGAATTGAATTAAATATATATGTATCACTCATAATAACTTGTGGTCACAACTCTTGATCACCATTAATAAGTTTATTATTTACAATCCAAAAATCGCCATTCTATATATATATATACGAATTAACTAATTCTATATTTCCATTTCGTTTTCCTATCCTAAATTTATTACTAAGTGTATTTACTCCATTCCAACAAGTTGGAATTCCATTTTTACTATACAATCATTTCCCTATTCACAACTTACCCTTTGTTTTCCTATATTCTCTTCTTAGCCTAGTATAACCATTTACATCATTTCAATTTATTCGTCAATTTATATCAACCGATAATACTTAGCTTAAATTCCTATGGTTTCATTTCCTTTTCAACATATGCTTCATTATAAATTATAAATCTTTACTTCTTTCTAAAGTTAAAATCTAATCTTATTAAAAATGACGAAATTAACTGACGAAAATTTACGGATCGTTACAGATTTAGGAGCTGAGAGGCAGGTTTGCAGAGCTAGAGGAGCGAGAAAATCGTCGCATTGTGGATATGACACAGTTGGGGAGCATTTGGCTACGTATATGCAACAGCATGGCATGTTCCTTCATTAGGTGGTTCTGGAGGCAATGGTGAGGTTGATAAGTATGGTTTTTGTGTTTGTGTTTGGATACTGTACATATTTGCACTTGGGATGGTAAGGATGATGTATTTTGATATGTTTGATACATTTTAAGGAGATGTTAGATAATCTGTTGGTTTGTTTTGATATAATTGATACATTTTGAGATGTTGAACGTTGATTTTATGTATATTGGTAGAATTTTTTGTTGTATAGTGGATTGTTTGAGTTTGAATTATTGTAAATAATAATATTTTTTAGTATTGATGTTTTATATGTGATTTGAGCTTATATATATAATTTATATATGTGAAATCGAGCTAGAATATATATTTATATGCATGTGTTGTATGTGAGATAAATGGCGGCGGAAAAAATAGCTTAGATTTGTGACGACTTCCGACGACTATCGAGGCTTATCGGTCAACAATATCCAACGGCTTCCAACGACTTATCGGTCAACAACATCCAATGACTAACAATGGCTTATTGGAAAATATTACCAATGGCTTATAATGATTTCCGATGGCTCAATAGCAATGGCTTTCGACAAATGTCCAATTGAACCACAACTTCCCATGCGTAAAGATGGTCGTGGAAATCCATTGAAAGTAACCAACGACAACCATTGCACAGTCAACGACGAAGCCATCGGAAAGCCATCGAAAGCACTGTTTGGTGGTGGCTTTATTTTCGTTGGCTTTTTTCGACTGCCACCATCGGTTTTCGATGGCCGCCGATGATTTTCAACCGTCAGAAATAATGCTCTTTCTTGTAGTGTAGCGGTTCTGCAGTGGCGCCTCTAAGGCAAAGGCGGTCAAAAATGGTCATGAAAGCTTGGATCTAAAATGGCAATCGATGATCCATCATTAAAATTTAAGTTTCAAAAGCGGTGTTGATGGACTTGTTATCTTACTCTCATCTAATGGCAGTGGTCATCGCTATTAAGTGGCCTAAATAGGTGGCTGCAATTGATTCACCATAATTGGATATAGGCATAGTGATTTGACCAAGTTAGTGTAGGTTTAGTTGAAGTACACAAAGCTCTTGACAAGTGGAGTGTAAAAGTAGTAACCGTTAGTCTTGGGGATGGACAAAAAAAAACAGAAACAACTATTCAAAGAAGGATTTTTTTTCCATAGGAATCTTGCTCAACGCTAAGCTGGCCAAAGCACACTGGCCCCATTTCAAATGGCGTCCATATTGTTTTTTTGGTAATTTCGTTACGTTGTGGATGACTTTTCAAAAGTTGTCCACTATGTTAAACTTGATTTTATATAGGCGACTTTTGAAAAGTTGTCCATTTTCCTGGACTTAAAGACAATAACATCCTCTTCTCTTCCATTCTACACTTTACCAATGTTTTATAAAAAAAAACCCAAACCAATCTCTATTTTCTCTTTCTGAAATCTCTTATCGTTACATTAAAATCAATAAAAATTAGTGATTTCAAAGATCTACTTTAAGAATACCAACATCTCATTACTCCGGATCTATCAAGGTATTAACTTCTAAACCCTGGTTTTTTGACAGATTTGTAACTGAAAATTAAATAATGTTGTATCCATTATTATTATAGGATGACTCCTAATTTTCTTCCAAATATATGCTATTATTATGATGAATTTGTTATTGATGATCAAATGTGTGAAAAATATGTTAGTGGTTCTTACAAATGGCCGAAGTTTGTAAATGATCTACCTTAGAATAATTAATAGAGTCGGTTTACAAAGAAACTAAGATAAAATCGAAGGAGTATGGTATTGATTTAGTTTGAAATTGGCCAACCGATTCTGATCTAAAGCAATTAAAATTGTGGATGACGACGATGTTGAATTAATGTTTTCTCAAAATCCATAGAGTTGTTTGTTGAAAAAAAATAGAAGGTCAGTGTTAGAACAACTAATATCGATGCCCGTAGTTAATTTTGAGGTTGAAGATTATTCTAAATTGCTGGGGACCATGAATACTTCGCAAAGAATCTCATCTCCTAGTTACAGTAATCCGCCCATGAATGTAGTGCAATATGGACAACAACAAATGTTCTTCAGATATCCTCCTTTCATGAATGCGCAACCAGGTGTACAATTTAGTTGTCCATATATGTCCCATGATAGTTTTGCATGCATGAGTCCAAGGTAACACGTATTTGTGATTACATACAAATGGTATATCATATAATGTATCACATAGGATACAAAATTCTATTTTCCTATGCAGTGTTGTTCCGCAGCAGCATCCAACCTAAAATACTACTGGGCCATTGAACAGCTGTATGTCTTATCCAATGCAACCCACACCTTTAGAATTATACCATACGAGCTAGAAGTAAGTTACATTTTGCAATTATAATGAATGATGTTGGAATTTATAATCATACTAAAAACGTCGTATATTCATATTGCAGCTTTCAGGCACACGATATTGACACACAATCGAACATTCAATCAATGGCTAAAGCTGGGGTTCGTAATGTATTTGATGACCATATAGATGTAAATGTTAATGTAGATGTACGAGTTGATGACGTTCTCGTGCTTGATAGCATGACTGTTGTAACAAGACCAGAGATTGATACAACATGGATGGATAACATGCAAATAAACAATGATCCATTTAACTATGATTTTGGAGGTGATGATCAAGGATGTGGGGATAATGATGAACCAGATATGAAGATAGCTTTGGATGATGACTTCGTAGTGCACAAATAATGCCTAGATTAGTCATGCAAATCTACAATTTAACGATGAGATATTTTCATCGTCTAGTGTTCAAAACAGTTTCAAAGTTGGTATGGTCTTTGATAGAAAGACAAAATTTCTGCAACAACTAAGTGAATGATCAATTTTGCATGTAGTTTCTCTTAAGCCAATCAGGTTAAACAAAGGAAAATACACATCCGTTTGCAACGTTTCAAATTTTTCATGGAGAATACATGCTATAGACTCAAAAAAATCACAATTTGGATGGTGGGTTATAAAAAAATATCTAAGCGATCATACTTGCGTAATCCAATAGTTAATTCCAATCTTAGGCAAGTAACATTTACATTTTTGATTTTGAAGATCATGCCTTTCGTAAAAGCGGATTTGAACATAACAGCTGGAATAGTGTAGGTTTTAATGGAGTAACAACTTTTTATTAAAATCGGTTATTTGAAAGTGTGGAGGGCATTGAGTAAGGCAATTGAATGTATACATGGTGATTGGGTAGAGTCATATTCCAACCTACGACAATATTTTTCCAAAACTGCTAGAACGAATCTAGATAGTGTTGGGCACGTTACAATCGATGAGTATGGAGTTTACGATCGTGCTTTCTGGCTCTTGGGTTTTGTATCGAAGGATCTGTATATTTCCGACCTTTCTTTGCATTTATAAAACACATCTATATGGAAAATACAACGTTACCTTACTTGTTATGGCCATAGTGGATGCAAATGATTAGATTTATCCTTTGACTTATGATATTGTTGAGTTAGAATCATGTAATAGTTAGGGTTTGTAACAACCCGATTTTCGACGCCCGAAAGTCGACATCAATACGTCCACTGTATCGAATGCCGCACAGTCGAATGCCAGAAAACCGAACCGTTAGGGTTTAAAGAAGAAGAAGATAGAAGAAGAACAAAAATCATAAACAGAATCTCACATTTCGCAGCGGAACAATATACAATAGATAAATAAATAACTTTAAAACCAAGAACTATATCATTTATTACATTATAGCACATTACATTATCAGAGTATTACAACAACAAATAACGGAAAAGAATATAACATATACTAGTGATACGCTTCGCCATCCAACTTGCTTCTGATCTCCACCGCATCTCTTTTCTGACTTCGCTCCAGAATAACGTTAACCTGACTCTAGGCTTTCCGTGTGGAAAATTATGGGTACGTAGAGTTTAGAAAGGAAACAATAAACTCAAGGTCAGTCATGCGACTAGTGCGAGATCTCAAAACAATTTTTTTTCATAAAGAAAAGAAATCCGCTATGCTTTTTGGAAAACGAAACTACCACAAGGCCTCCCGCCACACACACAATGTAAACGCAGAATTGGAGGAGATTTCTCCTTATGATAGTCAAACATGCTTAATGAGCAAAAATCCCTTTTTTTAATATTATCATTAGTGCATAGTGCAGAAAACATTTCGGGAGTATAATATTAATCTTAGCCAGCATAAACATTCCGAGCTATGCCTACTATAGCTACCATCTAAACAGTGGTGACCACCATAAGTAAATGGCAGGTTATACAACTAAAACCGTACAGGGAGCATATTGTTTTATTGGATTTCCAACAAATGGCCAGGCTAAGGAACTTCCTACTGCCACATGGGTACGCCTCTGGAGGGACGTCCCGAGAACCTACCCGGCTCTCTGCTAACACAAGGCCGGTGTCCTCCCTTCCCGGGAGTGACACCTAAGATATGCCACCCCCGGTCGTTTGCGACCTTTATCCGAGGATCCTCTACACCAACAACATCACACAGTAATAAATATACTACAGTGTCCACATGAGTAAGTATCTGGGCTCCATACCATGATACCACCCTTTTCCAGAAGGAATGGACATACCCTAGGGGAGCTACCCCTGAAACCCTGCAGCATCTTTCCTATTTCGACCATTACCGGTTTGTAAGGCTCGATGAGGTCTCGTCCACAAGGCTACGCTTTTTCACAAAGCCATGCTTTGATCAAAAAATGATCAGCAGCACTTCGTATGCCGCATTACCAAATTGGAATGTATCACTAGTAACCATCAACTACATAAGCTCTGATCTCGTACGTCTCAGAGAAGGGTGTTAAGCTAAGAGAATAAATCTTCGCCACCAAGCAGAAATGTATTTGATAGAAACCATTTTTATATCTCAAAGTGTAATGTCATACACACATCCATACAAGTCTGTTACGGGCTCGAACAGAATCGAAGGCACTTCCGAAGAAGCCCTTGCAATCCAGGCATTCACAATCCCGATCGGACTTACCATCACTTAGGGAATCTCTATACCATAGCTACTCAGTGCAGAGACAATCGATAGGTCATCCTATCATTCTTGCAAATACCCGGTCTTCACCACCGGTCTTCAATTGCTATCCATAACGTCGTATCATTATTCGGAATGGGTTATATGACACAAAGGCCTCTCTCGGCTAATCTGAATAACGAGCGCTTATTTAAAAAAATAAGTGGTATATTCATATTTCAACAAATCACAACAATTTTCACTTTGATCTTTTAAATAAAAGATCTATCACAATCACAAAGGTTCGATGTGGTTTCCGGACATCCACTTGGAATCCAATCCCTGGTCGCAACGAAATTCAAATGCCATTAAAGGTCAATATTGATAGTCGGTTATTTAACTATCAATCATCACTTACAACAATCACCAAGATTTAAACAATTTTTCCCATTATTTTTAAAATATTTTCGCAAAATATATTTCACACTTCAACCATTTGAAAACAAATTCCAAATCACTTCCCTCACATGGAATAAATTTCCAAATATTTGTTTAATTCCACCAAAAATCTGTCGAGTTCAAATATTTTAAAATACTTATTTTAAATATTAGTTATGAAAACTTTATACCAATATCTCATATAAAACTTCAATTCCAAACTAATTTTTAAACAAAATTAGTAGATAGGGTATAACTACTTAACTATCCACTTTCTTTTTCCTTTAATCCCAATTTATTTATTGATATTTTTTAAAAAATACCAAATTATATTTATCTAACCATAAAACAACATAACAAGATCCAAATCAATTTATCACAGGATATTAATGAGATATATCACAGAATATAAATAAAATTCCTAATTGTGAGGAATCCAGTTAGATCCCTCCAACCTGTTTTCCTGCATCCACAGATATTAGCACAACCAATAAATATCGATTCAGTCTGATAATAATTCTCATATTCAGCTAAACAACCAATCAAACATTAGCTAGTTAAATTAACTGGTATCCAGATGTGAGTGAGATTAACTCACCTTGCATTTTCGACGAGCGTTCAAATTTTAAATTAAATCGAACGGCGTTCGATTTAACCTAAATTTTTACTTGCTCAGAATGATCCCAGAATTGCTCCACTGCGTAGTACTAGTCGCTGCGATTTCGGCTTTGCCAGTTTCGTCGAAATCTCACAAAGTATGCACAAGATATGAATTTATAAAGTTTGTATATAATAAAAAAAATTAAACAAATTTTAGTTTTCTTTTAAAAATTTCAAAATCACCATCGGTCTATTCAATTCTGGACAAGAAATCACGGGCGCACCTCACTCCTTCTTCCTCACGCACAACCCAGTTTCGAACCGACCCTTCCACAATTCGTATTGACCAAAATCGCACCCCACCACCTCGCGTTCGGCGACGATCCAACGCCTTCACGCCGAAGCCTATCAACAACACTACCTTCGACCAAAATGAGTTGGAGCTCGGTCATCAACTGCCTTGGGAAAGCGCGCTCGAACTTCCAAAGAACGGGGACGATTTCCACCTCCAACCGACGACCATGGTTGTGATCCACCGTTGGATCTGAAGCTCTCGACGAACTCTCCAATCTTCCAGTTGAACATTTTAGCTAATACAGCATGGATCTTGAGAAAACATGAGAGAGATCGGAGTTGCCTTTTGGCCATTGGTTTTCTCAAGTGGTGGCTGAGAAGGAAATAGGGTTTCGGCCCTATGATGGTTATATATATATATTTATATAAGTATTATTTTAATATTAAATTCATTCTAAACAACCTTTTCAAACGAACTCCAAATCACACGTGCCGCTTGGCGTTTATAAGGTTTTACCGACATTCCGAACATAATGGAATGTGTTTCGGAGGCTAATTTGGTCGTATGCACGAGTTATGGAAATAAACGATCAATTTTAAATAAAATCGATTAAAATAGTTTCTATGCGTTTTGAGCTGCCAGGTTCAACCGACAACTCTGATTGCTACGAAAATTGAAATTCGATAATAACTAACTATTACGGATCCAATGGAACTAGTTTCGTCAAATTCCGAGACTGTGCCCTGGAAGGCTACTTTAACTCGTCGATAAATTCGAGCGATTTCCGAAATTGTCAAAACCACTTAAAATTTTACTTTTAAAATTTTACTAACTTTATTATAAATCATATAGACTTTATAATTACATTAGAAACTATTCTGATTCACTTCGAACCAAAATCTGATTATTTGCATTATTATATTATAAATTCCATTATTAAATTAATATAAAATCCCAAATCTTAAACCTATCGACTTTTGATTCCGTCCAAAAGTCCAACATTGCTATTTAAATTCAAATAGACTTAAAATAAATTTTAGAAACCATTTCATAACCGTTTATATCCAGATTCACCAATTATCACAATTCCAAATATTTAATTATTATTATTATTCAAATCCAAGTAAATTACCATATTTGAAATTTAATTAATTCTATTAATTTGACCAAAATCTTTTTACTTCAAAATCAATTCAAAATCCACATTTATCATTTAAAATGAATTAAATGTTCAAAATCTAACGACTAGAAACTCTGGGTCGTTACATCCTTCCCCCCTTAAAAGAATTTGGTCCCGAAATTACTAGTTAAGAAGAATGATCCTTAACCCTTTTTTTTTCCAAAACCAAACAATTTCAACTTTCTAAAATCAATCTTTCTATTAGAGACCCATTATCATTTCAACTAACTTTCTAAAATCTTTCATGGTTCCCAAACAACATTGTTTTCCTAACAATTCAAATTTTAAATTTTCAAAATTTCTCAAAAAAATTTCTAACTCCCAAAATTTCTGGAAAATTTTGGCAGAGTCTCCCTTGTACGGAGGAGCTTTTGCAATATCACAATAGACATAAATATATATACATCGACCCACACGGTTGGAAAACAAAATATGCCACAAGATATATATATATATATATATATATATATATATATCATTTCCCAATTATATTGCATAGGCATACCTTTTGATTAGCATTTTAAAAGCAAGCGGCTAACTATATTGCATATACGCTCTTCAACTCTATCAATCGCTTCCTGTACCTGTACTTACTTAAACAAACACATGAGTTTTCAATAATATGAGATTTTCAACAAGATTCCATATATTAATCTAAACCAAACATGTCAATTTTCAAAGCCCACACAACAATTTTCGAAATCCTACAAGTAAACCATATTTTATAAGCAATTACAAGGTTTCAACACCGTTAAATTTCCCTAATACATCCAAATTTCATTTTACTTTACTCAAAAAGGATTTACAACCAAGTTTGCTATATTCAATACATATTTATCACGACCAACTCAAAATCACTACAATATGATCAACATATGCCTATACTATATAAATTTACCTTTAAGCAACTCCAAATTGATCCATAACCAGTTTTATCTCCAATTTGATTTATTTGCTTCATATTCATAACTCATTTTATTTATATGCAAATCCACTAAATTAAATTCCGACCCATTCCAATTTATTCAAAAACCACTTATTTACTTACTTTAAACAATTTACTTCCGTTTACACAAAACGACTATTTTCTTGTGCAAATTCTAATGTTGTTTATACAAACAACAATTACATAAGCTTATACCAATTTCAATTAATTCATCTCAATCTAATATATTCAAAACTAACTTCATTTACTTTCCTTAATTTATTAGCTTTGTTTACAACAAAACGACTAATCTCAATGCAAATTTGATGTCATTCAAGCAAACAACAATTACTGAAGTTTATAACCATTTTAATCAATTCCAACTCAAACTATATTAATTTTACTCCTTTCGAAATTATTTACAACCCAGACGTCCTCATTTTTATTCCATTATCAAATTAAATTCTTATTCTTACACTTCCAATTCATTATCCATATAGGTTTATATTAATATCATTCAATTCTAGGTTATATACAACTCATACATTCTTATTTCATCACAATAAGAAATTAAAATACTTTCGCTTGCATTGAAATTTTATTATCTAAATAAATTTCATTGAAGACCATTTCATAAGTATGGCAACAAACATTCCACAATTTCCTTAAGTTATTTCAATTCCAAAATATCTCAATTTCTACTTGCATCATATTTAACTTTTTATTTTAAATTTGATTCTTATCCAATCAAATTCCAATCCATTACAAATTTTAATTCAATTTGTTTACTTACTCGTTCCATTTTAAATTTATTCACCTTCTTAATTCACTTATGAATTTATTTATATCATAACCATTCCAATTATTCTAAACCAAATCTGGGTTTTATTTTACTTTTCAAAATTTTCTTAGCAAACTACCAAAATTTCATCCATGCTAATACAAATTCCATTTAATTTAGTTTACACTAAATTCATCTTCATCCTATTCTTTTAAATTTAGTTGAGTTAACATTTTATTCATACAATATCCTTTCAACTTAATTAATTTTCTTTCAATTCAATTCTTTTCCAATTCTAATTCAAGTTTAACTAAATTTTATTTAGCCAACTTAAATTCATTCCACTTCATTTACTACTTAAATAAGAATTTAATTTCATTCAATATTATTTATAACACAACTAAATTTTGATTTCAATTCAATCCAAATTTAACTTAATTTCTTTTTAACTTAAATTAAATCCAATTCGGTCCAATTTTATTTCTCTATTCAATTTAAATTTTTACTTTCTAATATATAAGTTTAAAAATTATTTACTAACTTAAGTCCATTCACATCTTATATTTTCTTTTGTCTTATCTTACTTTACCTTTCATTTAGGATTAAGTTTGAATTTACCATACCATTCAACTATTTCCCATTTGTGATTATAATTCCATTTTCTATTTATAAGTTCACCAACTTATTTACTTAAAAGCTTATATTGCTCATTTGAGTTATTTTCATCTTATAATCACAATTACAGATTATCTATATAACACTTAGTAGCTTAAGGATATAAATTTTCATTACACAATTATAGTCATTTTACATTTCAACTTTATATCCAATTTAATTCAATTTCAAATTTCAATTTTTATTTAACTTATCTTAAGTTAAATTCAAATATATTTTATTCACCGCCATATATTAAAATTAAATTTTTAATTCTAGGAGTAAAATTTTCATTTTTTTCTTCCTTATTCAAATCAACTTCACTTTATAGGTTCAATAGTTGATTTATCTTAACTTTTCACATTATTAAATAGAGTATCCAGAATTCAATTGCCTAGTTTTATTTCAAAACCATTTTGAAATAGTAATCGACATATACCCACTTGGTATATCAATTCAAATCTCCAGATTCCGAAACAATCTGTTTTTTACCAAACAAATTTCCCTTTTGAAATTCTTAAAACCACTTTTATACCCAACAAGTCCAAACAAATATCATAACCAATCACCATGGAAGCAATCCATCACTTAAGAAACTCGAAAATGAATTCTGATGATGTGGCCATCATCATCGGGATTACTTTCGAGCAACTGAAGTGAGTTCAGTGCTTCCTTACTTCCACAAATTCCTTTCAAAACAATTTCCATTTAGAAATATTTTCCAAAATAATACTCTATTATTTCCTTCAAACACTTTAGAAACATTTCAAACATTCCCAAGATTTTAAACTTCCAAACTTTTTGTTTAAGCTCATTTTAAACACTTTTCAAAATTCCCGGGATTTAAATTCTAGTTTAATTCAAATTTAATTATTCTTCTTTTGGATAAATCATACTTATAGAATTTTATTTGGTTATAAACCTTTTCAAACTTTAGATTCTTATATTTGATTATAATATCAACAACCAAACATCCAAATATATATAATATTTTCAGAAAAATTATTCCTTTTATATCAAAATATTCATTTACCCCACTTTAAAACAATACCATGTCGGTTTATCTTGTTTAAGAGTTTAGAAACCCCTATCGATACGGTTGTACTTCCCGTACCAACCAGAATTCATAAACACTCAACCGATAAGTCAACACAGTATAAAAACAATTTTATATTCACAAATAAATACGCGCTCATATCTATTATTACACTCAAACTCATTCTAGAGTACTACTGACTCTATCTCTAATGAGTAACACCCAACAAAGCCAAGGTTGTCGTTAAACCAAATGCTCTGATACCACATGTAACAACTCGATTTTTCGACGCCCGAAAGTTGACATCAATACGTCCATTGTATCGAATGCCGCACGGTCGAATGCCGGAAAACTGAACCATTGGGGTTTAAAGAAGAAGAAGATAGAAGAAGAACAGAAATAATAAACAGATGCTCACATTTCGCAGCGGAATAATATACAATAGATAAATAAATATCTTTAAAACCAAGAACTATATCAGTTAGTACATTATATCACATCACATTATCAGAGTGTTACAACAACAAATAACGGAAAAGAATATAACATATACTAGTGATATGCTTCGCCATCCAACTTGCTCCCGATTTCCACAGCATCTCTTCTCTGACTTCGCTCTAGAATAACGATAACCTGACTCTAGGCTGCCCGTGTGGAAAATTATGGACACCCAGAGTTTAGAAAGGGAACAATAAACTCCACATCAGTCATGAGATTGGTGTGAGATCTCAAAACTATTTTTTTTCACAAAGAAAAGAAACGAAATCCGCTATGCTTTTTGTAAAATGAAACTACCATAAGGCCTCCCGCCACACACACAATGCAAACGCAGAATTGGAGGAGATTTCTCCTTATGATAGTCAAACATACTTAATATGGAAAAATCCCTTTTTTTAATATTATCATTAGTGGATAGTGCAGAAAACATTTCAAAAGTATAATATTAATCTTAGCCAGCATAGACATTCCGTACTATGCCTACTATAGCTACAATCTAAACAGTGGTGACCACCATAAGTAAATGGCAAGTTATACAACTAAAACTGTACAGGGTGCATATTGTTTTATTGGATTTCCAACAAATGGTCAGGCTAAGGAACTTCCTACTGCCACATGGGTATGCCTCTAGAGGGACGTCCCGAGAACCTACCCGGCTCTCTGCCAACACAAGGCCGATGTCCTCCCTTCCCGGGAGTAACACCTAAGATATGCCACCCCCGGTCGTTTGCGACCTTTATCCGAGAATCCTCTACACCAACAACATCACACAGTAATAAATATAATACAGTGTCCACATGAGTAAGTATCTGGGCTCCATACCATGATACCACCCTTTTCCAGAAGGAATGGACATACCCTAGGGGAGCTCCCCTTGAAACCCTGTTGCATCTTTCCTATTTCGACCATTACCGGTTTTTAAGGCTCGATGAGGTCTCATCCATAAGGCTACGCTTTTCAACAAAGCCATGCTTTGATCAAAAAATGATCAGCAGCACTTCGTATGCTGCATTACCAAATTGGAATGTATCACTAGTAACCATCAACTACATAAGCTCTGATCTCGTACGTCTCAGAGAAGGGTGTTAAGCTAAGAGAATAAATCTCCGCCACCAAGCAGAAATGTATTTGATAGAAACCAGCTTTACATCTCAAAGTGTAATGTCAGACACACATCCATACAAGTCTGTTCCGGGTTCGAACAGAACCGAAGGCACTTCCAAAGAAGCCCTTGCAATCTGTGCATTCATAATCCCGATCGCACTTCCCATCACTTAGGGAATCTCTATACCGTAGCTACTCAGTGTAGAGATAATCGATAGGTCATCCTATCATTCTCGCAAAAACCCGGTCTTCACCACCGGTCTTCAAGTGATATCCATAACGTCGTATCATTATTCGGAATGGGTTATATGACACAAAGGTCCTCTCCCGGCTAATCCGAATAACGAGCGCTTATTTAAAAAAATAAGTGTTATATTCAGATTTCAACAAATCACAACAATTTTCACTTTGATCTTTTAAATAAAGGATCTATCACAATCACAAAGGTTCGATGCGGTTTCCGGATATCCACTTGGAATCCGACCCCGGTCGCATCGAAATTCAAATGCCATTAAATGTCAATATTGATAGTCGGTTATTTAACTATCAACCATCATTTACAACTATCACCAAGATTTAAACAAATTTTCCCACCAATTATTATTTTCAAAATATTTTCGCAAAATATATTTCACACTTCAACCATTTGAAAACAAATTCCAAATCACTTTCCTCACATGGAATAAATTTTCAAATATTTGTTTAATTCCATCGAAAATCTGACGAGTTCAAATATTTTAAAATACTTATTTTAAATATTAGTTATGAAAACTTTATACCAATATCTCATATAAAACTTCAATTCCAAACTAATTTTTAAACAAAATTAGTAGATAGGGTATAACTACTTAACTATCCACTTTCTTTTTCCTTTAATCCCAATTTATTTATTGATATTTTTTAAAAATACCAAACTATATTTATCCAACCATAAAACAGCATAACAAGATCCAAATTAATTTATCATAGGATATCAACGAGATATATCACAGAATATAAATAAAATTCCTATTTGTGAGGAATCCAGTTGGATCCCTCCAACCTGTTTCCCTGCATCCACAGATATTAGCACAACCAATAAATATCGATTCAATCTGATAATAATTATCATATTCAGCTAAACAGCCAATCAAACATTTAAACATTAGCTATTTAAATTAACTGTTATCCAGATGTGAGTGAGATTAACTCACCTTGCATTTTCGACGAGCGTTTAAATTTTAAATTAAATCGAACGGCGTTCGATTTAACCTAAATTTTTACTTGCTCAGAATGATCCCAGAATTGCTCCACTGCGTAGTACTCGTCGCTGCAATTTCGGCTTTGCCAGTTTCGTCGAAATCTGACAAAGTATGCACAAGATATGAATTTATAAAGTTTGTATATAATAAATTATTATTTTTAAACAAATTTTAGTTTTCTTTTAAAAATTTCAAAATTACCTTCGGTCCGTTCAATTCTGGACAAGAAATCACAGGCGCATCTCACTCCTTCTTCCTCATGCACAACCCAGTTTCGAACCAACCCTTCCACGATTCGTATTGGCCACAATCGCACACCACCACGTCGCGTTCGGCGACGATCCAACGCCTTCACGTCGAAGCCTATCAACAACACTACCTTCGGCCAAAACAAGGTGGAGCTCGGTCATCATCTACCTTGAGAAATCGCGCTCGAACTTCCAGAGAACGGGACCGATTTCCACCTCCAATCGACGACCATAGTTGCGATCCACCGTTGGATCTGAAGCTCTCGACGAACTCTCCAATCTTCTAGTTGAACATTTTAGCTAATAAAGCATGGATCTCGAGAAAAAACGAGGGAGATTGGAGTTGCCTTTCGGCCATTGGTTTTCTCAAGTGGCGACTGAGAAGGAAATAGGGTTTCGGCCCTATGATGGTTAGATATATATTTATGTAAGTATTATTTTAATATTAAATTCATTCTAAACAACCTTTTCAAACGAACTCCAAATCACACATGCCGCTTGGCGTTTATAAGGTTTTACCCACATTCCGAACACAATGGAACATGTTTCGGAGGTTAATTTGGTCGTATGCATGAGTTATGGAAATAAACGATCAATTTTAAATTAAATCGATTAAAATAGTTTCTATGCATTTTGAGCTGCCAAGGTCAAACGATAACTCCGATTGCTACGAAAGTTGAAATCCGATAATAACTAACTATTACGGATCCAATGGAACTAGTTTCATCGAATTCCGAGACTGTGTCTCGGAAGGCTACTTTAACTCGTTGATAAATTCGAGCGATTTGCGAAGTTGTCAAAATCACTTAAAATTTCACTTTAAATTTACTAACTTTATTATAAATCATATAGACTTTATAATTACATTAGAAACTATATTCTGATTCACTTCGAACCAAAATCTGATTATTTACATTATTATATTATTAAATTAATATAAAACCCCAAATCTTCAACCTATCGACTTTTGATTTCATCCAAAACTCCAACATCGCAATTTAAATTCAAATAGACTTAAAATAAATTTTAGAAACCATTTTATAACCGTTTATATCCAGATTCACCAATTATCACAATTCCAAATATTTAATTATTATTATTCAAATCCAATCAAATTACCGTATTTGAAATTTAACTAATTCTATTAATTTGACCAAAATCTTTTTGCTTCAAAATCAATTCAAAATCCACATTTAGCATTTAAAATGAATTAAATGTTCAAAATCTAACAACTAGAAATTCTGGGTCGTTACAAGGTTGGTTTTTATCTTGCATGTGAAGATTCATTCATAGTGTTAATAAGCGACGTATTACTTTCATTTCTGATAGAATGAAAGGCTACCGACAACATTGGAGAGCAAATGGGGATTACCACATAAGCATATATTCTGTGCCAGACATTTGAAAGAAAATTTTCAAGCGACAGGATTTAGAGACAAACGATTAATGGGTTTATTTTATGCTGCAACATACGCTTCAGAGGAGATTAAGTATCTAAAGATTCAAAAGGAAATTAAGACCATCAACATTAGAACGCACAATTGGATAAAGAAACGTTTGGCGGGAAAGGAAGAAAACTGGGCTGTGTAAGCATGTTTGTTGCCGATTTCATGTTATGACGACTAATATGTCAGAAAGCTTAATGGTGTACTTATAGGTGCATAGTCTTTGCCTATTAGAGCTATGGTTGTCCATACCTTCTTTCGATCGGTGGATTTCTTTTTTCAAAGAAGAGAGTTTACTATTGGCATCTCGATTAACTCCAAAATGGGAAGCAAAGATCGCAGAGAATGCAAGCGAAGCAAGACATTCAAGGATTGTCCGATTTAGTCAGGTCCAATGGCAAGTAATTCACTACTTTGGTGATGAATTTAAAGTAGCAATCAATGGTGACACTTGTTCTTGTACATGCAACATCCCGTTACTTCAGCAACTGCCTCGTGCGCATGTGATAGCTGCTTATTCATCAATGGCTAACAGTGTGAATAGAGCTCATCATGACTTCCCTTAACATGGTACTTGGTTCAGAACTACTTAGTGACTTACACACCAAAATTTCATCCCGTTCGTGATGAACGATATTGGAATGCACTGAAAGGACCATTGGTCATGCCATCGATAACACGTAGAGCAGCCGAAAGGCCTAGGTCTACTATAATTAAAGGCACTATGGACGAGATGCAAGCTCCAAAGATGAATAAGTGCAGCAGATATGGAGTGCACGGCCATAAGAGGAGTCGTTGTACTTCAGCAACATAGCTTTTACTACTGTTGGTGTTGCATTAGGTGTTCTTTCTGTTGTTTGTGTTGATATTAGATATTAGTAGTTGTAATACAAATTACCAAATTAACGTACAATACTAAAAGTCAATTCAGATACAACATACACCAAATTACCATTAGATACAATATGACACAACAAACCATACAACATACATGAACAGACCAGAAATTACTTGTTAGGATACCCAGCTTGCATCTTAAGTGCTTTTTCCAACCGCTGAACTATATCATGCATCTCTATTGCATACTCAAGTCCTCGGCAACACATTAGAGAATCTATCCACTGAAAAAAATTACAGTGGTTGAATGGTTGTGGCATTTCTCTACTCAACTTGTAACGTGCACAAACATAGAACCTACAACCTGCACTCGTTTTAATTCTAGCAAAGATCACATCATACGTAGATCTATAGTAGCATATTCTCAGTGGAAGGCCTCTCTAATAGATGGTGCTTGACCATGATTCTTCCGCTTACCATCATGTATAGTGATAAAATATTGTTGCGGACTGTCATTGACGTGTCCCTATTCTTCAAATGCTTCTTCCGATATAAATTCTTTATGTGCTAATTGCGGTGATAATTGGGTTTCGGGTATAAATTCAACGTTACTAAGGTTTACATTTGAATCAAACTTCAAGTGGCCATAATATTTCATTAAAGTCTCATCATCAATTTTTCATTGATCCATTGCAACTATAGGTAAAAAGGAACTTTTATGTAGAAATGTAAAAAAATTGAAAATCAACTTTAAGTATTGACAATTAACTTTGAATGTGCCACGAATCTTCAAAAATTACTCAATTTAGATGAGAAATAATGAATTGTAGAAGGGGATTGTGGATTTGGTTTTAGGGTTTTTTGGACTCTGGTGAATTAAAGAATGAGAAGAGAGAGATGAGGGGTTTATGTAATCTACTTGTTGGTATAGGGCAGGATGAAAGTTTCCAGGTTTCTGTTTGAAGCATGGATATCCTAGGGCGACTTCTCAAAAGTCTCCCCAGATGACTTTTGAAATATTTCCCCAGGTTATCTAGGATTCAAACAAAAAACTATCATCCTACACAACATCAACCATTAAATACATCTGATACATCAATAAACAAACCATCTGATACATCAATACATTCAACACAATTTTCGATACTCCAATACATCAAATTGCAACATTCGATACATTCGACATTACATCGGACAAACCAATAAATCTATAACGTCAAACCTAATTTTGTAGGTTGTGAAGTTCTTGATTATTTCGTTTTAGCTTCCTACATGATAATAGAACTTTGTCCGACGAATCCTCCTCCTTGCTTGGTTGCGTGGCCTCCATAGGTTGTGAAGGCCCGAGAGAGAATTCTGCTTGCGAGTGTTGCAAAGATGAAGTACCTTGTCAATGTTTACGTCTATGGTACTGTCAAGTCATAGAAGGAGGAGCGAATTCGATTGGAGGAGTTTCGATGAACGTAGAAGGAGGAGGAGGAGTTAGTTTGGGTTGTGATAGATTGTTCTTCCCTAAGATTGATTCCAAAATGCGCTTCACAGTAAAGCATTTACCTTACGAATGCTTCAATACTTCTTTTGATGGCTCATCAACTAACTCTAGTGCACGGTAAATGATGTCCACCTTCTATAACAAAAAAATTAAATGTACATAAATTAATTACACTAAGTTAACCAATGACTATACATACCACATTCCTCCCTAGAGGAGCTCTAGGAGTGTACGGGTCCATCGCAATAGGATGCTCTTTGGCACGAAAAACATAGTGGAGTGTGATGTTCCAGTACCAAGTATAGTATTCTTTGGCCATTAACATGAGGTCTCGTTCTTGTTGCGTGTGCATATGGCGATAATTCCATGTCTCAACCGCCATATCATGCTCTTCAGCTATAATATCAATCCTGTAATTCGGAGCTTGCTCTGGAAAATGCTATGCCATATCAATTTATCGCACTACTCTGTCAAGAAGTTAATGCGCTACATCACTCAAGCAAATGAATGGAACATGTGTTGTCCATAACTAAATAGAAGCGGTGCCTAAATTTGAAAGCTCTCCAAACACATGTGCATATGAGGTCCATGTCACCGAATCATAATCAAGTACATCCAACTCATTGCGGTTGAACGTAACATTGCGCTTTGGAGATTTTGCTGTGCTCTTCAGTCCAACCCACCTAAGAGAGAAGAATACTCTGAATAATTGTACTGAAACATTTTCATTAAGTCAACTACCGTGATAAATATACCTAGCACCATACGGCTTAGATAAATCAACAACCGCTCTTTTCATTGATATTCTCCCGATTGAAAGGTATGTCCAAAACCATAATTGCGAGCATGTATACACATAAAATTGCAATGTATAAGATCATAAGAAATAAATGCATATGGAGGGTAATAATGCTAATGCCTGTACTATACTCAAACAACCACCAATGGATGTGTTCTCTAGCAAAGCAAGCCTCGTCAGCTCCATATATATATTGGCTAGGACTGCACTACCCCAAGAATACTGGTGGCAAACATCAAAGTCCTCTAGAAATGGAAGCCATCTGATCCAGATACAAGTCTTCGAATGATCGCAATTCAGGTGTGAAGTGATGATATGCAATATAATGGCTCGAGCACGCTACTCAATCTAAATCTTTGAGGCGTCTAATGAAATGCCGTCTGCAATCTCCTCCCTGAAATATGTAGTTATTGTCATTTCATTACCCCACTACTGTTCAACAGAAGAAGATAAACATAAGAGCCGCTCGTACAACTCCATGTAATCTACCGGCTCTGGGTTGCTCAACGGATCACCGTCTATGGATAAACCAAGCAAAATTGCAACATCACTCAACGTGATGGGCATCTCTCCAGGCCAAAGGTGAAATTAAACGTCTTCGGCCTCCGTCCAACGACCAAAGCGGCGATCAGATGATGATCCAAGTAGGTGTAACCCAACTAAAGACAAATGCGAAGCCGGTTCGATCTATCAGATTTAGCACGCGGGGTGAGATGAAGTCACTTTCTTCAATCTAGACGAGTGATTAATATTTCCATCTAGAGTATTGCATTGTCATAAAAACAACAAAATATAAGCATTATGTATAACCAATGCATTACCTGCATCCAAGCATAGTTGCCTGTTTGATGGCGTCCTTGCATGCACAATACACTACCGTCTATCGGTCCCGGTGGCATCTACACAAAATTCAAATATTTAATAATCACAAATTCTATTTCAACCATAAAAGTAACAATGATAACAACTTCTGTGTTAAACTACCGTTAAATCAACAATTTTATGAATACCAGGATCAAACAATTATTTATACAACATCTGAACATTAAATTTAACAACTTAACTAAAACCCTAATTTGTAGATAAAGTGACGATTGATTGTAGAATTGAAATCTGGATGGGCTTCCTGTGATGAACAGCAAGCCACGCTTCGAACTGACGAAGAAATCAGTGAAAATTGCAAAAAAAATGATTTTGAACAGAAAAGAGGATAGGTTTTCGTCTTTGTTGTTGTGTAGAGGATTGTTAAAGTAAAGAGGAGGTGTGTGTGCTGTGTTCTGATTTGTAGCAGGACACGTGTGGGCGACTTTTGAAAAATCACTCAATGGAGACTTTTCAAAAGTCGTCCATATAAAATTAATGTCACCTATAATGTAACGAAATTAAAAACAACACTAGTGCCATTTGAAATGACGCCAGTGTGTTTTGACCTGCTCAATGCTGAGCTAACCAAAACAGGGTTATATTTGATAGTACTTTGCAAATAGGGTTATTTGCATAATAAGTTTATAAGAAGAGGCTAAAAACAAAAAGAAAAAAACCTTCAAAGAATAATGAATTGGTGATCATTAAATAGCTTACGAGAAAATAATTGTTGGTCTAGTGTATACGAGCATGGAAATAACTAATATTCTCAAAGGGTTGATTCACTATGTTCGATAGCTTGGATGTGTTTAATCAATATTTATGCTTATGTGCCCGTACACATTATTGCTCACTGTATATAATCACCTTAGTGGGGTTGGGATTGTTGCTCCTTGAAAACCAATGGCAATGAATTGATAGATTTTTGGTGATCCTGAAGAACCTATTATGGTGAAACTTGATAGGCTGTTTGTTTTCCATGTATAAAACTAAAATATGATAGGTGATTTGTGAACCTGAAATAAAATGAATAAATTAGGTAGATTTAACTTATTTTCGTGAATGGTGGTATTCACGAATCCTATCAGTAATAATATTATTTACTTATTTTTATGATAGGATGTGATGAGCACAGTGCGACAGGTCTATCTCGTACTCACTTTCTTACAGAGAAGATTAAAGAGAATATCAGTTAGAATTTGTTCTTATTTGTATTATCTCTACTACTAATAAAGAAAATTAGTTGAACTAATTTACTCAGTGTCTTTTTGAAATTTTAAAAATATCCTTGCTTTCCGTTTACATATTTCCTCTCAAATAACAACGTATACAATAACACAAACAGTCCGTGTGCGGAGCACGGACCCATACTAGTAATACTATTAATGGAAAAGCTCGTTCGACCACCAAGTTGTTTGGTCTTTTGTAAAGGTTATTCACATCAAACTTCAACTAATCCGTTAGTCTGTTACTTTTTCGCATAAACTATCGGATAGTCATTTGAGTGGATTGATATTGGATTAGGTAATAAATATTTGATGGACTCATTACCTCGTTCGAAGCATCAGCCGCGACTCACCACTCAAAACCCATCGCCACTTCTCCACGACACATCGCCACTACCCACGACGCATTCACTAACCACGACCTATTCCCACTTCCCAACCCTCGACCTACATCACATCCCTACGACACATCCCACGGCTTCATTACCTACGACACATCCCAATTCCCAATTGCCAAAACCCTAAGTCGCGAACGAATTCCACGATTCAATTCCTCACCGACCCCACCTCCTTCCAAAACCCTAAGTCGCGAACGACTTACCCTTCCCCGCCTCATCCATAGGCGCGCGCGAGATTATGCTGAGTCGCGAACGAGCTATGGACATTCTCAGTAAGTCGCGAAGTTCCTTGCCGCCTTCCTTAACCCATACGAAGAGTTCGAATGATACACTGAGTCGCTGATGATTATTTTTGAGTCGCGAACTACACATGAAGCTTCTTTAAGTCGTGAGCGACATAACATGAGTCGTTACCGAGTTATTTTTAAGTCACGAACTATTTCTTAAGTCATTTCCAAGGTGCCGTGTACCATCCTTTAAAATGCAAGTTGATTCTCTAGGTCAAGGACAAATGGTTAAGTCGATGCCGAGTTATGAAATCGCGAACGAGCTACCGTAAGTCGTTGAAGATACTGCAGTGTTAAGTCGTTTGTTTGTATTTTTTTTGAAGTCATGTTATGTTGTAACCGTTGTACTGTTTGTAATGTGTTGAAAGCCTATAAATAGACGAGTCATGTCATTTGTAAAGGGTTGTTGAAACTTTGAATAAAATTCTTCTTTTGTTAGCTTTGTGCTTTCATTAAATTGGTAGTCGAGTGAAATCTCCTATCTCCACCTACGTCATTCGAGTGCGCTCAAATCAACGTTTGTTGAAGCCGATTCGCGGAATCAAGTGCGCTTGATCAACGTCGAACAATCGTAGATCTTTGTTTCTCGGTATCGTGCGCGATCAACGAGACGAAGATAGCTAGAATCCGGCATCTTTGGATCAACGGATTTGGGCATTACAGTATTCTCAACTCACCGATTGCTACTTACATCGATTGAAGTTTGTTTTGATCCACGTCAGTTTGGTATCAGAGCAAGTTTTAGCCAATCATAGCTAAATCGGGTCTTGGAGCCAAGTATTTGAAGTTTGAAGTTGTTCGTCGTGTTCATATTGAAGTTGCAACAAGTTGGGGGTTTCGATCCATTTCAATTTGGATCAAAGTTGGAAAGGTGTTTGAATTTGAACCGAGTCAAAGCATAGGCCGTGCTGTGTTCTTGTGTTAAAGTTTTGGAGTGTGCTTTGTTGGAAGCAAGCCGAGTTAGAAGTTGAAGCCGAGCGACTTAATCTTTGGGTCGTTCACCTTATTCGAGCTAGAGACCGTGAATTAATTTTTGTATGGAAACTTTGAAGTTTTGAATAGAGGGCTAGTTGAGCCGTGACTTGTTTGAATTTTGAGTTGAAGTTGAAGTTATTTGAAGATTTGTTGAATTACTTGTTTGAAGTTCAATCATGCCTCCGAGACGAGCTCAACGTCATCGCAATATTAATGCCTTGTATGGAAGAGAAGAGGCCGATGAAATGGAGCAACGAATCAATGAGAGTTTCACTGAGAAGTTGAATGAAGGAATTGGTCGCTTAGAGAGAATGATGCTTGAAATGAATCAAAGTAGAAGAAGAGTTTCACCTGAATCGAGCCATGGGAGAAGTAGAGCTTCGATACATTCAGATCGGGAGAGAAGAGAAGACCATAGAAGTGTTGATAATCGTGATAGGAATGTTGATCGAAGGAGTGGTAGTAGAGATGTTGGAGGTCGTGATCGACATCGATATACTTCAGATTTTGATGAGGAGTTTGATGGTGATAGAGAACAAACACGACGTCAGAATCGAGATGTAGATGATGATCGTCGATGGGAATCGGGAATGAAGATGGAGATTCCAGAATTTAAAGGCGGGATGGTTGCTGAGGAATTCTTAGACTGGTTGTCAAATGTTGAGGAGATCTTTGATTTCAAGGAGGTTCCGGAGAATCGCCGAGTGAAGTTGGTTGCTACTAGGTTGAGGGGGAGAGCTTTGGCGTGGTGGCAGCAAACTAAACTTACAAGAGAAAGGATGGGGAAATCAAAGGTTGTAGAGTGGGATAAGATGAAGAAAATGATGAGAGCTACTTTTTTGCCATACAACTATCAATCACTCATGTACCAGAGATTGCAGAATCTACGGCAGGGGACGAAATCAGTTGACGACTATGCAGATGAATTTTACCAACTCATTGCCAGGAACGATATAATGGAAACGGAAGAGCAGCTGACAGCAAGATTTGTTGGAGGGTTACGAATGCAGATCCAGGATATGGTTAATATGTTTGATCCAAGATCTGTGGCGGAGGCACATCAGAAGGCGTTGGCTTGGGAGAAGCAGGGAAGACGTGGAGGTTGTGTGTTTACTAATTCCAACAATCAAGTGAAGGGTGTTAGCGGAAGTTCTAATGTTTCTAAACCTGTCAGTAAACCCGTAGTAAAGGAGAGTGAGAAGGCGAAGGTTAACAATGGTTTCAAATGTTATAATTGCCAGGAAATGGGTCATAAAAGCAATGAGTGTCCAAAACCAAAGAAACGAGCTATGATAGCTGAGGTTGAAAGTGAGGATGCTGTTGATGGTGAAGATAGTCCAGTTGAGGAGAATGAACAGGATATCGCATCGGGGGATGAAGGATGTAATCTAATGATGAGGAGGTCTTGTTTAACGCCCAAGCAAGAAGATGAGTCTAGTTGGTTGAGGAGCAAACTATTCTGGGAAAAGTGTGTAAGTTTGTGATTGATGCAGGAAGTTGTGACAATATTATTTCTACTGAAGTTGTGAGGAAGCTGAAGTTGAAGACGGAGAAACACCTAATCCTTACAAGCTAGCGTGGCTGAGAAAAGGAGGAGAGGTGAAGGTGGACAAGCGAGTTCGAGTCCCATTTTCCATTGGGAAGAAATATAAAGACGAGATCTGGTGTGATGTAGTTGAGATGGATGTTTGTCATTTGCTTTTGGGTAGACCGTGGCAGTATGATCGAGCGGTGCAGCATGACGGTCGAACCAATAGCTACAGTTTTATGTTTGAAGGCGTTAAGATTATTTTAGTTCCAAAGAAGAGACAGCAGGGAGAGAGTAAATCTGAGGAGATTGAAGAGCTAAAAACTTTGCTATCATTGAAAGAGTTTGTTAAGGAAGTTGAAGAGGAACCTGAAATCTTTGTGTTAATTGGGCGAGATTGTAGTGAAGAGGTTGAAATTCCAGAAGAAGCGAAGCCAGTTTTGAAAGAATTTGAGGATGTATTTCCAGAAGAGTTGCCTAAGGAGTTACCGCCACTGAGAGACATTCAACATCAAATCGATCTTGTTCCGGGAGCAGTATTGCCGCATAGACCACATTATCGAATGAGTACGAAGGAACATGAAGAGTTGAGGAGGCAGGTGGAAGAGTTACTTGAGCAGGGACGTGTGCAGGAAAGTTTGAGTCCATGTGCTGTGCCAGCTTTGTTAGTACCAAAGAAGGACGGAATGTGGAGGATGTGCACTGACAGTCGAGCATTGAATAAGATTACGGTGAGATATAGATTTCCAATGCCAAGGTTGGATGACTTGCTAGATCAGTTGATTGGGGCAACTATCTTTTCGAAGATTGATTTGAAGAGTGGTTATCACCAAATTCGGATTAGACTTGGAGACGAATGGAAGACAGCCTTCAAGACAAGAGAGGGGTTATACGAATGGTTTGTTATGCCATTTGGTTTATCAAATGCACCTAGTACATTCATGCGGGTGATGAATCAAATCTTTAGACCATTCATTGGGAAGTTCGTGGTGGTGTATTTCGATGATATTCTGATATATAGCCGGAATATGGAGGAGCATGTTCAACATTTGAGGGAAGTGCTGATTATTCTTCGTGAGGAACAATTTTATGCTGCTACGAAGAAATGTGTGTTTATGACACATAGTGTTTTATTTCTGGGTTATGTTGTTTCAGGAGAAGGTATTCAAGTTGATCAGAGTAAAGTTGAGGCAGTCAGAAATTGGCCACGGCCCAAGACGATAACAGAAGTTCGGAGTTTTCATGGGTTGGCTTCATTCTACTGAAGATTTATTCCACACTTCAGTAGCGTGATGGCGCCAGTTACTGATTGCATGAAGGGTAAACAGTTTTCGTGGTCATAGGAAGCCGGGGTTGCTTTTGAGAAGATTAAAGAACTATTGACGACAACGCCGATTCTTGTTTTACCAAATTTTCAGTTATTGTTTGAATTGCATACTGATGCGTCGAAGGTGGGAATTGGTGGAGTCCTGAGTCAGACTGGGAAACCCGTTGCTTATTTCAGTGAGAAGTTATCAGGAGCAAAGATGAGGTATAGCACGTACGATGTGGAGTTTTACGCAATTGTTCAAGCTGTTAAGCATTGGAGACACTATCTGTTTCAGAAAGAATTTGTTCTGTACACTGATCATGAGGCGTTGAAGCATATGCAAGGACAGGACAAGATTTCGGCGAGACATGCATCATGGATTGCTTATTTGCAGCAGTTTACTTTTGTCGTTAAACAAAAATCAGGGGTGACAAACCGTGTAGCTGATGCTTTGAGTAGGAGGAGTCATTTATTAACGACAATGAAAATTGAGGTGACAGGGTTTGAACTATTGCTAGAATTGCTTGAAGAAGATCCTTACTTTAAGAAATATGTTGAGAAAGTCAAGGAGGGAAGTTCTGATGAATTTGTGTTGGTTGATGGGTTCTTGTTCAAAGGAAATCGTTTATGCATACCTGGTTGTAGTTTGAGAATGAAGATAATCAAAGAGTTGCATGAGGAAGGTCATGTGGGCCGTGATCGTACATTGCATTTGGTTACTCAATCTTACTTTTGGCCAACAATTAGAAAAGAGGTGGAGAGGTTCGTGCGTAGATGTCATATCTGTCAGGTTTCGAAAGGAACTGCGACCAATGCTGGGTTGTATATGTCGTTACCTGTACCGGCTAAACCATGGGTTGATGTGAGTATGGACTTTGTGTTGGGATTGCCGAGAACGCAGCGTGGTAATGATTCTATATATGTGGTGGTTGATCGGTTTTCGAAGATGGTACATTTTATTGCTTGTAAGAAGACGGTAGATGCTGTTCGTGTTGCTCAGTTGTTCTTTAAAGAAATCTATCGTTTACATGGGTTGCCAGAGTCTATTGTTTCAGACAGGGATACCAGATTTTTAAGTCATTTTTGGCTTAGTTTGTGGAAGATGGTCGGAACGAAGCTGAATTTTAGTAGCGCTTACCATCCGCAAACAGATGGGCAAACAGTGGTGGTGAATAGATCGTTGGGAATTTTGTTACGATGTCTTGTGAAAGACAATTTGAAGAGTTGGGATTTGAAGTTGTGTCAAGCTGAATTTGCTCATAATCATGCGGTGAATCGTAGTACGGGATTCAGTCCATTTCAGATTGTATATTCAAATTTACCCAGGGGACCGTTGGATTTGGCAGTAGTACCACAACCGAAGAGGACAGTTAAACGAGCTGCTGATTTTGTTGATCGGTTGACGGAATGTCATAGAATCGTGCAGGAACAATTGGAAAAGACAAATGAGAAGTATAAATAAATGACGGATAAGAAACAAAGAAGTGTTGTCTTCAAGGAGGGTGATTTTGTTTACGCGGTATTAACGAAAGATCGTTTTTCAGTTGGAGCTTACAATAAGTTGAAAGCACGAAAGATTGGTCCACTAGAAATCCTGAAGAAGATCAATGATAATGCATATCGATTAAAGTTGCCGGAAAATATTCATACTTCTGATGTTTTCAATATCAAACACTTAGTTCCGTATTATGGCGAGGAACTTGATGAAATTGACGAGAGTGTGAATTCGAGGACGAATTCTTTCCAACAAGGGGAGGATGATGGAGTCATTACCTCGTTCGAAGCATCAGCCGCGACTCACCACTCAAAACCCATCGCCACTTCTCCACGACACATCGCCACTACCCACGACGCATTCACTAACCACGACCTATTCCCACTTCCCAACCCGCGACCTACATCACATCCCTACGACACATCCCACGGCTTCATTACCTACGACACATCCCAATTCCCAATTGCCAAAACCCTAAGTCGCGAACGAATTCCACGATTCAATTCCTCGCCGACCCCACCTCCTTCCAAAACCCTAAGTCGCGAATGACTTACCCTTCCCCGCCTCATCCATAGGCGCGCGCGAGATTATGCTGAGTCGCGAACGAGCTATGGACATTCTCAGTAAGTCGCGAGGTTCCTTGCCGCCTTCCCTTAACCCATACGAAGAGTTCGAATGATACACTGAGTCGCTGATGATTATTTTTGAGTCGCGAACTACACATGAAGCATCTTTAAGTCACGAGCGACATAACATGAGTCGTTACCGAGTTATTTTTAAGTCACGAACTATTTCTTAAGTCATTTCCAAGGTGCCGTGTACCATCCTTTAAAATGCAAGTTGATTCTCCAGATCAAGGACAAATGGTTAAGTCGCTGCCCAGTTATGAAATCGCGAACGAGCTATCGTAAGTCGTTTAAGATACTGCAGTGTTAAGTCGTTTGTTTGTATTTTTTTGAAGTCATGTTATGTTGTAACCGTTGTACTGTTTGTAATGTGTTGAAAGCCTATAAATAGACGAGTCATGTCATTTGTAAAGGGTTATTGAAACTTTGAATAAAATTCTTCTTTTGTTAGCTTTGTGCTTTCATTAAATTGGTAGTCGAGTGAAATCTCCTATCTCCACCTACGTCATTCGAGTGCGCTCGAATCAACGTTTGTTGAAACCGATTCACGGAATCAAGTGCGCTTGATCAACGTCGAAGAATCGTAGATCTTTGTTTCTCGGTATCGTGCGCGATCAACGAGACGAAGATAGATAGAATCCGACATCTTTGGATCAACGGATTTGGGCATTACAGTATTCTCAACTCACCGATTGCTACTTACATCGATTGAAGTTTGTTTTGATTTATCCGCTGCGTCAATATTTTTGAAGATGTGTAGGATGCAATCACTATGCTATTTAGTATCTTTATTTTCATTGTTTGTTATGTTATAGTGGTATTTAGAAAACAAATGATACATGGATTTGAGACCCTAGAGTCATTTATTACTTCTTTTAGCCGGATCAATTGGATTCAAAGAAATATTTCATGTGACATGGTCCTATTCTCGTCATTCACTACATGGAACTCTAAAGAGGTAACAGTTATGGTAAAATGAAGATCATATTGGAGCCGAAGTGGATCATTTCAGTGTCAAATTCAATTTTGAAGTTGCAAGCTCGATGGAATCACTTGGAGGCAATTGAGGTGGAAGACATATGGTTCGCATTTTAGGGTGTGACTGATCTTAGCTAGATTTTGGATTGTTTATTATGTGTTGTCATGTTAGCCGTGTTGTACATGTTCGAACTTATGTTGGTTATCTTTGAACTTATAGTATGGATGCTCTCATATGCTATACTGGTATAGTCACGACAGCTTTATTTTGTTTCGATATATCACCTTTGAGCATTTAGACAATATGTGGTAGCATGTCATATTTCGATCATGTTGATCCATCTAGCTATGTTGTTGTTTATATTATATCTGTTAGATGGTTTCAGGACGGGGCTATAGGGGTAAAAAAATTGTTTAACTTAATGAATAGTTGCTTTGTAATGAAAATTGAAAAACGACATATTCATTTTGAGGTATAATGTCAATAGTTGAATATTTGATTGCATCATTTTGGTTTTATTTTACATAAACAACTTTTTGTACCATTCGATTAATCCAATCTCTTCAGTTTTTTTGTGTGATTCACAAGAGTCATCCTTGTTCATCATCAGAAGTTGTAATTGTTCGGAAGGCAATGGGTAATAGCAGTACTAGTTATCTTTTAATTACCATGATGTTAATCTTCTGTATCAAAACAGTACAATCTCTCTTCGCATTGGTTACATAATTACATTGATCCCTTTAAAGCTATTTTTGCAGTATTTTTTAAGTTATACAGTTAGAAGTTAGAAATGAAATCAATCCTCAATTTATGTACTATTGTAGAAACAAATTTATCCCAATAATGTAGAGCGAGAAAAGCTGGAGGAATTGGGACTGTGAGGTACGCACACCCATGTGCTGTTATGAGCATGTAGTTCATTAATAGTAGAATTTGGGACCGGCCTTGGAAAAATCATAGGAAAAGCATATTCAGCTGCAGCAGCAGTTATAAAATTTGAAATGCTTTGATAGCAGCAGTATAATAATAGGTATTTGCATAAGTCTTTCCATCAAACTCGGCCTGCATATTTGTGTTGTACCTGACCAGTTCTAATTTATGTTCATAACACAGTCCCTATAAATAGTAGAATACTCATCGAACTGTAATCACTGCAACGCTTCATCTATCATTCATCCAAAGAAACAAAGAAAGAAATAACAAAATGGGTATTAGCATGAAGGTGATGGTTCTTGTTATCGCAGTTTGTTTGGCACTTGGGAAATTGAGCATAGCAAGGGAGCATATAGTAGGAGATGGGAGTGGGTGGAGGCTGAACTTCAACTACACAGCCTGGGCAGAAGGCAAAGAATTCAGAGTAGGAGACACTCTTGTTTTCATGTACCCTGTGAAAAAGCACAACGTGATGAAAGTGAGCGGACCACAGTTTTTACAATGCAACGCTGCAGCTGATACGGAAGTGATGACCAGCGGATATGATGTGATCAGCTTGGCATCACCTGGAAGGAAGTGGTATGTCTGCGGCATAGCTAATCACTGCCAGATGGGAATGAAGCTTGTCATCAATGTTTTAGGTTCCGCGTGGCAGGCTCCATCCCCTTCCATTGCTTGGTCCCCTTTTGCCCTGCCCATCATTCCAGTTCCTTCTTCACCTCCTTCTCTTCCTCCTACATCTAACTGGGAGTATCCAGCTGTGGCACCTTATGCTCCCACTCAGTATGTCGTTGGAGATGATAAAGGCTGGTCCCTTGGAGTTGATTATGCTGCCTGGGCTCAGGGTAAAACTTTCCGAGTTGGAGACAGTCTAGGTATTCTATATATATTTTTGAGTTCATACTAGTATATGTACAACGTTATAATAAAACATCAGCGTGCAATGTGCATATGATTAATTTGCAAAAGGACATGTTTTGTGCAGTATTTAAGTACACACAGGGAAGCCACAACGTGTACAAGGTAGGAGGTCCTGATTTCAGAACATGCAGTGTCCCAGCCCAGGGAGACGTCTTAACATCAGGAAATGACGTGGTTACCCTTGCAACAACAGGGAGAAAGTGGTACATTTGCGGGGTTGGCAACGGTGGTCACTGCATGGCAGGGCAGAGATTGATGATTACAGTTATGCCTGCTGCTGCTGGCTCCGATAATCAATCTCCTGCTCCATCTCCATCCTCTTCCCCTTATTTTTCATCATCTCATTCTTCCATTAATTATTGGTCCCCTGCCATGTCTCCTATGGCCAGTCCCACTATGCCTCCTGTTGCTGCTGCTCCCGCTCCTGTATCTTACACCTTTTTCAACAGATTCTTGAAGTAGTAGTTTAACTGCTCCAGTACGAATGAAAATGACTAATAAAATCTTAATTCCTTTTTATTTATATCTTTGAAATAAAATTTGTCTATGGATTGCATGTTTCTGTCATACTGTTGTATCGTTGATTCTTAATACCATGAATACTTATTTCAACGCTTGATTTATACTAACGTATACATGTAGTTTACTGCAGTTTATATATGCCTTTTTATAGTGTCTCCTAATGTAGTAGTAGCAGTAATAAAAAACAAAGTCAAGGACAAATTTTTAATACAAGTAATTAACGAATGAAGGTACCTAAATTTGATGATAGAAGGTTAGTAAGTGCATTAAATTTATTTGAAATATCAAAGGAGATAAACTGAAATTGTCCTTGTTTTTATTAATTCATTACAGCGTGGATTACATAAGTATTTATAGGGTATTTTATACATTCTCTATACAGTTGTATGATATTGTGAAAGGACGATTATGCCCTTGTAACCCTATTCGTACAATCTAAATACTTATTCACATTGGTTGTTGTATTACCCCCGCTAATTAGAACTTTAGTTTTTCTCAATCCCCAATTCCTCTTCTGATATCCTCGATCTTCAAATCTGACTTGCATCTCATGAAATTCTTTTTCGATAATGGTTTAGTTAGTACATCGACTTTCTGATGTGCTGCTGGAATATGATTTACGTCCAGTTTGCCTTTGATTATCTGTTCGCGAACAAAGTACAAATTTATTTCGACGTGTTTTGTTCGTGAATAAAGAATAAGGTTGGCCGATAGAGAAGTAGTGCTCAAATTATCACACCAAATTACGGATCTCTTCCTTCATTGGATTCCAGCTTCGCTAAGAAGATATTCGAGCCACATAACTTCAGCAGTTGCACTGGGGACGCTTCGATACTCGGCTTTAGTGTTTGACCTTGAGATTGTTAGTTGCTTTATCGAGCACTACGACACTGGATTGTTGCCTATATATATATTCAGTAATCGGTTATAGATCTGTGGTCATCTGGATCGGAGGCCCAATCGGCATCTGAGAATCCTTGAATATTTATTGTTTTGCATGATTTTAGACAAATGTCTTAATTCATGGTATCTTTCAAATATCTTAAGATGCGCTTTACTGCCTTCCAATTAATGTTAGTCTAACGGCTTATGCATGTATTGGCATACCTTATTCACACTGAATGATATGTCAGGTTTTGTTGTTGTGGGATATTGCAATGCACCCACCATACTTCAGTATCGCTTCTCATTAACTATCGGTTCTCCTTTATTTTTAGATAGATGCAAGTTACTGATGATTGCTGTTGGTAATGGTTTAGCTTGATCCATCTTTGCTTTGACTAATATTTCTTATATATACTTTCTTTGACAAAGTATTAGCTCAGTATCTAACTTTCTGTTGACTTCTTTTTCAAGAAAGTAGCTTTAAGTCTCAAAGGTTTTTGATTGAAAATGTTTTGTCTAAGTGTTTTATAACATTCTTGATCTCGTTATTACTGCTCCCTATAATTATAAGGTCAATCACATACACCAATATGTAAGTTGTAGCATCCCCTTCAATCTTTGTATATAGTGAAGTGTCTGATCTAGTTGGCTTGTAACAAGCATTGTCAAAGTTGTCTTTAACTTTTCATATCATACTTTTCGTGCTTGTTTGAGACCATATATAGCTTTATATAGTCTATATACCATTTTATTTTTGTTTCCCTAACGGTATACTTGTGCTTGTTTCATATAAACCTCCTCTTGTAATTCTCCATTTAAGAATGCATTGTTGACATCTAGCTGTCTTATTTTCCAATTATTGTATAGAGCAATAGTAAGAATCACCCTGATTGTTGTTGTTTGACTGTAGGTGAGAATGTTTCACTGAAGTTAAATCCATATTGTTGCGTGTGGCCTTTTGCAATTAATCTTGCCTTATACTTTGACATTGTACCATCTGGATTCTTTTTCAACTTATATGTCCACTTGCATCCAATAATGTTTTTGTTATCTGTCATTGTTATGACACTCCATGTATTATTTTTCATCAGAGCCTTGTATTCTTTACCCATAACTAGTTTCCATTTCTGATTAGTTGATCATATGTAACTGGTTCCCCATCAGTTAATTCTACTGTGTAGGCCTTGGGCTTGAAAATCCCGCTCTTGGCTCTTATTATTATGTGATGACCAATCACTACAGGTGGTGATTCATGAGGTTGATGATCTTTATGTGATTGTGTGTCCTCCTGAAACTCTGGTTCACTGCCATGTGCTTGTACATGGACTTGATCTTGAATGATTTGATTTGAACTAGTTATGGAGCTTGATGAACTTGTGAGCTTGATGAACTTGTGGTTTCATGACCTGGTCTGTTTGTTGGCACTGTGAGTTGTGGATCAAGTTCATCATGGCCCTCTGCCTTGTCTCTTTCTCTCATTCCTTCCTGATAGATTGGTATGGGAGGAATTGATGTTATGGTATTGTATACCTTCTGACTGGTTTTCATTTCTTTTTCTACAAAGGAAAAAAATATTTTCATTAAAAGTAACATGTCTAGATATGATTATTCTACCTTTGCTAGTCAGACATTTATATTCCTTCTGTTGTGATGCATAGCCAAGGAATGTGCATGGTCTGATTTGAAGCTTAGCTTGTGTACATTGTATGGTCTCAAGTAAGGGAAGCAGAGGCATCCAAATGTCTTCAGATTTGAATAGTCTATTTAATGTTGTTTGTTGGAACTCGACTAGCCCACATCGGAAGTTATGAGTGAATTTCAAAAATTTTACCATATCGGATCTTTCAATGGGCCTATGAAGTCCTAAATATACCATAAATGTTTCATATTTATATATGTGTGAGTGCATGTGTAGTGAAAGGTATAATATACCCATATATAGATGTTGGAATTTACATCACAACAGACATATTAGCTCATTTTGTATGTCATGTACGTTGTCTAAGTATGTGCATGTATATGTGTTATATAATGCACACACACATGTATAAATATATTATGTATAATATATGAACATAAACATTTATATATAGATAAATATATATGTAGAAAGAGAGAGAAAAATTATTAAAAATTATTTATAATTCAAAATTAACTTATTTTACAAATATAATAATTTTAGTATTTTAATTTGTATATATTATGAATAAAATTATGATTTCACCCATAAATAATTAGCATAAAATAATCTATTAATGAAAATTTAAATTTTATAATTTTTAAAAATCTAAGATCATAAAATAGAGCTTAGGAAAAATTTGAAAGATTTTTCAAAATAGAAATATTATTTTCAAAAACAAATACATTGATTTTGACAATAATTATTTAATATAAAATAATATATTACTAAAAATTCAAATTTTAAATTTTTAGATTTTATAGGATCATGAATGAATGGTTAGGAAAAATTTTGAAGAATTTTCAATTAAATTGTTATTTTTAATAAATCATAAATTTGTTTTCCAAAATAATATTAATTATTAAAAGTAATAAACTTTATTGAAAAATTCCTAAATGTTCTCTATATGTTTCTCAAATGATATAATATTTTTTAAATATAAAATTGAATTTTCATGTAATATTTATTTTATATATAATAAACAATTCAAAAATTCAATAAATGTTAATTTAAAAAGGGAAAGTCTATTTAGACACAAAATGTAGACACAATCGATGACACAATGGATTTGCACTATTGGATTGGACCTTGATTTCCACTTCCCATATAAGGACAAAAATATCCAACAACCGTGATTTTTTGTGTTCCCAATTTGTGTCTAATTTTGTGTCTAAATAGTCGCTCCCATTTAAAAATATGAATATACGTATGATAATTAATTTTCAAATTCTTAAATTCATATTAGATATAAATAATTGTAGTAAAATTTTTAAATCATATATATATATATATATCTTATATATGCATATACACTATTATGATAGAGAAATATACGTTGATATATATATATATATATATATATATGAATTTAGTAATAAATAAATAAATATATATATATATAACAATTATTAATGACAACAATTGATTTTTTACAGTAAACAACATTTGTCTACGCACAAATCAAATAGTACAGTAAACGAATTATGGGTTAGGAACTCCTATTCACAAGTTCTGATGGCGACAAACCATATAATTATAGCTGTACATATATGTCTCGTATCTTATTCTTACAGAGAATCAAGGATACAAATCAAAGCATGGAGCATGGATCACAGTGGTAGGGAGATAAATATTGTATACAAATCTTAGAAATAGTATGTAAAATTTCCTCGAGTTTTGTATATGATATAAAATACACACACATTTACAAAGAAAACATATTTTACAAAATCCAGACGTTTGGTACTATGGCCCCAGACGCCTAGTCCCAGCCTTTAAAAAAAATTTAGATAATACATGACCAGACGTCTGGTCATCACAATCCAGACGTCTGGATTTGGCTCCAGAAATTTTTTAACATGTTCACCTGTCAAAATCTCAAAGGTTGCTTCTGCGTCTCTTCTTCAAAACGGTTCTACCCCAAACTGAAGCAACTCTAGAAATAAAAAGAAACGGTAGCAACACTTCAAATCAATCTTTTCACAACTATAAATACATCTGTGATTCTACGATTAAAGTAACTATTTTCTGATTTCTTTTCTCTATATCTATTTTGCGCTCAAATTCATGTTACTCATATTTTCTATCAATATTTCAGCTAAAGATCATTAACTTTGGTTCAGTTTTATTCTATATTTCCAAAGCACATACATATTCATATCTATAAATATCCAATGGAGATTATAGTAAGACTTGTACATATCATCAAAATCAGTGTTACTTAGAACATGCACTTGTCAAAGAAATACTCTCGTATCAAAAGCCTATTCTTTCAGGCGAAGCGAGGGCAATTGGTTAGCGAAATTCCGAATGGAAGCTTGGGAACTGGACGTAGCACGGGACGTCCGAACTAGTATAAAAATTACAGGGTGATTACTTCTATTTTTATCTGCTTTATCATATTGTTTGATCCATACTATAATACACCTACTTATCATATACTATATACGATCCATATAGACTTTCAACATGCACATAACCAAACTGATTTGTGACAACTACATCTACTTACAAAAAAATCTCACCTAATTAAATATATAGTATCAATATATTTAAATAGATATGAAAATTTTCATTATAGGATCATAAAATATTATTTAATTACTGTAATATGAATTACAATTGCCAGTTTAATGATGCCTTTGAATCCATGTTGAAGCAATGACTTCCCTTCCTTTTACTGTTCTTGATTCGTCAGATTGCAAATCCAGAATCACCAACCTCTAACTATCGAGTAGTATTATTTTAATTTGAAATAGAATTTGAGAATTTTGAAGTGGATTGAGAGCTATGTTTTAATTGAAAATGTAGAAGGTAATGCCGGCCAAAAAAAGTTTTTTATTATTTTAAGATACACACACACACACATCTATATTATTATATTATTAGTGAGTCTGGTTCTAAGGGCACAGAAGCCCTCTTATTTTTTTTTTGAAATGGAACGTCACTGCTCCTGATTTTTCCTTTGTCGCACTTCTCTCTCCTTTCCCCTCCTTTACCGTAAAAAAACAACACGCCGCCGCTCCCCTTAATTTTTTTCCCCTCTTCCTCCCCTTCACCTCTCCTGTAGTAGATGCTTTTCCACTTTGCCACAGCTATCCGCCCTTTTTACTGCCTTCGCCTGCTATCCTCCTATGTCGCCCTGATCTCCCTGTTCCTTTACCCTATAGCCTTAATCATTTATCTTATCCTTAAATCACCATTGTTCCTTGATTTTCTAATTGCAACAATACCCAAATGTCGACAAAATATGGAAGAAGCAAGACGATCTGCCTTCGTACTGCTGCCGATGACAAACAGATAGGCTATTGACATCGGGTATCAAAACTGCTATAGGCATTAGGTACAGTGTGGATTTGACTTCGTACTACTTTTGACATTAATTTTGGTTTTTTTGGTTGATTTATTTAGTTTCAATCAAAATTGTTATTAGCTGTTATTTGGGTTCTTTTTGTATCTATGTTTTAATTTGGATACATATGAAAGATGCGTCCACCCTTCACAGTTTGATTTAATTCTATAATTTTTGATTATAAGTTCCTATTATTTACTAGATGTTGTTTCATTCATAGTGTTAATTTATATATCGTTTTTTACTGAAAAAAAATGTTTAATATGAGATAAGTATATGAATATTTTCAAACTCATGTGTGCTTTTGTTTGCATTGTCTTCAAATTGATCTCCGATGGGAAGATTTGTGTTTCAATTTTACCTTTTCTGGTGTATTAACTTTGTTTGTGTAATATATGAACCATATGGTTGTTAACCCACTTGCTTTTACCTGCCATCTCTTTTATAGGATCGATTTCACCCTAGAGGGGGGGGGGTGAATAGGTGATACTGATAATTATAAAAATTAATTGCGAAAGCTTATAAAATTATTTCAACATAGATAAATCAAAATTATAGCAACACAAATAATAGCAGAATAATTAATGCAGAAATAGAATGACACAGAATTTACCCAGCTTCGGCAAAACCCTGCCTACGTGCTGCCCCCAAAGTTTCTACTAGAAATTAAGTAGTCACACGCTTACACACGTAAACTCGCGACACCCGCTACTGACTAACCTAACTCTACGCTCAAAACCCTGCCACAACTTAGCCACCGAGTTGCGAATTCTCAAACTACGCCACGTAGTTTGTCCCTTAGTCACACGACTAATAATTACACAATTTTCAAAAGAGAATATAATTTAAAAAACAATTAAAACAAAAACCCTAACAGACCCTAATTAAATCTCAATTAAAAAAACAAGGCCGACCCAATTTAAACAACAAACGCGGCCTTCTTTTTTTCTTTTATCAACGTCGGATGTTCCTTTTACTCTTTGTTCTGTATAATGGCAGCTCGTTCCTTTGTTCCTTTGCTTGCAAATTAGGGTTTTGTATACAATCGAAGAAGCCGACTTTAATTAGTTCGATCAGGTGGATTGTTCTCGTGATTGCTTAACGATCGATTGTATTTTTGCACACGGCTGCTCCTTCTCGATCGAGTTTGGTGATTTGGTATGTGATTGGGTTTTTCTATAGGGTTTAATCCCCTATAATTTCATTCGTATGTACTCATTGAATTCGTCTGATAATTTATGCTTTGCCGTTTGATTTTGATCGAATGCTGTGATTTATTTTTGACTTGTTCAAATTCGTATATTTTCTGTTAGCTTGATTCACACGGCTTCGATTCTGACTCGTTTGATTTCTTGGTCATCACGGCATTGAATTGCATTGACGATATTGATTTCGTGTTTCCTATATCATATACTGACTTTGATTCTCTGACATGTTCATTGTCACCTGACTTCGAATTTGGTGAAAACTGTTCATCCATGTAGCATACTTGACTTGTTCATGCAATTCCATGACTTAATAATGTCTTCGGCCATCACCATTGCACCACTGTGAGAAAAAAGTGACTTTGATTTTGCATTTTTTTGTGTATTGTTACTGCATACATGTAGTTCACTATATCATGAGTTTGTGGTTCACTTCATTCTTTGTGCTCGACTTTGGCTATTGAATTTTTCTCTACAGCTTGTCTGGTTCACTGTTTCATGTATGCATACTTAGGTTGTAACTGGAACCATATGTATGCCGTGAATTTGTAGTTGAATTTAGTACTTTTGTGTTGTGTTCATTGTGTTCTGGTAGTACTCGAGTCTTGTTCAAGTTGCAGTAATACTGCTTGCACTCTGGTCTGTTGGCACTGGTTCGTGTATATGAGCAGTTTCACTTTGTTTGCAGTTTTGCCCTTGTTTGGTTTGTAGTGCACTCGCTTGCTCTAACCTGATGGTTGTATGCATATTGCCTGACCATTTCCATGTATTGTAGCTGTTATCTTATTCATGCTAGCCTAGTGTCCTATTGCACTGCCTTTTTTTGTTTCCTGCTAGTTCATGGTGAAGTTCATTTGAATTTGTCGTAGTGTTGCAGTCTTGAGTCTTGTACATGTATCATTAGCTTGACCCTTGTGACTTGTTTGCATTGTTGATGCTATGTTCAAATGTGATCTTCTTTTCTTTGGCATATTAGTCCCTCTGGCCATTTGTGTTCATTCCTGATGGCACTGTCCAGTTTCACAGTTGCATAACTGTTGTATCTTTTGGAGTTTGGTTTTGTGATATGATTTGGTTTGTGATTTAAATGCCGGTGCATATGCTTGCTTATTTCTTGCCAGCACATTCATATACATGTGAGTCTTGTTTCTTTGTACTTCTATGTAATTTTTTGCTGGTGCATACATTTCATTTGTTGCCAGACCTTTGTTGCTGTGTTGCCATATTAGTCTGGTTGGACCATGCTTCATCACTGTTAAACTTCATGTTGAGGCTGGACTTGCTTATGTACAACTGCCCTGGTGCATTTATAGATGTATGAGTACATTTTGAATTTTGGTCGAGACTTATCCATGAATTAGTCATCTTTGATTTTGATTTAAAAGTAAACTCAGAATATTTGTCTTCATTCTGCCTTGGTTGTATTTGAATTCTTGTGCTTGACAGTTTCGTGATATTTTGTAGTGCACCTGAGTTGAATCCAGCTTGGAGCTTATGTTTGACCTTGTGCTGATATTGTGACATTATTTTTATTGCACTTGAGTTGAACCCGGCGTTTTGGGTTTGATCTGTGCTCACCTATCCCTGTAATTTTATCAAGTGTATATATCGGTGTGCACGGTCTTGTGGCATATACAGTGATACACTGTGTATGTCACAAGTTGTTCGTGTATGATGAAATGAAAATTAAATGATGACGAACAACCCAAATAACTGAGGCAAATATTATTTTCAAAATCCACATTTTATTTTATACTGCAAAAATATTTTATTTTCAATTTTACTGTGTCAATGTATATTTCTACATATTACTCAGATGTTGGATTCACATTGGAATGAAGTTGAAGATCAGTATGAGTTGAGTGAGTGAGTGATATGTATGTAGTGAGGTGCAATGTAAATGTGAATTGTAATTTAATCAAATTTGTATTGTAATTGAAATTGTATACAGTGACAGCTTGAAATTTGCAATATTCAAAAATTGTAATAAATATTTGGTTGAATAAAATTTCTGTTTGAATTCAAATTCTGTGTTATTTATTTTATTCAGCAAGTATTTATTTAATCTATGAAAAATAAAATAGTACATTAACAAATACATTTAAACGAATATATACAAAAAAATCATATAATCGCATATTCAACAATCCCCCTTTTGATCATAACAAACATATATTTAAGATTTTGAATATGTTAAATGTATTTGATCATTGATATACTCTAATTGCTCCCCCTATTTAAATGCTTCCTCTCTACACAAAGCTCCCCCTTCATATATGCATACAATTAAAAATATGCAAATGAGCCTAGATGCAAATAGAATATATTTGACATTTGCTTGATTTTATTTGACAAAATCTTAACTTTTCTCTCCCCCTTGTGTTATCAGCAAAAGAGTAATAGTGTCAGAATAGAGATAAGTGATCGATATTAATCCAACATTAAAACTCAATTGAACATAAATATTAAATTTCAATAAAAAAATCAAACAAAAATCATAAATACTTTGTTAGGCGCATATTCCACTTCTAGAACGATGGGAATGATGTCATCATATAAAACCATACAGTTGTGTCTATTTGTGGTATATTTATATCAGGAATTTGATTATCTACCAACCATGCATAACCGTTAGGACTTTTAAATGAGATTAGTAGTATTCCAATTTCATTTAAAAAAAAATGAATTCAAGTATCTTCTAACCAGGCATAACCGTGAGGACTTTTAAATGGGATTAGAATCAACTTGTTTATTTAAAAAAAATCAATTTTGATATGCGTTCCATACATGCATAACCGTGAGAACTTTTAAATGAGCATGGAAGCGCATAACAAATTCCAAGTAATTCACCCATGCACAACCATGAGGACTTTTAAATTTAGAGTGGATACTTTGGATTTTATTTTATTTATTATTATTATTATTATTATTTTTTATTTTATTAAAAATGTAAAATGAAAAACGAATGATTCCTGTTTAAAGTACCACATATTGACAAACTATATAGAATTTTGATGAGTGATGGTCGTTAGAAATATGATAGAAATAGAGATGGTCATGGAATTTTTTACCAACAAAAAAGTTTTACAACTCTTGTTCAAATTTCTAAAGAAATTTACTAATTATACCATCTCGAGTGATAATATATGATAAATATCAACACTCATCACTTTTTCAACCACTATTTATCTTTTTTCTTGATAATTAGTAGGGAGAAAAAGTGTTAAATATTTAGAAAATCATATTTCTAAAACACCTAAGCTGAGACGTAGTTTACAAAAACTATTTTCTGGTAGGGGTTTTATAAAAATGTCTGCCAGTTGAGAATCGGTTGAAATGAAATTCATGCAGATATTTTCCTTGGAAATATGATCTCTAATAAAATGATGTCTAACATTTACATGTTTTGTTCGTGAGTGATGTACAGGATTATTTGTGAGATCAATTGCGCTTTTGCTATCACACATTAGTGGTACACATTTAAAATTTAGATCATAGTCTTGCAAAGTTTGTATCATCCACAAGATTTGAGCAGAGCAACCACTCAGGGCAATATACTCTGCCTCTGTGGTAGATAACGCAATACAATTTTGTTTTCTACTTGACCATGCAACTAATGAATGTCCTAACATAAAGCATGCACCACTAGTACTTTTTCTATCAACTAGACTTCCAGCATAGTCCGCATATGAAAATCCTTTTATTTCAAAATTATCATTTGTTGGATACCAAAGACCAAATCGTGGGGTGTGCAACAAATATTTTATAATTCTTTTAATGTCTTTTAAATGAGATTCTTTTGGGTTAGATTGAAATCGTGCACACAAGCAGACAGAAAACATGATGTCAGGTCTAGAAGCAGTAAGATAAAGGAGTGATCCAATCATACCTCTATATTGCTTTTGATCAACTGCCTTACCTTTTTCATCATTGTCAAGTTTAATTGTTGTGCTCATGGGGGTTCTAGCTGGTTTAGCATCTTTTAATCCAAATTTGTTGACAAGTTCCCTAATATATTTTATTTGAGAAATGAATGTACCTTTATCGCTTTGTTTGACCTGAAATCCTAAAAAGAATTTCAACTCTCCAACCAAGCTCATTTCAAACTTTTCCGTCATAAATTTTTCAAATTTCTCATACAACAAATTGTTAGTAGCACCATAAATCATGTCATCAACATATATTTGAACAATTAAAAGATCAACGTTTTCATGCAAAAGAAATAGTGTGGTGTCTACACAGCCCTTTTTGAACCCATTTTCAAGAAGATAAGTATTGAGGCATTCATACCAAGCTCTAGGAGCTTGTTTTAATCCATATAATGCATTTTTAAGCTTATATACATGGTTAGGATATTCATGACTTTCAAAACCTTCTGGTTGTTCAACAAATACATCTTCTTTCAAAATTCCATTAAGAAATGCACTTTTAATATCCATTTGTCTTAACTTAAATCCTTTGTAGCAAGCAAAAGCTAACAATATCCTAATTGATTCTAGTCTAGCTACTGGTGCAAAAGTTTCATCGAAGTCAACTCCTTCAATTTGATTATATCCTTTAGCGACTAATCTAGCTTTATTCCTAATCACATTTCCAGATTCATCATATTTATTTTTTAAAATCCATTGTGTTCCTACGACTGGATAATCCTTAGATCTAGGTGCTAGACTCCAAACATCATTTCGCTCAAATTGATTTAACTCTTCTTGCATAGCCATAAACCAATTTTCATCATTAAGAGCTGTATCTATGTCTTTGGGTTCTATTTCTGAAATAAATCCATTATATAGACACAAATCACACAAATTTCTAAAGGAGGAACGAGTTTGAACACCTGTGATAGGATTTCCTATTATCAATTCTGGAGGATGATCTGCTTTGAATTTCAATCTCTTTGGATCTAGATTCCTTCGGACTTCTTTTGTTGCAGTTTCTTTTGGTTTCGCATTCTCATCTTTTTCGTTCTCCTCTTCAACATTGCTTTTGACCATTTCCTGTTCATTAATGCCTTCATCAAACTTCACATTGATTGACTCCACGATTGTTTTATTCCTTTTGTTGTAGACTCTGTAAGCTTTGCTTCTATAAGAGTATCCCATGAATATGCCTTCATCGGCTTTTGATTCGAATTTTCCTAATTGATCACTTGTATTGAGAATATAGCACGGACACCCAAATACTTTGAAGTAGTCAATGTTTGGTTTATTTTTGAACCATAGCTCATAGGGTGTTTTGTTAAGAATCGGTCTAACCATAACTCTATTCATTACATAACAAGCTGTATTTACTACTTCTGCCCAAAAATGCAAAGGTAGCTTATACTCATTTATCATAGACCTAGCCAACTCTTGCAATGTTCGATTCTTTCTTTCAACTACTCCATTTTATTGTGGAGTATGTGGTGTAGAAAATTCTTGTTTAAAACCATTTTCATCACAAAAGTTTTCAAATTCATAATTTTTAAATTCTCCACCATGATCACTTCTTAATGAAACAATAGGAACTCCTTTTTCATTCTGAACTAATTTTGCGAAGTTTGCGAAGTATGAAAAAGTTTCTGATTTTTTAGCCAAGAAATATACCCATGTATATCATGAGTAATCATCTACTAACACAAAGCAATATTTCTTACCACCTAAGCTAACAATGTCGTTAGGTCCAAATAGATCCATACGAACTAGTTCAAGAAATCTAGAAGTGCTTACATTGTTTATGGCATGAAATGATGATTTTTTAAGTTTTCCTAATGTACATGCTTTACATAAATTTTCTGTTTCAAAATCATGTGATGGCAACCCTCTTACCAAATTTTTCCTTTTTAATTTGTTTAACAAATTCATGCTAGCATGCCCTAAACATCTATGCCATAAATTTACTTCTATATCCTTAACAACCAAACATTTAGAAAGGGTGAGATCATCAAAAGATAGAGAATATATATTACCTTTCCTCTTACCTGAAAATAAGATTTCTTTTGATGATTTGTAAACAATTTTGCACAAGTCAGAATCAAAAATAACATTCATACCTTTATCACACAGGTGGCTGATTGATATCAAATAGTGGTGCAGATTTTCAACATATAGTACGTCATTCAAGGTAAATGTATTGTTATCCACTTTACCTTTACCGACAATTTTACACTTTTCATTGTTACCCATTGTGACTATGCCACCTTTGTACTTTTCTAGGCTAAAAAACTTTGATTTATCGCCTGTCATGTGCCTGGAACAGCCAGAATCCAAGTACCATTGTTGTTGTTCCTTAGCCTGCCAGCATACCTACACGAGAAGAGAGTTTAGTGACCTATTTGTTTTTATAGGTCCATGATTGTTAGTGGCAGGATATTTTGAAAAATAATTTTGTGGAGATCCAAAACTATTTATATATGTTCCTTTCGGCACCCAGATTTGTTTAACCTTCAGAGATTTTATATTTGTGCCTTTTGGAACCCAAATTGATATAGTTTTCACATGTTTGGGTCTATACCAACAATTATTGTGATTGTGTCCACATTTTCTACAAATTGTGCACATAGAATTGACTTGATTAATATTGCTTTCAACATTTTCAGATTGATTATATCCAAGTCCTTGTCTAACTGTATTAGCGGTTTGCTTCCCTAATAGCATATTCAATGATTTTTCACTTTTTGAAAATTTATCTAAAGTCGTTGACAATTGTTGGACTTGTGTTTTGAGAGATTTATTTTCGTTTAACAATTGTGTGCACTTTTTAATAGAATTTTCTCTTCTTGTATTTTCAATTTCTTTTGAAATCAGAATTTCATTTTCAAGTGATCTTATATTAATTTCTGACTTTTTAATTTCTTCTTCAAATAATGGACACTTATCACACTTAGGGATCCTACTTTGATAGGTTTTAACTAACTGGTCAAGTTGTTTATTTAACTCTATCAAAGTACCCTTTTGTGATTTAAGTTTGGCATACTTCTCCCTAAGTCGTTCAAAACAGTCATTTACTTCGTCGAAATATATAAGTAATTCTGAATGAGTAAGTTTTGATACCTCACTTGGCTCGTCGTCATCACTGTCAGTTATTTCACCATGAAGACACAAATTTGCTCTTTCACTCTCACTACCGGTGCTATCACTTTCATCTTCATCGATTTCATTCCAAGTAGCTACAAAACTTCTCCTCTTCAGTTTCTTTTCTTGACTGAGTCAATTTTGGGGACAATTTGGCTTAATATGACCGGGTTTATTACATTTGTGACCAACGATTTTCTGCACTTATGGTTTGTCTAGTGCTTTGTTTAATCTTCTCTTTACTTGTTGATTTTTGACCGGATTGCCATATTTGCGATTCCACCTTTTGAATCCTCTTATTAATAGTGCTAGTTCTGCTTCAACATCATCATCATCTTCTTCACTTTCAGTTGTCCCTTTAAGAGCTATTGATTTCTTTCAAGTGTCTCCTCCTTCACGCTCTTCCTTGAATTTCATTTCTAGCTCGTAAGTGGTGAGGTTTCCGATGAGTTCTTTGACTTTCATTTGTTTCAAATCTTTGATTCTTGAATGGCAGTTACTTTGGCTTCAAAACTTTGTGGAAGGACTTTGAGGATTTTTCAGACTATCTCCAATTCTGCGTATGATTTTCCAACAGCCTTTGATTTGTATACGATATTGGAAAGTCGTCCGTACATTTCTTTGACATTTTCTTCCTTGGCCATTGTGAAATTTTCATATTCGTTGCTTAGCATGGCAAGGCGAGATTCTTTGACTTGAGATGTTCCTTCGTGAGTCACTTCGAGTGTGTGCCATATTTCCTGCGCAGTTAGACAATGTGAGACACTATTAAATTCAAATTGATCTAATGAAAAGATAATAGAATTCATAGCTTTAGCATTAGCATTAGCATTTTGTAATTTGTTTTCTAGTTCTGTCCATTGATCCATCGGTTTATATATTTCCTGATTATCTACAGTTATAGTTGGTGCTCTATAACCTGTCTCAACAATATTCCAAGCGTCAATGGTTTTTAGAAAAATTTTCATTCTATTTTTCCAGTAGGCGTATTCACCATTGAACATTGGTGGTCTAACTGTGGACCGACCCTCCGCAAAAGCATTATTAAAAGAAGCCATTTTAAAAATTCAAAATTTTAAAACAAAGATTGATTTTTGAAAAACGAATTTTAAAAACAAAAGTTGACTTCTATTCCTAGCTCCGATACCACTTGTAGGATCGATTTCACCCTGGAAAGGGGCTGAATAGGGTGATACCGATAATTATAAAAATTAATTGTGGAAGCTTATAAAATTATTTCAACACAGATAAATCAAAATTATAGCAACACAAATAATAGCAGAATAATTAATGCAGAAATAGAATGACACAGAATTTACCCAGTTTCGGCAAAACCCTGTCTACGTGCTGCCCCCAAGGTTTCTAATAGAAATTAGATAGTCACACGCTTACACACGTAAACTCGCGACACCCGCTACTGACTAACCTAACTCTACGCTCAAAACCCTGCCACAACTAAGCCATTGAATTGCGAATTCTCAAACTACGCCACGTAGTTTGTCCCCTAAGCACACGATTAGTAATTACACAATTTTCGAAACAAAATATAATTTAAAAAACAATTAAAACAAAAACCCTAACAAACCCTAATTAAATCTCAATTAAAAAAACAAGGCCGACCCAATTTAAACAACAAACGCGACCTTCTTTTTTCTTTTATCAATGTCGGTCGTTCCTTTTACTCTTTGTTTTGTATAACGGCGGCTCGTTCCTTTGTTCCTTTTCTTGCAAATTAGGTTTTGTATAAAATCGAAGAAGCCGACTTTAAATAGTTCGATCAGGTGGAATGTTCTCATGATTTCTTAACGATCGATTTTATTTTTGCACACGGCTGCTCCTTCTCGATCGAGTTCGGCGATTTGGTATGTGATTTATCCCTTTTGCTTTTCTGTTATGCTTGCTTGAACTCGATTGGTTTGAAAACCGATGATGATTAGGTTTTTATATAGGGTTTAATCCCCTATAATTTCGTTCGTATGTACTCATTGAATTCGTTTGATAATTTATGCTTTGCGGTTTGATTTTGATCGAATGCTGTGATTTATTTTTGACTTGTTCAAATTCGTATATTTTCTGGTAGCTTTATTCACACGGCTTCGATTCTGACTCGTTTGATCTCTTGGTCATCACGGCATTGAATTGCATTGACGATGTTGATTTCGTGTTTCTCATAGTCATATCATATACTGACTTTGATTCTCTGACATGTTCATTGTCACCTGACTTCGACTTTGGTGAAAATTGTTCATCCCTGTAGCATACTTGACTTGTTCATGCAATTCCGTGACTTAATAATGTCTTCGGCCATTACCATTGCACTACTGTGAGAAAACAGTGAATTTGACTTTGCATTTTCTTTGTGTACTTTTACTGCATACATGTAGTTCACTATATCATGAGTTTGTGGCTGACTTCATTCTTTGTGCTCGACTTTGGCCATTGAATTTTTCTCTACAGCTTGCCTGGTCCAATGTTTCATGTATGCATACTTAGGTTGTAACTGGAACCATATGTATGCTGTGCATTTGTAGTTGAATTTAGTACTTTTGTGTTATGTTCATTGTGTTCTGGTAGTACTCGAGTCTTGTTCAAGTTGCAGTAATACTGCTTGCACTCTGGTCTGTTGGCACTGGTTTGTGTATATGAGCAATTTCACTTTGTTTGTAGTTTTGCCGTTGTTTGGTTTGTGGTGCACTTGCTTGCTCTAACCTGATGGTTGTATGCATATTGCCTGACCATTTCCATGCATTGTAGCTGTTATCTTATTCATGCTGGCCTAGTGTCCTGTTTCACTGCCTTTTTTTTCTTGCTAGTTCATGGTGAAGTTCATTTGAATTTTTCATAGTGTTGCAGTCTTGAGTCTTGTACATGTATCATTAGCTTGACCCTTGTGACTTGTTTGCATTGTTGATGCTATGTTCAAATGTGATCTTCTTTTCTCTATCATATTAGCCCCTCTGGCCATTTGTGTTCATTCCTGATGGCACTGTCCAGTTTCACAGTTGCATAACTGTTGTATCTTTTGGAGTTTGGTTTTGTAATATGATTTGGTTTGTGATTGAAATGCTGGTGTATATGCTTGTTTATTTCTTGCCAGCACATTCATATACATGTTGAGTCTTGTTTCTTTGTACTTCTGTATAGACTGTTTGCTGGTGCATACATTTCATTTCTTGCCAGACCTTTGTTGCTGTGTTGTCATATTAGTCTGGTTGGACCATGCTTCATCACTGTTAAACTTCATGTTGAGGCTGCACTTGCTTATGTACAATTGCCCTGGTGCACTTATAGATGTATTAAGTACATTTCGAATTTTGGTCAAGACTTTTCCATGAACTAGTCATCTTTGATTTTGATTTAAAAGTAAACTCAAAATATTTGTCTTCATTCTGCCTTGGTTGTATTTGAATTCTTGTGCTTGACAGTTTTGTGATATTTTGTAGTGCACCCGAGTTAAATCCAGCTTGGAGCTCGGGTTTGACCTTGTGCTGATATTGTGACATTATTTTTATTGCACTTGAGTTGAACCCGGCATTTTGGGTTTGACCTATGCTCACCTATCCCTGTAATTTTATCAAGTGTATATATCGATGTGCACGGCCTTGTGGCATATACAGTGATACACTGTGTATGTCACAAGCTGTTCGTGTATGATGAAATCAAAATTAAATGATGACGAACAACCTAAATAACCAAGACAAATATTATTTTCAAAATCCACATTTTATTTTATACTGCAAAAATATTTTATTTTCAATTTTACTGTGTCAATGTATATTTCTACAGATTGCTCAGATGTTGGATTCACATTGGAATGAAGTTGAAGATCAGTACGAGTTGAGTGAATGAGTGATATGTATGTAGCGAGGTGAAATGTAAATGTGAATTGTAATTTAATCAAATTTGTATTGTAATTGAAATTATATATAGTGACAGCTTGAAATTTGTACTATTCAAAAATTGTAATAAATATTTGGTTGAATAAAATTTCTGTTTGAATTCAAATTCTGTGTTATTTATTTTATTCAACAAATATTTATTTAATCTATGAAAAATAAAATAGTACATTAACAAATACATTTAAACGAATATATATATGTTTATTATCATCAAACAAAAAATCATATAATCGTATATTCAACATCTTTAAGCTGTTTGTTTCAATCAATTCAAGCTTTATGACACTGCTATGCATTATTTTGACCTCCATTCATTCCTCATTTTCTGCTGCTATATATCTTTGTCTGACCTTTTCTTTTAAAACCAAGTTTCCATAGGTTTATCTCTTTTATAGATGGTCTCCAAATATTGCATAGTTGCTTATGAAACTAGAAGGAAAATGTAATATTTTGAATAAATATTATCATTTTTCGAACATAATATTTTTTCCTTGATAATCCAGAGCTGCATATGTTGTTTCCAAAATGGATAATTACAATGCATAGACGATATATTGTAATTTTAATTGTTAACCATATGTCACTGTACACTATTTTTTTAATTTCATTATCTGAACACTATAGAATTTGGAGCTCTGGCTAATGGTTCTTACATTTAAACGTATATGTGGTTATCTACTTTTGTACAATCATAAAAATTCCCATTTAGTTCATCTAAGAATCAAGGATTCATGCCATTTTAACTATACAGGAAATTTCCATAACTTCTGCCCACTTCCAAACTCACATCACTGTATATGTATGGATATATTTGTAGTAGTGTTGTTGTGTATATCTTCGTGCAACTGTTGCTAATTTATAGATGAAATATTTGGTGACATATAACATCGAATCTAATGGAAATGGTGATCTTATTAATTATAATGAGGTTGTATATTTTTTTGTTATCTATAAATAACATCATTTAATAAAATTAATATGTTATTGTTTATCTTTGTATACTTTGTCTCTATTTCTTCTCAACGTACCTCCTTTTATCATTTGTTCATAAAACTATAACAAAATTTTGAAAATAACATCTCTACTTTCTTCCATAGCCCCACTTGTCATAGTAAAAAAAGATTCATCATTTTAATTAACCGAATAAAAGAATATAGGAAATTTCCATAATTCGAGTTTCTTCAAAATCTCATCACTTTATATGTATTGGTATCTTCATGGTAATGTTGTTGTATGTGTATCTTTAAGCAGTGGTTGCCAATTTATAGATAAGATATTTGGTGAAATTTAGTATAGATATGAGTGGAATTATGAGCTTACTAATTATGACAAGGTTATATGCTTTTGTTTGTATCCACAAATTACATCATTTTAACAAAATGAATATTATACATTTTTTTTGTCTTTATCTTTGTTTTTATCTTAACATATCTCTTTTTATTATTTAGTGATATTATAACTACACACAAAAAATTTCTTCAACCCCCAAAAGTTTACCTAATAGTAAGAAAATTGGTTATGCTGGGCAGTACATTTTCTTTGCAACCAATGTTTTACAACTAACCAGTGCATTTTTCTTCCCTACAGTTTATGGGCTTCCCTTATGCTTAACTATAAATTTGGAAAATATCAAGCATCGGAAGGAAGTTTGCAAAAGGGGATAGATAACGAAATATTTGAAGTTGAGCTGCAACTTCATAGTCCATTAACAAATATTTAACATGCCATGTATCATCTAGCAAATAATGACATATACCAATGTAAGTTTCGCTCTCCCTTCATGTTAATGTCATGTTTATTCCTCATGTTAAAGAAAGATGGTATATGCTAACGTACTTTAACCAACTGTGCTCGTATCTTTGAATTTGGAATTTCGGACATCCAAAGAACATATGCGCTGACTGCGGTGCATTCGTGTGGTCTGCGGAAAGAAAAAAAAGAGGACATCCCTACCTGTGCAAAATCCTCAATCTTTCATCAAGGAAGCTAGGTATGTTTGCGTTCGATTTTTTTTAATGCTTAGATGATTGGTTGGGAAAGATAGTTTTTGGCAACACGGTCATCGGTAAGAGATTATGCATATAAATCCAAACACTTACACATGCCAATTTGAATGGTATACACTGAAAATATATACCAATGGTTGCTATTCACTAATTTAAGATCGATTAGAGACTCTTGATTGTTTTTACTAATATAAGATTGAAATAGAACTACGATTATTTAGTATTAGCATTGCAAGAATCCTTTTCCTTCTTTCTAGGAACATGTTTCCCATTTCTAAAATCACAATCACTAAATTTGTTATTTAATTTAGGCTCAGTTGCTAACGCAAATTTCATTTATTATCACCAGTTCATAACATATAAACGAACTGGTGATATGTGGGGATAACATATTCATCCTTGCTTACTTATCGTAATGATATGTGTTGATAATTTACATGTAGAATTGAAGTAGAAATTTAATTATTTAACCTGAAATGGGATGACGCATAATGCACATCTTCCTTAAAATTTATCTACTTATTATATATATACACTAATGTCAATGAAGCAATGTAGCTGATTCCTTTGAATTTATCTGAAGAAGAAATTGGACAATAAAGGCTAGATGGAACATAGATATATTCTTGAATCAAACATACATTACACTGTACTTAAAACACGACAATTTCTTTCTATGTATAAGCTTGAATTTGACCTATTTGAATAAACATAACTTGAAAGAAGTAGGACCCTTAACTTATTTTATGTTTTATTTTAATAAGATATCTCAGCCGCGATTATATTTACTTCAGTTCAGGTAAACGGTATCCAAATTTATTTACATCGGACTCATTTACATCATTTTATAGTATTTTGAAAAAAGAAAGCTAGATAATAATTAGATTATAATACAAAGTTATTTCCCTATCACAAAGAATAGACAACTAGACATGAAAGAACAAAAGTTGTTAAGGGATATAAATCTATGGAACATGGTAGCAGGTACACAGTGAATTCTACATTTTGATTTAGTAGGAGTTGACTTACAGAATATTATCTCTATTTTTTATAATTCAAACATGTAATTTTTATAACAAAATTTTTTTGCTAAAGGTTAAAGCTATCTTATGCAATAAAACTTTTTGTCTATGTTAACGCCTCCGCATTTTAGGTCATAATGAGCTTTTAGGTTTGGAAACTTCTCATATACTGAGAATAGTTTAAAGTCTTGGGCTAGTCTACAAACACTTCAGCCAGTCCTTTATAATTATTTACTGTATTCTTAATTGTTGATGTGCATTTCAAGTATTAATGATATATGATCCTAGATTATTTATCTTAGGCTTACTATAACCATGACTGTATATTATTTACCAGTAAAATTTTCCAACTCAATGCTACTTTTACAAATTACTAGGCATTGGTATATAATCACCAAGGCATAACTAATGAATTTATGCAACATAACACTGCAGCTTAAATAAGGCATGCCTATATAACCATTGAAGCACGGATGTATGGTTATTTAATTTCTTCATTCTGCAACTTCTTTTGCATGATAATTGCAGTAGTTATTTTCTACTCATGAATACCAATGAAACATCAATTTACCATAGTAGCGATATCGGCTGACAACAGGGTAGAAATTCTTTAGCAATCTTTTCCACTTCTATCTTTGCCAACTTTTATTTGAGATGTATAGAGCAACTAGCTTTTCTTCTCTTCATCTCAATTGCATATACATTTTTTTACTCAATTGTTTAGATCTGGAAGTTTTATAAAAAAAATTGCCAGTTATGCAATTGTTTTTATAGATTGTTTATAGGTATGTTATTGGTTACAATTTTAAGCACAACATGCATGTGCCATTGATTGTCATACAACCGAACCTTATCGTGTGTGTATGAGTTGAATCTTATAGAGTGTGTGTTTGTTATAGATCATCTCATTAGATGACTTAGAGATGGCTGTGAAGTTGGAAGCTTTCCACTCAAGTTTGTTTAATGCAGTAAGTTTTGATTTCAATAAGTTTAGTTATATGTAAAGGGATTATGAACACAACCTTTTATCCTCATGTTCTAACCTCTTTCAATGGATTTATTAGTAAGCGTATGTAAATTAGGTTGTCTGTGAAATATGATGAATAAATTATTAGTTATCTAAAATTATAACATGACACCATCCAATCCAAAATTATAATAGCAACTGTTAGGATTTACCGGAAACCATGTAAAAAAATCCTTAGCCTTATTACTTACCTAATATATTTTTCTTCTTTACCTTAGTTCCCCTTTAACAACCTACCTCCAATTTTTGGTCCAGTTTACACTTATCTTTTAGCTACTAACGTGAATGATTAATATTTTGGTGATCCACCAATACCCATGCAAACTGTTCTTGAATCTTTATTGGTTTGTCAATTATCTTTAACGATATCTTTCTAGACACTCTACAAACACATTGAATTAATGATTTTACCAAATTGACTCATTTTCTATAGGTTTTACCCAAAATTCTTTAAATGTACCAGACCATCTATTTTTCAGATACACTCAATTCTAAACCTATTTTTCCCTTGAGTTTGTTTCCTTTTCACTTCAATTTTCACTACTGCTTTCTACCTGCATTACTATAGTACATTATTCCCTGCAATCTATGATTGATGTCTCACCTATGCCTTGCACCTCTATCTGTAAACCTAATTATTTCTATATTTGAAATATTTCACCAATTTATCATACTGACTATATGTAAATTGCTCATATGCAATATATAACTATCTTTCATAGTTACATATGTATAGAAATTACTGTGAACCCATGCTTTGCATGCGAAAATGGAAAAAATATAGTTATATAAGAAAATAATGATGAAATACAAAAGCATGCATTAAAGCAGGTAAAAAAACATAGATGCTATAAAATAGGAATAAAGGTGAGTAAGAAAATAATGTTTCCACTATCCGGTATATATTTATTTCAATAATTTCCTAATAAAACGAACTATAGAGAACGTGTTGTCTAATAGGTTGTGTTAACTTCTCATTATGAATGATTTTATACAATAGATAATGGATCAGTACACGATAATGTTGACATACATGATAAGTGTTTGCGATGAAATGAGGAAAACATTTTGAGGATTATAATGGTATCGCAACAGCAAATAGTGTAATCGAAACTAAAGTATTGTCTTCCCTTTGAACAATTAAGTTTGAATAGTATTTATGCACAACCGGATATTAGTAATATAGAGTGTTAAAACATCAAAGAATAAAAAAGCAACTAAGAAGTTGGACTTTAGAAGCGAAAAAGATGCTTTATATGTGTTATTATAAGAGCATGACCACAAACTTAGAAAGTAATAATGCAGATTGAAGGAAAATATAAACATCAGCATGCAAGTAATTGAGCAGGGAGTAACTAAGCTTCCTTTTTTTCTTTAACAAAGATGCTAGATGTGTGGTATTTGGTAGTAGTTGCTTTATTCCTGCAATTCAATTTCAGTAAAGTTAGTAATCGATCGAGCCTTTTTGGAAGCTGTTACAAAGCAGTAGAAAGAAAATAAAGTGTAAGTTTTATTATTATGGAAAAAACAAAAGGTAATTTTTAAAGCAGGAATGAATCATTATTTCTTTCTATACCTGTAGTATAGAAAGTAAAGAAAACAAAATAGTATCTTACTGGACGTTAATTTAGTTGAATACGAAAGAAAAAAAAACATGTACGGAGTAAAGTATATATGGTTATAGGACATTTGGAATGAAATAAAGAATGAAATTCTTTGTGTTGGACATGAATTTTTTTTATTTTCCTCTGAAAGTAGCAACCGCCTATGTGAACAAAAAGCGATTATGTAAGGAAAGGTCATAAATGGAATGTTACATGTGAAAAGATGTTTAATCAGGAAAGAAAAAGAAACACATATAGTGGTCACATAAGTAGTTTATTAGAGATGCATTGTTTGATAAGTCAATTTGCTAGGTGAATTCTAAATGTGTTTATATGGATAAGCTGAAATAATGGCCTAAATAAAATTACTCTAGGGCTATTGATAACCTAAAGTATTATAAAGATGTTATTACTTTTGTATATATTATTAATTCTGCCTTAACGACAGATGTGTATATATATACAAGTTACATAAAGCTCGGATCACACAGAATTTGAACTAGTACTAATATTATGGTTGGACACTTTCAGCATGGATAGATTCAGCATGCTCTGATATTTTAGATATGCTGACACCCTCCTGCAAACTCAACGGCAGCTGAAGGACGTTGAGTTTGGATCGTAACCTTGCAAATTTGGCTCCAGCAAGTGGTTTAGTGAATATATCTGCTGTCTGATCAATAGTGGAGATATAACGCACATCCAGATCTCGTCGAGGAACCTTATCACGTACAAAATGGAAATCTACTTCAACATGTTTAGTTCTGGTATGAAAAATTGGGTTCGCACTCAAGTATGTCGCTCCAATATTATCACACCATAATGTAGGTGGTTTAGTCAGTCGAAGACCAAGTTCATGTAGAAGAGATTGCAGCCAAGTAAGTTCAACTGTGGCATTTGCAAGAGCCTTATATTCAGCTTTCGTGGACGATCTGGCTACAGTTGATTGTTTGCGAGAACTCCATGAAATAAGAGCAGATCCAAAATACACTGCATATCCACTTGTAGACTTACGATCATTGATATCTCCTGCCCAATCCGCATCACTATAAGCCTGAAGTAAAGTATGAGACGATGGCCGATTCAGTAAACCATATCCAAGAGTATGTTTGAGATAACGCAGAATGCGTTTAACTGCCGTACAATGCTCTACAGATGGTTTATGCATGAACTGACATACTCGTCCAACCGCAAAAGAAATATCAGGCCGTGTTAAAGTTACATACTGTAGCGCGCCGACGATACTCCTGTACATTGTTGGATCTTCCATTGGTTTTCCGTCATTGATGCCTAATTTCGATGTGCAGGCCATTGGAGAGGAAACAGGTTTAGCACCATCTAGTTGTGTTTTCGTCAAAAGATCATAAATATATTTCCTCTGGCTTAAAAACAGCCCATTGGGTATTTTAGTGGCTTCAACACCCAAAAAATAGTGCACGTCACCTAGGTCTTTTACAGCAAACTCACAACCAAGATCTGTAACCAAAGAATCTATCCAAGATGCATCATTTCCTGTCACAATCATATCATCCACATAAACTAAGATATATATTGTGACTCCATGTCTGCGAAAGATAAAAAGAGATGTATCGGTTTTTGAAGCTTGAAAACCAAAGTCTAAAAGCTTATCACTTAGACGTAGAAACCATGCACGCGGAGCCTGTTTAAGGCCATATAAAGATTTTCGAAGATGACACACATGGTTAGGATACGATGGATCCGAAAAACCCGGTGGTTGAGTCATGAACACCGTCTCATCGAGTACACCATGTAGAAATGCATTAGAAACATCCAATTGTTTAATTTTCCAATTATGCGAGACTGCAAGTGCAAAAACAAGTCGGATAGTAGTTGGCTTGACGACAGGACTGAAAGTTTCATGATAGTCGATTCCACGTTGTTGTTTGAAGCCTTTGGCTACTAGTCTTGCTTTATGCCGTTCAATCGAGCCATCAGCTTTTCGTTGTGTTTTGAAGACCCATTTGCAATCAATAACATGCATATTAGGACAGCGTGGAACCAAAGTCCATGTCCCGTTTCGAATAAGAGCATTGAACTCCTCATTCATTGCATTTCGCCAGACGTGTAATTTGGATGCTTGAGTGTAACATGTAGGCTCAGCATTATCAATTTCATGAAGTAAAGCAAGTGGAAGTGGATACTTAGTAGAGTGATAGACTTTTGGTTTAAATATTCCAGCTTTTGACCTGGTTGTCATAGAATGAGTGTTCAAATTTAGGTCAGATGCATTTGGTAGAGCAGAAGCAAGAGCAGGTGCATGTATGGTGGTAGGAGACTGTACTTCTTGTGGAGATATGTTACAAACATCGATGTTTGCAGTGGAATTTGATGTGTTTGATGGTGGAGTATCTGGTGATTGTTGTCTATCATTGGAGATATTTGGAGTGGATTCAGTATCAGCATTGAAACATAAAGGCATAGGCTGTGCAAGCTTTTGTGGAGACACTGTAGCCGCTGAAGTTAAATGAGATGGAAAATAAAGATGTGTGCCTACTGATTGTGCAACTGAAGATTTACTCTCAGCAAAAGGAAATCGAGACTCATCAAACACAACATGACGATTAATATAAACTCGATTTGTGTCCAAATTAAGACAGCGATAACCACGATGGTTCGGACTATAACCGATAAACACACAGAGAGAAGAACTAGGCTCTAATTTATGTTTGTTGTATGGGCGGAGAAAAGGGAAACATGCACATCCTAAAACACGAAGATTTTCATACTCGGGTATATCACCAAACAAAACTTCATATGGAGATTTATAATGAAGAGCACTCATTGGCATGCGATTTATGAGATAAACCGCAGTAGAAACAGCATCATCCCAATAATTCTTTGGAACAGAAGAATTAGATAATAGAGCTAATGCAGTTTCAATAATATGACGGTGCTTACGCTCAGCTGAACCGTTTTGTTCATGAGTGTGTGGGCATGAGAGCCGATGATTTATACCCGCTAAATCCAAAGAATGAGAAACACTACGATACTCACCACCCCAATCAGACTGGAAGGCCTTAATTTTTCATCCAAAATAATTTTCAACATGTCGACGAAAACGATTAAAAACATCATGCACATCAGATTTATTTCGCAAAGGAAAAACCCAAGTATACTTGCTGTAATCATCAAGAAAATGAACATAATATTTAAAACCATTAACAGAATTTACTGGTGCAGGTCCCCAAACATCACTATATATCAAATCTAAAGGAGCAACTGAAGCTCTAGAGGAAAGCTTAAATGATAGTTTGTGACTCTTAGAAACAGCACATGAACTACAAACATCTGAATTAAATTCATTACTTGAAGATGGTAAGCCACAAGATGATAAAACCTTTCGAACAATTTGCATTGAGGGATGACCAAGACGTGCATGCCACCGATCAAATGAAGCACATTCACCCACCAAAGCTTGCTTCCGCTCTTTATTATTCAAAAAAAGCTGATACAATCCTTCTTTATTCCGGCCGTGAAGTAGATGCTTCCCCGTTTTGCGATCCTTAACAACCAAAAAATTAGGATGAAATTCCATTATAGCATCATTTTCACGTGTAAACTGATGAACAGAGAGCAAATTTTTTAATATGGTGGGTACATGTAAAATATTATTTAAATAAACAGGACAGTCATTTGTTTGAAATACCGAAGAACCAATGTTATGAATGGCCAAACCTGAACCGTTACCCATTAGTACTCGATCTGATCCTGCATATGGACTATGAATATTCAGATGTTGAAGATCCGCAGTGATGTGATGCGTTGCACCAGAGTCGGGATACCATAAATGATCTACTGTGGATTGTGCAGGTGGAAAATTGAGTGATGAGGGATGATGACTTGAAGAAGCATAGTTAGCCAGTGGTGGATTATAAGATTGATTTTCATGACTAGCTGATCGGGTTTGAAATGGATTATATGATTGAGTGGGGTGAAAAGAGTGATCAAAACGGCGAAAGCAAGATCCTACAGTATGACCTGGTCGACTGCAAAGTTGGCAGCTTACACCTCCTCGACCACGGCAACGTCCACGTCCACCTCGACTACCTCTTCGTGGTGTGTTTCGTGTATCAGAAAAATTAAATTGTGATGGATTTGAGACATTCACTTGACTTTTAGTAGCCACATGAACAAGGGGGAATGGAGATGGCGAACCAACCTGGTTCACTTGTCGAGCTAACCATGCTTCATAAGCAAGAAGATGGCCATGTAATTCTTCTAATTTCATAGGGGTTTGACGTGTTGTCGCTGCAGGTACAAAGCTTGAAACTCAGCACCAAGCCCTCCAAGTACATTGTTAAGCAGCTCATGATCTGAAGCAGGTTGACCAATTGCTGCTAAACTGTTAGCAATTTGTTTAATGCGCTGAAAGTAGTCCGTAATAGATTCATATCCCTTCGAAATGTTACGAAGCTCGGTGTGCAATTCAAGTGCTCGTGCCTGTGCTTGAGAAGCAAATGAAGCAGCCAGAGCATCCCATGCATCTTTTGATGTTTGAAGACCTACAATTAGTGGAAACAACTCTTCAGACAGCGAAGACAAAATCCAACTCAGTATGAGTTGATCACGTCGGAGCCATTGCACGTATTCTGGATTTATGCTCAACGACGGAGTAGCTGAAATTTCTGATGATGAATCAGCAGTAGTAACATTAGCATGGCTGGTTAATGTTTCTTTTGTTTTTGGTGGACATTGTTCTGTCCCATCAACAATACCCAACATGTCATGGCAAATGAGCAAAGGTAGAAATTGTGCCTTCCACATTAAGTAATTATCTCTCTTAAGTTTGAGAGGAAGAAAATGAGATACATTAGGATTTGTTATGGTGGAGGAATCAGTAGATGCCACTGGATCAAAAGCTTTTAAGCAAACAATGCTCTGATAACATATAAAGATGTTATTACTTTTGTATATATTATTAATTCTGCTGTAAAGACAGATGTGTATATATATAAGTTACATAAAGCTCGGATCACACAGAATTTGAACTAGTCCTAATATTATGGTTGGACACTTTCAGCATGGATAGATTCAGCATGCTCTGATATTTTAGATATGCTAACAAGTATATATGTATTTTATACATTTACCATAAAATTCAAATTTTACCTATTTGTAATGGCCTCGAGGGGACAGTAGTTGATAGGATTAGAGTTGTACATTAAACTACATAAATATTAGAAATAACTTGCATGTAATGGGAGAAATTTAAGGGAAAAAGGTTTTACAATTTTGCAATTATTTAATAAATCCTATATAGTTTTACCCTCATTAATCCTATAATTGTGTCATTTATTTAATGAATCAATTTTGCAATTGCACAAAGACTTAAAATTATTCGTAGTAAAAATAAAATAAAGTTTTGAACAATTTAGTGATTAAAATCTTGAATTATATTCTGTGGTAAAAAAATAATATGAATTAGAAATCAGAATTTGATAAAATATGACAATGTTTGCAATTTTGCAAACAAAGTGTTTAAATCTAGCAGTTATAGTTCTTAATGAAAAAATGTTTAATCGTCCCAGTATAAAGTTTTTCATACCGTATTAGAACATAGAATCATTAACTGTGAAGTATGCAAGGTTCATGTATTAAACAAAACCAAAGCACCCACCCTGTTTGTGGGAAAAAAAATCAAACAATGCCATATAATCAGTGGAAATGTGACAATAATGAGTTTATCATAATATTTTGTGTTACGAAGAATTTATTGTGCTCCTTATTTTAGATTTATAACATTAAAAAGTTAAAATTTTGTTGTTTAATAACAGATCATATTTTAAAGTAAAAGATGCAAAAGTCTAAAAGAAGCAATTCGTGGACTAAAAATAAACTATAACGTAAATGAGTTGAAAATCTAAAATTGTAATCATCATGAAGCAATGTGAAATGTAAGGAAAATAGTTGAAAATACGAAGAAAAAAAATTCAACTGAGTGAACTTTAAAAAAAAATACAATTTTGAAAGTGTGGTTGATATTAGGTATATGCTTGGCTAATATGTTTTTGTTTAATGTTAAAGCCCATAATCCAAAGTACCTTTGATGTGCATTAGACGGCTGAAGATTTGGGTCCTTAGAAAGGGCCGTTGTTGACTTATGCGAGCATGGCACGTTGACTAAATCTTCACTTGTAATGTAGATACCTTCTGTTAATGAAAACTTTACCTGTTTAGATCGATGGTTAGTATTTTTTAGTTCATGAAAGTTAATGCCTTTATTTTTCTTGGTGAATAACTTTACCTTGTTGACATCCCGAACATATCCTCGTTTTGGTCAGGTATGTTGCATTCCAGTTGTCAAATTTTATGTTCTAATACAATTTGAGTGGTCGAATATTTCCAATCCTAGAGGATAACGGTCTAAAATCAGCTTGTGAAGTGAGTTGATTATGCCAGTTTACAGGGACGATAATTTGTGTGTAGCATACCTTTTTAGACCATTTCCTACCCATCAGCTCATGTAGAAATTTCTTTTCATTCCTAGATCGTTGCAAGGCAGCATTAAGTTCCCTTGGACCCTGCAATAAAACTGATGTGAAATAACCGACTGATATGATATTTGCGGTGTTTTTTTAAGTTGTGCTGCTATCGTTGGGAAAAAAGTAATGAATGGGGACATAGCTTGAAGTGGGTTGAAATTGACTTGAATTCCTTACAACTCCAAAATAGACCGAACCAACGTGATATTCTCATCAATCTAGATAGAACATATATTTGGCAGCAAAATTTGAAAGTAATGGTTTGTATGAGTGAATGATTGTGAGTGTAATTGTTAATACAAACCCGCGTTAGTAGTCACCTGTCCATGGATGTCAATGTGATATTTTATGGTTTTTACATAGCATTGGTGCGGCATGCCATGGAAAGAAGTAGATAAATATTATGTTAGATACAATGCTGTTGCATTATGCCAATGAAATAGTTTATTCTATGCATGCAATCGTGTGTGTATGTGTGTAGTTTATTCTATGCATGCAATCGTGTGTGTATGTGTGTAGTTTATTCTATGCATGCAATCATGTATGTGTACACATACATACATACATACACACATGCGTGCACGCACACCACGTACACAAAGACAGTTATTCATTTACCTGTTCTCGGTTGTAGGGCACCTCAGCCTATCCTTTTGAGGTGGGGAGGTTTGGTATGAATTGCTGGTTGTAAGTTCTATATTGCAGCTTCCCACTTGCAACTATGAGTTCCTTCCACTAATCATATTTTGAAAAAGTGTAAGTTAAACATGTTATATCATGAAAAGTTGTAGAATTCCTTGATATATTACCTGATTTTTAAAGGTAGAAATGGAGTTGATAACTTTAAAATGGTTTATGCTAAAGTAGGAAAGAATTAAATGGGCTGACCACAACAGCATTCCCAAATGATAATCGTAGGGCAGTTAGAACAACCATGTATGATATTTAAAATGAATTATGTGTCCTTATATCAGATAATGGCACCGTCAGAGTAATCACAAATTGTTATTTTAGATAGCTAATTTTGTATATAGGAATATATATTTTTTGTAAACAAATGATCGTTAAATAAATTATGATCAAAAGTTTAATAACGAATCTATTAATGTCATATTACAATTTGTTAGAAATCAAGACAACAAATGGTACGATTAAACTGCGAGTAGAGAGGGAAATTTTTTTGCTCCAAGTCTAAAGAATGAAGTAGAAAGAATTATTTTAAGGGTTGTAATATGAATAGTGTAAAATTTAAAATCTTTGTTTAGAAAACACATGAAATGCTAAATGGTATAAAATTGTGGGAACATAAAACGATGAAAAAGAATAAATAAATAGTTATTGTATAATAGTAGATAGATATATGAGTAATAAAAATTATTTTTTATCCCTCGCTTTTTAATTTAAGATACGGTATGTGTTTGCGCAAAAAATGGGCAAACACCTCCAAGTCGTGTGATTTAGTTGATTTTATGTGATTCTTAGTGCTTTAGATGAGTTATGTAAATATGAAAAAAGCAGGGGCTAAAATGTAAAAGACACACAGATTTATAGTGGTTCGGCCAGAACGTGCCTACGTCCACTTTATATGTTATTATCTTCTTTCTTTCAGATTACAAGTACAATGCTTTGTGTACAAGTATATGAAAGTAGTTTGAAAGTTCCTTCCGTGCTTGAGCTCTCAAACTTTTTTGCCATTGTTGTACCCCTGCCCCTCTATTTATAGAATGAGGTAGAGGGCAGGGGTCTTGGATGTATATAGCTGCTGGTGGGCCCGGGCTGAAGCAATCTGGACTTTCAACTGTTTGGTTCGGCGAGGTCTCATTCGGCATGGAGCTTGGACCGGTGGTAGGTGTGGACCGGTTGTGAGTGTGGACCGGTGGTTCGGTGCTTGTTTGGACCGGTTGTGGGGTTGATTCGGTAGGTCTTTTGGTCCGGCATAGGGGTGGACCGGTAGTGACTGGTCCGGTACTGATGGAAATATGTTTGGTTCGGTAGTTGCTTGGACTTTGGTTCGGTTATGGTTGGACCGGATGGGGGGCTGACCGAATGGCCTTTGGTTCGGCATGAATTGGAGATGCCAAATAGATCCTCTGCCGAATGGACTTGTATATTGAGAATGCCAGATGGACTTCTATGCTTATATTGAGCCTTGTGTTTGTCGAACGAGGTGGAGGTTGCGAGCCCGGGTGAAACTGTGACTTCTCGGTCTCGAGATCTTCTGGGTGAGAATCCGCCCAACATTTGCCCCCCAAAGTGGGGACCGTGCTTGCATGTGTCGCGGTTTGTTTCCCTGTGGTAGGGAGGCTTGTTTTGTAATGCCATGGGCTGGATGTTCGTATTCTGTTGATGTTCTACAAAGGAAATTACAGTTTTAGTGTGACTTCAGATAACGATCGCTCGGGATCGAAATTTTTTGAGATAGAGCGAATCGTGCTGTTTAGGGCGAGAGGGTGTGTCCCGAGGGGGTTTAGCATTATCGATGTCAGGTTCACGTTAGAGTGGGTCCCTGGATCGTTTGTCAAGGTGGTTCATCGCCAGCTCAGAGCATGCCTAGGGATCGTTCGCGACCCCGTACATGTGTAAGTGGCTTAGCCATTTTATAATTATCAGAATCAAATATCCATTTAACCGATGAGCATAAAAAAGGATGTCAAAGTGCAAATTCTCACGACGATAGGGTTAATAGCCATCAGAGCGTGCCTATGGACCGTTCGTGGTCGCGTACACGTGTAAATTATTAACCCACGTTGGTGAGAGATTTACGACTCATTCATTGTTATCATATTCTCTACTTTATTAGTAGGTCCTAGAGTTCGGTACTTATCTGAGTGAGGTGCTTTGCGTGCCCCCTGTTTTTGGTTCTTGTTGGTAGAAGAAGTTTCGTTCGGCTTTTGGTTGGTCCGGTATGTTCTCATTCGGCTTCTGGTTGGTCCGGTATATGAGTGTTGGTCCGGTATTCTGGTTCGGTGGGCCGAACCAGTTGGTTCGGCAATCCTGAGCTCGCCTATATATAGAGGCTTCACCTACCTTAGTTTCTTCTTACCGAACCAGAGATAGCCGAGCCAATTCTTAGCCGATCCAACCTTCTGCCAAGCCTATACCGAATCACTTCGTGCCGAACCAGGTATATGTTTTTCTGCCGAATGATTTTTATTACCGAATGGAATTATGCCGAATGCACGCGAGGTGTCTTAGTTTGCCGAATGAGCTTAAGGCCTTAGTGCCGAATGACACGTATACCGGATGAACTCTTAGTGCCGAATGAACTTATTATCTCCCTGCCGAATGAACTCACTTGCACTGCCGAATGAACTTGATATTTTAGCAGAATTCCGGACTTATGCATTCTTTTTTGCTTACATCTCTTTATTCTTTGTTCTAACAACCTGTCTTTTCACTTTTGTGTATGCAGATAAATGTCTCGCAAGGCGGAAACACGATCACACAGACGGAAATCCAAGGATGGAGGAGAGTCTTCTTCCGTGCCCCCAGCCCAACCAGGATCCGGGCAACATCGACCTGTTCCGAGGTCGTTAGTGGACGGGTACGGTCCCCAGGAACTTCTGGTCTCCCCTCCCGATTGCTTTCCTAGCTCCCTAAAAGAGGAGCAACTTGATGTTATATCCCGCTCCTTCGGGATAGACAGGGCTCGCATGCTGTTGCCGGGAGATGGAGTGATGCCGTATAATCCCCCCGAAGGCTACTTTGCTTACAGCAGATATCATTGCATGTGTGGTGCTATCCCTCCTATCAATGCCTGGATAGTTAGTTTTACCACATATTTGAAGGTGGCTCCATTCCAGCTCCAGCCGAACTCTTATGCCATTCTGGTGAGCATTTTCGTTATCTTCCAGAGGAGGTACGGGCGCCCTCCTTCTAACCGGGAAATTCGATATTTATATAACCTGAGAGGCTATAAGAAGGGGTCTTCGTATATTAGTCTAGAGGCGGCCGTGCCCTTCAAACCGGTCTTGGACTTATATTCAAAGTTTACCATGTTCAAGAAAGAATGGTTTTTTATCAAGGACGATTCTGTCTCTTTCCGCCTTTTCACTTCCGGCTGTAAGATGAATTTCATTTATATTTTCCATGTTCTAACTGTAGTGCTTCTTCTGACACGCTTCTGTTTCTTGCTAGCGACAGGTGGCATTGCAGTCGTGGAAGATGATTCTTTGACGCAGATGGCTGCTGAAATAAAGGCCATTCCGGCACGGGACAGGTCGGCTTCTTTCCTGATCAGGAATGCTACCCTCCTGGAGTACAACTTGATCCTGCCGCACCAGTCCGTGGTTAAGCAGAGGGACACGGTTTAGGAGAAGGCCGCTAAAGCTAAGGAGGGGGCCACGGTGAAGAGTGGCAAGAGGAAGCCCTTTGCACAACACCCAGTAGTGGGAGGTAAGAAGCTTAAGGAGTCTGATGGCCCCTCTCTTAGTACTCGCCCGATCATCCCGAAGGAGGACGGTGTGGAAGAGGGCGTAGGAGGCGATATGGGGGAAGAGTCAGGAGGCGGAGGAGATGGCGATGGAGATGGTGATGGTGATGCTGGTGCCTTAACCTCTGGGCAAGACCCTGAACTGGATAAGGCTCTCCGTCAGACCTTCGGGGAATCGGAGGAAGAATCGGAAGCGGAAAAGGCAAAGGAGGCGGGCAAGGCTGTGGCTGGTGCCGATCCATCCCCTAAAGGCTCCTCAGCTAGGGTAACTTCGGCGGTGCAAGGTGAACTTTTGACTTCCGCCGATTCCATTTTCGATAAGGACTTAGGAATATTTTATGGTTCACTTCCGTCCTGGAATGAGATTCAGGACTTATTGCAGTATCCCACTCCTCCACAGGGTTTGTATAATAGACGTGTCTTCTCACTTTTCTTTCTTTTTAACTTAACATGTTTCTTGAATTGTGCACCATTGTATGTTCATAACACTTATCTTTTATTCCAGGGGCAGGCCAGGTGGTTAAAACGTCAGACGTTCGACACCGCCTTGAACAATTCAAGTTGATGAGAGCTTCTGATAAGCCGAAGCCTCTTACTGGTCGTCCTGGGGACGTGGTCAAATACCGTCCTCTTCTTGGGGTCATTGAAGAGAGCATTCAGAAAAAGAAGAGGAGTCGTTCCTTATTTGAGCCTTCCCCTGGTCCGCAGCTTCCTGTTCAGCCTCCTCGTGATACCACGGAGGAGAGCACGGAGTTTATCCCCCCTCCTCCTCCTTCTAAGAATCCCACTGTTATCCGTATAAGGCGTCCTGACGTGCCTCGTGACCCCTTTGCCGGTCATCCTGATTTAGATCCAAGCTCTCGGGATATTTCATTTGATGAGGCCACGGGTGAACACCTCCTTCCCTGCAACCCCATGGTACGAGTGTTAGACGAGGCTAAGTCCCTAGATCTTGATCTGCTTACCACTCGGGTAGTTACCATGGGAGACGAGGCCAAAGCTAACATCGATCGTGTGGCTGAAGAGACCAAGAAGTTAATGAAGTATCATGCTCAATTGGTCAAGGCCGGGGAGGAGATTGGGAGTGCTAATATTCGGTTGCGGCTGAAGGTTGCTGATCAGGCCGAACAGCTTGCCGGTCAAGCCGTTCAGATTTCTCAGCACGAGGAAGCCTCCAGGCGGCTGAAAGAGACCATGGAAAAGGCTAGTAGGGCAGAATTACGGAAGATGGAGGCCGCCTGTAAGGAGCGGATCGACATGGCCATTGCGACAGTGGATGAGGTTCGGAATGCGGATCTCGAGCAGGTAGAGGAGTTGTCTGGAAGGCTTGAGGCCGCGGAGATGGCTCAAGTCAAGCTAAAGGAGGAGATGGAGGAGATGAGGAGGTCTCTCCAGGCTGACTGCTTGAGATACCGATCAGAGAGGGATGTCGCTGTCGCCAAGTTGCAGGCTTCCGAGGCCCGGGTGAGGGAGTTCGAGGAGAATGAGGGGATGATGGACGAGATGCTGCAGGTCATGTACTTCCGCACTTGGAAGGAGGGCAGCTTGTCTTGGATGGATGACTATCCCCGGGTCATGGCCAAGATATATCTTCGGGCTTTAGAGGAGGCCAGGGTCAATGCGGGTAAGGAAGGTGGAGTGGCTTTTAGCCTGGATATGGTCACTGCTCAGTTCTCGAAAGAGGAGCAAGCGGCGGTGAAGGAGGGGATGCGGTTGCTTGCTGCGGAGGAAGCGGGTGTGCAACTGGAGGATGAGGATCAAGCGGCGGACGCTGGTGAGTTATTCTTCTCTTTTCCTTTTCTTTCTGGGTTTCCATAACTTGATCGTTTATCGTTTGTTTAATGGATTTCTCTTCTGAATTGGACAGGTGGGACTTCCGATCAACATGCTGGGGGTTCCGGCCCTGCGGCCAAGTAGGCTTGGGAAGTTGGTGATGGAGTGTGGACGCAGCTGGTTACTTGTTCGGATTCGGCTGCTTTTTATTTCTTTTTACTGTTGTTTACGTTAGTCCAAAACATTGATGTGACTGTAATAATATTATTTGCAGAGAATAACTTGGTGTGATTTTATAATATAAGCTGATTTTGTTATGTTTAAACGTTGTTGTCATTTTGATGTGCTGCGTGAGAAGTATAACTATGTATATGCCTGTGATTTTAGTTGTGTTTGACGTTAAGCCTTTGCTTGAAATATAATTTCATGTTTTGCAATGTTAGTGTGACATATGAATAAGCTATAGTTATGTATTTATGTACAAGAGAAGAGAGTACCGCCCTTCATGTCTTATTTGCAGGCGGTAGCTTCGAGCTTCTTATGTGACTGATCATGGATATATCTGAGTAACTTGCCACCCAGTACGCAGGCTTAGATTCTCATGAGTGAATGCTCCCTATTTGATTTCCTGTACTTTAGAGTTTGTTATACAGGATAGGAGAAAAGTATTTAAATGAAATGGAAATATAGAAAAAGTAAAACTTCCGGTCACGGAAGGCCGTCGATGTGCTTAAGTTCGTGGCAAACGGGTTTTGTAGTCACTTTCCCTAGCTGTGGGTCTTGGAGACATTTGTCACCCATCTTACGTCTCCGCGGGGAGTTTTCTTTTTTACCACAGCCGCACTTAAGACACATCGGAGCCGAGATCGCGCACGGTAACTACCCGAACCGTTATGGTCCGTAATCGTGGGTATTATTCGATTTACCGTGGCCGGCTAGCGTGGGTGCCGTTGGCCGTGAACTACCCCTGGCTGGCCATACCTTATGTTGGGGCTTAAAGTAGGTTCACAGTTGCCGGCGAGCCGAACGCCGTAATGAGCTGCCATCGGCTATAGTCGGCCTTTATGATGACTTATAATCGGCTCATTACAGTTGGCTTTGAGGGCAGGCGCGAGCAATGAGTTAACCCGCAGCAGAGGGATGCTGGAGCAAAAGAGTCTCATTGGCGAGTGCATAGAATCGTAGCGTACCTGTTAGGCCTTGTCCAGATGAGGCCGTGGTGCGTCTTGAGTGGAGATGCCATAGGATTTTGTTCAACAGAAAAGGATAAAGCTTAACAAGCAGCCAAGATATAAAGGAACAAGTTAAAAAGAGACAAGATTTTTAAAGTGGTTCGGCATGAAAACGCCTACGTCCACTGATTCTCTTTGTTAATTCACTTCATATGGGCAGTACAAGTTAAGAAAAGTATTGACGGAGATGTCGGATGTTCCATGCCCTCTGGAACACCTCTCCGTCCACTGTTGACAAAATATAAGCTCCGTTGTGGAGATCTTTATGAATTACATATGGTCCGTCCCAGATGGGGTCCAGTGCCCCGGGGTGCGGAAAGATTCGCCTGAGGACAAGATCTCCTTCTTGTAAGATGCGATGTTTGACTTTGGAGTTGTATAGTGCTGCCACTTTTTGTTTGTGAGCTGCTGCTTTGAGTGCTGCATCGTTTCTCCTTTCCTCAATCAGATCCAAAGACATGAGGAGGAGTTCTTCGTTTTCTTCTGGATTGTAGTGGATCCTACGGTGGGAAGGAACAATAGTCTCAACAGGGAGCATTGCCTCCGATCCGTATGCCAAAGAGAAAGGAGTATGTCCCGTTGATGTTCTGAAAGATGTGCGGTAGGCCCAAAGTGCCGTAGGAAGTTCGTCCACCCAAGAGCCTTTTGACTTTTCAAGTTTCTTCTTGATTAGGGTTTTGAGAATTTTGTTGACAGCTTCGACTTGTCCGTTTGCCTGAGGATAACCTACTGATGAGAAGCTTTTATGAATTTCATGCTCTTGGCACCAGTCGGCGAATTCTTCGCTGTCAAATTGGAGTCCGTTGTCTGATATGATCTTGAGTGGTACTTCGTACCTGCACAGAATATTTTTGATCAAGAAGTTGATAACTTTTGCTGAAGATATTTTATTTAGGGGTTCCGCTTCCACCCATTTGGTGAAATAATCGACTGCCACTATAGCATATTTGGCTCCGCCTTGGCCCATTGGCAGTTCGCCAATTAAATCAATTCCCCATACAGCAAAGGGCCAAGGGCTGGTCATTTGAGTAATCTCATTTGTGGGTAGTCGAGGAATCTTGGCAAATTTCTGACATCTGTCGCATCTCTTGACGAAGTCTAAGGCGTCTTTGTTTAGTGTGGGCCAGTAATATCCATATCGGAGTATCTTTTTCGCCAGAGTCTGCCCTCCAGTGTGATCTCCGCAACTTCCTTGATGGATGTTGAATAAGATTTCCTTGGTTTCCCTTCCAGCGGCGCATCTGAATAAGGGGCTAGAGAAGCCACGCCGATAGAGGATGCCCTCTTGTATAGTGTAGTGGGGAGCTTTCCTCAAAATTCTCCTTACTTCATCACGTTTGTCTGGTAGTGTGCCGTCCTGCAAATATTTCCGGATAGGGGTCATCCAAGTTCCTTCATCGATTGCAGTTATCAGATTCACTTGTTCGAAACTTGGGGCTAGCTGCCTTGAGATGGCTAGTGCTCCGGAAATGGTGCTATTCTTCATACTAGCTTGCTTTGCTAGTTCATCGGCCTCTTGGTTATCTTCTCGAGGAATGTGTTTGATTAGATAATGGTCCAATTGATCGAGTAGCAGTTTGGTTTTCTTTAGATATGCTGTGAGTCGTTCTCCTCGTGTCTGGAATTCTCCTAGTACTTGGTTTACGATAAGTTGAGAATCCCTATGAAGACATAAAGAATTGACTCCAATTTCTAAGGCAAGCTCCAATCCCGCTATTACTGCCTCATACTCCGCATCGTTGTTAGTGACCGCGAATTCTAACCTTAATGCATAGTACATCTTTCTTCCCCTGGGGGTGATTATCACAATACCTGCCCCCGAGCCTTGTTCGTTCGATGCTCCATCTACAAAGAGGTTCCACTTGATGTCTTTTGCTATTTCAAACTGACCCTTGCCTTCGTTGGTAGTGAATTCGGCAATGAAATCGGCCATGGCTTGCCCCTTGATAGCGGTGCGAGGATGGTAGGTGACGTCATACTGACTTAGTTCAATGCACCATTTGAGGAGTCGTCCAGAAGTGTCGGGACGATGGAGCACCTGTCTTAGTGGTTGATCGGTTAGAACTCTGATGGAGTGAGATTGGAAGTAGTGTCGCAGTTTTCGTGACGCGATCAATAAACAATATGCCAATTTCTCAAGTTTAGGATATCTGGCTTCTGCCCCTGTAAATCTCTTACTTATAAAGTACACCGGGCGTTGTGTGCGGTCTTCTTCTCTTACCAGGGCAGCGCTTAGAGCATGAGATGATACAGCGAGGTATAGGTATAGCTCTTCGCCTTCGTTTGGAGTTGAGAGTACTGGTGGTTTCTGAAGGTGTTCGATCAGGTTAAGGAAGGCTTTTAAGCATTCATCGGTCCATTCGAACTTTCCTTTGTCTTTCTTGAGAGCTTCGAAGAAAGGGACGCACTTGTCAGTTGCTTTGGAAATGAATCTGCTTAGGGCGGCCACCTTTCCGTTTAGGCTCTGCATTTCTTTTTGAGTGGAAGGTATCCTTATTTCTTTTAGAGCCCGGATTTGTTCAGGGTTTGCTTCAATTCCTCTGGCATGGACAATGAATCCTAAGAATTTTCCCGATGACACTCCTAAGGAGCACTTTAGAGGATTCAGCTTCATTCCATATCGGCGAATTACCTGAAACATCTCGCTCAGGTGGCTTACATGATCGTCGGCTCTCCTGGACTTTACCAACATGTCATCCACATATACTTCCATAGTTCGTCCTATTAATTCCGCAAACATCTTGTTGACGAGGCGCTGATAGGTAGCTCCGGCATTTTTGAGTCCAAAAGGCATGACTTTGTAACAATATAATCTCCGGTCAGTGATGAAGCTAGTGTGGTCTTGATCGGGACCGTGCATGGGAATCTGGTTGTATCCGGAGTATGCATCCATAAAAGATAAAAGTTCACGCCCGGCAGTGCTGTCCACAAGCTGATCGATTCGGGGGAGCGGGAAGCAGTCTTTCGGGCAAGCGTCATTTAAGTTGGAGAAATCAATGCATGTTCGCCACTTCCCATTAGCTTTCTTTACTAGTACTGGGTTAGCGATCCATTCTGGGTAGATGGCTTCTCGTATGAAGTCATTAGCAAGTAGGTTCTTTACTTCCTCATCGAGGGCTGCTGATCGTTCTGCTCCCATGCTTCTCTTTTTCTGCTTTATCGGTACCTTGGTGGGATCGACGTTCAGCATGTGGCATGCTATGTCTGGGGAGATTACTGTCATATCGGCATGTGTCCACGCAAATACATCTAAGTTGTGGCGGAGAAAGTCAATGAGTTGATCCTTCAATTCTGTTTTTAGCCGAGATCCTATTTTTAATAGTCTACTTGAATCATGTTTGTCTACAGATACGAATTCCATGGCCTCCGCAGGCTCAGCGGTAGCCTCCTCCTCCTTATCCCTGGGGTCTAGTTCATTGAAAGGATCGCTGGTGTATCGAAGAGGAGGGGCTTTCTTTAGTTGCTATGCTTCCAAGCTTTTCATGCAGAGAGTAGTCTCTGCATCTTTCCCTTTATTCTTTCTACGGTTATTGCGAAGTTCAGTTACATAGCAATCTCGAGCGGCGTCTTGATCTCCTTCAACTTCTCCTATTCCGTTATCTGTTGGGAATTTCATTTTTAGGCACCACGGGGCTAGGACAATTTGGAAGTCAAACAACGCTGGTCTTCCCAAGAAGGCGTTGTAGACCGAGTGGTTTTCTATTAGTACGAACGTTTGTTTTCGCACAACGGAGCGGGGATGACTTCCTATTTCGACGAAGAGGTTAAGTTGCCCGAGTGACATTTTCGCATCTCCGGTGAAACCGTGCAGGGGTTTGTTGCAGGGAGACACATCCTTCATTGACAGCTTCATTTTGTCGAAAGCATGCTTGAATAGGATATATACGGAGCTTCCTGTGTCTATTAGAATTTGGAAAACTTTAGCTGGACCGAACCAGGCAGAGATGACCATGGGATCCATATGCGGATACTGTCTTCCTTCTAAATCACGCCTACTGAATACGATGTCGTCACTCTCTTTCCGTTTCGGGTGGTGTTCTTCCATAATGGAGTTAACATAGCCTTCAGCATTTCTAAGTGACTTGCCGTATCTTTCCATCTCTGCCCAGCTTCTGTCGGCGATGTGTGGTCCTCCCGAGATGGTATGGACCACTATCTTCTCTTGACTAGAGCCACTGGTGTTGCAATTCCCTCCGCCTACTTCTGGGACGGGTCGCTTTGAGTTCTCCTTGGCAGGAGTTGGAGTCCTGTTCTGACCTTTCACATAGCGTTTCAGCCTTCTTCTTCTGATGTGTTCTTCGATCAAGTCCCGGAGATGGTGGCATTCATTGGTGTCATGTCCGTGGGATTCGTGGAAGCGGCAGAACTTTCCAGACTTGAGTGCGTTATCAGATTCTTTCTTGTGCGGGGGGCGCTTGTATCCGAGTTCGCCCTGAGTGGCTAGAAAGATGTTTTCGATTGTTTCATTCAAAGGAGTGTAGGAGTCAAATCTCGGTCCTGGTCGATATTGGCGTTTTTCAACCTTCCTGCCCCCAGCATTGTCTCTAGATTCATTTCTTCGAGTGTCCTTGGCTGCAGCGGAAACCTTGTCCGAAGTTGTCTTACCTTATTGCCCTGACTGCCTCTCAGTGGCGGCGTCATCAAGTCTCATATACTTTCCAGCTTCATGGAAGAAATCAGGTAAAGTAGCTGGTTTTTCCTTAGTTAGTCTTCTAGCGAACTTGGTATCTGGGTGTACACCACTACAGAGGGCCATTAGGGTGAGCTTCTCATCGGCATCTTGGACTGCGGCCGCTGCGGCGTTGAACCGGGTTAGATATTGTTGCAGTGTCTCTCCGGATTTCTGTTTGACATTGGATAGAGAATAAGCATCCTTGGGTTGTTCTACATGGATGCGGAACTGGCTAATGAACCTTTCTTTCAACATCTCCCATGAGCTGATAGATCCTTGGGGTAGATGGCAGAACCAGGAGGTAGCTAGATCTGCTAGGAATAGCGGAAAGCATTTACACAGCACCCCTTCTGTTGCTCCGCTCATGAGCATATGCTGGGTGTATCTTTGTAAGTGTACGATGGGGTCGGAAGTTCCCTTGTAAGGTTCCATGGTTGGCATTTTCCATTCCCGGGGGGTGATGGCAGTTTCGATATTGCGGGTGAAGGGGCTGGTGACCCTAGCGCCTATTCCTCGGTCCCTTTGCTCCCGTTGGACGCATTCTCTGAATAATCGTGCCATTCTTTCATCAGAATTTGGAGCGGATAGAAATGAACTTGGTTCTTCCCTGCGGGATCGATCTCGTCCAGATGACCTGTAGGGATGGTATAGTCTATCACTTCTGACGTTATCCAGTGGTTGCCTCTGACTGCTCGGATGCATGCTAGGACCAGCTACAGTTGCCCCCTGCCTTGATCTTCCCCTGTGGGGTTCTGTTTCGAGCATTTCCATGGGGTCAACTTCGGGCTGGGTTCTAGTTCGGCTCCGTTCAGCGGGGATTCTATGATTAGGTGGCATGACTGGCTCAGCTACATCCGACCCTCGCCTGGCGCCTCCCCCACTGGGTTCGGTTCCAAGCGCTTCCTCGAGTCGGAGTTCGGGCTGAGTCCGGGCACGGCCCCTATCATTGTTGTTCCTGTTGATGGCTTCCTCGAAGAGGGAAGACCTTTGCTGTCTCCGAGATCCTCCAGATTGAGATTCATCCCATGATTCAGTGTTGCGGTTGGATTCTTCGACATCCCTCAAGCGTGACATGAGTTGGTTCACCAAAGCTTCTTGTTGGGATGCGAAGCGGTTAGTCACTTCTACCACAACTCTGTCTAGGTCTGCTCTAGTGATTACTGTCGGTTGTTCCGCGGCAGGGGCTGTTGGAATTGCCTGATCTACATGTGGCACTGCTGCTGTAGTGGGATGGTTCTCTTGATCTGGATCCACTGGATTTGGAGCGCTGCTAGTTGCAGCGTTCTTTCCCTTGTTGGCGTCTTTTCTTGGCCTGGAAGTCATGTTTCCTAGGCAATGAAGGGTGCTATTGGGAAAGAAGGTTGAATGAGGAAAGCTGAAGCTTCGAGTTCGAAGCTCTCAGTGAAAGCACCAAAAATGTTTGCACAAAAAATGGGCAAACACCTCCAAGTCGTGTGATTTAGTTGATTTTATGTGATTCTTAGTGATTTAGATGAGTTATGTAAATATGAAAAAAGCAGGGGCTGAAATGTAAAAGACACACAGATTTATAGTGGTTCGGCCAGAACGTGCCTACGTCCACTTTATATGTTATTATCTTCTTTCTTTCAGATTACAAGTACAATGCTTTGTGTACAAGTATATGAAAGTAGTTTGAAAGTTCCTTCCGTTCTTGAGCTCTCAAACTTTTTTGCCATTGTTGTACCCCTGCCCCTCTATTTATAGAATGAGGTAGAGGGCAGGGGTCTTGGATGTATATAACTGCTGGTGGGCCCGGGCTGAAGCAATCTGGACTGGCAACTGTTTGGTTCGGCGAGGTCTCATTCGGCATGGAGCTTGGACCGGTGGTAGGTGTGGACCGGTTGTGAGTGTGGACCGGTGGTTCGGTGCTTGTTTGGACCGGTTGTGGGGTTGGTTCGGTAGGTCTTTTGGTCCGGCATAGGGGTGGACCGGTAGTGACTGGTCCGGTACTGATGGAAATATGTTTGGTTCGGTAGTTGCTTGGACTTTGGTTCGGTTATGGTTGGACCGGATGGGGGGCTGACCGAATGGCCTTTGGTTCGGCATGAATTGGAGATGCCGAATGGATCCTCTGCCGAATGGACTTGTATATTGAGAATTCCAGATGGACTTCTATGCTTATATTGAGCCTTGTGTTTGTCGAACGAGGTGGAGGTTGCGAGCCCGGGTGAAACTGTGACTTCTCGGTCTCGAGATCTTCTGGGTGAGAATCCGTCCAACAGTATGCATAAACAAATTAAAAAAATTATGTGTAATATTAGGAAGTTGAAAATGAAATTAAATTGCCCAAATTGAACGAATTGGTCGAAACTCAAATAAAAAGACGTAAGCAAAGATTTGGAATCTTGGTTGAAAGTTTGTCATGGGACACGTACAGAAGCAGTTCCAATTTTTTAAAGTTTGAAATAACTATAACCACCTGCAGTTTAACTTGTAGGTATCAAACTTCATATTTGTAAATATTTGCCTATTAGATTTATTTTAGATTGCATAAAATAATATGTAGATGGAGCCATTTTCCTACAAAACCAATATGAAAAAATGATTTTAAATGATAAGAATAAATCGATGCCAGTAAATTAAGAAATTATTGGACAAACATGCATGTGGAAAATGGATAGTTGATATTAAATTATTGGTACTATTATTATGTGTATCAGTTGGAGGTTGTTAAGATTTAGTTTTTGATAGATAATATTAAAGCAAGGATGTAGTACGTTAAGTTTTTACGATGTTGAAAGAATGCAGGTGGAATAATATAAAAGAAAAAACATGTCAGGCAGATGATTAGGGATAGAAGCTTTAATGCTTTATTAAACAGACACTAACAAAGAAAACAAACAAAGTTCATGCATTACAGAATATATGACATAAAGATAGATAATAGAAAATGACATAGAGTTCTTATTTGATCGACCGTCATACGATTTTTCTTCCTAGCTGATCCCTTGTTCGATGGACCCTTGTTCAGGCCCGGCCCAATCCACTCTGTTGCCCTAGGCAAAAATGAAATTTTAAGGTGATAAAATATTAAAAATTGCTTAATTGCTGAACGCCAGAATCGAACCAATGACACTTGCTTTGGGAGCTGCACGCACTACCGTTGAAATACAATACCATTTGAAACATTAATAAAGTAAAAGCCTATTATCTACCAGATTCATGGATTGTTGCCCCCCACCACCCTGTTGCCCTAGGCGGCTAGCTTCCCAGCCTTACCCTACGGTCGGGCCTGCCCTTGTTGGAAGAACTGATTGGAACCTGATCGTTGATGCTTTGTTAGCTTTTTACAAAGTGATGTAGAGTTTCAGTGAATAATTAACAGAATTAATATTCATGTATGTTATGAGAAAAGAAACAGTCCTTTATTTAATTATTGGATGATATCTAAAAATTGACCTTTGTATTGTTCGTGGCAGTCGTAGGTTGGATGTTGTCATTTCCACGTGTAGCAATCTTTGATGCAATAAGTTTTTTCTGCCCGTTGCCACTTATAATTTGTCAAGGTTTGGTTGAAATATTTTGGTGTTACCAATTAACTGCTGCAGGATGCTTGCAGCTTTTTTTGCACCTCCAGCCTTCAAGAATGACAAAGTTTTGGCACAGTTACATTTGGATGCTTTTGTTGTTGCAATAAGTCGGTGAATGTTTTATTTTTGTAGTAATACTTAGATATGAAATTATGGTAGTGTTTATGATGTGTACCTCAGATTATTGTATATCAAACAAAGTTTCTGCCTTTTGTTTAAGCAGGTACTCAAGCCACTTTATCAAAGAGGACAATCACAGCAGAAGCGATACGATCATCAACTGCTAACTCCAGACAGAACCTAAAAGGCGTATATGTAGTCAAGTTGAGTTCAGTTGAATTTGACCGTATTAGATGTTTTCGGATAACGTTGATAATAACCAAGTTACATCTCCGGTAACAATAATGATTGTACAATCAATGTACATACAAAAATGGATTTTATAACTTTATATGATAAACAATGGAGAAAACTTAGCAGAACATAACAACAAATGATACAAATTCTACTTGCAAACCTGCGATACAAATACGAACTCAGTAATTTTTTTGTATAAATCAACTAACAAAAGAAGAGCTAAATCGCATATACCTATTATTGATTTGCGATAAAATTATTAGCTGACCCAAACATTGATAATGAAGTAAACCCAGGATCAATACAAATGAGCACAATATTGTGAAAACCTATGTAGGTGTAAGTACAGAACTTTTAGCAACCAATAGAGCCATTTTTTCAGTCAATACACAGGCTTTAGCATTTGCTTTACCTGAGCATACCCAAAACAAAAGCAGCAGTCGTCGATAATTTATAAAAATGCAATTTTATGGGTTAGAGGTTCGACTATTTGTGAGAGGAAGGGGAATACGATTGTTACGGAGCAGAGGTAACAGGAGAGAAAGACGACAGTGGAGCAGAAAAGGAATGAAAAAGAGGGATTTTTACAGTCGATTACTGATGTTTATAGGGTTAAAGGCTTGACGATTTGAGAGAAGAAGGGGAGGACAACTGGGAGGTGAACTCCATAAGCCGGCCTATAGATGGAAAAAAATTAGGGTAATTTGGAAGAAAAAAATGAATTAAAGACTAGGGCGTAGAAGGAAAAGCAAGGAAGGGATACAAATCAAATTATTCGGAAGACAGCAAACATGAGATTAGATTAAGGTTATTTGGGAGGCAGCAGACACGAGGGAGAAGCGAAATGGAAAAATAATTTACTGTCAGTAGAGGCACGATAAAGAAAGATTGAAAGTAATAAATTACGTTATAGGTGAATTGGAAGAAAGCCTATGACCTTTCGGTTCTAAATTTAAGTAGGGCTTGTGTGATCTCCAAACTGCCTCAGCTTTAATATAATAGTATAGATCAATGTTACTTTTCAGTTCCATATATAATGGAAAACAATAGGTTAAATGGTCTGACTCACATATGGTATAATGGAAAATCTAAATAAAAACTGAAAATTCAATACATAGAGAACACATTGGAAATCCATATATCAATTTATAACAAACATTTCAATGCATTATAAATAATTTTAGCATTCACCGCTATACAGCATGGACATTTAGTGATTAAAAACAACATAGCCAATGTAGTTGTCGCCTCTCAGATCCTAGGTGTATGCAGTCTGTATATATTGTGCTCGATAGTTTGTGATTTATATTAGCAGGTGTGTTATCCTCATGCCATTTTATATCAACTGTTAATAAATTCTTACAGGTACTTCATTCACATTTCAGTCGCATGATTATGACAGCTGATGGGATATGAAATGATGGCACAAAGAAATTTGTAAAACTACAACTATGTTGTTCTGAATTTTTTCTTCCTTTTTTTCCATCCTTTCCGAACACCTGGTGTTGAATTTCAAAGTAAGCTTTTGAACCATATACTTTTGACACAGGGATCTTCCTACACAACGTGTTTCATTCATTTTAGTTTTTCGATGATTAGACTAACCGCACTATGATTGTATTTAATGGAAATCATGCTTCATGGCCTAATATAAGTTCTTCCTAACTGTAATTACTGTTTTTAAAAATGTTGTTTTTTGTCAACTTTGATTGGCTATACTTCATGAACTTCCGCAAAATTTATGCCACAATCTTGGAAAAAGAATAATTCTTCTAACACAGTTATACTTGCAACATATGTTGTTTACTTGATTCTTCATGCATCTTGAACTGAAAGGTGAAATTATTTTTCGTGTTAGGTAATTTAAATTAGTCCCAAAAGTTTTATTTCCACTAATATTTTCATGCCTTTTTGCGATAATTTACAAAATGAGATTCAACCAAACTACTATTTTCAAAATTATTTTCCTCCATTTCTGGGGTGATTTAAGAAGACCAATTCATTAGAGTCTGAATGTATATAATACATCAATGATGAAGACAAATAGGGCAAACTCCATGTGCGTAGCATAGGTTCGCCAAGGAAAACCTTTTACCCATTCTCACTTGATCTCAACCCATTATCTCCAAGCTAATTCCCTATATTTTAGTCACCCCTAGACCTTCCCAAAACTGAAATTTTGTAGCCCTAATGATAAGCCTTAAACCTACTAAGCCCAAATCAAAATACTATGCAATTAAATCTAATTTAGTCGCTTGTCGATATTGTATATCAATGTCGATATATATATATATATATATTATAAATATATATAACATTATTTATTTCTCAAATCATATTCAAAATTTATAATTAATATTTCATAAATATTAACTAATTTATAACAAGTATAAACTAATTAAATCGTTTGATTTCATCATTTCATTTGTGTAACTCTTGGGTGTAAATTTAATCAGCGATTAACATCGATTCTATTCTAATGTTAACATTCAAATATCACTTAGCAGGTGGTGTTACATTATGGCCAAATTTATCGCTTACTCATTTTCGGTAAAATTCGATTTTAATTTAATAATCGTTAGCCGGTTGTGACATTTGTTTACACCAATTCTCCTTGTCAAAACTATATCACTTTGGACTTATGAAATTTGGTAATGTCAAAATTCCAACTTCATCCACATTCAACTTTATAGTACAAATACAAATTCCTTAGTTCAATACTAACAATAATTATTAACCTAAATGCTCTGGCCAGAGACTTTGACTTTGAGTTGACTTGAGTTGACTGTGATACTAACTGCATATAACAAAGGAGACAAATCCTCTCTTGAATAGCGCTTCATTTAAAATACTTACACTAACCCAACTATAGTCACTCGATGGACGCATTGTCATGATTTGGCTATAATCAAAGCAGAGCTTTCATATTAAAGATCCAAGGTATTCTCGAGTCAAGAGAATTATGTAAATCAGCCACATCAATATTTTCTGTTTGACCTTAGTTATATTAACTAATAGAAAACTATCAAGTGAGTCATTCCAAGTTATCCAATAACTATTAGTACGTAACCCCTAGGTGACCCAGAAGTCATGAGTAATACACTGTCCAACATTTGGAGAGTGTTACGTACTCCAGTCTCAACGGATACATCGATATCCAGTCTCGATGCATCTTGATTAAGAACATTTAAAATGTTATTTTGTTTCATTGTGATAAATTACTCACGGTTACAACACTTTGTAACTACTACCGCAAAATATACCATTTATGGATTTCTATTAAATATACAGTTGATTGAGTTAATTAATTAATATAATCACATTATATCAAGTATATTATAGGAAGAAAATACCTTTATTTCGAGCAAGATTGGTCAATGAGTTAGATATATGTAACAAATTACATAATTGCCCCTAGGGCATACCCCTAATTCTATCAATCTCCCACTTGCACTTGGGGTCAATTATGGAATCTAATTCCAACTTCTCCAATCATTTCTCGAAACCAATTAGGTCAGTCCCTTATTGAATGGATATGCTATTATGTTTTAATTATCTACTTTGTCGATTAATTCTCTCTGATAATGGTAAACTGCATTTATCATGTGGAACAATTTGAAGTATGTCTTTTGACTTCTAGTGAGCTTTAAGTTCTATCATGACCAATTTCATGACATTGCTATCTTGTAACAATATTATGGGATTCTCAACATTTGGATCACCTTTGGCTCAATTATAAATTTGTACATTTATATCTAATACTTTGGTTTATTGTAGCGCTATTCAACTTATTGTTCTCAACATTTTATTAAATCGAACATAGTCACCTTTATTTTGAAACATTTTCAAATTAAAGATTTTTAACTTGAGTTTTATCATTGACATGTTATACTCAATATCACTTACAAAAGTTTGTGTCCAAACGTTCCATCATAAGGTGTACTTTGTTTCTATAAAAAAATCCTCTAGTATTTCATGAATACGCGAGAACACCTCAAACAACCATTTAGTGATATCAGTTTGGTTTGCTCCATGTATCAAATACATAAACAAAATAAAATATCATACATAACCTAACCTATATGATAATTCATATTGCTAATGCATAAGGAATCCAATTTACATGTTCTATTTTTAATAGGGTGCTCTTGTATATCATTTTGGGACATCCCTATATCTTTTATACTCACCATAAAAGACATCATTTATAATCCAAAATTGAGTATTAAAATAACTAAAGTTGATTTTAATACAAGCATATTGTTAAAATCAACAACGTATGTTTACTTATAGTTTAGGAATATCAATTTATCTTTTAACGTTCTTTCTTATGAACACACGCTTCCTCTGCACTTAGGTTGAAAATCAAACTATTTGATATTTCTATCAAAATAGTTATTCAATCTTGATTCTTATAAAATGATACATTCGTATCATTTCTTGGATCATATTCAAAGACTCACAAACCCTATATCACTCCCACCGACTTTGAGGCATATTTGGTTAATAAGTGTAAACGGCTTACTCTAAATGATTATTTAGAATTTATTGTTTCAATAGATAAGTACCAAACACTATCTTATCGAGCGATAAGTTTGTGAGTAAATCTGAATTAAATCGAGCATGTTGGATACCGAATCTGTTATACTAATTTCAATAGAAATTTAGGATATTATTCTTATCAACATTGCTTATTTAATTCCAACCACATTAATCTTTCCAACAAAGACATAATCTCAGCTGATGGATCACATCTCTTTGGTTAAGACCACCAGAATCATATTTTGATAGCGTACTTGGAATTCTTTCAGACTTGCGCGTAATACAGTATAGAGTCATCAAACTTAATGGTTTAATTGAACAACCGAGGGTAATGAATATTTTTGAAAATAATAAGAAACTCGTAGTTTCTCTTCAATGTACGAGAATACTTATTAGACATTCTAATGCTCTGTGTTCATTTAGGTTAGTTAATTCCACTTCATCTTATATAATCAGTTCAATCTATGGATCGGATCCAATTCCATTTAACTACCAAAAATTTCTCAAAGAAATTCCTTCACAATGAAGTTTATATATCTTAAAACGACAATTGTTTCTAAGTGCAAATAGAATAGGGATTCATAAACGGTTTATGAACGATGGTCCTTCTCAAAAATCTTTTGGAGATTCACACAAGATCCCTCATGAATAATTATTACGTGCAATCTTTCGGCTCATACAACCTGCCAACTCCTTGGCCTAGGATATGTTGGGATTTTTTACAAACCCTTAGGCCCTGTTGGATAGCTGTTTTTAGTTTTGCGTTTTCATTTATACAAAAGCGTGTCTGTTGTATGTATTGTTGAAAAACAAACAGTTTTGAAAAATGAAATTAACATGTAAAATAAAAAAACAAGTTAATTTTGTTTTTGTGTTTCAAGAGATAACAAAAGCACAGAGAACAATTCAACTTCTTCATTGTCCATTGATCGTCGCAATGACTAAGAATTACAAATTTTCTTCTCTTATTTCTTGCTATTTCTTAGTGCAAGTTGAAAACACAAAACTCAAAATAAAAATTTAAACTTAACGGGCCCTTTTCTTGTATGATGTTGTAAACTATTGTTTAGATGAAATAATATCAAACTTGTATACTAATCTTAAGTATATGACCTTATAGAAAGAAACTAACTCAACTTCACTCACAATTAATCGTAAACTGTTCAAAAATGTCTGATTACTCCTTATCGATGCATCATTATGGATCACATGGAGAAGTGACTTTTGAGATTGAATCTATATTTATTTTTAGGTACATTTGGAACTCTTTCCAATATATTTACTTATTAGACCAAATCAAATCATTTATTCTATTGCATGTTATCTTGTTTACTTTTCTTTTATATTCTATGATTTTATCATAAACTTACTACATGTGCATCTAATACACATGTTCATGTTGGTAATTAATTCATCGATGAATATAACAAAGTATGTGGAACCTTTTTGGTATTGATAGACTTGTGATTACATACATCAATATGTATTAATTCAAAGAGTTCATTAACTCTTATGATACTCCCACTGAATTGGTACATCGCCACTAAATGTTTAAGATAGAATTAACCTGTATCATATGATTCATGATCACATAGTAAAATTCTTTCTCAAACTATGACTTAATCTATAATTTCAAAACAACTGTAAATAATACTAGATACATATGTATTTTTGTTGCATCACTTTTACTATGAAAACAAATTCCATAATATATTTCTATTTCATAATGAATATTCATAATACTCATATTGAAATATAGTTATATCTATTTTTCAGTCAATACCAAAAATAAAAATTATTTCACAAATAATGTTCAGTACATTTTACGAAAACAATTTTTGTAATTTGATGCAATCATTAGGCATTCTCCCGCTATTTCCGCTATTACTAAAATAGCGTACTAAATTTAGAGGTCCATCATTCACTTAATATTGTTAGTATTGCTAACTTATTTTACATGCTACAACTAGTTTACCGTGGAGAGTTCTTTGATTAAATATCTTGAAAAAAAGAAAATAAATGTTATAGAACAATATTCTATATGAAAATACATTTCGAAATTAAAATCATATTTTACATTCCAATATTAATTATCAATTATTATTAAAAAATTTGTTTCTAATGTTTCTCTATGAAGCAGAAGTGACTATTCTGTTGAATCATAAGTTTTGATTCATAATAAAGATCTTAAACAAATTAGTGATGAGACTATATGATCAAGCGATAAAAAGAGAAAGAGAAATGGTGCTAAAACTACAAAGGAGGCAAGACTTCAAAACCGAGTATAGTATGTTTATTTTTTGAAGTTTTTAGTCTTAGAATTATTAAAATCTATCCTCAAGCAGTTTACACAAAATCAAAGTTTTTTTAAAATTCAAATTCTTTAAAAAAATGTGTGGACTGTGCACTGACAACTAGGCAAGTCGACTGACCAAAAATGACCAGTCGACTGAACTGTTCATTTGCACAGATACACTCTGTTTTACACCAACTTTGATTGTTGAGTTGACTGGTCATTTTGGGTTAGTCGACTGAATGATTCCAACAGGTATTTTTTTTAAATAGATACTTCCATTTGCCCAGAGATACGATCCAATTTAAAGAGTTGTGGCTGCATCTTTTGGTCAAAACTCTTCATGAATAGTTGTAGCTGTTTTATCTATTATATAAACACATGAGATTCACTTCTCAAATCACCGAATTTTATTTTGTTTTCTGGTCATACTCTCTGCTATCTATCTCTACATTCTATAAGCAATAACAATTTATATTTTGCTTGAATCTCTGAATTAATTAACTTATTCTTCGATTCAAAGCAATATTTTCCTTTCTAATCTTTACACACGAAATATATACTTGAGGAAAAGATAATAGGAAGGTTGTACTATCAAAGACAAATCTGTGTTCTCAAGAACACAAAGTGTTAAAACAGTTTTATTGAAATTATTGAAGTCTCGTTCGGTTGTTCAAGCGGTAAAAGTCCTCTTTTGGTTGTTAGAGGTGGAAAAATCCTGATCGGTTGCTCAGGTGTTGTTTACCTATTCCTCCGGGTTAAGTGAGGGGTTATTGAGTGAACTTCCGGACGAAAGTCGGGGACTGTACGTAGAATGGAAAGTTCGAACCAGTATAAAAACTCCTGATGTGATTATTCTTATTTACTTTACTAGTATTATCTGTTTTTGCATTTAGATTATAATACATTCCATATTACACGATCCTAAATGATAACTAGCCACACAGTAGTCATTTTCGTTTGGTATCAAAGCATTTTCATTTGGTATTAGTCACTTTCATTTGGTATCCGAGCATAGCTAGTTTCATTTGGTGTCAGAGCAAGACATCGTATAACCGTAACGCTGCTATTTGATAATTTATTTTGCTAATATGGAAAACAACACCAGCACAAGCATTGTCACTAACACTAGTTTTATTGAAGGTCAATCTACTACACGACCTCCATTATTCAATGGCATAAATTATAATTACTGGTCAACTAGAATGAGAATATATATGCAAGCTAATGGTTTTGAAACCTTGAGTATTACCCAGAAGGAATATACCATGCCAATAGAATATTTTTCAAATTGGACTGCTACACAAAAAACTGATGCTACTTCAAATGCTAAAGCTATGAACATGTTATTTTGTGCATTAGATAAAAATGAGTTTAATAGGGTCAATATGTGAACAACTGCTTATGAGATATGGAGAATTCTAAAAGTAACTCATGAAGGAACCAACAAAGTCAACCAAGGTAAAATTTCTATGTTGAAAAATCAGTTCTAGAATTTCAAAATGAAATCAAAGGAAAGTATAAGTGAGATGCACTCTAGATTTCAAGATATATATATATATATATATATATCACTCACTATTGGCACTAGGAGAAAAATTTTCCGACTTTGATATAGTATCAAAAATCATAAACTCTCTAAAGGATGAATGAGAAGAAAGGTCTTAGCTATTGAAGAGGCAAGCGATCTTTCCACTATGAAACCAGAAGAGTTAATAGGCAATCTAATGTCAGATGAAGTAAATTTGCAGGAAAATAAAGTTCAAGCACAGGATAAGAAGAATCTAGCATTTCAAGTAGAAAAAGATCATTCTGACTAAGATGAAGAGGATATGGAACTTATTGTTAAAAATTTCAAAAAGTTACTGAAATTAAAAAAGAATAACAAGTTTAGGAGTTACAAAAATAACCCTAACAACAACAACAATAACAATAAACCATCATCTTCTGTCATGGAGTGTTATGAATATCATAAAAAGGGTCATATGAAGAATGATTGTCTAGAGAAACAGAAAAATAAATTCAAGAAGAACAAATTCAAGAAGAAAGCATTTTCACTAACATGGGATGATTCAGATTCTTCTTCATCATTAAAGAGTGACGATAATAGTGACACAGAGCAAGAAAACATATGCTTCATGGCTGCAAGTGATGATGTAAGTGAATTAATTTTAAAGATCTGGTTGAACTTGATTCAGAACTAGTGGATTTTGTAAAACAAATTAAAGGGCAAAATAAGGAGTTACAAGGAAAACTAAATAGATCTGAATTAGAAACTAGTATGCTAAGAGATGAAAAGAAAATTCCGGAAGAAGAATCTGAAAAATCTCAAGAATTTAATTCTAATTTAACATCTCAACTTTCTATGATAACTCAGGAATTAGAAATTCAAAAAAATAAAAATGATGATTTATCAGTTGAAATTAATGATTTAAAATCTAACATTAAAGTATTAGAGTTAGAAAAATCTAGTATCAAAACTAAGTTAGAAGATATTAATAAAAATATTTCTAATTTTAATAAAGAACGAAAAAATCATTCTAAAATAATAGAAAATTCACAGTCTACTTCAAATAAAATGGGACTAGGATATAAGAAAATAAAAAATCCAAAGAAATCTGGAAAGTTTGAAAATAAGTTTAAAAATAAAATTAAGAAAGATATTAAGAAAACAGTTTCTAAAGATTTTAAAACTATTAAAATATGGATTCCTAAAACAAATAATAACTTAATTAGGAATAAGCATATCAAACATTTATGGAAACTGTTTATAAAAATGAGAATTATATTTATAAAGGGAATTCTGAACCTTCTTGGGTTTGGTTTCCTAAGTCCTAACTCTTAAGACCCTAAAAGAAAAGTGGATAACATCTTAATCTTTATTTTTTGTAGGTACTAGTTAAAAAGAGAGGAAAATGGATTTTAGATAGCGGTTGCTCGAAACACATGACTGGTAATAAGGACATGTTAATAAACATTGTCTACTCAAATGGAGGATCGATCACATTTGGAGATAATTCAAAAGGTTATATCATTGACAAGGGCGATGTAAGCAATAACGGTATCTCTAATTCACCTCTCATTGCTGATGTTTTATTAGATAAAAACTTAGAACATAATTTATTAAGCATAAGTCAATTATGTGATAAAGTTTTTAATATATCCTTTTCAGAAAATAAATGTAATATTTCTGATAAAAATCAAAATATAATTTTTGAACGTATAAGAGATAGAAATATTTATATTTTAAATATGAATATAAATTATAACACAAACATGTGTTTGGTAGCTATAGAGAATGATCCTTGTTTATGGCATAAAAGATTTTGTCATATAAATATTAGTACTATTAATAAAATAGCTAAAAATAAACGTGCTAAAGGACTACCTGATATAAAATTCAAAGTTGACAATATTTATGATGCACGTTAGTTAGGAAAATTAACAAAATCTTCTTTTAAATCTAAGAAAATGATATCTACAACACAACCACTTGAACTACTATATATGGACCTTTTTCGACCTACTCAAGTTCAATCTATTAATCACAATAGATATGTGTTTGTTACTGTAGATGATTTTTCAAGATAAACATGGACTATTTTTATGAAACATAAAAGTGATACTTTTGAGAATGTTAAAATTTTTGTAAAAAGAATTTAAAATATAAAGAATTTAAAAGTTAAAAATATTAGTGCTATCCCACTTTTTTGGCCAAAACTGGAATATCAACAAATAGGTATGGAATGATGGATATCAGGATTGGAAATCAATTGAAAGCAAGGCTGCGATCGATGTCGTCAAAATTTGGCTGAACTCCGATCAGGACGAAATTGATTGGAGACGACGATTACGACTAGGAGAAGCTAGGTTTCAAGTTTCAAGTCAATCGGAGTTAGAATGGAGGAGATATGATCGATACAAGATAGGAAGGACATACTGTTCGAATCCATCAAAAGGTTAAGGTGATGCTCATTTCGAATCCACCAGATTCGTATCCATCGGTTTGCAGTATTGGTTCAAAACGATACACTTCGTATCGATCAAAAAGTGTGGATTTCGTATCGATACCATTCGTATCGATAGGCTTCGAATCGACCGGTTTTTGGTTCGACTCGATAGGGTTCGCATCGATCAAAGGTAGAATAGGGTGAAGGATTTCGAATCGATACTGTTCGTATCGATCAACATGGACACAGCTCAATGGTTTCATATCGGTCAGGATGGGAAGAGGTGGCTTGCTTCGAATCGATACTCTCGTATCGATAGCAGATGGACTTTGGCATTTTCGTATCCACCAGATAAAATCTCGCTCGTATCCATCAGGTAAGGCTTCGTTCGTATCCATCATCGAGTATGGTTTCGTACCAATCTGTTGGCCTTTCTTTCGTATCGATAGCATTCAACATTTTCGTGTCGATCGGATCCATACGAAACATCCCCCGCGATCGATACGAGAGCAAACAGTTGAGTACATGAAGGAGTGATGGACACGTGCAAGCGTGAAGCGTGGATACGTGCGCGTCTCTAGGAAGGAAGCGTTCAACTTGGCGCATCAAGTGGAGTCAACATGCCGCGATATTCGAATCAATCCGGGAAGATAGCACCACGTCATTGCGCGCGCGTGCTTCTGATGGAGTTGATAGGAATGGAGTCGAACAGATGGATTCGAATACGACAGCCAATGGAAAATCCCAATTTTGAATCCATCATATCTCCTACACCGATAATCCAAATGCAACGAAATTTTCACAGCCGCTTGCATACAAGGTAAGGAATGTTCCCGCCAAGTTTCAGCTCGATTGGATAATTTTCTGATGGATACGAAATCACTTCGTACCTATCACAGATCGAGTCGAAACTTGGTGGGGTCGGTCACGTGGGCCCACTCACATGCCAGAAGAAGTCTTCCGAAGTTTGAGTGCGATCTCAGCCTCCTATGCCTATAAATAGCACCTTGAAGCCTACAGAAAAAGGATCTTTTGGCTATTGGACGTCCAGACTCTGCCGGATTCGTTTCTATATTTCAATACAACTATTGTACTCGAAATTCTTCATTATTACTGCTGTAATCATCTGTAACCAGCAAGGATTATCAATAAAAAGAATAAAACTTTGGAGTGGACGTAGGCCGGAGATAGCCGAACCACTATAAATCTTGTGTCTTTGTGCATTATTTCTGAATTGCTGTTTGATATTTGTTGAGATCTGATATTTGTGCTTGAATATCATTGATTTGTGTTCATACACTGGTGCTTTCACGGTATTTGGGGTTTGTGACCAATTTTGGAGCAAACACTTTGGTGCTTTCACCGAGAACGACTAGCACCCGCTACATCGGATTTGAAGTTCAGGTTTGAAGACTTTGAGGAGTATTGATTTGAGGACAATGACTAGGCAAAATAGTAGAAGGCAAAGGGCTGAGAGAAGCCAACAGGAAGGAAGTCAACAAGCATCCTCCGGAGCTGGGGAAGGACAGGCTTCGATCTACATAACCCGGGATGAGATGGAAGCTATGGCAAATTCATTGCAGGAAAGATTGTTGAAAAGTCAACAGGAAATGATGCAGACTTTCTTTGAACAGATGAGAGCTGTAGGGACGCAAAACTTAGGAACGGCTACAGCAGCTGTGGATGCAGGACAAGGGACTAGGGTTGTGGAACCCAATGGAGGACAGGATACGGAGCCAGAAGGCAATCAACAAGGGCTTGGGGGCAGGCCCACAGGATCTAACACATGAGGACCTTTGGAAGGAGTTCAACAGGCCAGGGCTAAAATTGCTACTAGTAAGCCACATGAAGAGTATGTGCCGGAATTCCCTCGGGGGTATAGGGGCAACCCCTAACGGACAATACTGGATTAGTGGAGATCATTAGAAAAACTGTGCGAGGTGGTTTGACCAACAGAGACTTGAAAGGAGTAAACAGGAGTCCGTTCGCTCGGGAAATAAGGATGGCTCAGAATCCACCTAAGTTCAAGCTACATAGCGTGGAGGTATATGATGGCAAGGCAGACCCAACTGATCACTTGATGAGGTACATCAGACACATGGAGGTGCTGGGGGCATCGGAGGAAGTAATGGCACGATGCTTTCCTTTGTACTTGACGGACTTAGCGGCAATGTGGTTTAGGCAGCTGGGAGAATGATCTATCAGGACTTGGGGGGAATTGGTGGAAAGGTTTTTGGGACAGTTTCGGGTTCACGTCAAGAGGCCAAAGAATGTGATGACATTGACATCGGTAAAGCAAAGGATGGATGAATCACTTAGAGCTTTTCTAACTCGATTCAGTGCGACAGTTGCTTCGGTGGATCGGCCTGATCCATCGATGGTTTTAATGGCAGCAGTATCAGGAGTCAGGGAGGATTCGGATTTCAAGTTATCTCTGATACGAGATCCCCCACAGGATCTCGACGAATTCTTTCACGAGGCAGAGAGGTTCCTTCGGCAGGAAGATGCGAGTACGGATTTGAAGTTGAAAAAGGTTAATGCAACTGAGGGTGGAGGACCATCCAGCAACGGTCCGGATAAAGAGAAAGGAAAAAGGAAGTTGGACGATGATTCTGGAAAAAATAGGAACCAATGGAAGGGTCCAAAGTTTTCTACATACACAAGATTGAACGAGACGCTGGAGCAGATATACCTGGATAATCGGAATCGCCTTCCCTACCGAAGGCCGGCTAGGAGAGAACCATCAGAACGGGAGAGGACATCAGGAAGGCATTGTCTCTTCCATGATTTGGATGGACACGACACCAACAGCTGCAGGCATTTAAAGGATATAATCGAGGAGCATGTCAGGAAGGGACTATTGCCATAATATGTCGGAACTCGGAACGCAACGGCGGAGCAGGAGCAACCGCCGCCTACCTCAAGCCACGATTGTGGGAGGCCCAGGAATGATGGTCGATTGATCATCCATTGACCAGGATAATATGAAATAAGTAGCGAACTACTGGCAAGCAACCGAGTCATTTACACATGTATGGGGACGGAGATAGCCCCTAGGCATGCTCTGAATGATGATAAACTGCAATGCTATGGTTTGTGAAATTTATCTTTCGCTTTTGGATTGGACAGTGCTTTTCTTTTTGGATTTTGGTTTTGGAGTTTGGATTGAGCTCCTAGTTTTGCTTGCATTTTGATTTAGATTTTTCTTTGGATGATTGTTTTCGGTTTTGGATGCTGGTTTGGATTTTTGGTTTTCTGGTTTTGATTTGGATTTTGGATTGGATTTTGATTGGACTTTTATCTGGTTTTTGATAAACGGTCGTCGGGTATGGATTATGCCTGGCAAGGGGTGAGTCACTCTGCCCGAACGTGGTAAATTGACTCATTCAGGTCGTCGAGTATGGACTATGCTCGGCAAGGGTCCGGAGTGACCAGGATTCGGCCTAGGACTTAGGCCACATATTATCGATTATTGTTTCAGGTCGTGAGTATGGACTATGCTCAACAAGGGTCCGGAGAAACCAGAATTCGGCTTAGGACTTAAGCCATGGTTTTGTACAACATCCAGGGACACTGGACCATGGTCGTCAGGTGTGGATTGCGCTTGGCAAGAACCCGGAGAGGTTAGCTCAACGTCCAGGGACTCTGGACCAAGGTCATCAAGTGTGGATTACGCTTGGCAAGAGCCCGGAGAGGTTATGGATTCGGATGTCGACCCGGAGAGGTCCTAAATTCGGTTATTGGCTATTGGATAAGGATGGATTAGGACTCGGTTGTTGAGTTCGGATGGATATGGGATTGGCTAAGGCTTTGGTTATTGGATTTGGAATTGGGCATCGACTCGAAGTAGTCAAGGATGACATACTCTGGCGACATGGCTATGGACATTGGATATTGGAATCGGAACTATTCAAAACACGCCTTCTTATCAAAAGACATGTTTTGGGGGGCAAAGTGTTATTCCACTTTTTCGGCCAAAACTGGAATATCAACAAATAGGTATGGAAAGATGGATATCAGGATTGGAAATCAATTGAAAGTAAGGCTGCGATCGATGTCGTCAAAATTTGGCTGAACTCCGATCAGGACGAAATTGATTGGAGACGATGATTAGGACTAGGAGAAGCTATATTTCAAGTTTCAGGTCAATCGGAGTTCGAATGGAGGAGATATGATCAATACAAGGTAGGAAGGACATACTGTTCGAATCCATCAAAAGGTTGAGGTGATGATCATTTCGAATCCACCAAATTCGTATCCATCGTTTTGCAGTATTGGTTCGAACCGATACACTTCATATCGATCAGAAAGTGTGGATTTCGTATCGATACCGTTCGTATCGATAGGCTTTGAATCGACCGGTTTTTGGTTCGACTCGATAGGGTTCGCATCGATCAAAGGTAGAATTGGGTGAAGGATTTCGAATCGATACTGTTCGTATCGATCAACATGGACACGGCTCAATGGTTTCATATCGGTCAGGATGGGAAGAGGTGGCTTGCTTCGAATCGATACTCTCGTATCGATAGCAGATGGACTTTGGCATTTTCGTATCCACCAGATAAAATCTCGCTCGTATCCATCAGGTAAGGCTTCGTTCGTATCCATCATCGAGTATGGTTTCGTACACATCTGTTGGCCTTTCTTTCGTATCGATAGCATTCAACATTTTCGTATCGATCGGATCGATACGAAACACCCCCCTGCGATCGATACGAGAGCAAACAGTTGAGTACATGAATGAGTGATGGACACGTGCAAGCGTGAAGCGTGGATACGTGCGCGTCTCTAGGAAGGAAGCGTTCAACTCGGCGCATCAAGTGGAGTCAACACGCCGCGATATTCGAATCAATCCGGGAAGATAGCGCCACGTCATTGCGGTGCGTTCTTCTGATGGAGTCGATAGGAATGGAGTCGAACAGATGGATTCCAATATAACAGCCAATCGAAAATCCCAATTTCGAATCCATCATATCTCCTGCACTGATAATCCAAATGCAACGAAATTTTCATAGCCGCTTGCATACAAGGTAAGGAATGTTCCTGCCAAGTTTCAGCTCGATTGGATCATTTTCTGATGGATACGAAATCACTTCGTACCCATCACAGATCGAGTCGAAACTTGGTGGGGTCGGTCCCGTGGGCCCACTCACGTGCCAGAAGAAGTCTCCCGAAGTTTGAGCGCGATCTCAGCCTCCTACGCCTATAAATAACACCTTGAAGCCTAAAGAAAAAGGATCTTTTAGCTATTGGACGTCCAGACTCTGCCGGATTGATTTTTATATTTCAATACAACTATTGTACTTGAAATTCTTTATTAAAACCGCTTTAATCATCTGTAACCACCAGGGATTATCAATAAAAAGGATAAAACTTTGGAGTGGACGTAGGCCGGGGATAGCCGAACCACTATAAATCTTGTGTCTTTGTGCATTATTTTTGAATTGTTGTTTGATATTTGTTGAGATCTGATATTTGTGCTTGAATATCATTAGTTTGTGTTCATACACTGGTGCTTTCACAGTATTTGGGGTTTGTGACTAATTTTGGCGCAAACAATTAGAAGTGATCATGGAGGTAAATTTGAAAATGAAACTTTTGACCATTTTCGTAACAAGAAAGGAATTAATCATAATTTCTCATTTCCTAGAACATGACAACAAAATGGAATTGTAGAAAGAAAAAACAGAACATTACAAGAATGTGCATGAACTTTATAAAATGGAAGCACTTTACCTAAGCATTTCTGGGCTGAAGCTGTTGCAACTACCTGTTATGTTTTGAATCGTGTTTTTATTCGATCACTAACAAAACATATCCCATATGAACTTTTAAATGGTAGAAAACCTAATATATCATATTTCAAAGTTTTTGGTTCAAAATGTTTTATACTTAACATTAAAGATTAGCTTGGCAAGTTTGATCTAAAATTCGATGAAGGAATATTCATAGAATATTCGAAAAGAAGCAAAGCTTATTGATTTTTTAATATAAGAACTAAAGTAATTGAAGAAACTCTTCATGTTTCATTCGATGAAATTGTCAAAATTTCTTCTAAAAATAAAACCTTGGAAAATAATTCAAATAAAATTCTAACAAATAATTCAGAAGATGATGATATTATTTTTCAAAATAATAAAACTGATAATACTAGAGAAAATGAAAACATTATTCATAGTGAAAATGTAGTATGATCTCCTTCAAGAATTCTTAGTGATCACCCTGTTCGGAATATAATTGGAGAAGCAAATTCAAATGTAAGAACAAGACGTCAATTAAATCAAATGGGCCATATAGCTTTTCTCTCTAGTATAGAGCCTAAAAATATTAAGGAAGCCTCCACTGATGACTATTGGATTATAGCTATGCAAGAAGAGCTAAATCAATTTGAAAGAAACGAAGTTTGGGAATTAATTCCTAGACCAAGTGATCAATCTGTCATTGGTACAAAATGGGTTTTCAAAAACAAAGCTGATGAAAAAGGTAACATAATTAGAAATAATGCTAGATTAGTAGCACAAGGATATAATCAAGAAGAGGGAATAGACTATGAAGAAACGTTTGCTCCTGTCATGAGCTTATAAGCTATATGTATTCTATTGGCTTTTGCATGTTATCATAACTTTAAATTATATCAAATGGATGTTAAAAATGCTTTTCTAAATGGATATATAAAAGAAAAGGTCTATGTTGAAAAACCTCCTCTTTTTACTCATTAAAAATTTCCAAATCATGTTTATAAACTTAAGAAAGCTTTATATGGTTTAAAACAAGTACCTCATGCTTGGTATGACCGACTTAAAAGCTATCTAATAGAATCTGGTGTTGAAATTGGATAAGTTGATCAAACTTTATTTATTAAAAAAAACTAAACAAGATATTTTAGTTATACAAATATATGTCGATGATATTATATTTGGTTCAACAAATGAAAAATTATGTCACGAAATTTCGACTATCATGACAAATGAATTTGAAATGTCACATATGGAAGAACTATCATATTTTCTTGGACTACAAATCAAGCAATTAGAAAATGGCATTTTTATTAATCAAGGAAAGTATTGTAATGATCTAATTAAAAGTTTTGGTATGGAAAACACTTCTGCCAAGCCAACTCTTATGAGTACAAGTATACATCTCGACAGAGATGGAAATGGTAAGAGTGTCGACCAAAAACTATATCGTAGCATGATTGGATCATTACTTTACTTGACTGTTAGTCGACCTTACGTTATGATGAGTGTTTATTTATGTGCTCGATTTCAAGCAAATCCTAAAGAATCACATATGCGAGCAGTAAAACGTTATCTTGGCATGACCAACGATATAGGACTATTTTATCCAAAAGAATGTCCTTTTGAATTAGTATCCTATAGTGATGTTGATTTTGGAGGAAGTCGAAAAGATAGAAAAAGTACAGGTGGAACTTGTCATTTCATTGGACGATCCTTAGTTTCTCGGTTTAGCAAGAAACAAAACTGCGTTCACTATCGACATGTGAAGCAGAATATATATCTGTAGCTTAGCATGTGCTCAAGTAATCTACATGCAACAAACATTGCAAGATTGTGATATAAAATTAAATAAATCTATAATATATTGTGATAACACCAGTGCAATAAATTTATCTAAAAATCATGTCAATCACCCACGAACTAAACACATTGACATTCATCATCTTTTTCTTCGTGATAATATTGAGAAGGATATAATAAATTTAGAATTTGTAAATTTTGAAAATCGATTAACTGATATTTTCACTAAACTAATCAATGAAAATTGTTTTATAAAACTAAGAAGAGAACTAGGTATAATTTTTCTAAAGGAATTATAAAATTTCTATAACAATTTTTAAAAAAAAATTTACTTTGTTGGTACTTGAACTCAGCACCTCTAGTTTGGAAATCCTATATCTCTGCCATTTCACCATTTGTTGTTCACAACTGATTCTATTTTTTTACTTGTCTATTTTCACTTTTCTCATGGGTAATTCTCAACCATGAAAATTGTGTTTTGTTTTCACCCTCTACTTACTTTTCAGGTTATCCGTTAATCCATCCATCTTTAACTATTTTTTCACTTTTATGTACCTCAAAAGTTTTTTGTTTATCCTTCCTTCCATATAATTTGCTTTAATCCTATATTATTTCTTTCTACTACAATGTCTTCATAAGAAAACTCCTCAAATGACTCTGCATATTCCTCTGTTGATTTCTTGATACCTACCTCTGGATCATCAAATTTACCTACACCTACACCATATCATGAACCGGGCAGATCATCAAATTATCATACTGGCCATACTCCAGGAAAAAAGAAGGCACGTCGTTTTCTGTTCTTTGATTCTCCACAAATAAAGCAAAAGATTGATGATTTACATCATTATCAAAGGGAATCAATAGCAGTTCAATGTGAAATGTACTATGAACAGAAGATGAATTCAACATGACTTAGCTTTTTGAAGCAACTTGGATGGAAATGGTGTAGGTCATCTTCATTTGTTGTACATCAACCTACAACCTTTCCCTCTCGGAATCCATGGGATCAGTCATCACCTCCACCCATGACACCAAATTCATAGGAGCGTGGAAATCGCTGGTCTCCATTAAAACCATGTGAAGAGAAGACGAAGGTTGAACCAGACAACTCCAAGTCTCTATCCACTTCTTCATCAAAATAATTTATTTTTTTCTATATTTTTTAATTTCATTCTTATTTGTATGCATTATTTAATATATTGAATATATATTTTTTGCAAAATATACTGTAAAATGCTGAAAATGAGAATTCAGTCAACTGAACAAATTTGACTAGTCGACTGAATCTTGAAGGAGAGAGCTTTCAGGCAGTATTCAGTCGACTGAACGATTTTGACCAGTCAACTGAATCATGAAACAGAGAGTTTCGGGATATTGATCAGTCGACTGACCATATACGACCAGTCGAATGAATGACAAATCTGAGCATTTTAATACTATTTCACCTACCTTTTTACGCCTTTAACCCACCTTCTTCTTTTTCACTCTTCACTTTTACTTCCACTCTTTAGATTTTCAAAACCATAGCTCTCAAAACTTTAAAATTTCTTTACTCAATTATAATTTCAAATGGCTCCAAGACAACCTAAAAGATCGAGACAAGCCTCTACCTCTTCCTCTAAGCCAAATGACACCCAAATTGCTCAGTGACTTTATGATGCTACAGCTCTCCAATGATAGAACAAAATGAAGGAAGCACACTTTCTCGAAGGATCTTTTTTGGTGTTTCTAGACTTTGCTTCGTATAAAATTCAAGAGCTTGCAGGAAGAAGTCGTCTAAATCTCTTCTTGACCATAATCAGAATGATTTCAAAATTAATCATACTATGGTAAAACTCTTTTATGAAAATTTAAATTTCGGTCGTCAAAATCCATGAAATCGTGACAATTGCGTATGGAGGTTAGTTTGTAGTCAACAAATATTCTTGTCATTAGATATAATTGGACACATTCTCCACACACCAACTAATGGTATTCCATTGGAAGATTTAAATGTTACAATAGGCGAATGAGATGAAGTAAGTCATTGGTTTTTGGAAGATTACATGACTGAACTAAAATCTATCGCCTTACGCCCTACAACTCGAATTATGCATCGAGCCCTAATGCGTACAATTCTTCCTCGTACTGGTTCTTATGAGCTTGTATATCCGGAAAATTATAGGGCGTTGTATGCAATCTGGGGAGATGTCCAAATCAATTGGCCTAAGCTTATTCTTGATGAGTTCTTGCCTTTTAACCAATGTTGAATGAACGTCATCTATTACAGCGAGTATATTATGCAGCTACTTATAGACCTAACAAGTTCCTATTCCAGAATCCGATACTTCCATTCCTAAAACTCTAAATAGCCACATAATTAGTCTAATGAAATTGCCTCCTAGACCTCTCACTATCATGTCTTTTCAAGGCTGGCAATCACGACCTTGTCAACAAACTACTACTCCACAACAACAAAGCGATGACATTTGTACACCAACCCAATCCCAAAGCATCCGAGAATCCATTGATCTAATTGTGCGAAAGTAAGTCATTTTGGATTCTGGCATCAAAAATCTTGACAAGAAGATCGACAAGAAATTTGAAAAATTAAAAGCTTTTTCAAGATTTTATGGGATGCAATCTCTTATTCATGTTCCACAACTACAGACACTACACATCGTGATTCGGGTAAATGTACAACTCCTCGATTTACTTGGTCTACATCAGAAGAATACACAAGTTATGACACAAGTGCAAATAGGGGTGGCAGACAATTTGTGGAAAGTTCTTCAAGAGGCAAAGGACCAATACAAGTGGAAGAAGAAACAGAGTCTGACTTTGATGAGTGATATTGATATTTCTTGATGGTAGTTAGTTATCTTTATTTATTTCAAACATTCTACTGCTGTTTATTTTTATGAGCTTGTATAAGTAGCTCTGTACAATTCGAAACATGTTTTTTCGTGATTGACATGTTGTCAATTCAATGATGAAATTATTGTTTATTTCCTTTTTGTCGATTACAAAGAGGGAGAAATTTATATGGCTAACCATTTCTTACAGGATTAGATACGTCGCCAGATATTCAGGAGGAAATATATATAACTTTCGTTATATATTTCTTAAAATATAGTATCATCTAAAACAGGTTTTCATTAATCAAAAAAGGGAAGAATGTTGAATCATAATTTTTGATTCATGATAAAGAGCTTAAAAAAATAAGTGATGAGACTATATGATCAAGCGACAAAAAGAGAAAGAGATATGATGCTAAAACTACAAAGGAGGCAAGACTTCAAAACCGAGTATAGTATGTTTATTTGTTGAAGCTTTTATTCTTAGAATTGTTATAATCTATCCCAAGTAGTTTACACAAAATGAAAGTTGTTTTAAAATTCAAATTCTTTAAAAAAAATGTGTGAACTGTGCACTGACAAGTTGGTCAGTCGACTGACCAAAAATGATTAGTCGACTAAACCTATTTAGTTGCATAGATACGCTTGGTTTTACACCAACTTTGAATATTCATTTGACTGGTCATTTTGGGTCAGTCGAATGAACGATTCCAACAGCTATTTTTCGGAACAGACACTTCCATTTGCCAAGAGATACGATCCAATTTAAAGAGTTGTGCTGCATCTTTTGGTCAAAACTCTTCGTGAATAGTTGTAGTTGTTTATCTACTATATAAACACATGAGATTCACTTCTTAAATCATCGAACTTTTTTTTTGGTCATACTCTCTACTATTTATCTCTGCATTCTACAAGCAATCACAATTTATATTGCTTAAATCTCTGAACTAATTAACTTATTCTTCGATTCAAAGCAATATTTTCCTTTCTAATCTTCACACACACAATATATACTTGAGGAAAAGATTATAGGAAGGTTGTACTATCAAAGACAAATCTGTGTTATCAAGAACACAAAATGTTAAAACAATTTTATAGAAATTGTTGAAGTCCTGTTCGGTTGTTCAGGCGGTAAAAGCCCTCTTTCGGTTGTTAGAGGCGGAAAATCCTGATCGGTTGCTCAGGTGTTGTTACCTATTCCTCCAGGTTAAGTGAGGGGTTATTGAGTGAAATTCCAAAGCGACGTCTGAGACTGGACGTAGAACGGTAAGTTCGAACCAGTATAAAAACTCCTGGTGTGCTTATTCTTATTTACTTTACTATTATTATTTGTTTTCGCATTTAGATTATAACACATTCCATATTACACGATCCTAAGTGATAACTAGCCACACATTAGTCACTGTCATTTGGTATCAAAGCATTTTCATTTGCCATCAGTCACTTTCATTTGCATCAGAGCATAACGACTTTCATATTCATTCTCTTCATTCCAATTTTACCTTAAATTACATCTATTCTTATAAATACGTTTTTCTTTAAAATGGTCAAACTATTCAAAAAAAACCTTACTACAATATCATAACAGACTTTTACAAAAATGCATTCGATTATTCTTAACATTTAAGACATCAAATATGCTGACTTTATGTAAATCGATCAAGATGACATTTCAACGATCGAGTTCTTAGATGTATCTCGTAGTTTATGGTCTTATGTTACATTAACACAATAATGATCCTTTTAAAATCATTCAATTTAAATACATGATCTTAAAATATTGTTTATTGGCTTACTTCGAATGAACTAACTTTATCAAAATATTGTACCCCACAAACTATGACTGTTCACCACATAACATATATATGTGAAAGTACATGGATCAAATATCCATAGTGTTAAATTGCATTTAGAGTTAAAAACTCATAAAATGCAATACACGGTCTAAACCAAACAAATATATAAGTGACCAACTTACGAATGTATTAAGTAGTTGAAATTAGGCGCTTGCATGGGTATAGAAACATTATATAACATGCAATTAGAATTATTAGTAAGTATATAATACTATTTGTCAACTTTCAATTCATTTTATTTATATATGTTAATTGAAAAACATTTTATTAATCATATTAAATGCAGTAATTTATCATTATAGATAATTATAACATTATATAGAATATGTTCTTAGAATATTAAAAAGGTTAAATGTTACCACTTTATTTTTCTAATAAGGCTCCCACTAGTCTTTTATGTTTCTCCAAACTTTAAAATAAAACATAGAAGTCTTACAACTTCACTAGTGGGTGTTAGGACTCGTTTGCTTTGGTATTCTGACTTTGAGTTTGCTTAACAAAACATAGCCCGCAAACGATGGATAACTCCTTATCGGTTGTATTACATACAATTCATAACCCATTTTTCCTTGTTTTAATCTCATTTCAACCTTGAGTTTGCTCAACAAATCGAAAGAGATTATTCACTCATACCCACCATATCGTGATGGCCAAAGTATAGTATATGTACCTTGAGTTTGCTCAACAAATACATTTAGTTATCTTACCTTATCTGTTCAGTATATTAATAATACTACGCATAACATCCTTAGCTTGAGTTTGCTCAACAACTAAGGAGTATGTAGGTAATTTATTAATATATATATATATATATATATAGTAGAGGACAACATTATGTTGAAGATTCATAATCTTCAATATATATATTGAGTGATATCGACTTACAAAATAATATATTTCTTATGAAATACCTCAGCGATTCATGTGTTAGACACATCAGAAATCATGGTACATGTACATTTGCATATGTATTTGTTTCTCAAGTCTATTTTGGGTTTCTTTAATGTTCCACATTTAGTTTATACACATATCATATAAGTTTTATTGTTATATAACTTTTATATTTCATATTACTTATACGATTGTCTTATATATAATATATCATTAATTAAATCTTATCTAATTAATTTTAATCAATTAACTCTTTAATTAATTTTAAATTACTATTTCAATATAACTTTATGTTGGACATATCTACTATAACATTTATAGTGTACACTATAACCTTTATAGTGTAACACACATATATCATATATATGTGTATTTTATTTATTAATTAATGTTTAATTAATTTATTCAATCAAACAATTTTTATTAAAATTTATTAGTTTCAAAATTTATCTTGTATACATACATATATACTTATGTTATATTAAACATTTCAAAATAACATACATATATCAACATATACAATACATGCATTATTTAATTATTTAATTTAATTTATTTATTTTATTAATCTTATTAATAAATTTAAAATTTAAAATTATTATATAAATATTTTCAAACATTTTGAAAACTAATGTAGTATTATAATTTTATAATATACTATACATATTTTATTTTAAATTTAACTATTAAATTTAAAATCATTAACATTAATTTCAAAATGATTTTGAAAAATAGCCCAAGGTCGAAATTAAGTTGAGCCTTTTCTATTAGAGGCAACCTTTGGGCTCACTTTACCTTTCGGGCCAGCCCGGTAACCAGGTAGGACATGATACTTGATTAACGAATTCAAATCCTAGATATTACATTTTTAGACACCGTACTAAGAGGGCAAGCTTAATTAGTTAGCCCTATTATGACTAATTTAGACCGCATATGCTATTGGACTCTGATACCATTGTTGGAAGTAGACCAGCCCACAACGGAAGTTGTGGGTCAATTTCAAAAAATTTACCCTATTGGATCTTTTACTAGGCCCGTGAAGTCTGACTGAATTAGAACATTACTAAATTTCACTTAAATAAATTAATTAATTTTATTTAAATTCAAATATATTAAGATATAAAATTAATTTTATTTCATTTATTTATATACTGAGTGCATATGTAGTATAATAATCCATGAAAGGTATAATATGTCCATATGTGGATGTTGAGATTTACATCGCAACAGACATATTAGCTCATTCTGTATGTCATGTATGTTGCCTAAATATGTGCATGTATATGTGTTATAAAATATATATTTCTTTGAAAGAAAATATACACATACACGTATGTATAAATATATTATATATAATATATTAACATAAAACATTTATATATAGATAAATGTATATAGAAACAGTGAGAGAACAACTATTAAAAATTATTTATAATTCAAAATTAACTTATTTTGCAAATATAATAATTTTAGTATTTTAATTAGTATATATTATGAATGAAATAATGTTTTCATCCATAAATAATTAACATAAAATAGTCTATTGATGAAAATTCTGATTATACAATTTTAGAAAATCTAGGATCATACAATAGAGCTTAAAAAAATTGAAGATTTTTCAAACTTGAAATATTATTTTTAAAAACAAATACATTGATTTCGACAATAATTATTTAATATAGAATAATATATTACTAAAAATTCAAAATTTAAATTTTCAAAAATTCTCGGATCATGAATGATTACAAAAAAATTTAAATAATTTTTCGATTAAATTATTTTTATAATAAATCATAAACCTTTTTCTAAAATAATATTAATTATTAAAAGTAATAAAATTTATTGAAAAATTCCTAATTCTTTTTATATGTTTCTAAAATGATATGATATTTTTTTAAATGTAAAATTTAATTTTTAATGTAATAATTATTTTATATATAATAAACAATTCAATGAATTCAATAAATGTTCATTTAAAAATATTAATATATGTATGATAATTAATTTTCGAATTTGTAAATTCATATTATATATGAATAAGCATACTAAATTTTTTAAATCATATATATATATATATATCTTGTATATGCATATATGCTATTATGAGAGAAAAATATACATTAGTGTGTGTGTGTGTATATGTATGAATATATTAATGAATATATATAAAACAATTATTAATGACAAAAATTGGTTTTGCATAGTAAACAACATTTATCTATACATTAATAAAATAGTACAATAAACAAATTATGCACATAAGCAAACTGATTTGCGACAACTACATCTACTTATAAAAAATCTCACCTAACTAAACATATAGTAACAATATATTTAAGCAAACATGAAATTGCTCATTATAGGATCATAGAATATGATTTAATTACTGTAATATGAATTAAAATTACCAATTCAATGATGCCTTTGAATCCATATTGAAGCAATGACTTCCCTTCCTTTTACTGTTCTTGATTCGTTTGATTGCAAATTTGGAATCACCGACCTCTAACTATCGAGTAGTATTATTTTAATTTGAAATAGAATTTGAGAATTTTGATGTGGATTGAGAGCTATGTTTTAATCAACAATGTGCAAGGTAATGTCGGCCAAATTTTTTTTCATTATTTTATATATATATATACACATATACATATAAATAGATATATATATATATATGGTTGTTTTAGAGAGAAACGAGGAAAACCTTTTTGCCCATTCTCACTTGATCTCAATCCATTATCTTCAAGTTAATTTCCTATATTTTAACCATCCCTAGACCTTCCCAATACCGAAATTTTGCAGTCCTAATGACGGGCCTTAAACTCATCTAAGCCCTAAATACTTTGCAATTAAATCCAATTTGATTGCTTATCGATATTGTATATTGATCGATATATTTGTAGCTATTATAAATATATATAACATTATTTATTTCTCAAATCATATTCAAATTTTATAGTTAATATTTCATAAATATAAATTAATATAATTAATTTTTAACAATTATAAACTAATCAAATAGTTCGGTCTTAAAGGAATTCTTCACTCAGTTGTGTAACTCTTGGGTGTAAATTTGGTCAGCGATTAACATCGAACTATTCTAATGTTAACGTTCACACGTCACTTAGCAGGTGGTGTGACATTATGGCCAAATTTATCGCTTACTCATTTTTGAAAAAAAATCCAATTTTAGTTTAATAAGCGTTACCCGATTGTGACATTTGTTTACACCAATTCTCTTTGCCAAAACTATATCACTTTGGACTTACGGAATTTGGTAATTGTCAAAATTCTAACTTCATCCACATTCAACTTTATAGTCCAAATACAATGTCCTTGGTTCAATAATAACAATTATTATTAACCGAAATGCTCTGGCCAGAGACTGTGACTTTAAGTTGACTTGAGTTTACTATAATACTAACCGCATATAACTGAGGAGACGAATCCTCTCTTGAATACTGCTTCACTTCCAATGCTTCCACTCGACCCAAATATATCCACTCGATGGACTTCATGCCATGATTTGGCTATAATCAAAGCCGATCTTTCATATTGTAGATCCATAATATTCTCAATTTGAGAGAACTGTATAAATCAGTCACATCGATATTTTCTATTGGACCTTAGTTATATTAACCAATAGAAAACTATCGAGTGGTTCATTCCATAGTTATCAATAACTATTAGTACGTAACCCCAAGGTGCCCCTAGCAATCACGAGTAATACACTGTCGAACATTTGGAGAGCGTTACGTACTCCAGTCTCAATGGATACATCGATATCTTGTCTCGATGCTTCTTGACTAGGAACATTTAAAATGGTATATTTGTTTCGTTATGATAAATTACTCACGGTTATAAAACTTTGTAACTACTATCACAAAATATATCAGATTTTTCTATTCAATATAATTTTAATTAAGTTAATTAATTAATATAATTACCTTATGTCAAGTATATTATAGGAAGAAAATATATTTTATTTCGAATTAGATTGGTCAACAAATTAGATATATGTAACAAATTACATAATTGCCCCTAGGAAATACTCCTAACTCTGTCACCGTTAAGGATTTCATCTAGAGTTTTGTTCTTCGGTACTCTTGTTGGTAACCTGTTTATTAGATAGACTACCATGGAGAATGCATCTGGCCAGAGTTTGAGAGGTAGAGAAGCTTAGGCCATAAGTGTAATTCATGTTTCAGCAATATGTCTATGCTTTCTCTCCACTAGTCCATTCTGCTTAGAAGTATGAGGATAGGTAGTTCTTTGTATCATTCTTTTCTTTATAAAATATTCTTTCAATGGCTCGAATTCAGTTCCTCCATCAGTTTGTATGACCTTTAATGAATGGCCGATTTGTTTTTCTGCTTGACTAATAAACTATACCATTACATTGCATGTTTCTGCATTTCTTTTATGAAAATATATCCATGTAAATCTAAAATAGGCACCCATAACTAATATGTAGTATTTAAAGCCATAGTCGGGATTAACTGGGGTTGGACCCCATAGGTTAGTAGCCACCATTCTAATGGTTTGTTATATCTAGCTAGTGGGTCAGAAAAGTGTAATTTGTGACTTTTTCCTATTTGACAATATGTGCACACATAAGGTAAGGATATATGGTCAAAATTGATATTATTATTTCTTAATACTTGCTTTACAACATTAACACTTGGATGGCCTAATTTCAATGACATCTATCAAACATACCTTTATTATGTGCATTAACATTTGAACTACAAAAATAGCAGCATCTCTTTTCATCTATGTTTTTGTTTGTCTTCACCGGATCGAAATTTAGAGTCCGTTATGTACATTACCCTGCAACAAAATTTCTTTATTTAGTAAATCTCTAACTAGGCAGAATTTGGATAAAATTCAACATAGACTCTAGCAAATTTTGAGACATTCGTCAAATTCTTTTTAATTTGTGGAACTCTTACAAGATTACTGAGATATAACTTCTTTTTTCCAATGATTTGTGCATCACCAATGTGTATTATCTTGACTGACTCACCATTACCCATAAAATAGAATGCATACCTTTGTACTCCCTATTTTCAATATTTGGACTTTACAGATTAATTGTAATGTGATTTGTTGCACCTTAGTCAGGGTACCAAGCTTCGTTCTGGATATCTTTTGGTCTGGCCAGAATCTATGTGTCATTTTGAACCCTCAAATCCCCTACTTGATTCCTAGTTTCTTGATTTGTATGAGCTAAATTTTCATTTGGGCTAAAATTTCTTTGACTGCTGTTGCTTTGCTGGTTTGGTAAATAATTCTGATCAAATCTGAAATAGCACCTATTTGCAGTTTGTCCATATTTTTCACAAATTGACATCGTATTCTGTTGTAGTTGCTCCATCTACCTCTTCCTCGACCTCTGTTAGTCTGTCCACTTCTTTGATTAAGTGGTTCGTTTCTGATATTTTGACCTCTTGCTTAGTTCTTATTTCTTGAACTTGGTAAATTGGAAGCATAGTTGATACTGATGTCTAAATTTATGGGTTTCTTTTGTTCTATCCTTCCTTCATGTGCTAATAATTAATGTGGAGTGTACATACTGAATGCTTGGGGTAGTTTCTTTTGACGATATAATTGCTACTATTAACTCATAGTCTTCATCTAGACCATTTTGTATTGCCAAAACTTGTTTAGTCTCTGAAATCTTGTGGCCTGCTCCACTCAGCGGATCATATAGAGTTTTTATCTTGGCCAAGTATTTTCTCATTGAATATTCTTTCCTTAGATTTTGCATTTGCTGCTTATAGTGCATAACTCTTGCTGATGACTGTGAGTTAAATGTTTGTTTCACTGTGGTTCAAATTTCATTTCCTATATTACACCCAACAATTTGAGACAATAGATTCAGATTGATTGACGATAATAGCCAAGAACTTAAGAGGCTATCTTATCTTTGATGTATTATGCATTCATTGTTGCTGATTTGTGCTCGTTCACTATTAGTGATGAACTTTGCAGGAATAAGAGACACGCCTTGAATGTATTCTTCTAGGCCATATCACTTGACAACGGTCAAGATCTGAAACTTACAAAGAAAGAAATTACTTTCGTCCAATTGGATGGTGATAGGTTGACTTCTTGGATTGATGATATTCTTGGTGATCTCTTCCATTTCTAATATCTGAGTGCAACTCGAGTATGTGGGGCTAAAGAGGCATTGGATGTATTATCTCCTCCGTCCATTGGGTGGATTCTTGATCAGATGAAGGTTTCATCTCTGACGATCTAATTCTGATGTAGCCAAGGTTAGAGTGATGAGATTTCTCTGGCCTTCCTTTTGGCATGGCACATAATTTAGGGTAAGAAACAGATTCCTGATCGAGAAATTTGGTATATCTCCAATGATGATAATGAAACCGAGAAGAACAACAATTACAGCCAGTCTCAAATGACTATGGCTGATCTGATGGGATATTGAAGTGGTGATTGTTTGATGTTAGGCAGAGAGATGCTCTGATACAATATTTGAAATATTAAAGGAGATTAACAGAAACTGTAATTGTTTTTATCAATTCATTACAGTGTGGATTACGTTAGTATTTATAGGTTAAGGATAGTTATACCCTTATGATCCTATTTGTACAACATAAATACTCATTCACGTTAGCTACTGCTTTATTCTATCAAAATTTGTTTTTCATATTTTAGCATTCTGCTCTAAACAGTTAAAAGCATAAATTATTACAAAATACTTAACTGTTAATGTTTGGATTATAGGATATAAACATTCAAGACTCTTATTTGAAGCGCTCACCACCAGGTATACATTACTAATCTCCATTAGGCAATTAAACATAGTTACCAATTTATCAGGTTTACTATCTCTTTCCATGTGGGGCGCACCAAATTCATTTTATAAGCACATCTTAAGCATTTATGTGTGGTTTCCCACAGAGGAGAATGCAGTTTACTCAATTAAATTACCAAAGCAAGCGACCCACAATAACGATGTTCTATAAAGTATAAACAAAATACTATGAACTTAAAGTTTGAATGCCATATATAATTTGCTGAATTAGCATCCTCGAACAATCTAACTAGCATTTCTTTTCCTTTTTAACATGACTAAAGATATCAATAAGATTTGTGTCCTAAATAAACAAGAGTTTTATCATCAACGAGTGGTCATGATTAACATTTCTTACGTATATAAACACAAAAAAGCAAAAACCATTTTGCAACGCAACATAAGAAAAGTCCGGTTTTAATTTAATGTCAAGTGTTATACTCTTTTGATAAACAAAACTAAATGCAAAAGTATGCGGTCTTTTTAGGTAGAGATTTATAGCTTGATCAACTGTACATGACATGAGCACAGAAATCATATACGGAGCAGGCAGTGAAGTCTTAAAGTCGTGATGCTATACAATCAATTTATGTGTCAGTAGACTCAGTGCTTTAAGACTCAAACATAGAGTATTGCTGCAGCACACTGGTTGTCAAGTTAGACCAAATGTTGTCTTTTGCTGCTGCCACTGGTCATCATAACTACTTATACGTATACCATTGAGAAACTACAAATACAGTAAGGATAAAATAAAACTACATTATATTCGAACCTATATACTGACTTGAGGTAGAGAACCCATAGTTCTGATGAGCACTGAAAAACTAGTCCATAGACTTGACCAAGAATGGGACAAACAGTATGCTACCCAAATAATGAAAACAAACCTACATCTATTAGTCTCTTATATCTCAACCTTTATTTCTCTATTGTAGATTTTCTTATTTTAATCTGAGCCGCACGATTTTTATGAAGCGGTTTCTTTTGGGCTGTATCACTAAAGCCCATGAATGTATTATATATAATGTATTAGCTATGCAGAGAAATGTATCAATGTCTTTTACACTTCAAAATCAACTGTAAATCAATAGATTTGTGTATCAGTTTTCTATTAGTAAAATTGATACTATTTTTCATCAAATTCTCATATAATCTCAGATTAATCTTTACATGGTATCAAAGCATCAAAACTTGACAACACTATCTCGATATCCACGAAGGATCCGATAGCTTCTCCATCGGATCATTTTCATCATTTGGAGAAACTTTTACCCATCAGTGTTCTTTATCATCATTTGGGCAATAAGTTCTTCTTCTCAAATCTGGTGCCTCGCAAAGTTGTTTCACTGGCTGCACATAGTTCTCACTGAAGAAAAACATGTTTAAGAAAAGCATTAGAAATCAGATTCAAGAATTCGAAAAAGCATCTCATTAAATTTGAAAACAGAGTTGTGTCGTGCGAAGATCTATCAAATAAGCCTCATCATTTAGATCTAGCTGCATTATATTTGTTTTCTTCATCTTCTTCAGAATTCTCTTGTTTAAGAACCATTCATGAAGCCACTCTGTTCTTTTGTCCAATTCAAGATTTGTCATCATGACTGATGATCATTCAGCAAACTCTGATAATCCTACCACTAAGCAACAATCTTATGCAACTGAGAAGTTGATCAAATATGTCATAAGCCCTCAAAACTAGCTAAACACTATGCACTTAGACGAAAACAACCATATGTTGTGGAAACTGCAAATTGAAACTGCTATGCAAGGATATGGCCTCGAAGGCTTTCTTCTTGGCACAATACCGACTCCACCAAAATGCATAACTGATCAAGAAAACAAAACTATCAATAATGAAGAATATATCAAGTATCACAGGCAGAACAGATTGATATGTTCTTGGCTACTATCATCCATAAACACAAATCTCTTATCACGTGTAATATGATGCAAATCAACAAGTGAAATATGGTCAACAATTGAGAAGGTTTTCAATACTCAATCAGCAGGTAATGTATCACAAGAGGCAATTGCAAAATATTAGAAAGGATAATTATTCTATAAGAGAATACCTTTACAAAATCAAGACAATTTGTGACCTACTCGAAGCTGCAGGTCATAAAGTATTTGATTCCGAGTGGATATTAAACATATTAAATATTAAATGGTTTGAGTGATGATTATGAAGCGGTGGTAGCAGTTATAGCCTCTCATAAAATTTTACCATATGTTGATGATGTCCACTCTATCCTACAAGCACATGAAGTAAGAATAGACAATAAAAGACCTCAAGAATCAGAGTTTGCTATTAACTACACTTCCAACATCAAAAAACAAGAATCAAAACAACAACAATGGTAATCAACCACCATAGAAAGGAGGTTATTCTAATAGGTCAAGGGAAAGAGGCAGATACAACAATAGCAGCAAGCCAAAGTGTCAAATCTATGAAAAGATTGGGCACACTACAGTGAAATGTTATTTCAGGTATTCCAATCATAATAATAGCAATCAAAGAAATGATAACTACATTGCCAGTGTGGCTCAAGCTATCTCCAGCAACCAATCAGACAATAAAGATCACAATCCAAGTGAAATACTCAATCTAAACATGTGCATAATGGCTGCTAGTCTCCTGATGCAGGAGCAACCAATATATAACTAATAATCTTGACAATTTGAATCTTGGCAACATAGAGTATAGAGATAACCAGTCTATTTGCATGGGTAATAATAAATGCATCAAAATCTCTCATGTAGGAAGTGCTCTTATTAAAGGAGAGAAACAGTTATTTTTACATAATCTATTAAGAGTGCCAAAAATCAAAAAAATCTTATAAGTGCGTCTTAGTTTGCTAATGACAATAAAGTTTACTTTGAATTCTATTTGAAATATTGTCTTGTTAGAGACATACTAACTGAAGATATTTTATTGTAGGGTGATGCAGAAAAGGGACCGCATAGATTTAAATTTGTCAACTATGCGGGTTGTACTAAAAAGAAAAACTATTGTAATCAGTGTGAAATGAAAAATAGTAGTACTCTATTTGATCCATGGCACGGAAAATTTGGTCACCCAAGTGTTAAAGTTGTTGAGCAAGTTCTTATTGAAAATAGTATATCTTGTGATAATATTTCTCTTCCTTATATATGCACTTACCATCGAATGGGTGAGAGTCACAAATTACCATTCAATGACTCTTAACTAAGTACTCTAAACCCTTAAAGCTTGTTGCTACTGACCTTTGGGGACCAGCACCAACATGCTCAGATTATGGATACAAATATTACATATCTTTTGTTGATGCGCACACAAGATACACTTGGATATATTTTTTGAAAAATAAGTCTGATATACACAAAGTTGTGATAAATTTCATTACAATAGTCGAAAAAACTTGGCACACGTGTTAAAATCATACAATCTGATGGGGGATAGAATAGAAATTCCAAAAGGATTATTTTAAAGAGAAGGGAATAATTCACAAAACTACATGTCCCTGCACATCTGAACGAAGGGCTTAGTTGAGAGAAAGCATAGGCACATAGTTGAGTCTAGACTTAGCTTATTGGATCATGCAAGTCTAACTCTAAAATTCTGGCTTGACGCCTTTAATACAGTAGTCTATCTTACTAATAGACTGTCAAGTAGAATTTTAGAGGGTATAGCCCCCATAGAAAACTGCAAGGGTAAAGCCAGATTACTATAGTTTAAAAACTTTTTGGGTGCCTATGTTTCCCATATTTGAGACCTTAGTAATAAGTTAAATTTTAGATCTAAGCCATGTACATTTCTTGGGTATGCTACTAATCAAAAGGATACAAATGTCTTGATGATAATGGGAAACTTTTTATTAGCAGACATATTGTATTCAATGAAAATGTTTTTCACTTCAGAAAGTCTGTAGTGAAAACAAAAGGTAAGGTATACAATCCACATGTTTCTATACCTGAGTTACCTATATATTCTAAGGATGAGAATCCAACAGAGGTGAGGAGGACTTTTGATGATCACCAAACTCATCCAACAACCTCTGACCAAAAAAATTATGAGTGTGCAGATGATCTCAGTCATGCCAGTCAGTCGCCTGCACATTCAACAAATGAAGAAGATCAAAATGAGGAAAGTCAATAAAGTGATTCAAGAGACAGCACAAGTCATAACAGAACTGTAGACTTACCTCACACTAGAGTCTCAGCTAGACCAAGTCAACCTATGATCACAACAACTAAAAGTGGAATCTTCAAACCAAAGATATATATTGCCAACACTAGTTCAAATGAACCATACAACTACGATTAGGCTGCATAGGACAAAAACTGGAGAGCAACAATGGATGAAGAGTATAGTGCTCTTATGAAAAATAGAACATGGAATCTTGTATGTCCACCTGCACATTAAAATGTTGTAGGCTGTAGATGGACATACAAGATAAAAAGAAACCCATACGATACCATCAATAAATATAAGGCAAGACTTGTAGCCAAGGGTTACAGTATGAATTTGACTTCACTGAAAATTTTCTCTAGTGGTCAAACCCTCAACTATAAGGCTTATACTTACTGTTGCCTTACACAAAGGTTGGAGCATAAGACAATTAGATGTTAATAATGCATTTCTAAATGATATATTAAAAGAATAAATCTACATGAAGCAACCATCTGGTTATGAACAAAATATAAATATTGTATGCATACTAAACAAGGCAATATATGGCCTTAAACAAGCACCAAGAGTATGGTTTAATAGACGGAAACCAACACTAATGAGAATAAGATATCAGTCTATCAAATCAGACACTTCACTGTTCTTCAAAGTCAATCAGTCTTCAACTATTTATATACTAATCTATGTTGATGATTTAATCATTACAGGTGACAACCAGCGTGAAATAAATCAAATTATTTGTTATTTGAACAAGAACTTCTCAACTAAAGATCTTGGGGACATCAACTACTTTCTGGGAATTAAAGTAAACTAGGCATCAAATTCAAAGATCACACTATACCAAAGAAAGTACATATCAGAACTACTTGCTAAGACAAAAATGGAATATGCAAATCCCCTATCAACACCAATGATAAGCAATCGAACTCTATCAAAAACACAGGGGAGAAGCCATAAGCAATGTTAAACAATACATAAGTGTTATAGGAGCATTACAGTATGCTACTATAATATGAATGGATATTGAATTTAGTGTTAACAAAATTTCTCAATTTATGCAGAACCCTCTGGATGAGCATTGGAAAGCAGTGAAGAGGGTACTCAGATATTTAAAGGGGACTATAAATTATGGACCATCGCTCAAAGCTTGTAGAAATCTTAACATAACAGGTTATGCAGATGCTGACCGGGCTATAGACCTAGATGACAGTAAATCAATCACTGGATACTGTATACTCATTGGAGGAAACCTAATATCATGGTGCTCTACAAAGCAATCTACAATTTCAAGGTTAAGCATAGAAGCAGAGTATAGAAGTGTAGCAAGTGCCACTGTTGAAATAATGTTTTTGTAGCCAATATTAAGAGAACTAAAACTGGACTCAAACAGCAAAGCAACATGGTGGTATGACAATCAAAGCACTGTTTACATGACTGTCAATCCTATACTACGCTTCAGAACCAAGCATATTGAAATAGATTTGCATTTTGTTCGAGATGGAGTATTAAATGGAAATTAATATACAAGTAAATTATATACCTGCTACCTACCAAAAGGCTGACACGCTCACCAAATCACTATCAAAAAAGAACTTCATAATTTTCAGAACTTGGAATCGTAGAAAATCAGGCTTCCCTCAAGCCCAATCAAGCATATTTCCATCAAATTAAGAAGCAGAAGAAAAAGCGACCTCAAAGCCGTCAACTTGTTCTCAACTTAAATCAAGACAGCTCGAATCCTCGAAAGATTCAACTTTGCAACTCAAATCAGAAAGTAGAAAGACGAGAGATTAAGGAGAAATAAAAATTTGTGAATTGCATTAAGCAATTTCACCATAATCAGAAAATTGCATGATATCGCCTCACAAACCTTAACCCTAGAAATTGGGTTAGGGTTCAAGGGGGAGGGGAAATAATGAAAACAGATGTGTATCTATTGATCTCTTATATCTCACTTATATCTCAGCTATCATTTCCTTGCTTTTAATCCGAACCGCACGTCTTTTATGAAGCGGTTTCTTTTGGGTTGTATCACCAAAGCCCATGAATGTATTATATATAATATCGGCTATCCAGAGAAATGTATAAATTTCAAAATCAACTGTAAATCAATAGATTTGTGTATCAGTTTTCTATCAATAAAATTGATACTCTTTTTCATCAAATTCCCATATAATCTAGATTTATCTTTACATACCCGTAAATAAAGCTAAATGTTGAAGAAGAGAGTGATGCGGTTGCTATGTAGCATTTTATTCACAAGCTTATGGGAATTATAATCATACTTCGAACCAGTATTAGCAACAAAACAAGTAAAATAATTTCAAGATATTTTAAAGTATGACCAAAACAAAAGGTTTAGTTTGGAGTAAGATAACGCTAAGTCTAGCCATAATCATCCAAAAATCCAATTGATTAAACATTGAAGCACCAGTTGGACTCATCAGACTCATTCAAACCACTTGGTTTAAATTTAAAAATATAAGAATAATATGAAAAAACATGCTTTCTGTATTGTTTTCTCATAAAGCTGCCGGTTTAGCCGGTTATTGTTCAGTATAAATCAACAGACCATTTAGTGTTACATTCATTCAAATCTTCAAAGTGTAACAAGCTTCTAAGAGGAAGCATTGGATAACAAACTAAGGGTCCATTTGATTTCATTTTGTATTTTGAGTTTCGTATTTTCAACCTGCACTAGCAAATAGCAAAAAAAATAAGAGAAGAGGATTTATAATTCTTAGCCATTGCGACGACCAACGAAAAACGAAGGAGTTGGATTGTTCTCCGTGCTTTTGTTATCCTTTGAAAAAGGAAAAACAAAATAAAATTGTTTTCTATTTTACATGTTAATTTTGTTTTTCTAAATTGTTAGTTTTTCAACGATACGTATAACAGACGCACTTTTGTATAGACGAAAACACAAAACTAAAAACGACAAGTCAAATGGGGTCTAACGCTTTCGATCGTTACAATCTCTTCATCCTTCTTCCATCTTTGGATCATGGAACGAAACACGTAGTTGGTGACTATTACAGATGGACACTAGGTTTCAACTACACTGCCTGGGCTAAACATAGAGATTTCAAAACGTTGGCAACACTTTAGGTAACATACTTTCTCTATTTCCATGTTTACTCGTACAATGAACAGGGAAGAACGAACTAATGATCCATTGCTGCAGTTTTTAACTATGAGATGGGGAAACCCAATGTGTACAAAGTAGGTGGGCCTGACTTCCTCACATGCAGCATACCAGCAGGCGCACAGGCTTTGACTACAGGCAAAGACATCATCAATCTTGCAACACCTGGCAAAAAATGGTACATTTGCGGTGTAGCAAAACATTGCGGTTCAGACATGAAACTAGTTATCAATGTACAACCCACCGAAACATGGAATAATGCTCCAGCTCTAGCAGTAGCAATATCAAATGGGTCGAAAACTTTCATTGTAGGAGATGCCAAAGGCTGGAAATCCTATTTTGACTACAACAACTAGGCCAAGGGTAAAGTTTTCAGAGTTGGAGATGTCCTACTTTTCAAATACTCTCCAGGATCTCATAACGTTTTTAAAGTAGACGGGCCTAATTTCAAAGCATGCACTTCGCCAGCAAACACCGAGGCTCTGACCACCGGAAACGACATGATAACTTTGGCGACTCCAAGTAGGAAATGGTACATCTATGGAGTAAGCAATCATTGCTAGACTAAAATGAAAATATAGATGCGCATATATCTGTATTATTACAAATACTGTGTTCGAGTATATGGCCGGCCCATGTATTTTCAGGCCATACATTCTCTGTTTATAAATACAAAGCATTGTACACAAGAACAGAGTGTGAAATCAATAAAGCTTTTATCAAATTTTTTCTATTTTCTTAACTTGGTATCAGAGCGAACCTATAACCTAACGGTTAAAATCAAAAGTGCCCTGCCCACCCTCATTAGAGCATCATCATCATCTGAAGGTGGCTGCACTGGTGGTGATCTTCTCAGATTTATCATCATCATTGAAGGTTTTCATTTTACCTCTCTCTTGAATACAAGTTTACAATCAAGAATTGCAGACTTGCATTCATTTCTTGCGTATTAGATCTGGGTAACTCTTCTTACTATGCCTCGCCAAGAAAGCACCATCAGAAAGAGCATCATCACCTGACACTCTCTGGCTGCACAGTGGTGATCAGGAATCAGAAACTGCTCTGTTAATCGTTTATTCAAAATCCAGTCCTTCATCTCACCAGTCTTGTTGATACTTTCTGTTCATTAACATCATCATGGATGAAGACAACAGTTATGTTGGAGGAAATTCACCAAACAATTCAAGAACTGCCACCTCCCATCAGTCAGCAAATCAAGATCTGATCAAAGTATTGATAAAGCCCAACAGTCAGATCATTACAATACAATTAGATGAATTTAATTATCTAATGTGGAAATTTCAAATTGAAATAGCAATAAGAGGATATGATATAGAAGGCTATGTTCTTGGAACAATCGTAGTTCCACCAAAATATGTTGCAGACAATGAAGGAAAACTGAACACCATTAAAGAATTTATGAATCATCAACGACATGACAGTCTCATTAGTTCATGGCTTCTTTCCTTAATTGGGTCTAACATTTTACCACAACTGATAGGGTGTAAATCATCTCATGAAATATGGCACTCTATTGAGCAATCATTCAACACTCAGTCAGCGGCAAAAGTTCTATATTACAAAAGACAATTACAAAATTTAAAGAAAGAAGGCATGAACATGAGAGAATATCTAAACAAAATCAAGATCTTATGTGATCAACTTGGAGCAGTAGGCCATAAAGTGTCAGAAGCTTAGCAGGTATTACCAATTTTAAGTGGTTTAGATGATGAATATGATGTTGTGATAGCAATAATTTCATCTAAGGAAAGAACTCCCACTATAGACTATGTACATTCAATTCTCCTCTCTCATGAAGGAAGAATTGAACAAAAGAAACCTTTTATTAATGACCTTTCTGCCAATTATGTATCCAAGAATCAAGAAAAAGGATACAATAATAAAAATCAAAGAGGTGGACCCTCAAATAAATCAAGAGGCAGATGAGGCAGATGATGGCCAAATAATAATAATAGGTTGAGGTGTCAAATCTGTGAGAGATTTGGACACAGTGCAAATAAATGCTACTTTAGATTTGATAGTAACTTCACACCAAATCAACAGGGTCTATCAGTCAGAGAAACCATCAAAGTGTCAACATGGTCAATTTACAGCAAGATGCAAAGAATCAGAAAGAAAATACTGCAAAAGTAGAAGATATTTCAGATGACAACTGGTTTCCAGACTCAGGGGCCACAAATCATGTGACAAGCAATCTTGGAAATCTAAATCTTTACAATCAAGAATACAAAGGTAAACAAGGTATACATATGGGTAATTGGAAAATCCATAAACATAACCCATGTTGGTAATGCTTATATGAAAGGTGCTAGAAAGCTTTATCTAAATAACTTGCTTAGAGTTCCACTAATCAGAAAAAAATTTCTTAGTGTATCACAGTTTGTCAAAGATAATAATGTATATTTTGAGTTCTACCCTGACTACTGTGTTGTTAAAGATATTCTAACTAATAAAACTCTTTTACAGAGTAGGGAATGTAAGGGACTTTACAAGTTTAATGTCAACAACTCAAGAAATGATAAGCACAGAGATAAATGGTGTAATAATTCAGAGATAGTTCAAGCAAGTGCATGTAACACCTTTGATAAATGGCATTATAGATTGGGTCATGTAAATGCAAAAATAGTAAAGAAAGTACTGAGTAGCAATAATATTTCTGTTGAAAGCATGTCTCTATCATATGTTTGTACTTTTTGCCGAATGGGAAAAAGTCATAAGTTTCCCTTCAATAATTCTATAACTATATACACCAAGGCATTAGAATTGGTTGCAAATGATTTGTGGGGTCCTGCACCCATCTGTACTGACTATGGGTATAAGTATTACATATCCTTTATAGATGCTTATTCAAGATATACTTGGATTTATTTCTTAAAGTCAAAGTCTGAAGCATGTAACTCTATTATTCAATTCATTAATACTGCTGAAAGGCAAACTGGTAATCAAGTCAAAATACTGCAAACAGATGGTGGAACAGAATTCTACCCTCTGAAAACCTATTTACAACGTAAAGGGATTGTTCACAGAACAACATGCCCTTATACTTCAGAACAAAATGGTTTAATTGAAAGAAAACACAGGCATATAGTTGAAACTGGTTTGACATTACTAGCTTAAGCATCTCTACCTTTAAAATTCTGGCCTGATGCTTTTTCTACTAGTGTGTATCTAATAAATAAACTACCTTCAAAAAATTTAGATCTTAAAAGTCCTATGGAGGTTCTATTTAATAGAAAACCAGATTATTATAGATTAAAAATATTTGGATGCCTCTGGTTTCCTTGTATAAGATCTTATAATGCTCATAAATTAGACTTTAGATCATCTCCATGTACCTTTCTAGGATATACTGCAAAAAAGAAAGGATACAAGTGTATAGATGGCAATGGAAAAATCTTTATATCTAGACATGTTGTTTTTAATGAAAAAATTTTCCCATACAATGAAATAACCATAAAACAACACAAAAGATACAAAATGAAAATTTTTCCATACCTCCATTACCTGATTTAGATATGCAGAATATCAGTGAGACAGGTAGCAAATCTCATCATGTTACTATAGATTCAGAAGTAAGTGATGATCAAAGAAATGGATCTGACAACCCACAACAAGATGTATCCCATAGCAGAAGCATGTCTGAATCCATTCAACCAATTGATGATTCAGAACCATCAATTGATCAACAAGAGACCTCAACAAGCAATACTGCTGAACCTATCACTCAACAGATCATTCATGAAAACACTGGTCATCACATGATCACAAGAGCAAAAAGAGGCATATTCAAACCAAAAGTATACAACACTGTTGCAGAGAATGATAAGCCAAGTACTTATCATCAAGCAATTCAGAATCAAAAGTGGAAAGCAGCCATGAATGAAGAATATGAAGCACTTCAGAGAAACAATACATGGGAACTAGTTCCACTGCCAAAGGATAAAAACATTATAGGGTGCAAATGGACATACAAATTAAAGAAGGATGCCAATGGTTCAATTTCTAAATACAAGGTAAGATTGGTGGCAAAACGGTATTCACAACAAAATGGCTTTGATTTTGGTGAAACTTTTCCACCTGTTGTGAAACCAGCATCAATAAGAATAATTATTACAATAGCCTTGCATAGAAATTGGATCACAAGGCAGCTTGATGTAAATAATGCTTTTTTGAATGGTGTATTGCAGGAAGAAGTATATATGGAACAGCCACTTGGATTCAGAAAAAATGACTCTCAGCAACTTGTATGCAGACTAAAGAAGGCAATTTATGGTTTGAAGCAGGCACCAAGGGTTTGGTTTGACAAATTAAAATCAACCTTGATGACAATGGGATATACCTCAACAAATCTGAACTCAATATTTACAAAGTTTGATGCTGATAAAATAACTTATATACTAATATATGTTGATGATATACTTATTACGGGAAACAATCAGATCGAAATCAGCAACACCATCAAGCAACTAAATGACATCTTCTCCATCAAGGATCTTGGAAATCTTATTTATTTTTTAGGAATTGAAGTCAGCAAAAATTCAGACTCAACAATGCATCTTAGTCAAAGAAAATACATCACAGAGATTCTCATGAAAGCAAAAATGGATAACTCAAATCCTCCACCTACACCTATGATAAATAATTTACACTTATCTAAAGTCGAAGGAGAACCAATTTCAAATGTCAAGCAATACAGAAGCATAGTGGGTGCTCTACAGTATGCAACAATCACCAGACCAGAAATCTCATTCAGTGTAAACAAAGCAAGTCAGTTCATGCAGAACCCACTAAATGAACACCGGAAAGCTGTAAAGAGAATATTAAGATACCTAAATGGTACACTCAATTATGGTCTAACTCTACAATCAAGTAAAACACTCAACATAACAGCATACGCAGATGCAGACTGGGCAATAGATGTTGATGATCGAAAATCAACTACTGGGTATTGCATTTATCTGGGTCAGAATCCTATCTCATGGTGCTCAAAAAAACAGTCAACCATATCTAGATCAAGTACTGAAGCAGAATACAGAAGTGTAGCTAGCACCACAGTAGAGATCATATGGATTAAATCTCTATTGAGTGAGTTTAAAGTAAAAATTCCAAACAAGGCTACAATATGATGTGATAACATGAGTACAATAGCTTTATCAGCCAATCCAGTGTTGCATTCTAGAACTAAGCACATGGAACTTGACATATATTTTGTCAGAGAAGAAGTTATGAAAGGGAATATTACTGTAAATCACGTACCGTCAACCTACCAGAGAGCTGATATTCTCACGAAGCCATTGCCAAAAATAAATTTTCTTCGCCTAAGACAAGATCTGAAGGTCACTGAAATCAGCAACAATCACTCAGATAGTCAAAGTAGCAACATACTTAGAAAGTCTCATTCCATCGATGTCAGATCTAAAAGATACCAAAGCTAAAGCTCATCACCATTATCTGTAGAGAAGAATCAACTACAAAGCCAAATCAAAGATCTGATTTTGCACTTGTTTTTCCTCTGGCAACCTCAAGAGAACTCATGTCACACTCTTTATCTCAATACCCCTCAGAATCTGCTGTGTGTTTTCTCGAAGCGCATAATTTATCATCAATTTTGTGAAGAATCGACAGATCTAAAGAGCGGCGACATCAGATAGGAATATTGCAAACCCTAACCCTAGACGGGTTTGAGGGGGGGTATAAAATGAAAATATAGATGCATACATATCTGTATTATTACAAATATTGTGTTCGAGTATAAGGCCGGCCCATGTATTGTCAGCCTATACATTCTCTGTTTATAAATACAAAGCTTTGTACAAGAATAGAGTTTGAAATCAATAAAGCTTTTATCAAATTTCTTCTATTTCCTTAACTCAGACTGGTCAAAAGTTGTTCATCGATGTTTTTCCTTCATCGAAACCTTTGGCGCCTCCTCCTTCTGTAATAGTACCTAGTATTGGACAAATATATATACTTAGTGATTATAGTGGTTGGACTCTTAACTTTAACTATGCTGCTTGGGCTCAAGGCAAAGAACTCAGAGTTGGAGATAAACTAGTATTCAAGTACCAAGTGGGAAAACACAATGTGTACAAAGTAGGTGGCCCAGACTTCCAAACACGCAGTGTGCCGTTGAACACGGTTGCGATGACAACAGGGTATGATGTGATCACTCTTCGAACTCCAGGTTGGAAGTGGTACTTGTGTGGAGTTGGAAATGGTAAACATTGCCAATATGGCATGAGGTTGGTTACTGATGTATTCCCAGCTGCATGGCAAGCTCCTCCACATCATGGTTACTGAGGGTGAATTCGGCAATTTGGGAAGATCTATTAATTTACCTCATATTACATATTTATTATCATAGTTAGCTACTTTTCATTTGTCGTAACAGTTATGTTTGTTTGTTTTATATTGGAGTAATTAAAGTTATTGCTACTAAATTTCTTAGAGAATTCATTCTCAAAGAAATATACTGGTTTTTTTCTCTTGAAAATATTAATTGATTTCATTGAAAGAATTGAGAAATATAGTTTATACAACTAAAATCTTCAAACGGTCTCCATTTCCCAAAATCAAGCCAATTTTGAAAAGAAGTACTACAAGGACTCTGTGCATGATTAGCATCTTCGCTTGCGATAAACATTATTCTCGGATTCAATTTATTTTATTAATCAAGACAAGACTTCGGCTTAAAGTAGAAGCAAAATATCCTCCAAAGTTGTACAACTCTACTTATACTACCTCCATAACATGAAACTAGTCTATCAACTTTTTATTATTCGGCTTAACATTGCTGAAAATACGAAGGTGTAACAAAAATCTATTGTAAATGAAAAAAGAAGAAGACTATTTGAGTACAAATAAACGACCCAATTGGTGAGACAATAGTTCTCAATCATCAGATTGCACGTTGATTTCAACCTCATTTGTAAACATAAAGAGATCATCATTTTGTGTCCAAATAGCTGCTAATAAAACTATCTTCAAAGAATTTTACATTCATATGTCTTGTCTGAAAATCCAAAGTTTTAATTATTTTTTAACATAGAATGAAAATTTGAAACATATTTTGTATTGCTGAATTATTTGAGTTTTTTGAATCATCCTTAAAAAGAGACTCTTATTTATTAATCTCTTTTTTATAAAAGAAATTGAATTATTCTATAAAAATATGATGTCAGTCGAACTTTTTTCACTATTCTAATCAAACGACGTGGATTTATTATTATTTTTTGAAATTTTACTATACCTACCTCTCGGAAAAGTGAATTTTTTTAATGAATATTCAGATACTGTAAATTTTTTAGTTCCGCACTGAATAAGCTTGTGTAAGGTATGATGTTTATAATCTCTCTACTTTTGCTAATTGAATAAAAATTAAGATGAGCATTTTGTTTGAACTGTTTATAATATATATTTTTACCTTTCAATGTTTTTCTATTTAAAAAATGTTTTAACAAATTTCTACATAGAGCAGAATAATCATTTTCGTAAAAATATAACTCTCTCCAGAAAGTGTTCGTTGTTCTTTTCTTTTCTGAAAATTTTTAATTCTTCAAAAGATATTAATTTTCCCAAAAAATTTCAATTTATTAGTCATTTTCTAAAGGAAAAATATTCTATCTTTTTTGTAAAAATCATTGATTTCTTTAGCTTTCTTCGAAATTATGATTTTTTTTCATCATTGTTATTTTCAAGAATATTGAACTGAACATATACTTGTATAGACAAAGTAAACAATTGGTTTCCAACTTAAACAATCCAGAACATAGATAATCATTGCAGTTAATTAAAAAAATAAGAAAAGAAGAAGAAAACAAACACAAAATCTTACAATGAAATGATAAAATATAATAATCAAATAAATAGTCCATGATGCTGTTTATATTATACATTTGATTATGAATTTTACAACATTTATTAGAGTTATATATACAACAGGGACAAATAAATAATGCAGCAGACAACATGATGCAGGAATAATAATAGTAATAATATCAACTCCGTCTTCGTCCTCTAGAGAATAATCTTCAAGGAGCTGAAAAACTCAGGACTGACCCGAACGTAATGAAAAGACGAAACACTCGAGTCGGAACTAAAATATCCTTATGTAAGTCAAATCGATATCACATATAATATGAGTGTAGTGGCGTTAGAGATGTTTATGTGATTTCACATCTTCTATCCAGTGTCTAACATGCATGCAATAACTTAAGAGACGTTACAGGATTTTCCATCTCTTAAGGATCCGTCAAATTATTTATATGTAGTAGAATACGCTACATATATAATGTCTAATCAATAAAATAAATATATTTTTTAGCGGTAAGTCTTTACATTAATCCCCCTTAATGCGTTTTTAAGCATCGTCGTATAGTTTGCATGTAATGCCCCAGTAGAACGTCGGGGGATAGGGGATGTGCCGTGATATGACAACACTAAACCAAAATCATAGGGGTCTCGTATAGGCATAAAAGAATGACAAGGCACGTGAGGCAATGCCCAAGGTAGGATACAACCAGTTCGGGTCGCAGGGCTGGTGGTAACACATCGTAATCACGACCGTCCGCCGCATCCATCCATCGCATATCGAGTCAAAGAGAGGCTATCCCAAGTCAAGTTGCAACAGTCGAAACAACAACAAGATTAACAATATGGACCAAGTCCAAGAAAATCGAAGAACGGATGCCTGCTTGGGATAATTAGCCCACTTGGCCTTGTCAAGCCGTCATGTTTTAGACATTTCAAATTGGCACAAAATCCGAGGTATATCCATCATCTTTCTCCTTCTTCAAATCCAACAGACGATGCCAAATCCAATCACTTCATTCTGGAGTCTCCTCCGCATACACAGTTGTTAAGGTTGTTCCAATATTGACAGAGAGTATGCCAATAAGCGGCCCTGGTCTGTTTAACAACCAAATGTCGTTTTACACACCGGTTGGTACTTTTATATTTCGAAAACAATTCGTATTTGATATTAAAATATCATATTCGCTACAAAATCAAATTCATTTTGAAATCATCATATTTACTCAAAATATAAAATTTCAATTTGAAACCATTTTCACCTTAATGTCTCAATTTCGCTTCCAAAATTGTTTCGAATTTCAATTTAGGTTATAACTTCATTTTAACCCAATTAGTATTTAAATAACAATTTAAATATAACCATTCCAACCTTGACCGGTTTGAATTCTTGGAAAATAGTTTAGAATTATTTAAAAAGTCAAAATTGTTTAATATAAAATAGTTTGAGTATTAAAAATGGTTTATATAATAAAATAGCTTGGTACATTAAAATAATTTGAATATTTAAAAGATATGTTTTAAACAGTTTATATTAAAATAATCTATTTGAAAATAGTTTCAAAGTCATACTGGTTCAATTCCAAATTTTCCAAAATCAATCCAATTTCCATTTCAATTCAAATCGATTCAATTCCGGTTTCAATTCGAATTAACTTTGATTTCAACTTCAATTCAAATCAATTTCTATTTCGATTTCGAATTAATTCAATCCCGATTTCAATTCCAATTAATTACAATTTCGATTCCAATTGGAATTAACTTCAATTCAATTCTCAATTTTAAACCATTTCGATTTATGTTCGATTTCAAAGTATCGATTTAAATCACTTAAATAAATTTAACATCAATATTCAATTTAAGGTTCAAATCTTCAAAATAATTCTATTCCGAGCTCAACTTTGCAATATCGTTTTAAATAACGTTCACTTAGCAATATTTCAAACTTCAAATAAAAATCCAAATCCTTTAAAACAAACCAATTTTCGAAACTCAAATCATATTGCAGTTATAACTTCAATATCTCAAATTTCATTTTAAACAATTTTGTTTAACACGCTTTAATTCCATATTTAAGCGCAAGTTCAAAAATAATTCGGTTTCCATAAATTCGGTTTTTTATTCTTTTAAATCAAAATCATTTAAATAATTTCAAATCAAAAATTTATTCGAAACTGAAAATATTTCAGCTTCAAATAAAATCCAACTTGACTCCAACCTGTAGCCTTCGTCAATACAATCCCAACGCAATATGTTTCGTCCCAAATCGGCCTCGTATGAAAAAAATACGCTATAATTAATATAACGGTAATTAAAATTTTAATTAACACTTAAAAATAACTTAGTATAATCATTAACGTTACGCTCCCCTCTCTTCTCTCATGCAATACCTGTTCCAAGTCAAACGCGATTTCCCTTTCTTTTTTTACTAAGCGTGCTCGCCGACATCGCCTAAGGTCATGCTCCTTCTCCATGCTCGTGCCCATACATGCAGCGCCGCCGCGACCCCTACATGCCCAGAGCAAAGTCGCGACCCTAACCCTAAGCCCTAACAACAGTCAACCTCGCGGCGGCAGCCGTCTCCACTGTAAATTAGCGTCCCTCCAACCGCCGCTCACTCTCGTTCTTGCATTCGTCCCTCGATTTGTTTTTTTTTTCCTCTCTCTATCGTTCGATCTGATTTGAGATGAAAGAAGGGGTATGAGATAGACATGGAGACAAAAGGGAGGCGATTCGTTCGAATGTTGAGATATATAATATATGTATGTATGTATGTATGTATGTATGTATGTATGTATGTATGTATGTATGTATGTATATGTAAATTTGCAAATATCCCGCCCAATCGACCCTCGAAATCTCGAATTCCAAACGAAGCATGTTGCATGGTGTTCTTAATGTTTTACCCCGATTCCAAACGCAATGGAACTAGTCTCGAGGCCTAATTCGATGGTATGTAGAAGATAGCTTTTCAAAATCAATTTATTTTAATTAAATTTCGAAATTAATTTCTAAGCGTTTCAAGCTCGCATGGCCAAACGACAAGTTCGATCGCTACGAAATTTGAAATCCTATAATAATCGACTTTTACGGATCCGATGAAATTAGTTTCATCGAAATGCGAGACAGTGGCCAAAATGGCTATTTTTACACGTTAATTATAACATAATTTTTTTAATTTCTAATTATTCATTTTAAATCCAATTCCAAATGTTAACAATATTCATTCATATCTAAATAAAATTTTAATCAATTTCTAATACCATTTCCGTTCACTTTAATTCAAGATTCAATTGTTTAAAATAATTGCAATATTAAATTTAAATAATTTTAATTATTCAGCAGATTACATTAGTAACAATTAATTTCAAATGAATTTTAGTTATCAACGGATATTTCATTTCTATCTAAATAATCCACTATTTATTATTAAATTCCCGTTTTTGATAGCAAACACATTCAACACATATAATTTATTTCAATATTTGTTATTGCCAAAATCTTCGTACTTGGTTATTTTAAAATTTTATTCAAGTTCAAATTCAATAAATTACATAAATAAACATTAAAAGTTTTTATTTCTAACCAGTGTTATTTAACAACCATATGAAATTTAATAATTTAAAAAGTTAAAAATAGGGATCGTTACATTCTCCCCCAATCAAAACTTTTCATCCTCGAAAAGGGGCAAAATACCGAATTTAACACTTGATATATTGTATTCAAAATAATCAACATATAAAAAATTAAATTCTATTTGAAAGCCATTACTATGCTTCTGTTACACCACTCCGATCGGCTTACAGAAATTACACACCCGTATTTGTGGAAAATTTTGGCAGCATCTCCTTTGGCTTGATCAGAAATTTTTTACAATAGAATATATATCACTAATATACATAATATATATCAAATATACATCTCAACTCAATGATGGGGCATCCCGTAATGAAATATATAAAAGTGCGGTATAATCCGAGATGTGTACCTTATTATTAATAATACGAGCGAGTTCGCTCATATTAAGCAAGCAAAATCATATAAAAACTCGCGTATATGTCCAAATGCTTTTCATATGTACCTATCTCAACTCAATTTAGAATATTAGCTGCATATAAAAGATATGGAAGCATGTATAAATTTAATATAACTATATAACATGAATTTTTGAATCCAAACTATAAACACAAGCACAAACACGCAACATACAACAATCATTGCAATCAAAAATAGTAATAACAATGGTTTGCAACAAAAGAAACCATTCAACCATCAATATTCATCCAATTAATCCAATTAATTCATAACTTTGTGAATTTACATTATCCAATGTCAATATTTAATTTATACACTTCAATTCTTATTAGCATCCAATTTTTATTACATTTAATCGATTTGCTTGAAATTATTCACATCTATTTCATTCACATTCAGTTTATTCAATTTAATTTGTTAAATTCCAATTATTTCACTTTAATTTTAACAATATTCATACAAACTCATTTGTGGACCATTTTATAAATCATTTTAGTTAGATTTTATTTCATTTACACTTAGTGTATTCTATTTAATACTAATACCATTTATAAATCATTTCATAAACCATTGAGTTTACTATAATAAAATGCAGCTCATGTTTAATTGTTTTTCTTCATAACTTAAGTTCAATATTAATTTTTTGATTCACTTCATTAGTTCATTTCGTTTATTTAAATTCATATTAATAATTTTACTTAAGTAAGTTTTATTTAATAACTCAGGTTCGTATTAGTAACTTTCTTTTTATCACAACTAATTTTATTCAACTTCTCTTAATTTAACTTCCATTTTTTAGTTTATCTCATTAATTTATTTCATATTCAATTGGTTACCATTCAATTTTATTAACACTCATTCCATTTGCATTTAATTTATTTATGTCCAATTTAAATCAAATTCAATTACTCATATAAATTTTCTTACACCCACTTATTCTCATTTAATTTCTCTCACAACCTAAATTACATTTCTTTTTAAAATTCAAGCTGTATTCATCCTATTAATTCATTTTACAGCTTAAGTGAAATTAATTCACTTTACTAATTTACTTAGTTCCATTCAAATCCAATTCAACTCATTTAATATTAAGTTAAACTTCATTTCATTATTTTATCTAATTCATTTCAATACAATTCACATTTATTTAAGCTTCCTTAAGTTAACTTCATTTTATTTTCTTCATTTTACTAACTCAATTTATTTGACATTTCTTAGGTTAATTCTTTTATTTCATATCTCAAATTCGAATCTTCTCTTGTTTGCTTAACCAAAAATATTCGATAGTTTTAAATTTAAATTCTACTTTCCTATCCAAATTCATAAGTTATAAATTTATTTTCTTTCTATACTATTTTAAATTATAAGTTCAAAACTATTTCATATATTCATTAAATCATACTTGGAAATTTTTTTTCACAATTAAAACTTGTTTAAATCGCAAATTAATTTCTTTTGGATAGTAATTCCTATGCAGAAAATCAAAAATGAATACTAACAATGTTGTAGTCATCCCTAGAATTATTTCTCGACGACTAAAGCGAGTTCATTGCTCTTATTTCTTTCTAAAAAATTTAAAATATATTTCTAGTCAAAACACTTCTAAACAATATTATTATTAATTTCGAAGGTTTTGAAAATAATTTTGAAAGCAACAGGTTTTTAATTCAAAAATTCTTAGCTTTTATGTGACGCCCCACCTCTATACCCACGCTAGCCAAGAACATTACTGTGAATGCTGTCAACTAGTACGGAGAATAAGGCTGTTGAGGAGCGACCATCTGTATAATTGCTTTGTGCGAGTACCGATATACCGGATAAAATATAACTTTTCATCTCAAGAGGAGATCTGACATACCGACACAAACTCAAAGCTACTACACAGTGGCTATAAAGGTCTTCGGAAACAAATATAGAAATAAACATAACACAAATCAGTCACAGACAATTCATATCACAAAGGCGGAAATAGATATGAATATTACACATGAAAGTGTATATCAGAGTAGTGGTCTAAAAAGATCCACAATATCACAAAAGAATAGTTACATGAACTACACAAAAGAATAAGTATACATTATGGAGTCTATATCTCAAATGTATACAACAAAAACTACTAATCTAAGTAGTTAACCAAAAGTCAGAGAAATCAATCCCAAGAGAGAAGTCAAGCAGAAACACCTGTAACATCTCGGTCTGACCCGAGTATTATTTAATAAGAAAATAATAGACGGTTCAGTCTAGCTATAAATATCACGTGAAACAATATAGAATAAGAGATATGACTAAACACATAATAATCACTATGCCAATAAGTAATTGAAAATCAACAAGAGATTAATCATATCACCAAATCTACACAAGATTCCAAGAAATGTCATACTCCTTATTTCGTTCACCAAAACACAAATATTGACGATAATATCAACGTCAATCACAAAAGTCAATGACACACAAATTCACCAATGCACAAATATTGACAATAATATCAATGTCAATCACAAAAGTCAATGACACACAAATTCACCAATGCACAAATATTGATAAAACTTATCAATGGAAATCACGAAAATTGGTGAAACACAAATTCTAGAAATCATCTCAAGAAATCCAGAAATCACAAAGGGGGGAAGGCCTATCACAAACGGGAGCATAAAGCCCACCAACACGTGTATCACAAACGGAATGCTAATTCCATGGTTGCTAACCATCACAAATTGAGCCGAAGCTCCACAAACGGCCTGAAGACCATGGGTTGCTACCCCATCACAAATTGAGTCGAAACTCCACAAAACGGGGTTTAGTCTCCCTCACAGACAAAGAGACATTGCACATTGTTAGTCTAAATCACAAAGATGATCGTCATGATCAGCGAGAAGTGTCAATTACACTAAGCTAGTAAATATATGAGTTTAGCTTCATGTCCCATAACCACTTGCTTAACTTAAATATTTACGAACAAACTGTGAATCTCCACTAGAAAATTGTCACAAGAGGTTCAATCGAACAAGTCCAAGAATTAACCGACAAAGTAAACGCAAGCGTTTCATACCACTTGTTTTACTAAGCCGTTTAATTAGATTTCTCATACGAGTGGGGTAAAGGTTTGTATATACTAATAGATTGGAAAACGGTTTTATAAACGAATTTGGTATTAAAATAGTATTGAAATCGTTTGAGGAAAGAGTTTTGATATTTACTACTAGTACAGAAAACCTTTTTATTTTTAAAGTGACAAATCACGAAGAAGATTGTAAGAACAATTAATCACAAAAATTCACATACGAAGACGTGAATAAAATCCAAAGAAATCGATAAAGGATCCATCGAAGTGGATATTCAAAAATCCCTAAAAAGAGTCATCAAAGTCATAATAGATGATAACAACAAATAGGATTATCACGAATCGATTTAAATTGGAATTTCAATCCAAAAAGGCAAATTGGACTCAAACAGCAGGTTCAGTCGACTGAACAGAGTTTTCAGTCGACTGACCCTGTGCCTGGAAATTTTCCAGGTTCAGGAAACTTTCTGTTTCCAGTTTCAGTCGACTGTACAGAGTTTTTCAGTCGACTGAATCATGCCTGGAAACTTTCTGTTTCCAGGTTCAGTCGACTGAACAGAGTTTTCAGTCGACTGAATCATGCCTGGGCTGTTTTTCAACCTTATTCAAATGAAGAGCAAACTCTTCCGAAATGCAACCGGACGAACATTGGCTCTAAGGGTTTATGCCAATCGGCAACCCGGCCCTATATGCTCCTCGATGCATCACCAAAAGCATGATCAAACATCCATAAAAGGATTTCACACAAATTTGACTTAAAAACCCAAAAATTTGAGTATTCACAAAACCAATCCAAATCAAGAGAAAATGCACATGAAGAAGTGTTAGGAATTCATACCCAACAACCAAAGATAGTTATAGTCATAGATGTGAGATAAAAATCTCACCTTTTCACAAAATCGAACAAGAAGAAGCTTGAAAGAAAATGGAGAATCAACCTCTCTTCAACACAACCCAATTGAGCTTGAATCTAAGCTCAAAAATAAGAACATTCCCCAAAATTAGGTTTAGGAATTTCTGAAATTGGTAAGAGAATAAGTTGGAGAAGAAGAAGAGAAGCTTACCAATGGGTTCTTCTTGAGTTTGGAGATAGGAATTTGATTTGCAAAAGAAACTAGGGTTTTGGAGTTTTAATTTCCAATCTCTCCCACCATTAATGCTATAAAAACTGAAAAGAGAAGAGAATGAGGGTGAGTGGGGGAGAGTGGCTCAGATTTGAGCATAAGTTAACATAGGGCTGAGCCCAAAAATCAAACCCAAAGTGAAAAGTAGCAAAAATCAACTTTCTCCAAACATATCGAAGCTTATACTCAAAAAGGTTGCAAACAGCATTTTAAACTCAATGGGAGTGGTCCCGAGTCCTAATTCGACCGTATGCAAAAAGTAGCTTTTCGGACAAAAATCCGACTAACGATAAAATATTTAAATAAAATATTTAAATATAAAATCGATAAATATGCGGGTTGTTACAGACTCTCCTCCTTAAAGAAATTGCGTCCTCGCAATATACAAGAAGAGAACATAAAGTAACAACCATAAAAGCATATTCAACACAAAAGAAGTTTGAAATAAGAAGTTCACCTCAAAGAGCACGAGAAAGTAAGTCCGGATGTGTTCGCTCGATGTACTCTCTAGATTCCCAAGAACAATCCTTAGGATTTGAAGACCATTGAACTTTAACAAGCGGAACATCTTTATTTCGGAGTCGTTTGACTTCCGAAGCAATGATACGAGTAGGATTTTGCTCATAAGTTAAATTAGGCGAAACTTCAATCTCTTCCACAACACCGGGCTCAAGAACAGAATCGGAATCTCGAAGACATTTTCGAAGTTGAGAAACGTGAAACACGTCATGGATAGCAGAAAATTGAGCCGGTAATAAAAGGCGATAAGCCATGGAACCAATACGTTCAGTGATAGGAAATGGCCCGATATATCGAGGCGCTAACTTTCCCGAGCGACTGAAACGCACAACACCTTTCATTGGTGAAACACGAATGAACACAAGATCTCCCACAGAAAATTCTAACTTCCTTCTCCGGTTATCGGCATAGGATTTTTGTCTACTCTGGGCTTCTTTCATCCTATGTCGAATAAGTTCAATCTTTTCAGTGGAATCACGAATAAAATCTGGACCTAAAACCAGCCTCTCACCGGCCTCAAGCCAACAAGAAGGAGATCGGCATGGCCTTCCATAGAGTGCCTCAAAAGGTGCCATACCAATACTAGATTGGAAGCTATTATTATAAGAAAATTCAACAAGACAAATATGATCTTCCCAACTTCCACCAAAATCAAGCACACAAGAACGAAGAAGATCTTCAAGAGTTTGATTCACACGCTCAGTTTGTCCATCGGACTGGGGATGATAAGCGGTGCTAAAATTAAGCTTCGTTCCTAAAGCTTTTTGAAGACTCTTCCAAAATCCACTAGTAAACAATGGATTACAATCACTAACTATAGAAGTAGGAACTCCATGCAATTTAACAATTTCTTTAATAAAAAGTTTGGCCAAAAGAGGTACGGTTCGGTTAGACCGAACGGGAATAAAATGGGCGGATTTAGTAAGTCTATCAACAATCACCCATAAGCTATCATGACCCAAACGAGAACGAGGAAGGCCATCTATAAAATCCATGGAAATTTGGTCCCACTTCCAAATTGGAATTTCTAAAGGTTGCAATAGCCCACCGGGCCTTTGATGCTCGGCCTTAACGAGTTCGCAAGTCATGCAACGCTTAACGAAGTTAGCGATATCAAGTTTCATTCCCTCCCAATAATAAAGTCGCTTCATATCCGCGTACATTTTACTACTACCGGGATGAATGGTAAATTTAGAATGATGAGAATCTTCTAAAATATCTTTACGAAGATCACCAATATTTGGCACGACAAGTCTACCAAATTTCCGAATGCCGCCACGAGAATCGATATCAAAGTCTTTCAAACCTTCAATATCAATTTTATCCTTAATATTTTGGCCAAGAAGAGCCAATTCAGGATCTAGCCTTTGAGCTTCAAGAATGCGGTCTAAAAGAGATGGATGAGCCTCAAGGCTACATAAAACAAATGATGAGCATAAATCGGATACGCGATCTCGAATCTCACAAGTGGATAAGATCTCGAGATCGTTCCATTCGGATATCATCATAGAAACAACAACTTGTTGTTTACGGCTAAGAGCATCGGCGACACGATTACCCTTACCGGGAGTATAAAGAATATCAAGATCATATGGTGCAAGAAATTCGAGCCAACGCTGTTGACGCAAATTAAGTTCCTTTTGAGAGAATAAATACTTCAAGGACTTATGATCGGTATATAGAACAAATTTCTCTCCTAAAAGATAATGACGCCAAATCCGAAGAGCAAAAAAAATAGCCGCGAGCTCTAAATCATGAGTGGCATATCTAGTCTCAGCAGGCTTTAATTGCCTAGAACCATAAGCAATAACACGTTCTCTTTGCATAAGAACGGCACCCAAACCAACGCGACTAGCATCGGTATAAACAACGAAATCTTGATTCCCCTCGGGAATAACAAGAATAGGAGCATCAGAAAGAAGTTCTTTTGATTTCTGAAAAGAAGCTTCACATTTGTCCGACCAAATGTATTTAACACCTTTCTTAGTTAAGCTAGTGAGAGGAACGGCAGTCTTAGAAAAGTCTTTGACAAAACGAGGGTAATAGCCCGCCAACCCGAGAAAACTACGAATCTCTGTCACACTCTCCGGTCTCTTCCAATCTTGAATCGCTTCAATCTTTGAAGGATCCACCGAAACTCCGGATTCGGAAATAATATGACCGAGAAACTTCACACGAGATTGCCAAAAGTGGCATTTAGAATTTTTTGCCTTTAATTGATTACTCCTAAGAGTTTCCAACACAATCCGAAGATGTTTTTCATGCTCCTCCTCGGTTTTAGAATACACAAGAATATCATCAATAAAGATGAGAACAAATCGATCGAGAAAGTCTTTAAAAACTCGATTCATTAAGTCAACGAAATAAGCTGGGGCATTCGTTAGCCCAAATGGCATCACAAGCCATTCATAAGATCCATAACGAGTACGGAACGATGTCAAAGGAATGCTATCCTCTGCAATACGAAGCTGATGAAATCCAGTAGCTAAGTCTAATTGTGAAAAGACTTTAGCACCGCAAAGTTGATCGAATAGATCATCAATCCGAGGTAAAGGATATTTATTTTTGATAGTAAGATCATTAAGCTTGCGGTAGTCAACGCAAAGCCTAAGTGTTCCATCGGATTTCTTCACGAAAATAGCTGAAGCTCCCCAAGGCGAAGAACTAGAGCGAATAAATTGCTTAGTCTCCAATTCGGATAATTGCTTACGCATCTCCTCATTTTCTTTATTGGACATACGATACGGAGGACGAGTGATAGGTTGAGCTCCAGGAATAAGATTAATTCTGAACTCAATTGCTCGCTTAGGTGGTAATCCTAAAACGGGCTCAAATATGTCAGAAAACTCACAAACGACGTGAATAAGAGAAATAATATCACCCTCATCGTCATCATCGTCATCACGAGGATTTAAAGAATATAAAGATGCAACCAAGCTGGAATCTGAATCTTTAAGATTAATAGAAATCTGCTTAACAGATTGAGGATGTCGAAGATGAATAGTCCGCTCAGGACATAGGATATGAGCTTCATAACGGTTAAGCCAATCCATTCCCAAAACCATTCCAAAGCCTAAATAACGCATGACATGCAAATCGGCTAGGAATGAAAAATCACACAAAATAATTTCGACATCTTTACACAATAAACTGATTGTTGCGGATCCACCAACCGGATTCGCAATTCTCAAAGAAGTCATCAAGCACAAAACATCCAAAGAAAAAGCATCAACAAGTTCTTTTGATATAAAAGAATGGGACGCACCCGTATCAAAAAGAACTCGAATAGGATGATCACGAAATAAAATAATTCCATCAAGGATAGAATGAGGCATACCTTGACCACGAGATGTGTTGCCAGGGGCTTGAGCAACATTTAACTTTCCCTCCTTCCTGCCCTGAAGCTTGGGGCATGAAGATATAACATGTCCAGGAACTTTGCAGTAGCGACAAGAGAGAGACTTTGGGCACTTGTTCGCATAATGGTCCTTCGAACCACAATTATAGCATTCCCCACGGCCAAAGGAAGAAGTCATTGCCACGGAGGTTGCTTGTTTCCCCTTTTTATTGGGATAAGGACCTTTAAATTTGTTTGGCCTCTTCTTGTTATTGTTGAAGTTTGGTTGGGAACCCACCACTTCAACATCATTCTCTCTATCCGCCTCTTCAAGTCGAAGAGCGATATCAACGAGTTGGTCGATAGAAACTTCTAATTTTAGAAGTAATGGCTTCTTGAGACTTTTGTTTAAGCCATAAACAAATCTCTGATTCTTCTTCAGAGGGGTGTTGATGTATTCAACCCCATATTTGGAAAGCGACTCGAAGGAGGCAACGTAATCAGTCACGGAGGACTCACCTTGAACAAGGTCTATAAATCGTCGAGCCAATGTCACTTTTTCAGCTTCCGGTACGAATTTCAACTCGAAGCGTTCTCGGAATTTCTCCCAAGTGAGATCCGCTTCATTAATCTCAGAAATAAGAAGCTCGTACCAGTCCAATGCACTTTCTCGGAGCATACTAGAGGCCACCTGAACTCGGTGAAGATCGATAAGATTCATGTGCGAAAAGATGCGATCGCATGTTCTAAGCCAAGCTTGGACTTCAATAACAGTTTCGGAACCTCTGAATGGCTCCCCACCCAAATTAGTGTAATCGCTGCACAAGCGTGCAAATCCCGACTTTGGATGAGTAGGTTCCGGGTTAGCTCCAGCTGCTTGAGCATTAGTTACCAAATCAAGAAGCTGTTGAGCAGTCATAAAAACTCCATCCTGGGGCGGAGTGCTAGATGGCACGGCTCTGGGGCAGCCTGGTCTAGACATTTTTCTCCCTTTAGAAAAAAGGAAGAAGAAGAAAAAGGTTATTCACCAAATTGAATATCAAGCAATCTTGATAGATAAACAAGGAATCATAAGGAAAATAGGATGAATCGGTACGAAGACTCGAATTAAATCCTAAAGAAAGACTCCTAAGATGAACTTAGGACAATGATCCTTATTATAATATTCCATATTGTTCCGAAGTTTCGCTCTGATACCAAGCTGTGACGCCCAACCTCTATACCCACGCTAGCCAAGAACATTACTGTGAATGCTGTCAACTAGCATGGAGAATAAGGCTGTTGAGGAGCGACCATCTTTATAATTGCTTTGTGCGAGTACCGATATACCGGATAAAATATAACTTTTCATCTCAAGAGGAAATCCGACATACCGATACAAACTCAAAGCTACTACACAGTGGCTATAAAGGTCTTCGGAAACAAATATAGAAATAAACATAACACAAATCAGTCACAGACAATTCATATCACAGAGGCGGAAATAGATATGAATATTACACATGAAAGTGTATATCAGAGTAGTGGTCTAAAAAGATCCACAATATCACAAAAGATTAGTTACATGAACTACACAAAAGAATAAGTATACATTATGGAGTCTATATCTCAAATGTATACAACAAAAACTACTAATCTAAGTAGTTAACCAAAAGTCAGAGAAATCAATCCCAAGAGAGAAGTCAAGCAGAAACAACTGTAACCTCTCGGTCTGACCCGAGTATTATTTAATAAGAAAATAATAAACGGATCAGTCTAGCTATAAATATCAGGTGAAACGATATAGAATAAGAGATATGACTAAACACATAATAATCACTATGCCAAGCTGTGATATATATAAGTAATTGAAAATCAACAAGAGATTAATCAATATCACCAAATTTACTCAAGAATCCAACAAATGTCATACTCCTTATTTCGTTCACCAAACCACAAATATTGACGATAATATCAACGTCAATCACAAAAGTCAATGACACACAAATTCACCAATGCACAAATATTGACAATAATATCAATGTCAATCACAAAAGTCAATGACACACAAATTCACCAATGCACAAATATTGATAAAACTTATCAATGGAAATCACGAAAATTGGTGAAACACAAATTCTAGAAATCATCTCAAGAAATCCAGAAATCACAAAGGGGGGGAAGGCCTATCACAAACGGGAGCATAAAGCCCACCAACACGTGTATCACAAACGGAATGCTAATTCCATGGTTGCTAACCATCACAAATTGAGCCGAAGCTCCACAAACGGCCCGAAGACCATGGGTTGCTACCCCATCACAAATTGAGTCGAAACTCCACAAAACGGGGTTTACTCTCCCTCGCAGACAAAGAGACATCGCACATTGCTAGTCTAAATCACAAAGATGGTCGTCATGATCAACGAGAAGTGTCAATTACACTAAGCTAGTAAATATATGAGTTTAGCTTCATGTCCCATAACCACTTGCTTAACTTAAATATTTACGAACAAACTGTAAATCTCCACTAGAAAATTGTCACAAGAGGTTCAATCGAACAAGTCCAAGAATTAACCGACAAAGTAAACGCAAGCGTTTCACACCACTTGTTTTACTAAGCCATTTAATTAGATTTCTCATACGAGTGAGGTAAAGGTTTGTATATACTAATAGATTGGAAAACGGTTTTATAAACGAATTTGGTATTAAAATAGTATTGAAATCGTTTGAGGAAAGAGTTTTGATATTTACTACTAGTATAGAAAACCTTTGTATTTTTAAAGTGACAAATCACGAAGAAGATTGTAAGAACAATCAATCACAAAAATTCACATACGAAGACGTGAATAAAATCCAAAGAAATCGATAAAGGATCCATCGAAGTGGATATTCAAAAATCCCTAAAAAGAGTCATCAAAGTCATAATAGATGATAACAACAAATAGGATTATCACGAATCGATTTAAATTGGAATTTCATCCAAAAAGGCAAATTGGACTCAAACAGCAGGTTCAGTCGACTGAACAGAGTTTTCAGTCGACTGACCCTGTGCCTGGAAATTTTCAAGGTTTAGGAAACTTTCTGTTTCCAGTTTCAGTCGACTGTACAGAGTTTTTCAGTCGACTGAATCATGCCTGGAAACTTTCTGTTTCCAGGTTCAGTCGACTGAACAGAGTTTTCAGTCGACTGAATCATGCCTGGGCTGTTTTTCAACCTTATTCAAATGAAGAGCAAACTCTTCCGAAATGCAACCGGACGAACATTGGCTCTAAGGGTTTATGCCAATCGGCAACCCGGCCCTATATGCTCCTCGATGCATCACCAAAAGCATGATCAAACATCTATAAAAGGATTTCACACAAATTTGACTTAAAAACCCAAAAATTTGAGTATTCACAAAACCAATCCAAATCAAGAGCAAATGCACATGAAGAAGTGTTAGGAATTCATACCCAACAACCAAAGATAGTTATAGTCATAGATGTGAGATAAAAATCTCACATTTTCACAAAATCGAACAAGAAGAAGCTTGAAAGCAAATGGAGAATCAACCTCTCTTCAACACAACCCAATTGAGCTTGAATCTAAGCTCAAAAATAAGAACATTCCCAAAATTAGGTTTAGGAATTTCTGAAATTGGTAAGAGAATAAGTTGGAGAAGAAGAAGAGAAGCTTACCAATGGGTTCTTCTTGAGTTTGGAGCTAGGAATTTGATTTGCAAAAGAAACTAGGGTTTTGGAGTTTTAATTTCCAATCTCTCCCACCATTAATGCTATAAAAACTGAAAAGAGAAGAGAATGAGGGTGAGTGGGGGAGAGTGGCTCAGATTTGAGCATATGTTAACATAGGGCTGAGCCCAAAAACCAAACCCAAAGTGAAAAGTAGCAAAAATCAACTTTCTCCAAACATATCGAAGCTTATACTCAAAAAGGTCGCAAACGGCATTTTAAACTCAATGGGAGTGGTCCCGAGTCCTAATTCGACCGTATGCAAAAAGTAGCTTTTCGGACTAAAATCCGACTAACGATAAAATATTTAAATAAAATATTTAAATATAAAATCGATAAATATGCAGGTTGTTACATTTTAAATCCTTTCTATTTATAGGTTATATTATAAATATACTTATTTAGTTTCATTACCATATAATGAAATATTTCATTAATTTACATCTTTGTTATTTCAAATAATTCTTATTATAATTAGATTTCAATTCAATTTAATTATCAAACCTTCGTAAAATAAAATTCACAAAGTATTCATTTTATATTAATTCAACCTATAACCATTGATAATTAAATATTATCATCTCCTAACAATTAACATTCATTAATAATTATTTTATAGACATAAATATAATTTAGGTAAATTTATTTCATTAACTCTATTTTAAAATAATATTATGTCGACATGCCTCGTTTAAGTGTTTAGAAAACCCTATTGATCGCACAACACCCACGAATCCCTTGAAATTAATAAACAACTCAATGGATAAGTAAACACAATATAAAGTAAATTTTAACACTAACAAGTACGAGCTCTCATATATACACACACTCAAACAGACTCATTCTAGGGTATTAATACCCAATCTCTAATGAGTCATGCCCCCACAAAGCTAAGGTTATTTCTAAACCAAAGCTCCGATACCAACCATGATAACCCACATTTTGAAAGGTTTAAATCGACATTAATCTACACATGTCCAACTTAAATAATCTGAAACACTGATAATAATTGGGGTTAATTATGAAAAATAAGAAAAGAAGAAAAAAATAAACATAGAATCTCGCAGCGGAACGATAAAATATAATAATCAAATAGACAGTTCTTGAAGCTATTTATATTATACATTTGATTATAAATTATACAACATTTATCAGAGTTATATATATAACAGGGACAAATAAATAATGTAGCAGACAACATAATGCGCGAATAATAATAGTAATATTATACAAACCTTCGTCTTCATCCTCTAGAGAATAATCTTCAAGGCGTTGAAAAACTCAGGACTGACCCGAGCATAATGAAAAGATAAAACACTCGAGTCAGGACTAAAATATCGTTATGTGAGTCAAATCGATATCACATATAGCATGAATGTGGCGGCGTCAGAGATGATTGTGGGATTTCACATCCATATCCAGTGTATAAAGTGCGTAAAATAACCGAAGAAATGTTACAGGATTTTCCATCTCTTAAGGATCCGTCAAATTATTTATATGTAGTAGAATACGCTACATATATAATGTCTAATCGGTAAAATAAATATATTTTTTAGCGTTAAGGCTTTACATTAGTCCCCCTTAACGCTTTTTAAGCATTGTCGTACAGTATACATATAACACCCCAGTAGAACGTTGGGGGATAGGGATGGGTCGTGATACGAAAACACTAAACCACATAAGGGTCTCGTATAGGGATAAAAAGTATGACAAGGCACGTGGGGAAATGTCTTAGGTAGGATATTACCAGTTCGGGTCGTAGGGCTGGTGATAACGCATCGTAGCCACGACCACCCACCGCGTCCATCCATCCTATATCGAGTCAAAGGGAGGCTATTCCAAATCAAGGTGCACCAATCGAAACCAACAACAGGTGTAACAGTATGGCCAAGTCCAAGAAAGTCGAATAATGGATGTCCGCTAGGGGTAATTAGCCCGCTTGGCCCTGTCAAGCCATATTGTTTTAGTCGTTTCAAATTGCCACAAGTACCAGAGTCTATCCATCATCGTTCATTTTATTCAAATCTAGCAAATGACACCAAATCCGACCACTTCATTCTGAAGTCTCTCCGCGTACACAGTTGTTTATGTGGTTCCAATATTGATAGAGAGTATGCCAATAAGAGGCCCCGGTCTCTTTAACAACCAAACGTCGTTTTACACATCGATTGGTACTTTTATTTTTCAAAAACAATTAGTACTTGATATCAAAATATCATATTTGCTTCAAAATCAAATTCATTTCAAAACGATCATATTTACTTAAAATATATGATTTCAACTCAAAATCATTTTCGCCTTAATATCTCGATTTCGCTTCCAAAATTGTTTTAAATTCCAATTTAGGTTATAACTTCATTTTAACCCAATTCGTATTTAAATCAACGATTTAAATATAAAAATTCCAACCTTGACCAGTTTGAATTTTTAGAAAATAGTTTAAAGTAGTTTAAAATAATTTAAAAAGTTAAAAATAGTTTAACATAAAATAGTTTGAGTATTAAAAATGGTTTATATAATAAAATAGCTTGGAAGATCAAAATAATTTGAATATTTAAAAGGTAGATTTTAAATAGTTTATATTAAAATAATCTATTTGAAAATAGTTTCAAAGTCAAACTTAGGGCTGTCAATGGATACCCGAAAAATTCAAAATCCATCCGCATCCGCGTTTGAAAAGTGGATAAATATTCGATATCCCAAAAAACAAAAGCAGATACAAAGACATCCGCATTCTAAAATTATCCGTCCTCTTTTTATTAAGATTATAGTTCAAATTATATGTATTTTAGTGCAATGAAAGATATTCATTTATTATTTTATTAAGCTAGTAGTTCATATTATATGCACTTAATGCTTATTAGCTGCTCAAAACTGTTTATTATCATCGTATTTGTGAATTTTTAGCACTTTTACAATCAACGGGATTGAAAAATATTTATGTTAAACAAAAAATTTCTTTTTATAACTCCTTATTTATCGGTCGTTAGTGGATAAGATAATTATCCTATATCTGTCCGTATCCGCGGATGCGGATATTCGATATCCAAAAATGATTTCGGATGTGGATGCGAACATGGCACTATCTGCATCCGAAAACATCCGTTGACAGACCTAGTTAAACTGATCTAGTTCCAAATTTTCCTATTCAAATCAATCAAATTTCCATTTCAATTTAAATCGATATTCTGATTTCAATTCGAATTAACTTTGATTTCAATTTCAATTCAAATCAATTTTTTCAAATTAATTCAATCCCTATTTCCATTCCAGTTAATTTCAATTTCGATTCCAATTTTAGTTAACTTCAGTTCAATTCACAATTTTAAACCATTTCGATTTATACAAATTCGAGTTCGATTTTAGAATATCGATTTAAATCGCTAAAATCAAATTTAACATCAATATTCAATTTAAGATTCAAATCTTCAAAATAATTCAATTCCGTGCTCAATTTTGAAATATCATTTTAAATTACGTTCAACTTAGCAATATTTCAAAGTTCAAATAAAAATCCTTAAAACAAATCAATTTCCAAACTCAAATCATATTTCAATTATAACTTCAAAATCCTAAATTTCAGTTTTAAACAATTTCGTTTAACACATTTTAATTCCACATTTGAGCTCAAGTTTGAAATAATTCGATTTCCATAAATTTGATTTTTATTTGTTTAAATCAAAGTCGTTTAAATAATTTCAAATCAAAAATTCTAAAAATCATTTAATTTAACCAAATCTGGTGTCCGTATATAATTCCCTATCCTATAGCCAAGTGAATCAGTACTTCAATTTAATTCAGGGATGGATATATTTCATTTTAATCCGTAGTAAATGCCATAGGTATATATCATTTCAACATATTTATTAATTTATTCAAAATAATTCGATTTACATTTTTATATACTGTAAATAATATACAGGATATAACAAAATAAATAAACATCCAAATCATCTGAAATATCTATCAATAGCATCCATCACAATCAACATCCAAATCAGTCAAAATCTCATAACAATTTACTAGTTATCAATAATTGGGAATTTAACTAGCAATTTAATTTACATTTCAAATTTGAACTGTTAATTCAAATTTCTATAATTTAATTCATATCAATTTAAATGTTAGTTAAGTTTACCACCGTAAGCCAATGTCACTCAAGCCGCCGCTCACTCTCAGGCTCACATTCGTCCCTCGATTTTTTTCCCCCTCTATCGTTCGATCTTATTTGAGATGAAACAAGGGGTACGAGATAGACAAGGAAGCAAAAAGGAGGCGGATGCGTACGAATGTTGAGATATGAAATATATATATATATATATATATATATATATCTGTGTGTGTGTGTGTGTGTGTGTGTGTGTGTTATAATTTGCAAATATCCGCCCAATTGACCCACGAAATCTCGAACTCCAAACGAAGCGTGCGGCATGGCGTTTTTAATGTTTTACCATATTCCGAATGCAATCGAACTAGTCTCAAGGCCTAATTCGATCATATGCAGAAGATAGCTTTTCAAAATCAGTTTACTTTAATTAAATTCCGAAATTAATTTCTAAGCGTTTCAAGCACGCACTTGCCATACGACAAGTCTGATCGCTACGAATCTTGAAATCCTACAATAATCTAGTATTACGGATCCTATGAAACTGGCTGCATCTAAATCCGAGACAGTGGTCAAAGTGGTTATTTTTACACGTTAATTATAATATAAAATTTTCAATTTCTAATTATTCACTTTCAAATCCAATTTTAAATGTTAACAGTCTTCATTCATATTTAAATGAAATTTAAATCATTTTCTGATACCATTTTCGTCCATATTAATTCGACATTCAATTATTTAACATAATTACAATATTAAATTTAAACAATTTTAATTATTTAATAAATTACATTAATAACCATTAATTTCAAATAAATTTTAGTTATCAACAAATATTTCATTTCTATCTAAATAATCCAATATTTATTATTCAATTCCGTTATTGATAACAAACACATTCAATACATTGAAGTTATTTCAATATTTGTTATTGCCAAAATCTTCGTACTTGGTTATTTTAAAATTTTATTCAAGTTCAAATTCAATAAATTATATAAATTATTTGTAGCTGTGATATGTCTGTCACACTCCTGTGTTGTATTTTCTTTTTTTATAGTAGCTAAGGTGCCCCTACCTTACTCCTGTATTTCATGTTTTTATTACGTTCGTAATAAAAAGTGGACGGTCCACTATAAAACCGGCTGGCCTTGCCAAAAAAAAAAAAAATTACATAAATAAACTTAAAAGTATTTATTTCTAACCATTATTGTTTAACAATCATATTAATTTAATAATTTAAATAGTTAAAAATACAGGTCATTATAATTAGTTTAGTACAAAATTTTAAACCACCAAAGTTGGTAGAACGATGTAGGATATTATGATTATAATGTCTGTTTCTTTGTTTTTTTCTTGAAATTTGTTAATTGAATATAAATTATGAAATAATTTTATTTAAATGTTATGTTTAAAAGTTGAAATTTTTTATTCTCTTCTATAACCTAAAAGATGATCCATTTAAATAGTTGATTTATTAATTTTTTGCTGTTTTTTATTTATGTTGACATAGTGTTGCCGTTGTGTTTTGCATCTACTAATCTTCATGTAATATCCCAGAATTTTTAACAATATCAATTTAATAATTTGTAGTTAAAATTAAATTGATATTGATAATCTGTTAATAATTATTCAAATAAATTTAATAATCTTCTTGAATAAATATTTAAATTGGTTATTTTATAAATTGATTTCTATTTACAATATGAATATATGGTTTATATTTTAAATAGATTAGCATTTGTTTTAATTTTAAATAGATAAAGCATATTTTCTAGTTTTAATATTTATAGTAATTTGAAAATTTTGTTTTATTTAATATTTAAGTTTTTCAAAATTAAATAAATGGTTTTGGTTTAAATTTAATTAATGAATAACGTTTTAAAATTCTAATATATACATTTTGATTTGGAAATTTTGTTTTAAACTAACATTGAGTTTTTAATATCTATTTCATAAATAAAATTTTGATTTTAAAATTGATATGAAAAATATTAAATGTTTTAAAATAAATTAGATCGAGTTTTAAATTTAGAATAAATTCAATAAAATGTTTTATGGTTTAATAAAATGGATATTTTATTAATAAAAATATAATCTGTTGTAAAATGATTTTTTATTTGTAAAAGCAATATTGATATTGTATTGACTTTATAAATAAATTTTGAATAAGATTTGTAATTTTTTTTTCAAATTGAATTTTTATTTATAACTTGATTTGAAATTGTTTGGTTTTGAATTTAGTTTGAATTAAATTCAAAAGTATAAATCTTAATTATTTAATTGATTTAATCTTTAATATGTATAAGTTAATTTGTAAAACATTGTTTGTTTTTATTTCCTTTGTAAATACATACACATATTCATATAAATTAACAAATATAATCTAAGCTAACACTTTACATTTGTAAATTTAGGTACTAATTATCTTAAGAAAACAAGTGTTGGATTGATTAAACATGTGTTGCATTCATATGCATACAAATTAACAAGTGTTCAAAAATTAATTTACAATTTGACAAGTGTAAGATTTAGTTTTTCCTTTTCTTTTCTTTTAATTAAATCTGAAAATCACATTTATATAAACATGCTTCTTCATTCTTATTTGTTTTTTTCTCATTCCTTAATCAAAAGAAAAGATCAAAATTCATTTTTTTTTCATATGCATGAATGAAACCTGCATTCTGTTCATAAATATGAACATCCTCAAATACAAAAACCTGCATATCCATAATCCCAAATTTTCATTCACAAATTTGTCAAAACCCTGTACAAATCCACCTATCTGCATTTTCAAGTGAAACCTGCATATTCAAATCCAACATTTGCATACCCAAAATCATATTCAAATCTGCATACCTCAAATTCAACAGAAGATCTGCATTTCCTCAAAATCAAAATAAAGAAGCCTACACCCTTTTATTTCTTGCACTCTGTTCAAACCTGCATGTCATAAAAATAAAAATAAAAAGAGAGAGCCTGCATTTTTCTGCACTTTGTTTTGAACCTGGGGATGAAAGACCATCTGCATGTTTGTGAAAAGTTAGCAACTGCATCATCTTCATCTGCATGCCAACATTTAATCAGGATTTCAACAGAGGAAGTAAGGACTGCATATGTTTGTTTTCTGCAAATTTTCAAAGGATCAGTGGTCTGCATTCATTAAGGTGAGTAACATTTAAATCTTAAACTATATTTAGGTTGCTTGATTTAAATGATTGAGATAAAATATGTTTGTGTGCTTATATAAGGTCTGATGAAATTCTGATTTAAATGTGCATGTTGATTTTGCTTTGCTGTGTTTCCAGATTCACCATCATATTTAAAAGAATTCCCTGTAATTGATCTAATTTGAAGTAGTATATGGATTTTAGAATAAATAACTAAATAAAAAGGGGGTTTTGCTTAGCATAGATTAGAATGCAAATTTATAAAGTATTGTTGTTTAAATTCCTTAAGTTCAGGTTTAAATTTTAGGTGAGTTAAATACAGGGTGATGGCTCTGTAAAAACAGGTAATAACATTATATGTTAAATCTTGATCAAATCCAAACATATTACTATAGAAATCCAGTTTTATAAATTAAAAAAATTTACTGGCACTTGATTTTTTAAATCAAGTATTAGGAATTTTATAGTATTGTTTCATTTACAGTTGTTCTTGAACAAAATATGAATTTGAGCAAAATTCTTGTAATCTGTGATTTGTAGAAACTCAGAATTCTTTTGAGTTATAGAGTGAGGATCTTAGATCCATAGAAAAATCAGAGAAGTAATTAATGATTACTAGATTGGATGCAGTTGGAATTGAAACTTTTTAACCCTAGTTTTGAATATGGGATAAAGCTTGGGTCAGTTTGAGGTAAAGGGGTGATCGAGTGTTCTGGTTTTTGGTGGAGGTATAGTAGATGTGTGGGTTGTTTCATGGCCAGAGAGGTGGACTTCCTGGTGGTCGGAGCGACTTGAAATCGCCGTTGACAGGTTTGAATAGAAACCTGTAACATTTTTTCCAGGTTTGTGAATTTGGGTGAAATTTGAATCCATGGATTTTTGTTCGACCTGATGGTTGCTGTGGGTGTTGTTGGGATTCTGGTAGTGGCTGGATCATCTCTGAAGATCGCTAGAGGTGGTGTTCGCCGTGCATATGCACGACGACTAGTTTTCTGATGATTTGTTTTTGGGTTGGGGTGTGCAGAGATGGCTCGAGTAAATAGGAAGAGAACTCGAAGCAAGTTGATAGGAAACTCGGAGTGGAGAGGCACTAGACTCGAAGTTGAAATAAGGTTTCTCGGGTTGGAACTGTAAATTTCCAGGTTACAGTAAAAACTGTTTTTTTTTAATCAGGGTTTTTAAAAGTTTTAAAATCTAAAGTTTTTGTTTAAGGTAAGGTTTAAATTAAAATTCAATGCAAGTTTGAATTTCTGAATTAAATTCAAATCCAGTTTTTTAAATTAAATAAAAGTTTCAAAATTGGACTTAATTAACTATTTCATTTTGGAATAGTTGAAGCCTTAAATAATAAGATTTTAAAAATATGAGTGGATTTGAAGTTTATTTAAAAATTTGGAAATCTGAGTTTAAAATGAAGTTCAGTTTAAATTTAAAAAGAAGATTTAAAGTTGAAAATTTTAAACTAAAAATGAATTGAAACTTCTAAAAATTTGAAATGAATTTGACTTCAAATTCTTATGATTTGATTTTTAAGACAAACTTGTGTTTTGTCTTGAAATTGAAATAAGTTTTAAATTTTCAAACTTTGATAAGTTTAAATTACTTTTAATTTAAACTTGTATTTAAAAATGGAAATTTAAAAGTAGTTCAAAAAGCTCTTTGTTTCAATTAAATTGTTTTAAACATAATTAAGTTATGTTTATGAAATTTAAATTAAGATTTATATTTCAGAATTAATTTAATTAACAAGGTAATTAAGATTTATAAATTAATTAATTTAATTAATGAATTAAATTGGAATTAATAATTGATTTATGATTAATCAATTTATAATTAAGATCACTAATTAAATTATTAATTAATGATAAATGAATAATTAATTATGTGATTAAGTTTTAAATTAATGTTAATAAATTTAATAATTAACTTTAGTTAATGAATGACTAAAGATAATTTAAATTGTAATCAATTTAAGTTAATTACTTTATAGAATAATTTAAGAATGGATAATGAAGGTCATTATCCAGGATTATTTAACAATTAATTAATTTGGTTAATTTTTATAACTAATTAGAGTAATTAATTTAATAATAATCATTTATGAATGTTTTGAGAATAATTACTTAGTAAAGTAATTAAGGAATTAATTGCTTAATGTAATTAATTTAATTTAATGAGATTGTTTAATTTAATTAATTAAGTTTAATTAATTGTAAAACACTTGAGTTTTAAATAATTACTTTATGTAATTAATGATTTGGGTATTTACTTAGTTAAGTGATTAATTAATAATTACATGATTGTAATTAAGTGGAGATGTTTAATTATGAGATAATTTCGATTAATTATTTAATAATTATTCAAATAATTAATTGAGAAATAAATTAAGAAATTAATTTAAGGAATACTTAAGGACCATTAATTATTTTAATTAATGATGTAATTAATGATGATTAATTATGATTAATTAATCAATAATAGGTAATTAAAGGTAATTAATTAATTGATTAATTAATTAAGGATTAAGGTAATTAATTATGATTAATTAATTAGTTGAGTAATTAAAGGTTAATTACTGTTTTGTTTGAGGTTAATTAATATGTAAAATTAATTAAGGATAATTGCATGAATGTAATTAAGGATAATTAATCAAGAGTGATTAATTTAGGTGATTAATGATAATGATTAATTGATTGTAATCAATTAAATAGTTGAGTAAGCAAGTTATAGTTTGAAAAAGTAATTAATTTAATTTATTTTAAATTAATTATAGATGACGGAATTAATTTGATTCATTTTAAATTAATTTGAGATAGAGATAATTAATTTAATTCATTTTAAATTAATTATATTATGGTATGAGTAAATATTTGCTTATGTATATTTGGATGACATTGATTGTCTTGGATGCTTTGTGATCTCAGTAATGAGATAAGTATGGTTGTGTAGTATGAATGTTTAGATTGAATTGTGATGATAACTTAGATTATCAATTGGGATGTTGATATATGGATTATCCATTTGATATTGATAATGTGGGTTCCCTATTATGTGATAATGTTGATTATCAGTTATGATGTATGAATTATCTAGCTGTGTGTATATAGATAATTTTAATTGATTTGTTTTAAAACCTTTAAAACAACTTGTACCTAAAAGACACGCTTTGGTTTTCGATGAGACCGGGATCGGGTTTCCATATTTGGATATCCGAAAACCACATCGATTCCAAATAACGATAGGTCATGTATCAAAGTGGAGCTTTGTGAAGACTCGAGGTGTAAGGACTATAAGTCAATATAACTCTGTGGGTGATTCCGTAATGAGTTTGACGGAATAGTACTTATAGATTCGAGATGGTGAATTAAAGTGCAAGGGTTATTGTCGTTAACTCTGAGGGTTATTCCAAAATGAGTGTAATGAAATAATGCCTTCGGTTTCGTTCGAACCCGGAACGAACTTGTATGGATTGAATGCTTTCAAAACATCGTCGGTGGACGATGAGCATTCTAAGTGATATGTCCTATAAAGGTAATCGTAGCCTTAAGCCTCATCAACCAGGAATGGCTAAAACAGGGGAGGTGCAGCAAGGCTTCGTGGGTAGCCCCCACTGGAGAGCAAGATTGATCCCTGTCTAGAGGTCCCTTTTTATTCGGCTTAGTGGGCAGTTGTTAGTGCACCAACTGCGGGGTTGTCTTGTTTGGAACTGTTCAGTAAGGAACGGGTCCGGCTTTGTGTTGCAGGGGATTGGGAGTAATCCTCGGTACGGTGATCTAGGCCACGTACTGTGACGGGCGGTACCCCAGTAGCCCTGCCATTGTATGGAATCCAAAATCCAATAAGTGATGTACGTAATAGTTGTGCCCAACTATGTTGGAACGTGAGATGTAAGCATTCCAGCTATTTCTGTATTTTACTTGAAAACCCTAGACACTATTATAATATCACTGGATTTCCTATCAAATGTTTTGGTTAGCGTAAGGTAAAAACTTTTCCATGTTTATGTGCGGGAAGTCTTACGTGATACCTTTCTTTTCAAAAGGTTTTTGAAAGTTAAGAAACTTTAACCTATTACTCACACCAGACCCATGTCTGACCCGGAGTTATTTCTGTTTTTCTTTAACTCTTGGGTACTCAAATTTTTACGAGTAGCCAAGGGAATTCAGGTTAGCTTTGACGAATATTGGAGGAGCAATGGAGCAGAAGGCTTCCGCGTGTTGATATGAATAGTTTTTCACTGTGTGTTCTCTGAGTTGTTGTATTGAGTTGTAAACTAGACAGGTGTATATAACTGTCTAGTATGAGTTGATTTTGCTGTGTATCTCTGATTTTTTATTGTATACTATGTAAAGTATTATGTTATTAATATAATTTATTCGTTCCGCTGTTAGATTCTGATGTGTTGTTCCTTCTTCTTCTCTATCTTTTCTTCTTCTATCCCTTTCTTTCTTATTAGCGATGCGACTTCCTGGAGTGTGGAAGTTGGATCGCTACACTTCATGTTATTATTATTTTGTTTTTAAAGTTGTTCTTTTTCTTGTTCGGGTTTACTTTTTACTACTTTTCTGAAACTATCATATTTTTTAAGGAATATTTGGGTTTTCCAAAAAAAGAATTAAATATCAAATTCAATACTTTGTATTTTGTTTAAAAAAATATGCAGCCAAGTTTTTTTTTATGTTGTTAATTAAATTAAATCACTAGAGCTTTTGATTTATATATTTTGTTCAAAATTGAAATCATTTCTTTAACCCTTAATTAAAAACTAAAATGAAATGATTTATTTTAACATTTTTATTATTATATTGTTATTATTATTATTTGATGAAAACCTAGAGAACCTAGCTATTGCTTGTAAGCTTTAGGTTTCGACACTATATTTCTAATCTATTTTATTTTATTTTTATGGAAAAATATTATTCTTAAAAATTTGAGCTGTAAATGAAATATATTGATTTTTCTAAAATATTGATTATTTTTAAAACTCCTTTAACTTCGTTCGATAAAATATTATATTTGAAATAAATGATTAAAATGATTATTATTTTTCTTCCTGGAAATTATAATATTTCATAGAAAATTCTTTCATTTTTTGAGAAAGGCTGAATTGATTATTTTAGTATTAAATCTCGATTTAATATACGCAATACTTGTTGAATACTTTAGGAAAAAGATGGAGAGAAGATTTGGATGGAAAATACTTTTAATTATTAAACTATTTTTTTAGCTTTATACAAACACAAAGACATCATCAATATTTGTACCAATGGCATCACCTAAAAAATGGTTAGGGTATTGCCATCACAACTTCAATTCAAGAGTTATAATTAACTTTCTAGAAGTTTCTGCCTAAACTTGTCCTTATCTTCTACATAATTCTATGGACTTATCTAGAAAAAGCTTTTTAGATAAGACTTCTCTAGAACATGATACTAGAAAATGACTTATTACATCTAACAACTAAGACCAAAGGCATAAAATCAAGTCAATATTTCAACAACCCCTCCCTCCGCCCCTCCCCCTCTTCAACTTGATTTTGCTACTCCAAGCAAACTCCTTAACTTGACAAAATCTTCGTGCTTGAGAGACCTAGTGAAGATATCAGCTATTGGATTCTACGTCTTCACGTAGTCCTATTGCACATCCTTTTTGGCGACACCACTTTAATGTAGCGATAGCATGTATCAATGTGCTTGCTGCGATTATGGAAGACCTACTTTTTGGTCAAAGCAATTGCTGACTTGTTATACATGAAAATCTTCGTCAGCTTCTCTTATGGCAATTACCACTCTTTTAACATGTTACATAACCAAATTGCATGACAAACACATGAAGTAGCAGCTATGTACTCCAATTTGCATGCAGAAAAAGTGACAATCGAATGCACTGCAAGAAAATATTATACATATATATAGCATTATTTCATAGCATTATATTGAAGTGCTATAATAAAATATAACACAAAAACTGTGATATATAAATGGATTATGATGTATATTAACCTGCCTATTTAAGAAAGTAAAAAATCCCATGTATTTTTGACAAAGTAAAAATCTCCGCTATAAGTAAAAGAAGGGGGTTTCATTTTAATAGAGGGGAAACAAAGGCTGCCTAAACAAATATTTCCCTCCTTTACTCTCTTCATCTCGATTAACTTTCTCTTCAAAAATTTGACCTTTTTTTGATTTGCTCCAGAAATCGACTTACACTCCCTCTAGCAATCGACTTTCACTCCCACCTCCAAAATTGGCTTTCTCTCCAGCAATGAACTCAAGGATGCCCTCCAGAAACTCCAAAAATCGACTTTCACTCCAGCCTTGAACTTGACGATGCCATCTCTGATTCACTCCAAATACCTATGAATCAATAGTGGAGTTGTGTATTAATAGGTAATGTTTTTAATCCAACCCTTGTTTTTTTGCTTATTTAAACCTAAATCATTATGAAGATGAATATCATGAAGGTTTAAAAGTTGATGAGGAGTATGAAGGAAGCTTAGGATTGTGAAATTGGTTATGAAAATTGGACATGCAGTACATCCCGATTGAAAAATATATGCAATCCAAAGTACTTCTGTGGAAGTTCTGACTATACTGGTTTGTATCTCTTTTATATTTTAGTTAATTAGTACTATGTGGAAGTTGAACAATTTATATGAACTACGATGTGGCTTTATTTCCTTAAGATTTTATTTTGTACTTATATATAAATACTAAGTGATTTGTAATTTTAGGCAATATATTCCTTGCTAATTTACAAACTAGATTTTCAACATCAATTAATTATGAGCAATGATATATTATGTTGCAGTTATGGATGTTAACATAATCTTGCAATCTCTACCTTTGTATATTTTCTTTCACTAGCTAACGAATAAAGAATATAGCATACTCTGTTCATTACAATTTACTGCAGTTTGACAAATTTTTTTCCTTTTCTTCCATAACCCTGGAGTTTTTATTCCAACTTTGAAGGAAAATTAGTAGGTCGAAAATGTATACAAAAGACAGTCAATTCTGTGAATAAAAGGACTACTAATTTCCATATAATAATCAGCATAACAAAAGAGCTTTCTAACTTCCAGTAACATATATGAGTAGTTTCTTCTATTTTTTAAATGGTACTTTATATACAACGAATCACTATGACAACATATCATATATCTATAAATGTTCGAGTCACGCCACGCAAGTTTCGAACTTGTGACCTCTCGCACCAAAGCCAAATCACTTAACAACTGGGACAATGGTGCTTGTCGAGTGGTTTCTTCTTATCTTCCCTTTTATTGACTGGGCACAAAAAAGTAACTGCAATAATCAATATATATATATATATATATATATATATATATATATATATATATATATATGAATAATAGGAAGTGCTTCAGGCTTTAGTGATCATTAAGTGGACTAAATTGCTTCTTATTGCACTAGTTTTCTTTTGTCTGGTATTTTTGTTATTTGTTTAGGGCACTATGTTGTAATTTTCAGTTATGATGCAGATACCAAGGAGTTTGAAATAAGAGATCCTGCTAGTGATAGGTATCACACTACTATTTAGTTTAGCTTTTTATCACTTAAAGATGGATCATGCTAATAATTTGTCGAGTTCAAATATTAGTGTCAACTTCTTATGTTTATGTCTATTACTGTAGGCAAGAATGTTTTCCTCATGAATACATATAGCTTGGCAAAATTTAATATGAAAACCATGATCTTTGGGCTTCTCCCATAATTTTAACATGCATGCCCACTACTTCTTGAACTTTACAGGAAATATGAAAGAGTTTCTTTGGAGTGCTTAGACGAAGCTTGCACGCCTTTTGGCATTGACGAGGACATTCTTCTTGTAATAAATATTCTAACAATTCGCATCTCCAAACACAAGAAATAAAGCATAGAATGACTTTCGGCCTTGCGTCGTGCCAACAAGTACGATGTAACGACCTGCAAACTTATCACTTTAATAAATTTGTTTATTTAAATTAATTTGAGATTAAATAATTTATAATTATAATTATTTAAAATAATTATTTTATAATGATGATAACTCATTTTAAATAGTTATAGAATAATAATTTATCATTAAAGATATACACTTGATTTGAAATTATAAGAAAAAATTTGTATCGCTTAATCGATATAATAGCAATTTTCATAAATAAGTATTAATATTAATTTACATATTTTTATCATACAAAGGTGATCATTTTAATAAATTAAAAATGATGAAATATTTATTTTCAAATTTTATTTACAAATATATATACACATATATATTAACTAAAAATTGAAAATTACTGAAAATTGAAATCAGGATTCGTAATGATACAATGCATAGAAGTTGTGCAAAATTGTGAAGATATGTAATATACATATGCACATATACATGTGCATACATGAAGATTTATTCTTATGCACGTGATCATTCAAATATGCACAAATATACATAAATATATAAAAAAGCATATATATACATGCATACATATATGTATATAATATCCAAGATAATTCCCTTTTTCTTATTTCCTAAGCTAACCAAAAGTCCACAATAGTACAAGCATCATTTCAAAGGTACTTTCAGCCAACCATAGGTGAGGTAGGGGGGAGTGGATGGTGATGCAAGTGGTGATGCATTACATAAATTATCCAAGATATTTTCCTCTGCTCTATCCTAATAAATATCCTACACTCTCCCCTTCATTTTCACTCATCTCCCTCTTCAATTCCTAAGCTCTCTCTCCATATTTCAATGGCTACTCATATTAATAAATTAATTCCAAAACATTTCTCAAAAGAAATTTAATTTTAGTATATACATATATATAGCTAAAACACCTAAAACTTTTCACCAAACTTCTTCTTTTCCTCCCTTCAACCACGGCCTCCACTATTCCCAAGCAAGGCCGAGCTTACCAACTTCCAACCCTAGGTCATGAGCTCCTCTATCCATTTCCAAGCAAGATCAAGCCATCTAGGAGCAGTAATCCAAGTGATCGTGAGCATGAGGTTTAAGTTAGCAGAGCTATAGCCAATTTTTAGTTAATTGTTTGGACCCAAGGTGAGAAACTCCTAAACTATAGTAATATATGTTATTGAATGATATATGTGTATCGATATGATTGTTGATGATAGTTGTTGTTAGTCCGTGAAATGATGGTTTTGATGACAACAACCTTAGAATAGTTTATAAAATATAAATACTAACATTATAAGTTTAGATATATATGTATATGCAGGATTTAACCATGCAGTACTAAGAAAGAAGAATGTACAGTATACAGATTCAAGATATCAGATAGAAGACTCATGAGTATCAAGATTATCAAGAGTTCAAGATTTCAAAGTTAATTATTTTTTATTATTAGGAATTTTGTTAAAACTCATAAAAAAGCACTGGCATCTTAAAATCCAATTTATTCGTGGAATGGAATCCACTTCGAGCTTGTGACGCTCCACCTCTATACCCACACTAGCCAAGGACACTATAGGGTAGAGCCGTCAACTAGCATGGAGAATAAGGCTGTTGAGGAGCGACCATCCGTGTAATTGTTTTGTGCGAGTACCAATATGCCAGAGGAAAATATAACTTGCATTTCAAGTGGGAATCCGACATACCGATGCAAACTCAAAGCTACTACACAGTGGCTATAATTTCTTCGGAAACAAACATAGAAATATCATAACACAAATCAGTCACAGAAGTTCATATCTCAAAGGCGGAAACAGATATGAATATTACACATGAAAGAGTATATCAGAGTAGTGGTCAAACAAGATCCACAATATCACAAAAGAATAGTTACAAGTGCAACACAAAAGAATAAGTATACATCAATGAGTCTATATCTCAAATGTATACAACAAAAAACTACTAATCTAAGTAGTTAGCCAAAAGTCGGGATAATAATCCCAGATGAGAAGTCAAGCAGAAGCACCTGAAACATCTCGGTCTGACCCGAGTATTATTTAATAAGAAAATAATAAACGGATCAGTCTAACTATAAATATCAGATAAAATGATATAGGATAAGAGATATGATAAAAACGTAAGATAACCATAAAGCATACTATGATAAGTATGTAATTGAAAATCAACCAGAGATTAATCTATATCACAAGAATCTTCTCAAAGGTCAAAAGAATGTCATACTCCTTTGTTTAATTCACCAAGTCACAAATATCAACATCATATCGATGCCAATCATAAAAGCTGGTGGATCACAAATTCTAGAAATCATCAATAGGAACCCAGAAATCACAAAAAGGGGGAGGCCTATCACAAAACGAGAGCATGAAAACTCACCAACACGTGTATCACAAACGGGACGCTATCCCATGGTCGCTAACCATAGAGCCGGTGCAATGACATAGTACAATATCGGTACGCCCGAGGAACCTAAAACTCGAATAATTCAAAACAACGACGTAGTACAATGGTACGCCCGATGATCCTGATAAGCTGGTGCAACAACGTAGTACAAAGGTATGTCCGATGGACCGAACTCTATAAAAGAACATGGGTCGCTAGCCCACAAAAATTGAGTCGAAACTCCAAATAATACATAGGTCGTTAGCCTATAAAAGAAATGAGACGAAACTCAATAAAACGAGGTACCGTCCCCTACGTGGACAAAGAAACATAGCATGTCGCTAGTCTGAATCACACAATGATCATCATCGATCATCAAGAAGTGTCAATTACATTAAGCTTGTAAATATATGAGCTTAGCTGCATGTCCCATAACCACTAGCTTAACATAAATATTTACGAACAAACTTTAAGTCTCCACTCGAAAATTGTCATAAGAAATTCAATCGAACAAGTCCAAGAATTAACCGACGAGGTAAATGCAAGCGTTTCATACCACTTGTTTTACTAAGCCGTTTAATTAGATTTCTCATACTAGTGAGGTAAAGGTTTGCATATACTAGTAGATTGGAAAACGGGTTTTATAAACAAGCTTGATGTTTAAAATAGAGTTAAAATCGTTTTGATAAAAGAGTTTTGATATTTACTACTAGTATTGAAACCTTTATATTTTTAAAGTGACAAAGAACAAAAATGATTGTAGAAACAATCAATCACTAAAATTCACATACGAAGACGTGAATTAATTCCAAAGAAATCGATACCAAATCCATCAAAATGGATATTTCCAAAAATCCCACATTAGAAGTCAACAAAGTCGAATAATTGATAGCATCATCTAGGAATCAAAACGAACCGATAAAAATTGGAATCATGAACAAAACAGGCAAAAATAGGCATAATAGGCAATTAAGAGCAGGTCAGTCGACTGGCACAATGAGTTCAGTCGACTGACTGTAGGAAACAGAGACCTCCTGTCTTTGTTATCTGCCTTTGGTATGCCAATTGGCTACAGCCAGTCGACTAGATTCAAAGTCCAGTCGACTGGCTGGAACCTAGGCAGTTTTTCTGCATATACAAATGACGTGCAAACCCAACCAATTCGCGACCGACCGAGCAATGGCGCTAGGGATTTATGCCAATCGGCAACCCGACCCTATAAGCTCTTCGATGCATCACCAAATACATGTTCAAACATCCATAAAAGGATTTTCATAGATTTTGCTTTCAAAACACCAAAAGTTGGAATATGTACCAAATCAATCCAAACCAAAAGCATGTGCACATGAATAAGTGTCGGAAACTCATATCCAACATCAAAGATAGATATAGACATAGACGTGAGATATAAATCTCACCTTTAACCCAAAACTATGAAGAAGAAGCTATAGAGCAATGGCAAGAACAATCACTCTTCAATTCCAACCTAAAGAGCTTGAATCTAAGCTTAAAAGAGAAACATTTTCTAAATTAGGTTTAGGAATTTTTGAAATTGGTAAGAGAATGAGTTGGAGAATAAGAAGAGGAGGCTTACCAAAGCTTCTTCTATAAATTTGGAGCTAGAACTTGATTTGTAAATGAAAACTAAGGCTTGGAGTTTTTAATTTCCCATTCCTCTCTCCGTTGTTGCTAAAGCTTAAGTATTAGGAAATAGAAATGAAGTAATGAAGAGAAGAGGGGTGAAGCTTGGGTCTAATGGGCTGAAACAAAAACCAAAGCCCCAAGTGAAAAAGTAGAAAAATTCCACTAACTCCAAACATATCAAAGTTTATACTCAAAAAGGTCGCAAACGTCATTTTGAACTCATTGGGAGTGGTTTCGAGTCCTAATTCGACTGTTTGTAAAAAGTAGCTTCTCGGACTAAAATCTGATTAACGATGAAATATTTAAATAAAATATTTAAATACTCAATCGTAAAATATGCGGGTCGTTACAGACACCCCTCCTTAAAGAAATTGCGTCCTCACAATATTAAGAAATAAATGAATCAAAAAGTAACAATCGTAAAAACATATCTACACAAAGAAGAAATTTGGAATAAGAAGTTCACCTCAAAGAGCACGAGAAAGTAAGTTCGGATGTGCTCGCTCGATGAATTCTCTGGATTCCCAAGAACAATCCTTAGGATTTAAGGACCATTGAACTTTCATGAGAGGAACATCTTTATTTCAAAGGCGTTTAATATCCGAAGCAATGATACGAATAAGATGTTGCTCATAAGTCAAATTAGGCGAAACTTCAATTTCTTCCACAACACCGGGCTCAAGAATAGAATCGAAATCTCGAAGGCATTTCCGTAATTGAGAAACATGAAACACGTCATGAATAGTAGAAAACTGAGCCGGTAATAAAAGGCGATAAGCCACGGAATCAATACGTTCGGTGATGGGAAATGGACCAATGTAACGAGGTGCTAGCTTTCCCGATCGACTGAAACGCACAACACCCTTCATAAGTGAAATACGAATAAACACAAAATCTCCCACAGAAAATTCTAGTTTCCTTCTTCGGTTATCGGCATAGGATTTCTGTCTACTTTGGGCTTCTTTCATCCTATGACGAATAAGGTCAATCATGTCTGTGGAATCACGAATAAAATCTAGACCTAAAACCTGCTTCTCACCGGCCTCAAGCCAACAAGAAGGTGATCGGCATGGCCTTCCATAGAGAGCCTCAAAAGGTGCTATACCAATAGTAAATTGGAAGCTATTATTATGATAAAACTCAACAAGAGAAATATGATCTTCCCAACTTTCACCAAAATCAAGAACACATGAACGAAGAAGATCTTCAAGAGTTTGATTCACACGCTCGGTTTGTCCATCGGACTGAGGATGATAAGCAGTGCTAAAATTAAGCTTCATTCCCAAAGCTTTTTGAAGACTCCTCCAAAATCCACTAGTAAACAATGGATCACGATCACTAATAATAGAAGTAGGAACTCCATGTAATTTAACATTTCTTTAATAAAGAGCTTGTCTAAAAAAGGAACGGTTCGATTAGACGGAACGGGAATAAAATCGACGGATTTAGTAAGTCTATCAACAATCACCCGTAAGCTATCATGACCCGAACGAGAACGGGGAAGGCCATCTATAAAATCCATGGAAATTTGATCCCACTTCCAAATTGGAATTTCTAAAGGTTGCAATAACCCACCGGGCCTTTGATGCTCGGCCTTGACAAGTTGGCAAGTCATGCAACACTTAACAAAGTTAGCAATATCAGATTTCATTCCATCCCAATAATAAAGTCGCTTCATATCTGCGTACATTTTACTACCACCAGGATGGATGGTAAATTTAGAAGGATGAGAATCTTCTATAATGTCTTTACGAAGATCACTAATATTTGGCACGATAAGTCTACCAAATTTTCGAATACCCCCACGAGAATCAATATCAAAGTCTTTCAAACCTTCAATATCAATTTTATCCCTAAAATTTTGGCCAAAAAGAGCCAATTCAGGATCTAGCTTTTGAGCTTCAAGAATGCGGTCTAAAAGAGAAGGATGAGCCTCAAGGCTACATAAAACAAGAGATGAACATAAATCGAAAACACGATCTCGAATCTCACATGTGGATAAAACCCCGAGATCATTCCACTCGGATATCATCATAGAAACAAACGCTTGTTGCTTACGACTAAGTGCATCGGCAACGCGATTTCCCTTTCCGGGAGTATAAAGAATATCAAGATCATAAGATGCAAGGAATTCGAGCTAACGTTATTGACGCAAATTAAGTTTCTTTGAGAAAAAAAATACTTCAAAGATTTATGATCGATAGAGAGAACAAATTTCTCTCCCAAAAGATAATGACGCCAAACTTTAAGAGCGAAAATAATAGCCGCGAGCTCTAAATCATGAGTGGCATATCTAGTCTCGGCTGGTTTCAATTGCCTAGAAGCATAAGTAATAACACGTTCTCTTTGCATAATAATGACGCCCAAACCAATGCGACTAACATCGGTATAAATAATAAAATCTTGGTTTCCTTCGGGAATCACAAGAATAGGAGCATCGGAAAGGAGTTCTTTTAATTTTTGAAAAGAAGCTTGACATTTGTCTGACCAAACGTATTTAACTCCCTTCTTCGTCAAACTAGTAAGAGGTACGGAAATTTTTGAAAAGACTTTTATAAAATGACGGTAATAGCCCGCCAATCCAAGGAAGCTACGAATTTCTATCACACTCTCCGGTCTCTTCCAATTTTGAATCGCTTCAATCTTTGAAGGATCCACTGATATTCCGGATTCGGAAATAATATGACCGAGAAACTTCACACGAGATTGCCAAAAGTGGATTTTAGAGAATTTTGCTTTCAATTGATTACTCCTAAGAGTTTCCAACACAATCCGAAGATGCTTTTCATGCTCCTCCTCGGTTTTAGAATACACAAGAATATCATCAATAAAGATGAGAACAAATCGATCGAGGAAGTCTTTGAAAACTCTATTCATAAGGTCAACGAAATAAGCCGGAGCATTCGCTAAACCAAATGGCATAACAATCCATTCATAAGATCCATAACGAGTATGGAACGATGTCAAAGGAATGCTATCCTCTGCAATACGAAGCTGATGAAAACCGATTGCCAAGTCCAATTGGGAAAAGACTCTAGCACCACTATGTTTATCGAATAGATCATCAATCCGAGGTAAAGGATATTTATTTTTGATAGTAAGACCATTAACCTTGCGGTAGTCAATGCAAAGCCTAAGTGTACCATCGGATTTCTTCACGAAAATAGCCGAAGCTCCCCAAGGTGAGGAACTAGAGCGATTAAATTGCTTCGTCTCCAATTCGGATAATTGTTTGCGCATCTCCTCACTTTCTTTATTGGATATACGATAAGGAGGACGAGTAATAGGTAAAGCTCCAGGAATTAGATTAATTCTGAATTCAATTGCTCGCTTAGGTGGTAATCCTAAAACGGGCTCAAATATGTCGGAGAATTCACGAACAACGTGAATGAGAGAAATGACATCTTCCTCATCATCATTATCGTCATCATGAGGATTTAAAGAATATAAAAATGCAACTAAGTTGGAACCGAATCTTTAAGAATAATAGAAATCTGCTTGAAAGATTGAGGATATCGAAAATGGATAGTCCGCTCAGGACATAGGATATGAGCTTCATAACGGTTAAGCCAATCCATTCCCAAAATCATTGCAAAGCCTAAGTAACGCATAACAAGCAAATCGGCTAGGAAAGAAAAATCACACAAAATAATCACCACATCTTTACAAAGCAAACTAAATGTTGCGGATCCACCAACCGGATTCGCAATTCTCAAAGAAGTCATTAAAGCAACAACACTTAAAGAAAAAGTATCAACAAGTTCCTTTGATATAAAAGAATGGGACGCACCCGTATCAAAAACAACTCGAATAGGTTGATCACGAAATAAAATAATGCCATCAAAGATAGAATGAGAAATACCTTGACCATGAGAAGTGTTGCTATGGGCTTGTGCAACATTTAACTTTCCCTCCTTCTTGCCTTGAAGTTTGGGACATGAAGATAAAAGATGACCCGAACTTTTGCAATAGCGACAAAAGAGAGGTTTCGGACATCTATTGGCATAATGGTCTTTAGAACAACAACTGTAGCATTGCCCACTTCTAGGGGGAGAAGTCTTTGCCACCGGAGTTGCTTGCCTCCGTTTCTTATTAGGATAAGGACCTTTGAATTTAATAGGATTTTTCTTGTTGTTGTTGAAGTTTGGTTTGGCACCCGCAACTTCAACATCACTTTCTTTATCTGCCTCTTCAAGTCGAAGAGCGATATCAATAAGTTGATCAAAAGAAACTTCTAACTTTAGAAGTAATGGCTTCTTGAGATTTTTGTTCAAGCCATAGACAAATCTTTGGTTCTTCTTCAATGGGGTGTTTATATATTTGACCCCGTATTTAGAAAGCGACTCGAATGATGCGACATAGTCTGCCATGTAGGATTGTCTATGAAACGACAAGCCAATGTCACCTTCTCAGCTTCTGGCAAAAATTTTAACTCGGATTGTTCCCGGAATTTCTCCCAAGTAAGATCCGCTTCAATAATTTCAGAAATAAGAAGCTCATACCAATCTAATGCTCTTTCTTGGAGCATACTTGAAGCCACTTAGACACGGTGAAGATCAATTAGATTCATTCAAGTAAAGATGCGATCGCATGTTTTGAGCCAAGCTTGGACTTGAATGACGCTTTTGGAACCCCTAAATGGCTTCCCACGCAAGTTGGTATAGTCACCGCACAAACGTGCAAATCCGGACTTAGGGTGAGTAGGCTTTGGATTGGGTCCGGAAGCTTGAGCATTCTTTACTAGATCAAGAAGTTTTTGTGCAGACATAAATATTCCATCCTGGGGAGTAGTACTAGATTGACCGGCGCTGGGACGACCAGGTCTAACCATTTCTCTTCTTTAAGAAAGAAAGAAAGAAGAAAAAGGTTATTCACAAAATAATTATCAAACAATCATGATTGATAAAACAAGGCTCAAAAAGAAAATAGGATAGAACGGTTCGAAGACCCGAATAAAATCCTAAGGCACGACTCCTAAGATGGACTTAGGATGATGATCCTTGTTAAATTAATCTACATTGTTCCGAAGTTTGGCTCTGATACCAAGCTGTGACGCCCCACCTCTATACCCACGCTAGCCAATGACACTATAGGGTAACGTCGTCAACTAGCACGGAGAATAAGGCTCTTGAGGAGCGACCATCCGTGTAATTGCTTTGTACGAGTACTGATATGCCAGAGGAAAATATAACTTGCATTTCAAGAGGGAATCCGACATACCGATGCAAACTCAAAGCTACTACACAGTGGCTATAATTTCTTCGGAAACAAACATAGAAATATTATAACACAAATCAGTCACAGAAGTTCATATCTCAAAGGCGGAAACAGATATGAATATTACACATGAAAGTGTATATCAGAGTAGTGGTCAAACAAGATCCACAATATCACAAAAGAATAGTTACAAGCGCAACACAAAAGAATAAGTATACATCAATGAGTCTATATCTCAAATGTATACAACCAAAAACTACTAATCTAAGTAGTTAGCCAAAAGTCGGGATAATAATCCCAGATGAGAAGTCAAGTAGAAGCACCTGAAACATATTGGTCTGACCCGAGTATTCTTTAATAAGAAAATAATAAACGGATCAGTCTAACTATAAATATCAGATAAAATGATATAGGATAAGAGATATGACAAAAACGTAAGATAACAATAAAGCCATACTATGATAAGTATGTAATTGAAAATCAACCGGAGATTAATCAATATCACAAGAATCTTCTCAAAGATCAAAAGAATGTCATACTCTTTAGATTTATTCACCAAGTCACAAATATCGACATCATATCGATGCCAATCATAAAAGTTGGTGGATCACAAATTCTAGAAATCATCAATAGAAATCCAGAAATCACAAAAGGGGGAGGCCTATCACAAAACGGGAGCATGAAAACTCACCAACACGTGTATCACAAACGGGACGCTATCCCATGGCGCTAACCATAGAGCCGGTGCAACGACGTAGTACAATATCGGTATGCCCGAGGAACCTGAAACTCGAATAATTCAGAACAACGACGTAGTAAAACGGTATGCCCGATGATCCTGATAAGCTGGTGCAACAACATAGTACAAAGGTACGTCCGATGGATCGAACTCCATAAAAGAACATGGGTCGCTAGCCCCCAATAATTGAATCACAACTCCAAATAATGCATAGGTCGTTAGCCTATAAAAGAAATGAGACGAAACTCAATAAAACGAGGTACCGTCCCCTACGTGGACAAAGAAACATAGCATATCGCTAGTCTGAATCACAAAATGATCATCATCGATCATCAAGATGTGTCAATTACACTAAGCTAGCAAATATATAAGCTTAGCTGCATGTCCCATAACCACTAGCTTAACTTAAATATTTACGAACAAACTGTAAGTCTCCACTCAAAAATTGTCACAAGAAATTCAATCGAACAAGTCCAAGAATTAACCGACGAAGTAAATGCAAGCGTTTCATACCACTTGTTTTACTAAGCCGTTTAATTAGATTTCTCATACGAGTGGGGTAAAGGTTTGTATATACTAGTAGATTGGAAAACGGGTTTTATAAACAAGCTTGATGTTTAAAATAGGGTTGAAATCATTTTGATAAAAGAGTTTTGATATTTACTACTAGTATTGAAACCTTTATATTTCTAAAGTGACAAAGCACAAAAATGGTTGTAGAAACAATCAATCACTAAAATTCACATACGAAGACGTGAATTAATTCCAAAGAAATCGATATCAAATCCATCAAAATGGATGTTTCCAAAAATCCCATGTAGAAGTCATCAAAGTAGAATAGTTGATAGCATCATCCAGGAATCAAAGCGAATCGATAAAAATTGGAATCATGAACAAAATAGGCAAAAATAGGCATAATAGGCAATTAGGAGCCGGTCAGTCGACTGGCTCAATGAGTTCAGTCGACTGACTGCAGGAAACAGAGACCTTCTGTCTCTATTATCTGCCTTTGGTAAGCCAATTGCTACAGCTAGTCGACTGGATTCAAAGTCCAGTCGACTTACTAGAACCTAGGCAGTTTTTCTGCCTATACAAATGACGTGCAAACCCAACCAATCCGCGACCGATCGAGCAATGACGCTAGGGATTTATGCCAATCGGCAACCCGGCCCTATAGGCAATTCGATGCATCACCAAATACATGTTCAAACATCCATAAAAGGATTTTAATAGATTTTGCTTTCACAACACCAAAAGTTGGAATATATACCAAATCAATCCAAACCAAAAGCAAATGCATATGAATAAGTGTTAGGAACTCATATCCAACATCAAAGATAGATATAGACTAAATGTGATATAAAGATCTCACTTTTAAACCCAAAACTATGAAGAAGAAGCTATAGAGCAATGACAAGAACAATCACTCTTCAATTCCAACCTAAAGAGCTTGAATCTAAGCTTAAAAGAGAAACATTTCATAAATTAGGTTTAGGAATTTCTGAAATTGGTAAGAGAATGAGTTGGAGAAGAAGAAGAGGAGGCTTACCAAAGCTTCTTCTATAAATTTGGAGCTAGATCTTGATTTGCAAATGTAAACTAGGGCTTGGAGTTTTTAGTTTCCCATTCCTCTCTCCATTGTTGCTAAAGCTTGAGTATTAGGAAATAGAAACGAAGTAATGAAGAGAAGAGGGGTGAAGCTTGGGTCTAATGGGATGAAACAAAAACCAAAGCCCCAAGTGAAAAAGTAGCAAAATTCGACTAACTCTAAACATATCAAAATTTATACTCAAAAAGGTCGCAAACGTCATTTTGAACTCAATGGGGATGGTCTCGAGTCCTAATTCGACCGTTTGCAAAAAGTAGCTTGTCGGACTAAAATCCGACTAACGATGAAATATTTAAATACTCAATCGTAAAATATGTGGGTTGTTATAGAGCCTGTTAAAGGGATGGAACCCTAAGTAGGATGGAACCTACGAAAAATCTAGTGGAACATTGTTTTGTATCCGCTAACTTTTTATTCAAAATGATTTTTCAAAATTATATCCTGTTTTCAAAATGTTTTTCAAAACTTTCCTTTTAAAAGATTCAAAACCCTCTATCCTTTTTTTAAATAATTTTAGCTTCAAAATTATCTTTAATTTCAAAGTCAAATTACTCTTGATTTTAAACTATCTTTTAATATAATATATTTAACTTTTAAATATTTATACTTAGATTTAAAATATAAAATTAGAGTTAAATTCTATATATATTATTCTCCATATTTACTTATGAATTTTAACTATATTCAAATATATGTATAAAGTTTAAATTAGTTTTATATAAGATAAAGGTTATTTTCAAAGAAAATAAAAACATCAAAAAATGCTTTGGGATGTCGACATGCTTATATACCCCATGTCGACATGGTGTCAGTTGAGTTCAAAATTAAAATTTCAAAAGAAGTGTCTATTTGCCATAACTCTTCATGAATGGACATGACTGTTGTTCTTCTATAAATAGGGGTTAGTTTCAACGAATTTCAGATTGCATTTTCTGGTTTTTCACTCCTCTTCTTCTTCCACTTTTCTTAATACATATTCTTATCATTACTCTGCCATTATCAACATTGAATCGAACTCGATTACTTCTAGTTTGATTCTCTATCACTCTCTCTGCAAGATTCTCGGTGCTATTCAGAGTTATAGACTTCTTTGTAATCTATTAAGTGAGAAAAGGTGTGATTGTAGCCGTGAAAATTAATCAAGAAAGAAAAGGTGTGATTGTAGCCTTGGTAAATCAATTAGGCAAACTTGTGGCCCGGAAATCAAGTATCCATGCTCAGAGGATCGAAATTCTGGAGGGTGTACCTCGTAGCCTTTAATCCGAGGGTGTAATTATACAATTACTTTTGAAAGGAAATCCGTACTTGTGTTGCGAGACTGGATGTAGGGTAACTCTAAACCAGTATAAAATCCGGTGTGTTCTTTCCTTTACTGCTTTTATTTTATTTCTGCATCTGTGTTTGTTTCTGTTATATCTGTATCTGTATATTGCATACATCAGTGTCTAAATTAACATAAATCAAAAAAGATTTAGTAATTCTTTATTAACACTATTCACCCCCCTCTAGTGTTAATCCTAGCCTTAAGATTCATAATCCGCATTTCTCACAATTGGTATCAGAGTGAGGCTTTCAAAGTTTCATAATCTGATTTTTGAAAAAGTTTTTAAAATGGCTATATTTGTTAATACTAGTTTAGAAGCATTCAAACTATCATCATTTCCTTAGTCTGCATATAATCAATATTCAAATTCAAGTTGTCTACCAAGATTGTTTGATGTGCAGGAATCATGCTTTATGGGTGTTGAGGTATCAATCCAATTGAAAAATTGTGCAGATCAGAAAAAACAAGTGGATACTTGATAGTGGGTGTTCTAGACACATGACTGCAATCCAGATATACTGAATGATATAATATACAAAGACGGAGGATTGGTTAACTTTGGAGACAATTCAAAAGGACATGTGATTGGCATCGGCAAAGTCGGTAATTCTGAAACTCCTACTATTACTAACGTTTTGCTAGTTAAGAATCTGAAACATAATATGCTAAGTATAAGTCAACTATGTGATAAAGGATATAAAATTAAATTACTTTTTAGGATTACAAATAAAAAAATTAGATAATGGAATCTTTATTAGTCAAGAAAAATATGCTAAAGACCTCATTAGTAAATTTAGTTTGACTACTGCGAGTGGAAAACCCACTCCCATGTCAACCAATGAGTACCTTAGTAAAGAAGATCTCTCGAAAGATGTAGATCAAAAACTATATAGAGGAATGATTGGATCACTACTCTATATTACTGCCAGTAGACCTGATATCATGCATAGTGTTTGTCTCTATGCTAGATATCAATCCCAACTTAAAGAGACCCACTTAAAAGTCGTAAAACGAATCATAAGATATGTTAAACACACATCTGATTATGGTTTATTCTACCCTAAAAATGATTCTTTTGACTTAATATCTTGCTGTGATGCTGACTATGCTGGTTGTAAATCAGACCGAAAAAGTTCTAGTGGGACTTGTCACTTTTTGGGGCATTCTCTGATTTCTTGGCTTAGTAAAAAGCAAAACACAATTTCTTTATCAACAACAGAAGCAGAATATATTTCTGCTGCTTTGGCTTGTTTTCAAGTAATATATATGCAACAAACCTTAAAACATTTTGGTTTAAAATTTTCAAAATCACCAATTTATTGTGACAATACAAGTGCGATAAATTTATCCAAAAATACTACTCAACATGCTCGAACTAAACATATTGATATCATACATCATTTTCTCAGAGATAATATAAGTAAGGAAGTAGTTACTCTCAAGTATATCAATTCTGGGAATCAAATTGCTGATATCTTAACAAAACCCTTAAATGAATCAATATTTACTAAATTAAGAAGAGAATTAGGTATTTGTTCTATAAATGAAATATAAAATATAAATAACAAGTATAATTAATAATTAATATTAAAATAATTCAAAGAGTTAAAATAAAAAGGACCATGTCGACATCCCCCGTATACCCATGTCGACATGCAACGTTTTTAAATTTTGAAATTTTTCCACCAAAATTCAAAAATTTAGTTATAAATTCTTCTCTTTTTCGAATTTTTGTTCATTCTCTATGTTTTCTCTTTAATCTATCTTCTGAAATAAATAAAATAATGGCCTCCTCTCCCAAATCAAACATAAAATCAACCTTTTCATTCCCCTCTCCTACGTCGGGTCCATTTCAACGTACTACTCTCGCTAGTGTGACTAAAATGGAGGAATCTATGAAGGATGTACTTCAGATGATGACTGAAATTCAAGTGACTCAACTTCGTATGGCAAAGGAACAGGAAAGGCAAGGCAAGGTTCTTAGGAATTTGCAAAAATTCCTAATGCATAACCAGGCCAACCCTATCTTGATTGATGAAGACTCTTCACTCAATCAAGAACAAGAGGCCAACGAGGAAGAAGAAGAAGAACCCATGGAAGAAGCTCACAAGGAGGATGATGACCAAGTCGTGTGTGTTGGAGAAGTGTGTTTTGGCAAGAATGGGAATCTTGTCGAACAACGTGGAAACTTCTGTTTTCACTATCCAAACTGTTTGATTCATAGATCTCCTATGTTTTATAACGCACAATAGTTTCTTTTCTTTCTTCTCCATTTTTATTTGTGTTTCCTTGTGTTTTCTAAACGTTCATGTATATACAACTTCATACTTAATAAATAACTCATGTTCTTATATGTGTTTTAATTATAAATACTATTGTGAATTCTTACTTACGACAGTTGATAGTTTAGGACTATGTTTTAGTATTAGATTTAAGTGATGATTACTTATGATAACACTGTCATTATAATCACATGTCATAGAGTATTAGCTATATAATTTGGAGTTATATAGTTATATAGTTTGAAGTTATATAGTTTACATTTAATTTTTTTTGTTAATGACAAAGGGGGAGAAATATAAAATAGGGTAGTTAGGCATAGAATAAGGGGGAGTTATTAGTTTTAGGGGGGTTATTAGGATAGAAGTAAAATTTTATAAACAACGGTTGTCATCATCAAAAAGGAGGAGATTGTTAGTCCGTCAAATAATGGTTTTTATGACAACTGTAACGACCCGGAATTTTGACGATATATTTTAATAAATATTAAATCTAAATTAAATCAAATATAAGCTTGTCAATATTTAAATTGATGAGTTATTAAATGTTTAACAGCTATATATGTTTATAAAAGGAAATTTTGATTTGAAATTTAAAATTAAATACTTCAAAACCCTTTTAAAAACAAAATCTGACTTATTCAATAAAATTAAATCAAAGTTTCATTATTTGATATCTGATAAAATACATATGAATACAATTTTAGTTTTTAATATGATAAGTTTTAAAATAAACAAACATGAAATTATTTAACATAAAACATGGAAGTGCAAAACAATATAAGTGTAAACATACAAAGTTAGTATAAAACACAATCATATATTATATATGTAATTAAAGTAACATAAAAATATAAAATATAAAATATAACCAAGATATAAATTTACGAATATAAGTTATAACTTGAACTATATTAATACAAGTGTATGAACATGTGAATACTATAACATTAATGTCAGTATAAATGAACAAATAGCAAGAGTATGGAATAATAAAAGTAATTATAGTTATGCATAAGAAAACAAAGTCAAATATAAGAATCTTGATACATTGCTTAATACATATATAAGTTTGTACAGCAATTAAGTGATGTACCCAGAAAATAATAATAATAATAATAATAAACTAAAAATAAAAGTAAACCAGTAATAAACATATAAATAAACATATATATTAACTACAACTTAGTGTAGGTGCTGTGTGCAACTTTGTGCCCCAGGAAATCAGAGTAAACTTCAATATAAAACTAGTTTTCAACTCAAGGTAATAAAATTAAAACCTGTAGCTTACTAAACAGGTTTGGCCGAGAATAATGATAAATGTCTTGTACAACACAAAGCAAATAACAAAAATATCTTTGTACTAATAGAAACTGTCAGTGACCATTAATAACTTGCTGTCATAAATATCTTTGTACATATAGCAATTATCTGTAAACATTTATTACTTGCCATCATAATTAAGAGCATGAACATTAAATAGCATAATTTCTTGTGTAATCAAGTACATGTAGCCGAAATCCTATATCATTTCACTGCAGTATATACTATCTTAATCAATAAAAAGAAAGAGTGACTTGCAAATAATAACTGGCCAGCTACAACCTGTATTAAGCTTCTACATAAATCTACTTATATATCATCAGTTTATATATACGAACCTAAAATTTATAAAGTAAACCTGAGAAACCTCTTTTGGCTTTGCATACAAACTTAAACTAAAAGAAGAAAAACTGTAAACTATCAACCTGAGCAAAATACAAACAAGTTGGAAGTCTGGGAAGCAAATTAACAAGTTTGTGTTTATCTGGGAACTGAAGAGCTCTGTTTCATTTGGATTAAAGTGAGTAAACAAAACTAATTTTTAACTTTAGCTTGCATATTTTTCTCACTGATATATGTTGATGAAGTTTAAAATATACTGTTCTGTATATATGTTGTTTGCACTGGAAGTTTGCATAACTGTTATTGATCAGTACTTCAAGTTGTATATCAGTACTTCAAGTTTAAACAGATCATATTCATATAACCATTTAAATTTTGTATTGAATGAATTCAAGTTTGTTTATATGAAACAAGCCTGCAAACATGTTTGAGATTTAACAGCATAATATGAATGCTGTATTTTCCAACTACAGGTAAACAAGAAATCAAAGATTAAAATTCAAATGTTTAATTTTGAAAATTCAATAACATATTTATAATTCATACAAGTAATTATGATTTTTAACATAAAGATTATGATTTTTATGCAAAAGTATTAAGAGCAGTTTCGAAATAAAATAAAAATGGGTTTTTGTAAATTGTGGGTAATAGAGTAAATTTTAATTCCTGAAATCTGGCATGAAGCAAGATTAAAGAGATATCAACACCAGAAAAATGTTGAATTATTTTTCGAATGCAAGTGTTTTGTGTTTGAATCACAAATAGGGTTTAAGCCCCTTTTTTTCAAAGCTCTGTAAAAATTTGATTTCAGCTCCAATATGAAACCGAGTGAAGCGCGACTGTAGGTGGAGCTAGGTGGAGGTGTGAGTGACGTTCAGGCGAATTTGCATCACCTCTGGTGATGTGTGGTGGCTGCACGCGTGATTTGTTCATCAGTGATGTGTTTCGAATGTTTGAGCTACATGTCGAATTTTTCATTTCGGCTTGAATTTGAATTTTGGGCCTCGAATTCGCTTAAGTAGATCAGTTGTGGTGTGTGAGGACTGTAGGGAGTCGCCGTAGGAAAGGTGAGCCACCGTGCACGTGCACAGTGGCGAAGTGGGGTTTGGTGAACAGTGTCGCGTTTGTTTTTGGGTTTCGGGTTATCGTGTGGGGTTGCTCGAGACATGGGTGGGGATGCTTCGAGTAATTTCTGCGTTTTCTCCGAGTAGCGTACGAGAGTAGTTACAGCTGAACGTTTATCACTTAACTAAAAAAAAAGAGAGAAGAGAAGAAAAGAACTGGAGAGAAGAAGAAGGGAAGGGGAGAGCAACGAGAGAGACGCGGGGAAAACTCGTGTTTTTCTTGAGTAGAGAACGATGTTGTCTCGGTGCTTTCAAATGGTCATGTACTGTTTTTGTACAGGCTTATAACTAAGTTCAATAAACAAATGTTAATTAATTAAGCTAATGTTTTAATTAAAGACTTGATTTAAGTAAATATATAAAGGTAGAAGATTGGTCAGTAAATAGTTGGAATGTTGATTAAAATGTATACTTGAATTTTTAAATTAATAACTTTATGTTGAATTTGAAATAAAAATTTAATCCTAAATTAAATCCATTAAAATCTTAAGAACATAAGCTTATCATTAAAAAGTTAATTAGTGAATGGAAGTTAACATACGAGATTAATTAAAAATATTACACTTTAATTAAATTGATAAATAAAGTAATTTGTGATAATTAAATAATTAATTTATTTTAATAAGTAAGTTATTAATTATTAATTAATAATTAAGAATAAACTAATTAATTGGGTAATTGAGTAATAGTTAATGAATAGAAGTTAATTAATTAAATAATTAATTAAAGGTTAGATAATTTATAAATTACTAATTAATGATTAACTAATTAATTAATTGATCATTAATCAGCTAATTAATCAGTAATTAATTAAACAGAATAAAATAGTTTATTCTTAAGCTAATAATTTAGTTAAGTAAAACCGAACTGTTTGATATGCATTGATAACTCTGTTTGGTTGACTGTGATATCTGTTGATGATATTTCTGTGATATGTTATGATATTATGGATATCTGTGATAACTGTATATGATTTATCTGATATATTTGTTATGTTAATTTCTGATATTTAATTAAACTGTTAAGTTAAATAGACAACTTGGCCCTTAAAATGGCGTTTGGATCCGATGAGACCGGGATCGGAAGAATCAATTTTGATTCTCCGAAAACCACATCGATCCAAATTAAACGATAGGTCGTAACTTATCAAATGGAGATCGAGATGGAGTTTCAGAATGCATGGGTTATCGTCATTAACTCTGAGGGTGATTCCAAAATAAGTGTAACGAGATAATACCTTCGGTTTCGCTCGAACCCGGAACAAACTTGTATGGATTGAATGCTTTCAACACATCGTCAGGCGGACGATGAGCATTCTAAGTGATATGTTCTTTAAAGGTAATCGTAGCCTCAAGCCTCATCAATCGGGAATGGCTAAAACAGGGGAGATGCAGCAAGGTTAGGTGGGTCATGCCCAAGCAGGACAAGATTTTCGCCTGTCTAGATGTCCCTTTTTATTTCGGCTTAGTGGGCAGTTGTTGGCCACAACTGCGGGGTTATCTTGTTCGGGACTGTTCAGTAAGGAATGGTTCCGGCCTTGTGTTGCAGGGGATGAAGGGAGTAATCCTCGGTATGGTGATCTAGGCCCCGTACTGTGACGGGAGGTACCCCAGTAGCCCTGCCATTGTTGGAAATCCATTTACCCTACGAGACCCTGCGGTTTTGATTTGTATTACCCACTTTCGTGGCTAGTAGCTGGAATTTAATGAATGTAACAATTTCAGCTATTTTCTATTTACTTGAAAACCCTAGACACTATTATAATATCACAAAATTTCCTATAAAATGTTTTGGTTAGCGTAAGGTAAAAACTTACCCGTATTTATTTGTGGGAAGTCTTACGTGATACCTTTATTTTCAAATGATTTTCAAGTTAAGCAACTTTAACCTGTTTACTCATACCAGACCCATGTCTGACCCGGAGTTTATATTTTGTGTTTTCATAAACTCTTGGGTACTCAAATTTTTACGAGTAGCCAAGTGATAGGTATTGGAAGTGTTGCTTTTCTGGAGGAGCTATTTTGGGAGAAGACCAGACGTATGTATCTATATATGTAGTTCCGCTGTGTAGTTAGTGATGTTGTATTTTGGATGTATGTATGGTTATGTATGTATATGACAGTCCTGTTATATGATATTGTACGACTCTGTTGTATGTATAACTATGTAATAGATATGTGATGTATTATATTTTGTTCCATTCCGCTGTGAGATTCTGATGTTGTTGTTCTCTCTTTCTATTCTTTACTATTTCTATCCCTTTCTTTCTTAATGATGAAACGTCTTTCTGGGTTGAGAAAGGCGGGTCGTCACAACAACAACCTTAGAATAGTTTATAAAATATAAATACTAACATTATAAGTTTAGATATATATGTATATGCAGGATTTAACCATGCAGGTACTAAGAAAGAAGACTGTATAGTATAGAGATTCAAGATATCAAGATAGAAGACTCATGAGCATCACGATTATCAAGAGTTCAAGATTTCAAAGTTAATTATTTTTTATTATTAGGAATTTTGTTAAAACTTATAAAAAAGCACTGACATCTTAAAATCCAATTTATTCGTGGAATGGAATCCACTTCGAGCCTGTTAAAGGGATGGAACCCTAAGTAGGATGGAACCTACGAAAAATCTAGTGGAACATTGTTTTGTATCCGCTAACTTTTTATTCAAAATGATTTTTCAAAATTATATCCTGTTTTCAAAATGTTTTTCAAAACTTTCCTTTTAAATTATTCTAAACCCTCTATCCTGATTTTAAATAATTTTAGCTTCAAAATTATCTTTAATTTCAAAGTCAAATTACTCCTGATTTTAAACTATTTTTAATATAATATATTTAACTTTTAAATATTTATACTTATATTTAAAATATGAAATTAGAGTAAAATTCTATATATATTATTCTCCATATTTACTTATGAATTTTAACTATATTCAACTATTTTTATAAAGTTTAAATTAGTTTTAATATAAGATAAAGGTTATTTCCAAAGAAAATCAAAACATCAAAAAATGCTTTGGGATGTCGACATGCCTATATACTCCATGTTGACATGGTGTCAGTTGAGTTTAAAATTAAAATTTCAAAAGAAGTTTCTATTCGCCATAACTCTTCACGAATGGACATGGCTATTGTTCTTCTATAAATAGGGGTTAGTTTCAACGAATTTTAGATCAAATTTTCTAGTTTTTCACTCCTCTTCTTCTTCCACTTCTCTTAATACATATTCTTATCATTACTCTGCCGAAATCAACATTGAATTGAACTCGATTACTTCTAGTTTGATTCTCTATCAATCTTTCTGCAAGATTCTCAGTGCTATTCAGAGTTATAGACTTCTTTGTAATCTATTAAGCGAGAATAGGTGTGACTGTAGCCTTGAAAATCAATCAAGAAAGAAAAGGTGTGATTGTAGCGTTGGTAAATCAATTGGGTAAACTTGTGGCTTGGAAATCAAGTATCTCTACCCAGAGGATCGAAATTATGGAGGGTGTACCTCGTAGCCTTGAAACCGAGGGTGTAATTGTATAATTTCTTTTGAAAGGAAATCCGTACTTATGTTGCGGGAATGGATGTAAGGTAACTTCGAACCGGTATAAAATCCGGTGTGTTCTTTTCTTTACTGCTTTTATTTTATTTCTGCATCTGTGTTTGTTTCTGTGATTATATATGTATCTGTATATTGCATACATCGGTGTCTAAATTAACATAAATCGAAAAAGATTTAGTAATTCTTTATTAACACTATTCACCCCTCTCTAGTGTTAATCCTAGCCTTAAGATCCGTAATCCGCATTCTCACAGTTGTTTAATATGGATGTTGAATATATTTGCAAGTCACATAAATACACATCGATAAGCATAAGGGAAATCACTTTCATTTATTGAATAAATTGGTGCATTTGAAAATGAAAACCTTTTGAAAATGGTTTAATATGATTTAGAAATGTTTATAAACATTTAAAAGTGTTTTGGAAAAGTTTAAACAATACAGAAAATTGAGTCAAAAATAGGCATGTTGCATAACGGCAGTTGTGCCATAAAAGTCTAACGAGTATATAGAATGGAATATAGCTTGGAATTCTTGGAGATAAGAATTTTTCGAACTATTTTATCCATATTTTTCAAAAAAAGAAAGAAAATCGAGATTTCGATAAGTAGATTTTTGAGATATGAGTAAAAGAAGTTTTTGAAATAATCGCGGTTTGCAGTTTGGAATCCGTAAAAGGATTTCTTTAAAAATGATATTTTAAAGTTGTTAAAATCTGAAATAAATTCTAAAAATCTTTTAAAATATTTTAAAAGTGGTTTGAGTTTGAATTTCCAAATGATAGAAAAGCCGTTTTTTATCAATATAGCTTAAAAAGCACTTTCCGTAGCACTTTTACACTGCAATTTTCTATAAGTTTTGAAATATAGTTTTAAACGCAACCATTCTTTTCCAAATCTTAAGTTAATGATTATTAAAGTATTTTGCAGGTGATTTGAAAGATTTAAATGGTTAAATAAATGTTAAATGACTTAGGGTCGATCAAATAACTTGACCGTCTTATGGGTGACAAAAAGATAATGTCTATACTTGAGTTTGGAAAATCAGTATCCCGCTCTCCCTAGCTATCCAGATTGGCCCGATGGAGGGAATGGTAAATTTTATTTACTCGGATCAAAAAATTTCAAAGTACAAAGGACATGATTTTTCAAATTTAAATAACTTGGATTTTATGGAGATAATCTTGTTGTACTTAGTGTTAAAGCCCAAAGAGGGAATTCGTACTATTCGTGGAATTTAAAAAGTGATTTCACCGTTATTCCGCCCATAGTACTTGTTGAATATGAGAACTGATATTTGGTAGAATTAGATGATTTTTATAGATTCTTCTCACTTAATATTTACTGGTTTTGAATTAACGTCCTAGATAATAAGGTTTTAACTTAATTAAAATTTTGGGTGTTGAAATAAGAAACCTTTTGTTGAAATTTAAATAAATGATTTGGAATTATTTTAATTCCTGTGGATCCTTTTACTTAATATTAATTGTTTTGGGTTTGAAGTAAATGATGTCTTAAATAACATTATTTTTGACCCGATTTGAAAGTTATGATTTAAAAATCTTTGTTAAGATTTAAATGAAATGATTTAGAAATATTTTCCTAAGTGAAGAAAAAAATGACTTGGAATTATTCCAAGATTTAAAAAGGTTTTAAGTAATCAAAAGAATTGATAAGAGAGGATTAATGATTATGTATGTATTAGAAAGAATGTTTTAAAAATATATATCTCCAGAAGATATTTTGAATAAAAAGGAAGTAATAAATCAAAAGAATAATTCCCTATTCACTTAACATCTTTTATCGATGATTGGTTAGAAGGAACCGGAGTCGGATTTAGGTGACTCCTATCCGAAGACCACTTCAACCCTATTTACATATTCAGAGTGAAAACATGGAGATAGTTTGGAGGATGGAATATGGGATTGCTTGTCATTGACCCTCAGGGTAAATTTTCCATAACGTATTATATGGCAGTTGTTATTCATTTGAGATCTTCGATGCAAGGACTTCTTGCTACTAATCCTAGGGATAATTTTCGGCAGGATGTGATAGGAGAGTGCTTCGGTTTGTCCTATTCCTAGACAACTTATATGGACGAATGTCTGACATTGCATTTCTAATTACATAAATTGATCTCTATGAATGTATCATCTGTTTGGTGGCGGAGAAGGTGACTTTTCTTAGCTTAACACCCTTTCCCGAGACATATGAGATCAGGAGTTATACATTTATAGAAATTAGTTGTGTGATCATGAAATGGCAATGTGTCATTCAAAGTGGAATGTGCTATGTGAAAGGTAATCATTACCTCGAGACTCGTCACCCTATAATGTCTTAAATATGGTACACCACAAGACCATGTGGTTCGCAACCATTAGCTGTATGGTCGTCACCTTTCTAGATTACTCTCTATATGTCGAGTATGTGGTGTATGCTATATCCTAGATAAGTCGGTTACGACCGGGGTGATGCGATATTCGGTTTATATCCAGTTCATGTATGAGTGCTAAATAGGGATAGATCGGTCTTGCCAAATGCGGAGGATTGTCTGTGTATCCTCGGTACATTCCTCTAGAGATGTACTGTATGGAAGGTAGTCATTTAGCTGCTATTGTATGGAAATCCTTTCTCTAATAAGTGCCTTCGGACTTGATTGTAAACCTAGTATGCCGTTAAATTTAACCAATGTAACAATTTCGGCTATTTGAATATACTTATTTAAAAAGTGTTTTTCAAAGGATGTCATTAAAAATAATATTCAATGATTTTACGTAAAAAATGTTTTGGTTATCATAAGGTAAACACATGTTCCGTGTTTATGTGCGGCATGGTCTTATGAGATGCCTTTTTGTTTTCAAAAATGCATACTTTGAGTTTCTTACACCAGTCTCATGACTGACCCGGAGTTTTTTTTCCTTAAACTCTAGGTGCCATATTTTCTGGACTGCCAAGTAGTTAGCTGATTAGGAGCATTTTGGAGCCGGAAGGATGGAGCATGAAGAAATTTGGATTTTTTATCATTACCACCACTTTCTGCTATGTTTGTATTATGTATATATATCTACCAGCACCTGTAGGGATAGGCCATTATTACTATCCCAGCTAGGTTAGTACTTATCATGACTCGGATATCTCACTTTAAGAGTGAGAGTATGTACTACCTAAATGATTACAACTTGTTAAATACGATGTGAGATTCTATTTATATTATGTCTTCTACTTTTATTATCTTTTATGCTAGGATAATGTGCCTCCCCGGTACTTGGATTTGTGGCACGTGGATACCGAAGATGTATTAATGTCGATTTCTAGGGACGAGGAGGTAGGTCATCCCGTTTGGTATTAGAGCCTATGGTTGATTGAATAGCTAAGCCATAATGGGGTCAACTCATTAGAGATAGGGTTAGTAATGCCCTAGAATGTGTTTAGTCTGAGAGAGCGCACACTTAAAAATTTTATCCGAAAAAGTATATTCAAACTTTATGCCCTAAGATATCTCATTTATATATTCTAAAAAGATATTTCCTCACTATATGCAGATAGTAGGAGATGAGTGGAAGATGAGGACGAGGTAGGGAAGGGGAGATAGCAGTAACACAAACATAAATGGTTGAACTCCCACCGCCATAATAATCGAAGAAGTAACAATTCTGATGCAACCCTAAATCTACATTGCCACTTTGTGTAAGAACTATACCAGTATGGGAGGAAAGCCGTTTAGACGAACGAAATCCATCATAGAAATTCAAGCCAAGATTCATTTATATGAAAGAATTTTCAAAGGGCTAAATATTGGGGACGAGCATAAGAGATTCCTGGCTTCTTGGCAATTACAGAACAGGCTCTTGCCTAGTGGGAGTCCATTATTATGAATGAATTGGAAGATAGTTTTTCTTGAGCACAATTCAAGGAGGTATTGGAAGAGCAGTATATGCCTGCATCTGGAAAAACATGCCTTTTAGAAGCTTTAGGGATTTAGGAAATGTTCGTAGAAGAGTATGCTAACAAATTTAGTGAATTTTCATGATTTGGACCAGGTCTAATTAACACTCCTCTGAAAAAGAATGAAATGTTTATTTCTAGAACAAAGAAGCAATATCAAGACAGAATGATGGCATGTGTGAAAGGGACTTTCATGGATTTGGCGGATATGGGTTTCCGATACAAAATCTTAGACAAGAAAAACCCAACCATAATCCAAAAAAATGGCAACAACAATTGGAAAAGGAGGAAATTTAACCAGCAAGTGAAGAAATCAAGGCAAGGCAAGCCGAAAGGAGATCATTTGAAAGATGTAATCTGTTATAATTGCTAGCAGAAAGGTCACCTTTCCACAACCTACAAAAATCCCAAGACACAAAGGGGAACCTGCTACAATTGCCACAAGTTAGGACATATGATAATGGAAAGTCTCTTAATAAAGAAAGGAGAACAAGCTAGATTTTTTTGCTTTTAAAGACGAACCTTCAACCTCAACAGATGCAAAGGGAAAAGTAGTGCTGAAAGGTAAAATTGACACTAATAAAATCACAGTTAGAGTATTATTTGATACCGATGCTTCCCGCAGCTTTATTTCCAAGAAACTAGTTGATAGACTTGAACTTAAAAAAAAATAGATATTCCCATATGCGTGTCTAATCCTATATGTGGTACAACTAATCTCATTATAATTTGTAAAGAAATCCAAATTACCTATCAATCCAAAAAAATCATGTAATCTAATAGTCCTCAACTTTGATGAATTTGAAAATTTACTCGCATGGATTGGTTGTCCGAATATAATGCTATTCTTGATTGCATTAAAAGGATGATACTATTACAAAATAGAAGAGGTGGACATTTTATGATAAAATGTGAGAACCCTAGTCCGGTAAAGAAGAATTATCACTTAATTTATTCCAAAAACATCTAGAAGAAATATCCATAGTAAGGGAATTTTTCGATGTTTTTGAAGAAGTAAAAAAGTTTACCACCCCATCGAGAAATTAAATTCCGCGTAGATTTACTTCCTATTACAAGTCCAGTTGTTCGCCTAATTTGGAAGATGGCTCCTAAAGAGAAGGAAGAATTAAGAAAACAAAATGATGAGTTGTTAAAGAAGGGATTGATAATACCAAGTCGCTCAAGTTGGGGGGCAGTAGTGGTCTTTATTGCAAAGTGCGGTGGCTTGTTAAGGCTGTGTATGGACTATAGAGATCTAAATAAGCAAACAATAAAAAATAAGTATCCTCTACCCCACATAGATGATATATTTGACCAACTACACGCGGCTAGAATATTCTCAAAAATCGACCTAGCCACCGGATTCCATTAGCTAAGGATGGTAGAAGATTGCATTCCTTTAACCACATTCAGAAGCTCAAATGAATTCTACGAATGGTTGGTTATGCCCTTTGGGCTAACAAATGCTCCCGCCTATTTCATTGGCCTTATGAATAGTGTATTTAGGGAAGTAGTCAATAAATTTGTATTAGTCTTTGTCGATGACATTTTGATATATTCAAAGAATGAGGAAAAATATGAAGGTCATCTTGAAATCGTATTGGAAATATTGAGAAGAAACGTGCTGAAAGCTGAATTCTCAAAATTCCCCTTCTGGGAAAAGGAAGTAAGATTCCATGGACATGTTGTGTTAGGGGAGAGAACTGTAGTTGATCCAGCAAAGATTACGGCTATTCTATATTAGAAACAACCCCAAACTCCTAAGGACATTCGCAATTTACTGGGATTAGAAAAATATTAAAGGAGATTAATTCAAGACTTCTCCAAGATTTCTTATCACTTAACAAATTTGACTATGAAAGATGTGAAGCTTGAGTGGACATAAAAATCTGAAGAAGCGTTTCAAGAGCTCAAGAAAAGATTAACCACTACTCCCGTATTAGCAATGGCGGATGAAAATGGTGGATTTACTGTATATATAGATGCTTGTGGGGAGGAAGTTGGTGCTGTTTTAATGCAGCATGGAAAGGTCATTACTTATGTAAGTAGACGACTAAAGATCCATGAAAGGAATTATACAACACACGACTTGGAGTTATTAGCCATTGTGTTCGCATTAAAAATGTGGAGATATTATCTACCGGGTAAGAATTCTTTATAGTTTATGTAATGACTCGATATTTTCAACCAGTCACATCCACACATGCTGGACTTGAATTGCTCAAAATATCAGATTGTTAATTTATATTTGGCAAAACTCAGCATATATAGTAAATAAAATAATCACAGAATCACAGATACAGAATATTATAACAGAATGCAACGGAATAGATAAATAGTAGTTCATGAAGCTACCATATAAACAATAGAGTTTGGAATAAAATACAACAAAATATCTCAAATACAGACCGACGACATCTCCGAACAAATCAACTGGAAAGGCTGAAAGCTGAATCGGTGGTTGGATCTCCAAGCGAAGCTCTAAACATCAAAGGTGAATCTCAAATGCTGTATTACTCAGTCTGACCCGAGCGTAAAGCAAAACACAAACACTCAAGTCAGGATTAACATTCTTATATCAATAAATCCAACTCAAGTGAAATATCCACTAAAATACAAATAACTTAAAGGATGTAGGGATAACCATCCTCTAAGGATCCGTGGAACTATTTACAATGTAGAAATATACGCCATTAACAACCAAACATCATTATAACACCGTGGTCATTTCAAATTAATTTATACTTCAAAACTAAAATATCATTTCCATTTCAAATATATCTATTTCTAAATTATAGCACTTTCAAAACTAAATTGATAATTTCATATGTATCTTATTTTAACTTTATTATTATTTAGTTTGAAATATCCACTTAATAAACCCGTTATCATTTAAATAACCCTAAATTACATTAAACTAAATATTTCCTTTGATTTATTTAAAACTTTAAATATCCATTTAATCACTTTAAATCAAAGTCAAGGAATAAAATTATATCTTAAATCACAATAAGTTCCAAATTGATTCATTAAATAAAATATTAAATAAATACAATTTCAAATAAATTTCAAATTTATCTTCCTAACCATAACTTATATAATCATTTAAAGAAATCTATTTTAAATAAAAATTTAAATAATCATCAAACATATTTAAATCAGACTTTACTAAATTTAAAACATGTTATCAATTTTATTTTATATCAAAGCTTATTCATATACATAATATTTTCAAATTTAAATAAAACCATATATATTTCCTTTCAAAACCATAGAAATCATTTTCAATATATATATATATATATATATATATATATATATATATATATATATAGACCAACGATGTGTGTATAAAATTTTCTATCCTATGGTCAAGTGATACGTATTTATCATTTCAATCCGTAATTTAAATATATATGGATATATAACATTTCAACCTGCAATCCCAAATTCAATTCAATGAAAATCGCTTGGGTCTATCATTTCAACCCATAACGATTTTCCCCTATTCCACAGATCGTTCGAGTATGTGTCATTTAAACCCATAGTGAATTCTATGCTAACAGGGAACTTGTAGAGTGATAACAAATATGATAATAGTATAACAGGCAAATATTATCGATAACAATAAAATATAAACAACAGGATACAGTGTCATATTCCACAGGTGAACAATTATAGATAATAGCATATATAATAATTTAAATAACTACAGTAGCATATTTCAATTGTCATTCCAATTGAAATCAAATTTAATAAATACAAGAACGTTAATCATGAGTGATTGCTCACTTTTCGAGGCTAGACATGGACGAAAATGAGATGAGTTACGAATCCAAAGCATGAATTCCAAAGCAAAGCACAATGGATACGAGTTCGATGGACAAAGCTGATAGAAGGAATCGATGAAAACAATGCAATCAGTTTTTCCCTTAAACTGAAAATATATACCTTATTATTATATTATATATATATATATATTATATTTAAAAACCAAAATAAATTTGCTTTATTGAAATCAATATATTTTATAGAATCAATATAGCTTACTGTAAAATCTCTGAAAACTAAACATACCATAGATAAATACTTTATTAATATGTATATACTTAAAATAAATATCATTGTAACGTATATATTGAAAAATCATATAATAACTACTAAGCCAAAAGAAACAGACGTATTATATACTCTTTAACAATATATATAACTAATATTTCACCTGCATACTTTTAAGCATAGAATACAATCAAATAGATTTACAGACAAATATATAAACATGTATTTTAAAGTCAATATTGATTATAAATAACAATGTACATGAGCTATAGGAAATGCCAGCACATTTCAAATTTTGGAAATAAACTTTTTAAACTGTACAACACATATACAAAGTTACATATATAAACTATAATTGGAATATACAGTATTCGAAATATATGTATAAGACAAAACTATATTTATATATGTATTTGAAATATTAGACAAAATTAAAACTTACACAAACTTATATGTAAATTAACTTATATACTTTTATAAGAACTAGCTATTATATAAAATTTGAAACCAAAGTATATGTATTCAGCCGAAATCACTTTTATTATAAAACATAAAATATTTATAACTGTAAAACTTTTACAATTTTAAAAACTACAACAATACACTAACTATATATATTACAGCCGCATATATACACAAACATATTTACTTACATATCCTTCTGCAACATAAATACTACTGTCCATATATATATAATATAAATTTGTATCAGTATACTAGGATTTAACGAATTAAAACACACACACACACACACACACACACACAAATATATATATATATATAAAGTATAAACTGAAGTATAACATAGTAAACTAACAGATATATAGAAACAAAATAAACAGTACTTTAAAAGTTGTTAGAGTCGCAACTTTATAATAATATATATAATATAATATACATATAAAACTTAATATGTATACTCTCAAAATCAAACAGTATATAAGATCAATATATATAATAATATATACATACTTCCTTATATAAGTAAATATATTATATATTTTGTGACGCCCCACCTCTATACCCACGCTAGCCAAGAACACTCCAGAGTAGTGCTGTCAACTAGCACGGAGAATAAGGCTGTTGAGGAGCGACCATCCATGTAATTGCTTATCACACGGTGGCTATAAATAATCTTCGGAAATAAACATAGAAATAATCATATCACAAATCAGTCACAGATATCCATATCACAAAGGCGGAAGAAGATATGAATATATAACTAACACATGAAAGTGTACATCAGAGTAGTGGTCAATAAGATCCACGATAATACAAAAGAATAGCAACACGTGCTATACAAAAGAATACAACTATGAGTCTATATCTCAAGTGTATACAACAAAAACTGCTAATCTAAACAGTTAGCCAAAAGTCAGAGTGATGAATCCCTGGGAAGAAGTCAAGCAGAAGCACCTGTAACATCTCGGTCTGACCCGAGTATTATTTAAGAAAATAATAAACGGATCAGTCTAGCTATAAATATCAGATGACATCATATAACATAAAAGATATGGCATAAACATAAACATCCATAACGACATACCACTATAAGTATGTAAATAATGATCAACAGAAGATCAATCAATAAGAGATAATCAATATCACAAGAATCTTCTCAAAGATTCGAAGGGGGCATCATACCCTAAACTTGTACTCATAACAAGTCAATGACATAAATTCCAGAAATCAACACGAGAAATCCAGAAATCATAAAAAGGGAAAGAGGCCTATCACATGACGGTCCGAAGACCATGGGGAGCTACCCCACATATGTGAGTGGAATCACACAGATTGAGGTCAAGACTAACCAAAAAGCAGAAAGGTATGTGTGAATGGAATCACACAAGTGGTGTCTAGTCTAACCTTGCAATGAAAGAGACATCGCGCAATTGCTAGTCTAATTCATAAAGCGATCATCAAGATCAACGAGAAGTGTCAATTACACCAAGCTAGTAAATATAGAAGTTTAGCTTCATGTCCCATAACCACTTGCTTAACTTAAATATTTACGAACAAACTGTAAATCTTCACTAATAAAATTGTCACAAGAGGTTCAATCGAACAAGTCTAAGAATTAACCGACGAAGTGAACGCAAGCGTTTCATACCACTTGTTTTACTAAGTCGTTTAATTAGATTTCTCATCCGAGTGAGGTAAAGGCTTGTATATACTAATAGATTGGAAAACGGTTTAAGAAAAGAGCTTTGTTATTAAAAATAGAGTTGAAATTGTTTGTTAAAAGAGTTTTGATATTTACTACTAGTATTGAAACCTTTATATTATAAAGTGACAAAACACATAAGCAAGTGTAGAAACAATCAGTCACAAAGATCGCATACGGAGATGCGAATAAAATCCCAGGAAATCAGCTCAATGTTTTTCAGATAAGATCCCCTACGGAGGGGGGGTCCGGGGGGGTGGCAACCCCCCAAGGTGGGGGTGCGGGGGCAACGCCACCGCTTACGGGGTTCGACCTGCCCGGTCAGGTCGCGGGGGTCCAGGGGGCAGCGCCCCCGGCGGGGTGCGGGGCAGCGTCCCGACCAAAACAGTACGACCTAGTGAAGACAAAATGAGGTCTAACGACCTAACGACTCAAGGGTCATACGACCTAACGACTCAAGGGCCATACGACCTAACGACTCAAGGGCCATACGACCTAACGACTCATGGGCCATACGACCTAACGACTCATGGGCCATACGACCTAACGACTCATGGGCCGACGACCTAACGACTCATGGGTCATACGACCTAACGACTCATGGGTCATACGACCTAACGACTCATGGGTCATACGACCTAACGACTCAACGACTCAAGGGTCCAACGACCCAACGACTCAAGGGTCCAACGACTCAACGAGTTAAGGGTCCAGCGACCTATCGGTATAACTCGTAACCGACTTAAGGGTTGCGTGACTGAAGGGCTGCACGACTTAAGGGTTAACTCGTAAACGACTCACGACCTATGGATGAACAACTTAACTCCGAACGAGCTAAAAATGGCCAGAACGACCTAGGGTTAACTCGTGAACGACTCACGACCTATGGACGAACGACTTAACTCCGAACGACCTAAAAATGGACAGAACGACCTAGGGTTAACTCGTGAACGACTCACGACCTATGGACGAACGACTTAACTCCAAACGACCTAAAAATGGCCAGAACGACCTAGGGTTAACTCGTGAACGACTCACGACCTATGGACGAACGACTTAACTCCGAACGACCTAAAAATGGCCAGAACGACTCAAGTGCAGAAAATTCAACAAAACGCTAAAAATTGAAGTTTTTCGCCAATCCAATCCAAACCAAATGCTAACATGCATGCTAAAATGATAGGGAATCATTCCCAACAGTCCAATATAGTTATAGGCTAGAATTGTGAGATAAAAATCTCACCTTTGCACTAAAATTTATGAAGATGAAGCTTGAAAGCAAGGAGAAGCAATCCAAAGCTTGAATCCAATATCTTCTACTTGAATTTGGAGTTGAATGATGGAGTTGCAATTGAATTTGAGCTTGGAGTTTTAATTTCCCATTCTCTTCACCATTAATGCCTAAGCTTGAGTTAGTTAGGAAATTTATGAAGAGTGAGGAGAAGAGGGTTGGAACTTGGGCTTAATAGGCTAAACTAACCCAAAGTCCAAAGCGGGAAAAGTTAGTGAAATTTCACTAACTCCAAACCTATCGATGTTTATACTTAAAAAGTTGTAAACGACATTTCGAACTCAATGGAAGTGGTCTCGAGTCCTAATTTGACCGTTTGCAAAAAGTAGTTTTTCGGACCAAAATCCGATTAACGATTTAATATTTAAATAAAAATATTTAAATGTAAACTCGATAAATATGCGGGTTGTTACATATTTTTACCTCACCAATATAATCATACAAAGTAAGCATATAGAAATATCCTCTGTCATATAAAACTCACCATCATTATATAGTAACTTAAACACTCCAACAGATTATATATTTATAAAAAAATATAACTTTTACAGTGAACCAACATATCGATTATCTACAAATTAATATATAAAAAACTTTGTATAAATCAAAACTCATATATAACAGATAAGTATATTCAAATAAATTTAAACACATAATTATGGATGCCACTTATAAGAGCTACTCACGGCAGAGGACAAATGGGATGGCGAGCTCAACAGGCTGGAGAGGTTCGGTGCTGGAACAGGTAGGAGGAGGGTCGCTGGAGTTTGGTCGGGTCTTGCTTGACTATGGTGGGTTAGAGGCTGTGCCGAAGGGGAAAATAGAGATGGTGGTCAGTTGCCTCGTACTCATGGCGGAGTCGCAAGGCCGTGGCTCAAGGGAGAAGTCGGGTCTGGTAGAATCACGGTGGATAACTAGGCGAGGCGATGTTGGCTCGGGTGTACGGTTTGGAGTGGAAGGGTGAGGTGACTGGAAATTAAGGGTGGAGGAGGAACACGAAAATGGGAAGCAAGTGAAGAGCGGATCAAGAGGTGGCAGTCGCGAGCTTATTCACGTGAATGAGTGCTGTTTTGTTTTTTTAAGGAGGGAAGAAGATGTGAGTTCGGCATGGAAAGACAAGATGAACATGGGGTTTTGCAAACGAGAAGGAAAAAGCTTCTGACGCCGTAAAGGAAATTTTTTTCCAGAAAAATGATTACAACTTTATACAAGCATTAACGGTGAAAGTTTGAAGGGACCTCAAAATCAACTGTCAGGGGAAAGAATACGAAGAGAGATAGTGAAATGGATTGTAACGGCAAATAAAGTAAACAGTGGATGAATAAATATAAATTGAAAGAAATGACAACGGTCACCCATCTTTTCAGCTAAATAATTAAAGCAATTTATTTCTTGTTTGGGTTGCATGTTTCAAATTTGAAAAGGATAGGAAGTTAAAAGCCACAATTAAAAGTATCGTTACAATGAACCATTGTCATCGTTCCATCGCGTATCGGACCTTAAAATACCGAAATGAATATACCATGGAGATCAGCATGACTAGACGATCAAAATGGTACACAGTTATCTATGGTACGATCATTCTATCAAAAGTCGATAATTGGTACTGATATACGTTGCTATTCCGCATGGAAAAATCCAAACGGAGCTAGAAACGTCGGAATTTGGCGAAACGAATTTCGCAGTCTGATTCAGAGTGTTCTAAATAAATTTTTTTGCGTTGACACATTTAGGTTTCGAAGAATATTTTATTATCATCCATTTTTAACTGATTTAAATAGAATAAAATTACTCAATAAAATAAATTTCTATATTATCAGATGAAAATTTTCTAGTTTCTATGTTTAAATAGACGTCTTCCAAATAATAAATTTTTATTTTCAAAATTTATTGTTTAAAATTTCACAAAATTTCAACAAATTTTCTTATTTAAAACCATTAAAATTTTCGGGTCGTTACAGTTTATTTGAAATGAACTTTAATTGACCCTAGTAAATAATATTCCTTCTTTAAATAGGTGAAAATTTTAAGCTCTTCATTGGCCAAAAATCTTTGAAACATCTTTTCACTCAGAAGGACTTAAGTATGAGGCAGCAACGTTGGTTGTAATTGCTCACATTGTATGATTTGGATTTTCTATATACACTAGGAATGGAAAAACTCAGCATATACAGTAAATAAAATAATCACAGAATCACAGATTATAGAGTATTATAACAGAGTGCAGCGGAATAGATAAATAATAGTTCATGATGCTACCATATAAACAATAGAGTTTGAAATAAAATACAACAGAATATCTCAAATACAGACCGATGAGATCTCCGAACAAATCAACTAGAAAGGCTGAAAGCTGAATCGATAGTTGGATCTCCAATGTTGCATTACTCATTCTGACCCGATCGTAAAGCAAAACACAAACACTCGAGTAGAATTAACATTCTTATATCAGTAAATCCAACTTAATTGAAATATCGACTGAAATACAAATAACTTAAAGGATATTGGGACAACCGTCCTCTAAGGATCCGTGGAACTATCTACAATGTAGAAATATACGCCATTAACAACCAAACGTTTTATAACACCGTGGTCCTTTTAAATTAATTTATACTTCAAAACCAAAATATCATTTCCATTTCAAATATATCTATTTTCAAATTATAGCACTTTCAAAACTAAATTGATAATTTCATATATATCTTATTTTAACTTTATTATTATTTAGTTTGAAATATCCACTTAATAAACCCATTATCATTTAAATAACCCTAAATTACATTAACTAAATATTTCCTTTGATTTATTTAAAAATTGAAATTTTCATTTAATCACTTTAAATCAAAGTCAAAGTATAAAATTATATCTTAAATCATAATAAGTTCCAAATTGATTTATTAAATAAAATTCTTAATTAAATACAATTTCAAATAAATTTCAAATTTATCTTCGCAACCTTAACTTATAAAATCATTTAAAGAAATCTATTTTTAAATAAAAATTTAAATAATCCTTAAACATATTTAAATAAGACTTTACTAAATTTAAAGCTTATTATTAATTTTATTTTATATCAAAGCTTATTCATATACATAATATTTTCCAATTCAAATAAAACCATATATTTCCTTTCAAGACCATAGAAATCATTTTCAAAATACATGCACACACACACACATATAGACCAATAGTGTCTGTATAAAATTTCCTATCCTATGGTCAAGTGATACGGATATTTATCATTTCAATCTGTAATTTAAATATATACGGGCATATATCATTTCAACTAGCAATCTAAATTCAATTCAATGAAAATCGCTTGGGTCTATCATTTCAACCCATAACGATTTTCTCATATTATACAGATCGTTCGGGTATGCATCATTTCAACCCATAGTGAATTCTATAATAACATGGAACTTGTAAAGTGATAACAGATATGATAATAGTATAATATGCAAATATTATCAATAACAATAAAATATAAACAACAGGATATGGTGTCATATCCCACAGGCAAACAATTATAGATAATAGCATATACTCTTTAACTATATATGTAACTAATATATCACCTGCATACTTTTAAACATAGAATACAATCGAATAGATATACAAACAAATATATAAACATATATTTTAAAGTCAATATTTATTTCAAATAACAATGTACATGAGCTATAGGAAATGCCAGCACATCTCAAATTTTGGAAATAAACTTTTAAACTGTACAACACATATACAAACTTATGTATATAAACTATAATTGGAATATACAGTATTCGAAATATATTTGTAAGACAAAACTATATTTATATAAGTATTTAAAATATTAGACAAAATTAAAACTTACACAAACTTACATATAAATTGGCTTATATACTTTTATAAGAACTAGCTACTATACAAAATTTGAAACCAAAGTATATGTTTTCAGCCGAAATCACTTTTATTATAAAACTTAAACCATTTATACCTGTAAAACTTTTACAATTTCAAAAACTACAACAATACACTTACTATATATATAACAGCCACATATATACACAAACATATTTACTTACACATCCTTCTGCAACATAAATACTACTGCACACACACACACACATATATATATATAATATAAATTTGTATCAGTTCACTAGGATTTAACAAATTAATACATGTATAACTAAAGTATAAACTGAAGTATAACATAGAAAACTAACAGATATATAAAAACAAAACAAACAATACTTTAAAAATTGTTAGAGCCGCAACTTTATATTAATATACATAATACATTATACATATAAAACTTAATATGTATACTCTAAAAATCAAACAGTGTATAAGATTAATATATATATACTAATATATATAATACATATATATACTTCCTTATATAAGTAAATTTATTATATATTTTTACCTCACCAATATAATCATATAAAGTAAGCATGTAGAAAAATCGTCTGTCGTACAAAACTCACCATCATAATATAGTAACTTAAACACTCCAACAGATTATATATTTATAAACAAATATAACTTCTACAGTAAACCAACAGATCGATTATCTATAAATCAACAAATAAACAACTTTGTATAAATCAAAACTCATATATAAAAGATAAGTATATTCACATAAATTTAAACATATAATTATGGATGCCACTTACAAGAGCTACTCACGGCAGAGCACAAATAGGATGGCGAGCTCAAGTGGCTGGAGAGGTTCGGTGCTGGCACAGGTAGGAGGAGGGTCGCTGGAGTTTGGTCGAGTCGTGCTTGACTATGGTAGGTTAGATGCTGTGCCGAAGAAGAAAATATATATGGTGGCCAGCTGCCTCATGCTTGTGGTGGAGTCGCAAGGCCGCGGCTCAAGAGAGATGTCGGGTGTGGTAGGATCATGGTGGAGAATTGGGTGAGGTGATGGTGGCTCGGGTGCATGGTTTGGAGTGGAAGGGCTAGGTGACTGGAAATTAAGGGTGGAGGAGGAATATGAAAATGGGAAAAAAGGGAAGAGCGGAGCAAGAAGGGGGAGGTCGCAAGCTTATTCACGTGAATGAGCTGCTGTTACATTTTTTTATGGAGAGTAGAAGATGTGAGTTCGGCATGGAAAGACAAGATGAACATGGGGTTTTGTAGACGAGAAGGAAAAAGCTTTTGAGGCCATAAAGGAAAAAGGTATCAAGAAAAAGATTACAAAAAAAGATTACAACTTTATACAAGCATGTACAGTGAATAGTTGAAGAGACCTCAAAATGAACCGACAGAGGAAAGAATACGAAGAGAGATAGTGAAATGGATTGTAACGACAAATTAAGTAAACAGTGGATGAATAAACATAAAGTGAAAGAAATGACAACGGTCACCCATCTCTTCAGCTGAATAACTAAAGCAATTTGTTGCTTGTTTGGGTTGCACGTTTTAAATTTGAAAAGGATAGGAAGTTAAAAGCCATAATTAAAAGTGTCGTTATAACGAACCGTTTTCATCGTTCCGTCACGTATCCGACCTCAAAATAATGAAATGAATATACCATGGAGATCGGCACGACGAGACGATCAAAATGGTATGTAGATATTAGTGGTATGATCACCCTATCAAAAGTCGATAATCAGTACCGATGTATGTTGCTATTTCGTACGGAACAATCCAAACGGAGCTAGAAACGTCTGAATTTCACGAAACGAATTTCGCAGTCTGATTCGGAGTGTTCTAAATAAATTTTCTCATGTTGACATATTTAGGTTTCGGAGAATATTTTATTATCATCCATTTTTAACTGATTTAAATAGAAATAAAATTACTCAATAAATAAACTTCAATATTATCAGATGAAAATTTTTCAGTTGCTATGTTTAAATAGACGTTTTTCAAATAATAAATTTTTATTTTCAAATTTTATTATTTAAAATTTCACAAAATTTGAATAAATTTTCTTATTTAAAACCATTAAAATTTTCGAGTCACTACAGTTTATTTGAAATAAACTTTAATTGACCCTAATAAATAATATTCCTTCTTTAAATAGGTGAAAAGTTTAAGCTCTTCATAGACCACATATCTTTGAAACATCTTTTCACTCAGAAGGACTTAAGTATGAGGCAGCAACGTTGGTTGTAATTCCTCACATTGTACTATTTGGATTTTCTTTGCACACCAGGAATGGCCAAAGTTGTGGCAGATGCTTTGAGTAGAAAGCAGGCCATTATAGGCCATTTAGTGTTACAGCCAGCATTAATTTTTCAAATAAAGGAGAGTTAGCTCAGGATCTGATCCCAAAAATAGCAAGGGAAGTAGAAAATAATATGCTACCAGGAAGATGGGAAGGTTTCAAAGTGGATGAACAAGGAATCTTAAGGATGAATGGAAGGGTATGTGTTCCCAATGTCGATGGGATAAGACGTAAAGTTTTAACTGAATGTCACAACTCTACACTCGCAATATATCTTGGAGTGACAACGATGTATAGGGAAATGAAAAAGATATTCTGGTGGGGAGGTATCAAGAGAGACATTTCCATCCACGTAAGTAAATGTGCAAATTGTCAACAAATCAAGAGTGATCAATAAAAGACTATTGGGCTACTCCAACCTCTTGAAATTCCCACTTGGAAATGTGACTAAATGTCAATGGATTTCATAGACTGTTTGCCTCGATCAAGAAAGGGGAATGAAGGCATTTGAGTCATCATAGTCGACTAACCAAAAGCGTGCACTTCATCCATATAAAGCCAATGTGAACTGCTGCATGCCTTGTAGAAATATATATGAAGGAGATAGTTTGATTGCATGGTGTCCCAATTAGCATAATTAGTGATAGAGACTCAATCTTTACTAGTAAGTTCTATGAAGCATTGCAGATAGCCTTGGAACAAAGCTACGCATTAGCACTGCATATCACCCCTGGACCGATAGACAGACTGGAAGGATAAATCCGCTGTTGGAGAATCTTATAAGAGCTTATATCATTAGATTTTGGAGGTTCATGGGAAATCTACCTTCGCCTGATAGAACTCTTCTATAATAATAGTTATCAGGCTAGTATTGGCATGTCCCCACATGAAGCTTTATATGGTCATCCATGTAGATCCCCATTACGTTGGATCAAGATCAAAGAGACTGGTACTAGGTCCCAACATGATTAGAGAAGCTTCAAAAAAGGTTGATAAAATTAAAAAGAATATGAGAGGAGCCCAGAGCAGACAAAAGAGTTACGTGGATAGGAGACGAAGAAATTTGGAATTCTCGGTTGGGGATTTTGTATTCCTAAAAATTTCTCCAATGATAGGAGAGGTAAGATTTGGATGAGCATGGAAATTAACACCTCGATTTATTGGACCTTTTCCTATTCTTGAGCAGATTGGCCCATTGGCCTACCATGTGGAATTGCCTGAAAGGTTGTCGGGTGTGTACAATGTCTTTCACGTATCTCAACTATGAAAATTTGTGCACGATCCAGAGCAGATTATAGAAGCAGCTGCCCAAGAAGATTTGGAAGTTGAATCTAACTTAGGCATTATCAGGTAACCTATGCGAATTGTGGATCGCGATAAGAAGCGATTAGGGAAGGAAAATTGTAAGATTAGTTAAAGTCCAATGGAGTGGCGATACAGCAGACTATACATGAAGGACAGAAGATAGAACTTCTAAAACCTATCCTGAGTTTAGAATGGATATGTAGTTGTATGTTGTATTAGAATAGTGCACTCACCAACCTGTGGTGATGTCATTTGTTATATCTTATACATCTATATAAACCTCGTTATATGTGTGTGTGTGTGTGTGTGTGTGTGTTTTTGTGTGTGTGTGTGTATATGTATGTATGTATGTATGTTTTCGAGTTATCTTCTTCTTATCCTTAATTTCGAGGATGAAATTCTTTTAAAGGGAAAAGTCTATAACAGCCCGCAAACCTACCACTTTAATAAATGTATTGATATAAATTTAAGTTGAGATTCAATGATTATGATTATGGTTACTTAAACTAATTATTTTATGATGATGATAACTCATTTTAAAGAACTATATAGTGATAATCTATCATTAAAGATATATACTTGATTTGGAATCATAAGAAAAAATTTATATCGCTTTATCAATATAATAGCAATTTTTGTAAATAATTGTTAATATTAATTTACATGGATTTATCATACAAAGCTGTTTTTAATCAATTAAACATGGTAAGAAATTTATTTTAAAATTTTGTTTACAAATATATGTATATTAACCAAAATGAAAATATGACCGGAAATCGAAATCAGGATTTTTAACGATACAATGTATAGAAGTTGTGCAACGTTGTGGAGTTATGTATTACACATATACACATATACATGTGCATACATGAAGATATATTCTCATGCACATGATCATTCATATATGAACATACATAAATACATACATGTATATATATATATATAAAATATCCAAGATATTTCTCTTTTCCTTACTTCCGAAGCTAACCAAAAGTCCACCATAATTCAAGCACCACTGCATGCACATGAGGGGAGGTACTTTTGACCGAGCATAGGTGAGGCATGGGGGAGTGGATAGTGATGCAAGTGGTGCTGCATTACAAAAAATATCCAAGATATATTCCTCCACTTCCATCTTATAAATGCCCTACACTCTCCCCTTTATTTTCATTCATCTTCCTCTTCATTTCCTAAGATCTCTCTCCACATTTTAATTACTTATCATTATAATAAAATAATGCCAAAATATTTCTCAAAAGAAATTTAATTTTAATATATACATATATATAGCTAAAACACCTAAAACTCTTCACAAACTCCTCCTTTTCCTCTCTTCTACCCACGACCTCCACTATTCCCAAAAAAGGCCGAGCCTTCCAACCTTAGGTCATGAGCTCCTCTAGCCATTCCCAAGCAAGGCCAAACCATTGAGTAGCGGTAATCCAAGTGATCGTGAGCTAAAAGCTTGAGTTAGCAGAGAGCTATAGCCAATTTTTAGTTAATCGCCTAGACCCAAGGTGAGAAACTCCTAAAATAAAGTAGTATATGCTATTTGATGATATATATGTGTGGATATGGTTGTTGATGATAGTTGTTTAATATGGATGTTGAATATATTTGCAAGTCACATTAATACAAGTCGATAAGCACAAAGGAAATCACTTTCCTTTATTGAATGAATTGATGTATATGGAATGATTAAACCTATGAAAAAATGGTTTAATATGATTTAGAAATGTTTTATAAACATTTAAAAGTGTTTTGTAAAAGTTTTAAATAAATGTTGAAAATTGAGTCAGAATAGGCAAGTCGCGTAACGGCAGTTCGCGATTTCGCGCCATAAAAGTCTATAGCTCGAAATTGTTCGAGATAATATGTTTTCAAACTATTATATCCATAGTTTTCAATCAAATAAAGGATCAAGATTTCGATTAGTAGATTTTGAAACATAAGTAAAATAAGTTTTTGGAAAAATCGCGGTTTTGCAGTTCGGAATCCATAAAAGGATTTCTTTAAAAATGATATTTTAAATTGTTTAAAATATGAAATAAATTATAAAAATATTTTAAAATATTTTAAAAGTAACTTGAGTTATAAAAATGAATTTTCAAATGATAGAAAAGTCATTTTGATCAATATAGCTTAAAAGGCACTTTCCGCAGCACTTTTAGGAAGCATTTTTCTATAACTTTTGAAATATAGTTTTAAACGCAACTACTCTTTTCCAAATCTTTAGTAAATGTTTTTAAATGATTAATAAATTATTTTAATGGTGATTTTAAGGATTTATGGAATGGTTAAATAAATTTTAAATGACTTAAGGTCAATCAAATAACTTGACCATCTTATGGGTAACAGAGAGATAGTGTCTAAGCTTGATTTTGGAAAACCAGTTTCATGCTCTCCTTGGTTATTCGGACCAACCCGATGGAGGGAATGGTAAATTTGATTTTGTTCAGATCAAAATTTTCTAAAATATAAAGAATATGATTTTCCAAATATAAATAACTTGGATTTTAAAGAGATAATCTTCTTGTACATAATGTTAAAGCCCAAAGAGGGAACTCATACCATTCATGGAATTTAAAAGGTGATTTCGTCGTTATTCCGTCCATAGCACTTGTTGAATACAAGAATTGATATTGGGTAGAATTAAATGATTTTTCTACACTTAATATTTGATGTTTTTGGATTACCATCCTAGATAACATAGTTTTAATTCAATCAAAATTTTGGGTTTTGAAAGAAGATTGATAGAAATTAAATAAATGATTTGGATTATTTTATTTTCTATGGATCCTTTTACTTAAAATTAATTGTTTTGGGTTTATAATAAACATGTCTTAAATAACACTGTTTTTTACCCAATTTGAAAGTTATGATTTGAAAATCTTCGTTAAGATTTAAATGAAATGATTTAGAAATATTTTCCTAAATGAAGAATGAAATGATTTGGAATTATTCCAAAATTTAAAAAGGTTTTAAGTAATCAAAAGATTTGATAAGAGAGGCTTAATGCTTCCGTATATACCGAAAAGAATGTTTTAAAAATATATATCTCCAGAACATATTTTGATAAAAAGGAAGTAATAAATCAAAATAATAATTCATTATTCACTTAACACTTTTCATCGATAATTGGTTCGAAGGAATTAGTGTTAGATTTGGGTAATTCCTATCTGAAGACCGCTTTGAACCAATGTATATATTCAAATTGAAATAGAGATAATTTGGAAGATGGAATGTAGGGTTGCTTTTCACCAACCCTCGGGATAAATTTCCCATGTCATATTATGTGGCAGTGTTTTTCATTTGAGATCTTCAATGCAAGGACTTCTCACAACTAATCATATGGATAATTTCCAACAAGATGTGATAGGAGAGTGCCTTAAGTTTGTCCTGTTCCTGGACAACTTATAAGGACAAATGTCTGACATTGCATTTCTAATTACATAAATTGATCTCTATGAACATATCGTCTGTTTGGTGGTGAAGAAGGTGACTTTTCTTAACTTAACACCCTTTCCTGAGACATAAGAGCTCAAGAGTTATACATTTTTTGAAATCAGTTGTGTGATCTTGGAATGGCAATGTGGCATTCTAAGCGGAATGTGCTATGTGAAAGGTAATCGCTACCTCGGGCCTCATCACTTGGTAACGGCTTAAACAGGGTATGCCACATGGCTATGTGGTTCGCAGCCATTAGGGTATGATCATCACCTTTATATATTACTCTTTATATGTCGAGTATGTGGTGTAAGCTATGGGATCCCGGATAGGTCGGTCACGACCAAGGTGATGTCATATTCGGTTTCTATCCAGGCCATGTATGAGTGCCAAATAGGGATAGAACGATCTTGCCAGATGTGAAAGATTATTTGTGTATCCTCGGTACATTCCTCTAGAGATGTACTGTATGGAAGGTAGTCCTTTGCCTGCCATTATATGCCTTCGGACTTGATTGTAAACTTAGTATGTCATCAAATTTAACCAATGTGACAATTTTGGCTATTTGAATATATTTACTTAAAAAGTGTTTTTCAAAGGATGTCACTAAAAATAATATCCAATGATTTTACATAACAAATGTTTTAGTTATCATGAGGTAAAAAACATGTTCCATGTTTATGTGCGGCGTGGTCTTATGAGATACTTTTTTTTTAAAAATTCATATTTTGAGTTTCTCACGCTAGTCTCATGACTGACCTGGAGTTTATTTTCTTTTCCCTTAAACTCTGGATGTCTTATTTTTCCAGTCAGCCAAGTAGTTAGCTGATTAGGAGCATTTTGGAGCATGGAGCATAAAGAAATTTGGATCTTTTTTATTATCACCACTTTCCACTATGTTTTTTTATGTATATGTATCTACCAGCACCTGTAAGGATAGGCCATTATAACTATCCCAACTGGGTCAGCACTTACCATGACTCCGATATCTCACTTTGAGAGGATTATATGTACTACTTAAATGATTACAACTTGTTAAATACGACGAGAGATTCTATTATTAAGATGTCTTTTACCTTTATTATCTTTTAACCCAAGATAATCTACCTCTTCGGTGCATAGATTTACGGCATGTGAACACCGAGGATATATTAGTGTTGATTTCTAGGATGGAGGAGGTGGGTCGTCTTATACGAGCAGCTAGTTTATAAAATGTTACAGAGACCAAGATAATATCTAAAATATTCTACACTTTCAGATCTTATAGCAGAAGGATTAAAACCTAAGTACTGAAAGTAGACATTTCATAAAAATAATCGTCAAAAATACTTAGTTTGTATACAATGTTTCCAATATACAATATAAAGTCTGATAGACATTTAATATAATACATAGTTACATGTGGAACAATGAAGAATAATGGAACTATGTAATGATTGACTCCATATTTTTTCGTAGGTTAATATAAATAAGGTCAAATAGAAAATATCAAAGTGATTAGTTTACAACAATTCTCCCGATTTGAGAATACAATCGGTCTTCTATATGAAAGCTCTGCTTTGATTATAGTCAAATCATGGCATGATGTCCATCGAGTGACTATAGTTAGGTTGAGTGAAATTATTGGAAGTGAAACGCTATTTAAAAGAGGATTCATTCCCTCGGTTACATGGGGTTAGTATCACGATCAACTGAAGTCAACTCAAAGTCAAAAAATTTGGCCAGTAGTTCAGTTGATAATAATAATTATTATTGAATCCAAGGAATTTGTGTTTGGACTATAGAGTTAAATATGGACGATATTAGAATTTTGACCATTATCAAATTTCATAAGTCCAAAGTGATATAGTTTTGACAAAAAGAATTGATATAAAATAATAGTCACTACCGTGTAACGCTTAATAAAGCAAAATTGAATTTTACCGAAACCAAGTGATGAATTCAGCCAAAATGCCACACCACCTACTAAGTGACGTATGAACGTTAATATTCGAATGGTTCGATATTAATCGCTGACCACATTTACTCCTAACGGGTAGCACAACTGAAATATTGAATACTCCTTTGACCAAATGATTTAATTAATTTGTAATTGTTATAAATTAATTAAATTAACTAATATTTATGAAATATTTATAAATATCAATTATGAAATTTTCTTTTAATTTGATGAACAATTATTATTAAATATGCTTATAATAGTTTTTTTATTGAACATCCCTAAGAGAACCCGGTTGGATTGGTAAACTCCTAAAGGGAATCAAGTCGTGTGTATTTGAAATATACTTATGACAGTATAAATATATTAATTCATATACGATATCGATACACATTTAAATTAGATTTAAATGCAATATAATTTGTTCGGGTTTAAATGGGTTTGGAACCTATATTAGGGCTGGTATATTCGTCCATGATAGAGCATGATGGGTGCGGCCATATGATGGAAAATAAGAGGCTTGATTTGATAAGATAAAAAATAGAATGGGTAAGAGAGAAAAGTGGATTTGTATCCTAACTTATCTCTCCTCTATATCAGCATCATTACCCTCGCATGTTTACTTTTTTAGCAAGCCTCCATCGTCATTTATTTATGGTCGAAATTATACTCCATATCCTCTTTCATTTCTAAATCTCTAATTAAATAAAATAGTTGCTACTTGATTGTTGGTGGTAATCGGTTCATGAGATAGCACCTTGTTGGATTAAAAACTTGTTCAAGGAGTTGATGTTGGAACTTGGCCAACCCACAGCGAAAGTTATGGGTGAACTTCAATTTTTTTTTTACCCTATAGGATCTTCATTGGGCCTTTGAAGTCTAATTTATTTAGAACATTTCTAAATTTAATCTAAATAAAATCATATACTTTATTTAAATTTATAATTATTTATAGGAATTTATTAGTTTATTTTCAATTTATTTATAAATGTACATATGTGTCATATACATATGTGTATGCATGTGCATGTGTAACATATATTTCGTGAATGGTATAATATAGCCGTTTTTACATTGCAACGGACATATTAGCTCATCCTATATGCATTATATGTTGTCCAAATAAGAGTGTGTGTGTGTGTGTTAGCAAGGCTAGCCGACTTTATAGTGGGTTGTGCCACTATTATTAATAATATAAAACATGTATTTTGCACATGCACAAAACAGCTAAAGTTGGTTTTGTAATAGCCAGATCACTAAGAAAATACGATATAGGTGGGAGGCAAAAATGCCTCAGTGGCTAAAAAACCGAGCAAGTTTCCCTCCGAGGAAGAAGATCCACTACCCTCATTCAAAGGTTCAGGCACAATAACATGATAGTACCCAAATAATAAGGAAGCTAATGTGGGTACAAAAATTAACAAAATCAAGACTATAAAGGAATTTCTTGTCCTATGAGGAATCCAAGATAACAATGCAATTCAATTCACCTAATTGACCAATAACTATGAGTACAAGGCCTTCACCCTCAACATGGTAGTATAGTCTCCTTTCTTCATCATCTCCACCAATATACTTATAGAACCTACCCTCATTAGGGTTAAATTTTATCTAGGAAGGCTCATGAATAAAAGCTTGCTCAGACAATCCCCAAAAGAAATCATCCAAGGAGGGAGCCAAATCCAAAAGACCCACTAAGTTGACCTCAACATCAAAGAGAAAACATCAACGACAGCATCAGCAGAACGAACACCAATGACAGAGGACATAATCACAAGAGGCATGGACACAAGAACATAAGCTGAATGTACATCAACAACATTATCAGTGGAAACTACCATGTCCACAAGCAAGGTAACAGGAGACGAGATCAAAGTAGCATGGTAGACTTCCAAAACCCACTTTATGACAGGATAAGGAGGATCATATCAAAAAGTGGAACATGAGCAATAGCAGCTGATAGAGAAAAAGCTTCCATGAGGTGGCAAAATGTCTGATAAGAAGTGCATATATCAGGTTTTCAACTGTACCGAACAATAACAACGCATCAAGCCCCTTAGCAATTCTGACCTTAAGCGCAGAAGGTATAGTCTTCTTAAGACTGGTCTCAATCAAGGCTTTGGCATACACCAATCTTTTCCTGGCCATAATATTAGAATCAAAACAAATCACCTTGCCAACTAGGCCTGCAAACCTATCAAGCCCAATCATAGGTTGCAAAATAGAAGGGATGTGAGATAAGTGCACCCAGACAGAAAGAGATAATACATGTGCCTTTGCATTGTCCATTGATGGACTCCAAGTAGTGATAACGAAAGGAATTCCATCCATTAGTATCGGATCAGCTTCTAGAACACATTGCCTTTTATTACTTCTTGAAAATTTAAAAAAGAACATCGCATTATCAAAATACACATTAAGGCAACCTCTAATCTTCCAAACTTGACTACATCGCATTTTAACCAGATGATTGGGAGGGTTAGATTCCAAGAAGAAACCAATCAAATGCTCAGACCAATAATCAAAGCATACTTACAAAACTTCGACAAGAGGAATCACCACTCCGTCATACTATTCTCAAATGAATGGGAAGAATAGACCGCAGCATTTTTCGAAAGTTTAGAAAACAATGACGACCAAATAGAAGTCTCAACAGGAGCATACACTCCAGGAAGTAAAACATGGGGCTGAATGTTGTGATCGACATTTCCACAAACATCATCAGTGCACACAATAGCTCAACCATATGAGCGGTATCAGCATCCCCATGCTTGACATCAGTCCCAATAGCCATATCAGTTCCAGCGTTATTTAATTTCAGAATTGACATCACCAAGGACTGGCCCAACTATTTTGGACTATTGAGGAATATCATTTGTGGTGGTAGCATGAATGAAAGGAAAAATGTGATGTTCCTTACGAGCGACTATTAACAATGCCAGATACAAGAGTTGCAACAGCATTAGACTTCAAATCCAAGTCAGTTACCAACGTGCGCAGACACATTGCAGGGCTCAAGCGAGAATCTCGAGGAGTAGGCCTCAACTGTGGTGTTCCCAAGGATGAACGATCGATTGGAGATCCAGTAGCTAGATGACCAAAGGCTGCAGCGGATGGGGCATTGAAGGTTTGTCCAGATCTAGCTATCAACCCCATTGGATCAGGTGGCACCAAAACTTCACGTGAGCATGAAATGGATGGAAGAGAAAGCGAGATAGAGCGTAGGCGATTGGAAGATTGGGGGAGATGAAGGAGAGAGAAATGGAAGGGGAGAAAAGTAGAGCTGGGCGTGGGTCGGTTTGGTGCGGTTTGGAGTTCAAACCGCTTCCGCACCGCATCAAACGGTTAGTCAAAAATAAACCATTATACCAATCCATTAAACGGTTCGGTTTGGTCCAGTTTGAATATAAAACAGTTCGGTTTCGGTCCGGTCCGGTTTGAACCCATATTAAATATGAAACAAAAGAATTACTTCCACCAGTAATCAATTTACAAAGGCAACTATGTAAAACTTTTACATTTAAAGGTTAAAACACACAATATTATACTGAAATAAAAGATAATTCTTAATTGTATGAATATTTCAATTTGACATTTACCTACAAGTGAGATTTCTTTTGGTAAATTAACCAAACATCAACATTAATCAATATATAATCATTAAGGAAAATAACAAAAATAAGATTATAATTAGCATTTATTCACAAACAAAATGAGATGAAAAATATTATACCAAACTATAACTTCTTCCTTTATGTCAGCGATTATCATTAATATAACAACAACATACGCTAAAAATAGAATATACATATATGAAATCTAAAATAAGATAGGAGTTGCTTATATTTTTATCAAAAGATTACTAATATAAATTTACGGTTCGGTCCGATTTAATATGGTTGGTTCAATCGTCCAAACCGCAACCGAACCGCATCGATGTGGGTCGGTTCGGTTTGGGGTATCAGCTTGGTTAACAGATATGGTGTGGGTTTCCGCACCGCTTTTGCAGTCCGGTGCGGGCGTTTTTCATATAGCGGTGCGGTTTATGCCCACCCCTAGAGAAAAGTCGTAGGAGATTTATTGGTTGTAGGAAACCATTGATATGGATAAATTGAACAAGCTAAAATGAATATGTTTGTATATTTAAGCTTGTTATATATAAAACCGAGAGAGTTTGTGTATCTATATATGTATGTATGTGTATGTGTATGTGTATGTATATGTATATAAGCATATTATGAGAAAATATTATAGATATATTTATAAGTAAATTTTATAGTGTTAAATAATATGTATGTATATACATACAAAAGATATAAGTTCAACTTTTTGACATATTAAGATATGTATGTATGTATGTATGTATATACAAAAGATATAAGTTCAACTTTTTGATATATTAAGATATGTATGTATGTATGTATGTACGTACGTACGTACGTACGTATGTGCTAAAGTAACATAATTATATTTGTAATATATATATACAATTTAAATGTAAATATGATTCAGAATGGTTTATGTATATTACAAAATTAACTCCTTTTGAATGTTCTAGAATGAATACACAATAGGTGCTATTTTAATTATAATTTTATTACATTAACATATAAATATTATGAATTAATTAGTTAAACAATAGTAAATAAATGATAGAAAATATATAAATATATATTGAATTTTGAATTTTAAAAAAAAAATTTGGAATTATATTTTATAGCTTATGAAAAAGTTGAGATTTTTCTGACCGAAAGCTTCTACAACTTTTTGACCGAAAGCTTCTACAATAATAAATTAATTTTAGAAAATTTAAGATCAAATTTTCAACACATAATTTATTACAAGATTTTTTAATTCGTATAATGATTAAACAATACTAAAAATTATTTACACTTACTAAAAATTATAATTGATTTATGCATTTTAAAACTATTAGTTTAATTTTTATATGGTATAGTTGTATATTTTAGTGTTACTATTACTCATATAAATAAATAAATTAATGTCTTAATATATGTATAAATAAAATAATAAAATAATAATAAATGAGATAAAATAATTTTTCCTGCATGTATCAAATCTATTATATATAAAACTATTTTTTTACACGTAACTAATTAATATATGTGACAACAATGATACCTATAGAAATCTCACCTAATTAACAATTTAATAATGACACCACACACACAAAATATTGAATTATAGAGAGGTTATACATCATATATAAAACTAAATACTTACCTAAGCTAATGCCCTTATGTACACCTTAAAATGATGAATTCCCATCTTTTCGAAACCTTCTTGATTCATCAGATTCCAAGTTTTCGAATCGTAGACCATTTGCTATTGAATAACTATTGATTTGATTTGATTTATGTTTGAGCACTACGAGGTATAATTCAGTCATCAAAATGGAGAGAGAAGGCAGCCAAAAAATTTTTCTAGAGGTTAAGGATAGAGATGCTTATATAAAAGAGAATTTGGAGATATTTTAGGATCAATATCCTACATCATCCCTTACCGATTCTCTTCCATCTTAGTCCCTCCATCTCCGTGCCTTTGTTCCATCATCCTATGGTTCATATTCTCCTCATTTTGGTTAAAATTTCCAAACTCTTTCATGGGCTTTAAACCCATTTTGAGCCCAAATAAGTATTATTAATTAAACCTAATTTAATTGCTTATTGATATCATATATCGATCGATATATTTATAACTACAATAAATAAATACAATAATATTTATTCCAAAAATCATATTCAAAATTTTATAATTAATATTTCATAAATATTAATTAATTTAAAACAATTATAAACCAACTAAATCATTTGATCTAAAGAGAATTCATCATTTCGGCTAAGTGTCTCGTTAAGTGCAAATTCGGTCAGGGGTTAAAATTGAATTATTCGAATGTTAGTGTTCACACATTACTTAGCAGGTAGTGTGACATTTTGTTCAAATTTATCGCTTACTTAGTTACATAACATCCAATTTCACGTTATTAAGCGTTATCTGATTATGACATTTATTTACACCAATTCTTTTCGTCAAAACTATATAACTTTAGACTTATGGAATTTGGTAATAGTCAAAATTCTAGTATCATTCATATTCAACTCTATAGTCCAACACAAAGTTCTTGGTTTAATAATAAGAATTATTATTAACCAAAATGCACTAGCTAGAGACTTTGACGTTGAGTTGACCATGGTACTACCCCATATAACCGAGAAGATGAATCCTCTCTTGAATAGTGCTTCACTTTCAATACTTTCACTCAACCGAACTATAGCCTCTTAATAGAATGCCATGCCACAATTTGACTATGATCAAAGTGGAGCATTCATATTGAAGATCCATTGTGTTCTCAAGCTGAGAGAACTATGTAAATCAGTCATATTGATATTTTCTATATGACCTTAGTTGTGACGACCCGCAAATCCGTACCCTTTGAATCGAAAATAATCCACACATGTCTGACCCAAAAAAGCACAGACTGACGGAAAGTCAAGAGAAAGTAAAGAAGAGAGAAGAAGAGAAGAGAAGGAAGAGAGTAGATAGAACTAAACAGAACAATACAGAATCTCACATCGCAGCGAAAAATATATAATATCATATTAATGATCTTTACAAAACAAAAACTGTATATATATACACATCAATTAGAGTTCAACAATCAATCAATAGGTATCAGCCTGAACAGTTATAATAACCTGTCATCACCATTGCCGATAATATAAACAACTAACAAAGCAATGCAGGGATAATCAATAATTAAAACAGATACGCGTATACGAAATGAAGATCTCCAACTCTCCTGCTAAAGCTCCAAAAGTACCAAATCTGAAACTGTAAATATACTCGGTCTGACCCGAGCATTAAAAGGGAAGAACATCCTTATCTGTCTGGTAAACCAGCATGAGAAACAGGCTCAGCTGAATTTATTAAATTACCAAACTTTTTCTTTATCAAAACAAAAGTATCTCGTAATACAAGTCCATACATAAACACCGACATGTTTTTACCTTACGATAACTAAAACACTTCATATCAAACTCATGTGATATATACTAGTGTCTATTATACAAATAATATTTAAAAGAGCCGAAATTTTTACCATTATTAAATTCTAGCATACTAGACTCTACAAATAAAATGGCAGGCACATAGTGGAGTTTAGATTTACATACAAATGACCAGGTGAAGGGACTACCTTCCGGCAGTACATCTCTAGAAGAATGTACCGAGGACCATCACTAAGGATCCTCTACCAACAGAAGATCACCCCTACAACTAGATGGTACCGAATATATCATCCTTTGGTCGTTACCGACCTTTACCGTGGGTCCTCATAGCATACAAACCACAATAATCAGATACACGACGTCATAGCGTGTAAAGATATATATAGAAGAGGATGATTATATCCTATTGGGAATGACCCACTTAGCCTTGCCGCATCTAACTCTTTTTTGGTCATTTCCAGCTGATGACGCCTGACGAGGCAACGATTACCTTCCACAATCACATATCACATCACTTAGAATGCCACACGGCCATTTACGTTGACTACTAGTTGCCTTCCACAAAAATACAACCCTTAAGCTCATACGTCTCAAGGAGGGTGTTAGCTAAGAGAAATTTCCTTCTCCGCCACCACTGATGTACGTTTGTAAAAACCAATGTACGTAATATATAGAAATGCAATGTCAAACAAACATTCATAGAAGTTGTCCAAGAACAGGACAAACCGAAGGTACTTTCCTACCACATCCTGTCGAGAAATCCCTAGAATCAGTAGCGAATAGTCTTCGCATTGGATATTTCATAATGAATAGACCACTGCTACTGGATGTATATTGGGATTTTAACCCCAAAACGATCAACAAGCAGTCCCCCACTATGAAACTCCGGAATATCAATATCATCAATAAGAAACCTGCACAATCGTCGCATATAGATTGGTCCGAAGTGGTTTTTAGATAAATCTGATCCCAGTCTCTTCGCACCAACAACGCAAAAGCATTTCTCAACCTCACGCAGAAACTAAGTCTAATCGACCAATCACGTCTCCAACTTTCAACTTGCTATCCTTCGGCCAAGAAGGAAGCTCGATAGATTGGAGTAATACTCCGCATTACACGAATCAACATCCTCAACACAAATGATAATCAAGCCTACACAGACGGCTACGTACTAAGTATATGACTAAATAGTTCCCACGTCAAGTCAAGGAACTAAAATTTGGCAAAGTCTGATAGTCGGTTATTTAACTATCAAACCAAACAAACAAATATTCAGCATCATATACAATCACTGGGCTCTTTTAATTAATCTTTTATTAATTAAACCATTTGCCAAAAATTCACCTCAAATTATCTTTTAAAAGATATATCTTCAAAATATTTTCAACATTGGAAAACATTTCCATATACTTATTTAATAATAAGTAATAAACAAATCAATTTATTTTCAACACTTAGAAAATATTGCATATACTTAAATTAAGATTAAGTATATATTTATTCTTTTAAGGAAAACGATCTCTTTAAACACATTTATTTGGGTCAAAACAGTTGTCGCGCAAAACATCGTTACGACAACCCAAAATCACTAGTATATGGATTCAAAAATTAGATAGATATATAAATCCCAATACTATGCAAAGACATTTCCTTTTGGAAATCATTTACTATAACAGCAGTGTTATAGTCCATCATTTCCTTATTTCTCGAAAACGTCTATTTCAACAATGAATGTTGAAATCTATGGTTCCGATACAACACATTTTAAAACATCTTTAATCATTTTATTCCATTTAAAATATCACTTCCCAAAACATTTCTTTAATTCCAAAGGTTATTCACTTTCCAAAGCATATCCATTTTATTCAATATATTATTCACAGCCCAAAATCGTGAATATAGTTCATTTAGTGTAATTCAATGTTTCTACACATTTATTAAAGGATAATCCACTGCCCAAAATCGTGGATATATCTCCTTTAATAAACTTCTATATTTAACTTATCAAATTCAGTTGATTTCGGATTTATAAAATAATATTTATAAATTCACATTTTTAATTTATAAAAACTTTCTTAACAAAATCAAACTCCATTTATTAAGAACTTCAACTTGTAAAATCCTTTAATTAATAAATTCTATTTATATCTCATTTAAATGCCAAAATCCAATTTATAAGTTAATTACTTATAAATCATTTATTTACAAAATTCATTCCTTTAGTAACTTCACAACTTCATAAATCTTATTTACTTATAAGATTTACGTATACTTCATTTTTAATAATTTTTAAACTCCTTTATAAATCAATTATTTTGATTTATAAAATATCAACTTATACATCTTATATATAAACCTTTTATAATAAATCAAAAATCTCAATTTATACTATTTCACAAAATAGTTAACTTCCTATTTCAAAAATCATATTCTTATTATATTTCCCAACAATCATAATTTTATAACATAAAAATTATAACATTTATTTATTAAAATAAATTCATTCCTTTAAAATTTCAAAATTTATGTGACGACCCAGAATTTTTAAGCATTTAAAATTGGAATATTTAATTGATTTGAAATATTTAAAGGTTAACTTTTAACTTGAAATTCAAATATCACTAGTTATTGATAATTAAATTATTGAATTAAATAATTGAAGTTGAGCTAAATGTTGAATCTAAAGTTTTAAGTCTGTTAAAAATAATTTGAAGGCTTGTAAAATTTATATTGATAATACTGAAGAGAATAGAAGTGTTGAAATCAAATTTAAAAATGGTTTGTTAAGTTTTGAAATTTATATCGTTTAAATTGAATTTAAAAATAGCCTTCCGAGGCATTGTCTCGGAATTTGACAAAACTAGCTCCATTGGATCCGTAATATCGAATATTTATCGGATTTCAATTTTCATAGCATTTGGAGTTGTTATGTGAGCGTACGATATATAACACGCTGAGATTTATATCGAAAATTTAATATTTTAATTCGATTCAAAAAGCTATTTTCCCCATACGATCGAATTAGGACTCGAAACCTTTTCCATGCGTTCTGAATAGGGATGTAACATTATGAACGTCTAGCGGCACGTTGCGATAGGAGGTGGAGATTTTAGGTTGTGTAATTCGATTCTATTTAAATTTAGATTTAAATCAAATTAGCATATTAGTTAAACGGTCAAATTTAAATCACGTCAATACTTTTTGATTTCACCCTCAAAACACTGTAACTATTTTTCTTCCTTCTTCTTTATGCTACCTAATCTCCTGAAATTGCGCTGTTCTCTCGTCGACAATCAAATGACCTAGCCGACACTTCTTTCATTATCCCAAATCTTGGTCATAAGGCACATACAATCGAACGAAAAAAGAAAAGAAAAAAAAACATGTTTAATAATGGCCGAAATCAAAATTTCGGTATCTCGTTCAAATCAAACTCCATTGAGTCGAGTCGAAGATAAATTCAAGGGCATCGCCATCAGCATGATCGCGAATTTGCGATTCACGAGCCTAGAGGACCGCGCGACAAACCCTAGGCCGTTGTTCCATCTCGACAGCTGGTGAATTTTTGGGTTCTCGTGTGGCGATGCTGGCGGAAGGCAGCTCGAGGCGGTGATTGGCATGGTCGCGGTTGCTCTGAGGATTTGCAGGAGCTGGGCGATGTCTCAGCATTGTATGCGAGTTAGAGGGAGGCGAGTTCGGCGTCGATGGCAACGGTGGGAAGAGCGATCGAAATCAGTCGGGGGAGCAAGGTACAGCCTATTCGAGTTTAAAATTTTTTATTTGTTTTTTTCCGCAGATTTGAAAATATATAGAAAATAAAATGGATATTTACACATTAAATTCTACTGTAAAATTTTAAATAGATATTCTGGTAATATATAGATAGTTATATATATCAATGACCACATGATTGGGAAAACAGAAAAAGAAAAAAAAGAAAAAATAATATACATTTACACATTTTTATTTATTAGTTTATTTTAAATAATATTTGGGAGATTAACTTATTTAATTTATTTTTAAAACATAAAATTTATTTATTAAAAGAAAATTAGCTTAAATAAAATTTTGGGTTAATTAAATTTATTTAAGGTAAATTAATTATTCGGTTAATTCAAATATTAATAAATCATAATATTTATACAAGGTCAAAAATTGAGAAGAAAGCAAGCTGGATTTGGGAATGAATGCTAATTAAATAAAAGTTGAGTTGTAACAACCCGCATATTTTACGATTGAGTATTTAAATATTTCATCGTTAGTCGGATTTCTGTCCGAAAAAGCTACTTTTTGCAAACAGTCAAATTAGGACTCGAGACCACTCCCATTGAGTTCAAAATGACGTTTGCAATCTTTTTAAGTATAAACTTTGATATGTTTGGAGATAGTAGAATTTTGCTACTTTTTCACTTAGGGCTTTGGTTTGGGTTTCAACCCATTAACCTAACATATGAACCCAACTCCACTCCAACTCTTCATTACTTCATTTCTAATTCCTAATACTCAAGCTTTAGCAACAATGGTGAGTGGAATGGGAAATTAAAACTCAAAACTCTAGTTTCCATTTACAAATCAAGTTCTAGCTCTAAATCAATAAGAGAAGCTTTGGTAAGCCTCCTCTTCTTCTTCTCCAACTCATTCTCTTATCAATTTCAGAAATTCATAAACCTAACTTTGGGAATGTTCTTCTTTTAAAGCATAGATTCAAGCTCATTTGGGTTGTGTGGAAGAGTGGTTGATTCTCCCTTTGCTTTCAAGCTTCTTCTTCTTTGTTTTTGTGAAAAGGTGAGATTTTTATCTCACATCTATGACTATAATTATCTTTGGTTGTTGGGTATGAATTCCTAACACTTCTTCATGTGCATTTGCTCTTGATTTGGATTGGTTTTGTGAATATTCCAATTTTTGGATTTTTAAGTCAAATTTGTGTGAAAATCCTTTTATGGATGTTTGATCATGCTTTTGATGATGCATCGAGGAGCATATAGGGCCTGGTTGTCGATTGGCATAAACCCTTAGAGCCAATGTTCGTCCGGTTGCATTTTGGAAGAGTTTGCTCTTCATTTGGATAGGCTGAAAAACAGCCCAGGCAAGATTCAGTCGACTGAAAAGTCTGTTCAGTCGACTGAACCTGGAACCCGAAAGTTTCCAAGCATGATTAAGTCGACTGAATCCTCTGTTCAGTCGACTGAACCAGGAAACAGAAAGTTTTCTGAACCTGGAAAATTTCCAGGTACAGGGTCAGTCGACTGAAAACTCTGTTGAGTCGACTGAACCTGCTGTTTCAGTGCAGTTTGCCTTTTTGGATTGAATTTCCAATTTAAATCGATTCGTGATGATCCAATTTGTTGTTATCATTTATTATGACTTTGGTGACTCCTTTTTAGGGATTTTTGAATATCCATTTCGATGGATTCTTTATCGATTGTTTGGAATTTATTCATGCCTTCGTATGTGAATTTTGATGATCGATTGTTCTACTACCATCTTTGCGATTTGTCACTTCAAAATATACAAAGGTTTCAATACTAGTAGTAAATATCAAAACTCTTTCTATAAATGATTCCAACACTATTTTATTACAAAGCTCGTGTTCTCAAACCGATTTCCAATCTATTAGTATATACAAACCTTTACCTCACTCGTATGAGAAATCTAATTAAACAACTTAGTAAAACAAGTGGTATGAAACGCTTGCGTTTACTTCGTCGGTTAATTCTTGGACTTGTTCGATTGAATCTCTTGTGACAATTTTCTAGTGGAGATCTACAATTTGTTCGTAAATATTTAAGTTAAGCTAGTGGTTATGGGACATGAAGCTAAGCTCATATATTTACTAGCTTACTGTAATTGACACTTCTTGATTATCACGATGGTTATTTTTTATATTTAGACTAGCAATTATGCGATGTCTCTTTGTCTGTGAGGCTAGACTAGACACCATCTGTGTGATTTCGACTCACACATATCTCTTTGTCTGCGAGGTTAGTCTAGACCTCATCTGTGTGATTTCGACTCACACATATCTCTTTGTCTGAGAGGTTAGAATAGACACCATCTGTGTGATTTCGACTCACACATATCTCTTTGTCTGCGAGGTTAGACTAGACACCATCTGTGTGATTTCGACTCACACATATGGGGTAGCTCCCCATGGCCTTCGGGCCGTTCTGTGATAGGCCTCTTTCTCTTTTTATGATTTCTGGATTTCGTGTGTTGATTTATGGAAATTTTATGCTTCACCTATTTTCGTGATTTCTATTGATAAGATTTATCAATTTTTGTGCATTGGTGAATTTGTGTGTCATTGACTTGTTATGAGTACAAGTTTGGATATGATACCCTTTTTGGATCTTTGAGAAGATTCTTGTGATATTGATTAATCTCATGTTGATTTTCAATTACATACTTATTGTAGTATACCATTATGGTTATCATATGTTTATGCCATATCTCTTATTCTATATCATGTCATCTGATATTTATAGCTAGACTGATCCATTTATTTTTTTCTTATTAAATAATACTCGGGTCAGACCGAGATGTTGCAGGTGCTTCTGCTTGACTTCTCCCCGGGATTCATTACTTTGACTTTTGGCTAACTACTTAGATTAGTAGTTTTTGTTGTATACGTTTGAGATATCGACTCATAGTTGTATTCTTTTGTATAGCATGTGTTGCTATTCTTTTGTATTAATGTGGATCTTTTTGACCACTACTCTGATGTACACTTTCATGAGTTAGTTATATATTCATATCTTTTTCCGCCTTTGTGATATGGATGTCTGTGACAGATTTGTGTTATGTTTATTTCTATATTTGTTTCTGAAGATTATATATAGCCACTGTGTGATAGCTTTGAGTTTGTATCGGTATGTCGGATTTCCTCCTTAATTGAAATATACTCTACTATCTGACATATCGGTGCTCGCACAAAGATATTACACGGATGGTCGCTCCTCAACAGCCTTATTCTCCGTGCTAGTTGACAGCACTACTCCTAGTGTTCTTGGCTAGCGTGGGTATAGAGGTGGGGAGTCACATCTTGTTATCAGAGCCAAACTTCGGAACAATGTAGAATAATTTAACAAGGATCATCGTCCTAAGTCCATCTTAGGAGTCGTGCCTTAGGATTTAATTCGTGTCTTCGTACCGTTCTATCCTATTTTCTTTTATGATTTCTTTTTTTATATATCAAGTTTGCTTGATATTCATTTGGTGAATAACCTTTTTCTTCTTCTTTCTTCCTTTCTAAAGGAAGGGAAATGGTTAGACCAGGCCGTCCCAGCGCCGGTCAATCTAGTGCTACTCCCCAAGATGGAGTTTTTATGTCTGCCCGGCAGTTTCTTGATCTAGTAAAGAATGCTCAAGCAGCCGGTTCTAATCCGGAACCTACTCACCCTAAGTCTGGATTTGCACGCTTGTGCAACGATTACACAAACTTAGGTGGGAAGCCATTCAAAGGTTCTGAAACTATTATTGAAGTCCAGGCTTGGTTAGAACATGCGATCGAATCTTTTCTCGCATGAACCTCATTGATCTTCACCGAGTTCAGGTGGCCTCTAGTATGCTCCAATTCTTATTTCTAAAATCAATGAAGTGGATCTCACCTGGGAGCAATTCCTGGAACGCTTCGAATTAAAATTTGTGCCAGAAGCAGAAAAGGTGACTTTGGTTCGCCGTTTTATAGACCTTGTTCAAGGTGAATCCTCCGTGACTAATTATGTTGCATCCTTCGAGTCACTTTCCAAATATAGGGTTGAATACATCAACACCCCATTGAAGAAGAACCAAAAATTTGTCTATGGCTTAAAAAAAATCTCAAGAAGCCATTACTTCTAAAATTAGAAGTTCCCTTCGACCAACTCATTGACCTCGCTCTTCGTCTTGAAGAGGCGGATAGGGAAAGTGATGTTGAAGTGGTGGGTTCCAAACCGAACTTCAACAACAAAAAGAGGCCAAACAAATTCAAAGGTCCTTATCCCAACAAAAAGGGTAAGCAAGCAACTCCTGCTGCTAAGGTTCCTTCTCCTAGTAGTGGGAAATGCTTCAACTGTGGGCCTAGGGACCATTTTGCGAACAACTGTTCAAAGCCCCGTTGTTGTCGCTATTGTAAGAGCCCGGATCATTATATGCATCAATGCCTCAAACTTGAAGGCAAGAAGGAGGGAAAGCTTAATGTTGCTCAAGCCCCTGGCAACACATCTCGTGGTCAAGGTATTTCTCATTCTATCCTTGATGGCATTATTTTATTTCGTGATCATCCTATCCGAGTTCTTTTTGATACGGGTGCATCCCATTCTTTTATTTCAAAAGAACTTGTTGATACTTTTTCTTCGGATGTTTTGTGTTCAATGACTTCTTTGAGAATTGCTAATCCGGTTGGTGGTTCCGCAACAATCAGTTTATTGTGTAAAGATGTCGAGATTATTTTGTGTGATTACTCTTTCCGTGCCGATTTGCAAGTTATGCGTTACCTTGGCTTTGGAATGATTTTGGGAATGGATTGGCTTAACCGCTATAAAGCCCAAATCCTATGTCCTCAGTGGACTATCCATCTTTAACATCCTCAATCTGTTGAGCAAATTTCTATTGCACTTAAAGATCCGGATTCCGACTTGACATCATCTTTATATTCTTTAAATCCTCGTGATGATGATAATGATGATGAGGAAGATATTATTTCTCTTATTCACGTTGTTCGTGAATTTTCCGACATATTTAAGCCCGTTTTAGGATTACCACCTAAGCGAGCAATTGAATTCAAAATTAATCTTATTCCTGGAGCTCAACCTATTACTCGTCCTCCTTATCGCATGTCCAATAAGGAAAATGAAGAGATGCGCAAACAATTATCTGAATTGGAGACGAAGCAATTTATTCGTTCTAGTTCCTCGCCTTGGGGAGCTTCGGCAATTTTTATGAAGAAATCCGATGGTACTCTTAGACTTTGCGTTGACTACCGCAAGCTTAATGATCTTACTATCAAAAATAAATATCCTTTACCTCGGATTGATGACCTATTCGATCAACTTAGTGGTGCTAGAGTCTTTTCACAATTGGACTTGGCAACCGGTTTTCATCAGCTTCGTATTGTAGTGGATAATATTCCTTTGACATCGTTCCGTACTCGATATGGATCTTATGAATGATTTGTTATGCCATTTGGTTTAACGAATGCTCCGCCGTATTTCGTTGACTTAATGAATCGAGTTTTCAAAGACTTCCTCGATCGATTTGTTCTCATCTTTATTGATGATATTCTTGTGTATTCAAAAACCGAGGAGGAGCATGAAAAGCATCTTCGGATTGTATTGGAAACTCTTAGGAGTAATCAATTAAAAGCAAAGTTTTCTAAATGCCACTTTTGGCAATCTCGTGTGAAGTTTCTCGGTCATATTATTTCCGAATCCGGAATTTCCATGGATCCTTCAAAGATTGAAGCGATTCAAGATTGGAAGAGACCGGAGAGTGTGATGGAGATTCGTAGTTTTCTTGGATTGGCGGGTTATTACCGCCGTTTTATCAAAGACTTTTCTAAGATTCCCGTGCCTCTCACTAGCTTAACGAAGAAAGGTGTTAAATACATTTGGTCGGACAAATGTGAAACTTCTTTTCAGAAACTAAAGGAACTTCTTTTTGATGCTCCTATTCTTGTTATTCCCGAGGGGAATCAAGATTTCATTGTTTATACCGATGCTAGTCGCGTTGGTTTGGGTGCCGTTCTTATGCAAAGAGAACGTGTTATTGCTTATGCTTCTAGGCAATTGAAGCTTGCTGAGACTAGATATGCCACTCATGATTTAGAGCTCGCGGCTATTGTTTTCGCCCTTCGTATTTGGCGTCATTATCTTTTAGGAGAGAAATTTGTTCTTTATACCGATCATAAGTCCTTGAAGTATTTATTCTCTCAAAAGGAACTTAATTTGCGTCAACAGCGTTGGCTCGAATTTCTTGCACCATATGATCTTGAAATTCTATATACTCCCAGAAAGGGAAATCGAGTTGCCGATGCACTTAGTCGCAAGCAACAAGCGGTTGTTTCCATGATGATATCCGAATGGAATGATCTCGAGGTTTTATCCACTTGTGAAATTCGAGATCGCATTTCCGATTTGTGTTCATCTCTTGCTTTATGTAGTCTTGAGGTTCATCCTTCTCTTTTAGACCGCATTCTTGAAGCTTAAAAGCTAGATCCCGAATTGGCTCTTCTTGGCCAAAGATTGAGGGATAAATTTGATATTGAAGGTTTGAAAGACTTTGATATCGATTCTCGTGGCGGCATTCGGAAATTTGATAGACTTATCGTGCCAAATATTAGTGATCTTCGTAAAGATATTTTAGAAGATTCTCATCATTCTAAATTTACCATTCATTCCGGTAGTAGTAAAATGTACGCGGATATGAAGCAGCTTTATTACTGGGAGGGAATGAAATCTGATATTGCTAACTTTTTTAAGTGTTGCGTGACTTGCCAACTCATTAAGGCCGAACATCAAAGGCCCGGTGGGTTATTGCAACCTTTAGAAATTCCAATTTGGAAGTGGGATCAAATTTCCGAGGATTTTATAGACTGCCTTCCCCGTTCTCGTTCGGGTCATGATAGCTTATGGGTTATAGTTGATATGCTTACTAAATCCGCCCATTTTATTCCCGTTCTGTCCAATCGGACCGTACCTCTTTTGGCCAAACTTTTTATTAAAGAAATTGTTAAATTGCATGGAGTTCCTACTTCTATTGTTAGTTATCGTGATCCATTGTTTACTAGTGGATTTTGGAAGAGTCTTCAAAAAGCTTTAGGGATGAAGCTTAATTTTAGCACCGCTTATCACCCCCAGTCCGATGGACAAACCAACCGTGTGAATCAAACTCTTGAAGATCTTCTTCGTGCATGTGTTCTTGATTTTGGTGGAAGTTGGGAAGATAATATTTCTCTTGTTGAGTTTTCCTATAATAATAGCTTCCAATCTAGTATTGGTATGGCACCTTTCGAGGCACTCTATGGAAGACCATGTCGATCTCCTTCTTGTTGGCTTGAGGCCGGTGAGAAGCTGGTTTTAGGTCCAGATTTTATTCGTGATTCCACATAAAAGATTGACCTTATTCGTCATAGGATGAAAGAAGCCCAGAGTAGACAAAGATCCTATGCCGATAACCGGAGAAGGAAATTAGAATTTTCTGTGGGAGATCTTGTGTTCATTCGTGTTTCACCTATGAAAGGTGTTGTACGTTTCAGTCGATCGGGAAAATTAGTACCTCGATATATTGGTCCGTTTCCCATCACCGAACATATTGGTTCGGTGGCTTATCGCCTCTTATTACCGGCTCAATTTTCTGCTATTCATGACGTGTTTCACGTTTCTCAATTACGAAAATGCCTTCGAGATTCCGATTCTATTCTTGAGCCCGGTATTGTGTAAGAAATTGAAGTTTCGCCTAATTTAACTTACGAGCAACAACCTATTCGTATTATTGCTTCAGAGGTCAAGCGCCTTCGGAATAAAGATGTTGCACTTGTTAAAGTTCAATGGTCCTCAAATCCTAAGGATTGCTCTTGGGAATCTAGAGAATTCATCGAACGAACACATCCGGAATTACTTTCTCGTGCTCTTTGAGGTGAACTTCTTATTTAAATTTCTTTTGTGTTGATATGCTTTCATGGTTGTTACCTGGTATTTTATTCTTAAATATTGCGAGGACTCAATTTCTTTAAGGAGGGGAGTCTGTAACAAGCCGCATATTTTACGATTGAGTATTTAAATATTTTATCTAAATATTTCATCGTTAGTCGGATTTTTGTCCGAAAAAGCTACGTTTTGCAAACAATCAAATTAGGACTCGAGACCACTCCCATTGAGTTCAAAATGACGTTTGCGATCTTTTTAAGTATAAACTTTGATATGTTTGGAGATAGTAGAATTTTGCTACTTTTTCACTTAGGGCTTTGGTTTGGGTTTCAGCCCATTAACCTAACATATGAACCCAACTCCACTCCAACTCTTCATTACTTCATTTCTAATTCCTAATGCTCAAGCTTTAGCAACAATGGTGAGTGGAATGGGAAATTAAAACTCCAAACCCTAGTTTCCATTTACAAATCAAGTTCTAGCTCCAAATCAATAGGAGAAGCTTTGGTAAGCCTCCTCTTCTTCTTCTCCAACTCATTCTCTTATCAATTTCAGAAATTCGTAAACCTAAATTTGGGAATGTTCTTCTTTTAAAGCATAGATTTAAGCTCATTTGGGTTGTGTGGAAGAGTGGTTGATTCTCCCTTTGCTTTCAAGCTTCTTCTTCTTTGTTTTTGTGAAAAGGTGAGATTTTTATCTCACATCTATGACTATAATTATCTTTGGTTATTGGGTATGAATTCCTAACACTTCTTCATGTGCATTTGCTCTTGATTTGGATTGGTTTTGTGAATATTCCAATTTTTGGGTTTTTAAGTCAAATTTGTGTGAAAATCCTTTTATGGATGTTTGATTATGCTTTTGATGATGCATCGAGGAGCATATAGGGCCTGGTTGCCAATTGGCATAAACCCTTAGAGCCAATGTTCGTTCGGTTGCATTTTGGAAGAGTTTGCTCTTCATTTGGATAGGCTGAAAAATAGCCCAGGCAAGATTCAGTCGACTGAAAAGTCTGTTCAGTCGACTGAACCTGGAACCCGAAAGGTTCCAGGCATGATTAAGTCGACTGAATCCTCTGTTCAGTCGACTGAACCTGTAAACAGAAAGTTTCCTGAACCTGGAAAATTTCCAGGTACAGGGTTAGTCGACTGAAAACTTTGTTCAGTCGACTGAACCTGCTGTTCCAGTCCAGTCTGCCGTTTTGGATTGAATTTCCAATTTAAATCGTTTCGTGATGATCCAATTTGTTGTAATCATTTATTATGACTTTGGTGACTCCTTTTTTGGGATTTTTGAATATCCATTTCGATGGATTCTTTATCAATTTGTTTGGAATTTATTCACGTCTTCGTATGTGAATTTTGATGATCGATTGTTCTACTATCATCTTTGCGATTTGTCACTTCAAAATATATAAAGGTTTCAATACTAGTAGTAAATATCAAAACTCTTTCTCCAAATGATTCCAACACTATTTTATTACAGAGCTCGTGCTCTCAAACCGATTTCCAATCTATTAGTATATACAAACCTTTACCTCACTCGTATGAAAAATCTAATTAAACGACTTAGTAAAACAAGTGGTATGAAATGCTTGCGTTTACTTCGTCGGTTAATTCTTGGACTTGTTCGATTGAATCTCTTGTGACAATTTTCTAGTGGAGATCTACAATTTGTTCGTAAATATTTAAGTTAAGCTAGTGGTTATGGGACATGAAGCTAAGCTCATATATTTTCTAGCTTACTGTAATTGACACTTCTTGATGATCATGATGGTCATTTTTATGATTTAGACTAGCAATTATGCGATGTCACTTTGTCTGTGAGGCTAGACTAGACACCATCTGTGTGATTTCGACTCACACATACTCTTTGTCTGCGAGGTTAGTCTAGACCTCATTTGTGTGATTTTGACTCACACATATCTCTTTGTCTGCGAGGTTAGACTAGACACCATCTGTGTGATTTCGACTCACATATATTTCTTTGTTTGCATGGTTAGTCTAGACCTCATCTGTGTGATTTCGACTCACACATATGGGGTAGCTCCCCATGGCCTTCGGGCCGTTCTGTGACAAGCCTCTTTCCCTTTTTATGATTTTTGGATTTCGTGTGTTGATTTCTGGAAATTTTATGCTTCACCTATTTTCGTGATTTCTATTGATAAGATTTGTCAATTTTTGTGCATTGGTGAATTCGTGTGTCATTGACTTGTTATGAGTACAAGTTTTGGGTATGACACCCTTTTTGGATCTTTGAGAAGATTCTTGTGATATTGATTAATCTCATGTTGATTTTCAATTACATACTTATTGTAGTATGCCATTATGGTTATCATATGTTTATGCCATATCTCTTATTCTATATCATGTCAGCTAATATTTATAGCTAGACTGATCTGTTTATTATTTTCTTATTAAATAATACTCGGGTCAGACCAAGATGTTACAGATGCTTCTGCTTGACTTCTCCCCGGGATTCATTACTCAGACTTTTGGCTAACTACTTAAATTAGTAGTTTTTGTTGTATACATTTGAGATATCGACTCATAGTTGTATTCTTTTGTATAGCACGAGTTGCTATTCTTTTGTATTAATATGGATCTTTTTGACCACTACTCTGATGTACACTTTCATGCGTTAGTTATACATTCATATCTTTTTCCGCCTTTGTGAATGGATGTCTGTGACTGATTTGTGTTATGTTTATTTCTATATTTGTTTCCGAAGATTATGTATAGCCACTGTGTGATAGCTTTGAGTTTGTACCGGTATGTCGGATTTCCTCCTTAATTGAAATATACTCTACTATCTGACATATCGGTGCTCGCACAAAGATATTACACGGATGGTCGCTCCTCAACAGCCTTATTCTCCATGCTAGTTGACAGCACTACCCCGTAGTGTTCTTGGCTAGCGTGGGTATACAGGTGGGGCGTCACATGAGTTAATCTCACTCAGTTGAATTTAAATTTAAACCTAAATGATTAAATTTAAATAATTGGTTGGATGGTTGAATTGATTGGTGTGATATAGTATGATATTTTGGAATTGGCATATTATATTGTGCTAACGTCTGTGGATGCAGGGAAACAGGTTGGAGCTGGATCCCTCAACATCTATTTAAATTATTTAATACCCTCTGTTGTGATTATTTTATATTCTGTGATGAATATTGTTGATAATTGGAATATTCGATGTTATGGTTTACCTGAATTTTTTCCGGTGCACTAAGTTATCAAGATATATAGAATTGGACTTTGGAAATAAAATGAAGAGAATTTTTAAGTGAAATAATTATAGAAAAATTAAACAAATTAAGAATAAATTGGATAAGAGTAATAGTAGTTTTAAATGGTAATAAATAAATTTTGTATATGGAAAGGAAAATTTGAATAAACAGAAAGTTAATGAATTTTAATCTTCAGTGATATTATTTAAAGAATAAAACATTCATTTAATATTTAATGTTTAAATTATTGGAAAAAATAAAAAAGAAATTGGGAAAAACTGAAATTTGTTTATTTCAGTTAAAACATTTAAAATCAAATGGGTAATAATAACATTAATAATAAGTCCATAACTAATGAATTTTGAAATGAACTGATAAGTAAAGAAATTTATTTCAAATGGAATAAATTGGAAATCAATTTGGGAAATTGATTTAAGTGATTGAAGTTAGAATTTTTCTCTGGATAACCAAGTACGTTTTAAAGTAAAATTTTAAATATAAATTAAATGTTTTAAAGTTGTTTTTAAAGAAAGCAAGTTTCGTAAAATTTATTATTTCCATTATTTAAAGTCTAAAGTAAGTACTTTCTTTAATCTATTCTAGCAGTAATTATTAAGAAGTAACTTAGTATTTTTGTTTTAAAAAGTAGAAATCTAGTTTTATATTTTATTAAGTAACCTTATTTTCAAATATTCATATAGTATGTATTTTTAACAAATTATTAAAGAAATTTTAACTTGAATGTTTTAAAGTATTTTTTTAAAGTAAAGTGTTTTAAATTAATTTAGAAAATCTAGTTTTGTGCTTGGTGATTCGAGTGAAAATAGAAATACTTGGAATTTATTCTGAGAAAGGCGGATAGTTTTGAAAACTGTTTTCAAAGGAATTTGAAAAGTGAAAATATATCTTGGGAAGATATTTTTGAGATAAATAAATAATTTAGGAAATTATTTATTGGTTGATGGTTATTTGTGAATATTGATTGATAGTTAAATAACCGACTATCAATATTGGCCAAATACGTTGATCGTTTCGAAGAGACCGGGATCAAGATTTACTTCTCGAAAACCACTTCGATCCGGTTTGTACGTTTCGTGGAAAACGATTTTGGATTCGAACATGGAGCGGTGAAATGCAAGGGCTAATAGCTACTAATCTTGAGGATATTTCCAAAATGGATGTAGTAGGAATAGTGCCTTCGGGTCCGTTCGAACCCAGGACGGACTTGTATGGATGAATGCTTGTGAAACATCGTCAAGTGGATGATGGGCATTCTAAGGGATAAGTTCTAAAAAGGTAATGCTTAGCCTCAAGCCTCATCAAATGGGAGTGACTGAAAATCAGGGGTTATGCCGCAAGGCTAGGTGGGTAGCACCCAAGCAGGGTGAGCTCATTCCAGTCTAGATGTCCCTTTTTGTTTTGGCTTAGTGTGCGGTTGCTGATCCCAACCGCGGGGTGATCTCACTCGGGATTATCCATAAGGCGTAGTCCCGGCCTTGTGTTGCAGGGGAACGGGCATACTCCTCGGTACGGTGATCTAGGCCCCGTACCGTGACAGGTGGTACCCCAGTGCTTAGTCATTAGTTGGAAATCCATTCTCCCTACGAGCCTAGTACGAGTTTTGTTTGTATTACCCACTCTGTGGCTAGTAGCTGGAATTTAATAGATGTAACAATTTTGGCTATTTTATAAGTATTTGTATATGGACCTTATTATAATATCAGAGGATTTCTATAAAAGTTGTTTTAGCTGTCTTAAGGTAAAAACCCGACATGTTTATTTGTGGCGTGGTCTTACGAGATGCTTTTGTTTTCAAAGGATTTTTGAAACTTTAATAATCAATTGGGTGTGATTTTCTCGCGCTGGTATTCCAAACTGACTCGGGTATTATTTAACTGTAATGCTCGTGTCAGAGCAAGTATTATAGGATACAGGATATGATGCCGTGGAGCTGAGGAGACGAGATGGATGACGATACGTACTTACGTACTTGTTTATATATATTCCACTGTGTTGAGTTGTTGTGTATCCATTTGTATGTTGTTGTTAAACTGTGATTGATGTACTCTGATGATGTAATATATAAACAGATATATTTGATTTTGAGTAAAGATCATTTATTATCTATTATATTTTATTTCGCTGCGATGGTTAGATTCTGATGTTGTTTTCTATTTTCTTCTTCTACCTCTTCTTCTTTAACCCAAATGGTTCGTATTTCTGTACAACTTGAGTTGATTGTTGTAGATAGTGTTAACTCATGGGGTACGGATTTGCGGGCTGTTACAATTCAATAAAACGTATATTTTCAAAATCACTTGAAAATCTTTTTAAATTTGGAAATCATCACTTCAACATTTTAAAATTTCTAAAATAGGCCCAATGCCGCAGCAGCTACGAATACATCAATCACGACATCCAACATATCATATATATATGATAACAGAATTTGTAATAATATCTGTAAAAAAATCAATACTGGTGAGGAATCCAGTTGGATCCCTCCAACCAGTCACCTGCAATAAATATACATATTAGAATATGTGTGCAATGTCCGCTTCGAGGCAGACGCGCATACAATGGGTCATCCGCTCATACACGGGAACGTATAGGGTCATCTGCTCCACTAGGCAGGTATATATTCAAATACCAATCAATATTTCATATATCATCCAAATAATCATCAATCATCATAAATAATATTTATTCACACTTATTTAAAAATATCAGTGAGTCGGAAAGAGAGAGTTGTACTCACATTGCGTCCAATAGTAGTTGTAGTGTTTTATTTCGAATAAAATTAAACGACCGTTTAATTTTATCAAAACTCACACCAGCTCCAATCAATTCCAAACTAGCTCCATCACGTAGTACTCGTCAATACAAACCCAATGTAATTCGTTTCGTCAATTTTCGACCTCGTATGAACAAGTTACACAGTTTTAAAGATTATAGGAATTATAATGTATATAATTTCAATTTCTATTTTAATTTTAAACCCTACTCATCATCATAGCCGCTCATTTCATTTGCTTAGATCCAGGCTGCGTTTCCAACTTCTTCCCCTTACGTTAAAAATCACGAGCAAGAACCCATTAGCCACCGCACCTCAACAATATTCGCCTGTCCATCGTTCGCTTATACGTCGATCAGCCACCTCCATCACGAAGCCAAAGCTGAGCACCACCTTCACCATAAAGCACGTCGAACTCGGACGACAATCCCTCATGAAAAACGCAGTTAAACGTTGGCCGTTCAAACTACGATTGCCGTCGATTCGTGCCACTAAAAATGATCACACCTATATGGAATTCGAAGCTCTCATCGTCCTCTTCATCTTTGCAGTTGAATCTTTTTGCTAAAGGTTTATGGATTGAGAAAGATTAAGGGGGAAAGAGAACGAATTTATGGCCATTGGAGTGTTTAGTGGAGGCCTGCCCTACTTGACTAGGTTTTGATGAAAATAGCGAAAAGTGATGGCCTTATATAGAAAATTCGAAACACCATTCACTCGAAAAAATTTCGAACTCCAATCGAAGCGTGCCGCCTAGCATTTATAATATTTTACCCCTATTCTGAACGCAATGGAATATATATTGGGAGCCAATTCGATCGTATTTGAAAGATAGGTTTTCAAATCGACTATTTAAATTTAAAATTTTACATAAACCGATTTCTACGCGTTTTAGCTTGCTCTGGACAAACCGTACATCCGATTGATATGAAATTTGAAATCTTACAATAATTTAGCATTACGGATCCAATGAAACTGGTTTCGTCAAATTCCGAGACTGTTTGAAAATGGCTATTTTTACTCGTCAATTAAATATTAAAATATTCAATTTCTAGAAATTAACTTTTAATTCGATTTTAAAAGTTCTTTAACATCGTTCTAATTCAGATAGAATTTAATTCAACTTTATAAATCATTTTCATTCATGTTAAATCTAAATTCCAATTATTTCCTCAATTTCAAATATTAAATTAATAATTTAATTATCCAATTAAATCCAAATATTCGAAATAAAATTTACTCAGTGTATAAAATTTACTTATGAATATTTAAAATCAATTAAATATATGAATTTCAAATGACAGAAATTCTGGGTCGTTACATTCTCCTCTACTTAAAAGAATTTCGTCCTCGAAATTACAAAGTAAGAAAACTTATAAGTTCAATTTAGATTTACCAAAAACCAATAGTTAATCTTACAAAAACTTTTCTAAGTTTTCAAATCCATATATAGTTATCTTTTCAAAACTAACTAATATCATTTAACTTTTCAATTAAATATCAAAAAAAATTCCCATTCTCTCAAAAAATTTCTAACGCCTTAAATTTTCAAAAAAATTCGCCAGCATCTCCTTTGCGAGACTCGATCTGAAAAAAATAACAATGTATATATCACAAATATACATCTCATCAAGGATGAGGCATCCCGAAGGAAAAAAAGTGTAAAAGTACGGTATGTAGTCCGAGATATGTACCTTATATATTAATAGCGAGCATACACGGCTAATATAGCGCGAAAGCGAGCGCCAAATGCGAAGCAAGCGCCATCCGCACCTGCTAAACACTCAATAAACAAATGAGAAACATGTATGTATGAAAGTAATATCAATATACAACATGTACCAACAACTATATTTTCAGATTTCCTCTTATTCGACTAAAATCCACAAATCCTCCAATTCCACTAAAACAAATAAAACGAAGTAACAAATCCTCAAATCAAATTCCGCAATTTCCAAATCAAGATTTCGCTAATATGTTAAGGCGATTGAGGGTGGAAGTTCGATGCCTGTTCAAGATGACGGGTTGAAGGCAGCGAGGTAGGTGAGTGGGGCAGTGAAGGTGTTGATGTCGCTTGGGGGAATTGGGGGTGGTGAGGCGTTTTGCGGTGGTCGTTTGGTGTTGAAGTTTGAAGTTGCAGTTGTCTTCGGTTGGTGGCAATTTGAGGAGTTTGTGGTTGATTTGGGAATGGTGGCGGAGGAGACGCGTTGCAGGTTGAGGAGGAAGCTGCTGAATTGGGGGTCTCGCGTGATGCAGAGGTGGTTGGTGGCTGAGGTAAGTGTGGTAGTTGATTGGAGATTGTCACAGTTTGAATGGATGTGGAGAAGGTAGCCGTGATGGGAGATAATTGTTTGAAACAGCTGGCAGTGTTTTTTTTTTTTTTTTTGTGGTAGGAAGGATGGAGTGAGTTTTGCTGTAGCTAGTTAAGGCAGAGGAGGATGCGACTGGAAATGTTATGGAATGTTGGGTGTTTGGTGGAAGCAGTAGATTGTGATGAATATGTTGAATGGACTCGTGGTTTTGATGTAGTTGCAGTGAATGGAGGATGCTGCACTGGAGTTGTATAGATGAAGAAGGTGTGCACTGTTTTATTGTATGGTCTTTGGTTGCTTCTATGGTTTGTCTGCAGATGGTATAGGAAATGATGGCAGACTGTTGAAATGAAATGTGAATGTGCAGAAGTCGATGTTGAGCAGTGGGAGATGGTGAATGAATATGTGCTTGGTTTGTGGTTGTGCGATGGAACAGAGGGTATGTCTGAAGTAGTGGCAACAGAGGGTATGCTTGAGTATTATGGAACTGTGGGCAGTGGTTTTGAAATGCTTGCAAGTGAATGTGGAAATGTGAAATGTAGTTTTGTTGACAACACTGTAGTATGGAGTATGAGGATTTGGGATGGTCAATGTATTGCGTTGGTGATGGGTGATGATGAACTGGGAGGATCAGAAACAAGTTGTAACAGAGAATGGTGAAAAGAAAATGTAATGTAACAATGAAAAGATTTTTGCAAAAGCAATGTAAAATGTGATAGGAGAAGGAATGGAATGAAAGATATTTTTTTTCTTTTTAATGAAAATGTGTAGTTTTTTTTTTAGATGCTGCCTTTTGAAAATGTACAAAGCAGAAATGAAATGAAACAAGTGCAAATGCACACAACAAATATGCAGAACACAACTGTGATGCACAAAACAAATAGTGGACACAAACGAGAAAACTAAAGGTGAAAGCCAGACACAAAGATGAAACTAAGAAAACGAAAATGTAACTAATGCAACGATTTTTTTTTTTGAAAAAAAAAATTGTAAACACACAAAACAAACACAAAACAAAATCACACAAAAATAATTCGAAGAATAGAAAATTGAAATCAAAGCAATTCCCCGGCAACGGCGCCAAAAACTTGTTCGTCGACGGAAATTCTATCGGTTTAGAAAACCGTCGAACGAATTTTGAAATTAAAATATAACCGCAAGCGCACGGCGTACACTTGAAGTACGTGGCGAATACGGGTCGATCCGCAGGGAATTGATGATTTTAAAATTCTTTTCAATCAAATTAAACCAAAGTTGAAGGGTGTGATTAGCTAGAAAATGAGAAAAAATGTCAAAAAAAAAGTGATAAAAATATGAGAGTTAAATGACAATTTAGAGATAATTCCACTCTCTAGATCATATAGTTCAACAATTATGAAATTATGATCTCTCTTTTTTGGGTCATAAGTGAATTTAAACGATGTCTTTATCTTAAGTATGACTCATTTGTGCTATTAATTAGCTCAACATAAGCCATCAAATTATAACACAACCTTTAAATCACTTAATAACTCTCATGAAAATGACAACAAAGTTGAAATAAAAATCTATTTTAAGCATAGCCCATTAACTATTGTTTAGAAATATAGGCTATCAAATTTCAATTTCAACATTCACTTCTTTGCCATAATCATAGTTAGATGAAGAGACAATTTGTGTTATGTTTGTTTAAGCATAGCCTATTTGTTATGAACAACATAGACTATCAAATTCAAAGCAAAAACAACAAGTTAACCACTTCATACATTCTCATTAAGGCACAAAAAGAGAGTATAAAACATCAAAATGTTGAAGCTACATGATTAGAGGCTTCATTACCCCTAAATTGAAGGGATTAGCCCCTCATATTTGTTATAAAAACAACAAATGTAGTTTGCAACATTAAAGAAAAAGAAAAAGAAAAAGAGAGCAAAGCAAAGAAACTAAACTATTCTACTTGCATGAAAAATAAATCTAAGCTATGAACATAAGGAGAAAGAGAGCAAAGAAATAAGCATTAACAATAAAACAAAGAAAAACATGTAGAAAAGAGAGAAGAAAGAGGCTTGGAAGCCATTTTTATTTCATAGAACATTGTGCTTACACTTGATTTCTTAATTTCCTAAGTAAATGAAAGAGTAGAAGATGATCTTCATGTATATAAGAGGGCTATTTATACATGCATAAAACCCTAATTCTCTTTTTAGGGAGCTTCCCAAAATACCCTTGAGGTGGTGTAGCCTCCAAGTAATCATTAACATTCACTAATCCCCCACTTAATATGTACATGAAGCTTTAAGTCCTTTTAGCATGTGCTTAGCTTCTAATTGGAAGTTAGGTAAGTGGGTGGGGTCCTCCATGATCTTGAACTTGAATTATTTCCTCTTCATTCCTTTGTATTTCCTTGTGCATGCATGTATCTTCATATAAGCCTCTTCCATATGCATCCAAATTCCTATAAAAATAATCAAAAAATGTCCAAGTAAAAATTCTTACATTGACACATGCACAAAAATGACCGTTTTGCCCCTGAATGATGATGAAAATATGATGGTTTGGAAATAATTGAATTTTGGTTTTAAACATGTTAAAATGCCCAAATATGATGATTATTTAAAAAAAGAGATAAAATATGGATGTAAATATATGCACAATTACGTGCACATCAACTATATATGCCAATATAGCAAATGCAATCAAAAGAAACATATTCAACTATCAAACAACTATCATCCAACTAATATCAAACAACTATCCAATCAATCCATAAACAAATCAATATTCATTCACTTCTCATTAACATTCATTGAATTGATATTCAATTTAAATCACATTTGATTCATTAACATTGGATTTTACTAACATTCATTCACTCATTTTCAATTAGTTTACATTCACTAATTTATATTCTAGTTTGTTCACTTTCAATTCAAATTCAATTTCAATTCTACTTATTCTTACTTCACTTCCAATTTGAATTCGATTATTTTACTTTCAATCTCATTAATTCAATTTCATTAACACTTAATGAATTTCCATTCAATCAACTAGCATCCGTCTAACAACCAATGTATATCCAACATTACCAAATTAATTTACTTTACATTAATTCTATTTGGTTCAACACTTATAATTTCAAATCGGTTTAACATTCAATTTAGATTGAATTCTAGTATTCACTATAATCACAATTTTATACAACACTTTCAATATTATTATTAATTCACAACTTCTTAACTTAAGTTTTATCCAAATTCTTAACAACGGCGTTTCCATTGCTGATTCATTTTACAAATAAAGTTGAATTTCTTTATATTACTCAAGTTTACATTTAATTATTGACTTCATTAATTTACTTCGATACCAAATTCAACTGCATTCAACAGCACTTTGTTTCACTTAACTTAAATTTCAACTTATAAATCCAATTCAGATTCCAATTCTAAAGTCATTTTATTTAACTTTTACTAAAGTCAAATTTCCTATCACTATTCAAATTCAGATTTTGTTTTGCTTAAGCAAAAGTGTTTAACCATTTTAACAATTGTTTTTTCTTACCTTTTCACATTTTATAAGTTATTTAACTTATTTATTCAACTTCCATAAATATTTACCTAAGTATACTTCCATTCACATTTTTATACTTTCAAATCATAGCTATATAATCACTTTACACTTAGGTTTAATTTCATTTCAATAGCATATCCAATCTAGTTCAATTTATTTAACCTTCCTTTAGTTAAATTTAAAATCATATATTTTTATTATATTAACTTAAATTCATTTCAACTTAACTAAAGATAAATTTTATTATCTTATATATTATAAGTCCAAAACTTATTTCACTTATATTTATCAATTATAACTTGGATTTTTAAATCAAATTTGTTTACCAAAACAAAATGTAACAACCCGCATATTTATCAATTGTATATTTAAATATTTTATTTAAATATTTTATCATTCGTCGGATTTTGGTCCGAAAAGCTACTTTTTGCAAACAGTCGAATTGGGACTCGAGACCACCCCCATTGTGTTCAAAATGACGTTTGCGACCTTTTTGAGTATAAACTTCGATATGTTTGGAGTTAGTGGAATTTTGCTACTTTTTCACTTAGGGCTTTGGTTTGGGCTGAGCCCATTAACCCCACTTAACTCAGTCCCAACCCCCTCTCCTCTTCATTCACTCCTCATTTCCTAACTCTCTCAAGCTCAAGAGAATAATGGGGGAAAAGATTGGAAATTAGAATTCCTAAGTCCTAGTTCATTTGCAAAATCCAAGCTTTAGCTCCAAATTCAAGAGAACCCATTGGTAAGCCTTCTCTTCATCTTCTCCAACTCATTCTCTCTTTGATTTCAGAAATTTCCTAAACCTAACTTAGGGAATGTTCTTCTTTTAAGCTTAGATTCAAGCTTCTAGTGTTGGGATTGAAGTGTGGTTGATCTTCCCTTGTCTTCAAGCTTCTCATTCATTGTTTTTGGGTTCAAAGGTGAGATTTTTATCTCACATCTATGCTTATAATTATCTTCGATTGTTAGGTATGAATTCCTAACACTTATTCGTGTGCATTTGCTTTTGGTTTGGATTGATTTGGTGAATATTCCAATTTTTAGTGTTTTGGGTTCAATTCCTTCAAAATCATAGCTTTGGTCTTTGATCATGTTTTTGGAGATGCATCGAAGAGCTTATAGGGTCGGGTAGTCGATTGGCATAATCCCTTAGCGCCGTTGCTCGAGAGAATGCAATTTGGTCGAGGTTGGACCTCAATTGGATGGAATGGGAGGGGACTGGCAACAGGTCCGGTCGACCGAGCCCTGCTGCCGGCCGACCGACCTGCTGCCAAGTGCATAACACTTCTCTGTTTAAGGTTCGGTCGACCGAGTACAGGGTTCGGGCGACCGACCTGCTTCCCAAGGAATTTTAAGAACAGGGTTCGGTCGACCGAGCTCTGTAGCCGGCCGACCGACCTGCTGCATTTTTGTCTATTTTGCCTAGTTGTCTGAATTTCCAACTCTAATCGATTTGTGTTATTTCCCTATTTGTTGTTATCATTTGTTATTGACTTTGATGACTTATTTTGTTCGGGAATTCTTGAAATATCCATTTCGATGGATTCGGTATCGATTTCTTTGGATTTTATTCACGTTTTCGAATGTGAATCTTAGTGATTGATTGTTCCTACAATCTTCTTTGTGATTTGTCACTTTAAAATATAAAGGTTTTCTAGTAAATATCAAAACTCCTTCTTCAAATGATTTCAACACTATTTTATTACAAGGCTCGTTTTTCTTAAACCGTTTTCCAATCTATTAGTATATACAAGCCTTTACCTCACTCGTATGAGAAATCTAATTAAATGACTTAGTAAAACGAGTGGTATGAAACGCTTGCGTTTACTTCGTCGGTTAATTCTTGGACTTGTTCGATTGAATCTCTTGTGACAATTTTATAGTGGAGATCTACAATTTGTTCGTAAATATTTAAGTTAAGCTAGTGGTTATGTGACATGAAGCTAAGCTCACATATTTACTAGCTTACTGTAATTGACACTTCTCTTTGATCATGACGATCATTTTATGTTTTAGACTAGCATTGTGCAATGTCTTTTTGATTTGGTTCATTGGATGTCACGCTGTACGACGTCGTTGTTCCCTTTGATTGTGATTTGGTTCATTGGATGTCACGCTGTACGACGTCGTTGTTCCCTTTGTTTGTGTTTTGGTTCATCGGATGTCACGTTGTACGACGTCGTTGTTCCCTTTGATTGTGTTTTGGTTCATCGGATGTCACGTTGTACGACGTCGTTGTTCCCTTTGATTGTGATTTGGTTCATCGGATGTCACGCTGTACGACGTCGTTGTCCCCTTTGATTGTGATTTGGTTCATCGGATGTCACGTTGTACGACGTCGTTGTTCCCTTTGATTGTGATTTGGTTAATCGGATGTCACGCTGTACGACGTCGTTGTCCCCTTTGATTGTGATTTGGTTCATCGGATGTCACGCTGTACGACGTCGTTGTTCCCTTTGATTGTGATTTGGTTCATCGGATGTCACGCTGTACGAAGTCGATGCTCCGAATTATTTGATTTCTGGATTTCATGTGTTTAATTCTGGAATTTATGTTTCACCAACTTTTACGATTGGCATTGGTATGTATGTCATTTATTATGGCTTGGTGAATGAAATTAGGAGTATGACATTCCTTTTTATCTTTGAGAAGATCTTTGCGATATTGATTAATCTCTTATTGATTTTTCAATTACTTATTTATCACAGCTTGGCATTGTGATTATTATACGTTTTGTCAAATTTCTTATTCTATATCATTTCATTTGATATTTATAGCTAGACAGATCCGTTTATTATTTTCTTATTAAATAATACTCGGGTCAGACTGAGATATTACAGGTGCTTCCTCATGGCTTCCTATCTGGAACCATCTTCTGACTTTTGGCTAACTACTTAGATTAGTAGTTTTTGTTGTATACATTTGAGATACAGACTCTATGATGTATACTTATTCTTTTGTCTAGCACTTGTATCTATTCTTTTTGATATTGTGGATCTTGTTAGACCACTACTCTGATGAACACTTTTATGTGTTATATATATTCATATCTATTTCCGCCCTTGTGATATGAATTATCTGTGACTGGTTTGTGTTATGTTTATTTCTATATTTGTTTCCGAAGATTACATATAGCCACTGTGTAGTAGCTTTGAGTTTGTGTCGGTATGTCGGATTTCCTCTTGAGATGAAAAGTTATATTTTATCTGGCATATCGGTACTCGCACAAAGCAATTATACAGATGATCGCTCCTCAACAGCCTTATTCTCCGTGCTAGTTGACAGCATTACTCCGTAGTGTTCTTGGCTAGCGTGGGTATAGAGGTGGGGCGTCACAGCTTGGTATCAGAGCCAAACTTCGGAACAATATAGAATAATTTAACAAGGATCATCGTCCTAGGTCCATCTTAGGAGTCGTGCTTTAGGATTTAATTCGGGTCTTCGTACCGATTCATCCTATTTTCTTTATGATTCCTTGTTTTATCAATCAAGTTTGATTGAAATTTATTTTGAGAATAACTTTTTCCTCTTCTTTCTTTCTTTCTTAAAGAAGAGAAATGGTTAGACCTGGCCGTCCCAGCGCCGATCAATCTAGTGCTACTCCCCACGATGGAGTATTTATGTCGTCCCAACAGCTTCTTGATCTAGTAAAGAACGCTCAAGCAGCCAGTCCCAATCCAGGGCCTACTCATCATAGATCCGGTTTTGCACGCTTGCGCAGAGACTATGCCGATTTGGGTGGAAGGCCATTCAGGGGATCCGAGAGTGTTGTATAAATTCAAGCTTGGCTCAAATCATGCGATCGCATCTTTTCTCGCATGAATCTTATTGATCTACATCGAGTCCAAGTGGCTTCTAGCATGCTCCAAGAAAGAGCATTAGGTTGGTATGAGCTTTTAATTTCTAAAATCGTTGAAGCGGATCTCACTTGGGAGCAATTCCGGGAAAGATTCGAATTGAAATTTGTGCCGGAGGCTGAAAAGGTAACTTTGGCCCGGCGTTTTATTGACCTTGTTCAAGGTGAATCTTCTGTGACAGACTATGTCGCATCTTTCGAATCTCTTTCTAAATACGGGATTGAGTATATTAATACCCCGATGAAGAAAAATCAGAGATTTGTCTATGGCTTGAATAAGAATCTTAAGAAGCCATTACTTCTGAAACTTGAGGTTTCATTTGATCAGCTTATTGATATCGCTCTTCGTCTTGAAGAGGCCAATAGAGAAAGCGACATTGAAGTTGTGCGTGCCAAACAAACCTTCAACAACAACATGAAGAGGCCTATTAAATTCGAAGGCCCCAATCCCATCAAGAAAGTGAAGCAACAAACTCCGGTAGCAAAGTCGCCTATCTCTAGTCGTGGACGATGCTACAATTGTGGTTTTATGGACCACTATGCAAAGGAGTGCCCGAAACCTCTCTTTTGCCGTTATTGCAAAGGTTCGGGTCATCTTATATCTTCATGTCCCATTCTTCAAAGCAGGAGAGAGGGAGAGCTGAATATTGTGCAAGCTCCTAGTAACACTTCTCGTGGTCAAGGTATTTCTCATTCAATCCTTGATGACATTTGCTTTGTGATTATCTTGTTCGTGTTCTTTTTTATATGGGTTCCATCTCACTATTTTATATCAAAAGAACTTGTGATTCTTCTTCTTTAAACATTTCTGGGCTTGAAGACTTCTTTGAGGATTGTGAATCCGGATGGTGGATCCGCAACACACAATTTGTCTTTATTGATGTCGAAATTATTTTATGTGATTTTTCTTTCCGAGCCGATATTTTTTTTTACTTAGGCTTCGGAATTGATTTTTGTAAGGATTGGCTTAATCGTTGTGAGGTCCATATCCTATTTTTCCGTGTGGACTATTCATCTTCGACATTTTCTATCTGTTAAGCATCTTTCTATTTTTCTTTGTGATTTCGATTTCAAATTTTTGGTGGAATCATTTTATTCCTTAAGTCCACTTATAAGGAAAGTGTTGTTTCTCTCATTCATGTAGTTTGAGAAATTTTTCGGTATTTTTAAATTTGTCTTAGGAATGTCACCTAAGCAATCTTTTGTGTGGTGTTAAGGTCTTTCTAGTTCGACCATGCCACCGATTTTCATTTGGCTACGAGTTGCGGGAGTTAGCTTTCCACTTACGCACTCCACGCTCGTTATGATTCTTATGAATGACTTATTATGTCATTCAGCTTACCCATCTTGTTTCATCCATTTGATAAATCGAGTATTTTATGAATATCTCGATAACTTCATTTTTGTATTTATTGATTTTGGATGAAAATAGAAATTTAAAATTTTGTAAATCTTTTTCGTAAGATTTATTTATAAGTACGATTTGATTTTGTTCTTAAACGAGCAAAGAATATTCTTAAAGGTTTTTAAGAAACATTCATATAGAAGATGATTTTGTGATTGTATTGCCCGTTGAGTGCTTTAAGAATTCTGGTCGATGCGCTTGATCAACGTTATCGATAAGAATCTCCTAAACGCTTTGATGAGACAGTCAGACACGATATATTGACTTGTAAAAATGTAAATTTTTGTAGAAAGATTATTACATAAAAAATAAAAATGTAATTTTGAAAGTTTTAACTTTTCAGGAAAAGAGGATTATTTAAAAGAACTCTTTCTTTCGATACTCTTATTCTTGTGATTCCTGAAGGGGAACCAAGACTTTGCTATTTGTACCGATACTAGTCGTATTGGTTTGGATGCCATTCTCTTGCAAAGGAGAACATGCTATCACTTGTGCTCCTAAACCATTATAGCTTATCGAGACTAGATATATCACTCATGATCTAGTGCTCGCGGCTATTATTTTTACTTTTGGAATTTGACATCATCATATTTGGATGAGAAATCTGTTCTCTACCTCGATCATAGATCTTTGGAATATTTATTTTCTCATAAGGAACTTCATGTCGACTCGAGTTCCTGGCATCTTATGATCCTGATGTTCTTTTATTCCCGAAAGGGAAATCGTGTTGCCAACGCGCTTTGTCGTAGGCAACAAGTTGTTGATTCTTTGATGTTGTCGGAATGGAATTTTCTTTTTATCAAGTTCATCGGGCGTTTTGATGTACTTCATTTTATTGAGTTTCATCTCATCTCTTTTATGGACTAGCGTCCGATGTTCTTTTATGGTGAACGGTTCATCGGAGGTATTATCATTATACTACATCGATGTTCCGTCTTATCTGGATCAATGGATGTACCATTATTATACTACATCGTTGTTCCGGTTTATTGGTTCATTGAACGTACCGTTTTTGTACTACGTCGGTGTTCCGAAATTATTCGGGCTTTGGTTCATTGGGCATACCGTTTTTGTACTACGCTGATGTCCCAAATTATTTGAGTTTCTAGTTTCTCGGGCGTACCGTTTCTGTTCTACGCCGTTGGATTGGCTCAATTTTCTACTATTCTTGACGTTCTCCACGTCTTTTATATACGGAAATGCCTTAGGGATTCCGGTTTTTATTCTTGAGCCCGGTGATATTGTAGAAATTGAAGTTTCACCAGATTTGATTTATGAGCAACATCCCACTCGCATCATTGCTTCGGGGGTTGAGCGCCTTCGGAATAAAATGTTCTTCTTGTGTGAGTTCAATGGTTCTCAAATCCTAAGGATTTCTCCTGGGAATCCAGAGAATTCAACGTGCGAACCCGTTCAGGCTTACTCTTTCATGCTCCTTATGGTGAACTTCCTATTTCAAATTTTCTTTTGTGTTGATATGCTTCTATGGTTGTTACTTCTTATTTTCTTCTTAAGTATTGCGAGGACGCAATTTCTTTAAGGAGGGGAGACTGTAACAACCCGCATATTTATCAATTGTATATTTAAATATTTTATTTAAATATTTTATCATTCGTCGAATTTTGTTCCGAAAAGCTACTTTTTGCAAACAGTCGAATTGGGACTCGAGACCACCCCCATTGAGTTCAAAATGACGTTTGCGACCTTTTTGAATATAAACTTCGATATGTTTGGAGTTAGTGGAATTTTGCTACTTTTTCACTTAGGGCTTTGGTTTGGGCTGAGCCCATTAACCCCACTTAACTCAGTCCCAACCCCCTCTCCTCTTCATTCACTCCTCATTTCCTAACTCTCTCAAGCTCAAGAGAATAATGGGGGAAAAGATTGGAAATTAGAATTCCTAAGCCCTAGTTCATTTGCAAAATCCAAGCTTTAGCTCCAAATTCAAGAGAACCCATTGGTAAGCCTTCTCTTCATCTTCCCCAACTCATTCTCTCTTTGATTTCAGAAATTTCCTAAACCTAACTTAGGGAATGTTCTTCTTTTAAGCTTAGATTCAAGCTTCTAATGTTGAGATTGAAGTGTGGTTGATCTTCCCTTGTCTTCAAGCTTCTCATTCATTGTTTTTGGGTTCAAAGGTGAGATTTTTATCTCACATCTATGCTTATAATTAAATTTGATTGTTAGGTATGAATTCCTAACACTTATTCGTGTGCATTTGCTTTTGGTTTGGATTGATTTGGTGAATATTCCATTTTTTAGTGTTTTGGGTTCAATTCCTTAAAAATCATAGCTTTGATCTTTGATCATGTTTTTGGAGATGCATCGAACAGCTTATAGGGTCGGGTAGTCGATTGGCATAATCCCTTAGCGCCGTTGCTCGAGAGAATGCAATTTGGTCGAGGTTGGACCTCAATTGGATGGAATGGGAGGGGACTGGCAACAGGTCCGGTCGACCGAGCCATGCTGCCGGCCGACCGACCTGCTGCCAAGTGCATAAGCACTTCTCTGTTTAAGGTTCGGTCGACCGAGTACAGGGTTCGGCCGACCGACCTGCTTCCCGAGGAATTTTGAGAACAGGGTTCGGTCGACCGAGCTCTGTAGCCGGCCGACCGACCTGCTGCATTTTTGCCTATTTTGCCTAGTTGTCTGAATTTCCAACTCTAATCGATTTGTGTTATTTCCCTATTTGTTGTTATCATTTGTTATTGACTTTGATGACTTATTTTGTTCGGGAATTCTTTAAATATCCATTTCGATGGATTCGGTATCGATTTCTTTGGATTTTATTCACGTTTTCGAATGTGAATCTTAGTGATTGATTGTTCCTACAATCTTCTTTGTGATTTGTAACTTTAAAAATATAAAGGTTTTCTATACTAGTAGTAAATATCAAAACTCCTTCTTCAAATGATTTCAACACTATTTTATTACAAGGCTCGTTTTTCTTAAACCGTTTTCCAATCTATTAGTATATACAAGCCTTTACCTCACTCGTATGAGAAATCTAATTAAACGACTTAGTAAAACGAGTGGTATGAAACGTTTGCGTTTACTTCGTCCGTTAATTCTTCGACTTGTTCGATTGAATCTCTTGTGACAATTTTATAGTGGAGATCTATAATTTGTTTGTAAATATTTAAGTTAAGCTAGTGGTTATGGGACATGAAACTAAGCTCATATATTTACTAGCTTACTGTAATTGACACTTCTCTTTGATCATGACGATCATTTTATGTTTTAGACTAGCATTGTGCAATGTCCTTTTGATTTGGTTCATCGGATGTCACGCTGTACGACGTCCTTGTTCCCTTTGATTGTGATTTGGTTCATCGGATGTCATTTGGTTCATCGGATGTCACGCTGTATGACGTCGTTGTTCCCTTTGTTTGTGTTTTGGTTCACCGGATGTCACGTTGTACGACGTCGTTGTTCCCTTTGATTGTGTTTTGGTTCATCGGATGTCACGTTGTACGACGTTGTTGTTCCCTTTGATTGTGATTTGGTTCATCGGATGTCACTCTGTACGACGTCGTTGTCCCCTTTGATTGTGATTTGGTTCATCGGATGTCACGTTGTACGACGTCGTTGTTCCCTTTGATTGTGATTTGGTTAATCGGATGTCACGCTGTACGACGTCGTTGTCCCCTTTGATTGTGATTTGGTTCATCGGATGTCACGCTGTACGACGTCGTTGTTCCCTTTGATTGTGATTTGGTTCATCAGATGTCACGCTGTACGACGTCGATGCTCCGAATTATTTGATTTCTGGATTTCGTGTGTTGAATTCTGGAATTTATGTTTCACCAACTTTTATGATTGGCATTGGTATGTATGTCATTTATTGTGGCTTTGTGAATGAAATTAGGAGTATGACATTCCTTTTTATCTTTGAGAAGATCTTTGCGATATTGATTAATCTCTTATTGATTTTTCAATTACTTATTTATCACAGCTTGGCATTGTGATTATTATACGTTTTGTCAAATTTCTTATTCTATATCATTTCATCTGATATTTATAGCTAGAATGATCCGTTTATTATTTTCTTCTTAAATAATACTCGGGTCAGACTGAGATATTACAGGTGCTTCCTCATGGCTTCCTATCTGGAACCATCTTCTGACTTTTGGCTAACTACTTAGATTAGTAGTTTTTGTTCTATACATTTGAGATACAGACTCTATGATGTATACTTATTCTTTTGTCTAGCACTTGTATCTATTATTTTTGATATTGTGGATCTTGTTAGACCACTACTCTGATGAACACTTTTATGTGTTATATATATTCATATCTATTTCCACCCTTGTGATATGAATTATCTGTGACTGGTTTGTGTTATGTTTATTTCTATATTTGTTTCCGAAGATTACATATAGCCACTGTGTAGTAGCTTTGAGTTTGTGTCGGTATGTCGGATTTCCTCTTGAGATGAAAAGTTATATTTTATCTGGCATATCGGTACTCGCACAAAGCAATTATACAGATGGTCGCTCCTCAACAGCCTTATTCTCCGTGCTAGTTGACAGCATTACTCCGTAGTGTTCTTGGCTAGCGTGGGTATAGAGGTGGGGCGTCACACAAAACTTCAATTTCAGTTTACTATTGGTAGCAAATGCATCATACAGAAACTCGAAAATGATACTGATGATGTTACAGTCATCACCCTTATTATTTTCCAGCAACAGTAGTGAATTCAGTGCTTCAAAAATTTCTTTTTATTCCTAAACCACATCTACAAATCTTCTACTTATACAATTTCACTTATTTTATTTTTTTAATAATATAACCTCTTTAACTTTTGAAAAATAATTTTCAAAATAAACGGGATTCAAATTTCACAAATTCTTAGTTAAATCCATTTTTATTTACAACTCTTATTCATAAATATATACATATAGTTTCACTTCTTATATATAAAAGATTATTTCACATTTGTAAGTCATATTAATTATAATTCCTTATTTATAATTCTTTTGCTTATATAATTTATTTTTTTGCAATTGTTGTTTCCATTAAGATTATTCAAACAACTTTTATTAACCGATATATATTTACATTTTCAAACAACCAAACAATCAATTTATATACACTTTAATAATTCCTGACAAATTATTTCTTTATATACAAAATATAATCGAGGTAATATTATTTCATTTATCCAATTTAAAATAATACTATGTCGACTTGCCTCGTTTAAGTGTTTGGAAATCCCTATCGATAACATGGCGTCCCACATATGGACCAGAATTCACAAACAGCTCAACGGATAAGCAAACACAATATAAAACATCTTATATTCACTAACAAATACGCGCTCATGTATATAGTACACTCAAACTCAATATAGGGTGCTACTGTCCCCATCTATACTGAGTACACATCAAAGCTTAGGAATATACAAAATCTAAACTCTGATACCAACTGTGACGACCCGCAAATCCGTACTCTTTGAATCGACAATAATCCACACATGTCCGACCCAAAAAGCACAAACCAAAGGAAAGTCAAGAGAAAGGAAAGAAGAGAGAAGAAGAGAAGAGAAGAAAGAGAGAAGACAGAACTAAACAGAACAGTAAAGAATCTCACATCGCAGCGGAAAATATATAATATCATATCAATGATCTTTACAAAACATGTAACGACCTGCAAATCCGTACCCCTTGTGTCAACACTATTCTACCAAAAATCAACTCAAGTTGTACAGAAATACGAACCATTTGGGTTAAAGAAGAACAGCTAGAAGAAGAAAATGGAAAACAACAACAGAATCTAACTATCGCAACGGAATAAAATATAATAGATAATAAATAATATTTACTCAAAAATCAAATATCTCTGTTTGTATATTACATCATCATTAGAGTACATCAATCACAGTTCAACAACAACAACATACAAATGGATACACAACAACTCAACACAGCGAAATATATATATAAACAAGTACAGAAGTACGTATCGTCATCCAGCTCGTCTCCTGAGCTCCACGGCATCATATCATGTATCCTATAATACTCGGTCTGACCCGAGCATTACAGTTAAGTAACTCCCGAGTCTGTCTGGAATACCAGCGTGAGAAAATCACAACCAACTGATTGTTAAAGTTTCAAAAATCCTTCGAAAACAAAAGCATCTCGTAAAACCATGCTACAAATCGTCTTTTTACCTTACGATAGCTAAAACAATTTTTATAGAAATCCTCCGATATTATAATAGGATCTATATACAAATACTTGTAAAATAACCGAAATTGTTACATGATTAAATTCCAGCTACTAGAAACAGAGTGGGTAATACAAACAAAACTCGTACAAGGGTCGTAGGGAGAATGGATTTCCAACTAATGACTAGGCACTGGGGTACCACCTGACACAGTACGTGGCCTAGATCACGGTACCGAGGAGTACGCCCACTCCCCTGCAACACAAGACCGAGACCACACCTTACTGGATAATCCCGAGTGAGATCACCCTGCGGTTGGGATCAGCAACCGCCCACTAAGCCGAAATAAAAGGGACATCTAGACAGGGATGACCTCACCCTTCTTGGGTGCTACCCACCTAGCCTTGCTGCATAACCCCTGATTTTCAGTCATTCCCATTTGATGAGGCTTGAGGCTAAGCGTTACCTTTTTAGAACATATCCCTTAGAATGCCCATCGTCCACCTGACGATGTTCCGAAAGCATTCATCCATACAAGTCCGTCCCGGGTTCGAACGGAACCGAAGGTTCCATTCCTACTACATCGATTTTGGAAATATCCTCAGGATTAGTAGCGACGAGCCCTTGCACTTCATTGCTCCATCTTCGAATCCAAAACTCATTTCCCAAGAAACGTAAAAACCGGATCGAAGAGGTTTTCGAGAAATAAATCTTGATCCCGGTCTCTTCGTAACGATCAACGCATTTGTCCAATATTAATAGTCGGTTATTTAACTATCAATTAACATTCACAAACATCCATCAAACAATAAATAATTTTCCAAATTATTTATTAACCTCAAAATATCTTCACAAGATATATTTTCATTTTCAAAACCCTTTTGAAAACAGTTTCCAACCATTCTTTCTTTTTCAGAAAAACTTTCCCAAATATTTTCTATCTCCACTGAAATCACCAAGCACAAAACTAGATTTTTTTTAAATAGTATAAAACACTTTACTTTGAAATAGACTTTAAAATATTTAAGGTAAACTACTTCAATAATTTTTTGAAATACATACTATATGAATATTTGAAAATAAGGTTACTTAATAAAATATAAAACTAGATTTTCACTTTTAAAAACAAAATACTAAGTCACTCTTTAAATAATTTCCACTATAATAGATAGAAGGAAATACTTACTTTTATAATTTAAATATTTAGAAATAATAATTTTTCCAAAACTTGCTTTTTAAAAACAACTTTAAAACCTTTAATTTATATTCAAAAATTTACTTTAAAATGTACTTGGTTATCCAGAGAGAATTTCCAATCTCAATCACCTAAATCAATTTTCCAAATTGATTCCCAATTTATTCCATTTGAAATAAATTTCTTTACTTACTCAGTTCATTTCAAAATTCGTTAATTATGGATTTTATTATTATTGTTATTATTTCCCATTTGATTTTAATTCTTTTAACTTAAATATAAAAATTTCAGATTTTTCCCAATTTCTTCTTTATTCTTTTCAATAATTTAAATCTTAAATTTTTTAACAAATGTTTTGTTCTTTTAAAATAAATATACTGAAGTTTAAAATTCATTAATCTTCTGTTTATTCAAAATTTCCTTTCCATGCTCAAATTTATTTATTAAGATTTTAAAGTCGCTTTATTTATTTTCCAATTCATTCTTAAATTTGTTCAAATTTTCTATAATTACTTTACTTACAAATTCACTTCTTTTATTTTCTTTCCAAAATCCAATTTATATATTTTGGGTAATTCATTATACCCAATTATATCCAGTCAAACCATAGCATTCGATATTCTAATATAATTCACCATAGAATATCAAATAATCACAACAGAGGATATTAAATAATTTAAATAAATGTTGAGGGATCCACTTGGATCCCTTCAACCTGTTTTCCCTGCATTCACAGATGTTAGCACAACATAAATACCAATTCCAAAATACCATACTATAGCACATCAATCAATTCAACCATTCAAACAATTATTTAAATTTAATCATTTGAATTTAAATTTAAATTCAACTGAGTGAGATTAACTCACCTTTGCTTTTCGTTTGGAAATCCAATTCCATATCGACCATTATCTCCCAATTTTGGACCTTGTATAAATATTTATATGATTTATTAACATTTTAAACAAATCAGAAAATGAATTGCCATTTTCAAATTTAATTAACTAATGACTTAGTTTAAAACTGATTTTCCTTTAATAAATCATTTTAGTAACTTAAATAGTTAAATAAGGAAATTAAAACAGTTTAATCTTCAAATCCATTTATTTTAAAATTAAACTAGTAGATCAAAAATATTCATTTTTATTTCCTGCTTGAAATCACTTATACCTAAAAATCAAATCTTTATAAACACTACAACATTTATTTCTGCATATACATATTTTATTAAATCAAGCTAAATCAAAAACAAACACAAATACCTTACAGCCTCCACTGCCTCGTGAACCCTATGTCGAACTCCTACGCGAGCCCAAACCCAGCCTCCATCACCACGAGTGATCCTGGACATGACGTCGACCGAGGCTATGCTAACGCATATGTACGCGCGAATGAAATTCAAACGAGCTTCCCTCTATGCGGCATCGCGCTCGCGAGCTCGAACCCTAGCTGAGCACTGTCATGCCGACCACCAAAGAATGATGCCGCGACATTGATTCTTTCCCTGAACTCATGAAGTATGCCATGCTCGAGCTAAATTTCCACCGTAGATCTCGATTCGACTAGGGGAGTCACGCGCTCTTCGATTGATTTCGGAGGAAGATGGCTGACAGATTGAAACGAAGAGGGAAAGGTTTTGATTTCACACTGAGAACCTGCCCCTATATTTAATTTTCAGATTTCGTTTTGTTTCGTGCGATCGATTTGGAAAGAAGCTGGTTTTATTGGGAAGGCACTCAAGAATTTGAGGCTATAATGTGGAACAGAAAAGGAGGAAGGGAAAGTCGAACGCAAAAATTCAAATCTGAGATCTTCAATCATTCAAAATTCTTCGGCCATTGTTATTATTATTATTTTTTCGTTAGAACTGATTTGAACAAGGGACAAGAAGGGACGGGATTAAGCAGAGATTATGTCGGCTTGCTTCTGAAGAAAGAGGAGAATAGGTCGGCAAAAGAAACATAGGCCGACTGTGATTTGATTGGTGACATAATATAATATAAGTAAATTAAAACGATAAATTATTGTCTAGGCGTTTTCATCTCGTATGATCACACGATGACTCCGAACGCTATGAAATTTGAAATCCGATAATAATACAATATTATGGATCTAATGGAACTGGTTTCGTCGAATTCTGAGACTGTGCCTTAGAAGGCTATTTTTAAATTAATTTAAAATGATAAAATTTCAAAACTGAACAGATCATTGTTAAATTCAATGTTACCACTTCTATTACCCTCAGTATTATCAATATAAATTTTATAAGCCTTCAAATTATTTTCAACAGGCTTAAAACTTCGGATTCAACATTTAGCTCAACTTCCAATTATTTAATTCAATAATTTAATTATCAAATAAGTAGTGATATTTGAATTCAAGTTAAAATTAACCTTTAAATATTTAAAATCAATTAAATATTCCGATTTTAAATGCTCAAAAATTCTGGGTCGTCACATTCCTCCCCCCTTAAAAGAATTTCGTCCCCGAAATTACTAGTTAGGAAGAATGGTCCAATACCCGTTTACTTATCCCCAAAACCAAACAATCCAACATCCAACCAACTAAAAGTCCCATTATCATTCTTATTAACTTCTCAACTCTCCCATAGTTTCAAACTATACTATTTGTTTAACCATTCAAGTTTCAATTTAAAACCAAATTTTGAATTATCAAAATTTTCTCAAAATTTTTCTAACTCCCTAAATTCCCGAAAAATTTCGCCAGCGTCTCCTTGCGTGGCTAGCTCGGTACAACTACAAAAGGCCTCTACGGGCTCCCAAATTCCAAAAGAAAATAAAAAGCCAAGTGGCTCGATCAAAAACCCAATCAAATTTCATAGAAATTTAAACACATACATTTTTGTCGAGCATTTCAAATTTATCTTCTGAAATCAAAATCAATTCTCTTTTCCCGTTATACTACCTGCATATTTTACTTAGCAATAATATCCAATCACAGCATTCCCAAAACATTTTATCGACTTCCTTACAAGTGTCAATTATTTATTCATTCAAATATCAACTTAGAATATATTTGCAATATCAATTTTCAATTAAGGACTCACCATTCCTTTCTTAAGTTTAGTATAAGCATTTTATATGTTTCTTATATTTATTTTCACTTTACCGCTTTAGTTTATGTCTATTTCTATTCAAATTGATTCTTTCATTTCCATATGAATCCAATTTATCTTTAACTCTAAATATTTGAATTTTATTTTCCATTTATAACTAATTTATGTCATAATTTTAATTAGTTTCATTTACTAATTTATTTCAATTCCCGGTTTGAAATCGTTTTGTTGTTAACAAAATTTTCAAAAAAATTCTAACTCCCAAATTTTCCAGAAAATTTTGGTAGAGTCTTCTTTGTACGGAGGAGCTTTTGCAATTTGACAAAAGATATAAATATATATACATCGACCCACACGGTCGGAAAAACCAAAAACAGTTCATATTTCCTATTTTTATTGCGTAGACGTACCTTATTTAGCATTTATAAACAAGTGGCTTATTTATTTAGCAGTTAGCATGCCCAAAATCCAGCCAAACGGCTTCCCAGTACCCGTACTTACTCAATTTAAACATGTAAGTGCCAAATATATGAAGTTTAACAAAATTTCACTTACTTGAAATAGTTAAACACATGAATTCTAATAGCAATGCACATTAAACACTTTTTATAAGCAATTTAAATATTCCAACATTAATTTTAATTGCTAACAACCAATCACACATCGTTTCGCTTAATCCGAATAGTTAACAACTCAAAGCTTACATTAATTTATTTTTAAGCAAAACGAACTCATATTTAATTCAATTGATCTCAAAATCAATTTATTTTACTCCTATCAATTCATAACATCTTTATTACTTCCATTTACATCAAATGACAATTTATTCTATGCAATTTGACGAGATCTATGTGAATAAATAAGTACTTATGTTTCATAACCAATTTAAATTGATGTCAACTAAATTTATACTTAATTCTATTCCATTTTTGTTTATTCCAAACTATTTTATGTAGCTCGAAGACAATCCAGGCCATTTCATTCAATAACTATTTCAATTTTAGTCATGATCTATTCATTTGCGATTCGTTTCTTATCCGCATTCATTAAAAACCATTCTATTAACTTGAAAACATTCTATTTTTCTTATTGTCTCTAGTTATTTCAATTCCTTAACAATTTAAATGGTTTACAATTATTTATTTAAGAATTTTCAATCCATTAAATATTATCGGTAACTTATCGAATTTTATTTCGATTAAAATTTATTTTTACTTGATTTAAATTCAACCCAATATCATTTAACTTAGTTTAAGTTGAATTCAATTCAACTGTCTTCCATCTGTTAGCTTAAGTTAATTTACTTCAATTTATTCAATTTTTTTTATATACTTCAGCTCATTTTCATTTTACTAACCAAACTAGTTCATTCAAAACCCATTAACAACTTAGATTCATCTTCGTTACCAATTAAATTCCCTTTTTATTTTAATTCATTCACGACCATTTATTTAGCTCGACACATTCCAAGCTTGCATATTACTAACCATTCCCGGATTAATTCAAACCAAGTTTTAACTTAATGGTCCTCCATTTTTACTCGTAGTCGAGCTTGTAATTATACTTAACTTAACCTAATTTACTCAATTTATTCCACTTCAAACTTAAGTTCACTTCCATTTGATTCTCATCTTAATCAAATTCTATTTAATTTTAATTCACCTTCTCAATTTATCAAAACAATATCCAAGCACATACTTAACTCATTTATACTCAAATTGGATTTTATTTGCAAAATTCAAACCATTACTATTTCAATCCAATTTCATTTTTATTCGATACATTTCCAATTATAATTAATTTGTTAACACTTCATGTTAAATTTTAATTTATAACTCAGGTTTTGATTCTACCATTCACCGTTAATTTACCATCCAATTATTAACTCACAATTCAATTACATTTACTTCACTATCAATTCAAGTCGAATTTGATTTATAACTTGAGTTTTATTTTCCTAATTTCATCATTAACTCACAATTCAGCTTCTACTAAACTACATTACGTTCCCATTTACACATTTTATTAACTAGTTTATTACCAAATTAGTTCTTCCCCTGGTTAAAATTCAATACTTGATTTTTTTTCTCCAAATATCACTTCATTATATTTTTCTTAGTTCAATTTATTTTATAATTCAAGTTTTGATTTTTGTTTTATTTTCCAATTCATCAAAAATATTAATTTTGGGTTTTCTATCCCATTTTTTTCAATTTTATAAGTCTCAACTTATTATTTTACACATTTCCATTCATTCTAGGCTTGAATATATTCTTCTTTTATTTTTAACTCAAGCCTTATGCGTATTTATAACCCAAGCATATTTTTGTTTCCATGGATTTTTAATTCTTTTATAAGTTATTCTGATTTATTTATTTCAATTCAATCCTTATCCAACTTATTTTCCATTTATTCAGGTGAGAATCTAATTCCATTTGATGACTCGGTTGAATTTTTATTCCAATTCAATTTTTATTTTAACTCGGATTTATTTAACTCAATTCGATTTCAACTTAATTCGAATACAACTGGATATTATTTTCGGCCTATTCAATTAATTTCAATCCAGTTAAATTTTTATTACCCAATCCAAGTTAATTTTATTTTTAACTTTTCATTTTAAATTTAAATTACAACATTCAAAGCTTATATTTCCTTCCTGATTTAAAAATCATCTCAATTTATAAGCTTACAACCTATCTTATTAGGATTTTCAAACAGCCGGCTTTTGGTTTCAAATTATTTTGAAATGTCCAACATCTCAAATCACATTTCTCAAAAGTTAAACCAATCCTAGTTTTATTCCCAACAAATTTCCTTTGAAATTTTCAAAAACAACTAGCTTTTCTGAACAAATCAATTTGGTAGCAATCCCTCACTTAGAAATTCGAAAATGAATACTAATGATGCGGCCATCATCATCAGAATTATTTACCAATAATCCAAGTGATTTCAATGCTGTTCCACTTTCAAAATTCATTTAAAACAAATTTCCTTTCCGAAATACCTCCAAAACAATAATGCTATTATTTATCTTCAAAATACTTCCAAAATCTCTGGGGTTTTAAAGTTTCAATTCTGTTTTAATTCAAATTTTAACTACAATGCATTTGTATAGTTTATTCTTATACAAACTCTCATTTGATTATATTTCAATTTATAATTTACATTTATAATTCATATTTATGAATTTCATTTTATAATGAATTTATTCCCTTAAACTTTGGTTATATTTTCAATTTCTAGTTAAATTTCCATACTATAAGGATAATAATTTAAATATCATCATTCCTAACATCCGAGCAACCATATATTAGCTAAATAGTTTACAAACCCTTTCCTTATATCAAAATATATTGTTGGGTAAAATTATTTCATTCACCCATATTAAAACAATACCATGTCGATTGCTCTATTCAAGTGTTTAGAAACCCCTTCGATACAGTTGTACAGACTGTGCCGACGAAGGTTCATATGCCACTCAATAAATCAATCAACACAATATTAAAACAATTTATATTCACTAACAAATACGCGCTCATATCTATTAACATGCTCAAACTCATTATAGAGTACTACGAACTCTATTTAATGAGTAATCCCCACCAGAGCCAAGGTTATCACCAACCTATGCTCTGATACCAACTGTATCGACCTGCAAATCCGTACCCCTGAGTCAACACTATTCTACCAAAAATCAACTCAAGTTGTACAGAAATACGAACCATTTGGGTTAAAAAAGAAGAGGTTGAAGAAGAAAATGGAAAACAATAACAGAATCTAACCATCGTAGGGGAATAAAATATAATAGATAATAAATAATCTTTACTCAAAAATCAAATATCTCTGTTTATATATAACATCATCATCAGAGTACATCAATCATAGTTCAACAATAACAACATACAAATGGATACACAGCAACTCAACACAGCGGAATATATATATAAACAAGTACGGAAGTACGTATCGTCATCCAGCTCGTCTCCTGAGCTCCACAGCTCCATCTTCGAATCCAAAACTTGTTTCCCAAGAAACGTACAAACCAGATCGAAGTGGTTTTCGAGAAATAAATCTCGATCCCGGTCTCTTCGAAACGATTAACGCATTTGTCCAATATTAATAGTTGGTTATTTAACTATCAATTAACATTCACAAACATCCATCAAACAATAAATAATTTTCCAAATTATTTATTAACCTCAAAATATCTTCATAAGATATATTTTCATTTTCAAAACCCTTTTGAAAACAGTTTCCAACCATTCTTTCTTTTTCAGAAAAACTTTCCCAAATATTTTCTATCTCCACTGAAATCACCAAGCACAAAACTAGATTTTTTTAAATAGTACAAAACAATTTACTTTGAAATATACTTTAAAATATTTAATGTAAAACTACTTCAATAATTGTTGAAATACATACTATATGAATATTTGAAAATAAGGTTACTTAATAAAATATAAAACTAGATTTTCACTTTTAAAAACAAAATACTAAGTCACTCTTTAAATAACTACTGCTATAATAGATTAAAGGAAATACTTACTTTTAGAATTTAAATATTTAGAAATAATGAATTTTCCAAAACGTGCTTTTTAAAAACAACCTTAAAACCTTTAATTTATATTTAAAAATTTATTTTAAAAACGTACTTGGTTATCGAGAGAGAATTTCCAATCTTAATCACCTAAATCAATTTTCCAAATTGATTCCCAATTTATTCCATTTGAAATAAATTTCTTTACTTAATCAGTTCATTTCAAAATTCGTTAATTATGGATTTTATTATTATTGTTATTATTTCCCGTTTGATTTTAATTCTTTTAACTGAAATATAAAAATTTCATATTTTTCCCAATTTCTTCTTTATTCTTTTCAATAATTTAAATCTTACATTTTTTAATAAATGTTTTGTTCTTTTAAAATAAATATACTGAAGTTTAAAATTCATTAGTCTTCATTTTATTCAAAATTTCCTTTCCATACTTAAAATTTATTTATTAAGATTTTAAAGTCGCTTTATTTCTTTTTCAGTTCATTCATAAATTTGTTCAAATTTTCTATAATTATTTACTTAAAAATTCACTTCTTTTATTTTCTTTCCAAAATCCAATTTATATATTTTGGGTAATTCATTATACCCAATTATATCCAATCAAACCATAGCATTCAATAATCTAATATAATTCACCATAGAATATTAAATAATCACAACAGAGGATATTAAATAATTTAAATAAATGTTGAGGGATCTAGTTGGATCCCTCCAGCCTGTTTTTCCTACATCCACAGACGTTAGCACAACATAAATACCAATTCCAAATATATCATACTATAGCACATCAATCAATTCAACCATTCAAACAATTATTTAAATTTAATCATTTGAATTTAAATTCAACTGAGTGAGACTAACTCACCTTTGCTTTTCGTTTGGCAATCCAATTCCATCTCTACCATTATCTCCTAATTTTGGACCTTGTATAAATATTTATATGATTTATTAACATTTTAAACAAATCAGAAAATGAATTGCCATTTTCAAATTTAACTAACTAATGACTTAGTTTAAAACTGATTTTCCTTTAATAAATCTTTTTAGTAACTTAAATAGTTAAATAAGGAAATTAAAACAGTTTAATCTTCGAAACCATTTATTTTAAAATTAAACTAGTAGATTAAAAATATTCATTTTTATTTCCTGCTTGAAATCACTTATACCTAAAAATCAAATCTTTATAAACCCTACAATATTTTTTTTTGCATTTACATATTTTATTAAATCAAGCTAAATCAAAAACAAACAAAAATACCTTACAGCCTCCACTGCCTCGTGAAACCTACGCCGAACTGCTACGCGAGCCCAAACCCAGCCTCCATCACCACGAGCGATCCTGGACATGACGTCGACCGAGGCTACGCTAACGCGTACGTACGCATGAACAAATCCAAATGAGGTTCCCTCTACGCGGCCTCGCGCTCGCGAGCTCGAACCCTAGCTGAGCACTGTCATACTGACCACCAAAGAATGACGCCGCAACCTTGATTCTTTCCCTGAACTCGTGAAGTACGCCATGCTCGAGCCCTAGCTAAGCACTGTCATTCCGACCACCAAACAATGACGCCGCGACCTTGATTCTTTCCCTGAACTCGTGAAGTACGCCATGCTCGAGCTAAATTTCCACCGTAGATCTCGATTCGACGAGGGGAGTCACGCGCTCTTCGATTGATTTCGGAGGAAGACGGCTGACAGATTGAAACAAAGAGGGAAAATTTTTGATTTCACACTGAGAACCTGCCCCTATATTTAATTTTCAGATTTCGTTTTGTTTCGTGCGATCGATTTAGAAAGAAGCTGGTTTCATTGGGAAGGCACTCGAGAATTTGAGGCTATAATGTCGAACAGAAAAGGAGGAAGGGAAAGTCGAACCCAAAAATTCAAATCTGAGATCTTCAATCATTCAAAATTCTTCGGCCATTGTTATTATTATTATTATTTTCGTTAGAACTGATTTGAGAAAGGGACAAGAAGGGACGTGATTAAGCAGAGATTTAGGTCGGCTTGCTTCAGAAGACAGAGGAGAATAGGTCAGCAAAAGAAACATAGGGCGACTGTGATTTGATTGGTGACATAATATATTATAAGTAAATTAAAATGATAAATTATTATCTAGGCGTTTTCCTCTCGTATGATCACATGATGACTCCGAACGCTACGAAATTTGAAATCCGATAATAATAAAATATTATGGATCCAATTGAACTGGTTTCGTCGAATTCCGAGACTGCGCCTCGGAAGGCTATTTTTAAATTCATTTTAAAATGATAAAATTTCAAAACTGAATCACTGTTAAATTCAATTTTACCACTTCTATTATCCTCAGTATTATCAATACGAATTTTATAAGCCTTCAAATTATTTTCAACAGGCTTAAAACTTCAGATTCAACATTTAGCTCAAATTCCATTTTTTTAATTCAATAATTTAATTATCAAATAAATAGTGATATTTGAATTCAAGTTAAAATTAACCTTTAAATATTTAAAATCAATTAAATATTCCGATTTTAAATACTCAAAAATTTTTGGTCCTCACAAAACAGAAACTTTATATATATACACATCAATCAGAGTTCAACAATAAATCAATAGTTATCAGCCTGAACAGTTATAATAACCTGTCCTCACAATTGTCGATAATATAAACAATTAACAAAGCAATGAAGAGATAATCAACAATCAAAACAGATACGCGTATACGAAATGAAGATCTCCAGCTCTCCTACTGCAGCTCCAAAAGCACCAAATCCGAACCTGTAAATATACTCGTTCTGACCCAAGCATTGAAAGGGAAGAACGCCCAGATCAGTCTGGTAAACCAGCGTAAGAAACACACTCAACTGAATTTATTAAATTACCGAACTTTTCCTTTATCAAAACAGAAGTATCTCGTAAGACAAGTCCACACATAAACACGGACATGTTTTTTCGTTACGATAACTAAAACATTTCATATCAAACTCATGTGATATTATACTAGTGTCTAGTATACAAATAATATTTAAAATAGCCGAAATTTTTACCATTATTAAATTCCAGCATAGTAGGCTCTACAAATTAAACGGCAGGTACGTAGTGGAGTTTGGATTTTCATACAAATGACTAGGTGAAAGGACTACTTTCCGGTAGTACATCTCTAGAAGAATGTACCGAGGACCATCACTAAGGATCCTCTTGCTAGGGATGCGGATTAAGGATCTTAAGGCAGAAATAACACTAGAGGGGGGGTGAATAGTGTTTTAAAGAATATATGAACTATATGACTAAATTAAAACTTTCAACACAAATCTAAATAGAATTCTAACACAGAATGATCACAGAACATATAACAAATGCAAATAGTAAATTAAAGCAAGTAAAAGGAAAGAACACACCGGATTTTATACTGGTTCAGAATCCTCCTACATCCAGTCCTGCACCAAGGCAATATCCTTATACAAATTTTTATAAGCCAATATCTAAATTACAACCCTCAATTTCTAAGGCCTTGAGGAACCCTCCTATCTCCGAGTCTGGGGTAAACTCTCTTGATTTACGGGACACAAGATCAACCTAATACTTCTTAATAACAATCCTTTTGAATGGATAGACTCTATGGACTTTTTGAATACAAATTAATCCTATAACTTTGAATAGCACTTTGATCTTTAGTAGAATGATGGAGAATCAAATAAAGAGAGTATCTAAATGATTTCCTATTGAGAATTTGGCAGAATGATGGCACGATCTTGAAAATATGAAGTTTTATGGATATGGAATGGTGGAGAAGAAAGAGTGAAGAAAAATAAGAAAGTAGTTGTTAAAAAAAATTCATTTTGGAAGCTTTTATATAGATGCACAACAGTCATAACCATTGGCGAAAGGTTTTCGAACGAATGGAAACTTCTTTTGAAAATTGAATTTTGAATCCAACTGTCACCATGTCGACATGGGGTATCCCCTTATGTCGACATCCCTTAGTTCAAAATTATAGAGATGTTGTTTTGTAGAGATAATTGAATTTAAAACAAGTTGAAAATTCTCTGAAGCAAAGTAAAGTGTTTAAAAATATTTTGAGATAGAGAATCAATATAAAACATTATTTTAAATATATATGTATATATAATTGATATAGACCGTCAATTATATAAGTAATATTTAAAATCAGAATAAGTTTTGATGTTTTAAAAATAGAAGTTTTTAAAAATCAGAAAAGAGGAATATTTCAAGGCTAAAACAAAGTTTGAAAACATTTTTGAAAACTTGATTTTGAAAGCTAAAACATTTTGAAAACAGATTTAAAAAACATTTTGAAAAATCTATTCAAACTGAAATTGCAAGAACCTTCCTACAGAGCTCCTCCATAGGACTCGAGAACTTGTACAAAGTAGTTTAAATGATTTTGATTTTCGTAGGTTTGTAAGCCACTGGTTTCGATAGAAATTGGGTTCCATCGCAAAAGAAAATTGAAAGAAAGATGAGAGTGCTATTATGAAGTTTTAACAAAATACTTGACACTTATCTTGAGATCTTGAAATCTTGATTCTCTAGAGTCTTGAATCTTGAATCTCTAATCTTCATCTTGATGCTTGAGTCTTTATACTGATCAGTCTTCGATGATACCTGCATATACTTCCTATATACATACATACATATATATATATATATATATGGAAATGTTAGTATATATTTTATAAAGTAAAGTATAATAACTATATAAGGTTGTTGTCATCAAAACATCATCAACTCAGTTCCTGTCACCTCTACCAACACAAGACCGGACCCCTCTACAACTAGATGGTACCGAATATATCATCCTCCGGTCGTTACCTGTAGGATCTAGATTAACCCTAGAGGGGGGGTGAATAGGGTTATAGCAAATTTTTGCGAATTAAACACAGAAGCAAACTGCAGAAATAAATATGCTGAAAAATAAATCACACACAGAATTTACCCAGCTTCGGCAACCCCTGCCTACTGCTGCATTCCCAGATTTCTATTAGAATTAAACAGTTTCCCGCTTACAAACACTCTAACAGACTTGCAAACCCTGCTAACACCTATAGAGTTTTGCAAACTTGCAAACCCTGCTAACTGGACTAACTCTAACTAGACAATCTGTCAACACCTAAATCCTAGGTGATAAATTATCATGTTTTGTTTTGAAAAGAACATACAAATAAAGCGAATTATAAAAGCAAGCACTAAATTTAAAACTATTTAAATTATCTTGCCTTTATAAAAATAAAAATATCCTAACCCAATACAAACATAAGATATGCGGTCACTTCCCTTTATCTTATTTTACCCGGTCCATTTTCTTTTGTTTGTGAGAAAAAAATGGCCGATCCTTTTCTTTTTCAATTTAGGGCTTCGGTTCTTCTGTGAGATTTGGGGCTTTGTTCTGATGATTGATTCTTTGAATTGTGTTGATCTTTCTCACGCTCGTTCTCTGATGATTTGATGCTTGTTGCTAGCTCGTTCTCTGATAATCGAGTTTACTGTTGCGGTATGTAATCTTTTTGCTTGTTTGTGGTTTTGTGATTTTCGAACTCGATTTTTCTATTGTCTATGATGATTTCTCGGGGTGTATTTATAGGGTTGAAACCCTAATTAACACTATCAGATTTGATTTCTTCATGTCCTTGATTATTTTCCTGAATTTGTTCTGGATTTGGAGTATTCCTTTCTTGATTCAATTTCGAATAATTGCTGACTATATTTGAATTCGAATTAATTAATTCGAAGATATCTTGCTGTATTTGTTGTCTCGGTCCTCATTTGAATTAATACTGACCATATATGAATTCGAGAAATTTGCTGCAAAGATTTCTTTCCAAATTAGAAATCTTTGACTTAATCAAAGACTTAATCAAAAGATACGAATTTATTCTTTAACTTCGGCTTGATTTCTGCACTGCCTTGTACTTGCCACTGTCTTGTGTTCCCTACTGCACATTCACCAGTTTACTATATATGTGCATATATACATTTGTATGTGTGTATGCATATATTTTTGGGTTTGTACTTTCATTGTGACTTGATTTTGCTATGGGATTGAATCAGAACTTCATTTGATCTGCATGTAGTTGTGATCTGATTCTTGATAGCTTGCTGGTGAATGTCATTTGTTTCTAGCTCGAATTCGTCTTTGAGGAACACTGTACTTGTTGTTATGATGTTTTGAACTTGATTCACTTCATGTTGCATTAGTCACTTGCATTGGTGCATTGCCTTGTACATCCATGTTCTTTACTTGGTTGTTGTCACTGGTCTGCTGCCATGTTCACGTGCACTTGATTTTGTTTCCACTGCTTCATCATGTTGTATTCATCCCTGTACTTGTAGTTGTGCAATTCTTCTGGCTTCACATGTGCACAGAGTTGTTTGTTGTGTTGTACTCGGTTTGCTTTTGATACAGATGCTACACTTGTTCACGTATTCAACTGTTGCACTTAAGTTTGTTTCCACTGCTTCATCAAGTTGTATTCATCCCTTGTATGCTTCAATTTGCCTTGAGTTGAACTTATCTTGGGTTTGACCTTGTTTGTGACTTTTGTGCATTGTGCTATGTTGTTGTGTGTGCATTGTGTTACTGATTTTGGTCGAGACTTTATTTTTTGCAGTTTGTCACTGTAATTGCTGTTACATTACTTCACAGTGTTGCATTTGTTCATGTAGCTCTGTTGTTGCTGTGTTCCATGAGCATGCTTCACTGCATTATGAAAATTTTGCATTGTACTCTGACCATGTTGCACAATTTCTGTTGTTTCCAGTTGCACTTGCTTACTGCTTGATGGTCTTGTGACTCTTGCCATGTCTTTGTGCATTTTAACCTGTAACTTGAACTTGAATCTGCAACCTTCCTCATGTATACACATGCTTGTGTATGCTTGTGTTGTGGTGCACTTGCCTTGTGATTCTGTTCATTCCTAGTTGGTGAAGTATTCAAGTTTTTGTTGGTCTGGACATTTGTGGGATATTTGACTGTTTCTGGCTCGATGTTGTTAATGCATTCATGACCACTGTCTTGCATATTTTTGATAAAGTGTGACTGATGCTGCACTTGGTCTTTGTTCTTCTCTGTTATGTTGCTTTGAATGAATTTGTGTTTTGTTGTAGTTTGTGCACACGAGTTGGCGTGGCAGTGCACACGTATACGAATGTACACGTGTGTACTGCAGCCACTTATAATTGCCTGTCCCTGATAAAAATTACTGATATGCATAGATATTGCACAATCAAAGATGATGACAATAACCCATGTATCTGAGACACAAACAAATTTTATTTTTGCAAATTTAAATTTGTTTGTTTTCAGATTACTGTTGTAGTTGCTAATTATACAGGTACGCAGGAGACAGGACGAGAAGTGGAGCTGGACAATGCAGATAGATGCAGATGTGCAGACAGAGTGAAAAACTGAGTGTTGAGTGTTGTAGTGAGAAAAGTAAAATGTATGAACTGATGTATGTATATATATAGAGAGAGCTGAAAACTTTGTATTGTTTAAGTGTTGTAATAAAATATTATATTGAATAAAAAATACTAGTTGAATTATATAGATTCTGTGCAATAGTATAATTATTCAATATGAATATAGTCCAAACTGCAAACACATATATATATTGATATATATATGTTTGTTATCATCAAACAAAAAATCACATCAAACAATCTCCCCCTTTTGATGATGACAAACATATATATTAAAGATTTTGAAATGCTAATACATGTGTTTGAACACGAAATTTTTAGCTCCCCCTATTTGAATGCTCCCCCTACAACCAAGACCACTCCCTGTTTAAAAGATAACAAAAATTACAAAAGAATAAAAGAACTAAAGAAAAATTAACTAACAACATTTAACCAAATTTGTTGAAATAGGTCAAAAAATATTTACTTTCTCATCAAAATCTTGTTCTTCTCCCCCTTTTGTCATTATCAAAAGACTGACAAAAAAAATGGAATAGTAGGAACAAAAAATAATATATCATAACGAGATAAAAACTTCCATATTGTAGAGGATGGATCGATGATTAATTTTAATAAGAAGAGAGATATTTTAACATTAATTTGAAATTTAAGCACAAAAACAAAAAAAATAAGCACTTACTAACCACGCATAACCATAAGGACTTTTAAATGGGATTAGCAGTTACTTATTAGTCTAAGCATCCAGACTATTAAGTGAGACCAGAATACTTAGTTATCATACTCCATCCATGCATCACCATAAGGACTTTTAAATGAGAATGGAGTAATGATAAAAATAATTCACTCACATGCTCCATCCATGCATAACCATAAGGACTTTTAAATGTGAATGGATGCATGAGAGTTATTATTATTTATTATTATATATATATATATTTTAAAATTTAAAATAATTCACTCTTCTTATTTTATCAAACCATTATGAATGATAGAAAGATGGTAGAAATAGAAATGATCGTGGAATAAGTTACCAAGTTAATTATATTATGTAATATCCAGTACTGAATACCATATTCGAATCAATCTTTGGAAAATATCCAAAACTTGTTTGAATCCTAGAAATTGAAGTTGAAAGTATATATCCAAGAATATTTCAACCTAACAATGAAAAAATGGTTAGTCAATTTCTATAATCCCCAAATCCAAACGTAATCTAGAAAATCTGTCTTCGGGGAGGGGTTTTGTGAAAATATCAGCAAGTTGAGCCTCAGTTGAAATATATTCAATGCAAATGTCTTCCTTAGCAATGTGATCTCTAAGAAAGTGGTGTCTCACATCAATGTGTTTTGTGCGTGAATGATGAACAGGATTATTTGATAAGTCTATTGCACTTTTACTGTCACATTTTAATGGAACTTGTTTATAAACTAAGCCAAAATCAGAAAGAGTTTGCATCATCCATAAAATTTGAGCACAGCAACTTCCTAAAGCAATATATTCTGCTTCAGTGGTGGATAATGCAACACAATTCTGTTTTCGACTTGACCATGAAACTAACGAATGTCCTAGCATGAAACATGTCCCACTGGTGCTTTTCCTGTCAACCAATGAACCAGCATAATCAGCATCAGAATAACCAACTAAATCAAAGTTTTCACAAGAAGGGTACCATAATCCAAATTTGTGTGTGTGTGAAAGATATCTCAAAATTCGTTTAGTGGCTTTCAAATGAGATTCTTTAGGATTAGATTGAAAACGTGCACACAAACACATAGAAAACATAATATCAGGTCTAGAAGCAGTAAGATAGAGAAGTGAACCAATTATCCCTCGATATTTTTTCTGATCAACAGCACTTCCTTTCTCGTCTTTGTCCAACTTTGTTGATGGGCTCATAGGAGTTCTCAATGGTTTGGAGTTCTCAGCTCCAAATTTCTTCAACAGTTCCAACACATATTTGGATTGCGAAATGAAAATGCCATCACTGCTTTGCTTGATTTGAAATCCAAGAAAATATTTCAATTCTCCAACCAAGCTCATCTCGAATTTAGCCTGCATGACTTGTTCAAATTTCTCGCACAAGAGTTCATTAGTAGCACCATAAACGATATCATCCACATAAATCTGAACAATCAAAAAATCACTTCCTTTATGTAATAGAAACAGTGTCGTGTCAGCACTCCCCTTTTCAAAGCCATTTTTCAGAAGATATGTACAAAGGCAGTCATACCAAGCTCTAGGGGCTTGCTTAAGACCATATAATGCTTTTTCAAGTTTATACACATGATTTGGAAAATCGTGATTTTCAAAACCGGGGGGTTGTTCAACAAAAACTTCTTCTTTCAGATCACCATTTAGAAATGCACTTTTTACATCCATTTGTTTTAGTTTGAAACCTTTATAACAAGCAAAGCTGAGCAAAATCCTAATGGCTTCTAACCTAGCAACTGGTGCAAATGTCTCATCAAAATCTATGCCTTCTATTTGGTTATATCCTTTTGCGACCAACCTAGCTTTGTTTCTAATTACATTTCCTGATTCATCAAGTTTGTTTTTGAACACCCATTTAGTTCCTACAATTGGATAGTCATTAGGCCTAGGAACTAATTTCCAAACTTTATTTCTCTCAAATTGATTAAGTTCATCTTGCATTGCTAAAACCCAACTTTCATCATTAAGAGCCATTTCAACAGAATCAGGTTCTATTTCAGAAATAAAACCACTATGACAACAAAACGCACACAAATTTTTATCAAATGCAGAGCGAGTGCGTATACCTTCCGTAGGATCTCCTATAACCAATTCAGGAGGATGATTGGATTTGAACTTGAATCTATCAGCATCAACAGTCCTACTTCCATCTTTCTCAGTAGATGTCCCTTCTTTAATGCCTTCATGATCTACCCCATCATCACCCGTTTTTTCAGTCGTCCTTTCCAGATCAGATTCATCAAATTTCACACTGACTGATTCAACAATTGTCTTTGTTCGTTTGTTGTATATCCTGTAAGCCTTGCTCCTTGTTGAATAGCCCATGAAAATTCCCTCATCGGCCTTTGATTCAAATTTTCCAAGTTGATCACCTGTGTTAAGAATGAAACAAGGACATCCAAAAACACGAAAATAAGAGATGTTATGTTTCCTTTCATGCCACACTTCATAAGCAGTTTTGCCAAGTATTGGTCTAATCATTACTCTATTCATTACGTAGCACGAAGTATTCACCGCCTCTGCCCAAAAAGTTAGAGGTAGTTTATACTCACTCAACATGGATCTAGCCAATTCTTGTAATGTACGATTTTTCCTTTCAACCACCCCATTTTGTTGAGGTGTTCGTGGGGCATAAAATTCATGTTTTAAACCATTTTCTTCACAAAAGTTTTCAAATTCTAAATTTTCAAATTCGCCTCCATGATCACTTCTCAAAGTTTTAATTGAAACTCCTTTTTCATTTTGAACAAGTTTAGCAAATTTTGAAAAATAATCAAAAGATTCAGACTTTTTGGCTAAGAAATAAACCCATGTAAATCTAGAATAATCATCAACCAATACATAACAATAACGTTTTCCATTCAAGCTTGCAATTTCATTTGGTCCAAATAAGTCCATATGAATTAATTCGAGGACTCTTGATGTGCTAATAATGTTTTTAGGGCGAAATGATGATCGACTAAGCTTGCCCAAGGAACATGCTTTACACACTTTGTTATCTTTAAATTTCTGATGTGGTAACCCTCTGACTAATTCTTTCGTTTCAAGATTTCTTAAGAGACTCATGCTAGCATGTCCAAGTCTCCTATGCCATAAAGATGCCTCTTCGTCAGTGGCTACCAAACATCTGGAAAGATTTAGATTGTCAAACGAAAGTGAGTAAACATTTCCTTTTCTTTTGCCCATAAAGACAATGTTATTAGAAGTTTTATCAATGATTTTGCAAGTATCACTATCAAAAACCACATTCATACCTTTGTCACATAGTTGGCTAATAGAAATGAGATTGTGATGCAAATTATCAACGTATAAAACATTAGTCAAGGAAAAAGTACCATTACTTACTTCACCTTTCCCAATAATCTTACACTTGCTATTATCTCCCATGATCACATTTCCACCTCTAAACTTCTCTAGGCTAAGGAACTTAGATTTATCACATGTCTTATGTCTAGAACAACCTGAATCTAGAAACCATTCTTGTTGCTCCTTAGCCCGCCAATAGACCTACATAAAGAGAGAGGAGGATGACCTAGAGAAACTCTTAGGTCCAATGATATTAGTAACTGAAGCATTGTGAACAAACAATCCCTTTGGAACCCAAACTTGTTTTGTCCTTTTATTTTTGTTCCTATAGACATGAAATTTGTTTGTAGAATTCTTAGGAACCCAAACTTGTATAAATTTTGTGTTCTTGTTCCTATGACTACAATTTTCAACACGATGTCCAATTTCACTTCTAACAAAGACACTCTTACCTTTTGCATGATCATCAACCTGTGTTTTCCCAAAACCTAGTCCTTTTCTGTTGTTAGCAAAGAGTTGATTTCCCAATAACATGTTAAACGATTTTTCTCCTCTTGAAAAGTTATTCAGAGATTTCTCAAGATTTTGGACTTTGGTTTTTAGTGTTGTGTTTTCAGTCACAAGTGTGGTGCATCTATTTATAAAATTCTTTTTCCTAGTGTCAATGGTTTCCTTAAGACTCGAGTTTTCTTTTTCAAGATTATCGAAGCTATTCTTAAGTCTTGATATTTCTGAATCTAAAATTTTACATTTTTTACAGTCTAGGTTTTGAATATTTTCAAGTTCAGTTTCTAACCTAGTATTCTCATGAACGAGTTCTCTCCTGTCAGACTTCAATTTTTCAATTTTAGTTTCAAGAGTATCAATTGTATTAGTAAAATCATAACACATCAAAACAAGTTCTTTATAAGAATAGTTACGTACCTCACTGGATTCCTCTGAACTTGTTTCTGAATCTGATTTTGCCATAAGGCACAAGTTAGCCTCTTCTGAGCTATTATCCGAAACTTCTTCTCCTTCTTCATCATCCCAAGTTGCTGCAAAGGCCTTCTTCTTCTTTTTCTTTCCTTTGTTGTTCTTGAGAAGTGGACATTTTTGTTTGAAGTGGCCAAGCTTTTTGCAGTTAAAGCATGTTAATTCATTATCGGAATCATCAGAATCTTTTGACTTATTACCACTTGTTTTCTTCTTGCGTGGCCTGAATTTTGACCATTTTCTAAGATTATTGACAGCCATCGCAAGCTCTTCAATTGGATCTTCTTCTTCTTCACCGCTTTCTTCTTTGCTTTTTAAGGAAATCGTCTTCTTTTTTGATTCGGAGTTGTTACGTTCCTCCTTTGCCTTTAGCTCAAGCTCATATGTCATCAAGTTTCCGATCAACTCCTCCATGCTTAGTTTACTCAGATCTTTTGATTCTTGTATCGCAGTGACTTTTGCCTCAAAGTTCATTGGTAGGACTCGCAGTATCTTCCGTACAAGCTCTACTTCAGTGAAGACCTTCCCAAGCGCTCTAGCATTGTACACCAAAGTTGAAAATCGTCCAAACATATCTTTTATGCTCTCGCCCTTTTCCATCACAAAGTTTTCGTATTCATTGCTAAATAGAGCTAGTCGTGACTCCTTGACTTGAGAAGTTCCTTCATGTGTCACCTCCAAAGTGTGCCAAATTTCCTGTGCTGTTGTACAATGAGAAATTCTATTAAATTCATTTTTATCAAGAGCACAGATCAAAGCGTTCATTGCTTTGGCATTTGTAGTTTTTAATTTCTTATCGTTAGCATCCCACCTATCCTTACGTTTAGGAATCTCAGTATCACCAACAACTATAGTGGGAGATTTATAGCCAGTTTCAATAATATCCCAAACATCATAATCGACCGAACTAAGATAAATACTCATTCTAACTTTCCAATAAGCATAATCATTCCCATTAAACATGGGTGGCCTAGCAATAAATTGCCCCTCAGAAAAAGCATTATTTGGTGGATTCATGACTCTAGAGTTAAAGTAAAACACCTTGCTCTGATACCACTTGTAGGATCTAGATTAACCCTAGAGGGGGGGGTTGAATAGGGTTATAGCAAATTTTTGCGAATTAAACACAGAAGCAAACTGCAGAAATAAATATGCTGAACAATAAATCACACACAGAATTTACTCAGCTTCGGCAACCCCTGCCTACTGCTGCATTCCCAGATTTCTATTAGAATTAAACAGTTTCCCGCTTACAAACACTCTAACAGACTTGCAAACCCTGCTAACGCCTATAGAGTTTTGCAAACTTGCAAACCCTGCTAACTGGACTAACTCTAACTAGACAATCTGTCAACACCTAAACCCTAGGTGATAAATTATCATGTTTTGTTTTGAAAAGAACATACAAACAAAGCGAATTATAAAAGAAAGCACTAAATTTAAAACTATTTAAATTATCTTGCCTTTATAAAAATAAAAATACCCTAACCCAATGCAAACATAAGGTATGCGGTCACTTCCCTTTATCTTATTTTACCCGGTCCATTTTCTTTTGTTTGTGAGAAAAAAATGGCCGATCCTTTTCTTTTTCAATTTAGGGCTTCGGTTCTTCTGTGAGATTTGGGGCTTTGTTCTGATGATTGATTCTTTGACTTGTGTTGATCTTTCTCACGCTAGTTCTCTGATGATTTGATGCTTGTTGCTAGCTCGTTCTCTGATAATCGAGTTTACTGTTGCGGTATGTAATCTTTTTGCTTGTTTGTGGTTTTGTGATTTTCGAACTCGATTTTTCTATTGTCTATGATGATTTCTCGGGGTGTATTTATAGGGTTGAAACCCTAATTAACACTGTCAGATTTGATTTCTTCATGTTGTTGATTATTTTCCTGAATTTGTTCTGGATTTGGAGTATTCCTTTCTTGATTCAATTTCGAATAATGGCTGACCATATTTGAATTCGAATTAATTGATTCGAAGATATCTTGTTGTATTTGTTGTCTCGGTCCTCATTTGAATTAATACTGACCATATATGAATTCGAGAAATTTGCTGCAAAGATTTCTTTCCAAATTAGAAATCTTTGACTTAATCAAAGACTTAATCAAAAGATACGAATTTATTCTTTAACTTCGGCTTGATTTCTGCACTGCCTTGTACTTGCCACTGTCTTGTGTTCCCTACTGCACATTCACCAGTTTACTATATATGTGCATATATACATTTGTATGTGTGTATGCATATATTTTTGGGTTTGTACTTTCATTGTGACTTGATTTTGCCATGGGATTGAATCAGAACTTCATTTGATCTGCATGTAGTTGTGATCTGATTCTTGATAGCTTGCTGGTGAATGTCATTTGTTTCTAGCTCGAATTCATCTTTGAGGAACACTGTACTTGTTGTTATGATGTTTTGAACTTGATTCACTTCATGTTGCATTAGTCACTTGCATTGGTGCATTGCCTTGTACATCCATGTTCTTTACTTGGTTGTTGTCACTGGTCTACTGCCATGTTCACGTGCACTTGAGTTTGTTTCCACTGCTTCATCATGTTGTATTCATCCCTGTACTTGTAGTTGTGCAATTCTTCTGGCTTCACATGTGCACAGAGTTGTTTGCTGTGTTGTACTCGGTTTGCTTTTGATACAGATGCTACACTTGTTCACGTATTCAACTGTTGCACTTAAGTTTGTTTCCACTGCTTCATCAAGTTGTATTCATCCCTTGTATGCTTCAATTTGCCTTGAGTTGAACTTATCTTGGGTTTGACCTTGTTTGTGACTTTTGTGCATTGTGCTATGTTGTTGTATGTGCATTGTGTTACTGATTTTGGTCGAGACTTTATTTTTTGCAGTTTGTCACTGTAATTGCTGTTACATTACTTCACAGTGTTGCATTTGTTCATGTAGCTCTGTTGTTGCTGTGTTCCATGAGCATGCTTCACTGCATTATGAAAATTTTGCATTGTACTCTGACCATGTTGCACAATTTCTGTTGTTTCCAGTTGCACTTGCTTACTGCTTGATGGTCTTGTGACTCTTGCCATGTCTTTGTGCATTTTAACCTGTAACTTGAACTTGAATCTGCAACCTTCCTCATGTATACACATGCTTATGTATGTGTGTGTGTATGCTTGTGTTGTGGTGCACTTGCCTTGTGATTCTGTTCATTCCTAGTTGGTGAAGTATTCAAGTTTTTGTTGGTCTGGACATTTGTGGGATATTTGACTGTTTCTGGCTCGATGTTGTTAATGCATTCATGACCACTGCCTTGCATATTTTTGATAAAGTGTGACTGATGCTGCACTTGGTCTTTGTTCTTCTCTGTTATGTTGCTTTGAATGAATTTGTGTTTTGTTGTAGTTTGTGCACACGAGTTGGCGTGGCAGTGCACACGTATACGAATGTACACGTGTGTACTGCAGCCACTTATAATTGCCTGTCCCTGATAAAAATTACTGATATGCATAGATATTGCACAATCAAAGATGATGACAATAACCCATGTATCTGAGACACAAACAAATTTTATTTTTGCAAATTTAAATTTGTTTGTTTTCAGATTACTGTTGTAGTTGCTAATTATACAGGTACGTAGGAGACAGGACGAGAAGTGGAGCTGGACAATGCAGATAGATGCAGATGTGCAGACAGAGTGAAAAACTGAGTGTTGAGTGTTGTAGTGAGAAAAGTAAAATGTATGAACTGATGTATGTATATATATAGAGAGAGATGAAAACTTTGTATTGTTTAAGTGTTGTAATAAAATATTATATTGAATAAAAAATACTAGTTGAATTATATAGATTCTGTGCAATAGTATAATTATTCAATATGAATATAGTCCAAACTGCAAACACATATATATATTGATATATATGTTTGTTATCATCAAACAAAAAATCACATCAAACATTACCGACCTTTACCGTGGGTCCTCATAGCATACAAACCACAATAATCAGATACACGACGTCATAGTGTGTAAAGATATATATAGAAGAGGATGATTATATCCTATTGGGAATGACCCACTTAGCCTTACCGCATCTAACTCTGTTTTGGTCATTTCCAGCTGATGAGGCCTGACGAGGCAACGATTACCTTCCACAATCACATATCACATCACTTAGAATGCCACACGGCCATTTCCGTTGACTACTAATTGCCTTCCATAAAAATACAACCCTTAAGCTCATACGTCTCAAGGAGGGTGTTAAGCTAAGAGAAGTTGCCTTCTCCGCACCACTGATGTACGTTTGTAAAAACCAATGTACGTAATCTATATAAATGCAATGTTAAACAACATCCATACAAGTTGTCCAGGAACAAGACAAACCGAAGGTATTTTCCTACCGCATCCTGTCGAGAAATCCCTAGGATTAGTAACGAATAGTCCTTGCATTGGATATTTCATAATGAAGAGACCACTACTACTAGATGTATATTGGGATCTTAACCCCAAGCGATCAACAAGTAGTCCCCCACTATAAAACTCCAGAATATCAATATCATCAATAAGCAACCTGCACAATCGTCGCATATACGTTGGTCCGAAGTGGTTTTCAGATAAATCTGATCCCGGTCTCTTTGCACCAACAACGCTAAAGCGTTTCTCAACCTCACACAGAAACTAAGTCTCGTAGATTTATCACATCTCCAACTTTCAACTTGCTATCCTTCGGCCAAGAAGGAAGCTCGATAGATTGGAGTAATACTCCGCACTATACGAATCAACATCCCCAACACAAACGATAATCAAGCCCACACAGATGGCTACGTACTAAGTGTACGACTAAATAGTTCCCACGTCAAGTCGAGGAACTAAAATTTGGCAAAGTTTGATAGTCGGTTATTTAACTATCAAAGCAAACAAACAAATATTTAGCATCATATACAATCACTAGGCCTTTTTAATTAATCTTTTATTAATTAACCATTTGCTAAAAATTCACCTCAAATTATCTTTAAAAAGATATATCTTCAAAATCATTTCAACATTGGAAAACATTTCCATATACTTATTTAATAATAAGTAATTCACAAATCAATTTATTTTCAACACTTAGAAAATATTGCATATACTTAAATTAGGATTAAGTATATATTTATTCTTTTAAGGAAAACGTTCTCTTTAAACACATTTATTTGGGTCAAAACGGATGTTATGTAAAACATCGTTACGACAACCCAAAATCACTAATATAGGGATTCGAAAATTAGATAGATATATAAATCCCTATACTATGCAAAAACATTTCCTTTCGAAAATCATTTACTATAACAGTAGTGTTATAGTCCATCATTTCCTTATTTCTCAAAAACGTCTATTTCAACAATGAATGTTGAAATCTATGGTTCCGATACTTAAAACATTTTAAAACATCTTTAATAATTTTATTCCATTTAAAATATCACTTCCCAAAACATTTCTTTAATTCTAAAGGTTATTCACTTTCCAAAGCATATCCATTTTATTCTATATTATTCACTGTCCAAAATCGTGAATATAGTACATTTAATCTAATTCAATGTTTCTACACATTTATTAAAGGATAATACACTATCCAAAATCATGGATATATCTCCTTTAATAAACTTCTATATTTAACTTAGCAAATTAAATTGATTTCGAATTTATAAAATAATGTTTATAAATTCACATTTTTATTTTATAAAAACTTTAATAACAAAATCAAACTCCATTTATTATTTTATAAGAACTTCAACCTGTAAAATCCCTTAATTAACAAATTCTATTTATATCTCATTTAAATGCCAAAATCCAATTTATAAGTTAATTACTTATAAATCATTTATTTACAAAATTCGTTCCTTTAATAACTTCACAACTTCATAAATCTTATTTACTTATGAGATTTACTTATACCTCATTTTTAACAATTTTAAAACTCCTTTATAACTCAATTATTTTGATTTATAAAATATCAATTTTATAAATCTTATATACAAACCTTTTATAACAAATCAAAAATCTCAATTTATACTATTTCACAAAATAGTTAACTTCCTATTTCGAAAATCATATTCTTATTATATTTCCCAAAAATCATAATTTTATAACATAAAAATTATAACATTTATTTATTAAAATAAATTCATTCCTTTAAAAATTCAAAATTCAATAAAATGTATATTTTCAAAATCACTTGAGAATCCTTTTAAATTTGGAAATCATCACTTTTACATTTTAAAATTTCCAAAATAGGCCCAATGCTGCAAAAGCACCAAATACACGGGGCAGACGTGCATACAAAGGGTCATCCGCTCATACACGGGAACATATAGGGTCATCTGCTCCACTAGGCAGGTATATATCCAAATACCAATCGATATATCATATATCATCCAAACAATCATCAATCGTCATAATTAATATTTATACTCACTTATATAAAAATATCGGTGAGTCAGAAAGAGTGAGCTGTACTCACATTGTATCCAATAGTTGTTGCAGTGTTTTATTCCAAATAAAATTAAACGACCGTTTAATTTTACCCAAAATTTATACTAGCTCGAATCAACTCCAAACCAGCTACATTATGTAGTGCGCGTCAATACAAACCCAACGCAATTTGTTTCATCAATTTTTGACCTCTTATGAACAAGTTACACAGTTGTAAAGATTACACGAAATATAATATATATAATTTTAATTTTAAACCCTACTCATCATCACAGCCGCTCGTTTCATTTTCTTAGATCCAGGCCGCATTTTCAACTTCTTCCCCTTACGTTAAAAATCACGAGCAAGAACCCATTAGCTGACGTCCCATCATTTTTCGCTCGTCCATCGTTCGCTTATACATCGATCATCCACCTCCATCACGAATCCAAAGCCGAGCACCACCTTCACCATAAAGAACGTTGAACTCGGTCGATAATTCCTCGTGAAAAATGCAATTGAACGTTGGCCGTTCAAACTACGATTGTCGTCGATTCGTGCCATTAAAAATTATCACACCCGTATGGAATCGAAGCTCTCATTGTCCTCTTCATCTTTGCAGTTGAAGCTTTTTGCTAAAGGTTTATGGATCGAGAGAGATTAAGGGGTAAAGAGAACGAATTTCTGGCCATTGGAGTGTTTAGTGGCGGCTTGCCCTAGTTGACTAGGTTTTGATCAAAATAGCGAAAAGTGATGGCCTTATATATAAATTTCTGAAACACTATTCACCCGAAAATTCTTCAAACTCCAATCAAAGCATGACACCTGGCGTTTATATTGTTTTACCCCTATTCCGAATGCAATGGAATATATATCGGGAGCCAATTCGATCGTATTTGAAAGATAGGTTTTCAAATCGACTATTTAAATTTGAAATTTCACATAACTCGATTTCTACGCGTTTTAGCTTGCCCCGGACAAACCGTACATCCGATTGACATGAAATTTGAAATCTTACAATAATTTAACATTACGGATCCAATGAAATTAGTTTCATTGAAATCCAAGACTGTTTGAAAAATGGCTATTTTTACTCGTCAATTAAATATTAAAATATTCAATTTCTAGAAATTAACTTTTAGTTCGATTTTAAAAGTTCTTTAAAATCGTTCTAATTCAGATAGAATTTAATTCAACTTTATAAATCATTTTTATTCATGTTAAATCTAAATTCCAATTATTTCCTCAATTTCAAATATTAAATTAATAATTTAATTATCCAATTAAATCCAGATATTCGAAATAAAATTTACTCATCTGATAAAATTTACTTGTGAATATTTAAAATCGATTAAATATATGAATTTCAAATGACAAAAATTCTGGGTCGTTACATTAGTTATATTAACCAACAGAAAACTATCTAGTAGTTCTTCCATAGTTATCCAATAACTACCCGTACGTAACCTCTAGGTGCTCTCGCAGCCATGAGTAACACATTTCCCAACAGTAGGAGAGCATTACGTACTCTAGTCTTAATGGACCCATCGATATTTAGTCTTGATGCATCTTGACTATAAACATTTAAAAGGGTATATTTATTTTCATTGTGATAAATTACTCGTGGTTACAACACTTTGTAATTGCAATCACAAAATGTACCATTTATTGATTTTCTACTAAATATACTTTTAATTAATTAATTAGTTAATATAACACATTATATCAAGCATATAATAGAAAGAAAACACTCTTTATTTCAAACAAGATTGGTTATCGAGTTAGATATATGTAATAAATTACATAATTGCTCCTAGGGCATACCCACAACTCTATCAGTTAATCTCATCATCTCAAAGTGTACTGATAGGCTTTGGAGATAAGGTAATTTTTTGATTTACAATTATATAATAATATGTAGATAATTTTTATATCATATATTATTATGTTAGTTGGATGACGATGCTATTATATCGATATATCCTCACATTCATAATGGTTATTTGTTTATACACTTGTATATAATTTAATTATTTTATGTATATGCCTTTGATAATCATAGCTCATAATCTGAAGAAAAAAAAATTATTTTTTAAATTAATTAATATACACTATTTAATTATACTAGCCTCATAATTCAAATATTAATTATTATAATATACAAAATATAGTTTTAAAATTTTATACAAATAATTTTATATCCAATGTATTTTCGGCATAATTAAATAATTTTATAATATATATATGTTATTTAAATCATTTAATTCTATAAATAAATAATTTCTATCGGCTAGAAAAATTAAATATATATATATATATATCTACGTATATATAATTAAATATTTAAATCATAGTCAAAAATTAACAATTAATTCTAAAATAGTTTAACATAAAATATATAAATAGAATATTAAAATATCACTGAAATTTTCATATGATGTTTAAATTTGAAAATTTCTATCGAAAATACTATTTTCATTATTTTCCATATGGAAATCAATATATATAAATATTTAAAATTAGGAAAACCAACTTTTTCCTTGAGCATTATAATTGGCATATATTTATTTTATAACCTTTATAAATATTTCATTTAAGTATACTTTTATAGATTTATTATTTATAAGATATGTGTATACACACATATATTTATAGATATATTACATACGTTTATTTATAAAAAAATGATTTTGATTTTGAATTTTGGTAAAAAAAATAAAAAAAAATTTAATATATTTTAATAATTTTAAATATGTACGTTATATATTTGTATTTATATTTATATATATTATAAATTTCATAAACATATATTTATTGTTATAAAAATAAATTTAAAATTAAATATTGATTCACATATATGTGTGTGTGTGTGTATTTTCAATACTTGCAAGACATGAATAAAGTATATAAACATATATTTGAATGATATATTTATATACTACACGAGATAACATGTCTGTTGCGGTGTAAATCCCAACATTTATGTACAGGAGTGTTATACCTTGCATGGATTGCTATGTAACACATGCGCATACATATACACATATATATAATACATGTGTATTTGTGTATTATAATATTAATTACTTAATATAAAACCATATTATAGATATAATAAAATAATGATTTTATTTAAAAGGAAATTTAGAGATATTCTAAATAAACTAGACTTCATAGGCCCAATAAAGATCCGAGATGGAATTTTTTATAAAATTCACACATTACTTTCATTGTGGACCGACCAGCTACAACAATTGTATCAAAGCCCAATAGCACATGTAGTCTAAATTAGTCATGTTAGGGTTAACTAATTAATACTCACAACCCAAATAGTATGGTGATTAAAAAGGTAGTGTCTGTAACAACCCGTATATTTGTACCATTTAAATTGACGGTATTCCATACATGTCAACTTAAATAATACAAAACACGAATCATTAATGGAGTATATATATATAAATGAGAATCATCACAGAATCACAGAAATATAACATCACAGAATAGTGCAGCGGAAATACAACATAGTCATAAGAGTAGTTCATGAAGCTACCTATAAATACAACAATGTCTCAAATAAAAAGAAATAGAATGACTAGAAGTCCAATAGTCCAAATAGAAAGAAAAATACTGATAAGATAAGATAGTGATAGTCTTCGGTCTCCAGCTCCAAGTAGAACAGCAACAGCAATCCTCCGTCTGATCCGAGCATAAGCATAAACAAACACTCGAATCAGGACATATATTCTTATACAGATAATATTGTTCAAATTCAAATAATAATAACTCAAAGATGAATGGAATAACATCTTTCAGGATCCGTTAAACTATTTACATATAGTAGTGTACGATAGATAGATAATGTCTAACAGTAAAGTAAAATATCAAAATAGTGTTAAGGCGTTACCATTTTCCCCCTTAACACATTTCATATAGCATTATAGACTATACAGCACTGTAAACTCCACCGTAAACTAGTGGGGTATCATGGAGTACTCCATAGGTATAATACAAAACAAAATCGTAGTGGTCGCGTATATGGGAATACAAGTATGACAAGGCACATGAGGCGATACCCAAGATAGCGAAACTATCGTTTGCCTGATCCGGACTGGTGGGAACACATCGCCGCAACGATTGCAATACCGCGAAACAACACTCCAAATTCAAGGGTGCGTACCAATCAATAACAAGTAATGAGTAGTTTACGAAGAAGTGTGTTCGCTCGAGGTAGCTAACCCCATTTGGCCCGGCACGGCCCCTGTTATAGTCATGTCTGATTTGACACAAGTGTCAAGGCTATCCATTATCGTTCTCTTTCTTAAGTAATCGCGTTCGTCATTCCAACACTTCATTCTGGATCACACCTCGCGTATAGTTATCAAACTGGTTTTCGGTTTAGACAGTGAGTATGTCCCTAACCGATTCTGATTCCTTTAATAACCTTTGTAATTAATCTACCGATTGGTTGTTTAATACATTTCAAAACCAATTCAAATTCAATTTCAATTAAAATTCGTAATTTAACATTTTATTTGTCTTTCCAAAACAATTTCCAAAATTTACATTTCATAACTTCCCAATTTCATTTCAGAATTCTATAATTCAATTTCAAAAGTTAAATTTAAACAATTCAAATATACACTTAAATTTGTATATAAATTCCATTTCATAATCATTTAAACTTGATTTAACATTCAAATCGATTTAAACTCATTTATCGATTTCATTCGATAGTCATTAAATTAATTATCATTTAAACAATTTCCGTTAAATGTATAATTCGTTGAATTTACTTCTTAAATTCAACTTCATTATCAAAGCTTATAAATTAAATTTAAATTAAATTTGTCAAATCCAATTCTTTAAATTTCAATTCTTTCATTTGTTTCGATAAAACACATTTTATTTCTTGTTAAAGAAATTCAATTTCATTCATTTATTACCTTTTACAATTTCAAACTCGGTTAATAAAGGGATTTAGTTTTAATTATTCAGGAATTTAATTTCTCTTAATAAGGAAATTCAATTCAATTTAATATTTAAATGGTACAATCTCATTAACTTATCAAATAATTTCAAATCTTAATTATCACTAATTCCAAACTTAATGATCAATAATTTTAAAACTTAGTTGTTAATATTTCAAAACTTAATTATTAATAATTTCAAACTTAATTATTAATAAATTCAAAACTTATTTATTAATAATTTCAAATTGATTAATAATAATTCCAAATTAATTATTACTAATTTCAAAACTTAATTATTAATTAATTAAATTTTGAACATTGTTCCATTGTTAATTACCACGTTAATGTTTGGTTCAATTTCAAATATTCACATTTTCCTTTAATTTAAATTTAAATTCCAATTTTATTCCAAAACCTTATTATTATTCAAATAAAATATTTATTTTATTTAAATCAATTATTGACAATCGGGTTTACTTAGTTTTCTATCCTAAGTCAAGTTATTTTGGTATTTATCATTTCAACTCGATTCCATTTCAATTCAAAAATCAAAACATAGCAAAGGGAACTTGTAGTCTGATAATGTGTCAAAGTAAATAGCAATAGCGTCCATACATAACAATTCAACAATTTATTTAAATAATCTTGAAATAATCGTATTAATTTACATTTGTTATTTATGCAAATTAATATAATTATTTCTAGAATCTACACTATCATTTCATGTAGATTAAAGATTTTTTTCACTAATAATTTATACGGTTTTCACTTGTCGTCCAATTTCAAATTTATCCTACATAAATTTATCCAATATACGTTCAATGATTCAAAGTGTAGTTATTACTATCCTAGGTATCAATTAATTAAACAATTAGAGGGGTCATATTTAACTAATTCAATTCAACATATAAATCAGTTTTAAAATTGTCAACTATCCTATATCAATTTCAATTATCTCTTAAACAATAACAAATAGCATCAAATTTCACATCACATATCAAACATTCATCAACCAAACTTGTATAAGAATATAAGTCGTGAAAAATTTATTTCACCTTTCGTCGATAAAGAAATTGACAGCGAAGCACGAAGAAGCGCGAATGGAGTTGGTACAATACGAACAAACAGACACTGTAAATATCGACAAAAGAAAGACGATATTAATTCAATGAACGTTCAAATATAATTTATAAAATTATATAAATGCACTTACCGATGACGAAGGAAAGAAAGAAAGCTGAAAATCGATGCTGCTGCAAAAGAAACTCAGTCGGTTGCTGTAACAACAGAGAAAAGAAGATGGTTACTATTTATTCAGCAACCATAATATGTATACAGTGCATATATTTCTTCTTTCTGCAATCACTTCAACCCAGTAACACTTTTACTTTCCACACTGTTCATTCATCATCTTTGTAAAACAATTTAAAAAAAAACAAACTGACATTAAACACGCAACACGCAACACACCCATACTCACGCACGCAACACACATTTTAAACCAGTAGATAATGTTATTTAAGCAAACTCTTTTTTTTTAAAGAACACAGCATTCCCCCTTTCCCCCTCTCGCATGCAAGCACCAATCAACACACACACACATTTCTTCATGAATACGCACACAACTTAACACAATTCATCACCCTCCTTCTACCTGCTGCGACCTTACACACATTTTTTTTAAACACTGAGACTTCCCAAAAATGCAGATTGCATTTCATCCTCCACGCATGCACTTTTCATGCACACACCGAAGCATGTACAGTTTCTACCCACACTACACGCACACTAAAGCATGCACACGACATTCATTTGCCCACTTATGTTTGGCTGAAAGAGGGGCTTGGCTTGGCAGCGCGTTTGAGAGGAGGTGGGCGAATATGGTGTGAGGTGGAGGGTGCGTGCTCGCGGCCAGGGTCGTATGGAGGAGGTTCGAAGCATCGGCGAGCTTGTATCACAGCGGTGCTGTGCACATGGGTCTGGAGGGAGAAGTGAAGGTGCGGTGTTCTTCAGGTGGGTGTGCGTGAGGGACGTGCAAGCGTTTGTGCATGAGGTGGAGTGTTTCGGCCATCTCCTATTTATTTATTTATTTTATTTTTTATTTCTAAAAGAAAGCATGAGGAGGAAGAAGAAACTTGTAGCTTGGAAGCGTTACACGGTGAACAATGAGAATGGATGAAGTGATACCTCAAATGTTTGTCCTATAAATTTTATATTTTTTACAAACGGAACAAACAGTAATTGCTATTTGAAAACGAGGCATTTCCTTATTTGCTTAATAAATTTAAAGTAAAATTTACGTTGCTTTGTAACCCCAAACATCACTTCCTTTCCGCATTTTTCTCACAACTTCCCACACAATTAAGTTAGCTGCCAACCACCCAATTTATTAACAGCTAAGATTTTATTTTCAAAATTCAAGTGGATACGGGCTAAAGAAATTAGACTAAAATTTGTTTAACCGGTCCACTCGAAATGATTTAATTAATGTGACGATTTCCGTCGGACTCTGATTTGCACGAATAAATATACAGTTTTGATCAGCGCGACGATGCGCTTCCAACGGTACATAGATAATTGCTATACGATAGTTTATAAAACTCGAATTTACGCCACTTAAATTGTTAGTTTTGCAAAACAATTTAAACGGAACAGGCGATGACAGTTTTTTGACGAAACGAATTAAATCACCTTGATCAGAATAATTTTTACAACATAACTGTGTAAAAATATTTTGATTTGAAAGAAAATTTTTACGCAGCTTTATATGGACTGATATACAGTAAAACATGAATGAAGTTTACTGTAATATTTTGCGACGAAACTTTTCCTATGTTCATATCTAACTGGACGTATCTTATAAATAAAGTTTGGACGTTAACTGAGATCGTTTATAAATTTCAAAATTTGTATTAAAATTATGGATTTAAAATTTTAAATTGGGTCGAAAATTCAGGGTCGTTACAATCTCCCCCACTCAAAACTTTTCGCCCTCGAAAAGGAACGAGATGAGTGAAGTAGGAATGAAATAAGCAGAAAAGATCAAGATAGTTTAATAAATTTGAATTATACCTGAAATTAATAATTCGGAGTTTGAATCCCGAATACTATCCTCAGTCTCCCATGTGCAATCTAGCTCATCTGCACTCCATTGGACTTTGACGAATTTACCAACTTCCTTCTAAGTTGCTTTGTCTCACGATCGACTATCCGAAGTGGCTTTCGCTCAATAGTCAAATCAGGCTCGATAACTATTTCTGCCAACTGAGCAGTGGGAATGGTCATAGATGGATCGTGCACAACTTTGCGAAGATGTGAGACGTGGAACACATTATGTACACCGGCGAACTTCTCTGGTAATGCAACTCTATAGGCCAATGTTCCGACTCTTTCCGTAATCTCAAATGGACCAACAAATCTCGGAGCTAGCTTTCCTTTCCTTCCAAATCGAACAATATTCTTCAAAGGCGATACTTTCAGAAATACTTTGTCTCCTACACTGAATTCGAGATCTCTTCTCCTTTTGTCAGCATAGCTCTTCTGTCTATCCTGTGCCATCTTTATCTTCTTCCTGATTTCTTCGACTTTTTCAGAAGCTTCCATAATTATTTCTGGACCAAGCACTAATCGATCACCCGACTCAATCCAACAAGCTGGCGATTTGCACGGCCGTCCATATAAGGCTTCAACAGGTGCCATACTAATGCTTGCCTGACTTATTGAAGATGATTAATTCAAATTCAAATATACTTATTTAAATTTGAAATTAAATTTCTTAACCTAGTAACTATTATTATAAGTGAATTCAACCAAATGAAGATGGTCTTCCCAGGATCCACCAAAGTCAATAACACAAGCTTGGAGAAGGTCTTCCAAAATCTGATTCACCCTCTCAGTTTGCCATCAGTCTGAGGGTGGTAAGCTGTGCTCAGATTCAGTTTGGTGCCCAAAGTATCTTGAAATGCTTTCCAGAATTTACTGGTGAAAATAGGATCTCGATCGCATACAATACTGGATGGTACACCATGAAGTTTAACAACTTCTCTCATGTATATCTCGACCAAACTCGAAGATGTATGAGTGGACTTGACTGGAATAAAGTGGGCGGATTTCGTCAGTCTATCGACAATCACCCAAATGCTTTCTTTACCCTTCCTAGTCCTTGGTAGCCCATCAATAAAGTCCATAGAAATCTGCTCCCACTTCCATCATGGAATCTCTAATGGTTGAAGCAAACATGCTATCTTTCCGTGCTCAGCTTACTTGTTGGCAAGTTGTGCATCTGCTAACATAGGTAGAAATATAGCGCTTCATCCCTCTCCACCAATATAACTTCTTCATATTCTGGTACATTTTTGTGACATCGGGATGAAATGAAAGCGAAGATTGATGGTTTCTCTCAGCACTTCCTGTCTTAGACCATCAACATTAGGAACAAAAATCCTATTATCAATTCTCAAGACTCCATTACTGTCAACATGTGCACCCAATTTATTATCAGCATTTCCAACTCTTCCGAGAACTATTTCTTTGATGCGATAAAGCAAAGTGTCCTTGTATTGCTTGGCTATAATGCGATCCATAAGAGCTAGGGAGACGGAAAGCTGGAACAACATTCCTTCAACAAGATTACAATATGCCATTGCTTGATTTCTGCTCAAAGCATCGGCTACGACATTTGCTTTCCCCGGAATGTAATTTATATCAAGATCATATGCAGCTAAGAATTCGAGCCATCAGACTTGTCTCTGATTCAAATCCTTTTGCGAGAAAATATAGCCCAACGACTTGTGGTCAGTGAATAACTCGAATTTGGTTCCCAATAGATAGTGTCTCCATAGCTTAAGAGCTAATACAACCGCAAGAAGCTCTAAATCGTGAGTTGCGTAATTTGCTTCATGGGTCTTTAACTGACGACCCGCATAGGCAATAACCCTTCCTTTTTGCATTAAAACCGCTCCTAATCCATAACGGCAGGCATTAGTATAAACGGTCAGTCCTTCGCTACCATCAATCACTGTAAGAACCGAGGCAGATGTCAATCTTCGCTTCATCTCATTAAAAGCTGCTTCGCACTTTTCACTCCACATAAAGTTCACATTCTTTCTGGTCAGTGCGGTGAGTGGGGCAGCAATACGAGCAAAGTTTTCTATGAATCTGCGGTAATAGCCGGCCAAACCCAAGAAACTACGGATATCTATAGGAGTTTTGGGAGTCTCCCAATCCTACAAATTGAAGGGATTCGAATTTAGATATTGATTAGTTGTTTAGATAGAATTGACAAGTAAGAATAGAACTTACATTGGTTACGGTGATCTTGGCTGGATCGACCGAAATCCCATTCTCCGAAACAATATGCCAAGAAAACGAACTTCATCTCTCCAAAAGTGGCATTTCGAAAACTTGGCTTTAAGCTGATGTTTGCGAATAGTTTCAAGAACAAAAGCCAAATGTGACCTATGCTCCTTCTAATCTTTAGAGAAGACGAGAATATCATCGATGAAAACAAGAATGAACTTGTTAAGAACATCCCGGAAAACTCTATTCATCAAGTCAACGAAATAAGCTGGGGAATTAGTAAGACCGAACGGCATAACTAGCCATTCATAGAAACCATTTTCAGTGCGGAATGCTCTTTTAGGAATACTATCCTCAGCGATTCTGAGTTGGTGAAATCCGGTAGCCAAATCGAGTTGGGAGAAGACTTTAGCTCCATGAAGCTTATCGAATAGATCGTTGATGCGGGGAATCGGATACCTGTTCTTGTGTGTGAGCTTGTTTAGCTCTCTATAGTCCACACACATTCTGGGAGAGCCATCCGATTTTGTGACAAATACAACTGCGGCACCCCATTCTGAATGACTTTGCCGAATCAAGCCTTTAGTAAATAAATCTTCAATTTGAACATTCAATTCTGCCTTTTCTTTAGGAGCCATTCTCCTGGGAGGGAGAACTACTGGTTATGCACTAGGAATAATGTCAATGCGGAATTCGATTTCCCGCGGAGGTGGTAGAGAATTGACTTCTCTAAACACATCAGAAAAGAATTGAACAACAGGGGTGGAGCTAAGTTCACTTGGATGAGAGTCAAGAGAAAATATAAAACTACTAGCACATTCTTGAGGCGATTTTCCTTTAATAACTAAAGGTAAGCTCTTATCGTCGATAAGAGAGACAGTTCGAGCTTTGCATGAGATAACAGCTTCGAACTTTCGCAGCCAATCAATACCTAATAGGATATCGAATGCCTCGAATCCAAGTACAAAGAAATCCCAAGTAAAACGATGCATGCCATACATAAGTGTGACTTGTTTGCAAACCCTTTTGAGGTTAGCGGGCCCTCCAATAGGGTTAGATACACATAAGAAAGTAGATGCAAGAATAGGTTCCAATCCAAGTTTATTACATAAATCAATAGATATGAAACTATGTGTTGCTCCGATGTCAAATAGAACTCTAACAGGTGAGGAATGCAACATAAAAGTACTCTGTAAAGTACCTTGATAATCTGGAACTTCTGGGGCAGGTGTGGAAATAGCAAAAAATCCATATGGGGTGCCTCTCTTCTGTGTTGGGCAGTCTTTCTTAAAATGTTCTGGCTGTACGCAAATGTGACAAACATCTCTCTTGGCCATCTGAGCCGGTGGCGGAATAGCTGCACCCTTTGTGGATGGGCAACTACTGGCATAGTGACCTTTCTGGTTGCAAAGAAGGTGATAGAGGAGATGTCTATGGGCTTCTTATGAGAATAGCCAAGCCTGAATTTCTTCTGCCATTTCTTCTTCTGTTGCTCAAAATTTGGCTTCCTCTTCCCAGTCTGACTAGAGGATGGCTGAGTAGCTTGAGCCTTAGTGACTGATGTTTCCTATGGCTTTCCCTCATATCTAAGAGCGAAATCCATCAACTCAGTGAAAGTTCCATGGACATGAGCTGTGAGGAGTTCGTAATACTCTGGACGTGCTCCATGGATGAATTTCTCATTCTTCAGCAGAGGTGTGTCAATCAAGCCAGGTCCGAACTTGGAGAGTTTGTTAAACTTCCTTTCATACTCAGAGAAAGTCATATTTCCCTGTTTTAGATCCATAAAAGACCGATAAAGCTGGGCCTTTTCGGCTGCTTGCATCCACTGAGCCCTAAAGGAATCCCTATTTACAAGTGATATGAAAACGAGTCAAAATTTGACGAGATAAAAGGAATTTTATTTAGATGAAATTTTAGATAGATTACTACCTAAACTGGGCCCAAGTGATGGTTTCCTCATTAGTACGAGAAGTGACTGACTCCCACCAATCCTATGCAGCACCCTGAAGCTGCCAAGCGGCCAACTTACGCTTCTGAGCGTCAGTGATCTCCAGGCCAGTAAAGATCCACTCCAAACTCTTTGGCCATTGATGTGCTTCGATGATACTCTCGGACCCAGTGAATTTGACTCCACCAAGCTGAGTGTACTTCTTGCTAATAGTGGAGAATTTGACTGCGGGGGCTGGGGCACGTGGTTCGGGAGCGTTTCCCTACCCATGCCTCTAGCATTTCTTCTGGTAGCCATCTTGGAATACCAAAAGTGATTTTAGAATCAAAGATAGAGATTTATGGAATCGTAAAGAAATTCAAATCGAATGAATTCAATAAGAAGAATGGAATCAAAGGATATGGATTCTGAAATGATTCTCCTCATTCTAAGGTATGATTACCCTATCTCTAATGAGCTTAAAACTCCACAGGCTAAGTTTCGGGAACCAAAGCTCTGATACCAACTATAACAACCCGTATATTTGTACCACTTAAATTGATGATATTCCATACATGTCAACTTAAATAATACAAAACACAAATCATTAATGGAGTGTGTGTGTGTGTTTATATTATATATATATATATATATATATATATATGAGAATCATCATAGAATCACAGAAATATAACACCATAGAATAGTGCAGCGGAAATACAACATAGTCATAAGAGTCGTTCATGAAGCTACCCATAAATACAACAATGTCTCAAATAAAAAGAAATAGAACGACATAAAATTCCAATAGTCCAAACAGAAAGAATAATACTGATAAGATAAGATAGTGATAGTCTTCGGTCTTCAGCTCCAAGTAGAACAGCAACAGCAATCCTCGGTCTGGTCCGAGCATAAGCATAAACAAACACTCGAATCAGGACATGTATTCTTATACGGATAATATGGTTCAAATTCAAATAACAATAACTCAAAGATGAATGGAATAACATCTTTTAGGATCTGTTAAACTATTTATACATAGTAGTGTACGATAGATAGATAATGTCTAGCAGTAAAGTAAAATATCAAAATAGTGTTAAGGCGTTACCATTTTCCCCCTTAACACATTTCATATAGCATTATAGACTAACAGCACTGTAAACTCCACCGCAAACTAGTGGGATATCAGGGATTACTCCATAGGTATAATACAAAACAAAATCATAGTGGTAACGTATATGGGAATACAACTATGACTAGGCACATGAGGCGATACCCAAGGTAGTGAAACTACCGTTTGCCTGATCCGGACTGGAGAGAACGCATCGCCGCAACGATCGCAACACCACGAAACAACACTCCAAATTCAAGGGTGCGCACCAATCAATATAAAGTAATGAGTAGTTTACGAAGAAGTGTTCGCTCGAGGTAGCTAACCCCATTTGGCCCGGCACGACTTCTGTTTTAGTCATTTCCAATTTGACACAAGTGTAAAGGCTAACCATTATCGCTCTCTTTCTTCAGCCATCGCATTCGTCGGTTTTCGGTTTAGACAGTGAGTATGTCCCTAATCGATTCCGGTTCCTTTAATAACCTTCGTAATTAATTTACCGATTGGTCGTTTAATATATTTCAAAACCAATTCAAATTCAATTTCAATTAAAATTCGTAATTCAACATTCTATTACTCTCCAAAACAATTTCCAAAATTTACGTTTCATAACTTCCCAATTTCATTTCAAAATTCTATAATTCAATTTCAAAAGTTAAATTTAAACAATTCAAATATACACTTAAATTTTTATATAAGTTCCATTTCATAATCATTTAAACTTGATTTATCGTTCAAATCGATTTAAACTCATTTATCAGTTTCATTCGATATTCATTAAATTAGTTATCATTTAAACAATTTCCGTCAAATTTATAATTCATTGAATTTACTTCTTAAGTTCAACTTCATTATCAAAGCTTATAAATTTAATTTAATTTAAATTTGTCAAATCCAATTCTTTAAATTTCAAGTCTTTCATTTGTTTCGATAAAACACATTTTATTTCTTGTTAAAGAAATTCAATTTCATTCATTTATTACCTTTTACAATTTCAAACTCGGTTAATAAAGGGATTTAGTTTTAATTATTCAGGAATTTAATTTCTCTTAATAAGGAAATTCAATTCAATTTAATATTTAAATGGTACAATCTCATTAACTTATCAAATAATTTCAAATCTTAATTATCACTAATTCCAAACTTAATGATCAATAATTTTAAAACTTAGTTGTTAATATTTCAAAACTTAATTATGAATAGTTTCAAACTTAATTATTAATAATTTCAAATCTTAATTATTAATAATTTCAAATTGATTAATAATAGTTCCAAATTAATTATTACTAGCTTCAGAACTTAATTATTAATCAATTAAATTTTAAACATTTTTCCTTTGTTAATTACCACGTTAATGTTTGGTTCAATTTCAAATATTCACATTTTCCTTTAATTTAAATTTAAATTCCAATTTTATTCCAAAACCTTATTATTATTCAAATAAAATGTTTATTTTATTTAAATCAATTATTGACCAATTTTCTGTCATAAGTCAAGTTATTTGGATATTTATCATTTCAACCAGATTCCATTTCAATTCAAAAATCAAAACATAGCAAAGGGAACTTGTACTGTGATAACTGGGATGTATCAAAGTAAATAAACAAGCAATAGCGTCCATTATAAAAATTCAACAATTTATTTAAATAACCCCGAAATAATCGTATTAATTTACATTTGTTATTTATGCAAATTAATATAATTATTTCTAGAATCTACACTATCATCTCATGTAGATTAAAGATTTTTTCACTAATAATTTATACGGCTTTCACTTGTCGTCCAATTTCAAATTTATGCTACATAAATTTATCCAATATACGTTCAATGATTCAAAGTGTAGTTATTACTATCCTAGGTGTCAAGTAATTAAACAATTAGAGGGATTAACTAATTCAATTCAACATATAAATCAGTTTTAAAATTGTCAACTATCCTATATCAATTTCAATTATCACTTTAACAATAACAAATAGCATCAAATTTCACATCACATAGCAAACATTCATCAACGAAACTTGTATAAGAATATAAGTCGTGAAAATTTTATTTCACCTTTCGTGGATAAAGAAATTGACAGCGAAGCACGAAGAAGCACAAATGGAGTTGGTACAATATGAACAAACGGACACTGTAAATATCGAAAAAAGAAAGACGATATTAATTCAATGAACGTTCACATATAATTTATAAAATTATATTGATGCACTTACCGATGACGAAGGAAAGAAAGCTGAAAATCGATGCCGCTGCATAAGAAACTCAGTCGGTTGCTGCAACAACAGAGAAAAGAAGATGGTTACTATTTATTCGGCAACCAGAATATATATATACAATGCATGTATTTCTTCTTTCTGCAATCACTTCAACCCAGTTACACTTTTACTTTCCATACGGTTCATTCATCATCTTTGTAAAGCAAAAAAAAGTTTTAAAAAACAAACGAACTGACATTAAGCACGCAACATGCAAATACTCATGCACGCAACACACATTTTAAACCAGTAGATTATGTTATTTAAGCAAACTCTTTTTTTTTTAAAGAACACAGCATTCCCCCTTTCCCCCTCTCGCATGCAAGCACCCATCAACACACGCACACATTTCTTCATGAATACGCACACAACTCAACACAGTTCATCACCCTCCTTCTACATGCTGCGACCTTACACACGTTTTTTTTAAACACTGAGACTTCCCAAAAATACAGATTGCATTTCATCCTCCACGAATGCACTTTTCATGCACACACCGAAGCATGTACAGTTTTTACCCACACTACACGCACACCAAAGCATGTACACGACATTCATTTGCCCACTTATGTTTGGCCGAAAGATGGGCTTGGCTTGGCAGCGGGTTTGAGAGGAGGTGGGCGAATGTGGTGTGAGGTGGAGGGTGCGTGCTCGCGGCCAGGGTCGTATGGAGGAGGTGGTTCGGAGCATTGGTGAGCTTGTATCACAGCGGTGCTGTGCACGTGGGTCTGAAGGGAGAAGTGAAGGTGCGGTGTTCTTCAGGTGGGCGTGCGTGAGGGACGTGCAAGCATTTGTGCGTGAGGTGGAGTGTTTCGGCCATCTCCTATTTTTTTTCTGAAAGAAAGCATGAGGAGGAAGAAGAAACCTGTAGCTTGGAAGCGTTACACAGTGAACAATGAGAATGGATGAAGTGATACCTTAAATGTTTGTCCTATAAATATTATATTTTAACCAAACAGAACAAACAGTAATTTCTATTTGAAAACGAGGCGTTTCCTTATTTGTTAATAAATTTAAAGTAAAATTTACGTTGCTTTGTAATTCCAAACATCACTTCCTTTCCCCATTTTTCTCACAAATTCCCACGCAATTAAGTTAGCTGCTAACCACCCAATTTATTAACAGCTAAGATTTTCTTTTCAAATTTCTAGTGAATACGGGCTAAAGAATTTGGGCTAAAATTTGTTTAACCGGTCCGCTCGAAACGATTTAATTGATGTGACGATTTCCGTCGGACCCCGATTTGCATGAATAAATATATCGTTTTGATCAGTGTGACGATGCGCTTCCAACGGTACACAAATAATTGCTATACGACAGTTTTATAAAACTCGAATTTACGCCGCTTAAATTGTTCGTTTTGCAAAATAATTTAAACGGAACAAGTGATGACAGTTTTTTGAAGAAACGAATTACATCACGTTGATCAGAATAATTTTTACAACATAACTGTGTAAAAATATTTGGATTTGAAAGAAAATTTTTACGTTGCTTTATATGGACTGATATACAGTAAAACGCGAACGAAATTTACTGTAATATTTTGCGACGAAATTCATATCTAACTGGACGTATCTTATAAATAAAGTTTGGACGTTAATTGAGATCGTTTATAAATTTCAAAATTTATATTAAAACGATGGATTTAAAATTTTAAATTGGATCGAAAATTCAGGGTCATTACAATGTCAAAGGATTATGTTTGGGTAATTAAGTACTCTACCTTATGACTACCAAGCTGGCCCGAACAGATATGTTAGTCCAAAGGTTGCCCCTGATATAATTGGCCCAATTTGAATTGGTCATTCGGCTAATTTTCAAAATTATTTGAAAATTAAAAATATAATGTTTTAAATTTAATATTTAAATTTAAAATAAAAATATACATATTATAAATGTTATAATATAATAAAAAATTTCAAAATGTTTGAAAATTAATATAAATTAATTTCAAAATTTTTAAAAGTTATTAATGAGGATAATAAAATACATTAATTAAATAAGTTAATTAATAAATAAATATTTACATGTATTATATATTATGATATATGTTATGTCGTTTTATTATGTTAGATTAACATAAGTATACATGTATGTATATAAATGAATTTTGAAATTAATATAATTTAATTAAATATATTAATTAAAAGGTTGATTAATTAGATAATGTACACATATATGTATGATATATGTTATACTACAAAGGTTATAATATATGATAAATATTTAATATAAATGCTTCATTAAGATAATATCAAATAAGTAAAATATTAAATAATTAAAATTTATTAAAGAAGATTTAATTAATATATAATTATACATAAGACCATTACACAAATAATATGAAATATAAAAGTTATATAATAATAAAACTTATATAATATGAATGTATAAATTAAAGATGGAATATTAAAAAAAACCTTTAAAGGACTTAAGGAATAAATGCATATGTAAATGTACGTATACCATGATTTCTGATGTGTCCAACACTTGAATCATGAGGGTATTTCATAAGAAATACATTATTCTATAAGTTGATATCTACTAATATAATATATTGAAGATTAAGAATCTTCAATATAATGTTGTCTTCTACCATATATATACACATAAATACATATACACATATATATATATACATATATATTTCAAGATATATATATATATATTACTTGCATACTCCTTAGTTGTTGAGCAAACTCAAGCTAGGGATATTATGTGTAGTATTATTAATATAATGAATAGACAAGGTAAGATAACTGTATGTATTTGTTGAGCAAACTCAAGGTACATATACTATACTTAGGCAGTCACGATATGGTACGTACAAGTGAATAATTTCATTTCGATATGGCAGTCGCGATATGGAAAACAGTCGCGATATATTACGATATGGAAGAGAATTCAAGGTCGAAGTGAAATTAGGACAAGGTACTAAGGGTAGGAGTTTTATATGATACAACAGATAAGGAGTTACCCATTGTCCATGGAATCATGACTTATTGAACAAACTCAATATCAGATTTCCAAGGTAGACAAGTCCTAACATGCACTATTGAAGTCGAAAGACTTCTACGTTTTGACTTAGGGTTTGGCGAAACAAAAAAGATTAGTGGGAGCTTATTAGTAAAATAAAACATAAAATTTAACCTCACTGATATTACAAGAACATCTACTATAGTATTTTCCTAATAATCTATGAATTAAAACTTATGGAAATTGTCAACTGAAAAATTATTTTCTAATAATGACAAGCTTGCTAGACCTAACTATACAGATCGGCTAAGAATAATTAAGATAGCATTAACTTACAATCATCTATAGTTGGCTATTACATGCGAGCCTAAAGAACAACCCACTGATAATCCAAATCCCAAACTAAGACTTGCTAATGAAAAGTGGGCTTCTGTAACAACCCAGAATTTTCAACTCCGAAAATACCAGATTGTTAGAGAAAGAAGAAAAGAGATAGAAGAAAAAGAAACACCAACATCTCACATTCGCAGCGGATAAATATAATAACAAATAATATTCTTTACACAAAGAAAGCTGTATCAGTCAATTATATTTTAATACATCAGAGTTACAACATTTTACAATCACTGGACATTTAAAGTAACTTGTACCAGATATACAACAATATAACACAGCGGAAACACTCCATACGTTCCTGCCATTCAGCTCGCCTCCTGAGCTCCAAAACGTCCTTACCTGGAAATATGTAATACTCGGTCTGACTCGAGTATTACATCAAAGTAACACCCGGGTCATGCTAGAAACCAGCGTGAGTAAACCCATCTAACAAGAAATATTAAAGCATACAACTTATATAAACCCGGGGTAACTTGTATCAATTTACAACTTCACGGATTGTTATAGACATCACTTATTTCACACATCAATTTCTAAGTACCAAAACTTAGATGAAATTTTCCAGTTCACTTAAATCATTCCATTTCAGCCTATTTATTCCACATATCAATTTATAAAGAATCGAATTGGTTTCGGGTATTTACTAATACCCGACTCTGGTCTCTTCGAATTCAAAATCCTCTTAACCCAAGTTATTCAAGTGAAATACAATTCAACTTTAAACACAAGATGTCACTTTCTACACAACAATTCATCATCGATAGATAACCACATTGTCATTGTCCACCCAAACATATCACATCACAAAACATTTCATATCAGAGATATCAATCAATTGAAGGCATTTAATCATCAAAAAATCATTCATAAGCAAGATGGATCATTTCTAAAATTAATTTAATTTACCTCTAATTAAATTAATTACATATCTTTAATCACTTAGATTAACTTTACTTAATCATTAATTAATTACAAATCAATTAATTAATCATCTTTTAATTATCCACTCTATTAATCATCCTTGATTAATTATTCTTCAATAAGTAATTAGCTCTCAATTAGTTACATAATAAATTAAACTTTACCCATCACATTAATCACAATGATCCTTAATTAATTATTTAATTAGTTACCTTATAACCACTTACATTGATTTATTATCCTTTACTTAATCATACTCATTAATTAACTATCTCTTAATTAATTAAAAGATTAGTTATCATCTTAATTAACTTCTTAATTACCATTAAAAGTCTTACTAAATAATCCTTGAATTAAATTATCATTAATCTAAAATTTAACTTAACCCTTAAATTAATGATTAAACACATTTTAATCTTCTTAATTTAATCACATTATTAATCAAGTTTAAACAACTTAATTAACATTTAATAAACATCTTTATTTAAAATAATGATTTAAGTGAAAAACTAGAAAAATTAATCATGTTATCTTCAACACTTGAATCATAACCATTATACCCGAGAAAATCCAAGGGTTACTTGAACAAATACCCGAGTTACCTCAACCCTATCTCAAGCTCCCTCTCTTTTCTTCTCCTTTTAACTTGTTTAATCATTAAAAACTGTTATAACCATCATTCTCGCACACGAATCAAACTTCAAGCCCTTCCTTCTTTTACCCGAGCTCCAACCCAAGGTAAATTCTTCACTACCAAACGAGACCGTGCACTGATACTGGTGCACGTGCACCAATCGTTGGCATCGCTCCGGCCAGTGCTATGACCTCAGTCATGTCGTCGATGACTATCACATCACGATCGCCACTCAGAAACCAAGTTCCCCTGTGAATATCAAAATCGATCTATTCAATTGAAACCAGAAACAAGTCGATTGCCAATAACTCACCAGCATCACCGTCACAGGTTATCAGAGACATCGCCAATCCGTCCAAGCTACGACACTTGCTTATACTCCAATTTCCCCCACCTTTGATCCCTTTTAGTGCGCCCTCGACAGCGAATCTTCGTCGCATAAAACATCGACCAAACTGGCACTTAGAACCCTAAATTAAGTCACACCATCAACAATGATGCCCAGAAATATGTGAAACCATTTTTCTCTCGACCCCGGCCTATAAACTTCCTCTGGCCAAAATAACAGGTCGTCAATCAACTCGATCATCAAAAAAGCCCAAAAACTCATAATCTGATCAATCCTCAAATTCTCACAATATACTTCCTTAAAAATCATGATTTTTTTAAAAAAAAATCCTAATTTTTGATGAAAAAACAGATTTTGTACCTGAATCAAATAATTATTATCATTGAGATTTTGGTATGTTTTGAAATCTACTGTTCTTCTTCCCTTTTGTTTAATTCTAGCTTTAGATTGAACATTGAAACATTTTTAAAATTTATATCTTGACATAACAAACAAGTTTTGTTTATATATTGATGTCTAAAGAGATTCAGGGAGAAAGATCTTAACCTTTTTCCAAATTTTAAACCTAAACAATAAGGAAAGAGCTAACAGATTCATATAACTATGCACATCCATATATATTCAGACAATATACATACAATATATATAAAACAATCATGCAAACAATTTATCACACATTTCTCCATATATTTATTGCGTGCATCAGATCTTAAACAGATTAAACCATTTTTATAAAATTGTTTACTCACCTTATTGATGTTTGAACAAAGAGCCAGCAATCTTGCTTTTGAACTGGATTTGGGTCTGGACTTGATTTATGAACTTGATTTTTATTTGTTGCTTGATGATTTTGAGTTTGTTCAGGTTTTTTATTTATTTCTTTTTTTTTCTTCTTCTTTTTTTCTTTTTTCCTGATCTGCTTTGCTGATTCTTTGCTTTCAACTTGAATTTTGTTTTGATTTTTGATTCTTTCTGGTTTGGATTGATTTTTTTATACTGGATTTTGCTACAGACTGGCATTTTCTTTGCTTTGGAAATTTTACTGAAAAAGAAAATGCTAGATAGATAGAAAAATGTTTATATAACTTAAATTTCTCATTTATTAATTATTTTGAAAAAAATAAGAAGAGTTTAAGGACACTTGTAAAATTTTAATAACACTTGTCACTTAACACAATTTCTTTGCTTACATTTGTGATTTCCATGCTTTATATATTTATAAATGTTAAAACTTATTGTATATATCTCTTATAATTATACGTAAAATCCTATATCATATTTCCTATTTAATTCAATATTTATATATGTATGTATAATTATATTAAACTTTATCGTTTTAGTTTATATTAGTACAATATAAAAATCCAATTATTCATTCATAGATAATTATATATATACACACTATCTTTAAAATGTAGAGTTTGTTTTAGAATCAATATATTTTTAAGATGTTTGAATTTCAAATCCAAACCCTTATTTTCCTTCTAGTAATGTACATATACATATACATATACATATATATATATATATATATATATATATATATATATTGTAGTTTTTTTGTAGTAAAAATATATAACTTATCCTTAATAGCTTTAAAAATAAATATTGATTCCATAGCTTAACCATTTACAATATTCGTATACACATTAAAATCGAAAACATATTTCTTTGTAAAAGATAAATTCTGCCAAATTAAATAATAATAAAGAAGATCATTAAGAAAATATTATCAAATTTCAATAATTATATCAAGAGATTATTATATGAATATTTATCCAAATATTTATATTCCGCATTTATTATAGTTCACATCCATTTATATACAGATCCATATATATATATGTATATGTATATGTATATGTATATGTATATGTATATGTATATCATAATTTCATTTGTTCAATTAATAATTGAGTATTTAAATAATTTTAATTTTGTTAATTTCCAATTAACAGATGCCGAAAAATTCAGGTTATCACATTCCTCCCCCCTTTGAATCTTTTCATCCTAGAAAAGGAACGAGGCCAGAATTTATTCAATAATTTAAAACCAGTTGAAATATTCTTTGATCATTTTTAAAAAGCTTGTAAATGCACATATTATTACAAAAATAGTTTTTATAAAAAATATTTTTATAACTCGATGTCTCAACAAGTCCATCCTTGTTCTCATAAAAATTTGATCATACGTTGATCAGGCGTAAGACTGAAAATCTATAAGTACTTAGCAGACCCATTTTCAACACCCAGTGAAAATACTTTGAAAAATAATTTTATCGAAAACATTTTGAAAATATAGAGAAGAATTTGAAAATAGAGGAAATATCTTTGGTGAGAACGCTCTAGAAATGATCACCCTCATCCACGGTCGCAGTTAGCCCAATGGTTATGTTGTCTTCCCGAAAAAATCCACAGATAACTGTAGGCACTCCGCGCCCCTCGATTACGCCATTGAACTCGCTGCAGATCGCAGCTACAACCGAGGTTACGTTGTTGTCACGGCAAAAACCCATATAACTTTAGGCCTCGGCGCCCTCGAATTTCACTACCAAAAGAATGAAACTTCTCCACTCCCACATAGGTCGCAATCTACCGATGTAAAATCAAACGTAGACTGTTGGCTCTATCAGCACACACGACTTTTGCTATGTCACCATAGGTTGCAGTCTACCGATATAAAATCAAACGTAGACTGTTGGCTCTCAGCGGCACACGCGACTTTTGGTATGATCTGCTGTAGATCGCAGTGACATCGAGTTACACTATCGTCACAGCATAACCCAAATGCCCCTGTAGGCACCAGCGCCCTCGACTTTCGCTAAACACTACACATAATCATCAGGAACTAGTCTGTCTGGACTCCTCACAGGATCAACTTTAGAGCCTCCCCCTCTTTGAGGCTCAAGGCAGTTCCAACCTATGGCACTACTGAGAAGTTCATTTCAAGGGAGCGCCTATTTCTCCAAACCCATTTCCAAAACACTTTATACTATACACATATAGTATCTTCCAAATCATACACCTAGTATGAATCCCATATAAATCTCTTTTTCTCAAAATCGATTATCCCAAAATCGATAATTCTCAAACTAGGATTTCCAAATTCCAATATTGATTTTTTTCCCAAAAATCAAAAGCCTTTCCAAAATCCATAGGTTCCGAAAAAAAATTCCGCCAAAATCATTGTCATAAGGTCCTTTATATATATAGAGAGAGATATAACCTTGAAAAATCTTTGGATCATTTAAAACTTATATAAAATCCCTTTTTATACTTCAAATATTTTCAAAACCCTTTTCTTCTGGCTATAGATTCAACAAGGAGAGTTTATCATATATATAACAAAGATACATAACTTTGTTTATGCCAAATCAAATATTCAAATTTGATTACTCTTTATAAAACCACTTACCATATTAGTTACTTCCATAAAGTAAGTTTGTATTATAGAAATATCCAATTGCCCTGTTATTTTATCATATATCTCACAAAATATACTTTTCATTTCAAAAACCATTTCACATTTCTTATCCACAAATTCCCACTATCAATTTCATTCAAACCTGTACAATGTACACATATCATCTATACGCTATATAAATCTGATCGCTCACTCGATCACAAAATTTCTCTTCCGAACTAGTATCATCCACCCGACTTCCTAGTGCGGACTCGGATCTGGTTTCTTGATCAGATTCCGTCATTCTCCTTGCATAGCCATAGATATGATAGAGAATATCCAGAACCAATCAACAATCCATATCCAGGTTCGCCGTCGAAAATCGAGTGAAAAATCCCAATTCGGATAAATATACTATCTCGAAATTTTATGCTCGAATTTGGATCAAATCATTATGCAAATAGAATAATATATGTGCATCCTACGTATTCATCTTTATTGATTATTAGCTGAATCAACTTCTCCTTTCTATTCGCATTTCCTTTAATTCTTTTCACTTATTCACAGTTGTTTCAATTCCATTTGGATCATCACTTAAATCCTTATCTCAATTGGGTAATTAATCATAAATAGTTTGCACTCTGTCCAGCTTATTTAGAAAATAGCTTGAAAAAATTTAAAATAGATACTTAATAATAGAAAAATATTTATTAGTTTGTAAAATAGCTGCAAAATAGTTAAGAAATTGTAAAATAGTTAAGAAACTATAAGATAGTTGGAAAATATTTAAATAGTTATAGAATATTTAGGTAATTGAAAAATAGTTGTAAAGTAGTAATTAATTTGTAAAATAGTTGAAAAATAGTAATTAGTTTATAAAACAGTTGCAAAATAGTTAAATAATTCCAAAAGTAGTTGTAAAATAAGTATAAGATAGTTTTGGGTTTAATAAGAAAGGTTGTATATATAATAAATAGCTTAGAAAAATAGATTTGTACTAAAACAATTTATTTTGAAAATAGTCAGAGCCAAACTGTTTAATTCCCCAATTTCCATTTCCAATCAATTTCTCATCAGTTCAATTTAAATTTCCACTTCCATTTAAATTGACTCAATTCCAATTTAAATAACTTCAATTTCTACTGAAATTGATTTAATCCCAATTCAAGTTGAATTAACCTCAATTTCTTTCCAAATTCAAACCAAATTCCATTTGATTTTAAACCTATTCAACTTTAATTACAATTCCAAATTATTCAAATCAATTTGGACTTATTTCAAATTGAACCCACTTCAATTTCAAATCATTTCAATTCCTGTTTGAATTAATCCTAATTCCCATTTGAATTTGAACTCGTTCAACTTCAATTTCATTTCAAATTAATCCAATTCAAATTTTCCATTTGAATTTTTAAACTTATTCATCTTCAATCACAATTCCAATTAATTCAAATCAAATTTCAAATTTAACCATCCCGAATTATATAAATTCGAGTTAAATTTTAAATGTTTATTTAATCCCTTAAATCAAATTAACTTTTATCTTTAAACCATTTAACCCTGAATCCAAATTCCATTTTTAAATTATCTTTACTTAACTCATTACAAGGTTCAAGTAAGAGTTCAAAACAATCTTAATTTACAAATTCAATTCTTAACATTCAAATCTTAAGTTCAAAGGAATTCCATATCCTTAATTTCAAATTTAAGTTAAATTCTATTTATCTCTATAATGAATATATTACCACAATCCATTTCTTCATTCATTTAAACAAATCCAATTTCAGCTTAAAGATTATTAATAACAATAGGATTCTATCATTCAAATTATTTTAAAACATCCATCCATTTCCAATTTCTAGATCTCAAACCCATTTTGAGATCACACAAACTCCCAATTCAAATTAACCATTTAACTTTCCAAGTTAAATCCCAATTTCATATTGAAATTTCCAATTCAGGTTGCTTGTTAAATTACTTAACTTTCCTAAAGTTAAATTCAATTTACTTAATCCAGCTAACCTTACCCAATTTGAATTCCCATTTCAAATCCTAAACTTCATATTAATAATCTTTCCACTTATAAGTTCAAAAACTTATCACTTTGGTTACCACATCTCATTCCAAATTTAAAACTCAACATTTAGAGTTTATTTCAAATCATCTTTGATATTATGTATATCCCTCATGTATACATATTTATCCCTTTGCACATCAAGTTATCCTTAAATTTTAAACCACCTTTGGTTTTTAATTCAAAACAAATTTCTCTAAAATTTCAAACAACTCTTGTTTGAAATAGGACCCTTTTATTCAAATACACTAAATAATATTATTTATTATTTCTTTATCACTTTGAAACAATTTTCAAATTCTAGGCCCAAATTTAAAACTTTCACAATTTAAATCATCTTCAGTTCCAATTTACAAGTCATACTTCCCTAAATATTTTACTTCCCTAAAACATTTCATTTTGCTTACTCATTAATACACATTTTATTATCAAACACAACAATCATTTATGATAATAATCAAGATTATCATATCTGGAAACCAATTCATTATTATTTTATTCTGAAAATCTTCCCCAAATTCAAGATTTTAATTTCAGTTTGAATCCATTTTAAACTTATCTTTATTTAATTTTCAATTTGGTTGTATTTCTATTACCACTTAATTTGATTCCAATAATTTAAAAACCAACTACCTTAATATTTATTAGAAAGAATATAGCTTTATATATCAAAATATATTCTTATATAAAATCATTTAAAATCTTTATAAAAGAAAATAACAAGTACGCTCTCATACACACACACACACTCAACTCATTCTAGGGTACTACTTACCCTATCCTTAATGAGTATTCCCCACCAGAGCCAAGGTTCTCGCTTAACCTTCTGCTTTGATACCAAATGTAACAACAAGGAATTTTCGACTTCGAAAATTCCAGATAGTTAGAAAAAGAAGAAAAGAGATAGAAGAAAAGGAAGAAACAGAAACACCAACATCTCACATTCGCACTGGATAAAATATAATAACAAATAATATTCTTTACACAAAGAAAGTTGTATAAGTCAATTACATTTTAATACATCAGAGTTACAACATTTTACAATCACTGGACTGCTAAAATAACTTATTCCAGATATACAACAATATAACACAGCGGAAACACTCCATACGTTCCTACCATCCAGCTCGCCTCCTGAGCTCCAGAACGTCCTTACCTGGAAATATGTAATACTCAGTCTAGCCCAAGCATTACATCAAAGTATCACCCGGGTCAGGCTGGAAACTAGCGTGAATATACCCATCTAACAAGAAATACTAAAGCATACAACTTATATAAACCTGGGGTAACTTGTACCAATTTACAACTTCACAAGTTGTTATAGACATCACTTATTTCACACATCAATTTCTTATAGGATCGATTTCACCCTAGAGGGGGGTGAATAGGATGATACTATTAATTATATAAATTTATTGCGGAAGTTTGTAAAATATTTTTATCATAGATATATCAGAATAATAGCAGCACAGTTAATAGCAGAATAATAAATGAAGAAATAGAACGATGCAGAATTTACCCAGCTTCGGCAAAACCCTACCTACATGTTTCCCCCAAGGTTTCTACTAGAAATTAAGCAGTCAGACGCTTACACATGTAAACTCGCGACATTCGCTATCGACTAGCCTTAACTCTACGCTCAAAACCCTGCCACAACTCAGCCACTGAGTTGTGAATTCTCGAACTACACCACCGTAGCTCGTCCCCTAGTCACACGACTAGAAATCAAAATTATTTAAAAGAGAAAATACAAATTTAAAAACAATTATAAAACAAAACCTAATTTTAAATATTAAAGCCCAAATATTATATAGTCGGCCAAAACGCTAAAAAATAATCTCCTTTTCCTTTTTATTTGTTCGTCCTGTTCTTTCTTCCTTTGTGAAAATGGCATCTTGCTTTTCTTTCTTCTATGCGAAAACTAGGGCTTTACAGAATTGAAGAGGTCGACTTTTATTGATCGATTACAATTGTTGTTCTTCTGATTTGCTTCAGCAATCGATCGTCTTCTCGAGTTGCACTCGGCTACTTCAATTTCGTCGAGGTTGAATGACTTTGAATTTGGTATGTTTGTCCACTTTTTGATTTATATTACCCTCGACTTTGATTAGAGTTCCGAATTGATTCTATGCACTGTGATATTGCTGGAACTCGAATACCTAATTACCGATAATGTAGATTTTTTGCATAGGGTTCGATCCTCTATAATTCCGTTCGTATATTGTATACGAATTCGTCTGATACTTTTATGCTTGGCCATTTGATTTTGATCGAATGTTGTGATTTATTTTTGAGTTGTTCAAATTCGTATATTTTCTGGTAGCTTGATTCACATGGCTTCGATTCTGACTTGTTTAATTTCTTGGTCATCACGACATTGAATTGCTTTGACGGTGTTGATTTCGTTCTTTGTGATTTCGGGCTTGGCTATGATTTGTGAAAATATGAACTTGTTCGATTTTTGTCTTGGTTATTGATTTTGACTTTTGTGTCTTCGACACTGTCACTGCAAGTATGACTTCGACAATGTTTTTCTGACATGTTCATCTCCCTTGATCTCCACGGTATTAAAAATTGTAACTTGATTTGAAACACAGTTTTCGTTTCTGACCTGACGATGTTGATTTGGCTTCTCCGTGAACTGCCTCTGGTCATTGCATATATTGTTTACATATTGAGTTGTTTCACTGATGCATCACTTGTTGTTTCCATTCACTTGAATTTAGTTGCGTTCGTCTGGTTTGGTCTCGTACCACCGGCTGTTCACTTGTACTGTGATATTGTTTTGTACATTTCTTCACTGCAACCACATTGTCACTGTATGTTGTGTTTTCTGGCTTCATATATATGCTCCTTTGTTTCAGTGCTTATATATGTTTACTGATATAATTCATGTTGTATTGCATTTGAACTCGTAGCCATGTCTCATTTGCATTGTCCAATATTGCATTGCTTCTGATCATATGTCACTTTATATCACTATATGTTGCATTAGCATGCCAGGCTTGTTTGTGTTGTTTCACTGCACTATTCACATGCCATTGTTTCGGTTTTGTTTACATGTGCACGGCTTGCTGGTTCGATGTACTTGAATATGGTCTGCACTGTGTCTCGAGTCTTCATTTGATAGTTGTTGTGTCAATTTGTGTTCATGTATAGTTTGTCATATTCATATTATGTATACAACTGTGTATGTGTTTGTATTGACTACATGTAATCTTTACTTTGATTCCACTGTTGGTCTGTCTCGACTCGAAGTCTGGTTGCTTCATGTTTTTTCACTGGTGATACTATTTTATATGAGTACGTGCATTCTTCTCTGGCTTGATGCTTGTGGTCTTCATTTTCACACTGCTGTGTTTTCACTGGTTTGCATTTTTTGATGGTTTGCTGCACTATTGCTTTGGTTAGATGCACATGTATATTTTGTTCATTTTGGTTTTGCTGTCACTACATGCATGTATACATTGGGTCATGTCTCTATGCACGTGCTCATTTGTGTTTGCACTGGATGGATGCTGTAGACTAGTCATTACTTGAATTGATTTGTTGTTCCATGGTTTTGACATTGATTAAGTTCATCATGGTTTGCTATTTGATGTAGAGGCTAGTTGCAGTTTAATATTAGTCTTGCAGCTTTGTTTATCATGTAGTCAATTATGCATTGTCAACTGCATAGAACTTGTTGTTTTCTGACTCTTGTATTCATAAGCTGGTCTGGTTCACTATATTGTACTAGTGCACTTTGTTGTTTGAATCTGGCCATTCTGGGTTCAAGGTATATTCAAATTTTCGGTCGAGGATGTGTTGTATGTATCTTGGCCCACAGTTGATTGCACCTGGTTGAATCAGCTTAAAGCTCGGGTTTGACCTTGTGTTCATGTCATGATTTTATTTGTATTTCACTTGAGTTGAACGCGGCTTTTGATTTGGGTTTGACCTTGTACTCACCTGTCCCTGTAATTTCTTCAAGTGTATATATCGGTGTGCACGGTCTTGTGGCATGTACAGTGATACACTGTGCATGTCACAAGTTGTTCGTGTATGATGAATTCAAAATTAAATGATGAAGAACAACCCAAATAACTGAGGAAAATAATATTTTCAAAATTACATTTTATTTTATACTGCAAAAATATTTTATTTTCAGTTTAACTGCGTCAGTGTGTATTTTTGCAGATTGCTCAGATGTTGGATTCAATCTCGAATAAAGTTGAAGATAAATACGAGTGAATGAGTGAATTGTAGTGAGGTGCATTTGTAAATTAGAAATTGTGATGTAATCAAATTTGTATTGTAATTCAAATTGTATCTATATATATAGTGAGAGCTTGAATTTGTATTATTCAAAATTGTAACAAATATTTGTTTGAATAAAATATCCGTATGAATTTAAATTCTGTGTTATTTATTTTATTCAGCAAATATATATTTAATTATGTGAAAAATATAACAGTATATTAACAAATACATTTAAATGAATATATATATATGTGTGTGTGTGTGTGTGTGTTTATTATCATCAAACAAAAATCGTATAATCACATATTCAACAATCTTCCCCTTCTGATGAGAACAAACATATATTTAACATTTTGAGTTTGTTTGCTCCCCTTATTCGAATGCTACCTCTCTACACAAAGCTCCATCTTCATATATGCATACAATTAAAAATATGAAAATGAGCCTAGATGCAAGTAGAAAATATTTGACCTTTACTTGCTTTTATTTGACAAAATCTTAACTTTTCTCTCCCTCTTTTGTTACCAGCAAAATAATAATAATGTTAGAAAAATAGAGATAAAGTGATAGACATTAATATAACATTAAAACTGAATCAAATATAAATATTAAATTTCAATAAAAAATCGAACAAAAATCAAAAATGCTCTGTTAGGCGCATATTCCACTTTAGAATGATAGGGATAATGTCATCATATAAAACCATATAACTGTGTCTATTTGTGGTATATTTATTTCAGGAATTTGAATATCTGCTAACCATGCATAACCGTTTGGACTTTTAAATGAGATTAGTAGTATTCCATTTTTATATAAAAAAATGAATTCAAGTATCTTCTAAGCACGCATAACCGTGAGGACTTTTAAATGGGATTAGAATCAACTTGTCTATTTAATTAATCGATTTTAATATGTGTTTCATACATGCATAACCATGAGGACTTTAAAATGAGCATGGAAGCACATAAAAAATTCCAAGTAATTCACCCATGCATAACCGTGAGGACTTTTAAATGAGAGTGAATACTTTGGTTTTTTTTTAAAAATATATAAAATGAAAAATGGATGATTCCTTTTTAAATCACCACATATTGACATACTATATTGGATTATGATGAGTGATGGTGATAGAAATATGATAGAAATGGAAATGACCATGGAATTTTTACAAACAAAAAATGTTTATAACTCTTGTTTAAATTTCTAAAGAAATTTATTAATTATACGGTCTCAAGTTATAATATATGATTAATATCAACACTCGTCACTTTTTCAATCACTATTTATCTTTTAGGTAATCAGTAGGGAGTCAGATAAGTCAATGTAATCATTTAAAATCAAATTCAAAAATAATTATAAAATTAATTTTTCTAAAAATGACTAATCTAAAAATAAGGTCAAAAATGATTTTCTAGAAGGGGTTTTATAAGAAAAATTTCTGCTATTTGAAAATTATTTGAAAGGAAAAATATGCAAAAATTTTCTTTAAAAAAATGATGCAATTACTGAATGTCTCCACATTAATCACATTCCACTTGAAAATTTTCTATCAACTAAATTACCAGCGTAATCTGCATCTGAATTTTTCTTTCACTCGAGATTATCATTTTTTGGATGTTATAGACCAGACCGTGAAATTGCAACAAATTCTCGAAGACCTTTTTAAATGAAATTCTTTTCAATTTTAATTGAAGCCGTGTAAATAAACAAAAACCATGAATATAGCGTCGGCCAAATGTATTATCATCAACCAATAGAACACTATCATTAATCCAAATTAGTCTATATGAAGTAGTTCAAAGACTTTAGAGTATTTTTTATAGTGTTATTGGTCATAAGAATATAATTGGCTAACAATTTTGAAAAGGTCAGAGTCATTATCATCAATCATTTCTTTATGAATAAATGGTTGAAATAATTCAAATTATGGTGTAGATTTTCACATATATCGTTCAAGATATCTTTACCTATTTAACCTTTGTCAATAATTTTTCGTTGTAGCCCATTGTGATTGTACCACCTTTATACTAGGCTAAGGAACTTTGATTTATCGCCTGTGGTGTTTCTGGAAGAGCCAGAATCCAGATAACACTGTTGATGTTCCTTAGCCTGCCACCACACCTACACGAAAAAATATTTTTGTGACCTATTTGTTTTTATTGGTCCATGGTTGTTGGTGGCAGAATATTTTGACAAATAATTTTGTGGAGTCCCATAACTATTTATATATGTTCCTTTTGGCACCCAAATTTGTTTAACTCTGAGAGATTTTATATTTGTGCCTTTCGGAACCCAAATTGGAATGGTTTTCACTTTTTTGGGTCTGTACCAACAAATGTTTTGACTGTGTCCAATTTTTCTACAAATTGTGCACTCGGATTTTACTTGATTAATTTCATTTCTAACATCTTTAGATTGATTCTATCCAAGTCCATATCTAACTGCATTAACACTTTGTTTCCCTAATAGCATATTCAATGATCTTACACTTTTGAAAAAAAAATTCTAAAGTCGTTGACAATTGTTGGACCTGTGTTTTGAGAGATTCATTTTCGTTCAATAATTGTGTGCACTTTTTAATAGAATTTTATCTTCGAGTATTTTTACTTTCTTTCAAAATCAGAATTTCATTTTCAAGCGATTTAATTTTGATTTTTGATTTTTTAATTTCTTCTTCGAATAATGTTGGACACTTATCACACTTAGGGATCCTACTTTGATAGTTTTTAACTAATTGGTCAAGTTTTTTATTTGATTATATCAAAGTATCTCTTTGTGATTTAGTTTTAGCATATCTTTCCTTAAGTCATTCAAAATAGCCATTTACTTCGTGGAAATATATGAGTAGGTGTGAATGAGAAAGTTTTGATACCTCACTTGGCTCTTCATCGCCGCTATCAGATATATCACCTCGAAGGCACATATCAGCTTTCTCACTCTCACTGCTAGTACTTTTATTATCTTCATCACTTGTATTCCACATGGCTGCAAATTTCTTCATTTTGATTTCTTTTCTTGGTCGTGTTAATTTCGAGGATAATTGGACTTGATATGACCGGGTTTGTTGCACTTGTGACAAATGATCCCGTGTTCTTCTGAGTTGTCTAGTGCTTTGATTATTCTGCTTTTCAATTGTTGATTTGGAGCTGGATTTCCGTATTTTTGGTTTCACTTTTTGAATCTCTTTATTAGCAGCGCCAGCTCAGCTGCTTCATCATCATCATCCTCATCACTACTGCTTTTCACCAATCCTATTAAGCTCGTTTCTTTAACTGAGTTGATTGAGGAGGATTTCTCATTGCTGTTGACTTTGCACCATATAATGCATTAAAAGTATTCCAGATTTCCTGTGCACTTCACAATGAGAAATAAGGTTAAAATTATCTTGATTAATTTGAGAATATAATATATGCATAGCAAGAGCATTAATTGAGATAATTTTCTCGTTTGTTATATTACACCCATTTTTAATAATATCCTAACATTTAATATTAACGGATTTTAAATAAAATTCCATTGTCAATTTCCAATTCAAAAAATCTGTTCCATCAAAAATAGGAGGGATAATATTAGACTGACCCTCAGCAAAAGTAGCCATTTTAAAAAAAAATTAAAAAATTGGTCTTTAAAAAATCAAACTTTTTTAAAAACAAAATTAGCTTTTGTTCCTAGCTCTAATACCACTTGTAGGATCGATTTCACCATAGAGGGAGGGAAAATAGGGTGATACTATTGATTATAAAAATTTATGGCGGAAGTTTGTAAAATATTTTCAACACAGCTATATCAGAATAATAACAGCACAGTTAATAGCAGAATAATAAATGCAGAAATAGAACGACACAGAATTTACCCAGCTTCGGAAAAACCCTGCCTACGTGCTGCCCCCAATATTTCTACTAGAAATTAAGCAGTCAAACGCTTACACACGTAAACCCGTGACACTCGCTATCGTCTAGCCTTAACTCTATGCTCAAAACTCTGCCACAACTCAGCCACTGAGTAGCGAATTCTCAATCTACACCACCGTAGCTCGTCCCCAAGTCACACGACTAGAAATTACAATTGTCTAAAAGAGAAAAATACAAATTTAAAAACAATTAAAAAATGAAACGCTAATTTTAAATATTAAAGCCCAAATATTATAGAGCCGGCCCAAAACGCTAAAAATTAATCTCCTTTTCTCTTTTATTTGTTCGGCCCGTTCTTTCTTTCTTTGTGAAAATGGCTTCTTGCTTTTCTTTCTTCTGTGCGAAAACTAGGTCTTTGCTGAATTGAAGAGGCCCGCTTTTATTGATCGATTATAATTGATGTTCTTCTGATTTGCTTCGGCAATCAATCATCTCCCCGAGTTGCACTCAGCTGCTTCAATTTCGTCGAGGTTGAATGACTTTCAATTTGGTACGTTTGTCCTCTTTTCGATTTATATTACCCTCGACTTTGATTCGAGTTCCTAATTGATTCTATGCACTGTGATATTGCTGGAACTCGAATACCTAACTACCGATGATGTTGATTGTTTATAGGGTTCGATCCCTTATAATTTCGTTCGTATATTATAAACGAAGTCGTCTAATACTTTTATGCTTGGCCGTTTGATTTTGGTCGAATGCTGTGATTTATTTTTCACTTATTCAAATTCGTATATTTTCTGGTAGCTTGATTCAACGTCTTCGATTCTGACTTGTTTAATTTCTTGGTCATCATGGTGTTGAATTGCTTTGATGATGTTGATTTCGTTCTTTGGGATTTCGGGCTTGACTTTGATTTTGTGAAATGTTCGATTTTTGTCTTGGTTATTGATTTTGACTTTTGAGTCTTCGGCACTGTCACTGCAAGTATGACTTCGACATTGTTTTTCTGACTTGTTCATCTCCCTTGATCTCCACGGTATTAAAAATTATAACTTGATTTGAAACACAGTTTTCGTTTCTGACTTGACGATGTTGATTTGGCTTCAACGTGAACTGCCTCTGGTCATTGCATATATTGTTTACATATTGAGTTGTTTCACCGATGCATCACTTGTTATTGTCGATCACTTGAATTTAGTTGCATTCCTCTGGTTCGGTCTCGTACCACCTGCTGTTCACTTGTACTGTGATGTTATTTTGTACATTTCTTCGCTGCAACCATATTGTCACTGTATGTTGTGTTGTCTGGGTTCATATATGTGCTCCTTTGTTTCAGTGCTTCTATATGTTTACTGATATAATTCATGTTGTATTGCATTTGAACTCGTAGCCTTGTCTCACTTGCATTGTCCACTTTTGCATTGCTTCTGATCATATGTCACCGTATATCACTATATGTTGTATTTGCATGCCAGGCTTGTTTATGCTGTTTCACTACACTGTTCACATGTCATTGTTTTGGTTTTGTTTACATGTGCACGGCTTGCTGATTCGATGTACTTGAATATGATTTGCACTGTGACTCGAGTCTTCATTTGATAGTTGTTGTGTCAATTTGTGTTCATGTATAGTTTGTCATATTCATATTTATGTATACAACTGTGTATGTGTTTGTGTTGACTTCATATAATCTTCACTTTGATTCCACTGTCGGTCTGTCTTGATTCGAAGTCTGGTTGCTTCATGTTTTTTCACTGGTGACACTATTTTATATGAGTCCGTGCATTCTTCTCTGGCTTGATGCTTGTGGTCTTCATTTTCACGCTGCTGTGTTTTCACTGGTTTGCATTTTTTGATGGTCTGCTGCACTATTGCATTGGTTAGATGCACATGTATATTTTGTTCATTTTGGTTTTGCTGTCACTATATGTATGTATACATTGGGTCATGTCTCTATGCACTTGCTCATTTGAGTTTGCACTGAATGGATGTTGTAGACCGGTCCTTCCTTGAATTGATTTGTTGTTCCATGGTTTCGACATTGATTGAGTTCATCGTGGTTTGCTATTTGATGTAGAGGCCAGTTGCAGTTTAATATTGATCTTACAGCTTTGTTTATCATGTAGTCAAGTATGCACTGTCAACTGCTTGGAACTTGTTGTTTCTGACTCTTGTATTCATAAGCTGGTCTGGTTCACTATATTGTACTGGTGCACTTTGTTGTTTGAATCTGGCTATTCTAGGTTCAAGGTATATTCAAATTTTCGGTCGAGGCTATGTTGTATGTATCTTGCACCATAGTTTTGATTGCACCTGAGTTGAATCCAGCTTAAAGCTCGGGTTTAACCTTGTGTTCGTGTCATGATTTTATTTGTATTTCACTTGAGTTGAACCCGGCTTTTGATTTGGGTTTGACCTTGTGCTCACATGTCTCTGTAGTTTCATCAAGTGTATGTATCGGTGTGCACGGCCTTGTGGCATGTACAATGATATACTGTGCATGTCACAAGCTGTTCGTGTATGATGAATTCAAAATTAAATGATGACGAACAACCCAAATAACTGGGGCAAATAATATTTTCAAAACTACATTTTATTTTATACTGCAAAAATATTTTATTTTCAATTTTGCTGCATCAGTGTGTGTTTTTGTTGATTGCTCAGATGTTGGATTCAATCTGGAATGAAGTTGAAGATAAACACGAGTAAATGAGTGAATTGTAGTGAGGTGCATTTGTAAATTAGAAATTGTGATGTAATCAAATTTGTTTTGTAATTGAAATTGTATATATATAGTGAGAGCTTGAATTTGTACTATTCAAAATTGTAACAAATATTTGTTTGAATAAAATATCCGTTTGAATTTAAATTTTGTGTTATTTATTTTATTCAGCAATATATAATTAATTATGTGAAAAATATAATAGTACATTAAAAAATACATTTAAATGTATATATATATATGTGTGTGTGTGTGTGTGTATTTATTATCATCAAACAAAAACCATATAATCGCATATTCAACAATCTCCCCCTTTTGATGATAACAACATATATTTAAGATTTTGAAGTTGTTAAATGTGTTTGATCAATCAATTTGCTTCCTTTATTTGAATGCTACCTCTCTACACAAAGCCCCCCCTTCATATATGCATACAATTAAAAATATACAAATGAGCCTAGATGCAAATATAAAATATTTGACCTTTACTTGATTTTATTTGACAAAATCTTAACTTTTCTCTCCCTCTTTTGTTATCAGCAAAAGAATAATAGTGTTAGAAAAATAGAGATAAAGTGATAGATATTAATACAACATTAAAACTCAATCAAATATAAATATTAAATTTTTAATAAAAAATCAAACAAAAATCATAAATACTCTGTTAGGCGCATATTCCACTTTAGAATGATAGGGATAATGTCATCATATAAAACCATACAGTTGTGTCTATTTGTGGTATATTTATTTCAGGAATTTGAATATCTACTAACCATGCATAACTGTTAGGACTTTTAAATGAGATTAGTAGTATTCCATTTTTTTTAAAATGAATTCAAGTATCTTCTAACCACGCATAACCATGAGGACTTTTGAATGGGATTAGAATCAACTTGTCTATTTAATTAATCAATTTTAATACGTGTTCCATACATGCATAACGGTAAGGACTTTTAAATGAGCATGGAAGCACATAAAAAATTCCAAGTAATTCACCCATGCATAACCGTAAGGACTTTTAAATGAGAGTGAATACATTGGTTTTTTTTTAAAAATATATAAAATGAAAAACGAAATATTCCTGTTTAAATCACCACATATTGACACACTATATTGGATTATGATGAGTGATGGTCGATAGAAATATGATAGAAATGGAAATGATCATGGAATTTTTATAAACAAAAAATGTTTATAACTCTTGTGTAAATTTCTAAAGAAATTTACTAATTATACCGTCTCAAGTTATAATATATGATTAATATCAACACTTGTCACTTTCCCAATCACTATTTATCTTTTAGATAATCAGTAGGGAGTCAGATTAGTCAATGTAATCATTTAAAATCAATCTTTCTAAAAATGACTTTCTAGAAAGGGTTTTACAAGAAAAATTTCTGCTATTTGAAAATTATTTGAAATGAAAAATATGCAGATTTTTTCTTTAAAAAAACGATGCAATTACTAAATGTCTCAACATTAATCACGTTCCACTTGAAAATTTTCTGTCAACTAAATTACCAGCGTAATCTGCATCTGAATTTTTCTTTCACTCGAGATTATCATTTTTTGGATGTTATAGACCAGACCGTGAAATTGCAACAAATTCTCGAGGACCTTTTTAAATGAAATTCTTTTCAATTTTAATTGAAGCCGTGTAAATAAACAAAAACCATGAATATAGCATCGGCCAAATGTATTATCATCAACCAATAGAGCACTATCATTAATCCAAATTAGTCTATATGAAGTATTTCAAAGACTTTAGAATATTTTTTTTATAGTGCACCTGGTCATAAGAATATAATTGGCCAACAATTTTGAAAAAGTCAGAATCATTAACATCAATCATATCTTTATGAATAATTGGCTGAAATAAATCAAATTATGGTGCAGATTTTCACATATATTGTTCAAGATATTTTTACCTATTTTACCTTTGTCGATAATTTTTCGTTGTAGCCCATTGTGATTCTACCACCTTTATACTAGGCTAAGGAACTTTGATTTATCGCCCGTTGTGTTTCTAAAACAGCCAGAATCGAGATAACACGGTTGATGTTCCTTAGCCTGCCACCACACCTGCACGAGAAAATATTTTTGTGACCTATTTGTTTTTATAGGTCCATGATTATTAGTGGCAGAATATTTTGACAAATAATTTTTGGAGAACCATAATTATTTATATATGTTCCATTTGGCACCCAAATTTGTTTAACTTTGAGAGATTCTATATTTATGCCTTTTGGAACCCAAATTGGAATGGTTTTCACTCATTTGGGTCTATATCAACAAATGTTTTAATTGTGTCCAATTTTCCTACAAATCGTGCACTCGGATTTTACTTGATTAATTTCATTTCTAACATTTTCAGAAGTATTATATACAAGTCCTTATCTAATTGTATTAAGAGTTTGTTTCCCTAATATCATATTCAACGATCTTTCACTTTTGAAATTTTTTTCCAAAGTCGTTGACAACTGTTGGACTTGTGTTTTGAGAGATTCATTTTCATTCAATAATTGTGTGCACTTTTTAATAGAATTTTCTCGTCGAGTATTTTTACTTTCTTTCAAAATCAGAATTTCATTTTGAAGCGATTTAATTTTGATTTCTAGTTTTTTAATTTCTTATTCGAGTAATGTTGGACACTTATCACATTAGGGATCCTACTTTGATAGTTTTTAACTAATTCATCAATTTTTTTATTTGATTCTATCGAAGTATCTCTTTGTGATTCAGTTTTAGCATATCTTTCCCTTAGTCGTTCAAAATACCATTTACTTCGTGGAAAAAAATTAGTAGTTGTGAGTGAGAAAGTTTTGATACCTCGCTTGGCTCGTCATCGTCGCTATCAGTTATATCACCTCGAAGGCACATGTCTTCTTTCTCACTCTCATTGCTAGTACTTTTATTATCTTCATCACTTGTATTCCATGTGGCTGCAAAATTTCCCCTTTTTGATTTCTTTTCTTGGCCGTGTTGATTTCGAGGATGATTAGACTTGATATGACCGGGTTTGTTGCACTTGTGACAAATGATCTCATGTTCTTCTGAGTTGTCTAGTGCTTTGATTATTCTGCTTTTCAATTGTTTATTTGGAACTGGATTTCCAATTTGTGGTTCCACTTTTTGAATCTTTTTATTAGTAGCACTATCTTAGCTGCTTCATCATCATCATCCTCATCACTACTGCTTTTCACCAATCCTATTAAGCTCGTTTCTTTAACTGAGTTGACTGAGGTTGATTTCTCATTGCTATTGACTTTTGCACCATATATTGCATTAAAAGTATTCCAGATTTCCTATGCACTTTCACAATTAGAGATAAGATTAAAATTACCTTGATTAATATGAGAATATAATATATGCATATAAAGAGCATTAATCGAGATGATTCTGTCGTCTGTTATATTACACCCATTTTCAATAATATCCCAACATTTAATATTAACAGATTTTAAATAAAATTCCATTTTCAATTTCCAATTCAAAAAATCTATTCCATCAAAAATAGGAGGGATAAGACTAGACTGATCCTCAGCAAAAGTAACCATTTTAAAAAAAATTAAAAAAATTGGTCTTTGAAAAATCAAACCTTTTTTAAAAACAAAAATGGTTTTTGTTCCTAGCTCTGATACCACTTATATGATCGATTTCACCCTAGAGGGGGTGAATAGGGTGATACTATTAATTATAAAAATTTATTGTGGAAGTTTGTAAAATATTTTCAATACAGGTATATTAGAATAATAGCAGCACAGTTTATAGCAGAATAATAAATGCAGAAATAGAACGATACAGAATTTACCCAACTTCGGCAAAACCCTCCCTACGTGCTACCCCAGGGTTTCTACTAGAAATTAAGCAGTCAAACGCTTACACACGTAAACCCACGACACCCGCTATCGTCTAGCCTTAACTCTACGCTCAAAACTCTGCCACAATTCAGCCACTGAGTAGCGAATTCTCAAACTACACCACCGCAGCTCGTCCCCTAGTCACACGACTAGAAATTACAATTTTTTAAAAGAGAAAAATACAAATTTAAAAACAATTATAAAATGAAACGCTAATTTTAAATATTAAAGCCCAAATATTATAGAGCCGGCCCAAAACGCTAAAAATTAATCTTCTTTTCTCTTTTATTTGTTCGGCGCGTTCTTTCTTCCTTTGTGAAAATGGCTTCTTGCTTTTCTTTCTTCTGTGCGAAAACTAGGGCTTTTCTGAATTGAAGAGGTCCACTTTTATTGATCGATTATAATTGTTGTTCTTCTAATTTGCTTCGGCAATCGATCATCTCCTCGAGTTGCACTCAGCTGCTTTAATTTCGTCGAGGTTGAATGACTTTCAATTTGGTACGTTTGTCCTCTTTTCGATTTATATTCCCCTCTAATTTGATTCGAGTTCCTAATTGATTCTATGTATTGTGATATTGTTGGAACTCGAATACCTAACTGCCGATGATGTTGATTTTTTATATAGGGTTCGATCCCCTATAATTTCGTTCGTATATTGTATACGAATTCGTCTGATACTTTTATGCTTGGCCCTTTGATTTTGATCGAATGTTATGATTTATTTTTGACTTGTTCAAATTCGTATATTTTCTGGTAGCTTGATTCACACGGCCTCGATTCTGACTTGTTTAATTTCTTGGCCATCACGGCGTTGAATTGCTTTGACGATGTTGATTTCGTTCTTTGTGATTTCGGGGTTGACTTTGATTTTGTGAAAATATGAACTTGTTCGATTTTTGTCTTGGTAATTGATTTTGACTTTTGTGTCTTCGGCACTGTCACTGCAAGTATGACTTCGACATTGTTTTTCTGACTTGTTCATCTCCCTTGATCTCCACGGTATTAAAAATTGTAACTTGATTTGAAACGCAGTTTTCGTTTCTCACTTGACGATGTTGATTTGGCTTCTCCGTGAACTGCCTCTGGTCATTGCATATATTGTTTACATATTGAGTTATTTCACTGATGCATCGCTTGTTGTTTCCATTCACTTGAATTTAGTTGCATTCGTCTGGTTCGGTCTTGTACCACCTACAGTTCACTTATACCGTGATGTTATTTTGTACATTTCTTCACTGTAACCACATTGTCACTGTATGTTGTGTTTTTTTGGTTCAAAAATATTCTCCTTTGATTCAGTGCTTATATATTTTTACTGATATAATTCATGTTGTATTGCATTTGAACTCGTAGCCTTGTCTCACTTGCATTGTCCACTGTTGCATTACTTCTGATCATATGTCGCTGTATATCACTACATGTTGTATTTGCATGTCAGGCCTGTTTATGCTGTTTCACTGCACTGTTCACATGTCATTGTTTCAGTTTTGTTTACATGTGCATGGCTTGCTGGTTCAACGTACTTGAATATGGTCTCCACTGTGACTCGAGACTACATTTGATAGTTGATGTGTCAATTTGTGTTCATGTATAGTTTGTCATATTCATATTTATGCAAAAAAACTGTGTATGTGTTTGTATTGACTTCATGTAATCTTCACTTTGATTCCACTGTTGGTCTTTCTCGACTCGAAGTCTGGTTGCTTCATGTTTTTTCATTGGTGATACTATTTTATATGAGTCTGTGCATTCTTCTCTGGCTTGATGCTTATGGTCTTCATTTTCACACTACTGTGTTTTCACTGGTTTGCATTTTTTGATGGTTTGCTGCACTATTGCTTTGGTCAGATGCACATGTATATTTTGTTCATTTTGGTTTTGCTGTCACTACATGTATGTATACATTGGGTCATGTCTCTATGCACGTGCTCATTTGTGTTTGCACTGGATGGATGCTGTAGACTAGTCATTACTTGAATTGATTTGTTGTTCCATGGTTTTGACATTGATTAAGTTTATCGTGGTTTGCTATTTGATGTAGAGGCCAGTTGCAGTTTAATATTAGTCTTGCAGCTTTGTTTAGCATGTAGTCAATTATGCATTGTCAACTGCATGGAACTTGTTGTTTTCTGACTCTTGTATTCATAAGCTGGTCTGGTTCACTATATTGTACTGGTGCACTTTGTTGTTTGAATCTGGCCATTCTGGGTTCAAGGTATATTCAAATTTTCGGTCAAGGATGTGTTGTATGTATCTTGACCCACAGTTTTGATTGCACTTGAGTTGAATCCAACTTAAAGCTTGGGTTTGACCTTGTGTTCATGTCATGATTTTATATGTATTTCACTTGAGTTGAACTTGGCTTTTGATTTGGGTTTAACCTTGTGCTCACCTATCCTTGTAATTTCATCATGTGTATATATCGGTGTGCACGGCCTTGTGGCATGTACAGTGATACACTATGCATGTCACAAGCTGTTCATGTATGATGAATTAAAAATTAAATGATGACGAACAACCCAAATAACTGAGGCAAATAATATTTTCAAAATTACATTTTATTTTATACTGAAAAATATTTTATTTTCAATTTTACTATGTCATTGTGTATTTTTGCAGATTGCTCAGATGTTGGATTTAATCTGGAATGAAGTTAAAGATAAATACGAGTGAATTGTAGTGAGGTGCATTGTAAATTAGAAATTTTGATGTAATCAAATTTGTATTGTAATTGAAATTGTATATGTATATAGTGAGAGCTTGAATTTGTACTATTCAAAATATATAGTGAGAGCTTAAATTTCTACTATTCAAAATGGTAACAAATATCTGTTTGAATAAAATATTCGTTTGAATTTAAATTCTATGTTATTTATTTTTTTCAACAAATATATATTTAATTATGTGAAAAAAATAATTGTACATTAACAAATACATTTAAATGAATATATATATATATATATATGTTTATTATCATCAAACAAAAATCATATAATCACATATTCAACATTTCTAAGTACCAAAACTTAGACTTAACGGTCCAATTCACTTAAATCATTCCATTTCAGCCTATTGATTCCACATATCAATTTATAAAGAATCAAAGTGGTTTCGGGTATTTACTAATACCCGACTCTAGTCTCTTCAAATTCAAAACCCTCTTAACCCAAGTTATTTAAGTGAAATACAATTCAACTTTAAATATAAGATGTCACTTTTTACACAGCAACTCATCATCGATAGATAACCATATTGTTATTGTCCACCAAACATATCACATCACAAAATATTTCTCATTAGAGATATCAATCAATTCAAGGCATTTAATCGTTATAAAATAATTCATAAGCAAGATGGATCATTTCCAAAATTAATTTAATTTATCTCTAATTAAATTAATTACAAATCTTTAAACACTTAGATTACCTTTACTTAATCATTAATTAATTACAAATCAATTAATTAATCATCTTTTAATTATCCACTAAATTAATCATCCTTGATTAATTATTCTTCAATAAGTAATTAACTCTTAATTAGTTACACAATAAATTAACCTTTACCCATCACATTAATCACAATGATCCTTAATTAATTATTCCATTAATTACCTTATAACTACTTACATTGATTTATTGTCCTTTAATTAATCATACTCATTAATTAACTATCCATTAATTAATTAAAAGATAAGTTATTCATCTTAATTAACTTCTTAATTACCATTAAAAGTCTTACTAAATAATCCTTGAATTAAATTATCATTAATCTAAAATTTAACTTAACCCTTAAGTTAAATTAATGATTAAACACATTTTATCTTCTTAATTTAATCACATTATTAATCAAGTTTAAACAACTTAATTAACATTTAAATAAACATCTTTATTTAAAAGAATGATTTAAGTGAATTAATAGAAAAATTAATCATGTTATCTTAAACACTTGAATCGTAACCATTATACCCAAGAAAATCCAAGGGTTACTCGAACAAATACCTGAGTTACCTCAACCCTATCTCGAGCTTCCTCTCTTTTCTTCTCTTTTTAAATTGTTTGAGTCATTAAAAACTGTTATAACCATCACTCTCACACGCGAATCAAACTTCAATCCCTTCCTTCTTTTACCCGAGCTCCAACCCGAGGTAAATTCATCACTACCAAACGAGACCGTGCATTGCTACTGGTGCACGTGCACCAATCATCGGCGTCGCTCTGGCCAGTGATGTGTCCTCAGTCATGTCGTCGATGACTATCACATCATGATCGCTACCCAAAAACCAAGTTCCCTTGTGAATATCAAAATCGAGCTATTCAATTGAAACTATAAACATGTCGATCGCCAATAACTCACCAGCATCACCGTCACAGGCCATCAGAGACATCACCAATCCGTCCAAGCTACGACACTTGCCTATACTCCAATTTCCCCTACCTCTGATCCATTTCAGTGCGCCCTCGACAGCGAATCTTTGTCGTATAAAACATCGACCAAACTGGCACTTAGAACCCTAGATTAAGTCGCACCATCAACCACGATGCCCAGAAAAATGTGAAACCATTTTTCTCTCGACCCTCGGCTTATAAACTTCCTCTAGCCAAAATCACGAGGCCGCCGATCAAATCGATCTTCAAAAAAGCCCAAAAAACCCATAATATGGTCAATCCTCAAATTGTCACAATGTACTTCCTTAAAAATCATGATGTTTTTTTTTAAATCCTAATTTTTGATTAAAAAACAGATTTTCTACCTGAATCAAACAATTATTATCATTGAGATTTTGATATATTTTGAAATCTACCGTTCTTCTTCCTTTTTGTTTAATTCTAGCTTCAGATTGAAAATTGAAACAATTTTAAAAATTATATCTTGATATAACAAACAAGTTTTGTTTATATATTGATGTCTAAAGAGATTCAGGGAGAAAGATCTTGACTTTTTTCCAAATTGAAAACCTGAACAATAAGGACAGACCCAACAGATTTCATATAAATATGCACGTCCATATATATACAGACATATATGCATACAATATATATAAAACAATCATGCAAACAATTTATCACACATTTTTCCAGTTATTTATTGCATGCATTAGATCTTAAACAGATTAAACCATTTTTTATAAAATTGTTTACTCACCTTATTGATGTTTGAGCAGAGAGCCAGCAATCTTGCTTTTGAACTGGATTATGGTCTGGACTTGATTGATGAACTTGATTTTGATTTGTTGCTTGATGATCTTGAGTTTGTTCAGGTTTTCGATTTATTTCTTTTTTTCTTCTTCTTCTCTTTTTCTTTTTTTTCTGATCTATTTTGCTGATTCTTTGCTTTCAACTTGAAATTTGTTTTGATTTCTGATTCTTTCTGGTTTTGATTGATTTTTTGTATACTGGATTTTGCTACAGACATACATTTTATTTGATTTAGAAATTTTTTGATAAAGAAAATGTTAGATAGATAGTAAAATGTTTATATAACTTAAATTTCTCATTTATTTATTATTTTGAAAAAAATAAGAAGAGATCAAGGACACTTGTAAAACTTTAATAACACTTGTCACTTAACACAATTTCTTTGCTTACATTTGTGATTTCCATGCTTTATATATTTATAAATGTTAAAAAGTTATTATATATATCTCTTATAATTATATGTAAAATCCTATATCATATTTCCTATTTAATTCAATATTTATATATGTATGTGTAATTATATTTAAACTTTATCATTTAGTTTATATTAGTACAATATAAAAATCCAAGTATACATTCATAGATTATTATGTATATACACCATTTTTAAAATGTAGAGTAGTTCTAGAATTAATATATTTTTAAGATGTTTGAATTTCAAATCCAAACCCTTATTTCCATCTACTAATGTACATATGTATATTGTAGTTTTGTTGTAGTAAAAATATATAATTTATCCTTAATAGCTTTAAAAATAAATATTGATTCCATAGCTTAACCATTTACAATATTCATATACACATTAAAATTGAAAACATGTTTATTTGTAAAAGATAAATTCTGCCAAATTAAATAATAATAAAAAAGACAATTAAATAAATATTATCAAATTTCAATAATTATATCTGGAGATTATTAAACGAATATTTATCCAAATATTTATAGTTCAACATTTATTATAGTTCACATCCATCTATATGCATATCCATATATATATATATATATATATATACACACAGAATTTCATTTGTTCATTTAACAATTGAGTACTTTAATAATTTTAATTTTGTTAATTTCCAATTAACAGATGCCTAAAAATTCAGGTTATCACAGCTTCAAACCTATAGATCACCCAAGTTTTCATGTTGTCTACATTAGACAAGCCATTGTAGAGGCGGCATGAAAAAATATCTGTCCATAAGATATTTGATAGTCTCAAGGTCTAATTTGGTGAATAGTCACGTTTCACAAGGTACAAGCTTATGAAGGAGCTATTTAATACCTAATGACCAGAGGACTGAAAGTGGATAGTTGCATGCCGATGATGAAATGCTATATTGATAAGAATTCACAATTGGACGTACAGATAAGCAATGAATTGCGATTTGATTTGATCCTTTGTTCTCTTATTCCTCGGTATTTTGATGCCCCACCTCTATACTCACACTAGCCAAGGACACCACGGGGTAATGCCATTGACTAGCATGAAGAATAAGGTTGTTGAGGAGCGATCATCCGCGTAATTGCTTTGTGCGAGTACCAATATGCCAAAGAGAAGGTCACATGTTTCATTTAAAGAGGAAATCTGACATATCACGTACAAACTCAAGGCTACTACACAGTGGCTATGTGGTCTTCGAAAACAAATATAAAATAAGCATAACATAAATCAATCATAGATATTCAAATCACTAAGGTGGAAACCGATTTAAATATAACACATAATAGTGTACATCAAAGTAGTGGTCATGTAAGATCCACTACATCACAAAAGAATAGGTACGAGTGCTAGACAAAAGAATATGTATACATCAAGGAGTCTCTATCTCGAATGTATAAAACAAAAACTACTAAGCTAAATAGTTAGCCAAAAGTTAGATGACAGACCCTGATAAGAAGTCAAGTAGAAACACCTGAAATATCTCGGTCTGACCCGAATATTATTTAAGAAGAAATAATCAACGGATCAGTCTAGTGATAAATATCAGATAAAATGAGATAGGATAAGAGATATAATAAAAATGTATGATAAAAATAATGTCATATTATGACAAGTATACATTTAACAATCAACAAAAATCATACAATATCACAAGAATCTCATATACCAAAAAGAATGTCATATTCTTTATTTTATTTACCAAACCACAAATATTGATACACCTTATCAATATAAATCACAAAAATTGGTGAAATACAAATTCTAGAAATCATCTATTAGAAATTCATAAATCACAAAAAAAAGGGTGGCCTAACAAAAATGGAAGCATGAAAACTCACCAAAATGTGTATCACAAACGGGACGCAATCCTATGAAAATAAAGGGTACTATCCCTACCTTGGGGACAGATAAGCTGAACATCTATGCACCTAAAAAGATACGCCCTATGCACAGTCGAACATTGACCAATCTGAAAAGATACGCTCCATGCACATACCTATTGAGTCGAACATCGATGCACCTAAAAAGATACACCCCATGTACTGAACTAATTGAGCTGATTTCTCCACGAGCGGTCAGAAAGATCAAGGGTTGCTAGCCTGTAAAAATAAGATTGGAAGCTCTATAAAACTGGGTATAGTCCCCCACGTGGACAAAAAGGCATCGCATATTTCTAGTCTAAACCATAAAATGATCGCCATCGATCAATATGAAGTGTAGATTGCACTAAGCTACTAAATAAATGAGTTTAGCTTCAAGTCCTAGAACCACTAGCTTAATTTAATTATTTACGAACAGATTGTAGATTTCCACTCGAAAATTGTCATAAGATTTCAATCGAACAAGTCTAAGAATTAACCGACAAAGAAAATGCAAGTATTTCATACCACTTGTTTTGCTAACTTGTTTAATTAGATTTCTTATACGAATGAGGTAAAGGTTTGTATATACTAATAGATTGGAAAACGGTTTTAAAAACGAGTTTTGTATTAAAAGTAACGTTAAAATCAATTTTGTGAAAGACTTTGAATATTTACTACTAGTATAAAAAAAATTATTTTAGAAGTGACAAATCATAGAAAATGATTGTAAAAACAATTGATCACCAAAAATTCATATTCGATGACGTGAATCAAATCCATAAAAATCGATACCTAATCCATCTAAATGGACATTCCCAAAAATCCATAAAAGAAGTCATCAAAATTGATAAAAGTGAAACAACTAATTAGATCAACCAAAAATCGATGAAGCGGAAAGCCACGAAAAAAATAGGCAGTTTTCCCTGAATTTACAGTGTCAGACGTCTGGTGCTTTCCCCAGACGTCTGTGTTGAAGGTCTGGAATTTTCTTCCAGATCGCCTAGACGTCTGGGAAGTAAGCTCAGAGGCTTAGCTGGGAATCTAGAATTTTATTCCCATAGCTCCAAACGTCTGACCTTAATACAAGTTGTCTGACCTAAAGCTCAGGGCAATATTTTTCCTAGGCCATTGATGGCCAAATTATCTCGGAGGCGATCAAACGAGCGACGATGGCTAGAGATTTATTCCAAGCTATGACCCAGTCCTATAAGCTCTCCAATCCCCCCCCCCCAAACAACCTATCATAACATGCAATGTAGGATTTCATAGATTTTGACCTCAAAATATCAAAAATTGGAAAATTCACTAATCTAGTTCAATCCAAAGTAAATAAACATGAAATAAGTGTTAGGAATTTATACCTAACAACTATCAAAGGTATAGACATAGATGTGAGTTCAAGAACTCACCTTTAAACTCTAAAAGACAACAAATGAGAAGCTCTAAAACAAAGGAAAGATCAATCACTCTTCAACTTCAATTCTAGAAGCTCCAATCTATGATCAAATTTTTGGGTTAAATCGATCACGGTCGATTTAATTCAGAAATTTAAACGCTCGTCGAAATTCAAGGTGAGTTAATCTCACTCACATCTGGATACCAGTTAATTTAAATTGCTAATATTTAAATGTTTGATTAGTTGTTTAGCTGAATATGATAATTATTATTAGATTGAATCGATATTTATTGGTTGTGCTAATATCTGTGGATGCAGGAAAATAGGTTGGAGGGATCCAACTGGATTCCTCACAAATAGGAATTTTAATTATATTCTATGATATATCTCATTGATATCCTATGATAAATTGATTTGGTGTTTTGAAAATAAATTGGGAAATCGACTTGAAATTAATTTGGTGTTAAAAATAAACCTTTGGGGAATTGATATGAAAATTTATTTATTGTTTGAAATAAATTTAGAAATCAATTTGGAATTGGACTTGGTAATTGAGATAATTTATAAATCAATTTGAAAATTGATTTGGTGTTGAAAATGAATACTTGGGAATCGATTTGAAAATCGTAAATCAGTGGATATTTGGGAATTTAAATTCACAATGGGAATTTTATAAAAGAAAAGGAAATTTGTTTTTAAAATAAATATTGTTTTATTTTTATAAGTAGGGAAAGGAATTTACGGATTTGGAACGTAAATTTAAAGTAAATCCAGAAGGATTTGTAAATTGATTTGAATGAACCATTTTAAAATGGAAGGTGTACTTTCCCTGGAAAGCTGAGTATGTTTTCGATATAGTCTATAAATATGAAATTGAAGTGTGAAGATGGTTAAAGGAAAGATTATTTTGGAGAAATTATTTACTTGGGTTATTTTGAAAATCTTTAAAGTAAAGATATATTTTAATTTATTATAGAAGTGATTATTTAAAGTTTTAATTGATATTTGTTTTAGAAAATGGATAATTAAATAGTTATATCCTATCTACTAATTTTACTTTAAAATTTGTTTTGGACTTGAATTTTTATATGAGATATTAGTATAATGTTTTAATAACTAATATTTAAGCAAGTGTTTCAAAATAGTTTTATTTTAAATATTTCCAAGTATATTTTGGATAAGTATTTCAAATTGTTCTAAAATATTTGAACTCGGCAGATTTTCAGTGGAAACGAATAAATATTTGGAAATGTTTTCCACGTAAGGAGAAATGATTTGAAAATTTTTTTCAAGGTATTGAAATGTGGAAAAGTAAATTGAAATTTGTTTTCAAAGGATTGAAAGGTGAAAATTAATTTGGAATTTGTTTTCAAATGGTTGGAACATTAAAATTATATCTTACGAAGATATATTGAAAATAATAATAATTGAGGAATTTTTTTTAAAAATCCAGCAATTGTTGTTGATGTTGATTGATAGTTAAATAACCGACTATCAATATTTGCCTTTTAATGGCGTTTGAATTTCGATGCGACCAGGGGTCGGATTCCAATTGGATATCCGAAAACCACATCGAATCTTTGTGATTGTGATAGATCTTTTACTTAAAAGATCAAAGTGAAAATTGTAAATATTCATTAAACCCATTCCGAATAACGATATGACGAAATGAGATTGTATTTGAAGACGGCGTTGAAAACCGGGTATTTTCGAAAGCGAAAGGATTACCTGTTGAATGTCTCTGCATTGGGCTGCTCTGGTATAGAGATTTTATCATCTTTGTGATGGGGATTCCGGACATGATTTGTGAATATCCGGATTTGCAAGGGCTTCTTTGAAGTGCCTTCGGTTTCGCTCGATCCCGGAACAGACTTGTATGGATGTGTGTCTGACGTTACACTTTGAGATGTAAAGCTGGTTTCTATCAAATACATTTCTGTTGGTGGCAGAGAATTTATTCTCTTAGCTTAACCCCCTTCTCTGAGACGTATGAGCTCAGAGGTTATGTAGTTGATGGTTACTAGTGATACATTCCCAATTTGGTAATGTGGCATACGAAGTATTGCTGATCATTTGTTGATCAAAGCACGACTTCTTGAAAAGTATAGCTTTGTGGACGAGACCTTATCGGACCTCACACCCCGGAAATGGTCGAAACAGGAAAGATGGGGCAAGGTTATGAGGGTCGCGCCCTTTAGGGTATGTCATTTCCTTCTGGAAAAGGGTAGTATCATGGTATGGAGCCCATATATTTTACCTATGTTGTTGCCGCAAAATTTATTATACTTTGTGGTTGTTGCTTTATGGTTGAGGATCCTCGGATAAAGGTCCCAAAGGACTGGGGGATGGCATACTCGAGTAGTAGTTACCTAGTTACAGAGGTATCCCGGCCCTGTGTTGGCAGAGATCCGGGTAGGTTCTCGGGACGTCCCTCCAGAGGCGTACCCATGTAGCAGTAGGAAGTTCCTTAGCCTGACCATTTGTTGGAAATACAAAGAAACAATACGCGTCCTGTGCGGTTTTAGTTGTATAACCTGCCATGGAATGTGGCGGTAACCTGCTATTGAACATGGTAGCTATAGTAGGCATACAATAATGGTTGTATGTTGGCTAAGATTAATATTATACTTTCAAAATGCTTTCTGCACTATGCACCAATGATAATATTAAAAAGATTTTGCGTATTAAGCATGTTTGACTATCATACGGAGAAATCTTCTCCAATTTTGCATTTGCATTGTGTGTGTGGCGGGAGGCCTTATGGTAGTTTCATTTTCCAAAAGCATAGCGGATTTCTTTTCTTTTCTTTGTGAAAATGACTGTTTTTGAGATCTCACGCCAGTCCCATGACTGATCTAGAGTTTATTGTTCCCTTTCTAAACTCTAGGTGCCCATAATTTTCGACACGGGCAGCCTAGAGTCAGGTTATCATTATTCTGGAGCGAAGTCAGAAAGAGATGCTGTGGAGATTAGGAGCAAGATGGATGGCGAAGCGTATCACTAGTATATGTTATATTCTTTTCCGCTGTTTTGTTGTTGTAACACTCTGATAATGTAATGTGATGTAATGTAATAACTGATATAGTTCTTTGTTTTAAAGATATTCATTTATCTATTATATATTGGTTTGCTGCGATATGTGAGATTCTATTATTGTTTATGTTCTTCTTCTTCTACCTCTTTCTTCTTAAACCCTAATGGTTCGGTTTTCCGGCATTCGACTGTTCGGCATTTGATACAGTGGACATATTAATGCCGATTTTCGAAAGTCGAAAAAAAATCAGGTCATTACACATAGACAAACCTCTGATTTTTCTTCAATGGGGTATTAATATACTCGACCCTATATTTAGAGAGGGATTCAAAAGATGCGACATAATCTGTCACAGAAGATTCACCTTGAACAAGGTCAATAAAGCGTCGAGCTAAAGTTACTTTTTCAGCCTTCGGCATGAACTTTAATTCAAATCTTTCTCGGAATTTCTCCCAAGTAAGACCCGCTTCAACAATTTCCAAAACCAAAAGCTCATACTAATCTAATGCTCTTTCTTGGAGCATGCTAGAAGCCATTTGGACTCGATGTAGATCAACAAGATTCATGCGAGAAAAGATGCGATCGCATGATTTAAGCCAAGCTTGGACTTCTATAATGCTTTCGAAACCCTTGAATGGCTTTCCACCCAAATTGGTATAATCACTACACAAGCGTACAAACCCAGATTTAGGATGAGTAGGCTCTGGAATAGGTCCGGCAGCTTGAGCATTCTTTACAAGATCTAAAAGCTGCTGGGCAGACATGAATACTTCATCCTGAGGAGTAGCACTGGATTGACCGGCAATGGGATGGCCTGGCCTAACTATTTCTCTTTTTTAAAGAAAGAAAGAAGAGGAAAAAGGTTATTCTCAAATGAATATCAAACAATTATGATTGATAAAACAAGGCATCATAAAAGTAAACAGGATAAAACGGTACGAAGACTCGAATTAAATCCTAAGGCATGATTCCTAAAAGAGACTTAGGACGATGATCCCTGTCATAATATTCTATATTGTTTTGAATTTTGGCTCTGATACCAAGCTGTGACTCCCCACCTCTATACTCACACTAGCAAAGGACACCATTGGGTAATGCCATCGACTAGCATGAAGAATAAGGCTATTGAGGAGCAATCATCCATGTAATTACTTTGTGCGAGTATCGATACGCTAGATAGAAGGTCACACATTTCATTTAAAGAGGACATTTGACATATCAAGTGCAAACTCTAGGCTACTACACAGTGGCTATGTGGTCTTCGAAAACAAATATAAAATAAGCATAACATAAATCAATCATAGATATTCATATCACTCAAGCGGAAACAGATATGAATATAACACATAAAAGTGTACATCAAAGTAGTGGTCATGTAAGATCCACTACATCACAAAAGAATAGGTACAAGTGCTAGACAAAAGAATATGTATACATCAAGGAGTCTCTATCTCGAATGTATAAAACAAAAACTACTAAGCTAAATAGTTAGCCAAAAGTTAGATGACGGACCCTGATAAGAAGTCAAGTAGAAGCACCTGAAATACCTCGGTCTGACCCGAGTATTATTTAAGGAGAAAATAATAACGAACCAATCTAGCTATAAATATTAGATAAAATGAGATAAGATAAGAGATATAACAAAAATGTATGATAATAATAATTCCATACTGTGACAAGTATACATTTAACAATCAACAAAAATCATACAATATCTCAGGAATCTCATACACAAAAAAATGTCATATTTTATTTTATTCACCAAACCATAAATATTGATATAGATTATCAACATAAGTCACAAAAATTGGTGAAACAAAAATTCTAGAAATCATCCATTAGATATCCAGAAATCACAAAAAAATGGAAGGCCTATCAAAAATGGGAACATGAATCAACACGTGTATCACAAACATGATGTTATCCCATGAAAATACGTGGTATTGTCACCCCTTGGGGACAAATAAGTTGAACATCGACGCACTAAAAAGATACCCCCCGTGCATAGTCGAACATCGATGCATCTGAAAAGATACACCCCATGCACATACCTATTGAGTTGAACATCGACGCACCTAAAAAGATATGCCCCATGTACTGAACTCATTGAGCCAATTGCTCCACGAACGGTCAGAATGACCAAGGGTTGCTAGCCCCTTAAAATGAGACAAAGCTCCATTAAACTAGGTACAGTCCCCCACGTGGACAAAAAGCATCGCATATCGCTAGTCTAAACCATAAAATGATCTTCATCGATCAATAAGAAGTGTAGATTACATTAAGCTAGTAAATAAATGAGTTTAGCTTCATGTCCTATAACCACTGGCTTAACTTAATTATTTACGAACAGATTGTAGATTTCCACTCGAAAATTGTCACAAGATTTCAATCGAACAAGTCCAAGAATTAATCGACAAAGAAAACGCAATCGTTTCATACCACTTATTTTGCTAAGTCATTTAATTAGATTTCTCATACGAATGAGGTAAAGGTTTGTATATACTAATAGATTGGAAAACAGTTTTAAAAACGAGCTTTGTATTAAAAGTAACATTAAAATCATTTTTGTGAAAGAGTTTGAATATTTACTACTAGTATAAAAACCTTTGTATTTTAGAGACAAATCATAGAAAAAGATTGTAAAAACAATCGATCACCAAAAATTCAGATTCGATGACGTGAATCAAATCCATAAAAATCGATACCAAATCCATCAAAATGGATATTCCCAAAAATCCATAAAAAAAAGTCATCAAAGTCGATAAAAGTGATAACAACTAATTGGATCAACCAAAAGTCGATAAACCAGAAAGCCACAAAGAAAATAGGCAGTTTTCCCTGAATTTACAGTGTCAGGTACTGGTGCTTTCCCTAGACGTCTACGTTGAAGGTTTGGAATTTTCTTCCAGATAGCCCAGATGTCTGGAAAGTAAGCCCAGACGTCTGAGCTGGGAATCTGGAATTTTATTCTCGTAGCTCCAGACGTCTGTCCTTAATACCAGACGTCTGAGCTGAAGCTTAGGGAAATATTTTTCCTAGGCCATTGACGGCCAAATTGTCTCGAAGGCGATCGAACGCGCGACGATGGCTAGAGATTTATGCCAAGCGATGACCCAGTCCCATAGGTTCTCCAATCACCCAAACAACCTGTCATAACATCCAATGTAGGATTTCATAAATTTTGGCCTCAAAATATCGAAAATTGGAAAATTCACTAATCCATTCAATCCAAAGCAAACGAACATAAAATAGGCGTTAGGAATTCATAATTAACAATTATTAAAGCTATAGACATAGATGTGAGTTCAAGAACTCACCTTTAAACTCAAAAACACAACAAATGAGAAGCTCTAAAACAAAGGAAAGATTAATTACTCTTCAACTTCAACTCTAGAAGCTCTAATCTATGATCAAATGCAAATATTTCCTAAGTTGGGGTTTAGGAATTTCTAAAAATTGGTGAAGATTGAAGTGGAGAAGAAGAAGAGGATGCTTATCTAAGCTTCTCTTTGATTTTGGAGCTTGAAATTGAATTTCCTAGCAAAACTTGGGTTTAATAATTTTGATTTCTTTTCTCTTCCTTCATTTTTACTTTAGCTTGAAGTGTTAGGAAAAATAGAATGAATGAAGAGGAGAGGTGGGTGGAATTAGTGTGTTATGTTGGGTTAATGGGCTGAAACCCAAACCCAAAGCCTAATAGAAAAATAGCAAAATTCAACTCAACTCCAAACATATCGATGTTTATACTCAAAAAGATTGCAAATGTCATTTTGAACTTAATGGAAATTGTCTCGAGTCCTAATTCGACTGTTTATAGAAAGTAGCATTTTTGACTTTAATTTCGACTGACGATGTTATATTTAAATAAATCATCTAAATATATAATCGTGAAATATGCAGGTTGTTACAAGTATGAACCATTTATACTGAACTATAATATGAACCAATTAAATGTGAATCTCATGGAGCTCCTCAATACGAGGTCGATTAAATCTGCATCTAAGGATCAAGGGGCTATAATTGTTGTTAAGGGTGGTGCATCATCTTTGAAAGGTTCAAAGAGGTGGAAAAGAGAAGGTAAAAAGGACTAAAAAGTAAGAAGGCCGATGACAAAGGTGAATGTCACCACTGCCACTAGAAAGGTCACAAGAAAAGAGATTGTCCTGATTACTTAAAGATTGTTAGAGAAAGAAAGCAGAATGGTTCTATAACTTCATCGGGTATATTTATGATTCATATTTTTTTTTGTAATCAATAAAATGTCTTAAGTCTTAGATGCTTAATATGGAACTCATATGTGTAATTCGTCACAAGGGCTTAGGAATTGGCACCACATGGCAAAAGGAGAGATGAGGCTCCAAGTTGCTGATGGATCTATCATAGATGCAACGGGAGTAGGAGATTATAATTTTGTTTGCCCATTTGAGTAGTTTTGATATTTAATAAGTGATATTTGTAAAAGACTTTATTTATGGGATTACTTCTGCGTCTAGATTGTCTAAGATTGGATATATATTTCATTGTGCAAATAATGTTATGAACATTAGGTTGAATGAAAATAATGTCTGCAATGGTATTCTTGAAAATGGCATTTATGAAATCAATACTAAATATGTGTGTTATGTGAATAATTCTTCTAATAATGTAAATGATAGTTATCTTTGGCACAGTAGGCTATGTCATATTAGTGAGAAGCGATTACACAAACTAAAAACTGAAGGTTTTCTCTCATTACTTGATTCTGAATCATTTGACATATATGGGCTGTGTCTCAGAGGTAAAATGACCTAACACCCCTTCAGTGGGAACAATGAAAGAGTTGACAAATTCTTAGGATTGGTACATAGTTATGTAAATGCATGTAATCACCAAAGATAATAGTTCTTACTTCGTTGCCTTCAAGGATGATTCTCAAGACTAGGATATGTGTATCTTACGAAGAACAAATTTGATGTCCATGATAAATTTATTGAATATAAAAATGTAGTAGAAAACCAAACGGACTGTACAATTAGGATTCTTCGATCAGATTGAGGAGGAGATTAGGTTGGTCAGGAATTCTAATAGTACTTAAAAGATAATATGATTATCACTCAACTTACTCCACCTTATAATCCACAATACAACGGAGTGTTGGAGTGGAGGAACCGAACCTTATTAGATATGGTTCATTCTATGATGAATAAGGCTGAGTTACCTCTGTCTTATTGAGGATATGCGCTAAAAACCGTAGCGCATACGTTGAACTTGTTGCCTACTAAATCTATGCCTCAAATTCTATATTATATGTGGCATAGTAAGAAACCCCAACTCAAGCACTTAAAGGTATGGGATTGTCCAGCATATGTTAAGAATGTTGGTCCGAACAAACTAGAGGCAAGATGGGTATTGTGTAATTTTATAGGATATACCAAAAACTCAATGGGATATTATTTCTACAATATCGAGGAATAGAAGTTCATTATTTCTTGACACGCTTTTTTATTAGAAAAGAAATTTCTATCTAAGGAAATTAACATCGAAGTTGCATACTTGGATGAGATCTAAGAAATTAACACTGAGGTCGAACTAGTGGGAGAATCGAGTTCACCCATATATAAAAACACATAGCTTATTAGTAGTTTTGGTAGGGAATCTCGCGCATCAAAGAGATACTTTGGTTATCTTATGGATGGAGAGAAGGAGGACTGTTTCTTAGACGATGACACTCCTCTATCTTTCCGACAAGCACTATAGAGTAAGATTTTGCATTCAAGCTTAAAGCAATGGAATCCTAGATGGATTCCACGTACGAATACAAAGTACGGACTTTGCGGAACATGTCCAAAGGATTAAACCCATCGTCTGCAAATGGATTTTTAAGAAATGGCTAAATGCATATGGAGAAATAGAGACTTATAAAGCTAGGCTAGTCATGAAAGAATTTTGCCAAATTCAATGTGTTGATTATAACCCGACCTTTTTGCCTGTAGCCATGCTTAAGTCCATTCGGATTATGCTGGCCATAGATGCATTCTATGACTATGAAATATGATAAATGGATATAAAGATGGCATTTCTAAATGGTGATTTAGAAGAAATCATCTATATGTTGCAGCCTGAGGGTTTTGTGGTCAATGGAAGTGAGGGCAAGGCTTGCAGGTTGTTGAAGTCCATTTATGGACTTAAACAAGCTTCAAGGACTTAGAATAAGTGTTTTGATATGGTAATTAAATACTTTGGTTTTTATCAGAACATAGAGGAAGCATGCGTATATAGAAAGGAATAGAGCAACGCTATCGCTTACTTAGTTATATATGTCGACAATCTATTATTGATTAGCAAGGACATTTCATATTTCAATTAGTGAAAGCTTGGCTTTCCAAAAACTTCTCCATAAAGGATTTAGGTAGCCTATATACTAGGTATAAAGATCTATAGAGATATATTTAAGAGGCTGTTGGGATTATTCCAATCCTTGTACATAGATACCATGTTGAAAAGGTTCGGTACGGAGAATTCCAAAGGTGGAAACATTCCAACACAGTCTAGAATTATCCTTTCTAAAAATGATGCTCCTTACACTGATGAGGACAAAGAGCATATGAAGAGGATCTCCTATGCTTCAACCATAGGATCGATAATGTACGTTGCGCTGTGTACTAAATTGGATATGGCATATGCATTAGGATGTGTAAGATGATACAGGTCTAATCCTGGAGAAAAATATTGGATGGACTTAAAATGTATACTAAAGTATTTAAGAAATACTAAGGACTTATTCCTCATACACGGGTATGGAAACCTCCTTATGAAGGGGTGTACTAACTCTATCTTTCAAAGTGATATAGATGATAGTAAGTCAGTGTCTGTTTATGTCTTTACACTTAATGGTGGAACTATTAGTTGGAAAAGGTTCAAATAAGCGACAGTAGCTGATTCGACGATGGAGGCCGAGTACATCGCCCTAAATGAAGCAGCTAAAGAGGCAGTCTGGATACACAATTTTTTGAGTGAGCTCAGAGTGATTCCTGAATCCTATGGCATTTTTGTGTGATAATAATGTGGGGATTCAGATTTTAAAGGAACCTAGAGTACACAAGAAGTTATAGCATATTCTTCGGAAGTTCCACATCACTAGAGAATTCATTGAGAAGAAAGAGGTCATGATACAAAGGGTAGGTACCAAGGACAACATATTAGATCCATTCACTAAGGGTCTAGCTTGTTCGGTCCTCGAGAAGCTGATTGAAGGGATGAGAATGAGATTCCATAAAAGGCCCTAAGTGCAAGTGGGAGATTGATGGAGCTAAGGTATGCCTAAGGGCAATTCTATAATTTATTATAAATTAATTAACTCCGTAAACAATTCTCGTTCGTAAAACGGAGTTTTTTTGTTGTATATTTTTCATAACGTGTTATAAATAATTAAATATTTAATTAAAATATATTTAATAGAAAATCCATAAATCATGTGTTTATGATAGTAATCATAAATAGTTGCAATCATGAGTATTGTAATGAAATATAATAAACATATCATTTTAAATATTCCTAGTCAAGATATATCGAGACTAGATATTGATGCATCCATTGAGACTAGAGTACGTAACGCTCTCCAAATGTTAAGCAGTGTATTGCTCATGACTGCTAGAGGCACCTAAGGTTTACGTACTGCTAGTTATGGGATAACTATAAAATATCTCACTCGATTGTTTTCTGTTGACTAATATAACTAAGATCAAAAAGAAAATACTGAAGTGACTAATTTACACAGTTCTCTCGCCTTGAGAATACTGTTGATCTTCAATATGAAAGTTCTGCTTTGATTATAGTCAAATCATGGAATGATGTCCATCTAGTGACTATAGTTAGGTTGAGAGAAAGTATTGGAAGTGAAAAATCATTTAAGAGAGGATTCGTCACCTCGGTTATATGGGGTTAGTATCATGATCAATTGAAGTCAACTCAAAGTCAAAATCCTTAGCCAGATAGTTCAGTTAATAATTATTGTTGTTATTGAACCAAGGACTTTATGTTTCGATTATAGAGCTAAATATAGACAATACTAGAATTTTTACCATTGCCAATAAGTCCAAAGTGATATAATTTTGACGAAGAGAATTGGTGTAAAAATAATAGTCATTATCGGGTAACAATTAACAAAGTAAAATAGGATTTTACCAAAACCGTGTAAACGATAAATTTGGTCAAAATATTACACCACCTATTAAGTGACGTGTGAATGTTAATATTCAAATAGTTTGATATTAATCGCTGACTAAATTTACACATAACGGGTCACACAACCGAAACGTTGAATACTCCTTTAACAGAATGATTTAATTAATTTTTAATTTTTATAAATTAATATTTATGAAATACTAATTATAAAATTTTATTTTTATATGATGAACAAGAATTATTAAATATGTTTATAATAGTTCTAAATATATTAATTGATATACGATATCGATACACTTTCAAATTAGATTTAAGTGCGATATAATTTATTTCGGCTTTAATGGGTTTGAAGCCCATATGGGGCTAGTGTGTTCGGCCATGATGGAGCATTATGGGTGTGACCATATGATGGAAAATAAGGGGATTGATTTGATAAGGTAAATCAAGGAAGAGAATGGTTAAGAGAGAAAAATGGATCTGGATCCTAAATTATCTCTCCATTCTCTCCTCTATATAAGCATCATTACCCTCACTCATCTACCTTTTTAGTGAGCCTCCATCATCATTTATTTCTAACTGAAATTATTCTCCATTTTCACCTCCATATCTAGATCTCAAATCAAATAAAACAGTTGTTATGCGATAGCTGGTGATCATAGATTCGGGAGCTAGCATCTTGTTGGATTGGAAACTAGTTCAAGGAGTGTATCTCATCATTTCAAGGTGTACTAATAGGCTTTGGAGATAAGGTAGCATTCTGATTTATAATTATATAATAATATTTAGATAATTTATATATCATATATTATTTTGTTAGTTAGGTGACGATTCTATTACATGGATTTATCATCATATTCATTATGGTTGTTGGTCTATAAACTTATATATAGCTAATTTTTTATGTATATGCCTTTGAAAATCACGGATCAAATTAAAAAAATGATTTTATTATTCAAATTAATTAATATACGTTACTTAATTATATTAGCTTTATAATTCAAATAGCAGTTCTTATATTATACAAAATCTAGTTTTAAAATTTTACATAAATAATTTTATGCCTAATGGACTCTTGGCATAACTATAAATCATTTAATTCTATGAATAAATAATATATATTATAAAATATGTTTTAAATTCTATAAAATTAAATTTACATCTAACAACACTTTTGGCAAAAAATTATTTTATATGTATAGTTTAAACATTAAATCATAGCCGAAAATTAGTAATTGATTTTAAAATATTTTAAATATAAAACATATAAATAAAATATACAAATATCTTCGAAATTTGTTAAAGTATCTAAATTTGAAATTTTCTTTTGAAAGTAATTTTTATTACTCTTATATTAATTACAGAAGTTAATATATATAAATATTTAGAATTACAAAAACCAACTTTTGTCGTGCGTTTTATAATAGACATATAATTATTTTATATACTTTACATATATATATATATCATTTAAGTGTACTTATATATATTTATTATTAAATTATTTATAATATATATAATATATGTTTATTTAAAAAAAAATTGATTTTGATTTCGAATTTTCAGTAAAATAAATAAATATAATTTTAATATAATTTTAAATGTATACATACATACATACATACATACATACATACATACATATATATATATATATATATATATGTGCGTGTGTATTATAAATTTCATATACATATATTTATTCATACACAAATAATTTCGAAACAAAATATAGATTTATTTATTTATTTTTATTTTTTTAAACTTGGTTAATAATTATATTTCCAAATAAATTGTTCAGGCCCAAAGCCCAAAATTACAAGATCGGCTGCAAAAAACAAAAAAAATAGGTACTAACAAATACACAGACAAATAAGCTACAACTCGAACATTCCCTTTCATATACTCTAACTTTTCCAAAAAGAAAAAGGTTTTCATGGTGGATCCCAAACATTTCGTTGATTTCCTGTGCAATCTTCCTTCAACTTCATCCTCTCCAGCAATTGTTTTTCTGGTCCCATTAGACTGTTAAGCTTCCTATTGTTTATCCGACTAACTATTATCTATGTTAATTTGGGAATTAAGTAGTTGAACTTCCTGTCTTTTGTTCTTGAAAGCCATGTAGTTCCTTTCTCTCCAGAGATGCCATATGGTAGCTGTGAAGCTAATTTTGAGAATTTCTTGCATCAAGTACGAGCCGTTGCTCCAATTGTTCAGGTAAAAGATCTCACCTTTCAGCGAATTAACTTCATTCGAGAGTATGCATTTCATTTTTTTGACCCCATATAGTTTTTCTATATGAACACTCAAACAATAGAGTAGCATGACTTTCATTTTTCTCATTGCATAAATTGCATGTAGTTTCCTCAATTATTCCCCAATTATACAGACGATCTTTAGTAGGAAACCTACCTAGAATGGCTTTATACGTTGTATGAGCCATCTTAGGATTGACTGGTTTACACCAAACAATTTTGAACTAGTCTACAATCTGATGTTTGTTCCATGTCTCTTTCTAGACCTTATGGAATAAGAATTGACCTTTATTAGAGTTTTTCATACACCATACATATTTTGTTCTCCCACTGTATATTGGCATACGTTATATTTCTCCTTTAAAATTCCTTATAACAAGTTGCTAGTCACATCTCCACCGATCTCCTTATATAATGCTTGATACAGTATAGCTAGGATAACCATAGTCTAAGAAACCTTCCCTGCCTACTCTACAATCAGATTTTGATTATTAAACTAGGGGTCTTTCCAAAGGTCAGTTTTATGGCCATTGGCTATTTTCCTTTTAATGAGAGGCTTTAAGTCTTCTCTGAATTTCAAGATATTTTTTCAAATGACCGATGCATTGTTATCTGTGGTAACTACCCAAAAATTGTCTTTAAGATACCTTTCTCTCATCCATTTAGGCCATAGATTCTCAGATGTTAAGATATTGTAGGCCATCTTGATTTCACAAACCTTTTTTAGTTCAAAATGGTCTTTTAATCCAACTCCTCCTTCTTTCTTTGATTTGCGAAGGTCCTTGTAACTAATTTTATGTAATTTCCCCCTCATATAAAGTCTACGCAAACTAAGTTAATCTTACCCAGTGAGCAATTTGGTAATTTAAATGTTTAAAGCCAAAATCTAACTTTAGATGTGATCACTATGTGAAATAACTCAATACCTGCAAATGATAAGAACTTAGACCTCCAGCCTTGTAATTTCTCTCTAATACTACCTATGAGTTTACCACATTATTTGTCTGTAATAGTGTTTGTTGACAGAGGTACCCCCAAATACTTAACTGGCAACTCCCCTTCAATGACTCCTATTCTACAAAGGAAATTTTGTCTGTCTTTGCAATGCTTATTGAAGTAGCATTTTGTTTTCTCTTCATTGGGTTTCGGACCATCATATATATAAAGTAGGTAGAATATGTTTTTAAGTGTATCAATTCATCTATGGAAGCTTTCATAACAATAATAAGGTCATCAACATAAATTAAATGTGTTTCCTTTGGTTCAATTTTATGCACTGGGATTATGCTATTTTGATAACTTGCTATCTCCATTAGGAGGGAAAACCATTCCATTGCAATAGCAAAAAGATAAGGGGATAGAGGATCCCCTGCCTTATTCCCCTATTACCTGTTATGTATCCCTTAGGAATACCACTAATAAGAATAGAATTTGTTGAGTTTAGAAATACAATACTCTATCAACTTCAGCAGCTTAACTGGGACACCCATAGATTTTATCATATGTAAAACAAATTTTCTATTCACTTTATCATATGCCTTATGTAAATCTACTTTTAGAAACATTTTATCAGCCCCGGGTTTGTTGAAATCTCTAATAATCTCATGAGCTAAAAGAGAGTTTTCAGATATAAATCTACCTCTAATAAAGGCATTTTGAGTTTGGGAGATTAAATCTGGTAGTACTATATTTAATCTCATGCAAATTATTTTACTAAGAATCTTATATGAGACATCGTAGCATGCAATTGATCTGCATTCATCCACCCTCTATGGTTTTTTAACTTTTGGGATTAGAGAGATGAATATGTGATTTGTTTCTTGTAAAAACTCACCATTATCTAAAGCTTCTCGATATGCTTGGAACATGAGACTTTTTAGGTGTACCCAGTGCACTTGGAAATTAGCTGCCCTTATTCCATCTGGACCAGGACTGAAGTCTATGTGAATGGACTGTATAGCTCTCCACAATTCCCTTATAGTAATTCGAGCTGTGAGCATGGAGCTGCCTTCTAGAGAGATCTTCCTTCTACAATGAACAACTGGTAATTCTTGCGTTTCATCTCCATTGTGTAGGCCCATAAAAAATGATAAAGCGTTGTCTTCCATCTCCTTTAAGTTCCTCACAGCATTTCCTTACTCATTCAAGCAATTCAAAAGGTTATTATGATGAGTTCTTCGAGACATTTTAGTATAAAAGAATTTTATGCATTCATCCCCTGAGTTAGCCAATTTCTTTTTCTTTTTGTTTGATTTCCAAGGCTTGTTTACTGAGTTCTTCTTTCGATTTCCCCTGTAAATGATAACATACAAAGTTAAGACTTTCATGCATTGGATCCTTATCAAGCTTCTCTTGGATATCACTCGGTTGATTTTGAGTACTGAGAATTAAGTCTTTGTTTTTCGATCTCTTTCTATTCCACTCCTTTAGTCTATTTTCATAGTTTTGAGCACCAAACGAACTGATACATGTGGTTCCCAGAAGGGTGTAGAATGCTCTCTATGTTTATGGACTCTATTGTATCCTTCTATTTTATTCCAAAGATTGGCATATCTAAATGGTTTACCTTTTTAGCTATTTTTTTCTTTACTGAATTGAACTAATATGGGATAGTGGTCACTAATGAGGCTGGGTAGGACTGTTGTTTGCAAAGTAAATTTTTTTGTTAATAAGATCTGAATTGCATAATGCTCTGTCTATTCAAGATGCTATTTTCCTTGCTTCACCACTTTTCCATGTGAATTGCAGTCCAGTATGGAATGTTTCTAGTAATCTACTAACTACCACACAATCATTGAACTCCGCAACTTGGGACATCTTCAGGGTAACTCCTCCTCTCTTTTCCGTTATTTTCAAGACTGCATTAAAATCCCCCATAACCAACCATGGCGTTTTAATTTGTTTAGAATGATTAATTATGTGTTGCCATAGCATAGTTCTTTCTAAAGCCATATTTTTAACATATACGAATGTAATATATAGCTCCAGCCCTCCTGTGTCTTTAAATAAAATTATCAATTGTTGCTCTTTCTTGTCTATTAAGGAACCATTCCAAACATTACTATCCGCAGGACAATAATTCTGCCCTTTGTTTGTTGTGTGATGTTGTGCTCAGAGCTCTATTGACTACCTATTTCATGTTTGAACATATCAAAGCTTTCATCATTGAATTTGTTATCTAATAATGTAACGACCCGAGATTTTCGAAGCCGAAAATTTCAGATAGTTATGAAAAGAAGAAAGGGATAGAAGAAGAAGAGGAACAGAAACACCAAACATCTCACATTCACAGCGGATAAAATATAATAATAAATAATAACAGTCTACAAAAGAATATTATATCTGTCGATTACATTTTAATACATCAGAGTTACACATTATATACAGTCACTGAATATATACAATTATCATGTCTCGGATTAACAATAATATAAATATAGCGGAAATACACTATACGCCCTTACCATCCAGCTCTTCTCTTGAGCTCCAGAACGTACCTACTTGGAAATCTGTAATACTCGGTCTGACCCGAGCATTACACCAAAGTAACACCCGGGTCAGGCTCGAAACCAGCGTGAGTAAACCCAACTAACATGGAATACCAAGCAATCAACTTATATGAACCCGGGGTAACATATATCAATTTATCCAATCAACAATTTGCTATAGACAACACTAATTTCACATATCAATTTCTATGTACCAAGCTTAGATAAAATAATCCAATTCACTTAATTCGTTTTATTCCAGCCTATTGATTTCACACATCAATTTATTTTTAATCCGAAGTGGTTTCGGGTATTTCCTAATACCCGACCCCGGTCTCTTCGAAACTCGTGTTATCATAACCCAAGTTATTCCAACGAAATACACAACATTTCATATCAGAGATATCAACTCATTCAAAACATCCAATACCATTCCATCATCCATAAGCAAAGCTTACTCACATACAAATCAATTCAATTGATTCAAATTAAATTTCAAACCTCAATCACTTAGATTCCTTCATTTAACGTTAATTAATTCCAAATCAATTAATTGGTCAACCCATCATTATTCATCTTAATTAATCACCCTGGATTAATTATCTTTCAATTTCATTCAAGTAATTGTCTTTAATTAATTTCACAAGATTAATTATTCTTAACCCAAAATCAATAAGTCATCTTTAATTACTTCACAAAGTAATTAACTATAATTAATTACATTAATCCTTAATTATTATTAATGAATTTCTCATAAATAAATTAGTACTGATAAATTGATCTTAACTAATCAATCTTTAATTTCGTCATTGGTTATATAAATTAATGATTTCCCATTTACATTTCAATTTGTCCAAATTTAATTTAATTACAGTAAATAATTAATCATTAATTAATCATTAATTAATCCACAATATTAATTACTCTTGATTTATCTAATCCTGTAATCATCTACCTTTTTATTTACTTCTTCAATGAATCAATTACTCATTAATTAAGCACTTTAATTAATCACTTGATTAATTTCACAAAGTAATTATATTGTATTAATTACATTAAGTAATTACTTGTCAAACCATCCAATGATTATTCTGAATTACTTACACTTAATTAATTAACTTAAAACTTAATTAATTAATTCAAAACCTTCATTACTAAATTAATTAACCCAAATCATTAATTAATTGAATTAGTTAATTATCCATTCTAATTACCCCACTAATCAAATGAATCACAATCACAAGTCCTGATTAACATTAAAATGAAAACATTCTCTTATTTATGACTTAAGTTTAAAACAATTTAAAGCCCAAATACTTCGAGTCAAACCACAATTAACTCGAGAACCAACCAAAACCAAAATCACATCATCATCAGTGCACATCCAATCAATTCAATCATTCAACCAATTATTTAAATTTAACCATTTAAATTTAAATAAAAACACCCAGAAACATGAGATTTACTCACCTTTGATTTGTTTTTCACAATCCATTCCCATCCGGCTTGTTTCCTTTCATATTCTAACCTTGTATAAACATTTATACGATTTTATTAATATTTGAACTGATTGAATGATCAATTTCCATCTAGTAAATTTTAATTAGCAAATTATTTATTTAAACTAATAATTTGTAACTAAAATAAATTAAGCAAGTTGTTGAACAAATTTTATTTTTACCATAAATTTAATTGACCAAAAATTTAATTTAACTAACAATATTCCCTAAAAATCCTTTAGCAACTAAAATAATTAACATAAGTTAATTACACTACTTAATTCCCTCAATACACTATCTTAATTAAATAAAACTCTTTTCAAGTTTATATTTAATTTAAAAACAGGATTGTTTTATAAAGCTTACTGCACAACATCCATATAATTTTCCTTTTCTGTAATTTACATAGGTTATTAAATTTAAATTAAAAACAAATGGCTCGTGAAAATACCTTCTGCTCAAACATGACCTGCCATCTACAGATACCACAACCCAATGTTCGACTCCATAGGCTTCCACGTACCAGACCCTGACGCCATCACCTACGCTCTCACGCGAAAGCGCTCGCCATGCCATCGCGAATACCTCACACGGTCGCTGCCTCCCTCGAGAACACGACATCGATAGAAGTTGAGATTCGTCCTCAACTTCGAACCACCCAGTCCCATTGCAAGCCACCACTTCACCTCCTGGATGCCACCGCCATCCCCACCAATCATGAATCCACTAGAATCATAGCCGAGCACAACGCGACAAGCTAGGTCGCCACGCGATATCCCTTCCTCCACGCGAAATCGGTCGCGGCCTTGCTCGCAAGCTCGAGAAGCTTCGGCCCCTTGATTACGATTTGATTTAAGTTGAATAAATTAAAATTCGAATGAAAGAGGGATGCGATTTTTATTTAACATCCATTTCTCTTTTCTTTTTTATTTGAATGTCTCGGCTCCTAAGAATAAAAGAAATGGGACGAAGATAAAATATCTATTGGGATAGCTTCCTGCATATGCTTGTTTTGTTAAAATATCTCTGACCTATTGACTTTAAATTTTATTAAATTATAAAATTTTCAAAATGCCTCATTAATTGCCATTTAAAATTTTGAACTCCTCTTAAGGAGTGCCGCTAGGGGTTTATAAAGCTTTACCCGTATTCCGAACATGATGGAACGTGTTTCGAAAGCTAATTTAATCGTATGTGGAAGTTAGCTTTATAAATCGATTTAAAATATTAAATTATCTATTTTAATTTCAACGCGTTTCTCACCGCACGAGCAAACGGTAAATTCAAACGCTACGAAAATTGAAATCCGATAATTACTACCTATTACGGATCCAATGGAACTAATTTCGTAGAATTCCGAGACTGTGCCTCGGAAGGCTATTTTTAAATTCGATTTAAACGATATGTTATTAAAACTGAACAAATCACCTTTAATTTAAATTTCAACCATTCTATTATCTTCAGTATCATCGTTATAAACTTATAAGCCTTCAAATTATTTTTAAACAGGCTTAGAAATTCCAGATTCAACAATTTACCAATTTCAACTATTAAATTCAGTATTTAAACTATACAATTCAATGATTTAATTATCAAGTAAATATTGATATCTCGAATTCAAGTTAAAATTAACTTTTAAATATTTTAAAATCAATTAACAATTTCAATTTAAGTTGTTAGAAATTCCGGGTCGTCACATTCCTCCCACCTTAAAAGAATTTCGTCCCCGAAATTACTAGTTAGGAAGAATGGTACTTTACCCGTTTACCCTTCCCCAAAACCAACAGTTCAACATCCTACCAATTATCTCTTATTAAAGACCCGCTATCACCTCAATCAACTTCCCAAAACCTATATTGTTTCCAAACAATATCCCTTTTCTCAAACGATCAAATTTCAACTTAAAATCAAAATTTTAAATTATCAAATTTTCTCAAAAATTTTCTAGCTCCCTAAATTTCCGAGAAATTTTGCCAGCGTCTCCTTCGCACGGCTAGCTCGGTACAACTACAAAAGGCCTCTACGGGCTCCCAAATTCCAAAAGAAAACAAAAGCCAAGTGGCTACATCAAAAATCCAATCCAATTTCATCTAGAAATTTAAATACGTACCTTTTTGTCGGGCAATACAAATTTATCTTTTGGAATCAAATCCATTTCCTTTTTCCCTTTAATACCTGCATAACCTACTTAGCAATAATATCCAATCATAGCCCTTCACGTGTTTACATACCTTTCCATACAGAAGTTTTCATATTCATTTCTATTCAAACTTGTTTTTCCCCACTTCATACGAATTCAATTTACTTTAAATTTTGAATGTTGAATTTTATCTTTCAAGTATATCTGATTCATATTAGTTTCATTTACTAATTTATATTAGTTTTCAATTTGAAATCGTTTTGTCGTTAACCAAATTTTCCCAAAAATTTAAAAAAAAATTCCAACTCCCAAAATTTTCGAATTTTTTTGGCAGAGTCTCCTTTGTATGGAGGAGCTTTTGCAATTTGACAAGAGATATAAATATGTATACATCGACCCACACGGTCGGAAAAAGCAAAAACAGTTCATATTTCCAAATTTTATTTCGTAAGCGTACCTTATTTAGCATTTTAAGCAAGCAGCTTATTAATTTAAGCAATTAGCGCAATCCAAATCAACCAAACGGCTCCCCGGTACCTGTACTTACTCAATTTAAATATGTAAGTACCATATATTGAAAATCTATTAACATTTCACTTATTTTCAATAGCTAAACACATGTTTATCATAAGCAACAAGCACCAAAACCTTTCCATAAGCGATTTATATAATCTTAAAGCTAATTCAATTGCTTTCAACCAATTCATAAACCCTTTCATTCAATTTCAATGGTTTGCAACTCAATTTCTTACATTCCATTGATATTTAATCCAAACAAGCTCAAATTCACTTCAAATGATTCAGAATCAATTTTATTTAATCTCTATTAACTCACAGGAATTTAATTACTTTTGTTTACGCCAAACGACAATTATTGTTATGCAATTTCGGCGATATTCGCTTAATAAAGTGTCTATTTTAGTTTATAACTACTTCAAAATAATTTCAACTCATTTTATATTTAATTCCATTTCATTTCTAATTTATTTACCAACCGTTTATTGCATTTCATTTTATTTCCGCATTAGATTCATGCAAAACAATTTACTAAGCTTGGTACATTCAAACTTATAAATTAATAATCATTTCCAAATTAATTCAATCCAAGCTTTTATTAATGGGCTTTCACTCTTATTCGAAGCCAAGCTCCCATAAATTTTAAACTTAATTTAATTTACCTTTGTCTATTCTAACATCAAACTTAAGTTTACTTCTATTTGATTCTCATTTAATCAACTTCCATTAAATTCAGTTAGCTCATCCCTTTTAAATTTTAATTTTAAATTCACCTTCTCAATTTATCAAAATAATATCCAAGCACATACATAACTCATTTATACTTCAAATTGATATGCCCCCGAACTTAAGTTCAGTCTGATAATCCAATCCCAATTACAATTTTAATTTAGTTTTTATTTAATCAGACTTCATCTATTTATTATTTAACTCAATCAACCCAATTTAAAGTTTTTAATTTATTTAATTCGTTATCGAATTTATTTTATTAACATAAGACCATTCTCAATTTATTTCTATTCACCTGGGTTTTGTTTTGCAACTCAAACTATTTCTATTATAATCACTTCCCTTACATCCAATTTACTTGCAAATTTTGTTAAATATTATTCAAATTATCTTTGGATTTTATTTGTAATTCAAACCATCACATTTTTCTATCCAACTCTATTTATTTTTATTTTTATAGCATCTCCACTATTTAATTCATTATCAAATCCAAGTCAAATTCTATTTATAATTCGAATTCATTTCCAACTTCTAACCTTCTATTTTAAAATTTTAGAAAAGCTTTTAAATTCACATAATACTTTTGAGATAGCTTTTTATAAAAATACTTTTTATAACTCGATGTCTCAACCAGTCCATCCTTGTTCTCACAGAAATTCAATCATACGTTGATCAGGCGTAGGACTGAAGATCTATAAGTACTTGGTAAACCCGTTTTCAACACCCAGTGAAAATACTTATGAAAAATAATTTTATAAAACAGTTTTTGAAAATAGAGGAAATATCTTTGGTGAGAATGCTCTAGAAATCATCACCCCCATCCATGGTCGCAGTTAACTCGATGGTTACGTTGCCATCCCGACAAAATCCATAGATAATTATAGGCCTCTGCGCCCCTCGATTACACCATGGAACCCACGACAGATCGCAGCTACAACTGGGGTTATGTAGCTATCACAGCAATAACCCATATAACTGTAGGCATCAGCGCCATCGAATTTCGCTGCCAAAAATGAAACTTCTCCACTCCACTTGACCATAGATCGCAATCTACCGATGATGCGTTGCCTTCCCGGCAAAACCAAGTGTAGACTGTTGGCACTCATCCTCCACACGATTTCACTATGGTCCCCACAGTAGATCGCAGTGACATCGAGTTACACTGTCGTCACAGCATAACCCAAATGCCGCTGTAGGCATCAGGGCCCTCGACTTTCGCTACCCAATAATCCTCAGGAACTAGTTTGTCCGAACTCCTCACAAGATCAACTTTAGAACCCCCCCCCTTTGGGGCTCAAGGTAGCACCATCCAGTGGCACTCCTGAGAAGTTCATTTCAAGGGAGCGCCTTTTTCCCCAGAGCCATCATCAAAACATTTTATACTATACCCATATAGTATCTTCAAATCATACACCTAGTATGATCTCATACAAAGCTCCTTTACACAAAATAAATTATCCCAAAATCGATAATTCTCAAACTAGGCTTTCCAAATTCAATATTCATTTTACCCAAAAATCAAAAGCCTTTTCAAATTCAAAGGTTCCCAAAACCTTTTTCCAAAACCCTCATATGATCCTTTATATATATATATATATATATATATATATAAGTTTTAAAACTTTGGATCATTCAGACTTGTATAAAACTCCTTTTATACTTCAAACATTTCAAAATCATTTTTCTTCTAGCAATAAATTCAACAAGGGGAGATTTATCTCATATAACAAAGATATACAACTTTGTTTATTCAAAACCAAATATCCCAATATAATTTCTTTTTCCAATATCAACTTCATTCAAATCCGTACGATGTACACATACCATCTGTACGCTATATCAACCTGATCGCTCGATCGATCACACAATTTCACTTCCGAACTAGTATCGTCCACCCGACTTCCTAGTGCGGACACAGAACTGGTTTCTTGATCAAAAACCGTCATTCTCCTTGCATAGCCATAACTATGATAGAGAACATCCAGAACCAATCAACAATCCATATCCAGGTTCGCCATCGAAAATCGAGTGAAAAATCCCAACTCGGATCGATAAACTATCTCGAAGTTCTGTGCTCGAATCTGGATCAAGTCACTATGCGAATAGAATAATATACGTACATCTTACGTATTTATCTTTATTGATTATTAACCAAATCAATTTCCTTTCCATTCACATTCACTTATTCACATTTACATCAATCCCCATTTGGATTATCACTTCAATTATTATCACAGTTGGGTATTTAAATCAATAACAGTTTAAACTCCGACCAGTTTATATTTAGAAAAATAGCTTGAATTTTTTTAAAATAGATGAGTATTGGAAAAATATTTAATAGTTTGCAAAATAGCTATATAACAGTTAACTAATAGTAAAATAGTTGGAAAATAGTTAAATAGTTTCAGAAATTTTAGATAATTACAAAATAGTTGTAAAATAGTAATTAATTCGTAACATGGTTGAAAAATAGTAATTAGTCTAGAAACAGTTGAAAATGGTTAAATAGCTCCAAAAATAATTGTAAAACAAGTATAAAATATTTTGGCTTTATGGAAGAAGAGTTGTATATATTTAATAGCTTGGAAAATAAGTTTATATTAAAACAATTTATATTGAAAATAATCCAGAGTCAAAACTGTTCACTTCCCCAACAATTCAATTTAAATTTCCACTCCCATTTAAATTAACCCAATTCCAATTTAAATAACTCCAACTTCCGTTGAAATTTATTTGATCCCAGTTCAAGTTGAATCAATCTTGTTTCCTTTCCCAATTTAAACCAAATTCAATTTTGAACTAATTCAATTTCAATCTTGAATTTGAACCACCTCGAATTATATAAATTCGAGTTAAATTCTCAAAGGTTGGTTTAACCCTTTTAAATAAAATTAACTTTTATTCAAAGTTTTTAATCAATTTAATTTCTGAGTCCAATTCTTAAAATTCCATTTTAAATTATCTTTATGTATGTATTTCAAGGTTCAAATAAGAGTTCAATACAATTTTATTTTAAAATTTTAATTTATTATTAAATTTTATCTTCCAGTTTGAAGCCAGTTCTTAAACAATTTTAATTTACAAACTCAGTTATTCAAATTTATTTTATTTATACAATACCATTCTCACTTTAAAGGTTTTCATTAACAACAGGATGATATTATCCAATTTATTTTAAAACGTCCATTCATTTTCAATTTTTAAATCTCAAACCCGTTTTGAGATCACACAAATTCCCAGTTCAAAACAACCATTTAACTTCCCAAGTTCAATTCCAATTTCATCTTGAAATTTCCAATACGGGTTGCATGTTAACTTATTTAACTTTCCCAAAGTTAAATTTCAATTTACTTAATCCAATCAACCTTACTCAAGTTGAATTCCCACTTCAAATTTCAAAATCCTTTCCCTCTTATAAGTTCAAAACTTATATCACTTTGGGTTTTTACACCACACTTCAGGGAAAATCAAAACTCAACACCTTAGAGTTTATTTCAAATTATCTTTGATATCATGTATATCCATACATATATACATATTTATTTCTTGGCCCTCCCAGCCATGTTCTAAAATTTTAAACCACCCGTGGTTTTAAATTCAAATCAATTTTCAAACAACCCATTGTTTGCAACAAGTCCCAACTTATTTATTATTTTCGTTACTTTGAAACAAAACTTCCGAATTCTGGGACCAGATTTAGAATTTCATTTTCAATGCATTAAATTTTAATTTGGTTGTATTTCTATTTCTACTTAATTTAATTCCAATTCAAGATTTCAATTTCAGTTTGAATCCATTTCAAACTTATCTTTATTTAAATTCAGTTTGGTTGTATTATATTACTTCTTAATTTAATTCTAATAATTTAACAACCAATCACCATAATATTTATTAGAAGAAAATATTACCTTATATATCAAAATATATTTTATATAAAATCATTTAAAATCTTTATAAGAAAATAACAAGTACGCTCTCATACATACATACATACATATATATATATACACACTTAACCCATTTTAGAGTACTACGGACTCTATTAAAAGAGTAATCCCCACCAGAGCCAAGGTTCTCGCTTAACCTTTCTGCTCTGATACCAAATGTAACGACCCAAGATTTTCGAAGCCGAAAATTTCAGATAGTTATGAAAAGAAGAAAGAGATAGAAGAAGAAGAGGAACAGAAACACCAAACATCTCACATTCGCAGCGGATAAAATATAATAATAAATAATAACAGTCTACAAAAGAATATTATATCTGTCGATTACATTTTAATACATCAGAGTTACACATTATATACAGTCACTGAATATATACATTTATCATGTCTCGGATTAACAATAATATAAATATAGCGGAAATACACTATACGCCCTTACCATCCAGCTCTTCTCTTGAGCTCCAGAACGTACCTACTTGGAAATCTGTAATACTCGGTCTGACCCGAGCATTACACCAAAGTAACACCCGGGTCAGGCTCGAAACCAGCGTGAGTAAACCCAACTAACATGGAATACCAAGCAATCAACTTATATGAACCCGGGGTAACATATATCAATTTATCCAATTCACAATTTGCTATAGACAACACTAATTTCACATATCAATTTCTATGTACCAAGCTTAGATAAAATAATCCAATTCACTTAATTCGTTTTATTCCAGCCTATTGATTTCACACATCAATTTATTTTTAATCCGAAGTGGTTTCGGGTATTTCCTAATACCCGACCCCGGTCTCTTCGAAACTCGTGTTATCATAACCCAAGTTATTCCAACGAAATACACAACATTTCATATCAGAGATATCAACTCACTCAAAACATCCAATACCATTCCATCATCCATAAGCAAAGCTTACTCACATACAAATCAATTCAATTGATTCAAATTAAATTTCAAACTTCAATCACTTAGATTCCTTCATTTAATGTTAATTAATTCCAAATCAATTAATTGGTCAACCCATCATTATTCATCTTAATTAATCACCCTAGATTAATTATCTTTCAATTTCATTCAAGTAATTGTCTTTAATTAATTTCACAAGATTAATTATTTTTAACCCAAAATAAATAAGTCATCTTTAATTAGTTCACAAAGTAATTAACTATAATTAATTACAAAAATCCTTAATTATTATTAATGAATTTCTCATAAATCAATTAGTACTGATAAATTGATCGTAACTAATCAATCTTTAATTTCGTCATTGGTAATATAAATTAATGATTTCCCATTTACATTTCAGTTTGTCCAAATTTAATTTAACTACAATAAATAATTAATCATTAATTAATCCACAATATTAATTACTCTTGATTTATCTAATCCTGTAATCATCTACCTATTTATTTACTTCTTCAATGAATCAATTACTCAATAATTAAGCACCTTAATTAATCACTTGATTAATTTCACAAAGTAATTATATTTTATTAATTACATTAAGTAATTACTTGTCAAACCATCCAATGATTATTCTGAATTACTTACACTTAATTAATTAACATAAAACTTAATTAATTAATTCAAACCCTTCATTACTAAATTAATTAACCCAAATCATTAATTAATTGAATTAGTTAATTATCCATTCTAATTACCCTACTAATTAAATGAATCACAATCATAAGTCCTAATTAACATTAAAATGAAAACATTCTCTTATTTATGACTTAAGTTTAAAACAATTTAAAGCCCAAATACTTCGAGTCAAACCACAATTAACTCGAGAACCAACCAAAACCAAAATCACATCATCATCAGTGCACATCCAATCAATTCAATCATTCAACCAATTATTTAAACTTAACCATTTAAATTTAAATAAAAACACTCAGAAACGTGAGATTTACTCACCTTTGATTTGTTTTTGGCAATCCATTCCCATCCAGCTTGTTTCCTTCAGATTCTAAGCCTGTATAAACATTTATACGATTTTATTAATATTTGAACTAATTGAATGATCAATTTCCATCTAGTAAATTTTAATTAGCAAATTATTTATTTAAACTAATAATTTGTAACTAAAATAAATTAAGCAAGTTGTTGAACAAATTTTATTTTTACCATAAATTTAATTGACCAAAAATTTAATTTAACTAACAATATTCCCTAAAAATCCTTTAGCAACTAAAATAATTAACATAAGTTAATTACACTACTTAATTCCATCAATACACTATCTTAATTAAATAAAACTCTTATCAAATTTATATTTTAATTTAAAAATAGGATTGTTTTATAAAGCTTACTGCACAACATCCATATAATTTTCCTTTTCTGTAATTTATATAGGTTATTAAATTTAATAAAAACAAATAGATCGTGAAAATACCTTCTACTCAAACATGACCTGCCATCTACAGATACCATAACCCGTTCGACTCCATAGGCTTCCACGTACCAGACCCTGACGCCATCACCTACGCACTCATGCGAAAGCGCTCGCCCTGCCATCGCGAATACCTCACACGGTCGCTGCCTCCCTCGAGAACACGACATCGATAAAAGTTGAGATTCGTCCTCAACTTCGAACCACCCAATCCCATTGCAAGCCACCACTTCACCTCCTGGATGCCACCGCCATCCCCACGAATCATGAATCCACTAGAATCGTAGCCGAGCACAACGCGACAAGCTAGGTCGCCACGCGATATCCCTTCCTCCACGCGAAATCGGTCGCGGCCTTGCTCGCGAGCTCGAGCAGCTTCGGCCCCTTGATTACGATTTGATTTAGGTTGAATAAATTAAAATTCGAATGAAAGAGGGACGCGATTTTTATTTAACAGCCATTTCCCTTTTTTTTTATTTGAATGTCTCGGCCCCTAAGAATAAAAGAAAGGGCACAAAGATAAAATATCTATTGGAATAGCTTCCTGCATACGCTTGTTTTGTTAAAATATCTCTGACCTATTGACTTTAAATTTTATTAAATTATAAAATTTTCAAAATGTCTCATTAATTGCCATTTAAAATTTTGAACTCCTCTTAAGGAGTGCCGCTAGGCGTTTATAAAGCTTTACCCGTATTCGGAACATGATGGAACGTGTTTCGAAAGCTAATTTAGTCGTACGTGGAAGTTAGCTTTATAAATGATTTAAAATATTAAATTATCGATTTTAATTTCAACGCGTTTCTCACCGTACGAGCCAACAGTAAATCCAAACGCTACGAAAATTGAAATCCAATAATAACTAAATATTACGGATCCAATGGAACTGATTTCATAGAATTCCGAGACTGTGCCTCGGAAGGCTATTTTTAAATTCGATTTAAACGATATGTTATTAAAACTGAACAAATCACCTTTAATTTAAATTTCAACCATTCTATTATCTTCAGTATCATCGTTATAAACTTATAAGCCTTCAAATTATTTTTAAACAGGCTTAGAAATTCCAGATTCAACAATTTACCCAATTTCAACTATTAAATTCAGTATTTAAACTATACAATTCAATGATTTATTATCAAGTAAATATTGATATCTCGAATTCAGGTTAAAATTAACTTTTGAATATTTTAAAATCAATTAACAATTTCAATTTAAGTTGTTAGAAATTTCGGGTCGTCATAAATAAAGCAATTATAAATAGCCTATGAAAGGCCCTTAGGTTATGGAGGTCTAATTAACGAATGTCATTGATTAGACCTCTAATATTCCAGTAGAGTATCTTCAATTAATTTTTGTTGGTTTTTCTCTTTGTAACAGGAGCAGACCCAACATTTGCTTTCATAAACGCAACCCTTTCTCCTCTTTTGTTGAACTATTTGACATAGTGTTCATTAACCTTTGTGCATTTACTAATATCTTCTTCTTTATCTTTATTCTCTTCCTCGGATGAATAAACCTGTATATTCATCTTTTGAACTTTCTCCAGAGAATCAGGCATTTTCTCATTCTCATAGTAATGATGTTGCTCAACAAGAGATTCATATGAGGAGGGGGATACGGATGCTTAGCCATTTGATCAGGAATCGGAGGAACTACTGGCTCTGATCCAAAGCCCTCAGCATTGAAAGCAGACTGACTAATCTGATATAGATTTATGTGTGTGTATATTTAATATTTTGAATGCAGAAATAAAGTACACAAACATAAATTTAGATGATATATTTATATACTAGATGAGCTAACATGTTCGTTGCAGTGTAAATCCCAACACTTATGCATGGGCATGTTACCTTGTATGAATTGCTATATGACACATACACACACATATACATGTGTATATGATACATATGTATATATATTATAATATTAACTACCTAATATAAAACCATATTGTAAAAATGAATAAAATAACGATTTTATTTAAAAGGAAATTTAGAATTGTTCTAAATAAAGATCTAAAAATGGAAAAAAATTGAAATACACTCATTACTGTAGGAGGATTTCACCCTAGAGAGGGGGTGAATAGAATGATACTATTAATTATGTGAATTTAATGTGGAAGTATATAAAATAATCGTAGCATTGATAATAGCAACACAGGTAATAGCAGAATATAAAAGACAGAGATAGAACAACACAGATTTATCCAGCTTCGGCAAAATCCTACCTACGTGTTGCACCCAAGGTTTCTACTAGAAATTAAATAATCAGACACTTACACACATTAACTCATGGCACCCTATATCGACTAACCGAACTCTATGTTCAAAACCCAGCCACAAATCAGCCACTGAGTTGCGAATTCTCAAACTACACCACCGTAGCACGTCCCCTAGTCACACGACTAGAAATTACAAAAGTTTTAAAAGAAAATTATAATTTTAAAAACAATTAAAAACTCAAAAACCCTAATTTAAATAAACTAAATCCCAAAATGATAAAGGAACTGGCCCAAATTAAAAATAAAAATAAATCCCTGTTTCTTTTCTATTATTCGGCTCGATTCCTTCTTTCATTTGTGATAATGGTTGTTGTCCCTTCTTCATTCTGAAATTAGGGCTTTTATAAATTAGAAGCCGCCGACTTCATTTGATTAATCAAATGATGTTTTCTTGTTGCTGCTTTGTCGATTTGTGCAGGGCAGCTCCAATTTGAGTTCAATTTGGATAATTCTGTTATGTAATTTCTTTTGTTCCTCATGTTGATATGCTTTGAACACTATCTGATTCGAGTTATTGATTTACTCTTCTCTGTTATTTCTTGAACTCGAATGCCTTTAAAATGTCGTTGATGTTACGGGTCTTATATGGTTGAAACCCTAAATTTTTGATCGAATATAATGTTTGAATTTGTCTGATATTTTTAAGCTGGCCATTCGATTATTCTTGAATGATTGTGATTTCTTTAGACTAGTTCAGTTTCGTATATTTTGTTACTTGATTCTCACTGCTTCGATTTTGAACTTGGTAGATTCCTTGGTCCTCACGGCTTTGATTCTATGTTGACTTTCGTTACTTGATTTTGTGCAAATATTTTGACTTCGACACTGACTTGTTCAATTCTTTATTCCTATTGACTTCGGTCAATTTCTCACTGCTTCATGTGAATTTTACTGTTGAGGATTTGTTCGAATCATACCATGTTGTTCCATGACTTGATAAATTCAGATTGAATCCAGCCTTGACTTTGGTAATGGTTGACTTCAGCCATTTGAAATGATATTTGGACTTCGTGATATTTGAACATATGAATTTTGTTTTCCTCTATGACTTCGGCATTGCTTTGATATTGAACTGCAGTTGTCTTTGACTTGGTTTTGGGTTTGAAACTCGGACTCTGTAATTTGTTAGAATTTAACTTTGAAAAGTGCTTGTTCGATCAATGTCCTTATTTTTGTAACTGCGGTTCTTTCATTTATTTCTCTTATGACTTGTTGGCATTTAACTTTATTCATCCTGTCACTTGTAGTTGCATATACATATGTATATACGATGCTTCTAATCAATTCATTTGATGTCTTCATACATATATAATGTGTGTAAACGATAAAAAATAAAATGAACATGTAGTCTTCTTGAATTTGCCTCTCGTCATTTTCTTGAATTTGAACACTCGAGCATTCTGTTTTCACTTGAAGTTTACACGTGAGTATTACTTCAAGTTTGAAATGCTTACAGCTTTAATATGCATTGTTCGACGTGTCTATGTGTCACTACATATATTGTTTGCATATTTTCCGGTTGCCTCGAGTACATATGATATTGTATTCATTTTGTTTCACTGGTGACATTTATATTCGAGTTTGCTGCATCGATTTGAAAAACTTTTCTTCTGAGTTCAAGCTTGAGCCTGGTCTGATATACATGCATGTATATCCTTTGTTCTCTTTGTGCACTGAACTGTTGAGACATACGTGTATCCTACCCGGTTTGGTTAAATGCACAATTATATGTATTCATGTTGTTATGTCAGTATCGATTCGTTTCCAAAAGCTTGTATATTGTATATTTCCATTTGAAGTTTATTGCATTTCTTTGACTGATGCTTGAGCTTGTATACTTTGCTTGCTCCTCTGGCTGTTGAGTTGTATGCATGCCTGAGGTCTTGATACATTTTAGTCTTCATGTATATTGGTCATAGTCACTTGCTTTTGGGCAGTTTGCATACAGCATTTATTGTACATTATTGCATGTTTGGATTGAGTTGCATCTTTGAACCTGGTCTTAACCTTAGTTTCTTTGTAGTCTGGTTGCACTGACCAGTTCATTGAACATGTTATATTGATGTTGAGCTGGTCTCTTTCACTGGTGTAGTTAGAGTTTCCCTGCTTATTAATCTGGTTAAAATTTGTGCTTTGCTTGCTTTGAGTTGATGTGCACTTGTTGTTCGTTTTATGGGTTTAATGGTCATGTACAGTTTGAATGGTCGAGTATTTTTCAAGTGTACACATTCATCTGGATTTGTTTTTCATATTGCACCTGAGTTAAATTCATGTTATAGCTTGGGTTTTGACCTTGTTCTCATATGGTGACTTTATTTGTATTGCACTTGAGTTGAACCCGGCTTTTGATTGGGTTTGACCTTGTGCTCACATGTCCCTATAATTTCATCAAGTATATATCGGTGTGCACGACCATGTGGCATATACAATAATACACTACGCATGTCACAAACTGTTCGTGTATGATGAATTCAAAAATTAAATGATGACGAACAACCCAAATAACTGAGGCAAATAATATTTTCAAAATACACATTAATTTTAAACTGAACAAATATTTCTTTTCCAAATTTACTACATCAGTGTTTATTATGCAGATAACTCAGATGTTGGATTCAATCTGGAATAGATTGGAAGATTAAATATGAGTGAACGAGTGATACGTAGTGAGGTGCTGACGTAAATTGAAAATTGTGATATAATCGAATTTGTATTGTAATTGAAATTATGCGTATATAGTGAGAGCTTAAATTTATACTATTCAAAATTGTAATAAAATATTTGTTTGAATAAAATATTTGTTTGAATTTAAATTATGTGTTATTTATTTTATTCAGCAAATATTTATTTAATTATGTGAAAATAAACTACTGCATTAACAAATACATTTAAATGAATATATATATATATATATATATGTTTATTATCATCAAACAAAAAACATACACTAGCATATTCAACAATTACTTTCACTGCGGGTTGGCCAGTTCCAACGTGTTTTATTAACATAAAGGATATAGTTTTAAATACAGCTATATATCTAGTAAAAGTGTACACTTAGGGTCAAACAACTAATCGAACCTCATAACAACAACGGAACTGACTAACAACATTTGGGACTATCGCTAATATAGAGCCGCACACAACATCATCCTTGGTGCTTTTTTCCCCAAACTACGACTACAACGTATCGTGCTTATGCACTGAGAGGAGCCCGTAATGTCGACTCGTGCAAAAAAAATCTTAGGGTCTGCTGCATCCACGTCCAAACTAAATGGTAACTCTGCCACTTATTGCATTGCTGTGCATCCTCCAACAGTGTCATATATCTATTGAGGAACCTCCCATTAGTGTTGGGCCCATGCACCATGCTAGGCATCCACCAACAATGTCGTGGCATACACGGAGGAACCTCTTGTTAGTGCTATTAGCAATTGAATCTCCTTTTTTGAATAACGAATTCGCCAAATAAATATTGTCTAGGCCTAATTGCCCACGTACACATCTATCAAGTCCTGTAACATCTAAAAGTCAAGAATCATGGAACTAATTTCCCTATTAACATACTATTATACATACATACATACATACATGTATGTATGTGTATGTATAACCTGGGCCTTTGGCCGAGATTCGACATATGCTAGAAACATGTCTACTGGTCGACCGCCTACCATGGTAGCGGTCGACCACTAGTGTAAGGGGGCCGACCGATAGGTTTTTTCTCTTGTAACAACCCGATTTTAAACGTAATTGATTAAAATTAATAACGGTGACTTAACTAATTAGAGTAGGGTTTTACAGATTAAATGAGAATAATTTTGGAATTGGTTTAATAAATGGGTTTAAAATGTAAATATGTGATCATTAAATTGGAATGGTTTAAAAATATGGAAGTAATTGTAAAATTATATGCAGAATAATAATAGTAATTTGAGAAAAAGTATTGTTAAAATGAGAATTTGAATTTATTTGGGTTAATAAATGAAATTTTAATATATTGGGTTAAATATCGCAAGTATGAGTAAATAATCAAAACACGAAGAATTTTTAGGAAATAAATTTTAAAAAATTTCATAATATCGTATAATTACTTGAGAAATATAAATATACTTTTTAATTTGAATTTCATCGTAATTTGAATTAAGTAGAAATTATTTTTATATAAGAAAAAGAAAAGGAAAGGAAAAAAGAAAACTTTGTTTTATTAAATATACCCAACCCAAGAAGCAAGGTAAGTGTTTGTACTCACATATCTATGTGTAGATCATCTTATTCTTTATAATGTTGTGTTTGGATTGAAGTTTAGTTGAATATGATGTTCTTTTTTTTGCGCATCGAATTTTAGTAAAGAGGGAGAAGGAACTAAAGCAAAATGGTGGAGTTATGCTTTAGAATTTGTGACAGGTTGTGTTAAGCAGTCAACCCCTAAGCTCCTACTAATCGACATTTCGGCCAGTGATGTAGCCAGTTATATTAAAAACATAACTGGCCTGGTGGTAAGGGCTTGTGCTCTTTTGCCAATCTGCCCAAGTTTGAATCCCGTGTATACTATTTTTGTATTTGTAAATTTTAATGGTTATAAATTGTATATGCCTTGAAAATAAATGTGATAAATTGTATAAAGTAAATATATAATTTCATGAAGAAACTTTTATTTAAAGTTAATTATTAATTATTTAATTTAGAGATTGGTTATTTAACAAAAATTTGCTTTTTGATTTTTAATAAAATCTATAAAAATCCTATAAAATTCTATAAAAATATGAAATAGTTTCTAATTGATATTTTATGATTTTCAAAGTATGTAACAATAATTTTTTAGTATAATTTAAACTATTGAAAAATATATTTAGAAATTGGAATATTGGGTGTCATAAAACTTATTTAAAAACAAGGTATATTTATGGAAAATTATGAAATGATTATTATGAGTGATATTTGGTTTTACAATCTCTTTTAGATTTTAAAAGAAATGAGTTTTTATAAAAGATTATTTGTGATTTATTAAATTGTTTATTAAATCTACTTAAGGCCGAGTATTTCTTAAATAATTAAAATTTAGAAGTACTTCTATTAATTATAGATGGTTTTTATAAGTTAATATATTTATATTTCTTTCTAAAAAATAAGTGATTTTTATTTGTACTAGTTTTGTGTAATGAGAAATCTTAATAAATAGATTTATCGGTAATATTTTTCCAATTACTATTATAACTCATGATATAGAATACAATGAAGGAGAGAGCGTGATATGTGAGCACTGAATAAATGGACTAGTAATATAATGTGGTATGGGACACTACTGTGATATTTGTTCGGTTATTCTTTGATCGTAAATGATAGTCATACAGGGATAAGCATGATAAGATTATGATATGGAGCTCGCTACCGTGAGCAGTATACTTATAGCCATATATGGCATATCTATAGAGTCGTGTGTTGGCATATGTATAGGCTATGTGTTAGCAATTGAGAGTAAATATTGTATGCCTATCTATCTTTGTCCAACTCCTTTTATGATTCAGAGTGAACTAGATTAACCAAACCTGATTGCGGGGTCATGCCTCAAATCCATGACACTCTTATATCTATTAGGTATGTGATATCATTGCGTGTGTTCGCCCTTGTGACAACCTTGTATATTATCACTGTGATTCTGACTATAACAACCCTGATTTGAGATGTACGTGAAATGAAATTAAAATAAATCTAAATTTTATTTTTAATAAAGATTTGGCATTTTAATTCTTTTTAATTCTCAAATTTAATTAAATTGGAGACCTTCTATGTTATAGGAAAAGAATGAAATATTTTAAATGCTTAAATTAAAGAATTTAGAAATTTAAGTTGAAAACAAAACATTTAGTTAGGTTTAATGTTTTATTTTAAATAAAAGATTATTTTGGAGTCTGATAGATTTTTAATTGAAAAATCTTTGTTGACGTTTTAATACATTTAAACGAAGCAATTTATTGTTTGAGCTCTGGTTTAATTTTGAAGACCAAGTCTTATTGAATGCAAGCCTTCATCGATTTGTAATTAAGAGAAATAAATAATTAAGTTTATTTTTGGGTTGGTTTAGTTGTAAGGCCCAAATCCCCAACAAAATAAAATGAGCATTGGGAAAATATGCAATGTAAAATATACTATACGTTGGGAACCTTATCTCATTTTCTCAAGTTCCACTAAACCAAACAAAACCTGGTTCTTCCCATATCTAAACCTAACCAAGCCCTAATTCAAGCAATTTTAATCTCATAAAAATTCCTATTAAATCTAAAATAAATAAAGGAAGCTTCTCTACAATGTTCTCCTTCCATTATCCTAAAAAACTGGAGTTTTGGCTATGGTTGGAGGTCATAGTTAGTTGATTTGCTAAAGAGAAAAGTGAAATTAGGGCAGAAAATGTAGATCGTTATAAAAATCATAACTAATTGTTGAAAAATCGTAGGAATATGAAATTTGGATATGTTGTTCGTAACTCATAAATCTACCTTTTATAACATTTCATAGAAAAATAATGAGTTTTGCTATGTTAAATCACTGTTGCACTGAGGACGAAAATGCAGGAAATTTCAGTGATTCGGTCCTTGTAATTTTGGGGTTTTTGATTCAATGTGAGATTTCTATCTCACACAAATATATTTAGTAATCGATGTTTGAATGATTGTTTATTGGATTGATATGTGAATTAATGGATTGCTTATTAAATAAGAAACTAGATAATCAAAGTGTGAATACTGTTAGTCCTAAAACTGGTCACTATTAGTTCTTGTTTGATCAAAAATCCACTTTGTATGCTTATGGTATGATATTGATGGTGTTTGAATGTTTGGTTAGACCTGATATTGCATCTACTATTAGGTTAAACTTACCTGAATCAAAGAAAATTCTGACCATCAGAGTTAAACCGACGATCACCTGGGCAATTGATGCCCAGTAATGCACGACAACCGATCAACTAGTGATAATCAAAACCGGGTAGTTTACCCAGTTCTTGCTTGTAAAATTATTGTTAGTTTAATTGTTTCTTTTGCTAAGTTTACGAGCTTGTTTTAGACTGTGTTATATTCTGATTTCCAGCAGCAATTGTTTATTAAAGGATTAAATCCTTTTTGATGTATAATTTAAAGAAAATGCGTGTTTAAAAAGTTCTAAATCTTGAAAAGGGTTTATAAGTGATCTGTGTAAACTTGCAAGTTTCTTATAGTATTATTAAATCTATATATATATATATATATATAAAGATTTTATTTAAAAACATAGATAAATAAGATTTTAAAACTTTTAAGATTTTATGATATATGTATTTTAAGAATAAAAAAGATAATTAATTTTGGAAACTAATAGTTTGATTTCTAATTTTAGTAAATGAATTTCATTTTAATTAGAAATATTTTGACTCTTATTTTTAATAAAGAGAACAAGCTCGAATTGAAATTCAATTGAATTTCGTTATTTTCTATGAAATAAAGGATTTTAATAAACGATTGAATTATCGAAAAGGTATGGGACATTTCATACAATTCTTTTGCTTATTATTATAATTTGTTAAATAGAGTTTGAGTCGAATTTAGTAACTTCTAGTAAATACTTGAATTTACTTTCTTGTATGGGACAGTTGGTTAAATTCTTGTGATTACTTGAGTGACAGTAATTAACTCTTAGAGTGGTATTAACTTAGGGTGTTCGGATTTCAGGCCGATAGATCCCCTAGAGACGATGGCTTATTTTTCATCGACTTGAGAGTCTTTACCGTTTTTGAATTGGGTAGGCATGCCTATTTCTTTTAGTAAGTTTGTTATGGTATAACACAGCTGCCCTTTCATTTCTTTGGCAGGTGTTATATGCAGGCCTATCAGTTTATTTCACAATTGGACAATGTTTACCTATTTATTTTCGTTAAGTAAATTCATATAGTTTTGTCATAAACACGGCTACATATTTCTTTTCGTTAGGAGTCAGGGTTTATATGTGGTAGTCTATTTCTTTTTGTTAGACCATTGTGCTATGTGGCAGGGTTTATTTACTTTAGTTAGGCCTCTTATCGAACTGTATCACACTGATAGTTGACTATCATTATTATTTCATTAGTGATGATTATTTCTTCAGATATTTTGGAGTGGATATTTAGTATCTTTTGGGCTCTGGAGAATTTTGAATTATTATCACTCTATTTTTATGACATTCCATTTGAGACTTGATATGGCTTTATGAAATGGTGATCTGGTTGATATGCCAATTTTGATCATTTGCTCTGGCATACTTTTATTATGGCTTATTTATTTTAAGTCATATGTTTATGATATCGGCATCTCATCTCTTTATTAGATATAGTTTGACCCATTTATTTTTAAAAATAATTGGGTCAAACCAAAACTATATCGGTATGGGGACTCGTTGACCTCTGGATTTTAGGCTAGCATTGAAGTAGATTAGTTTAATCGTTTCATTTTACTTCATACTTGTATGTGTTTACATTTAGGAATTCATGTTATGTATATTATCTAGTAGTCGTTGTGTACCTAATACAGTACTTTCAGATGTGATGTACGTATCATGTCAGTTTATAATGGTATTTTATAGACTCACATTTTATTATGTATATGATGTATATTATTCCGCTGTAATCTGTGATTTTTTTTCCATTTTATTAATATTATATATCGTTCTGAATATTTTAATCATTGTGTTTATTACATTCTAATAATACTGTGCACGTTAAAATTTTCAGATCAAATCCCCTAAAGCTAATAAAGACGTTTCAATGTTAGTGCAAAGGTATATTCACATTCAATCGCCCTTAACCAACCGTATTCTCCGTGTTATTAGACGACATTACTTGTAATGTTCTTGAATAACATGGTTATAATGGTAGGATCGTTACAGCTTGGTACCAGAGCTAGATTCAGAACATTATAGAATATAATTTGCACAAATTCGAGTTCTAAACCTAGATGACCTAGAGTCCCGTTCCTTGGGTGTGTGGTTGTTAGTAATTTAATTAACTATTAGGGATTGGAATATAAAGTGATTATTGGTTTATTATTTATATATAAAGCATTATTACGAAAATGATATTAAAATTAGGAGCTTACTTTTGTTAAAGAGAGAAATTTTGGATAGCATAAATTAGACCTTAGATGGCTTAAAATTTTAATGGTTTTGTTCTGACGTGATGGTGATCAGAGTGAGCAGCGGAAGCTGATTAACAGTCTTCTACTGAGCACATTAGTTCGTTTACTCTTATATGTAATATGATAGAATGATTGATTATTGTTTGGTTACTTCAAAGTTATTAAATACAACTTAAAATTTATATTGAGTAGGAATTAACACTTGAGAGTTTAAGACCTACTCGATATTAATAATAAGACCTTACGGTGTCTCCGGTGATGTAGCTACCGCAAGGAATATTGGGAATTTGTTTCCTTTATAGAAATGGAATTATAATCCATAGCATGATTAATTAAGTACTATAATGGAACTAAAATTTGTTGGTTGCTTAATATATGCAAGGACGAATGGGTGTATAATTAAATTGCTACTATAATTAATTGTTGAATGGAAAATAAAGATTTATTGAAAGTAGTTAATAAAAGAAACCACCTAAATTAAGTTAAAATCTCTTTGATTAATTGAAGAAATCTTCGAAAATATATCTTGTGTTAAATTGCCTGCTGAGTGCTTTAAGAATTCTGATCGAGGCGTTTGGCATCCAATATCGATAGGAATTTCCTAAATACTAGGACAAGACAGTTGGACATAGTACTTTGAGTTATAACAATATAATGTGAAGTGAGTTAAATATTGTTTTGATATGGATTAAATGTTTTGGAATATATATATATATATATATATATATATATATATATATATAAATACACACACACACATATGTGATAAATTTGAAAAAAATGTCTTAATGATAGATGATACTTTAGGAAGTGTTACGGGTTGTATAATTATTAAAAAGAGTCATTTTATGAAGTTTAATAATAATATAAAGTGTTTTGAGATGAGATCGAGTATTTCCTAAAAACATAGAAAATATTTTGGAAAATGGTTTGGTAAATATTTTGAGAAAAAATATTTATCTAGTATGAAAATAGGCTTTAAGTATCATATAATTTTGATAGTTGAAATAACTATGATGAAAACAACAAGAATACTTGTAGGTATTGATTTTTTTAGATAGCAGATGCGGCCATCGAGTATTAGCAATAGCAAAGGTCGGCGGCGAGGCAGTGTTGACTGCATGGTCAACATTGCAGCTCATTGATAAAGCAATTTGCTATAAATGGACGGCAAGATAATGTCATTATATTAATTATATATGTAAATTCGTGTATCCTCATTCAAAGAAATATGCTAAAACGAATTGTGTGTGATTCTTTTTATGGGTTATGTATAGCATATGGTGATTTATATCAAAATCTGAAAGTGATATTTTTAAATTATAATTTGAGGAAAGTTGAAATAAAACCATAAATTATTTGTTTATTAGATAAGTTAGTTATGATTAAGAAATGCTTCTTGTAAATATGGTTTCATGTATTTAATTCAAGAGGTTTGGAATTTTACAATTCTTCAATTTAAAAGGTAAAATTTAAAATTGGAAATAGTAAAGGTTGAATGATAACATGTTTTCCATGGTTCCACAATTAAATAGAAGTATAACTTTAGCAAGAAATGAAATTTTGAATTGAAACTTTGGGATATAAAGGGTTATCTTATTGTTGAAAAAACTCTTTTAATTATTTCATCTTGCCCCTAAACCAAGATATCAAAGAAATTAAATATCTTGAACACCTTAGAGTTTTGGTATTTTAAAATGTAAAAGAAATTCGTGTTATAATGGATGTAAAGAAATTGTGCAAACAAATTTTTAGAAATTTTAAAGCAAGAAAATAATTGAAGCAAAAGCAATCCTATATTTTAATGATTTGGATTAAAATAAATTTATTTAGAGGAAAAAGTTTTGGTAAATGTACCTTGAGAATCAATTAAATACAAGGAATACATTTAGTGTGGTAATTATCTTTTTATTAAAAAGTTGAATAGTTAAACTTTTCAAAGAAAAGTTAGTTATTTGATTAAATTAATTTCTACTCAATGTTGATATAAAGATTTTAAAATAAGAATAATAGCATTACCATAATTTTGAACTATGTTCAAAATTTGACTAATTGTTGGTTAGGATAAAAAAGGCATTTGATTTAAATAAATTGCCTCCTAAAAAGTGTTTGTTTTTCTTTTTATTTGAAAATTTTAAGATGCAAGCATAATCAAGTTGTCCTAAATACATCTTAGAGAAATGTAATCAAGAATATTTTAAAATATAATATAAGTATGATAATTTTAATTTACAGCTCTGGGCTTTCGGGAAAAATAGAATTATTTATCCCAAAGAATTGTTTAAAGTATTTTTGTAAAAGCATACCGTTTGGAATAATATTTGGATTGAAGTGAGATTTTTCTTTTATGACCTAGTGCATGAAATTTTATTTTTAGGTGTGCTGTAGTAAAACATAATAAACCCATTTGGGATAAACATTTTTGAGCTGGAAAATAGATTCAATGAGTACTAGTTTCTTTTTTGGTCACTCTTTGATATTTGATAGTTTACTTGACCTGAAATAGATTTGAAAGTATGGTTACAATTCTGTCTGTTAATTTCCTAAATTTAAACCTAAAATTTATTTTGACCATAACTTTTGAACCATAAGTCCAAATTTGATCATCTTTTTTCTAAAAAAAAAGCTGAGAATATTTTTGACAACTTTTATGTTATGAGTTTTATACAAATTTAAAGTTTAAATGACCTAAAATGGGTTTGAACATATAGTCATGGCTCGGTTTTTATTGTGATTTCCTGAGTTTAAACACCAACATGTTTTGGCCATAACATTCATACCATTGATCCTCTTTTAGTGATCTTGCGCTTTTTTAAAGCTAAGACAATGAGAAACAAGTTTTATTTTGAGACCTTTGCAGAATTTCGAAATTTTCACATCTAAAACTGTTGCTTTGATAAGAGGATCTACGTATTTTAAACATTTCCTTAGTTGTTTACTTTTGATAATCCTCCCGTAACTTGAGTTTTAATCCGCATTTCTGCAATCTAGAAGTTTTGTTGGAAAGCTAACAAGTTGTGCAACAATTCACTCTTTATTTTCCTTAGCTAATTTTGTGTTTTTGACAATGCAAATTTTTTCGAGATGTAGCTAAAAATTGCACATCATGTTATCCGAAGTTAAGTGAATTCATACTTATTCTATTTCTTTTTTATATGCGACTATTATTTATGATGAGTTAAGAATAGGTGTTCCAGAGACTATTTGGACTCATGTGTGATGGTAACTCACTTTCGCTGACATAAAATTTAATAAATTATTTTGCAATGCCAAAAAAAGGTATGTTTTTACTTAAAAAGAGTTATATATTAATGCTTACATACCTATGGAAATTTTTGATATATAAATTATTCTGACCATGTTTCGATCGATGTACATATGTTTTATCACACTGTAATTGTTCAAAATGCTCTTCGTACAACGGAGATTTTGCCGAAATTTTTGGAAATTTCAATACTTAGAATAATTTTCGTGTGATTTTATTGTATGCGAAAACTATAAAGTATTTGATTAAATAATTAAGCCATAGAGATTTTCATAAGAGTCTGCGTAAAACTCATAGTCCAAAATTTACAACCACTGGGCAAAGAAAATAATTTATGTTTCTCAAAGTCATCGATTAAAAGGTCTAGTAAGTGTTTAACTACTATATTTTTACTTAACGGGTTAATGCAAATTCCGATTAGTGCTAAACCAAAATGGAAATGTAGAGTTGGAGTTTGATTATAGATAATTTTGTTATGTGATTGTTTTACTGAATATATTGCTATTGGTAATATAAGTGTTTATTATAGACTGCTCTCTAAAGGAGAATTGCGGGGATGCGATTTTTTTAAGGAGGAGAATTTGTAACAACCCTGATTTGACCTGATTTGAGATGTACTTGAAATTAAATTAAAATAAATCTAAATTTGATTTTTAATAAAGAATTAGTATTTTATTTTTTTTAATTCTCAAATTTAATTAAATTGGAGATTTTTGATGTTATAGGAAATGAATGAAATATTATAAGTGCTTAAATTAAAGAATTTAGAAACTTAAGTTGAAAACAAGACATTTAGTTAGGTTATATCTTTTATTTTAAATAAAAAATTATTTTGGAGTTTAATAGATTTTGAATTGAAAAATCTATATTGATGTTTAAGTATATTTAAATGAAACAATTTATTACTACAGCTATGGTTTAATTTTGAAGACCAAGTCTTGTTGAATGCAAGCCTTCATTGGTATGTAATTAAGAGAAAATAAATAAAAAAAAAATTGGGTTGATTTAGTTGTAATGCCCAAAGTCCGAACAAAATAAAATGAGGATTGGGAAAATATGCTATGTAAAATATACTATATATTGAGAATCCTTATCTCATTTTCTCAAGTCCCAGTAAACCAAAGAAAACCTAATTCTTCCCATCTCTAAACCTAGCCAACCCCTAATTCAAGCAATTTTAATCTTAGAAAATTCCTATTAATCTAAAATAAATAGAGTAAGATTCTCTACAACATTCTCCTTCTATTAGATACAAAAGGCTGGAGTTTTGACCATGGTTGGAGGTCTTAGTTAGTTGATTTGCTAAAGGAAAAAGTGAAATTAAGGTAGAAAACGCAAGTCAATATAAAAATCATAACTTGTAGAAAAATCATAAAAATATGAAATTTGGATATGTTGTTCGTAACTCATATATCTACCTTTTGTAATATCGTATGAAAATATTTCGTTTTGGTACATTAAATCACCACTGCACTGAGGACGAAAATGCAGGAAATTTCAGCGATTCGATACTTGTAATTTGGGGGTTTTTGATTCAAGGTGAGTTTTCTATCTCACACAACTAAATTTAGTAATCGATATTTGAAATGATTGTTTGTCGGATTGATATGTGAATTAATGGATTGTTTGTTAAACAAGAAACTAGATATCGAAACCTAAATATTGCTAGTTCTAAAACTGATCATTGTTAGTTTATGTTTGATCGAACATCCACTTTGTATGCTTATGGTATGATATTGATGGTGTTTGAATGTTTTCTTAGACCTGATATCACATCTACTATTAGATTCAACTCACCTAAACTAAAGAAAATTCCAACCATTAGAGTTAAATCAACGATCGCTTGGGCAATTGATGCCCAGGAATGTGCGACAACTGATCGACTGGTGACAATCAAAACTGGGTAGTTTACCCAGTTCTTGCTTGCGAAATTATTATTAGTTTAATTATTTCTTTTGCTAAGTTTCCGAGCTTGTTTTGGACAGTGTTATCTTCTGACTTCCAACAGTAATTGATTATTAAAGTATTAAACGCTTTTTGATGTATAATTTAAAGAAATTGTGTGTTTAAAAAGTTTTAAATCTTGAAAAGGTTTATATGTGATCTGTTTAAACCTACAAGTTTCTTATAGTATTATTAAATCAATATACATAAATAAATAATTTATTTTAAAAATATCAATAAATAAGATTTTAAAGCTTTTAAAATTTTATGATATATGTATATATATATATATATATATTAAGAATAAAGAAGATTATTAATTTTGGAAAATAATAGCCTGGTTTCTAATTTTAGAAAAGGAATTTCATTTTTAATTAGAAATCTTTTAACTCTTATTTTTAAATAAAGAGAACGACCTCGAATTGAATTTCCATTGAATTTTGTTAATTTCTAGGAAACAAAGGATTTTAACGAACGATTAAATTGTCGGATTGGTATGGGACATTTCATACGATTCTTTTGCTTATTATTATAATTTGTTAAATAGAGTTTGGGTGTAATTTACTAGCTTTTAGTAAATACTTGAATTTACTTTCTAGTATGGGACAGTTAGTTAAATTCTTGCGGTTACTTGAGTGACAGTAATTAACGCTTAAAGTTGTATTATGGACTTCAAGTTAATAGATCCTCGAGAGACGATGACTTATTTTTCATCGACTTGAGAGTCGTTTCCATTTTTGAATTCGGTAGGCAGACTTATTTCTTTTAGTTAGGTTTGTTATGGTATAACATGGCTGCCCTTTCGTTTCTTGAGCAGGTGTTATTTGCATGTCAATCAGCTTATTTTACAGCTGGACAATGTTCACCTATTTATTTTTGTTAGGTAAATTCACATAGTTTTGTTATAAATATGGCTACCTGTTTCATTTTGTCAGGAGTCGGAGTTTGTACCTTGTAGTCTATTTCTTTTTGTTAGACAATTGTGCTATGTGGCGGGATTTATCTATTTTAGTTAGACCCCATGTCGCACTGTATCACACTGATAATTGACTACCATTATTATTTCATTAGTGATGATTATTTCTTTAGTAATTTTAGGATGGATATTTAGTATCTTTTGGGCTCTGGAGAATTTTGAATTGTTATCACCATATTTTTATGACATTCCATTTGGGACCTGATATGGATTTATGAAATGGTGATTTAGTTGATATGCCTTATTTTGATCATTTGTTCTAACATGCTTTTATTTTGGCTTATTTTTTTAAATCATATGTTTAGGATCGGTATCTCATCTCTTTATTAGATATAGTCTAACCCATTTATTTTTAAAAATAGTCGAGTCAGATAGAGACTCTATAGGTATAGAGACTCATTAACCTCTGAATTTTAGGCCAGCATTGAAATAGACTATTTTGGCCGTTTTAGTTTACTTAATACTTGTATATATTGGCATTTAGGAGTTCATGTCATGTATATTATCTAGTAGTCGTTGTGTACCTAATACACTTTTTTTGGATGTGATGTATGTATTATGTCAGTCCGGTAATGATATTTTGTAAACCCAAATTTATTATGTGTATGATGATGTATATTATTCCGATGTGATCTGTGACTTTGATTCTGTTTTATTAATATTATATATTGTTCTAAATATTTTAGTCGGTGTGTTTTTTATTTTCTAATAATACTATGCATGTCCAAATTTTCAATTCAGATCCTCTAAAGTTAATAAAGATGCGTCAGTGTTAGTGCAAAGATATATTCACATTCGATCGCCCTTAACCGACCGTATTCTCCATATTATTAGGCGACATTACTTGCAATGTTCTTGAATAATATGGGTATAATGGTGGGGTCGTTACACTGACTTTATATTCTTTGTTATCTACTATACATTATATATTGTTCCATCCTAGAGACATACATGTTTATTGTTTTGTGCTTATACTATGTATGTACATATTTATTTGAATTTTAAATATGTACCAGCCAATGGGATATTCACATGTGCACCCCATATAGCTTCATTCTTTATATTATCTGACAGTATTACCTAGTAATATCTGGGATTATATGGCCATAGGGATGGGATATTATAATTTGGTATCAGAGCAGGTTCAGAACAATACATCATACATAAGATATGTGAGTCAAGACCTTAGATGAGACTTAGAATCTCTTGTCCTTTTAGGTGTGTTGGGTAGTTACCCTATAATAAGGGATACATGAGTATATAATGATTATTATGGTAATCGTCTGGGAACGTATTTTTTATTATATATATATATATATATATATATATATATATTACATTTTTACTTTGAATTTTCAAAAATAATTAAGAGTTGTTGTAGTGAAGATGGAAGAGTTGACCGACCAGTAGAGTTGGAGTTGGCGTTGAATGTTAGACCTTTCGTGGCTTAATATTGAGTTATTGTGTTTTGATTTGAATTTTGTTAACTGGGTTTTTAACCCATCAAAATTCAATAAGAGCTAAAGCATTCAGACTACGCCGGAATAACTTAGGAATCAACCAAAAGGATCAGAAAAAAAGAAGAGAAAGACCCAAGAGAAAAGATGCCAAAATAAGCTAAGGTGATGGATTGCCAATGATCCATCACCTATGTATCACTAGCGATCCATAAAGCTTGCTCATGGACCCTCCATACCTCTTGCATCATGATTCATTACCATTTCTTAGCTCATTTGCTAATTTTCAAAGCATGCCAAATAATCTAACTCAAGAAGTGAAGGCTTATCTGATTCAAGTTGTTTGGCTAGAATTATCTAACTTAAAATGGACCTATAGAACTTATACAAAGTTGGATTGACTTGAAATTTTAGGATAACATTTAGAAAACGTAGGAGAATGCTTACAAAAAAATTTGAGTCATTAGGAGTTGATTTGATGGATCGCTAGCGATCCATCTAAATAGATCGCTAGCGACCCATCTAGGGTGGGCCTCACACCTCAAATTTTTATAGTGGGTCCCTAACACACCTTTGAGTGTTTTTGCAAAGTTTCGTTAGATTTCTTTAAGGTTTGGGTGAGTTATGGATGATTGTTCTGGAAAAGATAACCCACGAAGACGAATGATCAAACTAACTCCAAACGACTTAATATTTGGATAAGGCATTTAAATAGAAGATATGAGAACAACCAAACAAATATAACTCAAAATTTTGCTAAGTGGATGGATAACTAGCGATCCATCTCCTATGGATAGCTAGCGATCTATCCCTTATGGATAACTAGTAGGTCAGATCGCCTTCAAACTTTTCGAGCTCCTTCATGGCACAATGTGAAAGCTTCTAGTAGAAAAATATTCTAAGTTGATGGATAGCTAGCTATCCATCACCTATGGATAGCTAGTGATCCATAGAAATGACTCAGATTGATTTAAGATTTTTGGTGATGACTTGGTGTAACGACTAGACTCTTCTACACCTGGATTTCTTGCCCAATACCCACTGAAGTTCCCTATAGATACTCACCTACCTAGAACTAAAGATAGATCTTTTTCGGAGAAAGAGCTGTCATTACTCTACTGGAATTTCTCAACTTCTTCAACTTTCTTCTCCTTAACAACAGTAATCAAAGTGGTTACTGTGATTCTCCAGTTAATCCTTGTACTTGTGACTTATTATAACTCATTATAACTTAAGTCTGAGGACTAACTAGTTGATATGCAGAGAGATTCGACTGGTTTAAACATAATAAAGATTGATTAAAGTGGATGTAGGCCAGTATCAGCCAAACAACTATAAAATTCTGTTTCTCTTTTCTTACTTCTTCTATTTATTTGTTGTTTATCTCAGATTTTTGCTGCTGATTATCTACACTGGTGCTTTCACACTTGATCCAGGGGGTAGATCCATTTTTTAGGTTAACAAATTTGATCGGGGTGCACAATAGAAACTGGTAAATTGATTTTCCCCTTAGTGCATTGATCGTTGTTTCTTATGTTTGTTTGTTTATTGATAATTTTCTGTGATGAATTTAATTTGTTTTGTTGTTTGGTTGAATATTTGTAGGTATTTATCGAAGTTGAGGAACGAATTCCAACTTGATGTTTACTTGTCTCTGTTAATGATTAAGTATGGTGTTGTTTTTATTATATGATGTTTGATAATTTATGTATGGGTTCAAACTATTAAAAGTGTTCAACTATATTAATGTATATTTGCGGAACATGTGTAATTATTTTAGTATAAGAGTTGTTTATGTAAAAGTGTTGAAAACCTTTTATCTTAAGTATATATTGTATGGATAGTATTTTATGTAACTAAATAAATGTTTTAAATTATAGAACGTATAATAAAATGTTTGTATTCATGAAAGTTCAAATTGGATATGTTTTAAATTAGGAATTTTAATCCTATCTGGAAAAATATATGTATGTAAAAGTGGTATTTTATTACGATTTAAGATAGACGTGAAAATCATTGAAAGGATATATTTATTTTTGGAAGTGATTTTAAAATAAAATTTGGGTTAACTTATTCGTTGAGTGGTTTAAGAATTCCGAGCGATGTGTCTGACCAACGTTATCGACAGGAATTCCTAAAACCAGAACGAGGCATTTGTATACATAAGTTTGAAAAGATTAAATATTTTGTCAAAATTTTAATGTTCTGAAAAGTTTAAATTTTTTATAAAGACTATAAATTTTTTCAAAGAATTTGAATGGTTTAAAAGTTTAAAATGTTTTGTAAAGACTTTTATAATTTGAAAAGAAAGATTGTTTTGAAAGGAATAGTTAATTGGAAAAGTATAAAAATGATTGAGAAGATTAAATTTTATGACGAATTAAATATATTGAATAATTATGGAATGATTTTGAAAAATGTTTTATTAGTTTTGGAAGGAAATATAGTTTTAAAGAAATGTAATATAATAATTTTGAAAGATATTTTGAGGATGAAGTGAAATCTATAAGCGGTATTATGAGTTAAATTTTGGAAAATTATACAGTTTAGGTCCTGTGATATTTAAGAAACTATATAATGTTTTGGAACAAAGGTGTATACTGTTTTAAAGGCATAGTTTGATATTAAAGTGTTTATTAATCTCGAATAACCAAAATATTATTTTGTAACTAGTTTAATATTATATATCATAACGAATTGTTTTGTAATAAATGATATATTTATAAATTATGAATATTATAAGCAATAAGGGCAATCAGTAAATCTTAGTAGATAGTTGTGGGTATTAGCGAGGCAGTGTTGGTTATATGGTCAACATTATTGTCGAATGATGACTGCCATTACTAGAAACATTTAGCAAGGAATTATCGTTCTTTTTATAGTATTTGTAAATGTGGAATGTGTGTATGTATTTTTTATTTTGAATAGATTTTTTGTGAGCTTTTTGAATATTTCTGTATGACTTGAATTGGTTTAAGTAGACGTTAGAGTAAATTAGTAAAGTATTACTTACGAGAACATGAAATAATCTATACAGTTAAGCATTTTAGTTTATGTCATTATGAAATGTTTTAGAAAACTATAATTTTTTTAATTTAATATTTTGGGACTAAGGAAATTTTCAAAAAGAAAAGTGTGTATTGTTATTACATTGATAAGTATAATTTAATATTATATATAAGTGATCATTATATATATATAGTATGTGACAAACAAAAGTGGATTTGGAAAGCCAATATGAAAAGAGACTTTAAAAAGTATATTTTTATTTTGAGTTTGTTATGATAGAATATTTTGGAGAAAAGGAAGATTTCTTTTTGGTTATATACATCATAAATTGTTAAAGGGTATATGATTTTGGAATTAAACAAGGAATGGATTTTGATAATTTCCTTTTAGATAGAAATACAATGATTTGAGAATGGTTTAGGTAATAGGCATGGTTATCGTTTTGAAATGTTAAATTTTATAAATAAGTTTAAGTGTTCTTTATATAGCGCATGTGTGTGTATCTAAAGAGAAATTAAATATTTGGAAATTTTCAATTTTTAAATAAAAAGGTATCCATTCTATAAATATATGGAGAGAAATTTGTATAGACTAGTTTTTGGAAATAATAAAGATGAAACGTTTGAGATAAGATAATTTCGTAAATTGATATTAGCAATTTGGAAGAACGATTTATAATAAAAAGTGAGATATGTTTTATTAAATGAATACTGGGAAAGGAATATTTTAAAAAGTGTTAATATCAAATAGTGAAGTGGAAATTTTCGAGAAAACTTTTTTGAGAAAGGTTTGGCTTTAGTTAAAGTATTTTGAGATTAGTTGATTAGAATGTGAATTTTGGTTGATTTAAATTGTTGATAAAATGAGAGCTTTTGAAAAATTATTTAGAAACAAATTTATTGCAATAAAGTAATTGTAATTATGGAAGGTAATTTCCAATTTTGGTAATATATTTTGAAAAGAAAGGAATTTGTAGATTTTTTTATGAATATCTTTTGATGAGAAATTTCAGGGTTAAGTACTTCAGTGTTTTAAAAACAGATTGAGTTTTTGATAACCCATCGATGAAAGGTCTAGTCATTGATTTTGGTGTTACTCTATTTGATGCTTAACGAGTCAATGTAGATCACTGTACATGCTGAATCAAGATAGTAAAGATATAGTATTGTGCATTTTGTACTATAGGTTGTTTATTTTGTATTTAAAATTATAAATGAGAATAGCTTTGGATTGATTTAATAAATGGGGTTAAATGTAAATATGTTGCAATTAAATTGGAATGGGTTAAAAATATGGAAGTAATATTTTCTAAAATTATATATTGAATAAATGATATTAACTTAAGTAAGAAATATTTTTAAAATGGTAATTTGGATTTATTTAGGCTAATAAATGAAATCTATTAATAAGGTTTATTAACTAATAAGTTAATTAACAAAATATATGCATGTATTATATATTATGATATATGTTATGATATGTTAAAACGTTTAAGATATCAGAAATATACATGTATATACGAATGATGATTTTCAAAATTAAAATAATTAATTAAATAGTTTAATAAAATAAATTAGTTAAAAGGTTAATTAATTAAATAATATGCACATGTATATAATATATGTGTTATAATATATAGATTATAGTATATGATGCATACTATATAAATGTTATATAAATATAAAATTAATTAAAACATTAACTAATTAAAATTAATTAAATAAGATTTAATTAATATATTATTATACAAAAGACTATTATATAAGTAATATGAAATATAAAAGTTATATAATAAATAAACTTATATAATATGAATGTATAAATTAAAATGGAACATTGAGAAATCCTAAATAGACTTAAGAAATAAATACACACGTAAATTGTCGTATTTTGTGATTCTGATGTGTTCGACGCTTGAATCACTAGGGTAATTCATAAGAATTACATTATTTCATAAGTCGATATCACTCAATATAATATATTGAAAATTTTGCCTCTTCGATATAACGTTGTCCTCTACCATACACACACACACACATGTATATATATATTGCATACTCCGTAATTGCTGAGCAAACTCAAGCTAAGGATGTTATATGTAGTATTATTAATATATTGAATAGACGAGGTAAGATAACCGTATGTTTTGTTGAGAAAACTCAAGGTACATATACTATACTTAGGTCGTCGTGATATGATAGGTATGAGTGACTAATTTCATTTCGATTTGTTGAGAAAACTCAAGGTCGAAGTGCATACTCAAGGTCGAAGCGAAATTAGGACAAGATACCAAAGGTTAGTTATTGTATATGATACAACCAACAAGATGTTATGTATCATTCGTGGAACTATGATTTGTTGAGCAAACTCAGGATCAAAATTCCAAGGCAAATGAGTCCTAACACCTACTAGTGAAAGTCATAAGACTTATATGGTTCGACTTAAGGTTTGTCGAAACATAAAAGACCAGTGAGAGCTTATTAGTAAAATGAAACACATAGTTTAACCTTACTAATATTATAAGAACATCTATTATGATTTGTCATAATAATCTACCACTTAAACTTGCATAAAATGTCAACTCCAAAATTATCTTCTGAAAACGACAAACTCATCGGACCTAAGTATACCGACTGGCTAAGAGCAATCTAAATAGCGTTGAATTACAAGCACCTTTGGACTATTATTACATGTGACCCTAAAGAGGAACCCACTGATCATTAAGACCTCGAACTATGACTTGCTTACGAAAAATAGTCGTCGAACATAGAGATCGTCCAAATTTTCATGCTGTCTACATTAGACAAGCCATTGTAGAGGCAGCACGAAAACATGTCTGTCCATGAGATATTTGATAGTCTCAAGGTCTTGTTTGGCGAACAATCACGTTCCGCAAGATACGAGCTTACGAAGATGTTGTTCAATACCAAAATGACCAAATGACTGAAAGTGGACGACTATTTTCGAATGATGAAAGGCTATATTGATAGGCTTTTGCAAATAGACGTACAAATAAGCAATGAATTGCAAGTAAATTTGACCCTTGGTTCACTTAATCCTTAGTATAAATCGTTCATACTGAACTATAACACGAACCAACTGAATGTGAATCTAGTGGAGCTCCTCAATATGTTGAGGTCAGCTGAATCCCAATCAATGGAACAAGGGGTTGTACTTGTTGTAAAGGGTTGTGCATCATCTTCGAAGAGTTCGAAGAAGCAGAAAAGAGAAGGTAAGAAAAAGAAAAGTAAGAAGAGCGATGATAGGGGCCGGTGAATGTCACCACTGCCACAAGAAAGGTCATTGGAAAATGAATTGTCCCAACTACTTGAAGATTGCTTGAGAAAGGAAGTAGAATGGTTCTACAGTTCCATCGAATACATTTATGATTCAAAATTGTTTTACAATCAATAAAATATCTTAGGTTTTACATACTAGATATGTTACTCATATATGTAATTTTTTACAAAGGCTTAGAAACTGGTTCGCGTAGCAAAAGGAGAGATGAGGATCCAAGTGGCTGATGGATCTATAGTAGATGCAATGACAATAGGAGATTATCATTTTTTTTGCCAAGTGGATTAGTATTAGTATTAAATAATTGCTATTTTGTAAAAGACTTTATTTGTGGGATTATTTATATTTTTAGATTGTCTGAGACTTGATATATGTTTCACTGTGCAAACAATGTTTTGAACATTAGTTTGAATGGAAATAAAGTTGGTGATGGTGTTCTTCAAAATGGCATTTATGCGATTACTAATAATTATATGTATTCTGTGAATGATACTTTTGACAATATAAATGATAATTATATTTAGCATTGTAAGTTAGTACATATTAGTGAGAAATAACTACACAAATAGAAAACCAAAGATTTTCTACCATCAGTTGATACTGAATCATTTGACACGTATGAGTCGTGTCTCAAAGGGAAAATGAATAAGCATCCCTTCAATGGGAGCAATGAAAGAGTTGATGAACTCTTAGGGCTAGTACATAGTGATGCATGTGGCTCGATGCCTATAGTTACCAAAGATAATAATTCTTACTTTGTTACCTTCAAGATTTCTCAAGACTGGAATATGTGTATCGTATGAAGAACAAATCGGACGTCTATGAGAAATTTGTTGAATATAAAATGTAGTAGAGGATCAAACGGATCATAGGGTTAAAATTCTTCGATCGGGTCAAGGAGGTGAGTAAGTTGGACATAATTTCCAACAATACTTAAAATATAATGGGATTATCTTTAAGGTTACTCTACCATATACTTCGCAACACAACGGTGTGTCGGTGCGAAGGAATTGAATCCTATTAGATATAGTTCATTCCGTGATGTGTAGGGTTGAGTTACTACTGTCCTATTGGGTATATGCGCTAGCTGTAGCGCATATATTGAACTTGTTACCCACTAAATCTATGCCCAAAATACCATATGAGATGTGGTGTGGTAAGAAACCCCAACACAAATATTTGAGAGTATGGGGTTGTTTGACATACGATAAAAACGTTGGATCGAATAATCTAGAGGATAGATCGATACTGTATAAATTTATAGGATATCCTAAAAACTCGATGGGATATATACTTTGCAACACAAAGGAATAAAAATGTTATTGTTCCTTGGCACACTATTTTTTTAGAAAAGGAAATTGTGTCAAAGGAAATTAACGGTGAAGTTGTAGACTTGCATGAGATCTTAGAAATTAACACTGAAGTCGAACCAGTCGAAGAACCAAGTTCATCTGTATATGAAAAAAGGCAACCTATTAGAAGCTATAGTAAGGAATCTCGTGCACTAGAGAGATACTGTGGTTTTCTCATGGATGGTGAGAAGGAAAACCATGTCCTAGATGATGACACTCCTCTATCATTCCAACAAGCACTGCATATTAAGGACTCTACACATTAGCTTAGAGCTATGAAATCCAAGATGGATTCCGTATATAAAAATAAAGTTTGGACTTTGTCGAATGTACCCAAAGAAATAAATCCATTGGCTGTAAATGGATTTTTAAGGAAAATCTAAATGCATATGGGTAAGTAAATACTAATAAGGCAAGGCTAGTTGTGATAGGATTTCATCAAATTCAAGGTTTTGATTATGACGAGACCTTTTCACCTGTCGCTATGCTTAAATCTATTCAGATTATGCTAGCCATCGTTGTATTCTATGACTATGATATATGGCAAATAGTTGAAAAAACGGCTTTTCTAAATAATGATTTAGAAGAAACTATTTATATATCGCAGCCGAATGGTTTTATAGTCAGTGGAAGTGAAGGCAAGGCTTGCAAGTTGTTAATGTCCATTTATGGACTCAAACAGGATTCAAGGAGTTGGACCAAGTATTCTGATAAAGTAATCAAACAGTTTGGTTTTTAACAGAGCACAGAGGAATCTTGCGTATACAGAATGGAACAGAGCAACACTATCGTATTCTCAGTATTTTATGTTAATGATCTATTATTGATTGATAATGACACTTCATTATTGCAATTGGTGAAAGCTTGGCTTTCCAAAAACTTCTTCAGGAAGGATTTACAAGAAACAGCCTATATACTTGATATTAAGATTTATAGAGATAGATTAAAGAGGCTATTGGGATTGTCCCAATCTTTGTACATAGGGACCATACTAAAAGTTCCATATGGAGAATTCCAAGCGTGTATCCACGCAATTTGGAATCGTCCTTTCTAAAAAAGACGCTCCTCATACCGATGAGGAAAAGATGTGTATGAAAAGGATTCCTTATGCTTCAGCCATAGGATCTGTAATGTATGTCATATTATGTACTAGATCGGATGGGGCATACACATTAGGAAGCGTAAGCTGATACCGGTCTAATCCTGGAGAAAAACATGGGATGGCCGTAAAACATATACTTAAAAATTTGAGAAGTACAAAAGACTTATTCCTTATATGTAGGAAAAGAGACCTCCTTTTGGAGATGTATACGGGTTCGAGCTTTCAATGCGATATAAATGATAGTAAGTTAGTATCTGGATATGCCTTTACACTAAACGGTGGAGCTGTTAGTAAGAAAAGTTCCAAACATGAAACAATTGTTGATTCCACGATGATGGCTAAGTACATCGCCCTCAATAAAGCATAAAAAGAGGTAGTTTGGATATGCAAGTTTTTGAGTGTGCTCGGAGTGATTCCCGATACCGAGAATCCTATGGCATTGTTTCGTGATAACAATGTGATGATACATATCGCAAAGGAACTAAGCGTGCGCAAGAAGTCGCGACACGTCCTTCGAAAGTTCCACTGATTAGAGAGTTTGTTGAGAAGAAAGAAGTTGTGGTTCAAATGGTAGATACCAAGGATAATATGAAGATCCATTCACCAAAGGCCTAATTCGTAAGTTCTCAAGAAGCTAACTGAAGGGATGAGACTGAAATTACATAATTGGCCCTAAGTGCAAGTGTGATATTAACAGAGTAAGGGGTATGCCCTAAGGGAAATTCTGTAATTTATTATAAATTAATTAACTCTGTAATCAATTCTTGTTTGAAATAAAAGTGTTTCTTCTTTCTGTTATATATAATGTGTTATAAATAATTAAATGTTTAATTAAAATATACTTTAAAAAAATCCATAGCTGGTGTGTTTGTGATTCAAAAAGTTGCAATCATGAGTATTGTATCACTATATTATAAGACACGTCATTTTAAATGTTCCTAATCAAGATGCATCAAGACTGGATATCGATATATCCGTTGAGACCAGAGTATGTAATGTTCTTAAAATGTTGGGCAGTGTATTACTCATGACTGCTGAGGGAACCTAAGGATTATGTCCTAATAGTTATTTGACAACTATGGAATGACTCATTCGGTAGTTTTATGTTGGTTAATATAACTAAGGTCAAACAGAAAATATCGATGTGACTGATTTACGCAGTTTTCTCGACTTCAAAATACCGTGAATCTTCAATATGAAACTTTGCTTTGATTATAGTCAAATCATGATATAGTGTCCATTGAGTGATTATAGTTGGATCGAGTGGAAGTATTTGAAGTGAAGCACTATTGAAGGGAGGATTTGTCTACTTAGTTATATAAGGTTAGTATCACGGTCAACTCAAGTCAACCTAAAGTCAAAATCTCTGCCCAGAGTAGTTTGGTTAATAATAATTGTTATTATTGAACCAAGGACTATATTTTTTTGGACTACAGAGTTGAATATGGATGATGTTGGAATCTTGACCATTACCAAATTCAAAAATTCTAAAGTGATATAGTTTTGATGAAGAGAATTGGTGTAATAAATGTCACAATTTGGTAACACTTAATAAAGTAAAATTGGATTCTACTGAAGCTAAGAGCGATAAATTTGGCCATAATATCACACCACCTACTAAATGGCATGTGAAGTTAACATTTGAATAGTTCGATGTTAATCGCTGATCGAATTTGCACCTAAGAGTCACACAATCAAAATGATGAATTCTCTTTTAGACTAAACGATTTAATTTATTTATAGTTCTCATAAATTAGTTAATACTTATGAAATATTAATTATAAAATTTGAATATGATTGAGAAATAAAAAAATTTGTGTATAAATATATTTGTAATAGTTATAAATATATTGATTGATATGAGATATCGATAACAGAATAAATATAATTGTATATATTTAATTTGGGCCAAAATGGGCTGATGGCCCATTATGTTTTGAGAGAAAGATCGACAGGTCTAGCATGGGATATGGCGACTAAGACTAGGATTAAGAGCTATTAGATGTGTGGTTAAGATCAAGTGAGAATGAGTATTAGATACTCACATATTTTCTCTCTTATCCTACCATTATAAATAATGAACTCAAATTCCTAATCTAAAAACTTTTGCCGCCAAATCTATCTTCTCTTTTGGCAGAAATATATCTCTTATCAATCGCAAATAACTCAAGTTCAAGTTAAAACAAAAGCTATTCGATTGTGAAAGGTCGGTGATTCCAAACTAGCAATCTGACGCATCAAGAAACATTCAAAGAAAGAGAATTCAATATTTATTGTGGACTTAAGGGCATCGTTATTAGGTAATATTTATTTATGTGTTAAATATATCATCATGTTTTATAATCTGTTGATCATGTAAAAAATCTGTATATATAAATATAATTGTTATTTAATTAGTTAGATGAGGTTTTGTATGTACTGTTGTTGTTACATGGAGATTGGATCTGTGTATAAACTATGCGGTTAAAGTGCTTTGCGGTTCCATAGTGGTGGAGGTGCAAAACGTTATAGCGGGGATAAAGCGAGAAACAGTGGAGGTGCAAATAGCTTCATTATATCTAAAACCAAATATCTAAGTTAATTTATTCCCATTCACACATCATTTTTTATAGGAAAAGGAAATATTTTTTAATCTTATACAACAAAACGAAGAATACCATATTTATGCAAACTAGATTTGGTGATTACTACAGATTTCTAATATATATTTAGCACTTATGCCTTAAAATTAGGTCTTTATTATAACTTAATTATTTGGCTTAAAAGAGAACTAGTCAAAACAACTTTTATACATTAATGTTGCTAAAGTGGATGCAAAAAAAAACCTTGATTTAGTGGGTATAGCGGAAAATATGGGGCTTAATGCAGATCTACTGTTTAATAGCGCTAAATTGAAATAGCGTGGCAGTCAAAGAGTGCTATGCGCTACAGTAGGAATTTTACGGGGCTTTAGCGATACTTTAATGCATAGGTATAAAATTTAATGATCATATTCATAATATATATTTGTAATCTAGTATTATATATTGAACAAATTTTAGTTTAATATTATATATATATAATTAATATTCATATACAATTTGTTTTAAAGCATATACGTTCACGTATAATATATAATATTGATATAAAAAATTTCTAATATATTTTTATGTTTATTATGAATTATAAGTGTCGAAAATAATTTTTTCATTGTTTTATATATTTGTTATCAATATTTAATGAATACATCGTTTAATATGGTTTAATAAACTTATATAAAATGAAACATGATTCAAAAACTCAGTTTCATAATTTTAAAATTAATTCATCGCGTCAAATGCTTTTAAAAAAATTCAAAATTTTTAAACTTAAATTTATAATTTTTAAACTTAAATTTATAATTTTAAAAATTAATTTACATTTCGATCAGTTGTTAATTATTAATTTAAAATATTATCATAATTTAAAAAAATCTTGAAATTGTTCGTTACCCATAAAACATAATCCTAGATTTTTGAAAATTTTAAATTTTGAAGTTTTATTATATAGCTATTTCATATTAATTAATTAAGGCCAAAACTATTTAATAATTAATAATATATATGTATTAAAATATTGAAAACATAACAACTATAAATCTGATATGTTTTCGAACCGGAAAGCTAAAAAAAGTTTAATTACATATATCTGTATTTGTATTTGTATTTATATAAGGAATATAAAATTAAGTAATTTACCATTAATTATTATATTTTATATTTTTGCATGTATATATATATATATATATGTTAAAAATGGCTTATTTCAATTCATAAAAAATTATTTTATTATAATTTTTTGAAGATAATTTTATTTTATTATATATATATATTTCCTTTTGTTATTTATAATATAACATGTAGTTATATAAATACATAAATATATTTTCTGTAATATTTTAATAATAAAACATGTATTATACATGTACATATATACATGCATATATACATGCATACATACATATATATAATCATTTGGAATTTATAACTATATGTACATGCATGTATTTGACAACATACAATATATATATATAATAAGCTAATGTGTCCGTTGCGATATAAATATCAGCACCTATATACGGGCATGTTATACCTTGCACGGATTACTATGTTACATGTAACGACCCTGAAATTTTAACAATTTAAATTGGAAATATTTAATTAATTTTAAATATTTGAATGATAATTTAAATTGAATTTCAAATATAACAATGAATTTGGCGATTAAAATTTAAATTTAATCTATTGTGAGTTGAATAAAAATTCGAATTTGACTTTGGAGTTGGAAATTGAATATTAAATGTGTATTTAAAATTCGAATTGATGGCGTAAGAAATAATAATTTGAATTTAAGGATTATTACTTATGAAAATTTATAATTGAATTAAATTTTGATTGGAAACTGTGGAGTTATTTGAATTTTTCAAGTTTAATAAGAAGAACATATTTGAATTTAAAATTTGAGCTAGGAGTTTGTAAATTGATTTAAATTCCTTTCAATTTTTTTTTAGGGGTTAAGTGGGCTTTGAAAATAATACCAGCCCACTTTTGATATTAATGCTGTGATTAGGCAGACCCGATCCCTTTTCCTTCTTCATTTCGAAAACCCTAGACTAAAAAAAAAAAAAAAAATTTGGTGGCGGCCTGTTCCTCTCTTCCGTTGGTCTGAAAAAATTAGGGCTTGCGATCCAATTTGGGGCTTCGACCTTCATTCGATTGTGCTCATTCTCACCTCAGCTGTTCGATTCGAGTTATGGTGAGTTTTCTCACGATTAATCGTTACTCAAGTTTTTAGATTTGTTTGAATTGGGTGTTTGGTTGCATGCTATGATTTGGGGTGTTATTTGTTATCATTTGCTCGGTCAATCCAATTTAAACTGATATGAACAGATAAGTCACTGCATGGTTGTTTGTTGGGTGTTATCTGTTATCATTTGCTCGGTTTATTTGCTTTTAAAACTGATAAGAACAGATGCTATTAAAATTTGTTTTTAAACTGATAAGAACAGATGCTATCAAATATTTTGCTTGTTTGTTTTTGCTGCATGTGATGGATTTTTGAATCTGGTTAAGGAAAATGTAGTATGAAAAATTAATACTTTAGTTCTGAAAATACTTGTGAGAAAACTTTTTCAACCTTTGATTTATTTCTGTGATGTTTGTGAGTAAACCCCTGTTTGTTAAATCACTCGCTGCTGTTTGAAATGCTTGAATGACTGTTTGAAAGACACTTGCATGTGAATAAATGGTTGTGCTTGTGTTTTCTTTTGCCTGGGGATGTATTGCCTTTCCTGTTTCTCTGAGTTATGATTTACAGTGTTCATATACCAAACTCAAACCCCTCTCTATTTGTTATCGGATTTGAAAAATAAACATGATGGAGTTGTTCTAATTTGTACTGTGTTTTCCAGTAATAAAATCAAGGTAAGTTTTGAAATTTTCTTTTACTGGAAACTTTAGAGAACACAGTTACCTATAAATTTTGGTTTACAGTGTAAACCATGTCAAAAACCAGAAACTCTTCCCTTATTCCTTCTGAAAGATAGGTTGAGAACAAGTTAAAGTATGTTGTGACATAGCATTTTGTTTCAGTAACTAGTTGAAGCAAGATCATGCATATTTCTTTTACTGAAAAAAAAATGTGAGCAAGCTTTATCCTTTTGACTTTAATATGGCTATATATTAAATTGATGAGATAGATGATTGAAGCATGATTAAGGTGTGAATATGAACATTGGTTGTGGTTGCATGTTGTACTTATCAGATGCCTGTGCAGATCTTAGTTCTGTGCATATTCATCTCCTCTGTCTAAAAGATAACAGGACCCAAAAATCCATAATTAAATTCATATTACCGTATTCAATTGAATTCAAGTCATGACCTTTAAGGAAGATATGTTTGTATCAATATAACATCATTTTCAAAAATATTATTCAGCAAAATAGATGAGTAGGATTGCTGAAAACCAGGGATATCAGTGGTAGGTGAGTAAATTACCTTAAAAACAGTTTTAAAATTCATCTGAGATTGAATGATGATGCATGCAATGAAATTTGCTTCGATGATGAATATTAGTTTACATGAATGCATGTTTGAATATTGGATATGCCAGTATGTATAAAAAAATCTTCCAGTGTTTATATTACTGAATTTACAGATATGTTTATATGAGTAAGTAACCTGTATATTCAAACACTCTGTTATCTATTGTTTCAGACCAGAATTCTTTTCAAAATTTGAATCTTCCACTAAAACATCAATATTTGGCCTTGATGATTGAATGAAATATTTTTGTTAATGTTGAAGGTAATTTTAAAATATAGTTTCTGTAGTTTTTTTTTTAATTTACAGATAATTTTAAAAAAGGAAAACACAGTAAACCACTAATGCATGAATATCTTTAAACTAGGAAATGGTTGACCCCTGTGTTTGTGCATGTTTGTTTGGCCATAGTTATTACTGCTCTGTTACATTCCAGATTTTAGTCCACCCAAATAAACTCACTTCTTTTTATCCAATCTATTTCAAGCTAGTTTTTTTTTAAGGGGAAAAAGATTATACAGATGTTAGTTGATTTTTAAAATATGGTCCAGATGTTTATATTTAGGCAATACAAATTGGAACAATCAAATTCAGTAAAGATGAACCAACTTGTGAAAATTTGGTCAAGCAATTCCAGTTGCCTATATCCTTGTTTCGTACGTCCTTGCCTGTGCAATTCCCTGATGCTTGAAATTTTTATCACACAACCATTACCAAGTGCCTTGTTCTTTTTCTTTTGTACACTCTAATACCCTGTTGCATTTGGTTTATTTTGTTGCACTCATTTGTAGTCTGCACCACCATATGCTTTTGTAGCCTGATCTTTGTTGAACATGTGTTTTGCTATACTGTTCACTTGAGTTTGAAATTGTTGTCTCATTTGAAACAGTGCAGTCCCTTTGTTTTTGAGATATATGCATGTTGACTAGTTCACTTGCTCATATATGTTGATTCACTGATGCATTTCTTATGGTCTATTTCTTTGTTGTTATGAGCTTAATGAGTTGTGCTCATTTTGGTCTGCACTCTGTAAACTTTGAGTTGTATTTGTGAATCTTTCGTTGCTTCATGTCTTTGGCATTTCTGAGTCTCTGCCTTTGATAGCCTGTTTCAACATTTGCTGTTTGTATTGCTTTGTCTGATGCCTTCTTGACTCTTTTATCTGTGCATTGGCCTTGAGTTGAACCTAGTTTTGAAACTTGGGTTTGACCTTGTTTTGATCTGATAGCTGTGCTTTTGTTTGGTGCACACGAGTTGGCGAGGCAGTGCACATGTGTATAAATATACGTGTGTACTGCAGCCACACAGGATTGACAGATTTTAAAAATTGAAGTTGTTAACATGAAAATCCATAATAGATTTAAATTGATTCATGTGATTCATCATCTCTGTTGCATATTTTACACACTTTATTTTGGGCTGTTACCATTTTATTCCAATTCATTGCAAATTTATTTACTTGAATTAAGATTAATCCTGACTCGAGTGTTTTTGTGTTTTGCAATAAACGCTCGGGTCAGACCGAGTATTTTTACAGCTTGGAGATTTTCTCGCAGCGAAGTTAGAGAGAGAGGGGAAAGCACTTCACTAAAGCTTTTCAAGAAATGTTTCATGTACTTTAAAAAGATATATTTTTGTTCCGCTGTATAAAATGTAATTCATTGTATAACTCTGATATTTGTATATAAAAGAAAAGTTCATTTATGAAAAATAGATTATTGTTTCTATGTTTCTGTGACTGATTCTGTTTAAATGTTATAAACTAAATAACAATCGGTCATTTGAACGTTTCTTGTTGGTTTAATTACCGACTGGAGGTGGTCAGAGCGGCGGGTCGTTACAAAAGTGGTATCAGAGCTTTGGTTTATACAAAGCTTAGTTTATGGCGTTTAATATGAATAGTTACTAGAATCACTTTAAAGAAAGTGTTTTCAAATCTAAAGAAGTTTAAAAAATTGTTTTCTTTAAAAAAAAGGTATTTTGAAAATTAAAATCATTTTCGGAGATTCCCCTCTCTAAATTTAGGTTTGCGATAGTTTCTCTTCGGTGAAATCTCGTTAGATTTGAGTCCCGATCTTTCGAAAAACCCACTATCGAATTTCTGAGATTTATGAGAAAAATAAAAATTGAGTTGAGTGAATTGATAAATTGGTTTGAATCAAATATTGTGAATATCTCCAAAGTAATAATTGGAAAATAAAAGAACATGTTAATTTGGTTATAACCAAGAGAATTATTGAACTATAACTTGGAAATTTGATTCTAAATTCTTTAAAAAATTTGATTTCAAATGTTGTGAAAAATGATTTAGTAAATGAATGGATTATAAGTATTTAACTTATAATATGGACTTTGGTATATAACTAAGTTATATAAACTGAATTGAATTAATAAAGGAGATTATGAATCGAAGTTTATAAATAGAAATGGAATTTCTAACGATGTTTATAAAATCCGCAAACGACTTATTTTGATAAGTAAATTGTTATAGCCTATTTATGGAGTTATATCTATGGTTTTGGACAATAAATAAGATATAAAAGGAGATATGAATCTAATGAAAATTCATAATAGATTTTAATAGATTCAATGATGAATTTGAATTTGAACGGGCAGAGAATTAAGTTAAGTGGAAACTTAATATTGGAAAGTTTGAAGTTGGTTTAAAACCAATATTTTGAAATGTATGCGGAATTCAAACTACGAATTAAGTTGAAGTTGAAAAAACTTAAATGGGAATGTTTTGTGGAAGTAATTTTATAAATGAAGTTAATCCATTTTAAGTTGTTTTAAAATGTGTTAAGAATTGAAAGCATAGATTTCAACATTCGTTGTTGAAATAGACGTTTTCGAGAGGAAAGAAAGGAAATGGTGGACTATAACATTGTTGTTATAGTAAATGGTTTCCAATAGGAAATGTTTTATTTAGTATTGGGGTTTATATATCTATTTTAATTCGAATCCCTATACTAGTGATTTTGGGTCGTCGTAACGATGTTTTACGCAGCATTCGTTTTGACTCAAATAAATGTGTTTAAAGAGTGATTTCCTTTAAGAATGAAATATATACTTGATTTTGGTTTAAGTATATTGAATATTTTCAAAGTGTTGAAAATAAATGGATTTGTGAATTACTTATTATTGAATAAGTATAGAAATATTTTCCAATATGAAATGAAAGGTTTGAAATTTTATCTTTTAAAGATAAATTGAAAAGTGAATATTTGAATTTGTTTCAAATGGCTAAGTGTGGAAAATTATATATATCTTGTAAATATATTATTTTTGGGAAATTTGAACAATTAGTTCAACTTTAAATTTTGAATGGTTGATTTGGATTGTATGTCTAACATTGTGAATTGACGACATAGCAGTTGATCTCTATTAAATATATATCTGTTGGTGGCGGAGAATTTATTCTCTTAGCTTAACACTCTTCTCTGAGACATACGAGCTCAGAGGTTATATATCGGTAGACATCAATTATGTGTTGAGAATTGACGATGTAACATGAAATCCAAATCGAGTGTGAAGTCGATAATAAATTGGATTATGAATGTGAATTAGGTTTGAGATAACCTTAAATTCCCAAATCGACTTAGAGGAAAATTTTAAATGGATAATGAAATGGAAAATTTGTGAATCCTCTATTTGTTATGGGTATGAAATGTTGTGGTTTTCATAACGTATATATGAGAATACGATAAATTCGATAACCATTTAGTTTGGAAAAGTAATTGTTGTGGAAAACTTTTGTAAGTACATGAGTATGATATGTACTAAGTGTGAAATGAAATATTATATATGTATGTATGATATTATGTTTTCCAAATTGAGGATATGGAAAAGTACCTTCCATTTAAACTTTGTGAAGCTTGTTGGAACTCGATATGAGTGTCCATTTGAAAATCGTAGCTACGTTGTATTTCCATTAGTTGGAGTGATTATTTGTATTTCCATTAGTTGGAATGTCCTTTTGGACTGGTATCCCTCATGATTATCATGATGGGATAGTGTACTAGCGTAATTCGAGGGGCGAGATGCCTATGGTTACAAGCGATTCTACTGGGATAGTAGCGTAACCGCCGTGTATACCGCGATCTAGTTACACTCGGGTAGTAGCGTAATTTGAGGGGCGTGATGCCTACAGTTACAAGCGATTCCACTGGGATAGTGGCGTAACCGCCGTGTAAACTGCAATCTAAAAACCAAAGCGTAATTCGAGGGGCGAGATGCCTACGGTCACGAGCGATTCTACTGGGATAGTAGCGTAACCGCCGTGTGAACCGCGATCTTTGGCGACAACCATGGCGAAATTCAAGAGATGAGAAATCTATAGTTTACAAGTGACTCTACTGGGATAGTAGCGGAACCGCCGGGTAAACTGTGATCCATGGGGGAATGTGCTTTCCATATCCATTTTTAAAAAAAAAAATTAAGTATTTTCACTGGGAATTGAAGCAAGTATATTTAGTACTTGGAGATTGTTAGACTTGCGCCTGGCCAGCGTATGCCTAATGTCTTTAAGAACGACAATAGACTTGTCAAATTTCGAGTTAGCAAGTATTTTCAAACTTTAAATAGAAAATCAATAATCTGAAATTAAAGTAAAATAAAATTCCAACCTAATGAACTAAGGAAGATGATTTTTTTTTTTGAAATGTTTTGAGAAGTCCACAGATTTGGAAAAGATATAATAGGTAAATGAAGTGTTTCAAGTTTAAATATGGGTTTGTAAATTGGAAATTTTGGCAAAAGACTTTTGTAGAAATCAATAAACAAAGGAGTTAATTAACAAAGCTAATGAGATAAAACAAATAGAATGAATTCTATACTTATTTATTTTAAATAAGTTTCAAACTTGATAAAAATTGTGTAGAGTATAAATATCAGTGAAATTTTAACAATCATTTTTCCTTGTAATTTCGGGACGAAATTCTTTTAAGGAGGGGAGATTGTAACGACCCTGAAATTTTAACAATTTAAATTGGAAATATTTAATTAATTTTAAATATTTGAATGATAATTTAAATTGAATTTCAAATATAACAATGAATTTGGCGATTAAAATTTAAATTTAATCTATTGTGAGTTGAATAAAAATTCGAATTTGACTTTGGAGTTGGAAATTGAATATTAAATGTGTATTTAAAATTCGAATTGATGACGTAAAAAATAATAATTTGAATTTAAGGATTATTACTTATGTAAATTTATAATTGAATTAAATTTTGATTTGAAATTGTGGAGTTATTTGAATTTTTCAAGTTTAATATGAAGAACATATTTGAATTTAAAATTTGAGCTAGGAGTTTGTAAATTGATTTAAATTCCTTTCAATTTTTTTTTAGGGGTTAAGTGGGCTTTGAAAATAATACCAGCCCACTTTTGATATTGATGCTGTGATTAGGCAGACCCGATCCCTTTTCCTTCTTCATTTCGAAAACCCTAAACTAAAAAAAAAGAAAATAATGGTGGCGGCCTGTTCCTCTTTTCCTTTGGTCTGAAAAAATTAGGGCTTGCGATCTAATTTGGGGCTTCGATCTTCATTCGATTGTGCTCATTCTCACCTCGGCTGTTCGATTCGAGTTATGGTGAGTTTTCTCACGATTAATCGTTACTCAAGTTTTTAGATTTGTTTGAATTGGGTGTTTGGTTGCATGTTATGATTTAGGGTGTTATTTGTTATCATTTGCTCGGTCAATCCAATTTAAACTGATATGAACAGATAAGTCACTGCATGGTTGTTTGTTGGTGTTATCTGTTATCATTTGCTCGGTTTATTTGCTTTTAAAACTGATAAGAACAGGTGCTATTAAAATTTTTTTTTAAACTGATAAGAACAGATGCTATCAAAAATTTTGCTTGTTTGTTTTTGCTGCATGTGATGGATTTTTGAATCTGGTTAAAGAAAATGTAGTATGAAAAATAAATACTTTAGTTCTGAAAATACTTGTGAGCAAACTTTTTCAACCTTTGATTTATTTCTGTGATGTTTGTGAGTAAACCCCTGTTTATTAAATCACTCGCTTGTGTTTGAAATGCTTGAATGACTGTTTGAAAGACACTTGCATGTGAATAAATGGTTGTGCTTGTGTTTTCTTTTGCCTGGGGATGTATTGCCTTTCCTGTTTCTCTGAGTTATGATTTACAGTGTTCATATACCAAACTCAAACCCCTCTCTATTTGTTATCGGATTTGAAAAATAAACATGATGGAGTTGTTCTAATTTGTACTGTGTTTTCCAGTAATAAAATCAAGGTAAGTTTTGAAATTTTCTTTTACTGGAAACTTTAGAGAACACAGTTACCTATAAATTTTGGTTTACAGTGTAAACCATGTCAAAAACCAGAAACTCTTCCCTTATTCCTTCTGAAAGATAGGTTGAGAACAAGTTAAAGTATGTTGTGACATAGCATTTTGTTTCAGTAACTAGTTGAAGCAAGATCATGCATATTTCTTTTACTGAAAAAAAAATGTGAGCAAGCTTTATCCTTTTGACTTTAATATGGCTATATATTAAATTGATGAGATAGATGATTGAAGCATGATTAAGGTGTGAATATGAACATTGGTTGTGGTTGCATGTTGTACTTATCAGATGCCTGTGCAGATCTTAGTTCTGTGCATATTCATCTCCTCTGTCTAAAAGATAACAGGACCCAAAAATCCATAATTAAATTCATATTACCGTATTCAATTGAATTCAAGTCATGACCTTTAAGGAAGATATGTTTGTATCAATATAACATCATTTTCAAAAATATTATTCAGCAAAATAGATGAGTAGGATTGCTGAAAACCAGGGATATCAGTGGTAGGTGAGTAAATTACCTTAAAAACAGTTTTAAAATTCATCTGAGATTGAATGATGATGCATGCAATGAAATTTGCTTCGATGATGAATATTAGTTTACATGAATGCATGTTTGAATATTGGATATGCCAGTATGTATAAAAAAATCTTCCAGTGTTTATATTACTGAATTTACAGATATGTTTATATGAGTAAGTAACCTGTATATTCAAACACTCTGTTATCTATTGTTTCAGACCAGAATTCTTTTCAAAATTTGAATCTTCCACTAAAACATCAATATTTGGCCTTGATGATTGAATGAAATATTTTTGTTAATGTTGAAGGTAATTTTAAAATATAGTTTCTGTAGTTTTTTTTTTAATTTACAGATAATTTTAAAAAAGGAAAACACAGTAAACCACTAATGCATGAATATCTTTAAACTAGGAAATGGTTGACCCCTGTGTTTGTGCATGTTTGTTTGGCCATAGTTATTACTGCTCTGTTACATTCCAGATTTTAGTCCACCCAAATAAACTCACTTCTTTTTATCCAATCTATTTCAAGCTGAGTTTTTTTTAAGGGGAAAAAGATTATACAGATGTTAGTTGATTTTTAAAATATGGTCCAGATGTTTATATTTAGGCAATACAAATTGGAACAATCAAATTCAGTAAAGATGAACCAACTTGTGAAAATTTGGTCAAGCAATTCTAGTTGCCTATATCCTTGTTTCGTACGTCCCTGCCTGTGCAATTCCCTGATGCTTGAAATTTTTATCACACAACCATTACCAAGTGCCTTGTTCTTTTTCTTTTGTACACTCTAATACCCTGTTGCATTTGGTTTATTTTGTTGCACTCATTTGTAGTCTGCACCACCATATGCTTTTGTAGCCTGATCTTTGTTGAACATGTGTTTTGCTATACTGTTCACTTGAGTTTGAAATTGTTGTCTCATTTGAAACAGTGCAGTCCATTTGTTTTTGAGATATATGCATGTTGACTAGTTCACTTGCTCATATATGTTGATTCACTGATGCATTTCTTATGGTCTATTTCTTTGTTGTTATGAGCTTAATGAGTTGTGCTCATTTTGGTCTGCACTCTGTAAACTTTGAGTTGTATTTGTGAATCTTTCGTTGCTTCATGTCTTTGGCATTTCTGAGCCTCTGCCTTTGATAGCCTGTTTCAACATTTGCTGTTTGTATTGCTTTGTCTGATGCCTTCTTGACTCTTTTATCTGTGCATTGGCCTTGAGTTGAACCTAGTTTTGAAACTTGGGTTTGACCTTGTTTTGATCTGATAGCTGTGCTTTTGTTTGGTGCACACGAGTTGGCGAGGCAGTGCACATGTGTATAAATATACGTGTGTACTACAGCCACACAGGATTGACAGATTTTAAAAATTGAAGTTGTTAACATGAAAATCCATAATAGATTTAAATTGATTCATGTGATTCATCATCTCTGTTGCATATTTTACACACTGTATTTTGGGCTGTTACCATTTTATTTCAATTCATTGCAAATTTATTTACTTGAATTAAGATTAATCCTGACTCGAGTGTTTTTGTGTTTTGCAATAAACGCTCGGGTCAGACCGAGTATTTTTACAGCTTGGAGATTTTCTCGCAGCGAAGTTAGAGAGAGAGGGGAAAGCACTTCACTAAAGATTTTCAAGAAATGTTTCTTGTACTTTAAAAAGATATATGTTTGTTCCGCTGTATAAAATGTAATTCATTGTATAACTCTGATATTTGTATATAAAAGAAAAGTTCATTTATGAAAAATAGATTATTGTTTCTATGATTCTGTGACTGATTCTGTTTAAATGTCATAAACTAAATAACAATCCGTCATTTGAACGTTTCTAGTTGGTTTAATTACCGACTGGAGTCGGTCAGAGCGGCGGGTCGTTACATTACATATGCACACACACATACACATATATATTTATATATGGTACATATACATTTACATATTAAGTAAAACCATAATCAAATAAATTCCAAATGATAATTTATAAAATTTAAATAAAATACATGATTTTATTTAAACTCAATTTGGAAATATTCTAAATGATTCAGACTTCATACACCCAATAAAGATCTAATAGGGTAAAAGAATTGAAATTCAGCCATTACTTCCGCTGCTAGCTGGACCAGTTCCTAAAAAGAGTACAACTACATTTCATGGAATATAATCATTGTTATATGAAAAGTAACCAATTCCCTTCATGAAAATAAAATAACATTGCTACAAAAAATACTGCAAATTACCTTCATAGAATAATAACTTCAATCTCAAGCTCCCGGTCCATTTTTTCGATTTCTTTGTTGACTTCCACCATTGATCGACTCCCATCCGATTTCAAAGAGAGAAGAGTAATGAGCCAAATACCTCTTTTGGAGCTTAGCAGACCTCAAAACCTGCTCTCACCAGAGTCTTCCACTATAATAGCATACCATAAATAATTATTAAATGTAAAGTCATCATATTGATAATGGTAAGTTTATTCACTGTAGGATAACTTGATATAAAATCCATAGTTGAGTTGCACAATAAAAATAATTGTATAGAACTAAAAAACAAATTTGTTGATCAAATTTAACTTTTTATTATGAGTCTTTCACACCTTTTGTGTATGCATAATGATATCACATGAGTTGTTAACTACTTTGATCAACAAAAAAAACATATCCAAAGGGATAGTTACTGTTTACATCAAACTACACCACAAATTCATAGAAGGAAAAGGGCTATCAAAGAATTAAATTTCATGAAGATAAATCATGAATAAACATTAATGGTAATACTAAACCATGGCTACAAGGATAAGACAGTGAAACAACAAAAGAGAGAAGCATGATAGAAAGACAAAACGCAAGTTGTATGCGACTTTTAGATCAATATTTATTTATGTTCTCGATCTAATTTTTAAACATATTAAAATGTCTCCATTGAATTTTAAGATGTATCCATTTGTAGAGGAACTATGTAGCAAGGATAAATAAATTAATAATGATGTGAATAAGATCTTCAAAAGAAGTAAAATAAGTTAGCTTGAAATAAGAACAAACCTTAGCAGTGAGGTATTCCATAACGGTGGCAAGGTAAATTAGGGCTCCAGTACCAACGTGCTAGAAATAACTATCATTCTTCAAGCATCTATTGATATGACCAACAGGGAGCTAAAGTCCAGCTTTGATAGATCTATTGATGGCCTTCTTCTGAGAATGATCAATTTTTTAGTGCTCTAAATATTCAAGGTTGGAAGCAAAGAGGTCGGCGACGACTAATAGAAGGTTGACAGGCTTGAGGTGGGCTTAGAATGACGGTAGGCGGCGGTAGAAGGAGTTATGGAGAAGTGGCAGTGAGGGAAGAAATTTATGTTTGTGGTTTGATAGATAATTTGAGGAAGAGGAAAGTAATTTTGAGAAAAAGGTGGAAATGAAAATAAATCGGGATCCCACTTTCAAAGCGTTATCTAGTCAATCCAGTTGTAAATAAAACAAAGTAAAAGAAGAAATAGCACTATGGAATAAAGCATTGTCAAATCGCATTATCAAAAGCAACTTTCTTATAGTGGGACTTCGTTTTTCCAAACTACGACTAAAACGTATCGTACTTCCCATTGAGAGGAGCCAGCAATATCGACTCGTGTCAAAAACATCTTAAGGTCTGCTGCATCCGTATCCAAGCTCAATGGTAACGCTGCCACTTATTGTACCATGTTGGACATCCACCAACGGTGTCATGTATACATCGAGGAACTTAGATAATCAATGAAGGATCCATTTCATAGTTGCACTATATTATCAACCGAAACAACTAGCCAAACTAGAGTTTAATTGTGATGATAACTTAAATTTTGTTGTAATATTTGATTTCCTGATAATGACCACAACTTATATTTGATTTATTCGTGTCAATTTAAAAGTAAATTCTTCATTTGTAAATATTTTAAAAAACATGCATTCATATCTTTGTAAATAAATCTTACATTTAGGAATTTTTCATGTTGCATTTGGATTTTGTGGGTAGTATCCGCTAAAAACCCCCACGAGACAACACTCTTCCTACTAGGGACACATAGAGGTTTAATGGCTTGTTGCATTGCTCAATGCAATCGTGTATCCTACGAAAACGGAATTATATTACTTTTACTTTATTCGAGGACGAATAAAAAGATAAGTGTGAGGGTATTTGATGTGCATATAAATGTGTATATTTTTACTTTCATATTTAATCTACTTTTATTTAATAAATGAGCATATTAGGGTATTTTATATGTTTAAACCAAAAACTAAATTATTTTCAAATCATCATATATTTATCTTCATATGGGGGTAAAATGGTTATTTTTTGTATGATTTAATTTGAGAAAATTTACTTGCACATTTTAATGTTGTCTCCTGGGAATTTGGAATCAACAATGAAGTGGCTTCATGGAATACGCATGCATCAGAGTTAGAAGGCAAATGAAGATGGAAATAAATGAATTCATGTAATCAAGGAGGACCACACCTACCCATTAACCATGATCCACTATTAAGAACTAATGCACATGTTAGTGGAGATTAAAAGCACATACACGCTTAATGGTGGATTAATTACTTGCTAATGATAACTTGGTGGCCACATTTCCTCAAGGGCAATTTGGGTAGTCTCCTAAAATATGGACTAGGGTTTTAGGAATGTATAAATATCCCTTATGTTTCATGTAGAGAGCTCTTACCACCTTCTCTTTAGTTTAGTTCTAGCATGTAAACATAAACTCTCTTTCTCTCTTTCATGGCTTCTTAGCCTTTTTCTCTTATGTAATTTTATTTATGAAATTTGATTTCGTGCTCTTTTAACTATCGTTTATGTAAGTAATGTAGTTTTTTCTTTCAAGTAGAGTAGATTTATTTATGTAACGACCCAGAATTTTATTAATTTAAATTTGAATATTTAATTAATTTTAAATATTAATAAGTGAATTTATAAGTCGAATAAATTTTATTTCGAATAATTGGATTTAATTGAATAATTAAATCAATAATTTAATACGTTAATTTATGGAAATAATTGAAAATTGAGTTAAATATGATTGAAAATGATTTGTAAAATTTTATTTTATCATGTTGGAGTTAGAATGATATTTTAGAACTTTTAAAATCGATTTAAAAGTTAATTTGTGAAAATCGACTAGTGAAAATAGTCAATTTTTGAACAGTCTCAGAATTGAACGAAACCAATTCCATTGGATCCGTAATAGTTAGTTATTACCGGATTACAATTTTCGTGTCAATCGGAGTTATCGTTTGATCGTGGCAGCTCGAAACGCATCGAATTATTTTTAATTTAATTTGGCGAGTTAAAATAGCCATTTTTCAAAAAGTCTCGGATTTCGACGAAACTAGTTTCATCAGATCCGTAATGTGATATTATTGTAAGGTTTCAAATTTCGTGTCAATTGGATTTACCGTTTGTCCTGTACAAATTAAAACGCCTAGAAAATCGTTTAAATTGGTTTAATTTAAATTGAACGTTTATAGCCATAACTCGCACAGATGTCCGAATTAGCTTCCGAAACCTGTTCTATTGTGTCCGGAACGCGGGGTAAACCCTAGAAATGTCAGTTTCGGCGCGTAAATCGGAGTTCGGAATTCCCGGATGAATAGTGTCGATCGATTTTCTTATAAATAGCCCCTCACTCAAAAAAAAACAATAATAAACAAAACCCTAGTTGCAATAGCCAGCCGCCACTAACAAAATGAAGGGCCGAAATTATCTCAACTTCTCTTCCCCAAATCTCTCAATCCATCAGTTATTTGCAAAAGTTGTTAACTACAACATTGTAGATCGTAGCAAGAGCTACGAGATCAACGGTCAAGATCGTTTTTAGAGCCACGGATTGGCGGCAAAAAGGTGATAAAGGCCACGTTTTCATGCACATATTTCTGGACATAGGGCAGGCCGAGCTTCACAAGGGGATGGCCGAAGGTGGAGCTTTGCATGGTGGTTCGTATGGTGAGGGTTTGATGAAGTTTAGTCGAGTATTGGTGGAGTTAAATCGAACCCTAGTTTATGTATTATGGGTATAAGAGCACGGCTATTACCTGTAGCCAAACGCGTGAATGAGGAGAGGGAGAGATGAGGGAAAGCACGGTCCAGATGGGGGAATGCAGGATCCAAGGGCTGTGATGGGTTAGGTATAAAAATATAAAATAAATGTTGTAATTAGTTTATAAAAAGTCGAGTAAACTTCATAAAATCATATCTTTTTCATACGAGGTCGAAAACGCGCGTAACCAGTTGCGTTGGAATTGTATGGACGAGCATTACACGATGGAAATGGATTGGAGTCGTTTGGAGTTAGTGAGAATTTTGGGTAAAATTAAATGTCCGTTTAATTTTATTCGAAATAAATCGCTAAAACGAAATTGAAATCAAGGTGAGAACTTCTCACTCAATCGAATCAGTTTCGATTTTATTTTAAATAGTTAGATTTAAAATATTTGAATGCATGTTTGAATGATGATTGATATCTATTGATTGTTAAAATAGGCATTATGCGCCGTTAGTAAGCGGATGTTATTTATTAAAAACATATACCGCGAATATTTCATAAACAGTGAAATTGGTATTATATATAATAGCAATATATATATATATTGGCATATGTATATATTGGAGTTATCGGTTTTCCGCATTTTTTTAGCGGATGAGACCCTATTGCGCCGTCTATTAAGCGGATAATATTTTAAATCCCATATACCGCGATAATTTCGTACTGGAGCGGAATTGGTATTGTGCTAATGTTTGTGGATGCAGGAAAACAGGTTGGAGGGATCCAACAGGATTCCTCAACAGTATTTATTTGATTTTGAATATTTTGATATTCGTTGATTATCATATCGATATATGATATCGTTGTAGTCGTGATTGACTATTTGGTGTGTGGCATCATTGGACCCAGATTTTGGGATTTTAAAATGATTTTAAAGTGATTTTTGAAAGTATACGTTTATAAAATATTTTTGGAAATTGATTTATTTTAAATAAATAAATGTTATAATTTTAATGTTATAAAAATTATGATTTTTGAGAAATATAGTTAAAAGTTGATTTTTGAAAATATGGGGTTAATGTTTTTATAAAATGATTAAATTGGATTTTTGAATTTATTATAAAAGTTTAAATATAGGATTTATAAATTTGATTATTTTATAAATCAAGAGAATGGTGAAATTATAAAGGAGATTAAAGATGTTTTAAAATAATAGTATAAATTGATTTTATAAAGGATTTATAAATTGATAATTTATAAATGAAAATATTTGAATTATAAAACGAGTTTTTATAAGTGAATTGTGAATGAATTTCATAAATGAATGAAATTTATAGAATTATAAACGATGAAGTTATAAATGGAATTTTATAAACAGTAGGTTTATAAAATTTATAAAGTTATTGAAAGAATAGATTTGGATAAATAATTGAATTTTATAAGTTATAAGATTTATAATTATAAAGTTCAAAGGAACGATCTTTGCAAACAAATAAATTATAAGTGATTGACTTATAATATGAATTTTTAGTATATCATTGAGATATGAAATTGAATAGGTTAATAAATGGAATTTATAAACGTTGTTTTATAAATTCGCAAACGACTTATTTTGATAAGCAAATTGTTGAAACCTATTAATGGAGTTATATTCACATTTTTGACTGTGAATAATCCTTTAAAATGAAATGTATAAAAGGATGAAATTGGTTAACGTAGTATATTCACATTTTTGAATAGTGAATAATATGTTAAAGAAATTGTTTTGAATGTGATGTTTTAAATAGAACTAAAAACAAGTTAACGATGTTTCAATTGGATTGAGATTCAAAACCATAGATTTCAACCTTTATTGTTGAAATAGACGTTTTCGAGAAATAAAAGGAAATAGTGGACTATAACACTGTTGTTATAGTAAATGATTTCCGAAAGGAAATGTTTTGTATAGTATTGGGATTTATATATCTATTTTAATTTCGAATCCCTATACTAGTGATTTTGGGTTATCGTAACGATGTTTTACGCAACATTCGTTTTGGCCCAAATAAATATGTTTAAGAGAATGATTTCCTTAAAGAATGAAATATATACTTAATCTCGACTGAAGTATATTGAATATTTTCCAAGTGTTGAAAATAAATAAGTTCATGAATTACTTATTAAATAAGTATGGAAATGTTTTCCAATATAAAGTGAATATCAGAGAATTTATCTTTTTGAAGATAAATTGAAATGAATAATTGAAGTCATATATTCATGAATATTTTAGAATGAAAATTCACTATAGAATTTATGAATAAAAAGGGAAGTTGTTTAAAAATAAATATTGATTTATTTTTGAAGTGTGAAATTTTATATCTTGTAAAGATATTTTGGAAAATAAATAATTAGGAAAATTATTTGGAATCTGGTGATGTGTGCATATTCATTGATAGTTCAATAACCAACTATCAATATTTACCTTTGAATGGGTAATTGATGTGATTTGTTTGAATTTGAATGCCACACTTATTTTTGAATAAGCGCTCACTATTCGGGTTAACCGGGAAAGGACCATAGGGTCGTATAACCCATTCTGAATATGTGATACGTCGTTAAGAATTGCATTTGAAGATCGGTGTTGAAGACCGGGTATTTGCGAAAGCGATAGGATGACCTATCGATTGTCTCTGCACTGGGTAGCTCCTGGTATAGAGATTCCTTAAGTGATGGGAAATTCGATCGGGATTGTGAATACCCGGATTGTAAGGGCTTCGTGAGAAGTGCCTTCGGTTTTGTTCAAGCCCGGAACAGACTTGTATGGATTGTATGTCTGACGTTACAAATTGAGATATAAAGCAGATTTCTTTCAAATATATTTCTATTGGTGGCGGAGAATTTATTCTTTTAGCTTAACACCCTTCTCTGAGACGTACGAGCTCAGAGGTTATGTAGTTGAATGTTATCAGCGATATATTCCCAATTTGGTAATGTGACATGCTGAGTGTTGCTGTAAATGATCATTGTGTTGATTATTTGTGATAGGATCATTTATTTGATCGTCTATCTTGGTGATCATTTCTATGATCATTTGTTGACCCAAAGCATGGCTTTTGTATAAAGTATGTTTTTATGGACGTGACTTCGTCGAGCCTCACACCCCGTGAATGGTCAAAACAGGAAAGATGCGGCAAGGTTATGAGGGGTAGCGCCCTTTAGGATATGTGCATTTCCTTCTGGAAAAGGGTGGTATCATGGTATGGAGCCCAGATACTTACTCATGTTGAAAACACTTTATGATTGTGTGAATTGATTTCGGGCGCTCGGTGAAAGGTCCCAAAGGACCGGGGGATGGCATATTCGGTCAGTTGTTACTCAGTTAGGGGTAACCCGGCCTTGTGTTGGTAGAGATCCGGTTTGGTTCTCGGGGATGTCCATCCAGAGGCATTCTCATGTGGCAATGGGAAGTTCCTTGGCCTGATCATTCGTTGGAAATCCAATTCTCAATACGAAACCCTATACGGTATTAGTTGTAGAACCTGCCATTCACTTATGGTGGTCACCACTGTTTGGATGGTAGCTATAGTAGGCATAGTTCGAAATGTCTATGTTGGCTAAGATTTATATTCTACTTTCGAAATAAATTTTTCCTACACTATGCACTAATAATAATATCAAATGTTCTTTTTAAATGCGTATCAAGCATCTTTGACTATCATAAGGAGAAATCTCCTCCGATTCTGCGTTTGCATTGCGTGTGTGTGCGGGAGGCCTTATGGTAGTCTCATTTTTAAAAAAACATTGCGAATTGACTTTAAAAATATTCCTCTATTTTGATTTTAAAGATAAATAAACTGTTTTGAGTTCTCACACCAGTCACATGACCGACTCGGAGTTTATTGTTTTCCTTCCTAAACTCTGGGTGCCCACCAATTTTCACACGGGCAGTCAAGAGTTAAGGTTTATCAGGATATTCTGGATATTCAGGAGTTACTGGAGGCAAGCTGGATGGCATGGCGTATTACTACTATATAGTATTTCTTTTTCCGCTGCACTGTTTGATGTTGTTGTTGTTGTACACTCTGATGATATGATGTAATGAAAAGTATAAAATGTAATAACTGATATAGTTCTTTATTTAAAGATTATTCATTTATTATTATATGTTGTTCCGCTGCAAATTGTGAGATTCTGATATTGTTCTGTTGTTTTTCTGTTCCGTTCTATCTTTTATTTTCTTTTCTCTCTATTTTCTATCCTTTTCTCTCTTATTCTCTCTTTTTCTTTTTTTTAAACCCATAACATTTCGGTTTTTCGGCAACGAAAAATCGCAATCGTTACATTTGGTATCAGAGCTTATGGTTAAGCGACAGCCATGGTTCTGTTGGGTATTTCTCATTAGAGATAGAGTCAGTAGTACTCTAGAATGAGTTTGAGAGTAATAATAGCTATGAGAGCGTATTTGTTAGTGAATATGAAATTTTTTTATATTGTGATGATTGGTTTATTGAGTGGTATATGAACCTTCGTTGGCGCAGCCTCGAAGCTGAATCGAAGGGGTTTCTAAACACTTGAATAGAACAATTCGACAAAATATTGTTTTAAATTGGGTAAATGAAATAATTTTACCTTGATTATATTTTATATATAAAGGAATAATTTTTCAGAATTATTAAACTGTATATAAGTTGATTGTTTAGTTGTTTGAATAATCTAAGCAAAAGGATTATAAGAATTGAATTATAATTAAAGTAATTTACAATTGAGAAATAAACTTATATATATAAGAAGTGAAACTATATGAATATATTTATGAATATGAGTTGTAAATAAAAGTGAATTTAAAGTTAAATGGAAATTTACTTTAGAATTGAAATCTGAATTTATTTACAAGTGGGAATTAAGTTAAGTAAAACAAAGTGATGTTTGTAAATGAAGTATAACTTAAGAGATGTTGAATGAAGTTGATATTAGTATCAAAGTAAATTAATAAAGTTAAGTGGTGGATGTGAACTTGAGTTATATAAATGAAATTCAACTGTTCTAATTGAATTGAATGAATGGATTGAATATTAATCAATTAAATGTAAATTTAAGTTGATATGAAATAATGAATATAGGTGTTAATTCATTAAAATCTAATGTTATTGGAAGTTGAATAAATTGAATGGAAGTCAATTTAATTTAAGGTGTTAAACCAAATTTAAAAAAATATAAGCAAAGGAATTTGGTTGCAATTGATATAAATTGATTGTTATATGGTTGTTAGTTGATTGATTGTATATAATTCATTAAGTATTAATGGAATTGGAAGCTAAAGTAATTGGAATTCAATTGGAAGTTAAGTGAATCTTAAATGGAATTGAATTTGATTTGGAAGTGAACCAACTTGAATATGAATTAGTAAATATAAAATAATTGAAAATGAATGTTAGCAAAAACATCCACTGTTAATGAATCAAATATGATTAAATTGAAAACCTATTTCATTGAATATTAATGAGAATATGAATGAATATTTATTGGTTATGGATGCTAGTTGGTTGATGTTTACTTTTGTTGCATTTGCTATGTTGGCATATGTAGTTATTATGTTGCTATATGATGTATATTGAGATTATTTTCATATATGCATGTTCTCATGTTTTTGTTGAGTGTTTAGTAGGTGCGGATTGCGTTTGCTTCGCATTTGGAGCTCGCTTTCACGCTATATTAGCCGTATATGCTCGCTAATAAAATATAAGGTACATATCTCGGATTACATACCGTACTTTTATACTTTTTTCCCTGCGGGATGCCTCATTACTTGATGAGATGTATATTTGTGATATATATACTGTCATTTTTTTTCGGATCGAGCCGCGCAAAGGAGACTATGGCGAATTTTTCCGAAAATTTAAGGCGTTAGAAAAATTTGAGAAAAAAATTTAAGAAAATTTGGAAAATTTTGGAAACTTTAACTTTGATTTTAGAATTGAAAGTCAAACAATAGTAGTTGTTTTTGAAAAGATAACTAAGTATGATTTGAAAACTTAGTAAGTGTTATAAGAAGTTTAAAAATTTGTTTTGAGAAAGTTAATGGATTCTGTAACTTTTCTTACTTAATAATTTCGAGGACGAAATTCTTTTAAGGGGGGAAGATTGTAACGACCCAGAATTTTATTAATTTAAATTTGAATATTTAATTAATTTTAAATATTAATAAGTGAATTTATAAGTCGAATAAATTTTATTTCGAATAATTAAATTGAATAATTAAATCAATAATTTAATACGTTAATTTATGGAAATAATTGAAAACTGAGTTAAATATGATTGAAAATGATTTGTAAAATTTTATTTTATCATGTTGGAGTTAGAATGATATTTTAGAACTTTTAAAATCGATTTAAAAGTTAATTTGTGAAAATTGAATATTTTAATATTTAAATCGACTAGTGAAAATAGTCAATTTTTGAACAGTCTCAGAATTGAACGAAACTAATTCCATTGGATCCGTAATAGTTAGTTATTACCGGATTTCAATTTTCGTATCAATCGGAGTTATCGTTTGATCGTGGCAGCTCGAAACGCATCGAATTATTTTTAATTTTAATTTGGCGAGTTAAAATAGCCATTTTTCAAAAAGTCTTGGATTTCGACGAAACCAGTTTCATCGGATCCGTAATGTAATATTATTGTAAGGTTTCAAATTTCGTGTCAATTGGATTTACCGTTTGTCCTGTACAAATTAAAACGCCTAGAAAATCGTTTAAATCGGTTTAATTTAAATTGAACGTTTATAGCCATAACTCGCACAGATGTCCGAATAAGCTTCCGAAACCTGTTCCATTGTGTCTGGAACGCGGGGTAAACCCTAGAAACGTCAGTTTCGGCGCGTAAATCGGAGTTCGGAATTCCCGGATGAATAGTGTCGATCGATTTTCTTATAAATAGCCCCTCACTCAAAAAAAATAATAATAAACAAAACCCTAGTTGCAATAGCCAGCCGCCACTAACAAAATGAAGGGCCGAAATTATCTCAACTTCTCTTCCCGAAATCTCTCAATCCATCAGTTGTTTGCAAAAGTTGTTAACTACAACATTGTAGATCGTAGCATGAGCTACGAGATCAACGGTCAAGATCGTTTTTAGAGCCACGGATTGGCGGCAAAAAGGTGATAAAGGCCACGTTTTCATGCACGTATTTCTGGACATAGGGCAGGCCGAGCTTCACAAGGGGATGGCCGAAGGTGGAGCTTTGCATGGTGGTTCGTATGGTGAGGGTTCGATGAAGTTTAGTCGAGTATTGGTGGAGTTAAATCGAACCCTAGTTTATGTATTATGGGTTTAAGAGCACGGCTATTACCTGTAGCCAAACACGTGAATGAGGAGAGGGAGAGATGAGGGAAAGCACGGTCCAGATGGGGGAATGCAGGATCCAAGGGCTGTGATGGGTTAGATATAAAAATATAAAATAAATGTTGTAATTAGTTTATAAAAAATCGAGTAAACTTCATAAAATCATATCTTTTTCATATGAGGTCGAAAACGCGCGAAACCAGTTGCGTTGGAATCATATGGACGAGCACTACGCGATGGAATTGGATTGGAGTCGTTTGGAGTTAGTGAGAATTTTGGGTAAAATTAAACGTCCGTTTAATTTTATTCGAAATAAATCGCTAAAATGAAATTGAAATCAAGGTGAGAACTTCCCACTCAATCGAATCAGTTTCGATTTTATTTTAAATAGTTAGATTTAAAATATTTGAATGCATGTTTGAATGATGATTGATATCTATTGATTGTTAAAATAGACATTATGCGCCGCTAGTAAGCGGATGTTATTTATTAAAAACATATACCGCGAATATTTCATAAACAGTGAAATTGGTATTATATATAATAGCAATATATATATATTGGCATATGTATATATTGGAGTTATTGATTTCCCGCATTTTTTTTGGCGGATGAGACCCTATTGTGCCGTCTATTAAGCAGATAATATTTTAAATCCCATATACCGCGATAATTTCGTACTGGAGCGGAATTGGTATTGTGCTAATGTTTGTGGATGCAGGAAAACAGGTTGGAGGGATCCAACAGGATTCCTCAACGGTATTTATTTGATTTTGAATATTTTGATATTCGTTGATTATCATATCGATATATGATATCGTTGTAGTCGTGATTGACTATTTGGTGTGTAGCATCATTGGACCCAGATTTTGGGATTTTAAAATGATTTTAAAGTGATTTTTGAAAGTATACGTTTATAAAATATTTTTGGAAATTGATTTATTTTAAATAAATAAATGTTATAATTTTAATGTTATAAAAATTATGATTTTTGAGAAATATAGTTAAAAGTTGATTTTTGAAAATATGGGGTTAATGTTTTTATAAAATAATTAAATTGGATTTTTGAATTTATTATAAAAGTTTAAATATAGGATTTATAAATTTGATTATTTTATAAATCAAGAGAATGGTGAAATTATAAAGGAGATTAAAGATGTTTTAAAATAATAGTATAAATTGATTTTATAAAGGATTTATAAATTGATAATTTATAAATGAAAATATTTGAATTATAAAACGAGTTTTTATAAGTGAATTGTGAATGAATTTCATAAATGAATGAAATTTATAGCATTATAAACGATGAAGTTATAAATGGAATTTTATAAACAGTAGGTTTATAAAATTTATAAAGTTATTGAAAGAATAGATTTGGATAAATAATTGAATCTTATAAGTTATAAGATTTATAATTATAAAGTTCAAAGGAACGATTTTTGCAAACAGATAAATTATAAGTGATTGACTTATAATATGAATTTTTAGTATATCATTGAGATATGAAATTGAATAGGTTAATAAATGGAATTTATAAACGTTGTTTTATAAATTCGCAAACGACTTATTTTGATAAGTAAATTGTTGAAACCTATTAATGGAGTTATATTCACATTTTTTACTGTGAATAATCCTTTAAAATGAAATGTATAAAAGGATGAAATTGGTTAACGTAGTATATTCACATTTTTGAATAGTGAATAATATGTTAAAGTAATTGTTTTGAATGTGATGTTTTAAATAGAATTAAAAACAAGTTAACGATGTTTCAATTGGATTGAGATTCAAAACCATAGATTTCAACCTTTATTGTTGAAATAGACGTTTTCGAGAAATAAAAGGAAATAGTGGACTATAACACTGTTGTTATAGTAAATGATTTCCGAAAGGAAACGTTTTGTATAGTATTGGGATTTATATATCTATTTTAATTTCGAATCCCTATACTAGTGATTTTGGGTTATCGTAACGATGTTTTACGAAACATTCGTTTTGGCCCAAATAAATATGTTTAAGAGAATGATTTCCTTAAAGAATGAAATATATACTTAATCTCGATTGAAGTATATTGAATATTTTCCAAGTGTTGAAAATAAATAAGTTCATGAATTACTTATTAAATAAGTATGGAAATGTTTTCCAATATAAAGTGAATATTAGAGAATTTATCTTTTTGAAGATAAATTGAAATGAATAATTGAAGTCATATATTCATGAATATTTTAGAATGAAAATTCACTATAGAATTTATGAATAAAAAGGGAAGTTGTTTAAAAATAAATATTGATTTATTTTTGAAGTGTGAAATTTTATATCTTGTAAAGATATTTTGGAAAATAAATAATTTGGAAAATTATTTGGAATCTGGTGATGTGTGCATATTCATTGATAGTTCAATAACCGACTATCAATATTTACCTTTGAATGGGTAATTGATGTGATTTGTTTGAATTTGAATGCCACACTTATTTTGGAATAAGCGCTCACTATTCGGGTTAACCGGGAAAGGACCATGGGGTCGTATAACCTATTCCGAATACGTGATACGTCGTTAAGAATTGCATTTGAAGATCGGTGTTGAAGACCGGGTATTTGTGAAAGCGATAGGATGACCTATCGATTGTCTCTGCACTGGGTAGCTCCTGGTATAGAGATTCCTTAAGTGATGGGAAATTCGATCGGGATTGTGAATACCCGGATTGCAAGGGCTTCGTGAGAAGTGCCTTCGGTTTCGTTCGAGCCCGGAACAGACTTGTATGGATTGTATGTCTGACGTTACAAATTGAGATATAAAGCAGATTTCTTTCAAATATATTTCTGTTGGTGGCGAAGAATTTATTCTTTTAGCTTAACACCCTTCTCTGAGACGTACGAGCTCAGAGGTTATGTAGTTGAATGTTATCAGCGATATATTCCCAATTTGGTAATGTGACATGCTGAGTGTTGCTGTAAATGATCATTGTGTTGATTATTTGTGATAGGATCATTTATTTGATCGTCTATCTTGGTGATCATTTCTATGATCATTTGTTGACCCAAAGCATGGCTTTTGTATAAAGTATGTTTTTGTGGACGTGACTTCGTCGAGCCTCACACCCTGTGAATGGTCAAAACAGGAAAGATGCGGCAAGGTTATAAGGGGTAGCTCCCTTTAGGATATGTGCATTTCCTTCTGGAAAAGGGTGGTATCATGGTATGGAGCCCAGATACTTACTCATGTTGAAAACACTTTATGATTGTGTGAATTGATTTCGAGCGCTCGGTGAAAGGTCCCAAAGGACCGGGGGATGGCATATTCGGTCAGTTGTTACTCAGTTAGGGGTAACCCGGCCTTGTGTTGGTAGAGATCCGGTTTGGTTCTCGGGGATGTCCATCCAGAGGCATTCTCATGTGGTAATGGAAGTTCCTTGGCCTGATCATTCGTTGGAAATTCAGTTCCCAATACGAAACCCTGTACGGTATTAGTTGTAGAACCTGCCATTCACTTATGGTGGTCGCCACTGTTTGGATGGTAGCTATAGTAGGCATAGTTCGAAATGTCTATGTTGGCTAAGATTTATATTCTACTTTCGAAATAAATTTTTCCTATACTATGCACTAATAATAATATCAAATGTTCTTTTTAAATGCGTATCAAGCATCTTTGACTATCATAAGGAGAAATCTCCTTCGATTCTGCGTTTGCATTGCGTGTGTGTGCGGGAGGCCTTATGGTAGTCTCATTTTTAAAAAAACATTGCGAATTGACTTTAAAAATATTCCTCTATTTTGATTTTAAAGATAAATAAACTGTTTTGAGTTCTCACACCAGTCACATGACTGACTCGGAGTTTATTGTTTTCCTTCCTAAACTCTGGGTGCCCACCAATTTTCACACGGGCAGTCAAGAGTTAAGGTTTATCAGGATATTCTGCATATTCAGGAGTTGCTGGAGGCAAGCTGGATGGCATGGCGTATTACTACTATATAGTATTTCTTTTTCCGCTGCACTGTTTGATGTTGTTGTTGCTGTACACTCTGATGATATGATGTAATGAAATGTATGAAATGTAATAACTGATATAGTTCTTTATTTAAAGATTATTCATTTATTATTATATGTTGTTCCGCTGCAAATTGTGAGATTCTGATATTGTTCTGTTGTTTTTCTGTTCCGTTCTATCTTTTATTTTATTTTCTCTCTATTTTCTATCCTTTTCTCTCTTCTTCTCTCTTTTTCTTTTTCTTAAACCCATAACATTTCGGTTTTTCGGCAACGAAAAATCGCAATCGTTACATTTGGTATCAGAGCTTATGGTTAAGCGACAACCATGGTTCTGTTGGGTATTTCTCATTAGAGATAGAGTCAGTAGTACTCTAGAATGAGTTTGAGAGTAATAATAGCTATGAGAGCGTATTTGTTAGTGAATATGAAATTGTTTTATATTGTGATGATTGGTTTATTGAGTGGTATATGAACCTTCGTCGGCGCAACCTCGAAACTGAATCGAAGGGGTTTCTAAACACTTGAATAGAACAATTCGACACAATATTGTTTTAAATTGGGTAAATGAAATAATTTTACCTTGATTATATTTTATATATAAAGGAATAATTTTTCAGAATTATTAAACTGTATATAAGTTGATTGTTTAGTTGTTTGAATAATCTAAGCAAAAGGATTATAAGAATTGAATTATAATTAAAGTAATTTACAATTGAGAAATAAACTTATATATATAAGAAGTGAAACTATATGAATATATTTATGAATATGAGTTGTAAATAAAAGTGAATTTAAAGTTAAATGGAAATTTACTTTAGAATTGAAATCTGAATTTATTTACAAGTGGGAATTAAGTTAAGTAAAACAAAGTGATGTTTGTAAATGAAGTATAACTTAAGAGATGTTGAATGAAGTTGATATTAGTATCAAAGTAAATTAATAAAGTTAAGTGGTGGATGTGAACTTGAGTTATATAAATGAAATTCAACTGTTCTAATTGAATTGAATGAATGGATTGAATATTAATCAATTAAATGTAAATTTAAGTTGATATGAAATAATGAATATAGGTGTTAATTCATTAAAATCTAATGTTATTGGAAGTTGAATAAATTGAATGGAAGTCAATTTAATTTAAGGTGTTAAACCAAATTTAAAAAAATATAAGCAAAGGAATTTGGTTGCAATTGATATAAATTGATTGTTATATGGTTGTTAGTTGATTGATTGTATATAATTCATTAAGTATTAATGAAATTGGAAGCTAAAGTAATTGGAATTCAATTGGAAGTTAAGTGAATCTTAAATGGAATTGAATTTGATTTGGAAGTGAACCAACTTGAATATGAATTAGTAAATATAAACTAATTGAAAATGAATGTTAGCAAAAACATCCACTGTTAATGAATCAAATATGATTAAATTGAAAACCTATTTCATTGAATATTAATGAGAACATGAATGAATATTTATTGGTTATGGATGCTAGTTGGTTGATGTTTACTTTTGTTGCATTTGCTATGTTGGCATATGTAGTTATTATGTTGCTATATGATGTATATTGAGATTATTTTCATATATGCATGTTCTCATGTTGTTTGTTGAGTGTTTAGTAGGTGCGGATTGCGTTTGCTTCGCATTTGGAGCTCGCTTTCGCGCTATATTAGCCGTATATGCTCGCTAATAAAATATAAGGTACATATCTCGGATTACATACCGTACTTTTATACTTTTTTCCCTGCGGGATGTCTCATTACTTGATGAGATGTATATTTGTGATATATATACTGTCATTTTTTTTTCGGATCGAGCCGCGCAAAGGAGACTATGGCGAATTTTTTCGAAAATTTAAGGCGTTAGAAAATTTTGAGAAAAAAATTTGAGAAAATTTGGAAAATTTTGGAAACTTTAACTTTGATTTTAGAATTGAAAATCAAACAATAGTAGTTGTTTTGAAAAGATAACTAAGTATGATTTGAAAATTTAGTAAGTGTTATAAGAAGTTTAAAAATTTGTTTTGGGAAAGTTAATGGATTCTGTAACTTTTCTTACTTAATAATTTCGAGGACGAAATTCTTTTAAGGGGGAAGATTGGAACGACCCAGAATTTTATTAATTTAAATTCGAATATTTAATTAATTTTAAATATTAATAAGTGAATTTATAAGTCGAATAAATTTTATTTCGAATAATTGGATTTAATTGAATAATTAAATCAATAATTTAATACGTTAATTTATGGAAATAATTGAAAACTGAGTTAAATATGATTGAAAATGATTTGTAAAATTTTATTTTATCATGTTGGAGTTAGAATGATATTTTAGAACTTTTAAAATCGATCTAAAAGTTAATTTGTGAAAATTGAATATTTTAATATTTAAATCGACTAGTGAAAATAGTCAATTTTTGAACAGTCTCAGAATTGAACGAAACCAATTCCATTGGATCAGTAATAGTTAGTTATTACCGGATTTCAATTTTCGTGTCAATCGGAGTTATCGTTTGATCGTGGCAGCTCGAAACGCATCGAATTATTTTTAATTTTAATTTGGCGAGTTAAAATAGCCATTTTTCAAAAAGTCTCGGATTTCGACGAAACTAGTTTCATCGGATCCATAATGTGATATTATTGTAAGGTTTCAAATTTCGTGTCAATTGGATTTACCGTTTGTCCTGTACAAATTAAAACGCCTAGAAAATCGTTTAAATTGGTTTAATTTAAATTGAACGTTTATATCCATAACTCGCACAGATGTCCGAATTAGCTTCCGAAACCTGTTCCATTGTGTCCGGAACGCGGGGTAAACCCTAGAAACGTCAGTTTCGACGCGTAAATCGGAGTTCGGAATTCCCGGATGAATAGTGTCGATCGATTTTCTTATAAATAGCCCCTCACTCAAAAAAAAAAAAACAAAACCCTAGTTGCAATAGCCAGCCGCCACTATCAAAATGAAGGGCCGAAATTATCTCAACTTCTCTTCTCCAAATCTCTCAATCCATCAGTTGTTTGCAAAAGTTGTTAACTACAACATTGTAGATCGTAGCAAGAGCTACGAGATCAACGGTCAAGATCGTTTTTAGAGCCACGGATTGGCGGCAAAAAGGTGATAAAGGCCACGTTTTCATGCACGTATTTCTGGACATAGGGCAGGCCGAGCTTCACAAGGGGTTGGCCGAAGGTGGAGCTTTGCATGGTGGTTCGTATGGTGAGGGTTTGATGAAGTTTAGTCGAGTATTGGTGGAGTTAAATCGAACCCTAGTTTATGTATTATGGGTTTAAGAGCACGGCTATTACCTGTAGCCAAACGCGTGAATGAGGAGAGGGAGAGATGAGGGAAAGCACGGTCCAGATGGGGGAATGCAGGATCCAAGGGCTGTGATGGGTTAGGTATAAAAATATAAAATAAATGTTGTAATTAGTTTATAAAAAATCGAGTAAACTTCATAAAATCATATCTTTTTCATACGAGGTCGAAAACGCGCGAAACCAGTTGCGTTGGAATCGTATGGACGAGCACTACGCGATGGAATTGGATTGGATTCGTTTGGAGTTAGTGAGAATTTTGGGTAAAATTAAACGTCCGTTTAATTTTATTCGAAATAAATCGCTAAAACGAAATTGAAATCAAGGTGAGAACTTCTCACTCAATCGAATCAGTTTCGATTTTATTTTAAATAGTTAGATTTAAAATATTTGAATGCATGTTTGAATGATGATTGATATCTATTGATTGTTAAAATAGACATTATGCGCCGTTAGTAAGCGGATGTTATTTATTAAAAACATATACCGCGAATATTTCATAAACAGTGAAATTGGTATTATATATAATAGCAATATATATATATTGGCATATGTATATATTGGAGTTATTGATTTCCCGCATTTTTTTTAGCGGATGAGACCCTATTGCGCCGTCTATTAAGCGGATAATATTTTAAATCCCATATACCGCGATAATTTCGTACTGGAGCGGAATTGGTATTGTGCTAATGTTTGTGGATGCAGGAAAACAGGTTGGAGGGATCCAACAGGATTCCTCAACAGTATTTATTTGATTTTGAATATTTTGATATTCGTTGATTATCATATCGATATATGATATCGTTGTAGTCGTGATTGACTATTTGGTGTGTAGCATCATTGGACCCAGATTTTGGGATTTTAAAATGATTTTAAAGTGATTTTTGAAAGTATACGTTTATAAAATATTTTTGGAAATTGATTTATTTTAAATAAATAAATGTTATAATTTTAATGTTATAAAAATTATGATTTTTGAGAAATATAGTTAAAAGTTGATTTTTGAAAATATGGGGTTAATGTTTTTATAAAATGATTAAACTGGATTTTTGAATTTATTATAAAAGTTTAAATATAGGATTTATAAATTTGATTATTTTATAAATCAAGAGAATGGTGAAATTATAAAGGAGATTAAAGATGTTTTAAAATAATAGTATAAATTGATTTTATAAAGGATTTATGAATTGATAATTTATAAATTAAAATATTTGAATTATAAAACGAGTTTTTATAAGTGAATTGTGAATGAATTTCATAAACGAATGAAATTTATAGAATTATAAACGATGAAGTTATAAATGGAATTTTATAAACAGTAGGTTTATAAAATTTATAAAGTTATTGAAAGAATAGATTTGGATAAATAATTGAATCTTATAAGTTATAAGATTTATAATTATAAAGTTCAAAGGAACGATTTTTGCAAACAAATAAATTATAAGTGATTGACTTATAATATGAATTTTTAGTATATCATTGAGATATGAAATTGAATAGGTTAATAAATGGAATTTATAAACGTTGTTTTATAAATTCGCAAACGACTTATTTTGATAAGTAAATTGTTGAAACCTATTAATGGAGTTATATTCACATTTTTGACTGTGAATAATCCTTTAAAATGAAATGTATAAAAGGATGAAATTGGTTAACGTAGTATATTCACATTTTTGAATAGTGAATAATATGTTAAAAAAATTGTTTTGAATGTGATGTTTTAAATAGAATTAAAAACAAGTTAACAATGTTTCAATTGGATTGAGATTCAAAACCATAGATTTCAACCTTTATTGTTGAAATAGACGTTTTCGAGAAATAAAAGGAAATAGTGGACTATAACACTGTTATTATAGTAAATGATTTCCGAAAGGAAATGTTTTGTATAGTATTGGGATTTATATATCTATTTTAATTTCGAATCCCTATACTAGTGATTTTGGGTTATCGTAACGATGTTTTACGCAACATTCGTTTTGGCCCAAATAAATATGTTTAAGAGAATGATTTCCTTAAAGAATGAAATATATACTTAATCTCGATTGAAGTATATTGAATATTTTCCAAGTGTTGAAAATAAATAAGTTCATGAATTACTTATTAAATAAGTATGGAAATGTTTTCCAATATAAAGTGAATATTAGAGAATTTATCTTTTTGAAGATAAATTGAAATGAATAATTGAAGTCATATATTCATGAATATTTTAGAATGAAAATTCACTATAGAATTTATGAATAAAAAGGAAAGTTGTTTAAAAATAAATATTGATTTATTTTTGAAGTGTGAAATTTTATATCTTGTAAAGATATTTTGGAAAATAAATAATTTGGAAAATTATTTGGAATCTGGTGATGTGTGCATATTCAGTGATAGTTCAATAACCGACTATCAATATTTACCTTTGAATGGGTAATTGATGTGATTTGTTTGAATTTGAATGCCACACTTATTTTTGAATAAGCGCTCACTATTCGGGTTAACCGGGAAAGGACCATGGGGTCGTATAACCCATTCCGAATATGTGATACGTCGTTAAGATTTGCATTTGAAGATCGGTGTTGAAGACCGGGTATTTGCGAAAGCGATAGGAAGACCTATCGATTGTCTCTGCACTGGGTAGCTCCTGGTATAGAGATTCCTTAAGTGATGGGAAATTCGATCGGGATTGTGAATACCCGGATTGTAAGGGCTTCGTGAGAAGTGCCTTCGGTTTTGTTCGAGCCCGGAACAGACTTGTATGGATTGTATGTCTGACGTTACAAATTGAGATATAAAGCAGATTTCTTTCAAATATATTTCTGTTGGTGGCGGAGAATTTATTCTTTTAGCTTAACACCCTTCTCTGAGACGTACGAGCTCAGAGGTTATGTAGTTGAATGTTATCAGCGATATATTCCCAATTTGGTAATGTGACATGCTGAGTGTTGCTGTAAATGATCATTGTGTTGATTATTTGTGATAGGATCATTTATTTGATCGTCTATCTTGGTGATCATTTCTATGATCATTTGTTGACCCAAAGCATGGCTTTTGTATAAAGTATGTTTTTGTGGACGTGACTTCGTCGAGCCTCACACCCCGTGAATGGTCAAAACAGGAAAGATGCGGCAAGGTTATGAGGGGTAGCGCCCTTTAGGATATGTGCATTTCCTTCTGGAAAAGGGTGGTATCATGGTATGGAGCCCAGATACTTACTCATGTTGAAAACACTTTATGATTGTGTGAATTGATTTCGAGCGCTCGGTGAAAGGTCCCAAAGGACCAGGGGATGGCATATTTGGTCAGTTGTTACTCAGTTAGGGGTAACCCGGCCTTGTGTTGGTAGAGATCCGGTTTGGTTCTCGGGGATGTCCATCCAGAGGCATTCTCATGTGGCAATGGGAAGTTCCTTGGCCTGATCATTCGTTGGAAATCCAATTCCCAATACGAAACCCTGTACGGTATTAGTTGTAGAACCTGCCATTCACTTATGGTGGTCACCACTGTTTGGATGGTAGCTATAGTAGGCATAGTTCGAAATGTCTATGTTGGCTAAGATTTATATTCTACTTTCAAAATAAATTTTTCCTACACTATGCACTAATAATAATATCAAATGTTCTTTTTAAATGCGTATCAAGCATCTTTGACTATCATAAGGAGAAATCTCCTCCGATTCTGCGTTTGCATTGTGTGTGTGTGCGGGAGGCCTTATGATAGTCTCATTTTTAAAAAAACATTGCGAATTAACTTTAAAAATATTCCTCTATTTTGATTTTAAAGATAAATAAACTGTTTTGAGTTCTCACACCAGTCACATGACTGACTCGGAGTTTATTGTTTTCCTTCCTAAACTCTGGGTGCCCACCAATTTTCACACGGGAAGTCAAGAGTTAAGGTTTATCAGGATATTCTGGATATTCAGGAGTTGCTGGAGGCAAGCTGGATGGCATGGCGTATTACTACTATATAGTATTTCTTTTTCCGCTGCACTGTTTGATGTTGTTGTTGTTGTACACTCTGATGATATGATGTAATGAAATGTATGAAATGTAATAACTGATATAGTTCTTTATTTAAAGATTATTCATTTATTATTATATGTTGTTCCGCTGCAAATTGTGAGATTCTGATATTGTTCTGTTGTTTTTCTGTTCCGTTCTATCTTCTATTTTCTTTTCTCTCTATTTTCTATCCTTTTCTCTCTTCTTCTCTCTTTTTCTTTTTCTTAAACCCATAACATTTCGGTTTTTCGGCAACGAAAAATCGCAATCGTTACAATTTACATGCAAATTAGTTAGCTCTCTTTGTCCTCTTGTTTATGTTTATGTTGCAATCTACATTTGTTGAAATGATAATAAATATGAGAAGCTAAACCCATTCAATTTAGGGGTAATGAAGCTCTCTTAATCATGTAAATTCAACATACTTGCTAATTTATGGTCTTTATTGTGCTTGATGGAAATTTTTGATGTGGTAAAAATTTTATTGTTTAACTTTGAATTTGATAGCCTATGTTGTTGACACCAAATAGGTTGTGCTTAAACAAACATAAACACAAATTACCTTTTCATCTGCATATGATTTTGGTAATGAAGTTGATATTAGAATTAAAATTTAATGGTCTACATTACTAGTCAATAGTAAATAGATCATGCTTAGAAAAGATTTTATTTTGAATTTCATTATCATTTTCATGAGAATTGACAAGTGATTTGGATGGTGTGTTAAAGTTTGATGGTTTATGTTAGGCTAATTAATAGCACAAATAGACCATATTTAGGATAAACACATCAAATAAATTCACAATTGACTAAAAAGAGAGATCATAATTTCATTATGTTGATTTATGTGATCATGAGAAGGGAATTGTCTCTAAATTGTCTTCTACTCTCGTATTTTTATTCATTTTATTTTTGTTAGTTTTTTTTTATATTTTTAGCATAAAGCAACCTCTAGTTTTGAGTTAATTTGATTGAGTAGAATTTAAAAATCACTTCAATTCCCTACGGATTGACCCGTATTCGCCACACACTAAAATTGTATGTCATGAGCATGCGATTATTTTTATATATTTTTTCGACGATTTTCTAATCGATAGAAAATTCGTCACTTAAACAAGTTTTTGGCGTTATTGCCAGGGAATTAGGTTTGATTTTTGGTTCTACTCTTCGAATTATTTTTATTTGATCTGATCGCGTGTTCATTTTGTGCTTTGATTTGCATTTATATGTGTGTGTGTGCGCGCGCGCGCGTGTGTTGTGCATTTGTTTTCATTAACCTTTGTTCATTTTTGTTAGAGATTTTGTTGTAGTGTTGCATTCACTTTTGTTTTTGTTTTCCATTTGTATTTTTTGTGTGTGTATTCCTGAAAAAAGTAGAACTTGCACAAACATTTTGGTTTCATTATTTGATGTTGTTCACATTTCTGTTTTATAATTTCATATTACACTTGCAGAAACATTTCAATTTTGTTTTACAATTTGCAACTTAGTATATTTTTGCTTACATTTCACTATTACATACTATTGCACACAACTATTTACATTTGTTAACAATTGCTGTCAATTTACTTCTGCTTCTTCAACATCCTCTAACAACTTCAAATAGTAACAAGTCACTACCCTATCAAATACCCACAGCCTACCCATATACATCATATAGCATCATATAACATTCACTTCACTCCACTGCCCACATATAAACATACATTTCAGTTTACCATTACACTACCTTGATATCAACCAACTCATTACTGCCTTTAACTACTACAAACATCAACTAATACATCCATCCATCCATGCCATATCCTCCTTTATTGCCTTCAAACCACAATAACATCATCCTCATCAACTCTACCGTCTCATTGCTTCACAATCCACTTTTGCCACAACGCTGCCATGTCCTCACTTCCTCTCTACATTGCATTCCACTTGCCATTTCTTAAAATTTTCTTCTACTTGACATACTTACATCACTTCTCTGTAGGATCATTTTCAACCTAGAGGTGAGGGGGTGAATAGGGTGATGCTAACAACAATAAAAATTAATGTGCAAATAAAAACAATTCATAAAAAAATGTGGAAGAGATCACACACAAATTTACCCAACTTCGGCAAAACCTTGCCTACGTGTTGCCCCCAAGGTTTCTACTAGAAATTAAGTAGTCAGACGCTTACACACGTAAACCTGTGACATCCGCTACTTGACTAACCTAACTCTACGCTCAAAACCCTACCTCAACTCAGCCATTGAGATGCAAATTCTCAAACTACACACCATAGTTCGTAACCTAGTCACATGACTAGAACGTTATACGAGTTTAAAAAGAAAATTACACGAATAAAAATAAACTAAAAAACAGTTAGTAACAAAACCCTATTTATTTAATTTAAGCCTAATAAGTATATAGAGTCGGCCCACTTCTAAGTATAATTCGAGATAAAGAGATGTCTCTATTTTTCTTTCTGTTCGGCCCAAAAGAGATGAATACGTTCCTTTGTATTTTGTTCGGCCCGTTCCCTTTTATTCTTCTTCAAAAATTAGGGCTTTGTTCGATTGAAGCTTCGCTTGGAAAATTGATCGATCAAAATATGGTTTCACTTAGTGACTTCATCAATCGATTCTCTGGCCTTAATTGTTTGTGGTGGCATCAATTTATCAAGCTTGAATACTTGGATGAAATTTGATGCATGACTTTCTTTTTCGATTTCGATTTCGATTTTGCTCGACCTAAATTCAAGTTATTGATTTTGATTTACTTTAGTGATTAGCTTTGGTATTTGCTTGAACTCGATTGCTTAATTGCCGATGACAATTATGTGTATTTACAGGGATTGAAAACCTTAATTTACCTTCGTATTTTCGAGTTTGAATTTTTCGTGAATTGTACTTGTCCATTCGTTCTTTGCTTGAGCGCTTGTGATTATTCTAACTTGTTCATCTCTGATATATTTGAAAATTAGTTCCGTAGTTTTTTGCTATGACATTGGAATCGTGAATTTTGAGATAAATTTGACTTCAACTTGTTCGATTCCTTTCTGCTCTGACTTGTTCATCGTGTTAGTATACATACAAATTTGAAATGTCTTCGAATATGTTTGATCCCTGTTGATTTTTATCTCGGCCTTGACTCATCAAACTGCTTCTGTTTTGATACTTCGGCTGCATATATATATTTCGAATATATTCCCTAGTTGACAAGTTCAAAAACTGCTGCAATTAATAACTGGACTTGTTAGTCTTGCATTCCATTCTATTGCATATGTATATACATGTTGCTTCACTAATTTGAAACATTTAAACTTTATATATTTTCCACTGCATATAAATTTGTACATGTGTAGAGCTGCTATCCTGTTTCATACAAATGTAGTATTCATTTGTTGTTTGGAGTCTGTTGTGTGGTTGTTGCAGCTGCTTGAGTCTGGTTGTAGTTATCTCCTTTATTCTGTTCTGAACATGTTTTCACCACTTTGACATATGCATTTTGGAGTCTAGAATGTTGCATCATGGAGTTTACATGTGTGTCGAAAACGTACTATTGCATTCCTTTTGTTTCATGTACCGTACTATAGCTCTTTCCGTTGTAGTCACTGGCTTGTACATTTTGTATGGAGAACTTGATGCTTGAGCTTGTAGAGTGCTTGCATATCCATACTTGTCTAATGTAGGTGATCTAGTGTCTACCATTGCTTTGGTCTATGTTGCATCTCTTTTGTTTTCTTGTGCACACTTGAGTTTGTTCTAGTTCATGTGTGAAGTGTTGTCTATGTTACATTGTGTTATTTGTTGCTCTTGAAATCTACGTTGTGACTGGTTGCATATGTATATGTTTGTTTGGTGATCAATGTTTTCACTCACTGTATGCATGTATGTATTACATTGTGGTCTTTATATCTTCATTGTTTTGTTTCTCTAGCTTCACTCTAAGTCTGGTTGTCTTGATACACTTGTCTTGTGCATTTGTTACTAATTTGAGTCTTCATGTTGTTCTTGCTCATTGATCTGATCTGGTTTTGAAGTCTGGTTGACCTATTTGCATGAGTCTGGACTTTGTATTGAACTTTTATTCATGTTGGATGACCATTGAAACTCGTACTTGACCATTCTATTTTTATTTTTCTATTACACCTGAATTGAATCCAACTTATGCTTGGGTTCGACCTGGTGCTTATCTGTCCGTGTGATTTTTATCACGCAAGTGATATCAATGTGCACAGCCTTATGGCATGTACAGTGATACATGTCACAAGACGTTCGTTATGATGAATTAAAAAAATGATGACAAACAACCCAAATAATGAAGGCAAAATATATTTTCAAAACGCATACTTTATTATGTACTGCAAAATATTTTCTTTTTCAATTTTACCGTGTCAATTTTTATTTTGCAGAAAGCTCAGATGCTGGATTTAGGTTGAAATAGAGTTGAAAATCAAATACAAGTGTTGAGTAAACATATATAGTGAGGTGAAAATTATAAAGTGAAAATTGTGATGTAACTGAAATTGTAATGTAATTGAGAATGTGTATATGTAGTGAGAGCTCAAATTTATACTATTTGAATTTATAATAAAATATTTGTTTGAATTTGAATTCAGTGTTATTTAATTTATTCAACAAATATTTATTTAAATATATGACGAAATAAAATAGTATAATAGAAAATACATTTAAACAAACATATTTGTTTTTATCATCGGACAAAAATCATAGGCAATTGTATTCTACATGCTCCATCATAGTCCGTCACATCCCTGATCACCGCAACTCCATTTCTTTCTACCTCTACCTGTATTAACCACATCCTTCTGTCAACTGCCGGTAGAAAACAATTCCACTTCCCTGCCTACCACCATACTTCTCAAACACCCAATACAACATACAATATAATAGACTCTCATCCTTGTGAGATTCCTTATTCGTCATCTAAAAATTATCATACCAATGCTCACCAATTTGACTTTAACTTGTGTTTACTAATAGAGAATTAAACTAAAATATTTAGTTATCTTCATATTTTTATTGACATTTTCTTTAGTAGTACAGTTATCAGCTTTATATTGATTCTTTTTGTAATCAGATTGACCGACTCTTTTGCTATTGGTTTTGGATTTATTCTCTTTTGCAATCTTATTTATATCTCATAATATCAATGAAAAGGTTATGTCATTATTCATTCATTCTTAATTTACTATATGGTATCGGAGTAATAGTCGATCCTCAACCTTTCTCATCACTCTTCCACCAATACTACCGACAACATCGCCATGGCCACTGATCCTTAACTTATCGCCTTCCCCAACTCAAGAAATCCAATCCAAAATTTTCAACTCATAATCATTTCCCGCCCTTCCATCATTGGATTGACCTCCATAAATTATCTTGTTTGGAAACTCCAAGTTGAGGCCACTCTCATCGGCTATGACCTTTACAAATACATCTACAACACTCATCCATGTCCTCCTTGCACCATCGCCACCAATAGTGTTAAAGCTTCCAACATGACTTTCCTCCGGTAGATCCGAGAAGACATATTGCTGTTTGGCGCACTTGTCGGTTCCATCTCCTCCTCTCTCATTCTACTCATCCAGCAAATCGACCGCATTTAGCGAAGCATGGAAAAATCTCATTAACACCTATGCTACTTGACTCGTGGCCACATAAAGAGACCAGATCAAGAAAGCCACGAAGAGTCCTTCGTCTATATCGGACTACATGCAGTACATTAAGTGTCGAACTGATCAACTTGCTGCACTCGGCAACCCGATGGACCATGAAGACATTGTTGAAAAGAGCTTAGAGGGTCTCGATGTTGATTATCGCCACATTGCAAATATAGTGGAAGGTAGGGACACCATCGTCTCATTTGATGGGCTTCATGAAAAACTCATCAACAAGGAAGTGAGTCTTTAGCATTTGCAATCTACTTCCTTCCCTCATCCCGCCATGGAAAACGTCGCGTTAACCAAGTCTAGTAGTTCACATCGCTCCTCGTCAAACTAGACTTAGCCTCCACACTCTACTCCTTGATAATAGTCATCTCATCCTCTGCAAGCGGCAACCCTCCAACAAAGGCCTTATCTTGGTAAGTGTCAAGGATGTCGCCAATAGGGTCACACTGTTGCTCGGTGTCCCTTCTTTCAGCTAGCACCATCCCCCCACAAGGCGCTACTCACTCCTTGCCTATTAGATCTCAGTGGCTCCCCAATGCACATGTTGCCATAACATCGAGTGTTGAAACCTCAGCCTGGCTTCTCGACAGTGGTGCCTCTCACTATGCCATAACTAATCTCGGCAACCTCTCGCTTCATGTTCCGTATGATGGGCCCGATGACATCGAAATTGGTGATGGTAACGTGCTACACATTTCCATACTGGTTCTACTTCTATTAAAACACCCTCCCACACTTTTCAATTGCATAATGTTTTATTTATTTCTACCATGAAAAGAAACTAATCTCCATATCTTAATTTTGCAAAGCTAATAATACTTCGATTAAGTTCTTACAATCTTCTTTTCATGTAAACGATCTATTGATAAGGGTCACATTGTTGGAAGGACAACCTAAAGGCGGTGTGTATGAATTACCGATTTCGCACCTATTTTTTCCTCCTTCAGTCTTCGTCAGTACCAAATTGTCCTCATGTATCTAACATCATCATCTTGGTCACCAATCTGAGTCAATCCAACGTCATATCGTCTCTAAGTTTGGTTTATTTTAGATTCCTCTAATTTCAAGAATTTTCATTGGAAAGACTGTTTTTGCAATAAAAGTCATAAATTGCTTTTTTCTCAATCATCTGTTTTGTCTACTTCTCCTTTTCAAATTAATTATTTCTATGTGCGGACCTCACCTATTTACTCCGTTGATGGTTACAAATACTATGTCCGTTTTGTGGATCACTTCACTCATTATGTATGGCTTTACCCCCTCAAACGAAAACTGATGTTGCCACTATTTTTCCTCATTTCAAACCTCTTGTTGAAAACTTCTTCAAACATAAAATAGTCACGTTTTACTCTGACAACAGGAAGGAATACATGGCTCCAGCCAAATCTACTGGTCCTGTCACATACTTATCCACAATGGGATCTAGCACCTCACCTCAACGCCTCGCACTCTAGAACATGATGACTTCTTAGAATGTAGAAATCGTCATATTATTGAAGCATGTCTTTCTTGTAACGCCCCACCCCGAGACCCACATTAACAAAGAGCATTACTGGGTAATACTGTCTGCTAATGCAGAGAATAGGGCTGGATAGGAGCGACCATCTATAGCCTTGTCTTAAATATCTATTGAGTACGTCGACAATGCCATTTTTTCCTGATTCAAGTGGATCGACATATCCAATAAATACTTAATACAAAGCAATAGGTGGCTATAGGATCTATCAGAAAAAAATACGATAACTCAAATGTAAAACACATCACAGAACAACAGATAATCCTATAGATACACACATACACAGATACATCACAAAGTATACAAAAGATGTATCACATATGTGGTATGATGACCACAGTACAAACATGAATCAAAAGAATATACATATCAGAGTAGCAAACCAAAAAGGACTACACAAAAAGCTAAAACAAAAAGGGCTAGCAGAATAGTCCATGCAGAAGAAGAATAGGCTAAGTCCAAAAGTACCTAACCTGAAACACCTCGGTCTGACCCGAGTATAAAATACACAGGTCGGTCTAGCTAAACGAATCAGTAAAAGGTGATAGCGGAATAATAAAGCATAGTGATATTCTTCTTAAACAAGAAGAAACAATAAGAAAGTTAACCATAGACATATGGAGGATACGCATCATGTATGGCATATATAATTACACTAGGTGATAGAATGTGATTGCTTCAATAAGCATAAAACACAAAGGAGACGAAAAATCTCATGAATCATTAAAATGTAGCATGCCTCATATCATCGGCAATCATAAATCAAATAAGAATGGTTTAGGGAATAATATAATGTAAACTCCTAAAAGAGTATTCCCAAACCCGCCATATCGGCAACTCTAAGGAAAACATAAGCAAAAACCATCTCGACATAAGCCATAAGGCAAATGTCAACAAAGAGATAAAAGGCTCATACAACGCCAAAAGGCAAATCCCATAAATAGCGCCAATAGGCAATCTCAATATACATATACGCCAAAAGGCAAATCCCAACACGCCAGTGTAGGCAATGAAAACCTCAAAAGAACTCCCAAGAGTCCAAAATCCCGAAGTAATCGCCACCGAATGGTTAAAAGGACCTATTCCAAAATGACGACATACAAGGGTAAAAATCATCTCAAAAGGTTTTGCACGTGCTATTTTTGCCGAGTACTGTTTCACATAATAGGTTACTCGCCCAAAGGCAAACGTCAAAAGACAAATACGTCGCAATGGCAAATACGCCGCAATGGCAAATGTCCGAAGATAAATACACCACAATGGCAAACGTCCAAAAACAAATACGCCGCAATGGCTAACGTCCGAAGACAAATACGCCGCAATGGCAAATGACCCGAAGGTCCAATACTGGCACGCCAACAAGCAAATGTGTCACAAACTCTCGAAAAGGAACCCGAAAAGTGTTAACGTGTGTCCCATACCACCCGTTCGCACTAAACGGTTTACTAACCGCTAGTAAATTTCACACTCAAAGCAGTAAAAGGTTCACCTCATATCATCGGTAAACTAGACCCATAGGCCAAAACGATCAAACGGATAAGTTAGTAATTAACCGAAAGGATAAATGCACGTATCCCATACTACGCGTTTTACCCAAACGTTTAACTCTCCTTCTCATTCGCTCGACAGTGCAAAAATGTGTAATTTTTATAGAAAATAATTTACCTTGAAAATAAGCTTTTAAAACTGATTTCGAAAACCATTTGGAAACCATAATTATTTTTAAATCCCCTAAATTTTAAAAATCATTTCAAAAGAATTGCAGAAAACCGTGCTCGAAAACGACCAAAAACAAGCAAAATTCCACTCAACCCGAAATTCAAATTTAAATTCAAATTAAATTCAAATAATTCAAGATTTGAATTCAAAATTCATCAAAACTGGGCTAACCTATTGAAAGGTATCATAGCCCTCAAAATACTTCAGAAATATCACAAAAACATGAGTAAATGTCAAAAATCGGACGGAAAAATGACATAAAAACACTTAGCTAAAATAATACTAAATAATAATTTCACAAGCCAATTTGTTTGAAAAACACTTTAAAATGCTTTATAAAATCCGTGCACAAAATCTAGAGAGAAAATTCAAGAATATGGGAAAATATCAAAAACGGCGGAAATTATTCAAGTATAAAAACCGCTGAAAACACGCTGCGAACCCAAGTTCGACAGCAGGTTTAGACCTGAAAACAGAATCCAAATGACATGAAATTTTGTAAGAATATTTTTCAACATTCCTACTCCAATCTGAAAAAAGATTCACCCAATTATGACTTGAAACGAAGAAACTGCGTCGTTCCGAAGTTGGACTAAAACCACTGTAAACTGCTGTGTAAAAACAGCGCAAAGGTTCAACTTCGACGATGAGTTCGAAGGTGCATATCAATCCAGATCTTGGTGAAATTTGATAGAAGCATAGACTAATGCATCTATTTCGATCTGCAAAAAGAATTGTTCTAATCCGATTTGAAACAAAGAATCTGCGTCGTTTCAAAGTCGGACCAAAACAATGTTTAATACAGTGAATTACAGCAAGCTGTGATTACAAGTTCGACAGTAGTTTCGAAATAGAAAAAAAACCAGATTGTCATGAAATTTTATAAGAATGTAAATCAGCATTCCTACTTCAATCTGAAAAAAGAAACACTCAAATACAATATGAAACGTATGAGTTATGAAGCCTCAAACATGAACTCAGGCAATGTTTGCAACAGTTCAAAAACCAAAAATGTACAGGCCTGAAACAATCATGGGTTCAATTTCCAGGCATAAAACAGAGGAACAAATTATATCGGAATAATCTCAAAATTGATAGACGTATACTATAAAACTTCGTCTTTCAAACAAAAAAAATCATTGAATTCCAGTAAAAAATGAATGAGTTATGCGGCCTCAAACCTGGACTCAGGCCATGTTTGCAGCAACTCAAAACAACTACAGGCAAAAATCTGTCCCTAAGTCAATTTTGCAGCAACGTTTTGAACATTCAAACGACAATATATTTCAACCAAAATTTGCAGAAATGAAGTTCAACATGCAAGCTATCAAATGCAAGAAATCCGGCAGCATTTCGTTGCCGGAATCTAAAATTATGATCATTCAAATAGGCAATAAGAAACATATTTCAGACAGAAAAACAACTAAAAATTCATTAACAAAAGCTAGATTTTTGATTGCTTTTGAAATTTTTGAGCTTGGCTAAGCTAGGATTTGTGAGTATTACAACTCGCCTTGCTGAATGCTTGAGCTACAAGAAAAATTTGGTGGAAAGGAGCAAGCTTCGGCCTCAAAAGAGCTTCAACAACCTATGAATGAAATGTACATAAACATGCAATACCAAAACAAAGTTACAAGCAATCAAATAATCTTCAAAACTGAAATTTGATGAAGGAATTAGGTTTAGAAGTTGATTACCTGTCTAAATTGACTTAATTTGATAAATTATAGCAAGGATTTGATGAAAATTTTGAAGATTTTGGTTTTGCTTTGAAAGAGGGAAGTGGGTTCATTTTTTTTTTCTTTTACAGTAAAGAGAAGGAAGAAGAGGAATTTGCTTTTCTCTTTCTTAATTAGCTGGTTAAGTTTACTAAGTGGGCCTTGGACCCATCAATTAAAAGAAACAAATTTGTGTTAGGCTAACTTGATTAACACAAGGCCATATTTACACTACGTAAATAAATAAAATCTATTTTCTTTCAAATTTTCACATAACAAAGTATGTAAATTTACATACTTATGAAATAACATATTTTGTACTATATAAAAAGAATAATTTTAATTTTTTAAACATTTTTATTATTAAAATCCTTAATTTTACAAAAATACACAATTTCCACAAATAAATGCACAAAACCTTATTTTTAACTTCTAAAATTCCACAAAAATATTTTCCTTGCTTAGAAAAATATAACTAACCATTCTAAACTCAAATTTATAATTAAAGCTCATTTTTACAACAATTTCCACCTTTTTATTTAAATAAACATCCTTTAAAAATCAAATACTTCCTTTAAAAATTATTAAAAGATGTAATTGTCAATAATTAATAAAATTATTGCATTTTCTCTAAATAAAAACTATTTTCCATTTATTATTAACCCAAACAAATAAAATGTAGGTTCAAACTTTATTTTCTCATTTTATTTCAAAATTCATTGTTTATTCCAAATAAACAATTTAATTTCTCCAATTTTATTTTAATTCATAATTATAACTACCATTATAATTTAATATTCACAGGTAATCTCCAAAACCAGGGTTGTTACATTTCTCTTCTCCATAAAGCTTCCTTACCACTAAGCATTTGGTCATATGCCTTTCCATTGCTTGCTGTCTATGTCATAAATCGCCTTCCAACACCCACTCTCCATGTGATCTCTCCCTATCACAAGCTCATTGAGTCGCTCAATTATTCCAAGGTTCAAGCCTTTGGTTATTTGTGCTATCCTCGGCTTTATCCATATTCTTCCCACAAACTCGCCAGTCGCTCCATACCTTGTGTATTTCTTGGTTATTCACTTACTCAAAGTGCTTATTTGTGTCTTGGTCCAAGTACTAAAAGATCTACATCCCATATCATGTTCAATTTGTTGAATCTGAGTTTCCCATATCTAAAGTTGATCCGCATCTTGCTCATCTTGATGACTTGACATGTGACACATGCCTTCCTCAACATGTCATTCTCTCGGTTTTGTAGACAACATTTGAAGTTAGTTCCAATGACTCTTTGCCAATCGACTCCAATACACAAATAGATATGGTATATCAACGAGGCTTGCCTCTCGCCCTTTCCTTTCCTTTTCCATACTCACCTCATACTTCTCCTAATGCCTTATCACCCCTATTACCCACCCCAATACCCGAATATGCTCATAGCATGTCTCCACCTACCCGTTTGTCTTTACCCCAACCTGTTCTTAACCATGTCTCAAACATCCCATCACTCCCACCCTTTATCTGCACCTCACATATTGTCGCCAGTTCTTGAAATAATATCCATAAACCAATCACCAAACTCAGCCTCTCAGTCCAACTTGCCTCAGAAAATGAACCCACATGTGTAACTAAGGTTATCAAAGATGACAGATGGAGATAAGCGATGCCCCAAGGAATCCGATGCCTTGGTTCGGCATGGAACTTGGGAACTCGTACCTCCCAATGGTATGCAAAATATTGTAGGGTGTAAATGGATTTTTCGAATTAAACATTTACCTGATGACCCTATTGATAGGTACAATGCTCGCTTAGTGGCAAAGAGGTGTCACTAACAACCTGAGTAGACTATCATGAGATGTTTAGTCCGATTGCAAAGCCAACAACAATTTATCCCACCCTCTTCCTTGCTATCGGTCGATGTTGGGATCTTCGCCAACTTGATGTCAACAATTCCTTTCTCCAAGGCATACCCACTAAAGATGTCTTCATGACCCAGCCTCAAGGTTTTGTTGATGCTAACAATCCAGAGCTTGGTGATAAAGGTATAACTATCAAACAAGCACCTAGAGCTTGGTACAACAAACTTCGCAAGTTTCTACTTGCATCTCACTTCTCAAACTCGGATGCCGACGTCTCTGTGTTCATTCTCAATGACAAAGGTATAACTATCATGTTACTTGTTTATGTTGATGACATCATTATCACACGTAACGATGCAGCATCAATCCAGGTCTTCATCTCAGTTCTTGATCATCGCTTCTTGCTCAAAGACCTTGACACTTTCGTTACTTCCTAGGTGTTGAAGTTGTTCCTCATCCTCAAGGCCTTCTTCTCTCTCAGCGAAGATACATTAACGAATTGCTGGCTCGAACGAAGATGACTGATTCTCGACCAGTTGCAACTCTACTTGCCACCTCTCCCATCCTCATTCTTCAGCCCGGGACAACACTTATTGATCCAATCGAATTTTAAATTGTAGTTGCAGTCTTTAGTATCTCTTACTTACTTGTTCGGACATTGCCTATGTAGTCAACAAATTATCTCAATACATGCATCCTCCAACTACCGAACACCGGAATGCTAACAAGCGACTACTTCGATACATGTGCGCATTACAAAAAAAACCTTCTTTCAGTAGCACTTATTGCACTCTTTGTAGGCTATGTGCTATTTAAATATTTGGTTCTATTTTTTTCAATGCGGTTGATAGTGGGAAAATTTTAGGTTCTCCCGCCAAAAAGTTTCGTGAATTACCGCATCTCAGCGTTCTCATCCAAACTTTTCGTACACCTCTTATTTCCGCTTTTGCAGCGTTCTCATCCAAAAGTCCTAAATCGCCATCTTCAACCTCTTGTTACTCGCCTTCAAACGAAAACCTAAAAACCACATCGTTGTTAAAGCTAAAGAGGCAATTGTTTTGGGTCACGCAAATTATAAGGAACCAATATATATAAACACCAAACGCCCAATCGAAAGAGGAAAAAATTGGCGATTGAATCCAAATCGCTTCTCAAGACGAGGCGAAGACGGCACGTGACGCAACTGGCGATTACAGACTTCGACCGATAGAAAGCCTATGCATTGCGCCCGATGACGTCACAAAAGAGATTCCAATGATTGCTTAGTTGTGTTTGCGTCAGTGTCTTAGCTCCATCACGTCGCAACTGCCACCTATACTCTCCATTGCTGCCATCGATAAGCATAAAACTACAAATTCAAGCTCGACATTTAATTCGTTCAAATCTGAATTTTCTTGGGCTAGCTTCATTTAATTGTTAAGTGTGATAATTTGAATGCAATTACCAATGAAGTCAATAGCTGAAATATTTGGAAAAAACCCAAATTTATTTGATGTTGCATGTTTTATTTAATTTCTTGCTGCATAAATGTTTGATTCATGCTGTTTTGTAATGAATTAGAAACAGTTCACAAGCTCCGAAGAGAAAAAATGAAAGGAATGAAAATGTTGAGGGAATTATATTTCACATTATCTATTTTGACTAGGTCGTGGGGAGAATTTCTAATGGATTGTTAAATAATTTTGATTCAAGATTCTCAAGATATACTTAATACCATAAGGTTTAACTAATTTTATGTTTGATTTTCGGTGCTCTGTACACTAATTTTTGTTAAAAGCTAAATGATATTTGTTAATAAAAACTTATAGTTTTATTTTGCCTTAGATGCAGGCTTTATGCTTCAAAATAGGCAACTGCTGGTACTTAGCACTCAACTTGTCTAGTTTGTAGCGGCTATTTACATAATAACTTTCTTTGGTACTAGGTCTGTAATGATTTGGCTGTGTCGCTCTGAGCATGGCGAATACTATAATTACTACTTAGGCCTATAAATTTTATCATGTAATAAAAACTCTCAGCTTCCAGTGCTTAAGACTTCTCACTAGCAATCTTGGACTTGTGAAATTTTGTCGTAGCTTATCAGCAACTCATCTTTTTTCTGTGCTAATGAGTGATGGTAAAGCCTTGAAAGAGCTAGAAGGATTTATTTTCCACAGAAGAAGATCAAAGAAGTGATGGTAAAACAAATATGCTAATGACAACAAGTATGATGGATATTCAAGTATGATGATGACAACAATTATGTGTTTGATGAAAGCAAATATGTTGTAATGACCATATTAGATATTTAATAGATCAGCCTTTGTATTACCTTAATGTTTTTGAACAAAGACTAAGTCTTCAATAAGAATCACATTAATCGTATTTTTAGGAAATTTTATATGAATTCGAGCAGTTATGTACGTTAATACAACAGAATAGTACCAATTATTAAATTTTGGTGATACAAAATCACAAATAGAAGAAAACAAATATGCAAAAAGGAAAGTAATCATAAATGTTCATTATGGAAATGCATAAATTATTGGATCACATTTGCATGAGATGACAAAGAAATAAATACATTTTCACGTTATGACTTGATATATATGCAAAAAGATATTCATATTATTTCTTTTTCAATAATTGCATTGCTTTGGTATTATTTTCTTTCATTTTTGCTAATTAAAGGAATGAGTGCATTACTTGTTATGTGTAACAACCCTAGATTTTTATGTATATTTTAATTTTGACTTTATTTCATTTTGAATTTTTTTAAACTTGTTTCATTTCAAACATTTCATTTTTAAATATAAACTTTGATTATTATGTGAATTATAATTCCAAATGGTATAAATTGAATATTTTCCTGAAATGTTGACTTTGGTTAATTTGGGTCAAACTTTGATTTTTAAATTTCAAATTTAAATATTTAAATTCTTAAATTTTATCTTTTATTATGAAAATATATTAAAATTTAAGAATACTACTTTTCGTTTCGTTGAAATCCGATTTATATTGTGAAAGTTATGCTTTTTACAATATTGTATGTAAATTGATTTATTTAATAAAAAATTGTCTATTTTAATTTATATAAAAAATATATTTTAATTTTTATATATATGTGTAATATGTTATATTATAAATTTTTTGTCTTTTAAATATTTTTATAGTGAAGTTTGAATTTTTTCCAAAAATTTATTGAATTTGTTTTCTATTTTTAAAGGCTAGTTTTCATTTTTCTGCTATTTTTTTCATTAAATTATATTTAATTAAAATTTATTTATTCATTTTTATATATGCATTTTATTTTTATGTTCTTACCTTTATCTATAAATATTTTCAAGTACATAGAAATTTTCCGAAGTTTGTTCCATTTATTTTCATATTTCCAAGACTAGTTTGTATTTTTAAGCTATTTTCTTAATCTAATTATATTTAATTAATATTTATTTATTTATTTTTGTTTATTTACTAAATTTTCGTGTTTTTATTTTTATTTATAAATATATTTCAGTTATAAAAATTCCAAAGGAAATAAGAGAAATCTGAAGAGTTGTGACCATTGATTTACTTATGTCCTTTTGTATTCACATCTTTTCACATTTCTACCATCACTTTTCATTCAATTGGCTGCCTTAACTCATTCTCTTCAGCTGACCACTCCAATAATATTTCAGGTGAATGTTTTCTCCTTAAATCTGAAGAAAAAAAATTGGTCATTCTCTTTGGGAAAAAGTTTGGTAAATTTTATTTCCTTTTCCATTGTTTTTCTGCTTGTTTATGTTGATTTTGTGCACTTGTCTTCACCTATTTTGCTCAGCCCTTGCTCCTCCTTCACCATGGCCACCTCCACCACCACCACATCAGGCTGCCACCACCTCCAGCCCACTTCCCATCCATGGCCATGCACCATTAGTTGATCAAACTCCACCAAAATTGCAATATCCACCTTGAAAATGTGCATAGCCTAGCTTCTTTGCCTTCACCCCCCTCAAACTCCTCCTTGGCCGACCCATACACGACCACCACCTGCCATAGTTGACCCATACACCTCTGCCACACCTGTAGATGACCCTACCAGACCTAGCCATGCCCATATTTGCTTGTGGTCATGGCTTATGTTGCCTTGAATCCACTTGTGTTGCCTTGTAGTTGTAGTTTCATGCACACATACCTTTGCATCATCTTTTCCTTTGTATGACCGACTTGTTGAACCCAAAAACTAATCCAAACCTGATCCAAAACCATCCAATTATAGTGCTTTTACAGCCTATTGCTGAAGCATATGAGGTTGAAGGCAAGTGCAATTGGTTTGGATTTGATTTGTGCTTGTATATATAAGTTATTTAAATATATGTGAAGTGTTTATTCATGTATATTATATTGTTTTGTTTAAATGTTTCAAGGGGTATAACTTTGACTCTCCACTCTCAAAATTGTAGTAGTGTTGTCGTGCCTTTGTAGTGTCAGTATTGTTGCTTTGGTAGCGATCTCCAGCTTTGAACAGGTGAGTAAATCTCACCAGACTAATATGTACTTATGTAGTGATAAACTGACATCACCTGAATCTGTAAATGTATATCATCCTGTTATAACTGCTATATTATATTCATATGATATTCACACTAATATTTCAACTTTTATATCATATGTTACTGTTATTTCATGCTATTCTATTACTTTCATCAGTTTATCACACTGCAAGTTCCCTGTAGACTAGAATCACTATGGGTTGAAATGATACATACCCGAACGGACTTTAGAATAGGAGAAAATCGTTATGGGCTGAAATGATAGGCCTGAATGATTTTCAATTATTTTCTTTTGCTTGGGATTGCGGGTTTGAAATGATCAAACCCGGGTTTTCTTTGTAAATTACGGTTGAAATGATATATTACCCGTATCACTTTACCTAGGCTTGAAAATGAAATACAGTCCCGTTGTTAAAATATGTTTTTCTAAAAAAAATTTAAAATATTTTAGAAATGTAAATATTATAATATTTTGATTTAGATTTGATTAAAAATTATTTTTTGTAAAGCATTATTGATTTTTTGAAAATTTATAAGTGAAATAAATAAATGGTAAAGTTAGAAATCTGAAATGTAAGTTATTTTGGAAATTATAATTTGGTGATAAATGGAATTTAAATTAAATATGAAAATATGATAAATTTATGATATTTCGAATCAAATGAATTTAAAATGATTTTGTAATGCATTAATGATTTTTGAATAAAGTTAAATGTGAAATGAATGAATATTTATGTTGAAATTTTGAAATATAACTAAAATTGGAAATTTGTGAATTTGGCTTAAAAGTGAATTTTAAGTTAAGTAAATAAAAATGAAATTAAGTTATATTTGAAAATTTTAAACTTAAGTGTTAAGTTAAATTTAATTTAATGAATTTGAAGTTTTATGTTGGAATTTAATAAGTGAATTATTATTAAATTTTGATTTTTGAATGGATATTTAACTTTATAAAATCATGAATATAAGGGTATTTGAATGATTGTTTTAAAAGTGAAATTATATGATTTTATAAGTTAAAAATGATTTAAATAAAAATATAATTATTTGTGAAATTATACTGAATATTTGAAGTTAATTAACTGCATTTCAGAAATGCTATTAATTCCGATGTAAACGATAACACGACATTTGTAAATGCTGTAGTTGATAATAATGAACCAAATGGCTAAGTTTAATTAAAGGCTATCATAGCATTTTTGTAAATGTTATAATTGTTGAATTTAACTAAGTTTTATTTGAAACTAATGTAACCCTATTACAGCATTTTTTATGCTATCTTTTGTTAAATTGAACTGTTTTGAATGTAACTTTCTGTAGCAATTTCTAAATGCTGCGAAAGTTGAATTTTCATCTGTTTTAATAAATTAAGTAGATAAATGAATTTTTAAATGCTAAAATTTTGTAAATTTAATAATTTAATTATTAAATATAATAACTTCATTTTATGATTTAAAATGAAGTAATTTGTTTTGAAATACAAAATATTTTGAAATGTGTTTTGTAATGGTATTTAAATTAAATAAAAATGAATGTGTTTTGGAAGATATTATATTTTTGATATTTTGAAATGGATTTTGAATGATATTGAATTTTGAAATGATATTTGATTTTGAAGTATAAAATACCATTTTGAAATTTTAACCACGGTGTATTTAATTTAAGTTTAACCGATTCTTAAAGGATGGGCGATCCCAAGCATCCTTTAAGTTATTATGTATTTCTACTACAGCTCACTTGAGTTGGTTTACATTATATAAGTATATATTGTCCCGACTCGAGTGTTTTGTGTTTTACTTCACGCTCGGGTCAGCCTGAGTATTCAAAGCTTTGGAATCTCTTTGTGCAGCTGGTCTTTGCTAGAGTTTCTGCTTATATACATTTATATCTACTCTCTGTTTCAGCTGTTCTAGTTTATCTCATGTATTAGTGAACTTCTATGTATTCGGGATTTCTATTATGTTGTTTTCAGACTGTATTATGTATTTGGTTTGAGACTCTGCCGTAGTAGCTTCAAGAACTACTATGTATTTTATATTCCGCTGCGAGGTATTCTGTTTGTTCTATGTCTGTGATTCTGTGATTGTATTTCATTTGCTCCAAATTTATTTACAATGCGGTATTTCAAGCAATTCAAGTCCGACATGTGCGGCTGTGAATGGCTGAAAATATCGGGTCGTTACATTTGGTATCAGAGCCTTGGTTTAGGCAAACCATAGCCTGCGGAGCAAAAACTCATTAGAGATAGGGAGAAATACCCTAGAATGAGTGAAATCAATCTCAGAATCCTTTCTTTGTGAGAGAACGTACTTTCGAAATATAAAATGATTTCGAAACGATTTTTAAAGGATTTTCAAAGATTATTTTGTTATAAAAAATTTCTTATTTTGAAATCAAGATTTGCTAAACTTCATTCCTTCGGTATCCATCTTATAGTAATCTCTTCGGTTAGGATTTACTTAGATTTGGAAATTCTATCTTGTCGATCCTGATTTTTTTTCCCTTGATTTGAACCAATTGTAGTTATGGCAAGATCGGAAGAGCAGAAAGCAGCTCATCGAGCTCGAAGAGCACTAGCCCGTAAGGAACGGGAGGAAGCAATGGAGAAGTGGGAAAGGTTATGGAGGGAAAGGGCAGGACTGGTCCTTATGACCATGTCATTTGTTATCGGTGTCAGGAGAAGGGACATTATGCAGCCATGTGTGGGAAGAGAGATGAAGGAAAGAAGAAGGAGGGCAAGCGTTTTCGATCCAAGATCTTCTGTTTTAAATACCGTAGTATGGGGCACTTTCCCAGTCGCTTCTAGAAGGTGAAGAAAGAAAAATCTGCACCCACTGCATCAGTCGACCAATCAACCATTTGTTATCATTGCAGGATGCCTGGACATATAGCCAGGAATTGTCCTGTGAGGAAGTTCGGAAGGAAGGCTGCGTTTCCGCAGTTCGTTAGGGCGGATGGGAGTGTTGTGCATTTATGCAAGAAATGCAGAAGTTGGGGCCATATTGAGGGGGAGTGTTCTGGACCTGTTGAAGTACCACCCGGTAGAATTAATACTGATACTTTGTTTATGTAGGGTGGTATTCTGTGGATCTGTTTGTTTTCAGTAGTTGTTAGGTTGCATTCGATGAACTCTATTGTATCTTTTGTTTAGCTGAAGTTCTCAAATTAAGACATTCATGTTCCTGTTTTCAAATGATATGGAATTTGAATCTCTGTTTGTTTTGAAATCTATCCTTGAATCATTCATTGGAAATTTGTGTTTGGTTGTGTTTTGAAATTCTGCATACATCGAAATTATTATTTTGATAAGGATGGCCATATTTTGTATATAAAAGTGAAATGTTTTCGATAAGGATTATATACCTTTTAAAATGATAATTTAAATTTCGAAGAGATTTGAAATTTTAAATTTTTTTTGACTTATATAAAAATGATTTATAACTGAAGGGCTTTGAATTTGAATTTCGAGGAATCGAACTCCGGTGTTGTGAAAATCGGTTTTAGGATTTTGGAAAATATATAATAATATTATGATTTAAAGATATTTTCTGAATAAGAAATGTTTCGAATGTATTCGAATGAATTCCAAAGATTTCGAAGAGATTTCAAAGAAGTTTTCAAGAAAATAAAAGTCCAGAACACACTTATGTCACTGGAAAATAATTTCGGTGATGAATGCATGCATCATCGACATTGATTTTCGAGTTTCTGAGTGGGGAAGAGGCCACTCTAGTAGCTTTGCTATGCGAGTGATTTTATGAAACAAGTTTTGATTTCAAATTTCGAAGTATGGTTTAATATTCGAAAGATATATGTATATTTGAATTGATTTAAAGTAAGCCGGTGTTCAGTCCCCGAGTTTCGGATTTGAAACCTATCTTTTGAAATTTTATTTACTGATTTGTTGTTGACTTCCAACTCTTGGATTGAAAATATGATTTCTTCGACTATTTTGAAGGTTCGAGCACTTCCAAATCAACTTTAACTTTTCAAAGCTAAGAAATTTTGAAAGGTATAAGGTATTTGATAAAGAATATAAGTTTAGTTTGTATGTTTCAAGTATGAAATAATATGATTTGTATAAGTTGAAACTATTTTGTTAAGTAAATAAATAAGACTATTTTGAATTATACTAATATGAAATTTAGTTTTTAAATGTTTTGGATAAAAAAAAAATTAGTCCTCGAATGTTTGAGAAATTTTGGTTTTAAATGTTTTAACTTAGTAACATCTTTATAAAACTATTAATTTAACAAGTTGGAATAGATACATAAGTTGTACGTATGTTGTTTTATTCGTATAATTAATCTGATCCAAGTTTGAGTACACAAGTTCGAGGTGAATTACACCATTTCGTGATAGGATTTTTCATTTGATTCTTGATGGCGAATATTTGATATGGATTTTGGGCTTGATTCTAGAATTCTCTATCATAGTATATACCTATGCAAGGAGACTGATGGCTTCTAGTCAAGAAACCATATCGAAGTCCGCATTAGGGAAGTCGAATGGACAATACTAGTTCGAAAGCGAACTTGTGTGATCGAGCGAGCGATCGAATGTAATGTTGCGAAATGATGACATATGTACATCTTATATCCTAATATCATTGGTATACTTGACACTGAAAATGAATGTTGTTGGGCTGGATATCTTTGTAATTTAATTGGAATTTTTCTTTTATGAAAAACTACTATCAAATTTAAAACCATTTTTCAAAACTATTTTTCTTTTATTCTTCTTAAACTAACTGTTTTATTCTATTTTTCATACAAACTATTTTATACACAAAACTATTCTTAATTAAAAATCTATTAGTAAGCAAAGATGTTCAATCCCATATGGCTTTCCATGTAGCGAAATTTTTTCTTTTGAAAATTTTGATCCTTATATGGGATAAACTTTATGTAAGTATAAGATGATTTTGAAAACCATTTATTTTGATAAATGAATAATTGAAGCTTATATTAGTATGAAAGGATATTTGGTTTACTTGTAATTTGAGTTTATTTAAAAATGATGGACTTATGAAATGAATATGTCAAAACTAAGTAATAATGAAGTAAAATTTGAGATATATGAAATTATAAAATTAAGTTTTGAAATATGGTATAATTAAGCCTTGAAACATATTTAAGATTTAATAGTTTATTTTGTAAATCAAATCTATATTTGAAATTTGATAATATTTGAAATGGTTTTGTTGGAAAACTAAATTGAATTGAAACTGATGGTTTGAATTGAATTAAAATTGGAAATTTTAGACTTTGGTTTAATTGAATAATTTTGTAAAGTGTAAAGAATTAAAGGAATGTTTTGTAATTTAAAATGTATGATTTCGAAAGGTTATGATTTTCAAAGTGTAATGATTTCAAGTATTTTGGTTTCGAAAGATTTATAACTTTGAAAGTATTATGATTTTTGAAAGTAAATATATGTTTGAAATGGAAATGAATTTGTTTGACCTAAATTTTGTTGATTTGGAAATTTGGATTATTTTCTAAATCCATCATTTGAGAAACTTTGAAACTAAATTTATGTAATTTGGAAGAAATAATTTGGTGAAATCATATACGATTTGAAGTAGAATTGATATTGAAACGAATTAAAATTGAGAACCTTGATTTACTAAATATGTGATTTGGGAGTTATCGAACTTATATAAAATTGATTTGTATAAGTATGAAGTGATTTGAAAACGATTTATTTGTAAAGCTACTCAACTTGTAAATTGAAATCTTATATAATCGAAATCAATATAAGTATGATTTGTTATATTATTGATTTTGGAAAGTATTTGACTTGAAAATGAAACCTTACATATAATGGACTTTATATAAGTATGATATTTGAAATGATTTGAAAAGTACTATATGATACATATTTTCGAAGTAAAGATATGGAAAGTGCCTTCTGCTTGATATCCGCTTTGTGGCCACACTGTGCATTCATTCTATCGATATTATTCTCTCTCTTTGATTTGGGTTTTCCAGATATAATACTCGAGTGTCCATCGAATTCCACGGCGATCCCCGTGGTCTTATGATCGCGACTACATAGCGCAACTGCCTGGCTAAGCTGACCTGGGGGTACGGATTGTTTCCTAGGGGATCCAGGCGTAACCATTGTGTATCCTACACTCTATGTAGGTCGCATTAGTAGCGAAACTGCCTAGCTGAGACGGCCTAGGGGTACGGATTGTTTCATGGGGGATCCAGGCGTAACCATTATGTATCCTGCACTCTACTAGTCATCATGGCGTAACTCGCAGGGCTGAGAAAGCTTACGGATACGGATTGTTTCCTGGGGGATCCAGGCGTAACCATTGTGTATCTGCGATCCATGGTTAGACAACTGTTTTGGTTTGGTTGATTTGTTTGGATTGTACTTTCCATATCTGTTTTAAATGAGTTTTCAAGTATTTTCACTGGGTGTTGAAACAAGTCTACTAAGTACCTAGAGAAGCCTAGCGTTGCGCCTGATCAACGCACTGCCAGAATCTACAAGAACGAGGATAAACTTGTTAAGACATCGAGTTATAAAAGTATTTTGATAAAGTATTATATAAAGAATATTTTGATTAGTTATTTTCCCTTCTAAAAATTTAGAATGTTTTAAATATTGTTTACTTTGAACCATCAGATTTGAATCAAATGACCATTCATCATACTAAAAAAAAAATTTAAATTGAAATGTATAATGGTTCAAATAATGGTTCATCCTTGTCTTTCAACCTACTTTACCTCCTAGCTATCTTTTTTTCCCTACCTTCTTTCGGGGATGTATTCCAACCTATTGTTCTTTCTTGTTGTTTCTCCGCTTCCTTCCTTTTCGAGGACGAAAAGATTTGAGTGGGGGAGAGTGTAACAACCCTAGATTTTTATGTATATTTTAATTTTGACTTTATTTCATTTTGAATTTTTTTAAACTTGTTTCATTTTGAACATTTCATTTTTAAATATAAACTTTGATTATTATGTGAATTATAATTCCAAATGGTATAAATTGAATATTTTCCTGAAATGTTGACTTTGCTCAATTTGGGTCAAACTTTGATTTTTAAATTTCAAATTTAAATATTTAAATACTTAAATTTTATCTTTTATTATGAAAATATATTAAAATTTAAGAATACTACTTTTCGTTTCGTTGAAATCCGATTTATATTGTGAAAGTTATGCTTTTTACAATATTGTATGTAAATTGATTTATTTAATAAAAAATTGTCTATTTTAATTTATATAAAAAAATATTTTAATTTATATATATATGTGTAATATGCTATATTATATATTTTTTGTCTTTTAAATATTTTTAAAGTGATGTTTGAATTTTTTCAAAAATTTATTGAATTTGTTTTCTATTTTTAAAGGCTAGTTTTCATTTTTCTGCTATTTTCTTCATTAAATTATATTTAATTAAAATCTATTTATTCATTTTTATGTATGCATTTTATTTTTATGTTCTTACCTTTATTTATAAATATTTTCAAGTACATAGAAATTTTCCGAAGTTTGTTCCATTTATTTTCATATTTCCAAGACTAGTTTGTATTTTTAAGCTATTTTCTTAATCTAATTATATTTAATTAATATTGATTTATTTATTTTTGTTTATTTACTAAATTTTCGTGTTTTTATTTTTATTTATAAATAAATTTTAGTTATAAAAAAAATTCCAAAAGAAATAAGAGAAATCTGAAGAGTTCTGACCATTGATTTGCTTATGTCCTTTTGTATTCACATCTTTTCACATTTCTACCATCACTTTTCATTCAATTGGCTGCCTTAACTCATTCTCTTCTGCTGACCACTACCATAACATTTCAGGTGAATGTTTTCTCCTCAAATCAGAAGAAAAAAAATTGGCCATTCTCTTTGGGAAAAAGTTTGGTAAATTTTATTTCCTTTTCCATTGTTTTTCTGCTTGTTTATGTTGATTTTGTGCACTTGCCTTCACCTATTTTGCTCAGCGCTTGCTCCTCCTTCACCATGGCCACCTCCACCACCACCACCTCCAGCCCACTGTCCATCTATGGCCATGCACCACTAGTTGATCAAACTCCACCAAAATTGCAATATCCACCTTGAAAATGTGCATAGCTTAGCTTTTTTGCCTTCACCCCCCTCAAACTCCTCCTTGGCCGACCCATACACCACCACCACCTGCCATAGTTGACCCATACACCTCTGCCACACCTGTAACTGACCCTACCTGACCTAGCCATGCCCATATTTGCTTGTGGTCATGGCTTATGTTGCCTTGAATCCACTTGTGTTGCCTCGTAGTTGTAGTTTCATGCACACATACCTTTGCATCATCTTTTCCTATGTATGGCCGACTTGTTGAACCCAAAACCTGATCCAAAACCATCTCATTATAGTGCTTTTACAGCCCATTGCTGAAGCATATAAGGTTGAAGGCAAGTGCAATTGGTTTGGATTTGATTTGTACTTGTATATATAAGTTATTTAAATATATGTGAAGTGTTTATTCATGTATATTGTATTGTTTTGTTTAAATGTTTCGAGGGGTATAGCTTTGACTCTCCACTCTCAAAATTGTAGTAGTGTTGTCGTGCCTTCGTAATGTCAGTATTGTTGCTTTGGTAGCGATCTCCAGCTTTGAACAGGTGAGTAAATCTCACCAGACTAATATGTACTTATGTAGTGATAAACTGACATCACCTGAATCTGTAAATGCATATCATCCTGTTATAACTGCTATATTATATTCATATGATGTTCACACCTATATTTACACCTGTTATATCATATGTTACTGTTATTTCATGCTATTCTATTACTTTCATCAGTTTATCACACTGCAAGTTCCCTGTAGACTAGAATCACTATGGGTTGAAATGATACATACCCGAACGGACTTTAGAATAGGAGAAAATCGTTATGGGCTGAAATGATAGGCCTGAATGATTTTCAATTATTTTCTTTTGCTTGGGATTTCGGGTTTGAAATGATCAAACCCGGGTTTTCTTTGTAAGTTACGGGTTGAAATGATATATTACCCGTATCACTTTACCTAGGCTAGAAAATGAAATACAGACCCGTTGTTAAAATATGTTTTCCTAAAAAAAATTAAAATATTTTAAAAATGTAAATATTATAATATTTTGATTTAGATTTGATTAAAAATGGTTTTTTTAAAGCATTATTGATTTTCTGAAAATTTATAAGTGAAATAAATAAATGGTAAAGTTAAAAATCTGAAATGTAAGTTATTTTGAAAATTATAATTTGGTGATAAATGGAATTTAAATTAAATATGAAAATATGATAAATTTATGATATTTTGAATCAAATGAATTTAAAATGATTTTTTAATACATTAATGATTTTTGAATAAAGTTAAATGTGAAATGAATGAATATTTATGTTGAAATTTTGAAATATACCTAAAATTGAAAATTTATGAATTTGGCTTAAAAGTGAATTTTAAGTTAAGTAAATAAAAATGAAATTAAGTTATATTTGAAAATTTTAAACTTAAGTGTTAAGTTAAATTTAATTTAATGAATTTGAAATTTTAGGTTGGAATTTAATAAGCGAATTATTATTAAATTTTGATTTTTGAATGGATATTTAACTTTATAAAATCAAGAATATAAGGGTATTTGAATGATTGTTTTAAAAGTGAAATTATATGATTTTATAAGTTAAAAATGATTTAAATAAAAATATAATTATTTGTGAAATTATACTGAATATTTGAAGTTAATTAACTGCATTTCAGAAATGCTATTAATTCCAATGTAAACGATAACACGGCATTTGTAAATGCTGTAGTTGATAATAATAAACCAAATGGCTAAGTTTAATTAAAGGCTATCATAGCATTTTTGTAAATGTTATAATTGTTGAATTTAACTAAGTTTTATTTGAAACTAATGTAACCCTATTACAGCATTTTTTTATGCTATCTTTTGTTAAATTGAACTGTTTTGAATGTAACTTTCTGTAGCAATTTCTAAATGCTGCGAAAGTTGAATTTTCATATGTTTTAATAAATTAAGTGGATAAATGAATTTTGAAAGACTAAATTTTTGTAAATTTAATAATTTAATTATTAAATATAATAACTTCATTTTATGATTTAAAATGAAGTAATTTGTTTTGAAATACAAAATATTTTGAAATGTGTTTTGTAATGGTATTTAAATTAAATAAAAATGAATGTGGTTTAGAAGATATTACATTTTTGATATTTTGAAATGGATTTTGAATGATATTGAATTTTGAAATGATATTTGATTTTGAAGTATAAAATACCATTTTGAAATTTTAACCATGGTGTATTTAATTTAAGTTTAACTGATTCTTAAAGGATGGGCGATCCCAAGCATCCTTTAAGTTATTGTGTATTTCTACTACAGTTCACTTGAGTTGGTTTACATTATATAAGTATATATTGTCCTGACTCGAGTGTTTTGTGTTTTACTTTACGCTCGGATCAGTCTGAGTATTCACAGCTTTGGATTCTCTTTCTGGAGCTGGTCTTTCCTGGAGTTTCTGCTTATCTACATTTATATCTACTCTCCGTTTCAGCTGTTCTAGTTTATCTCATGTATTAGTGAACTTCTATGTATTCGGGATTTCTATTATGTTGTTTTCAGACTGTATTATGTATTTGGTTTGAGACTCTGTCGTAGTAGCTTCATGAACTACTATGTATTTTATATTCCGCTGCGAGGTATTCTGTTTGTTCTATGTATGTGATTCTGTGATTGTATTTCATTTGCTCCAAATTTATTTACAATGCGGTATTTCGAGCAATTCAAGTCCGACATGTGCGGCTGTGAATGGCTGAAAATATCGGGTCGTTACATTATGTTTGCATATATTCTTATCATATCTTGATAATTTAATCGACGACTCACATGAATTTACACTGGCTATATATTGATGATAGACTTCATTGTAGATCTATTCTGACATTTAGCCATCGATCACCTAATAGAGCGTCTCTTTTTGTTAACCCTATTATAGGGTTTTGGTATATAAACTTTTATCTTATAATTTTTTGTAATTTTCTTATGTGTAATAAAATCTCTTTCTTCTGAACTGGACGAACACTATCTTGATGATAGTGGAACCAGTATAAATATTGTGCGTCTCTTTTCTTCTTTATAGTTATTTACTATTTATTTGGGATAATAGAATAATTATTGCTAGACTGAGCAATGTTCAAATTGTCAAATCTATATCATGTTTATTGTTTTCTTCCTCATTTGTGCATTTTTGCACAATAGATTGGTATCGAAGCAAGTCGATTTGTTTAAATTTGTGCATCCATGGTTTCTAGAAAGAGTATCAGATCTAGTGGTAATTATACTATTATTCATTTCGATGGAAAAGAAGATTTTGTGCAACATGGAAGATAGAGTAGAAGTGATTATGTTGAGAGAGAAGAGAGTTTCAGTCTTGGAACTTTCGTGGTAAGGAGTTTAGTGTGTTGGAGAGACATCTGAATTTGTAAACCTATATCTGCTTTACGGCTCAACGTTGGTATATGAGTCTTATGTTGATTTCCATGGAAAATTGGAAAGATTGCAGAAGAAGATTCTGTTTTCTTTTGGTATACATATTTGTAGTTCACTTGGTTCTTCGAGTATTGATGGTGGTGCTCATAATACTAAAGAGTTAGCTGATGTAGCTGATTGTGGTGATGGATTTGACGTTGTTGAGGCTTGTCGACATGTAATGCCGTCTTGGAGAATTCAGTTCATAGAGCTGATTTTTGGCGGATTTGGTGCCGTTGGGGTACATCGTCGATTTTTTTCATTATGGAAATGCATAAATTATTGGATCGCATTTGCATGAGATGACAAGAAAATAAATGCATTTTCACGTTATGGCGTGATATATATGTAAAAAGATATGTATATTATTTCTTTCTCAGTAATTGCATTATTTTGAGATTATTTTCTTCTATTTTTGCTGATTAAAGGAATGCGTAATTATTTGCTATGTTTGCACCATTTATTACCATTGTAATCCACCTCCATTATATTCTTACCATATCTTGGTAATTTAATGGTTGATTCACGTGATTTTACACTGGCTATATATTGATGGTAAACTTCATTGTAAATCTATTCTGACGTTCAGTCGGCGATCCACTAATAGAGCGTCTCTTCTTGTTAACCCTAATTTAGGGTTTTGGTATGTAAACTATCATTTTGTAATCTTTTATAACTCTATCATGAATAATAAAATCTCTCCTTTGTACTAGACGTACGCTATCTTGATAGTAGTGGAACCAATATAAATATTGTGATTCTCTTTTATTCTTTATAATTATTTGTTATTTGTTTGGAGTAATAGAATAATTGTTGCTAGATTGAGTGATGTTCAATTAACAAATCTAGATCTTGTTTATTGTCTTTCTACATTTGTACAATTTTTGCACAACACCAATGACCAGTTGTTCAAGTGGCAAGCCATCTGAATATATACGACGATATCAACCAGTGTTGTGCAAGCATTGCAAGCAGCAGGTATTATTCTCAGTGGCTGAAGAGTATTGCATAACCAACCACTTAGCGAAGACAGGTTTGCATTTCTTACTAATTAATTCATCATTTTTAATCAACGGGCTTTATTCTAAGGATATGCTCACATTTTTTATTAGCACTTATCAATATTTAGAATACAATTTAGATATTCATTGGTCTGAAATAACTATGTCAGTTTGCTGCTATTTTCTACTTAGTAGCAACGATTATGTTTTGTTTACCTATTATTGTCAATGACGTGAAGACTCGAAGATTTTAGAAAGAGAAAACATAGTTAGAAAAGCTGCAACTTCTATCAACTCAACATGTAATATCCTCATGACAAAATGAAATATCAATGTACCATGTTTTCAATCTCATTTTATTCCCGTCTATTATGAATGATAGGATACTTATAAAATATATCTTGATTGCATTATCATATGTGAATAATTGGTATATTGTTAGCTGTTGCTGTGTAATATCAACCAATTTTTTGATGAAGTTGTTAATAGTAATTAACTGCATAAGCCTTTTAAAAAAACTGTGATCGGTAATTTTATTTGATTGTGATTGTAATGGCAATTCATGTCTCTAAGAAATATTTTTAAAGCAACTAGATAGACCAGCTGTTGGCGTCTTGATTTGTGTTCTAATGAATATGTCTATTGACACTAGTCGTTCCTTGTTAGAAATCAATCCTAATATAAACAATTCTTAGAGACATGAATGTATGTATGTATTCATGTATGTGCATGTGTGTGTATATGATACCCTCTTTCAATGATTGCTCATCCCAGTCTGATACCTATATTTTTTAGGCGAAGTGTAAAATTAGCAAAATTAATGCATATGCTATGCATGGTCTCAGTTTATAGATGTTGAATTCATATCCCATCATTCATTACAAGCAACCAAAAACAAGCAGTTAATTTTTTGATTGTTCAACATCTGTAATGAACTTATAATGCTGGCACTTCAAAGAAACATTACCTATACACCACCAAAGTTTTATGCATGTCAAGTTATAGTCTAATGAAGAGTCAAATTGTTTCTATGTTACATATGATTCTGATTAATTTGCCATCAATTGCTTACAGGGCGGCGAGTTATGTTCGTTGAGATATGATTTAACTGTTCCATTTGCTCGGTACCTGGCAATGAATAATATTAGTTCATTAATGAGGTATCAGTTAGCTAAAGTATACATAAGAGATAATCCATCTAAAGGGAGATACCGTGAATTCTTTCAATGCGACTTGGATATTGCTGGGCAATATGAAACTATGGAATCTGATTTTGAGGTTGTCAAAGTCTGACTGAATTACTTGAAGAATTGCAGATTGGTGACTATGAGTACGTATTTGTCATCTAGGTCCAATGAGACTATTTTACTCCCTGAAACATTTCCACTCATTTCACTTTGCATATCATTCAATTACTTTCTGCAGTACCATGTTTAAATCCATGATTTATTGCTGGTTAGCAGGTTTCCTTTAAAACCCCTCTCTAGATCATAGATTACTTCGTGATTCTTCTGGACCCACATTCCATTCTGGAATTGAAGTAAACATGTTGTAGTTACATAAAACTATTGCAAGCGGGATTGGCTTTGTTCACCGTTGACAATTCTCACTGTCATCATACATATACATCAGTAGATATATTATATTTGTTAGGTGTGGCTCGCATTGTATTAGAGTGGATGCGTAAATTAGATTATGATTAGTCCCACATCGTAAGATATTCTAAAAGAAATCAACACACACATAATAAGAGATTGGTAACGTTAAGGTGTGGTTATTTTGGAAGAAAATGGCAATAGTATTATATATAGTGTCTTGTTTTGTCATGTAATACTACCACAAATCATGAGATTACATCGGGTATGTTGCTATGGCACTAGTAACACGCCACATGAATTAGTGCTTATAGTTCTGTGCTATTCCTTTTATTTTACTGAAATCGATTTGTAGTTGTACGTTCCAAACTTATTAATTTCCTTTCTATAGGTCGATGAAAAAGGATTGTCTAGTGAAACAGCAGATAAGATTAGGTCCCTGGTGAAGAAAAGAGGGATGCTGCTTGAAATTTTATCTGACCTGAAGAGAGAAGACAGTGAATTTAAGGTAAATAATGGGTTTGTCACTGCTCTGCAAGAGTTGGAAATTCTATTCAGTGCTCTAAAGAATGCAAAATGTCTAGATAAAGTTGTTTTCGACTTGAGCCTTGCAAGAGGACTTGATTATTACACTGGGTTTATTTTTGAAGCTGTACATAAGGGCTCGACACAGGTACTTTTTCTGAAAAAACATATTTGTTGATAGTATAGTTGCATATATGTATAATGATGTTAATTCTGTCCATTCATCTATCATCTCTTTACTAGCGTGGTTTCATTCGAGCATAATTTGGACTATATAATTCATCATGACGCTTGGTATTATTTCCAATTCTTTTCATAATATACATACAAATCACGATGCTGATACATTGTGCCTGGAAGTAAAAATTGTAATAATGTGCATGTTAACGCTGATACATTGCAGACAGACATCAAATCGTAATTTGGTGTGAAATCTAGTGACTCACAGTTGATATCTAAGGGACAAAAAGATGATTCTGGTAGCACTGGCCAATCCTATTTTTTTCCTTTTCTACTTGACGCAATTGTCTTTCTTGTAATTTATTTGATTCATTTCTTTTACACAGCTCAACATCGATATCTTGATACTCTAGCAAAATTAGTGCGAAGGGTAAATCAATAGAGTTTATTTACTTTGACCCACATACCTATGTACTCAGTTTTTTTCTGAAACTTACATACCTTATCCCCTTCTCTTCTAGGCAAACACGGGCAAACACTGCACTGGCCACCAAACCAAAATAACTTCTTCTTTCTTCAACTACCGAACTAGATTTCCTCTTGTCTTCACTGCCGATCGAAGCATTACCACTGGACCAAAATTCTGGTTCGATCTTCCACCGAACGAGGTCACCTTCTCACTGCCGGCGGCATGCCGGTCCAAATTTTGTGCCACTCCAGATATTTTGTTCGGTGCAGATGCATGCCAAACCAAGTAGTGCCACTCTAAATATTTGATTCGGTATTGGATTATGCCAGTCCAGATCTCAAGTGTTGTAGGCTGAACCAAATTGTGCCAGACCCGATGTGCCGAACGACATGTGTTGTGAGCTTAACCGGTCCAGATCCAGAGTACTGATTGCCGGACCAAATCATACCGGCCTAGATGGATGCCGAACCAAACCCCAGGGCTGCTATATAGCAGCTACCCTCTTCATATCTTCACTCCATAAATAGTGGAGCTTATGGACAACAATGACATCCATACTAGAGAGCTGAAACTCTGTAAAATTTTGTTTGTATTGTAAATTTCTCTTATGTATAGCCTCCAAAAGTGAATCAATCTTGTAACTCTAATCTTTCAGTGATTAATAAAATCTCTTCTCCCCAAGTGGACGTACACTGCCTCGCGGTAGTGGAACCACTATAAGTACTGGTGTTATTTATTTTTCTACATTGCATAGATCTGTGACTGTCTATTCTGGTGTTTATATTTGTTTGTATCGTCTCACTACAATCACGATCCAGTTGTTTTTTGCTGCGTTGGGTTTTTATTCCCTTAGACTGACCATCTGAAGGGATTTTCCCCAATAGTCTGATATCGGAGCACCTTGGTTGATTAAGAAGTGTTAGACGCTATGATAGAAGATGAAGCGACTCCAATTGTTACAAGGCCCTATACTAGAGGGATGTATGTCACGTCACGATCACAGTTGGCAATTGAGAAATGGAATGGGGATAAAGACTTCGAGAAGAGGCAATGGAGGATGAAGGCTGTTCTAATGAGAAATGAAGTACATCCAGTAGTGTTTGCTACTGAGGAGTTGACGACTAACATCTCAATCGTCGAAAGGAAGAAGATTGAGAAATGAGCGTTTACTACTTTATAACTAACCATGGGAGATAATATTATCTCAGCGATTAGCAGTGAGACCACTGCTAGAGGCATTTGGACCAAGTTTGAAAATCTCTACTTGAAAAAATCTTTGATTAACCGTTTGATATTGCTGAAGACATTTTTTACCATGCGGATGAGAGATGACACTTCAATGAAGAAACATCTTAATTTCTTTGATGACCTCGTGATGAAGATAAAGACTGTTGACTTGAAAATCGATGAGGAACAAATGGCAATGATTTTTTTGTGTTCTCTTTGAAACGATACACAAGTTTCACTAACAGCCTTATCTTCACTAGAGACACGTTGACAGTGGAAGATGTGAAATCAGGCTTTCTATATGAGGGTTGAAAGATCAGATGAAGGAGATAAGTGAAGGAAGTAGAGGTGGAAGTAGTAGTCACGGCCTGTTTGTTGAAAGAGGTAGAAAAGCTAAGAAGAATGGGCACTCTAGAGGGCGTTCCAAGTCCAGGAAGCCGGTAATGGCAGGTGAGGAAAGTCTAAGGATGGAAAGTGCTTTATCTGCAAGAAACCTGGTTATTAGAGAAATGATTGTCCGGATTTGAAGAAGAAGGAAGAAGATGGATCTTCCTCATTTGCGGTGGAGAAGTCTGTATCCGACAGTGTGTTATCTGAAGCAGTATTGAATATCTCAGACCATTGGGCGCTGGACTCGGGAGGCGTCTTTCCATATGACACCTAATAAGAATTACTTCCATTCTTTCTCTGGACGAGAGGGAAACTCTATTTTAACGGGTAATGATGCAAGCTGTAGAGCAATGGATGAACGTACAGTGAGGATCGGAATGTTTGACGGAGTGATACGCACTTTGACAGGTTCCGATATGTTCCAGGTCTTCGGAAGTCCTTAGTTTCTTTAGGACAATTGACATCTTTGGAATGCAAGGTAACTATCGAGAAGGGTAGTCTGAAGGTTTGGAGAGGTGCACTAGTTATTATGAAAGGAGAAGTGTTCCGTAATCTATATTTTCTGAAAGGAACCACAATTCTTGGAGAGTCGTGTGTTGGAATATATAGTTCTCATGCATTGGATGCCACAAAGGTTTGACATCTCAGATTGGGTCATATTTCATAGAATGGCTCAAAGTTGCTTCGAAGATGGAAGATGATTAAAGGAGAAAGCTTCGACAAGATGGACTTTTGCCAGGAGTGTGTGTTAGGCAAGCAAACTAAAGTATCTTTTAGAGTTGGACTCCATATATTGAGGCGTGTACTTAAGTACGTGTATATATATGTCTGGGGATCGATTGCTACTCCTTTTCGTGGAGGAGCAAAGTATTTTATCTCTTTCATTGATGACTTTTCTTAGAAAGTATGGGCGTATGTGATGAAGGAAAAATTAGAGAGCTTCGAGAAGTTCAAAGACTAAAAAGCGTTTGTTGAGAACTAATCTGGTTCTAAGTTGAAGGTGCTGAGATCTTCTAATGGCGATGAATTTATCTCTAGGGAGTTCCTCAACTTTTATAGACAACATGACATTCAGAGACATTTCACTACACCCGACGATCCATAATACAATGGAGTTACAGAAAGGATGAACATGACTCTACTGGAGAAGGCTCATTACTTGAGATTGACGGTGGGCTTGTCTAAAGGCTTTTGGGCTGAGGCATTATCAACTGTGGTGCATATCAAAAATCGAATTCCGTGCTTAGGCATAGATGGAAAGATTCCAGAGAAGAAATGGGGAGGTAAAGCAATGTATCTTGGTTACTTTCGAATTTTTAGTTGTCCCGTGTACATTCACCATACAGGTGACGACAAGTTAGAGGCTGGAGCATACAAAGGTCAGAGGGTATAAAATTTGGAATCCTGTTGATCAGAAGATTGTTCATTTTAGACATGTTACTTTTGATGAGTTTGCTATGTTTAGTTCGAAGGAGAAGCTACCTACAACATCAGAAGATTCTGATAGGCCTAAGAAGATAGAAGAAGTTCCCGTGTTCCAGCCAAATAGTAGAATTGTTGCTAATGCTATCTAGGAAAACGCAGTTGTTGAAGTATCACATGATAGTCCATAGGTACCTTCTAGTAGTGCTGGTGATGTGCATTAATTCAAAGGAAGTTTAGTTCAAGGTGGAGTTGAAAGTAGTTTAGGCGAAGCTGTACGTACCCGGGTCAGTCGTAGGATATTAAGCCGCCTGAAAAGTATGGTGATTGGTAGTTTGCAAACCTTAGCCTTGGTGATCAGTTTGACTATGCCCTACATGTGGTTCTTGAGGAGCCGCTTGACCTTGATGAAGCTTTGAAGTCATGTGACAGTTCGAAGTGGATGTGCGCTATACAAGAGGAGTTAGAGTCGTTGAAGAAGAACAAGACTTGGGATTTGGTACCACCTCTTCAAGGAAGCCAAGTCATAGGTTGCAAGTGAGTGTTCAAGGTGAAGGATGATGGGAGATACGAGGTTAGACTAGTTGTTAAAGGGTTTTCACAAAGAAAGAGATTGGAGTATGATGAGATATTCTCTCTAGTAGAGAGGCATACGTCCATCCGCATTTTGCTTGCTATCGTCGCAGCTCATGACTTGGAGCTACAACAACTTGACGTGAAAACCGTTTTCTTGCATGGAAACTTGGATGAGACCATCTGCTTGAAGCAGCCAGAAGGATTTGTTGCAGATGGGAAAGAAAATTAGGTTTGCAAATTGAAGAAGTCATTGTATGGACTTAAGGAGTCGCCTAAATAATGGTACAAGAGGTTTGACTCTTTTATGCTTTCACTTAGTTTTGATCGTATCATCAAAGACGATTGTGTGTACTTCAAGCATTTAAAGAATAGTAGATGGGTGTACATACTCTTATACGTGGATGATATGTTGATTGCTTCTAAGGATAAGGCTGAAATTGACAGTTTAAAGCGAAAGCTAAAAGCGGAATTCGAAATGAAAGACCTTGGAGAAGCAAAGAAAATTTTGGGTATGGAAATCCAAAGAGATAGAAAGCTAGGACTTTTGAGCCTCACTTACAGGGAGTACATTCGAAAGGTGCTTGTTCGGTTTACCATAGAAGGGGCAAAGGCAATCATCACATCCATGCCTTTGCACATACAGTTTTCTAGTAAAGGCTCTTCGATTCCAAAAAAAGGACAAGGCTTATATGATGAAGGTCCCATATGCAAGTGCGGTTGGCAGCTTGATGTATGCCATGGTCTGCACTAGGCCTAACATTGCACAGACGGTTGGATTGGTGAGTAGATTCATGGCGAATCTAGGAAAGACACATTGGGAAGTAGTGAAGTGTATCTTCAGATATCTTAGAGGAACTTCAACCCATTGACTTGTCTTTTGCGGCAGAGAAAGAGATTTCAGCTTAGTTAGATTTTGATTCCGACTATGTCGGTGATAAAGATCGAAGGAAGTCAACCTTTGGATATGTGTTCACCATTGGTGGGACAACGATCAGTTGGAAAACGAGGTTGCAGACGATTGCGGTTTTGTCTACTGCAGAGGCAGAGGTCATAGTTGCGATTGAAGCAGCTAAGGAGTTGCTTTATTTAAGACGATTGTTGTGTGATTTGAGCTTCGCATACAAAGGAGTGAATGTGCACTTTGATAGTCAGAGTGTAATTCACTTAGCTAAAAATCTGGCATTCAGCTCGAGTACGAAGTATATTGAGGTGAGAGAGTCGTTTCTTGTCTCGATGAGTGAAGAGAGGCTAGTTCGTATTTAGAAAGTTCACACAAACGAGAATGCAGTAGACATGTTTACCAAGTCATTGCCCATTGCTAAGTTAGAGCATTTCTTGGACTTGATTCGCTTAATGAAGTGCTAGGTGCCATGGGGGGGAGAATTGAGATGGTTCATGGAGACGTTTATTTTCGTGGTGGAGATTGATAGGTTCTACACGGACTGGCATTTCGAACACTTTGTTGACGAGTGGTGGCCTTGTCGGAGTTCGTTGACAGAATGTAATAGGTGATGTCATTGCCGAAGCTCATTGGAAAAGCATCCATTGCTCGGAGCATAGTGGTGTAGATGGAATTGGAAGGCTTGTATGAAATTTGTATTAAGGTGAGATTGTTAGATGTGATACTAATTTCATCGGAGAAGAGAAAGACAAGGTAGAAGTAGGAGTCCTTGAAGCCACGGTGTTGCGGAGAAGCTTGGAGGCAGAACCAGTATGGTTCAGTGGAGGAAATGCCGGACCAAAGATTTTGTCTAGTGGAGTTCGTTCTGTGAGAAGGTGGCCTCGTTCGATGGAAGATCAGACTAGAATTTTGGTCCAGTGGTAGTGCTTCGATTGGCAGTGAAGGCAAGAGGAAATTTGGTTCGGCGGTTGAAGAAAGAAGAAGTGATTTGGTTTGGTGGCCAGTGCAATGTTTGCCTAGAAGAGAAGGGGATAATGCCGAATGAAATATTCGTTCGATGGCATGCTCGTCCAAATCTTCTGCCGCTCCAGATATTTCATTCGGTGCAGATGCATGCTGAACCAAGTAGTGCCTTTCCAAATATTTGATTCAGTATTGGACTATGTCGGTCCAGATATCAAGTGCTATATGCCGAACCAAATTGTGCCGGATTAGATGCATGCCGAACGAGATGTGTTGTTAGCTTAACCGGTCCAGATCTGGTGTGATAATTGCCGGACCAAATCATGCCGGTCCATATGGAAGCGAACCAAACCGCAGGGCTGCTATATAGCAGATATCTCTCCTCATACCTTCACTTTATAAATAGTGGAGCTTCTCGACAACAATGACAGCCATCCTAGAGATCTGAAAATCTGCAGAATTTTGTCTGTATTGTAAATTTTTCTTATGTGGAGCCTCCAAAAGTGAATCAATCTTGTAACTCTAATCTTTCAGTGATTAATAAAACCTTCTCTCCCCAAGTGGACATACACTGCTTCGAGGTAATGTGGAACCACTATAAATACTGATATCGTTTATTTTTCTACATGACATTGATCTGTGACTGTCTATTCTGGTGTTTACCTCTGTTTGTTTCGTCTCACTACAATCAGGATCCAATTATTTTCCATTGCGTTGGGTTTTTTATTCTCTTAGATCGATCATCTGAAGGATCTTCTCCAACAAAAACAGCAAAGACTTTTTCGTTTTACTTATTAATATTTTTTAAAAAAGTGGTTTGGTGGTTGGTTTTCTCTTTTTTGAATGGAGTGGGAGAGAGGGAGAGTGACTGAAAGATCTACTGTTGGGAAGGGTATTAGCTTAATTTTTCATGACATCCTAATTACATATACACACTCACTGTTCAAAGACAATGTATTAAATGTTTTCAATCTCGAGTCATATTTAAGATGTAGCCAGTCTGTAAAGGCCAAACTTGAGCATTCTTGTTTCAAGCATTTGTTCATGGACATGCTCTATTTCATTCTGTTTTAAATCATCATGAATTAATATATACATCTTTAACTTGTTATACCTACACACTTCACCTCCGTGATGAGTAATTTCCTTGTACTATTTTCATCTTGATAGCTTAACCTCACCATCTTGTATTCGCGGATTTATTATTAACTTATCCATAAATGAAGTAGTTGTGCACTTTATTGGTACATAAATACCTTTATTCCCCTTTAAAGTGGTAGTACCATAAAAAAATCTCAAATTTAAAGATAGAGATATATGTTTACCAAAGCAATCAAAATGAATAAACATAGGATGTGAGCATAGTTCTTGGTATCAAATAAGTAATGCGCATGTTGCTATAGAACTGACTTCATTATTTTTAAGTTGAAGTGTTTAATTTTTCTACTTAAGTCACTGTTTACACATACTCTTAAATTATCATACAATAAACATTAATGTTGTTAAGCACCAACAAAAGTGGTACATGAAATTTGAATTTGTTTGCAATCCTTTGCTTTATTGGAAATGTTTAAATGCTAATTTATTTTTTCTTTGTTTATTTATCTATCAATGTAAAGGCAGTTTTAAACATAAATCACAATATTTACATAAACAACTTTCAAATTAATTAGTCTGCTGATGCAGCGCAGTGGAGAGGAGGCCTGGATTCTGGTAAAAAGACCATGATTCGATTCCTACCCTGCGCTTCCCCATCCTATATAAATTTACCCAGGGGTATTGGGGCTTGGATCAGCATACGACTTTATTGTACCTTCCTCAGGAGTTTACCGGCCTGTCGGGTTCTCCTAGGTTTTCACAAAAAAAAAATTCAAATTAATTTACATTATAGCATGCATTTACTTTCTTATTTTGATTCGCGTAGAGAAAATTCTCAAAAGCGGCTTGTATGTTATTGGGATATTATTTAATAGCATCTTCCAAATGTGGATCTACAATGTAATAGATATTTTATTGTTTTCATTGTTTTTTGGCCTACATATTCAATATCCTTATGGCATTACTTGATCATAGATTGCATTGACTACTTTGTTTTAATTAGTAAGAGAAATACTCTTAACTTAGCCGAGAAGTTATTCAGAAAGAGAAGGACCTTAAAGTGAGCTTTAAGGCTTTTTTGCATGTCCATCAAGCAAGTCCTTGACATACTCTAATAATTCTTGGCATGCCTACATCATTGCATTTTCATTTATCATGCCACACATCACATTACGGTGCATTACTAAATATACTTTCATAGCAAAACAACAAACACTTTTGTTAAATGAACCTGGATCATGATGGTCCAACAGTTCTCTTTCTAGCCATCTTGGTGATGTTCAATTACAAATCAGTAATTAGGTTTTCATGAGCCTAAATTGGTGAACTTCTACTATATAGGTAATTTTTGGCTAAAGTTTGTTGATTGGTAAAAAGAAGATGCTCTTTTAGTGGTTAATCAGAATGTCTAAGTTATTCCCTTCCTCTTTTTATACCGAATCTTGCTTTGAATATACATGGAAGTAAGTTAACTGAGTTGTGAATAAAATAGCCAGGGCTAAGTTACGTGATTATTATGTTACCCATATTATAGTAACAGCGAAGAATTGGTAAAACTCAGCTTGAATTCTTATTAATCACCAACATCCATATTTATATTACATACCCAAGACTCTATCTTATGGTAACTCTAAAACTGCTGAAGTAGCAGGAAATCTTCCGAAGATATATCCCCTATTACATACCACTCATAACATCTAATCATAACTCACCGAAACAACAGGAAATCTTCCGAAGATATATCCCCTATTACATACCACTCATAACATCTAATCATATATTCTAAATATATCATAATATCTTAATCATATATTCTAAATATATCATAATATCTAATAATATATTCTAAATATATCTCAATACCCCCCTCTTAAGTTGGAGCATGAGATTCAAAAATGCCCAACTTAGAGGGAAGAAAATCAAATTGAGTCTTGTCGAGAGCCTTTATAAATATGTCTGCCAAATGTGACGATGTCGAGACATGAGTAGGAGATATCAAACCTTCATTGATCGTATCACGAACAAAGTGACAATCAACCTCGATGTGTTTCGTCCGCTCATGAAAAACAAGATTCTTTTCTATATGTAACGCCGATTCACTATCACAAAATAATTTAATAGCTTTAGGATGATGTACACCCAAACTCAACAATAATCCTTTTAGCCACTTCGATTCGTACGTAATTGCAGCCATAGACCTGTATTCGGCTTCCGTGGAAGACCGAGATACCGTATGTTGTTTCTTTGTCTTCTAGGTAATAGGAGATTGACCAAGAAACACAATCCAACCTGTCAACGAGCGACGAGTAAGAGGAAAAGCGCCCAATCCGAATCACACCAACCTTCCATGGTCAACTCACTGTCAGCACGGAGCCAAATACCCTGACCCGGAGTCCTTTCAAATAATGCACGACCCGGAGAGCCGCTTCCCAATGTTCAATTCGAAGTGCTTGCATAAATTGAGACAAAATATGAATTGAATCAGCCAAGTCCAGTCGAGTAACCGCAAGATAAATCAAATGACCCACAAGTCGTCGGTATGATTCAGGATCCGCTAGAAACTCTCCAGTTGCAAGACCTAGCTTATGATTTTGTTCTATAGGAAACCCAATCGGTTTTTCCCCAAACAAACCTGCTTAAGAAATAATATCCAAAGTATATTTGCGATGACATAAAAACAAGCCCGATGAACTACGGGCAACCTCAATCCCCAAAAAATATTTGAGATTTCCAAGACTTTAATTTTAAAACAGTCACTAAGATAAGCTTTGTATATGGTAAGCACAGCGGAATCATTTTCAGAAATAATAAGATCATCAACATAAACTAAGACGTTAATCTGAACACGCCTTTACTAAATGTAAAAAGAGAATAATCTAAGTAAGACTGAAGAAAGCCATACTCTTTCAAAGCCGACACCAATTTTGTAAACCAACATCTTGGAGCTTGCTTCAAGCCATACAATGACTTACGTAGCTGACACACCAAAGTTGGATCCGAGCTCTCAAACCCGGGAGGTAATTTCATGTATACCTCCTCATCAAGGTCACCATGTAGGAACGCATTATGAACATCCATTTGATGTAGTTCCCAATTCTTGGATGCCGCTATGGCTAGAAAAGCAAAAACTGTAGTCATCTTGGCAACAGAAGCAAAAGTTTCGTTGTAGTCAATTCCTTCTTGTTGGTGATTACCAACACTACTAATCTGGATTTGAGGCGCTCAACACTCCATTTGACAAATATTTGGTCTTGTACACCCATTGAATACCAAGAGCACGTTTCCCCGGAGGAAGATGCTCTAAGGTCCATGTGTCGTTGTCTTCTAGAGCCCTTATCTCATCCTTCATGGAACGGTGCCACTCATCGGATTTCATGGCTTATTTGAATAATTTAGGTTCTTTACCCTTAATTATAGCTGCTAGAAATCTTCGATAATTTATAGAAAAATTGTCACAGTTTATATAATGTGCTAGAGGATAAGGAGTACCTGAGGAGTGATTGGAAGGAGGAGAGTCAGAAGACGGATCATTAGCAAAAATCATATGTGCCACAAAATCTCGATATAGAACATTTGGGAAATATTCCTGTAACGACCCGTATTTTACGTGTCGATATATCGTAGAATTTACAGGTCGTTAGTGTTGTTCATGTTGTCTCTAGCCTGAGTCGTTTAGGAAGTTAACTCGTGAGTTAAGAGATGAGTGTGCACGAGTTAACGAGTCAAGGTAGTGAACGACTCATGTATGAGTCGTGAATGACTTAAGGTTATGACCGACTCAGGGGATAAGGAGCTAACAAGTTAAGAGTTATGAGTTAACTCGTATGGGACGACTCATGGTGGTTAACGGCTTATAGAGTTAGAACATTGTCAGGTTACGAGTTAACGGGATAGGTTGAGTCGTGACCGGGTTAAGGGGATGAGTCGTATAGTAGATGAGTCGTTGAGGGCTTAGGTCGTTATGTCGCGTGTGGGTTAGGTCGCGCGCTTGGATGAGTCGTAGCTTGTTAGGTCGTATGCTGTTGGGATTCTCTAAGTCGTGGAATATGATGAGTCGTGAACGACTCAGGGATGACTCGTGGACGACTTATGGACGAACGACTCATGGAGTTTTCAGCTTATAAATAGAGGGGTTTGGCTCACTTTTTGGCACCGGTTTTTGAAGCAACGAAGTGCTGCCATTTTGGAAACTCGACTACAACATTTTCTTCACTTCTTTCTCTACTTCAATCTTGTGCTAACATCCATTGAAGATCGAAGATCGAAGAGCCAAAGTTGAAGATCTTCATCCGACGAAGCTAGATCTCACCATTTTAAGCGAGATTTCGACGAATCGAGCTTGAGTCCTTGATGTCCAGATCTTTAGTTGATAGTTTTTGAAGTGTTTGGGTGATTCGGTGAGTGGTGGTTATCTCTCACGCGGACCCAAAGGAGTATATTGGATTGGTGGTTTGTTGGAGTGTTGTAGATAGTGATTTTATGCATTTTTACTTAGATCCAAGTGTAGATCCATTACTTATGAAGATGTTTACTTATGCAAGTTCATTTACCAAGTTGTAGAGATAAAAACCCATGATTCATGTATGTTATATCTATGCTCATTTATTTACGAAATTGCCATTGTAGTTATGAATGCCTACTTAGACCATATTTGATTACTTGATTGCTTAAGCTAATGATTGATTTGATTGATTGCTATGTATGTTAGTTGATTGATAGTTAGATCTAGACAAGATGGTCGAAGATGATTCAAAAGCTAAGTGGAAAGGCTCTTGAATGGTGAAAGCTGGTTGTGGCATATGAAGCGAATGTTGAAGCTCATATGTATGGATTAGATGATGTTGAGATGGGACTTTGCCATGATGCGATGAGGCAAGCCATAAAGTTGAGATGAGCCTTTGCTATGATGAAGATGAGGCGAGGCATGATGTGATGTAACCTTGGTATAATCGAGAGGGATTACTCCAAGCATGTTGATAACTTGAAGGGTAGTTCGAGTTGATTGATAATGGATGGCTCAAGAGGTAGTTTGGGCTAGGTTGAGAATAGTCGTCAAGGAGGATGACTAGAAGGCTTGGATTTCATCGTTGTTGAAGGTTCTAGCAGACTCAAAGCAAGAGTACAAGGGTTGCCCTAAAGACTACAGGTAGGTGGTCTGGACACCCTAAAGACTACAGGTAGGTGGTCGAGTACTCTGGGTAGTTGCGAAAATTCCTAGGCACGGGTCATGATGACGTGTGGAGTTATGTCTAGAACCGGGGTTACCATTAGTCCTTGATAGATGGCTCAGGAAGGAGTCGGTCATTCAATTAATGGTGATTTCGAAGCAAGGTTAACAGTGATAGCCAGAGTCATGGATGTTTGGACGTTTGGTTATATCATCATTTGGTCTCAAGAGCGGTGTTTTCTGGGTGCTTATCTGATCTTGGTTTAGGCCTTGGGGGTTTGTATTTGGAAAACATCGACCTTGACCCGAGTGGTTATTGCTTTACCTTAATTGTCTGCTATGTTATGCTTGCTTCTTCTTAATGTGTGTCTGGGGGCTATCACTGTAAAATGAGGTGGAGTGGGATGGTTGAGTTCCTATTCCTTTTACCCTTTATGCTCTTTTGGTATGTTTGATAGTTGATTTACCGCTCACTAAGACTTTGTCTGACTCAAGGTTTTATGTCTCCTCTTATTACCTTGGGCTGTTCATCCATGTTGGGATGGGCAGACTAGGTAACAGGTGACAGGTGCTGTTCTTGGAGATCTACGTTGATGATGACGAAGACGAGCATGAGGCTTTTGCATATTATTTCATATTATGTACTGGGTGTTCCGCTGTATTTGTTTTGAGTGCTTTGTAGTGAGACTTGATGTATTGACTTTCAGATGCTTGTATCAAACTTATATGAAGTCTATATGATGGTTTTCTGTTATGGAGCTTCACTATATAATTCTCTATTGTATTTTATCCATGCGCTGTGAGTTATGCGATAGATTCTGCGATGTTTATTCTACCCTTGACGGTCACCCATGGCTGCCCGGCACGTCTTTCAGCGCATTATTTCCTTGTTTTGGTACGGTAGTCATGGGCGGTCGTCACATTTGGTATCAAAGCATTGGTTAATCGATTTTAGCCAACGCTCGTCGACGTAACTACGTAAGAGAGACGTAATTATATTTTGATGAATTATTACTATATATAATATAGTAGTTTAGAAGGATTTGAACTCCTTATGTAGTTGTTTCTCAAGGTGTTCTAATCATTCCTTTTTGTAGATATTAAGGATGAGTCGAAGAGGGAGACCAGCTGCTAAAGAAAACCGTGCTACTGGGGAAGCTACTGATTATGGAGCTATGTTTGAAGCTATGATGACTTCTATCTGAGAAGGATACCAGCTCCAGAACCATCAGTTAATGTTGGAGTTCAAGTTCAAGCTCCAAGACCGGTGGATTTTGCTAAGCTGGATTATACTGCTCTTGGAGGGAAGGTTTTCTTAGGGATAGAGTCAACCATTGAAGTCCAAAGATGGATAGATGCTTGTAGAAGGATCTTTGGTGACTTGGGAATTGATGATGCAACTAAGAGGAAGCTTGCATCGAGACAGCTTCAAGGAAGAGCTTCTGATTGGTGGAACTCTATCACCATTGATACTCCGGAGGAGGAGATTACTTGGGAGCAATTCCAAGCTAGATTTGAAGCTAAGTTCATCTCTACAGCTCAGAAATCTGTTTTGTTCAAGAAGTTTGTAGAGCTCAAGCAAGATGGGAGATCGGTCCTTGAGTATGTTTCTGAGTTTGAGGCTTTGTCCAAGTATGCCAGGTCGTATATTGATTCTCCCTATCAGAAGAATGAGAAGTTTGTGACCGGTTTGGATGCTTATCTTGGAAGACAGTTGGTGGATCATCTGGACGATCCGTTTGAGAAGCTTGTGGAGAAAGCCCTCAGGCATGAGTGTTTGTTTCCTAGGGAAAGTTCTGTTGTTGCTGTAACCAAGGAAGGATCTAGGCCACAGCAGAGTGGAAACAAGAAGAGGAAGCAGCAGCAATAGAGAGGTAAGGATGGCCAGAAGAAGCCGAAGGGCGAAGTGACCTGCTACAACTGCCAGCAGAAGGGCCATCTCTTCAAAGATTGTAAGAATCCCAAGGTGCCAGGAAAGTGTTACAACTGTGATAAGCTGGGACATATCAAGAAGAATTGTCCAGAGCCGAGGAAGGACAGGCAGATTGTGCACGCTTATGCTTTGGGAGCTGTGCCGTCGTCTTCAAAAGCTCCTACTGCTGAAGAGAAGGGGAAGAGTGTGGTGGTTCAAGGTACTCTTTCCATTTGTGGTGATCCAGTTAGAGTGTTGTTTGATACTGGAGCGTCGCATTCTTTTGTTTGTGATGATCTTGTAGGCCGGTTAGGTTTGAAACCGGATATTGTTGATAGGCCATTGGTTGTGACTAATCCAGTTGGGGGTTCGTCATGTTTGTGTATGATATGTCGTGGTCTAGTTGTGTCGAGTCATGATTGCTCTTTTGCTTGTGATTGCTTTGTTCTGAACTTTGCGGGGTTCGGAATTATTTTGGGTATGGACTGGCTTAGGAAGTATGCGGCAAAGGTTGATTGTGAGAGATTTGAGGTGACAGTCGAGAATGTGGAGGGGCGAAAGGTTGTGATACGATGTAAGCATGAAGAAGGCTTCTTCATGAGCTTCATGTATTCGTTGGTTGTTCCACGGGATGGACTGTCATCGGTGCCTATTGTGAATGGATTTGAGGATGTCTTTGACGAAGTCAAAGGGTTACCGCCGCATAGAGAGATCGAGTTTCGTATCGATCTAGTTGAGGGAGCCAGACCTGTTGTGATGCCTCTTAGGCGGATGGCGCCTAGGGAGCAGCAAGAGTTGAAGGTGCAAGTTGATGACCTTTTGCAGAAAGGATTCATTCGGCGTAGTGTGTCCGAATGGGGTGCACCAGTTGTGTTCGCAACCAAAGCGGATGGATCGTTGAGGTTATGTGTGGATTATCGTGAGCTGAATAAGGTGACTAAGAAGAACAAGTATCCATTGCCGAGAATAGATGACTTGTTTGATCAGCTTCACGAGGCTAAAGTGTTTTCTCAGATGGATTTGGCAACGGGATTTCACCAGTTGAGAGTGGCTAAGGATAGTGTACCGAAGACTGCTTTTAGGACACCATCCGGTTTTTATGAGTGGCTGGTAATGCCGTTTGGATTGACTAACGCACCAGCATATTTTGTGGATCTCATGAATAGAGTATTCCGAGATCAGTTGAACAAGTTCGTACTTGTGTTCGTGGATGATATTCTGATTTATTCCAGAACTGAGGAAGAGCACAAGACGCACTTGAGAATTGTTTTGGAAATCTTGCGGAAACATCAGTTGAAGGCTAAGTTTTCGAAGTGTTACTTCTGGAAGAGTGAAGTAAGGTTCTTAGGCCATGTTATCTCTAGAAATGGAATCGCGGTTGATCCCGCTAAGGTAGCAGCGATCCAGGATTGGGTTAGACCTAAGAATGCATCTGATGTGAGAAGTTTTCTTGGATTAGCAGGATATTATCGTCGGTTTATCAAAGACTTTTCCAAGATAGCTGCACCGTTAACAGGATTGACGAAGAAGAACCAAGTGTTCAGATGGGATGATAAGTGTGAGCAAGCTTTCGTAATCCTAAAAGAACGACTAATAAGTGCTCCTGTTTTGACTATTCCAAGTGGGAATGATGAGATGGTGTTTTACACCGATGCATGTGGTACTGGACTTGGAGCAGTGCTAATGCAGAAGAACAAAGTTGTTGCGTATGCTAGTCGACAACTGAAGCCGCATGAAAGGAATTACCCGACTCATGATTTGGAGTTAGCGGCGATTGTTTTTGCTTTGAAGATGTGGAGACATTACCTATTGGGAGTTCGATTCGAGTTGTTTACGGATCATAAGTCGTTGAAGTATCTGTTCTCCCAAAAGGATTTGAATCTTCGGCAGCAACGATGGCTGGAGTTTTTAGCATCGTATGATTTTGGTATAGCCTATACTCCGGGAAAAGTCAACGCAGTGGCAGATGCATTAAGTCGAAGACATGCAGGATTGGGAGCCATGTTTTCGGAATGGAAGAGTCTAGAGTATTTGGCTGAATTTGACTTCAGGCCTGGATGTGAATTGGAATCTGAGATGTTGACAAACTTATCGATAAGGCCTACTCTTATGGAGAGAATTGGCGAGAGCCAAAAGCGAGACGATAAGCTTGTCAAGATTATTTGTGATTTGGAATCTGGATTGGACCCAGAGAAGGATAAAGGATTTGAAGTCGATCGAGAGGGTTGGCTTCGAAAGCAAGGACGACTAGTTGTTCCCGATGTGGATGGATTGAGAGATGAAGTTCTTAGGGAAAGTCATCACTCAAAATTGACAATTCATCTAGGTGGAAATAAGATGTATCGGGATATGAAGAGAACCTATTATTGGGAAGGCATGAAGAAGGATGTTGGAAATTTTATCTCCAAGTGTATGAACTGCCAGTTGGTGAAAGCTGAGCAGAAGAAGCCCAGTGGATTACTTCAGCCATTAGAGGTTCCTACATGGAAGTGGGAGCAAGTGTCGATGGATTTTATCGATGGTCTACCTAGAACCAGGACAGGGAATGAAGGGATTTGGGTCATAGTAGATCGTTTGACCAAGAGTGCAAGATTCATTCCTGTTCGATCGACTAGGACTGCATCGAAGTTGGCTGAATTGTATGTTAAGTGGATAGTTCGATTCCATGGTATTCCGAAGAGTATAGTGAGCGATCGAGATCCATTGTTCACTGGTGGATTTTGGAAGAGCTTTCAAGAAGTTTTGGGAACCGAGTTGTGTTTGAGTACAGCTTATCATCCCCAAACAGATGGTCAGACTGAGAGAGTCAACCGAGTTTTGGAAGATCTCTTGAGAGCATGTGTCTTGGATTTCGGAGGATCATGGGAAGATCATCTTCATTTGGTGGAGTTTGCGTATAACAACAGCTACCAGTCAAGTATTGGTATGGCACCATATGAGGCATTGTATGGAAGACCGTGTAACTCTCCGACATGTTGGTTGGAAACTGGAGAAAAGCTGATACTTGGGCCAGAGATGATTCGACAGACTTCAGATTGTATAGGGATCATTCGGCAACGAATGAAGGCAGCCCAAGATCGTCAGAAAAGTTATGCCAATAAGCGTCGTAAGGATTTGGAATTCGACGTAGGTGATATGGTTTTTGTGAAGATTTCTCCTCTGAAGAATGTTATTCGATTTGGAAAGAAAGGAAAGTTAACTCCGAGATTTGTTGGACCATTCCCGATTATCGAGAGAATTGGAAAGCTCGCTTATAGATTGGAGTTACCGGAAAAGATGGCGGGTGTGCACAATGTTTTTCATGTATCTTATCTACGGAAGTATGTGCATGACTCGAATACGGTGGTTTCTGCTGATAGCTGTGAAGATGTAGAAGTTGATCCAGTTGTTTCGAGACCTCGTAAGCCGCTTCGTGTTGTTGAAACCGACACGAAACAACTTAGGAGGAAGACGGTTACGTTGCTCAAGATACAATGGAGTGATGATGTTAATGACTGTACGTGGGAGGAGGAAGAGAGGATGAAGGCAGCTCATCCAGAACTCTTCGAGGTATGGCCCTAAGGTGTCGTGACATCTCATGAATTTGTACCTTGTTCTATCTTAGAATTCTGCATGCTAGGCTAGAATTGGATGTATGGTTTGTTGATTGCTATGGAAGGTAGGCATGCGGAATATCTTTGGTTGTTGTTGTTTGCTTGGAATTTCGGGGGCGAAATTCCTAAAGGGGAGAGAATGTAACGACCCGTATTTTACGTGTCGATATATCGTAGAATTTACAGGTCGTTAGTGTTGTTTATGTTGTCTCTAGCCTGAGTCGTTTAGGAAGTTAACTCGTGAGTTAAGAGATGAGTGTGCACTAGTTAACGAGTCAAGGTAGTGAACGACTCATGTATGAGTCGTGAATGACTTAAGGTTTTGACCGACTCAGGGGATAAGGAGCTAACAAGTTAAGAGTTATGAGTTAACTCATATGGGACGACTCATGGTGGTTAACGGCTTATAGAGTTAGAACATTGCCAGGTTACGAGTTAACGGGATAGGTTGAGTCGTGACCGGGTTAAGGGGATGAGTCGTATAGTAGATGAGTCGTTGAGGGCTTAGGTCGTTATGTCGCGTGTGGGTTAGGTCGCGCGCTTGGATGAGTCGTAGCTTGTTAGGTCGTATGCTGTTGGGATTCTCTAAGTCGTGGAATATGATGAGTCGTGAACGACTCAGGGATGACTCGTGGACGACTTATGGACGAACGACTCATGGAGTTTTCAGCTTATAAATAGAGGGGTTTGGCTCACTTTTTGGCACCGGTTTTTGAAGCAACGAAGTGCTGCCATTTTGGAAACTCGACTACAACACTTTCTTCACTTCTTTCTCTACTTCAATCTTGTGCTAACATCCATTGAAGATCGAAGATCGAAGAGCCAAAGTTGAAGATCTTCATCCGACGAAGCTAGATCTCACCATTTCAAGCGAGATTTCGACGAATCGAGCTTGAGTCCTTGATGTCCAGATCTTTATTTGATAGTTTTTGAAGTGTTTGGGTGATTCGGTGAGTGGTGGTTATCTCTCACGCGGACCCAAAGGAGTATATTGGATTGGTGGTTTGTTGGAGTGTTGTAGATAGTGATTTTATGCATTTTTACTTAGATCCAAGTGTAGATCCATTACTTATGAAGATGTTTACTTATGCAAGTTCATTTACCAAGTTGTAGAGATAAAAACCCATGATTCATGTATGTTATATCTATGCTCATTTATTTACGAAATTGCCATTGTAGTTATGAATGCCTACTTAGACCATATTTGATTACTTGATTGCTTAAGCTAATGATTGATTTGATTGATTGCTATGTATGTTAGTTGATTGATAGTTAGATCTAGACAAGATGGTCGAAAATGATTCAAAAGCAAAGTGGAAAGGCTCTTGAATGGTGAAAGCTGCTTGTGGCATATGAAGCGAATGTTGAAGCTCATATGTATGGATTAGATGATGTTGAGATGGGACTTTGCCATGATGCGATGAGGCAAGCCATAAAGTTGAGATGAGCCTTTGCTATGATGAAGATGAGGCGAGGCATGATGTGATGTAACCTTGGTATAATCGAGAGGGATTACTCCAAGCATGTTGATAACTTGAAGGGCAGTTCGAGTTGATTGATAATGGATGGCTCAAGAGGTAGTTTGGGCTAGGTTGAGAATAGTCGTCAAGGAGGATGACTAGAAGGCTTGGATTTCATCGTTGTTGAAGGTTCTAGCAGACTCAAAGCAAGAGTACAAGGGTTGCCCTAAAGACTACAGGTAGGTGGTCTGGACACCCTAAAGACTACAGGTAGGTGGTCGAGTACTCTGGGTAGTTGCGAAAATTCCTAGGCACGAGTCATGATGACGTGTGGAGTTATGTCTAGAACCGGGGTTACCATTAGCCCTTGATAGATGGCTCAGGAAGGAGTCGGTCATTCAATTAATGGTGATTTCGAAGCAAGGTTAACAGTGATAGCCAGAGTCATGGATGTTTGGACGTTTGGTTATATCATCATTTGGTCTCAAGAGCGGTGTTTTCTGGGTGCTTATCTGATCTTGGTTTAGGCCTTGGGGGTTTGTATTTGGAAAACATCGACCTTGACCCGAGTGGTTATTGCTTTACCTTAATTGTCTGCTATGTTATGCTTGCTTCTTCTTAATGTGTGTCTGGAGGCTATCACTATAGAATGAGGTGGAGTGGGATGGTTGAGTTCCTATTCCTTTTACCCTTTATGCTCTTTTGGTATGTTTGATAGTTGATTTACTGCTCACTAAGACTTTGTCTGACTCAAGGTTTTATGTCTCCTCTTATTACCTTGGGCTGTTCATCCATGTTGGGATGGGCAGACTAGGTAACAGGTGACAGGTGCTGTTCCTATGGATTGGTAGGCTAATCCGAAATAGAACCATGCGCAGACCCAGCAGACTCATCTAAAGGCCGATCATCAATATGCATAATGGGCGCTGGTTCTGAAACAATGGCATGTGCGTCAATTTGAACTTCGTCCATGTGATTTTGACCATTATACCCATTATCATTGATCAAAAAAATCAACATCCTCATCTTCATAAATTATTTCAGCAAAATTTTGATGAATATCATGATCATTATTCTCACTATATATTATATTAACATCTTTCGAACACCTAAATGGGAACACCTCCTCTACAAATTTAACATCTTTAGACACGAAAAATTCCTTTGTATGAAGATCAAATAATTTCCACCCCTTCTTACTGAACGGGTAACCCAAAAAAATACACTTTCAACTTCGACTTGCAAATTTATCGCCCTTAGTCTTTTGATTATGAGCAAAGCACAAGCACCCAAAAGTTCAAATAGCATCAAAGAGGGTGGTTTACCAAAAAGTATCTCAAAAGGTGTTTTATTTTGTAACATGAAAGATGGTGTACGATTAATTAATTGAGCGGCAGCAAGAACACATTCATCCCAAAAATAAATAGGAAAGTTTGCTTGAAAGCGTAATAACCTACCCACATTCAAAATATGTTTATGTTTCCTTTCAACCCTCCCATTTTGTTGTGGAGTACCCACACACGAAGTTTGAAACAAAATTCCAGTTGCATTAAAATAATCAATCAAACAATTAAACTCAATTCCATTATCACTTTGAACGACCTTAATTGTTTGAGAAAATTGCCTATCGACCATAGCAACAAAGGACATAAACATTTGAAACACCTCTAATTTTTCAACCAACAAATAAATCCAAACTGCTCTCGAAAAATCATCAACTATTGTCAAAAAATAACAGGCCCCACACGACGAAACATGTCGATATGGACCCCACAAATCGCAATGTATTTTCTCAAAAATTCCAGAAGCTTTATTGTCACTTAAAGGAAACTTGTCTCTAGGATGTTTAGCATGCATACATACGTCACACCCTTTATCTAAACTATCTTTATTATTTTTGACGTGAGGAATTAACTTAACTACTTTTTCAAAAGAATGCCCGAGCCGACGATGCCACAAATCCAAATTTTATGTTGCTTCAACTGTTGACACATATTTCGGTTTGCTAAAATAGTACAGTCCATCTCTCCTAACTCCCGTTCCAATCGGCTCCTTCGTTTGGTCCTGTACAACACAAATATGAGAATCAAATTGGAGTTGAGAAACAGAAATTAAATTGCAACTCAAATTTGGAACATAAAGTACTCCATTGAGAGTAATTTTGTCCGACATACATAGGGGTCCCACCAAAGTAGCGATCACTTTTTCATCATTCGGCAAACCAACAGAACACTCAAGATTTTGTGTGTCAAATAACCATGAACGTTACCCTGTAACATGATGGGTTGCTCCGGTATCAATAATCCATGAAGTATTATCAAACTCAGCTTGAATTCTTATTACTCACCAACATCCATATCTATAATACACACCCAAGACTCTATCTTATGGTAACTCTAGAATTGCTGAAACATCAGAAAATCTACCGAAGATATATCTCCTATTACATACCACTCATAATATCTAATCATACATTGCGGAAACAGTAGGAAATCTTCCGAAGATATATCCCCTGTTATATACCACTCATAACATATAATCATATATTCTAAATATATCGTAATATCTTAATCATATATTCTAAATATATCATAATATCTAATCATATATTCTAAATATATCTCAATAAACAGTTATGTTCTACCAACACTTGGAATTATATAGTGTTATGAATTTATATTTACATGAATAAGTGAAATTATATTAACACGAGAGGACTTATATAAACAAATGCACATGCTATTTTAATATATAAATTAACTACAATGAAGTTTCCAGTGATAAAGTTACATCTTACTAGTATTATTTTTGTGTGTTAAGGTGACAAATATAAGCTTGTTATTGTGATTAAATCAACTACCTATGAAGTTTGTTAAAGATGTTGATATGTATATGCCTACTCTGTTGATAGGAAAAGGACCATCTATTTCTGAACCTGCTCCATTTAAATAATATCTACCATATAAACATAGTGAATTTAATAAATCTATGATATTTTGGTTGTTCTTGTATATTTTGCTCCCACTAACCTACCAATATAAATGTATGTTGTGTTCATGGCTTCTTATTTGTCTATAGCTTTTCTGATTAATTTAACCATGCTTTATTTTACTCATACCGTTAGATTAATGAGTTGAAAAGTGTTGTTTGTTGTGTGTCATAAAATTCATTACATATTGAGATAGTGTGGTTTTGATTTTTTTTGGATGTGGTTAAAAAATATTTTCTTTGTATTGGTAATCAATCTTGAACTATACTTTTTCATGAAATTTCATTTTCATTTGAACAATAGAACTAGCTAATAGTAACACAATATAACTAGCTAATAGTACACGGTTGGTTGTTACGATATGATATGTTTTGGCTCGTATTATTCTATTTGTCGAAGTCACTACTCCTGGTTGTCTAACCAAAGAAGGTATACCTTATTCTTTTTATTTTTGTCACGTGTTCTCTTTTTATCTACATGGAAGTCCAAAATGTATTGTAAGCTTACGAGTATTGGATTTAGAAGCTATCTTCCTAACTTTGGTCTAATCCCTTGCAACAAAACTACATTAAAAAAATCAAAATTGTTGTGCTACCTATTCATTAATTTTTAAGAATGTTGGACTCAAAAGTTAAAAGTGCTTGTTTATTTTTATATATATATATATATATAGTGTGTGTATCATATGTATGTACGTATTAGAGTAGGCAATTAGAACCCTGAACCGCAAATCCAAACCGAACCCAATGTGTCTGAGATTATGTCTGAATGATGAAAAAACCATAAAGACCCGATCAATACCGATTCAACCAAAAAACTTTGAAATATATACATTAACAGACTCGTATCAATCCTAACCTCACATCAGGTCGAGCGGGTCTTGGTTTTAAAATATATAGTTTGAATCTGACAAAATTCGATTCGTCCAGAATCGAGACCCATCGGATCAGATCTGATTGTCACCCTAATTGTGTATGTATTACAATGCACTAGTTAATAATCCAGTACTTTTCAAGCATATTAAGCGTGAAGACGGGACCCACACTTTGATTAAGGCTGTGCCACAACGTCATTCTAGGAAAGGTGATATTCTTAAAAAAAATTATAAACTGAATTTTACCGAATGAAGCTTTCTGTATCATGCTCAACGGTAGTTTAAGATGAGTACTCAATATAATGTGTAGATGAATATACATGTCCACATAAACCATAAAGTAAAAGTTTAGACCATAACCAACAACGTGGCCTGTTCACTTCACTATCTCTCATGCTTTTGGACCGACCAAACGAGCTACGTAACCAGGTAAGTACAACTAGTCACGGATCAGTTTAGAAAAAATAAAATTTTTGTTTATAACAGCGAAGTCTTCTCCGTTATAAATTTATAACGGTGAAGTTTTCGCCGTGATAAATTATTTATAACATTCACAGTATATAAATGTGATAACCCGAATTTTTTTGGGCGTCTGTTAATTGAAAATTAACAAATGAAGATTTAAAAATAAAATAAAGGTCGAATTATAAATATCTAAATAAATATTTATATTAATAATTTTCCTAACTAGAGTACTAAAGTTTGATAATATTAGTTTAATAATCTTCTTTTATAAATATTTAGTTGGACAAATTATCTTTCCAAAATTCATAAAAGTGATTTTCTAATCATAATATAAATAGGTATGTATATACATTGAATTGGAAACTATATTCTTATTGATTTTCAAGATTTATTTAAAGTTCAAATCTATATTCAACACTAAAATAGTTTCTATAAGGTATAAAGTAAGATTTGATAAAGGTGTATATATATAAAAATTTCTTTAAAGGTTATATTTAAATGAAGGTAGTTTGTAAAAATATAAGGCTAAAAACATGTATGTATAAATATATTATATTGCTTTAAGAAATTAATAAATTCATAAGATTTGGGTAAAATAAGATTTAATAAAGAATATTATATAGAAATACATAAACATATTAAGTACACTTTAATTACAAATATAATTATACATACAAAATACAAGTGTTGGATTATCAACACATTATTTAACAAATGTAAGCCTAAGCAATTATGAAATCAACAAGTGTCATAATTCTCTTAATATTTTCTTTGTTTTAAAATCATAAACTAAAAGCTATAAAATATATCTATACATTCTCTTTCCATTCTTTTTATTTCTCATCTTTTGAAAACAAAGAAAGCAAAAACCTGAAAATTCCTCAAACCTGAAACCTTCTCATACTCAAATCAAACTCAAGCCTGAAGCCACTTTCAAAACTATGAGAAATGCAAATCCTGTAAACCTCCTCAAACCAAAAATCCACCTTTGTTAAAAAAAAAATTCAAATCAAAAATCCTAGAAGTGTTAGCCTGGAACCATTTCTGTTCAAATCTTTAGCTAGGCCTGTAAACTCCTCAAATCAAAACTCTGTAACCAACTTCTTTTCAAATCTAGAAACTTGTAGCAAATTTTCTAATGCAAGCCTGTGAACACAATTTTTTTTTTCGAATCTGTTGACAAGCCTGCGGCCTTCTTAGACAAGCAAGCAACCTGAAGAACATTGTTAGGCAATCTTCTCAACAACAATGAACTTCAGCTTGCAGTAATCAAAAGCCTTCCAGTTTCCTTTTCAAAAATAACTCTCCTCTGTTTATTGACTACAGGTGATAAATCATTTTTAAAAATAGTTTTAATCATAGTGCAGTTGAATTTATTCTTCCATGCGACTAATTTGGCTTTGTTGATGAATATTAGTTTATATGAATGCTGTCATATATGTATATTGAAGATAGGGAATGCCTGAGTATAAGAAAACCAGTATAATTCATCTCTGTTTTTTTCTTTCAGAAGTTGATTTCATAAGAAATTTTAAAAAAAATCTCCCAAAATAAATCAATATTAGATATTGTTATATAAGCAAAATTTGTTTGTTAACATGCACTGAAGATTATAAAAATAGTTTCTGAAAATTTAAATTTACAAATAATTTTTAAAATGGAAATTACGGTAAAAACGCTGTTGCATGTTAAAAAAATTATTATCCTTAATTCTTTCTTTGAATTATATATATGGATTAGTTGTTAAAAGTTATGATTTTTAACTTGCATTACATAATTTTTAACTTGATATTCATTTGGGAATTCTGGTTTTGTTCGATTGGGGGTTTAGGTGGTTTTCCGTTGAACGGCGTAATGATTAGTGCTGTAATTTTGGTCGAAGTTTGGTTATATGTGGAGGATGTTGGGAAAAATGCTTTTGGATTTTTCCAAGGACCAATTTGTTTGGAATCGAACGATATAGGGTTTTATGTCTGGTTGTTGTAGCCGTCGTTCCTATGGGTTTCTCATTGTCATTGAGAGATCGGAGGTGTTCGTATGTTGGGAAATGGTAACTTGGTGATGCTTCTATGCTTTGGAGAGGTTATGGAATTTTCCGGTGGCAAGTTCATCAGAGGCATTGTTTTTTTTAGGTCGAGTTTGCTGCAGTTTCTCGATCAGAGGGTCGAATTTCGATTTGTGGTAGGATTTTCGATTCTGGGTCATCAAATGGTGTGGTGGAGTTGTAGTCGAATTGTTGATGGGCGTAGTGAAGAACGTTGGTGGCTGGAGGTACTGTGCACATGCACCGTGCACGGTTAGGGTCAGGTGAGATTTCGTTTTGGAGAACACGAGTCGAACTCGGTATGGGGCTCGCGTTTCACTCGCGCTTGTCTAGAAGTAGTAAGACTGGGTATTGTCTCGAAGCAAGGTCCCGTATTTTTTGGGGTTAGTCTCGAGTATTATGGGCTGGATCCGGAGTAAATCTTTGAACCAATTTTGAGCTAAATATAAACAAGTTAAAAAAAATTGTTTAGATGAATTCAGTTTTAACTATTATATGATAAAGGTCTTAAATATTAGATTTAAGGAAGCTATGGAATTTGTTTAACTTGAATTATTAAGTAAAATGTGTAAGTTAATTAAACTTAAATTAAATACTTGGTTCGTTAAGTAAAATTGAAGAATAAATGTTCCAAAACATAGCTATGATTTTAATAGTTATGGAATTAAATAAATAGATTATCTTAAGGTACACTTAGACCTTGGATGATTATGAATCGATTAAATTTAATAAAGTGATTAAAGAATAAGGGCTAGATAATTGATTAAATTTATTTTGAGTTAATTTAATTGGAGATAAATTTATTCATAGTTAAGGATAAATTAATATAAGTAATTAGTGATTAATTACTTTAATAATAATTACATAAAATAAAGGTTAATTTTCTTTCAAGGATTAATTCAATTAATAATTAAAGGTTAATTAAGTGAGGATAATTAACCAATGAAATAATTACATGATAAAGATAATTAAAGGTAAATTACTTAATTAAATGTAACTAAGGATTAATTGCTTAGAGCAATTAATTGAAGGGGATTAGTTACTCAATGTAATTAATTAATATGATTAGTTTAAACTAATTAATTGGTTTAATTAATTTTAAAAAAAATCACTTGATGTTGGGATTGAGAATAGTTACTTAATGAGATTTATAAAGTGTAATTACTAGTGAAGTAATTAGTAATGATATTTCAGGGTGTAATTAATTGGAAATTTGAAGTGGTTGTGGATTAATTATCTGGTATAATCAATTTGAGGAATAATTACTTAGTAGAAGAAATAGATAATTAATTTCTTAGTGTAATTAATTTAAGACTTGACTAATAAGAGTATGAGAAGTTAATTAAGTGATGTAGTTAATTATGAGTAATTAATTACAGAATGAAATTAATCAAGGAGTTGATTTAGTTGATTGAGTAGTTTAGGAAGTAATTTCTGAAGTTGATTAATCAAAATTGATTAATGAATGTAATTATGTTATGGGTTAATTATTAAATGAAATTTATAAATAATTAACTAATGAAAGCAATTAAAGGATCATTGATTAATGTAACTGTTGGAAGTGATCAATCTTGCTTATTAATGATTGAATGATGATGAGTGTTTTGTATTGGTTGATATCTCTGTTATGAATTTCTTTGTGATATGATATGTTGGATAGACAGTGATAATGCGATTATCTATCAATATGAATTGCTATGTAAAAGTGTTATCCGATAAAAAAATTGAATTGTACTTCACTTGAATAATTTAAGTTGAGATGATATTGGTTTCGAAGAGACCGGAGTCGGGTATAGTGAATACCCGAAACCACTTCGATTCCTTATAGATTGATATGTGGAATCAATATGCTGATATGGAATGATTTAAGTAAGTTGGACCATTTAATCTAAGTTTGGCACTTAGAAATTGACGTGTGAAATAAGTATTGTCTATAATAGCTTGTGAAGTTGTAAATTGATATAAGTTACCCCAGGTTTATATAAGTTGCATGTTTTTGTATTCTTGTTAGATGAGATTACTCACGCTGGTTTCCAGCCTGACCCGGGTGTTACTTTGATGTAATGCTCGGGTCAGATCGAGTATTACAGATTTTCAGGTAAGGACGTTCTGGAGCTTAGGAGGCGAGCTGAATGGCAGGGTCGTATGGAGAGTTTACTATATGATATTGTATATGTTTGAGACATGTTAAATTGTGTCTGTCCAATATTGTGTAAAGTTGTTGTAACCCTGATATATCGATGTAAATTGATAGATACAGTTTTCTTTGGTATGACTATTATTGATATTATATTTTATCCGCTGCGAATGTGAGTTTGTGTGTTTCTTTTCTGTTCTTCTTCTATCTCTTTCTTCTTTTCTCTAACTATCTGAAATTTTCGAGATCGAAAATTTTAGGGTTGTTACATTTGGTATCAGAGCTGAAGGTTAAGCGAGAACCTTGGCTCTAGTAGGGGATACTCATTAAGGACAGGGTCAACGGTACCCTAGAATGAGTTGAGTGAATATATATATATGAGAGAGCGTACTTGTTATTTTCTTATTTAAAGATTTTTAAATGATTTCAAATGTGAATGAATCTTATATATGAAATAGGTTATCTATTATATTAAGGAAATTGGTTGTAGTATTAATTTAATTAAAAGTAATAGTAAGAATTAAGAAGTAATATAATACAACCAAATTGAAATTAAATAAGCATAAGTTTGAAATGGATTCAAAATTAAATTAAAATCTTGAAGTTAAGAAAGAATTTCAAAATAAGATGAATCAGAATTGGTTTCAAACCAGGAAATTGAATGGTTATTGTGTTAAATAATGGGATGTTTGTTTTAAACAATAAAATGTTTTAAGAAATTAACCATTTGATGAGAAATGTGAAAGGATATAAATAAAAGTGGGTTTCAAATTGTGAAGTCCTGAATTCTAAGTTTAAAAAAAAATTGAATTGATTTCAAAATGTTAATGGAGATAATATTATTCAAACTATTTTGAATATGATCTTATTTTAAAAATAAAAGATGTTATTTAATATATTCAAATGAAAGGGTCCTATTTCAAACAAGGGTTGTTTGAAATTTTAAAAGAATTTGTTTAAATTAAAAACCAAAGGTGGTTTAAAATTTTAAAGTATGTAAAAGAAATTAATATGTATACATTTGGACATACATAATATCAAAGGTGGTTGGAAATAAACTCTAATTGGTGAGTTTTTAGTTTGGAATAAGATGTGATACCCAATATGATAAGTTTTTGAACTTAATAAGTGAGAAGATTATTAATGTGAAGTTTAGAATTTGAAATGAAAATTCAAATTGGGAAAGATTGACTGCATTAAGTGAATTGAGTTTAACTTGGGAAAAAGTTAAATAATAATCAACATGATTTGGGAATTTCAAGATGGAATTGGAATTAAATTTGGGAAGTTAAATGGTTAATCTGACTTGGGAGTTTGTGTGATCTCAAAATGGGTTTGATATCTAGAAATTAAAAATGAATGGATGTTTTAAAATAAATTAGATAGTATCATCCTATTGTTGTTAAAAATCTTTAAATTGTGAATTAGAATTGTTTAAATGAATGAGAGATGGTTTAAATTTGAAATTTGAATTAGTTCAAATTAAATTTGATTTGAATTAATTGAAATGGTGATTGAAGATGTATGAGTATAAGATTCAAATGGAAAATTTGAATTGGATTAATTTGAAACGATTTGAAAATTGAAATGGGTTCAATTTGAAATTAGTCTGAATTGATTTGAATAATTTGGAATTGTAATTAAAGTTGAATAATTTTAAATTCAAATGGAATTTGAATTTGGAAGGAAATCAAGAATAATTCAACTTGATTTGAAAATGGAGTTTGAAATTGGAATTAATTCAAACTGGAGTTGAAATGAATTGAAGTTGGAACTAGTTCAATTGAAATTTATCTGAACTAGAAGAATTTGAGATCAAAGTTGAATAAAGTTAAATTTGGAAAGAAACTGAGGTTAATTCAACTTGATTTGGGGTTAAATCAATTTCAATGGAAATTGACATTATTTAAATTCGAATTGGGTCAATTTAAAAGGCAGAGGAAATTTAAATTGAATTGATGAGAATGGAGATTGGGAAGTGAACAGTTTTGACTCTGGACTATTTTTAATATAAATTATTTTAGTATAAACCTATTTTTCCAAGCTATTCATTATATATACAACTTTTCTTTTAAAAGCCAAACTATCTTATACTTGTTTTACAATTATTTTTGAAACTGTTTAACAATTTTCCAACTATTTTATAAACTAATTACTATATTTCAACTATTTTACAAAACTAATTATTATCTTATTCCTATTTTGCAATTATCTAAAATTTCTATAATTATTTTAACTGTTTTCTAACTATTTTACAGCTATTTACAAACTAGTAATTATTTTCCAACTACTTATCTATTTTTAACTTTTCAAGCTATTTTCTAAATTTAAACTAGACAGAGTTTAAACTGTTATTGGTTAAATACCCAATCGAGATAAGAATAGAGGTGATAATCCAAATGGATTTAAGCAATTGAGAGTAAGTGCATGAAAATCAAAGTGAATGTGAATAGAAATGGAATTGATTTGGCTAATAATCAATAAAGATAAATACGTAGGGTGTACGTATGTTATTCTATTCGCATAGTGATTTGATCTAGATTCAAGCACAGAATTTCGAGATAAATATATCGATCCGAGTGGGATTTTTCACTCGATTTTCGACGGTGAACCTGCATATGGGTTGTTGATTGAAACTGGATATTCTCTATCATAGTTAGGCTATGCAAGGAGAATGACGGTTTCTGATCAAGAAACCAGATCTGTGTCCGCACTAGGAAGTCGGGTGGACGATACTAGTTCGGAAGTGATATTGTATGATCGAATGAGAGATCAGATTGGTATGGCGTATGAATGATATGTGTACATCGTACGGATTTGAATGAAATTGATATTAAAAAAAGTAATCAAATTTGAATATTTGATTTTGAATAAACAAGGTTATATATCTTTGTTATATAAGATAAAACTCCCCTTGATGAATCTTTTGCCGAAAGAAAATGGTTTTTGGAAGTGTTTGAGGTATAAAGGAGTTTTATACAAGTATGAAATGATCCAAAGTTTTAAAAATTATATATATATATATATATATATATATATATATATATATATAAAGGATCAACCTTTGTATTTGGAAAGGCTTTTGATTTTTGGGTAAAATCAATATTGAATTTGGAAAGCCTAGCTTGTGGATTATCGATTTTGGAATAATCGATTTTGTGTAAAGGAGCTTTGTATGAGATCAAACTAGGTGTATGATTTAAAGATACTATATATATAGTATAAAATGTTTTGAAGATGGCTCTAGGGAAAAAGGCGCTCCCTTGAAATGGACTTCTCAGGAGTACCACCGGGTAGTGCTTCCTTGAACCCCAGGGGGGGATTCTAAAGTTGATCCTGTGAGGAGTCCGGACAAACTAGTTCCTGAGGATTATTGGGTAGCGAAAGTCGAGGGCGCTGATGCCTACAGGGGCATTTGTGTTATGCTATGACGACAGTGTAACTCAATGTCACTGCGATCTACTGTGGGGACCATAGCGAAAATCATGTGGAGGATGAGTGTCAACGGTCTACACTTGATTTTGCCGGGAAGGCAACGCAACATTGGTAGACTGTGATCTATGGTCAAGTGGAGAGGAGAAGTTTCATTCTTTTGGCAGCGAAATTCGAGGGCGCTGATGCCTACAGTTATATGGTTTTTTGCTGTTATAGCTACGTAACCCTAGTTATAGATGCGATCTATAGCGGGTTCCATGGTGTAATCGAGGGGCGCGGAGGCCTACAGTTATCTATGGATTTTGTCGGGACGGCAACGTAACCATCGGGTTAACTACGACCATGGATGGGATTGATGATTTCCAGAGCATTCTCACCAAAGATATATCCTCTATTTTCAAAAACTGTTTTCTATATTTTCAATAAAATTATTTTTCAAATATTTTCACTGGATGTTGAAAATGAGTCTGCTAAGTATTTATAGATTTTCAGTCTTACGCCTGATCAACGTATGACTGAATTTCTATAAGAACGAGGATGGACTTGTTGAGACATTGAGTTATAAAAATATTTTTCTTTATAAAAACTATTTTGGCAATATTATATATAGATTTTAAGCATTTTAATAAATCTGGTTTCGTTCCTTTTCGAGGATGAAAAGATTCTAAGGGGGGAGGAATGTGATAACCCGAATTTTTTAGGCATCTGTTAATTGAAAATTAACAAATGAAGATTTAAAAATAAAATAAAGGTCGAATTATAAATATCTAAATAAATATTTATATTAATAGTTTTCCTAACTAAAGTACTAAAGTTTGATAATATTAGTTTAATAATCTTCTTTTATAATTATTTAGTTGGACAAATTATCTTTCCAAAATTCATAAAAGTGATTTTCTAATCATAATATAAATAAGTATGTATATACATTGAATTGGAAACTATATTCTTATTTATTTTCAAGATTTATTTAAAGTTCAAATCTATATTCAACACTAAAATAGTTTCTACAAGGTATAAATTAAAATTTGATAAAGGTGTATATATATAAAAATTTCTTTAAAGGTTATACTTAAATGAAGGTAGTTTGTAAAAATATAAGGTTAAAAAAAATGAATGTATAAAAATATTATATTTCTTTAAGAAATTAATAAATGCATAAGACTTGGGTAAAATAAGATTTAATAAAGAATATTTTATAGAAATACATAAACATGTTAAGTACACTTTAATTACAAATATAATTATACATACGAAATACAAGTGTTGGATTATCAACACATAATTTAACAAATGTAAGCCTAAGCAATTATGAAATCAACAAGTGTCATAATACTCTTAATATTTTCTTTGTTTTAAAATCATAAACTAAAAGCTATAAAATATATCTATACATTCTCTTTCCATTCTTTTTATTTCTCATCTTTTGAAAACAAAGAAAGCAAAAACCTGAAAATTCCTCAAACCTGAAACCTTGGATGATATTCATTTTAATAGCTATGATTTTAATAGTTATGGAATTAAATAAATAGATTATCTTAAGGTACACTTAGACCTTGGATGATTATGAATCGATTAAATTTAATAAAGTGATTATAGAATAAGGGATGGATAATTGATTAAATTTATTTTGAGTTAATTTAATTGGAGATAAATTTATTCATAGTTAAGGATAAATTAATATAAGTAATTAGTGAATAATTACTTTAATAATAATTACATAAAATAAAGGATAATTTTCTTTCAAGGATTAATTCAATTAATAATTAAAGGTTAATTAAGTGAGGATAATTAACCAATGAAATAATTACATGATAAAGATAATTAAAGGTAAATTACTTAATTAAATGTAACTAAGGATTAATTGCTTAGAGCAATTAATTGAAGGGGATTAGTTACTCAATGTAATTAATTAATATGATTAGTTTAAACTAATTAATTGGTTTAATTAATTTAAAAAAAATCACTTGATGTTGGGATTGAGAATGGTTACTTAATGAGATTTATAAAGTGTAATTACTGGTAAAGTAATTAGTAATGATATTTCAGGGTGTAATTAATTGGAAATTTGAAGTTGTTGTGGATTAATTATCTGGTATAATCAATTTGAGGAATAATTACTTAGTAGAAGCAATAGATAATTAATTTCTTAGTGTAATTAATTTAATACTTGGCTAATAAGAGTATGAGAAGTTAATTAAGTGATGTAGTTAATTATGAGTAATTAATTACAGAATGAAATTAATCAAGGAGTTGATTTAGTTGATTGAGTAGTTTAGGAAGTAATTTCTGAAGTTGATTAATCAAGATTGATTAATGAATGTAATTATGTTATGGGTTAATTATTAAATGAAATTTATAAATAATTAACTAATGAAAGCAATTAAAGGATCATTGATTAATGTAACTGTTGGAAGTGATCAATCTTGCTTATTAATGATTGAATGATGATGAGTGTTTTGTATTGGTTGATATCTCTGTTATGAATTTCTTTGTGATATGATATGTTGGATAGACAGTGATAATGTGATTATCTATCAATATGAATTGCTATGTAAAAGTGTTATCCAGTAATTAAAATTGAATTGTACTCCACTTGAATAATTTAAGTTGAGATGATATTGGTTTCGAAGAGACCGGAGTCTGGTATAGTGAATACCCGAAACCACTTCGATTCCTTATAGATTGATATGTGGAATCAGTATGCTGATATGGAATGATTTAAGTAAGTTGGACCATTTAATCTAAGTTTGGCACTTAGAAATTGACGTGTGAAATAAGTATTATCTATAATAGCTTGTTAAGTTGTAAATTGATATAAGTTACCCCGGGTTTATATAAGTTGCATGTTTTTGTATTCTTGTTAGATGAGATTACTCACGCTGGTTTCCAGCCTGACCAGGATGTTACTTTGATGTAATGCTCGGGTCAGACCGAGTATTACAGATTTTCAGGTAAGGACGTTCTTGAGCTTAGGAGACGAGCTGAATGGCAGGGTCGTATGGAGAGTTTACTATATGATATTGTATATGTTTGAGACATGTTAAATTGTATCTGTCCAATATTGTGTAAAGTTGTTGTAACCCTGATATATCGATGTAAATTGATAGATACAGTTTTCTTTGGTATGACTATTATTGATATTATATTTTATCTGCTGCGAATGTGAGTTTGTGTGTTTCTTTTCTGTTCTTCTTCTATCTCTTTCTTCTTTTCTCTAACTATCTGAAATTTTCGAGATCGAAAATTTTCGGGTCGTTACAATAAAGACGAAGATTTCCCCTGATAGATTTATAAGCACGAAGTCTTCGTCTTTACTACGGCGAAGACTTCGTCTTTATAAATTTATAATGGAAAAGTCTTTGCCATTATATTTTCCGGCCTCTGTTCACTCAACTAGCCACAAGATCAGCTCAAACTAGCCATGGAGAAGTGAACAAGGCACACCTGATTGCTTCATGGTTTGTTTTGCAAATGAGCAAAAATCAGCTGTACAAAAATCGTTGATAGTGAAATCATCTATGTATATGTTTTGAACTGGTTTGTCATAGTTAGATCCCTAAAAATATGTATCTATGCAAAACAAAAATCAGTTTCCAATTCTGAATAATACAGCATCTGGAACTAGCGAAAACGTACGCATTTTTATGTGTAGGTTGGATCATTTTCTCTATGGTTGAAATAGTCAGATAAGCTGAGATCAAATCTGAAAAAAATAAAATAAGAACATGCACAGACCAAACTTAACCTTGATTTTCTGACTTCATTTTGCTTCAGCATGAACTTTTCCTTTTCTTTTGTCTACTCCTACATGTTGCTAAATTGCTTTTTTTCCTATGCCTCATAATTGCCTGCATATATGTTCCCTCCCCTAATAGATCTAACTATGTTGACTATTTTTCGTATCGATTCACTAATTTATCTAAGATATATTTGAAATTTTCTATGGATTTAGTAATATGAATTGTTCTATTAAATTTAACGTGAAGATTGAGGAAGTAGAAGTTTGATTGCTTTTTTATAAGAGAAATTAATTTACAGAACAAAAATTTGTATATTTTTGCCTCAAGGAAACGAACTCGATATTTTAACCACAAAGTCAAACATTCTCCTAAAAACTAATCATAAAGACTAACATTGTTATTCAAAAGGACAAATATTCTTTCAAAACTGCTACCGAACTAAAAAATGGTACCTAAAAAACTGTTGCCGATAATTACAAACTGATACCTAAAAACTGCTATCAATAACTAAAAACCGGTGCCTAAAGAAAGTTGTCCTTCAGGCTAAAATATCAAAGGACTATCCTTGAGGCTAAAACGTTGAGAAATTTGGTCCTTGACATTAATTTCTTGTTTTGGGGATAATTCACAAGAGAGTAAAGAGCATAAACTAAGTAAGAATTAATCAGTCGTAAAAAATCAATTTTCACTTGTATTTATAGTGTTTGAAAAGTTATATTTGAAATGTTATCACCGTTAGAGAAGATGCAACCTTTGGAGAAGAAGACAAATTTCCATATTTGAATTTTATATGAAGACACTTCCTTTCCTATAGATTAGATGGCTGAAATTTGACAGTCTAAAACAGAAACGAAACAATTCAAAAACAGGATAATTCTAACCTCTGAAATTGCTAAAAAGGAAAAAACAAAAGTATGTGTTTCAAATTTCTTTTAAATTCAGCTTTCCAAAAACGTTTTGTATTTGTTGTAATGAATTTTGTTTTAATTTGAGCGCAAACGAATTATTTGATCAGGATCTAGTATTGCCGATTTAGATACCAATGGAACTTAAAAAATTCAATTATGCAGTCTTACATAAATAATAGCAGAAATAAGAGACACGGAAGATTTAACGTGGTTCAGATATGAATATCCTACATCCACGAAGACCTAACAACTTCTTTTATTTCACTAAAGAAAAGAGTACAAAAGAGAGGGAAGAATAATATTCTATACTCTCACACACTTGCTTGCATATGAAGATGAACTTCCTTCATTTAAATAGACTTGATAATGAAGGGTTGCTTAGAGATTAAGAAAATCAATTTCTTGATTATTCAAATATCTTTCAAATTGCATGATTTGATTTTAGTACAAATAGATGGCATAATCTTGGTTTTTATATCTTTCCTTTGATTGATTTATTCTCCATGTCTAATCATTTATTTCTTCCTATAGCAAATATATTACTAATTAATTAATTGACTAATTAATTAGTTTCCTCCAAAATACCCATTCATATAACAGCCAAATTAATTGATTTGAATGAATTAATTAATCAATTTCTTTCATCTTTAACAAATATTTGAATCATCCAAATTTAATATTCCATCTTGATTCAAATATAATAATCTCTCTTCATCACTTTATCACCAAGCAGTCAACATAGAAGTTGTTAGGTCTAGCACCCATGGCGCTCAAGTAACAGGTATCAAACTGATCAAGTTTAAGCAATGCTCAAACCTTTGGAAGTGACTTAGTCATCATATCTGAAGGATTATCCAAAGTACCCACCTTCAACAATTTGATCTTGCTTCATTCTTCCTCAAGCGTAAGAAAGAAACCTCTAACATCAATGTGCTTCGTTCATGAACTATAAGCTTGATTCTCTACAAAATGAATCGCACTCTGACTGTCTGAAAATAGCTCTACTGTCCGCTGCACCATGAAAGATCATCCAACAACTGAAGTAATTATAATCCTTCCTTTATTGCTTCCACAATCGATATCAACTCTGCTTCGGCAGTCGATAAAGCTACTATAGATTGCATCTTTGATCTCCATGAAATCGAGCCTATGCCATGTGTAAAAACATAGCCCGACACTGACTTCCTAGCATCTCTATCCCTAGCATAATCAGAATCACGGTATCCTCTAAGAAAGATGTCACCATCCACTCCACCATATAACTAGCCCACCGAAGAAGTGCCTCGAAGATATCTAAGAATCCACTTCACATCTTGCTAATGCTCTTTGCCTGAGTTAGACATATATCGACTCACAACACCCACTGCATAGGCCAAATCTAGTCTTGTGCACACCACCACATACATAAGGCTACCAACAGCACTAGAATAAGGTATATCATCCATATACCTCTTATCTTCTTCCGATGAGAGAGATAAGTCTTTTGACAACTTAAAATGAAAGCCTAATGGAGCGCCAATCAGTTTGGCTTTCTCCATTCCAAATCGAGCGAGGACTTTCTCGATGTACTACGTTTGAGTGAGCCTTAACTCTCTCTGCTTTTTATCCCTGCTTATCTCCATATCCAATATTCTTTGTGCCTTTCCCAAATCCTTCATGTCAAACTCTTTACTGAGCTCCGCTTTCAGCTCCTTAATTCTGACCATACTCCGAGATGCAATCAGCATATCATCAACATATAACAACAAATAAATCATATCACCATCACATCTTCTGAAATAAACACACTGGTCTTTGAAACTTTTGGAGTATCCATGTGAAAGAAAACTTATCAAACCTCTTATACCATAGTCCAGAAGACTGCTTCAGTCCATATAGAGATTTGTTGAGTTTGCAAACATAGTCTGGTCTGTTACTATCAATGAACCCTTCCGGCTGCTTTAAATAAATCTCCTCATCCAGATCACCATGCAAGAATGAAGTTTTGACATCTAGTTGGTCTAATTCCATATCATAATAAGCAACTAATGCCAAAATAATATGAATAGAAGTATGCCTAACCACTGGTGCAAAGATATCATGATACTCTACCCCCTTCTTTTGAACATACCACTTTGCGACTAACCTTGCCTTGTATCCGAGATTACCATTTTCACAGTCTTTCACTCTATAGATACACTTGCATCCAATAGCTCTCTTGTTGGTGGGAAGAGGCACCAAATCCCAAGTATGATTTCTCTGCAATGATTCAATCTCCTCCTCTATAGCAACTAACCAACTGGAACTGTTAACTGATGCGATAGCTTCTCTATAGTCACAGGGCTCATCATGGACAACATTCAAAGCATATGTTGCCATATCATCGAAGTTAATATCTTCGATGCTCAATCCAACAAACTCATCAAACCACTTAGACTTTCTTCTCTGTATGACAGGCCTAGGTTCCGAATGAGCTCCACCTTGAGTTTGATTCTCTGTATCAACATCGATATTATCCTCATCAACCACGGTGTCATCGGAAACACCATTTGAACGTCTATGGAAAGAATCAACAGATGACTTGCTTTGTGTCTGGTATTCATCACCTGTCCTCTCATTGTCATCCAATGAGGAAGGCTCCACCTTCAACATAGCCTTCTCATCAAAAATCACATGCCTGCTCATAACGATCCTCTTGCTAATAGGACACCACAACCTATATCCCTTCACTCCTCTCCTATAATCTAAAAAAATACACTTGCGAGCTCTAGGTTCAAGCTTCCCTTTGCTCTCATGCACATAAGCTGGGCAACCAAACACTCTGAGAAATGAATAGCTAACAGGCTCTCCTTTCCATACTTCTTCAGGGATCTTTATATTTATGATAGTAGAAGGTGTGCGGTTGATGAGGAATGCCGCCATACATAAAGCTTCAGCCCAAAATCCCTTTAGCAGTCAGTCCGAGGCATCTTATTCTCTCCAATAATGTCTGATTCATCCTTTCTGCAACTACATTAGACTAGGGGTCGCTTGGTGTAGTGTAATGCCTCTTAATTCCTTCAGACTCACAATAATCGATGAATTCCTGTGATACAAATTCACCGCCATTATCTAACGGTGAACTTTCAATTTCCTCCATGACTGCTTCTCAACTATAAATTTCCACTTTTGAAACTTAGCAAAGGTTTCACTCTTTGACTGAAGAAAGTATACCCATACTTTACGAGAGAAATCATCTATAAATGAAATGAAATATCTAGCTCCACTAAAGACTGACAAGAGGAGGGACTCCATACATCTATATGAACATACTCCAAGACAGCTTTTGCTTTATGCTCACCTATACCAAAAGAAATCTTCATTTGCTTTCCAAGAACACACTCTTTGCAAAAACCAAGTTTTGAGTGACGAACTCCATCAATCAATCCTCGTTTTCTCAACTCATCCATGCTGCGCTTACCGATGTGAACCATCCGTAAGTGCCATAATCTGTAAGAATCTGAATCAACCGATGTAACAGAATCTGATTCACCAATTAGAGTAGTGTCCTTTAATAGGTAAAGATTTCCTGCCCTCACACCTCTCATAATAATCATGGAACCCTTCGATATCTTCATTTTCTCTCCTTCCACTACAATCTTCAAGCCAAGTCTACTCAATTCCCTATCAGAGATCAAGCTCCTCCTCAAATCAGGTACATGTCTAACATCGGTGATCGTATGAATAACACCATCAAACATCCTAATCATCACGCTATCAACACCCACCATACGGCAAGAAGCATCATTAGCCATCAGAAATTCTTTTCCATCAATTTCACGGTAAGTGGAAAATCAGTTCCTATCTGGTGTCATATGATAGGATGCGCCAGAATCAATCAGCCATTAGTTGCTCTTCCCAAAAGAGTCAGAAGCTGTAAATACATCGGTGTCACTTTCTGTATCTGATTTCTCTATTGTAGAAGCTGAGGCTTGCTTTGGATTTTTTCTTCTACCTTCAAGCTTGGGACATTGTTCCATGAAGTGCCCTGGTTTCTTACAAAAATGACAAGTCAAATTCTTAGGCCCTCTAGACTGAGACCGTGAAGAATTCTATCCTCCACATTTCTTCGACCTGCTTTGGCCTCTACCTCTCTGACCAGATAAGCCTTTGGTGTCACTATCCAAGCTAGTGCTCGCCAATCTACCTTTTAATACTTCATTATGAAAGCCAGCCTTTACATCAGACATGATAATTTTACTGCGGTCATAAATCATGGAATTAACAAAAGCAATATGCTCCTTAGGCAAGGAACATAATAGGATCATAGCTTGAGCCTTATCGGTAATATCAACGTCCGCTGCCTTCAGGTTCATAATCAAAGTCGTCAAAGCATCTACATGCTCCATGAGATCAGCTCCAGGCTACATCTTGAACGAATAGAGTTGTTGCTGAAGAATAATCCGATTAGTGAGGGACTTGTCTTGATATGCATCCGATAATGCATCCCATAGTTTCTTCGCCGTCTTCTTCTGAGAGAATTCTCTCTGAACTTCATCTGAAAGGCTCAACCGAATCATTGTGAGAGCTTCATCTTCCATCTCTTCCAAATCAGCTGCATCAATACCTTTCAATTTCTCAGGCGCAGAAACAACCTTATAAGTCTTCTCCTTCTTTAATACAGCCTCTATCTTCATCTTCCAAATACCAAAATCTCCTTTTCCGTCAAAACGTGTTACTTCATAATTGACACCAGATCCACCAACAGACTTACTAGAAGTAGCCATTAATATCCAAACAAGAACAATAACACTAGCTCTGATACCAAACTATAGTGAATTTTGTTTTAATTTTAGCGGAAGCGAATTATTTGATCAGGATCCAGTATTGCCTATTTAGATACCAATGGAACTTAAAAAATTCAATTATGCAGTCTCACAGAAATAATAGCAGAAATAAAAGCGCAGAAGATTTAACGTGGTTCAGATATGAATATCCAGACCCAACAACTTCTTTTATTTCATTAAAGAAAAGAGTACAAAAGAGAGGGAAGAATAATGGTGGATACTCTCACACACTTGCTTGCATATGAAGATGAAATTTCTTCATTTAAATGGACTTGATAATGAAAGGTTGCTTGGAGATTAAGAAAATCAATTTCCTGATTACCCAAATATCTTTCCAAACTACATGATTAGATTTTAGTACAAATAGATGGTGTAATCTTGGTTTCCATATCTTTTTTTTGATTGATTTATTATCCATGCCTAATCATTTATTTCTTCATATAGCAAAAATATTGACCAATTAAGTGATTGACTAATGAATTAGTTTTCTTCAAAATATCCTTCCATATAGCAGCCAAATTAATTGATTTGAATGAATCAATTATTCAATTTCTTTCCTCTTTGACAAATATTTGAATCATCCAAATTTAACATTGTGTGTGATCATCCATAGGAGATTGTACATGTATAACTATGACAATAATACATGACGCATGACTCTTTGTAACGACCCAGATTTTTGGGTTATTTGAAATTGTTTATTTATTTGATTTTAAATATTGAAAAGTAAATTTTGTTGATTTAATAGGTTGAATTTTAAAAATAATGATTTATTGATAATTAAATTGTTGAATTAGTAATTGAAAATTGGTTAAAACATTGATCTTAGATTTTTAGCAGTATAAAATGATTTAAAGGCTTATTAAATTTATCTTTACTACTAATAATGAAAACTCCCTCAACTGATTTCAACCCCGTCCTTTTGAATTACTGAAATTACCCTCTGTGTCAAACTTATCCCAAGAAACCCTAAATCATCATCAAATTCACATTCCGTCCTCTCATAGAAATAATAGAGGAAACGTCACCGCAAATTGGACTAGAAGAATTCATAGGTTCAAACAAGTACAGTGGATTCAAATTGAAATATTTGTTGCCAACGCAGCCAGGTAATGAGGTAACATAAATATCGTTGTTATAAATGTAAATAGCCACTAAAGTTGAAAATTTGCAGTGGCACAGTGTAGTTAAATGTTGTACTATCTAATTGCTTCCAAGTATTAGAAATGATATATTGCGAAAGTTCCTTTATTTTTTTCTAACTTTAAGGTAGCGTGCAACCAAAAATGTTGTTGCCCTTTTTCTGGGACACGGTCTCGGAATTCGACGAAACTAGTTCCATTGGATCCGTAATAGTTTATTATTGTCGAGTTTCAAATTTCATGGCGTTTGAAGTTATAGTTTGGTCATATGTGATAGAAACGCAATGAATTTTATAGCGAAAATTCAATATAATAATTGGATTCAAAAAGCTATCTTCTCCATATGATCGAATTAGGCCCCGAAACTTGTTCCATTGCTCGAAATAGAAGTATAAAATTACGAACGTCTGACGTCATGCCTCGATATGGGTTCGGAATTTTAAGTTATTATAAATAGGATATTTTGAATTTGAATATATATATATATATATATATATATATATATATATATATATATATATATATATATATATATAATTTTTCGAATTTCACATCCGCCGCACTTTTAGCCGTCTATCAGCCACCCTATAATCATGATAGTGCATACTCCTTTCCTAATACGTTTCTTTCTCGTCATTTCAAAAAGACCGCACAACAAAACGAAAGAAAACGAAAACAATGGAAGCTTCAAAAATTTAGTTCTCTATTTATACTCAACAAAAAATATGAAATTTACTTCAAAAATTTTTCTTTTCATGAGTACTTCAATCAGATACGCGTGTTTTTTGGTGCGATGTCATATTTTGGGTTCGACGGTAATGGTTGATAAACTAGGGTTCCATGTTGCGTTGGATTTAGGGCGAATTTCTTGAAAAGGACGTTGTATTCGAGTTTGTGGTGTCGTATGGCATTTAGGGTAGGATTTTGGGTAGTTGCGACTGCTTGGGGAGGAGATCGACATTTTCTACAGTTGATATCAAATAGCAGGTCGTGAAACGTACAGGGATTGCGAGCTCGAAAATAATGGTACCTATGGATGGAGATTTCAAAAGGCAACTTGTCGGCGTTGTCAGATTTTTGTTTCGAGTGTTGTAGCGTCGTATCACAATAAATGTGCACGATCTGTTGAAGTTCAAACGTGCATAGAAAGGAGAAGAGCAGCGTTTGGGGAAGAAAGCCTAAATGGGCCGGGCTTGGAAGCTATGGGTAATGGGTTTTAATTTAAAAATTATTTAGTGTTTTAATTTAATTATATTCAAAATCGGTGAACTAAAAAATTGAATAACTCTCTCATACGAGGTCCGTTTAGGACGAAACCTTTTGCATTGCAATCGAGATAACGAAAGCTTCGCAATGGAGCTGGTTTGGATGAATTTGCAGATTATCAAAATTTGGGCTAAATTCAGATGGTGTTCGGTTTTAGTTCCAAACAAGAACGCGGAAGCGACGACAGAAAATAAAAGGTGAGTGTTTTATAATGCTCACGAGGTACTATAATATTTTTATGTTAGTTGAATTTAAAAATTTTAAGTGGTTTAAATTTGTTGATTGTTGTTTGACAATTTTAATTGACATTTAAATGAACATCTGAATTAACTCATAGAAAATTGAATTAACGGTTAAATTGAATTGAAATTAAACTGTAAGTAAAATTCCCGATCATTGATAATTGATTAGTTGATGCGATTTATGGACTGATTTGGATGTTGATTGTAATGGATGCTATTGATTGATGTTTTGGATATTTGGATGTTTATTTATTTTGACATATCTTGCTATCATCCTGTATATTATCTACAACATATAAAACAGTAAATTGTATTTTTTCGAATAAATTAAGAAATAAGTTGAAATGATATATGCCTATGACATTTATTTTAGAATTAAATGATGTATATCCATCCTTGAAATTGAATTGAAATAATGGATTCCCTTGGCCATAGAATAGAAAATTATATACGGACACTAGATTTGTTAAATTAAATGACTTTAAAAATTTTGATTTGGAATTTATTTAAATGATTTGATTTTAATGAAATGTAAACCTAATTTATGGAAATCGAACTATTTCGAAATTGAGCTTGAAATTGAACTGTATTTAAGGATTTTGATTTCAAGTTGGGTATTGAAGGTAAATTTGATTTAAGTGTTTTGAATCGATGTTTTGAAAATCGAACACGGAATTGATAAAAATCGAAATGGTTCAAAATTTGAAATTGAAGTTATTTTGGATTTGTAATTGAAATTAGAATTGAGATTAATTAGGAATTGACAGCGAAATTAATTTGAAATCGAAGTAAAATTCGTCTTGAAATCGGAATTGAATCGATTAAATCAAAATGAAAATTTAAAATTGAAGCGAATTGGAAAATTTTGGGTTAAATCAGTTTGATTTCGAAACTATTTCAAATAAATTATTTTAATATAAACTACATAAATCTATCTTTTTAAACATTCAAAATTAATCCGATTTTCCAAGCTATTTACTGTATAAACCATTTTAATACTCAAACCATTTTCTAGTAAACTATTTTAACCATTTCAACTATTTTACCATTTAAGCTATTTTTAACTATTTTAATTATTTAAACAATTTTAAAACTATTCAAACCATTTTTCAAAAATACAAACTGGTTAAGGGTGGAATGCTTATTTTTAAATCATGGATTTAAATACGAATTGGTTCGAATGAAGTTATAACCCAAATGGAAATTTAAAACAATTTTGGAACTGAAACTGAGATATCAAGGATAAAATGATTTTGAAATGAAATGGTATATTTTGAATAAATATGATGATTTTGAAACGAATTTGATTTTGAAGCGAATATGATACTTTGATATTAAGTATGATCTGTTTTCGAAATGTAAAAGTACCAACATGTGTGTAAAACAACGTTTGATTGTCAAAGAGACCGTGGACGGATATGAACGTACTCTCCGTCGGTACCGGAATCACTTTAACAAATGTGTACCTAGAGTGATGGTCCATAATAAAGTGGTTGGATTTGGCATACATTTGATGAATTTGAAGAAAGAGAACGATAATGGATTGGCTTGACACTTGTGTCAATTTGAACTAATTAATACAGAAGCAGTAACATTCAAGCGGGCTAGCTACCCCGTACAGACTCACTTCTTTGTATTACCATCATTTACAATTTGATTGATTGGTGCGGACCCTCGAATTTTGAGAGTGTTGGAAGCGGTGGACGATCATGGCTATGATGCGTTACCACCAGCCGGGAAAGGTAAACTGGTAGTATCCTACCTTGGGCATTGCCTCACGTGCCTTGTCATACTTTTATCCCTATGCGAGACCCATATGATTTTGGTTTAATGTTGTCGTATCATGACGCATTCCTATCCACCGACGGTTTACTGGTGTTTTATATGCAGAATGCACGATAATGCCTAAAAACGCATTAAGGGGGATCAATGTAAAGCCTTAACGCTAAGAAAAATATTCATTTTACTGATTATACATTTTATATGTAGCATATTCTACTATATATAAATATTTTGACGGATCCTTAAGAGATGAAAAATCCCGTAACATCTCTTGAGTTATTGCATGCATGTTATACACTGGATATAAGATGTGAAATTCCGAGCTATTACACTCATGTTATATGCGGAATTGATTTGGCTTACATAAGGATATTTTAGTCCTGACTCGAGTGTTTTGTTTTTTTATTACGCTCGGGTCAGCCTTGAGTTTTCAGCTTATTGAATATTTATCCTGATGGACAAAGACAAAGATTTGATATATTAATACTATTATAATTCCTGCATCATATTCTCTGCTGCATTATTTATTTATTCCTGATGTATATATAACTCTGATAAATATTGTAACATCCCGCCTTTTCGCACACTTTAAACCGACACACGTGCCAATTCAAAGCATACGCAAGGGCGGATTGTTATGGGGTAAATAAGAAAAACAGAGAAGAAATAAAACAAAATAGAATCTCACAGCGGAAGGATAAAATATAATAATCAATATACAGTACATGATAACTGTTTACAAAATATTTATTTTACTTATACAATGAATATCAGAGTTACACATACCAATACAATCATTGCAGCGGAAATTTTAGAGTGTGGTGCAAAACTATAAATAATATAATACGGATTCTTCGTCTTCGTCCTCCAAAGCTAAAATCTTCGATCCTGAAACGCTCGGACTGACCCGAGCGAATTTGAAAAGACAAAAACACTCGAGTCAGACTAAAAGATCTTATGTGAGTTAAATTAACAGAAATAAATATGAGTACAGTAACTCAAGAGATGTTCGGGATTTACATCTCCTAAGGATCCGTTAAACTATTTACTATGTAGTATATTGCGCTATTATAATAGTGTCTATTTATAAAATAAACTTACTTTTTAATAGCGTTAAGGGGTTACCCATATAGCCCTTAACACAAATAATGCCAATAGTCTATACAGTACCGTAATACCTCCTGATCGGGAAGCTACCAGAGGATACTCCATAGGTACGACACAAATAGAAACTCGTAGTAAAGGCTCGGTATGGTAGGTGACACGACACAACTAGGCAATGCCAGGGTAGATATACCAATTGCTATCCAGGCTGGTGGAAACGCGTAGCCGCAGTTACCGCCCACCTCGGACTAACTCCCCAAAATCAAAATATAGAAGTGGCCACTGAATCAATCCAAAATCAAAGTATAATATCGAAGAGGAGGGTCCGATCAGAGGAATGACCTCATTGGCCTGAGAATCGCTCCTGTTTTAGTCACCTTATGCCAACTCACGGGAGTCGGGTCCACGTATTTACCTTACAGGAAACGTCGCCACCACCTACTTCATTCTGGAATCTCCACCGCGTACACGGTTAGTCAAAGTGGTTTTCGGTATCGACAGAGAGTATGTCCATATCCGATCCCGGTCTCTTTGCCAACCAATCGTTATTATAACACCGCGGTCATTTTAAAAATATAGTTTATACTTTAAAACCAAATAAACATTTTCATTTCAAAATTATGAATACGATATCAATTTAAAGCCCAAAACAATATGATATCCTTTTCTCAAATATAATTCTCTTCCAAAATCATACTGCTTTAAATTTTAAAATATCTGGAAACCAAATATTTGAGTTATACTTTCAAAGCATAATATTTCGAAATTCATAATTTAAAACCATAACTTCTAAAACTTAAATTGTTCGGATAGTCAATGGTATATAGAATAAATGGTTTAACTTTAAGGTTACTTTGTAAAGAAATTATTTCCAGGGCTTTACAAATATACTTCTTTATTTAAAGTCTAAACCAAATTTAAATATCACTTTCAAGTTCCAAAACCACTTCAATTTCTATTTATATATATATCCATTTGGAGTATTAATATTTCAAAACTAAAGTTGGAATTTATTCTTTCAGCAAATCGAATGTTCTATTAATTAGTCTTGAATATTCACATAAAATCCATAAATAAATAAACACTCCAATTTCCAGTAATAAAAAATATATTTTTTTCAATTCAAATTATACTAGAATATTCATTTCAATTTATCTTGGGAAAAATCCAATTATAAATATCATATCTTAAAATTTCCAAACTTAACATTTAAACATATGATATAAATTATCAACTCCATTTTCTTAATTTTTCCATTTTTAATAAAGAGATTTATACACCTTTTAATTTCAAAATTTTCAACTTCATATGTATATATATGGAAGAATAATATTTATACAATATAAAATTTAAGATTATTATAAACCGTATTCCATCCAAACCATAGAAATCACATTAAAACAGTTATATATACACCGCGGTGCCTGTATAAAATTTTCTATCCTATGGTCAAGTGATACGGATATTTATCATTTCAATCCGCAATTTAAAAATATAAAATTTTGCGGTTATATATCATTTCAAACCACAATCCCGAATGAAATGAAATATGCATGATAATTTGCAATTTAATGATATACAATAAACATCCATTCATCAACATCATCCATCATCCAAATCGCAATCATCAATCAATATCAACCAATAACAATATTATTTTTGGTACTACATAACAGGTAATACTGGCAATTTTATTCAAATTAAATTTAACAGCTATTAATCTACAGTCTATATTCAGTAATAAATTATATAACTGTTAACTAGCAGTTCATATACAAACAAATAAATTTTAACTGTAAATTCATACGCAATAAATTAATTAAATTAACAGTTAAATTAATTAAATGCAATTCAACAGATATGAATAAAATAAACATGTCAAATACTCATAAATAAATTTCTATTCATTTCTAAAATTAATTTAAACAAACATAAAAGCTTCTAGTAGTTGTGAGTGGGTTAAAACACTCACCTTTGGAATTTAAATCGAATTTAAATTCAATTTAAACTCAAAATTTTGACGGTCTCATAATTTGTCCAAACCAGCGTCAAAACATCAAAAATTTCGATACGATCCCAGCAAAACAAACCGCGCGTGAATCCGAGCTCGTATGCAAAAGTTATGAAATTTTGAAAAATGGAAAATTCTGGTTCGGGTTCGACTTCGGTGCGCCGCCTCAATTCCCCGGTGCCTGCTTGGAGTTTTCGCCAAAACGACCCGGAGCGACCCGAGTCATTTTCTTCCTGACCCGAAGTTGCTCTAGGGTTTTCTCCCCTGAAACCCGAAGCGCGACCAGAAGCTGCTGCAGATCCGCAATTTTTTTTTTTTAAATTTGATTTTTTTTTTTTTTTTGGAATTTGGGAATTAGGTTTTTTTTTCTGCCATTAGAATGAGGAGGTGAGAAGGAGATGTATGTATAGAAAATGAAAATAAGGAGTGGCTAGGGTTTATAACTGTATATTTATAGTTAGGGTTGAGTTAGAGCGTATAGACTAGAAGGATGAACGTACGCCACAAACTATGGCCCAAAAAGCCCGTTTAGCCTCCGGAACAAAATTTATTAAACCCATATATCCAAATAGGTATTTTAAAATATTCTGAACGCGATGGAAAATGTTTCACGACCAAATTCGATCGTATGAAGAAGTTATGTTGAAAACAAAATTTCCAAATTGATTTCAAATTGATTTCTTAATTAAATCGATTTCAAGGCGTTTCGCGTCCGTACGATCAAACGACACGTCCAATTGATACGAAACTTGAAACCCTATAATAATTCACCGATACGGATCCGATGAAACTGGTTTCGTCGAAATACGGGTCCGTGACAAAAATGGCTATTTTTAATATTCATTAAATAAATTAAATAAATTATAAAATCCAATCTTGTATTAATATTCTAAAATTTGTCCCAATTTTATTGCCTATATAAATTAATCAATTTCAAATGATTTAACAAGCTTGGATGTGAATTAAAATTGACAAGATATCAAATTTCAGTGTTCATTTCTGCACTTTCTTATATTTAAGAATTTTATAAATTATATTCTCAAAAACCCATACTTTAGACTTTTAACCTTTATATCCTCAACTTTCACCTAAAATAAAGACGTTACTAACATTAGTTCAAGATTTCACTCTAATGTTCACAAATTCCGTTTTATATTCAATAACGTAATATTTTACGTTTAATTCCATTTTATTTGTAATAAATACCAGTTGTTGAATTTTATACTCAAATTATACATATAAATCTTGCTTTCTAAAGTCTATAACAACCAATGGTCAAATAAAAATAAAATTAGTATTGACCTCACCTTAAAGAATTAACTACTGCAATTACAAAGCCAAAACTACGCTAACTGCAAAAATTTTAGTGAATAAATTTGAGATTGATTTCAACATAACTTAACAACAAATAAGATAGGTGACAAACAATGATTATTGTTATTGAATCTATTCCAAAAGTCTACACTCAAATATTACCTTAAAGTAAATCTTATGTTTCTATAAATTTATTCATACTTCTGTTACTATATTTATACTTAATAAAGTAACGCTCATTCTTAATAACTATATAATAACTATTCAACATATACAAGAACTCTATTCCCAAATACATTCATTTATATTTTATTTCCTTAAAGTTCTCCTTTATTGACTAGACACATCAATACCCAAAATAATTTATTTAGATTCATTTACGTCGAGTGCCCTTCTTAACTATATACTCAATAAATGTTAAATCAAAATAATTGTTACCCTTTTATTCAAATTCACCTACACCATCAATAACAAAAATGTTGCCCTAAATTTAGATTCAATTATATACATTAGATAAATGGGTAAACTTTTGTAATTATACTATATATGAAAATATTTTTATGCATAAATTTCCACTTACTTACTATGCATTCATTTATTAAATTACTTATTGCCTTAGTCAACTTATTCCCTATTTACTACCAAATTTCTCACTTGGTTATAGTTTATCAATATATATACATACCTAGGCAAATCAAGTTCTAGTCCTTTTGTTATTTATATTATATTAGGTATGCACAATTAAGTTGTTAATTACTATTTCTACAAAATTATCTTCATACATTCAGTTCCAAATCTTATAGGATTAAATTCTAGTTACTTACACTAAATCCATGAATTTAACATTCTATCCAAAACATGCTTTTAAATCCTTTTTACTCTAAATAAATTTATTCAATGTTAACATCCACAAAAATCCAATTCACTTCCATAAATATGGTTGCACTTAAATTCAGTTATTATTACATTAATACTATTTCAAATTTTATTCTTTTAGTATTAATTAAACAATCGTATTAAATTAAGAGGTTATAATGATTTTCACTATTTATATACACTCCATTTAAAACCCAACAGTCGTTTCAAACACCTTTGTATTGCATTATATTGGTTTCTTAAAATTAAATCTTTTAACAAAATGTGACAAATTACATTATCCAAATCTATTATCATAAAATTTTATTGTTACATTAAATTCCAATTACTATAACAAATTACTACGTTTTTCTCAAATAAAATATTAAGGCTTTTATTTTATTCTAATTAGATTAAAAATTATATTAATTTAATTCATTTAACATTATCAAATTTAACGGGTCGTTACAATCTCCCCCACTCAAAACTTTTCGTCCCCGAAAAGGAAAAAGAAGGGAGAAGGAAGAATAAAACAGTACATCTTATTTCAAATATTATTTATAAACAATAATTTACTAAATTTATTTTCTTAAATAAAATATACCTGTTTATAATCATTATATTCTTTTATACTTAGATTATTAAAGCTGGAAAACATTTTCACAAAATTCTAAGTCCAAAATTTATGGAAAATTTTGGCAGAGTCTCCTTTGTACGGAGAGACTCTGGAGAAAATATAATATCAAAATATACAAATATATTACATATATTATCAAAATATTATCCCAACACGGGAAAAATTATATAAAATAGCGCTAAAACGTAATCCGGAAACGTACCTATTTGTCGGGCAATTACGCTAATTATTGTGGAACCAAAAGCAGTAGCAGTTGCTTCCATCACCTGTATTCACTTATATAATCTAAAAGGTTAAATATTTATTTTAAAGTGAACTATTCAAGTGGATTCAATCATTAATCAACCAAACAATTCAACAACCATCAACCTTACAAACAACATACATACACAAACAAAGCAACCATTTAATCCATCAAACAAATAGTTGTTTGGGTTCAAACTTGAAATTTGTATGAGATGAAATTAACTATCAAGTGCATCCTTTACTCAACAGTCTTGGATGGAACAAAGATAGATTATTTATTCACTCAACAACTTCAAATTTCTTACCCAACAAACATAAATCAAACAATATAATTCAAACCAACAACCAAATTACTTATTATACATTTATTTCATGCTTCCGTGGCTTGATTTTCTTCCTTTCATTCATGGAGGGGTTTCTATATTTCTTACTATTTCATTTTCCATTTATTTCAAAATTCATTATATTGGTATTCCAATTTATTGACTAACGGTTATATTATCTATTTATACTACATATCTTTACTTATATAGTAAAATTTCCAATTTAACTTAAGTTTGTACAATTAATTCTCATTACTAACAGCAAATTTATTGAATACCTTAATTACCTCAAACTCCACTTGTAAGATTTCCCTTTACATTTTCTTACTAACATTGCAACTTTTATTATATGGTAATTTTATATATGTCCTAAGAGTGTAAGTGAAAATTTCCAAGTTTCTTTTCAATTCCCTTTTTTCTTAATTAATGGTTCAATAAATATATATTCGTTATATATATTACAATTTCAACTTACCCTTAATTTTATTCCTTTATTTAATGTTTACGTTTCTATTATATTAAATTACAGTAACTTTCTTAGTTACACCTAAATTATTAACCTTATAACCTTCATTCTTATAAATAAAGGAATTTTATTAATTTATTACTTAGGGTTTACAGTCATTTATTTATTATTCCTACTTTCCATTATATTAGAATAGGGAAATTTAAAACATACTTAAGTTAATAACCCTACAATCAATCCTTATTTACTAAAGAATTTCATTTTATTTACTTAAGTTCATATCACCTATTAATAATTCTTGACTTATTTTCAGTAAAATTTCAATTATAACTTTAGTTTATACCACTAAATTCTTATTTATATAATAGCAATTCATAGAATAATCCAAAATTTCCAACATTTCAACTTGCATAATATTCTATTCAAATCTCTTAATTAACATTTCAACCTTTCATATTTGGTAAGTTATTTATGTCAAAGAAAGTGCAATTGAACTTATACAAGTTTAATCTCAATTCTCTTAATTCATTTATTGTTCAATAGATCTTTACCATTATTTATAAGTTAAATTTTACTTCCTTTATACTTAGCATTCATTCTTTTACCTACCTTTTATTCTACTAAAATAGTTTAAACAATTTAATTAATGGAAATTTAGGAATTAAATACCGGGCCAAATTCCAAAATTTCTTTAAAATAATAGATAATTAATTTCTTACAACTTTTATATCTCTAGTTACCTTTAAACAATTAAAATTTTAAATAATTTCAAAACAAATCTGCAGTAGAATTTACTACAGTGGCCTTTCCCTTCGAAACTCGAAAATGAAAGTCGATGATGCGGCCGTCATCACCGAAATTATTTTCCAGCGACAGAGAGGAAAGTACAAACTTATTTTCTTCAAAATCTTCTTAAACCAATTATTTCGAATTATACTAAATATTTATATAAGAAAATATTTATAAACCAAATCATTATATTTCATAAATCCTTTGAAAGAAGATTTCAAAAATCCCGGACTTAAGTTCTAAAATCTCCAATTTGATTTATTATAATTTCAACTTTGCTTTAATTGTTATAAATATTTTTATTTCCTAACACCCAATCTATAGCAACCAAATATATATATATATATATATATATATATATATATCTTTATAAAATATTTTTTTATATATAAAAAATATAATAGGCAAAATTATTTCATTCACCTATATTAAAAACAAATATTATGTCGGTCTGTCCTATTAAGTGTTTAGAAATCCCTATTGATGGCATAGCGTCCCATGCATCAACCAGAATTTATAAATACAAAACGGAACAGAGTAACATAATATTAAAATCTTTTTATAAAACTAACAAATACGCTCTCTCATATATATACACTCAGCGACTCCCATAGGGTATTACTACCCTATTAACAAAGAGTCAAACCCCACAAAGCCAAGGTTTATCACTAAACCAAAGCTCTGATACCAACTGTAACATCCCGCCTTTTCGCACACTTTAAACCGACACACGTGCCAATTCAATGCATACGCAAGGGCGGATTGTTATGGGGTAAATAAGAAAAACAGAGAAGAAATAAAACAAAATAGAATCTCACAGCGGAAGGATAAAATATAATAATCAATATACAGTTCATGATAACTGTTTACAAAATATTTATTTTACTTATACAATGAATATCAGAGTTACACATACCAATACAATCATTGCAGCGGAAATTTTAGAGTGTGGTGCAAAACTATAAATAATATAATACGGATTCTTCGTCTTCGTCCTCCAAAGCTAAAATCTTCGATCCTGAAACGCTCGGACTGACCCGAGCGAATTTGAAAAGACAAAAACACTCGAGTCAGACTAAAAGATCTTATGTGAGTTAAATTAACAGAAATAAATATGAGTACAGTAACTCAAGAGATGTTCGGGATTTACATCTCCTAAGAATCCGTTAAACTATTTACTATGTAGTATATTGCGCTATTATAATAGTGTCTATTTATAAAATAAACTTACTTTTTAATAGCGTTAAGGGGTTGCCCATATAGCCCTTAACACAAATAATGCCAATAGTCTATACAGTACCGTAATACCTCCTGATCGGGAAGCTACCAGAGGATACTCCATAGGTACGACACAAATAGAAACTCGTAGTAAAGGCTCGGTATGGTAGGTGACACAGCACAACTAGGCAATGCCAGGGTAGATATACCAATTGCTATCCAGGCTGGTGGAAACACGTAGCCGCAGTTACCGCCCACCTCAGACTAACTCCCCAAAATCAAAATATAGAAGTGGCCACTGAATCAATCCAAAATCAAAGTATAATATCGAAGAGGAGGGTCCGATCAGAGGAATGACCTCATTGGCCTGAGAATCGCTCCTGTTTTAGCCACCTTATGCCAACTCACGGGAGTCGGGTCCACGTATTTACTTTACAGGAAACGTCGCCACCACCTACTTCATTCTGGAATCTCCACCGCGTACACGGTTAGTCAAAGTGGTTTTCGGTATCGACAGAGAGTATGTCCATATTCGATCCCGGTCTCTTTGCCAACCAATCGTTATTATAACACCGCGGTCATTTTAAAAATATAGTTTATACTTTAAAACCAAATAAACATTTTCATTTCAAAATTATGAATACGATATCAATTTAAAGCCCAAAACAATATGATATCCTTTTCTCAAATATAATTCTCTTCCAAAATCATACTGCTTTAAATTTTAAAATATCTGGAAACCAAATATTTGAGTTATACTTTCAAAGCATAATATTTCGAAATTCATAATTTAAAACCATAACTTCTAAAACTTAAATGGTTCGGATAGTCAATGGTATATAGAATAAATGGTTTAACTTTAAGGTTACTTTGTAAAGAAATTATTTCCAAGGCTTTACAAATATACTTCTTTATTTAAAGTCTAAACCAAATTTAAATATCACTTTCAAGTTCCAAAACCACTTCAATTTCTATTTATATATATATCCATTTGGAGTATTAATATTTCAAAACTAAAGTTGGAATTTATTCTTTCAGCAAATCGAATGTTCTATTAATTAGTCTTGAATATTCACATAAAATCCATAAATAAATAAACACTCCAATTTCTAGTAATAAAAAATATATTTTTTTCAATTCAAATTATACTAGAATATTCATTTCAATTTATCTTGGGAAAAATCCAATTATAAATATCATATCTTAAAATTTCCAAACTTAACATTTAAACATATGATATAAATTATCAACTTCATTTTCTTAATTTTTCCATTTTTAATAAAGAGATTTATACACCTTTTAATTTCAAAATTTTCAACTTCATATGTATATATATGGAAGAATAATATTTATACAATATAAAATTTAAGATTATTATAAACCGTATTCCATCCAAACCATAGAAATCACATTAAAATAGTTATATATAGACCGCGATGCCTATATAAAATTTTCTATCCTATGGTCAAGTGATACGGATATTTATCATTTCAATCCGCAATTTAAAAATATAAAATTTTGCGGTTATATATCATTTCAAACCACAATCCCGAATGAAATGAAATATGCATGATAATTTGCAATTTAATGATATACAATAAACATCCATTCATCAACATCATCCATCATCCAAATCGCAATCATCAATCAATATCAACCAATAACAATATTATTTTTGGTACTACATAACAGGTAATACTGGCAATTTTATTCAAATTAAATTTAACAGCTATTAATCTACAGTCTATATTCAGTAATAAATTATATAACTGTTAACTAGCAGTTCATATACAAACAAATAAATTTTAACTGTAAATTCATACGCAATAAATTAATTAAATTAACAGTTAAATTAATTAAATGCAATTCAACAGATATGAATAAAATAAACATGCCAAATACTCATAAATAAATTTCTATTCATTTCTAAAATTAATTTAAACAAACATAAAAGCTTCTAGTAGTTGTGAGTGGGTTAAAACACTCACCTTTGGAATTTAAATCGAATTTAAATTCAATTTAAACTCAAAATTTTGACGGTCTCGGAATTTGACCAAACCAGCGTCAAAACGTCAGAAATTTCGATACGATCCCAGCTAAACAAACCGCGCATGAATCCGAGCTCTATGCAAAAGTTATGAAAATTTGAAAAATGGAAAATTCTGGTCCTGGGTCGACTTCGGGTTCGACTTCGGTGCGCCGCCTCAATTCCCCGGTGCCTGCTTGGAGTTTTCGCCAAAACGACCCGAGTCATTTTCTTCCTGACCCGAAGTTGCTCTAGGGTTTTCTCCCCTGAAATCCGAAGCGCGACCAGAAGCTGCTGCAGATCCGCAATTTTTTTTTTAAAATTTGATTTTTTTTTTTTTTTTTTTTTGGAATTTGGGAATTAGGTTTTTTTTCTGCCATTAGAATGAGGAGGTGAGAAGGAGATGTATGTATAGAAAATGAAAATAAGGAGTGGCTAGGGTTTATAAATGTATATTTATAGTTAGGGTTGAGTTAGAGCGTATAGACTAGAAGGATGAACGTACGCCACAAACTATGGCCCAAAAAGCCCGTTTAGCCTCCGGAACAAAATTTATTAAACCCATATATCCAAATAGGTATTTTAAAATATTCTGAACGCGATGGAAAATGTTTCACGACCAAATTCGATCGTATGAAGAAGTTATGTTGAAAACAAAATTTCCAAATTGATTTCAAATTGATTTCTTAATTAAATCGATTTTAAGGCGTTTCGCGTCCGTACGATCAAACGACAGGTCCAATTGATACGAAACTTGAAACCCTATAATAATTCACCGATACGGATCCGATGAAACTGGTTTCGTCGAAATCCGAGTCCGTGACAAAAATGGCTATTTTTAATATTCATTAAATAAATTAAATAAATTATAAAATCCAATCTTGTATTAATATTCTAAAATTTGTCCCAATTTTATTGCCTATATAAATTAATCAATTTCAAATGATTTAACAAGCTTGGATGTGAATTAAAATTGACAAGATATCAAATTTCAGTGTTCATTTCTGCACTTTCTTATATTTAAGAATTTTATAAATTATATTCTCAAAAACCCATACTTTAGACTTTTAACCTTTATATCCTCAACTTTCACCTAAAATAAAGACGTTACTAACATTAGTTCAAGATTTCACTCTAATGTTCACAAATTCCGTTTTATATTCAATAACGTAATATTTTACGTTTAATTCCATTTTATTTGTAATAAATACCAGTTGTTGAATTTTATACTCAAATTATACATATAAATCTTGCTTTCTAAAGTCTATAACAACCAATGGTCAAATAAAAATAAAATTAGTATTGACCTCACCTTAAAGAATTAACTACTGCAATTACAAAGCCAAAACTACGCTAACTGCAAAAATTTTAGTGAATAAATTTGAGATTGATTTCAACATAACTTAACAACAAATAAGATAGGTGACAAACAATGATTATTGTTATTGAATCTATTCCAAAAGTCTACACTCAAATATTACCTTAAAGTAAATCTTATGTTTCTATAAATTTATTCATACTTCTGTTACTATATTTATACTTAATAAAGTAACGCTCATTCTTAATAACTATATAATAACTATTCAACATATACAAGAACTCTATTCCCAAATACATTCATTTATATTTTATTTCCTTAAAGTTCTCCTTTATTGACTAGACACATCAATACCCAAAATAATTTATTTAGATTCATTTACGTCGAGTGCCCTTCTTAACTATATACTCAATAAATGTTAAATCAAAATAATTGTTACCCTTTTATTCAAATTCACCTACACCATCAATAACAAAAATGTTGCCCTAAATTTAGATTCAATTATATACATTAGATAAATGGGTAAACTTTTGTAATTATACTATATATGAAAATATTTTGGTGCATAAATTTCCACTTACTTACTATGCATTCATTTATTAAATTACTAATTGCCTTAGTCAACTTATTCCCTATTTACTACCAAATTTCTCACTTGGTTATAGTTTATCAATATATATACATACCTAGGCAAATCAAGTTCTAGTCCTTTTGTTATTTATATTATATTAGGTATGCACAATTAAGTTGTTAATTACTATTTCTACAAAATTATCTTCATACATTCAGTTCCAAATCTTATAGGATTAAATTCTAGTTACTTACACTAAATCCATGAATTTAACATTCTATCCAAAACATGCTTTTAAATCCTTTTTACTCTAAATAAATTTATTCAATGTTAACATCCACAAAAATCCAATTCACTTCCATAAATATGGTTGCACTTAAATTCAGTTATTATTACATTAATACTATTTCAAATTTTATTCTTTTAGTATTAATTAAACAATCGTATTAAATTAAGAGGTTATAATGATTTTCACTATTTATATACACTCCATTTAAAACCCAACAGTCGTTTCAAACACCTTTGTATTGCATTATATTGGTTTCTTAAAATTAAATCTTTTAACAAAATGTGACAAATTACATTATCCAAATCTATTATCATAAAATTTTATTGTTACATTAAATTCCAATTACTATAACAAATTACTACGTTTTTCTCAAATAAAATATTAAGGCTTTTATTTTATTCTAATTAGATTAAAAATTATATTAATTTAATTCATTTAACATTATCAAATTTAACGGGTCGTTACAAATATTGTATAAATTATAATCAAATGTATAATATAAACAACTTCATGGACTGTTTATTTGATTATTATATTTTATCATTCCGCTGCGAGATTCTGTGTTTGTTTTCTTCTTTTCTTATTTTTCTTAATCAACTCTAAAGATCATCTAAGGATCGTTTAAGTCAGACATGTGTGGATTTTCGTCGATTTAAACCTTTCGAAATGTGGGTCGTCACACTCTTACATTAGTTTATCTTCATTTTTAGCTCCTTGTAGGTATCTTCATTCTAGCTCATCGAGTCTTTAAATCAGTTGTTGTCCTTGTATCTTCTTACATGTATATACTTTTATAATCTTTTGTATTATGTATCTTCATGTTGAATACTTGTGTCTCCAATTTGTTTATTCATTTGCCTCCTTTTGATACTCATGTGCGTATAAGTTGGTTAGAGGTTCTTTGGCATAATTGTATATTTATTGTTATTAAAAATCAATAAGAGAGGTTATAAAAATATTAATATATTGTAGTGCCTCTAACTTGTACTTGTATAAATCATAGGTTTTGAAATTTAGAATGTGCATGAGTTTACGGAAGGAAGACTAAGGGAGCATGGTTTTCATGTATTTTTTTGGAACTATGTCTAAACTTCGAATATTTACTCAACTATGTAAGAATGATGTCAACTATGTAAGAACATTTTTATGTCTTATATAAGATTTTTGTTTTTGCTATCAAATATGTTTTTTGTTGTAAGATATATTTTATGTATGATTTGTATTATAAATTATATTGCTGTTTTAAATTTCTATTATTAGTAATATGCAAAAATGTGCATAATTCAGCTAAGAGAAAAGATAACATCTATACAGCACCATAAAAAAATAGCATAGCAAAATTTAAGCGTTGCACTAAAATTATTAACAGTGAAAAATTACCGCATAGAAACAGAAGGCGAAGTGCAATTAAAACTTATTATGGCAAAAATAAATGTGATGTAAAACATATTTTAGCGCTTATGTCACATTACCTTTCTTAGTACTTTGTCATAAGCTTGCTTCAAATTGATACATACCATGTGTATATCCTTTTTTTGCTCTCTAAACCTCTCCATAAGTTATCTTATCAAGAAAATCGCCTCTGTGGTCGACCTCTCAGGCATGAAACCAAATTGGTTTTTTGAAACGCTTGTCATCCTTCTCAATTGATGTTCAAAGACTCTCTCCCAAAGCTTCATTGTATGGCTCATAAGCTTAATTCCTCTGTAGTTTATGTAATTTTGAATATCTCCTTTATTCTTAAAAATTGAAATTAATACTCTTCTCCTCCACTCATTTAGAATATATTGTGGGTACCATTGTCATACTTCTGAATTTGAGGATCTATTATAGATTTTTTCAGAAAATAGTTCGATCCAATTGAGTATAAAAAGAGTATCAAACTATCCCATCAGGTATCAACAAAGCCTTCCAACGACATCGCTTGATTCAAATTTTTTACTACTGTGATAAAGCCAAGAACACAGTAGTAAAATGTTTCTGATAATTGCCGAGAAATTTTTTGATAATTGCCAAAAAAGAGTTTATCAAAGTAGAAAAAGAAGATGACTTAATAAAAAAGTTTGATGTTTGGATGCGAAAAGGGATTGCTTCTCTTCAAAAAACACTGTTAGAAAAGTCACTAAATGAAGAGCAGTAGCCATCAACAAAAGTTGCAACTCTTAGAGCAAATATAGCTGTTTGCGGCCATTGTTTATTGTGCAGGCTACAGTACTACCGATTGACCTATGGTGCCTGCACATGCATAGTAAACAACTGTGCATATAATGTAACATTCTTCACTATGTTTTTGATTTCATTTCTTCCCTTCTTCCAAACACGCTCTCTTCTTTTTACTCCAAAAATCATGTTCTCAAAAACCCAATTTTGATATTTTGATAATATAAAACATTCTCCCCCTAATTTCAAGGTTTAAAACATTTGAAATAGCTGTATCATTTGAGTGACTGCCTACGTACCCAAATGAGATTAAGCCGACGTAGCTCAAGAACAAAAAGTGGCATTATCATGAAAACCAACAGCTAGGTGATGAGTACCTTTTGGGTTTGGAATCTTCACTTGATGCAGACTATTCAAATCCACATCGAGGTTCTATGGTGAACGAGTCTTGAACAAAGTACCCATGGTGATATGACTGGAAAAATCACACATCGATTTTCTTGAGTCGACTTAGAAAATGATCTTACTTTCTTAGGGAACGACCCGACTTCCACACTCATATGGGTAAGTCTTTAAGTGCTTCTGTGATACATACGCATTTATATAGACTATTTAGGAAATTTAATCAATCCTCATTCATGTAGAATACCCAAAACCACCTTAAAGAAATTTTGGTATAGCTTTCCGTAATCATCCCTTTCACTTGTTGATACACTTTGAACTTTGTCTATCTTTTTCAAGACATAAGTTAAGTTGCCAATAGTCGACGATTAACCTTCATTCATAGACCTTAATCTCATTTCTCTTGATTTAACAGAAACAATTGCTTTTGGAAGACCCTTGTAAACGTGTTAGCCAAGTTCTTCTTTGTTTCTATGTAATCAATTTTAATTACTCCTCTTTTTAGTAATAGTCTTTTCATCTGATGTCTTAGACTCGCATGTCTAGACTTCTAATTATATGTCTTATTAGACACATTATATATTGTAGCCTGATTATCACAACTAATCATGACTGCCGAGATGGCTTAGTCCATACGGAAATATCTATTAAAAAAATTCCTTATTCATTCCGCTCTTTACATGCATCTGCTAATGCGATTTATTTTGACAACATAGTTGAGTCAGAAACACGTGTTTACTTTTTGGAACATCAAGATACGACAACCCCTTCTAACATAAATATTCATCCAGTCGTAGATTTGGATTTAGATTCTGCATGGTTCCAAGTAGCATCACTACATTCTTCCAATACAGCAGGATATCCTTTATAAGAAAGACCATAGTTGATCTTTCCTTTCAAATGAACTAGAAGTCTTGAAATTGTTTTTCAATGTTCCATACCTAAATTACTAGTAAAATGACATAATACACTAATAACGTGTGCTATGTCAGGTCTTGTGCAATGCATAGCATACATAAGACTCCAATAATGCTAGAATATTCTAGTTGAGAAATAGTATGTCCGGTATTCTTCTCTAATTTAATACTAGGATCTACAGCAGTCGAAATTGGTTTGTCATTTTAATGACAGTATTTATTGAGAAATTTCTTAATATAATGAGATTGTGTCAACACAAACTCCTTCAGTTTTCTTAGAATCTTAATTCATAAGATTTCATCAACTTCTTCTAAATCTTTCATATCGAATTTCGAGGATAGAAACTTCTTTGTTTCATTCACACAAGATATCTCAGACCCTAAAATTAGTATATCATCAACATATAAACATAGTATACCATAACCGTTTTTGTCTGATTTTCTATACATAATTTACCTGTATCGTTGACTTTAATTCCATATGATAATGCTACTTCATCAAACTTCTCATCCAATTGCATAGGAGCTTACTTCAGACCAAAAAGAGATTTCACTAATTCAAAAACTTTTCTTTCTTGGCCTAGCAATATGAAACATTTGGATTATTCCATGTATATCTCTTCTTCTAAACACCACTTAGAAATGATGTCCTTACATCCATTTGATGTATAATTAAATTATGCATTGATGCTAACGCTATCAAACAACTAGATGTAATGTGAGCATATGTGTCAAAATAAGCTTCTCCTTGTCTTTGTTAATAACCCGTTGCAACTAATCCGGCTTTAAATTTGTTAATGGATCCATCTGCATCAATTTCCACTTAAACACCCATCTAAGTCCTATTGATTTAACACTAGGAGGTAAGTTTGTCAAAACCTATATTTGGTTTGGCATAATTGAATTCATTTAATTATTTGCTGTCTCTTTCCATAAATTTGCATCTTTGGAACTCATAGCGTCAAAATAGTTTGTAGGATCATCATCGACATTTATTACATATTTAGTAATATCATGGATTTCATTTTTAGTGCCTTTGATAAGATATGAAATAAAATCGGGGCCAAAATTCTTTTCTAGTTTTGCTCTTTTGCTTCCTCCCTGCTCAGCATCTTCTTCGGGTACTGAGATTTCCTTATTGTTTTAGTTAGAGATATAATCATTATTAACATCATCGTTAGTTTCAACATGTTCCATTCCTCAATGTAGTTTTGTAAAGAGGTCTAACACTAGATCTAAATCTGAATTGGTGCTTTCATCTGATTTCTAGGTGTTGATCCATTTTTTAGGTTTATATTTTGGTGCTTTCACTAAGAATAAAAGCTTGAATCTACAATTTGGAGAAGATGAAGAGATTAACACTGGATCTAAAACTGGAGCAAGTCAACAAGAGTCTAGAGTCATGAGGCATCCTCAAATTCTCATCAATCCATCTACTTGAACAAGAAAGAGATGGAATGAAAGAGATGCAGTATGGGATGATAACTAGACAACGGGAGATGCTGGAAGGATTTTCCAAAGAATGGGACAATAAGGAACATTTAGAGTTGCTGAAATTTAGAACCAAGGACAAGAAGCTAATGTAGAAGCATCTAGGACTGCAGCGGAGTAAATTGGAACAATTCCCCCATAAACAAAACAACTCGATACCAACCTAAATCAACTTGGTATCGAGAGAACTCCACTGGGGGCAATATTGGTATGACTACTGGAATATCGGGAATGGATAATCTTGGAATGGGAAACACAATCAGAATGCACAACAACCGAAGGAATGTGTTCGGAGCTACCCCATAGGAACGGAGGAAAACGTAACCAAAAGAGGAAGCAGAACGCTAATGTGCAGCTAGTGGAATATGCACTAGAGTATGTGCTAGAATTCCCCTATAAGAGCAGGGGCAGAATATTTCTTTTGGACAGACACCTTCATTGGACGGTGAAAACTGAATTACTGAATTAGTGAGAAGAATATTAGAGGACGACCCTCATATCAGGGCCTAGAGGATGTGAACATAAATCCACAATTCTAATATTCTGAATGCGAGAAATCCCCTCGATATTAAGCTTCCAATGCTAGAAATGTATGATGAAAAGACAAACCTGGTAATTCATATGACGAGATACATCCAACATATAAAGGTGTTGGGTGCTTCTGAGTAGGTAATGGGGGCAGTGTTTCCTATTATACTTAACGGACTTAGTGGCGAGTTGGTTTAGACAACTAGAGAATGGGTCCATAAGCACATGAACCGACTTAATGAGCAGATTCTTAAGACATTTCAGAGTTCACGTCCCACAACCAAATTATGTATTGACACTATTAAGTGTAAAATAAAGGCTGGGAGAGACCTTAAGAAGCAAATTAACAAGATTTAATGCAGCAACCACTGCACTTGACCGGATCCATCGTCAATCCTAATGGCGGAAGTATCTGAAGTTGCAAATAAGACCAACTTAAAAGGTGCACTGGAAAGGGATTTATCTCTGCATCTTGTGGAATTCTACTATAAAGCTAAAAGATATTTGCATTAGAAGGACGCTGAAGCCAAGGATGCTGAAGTTAATGTTGTGGATGACAAGGGACCGTCCGGAGCAGGAATTGGAATAGACAAAATAAATGATAATTACTTTGGAGAACCAAAACGACAAAGAAGGGAGCCGAAATTTAGTTCCTACATCGACTTGACTGAGACCCCAGAGAGGATATATTTAGAAACTAGGAGGTAAATCCCCTACCGGAAGCCACCAAGAAGAAAACCTCCCGGTCTAGAGAAAAGTCATGGAAAGTTCTGCATCTTCCATGAGTTAGACGAAGGGGAAACGAAAGAGTGCCGACACCATTGTGATACGATAGAGGAACTAGTATGGAGCAACCAACCGCAACATTACATGAGGAATCAAACTAAAACGATGCGGCCGAAGCAACCACCACCTACAGCGAACGCATTAAGAACAACAAAGGAACTGGTCTGAAACTTGAAATCCCCTGGCCGGGATGAACGGGAATCGAATCTGATTCCTCCACTCTGCTTTTTCATTTCTTTTCTTGCATTTTTTTCATATTAGCAATAAAGACAATACTACCTCAGACCACTAAGACATAAAAAACCTAAATTGGTCCATAGTCACACTCCTAGTCAGATGTCTGGCGTGATTTCTTAGGATAATAATAACCTCGAACCGCTTAAACGTATAAAAGATCTAGGTGGTCTTTAGCAATGCTCTGAGTCGGATGTTTAGGATGAAAAATTAGGATCTATACTTGTTTGCCTTGATTTGATTTGAATATTTGAAAAATCCACATTGAACATGATGACTGATATTGATCGCTTTAAGTCCCGACCGGAGAGAAGGGACCGAAGGGCAAGGTTCAAGCTCCCTTGCCAGAGAGCGAGTGGATGGGCTTACATGAAAAGCAAGTCCCCTAACTAGAGAGTTAGTGGATGGGCTTGCTTGGTCATTGAGTCCATTTTCTGGAGAGCGAACAGACTCAATAAGGATCCGGAGAGATTGAAACCTTAAATTGGGTGAATAAACGAACTGGAGAGATCAAAACCTTAGATTAGAGGATAAACTCTTCGGAGAATTCGTTCCTTAAACTTAAACTTAAACAATAAACGATCTAGAGAGATCGTCCCCTTAACTTAGACATTAAACAATCTGGAGAGATTGCACATTAAATTGAATATAAAACGCTTTGGAGAGAATGAGCATTAGACTAAATATAAAATGACATGAAGAGATTGAACTTTAGAACGTACACAGATTTGATAAAAGGATTTGATGGCCTTGTAATTAGAATAAAATCGATAAATCTCGGACGAACACAGGACGATTTGGGATATGTGATGTAATAACTTCGAATGAAATCAGATATGTGATGTAGTAACTCCGAATGAAATCAGAATGATTGTGATGTATAAACTACACTTAGGTAGAGACTAGAGTCTTAGGCTGTAACGTGTTTGAAATGGTCCGTGATTAATAAGAGAATCTGAAGAAACTAGATGATTCACCAAGACTGAAGTAACCTAAGAGCTCAACTATCGAAGACTGATACTGAAACTTGTTCTTGAGCAAAGAACACCTTATATTTGAAATGCGCACTTTGAAGGGGCAAGTGTGAACCCGCTTTTTAGCAAAGCATATTTCAACCAGACTTAGAAGGTTCAAATGAGGAAAAAATGACTTGAAAACTTGAAGACACATTTAAAGTGACTAGAGAATTAAGCTCAAGAAATTTGGATGAAAAATACACTATGGAGAGATGGTAGTACCAACCTCTCTATTAGTCCGTGAGATGATGGTTTTGATGAAAAAAACCTTAGAATAGATTATAAAATTTAAATACTAACAGTATAAGTTTAGATATATATGTATATGCAGGATTTAACCATGCAGGTAACAAGAATGAAGATTGTACAGTATAGAAATTCAAGATATCAAGATTGAAGACTCATGAGTATCAAGATTATCAAGAGTTCAAGAATTCAAGTAATTTATTATTTTTTAATTAGAAATTTTCTTAAAACTCATAGAAAAGCACTGACTCTTAAAATACAATTTATTCGTGGAATGGAATCCACTTCGAGCCTGTTAAAGGGATGGAACCCTAAGTAGGATGGAACCTATGAAACATCTAGTGGAACATTGTTTTGTATCCGCTAACTTTTTTTTCAAAATGGTTTTTCAAAATTATATCTTGTTTTCAAAATGATTTCAAAACCTTCCTTTTAATAGCATCAAAAAACATCTATCCTGATTTCATATACTTTTAGCCTCAAAATAATCTTTAATTTCAAAATCAAATTATCCTTGTTTTTAAACTATCTTTTAAATATAATATATTTAACTTTTAAATATTTATACTTAGATTTTAAATATAAAATTATAGTAAAATTTTGTATATATTATTCTTTATACTTACTTATGTATTTTAAACATAGTCAAGTATATTTATAAAGTTTAAAATAGTTTTAATATAAAATAAAGATTATTTTCAAAGAAAATCAAAACACTAAAAATCCCTTTGGGATGTCGACATACTTAAGTACCCCATGTGACATGGTGTCAGTTGAGTTCAAAATTTAAATTTCAAAAGAAGTATCTATTCGTCATAACTCTTCACGAATGGACATGGCTATTGTTCTTCTATATATAGGGGTTAGTTTCAATGAATTTTAATTCAGCTTTCTGATTTTTCACTCCTCTTCTTCTTCTTCCACATTTCTATATACAAATTCTTATCATAACTCTACTGAAATCAACATTGAATCTAACTAGATTATATCTGGTTTGATTCTCTATCACTATCTCAATAAGATCCTCAGTGCTATTTAGAGTTATAGGCTTTTTATAATTAACATAGCGAGAAAAGGTGTGGTTGTAGCCTTGAAAATCAATCAAGCGAGATAAGGTGTGATTGTAGCCTTGGAAAATCAATTGGGTGAACTTGTTGCTTGGGAAATCAAGTATCTCTATCCAGAGGATTGTGATTCTGGAGGGTGTACCTCGTAGCCTTGAAATCGAGGGTGTAATTGTAAAGATTGTTTTTGAAAGGAAATCCATACTTGTGTGCAGGACTGGATGTAGGGTAACTCCTGTAACGACCCAGAATTTGACCGCTTTAAAATATATCATTTGAAGTGATTTTAAATGTAAAATAATTAAGGTTATATGATTCAAAAAAATTAGATAGGATTTGGAAAGAGAAGTATACACAAAAATAGTAACATTTGCCCATATCAACAAAAGTGACAAAATGCTGATTTTAGAAAAGTAAGTTTCAATGATTAAATAAATTATTTTAATTAATTTATGAGTGTTTATATTTTAAATAGCATTATACAAATTTATTTTTAAATTTGGTTTACATAAATAAATAGTTTAACTAAAAACGTCAAAATGTGACCGTAAAACATTTCGTCGAAAAACGACGTTTTGTCGAATAAAAGTTGTCGCAACGTCGTTGCATCTTTATTTTTATATAGGAACATATATTCAAATAGAGTAAGTATTAATTAATTCACTAAACATGTTTACTTTTACTAAATAAGTTTGGAAAACTTCTAGAAGTCAATTGTTAAATTAAGTAAGAATTAACAAAAGTAAGAAAACATAAATATTGAATCACATCAAATCAAAGCCAACATAATTATGATATTCTTTACTTAATATTTAAGTGATGAGACATAAAATAAGGATGTGAAAAATGATGTTAAGTATTTAAAAAGTGGAGATTGCTTTAAGTTGAAGTAAGATTAGTTTGGTAATTTGGTAAGAGATTATTTTGGTAAATTAACTTTCTTTCTTTTTCTATAAATATCCACATCCTTCTTCACTTTCATTCACATTTTTTCTTCTTATTTTCTCAATTTTCTTCATCTTCTTCCTCTTCTCCTTAATGGCTTCCATGCCATATATAAAATTTAAAAAGGAATAATGCCAAAATATTTATAAAATATTTAAAAGAATCAATGTTTATTCTCTTCAAATCAAACTCCTCTTTTATTCACATTTTGCCTCTTCTTCTCTCGGTCATAACTTCTTCAAAACCAAATCAAATTGTAAATTTATTTTTTTCTAAATGATGTACTTTTCCAGTGGCTACAATTTTCATGTTGACCACTTTGTCTCATTATGAAGATAATCATGTCAAAAATCCACTTCTTTTAAGTGCATTTTCCGGCCCAGTTTTTAAGCCAGAGAATAGGTCATTTTGTTTTGATCATAACTTGATCATAATAGATCCAAATTAAGAAATTATTTTTCTTAAACCATATAAAACTTCAGTGGTTACAACTTTTATGTTGATAATTTTTCCTAGTTTTGATATTTGCTATACCTGAAGCTCAATTCTTTGAAGTGCATTTTCGGGCTTCATTTTTGTCAATCCGACACGTATTCTTCATTCTGTCATATCTCCCTCAGAAACCACTTGGATTCAAATGATTCTTTTTTCCAAATTTAATAGAAAAGAATTTGCAACAACTTTTCAGTTAATAAGTTTTTCAAATTTTGTGAGTAAGAAAGTCAAAAACAAGAGAGAAGATGACCTATTTTTCGGATCTAAATCTTGGGAATTCAAGTTCAAAGCTCTACTGCTTCATCTCTATATTTTCGGCCAACCTCCATCTCAAGCCTCGACCAAGCTATTGGATGGGAGAGGGTGTTGTTTGCTAGTTTTTAATGGAGTAGGAATTAATTAGTGAAGTGTTGGTTGATTAGAATGTTAGTAGGAAGTTAATCGCTTGGTTTATGGTGAGAAATTCTCATTCTTTTGAATTTATATTTTGATTGTGTTATAAACCATATTTACACCCTTATGACATATGAATGTTTATACCAAATTGATTGTTAATATGGATGATTTGATAGTTAGTAAATTAGGTGAATTGTGATAATCTATCCCGTTATGATATTAATAGTGGATGTTAGATTTGAAATCATATGCATATGATTGGTTGAATGGATGTTATGTTAGTGATAAATATGAATATTGGATATGTTCATTTTGATTAAAGGCCACATTTTAGTAATATGAGATATTGTGGAAAATTAAGTCTCTTTTCATTTAGAAGTGAAATTAAAGTTAAAATGAAAGAGAATTTGAAATTTAAAGTGAAACGGATTTGCAAAGGATAGTTAATTAGAAATTGAAATTGAGATGAATAGTGAAATTGAAATCGATTTAAAAAAAGTGAAGTTTAGTTTGAGATTGAATGGATGTTTAAATTGAAATTAGATTTGAAATCTAAGTTTTAAATGTGTTTAATTTGAGATTAGAATTGAAATCGAATTGAAATTGGAATTTAAAATTTAATATTAAAATAAAAGGAATAAAATAATGTTATAATGTGGTAATAGTGAAAATATATTTTAAGTACCTTAAAAAGTGAAAATATTGATTTAAAATGATTTGTAATGATTTTATAAGTGTTGAAATCCAATTTGAATTGATTATTTCAAATATTAAAAAATAAGTTAAAACTAGACGCGTCGCGCAACAGTAGCGTCAAATGAGTGTATGAGTGGAATACAGCTTGGGATTCTTCAATAAGAAAACTACGGACTATTATATCCATATATTTTAAATGAAGAAAGAAAATCAAAGTTTCGTTGAGTATATTTTGAAACAAGCCCAAATCAATTTTCTAGAAAAATCGCGCTAGTGCAGTTTAATGACCATAACAGGAAATTTGTTTAAACTGATGTTTTTAACTATGGAAAAATATGGAATAAATTTTATAAATCTATTTCAATGATTTAAAAGAGACTTGGATCGAAATATATGAATTTTCAAATATTAAAACTTTTTTAATTCAAATAAGCTTATTTAGCACTTTCCGCGGCACTTTTCTGCTGCACATTCTATAACTTTTGGAAGTGAGTTTACATGTAATAATGATTTTTCCAGAATCAATTGTGAATGTTTTAAAAATGATAATTAAGCATTTTGAAAGATAATTTGGAATATTTATAAGCAATTCCAAAATAAAGTTGAAAAATCTGAGTATGCGGAAACGACTAGTACATTTGTCCCGCCTGTGAGATCTGGAAAGATATAACAAGGTTGTAACTAAGGTTAGGGATGGAGCAACCAATGCTCTGAACTTATCTGGCCTATGTTTTCTTTTCTTAGGCAAGGGGTGGAACATATCGAAAGGAAAGGCCGGATGCTCTTAAATAAAAAGACTCTGTTAAGTTTTCCAAAATAAAAGAAGATTGGTATTATCCAAAAGTTAAGCAATCTCCAAAAATGAATGATTTCTATGATCATATTTACTTCAAAATGTTTGTTAAGATTGATTTAGGGTTTATCATAAACGATGTCTTAAATTACATTGTTTTTGACCCGCCTAAAAGTTAAAGAATTTGATCAAGAATTAAGTAAGGAAATTCGAGATATTTTTCAAAGAAAAAGAATGAATTTCTTAGAATTATCCTAAGTCAAAAGAAAGAGATTTCGAAATCATCCGAAAAGAATTAAAGTGAAAAGAGACTTAATAAATCATGTATACTCATATTCACTTTCTATCGATATTGGATTTCGAAGGAACCAGGGTCGAATTTGGGGTAAATCCCATCCGAAAACCACTTCGAACCAATGTATACGTTCGAACATGAAGACAAGTTGAAGACGATGATTATTGAAAACCGTGTATCTTCATAGCGTGAGGACTGCTTGTTTATTTGCTCAAGGTCGCACCCATTATAGAGTTATATATAGCAATGGTCTCCTCGTGATGGAGATTTTTCGGATTGCAAGGGCTTCTCGTCTAATAATGGCCGACGAAAGTTCCTTCGGTTTGTCCTGTTCCTGCACAACTTGTATGGACGTTTGTCTGACATTTCATTTCTAACGATTACGTACATTGGGTTTTACAAACATACATTAGTGGTGGTGGAGAAGACAACTCCTCCTTGAGACGTACGAGCTCAAGGGTTGTATTTTTATGGAAGGCAATTAGTAGTTAACGGAAATGGCAATGTGGCGTTTAAAGATGTGATATGTGCTTTGTGAAAAGGTAATCATAGCCTCAAGCCTCATCAAACCGGAAATGACCGAAACATGATTAGATGCAGCAAGGTTAAGTGGGTCATTCCCAAGTAGGGTATGATCATCCCCTTCTAGATATATTTTTTCCCGCTATGACCTTCAGGATGTAAATTAATGTGGCGTATGTAAAACGATCGCTCGGTTAAAGGTCGGCAACGATCGTGGGATGACATATTCGGTACTATCTAGTTACAGAGATAGGTCGGTCTTGTGTTGGTAGAGGAGCTTTGTGATGGTTCCTCAGGGCATCCATCTAGAGGTGTACCCATTCGGAAGGTAGATCATGCGCCTGGTCATTTGTATGGAAATCCATTCTCCAATAAGTACCTACGGTTTTGTTTGTATTGGCGTAATGAATAGCCTCAAAATGCTATATGGGTAACCATTTCGGATAAGATTAATAAGTTTATTTGCAAATGTTTTCAAGGAGATGTCGTTAAGAATAATATCAAACGTTTTGATATAAAAGTGATTTAGTTATCATACGGTAAAAACCCGTCCGTGTTTATGTGTGGGCGTGGTCTTATGAAATACTCTTTATTTTCAAAGGATTTATAAGAAGGCTGATATATGACACTGTCGTTTATTGATGAGTTTTTCTCACGCTGGTTTATCAAGCCTGATCCGGGTATTTTTAATACTCGGGTCAGATCCAAGTTGTTTCAGGATAGTCGAAGATGGCTGGAGTTTCCAGAGGAGAGATGAAGATATTCATCGACGTATGGACATATTCTATTATCCGCTGTACTTAGTGAATTTTGTTTGATGTTTGACAGCATTTGTAAGGGAAGGTTTTATAACTGTCCAAGCTAAATTTAGGTTAGACTCTGATATATGTTTTTAAAAAAATTTCCGCTGTAAAAATATTAGTTCAATATTATATGTTATTCCATTCGAGTGAGATTCTGTTCTGTCTACTTTTCTTTATCTCCCTTAAAGATCCGTCTTTTCGTGCAATTTGAGTTGGACATGTGTGGTTTATTGTCGATTCAGAGGGTATGGGAAAACGGGACGTTTACAACTACGAACCATTATAAAATCCGGTGTGTTCTTTCCTTTACTGCTTTTACTTTATATTTGCATTTGTGTTTGATTCTGTGATCATATATGTGTATGAATATTGCATACATTTGTGTTTAAATTAACAATAACTCAAAAAGGTTTAACAGTTCTCTAAAACACAATTCACCCCCCTATATTGTTTATCCTTAGCCTTAAGATCCTAAATCTGCATTTCTCACATTTGGTATCAGAGCGAGGTTTTCAAAGTTTCATAATCCGATTTTTGAACAAGTTTTCAAAATGGCTACAAAACTGGTATTGTTACCAATGCTAGTATCCTTGTCACTAGTTCATTTGTAGAAGGTCAGTCCACTGTCAGACCACCACTTTTTAATGACAGTAACTATGCATATTGGGTATGTAGGATGAAAATATATTTACAGTCTATAGGATTAGACACTAGGAATATATCACAAAATGAATATTATGAACCCACAATTGATTTTGTACAGTGGACCGCTAAGCAAAAGACTGTTGCACAAAACAATTCTAAAGAAATTAATTTTTCTGTTTTGTTCACTTGATAAAATTAAATTAAATAAACTGTCAGTCTGTAAGTCTGCATATGAAATCTGTAAAACTTTGCAACTAACTCACGAAGGAACAAACAAAGTTAAACAGACCAAAATCTCCATGCTCACAAACCAGTTTCAATTATTTAAAATGAACCCTAATGAGTCTATTTTAGATATGTATAGCAGATTTTAGGATATTGTGCATTCTTTAATATCCTTGGTAAAGGAATTTTCTGAAGAAGATCAAGTCAGAAAATTTTTAAATTCTCTTACTCCAGAATGGGATCAAAAGACACTTGCGATCGAAGAGGCAAATGACATCAGTACCTTAAAGATAGAAGAATTAATTGGAAATCTAATGTCATTTGAAGTCCAAATGATTGGGAGAAGGGAAAGCAAAGCATCTGAAAAGAAATCAATGGCATTCAATGCATTGAGCGAGTATCGGACTCAAACAGTACTAATGATGAAGAGATAGCCTTTATGACCAGAAATTTTAGGAAATTCTTGAAATACAGAAAGATGAATAATATCAAGAGAAACAACTATAAGAACTCTGGAAATCAGAATGTAGTGCCAAATAATGTCAAATGTTTCAACTGTGATAAATCAGGCCACATCAAAAGAGACTGTCCGTATCCAGAAAGGCAGAATCCTCCTATGAACAATGATCCAGCAAAGAAACGAAAGCGTGCATTTACTGCTACTCTAAATGATTCAGACTCGTCCTCAAGTGATGATGATTAGAAATCAAATAATTCAAATTTATGTTTCACGGCAGTTCACGACTCCGACGAACTCAGAGAAACGGACTCAGAAAAAGGTACACATTTACAATATAATTGGTTGAAATTGCTTGCTTAGAATTAGATGCTTAATTACCTGATTGATTGATTTTTGAATTGGTGTGTTGTTTGAATTTTAAAATTTATTTTCTATTTTTTATTATTATTTTTAATAGTATAATAATACTTGTTGAAATATACTATAAGTCCAATAATATTTCAAAAATATGTATAGACATTAAAAATATATATATATATATATATATATATATATATTTATTAGAGAACTTAGGAAAAATAAATCATAAAAATTCACTGGCACATGTCGACATGGTCCCTACCATGATGTCGACATGGGTACCAGAATTTGAATTTCAAAATTTGAACTCAAATGTTTGAATTTCCCTCCACCTTTTCACTTCATTCAATTCTCTGAAAAGCTACCTTTTGACCAGAGAACATGTCCTTTGAGAATCTATTTACTCACTATCTTTTGTCATATCTTTTCACTCTCATTTTCAAAATCAAACTCTCTCTTCGAAACTTCAAACTCTCTACTCTCTACTTTAATGGCTTCTTCAAGCAACCCCTCCACCATGAGAATTTCTAGAAAGATAAAAGAGCAAATCTTCAATGATCCGGAGGCAATAAAAACATACATCAATTATGCTAATTATGCCAAAGTCCATCCTGGAAAGTATGCTATCTTTCAAGATTTTTCTTCGTATGAAATTGATTCTCTTTTTGCAAACAATCAAATTCTTAGTCTTGTTGATGCTTCTCAAAATGATTTTGTTTGCTATCCAAATCTTGTCAAAATTTTCTATGCAAATTTAAACTGTGGATTTTATAAATGGAAATGAGGATGAAATTTAGAGTAATGTCAAAGCACTAGAATTGTTTTGAATTGTGATCTTTTGGGTACCATTCTCAATTGCAAGAGTACGAGAATGGATCTCTCTAATTTTAAAAACGATGAAAATGATCGTGAGACATTTCATTACATTTTTGAAGTGAATGATAATTTTGAATTCAAAAATTGAAATTTTCGACCAAAAGATGGAATTGTCAATCTTCTTTTGCAACATACTTTGACCCCAAGATTGCGGAATTTTAACAATCCTACTTCAAAAGTTTGCAATGTAATTTTTGCTATTTTGGAAATTATGACATAAATTGCACGCAAGTTATTTTGGATGAACTTCGTCCCAAAAATCTTGAAATTGGTGAGAATACTTTGTATCATGGAATTTATCTTACTCGGATTTTTAACTATTTTGGAGTGGATTTCAAAGGCGAAGAATTTGTTTCTAGAAAAGTTTTCAATCAATCCAACGTTTCTCTTATGAAAATTTCATTTGTTTTTCAACTTTATGAGACTCTTGCCGAAAAGGAAGAACATTTGGCTCATGAGGAAATGGAAGAAGAGGAAGAGGAAGAAGAAGAAGGGGATGAAATAGAAATTGAAGAATAAGAAGAAGGTGAAACCTCTTTGGAAAGCATCGAATATCCTCCTAATCCATCCAACAAAACCCTTCTCAAAAACCAAAAGACGATTGTTGAGAATCAACGGATTCTTAAACGATCCGTTAGTAAGAAGTTGGACAAAATTTCATCCAAAATGAACAAGTTCATTTCCAAAGTCAGCAAGAAACTTGGACTTTCTTCATCATCATCATCCTCTAACTAGTTCTACCTTTTCGTATCTCGTTGTATTTGTTTTAGTTTATTTTGATTTGAATGTTCGTGTAGTTCTTTATGATTAATCGTGGTATCGTCTTAGTATGAAATGAAATAGAATTTCTTTCTCTTATCTAGCTTATCTAATTTCCAGAATAAATGTTAGTATATTATATAAATATATATATACATATGTATACACATTTATTCACAAAATTAAAATATATCATCAAATTTCATTACACCATGTCGACATACCCCTATGACCATGTCGACATGTACTGGCCAGAAAAGAAAATTCATTTTGAATTTGAATATTTACCATATGCCTATTCATTTCAAACGAATTTCTCCAACTATAAATATCTATTCTTCCATAATTCATCATTGAAAACTATTTCTTATCTACTCCATCTCTCATTCTTCTCACAAATCCAGATATGGCTAATCCAATTCATAACTTATCCGAAAATCTTGAAGAAATTCTTAATTCGTTCAAGAATATTCTCTCGTTCATTCTTCGTAACCAGCGACACTTAGAATTGAGTCAAATGCAGATGATCAAGGAGCAAGAAAGGCATTTCGATGCAATACGATGGATGATTTCCTCCCTACACAAGGATGATAACGAAGCACATCCTCCAGTCTCTCTCACCAACGACAATGAAAATTGGGATGCTATTAAGGTAGACACTATCTTTGGAGAAGAATGATGGGTGGAAGTTCCACGTAATGTTTAAATTTATTTGGTTGCTTTGTTTGAATTGTTTGCCTTGATTGATTTGATTTCATTTGCTTTAGCTTGGTTAAAATTTAATTAATATTTAGTGTGGATTGATATTTGTTGTACAAAGCATGTATATAATCTTTGATTCATTATTGTGACTATCAATTCCATATTCCATTTTATAAGTTTATTAATGCAGGTATTTTAGTCCAAGAATGAGGGGGAGTTATATAGTTTGGTGTTATATAGTTTAGAGTTAGTTTTTTTGTTGATGACAAAGGGGGAGAAGTACAAAATAGGGTAGTTAGGCATAGATTAAGGGGGAGTTATTAGGATAGAAGTAATATTTTATAAACAAAGGTTGTCATCATCAAAAAGGGGGAGATTGTTAGTACGTGAGATGATGGTTTTGATGACAACAACCTTAGAATAGATTATAAATTATAAATCATAACAATGTAAGTTTAGATATATATGTATATGCAGGATTTAACCATGCAGGTAACAAGAATGAAGATTGTACAGTATAGAGATTCAAGATATCAAGATTGAAGACTCATGAGTATCAAAATTATCAAGAGTTCAAGAATTCAAGTAATTTATTATGTTTTAATTATAAATTTTGTTAAAACTCATAGAAAAGCACTGGCATCTTAAAATCCAATTTATTCGTGGAATAGAATCCAATTCGAGCCTGTTAAAGGGATGGAACCTACGAAAAATCTAGTGGAGCATTGTTTTGTATCCGCTAACCTTTTATTCAAAACGATTTTCCAAAATTATATGTTGTTTTCAAAATGATTTCAAAACCTTCCTTTTAAAAGCATCAAAAAACATCTATCCTGATTTCAAATACTTTTAGCCTCAAAATAATCTTTAATTTCAAAATCAAATTATCCTTGTTTTTAAACTCTTTTAAATATAATATATTTAACTTTTAAATATTTAGAATTAGATTTTAAATATAAAATTATAGTAAAATTTTGTATATATTATTCTTTATACTTACTTATGTATTTTAAATATAGTCAATTATATTTATAAAGTTTTAAATAGTTTTAATATAAATAAAGGTTATTTTTAAAGAAAATCAAAACACCAAAAATCCCTTTGGGATGTCGACATACTCAAGTACCCCATGTCGACATGGTATCTGTTGAGTTCAAAATTTAAATTTCAAAAGAAGTATCTATTCGTCATAACTCTTCACGAATGGACATGGCTGTTGTTCTTCTATAAATATGGGTTAGTTTCAATGAATTTTAATTCAGTTTTTCTGATTTTTTACTCCTCTTCTTCTTCCATATTTCTATATAAAAATTCTTATCATTACACTGCCGAAATCAACATTCAATCTAACTAGATTATCTCTGGTTTGATTCTCTATCACTATCTCAACAAGATCCTTAGTGCTATTCAGAATTATAGGCTTTTGTAATCAACATAGCGAGAAAAGGAGCGATTGTAGCCTTGAAAATCAATCAAGCGAGATAAGGTGTGATTGTAGCCTTGGAAAATCAATTGGGTGAACTTGTTGCCTGGGAAATCAAGTGTCTCTACCCAGAGGATTGTGATTCTGGAGGGTGTACCTCATAGCCTTGAAATCGAGGGTGTAATTGTAAAGATTGTTTTTGAAAGGAAATCCGTACTTATGTGCGGGACTGGATGTAGGGGTAACTCTGAACCAGTATAAAGTGTTATTTCCTTTACTGCTTTTACTTTATATTTGCATTTGTGTTTGATTCTGTGGTCATATCTGTGTATGAATATTGCATACATTTCTGTTTAAATTAACAAAAACTCAAAAAGATTTAACAGTTCTCTAAAACACAATTCACCCCCCATCTAGTGTTTATCCTTAGCCTTAAGATCCTTAGTCCGCATTTCTCACACTTTCATGTAGGTACCAACCTTTCATGTTAACTCCATATGTGTTTTGACTTCTTGGGACACCTCCATATCGAATTAGAATAGTGTTATAAAAGGTATAAGTTATTCCATGATAATGAAAAAAGTCCCTACCGACCTCTTAGGAAAAAAGGTTGATATCGGGATGTTATGGAGAGAAGTAGATGACGACTTGTTTTAGATGACCAACAATCGATGGAATTAGCATAGGACACCTTATGAAGTAAGAAGAAGGATGCGAGAAGGTTCGAAGTGATTCTAACTATAGTAAGATGTCAACGACTTGAGAGGTCTGCATCGACCTCTGTGTTTAGCTCGGGAGATCCTCCAACTTAGCACACTACTTCGAGTCGATATTTGGATTATGCCTTAAGTGGTTTCTATCCTAACATGACTGTTTCCCCTATAAATAAAAGCCATAAAGCTCAAAACGGAATTTGAATTCTCTGATGGCGGAGACTCTACTACGTCTTCGTTTCTTATCTCTGATCCATTAAAGTCACCTAAGAAACAACTATTTGCTATTCAAGGACTTAGATCGGTAAATTCTTAATACTAGTGGCTTACAAACAACCTAGAATCTTTTGTAAATCTAAGATCCACTAGAATTATGGTCATATCTGATATAAATAGTCGTAATCCATAGAGAAATCGACTAATAAAAAGATTAAAGTGGACGTAGACCAGAGATTACGCTAAACCATTATAAAAATTGCCTCTTGTTTTACTGCTTTTCTGTTTATTTAATCTTAACCAGTACTTTCATCTGATTTCTGAGTGTTGATCTATTTTTTTGGTTAACACATATTTATTGAGAACTTTCTCAATATAATAAGATTTTATTAACACAAACTCGTCTGATTTTCTTAAAATCTTAATTCCTAAGATTACATCAGTGTTAGCACCAGAATTGGTCAATAACACCCCAGAGTAGATTTGTGTAGTGAGATAAATGAAGAAAGTAAATGAAAAATGAGGAATAACACAATATAGCACAAAATAGAATGGTAAAAAGCAAGAACAACAAAATTTATAGTGGTTCAGCGCAATTGCCTACGTTTACTTTGAATATACTCTTTATTGCTTTATCAATTGCTTGAATATAGATACAATCTTCAAAAGAAAGCTTGAATACAAGTTTGAGCAAAAAGAAAGTGGGTATAAAAAATGGCACAATCTCTCGTATGTTATTCCAAAAGGATCCCCCGAAAATGGACCTTTGCCCCTCCATTTATAGATGGAGACAGCCTGACAAGCTTGACTTCTCTCCAGTCACCTAGGCTCATCACCAAGAGAACTCGACCCAATATTTATATGTCAACAAGGCTGACCTAGAAATGCTGACCCTATATAGCCGAACCCTAAATGTTGAACGCTCTTAAACATGCCGACCAGATGCCCTTGTCCTCTTATGCCAAACCGAGCTTCACCTTTTAGCATCCTTTCGCGGCCGACCACTTGAAGTGTTGCAACATGCCAACCTGTGGCTCTACTTGATGCCAACCTGAAGTGATCCTAAGATGTTGATCCATCCTCTCTTTCCATAATGCCAACCTGAGGCTTGAGTGTTGCTGACCCGCGGTTAGTGTGATGCCGAACCAAAGTAGCCGACCCCACTGCTTTATGCCAACCCCTCGCAATAGCCAATTCCATAGCTTTGCCGACCTAAAGCTCTCTTACCGACCCGGGATCAAGCAAGGACCGACCTAAAATATGCCGATCCGAAGAAGTTGCTGAGCCCATGTGAACATGCCGAATCGATTCAATGCCGATCAGGGTAGTTGCCATCACTAACCCGAAGCTTTACCGATCCGTCGAAGATCTATACGACCTCAAATTGCATGCCTACCCGGAGCTAAAGAAATGCCGACCGCAAGTACCTCAAACATGCCAAGCTGATCTCCAAGTTCCCATGCCAACCCGATATCATATGAGTCCTAGACCTAAAGCAATATCGACCCCATCCATATGCCAACCTCTAGCAAGCGATCGAAACCGACCCAAAGTTGATGATGAGACGACTCGGAGTAAGCACTCTGACCCAAGCAAACTCCTCAATGACCCGAAATAGTTCTTTCCTTAACCTTGCTTCCATTAATATTCAACTATAGCTTCTACAACTACTGTTTTATAGCCGGGCCGAGGCGCTGGGTAACATTTGCCGCCTAAAGCATGTCTTGTGAATAACTTGACGTGCTTTGAATCAGTGAGTAATCCATGTTCCCAGGGATTAGCTTGTTCAAGTCGATAACTGATCGTTGTTTTTCCATTAATCTTTAATGAAGTCCCGTGCCGTTCGAACGTATTAGCATGGGCTTAAGGAAGTCTCAAGGTCCCTCGTTCAACTTTTCAAAAGTTGATTGCATATAACCTTTCAAAGGTTGGACTCATGATGATGACCTTTTCTCAATCAAGCATTTTTTCACTTTATCCATTTTATTATTATTTTTTATTTTTTATTATCATTATTTTATTTATTTTTATTTTTTTAAAAGAAGGGGAGGTGTTGGCATATGAATGCTGACCCCTCAATCGTTATACGTGGGTTGGGATCGACATGTTGAATAGCCGACACCTTAGAATACGACCGGGTCTCCAGGTGAAGACCGGTTCGTATTCCATCCCACGTATAAAAGCTTGGCGTTACACTCTCTCCACTCCATTCTTACTTTTCTAAGCTTGTTTCTCCTTCGAGCTCTCTCATCTTACCCTCTTAATACCTTACACACTTCTCCTTTCTCAGTTCCAATCTGCCTCATTTTCAATCCTCAAATAAAAGTGAACCCAAGCCAAACTTTGCTCGAACTTTATTGCTGCCCCCAGCCCAAGATCGGTAGTATAGGTAAGAATTCATGCCTCTTTTTGAACTGCTGGCCTTCTGACCTTGACTTATTTTTAAGTCTATTTAGGCGTATACAGTTTTCACATCGAGAGGAAGAGGAGAGGACAAGGGAGAGAGGGAGAGGAGGCAGGGATGGAAGAAGAGGTTTTGGTATGGGTCGGAGTTGGCTTGAGAGAGTTTATCATAAGAGATATAAGAAATGGGGTTGGTATAGGGTTAGGGAGAGAGGTTGGCATATAGGCTTAAGGAGAGATTGGTATTTAAAGAACAAGGAGGGATTGGTATAATTCGTATGGAGAAATGGGTCGGTATATCTTTGTGGGAGGAACGGTCGTTATGTTTTATTTGAGAGGAGAGGTCGGTATGTCTTTGTGCGAGGAGCGTTCGGTAACATGTTAAGGCACAGGGGCCGGTATATGGTGTCTGGGATCGGCATTGACAGTCTAAACTCCTCTAATTTGAGCAATCCATATATTATGACTACTAACTTCTTTGCCCAAGCATAAAGTGATGGACAATGACATGACTTAAGACGTACAAGCCTATGGACTCAATCGAACCAATAAATTCATAATTCAAACAACATGACTTAAACGTGAAATTAGCCCGACAAATTCAAGCAATGGACTTCATCTTTAATAATAGTTGTAATACCTTTGATGTCTCACTTTTTGGTGTAAACATGAAATTCCAGAAATGCCCTTTAAATAATTTAAAAATATCTCCTTCTGTCCAAAAAATAGCATTCGTAAAAAAATAGCATCAGTATAATAGGTTGATTCAAAAAAAATCGTAACACACTAAAAAAAAAAGCACAAATTGGTAAAAAAAATAATAGGAGTACACGTGCGGAGCAAGTCCTATGGCTACCGAGTCAATAAATTGGAGCTACGTGAAAAAAAATACAATAACGTGTGGCCCACCAAAGCTTATGTTTACTGAATAAATATATTAAGCAAGTCATACATAATCATCATCCAATAATATTTATACATCTGCAAGCTAATTGAGCAAGTCATATGCCTATTCCTGTGGTAAGATAATGACGTAAGTGACTCTTCCCACTCCATAAATACTATTCCATTTTAATTCACTTTCCACCATGCAAACATCAATTACTTCTTCTACGCTTCCACCTCTACAACTCAACGTCTCCACGTGGCAGTGGGAAAGGTACCATTTATTATATGGTTTGTCTTTCTACCCATACGATCTCTAAGTGGCACTGGGAAGGAACTCAACATCTCCAAGTGGCAGTGGGAAAGCTATCATTTTATTAGTTGGTTTATCTTTCTATCCATACATCTCTAGGTGGCAGTGGGAAAGTTATGTCAGTTTTGCATGATTTTACTACGAAGTAATCATGCTATGTGTCCATCCATTCCAAGTTAAGTCAGTTTATATAGTATTATGTTTGAATGCCAGTGTTATTTTATGTTTGAATGTTGAATGATATTTTCCTACGTTATTTTATATTATGCCAGCGTTATGATGTTAATGATGCTAATGCTAGCGTAATGATGCTAATGCTGATGTAATTATATATATATATATATATATATATATATATATATATATATATATATATATATATATATATATATATATTATGTTTGAATGCCAAATGATATTTTTCTGTAATGCTACTTTTTCTATAATATTAAGTAGAGTATGTGTACAATGTATATGCACGATCTAATATAAATATGTTAGACCGTTCTCAGCTGTTCATTACGATAATATATGGACATACGATGCATCGTGCAATATTTAATATACTGTAATTTATTACTCCAACTTAGGATTCATGGCTGTTGCAGATATTCAAGAAATTTGTCCCCACATTTATCTTAGTCCATAATTCTCAGTTCTGATCTATAACATACAACCATTTAATCACTCAGCCACCATAAAAAAATCCATTGTTTTTACAATAATACAAATTTGGCAATATTTTGATATCACCGTACAATAATATACGTTGTTGACAGAAAAACTACAGCATCATTAAACATTTTGTTGACTATTAAACCCCAGCAACTAATGTTCTCCACATTTGCTGAGTTTTTCTAACAAACACAACATATTATGAAAAACAGACAATACTCAAATAATATTGGCTTGAGTTTTTGAAATGTAAAGCTATATAACAGTTGGGCAAATAAACGAAACTGTGAAAATAGGTTGGACACCATGTTGTTGCAGTATGGAAAAAATAGAAATTGAGTGCATATAAATGAACTTAGGTAAGTAACACTAATTGCATCCACCAATTACCAATTGAAAACTAACTAATATAATACATACAGTTGATGACTTAATTAAAAGGCAATAACTATGGTAAAATCTGATACCTTAGTTAGGCATTTAATCAAAAATATGGAATGAAGGACCTCTATAAAAGAAATATGTTAGACCTCTATTAAAGATGGAATATTTAATATACTATAATTTGTTAATTTGTTAGTCCAACCGAGAATAACTGAGAATGGGTCTAACATATTTGTCATTAACAAATAACTGAGAATAACTGAGTTAATTTGTTAATAACAAATTAACAAATTAAATGCCTAACTAAGGTATAATCTGATACCTCCAGTTGAGTTAATTTGTTAGTCCAACTTAGGATTCGTGACTGTTGCAGATATTCATACTTATTACATAAGTTGAATCAAACTATTTTATATAAGTTGAACCTGAAGATAGATATAAGTACATATGGTAGCCCTAGATGAGAAGACTTCAGTTGGAAAATAATATTTCAATTCAATGGACTACACATGCAAGTCTTGCACAATTATTACATCGTGTAAGGATATGTGCGACTTTATAAATGGTGCCTTGATCTGCCATTGTTCCTGTGTTAAGTATTTGACATTGCCTTGCTCTGTGTTTCTATATTCTAATTTTTTTAGTTTAATTATTTTGTTGAAGAGGACTGCTACTATTTTATATTTTATCTTATTTTATCTAACTGTTATATCAGAAGTATGTTTACAAGCTAAACCATTTGAATATGAAGTTGGTAAATTTTATGGGTAATTGCTATTCTACATGTGGGAAAGCTTTAGTGATTAAAAGTTAGAATATTTTTTACATTATGCATGCGAATATCACACATAATTTCAAAACTTCAGTAAATATGATAAGAACAAAATCAGTCATTGCGCTCTCTATGGCGAGATACCACTGAATAAAACAACCAAAAGTTACTATATGCATTCATTTTTTGATCTTAAATTTGATATGCATAATATTTAAAAATTAGTGCCCATTCATTTATATCTCATAAATGAAACCATTATCATCTCTTTACAATCCAGCATTTTTAACGCATTAAAATCATAAAACAAAAAATGGACGTCAAATAATCCGATAAATAAAAATCGACACACGATAAGACATAACCTACCAAAGCTACAACATGGGAAAATAAAAGGAAGTACAAGAACAACCACACAATGATCAACACACCTTTTTGATAGACGACTATGGCTGGGACCCAAATTTTACTTCTGAGTTGGTAAGTTATATACTAATATATTACTAATATATATATATGTGTGTGTGCATATACACACACATACATACATATACATATATAATAACAAGTATTCATTATCTAATCTTATTTTTCTTCATTTATTTTTGTAGATAAATTATTTGGAGAAAAATGAATGGTGACAGTGAAGACAACTAAGATGAAATCATTTATCGTTAAATATTTATTAATAATTAATAAAGAAAAATGTATATCGTTTAGTATTATCATATTAAATGCTTGATTGTTAGATTTTTGTTTAACATTTATGTTTGTTAGTTATATGATCTTTCCCTTTTTTTAATACTATAGAAATTATTATGCATGTCAACAAATTTAAAGCCTTATTTATCATACATGAATATTTATATTTTTAATACAGTTGCATACCAAAAATGAATAATCAAAGAAGGTGAAATATAATAATAAATGTTGCAACCGATGAACAAAGAGAAACTAACCGAGTAAGAGCAAGAGAACGAAGACAAGCCATGACTTTGGAGGAAAGAAAAGCATATCGTGCTCAATATCGTCAGGCTTATAGACTACACCGAGAAAGACTTCAAAATACGTTTTAAGTAGAAATTTAGATGGGATAACCAATGAAAAATTAGATGACTTGCATCAACCAAATGAAGAACTGTTTACAGTATCACAAGTAAACAACCACCAAACAAATTTAAATCAATCTGAAGAAACTAAAATGATGGTTATAGAGACAATTAACTCAAATGCGCAAATGAGCATATAAAAGAAGAATATCATCGTTACCGCCAAGAAAGAAATCGTCAAAGACGAAGAGAACAAAGAGAAACTGTGTCTACAGAAGAAAGAGAACACTATCTAGCTCACCGTCGATTTCTTACCGTCAAAGATGACAAATTATGAAAAATGATAATTACATGCAAAGACATCAAGGAGTACCCATACATATACAAACTCATAACTTTGCAAAAAAATTCAAAGACCACAATAACTTTCGAAGACATTCGTTACAATGACCAAAATTTTGTCCGCGTTGCTCAGTAAAATTATTTGAACATGAAACATATTCTCTATGTTGTGAGAAGGGACGAACTATACTACCCCCATTACAGTCACCAACTGAGCTCTTCAACCTTTACATTAACATAAGTAATGATGGTGCACACTTTAGACGAAGTATTCGGTCATATAATCATGCATTTCCTTTCACTGTGATAGGAGTTCATATTGGCGAAAATTTAGCAAATGGAAAAACTGGAGTCTACACATTTCATGCTCAAGGAGGTATATATCACAATATTGCGGCTTACTACTCCAAGAAGGATATAGAACAAGGTTTTTACAATTGTATATATATGACACTGACCATGAAATTGAAAATCGTATGGGGGAAAATGAAGAATTGGATAGAAGAATACTAGAAAAGATACAACATACATTAGATGAAAATAATAATTTTGCACAAAATTTTCATCGAGTTTCACAGCTTCCTAACATTCGTGACTGTAGATTTATAATCAAGGAACAACCATTACAACGTCAATATGCACTTCCGACAGCTTCACAACTTGCAGGAATAGTGGTAGGTGATGAGAAAAGTATCATAAATGGTAGGGATATCGTTGTACGAACTGTATCAGGACAGCTTATGAGGGTACCGGAGACGCATGGTTGTTATGATCCTTTACAGTATCATCTTCTACTGCCTTATGGAAATAATGGTTGGGACCTAATAGTCGTAATGAGAATGGTACCCCTGTTACCTGCCCAGAGTATTATGCATATCTCTTACAGGTACAAACATAGATCATTGATTACTTTATATATCTTTATAATCTTAGTATTATCCAAATATATTACTCAGCTTTTATTTATATTTGTAAAATACTTATATAATTAATGAATCTTGTGATTATAGATTCAAAAAGAAAGTACATCTCTTTTACTGCTCGGTGGACGTTGTTACTGTTAATACCTTAGGTATTGATTTTGATGATAAAAACCATATAAATATTACTACTAACGTATCTTCGAGTTATGCAGTCATATCAGATATATTATGGAGACATTTACAGAGATAAACAAGAATACAGTGGAAGAAAATGAATTATAGAAGATGGTTGATAAGAGCAATTGAAGAAAAAACCCAATTAGAGAAGAATGCTGAAGCATAAAGGTGTTTGAAGTGATGAGGAGTTGGTTGAACCTTATAATATCTTGTTAAAGATCTTATGGCAATTATACTTGAAGATCATCAACCATTGACCTCAACCGAATCGCAAAAATCCACAAATATAAGGTAATTTGAAATGTTGAAAATTCACAACACTTATTAGTGTTGTTGTTCATTTTGCAACACACCCATGTCGACATGGGGTACTTGGGCATGTCGACATACTAGCAGTTTTTTCAGAATTTCAAATTTTAAATGAAGAGACATTTTCCTCCACCTCTTCACCAAAAGACATGTCTCTTCAACCACTATATAAAGGCCTCTGAAAACGAATTTTAACATCAAGAATTCTCATTTTCTCTTACTCCTTCTCCAAACATTTGCAAAAGAAATCCATTGTATACTCTTCCAATCTCCTTGCAAATTGATACTATTTCACTCCAATTCTTCACTGATTTGCAAGCCACACAATATCAGAGAGTTGTACATTAATTCACATCATTCTCTCTCTAATTTCATCATATTCCTCAAAGAATTTAATGATATATTGCATTGGAGGTCTATAGGATCATTGTACCGAATCTACAAGAATCTGTATTGAAGATACAACCACTTGCCATAGTTTGTTGTTGGTGATAAGGAAAAGGTGTTCTTATAGCCTGTAAAATCAAGAGGGTGTATCTTGTGGCCTGTGAAACCAAGATTGTAAAGGTGTTCTTGCCACCTGTGGAAAGTAAGCGATTATGATGGATTCTGCATGATAGAGTGCAGGACTGGATGTAGGATTGGTTAATCCGAACCAGTATAAAAATCCGGTTGTTATTTATATTACTGCATTTTACTTTATTACTTACTTATTCTCTGATTACTTCTTTCTGTTTGCAATTTGAGTAAATACAGTTTTATATTCATAAGTAAGTAGTTAATACACAATTCATCACTTCTAGTGTCTGAATAGCCTTAAGGTCCAACATTGTGTTATAGCCACCCCTGTTTCCAACATTTGGTATCGGAGCCTTGGTTTTCAAAATTTCATAACTTGGTTTTTGAAAAGTATAAATGGCTAATGACACTAGTAACACATTTTTAACATTTTTATAGAAGGGTAATCTACCACTAGACCCCCTCTATTTGATGGAAGTAGTTATGCATATTGGGATTGTAGGATGAAATGTTATTTACAGTCTAATGGTTTGGATATTTGGAACATTACCCAAATAGAGTATATAGAGCCTCAAGCTGAATATTCAAATGGACACTAGACCAAAAGACACAAGCACTTAATAATACTAAGGCCACGAACATTTTATTTTGCTCCTTAAATAGAAATGAATTTAATCGAATGTCTATTTATAATTCTACATATGAAATTTGGAGAACTCTACAAGTCACACATGAAGGCACCAATAAAGTAAAACAAACAAAGATATCTATGCTAACTAACCAGTTTCAACACTTTCAAATGAAACCAAATGAGTCTATTTCTGATATGTATTCTAGATTTTAAGATATAGTGCATGCCCTAATATCATTAGGAAAGAAAATACTGAAGAAGACTAAGTCAGAAAGATCTTGAATTCACTTCCTAGTGAATGGGATCAGAAGACACTGGCAATTGAAGAAGCCAATGATATTAGTATTATGAAATTAGAAGATTTAATTGGTAATCTAATGTCTTATGAAGTAAAGTTGCAGATTAGAAAAGAGAATCAAGCAAACGAGAAGAAATCACTAGCACTCAATGCTATGATCAACAAAGATGAACCAAATGATGATGTTATTGATGATGATATCGAGTTTATGACCAAGAATTTCAAGAAATTCTTGAAGTATTGGATAATAAACAAACTTCGAAAAACTAACAACAATAATTCTAGAAATGGAAATGTTGTTAAGTGTTTCGAATGTGATAAACCCGGTCATTTGAAAAGAGATTGTCCCAAACTGAAGAAATCAAAGTCAAACACTTTCGATAAGGAGAGGAAACAGGCACTCAATGCAAAATGGGATGATTCAGATACATCTTCAAGTAATAGTGATTCAGGAACAGAAAACGCCAACATGTGCTTCATGGCAAAGGATGACCAGGTATGGAATTTTAATAAAGAAATTGCTGATGTTTTGAATGATATGAATCAGGGATATAAAATGCTTAGGAAAAAGTACAACAATAGTTTGGCAGAGATAGATAGATTAAAATATTTAATGAAAGGTTAACTGAAGAAAAACAATGTCTAAAAGATGAAATTGAAATACTTAATGGGTATAATGATGAAAAGGATTTGACACTTGGAAGTTTTGAAAAACTAAAAAGTGAAAATGAATCCTTAAAATCAAAAAATCTTCTAATGAAGTCACATATCACTGATCTGAATGACAAAATAACATCCCTAGACAATTTTATTCTTAACCATAATAAGGATTTTGACAAAATGAAAATTGATATTGATAAATTTGACAAAGGGAAGGATAATCTAGAAAAATTATTATCTGCATCTAAACACACTGGAATAAACATGGACTTGGATACACCCCTAAGGCTAAATCGAAAAATAGTGTTTAAAATACTAAGTTTGTTAAGGCTACCAAGTTCAAACCAAAACCTAGGAAATTAAAGCTAAAACCTCCAAGTAGATTCATTAATTTATGGGTTCCAAAAAGGTTGGATGATATTGAAAAAGAAAAATATATTGATAATTTTATTAACAAGGTTCATTCATATAATGATTATATTTTGAGAGGACATTCAAACACTTTATGGGTTTGACATCCCAAAACTTAACCCCATGGACCCCAAAATAAAAAGGGTACCAGTGTGCATATTTTATAATTTTTCAGGTACCAGACAACGTATATCAGATAGCAGATGCTCAAAGCATATGACAAGAAATCTATTGTACATTGGATAAATACGAAAAGGATTTGTTATTGGCATCAGCAAAGTCGGTAACTCTAAAACTCATCTTATTATTTGATGAGTTTATTTCATGTTTTGAATTGATTTTTTTCCCCTCAAGTGTTTTATCTATAAGCATTTATCTCTATATACAAGCTCTACATATTGTCTAGCAGTGATTTAAGTGACTCTTTTTGCCCCTTTTTGTTGATGACAAAGGGGGAGAAAAGGTATAAATATACTAGGCAAAATGATAGGGGGAGTGCATAGAGTTAGGGGTGTTAAATATAAAAGTATTATATTTTATCTCTCAAATATTTATATGGTTGTCATCATCAAAAAGGGGGAGATTGTTAATACCCTAGGTATTGATTTTGATGACAACAACCATATAAATATTACTACTAACGTATCTTTGAGTTATGCAGTCATATCAGATATATTATGGAGACATTTACAGATATAAACAAGAATACAGTGGAAGAAAATTGATGCAGCGCACTATACTTTGAACGACATAGCAAGTTATGCGTTAGGACGCTCGTGCCTTAAGTCGGCCACCTTAAGTCACTCATGCTATCAGTGACCTACCTTCAATCGTATGTCAACCAGTGACCTAACGAGTTATGGGAGTTATGCAGTGGAAAATGATCCAACGACCTATGATAAGTCGCTGAGCGACCTAGCGAGTCATCTTGACCGACCAGCGAGTTAAGAGATCCAACGCGCATTGCCTTAGGTCGTTACAACCTAACGAGTTCCGACCTAGTGGGTCGCTCACATATCTTAAGTCACTCCAGTATGCCAACCGGCGACCTAGCGACCTAGCGTGTTAAGTCGCTCCAGTATGCCGCTTTTTCTATAGGTCACTCAGCACCTTATCTCGTTAAGCCGCAAGCTCTTATGTCGATGAAGTTTGGTCGCTCACCTTATGCTATCTCTTAGGTTGCTCCAGAGTTATGTCGCTCAAGATTCTTGAAGCTGTGTATGTCGTTAAGTCACACAAGTGTTAAGTCGCGTGATATAGTAACTTGTTAAGGTAGGTCGTGTTTGTTGTTATGTCGCATGTGTGTTGTAATGTGATGATAATTCGCTTATATGATGTAATTTTTTAGGTCGTGTGCTTAGGTCGTTTGTGCTTATGTCGTGTATATATTAGCTCGTAGGTCGGCCACCTGTTAGGTCGCATGTATCTTGAGTCGTGTATATGTGTTGTAACTTCTATAAATAGGGGTGTTGGTCGTTTGTAAAAGAAGATTGATTTTTAATAAAATTTGTTTGTGTGCTTTGTGCCACTTTTGTTGAAGTTGAGTGTGATCTCCTTCTTCTTCCATCTTCGGTTATTCGAGTGCGCTCGAATCAACGAACTTGAACCCGATTCACAGAATCTCGTGTGCGAGATCAACGTCGAAGAATCATAGATCTTCTAACGCGGAATCGTGCGCGATCAACGTGTTGAAGATAGCTAGAATCCGGTATCTTGAGAGATCAACGGATTTGGGCATTTATCTTATTTTACTTGACACAAATCATATCGTGAGGAAGAATTTGCATCAAATTGTATCGAATCATAGCACGTCAAAGTTTGTTAATCCGTTGCGTCAATTTGGTATCAGAGCTTGAAGAGCTAAGTTGAAGCTAATTGAGATCAAGGCCGAACAAGAGTAGGTCCAAACCAAGTCAGGCCGAGCCGAGCTAAGTCCTAGTGCAAGCTAAGTTAAGTCGAACTATATCAAAGTTAGATCGGAAAAGAGATTGTTTGAAGATCATGCCTCCGAGACGTGCTAATCGATTTCAAAATGTTGAAGATGTATATCTAAGACAAGAAGCTGAGCAGATGGAGCAGCGTATCAATGAAAAGTTTGATGAAGGTGTTGGAAAGTTAGAGAAGTTGATGAGAGACATGAATCAAAGTTAGAGGAGAACTTCACCAGTTTCGCACCATAGTGGAAACAGAGTTTCATCTTCAGTTGCGGAAGAAAGAAGAATGTCACCCCAATCTTATCGAGACCAGAGAGAATCATCAGTTTCTATGAGGCAAGAACATCATGAGTATCGAAGTGAAGAGATAAGAACTCATCGTAGATTTGAATATGATCTGTATCGTGATGCCGAAAGACATGATAGAAGGGACATGCATAGTCGTAGAGATGTAGATGGACGAGATCGATATCGACATGCATATGATTTTGAAGAATATGGTGATAGAGGAAGTATTCATGGTCGAGATCGAGGCTAAGTGCGAAGTCGATATCTTGATTCAGAGAATGATGGTCGATGTGAGTCAGGTATGAAAACAGAGATTCCAGAGTTCAAAGGGGGAATGATAGCGGAAGATTTTCTGGATTGGTTATCAAATGTTGAAGAAATTTTTGACTTCAAGGAAGTACCCGAGCATCGTAGAGTTAGGTTGGTTGCTACACGATTGAGAGGAAGAGCTATGACATGGTGGCAACAAACTAAACTTACACGGGAAAGAATGGGAAAGTCGAAGATTGTTTCATGGGAAAAGATGAATAAGTTAATGAAGGCTACTTTCTTACCTTATAATTATCAGTCTCTTATGTATCAACGCTTACAGAATTTGAGACAAGGGACAAAGTCGGTAAATGATTATGCAGATGAGTTTTGTCAACTGATTTCTAGAAACGATATCATGGAGACGGAGGAACAGTTGACATCTAGATTTGTTGGAGGATTGAGAATGCAAATTCAGGATATGGTAAATATCCTGAATCCAAGATCCGTTGTTGAAGCACACCAGAAGGCTCTAGCTTGGGAGAAGCAAGGTAGAAGAGGAGGTAGTATGCTTACAAGTTCGATCAATCAGGTGAAAGGGGCTAGTAGCAATACTAATGTTTCCAAGGCTGTTAGTAAACCGGTTGTCAATGAAGTTGCTAAGACCAAGGTTAACAACAATTTCAAGTGTTATAACTGTCAGGAGTTTGGTCATAAGAGCAATGAATGCCCGAGGCCTAAGAAGTGAGCGATGGTTGTTGAGCTTGAGGATGAGGATGCATAAATAGAATGTTCTAATTCACCACAAGTTGAGGAGGAAGAAGAATTACTGACGGGAGACGAGGGATATTCTTTAATGATGAGAAGATCTTGCTTGACGCCAAAGCAGGAAGAGGAGACTAGCTGGTTGAGGAGTAATATTTTTCAGTCGACGTGCACTATTTTGGGAAAGGTTTGTAAGTTTGTTATCGATGCAGGAAGTTGTGATAACATCATCTCTACCGAAGCTATAAAAAAGTTAGCATTAAAGACATAGAAGCATCCCAAACCCTACAAATTGGCTTGGTTGAGGAAAGGTGGGGAAGTGAAGGTTAGTCGAAGAGCTTGTGTAACTTTTTCCATCGAAAAGAAGTATAAGGATGAAATTTGGTGTGACGTGGTAGATACGAATGTATGTCATTTGTTGTTGGGAAGACCGTGGCAATTTGATAGAGCCGTGCAACACGATGGTAGGACTAACTACTATAGTTTCATGTTCAATGGTACTAGAATCACTTTAGTTCCTAAAAAGCAACAACAAAGTGAAAACAAGTTGGAGGAAATCGAGGAACTAAAGACTCTATTATCTTTGAAGGAGTTTGTCAAAGAAGTAGAGGATGGGCCTGAAGTATTTCTGTTGATTGGACGTGAAAGTAGTGAAACAGTTGAAATTCCTGAGGAAGTTAAGCCAGGGTTGAAGGAATTTGAAGATGTATTTCCTGAAGAATTACCAAAAGAATTACCACCGTTGAGAGACATACAACATCAGATTGATCTTGTTTCGGGAGCTGTGTTACCACATAGACCACATTATAGAATGAGTCCAAAGGAGCACGAAGAGTTGAGAAGGCAGGTGGAGGAGTTACTTGAACAAGGATACGTACAAGAAAGTTTAAGTCCTTGTGCAGTACCAGCCTTATTAGTGCCAAAGAAGGTGTAACGACCCGAAATTTTCGATCCCGAAAATTCCAGATAGTTATGAAAAAGAAGAAAGAGATAGAAGAAGAAGAACAGAAACACCAAACATCTCACATTCGCAGCGGATAAAATATAATAAAAAATAATAATAGTTGCAAAAGAATACTATGTCTGTCGATTACATTCTGATACATCAGAGTTTCACATTATATACAGTCACTGAATATTTACAATTATCATGTCTCAGATTAACAATAAAATAAATACAATGGAAATACCCAGAACGTCCTAACCTGGAAATCTGTAATACTCGGTCTGACCCGAGCATTACGCCAAAGTAACACCAGGTCAGGCTGGAAACCAGCGTGAGTAAACCCATCCAACATGGAATACATGCATACAACTTACAAAACCCGGGGTATCTTATATCAATTTAACCAATTCACAATTTTCTATAGAAAACACTTATTTCACATATAAATTTCTAAGTGCCAAACTTAGATAAAACAATCCAATTCACTTAAATAATTTCATTCCCGCCTATTGATTTTACAAATCAATTTATAAAAATTCGAAGTGGTTTCGGGTATTTCCCAATACCCAATCCCGGCCTCTTCAAGTCTCATGTCATCCAAACCCAAGTTATCCAAATGAAATACTCAACATTTCATATCAGAGATATCAACTCATTCAAAGCATCCAATACCATCCAATCATCCATAAGCAAAGCTTAATTACATACAAATCAATTCAATTAATTCTATTTGAATATCAGACCTCAATCACTTAGATTCCTTTATTAACATTAATTAATTAATTATAAATCAATTAATTAGTCAACCCTTCATTATTCACCGTAATTAATCACCCTGGAACGATTATTTTTCCATTAAATTCAAGTAATTATATTTAATTAATTTCACCTTATTAATTATCCTTAATCCCAATCAATAAGTAATCTTGATTACTCATAAATTAATTAACAATATTAGTTACATTAACCCTTAATTACTTATATTAATTAACTTCTCATAAGTCACTTATATTGATTTATTTTCTTAACTAATCAATCTCTATTTACATCATCAATTATATAAATTAATGATTTCTCATTTACATTTCAATTTATTCTAATCTGATTTAATTTCTCTTTTTATAATGGAAGCTTGAAGGAATTTAAAACCACATTTATTTTTAAGTTCAATTCGGTTTACAATTGCACTTTGACATTCAAATTATTAAAACACTTAATATTTTAAGACTTTATTTGTTATATTTAACTTGGATTCAGAACTTGTTTTAAATCTCTACTTTACAAGTTAACTCCCGTCTTTAAATATCACTTCTATTTCTTTCAATTCATTTTTATTTTATTCTATAATTATTTCGCTTTCAAATTTTCACCATTTATTTTCTTTCAAACTCCAATTTTATATATTTCAATAACTCAGGGTACTGAAATATCCAAGCAAACCACATCATCCAATTACCAAAATATTCATCATAGAATATCAATCATTTCAATATAGATTATACATTACTATATAATATAGCACATCAATTCAATTTCAACCATTCAAACAATCATTTGAATTTAACCATTTAATTTAAATAAAAGTCCAGAAGCGTGAGATTACTCACCTTTGATTTTGCAATCCAAATCCCTTCAGATTTAAACCTTGTATAAATAGTTAAACGATTTATTAATATTCGAGGTAATCGGACATTAAATATCATTAAATGAATTACTTAACTAATGATTTAACAATTAATCACCTTAATAATTTATTTGAAATAAACAAGTAAATGGTATTATTATTATATATATATATTCCCCTTTCCAAACTACATATAAAAATAGGTCATATATATTTATATGTATTTACTGTTGTTCTAATTAAAACATGGATGGAAATATATTTATATGTATTTGTAGATATAAATTACAAACTCATTTTATACTTTTACTGCAATTATTCCTTTCTGCCTCTCGTATAAGTATATAAAAATATAACAAAACTGCAATCAATTACCTCTCTGACCCGGATGATTTGGGCATAACCTAGCCTCGTTGATCACTGCGCCATTGCCGTGACCTTCCGGTGACCTCGCGACTTCCACGAATCGTTCGCGCCTTGCGCGACTCGCCCCAGATCGCCGCCCTTGCTCGCGAAGCTCCAACGTATGTTGAGCAGCCCAAAAACCCACGTCGCCTCCTGAAATTGCGACCCGAGCCCCCCTCCACCAACAGCGACATCGACGCGCTTGGTGATTGGCGAACGAACGATGGGTTCCACACAGCTTAGGGTTTGGTCACGAACGAATTTGAATATAAATGATTTCGATTTCGAGGAGGCCGGCTTCGGCCATTTTCTTTTTTTTTCTGAAGATTTCTCTTTTTTTTTGTGAATTCTGGTTACGATTTGGAAGTTAGAGAGGGTCGGGGTTAAGGTATAGGGTTGGAGAAGCTTCCTGCATACGCTGTTATAAAAAAATATCTCTGACCAAATGTACTTCAAAATTTATTATATTATAATATTTCCAAAATGCCCTTGTAATTGCTGCCATAAAATTTCGAATTCCTCTTAAGTAATGCCGCTAGGCGATTATAGGGTTTTACCCATGTTCCAACACAATGGAACGTGTTTTGGAGACTAATTCAATCATATGAGGAAGTTAGCTTTATAAATTGATTTAAAATATTAAATTATCGTTTTAATTTCAGCGCGTTTCTCACCCCTACGTGCAAACGGTAAATCCAAACGCTATGAAAATTGAAATCCAATAATAACTAACTATTACGGATCCAATGGAACTGGTTTCGTCGAATTCCGAGACCGCGCCTCGGAAGGCTATTTTTAAATTTAATTTAAACGATATATTTTTAAAACTGAACAAAACACTTCCAAACTCAATTTCAACTCTTTCACTACCTTCAGTGCTATCAATATAAATTTTATAAGCCTTCAAATTATTTTCAACAGGCTTAAAACTTCATATTCAGCGTTTTACCCAATTTCAAATTATATGATTCAATATTTAAACTATATAATTCAATAATTTAATTATCAAGTAAATATTGATATCTTGAATTCAAGTTAAAATTAATTTTTAAATATTTTAAATCCATTAACTATTCAAATTTTAAATTGTTAGAAATTCTGGGTCGTCACATTCCTCCCCCATAAAAAGAATTTCGTCCCCGAAATTACTAGTTAGGAAGAATGGTCCAATATCCGTTTACCTTTTCCCAAAACTAACAATTCAACATCCTACCAATTATCCTTTATTAAAGACCCACTATCACCTTAACCAACTTCCCAAAACCTTCTATAGTTTCAAACAATACCCATTTTCTCAATCATCTAAATTTCAATTTAAAACCAAATTTTGAATTATTAAAATTTTCTCAAAATTTTTCTAACTCTCTAAATTTCCAAAATTTTTTGCCAGCGTCTCCTTTGCGCGGCTAGCTCGGTATAACTACAAAAGGCCTCTACGGGCTCCCAAATTCCAAAAAGAAAACAGAAAGCCAGTGGCTAGATCAAAAACCCAATCCAATTCATACAGAAATTAAAATACATACCTTTTAGTTGGGCAATTCAAATTTATCTTTTGAAATCAAAACCAACTCTCTTTTCCTTTTATAATACCCGTATATTCCACTTAGCAATAATATCCAATCGCATCATTCAAACATTTTATTGACTTCCTTACGAAATGTCAATGTTTATTCATCCCAAATATTAACTTAGAATATATTTGTAATATTGATTTCCAATTTAGAATTCACCATTCTTTTCTTAAGTTTAGAATAAGCGTTTAATAAGCTTCCTTATTTATTTTCACTTCACCACTTTAATTTATATCTATTTCTATTCAAATTGATTCTTTCATTTCCATATGAAGTCAATTTATTTTTAATTCTGAATATTCGAAATTTATTTTCCATATATAACCAATTCATGTCATTATTTTCAATTAGTTTCACTCACTAATTTGCTTTAATTTCCATTTTGAAATCGTTTTTCGTTAACCAAAATTTTTCTCAAAAATTTCAAAAATTTTCTAAATCCCAAAATTTTCGGAAAATTTTGGCAGGGTCTTCTTTGTACGGAGGAGCTTTTAGCAATTTGACAAGAGATATAAATATATATACATCGACCCACACGGTCGGAAAATCAAAAACAGTTCATATATCCTATTTTTATTGCGTAGGCGTACCTTTATTTAGCATTTTAAGCAAGCAGCTTATAAATTTAAGCAATTAGCGCAATCCAAACCAGCCGAATGGCCTTCAAGTACCTGTACTTACTCAATTTAAATATGTAAGTGTCATATATAGAGAATTTATTAGCATTTCACTTACTTTAATAGCAAAACACAAGCATTACAAAAGCATCAAACACCAAATGCTTACCATAAGCGATTTATATGATTCAAAGCCAATCCAATTGCTTCCAACCAAATTTATATGCCATTTCATTCAATTTTAATGGTTTACAACTCAATTGCTTATGTTCAATTTATATTTAATCCAAACAAACTCATATTTATTTCCAATGATTCAAAAATCAATTTATTAAATCTCTTTCAATTTATAGAATTTTAATTACTTCTGTTTACGTCAAACGACAATTGTTTCTATGTAAATTCGGCGATATCCGCTTAATAGAGTATCTATTTTAGTTTATAACTATTTCAAATTGATTTCAACTCATTTTATATTTAATTCCATTTCATTTCTAATTTATTCACCAACCATTCATTTAACTCGACACATTCCATTCTTGTATACTTCTAGCCATTCCCAAATTAATTCAATCCAACTTTTATTTAATGGGCTTTCACTCCTATTCTTCCATAAATTTTAAACTTAAGTTAATTTACTTTAATTTATTCCAACATCAAACTCAAATTTACTTTTATTTGATTCTCATTTAATCAAATTCCATTCAACTCAGATAGCTCATCCCTTTTAAATTTTAATTTTAATTCACCTTCTCAATTTTCAAAGTAATATCCAAGCACAGACTTAAATCATTTATACTTCAAATTAATATGCCACCGAACTTAAGTTCAGTCTGATAATCCAATTCCAATCACAACTTTGATTTAGTTTTTTATTCAAAGACTTCAATCCATTTATTATTTAACTCAATTAACCTATTTTAAATTTTTGATTTACTTACTTAATTCGTTATCGAATTTATTTTATTAATACAAAGTCATTCTCAATTTATTTCTATTCACTTGGGTTTTATTTTGCAACTCAAACCATTTCTATTATAATCACTTTCATTTCATTCGACAACACTTCTCTTATATCTAATTTACTTGCAAATTTCATTAAATATTATTCAAATCACCCTTGAATTTTATTCGTAATTCAAACCATCACATGTTTCAACCCAACTCTATTTTATTTTTATTTTACAATCATCTCCTCTTATTTAATTCATCACCAAATCTAAGTCGAATTCTCTTTAAAATTCGAATTCATTCCCAAACCCATTATCAACTTACAATCCATTTTATTTAACCGAGTTAAATTTTATTAACATACATTATTAAATAATTATTTATTAGCTTATTTCCAACTTTATTTGTAAAGAAAATTACTTCATTAAATTTTTCTGAGATCAAATTTGTCTTTATAATTCCAGTATGGATCTTCCTTTCATTTTCCAAAATTCCAACACTTCTATTTTAAAATTTTAGAAATGCTTTTAAATTCAGATAATACTTTTAAAATAGATTTTTATAAAAATACTTCTTATAACTCGATGTCTCAACCAGTCCATCCTTGTTCTCATAGAATTTCAGTCATACGTTGATCAGGCGTAGGACTGAAAATCTATAAGTACTTGGTAAACTCGTTTTCAACATCCAGTGAAAAACTTGGAAAATAATTTTATTGGAAATATAGAAAACAGTTTTTGAAAATAGAGGAAATATCTTTGGTGAGAATGCTCTGGAAATCATCACCCCCATCCATAGTCGCATTTACATTCTAGGGTTACGTTGTCATCGCAGCAAAAGTCCATGCAACTGCAGGCTCTCCGCGGCCTCTCGATTATGCCATGGAACCCAAAACAGATCATAGTTACATACCAGGGTTACGTTGCCATCACAGCAAAAGTCCATGTAACTGCAGGCTCTCCACGGCCTCTGATTTTCACTGTGAAATGAAACTTCTCTACTCCTACATAGGTCGCAGTCTACCGATATAAAATCAAACGCAGACTGTTGGCTCTCAGCGGCACATACGACTTTCGCTATGTTATACCATAGGTCGCAGTCTACCGACATAAAATCAAACGCAGACTGTTGGCTCTCAGCGGCACACACGACTTCCGCTATGATATACACTACTCATAATCCTCAGGAACTAGTTTTGTCTGGACTCCTCACAGGATCAACTTTAGAACCCCCTCTTGTGGCTCAAGGCAGCACCACCCGGTGGCACTTCTGAGAAGTTCATTTCAAGGGAGCGCTTTTTTCCCAAGAGCCATCATCAAAACACTTTATACTATACATAAATAGTATCTTTCAAATCATACACCTAATATGATATCATACAAAGCTCCTTTACACAAAATCGATTATCCCAAAATCGATAATTCTCAAGCTAGGCTTTTCAAATTTCAATATTGATTTTACCCAAAAAAAATAATCAAAAGCCTTTCCAAATCCAAAGGTTCTCAAAACCTTTTTCAAAATCCTCATAAGATCCTTTATATATATTCATATATATATATATATATATATATATATATATAATTTTTAAAAACTTTGGATCTTTCAAACCTGTATAAAACTCCTTTTATACTTCAAACACCTTCAAAAATCCTTTTCTTCCGGCAGTAGATTTAACAAATGGAGTTTCGTCTTACATATAACAAAGATATATAACTTTGTTTATTCAAAATCAAATATTCAAATTTTATTACTCTTTTCAATACCACTTTCGTTCAAATCCGTACGACATACACATATCATCCGTACGCTATACCCATCTGATCGCTCACTCGATCACACAATTTCACTTCCGAACAAGTATCGTCCACCCGACTTCCTAATGCAGACAAAAATCTGGTTTCTTGATTAGAAACCGTCATTCTCCTTGCATAGCCATAACTATGATAGAGAATATCCAGAACCAATCATCAAATCCATATCCCGTTGAAAATCGAGTGAAAAATCCCAACTCGGATCGACATAACTATCTCGAAATTCTATGCTCGAATCTGGATCAAATCACTATGCGAATAGAATAATATACATATATCCTATGTATTTAACTTCATTGATTATTAGCCAAATCAATTTCCTTTCTATTCACATTCTTTAATTCCCATTTGGATTATTACTTCAATTCTTATCTCAGTTGGGTATTAAATCCATAACAGTTTGAACTCCGACCAGTTTATATTTAGAAAATAGCTTGAAAATTTTAAAAATAGGTAAGTAGTTGAAAAATACTTATTAGGTTGCAATATAACTATAAAATAGGTAACTAATTGTAAAATAGTTGAAAAATAGTTAAATAGTTTCAGGAATTTTAAATAATTGCAAAATAGTTGTAAAATAGAAATTAGTTTGTGAAATAGTTGAAAAATAGTAATTAGTTTAGAAAACAATTGAAAAATGGTCACATAGCTCCAAAAATAATTGTAAAACAAGTATAAAATAATTTGGCTGAGAAAGAAATTTAATAGCTTAGAAAATAAGTTGATATTAAAACAATTTATATTGAAAATAGATCAGAGTCAAAACTGTTCACTTTCCCAACAATTCAATTTAAATTTCCATTTAAATTTACCTAATTCCAATTCAAATAACTCAAAATTTCATTGGACTTGATTTATTCCCAATTCAACTTCAATTCTAATTTATTCAAACTAAATTCAATTGGTACAAATGGAATCTAAATTTCAACTTTAACCTATCTCGAATTATATAAATTTGAGTTGAATTTTCAAAGGTTAGTTTAACTCTTTAAACCAAATTAACTATTATTTAAAGTTTTTAAAAAAATTAATTTCTGAGTCCAATTCTCAAAATTCCATTTTAAATTATCTTTACTTATGTATTTCAAGGTTCAAATAAGAGTTCAATACAATTTTATTTTAAAAATTTTAATTTATTACTCAATTTTTTCTTCTAGTTCGAAGCCGGTTCTTAAACAAGTTTAATTTACAATTCAGTTATTTAAATTTATTTTATTTATACAATACCATTCGCAATTTTAAGATTTTCATGAACAATAGGATGATATCATCCAATTTATTTTAAAACGTCCATCCACTTTCAATTTTTAAATCTCAAACCCGTTTTGAGATCACACAAATTCCCAATTCAAATCAACCATTTAACTTACCAGGTTAAATTCCAATTTACTTAATCCAATCAACCTTAATCAATTTGAATTCCCGCTTCAAACTTTAAAATTCTTTCCCTCATATAAGTTTAAAACCTATATCACTTTGGGTTTTACATCACACTTCAAATTTCAAACTCAACATTTAGAGTTTTATTCAAACTATTTTTGATTTATGTATATTCCTTATTCATACATATTATTTCCTTTATATACGAGACCATCCTAAAATTTTAGACCTCTTTTGGTTTTTAATTCAAATCAAATTTTCAAACAACCCATTGTTTGCAACAAGTCCCAATTATCCAAATAATACTTATTTATTATCTTTCATTACTTTGAAACAAAATTTTCAAATTCTGGGAACAGGTTTAGAATTTCATTTTCAATCAATTAAATTTCTAATTTGGTTAAATTTCTATTTCTACTTAATTTAATTCCAATCCAAGACTTCAATTTGGTTGTATTATATTACTTCTAAATTTTAATTTCAATAATCAACAACCAATCACCTTAATATTTATTAGAAGGAAATATTGCTTTATATATCAAAATATATTTTTATATAAAATCATTTAAAACCTTTATAGAAGAAAATAACAAGTACGTAGTCGTATATATATATACTCAACTCATTCTAGAGTACTACGGACTCTATTTAATGAGTAATTTCCACCAGAGCCAAGGTTCTCGCTTAACCTTTCGGCTCTGATACCAAATGTAACGACCCGAAATTTTCGATCCCGAAAATTCTAGATAGTTATGAAAAAGAAGAAAGAGATAGAAGAAGAAGAACAGAAACACCAAACATCTCACATTCGCAGCGGATAAAATATAATAATAAATAATAACAGTTGCAAAAGAATACTATATCTGTCGATTACATTCTAATACATCAAAGTTTCACATTATATACAGTCACTGAATATTTAAAATTATCATGTCTCAGATTAACAATAATATAAATAAAACGGAAATACTCTATAAAATATTGCCATCTAGGTCGCCGCCTGAGCTCCAGAACGTCCTAACTTGGAAATTTGTAATACTCGGTCTGACCCGAGCATTACACCAAAGTAACACCGGGTCAGGCTGGAAACCAGCGTGAGTAAACCCATCAAACATGGAATACATGCATACAACTTATATAAAACTCGGGGTATCTTATATCAATTTAACCAATTCACAATTTGCTATAGACAACACTTATTTCACATATAAATTTCTAAGTGCCAAACTTAGATAAAACAATCCAATCCACTTAAATAATTTCATTCCCGCCTATTGATTTTACAAATCAATTTATAAAAATTCGAAGTGGTTTCGGGTATTTCCCAATACTCGATCCCGGCCTCTACGAGTCTCATGTCATCCAAACCCAAGTTATCCAAATGAAATACTCAACATTTCATATCAGAGATATCAACTCATTCAAAGCATCCAATACCATCCAATCATCCATAAGCAAAGCTTAATCACATACAAATCAATTCAATTAATTCTATTTGAATATCAGACCTCAATCACTTAGATTCCTTTATTAACATTAATTAATTAATTATAAATCAATTAATTAGTCAGCCCTTTATTATTCACCATAATCAATCAACCTGGAACGATTATTTTTCCATTAAATTCAAGTAATTATCTTTAATTAATTTCACCTTATTAATTATCCTTAATCCCAATCAATAAGTAATCTTGATTACTCATAAATTAATTAACAATATTAATTACATTAACCCTTAATTACTTATATTAATTAACTTCTCATAAGTCACTTATATTGATTTATTTTCTTAACTAATCAATCTCTATTTACATCATCAATGATATAAATTAATGATTTCTCATTTACATTTCAATTTATTCTAATATGATTTAATTTCTCTTTTTATAATGGAAGCTTGAAGGAATTTAAAAACACATTTATTTTTAAATTCAATTCGGTTTACAATTGCACTTTGACATTCAAGTTATTAAAACACTTAATATTTTAAAACTTTGTTTGTTAGATTTAACTTGGATTCAGAACTTATTTTAAATCTCTACTTTACAAGTTAACTCCCGTCTTTAAATATCACTTCTATTTCCTCCAATTCATTTTTATTTTATTCTATAATTATTTCGCTTTCAAATTTTCACCATTTATTTTCTTTCAAACTCCAATTTTATATATTTCGATAACTCAGGGTATTGAAGTATCCAAGCAAACCACATCATCCAATTACCAAAATATTTATCACAGAATATCAATCATTTCAATATAGACTATACATTACTATGTAATATAGCACATCAATTCAATTTCAAACATTTAAACAATCATTTGAATTTAACCATTTAATTTAAATAAAAGTCCAGAAGCGTGAGATTACTCATCTTTGATTTTGCAATCCAAATCCGACCTCGATTTGTTTCCTTCAGATTTAAACCTTGTATAAACAGTTATACGATTTATTAATATTCGAGGTAATCGGACATTAAATATCATTAAATGAATTACTTAACTAATGATTTAACAATTAATCACCTTAATAATTTATTTGAAATAAACAAGTAAATGGTATTATTATTATTATTATATATATATATATATATATTCCCCTTTCCAAACTAAATATAAAAATAGGTCATATATATTTATATGTACTTACTGTTGTTCTAATTAAAACATGGATGGAAATATATTTATATGTATATGTAGATATAAATTACAAACTCATTCTATACTTTTACTGCAATTATTCCTTTCTGCCTCTCGTATAAGTATATAAAAATATAACATAAACTGCAATCAATTACCTCTCTGACCCAGACGATTTGGCATAACCTAGCCTCGTTGATCACTGCGCCATTGCCCTGACCTTCCGGTGACCTCGCGACTTCGATGAATTGTTCGCGCCTTGCACGACTCACCCCAGATCGCCGCCCTTGCTCGCAAGCTCCAACGTAAGTTGAGCAGCCCAAAAACCCACGTCGCCTCCTGAAATCGCGACCTCGAGCCCCCCTCCACCAACGGCGACATCGACGCGCTCAGTGATTGGCGAACGAACAATGGGTTCCACGCAGCTTAGGGTTTGGTCACGAACAAATTTGAATATAAATGATTTCGATTTCGAGGAGGCCGGCTTCGGCCATTTTCTTTTTTTTCTGAAGATTTTTTTTTTTTTGTGAATTCTGGTTTCGGTTTGAAAGTTGGAGAGGGTCGGGGTTAAGGTATAGGGTTGGAGAAGCTTCCTGCGTACGCTGTTATAAAAAATATATATCTCTGACCAAATGTACTTAAAAATTTATTATATTATAATATTTCCAAAATGCCCCTTGTAATTGCTGCCATAAAATTTCGAATTCCTCTTAAGTAATGCCGCTAGGCGATTATAGGGTTTTACCCGCGTTCCGAACACAATGGAACGTGTTTTGGAGGCTAATTCAGTCATATGTGGAAGTTAGCTTTATAAATTGATTTAAAATATTAAATTATCGTTTTAATTTCAAAGCGTTTCTCACCCGTACGGGTAAACGGTAAATCCAAACGCTATGAAAATTGAAATCCGATAATAACTAACTATTACGGATCCAATGGAACTAGTTTCGTCGAATTCCATGACTGTGCCTCGGAAGGCTATTTTTAAATTTAATTTTAATGATATATTTTTAAAAGTGAACAAAACACTTCCGAACTCAATTTCAACACTTTCACTACCTTCAGTGCTATCAATATAAATTTTATAAGCCTTCAAATTATTTTTAACAGGCCAAAAACTCCAGATTCAGCGTTTTACCCAATTTCAAATAATATGATTCAATATTTAAACTATATAATTCAATAATTTAATTATCAAGTAAATATTGATATCTTGAATTCAAGTTAAGATTAATTTTTAAATATTTTAAATCCATTAACTATCCAAATTTTAAATTGTTAGAAATTCTGGGTCGTCACAGAAGGGTGGAACTTGGAGAATGTGTACAGATAGTCGAGCACTAAACAAGATTACAGTGAGGTACAGATTTCCGATGCCAAGATTGGACGACTTGTTAGATCAGTTGAGTGGAGCTGTTATCTTTTTAAAGATTGATCTAAACAGTGGTTATCATCAGATTCGAATTCGACCAGGGGATGAATGGAAGACAACCTTCAGGACACGGGAGGGGTTGTACGAATGGCTGGTCATGCCATTTGGTCTTTCGAATGCACCTAGTACTTTTATGCGAGTGATGAATCAGATCTTTCGACCATTTATTGGAAAGTTCGTGGTGGTATACTTTGATGATATTTGATATATAGTGGAAGCACAGAAGAACATCTACAACATTTGCGGGAAGTGTTGATGATATTTCTTCAGGAGCAATTTTACGCGGCAACAAAGAAGTGCATATTCATGACACACGGTATTTTGTTCTTGGAACATGTGTTGTCCAAGGAAGGTATTCATGTAGACCAAAGTAAAGTTGAAGCAATCAAGGATTGGCCACAACCCAGGACTGTAACTGAAGTGAGAAGTTTCCATGGTTTAGCATCATTCTACCGAAGGTTTATTCCATATTTCAGTAGCGTGATGGCACCAGTGACAGATTGTATGAAAGGAAAGCAGTTTGTATGGACTGAAGAGGCTGATTCTACTTTCCAACAGATCAAGACATTTTTGACTACAACACCGATTCTTAGATACCCGGACTTTCAGTTACTCTTTGGGCTGAATACTGACGCGTCTAAAGTTGGAATTGGTGGGGTGTTAAGTCAAAAGTGGCATCCAATTGCTTATTTTAGTGAGAAACTTTCTGGAGCCAAGATAAGACACAGTACCTATGACTTGGAGTTCTATACTATTGTCCAAGCCATAAATCATTGGAGACACTGCTTGTTTTATAAGGAGTTTGTGTTGTATACTGATCATGATGAAACATTTGCAGGGACATGATAAGATTGCAGCCAGACATGCTTCATGGATCACATAATTGCAACAGTTTACATTTGTTGTAAAGCATAAGTCGGGAGTTACAAATCGTGTGGCGAATGCATTGCGTAGAAGAAGTCATTTGTTTACTACGATGAGAGTAGAAGTGATGGGGTTTGATGTATTTCCAGAATTGTTTGTTGAGGATCCTTACTTTACTAAGATTGTAGATGAAGTCGAGAAAGGGAAGACGGATGAGTATGTGTTGGTAGATGGTTTTCTATTCAAAGGAAATCGGTTGTGTATACCAGAGTGCAGTTTACGAATGAAGATTGTGAAGGAATTGCATGAAGAAGGTCATGTGGAAAGAGATCGTACCTTGAAGTTGATTTCTCAATCATATTTTTGGCCTTCCATGAGGAAAGAAGTTGAAAGATTTGTGCACAGATGTCACATATGTCAAGTTTCCAAAGGGACAACTACGAATGTAGGATTGTATATGCCATTGCCCGTGCCTACTAGACCATGGGTTGATATTAGCATGGATTTTGTTTTGGGCTTGCCAAGAACTCAACGAGGGAATGATTCTATATATGTTGTGGTGGATAGATTCTCGAAGATGGCACATTTCATAGCTTGTAAAAAGACCGCCGATGTTTGCACAAAAAATGGACAAACACCTCCAATCCGTATGATTTAGTTGATTGTATGTTATTTTCAAGGTTTTAGGTTACTTATGCAAATATGTAAAAAGTAAGGACTAAAATGTAAAAGACACGCAGATTTATAGTGGTTCGGCCAGAACGTGCCTACGTCCACTTTATATGTTATTCTCTCCTTTCTTTCAGATTACAAGTACAAAGCTTTAAGTACAAGTATAAGAAAGTTGTTTGAAAGTTCCTTCCTTGCTTGAGCTCTCAAACTTGTCTGCCATTGTTGTACCCCTGCCCCTCTATTTATAGAGTGAGGCTGGGGGCAGGGGTCCTGGATGTATATAGCTGCTGGTGGGTCTGGGCTAAAGCAATCTGGTCTGGCATATCTGGTTCGGCGAAGCTTGGTTCGGTGGTTGGAGATGGTTGGACCGGTGGAGCTTTGGTCCGGTGGTTGGAGATGGTTGGACCGGTAGGGCTTTGGTCCGGTGGTTGTTGGTGGGAGATGAGACCTTGGTCCGGTATGGTTGGTTCGGCTATGACGTGGAGATGCGGTGGTTCGGTGGAGGGTGAGGTTTGGCTCGGCATATAGGTGGTTCGGTAGTGGTTGGTCCGGCATGGAGTTGAGGTGGTTGGGCCGGTAGTGAGACCGGATCGGTGTTTGGATGGAGGGGCTTTTGGACCGGTGGCGTCTTGGTGTTGAGTTGGTTCGGCAGGGGTTTTGGGTAGGTTGTTTGGTTCGACCGGTGATGGTGGATGGAGCACGGATACTGGATGGAAATGGCGAAGCTGATGCCTCTAGGTCTTGTGATTCCATGGGTGAGAATTCGCCCAACATTTGCCCCCCAAAGTGAGGCATGTGCTTGCAGGTGTCGCGCTTTGTTTTTCTTCCAGTTGGATAACTGGTATTGCTTCATTAGGTTTGGGGTGCCGAAAAGGATGGTCCGGTGTGCCGAACCGGTTGGTCCGGTGCCTCTGCGCTTGTCTATATATAGGGGCTACACCCCTTCGTTATTCCTTATGAATCAGGGAGAGCCGAATCAGTTCGAGTGCCGAATCAACCTTGCACCGAATCAACTAAGTACCGAATATACACGTGCCGAATCAAGCGAGTGCCGAACCAAACTAGTACCGAACCAGGTACATTTTCTTTCGCCGAATGAACACGGACGAGATCGATGTGCTGAGTGCCGAATTAGATGTGTGATGTATTACCGAATGAATCTTTAAACCTTTAATACCGGATGTATTTTATGCCGAATGAGCTATGCCGAATGAGATCTCATATTTGAATCTTGAGTGGAACACTAACCCTATATTCACCTACTTGCTTACATTTCCATATATCTTGTTCTAATACCATGTTTTTCTTGTGCCGCAGATAAATGTCTCGCAAAACGGAAACTCGATCAGATAGAAAGAAGTTCAAGGCTAGAGAAGAGTCTTCTTCCGTGCCCCCAGCCCAACCAGGACCGGTGCAACACGGACCTGCCCCGAGGTCGTTAGTGGATGGGTACGGTCCCCAGGAACTTCTGGTCTCCCCTCCCGATTGCTTTCCCAGCTCCCTCAAAGAGGAGCAGCTTGATGTCATTTCTCGCTCTTTCAGGATTGATAGAACGCTTATGCTACTGCCAGGGAGCGGAGTTATGCAATATGACCCTCCTGAAGGGTATTTTGCTTACAGCAGATACCACTGCATGTGTGGAGTCATTCCTCCCATCAATGCATGGATAATCAGTTTTCTTACCTATCTGAAGGTGGCTCCTTTCCAGCTTCAGCCCAACTCCTATGCCATCCTAGTGTGCTTATTTGTTATCTTCCAGAGGAGGTATGGGCGCCCCCCTCTAACCGGGAAATTCGATATCTGTATAATCTAAGGGGTTACAAGAAGGGTTCTCCTTACATAAGTTTGGAGTCGGCCGTGCCCTTCAAGCCGGCCCTGGACTTGTATTCCAAGTTCTCCATGTTCAAGAAGGAATGGTTCTTCATCAGGGATGACTCTGTTTCCTTCCGCCTTTTCACCTCTGGCTGTAAGTCAAATTCCATTTGTAATTTCTTTGTCCCAACTGCAATGCTTCTTCTAATATGCTTTTATTTCTTGCTAGCGACAGATGGCTTTGCGGTCGTGGAGACTGATTCCTTGGTTCAGATGGCTGCGGAAATAAGAGCCATTCTGGCACGGGATCGGTAGGCTTCTTACTTGATTAGGAACGCTACACTCCTGGAGTATAACTTGATTCTGCCACATCAATCTGTAGTTAAACAGAGAGATACGGCCGAGGAGAGGGTTGCTAAGGCTAAGGATGGGGCTACTGCGAAGAGTAGCAAGAAGAGACCTTTCTCGGTGCCTCCAGCCGTCGGGGGAAAGAAGCTTAAGGAGTCTAATGGACCCTCTCCTAGTACATGTCCAGATATTCCGGAGGAGGAAGGCGAAGAGGAGGAAAGAGGCGAAGAGGAGAGCGGAGGAGATGGAGAAGGTGAAGGACAGGGTGGTAGTGGTGCCGGGGCTTTGTCTTCTGAGCAGGCAGGGGAGATCCAGGAGTGGACGGATGAGGCTCTCCGTCAAGCTTTCGGGGAATCGGAGGGAGAATCGGATTTGGAGGAGAAAGCGAAAAAGACTGGCAAGGCCGGGGCTGACGCCGATCCATCCCCTAAGAGCTCCTCATCTAGGGTGACTCCGGCAGTGCAAGGTGAACTTTTGACTTCTGCAGACTCCATTTATGACAGGGACTTAGGAATTATTTATGGCTCGCTCCCGTCCTGGGATGAAATCCAGGACTTATTGCAGGATCCTATTCCTCCGTAGGGTTTGTATAATAGATGTGTCTTCTCATTCTTTTTAACTTAACATATTTCTCGAATTATGGGCCATTGTATGTTCGTAACACTTGTTCTTGATTACAGGGGCAGGCGAGGTGGCCAAAACTTCAGACGTTCGACACCACCTTGAACAATTCAAGTTGATGAGAGCTTCTACTAAGCCGAAGCCGCCAACTGGCCGTTCCGGGATGTAGCTAAATATCGTCCTCTTCTTGGAGTCATTGAGGAAGGTATCCAGCAGAGGAAGAGGAGGCGTTCCTTGTTTGATTCACCACCTGGTCCTCAGTCTCCTACTCAGCCTCCCCGAGATACCACGGAGAAGACCACGGAGTTTGTCCCCTCCCCGCCTCCTTCCGAGAATCCTACTGTTATCCGCATAAAACGTCCCGACGTGCCTCGCAATCCCTTTGTCGGCCACCCGGATTTGGACCCTAGCTCTCAGGATATTTTATTTGACGAGGCCACGGACGAGCATCTTCTCCCCCGCAATCCCATGGTTCGGGTTCTTGATGAGGCTAAGTCCCTAAATCTGGATCTGCTCACCACTCGGATAGCTGCTATGGGGGACGAAGCCAAGGCCAACATCGACCGGGTCACGGAGGAGGTCAAGAAGTTGATGGAACATCACGCCCTATTGGCCAAGCCCGGGGAGGAGATAGGGAGTGCCAATCTACGGTTGCGGTTAGTGGTTGCTGATCAGGCCAAACAGCTTGCCGATCAGGCTATCCAGATTTCTCAGCACGAGGCAGACTCCAGGCAGTTGAAGGAGAATCTGGAAAAGGCCAGCAGGGCAGAATTGCGAAAAATGGAGGCTGCTTGCAAGGGACGGATTGATATGGCCATTGCGACGGTGGATGAGGTTCAGAATGCGGATCTTGAGCGGATTGAAGAGTTATCTGGGAGGCTTGAGGCCGCAGAGCTTGCTCAGGCCAAGCTAAAGGAAGAGATGGAGGAAATGAGGAGGTCTCTCCAGGTTGACCGCTTGAGATATCGATCGGAGAGGGATGTTGCCGTTGCTAAGTTGTTGTCCTCCGAGGCCCGGGTGAGGGAGTTTGAGGAGAACGAGGGGATGATGGATGAGATGTTGCAGGATATGTACTTCCGTACCTGGAAGAAGAGTAGTCTTTCCTGGATGGATGACTATCCCCGGGTCATGGCTAGGATATATCTCCGGGCTTTGGAGGAGGCCAAGGCTGATGCGGATAAGGAAGGTGGAGCGTCATTCAGGATGGACATGGTAACCGCCCAGTTCTCGAAGGAGGAGAAGGTAGCGGTGAAGGAAGGGATGCGGTTGCTTGCTGCGGAGGAAGCGGGTGTGCAGTTGGCGGATGAGGATCAAGCGGGGGACGTTGATGAGTCTCTCTTCTCTTTCTCTTTTCTTTTTAGATTTTCATAACTTGATCGCTTACTGTTCGCTTAATGAATTCCTCTTCTGGATTGGACAGGTGGGACTTCCGGTCAACATGCTGGGAGCTCCGACCCTGCGGCTAAGTAGGCCTGGAGAGTTGGCAGGATGAGGGCGAAGCGTGAACGCAGCCGGTCACCTTTTGATTTCTTTTTATTGCTGTTCATGTTAGTCCAAAACATTGATGTAACTGGAATAATATTGTTTGTCATGAATGATGTTATGTAATTTCATAATATAAGCTGATTCCTTTATGTTGGAATGTTATTGCTATTTTGCTGTGCTGTGTAAGTGATGTAACTATGCATGTTCCTGATGCCAAGTTTTTTGCTTAAAGTATAATTTTCTCATTTTGCAATGTAAATGTGATGTGTGAATATGAACTGCAGTTATGCATTAATGTACAAAAGTAGAAGGTACCGCCCTTCATGTTTCGGCCGTGGACGGCAACTTCGTGCGCCTTGTAAGACTAAGCACGGGATGCTGTTGAGTATCTCGTCGTTCGATTGTAGGTTTCTGTTCCCATTAGCGAGCGTTCCCTATTTCATGTCCTGTACTTTCAAGTACCGTTACGGAGAATAGGAGAAAAGTTTTAAATGAAATTGAAATATAGGAAAAGTAAAACTTCCAGTCACGGAAGGCCGTCGATGTGCTTAAGTTCGTGGCAAACGGGTTTTGTAGTCACTTTCCCTAGATGTGGGTCTTGGAGACATTTGTCACCCATCTTACGCCTACTGTGGGGACTTTTCTTTTTTACCACAGCCGCACTTAAGAAACATCGGAGCCGATCGCGCACAGTAATTACCCAGGCCATTATGGCCCGTAATCGCGGGTATTATTCGATTTACTGTGGCCGGCTAGCGTGGGGGCCGATCGTCAACTGTGAACTGCCCCTGGCTGGCCACACCTTATGTTGGGGCTTATGATCGGTTCACAGTCGCCGGCGAGCCGAATCGCTGTAATGAGCTGCCATCGGCTATAGTCGACCTTTTTTATGATGACTTATACTCGGCTTATTACAGTCGGCTTTAAGGGCCGAGGCAAACAATGAGTTAACTCGCGGTAGAGGGATACCGGAGCAAAGTGTCTCATTGGCGAGGGCATAGGATCGTAGCGTACCTGTTAGATTTTGTCCAGGTGGAGTTGTGCTGTGAAGCTCTGAATCGAAATATCATCTGCAAAGGATTTTGTTCAACAGCAAAGGATAAAGCTTAACAAGTAGCCAAGATATAAAGGAACAAGTTAACAAGAGCCAAGTTTTTTAAAGTGGTTCGGCACGAAAATGCCTACGTCCACTGATTCTCTTTGTTAATTCACTTCATATGGGCAGTACAAGTTAAGAAAAGTATCGACGGAGGTGTCGGATGTTCCATGCCCTCTGGAACACCTCTCCGTCCACTGTTGACAAAATATAAGCTCCGTTGTGGAGATCTTTATGAATTACATATGGTCCATCCCAGATTGGGTCCAGCGCTCCTGGGCGTGGAAAGATTCACTTGAGGATAAGATCTCCTTCTTGTAAGCTGCGATGTTTGACTCTGGAGTTGTATAGTGCTGCCACTTTTTGTTTGTGAGCTGCTGCTTTGAGTGCTGCATCATTCCTTCTCTCCTCAATTAGATCCAAAGACATGTGGAGGAGTTCTTCGTTTTCTTCCGGGTTGTAGTGGATCCTACGGTGAGAGGGCACTATAGTTTCAATTGGGAGCATAGCCTCCGATCCGTATGCCAAAGAGAAGGGAGTATGCCCTGTTGAAGTTCTGTAAGATGTGCGATAGGCCCAAAGTGCCGTAGGAAGTTCGTCCACCCAAGCGCCTTTCGACTTTTCAAGTTTCTTCTTGATTAAGGTTTTGAGAATTTTGTTGACAGCTTCTACTTAGCCGTTTGCCTGGGGATAAGCCACGGATGAGAAGCTTTTGTGAATCCCGTGCTCTTGGCACCAGTCGGTGAATTCTTCGTTGTCAAACTGAAGTCCGTTGTCTGATATGATCTTGAGTAGGATTCCGTACCTGCACAGAATATTTTTGATCAAGAAGTTGATAACTTTTGTCGAAGATATTTTATTTAGAGGTTCCGCCTCCACCCATTTGGTTAAGTAGTCAACTGCCACTATAGCATATTTGGCTCCGCCTCGGCTCGTTGGCAGTTCGCCAATTAAGTCAATCCCCCATATTGCGAAGGGCCAAGGGCTGGACATCTGAGTAATTTCATTGGTTGGTAGTCGAGGGATTTTGGCAAATTTCTAACATCTGTCACATTTTTTTACGAAGTCTAAGGCGTCTTAGTTCAAGGTGGGCCAGAAATATCCATATCGGAGAATCTTTTTTGCTAGAGTCTGCCCTCCGGTGTGGTCTCCACAACTTCCCTGATGGATATTGGATAGAATTTCCCTGGCTTCTCTCCCAGCAACGCACCTCAATAAGGGGTTAGAGAAGCCGCGCCGATAGAGGATGCCTTCTTGCATTGTGTAGCGGGAAGCTTTCCTTAGAATTTTCTTAATTTCATTTCGCCCGTCTGGCAGGGTGTCGTTTTGTAAATATTCTCGGATAGGGGTCATCCATGTTTCTTCTTCGGTTGCAGCTATCAGGTGTGCTTGCTCGAAACTCGGGGTTAGTAGCCTTGAGACAGTTATCGTTCCAGAAGTGGTATCTTCACCCATGCTAGCTTGCTTTGCCAGCTCGTCGGCCTCTTGATTCTCCTCTTGAGGAATGTGTCTGATCAAATAGCAATCCAGTTGGTTAAGTAGCAGCTTGGTCTTTTTTAGGTATGCTGTGAGTCGTTCTCCTCGAGTCTGGAACTCTCCTAGTATTTGATTCACAATAAGTTGAGAATCACTATAGAGACATAAAGAACCGACTCCAATTTCCAGTGCAAGTTCTAATCCGGCTATTACCGCTTCATATTCGGCGTCATTGTTTGTGGCAGCGAATTCCAATCTTAGGGCGTAGTGCAGCTTCTTTCCCCTGGGGGTGATTATCACGACACCTTCCCCCGAGCCTTGTTCGTTCGACGCTCCATCTACGAAGAGATTCCACTTGATATCTTTTGCTATTTCAGATTGGTCCTTACCTTCACTAGTAGTGAATTCGGCAATGAAATCAGCTATGGCTTGTCCCTTGATAGCGGTGCGAGGATGGTAAGTGATATCATATTGGCTTAGCTCGATGCACCACTTTAGCAGTCGCCCAGAGGTGTCGGGACGATGGAGCACTTGCCTCAATGGCTGGTCGGTTAGGACTCTGATGGGATGAGATTGGAAATAGTGTCGCAGCTTCCTTGATGTGATTAGTAAACAGTACGCCAGTTTCTCGAGTTTGGGATACCGGGCTTCTGCTCCCGTGAACCTTTTGCTTATGAAGTATACTGGCCGTTGTGTGTGGTTTTCTTCTCTTACCAAAGCGGCGCTTAGAGCATGGGATGACACAGCAAGATATAGGTATAGTTCTTCGCCTTCATTCGGAGTCGAGAGTACTGGTGGCCGTTGGAGGTGCTCGACTAGGTTAAGGAAAGCTGCTGAACATTCGTCGGTCCACTCGAATTTTCCTTTGTCTCTCTTTAGGGCTTCGAAGAAAGGGACGCACTTGTCAGTCGCTTTGGAGATAAATCTGCTTAGGGCGGCCACCTTTCCGTTTAGGCTTTGCATTTCTTTCCGAGTGGATGGTATTTTGATATCTTGCAAGGCTCGGACTTGTTCGGGGTTTGCTTCGATCCCTTTGGCATGGACGATGAATCCCAATAACTTTCCTGATGACACTCCGAAGGAGCACTTTAGAGGATTCAACTTCATTCCGTATTGGCGGAGCACTTGGAACATCTCGCCCAGGTGGCTTACATGATCGTTGGCTTTTCTTGATTTAACCAGCATGTCATCCATATAAACTTCCATAGTTCGTCCTATCAGTTCTGCAAACATCTTGTTGATGAGGCGCTGATAAGTGGCTCCGGCGTTCTTAAGTCCGAAAGGCATTACTCTATAGCAGTACAACCCCCGGTCCGTGATGAAACTGGTGTGGTCCTGATCGGGGGCATGCATAGGGATTTGGTTATATCCGGAGTAGGCATCCATGAAAGATAAGAGCTCGTGCCCGGCGGTACTGTCCACAAGTTGATTGATTCGGGGAAGTGGGAAGCAATCCTTTGGGCAAGCATCATTTACGTTGGAGAAGTCAATGCATGTTCGCCACTTCCCATTAGCCTTCTTTACCAGTACCGGGTTAGCGATCAATTCTGGGTAGATGGCTTCTCGTATGAAGTTATTGGCAAGTAGGTTCCTTACTTCTTCTTCGAGGGCTGTCGATCGTTCCGCACCCATGCTTCTCTTTTTTTGTTTCACCGATGTCTTGGTAGGGTCGATGTTCAATGCGTGGCATTCTATATCTGGGGAGATTCCAGTCATGTCAGCATGCGTCCACGCAAATACATCTAGGTTATGGCGGAGAAAATCAATGAGTTGATCCTTTAGTTCTGCTTTTAACTGAGATCTGATTTTCAATAGTTTACTTGAGTCGTGTTTGTCTACAGATACAAACTCCATAGCCTCTACAGGCTCGGCGGTAGCCTCCTCCTCTCCGTCCCTGGGATTTAGTTCGTTGAAGGGATCACTTGTATATCGAAGAGGAGGGGCTTTCTTTAGTTGCTATGCTTCCAAGCTTTTCATGCAGAGAACAGTCTCTGCATTCTTCCCTTTATCTTTCCTGCGGTTATTGCGAAGTTCAGTTACATAACAGTCTCGAGCAGCGTCTTGATCTCCCTCCACTTCTCCTATTCCGTCATCTGTTGGAAATTTCATCTTCAGACACCATGGGGCTAGGACAATTTGGAAGTCGGACAGAGCTGGCCTTTCCAAAAAGGCGTTGTAGGCTGAATGATTGTCTATTAACACGAATGTCTGTTTCCGAACGGTGGAGTGGGGATGACTTCCCAATTCAACAAAGAGATCCAGTTGTCCAAGAGGCATCTTTGCTTCTCCAGTGAAACCGTGCAGCGGTTTGTTGTAGGGAGAAACGTCCTTCATTGACAGCTTCATTTTGTCGAAAGCATGCTTGAACAGAATATTCACTGAGCTTCCAGTGTCTATTAATATTCGGAAAACTTTGGCTGGACCGAACCAGGCAGAGATGACCATAGGGTCCATGTGTGGGTACTGCCTTCCTTCTAGGTCGCGCCCACTGAATGTGATGTCATTATTTTCCTTCCGCTTAGGGTGGCGTTCCTCCATAACAGAATTGACGCGGTCCCCCTCGCTTCTGAGTGAGTTTCCATATCTTTCCATTTCTGCCCAGCTTTTGTCGGCGATGTGTGGCCCTCCTGATATGGTGTGGACCGCTATCTTTTCTTGACTGGAGCCACTGGTGTTGCGATTTCCTCCACCCGTTTCTGGGGGAGGTGGCCTTGGGTTTCCACTTACAGAAGTTGGAGTTCTATCCTGACCTTTCACATAGCGTTCCAGCCTCTTCCTTCTGATGTGTTCTTCGATTAAGTCTCGGAGATGACGGCATTCGTTGGTATCGTGCCCATGAGACTCGTGGAAACGGCAGAATTTTCCAGACTGGATTGCGCGATCTGACTCTTTCTTGTACGGGGGGCGCTTGTATGTAAGTTCGTCCTGGGTGGCCAGGAAGATGTTCTCGACTGTTTCATTCAAGGGAGTGTAAGCGTCAAATCTCGGTCCAGGTCGGTACAAGCGCTTTTCTCCCTTCTTGCCCCCTGTATTGTCTCTGGAGTCGTTTCTCCGAATGTCCTTTGCTGCGGCGGGGGCGTTTCCATGAGCTGCCTTAGCCTGTAGTCCTGTCTGCCTTTCAGTGGCAGCCTCTTCGAGTCTCATGTACTTCCCAGCTTCATGGAAGAAATCGGGCAAGGTAGCTGGTTTTTCTTTAGTTAGTCTTCTACCAAACTTGGTATCCGGGTGCACACCACTACAGACGGCCATTAGGGTGAGTTTCTCATCGGCATCTTGGACTGCGGCCGCTGCGGCGTTGAACCGGGTTAGATATTGTTGCAGTGTCTCTCCGGATTTCTGTTTGACATTGGATAGAGAATAAGCATCCTTGGGTTGTTCCACATGAATGCGGAACTGGCTAATGAACTTTTCTTTCAACATCTCCCATGAGCTGATAGATCCTTGGGGTAGATGGCAGAACCAGGAGGTAGCTAGGTCTGCTAGGAATAGCGGAAAGCATTTACACAACACTCCTTCCGTTGCTCCGCTCATGAGCATATGTTGTGTGTATCTCTGCAAGTGTACAACGGGGTCGGAAGTTCCTTTGTACGGTTCCATCGTCGGCATTTTCCATTCTCGAGGGGTGATGGCGGTTTCGATGTCGCGGGTGAAAGGGCTGGCTACCCTAGCGCCTATCCCTCGATCCCTTTGCTCCCGTCGGACGCATTCCCGGAATAATCGTGCCATACTTTCATCAGAATTTGGAGCGGACAAAAATGAGCTTGGTTCTTCCCTGCGGGATCGAACTCATCCAGATGACCTGTAGGGATGGTATAGCCTATCACTTCTGATGTTATCCAGTGGCTGTCTTTGGCTGCTCGGATGCATGCTAGGACCAGCTACAGTTTCCCCCTGCCTTGATCTTCCCCTGTGGGGTTCTGTTTCGAGCATTTCCATGGGGTCAACTTCGGGCTGGGTTCTAGCTCGGCTCTGTTCAGCGGGGTTTCCATGATTAGGCGGCATGACCGGTTTAGCTACGTCCGACCCTCGCCTGGTGCCTCCCCGATTGGGTTTGGTTCCAAGCGCTTCCTCAAGTCGGAGTTCGGGCTGAGTCCGGGCGCGGCCCCTATCACTATTGTTCCTGTTGATAGCTTCTTCGAAGAGGGAAGACCTTTGTTGTCTCCGAGACCCTCCAGATTGGGACTCATCCCACGATTCAGTGTTGCGGTTGGATTCTTCGGCATCCCTCAAGCGTGACATGAGTTGGTTCACCAAAGCTTCTTGTTGGGATGCGAAGCGGTTAGTCACTTCAGCCACAACTCTGTCTAGATCTGCCCTAGTGATTGCTGCCGGTTGTTCCGCGGCAGGGGCTGTCGGAATTGCCTGATCTACATTTGGCACTGCTGTCGTAGTGGGTTTATTCTCCTGATCTGGATCCACTGAATCTGGAGCGCTGCTGGTTGCAACGTTCCTTCCCTTGTTGGCGTCTTTTCTCGGCCTGGAAGTCATGTTTCCTAGGCAATGAAGGGTGCTATTGGGAAAGAAGGTTGAATGAGGGAAGCTGAAGCTTCGAGTTCCAAGTTCTCAGTGAAAGCACCGAAAATGTTTGCGCAAAAAATGGACAAACACCTCCAATCCGTATGATTTAGTTGATTGTATGTTATTTTCAAGGTTTTAGGTTACTTATGCAAATATGTAAAAAGCAAGGACTAAAATGTAAAAGACACGCAGATTTATAGTGGTTCGCCCAGAACGTGCCTATGTCCACTTTATATGTTATTCTCTCCTTTCTTTCAGATTACAAGTACAAAGCTTTAAGTACAAGTATAAGAAAGTTGTTTGAAAGTTCCTTCCTTGCTTGAGCTCTCAAACTTGTCTGCCATTGTTGTACCCCTGCCCCTCTATTTATAGAGTGGGGCTGGGGGCAGGGGTCTTGGATGTATATAGCTGCTGGTGGGCCTGGGCTGAAGCAATCTGGTCTGGCATATCTGGTTCGGCGAAGCTTGGTTCGGTGGTTGGAGATGGTTGGACCGGTGGAGCTTTGGTCCGGTGGTTGGAGATGGTTGGACCGGTAGGGCTTTGATCCGGTGGTTGTTGGTGGGAGATGAGACCTTGGTCCGGTATGGTTGGTTCGGCTATGACGTGGAGATGCGGTGGTTCGGTGGAGGGTGAGGTTTGGCTTGGCATATAGGTGGTTCGGCAGTGGTTGGTCCGGCATGGAGTTGAGTTGGTTGGGCCGGTAGTGAGACCGGATCGGTGTTTGGATGGAGGGGCTTTTGGACCGGTGGCGTCTTGGTGTTGAGTTGGTTCAGCAGGGGTTTTGGGTAGGTTGTTTGGTTCGACCGGTGATGGTGGATGGAGCACGGATACTGGATGGAAATGGCGAAGCTGATGCCTCTAGGTCTTGTGATTCCATGGGTGAGAATTCGCCCAACAGCCGATGCAGTCCGTGTTGCTCAAATGTTCTTTAAAGAGATTTATCGACTACATGGGTTACCTGAGACCATTGTTTCTAACCGGGATACTCGATTTCTAAGTCAATTTTGGTTGAGTTTGTGGAAGATGGTTGGGACTAAGCTGAATTTTAGTAGCGCCTATCATCCACAAACGGATGGGCAAATGGAAGTGGTGAATAGATCTTTGGAAAACTTGTTGAGATGTCTTGTGAAAGATAATTTGAAGAGCTGGGATGTGAACTTGTGTCAGGAAGAATTCGCACATAATCATGCTGTTAATCGAAGTACTGGATTTAGTCCATTTTAAGTAGTATATTCAGCCATTCCGAAGGGACCGTTGGATTTGTCGACAGTTCCACGTCAGAAAGGGACTGTTAAACGAGCTTGTGATTTCGTGAATGAGTTGCAAGAGTTTCATAGGATTGTTCATGGACGATTGCTTAAGTCAAATGAGAAGAATAAGCAACTGTCAGATAAGAAGCGAAGGAGTGTGGATTTCAAAGAGGGTGATTTTGTGTATGAGTGGATCGTTTTTCAGTTGGAACTTACAACAAATTGAAAGCTCGAAAGATTGGTCCAGTAGAAATATTGAAGAAGATCAATGATAATGCATATCAGTTGAGACTACCGGATCATATCCACACCGTGGATATTTTCAACGTCAAACACTTGATTCCATATCGTGAAAATGAATATGTCGAAGAAGAGGACAGTGTGAATTTCGAGGTCGAATTCTTTTCGACTAGGGGATGATGATGCAGCGCACTATACTTTGAATAACATAGCAAGTTATGCGTTAGGACGCTCGTGCCTTAAATCGGCCACCTTAAGTTGCTTATGCTATCAGCGATCTACCTTCAATCGTATGCCAACCAGCGACCTAATGAGTTATGGGAGTTATGCAGTGGAAAATGATCCAACGACCTATGATAAGTCACCGAGCGACCTAGCGAGTCATCTTGACCGACCTAGCAAGTTAAGAGATCCAACGGGCATTGCCATAGGTCGTTACGACCTAACGAATTCCAACCTAGTGGGTCGCTCACATATCTTAAGTCGCTCCAGTATGCCAACCAGCGACCTAGCGAGTTAAATCGCTCCAGTATGCTGCTTTTTCTATAGGTTGCTCAGTACCTTATCTCGTTAAGTTGCAATCTCTTATGTCGCTGAAGTTAGGTCGCTCACCTTATGCTATCTCTTAGGTCGCTCCAGAGTTATGTCGCTCAAGATTCTTGAAGCCGTGTATGCCGTTAAGTCGCTCAAGTGTTAAGTCGCGTGATATGGTAACTTGTTAAGTCGTAGGTCGTGTTTGTTGTTATGTGGCATGTATGTTGTAACGTGATGATAAGTTGCTTATATGATGTAATTTTTAGGTCGTGTGCTTAGGTCGTTTGTGCTTATGCCGTGTATATATTAGCTCGTAGGTCGGCCACCTGTTAGGTCGCATGTATGTTGAGTCGTGTATATGTGTTGTAACTTCTATAAATAGGGGTGTTGGTCGTTTGTAAAAGAAGATTTATTTTTAATAAAATTTGTTTGTGTGCTTTGTGCCACTTTTGTTGAAGTTGATTGTGATCTCCTTCTTCTTCCATCTTCGATTATTCGAGTGCGCTCGAATCAACAAACTTGAAGCCAATTCATGGAATCTCGTGCGAGAGGTCAACGTCGAAGAATCTTAGATCTTCTAACGCAGAATCATGCGCGATCAACGTGTTGAAGATAGCTAGAATCTGGTATCTCGAGAGATCAACGGATTTGGGCATTTATCTTGTTTTACTTGATACGAACCATATCGTGAGGAAGAATTTGCATCAAATTGTATCGAACATTCGTAGCACGTCAAAGTTTGTTAATCCGCTGCATCAAAAATGAATTATAGAAGATGGTTGATCAGAGAAATTGAAGAACAAAACCCAATTAGAGAAGAATGTTGAAGCATAAAGGTGTTTGAAGTGATGAGGAGTTGGTTGAACCTTAGAATATCTTGTTAAAGAACTCATGGCAATTATACTTGAAGATCATCAACTATTGACCTCAACGGAATCACAAAAATCCACAAACATAAGGTAATTTGAAATGCTGAAAATTTGCAACACTTATTACTGTTGCTGTTAATTTTGCAACACACTCATGTCGACATGGGATACTTGGGCATGTCGACATACTAGCAGTTTTTCAGAATTTCAAATTTTAAATGAAGAGATATTTCCTTCCACCTCTTCACCAAAAGACATGTCTCTTCAACCACTATAAAGGCCTCTGAAAATGAATTTTAATATCAAGAATTCTCATTTTCTCTTACTCCTTCTCCAAACATTTGCAAAAAATTCCATTGCATACTCTTTAAATCTCCTTACAAATTGATACTATTTCACTCCAATTCTTCACCGATTTGCAAGCCACACAATATCAGAGAGTTGCACTTTAATTCACATCATTCTCTCTCTGATTTCATCCCATTCCTCAAAGAATTCAAAGATATATTATCATTGGAGGTCTATAGGATCATTGTACCGAATCTGCAAGAATCTGTATTGAAGATACAACCACTTGCCATAGTTTGTTGTTGGAGATATGGAGAAGGTGTTCTTATAGCCTGTAAAATCAAGAGGGTGTGTCTTGTGGCCCATGAAACCAAGATTGTAAAAGTATTCTTGCCACCCGTGAAAAGCAAGCAATTATAGTGGAATTCTGCATGATAGAGTGCAGGACTGGATATAGGATTGGTTAATCCGAACTAGTATAAAAATCCAGGTGTTATTTACATTACTGCATTTTACTTTATTACTTACTTATTCTCTGATTACTTCTTTCTATTTGCAATTTGAGTAAATACAGTTTTATATTCATAAGTAAGTAGTTAATACACAATTCATCACTTCTAGTGTTCGAATAGCCTTAAGATCCAACATTGTGTTATAGCCACCCCTGTTTCCAACGGTTACAATAATATTGATGGATAATTACGTAAAAATTGAAAGTAGTTGTGACGATACGGATTTTTCAATGTTTAATTCGGAATATTTAAATGGTTTTAAATATAGAAATTGAATTATAAATTGGTTTTGAATACGGAAAACTTAGATTTATCTATTCAGAATGTAGATACAACAATTTGTTGAATAATATAATTTTTCAATTCAATAATTGAAGATTGAGTGAAATATTTAACCTTGAGTTTCGAATTCGTTAAAAATATTTTAAAGGCTTGTAAAATTTATATTGATAGTACTGAAGATAGTAAAAGTGTTAAAATTGAATTTGAAAGTGTTTTGTTAAGTTTTGAAAATATATCGTTTAAATTGATATTTAAAAATAGCCATCCAAGGCATAGTCTTGGATTTCGACGAAGTCAGTTCCATTGGATCGGTAATATTATATTATTATCGGATTTCAATTTTCGTAGTGTTGGAGTGATCGTTTGGCCATACGATATATAAACGCGCTGAATTTATATCGAAAATTTAATATAATAACTGGGTCCAAAAAGCTATCTTCTCCATACGTTCGAATTAGGACTCGAAATCTTTTCCATTGCGTTTGGAACAGAGGTATAACATTATAAATGCCTAGTGGAATGCCTCGATAGGAGGTCGAGATTTTAGGCTACGTAAATCGAGACGATTTAAATTTAAATTCAAAAATAATTTATTTTGACCAGACAAACTCCCTTCACGTCATCTTTTTTTCATCAGCTGAGATTCCTTCCCTTCAGCCTGTTTTCTTTCACCATTAACGCTTTTTTGTTTTCTCTGCAGCCAGCAGAAATACACCACCTATCCCTTTGTTCAAATCGAAGCCGCATATCATCTGAATCAAAGCCGATAACTCCCTTCGTTAAATCACGTATCCTCCTTCCTCCCCTTCATCCTAAATTCTAAATCGAGAAGCCAAAACAAAAGAATAATTTGAAAAAAAAATAAAAAAATAAAAAAAAAATCGAATCGATCTGAGCGAAATCAGAATCAAAGCCCAGCCCTCTTCCACTTTCGAAATGAAATCAACGAACGCCATTTTGAATCGCAAGCAAGCACTCGGGGGTGGCGACGACTCGAGTGGAGCAGTGACAAGGCGTGAGGGAGGGTGTGCGTCGCGTGTAGAGGGCGCGAGTGAATCTCGTGGTTTGAGTAAGCAATTCGAGGTGGCGATTGAGATAGGTTTTGGGCTCGCATTAATAAGGAAGCTAGGTGAGATTGTGGGATTGTCGTGACAAGGGAAGTTGGCGGTGGCAATGCTCGGCGTTTTGGGAGGAGAGAGTTCGGGCTGGAGGTTGTGAACGAGCATGGTGAATAGTCGGCATCATCAGGTAAGGATTGTTTTCGATCCAGTATTCCAGTAATCTATTAGCTGTTTTTTTTTTAAATTTAAAAGAAAAAAAAGAAAGGCTTTTAGGTTACTGAAATTTAAATGCTGAAGCATAAAATATATTTAAAGGCATTCTGTTTAATTAAATGTATACGTTAGAAAAGTAATATAGAAGCTTTAAAGTGTTATATACCTTCCTATTTTAATTGTAGGTTTAACAGAGAAAGTTTATACAGATAGATTTTGATGATTAATTTTAGTTACTAAAAAAAATTATTAAAGAGAAAAAAATGTGTACTTTATAAATTTACCAATTTATCAATCAATTAAGGAAATAATTTGTTTAACTTGTTAATCAATTATTTTGGGTTACTAATGATAAATTAGTACAGGAAATCAGTTTTAACCAAATCCTTTGTTAATTAAATTTTAAAATAAAAGAAATTTTTGATTTTTTTTCAAATATTAATAAATCATTATTAACTAATTTATAAAATGATATAAATGGTCTGGTTATTTCGAATATTAATAAAATCATCTAATGATGTACAAGGTCTTAAACCGTGAAGAGACCGAGTCGAGATTGAAGTGGATTGCAAAAATCAAAGGTGAGTTAACCTCATTGATCTGGGTTTAATTTAAATTTAAATGGTTAAATTTAAATAATTGTTTTAATGATTGAATTGATTTGATGTGCTATATTATATAGTAATATATATAGTATATATTGGAGTGATTGATTTTCCCGCATTATATAGCGGATGAGACCCTATGAACCGCATAATAGCGGATGATATTATATAAACCCATATACCACGATATTCTACCTTGAAGTGGAATTGGTATTTTATATTGTCCTAACGTCTGTGGATGCAGGAAAACAGGTTGGAGGGATCCAACGGGATTCCTCAAATTTATTTAGAATGTTTTAATATTCTATGATTTGGTCATTGATAATCTGTGATAAATTATATTGGTAACAGAAATGTTGGATGCTATGTTTGATTGAAAATATTTGGGTGAACTGGGTTACCAAAAATATATAGATTGGATTTTTGAAAAGAAAATTAAAAGAGAGAATCTGTAAATAAAATGGTTATTGAAAATTTAGGATAAGTTGATGAATGAATTGGAAAAGAATGAAAGTGATTTTAAAATTCTAATAAATAAGTTTTTTTTTGAAATGGTACTTTATATACAACAAATCATTGTGACAACATATCACATGTCAATAAACGTTCGAATCACGCTATGCAAGTTTCGAACTTATGACCTCTCGCACCAAAGCCAAATCACTTAACCACTGGGACAATGGTGCTTGTCTCTAATAAATAAGTTCCTAGTATGGGAAAATGGATTTTGAATAAACAGAGTAATAATGAATTTTAAAACTTAAGTGATGCTATTTAAAGGAATAAAAGAATTTACTTTAAAATTCAAGGTTTAAATTTATTTGAAAGGATAAAGAAGGAATTTGGGAAATATGAAATTGGTATTTCCATTTAAAAGATTTTAAATCATAATTAAAAATAAAAATCTGAATTTAATGGGTTTTTAAATAAATTGAGTAAGGAAGGGAATTTATTTCAAAATGGAGTAACTTGGAAATCAAATTGAAAATTTATTTAAGTGTTTGAAATTGGAATTTTAAAGGGGGATGGGACTAAGAAATTTATAAACTGGGTTTATAAAAGTAAAGTAATATATCAGTGGATATTTGGAAGAATAAATTCACGGTGGGAATTTATTAAAGGAATGGGTAAATTTGTTTAAAAATAAATAGTGATTTATTTTTAAAAGATGTCGAAGAGAAGTGTATTTTCCTGGATAGCCAAGTACGTTTTCAAAGCAAATTTTTAAGTACGAGTTAAAAGTTTAAAGTTGTTTTAAAAGCATGTTTTAGAAATTTATTATTTTTAAATGTCTAAATTTAAAAGTAAGTATTTTGTTCAAATTTATTTTAGGTGACTTGGTATTATGTTTTAAAAGGATAAAAATTTAATTTTATTATTTTATTAAGTAGCTTTATTTTAAATGTTCTTAAAGCATATATCTTTGAATAATAAAGTAGTTTTTTATTTAAATGTTTTAAAGTATATTTTACAATAAGTGTTTTAAATTATTTGTACTTGGTGATTTAAGTGGAAAGAGAAAATATTTGGGAAATGTGTTCTGCGAGAGGAAGATGGTTTGGCACTGTCTTCAAAGGGTTGAAAAGTGGAAATACATCTTGTGAAGATATTTTGAGGTTAATAAATAATTTGGGAAAAATTATTTATTGCTTGATGGTTGTTTGTGAATGTTAATTGATAGTTAAGTAATCGACTATCAATATTGGCCAATGTGCTGATCGTTTCGAAGAAACCGGGATCGAGATTAAATTCTCAAAAACCACTTCGATCCGGTTTGAACGTTTCATGGGGAAAACGAGTTTGGAGTCGAAGATGGAGCATTGAAGTGCAAGGGCTAGTCGCTACTAATCCTGAGGGTGATTCCAAAATGGATGTAGTAGGAGTAGTGACTTCGGTTCCGTTCGAACCCGGGACATACTTGTATGGATGAATGCTTTCAGAATGTCGTCAGGTGGGCGATGAGCATTCTAAGAGATGTGTTCTAAAAAGGTAACGCTTAGCCTCGAGCCTCATCAACCGAGAATGACTTAAAATCAGGGGTTATGCAGCAAGGCTAAGTGGGTCGCGCCTATTAGGGTGAGGTCATCCCTGTCTAGATGTCTCTTTTTATTTTGGCTGTGTGGGCGGTTGCTGACCCCAACCGTAGGGTGATCTTACTCGGGATTATCCAGTAAGAGGTAGTTCCGGTATTGTGTTGCAGGGGATTTAGGGTGGCTCGTCGGTATGCTGATCTAGACCGGGTACTGTGACAGGTGGTACCCCAGTGCCTAGTCATTAGTTGGAAATCCATTCTCCCTACGTGCCTTTACGATTTTTGTTTGTAGAACCCACTTTGTGGCTAGTATGCTGGAATTTAATCATGTAACAATTTCAGATATTTTAATAAGTATTTTTATATAGACACTGTTATATTATCAGATGATTTTGATAAAAAGTGATTTGGCTATTGTAAGGTAAAAAAATCGACATGTTTATTTGTGGCGTGGTCTTATGTGATGCTTTTGATTTCAAAGGATTTTGAAACTTTAATATCCAATTGAGCGTGGTTTTCTCACACTGGTACTCCAGATTGACTCGGGTGTTATGTAACTATAATGCTCGGGTCAGACTGAGTATTATAGAATACAGGAAAGGATGCGGTAGAGCTCAAGAGACGGGGTGGCGATACGTACTTCCGTACTTGTATGAAATATTCCGCTGTGTTGATTAGCTGTGTATTCAGTTTTGTAAGGATAAGTTGTGATAACTGTCCAGTGGTGTGTATTGTGGTTATTGTACTCTGATGATGTAGTGTATAAACAGATTTTTTTCCTTTGTGTAAAGATCAGTTATTATCTATTATATTTTATTCCGCTGCGTTGGTAAGATTCTGATGTTGTTTATATTTTCTTCTTCTACCTCCTTCTTCTTTAATCTTAATGGTTCGTATTTCCGTTCGTCTGGAGTTGATATGTTGGAAAATAATGTTGACTTAAGGGGTATGGGTTCGCGGGTCGTTAGAATAGTAGAATGAGATGGTTTCATGAAAAACAACATCACATAAGATCAGAATTGTATGTGGATCTACAAGGTGCGTTGAATGCTCGAGAGAACAATCCAGATATATGAATTTATTTACATTGCTAAATAAAAATTAGTATGTACAATATGTTATATACATACATACATATATAATATCATCAACATGTTAAAAATGATTTGAAAATTAAATATAGGAAACATTAGAAGAAGAACAGTATTACCCGCTTCATTTGATGGAAGCTCATGCAACATGTACCGACATTACCAAGATGCTACGGCTTTGGTGCAGAAGTTTGGAAAGCCTTACCCTTTCACTACAATGACATGTAATCCTTCATGGGATGAAATCACTTCTGAACTACTATGTGGACAATGAAATGAGTAGCTGAAGGATGATATTTATAGCAAACAAGCTCTCGGTTTAGTTGCAGCACATGTGCATATTATAAAATTTTAGAAAAGAGGACTTCCTCATGCTCATATTCTTATCATATTAGACGAGCAAGATAAAGTTCATAGCCCAGATGATTATGATGCTATTGTAAGAACAGAAATCCCAGGCCATGATGAACAACCAGAATTATACGGCACCATTATTAAATGGATGCTTCATGGACCATGTGGAAGACATCGACCAAGTTCACCATGTATGAAAGATGGAAAATGAAAAAAGAATTATCTAAAACAACTTCCTCCAACTACTCTTCAAGGAAATGATTCATATCCCATCTATCGGAGGCGAGATAATGGTAGAAGCATTGCATTAGACAATGACAATGATTTTGTTGTCGATAATTGTTGGGTTGTCCCATATAATCCATGGTTTAAAAAAATATTATTGTCATATTAATGTCGAAGCTTGTAGTAGTGTAAAATCCATAAATACCTATACAATTATGTCTACAAAGGTCCAGATCGTGTGGCAGTTAAAGTTCATCCAGGAAGTGAGTACAATGATATTCAGAAGTTTATTGATGCAAGATGGATATGCCCTCAAAAGGCCTTCTGGAGAATTTTTGAATTTTCACTACATAGAATTTATCCTTCCAATCAGAGATTACAAATACACTTACCAAGTAGGCAACAAGTCACGTATCATTCTAATCAAACAGTGTCTGATATTTTGTTGGATGAAAGTCTCTCTACATCGATACTAATTGAGTTCTTCAACACAAATTTGTAAGATCCCGAAGCAAGACAATTTTTATATTGTGAATTTCCAGAGAAATACAGGTAGGTAACAGATATAAAAAATTGGAGACGTAGGACATCATCAAAAAAGTTATAGGATGGATTTATAGCGTTTCACCATTAGAAGGAGAACGTTACTACTAGAGAATTCTTTTAAATTATGTAAAAGGATCAACCTCATTTGGTTATCTTCTCACAGTCGATGGTATTAAATATCCCACATTTCAGAAAACAATGGAGAAGATAGGACCGTTGGAGGAAGATCAAAGCAATAGAGCATATTTGCAGGAAGCATTAGCCACACAAATGCCATCAATGAGAGGACTATTCGCTACAATCTTGATTTATTGTACACCAACTAGTACTAGAAAATTATGGGATGAATTTTTCTACTATATGATAAAAGATTATTCGAGTTCAAGTGCAACAAGTCGAGTTATACATGAAAATCGTAAGTTAAAAGATCTTAATGTTTTATTAATGATTATTAAAAAAAGTTTCTGATTACGACCTGTAACATTCCCAAATTATGGACAAGTTTAATTTGGCAATTAATTTAATTTTTGAAATCAAATTGTGAATAATGTGAATTTTTCCAAATTTAATAAGATATATGTTCATTTAGTTATATAAATAAATTATTTTGAAATTTAATAAATTGGAAATGAATATTGTTGATTTGTAAATATTAAAATGAATATCTTGAAGAAGAAAAATGGATTTATTTTGGAGTTAATATTGGAATTAAGTTTCAAAACATTTTCTTATTTTCAAAAAAGAGTTATATAAAGTATAAATTGCATCTACATAAAGATTTAAAAATACATAGCACATAAGTGAATATAGTCTATAAATAGATTTTATTATATATGTATATGTATACATGTTTATTTATTAATATATATATATATAGATAAGTATTTATTTAAAAATATAATAGTTTTAATTTAAAGGTATAAATTTGTAAATATAATAAAAAGAGGGATATAAACATAAATTTTATAACAAATGACATTTGTAAAAGAATTAGACAAATAGAATTACAAGTGTTAGCAAATGATACAAGTGGCACACAAATTTCTCCTTGAAAACTTAATTACAATAATATGTTTTAAATAAAAAAACTGACGATGAAGTGAGAAAACCAGGCTACAACCTAGAAATCAAAGAGCAGTTCAAAAAAATCAAAGCTTACTTTTAAAAAAAAAGCAAACAAAATCAAAAGATCTGAAAGCAAGCTTCAGATTCAGGTTCAAAGCTAAAACAATTGAAACAAATCAAAGAAATAGATCGGAAATTAAAAGCCTGAAAACATCTTAAATCTAGAAATCAAAGTTTTCAAATCTGGAGATATTAAGAACCTGAAAGCATGAGAAATAAGAGCAAAAGACAAGATCACCTTAAAACTTGAAGCTTCATATCTGAGTTGATCAACTCAGAGCAAAGATTAAGCAGGGTTCAACTAAAAAACAAATCAATATTTAGCAAGCTCAGGCAATCTAACAAAACTCAGTTTAAATCAAAAGCATGCAACGAATATCAGGTTATCCTCTGTTTTTCATTGATAAGGTGAGCAAACTATATTTTAAAGTTTTGAATCTGGTTTGAATTTTCATCTGCGTGTGATTTTATTGGAAATATGAAAGTAAAAAAGGTCTGAATGTATGTATATATATATATCCATGAATGATGGGTATGCTTGTTTATGTATTTATGTGGCTCTGTTAAGTATAATAGGTCCACAAAATGAAAAAAAAATTCAATATCTCATCACACAATCAATATTAGATTTAGATTTGCAAAAGAAAGATGATTTAAATTGTGCAACATCACTTTTAAAAATAACTTCGAGAATTTATATTAAGAATTTACCTCAGAAATTTATGAATTATAGTAAAATTTAAAAACCATGTAAAACTCGAACCTAGTAATTTTTTGTTTCACTTACATTATTGAATTCATCTTTAAACTATGAATTTTAAAAATGGAATCAAGATTTTTATTTGGGTAACCCGAGAGAAATTGATGGATGAATAGAAAACACAATTTGATCGATTTCTGATGATCGTGTAATTGTAAAATCTTGGAATTGTTTCTGGAGGAAATAGAGGATTGTAGATTATTGGAAAAATAATCAACGAATTTATAATAAACCAGGATGATCATACGAGATCAATTTAGGGTTTCGGCCCATGTTTTGGACTTAGTTGGAAAAATGATTGCCGCAGCTTCGAAAGAGCATCGAAATCAATGGGACCGGAGGGTATCGTCGTGTAGGTCGTTGCCGAAGCTCACGTTGTGATGGCATAGATGCAGGTGCCTGGGAACGTCGGCATGAAGTAAATTTGTTGATCGAGATGGGTTTTCAGTTCGTTCAATATGATTGATTTTGCATCTCGATGCTTTTGAGTTTGCTAGGTGTTCGAGATGAATAGGAATGCGTTCATCGTCGTGCCGGAGAATTCGGCGTTGATCGAAGATGGTTCTCGCCATCGGCACGTGCACGATGGTGAAATGGTGTCAGGGGTTGATTTTGGTTGTTGCTGAAGCTTTGGCTTGTTCGAGTTCTTACTCGAAGTTCTCTTATGTTTAAAGAGAAGAGGATGTAGGCGTGTATGTAACAGTTTTTGAAAATGTTAAAGGTAAAACAAGGTTCTGGAAAAGAAAATGAGCTCGATTTTGATTTACCAGTGATCTCATGTTTTGGGTTATTTTGAATCGACTATGGTGATCAACGATGGTGTTCTGGTGACCTCGATGTCGACCGCAGGTGGTCAACGTGCTTGTGCACGTATACGGGCAAATGTTCGTATCAGTGGTTCGAGTATTTGGGGAAGAATGTGGAAGGCTCGAAACCAAGCATGGGGAACCGATCCATTTTCTCGAAGCAGGGTGAAGCATGGGTTGCCCGGGTTCAAGCTCGGGTGGGACGTGTTTTTTTACGTTTATTTATGTTTGGCTAAACAGTTTTAAATCTTTAAAGAAAAATCAAATTTTTGAAAATAAATTTTGTTAAATCAATTTTCCTTCAATATTAAATGTTATTTAAGTTTAAAGACTACATGAGAAGGGTATTGAATAAATTGTTTTATTTAATCTAGTTTTAAAATGGTTTAAAAATAAATACGCCCTTTTATTTTTGAAAAATTTATTTACTGGATAATAATTAAAGGTTAGTTGATTAACATAAAGGATTTTTTAAAATTGTTAATTAACTTTTCGAGGTTAAGTTAAATTTATTTGTTAAAGGAATTAGTTACTTGAAGTTAATTACTTAATGGAAATAATTAAAGTAAATTAATTGATAATTCAAGTTTAATTAATAAATAATTAATTAATGGTTAATTAAATAATTATTTAGTGAAAGTAATTTAGAATGGTTAATAATTAAAGATTAATTAGTTAATGAAAGTGATTAAGGAATGATTATTAATTAAGGATTAATTAATCATTGTAATTAATTAAGGATAATTAATTAAAGAATTAATTATTAATTAAAGGTAAATTAATGATTAATTAGAGGATAATTAATTTAATGGTTTGTAATAAATTAATTATTAATTAACCATGATTAGAAATTTATTTATAGGTAAATGGTTTTGGTTTAGATTAATCAGACACCTTAATTGGTTTTACTTATGGATGACTGTATTCTATTGAATGCTGTGAATTGTTTGATATCTCTACTGTGTGATGCTTTGTGATATAAATTGTTTTAACTCAAGCTGTGATGAATGTAATTTATTTTATCTGTGATGAATGCATATTATTTATCCGTGAATCTGTGAATGGAAGATAAGCGTTATAGGAGTATATTGCTTGTCGATATTGATATGATTGAATCTGTGATGATTGATGTAGTTGCACTATTGTGTTAAACCCCTAGACCACACTATACACACACAAATATGGATTGCAGGAGGAAATTGGTTAAGTCACAGATATTTTGGAAAAAGGGTTTAAAAGTCGAAATTTGTTTCCAAATGATTTTGAAAATGGAATTGGGTTGAATTTGAAAAGGATTTTGAAAAGGAATTTTAAAGATAAAAGTCATTTTAAATAACTTGATAAAGTTTTGAAATTTAAATAGTTTGATTTGAATTTAAATTCAAGATTCGGAATTGAATTCTATGTTTTGAAATTATGGTTTAAAAAGGTTATACAAGTTATAAATATGTTAATATGGGTTTTAACCATTTTAAAAGTATTGTTTTAAGAATTTGAATTCAACCCAAGTTTTATACTTGAAGGGCTTTAACTCGTGCAAATAAAATCGGATTTTTCCGAAAACGAAAACTATTTGTTTTCAAATAATAATAGCCCTTATTTAAAGAAAGGATTTCCAATTTGTGTTGAAAGGATTTCAAATTTGAAAGCTATCTTAAAATTTTGGTAAATCTTGTTATTGAACTGAAATGGATCTTTTACTTAAAAAGGATTGAATCGTAAATAGTTTGGGAAACTATGAATGAATCTTTGTGAAAGATTGTTAAGCTTTGTTTTTGGAATCGAAGAGGATTCAAAATGGTGTATCTTTTATATATAAAATATTTGAAATGGGAATTTTGTTGAGAGTTATGAATGGATCTTCGGAAATAGTTTTGAAAGCTATAAAATGAATCTTTGATTTAAAGATTGGATGGGTTAATCCAATTTAAAAGGGAAAGTGTTTTGAAAGAATATGAATGAATCTTTGTTAAAGATTGGTATACTTTTCAAATTGAAAAGGGATCTTAAAAATGTATCCCTTCTATAAAGGATTTGAAATGGAAATTGTTTTTGAAATCTGTGAATGAATCTTTGTGAAAGACGGGTGAACTTTGTGAAGTGAATCTTTTTGTTTAAAAATATTTGAAAATTGTAATTTGTTTTAACCATTTGAAAGTAAAGTTTTAGGTAATAAGATGTAACTTAATTGAGATCCCATTATCCATATGGTTTTTAAATATTGCGCACACTATTCAGTTTAGCCGGAAGAAGGCTTTATGTCATATAATCCATTTCGAATAGTGATACGACGTTATGGATAGCATTTGAAGACCGATGGTGAAGACCGGGTATTTTCGAAAGCGAAAAAATAACTCGTCGAATGTTTATGCACCGCTGATCCCCGGTATAGAGATTTGATCACCCTTTGTGATGGGAAGTCCGGACGTGATTAGGAATTATACGATGTGCAAGTGCTTCTTTGTGAAGTGCCTTCGGTTTTGTTCGAACCCGGAACAGACTTGTATGGATGTGTGTCTGACATTACACTTTGAGATGTAAAGCTGGTTTCTATCAAATACATTTTTCTTTGGTATCGGAGATTTATTCTCTTAGCACTTAACACTCTTCTCTGAGACGTACGAGCTCAGAGGTTATGTAGTTGATGGTTACTAGTGATACATTCCCAATTTGGTAATGTGGCATATGAAGTGCTGTTGATCATTTGTTGATCGAAGCATGGCTTTGTGGACGAGACTACATTAGGAACTCACAATTCGAAAATGGTCGAAACAGGATTGTTGCAGCAAGGTTTCTAGGGGTCGCGCCCCTAGGGTATGTCCATTTCCTTCTGGATAAAAGGTGATATCATGGTATGGACATATATGTGGTCACTGCAAATTTATTACTTTTTGGTTGTTGGTGTCGAGCGCTCGGGTAAAGGTTGGTAACGACCGGGGATGGCATACTTGTGTGGTAGTTACCTATGTTATAGCTTGGTTAAAGCATGAGGTAGCATCGATCTTGTGTTAGCAGAGATCCGGTTAGGTTCTTGGGGCGTCCTTCCAGAGGCGTTCCTATTTCGGTAAGGAAGTTCCTTAGCCTGACCATCTGTTGGAAATCCAAAGAAACAATACGCGCCCGGTACGGTTTTAGTTGTATAACCTGCCATGGAATGTGGCGGTAACCTGCTATTAAACATGGTAGCTATAGTAGGCATACGATAAAATGTGGTATGTTGGCTAAGATTAATATTATACTTTCGAAATATTTTCTGCACTATGCACTAATAATAATATCAAATGGTTTTCGCGTATCAGGCATTTTTGACTGTCATAAGGAGAAATCTCCTCCAAGTATGCACTTGCATTGTATGTGTGGCGGGAGGCCTTATCGCAGTTTCATTTTCGAAAAAGCATTGTGAATTTCTTTTTATAAAGATAAGCTGTTTTTGTTTTCTCATACCAGTCCCATGACTGACCTGGAATTTATTGTTCCCTTCCTAAACTCTGTGCCCACAATTTTCCACACGAGCAGTCTAGAGTTGGGTTTATCAGATAAGCAAATAGTAGGTGTAGATTCAATAGCCTTCGAAGCCTTTGGATCTGTGAATCGCATTTGCTACAAGTTCAACTTGATGGTGGTTCGAGCTTTCAACTTGGAGTTTTGGAGCATTGAAGATGGAGTTGGATTCTTTTGGACTCTTCTGTCTTTTGGTGTTATGGTTTCGCTGTGCTATTATCGTACTGCTATTGTATCTCTGATATTAATATCATTTGTATCAAATTGTTGTATCGAATATTGCATATTAATGATATTCATTGTATCTTCCGTTGTGTTGTTGTACTTAACATGTTATAAGCTCCGGCGAACTAGATTCGACATTTGAATCTGCGGCATTTGAGTACAAGTGAAGTACGGGTGCCGATTTTCGAAGGTCGAGTCCGGATTGTGACACGACCGTCCAACAATTAGAGATGACATAGATGATCATTCAGTAACCTCGAGATTAATAAGTGAGCGGTATTCTATTATAACACGAAAAGAGGATTTAACTTTTGCCGGTAAGTTGAATGAATCCCAATTGCATGCATATACTATAAATATAAATGTTGTGATAATAAAGAGAGGAGGATTTATTTTATTGATGGTCCTATTGACATAGGAAAGACATTTCTCTATCCAACAATACTTACAACACTTCGACAAGAAAGTTTGATTCAATTGCAACAGCCATATCTGGGATTGCTGCGGTAATTCTACCAGACGGTCGAAAGGCGAATTCGTGATTCAAAATTCCAATTAATACAACATCTGAACCAATGTGTACAATATCTAAACAATCAGAATTAGCGGATTTTTTGCGTCAAGCATCCATTTTTATTTGGGATGAAGCAACTATGACTCATAGATGATGTGACGATCCTGACTCGACCTTCGAAAATCGGCATCGAATACGACACTCATATTTCAATGCCGCAGATTCAAACGTCGAATCTGGCGCGTCGGAGCTTATAACACCATTAAGCACAAAACAGCGGAAGAAAAGAATATCAATATATAACATTGATACAATGACAGATACAACATCTGATGCTAGCGGAAGAAAAGAAATAGCAGCGGAAAGATAATGATAACATCAACAGCGAAATAATAACTCCAAAAGAATGCATCCCCAAATCTAATGCTCCAATCCAAATCTAGCTCGAACCAACATCACATGCACACCGATGAGAAAGGTCACTCGTGATCCAAAGATTGGACTAACTCCAGATAATCTACTAAACCTGACTATTTGAAAAACCAACTCTAGACTGCCCGTGTGGAAAATAGTGAGCATCCAGAGTTTAGGAAAGGAACAATAAACTCCGAGTCAGTCATGGGACTGGTGTGAGTAACAAAAGCAATTTGGTCTTTAAAACAAACAAAAGAATTTAAAAATAAATTCGCAATGCTTTTTAGAAAATAAAACTACCATAAGGCCTCCCGGCACACACACAATGCAATCGTACACATGGGGGAGATTTCTCCTTATGATAGTCAAACATGCTTATTACGCAAAATTCTTCTTTTATATTATTATTAGTGCATAGTGGAAAACATTTCGAAAGTATAATATTAATCTTAGCCAGCATAGGTACCATTATATTATGCCTGCTATAGCTACCTTCTGAGGAGGCAGGTTATACAATTGTAACCGTAAAGGGCTCGTATTGTTTTGTTTGGATTTTCCAACAAATGGTCAGGCTGAGGTACTTCCCACTGTCCATGGATACGCCTCTGGCGGGACGTCCCAAGAACCTAACCAGATCTCTGCCAACACAAGGCTAGGTTACCTCTGTAACTAGGTAACAACTTCTCGAGCATGCCACCCCCTCGGTCCTTTAGGACCTTTATCCGAGGCGCCTCTAAACCACAAAGCAACAACCACACAGAAAATGAGATTGAAGCACACCACATAGGTAAGTATCTGGGCTCCATACCATGATACCACCCTTTACCAGAAGGGAATGACACACCCTAAATGGCGCGACCCTCATAACATTGCCGCATCTTTCCTGTTTCGACCATTTCCGGGTTGTGAGGTCCTGATGCAGTCTCGTCCACCAAGCTACGCTTTATACAAAAGCCATGCTCTGATCACAAATGATCAACAAATGATCATCAACACACAGCAGCACTCAGCATGCTACACTACCAAATTGGGAATATATCGCTAACAACCTTCAAATACATAACCTCTGAGCTCTTACGTCTCAGAGAATGGTGTTAACCTAAGAGAATAAATTCTCCGCCACCAACAGGTATGTATTTGGAAGAAATCTGCTTTATATCCTAAAGTGCAGTGTCGGACATACAACCATACAAGTCTGTCCTGGGTTCGAGCAGAACCGAAGGCACTTCATAAGAAGCTCTTGCAAATCCGGGTATTCACAATCCCTATCGGACTTCCCATCACTTAGGAAATCTCTATACCGGCTCGACTCGGTGCAGAGACAATCGATAGGTTATCCTATCGTTCTCACAAATACCCGGTATTCACCATCGGTCTTCAAATGCTATCCATAACGTCGTATCACTATTCGGAATGGGCTATGTGACATAAGGTCCTCTCCCGGCTAAACCGAATAATGAGCGGAATATATAAAACATATGGATATGGGATTTTAGTTAAGTCACAACTTCAAAGAGAACCAAAACTTTCTTTCAAATGGTTAAACAAATTACCATTTTAAATCTTTAAACAAAAAGATTTATTTCACAAAGTCCACCCAGTTTCACAAAGAACCATTTGTGGATTCCAAAACAATATCCATTTCAATAGGATTAACTCATTAAATCTTTAAATCAAATATTTAACTTATAGTTTTCAAACCGTTTCCATAACTTGGGAACCATTTTCATTTCAGACTTGAAATCCCTTTCAACACAAATTGGACGTTCATTTCTTATGTGAAAGCTTTATTATTTGAAAACAAATTGTTTTCATTTCAAAAAAATCCAATTATATCTGCGCGAGTTAAAGCCTTTGAATTTTAAATTCAAATTCCCAAATTAATACATTTAAAATCGTTTAACTCGTATATAACTAGTATAACATCTTTAATCCCTAGATTCAAATTATAGGATTTAGTTTGAATTTAAATTTAAATCAAATTATTTAAACTTCAAACTTTATCAAGTTATTCAAAAAATAAATTTCATCTTTGAAATTCCATTTCAAAGCTTTTCACATTTAACTCAATTCCATTTCAAAACCATTTTGAATTCAAATTGTCTATTAAAAGATCATTTCAAAAATCTGTGACTTAATCTATTTCCTCGTGAAATCCATAGGTCCAGGGGTTTAACACAATAGTGCAACAACATCATCATCACAGATTAAAACACAGAAATATAGTTGATAAGCAGTATAAACGATAACGCTTATCGTTCATTCATAGATTCACGGATAATATACAAATGTATCATAAATAAATGAACAAATTATACACCGCTCAATCCACAGAACAAAATATCACAAATAAGAGAGGACAATCAATTCAAGGCATCTCATATAATACAATCATTCATAGGTAAGGTCAAGCATTTATAAGCAGGATTAATTAATTGTTTAATCCTAATTAGTTCAATTTATTTTCAATTAAATTAATTTCTTATGAATTAATTATCCAATCCTAATTTATTAATTACAAATTATTTGATATAAATTAATTTATCAAACACCTTAATTAATTATTTTATTCTAAATTAATCATATTAATTAAATTAACCTTTGAACCAATTACATAAGTAATTAATCCCTTAATTAGTTATTTTAAGAAATTAAATCTTTAATTACTTACCATAAAGTAATTACACTTACACAATTTCATAATTGATGATTATTATTTAATTAAGTAATCAGATTAATTGTTAAAATTAATCGCATTAATTAATTATTTAAATAATCTTAGTTAATAACCTTCATTAACTATTAACAATTATTTTTAATTACTATTCTTAAGAAATTAATCTTGGATAAATTATTATTAATCATTTCTAATTATAAAGTAATCTAATTTATTAATTTATAAATTAAATAAATCATTCTTTAATTACCTTATTAATTAAATCACTTAAATGCTTAATTATCTCTAAGGTAGTCCATTTCTTTACTAATGACTTCATTAATATTAAAGCGTATTTTAAACATTACACTTCTAAATTTAGATTCAAATTTCATTTTGAATTTAAAATTCAAAATGATTATATATTTAAACCTTTACCAAATTTAAATATCCACTTATAAACTTATATAAGAAAAGTTCTAACTAATTTACTTAAATTTTTATTTAAAATTTAAGCTTTAAAATACATTACATTTTATCTTGCAAATTCAAGTTAAAACAATTTATTTAACTTTCCACTCAAAATTAAGAAAACCTTTATAAAATAATTTTATAAAAATCAAGTTAAACATTTGTTTGAAAACGAATATACTTTTAAAAGCTATTTAATTTTAAACTTGTTTAAAACACATTCAGATTTAAAACTAATTTAAATTTCCAGATTTGGATTCAAAGAGACTTGAATCCATATTCTAATTTTGATTTAAACTGGTTTTAAACTTTGTTTTAAAATCTTGATTTTATGTTCTTAATTTAAAAAATCCAAATTCATTTTAAAACTTCAAGATTCAAAAGTTTATTTGAAAACTAAACTTAACTTTGAATTTAAACCCAGTTTAAATTCTATATTCAGAATTTAAATTAAATTTGAAATCTAAAAACTGTCAGGTTTTAAAAACCTGAAAAACCCACTTTTAAAAATAATTTAAAACTTCAAGATTCAAAGTCATTTTTTATCTATACTTCATACTAGATTTAACTTTGTTTAAAATCTGTATTTAAATTTCAATTTCCGTTTTAAAAATTAAACAGACAGGTTTTATAAAAAAAACCTGTAAAAAATAGAATTGACTCGAGTACAAACTTTTCTACTCCGAGTCAAACCCTCCTCAACATCGAGTAAACCAAACAATTTACTCGAGTAAAATTTCTGCCCAAACCCAAAATCTCATCAGAAATTCAAAGTGCACGGTGCATGTGTACGTCACCGCCGACCAACTCCAGGCGATACCACGACGTCGAGCACGTCGACGATCACCCCTAGACCTATTTCCAACCACCTGAACTTCGTCGTTCACTCGAAATGAAAATCGCGTTCGAAGTCAAAACCTGGAAAAGCAACGGAACATCACACTTCAACCTGGCAACGCCGCGCCTTCGCAACCTCGTCCACCAGAAAGCTTCAAACTCTGACCACACGATCGTCCACATCCGCTCTACCACCTCCCAGAGCCACGTCACACTCGATCAACCATAGATGGCGTACGAATCGAAATACCCAACCACGATAAAACTAGGTTTCCAGATTACAAACACGCACCGCCGACACCACGACCATCTGACCACCACCACTGTATTTTTCCTACAACCCCTGATCACTCCTCCATCTCCAGGAGGAAGCTCGATTCCTCCGGCTCTCTAGATCACCAGAGACAACTCGAAATGCCCAATCCGAACAAACTCAAACTGCCCTTAAATCCTAGCTCTAAAAATTGTGATTTTAGCTTTAAGTTTGGAATTTTAATCATTTTAAATTGTGATTTTGTCTACCTGAATTTGTAAATTAAGAAACTGGAATTTTAATCATTTTAGAGTTTTACTCAGTTATCTTGTTTTTCAGAGGCAATAATAAGTTGTTTCAACTTAAATAAATTTTTAAAATCGAGTTCATGATCAAACAAACAATTTTGGTTTATATTATAGGTTCTAACAGTAAGTAGAACCAGAGGAAAAGATTTTTTAAATCAAAACTCTTGGTTTATGAACTCGGAACAAAGAAAATTAAAAACAAACTACACACAAACCTTATTCACAGAGAATTCATACATGTGTATGTAGATACAGCCATACTTATTCATAGATATATTCAAAACAGGTTCATACTTTAAGTAAAAAAAAAAAAGAATGTTACTCACCTATATGATTGAAAGACAGAGTAGTGCTTTTGGAAGCAGTTTTGAACTTGAAACTGTAATTGCTGATGAAACATTGATTTGAAACTAGAAACTTAGATGAAGAATGCATGCAGATGATTTCAGACTTGAATGTATGCTGCTGATTGAGTTGAGGAAGAATGCATATGCTATTTTTCTGGTTTGCTTAGTTTTTTTTAGATGGACGAACTAATGATGAGAGGCTTAATATATAAATGAAAAGAGTTGTACAGGTGATTATAATTTGTACAAATACCAGAGAGATTTTTTTTGGCAAATGGGGCTGAAAGCAAATTTGAATAGATGGAATTTAATGCCTTGGTACTTTATGTCTTCTATCTCAAGCCTCTACTTACCTATAAATATTTGTTTAACTTAAATATCATTTTCTTTTACATACTTATATCTTTATTTTCTATCCTTGCCTGCATATCTATTTTACAGGCAATCATCATACATATTTTTTTTTACCGGTTTATTTTTAAACTTCATGTACATGTATACTTTGTTTTGTTTCATCATGTCTACATACTTGTCTTTTATTTGTTTGAATACTTGAGTATATTTTTTTTTTGCTTGTACATGAATATACTTATATTTGTTATCTTATTTATAAGCTTGCAAATTATATTACTTATCCAATTTTGTTTGTTCATTTTGTAAGTCTTCATACTTGAATATATTTGTTGTTTTTCCTTTGCAAGTTCAAAGATGTTTGTATTTCTTCTTTTGTCATATATATATGTCTTATGTCAAATTTTTGCTTTGGTCTTGTTACTTTGAAATTTAATGAAGTTCTATTTTTATTATGTTGTTATAATGTAACAAATTTGTTTACTTTATATGTATATTTATTTATTTAACTTAATATTTTATATCAATTACCAATTATTTCACAAATTTTTTATTCAAGATGAAATTAATTATCAATTTAAAATTAGTCAAAATCCGGGATCGTTACAGATTCCCCCCCTTAAAGTAATTTCGTCCTCGAAATTTGCCAAGGTGATAATAAAGATAGATGAAGAATGTTTCATCAAATCAAACTGAATATTCATTCTGCATTTGGCTTACCAAATCAGAATATCAATAATAGATACGAGAACGAATCTATTTAATTTTTTTCACAAGATACTAGGGTTATCCGGATCTACGAAACATGCAGTGGAATTGGTTAGTCCAAAGGGATAACTAACCATTCGTAAAACATATTGGGTCCCAAAGATAGACAGATATATGGGTACAATTCCAAAAAAATTAGTTTAGAACTAAAGTATACCTATCAACCATAGCAACCAATCCATCCAAACAAACAATTTTGACCTATTTGGAGTTTATTGTCCCATGCAAATATATCAAATTTTCTTCCTGGATCTACCAAGAACTATCGAAGAATCAAAAAGAGATGTTGAACAAAAGAGATTGATAGATGGATTCAATCTTCTAAAATTTTCTCAAACATTAGGTATGAATTCCTACTTAGGTCGGAATACCCCAAAGTATATACCAACTTGTCCCTCTTCGGACTTTGATATACCCAAGAAATTACAATAGAAATTCAAATTTGGTTTTAAACGAAATTGTTTTATCGATTCAATTCAAATTTAGCTCTATATTCTATTAACCAATTTAACTCAATTTATTTAGAATTTTCAATTCCAAATTTCAAATTCATTAAAGTTTAAATCGGAAAGCTGATAAGAAACCGACGAAGATATGAAGTAAGGATTTTCTACAATGATTCGTAGGGCCACCATCACACTGAACCTTCTTCTGGAGTGGCTAAGAAGCAAATCAAAGTATTCCGAAAGACGAATTAAAGAATATTGATAGAGAAAATTGCTTCCACTGTTGCAGGGTATTGACCATTTGTAGTGGTACTCCCATGTCCCCTATCTCGTTCTCTTCTTGCACTCATACTTACTATCAGTGGATAGCAAAAGAATTTACTGAGGCGTTCGAACGGATATCTTAGGGATATACTCATTCTAGGGATACTTCATCCTATGTCTAATGAGCTGCTTAATGTGTTATACTCCTGAGCTAAAGTTTTAACCCTCGGCTCTGATACCAGATGTGACGATCCTTACTTGACCTTCGAAAATCGGCACCGAATACGACACTCATATTTCAATGCCGCAAATCCAAACGTCGAATCTGGCATGCCGGAGCTTATAACACCATTAAGTACAAAATAGTGGAAGAAAAGAATATCAATATATAACATTGATACAATGACAGATACAACATCTAATATGATATGATACAACAGAATGATATAATAGATACCAATACCATCGGAGATACAAGAAATAGCAGCGGAAAGATAATGATAACATCAACATCGAAATAATAACTCCAAAAGAATGCATCCCCAAATCCAATGCTCCAATCCAAAGCTAGCTCGAACCAACATCACGTGCACACCGATGAGCAAGGTCACTCGTGATCCAAAGACTGGACTAAATCCAGATAATCTTCTTAACCTGACTATTTGAAAAACCCAACTCTAAACTGTCCGTGTGGAAAACAGTGAGCACCCAGAGTTTAGGAAAGGAACAATAAACTCTGTGTCAGTCATGGGACTGGTGTGAGTAACAAAAGCAATTTGGTCTTTAAAACAAACAACAGAATTTAAAATTAAATTCGCAATGCTTTTTAGAAAATGAAACTACCATAAGGCGTCCCAGCACACACACAATGCAATCGCACACATGGGGGAGATTTCCCCTTATGATAGTCAAACATGCTTACTACGTAAAAGTCTTCTTTTATATTATTATTAGTGCATAGTGGAAAAAATTTCGAAAGTATAAGTTTAATCTTAGCCAGCATAGGTACCATTATATTATGCCTGCTATAGCTACCTCCTAAGGAGGCAGGTTATACAATTGCAATCGTAAAGGGCTCGTATTGTTTTGTGTGGATTTTCAAACAAATGGTCGGGCTAAGGAACTTCCCACTATCCATGTGTACACCTCTGGCGGGACGTCCCGAGAACCTAACCAGATCTCTGCCAACACAAGGTCGGGTTACCTCTGTAACTAGGTAACTACTTCTCGAGCATGCCACCCCCGGTCCTTTGGGACCTTTATCTGAGGTGCCTCTAAACGACAAAGCAACAACCACACAGAAAATGAGATTGAAGCCCACCACATAGGTAAATATCCGGGCTCCATACCATGATACTACCCTTTACCAGAAGGGAATGACACACCCTAAAGGGCGCGACCCTCATAACCTTGCCGCATCTTTCCTGTTTCGACCATTTTCGGGTTGTGAGGTCCTGATGCAGTTTCGTCCACCAAGCTACGCTTTATACAAAAGCCATGCTCTGATCACAAATGATCATCAACACACAGCAGCACTCAGCATGCCACACCACCAAATTGGTAATATATCGCTGACAACCTTCAACAACATAACCTCTAAGCTCGTACTTCTCAGAGAAGGGTGTTAAGCTAAGTGAATAAATTCTCTGCCACCAACAGATATGTATTTGGAAGAAATATGCTCTATATCTCAAAGTGTAACGTCAGACATACAACCATACAAATCTGTCCTAGGTTCGAACGGAACTGAAGGAACTTCATAAGAAGCCCTTGCAAATTAGGGTATTCACAATCCCGATCGGACTTTCCATCACTTAGGTAATCTCTATACCGGCGCGACTCGGTGCATAGACAATCGATAGGTTATCCTATCGTTCTCACAAATACCCGGTCTTCACCACCAGTCTTCAAATGTTATGTATAACGTCATATCACTATTCGGAATGGGTTATGTGACATAAGGTCCTCTCCCGGCTAAACCGAATAATGAGCACAATATTTAAAACATATGGATATGAGATTCAGTTAAGTCACAACTTCCAAGAGAACCAAAACTTTCTTTCAAATGGTTAAACAAATTACCATTTTAAATCTTTAAACAAAAAGATTTATTTCACAAAGTCCACCCAGTTTCACAAAGATCCATTTGCGGATTCCAAAAAAATTTCCATTTGAATAGGAATAACTCATTAAATCTTTAAATCAAAGATTTAACTTATAGTTTTCAAACCGTTTTGATAACTTGGGAATCATTTTCATTTCAGACTTGAAATCCCTTTCAACACAAATTGAACGTAATTTCTTATGTGAAAGCTTTATTATTTGAAAACAAATAGTTTTCATTTCAGAAAAATCCAATTATATTTGCACGAGTTAAAGCCTTTGAATTTTAAATTCAAATTCCCAAATTAATACATTTAAAATGGTTTAACTCATATATATCTAGTATAACATCTTTAATCCCTAAATTCAAATTATAGGATTCAGTTTGAATTTAAATTTAAATCAAATTATTTAAACTTCAAACTTTATCAAGTTATTCAAAAAATAAATTTCATCTTTAAAATTCCATTTCAAAAGCTTTTCACATTTAACTCGGTTCCATTTCAAAACCATTTGAAATTCAAATTGTCTATTAAAGATCATTTCAAAAATCTGTGACTTAATCGACTTTCTCGTGAAATCCATATTTGTATGTGTATGGTAGAGTCCAGGGGTTTAAACAATAGTGCAACAACATCATCAAAACACAGAAATATAGTTGATAAGCGGTATAAACGATAACGCTTATCGTTCATTCATAGATTCACGAATAATATACAAATGTATCATAAATAAATGAATAATTTATACACAGCTTAATCCACGGAACAAAATATCACAGATCAAAGAGGACAATCAATTCAAGGCATCTCATACAATACAATCATTCATAGGTAAGGTCAAGCATTTATAAGCAGGATTAATTAATTGTTTAATCCTCATTAGTTCAATTTATTTTCAATTAAATTAATTTCTTATGAATTAATTATCCAATCCTGATTTATTAATTACAAATTATTTGACATAAATTAATTTATCAAACACCTTAATTAATTATTTTATTCTCAATTAATCATATTAATTAAATTAACCTTTGAACCAGTTACATAATTAATTAATCCCTTAATTAATTATTTTAATAAATTAAATCTTTAATTACTTACCATAAAGTAATTACACTTACATAATTTCACAATTGATTATTATTATTTAATTAAGTAATCAGATTAAAATTAATCGCATTAATTAATTATTTAAGTAATCTTAGTTAATGACATTCATTAACTATTAACAATTCTTTTTAATTACTATTCTTAAGAAATTAATCTTAGATAAATTATTATTAATCATTTCTAATTATAAATTAATCTAATTTATTAATTTATAAATTAAATAAATTATTCTTTAATTACCTTATTAATTGAATCACTTAAATGCCTTAATTATCTCTAAGGTAGTCCATTTCTTTATTAATGACTTCATTAATATTAAAGCGTATTTTAAACATTACACTTCTAAATTTAGATTCAAATTTCATTTTGAATTTAAAATTCAAAATGATTATATATTTAAACATTTACCAAATTTAAATATCCACTTATAAACTTATATAAGAAAAGTTCTAACTAATTTACTTAAATTTTTATTTAAAATTTAAGCTTTAAAATACATTACATTTTATCTTGCAAATTCAAGTTAAAACAATTTATTTAACTTTCCACTCAAAATTAAGAAAACCTTTATAAGAGAATTTTATCAAAATCAAGTTAAACATTTGTTTGAAAACGAATATACTTTTAAAAGCTATTTAATTTTAAACTTGTTTAAAACACATTCAAATTTAAAACTAATTTAAATTTCTAGATTTGGATTCAAAGAGACTTGAATCTATATTCTAATTTTGATTTAAACTTTGGTTTTAAACTTTGTTTTAAAATCTTGATTTTATATTCTTGATTTAAAAAATCCAAATTCATTTTAAAACTTCAAGATTCAAAAGTTTATTTGAAAACTAAACTTAACTTTGAATTTAAACCTAGTTTAAATTCTATTTTCAGATTTTAAATTAAAATCTGAAAACTATCAGGTTTTAAAAACCTGAAAAACCCACTTTTAAAAATAATTTAAAACTTTAGATTCAAAGTCATTTTGAATCTATACTTCATACTAGATTTAACTTTGTTTAAAATCTGTATTTAAATTTCAATTTCCGTTTTAAAAATTAAACAGACAGGTTTTATAACAAAATCTGTAACAAATAAAATTGACTCGAGTACAAACTTTTCTACTCCGAGTCAAGCCCTCCTCAACATCAAGTAAACCAAACAATTTACTCGAGTAAAATTTCTGCCCGAACCCAAAATCTCATCAGAAATTCAAAGTGCACGGTGCACGTGTACGTCACCGCCGACCAACTCCAGGCGACACCACGACGTCGAGCACGTCGACGATCACACCAGAACCATTTCCAACCAATTGAATTTCGTCGTTCACTCGAAATCAAAATCGCGTTCGAAGTCGAAACCTGGAAAAGCAACTAGAACATCACACTTCAACCTGGCAACGCCGCGCCTCCGCAACCTCGTCCACAAGAAAGCTTCAAACTCCGACCACATGATCGCCCACATCCGCTCTACCACCTCCCAGAGCCACGCCACACTCGATCGACCATAGACGGCGTACGAATCGAAATACCCAACCACGATAAAACTAGGTTTCCAGATTACAAACGCGCATCGCCGCCACCACGACCATCTGACCACCACCACTGCATTTTTCCTACAACCCCTGATCACTCCATCTCCAGGAGGAAGCTCGATTCCTCCGGCTCTCTAGATCACCAAAGACAACTCGAAATGCCCAATTCGAACAAACTCAAGCTTCCCTTAAATCCTAGCTCTAAAAATTGTGATTCTAGCTTTAAAAATCATGTTATAGCATACGAATTCAAGTTGCCTGCCTGAATTTGTAAATTAAGAAACTGGAATTTTAATCATTTTAGAGTTTTACTCGGTTATCTTGTTTTTCAGAGGCAATAATAAGTTGTTTCAACTTAAATAAATTTTTAAAACTGAGTTCATGATCAAACAAACAACTTTGGTTTATATTGTAGGTTCTAACAGTAAGTGGAACCAGAGGAAAAGATTTTTTAAATCAAAAATCTTGGTTTATGAACTCAGAACAAAGACAATTAAAAACAGACTGCACACAAACCTTATTCACATAGAATTCATATATGTATATATAGATACAACCATACTTATTCATAGATATATTCAAAACAGGTTCATACTTTAAGTATAAAAAAAGAATGTTACTCACCTATATGATTGAAAGACAGAGTAGTGCTTTTGGAAGCAGTTTTGAACTTGAAACTGTAATTGCTGATGAAACTTTGATTTGAAAATTGAAACTTAGATGAAGAATGCATGTAGATGATTTCAGACTTGAATGTATGCAGCTGATTGAGTTGAAGAAGAATGCATATGCTATTTTTCTGGTTTGCTTAGTTTTTTTAGATGGACGAACTGATAATGAAAGGCTTAATATATAAATGAAAAGAGTTGTACAGGTGATTATCACTTGTACAAATACCAGAGAGATTTTTTTTTGGCAAATGGGGCTGAAAGCAAATTTGAATAGATGGCATTTAATGCCTTGGTACTTCATGTCTTCTATCTCAAGCCTCTACTTACCTATATATATCTTTTTAACTTAAGTATCATTTGCTTTTACATACTTATATCTTTATTTTCTATCCTTGCCTACATATCTATTTTATAGGCAATCATTATACATATTTTTTTTTATTTTTTTTACCAAGTTTATTTTTAAACTTCATGTACATATATACTTTGTTTTGTTTCATCATGCCTACATACTTGTCTTTTATATGTTTGAATACTTGAGTATACTTTTTTTTTTGCTTGTACATGAATATACTTATATTTGCTGTCTTTTTTATAAGCTTGCAAATTATATTACTTATCCAATTTTGTTTGTTCATTTTGTAAGTCTTCGTACTTGAATATATTTGCTGTTTTTCCTTTGCAAGTTCAAAGATGTTTGTATTTCTTCTTTTGTCTTATATATATGTCTTATGTCGAATTTTTGTGTTGGTCTTGTTACATTGAAATTTAATGAAGTTCTATTTTTATTATGTTGTTATAATTTAACAAATTTGTTTACTTTATATGTGTATTTATATATTTAATTTAATATTTTATATCAATTACCAATTATTTCATAAATTTTTTATTCAAAAATGAAATTAATTATCAATTTAAAATTAGTTAAAAAATCCGGGATTGTTACAGATATGCTTTCGAAGCATTTGATCCTTTAAGGATATTATAGGGAATAACTTGCCATTTAGAGGTAATATTCTTATTATTGGAGGGGATTTTCCGAAAGTCTTACCCGTTGTACAATATGGTACCATAGCAGAAACAATTGATGCATGCATTGTTAAATCGCCGCTATGGAATCATATAGAAGTCATCCAACTTACTCAATATATGAGAGCAAAAAAAGATTCTTTCTATTTGAATTTTCTATTACGTGTTGGTGATGGGAATGAATCGTACATAGGCGATGACTTGATTCGAATTCCGAATGAAATGGAAGTACCATGGAAAGATGAATGTTCAATAACTACTCTTATAAATATATTTTTTTCCACTTTGCATGAAAATGAATTCCAAAAGAAATATATTATAGCAAGAGCTTTAATTACCCCTCTCAATGAATGCGTTGATAAGTTGAATAACCAAGTTATTGATCTATTTCCTGGAGCATTACATACGTACTAATCATTTGATTTTGTTGAACACGATACAAGAAATCAATACCAGCTCGAATACCTTAATTCAATAGCTCCAGGTGGTTTGCCTCCATGTAAGTTGGTCTTAAAGAAAGGAGCACTGATCATGCTACTTCGGAATCTTGATCCAGTATGGATTATGCAATGGTACCAGATTAATAAGTCGTGAGTTTTATAGAAACCTTATAGATGCAGAGATTGCCATTGGACAATTTGCAAGAGATCGATTTTTTTTACCTAGAATACCTATGAAGCCTTCTGAAGATATCCATTTGCCATTCACATTATTTCGCAAACAATTCCTATAAGGTTGAGTTATTTCCTCACTATAAACAAAGCACAAGGACAAACAATTCCATATATAGATATTTACTTGCCTCAACACAGGTCATGGTCAGCTTTACGTTGAGTTATCAAGAGGAGTTTCAATGAGTAACATGTAAGTTTTGATAAAAGATGGCAGTCCATGGAAAATCGGGAACTTATACTAAAAATGTTGTTTATAGAGATGCACTTATGTCGGCTAAAAGACAAAATAGTTGAATAAATTTTACAAGCATTACTTTCTAATTTGTTTATACAGTTTAGTCTTTCTATTCTTTTTCTTAGAGTGATTATTTTATAAATCAAGCAATATTTGTGCAAATAATTTTTCCTTGCATATGTAAAATACCCAATATTTGTAGAACAACATTCATGCGCGAAGCACATGCCGTTATGCTCGTAATCTATAATGCTAGTGCCCGATCCCAAGATTCCTATAGCCGACTACCTTCTACGCCGCTGGAGACAGTCAGCGATGACAATCTCCTTGAATGAAAACTCAAACTTCATCATTTTACTTTCGCTTTCTCAATCTTAAGCTATTTGCACTCATGTCAAATCCATTGCACTAGTTCACACACATGACAGGGGATGTATTATTATCATTTCTAATATCGATTGTCTTTCGAGTATAGCTTACACGGGTATTCATTCACACAAAGTGCTCTCACGCGATGTCTTCTAAGTCAGTAAAGAAATAGAGCTCCGCCACTAATAAGCCTGGGCCGAATCAGTAGCAGGAGGTAGTAGAGACATCGAGCCACTAGTTAAACCTCTCTTCTGACATCCCAACTCTTCCCTGCTGAGATTATAGATCCAGCTCCTAATGTCGTGGACGACGCCATTATTTTGGATAACCCGATCAGTTCACAGGCCACAAAAATCGACGAAATGGCCCTTCTTGATTGTGCCCCATTCATAGGAGTCCTTTCTAAAACGTTTTAATTCTTTCGAGGAAAAGCCAGCCCCACTTGCCCTCAGCCGGGTACACCGCATGCTACAAATTCATGTGCTGGGCCGGATGTATGCCACCTTTCAATTCCTTTATCCGCGAAGTGCTAAAGTACATGGGAATCGCCCCTCCTCAGTTGCACCCTAAAAACTACATGTTTATTCATGGCACATTCTTGCTCTTCATGGGCATTCTATTTCTACTGCCAACTTCTAAGATATCCGATATATTTACAATTTCAAGAGGCGAGCCAAAAGCCCATCGTACGTATTCCTTGAGCCACTACTCAAATGCCAATTTCTGATGGGTGCATGGAACAAGCTTTCTGTATTTAAGCAAGAGTAGTTCTATGTGCGTTGTCCTCCCGGCTTCGTGAGAAGGTGGCCGGAAGAACGTATGTTTCATTCTCGTTTTCCCCTTTATTCAAGGACTTAAATCACATTCTTTTCTAAAAGTCTGAACTTTTTAACTCTTCCAACTGTTCTCCTATAGCCTGAAAGCACTAGGTATTCCAGAGCAGTTGAGGCTATTCGTGCTACCCCAATAGAATACCGAGAGATCAAACTGTTAGTTATTGATAAGCTGCTCTCTTCATTTGGGTTATTAGTAGACGGTCGTGGAACTGGCCTTCTAGGAAGTACAACGACTTCAAGAGCAATTGCCGATAGGAGAAGAGAACAAGTCGGCTCTATGGTGCCCCCTGTTGAAGGAGCCCACGAAGGCACCGAGGAAGGGAGATCAAAGAAACAGAGGTCTCAGAGCCTAACAACGAAAATATAAGTCTCGGACAGGTGGCATTAGCCAACGCTCCCCACACTAGTCAATCGCAGCGTTCCCTGAAAAAGAAAAAGTCCTTGACATATAGACTTAAAAAGAGGGAAGCTAGGGTGACCCCAAAATTCATTATAACTCCCATTGAGAAGGGGTCATCGTCTCAACAAATGGAAAGCTCGCCGAAGGGACTCTCTGACTTTTCCATTCTCGATGACTTGTTAAACTATGATTTCACTAATCTTGGCACTGAAGGACTCAATTCCCCATGAGAGGTGGTGAAAACTTCGCAATCAAGGAGAGCAAACTCCTATGAGTAAAGCAAAAGCCATCGGTCCGTTGGGGGGATGCGCTAGGACACACACGAGCACTTACACTCCACCACTCACTCACATTCAATATTTTATATAGCATCCAAAAATTTGTTCTTGTATAACTCTATTTACAGGCACAATGTCTCGTTCAAATGGCTTCGATCGCGTCCGTGGTTCTTCTATCTTCCACCGCTCAGGTCGAGATTTCGAATTCGAAAAATGGAGAGATAGAGATGAAGGCGGAGAGAGGGATTACCGTTCTAGAGAATCATCCTCTCTCAAGGAGGAAAACTTACAGGCACACTTCACATCAAAGCGACCCTTCAATCCTCATGCACGTGGTGGAGACAAGCCCACTTGTCGAGGCTCCTAGTCTGATGCTCCTCGTGATCAGAATTCCGACTCCTCCAGTACTAGGTAGTCTCATGAGCATCGCAAGCAAACATTAACTTCGCCGAAACAGATTCCTCCAGCTACTGCTCACGATCCAACTACGGTGGAGAAGTTAGCTGTGCTCAAAGCCACCTTCCCAAAAATTTTCTTCGACAGCCTGAAGTTCCTCCCAACCATACATCCCATCCCATGGAATGTTAAAGCGTATTCACTTGCATGCATGAACGATATATATGTGCAACAAGAGGCGCTCACGCACTTGGTTGAAAAGGTTTCAAAGGTTTCCATTGAAAGACAATACGAAATCGACTGCCTTAAATTAGAAGCCGTCCACGACAAGGATGATAAATTGTTTAGATAATGAATTGCTCTCATTCAAAGCCCAACTTGAGAATGCAAAAAAGAACGCCAAAGAGACGGCCGAGCAGTTAGTTGTTTAGAGGCTATACACAAAAAGGAATTAGGAAATGCGCTTCAACACAGCGGCGCTTTGGCTTTGGAAAAGGACTCTCTGCAAAAAGAGAAAGACACTCTAGCCTACTATGTATAGGAGTTGGAGGGACTACTTTCTAAGGAAAAGGAAGAGAAAATTGCAGCGCAAGAGGATTCATGGAATATTGCGTGGAAATCGTTGAGACCAGAAATTTGAAGACAAAGATCGACAAGGAACCCTCTCAGATTGAAGCGCTGAAGGAAGCTGCTTGCGAAGAGGGCAAAAAGGAAACACTTACAGAAGTTGACTCCTGAATCAAAGTAGCGATAGCATCCGGTTAAGAGGAGATCAAGTGCTTGTTCGACTCACTCATTACAGAATATAACACAAGGGTCCTCCTCCATCGCGACTTAACCTTCTTGAGAGACGACTATCTCGAGTAGCTTGCCGAAGTCTGGGACACTCTCGTTAGTATCAAGAAAATGGAGTCGTGAGTGATGGTCGTTAGAAATATGATAAACAAATATATCCACGTGTATCTTAAGTAATCATCAATCAGTATAAGACAACATCTCTTATGATCTAAACTTGCAATATAGTTAGTCCAAGCAAATCTATATGAAATAGTTTAAGAATGAAAAGATGATTGGTCAATATTTTTGCACAAATCAGAATCAAAATCAACATTTATTTTTTTATCGCATAATTGGCTGAATTAAATTAGATTATGGTGCAGATTCTCACATTTAATATATCTTTCAAGATAAATGTATCGTTGCCTATTTTACCTTTGCCGATAATTTTTTGTTGTTGTCCATTGTGACTCTGCCACCTTTGTACTAGGCTAAGGAACTTTGATTTGTCGATCGTCGTATGCCTGGAATAGCCAGAAGCCAGGTAACACTGTTGTTGTTCCTTAGCTTGCCACCACACCTACACGAGAAAATATTTTTAATGACCTATTTGTTTTTATAGGTCCATGGTTGTTAGTGATAAAAGATTTTGAAAAATAAGTTTCCGTAGACCCAAGAAATTCTATATTTGTTCCTTTCGGCACCCAAATTTGTTTGACTTTGAAGGATTTTACATTTGTGCCTTTAGGAACCCAAATTGGTATGGTTTTCATGTGTTTGGGCCAGTACCAACAATTGTTCTGATTGTGTCCAAATTTTCTACAAATTGTGCACTCAGATTTGACACGATTGATTTTACTTCTAACTCTTTCAGATTTAGTGTACCTAAGTCCTTGTTTAACAGCATTAATAGTTCGTTTCCCTAATAACATATTTATCGATCTTTCTCCTTTGAAAATTTTTCCTAAACTTGTAGACAATTGTTGGACTTGTGTTTTGAGAGATTCATTTTCATTCAATAATTGAGTGCACTTTTTAATAGATTTTTTCCTAGTATTTTCACTTTCTTTCAAAATAAGAATTTCATTTTCAAGTGATTTAATTTTAATATCTAATTTTTTTAATTTCTTCTTCAAGTGATGGACACTTATCACACTTAGGGCACTTATTTCGTAGTTTTTGATCAATTGATCAAGCTGTTTATTTAATTATATCAAACAATCTCTCTGTGATTCAATTTTAGCATACTTCTCCCTAAATCTTTCAAAAACGTCATTCACTTCATGAAAATATGTAAGTAATTCCGAATGAGTAAATTTTGATACCTCGCTTGGCTTGTCATCATCACTGTCCATTGTTTCTCCTTGAAGACAAAAATTTTCTTTTTCACTCTCACTGCCAGTGCTTTTATCAGCTTCATCGGTTTCATCTCAAGTAGCTGCAAAACTTCTCCTTTTTAGTTCCTTTCCTTGGCTGAGTTGATTCTGAGGACAATTGGGCTTGATGTGGCCAGGTTTATTACACTTGTGAAAAATAATCTCCTACACTTCTGAGTTGTCTAGTATTTTGACTATTCTGATTTTCAGTTGTTGATTTAGAGTTGGATTTCCATACTTGTGATTCCACCTTTTGAATTTCTTTATTATCTGCATCATCATCATCATCATGTTCACTTTCAGTTGTTCCATTGAGAGCTATTGATTTCTTTTGTGTATCACCTCCTTCATGTTCTTTCGCGAATTTCATTTTTAGCTCGGAAGTGGTGAGATTTCCAATGAGTTCTTCAACCTTAACTTGTTTCAAATCCTTTGATTCTTGAATGGCAGTAACTTTCGCTTTAAAATTTCATGTAAGGACTCTGAGGACTATTTCCAATTTTGTATATGGTTTTTCGAGAGCTTTTAATTTGTACGAGATTGGAAAGTCGTCCTTGCATCTCTTTGACATTTTCATCCTTGGCCATTGTGAAGTTCTTGTATTCACTAGTAAACATGGCAAGGTGAGATTCTTTGACTTGGAAGGTTGCTTCTAAGTCGCTTCAAGCGTGTGCCAAATTTCCTGCACAGTTGGACAATATGAAACACGATTAAATTCAATATGATCTAATAAACATATAATAGAATTCATAGATTTAGCATTAGCATTCAATAGTTTATTTTCAAGATCTGTCCATCGATCCCTCAGTTTTCAATTTCTTGATTGTCTATCACTATAGTTGGTGTCCTATATCCTGTCTCAACAATATTCCAAGCATCAATGGTTTTCAAAAAAAAAAATCATTCTATTTTTCAAATATGCATATTTACCATTGAAAATGGGTGGTCTAACTATGGACTGACCTTCAGCAAAAGCATTATTAAAAGAAGCCATTTAAAAATCAATTTTTTGAAAACAAAAATTGGTTTCTGAAAAATCAAAATTTTAAAACAAAAAATGGTTTTTGTTCCTAGCTCTGATACCACTTGTAAGATCGATTTCACCCTAGAGGGGGTGAATAGGGTGATACTAATAATAATAAAAATTAATGTGGAAATATATATATAATAATTGAAGTATAGATAATAGCAAAATAATAAATTGAGAAATAGAACAACACAAATTTACCCAGCTTCTGCAAAACCCTGCCTACATGCTGCCCCCAAGGTTTCTACTAGAAGTTAAGTTGTCAGATGCTTACACATGTAAACTTGCGACACTCGCTACCGAATAACCTAACACTACGCTCAAAACCCTGTCACAACCCAACCATTGAGTTGCGAATTCTCAAACTACGCCCTATAGTTTGTAACCCAATCACACGACTAGAAAGTTACACAAGTTAAAAGAAAAATAAAAACAATACAAAACCCTAATTATAAAATTAAAGCCGAATAAAATTAAAAGATTGGCCCATAAAGAAAATAACATTGTGGTAAGATAAGTCCATTTCCTTTTTCTCTTTTTAATGCCTTCGGCCGCTCCCTTTCTCCATTCCTTTTCGAATGCTATGGTTTTTGTAAAATTGAAGGCGCCGCTTGGATATATTGATCGATTGAAGTGATTTTATGCTTCGATTGGCTTCGTTAATCGTCTCCTTGGTTTAAGTGCATGCGGTTGCTTCAATTGTCGAGTTCGAATTAGTGTTTTGAACTGCTACATGAATTGCCTTTATTTACTATCGTTGTTATGCTTGAATTCGACTTTGCTTTCGAACTCTGTTTCGATTCAAGTTATTGATTTTTGATTTTCTTCGATGAACTGCTCTAGTATTTTTCTTGAACTCGAATCACTTAATTTCCTATGATGATGATGTGGGAATTTAAAGGGATTAAAAAAACCCTAAATTTACGTTCGTATATTTGAATTTGAATTCTTCACGATTTTATCACTTGCTTCGATTTACTATGCTCGGCCCTTGATTGTCAATTGAATGCTTGTGATAACCTCTGACTGGTTCATTTGTTTACATACCATTAATAAATTTTTACTTTCTTAAGTCAGTTCCTTCTTTTCTCTGATGTATTTGAATTTTGGTTCCATGGTTTTCTACTGTGACTTTGGCATCATGAATTTTTGAGATAAACCTGACTTCGACTTGTTCAATTCCTTTCTGCTCTGACCTATTCATTTTGAAATTCAGTGCAACGTTATTTGAACTGTGACTAGCAACTGTGATTACTATAACCATATAAGCACGTATATACATACTTATATGTATGTATATATGTGTATGGTTTTTATGCCTATCCACTTGGTTGGCTTGGTGTCTCTACTGTGTTGAGTTTTGTGGTTTGATGCACTTGTCGTTTTGAGCCTGGCTAGTGATTATTCATGTAGTCTTGTCTGGTCTGGTCTGTTGATCAAGTTCATAACTTTGAGTCTTTTTTCACTGGCTTGTACATTAGTGATTGTTGTCTTGTTCCTTGTTCGAGCTACACCACTCTGAACTGATATATGTTTGTACTTATATGCATATGTGCATACATATGTCACTTCGCTATGTCTGGATAGTTGTATTTGCAGTCTGAACTTGGACTGGTTTGTTGGATCTATTCTTTATTTGCCTTGACCACCATATATACTTGAAGTCCTATTGCATGTTAACTTCGACCGGTCTACATTCATATTTTGGTTCATGATTTGCTTTGAGTTCCACTTGAATCTGTCAGGTTCAAGTGTGCATGATGTACTGGTCTATTTGATGTTTCGTTGAACTGGTGCATTGTGTTTTGCACTCATGTACGTATGCACTGAAGTATGTTAGCCCATTTGGAGTCTTCATGTGTGTAGATTTTGTTGAAGCTCCATGTTCATATCTCTGAACTGATACATGTTTATGTATATATTTGCATATATGTATACATGTGTGGTTTATTTTTGCTTCGCACTTGTACATGTTTTGATTTGAGACTGCATATGTATATACATGTATATATGAGCACATTTCATGATTTGGTTTATGAGTTGTTGTCATGATTACATGTTGCACTTGAACATTTTTGTAGTCCGGTCTTCATATTGCTTCTGACCATGTGATGTTGAGTTGCCTCTGATATGTATACATGTGTGTCACCTTGGAGTCTGGTTGGTTTGGTCGAATGACACTGTTTGGTTGATTGAACATTGTATGGTGGTATTGGTTTCCACTATTTTGATTGAGGCTATTGTCATTTGTGTTTCATGTACTACCTTGTATTTGATGTCTCCTTTTGAGTTGCAGCCTTATGCATTGATGTCTGATCTGTAACTTTTTTGTTGTTGTGTGTATTGAATGCTCCGATACTAGTTTGAATCCATGTTGTATGCATTCATGTTCCAGTTGCATTGATCTGGACATGTTGTTTTGGTGAGACTCGAGCTCTGTTGCATAAGTATAGAACTGGTCATGTATGGTCTGGACTTCAATTCATGTTGGCTGACCATTGACTCTCGTACTTGACCATCCTATTTTAATTTTGTATTGCACCTGAGTTGAATCCACCATTTGGTTGGGTTTGACCTTGTGCTCACCTGTCCCTGCAGTTTATCTAGTGTATATCGGTGTGCACGGCCTTGTGGCATGTACAGTGATACACTATGAATGTCACAAATTGTTCGCGTCTGATGAATTCAAAAGAAATAATGACGAACAACCCAAATAAATGAGGCAAATAATATTTTCAAAAACACACGTTTTATTTTACATCGCCAAAATATTTCTTTTTTAATTTTACCGCGTCGGTATCTATTTTGCAGATAATTCATATGCTAGATACAAGCTGGAAAAAAGTTGAAGATAAATACGAGTGCTTGAGTGATATGTAGTAAGGTCAAAACTGTAAATTGAAATTTGTGATGTAATCGAAATTGTAATGTAAAATTGAATTGTGTAAATGTTGTGAGTGGCGAAGTTTGTACTATTTAAATTTGTAATAAAATATTTGTTTGAATATAAATTCTGTGTTTTTATTTTATTCACCAAATTTTTATTCAATTATGTGAAAAATAAAATAGTACAATAACAAATATATTTAAATGAATATATATATATATATATATATGTTTATAATCAAACGAAAATCATATACTAGCATATCCAATAAAAAGATTCCCAAAAATGGACCCATGCCCCACTATTTATATATGGAGATGGCATGGCGTCACAAAGCTTGACTTCTCTCCAGTCACCTAAGCCCATCACCAACAGAACTCGGCCCAATATTAATAGGTTAACAAGGCCGACCTGGAAATGCCGACTCCACATAGCCGAACCCTAAATGCCGAATGCTCCCAAACATGCCGACCAAAATCCCTTGTCCTCTTATGCCAAACCGAGCTTCGCGTTTTACCATCCTTTGGCCGACTAGAAAAAGATATGCCAACCAATTGAAGTGTTGCAACATGCCGACCTGAGGCTCTACTTGATGCCGACCTGAAGTGATCCTAAGATTTTGATCCATCCTCTCTTTCCATAATCCCGACCTGAGGCTTGAGTGTTGACGACCCGGAGTTAGTGTGACACTGAACCGAAGTAGCCGACCCCACTGCTTTATGCCGACCCTTCGCAATAGTTGATCCCATAGCTTTGCCGATCTGAAGCTCTCTTACTGACCCGGGATCAAGCAAGGACCGACCCAAAATATGCCAATCCGAAGAAGTTTTCGAGCCCACGTGAACATGACCTACCGATTCAATGTCGACCCTGGTAGTTGCCATCACTAACCTGAAGCCTTACCAATCCCTCCAAGATCTATACGACCCCAAATTGCATGCCTAACCGGAGCTAAATAAATGCCGACCGCAAGTACCTCAAACTTGCCGAGTTGATCTCCAAGTTTCCATGCCGACCCGATTCGTATGAGTCCTAGGCCCAAAGCAATACCGACCCCATCCATATACCAACCTCTAGCACGTGGTCCAAACCGACCCGAAGTTGACGATGAGACGACTCGGAGTAAGCACTCCTTTGATCCAAAGCAAACCCCTCAACGACCAGAAGTAGATTTTCCCTTGACCCTGCTTCCATCAACATTCAACTATAGCTTCTGCAACTACCATTTTGTAGTCGGGCCAAAGCACGGGTAACAATCGGCTTCTCCTAAATATTTCATATCAAATTTCGAGGACGTGAACTTCTTTGTTTCGTTTACACAAGATATATCAGACCCTAAAATTAGCATATCATCAACGTATAAACATAGTATAACACAACCATTTTTATTCGATTTGTTATATATACATTTATTTGCATCGTTGACTTTAAGTCCATATGATAATGCTACTTCATCAAACTTCTCATGTCATTGCATAGAAGCTTGCTTCAGACCATAAAGAGATTTGACTAATTTGAAAACTTTTTTCTTGGGCTGGCAATATGAAATATTTGGCTTGTACTATACATACATACATACATATATACATACATACATACATATATATATATATATATATTCTTCTAAAAAACCATTTAAAAATGTTGTCTTTACATCCATTTGAGGTACGATTAAATTACATATGGATGCTATCGCTATCAAACAACGTATAGAAGTAATGCGAGCAACAAGAGCATATGTGTCAAGCTAATCTACTCATTGTCTTTGTTTATAACCCTTTGCAACTAATCTGGCTTTAAATTTATTAATAGATTCATCTCCATTCATTTTACACTTGAATACTTATTTACATCCTATTGGTTTAACATCAGGAGGTAAATTCATCAGAACCCACGGTTGGTTTGATAGAATTGAATTCGTTTCATCAATTATTGCACCTTCCCAGAAATTTTCCTCTTTGGAACTCATAGCGTAAAAAGAATTTGTAGGATCATCATCGACATTTATTACAGATTTAGTGATATTATGGATTTCATCCTTAGTGCCTTTGATAAGATATGTAATAAAGTTGGAGGCAAAATTCTTTTCTAATCTTGCTCTTTTTCTTCCTCTCCGTTCAATATCTTCTTCAGGTACTGTGGTTTCCTTATTGTTTTGGTTAAAGATATAATGATCATTAACATCATCATCAGTTTCAACATGTTCCGAACGAGATGATATTAATGGTTCGTCACTATTTTGGTCTTGCGATATATAATTGTTCTCAAAAAATTCTACACCTACGGATTCTATAACTTCTAAAGTATCCAAAATAATGAATCTATAAGTACTATTATTTTAAGTATACCCTATAAAAGCACATTTATAACCTCTATTTTCTAATTTGGGCCTTTTAGGATTGAGTTTTCTGAAACAAGCTAAACAACCCCAGACCTTAAGTTTTGATAAGTTTGGTTTCCGATTAAACCATAATTCATAAGGCGATGCATCTTTTTTGTTTTAAAGGGACTCTATTTAAAATGTAACAGGCTGATAGCATAGCATCACTCCATAATGAATTTGGTAATTTAGAACTAATAAGCATTACATTGGCCATTTCTACTATATTTTAATTTTCCGTTCCGCAATGTCATTCTTTGTGGAGTATCGTGTTTTTTGCAAAACAAGGTGAATTCATTCGAAAAGTATTCACCATCTCGGTCGATTATGACACTTTAATTTTAATTTCAAATTTTGTTTCCACTTCTGCCTTGTAGATTTTGAATTTATCAAATACAATGCTTTTTGTTTTCATTAGATATGCATAAGCATATCTATAATAATCATCAATAAATGTGACATAGTATCTATTTCCTTCATATGTTGTACGACTTTTAAGATCACCAACATCGCTATATATTAAGTCAAGCAAACTAATATTCCTTTCAACATATTTGAAGGATTTCCAATTAATCTTTGCTTGAACACATATTTCAAATTTATCAACAGATTCAAAAATGCAATCATAAATTAATCCTAACTTATGCATAGATTTAAGAGAAATATAGTTAAAGTATCTTAATCTAGCATGCCATAAATTAAAAGAGTCAACAATATAAACATAACTATCTATTATTATATTCAACTTAATCATGTCATTACAAAAATATCCAATGATCCACAAAACTGCCATTCTTTGACAAAACTAGCTAATCAAACTCATATATCATTTTGAATCCTCCCTTATTAAGGAGGTATCCAGATACAAAATTCTTACAAATATCAGGTACATCAAATACATTGATCAAAGTAAGAAATTTTTTCGGGTTGGATGAATTTTCATTAGTGCCATTTCCAAGGACTTTGCTACGAGCTTTATTTGCTCCGGTAACTTCATTTTCTTCTCCGTTTGTTTCATCGTAGGTCTTTTTTAAGACTACGATCTTTGCATATATGTATTGTAGCTCTAGTATCAAGCTACCAATTATTTTCTAAGTCATTAACGGAGTTTGCCTCTTACACTACAGCCATATGCTTTTCTTTGACCACATTCAGTTTTTGTTTTTTTGTTGACGACAGTCATGAGCATAGTGGCCGGACTTGTTACAAAGGTAACGGCCACCATTCTTTTTATCATTCTTTGATTTTGATGGATGAATATCTTCAACATTGTTAGCCTTAGAATAAAATTCAGTTTGTTGACTATCGATTTGTTCATGTTTACATGAGTCTTCTTCTATGTGAATATGACGTTGTAAAGCTCCTAAATCACAAGTCCATTTCGGCATATTTGAGTTTCTTCTTGTAATCATTTCAAGACAAGGGAAGTCGGGATAATAACCCCAACTATGAATGTTTCAGGAAGCTCCGTATTGGCGTCTTTAAGATGATTGACAATAAATAAAATCTCATTTACTTGTTCGATGATCATTTGTTTTAAGTCGTCTTAAATTCCATAAAATTTCTGATAAGAATTTTTTTATTATTTGCCTCGGAAATGCGATATTTGTTCTCCAACGCAGTTCATAGTTCTTCGCAGTTTCAAGCTTCGGTGGGCGTTGTAGACGGATATAGACAATACATTCAATATGTGTCCTCTACACATAAAGTCATCCTCCTTTCGCTTATGTCGTTTAGCTTTTAATTCAACAATATCCGCTAAGGTTTCTGCCGGTAATTCTTCCAAGCCATCTTTTAGTATGTAGAAATTTTCACAATAATGAGAAAACTTCATCGTCTCTTGCCAACGAGTCAAATTTTCGCCATCCAAATGTTCTTGCTTTATTAACTGTTGATTTATGAATTGAAATGCATTGTAGCTGCTTGAACCCTCCATTTGCTTATAATATTTTCTGAAAATTGTTGGAATATAACGTGGATATCATTGTTGTACTTTTGAGTTTGATGATCTATTACAGATTTTTTCAGAAAATAGTTCAGTCATATCTAGTACAAAAAGACTATCGAACTATTCCCGTCATGATTCAACAAAGCATTCTAACGACGTCATTTGATTTAAAGTTTTGTACTACTTTGATCAAGCCAAGAACAAATAGTAAAATGTTTTTGGTAATTGCAAAGGAAGAGTTTATCGAAGCGGAGAAAAAGAAGATGATTTAGTCACAAAATTGGATGTTAGATGCAAGGATTGATACTCCTTATATAGATGATGTTTGGATGTAAAGAGAGGTTACTTCTCTTCAAAAACGAAAACGTTAGAAAAGTTACTAAATGAAGAATATCGGTCGTCGACAAAAGTTGTAACTCTTTGAACGAATATGGTTGTTTGCGGCGGCTGTTTACTATGCAGGCGGCAGTAGCACCGATCGACCGGTGATACCTGCATATGCACAGTAAACAACAATGCAGATATGTATCCTTCTTCTTTCCCTTTTTTATTTCGTTTCTTCCCTTCTTTCAAACATGCTCTCTTCTTGCTCCAAGAGACATGTTTAAAAAAATTAGCTTTGATATTTTGAAAATATATAACGAAAGGTGGGTTTGGAATAGTCTCCGGATAAGCCATTTTGATATTTTGAAAACATACAACAAAAGGTGAACCGTCTCCAGATAAGTCCTATATTTCTACTTTGCTGCTTATAATTCCTAGCACTCTCTTAAAAACTTAGATTGATTTTGTTAGAAGGATTGAAAAATATAGTTTATAAAACTAGAATCTACAAACTGTTTCCGCTTCCTAACATCAAGCCATTATAGAAAAGCAGCCTGCAGCCGTTTAAGAACTCTGTGCATAATTGACATGATCTTCGCTAAAATTTTCGCGGATTCAATTTATTTTATTAGCCAAAGAGTTCAGCTCAAAACAGAAGCTCAACGGTCATGAATCTTTTTCTCTGAAATTTTGAAATACCTATTGAAACCATTAAAAAAAATTGAATATTCAAATTACTTTGAAAATTATATTACACACTGAACAATGTGTAAGGTATGGTGTTTATAAAGGTTGCTCTACTTTTGCTAATTGATAAAAATTAAGATGAGCACTTTATTATTGAAATAGTTTAATTTATATATTTTTAACCTTTCAATCTTTCTCTCTTTGTTTTTTTTTAAAGAATGATGCTTAGTTAAGCATATCACTCAATTTGATGTCTCATGAGTACGAATCCATAACCTCCATAACTTTTGTCTACAACTTCGTTCAACTAGCAACTTGAGCTAGTGGTCATTGACTCTCTTTTCATCGAAAAAAAAAATTAAACTTTTTAACAGTTTCCTTAGACTTTTGTAGAATAACCCTTTTTGCAAAAATATCATTCTTTCCGGAAAGCACTCATCTTTCTTTTATATTGAAAAATTCTTAATTCTTCAAAATATTATGATTTTTCTGAAAAAAATCAATTTTTTTTCTATCTTTACCGAAAAGTTATTTTTTGGAAGCTTCATTTATCTTTTTAACAGAACACTGAATTCAACATATAGCTGCATGGACAAAGTGGACAATAAATTTAGTAAAAAATTACAAACAGCCAAAACTGATAGAACAAGATCTTATGTTTGTAAAGTATTATTTATTTATTTTTGGAAATTTGTTAATTGAATTTAAATTTCAAAATATTTTTATTAATATATTATGTTTAAAAAAATTTAAATTTTTATTCTCTTCTAAAAATTAAAAAGTTGGTCTTTTCAAATAGTTGATTTATTTTTATTTTTTTTTATTTATTTATGTTGAAACAGTGTTGTACTGTTGTGTTTTGCATCTACTCATCTTCATGTGAATTTTTATTTCACTTTTAAAGTTTTGATTTGTTTCCTTTTCTTGTTCTTTACTCTAATTTTGTGTTTGCCTTTTTTATATTCCTTTTTTGAAGCTTCTACATTTTATCAGGAAGCTTTCGTTTTTGCCCCAAAAAAAAAACAAAAAAAACAAAAATGGATAAACCTTTTAACTTCTTTCAACAAAATATTATATTTCAAGGATACGATCAAAAACGATTATTATTTCTCTTTCTAAAAATTATGATATTTCATAGAAAATTCCTTATTTTTCTAAGAAATATTGAATTGATTATTTTAGTATTAAATCTTGATTTAATATAGGGGCTTTGCACCGAAGGACCTTATTTTCGATGTTGTTGTAAGAAATGTCCCTATGATAATAAGTATGTAAATTAAGTCCCTGTTTTTTGTAAATCAAAAAGAGCAAACTATCTTGCGTTTTTCTTATAAAAATGCAAGTTAACTTGCGCTTTTCAAAAATTTAAATTTTTGAGAAAATTTCAAAACTTTTAAAAAAAATTGAAAATAAAAAAGCGTAAACTAGCTTGCACTTTTCTGATAAAAGTTGCAAGTTAGCTTGTATTTTCTGTCAGAAAAGTGCAAAACGCCTTTCGTTTTCTATTTTTCAAAAATTAAGCACTAAATTTACATACTTATATATACAGGGACTTTTCTTATAACATCAAAAAATAGGGACATGTAACTCGTTTCTTGTTTAATATAGGCAGTGCTGGTTGGGCAGTTGGATGATTTAATAATTTACTTTAAACATGGAGCAAAATGAGTAGATCAAAAAAGAATCCACATTTATTTTTCCCCCTAAGCAACAATCTCAGCTGTGTGCCTTGCATGTCCTCTCTCCGTGGGGTAAAATTTACCCAGAAAGCTTGTTATTTTCCTGAGCTTTTACATACATGAGAATTAACATAAGTATATGTCAAGACCGCACGTCTTTCTTCTATCTATCTCATAAAAATTCTTCAATCTAAGTGTGAAGTTAAAAACACAGGTTAAATAGATTGCCCTTCACCGTAAGGGAATCTCCAACAACTTCAGTCTTGAATGTTCAGTCCCGAAGAGGAGAGAAAAGCTCAACAGTCAGACGCTTAGCTTGCGTCCATTAAATGGATGCTCGTTAATGCAGTTTTGGATTGTTATTGTTAAAATAAGCACTCATTAAATAACACGTTCTCAGTCAGACGCCTATTTAACGGGCAATTATGTTTTGGAGCATATTAAATGTATGCTGAAGACGCGTTAGTTCCAATTCAGTTTTTTGAACTGAAAACAGAACGTTCGGTTGAATGTTCAACCCGAATGATGTTGTTGGAGAAGCCTCTCTGAATATTTTCGCTAAATGCACCACTGTTGGAGTTGCTCTAATAAGAACCTAAAGAAACAATTTAAGGGAAGAACAGTGCAATGGTGATCATGGTTTTCTCTCTCATGATTTTCAAGGGAATAATAAGGGTATGAGGCTTATTACAATTTACACCTTACACCCATAAATGCACAAATAGGTCAACAAAAGTGGCTGCAGGATTTCGTTGGCAATTTGATGCTTGTGAACTAACTAGGTAGACATAATGAATTGAATATTTTTGTAAAGCTATTACTTCGTTTTTGGGGTTTTCTTCATGCAAATGGTATATCCCCTCTTCTGTGCAACTATTTAATTCCAATTTTCCAAACAATTTGTTGAGAACTGGACAAAATTTGTGGGTTCTTTTGATAAAAAATTAACAGATTATTACTCCATTAGCTGGTTAAAAATAATTTACAGTAACCTACATGAAAAAAAATGTATAAACTAATGAAAGCATGTCTCCTAGAAATAACAAAATATAAGCATATGTTTCTATAAATTGAACAAAACTATAAATTTTCAACAAATTTTCTACATATAGCTTTCCTTTTTCAAATTCAAGCATTTTCTCAATGTCATACAATTGAGAAGAAAAAAAAAACCTAAAGCTAAATTATGATGTTCAGGTTAAGCACATTTACACTAAATAGTTCACATATACGTCTAAAATCAAATGCCGAGCTGTCAATCCTTCCCAGCAAACTCAAAAGATGATCCCAATATTTCTCTCTCCATTTTATCGGTTGTTAATTACTAAAAATAAAAATGATGATTGAACCAATGAGAGTAAGATAATACTCACAAGTAACATCAAAATATGATATGCTCCCGCATAGTGTCTTTGTAGTTTCCACCAATCTGCCAGCAAAAACAAATCTGCGCCGAGAAAGTTAATTGTTCCCAACGTGGATATTGTTTAATGATTGATCTGCATATACAACCAAAATCTAAAAAAAGGGGCTCGCAATCAATGTTAGAGGCAAGATGAACGTTGATTAATTTGACCAGAATATATGATCTGGCTTCAAAAAATAATAAATCAAATATCTTCGTATTTTCACTTGAATATTTTATCAAAATATGACGAGAAGATATTTTTCCGAATGTAGCTTAGTTTACCTGTGACAATATATGAATGTGGTATAACAAACTAAAGAATGCTACCGCAATTAATGTGTGCAAACCGAATCAAAGTTTTGCTTCATGATAATTAGCTGTCATATTGCAAAGGAAAAATATTATATACCAGCCCAAACTAATATCTTAATTACTAACGATTCATGAAGATTGCCAAAATTAAGCATATAAAACAAAACACTAACCAGCAATGCAAACACAAAGCAAACTTTGTATCCATATATATATATATGATATACCCTTCCGCATTAATATCTCAAACTTGAAGCAATAAACTTGCGGTACACACAAGGGAAGGAGGGAAAAAGATGATTAACGTAACAGCAATACCTTCAAATTTAGGAGTGTCAGATGCTGCACCAGATTGGCTAAACAAAGGTGACAACGCATGGCAGTTAACAGCTGCAACGCTTGTTGGACTTCAAAGTGTCCCTGGTTTAGTAATTCTCTATGGAAGTATTGTCAAAAAGAAGTGGGCTGTAAACTCCGCATTCATGGCCCTTTATGCCTTCGCTGCTGTTCTATTATGTTGGGTGGTGTGGGCCTTTGAAATGTCGTTTGGCGAAAAACTGTTACCATTTTGGGGGAAACCTGGCTTCGCCCTTAGCCAAAGCCACTTACTATCTGAGGACACTTCATTTACTGGGATGTACCCAAGGGTGACCTTGGTGTACTTTCAGTTTGTGTTCGCTGCGATCACATTGATTCTAATTGCAGGGTCATTGCTCGGAAGAATGAATTTCCATGCATGGATGTTATTTGTTCCATTATGGTTGACATTTTCTTACAGTGTTGGTGCTTTCAGCATCTGGGCACCAGAAGGGTTTTTCTACATAAAGGGGCTCATAGACTTTTGTGGGGGATATGTTATCCATCTGTCATCTGGGGTTGCAGGATTTACGGCTGCTTATTGGGTAAACATCACTTAGTGATACATCGTATTTCCACCATAGACATCATGACAACCTCAAGTTCCACACATAGAAATGAACATTTCATCTTAAACCCTGACTGAAATTATTAAACAGGTGGGTCCAAGAGCTACTAAGGATAGGGAGAGGTTTCCACCAAACAACATTCTGTTGATGCTTGCTGGAGCTGGGCTTTTGTGGATGGGATGGACAGGCTTCAATGGAGGTGGGCCTTATGCAGCAAATAATGATGCCTCACTGGCAGTCTTAAACACACATGTCTGCACTGCTACCAGCCTCCTCGTCTGGCTTTTCCTTGATATCACCTTCTTCGGTAAGCCTTCTGTTATTGGCGCTGTCCAGGGCATGATCACTGGCTTAGTCTGCATCACACCAGCTGCAGGTAAGCACATTCAGTTCAAATGAATCGGGCATTGTCAACTTCAATAAAAGTCTTCCAATACTATCTTACACAATATATGGTGAAATACAGGTTTAGTACAAGGATGGGCAGCAATCATAATGGGTATGCTTTCGGGGAGCATACCATGGTACACTATGATGGTGCTACACAAGAAAATCCGGTTCCTTAAGGCAGTAGACGACACCCTTGCCATCTTCCATACCCACGCTATCGCTGGCAGTCTTGGTGGTATTCTCAGTGGATTTTTTGCCGATCCTGCCCTTAACCGTCTCTTTTTTGGCGATACAACAACGATCACTGGCCTTCTTTATGCTATCAAGTGAGCTACATTGTAATATTGGTTAATTGACTGGTTTGTAATCTAGCAACTAAAAAAATTTATTGCTTAAAATGCAACAGGGATGGCCGAACAGGTGATGGAATCAAACAAATGGGAATCCAGCTAGCTGGCATCTTATTCATTGTCACTATCAATGTCACCATCACATCTATCATCTGCCTTCTGATCAAACTTATTGTTCCTCTCCGACTTAATGAAGAAGACTTAGAAGTTGGTGATGATGCTATACATGGAGAGGAAGCATATGCTTTGTGGGGAGATGGAGAAAAATTTGAGAACTCAAAGCATAACGAGACTGCTTTCGATGTGGAAAAATATCCCTCAGCAGGAAAAGCTGCTCAGAATTAAAAGAAAAATGCAATTATGTAGGAAGTTTTAAGAAATTTGATAATTTGGGTTGTTAACATCATTGTTTTGTGATCTACTAATGTCCAAGTTACTTGGATATATCTAAGAACAGAAGAATGTAAGAGAATAAATTTTAATAAGGCCGACTAATGGTATAATACTATAATGTAATGGGCAATTGTTGTTAAAATGAGAATGATCAATTGTGTCAAAAGTTCTCTACTTATTTTGATTATTCAAATTTGAATTTAAATTCAAATTCTTGAGATATGCATATACCTCGTTTTCCCGAATATGAGTCCTATGACTAATACTTTGATTGAGATGTTCAAGAGATATATCATCCTCGGTCTATAGTAGAAGTGTCTTGGTTAACTTGACCACATTTTAAAGCCTTTTCATGTTCAGTCAAGTTGTCCACTTAATTGGACGTATTACGTACAAGGGTTTCAACTTTAGAAAATAATAACTTGCACAATGACTAACTACAATTTGGTTGTACGTCACCGATCAAGTCAATTGATATCCACAATTAAAGTACCTAAAAATCCAAACCGATGGAGATCAGTTTAGGAACAAGGAGCACCACCTCATCCTTGATATGCAAGAATGTAATAGGCTGTTATTCTTGTTCAAGAAAACATCACTCTTAACAAATACCAGTATAAATTGGAATTATAATACCGATTGTAATGGACATATTGCCTAAATTGGTTGCAGAATAGCATAACCATCCATGGTGCCACGAACCATAATTAGCAAGCTCGACGATAGCAATCACATCCATATACCACACATCGAATCGACATACTGAGGAATCACAGCCTTCAGATCATCCACGGCCCCAAACGTCGCCATTTTGTTCGCATGGTAGGAGAATGGACATCGACGCGGGTTATTTGAGTTCAATGTGATTGCTGGAGAAGGAAGTTTGAGGGTTTTGGATGGTGATGAGGAGTAGATTAGCCGTGGACTAACTTCAACCATGGAAACACGAATTTTTTTTTTTTAGAAAAAAACGGTAAAAGGCCAGGCCCAGGCCCAAGTTAACAAACAGAACAATCGGGTAAATAATGAAACCCGAAGTCACTAACTCACTCAAAAAACCTAGCGCCTCCACAATCTCACTCAAATACTCGAAGCTCCAAAAGCCACAAAATGGCTGCTGATCTTCTATACCACTTCGTTGTCGGTCTTCATCCTACTACTTTCCCCGCGCTCCCAATATGAAAGAGCTTCGTTAAAGCTATTTCTCAAGCCTCTATCTCTTTTAAACCTGCTTGAAGAATTACGATTGTTGTTGAGATGCAAAAAATTGTTAGATCTAGAGTCATTATGACCTAGATCTGACGAAAACTTTTGAGCTTTGTTAATATCATCCAGATTCTCACGGTTTCTTTGATAATGCTTGCTGGTATCCACAAAATTGTTAGATCTAATGTCAATATGACTTAGATCTGACGATGTTATCCTCAAGCTGATGTTATTACCCAAATTATCTTTAATATTAGAGGGATTGATGGCAGTGGCTTGGTGAGGATTAGCGCTGTAACTCGTAGACTCGAGGAAGCTAAATTCTTCAGCAATACCAGCAGCCTCTTGTTGGTTGACACTATGGATGATGGTCTGTAAACATTTCGAGTGCAAAAGATAGCCTTCTAAATGTTTGCTACCAGCTTTAGATCTCTAGTCTTCAGCAAGGAAAGCAAACTTGGTTTGGTTTTTCATTACTTTCTTAGATTTTTGCAGAATAATTTTGCTATCCGTGTTAATAGTTAACCAAACTTGCTCTTTACTTCTATTGCCCTTGTTGTGCACACGCAAATTTCTCTCTTTCCACAAGTTAAACACAGCCGTAGTAAGTAGAATGTGAGCATAATCTGTTTCTTTAGATTTGTCTCTGAATTTGCTGTTGATAATTTTGATAATAATCATAAGATCCATATGCCTGTTGTCATCTATGTTTAGGGAAACTCTGATTTGATTCCATATAAAGTATGAGTAGCTGCATTCAAAAAATATATGATTAGCACTTTCATTACATAAGTTGCAAAAGGAACAGAGTGAATTCATATTGTTTCCTCATTTATTTAATCTATCCCAAGTTGGCAATATGTTTTTGATTGCAAAATAAGTACAAAAAACCATCTTGGGACAATTCACTCTATTCCAAATGCAACTATACCACTCTTCGGTTGGGAATCTGATTCTAGTAAAATTCCAAGTTTCTTTAAAGGAAAACTTCCCTCTGTGGTTAGCTTTCCATTCCCAGTAGTCATTCTCTGCATCATTATCAAATTGAATTTTGCAAATATCATTTTTATAGGGGTTAGTAATAGGACGAATTTGTGGTTGCCATTGATTATTAATTATAATATCAGATACTTTATTATTTGATCCACCACATATAGCAAGGCTATTCCACCCAACTCTATTTATAAATGACTCATTATTGAACCAAGGATCAAACCATAAACTTGTATCTTTACCATTTTTAAATTTTCTTTCAATCAAAGATTTACCAGTTTCCCTACTATTTAATATTTATTTCCAAGTATTTGATTGGTTACTCCTTTGAACTGTAGACCATAAATTATCATTTTTCAAGTACTTGGATCTCATCCATCTAGCCCACAATGAATCAGAATTAATGAATCTCCAAAGTAATTTTAAGTGGCATGTAGTACCCAGATCCTTAATATTTCTAATGCCAAGACCCCCCTCATTCTTAGGTCTGCAAACATTCTCCCAACTAATTTTATGATATTTACCTTTCCATAAAAAATCAACACACCTACTTTCCAATTTTTTAATTGTTGTAGCTGGGATTTGAAAAGTTTGCAGCCAGTATAATATGATAGCATAAATCACCATCTTAATAAGTTCAAGTCTTCCAGCAATGGAAAGTAATTTACACGACCAAGTCTCCATTCTATCCTGAATTTTTTCAATAAGAATAGAACAATCTGAATCCTTAATCATATTTGTAGAAAGAGGCAGACCTAAATATTTATTTGGAAGAAACCCCTCTTCTATTTGTAATACATTTAAGAATTCTCTTTTGAACTTACATGCCTTACTGAAATAAGCTTTACACTTATTTACATTAAGTTGAAGCCCAGCATGAGTTTTTAATTTATCAAAAATGGATTTTATAGAGTCTGCATTTTCTTTATTGGCTTTTAAAAACACCATAAGATCATCAGCATATATCAGATGATTAACACATGGCTGGATTCTATTTATAGGGTGAACTTTACCCTTAATACTCTCTATTTCAATAAGGATAGAAAAATATTCCATTACAATAGCAAAAGGATAAGGTGAAAGGGGGTCCCCTGCCTTAGTCCCCTATTAGACTTAATAAACCCTTCAGCCTTACCTTGAATTAGAATAGAGAAAGTAGGAGTATTAATACACTCAAACACTAAGTCGCAAAACTTTATTGGAAACCCCATACATTTCATAATATGATGAATAAAATGTCTGTTTACCTTATCATATGCTTTTTGAAGATCAATTTTAATACATACATTATCTCCCTATTTAGTGTTAAATTTTCTGACCATTTCATGTGCTAAGAGAGAATTTTCATATATAAGTCTACCAGGAACAAAAGCACTCTGATTTTCTGAGATAAGAAAAGGCGAAAAAACTTTTATTCTATTGCTAAGAACATTAGCAATAATTTTGTAAATAAAGTTACAGCAAGATATAGGTCTATAATCACCAATATCAGTAAGGTTTTTATTCTTTGGGATAAGGGTAATGAATGTATGATTTATACTTTTCAGAATTTTACCATTATCCATAAACTCATTGACAACATCTAGAATCTGCTGTTTAATACAGTCCCAGTTATTTTTGAAATTTTTTGCATTGAAACCATCAGGACCTGGACTTTTGTTGTCCCCAGCATTAAAAACAATATATTTAACTTCATCCATATCCACAGGGGGCCAGTAAAATTTCCGAAGCACCACTATTTAAAATGTTCTTACATATAATATCAGGAAACTCATGATTATTAATTGTAGAAAAATATAGCTCCTTGTAAAAATTAATAGCTTCAGAAGACACTTTATCATAAGAATTTGCTAAATTTCCCTCTTTATCAATTATGCTACCTATATTATTTATGTGTTTTCTATTACTCATTTTAGCATAAAAAAATTTGGTGCAGTCATCACCCAAAGTAAGCCAGTCAGTCTTTGCTTTCTGTCTAGCATCAACTGATTCCTTATACATTTCATTGGATAATTCCTTTTGATTCTGGAAGAATTTGTTAATTTCACTGATATCATCAGGCTTAATATCAACACTCATTTGTAAAATTTTACCTTCATTTCTCAAACTAATAATCTTATTTTTATTAACATATTTGCTTTTATTCCAATTTTTAAGATTACTCTTTGTGAATTTCAAAAACATACAGAACTGAAACTGCTTAGAACCATCGCAAGAAAAATTATGGCAGTTGTCCATTAAAATTTTGTAATCATCCTCCAAAACCCAACTATTTTTAAACCTAAAGGGATGAGCTTTACTGTTACTAACTTTATTTACAACCAAATTGACCATTAAAGGGGTGTGATCACTTAAATTTTGTTCCAAAGTAGAACGGATACTATCAGGAAAACTATTTGCAAATTCTTTGTTATACAAAATTCTATCAAGTTTGCAGTGAATATTTTTAGCTAAACCAGATTTCCATGTATACTTATTACCACTGATAATTGGTTCAATAAGACCAGATTCCAATATAAATTTATTGACTCTATCCACTTTATTATGAGGGATTTTAATTCCTCCAAATTTCTCATTAACATGAAAGACAGTATTAAAATCTCCTAACACAATCCAGGGGAAATCATATATGTAACATAGAGCTTTAAGTTTTTGCCACATCACATTTCTTTCTATTTCAAAATTGCTACCATAAACAGCAGTAACTTGCAAATAAAAGCCACCAATGTTTTTAAAATTACAGTCAATAAATTGGCTATCTTTATTAATATTTGTGCTAGTCCAGACATTAGAATCCCATATAACAATAATTCTTCCTTTACAACCACAGTCATTATTATGAGTAGCTTTTCAGTTACTGGACATTTTAACACAAAAAATTTCAAAGTTCTCATCATTCATTTTATTCTCAACTAAAGCAATAATAGAAGGTTTGTAAATATTGATCATATAAAGGATATCAGATTGTTTTACAGGGGTATTCATCCCCCTTACATTCCAAGCAAATATTGACATATATATAATAATAAAATATGGATTTTAGATAGTACCTGACACCATAGTGCTTTTACCTCTCCTTTTTTTCTCAAGCCCTTTAGCTTTCAAACTAGTAGACATTTGATCCCATTCTGGATTGATTGAGATATATTTTTGCTTGCAGGCTTTTTTCTCTTTGTTTCCCTTTATCTTACCAGCTGATTTTGTTTTAGCAATACGTAAACCTGATAAGTCAAATACCTCTTTGATATCCCCCTTCTCTGATTCATCTTCCTCCATTTGTGCAGATTCTGGGATCTTAATTAATGAAATATCAAAAGAAGCTATGCGAGGCATGACTGGCTCATTGCAGTCAGTCACTGCAGCCTGCTCTGGAAGTGGATCACCCTTGCGAGGCAATGCTGAGCTACTATTCTTTCTCTCAGCATCTGCAGCAAGCTTAGAGGAAGGTCCTTCTCGATTAAAGTTTCCTGATTCGGATTTGATGGCTGTTGAATATTTTTGACTATTTTTGTAATTGTCTGATCTGTATTTAAACATGGCTCTGAAATATTGGGGGTTTCAGAGTTAAAGAACTGTATTTTTTTTACCTTCTTCTATACTTGGTGAAGTTAGAACATTTGAGATTTCTACACTTTCTTCTAACTGATGAACTTCCATTGCCATGATCTGATCATTTTGATCAGTGAGCTCTCTATTATTGTTTTCTTGATCGAAAATGATATCTTCTTGATAGATTCGATCTTTTCCCTCCTGGGATCTTGATTGGAATTTTATGCCTTCACTGTTTCTTGTTTCTTGAACAATTTCAGAAATACTTTCTTGAACCACTGTTGTATCTTTATCATTCTTTTTGGGGATCCACGTCTGTTTCGGGTTGCACTGATCTTTATTGTGACCAAAACATTTACAGATGCTACACTTTGGTGGAACCCATTCGTATTCAAATTTTTGTGTAATGATTTCACCATTATAAAGATTTAGACTAATTTCATTTGGGAGTTCATCAGTTGCAGAAACTTCTACAAGAAGTCGAGCATAATTCAATCTCGACTTCATGGTAGTTGCTGCATCCATCTTTATGGGTTTTTCGATTATACTCGCCATGATGCTAAATGCCTCTCTGTCCCATAATTTGAGGTTTACACTGGGTAACCGAACCCATATCGGCATAGTTGACAGAAGATCTCTGTCCAACTTCAAAGACTCAGTCCACCTTCTCACGATGATGAGTTTGCCGTTGTAAAAGTAAGGACCATTCTGAATGATAGAATTGCAGTCTTGTGAATCATTAAACTTGATTAGAAAGAACCCATTCTCTCTCGAAAAGATTTCAAAATCTCCAGTTGGTTTCCAAACTCTTTTAATATATTCCTTAAAAAACAAAAAATAAGGTTTACTACTCACCACATAAACCAAAATGGAGTTATTCCAGCACTCTATGGCTCTTTTACATACGGCCTCCTTAACAACACCATATTTCTTGTTATTGATTCGAATGAGAGCAATGGATTCAAGACTGCATTCTTCATCCCTTGGTTCCTTTGATTGTTCAGAGACAATATCGGCCCAAGTTTTCTGCCCTAGTTCTTTATTCAAAGAGAACTTTGTTGGTGGTTTACTGATTTGTATCAGTTTGGTCCTATCCTAGAAGGAGTTGGTCTTTTGATCATCCTTCTTTCTCTGTATATCATTGGATTGAGACTGAATCTGAATATTTCTTAGCTGAAATTTTCTTTGCGATCTTGGCTGAACCAATTAGAAGCCCTCATTATCGATGATGATGTTATTCGGCTTTCTGATTTGAGATTCAGGTGGCCTGTCTTGAGGATTAGGACGAGAGAGGGAAGGATTGAATTTGGAATTGAGAGAGGGATTGTTTTCTCCCATGGCAGAAGAAAACCCTAAATTTCAATTTGAGTTTTTGATGCAACCATTAATACCTATGGAAACGCAAGTTGTATCCATAACGGCAAACAAAATATATTTCCTCGGTCCATTTACCTCGTATCCAATCAAATATTTCACTCTCATTTATTTATCATCCAATTAAATATTCCACTCACTCGTTAATAGCCACCTTTTCCTAACTTTTTTTTATTAATTTCATTTTATTTTCAAAATTTCTCCATCCATTTTATTCAATACCGATCTTTTTCAATTTAATATTTCATAAATACATTTGAATTCAAATAATTTGATTGTAACTAAGCTTTCGTAATATTTAATTGTATGTAAAAATTTCATTTTTTAAATTTGAGTAAGCCTAACCAAGATTAACATAATAAAAATAATCTGAAGCTCGATTTGATGCTATGATAGGATATAGTAAAGACACTACTTCGATAAACAATATCTAATTATTGTTACTTTGTTTCAACAAAAAAACAAAATGAAACGGTGAAACCAATTGTTAAAAAAAAGTATGATATTATAATCAAATATAATTAACCATCGTTATCCTTTTCCTAGAATATTACCGAGATTACAAAAACATTTATTTACATGTATGCTCTAAATATAGGTGAATATCTTAACTCATCAACTCCTAATCTGAAAATGATAAAGTACTATTTTACTTACGTTATTCATCTCATTTCCTTATGGTGTTAATGGTTGGTAGGATTAAAAATAACTATGTTTGGTAAAGAGCTCTAGCTCAAGTGATTAAAGATATGACGCTTACGAGTGCTTGACCCAAAACTAACCCAAAACTAATATGTCGAAGCAAACTATGTTTGGATTAAAGATATGACGCTAAAGGAAAACTAGCCAAAAACTAATCTATCGAAGAAAACTATGTTTGGATTATAGGTGGCAATGAAGGCTAATTCGATGCTTTGACTTGGCCATCTTAGGCGGGGACCAAAGACTACTCCGTCCTCCCTCTAGGAGGTGCTTCAGACAAGCCTTATAGACAAGAATGAAGGATGGTCGGTGCTTTGACCCAGCCATCTTAGGTGGGAACAAAAGGCTTACTCCATCCTCCCTCTAAGATGTGCCTTGATCTGGCCACATTGGTGCGATCAAGGGATTTCAGATGCTTTAGCTTGGCCATTTCTGGCGTGACTAAAGGCTTACTCTGACTTCCCACTAAGAGAAGCTTTGACCTGATCATCTTGGGGTGGAAAAAGGCTTTCTACCATTTTAGATGATTTCCAAATTTAAGGAGAATCTTACTTCCAGCCATGTAGATACGCTTGAAGATTGTCCCTTTATTCACCCACTATTGGGAAGTACGGATGCAAATGCGCTGTATTCCATGTTCTATGGACCATGTGCCATTAAGTCAGCATAGTCGATAACCTCGTAGAGGAATCACGTTGTGTATAATTATGAGACTTCTCAATTTGGTCCAAGTGGTTCATCTGCAGTATTTTTAGCATTTGCCATTATTCTTCGGAGGACTAGGTCTCCTTTTTGAAATGACCTTATTTTTACTTTCGAGTTGTAATACACTGATATCCTGTGTTAATATTCAACAGTTCGGGTTGCTACTTCGTCTCTTCGTTCATGTATTAAATCCAAAGATTCTTTCTCAATTCTTGATTCAGATCGAATATATATGCGATTCTCCGATGTGAAGGTATCTCAACTTCAACTGGCGACATTGCCTCACATTCATATGTTAAGGAAGAGGGAGTATGAACTGTTGCAGTTTGATGAAAATTCTGTATTCTTATAGCACAAGTGGTAACTCTTCCACCTAGTTTCCTTTGGCTTTGTTTAAGCACTTTTTGAGAATTGTTCTGATAGCCTTATTAGCTACTACAATGACTCGATTAGCCCTTGGATGTGCTACAGAAGAGAAACTCTTAATAATTCCATTCTTATTACATAATCTGGCGAACTATTTACTCTCGATTTGCGTTCCATTGTTGGATAGGATTTTATATGGAATTCCAAATCTCGTGACAATGTTTTTGATCATGAATTTGAGTACCTTCCCTGAATTGATATTCGGTAGTGGCTTTGCTTCCACCCACTCAGTAAAGTAGTCAATGGCAACCACTGCATATTTGGCCTCTCCCTTGGATATTGGAAATAGTCCTATCAAATCAATTCCCCGTAAATCAAAGGGCCATGGATTTGAAATGGTAGTTAATTGGCTTGATGGTAAACGAAGAATTTCAGTATACTTTTGGCATCTTCCACATCTCTTTACATAATCCGTAGCTTGTTTGGTCATTTGGGGCCAATGGAAGCCTTGTCTCATGACCTTCTTAGCTAATTTTATACCATTGGAGTGGTCTCCACACAACCTCTCATATGCTTCCTTTAGTAATCTCAATCTATTTTTTGGATTCATACATATTAAGTAAGGAAGGGCATTTTTTTATAAAGTATTCCATCAATCATATTGAAGGTTGAGGCTTGATGTTTGATTTTTCTAGCCTTTATCTTATTAGTTGGTGGTGTTCCATTAACAAGATGTTCCACTATTGATCTTTCATAAGTGGCGCATGCATTCTTCAACCCAAAGAGCATCACCTTGTAGCAACAGGTTACCTAATCTATGATAAAGCTTGTATTATCTTCGTCTGGCTTGAACATAGGATGATTATATCCTGAATAAGCATCCATGAAAGACATAAGCTTGTGTCCGCTAGTTGCTTCAACAAACTGATCTATTCGGGATAATGGGTAACAATCTTTCGGACATGCTTTATTTAAGTCGGTGTAGTCGACACAAGTCCTCCATTTACCATTCGACTTCTTAACCATGGATTATCTAGCCACCTTGGATAGAATACTTCTCTAATGAATACGCTTTCAAGCAACTTCTTAACCTCTTTTTTCGAGGCATCGGATTAAATTTTGTCAAACTACCTTTTCTTTTGCCGGACATGATTTATATTTAGATGAAGGTTCAAAGTATGGCACATAACTTCTAGATTGATCCCGATCATGTCTGAATGAGTCCACGCAAATACATCCTTGCTGACTTGAAGGAATTGAACTAAGTCTGCTTTAAGGTTGCCTTCTAATTATTTTCCAATTTTGACATTCTTTTTTGAATTAGCTGGATCTACACGTATTTCCTCAAGATCTTCAATAAGCTTTATTCTCTTCATTTCTCCATGGTAGTCTAAATCTGTGACAATTACTTCATTATCCACTTCCTCCTTTACCGAGTTTGTATCTCTTCTCTTCTTTTTCCTTTCAGATGAGTTATACTTTTTAAGCTTATATTTAGTTGTATTGCTGGTTCTTGCTTTCGCTTTGGATGGTAGATGTAAAAATCCCTCATCCAAACGCTGAAAAATAGTAGACGAATCATAATAAGAAGCATGTTCCCTTTTGAATTGTTCTAGGGTAGCAAAGTTACATTTTACGAGAGTTGAATTGTTCCCCTTTAATAGTTCCCAGCCCTCTTGGTCAAAAATTTCACCATTAAGTATTTGGGTGAGACAAAAGCATCCATTTCGTCCAAAGCAGGACCACCAAAGAAAGAGTTGTAATATGAAGGATGATTGATAACCATGAATAATATCTCAAAAGTCCTGCAGCATGGTGGCAAACCCATTTGTACTAGTAACTTTAATTATCCAACTGGAGTTGACCCTTTGTTGTTGATCCCAAAGATAGGCTCAAGACTTGGCTCTTGCTTTTCTTCTGGGATCCCCATTTGAATTATATACGATTCGAAGTTTCCAAATATCAATAACTTCTTCATTTGAACTTCAATCGCAAAGCTCTGTATATGAAAATTATTCGTAAAATTGCCACGAACACATTGGTTCAAGTTTCATAGCCAAATTTCAATGTTTGCAAAATTTCCAATTTTAACATCATTATTCCTTAGTTTATTTGTCTTAATTAATTTTCTGTTAATTTTATGAGGTGTTACACGAACCTAGCTCTAAAGGTTTGGATGAGTGTTCCACTTTTGTTCCCAAAGGTCCTATAGCATAGACTTCAATGCAAATGGCGAGTATGTTTGGTGCTGCCACGTCTTTCATATTAGGGCCGCTGTTCACTGAGCTTTTTATTCCTCCCTCTAGTACTTCTACAACTCCCATAGTATTGGGCATTTCCACTATTTTAACGTCTTTAGCAGATGTACAATATAACCCCGAGCCACCTGGCCATACTGAATCAGAGTCATTTCCAATGCTACATATCTTATCTCCCATCGTGGAGAGAAGTTCAGTAGGGACTCCATCACATACGACTTATGCGTCTCTGGAAGATATATCATTAACTTCGCCTGTAGCATCCCCTACTCAAAGGTCCAAAACTAGTGGCTATGGATGCTGCAGTCATCCATAGTTATTAATCTTCGACGACCAAATACGGCAATGTTAGATGCATTGATATATGGAAACACACTAATATAAAAAAATTCTTAAACAACAAACAAAATCAACATTCCATTTCAAAATATTTCAATTTCCGTACATAATCCTAGAGCGCAGACCACGTTTAGACAAAATAAACTTATTACAAAATATGCCAAGGGTGACATATGAAGATGCCTTCTTGGATGATCAAAGTATATGATAAGGCACTAAAACAAATTAGCCTTTACAATCAAACACAACGGAAATAAAAGAACTCTAGCCAACATGTCTCATGCTCATCACTGGAATCTTTATTCGTCTAAAAAAACCTAGAAATCTTAACTCTCAACCTACTCAAATTCAATTGAGTACCCAAGAGTTTAAGGGGAAAACAAAAACTCTGAGTCAGACATAAAGCCTGGTACGAATAATAATCCACCCTCTCAAACCATTTAGATATCTAGTGTGACCACACCGCTTAGCGGAACAGGTTTTCTCCTCACTGGTATCCTAAAACATTTATAAAACCATATACTTTGCTACTACATCCACAATGGTTAAAACATGGTAGTCCAAAACATTTCGATGATATGCAAAATAAGTAAATCAAATTTGGATTACTCATCCCCATTCATTCTGGCTGTCTGTCACAATTATAGTTTCTAGGGTTACTATTAATCTATTTAATATTTATAGACTATTTTTCCAATTTCATAGCTTTCATGGAATCACTAAGAACCTATTGATAACTCCAATATCTTTTCTACTGTCCTAGTTTTCATGGGAAAATTAGGAACCTATTGACTAACTGTCAATATCTTGATCCGAATATAGTTTTCATGGGCTAACTATAAACCTATTAGCCTCTGCTAATATCAAATAATAGTTTTCATGGACTGGCTATGAACCTATTGGCCCTTGTCAATATCTTTAGTTAAGATTTTAACATTTCTTAAGTTACTCGCTATTGGTTTAACATAGCTGGTTATTCTGCGCTTCCCTAAGGTACCGTTATGGGTTTATAAGAATGTGAATAAATATATGAAGAAGCATTCATAATATTGTAGTAGTACCAACACCTGTGGTTAAGTATCCATGAAATCATTCCCATAAAACTTGGTTAATCCCTTTAATCAATTAATCAAGGAAATCTTCTTTGAAAACTTCATTTCAAAAATCTTTATTTATGCCATGGTTTTTTTTCCTTTAAAATGAGATCGGGTTTATTTGTCTTGAAAACCTTAAAACATTTCTTTCAAAACCTCTGAATAACTTCTTTCGAAAGCAAAGAAACTCCTTTTGAAGACACTATGAATATCTCTTTTGAAACCCCTGTTCAATAATCCCCTTTGAAACCAAACATATACCTTTCGATGGTGCCAAAACATTACTCAAAATCTTTAGAAACATAGCTTCAAAACAAGTGAAAGTACACCTTTCGAAAGTATTGCGCTTTACTCTTAAAATCATCTTTTGGGTCAAAGTGGTTATATGTGAAAGTATCTCTTTCGAAACCCTTTTAAAATTGTTTGGGAAAAAGTTAATGATGTTGGAACAACATATTTGAAAGCTCAAAACCTTTAAATTAAAACTTTGAAGGATAGCGTCGAAACCCCCTTTCAACCCCATTACCTTCGGAACCCCCAACCCCTTTCGAAAACATTGAGGAAGTGGCTTAGTTTAATTTAAAACTGAGATAACCCTTTGAAAGCATTGATGGCTTCAATACACTCGAAAGGGAAAATAGTGGCTGAGTTTCGACTTGGTCGAGACTGTTACTTTTGAAGGCACTTATTAAAAAACAACAAGAAACCCCTTCAAAAGTTAATACTTTAAACATAATACGATAACCTTCTTCGAAAGCTATTTATAAACTCCATTTGAAAACATACGTTTCGACTGGGTCGAAAGCTCTAAGCAAAGCAAAGCAAATACTTAACTTTTGAAAACCAAATAGGGTTTCGACCCTATCGGTGGCATATCTTTCGACACCTAGGCTTCCGCCTTTCCTCCAATCCACTACATACCATCTAAATGATACTTTGTGTATTGGTTTCAACTAAGTGGGTTTTGAGTGAAATGGAGCGGAAGTCATTGGAGTCGAAAGGTCCTACTATATGAGACGGACCCAACTTTTCTAAATTAAAGGCTGTAATTCAGCTACTTTTAGTAATTGCTTTATAACTACTTGCATATTTGTAATCCTTTGATTGGTTGCCTTAAAACATTCAATTACTTTACAATTAAAATACTGTATTTTATCAGATCTAAATCAAAGGAATATAACGTTTAAGCCCTAACCCAACATTTGCAGAAAAGTCCCTCTTTTAAAATAATTTATTTTCGTTAGTAAATCAATTGGGAAAAATCCCCAAAAATTATGAAAATTCAATTTCATCATGTTATCTAATATATTATAATTTCAGACCCAATTTATTCCTGAAATAATCGAAATTTAATTAAAACCCAACATTATCATATTTTCCTTTAGAAATTCATAGTAAATCTTCCATGGTTTGGAAAATTAAAAAATTCAAACCCATCTCTAAAATCATGTTTTACTTAACATAAAATTTTCTCATGGCATTTGAAAATCAAGAACAATTGGTTTTGCCCTAAAGCTACGCAAATTCATATGTAAATGAATTATTTAAATCAAATAAATAATAGTTTAAGCATATCATCATCCAAAAAATCATAAAAAGGAATTTAATCATAAACCTAAAAATATGCGATTATAAAACCAAAAAGAGATGGAATGAATTATTATTCACCTTAGATATGATAAGAAATTTGAGATTTATTGTTGATTAATCTTTCCTAGCTTTGATCCTTAGCTTTAGATTGAATTTTCTTCTTTTCCTCCTTGTTAATGGCCGCTCTTCTTTAAGTTTGATTTGCGTTTTGATTATGAGAAAATAAAATGAATGTGAATGGAAAATTGAAAGTGTATAGCCGTGAGTAATAATAGTGTGGCTATATTTACTAATATGCCCATGTTTTGATCTATAATTTAAAAGCCATTTTAAGCCCATTTAAGGTTAATTAAGCACGATCTTCTTATAGTTTTATTCAAAATCTCAATCCCTTATCATCATTATTCTATTTAATTTATCTAATTAAATCTTCTGAATAGTGTTATCAAAAAATATGGATGTTACAGGCTCCCCCCTAAAGAATTTCGTCCTGGAAATTCAGTAAGGACTAAATACTAATCATAATAATCATTTGTAACAACTCCTAAAAAACATACTAGCCTATTTGACTAGTAACTATCTATATAAATCTAATATAGGCATACCCTTAAAGCAGTTGAAGATAAGTATCTCTAGTCCATCCTCTGTCTTCTAAGTACGGTCTTTCTCAATGTTTCTCCACCGAACTTTCACCAACCTAACTATCTTGTTCCTCAATCTTTTTACATCTCTTGCTACAACCCAAACTGATTGTCTAACAAAAGTCAAATTAGGCTCCACTACCAAGTCTCCCAACCTTGTTGGAGGAATAGTAGTCTCTGGATCATGCATGTAGTTGCGAAGGTGAGACACACGAAATACATCGTGGACACATGCGATACTACTTGGTAACTCTACTCTATAAATGTTAACCCGCCTTTTGGCAAGGTCGTAAGCAGGCAGATTTAACTAAGTCGATTTCTCAATTATCGAGGATGGAATGCGATAGGTTTGAGTCAACTGGATGGATAGGTAATGCAGCACGTTTGGAAGGTGGTTTGGCTATGTTAGTACGGCTTGGCCAAATGTGGTTTGGCGTGAAGTAGGGATCAGCATAGGCTAATGGTTCGACATGCTTTGGTTTGGTCTGGATGGTGTGGGTCGGTGTGATGGACATGGTTCGGTCAAGATGGATCGTTATTGTTTGGATCGGCAGGAAGGCTAGTGATCGATTGGAGTGGTTCGGCATTGAGGTGGTTCGGCTTAGTTAGATCATGGGTCGGCCTTGGTTGTCGCTCGACATTGTGGTTCGTCAAGGTGGGTTGGTCGAGCTGGCTTCGTGTCTTCAAGCTACCTACTTCAGGTCGGCTTTGCAAAAGATGGCTCGGTGTAGTTAAAGTATGGGTCGGCAAAAATGTGGATTGGTGATTTCGAGTCGAGGCTCTTGTAGCTTCGGGTCGGCACTATAAAACGTGGCTCGGTATGACGCAAGGTGGGTCGGCATCGGTATATGGTTTAGTCACTTCTAGTCCCATGGCTCAAAACTTTGGGTCGGCCTCAGGGATTTTGGGTCAGCATCTTACCTAGATCGGTTACATCTTACTTCGAGACCAGGGATGCTCTGCTTTGAGTTAAAGGCGACTTTGCTTTGAGTCGCCTTGGTGGTTTTCATGGATCTACATTGGTAGTTCGGACTAGATAGTGTGGCTCGGTCATCGATGGAGTGGTCGGCATGTTGAAGTGGGTCGAAATACAAGAGTAAGGAGTGGATCAGCACAGGTCAGTTGGCATGGCAGTGTGGATCGGTCATGATGAAGGATGTTGGCTCGGCTATGGTCCTGATAATCTTGGACAACTCAGGAAACCCAGTATCTCGGGATTTGCCTATAAATACAACATGTGGGGCTTTAAAAAAGGGATCCTCTTTCTCTTTCCCTTCTTCTCCCATACTAAGGCTGCTCTACCATTGTTGTTCTAAAAACTCTGGATTGTAACTGTAATTGATTATAATATCAATAAAAGGAAATTTTTGGAGTGAACGTAGACCGAAGTCAGCTGAACCATTATAAATCCTATGTTATTACTACTTTCTTTTTAATTTTTACTGTTCTTTTATACTCACTACATACATTCTATCTGTGAGCTGTGACTGTGATTTGGTGCTTTCACCTAGATTTCGGTTTTAGTGACCAATTTTGGTGCTAACAGTAAGTGAGCTTTCCGATCCTCTCTATAATCTGGAACGGTCCAACATATCTCGAGGCTAACTTCCCTGAATTTCCAAATCGTACCACACCCGTCATCGGTGACACCTTAATGAAAATCTTATCTCTAACTGAGAACTCTAGGTCTTTAGGCCTCTTATCTGGGTAACTTTTTCGTCTAGATTGAGCTTACTTCATCCTTTCTCAGATTAACTCGATCTTCTCTGATACCTCCCTAACCAAATCCGGACTTAAGACCAATCTATCTCCCGTCTCCAACCAATATGCTGGCGATTTGCATAGCCTTCCAAACAAAGCTTCAAAAGGCGTCAATCCTATACTAGTATGATGACCCAGAATTTATGGATATTTGAAATTGAAATATTTAATATTTGAAAGTTTAATTTGAATTCCAAATATCAGATTTATTTGGCAATTAAATTATTGAATTTAATTATTGAAAGTTGGGTAAAATATTGAATCTTCAGTTTATGCTTGATAAAAATATTTTAAAGGCTTATAAAATTTATATTTAAAGCATTGAAGATGATGAAAGCTTTAAAATTGAAATTTTAAGTGTTTTGTTCAGTTTTAAAAATATATCATTTAAATTGATATTTAAAAATAGCCTTCCAAGGCACGGTATCGGAATTTGATGAAACCAGTTCCATTGGATATGTAATAGTGTATTATTATCGAATTTCAATTTTCGTAGCATTTGGAGTTGTCGTGTGATCTTACGATAGGCAAACGCGTTGAAATTAATATCGAAATTCAATATAATAACCAGATCCAAAAGCTATCTTCTCCATACGATCGAGTTAGGACTCAGAACCTTTTCCATTGTGTTCGAAATATGGGTATAACATTATAAATGCCTAGCGAGACGCCTTGATAAATGCTCAAAAATTTAATTTGCATTCTCGAGACGATTTAAATTTAAAATTTAAATAATATGACTGGTCCACTAATTTATACATCAAAACTTTATACCCTAGCCACTTGTCCATCCCGAGACACGTGTTTCCTTTTTTCTGTTAAATTTCACACGCGTCTCCTTCTTTCTTTAAAATCATAGTCGAGCATTTTAATTGTACTGTTCAAATTCATTTGCAAGCGAAAACTATTCTTCGTTCAAAATCGAACTAACGGCCTCCTTCTTTCAGATTTAAATCCTACATAATTGATTCGTAAAAGAGAGGGGTGAAATCGAATTTCAAATCAGGTTTGCTCGAATGAAGCGATGGCCGCTCTCGTTCATATCCATATCAAGCGAAGTTTTGGGAGCTCGATTTCTAGCGTCGCGTTCTAGTGGGAAGGACGCGGCAATTTCGACTCGCGATGGAAGTCGAGGGAATTCGACGGTAGTAGGAGGTCGATGGGATCTTGTTCATTGCGATTTAGATTAAGGTTCGCCAATGGTGGTGGAGAGTTCGAATTGCGTTAGCAGATGGGGTTCGTCTTGGCTCGAACTTGAACTCGCATGCAGTGGGGAGGCACACACGGAAGATAAGTCGGAGGCATAGTCGGATCGGAGAGGCCAGGTGTTGGTTAGGGTTCGACTATGCGGTCAGGGAATCAAGTTCAGGCTTCGAGCATCGGCGATGATCGCGAGTGAGGTATTCGTTTTTTCTTATTCGATTTAAACTTGATTTAATAAAAGTAAATATGTATATATATACACATGCCAATTTTAATTGAAGGTAAACAGGAAACTTTTATACAGAAAGATTTTTAAATTATATATAATAGGAATTTGAAATGTTGTAGAGTTACAAATTTGATTTTTTTTTTAAAATGTATGTAGCTGTGCAGTTAATGCCCCGCTATTACCCTGCTACAACCCCGCTATATCTCATAGTGGATTTCTACCTCTACGATTTTTCCATATAGCCCTAGAATATAGCCTTTCCGCTTTAATCCTTGCTATTTCTGCTATATCCCGTTATTTCCGCTATATTCCGCTATTCCCGCTATATCTTTTTTAATAAAATGAATTGAAAAATTGCATTTATGCATTATAAAATTATGAAACTAATTTATTTGATTTAATTTTTAATATATTTTCAGAAATGAAAATACTCTAATATTCTACCAAATTCAATTATGTTATATAACAGTTTTTCGTTTATTTAAAGTATATTCGCACATGTTTTTATTTAAAATTATTTATGTATTATTATAATTTAATTAAATGATAATTTTTCATTTAGTTACCATTTATATATTTGTAAAAACATCAAGTACGAGTTTTATATACTATTTTAGAGCCATCCGCTATATCCCGCTATATCCTTGCTGTATCCTCGCTATGACTTTTTGCACCTCCAACCGCTTTGAATCTACCGAGCGCATTAACTGCATAGGTATATAGACTATTTTAAGTATATGTAGTTTAAAAGGGAAATAAATATACATGCATACATTTTAAATTTACTAACTTATTTTAAAAACAAAATATTAAGGTAATTTATTTGTTTAACTGGTCCATTCATTTACTTTGGTCAATTTATTAAAGGAAATTTAGTTTTAAATTTAATAATTAGTAAATTCAATCTAGTAAATGGAAATTAATTGTTCAATTAGTTCGAATATTAATGAACCATACAACGTTTGTTACAAGGACCAAAATCATGAAGAAAACAAGTCGAGATGGATTGGGTTGCAAACAAAAATCAAAGGTGAGTTAATCTCACTCATTCGGATTTTCTTTTAAATTTAAATAGTTAAATTTAAATTATTAGTGGGTTGCTTGAATTGATAATTTATTATCAGCTTGGATGTGATATGTTATATATAATAGTGTGTGTGTGTGTATATATATTGGAGTGATTGATTCCCACATTATGTTGCCGATGAGACCCTATGCACCCCGCATAATAGCGGATGACCATATATACCGCAATGCACCTCGAAGTGGAATTGGTATTTTTATATTGTGTTAACATCTGTGATGCAGGAAAGCAAGTTGGAGGGATCCAACTGGATTCCTCAAAATATTGTAATTATTTTTCATATCCGTGATATGTTATGTGATATCCTATGATATATTATATTGGAATTAAATTATTTGATGCTATGGTTTGGATGAATAAATAGTTTGGTATTTTTAAATATAGAATATAATAAAATGGGTTTTAAAGGAAATGAAAAGAAATTTTTTAAGTAAATAATTATTGGGGATTTGGATAAATCGAGTAACAAATTTAAAGGGAATTTAAACCAGGATATCAGTGAAATGGATTAAGTGTTTTGGAAACTGTGATTTAAAGGAAAATGAGAAATGAAAATTTGTAAACCAGTGGAATTTATAAGGAAAGGTGCAATACATTTTAAAAATAAAAAGGTGATTTTATTTTTAAAAGTTGGGAAGCATATTTTTCCTCGAAAAACTAAGGATATTTTCAAAGAATGGATTTCAAAGTATAAACTAGAAGTTTGAAAAAAAAAATGTTTTTGAATGTTTTAGAAATTTATTATTTTAATTATTTTTAAGTGAAAGGTAAATATTTATTTAAGATAATTATGGCAGATAATTATTTTTAAAAGGTAAATTAGTATTGTGATTTTTTTTTAAAAAGGAATTTTAAAATAAATATTTGATAAATATCTTTATTTTAAAAGGAAATTTTGGTTTAAGTTTTACTCAGTAACTCTTTTCGAATTTCTTAAGCATTATTTTTATTTAAGTAATTTAGTAGCCTTAATGTAAATAATTTGAGTATATATTTTCGAAAGTGATTATAAGGAAATGGTGTTTTAAAAATAAAAGTGGTTTTATTTTTTAAGTGTTAAAAGAAATTTACGGCTTGAGACATAAATTAGATTGGAATAAATCAAGAAGGGTTTATAAATAATTAGACGGTTATATTGGAATGGAAAGTGAATTTCGTGAAAAGCCAAGTATGTTTTCAAAGCAGATTTTTAAAGTATAAGTTAAAAGTTTTAAAGTTGTTTAAAGGAATGTTTTAGAGGAATTTATTATTCAAATTATTTTAAGATTTTAAAGTAAATATTTATTAATTTAGTTATAGTAGTATTATTTTTAAAGTTAAATTAGCATTATGATTTAAAAGATTGTTACTAAATATTTATACTTTATAAAAATGAACTTTATTTTAAAGGTAGTTTTAGCTAAGTTTTACTTGAAAAATTATTATGGAATTTCATAACTATTGTTTTGAATAAAGTCTTTTATGTAGTTTATTTTAAATGTTTTAAAGTATATATATCTTTTGGTAAAGTGATTTAAACTATTTAAAATCAAAGTTATTAGGACTTGGTGCTTTTCAGTAGAAATGAAACAATTGTTTGAATTATTGTGAGATTTGACAGTTTAATAACCGACTATTAATACTGACCAATGCGCTGGTCGTTTCAAAGAGACCGGGATCGGGGTTAATTTTTCGAAAATCACTTCGATCATGTTTAAACGTTTCCGTGAGAAAGACAAGAGCTTGGAGTCAAAGATGGAGTAGTGAAGTGCAAGGGCTAATCGCTATTAATCCTAAGGATGATTCCAAAATTGATGTAGTAGGAGTAGTGCCTTCGGCTCCATTCGGACCTGGAACGGACTTGTATGGAGAATGCTATTAGAACATCGTCAGGAGGATGATGAGCATTATAAGTGAGATGTGTTCTATAAAGGTAATGCATAGCCTCGAGCCTCATCAACCGAGAATGGCTAAAACAGTTGAGGTGCTGCAAGGCTAAGTGGCTAGCAACCAATTAGGGTAAGGTCATCCCTGTCTAGATGTCCCTTTTTATTCGGCTGTGTGGACGGTTGCTGATCCCAACCGCGGGGTGATCTTATTCGGATTATCCAGTAAGGGGTAGCTCCGATCTTGTGTAGTAGGGGATCAGGGTGGATCCTCGGTATGGTGATTTAGATCATGTACTGTGACGGGCGTTACCCTAGTAGCCATGCTATTGATGGAAACCCAATCTCCAATAAGCGCCTTCAGACTTGTTTGTATACCTATTATGCTGGAATTTAATGAATGTAACAATTTCGGCTATTTGAATAAGTATTTGTATATAGACACTACTATAATATCAGAGGATTTGATAAGAAACGTTTGGTTATCGTAAGGTAAAAACCCGGCATGTTTATTTGTGGCATGGTCTTACTAGATACCTTTGATTTCAAAGGATTTTGAAAACTTTAATAATCCAATTGAGTGTGTTTTTCTCACGCTAGTTTTCCAGACTGTAACAACCCGCATATTAATCGATTTTATATTTAAATATTTTAATTAAATATTTTGTCGTTAATCGGATATTGGTCCGAAAAGCTACTTTTTGCAAACGGTCAAATTAGGACCCGAGACCACTTCCATTGATTTCGAAATGTCGTTTACAATCTTTTTAAGTATAAACTTTGATATGTTTGGGGTTAGTGGAATTTCACTAACTTTTCCCGCTTTGGACTTTAGGTTGGTTTAGCCTATTAAACCTAAGTTCCAACCCCTTCTCCTCATCTCTTCATAAATTCCTACCTAACTCTAGTTTTAGCATTAATAGTGAGTGGAAAGGGAAATTAAAATTCCAAGCCCAAGTTCATTAGCAAATTCAACATCCAACTCCAAAATCAAAGTAAAGACATTGGATTCAAGCTTGTAGTTGCTTCTCTATTGACTTCAAGCTTCTTCTTCATTAAATTTGTGCAAAGGTGAGGTTTTTGTCTCACATTATTGTCTATAACTATCTTGGACTGTTGGGAATGAATTCTCATCACTTTAGCATGTACATTTGCATTTGGTTTGGATTGGATTGGTGAAAAACTCCAATTTTTTGTGTTTTAGGCAAAAACTGCAGTTAGGTCGTTCTGGACCTTTAGGTCGTTCGCCTAGGAAAAGTCTCACCTTCATTTGGCTCGTTCTGGCCTTAGCTCGTTCGAAGTTAGGTCGTTGCCTCTAGGTCGTTCTTCTATAGGTTGATCTGCCTGCATATTTGGCTCGTTCGGAGTTAGGTCGTTAGGCCTTGGGATGATAGGTCGCTCGCGTGTTAAAACCGATAGGTCGCTCGCGTGTTAAAAACCGATAGGTCGCTCGCGTGTTAAACCCTTAGGTCGCTCGCGTGTTAGACGTGTTAGGTCGCGGGTTAAATAGGTCGTTCGGCCTCAAATGACTAGGTCGCTCACTTAAGTCGCTCATCCCTCTAGGTCGCATGACCATTAGGTCGCGTCCACCTAGGCCACATGCTTACCACTTTAAGTCGCTCGACCTCACTTCCTTTAGGCCGCTTGCTCCATTAGGTCGTTAGGTCGCTCGACCTTGCCTGGTTTGTTAGGTCGCTTGGTCATTTCAGTTAGGTCGCATGACCACAAGGTTGCTCCAGTTAGGTCGCATGACCCCTTAAGTCGCTCGCTTCTATTAGGTCGCTCGCTTCTGCTAACTCGCGAACACCTCTAGGTCGCAACCACTAGGTCGCTTGACCCCTTAGACCCCTAGGTCGAACCCCGTAGCGGGGGTGTTGCCCCCGCACCCCCACCTTGGGGGGTTGCCACCCCCTGGACCCCCCCTTCGTAGGGGATCTTATCTGAAAAACATTCAACAAAACTGGCTTTGTTGAGATGCTGAGTTGACCATTCTTCGAGACAAACTATCTTTGGCTTCTCGGTCGATTTTATGGTATCACGGCCTTGCTAAAAAGGCGGGATAACAACTTTAGAAATATGAAAGTTTCAATACTAGTATTAAATATCAAAACTCTTTCAACAAAATGATTTCAACTCTATTTTCAATAACAAAGCTCTTTTCTTAAACTGTTTTTCCAATATACTAGTATATACAAACCTTTACCCCACTCGGATGAGAAATCTAATTAAATGGCTTAGTAAAACAAGTGGTATGAAACGCTTGTGTTCACCTCATCGGTTAATTCTTGAACATGTTCGATTGAACCTCTTGTGACAATTTTCTAGTGAAGATTTACAGTTTGTTCGTAATATGTAAGTTAAGAAAGTGGTTATGGGGGACGAAGATAAACTTTTATATTTACTAGCTTAGTGTAATTGACACTTCTCGTTGATCATGACGATCATTTTATGATTTAGACTAGCAATTGTGCGATGTCTCTTTGTTTGCAAGGTTAGACTAGACCTCATGGGTGTGATTCCGACTCACACATATCTCTTTGTCCGCAAGGTTAGTCTAGACACCATTTGTGTGATTCCACTCACACATACCTTTTTGTTGCGAGGTTAGGCTAGACACCATTTGTGTGATTCCACTCACACATACCTTTTTGCTTTTTGGTTAGCCTAGACCTCATCTGGGTGATTCCGACTCACCCATATGGGGTAGCTCCCCATGGTCTTCGGACCGTCATGTGATAGGCCTCTTTCCCTTTTTCTGTGATTTCTGGATTTCTGGTGTTGATTTCTGGAATTTATGTCATTGACTTGTTATGAGTACAAGTTTAGGGTATGATACCCTCTTTGGATCTTTGAGAAGATTCTTGTGATATTGATTTATCTCTTATTGATTGATCTTCTGTTGATCATCATTTGCATACTTATAGTAGTATGTCAGTATGGATATTTTATGTTTATGCCATATCTTTTATTTTATACCATGTCATCTGATATTTATAGCTAGACTGATCCGTTTATTATTTTCTTAAATAATACTCGGGTCAGACCGAGATGTTACAGGTGCTTCTGCTTGACTTCTTCTCGGGATTTGCTACTCTGACTTTTGGCTAACTATTTAGATTAGCAGTTTTTGTTGTATACACTTGAGATATAGACTCATAGTTGTATTCTTTTGTATAGCACGTGTTGCTATTATTTTGTATTATTGTGGATCTTTTTGACCACTACTCTGATGTACGCTTTCATGTGTTAGTTATATATTCATATCTTCTTCCGCCTTTGTGATATGCATGTCTGTGACTGATTTGTGTTATGCTTATTTCTATGTTTGTTTCCGAAGATTATTTATAGCCACCGTGTGATAAGCAATCACATGAATGGTCGCTCCTCAATAGCCGTATTCTCCGTGCTAGTTGACAGCACTACACTGTAGTGTTCTTGGCTAGCGTGGGTATAGAGGTGGGGCGTCACACAGACTGAATCGGGTGTTATTTCGCTATAATTCTCGGGTCAGACCGAGTATTATAGGATACAAGATGGAATGCTACGGAGCTCGGAATACGAGCTGGATGGCGAGATGTATCACACGTATTTGATGAATATTCCGCTATGTATGATTAACTGCATAGTCAGTTTGTGAGGACAGGTTATGATAACTTACCCGTTGTGCACTATGAATTTTGTTGTACTTTCATGATGTAATGTATAAACAGATGAAGTTCTTTTGTTTAAAGATAGTTGTTTATCTATTATATATATATATATATATATATATAGTTCCGCTGTGTTTGGTGAGATTCTAATGTTGCTTTCTATTTCTTCTTCAACCTCCTTCTTCTTTCCCTTACGGACTGGTTTTCCGGCACTTGATTTTCAGGCGTCGAAAAATCGGGTCGTTACAGTGGTATCAGAGATGAAGGTTAAGCGAGAACCTTGACTCTAGTAGGAATTACTCATTAGTGATGGAGTCAACAGTACTCTAGAATGAGTTTGAGTATATTAATAGATATGAGCGCGTATTCGTTAGTGAATATAAAAATTGTTTTATATTGTGTTGATTGGTTTATTGAGTGGCTTATGGATTCTGGTCAATACGAGTAATTAACGTTATTGATAGGGATCTCTAAACACTTGAATAGAATAATTCGACACGGTATTGTTTTTAAAATAGGGTAAATGAAATAATTTTGCCCAAAATTATTTTTGTATATAAAAGAAATATTTTTTGTAAATTATTATAGTACATGGTTGGTTGGTTGTTAGAGAATGATAATATTAAATTATTATCATTGTTATATAGAAATTAAAAATAAAAAATTAATGTTATAACCCAAAAGTTGAGGAAATAAATTCATATTACATAATAAAATTGTAAACGTGAATTATAAATGTGATTTATAAATTGAAATAAGATGCCAAAGTAATTTTTGAACAGGGATTAAAAGGATTTGGAATTCGAAATTCTAGAAATTAAATTCCTTTGCTTTGAAAATGATTTTCAAAGATTTAGGAGAAATAATGGTGATATTATTTGGAAATATTATTGAATTGGATTTGAAATCTGGTGGGATTTGGAATCAAAGGTATTTGAAAATGTTTTAAAAGAGGTAAAAACATTGAACTCTTTTCGGTTGCTGGAAAATAACTTCGGTGATAATTGCAGCATCATCGATGTTCATTTTTGAGTTTCTAAGAGAGGAATTGCTACCAAAATGTTTTAAATTGGAGTTGTTTGCAAAACTGGGATTGGTTTTAAAATCCAAAGGGTAATTTGATTTGCAAATGAATTATGTATATAATTGATTTCAAAAATGATTTTTGAAATGTTTGACGATTGTTTAAAAAACTTTGGAATCTTATTAAAAATGTTTATGGAATAATAAATAAGTATGGTAACTTATAAAAATTTGAAATTTGTTTAGAATAAAATTTAACTTAAGAAGTGTTAAATCAAAATAAGTATGAAACAAAATAAGATAGTGAAGTAAACCAAGTAAATGAAGTAAAAAGACCAGTGAATGAAATGTAACTAAATTTGGAAAACTTATAGAAGTTTAAAAATTTAATTGGAAATGAAATTTAACTAAATCAAGATAAATAAAAGTAAATTTTGGTTTTAGTAGGCAAAATGAAATGGTTATTGTAATAAAAATTTATTAAGATGAAAATAAATTGGTGAATGAACAAACTAATTTAAATTGTAAGTAAATGGAATTTAAGCTGAATATTGGAACTCAATTTGGATTGGGTTAAGTAAGAGAAGTTGAAAAATTAGTTCGAAGTGGACTAAAAATAATAAGTGTTTAGAAATAAAATACATTGAGATTTAAAATAAATTAGTAAGTGGAACTAAATAAAGTAATGGTTAATTAAATATGGGTTGGAGATAAGATGAATATAATTCAATATTTAAAAATGAAAGATGAGTGGAATTCAGAATGGAATTGGATATAAAAATAGATATTAAAGCTTAAGCAGTGAAGTAAAAATAAATATTAAAGTATATAGAATATTTATAATAAACATAAGGAAGGTAAATGGTGAAATTCTTGAGTAAAATTGGTATTAGGGAAAATATTCTAAGTTAAAATTTGAATGAAGATTAAATTGGAAGTTGTGAAATGGAAAAATTGTGAATAAGTGGATAGAAATAAAAATAAATGTAAATAAAAAGATAATTGATATAGTTAATAATCAATTGAGATAAATAAGTGGGATGTACATACATTATTTTATTCGCATAACGATTTGATCCAGATTCGAGCACAGAATTTTGAGACAGTTATATCGATCCGAGTTGGAATTTTTCACTCGATTTTCGACGGCGAAGCCTGGATATTGATTTTTGATTGATTCTGAAAATTCTATATCATAGTTTGTAGTTATGCAAGGAGAATGACGGTTTCTGATCAAGAAACCAGATCCGAGTCCGCACTAGGAAGTCGGGTGGACGATACTAGTTCGGAAGTGAAATTGTATGATCGAGCAACCGATCGAATTTGGTATTGCGTACGGATGATATATGTGTATTTTATGGACTTGAATGAAATAGATATTGAAACTTTTTTAAAGAAATGTATAAAATGATTTAGAATACTATGATTGGATATTATTGCTAAGTAGGATATACAGGTGTTTTAAGGCAAAGGATAAATTGAGATTTTTGATTTCAAAAGATAAATTTGAATTGCTCGACAAAAGGTATGTATTTAAATTGTCATATGAAATTTGATGGTTTTCTGATCTAGCCACCTGGCGTTTTGTTTTCTTTGAAACCTGGGGGCCCGTAGAGGCATTTTGTAGTTGCTCTGAGCTAGCCGCGCAAAGGAGACGCTGGCGTAATTTTTCGAAAATTTTGGGAGTTAGAATATTTTTGAATTTTTTTTGATAATTTAAAATTTGGTTTTAAATTTAAATTTGAATTGTTGAGTAAATAATATTGCTTGGAAATTATGGATGAGTTTAGAAAGTATTAAGAATGATAGTGTCTTTAATAAAAAGATTTTTAGAGAAGTTGTTGAAACTGTTTGGTTTTGGGAGGTTGTTAAAAAATTATTGAGATTGGAAAAAAATAGTTAACGGGTTATGTACCATTCTTCTTAACAAGTAATTTCGGGGACGAAATTCTTTTAAGGGGAGAGGAATGTGACGACCCATAAGTTTTGGATATTTGAAATTGAAATATTTAATATTTGCAAATTAGTTTAACTTTAATTTCAAATATCAGATTTATTTGGCAATTAAATTATTGAATTTAATTATTGGAAGTTGGGTAAAATATTAAATCTTCAGTTTTATGCTTGATAAAAATATTTCAAAGGCTTGTAAAATTTATATTTAGAGTACTGAAGATGATGAAAGTTTTAAAATTGAAATTTGAAGTGTTTTGTTCAGTTTTTAAAATATATCATTTAAATTGATATTTAAAAATAGCCTTCCGAGGCACAGTCTCGGAATTTGACGAAACCAGTTCCATTGGATTTGTAATTGTGTATTATTTTTGGATTTTAATTTTCGTAGTGAGTGGAGTTGTTGTGTGATCGTACGATAGGTAGACGGGTTGAAATTAATATTGAAATTCAATATAATAACTAGATCCAAAATCTATATTCTTCATATGATCGAGTTAGGACTCGGAACCTTTTCATTGCATTCAAAATATGGGTATAACATTATAAACGCCTAGCGGCATGCCTCGATTGGAGTTTAAAATTTTAAGTTGCATTCTCGAGACGATTTAAATTTAAAATTTAAATAATTTGACTGGTCAATTAATTTGAACATCTGAACTTTATGCCCAAGCCACTTGTCCATCCCGAGACACATGTTTCCTTTTTTCTATTAAATTTCACACGCATCTCCTTCTTTCTTTAAAATCATAGTCGAGCATTTTAATTGTACCGATCAAATTCATTTGCAAAAGAAAACTATTCTTCGTTCAAAATCAAATTAATGGCCGCCTTCGTTTAGATTTATATCCTACATAATCAATTCGTGAAACAAAGAGGGGTGAAATCGAATTTCAAATCAGGTTTGCTTGAACGAAGCGATGGCCGCTCTTGTTCATATCCAAATCGAGCGAAGTTTAGGGAGCTCGACTACGAGTGACGCATTCTAGTGGGTAGGGCCCGGCAGTTACGACTCACGATGGAAGTCGAGGGAATTCGACGGCAGTGGGAGGCCGATGGGATCTTTTTCGTCGCGATTTAGATTAAGGTTCGCCAGCAGTGGTGGCGAGTTCGAATCGCATGAGAAGATGAAGTTTGTCTCGCCTCGAACTCGAACTCGCATGCAATAGGGAGGAGCGCATGGAAGATAGGTCAGAGGTAGAGACGGATCAGAGAGGCCAGGTGTTGGTTAGGGTTCGACTAGTGCGGTCAGGGAATCGAGTTCAGGCTTCGGGCATCGGCGATGATCGCAAATGAGGTATTCGTTTTTCTTATTCGATTTAAACTTGATTTAATAAAAGGAAATATGTATATATATAAACATGCCTATTTTAATTGAAGGTAAACATGAAACTTTTATACAAGAAGATTTTTAAATTATATATATTAGGAATTTTGAAATGTTGTAGAGTTACAAATTTGATTTTTTTTAAATGTATATAGACTATTTTAAGTAAATGTAGTTCAAAAGGGAAATAAATATACATGCATACATTTTAAATTTACTAACTTATTTTAAAAACAAAATATTAAGGTAATTTATTCGTTTAACCGGTCAATTTAATTATTTTGGTCAATTTATTAAAGGAAATTTAGTTTTAAATTTAATAATAGTTAATTCAATCTAGTAAAAGGAAATTAATTGTTCAATTAGTTCGAATATTAATAAAACATACAATGTTTGTTACAAGGACCAAAATAATGAAGAAAACAAGTCGAGATGGATTGTGTTGCAAACAAAAATCAATGGCAAGTTAATCTCACTCATTCGGATTTCCTTTAAAATTTAAATTATTGGTGGTTTGCTTGAATTGATAATTTATTATCAACTTGGATGTGATATGCTATATATAATACTGTGTGTGTATATATATTGGAGTGATTGATTCCTGCATTATATAGTGGATGAGACCCTGTGTGCCCCGCATAATAGCGGATGACCCTATATACCGCGATATTCCACCTCGAAGTGGAATTGATATTTTTATATTGTGTAAACATCCGTGGATGTAGGAAAGCAGGTTGGAGGGATCCAACTGGATTCCTCAAAATATTGTAATTAATTTTCATATATGTGATATCTGGTGATAGATTATATTGGAATTAAATTATTCAATGCTATGGTTTGGATGAATAAATAATTTGGTATTTTAAAATATAGAAGAGAATGAATTGGGTTTTAAAGGAAGTGAAAATAAAAATTTAAGTAAATAATTATTGGGGATTTGGATCGAGTAATAAATTTACAGTGAATTTAAACCAGGATATCAGTGAAATGGCTTAAGTGTTTTGGAAATTGTGATTTAAAGGAAAATGAGACAAGGAAATTTGTAAACCGGTGGAATTTATAAGAAAAAATGCAGTTCATTTAAAAAATAAAAAGGTGATTTTATTTTTAAAAGTTGAATATTTTTCCAGGGAAAACTAAGTATATTTTTCAAAGAAAGGATTTCAAAGTATAAACTAGAAGTTTGAAAATAATAATAATAATGTTTTTGAATGTTTTAAAAATTTATTAGTTTAACTATTTTTAAGTGAAAGGTAAATATTTATTTAAAATAATTATTTTCAAAAGGCAAATTAGTATTATGATTTAAAAAAGAATTTTAAAATAAATATTTTATAAATAACTTTATTTTAAAAGGAAATTTTGATTTAAGTTTTACTCAGTAACTCTTTCCGAATTTTTTAAGCATTATTTTTATTTAAGTAATTTAGTAGCATTAACGTAAATAACTTAAATATATATTTTCGAAAGTGATTATAATGAAATGGAAATGTGTTTTAAAAATAAAAGTGGTTTTATTTTTAAAGTTTGAAAGAAATTACGGATTAAGACGTAAATTAGATTGGGATAAACCAAGAAGGCTTTATAAATAATTAGACGGTTATATTGGAATGGAAAGTGAATTTCGTGAAAAGCCAAGTATGTTTTTAAAGAAGATTTTTAAAGTATAAGTTAAAAGTTTTAAAGTTGTTTAAAGGAATGTTCTGGAGGAATTTATTATTCAAATTGTTTTAAGATTCTAAAATAATTATTTATTAATTTAGTTATAGTAGTAATTATTTTTGAAGTTAAATTATCATTATGATTTAAAAAATTGTTACTAAATACTTATACTTTATAAAAAAGACCTTTATTTTAATGGTAGTTTTAGCTAAGTTTTACTTGAAAGATTATTATGGAATTTTTTTTAAAAATTGTTACTAAATACTTATACTTTATAAAAAAGACCTTTATTTTAATGGTAGTTTTAGCTAAGTTTTACTTGAAAGATTATTATGGAATTTTATAACTATTATTTTGAATAAAGTCTTTTAAGTAGTTTATTTTAAATGTTTTAAAGTGTATATATCTTTGGATAAAGTGATTTAAACTATTTAAAATCTAAGTTATTAGGACTTGGTGCTTTTAGTAGAACTGAAACAATTGTTTGAATGATTGTGAGATTTGATAGTTAAATAACCGACTATTAATATTGACCAATGCGCCGATCGTTTCGAACAAATCAGGATTGGGACTAATTTTCCAAAAACCACTTCGATCCGGTTTGAACGTTTTCGTGTGAAAGACAAGACCTTAGAGTCGAAGATGGAGAAGTGTAGTGCAAGGGTAAATCGCTACTAATCCTGAGGGTGATTCTAAAAAGAATGTAGGAGTAGTTTCTTCGGTTCCGTTCGGACCTGGAACGGACTTGTATGGATGAATGCTATCAGAACATCATCAGGTGGACGATGAGCATTCTAAGTGAAATGTATTCTAAAAAGGTAACGCATAACCTCGAGCCTTATCAACCGGGGATCTAAAACAGGGGAGATGCAGCAAGGCTAAGTGGCTAGCAACCAATTAGGGTAAGGTCATCTCTGTCTAGATGTCCTTTTTTATTCGGCTGTGTGTGCGGTTGCTGATCTCAACCGTGGGGTGATCTTATTCGAACTATCTAGTAAGGGGTAGCTCCGGTCTTGTGTAGCAGGGGATCAGGGTGGATCCTCGGTACGGTGATCTAGACCACGTACTGTGACAGATGGTACCGTAGTAGCCCTACCATCAATGGAAATCCAATCTCCAATAAGCGCCTTCGGACTTGTTTGTATACCTATTATGCTGGAATTTAATGAATGCAACAATTTCCACTATTTCAATAAGTATTTGTATATAGACACTACTATAATATCAGAGGATTTGATAAGAAATGTTTTGGTTACCGTAAGGTAAAAACCCGACATGTTTATTTGTGGCGTGGTCTTAGAGATACCATTGATTTCAAAGGATTTTGAAAATTTTAATAATCCAATTGAGTGTGTTTTTCTCACGCTGGTTTTTCAGACTGACTCGGGTGTTATTTCGTTATAATGCTCGGGTCAGACCGAGTATTATAGGATACAGGATGGGATGCTATAGAGCTCAGGAGACGAGGTAGATGGCGAGACATGTCACACGTATTTGATGAATATTCTGCTGTGTATGATTAACTTCATAGTCCGTCTGTGAGGGTAGGTTTTGATAACTGACCAGTTGTGTACTATGAATTTTGTTGTACTCTAATGATGTAATGTATAAACAGATAAAGTTCTTTTGTTTAAAGGTTAGTCGTTTATCTATTGTATGTATTGTTCCGCTGCGTTTGGTGAGATTCTGATGTTGCTTTCCATTTCTTCTTCTACCTCCTTCTTCTTTCCCTTGCGGACTGGTTTTCCGACACTCGATTTTCGGACGTCGAAAAATCAAGTCGTTACAACTAGTCTGGTAACTATTATTATAGGAAAATTCAACCAAATGTAAATGGTCTACCTAAGATCCACCAATGTCCAATACACAAGCTCTAAGTAAATCCTCGAGTATATTATTGACTCTCTCTGTCTGCCCATCTGTCTGAGAGTGATATGCAGTACTCGTATAAAGGTTGGTACCCAATACCTTCTGTAGACTCTTCCAAAATTCACTAGTGAACAAAGTATCTCTGTCATTGACTATACAACTAGGAACTCTGTAACATCCTCTATCTAGAGGCCCAAAACTAAGCGATACAGATGTTAGTCATCTATAGTATTAACTTCCGGCAACTAAATACGGCAATGTTAATGGTATCAATAATATAACAGCATTTGAATATGAAACAAAACACAAATTTCAAAACCAAAAATTACTTCATTACATTTTCAAATAAAATTGTTCCACGTACACGTTACATAACCCAAATCATTTCCTCATGCATAGATTAAATACAGTTATTACAAATTATGCCGAGAGCGATATATGAAGATACCCCCTTGTTTGATTAGAGTCATATGGTCATATTAGACCTAATACATCATAACACAGTGGAAAATCCATCAAAATGTAAACAAAAGCAGCAAACCCTAAGTAACTATCCATTGCCTCCTACATCCTTCGGTAGCTTGTTCGTCAACTTTCTAAAACTTGAATCCTTAACCTCTCAACCCACTCAAATCAATTTTGAGCACCTGTGAGTTTAAGGGGAAACATAAATATAACGATCATGAGTCGACCTTCGAAAATCGGCACCGGATACGACACTCATATTCAAATGCCGCAGATCCAAACCTCAGATCTGGTTCGCCGGAGCTTATAACACATCAAGTACAACACAGCGGAAGAAAATGAATAATATCATACACAACATTTGATACAATGATGATACAATAGAATGATACAACTGAATATAAATACTATCAGAGATACAAGAAATAGCAGCGGAAAGATAATGTCTTCAGTAGAATACATCTCCAAAATGCAACTGCAACACCATCTCCAACATTAAATATGGCTCGAACAACCATCAAGTTGCACCAAGATAAGAAAGTCTCCACAAATCCAAAAGGCTTCGAAGGCTATCGAATCTACACCTATTATGGGATTATCTGAAAAACCCAACTCTAGACTGCCCGTGTGGAAAAATTATGGGCACCTAGAGTTTAGGAAAGGGACAATAAACTTAAGGTCAGTCATGAGACTGGTGTGAGTAAACAAAAACAGTTTATCTCTTTAAAACAAACAAAAGAATTTAAATTGAAAACCGCAATGCTTTTGGAAAATGAAACTACCATAAGGCCTTCCGCCATACACATAATGCAAGCGCAAACTTGGAGGAGATTTCTCCTTATGACAGTCAAAAATGCTTGATACGCGAAAACCATTTGATATTATTATTAGTGCATAGTGCAGAAAACCTTTCGAAAGTATAATATTAATCTTAGCCAGCATAGGTACCATTATACTATGCCTACTATAGCTACCATTTTAAATGGCAGGTTATACAACTAAAACCGTATAAGGCGCGTATTGTTTTGTTTGGATTTCCAACAAATGGTCAGGCAAAGGAACTTCTCACATAAAATGGAACTCCTCTAGATGGACGCCCCCGAGAACCTAACTTGATCTCTGCTACACAAGGCTGAGTAACCTCTGTAACTAAGTAACAACTAACATGAGTATGCCATCCCCCGGTTGCTACCGACCTTTATTCGAGGGCCCTCAATCCAACAACCACACAGTAAAGTATCTGGGCTCCATACCATGATACCACTTTTTATAAAAAAAATCAACATAAGTGAATATCTGGGCTCCATACCATGATATCACTTTTTATCCAGAAGGAAATGGTCATACCCTCAGGAGGAGCTACCCTCAAATAACCTTGCTGCCACGATTCCTGTTTCGACCATTACCGGGTTGTGAGGCTCGACGAAGTCTCACCCACAAAGCTATGCTTTTTCACAAAGCCATGCTTCAATCACAAATGATCATCAACACACAGCAACACTTAGCATGCCACATTACCAAATTGGGAATGTATCATTGGTAACCATCAACTACATAACCTCTGAGTTCGTACGTCTCAGAGAATGGTGTTAAGCTAAGAGAATAAATCTCCGCCGCCAATAGAAATGTATTTGATAGGAACCATCTTTACATCTCAAAGTGTAGTGTTAGACACACATCCATACAAGTCTGTTCCGGGTTCGAACAGAACCGAAGGCACTTCCAAAGAAGCCCTTGCAAATCCGAGTATTTACAATCCCGATCGGACTTCCCATCACTTAAGGAATCTCTATACCGGCGTAATTCAGTGCAGAGACAAACGGGTTATCCTTTCATTTTCGAAAATACCGGTCTTCACCACCGGTCTTCAAATGTTATCCATATCGACGTATCATTATTCGGATTGGGCTATATAGCACTAGAACCTCTCCCGGCTAAACCGAATAATGAGGTAAAATTTAAAAACATATGGATATAGGGATTTCTGTTAAGTCACAACTTATTATCCAAAAACTTTTCTTTCAAATGGTTTAAACAAAATTACCATTTCACATCTTTTCTAAATAAAAAGATTTACTTCACAAAGTTCACCCAGTTTCACAAAGATTTACGGCTTTCCAAAATAATTTCACTTCAAATTGGATTAACTCATCCAATCTTTCAATTAAAGATTTAATTCGTAACTTTCAAATTCCAATTCAAATCTTGTATATCCAAAAACTTTTCTTTCAAATGGTTTAAACAAAATTACCATTTCACATCTTTTCTAAATAAAAAGATTTACTTCACAAAGTTCACCCAGTTTCACAAAGATTTACGGCTTTCCAAAATAATTTCACTTCAAATTGGATTAACTCATCCAATCTTTCAATTAAAGATTTAATTCGTAACTTTCAAATCCCAATTCAAATCTTGTATATGGAAGATATACCATTTAAAATCCTCTTCGATTTCAAAACAAGATTTAATCATCTTCACAAAGGTTAATTTATAGTTTTCCCAAACGATTTACAATTTTATTCCCAACTTGAGATCTTTCGATACAAATTGAAAGTCCTTTCTTTTTATGAAAGCTATTGTTTATTTGAAATAAATAGTTCTCATTTTGGGAAAGACTAGTTACAATCTACATAAGTTAAACCATTCAAGTATAAAACTTGGATTTAAATTCAAATTTCCAAAACCATACTTTTTAAATGGTTAAAAACCTATATAAACATCTTTATAACTTGTATAATCTTTTTAGACCAAAATTTCCAAATTATTGAATTCGAATTCATATTTAAATCAAATTATTTAAATTTGAAGTTTTATTAAGTTATTTAAAATAACTTTTATTTTTGAAACTCATTTTCAAAGCTTTCAATTCCAATTCCAAAACTACTTTGTATTCAAGAATTCAATCTTTAAATAATTGTTAAAAATATGTGACTTAGCCGATTTCCTCGTGCAATCCATATTTGTGTGTGTATGGTGTAGTCCTGGGGTTTTTACACAATAGTGCAACATCATAAATCATCACATCACATATTTGAGCATATCGATATTGATAAGCAGTATAATCTATAATGCTTATCGTTCATTCACAGATTCATAGATAAATAATATAAATTTATCACAGATAAATAAATTACATTCATCACAGATCACATCGAACTAATTCATAGCACAAAGCATAACATGTCAGAAATCAAACAGTTTGACAATCAATAGAATTCAAACATCCATAAGCAAGCTCAATTAATTCTCTGATTAATTTAAATCAGATGGGTCATCGATCATGGTTAATTAACATTAATCAATTTCAAATCATTTGATTGATTGTCCCTTAATCATTTATTAATTAAATTAATCAACTTTTAATTAATTACAATAAGTGATTATTCCTAATCACTTAATCAATTTTAATTAATTACTTTTTAATCAATACTTAATTGACCTTTATTATGTAAGTAATTAACCTTAATCATGAAATTGATTATCTTTAATTATCCAAATACCATAAGTAATTATCCTTTCATTAATCACTATCCTATCATTAAAAATCTTTAATTAACCATCTTCGTAATTAATTATCATTAACAATTCTTAATTACAAATAAATTAGACACTTAATTATTAATTTACCAATTAATTAATTACAAATTTATAAACCCTTAATTAATTTCAATTACAATTATAAATTAATTAACCAATCTTTACTTAAAATTATAAATTAATCATTCTTAATTACTTTCCAAAACAATTAATTAATAATAGTAATTATTTATCTCAACATTTTAAAATCTTTCTTAAACTTTGTAAAAAAATTATTACTAATTTGGAAACTTCAATGTTACTTAATTTTAATACTTAACTTAAATTATCTACTTAATTAAAATATTAATTAAGATTTTTGAAAACGTTGTTAAGTATTTTCTTAAATAATTAAAATTGTAATGAAGTCCTAACTTCAAATTGTCAAACATTAATTGTCATCATTACTTAAAATTGTTTAAAAAGTTTGCTTAACTTACTTTTTATTTATATTGCAAGTTTGGTGAGTCAACCCGAGTAAAATTTCTGTTTACTCGAGTAACAACTCGAGTTTCCCCTCCCTTTTACCCGAAGCTTTCTCTTGTGCTTTCTTCTTCTTCCTTTTTTTGTAGCTAATATTAAACTTGAACCACTACTGAATCAACTCCACGAGAGACTCGAGCCAGTTCGGAAAACACGCGAGTCCTTATTCGAGTCGCCACGAACCAATCTTTCCAGATACCTAAACGTTGCCGTGCACGTGCACGACGCGTCGCCGCCGTTCTGGCGAACTTCGCCACCACCAGCAAGTCGCATACTAATGCTACGCTCGATTACAAAGCTCGATTCGATGACAAAAATTCAAAATCGAAATTTTGCCTTTTGTTCGAAACTGTCACTTGATCGCGCCAAATGAAAACGCCTCGACTTCGCATCTCCGATCATCTGAACGTTAGCACTTCCAGTCACACCATCGTCAACTCATCTACTTCCTATCCCCAGAGCCTTATTGCACTCGATCAACTGGGGAGGTCGAACGAACAAAACATCAACCCTCGACAAAAACTAGGTTAACAGACTTCAAACTACAATCCCCACCTCCACACTGATATGCACGAACATCTGGAAATTTTCTCGTCAACACTGATCGCTCCTCCACCTCCAGAAGGAAGCTCGACCTCTCCGATCAACAAGATCAACCGGGACATCCAAATATACATGATTCGAATAAACCCAAACTGCTCTTCATCCCTTAATCTAAAAATTATGATTTTAACTTTAAAAATCTTGTTTGAGTACAAGAATTCAGTTTGTATACCTGAAATCTAAAATTAAAATGTTTGAATTTTGACTAAGTTAAGGTTTTGCTTAGTTTTCTTGAGTTTCAGAGGTATTTACAAGTTGTTTAAACTGAAATAAATTTTTAAAGCTTAATTCATGAACAAACAAATAATCTTTGTTTTAATCTGTAGTCTAAACAGTGAGTAAAACAAGTGGAAATGAATTTTTATCAAAAACTTAGCTTTTAAGACTAAGAACAGGCAACAAACAAATACAACAGTATATATTCACATACACCTAGAAAATTCAATCATATGCATCCACACAATACTACTTTACTTCTAGTAATCCACATGAAATCAGATATCAAGATACTTATGCTTTTAGAAGGGAAGTTACTCACAGAAAAGACTTTTGAGCAGAGAAAACTTTTGTTTGAAAACCTGCAGTTTTTTTTCTTTCTTCCTTTAATCTCTTTTCTGGTTTGTTGTTGCTCTGGTTTTGATGATGCTTATATTATTTTTTTCTAGAATGCTAAGTTATGTTTGAACGAAATGGAATAGATTGCATGCATATATAAAGAAAAGGCACAGTTTTGTACAGGGTAATTATATTGTCTTTGTATAATAAACCAGAGATTTTTTTTCTTGTTTGTTGATTAAGCTAATTTTCTTCTTACTTTGGTGGCTGAAATTATCAATATTTTGTGTGCTAGAGATTCAAGCATTAATTGTTGTTGTCTTTTCTTCTTATGTCTTCTTATACAAGTGTGACGCCCCACCTCTATACCCACGCTAGCCAAGAACACTACGGAGTAGTGCTGTCAACTAGCACGGAGAATAAGGCTGTTGAGGAGCGACCATCCATGTAATTGCTTATCACACGGTGGCTATAAATAATCTTCGGAAACAAACATAGAAATAATCATATCACAAATCAGTCACAGACATGCATATCACAAATGCGGAAGAAGATATGAATATATAACTAACACATGAAAGTGTACATCAGAGTAGTGGTCAGTAAGATCCACGATAATACAAAAGAATAGCAACACGTGCTATACAAAAGAATACAACTATGAGTCTATATCTCAAGTGTATACAACAAAAACTGCTAATCTAAACAGTTAGCCAAAAGTCAAAGTGATGAATCCCTGGGAAGAAGTCAAGCAGAAGCACCTGTAACATCTCGGTCTGACCCGAGTATTATTTAAGAAAATAATAAACGGGTCAGTCTAGCTATAAATATCAGATGACATGATATAACATAAAAGATATGGCATAAACATAAACATCCATAATGACATACCACTATAAGTATGTAAATAATGATCAACATAAGATCAATCAATAAGAGATAATCACGGAAAGGGCATCATACCCCAAACTTGTACTCATAAAAAGTCAATGACATAAATTCTAGAAATCAATGCAAGAAGTCCAGAAATCATAGAAAAGAGAAAGAGGCCTATCACATGACGGTCCGAAGACCAAGGGGAGCTACCCCACATGTGTGAATGGAATCACACAGATTAAGGTCCAGACTAACCAAAAAGCAAAAAGGTATGTGTGAGTGGAATCACACAAGTGGTGTCTAGTCTAACCTCGCAACAAGAGACATCGCACAATTGCTAGTCTAAATCATCAGAATGATCGTCATGATCAACGAGAAGTGTCAATTACACTAAGCTAGTAAATATAGAAGTTTAGATTCATGTCCCATAACCACTTGCTTAACTTAAATATTTACAAACAAACTGTAAATCTTCACTAAATAAATTGTCACAAGAGGTTCAATCGAACAAGTCCAAGAATTAACCGACGAAGTGAACGCAAGCGTTTCATACCACTTATTTTACTAAGTCGTTTAATTAGATTTCTCATCCGAGTGAGGTAAAGGTTTGTATATACTAATAGATTGGAAAACGGTTTAAGAAAAGAGCTTTGTTATTAAAAATAGAGTTGAAATTGTTTGTTAAAAGAGTTTTGATATTTACTACTAGTATTAAAACCTTTATATTATAAAGTGACAAAACACAGAAGCAATTGTAGAAACAATCAGTCACAAAAATCGCATACGGAGATGTGAATAAAATCCAAGGAAATCAGCTCAATGTTTTTCAGATAAGATCCCCTACGGAGGGGGGGTCCAGGGGGGTGGCAACCCCCCTAGGTGGGGGTGCGGGGGCAACGCCACCGCTTACGGGGTTCGACCTGCCCGGTCAGGTCGCGGGGGTCCAGGGGGCAGCGCCCCGTCCAAAACGGTACGACTTAGTGAAGACAAAATGAGGTCTAACGACCTAAGGGGGATAGGGTCGAGCGACCTAATGGTTGCGACCTAGGGGTCTAAGGGGCACGACCTAGTGGTCCAGCGACCTAAAGGGTAAAGGTCATGCGACCTAAAATGGGTTCGCGACCTAACACTCAAACGATCTAAAGAAATTAAGGAGCCGAGCGACCTATAAGAAGCAGCGACCTAAGTAGAAACGAGGCCCAACAACCTAGGGGTTATGTCATGCGAGTTAAGAAGGTCAGCGACCTAACAAAGACACGCGACCTAAGAAAGAAACGCGACCTAAAGGCACGCGACCTAGCGACTTAAGAGGAGAGCGACCTAAGTGTTACGACCTAAGAGTCGAACGACCTAGCGTGGAAGCGGCCTAAAAGCCAAACGACCTAACGACCTAAGGTCATACGACCTAGCGACCTAAAGCCATACGACCTAACGACCTAAGGTCTACGACCTAGCGACCTAAAGCCATACGACCTAACGACCTAAGGTCATACGACCTAGCGACCTAAAGCCATACGACCTAGCGACCTAAGGTCCATACGACCTACGACCTAAGGTCCATACGACCTAACACCGAAGACGTTAGAAATGGCAAGGACGACCTACGACCTAAGGTCCATACGACCTAACACCGAAGACGTTAGAAATGGCCAGGACGACCTACGACCTAAGGTCCATACGACCTACGACCTAAGGCTCAACGACCTAATTCCGAGGCTAACGACCTAACGCTGCAGGGGGAATTTAAGGCCAGAAATGACCTACGACCTAAGGGTCAACGACCTAATTCCGAGGCTAACGACCTAACGCTGCAGGGGGAATTTAAGGCCAGAAACGACCTACGACCTAAGGGTCAACGACCTAATTCCGAGGCTAACGACCTAACGCTGCAGGGGGAATTTAAGGCCAGAAATGACCTACGACCTAAGGGTTAGGTTGCGAGCGACCTAACTCCTAACACACAAAATGGCCAGAACGACCTAAGTGCAGAAAATTCACCAAAACGCTAAAAATTGGAGTTTTTTGCCAATCCAATCCAAACCAAATACAAATGTGCATGCAAAAGGGATAGGGAATCATTCCCAACAGTCCAATATAGTTATAGACTAGATTTGTGAGATAAAAATCTCACCTTTGCACCAAATATCAATGAAAATGAAGTTTTAAGCAAGCAAGAATCAATCCTTCTTCTATCTAAGCACAAGAAGCTTGAATCCAATGTCTTCTTCTTGAATTTGGAGTAGAAAGATGGATTGCAATTGAATTTGAGTTTTGGAATTTTAATTTTCCATTCCCTCCACCATTAATGCCAAAGCTTGATTAGTTAGGAAATTTATGAAGAGTGAGGAGAAGAGGGTTGGAACTTGGGCTTAATAGGCTAAACTAACCCAAAGTCCAAAGCGGGAAAACTTAGTGAAATTTCACTAACTCCAAACCTATCGATGTTTATACTTAAAAAAGTTGTAAACGACATTTCGAACTCAATGGAAGTGGTCTCGAGTCCTAATTTGACCGTTTGCAAAAAGTAGCTTTTCGGACCAAAATCCGATTAACGAGTTAATATTTAAATAAAATATTTAAATACAAACTCGATAAATATGCGGGTTGTTACAACAAGCCTACATACTTGAATATATTTTTATCTTTTTGCTTTGTAATATAAAGGAAGTTGTATAATCAATATGTTGTTGGAACTCATCCTAATGTATTGACTTTATATTTTATAAAATTGTATAATTTTATTAACATGTTGTTTGAATTTGTCTAATTTATTTCTAACTTAAATACTTATTTTAACTTACATACTAATTGTCTTGTATGTGTACATATATAAATTCAAACCCACTCATCTATGCGCACACACACACACACACACACACATATAGGATTTAAATTCAAATGATTTAAACTCAAAAGAAAATGAAGTTTTATTCATATAAATTAACACATATTTTATTTGAATTTGGAGAAACTCAAATCAATTTACCAATTTATTTCACAATGTTTTATTCAAAAACTAAATTAACTATTGATTTAAACTTAGTTAAAATCCGGGATTGTTACAATAAACTTCGAGTCAGACATAGCCTGGCATGAATAATACTATACATCCCGGTTTAATTATGTTAAGTGAGACTACGCCGCTTAGCGGAATGGGTTTCCTCTCACTAACATCCTTTTTAAAACATATCTTTGCAACTCTTTTCATATAACCATATACTATGCTCCTGCATCCACAATGGTTAAATAATACAAAATAAACATTATGTAAATATACATAAATATCATGTAATAGTAAACTATCTGTTCAACCCCAAAAGTTTTGTTTTGATAACTTTTAACCTTTGGCTGCCTCGGGCCTACCGGACAATGTAATCAAAATTAACCAAAAATCTGTTAGATATTCATATTTAGGATTGTCTATCCTTATCTATCTGTTTAACATTTCCCATTAGGACGATCTGTCCTAGACTATCTGTTAAATATCACACTTCTAGACGGTCTGTCCTAAACTTAATCATCTCCTAGGTCTTCCCGATCCTAATGGTTTTTCAGGATAACCAATAACCTATCGATATATAACATGTATTCCTTTCAATATGTACTCATAATTTTAGTCTACCTGTGACCAAGCCTTACATACTGGAATTTTGGATAATAATTAGCTGGGGCTACAAGGTAATGCATAGGATGCGACCCCATACAATTCCCATCTAGTTTTCTAATATCCGAGTCATTTATACTTAAGGATCCCCTCCCATAATTTTCCTTGAAAACAATTTCAAAATGATTTAAACCTTTAAATTAAACTTCAAACAAGGAAAAGAATAAAATCTTTATACTTTACTTAATCATATTACCATGTCATATATATGTGTGTGTGTGTGTGTGTGTGTGTGCGTATATATGTGTGTGTCTATATATATATCCTTTACTCAAAATTTAGTTGATGAAAACACTTAATCATTTGAAAGAACCTCTTTTCAAACTTTGAAATTATTACCTTCAAAATCAATTTAAACCTTCCAAAATCATTACTCAAACCTTTTGAATTCATTCAAAGCAAACCTTTCGGAAGCTATAAACTTTAGACATCCTTCTTTAAAATCACTTTAAGTCATTGCCTTAGAAAATCCTTTGGAAAACCTTCCCTCAAAAACCTTTCGAAGGTATACTGGGTCCAACTTAAAACAATCTGGAAACCTTCTTTTTAAAACCTTTCATCTTTACTGGAATAACCTTTCGAAAGCCTTAGGTTTTACTTTATAAAACAAGGGTAACCACCTAAGTCGGAAGCTTACTTCTGAAAGCATTGGAGATATGGCTAGTTTAAAAACACGTAAACCTTTTGCCTGGGTCGGAAGGTTCAAAGCAAAAAACTTTCTAAAAGCAGTAGAAACTCTTCGGCTGTGTCGGAAGGTTTCAAAACAAAGTAATGGCGGAAATAGCAACAACCTATCGACTTCGTCGGAAGGTTTAAAGTCTTTTCTTTTAAATAACTTGACCTAGTCGGAAGTGACCAAGTTGAAAGCTCAAATTCGAAAGCAAAGCAGGCGAAAGCTTTTCAATTACAAAAACAATTATGTTCCAACCTCTTAGGCCATTAACCTTTTCGCTTAGAACCTTTCGGCTATATTCAATTCATTACATACCAAATACTTGACACCTTATGCTTCGAACTTTGACCTAATCAAAAGATAACCTTTCGACTGAGACGAAAGGTCTGAGGCGGAAGGCAAACTGCCGTATAGGCTGAAGCATGTAGAAAGTGTGATTTTTGTTTTTAAACTTAAAAAGAAAACTTTTCAACTAACCTGCCTTTGTTTATCAAATTATCATTGGTTGATAAAATACTTTTCAGAAATGTGTCACGCAATTACCAGAATTTATCAATCATTTTATTTTGCAAATTGCCCATTCTCCTTTATAAATATATAAAACATTTAAGTCTCATACCTTAAATAATTTTATATCTCCATCAAATGACTTAGGAAAATTCTGGAAAAACCTAGAAAATCTATTTTAATATATTGCCAAACACATTAAAATCTCAAACCTAACTAATTATTTTTTAGCCGAAATTTTTTTTGACCCAATAAACAATTTCCTTAATTCGAAAATTCATATAAAATCCATAATAAATCGGAAAATTATGAAAATCAAAACCCATTTCTAAAATATTATTCTAGGCCTATATTTAAATTTACAAGGTATTCGGATGTCAATAAATAGGGTTTTCATGTTAAACATATCACAAAAAAGGAATAAACATTTATACTTTCATCAACTATATATACATATATATATCTTTAAACATCAAACACAGAAATAATAGAGCAAAAGCATGTCAGATCTAATCACAAAGCCAAAAAATAAAAGAATTAGGGAATATTTACCTTGGCTTTTAAGATAATAGATGAGATTTTTGGGATAAAATTTTTGTCAACTTAATATTTGAAAATTGTTCAATACTAGTGTTGTGAGTGTGATTTAAAGGTATATTATTTTGTGAAAGGCAAATTTTTTTGTGGATATTTAGAAGTTCAAGTGGTCAAAACAATACTTATCCCACGAAGGAGAACGATAATATTTTGTAAATAACATTTTTTTTAGTATATGAAAGACCTCTCAAAGTCATATGTAAAAGTGAAAAAAAATCCTCTTCCAATTTTAAAGATGTAACTTTCTATTGGAAAAAATTAGATTTCGATGATTTTAATTTTGTAGAGACCCGAAATATTCCACCTTCGAAAATCAACATCAATATGTTCACCGTATAACATGCCGATTATTCAAGTGCCGGAAATACTGATCGCTAGTGGTAAAGAAGAAGAAATAGATAGAAGAAAATAGAACAAAGAATCTCACAATCGTAGCGGAAAAAAAATAAAATATATAATAACAGATTTTAAATACAAGAACTGTACTGTTAATATACATACTAGTATCAGAGTACAATATACAACAATCAATCTCGATAGTTTAATAACTTTTTCGCACACAACAGAAATACAAATCAAGTACAGAAATATGTCTTTGTCATCCAGCTTGTCTTCTGAGCTCTATAGCATCCTATCTTCAATCTGTAAAACTCGGTCCAACCCGAGAATTATAATAAAATGCCACCCGAGTTAGTCTAGAAAACCTACGTTGGAAAACACACTCAATTTGAATTATTAAAGTTATCAAAATCCTTCCAAAAACAAAGATATCTCGCAAGACCGCGTCACACATAAAAATGACGGGTTTTTCCCTTATGATAACCAAAAACGTTTTATAAAAAATCCCATGATATTATAATAGTGTCTAAGTACAATTACTTATCTAAATAGCCAAAAATTTTACATTAATTAAATTCTAGCATACTATGCTCTATAAAAAAACCGTAAAGGCTCGTATTGGAAAATGGATTACATACAATGACTGGGCTACTGGGGTACCGCATATCACACTATACCTCTAGAAAAATGTACCAAGAATCTTGCCAGGATAGCGCCGAATATGTTATCACCTGGGTGTTTCCACCCTTAAAAAAATTGAGCGCTCCCTTTTTCATTCACAATCATATCCATAATTTATAAATATTTCCGAGGGTATTTAGAAAAGTGATAACATACCATAATTGAGTGCGGCTCACTTAGCCTCGCTGCATCTCCCATGTTTTAGTCATTCCCGATTGGTGAGGCTTGAGACCAATGTTACCGTTCAAGAAAAATTCCACTTAGAATGCTCATCGTCCTCCAATGACAATGTTTTGATAGCATTCGTCCATGCAAGTTGTCATGGGACCGGATAAACTGAATCATCATCTTCACTATCTTCACGATACCCATTCGTAACGTTCAAATCGGATCAAAGTGGTTTTTTGGATAATTAAATCCAAACCCGGTCTCTTCAAAATGATTCACAAAATTGGCCAATATTGATAGTCGGTTATTTAACTATCAATAAAACATCCATAAGCAGTCACTAGGCTTAATTATGAATTTTTCCAAATTATTTATTTTCAAAATGTTTCTATAAGATATGTATTCAAATCCCTTATAATATTTGAAAATAATTTCAAATACTTAAATTCGTAACAGGATACTTCCAAACCATCTCAACACTTAGAAATATTTTCAAATTTCCATTTTTCTACTTATGAAAATATTATAAGTCTTATTTTCCAAAATCATTTCAAATATCAACACTTAAGAGAATATTTCGTAACTTATCTCATAAGTCTCTAGAATCATTAATAAATTCCCTTTAACAATTTCCAAAACCCAGTATACTTATTTAAAACACCAATTATTCCAAATAATTAACTATATAAATCATATTAACTTACAATAAAATTTTCATTTGTACTAAGTACTATTATTATCTTTTATATATTTATAATAAACAAACTTTTGTCTAACTTTTCCTTTTCTCAAAATCCTCTAAAACCTATTATATAAAATTTTCTTCAAAATCCTTTATACAAAATATCAAATTCACACTAGTTTAGATCATTCGACTCACAGTGTATAAGTTCACTTCTAATTTTTTTTAAACATCAAATATTAATTCGTCACCATTTTTTCCTCTTCTTTTTCACAAATAACTTTTGTAAAATTGTACGATTCCTTTTTTTCAAACCTATACAATATTTACAAAATAGCTCACCTTAGTTATGAATTTATTGCTAAAACATTTTTTCCATATACTTACCCTTTAATCCATAGAGAAATAAATATATTATTCATTTTCAAGACATGTTTTAGAATATATAACATCCTCTTTGTACATAATAATCCATAAATTAATTTATTATAAAAATAGAAAATATTGTCGTTCCATGAATTTTAGCGATTCATTTCACTAATTGGTTGTAATATTCATTGATTAGGATTATATATCAACACCGCCTCACCATTGATCTCAACTTTACACTAACACCCAATGGTTGCATATATTTTTCAACATATCTAAATAAAGAAAAATAATATTTTCACTTGCTAAAATAATATATATGCATACCATTTCAGCAATATACAACTCTAAGAAAAACATTAATAATACCATTTGCAAAATATCATGCAAAATTTTCCATTTTTAAGTATTTAGAAGTCCTTATCGCTACATCTACTACTCGTATCTACCAAAATTCATAAACCGCTCAACAGATCAATTAACACAAAATGAACAATTAAAATTCTTTACAAAAGAATTTAAATATTAAAAACCAATTGTCACCATTTAAATTAAAATAAACCAATTTACTTGAATGAATTTCAATATATATATATATATATATTTCATATCATTTATACTTTAAACTTATTTTTAAAATCTAAATAAGTTAAAAGTTATCAAATTTGAAATTTAAATCATAAAACTAACAATAAATTTCCTTTTCTTCCGAAAGAAAACAAATATACAAAATGCTTTAAAACCTTTCAAGGATAATTAAATAAGCTTATAATATGATTTCCATATATCTCAACTCATTTTTGAAGCATATATCTAGCATAAATCATCAATTCAATTAATATTTCGATATTTAATTCAACTTGATATTAATACTAACAATTTATTTGATTATTCAATATTTAATCCAAATTGATGGATTGGTGTATTTAATTTATAAATACTGATCATTTAACTATTGATATACAACTCATCTCAACATTCTTCCACTGTGCAACTCTAATCACTACTAGATCCTTCAATTCAAATTTGTTTCACCACAATTATATTGTAACGTATTCCATAATACAAGATTTAGATTAGAGTCTTTTACAGCTTCCCTAACTTCATTCTCATTTTCAAGCCACATAGAGGTTTAGTATACATCACTGAAGTGAACATTACTGGTCTAGCTGACAACTCCTTCCTTCACGCCCTCCATCAACCACTCTCATGTCACATAAAGATAAATATTCAAACGGGGTAGAAGTAGAGATATTATATAATACAAAAATAAAAAATACATCCCTAGATGATTTCCTTGGTAATCATCGTAAACTCCTACTAATATTTTATTATAGGGTAACAACCACGAACCCAAGTAGATATGGGACTCCAAATCTCATATAAGATCAAGACTCATATCTCTTTTGTTTTACATTGTTCTGAACCTACTTTGATACCAAAATGTCACACCCACATCTATATCCATACTACTATTGGAACTGGACCAGGCCATAGAGGAAGTTATGAGTGAATTTCAAAAAATTTACCATATTGGATCTTTATTGGGCCTATGAAGTCTAACTGAATTAGAACATTTCTAAATTTCATTTGAATAAATTCATTTATTTTATTTAAATTCAAACATATTAAGATATGAAATTAATTTTATTTGATTTAGTTTATACATAAATGTATCATATATATACATGTGTGAGTGCATGTGTAACCTAATAATCTGTGACAGGTATAATATGCCATATGTAGATGTTGGGATTTACATCGCAACAGACATGTTAGTTCATTTTGTATGTCACGTATGTTGTCCAAATATGTGCATGTAAGTGTGTTACACTACACACACACACACATTTATGTGTAAATATACTATATATAATATATGAAAGTAAAACATTTATATATAGACAAATATATATATATATATATAGAAAGAGATAGAAGAATTATTAAAAATTATTTATAATTCAAAATTAACTTAGTTTTGCAAACATAGTAATTTATTATTTTAATTGTATATATTATGAATAAAATAATTTTTTCATCTATAAATAATTAACATAAAATAATTTATTTATGAAGATTCAAATATTACAATTTTCGAAAATCTAGGATCATAAAATAGAGCTTAGAAAAAATCTGGAGATTTTTCGAAGTTGAAATATTTTTTTTTAAAATACACCGATTTCAACAATAATTATTTAATATAAATCAATGTATTATTCAAAATTCAAATTTTAAATTTCAGAAATTCTAGAATGATGGATGAAAGGTTATGAAGAATTTTTCAGTTAAATTATTATTTTTAATAAATCATAAACAGTTTTTTCGAAATAATATTAATTATTAAAAATAATAAAGATTAATGAAAAAATCATAAATTTTTCTATATGCATCTGGAATGATATAATATTTTAAAAATATACATAATTGAATTTTTAATATAATAATTATTTTATATGTAATAAACAATTCAAAATTCAATAAATGTTAATTCAAAAATATGAATATATGTATGATAATTAATTTTGAATTTTTAAATTCGTATTATATATAAATAAGTGTACTGAATTTTTTAAATCACACACACACACATATATATATTATATGCGTATATGCTATTAGGAGCAAGAAATATACACTAATATATATATATATATATATATATATATATATATATATATATAACTTTATTAATATATATATAACAATTATTAATGACAAAAATTGATTTTGTACAGTAAACAACATTTTTCTATACATAAATCAAATAGTAAAATAAATAAATTATGCACATAACCAAACTGATTTGTGACAACTACATCTCCTTACAAAATCTCACATAACTAAACATGTAGCAGCAATATATATAAACAGATATGAAATTGCTCATTATAGGATCATAGAATGTAATTTAATTACTGTAATACGAATTAAAATTACCAATTTAATTACTGTAATATGAATATAAACTAATTAAATCATTCGATCTTGAGAGAATTCATCATTTCGGCTGTGTAACCCTTGGTTGTAAATTTGATCAGCGATTAACATCAACCTATTCTAATGCTAACGTTCACACGCCATTTAGCAGGTGGTGTGACATTATGGTCAAATTTATCGCTCACTCATTTTCTGTAAAAATCCAATTTTAGTTTAATAAGACTTCCCCGGTTGTGACATTTGTTATACCAATTCTCTTCGTCAAAACTATATCACTTTGGACTTATGGAATTTGGTAATGGTCAAAATTCCAACCTCATCTACATTCAACTTTATAGTCCAAATACGAAGTCCTTGGTTCAATAATAACAATTATTATTTACCGAAATGCTCTGACCAGAGACTTTGACTTTGAGTTTACTTGAGTTGACTGTGATACTAACCACATATAAGTGAGGAGATGATTCCTCTATCGAATAGTGCTTCACTTCCAATACTTCCACTCGACCCAACTATAGTCACTCGATGGACGCCATGTCTTGATCTGGCTATAATCAAAGCGGAGTTTTCATATTGAAGATCCATAATATTCTCACATCGAGAGATGTAACGTCCCGCCTTTTGTATGCTTTAAATCGACGATAAACCACACACGTCAGACTTAGACCATACAGAAGGGAGGATTGTTATAGGGTAAATAAGAAAAAGCAGAGAAAGATAAGAAGACAAATAGAATCTTACAGCGGAACGATAAAATAAAATAATCAAATATACAGTTCATAAAGCTATTTTACGAAAATATTTGATTATACTTATACAATATATCAGAGTTACACATACCAAAAAATAATAACAATGCAGCGGAATAAATTGGTGTAGTGGAATAATATAGTAGATAATTGTAATACAATTCTTCCTCTTCGTCCTTCAGAATAAAATCTTCAAATCCTGTAATGCTCGGACTGACTCGAGCAAATTGAAAAGACAAAACACTCGAGTCAGAACTAATCAACGGTAAATAATATGAGTGGAACGGCGTCAGAGATGTTTACGGGATTTGACACCTCCTATCCAGTGTCTAACGTGAGTGCAGTAACTTAAAGATGCTCGGGATTCATGTCTCCTAAGGATCCGTTAAACTATTTACTATGTAGTAATATTTCGCTATTATAATAGCGTCTAATAGTAAAATAAACTTACTTTTAAATAGCTTTAAGGAGTGGCCCAATATTCCCCTTAACACGTAATAGTGCCAATAGTCTATACAGTACCGTGGTACCTCCTGATCGGGAGGCTACCAGAGGATACTCCATATGTACGACACAAATAGAAACTTGTAGAAGGCGCGCTAGGGTGGGTGACATGGCACAACTAGGCAATGCCAGGGTAGATATACCAATTACGTTTCCGGACCGGTGGTAACGCATAGTCGCAGCTACCGCCCACCTCGAGCCACACCCCCAAATTAAAGAAATCAAAAGTGGCCACCAAATAAATCCAAAAGTCAAAGTATAATATCGAAGGGATGTGTCCGATCAAAGGTGCTACCTCATTAGCTCGTCGATCGCTCCTGTTTTAGCCACCTTATGCCAACTCACGGGAGTCGGGTTCCACATATTTACCTCAAAGGAAACGCCGCCGCCATCCTACTTCATTCTGGAATCTCCACCGAGTACACGGTTGTTGAAGTGGTTTTCGGAGTTGGCAGAGAGCATGACAACTTTCGATCCTGGTCTCTTCAACAACCAAACGTTATTATAACACCGCGGTCATTTCAAAATAATTATACTTCAAAACCAGGATATAATATTCATTTCAAAACCGTATAAATACGATATCATTTTCATTTATAAACCAAATCAATAAGATATCATTTTCGTTAAACCCAAATCAATATAATTTCATTTTTATTTCAAATATATTATTTTTCCAAAATCATAGCCTTTTCAAATTTATATACTTCGAAACCAAAACCACTTGAAATATAACGCTTCCAAATTGAAATACTTTGAAACTCAAAACTTTGAAACATAACTACACCACTTAAACCGCTTAAAATTTAAATTATTTTATATAATAAAATAACTTCTTCAAATTTCACAAATAAAATTCCAAATACAGATTCGAACCCCCAGATAACCGTTTAATTGCCATATATTTCAAAGCTTTTAATATTCCACCATTTCAAACTAAATCCTTGATAATTTCATTTCTATCAAATTCAATTACTATTATTTAGATTTGAAATGTTTACTTAATAAATCAAATACCATTTAAGTAAAACATTTAAGCTTTAAATAACTGGATTTTCTTTCAATTTGATTTACTTGATATATTTATTTAAATCAACTCAATATTTATTCAAATCACTCTAAACCAAAATCAAGTTATAAAATCATACCCTTTAAATCTAAATTTTTATTTAAATTTCACATCAATTTTATTCGAGTATAATTCTTAAATACTTTAATTCAAAGCAATTTCATATTTGTCTTCCAACTTAATTTTTATTGAAGTCATTAAAACTCTTTATATACAATATCTTAAACATGTACTTAACCATATAATATAAAACAATCAAACTCTATTATTAAACTTATTTTTATTAAACTTATTTTTATTAAACAAATTTATACATAGCTTAAATTCAAAAATTTAACTATATATATATATAATAATATTTATATAATATCAAAAATTAATATTTATTAAATCGTATATTTCTTTCCAAACCATAGAAAATCATTTCAAAATATTTTTATATATAGACCACAGTGTCTGTATATAATTTTCTACCCTATGGTCAAGTGATATGGATATTTATCATGTCAATCCGTAATTTAAAATAAAAATATGGTTATATATCATTTCAAACCGCAATCCCGAATGAAATAAAGTGCATGACAAATTTTCAGTTTAAAACAATATGAAATACAACATCCATTCATCCAATAACAATCATCAACCATTTATTACAATCATCATCCAATTTAAACAATAACATCAATAGAGCATATAATAAATAACGGGTAATTACTGACAGTTATATTCAATAATAAATTAAACAATCTATCTAACTGGCAGTTTATATGCAATAATAAATTAAATAACAGTTTAATTTAAATAAATGCGATTTACTGAGATGATGATTTAAAAATATACAAATAGTCATAAATAAAATCAAAATCACAACATAAATTAAATTTAACGAACATAAGAAATTTTAGAAGTTGCGAGTGGGTTAAAACACTCACCTTTTGAATTTAAATTCAATTTAAACCCCAAAATTGACTAGTCTCATAATCCATCCAAACCACTGCCAAAATGTCTGGGATTCCAATACGAACCTAGCGGAGAAAACCGTGCGTCAATCGGATACCCTATGAGAAAGTTATGACGATTAGTGTGATTGGATTTAAATTTTGAAATTAAAAATAGAAGACACAATTACCTTCACTGCCACGTCATGAACACGCACGCACTCTTCTTCCCAGGCAACAGAACACGAAGCATGCACCCAATTCAGAAATTCACGCACGTGAATTCAAACGCACCGCCACCAACGTTTGATCATCGTCGACCGTGGCCATGCGCGCGCATCACCTGGCAGCGGAGAACCACCCTACGCGCCACGCTTGACTCCTCCCTCAGCGACCGATCACCCAAAATTGGACAGCCGCCGCCAAAAAGCTCCAAACCCTAACGAAGTTTTGCGAAAATTCGACCGTTGAATCACCAAATAAACTGTATGGATGAAGTCCCCTTGGTCCTCTCTTCAAAACCTAGAAAGGATTTCCCGATCAGACGAAGTTCATCGTAGAGCGATGAACGGTCGAAAGTGGTTCATCAATTTTCGGAAGAACGGTGATTCAAAACCAAAAATGAACTGTAGATCCGAGATGCGTACATCGAGTGCTTCGACATATAATTTCTCTAAACTTTTTGAGGAGTTTAAAATTTGGCTTTGGATTTTGATTTGGAATTTCAATTGGATCTGAAATTTTATTGTCTGCCATTGAGGAGGAGGTGAAGAGGGATTGTATGCACATACAAATAAGAAATAGAGGTAGGCTATGGTTTATAACAAGGTATAAATAGGCAAGCTGAAAATAGAATAGATGGATCAGATTGAATATACGCGCTAACGACAAAGTGGCCCAAAAATCCCGTTTCGACTCCGGAATGAAATTGGGTCAACCCATATATCAAAACAGATGTTTTAAAATATCATAAACGCAATGGAAAAGGTTTCAATTCCAAATTCCACCATATAAAGAAGTTATGCTAAAATCAATATTTTTCAAATTGATTTCAATTTCATTAATTTCAAGGCGTTTCGAGTCCGTACAATCAAATGACAAGTCTGATCGCTACGAAACTTGAAATCCTACAATAATTCACCGTTATGGATCCGATGAAACTGGTTTAGTCGAAATCCGAGTCAGTGACCAAAATGGCTATTTTTACATTAATTAAATAAATTAATAATTGATTAATTAAATCAAATTTCCAATTTAAATTCTAAAATTGACAATTCTTATGATTTTGATTTCTCAATCATTTACAATGGCTTTAAACAAATTTAAATATCAATTTAGAGATGATTAGTTTATACATTCCAATATTAACCTCAATTTCATTAAATTCACAAATTATAAATAAAATTCCCAAAATTTCCATTTTATTAAATAAATTAATAATTATTCCATTCCTTATTGTCAAACAGATGAAATAAACTTGGATTCAAAGTCTATACATTAACATTCTAACATTCCATCTTAATTTCAAATAACGTAATAATTTTAATATTTAACTCCACTCATTTGCAATTAATCTAATTATTTAACTTTAAATTCCAATAAATTAATAAATTCTGTCTTTTATTCTTTTAATTCAACTAATTATCATATTACCCACTTATTGCCCTAAATTACATTAACGTAACATTTAGTTCTGGTTTATTGCAATTGATTTCCCGTTTTAAATTTAATAGACTAAATAAATGATTACTTTATAATGATTGTTGCCACTAACCCTTAATCATATTTATACAAGTTATCATGTCCAAACAATTACACACAGAACATTGATTTTATATCAAATCACTATTTATTCATTATTAATTCATTTATTAATTAAATATTTACATTTATTTTTTTCCTGTAAAAATTTATTACCAAATATTCCTCTTTACAATCAATTATAATCCAACTAGTTGTTTCAATCAATTGGGTTTGCATTGAATTAATTATTTATTAGCTTACATTTACATTCTTCCCATTCATTCCCGTTATAAATTCATTAACGGATTACAAATTTTTGTTCCTTCAAATATTAAATAACAAGATTGATTACATAACACTGTTCCTATCCAATTATCATTAAATTTATACTAATTCATCAATTTGTTTAATATATCTCTTGTTTCCTTAAAATAAATTTATGTTTCTATTAAATTTTCATTCACACCTCCGTTACTATATTAATAATCATTAAAGTAACGTTTATTTTCAATAACAACATTGTAATTACTTATCTAACATTGATTGTATAAATTTTCAATTTATTACGTATTACTTCATCAGTAAATATAACTTTTGAAATTATTTCCTAACTTATTAATTACAATCAAATATAACTTTACAATCAGTTTTAATTAATTGGGATTGCACTAAATTTATTATAATTAAAGTACTTTTAATTATCTTTATTGATAATTGTTGAATTAATTAGTAACAGAATTATTTGTCACCATTATATCCTTTATAATACTTGTATGTTCATTCTTCCCAACCAATTTCCATCTATTATATTATTACACACATAAATTCAATAATTACATTTTTCTTTCTCATATTCCATTTATAACCAAGTTATAACATTTAAATTATTGTATTTAATTGGAATTTCATTCAAGTTCATTAATTATTAACTTTAATTAACATTGTTATGTTTCCTTTTTGTTAATTTTCATTATTACATTATTACGTACTTTATTAATAATTCACTAAATTTTATTTTCTTCAATATTAAATTTAAAAATCTTATTAAATTAACAAATTTAATTATTGAAAAATTACGGGTCGTTACAAGAGAACTACGTAAATCGGTCACATCGATATTTTCTGTTTGATCTTAGTTATATTAACCAATAGAAAACTATCGAGTGAATCATTCCATATTTATCCAATAACTATTAGTACGTAACCCCTAGGTGCCCCCAGCAGTCATAAGTAATACACTGCACAACATTTGAAAAGCGTTATGTACTCCAGTCTTAATGGATACATCGATATCCGATATCGCTGCATCTTGACTAGGAACATTTAAAATAGTATATTTGTTTCATTGTGATAAATTACCCACGGTTACAATACTTTGTAACTACTATCACAAAATATACCATTTATGGATTTTTTTTCTATTAAATATACTTTTAGTTAAGTTAATTAATTAAAATAATCACAGTATATCAAGTATATAATAGAAAGAAAATAGCTTTTATTTCGAACAAGATCGGCCAACGAGTTAGATATATGTAACAGATTACGTAATTGCCCCTAAGGCGTACCCCTAACTCTATCAATCTTCCACTTGCACTTGGGATCAATTATGAAATCCAATTCCAACTTCTCCAATCAGTTTTCTCAAAACCAATTAGGTCAGTCCCTTAGTGAATGAGTATGCTATTATGTTTTAATTATCTACTTTGTAAATTAACTCTCTTTGACATTGATAAACTGCCTTTATCATATGGAACAATTCGAAGTATGTCTTTCGACTTCTAATGAGCTTTAAGTTCTATCATGACCAATTTCATGACATTGTTATCTTATAAAAACATTTGGAATCCTCAACATTTGGAATCACCTTTGGCTTAATTATAAATTGTGCATTTATAACTATGGTTTTTGTAGCGCTATTCAAGTAAATATTCTCAACATTTCATTGAATCGGCCACAATCACCTTTATTCTGAAACATTTTCAAATTAAAGATTTTAACTTGAATTTTATCATTGACATGTTATATTCAATATCACTTATAAAAGTTTGTTTCCAAACGTTCCATCATAATGAGTTCTTGTTTCTATAAATAATTCTCTAGTTTTTCATAAATACATGAGAATGCCTCATGCAACGTTTAGTGATATCAATTTGGATCTAATATTTTCTCCATGTATCAAATACATAAACAAAACACAATATCATACACAACATAACATGTATGATAATTCATATTGTCAATGCGTAAGTAATCCAACTTACATGTTCTCCTTTTAATAGGATGCTCTTGTACATTGTTTTGGGATAATCCCTATATCTTTTACGCTCACCATAAAAGACATCATTTACAATCCAAAATTAAGTATTAAAACAACTAAAGTTAATTTTAATACAAGCATATTGTTAAAATCAACAACGTGTTGTTTACTTAGAGTTTAGAAATATCAATGTACCTTTTAACGTTTTTAATTATGAACACATGCTTCCTCTGCACTTTGATTGAAAATCAAACTATTTGATATTTCTATCAAAATTCTTATTCAATCTTGATGATTATAAAATGATATATTCATATCATTTCTTGGATCATATCCAAAGACTCACAAACCAAATGCTAGTCCCACTGACTTTGAGGCATTTTTGGTTAATATGTGTAAATGGCCAACTCTAAATCACTATTTAGAATTTTCTGTTTCAATACATAAGTACCAAGCACTAAGTATTATCGAGCGACAAGTTTGTGAGCAAATCTGAATTAACTTGAGCATGTTTAATACTGAATTTATTATGCTAATTTCAACAATTGAAATTTGCGACATTATTCTTATCAACATTGCTCATTTAATTCCAACCATATTAGTCTTTCCAACAAAGACATAATCTCAACCGATGGATCATATCTCTTTGGTTACGACCATCAAAATCATATTTTGATAGCATACTTGGAATTCTTTAGATTTTTTCATCATACCATATAGAGTCAACAATCATAATGGTTTAATTGAACAACTGAGTGTAATATATTTTTTGAAATTACTAAGAAACTCATAGTTTCTTTTCGATGTACGAGAATACTTATTAGAAATTTTAATGCTATGTGTTACTGTAGGTTAATTAATTTTACTTCATCACATATAATCAGTTCTATTTATGGATCAGATCCCATTCCATTTAACTATCAAAAATTTCTCAAAGAAATTCCTTCACAATAAAGTTGACATATCTTAAAAAAAGAATTGTTTCTTATTGCAAATAGAATGTGGATTCATAAACTCTTTATGAACCTTTTTATTCATAAAACTAATTTTAGTTTACGAAAATTATGTTCAAGACATAAATATGTCATTTGATGATAGACCTTTCCAAAAACTTTTTGGAGATTCATGCAAGTCCCTCATGAACAATTATTACGTATAATCTTTCGACTTGCACAACATGCCAACTCCTTAGCCTAGGATATGTTGGGATTTCTTACAAACCCTTATCTTATATGATTTTGTAAAATGTTGTTTAGATGAAATAATATCAACATTGTGTACTAATCTTAAGACATGACCTTATAGAAATAAACTAACTCAACTTCACTCACAATTAATCATAAATTTTCCAACAATGTCTGATCCTTATCGATGCATTGTTATGTATCATATGGAGAAGTGACTTATGAGATTGAATCTATATTCATTTTTAGGTACATTTGGAACTCTTTCGAATACATTCACTTATTCGACCAAAACAAATAATTGTATTCTTTTGCATTTTATTTTATTTACTTTTATTTTATATTCTACGATTTTATCATAAACTTATCGTGTTGGTAATAAATCGTCGATGAATATAACAAAGTATGTGGAAACCTTTTGGTATTAATAGACTTATGATTGCATACATCAATATGTATTAATTCAAAGAGTTCATCAACTCTTATGATGCTTCCACCGAATGGGTCCATAGCCATTAATTGTTTGAGATATAATCAACATGTATCATATGATTCATAATCATATAGTAAAATTATTTCTCAAAACTACAACTTAGTCTATAATATCAAAATAGCTGCAAATAATATTAGACACATATGTATTTTTTTATTGCATCACTTTTACTATGAAAACAAATTCCATGATATAGTTCTATTCCATAATGAATATTCATAATACTCATATTGAAATATAGATATATCTATTTTCCAGTCAATATCAAAAATAAACATTATTTCACAAATAATGTTCGGTACATTTTACGAAAATAATTTTCTTAATTTGATGCAATCATTAGGTGCTATATGGAATGCTCCCACTATTTCCTCCATTACTATAATAGCGTACTAAATTTACAGGTCCATCATTCACTTAATATTGTTAATGTATTTACTTTTTTCATATGCTGCAACTAGTTTACAGTGGAGAGTTTTTTGATCAAATATCTTGAACTCAAAGAAATAAATGTTATAGAAAACAATTTTCTATATGAAAATACATTTCAAAATAAAAATCATATTTCATATTCCAATATTAAGTATCAATTGTTATTACAATTCTTGTTTTAATATTTCTCTATGAAGCAAAAGTGACTATTCATTCTCTTCATTCCACCTTTATCTTAAATTACATCCATTCTTATACATTCGTTTTTCTTTCAAATGGTCAAACTATTCAAAAGAAAACCTTACTACAAGATCATAACATACCTCTTTCAAAAGTGCATTCGATTATTCCTAATATTTAAGACATCAAATATGTTGCACTTTATGTAAACCGATCAAGACGACAGTGCAACGATCAAGTTCTTAGATGTATCATGTAGTATAAGGTCTTATGTCACATTAACACAATATAATCCTTTTAAAATCATTAATGTTGAATACGTGATCTTAAAATATTGTTTATTAGCTTACTTCGAATGAACTAACTTCATCAAATATTGTACTCCGCAAACTATGACTGTTCATGATATAACATTTATATGTGAAAGTTCATGGATCAAAGATCCATTATCTTGAATTGCATTTAAGAGTTCAAAAACTCATAAAATGCGATACACGGTCTAAACCAAATAAAAATATAAGCAACCAACTTATGAATGTATTAAGTAGTCGAAATTAGGCACTTGCATGGGTATGGAAACATTATATAACATGCAATTAGAATTATTAGTAAGTATATATTCTATTTCTATATATTATATTTCTATTTGTCAACTTTCAATTCAATTTGTTTATATATGTTAATTGATAAACGTTTTGCCAATCGTATTAAATGCACAAATTTATCATTGTTGATAATTATAACATTATATAGCATATGTTCTTAATATTAGAAGGGTTAAATCTTACCATTTCATTTTTCTAATAAGGCTCCTACTAGTCTTTTATGTTTCTCCAAACCCTAAGATAAAACAAAGAAGTCTTACAACTTCACTAGTGGGTGTTAGGATTCGTTTGTTATGGTATTCTAATCTTGAGTTTTCTCAATAAATCATAACCCCATAAATGATGGATAACTCCTTATCGGTTGTATCAGATACAACTCCTAACCCATTTTCCTTATTCTAATCTCATTTCGACCTTGAGTTTGCTCAATAAATCAAAAGAGATTATTTACTCATACCTACCATATCGTGATAGCCTAAGTATAGTATATGTACCTTGAGTTTTCTCAACAAATACATATAGTTATCTTACCTCATCTGTTAAGTATATTAATAATACTACGCATAACATTCGTAGCTTGAGTTTGCTCAACAACTAAGGAGTATGTAAGTAATTTATCAATATATATGGTAGGGAATGACATTATATTGAATATTAATAATTTTCAATATATACTGAGTGATATCGACTTATAGAATAATATATTTCTTTTGAAATACCCCAACGATTCAAGCGTCAGAATTATCAGAAACCACGGTATATGTACATTTACATACATATTTATTTCTCAAGTCTATTTGGGTTTACTTAATGTTCCAAATTTAGTTTATACACATATTATGTAAGTTTTATTGTTATATAGCTTTTATATTTCATATTACTTATATGATAGTCTTACATATAATATATCACTAATTAAATCTTATCTAATTAATTTAAATCAGTTAACTCTTTAATTAATTTTAAATTAGTTTTCCAATATAACTTTTATATTGGACATATCTACTATAATGTTCATAGTGTATACTATAACCTTTATAGTGTAACACACATATATTATATATGTGTGTATTTTATTTAATTAAAATTTATTGATTTAAAAATTTATCTTGTTTACATACATCTATACTTATGTTATCTTAAACATTTTAAATAACATATATCAACATATATAATACATGCATATATGCATTAATTAATTAATATATTTATTTTATTTATTTTATTAATCTCAAACATGTTTAAATTATCATTATCCTTTCAAACATTTTGAAAACTTATGTAGTATTATAATTTTTATAATAGACATGCTTTATTTTTAATTTAACTATTAAATTTAAAATCTTTAACATTAATTCCCAAAATGATTTTGAAAATTAGCCCAAGGCCCAAATTAAGATGGGCCTTTTCTATTAGGGGCAACCTTTGGGCCTACTTCACCTTTCGGGCCAAGCCGGTAATCAGGTAGGATATGGTACTTGATTATCCAATTGCAATCCTAGACATTACATTTTTGGACACCGTACTAAGTAGGTAAGCTTAATTAGTTAGCCATAATATGGCTAATTTAGACTGCATAGGCTATTGGACTCTGATACCATATTTGGAACTGGACCAGCCGTAGTGGAAGTTATGGGTGAATTTCAAAAATTTTACTCTATTGGATCTTTATTGGGCCTATGACATCTAACTGAATTAGAACATTTCTAAATTTCATTTGAGTAAAATCATTTATTATATTTAAATTCAAATATATTAAGATATGAAGTCAATTTTATTTGATTTAGTTTATACATAAATGTATCATATACATATATGTGTGAGTGTATGTGTAACATAATAATTCGTAAAAGTTATAATATGCTCATATGTAGATATTGGGATTTACATCGCAACAGACATATTAGCTCATTTTGTTTGTCATGCATGTTGTTCAAATATGTGTATGTATATGTGTTACAATACACACACACGTATGTATAAATATATTATATATAATATATGAACATAAAACATTTATGTGTGTGTATATATATATATAGAAAGAGAGAACAATTATTAAAAATTATTTATAATTCAAAATTAACTTAATTTTGGAAACATAATAATTTTAGTATTTTAATTTGTACAACTTATGAATAAAATAATATTTTCATTCATAAATAATTAATATAAAAAACCTATTGATGAATTTAAATTTTACAATTTTTTAAAATCTAGGATTATAAAATAGAGCTTTAAAAATCTAGAGATTTTTCTAAGTTGAAATATTATTTTTAAAAACAAATCATTAATTTTAGGAGTAATTATTTAATACGAAACAATATATTATTAAAATTACAAAATTTAAAATTTTAGAAATTCTAGGATCGTGAATGAAAGGTCACAAAAATTTTTGAAGAATTTTTCAATTAAATTATTATTTTTAATAAATCATAAACAATTTTCTAAAATAATATTAATAATTAAAAATGATAATCATTATTGAAAAAAATCCTAAATTTTTTCTATACGTTTCTGGAATGATGTAATATTTTTAAAAAAATATAAAATTGGATTTCTAATCGCTTGTCGATATTGTATATCGATCGATATATTTATAACTGATATAAATATATATAACATTATTTATTTCTCAAATCATATTCAAATTTTATAATTAATATTTCATAAATGTTAATTATTTTAATTAATTTATAACAATATAAACTAATTAAATCGTTCGGCCTTAAGAGAATTCATCATTTCAGCTGTGTAACTCTTGGGTGTAAATTTGGTCAGCGATTAAAATCAAACTATTCTAATGTTAACGTTCACACATCACTTTGCAGGTGGTGTAACATAATGACCAAATTTATCGCTTAATCATTTTCGGTAAAAATCCAATTTTAGTTTATTAAGCGTTACCCAGTTGTGACATTTGTTTACACCAATTCTCTTTGTCAAAACTATATCACTTTGGACTTATGGAATTTGGTAATAGTCAAAATTCCAATCTCATCCACATTCAACTTTATAGTCCAACTACAAAGTCCTTGGTTCATTAATAACAATTATTATTAATCGAAATTCTTTGGCTAGAGACTTTGACTTTGAGTTGACTTGAGTAGACTGTGATACTAACCACATATAAGTGAGGAGACGAATCCTTTCTTGAATAGTGTTTCACTTCCAGTACTTCCACTCGACCCAACTATAGTCACTCGATGGATGTCATGCCCTGATTTGGCTATAATCAATGCGAAGTTTTCATATTGAAGATCCATAGTGTTCTCAAGTCGAGAGGACAATATGTAAATTTGTCACATCGATATTTTTTGTTTGACCGTAGTTATATTAACCAACAGAAAACTATCGAGTGGGTCATTCCATAGTCATCCAATAACTATTAGTACGTAATCCTTAGGTGCCTCAGCACTCATGAGTAATACACTGTCCAACATTTGAAGAATGTTACATACTCCAGTCTCAATGGATACATCAGTATCCAGTCTCGATGCATCTTGACTAGGAGCATTTAAAATGGTATGTTTATTTTATTGTGATAAATTACTCATGGTTACAACACTTTGTAACTACTATCACAAAATATACTATTTATGGATTTTTTTTATTAAATATACTTTAAATTAAGTTAATTAGTTAATATAATCACATTATATCAAGTATATAATAGGAAGAAAATACCTTTTATTTCGAACAAGATTGGTCAACGAGTTAGATAAGTGTAACAAATTACACAATCGCTCCTAAGGCATACCCCTAACTCCATCAACTACCAAAGAATATTACATAGTAATACTATCTGTTATACAGAGAATAAGGCTTGTTAAGGACGACCACATATGAATATTCCTTTGGGCTAACACCGATATGTATTCTTACCTAATACACCAAATACCTCGGAATACATTGAAAACATATAATACCATATATATATATATATATATATATATATATATATATATAACCAAATAATATAGAGTTATCTCCCCATAATGATACAACGTGTAACGACCCTAGATTTTAATTTAATTTAAATTGATAATTTAAATGAATTTTTGAATTAAAATTGTGAAATGTATAGATGGATTGATGCGAGTTTCCCCGAATCAAATAGAAAATATGTAAAGTCATATGGATTTGAAAATTTGTATATATGAGAATATATATGTATATATTGGATTTTAAATAAATTCTTAAATAAATGATTTTGAAAAATAAATAATATACTTTAGACACAAGTATAGAAATAAATAAATAAATTGATTTAAAAATTTATAAATGATGATAATTTGAGTTATATAAAATATATATAATAAATACAAGACAAAAGTAATAAGAGTAAAATAAAAATAGAAGTAAATTTAAAATGCAAGAATAGAGCAAGTACATTTAAGTAAGCAAAATAAAAGTATATATTTTTACATAAATAAACAAATGCATAAATGAGAAACAAAACAAAGTAAGATATATAAACAAAGTAAAATAAGTATTAGCAATAAATGTTTCAAATAAATACATGGTTATGAAAAAATGACCTAGACATACATATAAACTTATATGAAACTTTTATAAAACAAGAAAACAATATATATGTAAAAAACAATATTCATCACAACCTTACATAAACAAAAGTATGCAATACAAAATAATACAAACAAATACAAATATAAGCATAAACAAATACAAGAGCTTGTAAATTAAATCAAGCAAGTTATGTTATATAAAATAGAAATTTATTTAAGTTATTAAAAGCAAAGTAAAAGAAAAGAAAATACAAGATACATTCAAGTATTCAAACAAAAGAAATAACATACAAAAGAAGATTCTCAGCCGAGCAAATGGAAAACAAAACAAAGTGTGAACAAACAAATTAAAATATACATATGCATAGATAAGTACAACCAAAACATAACTAAAAAAATAAAATAAAAGTAAAAGTAAAAATACAGTACAATAATATATCAGTATAATATCACTGCAGCCTTTCTTTATAAAGTAACCTTTGATATGAATATGACAGGAAAGTATATATGCATGCACACTTGCAAAATGATGAAGATTAACCAAAGTACATACGAATAGGGGTTAAAATTTGTCTTCAACCATGACTGTTGTACAATATAAACATCACCCTATACACTACAACATCACCTATAACTTCATTTTTATATACATCACCTTCTCATCTCAGTTTTGTTCACCATTATAAACTGAAGTATAAAGGCCATTCTTTAACTCAAACAATCATTCAACATAAAACATTTTTCAAATCAATCAAAGCCTGACAGTTTAAAGCAAAGAAAAGCTTCAGATCAACCAAAATCTAACCTGTAAACTCCTGGATTTAAACAATGATTTGGAGGGTGAGTAATATATGTGTTTTATTTATTTATTTAAAAGTTGAATTTGTTATATATATATGTCTGTTTCTACATACATATAAACCCTTTGAATACATTTGAACACTGGAAGTACAGATTATTGTTATACAGGCCTTCTGTTTTGAGATTGTAAGATACCAGTTTTTGATAAAAAATTCATTTTCACCTAATCTACTTGATGCTTGGGTTAAATGTTAATACAAGAATTTATTGTTATAGTGTATATTCAAGATTTAAATTTTATTTAAGTTGAATCAACTTAGGATTTTCTCTGGGAAGCAAGAAATTCGAATACAACTTCCAATAAGTCAAAATTTAAACTTTTTAAATTTCGAATTCAGGTATGCAGTCTGAATTCGTATGCTATAATATGATTTTCAAAGCAAAAATTATAATTTTTCGATCAAAGGTTTAAGAGCAGTTCGGGGTTAAAAGAACTTCTTTGTTTTGGTGATTCTTGATGATCCTCTGAGTTGTAGAGGTCGAGATCATGCATGGAGGTGGAGGAGTATACGATGCTGCTAGGAAAAATAAGGAGATGGTCGGTAGGTGGTCGTGGTGGCGGCGGTGAACGTTTTAAATTTCTAAACCTAATTTTGACTGGGTCGAGTATTTCGATTGGTTCATCCTCGTCGTGCGATCGAGTGCGGCGAGTTTTGGGGTGATGATGGAGGGAACGTGGACGAGTAGAGGGTCGAAGTTTGAGGCTCTCTAGTGGAAGGGATTTCGAGAATGATGATGATTCCCAGGCTTTGGTGTTTTACTGCATTTTTTGTTCCAGGTTTTTTTTTTTGTGTTTGAAGCTCGATTTTGATCTGATCGAAATTTCTTCTATCTGGTTGGTGCTTTGGGGTCTCACGTGTTCGGGTGGGTGTGTGGGATGGACGCGGTGCTCATCGGTGGCCGGAGGAGCGTGGGTAGGTGCACGGTGCATGTGTGTGCACTGGGGAGGAAGAAAGAGGAAGACTTGTGGAACTCAAAGAAAAGGGGGAAGGCGTCTCGAAGTTACGATCGGGGAAGTAGGGCAGAAACTCCAAGGGGCACTCGGGGGGTTTCAGGGTTGTATCGGAATGTTTTGGACTTAAACAAATTTTGTGAAAAAGTTTTAGTACTCGGGTTAGTTGGTTAAAAAACTCGAAGCAGGGTGCTGTTTTTATCGGGTATGACCCGAAGTAGGCCTCGGGTGAGTAAGTGAAAGCAGCAAACTCAGTTTCAACCAAATTTTTAAACACAAGTAAAAATTTATTTTCTGAATAAACAAATGATATTTGTAAATAAAATATGAAAACAAATAGTAATTAGAATTTGTAAATTCTTTAAATTAAGCTAGGAAAATTTAAAACAAAATTTTAATTAACCCTTTTTTTAATGATTAAATTTAAAAAGAATGATTTAAAATTTATTTACATTAAATTTTAATGTAACAATAAATAAATTCTTAAAGTATAAGCAATTTTCAAATGACAACTAAGATAAACAATTTATATTAATAGTTTGGAAAAAGAGATTTAGAATGACTTAAAAATTGTAATTAAAATTAATTTGATAAACAATTAAGTACTTAAATAAATTTGAAATTAAGAGTTTGTTGATTTTATAAATTAAGTTGATTAATTTTAGTTGACGATTAATTAAAATAATCAAATAAGAGATAATTAATGTATCAAGATGGTAAAGATAAATTAATTTATCATTCAGAATAATAAATCCATGATTTAAAATAATCGATAAAATGATTATTGGGATAATTTATCTCATTCACTTTGATTGGTGAATAATTAACTATTGTTGTGCACCGTATTGATATTTCTGTTCTGATTGTGATGCTGTGTGATGTAGATTGCCATGTACTACACTGTAATTGTAATTTACTCTGTATTGATATGAAAACCCTGTTTGCCGTAAAACGACATTTAAACTTCGATGCGACAGGGAGTCGGATTCCAGTTAGTTATCCGAAACCCACATCGAATTGTAATGATAAATCTTTGAGATTGATAAATCAATTTATTTATGAATCTGTGAATAAAGACAAGCGTTATTGATTATATCGCTTATCGATAATTGATATCTCTGTAATGATTGATGTGTGCACTATTGTCCCTTAGACCGCACTTATACACACACAATTATGGATTTCACGAGGAAATCGATTAAGTCGTAGATTTTTGAAATAGTTTAAAATTTGAATTTTTAAATTCAAATGTTTTGGAATTGGAATTGGAATAGAAGTGAAAAGCTTTTGAAATGGAATTTCAAAGATGAAAATTTATTTTGAATAACTGGATTAAGTGTTGGAATTTAAATACTTTAATTTAAATTTGAATTCAATATTCATATTGAATTCTGAAATTTGAAACTAAGGATTAATGATATTATACTAGTCATTATGAGTTAAATCATTTTTAAAGTATTATTTTTGGGAATTTGAATTTAACCCAAGGATTTCAACTCATATAAATGAATCAAATTTCCAAAATGAAAACTGTTGTTTTCAAATGATAAACACTTTTAGATAAGAACTGAGATTCCAGTTAATTAGGGGAATTTAAAGATTGAATAGAGAAATGATTTTCCTAAGTTATGAATGAATTCTTTTTAAAAACTATGAATTAAATCTGTTTATTTTTAACAAATTTAAATTGATGATTTGTTTAAATCAAATTGAAATGAAATTGTTTTGAAAGCTATAAGTTAAATCTTTGATTTAAAGATTTAACGAGTTAGTCAAATTGAAATGAAAATTGATTTGGAAAATCTGTGAATAAATCTTTTATTTAAAAGATTAAAATGTGAAAATTGTTTAAAACCGTTAAAGGTTGTGAAAATGGTAATTGTTAAGCCATTTGAAGAAAAGTTTTGGGTAATAAGTTGTGACTTAATTGAAATCCCATATCCATATGTTTTGAAAATATTTTCGCTCACTATTCGGTTTAGCCGGGAAAGGACCTTTGTGTCGTATAACCCATTCCGAATATGTGATTTGACGTTATGGATAGCATTTGAAGACCGGTGATGAAGACCAGGTATTTGCGAAAGCGATAGGATGACCTATCGATTGTTTCTGCACCGAGTCGCGCCGGTATAGAAACTCCCTAAGTGATGGGAAAATCCGATCGGGATTGTGAATATCCGGGTTGCAAGGACTTCTTTGTAAGTGCCTTCGGTTCTGTTCGAACCCAGAACAGACTTGTATGGATTGTATGTCTGACAGTACAAATTGAGATATGAAGCCGATTTCTTTCAAATATATTTCTGTTGGTGGCGAAGAATTTATTCTTTTAGCTTAACACCCTTCTCTGAGACGTACGAGCTCAGAGGTTATATAGTTGAAGGTTATCAGCGATATGTTCCCAATTTGGTAATGTGACATACTGAGTGTTGCTGTGAAATGATCATTGTGTTGATTATTTATGATAGGATCATTTGTGTGATCGTCTATCTTGGTGATTATTTCTATGATCATTTGTTGACCCAAAGCATGGCTTTTGTATAAAGTATGTTTTTGTGGACGTGACTTCGTCGAGCCTCACACCCCGGAAATGGTCAAAACAGGAAAGATGCGGCAAGGTTATGAGGGGTAGCTCCCTTTAGGGTATGTGCATTTCCTTCTGGATAGAGGTGGTATCATGGTATGGAGCCCAGATATTTAACCTATGTGGTTACTACGAATTTATTACTTTGTGGTTGTTGGTTATCGGGATCCCGTGAGAAAGGTCGTTTACGATCGGGGAATGGCGTGCTCGTGTCAGTAGTTACCCAGTTAGGGGTAACCCGGCCTTGTGTTGGCAGAGTTCCGGTTTGGTTCTCGGGAATGTCCTTCCAGAGGCATTCTCATGTGGCAATGGGAAGTTCCTTGGCCTGATCATTTGTTGGAAATCCAAAGAAACAATACGATCTTGTACGGATTTAGTTGTAGAACCTATCATTCACTTATGGTGGCGCCCCACTGTTTGGATGGTAGCTATAGTAGGCATAGTTCGAAATGTCTATGTTGGCTAAGATTTATATCTTTACTTTCGAAATGATTTTTACTACACTATGCACTAGTAATAATATCAAATGTTCTTTTTAATACGTATCAAGCATCTTTGACTAACATAAGAAGAAATCTCCTCCAAGTCTGCGTTTGCATTGTGTGTGTGGCGGGAGGTCTTATGGCAGTCTCATTTTTAAAAAGCATTGCGAATTGACTTTGAAAATCTTTTGTTGAATGTTTTAAAAGATAAACTGTTTTTGTTGCTCACACCAGTCCCACGACTGATCCGGAGTTTATTGTTTTCTTTCCTAAACTCTGGGTGCTCATTATTTTCTACACGAGCAGTCTAGAGTTGGGTTTTTTAGATAGTCAGATTAGTAGGTTATCTGGAGTTGGTTCAGTCTTTGGATTGCACCAGACTTGCTGAGCTTGGTGCATCGTTATTGGTGGTTCGAGCTATTGCTGGATTGATTCTTGGAAATGGAGTTGCAGTTCTCGGAGTTCTCTTTTGAAGACTATTTTAGAGTTATTTGTTCCGCTGCTAGACGTTATCTATTTTTCTTTTCCGCTGCTATTTTATTGTATCATATCTCTGATGTATATTGATATCTATTAGATCATCTGTTGTATCAGATATTGTATCAAAGCTGTATATCAATGTATTATTCTTTTATTCCGCTATGTTGTTTACTTAATGATTGTTATAAGCTCCGGCGAATCGGATTTGAACGGTCGAATCTATGACATTCGAATACGATATGAAGCATGGATGTCGATTTTCAAGCGGGCAAAATCCGACTCGTTACATTTGGTATCAGAGCTAAGGGTTGAACTTTAGCTCAGGAGTATAACACATTAAGTAACTCATTAGAGATAGGGTGAAGTAAATCCTAGAATGAGTAATCCTTAAGATATCCGTTTTAACGCCTCAGTAAATTCTCTTACTATCTACTGATAGTAAGTATGAGTGCAAGAAGAGAACGAGATAGAGGACAGGGGAATGCGACTATAATTGGTCAATACTCTGTAACAACAGTGGAAATAACTTTCTCTATCAATTTTCTTTGATTCGTTTTCAAATTCTTTTGATTTCTTCGTGACAGCTCCAGAAAGAAGTTCAGTGTGATGATGGCCTTATGAATCGTTGTAGGAAATTCTTGCTTCGTATTTCATCGGGTTCTTATCAGTTTTTGATTTAAACCTTAATGAATATGAATTAGAAATTTGGAATTAAAATTTAGAATAAATTGAAATTTTAATTGAATTAAATTGATTAATAGAATATGAAGAATGATTAGAATTGTATGGATAAAATGATTTTGTTTAAAATCAAATTTTGAAATTCTATTATAATTTCTTGTATCTATTGTTGATATTCTGATTTGGTGAGCCAAATACAGAATTGATGTTCAGCTTGATTTGAAAAGATATTTCTCTATCTTTTATCTATCTTTGTTGTTTTCGTGCCTGCGAATTTCGAGGACGAAATTCTTTTAAGGGGGGAAGTTTGTAACGACCCTAGATTTTAATTTAATTTAAATTGATAATTTAAATGAATTTTTGAATTAAAATTGTGAAATGTATAGATGGATTGATGCGAGTTTCCCCGAATCAAATAGAAAATATGTAAAGTCATATGGATTTGAAAATTTGTATATATGAGAATATATATGTATATATTGGATTTTAAATAAATTCTTAAATAAATGATTTTGAAAAATAAATAATATACTTTAGACACAAGTATAGAAATAAATAAATAAATTGATTTAAAAATTTATAAATGATGATAATTTGAGTTATATAAAATATATATAATAAATACAAGACAAAAGTAATAAGAGTAAAATAAAAATAGAAGTAAATTTAAAATGCAAGAATAAAGCATATACATTTAAGTAAGCAAAATAAAAGTATATATTTTTACATAAATAAACAAATGCATAAATGAGAAACAAAACAAAGTAAGATATATAAACAAAGTAAAATAAGTATTAGCAATAAATGTTTCAAATAAAAATATGGTTATAAAAAAATGACCTAGACATACATATAAACTTATATGAAACTTTTATAAAACAGGAAAACAATATATATGTCAAAAACAATATTCATCACAACCTTACATAAACAAAAGTATGCAATACAAAATAATACAAACAAATACAAATATAAGCATAAACAAATACAAGAGCTTGTAAATTAAATCAAGCAAGTTATGTTATATAAAATAGAAATTTATTTAAGTTATTAAAAGCAAAGTAAAAGTAAAGAAAATACAAGATACATTCAAGTATTCACACAAAAGAAATAACATACAAAAGAAGATTCTCAGCCGAGCAAATGGAAAACAAAACAAACTGTGAACAAACAAATTAAAATATACATATGCATAGATAAGTACAACCAAAACATAACTAAAAAAATAAAATAAAAGTAAAAGTAAAAATACAGTACAATAATATATCAGTATAATATCACTGCAGCCTTTCTTTATAAAGTAACCTTTGATATGAATATGACAGGAAAGTATATATGCATGCACACTTGCAAAATGATGAAGACTAACCAAAGTACATACGAATAGGGGTTAAAATTTGTCTTCAGCCATGACTGTTGTACAATATAAACATCACCCTATACACTACAACATCACCTATAACTTCATTTTTATATACATCACCTTCTCATCTCAGTTTTGTTCACCATTATAAACTGAAGTATAAAGGCCATTCTTTAACTCAAACAATCATTCAACATAAAACATTTTTCAAATCAATCAAAGCCTGACAGTTTGAAGCAAAGAAAAGCTTCAGATCAACCAAACTCTAACCTGTAAACTCCTGGATTTAAACAATGATTTGGAGGGTGAGTAATATATGTGTTTTATTTATTTATTTAAAAGTTGAATTTGTTATATATATATGTTTGTTTCTACATACATATAAACCCTTTGAATACATTTGAACACTGGAAGTACAGATTATTGTTATATAGGCCTTCTGTTTTGAGATTGTAAGATACCAGTTTTTGATAAAAAATTCATTTTCACCTAATCTACTTGATGCTTGGGTTAAATGTTAATACCAGAATTTATTGTTATAGTTTATATTCAAGATTTAAATTTTATTTAAGTTGAATCAACTTAGGATTTTCTCTGGGAAGCAAGAAATTCGAATACAACTTCCAATAAGTCAAAATTTAAACTTTTTAAATTTCGAATTCAGGTATGCAGTCTGAATTCGTATGCTATAATATGATTTTCAAAGCAAAAATTATAATTTTTCGATCAAAGGTTTAAGAGCAGTTCGGGGTTAAAGAACTTCTTTGTTTTATTGATTCTTGATGATCCTCTGAGTTGTAGAGGTCGAGATCATGCATGGAGGTGGAGGAGTCCACGATGCTGCTAGGAAAAATAAGGAGATGGTCGGTAGGTGGTCGTGGTGGCGGCGGTGAACGTTTTAAATTTCTAAACCTAATTTTGACTGGGTCGAGTATTTCGATTGGTTCATCCTCGTCGTGCGATCGAGTGCGGCGAGTTTTGGGGTGATGATGGAGGGAACGTGGACGAGTAGAGGGTCGAAGTTTGAGGCTCTCTAGTGGAAGGGATTTCGAGAACGATGATGATTCCCAGGCTTTGGTGTTTTACTGCATTTTTTGTTCCAGGTTTGTTTTTTTTTTTTGTGTTTGAAGCTCGATTTTGATCTGATCGAAATTTCTTCGATCTGGTTGGTGCTTTGGGGTCTCACGTGTTCGGGTGGGTGTGTGGGATGGACGCGGTGCTCATCGGTGGCCGGAGGAGCGTGGGTAGGTGCACGGTGCATGTGTGTGCACTGGGGAGGAAGAAAGGGGAAGACTTGTGGAACTCAAAGAAAAGGGGGAAGGCGTCTCGAAGTTACGATCGGGGAAGTAGGGCAGAAACTCCAAGGGGCACTCGGGGGGTTTCAGGGTTGTATCGGAATGTTTTGGACTTAAACAAATTTTGTGAAAAAGTTTTAGTACTCGGGTTAGTTGGTTAAAAAACTCGAAGCAGGGTGCTGTTTTTATCGGGTATGACCCGAAGCAGGCCTCGGGTGAGTAAGTGAAAGCAGCAAACTCAGTTTCAACCAAATTTTTAAACACAAGTAAAAATTTATTTTCTGAATAAACAAATGATATTTGTAAATAAAATATGAAAACAAATAGTAATTAGAATTTGTAAATTCTTTAAATTAAGCCAGGAAAATTTAAAACAAAATTTTAATTAACCCTTTTTTTTAATGATTAAATTTAAAAAGAATGATTTAAAATTTATTTACATTAAATTTTAATGTAACAATAAATAAATTCTTAAAGTATAAGCAATTTTCAAATGAAAACTAAGATAAACAATTTATATTAATAGTTTGGAAAAAGAGATTTAGAATGACTTAAAAATTGTAATTAAAATTAATTTGATAAACAATTAAGTACTTAAATAAATTTGAAATTAAGAGTTTGTTGATTTTATAAATTAAGTTGATTAATTTTAGTTGACGATTAATTAAAATAATCAAATAAGGGATAATTAATGTATCAAGATGGTAAAGATAAATTAATTTATCATTCAGAATAATAAATCCATGATTTAAAATAATCGATAAAATGATTATTGGGATAATTTATCTCATTCACTTTGATTGGTGAATAATTAACTATTGTTGTGCACCGTATTGATATTTCTGTTCTGATTGTGATGCTGTGTGATGTAGATTGCCATGTACTACACTGTAATTGTAATTTACTCTGTATTGATATGAAAACCCTGTTTGCCGTAAAACGACATTTAAACTTCGATGCGACAGGGAGTCGGATTCCAGTTAGTTATCCGAAACCCACATCGAATTGTAATGATAAATCTTTGAGATTGATAAATCAATTTATTTATGAATCTGTGAATAAAGACAAGCGTTATTGATTATATCGCTTATCGATAATTGATATCTCTGTAATGATTGATGTGTGCACTATTGTCCCTTAGACCGCACTTATACACACACAATTATGGATTTCACGAGGAAATCGATTAAGTCGTAGATTTTTGAAATAGTTTAAAATTTGAATTTTTAAATTCAAATGTTTTGGAATTGGAATTGGAATAGAAGTGAAAAGCTTTTGAAATGGAATTTCAAAGATGAAAATTTATTTTGAATAACTGGATTAAGTGTTGGAATTTAAATACTTTAATTTAAATTTGAATTCAATATTCAAATTGAATTCTGAAATTTGAAACTAAGGATTAATGATATTATACTAGTCATTATGAGTTAAATCATTTTTAAAGTATTATTTTTGGGAATTTGAATTTAACCCAAGGATTTCAACTCATATAAATGAATCAGATTTCCAAAATGAAAACTGTTGTTTTCAAATGATAAACACTTTTAGATAAGAACTGAGATTCCAGTTAATTAGGGGAATTTAAAGATTGAATAGAGAAATGATTTTCCTAAGTTATGAATGAATTCTTTTTAAAAACTATGAATTAAATCTGTTTATTTTTAACAAATTTAAATTGATGATTTGTTTAAATCAAATTGAAATGAAATTGTTTTGAAAGCTATAAGTTAAATCTTTGATTTAAAGATTTAACGAGTTAGTCAAATTGAAATGAAAATTGATTTGGAAAATCTGTGAATAAATCTTTTATTTAAAAGATTAAAATGTGAAAATTGTTTAAAACCGTTAAAGGTTGTGAAAATGGTAATTGTTAAGCCATTTGAAGAAAAGTTTTGGGTAATAAGTTATGACTTAATTGAAATCCCATATCCATATGTTTTGAAAATATTTTCGCTCACTATTCGGTTTAGCCGGAAAAGGACCTTTGTGTCGTATAACCCATTCCGAATATGTGATTTGACGTTATGGATAGCATTTGAAGACCGGTGATGAAGACCGGGTATTTGCGAAAGCGATAGGATGACCTATCGATTGTTTCTGCACCGAGTCACGCCGGTATAGAAATTCCCTAAGTGATGGGAAAATCCGATCGGGATTGTGAATATCCGGGTTGCAAGGACTTCTTTGTAAGTGCCTTCGGTTCTGTTCGAACCCAGAACAGACTTGTATGGATTGTATGTCTGACAGTACAAATTGAGATATGAAGCCGATTTCTTTCAAATATATTTCTGTTGGTGGCGAAGAATTTATTCTTTTAGCTTAACACCCTTCTCTGAGACGTACGAGCTCAGAGGTTATATAGTTGAAGGTTATCAGCGATATGTTCCCAATTTGGTAATGTGACATACTGAGTGTTGCTGTGAAATGATCATTGTGTTGATTATTTATGATAGGATCATTTGTGTGATCGTCTATCTTGGTGATTATTTCTATGATCATTTGTTGACCCAAAGCATGGCTTTTGTATAAAGTATGTTTTTGTGGACGTGACTTCGTCGAGCCTCACACCCCGGAAATGGTCAAAACAGGAAAGATGCGGCAAGGTTATGAGGGGTAGCTCCCTTTAGAGTATGTGCATTTCCTTCTGGATAGAGGTGGTATCATGGTATGGAGCCCAGATATTTAACCTATGTGGTTACTACGAATTTATTACTTTGTGGTTGTTGGTTATCGGGATCCCGTGAGAAAGGTCGTTTACGATCGGGGAATGGCGTGCTCGTGTCAGTAGTTACCCAGTTAGGGGTAACCTGGCCTTGTGTTGGCAGAGTTCCGGTTTGGTTCTCGGGAATGTCCTTCCAGAGGCATTCTCATGTGGCAATGGGAAGTTCCTTGGCCTGATCATTTGTTGGAAATCCAAAGAAACAATACGATCTTGTACGGATTTAGTTGTAGAACCTATCATTCACTTATGGTGGCGCCCCACTGTTTGGATGGTAGCTATAGTAGGCATAGTTCGAAATGTCTATGTTGGCTAAGATTTATATCTTTACTTTCGAAATGATTTTTACTACACTATGCACTAGTAATAATATCAAATGTTCTTTTTAATACGTATCAAGCATCTTTGACTAACATAAGAAGAAATCTCCTCCAAGTCTGCGTTTGCATTGTGTGTGTGGCGGGAGGTCTTATGGTAGTCTCATTTTTAAAAAGCATTGCGAATTGACTTTGAAAATCTTTTGTTGAATGTTTTAAAAGATAAACTGTTTTTGTTGCTCACACCAGTCCCACGACTGATCCGGAGTTTATTGTTTTCTTTCCTAAACTCTGGGTGCTCATTATTTTCTACACGAGCAGTCTAGAGTTGGGTTTTTCAGATAGTCAGATTAGTAGATTATCTGGAGTTGGTTCAGTCTTTGGATCGCACCAGACTTGCTGAGCTTGGTGCATCGTTATTGGTGGTTCGAGCTATTGCTGGATTGATTCTTGGAAATGGAGTTGCAGTTCTCGGAGTTCTCTTTTGAAGACTATTTTAGAGTTATTTGTTCCGCTGCTAGACGTTATCTATTTTTCTTTTTCGCTGCTATTTTATTGTATCATATCCCTGATGTATATTGATATCTATTGGATCATCTGTTGTATCAGATATTGTATCAAAGCTGTATATCAATGTATTATTCTTTTATTCCGCTGTGTTGTTTACTTAATGATTGTTATAAGCTCCGACGAATCGGATTTGAACGGTCGAATCTATGACATTCGAATACGATATGAAGTATGGATGTCGATTTTCAAGCGGGCAAAATCCGACTCGTTACACAACGTCATCCATATAAATACATCACACAATGTACATGATATCACTATATATCAATATCACTAAGTATAAAATATATAGTATCGCTATCATCCTCTGCTCCTTTACCAACTCAAGTCCTAAGAGAAATAAACAATCACGGTACACATCCTATCAAAAATAACCTCAGTTTTACCTGAGGTTTTTAACAAATAACACTCCTTGTGTCAGGCAAGAACTAGCTATGAGTGTATTAGAATGCAATACAATAACATGATGATAACATATGTAAATAAATACAGGTAAATGACGAGCAATGGATAACTACCCATCCCGCATCTCAAGCACATAATGTCATAAAATTCCATTTATATCTTTTAATAATAGTGTGATTAATAATTGCAAACCTACTCAATTATGATTCACTCCTAGTAACAATTGTTAGCTGTCATATTTATTATTAATCGTGCATCGTTTTAAGTTTGATTGGTAAGTACCTATACGAAATAACTAGTACACCACAGTCGTTTTCTCTCTACCAAAATCTAAGTCAACATCAAATGATGCAACCTATGTGCGACATCCCCCATTGCTAATCCTCATCATCCATCAATTACATCATATTTCTGTATCCTTACTTATTGTGTCGGTGTAGCAGATTGTTGGACTAGTTATAATAGGGCCTAAATTTCATGACTTGGGGTGCTACCCTATAATCGGTCCAGCTAGGATGGATATCTAGCTCATCTACTGTCTCACATTGCTTTGATTAAATTTTATTTAGTAATTCTACATGTTCATCTTTACGACGGTAAACCACCTAACCGTTGTTTTAACTTGATGTCACTAGAGGATTTCTTAACATTGCCCCATTTGAATGAACATAAAACCTAAAGAACATCAAGCAGATAATTGGCATATCCTTATTACATGATAAAATATATCCTACAAGGCTTAAAACATAATATATATATATATATATATGCTATATAAAGGTGATTCAACAAAAATCCAAGTACGACGGAATGTTCAATCATGTCCACAACCATAACAACCACCCGTCAATACATGCCCCAATCATACTATAAAAAAACTTATAATATATTTTCATTACATATATAAAGAATAAAGAGAATGGAGATATGGTTATATATTCCTAGAATACATTTATTATCCCAAAATAGTTTATTTTTCTAATCTCTTGTCTGATTTCAGGAAACTTCGCATTCCAAATCTTCTTTCGATATCAAACCTGCTAAACTCCTTTGAAAATAATTTACACTCTTTGAATTTCCTCTTAAAAACCTTCGAAGTACCCATAAAGGAGTTTACAAATTAAGAATCCATTTAAACATAAAATTTATAATATATAATATTTTTAAAATATGATTTTCAATTTCAACCTTTTCGAAACCCAAATATTTAATTTCAAATTCAAAGTATTAAATTTCTTATTCACTTGACAATAAAATAAATCACCTTTAATAATAATCTGACAAATTGAAATTCCATTTCCATACATAAAAAATAATAAGAGATTTATCGAATCAGGAATTCATCATAATATTGAATTTCAAATTTGATTTCTTTTTAAAATAATTTCTACTAATAATTATTTCCCAACATTAATCATGTTCAAAAATTTATTATTTATCCAAAAATGTTATTTTCCAAAACTTTTATTTATTCGAATGTCACAAAACCATTCTCATCCTTTTGGAGAATAAATTTTAAATTCTCTTTATAAAGAAAATTCATTTAAATAATTTTTGTAATCATAAGAAAATAAACATCTATTTGTAAATAAACTTATAAATTTATTTCACTTCTCTTTGTTTCGAACTAAATAACTTAGTATTTTAAAAAATAAATTTATATAAAATATAGCTTTTAATATTAAACTTTATAATTATTTTAAAAAATCAATGTTGAATTCTCTGTCTTTAATGGTAATTCAAATTTCCTAAATGAAAAATAATAATTCTCAAATAATTTCCTACTCATTTTATTCATACTAATTTAATTTAAGAATATCACAATGCTACATATATACATTAATTCAACACAAATGGACATTCGATTTATTTGAATCCCATAGGATAATTAGCTATAATTCTAATAGCAACATCAGCTTCGCAATGCGCTTTACATAACATGCATGCACACCTCAAAATATGTTTTCTCCCTCAATGTTGCCTTGTGTCATATAAGCCTTTGAGTGTGTTGTAGATGTCATATATGCTTCTCAAACATAGGCTTCTCCTTTATTGTGTGCAGTTCAGGAGGTGCTCCTTCCACTCATGTTGATAATGGTCCATGAAGCCATCTATCCCAAGATGCATGCACCTACCAAGCTCCAGCCGCATGCCTTTTCTTTCTTGACATTCCTTCTTCCTTTCAATGATTAAAGCCCATAGCTTTATTTCTTTTGAACTTTTTTGATTGCGTTAAGATTTGGGATTTATTGCGGTTGAGTGTAACGATCCGTAAATTTTGATAATTAAAATATTGAATTCAATAAGATTTTGTAATTTAATAATTAAAGAAATTAAAATTTGTTGTTTATTAATAAGAAATAACCAGAATGTAACGTTAAAAATGTTAATTCAAGACAATTGATAACTACTTTAATGTATGTCCAATTAATTGAAATGATTGTAAAGTTAAAATTGGTTATAGGTTGTAAATAAAGAAATAGGGTTTAATAATGTAAATTTAATATAATAAATGACTAATTGAATGAAATCTCAAGTAATTGTAATAAATTTTAAAATTACATTAGTTTGAAATTGTAAATAGGAAGATAAAATCGATATGATGTTATTTGTTTTGTTAGTTCACAATAAACTTGGAAATGTGTTTGAATTGGAAAGTTGTAACAATGGTTATTTAATCCATTGAAATTTAGTTAGTTATAAATGATAATAAGGGAATAAATTAAATGTTATAATTAATTGGTGAAATAATATGTAATTCATTGTAATTGGAAAAAATCGAGGTGAAGTAAGTAGTTATAACATTTATTTAAAGATAATAAACTTATAAGTGTGATTAAAGTAAGAAAATGTGACAATTGTTATATGTAACCTATTTAATCAATCTGTTGAATTTAACATGGAATAAATTGCGACTAAATGTAATTAAATATTATGTTAATGTAAATTAAGATGAAATTGGAGAATATTAATGTAATAAGATACAAACCAATGCTAACTATGCCCATAGGGTAATGATTGATTGTAATAATAGATGTTAATATAAGAATGGAATAATTTAAGAAATAAATTTTGAAATATGAGATGAATAGTAAATAGCTGTGGTATAATGAGAATTCATTTGAACTCTAGTATTGAATATAAAATGCAATAATAGTTGTTGGAATAGTTTAATTGAAAAGAAAAGACAAGTGCATTGTAATTAATAAATTCAACATAAAAACATATATTTTAAATTAAATGAAGATAAAGATTTTAATGAAATTTAAGCTTTAAAAGAATAAATTGTATGTTTTCTTCTAACCGGAATAACAAATGTCCAATTTGAATAAAGAATGGAGTGAATGATTTAATGAAAGAATAACATAATTTGTTATTTGAAATGCATCTTAGAGGAGTTGATTTTCAATAAGATAAAAACATTTACTTTGTTAATAGTATATAAATTTTGTTGTATGTGAAATTTTATAAAACATGTTTGAATTGGTATAAGTGAAAAGAAAACAATGTTTATAATTAGAATTTGTTGAAATTAGTAATGAAATGAATTGGAATTAGATTAATTGAAATGTTTCGATTAAAAGGAAACATAAATGAAATTGTAATGAATGGGTTAATATAGAAACTTGCATTTTGTGTCAATATGGAATGAACATTTTAATTAAGACAATTGCATGTTTTGAGATGTATAAAAATAAAACTTTCATTTTGCCTAAGTATGATTTTGGAAAAAAAATTGAATTTTAGGATAATACACACACGCACACATTAGTATCCAAATTTCTAAATATATCATAGGGTTCATGGTTGTGTAAATGTTGTGGAATCAATTATAATTACCATTAATTAACAATTGTACATTAATTACACATGTTCATGCATATTTATTTTTCCATCTCATATATGGGTTAAACTTGTAAATTTGTTGCATTAATGTGACCGTTACGGTAATTAAAAAAGTAAAGTAAATCATTTTATAATATATATATATATATATATATATATATATATATTCATTAATTGATAAAATTGGTTTAAGTAACATGAATAAATGAATATATTAATGGACTGATTTATTGTTAATTGATTAATTGCGCTAATGGAGCATGCACATATGTTAATGTAAAACGAATGTTTCAATAAAGAATTAAATGATAAATATGTGTATATTTGGTTTTGTTGAAGTGAATCAATAGGAGTAAGTTTTGGAATTTGGATTCCAAATGTTTGCGTATAGTATAATAAGTGGTCCCTTCATTTACTTTGCATATATTATCATTCTCTTTATTTTCGTTTTCAAGTTCTCCATGTAGGTTTCATTTGAGCATTCATTCAATTGTTAGACTACTCATTCGTTTCTTATTAATTAATAATTGCCTCATTCTTTTCAATTGTTTCTCATTTGTTTGTTTGCTCCTTTCAACTGCTTTACCTTAAGTTTTTTCCCCTTTTCTTTTTCCACTTTTAATGCGAACACCCAAATTAATTTTTATGCCATCTAATTAGCATTTACTATTTTTCGTTTCTGAAGTTTATTTTTTTCATGCGTTATTAGTTCTTATAGTTTCCTTTAATTAGCAACTCTTTCTTCTGAAGCTTCATATTAAATAACAGAAGATTTTTTTTCATCTTTACTCATATATTTATTCCTTTATTTTATCTCTTTCAATACTACCATTTTAAGGTTATTCATACTCTTACTTTTCAATTACTAGTTTGTTTACGTATACTTTATTAGCTTTTCGTTTGTTTCCATCTTCATCCCTATAGCCTCATTTCATTTTTCAAATCTCATCTTCTTTAGCTTTATTCCTCCAAACAAATTTTCATCTCATTTTTTTCCTCTGTATTTGTTTCCACTTCCTTCATTTTTTCCTCCTTCCTTAAATCTTCTTCTTTCGTTTTCTTTTCAAAGCTTCCCTTTTCTTATTCTTATTTTTCAAATATTCTTCTTCTATTTCAAAGCTTCTTTTTCAATTCTTCATCTTGTTTAAATTTCTTCTTCTTTTCCATACATTTTTATTTTTTCCAAATCCTTTTCTTCAAATCCTGTGACGACCGCCCATGACTTCCGCACCAAAACAAGGAAATAGTGCGCTGAAAGTGTGCCAGGCAGCCATGGACGATAGTCAATGGTAGAATAAACATTGCAGAATCTATCGTATAACTCACAGCGCATGGACAAAATACAATAGAGAAATATATAGTGAAGCTCCATAACAGAAAATCATCATATAGACTTCATAATAGTTTGATACAAGCATCTGAAAATCAATACAATCGAGCCTCACTACAAAGCACTCAAAGCAAATACAGCAGCGGAACACCCAGTACATAGAATATGAAATAATATGCAAAAGCCTCCTACTCGTCTTCGTCATCAGCAACGTGATCTTCTAAGAACAGCACCTGTCACCTGCTACCTAGTCTGCCCATCCCAACATGGATGAACAGGCCAAGGTAATAAGAGGAGACATAAAACCTTGAGTCAGACAAAAGTCCTAGTGAGCAGTAAATCAACTATCAAACATACCAAAAGAGCATAAGGGATAAAAAGGAATAGGAACCCAAACCATCCCACTCCACCTCTTTCTACAGTGATAGCCCCCAGACACACACTAAGGAGAAGCAAACATAGCAAAGCAGATAATTAAAGTAAAACAATAATCACTCGAGTCAAGGTCGATGTTTTCCAAATGCAAACCCCCAAGGCCTAAACCAAGAACAGATAAGCACCCAGAAAACACCGCTCTTGAGACCGAATGATGATACAACCGAACATCCATGACTCTGGCTATCACTGTTATCATTGCTCTGATTTCACCGTTAATTGAATGACCAACTCATTCTTTCATCCATCTGTCAAGGGCTAATGGTAACCCCGGTTCTAGACATAACTCTGCACGTCGTCGGAGCCCGTGCCTAGGAATTTTCGCAACTACCCAGAGTACTAGCACGTCATCGCAGCCCGTGCTTGGGAATTTTCGCAACTACCCAACGTACTCTTGCTTTGAGCATGCTAGAACCTTCAACAACGATGAAGTCTCAGCCTCCTAGTCATCCTCCTCGACGACTATTCTCAAACTAGCTCAAGAGCCTCTCGAGCCATCCATTATCAACCAACTCGAACCGCATCATCGAGTCATTAACCTGCTTGGAATGATCCCGCTTGGATTAAACCAAGACTATCTCACATCATACTTTGCTCCATCGCATCTTAGCAAAGTTCATCTCAACATCATGCTTCACCTCATCGCATCATGGCAAAGTCCATCATCATCATCATGTTTTGCTCCCTCTAATCATAGCAAAATCCTCGAATTCATCCATATGAGCTTCATCATCCGCTTCATATGCCACAAGCAGCTTTCACCATTCAAGAACCTTTCCACCTAGCTTTTGAATCATCTTCAACCATCTTGTTCCAAATCAACTACTAGCTAACTTGAAACAATCAAATCAATCATCAATACAAGCAATCAAACATTCAAACAAGATCTAACAAGCAATATTAACTATAATGGAAATTTCGTAAATAAATGAGCATAAGTCTAACATGCATGAATCATGGGTTTATAGCATAGATCTAACAAATATAAATCATGGGTTTTGTCTCTACAACTTGATGAATGAACTTGCATAAGTAAACATCTTCATAAGTAATGGATCTACACTTGGGTCTAAGGAAAATGTATGAAATCACTATCTACAACACATAAACAAACCACCGATCCAATATACTCCTTTGGGTCCACGTGAGAGATAACTACCACTCACCGAATCTCCAAAACAACCCAAAAGCAATACGCTTCAGATCTGGACAGCAAAGATTCAAGCTTGATTCGTCAAAATCCTGCTTGAAACGATGAAATCTCACTTTGTTGGATGAAGATCTTCAACTTTGGCTCTTGGATCTTCGATCTTGATCTTCGATCTTGGATGGATGTTAACACTAGATTAGAGTAGAGAAAAGAAGTGAAGAACTGTTATAGACGAGCTCTCAAAATGGTAGCACTTCGTCGCTTCAAAAACCGGTGCCAAAGAGTGAGTCAAAGCCCTCTATTTATAGGCAGATCGCCCCCTTAGGTCGTAACTCGTAGGCTCGGTTTTAGGTCGTTGCCGACCTAAGATTTTCCCCGACCTAACTTAAGTCGTTGCCGACCTATCTACCCCACGACCTAACGATTACTCATGACCTAACAACAAGCGGCCCAACCTACCGACCTAACGAGCAACACGAGTTACGACTTATCACTAAGTCGCTAACGACTTAACATGGTATAACAATCCAACGGTCCAGATGCTACGCGACCTAAAACGAACGAGGATCCGCTATGCCGCGACCTATTAGGTTACGACCTACGACTCAAGCTTTCATACGACTTATCACACATACGACCTAAGGACTTACACGAGTTACGACTCATCAGCTTACGACCTAACAATGCTACGACCTAAAACATGACGACTTAACTACCAGGCCATAACTCGTCTACGACCTAACTTCCTTAGGCCGTTCCAAAACTCCACCGACCTAACTATCATACGACCTAACCCCTTAGGTCGTCAACACTTAACTCATCCCAAATCACTAAGTCGTCTAACCTTTAGGTCGTCTATTACTATAGGTCTTCTATGACTTAAGACTCTAGTAACTCCCTAACTCGTTAACTCTTAGGTCGTTACCTCTATAGGTCGCTCTATCACCCTAACTCGTATACGACCTATCACTTAACTTGTGCCAACTTCTATAACTCGTAATACTACTAGGTCGCTCAGAAACCCATAACTCGTAACCTCTATAACTCGGCAACTCTTATAACTCGTTAACGACCTAACACACTAACTCGTTAACTCATCTTAACTGCTAGGTCGTAATCTCCTAAGTCGTTTACGACTTAAAACCCCACTGACTCGTACACGACTCATCTCTTAACCCGTTAGTTCCTCTAACTCAACCTAACTTCCAAACGGGTCAATTCCTTACGAGTTAAATTCATACGACTTAGGCTAAAGATGCCTTAAACAACACTAACGACCTAATAATTCTACGATCTATCGATACGTAAAAATACGGGTCATTACATTCTCTCCCCCTTAGGAATTTCGCCCCCGAAATTCCAAACAAACAAGGGCAACCAAAAGTATTCTGCATGCCTACCATCCATAGCAATCAACAAACCATGCATCCAATTACTAGCCTAGCATGCAGAATTCTAAAATTAGAATCAAGCTACAAATTCATGAGATGTCACGACACCTTAGGGCCATACCTCGAAGAGTTTAGGATGAGCTTCCTTCATCCTCTCTTCCTCCTCCCATGTACAGTCGTTAACATCATCACTCCATTGTATCTTGAGCAACGTAATCGTCTTCCTCCTAAGCTGTTTCGTGTCGGTTTCTACAACACGAAGCGGCTTACGAGGTCTCGTAACAACTGGATCAACCTCCAAATCTTCACAGCTATCGGCAGAAACCACTGTATTCGAGTCGTGCACATACTTCCGCAGATATGATACATGAAAAACATTGTGCACACCCGACATCTTTTCCGGTAACTCCAATCTATAAGCGAGCTTCCCAATTCGCTCGATAATCGGGAATGGTCCAACAAATCTCGGAGTCAATTTTCCTTTCTTCCCGAATCGAATAACATTCTTCAGAGGAGAAATCTTCACAAAAACCATATCACCTACGTCGAATTCCAAATCTTTTCGACGCTTATCGGCATAACTCTTCTGACGGTCTTGGGCTGCCTTCATTCGTTGCCGAATGATCTCTATACAATCCGAAGTCTGACGAATCATCTCAGGCCCAAGTATCAGCTTTTCTCCAGTTTCCAACCAACATGTTGGAGAGTTACACGGTCTTCCATACAGTGCCTCATATGGTGCCATACCAATACTTGACTGGTAACTGTTATTATACGCAAATTCCACCAAATGAAGATGATCTTCCCATGATCCTCTGAAATCCAAAACACATGCCCTTAGAAGATCTTCCAAAACTCGGTTGACTCTCTCAGTCTGACCATCTGTTTGAGGATGATAAGCTGTACTCAAACACAACTCGGTTCCCAAAACCTTCTGGAAGCTCTTCCAAAATCCACTAGTGAACAATGGGTCTCGATCACTCACTATACTCTTCGGAATACCATGGAATCGAACTATCCACTTAACATACAATTCAGCCAACTTCGATGCAGTCCTAGTTGATCGAACAGGAATAAATCTTGCACTCTTAGTCAAACGATCTACAATGACCCAAATCCCTTCATTTCCCGTTCTGGTTCTAGGTAAACCATCGATAAAATCCATCGATATTTGCTCCCACTTCCATGTAGGAACTTCTAACGGCTGAAGCAATCCACTGGGCTTCTTCTGCTCTGCTTTAACCAACTGGCAATTCATGCACTTGGAAATAAAATTTCCAACATCCTTCTTCATACCTTCCCAGTAATAGGTTCTCTTCATGTCCCGATACATCTTATTTCCTCCTGGATGAATTGTCAACTTCGAGTGATGACTTTCCTTCAAAACTTCATCTCTCAACTCATCGATATCGGGAACAACCAGTCGTCCTTGCTTCCGAAGCCAACCCTCTCGATCGACTTCGAATCTTTTATCCTTCTCTGGGTCCAATCCAGATTCCAAATCACGGATAATCTTGACAAGCTTATCGTCTCGCTTTTGGCTCTCGCCAATTCTTTCCACAAGAGTAGGCCTTATCGATAAGTTTGCCAACATTTCAGGTTCCAATTCACATCTGGGCCTGAAGTCAAATCTAGCTAAAAACTCGAGACTCTTCCATTCCGAAAACATGGCTCCCAATCCTGCATGTCTTCGACTTAACGCATCAGCTACTGCGTTACCTTTTCCCGGAGTATAGGCTATAGCAAAATCATATGATGCTAAAAACTCTAGCCATCGTTGCTGCCGAATATTCAAATCCTTTTGGGAGAAAAGATACTTCAACGACTTATGATCCGTAAACAACTCGAATCGAACTCCCAATAGATAATGTCTCCACATCTTCAGAGCAAAAACAATCGCCGCTAACTCCAAATCATGAGTCGGGTAATTCCTTTCATGCGGCTTCAGTTGTCGACTTGCATACGCACAACTTTACCCTTCTGCATTAGCACTGCTCCAAGTCCAGTACCACATGCATCAGTGTAAACCACCATCTCATCATTTCCACTCGGAATAGTCAAAACAGGAGCACTCGTCAGTCGCTCTTTCAGGATTCTAAAGGCTTGTTCACACTTAGCATCCCAACTGAACACTTGGTTTTTCTTCGTCAATCCGGTTAACGGTGCAGCTATCTTGGAAAAGTCTTTGATAAACCGACGATAATATCCTGCTAATCCAAGAAAACTTCTCACATCGGATGCATTCTTAGGTCTAACCCAATCCTGGATTGCTGCCACCTTAGCGGGATCAACCGCTATTCCATTTCCAGAAATAACATGGCCTAAGAACCTCACTTCACTCTTCCAGAAGTGACACTTCGAAAACTTAGGCTTTAGCTGATGTTTTCGCAAGATTTCCAAAACAATACGCAAGTGCGTCTTGTGCTCTTCTTCAGTTCTGGAGTAAATCAAAATATCATCCACGAACACAAGTACGAACTTGTTCAACTGATCTCTGAACACTCTATTCATAAGATCCACAAAATGTGCTGGTGCATTAGTCAATCCAAACGGCATTACCAGCCACTCATAGAAACCAGATGGTGTCCTGAAAGCAGTCTTCGGCACGCTATCCTTCTCCACTCTCAACTGGTGAAATCCCGTTGCCAAATCCATCTGAGAAAACACCTTAGCTTCGTGAAGCTGATCAAACAAGTCATCTATTCTCGGCAATGGATACTTGTTCTTCTTAGTCACCTTATTCAGCTCACGATAATCGACACACAACCTCAACGATCCATCCGCTTTGGTTGCGAACACAACTGGTGCACCCCATTCGGACACACTACGCCGAATGAATCCTTTCCGTAAAAGGTCGTCAACCTGCACCTTCAACTCTTGCTGTTCTCTAGGCGCCATCCGCCTAAGAGGCATCACAACGGGTCTGGCTCCCTCAACTAGATCGATACGAAACTCAATCTCCCTATGCGGCGGTAACCCTTTGACCTCGTCAAAGACATCCTCGAATCCATTTACGATTGGCACCGATGACAGTCCATCCCGTGGAACAACCAGCGAATACATGAAGCTCATGAAGACGCCTTCTTCATGCTTACATCGTATCACAACCTTTCGCCCCTCCACATTCTCGACTGTCACCTCCAATCTTTCACAATCAACCTTTGCCGCATACTTCCTAAGCCAGTCCATACCCAAAATAATTCCGAACCCCGCAAAGTTCAGAACAAAACAATCGCAAACAAAAGAGCAATTATGACTCGATACAACTAGACCACGACATAGCATACACAAACAAGACGAACCCCCAACTGGATTAGTCACAACCAATGGCCTATCAACGATATCCGGTTCCAAACCCAACCGGTCTACTAACTCATTACAAACAAAGGAATGCGATGCCCCAGTATCAAACAACACCCTAACTGGAACACCACAAATGGAAAGAGTACCTTGAACCACCACACTCTTCCCCTTCTCTTCAGCAGTAGGAGCTTTCGAAGATGATGGAACAGCCCCCAAAGCATAAGCTTTCACAATCTGCTTGTCCTTCTGTGGTTCCGGACAATCCTTCCTAAAATGCCCTGGCTTGTTGCAGTTGTGGCACTTCGCCGGCGCTTTCGGATTCTTACAATCCCTAGAGAGATGGCCCTTCTGCTGACAGTTATAGCAGGTTACTTCGCCCTTCGGTTTCTTCTGGCCATTCTTACTCTTCTGCTGTTGCTGCTTCCTCTTCTTGTTTCCATCCTGCTGTGGTTTGAGCTCTTCCTTGGTCACAGCAACAACAGATCCTTCCTTAGGAAACAAACTCTCGTGCCTGAGAGCTTTCTCCACTAGCTTCTCAAATGGATCGTCCAGATGATCCACCAACTGTCTTCCAAGATAACTGTCCAAGCCTGTCACAAACTTCTCATTCTTCTGATAAGAAGATTCAATATACGACCAAGCATACTTGGACAAAGCCTCAAACTCAGAAACATACTCAAGAACCGATCTCCCACCTTGCTTGAGCTCAACAAACTTCTTAAACAAGACAGACTTCTGAGCCATAGAAATGAACTTAGCTTCAAATCTAGCTTGGAACTGCACCCAAGTAATTTCTTCCTCCGGAGTATCAATGGTGATAGAGTTCCACCAACCAAAAGCTCTCCCTTGAAGCTGTCTTGATGCAAGCTTCCTTTTAGTTGCATCCTCAATTTCCAAGTCACCAAAGATCCTTCTACAAGCATCTATCCATCTTTGGACTTCAATGGTTGACTCTGTCCCTAAGAAAGCCTTCCCTCCAAGAGCAGTATAATCCTTACAAAGCTTAGCAAAATCCACCGGTCTTGGAGTTTGAACTTGAACTCCAACATCTACAGATGGCCCTGGAGCTGGTATCCTTCTAATGATAGAAGTCATCATGGCTTCAAACATAGCTCCATAATCAGCAACTCCTTCAGCGGCACGGCCTTCCCTTGCAACCGGTCTCCCTCTTCGACTCATCCTTAGTATCTACAAAAAGGACTGATTAGAACACCTTGAGGAACAACTACATAAGGAGTTCAAATCCATCTAAACTACTATATTATATATAGTAATCATCCATCAAAATACAATTACGTCTCTCTTACGTAGTTACGTCAGCGAGCGTTGGCTAAAATCGATTAACCAAAGCTCTGATACCAAATGTGACGACCGCCCATGACTTCCGCACCAAAACAAGGAAATAGTGCGCTGAAAGTGTGCCAGGCAGCCATGGACGATAGTCAAGGGGAGAATAAACATTGCAGAATCTATCGTATAGCTCACAGCGCATGGACAAAATACAATAGAGAAATATATAGTGAAGCTCCATAACAGAAAATCATCATATAGACTTCATAATAGTTTGATACAAGCATCTGAAAATCAATACAATCGAGCCTCACTACAAAGCACTCAAAGCAAATACAGCAGCGGAACACCCAGTACATAGAATATGAAATAATATGCAAAAGCCTCCTACTCGTCTTCGTCATCAGCAACGTGATCTTCTAAGAACAACACCTGTCACTTGCTACCTAGTCTGCCCATCCCAACATGGATGAACAGGCCAAGGTAATAAGAGGAGACATAAAACCTTGAGTCAGACAAAAGTCCTAGTGAGCAGTAAATCAACTATCAAACATACCAAAAGAGCATAAGGGATAAAAAGGAATAGGAACCTAAACCATCCCACTCCACCTCTTTCTACAGTGATAGCCCCCAGACACACACTAAGGAGAAGCAAACATAGCAAAGCAGATAATTAAAGTAAAACAATAATCACTCGAGTCAAGGTCGATGTTTTCCAAATGCAAACCCCCAAGGCCTAAACCAAGAACAGATAAGCACCCAGAAAACACCGCTCTTGAGACCGAATGATGATACAACCGAACATCCATGACTCTGGCTATCACTGTTATCATTGCTCTGATTTCACCGTTAATTGAATGACCAACTCATTCTTTCATCCATCTGTCAAGGGCTAATGGTAACCCCGGTTCTAGACATAACTCTGCACGTCGTCGCAGCCCGTGCCTAGGAATTTTCGCAACTACCCAGAGTACTAGCACGTCGTCGCAGCCCGTGCTTGGGAATTTTCGCAACTACCCAACGTACTCTTGCTTTGAGCATGCTAGAACCTTCAACAACGATGAAGTCTCAGCCTCCTAGTCATCCTCCTCGACGACTATTCTCAAACTAGCTCAAGAGCCTCTCGAGCCATCCATTATCAACCAACTCGAACCGCATCATCGAGTCATTAACCTGCTTGGAATGATCCCGCCTGGATTAAACCAAGACTATCTCACATCATACTTTGCTCCATCGCATCTTAGCAAAGTTCATCTCAACATCATGCTTCACCTCATCGCATCATGGCAAAGTCCATCATCATCATCATGTTTTGCTCCCTCTAATCATAGCAAAATCCTCGAATTCATCCATATGAGCTTCATCATCCGCTTCATATGCCACAAGCAGCTTTCACCATTCAAGAGCCTTTCCACCTAGCTTTTGAATCATCTTCAACCATCTTGTTCCAAATCAACTACTAGCTAACTTGAAACAATCAAATCAATCATCAATACAAGCAATCAAACATTCAAACAAGATCTAACAAGCAATATTAACTATAATGGCAATTTCGTAAATAAATGAGCATAAGTCTAACATGCATGAATCATGGGTTTCTAGCATAGATCTAACAAATATAAATCATGGGTTTTGTCTCTACAACTTGATAAATGAACTTGCATAAGTAAACATCTTCATAAGTAATGGATCTACACTTGGATCTAAGGAAAATGTATGAAATCACTATCTACAACACATAAACAAACCACCGATCCAATATACTCCTTTGGGTCCACGTGAGAGATAACTACCACTCACCGAATCTCCAAAACAACCCAAAAGCAATACGCTTCAGATCTAGACAGCAAAGATTCAAGCTTGATTCGTCAAAATCCCGCTTGAAACGATGAAATCTCACTTCGTTGGATGAAGATCTTCAACTTTGGCTCTTGGATCTTCGATCTTGATCTTCGATCTTGGATGGATGTTAACACTAGATTAGAGTAGAGAAAAGAAGTGAAGAACTGTTATAGACGAGCTCTCAAAATGGTAGCACTTCGTCGCTTCAAAAACCGGTGCCAAAGAGGGAGCCAAAGCCCTCTATTTAGAGGCAGATCGCCCCCTTAGGTCGTAACTCGTAGGCTCGGTTTTAGGTCGTTGCCGACCTAAGATTTTCCCCGACCTAACTTAAGTCGTTGCCGACCTATCTACCCCACGACCTAACGATTACTCATGACCTAACAACAAGCGGCCCAACCTACCGACCTAACGAGCAACACGAGTTACGACTTATCACTAAGTCGCTAACGACTTAACATGGTATAACAATCCAACGGTCCAGATGCTACGCGACCTAAAACGAACGAGGATCCGCTATGCCGCGACCTATTAGGTTACGACCTACGACTCAAGCTTTCATACGACTTATCACACATACGACCTAAGGACTTACACGAGTTACGACTCATCAGCTTACGACCTAACAATGCTACGACCTAAAACATGACGACTTAACTACCAGGCCATAACTCGTCTACGACCTAACTTCCTTAGGCCGTTCCAAAACTCCACCGACCTAACTATCATACGACCTAACCCCTTAGGTCGTCAACACTTAACTCGTCCCAAATCACTAAGTCGTCTAACCTTTAGGTCGTCTATTACTATAGGTCTTCTACGACTTAAGACTCTAGTAACTCCCTAACTCGTTAACTCTTAGGTCGTTACCTCTATAGGTCGCTCTATCACCCTAACTCGTATACGACCTATCACTTAACTTGTGCCAACTTCTATAACTCGTAATACTACTAGGTCGCTCAGAAACCCATAACTCGTAACCTCTATAACTCGGCAACTCTTATAACTCGTTAACGACCTAACACACTAACTCGTTAACTCATCTTAACTGCTAGGTCGTAATCTCCTAAGTCGTTTACGACTTAAAACCCCACTGACTCGTACACGACTCATCTCTTAACCCGTTAGTTCCTCTAACTCAACCTAACTTCCACACGGGTCAATTCCTTACGAGTTAAACTCATACGACTTAGGCTAAAGATGCCTTAAACAACACTAACGACCTAATAATTCTACGATCTATCGATACGTAAAAATACGGGTCATTACAAATCCAGATCTATGCAAACTTCTCTGTCTCTTCTAAAACTTTCTATAAAAAAATAGAAGATTAAGATAGCAAGGAAACAAATCAAAAAGAGGAAGTAGCAGTGGATCCAAATCCGACTAAAAAAGGAAAATCCATAAGGCGAGTATTTTAGCCTACTCACAACTACTAAATTATCTTATGTTTGTTAAATTGAATTTATAATGTGATTTAGAATTGATTGGTTGATGTTTGGTATATTTAAATTGTCATTCTATTTAAATTTAACTTTTATTGCATTCAATCATCATTTAATTTTATATTGAATTCAATTGTGAATTTTAATCCTTGTTAATGATAATCAGTTAGCTAATGATGTATATTGGTTGATTTGGGTGATGATTGTGTGTATATTTAATTGTTGATATTGGATGATTTTGTTATAACGCTGCAAGTTCCCTTAGTTATTGTTAGAAAATCCCTATGGGTTGAAATGATACATACTCGAACGATCATATAGAATAGGAGAAAATCGTTATGGATTGAAATGATAAACCTAAGCGATTTTCATTGATTTGGAATTTAGGATTGCAGGTTGAAATAATATATACCCGTGAAATTAATTTTTTGCAGATTGAAATAATAAATATCTGTATCACTTGACCATAGGGTAGAAAATTATGTACGGACACCGGATTCGTTAGATTTAACGATTTTAAAACCCTTAAATCTTGAATTGGATTAATGATATTTTGAAGGAAATTGATTTATACAAATTGAATTACTTTAAAAATCCAAGTTTGAAGGTTGGAATTGGAAACTGGTTTAAATCGAAATTCTAAACTATTTTAATCTATCTTAAATCTATTTAAAGTATTTTAACCCATTTTTATCTATTTTAAATCTATTTAATCTATTTTAATCTTTGTTAAACTATATTAAACTACTTTAATCTATTTTAAATTATATTAATCTATTTTAATCTATTTTAACTACATTAGTCCATTGTAATCTATTTTAAACTATATTAAACTACTTTAATCTATTTTAAATTATATTAATCTATCTTAATCTATTTAAACTATATTAAACCATTTTAATCTGTTTTAAACTATATTAATCTGTTTTAATTTATTTTAAACTATCTTAAACTATTTTTAAAACTATTTTAAACCATCTAAACTATTTTCTGAATTTCAAGTTTTGTAAAGTCGAAATTTGGTATTTAAATCCTTAATTTTTAAGTAGAATGCGATTAAATAATGTTATAACGTAAGTAGAGATTTAAATGACATATTTGAGGAATATGATGATTTTAAATGAGAATTTAATCTATTCTGGAAATATGAATACGAAAGTGATATGATTTCACATGAGATATAATTTCAACAGCAAATATGATTTCGAAAATGATATGATTTTGAGAATATGATAATTTGATATATGAAACAGTTTTGGAAATTTAAAAGGACCATCTGGTGTGAAATAAGCATTTGGTTGTTAAAGAGACCGGGATCGGATATTGTCATACCCTCTGCCAATACCGAAAACCACTTTAACAACTGTGTACATGGTGGAGATCCCAGAATGAAGTAGGATGATTTGGTGTTCGATTCTGTATGAGGTATTTACGTAGCCCTGACTCCCATGATTCAACTTAGATGTGACTAAAACAAGAGCTATACTTAGGCTAAGTGAGTTCGCACCTCCGTTCGGACATGCTTCTTCGATACCATATTATGACTTTGTGATTGATTCGGTGGCCACCCTTTGATTTGATTATAGGAGAGTGTTTCGAGGTGGGTGGTACTTGCTACTATGCATTACCTCTAGCCCGGTTCTACAAAAGATAGAGTCCTTCCTAGCATTGCCTCGAAAGTCATGTTCACATGCCCTATCGCGCCTTCTACGAGTTTGTTTTGTACCATACCTTTGAAGTGCCTTCTGGGTAAACCTCACGGAGGACTTCACAGTACTCTATATACCATGGAAATATATAAAATGTGTTAAAAGGGATATAAGTAATGCCTTAACGCTATTTTAATACTTTACTTTACTGTAGACACTTTATAATAGCGTATTGTACTATGTATGTAAATAGTTTAACGGATCCTTAGAAGATGGAAATACCGAACATCTCTTAAGTTACTACACTCATGTTAGACACTGGATAGGAGATGTCAAACCCCGTAAACATCTTCGATGCCACTACACTCATATTTACTTACTGTTGATTTAATTTACATAAGATCTTTTAGTTCCGACTCGAGTGTTGTGCCTTTTCATTACGCTTGGGTCAGTCTGAGCTTTTCAGTGTATCGAAGACTGCTTTTCTAGAGGACAAAAACAAAGATTTAGTACTATTACTATTATTTATATCCATACCACTGCATCATGTTATTTCGCTGCATTGTTATTTATTTCTGTTGTATGTAACTCTGATTCTGTATTGTAAAAGTGTAATCAAATGTTATTTGTAAAACAGCTTCATGGACTGTTTATTTGATTATTATATTTTATCATTCCGTTGTGAGATTCTGTGTTTGTTCTTTCTTTCTCTGCCTTTTCTTATTTACCCCATAACAATCTACCTTTTTGAATGGTTTTAGTTTGATGTGTATGGTTTATCGTCGATATAAACCGTCTAAAAATGTAGGTCGTTACACTGAGGGAGTTGGCAATGGGTGTGGGTTGGTGAGAAATGAATGAGAAAAAAAGGGGAATGGGTTTTTTTATCTAAATATAGGTTTGGGCCTTAATTTTACTTCAATTTTATTTCTATTAATTTCCTCTAAATTTATTTATAAATATGTTTCCAATTAAATTTGATTTATTATTATTTTAAAAAGTATATTCCAATAATTTGTACGAAATATTTGAATTTGGCAACTATTCATTTCCATCAATCTATTGACTCTATAAAAATAAATTAGTTCTTCTTTCCAGTTATTTCAATCATATAAAGATTATTTACAGCACAAAGTATTTTATTACTATTGCAAATACTTTATTTCAGTTTAATATGTATTCTTAAAAGAATTTATTAATTAATTCAATTTATTAAATAAATTGTATTATTTATTAACCTTTAACTCAATAAAATATATACTCAAAAATATGGATCTACACAAAATTAATTCGACCATTCCATTTTAATTAAATTTAATTTATTACAAAAAGGTAGAAAGTCGGGTTATTTTATCCAATAAGTTGCATTTTATGTAAATTGATCAAACTGACATTTTAATGATCGAATTCTTGCAAGTATCATGTAGCTTTTGGTCTTGTGTTACATTTAACAAAACAAGATCATTATCTTCATCGGTCATATTGAATATAGATCACATTCTGTGGTTTACTTGCTTATTTTGAATGAAAAAGTATCATCGAGGTTTTGTACATTACAAATTGCAATCATTCACCATAAAAACTTATATGTAATTAGATATGGATTAAATAGTCATATCCACATATTGTTAGAGAGTTCAAAATTCATGTTGACAATGTACAATCTCGGGAAAATAAATATGTAAGTAATCTAGTAATGAATACCTTAAGGAATTGTATAATTAGGTGCTTGCATGAGTCTTGAAACAACATGTAAAATATAATTATCAATAAGTATACTTTATATTTCTGTTTGTCAGTCTTTATTCAGTTCATTAACATGTTTAATTGACAAATGTTTTTATCAGTTATGTTCAGTGCATAATTTTATAGAGTAGATTAGTTTAATTTATACAAAGTAGAAGTTTTTACAATATATAAAGGTTAAATGTTACCATTTCATTTTTCTAATAAGGCTCCCACTACACTCTTATGTTTCTCAAAACCCTAAGACGAAACAAATAAGTCTTTCGATTTTAGTAAAGGGTGTAAGAAGGTATTTTCCTTAGGATTCTGACCTTAAGAAATACCAACAAATCATACTCTCACAAATGGTGGATAAACATTATTGGTTATACCATATACAACCCATATTCCCATGGATCCTTGTGATGACCTGCCATTTTGGACAATTTTAGTCGACAATAAACCATACATGTCTAACTCAAACCATATAAAAGACAGATAATCAATGGGGGTAATAAAGAAAGTAAGAAGAAAATAAAACAATATACGAATCTAACAGCGGAATGACAAAATATAATAATAATATAAAATGTTTATGAAGCAATTTTACAATATAAAATTAATTTTCATTTTACAACAGAATCAAAGTACGATAAAAAACATATCAAATCATGCAATGAGATAATACTAATAAATACGATCCTAATCTTCGTTTTCATCTTCAAGGGATAACTTCTTCAAACATTGAAATACTCGGGCCGACCTGGGCATAATGAAAAAACAGTACACTCGAGTCAGAACTAAAAATTCATATGTAAGTTAGATCAATGTCATGAGAAACATGGGTGCAAATAGCTGAAGAGATGTTACGAGATTTTCCGTCCCTTGAGGATATTTTAAACTATCTATATGTAGTAAGATACACTATATATGTAGTGTCTATCAACAAAGTAAATATTAAAATAGAAATTATCTATATATAGTAAGATACGCTATGTATGTAGTGTCTATCAGCAAAGTAAATATTAAAACAGCATTAAGGTTTTACATTAATTCTCGTTAACACATTTTTAAGCATTGTCCTACAGTTTGCCTTAGCAGCACAACCAGATCGATAGCCAAGGAGGCATCGTGATAGGACAATACTAAAACTAAATCATAGGGGTTATGTATAAGGATAATCATATGACAAGTCACATGAGGCAATGCACAAGGTAGGATTCTTCTAGTTTACATTTTCTCAATGTCGTAACACATCGCTACAACGACTGCCAACCGAGTCCATCATCCATAAAATCAAATCGAGGTGCACCGATCAAATCAAAATATTATAGTAATATGGAGGGGTGATGAACTCTAATGGTAGCTAACCCCTAGGCCAAACATAGGCTCATGTTTTAGTCATTTCAAATTAACACAAATGTCATGGTCATCCATCATTATTTTCTTACTTCAATCTAGCAAATGTATGCCAATCCAACCACTTCAATATGGAACAACCTTCGCGTGCATAGTTACAAAAGTGGTTTCGGTATTGTCAGAGAGTATGCCAATAACCGGCTTCGATCTCTTTAGCAATAAAACGTTGTTTTTTCGCACCAGTTGGTCCTTTTAAATTTCAAGAAAACGAGTCATACTTCATATCAAAATATCGATTTCACTTTAACAATACAAATCATACTTCATATCATTATTTAATGCAAATAAGATTAATTTAAATCAGTTTCGACTTTGAATTGGTTTCAAGATTTAATCAATTTTGGAATTTAACGGTTTTGAAGTTAAACTAGTTTTCAATATTAAAAATAGTTTTGAGGATTGAAAATGGTTTGAATATTAAAAGATTTTGAATAGTTAAGAATGGTTTTGAATATTAAAAAATTGTTTTGATATTGACAATAGTTTTGAATATTCAAAACAACTTATATATTTAAATAGTTTGAATATTTAAATAGTTTATATGTTAAAATAGTTTGATTGTCAAAATAGTTTATATTTAAAATGGGTTTTGAATTAAAACTATTTCTTTCTTTTCTTAATTGAACTCAGATTCAAATTCCAAAATAAAATGAATTTAATTTTATTGAGTTCCAATTCAAGTCAACTTCTTATTCAAAATTCAATTTAAATCAACCTCAATTTAAAAAGATTCCAACCTTTACTTCAAATTCAATTTAAACAATTCGATTCAAATGGCTAAAATTTTCAATTTGATTCTCTTTAAAAACAATTTAATTTAAGTCCATTTCACATCCAAAATTTGATATACAAATTTAAACCACTTTAACTAAACTAATTTCAAAGTTTAAATTAAAATTTAAACCTTCAAAATAATTCAATTTCGATAAATTTAAATTATATCTCAATTTCAACTTTAATATTTTAAGCTAAATCCTTTAAACAATTTCATTTAAGTAGTTTCAATTTCAACTTTTAAAACTCGAATTAGAAAATAATTCCATTCATATAAGTCTAATTTTTATTTTCTTTAAATAATACTATTTAAACAAATCCAAATTCAATATTAAAACCATTTAATTTAACCAAATCCGTTGTCCGTAAATAATTTTCTACCATATGACCAAGTGATCAGCTATTTTAATTTTGATTACATGGATGTATACATGTCATTTCAACCCATATTTAAATTTCATAGGTGTATATAATTTCAATTTATTTTTTAGCTCAATTTCAAAACAGTTCAAATGACAATTTATATGATGTCAATAATATACAGAGTTATACGGGGATATATCAAAATAAATGATCATCAGCAATATAAACACAACATCATCCATCATATCAATCAATAGGCATACATATGCAGTCAGCATCTAAATCAACCAATCAAACATATATCACAAAAATTATTAATTATCACATATCGAGGTGTTCAATTGGTAGTGATATTCAATCTGCAATATCGATTTAATTTCTTAAACATCAATCAAAATAATTTATCGCATCATAAACTTTAATTTTATTTGTAGAAGAAATTTTAGTATTGCGTGACTGGATTTAATCACTCACCTTTGATTTTTGTCCAATAAAAATCCAAACAAAGGCTCAAAATCTCAACAGCATCCAAACTTAGCTAAACTTGTTTCATGATGTCCAAAATTTCAATACGAGTCCGACGGAAGAAACCCCACGTGAAACGGAGCTCGTATGCAAAAGCTATTAAAGTTTAAAATTCTAGGGTCCAATTTGTAAATAAATAGAATAATAATACGGAACTAAACATGAAACTCAACCTCTTCCCGCTCGCTGTCGTTCATAAACCCAACAACCCATCAACGTCGCGATCTTCTATCCATCCTGGATGTTGCCACACACGTCCGCCTTCCAATCCAACCCGATCACCATGCTCGCCGATGAAAACCGAACCACCCTAGGCTTCACGACCATCTCCAATGGCCCGCCGCAGCCTGAATCGTGCATTTGCCATCGTGACATTGGGAGCAAAATCTAGCGATTTTGGTTGATGATCCCAACATTCCAACCATATGGATCAACCTTTCGTGGCCGCCTTTTAGCTGCAGCATCTTTCGATCTTTTGTTGGATGAAGATCCACCGTTGAATCCAAACCTAGAATAAATGCACGAGAAAAGGTCGCCAAATTCTGATCAAATAAAGTCCTGATTATAAAAGGGAATTTCAGACGCTTATTCCATTCGTCGAGAGCTTCGCAATGATATAAAATACGATAATGTTTGGACAAATTAAATTTTAAATTTGATTTGTTACCATAAGTTAGGGTTTTAGGATAATCACAATTAAAGAGGAAGGTGTTAGATCTAAAGAAACTACAGAAGAGTAGAACATAAAGATATGGAGGCTACTAGGGTTTCATAACAACATATATATATAGGAAAAGATGGAACTGGAACTGATGTAACAAATATCAATTGGGATAAAGCGATTACAAAGGCCATAAACCCATTTCATTTTTGAAACGAAAATAAGTCATCCCATATATCAAAATATAGGTTTTTTGATAATGCTAAACTTAGTGGAACTAGTTTCAGAATCTAATTCTATTATATATAGAAACTAGCTTTAAACTAAAATTATACTTATTTTTACACGTTAATTAAAACAAATTATTATTAAACTGATTTAATCATTTTAAAATTCTAAATTAAATGTTTTCTATCATCATTCTTGATTAAACTATATTTTAATAATCTTTTAGAATTAATTTTTTCATGTAAAACTCAAGATTTAAATATTAAATTAATTCTAACATTTAATTACAACGATAATAAAATCCTAGTTCATTACATTTTAATTTCCAACACATTCTTTTATTTTGATTTAAGTGTTTTTTGTATTAAATCAACAATACCTTATCTATTTATTAAACATAAGTTTCCATTTATTACACTCGTTACTCTACAGTTAACATCTTCTCGTATTAAGTAAAATATTTCAATTACATTAAATTCCACTGATTACAAAATTAATTTCAAAACGGATTAAATAATGAGATGAGAAATAAAACTATTGTTACATCTTAGTAATTCAAAAATTTATTGTTTACAAAAGGGTTAATAAAAATATTTACTAAATAATTTATTTCTTATTGTATGCTAAAATATATTTAGAATACATTGTTTATTCCATTCTTTATTAACGTTTATTGTTACAATAAATGGAACTTACATTCAAACGGTAATTAATTAATTAATTATATTCAAATCAATATCATTAAATTATATTCTAATATGCATTACTATCTTTCACCTTATTGAAATTTATCATTTTAGAATTTATTTAAGAGCATGTTTTATGTTCTAACAAATTTTACATCAATAAATCATAAAATTTGAACTTCTGACAATTTTTCATTTCAAAGTCTTATTTAATTTAATATTTTTAAATATTTAAAAAATATAGAACGTTACATTACTTTGGTTCTAACCTCATTTTGACCTTGAGGAATATCAATAAATCAAAAGAGATTATTCAATCCACCTACCATTTCATGGCGACCTGAGTATGTGTACGTACCTTAAGGAATATCCACAAAAATGTACACTTATCTTAGATCGTCTAGTCAATATATCAATAGTACTACAGATAACATCCTTAGCTTGAGGAATATCAACAACTAAGGAGTATACCGTAATCTATTAATATATATAAGGTAGAGGGCAACATTATTTTAAAGATTCCTAATCTTCAATATATTTAATCGAGTGGTATTGACTTATGGAATATTGTATTTCTTCTGAAATACCCTCATGATTCAATGGTCAAACACATTTTAAATCATGGTATTATACGTATGAATTTATTTCTTAAATATAAATGAGTTTCTTACCGTTCCACCTTTTATTATACATTTATATTATATAAATCTAATTCTTGTATAACAGTTTATACTTTAATTAACATATATAATAATCTTAGGTATAATATTATATTAATTTTATTATTTAAATCTTATTAATTTAATCAATGAACATGTTATTTAATTTTATTCATTTTAAACATTTTAAATTGAATATTCACACTATAAAATTTATCCTTATACATATAACTTATATATGCACTATATTATTTATTAAATAACATTTAGTTAAAATAATTTTAACTAATTATAATTAATTTAGAAAATTACCCCCACACACACATATATTTTTTTGGCAAGGCCGACGGGGTTAGATGGTCCCCGACCATTTTATTGCAGCACCATCAGAACAACATACATCAGAAAAGCATAAGAAAAACAAAGGGAAACAAAGCGCTACAAACACAACGGGAAACAAGCACAAAAAAGAAGAATAAAAACAAATACAAGGCAGCACTTGAGAATACTCAGCAAGTGAAAGACTGAATAATCCTAGGGTCAAAAGAGAACCGCAACATTCCCAAGTCACGCCTTATTTCATGCATTACCCATTGCTGAAGCACAATACCTCTCTTCGAATTCACACAGTCAAAAACCCTTACATTTCGCTCTGTCCAAACTGCCATAATGAAACTCTTCAATACAGCGGTTGAAAGCTTCTTCAACACAGTGTTAGTATAGATGTGGTTCCATTCATCCATATTATGATTAGCAACAGTATTACGCCAGAGCTTGTTCTTCACGATAGACCAAATCACATTGATCACCGAGCATTCAAAGAATAGGTGCTCAACAGTTTCAGGATGATCCATACAAAAGGTACAGTATATGTTTACATTCATACCCATGACAATGAGTTTGGCTCTAGTTAGAATGGCACGGTTCAGAACTTTCCACAGCAACAAATTCTCACGCAAGCTACTATCCTTGTTCCATGTACGCCTCCACCACTTCCACTCTGGCAGAAGATTGTTCTTCATCAAGAACTCATAAGCTTCCCCAATTTTGAATTTACCTTTTCTCTCCCCCTAAACAAGTTCATCAGATGACGAGTTGAAAGGCACATAGCGTCTGATCATGCTCCAATAATGCTGAATTCTCGAATTAGATGAGAATAAACTAAACCGTTGGCTATCCTGAATAACATCCTTGACCTTAGCCATAGGGTGAATACCAGATTGCAACATATCACAGTGAGTTAACTGTCTTCTTAGAATCAAACCCTTTTTAAGCCAAGGATCATCCCAGAAACTAGTGTTATATATTGGGTTGGTATTTATACGTATGATAGGAAGAAAAGTCTCCTTGAGTTTAAAGATACACTGCCATGTCCAGCTGAGATTTTGTGGTTTCTGCATATTCCAAAGCCTCCTACCTTTGATGACATTTCTTCGAGACCAGGCAGCCCAGAGACTGGTGGAGCAATTAAAGAAGGTGTCAATGTGTTTTGCAAAAGCTGCTTGGTTCCATTGAGATATGTTGAATAAGCCAAGCCCACCTTTATTCAAGGGACATTCAACTCTGATGAATTTAATAGGAGCAATATATCTACCAGAAGTTTTTCCCATCCAAAGAAAGTTCATAAAAGCACTGCGTAACATTTTAACAAGTTTAAAGGGAAGAACAAAGGTCCTTGCCCGGTACACCTGCATTGCAAAGAGCACGGACTTGATTAAAGTGAGCCTACCAGCTTGACTAAGCTTCCTAGCAGTCCAACAATCAAGTCTTGCAGTAATCTTGTCAAACAAGGGGAGGCATTGTAAGGTTGTAATTCTAGAAGATGCAAGGGGAAGCCCTAAGTAGGATATAGTATTGTGGTTTGGTGAGAGACCAGAGACACGAGAAATTTCAGCTATCTGATGTAAACTAACTCCAACAATTTTGATATTGGATTTTAGAATGTTAACCTTTAAACCAGTCAACAAATAAAACTGATCAAGGGTTAGCATAATATTCTTTACAGTTTTGATGTCCGGAGAACAAAAAATGATTAAATGATCAGCAAACATGAGAGAGGAGATTTGGGGTTCTTTGCAAGCATGATGAAGAGTAAAGCCACCAAGACTTATAAGCTTGTTTATCATTCCTGTCAGCAGTTCCATCACCATAATGAAGATATACGCAGAAATAGGATCCCCCTGTTGTATACCTTGCTTACAACCAAAGAATCCAGTAGTGTTACCATTGACAATAACAGAAAAGTTAGGAGTTGAGATACATTCGTAGATCCACGTAATAAAGTGCGGCTGGAAGTTCATGTAACCCATAATTCTCACTATACTATCCCGGTGGACCATATCGAAAGCCTTCATGATGTCAAGTTTAAGCATAGCTTTAGGAGTAGATTGCTTTCTATTATACCCTTTAAGAAGTTCATGAGACAACAGGATATGGTCAAGGATATTTCTTCCAGGTAAGAAAGCCGCTTGGTTATTGGAAATGATGGAAGGAAGCACTTCCCTGAGTCTAGATGCAATGATTTTGGAGATGCATTTATATATAGTGTTGCAACAAGAAATAGGGCGAAAGTCATTCACATTATGAGCATTCTTAATTTTTGGGATCAAAGCAATATTGGTGTAATTAAAGGATCTATAGATTTTGGCCTTCAGAAAGAACAACTTGATTGCATTACACACATCAGTCAAAACAAACGTCCAACAAAAAGTGTAGAATTTGGCATTTAATCCATCCGGACCACCGCAAGAGTTGGCATTGAGAGAGAACATTGCTTTTTCAATTTCATCTTGAGTAACCTCTTTGCCTAAGGCATCATTATCGGCCGCGGATAATTTAGGAAGAATATCATGAGGAATATCATCAATAGAGGGGGTGAAGTTGGTATCATTGTCGTAAAGGGAAGAGAAATGATGGACAAAGGCAGCTTTCACTTCATCATCAGTGGTTTGAAGGACACCATGTCTATCATGGATAGACACAATGTTCTCACGTCGATGCTTATTCTTGAGACTTGCATGGAAATAAGAACTGTTCCTATCTCCCTTCTCTCTCCATTTTATTCTAGACTTTTGACATATCATATCACTTTCTTTAGCTAAAGCTTCATAGTACTTTTGGGACAGCAAACTTTCAGTTGCAGCAAGGCTTTCATCAGCAGTATTATTCATCATACCAGTTTGCACCATAACAAGCTCAGCTTCAAGCATCGTGCTCATTTTAGCTCCTTTACCAAATCTCTTAAACAACCACTCCTTCAAGACATCTTTCATATCTTTGATTTTCTCCTGCAAAATATATAACTGATTACCATACTTAGTATTACTCCAAGAGGCTAAAGCTATTGCTTTAAAATTAGGTTCAAGCACCCAAGAATTAAAAATTTTAAATTTTGTTTTTCCTCTCTTGTCAGCTTCTCGAAGATGAATAATTTGAGGAGAGTGGTCAGAGAGAAGAGGAGGAGGAATATTAGTGTAAAGCAGAGGCCATTTATCAAAAGAAGATTGGTTTGAGAAGGAGTGGTCAATTCTAGAGAAGGTTCTATTGCCTTGCCTCCTTTTATTATTCCACGAATACGACATTCCAACCGATTTAATTGGGACAAGGTCAGCTTGTTGAATTGAGTCAGCAAGAGGCTGGATTTCATTGCGAGATAAGGGGTTGCCACCAACTCTGTCAGAGAGTTTGTAACAACAGTTGAAGTCACCTGAGATCAGCCACGGGTGGGAGTACTGTCTCAGAGCAGGGATAAGAGAATGAAAAGAAGAACGAGCAATGACAGTGTTGAAAGCATAGACAAAGGTGACATAGAAGTTTGTATTGTCAGAGGAGTTACGGGCAAGGCAATGATTAGTTGGGGAGTGGAGAGAATGATTGTGAACTGTACTTGAAGGGGATAAAAAAGAATCAAGATTCTACCGTATGGTGCCTCATCAAGGTTATGGATGAAGCTCCAGTCTGATTTAACATAATTAGCTGCCTTGATAGTCAAGGCAAGGTTTAACTTGGTTTCAAGAATAGCAAGAATCGATAATTGATGCTTGCTGATAAGAAGACGACATTGATCTAGTTTGATAACGTGGTGACCTCCACGTATATTCCATGCTCCAATATTCATCATCATTGGAGAGCACTAGCACTAAGCATTTCAATTTTCATTCTCCTAGTCACTGCTTGAGAAGAGTTCAAGTAGCTAGGAGTTTTATCTGATTGGGGTTTGTTAAAACTATCCATTATTGTAACATTACAGCTAGGCAGATCTGAAGCAAGAGGTGCAGTGGATGGAGGTGTGGCTGGAAGGGAGGGTGGCGATTTGTAGGCAAGAGGAGGCATGATGTTGGAGTAGAGATTATTGGGAGATTTGACATTACTTGGGAGGGAAGAGAATACACTGTTAACTGCAGTGATGTCAGCCGTGCTTGGTTGTGCACAAGAGTTCATGACATCTTGTATGCATTCTGCACCTTTGTGAGATACTTTCTTCTTTTTACCCTTTTTGTTCTTCATTCCACTTGAGCTAGGCTCCATACCAAGTTTACTCTTTACATTGATACTACTTTCTACTTCACCTGTATTGTTAACAACTAAGTCTTCGGTTTTGTATTCTTTTTCTATCATCTGCAGAGAGATATCAGTTGTCACAAGATTAACTTCTTTGTGTGATGTGTTATTCTGCTCTGTTTAGACTTCAGCTTCTATATTAGATTGGTCTGCCCTATTACTATTTACAGCATCACATAATCCATCCACCTTCAAACACTGTTGATGCTTCTCAGTAAAAGTATTTGCCTCATCCAAATTCTGCAAAGCATCAAATTTGTTGAAAACTACCATACCATTATCATTTCCATCATTTTTATTTACTTCATTATGCACATCTCCTATTTTATTGTCCACAATGTCAGTACTAGTTTTACTGGGTATATTTCCACTTTCTTTACCTACCACGTGTTTCATACTTCCCATGCATGTTTTGTCCTTTTCCTGAACAACAATTTCCCCTTCCTCAACATATCTATCTTCATCAATTCTTTCATCTACTGCTATATTAACTTCTAATTCTTTCACTGTTCTTGCCTGTTCCATACTACTATTCTTCACCATAGATCCAAGATGTTTACCTTTTACACGCTGCCATTTTCTAATGACATGTTGCCTGAATGGTCTGACTTTTTGACGAAATTGTTTGGTCACTTTAGCTTCATCACTTTCTTCCCCACTATTAGCATTTGTAACTATTTTATTACTTTTTGTTCCTTCATTTTTGTCACAACCAGCTGTTGTATGTCCAAAGTTCTTACAGTCAACACAAACATGCGGCCTCCAAAGATATTGAACAGTGATTTTCTGATAACCCCCCTCAACTAATTTGACCATAAAATCATCTACTAACTCCTTATCAGGTCTGACTTCAATCAGACCTTTTTCATAACTCAACCTCTCCTTCTTTTCAGTCATTTCATCCATACATAACAATTTACCCAAGTGGCTACAAAGCCAGTTTATTCCCAGAGGCGACCATGCAAAGATAGGAAGATTGAACAGGTGAACCCAAACTGGAATAGCAGAGACAGTACCAGTAACATTACCAACACCTGCATCATCCTGTTTAATGATAAATAACTTATTGTTCATAATAATAGGGTCATTCTGTAAGATTTTGTCCCTGTCATCAGAACAAGAAAAATTGAATAAGAATATGGTGCCATCTGATTTGACAGTAACCGAGCCTTTAAATCTCCAAATATTTTTAAGCTTCTGAACTACAGCAGTATAAGATAATGGCCTATCCAAGAAGAAACCAACAACTGTATCATTCCATATAACATCTCCTGCAGCTAGCACTTCAGGCGGAGGCACTAACGCATTATCTTCATACACTGGTAGCATGTCAACGGGGATGTACTTCCCAGCGTTTCTGGGTTTACGCTTGAAGAGTGAAGTCCATTTCCGTTCACACTGATCAGGAGGAGGGGAAACAACCAACTGAGGTGAAGGAGAAGAAGTGAGAGGAGGACGAAGAGGGGGGAAGGGGATCAGGGGGGACATGAGTGGGGTGACTCGGCGAGTTAGCAGTGAGGACAGAGGAGGACGAGTGAACAGAGGCAGAAAGGGTAGCGGATAGATCATGACAGGATGGTGGAGAGGAAAGTGGGTTAGTTGAGATGGGTGAAGGGACAGAGACGATGGGAGAGAGAGGAGAATGACTTGGTTGACAATGGGAGAGGGAGGAGGATGAGTGAGTTGATGGGAGGGAGATGGGGAAGTACTACGGAGCAGAAAGTATGGGTGAGGGGAGGGAGTTCCGAAGAAGCGGACATAAGAGAGGACCAAGATTAAACTTGATTAATTTAAACTTTGGGGCCAAAGAAACTATGTTTTGTAAACTTTGGGGCCAAGGAAACTATGTTTACCCCGGCCTTTGGTTAGACCGGGATTTATAGTGACCGGACACTTATGTCTCATTATGTGGCCGCTGGGATTCGAACCGGTGCCACTACAACTACATGTAGCAACTCCACCATGTCTTAACCACTGGACCACTGGAACTTGACGCACACACATATATATTACCATAACATTTTAATATAATATTACATATATCACTAAATATATGTTATTTAATTTAATTAATTAAATTTTACTTATTTATATAATTATTAATAATTTTTTAAAGTAATTATTTTATTTTCAAAAATAATTGAAAATTATTTTATAACCTTTATAAAATCATTACTTATTTTAAATTTAACTTTTAAATTTATATTACTTTTATTTATTTAAAATTTAACCTTTTAAATTTAAATTTTTTTAAATCTGAAAATAGATTTTGAAAATTATCCCTAGGCCCAAATTTAAATTGGATCTTTCAAATTAGGGTTAACCTTTGGGCTTACTTCATCTTTTGGGTCAGGTTGGTAGCTAGGTAAGGCAGGGTAGACAGAACCTAGACATTACTTTTTTTAGACATCCCACTAAATAGATAAGCTTAACGAATTTGTCATATTAGTGCTAACTTAGACCACATAGGCTAGGCGCTGATACCATTATTGGAACTAGACCAGCACACGGTGGGTTAAATGAGTAAATTTCAAAATAAAATTAACATTTTGGATCTTATTGGGTCTATGGAGTCTAAATTAATTTAGATCTGATCTAATTAATTTTAAATAAAATCATTATTTTATTTTATTCGTTACAAAAGGAATTTATTTAATGTTATGTAATGTATATTTAATGTGTATATGTGTACCATATACACATGCACGTGTGCATGCATGTTCAACATGTACAGTGTGCAAGGTAACATGCTTGTATTTAAATGTTAGGATTTACATCGCAACGGATATAGAAGCCATGTCATATATGTGCGTATATATTTATGCAAACATAATAAAATTAACATTTGTATTAAAAATATATATACAAACATATATATTTATAAAAGTACATATATGATTACATAAAATAATTATATATATTTTTTTTGTGTGTGTGTGAACATAAATGATTCAAAATTCATTTTCAAATTTCGAATATCAAATTTTAAATTTAGATCTAAATTTGAAAATATCTACTGAATTAAAATCCAAAATCAATTTTATAAATGGTTTATACTGATATAAAATAAATATAAATATGTAAGAAAATAATTTTTTTTTAAAATGTATACACACACACACACATGAGCTACATGTGTATTTATAGATATCTAAAATATTTGTAATTAAAATATTGTATAATTAAGTAAATATTATTACATATACATACACACACACACACACACACACACACACACACACACACATATATATATATATATATTCATTTCATCCAACATTATGATTTAACAAAATCTATTTGTTTTTAAACATTCTGAATTTTAATATTTAAGTGTATAAATAAACATTGTTTTTTATTAAAATTTCATACGGAATTCCTTCATTTTTCTAAATTTTAATAAATTACTTTATAATGTTAAGGTTTATATACATTTATTTAATTACACATACATACATTTATAAAATATATAGAACTATTTAGTTTATTATTTTAGCACTAAAATATATGTATACATACTTTTGAATTAATATATATATGTATGTATGTATGTATATGTATATTTCAAAATCTCGAAAATAATATGTTTAAATATAGTATAATGATTTATAAATATTTTGTGTATACTTATATATATATATAATCATTCTTTTATGTACATCAATTTATAATTATTTTAAAATACAAAAATTAATAATTTTTAGTCGTGAATGATATACATACATACATGTATAATTCTTTTAATAATAACATAATTCTAGAAATACATATGCTAAGTAGATAACATATCGAAATATGGATTCATGATAAATAACTAATCTAATCACATATGATAACACGATAAAATAAATTTATATAAACATGTAAATAAGGATATTACCTCTATTGTAACCTTGAATGACACCTTGAATGCAGAAACGTTTGACTCTGTTTGAATTTGAATTCAAATTCTTCCAGAAAGAGATACCCGACTGAAAGAGCTACAGACCATTGTACTGATCTAATTTGAATTTGTTTTTTGAGGCTAGAATTAATAAAGGAAGGGTATAGAGTATATTCGGCTAGTAAAGAGAAGAGGAGAGGCGAAAACTAGAGTACAAAAGTGAGGGACCAGAAGTGTTTAAATAGAAGAGAATGGTAGGAGCAAATTGCGGATCTAGATCCACTATTCTCTCTAACAATTCAAACTCCACTCAAAAAAATCAAACTATTCCTCCCCTTCTTTCATAGCTAAGCATACCTTGCTCAAATATGGGCCTTTACACTGCATCAAGACCAGTCAGATAATATACGTTCGAATCTATTATATGTGAACATCAATACTATACATTGATGTGTGTATACAACTTTTATATATGCACTATATTCAATACCGATCAATTCAGATCAAATTAAATTCTATAGTTAATACTTTACAAGTATTAATTAATTTAATCAATTTATAACAATTATAATTTAATTAATTTAGGTGGGATCAGAGTATTCAACATTTCAGTTGTATGACTCTTAGGTATAAATTCGATCAGCGATTAATATCAAACATTTCAAATATTAACATTCGCACATCACCTTAGTTAGTGGTATGACATTGTGGCCAAATTTATCAATTAGACAGCTTCTGTAAAATCCAGTTTTCTTACTTTAAGTGGTACTCGATAGTGACAATTATTTACATGAATTCTCTTTATTAAAATTATATCACATCAGGACTTATAAAATTTGGTAATGGTCAGAATTCCGTGTTCAACTTATGTAGTCCAAACAAAAAGTCTTCAATTTAATAATAGTTATTATTATTATCAAATTACTTTGGTCAGAGACTTTGACTTTGAGTTGACTGTAGTTGACCGTGATATTAACCTCACATAACTAAGGAGATAAATTCTCTATTGAATAGTGTCTCACTTCTAATGCTTCCACTCGATCCAACTATAGCTGTTCGATGGTCGACACCATGCTACAATTTTATCATAATTAAAGCATACTTTCGAAATTAAAGCTCGATAGTATTCCCAAGTTAAGAAAATTGTGCAATATTTTCACATCGATATTTTCTACTTTAGCTTAGTTATATTAACCAATAAAAACTTTTGAGTGAATCATTCCATAGTTATCCACTACGTATCAGTGTGTAATTCATTGGTTCCCCCAACGACCATGAGTAATACACTACCCAATATTTAGAAAACATTACTAACTCTAGTCTCAATGGATGTATCGATATCCAGTCTTGATTCATATTTACTAGGAATATTTAAAATATTATGTTTACTATATTGTGATATATTGCTTGTGATCACAACACATTGTGATTACTGCCATACGTTTGTGGATTTTATATTAAATATGCTTAAATTAATTAATTAACACACACATTATATGAAGTACATAATGGAAAGAAAAACAACTTTTAGTTCAAAAGATTCATTACAGAGTTAGTAATTTATAGTAAATTATAGAATTGCCCCTAACTCTATTATATACGACCCCTGTGATGAGACGACCGGTGTATAAGGTCTTGTAATGTAGCATATGCATGTAGTTTATGTGTTCACATATGGTTTTGGAATGTCCAATTTGAAGCTGCCGACTAGTGTGTGTCATGTTATGTGTTTTTGTGTACACAGTTTAGGTTTATTACATACAGTTTTTATACACTCAACTTGAAACTATAGAGTGGTGCTTGTTAAGTTATGTGAGGGTGTGTACATGGTATTAGGTGATACATGTGACTTCGATATATCTAGGTATTTTCAACTAAAGGAATGCAATACGGGGTTAATTCCATAGTCCTTAAATAAGTATGGACACTTTTGAAATGAATCCATTGTGCCACGAGAGGACACAACCTACTACGTGATCTTGTAGCCATAGTTGGAGACAGATCGAGGACTAGGACAGTGGGAAGGGCCTATGGGAGTTGGGGGAATTACACGTGCTCTTTATTTTGTACATTCTCTTTGGGTAGCTAATGGTTTATTCATCACCTAGATATCCCTTGAGGATATTCAATTAGCACTTACCTAAAATTATTACTTTACTTGTATATGAGTCATAAATAGAGATAAATGCGTGAATTGTCATATGTAGCCTAGTTGTATCATTGTGTTTATTTACAGTGCAGGATGACTTGAAATTGTGAACCCTTGGCATCTTTAACTTTGGAGTGCAGTATTACTCCGACACTTGTCTATCGTGCTATCCATTATATATCATTTTAGCATATGTGTTGTTTATTGCAGTAATATCCCATAGACCCATTACATGTTTAGGATGTATATATGTTTGTTTATTTACAATGCTACAAGGCTATTTCTCTCACTAGACTTCCATTTAAACCTTATTTTTTCTATATTTATTTCCATTTTAGACAACTTGGTTACTCTTACTAGTAGGCCAAGAATCGGGTATTTGGGAACTTACTAGTTGGATGGAAAAATATTTAGAGATGTGGAGGAACTGGTTATTTATGTACATATTCATCATGTGTATGGTTATGTATATCAGATATTTTATTCATATATAAGACTATATACTATATTTGATGTATTCATTTAATAATCTGTATGCATGGCATTTATGAACTATTTTATTCCTTTTTGGACTTTATCAGGTTTATATCCATATTCAGCTTATATGTATGTATGTTTGATATTTTTCATGCCTTTGAGCATTTAACTATCATGTCTTTACGCATTCGTGCAAACCATTTTTTGTCATTTTTTTTCTTCAGTTATTCGTAGAGAGTGTGTAAATTTTGTTTTAGTTTATTTCGCTCAAACTATTCATCGCTTGTAGTATTCAGGGTCACATGTGGTTGTTTAATATTGATTCATGGTATCGTAAATGACGGGATGTTACACTTGGTATTAGAGTCTAGATGAACCGATTAAGTAATTAGTGGACCATGCCGTAATGTAGCTCTTCTTAGGAGTATTTGAGTGAACCCGTTGAGCTATGTGTAGATAAATTTGTATGGGAAGTTGTGTTTATGGGCATTCAAGGAAGCAAAGTGCATATAGATATGGGTTCACTTTGAAGACATAGATAATTCACGATCACCATAATGTTGATGGAATGTATTTGTATTTTATTATACATTTGTTATCTAGTATATGCATGAATCCACTGCGCTATCCTTAGTTTAACCATAGCAGTTTCTAGTAGTCTTCCACGATAGTTAACAATATGGGATCAATGAGGTATCAGTCGAAGTGAGGCAACAAGGGAAAGTTGGAGTACAACGGAAAAGGTGGGATAGGCCATTGACATTTTAGCATTATTTGACCTACATACGTAGGGATAATGCAATGGTGTTCCACGTAATGTATTCAAAGTGTGCAATGTATTCAAAGTGTGTAATGTATTCAAAGTGTTACAAAATTTGGTGGATGAATATTTGTTGTTCCCATACCAAGAGCTAGCTTTATAAAGTCATGTAAGGAGCTTTTCAAGTCTTGATAGAGATCCTATTATAGAATAGAGTCCTTTGGTTGAACTCGGGCTTTCTTAAGAACTCGTGACCGTATAATTAAACCCTTGGTTTAGGCGAGATGTTGATAAGAGATGAGGGTTGAAACAACTTCTGGCAAAGCTCAGATTGGTGGGGCTTTATAGAATAGGGGCGCATAGTTCTGTCGAATCCCACGAGGGATCGATTAATTTAACAGTCTGTTCTTAGGTGACGACGATTGATAATAACTTTGGTTTGAGGTGGGTTGTAGTTGTTCCTAACTTTTATTGGCTATAGTGTCATGTAAGAAGTGGGCTGGAGGACACTCAGGGTACCTTAATGAGATTATTGTTGACAATGCGAGTCGTACAAGGCATAGGTGACGCAGCGGATTAACACTTTGACGTGCTAATAATGTTTTGATACAAATTGACGCAGCTTTCTTCCTCACGAAATGATTTCATATCAAGTAAACCTGATAGAACGATAAATGCCCAAATTCGTTGATCTCTCGAGATACCGGATTCTAGCTATCTTCAACACGTTGATCGCGCACGATTCCGCGTTAGAAGATCTACGATTCTTCGACGTTGATCTCGTGCACGAGATTCCGTGAATCGGCTTCAAATTCGTTGATTCGAGCGCACTTGAATATCCAAAGATGGAAGAAGAAGGAGATCACACTCAACTTCAACAAAAGTGGCAAAAGCACACAAACAATTTTTATTCCAAATCAACTCCTTACAATGACATCACACCCCTATTTATAGAAATTTACAACACAACACAGCCGACCTAACACACGTCTGACCTAACATCACACGACCTACAACATATGATTTGCAACCTTACACGACTTGTGACATAACACACACGACATAAGAACAAACGACTTAACACATACAACACATATGCGACTTAACAGTATACGACTCAACGACTTAACAATAGTACTCTGCAGCAAAGCTTCATGCGACCTAAAAGATGCGGCATAAGGTCGAGCGACCTAAGAACTTGAGCGGCTTAAGATACAGCGGCATAGTGACCAAAGGAATGCGGCATAAAGTCGAGGGGCCTAAGAACTTGAGCGGCTTAAGATACAGCGGCATAAGCTCAAGCGACCTAAGAACTTGTGACTCGTTATGTTGCATTTGTTCTGTCAGCGCTTCATTAATTATTTATCTCGTTATGTGCAAGCGACTTAAGATATCGTTATGTTGCGGGCGACTTAAGGCCAACGAACGACCTAAGGTAGGCGACTTAAGGACCGAGCGACCTATAGTATAACCTGCTATGTCGTTCGAGGCATAGTGCGCTGCATCAATAGGCTAGGTCCGTAGGGTGAGTTCGAGTACTCAATGATGATTAGCAATCTAAGTTTGATTATTTTAATTTTGAAATGGTAATAACCGTTAATTTGTTCTGTTCTAGACCCAGATTTCATTTGTAGCATTCTTGCATTATCTGATTTTGAACTAATCATTGGTTATGGAATGTAAGGTGTACCCATAGTTTTGAAAATCGAACCATGAGTCGAACCGTATCAACTCAAGGTTCAAGATTTTAATGGTCCGACCGGCTGAACCGTCAGAACCGAAACATATAACGTATCTATTAATTCATATCACATGAATCACAAGACATCGCATATCATAAAGTAATAAAATTTAACCGGTAAAATGAATATAGCTCTATACATTTTAAACTATCAATACCGTGTCTAGTTTTATAATACTGGACATGTTCCACTATTTGATTTTATAATACTGGACATAACTCTAGACATATTCCACCATTTTATAATACTAGACATAAAATTTAACCAGTAAAATTAAATTGTCAATATCGTGTCGGTACCAAGGTTCCAGAGTCCGACCGGCACGTCGGAGTTTCGGCCATCTCAACCCGGTTCTGGCGTTACCGGACGTGTACCAGATCGGATCTCCATAAAAAAATCATTCCCTTCGCCAATTAAAAAAAGAAAAAAAATTCAAACAACAGCTTAATCAACGGTATACAATTATTCTCTGAAATGAATCAACTACTGCAAACATGTGATGCAAATCAAAACAGTATGATCACGTGATTAGGAATCAATATATTCTCTATAAAAGCACACCAATTCATACAAAACACATAACAAAATCAAAATCTTAACTGGTTTTCTTGTACTTCTTCATCATCAGCGAGGCATCGATCTCGAATTGAATTAAAGACAGAGGGAAGAAGGTTCATCATTGAAGCATTTTTCTCAAATTCATCTGTAAGAATTGACGAAGGTTTTTCGATTTTTAATATATTTTAATCGGCTTTCTGTTGTTTTCGTTTTCAATAGGGGAGAAGTTTTTTCTACGTGCGGCAAGGGAACGATGCGTATGGTTAAATTGTTGAAATGAATTGATAATGGGCTGCGTAGGGTTAAATTTGTTAAAATGAATTGATAATGGGTTGTGTGCGACAAGAGAATTGATGATGGGCTGGGTTTAAAATGAGTCGTATTAATTAATAGTATTATTCAGTTGGGTTTAAAATGATTAATGTTTTAGGCTTGGTATAATTTGAAAATAAATATTGTCATGCAAAATATTATGATTATTACGACAACAAAGTAAGAATTGTTCAGTTTGCAAAATAATATATATTATATTGAATAACTAAATGTTGAAATTATTTTATTTTTAATTTAGGTACTTGATTAAGGCAAATCGTGATATTGTTCGGAATTATTGTACGACAGTTATTGGTGAAAAAAGGAAAAATAAGTGCAGCTGTTGTCACAAAATAATTTCTAGTGATGATATAACACGTATAAAAGAACATTTAGCAGCATAGACAGGCGATGTAGCAATATGTTCGACTATTCCTAAAGAAGTTTGAAAATTTATACATAACATCTGAATAAAAAGAGAAGCGAGCAAAATCGAGGGAAGCTCGAAAAACAACGCATACAAGAAGAGCTAATGAGCATATCTGATCAACAAAATCAAGAAATCGACAGTAGTGAAAGTGAAGATGATAGAAAGGTTCGGTGGATCTTTCAAAAAAGTAAAGAAAGTTATATGAACGAAGAGCGCCAACGGTCAGGTGTAGGATCTTGCGAAATAGGTATACAATCTAGCAGACTAAAGCGTTCCAAATCTACCAGAATAGATGGCGATTTAGCAACACAAGCAGTTTGAAGGATTGATCCCTACGTGCAAAAGCGAGGAGGTAGAACTCAAATTTCTATTAGAACTGCAATAAAAGACATTAAAGATGCAAAAAAACACATAGGTCGTGCAATGTCAATTTTTTTTTTCTTTAGTTGTATTCTACACAATGCTGCTAATAGTCCTTACTATGAAACTATGATAGAGGCCATTCAAGAAGCTGGTTCTGGAATTAAAGGACCCACGACACATGAATTATCAAAAACATATTTAGATTTAGAGTGTGCTGAAACCAAACAACACATTGACACTTACTCTAACTTTTGGAATGAGTATGGTTGTACGTTGATGTGTAACGGTTGGAGTATACAAAATAGAAAAGAATTATAATTTTTTTTGTGTATTCTACCTAAGGATCTGTCATTTTTAAATCTATAGATGCCACCGATAAATTTCAAAGTGCTGAGTATATTTGTGGCCTAAAGGATGATGTTATTAATTTTATTGGAGAAGATATAATTATGCAAATAGTAACCGATAATGGAGCAAATTACAGTGTTGCTGGCCAATTACTGATGGAAAAAAAGGAAACTATATTGGACACCATGTGCAGCATATTGTATCATTTTGATTCTTGAAGATATTTCAAAGAAATCGAGGTAAAAACGGTAATTTCAAATTGTCAGTCAATAACAGGATTCATATATAATCATGGTTGGTTACATACCATAATGAGAAAAGAAACCAATAATAAAGAACTGATCCGGCTAGCAATAACTAGATTTGCTACCCACTTTATTGTATTATAATCCATATACACACATAAGGAGAATCTAAGAAGAATGATTTCTTGGAGGGAGTGGAGTGCAAACATTTCTAAACTTGGTCCTAAAGATAAAAAAACAGCAATTATTGTCTATAACTTGATACACAGTGATAAATTTTGGGCCAATATTGCTGTTATTATTCACGTATTTAGTCCACTTGTAAAAGTTTTAAGAATGGTGGACAATGTTGATAAAGCGGAGATGAGATATCTATATGAAGCAATGGACCAAGCGAAGGAATCGATTAAGAAAAATGTTGGTGCAAGACAGTATCAAAAGTGGTGGAATACAATCGATAAAAGATAGGAAAGACAATGCACCGACCTATTCATGCAGCGGGTAACTCTTTTTTTTAATTATTTCACAATTATAAAATTGCATATCATGTCAATATTTTTTTTAACTATCAAATTGTTTTAGGTTATTTTCTCAATCCTCATATACAATATGAAGACAATGCAATAAACGATGTTGATGTTTTAAATGGATGGAAAAATGTTCTTGATAATTTACCTGATATTGCTATGCAAATTGAAATGTCAAAAGAGGTAATAAACAAGTTATTAAACTACTCATGGTTCATGTTATTATATTTAGCGCAAAGATTAACTTGGTTTATTAATGAACGTTGTGTAGGCGGAAAAACACAGAATGAAATTTGATCGATTTGGTTCCGCAAAAACGAATCATACAGTTAAGTCATGTCTTCCAGCTATGTGGCGGTCAATAATTGGCAGGGAAACTGCTTCAAATTTAACATGCATCGCCATGCGTATTCTTAGCCAAACAGTTTCTTCTTCAAATTGTGAAAGAAACTGAAGTACATTTGCGATGATTCATACGAAGTGAAGAAACATAATAAAAATGGGTAACTTAGAAAAACTTGTATTTTTACATTATAATATGTGATTAAGAGTAGGACATGTTAAATCACAACGAACAAGTGATCAACTTATTGACCTAGATTATATTTTTTTTGAGAAGGGTCCACTTGCAGATTGGATTAGAGAAGCTGAGAATCCACTACTTGATAATGCAAGCGATAATCCTTGGTCAGATAATGATAATGTATCTGCAGAAAATACTGAAAATGATAGTTCATCAAATGATGATTCAGGTAATGCTGGTGGTGACGGTATTGATTCTAGTGGTTACAGTGTTGGTTCCACTTTTGATGATTCTCAAAGACATATGCAAAATTATTCTAGAAGAGATGCAGATGACTCTAGTGGACAAAGAGACAGAAATTTAAAAGTTGAACATGAAGATAAACGTAATTATGATGGCAGATATAGTTCTAACAATCTCCCCAGTTATATGTACTCTACATCTGACTATACCAAAAATTATTCGTTTTGTGGGATAAATCAACCACATGCAGCTGAACCATCAAGTAGACAAGACGAACCATCGCCCTTTGATAATACGATGACGATATTTTTAAGTTCAGATCTGATGCAACAATATGCTTTTTCAGCATATTATAATCCGACACAAGATGAAGATATCGATGGACAAAATTTATATAATGCTCAAAGAAATAGTTTTTGGTATTAAATTTTTATGCTGTATGTTTTTTATCTACTATGTAACTTGAATAAGTAAACGTAATTGACTATTAGTATTGCATATTTGTTTGGTATTTATATTAAAAAGTACTGGAATTCACAAATCAGAATTAAAACGAAATTTTCGAAAACTCCGAAACGGAACCGAAATTTAAAATTTTAGAATGACCGAAACGGAAAACGGGACATCAAACCTTGGTCAGTACACAAATGAATCCACTTTTACTTCTTTGTGGACATATTTCACCATTTGATTTTTTCCATACTGGACATAACAATGACATGAATATCAAAGATCAGTACCAAAACTGCACTTTCATTTCATAAAAAAAAAATTGCAAAAGGCTAATTAACTTCAACCTTACTGTCCTACTCTACCTTTTCTTCCTGGATATCCTAACGATATACTACTCAATATCATACACAAGCATTCTGTCTTCATAAGCCACAAAAAAATAGAAATTACAAATGTATTCATCACTTTTCTCATAACGTATCGAGACTAATAAACTTTGCTATTAGCTACAACTTTATTTTTGTTTCTGAATCAGGCAGGTCTTTTACCAAACACCAATTACATAACAAAATTTTCTAAAACATAAAATTGATACCAGTAATCGCGCATAAAGTTGTTTAGATATGGCACACAGGATTGGTTGATTGAAACGCCTACAACAACAGCTTCAAAGGAGATACGATTTGAAAAATATGATTTTCAGAATTTGGGAAAAATTAACGGTTTGAAGGGTTCAATGACGAGGTTGAATCACGGTTTCGTGGTTCAACCGGCGGTTCATGCAGGAAAGAGGCTGAAGTCTGCGCCGGGTCTCCGTAGTCCATGGCTTGAGGTTATTGACGGTCCGACCATGGTCGGGTCCGGTTCTCAAAACAATGGGTGTACCTACTACATCTACATTTTGGTTTGTGATCTTTGAAAGTTTATCTTTGTTTTGAAATTGTACATGTCATTGCTTTTTTTTTCATTTTTAGTTCAAGTACAACTTTTCCTACGTGCATACTATCTTTTTGAGTAAAATAAGGGATACTCTCAAGAAAAAGAGCGCTACTATAATTTTTATTCTACAACAAAAAAAGATGTCCTATGCAAGCCGACGAGGTAAGAAAAACACTTCGTACAATGAAGAGAAGAAAATAATCCTTTCAAAACCTAAATACTAGGATCCAAAGAAGGACACTAAGATTGTGAACTAGAACTTAGATAAACACTGATCAAGAAGAAATCATAAAGAAGTAAGCCGAAAACCACTAGTAGGACGATAGAGACGTCCGTCAAATAATCTATATCGTCCATATGCATACTATGTGTGAAGATAGTTGGTGGCTAAGCTTTTGAAGTAAGCAAATTTGAAACAAATAAAGAAAAGCAATCCATATAAAGGATCTAAGGATGGTGAACTCATAGTAAAATCCAAACGAGAATAAAACTGCCCATTCCGGAAAAGAAGCAAGACTACCTCCATAATATGAAATGCTTCAACATGCAAGTGGAATTGGATCATCATTTAGTAGAGATGCAAAACAAAAAGCTAACAACGGAGCTTTTAGGGCCGGGTGTGCGTATCTGTGTCTGTCTCTGTATATGTATGCGTGTGTGAAGGTCGACTTTTCATCATTTTTGCTACATTTCAAATCCTCTGATTTTATATATGAGTTAGGATGTCAACCTCCTCATTTAGCACCATCCCATAACGTCGTGACATTAGTCGCATCTTATATTCAAATAATTAATATTTCTCCCTCCCCCATGACACCAATAATCATGAAAGTATTTGCTTTTTTTTAGGACGAGTGTTTTTGTTGATGTACCAACTTAAACTAAGAATGATAGACAGGTAGATAAGAGTAAGACCCGGCATGTTGATAAGAGCAAGACCACTATAAAGAATGAATTACCACCATTTACGTCATTTCTGTTTTAATTTAGTAGCGTTAAATAAATATTATTTCAAGTTTAGACTAGTATTCAATTTACCGTATACACAGTTGAAGAATGAAAGTGATGCGGAACAAAATTTTAATCAAGTGTTGAAGCTGAATAATGAAAATAAATTATTAAAAAAAATAAAAAATAAAACAATAAATGTCGATGTTTTTGTTATATCTCATCCCAAAGTCATCAAAAAATATCAGGTTATATATAGAATGACTGTTGACGCAAAGTATAGTATTGATCGACACAAAATGCTAGGCAATTCACTACGAGTTGTTGATGCCTTTTTGCGACAAGGTACAAGGCAGTTTTTGCTCGAAATTAAACATATTTCTTGCAGTGTGTATAACTAGAGTCTTATCTAGCGAATCTTGGTGGAATTAAACAGAACCCTCGAGGCTAAATTAAGCTTAAATCACATATCATATATAACATTTGAGCAGAGCTGATCGTGTAAAGCAAATTAAATTGATTGCATGATCATCTCTGATCCGACGTAGAAAGATAATCTAAAAGAATACACTCCCCTTTAATTTTTCTATATAATTAAACCAGGAAACACAGCATAAACAAATGATACATAGATACATCACACCTTTGCCATATTATGCGCAATACCAATCACCTCTTGAAGCAATAAACCAAGGAAAACTTAAGGGGAACTACCAAGAGTCAAAACCACGCTCTTGGAATCCATCTTGCAACTTTGAGAAGATGAAGAACTATACCTGCTACGACTGTTATTGAAATCATTATTAGCAGTACTTTTACCCGTTAACCGCTGCACCAGATTCATAAACTCTTGAGGCCTTGCGTAGATGATCTTTGGCGACTTCAGATGGATTATCACTGGCGGCTGCTTCTTGATTCCATGTGAATCTGCTGATATACTTCGAAGGTGAGATTTTTGATGCTGTAGTTCATGATTTCTAGATGAAGGCATTGTCACTCTCTTCCTTTTCTTTTTCTTCTTTTCTTCTTTCTTCAATTTTGAGTGAATTATAGAGACGGTAGTTTAGCAACTTGTATAAAAAAAGGATTGATGGTTGAGGTTCAGACCTGTGAGCGAGACAGCTAGAAATGTCAATAGCAGATTGTCAAAGTATACATGTGGAGGAAGAGAGGTCAAACCCAACTTTTTTATTGACCGAATGCTGTTAATTTTTTAAAATTAATTTGTTTACCAAAAGCGTTTTATTGCTATTTTGTTAGGAATTCTGTGCAAAAAGGTGAGATTTTTTACTATTTTTTTATTATTTAAAAAAAAAAAGAATAAAGAATGTTCTCATTAAAAGATATATGTTTTTTTTTTCCTTCGGACATGTCGTCGGAGCCGTGCTGTAATATTTGAAGAAGACGAACAGTTTTTTCCGGCTCTTTTTACTTTTCATATAAAAATGAACAATAACGTGAAAACGGTGGCTACGTATACACGAAAAGTTGACTATATATTTAGGAAAGTTGATTTTGTCTGCCATACGACTGCATGTTGCATGCTATTGCAGAGATCTATTATTAATCTCTTTGAAATGAAGAGAGTCTGTTTTGGCTGCTCTAGAAAATTGTAAACTGCAAATGACTTCCTCACATACTACTACTTATCAAAGGAAGTCCAAAGAATAATAGTTATTTATGACGTTATTTTAAAAGTTAACTGTGTGTTTTCATTTTATTTAATGACTATACTATGAAACAATCTTTTTTACATTAATTATTTTAAAATTTATTTTTGTATATTGGTGTACATGTTACATTAATTAAGACGTCATGCAATAGATGCGAGAAAAAGAAAAAGAAAAATAATAATAATAAACACTAGGGATGAGCTTTAATTGGTCAAAATCGAATAAACTAATAAAACAAATTAAGTTTGGTACATTCTATTCGGTTTTGCTAGTTAATTGGTGGTTTTAGTTTTTTTTTTTTAATACTTATTTGGTTTATTGGTCGATTTAGTTTTCAATAATTGAAAACCGAACTAATTAAATAAACTAAATTTAAAAGTCAACTTATTTCAAAATAACAAAATTACTAATGGCAATGCTATTACTTACAATATTTTCATAATAATGTTACAGGAAATTATTGTTAAGGACAAAATTTCACAGCTTTTTAGCCTTAAGGACAGACCTTCAATATTTTATCCTGAAGGACAACTTTCTGTAGGTATCAGTTTTTAGTTATTGATAGCAGTTTTTAGGTATCAGTTTGTAGTTATCGGTAGCAGTTTTTAGGTATCAGTTTTAGCTTGGTAGCAGTTTTATTGTCCATATGAATAATTTTGGAAAATGTTTGTCCTTATGAATAATTTTTAAAAGAATGTTTGTCCTTGTGGTAAAAATATTGAGGCCGTGTCCTTGAGACAAAAAATATACAAATTTTTGTCCTTTAAAATAATTCCCCCGTAATGTTATTTTTTTTAATACATATTGGTATTTTCAGAAAAGAACTTTGTTTTTCAAAATATTTGCACCATAAGGACTCAAGTAATTGTTTCAATCTTATGTCATATCAACAACCAGGAGATCTACTTCATCTTTAGATGAACCAAATAAACCAGCCAATCCAAATCAAGTATAATCGGTTTGGTTTTAAAAATCATCGGTTTGGTTTGGTTCAGTTTACGTTTTTTGAATGGTTATTTTGGTTTCAATATTTTTGATCAGTTTCAAACTGAATCAACCATTTGTTCACACCAAATGAATGCCATATACATAATGTGTATACAATGCAAACTCCTATGTCCGCCTAACAAATTATATTCTTTAGGGAGTTCTATGTGCAAAAATACAACACAATCTTCACTAATGACTGTAGGTGATGTGTTTTAGCGTTTTAATGGTTTAATAAGCAAGCCCCAGTTTATAGGATGGTTTGCATTTTACCATTTGTTGTTAGCACGTACCACATGCATAATACCTAGGTAGCTTTTGTTTTCAATTTTCTTTTGTAAGGCTATATATATGCCTTAGATTGTGTGTAATAAGTGAGTTTTAGTGTTCTCCAATTCATTTAACCAACATATTTAGCATCACAGCAAGGCAGAAAAATTTTCTTCAACCAACCATTTCCAGATTTGATGGTTTTTATGACCATTGGGAACTGAGACTCAAAGAAAGGCGAGAGAAGAGGCAAGAGTAAAGGAATTGTTAGTCAAAAACTATTTGTTTCAGGCCATCGACAGAACAATTATGGGGACCATTTTGGATAAGGATGCTACAAGGGGTATTGGGACTCCATGAAACAAAAGTCAGGAAAGCGCAATTACAAGCACTTCGAAGATAATTTGAGGTTCTTAGAATGAAGAAGGGTGAGAAGGTGAATGAATACTTTGCTTGCACACTTGTCATTGTCAACAAAATGAAAGCATATGGTCAAAAAATTGGAGCATTCGGTGATGATTAAGTAGATACTACGGTTGATAACATATAAGTTCGAGTATGTTGTGTGCTCTATTGAAGAATCCAACAACCTCACAATGATGACTATTGATGAGTTATAGAGCATACTTTTGGTGCATAAACAATGAATGCTTGCACGTAAAGTTGGAGTTGGGGAGGAAGAGGGATTGAAGGTGATTATAGGAAATAAATTTAAGCGAAGAAGCAGTAGCACTTCTAGAAATAGAGTAAGAGGATGTTGAGGCTTTTTGATGGTGAGGAAAAGGACGAGGAAGATTAGTTTTTAACAACGCCTTGGTAGAGTGTTATATATGCCATACACTAGAGCACATTCAATATGAGTGCCCCAGTGGGGAAAAAGGTGTGAATTACATTGAGCTTAATGAAGATGAGGAACTTTTGTTAATGGCTCACATTGAGATGAATGACGTTGATCGAGTGGATGTCTGGTTTCTAGACAGTGAATGTAACAACCTTATGACCGACATGAAGAAATGGTTTGTCATTTTTAGATGAGGAGTTTTGGCACTTGGTCAAACTTGATGACAACACAAGGGGAAGGAAAACATCAAGATGGAGGTTGGTTGTATAATTTAGGTAATCAATAATGTTTATTTTATTCCTGAGTTGAAAAACAGATTTCTTAGCTTAAGTCAATTGCAAGAGAAGAACTTAACTATCCTGATACAAAAAGGAGCTTGTAAGATCTACAATCCAAACAAGGGACTTGTTATGTAGATTTTAATGACTACAAATCGAGTGATTGTTCTTATTGCAAGCATGTTGCTTACTGTTTCCTTTAGCTACTTACAAGTAACCTAAGATGACCTTGCATACTTGTGGCAACGTCGATATAATCATTTGAATTACAAGGTCCTTAGAAGTTAGAACCTTGCATTATAGGAAACCGGTAAAGGGATTTCTAGAAATTCAAGCTCTCGCAAAGATTAGTGAAGATTGCTTGGTGGGAAAGTGAAAGAGAGATTCATTTTCAAAAAGGAGCTTATGGAGGGCCTCACATAAATTGCAATTGGTGCACACTGATTTTTGCGGACAAATTACACCTACTTCAAATAGTCACAAAAGGTAGCTTCTTAGCTCGATTGATGATTATAGTAGGAAGATATGAAGTTATTTTCTTAGTGAGAAGTCGAAAGCATTCATTATATTTAAATATTACAAAGTGCTACTTGAGAAAGAAGAAGGTTCTTCTATTTTCTATTTGAGAACTGGCTAGGGCAGGGAGTTCACATCCATCGAGTTTGATGAGTTTTCCTTGTTTCATGGGATCCAAAGACAACTTAAACCTGCTTATGGTCCCTAGTAGAATGGAGCTGTTGAGTGAATGAATAGAATGGTCATGATTTGGCATGAAGCATCTTGTTTGAAAAGAAAATACTAACTTTTTTTTGGGCATAAATCGTGAATTGGATTGCACATGTTCTCAATCGGAGCCTAAAGTTATTGATACAAGATACAACTCCTAAAGAAGTCTGGAATGGAGTTAAACCAAGGGTTGATTATTTCAAAGTATTCAAGTGCCTTTGTTATGTGCACGTTCCTTCTGCCAAACGAACAAAGTTGGATGACAGAAGTTGTATGTGTTTTATTTTGTGTCAATGAAGAATCAAAAGCATATAGATTGTAAAACCCCATTTCAAATAAGATTATTGTAAATCGAGATTTTGTATTTGAAGAGAATGAGAGTTGGGATTGGAGAAGAGTTTGGAAAAAGTGAAACTAGATGTGCTGACTTGGGGTGATAGTGAAGAAGTGATGAAAGAGGAAACGATGATGAAAACAGAGGAAATAAGATTGATAATGTCGATGAACAAGCAGTATAGAGCAAGATGTGTCAAATTCATCATCAAGCACATCCGAACAAAATATTTCACTAGCTTTAGGCATCGGAAAAAGGTTAAGAAGGGATAGAAGACAACCAATATATTTGCAAGACTATGTTTCTGGAGATATTTCGGGCTATTTAAGGAAGAAGGAGAGTTTTATGGTCTTGTCGTGTTCTATGCAAATGAAGTTCTAGTCAGTTACGATGAAGCAGTCCAACCGTCGAAGTTAAGAGATGCAATGAAGTCAGAAATTAGTGTTATAAAAAAAACAACACTTGGGAGCTTGTATTCTTGCCTAAAGGTACAAAAGGAAAAAGAGTGAAATGGATTTTTAGGACGAAATACAATGAATATGGAGAGGTGGATAAATGTAAGTCATGTTTGGTGGAAAAGGAATATACTCAACGATTTAACATGAATTATAATAAGGTGTATGCTCTTGTAACTCTTTGGAACACCATCATAATGATTATAGCATTGGCAACATAAAAGGGTTAGTGTATTTATCAAATAGACGTTAACAGTGCTTCTTGCATGGATAATCTTAAAGAAGCAATCTACATTGAACAATCTCGAGGATTTGCGAAAATGGGAAGGAAGAAAGAGTTTACAAACTTAAGAAAGTCTTATATGGAATTGAACTTGCTCTAAGGGCTTGGTATAGCAAAATTGAAGCTTACTTCCTAAAGGAGGAATTTGAAAGTTGTAATTTCGAACATACTATTTTGTTAAATCTGAAGGGGATAAGATTTTAATTACTAACGTATATAAAGATGATTTGATTTTTATTGGTAATTGTGGGCTTGATTTGATGTATGTAGTGTGTTGTGTTTGTAGGTTTATGGCAACTCCAACAAAGATGCATTTTTAGGTCGTTAAGAGGGTTCTTCGGTACTTGAAGAATTCAATCGACTTAGGCATTTTCTACAAAAGGTGAGGTGATGCAAAGATGACAACCTAGATAGATGGTGATTAAGCATAGGATCTTAACAATCGAAAGAGCACTTTTGGTTATGTCTTCTCTCTTGCTGTGGGAGCAGTGGCTTAGGCGTCTAAGACCCGTGGTGACCTTGTCAACACTAAAGCAGAATATATAGCTATTGCAACTTATGCCACTCAATGGATTTGGTTGAAATGAGTGGTATAGAAACTTGTCTTCCCCAAAAACAAATGACTTACCATCTTGTGTGATAATAGTTCCAAGCTTTCAGGAAATCTAGTTTTACATGGTCGTAGCAAATATATTGATGTTCACTTTCACTTCTTGCATAACCTCACAAAGGATGGAAAAGAAAAGTTGATTTATTGTGGCACTACGAACTAGGTCGCTGACATTAGACTAAACCACTTAAGCTGGATTTGTTTATAAAGCTAAGGGAAATGGATGGTGTCTTTGTTGTTCAAAATTTGAACCGATTGCTTATAACAACTACCATTTGAAAGGATTATGTTAGTGATATGCTTTAGTGTTTTACTAGTTTAATAAGCAAGCAATAGTTTATATGATCATGTGCTCTTCATTTTACCATTTCGTGTTATCATGTATTGCATGCATAATACGTGGGTAGCTTTTGTTTTCATTTTTCTTTCATAAGGTTATATATACCTTTGACTGTATGTAATAAAGCGAGTTCCTATTTTCTTCTAATTAATTCTTGAGGTTTATGTTTCAAACTAACATGACATTATTCAAGCTATGAACACTCTCCACAAGTATAATGATTGCAAATGTCTAAAGGAACAACTCAAATGTTAAGCAAGCAATTGTAATATTACTTGTCATTGACTGAGACAATGAGCGCGGGACCCATTTCCAACTAAAATATAATTAAAAAATCAAGGAGAGAAGATGGTAACCAATCACATGGCAACTATTAAAAACATTTGCTTTCAAGTGATTGTTCAAAGCACATCTCAAGAAAGAAAATGCTACTTTTGATTTGAGTTCAAAAGAGGATCCCCTATGAATGCGGGGAGGGGGAATAATCAATTAGTCCTAACTTTTTGGGTTTTGTGCACCCTATTGATATCCACCACTAATTTTTTATTATCTTTTATCTTATTCAATAAAGTATTATAAACGAGTGACTGTAATTATCTCGACCCATTTAAGACACCTAAAATGGGTCCAAAGGATTTGTGCTTGAATGTGGGGTCTTGATTTAATCATAAGTTCACTTGCATCATGAAAATTGAAAACATAGAAAAAGTGTGTTGGTTGCCTTTGGTTTGATGAATGTTATGGATAATCGATGTTGATAGAACATGAATCGAGGCAAATTGTTAACTTTCTTAAGGTAATGTGGATGAAAAGGCATGTTTGTTGAGGATGTCGTAGATTACATTGATGGTTACCACTAATAATAGAAATCTAGAAATAGGGAGCTTTGCACGTATGAATTGATGATGTGGTAAGCATGATTGAGTTACATGTTGATATTACATGGTGTCTCCGATGTTACTACTGGATGATCTAGATGCTTGTACATGGCGGTGGTAGGGAGACTGAATATTTTTGTGTAGTTCCTCCGGTTGTGAGTAGTTTCATAGTTGTTGTGTTATTTCTATAAGAAATATCCAACTACAGACACTAATATTTCATAGGCGATGTGTACATAAAGATTTTAACAACACCAAATTGATAAAATTTGATTATTCGCAATGCATAATGTTGCTTAAATTTTCTCGCAAGTTTAATAAGCAAGCCAACTCAACATAGCTCAACCCAATTAAAGCTAGCCCAGCACATCTAAGCCCGACCTAGTTCATACCAACCTGCACTCAACCTAACTCCAAAGCCTACCTGTTTACTTAGAAACACTCTGGTCCATGACCTTTTTGATAAATTCTAGGCAGCTTCAATAACCAAATATGTAGATAAGGGTCGGGTCAAGTGCAATCCATATTTGGCTCGGCTTCATCACAACCTGTCTTTGGCCGATCCCAGGCAACCTGTCTTATCGTCCCTTAGTTAGCTCGGCATATCCCCTACAACTTGGCACTTAGCAATATTTCTCTTTCCTCCACAAGCGCAGACAACAAGCATAGCTTGGAATCATTTGCCTTACCGCATAGACATACAAAGGTATGTAACAATTTGTATAGTCAGCCTTGAAAGCTCTCATTTTTCTTCACTTTTTCTTCTCTACACACTCTTTACACGTTTCACCATGTCAAATCCTAAAGGTGAGAATGAACTCGTCAACTCTAATAATGATGAAATTGATGATAACATAGTCTACAACGTTTCCAGTACCATCCTTGGGATCGATAATGACATGTGGTGAAGTGTAATCTAAAGCTTGACCGATGTGGGAACTCTAGACCATGACGTAAATTAACCAGGAACAAGGTTGGACATCCATACAATTATGAACTTTATTTCGCCGCCCCTTCTAGTGATTAACTCCTCTCCAACATGTTATCCCCAATGCTTCTGACGTTATGAACACTGCCAAGGCCCGAGATAGGGTTGAACTTGAAACCCGATCATGTATGCTCGTGCCCATTGAAAAAACATGTTGTGCATAGGCCAAGTCATTTTACTGACTTTGGCCTAGAGATAGCTACACATAGGGAACGAAGACATCATCACTCTCCTTCAACGGAATGACACTCAACTTTTGAATGACTCTGGATGGAAAATGGAGCTCGAGACTTAAGATTGGAGCATCTTAATTGTAGTGCTCATTCCATCAATAGAGAGCCAAGGGCCCCATCAATGTACTCTTGATCCCATAAGGGTGCGAACATGCCTAAATCAAGAGAGGGATGGGTCGATCATTCATAGTCGCCCTCTATGCATAGGGAGAGGAGGTCTCCTACTCTAGCTTGCCATAATTCCACTCCATAAAGAAGCCCACAACCGATCATGGGGCAAACAATCCCGCAACTGGCCGATGATGGCCTTTGGGAAGAAATGAATATCATTTGTCGGCGGGTCAATAGAACGCAATCCCAGAATGCTGGGGTGATGCTTTTTTGATGACGAGAATTAAGGGCTTTTTTCAAGGAAATCCAGAACACTTACATCCACTGACAATGCCGCTTATTAACAAGTATGATGGGGTTGCTGACCCATTAGATCACATTACTACATTCAACTCCATCATCCGTGTTAGCTGACTTTCTAACCCAGCAATTTTTTTGCTCTCCCCTTCCACTCTCACAGGCCCTGCCACCCGCTAGTTCCTACACCTACAACTGAGCAACATCCATTCTTAGGCACAACTATACACAAACATCAAGACCAGATTCTTCACTTCAAAAACCCATGTTATGATGGTTAATGTGCTAGATAACATCAGACTTAGGCCAACTGAGAGTCTTTGGTCATATATGAATCACTTCAATAAAGAATCCACCTTGGCTAAGGGTATTGACAAGAATAGCCAAGTTGTGGCTCTCTTCTCAAGGGTCAGATAAAAGTACAGAATGTGGAAAGAACTCAAAAAACAGTTGGGTATTTCCCTAACTAATTCTATTTGCAAGAAAATGACATTATGAAGATGGAGAATGCATATCTTTTTAGCAGCAATATCAAGGCCTGACAGATAACTCAAGTCGGCCCTCCTAAAAATACCAACCATCGTCCTAATGGTCGGTAGAACAACACCAAAATAAGCATAAAATGGAATCCAATGTAGGTCAAGGTACTAAATATGCTACTCTGAGTATAAATATAGAAATAATACATCTCACAATCAGGAACCAAGTACAATACCAAAGACGGACCACCACTAGAGGTGGAAGAAGGGAGGAACCTCGCGGGAAGGACAAATACTGCTAATTCCATCACATCAACGGTCACTCCACTAATGAGTGTCGCATGTTTAAAGAAAAGTTGGAAGACTAATCTAAAAGGGTATGCTTTTAGAGTTTGTTCGACATAAAGTGGAACAAAGGACTGCTCATAACAACCAAATAGCACCACCCTAACAACCCAACAATGTCACAACCACAACTAACATCTTGACCATATGCGGAGGCCCACATATGGCCGAAAACAACCGAGGAGCACAGTCTTGTTATCAATGAGATGTTAGTTCTGCCAACTAAATCTATTCTTTAGAGCATCAAGCGTCTAAAGCACATGGACGGAAACATATCAGCCCATCGTATTCATTATCGATGACGGAGAAGCCATCTCTTACTCCCACCATGATACTATGGTCATCAATCTTACAATGACCAACTTAAATGTGCATTGACCCTTCGTGGGTGGGGCTAGTTCAATCAACATCAGGTTCAGACATGTTTTTGAGGTTCTAAAGCTCCCTACCTCCAACCTTACCACCTATGCCTTACACATCTACATCTTTGGAGTATAGGCATTGTCCTAATGGGTGTTACTCCCTTGTGACCACATTCTACAAATAGCGCCTTGTAACAAATATTCAGGTAAAATTTATAATAGTTAATTATCCATCTGCTTATAATCTCTTAATAAGATGATCAACACTTGTGAAACTAGTCTTGATCGTCTCCTACAACTGACTCATCATGAAGTTCCTTATCCTAGGTATTCAAGTAGACAAAATAACATATGTCCACTCTTCTGGTACTTTCCAAGTATGTCAACTGGGAGGATTTGTACCTATATCTAGTGGTGACTAACCATGCAATCAATGCTGCCTTGATTAAAGAAGATAAGAAGATCCAATAATCGATCAACTATGTCAGTAAGAGGTTTCCGAGCCCCAAAATAAGATTCACGAAGCAAGAGAAGCTTGGCTTCTGTTTAGTCATGGCAACATAGACACTCCGGCCATATTTTTAAGCTCATTCCATCAATGTCCTGACCAACTAATCTTTAAAGTAAGCCCTTAATTGACCAGACACATCAGACTGGCTATTGAAGTGGTATGTCCAGCTTGGGCAGCTTAACATCCCATCCAACCTCGCACTTCTATCAAGGGCCAGGTCATTGCATATTTTATTGTTGAGAACTGTATTTTGCAGTCCGTCGAGCTTTTAAGGTAACCAATAACGATGCATAGTATGAATCTTTCTCGACCAACCTCAAGATGGCAAGGGAGTTACATGTAACTTCTATCCATGTATACAGTGACTCATTACTGGTCATCAATCAAATCGACGAGCACTTACAAGTTAAGAGCATGACACCGGCCTTGTATGTTATCGAGGCAAAGAAGATAGTCAGCACATTTACCGAGTTCAAGTTAGAGCAGGTACCCACTAAGCGGAATGCTAAGGTCGATCAGTTGGCCAAGGGAGCAAGCAAACCAGAAGAATTCACTCCTTGGGTCCCCTTAGAGATTCAAAACAACCCTTGTTATAAGCCAGGGAAACAACGATGGAGATCGGTGCATCGTCCATGAACAATTGGATGGTGTCCCTTATCAAATGCTTAACAAGTGAAGAACTTCTTGGCGATCGAAAAGAAGCCAAGAAGATTCTCTAAAGCGCTCCATACAACATGATCATAGATGGAACTCTACAAACGGGGTTACTAAACATCACTTTAGTGGTTCGTGTCTTAAGACGAAGTCGGTCGGATCCTGGACGAGCTGCATGAAGCATTTTGTATGGATCACGTGAGGGAAGAGTTAGTAAAGAAGGCTACGCGACAAGGCTATTATTGGCCTACTATGGTTAAAGATTCTATGGACTATATAAAGAACCATGGTCGGTATCGACCATTTGCCAAGATCACAAAGTCTCTCTACCCTCCTTACCTCTATGACTTCCTTATCGCCATACGACACATGGGGATTTGACTTGATAGAACAGCTGCCTAAAGCTAAGGGTATAACCATGCGATAGTCTCCATCGACTACTTCACCAAATGGGCCGAGGCTAGGCCTCTTATTATGATCACCACCCCCAATATTTTGAACTTCGTTATGAAGAACATCATCTGCTGTTTTGGGTTGATAAAGAAGATTTCCACTGATAATAGCACTTAGTTCGAGTGTAGTCTCTTTCAAAACTTCTACACAAGGAACGAGATCGAGAAATGCTTCTATTTCATTGCCCATCTTCAAGAAAATGGACAGGCCGAGATCATCAGCAAAACCATCACGTAAACACTCAGGAAATGGCTCACAAAAGCTAAAGGGGACTGGGCTAAAGAACAGTCGCTCGTCCTTTCATCCAACTGCACCTCCAACCGGCCATACTGTAACGACCTGATATTTTCAACCATTCGCATCCATTACAAGTGTATAGGTAGACACTCATGCCGGAATTGAATTGCTCAAAATACCGCGTTGTAATTAAAAATTTGGCAAATCTCAGAATATACAGTAAATAAAAATCACAGATCACAGACACAGAGTAATAATAATGCAGTGGAAGTAAAAAGAGATAGTAGTTCATGAAGCTACTATATAAAAATATCAGAGTTACATAAAATACAACAGAGGAAATAAAGTACAAAAGAAGTCTCACTTCATAGATGTCAACTAATACAAGAGCTGAAAGGAACAACAGATTTCAAAAGATAAACTTGACAAGTAGATAATCTCCAGCGATTCCAATCTCCATAAAGTGGAAATCCAAATCTGTGAATAACTCAGGCTGACCCGAGCGTAAATAAAAATACAAACACTCGAGTCAGGACATACATACTTATACAATGTAAACCAACTCAAGTGAACTGTAGTAAAGGTACAAGTAACTTAGAAGATGCTTGGGACCGCCCATCCTCTAAGGATCCGTTAAACTATTTACTATGTAGTATAGTGCGCTATATACAGTAGTGTCTAATCAGTAAAGTATAATCATATAGAAAATAGCGTTAAGGGGATGGTGAACCTTAACGCGGTCGGATCTTTAAAACCAAAATCGTAGTGGGCTCGATATAAGGATATGACACGGCACGCGAGGCAATGCCAGAGTGGATACACCGTTTGCAATTCCGGACCGGTGGTGACGGCAAGCCAGCAGCTTCCGCCCACCTCGAACAATACCCCCGAATCAAAGTTGCGCCACCGAATCGAATCACAATAGTAATAGAATGGTTTACGATGGAGCATGCTCGATGAAAGGGTGCGACCCTTTGTGTAGCCCGGTATAGCTCCTGTTTTAGTCATATATGCCAACTCACGGGAGTTGGGTCCATGTAATATACCACGAGAACGTCGCCACCATCCTACTTCATTCTGGAATCTCCACCGCGTACACAGTTGTTAAAGTGGTTTTCGGTATTGGCCGGCTATAAGACAATATCCGATCCCGGTCTCTTTAACAACCAATCCTTATTATAACCCGTAGTTAACCTTTTAAAACAATATTTATACTTCAAAATAAAATATTATTTCAACCCAAATTTTTATCAAAATAAAGATTAAATCATTCCAAAATATCATATCTTTCGGATCTTCTTTTCAAATCATTTTAATATCAAAATATCATATCTTTCAAAACTCCATTTTCAAACCATTTTAATATATCAAAATATCATATGTTTTCAAAACCACATTTCAATCGTTTAATATATCAAAATAGCATATCTTTTTGAAACCACATTCATTTCAAATCACTATTCGCTTTATTCAATTTAAAATATCATTTCAATCCATATTTCAAAACAGTATATATTCCAAAAATCATTTTTAATCATTAAATTGAAGTTATTATGTTTAATAATTAAATTATTAAATTTCCAAAATTTTCGACTTCCAAAGTTCATTTATTCACTTAAGTTTATCAAAGCAGTGAGAATTCACTTTTCGTGGCATTTAGAAAACGCTACAGAAAAATACATTCAAAACAGTTCAATTTAACAAAAGACAACATTTTAAAATGTTGTAATAGGGTTTACTTAAATTTCGAATAAACTTAGTTAAATTCAACAATTTATAGCACTTACAAAAATTGCTATAATAGCTTTTAATTCAATTTAGCTTTTTAGTTCATTATCATCAACTACAGCATTTTCAAATGCTGTAATATCATTTACATTGTAATTAATAGCATTTCAAAAATATAGTCAATTAACTTCAAATATTCAATATAATTTCTCAACCAATTATATTTTTATTTAAAACATTTTTAACTTATAAAATCATACATTTTCACATTTATAACATCATTTAATTTTTTCTCAAGTTCATGATCTTATAAAGTTAAATTTCCATTCAAAAATCAAGATTTAATAATAATTCACTTATTAAATTGCAATGTTCAATTTTAAATCCATTACATTAAATTTCAACTTAACACTTAAGTTCAAATTCTCAAATATAACTTAATTTTATTTTTATTTACTTAACTAAAAGTTCACTTTTAAGTCAATTTCATAAATTTCCAATTTTAGTTATATTTCAAAATTTCAGCTTAAAATATTCTTTCATTTCACATTTCAAATTTGTTAAAAATCATTAATATGATATAAAATCACTTTTAATTCATTTAAATTAAAATTATCATAAATTTATCATAATTTCATATTCAATTTAATTTCCAATTATAATTAAATCAAATTTTCCAAAATAACTTACGTTCAAAATTTTCTAACTTTTCATTAATTCATTTCAAATACAATTGTTCAGAAAATCAATAATACTTTACAAAATTTATTTTTAATAAATTTTAAATAAAAATATTATAATAATTACATTCTAAAATATTTTAAACATTTTAGAAAAACATATTTTAACTACGGGCCTGTATATAATTTTCTACGCTAGGTAAAGTGATACGGGTAATATATCATTTCAACCCGTAATTTACAAAGAAAAATCCGGGTTTTATCATTTCAAACCCGCAGTCCCAAGTAAAAGAAATAAATTTGAAAATCATTCAGGCCTATCATTTCAGCCCATAACGATTTTTCCCTATTCTAAAGTCCGTTCGGGTATGTATCATTTCAATCCATAGTGATTCTAGTCTACATGGAACTTGCAATGGTGATAAACAGATATGAATGAACTGTAACAACATATATATAATAACAGATGACATGAAATCAAATTTAATAGGTTTAACATCATATATAAATAATCACAGTCGGTTATAACATCACATAAAATTCTACACATTCAATTGTTGTTTTTTCACAACCGCATAAGTATAAACGTCGTGTGAGTTTTACTCACCTTTTATAGCTGGAGATTTCAATACCAATGACACAACTGATTCCAGAAGGCATGATGACCCAACAATAGGATCAAGTGGGAAGAGATCCAAGCTTAGAACTTGTGTTACAACCCAAAACAAAATATCCAAACAAACACAAATTCAATAAAACTAGATATGAAATAACTTTGAAATAAAAAGGAATAAAAAGAGATATGAATGCAATGACTTTTTCCTTGCTTTCTTTATTCTTTTGCATGACCTAGGGGTTTATTTAGGTCAGGTTTGACATGACTTTGGCTCAGGTTTGATCATAGGAATGCATGGCATAAAGGCTAGAACATGTGGAGGAAGTTACAACATAAGAATATCAAGAGACTAGGCAACATAGTGTAGTTTTGGTGCACCACAAGGCTCGTCTACATGCATTGTTTGGCTCGGCTCTTGATGTTTCAGATCTGGACAGAGATTGGAGGGGTGTGTGATGATCAGGTCAGAGGTGGTGGTTGCTGCTATGGTGGTGGTTAGGGTGGTGGTTGAAGTGGATGAGCAAGAAAAGGCCAAACAAGCATAGATTTAGGCTTTTGGTTGCATTCGGAAGAGTTTGACAATCAAGGGGTGTTCGGCCATGGTCATGGCTATAGGCTTAGATGGTGGTGATGGTCGGGAAGAGATGGAAGTGGGTGGTGGCCGTGGAGCAAGGGGGAAAGCCGCTCCAATTAGGGGAGAAAGCAAGGCAAATTTGCATAGAAATAGGAGAAAAAGTAGAAAGAAAAGAGGAATTTACCTAAAAAAATTTCTTCAAGATGGAGGCCATGATTTTTAGGGTTTTGGAGATTTGAAAATTCATGAATAACAGGAGGAAGTCGGCCGGAGAAAGAAAAAAATGAGGAATAGTTAAGGTTAATTGGTGAAAGGTTAGGTTAAAAGTAAAAGGGTGGACTATAAAGGCTCATAGGAAGATAGAAAGTTTAAGGCCTTTCAAATTTCTCTTTTCTATTTTGTAAATACATAAAAAAACCTGATAAAATAGATAAATAATCTCAGAAATAATGTAAATAAGAAAAATAAATAAATACATTTTAAATTATATAATTTATTTAAAGAAAATATCAATATATGTGAAACTAGGCTAAATAAATTGAAACAACCCAAATAATCTTTGGAAAATCTATTTTTAATCAAAATACATATAAAATTAATATTAATAAAGTATAAACGCAGAAAATAAAAGTGAATGTATAAAATAAATAAATAAAGTAAGGAGTGGCTAAAATAACTAATGAATTGATGACAAAAGAAACTGTAAAAGAAATGTGAAACGACGTTACGTTTCTTAGACTTTAAACCTTTCAAACTTCTTAAATTTGTTTACATAACTTGATATTCTGGAATTAATAATAATAACAGATAAGATTTCGAAAATTTATCAAAATATAAATATATATATAATATTTATTAAATATATAAAGTTAAATTAAAGAAAATAGCTAAAATAGTAAACTAGTCTAGAAAATTTGAAATTACATGAAATAAATTTTAGAAAAATCATATGAGCTTGTAATATATTTTTAAACATGAATAATAATATAAAATAAAAGTTCATTCACAAAACAAATAAAAAAATTTAAATATAATTTAATGAAGAAAATAGCAAAAAAATAAGAAAACAGCCTTAAAAAATAGGAAATAAATACAGTAAATTTTTGAAAAATTCTATTATCATTTTAAAAATATTGAAAATTCAAAGTATACATAATATAACATAAATATAAAATTTGGAATAAGATATATCAAATAAAATGTCATTTATAAAATTTAAAATAAAGACTATTGTTGAATAACCCAATATACACACAATATTGGAAACAGTATAACTTTTGCAATTTAAATCCTTTTTCAACGAAACGAAAAGCAGTGTTCTTAAAATTTTACGTACTTTCGTAATAAAAGATAAAATTTAAATTTTCAAACTTTTAAAAATTTAAGTTAAAAGTCAAAGTTTTTTAAATCAAAATTTAATTAAAATAATTAAAATATACAAAAAAAATAAATCACAAAATACAGGGTTGTTACACTCTCCCCCACTCAAAACTTTTCGTCCTCGAAAAGGAATGAGGTACGGGAAAACACAGAAAAAAAATAGAGTGAAATAAGATTAGGACAAGATGACAAGGAGATTTAAGTTATACCTGATAACTATTGTTACGGGTATGTTTAACAAGGTGGAGATGATCTTTCCAAGATTCTCCAAAATCAAGAACTCAAGCACGCAAAATAGATTCAAATGAATACCAAAGATTATCAAAGATTATAGAAAGATGCCTACACCAGTCTATAGCAAGATAAGGATGATAAGGACAACCAAAAGATAGTTTGAAAAACAAAATAAGGAAATAAATTTGAAAGCATGGAAATTTCAACTTAAATAGAGAATAAATCTTTACACAAGTTAAATGAATCTTAACTACCCCAAATTTCATTATCTTATTATCCAATCATCTTAAATTAACAATTTTTAAAACCATGGGTTTGAAAAATAATCATTTATTACACTCACAATGTACTTAATAAATTTAATTCTTCTTTATTCCTAATTAAAATTAAATTTATTCCTCTCACTATATTTATCACTTATGTTAAACATACTTACACTTATTATAACTGCTTTCTTTCATTCTTAGTTCTTTTAACATCATTTTATTGTAAGTTATTCAATTACCCTTTATTATATTTACCTCTGTTAATCATTTTATAATTAAAATTTAAGTGTATAACATTTACTATAACCACTCAAATTTCATTTATAAAATCTTTTTATATTGTATATTATCCAATTACATTGTTAAATTCTGAAATTAAGGTAAGTTATATTTGAATGCAATTATATTATACAAATAAAACTTTCCAATTCAATTCTCTCAAGTTTTGATCATTTATCCAAATTTTTGATTCTCTTTTTATAATTGAAATTATTATTTAAAATAAAATTTAAGAATTGTATTTCCGATTTCTCCAAACCATTTAGAGATAAGTAATAATATATATATAATATGTCAAATCAAATTTCAATCATATATCTATATATATTATAAATCAAGTCATATTTTAGAAATTCAAATCAATTAAATCTCCCGAAACAAAACTGTTGCAAGACTACAGAATAGTCTCTTCACTTCGAAACTCGAAAATGAACGTCGATGATGTCGTGATCATCACCGAAGTTATTTCCCAGCGACAATGAGAAGAGCACTAATTTTAAACTTTAAAATTCTTTGGAAACAAATTTCTATTTGAAAATACTTCAAATAATATATCCCTTTTAAAACTTTTTAAACAAAAGGTTTGAAACCATTGGAAATAAAATTCTCAAATTTCTTGTTCTAAATTCATTTCAGTTCTCAAATCAATTTATAAACAACTATTTATAAATTCATTTATAGAACAATATATGATAAATTAAGTATTATCACTTCAAATAATCAATTTAAATCAGTCTATTAAGTTCCATAAATTTACTTATATATCAAAATTTTATTTCATTGACCAAATTTTAAAATAATATTGTGTCAGTTTGTTTTGTCAAAGTGTTTTAGAAATCCTATCGATAGCGTTGGTCAGACGAATCGATCGGAAACCCAAATCAACATCAACAACCCAAACAACACAATATATAAAACAAAACATAGATATACAAGTACAATTCAAAATGTTTAGAAGAATAGATTGGAAACAAAAGACAAGATGATTAAATAACAAAATAGGGAGGTGGATTAACTTAAATAAATCACGGGCAACCTTAACCGGGTCAACCTTGACTTAAAGAATAAGATCAATGTGGATTTTCTAGGGTAAATCTACATTCGATCTCGAGAGTTAGAGTTTGGAATAACAAAAGATATTAGCATCTAAACCAAGGATAGATATAAATCTCTGGTGAATCGATGCTAATTTATAAAGGAGTTTTCCCTCTTCTTTTTTTCAATTCAATTTGAAATTGGCGTGACTGCCGACTTACTAGAAAGATCATTCGAAGAGGAGTTATGAAATACTCCAGAGTCAAAAGAAGATGAATAGTGAAGGATACGAATGGATTTTGAAATCGTAGGGAACGTTCCAAAATTCAAAGGAATTGAGTCAAAAAGAAAGAGATTCAAACTCGAATGTAAGTGGTTCTGTAAATACATTCACTCCATATGCTGAGTTTTGCCTAGAGCTACCAAAGCTCTGATACCAACTGTAACGACCCGATATTTTCAACCATTCGCATCCATTATAAATGTATAGGTAGACACTCATGCGGAATTGAATTGCTCAAAATACCGCGTTGTAATTAAAAATTTGGCAAATCTCAGAATATACAGTAAATAAAAATCACAGATCACAGACACAGAGTAATAATAATGCAGCGGAAGTAAAAAGAGATAGTAGTTCATAAAGCTACTATATAAAAATATCAGATTTACATAAAATACAACAGAGGAAATAAAGTATAAAAGAAGTCTCACTTCATAGATGTCAACTAATACAAGAGCTGAAAGGAACAACAGATTTCAAAAGATAAACTTGACAAGTAGATAATCCCCAGCGATTCCAATCTCCAGAAAGTGGAAATCCAAATCTGTGAATAACTCAGGCTGACCCGAGCGTAAATAAAAATAAAAACACCCGAGTCAGGACATACATACTTAAAAATGTAAACCAACTAAAGTGAACTGTAGTAAAGGTACAAGTAACTTAGAAGATGCTTTCCTCTAAGGATCCGTTAAACTATTTACTATGTAGTATATTGCGCTATATACAATAGTGTCTAATCAGTAAAGTATAATCATATAGAAAATAGCGTTAAGGGGATGGTGAACCTTAACGCGGTCGGATCTTTAAAACCAAAATCGTAGTGCGCTCGATATAAGGATATGACACGGCACGCGAGGCAATGCCAGGGTGGATACACCGTTTGCACTCCCGGACCGGTGGTGACGGCTAGCCAGCAGCTTCCGCGCACCTCGAACAATACCCCCGAATCAAAGTGGCACCACCGAATCGAATCACAACAGTAATAGAATGGTTTCCGATGGAGCATGCTCGATGAAAGGGTGCGACCCTTTGTGTAGCCCGGTATAGCTCCTGTTTTAGTCATATATGTCAACTCACGGGAGTTGGGTCCACGTAATATACCTCGAGAACGTCGCCACCATCCTACTTCATTCTGGAATCTCCACCGCGTACACAGTTGTTAAAGTGGTTTTCGGTATTGGCCGGCTATAAGACAATATCTGATCCCGGTCTCTTTAACAACCAATCGTTATTATAACCTATAGTTATAACCTTTTAAAACAATATTTATACTTCAAAATAAAATATTATTTCAACCCAAATCTTTATCAAAATAAAGATTAAATCATTCTAAAATATCATATCTTTCGGATCTTCTTTTCAAATCATTTTAATATCAAAATATCATATCTTTCAAAACTCCATTTTCAAACCATTTTAATATATCAAAATATCATATGTTTTCAAAACCACATTTCAATCATTTAATATATCAAAATATCATATCTTTTTGAAACCACATTCATTTCAAATCATTATTCGTTTTATTCAATTTAAAATATCATTTCAATCCATATTTCAAAACAGTATATATTCCAAAAATCATTTTTAATCATTAAAATGAAGTTATTATGTTTAATGATTAAATTATTAAATTTCCAAAATTTTCGACTTCCAAAGTTCATTTATTCACTTAAGTTTATCAAAGCAGTGAAAATTCACTTTTCGTGGCATTTAGAAAACGCTACGGAAAAATACATTCAAAACAGTTCAATTTAACAAAAGACAACATTTTAAAATATTGTAATAGGGTTTACTTAAATTTCGAATAAACTTAGTTAAATTCAACAATTTATAGCACTTACAAAAATTGCTATAATAGCTTTTAATTCAATTTAGCTTTTTAGTTCATTATCATCAACTACAGCATTTTCAAATGCTGTAATATCATTTACATTGTAATTAATAGCATTTCAAAAATACAGTCAATTAACTTCAAATATTCAATATAATTTCTCAACCAATTATATTTTTATTTAAAACATTTTTAACTTATAAATCATACATTTTCACATTTATAACATCATTTAATTTTTCCTCAAGTTCATGATCTTATAAAGTTAAATTTCCATTCAAAAATCAAGATTTAATAATAATTCACTTACTAAATTGCAATGTTCAATTTTAAATCCATTACATTAAATTTCAACTTAACACTTAAGTTCAAATTCTCAAATATAACTTAATTTTATTTTTATTTACTTAACTAAAAGTTCACTTTTAAGTCAATTTCATAAATTTCCAATTTTAGTTATATTTCAAAATTTCAACTTAAAATATTCTTTCATTTCACATTTCAAATTTGTTAAAAATCATTAATATGATATAAAATCACTTTTAATTCATTTAAATTCAAATTATCATAAATTTATCATAATTTCATATTCAATTTAATTTCCAATCATAATTAAATCAAATTTTCGAAAATAAATTACGTTCAAAATTTTCTAACTTTTCATTAATTCATTTCACTTACAATTGTTCAAAAAATCAATAATACTTTACAAAATTTATTTTTAGTAAATTTTAAATCAAAATATTATAATAATTACATTTCTAAAATATTTTAAACATTTTAGAAAAACATATTTTAACTACGGGCATGTATATAATTTTCTACGCCAGGTAAAGTGATACGGGTAATATATCATTTCAACCCGTAATTTACAAAGAAAAATCCAGGTTTTATCATTTCAAACCTGTAGTCTTAAGTAAAAGAAATAAATTTGAAAATCATTCAGGCCTATCATTTCAGCCCATAACGATTTTTCCTTATTCTAAAGTCCGTTCGGGTATGTATCATTTCAATCCATAGTGATTCTAGTCTACAGGGAACTTGCAACGGTGATAAACAAATATGAATGAACAATAACAACATATATATAATAACAGATGATATGACATGAAATTTAACAGGTTTAACATCATATATAAATAATCACAGTCAGTTATAACATCACATAAAATTCTACACATTCAATTGTTGTTGTTTCACAACTGCATAAGAATAAACGTCATGTGAGTTTTACTCACCTTTTATGGCTGGAGATTTCAATACCAATGACACAACTGATTGCAGAAGGCACGATGACACAACAATAGGCTCAAGTGGGAAGGGAACCAAGCTTAGAACTTATGTTACAACCCAAAACAAAATATCCAAACAAACACAAATTCAATAAAACTAGATATGAAATAACTTTGAAATAAAAAGGAATAAAAAGGGATATAAATGCAATGACTTTTGCCCTGCTTTCTCTATTCTTTTGCATGACCTATGGGTTTATTTAGGCAAGATTTGACATGACTTTGGCTCAGGATTGATCATAGGAATTCATGGCATAAAGGCTAGAACATGTGGAGGAAGTTACAACATAAGAATATCAAGAGACTAGGCAACATAGTGTAGTTTTGGTGCACCACAAGGCTCATCTACATGCATTGTTTGGATCGGCTCTTGATGTTTCAGATCTGGACAGAGGTTGGAGGGGTGTGTGATGATCAGGTCAGAGGTGGTGGTTGCTGCTATGGTGGTGGTTGAAGTGGATGAGCAAGAAAAGGCCAAACAAGCATAGATCTAGGCTTTTGGTTGCATTTGGAAGAGTTTGACCATCAAGGGGTGTTCGGCCATGGTCATGGCTGTAGGCTTAGATGGTGGTGATGGTCGGGAAGAGATGGAAGGGGGTGGTGGCCGTGGAGCAAGGGGGAAAGCCGCTCCAATCAGGGGAGAAAGCAAGGCAAATTTGCATAGAAATAGGAGAAAAAGTAGAAAGAAAAGAGGAATTTACCTAAAAAAAATTCTTCAAGATGGAGGCCATGATTTTTAGGGTTTTGGAGATTTGAAAATTCATGAATAACAGGAGGAAGTCGGCTGGAGAAAAAAAAAAGAGGAATAGTTAGGGTTAATTGGTGAAAGGTTAGGTTAAAAGTAAAATGGTGGACTATAAAGGCCCATAGGAAGATAGAAAGTTTAAGGCCTTTCAAATTTCTCTTTTCTAATTTGTAAATACATAAAATACCTGATAAAATAGATAAATAATCTCAGAAATAATGTAAATAAGAAAAATAAATAAATACATTTTAAATTATATAATTTATTTAAAGAAAATATCAATATATGTGAAACTAGGCTAAATAAATTGAAACAACCCAAATAATCTTTGGAAAAATCTATTTTTAATCAAAATACATATAAAATTAATATTAAAAAGTATAAATGCAGAAAATAAAATTGAATGTATAAAATAAATAAATAAAGTAAGGAGTGGCTAAAATTACTGATGAATTGATGACAAAAGAAACTGTAAAAGAAACGTGAAACGACATTACGTTTTTTAGCCTTTAAACCTTTCAAACTTCTTAAATTTGTTTACATAACTTGATATTCTGGAATTAATAATAATAACAGATAAGATTTCGAAAATTTATCAAAATATATATATATATAATATTTATTAAATATATAAAGTTAAATTAAAGAAAATAGCTAAAATAGTAAACTAGTCTAGAAAATTTGAAATTACATGAAATAAATTTTAGAAAATTCATATGAGCTTCTAATATATTTTTAAACATAAATAATTATATAAAATAAAAGTACATTCACAAAACAAATAAAAAAAATTAAATATAATTTTAATGAAGAAAATAGCAGAAAATAAGAAAACAGCCTTAAAAAATAGGAAATAAATACAGTAAATTTTTGAAAAATTCTATTATCATTTTAAAAATATCCAAAAGCCAAAGTATACATAATATAACATAAATATACAAGTTGGAATAAGATATATCAAATAAAGTGTCATTTATAAAATTTAAAATAAAGACTATTGCTGAATAACCCAATATACACAATATTGAAAACAGTATAACTTTTGCAATTTAAATCCGTTTTCAACGAAACGAAAAGCAGTGTTCTTAAAATTTTATGTACTTTCGTAATAAAAGATAAAATTTAAATTTTAAAACTTTAAAAATTTAAATTAAAAGTCAAAGTTTGATTAATTTGACCAAAATTCACTTTTTGGAAAATATTCTTTTTAGTCATGCTTTGGAATGATAATTCATATCAAAACTAAAGTTTATATTTAAAGTAACAAAATTAATCATTCAAAATAAAAAAAAATAAGTTTTTAAATCAAAATTTAATTAAAATAATTAAAATATACAAAAAAAATAAATCACAAAATACAGGGTTGTTACACATACCCCTTTCTCTCTTTTCTACGAGTATGAAGCCATGCTACCCATCGAGGTTGACATCCCCCTATATTAGTGTCTTACCTAAGAGCATGAGCAAAATGATGAGCTAATCAAGTTTGTTGTCGATGTTGTAGAAGAACAAAGGGGTAAAGCTAAACCTCACATTGAAGCCTACAAGAGGAAGATAGCTAAGCACTACAAATCAAAAGTAAAACTCCATCAATTCATTTTCGGCAATCTAATTCTACATCGAGTGATCGTAAATACAAATAAACCGATTGAACATGTGTTTGGTCTTAACTGGGAAGGGCTACATGTCATCTGTGCCACCTTGATAAATTGCGCTTACCGCCTTTCTCACCTAAACAAAACCTACATTTCCCACACTAGGAACGATGCGCACCTCAGAGCTTATCTTATGTGAAAGCTAGCCATGATTATAAAGCTATACAATACATCTTTTACAAAGAATACAATAAAGACTTTAGAACCAACTTTGTTCAACACAATCAGCAAGGCTATCCAATAAAGATGTGTTATTATTTATTCATCACCTTATTTAGGCACTACCGATCTCTAACATCAAGGAACATGTGGGCCACTCAATGCTCATATTCTTGCCGACGTGCTATCCAGCGAGGGTGAATTACTATGCATTCACTTTCTTATTCGAGGACTGCCACCACTATAGGCTATCCAATAAGGACGAGTTATTATATGCTCGTTATCTTGTTTGGAGATCGTTGAACTTTTTACCCAAGGACCATGCTAGACTTGCTATTGGATGGTTATCCATAAGGGTGGATTACCATGCATTTCGATTCTTTGTTTGTGGACAAGCAGGCTATCCACAAGATTGAATCATCATGCATTCACTTCCTTACTTGGGGACGGCTCACCTTCCCCATGAGTTTGGGTGAGACGTTCCTCCCCTTCATATTGGGGTACATCGATGAGTACAGACATCACCGCAATTGTCATGTATCTCTCATCCATGATGCTGATAGAGTTAGGGGTATGCCCTAGGGGTACTTATGTAATTTGTTACATATATCTAGCTCGTTGGCCAATTTTATTTGAAATAAAAGATATTTCCTTCCTATTATGTACTTGATATAATGTGATTATATTAACTAATTAATTTAATTAAAACTATATCTAATAGAAAAATCCATAATTGGTATATTTTGTAATAGTAATTACAAAGTGTTGAAACTGTGAGTAATTATTCGCAACGAGTACCATTTTAAATGTTCCTAGTTAAGATGCATCGAGACTGGATATTGATGTGTCTATTAAGATTGGAGTACGTAACGCTCTCTAAATATTGGATAGTATATTACTCATGACTACTGGGGCACCTAGGGGTTATGTACTAATAATATTTGGTTAAATATGGAACGATTTTCTGCTGGTTAAAATAACTAAGTCAAACAGAAAACATCGATGTGACTGATTTACACAGTTCTCTCGACTTGAGAATACCGTGGATCTTCAGTATGAAAGCTTCGCTTTGATTATCGCCAAAGCATGGCATGACGTCATCGAGTGACTATAGTTGGGTCGAGTGGAAGTATTGAAAATGATGCACTACTCAAGATAGGATTCGTCTCCTCGGTTATATGCAGTTAGTATCACAGTCAACTCAAAGTCAAAGTCTTCGGCCGCAGCATTTCGGTTAATAATAACTATTGTTATTGAATCAAGGACTTTGCATTTGGACTATGAAGTTGAATGCGGATGAGGTTGGAATTTTGACCATTACCAAATTCCACAAGTCCAAAGTGATATAGTTTTGATGAAGAAAATTGGTGTAAAAAAAATGCCACAACCGGGCAACGCTTATTAAACTAAAATTGGATTTTTACCCAAAATGAATAAGCGATAAATTTGGCCATAAGTCACACCACCTGCTAAGTGATGTGTGAACGTGAACATTAGAACAGTTCGAGTTAATCGCTGATCAAATTTACACACAAGAATTACACAACCGAAATGATGAATTTTCTTAAGACCGAACGATTTAATTAGTTTATAACTGTTATAAATTAATTAAATTAATATTTATGAAATATTAATTATAAAATTTGGATATGACTTGAGAAATAAATAATGTTTTATATATTTATAATAGTTATAAATATACCGATCGATATACGATACCGACAAGCGATTAAATTAGATTTAATTGTATAGCATTTTGGCTTGGGCTTAGATGGATTTAAGGCCCATCATTAAGGCTGCAAAATTTTAGTTTTGGGAAGGTCTAGGGGTGTCTAATACATATGGAATTGGCTTGGAGGTAATGGGTTGAGATCAAGTGAGAATGGGTAAAAAAGTATTCCTCATTTCTCTTTAATACAACCCAATATATATATGTGTGTGTGTGTGTGTGTGTATCTATGTATGTATATATGTATCTCTAAAAATAAAATAAAAAACTTTTTCCGGCCGCCATTACCTTCTACGTTGTTGATTATAACATAGCTCTCAATCTACTTCAAAATTCTCAAATATATTTCAAATTAAAATAATACTATTTGATAGTTAGAGGTCGATGATTCCGGACTTGCTATTTGACGAATTAAGAACTGTAGAAGGAAGGAAGTCATTGCTTCAACGTGGATTCAAATGCATCATTAAATTAGTAATTTTAATTCATATTATAGTAATTAAATTATATTCTAAGTTCCTATAATGAGCAATTTCTTATCTGTTTAAATATATTGCTACTATATGTTTGGTTAGGTAAGATTTTTGTAAATGATGTGCTTGTCACAAATCAGTTTGACTATGTGCGTAATTTGTCTATTATACTATTTGATCTATGTATAGACAAATGTTGTTTACTTTACAAAATTAATTTTTATCATTAATAAATGTTTTATATATATTTATTAATAAATTCATATAGATATATATATATATATATATATATATATTAGTGTATGTTTCTCTCTCATGATAGCATATATAAGATATATATATATATATATATATGGTTTAAAAAATTTAGTACACTTATTTATAGATAATATGAATTAAATTCAAAATTAATTATCATACTATATTCATATTTTTGAATTAACATTTATTGAATTTGTGAAATTTTTATTATATATAAAATAATTATTACGTTAAAAGTACAATTTTATATTTTTTAAAATATTATATCTTCTTAGAACATATAGAAATTTTTATTAATTTTTCAATAAAGTTTGTTGTTTTTAATAATTAATATTATTTCGAAAAAACTGTTTATGATTTATTATTAATAATAATTTAATTGAAAAATTCTTCAAAAATTTACTTAACTTCATAGTCCTAGAATTTCTAAAATTTTAAAATTTGAATTTTTAATAATATATTATTTTATACTAAATAATTATTATCAAAATTAATGTATTTGGTTTTAAAAATAATTTTCAATTTTGAAAAATCGTCAGATTTTTCCTAAGCTATATTTTATGATCCTTTATTTTTGAAAATTGTAAAATTTGAATTTTCATCAATAGATTATTTTATGTTAATTATTTATGGATAAAAACATTATTTTATTTATAATATATACAAATTAAAATGCTAAAATTATTATGTTTGCAAAACTAAGTTAATTTTGAATTATAAATAATTTTTAATAATTTTTTCCTCTCTTTCTATATATGTATATATATATATTTATCTGTATATAAATGTTCTATGTTCATATATTATATATAATATATTTATACATACATGTGTGTGTGTGTATTGTAATACATATATATGCACATATTTGGACAACATACATGACATACAAAATTAGGTAATATGTTTGTTGCGATGTAAATCCCAACATCTACATATGGGCATATTATACCTTTCACGGATTATTATATTATACATGCACTTACATATATATGTATATGATACATTTATGTATAAACTAAATCAAATAAAATTAATTTCATACCTTAATATATTTGAATTTAAATAAAATAAATGTTTTTATTTAAATGAAATTTAGAAATGTTCTAATTCAGTTAGATTTCATAGGCCCAATAAAAGATCCAATAGGGTAAAAATTTTGAAATTCGCCAATAACTTCCACCGCAGGCTAGTCCAGTTCCAATAGATGCCATCTGTCCCTCTTACATGATGAGGCACTCTTATCAAGACTAACACCGTTACTCTGAGCGATGTCGATGTCTGATATCTATAATGCACCTACATGTGAGACCCGCTCCCTTCCTTGTCGCCTGGCTATCCATAAGGGCGAATTACCATGCATTTCAATTCCTTGTTTGGGAACTGATAGGCTACCCAGTGAGACTGAATCATCATGCATTCACTTCCTTACTTGTGGATATGTTATGTTTCCCATGAGTATGGGTGAGACGTCTCTCCCCTTTGTATGGGATGCATCGACGAGTTGTGACATGATCGTAATGTCCCGTATCCCTTGTCTATAATGCCACATGTTCCTCTTGCAGGACGAGGCACTATTGTTGATACAGACACATTACTCCCAAGTGATGATAATCTCCAATATCCATAGTGCACCCGCATAAAAATAAGACTGGCTCAATATCAACTTGTGACGTGTCACCCCAAAGAACCTTCGAGCCACTCAGCGTTTAGGTTTGTGTCGGCACCGCATGCTACTTAATCTTATCACATGTTACTTAGGAGAACCATCAAGCCACTCAGTGCTTAGACTCTTGTAGGTACTGCATGTTACTCAATCCTATCGTGTGCTACATAGGAGAATCTCGAGCTGCTCAGCGCTTAGGTGCATGCCAGGACCGTCCACTACTCCATCAAATGGCCACGTATCACCTAAGAGAAACTCGATCACTAAGTGCTATGGTTCGTGCCAGGATAGCTTCTCTTCATGGAACAACAAGTAGGCTGGATGATTCTATGACCGCCATGGTTCTAATCACGACCAGGATCTTTAGCACACGCTCATGTTCGACCCCACATGCTATCCTGGCTCGATATACAAACAAGTTATATACAAATAGTAAAGTGCATAGTTCCCATGAATATGCTGCTCTTATCAACCATCTCGATACCATAATATTATATCTATCTTGTGGAAAAGCTTAATTGCAGACAAACAATGACTATATCGGCTACTCAAAGCATGCTACACGTACATAGTCAAGGACATATAAAGTAGTTAATAACTTAGACAAAATTGAGAACAAAGCAAATTTCATTCATCTACAAAATGTGGGGCACATAGCTCACCCTGTTAGGCATACAAAAGACATAAGAATATCTACAAACTCGACTCATCAACAATGCGTGCTAAGGAGTCCAGCTATTTATATATGTAGATGGCTAGCACGATGATCCCAACTACCCTCATCTCTTCATCCATCTGCTCCCTAGCTTGGCCTTGTCATTGAATTTGCTGATGGTAATCGAAAAGCAGAAGTTTCCTTGAGTAGGGCCTTTATTAGATTTGTCAACCGGTTTACCCACCTATCCTCCTTTGCCTTCTTAGCTGCCTCCACATACGTAGCCATCTGACATCCAACCATGTGCTTGCCTAGGTCATCCTATATCTCTTTGGGCTCTTTCTCAACCTAGTTTAGGCTCTCCTTGAGGTCCATCGACATCTTCCATGTCTTATCCCGTAACTCCACTACCTCCCTTACCGACTTCTCAAACCTTTGCCTTCATGGCCTTGACATTGGTCATCATCAAAGTATTCTCCTTGGCCTTCAACTCCCTTTGAAGGTCTATAATCTTATTCAGATGCGGATGCTGCGATACCTATACTAAACAACTAGTGTCAGAATAATGAAAAAGTAATAGATAAGGAAACTCAAAGTTGGCAACTTACTAGCAAGGCATCTGAGTTTGGGAATTCATCACAGACTCCAGGAAATTCTAGCTCATCCCCATGGACAAAAGGTTGAAGGCCTTCGGTAGGAAAAAAAGGTCTTAGTATCCTTGCCATAGGAGATTTCCAAAGACACTTTCCCAGTAGCGCTGCATAATCCTCCTTGGCCAGCCCCTCTTCATCATATATGCAAAGGAACTTAGAGTAAGGAGGGATGACACCAATAGCTGAAGATGAATTGGCCATGTCTCTCTTCCTTTTATTGTCGTTGATTGACTACTGGAGCGATTGCATGGGGCTAGAGACCATATGGATCATCTACTGGCCGACTTTAGGCGGTTTAAATGCTTGAGCATAGTGGGTGCAATGGGCCACAACAGTCTAGACAACATCCTCAACATCGTCAAGAGCATCAAAATTTAGCTTGGCGGCTACTGTAACAACACAGAAAGAACAAGAGTTAGTCAAAATGTAAAGTAAAAGAAAGAAAAGTGCAAGTAAACTACCATTTTTACTGGCCCGACCTTACTTTCTAACAAGGGCAGGCATGATGAAGCCAAGCTTCCCACACTATTTTGATCTATCCCAGTATGAGGCTCACTCGAAGGCATAATTTCGTATTCAGGATACGAAGGGTCATATAAAGGAATTTGCTCGGAGGAGGGACTTGTGCCCCTATTAATGCTTGGTCCTTGTGACCCTCCCCTAACATTATTTTCCTCAAATCTCACCTCGGTATCCCAATCAACAAGTATGCCTGATGTCAACTAACTATTTTGGGTCGTATTCTTCCCACTATGCCATCAACGCTGCATAACTCAACTTATCAAGGTTAACTTGTTGCCACTCCCCAACCCCCTTACCCATGACAACACCATCATATCACCTTTTGTCATTAGTAATCGGCTTACCCGTATTGTTCTGAAATTTCATGTTTTGGCTTAGCCATAGTTTCTTTATTAGATTGTCCCACCCCACAACCGTGGTCTTTGCTTTCCTCATTAGACTGACCCAATGGAGTTTTACTTCAGTCATCGAGATTTTTAGATCCTGAATATTGGCGGTGATCGTCTTCAACCTATAGATAGATTCGCTCGGCATGCCTGCGGTGAAGCCGCAAAGCTCAATGGAAGCGGATGTCAAAGGAGGAATTAAGAAAAGTAAACACAGATGAAGGTAAAAGAGAGCGACAAAGACTTACTAGGGGTCTGGATCTCAAGGTGTCATAGCTTGGGATTGAACCTATAAGCGGATGAAAAAGCACTTACCCATCCAGCGCGGTACCACCTTGCTCAAGATGCCTATAAATATGACGGGCTTGGTGTTGACCAGGAAGTGTAAGTAGGAGCCATGGGATAGCCGACCTCCTTCTGTAAGTGGAAGACCGTGTTGACTAGTTGAGTGATCTACTTAAGAATGTGAAGCTTGTTGCAAGTGACGTAGAGCTCACACAAAAATTGGTAGTTATTGGGTGTAAACTGACCAGGAGAAATACATAAGCCTTTATGATAGAGATAATGTAGTGGTGGAGAGACAACACAACCTTAACCTTAAAGTTGCCGGGGGACTAGTTAAATGAGCCCAATAGAGGGTGGTTAGGTCAATCGACGATAGTAGGATATAAGACCATCCCTTTGTTATGTCCATGCTTGGCCAGGGACCAGCTAAATTTTCCAACCCTTCTAGAAGTTCAGAAACTTGAGGTTTGAAACACGGACCAAAGAAGACCAAAAGGCTACCATCTTAAACATAAATGTTTGGTTAAACAACTTCCCCAAAGCCAAGTCTAGCAAAGAACGGGGGCTAGTCCTCAACAAAAGATGAGATAGTCGACCCCATAGCATGCCCTGGCCGGGCACCCCCATGACGACTGTCTAATGACTCAAATGGCCTCTAAAGCTAGGTCACAAGCCTTACGATCCATACCTATTACTCATCTTTTCACTTAAAGCTCATGGCTCTGGAATTGGGCCTAGTCTATAAACCCTTACTAATTTTGTTACTAATATTACTATTAAAAGTTATAGCCACACTGTGGAGTTCGCCAACGTTGATCGACCACCACAAACATGGCAACAATGGTCGACCAATAACCAACGATGGCTAGAAAAGTGCGGATTTTGACGAAAGCATTACACAAAAGCATAAAAAGATTAAAGCATTATAAAATCATAGTAAAAATGTAAATGCATGGAGCTCTTCGATGGCCATGGCTTTCCGAGAAGCGAAGAAGAAGATGGAGGAGAAAAGCTTACTCTTTATTAAAGAAAAATTGAAAAGTCAAAGGTCATTTGGGAGTTTTTGAATTTTTTTTAACAACGAATTTTTTTAATAGATTCAGTAAAGAAGGGAAGGGAAGAAGATGAAGGCTATTTATAATACCTACCCCTTTCATCATAGCCACTAGATCCAAAGAGTTGTTGGATCTTGAATGTCTAGGTGTAATCAATTCCCTTGTCACTTCACCTATGTTGGAAACATGAGCAGCTCTGCCTTGTCTAAAAGAAGTGAACCACCTCAACCAATGAAAAGCACAACATATAGAACACATTAAATGCATAGAAAAATAACCGGTTGGTGGGATCTTTTTGATTTGACAAGCCCGTCTCTGCTCATGGAGACGGACCTGGGGCCAAAATGTTACTAAAATTTCTCGCAAGTATAATAAGCAAGCCAACTCAACATAGCCTGGCCCAATTTAAGCCAGCCTAGCACATCTAAGCCCGACCTAATTCATGCTAACCCACACTCAACATGCTCCCAAACCCGCCCATTTATTTAGCAACACTCCAAGTTCATGACCAACTAACTCAACTCGTGGTAACTTCAACAACCAACTCGTCATGCAAGGCCCGGCTCAAGCACGACCTACCTTTGGCATGTCTTCACCATAACCCACCTTTGACAAGTCCAACGTAGCTTGTCTTACCATGTAGACATATAAAGGTATATGACAATTCCTACAATCAACTATACTAAGCACTGTAGCAAGTCTTTCAAAAGCATGACTACTTATGTAACACGTCGCCAGCATTAAATGCAAGGCACGCACATTGTATAGAGTGATAATTAGCATCCTTCTCAGTCACACATTCCACACTGCCTTTATACGAGGTGCACTTCCGCCTGTATTATTGAATAGTCTTAGTCATCCATTAAATATTTCAACTACTATAAATACCCTATGCCGTACAACATCCAAGGGGTTGATTTTTAATTACTTACCTCATAATTCAGTAATAATCTCACAACAAATTAAAGCCCTAAACTCTTAATATTAGCTACTTCTTAGTCTTAAATGTTTTATTTTTAAATCATTCTCTTGTAATTCCTTATAATTGTGAGATAAAAACGTAGAAAGAAATCTTTATAATGGAAGTAGATAAGATTATCTGAACCATCTACGTCTTTATGTCATTCACTTTATAATTTTCTTGTTTTTCTCCTCATTTTACATTTTTAAGCCTAGTGTTAGCAAGTAACATTTTCTTTTACAAATGCATTAGTCTAATTCTAAGGTTGGTTAGTTTACAAGTCAATGCATATGTTGGTCAAAATTTATCAACATAGCATCAGTGGATGCAGTCATGTTGCATATCCAACTTTAATGCCATGTTCTCCAATACATATCCTATGACCTACCATTCCTATGCTATGCTTTTTTTACTTTTCTTTATAAAAAGTTTCACCTACCATTCGCATATGTGCTACCAGCGTCAAAAATTGCTTAACCCCATCGTGATACCTTCGCTTGACTCCCTATCGATGACATCCTTATTTTTTCATTTAAAAAATAACTAAGTTTGCGTATACTTTCCCAATGAAATGTATGCTATTTGGTTACTTTGGTTCCCCAATAACAAATTTACATAATATCACATATATAGATAAATCAACCATAACATCCCATATTTTAGGGTACATTATATATAATGGGGTTGCACCATAAGCAAGCAATAAACATAAATAAATTTATTTATTAGTAATTAATTGAGTTTACATGAACAATCATTCAAAGCAATGCTTTAACTAATCAAGTATAGGACAACTGGAAGAATACATTAAATCCAACAAAGAAAAATCAATGTAACAATATTATATATATATATATATATATATATATATAATTCGAGTGAGAGTAAGAACTCCTTCGGCTAGTATGCTGAGCTACCATATGGTCGATATCCAATAATAAGAACATGCTAATTTGAAAATTGTTGTTGCAAAGTTTTTTCTTCATTTACTAGTTTTTGCAAAACTATTATCCGCCCAAAGTTGTATCTTATGTTATAAGAACAAAAATAAAAAATATATAGGAGAGGGAAAGGAAAATTATTTTTTTCATGACAAAGAAATAAATGGCTAAGTTAAAAGAAAAGAATATTCATGAGTCAATTATGAAACATGGTCCATAGTAATTAACCTATGAAGTACACCTTAACCTTCATTCTCTTTTTCTTAACCTAATGAAAATGAAAGGAATTTAATGGTAGCTTACTAGAGGAAGAACTCCTTTTTAGAAGAACTCCTGGCAATTAATGACTCGTATCACATTCAAATCCCTGCGTTGAAGTACGATGGAACTTCCGACCCAGAAGATCATTTAGCAACCTTTGAAATACGAATGGATTTATATAATGCTCCAGGGCCAATCCGCTGTAAGTTTTTTTCAGTTACTTTTCAAGGAGAAGCTATCAGATGACATAAGAATTGCTGGGTAAAACCAATCCGTTCCTAGGAACAATTTTCCTATGAATTTATGACTCGATTTTTTGCGTTCAATGATCTAGCTATGGATTTTAGTTTGTTAGCTACTATCAGACAAAGACCGGGAGAATCAATTGATAAATACTAAAAAAGGTTTCATACAAAGGCATTAAAGGCGGGAAGTATAACCAACAGAGAAAAGTTAATGGCGGTACGATAAGGGTTGGTCAAGCAAACCCCATTTTGTGAAGATCTCCATGTCAATGGGTGCAAAGATCTACAATATTATTATTCCTAAGAAAGCAAATTTATCCGCTTAGAAGAAATGAGCTATGACAAGAAAAGATCAAGATAAGACATAGAAAGGGAAAGATCTAATCCTTAGAATTCCGATTGAGGGTCAGATAACAGAGAAAGAGTTTGGAAGAAAATTCCAAAGTCGTACTGTATAGCATGAGGGCAACCACTCTCTCATCTTTAAGCCTCAATAAAATATGAAGGAAGTTTCTCAACTACTCATAGGATGAGAGGGAGATCTGATCCAAAAAAGTGGAAAATCATTGTGCTTATTATAAAGCGAATGGACGCAAAACCGATCAGTCTCATGCTTTAACTAGGATAATTCAGAATATGGTCATGTCAAGAACATTAAAGAAGTCTACTAAAGAAGCATAAAACAACTTAACAGCTTCGAAAAATGCTGGTTCTCATCAAATCATGAAGCTTTACAGCTTGATTTCAACTATGAATTTTCTTCTTCCTTATCTTTTTAACTTGATTTGTACTTTAATTCATATTCAGATTTGTATTGAAATTTAAACATGTACTGGTTCAAAATTCAAGTACTATTACAAGAGAAACAAAATAAATACATGACATTCAGCACATCCTTGGGGTACAACAAATTTCTAGCTACCTGAGAAAGATGGCTCAAATGCCTAATGCAAAGCAATTATCAATGTTTAATCAATGCAGTACAAAGATCATCTCACATGAAACTTACTCCTATTGGCTCCACAACATTATCTAAGAAGACTACAAATAGACCACTCAGTTACTAAGCAGAACCTACCAAAACATAGTGATAAATCCAAGGGAAAAACTTTATTTCTCAACTCCATTTTTAGCAAATGATTTCAAAAGGAAATTTCTCAAATTATGTCCTTTTAAGAAAACTATTTTCAATCACCCCATGGCCAAAGGGGAAACAAACACTTATTTATCCCAAAATCATATTAATGTGATTAATTTAAGATATTATACAGCATTAGTAAATGCATACATATAATTTTTGGTCAAGCAATCTTGACATCTCAAAAGTTTTCAAAAAAAACCACTGGCAATGAGAGGCCAATCCATATCTCTTCATGAAATTTTTTAAAGCCATCAAAGGCTTAGTGACAAAAATCGGATTAGAGAATCTTATTCTCGACTAAAAGACTATTGGTTCATGAAACATGACATTTCAGTTTTCTATTTGAGATCTATGTCTCCACTATGAGAATGATTCTGAAACCTTTATAGAGAACGATTCTAAGAAAGGATCTTCGTATAATCAAGCCCTTTTATAAAATGTAATCCCTCTCTATATTAGAAGGGTTCATTTGCAAAAATTCTTTCTCTAAAAAATAAGCCGATATTCAAAAGATTTTCAAAGAGCGTTTCAAGTGGTCAAAATTGATTTAAGTTCACCATTTTATCCCTTGCCAAAGGCACCTCCGAGAGGAAGGGTCAAAACCTCTTAAGCCCTTACCAAAGGCACCTCATAGAGTGAGTGTCAAAACCTTTAGAAAATCCCTTACCAAAGGCACCTCATAGAGGGAGTGTCAAAACCTCTAGAAAATCCCTTACCAAAGGCACCGATGGGGGAAGGGCCAAATCCCCTTAAGCTGTTACCAAAGGCACCACATTTAGGGAGGGCTAAAACCTCTAAAAGCCTCTAACGCCCATATCGAGGGTCAGGATAAGCACCCGCAAAATCAAAATCCCTTAATGTCCATATCACCTCTTAGGGGAGGGTCAAGATAAGCACTCGCAAAATCAAAAACCCCTAACATCCAAATCATCTCTTAGAGAAGGATCAAGTAAGGTACTCATCAGTAACCCACTGGATGAAGGTAAACTTAACATACAATACATCCCTCAAAGCCAAGGGAAGCCCGAAAGGGGCACCAAAGAAATGAAGAAAGACAAAGATGTCTGCAACTCAAGAAGAAAGTCAGAACCCAAGAGAAAAAAGGGTTAAAAAAAGAAACTGATACGACATCTAAGATAAGGTTAGAATCTTAGAAAAGGATACAGACAGAGGCAAAAGGATGAGGATACCTAGCGTCATATCTAGAAAAGAAAAAATATATTCTAACAAATTATGGAGCTTCTAGTCCCAGAAAAAGATTTCTACATCAAAAGATTAAGAAACTTTCATACCACAAAAAGACATGAGACCAGAAAATGGAAGAAGGAATCCATAACATGGAAATGAAAATAAAGACTAATATTAAAAACAAAGGAATGAAGTAGATAATGGATTTTAGCTACAAAGATAAAGTACTGCACTCCAAGAGTTGGTTAAAAAAGCCAATCCTAAATCCTTTGAGATAAAGTTACCGATTAGATAAAAGAGTCTATTATACCTATAAATATATACATATAGGCACTTTAGGAACAACATATTTATTAAGAAAAAACTTTCCTACGAATAACCTTATAATTAAGGTTAGATAAACTTAGTTATCATTTATTTAAAATCTATTAAATATGCTTTTATTAGACATATCTATGGCTTCGTACTTATATTGAATGGAGTTTTGAATACTTAAATCGTCAATTGAGATCCTGATGAGACTTTGGATAAATTCTTGATTTCATGAATTTTGAGTTTCATAATTTCTACTGGTGCAGATTTTATTTTGGATTTCATGAATTTTGAATTACCATATTACTTTTTGTGATGATTTATAGATTCCATATGCATGTTTTCCTTGTCAAATTTCCATGATAACTTTTAACTGAACCCCTGATTTCATGAACTTTGAATTTCCCTATTGGTTTCTTATGATGGTTTATGAATTTCAGATACTGAGTTTCTTCCCATCGAATTTTCTTGATGATTTCTTATTAGTTTCTTAGTTTAATGAGTTCTTGGTTTTCCTGTTGAGTTTTTATGATTCTTTGAAAATTTCCCATTTCTATTTCCTTATTGAATTTCTAATTTCCCAATTTGTGAATTCTGGGTTCCCTTGTCGATTCTCTTAATGATTTAGGAATTTTTTATTTTTTATTTCCTTATTGAATTTTTGATGATCATATTGGTTTTTGGGTTTAGTGAATTCTACTCTTCCTTATGGATTTTTGTGATGATTTATGGATTTCCAATTCCTGGTTGATTTATTGAATTTTCGATGATCTCATGTTGGATTTCTGACTTAGTGAATCCCAGATTTTCTTATTACTAATTTCCATATTAAAAAAATTTGATGATCACTTTCTGATTTAATGAATTTTGAAATTTCCTTGTGGGTTTCCCTAGTGATTTACGGATTTTCTATGCTTGAACAATCTTTTGTCAATTGACCAATTTCATGGACTTTAAAATTTCATTGTGGTCTTTGATAACAATCTATGAATTTCATGTCTTTGATTTCTTTATAGGACGAGGAAAAGTCCCCGATAACATGAAATTTATTTTCACAGGTTGAAAAGGTCTAATTCGAGAAAGAAATATCAAGAGTATGTAAAAGACTTTCTCCAAAGGTTCATTTGAATCGATATCTGAAAACCAGGTGATATTATTCCGCATTCTTAAAGAAGTTTAATTATGGCCATTACAAAGCAACTTATCTGAAAACATTACTCTAGTAATATCTTGAATATTAGCTTCATAAATTTAAGATTGCTCGTTAAGGTTCCGTAACAAAATTACAACCTTAATATAAGTTACATTCTATTTTGCAGGAAGCAAAGAAGGAAGTTCATTGGAGATTTGTCCTAAAGAACAAAAACTTCTTTCATACAAGGGGGCTAAATGTTATCCATAAAATATTCTCAAAAATAAAAGGATGAAAGACGAATCACAAAAGCATTGGAAAAGATCAGAAAGCATCAAGATAGTCTGGTTAATCATACCCTCTGTCAAGGAGCTTTCGACGAAGTCGAAAGTTACCTTTCAAAGTCCATATATGGGATGTTACACTAAAAATATACCTTTCGATTAAGTCGAAAGGTCTTTCACAAAGGCAAAGGAAAAGAAACATGGCACAAACCTTTTAAAGGGGTAGAAGGGATGCAATCATCAGAATTCATTAGCAGCAAACCTTTCGAAGGAGACAAAAGGTTCCATCTCCCGGCATCCAAAGAATTCTTACCTTTCGAAGAGGATGATGAAGTCAAAGCAAGTGTGAGAAACTCCATAGTGGCCTTTTCGAAAGCATAGCAAGCCCTTCGAACCGGTTGAAACACTTCTAGGAAACCTTTCGACAAAGTCGAAAGGTGTTATGAAGAAAGCAACACCCATAAGCCAGAAAGGAACGGAAGACAATCTTTCGACAACATTGAGGGGAAGCATAGCTTTCGACAATAACCAAATAAAGGGCAACCTTTTGACAAGGTCGAAGGGTTCACAATAACTAAGTGAATAGCAACCTTCCGACAAGATCGAAGGGTTCACAGTAGTATAAAGAAGGAAAATACTTCGACAAAGTCGAAAGGTTCAAGAAGACATAAAGAAAAACAGACCTTTCGGCAATGTGAAAAGGTCCATAATAGCATATGAAAGGAAAACCTTTCGAAATTGTTGGGTATATGAGGGGAAACCTTTCAACGAAGTCGAAAGGTACATAGCTGTATATAAAAAGGAAACCTTCCGACCCATTCGAAAGCATGAAGTTAAAAGGGAAGCTGCCTGCATCTATAAATAAGTTCCAAGGGTCATCTTTAGGGATCTAATTTCTCTCATTATAATCCTGTAACTTCTTAATCAAAGCATTGCAACCCTAATAGGGTGTTAATTTGGGAATTTAAATAAATAAAGTTTTCTCTTGGATAAAGAGGGAAGTCTTAAGCTTTGTTAGCTACTTTTCTGTTTACTTAAATCTTTGTTGTATTAACTCCTATTTCATGGTCAGCCCCATCGAAAGGTTATTATCGACAGGATCGACAACACTCCTATTCAAATAACTTCTGCAACCTTTCGAAGCCTTCAAATCAACAAACTAATCCCTTCGACAAAGTTGGTAACTCAATTGGCTCAGCGTTCACCAAAACCTTCCAAAATTATTGGCTCTACTATTTAAACCCTTCAACAAGGTTGAAATCAACTCAATATAAGTGATCAAACCTTTAGGTCAAAATCCACTACCTATTCACCAAAGTAATGATTTCCTGCCCTAATTCAAGGAAGGTTGTCTCCCTAACCTTTCAACAAGATTAAAACCAATCTTAAAAAGATTAACATGGGAAATTCCAACCTAGTCGAAGAGAAAACCATTGTAAGAGACTTCATAAAAGTTTAATGAAGGCGAAAGGTTATCTAATTCAAGGACTAAACCTTTCGACGACGTCGTAAGGTCTGATCCAAGAATCAATAACAAGTAAAGCTAAATTTGAAAAAAAATTCTTAGGATTCACATTCTTCATTCAAACAAGTCTATTCATGCTTCTTAGAAATAACTTTGGGGTGTTGACAAGAAATCTCGTTAACTCTACTCTTGAGTATGCACATTATAAAAAGAATTTTAACTCAACTTCACTCATCACTAATCATGCTTTGTCCAACGAAGTTCGATTACCCCTTATTAATACATCATTATTTGTTAGGGAATAAGTGAATTGAGATTGAATCTTTATCCATATTAGGTACATATGGAACTCTTTTTAGTATACTTACCTTCTTGATCAAATTGAATGATTTCTGTCGCATATTATTTTATTTACATTCGTTTTATACTCTATTAACTTATCATAGACACACACATGTGCAATACATGTCTATGTTTGTGACAATTCATTACTGGATATGAAGAAGTATATGGAACCATTTTGGTATTAATAAACTTACTATTACATAAATCTATGTGTATCGTTCCAAAGATGATCAATTCTTATGATGCTTTAGTTAAACGTATGCTTTGCCCTTAATTACCAGAGATATAATTAATCGGTATCATGTGATTCATAACCATATAATAGAAATTATTTCTAAAAATTAAGGCTCGGTCTATAACTCCATCATAATTGTAAATAATTTTAGATACATTAATATTTTCCAGTGCGTCATTTTTGTTATGAAATCAAATACCGCGTTATAGTTTTATTTCATAATACATATTCATAATACACATATTGAAATATAACTATGTCCGTTTTTCTATCGATACCCATAAATAGTCATTATTTCGTATATAATGTACGTTGTGTTTTACGAAAACAATATTTATAATTTGATGCAATCTATAAGTGTTATTTGGCATGCTACCACTATTTTCACAATTACTGTAATAGCATAATAATTCAAAGGTCAATCATTCACATAACATAGATTATTTATTTCATATACTATAACTAGTTTATAGTGGAGAGTTACTTTGTTTAAATATCTTAAACTTAAACAAATAAGTCTCATAGGAAATGGTTTTCACTATGAAAATACATTTCGGAGTAGAAATCATATTTCTCATTCTAATGATAAGTTTAATTAATATTGTTACAATCCCATTTTCGATGTTTTTTATGAAGCAGAAGTGACTATTCACTCTCTTTATGCCAAATGTACTTTAGTCATCTATTCTTGCACATTCATTATTCTTTCTAAATGATCGAACCATTCAAAAGAATAATCTTACTGCAAAAAAGTGCACTCAATCATCCTTAATATTTAAGGATATCAAATATGTTGCACTTTACGTAAAATGATCAAAATGGCATTTCAGCGATCGAGTTTTTATATTTATTTTGTAATTTTGGTCTACTGTTACATTTATCACAATATGATCTTTATTATAATCAATCAAATTGAGTACTTGATCTCACACGGTTTATTTGTTTCTTTCAAATGAACCAACTTCACCGAAATATCATACTTTACGAGCTGTGTTCATTCTCCATGTAACACTTATATGCGATAGTATATAAATTAGATATCCACAGAATTATATTGCTTTCAGAGTTCGAAACCCGTAGAATGCAATATACGGTCTTAACCAAATAAAAATATGAGCGACCAGTTGTGAATGTATTTAGTAGTTGTGAAATCATGTGCTTGCGTGGGTATTGAAAAATTAGCATGTAAGAAGCATTTGGTAGTAAGTACATATTATATATATTTGTCAGTTTTCAATTCAGTTCAATTGCATATCTTAATTGATAAATGTTATCAATCATATTGAATGAAAAAATTCAATGTAGATTATTAAAACATTATATAGCATATGTTCATATAATATTAAAAAGATTAAATGTTATCATTTCATTTTTCTAATAAAGCTCTCACAAGTCTTTTATGTTTCACCAATCCCTAAGTCGAAACATAAAAATCTTTCGACTTCACTAGTGGTTGTTAGGATTCATCCGTCTTGGAACTCTGACATTGAATTTTCTTAACAAGTCATAGCTCCATGGATAGTGGATAACTTCTTATCGGTTGTATCATATACAACCACTAACCCTTGGTCCCTTGTCCTAATTTCACTTTGACCTTGAGTTTGCTCAACAAATCGAAACAAAATTACTCTTTCGTACCTACTATATTGTGATGACCTAAGTATGGTATGTACTTTGAGTTTGCTTAAAAAATACATATAGTTATCTTACCTTACCTTGTCTAGTCAATATATTAATAAATTACACATAGAGACCCTAGCTGGAGTTTGCTCAACAACTAAAGAGTATGCAAGTAATTTATTAATATATATATATACATGGTAGAGGACAACATCATATTAAAGATTCATAGTCTTCAATATATTATATTAAGGTGATATTGACTTATGGAATAATGTATTTCTTCGAAATACTCCCATAATGCCGGTGTCGGACACATCGGCATCGAAAATCACAATATACATACAATATGTATTTCTTAAATCTATTTAAGGTTTCTTAATGTTCCACCTTTAATTTATACATTCATATTATACATGTTTTATGATTATATAACTTTTATATTTCATATTATTTATAAAATACTCTTATATATAATATTATATTAACTAAATCTTATTTAATTAATGAACACTTTAATTAATCGTTATATTATTCAGTTATAACATACTATATTGAATATACACACACATACACTATAACCATTATAGTAATACGCATATATCATATACATGCACGTACGTATGAATGTATGTTAATATTAATTAAATTTTAATTTATTTATTTAATTAAATTTTATTTATTTCGAAACTCTTTTATACACACATGTATACGTCTTAAACCAATCAAGACGACATAATATATATTATACATATGTAAATATATATATATATATATATATATATAAATTTATTTATTTTATTTATTTCATTAATATTATTAAAAAATAATATTTTCAAGTTAATTTTATAACATTTCAAATATTTTGAAAATTTATATATTAACTTTTATAATATGTATGTTATTATAAATTTAATTTTAGATTTAAATTTTTATTTCAATTTTCAGAACAATTTGAAAATTTATATTATAACATTTATAATATATTTTTATTTTAAATTTAACTTTTAAATTAAAACTTTTATTTTAATTTCAAAATAATTTTGAAATTAGCTAAAGGCTCAATTCAAATTGGGCCTTTTCCTATTAAGGATAATCTTTTAAGCTTACCTCATTATTTCGGACCAGGCTAGTAACCTGGTGTTATAGATAATTGTTTACTCAAACCCAACCTTAAAAACTACTTTTGTAGACAACTTACTATATGGATAGACTTTAATAAGTTAACCCTAATATGACTAATTTAAACCGCATAGTCTACTGGGCTCTAATACCATTATTGGAACCAGGCCAGCCCGAAGCGAAAGTTGTGAGTGAATTTTAATTTTTTACCATATTGGATTTTTGTTGGGCCTACGAAGTCTAATTTTTTAGAACATTCTAAATTTTACTTAAATAAAATCTTTTATTTTATTTAAATTTACAAAATGATATTGTATTATTTAATTTTTTTATATTAAATATAAATGTGTATAATATACATACATATGTGTGTATGCATGTATAATGTTAACCCGCCTTTTTACAAGGCCACGGACAGGCGGATTTAACCAAATCGACTATTCATTTGTCGAAACTGGAATACAATTGACTGGAACCAGTTGGATGGATAGACGGTCGGTCAGGAATGGGTTCGATATGAATAGTTCGGCACTGAGGAGAGCAGGTTGAATCGGCATTGATTGCCGCTCGGCATAAGGCATGGTCGACATTGATTGCCGCTCGACATAAGGCATGGTCGGCATTGATTGCCGCTCGGAATAAGGCATGGATCGGCATTGATTACCGCTCGGCATAAGGCATGGTCGGCATTGATTGCCGCTCGGCATAAGGCATGGATCGGCATTGATTGCCGCTCGACATAAGGCATAGGTCGGCATTGGTGGATGGTTCGGGGTTGGACCTCGCTAGGCCCTAGACATCATTCGGCAGGATGGATCGTTTGGCATGGTGGATCGTTCGGCATGGTGGATCGTTCGGCATGGTGGATCGTTCGGCATGGTGGGTCGTTCGGCATGATGGGTCATTGGGCAAGATGGGTCATTCGGCATGATGGATGGTTCGGCATGATGGGTCATTCGGCATGATGGATGGTTCGGCATAGTGGGTCGTTCGGCATGGTGGGTCGTTCGGCATGGTGGGTCGTTCGGCATGGTGGGTCGTTCGGTTTGATGGGTTGTTTGGCATCAGGTGCGGCTCGACATTGGGGAAAGGCGGTTGTGACTTGGCATTGTGGTTCGGCATGGGCCATTCGTCCTTGATGGGCTCGGGTTATTCAGACAGCCCAACAACTACCTAGACATGTCTATAAATACAGCATGTAGGAGTTCAGAAAAGGGGATCTCTTCTCTTCTGCTCTTTGACTTTCCATTTTCTGAGGCTAAGGCTAGTTTACCACTTTGTAACTATAATCAATTGTTACAGCAATAAAAGTAAACTTCTGGAGTGGGCGTAGGTCGGAGTTAGCCGAACCACTATAAAAATCTGTTGTTCTTGATCGCATAATTTCTATTTGGACTATTCTTCACGTTACAACTCCCTACCTATACTCTATCTGTTATCTGTGACTGTCAGTTGGTGCTTTCATCTACATTTGGGTGTTAGTGATCAAATTTGTTTGCTAACAGTTTGGTGCTTTCACTGAGAACGCAAGCACTCAGGAATTTTGGAGTTAGGAACTTGGATTCTAAGGAGCAATGGCTAGGCCATCAACAAAGAAGCAATTGACAAGAAGAAGCAATCAAGAGGGAAGTCAGGAGGCTTCCCCTAGAAATGGAGTAGGTCAAGCATCCATCTACATCACCAGAGAGGAGATGGAAGCGATGATGAAACGACAAGAGGCGATGATGCAGGCTCTTCTTAGGCAATTTGGACAATCGGGAACTACAGGTACTCAAGGTCTTGGGGCTGGACTAGAGGAACTCAATCGGCAGGTTGATGGAATGACTCAACAGGGGGCAGCCCCCAATCAGCAGACAACTACCAATATGGAAGGACCTAGGCTCAGGGGCACACCACCAGGAAATGCTGGACCAATGCATGGAGGGATTCCAGTTTGCACTACACAACAAGATGCTGACAGGAATGTAGGAGCGCGGGATAAAGAGTATGTACCAGAATTCCCTCGGGGACTCGAGGGGCAACCCTTGACGGACAATGCTAGATTAGCCGAGATTATCAGGCAAACTATGCGCAGAGGTTTGACCAATAGAGATCTGAAAGGAGTAAACAAGAGTCCATTCACTCGTGAAATCAGGATAGCTTGGAATCCGCTAGATTTCAAGCTACCTAACATGGAAATGTACAATCGCAAAACCAATCCAACAGATCACTTGATGAGATATACAATACACATAGAGGTGCTGGGGGAATCGGAAGAAGTTATAGCTCGATATTTCCCTTTATTCTTAATGGACATAGCTGTTATGTGGTTCAGGCAGTTGGAAGAAGGATCTATCAAGACATAGACAGTTGGTGGACAGGTTTCTGAAGCAGTTTCGAGTTCATATCAAAAGGCCAAAGAATGTAATGACGCTGACATCAGTAAAACAAAGGACAGACGAATCACTCAGGGCTTTCTTAACTCGGTTCAACGCAGAGGTTGCTTTGGTGGATCGACCGGATCCATCGAGGGTTTTAATGGCGGCAGTGTCAGGAGTTAGGGAGAATTCAGATTTCAAAGTGTCACTGATACGGGACCCTCCAATGGATCTCGAGGAATTCTTTCACGAAGCTGAGAGGTTCCTTCGGCAGGAAGATGCGTGCTCAGATATGAAGTTAAAGGAGGTGAACGGGGCTGAGGATGGAGGGCCATCCAGCGGAGGCTTGGAGAAAGATAAAGATAAAGGAAAAAGGAAGCTGGATGACGAATTAGGAAAGGCTAGGAAGCGGTGGAGAGAGCAAAAATTCTCCACCTACACAGGATTGAACGAGACGCTGGAACGGATTTATTTGGAGACTCGGAATCGCCTTCCCTACCGAAGGCCGGCTAGGAGAGAACCCTCCGAACGTGAGAGGGCATCAGGAAAACACTGCCTCTTCCATGATTTGGATGGGCATGATATCAACAGCTGCAGGCACTTAATGGACATAATTGAGGAGCATGTAAGGAATGGACAGTTGCGACAATACGTCGAAGCTCGGAATGCAGCGGTGGGGCAGGAGCAACCACCGTCTACCTCACACAATGATGGTGCGAGGCACAGAAACGATGGTCGAATAGTTATCAACTGACTGTGATATTATGAAATAAGTAGCAAACTACATGCAAACGACCAAGTCACTTACTCATGTACGGGGTCGGAGATAGCCCCTAGACATGCTCTGAGATGATGATAAACTGTGACGCTCTGGCTTGTGAAATCTGCATTTTCTGTTTTGGCTTGGACATTTGCTTTTTCCTGGTTTGGTTTGAACTTCTGGTTTTGTTTGTTTCTTGGTTTGGCCTTTTATTTGGATGATTGCTTTCTGGTTTGGATATGGGTTTGGATTTTTGATATGGATTTTTTGCTTTCTGATTTGATCTGGATTTTGGATTGGCTTTTGATTGGATTTTTATCTGGTTTTTGATAAATGGTCATCGGGTATGGATTGTGCCCGGCAAGGGGTAAGCCTCTTCGCCCAAACAAGGTAAATTGGCTTATTCCGGTCGTCGAGTATGGACTATGCTCGGCAAGGGTCCGGAGAGACCAGGATTCGGCCTAGGACTTAGGCCCTATGTTATTAGTTATTATTTCAGGTCGTCGAGTATGGACTATTGTCGACAAGGGTCCGGAGAGACCAGGATTCGACCTAGGACTTAGGCCCTGTGTTATTAATAATAATTTCAGGTCGTCGAGTATGGACTATCCCCGCAAGGGTCCAGAGAGACCAGGATTCAGCCTAGGACTTAGGCCATGTGTTATTAATTATTATTTTAGGTCGTGGGGTATGGACTATACTCGACAAGGGTCCGGAATAACCAGGATTCGGCTTAGGACTTAAGCCATGGCATTACTCAATGTTCAAAGATACTGGACCACGGTCGTCAGATGTGGATTGCATTTGGTAAGAACCCGGAGGGGTTATGGATATGAACATCGGCTATGAATGGTGAAGGATTTGGATATTGACCCGGAGAGGTCCTTGATTCGGATATTGAATATGGATGAAACATGGACTTTGGATATTGAATTTGAGACTATTCAAAACACATCTTCCAACAGCAAGGCATGTTTTGGGGGGTAAGTGTTAACCCGCCTTTTTACAAGGCTACAGGCAGATGGATTTAACCAAATCGACTATTCATTTGTCGAAACTGGAATACAACTGACTGGAACCGGTTGGATGGATAGACAGTCGGTAAGGAATGGGTTCGATATGCATAGTTCGGCACTGAGGAGAGCAGGTTGAATCGGCATTGATTGCCGCTCGGTATAAGGCATGGTCGGCATTGATTGCCGCTCGGCATAAGGCATGGATCGGCATTGATTGCCGCTTGGCATAAGGCATGGTCGGCATTGATTGCCGCTAGGCATAAGACATAGATCAGCATTGATTGCCGCTCGGCATAAGGCATAGGTCGGCATTGGTGGATGGTTCGGCGTTGGACCTTGCTCGGCCCTAGACATCGTTCGGCATGATGGATCGTTCGGCATGGTGGATCGTTCGGCATGGTGGATCGTTCGTCATGGTGGATCGTTCGTCATGGCGGATCGTTCGGCATGGCGGATCGTTTGGCATGGTGGATCTTTCGGCTTGGTCGGTCGTTCGGCACGATGGGTCATTTTGCATGATGGATGGCTCGACATAATGGGTCGTTCGACATGATGGATGGTTCGGCATGGTGGGTCGTTCGACATGGTGGGTCGTTTGGCATGGTGGGTCGTTTGGCATGGTGGGTCGTTCGGCTTGATGGGTTGTTCGGCATCAGGTGCGGCTCGACATTTGGGAGAGGCCGTTGTGACTCGGCATTGTGGTTCGGCATGGGCTATTTGGCCTTGATGGGCTCAGGTTATTCAGAGAGCCCAACAACTAACTGGACATGTCTATAAATACAGCATGTAGGAGTTCAGAAAGGGGGATCTCTTCTCTTCTGCTCTCTGACTTTCTATTTTCTGAGGCTAAGGCTAGTTTACCACTTTGTAACTATAATCAATTGTTACAACAATAAAAGTAAACTTTTGGAGTGGACGTATGCCGTAGTTATCCAAACCACTATAAAAATCTGTTGTTCTTTACTGCATAATTTCTATTTGGACTGTTCTTCACGTTATAACTCTCTACATATACTCTATCTGTTATCTGTGGCTGTTAGTTGGTGTTTTCATCTACATTTGGGTGTTAGTGATCAATTTTGTTTGCTAACATGTAACATAAAAATCCGTGTAAGGTATAGCATGCCCGTGTATAAATGTTGGGATTTACATCATAGTGAACACATTAGCTCATCCAATATACAAATATATTATCCAAATGTATTTTTATATACTTTTATTTATATATATATATATATAAAATGTTACAAATATATATATATATATATTCACATAAATAATTTCGTATAAATATGTAAATAAATAAATAAATAAATATTTACATATAATTATGAAATATCAGTAATATATATTTATAAATATATACATGTGTTTAAATCATTCATAAAATACACATACACACACAAATATATTAAATAATTTTTTTATTGTAAGGCCGAAAACAATACTTGCATAAATGTGTGTGTATGTGTATATATATATATTAAATACTATATGTATATATGTATAATAATAAAAATATCAATACAAATAAAACATATAATTTAAATAAAATATATGAATACTTGGTCATGCGAATGGCTATAGTTATTTTATTTTTTATTTAAGTGTGTGCATGTATATATATTACTATAAAACCATACGAAAATTATTAAAATTAATAAAATAATAAATATAAAATTTGAATTTTAAATTTCTAGTAAATTTTAGATGATAATTTTGAAATTTGAAAACTTATTATATAATTTTATGATTTAAAATAATTCAAAATTCTAATTTTTAATTTTCGGTTTAAGCTTAAATACTTTAAAAAAATTGAAAACATAATTTGCATTAAACTAATTTTATAAAATATAAAACATAATTTATAACATATATATGTATTTGTACAATTATTTATACGATTAACTAATTTAAAAAGTATATAAAATAATTTATAATATATAAAATTATTTTGTTGCAGCCGAAAATATTATACCTATTAAGCATTAGGTTTATAATTGTATTTCTAAGTTTTACGTGAATATAAAGTAATATTTAAATTATAAATTATATATATATATGAATATTATATATTAAATTATTTAAAATAATAATATATATTTTATGCTAAGTCGTGCTGCACATGAGTATATTTACATATATGTTTTATTAAACTTTTATATACATATGACCAAATCATTATTGCGACGATATATTTATATGTTGGAATCGTCACCCTAACTACCAATATGATGTATAAAATAAACATCACAAATGTAGATGAATATACCTTATAAATAATGCCTGAAAGTATAGCTTGAAACGACGAGCTCCAATCCTCAAACTAATTTCCAATTCAAAAGAATGCTTGTCCTGGAATTGTTGACCACTAGCTATTGAATAACACTTGATTTGATTTGATTTGCATTTGCATTTGTGTAAAACCCCAAAAAATCAATCATAGGTAAATATGCACCTGTTAGCTAGATATGCACTTATGAGTAGTCCACCTTCGGAATAGGTATTAAATAACGGCATACCTCAATTGGGGTTATAAATGGTTAAGGTTTGCCTATTTCCAAAACAGGGTAATAAGTGACTTGAGTACTACCTCTTGCACTGTTAGACATTTATGACATTGGTTATTGGGTTGGGAAACGTGCTTTGGGGATGGAAGGTATTAAGTGGTTGTTTAAAGGCCCGCCTCCTTTTCTTATATGAAGTATTAAATTATTTCAAAATGCGTAAGATATATACTTATTTTAAAATATACTACCCAAGTAATGAGATAGGAAGGCTCAAGGATTTTATTCACTAGACACTTGTTGTTCTACCTCTCTACTTATTACAACGTAGGTTAAAGTAGATGATGCTTGAAGATGGCGGAGTGAAGCTTGTTAAAGTTATTATCTAACTTTTTATGTGATTTTCTATTGTACCCATAAAATGTACTTTTCAGCAAATTGATATAACGGTTGTTGTTAAAATTATAATTTGTTTTGTGACATTCGAAATTGTTTGAAATAAATGGATACTATCATTGTTATTATATTTTTTTCCTTCCGCTATGAGTTCTGAAATAATAGACAGATAGCTCTGTATTTTTTTATTTCTACCAACCAACGACTTTGGAATGGATCTAAGTTTCATGGCCTTTTCTGGGAAAAAATATTAATTCTTCTTCATAACAGGTTATTACATTTGGTATCAGAGCTTAGATTACTTGAGGAATGAGGAAAAGTATATGTTTGAGTGGCGTGCTTGTCACTTTTGAAATGTTTTTCAAAAGTTTTTTCTATACACACATGCACATACACACACCTCCTGCTTTATATACATGCCAAGCTCTACAAATTCCTACTATTGAAGTAGTTGCGACTATATTTCAAAAGAGTGGGCGAAGCAACTATGAGCTGCAAAAAAATAAAAAGACATAAATTTCTACTCCTGCTCCGATTACCTATGGAGTTGAGATCGTATGTAAGGAATGGACTAAGAAGAGCATAACCACAAATAGGGAGACAATCTGAAGTTGAATAGTACTTGACTCCTTTGTTAGACCTAATTTTTTTTATAATTGTGGACCCTATAAATATATTAAGTAATCGAGTGGAAAATGTAGAAGGAAAGGTTGTAAGTTTAAAAATCTAATAGACAATGAATGTGCAATAAGTGAGGAGTCATAAGAAATTAATTAAATTAGTGAGACCACTAAGGTAATTATGATAGATAAGAAAGAAGTTAGATAGGTAAAGTTTTTACTAGTAAATGAATGTTTTTGGGAAACGTCCGCTGAGAGAGTAACCATTTAATATGGACCAAGTGACATTTATGGAAATAATAAATGAATGTGTAAAATATTAATTAAATATTATAAGGTTGAATATTTGAAAATATCCAAATGTAACATGTAAAGGAGGAATGGAGTAAGCTTCCGTAAGGTGTATATTAATAACCATAAGAAGATAACCAGATTTTTAAGATGATTGAGTAGGAACGTTCAAAGGAAAGAACAATTAAAGCCAATTTTTAAATCCTACCACGTAAGAAAGAATTCGATTAAAAGTTTGTAACGACCCTAACTTTTAGTAACATTATTTAGTATATTTAATTAGCTAATTAAATAAAGGAATGTTATAATTAGGGTATTGAGATTTGTGATTAATATAGAGGTAGCCGTGCTTGTAAACAAATGAGCTAAAATAAGAGTTAAATTAAAACAAGAAATAATAGTAGGTGAGGGGAAAAGTTAGAATAAGAACTTTCTAATAACCTAAACCATTAGGAATTCATTTCATACGTTCATTTTCATTTATAAAAGTCAAATATAAAGGTCGACCACCATTAGCAAGAACAAGAGCAAGATAAGCTAAAAGAAGAAGATAAATCAATTCAAATCCATTCAAATCACAACTCCTTAATCTCAAAGCTAAGGTAAAAAAATGATTACTTCTCATATTTTTTATTCTTTAGTTTTTTTAGGAATATATGAATTATTTTTCAAGGTTACGCCATGTTTTTGAGTGTTGAAATGATTATATATGCTTGCTGATGAGTTATGCTAATTTGTGAAAACCTATTAAATTACCTCTAAATGCTTGTATTTTAGACTTAGATCAGAAATGATAATTTAGAGATGGGTTTATATTTTCATAAATTTTCGAATTAATGTGGATTTAATATTAATTTTATAGTGAAGAAAATAATTATTTGAGTTTAAAATTATTTACGGTTAAATAATATGTGTTTTAGGTCTAAATTTTATATATGTTAGAAAACATATTAAAAATGATCTACTGGAATTTTTGTAGAATTTTCCTAAGTGTTTTGATGAATATATAAAATTATTTAAGGTATGGAACTTAAATATTTTATATATTTATAAAAGAAGGAGTATTTAGTTAATTAATTAAATTGTTTATTTTTGACATCTTGGTAGCACTTATAGAAAAGAAAATTTGTAACCAATAATATTTTGACAAACAAGGCATGTTAGCTGAAAAGATTTCTTTAAAAAGATAAATTTCAGTTTTAACAAGCTTTTTACTGTTTCGCCATTTTCAGTACCCATCTCTCTTAGGCTATTCTTTTATATCTCATGAGGCTTGAATATAGATATGGAATCAAGAAGTGAAAGAGTAAATCTTGGGGGAAGCACACCACAAATGGAAATTCTAGAAAGAATATGACAAAAAACCAAGGTCAGGATCAAGTTGAAAATATTGGTGCCGAAGTCCCACAAGTTGTTATAGGAGCCATGTATCGGTTCTTTGTCAATATGATGTAAGCGGGTGTTGCTGCAGAAGTGGTTGGAGGAAATGCTATAGGAGGAGTTCAAGAAGCTCCGGTGGTCAACAATTATGCCATTTTGAGTAGAGACTATGTTAAGCTTGGAGGAAAACCATTTATTGGAATTGAAGATGCTATTGAGGTGGAGAACTGGCTGCTGCATTGTGAGGGAATCTTTTCAGACTTAAGGCTCAATGATGAGTATAATAGAAGGCTTGCTTCGAGACAGGTTCAGGGAGCAGCTTTATTTTGGTGGAATAGTGTGATGGTTGGAGTGAATGAAGAGACGATGACATGGGCTGAGTTTAAGAGGCAAGGAGAGGTTCATGTCTGTGATGGCGAAGTCAACCTTGATCAGAAAGTTTGTTGAGTTAGAACAGGAGAGGTAACATGTTGGAGTATGCTAGAAGATTTGCGGAGTTGAATAGATATGGTTATGCCACTGTGGATAGCATGATGAAGAGAAATGAGAAGTTCATCAGGGAGTTAAGAACCTAAGTTAGCCAGGGCAACATTACGGATATTATTGATGTGGTTGTAGAGATGGCATTGAGACATGAGAAGATGCTTGCTTTTCTAAAAAAGAATAAGAAAAGGAGGTCCAGGTGGGGAAGAGTCGGAAAAAGAAGTTCTTTCAGAAGAAAGATGCTCAAAAAGGTGGAAGGGGAAAAGTATTTACATTGGAGCCTGCTTCATTAGGACCAATAGCGCAGGAGAAAGGGAAGGCAGTGTTGGAAGGCATGCTTCAGATCCATGGTATGTCTGTTAGTGTTCTATTTGATACTGGTGCATCGCATTTTTTTGTAACTCATTGTTTGTTGGATATGCTTAAACTAGAATCCTCATACTTAGTTATTTCCTTATGGGTTACAAATCTGATAGGAGGGTATGTGACACTTGGGATTAAGTGTGACCGCCTAGAGTTTGATTTGTTAGGTCACACATTAGTTTGTAGTTTGCATGTGTTTGACTGTGTAGGGTACAGAATTATATTAGGTATGGATTGGTTAATTAAGTACAATGCTAGGATGTTTTTCCATGATAGGATAATATCGCTTCGACGCCTGGACTATAGGATTGGATTGTATATACCATAAAATACCTTAGCTATTATATGAATTCATTGTTGGGTGTTGTTGGAGTAGGAAGATAAGTTAAATCAATTTTTCGTGGTTAGAGAATTCATATTTTGAGCCGATAGTAGGATTGCCACCAAAACGAGCCATTGAGTTTCGGATTGATTTGCTGCCTAGAGCAAAACCAGTGAGTAGACCGTCAAGCGAGATGAAACCTACGGAGATGAGGGAGCTGAAGGTGCAATTGGTGGATTTGGAAGGCAAGAATTTTGTTGGACCGAGTAGTTCACCTTAGGGAGCAACCGTAGTGTTTGCTAAGAAGCCAGATGGATCGTTAAGGTTTCATATCGATTATCGTAAGTTGAATGAAAAGACGATAAAGAATCGGTATCCATAGCCAATAATTGATAATTTGTTCGATAAGTTAAGTGGAACCAAGGAATTTTCTCAATGGGATTTAGCAACAGATTTTCATTAGCTTAGAGTATCAGATGATAGTATTCCCCTGACGGCGTTTAGAACCCGATAACGATCGTACGAATGGTTAGTGATGCCATTTGGAATAAATAATGCGCTGGCATTCTTTGCAGATTTGATGAACCAAATTTTCCAAGAGCACTTGGATAGGTTCGTGTTGGTCTTCATAGATGATATTTTGATATTCTCTAGAGATGAAAGGGAGCATGAAGTTAATCTTAGAGTTGTGCTTGAGACACTGAGCAGCATCAGCTAAAGGTGAAATTTTCGAAGTGTCATTTCTGAAAGAAGAAAGTAAAGTTTCTTAGTCATGTAGTCTCAGAGATAGGGTTTTCTGTAGATCCGACTAAGATTGACGCGGTGAATAATTGGAAGAATCTCGAGACAATGATCGAGATAAAGAGTTTTCTTGGATGGACTGGATATTATCGGAGGTTCATTAAGGATTTTTCATAGATAGCAACGCCGATGACCAAGCTAACTCGGAAGGATGCGCAACACCTATATTTTTGATAACATTATTTAGGATATTTAATTAGATAAATTAAATTAAATAATGTGTTGATTAGGGGATTGAGAATTGATTTTATTAAAGGGATTGTGCCATTTAAAAATGAACTAAAAAGGGGTTTAAAATTAATTAAAGGAGGGGTAAAATAAAAAAAGGCCATTCATATATCTTTATCCCTTGGCCGTGTATTAGATCACACGTTCATTTCATTTTGAAAATTTTAAAACTATGGCCAGCCACCATTAACAATATAAAAGGGAAAATGATAGAAGAAAGCTAGGAAGAAGCTTAAGCAAATCAACACATCTCAATCTCTTTAATCACAAAAGCTAAAGTGGATAATGTTTACATCTCTATTTTGAATTGTTTCAGTTCTTTGATGATTCCGAATTGATTTGCAATGTTTTGCCATGTTTCCAGATGATGGTATGTTTATACATACTTGTTGATGATTTATACATGTTCATTTTGGTATTATGAAATGTTTCAAGGTAAAAACCCTATTAAATGACATATTTATGCGTTGTGAATTTTTATGTAAACAAGAAATAACGTTTTAGAGATGGGTTTCAATTTTCATAATTTATGGAATTTATGTGGATTTATCATGAATTTACTAGTAAAGAAAAGGTTATTTTTGGGTTATTAATTATTTACGGGTAAATAATAAATGGTTTGGGTCTAGAATTTTTATATGTCAGAAAACATTTTAAAAGAGATTTTCCAGAATTTTTTAAGATTTTTCCTAAGTGTTTTGATGGGTATATAAAATTGTTTAAGCTATGAGACTTAAATGTTTTAATTATTTTAAAAGGAAAAATGGGGCTTTTTGTAAATGATTTGAAATTGTTATTTCGGAAAAATGGCAGCACTTTTGAAAAAGTAATATGACAACCAATCAGATTTAGACAAACAAGGCATGTTAGGTACAAAAGAAATTTTTTAAATTACAAATAAATAGGTTTTTCACCGTTTCAATAACTTTGGCATCAGATTTCGCCTCTATACTATCTCTTTTGACACAGTCGAAATCAATGCATATGGTATCATAGAACTAGTACTAGTGAATTGGAAGAAGGCGAAAGGTATAGGGTGTAAGCAGGGGTTATGAAGGGGTTGAGGCTTTGTATTGTTTTAAAGAAAAATTCGCCTGCTTGCTTTTGACTAAGATGACCACATCAAATGATTTTAAAGAAAATGATGTAAATTAGGTTGCACCTTTTTTTTATAATGAATGCTTTTAGCTAAGTCGAAATACCTAGCTGCCACCTTTTTACCTTTCCATTTGGTGGGTTTCGAAGGGATTGCTTTGTTTTAAAATTTGCCCACTTCTCCAATGCTTTCAAAGGGTCTTTTTTGACACCATCACTACTTTACTTAGGAAATGCTTTCGAAAGAATGGCTTTCGATTTAAATGGTTTAATGAACCTTTTTATCAAATTGTAGTATAACCCAATTTGGTTTCGAAAGAGTCGGTTTAGAATGGTTTCGAAAGGTGTTTTTCCACATGTTTTGAATTATTTACTTTTAAAAGGTTTAGATTTGATTCTTTCAAAAGGTTTTAAAAGAGGTTTCGAAGGGGTGGTTCCTTAAAGGTTTCGAAGGAGTCGAAAGGTATAGTTTTTCTGATGGTCTCGAATGGTTTCGAAAGGAAAGGTTTTCCAAGGTTTTCGAAAGGCGATGTTTAAAGATATTAATGAAATATGTCTAAGGTTTTTAAAGCCTTTGGAAGGAAGATTTTCAAATGTTTCAAAAGGATTTTGAGAAAGGTTTCAAAAGGAAGATTTTGGCCTTTCGGCGTAGATAAAAGAAAGGAATTTTCTTGGTTTCGAATGTGGTACTTTCATTGGTTTCGAATGGGGAACTTTCAAAAGTTAAATATTTTCACAACTAAGATTTTAGTAAAGTATCTATAACATGGCAAGGAGATTTTGAGTAAAGCAAAGAGATTATATATTTTCCTTGTTTGAGTTTGATTTAAAGGTTCAAATCATTTTGAAAAGATTTCAAGGAAAATTTTGAGAAGGTATCCCTAAGTAAAATGATCAGATATTAGAATAGCATATGAGATTGGTATAGGGTCGCGCCCTATACATTAGCTATTAGTACCAACTAATTTAGTCCAAAATTCCAGTGTGTAGGGCTTTATCAAAGGTAAGACTAAAAATATGAATACATACATAACAGAGTATATGTTTGTATATAGATAGGTTATTGGTGAGCCCGCATTACTATTGGGATCAGGTGACCTTGGAAGAAGATAAATTAAGGACAGACCATCTAGAAGAGAAGTATTTAACAAATAGTTAAGTGCATATCGTCAGTATCTAACGGATGTTAGATAAATTTTGATATTGTCTGGTAGACCCGAGTCAACCAAAGGTTAATAGTTGGCCAACCAAAACTAAAGTGCATGAACAAACAGTTCATTTTATTACCTGATATATATGTTTGTTTACATAATGATGCTTTATAGATATTATGTCTAGTTTTGGTTGCAGGAAAAGATTTTCAAAAGATATGTTTTAAAGGAATGTTAGCGAGGGGAAACCCGTTTCGCTAAGCGATGTGGTCTCACTTAACATAAATTAACAGAAATGAACAATATTATTCACATTAGGCTTTATGTCTAACTCGAAGTTTTTGTTTTTCCTTAAACTCTTGGATACACAAAATTGATTTGAGTAGGCTGAGGGTTGAGGTTTTCAGTTTTTCGTATTTTGGAAAATATAGCTTTCGGAGATGAGCATGTGGCTGATGGATAGCTAAATAGAAATTACAGATTATTCTATCTTTTTTTTCCACTATGCGTATATATTTCTCTGATCAACTAAGGAGGTATCCTCATATGTCGCTCTTGGCGTATTATTGAAAATTATATTTAATCGATACCTGGGAAATGGTTAAGGGATTAGTACGAATGTTGTTTGAAATGTAATCGCTAAATTCTTGTTTTTCTGAAATATCGGATTCTGTTCATATTCAAGTGCTTCTATGTTATGGATACCATTAGCATTAGCGTATCTTGTTACCAGAAGTTAATGCTACAGATGACTGCAGCATTTGTCGCACTTAGCTATTAGCCTCTAGATACGGGATGTTATAACTTGGTATCATAGCATAGTTTTATGAATTTTTTTAACTAAAAATGGTTTTGAAAACATAATCCTAAAGAATTAGAGTAAGATTGAGGGTATGGGATAACGCTATAGTAAATGTACTTGTATTTTCTATATATAAGTATGCCCTTTATCTCTAATATCTTGTCTTTGTTAAGTTATCTTTGTAACTCATGAGGTTTGAATACATATGTGGATGGTAGAAAAGGAAGAGTTAACCTAGGAAAGGGTAGCATCGAAGGGAATGCCGGACCTAATGCTAGAAGAATGCAAGTTCAGGCACAAGCAGAGAATGTAGTTGTCGGAGTTTCGCGGGATGGAATGGAAGCTATGTATCGGTTTTTCATGAATATGATGCAGGCGGAAGTTGCTGCCAGAGTTATGGGAGGAGGAGTTCAGGAAGCTCTAGTTGTTAATGATTATGCTAAGTTTAGTGGGGACTACACTAAGCTCGGGGTGAGACCCTTCTTTGGAACCGAGGATGGTATTTAGGTGGAAAATTAGTTGCTGCATTGTAAGAGAATATTTGTAGATTTGAGGCTTAATGATGAGTAGAAGAGGAGGTTGGCATCTAGACAGCTTCAAGGAGCTACTTTGTTCTGGTGGAACAGTGTAACTGTGGTAATAGATGAGGAGACTATGACATGAGCAGAATTCAAGAAAAGATTCAAGGAGAGGTTCATGTCAATTATGTCACAATCTATTTTGATTAGAAAGTTTGTTGAGCTAGAATAGGGTGAGATTACTGTTTTGGAGTATGCCAGTAGGTTTGAGGAGTTGGCCCGGTATGGTTATGCCGTTGTTGATACAGTGATGAAGAGAAACGAGAAGTTCATCAAGGGATTGAAGCCTGGGTTAGGCAGAGCTACTTTACCGCATATCACAGATCCTTGTGATGTGGTTGTGGAGATGGCTTTGAGACATGAAGAGTGGCTTGCTTGTCAGGATAAATCTAAGAGGAAGGAGGTCCTGATTGGGCAAGGCCAGAAAAGGAAGTTCTTCCACAAGAAGGGGGTCCAGAAGGGTGGAGCAGCCAAGAAAGGGAAGATTGAGATTGTTTGTTTTAAGTATGACAAGAAGGAGCATTTGCCAATTAGAATCATTCTGGAAAGGCTAAGGAAGTGATCAGGAAGAAGAATATCAGGTGCTTCAATCGCGATAAGGTGGCCACTATAAGATCTATTGCAAGGAGCCCGCTAATGATGGAAAGGGCAAGAGCTTGCTACTTGAAAGCCAACAGCTCAGGAGAAGGGAAATGTAGTTTTGGGAGGTACGCTTCAGATTCATGGTATGTCTTTTAGCATTTTATTTGGTACTGATGTACCACACTCTTTTATATCAAGATGTTTGACAGATAAGCTTAACCTTGAACCCATATGTCTAGTTACTCTCTTATGGGTTGCGAATCCTATAGGAGGGTATGCAACTCTAGGGTTAAGATGTGACTAGTTAGAGTTTGACCTATTAGGTCATCTTTTTTGCTTGCAGTTTGCATGTATTTGATTTTGTGGGGTTCGAAATTATTCTTGGGATGGATTGGTTAAGTGAGTACGATGCTAGGATATGCTAGGATATTTTTCCAAGATAGAAAAATATCTGTTAGACACCCTGATTGTAGCGACAGTATTGTTTTATACCATAGAAGGTTCTGGCAGTGAGGAGTTTTCTTTGTTGGGTGTAATGAAATTAGATGAGTGGAGTTTTTATTGTTAGAGAATTTTCATATGTTTTTGAGCCTGTAGTTGAATTTCCACCGAAACGAGCCATTGAGTTTTGAATTGTTTTGGTCCGTGAGCAGAACCAGTGGGTAGGCCATCGAGCAGGATGACCCTTAAGGAGATGAGGGAGTTGAAGGTGCAATTGGTGGATTTAGAATGCAAGAGTTTTATCAGGCCGAGCAGTTCACCTTGGGGTGCGGCAGCGGTGTTGGTTAAGACGCCAGATGGATCATTAAGGCTATGTATCGATTATCGTAAGTTGAATGAGAGGATGATAAAGATTCGACATCCATTGCCCAGAATTGACTATTTGTTCGACCAGTTGAGTGGAGCCAAGGTATTTTCGTAGTTGGATTTAGCAATAGGTTTCCATCAGCTTAGAGTAGCAGAGGATAGTATACCTTTGACGACATTTAGGACGAGATATTGGTCATACAAATGGTTAGTTATGCTGCTTGGACTGACTAATGCCTAGCTTTCTTTGTGGATTTGATGAACCGAGTTTTTCGAGAGCACATGGATAGGTCCATATTGGTTTTCATTGTTGATATCTTAATATACTGTGAGGATGAAAGAGAGTATGAAGTTTATCTTAGATTGATGCTTGTGGCGCTAAGGCAGCAACAGCTGAAGGCAAAATTTTCGAAGTGTCATTTCTGAAAGAAAGAAGTGAAGTTTCTTGATCATGTAGTCTCAAAGAAATGGTTATTAGTAGATCCAAATAAGATTGAGGCAGTGAAAAGTTGGAAGAGACCCAAGACAGTAACAGAGTTAAAGAGTATCCTTGGGTTGGTTGGTTATTATCGGAGGTTTATTAAGGATTTCTCAGGATAGCAGCATCAATGACCAAGTTAATGAGAAAGGATGTGAATTTTGTGTGGATCAATAAGTGCGAGGAAGAATTCCAGAGTTTGAAACACTTATTGACCCATGTGCCTGCGTAGGTTGTTCGGAAAGGGAATCGAGAGTTGGTGGTTTATATAGATGCGGGTGGAACGGGATTAGGAGTCGTGCTGATGCAGGGAGATAAAGAAATTGTCTATGCTTCTAGACAGCTTAGACTGCATAAGGTCAAATATATGAAGCAAGATTTGGAATTGGATGTTGTGATTTTTGCATTGAAGGTGTGGGAGACATTACCTTTTGGAAGAGAGGTGTGAGTTATATACAGATCATAAGTTGCTGAAGTATTTGTTCTCTCGGAAGGAGCTGAACATGAGACAACATAGATGGTTAGAGCTCATAGCCGCTTATGATTTTGGGATTGAGTACACACCAAGGACGATGACAAGACTGTACTTAGGAGGTTGAGAGAAGGATCATGGATGCTTATCCTGATTCGTTTAACGGTATGTTTTACCTCTTTGTTTGATTTATGTGTACCTTATCATAATTTCGAGGATGAAATTCTTTAAGAAGGTGATTCTGGAGCACCCATACTATTGACAATATAATTTAGGATATTTAATTAGATAAATTAAATAAAATAATGTGTTAATTAGGGGAATGGGATTTGATTTTATTAAAGTAGTATCCATGCCATTTAACAATAAACTAAAAATATGTTTAAAATGAATTAGAGGAGGGGTAAAGTGGGAAATAGGCCATTCCTATATCTTTTATCCCTTGGACGTGTATTATATTACACATGCATTTCATTTGAAAATTTTAAAACTAAGGTCGACCACCATTAAGAAGGAAAAATGGGAAAAAATAGAAAAAAGCTAGGAAGAAGCTTAAACAAATCAAATCCATTCACATCACAATCTCTTTAATCATAAAAGCTAAGGTGGATAATGTATACATCTCTATTTTGAATTTTTTTCAGTTCTACGATGATTCCAAGTTGATTTGCGATGTTTTTCCATGCTTTCAAATGATGGAATGTTTATATATACTTGTTGATGATTTATTCATATTCATATTGGTTTTATGATATGTTTGAAGGTAAAAACCCTATTAAATGATATCTTTATGCCTTGTGAAATTTTACGTAAATCGGAAATAATGTTTTAGAGGTGGGTTTCAATTTCAAAATTTTGGAATCTATGTGGATTTATTATGAATTTTCTAGTAAAGAAAGCATTATTTTAGATTATTAATTATTTATGGGTAAATAATAAATGGTTTGGATCTGAAATTTTTATATGTTAGAAAACATATTAAAAGAGCTGGAATTTTTCTAGATTTTTCCAAAGTGTTTTATTGGGTATATAAAATTATTTAAGGTATAAGACTTAAATGTTTTATATATTTTAAAAGGAAAAAAGGGCTTTTTGTAAATTGTTTGAAATTGTTATTTCTCGAAAATGTCAACACTTTTGAAAAATCAACATGGCAACCAATCAGATTTAGACAAACAAGGTAGGTTTGGTACAAAAGAAATGGTTTAAAAGTACAAATAAATAGGTTTTTCACTGTTTCGATACCTTAGGCACCAGGTTTCACCTCCATATTATCACTTCTGACACAGTTGAAGCAAAAACACATGGTATCGGGGAACTGGTACGTAGTGAATTGAAAGAAAACGAAAGGTATAGGGTCGAACCCAGAGTTTCAAAGGGGTTAAGGCTTTGTATTATTTTAAACAAAAATACGCCTGCTTGCTTTCGACTAAGATGCTTTCGACTTGGTTGGGTTTTGACTATGTAACGACCCACTATTTTGGACCATTCAAATCGACAATAATCCACACATGTCAGACTTGAATAATTCAAAATAATATATTGCAATAAAATTTGGAGCAAATAAAATCATTCACAGAATCAAAGACACACAGAATAACTCGCGGCGGAAAATAAAATACCATAGTAGTTTATGAAGCTACTATAACGAAGTCTCAAAACAAATACATAATATCAGTCTGAAAACAAACACAATAGAAATCCCAACACATAGAAATCCACTAATACAAGAGCTAAAATAGAACAACTGAAACTAAAATAGATAAATAATTAGATAAGCAGAATCTCCAGCAATTCCTAGCTCCAGAAAGAGAAATCCAAAGCTGTGAACATTCAGGCTGACCCAAGCATAAAGAAAAATACAAAACACTCGAGTCAGGACATACATACTTATATAATATAAACCAACTCAAGTGAACTGTAATAAAGTACAAGTAACTTAAAGGATGCTTGGGACTGTCCATCCTCTAAGGATCCATTAAACGATTTACTATGTAGTAATATTGCACTATTATAATAATGTCTATAGTAAAATAAACTTACTTTTAAATAGTGTTAAAGGGTTACCAATATAGCCCTTAACACATAATAGTCCCAATAGTCCATCCAGTATCAGCATACCTCCACATCGGGAGGCCACCCTAAATACTCCATGGGCTACGGGAGAAAAATAAACTCGTAGTAAAGCTCGCTATGGTAGGTGACATGGCACAACTAGGCAATGCCAGGGTAGATATACCAATTACGCTTCAGGGCTGGTGGTAACGCACAGCAGCCACTACCGCCCACCTTAAGCCACACTCCCAAAATCAAAGGGGCGCACCCAATCAATCACAAAAGTAATATAATAGTATCGAAGAAGTGTGTTCGATAGGAGGAGCTACCCCACTTGGCCCGTCGATCGCTCCTGTTTTAGCCCCCATAAGCCAACTCATGGGAGTCGGGTCTATGTTCATACCATAATAGGATCGTCGCCATCATCCTACTTCATTCTGAAATCTCCACTGCGTACATAGTTGTTAAAGTGGTTTTCGGTATCGATAGAGAGTATGTCCGTATCCAATCCCGGTCTCTTTAACAACTAATCATTATTATAACCCGTGGTTATAAATTTCAAAAAAATAGTTTATATTTCAAATCAAAATACTTCACATAAACCATTTAAAAGTGAAGTCATTATACTTACAAATCAAATTTTCGATTCCTAAAAATTAGCCTTTTCTGAGTTCATTTATTCACTTAAATACATTAAAACAATGAGATTTTAGCTTTCGCAGCACTTAGAAAATGCTACAGTAAGTTACATTTGAAAACAATTCATTTCAGCAAAGACAACATTTTAAAACTGCTGCAATAGTTCAGTTTTTGTTGAAAAATAGTTTAATTCAGCAAAGACGGCATTTAGAAAACTACTATAATAGTTCAGGATTGAAATTAAAAGATTTAATTCAATTCAGCAAAGACAGCGTTTACAAAACTGCTGTAATAGTTCAATTATATTCAAAAATCTCATTTCGGCCAACTGCAGCACTTATCAAGTACTACAATAGCTCTTAGTTATTTTTTAGCCTTTTAGTTCACTTCTGCAACTACAGCACTTACAAAGTGCTGCAGATTCATTTATTCCAGATTTTAGTTCATTTTCAAAAACGATAACATTTCTGAAGTGCTACTAAAAGAATTTTCAAATTTAAAATAGAATTTCAGCAACAATTAAACTTCAAACTAAACCATTTTAACTTATAAAGTTTCATATTTTTCACTTTAAAATGGTCATTTAAATACCCTTTAACTTATGATTTTTATGAAGTAAAATTTCACCAATAAATATCAAATTGCTTAATGCTTCGCTTATTAAAGTTATTGTACAATTTTCCCTTATTTTTGCATTTACCTTACACTTTAATTTAATTTAGCATTTCATAAATGAAACTTAATTTCCATTTTATTTTCTTAACTTTTATTTTTAAACCAAATTTCATATTTTCCAATTCAAGTTATATTTCAAATTATACTATTAAGCATTCATTTATTTAACCATTTTAATTCATAGAAAAATCAATAACACTTTATTAAGTCAATTTAAATCAAATTATCATATTTTTACATTTTTAAAATACTTTAAAAATACAGAAAAATATATATAATAACCACGGGTCTGTATAATATTTTCTAACCTAAATCAAGTGATACAGATAATATATCATTTCAATCCGCAATTTACAAAGAAAAATCCGGGTTCTATCATTTCAAACCCGCAATCCCAAGTTAAATAAAATAAATAAAAATCACTCAGGCCTATCATTTCAGCCCATAATGATTTTCCCCTATTCTAAAGTCCATTCGGGTATGTATCATTTCAACCCATAGTGATTCTATTCTACAGGGAACTTGCAGTGCGGGAAACAGAAATAAATAAACAGTATAACAACACATGGCAGTAACAGATGATATGATTGGTTTATAACAGGGTTTAACATCATATAATTTATGTTACAGGCATGTATAACATGATATAAAAATTCTACACAATCACTTGTTGTCACTTCACAAATTATATAAGTATAAATGTCATGAATGAATACTCACCTCTTTACGCTGGAGTTAGCAAATCAAAACACACAAACAAAATCCAGAAAGCACGATAGCATGACATTGATTCAAGTGGAGTGGAGAGCCAAGATATTAATCTTGTATTCAATAATAAAACAAAGCAAATATAAATACAACAGCAAATCTATTGGAACAAAATGGAAACAAAATTTACAAAAGACATCACTAAGCTTTTCAATCTATTTTGCTTGACCACTAACCACTTTTGTTCGGCCACAAAGCTTTATTGATTCGGCCATGGTGGTGTTTTGGTTGAAATGGGTCTGGTTTGGACTTATATAGGCACGACTACAAGGAGATGTGAAGGGTTTTTGAGTCACTAGTGAAGAACGACAAAGGCAAGGCAAAATAGGAAGTTTTGGTTCAACATTTTGGCTCGGCCAAAGGCATGTGGGCTCGACCTTGGTCATGAACAGATCTGGTGATGACTGAAGTGATGGCCAGAGGTGGTGTTCTTGCTGGTGGTGGTGACTATGGTGGTGGCCGAGGCAAACTATGAAGGGTATGGTGAAAACTAGGCTCGGCTAGGCATTGTTCAAGGGGTTTTTTGCAACTTTTTGTGGTGTTTTCTCCATTGGATGGTACGGCCAGTATTTGTCAGAGGAGGAGGAGGTCAGGCCATGGATGGTGATGAGCAGGAGGTGATGTGGTGGTCGATGAAGGTGGTGAAGGTGTTAGGCCGGGCAAAGCACAAGAAGAATCTAGTAAAACAATGGAAAAATCATTAGAAAAATGAAGAGAAAAAGTAAAAAAAAAAAAAAAAAACCATTACCTAATTTTTTTCTCAGATCTAAATGGCCAAAAGTTGTGATGGAAGAAGAAGTTTTCTCACATGAAATTCAAAATAAACACACGGCTATAGCTTGGAAAAGACGGCCAAAGAAATAAAGAGATTATGCATTGAAAAGTCACAAGTTAAAAAGGTTTTTGTCTCTTAGAATTTCCAATTTCTTTTATTCAAATAAACCAAAAGAAAAATCAAGTAAATAAAATAAAAATGAAAACAAAATAAAGTATAAATGAAATAAATAAACATTTTTAGGAAAAATGGAAAATAAATAAGGAAATAGTTTATTAAATTAAAATTAAGATTAAAATTGTAAACAAAAATACAACTAGTATTGGAAAAATTACTACTACACTTTGAAAATGTTTTAAAAATAAAATATTGAAATAAAATAAATTTTAAAATATTTTCAAAATGAAATAAAATCTAATTTAAAATATTTCAAAAATCTAGGGTTGTTGCACTCACCTCCACTCAAATCTTTTCGCCCTCGAAAAGAACGAACAAGGAAAATAAGGAAAAACATGATAGAAAACAAATAGTACCTGAAATAAACAATTACGGATTCGAAGCACGAATGCTCTCCTCCGTCTCCTAGGTGCAATCTCGATCATCAGTAATCCACTATGCTTTGACCAGACTAACAGATTTCCTTCTGAGCTGCTTCGTACCTCTGTCGACAATACGAATTGGCTTCCTCTCGACAGTCAGATTAGGCTCAATATCCAAACTATCAAGAGCAGAAGGCTGAACAATAAGAGATGGATCATGAAAACATCGGCGAAGATGAGAGACACGGAATACATCATGCACTCTAGAAAGCTTCTCGGGCAAATCCAGACGATAAGCCAAAGAACCAACTCTTTCCACAATGCGGAAAGGACCAATGAACCTAGGAGAAAGCTTCCCTCTACGACCAAAGCGAATAACATTCCTTAAGGGAGAGACCTTAAGGAAAACCTGATCACCAACAGCAAACTCTAAACTCCGCCTATGCCTATCAGCGTACTTCTTCTGCCTATCCTGAGCAACTCTCAACTTCCTCTTAATCTTCTCAACTCTCTCAGAAGCCTCCAAAATCACATTAGGACCAAGAAACAAATGATTACCGTATTCAATCTAGCAAGATGGAGATCTGCAAGGTCGTCCGTAAAGAGCAGCGAACGGAGACATTTTAACACTGGCCTAAATTCAAAGATGAATGAGATAAATAAAGGATTAAGATAAGCTTAAAACAGAAGATTAGATTATACCTGGTAACTATTATTGTAGGTGAATTCGAGAAGATGGAGATGATTTTCCCAAGATCGTCCATAATCAAGCACACAAGCACGAAGAAGATCTTCGAGAATCTGATTCACTCTTTTCGTTTGACCGTCGATCTGTGGATGGTAAGCAGTGCTCAGATTCAGATGAGTACCCAAAGATTCCTGAAAAGCTTTCCAAAACTGACTGGTAAAGATAGGATCACGATCAAAAACAATACTGAGAGGAGCATCATGGAGACGAACAATCTCTCACATGTAGATCTCAGACAAGCTAAAAGTAGAACGGGTAGACTTGATCAGAATGAAATGAGCGTATCCATAATAACCCAGATACTCTAATTATCCCTCCTAGTCCTCAGTAATCCATCAATGAAATCCATGGAAACCTATTCCCACTTCCAATTGGGAATCTCAAGGGGATGCAACAAACCAGGGGCCTTCTGATGGTCGGCCTTGACTTGCTGACAAGTCGCACACCGACTAACAAAGATAGAGATATCCCGCTTCATACCCTTCCACGAATAAGCCTCTTCATATCCTGATACATCTTCGACACACCAGGATGAATAGAAAGTCTGGATCGATGATTCTTCCGAAGTAACTCTTGCCTCAATCCATCAACATTCGGGACGCAAATCCTACCATTAATCCTCAAAATCCCTCTATCATCGATCTGAGCTCCACTACTACCACTATTACTACCACCAACCCTACTACTAACACTATCCTTCATCAATCTAAGCATCTTATCCTTATCTTGCTTAGCCATGATACGATCTAAAGGAGGTGAAGAAGAAACAACAAGCTGACACAACAAAGCATTTTTCCGACTCAAAGCATCGGCTACAACTTTAGCTTTACCAGGAGTACAGCTAATATCGAGGTCGTAAGAACCCAGAAACTAAAGCCAACAAACTGGCCTCCAATGCACATCGTTCTGGGTGAAGACATATCTCAGAGACTGATGATCGGTGAAAAGCTCAAACTTAGTTCCCAGAAGATGATGCCTCGAAAGCTTCAAATCAAAGACAACAGCAAGCAACTCTAAATCATGAGCAGCGTAATTTGCCTCACGGGTTTTCAACTGACGGCTGGCATAGGCAATGGCCTTACCATCCTGCATGAGAACAGCACCCAATCCCTCACGACTAGCATCAGTGTGTACCGTCAATCCCTCACTTCCATTCGGAACGCTAAGAACTGATGCGGAAGTAAGCTTTCTCTTTAACTCATTGAATGCAGCTTTACATTTATCACTCCAAATAAATTTAGCATTCTTACGAGTCAAAGCAGTGAGAGGTGCAACAATACGAGCAAAATTTTCAATGAATCTCCGATAATAACCGGCAAGGCCCAGAAAACTACGAATATCTGATGGAGTCTTAGGAGTTTCCTAATCCTATACAGAATAGGGAGAAAATAAGAACACCTGAAAGAAAGGATTATTGAATGATAAAAGAAAAGAGAGAAAAGAAAAACTTACATTAATCGTAGCAATCTTGACGGGATCAACAGAAACTCCATTACTAGAAACAATATGCCAGAGGAATCGGACTTCATCCTTTTAGAAATGGAATTTAGAAAGTTTAGCCTTCAACTGATGATTTCTGAGAGTCTCCAGAACAGATTTCAAATGCGAATCATGTTGTTCCTTGGTCTTAGAGAAAACAAGGATATCATCAACAAAGACTAGAACAAATTTACTAATCACATCACGAAAGACATGATTCATCAAATCAACAAAGAAAGCAAGAGCATTTGTTAAACCAAAAGGCACGACTAACCATTCATAAAACCCATTCTCAGTGCGGAAAGCAGTCTTGGGAATACTTTCCTCAGCAACCCTGAGCTGGTGAAAACTTATGGCAAGATCAAGCTGAGAAAAAATAGTAGCACCATCAAGCTGATCAAACATATCATTGATGCGATACATTCTGTTTTTCATAGTGAGCTTGTTCAGCTTCCTATAATTAACACACATCCTCAAAGAACCATCGGACTTGGTGATGAAAACCACCGCTGCTCCCCATTCTGAATAGCTTGGTCTAATCAGACCTTTGGAAGACAAGTCCTCAATTTGCTTTCTTAACTCAACCTTCTCGCGGGGTGCCATTCTTCTAGGAGGAAGAAGTACAGGTCGAGCGCCAGGAATAAGATCAATACAATAACCAATTTCCTGCTTAGCAGGTAAAGAAGTGACTTCACCAAATACATCGGAATAGAGTCTGACTACAGGAGTCGAATCAAGGTCACCAGGAGAAGAATCCAGAAAATAAATAAAATTACCAGCAAAATCCTAAGGCATGCGGCACTGAATAATCAAAGGATCACCCTTATCTCCCACAAGAGTAACAATTCGGGATTTACAAGAGATATGGGCATCATGATTATTTAACCAATCCTCACCAAGCAATAAATCAAAAGCATCGAAACCTAGAACATAGAAATCACCAGAAAAATGACAACCAGAATGGAAGAGTTTCACTCCTCTATAAATCCTACTAAGGTTTGCGGGACCCCCAATAGGATTAGAAACCATAAAGGAACAGAAGCATACTCAGGAGAAAGGAGATGCTCAAACTTATCACACAAATCAACCGAACAAAACTATGGAAAGCTCTAGTATCAAGTAAAACACGAACAGGATGATGAAATAAAGAAAAGGTGCCCTAAAGAGTACCTTGGTCATCACTAGGAGCAGGAGCAGATGCAAGAGCTATAGAAGATGTAGAGGTAACATCAAATATTCCAGAAGGCTTACCCTTCTGCTGGGTAGGGCAATCCTTTCTGAAATGACCAGGCTGAACACAGATATGGCAGAGATCATGCCTCGTCAACTAAGTAGGAGGAGGAACAGCAACACCAGCTAAAGTAGGGAAACTATTGGCATAGTGTCCCTTCTGATCACATTTGAAGCAGGTGGTGGAAGAAAGATCAACAGGCTGCTTCTGAGAAGGAGGAGATGAAGATCCCAAACCCGCATTCTTAAGCCAATTCTTTTTCTGCTACAGGTAATTTGGCTTTCTCTTCCTAGAATAAGCAAAGGAAGACTGAGATGAAGGAGCATCGATAACAGTAGGACCCTTAGAAGTAGGGTTCTCATATCAGATAGCCATATCCATAAGCAGGGGAAAAGTTCCGTGAACATGAGAAATGAGACGATCATAATACTCAAGACGAGCACCAGCTATGAACTTCTCATTCTTCTTGAGAGAAGTGTCTATCAGGCTAGGACCAAACTTGAAAAGTTCATTGAACTTCCTTTCATACCCAGAAAAGGACATGGTACCCTGCTTGAGATCCATGAATTCACGATAAAGCTGAGATTTACCGGCTTCTGTCATCCATTTTACACAAAAACCTCCCTGGAAATTAGATACAAAACAAACTTATAATAGATTCAAAATAAAGGAAAATAGGAACAAAATTCAAGATAACACAAAGGATACCTAAACTACTCCCAAGCAATATCAGCCTCGATGGTGTTAGCCGTAGCAGACTCCTACCAATCTAGGGAAGCCTCTTGCAACTGTCATGCTGCTAACTGACGCTTCTAGGCATCAGTGATCTCAAGACCAGTAAAAATCCTCTCTAAACTCCGTAACAATTGCCGAGCCTCAATAATGCTCTCTAAACCAGTAAACTTGGTATAACCAAATTGAGAGAATTCCTTACAGAGAACAGTAGACCTAACAAGTGAAGTAGGATGAGGATCTGGAGCAATACGACGACCCCTACTTCTGGCATTTACACGATTCATCTTCAAAAATCAAGAATGAATTTAGGATAGGGTACAGAGAAGACAAAGATAAGATAAGATAAAATTCACTTGGATGAATATCCTAATGAAAGAAAATACTAACACAGTAGATACGAAAGGAAGGAAGTTTAGAAAATTGCTTTTAAAACAAGAAAATTTTTGTACCAAAATCATTTTGAAAATCATTTTATATTTTGAAAATATGTTCTCTCATAAAGAAATGATTCTGAGATTGATTTCACTCATTCTAGGGTATTTCTACCCTATATCTAATGAGTTTTTGCTCCGCAGACCAAGGTTTGCCTAAAAACCAAAGCTCTGATATCAATTGCAATGACCCACTATTTTGGACCATTCAAATCGACAATAATCCACACATATCAGACTTGAATAATTCAAAATAACAGATTGTAAAAAAAAATTGGAGCTAATAAAATCATTCACAGAATCACAGATACAGAAATATTAGAATAACTTGCAGTGGAAAATAAAATACCATAGTAGTTCATGAAGCTACTGTAACAAAATCTCAAAACAAATACATAATATCGGTCTGAAAACAAACACGATAGAAATCCACTAATACAAGAGCTAAAATAGAACAACTAAAACTGAAATAGATAAATAACTAGATAAGCAGAATCTCCAGTGATTCCTAGCTCCAGAAAGAGAAATCCAAAGCTGTGAATACTCAGGCTGACTGCATAAAGCAAAACAAAAAACACACGAGTCAGGACATACATACTTATACAATGTAAACCAAGTCAAGTGAACTATAATAAAGTACAAGTAACTTAAAGGATGCTTGGGACCTTCCATCCTCTAAGGATCCGTTAAACTATTTGCTATGTAGTAAAATTGTGCTATTATAATAATGTCTACGGTAAAATAAACTTACTTTTAAATAGTGCTAAAGGGTTACCCATATAGCCCTTAAGACATAATAGTCCCAGTTCTCCATCCAGTATAAGCATACCTCCAGATTGGGTAGTTACCCTAAATACTCCATGGGCTACGAGAGAAAAACAAACTCGTAGTAAAGCTCGCTATGGTAGGTGACACGGCACAACTGGCAAATGCCAGGGTAGATATCCAATTACGCTTCCGGGCTGGTGGTAACGCATAGCAGCCATTACCACCCACCTCGATTCACACTCCCAAAATTAAAGGGGTGCACCCAAGCAATCACAAAAGTAATAGAATGGTATTGAAGAAGTGTGTTTGATAGGAGGAGCTACCTCACTTGGCCCGTCGATCGTTATTGTTTTAGCCACCTAAAGCCAACTCACGGGAGTCTGGTCCATGTTCATACCATAATAGGATCGTCGCCACCATCCTACTTCATTCTGGAATCTCCACCCCGTACATAGTTGTTAAAGTGGTTTTCGGTATCGATAGAGAGTATGTCCATATACGATCCCGGTCTCTTTAACAACCAATCGTTATTATAACCCGTGGTCATAAATTTCAAAAAAAATAGTTTATATTTCAAATGAAAATACTTCATTTAAACCATTTAAAAGTAAAGTCATTATATCCACAAATCAAATATTCAGTTCCCAAAAATTTAGCCTTTCTGAGTTCGTTTATTCACTTTAATATATTAAAACAGTGAGATTTCAGCTTTCGCAGCACTTAGAAAATGCTACGGTAAGTTACATTTGAAAACAATTCATTTCAGCAAAGACAACATTTAAAAATTGTTGTAATAGTTCAGTTTTTGTTGAAAAATAGTTCAATTCAGCAAAGACAGCATTTACAAAACTGCCGTAATAGTTCAAGATTCAAATTAAAAGATTTAATTCAATTCAGCAAAGACAGCATTTACAAAACTGTTGTAATAGTTCAATTATATTCAAAAATCTCATTTCATCCAACTGCAGCACTTATCAAGTGTTACAATAGCTTTGAGTTATTTTTTAGCCTTTTAGTTCACTTCTGCAACTACAGCACTTACAAAGTGCTGCAGATTCATTTATTCCAGATTTTAATTCATTTTCAGAAACGATAACATTTCTGTAGTGCTACTAAAAGAATTTCCAGATTTACAATAGAATTTCAGCAACAATTAAACTTCAATTTAAACCATTTTAACTTATAAAATTTCATATTTTTCACTTTAAAATGGTCATTTAAATATCCTTTAACTTATGATTTTTATAAAGTAAAATTTCACCAATAAATATCAAATTTCTCAATGCTTCACTTATTAAAGTCAACGTACAGTTTTCCCTAATTTTTCCATTTACCTTACACTTTAATTTAATTTACCATTTCATAAATTAAACTTAATTTCCATTTATTTTCTTAACTTAACTTTTATTTTTAAACCAAATTTCATATTTTCCAAGTCAAGTTATATTTCAAATTACACTTTTAAGCATTCATCTATTTAACCATTTTAATTCATAGAAAAATCATTTACACTTTATTAAGTCGATCTAAATTCAATTTAAATCAAATTATCATATTTCTTTGCATTTTTAAAATACTTCAAAAATACCAAAAAAAATATAATAACCACAGGTCTGCATAATATTTTCTAACCAAGTCAAGTGATACGGATAATATATCATTTCAATCCACAATTTACAAAGAAAAATCCGGGTTCTATCATTTCAAACCCACAATCCTTAGTTAAATAAAATATATAAAAATCTCTCAAGCCTATCATTTCTGCCCATAACGATTTTTCCCTATTCTAAAGTCTGTTCGGGTATGTATTATTTCAACCCATAGTGATTCTATTCTACAGGGAACTTGTAGTGTGAGAAACAGAAATAAATAAACAGTATAGCAACATATGGCAATAACAGATGATATGATAGTTTTATAACAGGGTTTAACATCATATAATTCATATTACAGGAAGGTATAACAGATATAACAATTCTACACATTCACTTGTTGTCACTTCACAAATTATATAAGTATAAATGTCATGAATGAATACTCACCTCTTTACACTGGATTAGCAAATCAAAACATACATACAAAATCCAAAAAGCATGATAACACGACTTTGATTCGAGTGGAGTGGAGAGCCAAGATATTAATCTTGTATTCAACAACAAAACAAAGCATATATAAATATAAATACAACACCAAATCTATTGGAACAAAATGGAAATAGAATTTACAAAAGACATCACCAAGCTTTTTAATCAATTTAGCTTGACCACTAACCACTTTTGCTCGGCCACAAAGCTTTATTGGTTCGGTCATGATGGTGTTTTAGCTGAAATGGGTCTGGATTGGACTTATATAGGTACGGCTACAAGGAGATGTGAAGGGTTTTTGAGTTACTAGTGAAGGAAGGTCAAAGGCAAGGCAAAATAGGAAGTTTTGGTTCAACATTTTGGCTCGGCCAAAGGCAATTAGGCTCGGCCTTGGTCATGTACAGATCTGGTGATGGCTGAAGTGATGGCCAGAGGTGGTTTTCTTACTGGTGGTGGTGACTATGGTGGTGGCCGAGGCAAACTATGAAGGGTATGGTGAAAACTAGGCTGGGATGGGCATTATTCAAGGGTTTTTTTGTTACTTTTTGTGGTGTTTGCTCCATTGGATGATCAGGACCAGTATTGATCAGAGGATTAGGAAATCAAGATGTGGATGGTGATGAGGAGGAGGTGATGTGGTGGTCGGTGAAGGTGTTAGGCCGAGCAAAGCATAAGAAGAATCAAGAAAGACAATGGAAAAATCATTAGAAAAATGAAGAGAAAAGGTTAAAAAAAAAAAGAAGCCATTGCCTAATTTTTCTCTTAGATCCGAATGGCCGAAAGTTGTGATGTAATGAGAAGTTTTCTCACGTGAAATTAAAAATAAAACACACGGCTATTGCTTGGAAAAGACGGCCAAAGAAATGAAGAGATAGGCAGTGAAAAGTCATAAGTTAAAAAGGTTTTTGTCTCTTAGAATTTCCAATCTCTTTTATTCAAATAAACCAAAAGAAAACTCAAGTAAATAAAAATAAAAATGAAAACAAAATAAAGTATAAATGAAATAAATAAATATTTTTAGGAAAAATAGAAAATAAATAAGAAAATAGTTTATTAAATTAAAACTAGGATTAAAATTGTAAACAAAAATACAACTAGTATTGGAAAAATTACCACTACACTTTGAAAATGTTTTAAAAATACAATATTGAAATAAAATAAATTTTAAAATATTTTCAAAATGAAATAAAATCTAATATAAAAATATTTCAAAAATCTAAGGTTATTACAGACCAGGTCAAATGGTTTTAAAGGAAATGATTTAAATTGGGTTGCACCTTTGTTTTTAAAATGAATGCTTTCAACCAAGTTGATCACCTGGCTGTCGCCTTTTTCCCTTTCGACCTAGTGGATTTCGAAGGGATTGCTTTTTTTTAAATCTTCCCACTTCTCTAATGCTTTTGAAGGGATGGTTTCGACACCATCACTTCTTTACTCAGGAATTGCTTTCGAAAGAATGGCTTTCAACTTAAATGGTTTAATGACCTTTTTTTGTTAAACTGGAGTATAGCCCAAATTGGTTTGAAAGAGTCAGTTTAGAATGGGTTCGAAAGGTGTTTTTACACATTTTTTAAATTGAACCTAAGTGCTTTAGAAAGGTTTAGATTTGATGCTTCCGAAAGTTTTTAAAAGAGGTTTCGAAGGAATGTTTCCCCAAAGGTATTGAAGGAGTCGAAGGGTATAGTTTTTTGATGGTTTCGAATGGAAAGGTTTTCCAAGGATTTCGAAAGGGTATGTTTAAAGATTTTAAAAGAAAGATGTTTAGAGTTTTTAAAGCTTTCAGAAGGAAGATTTCTAAAGGTTTTGAAAGGGTTTTGAGAATGGTTTCAAAAGGAAGGTTTTAGCCTTTCGGCCTAGAGAAAAGAAAGGGTTTTACTTGGTTTCAAAAGAGGTACTTTCAATGTTTTCGAAAGAGGTACTTTCAAAAGTTAAATGTTTTATCAACTAATATTTGAGTAAAATATATATAACATGGCAAGGTGATTTTTAGTAAAGCATAGAGATTACATATTTTCCTTGTTTGAGTTCGAATTAAAAGTTCAAATCATTTTGAAAGGTTTTCAAGTAAAATTTTAGGAAGGTGTCCCTATGTAAAATGACTCAGATTTTTGAATACCAGATGAGACTGGTGTAGGGTCATGCCCTATACATTAGCTATAAGCCCCAGCTAATTTAGTCCAAAATTCCAGTGTGTAGGGCTTTGTCACATGTAATACTAAAGTTATGAATACACACAGAACACAATTTATGTTTGTATATGAATAGGCTATTGGCGAGCCTACAAAACGATTGGGATCACGTGACCTTGGAAGATGATAAGTTAAGTATAGACCATCCAGAAGAGAAGTATTTAACCGATAGTTAAGGACAGATCATCCATAAGAAGAGGAGTATCTAAGAGATGTTAGAAATTTTTTGATATTGTCTAGCAGGCCCAAGTCAACCAAAGGTTAATAGTTAGCCAAACAAAACTAAAGTGCATGAACAGTTCATTTATTACCTGATATATATATATATATATATATATGCATGTTTACACAATGATGCTTTACAAATATTTGACCAGTTTTGGTTGTAGGAAAAGAATTGCAAATATGTTTTAAAGGAATTTTAATAAGGGAAAACCCGTTCCACTAAGCGGTGTGGTCTCACTTAACATAAACTAACAGAAATGAACAGTATTATTCATACCAGGCTTTATGTCTGACTCGAAGTTTTTGTTTCCCCTTAAACTCTCGAGTGCTCAAAATTGATTTGAATAGGCTGACGGTTGAGGTTTTTAGGTTTTTGTAGTTTGGCGAATAAAGCTTCTTGAGACAAGCAGGTGGTTGACAGATAGCTAAATAGGAATTACAGACTATTCTATCTTTTGTTTCCCACTCTATGTATTAAGTCAGTATGACTATATTTTCACTGATTAACCAAGGGGGCATCGTCATATGTCGCTCTGGGCATGTTATTGTAAATTATATTTGATCAGTACTTGGGAAACAGTTAAGTGATTATGTAACTTAGATATGGATATTATTTGAAATGTAATCGCTAAATTTTTGTTTCTTGAAATCTGTAATTCTTTTCATATTCAAGTGCTTCTAATATTGTTAGCATTACCATATTTTGTCACCAAAAGTTAATACTGTAGATGACTGCAACATTGTAGCGCTTAGCATTTGGCCTTTAGATACGGGATGTTATAGGATGTGAAGTTTATGTGTACCAATAAGTGTGAGTAAGCATTCTACAGCTTGAAACACTTATTGACCCATGCACCCATGTTGGTTGTTCCCAAAGGAAAATCAAGATTTGGTAGTTTACACCGATGTGTGTGGTACTGGGTTAGGAGTTGTGTTAATGTAGAGAGGTAAAGTGATTGCCTATGCTTCTAACAGCTTATACCGCATGAGGTTAGGTATCCAACGCATGATTTGGAGTTGGATGCAGTGATTTTTGCATTAAAGGTGTGGTTATATTACCTTTAGGGAGAGCGATTTGAACTATATACGAATCATAAGTTGTCGAAGTATTTGTTCCCTCAAAAGGATCTGAATATGAGACAACAATGATCGTCAGAGTTTATTGTTGCTTATGACTTTGGAATTGAGTACACACTAGGGAAAGGCAATAAAGCGATAGATGCGCTTAGCAGGAAGCATCAGAATGCAGTGTTGGCTATGATTGCTGAGTAGAAAGATTTGAAAGTGTTGACGGCATGTAGAGTGCAGTGGAGATATGAGGCTAGGTCTAGTGGAGAATATGTTATGTTGTCTTGTTTAGAAGTTCAGCCAGTAATGATCGAAAAGATTACTTCTAAATAGGAGGAGGATCCAATATTCCTTGAACGGATCAGGAAGTTAAGGAATGGAACAGAGAGTGATGACTTAAGGATTTTAGTCTTGACTAGAATGGGTGGTTAAGAAAGAGAGAAAGATTAAGTGTTACGAATATAGGAGACAATAGGAAAGACATTTTGGAGGAATTCCATCGTTCGAAGTTCACTATTCATCGAGGAGTAAATAAGAGAGGAGTTTCTTCTTTAATGGTATGAAGAGGGATGTAGGCTTACGGGTAAAGCAGTGTATGAACTGCCAACAGGTGAAGGCCGAACATCATCATTCGAAGTTCACTATTCATCGAGGAGTAAAAAAGAGAGGAGTTTCTTCTTTGATGGTACGAAGAGGGATGTAGGCTTATGGGTAAAGCAGTGTATGAACTGCCAAAAGGTGAAGGCCGAACATCAGAAGCCAAATGGATTGCTTCAATCTTTGGATATTTCATTATGGAAGTGGGATTCTATTTCTATGGATTTTATAGACGAGTTGCCAAGATTTAGTAGAGGAAATGAAAGTATATGGATCATGGTGGATAGACTAACCAATAGTGCCCATTTCATTTTAGTTATGTCAACAAGGACGGCACATGTTCTAGCTAAGTTATTTATCAATAATATGATTAGAATGCATGGAATTCCTAGTTGTATAATAAGTGACAGAGATTCCATGTGTTATGAATTTTAGGGGATCGTAGAAAGACTGTCTACACTTAGTCGAGTTTTCATATAACAAAAGTTATCAGAACAGTATAAGGATGGCACAATTAGAAGCTTTGTATGGAAGACCATGCAAATCTCCTGTTTGTTGGTTAGAAACTAGGGATAGATTTATTCTTGGTCCAGATTTGGTTATAGAAGCTGCAGAGAAGATTGAGTTGATTCGAGTGAGGATAAAGGAGGATAAGTTTAGGTAGAAAAGTTATGTAGATAGAAGATGGAAAGACTTAGAGTTCTCTGTTGGAGTTCTTATGTCTGTTAAGGTGTCACCGATGAAGGGTTGATCCGATTTAGGAAATTAGGAAAGTTGGCATCGAGATTCAGAGGACCATTTCATGTTGTAATGAGGATCCAAAAACTCACATATAAAGTAAAACTACCGAGCTGTTTGGCAGGAGTCCACGATGTGTTTCAAATTTCTCATCTTAGGAAGTGCTTTAGATATTCGGAGTCTACTATAGTACCGACTGTGTTAGATGACTTGGTAGTAGAACCAGACTTGACTATAGTTAGAAAGTCGGTTCGTATAGTTGTGAGAGATAAGAAGAGGTTAAGGAACAAGATAGTTAGATTAGTTAAAGTCCAGTGGGGCGACGATGAGAAAGACTATACTTGGAAGACTGAAAGAAGGATTATAGACCCTTATTCTGATTTGTTTGATGGTATGTTTAACCTTTGATTGATTTGTTATGTACCTTACCATAATTTTGAGGATGAAATTCTTTACGGAGGGGAGTATGTAACGACCCTAATTTTCTATAACATTGTTTAGTATATTTAATTAGCCAAATTAAATAAAATAATGTACTGGCTAGGGAATTGAGATTTATGATTAATATAGGGGTAGACATGCCATGTAAACAAATAAACTAAAAGAGGGGTTAAATCTTAAACAAGAAAGAATAATAGGTTAGAGGCATAATTGGAAGAAGAACATTCTAATACCCTAAACCATTAGGAATTCATTTCAAATGTTCATTTTCGTTTGCAAAAATCAAATATAAAGGTCGACCACCATTAGCAAAAATAAGAGCAAGATAAGCTAAAGGAAGAAGATAAATCAATTCAAATCCATTCAAATCTCAACTCCTTAATCTCAAAGCTAAGGTGAATAATAACTACATCTCATATTTTCTATTGTTTCAGTTTTAAGGGAAATCTGAATTATTTTGCAAGGTTGCACCATGTTTTTGAATGGTGAAATGATTATATATGCTTATTGATGTGTTATGCCAATTCATATAGGTTTTATGAAATGTTTTAATGTGAAAACCCTATTAATTAAATTACCTCTAAATGCCATGCGGCTTAAAATTTTATAGTTTTCTAAATTAATGTGGATTTAATATTAATTTTATAGTGAAGAAAATGATTATTTGGGTATAAAATTATTTATGGTTAAATAATACATGTTTTGGGTCTGAAATTTATATATGTTAGAAAATATATTAAAAATGATTTACCAGAATTTTTATAGAATTTTACTGAGTGTTTCGATGAAAATATAATTTAAGGTATAGGACTTAAATGTTTTATATATTCATAAAAGGAGAAGGGGTATTTTGTAAATCAATTAAATTGTTTGTTTCTAATATCTTGGCAGCACTTTAAGAAAAGAAAATTTCCAACCAATAATATTTTGTCAAACAAAGCACATTAGTTGAAAAGATTACTTTAAACAACCTTTTTACTGTTTCGCCACTTTTGTTACCAAGGTTCCGACCTGGTAGTTCTGCCTCCATCACCATTGAAACCAATGCATATAGTATCAATGGCTTGGTACATAGTGAATTGGACTCAGGCAAATGGTACTGGGTCGAAACTTGGGGTTTCGATGGGGGTCAAAGCGTGACTTTGTCTTTTAATGAAACCGCACAAGCTTTGCTTTCGAAAGGAAAGCTTTCGACTTGGTTTCTTTTTTGATTAAATCAAATCTTTTAAAGGAAAGGTTACGCCTTTTACTTTAAGTAAATGCTTCCAGAGAGGTCGAAATCCCTAGCTACCAGCTTCTACCTTTCGAAGCAAATGATTTCGGAAGGTATACTATGTTTTTAAATTCCAAGACACTTCTTCAATGCTTTAGAATGATTGGTTTCACATCTTCACTTCTTTACTTAGGAATTGCTTTCGAAAGTGTGCTCTCAGCTTAGATGTTTTATGACCATTTTGCTCCATTGAAGGTAGAACCCACAGACTTCGAATGGTTTAGTTTTTAATGGTCTTGAATGGGTTCCACATATTTTACTTGAACCCAAATGACTTTGAAAGGTTTGATGTTATAAAGGATTTAATGCTTTTGAAAGGTCTAAATAATAGTTTTGAAGGGATGGTTCCCTAATGGTCTCGAAAGGTTTAAAAGGAATATTTCCAATGTTTTCGAAGGGCAATGTTTAAGTGTCTTAAAGAAAGAATGTCTAAGGTTTTAAAGCTTTCGAAGAAAAGGTTTTCAACAGTTTTGAAAGGTGATCATGAATGGTTTTGAAAGGAATGTTTTGGCCTTTCAACCTAGGTTATAAAAGGTTTACTTGGTTTCGAAAGGGGTACTTTCAATGGATTCCAAAGGAGTACTTTCAAATGTTTAAATGTTTTCATCAACAAAGATTTGTGCGATGTATATATAACATAGCAAGATGATTTGAGTAAAGATAAGAGTATATATTTTCCTTATTTAAAGTATGATTTAAAGGTTTAAATCAATTTGAGAAGAAAAGGTTTTCAAGGAAAATTTAAGGAAAGATTACCCCAAGTAAAATGACTCATATATTTGTATACTAGATGAGACTAGTATAGGGTCATGCCATATACGTTAGCTATTAACCCCTAGCTAATTTAGTCAAAAATTCCAATGTTTAGGGCTTTTTGTTAGGTAAGACTAAAATAATATTACACATAGAAAGGAATATATTTGTACAGAGATAGGTCATTGGTGATCTTGCAAAACCATTAGGATCAGCTAACCTTTGAGATTTAGTTAGGGACAGACCTTCCAGAAGAGGAGTATCTAACAGATGTTAGATTATTTGTTTATATTGTCTGGTAGACCCGAGTCAGCCAAAGGTTATTAATTAGTGAAACAAAACTATATTATTCGGACAGATAGTCCATTTGTTACCTGATATGTATGTTTATAGTATTGTTTTATAGTTTTAACCAGTTTCGGTTGCAAGTTTAAGATTTGCAAAAGACATGTTTTAAAAGGATATTAGTGAGGAGAATCCCGTCCCGCTAAGCGAGATGGCCTCACTTAATATCAAATAACCGAGATGTATAGTATTATTCAAACTAGGCTTTATGTCTGACTCTAAGTTTAGTTTTTTTTCCTAAAGTCTCGGGTGCTAAAAATTGATTTGAGTAGGCTAAGGATTGAGGATTTTTAGGTCTTAGTAGGTTGGCGAATAATGCTTTCGGAGACAAGAAGGAGGCTGACGGATAACTACTTAGGAGTTGCTATTTATTTTTTTTGATTCCGTTGTGTCGTATTAATTCAGTTATGACAATATAGTACTCTGGACAACCAAAGGGGCATCATCATTTGTCTCTCTTGGTGTATTTGTGTAATAATTAAAATTTATATGAACCTGGAAAATGGTATGAGATTATGTAATCTGGATACGAAACTTAATTGAAATGTAATCAGAAATTTTGTTTTTAAAATCTATGATTTTATTTCATATTCATGTGCTTCTGATGTTATGGATACCATTAACATAGCCCTATTTATCGCCGGAAGTTAGTATTGTAGACGACTGCAACATCTGTACCGTTTAGCTCTATGCCCCAAGATAGGGGATGTTTCCAAATTTCTGAAAACTCCTTGAATGTTTTGAAAGCTTTTTCAAAAGATTATTTAAAGAAGTTCTTATATGTTATAATTTGAAATTTTTGTTTAAAGAAAGTGATTTTAAACGGCTTTGGAAATATACTACATTTGTTATATTAAAAGTTTGGAAAAATAATGTAATTCTAAAGCTGTCAAAACGTGTTAAAAACGAAATGGTGGATGATTTTTGGAACTCTAATGAATTGAAAAGTTAAAAAAAGAGAAGGTTTTCAATCGTTAACTTCTTAACAAAAATTTATTAAATTAAAAAAAATTCGACTTTTGAAAGCTCCTTTTTTATTATTTTCTATCTGATTTTTCTATTTTTAAATTTGGAAGTTCTTTTCTTTAAAATTCTTTCTAAAGGATGTATAAATGAAAATAACACCCAATCGAAATGCGAAAATAGGAAACATAAGAATACGAATGTCTAATAAGATAGGTAGGAGGGACATACTCGTATAAGGAAATACAAAGAATAATAATTGAAATTTACATAGTACTAGAATTAGGAATTTCAAGCATGTGATAAATAATATAGTAGAGGAGTAACATGAATTAAATAGAAGTTATCTTTGTCTACTCCATTTTTCCATCGTTTAAAGTTATACAAGGTGTTTGTAACATTCTCGATTTTGAGGCCCAAAACTAGTGGCTAATATGCCACAGTTATCCGCAGTTATCAATCTCCACGACAAAATACAGCTATGTTAATCATATCAATAATCAGGAGCACATGAATGTGAAAAAATTTCAACACAATTCATAAATAACTTTTACATTCCATTTCAAAATATAATTCCATATTCATTACATAATCTCATTCTCATCCACGTTCAAAAAAATTATAATTATTAAAAATTACTCCAAGAGTGACATATGAAGATGCCCCTTGGTTGACCAGAGTCTAATGCTTGATAATTGTACAACTTTGTCATTACATCTAAATAGACAAAACCAAACTAAAATAGATAAAGCTGCCAATCGCTAGATTGACTCCTACACATCTCTAGAAGTTTATTCGTCTAACGGAAAACCTGAAAACCTTTACTCCCTACCAACTCAAATGATTATTTGAGAGTTTAAGGAGAAAAACAAAAAAATTCGAAACGGACAAAAAGTCTAGTGTGATTAATAACCTACATCTCGAACCAAATAGATATCTAGTCGAACCACCCCGCTAGGCAGAATGGGTTTTCCCCTCACTGGAATCTTTACCAAAACATATTAACAATATACTATGCTCCTGCATCCATAATAGTTAAAACATAATAATAACATAATGATATACAAATATGCATTGTACATTGGGTTACCTATTCCAAGTTATTAGGTTATCTGTCTCAAGTCCTAGTTTTCCTAGGGTTACGGTGAAGCTAATAGTTTTCATAGGCTAACTAATGACCTATCAAGTTCTCGTGGACACCCTATCCTAAATCATATTTTACATGGGATTACTAAATACCTGTCGGATTTTGCCAATAATAGGCTCCATCCATAGTTTTCATGGGATCACTAGGAACCTATTGGAGCCCTCCAATAACATTTTTCAAATCATAGTTTTCATTGGATCACTATGAAACTATTGGGATTTCTCAATACCGTGCTTCCAATCATGATTTTCATGGGGTCACCAAGAACCTATTGGACATCTTCGATTATTACTTAAGCTATAGTTTTCATGGGGCCACTATGAACCTATAGGATCCTTCTGGTATCGCATTCCATTCAACAGTCTTTGATCGGTTCTAAGCATCCTAACCTTTTATCTACAAGAATTTCGAGGAGCAATTCTACTCACTCATGAGTAAAACTTGGATATACTCACTTATCGGTCAACTAGCCGGCTATTCTGCTTTTAATTATCTTAAAATATAGTTATGGGTCCTGATTATGTGAGCGTAACAACAATATTTATACAATAGTAACTGATCAATAATATTAAAACCTGTAGTATCAATTATCTAATAATGGTTATTTAGAATTATTTAATCTTAATAATATTTTCTTAGGTAATTTTAACTCAAAACTTAGGCTAATCCATTCTTCAATTCCTTGAAACCATTTTCAGATATATGACTAATCCCTTTAATTCATATTAAAAACATAGCCCTTTATATTACCAATTCTTATACTATTTTACAGAACCATTTAGGATTTTGATGAAGGTATAAGGACATTGCACCTCATCCTTATGGGCATATCACCAAAATAAGTAAGAATATGTTTAACTTTAAAATCATGCGGCATCAATAAAGTCGACGTGCATCATCGCCTCTTTTGATATCATCCTTTATATAAACGTGTTCTGATTTCATAAAAACATAAGGCCATAGTGCCGATGTAACCATGTCCCATGACATAAATACGTGGGTCACCGCCCTAATTCAAAATAGCCTTAATTGTTTAAACATATGGATGTCGATGTTGATAATGGTCGACGACGCCATCATATACAAATAATATTGGGTGCTTTAAAACAATTAGCTCAGCATTGATGACTTTGACGTCAATGTCTCATTTTACTTCGAAAGTGATCGCTCGTGGCATCATTGCCATAGTACAGTTTGACTTCAAAAATAATGGATGGCGGCACTGTTTAAACCTTATGAAATATGGACGTTAAAGCCCTCTAAAATAAGATAAAGGTCGGCAAGCTTGAAGAAAGGCAGTATAGGTATATTCATGAAGAGCTACGTCGAAGTCGATCTCCATGTTGAATACCATACCCATTCGCTTCGACCCTATAGGAACCACTCCATACCAACATGCGCTTCTCTTAAGGTCGCCGGCGATATGAATGGCATTGACATAGAAGGGCGCCAACGCTGAACATGGCATTCTCGTAATTGTTATTAAAAGCTATTTATTTCTATATAAAGCCTATACTTTTCACCAACTCTTAATCTTTGTCAACTTCCAATTGGTTGAAAACACCTTTAACATATTCTTTGAAGAAAAATCTGTCGCACCCTATTTTTGCTCAAAATTTATGTTCGCACCCATTTAATAATTATTAATCATTTAATATAACCATAAGCTTTTCTAACTTATTAAATTCACAATAAATTGAAAACCCATGGGAAAATAAAATAAATTCACAAAAAATCAAAAATAACATATTCTTTATCGTATAAAAATTTCGGGACCAAAATACTTATTTAATTATTTTTAATAACTAAAACTAAAAATAAATGCACATATATGCTTAGGAAATTCATAAAATATTCCTACTATCTTAGAAAATTATAAAATTAAAAACCCATTTCAAAAATTACGCTTTTCACAATAAATCTAAAAATCAAATCTTTTGGAGATTAAAAGCTTAGGATTTACTCTTAAAACTCATTAAAATAATTCCACAAGAATTTCCATAAATCATTATTCTATCCAAAGAACGATAAAACTATCATGGCACAACATGTCATCGTAGATGAATCAACCTAACCAGGTTCGAAAGTCAATAAAAAAATGAGATGCTTTATTGTTATTCACCTTAGTTTGGCAAAGAGATTTGAGGCTTGAATGTATTGATTTGATTCCCCTCTTTAAATTGACTTTCTATGTTTCCTTCCTCTTTTCTTCTTGTTTATGGTTGGCCTTGGCCCCTTTGATTATTTTTGTTGAAAACATGAATGACATGGAAGGTGAGGGTTTAAGTGATGAAGGGTTTATCTTGTTCTATTTCACCCCTATTATATATTCTTTTATGTTTTTGAGTCGCTAAAATGACCTTATCAATTTGTTTAGTTTAGGCTCGACATTAATGTTTATCAAATCTTAATCCCTTTGTCTTACTACACTTTACATTATTCTATTTGGTTAAATCTCCCGAATAATTTTACTGAAAATTACGGGTGTTACAGGCTCCCCTCCTTAAAGAATTTCATTTTTGAATTTCAGTAAGGACTATATAATAAGCATATCAAACATGCAAACACTGTAACATCACATAATACTAGCCTGATTAACTAGTTACTAGTCTATATACAACAAATATAGAGCATACCCTCAAAACAGTGCAGGATAAGTTTCTTTAGTCCCATCCTCTATTCCCAAATATAGTCTTTCTCACTATCCATCCACTATACTTTTCCTAACACTACACCACATATAGGATTTTGGCGCAACCGTAGGCAGGGCATTTGATACGGCTATAAGCCGTATCAAATTTTAATACGGCTTATAGCCGTATCTATAATATTTAATACGGCTGTAAGCCGTATTAACATTTGATACGGCTTGTAGCCATATCAAAACCTGTGCCTCTTTTCATGGGAAAATTTTCCCCAAAACGCACACCCTCTCCCTCCTTTTTTTTATTTCTATAATTCCTTTTTTCCCGGTGTTTACTTACGGTTAAATCGCCAGAGCTTCCACCTCGATCGCCAGAGCTTTGACGTCGTCCATCGGAGCCTTCCACGTCTTCCGCCCCTTCCACGTCCAGGTAATTTTGTTATGAAATTGCGTGGTTAATTTTGACGTTGGAGTTCAAACTACGGACTATATTGTTGTTTATTCGACTTGCACCTTTGGCGCTTGCTATATTTACCATCTGTTTTGCAGTCTCGGTATTGGAAATTATAGTAAATAATAATAATAATATATTGTAATAACGTATAAGTTTTAGTTCACGAAGTACAAAATATTTATGGGATATAGGAGTTCGCTATGGCATTTAGGTTGAACCAATGACTTTTTTGGAACTAGGGAAACCTGTTGTATCATTACCGACCAGCGATTCCTGAACAGTAAACCTAGGGAATAGCCGGAAGGCGTGCCACAACCAACTATTCCGGTCAGCCAGACCTTTTGGTTGGCTTGGGGCAGGAGGCGCGAAAATGAACCGGATACCTCCCAAGTGAAAAGTCGTTTCGCCTCCCACACAAGGTGGGGCTCGAACCTCAAACCTCCCACTTGGGAGCCGCATTACCCCACCACCGCACCAAGCCCGCGGACGAACCAACGACTTTTGGTTTGTGAGTTCAGTTTGTTTCAACAAAATTTTGATGTTGAATGATATGTTTGGTGAATTAATTGAAGCAGACAGTTTAGTTGATGGAATCTACTCAAGAAGTTAATATATATAATTTTGCTTCAAGTTACTCAAATCAGTTGATGGGCAATTTAAGTAGAAGTGTTGCTTGATTTCCCATCACGACAGCTTGCTGTAAGTCAATAATTAATTCTGTTTGTAGGCACATTATGCTATTTTGTAATATTTTGATCTCCTTGCATAATTTACAGCTTGGTGCTAATGTTGTATATGGTTTTGAAATTGTTGTATAAGTGGATAAAATTATTGTTAATGGTGCAAGCCAAGTATCAGGAGAGGGGTAATGCATAGACATTACTCCGGTGCTACAAAATAGCGCCGTTGTAATGACAAACTTTTTGGAAACAGTTTGGTGCTAATGTTGTATATTGTTCTGACATTGTTGTATAAATGGATAAAATTGTTGTTAATGGTGCAAGCCAAGTATCAGGAGAGGGGTAATGCATAGACATTACTCCGGTGCTACAAAATGGCGCCGTTGTAATGGCAAATTTTTTGGTAACAGTTTGGTGCTAATGTTTAAAATAAACCCTATATTTTGAGTTCCATTTATTGAAATTTAAATAGTCCATATATTTTAACTATTTAAAATTAATTAAATATCTATGCATTACCCCTCAATGAATGTCCACGTGTTTTGCTGATGATGCCGAACAACTCATCAACATACATTATATTTATATATATTATGCCAAACAACTCATTGTCGTACATTATATTTGGTAGTACTTGCACCATATTAGAACTAATAAGAAGCATCAAATTTATTGAAACAAACATATGGATTATGATAATTATACTTATTTTTAAGCATCATCATCATCTGAACTTTCCAATCGAAAGTTAGTAAAAACATAAGTTGACAATCTGGCTTGGTATAAACTAATAGTTTGAAAACCGAACAATTGCACTTAGTTTACAAATGGAGAAAATGCTCGGTATTAAAAGCTAAGAAAATGCTCGGTTTTGTACGGCGAGTAAATGCTCAGTTTTTAACCAACTGGGTTAAACTCAGTTGAAAACTGAGTTTTAATAACTGGAAGAAGAACTCTTGGTGTTTCAAGTATACATTCGGAAAGGCAACATAAACATTTTCTTATGCTCTGCTCTTACATTTATTCACTACGAATTTTGAATATGAATTATAAAACAATTTTTATATGGCACCAACGAACACTCTTTTTGTATGGGCAAAGAGTTTGAGGTTAATGCTCTTTCTGCTCCATGTTAATAGTGTGAGTTGCAACTCTGAACTAAAGCAATATAACTTCACTAATATTAATTATTCCAATCAAAACAGGTTAAAAATATCATATTTTTAAATGGATATCTTACATGAATTGCAGTAATAAATCTTACAGGAACCGCAATAATACAAATATAAAATAAGTACGATGATCTTGCCATTAAACTCCGACATCAGGATGTTATACTCTGATCATCAAATTATTAAAATACATCAGACATGAATCATATTATTACATATATATAAACTAAAAATGGTGATCATGCTTTCAGCACAATTTTCGCCTACCCGATCTACTGATATGTTGTGCTTGCTTCCCTTTGTTAGCTTATTTGTGTTCCACTGTTACTGCTAATCATTACATGTTTCTCCTGCTGTTAGGCATGCTTTTGTTATGGATTCTTCCACTAGTCTAGTTATGCCAGCTTCTGCCTTACCTGCTAAGATTTAACTATCCAAAGTTTGCTCCTGAATTGTTCACATTTATATACTATTGCCTGCTTTTGACTTACGTGCTTCTACCCTAAGTACCGCCACTTTCACTGAGTCGGCTTCGATGCTACACCTCCTTCCCTTTGGCTTTGCACAAGAAATACAATTGATCCTATCTTAGTTCAAGTCTTGTAGCTCTGGCATTGTGTTTGGCCCACATAATTCATGACATCTGTTGTTTTGATCTAGTTTCAGCCTTGCACATGTATTGTAGTTGCTCTTGCATCATTTCTTGCTAGGAAACTTGTTTATTTGGTTGTGGCTTGCTCATGTTCGAGTCTCTCGGCTATTCCTTTCCAATTTTTACATTTATTCCGCCTTTGTATTTTTTAAACTAGAGCTACATGAGCTCCGAAATGCAAGTATATGGCTTTTACATGGCTACTGTTCAGTTGTAGTCATGTCCCATTGCGGTTAGCTCTTTGTCTAGATGGTAACTACTATACGTCTATTGTGATTTCAACCTAGCAATAAAAATATCATATTTCTATTCTTTTGAAAAAACAAATATCCCTTCTTATAAAATGATAAACTTATTGTAGTTTACAAGGGTAATAAGTTCTAAATTTCCAAAATTTGGTTTTTAGAAACTAAGAACTACATAAAAGTTTGAAATAAATATCGCGGTGCTTAAACTTTTGGCTAAGCTAAAAAACCAAGATTAAAAATAGTAGTTAACTATTATTTTAATCCTTTTAGAAAAGAGCGAAATGTTTTTACATTTTTAAGTCATAATAATTGGTTTTATATTTTAAACAAAAATATGAAGAGGTTTATGGTTCAAATTTCAACACGATGGTAAACACTTTAAAAAATTGCCATTTTAATAAAATGCTAAATGGCTTTCTCTTTTTGACAAATAGCTAAGCTTTTCAACGATAATGGCAAATCCGTAGAAAAACTAACATTTTTTGAACACCAAACTAAATGTTGTCTTTTAAACAAAGTGCTAATGATTTCATCCATTAATAAAAATGGCTAGCATGTGTAAAAGAAAGTTGAAATATTGTATTGTATTCACATTTTTATCATTGTACAGACTTGTGATGTATTTATACAAACAAGTCATACTGATGGGATTTGCGGTTAGGCCCAGATACATAATACATGTAACCACATCTTATTACAGTTTAGCATATACGAGAATTGTATTCTCTGGCTTCATTCTATCGGTTAGAAAAATATAATTTAGTAAAGAACTATTATATTTAACAAGAACAATATAATTTAGTAAAGTTAAATATGTAGAATTAATCTTACAACAAATTTCTCAGTATAATTTCAAAAATATTCTTTTCGAGCAATTGGAACGAGGACCCATTGAAAGGCAAGTCTCATGTTCTGTTAAATATGATATAGGAGGGCAGTATGTCTTTCAGCATAGACAAACAATGAATAAATGAATCAGATCTAAGATCTACATACTATATAGACGGGGTGCAGAAGTTCATTAGTCTTGTTGAAGAAAACAGTGGTAAGAAAGGATTGTATTTATGCCCTTGCACCCGGTGCAAAAATATGAAGACAATCAAATTAGATAACATTCATTTTCATTTGCTTAGATGGGGTATTATCCAATCGTATACAGCGTGGTGTTTTCATGGGGAAAAAAGGGCGGAGATGGAAAAACAGCAACCAGTTAGTCATGGCAGAACTACTGCTGAGTCTGAAAATATAAGGATGGAAGATCTGGTCAATGATGCAGATAGATTTCATCATTTTCAACCTAAAAATTCGTTGCTTGATCATGCTAATGTTGGAGAGCAGTCTACTGATTATCCAGATTGGCAGGCCAATTAAAGTAAGAAGTATAAATCGCTTTTTGGTAGCGTAAAAGAGCCGTTGTATCCTTCATGTTTAAAAGGGATTACGAAGCTGCATGCCATTGTGAAACTGAATAGCTTGAAGACCCAATACAGCTTTTCAGATAATGGTATGACTGCACTTCTCGAACTAATAAAGGAGTTACTCCCCGAAGGTAACACGCTGCCGACAAAGCACTCCGACGTGAAGAAGATCATTAAGCAAGTTGGGATGAATTACAAAACTTATGATGCATGCATCAATGATTGCATATTGTACTGGAAAGATGATGCGAACAAAGTTTCTTGTACAAATTGCAATGAACCAAGATATAGGACATCATTAAAATAAGAGAGAAATTGCACCAAAGTACCTCGAAAGACATTAAGACATTTTCCTTTAATTTCTAGATTGAAGAGACTGTATACTGTACCATGGATGGCAGATGCGATGACCTGGCATGGTCGTGCCAAGTCTGATCCAACTGCAATGCGTCATCCATGTGACACTTCTCAATGGAATGTCGCAGATTCATTTAATCAAACTTTTGCTGCCGAGCCACGAAATGTTACACTTGGAATAACAACAAATGGTTTCTGTCCACATGCTTCTCTCTCTAACCCTTACAGTTGTTGGCCAATAATTGTAGTACCATATAATCTTCCTCCGTCTATGTGCATGAAAAGGGAGTTCTCAATGTTAACATTGTTGATTTCTGGACCAAAACAACCGGGAAAGGATATTGATGTTTATTTACAGTCGTTGATAGACGAGTTAAAGCAGTTATGGGAAGGAGTAGTTACATTTGACTCGTTAAATAAATCTGAGTTCACAATGAGAGCTAGGGTGCTGTGGGCAATCCATGATCACCCTGCTTTTGGGACTTTATCGGGATGTACAACTCACGGTTACTTTGCATGTCCTGTTTGTGGGGAAAACACTTGTTCTTATTATCTTCCTGAAAGTAAGAAGATGTGTTACATGGGACATCGAATGTTTCTTCCTAACGAACACAAGTTTCGATACAATAAGATAAATTTCAACAACGAACAAGAACTTCGTCGCCCTAAATGGCCATTGACTGGTTTTCAAGTTGAAAAGAAAGTAGCGACTATCAAAATGAAAGTTGGTAAACAAAAAGAAGAAATTGGTCGAAAACGGAAAAAGTCAACCAATGAAGACGTTGACAATATTTCTGGATGGTATAGGAGGTCTATCTTTTTTGATTTACCATATTGGAAAGCAAATTTGGTCCGGCATAATATTGATGTTATGCATACGGAGAAGAATGTCACGGAGCATTTCATCAGCACCATTATGGACCATAAAGATAAGTCAAAAGATGGCATCAATGCACACAACGATTTGAAAATCATGGGTATAAAACAAAAGTTGTGGGTGATGGAAGATCCAGAAACAAATAAAACAATCATACCAAAGACAACTTTCGCTTTGAGCAAAAAAGAAAAGATACGGTTTTGCACCGTTTTGAAAAATCTGAAAGTGCCTAACAAATTTTCTTCTAACTTTCACAATAATGTGAGCATCAATCCTCCTGAACTAAGAAATATGAAGTCACATGATTACCATGTCATAATGCAGCATTTGCTTTCGGTATTGCTTCAACATTCTTATCCACAATATAAGGATCTACGAAATGTTGTTCATCGTATTAGTTTATTCTTTAACATTTTGTGTTCAAAGGTGATCAATAGGGAACATCTTTTAAAAGCAAAGGCTAGCTTAGTAGAAGCAATATGTGTATTTGAAAAACATTTTCCACCTGCATTTTTTGATATCAGTGTCCACCTTATGGTTCATTTAGCCGATGAAGCGTTGATTTGTGGCCCTGTCAGATATAGATGGATGTATCCATTTGAACAGTAAATTTCTAATTGCAGTTATGCACATCATTATTTCATAAAAATAGCTACAGTCTATAGTATATAATTGATCACATTTATAGGTTGATGAAAACATATAAAGGATATGTGCGCAACAAAAGATACATTGACGGGTGTATTGCAGAAGGATATATCGTACAAGAAGCTAGTCTTTACTGCATGGAATATATGCCAAACGGAGGTGATGGCAATCATAAACATACCCGCGAAGCGTTTTTAGACGAGGACGATGAGTTTGCTGGTGAGATACCTCTGGGTAATGGTAAAGACATAACGTTAACCCAAGTGCAGTTTGAACAGGTGCGTAGATGGGTCCTTAATAAGTACGATGGATTGGATGAATGGAAGAAGTAAGTTCACGAACTTGTTTGGAATTTTAATTTTTTTAATTCAATTTATATATACATTTTGATATGTGTTTTTCGTAGGAGGTATAACTCCTATGTGAAAAGTACTAGATTTCAACCTAGAGGCAGGGCTACCACCGTGGAAGTAGTTCAAAGTTTTAATCTATGGTTACGTAATGAGCTGTTAAAGACCATCGATGTTGATCCAACTCTGTGGCGGTTAGTGCACGGGCCGAAGTTCATAACGCGTAGTTATATGAAGTACCAAGTGAATGAATTTTCATTTTTCCATGAAAAAGTACGAAGACCGTATGGTAACACAAAATAGCGGTGTATGCATGAGAGCAATTACAAAATTTTGAGCGAGTGGCAAGGATAAAAATTATAAGGAAGCAGAAACAACGTTTTACAGAGTCATTCAACAGATACTTGAGTTGGATTACACTGACTTCAAACAAACAGTTTTTTTATTGTGATAGGGTAAAAGTCGAGGATATTATGTGTTTGTTCTGTTTGATTTTTGTGTGTGTTTATTTTGTGTGTGCGCATTTTAGAAAAAAAAATATTGTGTGTTTGTTCAATTTTTGTGTGCATTTTGTTGTGTGCTTGTTTTCCTTGTTTTTTTTTGCATTGGCATTTGCATATTTTGTTATATAAAAAAAATTCGCACAATCTCAATTTAAAAAGAAAAAAAACTCATTCCATTTTCAAATACACTTGCATTTTTCTTCTTTACATATTTTTACACTGCATTGTTTCAAATACTCCTATGTGCAAATACATTGCATACCACTCACAACAACATCCATAAACAACTCTCTGTTAACCATCTGCCTGACCACCTGACACTACCCTATGTCCAACAACGAGCTTCCAGTCATCACCTTCTCCCCATTTGGATACCAAACAACTGCTTTCTCATAGCAACCAAGCAGCTTACCTCCCCATCCCTCCTCTAACCATTTTCTCAAGCACACAATCATACCATCTCCTGTTCAACACTTCTGCCTGTGCCATCATCCCTCCTCTAATCATACAATCTAGATTAGTGCTTAATTTTTCATTGTTAAGATTATGTTGAAGTAATTGCTTGCAATCATGTATAATAAGCATGCTTTAGACTTGAACAGGAAGTTCAATACCTTTGAATACATGAATATTCCTTTCGCACCAAATATGCCAGATTAGGGTAGTAAAAACAATGTTATTGATTTTAATAAGAAATTGATTACTATTTTGATTTTGACACGGAATTTCCAGAATTTGGTTAAAGTCGGTAGCATTTTCGATTGTAATTTGGGTCTTTCGCATGAATTCATTTAGAACCTGGTTCGAATAAGGACAATTGAAAAATAGGCGATCCCTATCTTTATGTTGATTTTGACATAACACACAAGACTGGTCAACAATGTTAGTCCATCTACTGATTCTATCCTTAGTGCTGAGTCTGTTAAGTTTAATTAGGGGAGCACAAATAGACATTTTTGGTGCACAATCTTTATGCCAGGTAATTTTAGCCCAGTTAAATTCGATATTTTTGACTCGTATGCAGTTCCAAGCTATTTTTGAACTAAACTGGCCATCCTTTCTAGGAATCCAATGCCAAAAGTTTTCTTGTTTTTGAACATGAATTGTGATATTATGTATAGTGTTATGCATTTGAATAGGCACATATTCTAGGTGATTTTTCCAATTGTTACCTGCTATAAGAGTAGAAACTTTCCTATTTCTGCCATCTATATTTTCCATTGTGTTCCACCCATGACTGTCTACCAGTGAGTAACCATTTATCCATGGGTCTGCCCAGATTTCAGTGTGTTCCCCATTCACTATTTTCCTGTCAATTGCACCTTTACACCATTGCCTTTCTTTTAACAAATATTTCCAAGTGTATGAAGCATTATTATTCAATGTAGCTGTCCAAAAATTTGATTTACTATAGTATTTATAATGCATCCAAATAGCCCAAGTTGATTTACCTTAAATAAAATGCCAAATCAATTTAATTGCTACTGTTTTTGCAAACTCCTTCATTACCCCCTTAACCACCTACAGTTCATTACCATTTCCAACTACTTGCTCCTTGCCTCATTTCCTTATCCATTAACATCTGCACTACTTCATGTAATTCCACTACATCCCCTTCGAGCTTGCCTCTACATCACCAAACCAACAAACAAGTTCCTTTCACAAACGTCGCTGCTCTCTGATCATTCTGCCTCAAACTTCCGATCACATAACACCCATCTCTGTTCTAGTCAGCACACCCACCTGACTACTACTGCACATCAAATATTTCAACATCAACACCAGTGCATCTGGCCTCTGCACAACTACCATCACTTCAAACCCAAAATAAAAACCCAAAAATTTCTTCGACAACAGCTGTGCTTACTTCACTACTCACTCCCATTACTTCAACTACAACAACGCCTCGCTGCAAACCTGTTCCACAACAGTTCAACCAGCCATATCAACATACACTATTCAGACCATCTTCATCCACTGCCTGCCGAACCCCATACTTCACCGATAAACCATCCTCATCTACCTGTCTTTTGTACTACTATATATTACACACAATATACTTCTCAAACTGTCTTTTGTACTACTATAATTTATACCCATTTTTATGTTTGCAGGTTGAATCAGGAATGATCTTTATGCAATATTTGATGCTAGCTAATTTTATTTGGTTTAGCAAAAAGTGTAGCAAGAGACTTGGAGTAATTCATTTGCAAAAGGTTAAGCCAGAGACACTGTTATAGATGTTATACTCTGGGTTCTATTGAACATCTTAAGGTCTTGTATTGATATTGTGACTTGTGTAGCTCTTGTTTTGATCTTAACTTCATATTTGTACTAAATGCTAGTATGTACTATTTTTCGTGTTATGTAATGATATTGTTAAGTTATTATGCACTGCAATGCGGATTATTGAATCATTTGAATGTGCACTTTCTATAATATTATTTGTTTTCAATATCATTTGAGTGCACAATATTGTATATGTATGTGCAATTGACTACTTAGATACGGCCAATTAGATACAGATAATTGATACATTAGATACGGCTACTAGCCGTATCTAATGAGACAATTAGATACGGCCTCTGCCCGTATCTAACTGGCTCATTAGATACGGCTAATAACCGTATCTAATGTATCAATTAGATATGGCTTCAGGCCGTATCTAATGTATCAATTAGATACAGCTTCAGGCCGTATCTAATTGTCTCATTAGATACGGCCTTAGGCCGTATCTAACAGGCTCATTAGATATGGCTAATAACCGTACCTAATGTATCAATTAGATACGGCTTAAGGCCGTATCTAATTGTCTCATTAGATACGGCCAATAGCCGTATCAAATTGATAAGCTCGCCAACTAAAAGCCGTACCAAAATTTGGTTTATGGTGTAGTGTAACTTGTCTTGTTCCATAACCTCTTCTCGGCTCTAGCCACAACACGAACTGGTTGTCTCATAAAGGTTAGATCCAACTCTACTACTAAATCTTCCAATGCAATCGGAGCAATAGTAATCTCTGGATCATGCACATACTTCCTAAAATAAGAAACATGGAACACATTATCGACGCCTGCCAAACTACTTGGTATTTACTCAATACGTGGGTATTCCGATTCTCTCTATATTAGGGAATGGTCCAACATATCTCGGTGCCAGTCTCCCTAACTTTACAAAATGTACCGCACCCTTCTTTGATGATACTTTAATAAAAATATGATCTTCAACTGAGAACTCTAAATCTTTATGCCTCTTATATGCATGACTTTTCTGTCTAGACTGAGCTTCCTTCATCCTAACCCGAATTAACTCAATCTTTTTTGTGGCTTTCTCACTTTATCTAGATCAAGGACCAATCTGTCTTCCATCTCTAGCCAACATGCCGATGATTTGCATGGCCTTCCATATAAAGCTTGAAAGGCATCATTCCCATACTAGTCTAATGACTATTATTATAGGAAAACTCAACTAGGTGCACGGTCTTCCCACTATCCACCAAATTCTAGTACACAAGCCCTCAATAAATCTTCAAGTACCTTATTGTCTCTCTTTCTTCCTATCAGTCTATGGGTGGTAAGCGGTACTCATCTTAAGCTTAGTACTTCGTACCTCCGGCAGACTCTTCCAGACTTCACTAGTAAACAAAGAATCTCTTACACTAACTATACTATAAGGAATCCTATGTAGTCTGACAATATTCTTCATAAACAACTAAGTTAATACAGGTGTCGTCCTGAATGACTTAATGAGAATGACATGTGCACTCTTGATCAGTCTATCCATTATGACTCAAATACTTTCATTTCCCATGTTTGTTGGCAGCCAATCAATAAAATCCATGGATATTGAATCTCATTTTCAAACAAGTATATCTAAATCCTGAAGCAATTCACTTGGCCTTTAATGTTTGACTTTCACTTGCTAGCAATTTGCACACTGCTTCACCGATAAGCCTACATCTCCCTTCATGCCTTCTTAGAAGAAATTTCTCTTCATATACTGATACATCTTGGTTTTCCCTAGATGAATCGTAAACTTTGATCGATGACATTCCCAAAGAACTTTCTTAGATTTCCAACATCCAAAACACATAGCTGTTCCTTCTTCCTTAACCATCCCTTTTGATCAATAATAAATTCTTTTAGATCATCCTTATAATCTTCTAGGCTAATAATTGATCATCTCTTTGCAGAAGCAATCCTTTCGATCATACTGGTCGAACTTTTAAGAAAGATAACATGGCAGTACTCTGACTAGAACTAGCAACGATCTCAATTGCACAATACAAGTAGTCAACGCCTCTAGATCCTTCCACTCTGCCAACATAACTAATACTGCATTCTGATGTTTTCTGTTAAGGCCATCCACATCTTTATTTCCTTTCCCTGATGTATACTTAATATCGAAACCATAAGCTGCTAAAAACTCCAACCACTTCTTCTGGCTTATATTCAACTCTTTCTCGGAGAATAAATATCTTAAATACTTATGATCCGTGTACAACTTAAATCTTTCTCCTAAAAGATAGTGTCTCCAGATGTTTAACATGAAGATCACCTTTACCAACTCCGAATCATGGATCGGATATCTAACTTTATGCAATCTGATCTATCAAGAAGTTAGGCAATCACTTTACCCTTCTACATCAACACGACTCCTAATTCTGTTCCACATGCATCCGTATACACCACTAAATCTTGATACCCATCTGAAACAATTAACATGGGCACACCGGTCAACAAATGTTTTAACTTTAAAAATGCTTCTTCACATTTATTGGATCAAATAAAATTTACGTCCTTTCTAGTCAGCTTAGTCAAAGGTGTTTCTATCTACGAGAAATCCTTAATGAATCTCCGGTGGTAGCCAGCTAGTCCAAAACTCCTTATTTCGTTCATCGTCTTGGGTCTTTTCCAACTGTCAATATCTTCGATCTTGGCTAGATCGACTAACAACGATTTCTTTAAAACTACATGACCATGAAACTTCACTTCCATCTTCAAGAAATGACACTTTGTGACTTCACTTTAAGTTGATGCTGCCTCAATGTCTCAAGCACTATTCTAAGATGAATCCCATGATCTCATCCTTAGAATATATCAAGATGTCGTCTATGAATACTAAGATGAACCTATCCAAGTGATCTTGGAAAATTTGGTTCATCAAGCCAATGAAGAAATTTGGTGCAGTAGTTAACCCAAATGACATTACTAACCATTCGTACAAACCTTACCTCATCCGAAACACCGTTAAAGCATCACTATCCTCTGCCGTTAGTCGATAGAACCCTGTCACCAAATCCAACTAGGAAAACTCTGTGGCTTCACTCAACCGCTCGAACAAATCATCGATTCTCAGCAAAGAATACTTATTATTTATCGTCTTCTCATTCAGTTTGCGATAATCAATATATAACCTCAACGATCCCTCTAGCTTCTTTACGAACATCGTGGCTGCTCCCCAGACGAATGCTAGGTCTAATAAAATTCTTTCCTTCTAAGTCTGTTAGCTGCACCTCTAACTCCATCTCTGTAGGTGTCATCCTGCTCGGTGTTCTACTTACGGGTTCACTTCCAAGTACAAGGTCTATTCGAAATTCCATAGCTCATTCCAGTGATAGTCCTACAAATGGCTTAAACACATCTATGAATTCCCTTGCAATGAAAAACTGGTTTATCTCATCTTCTACCTCTAGGTGCCCAGCATAACATCAACTTCCAAACTCGAATTCTCAACAAAGTATACGATTCAGTCACTGTTATCGGGATGTATCAATGATATTTTCCTATTCTGAAAAAATATCATGGCATCATAGCCATCTAACCAGTTCACGCCCAATTTGATCCCTAAGCCCACAAAATAAAATACATAAAAACTATAGGAAAACTTATGACCTAAGAAATCAAGTTTTAACCTATCATACCTCGTCCCCAAAGTTGCATACCCTCTAATTGGATTTGCAATCCTCAAAGAAGTAACATGATATGATGATTATAAGCATAATTTATCTACCAAACACCGAGATATAAATGAATACAATGCACGGTATCAAACATTAGCCTAACTGGTTTGCTATGAATTAAAAGTGTACATTCCATCAAAGATTTTCCTTCCTCAGCAATAGTCAGTCTAGAAGATGATGGTTTCAAAGCATAGTTCTTTCCTTTGTCGGTTTTGACCGGCTTTGGACACTGATTCATATAGTGCCCTATCTGGTCGCGGTGGAAACACTTCACACCTTTCTTGTCTACAAACCTTCTTTTCCTTGCCTATTTGACACTCATGAGCAAAATGTCCTTTGTTGTCACACTGAAGTAGATAAGATCAAACTTCACTTTCTTAGTAGCTCCACCCTTTTAAGTTGCCTTCTTCTTAATGAACTTTCTTTTCTTATTCTAAGAATTCTGGTTCCGCCGACTTTTCTTCCTGAAAGGTCACCAACATCTCCTCATTCCTGATAACCATTTCCACTAGTACATTCGATGGATCCGTTAGATGTGGCATGGTTGCCTTAGTAATATCTGGCCTTAACTCCCGCAGAAAATCTCATTCATTTTAAGCATAGTGTGAATGGTGGCATATCCATACCTGGATAGCTCATCAAACTTAGAAGGGTAATCCAACGCTGACATTTCCCGTTGTTATAATTCCATGAACCTCCTGAGCAAGGCGGACTCGGCTACCTCGAATAATATCCTTTCCTCGAATTTTCTTCAAATTCTACACAAGTGAATTCCTCTTCTGGCACACCAACAATTACTCTGTTCCACTAATAATGCGCAACCCCTTACAATTGCCTCAAAGCTAATCTCCTTTTTTGTCCATCATTCAAACCCAAATTATCAAAAGTTCTCTTAAAATGTAACAACCACTTCTCCACTTTAGTAGCATCGTCGGTTCCTAGAAACGACTCCCACCTAGATTGGTGAAGTATCAATTCAAGTTGGCATGGTTATTGCCAACTGGCACCATGGGATTAACTCTTCCCACATTAGCGGCATTACCTCCAACTACTCTAATAACTGCTCCAGCGTGCATCAAATTGACGAAGAATCGATACGTAGTCATAGTATCTACTAGTGGGGGTAGTAGCACCTACATTGGTTTTTGCATTTTGATTAGCATTTGTCTGCCGATCCGGATTCCTTTTGATGTTTGGCCAATGATTTCCATTTGTTGTGGTGCTTCTGCCTCCTAGATTCACTCTTTCGTTTCCTGCCTCCATATCATTCTTTCTCGTAAATCTGCAAATGAGCCTTATAAGATATAGAAGAGTGGTCTAAGAGAGAAGGGAGAATAGAGATGGAATACATGCTTATATATAGCAAATATAAGCACGTTACTATCATTATCCCATACCCTAATCATATTCTCTGATTCATTAAAATTATGTTTTCCAAAAATATTTTTATCCTTTGGGTTTTACATAAACCTATGCTCCGTTACCAAATTGTAACGTCCCTCGTTTTGAGGCCCAAACTAACAACTATAGATTTTGCATCATCCATAGTTATCAATCCTCGGTGATAAAATGCGGCGGTTTTAATCATATCAATAATCATGAGCACATGAATATGAAAAAATTCCAACCCAATTCAGAAATAACTTTTACATTCTATTTCAAAATATGATTTCATATTCATTACATAATCCCATTCACAATTCCACATTAAGAGAAATTACATTTATTACAAAATCTTCTAAAAGCAATATATAAAGATGCCTCTTGGTTGATCAGAGTTAAATGCATGGCAATTATACAAATTCATCATTACATCCAAATAGACAAAACCAAACTACACAGCGGAAATAGATAAAGCTCCTAATAGCTAGTTGCCTCCAACACGTCTTTGAAAGCTTATTCGTCTAATTAGAAACTAGAAAACTCTTACTCCCGACCTACTCAAATGAGTACCCAAGTGTTTGAGGCGAAAATAAAAACTTCAGGTCAAACAAAAAGTACGGTGAAAATAATAAACTACCATCTCGAACCAAATAGATATCCAACTAGACCAAGTCACCAGCGGAACGTTTTTTTCCCTAATTGGTATTTTTACCCAAACATGTTAACCATATATTATGCTCACTACAGGAAACTTTATTTTTGGTGGCGCACGCCAAAACTTATGGTAGCATTTTGATAAATGTCGTGATAAAGCCCACGGTTATAAATTCTTTAATTGCAGCGTTTCTTAAACGCCAACAAAAATATTTTTGTAAAGTTTTAAAAAGGCGACCAAAAGGTTTTTTGGCGCTACCAATAGAGTTTCCAACTTTACCCCTATTTTACGGTCGTTTACACAACACCACTATATGTATTTCTGTAGCGTTTTTGAAATACTGCTAAAAATTATTGATTATTTGCACTATTTTTTCATGCTATTATTTTATGTTGATGGTCTATTTTGTTTCTACTATATCAATCAAAAATCACTCACATAATCATCATATTCAAAAGTTGAAAAAAAATATTAATCATATAATCAAATAAGATATCCATAACCATTCTACTGGTAAAATGACCAAACTCACATTTGTATAGAAATTTACACGCCTAGTACTAATAAAATGTTATACCAAACTAGTGTTAACAAAATGCTTGATTACGCGTAATTCTTTGTCACGTGCATAAGTGAAAGCTTGCACCATAAAGTCCAACCTTGCTCTCTTTGGTAATCCAATGCCTGCACATGTGAAAGCACAACATATAGTCAAACAATTATGTTAATTCGTAGGACTTCAAATCTAATATCAAACATCTACAACATTGTTCGACTATATCATATTATAAATAATGTCATATAAATAATCAAACTTATGAATGAAATGAAATAAATAAAGTTCAATCTTACAGTTACATAAAAATGTTGTTAAATTAGTTATATTATTATTATTTATAAATTTTAGTTAACTTAAACTTAGTTAATTTTATAAAACTTGTTTAATTTTAACAAAGCCTAGTTAATTTTAATTAACATAGTTAGCTTAATTTATTATAATTATTATTATTCAAACTCACTTAACTTAATTATATTATTATTAGAAACTTATTTAAATTTTATAAACTAAGTTAATTTATCATTATCGTTGTTATTTATAAATCTTTGTTAAATTAGTTATATTATAATTTATAAAATTTAGTTAACTTAAACTTAGTTAATTTTAACAAAAGTTAGTTAATTTTATTAACTTAGTTAACTTAGTTAATTTATTATTATTACTACTAAAACTTAGTTAATTTAATAATAATATTATTATAAACTTAGTTAATTGTTATAAACATAGTTAATTCATCATCATCATCATAATAACTGTTATTATTTATAAACTTTGTTTAATTAGTTATATAATTAGTTATAAAATTTAGTTAGGTTAAACTTAACTAATTTTATAAAAATTGTTTAATTTTAACAAAACCTAGTTAATTTTTATTAACTTGGTTAACTTAATTAAGCTATTATTATTATTATTAGAAAAAGAAGGTTCAAGCTATTTAATTTACCATCACTGAGCTTAGCTATTTGATTAGAAGGGAATATCAAAACATGCTTCATCCAGGTGATTCCCATAGGTACATGAATGATAAAAATTGGAACTATCATGTTCGAGCTACAAACTTATATCGTGAACAGCTTGTGCACTAGTTGCCGAGCACATGATATTATTAAATAAGAATGTGAAACTACCTTAAGCATATCTAAGGATCCGAAGCTAATGTAAGCAGACTAAAACATTATGAAAACTTCGCTGATTGTTTGACTTAAAAGGGAAACATTATAGATAAAAACTGAAGATATAAGATAAGTGGACAACTACCCATCTCCCTATACCCAATATGTGTTAATGGATGTTTCAGCATACTACCTGTAAACCAAGCTTTTTGCCTCTTCTGCAACCAAATTCATCCCCTCCTACAATAAAACCATTAAAAACTAATTAAACTGCACCGGATGTCTACTATAAGCTAATAAAGACAATCCTAAATCAATCAACTCTACTCTCATAATCAATCAATTATAACTTATATTGACTATACATCGTTCTAGAAAAAGTTCAATATATCTATAAAAATGTAGTACCTGAGAGTGCAACCAAGTCAACAATGATGAGACTGTGTCCTTTTATTAATCGATACCAGTCCTACTACTAGTATTGTGGACCATGATCTGCATTGGCTGCTGCAGCAATGGGTGAAGACACCACCATGACCTGACCCATCTCTATTTCAAGTGCATATCATCTAACCAACTCCAATTGTTGATCCAGTAGTAGTAGGCTTGTCGGATCCACCATTTTTGCCTCCATTGACTGTGGTCCATTAGTTCTACCACCTTGAACTGAACTAAATTTAAGTTCTAAATAAAAAAATCATAATAAATTTTGATTGGAATTTAAGTTTCCTTATAGGTTTAAAATATTACATAAATTTAGTAAGGAACCATTTGCATTTATTCAGAAATAGATGAAATTCAATACATCAATTTGTTACTAAAAAGACCATTAGTAACAATCAATGATAATGTATATGTACATCTATATATAAAAAGAATTACCAGATATAGAAAGTGTGAATAATAAACAAGAAGCATCATTAGTATTTTGGACTGCTCCTTCTCCTTTTTAGCAAAAATGGTCACGTTATATATAGAATAAGAAGCTTCCTTACCCCTGCGTATTAACTATTATATGGAATCAGTTTTATTTTAACCAATGATTAGATAACAATGTATTATAAAATCGGTTATTTTATGTTAAACCTACATACCTATCCTACTCCACCATAATACTTCATAATCTGCCAAATCGACCTCTAGCACCTACATAAATGCTCCACCAACTCAATGGAAACACCTCAACAACAACCAATCACTTCTGTTCACCAAAATCGCCAACCTCATAAATCCTTATGCCCAGTAACCTGCACTTTCACCAAAACTAAACATTCACTTCACTGCCTCCGCGACCATCTGCACCTCTACATCACTGCAACATTCCTCCCTGCATCTCCTTACCACATCCTATAGTTCACTTCATGTGATAACTCGGATTTCTTTAGCATCAGATAATTGTGTAATTATCTGATTTAAAAATGTTGAAAATACTAATTTATAAATAAAACAAATAAATGTGATAACCGCCTTTATAAATTATTTATAATTGGAAAAGTTGTTATTTTCAAACCATAGTAATAATGTAATGATTTTCAAATTAGATTTGTATTGTTTAAATATATACATATATTAGAGTTGATTTCAATTTGGATTTTTAATTGAATTTGGATTTGAGTTTGAATTAAAATTTGAGATTAAAATATATATAGATATTATAAAACATAGTTTACATATATATTTGTGAACATAATGAATATTATAAATACTTAATTTAAAAGAGGTAAAAGAAAAAAAAAGGGCACTTGTAAACTTTGTATGCATTCACATTGACATGTGTAAGCTAAAAGATATCATGCAATTACAAATGGCCTTAATTTTCTTTAAATTAAATTATAATAAAATATAGAGAACAAAATTATTCCTCAGTTCAAAAACTTTGATTCTCAAAAATTAAAGGGAAAGGGAGCCTGAAGCAAAACAAAATGAAAAAAAATCTGAGCAAACTCTTTCTGAAAATCTCAAAAAGAAGCATAACAAGATTTCAGGTTACAGGCATTCTATTTTCATATCAAGAAACCTGAAATCAACCAAGAAAACAAACAAAAAGACAGATCAAAGTGCAACATTATGTCAGGATTAAAAACGAACAACTCCCGTTTTCCAAAATTACAGGCTCTGTTCATTTGTTTTAAGGCGAGTAACTTCACTAATTTAAAGACTTAAATATGATTCTGTTGCATGTTTTTTTTCTCTGAATTAAATATGTTTGAATATTGATAGATCGCTGTGCATTTTGGATGTATAATGTATGCATGTGGATGAATGTCAGTAAACATCTCTGTTTTGCAGTTTTAAAGAAAAAGATTCAAACTTTGTTTAAATTTCTTTATCTCTGGATTTAGTCATTATTAGGATTTATGTTTTAAACAAAATTTGTATGTTTAATCTTGAATCAAGGTTTAAAATTTTATTTGAATCAAATTAAATTGGATATCTCACAGGAAATCAAAATGAACAGGGGGGGTTTAAGTTTTGGAAAAATTCGAACTCTTGAATTCATTATTTCAGGATTAAAAACTGAATGCTCTTACAAAATTATGATTTTTAAGAATAAAATCACAAATGTTAATGAAGGATTTAAATAGCAGTTTTGGGCTATAGTGGAAACTGTTTTTTGGGGTTTTACTGATGCTCACGAAGGGCAGGGAGGTCGAAGTTGTTTCTGGTGATGGTGGGGGAAGCAGTGATGAAGGGAAAATTGTTGCGGTGGTGATTAAGGGATGGTGGTGGCGGCGGCGATTGTCTTAATTTTCTAAACCTAGTTTTGCTGTTTTAGGAATTTGTCCGTGTCCCAATGTCTCTGGGTGATCAAGTTCGATAGAACTTTAGGAGATGGAAGATGGGGTGTTGCCGATTGTCTGGTAATAATATCAGAGGTGATGGTGGTCGGAAATTCAAGGACGGGGTGGCCACAGGTCTAGAATTTGTGGTTTCAGGTTTGGTTCGCAAGTCGAATTTTGATTCGTGATGTGAAGGTGGAATCTGATGGTCGTGATGGGTTCCAGAGATGAACGACGTCTTGCTCTATGCCTGGGTGGTGGCCGGAGGTGGCCAAGACCTCCGTGCACATGCACGGTGCAGAATAAAGTACCAGGGAGAGTTTGGGTTTGCAGTAATTTTATACTCGGGTAATACTCGAGTAATTCGAGTTTTTCCTCGAAGATTGTTTAAGTTTTACCCGAAGTAAATCAGGGAAGCTCGGGTTTTCTTTTTATTTTCTGTGATTATAGGTTTTTGAAATCTGTAGATTTCAATCTAAAAGTTTGTTTTAAAATCTGAATGCAGGGTTTTAAAACAGAATTTAAGTCAAATTTAAAATTTGAATTTCAAATGAGATTTGAATCCCAGATTTAAAATTTTAATTTAAATTTTATAAATTAAAATGTTTAAACAATATTAAAAGGGTTTAAATAGTTTAAGTTTAAGGTAAAGCTTTAAAGGAAAGTAGAGAATTAATTTTAGTCTAAATCTAGATTCAAATTCAGATTTGAATCATAATTTAGAAATAAAGGAAGTTTCAAAAATTTAAATTGTTTAAAAACAACTTTGAATGTTAAGGTGTAATTTAAAATATGATTTGTATTTTAAAAAAAATTGAGTTTTAAATTTCTTTAAACATATTTTATGAAATGAGAAATTCTTAACATAAGTTTTAAAGGGTTTAAAATATTTTAAAACTTTGTTAAAGTTAAGTTTGATTCCATTTTAAAATTTAAAATTTAGAATGTAATTTGAAAACAAATTTTAAAAGTAAATTGTTTTAAATTACTTAATGATAATGTAATCCTTCATAAGGGATGTTTTACTTTAAAGTAAATCAAAGATTTAATGAATTTTTTTGATTCATTAAATTAGTAAGGTAATTTAAATAATTTAATATAATTATTTATTTAATTAAGGGTTTGAAATAAATTAATTATGGTTAAGTTAAGTAATTAAGATTAATTAAATTTGTAATTAATAATAATTAATTTAAGTTAATTACTTAGGAAAGGTAATTAAAGAATTGATGATAAGTTAATGAAGGTTATTAACTTGAGATTATTTATTAATTAATAAATGTGATAAATTTTGATAATTAATTGGATTAATTAATGTAGAAACCAATTATGGAGTTTGGTTAAGTATGATTACTTTATGAAAGTAATTAAAGGTATTAATTGCTCATTGTAATTAATTAATAAATTTGATTAGTTTAAATTAATTGATTAATTTTAATTATTGGATAAGTTGATAAGTAATCAATGAGTAATAATTACTTAGAGAAGTAATTAAGATAAGTAAATTGTTGGAGGTAACTCTTGAAGTGTGTAAGAGCTTTTGAATTAATTACTTTATGTAATTAAATATGAGGGTAATTACTTTGTGAAAGTAATCAAATAATTAATTGCTTAGTGTACTTAATTTAAGCATTTATTGATTAAGTCTTTTGGAAATAATTAAGTGATGTAATTAATTAAGAGTAATTAATTACAGAATAAAATTAATCAAAGGTGATTAATAAATATAATTAATTAAAGGTTAAGTATAATTACTTAAGGAATTAATGGGGTATAATTACTTAGAGAAGAAAATAGTGGATAATTAATGAATGTAATTAAGTTAAAGGTTAATTATTAAATGAAATTTAATAATAATTAACTTATGAAAGAAATTTTGAGGATCATTAATCAATGTAATTAATGATGTAATCAGTCTTGCTTATTGATGATTTAATGATGATGAGTGCTTTGGACTGGTTGATATCTATGACATAAATTGCTTTGTGATATGATATGTTGGATTAATGGTGATGATGTGATAATCTATCAATTATGAATTGATGTGTTAAAATGTTATCTGGTAATTAAAGTTGAATTGTATTTTATTGGATAATTTGGGTTAAGATGACATTGGATTCGAATAGACCGGAGTCGGGTATTAGTTAATACCCGAAGCCACTTTGATTCTTCATAAATTTATATGTGGAAATCAATGTGCTAGTTTGGGATGATTTAAGTGTGTCGGACCATTTATTCTATGTTTTGACACATAGAAATGGATGTGTGATATGAGCAATGTCTTAACGACTTGTGAATTTGTAAATTGATATAAGTCACCCCGGGTTTATATAAGTTGTATGCTTTTGTATTCCATGTTAGATGGGTTTACTCACGCTGGTTTCCAGCCTGACCCGGGTGTTACTTTTATGTAATGCTCGGGTCAGACCGTGTATTACAGATTTTCAGGTAAGGACGTTCTGGAGCTCAGGAGGCGAGCTGGATGGCAGGAACGTATGAGGTGTTTCGATGTATTTATCTGGGGCAAGTTAGTTTTTAACTGTCCGGTATTCGTGTAATGATGTAACTCTGATGTATAAAAATATAAGTGTAATGATATAGTTCTTCTTGTAAAACTATTATTTATGTGATATATATTTTATCCGCTGCGAATGTGAGATTGTGTGTTCTTTTCTCTTTCTTCTTTTCACTAACTATCTGGAAATTTCGGGATCGAAATTTTCGGGTCGTTACATTTGGTATCAGAGCAGAAGGTTAAGCGAGGACCTTAGCTCTGGTGGGGTATACTCATTAAGAATAGGGTAAGTGGTACCCTAGAATGAGTTGAGTGTGTGTATATATATGAGAGAGCGTACTTGTTATTTTCTTATATAAAGGTTTTTAATAGATTTATATAAGATTATATTTTGATATATATAAAGAAATATATCTTTCTAACAAATAGTAAAGGAATTGGTTGTTAAATTATTGAATTAAATTGAGAAGTAATAGAAGTACAACCAAACTAAAATTAAATATTGAATTTGGAAAGGTTTCAGGATAAGGATAATAAATTAAATTATGTTATTAATTAAACTTATTAAATGAGATTAATTAATGGATAATAACTGGAAATGATTAATAAAGAGGGAGTTACTTAATGAAGTAACTAAAGGTAAGTAATTTAAGGGACAAGTACTTAATGAAGGTAATTAAGAAATAAGTTAATTACCGAATGTGAATAATTAGAATTAATTAATGACATAATTAATTTAAAGAAATAAGAAATAATATTATTTAATGCATTTGAATGAAATGATCCTATTTTGAACAAAGAGTTGTTTGAAAATTAAAAGGAATTTGTTTTAAATTAAAAAAACCAAAGGTGGTTTAAAATTTTAATGTATAACTTGGTATGTAAAAGAAATTAATATGTATACATGTGGATATACATAATATCAAGGGTGATTGGAAGTAAACTCTAAATATTGAGTTTTAAATTTGGAATGAGATATGATACCCAAAGTGATAAGTTTTTGAACTTGATAAGTGGGAAGATTATTTATGTGAAGTTTAAAATTTGAAAAGGAAGTTCAAATTGGGTAAGGTTGACTGGATTAAGTGAATTGAGTTTAACTTGGGAAAAAGTTAAATAAGTTGGAATGATCAACATGATTTGGGATGGAATTGGAATTTAATTTGGGGAGTTAAATGGTTAATTTGAAATTGGAGTTTGTGTAATCTCAAAATGGGTTTGAGATCTGGAAATTGGAAATTGATGGATGTTTTAAAATGAATTTAGTGATATCATCCTATTGTTATTAATAATCTTTAAAATGTGAATTGGATTTGTTTAAATAAATGAGATATGGAGTTTGGTAATCCATTGTTAAGGATAAAAAGGTAAATTGATTTAAAGAGACTAAATCAACAACTGAAGTATTAACTCGAATTTATGTAATTCGAGATGGTTCATAGTGAACTGGAATTTGAAGTTGGTTCAAATTGAGTTGATTGAAATGGTGATAAAAAATGTATAAGTATAAAATTCAAATGGAAAACTTGAATTGGATTAATTTGAAACGATTTGAAATTTAAGTAGGTTCAATTTGAAATTAGTCCAAATTTATTAGAATAATTTGGAACTATAATTAAAGATTGAATGGTTTTAAATTCAAATGGAATTTGAATTGAATTTGGGAAGAAATCAAGAATAATTCAACTTGATTTGGGAATGGAGTTTGAAATTGGGATTAATTCAACTGGGGTTGAAATGAATTGAAATTGGAACTAGTTCAATTAAAATTTATTTGAATTAGTAGAATTTGATATCAAAATTGAATAAAGTTAAATTTGGAAAGAAAATGTGGTTAATTCAACTTGAATTAGGGTTGAATCAATTTCAATAGAAATTGAAGTTATTTAAATTAGAATTGGGTCAATTTAAATGTAAAAGGGAATTTAAATTGAATTGATGAGAATGGGGATTGGGAATTGAGCAGTTTTGACTCTGGACTGTTTTTAATATAAATTATTTTAATATAAACCTATTTTCTTCCCAAGTTATTCATTATATATATAACCTTCTTTTAAAAGCCAAATTATCTTATACTTGTTTTACAATTATTTTTGAAAATTGTTTAACAATTTTCCAACTGTTTTATAAACTAATTACTATATTTCAACTGTTTTACAAAACTAATTACTATCTTACTACTATTTTGCAATTATCTAAAAATTTTATAATTATTCTAACTATTTTCTACCTATTTTACACCTATTTTACAAACTAGTAATTATTTTTCAACTACTTATCTATTTTTAAATATTTCAAGCTATTTTCTAAATAAACAGGTCGAAGTTCAAACTGTTATTGGTTAAATTCCCAATCGAGATAAGAATAGAGGTGATAATCCAAATGGATTGAAGCAACTGAGAGTAAGTGGATGAAAATCAAAATGAATGTGATTAGAAATGGAATTGATTTGGCTAATAACTAATAAAGAAAAATACGTAGGGTGTACGTATGTTATTCTATTCGCATAGTGATTTGATCCAGATTCGAGCACAGAATTTCGAGATAGTTATATCGATCCAAATGGGATTTTTCACTCGATTTTCGACGGCGAACCTGGATATGGATTGTTGATTGGTTCTAGATATTCTCTATCATAGTTATGGCTATGCAAGGAGAATGACGGTTTCTGATCAAGAAACCAGATCTGTGTCTGCACTAGGAGGTCAGGTGGACGATACTAGTTCGGAAGTGAAATTTTGTGATCGAGTGAGTGATCAAATTGGTATAGCGTACGGATGATATGTGTACATCGTACGGATTTGAATTAAAATGGTATTGAAAAGAGTAATCAAATTTGAATATCTGATTTTGAGTAAACAAAGTTAAATATCTTTGTCCTATAAAATGAAACTCCCCTTGTTGAATCTTTTGCCAGAAGAAAAGGATTTTTGAAAATGCTTGAAGTATAAAAGAAGTTTTATACAAGTTTGAAATGATCCTAAGTTTTAAAAATTATATATATCTGTATATATATAAAGGATCTTATGAGGATTTTGGAAAAAGGTTTGGGAACCTATGGATTTGGAAAGGCTTTTGATTTTTGTGTAAAATCAATATTAAATTTGGAAAGCCTAGTTTGAGAATTATCGATTTTGGAATAATCGATTTTGTGTAAAGGAGATTTATATGAGATCATACTAGGTGTATGATTTAAAGATACTATATATATAGTATAAAATGTTTTGATGATGGCTCTGGGGAAAAAGGCGCTCCCTTGGAATGGACTTCTCAGGAGTACCACTGGGTGGTGCTGCCTTGAGCCCCAAGGGGGGGTTCTAAAGTTGATCCTGTGAGGAGTCCGGACAAAACTAGTTCCTGAGGATTATGGGGTAGCGAAAGTCGAGGGCGCTGATGCCTACAGGGGCATTTGGGTTATGATGTGACGAGAGTGTAACTCGATGTCACTGCGATCTATTGTGGGGATCATACCGAAAATTGTGTGGAGGATGAGTGCCAACGGTCTACACTTGATTTTGCCGGAAAGGCAACGCAACATCGGTAGACTGCGATCTATGGTCAAGTGGAGTGGAGAAGTTTCATTCTTTTGGCAGCGAAATTCGAGGGCGCTGATGCCTACAGTTATATGGGTTTTTGCTGTGATAGCTACGTAACCCTAGTTGTTGCTGCGATCTGTAGCGGGTTCCATGGTGTAATCGAGGGGCGCGGAGGCCTACAGTTATCTATGGATTTTGTCGTGATGGCAACGTAACCATCGGGTTAACTGCGACTATGGATGGGGGTGATGATTTCCAGAGCATTCTCACCAAAGATATATCCTCTATTTTCAAAAATTATCTTCTATATTTTCAATAAAATTATTTTTCAAAGTATTTTCACTGGGTGTTGAAACGGGTTTACCAAGTACTTATAGATTTTCAGTCCTACGCCTAATCAACGTATGACCGAATTTCTACAAGAACGAGGACGGACTTGTTGAAACATCGAGTTATAAAATGATATCTTTATAAAACTATTTTGGCAATACTATATATATAGATTTTAAAAGTGTTTTAAAATGATCAAAGAATATTTTAACTGGTTTTAAAATTAGTTAATAAATTCTGGTTTCGTTCTTTTCGAGGACGAAAAGATTCTAAGGGGGAGAAATGTGATAACCCGGATTTCTTTAGCATCAGATAATTGTATAATTATCTGATTTAAGAATGTTGAAAATACTAATTTATAGATTAAACAAATAAATGTGATAACCGCCTTTATAAATTATTTATAATTGGCAAAGTTGTTATTTTCAAACCATAGTAATAATGTAATGATTTTCAAATTAGATTTGTATTGCTTAAATATATACATATATTAGAGTTGATTTCAATTTGGATTTTTAATTGAATTTGGATTTGAGTTTGAATTAAAATTTGAGATTAAAATATATATAGATATTATAAAACATAGTTTACATATATATTTGTGAACATAATGAATAATTATAAATACTTAATTTAAAAGAGGTAAAAGAAAAAAAAGGGCACTTGTAAACTTTGTATGCATTCACATTGACATGTGTAAGCTAAAAGATATCATGCAATTACAAATGGCCTTAATTTTCTTTAAATTAAATTATAATAAAATATAGAGAACAAAATTATTCCTCAGTTCAAAACTTTGATTCTCAAAAATTAAAGGGAAAGGGAGCCTGAAGCAAAACAAAATGAAAAAAAAATCTGAGCAAACTCTTTCTGAAAAGGAACAAATGCAAGAATTCAAGCAATAATGCAAATCTCAAAAAGAACCATAACAAGATTTCAGGTTACAGGCATTCTATTTTCATATCAAGAAACCTGAAATCAACCAAGAAAACAAACAAAAAGACAGATCAAAGTGCAACATTATGTCAGGATTAAAAACGAACAACTCCCGATTTTCCAAAATTACAGGCTCTGTTCATTTGTTTTAAGGTGAGTAACTTCACTAATTTAAAGACTTAAATATGATTCTATTGCATGTTTTTTTCCCTGAATTAAGTATGTTTGAATATTGACAGATTGCTGTGCATTTTGGATGTATAATGTATGCATGTGGATGAATGTCAGTAAACATCTCTGTTTTGCAGTTTTAAAGAAAAAGATTCAAACTTTGTTTAAATTTCTTTATCTCTGGATTTAGTCATTATTAGGATTTATGTTTTAAACAAAATTTGTATGTTTAATCTTGAATCAAGGTTTAAAAATTTATTTGAATCAAATTAAATTGGATATCTCACAGGAAATCAAAATGAACAGGGGGGGTTTAAGTTTTGGAAAAATTCAAACTCTTGAATTCATTATTTCAGGATTAAAAACTGAATGCTCTTACAAAATTATGATTTTTAAGAATAAAATCACAAATGTTAATGAAGGATTTAAATAGCAGTTTTGGGTTATAGTGGAAACTGGTTTTTGGGGTTTTACTGATGCTCACGAAGGGCAGGGAGGTCGAAGTTGTTTCTGGTGATGGTGGGGGAAGCAGTGATGAAGGGAAAATTGTTGCGGTGGTGATTAAGGGATGGTGGTGGCGGCGGCGACTGTCTTAACTTTCTAAACCTAGTTTTGCTGTTTTAGGAATTTGTGCGTGTCCCAATGTCTCTGGGTGATCGAGTTCGATAGAACTTTAGGAGATGGAAGATGGGGTGTTGTCGATTGTCTGGGTCTGGAATTTGTGTTTTCAGGTTTGGTTCGCAAGTCGAATTTTGATTCGTGATGTGAAGGTGGAATCTGATGGTCGTGATGGGTTCCAGAGATGAACGACGTCTTGCTCGATGCCTGGGTGGTGGCCGGAGGTGGCCAAGACCTCCGTGCACATGCACGGTGCAGAATAAAGTACCAGGGAGAGTTTGGGTTTGCAGTAATTTTATACTCGGGTAATACTCGAGTAATTCGAGTTTTTCCTCGAAGATTGTTTAAGTTTTACCCGAAGTAAATCAGGGAAGCTCGGGTTTTCTTTTTATTTTCTGTGATTATAGGTTTTTGAAATCTGTAGATTTCAATCTAAAAGTTTGTTTTAAAATCTGAATGCAGGGTTTTAAAACAGAATTTAAATCAAATTTAAAATTTGAATTTCAAATGAGATTTGAATCCCAGATTTAAAATTTTAATTTAAATTTTGTAAATTAAAATGTTTAAACAATATTAAAAGGGTTTAAATAGTTTAAGTTTAAGGTAAAGCTTTAAAGGAAAGTAGAGAATTAACTTTAGTCTAAATCTAGATTCTAATTCAGATTTGAATCATAATTTAGAAATAAAGGAAGTTTCAAAAATTTAAATTGTTTAAAAACAACTTTGAATGTTAAGGTGTAATTTAAAATATGATTTGTATTTTAAAACAAATTTGAGTTTTAAATTTCTTTAAACATATTTTATGAAATGAGAAATTCTTAACATAAGTTTTAAAGGGTTTAAAATGTTTTAAAACTTTGTTAAAGTTAAGTTTGATTCCATTTTAAAATTTAAAATTTAGAATGTAATTTGAAAACAAATTTTAAAAGTAAATTGTTTTAAATTACTTAATGATAATGTTTAAATAATTTAATAAGGGATGTTTTACTTTAACGTAAATCAAAGATTTAATGAATTTTTTTGATTCATTAAATTAGTAAGGTAATTTAAATAATTTAATTTAATTATTTATTTAATTAAGGGTTTGAAATAAATTAATTAAGGTTAAGTTAAGTAATTAAGATTAATTAAATTTGTAATTAATAATAATTAATTTAAGTTAATTACTTAGGAAAGGTAATTAAAGAATTGATGATAAGTTAATGAAGGTTATTAACTTGAGATTATTTATTAATTAATAAATGTGATAAATTTTGATAATTAATTGGATTAATTAATGTAGAAACCAATTATGGAGTTTGGTTAAGTATGATTACTTTATGAAAGTAATTAAAGGTATTAATTACTCATTGTAATTAATTAATAAATTTGATTAGTTTAAATTAATTAATTAATTTTAATTATTGGATAAGTTGATAAGTAATCAATGAGTAATAATTACTTAGAGAAGTAATTAAGATAAGTAAATTACTGGAGGTAACTCTTGAAGTGTGTGAAAGCTTTTGAATTGATTACTTTATGTAATTAAATATGAGGGTGATTACTTTGTGAAAGTAATCAAATAATTAATTGCTTAGTGTACTTAATTTAAGCATTTATTGATTAAGTCTTTTGGAAATAATTAAGTGATGTAATTAATTAAGAGTAATTAATTACAGAATAAAATTAATCAAAGGTGATTAATAAATATAATTAATTAAAGGTTAAGTATAATTACTTAAGGAATTAATGGGGTATAATTACTTAGAGAAGAAAACAGTGGATAATTAATGAATGTAATTAAGTTAAAGGTTAATTATTAAATGAAATTTAATAATAATTAACTTATGAAAGAAATTTTAAGGATTATTAATCAATGTAATTAATGATGTAATCAGTCTTTCTTATTGATGATTTAATGATGATGAGTGCTTTGGACTGGTTGATATCTATGATATAAATTGCTTTGTGATATGATATGTTGGATTAATGGTGATGATGTGATAATCTATCAATTATGAATTGATGTGTTAAAATGTTATCTGGCAATTAAAGTTGAATTGTATTTTATTGGATAATTTGGGTTAAGATGACATTGGATTCGAAGAGACCGGAGTCGGGTATTAGTTAATACCCGAAGCTACTTTGATTCTTCATAAATTTATATGCGGAAATCAATGTGCTGGTTTGGGATGATTTAAGTGTATCGGACCATTTAATCTAAGTTTTGACACTTAGAAATGGATGTGTGATACGTAATGTCTTAACGACTTGTGAATTTGTAAATTGGTATAAGTTACCCGGGTTTATATAAGTTGTATGCTTTGGTATTCCATGTTAGATGGGTTTACTCACGCTGGTTTCCAGCCTGACCCGGGTGTTACTTTTTTGTAATGCTCGGGTCAGACCGAGTATTACAGATTTTCAGGTAAGGACGTTCTGTAGCTCAGGAGGCGAGCAGGATGGCAGGAACGTATGAGGTGTTTCGATGTATTTATCTGGGACAAGTTAGTTCTTAACTGTTCGGTATTCGTGTAATGATGTAACTATGATGTATAAAAATATAAGTGTAATGATATAGTTCTTCTTGTAAAACTATTATTTATGTGATATATATTTTATCCGCTGCGAATGTGAGATTGTGTGTTCTTTTCTCTTTCTTCTTTCTCTTTCTTCTTTTCACTAACTATCTGGAAATTTCGAGATCGAAATTTCCGGGTCGTTACACTTCAACTGTTCCTTAAATCTATTGAAACAATGTTGCATCACTGCAACCCCTTCACACTATTAAACAAAAAAACCAAATCACCATCCTTACAAATCAGTAGCTCGAAACAATCATCAGCACCATTCATTTCAGTTAATTACATCAGCATCCCCTGAATGATCCTACATATATCCCCAGAATTAAAGGTTTAGACACTTGAAATCAATTTGATAAACTTCAAATACCATATTACACGCACAAAATTTTCTTTTTCTTTCTCAAAATATGTTGCAGGTTATCTATAAATTATAATATGCATCATGATCACTCATGATCATCATTAATTTACTACTTCAAACCCATTTAGAAAACGCAATTTCATTTTCAAAATTCAAATAAAAACTATACTCGAAATCCAAAATTCAAATGCAAACCGTTAATCACAATTTAACAATGCTAAAATTATTCCATGCCAAACCAACCATCATATTTCAGCAAAAAATCTACGATTTCATCTTATAAAATGACACATTTGTCCATGTACGCATGTTGGCTAGAGATACAAATGATCAAAAGAAGACTATTAACTTAATATATAGTTGATTGCAATGATAATATGTATGCTATGTAATTTCCAGATTTGGCTGAACCACTATACTTTATATTCTCTGTTGTTTTCAGTTAAAATTATGCATAATTATCACATCTAAAACTTTACACAATAAAGCAAAAATTTATAACGACCGTAAATATAAAACCACTTAATTATTCGAACAACGAAAAAATTTTGTACTCACTAAACAAAAAAGGTGTGATGTATGACTCTAAAATTTTCGCTAAACATGATGAAGTAACGAACTCACACAAACTACAAATAGATGGGTAATATAAAATTTAAGGAGAGAACATCAACCTTTCTCAGGTCTTGCCCTTACTGACCTGCATCCAATTTCTATTGCTTCCAAACGTTGAAGAATGCTTCAGTTATAGAACTATAATAATTACAGACAAACAATTTTAAATGTTTATGGATTATAATTTAAAATCTTTTGTTTTAAAGAAAAATATATTAGAATGGCGAGAATTTCTTAATTCGTATGCTAATTTAGGATATAAGAAAAAAACAATATGATTAATTTAACTCATTTTCACACAGGTACCAAATCTAATGCTAAAACTTTACACCAAACCATCATATATTAAAATAAACCTCAACAGTATAGAAACATATACAGTTACAGTTACACATAATTAGTTTCAGTCTCTAATAATTTAGTATTTCCCTAACCACCATAATATATACTAATGAATTCACATTATAAATTGTAAAATATGTCATAAAAGTAGATTATTATGCAACTCGAAACAATTTTTATCCAATTTGATAAGTCTTGATATTCAAACAAAGTTGAAACTACGTGCTTATATATACCAAATGCAACAATCCAGTAACATACAACTAAATAAATAGAAATTTTGGATTAAGCATGCCTAGTAATTCTTCATTAATCATCATAGCTTTTGGGAACAAAAATGCTTTTTATCAACATCTGTGCAATACAACCACAAACCAGCTTCAAATTTGATGAGAAAACATAATAGGCCTCAAAAATTGAAAATTTTGATAATAAATATCCACAATCTACGAATTTTCTACATGTGAAACATGTTATAGAGTCGATAGCACAATTCAAATCCAACAATCCATGAAATAAGCTGCTTTTGTATATATGAAGGAAAAATTGCTTGCCTATACAGTTTCTTATCGGATCCAACTCGAACCAACCAAACCCGAACACCACCATCCAAACATTCACTACAAACCTACAACCCATCATCATTATCTCCTCTCCCTGCCACAACTGACCTCACTCCACTTGATTAGCCATCCTACACGCAAAGACAACTGTAACCCTCTTCAAACCCTTACTTTCCTACATCCTCGCCGTCCAATCCATCCCTCCACTGACCACCAAGTTGATCCCGACCACACAAATGCTCATTATTTCTTTCCCATGACCTTTCAAAACCCAAGGGCGTCCCCATATAGTTGGCACCGTCTCCCCTCTCCTAAACAAAAATCGTTATCATTCGATCCCAAATAAGGGTGTTTTCAAAATCAAAAGGACGTGGGTATCGAAATTGAAAGTTCGTGTAGAGGCAAACCAATTTTGATGGAGTGTGAAAAAGAAACTGATTTCTAGAGCCGTGCGAAAATGGGGAAGATGGAAGAACAATTATGGTTTAGGGGTTAAGTTTGTGGAATTTGGGAACATTTAGTTCCATTTACTTTAGAACGATGTCCAGTAGAGTTTTCTAATGGTGGGAGAAATTTTTTAAGCAGCAGCGAAAGAAAAGAAGATATGATTGACCATGGAAATATCACCCAGATTTGCACCAAATTGTTGAGGTAGGATACTGAAATGTTTTTTCACATTTATAATATAGGGTGAAATATTTTTAGTTGCACATACAATTAAACACCACGAATTTCTACATCAAAAGCCTGATTTTCTTGTAGTGGCTCTGTATCCACAATGGTTAAAACATAATAATAACATAATGATGTACAAAAATACAATACACACTAGGTTACTCATCCTAAATTATCAGGCTATCTGTCTCAAGTCATAGTTTTCTAAGAGTCATTAAGAACCTAATAGTTTTCATAAGCTAAATAATAACCTATCATGTTCTCATGGACTCCCTATTCTAAATCGTAGCTTTCATGGGATCACTAAGAACCTATTAGCTTCTGCCAATAACAATCTCCATTCATAGTTTTCATGGAATCACCACAACCTATTGGAGCCCTCTAATAGCATTTATCAAATCATAATTTTCATGGGATCATTATTAACCTGTTTGGATTTCCTAATACCAGAATTCCAAACATGGTTTTCGTGGGGTCACTAAGAACTCATCGGACATTAATAGCCTTTGCTTGATTCAGAGTGTCATAACACTTTTGATCTACTTGATCTACTAGATGCAATTCTACTCACTCAGGAGTTAAATTTCGCCATACTCGTATATGGGGTCATGATTATGTGAGCATAGCAACAATATTCAACAATAATAACTGATCAATAATATTCATACATATAGCATTGATCACCCAATAATGATTATATATTTCATAATTAATTAATCTTAAACAATATTCTCTTTGTAATTTTAACCCAAACTTGGGCTAATCCATTCTTTAATTCCTCGAAAGCATTTTCACGATATATGATTAATCCCTTTAATTCATTTTTTAAAATAAGAAAAACCATAGCCCTTTATATTGCCAATGCTTATGCCATTTTACAAAACCATTTAGGATTTCGATGAAGGTATAAGGATGTTGCACCTCATCCTGATGGTCATATCATCTAAATAAGTAAGAATATATTTATCTTTAAAAACACACGGCATCAATAAGGTCAACGTGGGTAGTCGCCTCCCTTGATGTCGTCTTTTACATAAAAGTGTTCTGATTGCATGAAAACATAAGGCTATAGTGCCGATAGGAACCATGTCACATGACATAAATATGTTAGTCGTGGCCCTATTCAAGATAGCCTTAATTGTTTAAAATAGATGGACACCGACGGTGACAATGATCGACGATGCCATTATATACTAATAATATTAAGTTCTTTTAAAACCATTAGGTCGACATTAATGACAACCGACGTCAATGTCTCATTTTACTTCGAAAATGATCGTTGGTGGCATCAATGCCATAATATAGTTTGACTTTGAAAATATGGGTGGCGGCACTATTTAAACCTTATGAAACATGCGACATCACTACCGTCTAAAATAAGATAAAGATCGGCGAGCTTGATGAAAGGTGGTATAGGTATGTCGACGTCAATCTCCATGCTGAATACCAAAATTATTCACTTCAACCCTATAGGAACCACTCCATTCCAAATCGTTGATTTCATGCGCCTCCATTAAGATCGTCGACGGCATTAGCTTCGACCAGAAGGGCATCGACACTGAACAAGGCATCCTCGTAATTGTTAGTAAAATCGATTTGTTTCTACATAAAGCCTGTATTTTTCACCAACTCTTAATCTTTTTCAATTTTCTATTGGTTGAAATCACCTTTAACATATTCTTTTTCGAAAAATCTACCACATGTTATTTTGGTCAAAAATCACATTTGCACCCATTTAAGTAATATTAATCATTTCATATAACCACAAGCTTTTCTAACCTATCAAATTCATAATAAATCAAAAACACCGAGGAAAAATACCAAATATTCACAAAAATAAAAAATAATGCATTCTCTACCGTATAAAATTTCAAGACCAAAATGCTTGTTTAATTATTTTTAATAATTAAAACCCAAAATAAATGTCCATTTATCCTTAGGAAATTCATAAAATATTCCTATTATCATGGAAAATTATGAAATTAAAAACCATTTCAAAATCTACATTTTCACAACATATCTAAAAATAAAATTTTTTTTAGAGATTAAAAGCTTAGGTTTTACTCTCGAAACCCATTAAACTAATTCCATAAGAATTTCCATAAATCATCATTCTATCCAAACAATGATAAAACCAACATGGCACAACATGCCGTCGTAAATGAATCAACCTAACCAAGATTCAAAAGCAAATGGAAAAATGAGATGGTCTATTATTAATCACCTTGGCAACGAGATTTGAAACTTAAATGTACTAATTTCATTCCCTTTAACTTTAACTTGATATCCTCGGTTTCCTTTCTCTTTTCTTCTTGTTTTTGGCCGGCCTTGGTTTTGTTTCCCTTTGCTTGTTTTTGTTGAAAATGCGAATGATATGGATGGTAAGAGTTTTAAGGGATGAAAGGTTTGTCTAGTCTTATCTTACCCCTCTCATATATATTCTTTTATGTTTTTAAGTCATTAAAACAATCTTATCAACTTGTTTAGTTAACGCTCGACCTCAATGTTTATCAAATCCCAATCCCCATATCTTATTACACTTTACATTATTGTATTTAATTTGTCTAATTAAATATCCTGAATAATGTTACCCAAATTTAGGGATGTTATAGCGTTTTTGATAATTGAATGGAATTAAATGATGATAATCAACGAATAATGGATAATTTTAAGGAAAAGAACAAGAATTTTATATGTACATATTTTCTATTAGGAATTGAACTTGTTTGGTTAAGAATATTATTGGATTTAAAATGGCAATCAAATAAATTTGATTCGATAAAGAGGAGGATTGTGAAAAATTATTGAATTTCAAGCAAAGTCATAAAGAGTATTTGGTCAAATGGCAGTATATTTTAAAAAAAGCAATAGATGTTGATGTATATTTAAAATAATTTAACTTTCTTGTAATTAGAAAATTTTCATAAACAATTAATGTCTACTCTATTATTTATGAATGATAATTGGGTTTGTGAATGTTTTGGGTTAAAAACACTATTTTCAAAAGAAGTAAGCCTTTATTATAGTAAGACTTTAAAAAGGGAAGTTTTTCATAGTTCCTTTTTGAAAACCAAGTAATTTTTAAATACTATGAATTTAAGGTCTAACATTTAAAGAAATAAATCTTTGATGGAGACAGATTTAAAAAAAAGAGATTACTTTGCTTCTTTTTGAAACAAGTAATTTGAATTCTTGATAAAGCTTTCAATGTTTATATCTTTACGAAGGGGAGATTTTGAATTTGGTACTTCATGTTCGTGAAGTTTTAAATTTTACAAGAAATGGGGTAATAAATGATGATTTTGAATTTAATAAATAAGTTTATTTATATGAGAATAGTTTATTTAAAATTATTTTATATGTTTCTTAAATTCTTTTTTTACAAAGAATAGTAAAATAGATTTTTATGGAGTAAATAGGGATTTCTACCTCGATAGGACAGATTAAAGATTTTAGGATTTGAATTAAAAGATGTTTGCACCAAAAATTGGCACAAACACCTAATAGAAGTTTTAATGAAAAATAAGTGAAGAATATCAATGAAAATATAGGAAAAAGGTAATGAAATAGCTGTCAATCAAAACGATAACACAAACATAGAGATCTATAGTAGCTCGGCATTGTTTGCTACGTCCTCTTTTAATAGAAAACTTTATTGATCAATTTGTAATCTGAACAAAATAGTCGGATGAAAATCATTAATTGCAATAGAGTATAAAGTAACCAAAAGTGTAAAAGTCCCCAAAATGAATAACCAAAGCTACATTTATAGACGAAGATGGAAAAATGTTTTTCTGAAAATTCGACGGAAGGAGCCCAAAACCATATGGACCCGCAAGGGATCGCATAACCCAAATCCCAAAGAATAGCGATCGGTATCGACCCTCTTTTTGAGGAATTTGAAGTTTTGATCCCTATGTTAGCTTTCCTATATTGAAATATTCTTAGCCTCCAAGTTTCATGCCATTTGGGTTAGTAGAACTTGAGTTATTGCTCGATCTTTGCTTCAATGTGGATTGTCATCGGCTTTTAGTCGATCCCTATTGAGAGAAGAGGGCCAATCCCTCTTATTTCATCTTTTTGAGGTGTGATTTTTAGGTTAGGCTCTCTAGGTTCCTCACATCTTTCTTACAAAATTCCATATGCATTGGTCTTATGGATCTTGAGATGTTGAACGTTTTCTTTTGAATTGCATTGGCATCCTGAAACATACCGATACCTATGTTGGCAATTGATTATAGGCGATCTCTCCTATGTGTTGAACCATATTCCATACTTTGAACGTTCTACATTGCGTATCTGTCTATTCCGTTCAATTAGGGCATCATACCACCATCTACACTTGACTTTGGACCCAATAATCATCGCCTTGGACTTACTGGCTTTGATGATAGTCGAATCTAACTCATTCAACCAATTCAAATATAATCAGGTCAAAATCATGACAACACTTGTCCCCCAAAGTACATCTTGTTGTGAACAAAAGTTATTTGGATTCGAGATGGGTTAGAGTCATCAGAAGTAAATCCATTCAGTTTTCTAAACAGTCGATGTCCTTCCGTCGAATCATTTTCCCAAAGCATTGTACCTCTCTTTGATTGTCATGGCTTTTTATTGATTCCTAATAGTATAAATCCAGGATTATATTCCATCAATCTATATCTATGTCTGGTTCTATTGGACCAGCAAGCTTTGGCTATCTGATCCAGTCTCAAACTTGAAAGCTTCAAGTTTGAATTCATTTTCTATCGACTCCAAAAATTGAATTTTTAGAATATACATGTAAACATTCAGGTCGTTGGCTCCCGGACGCATTCGTACGCTCACGAGTTGTCGCCAATTTCCACTTAGTTAAATGCGATTTCATTGCATTTTGCATATATGTGCTTTGCATAATTTTCATGCCCATGTTTACATGTACAAAAGCCCATAGCCGGTCCTTTCTTTTTTTTACTCATAGGGATCGACATTCTCCAAACTGATCCCACCCTTCTTCTTTTTTTCTTTCTGTAAACTTGTAGTGATCATCATTCTCCTAGCCGATCCCTACCTCCTTCCTTTTTTTGTTTACACTTATAGGGATCGTCATACATAGAGGATAGCTATTTGTGTTTGGCTGATCCTTAGATTTGAATTGAACTTGAAAACTAATCCATGTGCACTTTTTTGAACAAAAAGAACTAATGCATCCCAATAAACTTGAACACATGATGATAATGAACTACATATCCAATATCGAACTCGAAATCGAACGATCAAACTCTGGGACATAGAACTTAATATACGAACTTTGATAATGGATTTCATACTTCGATATGCCGATGATCAGTTCCAAAGCTTACAGGACCGATCAATCTTGTCGCTAGTTAAGACGGTCAGCGATAACAGTCGGTCTGTTCGGAATCCAAAGTCTCATCATTTACTTTTTCCTTTTGTTCTGAACTGCTTATCTTTTAACTGTGCGACACTGCACCATACTATTTACATTTAGCACGAGGGATAGGTAAAATTGTCCAATCTCGATTATCTATCGAATTTAGTTGGTATGGATTCTAGACGTTCAGAGTGTCTAGCTACAATGTCCTCCAAACGAACTTCACAGTATGGCAACCCCGAAGATGAATCTAGTTCCGCAAATGTATCCGTCAGACTTTCCCATGATCGTCGAACTGAACAACCAGAGGTTTCCGGCCCATCAACCAACCTTTTCTCTATGATCCTATCCACTCGGTAGAAAATAAGAGCCAAGCCCTGATAGTTGTAAAAGGTGCTATATCTTTAGATAATCCGACGGATTCCCAAGCCTCTAGGATTGGTAAGACCACTTTTCACAGACTATGCTCTAGACATGGGATTCCATTTGAAGATGTTCTGGTTCTCTTAATGAATGATAGGGCTCATTTGCCGTAGGGGCATACAACACGCAATAATTTCATGTCCTAGGGCGGATGTATGCCACCCGTCAATTCTTTTATCGAGGAGATCCTAAAATATCTTGGAATAACTCCTGCTTATCTACATCCAAACGGCCATATATGCCTTTCTTTATGGCGCTTTCTTGAAATTCATGAACATTATGTGCTGCCCGCCATCTCCTAAGGATATCAGGTTTATTTATAACTTCAAATGACGTACAAGAAGCCTTTTCTACACTTTCCTCAAGCCTTCACCCAATTGTCAAGTCTTAACTGGCTCTTGGAACAAAATCAGCCTCTTTAAACATGAATGGTTCTATGTCTATTGTCCGCCTGGCTTTGCGAGGCGATGGTTGGGAGGTCGCAAATGCCATCTTCACTTTACTCTCAAATTCTTTAGTCCAAGTCATATCCTAAATCATCTAATATTTTGAAAATCTGTAGGTTTCCATCCACGTTCAAAGGGTGATAGTTTATCAAGGGAAATTTCTACAATTCATGTCACCCCGGTTGAAGACAGGGATATTAGATCACTTATAACCAATGAATGGCTATCCTTGTTTGGGTTGCTTGAAGAAAGTCGCAGCATTGGGGTTCCAAGAAGCTCTACATCACCAAGAAATTTTTCTGAACAAGAAGGCTATTCCAATAACTCTATCATGCCCTCAGCCGAAGGGACTTGGGATGACATTAAGAGGGCAAAAATAGGGGTGCCGAAGTCAACAAACCTAGCAATCCCGACGTAGGTCCAAGCAATGCGCCCATGGTTGGACCATCACAAGGCACACAACTTCATTTGCCAGCAAGAAGAGGGAAATAGCTTGCATATAAAATTTGTAAAAGAAAAACTGCTAAAATGCCTGAGTTCATTATCACTTTCGCCGAGAAGAGTCTTCCTCTCAACATTTAGAAATCTCGATGGAAGGGTTCTCAAAACTTCCAACCCCTAATGACATCGTGACATATGACTTCCCTAACATCAGTATTGGAGGACTTAACTCTTCCATTAGAAGCGGTGATGACATTCTTCCTACCGGTAAAGCGGAGAAAACTCCAATGAGCAAGGCTACAGCAACTGGTCCAACATAGGGACACTAGGGCACTCACAATCACGTGCATTTCACCATACAATTTCATCTACCTTTTGTTCAATGGTCACTTATATTCTTTTGTTTGGCTTGTAGATGCAATGTCTCCATCCAGCGCTTTCGATCATTTGAGGGGCTCCTCAGCATAGTACGGATCTAGCTGCAATTCAGAAACGGATAGGCACAGAGAGAGAGATGAAGGTGGGGAAAGAACTCGTCGTTCGAGGGAATCTTCATCTTCAAAACATAATTCCCAATCTCAGTCGTCTCATTTGGAAGTTCAGCCTAATCTTCCTGTACATAGTAGCAATCGAAGTTCTTTCCATGGTCTTCAAGTTGCCGTACTGCCTAAGCCATATTTTGGTTCATCCAGCTCTAGATAGTCCTGTAATCGAAGGTCGACAAACGCCCAATAATCACTTCTGATCCATCTTGTTGACATCGGCTCCTAAGGCTTCTACGGTGGAAAAATTGGCCGAACTTAAGGTCAATTTCATAAAAATTTGCTTCTACGGGCTTAGTTTACTTCCTTCTATGCATACAATCCCAAGGACTGCTAAAGCGAGTTCGTCGCATGCATCAACGAAGTTTTTGTGCAACATGAATCATTTCGATACCTAGCTTAAAAGATCCTCGAGGGGTCTATCAAGAGGGAGCATGAAACCAAACGTCTCAAGATAGTGGCGACCTATAATAAAGATATAATCAGACATCAAGATTATGATATCTCGGATTTGACAGTGAAGCTTACCGAAGTAGAAAAAAGTACCAAAGAAACATTTGAGGCGGTGTGTAACGAATGCCTTTTAGACGTCCAAATGTCAACAATAATACATCCACGGTATTCACGTACCGAGTACCCAACTGCCGAAAAGGCTGAATGTTAGAGTAAAATAAAAGAAGAAAAGAAAACGAATAAGAAAGAAGAGAATATAATATCAAAATCTTACAATGGAACGATAATATATAATATCAAAATTGGAATGAACGCCATTCTGACCCTTAACTAATACATCCATGGTATTCACGTATCCAGCACCCAAGTGCCAGAAAGGCAGAATGTTAAGGTAAAATAAAAAAAGAAAACAAAAGGAATAAGAAATAAGAGAACAAAATATCAGAATCTCACAAGAGAACGATAACATATAATATCAAAATGATACTTTTACAAAGGAAAACCATATAGATACAATAATCGTAGTAAACTAACCTATCAACTTGGACAGTTGTAACAACCTATCCTAACAATTGCTGATATAAAAGTATGATATTTTGTTCTCTTCTTTCTTGTTCCTTTTCTTTTCTTCGTTTATTTTACCCTAAAGAACGCCTTTTTGACCCCTAAATGTTGACACTAATACATCCACAATATTCACGTACCGAGCGTCCTAGTGCTAGAAAGGCAGAATAATAGGGTAAAAGAAAAGAAAAGGAATAAGAAATAAGAGAACACAATATTCGAATCTTACAGCGGAACGATAACATATAATACCAAAATGATACTTTACAAAGGAAAAATGTATAGATACAATAATCATAATAAGCTAACAATCGTAGATTTTTATTTCCACCGCATTACTTTGTTTATTATTATATCAAAGATTGTGAGGACGGGTTGTTATAACTATCCATGCTGATGATAGGTTAGTTTAATCTGATTATTGCATCTATATAGTTTTCCGTTGCAAAAGTATTATTTTGATATTATATGTTATCGTTCTGTTGTGTGATTCTGATATTATGTTCTCTTCTTTCTTGTTCCTTTTCTTTTCTTCTTTTATTTTACCTTAACGTTTTGCCTTTTGGCACTTTGGTGCTCAGTACGTAAATACCATGAATGGCTCTGTATCGTAGATTTTATTTCCACTGCATTACTTTATTTATTTTTATATCACAATTGTGAGGATAAGTTGTTATAGCTATCCAGGATAATGATAGGTTAGTTTACTCTGACTATTATATCTATATAGTTTTCCTTTGTAAAAGTATCATTTTGGTATTATATGTTATCGTTCTGTTGTAAGATTCTGATATCTTGTGCTCTTCTTTCTTATTCCTTTTCTTTTTTTCTTTTATTTTACCTTAACATTTTGCCTTTCAGGTACTTGGGTACTCAGTATGTCAATACCGTGGATGTATTAGCATCGACATTTGGAGGATCGAAAATGCGTTCGTTAAACAATGAGTCGTTTAGAAGCGGCTCGCAAAAAGGATTTGGATGCCGCCCTCAACCGCAGCCGTATGCTTACACTGGAAAACGATACTTTGAAAAAGGAGAAAATTATTTAGCTCACTGCATCGAGGAGCTTAAAGAACTCCATAAAAAAGAGAGGGAAGAGAAAAAAGAAGCTCAGAAAGAGTCGCAGAGACATTACGAAGAGGCAATTAAAGATGGGGACTCAACATTTAGCTTGACGAGCAACTTGCTCAAATCAAAGTCCTTAAGGAAGAGCCAAGAGAAGCGGGCTGTAATGAGATTAGAAAACAGATCGAGCCCTAATTAAAAGATGCCACAAAAGCCTATTGAAATGAAATCAAGGACATGTTTGATCCCCTGATCACCAAATACAATGCTAAAGTACTTATTCATCGCAATTTAAGTTTTCTTAGAGAGGGCTACCTCGAATCGCTCGTTGAAACCTAGGAATAAATTATCGAAATAAAAAAGAAAACCCTCGATGAAGCTGATTTAAATGAAGAGAAGCCAGTCCAGGAGATCCATCATAGGGATGAACCTTCAGACCTTACTGTTCAAGACTCTGATATTTTGACATCTTAGCACCCTCTGGAAAAGGTAAAAACACCGCTGAGTCTTCGAAGTCCAATCCTAGAGGCCCCTCCTCTTCTTAAGCAACTGCATTGTCAGTTTCTTTCAGCCCAAGACAGGATCTAAGCTACGATCCAGATATACCCAGTTATCAATCTAAGGTGCTGACTCATAATCTAAAGGGAAGCACTCAAGTGATAATCGAGAGTCATCTGGACGCAGGTATCCCGATTTATTTTACACTTTTCAAGAGATGTTGTTCTTTATACCCAATAACTATGGCTTATTTTCTTATTCCATGAATCTGCAAGTCTTCTGGGTCCTATCCAAACTTTAAGAAGTGGTGCCACCATGGAGTAACAGTGGACATCTACTAAGATTCTGACGGCCTCTAACACTCCAGGGATCAACCTCAAGTTAACAGAGCATTTGAAGATGATAAGTTGAAGACCCACTGTTGCTGGATGAATCGAAAGATGTTGTGATCATTAGTCCCACCGGACATACTGATGAGTTGAGCTTAAAAGAGCGCATCGAGAGAGAGGAGTTGCTAAAGGAAAAGATAAGGCTGCACCCGTCGCTGCGAACATTTACGATCCAAATCTCATTCCATTACAACTCATTCCACCCGACAGGTCAGTTCCCAAAGAACTACCTCCAACCTCTGAAAGCTCTTCTGCTAAAGGCGGCAAAGGATCAAGGAAAAGAACATGTAGAAGTTTGGTGGTGGCACTTCTAAGAAATCCAAAAAGAAGAAAGGGCAGAAGTAATAGCCATCACTCCGACTTAGTTTGTATACAATTTGCATAGTTGTTTTTTTCTTTTGTTGGCCGTGAATGTGCGGGTACGACCCCTTTTTTTTAATAAACTTGTATAATAATTTTGAAGTTTAGCATGCAAATAAAAGTTCTTTGTTTTCTATCGAACTCTTATGTCAATTTTGGCTTAGTAGTTAAACTATTACTTTTCCATTCAATGTACTTGCAATTCATTGCTCATTAATTTGGACAATACTTGTAATTCATTGCTCGTTAATTCAGATAATCGTCCACTAATTTTTACTCAAGGCCTCCATGTGGTCATGGTTTTAAATTGTATCAAACACTAGGCTCGAGCCTTAGTGTTGTGCCATCGAGTTCAGCAATTTTGAGTAATTATATTCCTACCGCTAATATTAGGTTTATGGGGTTAGACAGTGGCTGGTTGGACTCCATCCTTGGCTAGTTTATACTCCTCCTGTCATTTTAAGCCAGAGTTCACGGAATAGTGGGTGGTCGAACCACAGTCATCTATTTATTTATACTCATATCTGCACTCTAGGGATAAGAGTTATTTAGCGGGCGACCGGATCACACCTATTCGCATTTATACTCTAGTCCACGCTCTAGATACTTAGAGTTATTTTAGAAAATAGTCGGATCATACATTGCTTAACTGATTGATTTGCCCCTAAGTTTGGGGTATAACTTAGCGGGAGATCAATTGTATCAAATTTCTTTTAGATTCATAATTGTCCCATCACTTGATAGGATTAATTTGGGTATGGGATGGTCGAGTCACACTCATTCCTCCTTAGGCATTCTGTCCATCGGGTTGTGAGCGAGAATCATCAAATGAACGGTCAACCCATTCTTATTTTGTTTAGTTCAATCATGAACTTATGTAACCGGCTGGCTCCAAATTTTGGGAACCCGCCCGGACATATCAATATTAATTAGTTGGTTATCGTAACTAATATGTAATACAACAATCATATATATGAAGGAATTTTCAAAATTCATTTTCTAAATGGAAAGAAATGACATATTCTGTCTTAGTACATATTTGGAAAATCAAATGCTAAAGAAAATTCTGAAATTGAATAATGAAAAGAATGGACTAAGTGAAATAGCATTGTAGATTCTCGTTATTCCATGCCCATGGGAGTGTGACGCCATCAACAATCGCTAGCTTGAAAGCCCCCTCTCCAAGCCTCTATTCAATGATATACAGTCCTTCCCAAGAAGGACTCATATACGATGGGCCAACGAAAACTCGTATTAAGCCCAAATCCCTGACTCAAAGGTTCTAGGTCAGGCTTTAGTGTTGTAGTATCGGGTGACTCAATGCAGTTGTGCAGCTGCTTTCAAATCAGCTTCTTCATGCTTTTCATTTATAAAGTCTAGAGATTCCAAGAGGAGATATCTATTCATTTCGAGATCATAATAGGTAACTGATGAGAAGGGGCTTCAAGTTCTGCATGAATTATAGCTTCAGAACCGTAAGCAAGGGTAAATAGAGTATGGCCAGTCGTGGACTTGTGGGTGGTCCGATAAGGCCATAATGTCGTTGAGGCTTCATCCACCCACTTGCCTCTAGCCTTTTCCAAACGCTTCTTCAGAACAGACTTTATTGTTTTTTTCACATCTTTAGCTTGTCCACTTGCTTGATGGTGAGCAACTACCGCAAATCTCTTTTCAACGACATGAGTCATTAAATTCAGCACTATCAAATTGAGTCCCATTATCAGTTACAATAGTTCGTAGAAGACCAAAACGACAGATGATGTTTCGAACGATGAAGTTGATTGCTTTCTTTGTCATGATCATGGAAAAAGGTTCTACTTCGGTCCATTTAGTGAAGTAATAAACTAGGACAATGGCATACCTCGTACCGCCACTAGAGATCGATAAGGAACCAATAATATCTATGCCCTATATGGCAAACGGCCATAGGCTGACCATTTGTGTGATTTTCATCGGCGTAACTCTCGGAACTTTCGCATATATCTGGCACTTGTCACATCACCTTGCATAATTAGCAACATCTCGATTGACTGTTGGCCAAAAATACCCATCACGGAGTATTTTCTTTGCTAAGGTTTGTCTCCTAGTGTGATTGCCACATTCCTCTTCATGAACTTCCTTTAGGACTCATTTTATTTCATCATGAGCGATACACTAGATCAAGGGGATGGAAAAACCCTCTCTATAAATAACTCCTTCATGAATGATATATCATGAAGCTTTACGAAGGACTTGTCATTTTTCGTTCCTCCATTCGGGAAGAACTCCATATAGAAAATGTTCTTTAATCGGAGTCATCCACAACTCCTTCTCGGGCTCTGTCTCCAGCATCCTGCTGATTTTTGTCAGGTTATCCTTGGAGCATTTAGTACTTCGACTGGGACCAAGCCTATTTATTGTACATCCCCAGATCCAATGAGTCAGCCTCTTTGTTTCAATCTTGAGGAACGTGCATAATATCATAGTACTCAAAGTCGGTTAATAGCTCTTAGACTTGGATAAAGTACAGAGCGAGTCATTGTCCTTTAGCTTGGTAATCTCCCTTGACTTGGTATACTATCAATTATGAGTCGTAAAAAAATTCAAGAGATTTTATCCTCGGTTCTCTGACGAGGTTAAGTCCGACAATCAGAGCTTCACACTCAGCCTTGTTATGTATTGCAAGGAAATCAAGCTTTAAAGCATAGTAAATTGACCGATCTTCTTGAGATACTAGCATAATTCCAGCTCCAAAACAACGAACATTAGATGCTCCATTAGTGTACAACTTCCACCGTATGGTAGGGCTCCCACCGCTCTTTGGGAAATCATCTTGTGTATTAAATTCTACTATAAAGTCTTCCAGTGTCTATCCTTGGTTAGCCCTCCGAGGAAGATAAGTGATGTCGAATTGGCTTAGTTCGATATTCCACTTGAGCAACCTTCCAAACGTCTCGGGTCATTGTAGGATCTATCATAATGACCGGTCGGTGTAAACATTGATAGTATGATCCTAAAAATAAGGGCGAACCTTTCGTCAGGCAATTGACAATGCCAATTTTTCTAACTTCGGATAGTTCCTTTCGACCCTGTCAATAGCTTACCAACATAATAAACCGATCTTTCGATTCGATTCTCTTCGCGAAGCAGTGCCACACTCATCGCATGTACCGACATGGCCAAGTAGATATACAAGTCTTCATGATCTACCGGCTTTGCCAAGATGGGAAGTATCTCTAAGTGGTTCACCAAAGCATGGAATGCATCCTTATAATCCTGTTTGCATCCAAAATTCCTTTTCCATCTTCTTATTAAATCAAAGAAAGGAATGTACTTATCGGTAGTTCTGAAAAGTAATAGACTCAGGGCCGCAACATTCCCATTTAGGCTCTGTACTTATTTGATGGTCTTTGGCTCTTAGATGTTGCGAATAGTTGGACCTTCTCGGGATTGGCTTCAATTCCACGGGCATTGAGTATGATACCCAAGAACTTTCCTGATGCAATGCCAAAAGAGCACTTCAAAGGATTGATCTTCATTTTGTAATATCGGAGAATATCGAATATTTCTACTAAGTCTCTAATGTGGTTGCTAAATTTTCATGACTTCACGAGGATATCATCCATATATACTTCCATCATCTTTCTAATCCGATCTTTAAAAATTCTATTGACTAGGCGTTGATAGGTTGCTCCAGCAATCTTTAGTCCAAACAACATCACCATGTAGTAATACAATCCAACGTCGGCAATGAAGATGGTGTGCTCTTGATCGGGAATGTGCATTAGAATTTGGTTTTATCCTGAGTATGCATCTGTGAAGGTAGTGGTTCATGTACCATGGTCGAGTCTACCAGCTGGTCGATCTTTGGAAGGTAAGAAACTGTCTTTCAAGCATGCCTTGTTCAAATCCGATTAATCAACGCACGTCCACCATTTCCCATTCACCATTTTCCCAAGTATAGGATTAGATACCCACTTAGGGTAGAGAGAGTCGTGAATAAACCCATTGTCTTTGAGACTATCCATCTCCTCTTTAAGAGAGGCAGATCTGTCTGAATCCATGTCACACCTTTTCTGTTTCACCAGGACATGCCTTGAGTTGATATTCAATGCATGGCTGGCATTGACAGGCAAGATCTCACACATGTCAGAGTGATTCCAAGCGAATACGTCGAGATTTACTAGGAGAAAACCACCAAGTTCTTTCATCATTCCTGAGGCTGAGCTATAATTCGATCTGTAGGGCCCATGATAGATCGTCGTGGCTGACCATGATGGTAATCGTCAGCTCAATCGGTGCAGCATTGGTCTCTTTGGGATCCTCTTTGTCATCCCTTGGATCAATGTCTCTATAGAATCGACTATGCTGCCTGAACCAAGGCCTAGATGTTGGTTGTCAATCTTCAGTGGCTTGGGAGCGGAGACACTTGCCCACACCCTTACCTTTCTCCTTTCGTTGAACATCCCTCAATTCGGCTATATAGTAGGTGCGTTCGGTCGCCTGATTATCATGAACAACACCAACACCATTGTTTGTTGGGAATTTAAAAGTTAAATACCATGGGGTAAGAGCTGTCCGAAACTTTGCTATGATCGGTCGGTCCCAAAAAGCATTGTATGGAGAGTCAACATCTAAAGCAACTAATGGCAAAATCTGCATTCTCCTGCCGTCATGTTCTCCCAACTCCACGGGCAATTCAACATAACCAATAGCTTAGGTCACAACACTGTTAAAACCATGAATGATGGATTCAGATGATTTTAAGTCCTTGGATTCCATCCACATCTTATCATAAGCTTTTTTTGAAAATTATATTTACGGAGCTTCACGATCAACCAAAATCATCCTCACTAAGGCGAGGCCAATCATGGCTGAAATAATCGTTGGATCGATCATCGGTGCCTCCACCTTATCTGCATCTCTATTTCTGAACACATGTCATTTGTAATTGTACGCTGTTGTTTTACCGGAGTTCCATCCTTCATATTTGAACGACATTCAAAATTTACACGCTTGATCGTGCTTGCGTAGTGTTCCATCTCATGCCAACTCTTATCAGTTGGATGCAGTCCTCCGACTATTGTATTGATTACTAATCTTCCGCCGGTCCATGCAGGCTCCTCAGCCTGGGGCAGTGCTTATCCTTGGTTGGTGTCGGATGTCCCCAACCTTCCATCGTGGGAGGCTCTTACAAACTAATTTAACTTTCTGTCTCAAATCAGTTTTTCAATAATATCCTAGAGATGCCTGCACTCATTGTGTTATGACCATAATATTTGTGAAACCGTCAATATTTTCTAATTTGTTTCTGCTTCTCCACTGATTCTTTCTAAGGCTGCTCATATACTACATGGTATTACAGGTAGACAAATAGACGTTCTCTGGAGATATATTCAGTGGCATGTAGGTATCACACATCGAAATCCTAGGCTTTACTCTTCCAGAGTCCCTCTTTCATTCTCGGTTCCTATATCCACCTTTCTTTTGCCGATTTGGTTTATTTTAGACATTCACTTGAACTTTTTTGGAACTATCACTAGATTACTTCATTGTAATGTTACTCCATACTCCTTCTCCACTTGATCCCACAAAATTCTTCTTCCTAAAGCATCTGGCTTCCTCTTTCCTAAAATACCGACCCGCCTTTGCATAGAAGCCTTCCAATGTTGTGGGTGGCATGCCAGCTAACCAATGGCCAAAATTAGATTCTAGATCAATCCCTCTTGTTACAGCCATCAATATCGTAAGGTCATTTGGGGCACTGATTTCCCTAATGGCCGTATGGTATCTCTATAAATAACGTTTCAATGGTTCACCTAGAGTTTGGATCATGTTGGATAAAGACATTGCATTTTTGGTGCGAGTTGCATCCATATGGAACTACTCCATAAGGGTAATCTCATAGACCACATCGTTGCTATTCCACACACAGTACTAGGAAAATTCTACATTCGTTGCATCATTTTCTCACGCGGAATCCATCAACCATTCATATCTCATGATATGCTAGCTGGAGTCAGTTTTTCCCTCATAGGTAGGCATTGATGGCATTTTGAACCTCCTCGGATACTCGGCATGTAAGATATTATCAATGAATGGGGTATGGCTCCTTGAGATCCCCTAACCATCATTGTGCAATCCTTGGCTCTCTCTTACTAACTGTCGAACCATAGTTTACAAGTCTAATATTTGGATAATTGGAGCCAAGTGATAGTCGTATTCCACCTCGCATGAATGGTCCGGTCGATGTTTAAGGAATGTTCCACGCCTTCTTAGTTCAACATCCTCTTAATGTGTATCATACATTCACTTCATCGTCATTCCGAGGAAGTAACTATTCAGCATCAAATTAAACTCTAGCATCCACATCAGTCGCAACAACTCTTGCTTGGGACCTAGCAGGAATGGTAGATTCCTTCCTCTAGAGGAGGGATCGGTACTGATCCTATGGAGGGATCATTTCCGATCGGTCTTGGAAGACTAGGTAAATTTTCCTGTTGATGCCCCGATGCTTTTGCATGATATTCATCAATTCTGTGACACTTGCACCTATAAAAATCGTTTGATGAACTAGAACTCTTCGATGTCGTATAAGGTGTAGGGCCCTCCTAGATTTCCTATGCTGGTGCCGACTGATTTGGCTTATTATATCGATATTATCTTGAATTTGCTGCTTCAATTATCAACGTCTATCCACTCGCTCTCTCATTAGATTCTAAAATTCAGCTCTTGTAATGGAATCAGCCGGATTTTGGAAACCAACTGGATTGGTTCATTCCCATCTGCTAGTTGATTGCTCGAGACTCCTTACTGGATGCTAGCGTTCTTGTTTCTTTCTGCATTCTGAGAACTAGATCTGGTGTTCCTAACCATTATTGATGGCTTTACTTAGACTTTTGCAAATCTGAATAGAACAAGCAAGTTTGTTGAAGATAGTTAGGGATCTTATTTGGGATTTATGTAATCCAGTAGCAATAAAGGGATCCTATTAGGCCGAGAATCAAGTTTCTCAGTGAAACCAACAAAATGTTTACGCCAAAAATTAGCACAACATCCAATAGAAGTTTTGAAGAGAAATAAATGTAGAATATCTAATGAAAACGGAGGAAAAAAGTAATGAAATAGCTACCAATCAAAGAAATAATACAAACACAACGGTTTATAGTAGTTTGGCATTATTTATCTACGTCCACTTTTAATAAGAAACTTTGTTAATTACTTTATAATCTGAATACAACAGGGATCGGATGAAAATCCTTAGTTACAATAGAGTACAAAGTAACCAGCAGTGTAGATGTCCCAAAATGAATAACTAAGCCTGTATTTGTAAATGGAGATGGCAAAATATCTTCCTGAAAATTAGGTGGAATGATCCCCCAAAACCATATGTACCCGTAAGAGGGACCGCATGGCCAAAATCCCAAAGAATAGGGATCTATCTCGATCCCTATTTTTGAGGAATTTGGAGGTGCGATCCCTATAGTAGCTTTCCCATGTTGAATTTTCTTAGCCTCCAAGTTTCAAGCCATTTGGGTTAGTAGAAATTGAGTTATTACCCGATCTTTGCTTCAATGTGGATTGTCTTTTGTTTTAGCTGATCCCTATTGAGGGAAGAGGGCCGATCCCTCTTATTTCATCTCGTTGAGGTTTGTTTCTAGGGTAGATTCCCTAGGGTCGCACATCTTTCTCACAAAATTTTATATGCATTAGACTTATGGATCTTGAGATGTTGATCGTTTTCCTTTGAATTGCAATAGCTTCCTAAAACATACAGATCTCTTGTTGGAGGTTGATTATAGCCAATCCCTCCTACATGTTGAACCATAATCCATACATTGAACGTTTTGCATTACATATCTCTCAATTCCATTCAATTACAACTTCGTATTACCATTTATACTTGATTCTGGACCCCTCAATTATCGCCTTGGACTCATTGGTCTTGATGATAGTCGAATCTAACATGTCCAACCAGTTCGAATAAAGCCAGGTCAAAATGCTTGATAACAAAGGGGAATAGAGTGTACAACCTGATCTAGAAATTTGAAATCAGTCCCAAACACCTATTTGAAGAAGTTGGTAAAGTGTAAAGATATTGTAGACCTATAATTGGATTGTAATTAGGTTGCCATCGATAGCTTAGAATGTAAATTTTTATATTTTATTTTATTCGGAGCAGCATCCATGTAATTTCCACAAATTGCTATATTCCAAAATATGTATATAAGTGTGTTTAAACTAATGAAGGATGCACTAAAGAGGAAGAGTGATGTGTGAGATATGTATATCCTTTCCATTATTTACACCGCCTCTTTCAACAAAAGTAAAGAAATAATTCTTTGTAAATGCAAACAAAGCATGAATTTAATCTATGGTTAATTTATGGGGGATTATAACAATAGTCTGTTTTAAGGATAGCTTTAATAAGTTAAATAAACCATGGAAATAGGTGTTCGAGCTTAAAAATTAGCATACATGTATAACCATGTCTAACGACTAAAAATAAGAATATACATAAACAACATAAATTACGACAATATATGTATTAATAGTAATTAATGGTTTAGGATTTATGGACATTAATTACAATTTTAACGGACAATAAATTTGTAACTAAAAAGAACAAAAAGAAATTAAATGAGAACCAATAAAGGAAACTCAATATGAAATTTAAAAAAGAATTGAATTGGTAATGGATGAATTTTGGAATTTGAAAAATGTTAAAGGGATTAAATAAGGATTAATTAGAGATGGCCTAATTTTTAACAAAGACGATCAATTGCTATAGATATATTAATTGAAGCAATGAATGGAACACATTTATTAGAAACCAAAAGGCAAAATTAAGGAAAATGGGTAACAATGGAATGGCATACCCATCGTAATTTAGTTAGAAGTGCTAAGACTTCAATACCATTTATATCAGTTAATGATAGATGATAGCTTCCAGCAAAATTTTCATTTATTTAGGATGGAATTGCTAGTTGTCTCCTTGGTTACTAGAAAAGTGTATGACGTGGTATAAGATATATCCCTATTTTATTTCTATGTTGATTTTATGAATGGGATTAAACCACTTGGTAAATATATACACATTGAGAAGAAATGTAAGTAAAGAAATTTTATGGGAACACTTAACTGGTGATAAACCACGAGTAAGACCGGAAGTTAATAAGGAATTAGATTAACAATCTGAAGTAAATGAATGTTTCAATCCTAAAATTTCCAAATTTCGGGAAAAATAAATTTTAGCTTACAGAAATCACCTTTAAAAAAAAGATAAAATATATAGACATGTGAAGAGAAATTTCTCTTGAACAAGAATGAAGAAAAAGGTAGCAAAATAGATGTTTGAAGAAAAAAACATTTAGAGTAAATGGTAGACCTCACCAAGAAGGGACACCTATTAGTGAATGTGTATTAGGACTGCAACATCTATAGCATAGATTCACATCAAGAAGGTGGTTCTACATCGTCGAATTTCAATTAGCACCGTTAATAATAGGGAACCCTTCTTTACTAGCAAATTTTGGAGGAGTTTGCAGGTGGCTTTAGGAACTTCGTTAAATCATAGCACCGCTTACCACCCGCAATCTGACAAACAAACTGAAGGAGTGAATGGAACTTAGAGGATTTGTCGAGAGCTTGCATCATGGACTTTGGAGGACATTAGAAGCGGCACTTACCCATAGTAGAATTCAATATAATAGTAGTCATTGATAGACGATCGGTATAGAAACTATTGGGAGACAATGCAAATAGTTAAATTGTTGTTGGAAAACCACCAAAAAGATTCTACTTGGAATAGATTTGAATTAAGAGATTTTGGAAAGTTGGAGTTAGTTAGGCAGCATGTGAAGGTCGTAAAATTTGAAAAAATTAGCACCAAGATGTATTGGGCCTTTCTTAATATTGGAAAAAATAATAAAACTTGTAAGTTGGCAGGAGTTCATGACGTTTTTCACGTTTTTCATTTGAGAAAATGCCTTCATGGTATAGCCACCATGGTAGAGCCTAAATAATTATGGGATATTGAGATGGAGCCAATAGCGTCCTGTGCCACCCTATGCATTATGGAGCAAGGAATATAATAACCTACATCTCTTGACATGCCAAATACACATATCAAATAATAAGGATCATCGGTTTAAGGTAAAAAGTGATATCACAGATAATAAAATATCAGTAAAGAAATAATCTATCTAATCCAAACGTCATCATAGTGGAAACATAATATAACATATAATGATAATCTCAGAAATAACAATAATAAAAATTCAGAAGTATCAAAAATATCAAATCTCAAGATATCATGATATTGTAGTCTCATATAATCATCATTATGTATCAAATATCAGAGTATCATAAAAATAATTCCTCATAAGTAAAATACTGAAAAAGCAAATGTACTGATAGGAAATGCATGATAAAAAGAAATAGAACTCGACTCCAAGCATGATAATACGATGGCAGTAATAGATCTGTTGACGGCTACTCCGTTTACCTATGGTGGGGAAAAATGGAATGGGTCAGACATAAAATCTGGTGAATGAGAACAAGATTAACAAGGGAATTAAATATAACAGACTCTAAGTAAGTGAAATAGAGTGTATACAGTGTCCATGCACCTAAGGTCGCACACCAAGGGTCATAAGTCAACAATCTGATAACATGAGGAACAACAATAGATTGCAAATGATCGCCTAATAATTGGAGACCAACCAGCTATCTTACTTTAACTCATGCTAGGAATAAAGAGGAAGAACACACATGTAAACTCGCATTACGACTCTTGGAACAAATCCATTCCAACCCCTTGATCCTAGTAGCAAAATACCTCGTACGCACTCTCGGGATTTATTACGCCTAACCCTTGCCAGTACTAAAAATATAACCTAGCTTTAAACGCCATAACCCCATAGGAGAACAATAAATAATATATCGAAAATCCGATCACAACAAACAAGAGACCGATAATCCAAGTCCCAACACATAAGTGCACCTTTAGCCTTCTAAATGACACATTGTGCCCATTTTCAAGATATGGAAAAAGAAAATTTAATTCGCATCCCAAAATAAAGGACATATATGTCCACTAGTCAAACAGTCTTAAGGACAACAAGGTCAACAAATCAAAAGGCATAAGGTTGCTAAACAATCTGATAAGTCCAAAATGGCATACAAAGTCAACCTTGTCAATCTTATGTCGATTGCCTATAAGCTAACATCTTCATTTACTTATTTTATAACTTAGATTTCATTTAATTACTTTTAATTGCCAAAAGATATGATAGCTAATCATTACGTGACTAATCATTACGCATCAATAAAAATGAAATCTAATCATTACGCGGACTAATCATTATGTTTCTATGATATTAGATCTAATCATTTCATAGTCTAATCATTCGTTTCTATGATATTAGATCTAATCATTACATAGTCTATCATTACGCAACTTTAGCATTATTTAACTCCTCAATTTAACATTATAAAACAATGTTTTAGCATTGGATTTAGGATTCTACAACTTGCATTTGTCAATTGAAATTAGAGAAAAAGATTTATTATTTCAGATTTTGGATTTAGAATTTCAGTAAAATAAATTTAGAATTTATAGTCTAATCAGAATAGGATAGAAATTAGATTCAATTAGTTCAATAATCTTGTTAAAATTATGCCCACTCAACTCTGTCCCAGATTCTAAATTTTCCAAAACGCCACAAGCCTTTTTCTTCAATCTCCGCTTAGATTCCTTCTCTGGTTGTAAGATCTCTCTTGTTTTTATTTTTAGGTTGGGATTTGGAAAAGAATTGGCGTTTAGAAATTGATTTAGAAAATTAGGGTTTATGGTTTTATTTTGACAGTGCTTCGCTAGGAAGAAGAAGGTTAGGTTTAGGCTAACACTAGTTATGAATTTATATAGCAATGCCCTCAACCAAAACCATCATCTCAGAATGCTAACTGATTTGTACCACTCCTCAAAGCTATACCACACGTAAAAGAATCTGGGATGAACGAACAATGTGATCGAAAAATTGTGACCTACAATTTCACCTAAGGTCGAGTCGACCACCCGTCGGCTTGGTCGAGCTCCCACCATAAACCTAGCCCATGTCGGGTTGGCTGCCTCATGGTCAATTATTTATTATTACTTTATATTTTTATTTCTTTTCCGTTTTATTTTGACATTTATTCAAACCTTTTGTAACTTTTTCATTTTAGCTCGAATTTTAAGAAGCTATATATGAAAATTGTCAAGGACATTACTACAGACACAATCGTGCAATTTCCGTAGTCAAATTCAAAAATTTGTGAAAATTATCCTTTTAGGTCAATTCTTAACTTTTAATTATATTTTCTTATTTATTTTTGAAAAACCCCAAGATGTTACATTCTCTCCCCTCAAAGGATTTCGTCCTCGAAATCTCCATGGATAGAAGAATGCAAAAGCAACCAACAACCATAGTCCTTAATAAATTCTAATGCAATTTTATAACTGTGCAACGTGGAATGCATATGAACCTGAATTAATGCAAAAGAGTAGTCGGTCTAACGATTCATTCGACCTTCTTTTTGTACAAATACGTTTACGCCATGCGTCAAAATGTATGCATGTCCAAAAATAAACATATAATTCTACATGTATGCTCAGCCATACATCTAATTGCAACATCCAAATGCAAAGATCATCCACAGATAGCAAACAATATGCATAAGGGATGAATGTGTGTGCCTAAGGACTCAATATCCTAGTGCATATAATGTAACCACATGCATATATAAACGCTCATCTACATCCAATAGCATCCATCAACCATAACATGTCTCGTTGACATGTTTACAAACATACCTATCATCCAGAGGTCTTTACTCAATATATCTACACTCCCCCAAGGTTATACCGAAGGGTTTTAACTAAGATAGATCAAAATATGAGACGTACCAGAAAAGAGCTATACATGTGAAGCTCGAATCCTCTCCTTAGGCCCCCATGTACTCTTAGCTGGACTGTCTCCCTCCCGAATCTTGACTAATCTGATCTCCTTATTACAAAGCCACCTAGTGCCATGTTCTAAAATGCAGGTATGTACATGATGAACAAGTGACTCATGCCCCACCTTAATCTCCTCCAAATTACTAGGCTCCACTGCAACAGCTAAATCATGCAAGCGCTTCTGCAAATGCAAAATATGAAAAACATCATGCACACCAGCCAACTTCTTCATAAATCAACCTTTATAAGAGATCTCCTAATCCTAGGCACAATCATAAAAAATGGTCTAGCTTCCTTGGACTTCCAAATCTCATCACATGTCTCAAGGGTGAGACCCTCACAAATACCATATCCCCAATTGAAAACTCCAACTCAAAGCCTCCTATCTACATATAACTTTTGTTAGTCTTGAGCTCTCTTCATCCTTTCCTAAATCAAGTCCACCTTCTCTGAAGTCTCCCTAACTATATCAAGCCCATAGATAATCCTATCTGTGGTGTCCCACCAATATGCGGTGATCTACAGGGTCTGCCATACAAAGTCTCAAATGGTTCCATCCTTATACTACCATGATAACTTTTATTTTAGGCAGACTCCACTAGTGGAAAATGATCCTCCCAAGAGCCTCCAAAATCAATGATACACATCCCCCAAAACCCGATTTACTCTCACTATTTGACTGTTAATCTATGGATAGTATGTTGTACTCAAGCTCAACTCAATCCCTAAAGCCTCCTGTAGACCCCTCTCCTCCAAACTCACAAGTTAAGAGTGGGTCTCTATCACTAACTATACTGGTAGGTACTCCTTTAATTCTAACTACCTTCCTAACATATAAAGCTGTGAATGAAGATGCTATCCTAGTGCTCCTTACAAGTGTAAAATGAGCACACTTGGTCAATCTATCCATTATGACCCAAATGCTCTCATGCCCTCTCCTAGATCTAGGCAATCAATCTATGAATTTTATAGAAATGTCATTCAACTTCCTCTGTGGAATGTCAAACGGTTATAACAATTCTCCAGGCTTCTTTTGTTCTGTCTTCACCCTTTGACAAGTCATATACTTAGCTACATACTCTGCCACTTGCCTCTTCATCCTACACCGAAAGAAAACTCTCCTCAAGTTCGGTACATCTTATTACCATCGGGGTGAATAATCATCCTAGAGTGGTGAGACACCACCAATACTGCATCTGCTAAGTCCACGCTACGGGAAACACAGAGTCTGCCATCTCTCCTCAACCATTCTCTTGAGTCTACGGTATAATGCCTAAGATGAACTCTTCTCTTCCTAATTTATCCAAAACGTCTACCATCTCATCATCCTCTCTTTGCCTAGATCCAAGCCGCTCCATCAAGGTCGATTGAACATCTAGGGCTACTGATAATCCAGGGATAATATCAGATGATGGCCTAAAGTCAACGGTGGAAATATACTCCAAAAATAAAGACTGAATGTTGCTTTCTATTTACTTAATGCATCTACTATAATGTTCCCCTTGCATGGGGTATAAGAGATATCAAAGTCATAAGACTCTAAAAACTCCATCTGTCTCTGTTACCTCAAATTAAGTCCTTTTGGGAGAATAAGTACTTTAAGAACTTGTCATCTGTAAAAATCTTAGATCTCTCACCCGAAAGATAGTGTCTCCAAGACTTGAGAGTAGGGACTATAGCTACCAACCCAAGATCATGCATCGGGTAATTCCTATCATGAGTCTTCAATTGTCTATTAGCATAACATACAACTTTACCCTCCTAAGTCAGCACTTACCCTAGTCCCATACCACAAACATCAGTATAGACCGTAAAAGGCTTATCCCCATCAGGAAACACTAATACAGGTGCACTAGTCAAAGCCTCCTTCAATCTAGTAAAGGCATCCTCACACTCAACATGGCATAAAAAACCAAGATTCCTCTTGGTAAGGTGGGTCAATGAGGGTAGATATCTTAACAAAATCCTTAATGAAGTTCCTATAATAACGCACGAGACTAGGAAAGCTCCTTACCGCTGTGGCATTTTTTGAAACATGCCAATCTTGGACCACCGTATACTAGGATCTACAGCCAAACCACTCTTAGAAACAACATGTCCCAAAAAGCAATCCTCTTCTCTCCAAAAATGGAACTTAGAAAACTTAGCCTTAAGCTTATGTGCTCGGAGGGTCCTAAGCACCTACTCCAAATGCAAAGCATGCTCCTCCTTACTTGTATGCTCAACTTGATCACAACGAACTTATTCAGCGACTTCCAAAACACTTGACTCATCATGTCCACAAAATAAACAGGCATTGATTAGTCCAAAAGGCATTGCTAACCACTCATATGACCTATCGGGAGTCCTAAATGCAGTCTTTTGAATACTATTCTAAGCTACTCTCAACTGATGGAAACCTATGGCTAAGTCAAGCTACGAACACACTCTCGCTCCAACTAATTAATCGAAGAAGTCATTTATGCAGGGCAAAGGATAACAATTCTTTTTCGCTAGCTTATTCAGCTCGTTAAAATCGACCCAATGTTTAAGTGAACCATCCGCCTTGCTGGCAAAGACGACTGGCGCTCCCCACTTGGAAATACTCCTTCTAACGAAGCCCTTCTCCAATAATTCATTCACCTCCTTATTCAACCCACGTCATTCCCTTAGAGCCATATGCCTCAAAGACAAAGCAACCGATCCACCATTCTCAACAAGATAGATCCTAAACTCGATCTCTCTCTAGGGTGGGCGACCAGTAACCTCAAAAGATACATCGGTAAAATCCCTAACTACTGGAACAGAAACAAGCTCATTCTATGGTAGGTCAAAAGAATAAAGGTAGCTCAACACAGTTGACCCTCGCAGATCACGGACAACCTCCAAGCTACGCCCGCTACAAGTGCCCGATCTAAAAATCTTCCTATCTTGGTCTAGTATAATCATATATAAGGACATCCAATACATGCCCAGTATTAGCCTAAACCCGAAGAACCCCAACACATTGGCATCACATTTAAATTCGACCTCTAAGATCATCAACCTCAAATCCTAACATATCATAGATAAATAAGTCGATTCCCCAACGAGATTTGACGTAACTATAGGATCAATCACAATACTAGTGTCTAAGTGCTAGTCGTTAACAAGTCTAATAGGGATAAAAGAATGAGAAGCACTAGTATTAAATAAAGTAAAGACGAAAAAGAGATAACACACCTTCAATCGCCACCTTCTTCCCCTTATCCAGTGCTGGCTGGACATTAGAAATGGGAACGACCCCTAGAGCATGTGCCTGCACCACCTGAGTAGAAGCTAGAGAAGTAGGTCTGGATGTTGCTAGACAATTCCTCTTAATATGCCCAACTTGATCACAATTGAAGCACTTCGGCTACAACGAACAATCCTTAACATGATGTTTTCCCCCACATCTAAAACACTTCAACACCTTCTTCTGGATCTTCCCTTTTGGTAGAGGTCCACCCTTCTTCTTTCCTTTATGAAAATTCTTCACTTCAGCCTTTGGACCCTCATCCACCTTCTTAGCGACAGAACTAAGCAACGTTATCTCAACCAGACCCTTACAGGTAGCTCCCATAGGAATATGAATCACTGCTGAGCAGTATAGTGGCTAATTCAAAACCTTAGCAAACTTGAGTGCCTTTTTATGCGAGGTATTGATCAATTCCATTCCAAACCTAACATGCTCATTAAATTGATTAACGTATTCTTTAACAGAAAATCACCCTGCTTTGGATTTATAAATTTCTCTACCATAACTTCCTCATTGGCCTGTGAAAAGAACTTCATTTCAAACCTCCACCTAAACTCCCTCAAGTCATTATACCACCGCTAGTCTTAGCCTCAACAACCTTCCCCCGACTAAGTGCCTCTCCTTGCAGCTGCCAATTAATAAGCTGCTTCCTAACCTCATCTGTCAAACCCATAAGTCTAAATATTTGCTCACAGCTATGGGTCCAAGCTCTAGCATCAACAAAAGTCTCGGTGCATAAGAATGGCTTGCCAACCGAGTTGGAAAAGTCCTTGCATAGATTAGAAAAGTCATGAGCGACAGGTGGGTGGATAAGGGCCCCACCAGCCACCGTCTCTGCAGGCTCTCTAGTCGGAGGCTCAACCGGCGCCCTAGCTTGCAAGTAATGGCGGAACTAAATGGGCCTATTCACGCCCAAAATATCAAGGATGTTTCGTAGAGCCTGATCCTGCGCGATCAGCCATCTCTATCTATGTGAATAGTAAAAATTTAATTAATTACTATCCACTGATTGCTCAAACGGGATTTAAGATAGAGAACATCATAGGCATGAATTACAATAAGCATAGGCACAAATTAAGGGATTGTTAAAGGTCTATATTTTTTCGAAAATATCCATATCTTCAAGTATATATAGTTGTACTTTGGAAATCCATTTTGAAAACAATTTCAAAAATCATTTTTTTTTCTTTTTAAAATCATACATACATACATACATACACAATCGTACAGATCAAATACGCTCATATCCTAGGAATATTGAACCTCTCTCTGACATCACATGTAACAACCCGCATCTCTTGACATGCCAAAAATACACATCAAAAGACATGGGTCGTCGATTTAAGGTAAAAAGTAGTATCGTAGAGATTAAGATATCAACAAAGAAACAACCTATCTAATCCAAATGCCATCGCAACAGAAACATATTATCAGATATAATGACAATCTTAAAAATAACAGTAGTAAAAATCTCATAAGTATTAAAAATATCCAATCTTAAAATATCATAGTATCGCAGTCTTAGAAAATCATCAGTACATATCAAATATCAGTAGCATAAAGATAATCACTCATAATAAAAGTACTAAAAGTGCAAATGTACTTATAGTAAATACATGATAAAAGATAAATAGAGCTAGACTCCATGATGATCTAATGGCAACAATGGACCTGTCAACAGCTACTCTAGTCCACCTATGGTGGAAGAAAAAATGAAATGAGTCAGACATATAGTCTGGTGAACGAGACTAAGACCAACAAGGAAATTAAATATATCCGATCCCAAGTCTAGTCTAAGTGATATAGAGTGTATATAGTGCCTGCTCACCTAAGGTCACATGCCCAAGGTCATGAGTCAACAGTTGGACAATATGAGGTTTAATAATAGATCACAAACGATAGCCTAACAATTGAGGACCAAACTGTCGTCCCACTTTAAATCATACTAGGACTAGAGCGGAAGAATGCACATTTAAACTCACATAGTGACTCGTTGAATGCATTCATGCCCAACCCTTGATCCTAGTAACAAAATACCTCTTACACACCCTCGGGAGTAATTGTGCCTAACTCCTATAGATGCTGGAAATAATTTAGCTTTAAGCACCATAAGCTCTTACGAGCACAACAAACAAAAGATCGAAAATCCAATCACAACAAAGAAGAGACCAGTATCCCAGTCCCAACACATAAATGCACTTTAATCGTCCAAATGACACACTGTATCCAACTTCATGATATAGAAAAAGCGAATTAAATTCGCACCTCAAAATAAAAGACATAAATGTTCACCAATCAATCAGTCTAAAGAACAACAAGCTCCACAAATCTATAGGCATAATGCGGCTAAACAGTCTAACAAGTCCAAAAGTGACATACAACAGTCGACCGATGTCAGTTTAGATCGATTGCCTACAAGCTAACAACACAAGGCCCCAAACAGTTTACTTAGTTCAAAACGACAAACGGCGGTCAACCTATGTCAATCCTAGGTCAATTTCCTACAAGTTAATATCTTAATTTTACTTATTTTATAACTTAAATTTCATTTAATTACTTTTAGTTGCCAAAAGATATGACTATAATCATTACATTTAACAAAAATGAAATCTAATCATTACAAAGGAAAAATCAAGTCGCATCAAAAGAAAAAAATAAACTAAAAAAAGACGAAAATAATTACCTTAAACTTTAATATAAAACAACTAGGGTCGAATTCTAAAAGAAAAACGCAACAATAGAAATGTTGAAATCGATAGAAATAGAATTTGAACACAACAAAGATGAAACCATTGAAGCTGAAGATGAAAACGCATGTGATTTAAAAGTTGAAGTCGACAACCAAATCTAAAATCATGCGAGATTCAAAAAATCGATAAAAATGAAATCGTGGGAATATGATTTGGAAATAGAAAGGAACAAAGACAAAAAGAATTCAAGGAAGTAGGTAAATTTGAAAAGCAAAATGGACGTTAAAACTTAAAAATGAAAACAACGTGAGAGACGCAAATAAATTAAAACATGATGACGATTTAATTTTATTTACTTATTTATTTATTTCAAAAAATAGGCACAAGGAAAAACTTAGAAAAAAAGTTAGACTGAAGGACAACAAGTTTGTTTATTAGGCTGAAGGACAATGCTAGTTATGTTGAATATGGCAATATATGATTTTTGTTTGATGACAATAAACATATATATATTTATTTAAATGTATTTGTTATTGTACTATTTAATTTTCACATAATGAAATAAATATTTGCTGAATAAAATAAATAACACAGAATTTAAATTCAAACAAATATTTATTACAATTTTGAATAGTACAAATTTATGCTCTCACTATGTATACAAAATTTTAATTATAATACATTTTAATTTACATAACTGTCCTCACTACATATCACTCGTTCACTCATATTCGTTCTTCAGTTGTATTTCCATTTGTATCTCATATCCGAGTTATCTGCAAAATAAATACTGACATGGTAAATTGAAAATGAAATAATATTTGCAATGTAAAATAAAACGTGTTTATGAAAATATTATATGCCTCGGTTATTTAGGTTGTTTGTCATCATATTTGTTTTGAATTCATCATACACGAACAACTTGTGACATGCATAGTGTATCACTATACATGCCACAAGGCCATGCATACCGATATACACTTGATAAAACTGCAAGGACAGGTGAGCATAAGGTCAACCCAACCAAAATCTAGATTCAACTCAAGTGCAATATAAATAAAGTCACGACATGAGCACAAGGTCAAACCCAAGACAAAGCTAGGTTCAACTCAGGTGCAATATAAATACATCACAAAATTGTCAAGTACAGGTTCTCATGCAACAAGTAGCCAAAACCAGACCATGCTAACAAGTGCACAAATGTGTACACATGAGAACAGACTCGACAGTGGAGTCATGAAACCAGAATAAAATTGCAATGCAACATAATTAACTGGAAACAGTGAGACAGCGGCTCAAATGAGCAATTTCAAACTTGATCAAGTTTTAAACAAAAGGAACTTCACATGAAAACTCACAAGTTCAACATACAACTGACATGAACAGGAGAAAGTTCAAAGTTTAGCTTAACCGAGACTGCAACAAGCTCCAAACTAGATTCAAGTGAAAACAAAATGTAAAGTGACATGCACAAATGAAGATATCAAGTGCACCAGTACAACAAAACATATGCATATGTGAAAACATGAAGGCTACAACTTCACGCAAACTACATGTATGCAACAAAGTGGATTGCAGGACTACCCGAAGGAGCACTTGAAGCTCACATAAATGCAATGAAATGGTCAGAACAACCCAAACTATCAACAAGCTCTAAAGCAGAATACAAGATGAACATAAATGCAAGACCAAGTACAATGCAGCCTAGACTTCAAAAATACAATCCAAAATGAGCAAAGTCTCAACATCAAATAACAACAGAGCTGGAGCATGCATATACATCAACATGGCCACATACATATATACATATGTTTGCGCACATATACATGCAGTCGGACATAAAAAGAACCCATACCATCAATAAACACTTCAACATGTACAGAGGGTGATGCCAGGAAGTGGACAGTGCAACCAAGTACACAAACCAAAGTAAAAGAACTTAACATTTCAATCAACTCATTTGAATATCAAACACATACAACTTGGTTTCAAATCAGAACAGCGAGGCTAAAACAAAATAGTGAAACAACACTGTATATACATATGCACATGTAACAACTAGACCAGTTCAATACGCAAGAAATGCAACACTTCAACCAAGACACAATGCAGAATCTACTTTCAACATATACAAAGCTTAAAGGTTCATTTGAATCCAGACTAAAATCAAGTGCACATATGAAGTGGAGCAAATAAACCAGTTCAATGATATTCAAACAGTTTCAAAAAGACAAGACCGCAATGTACCAGATACAGTTAACAAGTCAAGCGGTCGTTTATAGTTTTACAAAAATAAGAGGATTTCAAAATAACCAAGTCAAGTTAAAATGCCAAAGAATCAAAGTCGTGCTAACCAAAGAAGAATCGAAAGAACCGACTCAAGCAAATAAAATGCATCAGTTACATGTATACAAATGAACCAGTCAAGATTAATCACAACTATTCAAGCAAAATTGAACGGCCAAACTAAAATATCAAACATTTCAATCGAACGAAAATTTAGGGAATTAAACCCTATAAAAACCCACTAACATCATCAACTATAGAAGCATCAGAGTTCAAGACAAAAATCCAAGGTATACTCTTAAATCGAAAACAAATCAGTAATTCGAATCAAAGTCGAGCATAATCGAAATTGAAATTGAATATCATGTACCAATTTTTAAACAAGTATACGCGCTCGACAAATTGAAGCAGCCGCAAGCAACGATCAACGAAGGGATCAATTGACAAGCAAGATCAAAGAGTATTCAACACTGCAATTGAACAATATCAAGCGATGCCTCAATTTCCAAAGCCCTAAATCTGAGAAAGGAACGAACGAAGAAACAAAAGTATACGAGCCAAAGATATATACAAAGATAAAAAGAAAAGAGGGATTCTCCTTTATTTTATTTTGGGCCAGTTTTGATAAATAGTTTTGGGCTTTAGTTTTTAAATTAGGGTTTTGTGTTTTTAAGTTGTTTTTATTTGTAATTTATTTTTAAACTTTTGTAAAATTCTAGTCGTGTGACTAGGGAACGAACTACGGTGGCGCAGTTCGAGAATTCGCAACTCAATGGTTGAGTTGTGGCAGAGTTTTGAACGTAGAGTTAGATTAGTCGATCGTTGGTGCCGCGAGTTTACGTGTGTCAGCATCTGACTACTTAATTTCTAGTAGAAACTTTAAAAGCAGCATGTAGGCAGAGTTTTGCCGAAGCTGGGTAAATCTGTATTGTTTTATTTCTGTTTTTATTATTCTACTATTACCTGTGCTGCTATTATTTTATATGTTTCCGTGTTAAAATTTTATAATTATTAACATCACTCTATTCACCCTCTCTAGGATGAAATCGATCATACAAGTTATAACTAGCATTTTGTATAGCGTAAAACTGAATATAATGCTAGGTATAACTAACATTTTGTATAGTGTAAAAGTTGAATATAATTCTAATTATAACAAATATTTGTCACCCGAGTCAACTAAAAATAATGTTCTTTCGGTCTAGTTTTTCTTCTTGAAGGTTTTTCATCCTTTCCCCTTACTGTGTACAAGATAGTCCGAAGAAAAAAAGCTGCTTCACTGGTTTGCTCTATGAAATTTTAGATCAACCTTCCTTTTTTGAAACTGCCCTAACTATGATGCATTTGTTTGCTGATCCTCCCTTCGTTTCGAACCGCGACGCTAATTATTCTAAGGATTAATTTTTTATTTAGGCCACTTTTGCAAACAAATTACAAGAATAGCCCACTTTGCAAACTTATAACGGAAATAGACCAGTTTTGGCCACGTAGGACGACACGTGTACTGGCGGCATCTCAAATGCTGCCAGTACACGTCTTTGTGGCATAATAACACTGGAGGCATTTGAGATGCCGCCAGCTAGCGGCATTTGAGATGTCGCCCGTTAGCGGCATCCCAAATGCCGCTGATTCTGCTTCCCTCTGTTTAGTTTCCGGCCCTCCCTTCTTTCATCCTCACTCCCCCTTCTCTCATCCTCTCTTCAAAAAAGAAACGAACCCGCCCCCCAAATCACCAAAAATCAAAATTTGGAGCTTCCAACTACCAAAATCTACTTAGAATTTGAACTATGGATTCATCATCGTCTCAAGCTCATCCTATAGGTATGAAATCTATCGATTTTGTCTCTAATTTTCATTTTTTCAATTTAGGGTTTAGAGCTAAAATTGTTCTACGGTTGCAAATCTATGATTGTATAGTACAATGAAGTTGAGTACTCCCCTAGAGCACATGTTTAATTGTTTTTCCATCATATACAATGAAGTTGTATAGTTGCAAATCTATGGTTCTATACCCATTGAAGTTGAGTTTGATTATGCAATGTTATTGTGGTAGAATACGATGAAATGGCTCCCGGACCGATCGATCCTAACGTGCTTTACCTTCAAGCTCAACACCGCACAAACAACATCGATATGATGGAGGTAAAAGGTCAAATAATTTGTTATTACTTCTGCAAATTGGTGGTAATTACCATAATTGCTTTACTTTGTTACTATGTATCGACAGGCGGTTGAGCTGGACGGCTTCATTGACCATTCATCAACTTTAAAGCTCGTCACGTCAGTGCATCCAGGCATGTTGGAACTGTTAGACAGAGCTGGATTTGGTGTTGTTAATAAGTTGGGATATACACAGCTCGACAGAAATCTTTTGATGGCTTCGATCGATAGATGGCGACCGGAGACGTCTACATTTCATCTTAGAGTAGGTGAGATGACAATCACTTTGAAAGATGTAGCTGTATTGCTTGGATTGCCGATTAACGGGGATCCCATCCTGAAACCGGATTATCCAAGAAATTACATGGATTTGTGCGAGCCCTTGCTTGGATTGGCTCCTCCAGAAGACGTGAGGTGGGGAAATGATTCGATAGTGGCCATGTGGTTTAGGGAGCAGTTGGCCGGTGATATTCCATGTCATGCCTCTCCTTTGCAGATTGCCCAGAGGGCCCGCTGTATTATGTTGCACATCATCACGCAACGTCTTTTTTGTGATCGATCGAAGACAAGAGTGGCCCTTCAATGGCTTCCATTGTTAGAAGACTTCGATTCATGTCGGCAATACTCCTGGGGTAGTGAGGTGCTTGCTTTCACCTATACGGAGCTTACGAGAGTTGCTTTGGTCCAACAACGGTCCGCCGGAGGTTGTATGACTCTACTTCAGGTACGGACATAGGCATTCGTTGTTGCATAGTTGAGTATTTCGTAAAATCGTAACTAAAATTAAGTTTCCCACTTGCAGCTTTGGTCATGGACCTACCTTCCGGTTGGTCGTATATCTATGAAGACCCAAATAATTGACAATTCAAAGCCTTATGGAGCGAGGTAAAATAGTGTTGTTAGTGTTGTTGTATCGACACAGTAAATTTGAATTTCGTATAACATGTTGTTGTTACAGGTGGATTGGCCCGAAGAATACAAAAATGACCCCCAGACGCAATTTAACCTTCTACCGGAACGAGTTTGATGTCTTAGATTACAATGCAGTAAAATGGAATCCGTATTCCGAAGCAGACCTTCATGCACTTCCGGCTATTTGTACATTAGACAAGACGTTATGGCGGGCACGACTTATGGTTTTTTGTTTCGGAGATTTAGCATACCATCTGCCAGACAGAGTCATGAGACAGTTTGGTCTTCGTCAGCACCTACCGTATCCTGCTCCATATTACACGCTTCCATATGGCGAAGATGAGTTCGAACAGATGATTGAGTTATGGAACAACCGTTTCGTAGCTGCGAAAGACGAGCACGATGTCACTCTGACCGATGAGGAGTATCTTAGCTGGTACCGGAATATCACTCGTCGTTATGTGCTTCGAAGACGAGCGGAGGAACCCGAGCAAGAGGTGGCACCTTACACTCCACGAGCTCCGCTAGAACAGAATGTGGTAGGTATTACTATTGACACCTTATGTAGTACTTACGAAACTCATACGGGTTTATGTTATACGCAGGCGGATGGTATGTATCATGTGTTGGACATTGTCGACGAGCTTGCGGAGGAGGTTCCTGAAAAGAGCAAGGCAAAATGCTTCACTATCAAACAAATTTTGCTATCATGTTTGTCTAAGAACAAGATGTCAAGGCCCATCCCACCTCCGCCTCCTCCTCCTCCTGTAGTGCCACCACTTATCGAGGATACTGCCCCTCCCGCGTCGTATGGGGACATAACTGCAGTCCCACCGGCCCCCTCACCGAAGAGAAAGTATGGAAGAAGGAAGAAAAAAGAGGGCGGGAGTTCCGGAGCGATATCTTCGCAGCATACACAACCCATCGGGCCATCGCAACCCCCAACGGAAGGGACGCAAGAGGAGGGTAGTGAAGAGCTGTCACTGGAAGAGGAGGAATTCATGCTCAAGCCTAGAAGACCGAAGAAGAAAACTCCTAGGGAATTAAAAATTTTGAGATGAAATTTTAGGCTAACCGTAGTGGACTGTTGTTTGTATTTGATGACTGTACTATTTATTGATCGTTTGTGTGGTATGTTGACTGTAGTAATGACTGCTCATGGTCTGTATTTGTTCATTTGGGTTGTTTGGTTGTTAACTAATGTAGACTAGTGTTTGTCGTTGTGATTGTAGAATTGACTCTAGTGTTTCGATGATGGTGTGAATGTTACCGGTTTTGAAGTTGTATTTGATGGTGTGAAAGTTGCAATGGACATTTGAAATGCCATTGTATTTTAAATGCCGCTCTGGTACTTGCTCACTGGAAAATACAATGTCGCCTCTAGCGCCATTTGTAATGCCGCAAAATGCGACATTGTATTTTCCAGTGAGCAATTTACAGAGCGTTATTTCAGATGCCGCTCAATGTGGCATTTCAAATGCCGCTACAGGCGGCATTTCAAATGACGCTCAAGGCGGCATTTCAAATGCCGCATTGAGCGTCATCTGAAATAACGCTCTGTAAATTGCTCACTGGAAAATACAATGTCGCATTTTGCATTCCATACTTCGAACGATGTGGAACATACTTTACACAAGTCACAACGTACTTCAATTATCGATGAATAGCATACTTCAAACGATGCACATAATATAACATACTTGAATTACATTTCAATTATACTTCAATAAAATACTTCAAACGATGCACATAACATACTTGAATTACATTTCAATTACATACCTCAATCACACATCAAGTTTCTAATATCATTACGTTACATTTCAATTGTCCTTCAAGATCTACGTGGCCACAACGCTGAGTACTTGTACCCATGAACCAACAATTCGTTTCGGTATTCCAAGTTCAACTTTTCCAAACGACTAACTTCCGCTTGCATTTCTAAAGCATATTCCACTCCTATAAGACATAGCGGTGGATCTAGCCATTTAAAAAAATTGCAGCATTCAACCTGATTCGGCCGAATCTTGTGATCGTTGTATCCAGCACAGCGGTAGAAACGACGTCCAGCGTTCCTATCGTTTCTGCAAACGACTACTTTGCATTCCCCTCCACAGCTGCAAACTACACATATAGCGTGAGAGCTTGAGCTTACACGATTTTGCCAACCTAGGACACCTAGAAGACGTGCATGGAGCGATTGTTGGCCTGATATATCAACCGCTGCTTCTCCACGTGATGTTCCACTATCCTCATTCAAGGGTTCTTTTTCGAATTGTGTCTCTGGTACGAAATCAACTTCAAGGTCGGCGCCGCTTGAAATCCCCTTTCCTCTATTTTGTTCAAATTCGTCGTGCATTTTCATCATTGTTACGTCGTCAATTTCCCAATTGTCCATTGTGCACCTGTGAATACAACCAAAAATACATCGACAAAACAATTGATGAATTTGAACGAGAAAAGTATAATAATTACCTTTGGCGCGACAATTTTGGATTGAAATAGGGGAGGGGTTATTGCGAATTGTTGACATCGGACGGGAAACGTAGAGCTTTTGCTAAAATAAATTTGGTAAAGTTAGGATGTGGGTGGGGTAGTTGAAATATATATAGGCAGTAGAGGCGATATTTCAAATGCCGCTGGTGGCGGTATTTGAAATACCGCTCAAAGAGGCATTTCAAATGCCGCCTTGAGCGTCATTTGAAATGCCGCCTTGAGCAGCATTTGAAATAACGCTCCTTGACTTGCTGGAAAATACAATGTCGCATTTTGCGGTATTTCAAATGGCGCTAGAGGCGACATTGTATTTTCCAGTGAGAAAGTACCAGAGCGACATTTAAAATACAAACACTAAAAAACAAACATTGCAAATGACTTTGCAAATAACAATTTCGTCTAACATTAGATTACATAAACATTTGTTCTCAGACAAAATAGAATGCGTTCTAATTAGGATTACAGACAAAATAAAACAAAAACATTAAGTTGTTGTATCGCATCGATTTTTTTTATGACCATGAACACCACATTTGCCGCACCTATTTCCTTTAGGGGTCTGCATCTCGTCCATTGTACCTTTAATTCTACTTGAACGTGGGCATCCTGGTTGTCTTTTAGCGACCGGAGGTAAAACCAATTGACTGTCACTTAAACTCCAATAACGTTTATCTCGTACCGGGTGAAACTCAGGGGTGTAAGCTGCCAGGTATTTCGCTGTGGAATACCATGTTGAGGCGAAGTCGTGATGGGCTCTATTTGCTCTGTTGGAAACCGTTGAGCAAGCCGCCATAACATGCATACACGGTAGGTGCTCTAAATGAGGGATGTTGCACGTACAAGAGCAACTATTACCGTTGATTAGTACTTTGAACTCGTCACCAAAATAGTGTACAACTTGCCACTCAGATTGACTGAATCGAATAATTCTTGTATGCCTAGCTTCGTTAGCTCGTTCAGCGATCTTGGCTTCCCACTTTGGAGTTAGACGGGAAGATAGTTTTGCTGCCGCTTCTCTTCGTTGACAAAAATAATCAACCGACCGGAAAAGGTGCGTGCAACTAAAGCTTTGACAGGTAATGACCTAGCTCCTTTAAGAACACCGTTGAAACTTTCTGCACAATTGGTGGTCATGACATGAAATCGACCGCCATCATCTTTACACAACGCCCAGTTCTCCTCGTGCGCTCTCAAACTCCTTTCTATCCAATTGTGAGCCCTGATGCTTATAGTTTTTATTTCTTCACGTATTCTGATGTACTCGGCTTCTTCCGCGGCACAAGCTGCAGCATGAAATAGTCCGGTTAATCGTTTTTCTCTGAACCCTGCAGCTTGAATATTAGCTTTAAGATGTCTAGCACAAAATCTATGTTTATGTGGCAAACACCATTTCGATTGCAAGGCTGATAGTATTCCTTTCATTCGATCCGAAATGAAGGTAATTCGTCGATTATTTACACTGTGAATGAACCACCGCATGCAGGCAAAAAACCACCCCTAGCTATCACCGGATTCAGACTCGACAATTGCGTACGCTAAAGAGTATAGATGGTCATCCGCATCAACAGCAGTGACCACAAGTAGCGTCCCTTTATATTTCCCGTACAAATGTGTCCCGTCAATACATAACAACGGACGACAATGAACAAATCCTTCAATACAAGGTCCAAAGGCCTAAAAAGCTCAATCGAAGACTCCATATTCATCGGTCGTAACGTGTCCAACACTTCCCGGGTTTGATCTAGTTATTTCAGCAAAATATTGCCTTAGACTACTATATGACTCAGCCCAATCAACATAAATTCTTTCCACCGCCTTACCCAAAGCTCTCCAAGCCTTCATATAACTATTTTTCACAAACAACTGTTCTTCCATCAAAACTTGTACCGTTCCGATTGTAATGTTTTGATCGGCTTTCACAAAAGGTAATATTTTTGCCACTATAAAGTTAGACGTCGCCTGCTTGTGGGTGGAGTTCACCGTTGGATTAACACAATTGTGTTCGCTAGGATATTTCCTTACAATCCAACAATTCTGCTCCGATTTTTTTGAAATAATAGCATGAAGTCTCCATGGACAATTTCCATCTATATTACAAATGGCGGTGTATTTGGTTTTATTTGATTTTATTGCTTTAAAAGATACGGCATGCAAAATCTACCATTCGCTCAACTGTTGTAACAACTTGGCTTTCGTCTCGAAAATCATACCAACTTTAAATCCATTCTCAACGCTTACGGTTGAAAACATCTCATTGTTGAAGCCAAGATTTGCAACGATTGACCTTGCCATAATTTGTGCATTGCACAAATCATCATCCAAAGGAACTTCCATTTCCACCTCATCGCTGTCTTGGGAAATATTGTCTTCAACCGTAAAATCATAGTTCAAAGGTTCATTGTTCACTTGCATACTACCTATCCACAACATGTCGTTCTCCACCACGTTCACTACATCCATACTATGTACGTGGGGTTCATCATTGCCATCTTCACCCTCTTCCCCGTCCATCTCAGTATCAACATCTTCATTGTTCACGTTTACGTTTACGTTTACATTCTCCAAATCAGCATTAGATTGCATAGCAGTATCGTTCGCGATGAATCTGCTATTCAAACATACGTATTACCTTAAAATAATTACCGTAATTACTACCTACACAAATTTGATTTTTCATGAGACATACCTCTGACTAAGATCATATAATTCGGACGGAGTTGGATACATAAATTGAGACATATGGCATTGTGATGGTCCAGCGGGACTAGGCGGTGTTGGTCGACAAGGAAGATAACTGCATATAAGACGAAAAAAATTGTTAAGTTGCGCCCAACTATCATATTAATAGGACCGAATTTTCATAAACAAATGTTTCACCTTCCGAGCAAATGCGTAAAGGTGCCTTGACTTGGATAGGGGTACGTATACTGAATGCCCTGTGGATATGTCATACACGAAGGATATCCATACAGACCTTGTTGTTGACTGTACATCGCTGGCATAGTCGGGTTAATGAAACTCGATGACGCGTCTCCACGGCTGATATTTACCGCCTCAACCGTTCTTCGGTGCTCCTCAATAACACTGTTAACTTCTTGTTCTCGTACGGGTTCTTCTACTTGCAAGCGCCTAATTTTCCCAACAAACAGCTCAATTGATTTCGATGTCGCTGAAAACATTAGCTCGACATCGTCATCATCGGCTATTTTTATAGCTTTCGATCTTGAGTCCGTCGGCCAATTACACACTACCTCTATGTCAAATTCTTCAGATTTTATCTTGGTCGCTTTATAGATTGATTCTTTCAGCTGCACCAATTACAACCTCTCAACAATTTAGCTGGCCTACACGGCCCCCCCACATATTTTCCACAATTAACTTCATCAACAACCAATTCGCCATCGAAATAACATATGCTCGGTACACACTTGGGAGTCATTCTACAATTTATTCAATCAACTTGTAAACTATTATCACTTGATACCAAATAGCAAATAAAATTAAAAAAATGGAACTAGGGTTTCCACAAATAACCTACCTGCTATAGCTAATAACCTGTCAAAGAGGAAGAATTAGATGTTATTCCTTCCTTCCCTAAGTAGATTTTGGTAGTTGGAAGCTTCAAATTTTGATTTTTGGTGATTTGGGGGGGATGGGTTCGTTTCTTTTTTGAAGAGGGGATGAGAGAAGGGGGAGTGAGGATGAAAGGAGGGAGGGCTGGAAACTAAACAGAGGGCAGCAGAATCAGCGGCATTTGGGATGCCACTAATCAGCGGCATTTGGGATGCCGCTAACGGGCGGCATCTCAAATGCCACTAACTGGCGACATCTCAAATGCCGTCAGTGTTATTATGCCACAAAGACGTGTACTGACGGCATTTGAGATACAGCCAGTACACGTGTCGTCCTACGTGGCCAAAACTGGTCTATTTCCGTTATAAGTTTGCAAAGTGGGTTATTCTTGTAATTTGTTTGCAAAAGTGACCTAAATACAAATTAATCCTTATTCTAAATATTAGAAGACTGGACCCACTTAATGGGTAACAACTGCGTGGGACCCACCTCCCGCGTCAGCTTCCTTGATTCCGCCTCCGCCGTCATCTTTCACTCTCGCCGTCCTACCTCTGATCGTCTCCCTCCCCCTTCATCCTCTTCCATTGCTAACAACAATCAAGTCCACGACGAACCCCCCGATCAAGTCATAATCCCCTACCAATCTCCTTCTTCTCCCCAGTCCCAACATCAGTCGCCCATATTTGAAGACGAACAGAAATCCTAGCAGTCAGCCCAAGTGAAATCGTCGTCTGTCGCCGGATTGGCAACAACCTCCGTTCTGAACCGCAAAACCCCGAAGTTAAAAGAGCTCTTCAATCTAGGCCGAAAACTTGGCCAGGGGCAGCTCGGTACTACCTACTTATGCATCGAGAAATCCTCTGGCAAGGAGTATGCGTGCAAGTCCATTGCCAAGCGGAAACTGGTATCTAAGGAAGACGTGGACGATGTGATACGGGAGATACAAATAATGCACCACCTGGCAGGGAATGAGCATATAATTGATATAATCGGGGCTTTTGAAGACAATGTGGCAGTGCATTTGGTGATGGAGTTGTGTGCGGGAGGTGAATTGTTTGATAGGATTATTGAAAGGGGACATTATTCAGAGAAGAAAGCTGCAGAGCTTGCGAGAGTGATTGTTGGAGTTGTGGAGGTATGCCATAGTTTGGGTGTGATGCATAGAGATTTGAAGCCAGAGAATTTCTTGTTTGTTAGTAAAATTGAGGAGAGTAAGCTCAAGACAATTGATTTTGGGTTGTCCATCTTTTTTAAGCCAGGTATGTAATGCAAGATATGTGATTCAGTTAAAGGGACTAGTAGTTGGGAAATTTCAGTTATAGTCGTGTTCCTAGCTATTGTAGATAGATAGGTAGATTGGTCATATCAATGTGTACAACATGTTTGTAATAGGCAGTTAAAGGATTTATGCAAGTTGCTTTCTACCTACAAGTATGGACTTCTCACAGATAACTTAGGTATCGTTTGTTTGAAGTGCCGAATGCCGAATATTGAACGCTGATTGCTAAATACATGAAATATTGTTTGTTTGCTATCTAATTAAAAATTTCTTTTGAAAACATAAATGACCATTTTGAGAGTATTACCCCTCAATTTTACAAATAATTATTCTTTGGTACAATGCCATTGAAAATGCACGCTTAATTACCTTATCTTATATCTTATATTTTGTATAAAATAAAAAGACGTATGCTGGATGAAATTATTTATTTATATTCTTTTCACATCTGCACTACATATTTCTTTCTATATATATTTAAATAAAAAATATATCGTAAAAAAAATCATATATATTTCATTTTCGTTTTTATTAACCAATTTATAAAGTACTATATTTTAATTTATACCGAAACATTAGGTAGACTACCATCAATTTTTTTTGGTCAATAGTTTTTAGTATATTTGTTTCCATTCATTAGAAACTACTGAATAAAATTATAATCAAAACAAAATAAAATTAATTCAAAAGAGAAAGAGATAACTAAAAACAATATTGATATTGAGTCTAAACTTTTTCAAATGTTTGATATACTATATAAGACAACTAAATGTTGTGTTACATAGGGGTATAATTGAAAATTCAGTGCAATAAGTGATAAGCACCTCCAAAAAGTACTAAAATTTTGCTTATTCATTTAACTTAATAAAAATGCTTAATATGTCACTTGTTTGAAAACAAACAAATTATTAAGCTCTTATCACTTGTTCAAATAATCATTCAGCCTTTTTTATCTTGAAACAAACAGAGCCTTAGTTGGTATTGTGCTTTTGGCTATTTTGTTTGGAATACTCCATCTCATCATTGTCAATATAGTCTTAGCTCACTTAAGTAGTAAAATCTATGCAACTCGTGTCAGGTCAGCAATGCCAGAAAAACCGATCTTAGGAAGTTGAAAAAAATTATACGAGTTGAAAGGATGCATACAAGCGGCACCGGCCGTGGGACTGGGCCATATTGTTAGCCGCATTGAGCCCAAGCCTAGGGTCAGGGTCGAATGAATAAAGAGATCTATCTGTATGAATTTTTTTTTATTAATAAATATAATTTATCTTATGTACTGATAAACATGGTTATACTGTATGGCAAAGTTGGTGCGTTAACATCTTAACAACCGGAGTTCAATTTTCCGCAAGGGCCCTAATTTCTGTTAGGCCAAGCCTGCATACAGGTTAATTTTTGTTGGCAAGTTTCACTCTTCAAAAATAAATAATTTGATATTATGTACTTGAGGGAAATGGCTAGAAATGCAACATATAATGAATGCGAGTCATAAAATTCAGATGCGTAGTAGATTAACCTATTTTACATGGTACGTGGAATGATTCGGTATGTGGAAAGAAGACGGAAATGTAAAACGTTCATAATGCGGAACACAATACACTGACAGGCTTAACTGGAACGCTTAGCCGAAACGCGAAACAATTTTGAAAATGCTCTTTTTGCATAAAAATTTGTATAATATTGTCATCCATTAGAAATGGATGGACAAAGTAAAATCATTCTTGTATAAATAAACATTACCATTAACATAATTTCCATCTAGTTATAAATTATAACTTATATCAATTTAATGAACCAAAGTTGCAAAATGTTCAAATATTGTTGCGTAAGGTAACAGATTTGTATAGCGACTCTTTTCTATTGTTTAAGTAGTTGAAGATTGTAACAAAGTTACATTATGTTTTTTCTTTTGTCAATTCTTGATGATGACCCCCTTGTTGCATGAACCTTGATTTTAGAATAGTTTCCATGCATTAATACACCATTATCTTATTCAAATATGTTATCATTATCATCAATGTTTTTTCTTTTTCCAAATTTTAATGTACTAACTATTTTTGAAAAAAAGTATGCGGAGAAAGATAACATTTGAAAGATAGTCATGTGAAAAAAGAGAAGAATATAAGAATATAAATGGAGAGTTCATAGATGTACTTAGGTTACTTTGCATCAGTATGGTAATTGAGAGTTAAAATTAAGTAGAAGATAAGACTTTTAGTCTTCTCAAGGCTGATCTGAAATCTTTCTTCATTATTTGTTTACATCTTCAGAAGAAAATCATTATTACTTGGTGTTATATATCTTTAATAGCAAATCATTATTACCTCATACACAATAACATAGTATACTTAAAATTGTCAAACTAAACATTTTGAACCGTCGGTCGGAATCAACGTTTTGAAAAATCGAATTAAACGTTTTGGAACGTTAGATTCGGCATTTCAGAACGTCAGAATTAATGTATCAAATCGAGTACGCATAGTGTTTCGAGACATTGATGTATCGCGATTTGGAACGCACGTAACGGAATACGATAGCTAAAGAGTGAATTGTAGCAACATAGGATTGCCATATTAACATTACTGTTGGAATTCCTAAAGCTAGAATGAATGGAAATATACAAAGTCCCACATCGCCAAATTCTTGAGAGCTATATTGGTTTATATATGGTTTTCTCAAGTGCAGGTTGGGGGCCTGGGGCTCCCAAATGTATGCTTCGTTGTGAGGAGGGAGATCATGCATCACCACCACACGCGCGCCGCCGCCGCCGTCCGACCGGGCCGGGTACGGGTCTAAAATGACCATTCTTTTTACTAGGCCATTGTTTAACGGTTTTGGGCTTCGTCTGAAACTGGGCTGGGCCTGGAATTTAAAGAGAAGCGGGCGGGTGAACAGACGCAGGGTTTTTTGCCTGAGCAGATGCGACTGTTCATGAACGGACGCGAACAGTAAACGGGTGCGACCCGTTGGAAGCAAACAGGTGCGAGCGAGCCGATTGAAGCGGACGCCGACGCAAGCGGGTGCGACCCGACTGAACAGGCGCGGGCGAAACAGTGCGAGGAGGTACGAAACAGTACCGTTGGACGGGCGGGTGCGACCCGTTAACGAACAGCAGCGACCAAAAGGCAACGGGTGCGACCCGTCAAGCAGACGCGACTGTTCGAAGGGATACGGACGAAATTATAAATAGGAGAGAATACTGATCACATTCTTATCTTATTCCAATCTAATTTCTTCTGCTTCTTTGCTCTACTGCTCTATATTCCATATATATATCACAGAGTTGACATACTCATTACAATCTCGTGCAGATTACGTCTGTTGTATCTTGGGAGAGTTTTGAAATAAAATTCTTAAGGAAATTGTTACGACAAGCCTCAGACGGAATTTCCTTTATATACTGGTTAGATTCACGGTAATCTTTCCCGTTTATAAGTTATACTATTTCTTACAATAGTATAACGTTGTTGTTGTAATTTATTTACAACGTAACTTATTATTACATTTATCTAATACAGAATTCCAGCGTAGCGGAATTCTAATTAATAAACTTGTGCGACGAGTTTATTGTGGCGTGCTATCTGTTTTAGTACACTAGACTTATAACATCTTAAGAATTTTACTGTTTTACACTAAAACAGAGATGTTAACAGTTGACAACATGAAAATGGATAAGTCCAACTTTTCAGCGGTTATTTCTGAATGCAATTTGATTCAGAACCCTAACCAATGGTGGGTTGACACAGGAGCTACTCGTCATGTTTGCTCTGAAAAATCCATGTTTTCAACATACCAGAAATTCGATCAGAAAGAAAGACTCTACATGGGTAATTCTGCAGTTTCCATGATCGAAGGAAGTGGAACAGTTATCCTCAAGTTCACTTCTGGAAAAACTGTCAAATTGAATGACGTGCTTCACGTTCCAGACATACGCAAGAATCTCATCTCCGGTGCAGTCCTATCAAAGAAGGGATTCAAGATGGTGTTTGAGTCAGACAAGATGGTTCTGTCCAAAGCTGGAATGTATATCGGAAGGGGATATATATGTGATGGCCTATTTAAGGCAAATGTAGCCGTTACGGGCAATAAATCTATGTATTCTGATTGTACTAATAATAAAATTGAAGTCTCTTACTTGCTTGAGCACGAAATTTTACTATGGCACGATAGATTAGGACACATAAACTTCCGAAAAATGAAGAAATTATCAAACTTGGGATTGATTCCAAATTTCCAAGTAGATAAGAACTACAAATGTGAGACATGTGTAGAAGCAAAAATGGTCAAACAACCATTTAAATCTGTTGACAGAAGCACCGAACCATTAGGTTTGGTACATACAGATTTATGTGATTTTAAATCACTACCTACAAGAGGTGGGAAAAAGTATTTTATTACTTTTATTGACGATTATACGCGATATTGTTATGTATATCTTTTAAATAGTAAGGATGAAGCAATAACCGCGTTTATAAAATACAAGGCTGAGGTAGAAAATCAGTTAAACAAAAAGATCAAGATATTGAGATCTGATCGAGGTGGAGAATATGAATCACCATTTGAACAGTTCTGTGCCGAAAATGGTATAATTCATCAAACAACGGCTCCATATTCACCACAACAAAATGGTGTAGCCGAGAGGAAGAACAGAACGTTAAAAGACATGATTACTGCCATGCTTTTAACTTCTGGTCTGCCGACGAACTTGTGGGGGGAAGCCTTAAATATGTCTAATCACATATTAAACAAAGTTCCTCACAATAAAACGGGAACAATTCCATATGAGATATGGAAAGGACACAAACCAAGCTTTAAATACCTCAAAGTGTGGGGGTGCTTGGCAAAAGTTCCAGTTCCGCCTCCCAAGAGAGTCAAACTTGGACCAAAAACAGTAGACTGTTATTATCTTGGGCCAGCCCAAAACAGTAGTGCCTATAGATTTTTGGTATTCAAGTCTGATATAAATGATATTCATGTAAATACAATCATGGAATCAAGAGATGCCTCGTTTTTTGAAGATGTGTTTCCACATAAAAGAAACGATGGAAATCCTGTCCCAAAAAGGACAAGAGATAACAGAGATGAGACGTGTGAAGATGAAACTCATCAGGACAACGAGAAGGTTGAACCAAGAAGAAGCGTAAGGGCAAGAACTTCCAAATCATTTGGTTCGGATTTTTTAACTTATATGTTAGAACACGAACCTCAAACGTACAAGGAAGCAATGTCATCTTCTGAATCTTCATGTTGGAAAGAAGCAATCCAAAGTGAGATTGATTCAATTCTAAGTAATAAAACTTGGGAAATTGTTGATATTCCACCAGGAATAAAACCAATTGGCTGCAAATGGATTTTCAAGAAGAAAATGAAAGCAGATGGCTCTATCGACAAGTATAAAGCCAGATTAGTAGCCAAAGGATATCGTCAAAAAGAAGGAGTAGACTTCTTTGATACCTATTCACCGGTTACACGAATAACCTCTATAAGAATGTTAATAGCAATTGCATCCATTTATAATCTAGAGATTCATCAAATGGATGTAAAAACAGCATTCTTAAATGGAAATCTCGATGAGGAGATTTACATGGAGCAACCTGAGGGATTTATTTCCAAAGGAAATGAAAACAAAGTCTGTAGATTAGTCAAATCATTATACGGACTAAAACAAGCTCCAAAGCAATGGCACGCAAAATTTGATAGTGTCATGATGAAAAATGGTTTTCGTATAAATGAATGTGATAAATGTGTTTATTACAAACAGGTTGGGCAATCATATGTGATGATTTGTCTATATGTGGACGATATGCTAATATTCGGTCCAAATACTCAGGTAATTGAGACCATAAAGAAAATGTTGATCAACAATTTCGACATGAAAGACTTGGGTGTTGCAGATATTATTTTGGGAATAAAAATAATAAGAACATCGAATGGAATTGAGTTATCTCAATCACATTATGTAGAAAAAGTAATTGAAAGATTTCAAAACTTTGGAATTAAAGGAGTAAATACACCCTTTAATCCATCGGAAGTACTGCATAAAAACACTGATGAGAGTGTAATGCAACTGGAATACTCACGTGTAATAGGATGCTTAATGTATCTGATGAATTGCACCAGACCAGATATAGCTTATGCAGTAAGTCGATTGAGCAGGTATACAAGCAATCCAGGGAAGGAACACTGGAAAGCACTAATGAGAGTGCTTGGATATTTAAAAAATACCACTAACTATTCCTTACATTATGGAAAATATCCTGCCGTCTTAGAAGGATATAGTGATGCAAACTGGATTGCAGATTCAGAGGAATCAAAATCAACGAGTGGTTATGTCTTTACCCTAGCAGGGGCAGCGGTGTCATGGAAATCAACTAAACAAACATGCATAGCTCGATCCACTATGGAATCAGAGTTCATTGCATTAGATAAAGCAGGCGAAGAAGCAGAATGGCTTCGTCACTTTTTAGAAGATATTCCGTTTTGGCCTAAACCTGTACCGGCCATATGCATACACTGTGATAACCAAGCAGCGCTAAGCAGAGCGCAAAACTTTGTGTATAATGGAAAGTCACGACATATTCGTCGACGCCATAATACAGTTAGGCAGTTACTCTCAAATGGAACTATTTCCATAGATTATGTGAGAACAAATGATAACCTAGCGGATCCATTTACTAAAGGTTTATCAAGAGAGAAAATTGACTGCGCATCGAGGGGAATGGGTTTAAAAAAGCCTAAACCAACAAGAGTTACCTTATACGGAAACCTATCCTAGCGACTGGAGATCCCACGGACTAGGATCAATAGGCAAACCAGTTATGAGTAACTCAAGAAGTAATGCATTTGTCTGGACTTGGTCCTACTCCATTCCTATGGTGCAAAATATAATGCATACCTACAGAAGTAGTTAAAGGTTAAAACTATGTTTTTTAATGATGACCATATCTTGAAAATAACAAGTGGGGTATATGTAGGATACTCTTAATGGTTGCGATCACCTATGTTAGTGTGAGCTGGGTCGGCTCTATGAGAATATTAAAGGCTTAAATTCTCTATAACACTCGCAGAACCAAAATATGTTTAGGACCAAAATGAACAAAACCAAGAGATTGGATGAGAAGGGAATCAATGCTTCGTAAAGCTTATTGTTTGGATATACAATAAAGGCCGACGGTTCAAGATGAAATAATTCACCGATTAGCCATGTAGATCCGATAAGTTTTAACTAGGGAAAGTTCAAAGTGAAATATCTACTTATCCACGATAAAGCATTATTCCATATGTACTCTGTGATATTTCGCTTTGTGTGGGGGATATGTATATTATCATTCATGTGGGGGATTGTTGGAATTCCTAAAGCTAGAATGAATGGAAATATACAAAGTCCCACATCGCCAAATTCTTGAGAGCTATATTGGTTTATATATGGTTTTCTCAAGTGCAGGTTGGGGGCCTGGGTCTCCCAAATGTATGCTTCGTTGTGAGGAGGGAGATCATGCATCACCACCACACGCGCGCGCGCGCCGCCGCCGCCGTCCGACCGGGCCGGGCTCGGGTACGGGTCTAAAATGACCATTCTTTTTACTAGGCCATTGTTTAACGGTTTTGGGCTTCGTCTGAAACTGGGCTGGGCCTGGAATTTAAAGAGAAGCGGGCGGGTGAACAGACGCAGGGTTTTTTGCCTGAGCAGATGCGACTGTTCATGAACGGACGCGAACAGTAAACGGGTGCGACCCGTTGGAAGCAAACAGGTGCGAGCGAGCCGATTGAAGCGGACGCCGACGCAAGCGGGTGCGACCCGACTGAACAGGCGCGGGCGAAACAGTGCGAGGAGGTACGAAACAGTACCGTTGGACGGGCGGGTGCGACCCGTTAACGAACAGCAGCGACCAAAAGGCAACGGGTGCGACCCGTCAAGCAGACGCGACTGTTCGAAGGGATACGGACGAAATTATAAATAGGAGAGAATACTGATCACATTCTTATCCTATTCCAATCTAATTTCTTCTGCTTCTTTGCTCTACTGCTCTATATTCCATATATATATCACAGAGTTGACATACTCATTACAATCTCGTGCAGATTACGTCTGTTGTATCTTGGGAGAGTTTTGAAATAAAATTCTTAAGGAAATTGTTACGACAAGCCTCAGACGGAATTTCCTTTATATACTGGTTAGATTCACGGTAATCTTTCCCGTTTATAAGTTATACTATTTCTTACAATAGTATAACGTTGTTGTTGTAATTTATTTACAACGTAACTTATTATTACATTTATCTAATACAGAATTCCAGCGTAGCGGAATTCTAATTAATAAACTTGTGCGACGAGTTTATTGTGGCGTGCTATCTGTTTTAGTACACTAGACTTATAACAATTACATTACATTAACATGATGACCTTTATCTACTACAATGCTTATGCTTCTTACAACTATTAAATTTTTTTCCTTTGCTCCTCACATGCACTGGAAGAAAATTATGTGTGCGCGCATCCATATGTTTTTGAGTTTCTGTGCTTATCTTCATTACAGCAGTTGTAATCTCTAATGTACTTCAGTGCAGATCCAGATTGCTCACCACAATAACATGTACAATGCTCGGCCGGCCCTGGAGTGGAGGTTGTCTGAGCCTAGACTTATTTTGGTGTCCCTTAATTTTAACCCACGTACATGGAGGTTTTTTTTTTTTTTTTTTGACCTAACCCATTATGCTAATGGTGATATTAGACTTAAGTGCCTACTATTTGTTTTGTTCTACTTACCTCACACGTTTCAATTTTAAACAAAACTACATTGAATAAAAACAATTTTTTGAAAAAATAGCGTTGCAAATGCTGGAGTAACCGGGTAACTGATAAGTCTGGCAAAGGAATGGTAGGGAGTTAAGTCTGACATCCATAGTAGCATGCGTGCACGTGTGGGTTTTTTTGCGTGCGTGCGATACCACCGTAATGCCTTTATCATTAGGCTCTTTTTCACTTTTTTCTCAGGAGACATATTTACTGATGTGGTTGGGAGTCCTTACTATGTTGCACCTGAAGTATTGAAGAAACGTTATGGTCCCGAGGCAGATGTTTGGAGTGCTGGTGTGATTATATATATATATATATATTGCTGAGTGGGGTTCCCCCTTTTTGGGATGGTATTGCTCTACTTATTTTCATAAGAGATAATTTTCATAATCATTTTACTTCAGTATTCAGAAAGACAATGTTGCTTATGTGCAATTGCAGAAAACGAGCAAGGGATATTTGAGCAAGTTTTAAGAGGTGATCTCGATTTTTCTGCAGACCCATGGCCTAGAATTTCAGAGGATGCCAAGGATTTGGTAAGAAGAATGCTTGTGAGAGATCCTAAAAAGCGTTTAACAGCTCATGAAGTACTATGTAAGTTACAATCTTCTTCCAATTGTGGTTTTTTAACAACTGGGCCTAAGATTGTTTTCTTAGTTTTTATGTGTTTCTCTATATAGAAACAAATTATTTTCACCTACGCATATGTAAAGATCAATCCGGTTTCAACATGAATCATTAAAATTAGGATTGGGTGTTACTCCAACTTAAACAGATAAAATAACATAGTTGATTAACCCATTACAAAGGCCCTAGAAAATGGTTAACTGACCTCCTTTATCCGACCGCTTTTGGTTCGGTACTTAACAGATAAAATAATATAGTCGGTTAACCCATTACGAAGCCCATTCCATATTACCCATATGATTGTTGGTTATCATTGAGAGGTTTTTTGTGAAACACCCTTATTGTTGATAGAAATAGGCAAAAATATCCTTGTAACTTTTCATATTGTAAATTAAGACATCTAAAATAAAATAAATAAAAATCACATACAAATTCGTCACAATAAAAATCAATAAACCGAAACATAAATCCAAATTCAAAATCATCAAATTAAGTGAAACCACAACGAGCTATGTTGCTTACGATGCGTAGTATGCAAGGTATAATGCAACAAATAAAATTGCACAGTTGGTAATATTTGAACGTCCAGCATGTTTATATCATTTAATTGCATGAAATATATCATTTTTGTTAATATAATCCAAGCTAAACATACAAATTTTAAATTACCATGCACTTTGCCACAAATGATACAATAAACTGAAGCAGTGATAAGTAGATTGTGCTGCAAACAATGCAACATGCAACAAAGGTAACCAAAATTACAGAACACATTATTATGAACACTTTATAGTTGATAGCATTTATCTTCGTTTAACATGCTATTTTAATTACACAATGTAAAACATTTTTGTAAAGTAAATTCAAAACTTTCCAATAATTTGCATTGTAAAAGTGCAATGTAAAACGAAACCATCAAATCTAAAAACATGATATAATTTTGAAAATTTAATAATTTGTATCATTGATGACAAGTTTTAAATCTTGGATTTCGGTCACGTTTCGTCTCATAATTTTCACACAAGCTATGTTGTATTGGAGGAGATTTCGGACGAAATGAGTGTATCTCATGTATACATTTCGGATCTTAAAGTACATCTCGGAAATATTTCGGAGTAACCCATGTGTCTAAAATTGATGTTTTAATGATTCATTTAACGACTATAATTTTCAATGTAAAAGAAAAATTATAACATACTTGATTTGCGTAGTAATTTTTTTTTGAAATTAATGCTTTGAGAAGAGTGGTGTCTCAATTTGTTTAATGTATTTGTTAATGATCAAATAATATCATCTTATTTGAACATAAAAAAGAAATGAAGCCTTTTGTTGTGACTCTTCAACACAAAAAGTAAAAAATATGTTCAAGAAGTTATTAAATAGTAATTGGATTAAGTAGTTTCTTTTAAATTTATATATGAAAATAAAAAATATTATGTAAAAGAAAAAGATGGTATAGTTTCGGGTGAGATCTCGGATAGATGATTTGATCCATATTTCGGATGAGATTTGAATATTTCGGACTATAGATGAGTGTCGGAGAAGATATGAAGAAGATTCGATGTCTCGATTCGTTTAAGCGTGAAAAGGAAGTTGTGGAGATTTCGGATGAGATACATGTGATTTAAAACCATGATTCGTAATTGGGCATTAATAACGTAGTACAATAAATTCTAACGAAAATAAAATATTTAAATGTGTTGCAATATAAGAATGCATAATAGAAGTTTTAAAATAAATAAAAACAAGGAGCCGCTTTATACATAAGGAAGCTATTTTACAATTTGGAAAGTTGGAAGAAGTTGAGCTGTTCCTTTTTTTTTTTTAAACTGGAGGACAACATAATTTAATGTACTACTTGCTGGATATTATTGCTTTTTGTATCATTTGCTGTTTAAAATGATTATGGCATATGTATTTTAGCCATTTACTATGCACTTAGCGATCGCTTTTTACACATATAGTCAGCTTTATGATGTTATTTCTCTTTGAATTTTACATAAAATATGTAGAATGACAAAAAGGTTGTGTTATTAGCTAATAATTAGTTAATATCGACAAATGGATGAATGGTTAATCAATCCATTAATCACGGTTAGCCAAGATCAATTTTGGGAGGTTCAATTAGCATGAATCATCTCACATCAGTTTCAGTTGGCCAACCAAACAGAGAATATCGACCGGTTCGGTTGATTAATTATTCGATCATTTTGGTTAACCGACCATGCCCACTCCTTGCTCGCAAACTAAAGTATGTTTACTTGTTTTACATATTTATACACGACAATGATTATGAATTATCATTTTTAATAATTATTTGTACATATTCAATATTAGTTTGATTAACTTATCTTTTACTAGGAGAAAAAATTTGTTGCTTCGTATGGACCATCACGTTTTTTGATTTAAATGAGAAACATTGTCACTTTTCTCTTTGTTTTCTCTCTTTGTTGTGTCTAAAGTTTGCACTTGAATTAAAAAAAACTAATTCATACAACTATAAATTGTTTGTATTATTGCATTTTAACAAACACAAAACTACTTCATTAATCATTATAAAGAAATTCATAATTGATGATGAAATAGCCATGAATCCAAATGATAGAAATTAGCGTTTTATTTTAGTCTTTATATTGTTTAAGACTGACAATTAGAATCGGGAACTGCAAACCTAAACCAACTGACCAGTGAAGGCCCGAGCCCCATTCGAAGTCAATGTGTCTCAAATTCAATATTAATGATAAAAAATACCGTAAAGATCCTACCAAACTGATCCGAACTAACCTGTGTTAAAGACTTGTCTGAAAACATAAAGATATATGTATTTTTAGTATTATTACCCTATTGGATCCGAAGCTAACATGCCTGTACCTCAACTCAGATCAGGTCTCAACTCAGATCAGGTTGGATCTAGATTTTAAAATGTATAATTTTGAACTGATAAAATTCGACCTGCCTGGAACCAAGACATGCTGGGTTGAGTTTGGATCCAGCTTGCGGGTCTTATTATCACCCCTTAATACCATTGAACTTTATGCGTACGTAGGTGACGCATGCCACTTCAATTATGTATGGATAGTTGGGCTTTCACATTTTATAATCCTTCATCCAACGGTTTTATCTAATGTCCCTTTATATCTTAATTAAGCTATTAATGTACAATTAGTTTATTGTTTATATTAGAGTTGTCTCTTAAACTTAATTGGTATGTTTCACATTTGACATTTTTCACTTGATCCATATTGGCCGTTGTAAGATTGCAGCTGCATGGAGAACTAGAAATGAAATTTATGTTTAGCATGTCAAAAGAGTTACTTAATCTTTATTTATAGGATTTTTTTTTTTTGTTTTGGCCCAGTTTTGCAAACTCATTACGCAAATATGCCATTTTTATAACTATTTAAAAAATATACCACTTTTGGTCAGCTCAGTGCCACGTTGGCAAAAGTATACCGATGACATTTCAAATGCCGCTTATATTTTTCTTATAACTATAGCTGGCGACATTTCAGATAACACATTGTTTTTTTGTTTAGGCACCATTTGAAATGATGCCTACTACATTTTAATAGGAAACACGTCAGCGCATTTTGAAATGCCATCTGTTTTGTTTGTATAGAGGCAAGTACGTGACTTTGAAAAAGCCTCCTCTAAATGCTTTTTAATATACCGGCTCTATTCTCGACCCTGTAAAAACATCAGCCTTCCTCTCTCTTCACTCTCACTTTACCATACTTTTATCAAAGAATCCAATACCCTTCCTATTTTCTTTTGCATAAATCTCTTTCCATTTGCATAAAAAATAATCAAAACTTGTTTTGAGTAGATCTAGTTTAAGAATATCTTCTTGCTTTGGATCAATCAAGGTTTGATTTTGTAAACCCCAGTTTTTTAGTTAGATTTATTTTGATAATTGTAAATGATAATTGTGTAATGTTGTTCATTGTTATTGTAGAATGACTCCTAATTTTATTCCAACAATTTTGTTAATTTGATGGTGAGTTGGATATTGATGAACAAATGTATGGAACATACGTTGGTGATTCTTTTAAATCGGCAAAAGTTCGTAAAGGTTTCAACTTGGAACAAGTGAAAGAATCAGTTTATAAAGCAACGAAGATAAAATCGAAGTAGTTTGATATTTGGTTTAGTTTGCAGTTGACCCATCGATTCCGGATCTAAAGCAATAAAAATCGTTGACGGTGACGATATTGAATTAATGTTTTTTGCCGTATTTAAATCCATAGAGTTGTTTGTTGGAAAAACTAAAAGGTTTCCAGTAGAACAACTTATACCATCACCCGTGGTTAATTATGGTACCGAAGAGTATTCTAGAATGGTGGAGACCATAAACACTGCTCAAGGAATTATGTCTTCCAGTTGTAGTTATCCTTCTATAAATGCAACAAACTACTGCAACAAAAATGTTCTTCGGACATCCTTCTTTCATGAATTATTGACAAAGTATATAATTTAGCTATCTATATCTGATCCAAGATAGTTTTGCACATATAAGTTAAAGGTCATATTTATCTTCTTATATCATATTACAAAATTTAATTTTCATTTGTAGCATTTTCCCATAGCAACATACAATGCAAAATAGTGCTAGACCATTGAATAACCGTATGTCTAATCCAATGCAGCTTCTTTGAATTACACTATATGAGCCAAAAGTATGTTTTGTTTTGTAATGCTAATTAATCGACTTGCATTATATAGTTGTATTATAAATGTCATATATTCGTGCAACTTTCCGACACATGATATTGCCACACAGTCTAACATTCAACCAACAACTGACTTAGGAGTTCCAAATGTATCTGCTGACGGTATGTATATAGATGTTGATGTAGATGTACATGACGATTATTCTCTTAATAGCATGACTGTAGCAACTAGACCAGAGAACGATATGACGTGGATTAATAACATGCAAGTCAATAATGAACCATCAAATTATGATTTTGGAGTTGAAAACGATGTTTATGGAGATAACGATGAACCTGGCATGAAAATACCTTTGGATGATGATCTTTGTAGTGCACAAATGATAGCTAAATCCATCGTTGCAAATATGCAATTAAACGGTGAATTTTTCTTATGCTCTAGTGTTCAAAATGAGTTCAAAATTGACATGGTATTTGAGTGCAAAGCTAAATTCCTGCAACAATTAAGTGCATGGTCTATTCTACATGCAGTTTCTTTTAAGCCAATTAAGTTGAACAAAACAAAGTACATCGTCATTAGCAAGTTCGATTCAAATTGTTCATGAAAAACACGCGCTATAGTTTCCAAAAAATCTCAATCGAGATGGTGGGTTATTAAAAAAATATCCAAGCGATCAGAGTTGCGTTAACCCAATAGTTAACTCGAATCACAAGCAAGCAACATTTACTTTTTTTGTTTCGAAGATTATGTCTTTTGTAAAAGCGGATTTGGACATGACAGCTAGAGCGGTGCAGGTGTTAATGGAAGAACAACTGTTTATTAAATTTGGTTATATGAAAGCGTGTAGAGCTTAGGGTAAGGTGATAGAACAAATTTAAATCTAAGTCAATATGTTGCCAAAATTGCTAGAACGAACGCAAGTAGTGTTGGACATGTAACAATTGATGAGTATGGAGTTTTTGATCGATTTTTTTTGGCTTTTGGGCCTTTTGTCGACGGTTTTGTACATTGTCGGCCTTCGCTTTGCATCGATGACACACATATGTATGGAAAATACAAAGGTTACTTGTTGCAACTGCGGTAGATGCAAAAGATCAGCTTTGCCCTTTGGCTTATGCAATCGTTGAGCTGAATTCATGTGATAGTTGTGGTTGGATTTTTGTTTTGCATGCGAAGGTTCGTTCATAAACGACGTATAAAATGAAAGGAATGCCGACAACATAGGAAAGCAACCGAGAATTACCTCATAAGCATAAATTTTGTCATAGACATTTGAAAGCAAAATTTCAAGCTGCAGGCTTAAGAGACAAACAATTGACGGGTTTATTTTATACTGCAGCATGTGCTTCAGAGGAAGTCGTAGGTTCTATAGATGTCTACATTATGTGTGGCACATAGCGATGCCTAATGTGTACGACTATTGTAATTTATTCTAGTTGATAGATCCTCCAGTGTGTTGCATAGGGGTTGAATATGGTCTTGAGATGCATGCCGAAGTTTTACGGTTGAAAAATACAATTTTCAATTACTGAAGGATTTTTCTTACTTACAGTTGAAAGTTCCGAAGAAGCACTTTTTGATCGTGCAGCTAGGTATTCAGATGAGTAATTTATATTGCTTTTATCGTTGAAATGTATTGTTTATTTAGTGATGCCGTCGTATGTTTGTTATTGTAGTACGAACCACCTTCGGTTGTGTACGATTATTAATTGTTGACTCTAATGTTTGTGTAGTGCAGAGTTTGTGTTGTAATTCTTCGATGTTATATGAATATGAATGCACATGTGGTTTTGAGTGTTATATGTATATGGTTTGTTATCGTATTTCATTGTAATGTGTATGGTATCATATTTTATTGCAATGTTATTTGAATGACCTATATGTGTGGTGTTGTAGTCTGTTAATATAAAGGAGTTATCTCAAAAGTCTCATACTGGTGCTATTTGAAAAGCCGCCAACTGGCGCTATTTCAAAAAATGCTCCATCGACTTATTGCTATAAAGCAAGACAATAATCCCTTACTCTTTCACTTTACCCGTTTAAAAAAAACAAAAAATTACCCCTAATTTTTACTAAATTCAAATTTCGTTGTCAATTTGAAGCATGGCTTGTTCCTCATCATATGAAGCTCCTGTCGGTTTCATTTCTATTTTCAATCTCCATTTTTTTTCAACTTAGGATTTTTTATAGTTTGAAAGATTTATTGTTTTAAATTGTTTAACTAGATGTATAACAATGGAATCGACAAATTTGTTGTTTTTAATTTGTTTAAGTAGATTTTGAACAATGAAAGTTATATGTGAAATTGATTTTGTGTTTAGCAAATAGTTGAATTTTGTGTAAATTGAGATGTTATCGAAACTAATAGATGGCAGCGTGTTGTACTTGCAAGAACGCCGTAGCACTAACAACTCCGAGTGGATGAAGGTAATACACTTCCATATCGAATAGAAATATAGAGCTATATTGGTTATATGTAGTGTTTATGTCTTCTTGTTATTTTTGATAGAGTGCTACTCCAAATTCGACCATTGATCACTCGTCATTGCTAAAGAAAGTCAACTCGTCTCATCTCGCCGTGTTAGGGCTTATAGATCGAGCTGACTTTTCATTAATCATGAAGTTGAGGTACACCCGATTTGATCATTATCTTATTACTGCTCTAATAGATAGATGAAGACCAGAGACATCTTCATCCCACCTTCGAGTTGGGAAGATGACTGTTACGTTGGCTGATGCCGCGTTTTGCTCGGCACCCATAAATGATGCTTCGTTGACTATCCCTAAGCCTACAAATTACATGGAGTTATGCAAATTGCTCTTAGGGCCATCTCCTCCTAATTAGCAGAGGTGTGGTAATGAGATGATAGCTACGACTTTGTATAGGCAGCAACTTGTTGACGATATTCTAGCAGATGCCTTCTAGATTCAGATTGCATAGCGCTCTTGAGTCATTATTCTACATATTATAATTTTTTGTTTAGTCTGGGATCATTTAAAAACGCGTGTATGGCTCAGATGGTTTCCTTTCCTTGAGAACTTCGATATTTGCCGACAATATTCTGAGATAGTGCAGTTCTAGCTTACACATACACGGATATGCCGAGGCTTGCTTTGCTAGAGAACCTGTTTAATACACATTGTAATCTTATGTGTATACACGTTTGCAGTTACGGTATTGGACGTACTTTTCAGTCGATGAAATAACAACGTAGAGGACGATTATGAAAGGATCTCTACCTTATGGTTTTAAGTACATTTGATTACATATATTTTGATCTTGTAATTCATAATAACTCTCCCTTTTAGGTGGATCGAACCCGTGAGTACCGTGAAAACTCCACGATGGAATGTTATATTCTACCGAAACAAGGTGGATATACTAGATTATGATTCGATGACATGAACGCCGTACACAACATATGTGCTTGGAGTGCTACCTAACTTATGCATCGTTTTTAGTCATTTACAAACTGCACGGGTTTCAATCATATGTCTGAATGATGTTGGGTATCATCTTCCCGACAGAGTGCTGCGGTAATTTGGTATGCGATAGCATTCGCTAGAAAATGCTCAGGATGTGGTATGTATACGCATTGATTAACTAAGCATAATAAATTAATACATACTAACTGCCATTTCTTTGTGTAGGCGAATGACATTTACCATGTACTGGAGTTGATAGACGAGCTTTCTGAAGAAGTACCGGAGTGTCCAAAGAGTACATACTTTATTGTTAAGCAAAGTTTACAACCAATTTTGGAAAAGAACAAACTATCACGACCCACACCGCCTCCTCGTGCCGTTTCACCTCCACCTGCGCTCATAGAACCACCACCGTCGAACTACATGCCTCCTCCAACCACCATTATATATCACAGACATCTGGAAAGAAAAAAGTTCATCTTCCCAAGAGGAATATAAGCCTGATCTTCCGCAACCTCCATAGAAAATGTCACCCATGGAAGAAAACGAAGGAGATGACAATGAGGAGGATCCGCCGGAGGAGCCCGCATTACATCGGAGGAGGCCAAAAAGAAAGACCCCACGTGAAGTTCACAAAGACTCCACGTGAAGTTCACAACCTAAGAGATTATCCGGTAGTTTGTTGAATATTGTATGGAATTGGTACGAGGTATGTAATGTTGCTTTTGTTTGTATCGTGGATTAATGGATTTAATGAATCTTGAATTTTATGTAATGTGGTATTTTCTCTTATGTCATGTAGTTGTGTAATGGATTATGCCGAATAAAATGGAATCTGTTAATGTTGGTGGATGTAAATGGACCGTGATGTGTTTTCTAAGTTTCCGTTTGAAACATGTTATGTCTGGGACGATATTTCAAGCAACGTTAATAGGGCGCTATTTGAAATACTGCAAGTTGGCGTTATTTTAGAAAGCGCTATTTGAAATATCGTCCATCAAAATAGATTTCAAAGCAGAAATTTGCAACAAACACGATAAAATGTTTAAAACTAACACAATATGAAAATATATAGCGTACATGTCATCCAACATGTTCATATCAAATAGGAAAACAACATTGGATTATTTAAATAAGCTTTTACATAAGAAGTTTTCAAACAAATATATTTACCACCAACTTAAACAAAGATACCGTTCGTAGATAAAAAATACTCCGTAAATGTCGGTGACGCATCCGATGCCCTAACGTTACATACGGGGAATTTGGATCGTTGGGTGAATTGGTGGGAACTGAAATGTTGGCGTCGAACACGTCAGCCACTTCATGCCGTTTTCTACCAACGGCTCCTTTTCACCTTCCTCCTTCCTTCTATCTATTTATTTCTCCTCTCTTACATCTCCACACCCAAAATCGAATATTCTACAGTTTCTGCAGAACAATCCGCTTATCATCTCAAGTAGATTTTCACGTTTTTGTGTTTATTTTTTTTGTATTTATAACATATTTTTTTAAAGGATTTTTTGATTTTTGTTGTAATTTTTAATTTTTCAGAATGTCTCATGGATCTGTTGCTTCTGCTTCCTCTCAACCGATTGCTTTATGGATGCTCGAAAAGGAGGGACTTTCCATAGACTTGTGCATGGATTTCTTATCGGAAAGGAGTTCTATCAGCTCGTTTTATGCATCAGTCACAAACGCATTTAATGACAGTTTGAGCTTGGACTGGTCCCAAACACAAATAAAGAACAAATGGAATCGTCCGAAGCATTCCTGGATTGACAGGGACATACCACTGCAACTAAAAGGAGGGATTTGGGTTCCGAAGTTCGATTACATGGAACGGTCCCGAGGAGTTGTGGAATACAGTAGGTTCAAAAGATTCAGAAAAGAGACTTTTCAAATTCAAACAGCTGGATAAATTTTTTGGAGGCTGCATAGAAAATAAGACTTGTAAATATCTGGTATCTCCTAACCCACCCAGTTCAGACTTTTACTGCTGCGGATACAGATTACTACTTTGATTGGATAGTCCGTGACATTCCATTTACTCTGCAGCCTAGATGCAGTAGGCATATTGATCATGCCAGTTCGAGCAGACATGATGGTGGAAGGTCGATCGTGCATACACATCGTTTCAACAATGCCGTGCATCGTTGTTATGATTTATTTGCTCCTATTCTGCATGTTAAGCGGTGTGAGTTTATGTTAATTTTTTGTAACGAACAAGTAAGTTTGGATATCATCGAAAAATAGAGCGATGTAGAGTACCATGATTTATAATGTACGAGTTGGAGTTGTTGCGTGGTTGTGGCTGTCGTCAGCAGTTTAGTTTATTTTTTGAATGCATTTGAATTTAAAAATATATTAGTTTATTTTAATGAAATAGAACAATTTATTTTTTATTATTTGCATTTATAATCGCATAGCTCACAGTAAAAAACGAATAAGTAATTAACTATAAATCAATTAAATTAAAAATCACATTTGAAACACTCTGCTCAAGTACCCCGTTCGCATTATCAAACACGTTCCCTTTCAACCAACTTCCCAACTTAAATACCCCGCTCAAATGTCATGTTCGCTTCGTAAAGAATGGACCCAAAAAACATGTACTACCAACTCAAACAAAGACATGCATTACCAACTCAAACAACTAGAACAAATATAAACGCTAAGTTACAAAAATGTAACGGTTCTTCTTGTGTCCTTGCACTCCGCATCTGTTGCACCTGATTCCTTTTGGAGCGTGCATCTCATCCACAGTGCCTTTAATTCTTGTAGACTGAGGCCTTCCTGGCGGTCTGCGAGCTGTTGGTGGTAGAAACAACTTACCTTCGGGTGCATTCCAATAAGGTTTATCACGAACAGGACAAATCTCTAGTGCATACGAAGTCAAATAGTTTGGAACTGAGGACCAAGATGATGCGAAGCCATAATAAGCTTTATTCGTACCATTTACAACCGTCGAACAAGCACCATAACGTGTGCACAAGACAACGTTGTAGTAATGGAATGTTATATGTACAAGAATAAGTGTTACCATCAATTGTTACTTTAAATTCATCGTCAAAGTAGTGAATTACTTGCCATTCTACTTGACTAAATCGAACTAGCATTGAATGTCTTGCTTCACTTGCTCTCTCGACTACCTTTGCTTTCCATTTTGAAGTTAAACGAGATGTTAAAGTTTTAGCAGCCTCTCTTCTCTGACATAAATAATCCACTAATCGAAAGAAGGTACATGCAATCAAAGCTTTAACAGGTAACGATCATGCACCGTTGAGCACTCCATTGGAATTTTCTGAAGCGTTAACACTCATAACATGAAATCGAACACCATCATCCTTGCACAATGTCCAATTTTTCTCTTTTCCATCCAAACTTCTCTCTATCCAGTTGTGCGCTCTAATACTGCTGGTTTTAGTTTCTTCTCGGACTTTTATATACTCGACTTCCTCCGAAACACATAATGTAGCATAATATAAACCCATCAGTCGTTTGTCTGTAAAGCCTACAGCTTGAAAATTTGTTTTCAAATGTTTAGTACAAAATCCGTGCTTACGAGGCAATCCCCAATTGCCTTCCAACGCTTTCGTTATTCCTTTCATTGTCTCAGAAATGAAAGTAATATGTCGATCATTAACATTATGAATGATCCTTCGCCTGCAAATGAAAAACGAACCCCAACCATCACATGATTCTAACTCAATCATAAGTCAAAGGGTAGAGCTGGTCATTCATTTCTACCGGTGGCAATAAGGTACTTTTGTATTTTTCATACTAATGTGTTTCATCAATGCGAATCAAATACCGACAATGTACAAAACATCCATAAAAGGCCCCAGGGCCCAAAAACTCAATCAAAAACTCCACTCATTGGTTGGTTGATTTGTTCCATCAATTTCAACAAAATATTGTTGTAGATTGATATAGGATTTTGTTCGGTCACTATAAATCCAATCTATTGTCTTATTCGAAGTCTCCATGTTTTCATATAACCAATTTTAATAAGCAGTCATTTTTTTATTAACAACTGAAATTTTAATAACCAAAAAAGTAGATGTTGCTCGTTTGTGATTCGAGTTAACTATTGGGTTAACGCAACTATGATCGCTTGGATATTTTTTAGTAACCTACCATCCTGATTGGGATCTTTGGAAACTATAACATGCATTTTCCATAAACAATATGAATCGCCATTGCTAATAGCAATGTATTTTGTTTTGTTCGACTTAATTGGTATAAAAAAAATTGCATGTAAAACAGACCATTTACTCAATTGCCGCAGGAATTTAGCTTTGCATCTAAATACCATGCCAACTTTGAACCCATTTTGAATACTAGAGGATGAGAATAATTCATCGTTGAATTGCAGATTTGCAACGACGGATTTAGCCACCATTTTGTGCAGTAGAAAGATCATCTTTCAAAGGTGTCTCCATGTCCGGTTTAAGGTTTTAAATCTTGGATTTCGGTCACATCCCGTCTTAGGAATTCTACATACAATATCTTGTACCGACGAGATCTCGGGTGAGATGAGTATATCTTGGGTGTACATCACGGATTGACACTGCGGATTTGAAAGTCCATATCGGGCTATCTCGGAGTAAAGTTAAGAGTCCAAAATTGACATTTCAAAGATTTCTATGATAATTGATATATAAATATAAACTTATTAACATAAAAAACAATAATATTAATTTTTCTTTTTAGAGGAGATTGATTATGTGATTGATTTGGTATTGATTAAATGGATTTCACTCATTTGAATATTAAAATAAAAATATACAAAAGGTCGTCTATTTTTTCTCATACGTTAAAAAATAAAAGTAGAGAGTTGGTAGAAAAATAATTAGAGTGCAATTTCTTTTGGACCCGCATAAGAAGTTAAAATGATATGTAAATGAAAAACATCTTCGAATGAGTTCTATTGAGATTTATCTCAAATTCTACTTAAGATCTCAATATCTTGTATGAGATGAGTATCAAAAAATATATAAACAAAATTTAATGTCTTCAAATGAGACCATCTATTGAGATTTATCTCGAATTTCGCTTGAGATTTTAATATCTTAGGCGAGATGAGTGTCAAATAAGATATGAACAAATTTAATGTCTCCTTTCGCTAAATCTTATCTCGCTCAAGTTCGAAAATGAGATCTCGGGTGAGATAAACAAGATTTGAAACAGTGGTCCGATTCATCGCTATGTCCGCAAAAATTTTCTTCAACTCCTAAATCATAGTTTAGTGGTTTGTTGTTGACTTGCATGTTATCGGTCCGCGTCTTATCATTCTCCGGTCTAATTGTTACAGTCATGCTATCAAGAGCAGGATCATCATGTACATCTTCGTTAACATCTACATATATATCGTCATCGGATACATTTGAAACTCTTAAGTCAATTGTTGGTTGTATGACCGTGTAGAAATATAATATGTCGGAAAGCTGCAATATGAATATATGACATTTTTAATATAGTTATATAATGCAAGTTAATTAATCAACATTACAAAACAAAACATACTTTTGACTCATATGATATAATTCAGAGGGTGTGTGCTACATTGGACAAGACATACAGCTATTCGATGATCCAACGCTTTTTTGCATTGTATGTTGTTGTCGAATATAGCTACAAATGAAAATTTAAAATTTGTATCAACTCTAGTATAATGAATATAATATGATATAAGAAGATTAACAAACATGTGTTACCTTTGACTTATAAGTGCAAAACTATTCTAGATCGGATATGGATAGCTAAACTGTACACTTTGTTGATAATTCATGAAATGAAGATATTCGAAGAACATTTATTGCTGTCCATAGTTCGCTACATTCACAGTAGGAATCCTTTGAAGAAATTGAAGAAAACATTCCATGGCAATCGGTACTTTCATTTTGAGTGTGTCAATTGCCAAGAAGTCTTTTTTTGCAACGTTTTTTACATCATCAAATGAATCTCGTTTTTTATGGACCTGTTTATAGCCAACAACCGAGATTTCTATATGTAAATTATGAATTTACCGACTTCATTTTCAATCATGAAATTCATCTTTTTTTTCATGCCGTACCATAGACTATAATGTTCTATGTTCAATGGTAGTGAGAATGGTCTATGTTACCTGGTATGCAAAACGATTTGGTATACAGAATGAAAACGAGAACGAAAAATGTTACATATCGTGGAACATAATATGTAGAGAGTAGGCTTAACCAGAATACTTAGGCAGAATGAAATATGCTTAGCCGAAATGCGAAACATTTTTGAAAACACCCTCTTTACATACAAATTTGTATAATATCGTTATCCATTACAAATGAATGGACACAAAGTAAAATCATTCTTGTATAATAAACATTACCATTAACATAATGTCCAACCAGTTACAAATTGTAACTTACAATTTAGGTAAACAAAATTGCAAAACATTCAAATATTGTTACATAAGTGCAAACATCATGTCTTAGCTTTTTTTACCAAAGACTCTTTTTTATAGTTTAAGTAGTTGAAAATTATAACAAAGTTACATTATGTTTTTCCTTTATCAATTTTTGATGATGACTCTCCCCATTGCATGAACCATGAAGTTGGAACAGTTTCCATACATTGATACAACATCATGTTATTCAAATATATTATAATTATCATCAATATTTTTTCTTTTTTCAAATACTATGTTTTAATGTGCTAATTATTTTTGAAAAAAACATGTGAAGAAAGAGAACATTTAACGGTAGTTATGTAAAAAAGAGAAGAAGTTATGAGTATAAATGGAGAGTTCGTAAATGTTGTAGGTTTCTTTACATTAGTATGGTAATTGAGAGTTAAAGTTAAGTAGAAAATAAGACAGTCTTCTCAAGGCTGATTTGAAATCATTCTACATTTTCAATAGGAAATCATTATTATTTGATGTTTTATGTTCTTAATAAAAAATCATTATTACTTCATACATATATTAAAAAATCGTAAAACTAAACATTCTAAAACATCGGAATCAACATTTGAAATATTGAATTAAACGTTTCAGAACGCTAAATTTAACGTTTTAGAATGTCAAAATTAGTGTACCAAACGTGTATGTGTAGTGTTTCGTGTTTTGGAACACGCTAGCAAAATGAAATAAACAACTATGTTGGAATTTGCACCTAATTCACCGATCGGAGAGCTTGAAGTCGCAGAAGCAAAGGCGAAGACAGAGGAGGAAGAGCAAGGCCAAACCCAAGTTTCGTTCGGAGAAGAATTGCTTCGTCAGGTGTTGCTGAGCTGGGAATTGCCGAACCAAAATTATGTTTCGGTGTTGTGCTGCTGCCGCTCCATCTGGAGCGACGATGAGGAGGCCGGACGAGAAATCTCATCCGATGATTCAGTGGAAGGTTTCTGGAGCGGTGAAGAAAATTCCATTCGGTAATGAAATGTTGAAGAGCAGAGAAAGAATGGAGCGGTGAGTCTTTCTTTTGGATCGGTGGAAGCTAATATGCCGAACCAAATGTTTGGTTCGGTGTTGAAGTGAAGTGCCGCTCCAACCTAATTTGTTCTATGTCGAACCAACCTATGCCGGTCCAAATGAAGTGTGCTCATACCGGACCAGAACTGCTGCTGCCGAACCAAGTTGATGCCGGTCCATAATTTTGGTTCGGGGAAATATTGACAAACGAGATGTGTTGTGAGCTTAGCCGGTCCAGATCTGGAGTACTGGTTGTCGGGCCAAATTGTGCTGGTCCAGATGGATGCCAAACCAAACCCTTGAGCTGCTATATAGCAGCTACCCCTCCTTATAACTTCACTCTATAAATATTAGAGCTTCTAAACAACATTGGCAGCCATCGTAGTGAGCTGAAATTCTGTAGAATTTTATTCTGTATTGTAAATTCTTCTTATGTATAGCCTCCAAAAATGAATCAATCTTGCAACTCTAATCTTTCAGTGATTAATAAAATCCACTCTCTCTAAGTGGACGTACACTGTCTCGCGATAGTGAAACCACTATAAATACTGATGTTATTTATTTTTCTACATTGCATAGATCTATGACTGCCTGTTCTGCTGTTATCTCGGTTTTTTCGTCTCACTACAATCACGATCTAGTTGTTTTTCGATGCGTTGAGTTTTTTTATTCCCTTAGACTGATCATTTGCAGGGATTTTTCTCAACAGTTTAGTATCAGAGCTGCAAAGTTGATTGAGGAGTGTTAGACACTATGACAGAAGATGAAGCGACTTCAGTTGTTATAAGACCCTATACTAGAGGGATGTATATCGCGTCAGGATCACAATTGTCAATAGAAAAATAGAATGTGGATAAAGACTTCGAGAAGTGGCAATAGAGGGTGAAGCTTGTTCTAATGAGGAATGAAGTCCATCCTGTAGTGTTTTCCTCTGAGGAGTTGACGGCTGACATCTCATTCGCGGAAAGGAAGAAGATGAAGAAATATGCGTTTACTACTTTACAACTAGCTATGAGAGAGAATATTATCTCAGATATTAGCAGTGAGACCACTGCTAGGGGCATTTGGACCAAGCTAGAAAATTTCTACTTGAAGAAATCTATGACTAACCGTCTGATATTGCTGAAGGTATTTTTCACCATGCAGATGAGAGAGGGTACTTCAGTGGAAGAACATCTTAATTTCTTTAATGATCTCGTGATGAAGATGAAGACTATTGACTTGAATATGAGTGAGGAGCAAATGACAATGATTCTTTTGTGGTCTCTTCTGGAGCGATACACAGGTTTCGCTAACAGCTTTATCTTCGCTAGAGACACATTGACAGTGGAAGGTGTGAAGTCAGGCCGATCAGATGAAGGAAATAAGTGAAGTAAGTAGAGGTGGAAGTAGTAGTCACGACCTGTTTGTTGAAAGAGAAAGAGAAGATAAGAAGAATTGGCATTTAAGAGGGCGTTGCAAGTCCAGAAAGCCCGAAAATGACAGAAGAGGAAAGTGTAAGGACGGGAAGTGCTTTATTTGCAAGAAACCTTGTCATTGGAAAAAAGATTGTCCAGATTTGAAGAAGGAACAAGACAGATCTTCATCATTTGCGGTGGAGAAGTCTGTATATGACGATGTGTTGTCTGCAGCAGTGTCGGATGTCTCAGACCATTGAGTGCTGGACTCGGAAGCGTTTTTCCATATGACGCATAATAAGGATTACTTTAGTTCTTTCGTTCGATGAGAGGGAAGCTCTATTCTTATGTATAATGATGCTAGCTGTAGAGCAATGAGTGAAGGTACAGTGAGGATCAGGATGTTTGTCGGAGTGATATGCATTTTGATAGGTGTTCGGTATATTTCAGGTCTTCGGAAGTCCTTAATTTTTTTAGGACAATTGGCATCTTTGAGTTGCAAGGTAACTATCGAGAATGATAGTCTGAAGGTTTCAAAAGGTGCACTATTTCGTATGAAAGAAGATGTGTTTAGAAATCTATATTTGCTGAAAGGAACCGCAGTTCTTAGAGAGTCGTGTGTTGGAGTAGACAGTTCTCGTGCATTGAATTCCTCAAAGCTTTAGCATCTAAGGTTGAGTCATATTTCAAAGAAGAACTTAGAGTTGCTTCGAAGACGGAAGATGATCAAAGGAGAAAACGTCGACAAGATGGACTTTTGGCAGAAGTGTGTGTTAGGCAAGGAAACTAAAGTATCTTTTGGAGTTGGACTCCATAAATCGAGGCTAGTACTTGAGTGCGTGCATATAGATGTTTGGAGACCGGTTGTTACTCCTCCTTTTGGAGGAGTAAAATACTTTATTTCTTTCATTGACGACTTTTCTTAAAAAAATACGAGTGTACATGACGAAGGCCAAATCAGAGGTTGTGAGAAGTTCAAAGACTGGAAAACGCTTGTTGAGAACCAATTTGGTTCTAAGTTGAAGGTACCGAGATCTGATAATGACGGTGAATTTGTCTCTAGGGAGTTCCTCGACTTTTTTAGACAGTATGACATTCAGAAACATTTCACTACACCCGGCGATCCGCAATCCAATGGAGTTGCAGAAAAGATGAACACGATTCTACTGAAGAAGGCTTGCTTGAGATTGACGGCGGGTTTGTCTAGAGGCTTTTGAGCTGAGGCATTATCAACTGCGTCGCATATCATAAATCGTATTCCGTGCTCAGCCATATATGAGAAGATTCCAAACGAAAAGTATAGAGGTAAAAAAGTATATCTTGGCTACTTCCGAATTTTTGGTTGTCCTGTGTACGTTCACCATACAGGTGATGAAAAGTTAGAGGGTAGAGCATACAAGGGCATACTATTGGGATACACCGATGGTACAAAGGGTATCGAATTTGAAACTCTATTGATCGGAAGATTGTTCATTCTAGACATGTACTTTTGATGAGTCTGCTATGCTCGATCCGAAGAAGAAGCTACCTACCACATCAAAAGATTCTGATAGGCCTAAGGAGATGGAAGAAGTTTCCGTGTTCCAGCCAAATAGTAGAGTTGTTGTTGATGCTGTCGAGGAAAACACAGTTGATGAAACATCATAGGATAATCCATATGTACCATCCAGTAGTGTTGGTAATGTGAATGAATCAAGAGGAAGTTCAGTTCAAGGTGGAGCTGAAAGAAGTTTAGGTGAAGTAGTACCTATCCGGGTCAGTCATACGACTATTAGGCCGCCTGAAAGGTATAGTGATTAGCAGTTTGTGAACCTTAGACTTGGTGATCAGTTTGACCATACACTACATGTGATTCATGAGGAGTCGCTTGACCTTGATGAAGCTTTGAAGTTATGTGACCGTTCGAAGTGGATGTATGCTATGAAAGAGGAGTTAGAGTCGTTGAAGAAGAACAAGACTTGAGATATGATACTACCTTCTCAAGGAAGCCGAGCCATATGATGCAAAATGAGTGTTCAAGGTGAATGATGATGGGAGATACAAGGTGAGACTTGTTGTTAAATGGTTTCACAGAGGAAGGAAATGAAGTATGATGAGATATTCGCTTCAGTAGTGATGCACACGTCCATCCGCATTTTGCTTGCTATTGTCGCAGCTCATGATTTGGAGCTGGAGCAATTATACGTGAAATCTGCTTTTTGCACGGAGACTTGGATGAGACCATTTACATGAAGCAGCCAGAAGGATTTATTGTAGATGAGAAAGAAAACTAAGTTTGCAAATTGAAGAAGTCCTTGTATGGACTTAAGAAGTCCCCTAGACGATGATACAAGAAGTTCGGCTCTTTTATGCTTTCACTTGGTTTTGATCGTAGCATCAAAGACGCTTGTGTGTACTTCAAGCATTTAAAAAATGATAGATGAGTGTACCTACTTTTTTACGTGGATGATATATTGATTGCTTTCAAGGATAATGCTGAAATCGATAGTTTAAAGTGAAAGCTAAAAAGCGGAATTTGAAAAGAAAAACCTTGGAGAAGTAAAGAAAATTTTGGGTATGGAAATCCAAAGTGATAGAAAGCTAGGACTTTTGAGCCTCACTCAAAAGAAGTACATTCGAAAGGTGCTTGCTCGGTTTAGCATGAAAGGGCAAAGACAATCGGCACACCCATGCCTTGCACATACAACTTTTTAGTATAGACTCTTCGATCTCGGAGAAGGACAAGACTTATATGATGAAAGTCCCATATGCAAGTGCAGTTGTCATCTTGATGTACGTCATGCTCTGCACTAGGCCTAACATTGCACAGGCGGTTGGATTGGCGAGTAGGTTCAGGACAAATCTAGGAAAGACGCATTAGGAAGCAGTGAAGTGTATTTTCAGATACCTTAGAGGAACTTTAAACCATGGACTTGTCTTTGGCAGCAGAGGTCGAGATTTCAGCTTGGTTGGATTTTGCGATTCCGACTATGCCGGGGATAGATATCGAAAGAAGTCAACCTCCGGATATGTGTTCACCATTGGTGGGACAGCTATAAGTTGGAGAGCAAGGTTGCAGACGATTGTGCCTTTGTCCACTATAGAGACAGAGCTCATAGCTGCGGTTGAAGCAGCTAAGGAGGTGCTTTATTTGAGGCGGTGTTGTATGATCTAGGCTTCGTATATGAAGGCGTGGATGTGTACTGTGACAGTCAGAATGCAATTCACTTAGCTGAAAATCTAACATTCAGCTCGAGGACGAAGAATATTGAGTTGAGAGTCGTTCCTTGTCTCGATGAGTGAAGATAAGCTAGTTCATCTTCAGAAAGTTCACATAAAGAAGAATGCAGCAGACATGTTTATCAAGTCGTTGCTTGTTGTTAAGTTCGAGCATTGCTCGGACTTGATTCGTTTGATGAAGTGCTAGGTGCCACGGGGTGGCACTGGAGGAGAATTGAGATGGTTCATGAAGACGTTTGTTTTCATGGTGGAGACTGATAAGTTTTACACGGACTGTGTACTTTAACACTTTGTTGACGGACGATGCCCTTGCCAGAGTTCGTTGACAGAGTGTAATGGGTGATGGAATTCCCGAAGCTCATTGGGTATGTATTCATTGCTTGGAGCATGAAGGTGTAGATGGAGTTGGATGACTTGTATGAAATTTGGTATCAAGGTGGAGATTGTTGGAATTTGATACCTAATTCACCGATCAGAGAAGCTTGAAGTCGCAGAAGCGAAGGCGAAGACAGAGGAGGAAGAGCAAGGCCAAACCTTAGTTTCGTTCGGAGAAGAATTACTTCGTCCGGTGTTGCTGAGTTTTTCCGAACCAAAATTATGGCTCGGTGTTGTTGTGCTGCTGTCGCTCCATCTGGAGCGGTGATAAGGAGTCCGGACGAGAAATCTCGTCCGATGATTTTTTTTGGTGATTCAGTGGAAGGTTCTGGAGCAGTGAAGAAAATTCCATTCGGTGATGGAATGTTAAAGAGCAGAGAAAGAAATGGAGCAGTGAGTCTTTCTTTTGGATTGGTGGAAGCTAAATATGCCGAACCAAATGTTTGGTTTGATGTTGAAGTGAAGTGCCGCTCTAACCTAATTTGTGCTATGCCGAACCAACCTATGCCGGTCCAAATGAAGTGTGTTCATACCGGACCAGAATTGCTGCCGCCGAACCAAGTTGATGTCGGTCCATAATTTGGTTCGGGGAAATAATGCCGAACGAGATGTGTTGTGAGCTTAGCCGGTCCAGATCTGGAGTACCGATTGTCGGACCAAATTGTGCCGTTCTAGATGGATGTCGAACCAAACTCCTGATATGCTATTTAGCAGCTACCCCACATCATAACTTCACTCTATGAATAACGGAGCTTCTGGACAACAATGACAGCCATCCTAAAGAACCAAAACTCTGCAGAATTTTGTCTGTTGTAAATTCTTCTTCTATATAGCCTTCAAAAGTAAATCAATCTTGCAACTCTAATCTTTCAGTGATTAATAAAATCTCCTCTTCCTAAGTGGACGTACGCTGCCTCGCGGTAGTGGAACCACTATAAATACCGGTGTTATTTATTTTTCTGCATTGGATAGATCTGTGACTGTCTGTTCTGGTGTTATCTCTATTTGTTTCGTCTCACCACAATCACGATTCGGTTGTTTTCCGCTGCGTTTGGTTTTTTATTTCATTAGACTGATCATCTGAAGAGATTTTTTTCAACAAACTATAGTGTGAATTGTGGTAACATAGAGGATGACATATGATTTTTGTTTAGTGTGAATTGTGGTAACATAGAGAATGACATGATTTTTGTTGGATCCATTGTCAAACGCAGACTCCTGTAGATATACTACATAATCACTAGAATTGCACGTCTCTTACTCTTAAAGACCACCTGCCTTGCATTTATTCTAAGTTTATGTATTTTGAATATCTTCATCATGGAGTTCAAACTGAACTAATTGTTCATCATCAGCTAAATCGTTATCTTCATGAACAACAAATTCATCAACTTTAATGAGCGAATCCTCAGTATCACCTTACAATGAAACTCACTTCTTTGAACTCAAGGATTCTAATTGTGTTGGAGTTTTATTTCCAGCAATCCTAGGAACACGATGGATAGTACAATCTATATCATTTAGAGTTCATTGCATAAAAAGTGAAAGATGGAATGGACTTGGACAGAATATCAAAGTTCTTAGCCGGGGAGCCGAGGCCGGTGAATATCAAAAGCCCTTGGCCGGAGTGCCGAGTCCGGTGAATGTCAAAGCCCTTGGCCGGAGTGCCGAGGCCGGTGAATATCAAAAACCCTTGGCCGGAGAGCCTAGGCCGGTAAATATCAAAAGCCCTTGGCCGGAGTGCCGAGGCTGGTGAATGTCAAAGTCCTTGGCCGGAGTGCCGAGGCCGGTGAATATCAAAGTCCTTGGCCGGAGTGTCGAGGCCGGTGAATGAAAAATTCCTTGGCCGTAGTGCTGAGGTCGAAGAACATAAAAGCCCTTGACAGGAAGGTCAAGGCTGGAACAGGATAACACGACCCGGCGAGGTCTATAGATTCAAGGTTAAACCCAGAGAGGTTATGGATTTGATAATGTGGTTACGAAAGGAATATGGACTTTGGATATCGGGTTTGAGGCTACTCAAAACATACCTTCCAACAGCAAGGCATGTTTTGGGGGGCAAGTGTTGAGCCGTCTTTTTACAAGGTCACGGACAGACGGATTTAACTAAAACAACTTCACGACCATCGAGGCTGAAATATGATGGATCGCTCGGCATGATGGGTCGTTCGGCATGATGGGTCGTTCGGCATGAGGGTCGTTCGGCATGATGGATGGATCGTTCGGCATGATGGGTCGTTCGGCTTGATCGGTCTTTCGGCATGATGGGTCGTTCGGCTTGATGGGTTGTTCGGCATGATGGATCGTTCGGCATGAGGGTCGTTCGGCATGATGGGTCGTTCGGCTTGATGGGTCGTTCGGCATCAGCTGCGGCTCGACATTGGGGAGAGGCCGTTGTGGCTCGACATTGTGGTTTGGCATGGGCCGTTCGACCTTGATGGGTTCGGGTTATTCAAAGAGCCCAACTACTATCTGGACATGTCTATAAATACAACGTGTAGGAGTTCAAAAAAGGGATCTTCTCTTCTGCTCTCTGACTTTCTATTTTCTAAGGCCAAGGCTGGTCTACCACTTTGTTACTGTAATCGATTGTTACAGCAATAAAAAAGGACTTTTTAGAGTGGACGTAGGCCAGAGTCAGCCGAACCACTGTAAATTTTGTGTCTGTGCTGCTTTCATTTTAATTTCTGTTATTCTTCATATTAATACTCTCTAAAAACATCTAGTCTGTGATCTGTGACTGTGATTTGATGCTTTCATCTGGATTTGGGTGTTAGTGACCAATTTTGACGCTAACATTTTCGCTTGGATTTAAGTGTTAGTGATCAATTTCGGTTCTAACATCCTTTTTGTTCTAAAAAAATAAAGTATGCATGATATTAAAGTTCTAAAATTCTATTCTAAAAATCAAAGCTACAAATTTCGGTTTAACACGAATAGTTTTTAACAAGAAAATTATTGTTAATGAAGATAGAGAGTTAAATAAGTACTCACACAGTGATATGTATATGACAATACCATTAAACATATACATTTAGAAATTATCACATGGTATTAAAATTATAAAATAAACAAATTGTAAACAAATGATTTTTTTTTTGTTAGAGTTGGGATCATAATCCATGACCTTGAAGATATCAAGGATTTGAACTCGTGATCTCATAAAAGTAAAAAAGATACGTTTATCAAAAGTGGAATTCAAACTCGTGACCTCATATGCAGATATATATATATATATATATATATATTGAGAAGTTCACTTTATATAAAAATGTAACATCAAAGGTATTGCAACCACTGATATATATATATCTTTATGTTTAGTTTTCAAGATACTACAAAGAACAATTGTGTAGCGACCCGACTTTCTAACACCAGAAAGACGTGTCACTATTTAAGAAAGAAAGGAATATAAGAAGAAAAGATAAGAAAAGAAGAAACTCAACACACCAGAATCTCACAGCGGAATGAATGAAATATAATATATCACATAAAATATTACATAGTATCATATTACATCAGAGAACACAACTTATACAACACATATTAGACAGTTATAAACATCTATCTAACTATACAACTCAAAATATCACAAGATACAGAAACAACACAAACACAGCGGAACCATAATATATCTACACGTGGAAGCCTCCTGCTCCATATCTCATCCAGAATTCGTCAAGCTAACCTGAATCTCTCGACTACTCATACATAATATGAGTACCCAAGAGTTTAATAAAACAGAAAATAAACACTCGCGTGAGACATGGGTCTGGTGTGAGTAAACGAGTTTAAATTGCTTAACTTTAGAAAAATCTTTGAAAGAAAAGGTATCACGTAAGACTTCCCACACATAAACATGTAAAAGTTTTTTACCTTACGCTAACCAAAACATTTGATAGGAAATCCAGTGATATTATAATAGTGTCTAGGGTTTTCAAGTAAATAAGAAATAGCCGAAATTGTTACATGATTAAATTCCAGCTACTAGCCACAAAAGTGGGTAATACAAACAAAACCGTAGGGTCTCGTAGGAAGAATGAGTTTCCATCAACGGCAGGGCTACCGGGATACCGCCTGTCACAGTACGTGGCCTAGATCACTGTACCGAGGATTACTCCCAATCCCCTGCATCACAAAGCCGGGACCATTCCTTACTGAACAGTCCCGAGTAAGATCATCCCGTGGTTGGCGCGACCAACCACCCACTAAGCCGAAATAAAAAGGACATCTAGACAGGGATGACCTCACCCTGAAATGGGTGCTACCCACCTAGCCTTGCTGCACCTCCCCTGTTTTAGCCATTCCCGGTTGATGAGGCTTGAGGCTGCGATTACCTTTGTAGAACACATCTATCTTAGAATGCTCATCGTCCACCTGACGATGTTCTGAAAGCATTCAATCCATACAAGTTCGTTTCGGGTTCGAACGAAACCGAAGACACTATCTCGTTGCACTCATTTTGGAATCACCCTTAGAGTCAACGACCATAACCCTTGCACTCTGAATCACCATCTCGAACCTGTAAGTACTATCTCCGTCAAACTCATCACGGAATCACCCCCAGAGTTATACTGACGAATAGTTCTTACACTTCGAGTCTTCACTAAGCTCCACTTGGATTCACGAACTAACGTTTAATTTGGATCGATGTGGTTTTCGGATATCCAAATATGGAAACCCGATCCCGGTCTCACCGAATCCAAACGTCATTTTAATGTCCAAGTTGTTTAAGGGTTTAAACAATTAACTTATATTTAGGATGATATAAACAGATAGATGAATCACATTATCACAATAGCTAATTCATATCAAATATTCATCTCACAAAGCAGCATATCACATATCATAGATATCATAGCCAAATCATCCATCATCACTCATCCAATATCAATCACCCAATATCAATCAATCAATATTAACCAATCATCCAAAAGCGGAATTGATTAACTCCAAGTCAATTTAATTAATCTTTAATTAAATTAATTACTATCCTTTAATCACTTGGATTATCTTAATCCTGCTTCATTAATTTATTCCGATAAATAAATTAATCATCTCTTAATGATATTGCTTAATTAATCTCCCTTGATTAATTATCCTTTAATTACATTCAAGTAATTATCCTTCAATTCTTTAACTAATTCCACAAATTAATTATTCTGATCCATATACGGTAATTAACCTTTAATTACTATCATTAATTACAATAATTAATGATCCTTCGTTTGCTTCCATTAATTAATCAACTATAATTAATTGCATTAATCCTCAATTAATTACAATTAATTAATCTTACTTAAATTAATCGCTTTTATTAATCAACCTTGATTAATTTCATTAATTATATTAACTAATGAACCTTATTAATTAATAATTTCTTTAATAATTTGCAATTAACCATCTTATCAATCATAAACAGTAATTAACAACTTGTAATTACATATCTTAATCAATTAACTTAACTAATTATATTAATCTTTGATTAATTATTCTAATTAATTAATTTTAATTACTTCATTAAGTAATTATTATTCAATTAAATTAATCAATAATCCTTAATTAATTACTTTATTAATTAATTACAATTTTAATTAATTACACTTAGTAATTAATCTTAAATTAATCACATTCATAAATTAATTAATCACATTAATTAATTAACTAAATTAATTAAGTAATTAACCCTTAATTACTTACATAAGTAATTATCTTCTAATTACTTCCATTAGATGATTAATCTCTTAATTAATTACTTAACAAGTAATTAATTCCATTGTTAAATAATCATTAATTCTTTAATTAATTAATTACTCCATAATTAATTAACTTCAAAACAATTATATTAATTAATCTCTTAATTAATAACATCAAATGATTATCCATTAATCACTTCCATAAATAATTATTTCATTACCTTAAGTAATTCACCATTAATTTCTTCATAAAGTAGTTACACTTAATTAAATTCATAATTAAGTGATTATTTAAAATTAAACAAACAATTAACTAATCATTTAAAATTAATTAAATAATTAGTTAACTTCTTATATTTAAAATTCCTAAATTAATTAAGAAAAGCCTTAATCTTAATTAAATCTTTACTTATTAACAATTTATACTAATTAAGTATCCATAAGTTCATAACAAGGATAAATTAACCATATTTATCTTCATAAATAAATTATTTGAATAAATTAAATCTTATTAACTTAAAGACAAATTATTTAATTTGGTTTACAAAATCATAATAATAACCTTACTTGAAGATAAAACATTAGAAATCAATTTCAAATTTAAAACACTTTAATTATCTAATTTAAACTTATTTATTTTCAATATAAATTGAAACTTAGTTTTTTAATTCATTACTTTAAAATTTAACTTAAAACTTTGATTCAATATTTTAAATTGAAAACACTTCTTTATAAATTAGAATTCAAAATTTAATTAAGATAATTACTTTCTAAGCAAACATCTTAAAACATTTTAAATTTGAAAATAAATTCAATTATCACTTTTAAAAGTTTGATTTACATTTATTTTGAAACAACAAGTTTTAACTTTGTATTTTGTTTCTTTTATAAAACTTATTTATAGCTTAATGCTTGATTTCATTTATTTCAACAAGAAGTTTTAATCTGCAACTTCATCATTTAATTTTTACGGTACTTAACATATGAGCAAACGACCAAAACACTCGAGTCGATCACCTTAACAACTCGTGCCCATCCTGAAGCAAACCCAGCACTCTTCACTTCGAGTCATCACCGAGAAAAACGCGAGAGCTACTTCGAGACGACCTTCGTCTTCCCCAACGAAAATTTCCAGTGCACACAACATACACACGTGCACGTGCTCCACTGCCTCCGGCCACCGTAGGCCATCGCAACCGTCGCCGACGATCACACGATCGCACGTGAGCACAAAAACAAACCCAGATTCAAAATTCTAACACAAATCAAAATTCGACCTTCAGGTTGAAAAACGGCAGCAGTCACTTCCACAAAACCACCCACGGTCGACCATCACGATGCCGATGAACTTCGCCGACCTCACCATAGAACCATCTCGACCTCGAGCCTCCATTCCCCCTAACGCAAATGTCTCTGGTCCATCACCCACGTCGCAAATGTCACGACAGTCAAGCCCAGCCAAATTCAAGCTTAAACCCTATATTGATCGATCCCAAACAATACAGCCATAGGAAAAATTCAACAGTATTTTTCCCTACATCCTTGATACAAAAGCATGCTTCGCCCAAGATTTCAACTCAAATCATGGAGTTTATCATTGGCAATTTATCAAATTGCCGAAACCCTTCATCCCCAAATTCTCAACAGATTATCAACTTTAAAATTATGAATTGCATGTTAAAAATCATCATTTTTAACAACTAATCCATATATACAATCTAAAGCAAGAATTAAGGATATCAATTTTTGAACATGCAACAGTGACTTACTGTAATTTCCATTTTAAAAATTATTTGTATATTTAAATTTATAGAGACTATTTTTAAAATTATCATCAAACATTAACATACAACTTTCATTCACATATCAAGTTAAAAAATGATCTAGTTTGGAAGATTTGAATTTTCATAAGGAAACAAATTCAAAAATTCAAACAGAGAATGAATATTTATAGTCAGTTGAATTCCTGGTAATTCACACTTCCAACATACAAACTTAACAATATTCATGTAACAAATATTCATTATCAAGCAAAATTCATTGCATGCGTCATCATTCAACCACAGATTAATTAAAACTGTTTTTAAAATGATTTACTCACCAATTTAATTGCAGAGAACAAAGCAGAGCAGTTTCAATTATTCCAAGCTTTGAAATCTAATCTGAAAAATATTTTTGATTTGCTTGCTGATGAAAATTGATCCCTTTGCATGCTTTCAATTTGATATTGAACTGCTGTTGATCTTCATTTGAGTTGCAGGTTGAAGTTGCAGTTTTAATTTTGCTTTGCAGAATTTAATTTCAGATTTTACTTTTGCTTTTGGATTTTAAATCTCAGGTTTGTAGTTAAGAAAAAGAAGAAAGGAAAGAAATTTGAACCGAGAAAATGGAAACAGGCTTCTCTAATCATACATTAATTATAAACTTTAAATTCTAAAAAAAATGATGATGCCACTTGTTATATAAACTTACATTTGTCGTTCATTTCTTAATTGCCTTACATGTGTTATTAAGATGACTAACATGGTTACATATGTTACTTAAGTATTTTAAATTTTTATTTAATTTAAATGATAATATTAGCTTACTTACTTAATTCACTAAATTAATAAATACTTATGTATGAATATATAAGTTTACTTTTTAAAGAAAATATTCTAAAACTAATTATAATACAAATAAATCTCTTATACATGTATTTTTAAAATCTAAAACATTTATTTTTAGTGTTTAAATAATAATTTTTAAAAAGAAAGTTTATTAATAATTTTATACATATATTTTTATAACCATTTTAATTTGAACACTTTTAAAGAAAACAAAAATAAAACTTTGATTAAATCTTATTTAAAAATAAACAATTATCTTATATTTTGAAACAATTGAATTAACCTTATATTAACTTTTGAAAAATATTAATTCTAAAACCAAGCTTTAAATTACAATTCATGCATATATAAATTATCAATAGATTATATTAAATTTCAAAACAATTCCAAATTATAACATATACATACATATATATTACATTTGAAAATTCATCTTTTATTTAAAACAAAAGATCTTCTATTCACAATATATATTAAATATATATTATAAATAGAATAAAATTTTATTAGCTTTGAAAAATAAATCTTATCAATTTCAAATTTGTTAGAAAGATATTGATCAATATTGCCAGATTAAATATTTATTAACCTTTAAAAGATTAAATTTACCAATTTAAATTAAAATTATAATAAAAAATTATCAAATCAATTAAATTATTAATATAGATTATTAAATTGATATTGCCTAAAATTCCGGGTCGTCACAAATTGCTTTCGGTATTAGTTCGTCAAGTACCAAGTGGGTGGGAGGCTTTCCCTTGTTAACAACTTTCTTTAATTACGTAATCATCCATCCTTATAAACATGAATGAAAATAGACTTCCGAATGATGGTTTATCCTTACGAATTCTCGATCAAAATGTACGAAATACAAACTTTTTGACGATACGTGACAAACATCTTTGCACTTTTCTGCATTTAAACATTTCTAAGTAATTTTGCTTCTTGCTAAATAACTTTATGCCCATTGTATATGTAGGTAGATTATGATTTGCAAAAATGCATTTCTCAAAACCTCAATTGCAAAATTGCAAAATATGATGGTAACTGTTTTGTAAATAAAACAAAAGATCCTTTATTAAATTAACTAATACTCAAGGGGTTTATGATTAATGGTAAATCCTTTCGTTTATAAAAAGTAATTATTAATTAAAAAAATTGTTCTCTTGAGTCTATTCTCAATATCGTTACTCAACTTTCACCCTAAGTGAAATAATGAAGGATAACTATAAAAATATGAAGATTATAACATGTAAAATGGACATGGTGGAACCCAGTGAACGAGGTTCCCGTACGACAACGAACTTTGAGGAGGTCGATAATGTATGCCGCTACTCCCTCGCATTGTGAAGAGGCTGTTTCCAAACTCGAGTCTGGACGTTCAAATCACTATGCGGGTGACCTAACTGTTGCGTCAACAGTCCACCTCAACATGTGAAATCGAAAGTTGAAATAAAATTCCAACTTAAAAAAATAATTGAATTTTATAAAGGGAAATTAGTCAAAATGACAGATTTCATGAATTTTTTTGATCAAAATCACAAGTATTAAAATTTAGACTGAAGGACAAACATTCTTCGACTTCAGATCGCCTTTTGAATCTTGCCTAAACATCAAATCAATTATTTGATCTCACCTCCACGTCACTGCATCATAGTACATCATCAATGTTGCCTCCACCATCTAGCCTGCTCCATCTCATCGTCACCTCCAATCGCCAGGGACTTCACACAACTAAAAATAGGGCAAACCCTAACTGCATCAAATCTCACCGTTGTGTCATTAGCCACCACCGTCTCACCAAAATCCTAACCGACGTCTTTTCCGCTGCACACTAGCATCAACAGCAAACTAAAAAAATTGACAGTAAAATGAAAATGCTAAATTAAACTAGCATTAGATTAAAAAATGTTAAATTTATTTTTACAGTTCAAAAAATCTTAAATTAAACTAGAATCAGATGAAAAAAATGCAAAATTCATTTTCACTGTTTGAAAAATGCTAAATTAAACCAGAAATATATAAATATGATGCTATATTCAACTTCCATAAAAAATGCTAAATTTACCTTGCATCATGCTAGACTCGTTTTTATGGTTCATAAAAGGCTAGTTATAACTAGCATTTTAATGCTCTTTTCATTTTTACATTACAACAAATGCTAAATACACCTAGCATTAGACTAATATTTCTAAAAAAAAAAAAAAAAAAACAAACAAGGCCACCTCTTTCTCCACCACTATTGACCTTGAAATTACACTAGGAAATCCTGTAACACAACCACTGTCATCTCCATTAGCGCCACACATTTTTACAGTTAAAATGCTAAATTAAACTGGCAGTGCAAGTATATAATACTATACTCATTTTTATAATACAAATAACACTAGTTCTATTTACTATTCGAGCTGTTAGTTCAAAAAGCCGCCACCGCCATCGATGTCGATACTGCACCAAGCAGCGCTGCAATCCTACAAATGCCACCGCCGCGTCTTCCCAAGTCACCGCCATTGTATCGCCTCACATGCTGCCTCCACCAGTCATGGCCACCATCCAATGCCAATGTCGTACAATTTGAGATGAAGGATGTTATGCCTTATGGTGGATTATTGCAAAGAGTTTGTCCTTGGGCTCAAAATTGAAACCTTGTGTCTTTGAGGCCAAAAACTTTTTACAGTTTGTCATTGAGACTATTTTCTACTTTTACAAATTCATCCACAATGTTTGCGGTGGAGTTAGCAACCATTGTCAGATCTCATTTTGTTATGTATATTTCAAAAATTCAAAATCTCATTTTGTTATGTATATTTAAAAAATTCAAAATTAATGAAGTGTTTTAGAGCTATGTAATTAGCGTTCGTATGAAAATATAGTTGTTGACTCTGTTCGGGAATACTGATCCTAATGTTTCATGTTAATTTCTTAGGGAATCTAAATCAGGCACGTTTCCGCAATCCAAAATATATTTGTTTCTATATGTTGATATTTTTGTAGAACAGGTATAAAGAGATGATGTTGAAATTTAGTTTAAAATGTTCAGACTCAACCCTTAAGTTTGGAGTGTCTAGTTTGACATCGGATGCAATGCTTACATGTAATGCTTACATGCAATGCTTACGACTTTAAGGAACTCTTCATTTTCCACTGTTGGTACACACTTCATTCTAGGGCAGATGTATGTCTTACGTATAAGGCGCTTTCTCTTGCGTCGGACATAACGTGCATGCATTAGTTGGACCAATGCATTCATTGTGTCTAAGAATGTGACCTTTAATAGGTCTGCCACTACTTATTGTGCTAATAAGTGTGAATCTTCACTATCGTTGTAGTTCCTCTTACCAAATGTATTGTTTTTATTTAAGGGAACTTTTGTAAACCACCATCTTTAAATTTCGAAATACCTAGCTGCCCTCCTCGAAATACGTTATTAAATAAAACCTCAATTTTAAGTTTAAAGATATTTGCAGAGAAATCCAATTTTTTTGAAATTTATAAATTGTAAATATTTACAGAGAACTATACAAATATTTGCAATTTTTCAGAAAAAATAGTATCTTTTGTTTTGATCATAAATCATGCTATTGATTTTCAGATTTAACTTCTAAAAAACAATTTTTTTTAACCGAAACTAAAAATAAGGATGAAATTTAAAACATGTTTTAGGAAAGAGTTTTTTTACAGATCAAATCCGAACTAAATTTCCACTTCATTTAATCAGTCTTCTCTCGCACTCTCCCCCCCTTTCCCTCCCTCTCGTCTCTGTGTGTGTGTGTGCAAGCCCTACGAAAAATGGAACCAATTCTTGTATTCATCCAACTTCTTTCCTACATATTGTATTAGGATTGGACCAGGCTACAAGAGCATGAGAGAGGAACACTATGGAACTCCAGATGCCAAACCAGAGCGATAAAGCCAGGAGACAACGTCCAAAAAGCAAATAGAGTAGTGCATTATCCCTATTTTTGGGAAGGGGAAACAAATAGAGTAGGTTATTTGGCTCATAAAGATATATTATCTAAAATAAAGGGAGGATGTCCTCTATCCATTATGTCGCAGAATTTGCATTACCTACGGATAATACATAAATGGGTTTGGTTTGTAGGCTTTATTTTGCCGGAGATTTACATGTGAAATTTTGTAAATTTGCTCTTATCCTAATCAATAACATCAAGTATGTTGTTCAGTAAACAATATTTCTATGTTTACCGCCCAAAATAAAAAAAATTAATTTGACCAAGATGCATTTATTCTTGGAGTGTTATTAAATTTTGGAGTGTTATTAAAGGGGCACCAGAAAATACTAATATATGACAAATTATAAGATGAACCTAATAGAATATCAAAATTGTTAAAGACACGCAATCCAATCAAACAATTTAATAAACGTCTTTATATATCAATTCTAACAACGGAAATCCATGGATTTTTTAACGTCAAATTAATGAAATCTAAAACTTAAATAGTGTTTGGTTGGAGAATGCATTTTGTGTTTTGTTTTTTCAAATATGCATGTTTGTTGAAATGGAGAGGAATAGGAGTTGGAGAATCATAGTTATTCCAACGAAGGGAGAAATGGTAGGAGGAAAGATAGTCGTTGATATTTCTTAAAACGTGGGAAAAATAAAATCATTTTCAATCTTACATGTTAAAACCATTTTCCGAATCGACCGTTTACCATCCTTCCGTGTCTTCCATACGTTTTGATCTAGATGGTTGAAAACACAACTTATTTTCAAACCAAACTTTACTTGAATTTCTCAACGCTCACTTTTGATCTGTTGCTCTTACGTCAATTTCGACCACCAAGCTAAAGTAACATGGGTAAATCTATTACTCAAGTATAAAAAAAGAAAGTTAGATCTCCATAGTTGGAAACACTAATATATATTATTTTGAAATGTTGGACTCTCATTTAGGGCTGTTATGGTAATGATTACTGTTATCATTTTGTAAATACTGTTACTGTGCTGTTTTTACTGTTAAACTAAAATTGTTCACCGTTACCATTACCGATTGACTGTTATACCGATGACTGGTATACCAATAAACTGGTAACTACACTGGTAATGGTAAATTACCGTTCGTTTAGAAAAACAATAAGTTGATATATTTTTACACTGAATGATGCTTCATTATATATCTCATTGGGTCACTTAATAAAGGACATAAAAAAAGTGTATTTATCATCATTTGAGTTGAATTACTGAGATAAATTGAACTGTGTTATTGCATCTAAATGCCCGTAATACAACATCTTACACGAATATCAATGTATTATGAATGAGCTGGTAAATTACCGTTATTGCTGGTTTTGAAAAAATATTACCGATGTTTTACCCAAAAAATGGTAAATTTACCGTTACCGTATCGATTATGCTGGTATATCGACTTTACTTTTAAATGGTAACCGATTGAATGTTATTCATATATTCTCGCTGAGATGTGTGTACTGGGTTTATTTAAAGAATGAAATTTTATAAGAGAATTTCTGTAAATGGAATTCTAGAGACTTAAGAAAATTTCCAAAGGTTTAAATGTGATAACTTCGAAAAGAATTTGAATTCATTAAAGAAGTATAAATGGTTTGACGTAATTATAAACAAATATAATGGGTTTGGAAATTATAAGAAGAAATTTATTTATAATTCCATATTCCCCACTCTCTCAAAATTTCAATTCCTTCCTCTTTTCAAAGGCGCTCAACTGAAATAACCTAATACCATGATTATCGTCACCTAAAATTTTATAATCCAATCTGCAATTGTTGGAATAATTCAACATTATGGGACCACATATTTTAATATTTGAATGTATGGGCTATTTTGGGATTAAGTTTAATTATGTGATCTATTTGGAATAAATACAACAAGACTTAAGGGGTATATTCGTCATGTAAATTTATAATGTGTGGATACCAGAGTGACAATTTTAGTTTGTTGAAGGGCCGAACTGAAAAATGTCACACACTATATATATGGGGTTATGGTCCCAAAATTACACAAGTCTTATCATATTCTCTCCACCCTCTTCTAAAGAGAATTTTCAGATCTAAGCTTGTGTCAATTTGGAAGATCTAAAACCTAGTTGATCTTCTTTTTTGCAAACATCAATGGATTCAGGTACGACTTCTGCTGAACTATTTAATTTCATATATTTGTTTCTCGATATAATCAATATGGGTTGTATGTATTCAGATCTAGAATTTATTTATTTATTACAACAAGTGGTATCAGAGCCACCCATCATTGATTTTATTGAGAAATTCTTTGGTTTTAAGAACATATGAAATTAGGGTTCTTGGATTTACAATTTTCGGTTGATTCACCTGATCCACTTATTTCGTTCTGATTTGTGAATGCTTTAATTATGGTGATTCAAAACATGTTAATAAACAGTATTATACATGGATCCATTGATTTAATGAAATATTGGATTCTGTTGATTTGACGAAAAGTTTTCTGAAATGATAGCATTTGGATTTAATTGAACCGCATCATTGGATTTATGATCTAAGAATTCATCTACATCTTTTGTAATAATTGTACCATGACATGTTTGTGGTTTTGTTTTCTCCTGCAAAAGCATAAATTATTATTTTATTTGGTTGGTTTTTTTTCTTAGCATAAAATAGCAACAGACATTGTTGAAATATTGGCCAAGCTTTTACTATTCATTACTTTTGTACACTATGAATCAACACATTAATTGATGCTGTCAGATTTGGCATTTTTTTTTTTTTGTAATTTATTGTTACTACTTAATATGTTTCACCTTCTATTTTGAATGGTAACAGTTAAATAAAGTACGCAATAATCTGATACTAATTATTATTGCAAGTATTATTCATTTATGTATTATTACAGTTTCCTTGGTGTCAAATTTGACATTGATATTTATGGCAAATTTATAAATGAAGGAGTTAAAATAAATTCATATATTATTTGGCGTCTTTTGCAAATTAATTGTGAATATCCTACATTACAAGTGAACTAATTGAAATAATATGTCACCAAAGCGACCTCTCTTATTTTAGTTGCTCATGAAAAATGTTTGATATTTGTGTGTATTTATTTATGCGAATATTAGTCGATCCAAAGGAAGCTTAATATCTGGCCAAATTAGATACACATGTGTGATGATAAATATGTAACAATTATAAAGTTTTACAAGAAAATAATTAATCGGCCTAAAGGAAGATTATTATTTGACTTGAATTTATTGTTAATATTTGATGATTACAACAAGAATACCACTTACAGTTAATATTACTGTCCAAAGACTTGATATCAATGTTGTGCTAGATATCTTAAGCAAAGACTTACCAATTATTTTAAATTTACTACAGTTGTTTTATAATGTAAGCATATTTGATTAATTTAAAATTACAGCTAATTTGACTACGGTATCTGCCAATCTGAACAACATTCCTATTCTGACTGGAACAAACTTTAAGGATTGGAAAGAGAACATATTGCTTGTTCTTGGCTGCATGGATCTTGACCTTGCACTTAGGATAGATGAACCGCCCCTCTTACGGATGAAAGTTCTTCTGATATTATAAAGAACTTTGAGAGGTGGGATCGTTCAAACCGCATGAGTCTAATGATCATAAAGCGTGGCATTCCGGAGGCATTTAAGGGGTGCGGTATCTGAAAAGATAACCAATGCTAAAGATTTCATTGCTGAGATTGAAAATCGTTTTGCTAAAAACGATAAGGCGGAAACAAGCACGCTTTTGCAACGCTTGATTTCCATGAAGTATCAAAGCAAAGGAAACATAAGGGAGTACATTATGGAAATGTCTAACATTGCTTCAAAATTTAAGGCACTTAAGCTTGAGCTTTCAGATGATTTGCTCGTGCACTTGGTATTAATCTCTCTTCCTTCACAATACAACCAGTTCAAGATCAATTATAACTGTCAAAAGGAGAAATGGACTCTTAATGAGCTCATTTTGTATTGTGTACAAGAAGAAGAGAGATTGAAGCATGATAAGGCTGAAAGAGCTCATTTAGCATACATCTCTAAGGGAAAAGACAAAAAGAGAAAGAAGGATACATAAACCGCTAAGGGTCCGATTGAAAAGAAACAACAAAAGGAGACTGATGGTTGTTACTTTTGCAAAAAAGGCTGAACATTTGAAGAAAGATTGTGCCAAATACCACGCATGGCGTGTTAAGAAAGGGTTGCCTTGAGCTACCGAAATCCAACTGATGCTGAAAGATACATCTATGTGGATGATGGAAAATGGTAGAAGTGGATGCTATTGGGCATTTTAAGTTGTTATTAAGAACTCAGTTTTATTTGGATTTATTTGATACTTTTGTTATACCGTCATTTAGACGGAATTTGGTTTCTGTTTCTAAGTTGGACAAATTTGGTTATTCTTGTTCATTTGGAAATGGTATTTTTAGTTTATCAATGAATTCAACTTTTATTGGAACTAGTTCTCTTAATGTTTATGATAACTTATATATGTTTGATGTTAATACCTCTTATAATGAAACCTTGCATGTAGAGTTACGTGGTACTAAAGAAAAGCTAATAAGGAAATTTCAGCCACATTGTGGCACAAACGCTTAGGTCATATATTTAAAAATAGAATTCAAAGGCTCGTGTTAGATGGCATTTTGGAATCCGTTGATTTTTCAGACCTTGATGTCTGTGTAGAGTGTATCAAGGAAAAACAAACCAAACATAAGAAAATATGTGCCAATAGAGCAACTGACGTCTTAGAATTAATACATACAGACATTTGTGGGCCATTCCCTGAGGCATCATGGAATGGTCAATAATATTTTATAACATTCATAGACGACTACTCGAGATATGACTACCTATATCTTATTCATGATAAATCAGAATCCTTAGACATGTTCAAGAAATTTAAGGTAGAAGTTGAGAACCAACTCAACAAAAGGATTAAAACTGTCAGATCTGACCGTGGAGGTGAATATTATGGTAAATCTGACGGATCAGGTGAACGATGTCTATGACCATTTGCCAAATTCCTAGAGGAATGTGGAATAATCCTACAATACACTATGCCAGGTTCACCTAGCATGAATGGTGTTGCTGAGAGACGAAACCGGACTCTTAAAGACATGGTAAGGAGTATGATCAATCATTCTACCTTATGAAAATCATTCTGGGGAGAGGCATTAACGACAGCAGTTTATATCCTTAATAGAGTACCCACTAAAGCAGCTACTAAAACACCTTATGAGCTCTGGACAGGCGAACAGCCTACTCTAAAGTATTTTCACATTTGGGAATGTCCAGCTGAGGCAATGCCATATAGGCCAAATGAAAGAAAATTGGACTCCAAAACAGTGAGTAGCTACTTTATTGGTTATTCTGAGCGATCTAGGGGCTATAAATTTTATGATTTCATACTGAGGAAAATATTTGAGACGGGAAATGCAACATTTGTTGAGGATGTTGAGTTGAGAGGGAGAAATGAAGTAAGGAACATTGTTTTTGAGGAGAAATCATCGTCTATGATTCCTACTACAGTTACTTCTTCGGACAATGTGCAGATTATTGTTCCTGTCATTGATCAAGAGGTGAATCCAGAACCCAACAAAACAATGTTGAAGAAAATCCTCTTCAAGTTGAAGTTAATGTTCCACAAGAATAAATTCAACAACCTCAAAATGAATTGCCATTAAGAAGATCCACTAGGGAAAGAAGAAATGCTATTTCAAATGATTATGTTGTATTTCTTCAAGAGTTAGATGATAATAATGGATTGATGGAAGATGATCCTATCAACTTTCACCAAGCCATGCAAGATATTAATTCTCAAAAGTGGATTGAAGTTATGAATGAAGAGTATAAATCAATGCAAGACAATAAAGTTTGGGATCTTGTCCCTTTACCTGAAGGTAAGAAGCCCATTGGTTGTAAATGGATATTTAAAACCAAGAGGGATGCAAAAGGTAAAGTGGAAAGGTATAAAGCTCGTCTTGTAGCAAAAGGTTTTACTCAAAAAGAAGGCATTAATTTCAAAGAGACTTTCTCTCCGGTTTCAACAAAAGACTTTTTAAGAATAATTTTGTCACTTGTTGCACATTTTGACCTTGAGTTGCATCAAATGGATGTTAAGACTGCATTTCTCAATGGAGACATTGAGAAAACAATTTATATGGTGCAACCGGAAAACTTTATGGTCGAAGATCCAAAGAATATGGTTTGCAAACTAAAGAAATCCATTTATGGACTCAAACAAGCTTCTCGTCAATGGTACCACAAATTTCATAATGTAATTACCTCTTTTGGTTTTGAGGCAAACATCATTGATAACTGTGTGTATCACAAGTTTAATGAGAGTAAATTTATATTTTTAATTTTATATGTTGATGCTATATTGCTTGCCAGCAATGATTTAAATATGTTGCACGAAACTAAGAGATTTCTTTCAAATAATTTTGAAATGAAAGATCTTGGTGATGCCTCTTTTGTATTAGGGATCCAAATACATCGTGATCGTTCACGAGGCATTCTTAGATTGTTACAAAAGAACTATATAGAAAATGTGCTTAAGAGATTTGACGTGCAAGATTGTAAATCAGGTGATACCCCTGTCGCTAAAGGAGATAAGTTTTGTCTCAAACAATGCCCTAATAACATCCTTGAAGTTAATGAAATACAGAAGATCCCTTATGCATCTGCTATAGGGAGTCTAATATATGCTCAAGTATGTACGCGTCCGGATATTGCGTACATTGTAGGAGTGTTAGGCAGGTATCTTAGTAACCCTGGAATGGATCATTGGAAAGCAGCAAAAAGGGTTATGAGGTATCTTCAAAGAACAAAGGACTATATGCTTACATATAGAAGATCAGATCAGTTGGAGATCATTGGGTATTCTGATTCTGACTTTGCTGGATGTCCGGATAGCAGAAAATCCACTTCATGATGCATATTTATGTTGAGTGGGGGGCTAAATGGAAGAGCATTAAGCAAACGCTTATAGCTTCTTCCACTATGGAAGCATAGTTTGTGGCTTGCTATGAGGCATCTAATCATGGAAAATGGCTGCGAAATTTTGTCACTGGGATGCGCATTATAGATAATATTGAAAGACCACTAAAGTTGTTTTGTGACAATAGATCAGCAGTATTATATTCTAATAACAATAGAAGCTCAATAAGTCAAATTACATTGACATCAAGTTTCTAGTTGTGAAGGAAAGAGTGCAAAATGGGTTAATATCCATAGAGCATATTGGGACAAATTCCATGTTAGCGGATCCACTTACAAAAGCATTACCACCCAAGGTCTTTCATAAGCATGTTGCTAAAATGGGTGTATCTTTTATGTAATAATATTTTGATTTTGGGGGAGTTTGTACTAAGTCATTTCTTTTGTGACATTGCTCTATATTTTGATTATGGATATGCTTCAGTTTTTCTGATCAGAAATAAAGTTTTTTTTTTAATTGCACTCAAATTATTTATATATGTTTAGATTTTGATCTCATTAAAGTAAAGTAGGATCAGTTGGAAATAGACATATAAAGATCACATTTCATGTAATTTCCATGCTACACATACATGATTGATCTATGTCATTTGATTGTATTGATATACGTGACCATTGATGAGTTTAGTTACACTAACGATAATGAAAACCGCTTTAATCTTATGTTAAAACAATCAATGAACGAGATTGTTTTGGATATACCATATTGTCAAGATAGCTATTTAAGAGCTCATAAAGTTAAATACATTCTATAAGATTACATATGTGGCCTAGGGGGAGATTGTTGGAATAATTCAGCATTATGGGGCCACATATTTTAATATTTGAATGTATGAGCTATCATGGGATTAAGTTTAATTATGTGATCTATTTGGAATAAATACAACAAGACTTAAGCGGTATATTAGTTATGTAAATTTATAATGTGCGGATAACAGAGTGACAATTTTAGTTTGTTGAAGGGCCGAACTGAAAAATGTCACACACTATATATATGAGGTTATTGTCCCCAAATTACACAAGTCTTATCATATTTTCTCCACCCTCTTCTAAAAAGAATTTTCAGATCTAAGCTTGTGTCGATTTGGAATTTCTAAAACCTAGTTGATCTTCTTTTTTGCAAACATCAATGGATTCAGGTACGACTTCTGCTGAACTATTTAATTTCATATATTTGTTTTTCGATAGAATCAATATGAGTTGTATGTATTCAGATCTAGAATTTATTTATTTATTACAACAGCAATTTCTTATACGCTCCGTGTCTACCAAAATGATAGTTTGCTGCATGAATTTACCATGTACCGAATTCATGTTTTGCCTAAAATAAATTGAACACAAGTTTTTGCTTAAATCACTTCTACAGTGATTTGAAGGTAAATAAGATGCAGAAGAAGTGGAGAATATCTTATTGCTCTAAATTAAGATCTAGTTGTACACAACTTATGGCTGGTTTGCAGGAGACGTTAAAAAAAATTCAGCAATTGCTGCTTTTCAACCATTGTAACACAGTGCACTTTTTATTTTTATTTTTCACCTCAGGTTACATCTGCTCGTATGTTGGGTAAGAGAACGATTATTTTGTAACCAAAAGCATCATGTTTAAAACTGATTATACATGCGTTGTTTCATTGACTCTACTTAGTACTTCGTCAGCCAATATTTTTCTCTTTTTACCAGTGCGTGAATGAAAAACAAGTATAAATCTTGAGTAAATAGTAACCTACGACGCATTCTATTTCATATAAACACAGAGGTAACCAGAGAGATTTCAGTCTATATGTTTTTATGTTATAAATAGATGTTGTAATCTAATTCACTACAACAAACCATGTTAGGTTGTCTCGTATGCATTAAGGAGGAACGACGGTTTGTAATTGAAACAGTATCACATCGCTAAATAACTTGAAGAAATGGTGTAGTATAAATATGAGTTAGCAGACATGTAACATTATAGATTTTTTTATTACAATAAAGTGTGCATTATTATCAAAAATATTAAAATCCTACGATTTAAATTCTGATTCAGATCAGATCTCTTACTTTACGATTCAATTTATACTTCGATTCAAACTTTAGTTAAAATCACAGTTTAAAAAAAAAAACATTCAATTCGGACTAACATTTTTAACATGCTTATTTGGATTCACAATTTCAGCTATAATATCCCCAAAATAAAATAAAAAGGAATTAAGAGAGAAAATTGAGTTCTAAGTTCAGTTGTACAAGTTTAAATATCGAAACCAATTTCAAAGTGTGTGTATAAACCTTGAAATATAAATCCTTTTTAAATCTATGATTTACGATTTGAATCCTATTTTGATTCAAAGTTTGAACTTTACGATTGACGATTTAAGTCCCATTTTGAAAACCTTGAAAGTGTGTGCCAACTCATATACGTATGACACGTGCTGGAGATGTGGAGCTTGGTTCAACTGCCGTTACATCAACCATTTTTTTTTTTTTTGTTAAAAGGTGTTGATCAAACTCATATGTTGAGGATGTGAGAATGATGCATGTATAAGCTCTGATTTCTGAAAATAATGCAAAGACATGAAAAACTTGTTCTTGAACAAACAAACTGACTGTTACTGTGATGTTTCACATAATGTTTTCAAGATGCAGAAGAAGTGGAGAATATCTCTACCAGCTGCAATGCCAACAACAATGACCATTGAACTCATGTCTCACGAAATAATATTATGATGTTTCCTGGGAACAACTTACTACTGAAATCTATAATATCTAAAGGTTATATAATGTTGCATATTTTAGCTTTCCTGCCAACTTTGAAATCTATAATATCTAAAGGTTGGTTGGGGATGATGTAATTGGGTCCATTCTGATTGAAATGCTTGTGGCAAGAGAAGCCGAAGCATACAATCTAAGTTTTTGGTGGTTAAGTACACATGGCTATTGTTACTTTTTGATGCTATGGAGTTGCTTATAGGTCCTGTACGGGATGGAATACGCTTATGGATGAATATTAGTAATTTCAGGCTGAATAGTCAGTTGGTATGAAAAGGTAGTTGTCTGTGTTCTGGTAGCATTGGTTTGGTTATAGTTATTTTTAATGTAGTTGTTTTATTCCTATAGAGTTGTACAAAGCTGTAGGAAAAGATGCATGTAAATGCATACTGATGTGGGAATGAAAAAAGAAAAAAAGACAAGAATAAGCTCCATAAGATGCATCTGCATGCTAAACCACTAACAACCTCTGTACTTTCACCATTCATTTCTGTACTCAGTTCTGCATTATGAATATTACCAACAATCAGGGCTTGTCCAAGCATGTTCAATGCTCTAGTTCAATAACATTTTTTGTATTTTTGTTGCCCAATCATTTAATAAACAAGAATACATTTATCTGTGCAAAACGAAATGCAAATTCTATTATAATCTTAACATCGATTGCAAAATATTGGTCAACTATATTATTTAGATTACATGTCAAAAAATATTTAAATGTCAACTTGATAAACCAACATATCAATAGGCATCAATGGAAGCCACTTCTTCTTGCACTTTTGAAAGCAAACTCGTCTATTATCTCATAGTTAAGCATATTCAAGTATTCATTTTCAACTGAAATCATAGTTAGTCCACTTAATATCTCTTGTGTCATAATAGTTCGAAAATATGTTTTTATCAATTTCAATTTTGAAAAGCTTCTTTCCGCCGATGCAACCGTAACCAAGATAGTTAATAAAATTTGGTAAGCAATCCAAAATGTTGACAAATTCGCTTATGTCTCGATAATACCTCAAGAAATTAAGAATAACAATTGGTGTGCTTACTTTCGATGATATAATTCGCTTTAATTGTTGAAGCTCATGGAACAGGTTCTTACCACAAATATTTTGTTCTTCATTATGTGTCAAAAAACCTTTTAAATTCATGCAATAGTCCTTTAATCCTCATCATTAACATTTTTGAATTTCAAATTTAATAAAAAGTCAAAAAATCCTTTGTAATATTTAAATTGCTCAAAACGATTTCTAAGTGAAGTTAAAACTCAATCCATTAGATGTAGAAAATAAGTAACTTTAAAAAATTTCTTAGGTGATTGTCTATCATAATTTCCTATGATATTTTGATCAAATTCTATGTACACTCTTTTCAAAAATTTAGGATCAATTCCAAAATCATTCGCAATTTTTTTAACTTCCTTCCTTATGGGTTTAAAACCATCTTCTTTTATGTTTTTCAATAAATTTTACGAACTCTGAATATTTTTTAATTGCATCTGCAATATCCATTTCCTCTTGTTGAAGTATTTTACTTAATTAATATTGTCTAATATTTTTAATTGCATTACTTCGACTTTGCTAATATTGCATAGTATACAAGTTTTTAAAATATGTCATTAAAACAACAATAACTAATATGCTTCTCCTCCACTCATCTGACATCTTGTTTAATCTGAAAATATCATTCAACAACTTAGTTAGTCAGACTGTCCCTCCATCCTCAAGGCATCTCCATACCTTAATGGAGATGTTATCAGACCCCAACACCTTTCCTGCTTTCATCCGTTTTAGCGCCTCATTTACCTCGGACTCTTGAATTCTCCGAACAAAATATCTACTAGTGTCATCAAAAGAGTCGTCCAGCTCGATCGTACTGTTATCACCTTGTTTATTGAAAAGCTTGTTGAAGTATTCTCTTCATCCATTCTTTATCCCGTCATCCTTCACCAAAAGTCTATTATTCTCATCCTTGATGCATTTAACTCAGTTGAACTCTCTTGTCTTTCTCTCGCGGAGTTTAATTATCCTATAGACTTTTTTCACCCTTCTTCGTACTTAGCTTTTGATATAGATTTTCATACGTCTGATCCCTTACTTCACTCATCGCTCTCTTTGCGTTCTTCTTTGCCTTTGTACTTTTGCATGTTGTTCTCGCTCCTGTAATGATACAGGCATCTATAGTATTCCTTCTTCTCATTGATAGCCTTTTGCATATCACTGTTCCACCACCATGAATCTTTAGGTTCACATTTATTTTCTTTATTATCCCAAACACTTCATTGACCACTTTTCGAATGTGCGTTGTCATCTCATCCCACATATCATTTGTTTCTTCTTTCGATATTTCAAGCACATTCTCCCATCACACTATCCTTAAATATCTGTGATACATCTCCTTTGAACTTCCACCATTTTGTCCAACTAATCTTGGCTTCTTTATCCCGTCGAAAACGTATCTGAAGACGAAACTTGGATATCAAAAGCTGATGTTGTGAGACGATATATTCTCCAGGTATGACTTTGTAATTTACACAAGCTCGTTTGTCATCTCATCTAGTAAGGACAAAGTCAATTGGGCTAGAGTGTTGGCCACTACTGAGATTAACTAAATGTGATTGTCTCTTTCTAAAGGTGTTAGCTATCATGAGGTCATAAACAATAACAAAATTCAATATTTCTTCTCTTTCTTGGTTTCTATCGTCGTATCCAAAACCACCATGCACTGTCTCAAACTCCCCAATTGTTGTACCAATATGGCGTCGAAATCTCCTCCCATGAAAATTTTATCGCTACTAGGCACATCTCTAACCATGTCATCTATCTCTTCCCAGAAATTTCTCTTTGCGGCTTCACTTAGGCCTACTTGTGGGACATAGACACTAATGACATTTGAAACCATATCACCAACTATCAGCTTGACTACGATGATCCTATCCCCTTGTCTCCTAATGTCGACCACTCTGTTTTTAATGTTCTTGTCAATTAAAATATCTACTCCGTTCTTGTTACGTTTCTTTCTCGTGTACCATAACTTGAAGCATGTGTTCTGCACCTTCTTCGCCTTCTGGTCCGTCCATTTGGTCTTCTGAATGCATAAAATATTTACACATTTTCTAGTCATTGTATCAACTATCTCTTTTAACTTTCCGGTTAAGAACCATACATTCCAACAACCCAACGAATCCTACTTTCATCGACTAGCTTTCTTGTCTCCCACACCTGCCGAGTAAAGTGCGAAGATCCTTGCTTATTTATTACTACATCGGGGCGTCGATGTAGTGTGCCACTAAGGGAGTGACGACTCGGCCCTTGCATATTAAAAATAAAATAAAAATATAATGTAAACACACAAAATTCGAATGCAAATTATTGGTTTGTTAACATATTTATAACATTTGGTAATATCACACAAATTTAACATTTGTTGGAATTCTTGCACAATTTACTTAAAACCATTGATACCAAAAATTTCAAAATCTTACGATTTGATTCCATTTCAATTGAATCTCTCTAGTTATTATTCATTTCTCAATTTACAATTCACAACTCAACCAACATCGTAGTTGAAAAATAATATTTCAGTTCAAGGTGGAAAAATATATCAGTATACTTGTTTGAATCTACATTTCAAATATAATTGTTCTCAAAGTAAAACAAAAATTAAACAAAATAAAAATAATAAAGTTTTAGGTTCAGACTTCAGATATAGAAGCTCAAACGTCAAAATTAATTTTAAAACACTACATATCTATTAAATAATAGTAAAGCGGAAGAATTTAAAGCTCTCTCCCCACTTTTAGGAATTATCTCTATTCTCCTTCTTCTCTCTAAGTAGATATTTTATTTTCAAAATCCTATTATTTACAACTTTACAATTATAATATTAAACTTTTCGCACTATTTTACATTCAAATACCCACTTTTGAAAGAATTTACAATTATTTACAAATCTTTCATGGTTCTTTCATGAAATTTTTCATTATATTCCGCGCATTTAAATTAGTTACATTATCCAAAATTTAAACCAATCGATCAACTTAGTCAACTAATATTTATTAATAAATTCCAAAAGAGGAAAATTTCAATATACATACTATAGGCGCATCAACAAATTGGTATAGAAAAATCATTTAGATGCAAATATATATAAATCACATAACATAAATTATACAAATTAAAGACAATAATAGATTTACTTTATAATTTATTTACTAAATGAATTTATCATATATTACACTATAAAATTCTATTAACTTCAAATATCTAAAAATTTAATTTTTTACAATTACTTATAAACCATTCTCAATTATCTTCTAATATTTTACATTTAAACTATTTAAGTAAATATGATTAACTAATATTTATTAATCCATCTAATAAATCCTAAAAATATGAGGATTTTAATATTTACAATATTCACATAAATGAGAAAAATGATAAAATTATTTCTTCTTTATTCAAATATATGAAAATATTTAAATCATATAATATAAAATGCATACATATATATAAATAATAATGACTCTTTTAAAGTTCTAATTCATTTATCCCAAAAAAATTATCGTACATTACATAACATAATTTCATTTTTAACAACCTTTAAAAGATAAATTTATATTTTACAATATTACGATGTGAACGTACACATCAATAAAAAATAGATTATATAAACATTCTCACTTTCAACGCGTTATCAAATTATACCTAACTCGCAATTCAACTAAATGCTACAAAACATTATTTTGCAATTCTCAAAGTTGTAAATATGACCCTCTTATAAGAACATAAAATCTATGATTAACTGCAAGGATAAAGTTGCTTAAAAGTGAAAACTTAATAATGAATAAAAGTTTACATGCCTAATTCAAAAACAAAAGTTCACATGTAGATAAGCTAACGATAAGATCTATGCTTTTCTCAATTGAAAATTTATACAAAGCTCTTCTCAATTTTCTTCAACTTTTTTACATTTATCTTCTTATATTTAATTAGTTACGTTGATCATTAATTCAAATTATTCAAATAAATTCAATTATTTAATGTTCAGTAATCAATTTATAAATCCTATAAAAATATGACAATTCAATATATATAAAATAAAATGGTGAAGTTACTTATTCACTTATACATATAAAATATATATCACATAACATAAATTATTAACATTAACATATATATAGTATTAACAATTTTAATTTATAATATTCTTTATTTAGGATATTAATTTTTACAGAGATATGTAGTTAGCGGGTATTGAACCCTCAACTTTATATTTGAGTGTCGCAAGTCATTTTAGTTTATGATTAATATATCACAATAAATTTATCGTGTATTGCATCATAGAATATATTTTAGCGATTATTAAAATAAAAATACTATTTTTTGACAACATTACCGTGTGCAACGCACATCTTACACACTAGTTACTAGAAGAAGAAGAGTCGATGCTCTTACATACTAATGGTATTTGATAAGCTACATAGAGCAGGATTTTAAGCATGAAAACATGTAAAGTCGTTAAAACATGAATTTATCGAATCTAAATTTTTTGATTTAAATCCAGTTCCAAGTTAAAGCTAAACCTTGCGATTTGAATCCATTTTGAAAACCATGGTTGAAAATTACATTATTTTAAACAACATGTTCTTTTATGGCCTCTTAACCACGATTACTATGAGAATTTTGTCTACTCTTTCCCATTCTGTCTGATAGACCTGCTAGTGATTTGTCTATGATTTGAAATGATGATGGGAACAACACGAAGTATGGTTTCCAATGCCAATTAGACTGGCTTCGTGTAAATTTTCGCCCAATCGAATTCCTAAAATCGGACCTCTAACAGAGGTTGGCGAAGAATTTGAATTTGAAGAAGTACATGTCTTATCTTATATTAGATAAAACCAATAGGGGGAATTAATTTAGAGGACAAAAATTTATATATTTTTTGCCTCAAAACACGACCTCAATATTTTTACCACAAGGACAAACATTCTTCTAAAACTTATTCATAAGGACAAACATTTTCCAAAATTATTCATAAGGACAACAAAACTGCTACCGAGCTAAAACTGATACCTAAAAACTGCTACCGATAACTACAAACTGATACCTAAAAATTGCTATCAATAACTAAAAACTGATGCCTACAGAAAGTTGTCCTTCAGGATAAAATATTGAAGGTCTGTCCTTGAGGCTAAAAAACTGTGAAATTTTGTCCTTGACAATAATTTCCTGAAACCAATATATGTTGAATAAAACGGATTGAATTGAGGAGTGTTGTAATTAGGCATATGATTTAAATTATTGTTTTAAGAGCTCATTAAAATGACCAAAACACAGTGACATCATGGTTTGAACTCACAACCGATACTTGCCATTCCTTAAGTACAACCACATAGACAAACACACTTTCGACACCTTCTTACCATTAAATATTATTTGGAATAAAGTCAAAAACTTGTTGGGTTTTCAAAATGAACAATTTATTGTTTAACCTTATGGATAGACAAAGTTTTCATAGCCCGTAGCCCACGACCCATCTGTGGTCAACATATATTCTATTTTTCTACCACCTTATCAATGGTTTTTCTTTTTCGAATAATTAAATGAATTCTCTAAGGTCAAATTTTATCAATGTTGCAAATTGCTTGAATCTTGGAATAAGTGTTATCTATATTTGAAATTACATTTTCACTCAGAAACCATCATTATCACTTTTTGAACCGAATATACCAGCATAAAATCAAACATTTTTTCATATAAAAATAATACCTAATTTATGCTTAACATAAGTCATTAGTTAGTGAAATTCAAGTCCAAATGCTTACCATTGTCTTCTTAGAAAGGTTTTGTCTTTATCAGTATTTCATGGATAAACTCAAATCTAGAATTTCATTATTGACATGTATGTTACCTATCGAAGAAATATCTGGTATTCATTGCAACAGCTTGCATGCTGTCTAATTGATGTGTATTATTAACAATTAGCAGTATTACACGAACATTAACCTGTTTAATGTCCTATTGTTCTACTCGAGGAGTTTGATGGGTTTAATACTACAACCGACAAGGTGTATGATACCGTGACCATATGTAAAAGTAAAAATTAAGTATATAAACTTATAACTGTTAGGGTTGTCTCGCATGTTTAATGGAGGAACGACGGTTTGGATTGGAGAAAAGTCCCACATCGCTAAATAATATGGAAAAGTGGTATATAAATATGGGTTGGTAGGCATGTAACATTGGGGATTCCTTTTGTTACAACAAAGTGTGTGCCAACCCACATGCGTACGCCACGTGCTGGAGATGGGGAGCTTGTTCCGACCGCCGTTACACAACAATAACTATCAATAATAAAATTGTTTTTAACAATAGCATGTTGTGCTTGTCTATATAAAGTAAAGATAATTCAGATAAGTGGGAAAAATATGACTCGGGTGGATTCAAGTCTGGGTCTACAGAGATAAAGAGTAGAAAATGGCAGAGAATATTCTGTTTTTGGGGGGTTGTGGGGGGAAGAGGGGAAGGGGGTGGTTCTTGCCCCAGGCAGCTGCCTGAGCAGCCTAGTCCTCAGCTGGCCTTGGTGGATTCGAACTGTCACTCAAGTTCAAGTTTGGTGTAAATTCAACTTTGTTTTAAGTTTGCAGGAGATGATGTGGGCTCTTCGATATGTGACAACTCTACTTTGACATGAATTGTAACACTGAATCAATATCGTCGTTGCTTACTTCACTTGTGTAGGAACTAGGTCTGTCACCCATTTGTTCCGTGCGACGTCAAATTCTTACGTGATGACTATTGTTGCTCTAAATAGATCAATTTTAAGATGTGCATGTATGTATGCATGTGTGTGTATGTATGTATGAGTAAGGATCAGCTACATCTCATTTTTGCTACACCTCTATTCTCAGTCCTCCCAACACAAAAAAAGGACAAATTTTCAAAAGAGACAGCCTTTCAAAACTATTTGCAGGAATAGGTTAGTTTGAAAACTATTTGCAGTTATAGGCTACATTTTGCCAGCTCAGCCTTGAGATGACCATTTAAAAAAAAAAATATCATGGGATGCATTTCAGAAATGCGTCCCTTTTAATTTACACTGGCGCTTCTGCCAAATGCGCCAGTGTAAATCTCAGGTCCAAACCTGGACAGTAACCTTCACCGAACAATTCAAATCCAAATACATAAAATCCAAATCTAAATGCACAATCTTAAATGATAGCAAATGTTTATCTACATGAAAGCCAACAGATAAAACTACCATTAGTTCGATTACAAAAGCAAACTAATAGTAAACTAAAAATAGAAATACTCATGGTTGGGTTGGATCGTCTTGAGTAGGTGGGGGTTGAGAAGGTCCAGCGAGTTGCGATTGGTGTGTATCCTACCTTATTTTAGTTCTTCGCTCTCTAGTTCGCATAGCTTGTTCGGAAGAGCTTGGCCGTGTTAATCGACTTCTAAAAAGGAGTGTGTTAATAAGTTTCTTCAAATTAAGACACCGTGGTTGGACTTCTCGTTCGGGTACTCTATCATGTCCGATATCGTCTAACCCTCTTCCTACCATCTGTAGCACATCGACCTACAAGTTGTAGCTATTTATTCAAAATTAGAAACATAATTCAAGTGAACAAACTAAAAATATCATAATAATGTGAAGATTTATCACATCTCGCTCAAGCGGTGCATGAGCGGTGTATGCTCGTTCGTGAGAAGTCCGATCTGCAACAATGAATCTTCGAATAATCGACCAGTACCAAGTCATGTATCTCGAAATAGAAATGGTAGGAAACTGTTGGTGTACGATACAGTTATATCTATCGTTCCACTGGACGATAGAAAACTCCAAATCCGGCTTTAGTTCGCATGGATCAGGTATGTGTTGTTGAAGACCAAACTGTCGCATCACTCTATCAGAATTATACATTTCTACATCTCGCATGCATATGATAGGTGTCTTACAAAGCCAACTATGCATCCCACTTGGACATATCTGCGGAAGTTCGACTGGCACATTCTGTGTGTACGGATTCCATATAACAGCTTCATCTGTTAACATGTCAAGCTGTTCGCGAGTAAGTGGCCACCTGCTTTGGAGACTCAACCCAACTCCTTGAATCAAACCATATATATAAATAGTTATACAATTAGAGTTTTATTAGTAGAAAAATACACAATGTAAATGTAGTTGGAAATTAACTATCTTGCGGGATTTCATGGGTTTAAAAGAAACAGAATTCTTGATGGACCACTCACTTAACTACTGAATAAGTATTTCCTGTGTTTGAAAATGCATTCCCACTTGAAAACCAGAATGAACATATTCTGAGGTAAAAACATCTCTAACAGGAGTTACATTTTCAATCAATGATGCCGCCATAATTTTCGCACTACATAAATCATCCGTCAGTGGCACCTCAAATTCCATATATTCATCGTTATCATCATCATCTTCTTCTTCCACCAAAGATGCTTTATTATTTTCATTTTCTTTCTCATGATTAATTTCAAACTCTAGAGCTTCATTATTAACTTCTATGTTATCCATCTATGACATATCATTATCCATTGAAGCAATTTGCATACTATCTATATGCAGTGAACTACGACCTCTATCATCATTGTTAACCTCTCTAGCATTTGAAGGAACGGAGTGTAAAAATGATCATTTGCCAATCTAGAGCTTGATCCACCCGGATGGACCGTTGAACTGTTAAAAAAGAGTAAGAGATCAAAACACTATAAATTTTAACTACTCAAATGTAAATACTTTAACAAATTACTTACTTTGTATTCACACAAGTAGGAAATACTGGACTTGGATTGCTCTAATAAGAATAATTGTGAATAGCACCAAGAATTTGAGTGGAATTTTGGTTCAAATTAGTGGTAATTTCCTCTTCAAAATGTCTCAACTCCTCTTTTATTACAAATAATTCGATCACTTTCATATTAACGGAAAACATAGCACCGGCATCTTCATCATCATTTACGTCGATAGCACAAGATCCAGAATCTGTTACCCACTTGCTTACTAGTTTTACATCATACTCTTATGAATTAATTTTTGTAACCTTATACACCGTTTCTTTTAGTTCATGATAGGAGCAAGATTTTTTAACCTTTGAACCTTTTGTTTACCATCAACATATACCGGTGTATTGTTTTCTTTCATAGTCAATTTTCCATCAAAGTAGCAAATAATTGGGATGAAATCCGACATACTTCAAAAAAGGAAAACGTTATTAATTTTAGAGCAATCAATTGCTACATAATAAAGCATTAAAATGAGAGGATGAATATGTGAAAAGTAGAATACGAAAATAATCAAAAATTGAGCTAGGGTTTGAGTTTAAGATAGAATTTTACCTTCAAATTGATGTCAAATAGCTGATAGAAGTAATCCGACTAGAATCCTTGTATATTTTGAGATTTTGAGTAGATTTTGACGAATTTTTGAGCTGAATGGAAGAAAGGTACGAAGTTTGATTTTATAGGTGGAATATGTTTTTGTTTTGGATAGAAAACAAATGACTGGCTTCTACTCCCTGTTTTGTTTTGAGCAGAAAAATTTACACTGGCGCATTTGACAGATGCGCCAGTGTAAATTAAAAGGGCCCCGTTTCTGAAATGCGCCCCGTAATATTTTTTTTAAAAATGGTCAGCTCATCGCTGAGCTGGCATAATATAGCCTATAACTGTAAATATTTTTCAAACTAGCCTATTCATGCAAATAGTTTTGAAAAACAGTCTCTTATGAAAATTTGTTTCCAAAAAACCCTTTTAACCATACATTCCGATTTAAATAATATAATGAGATGTCAAGAGAGAGAAATTATATTATTTAAATCGAAATGCGTGTTATTGAGGTTTGTATGGAGGTGTGTTTTCTCTAAATTTTCAGCCACTTTGTTTATCTACGATATATTTTGGCTATTATTTTCTCCCATCGCGAAAAAATCATTGCAGTTGGACTTAATTGTTAGGACCTGCATGCGTCTTCTAATTCAGATGGTTTATCAAATTAGTTGTAGATACTGCAACAAACTGTTGGAATTCCTACTGAGTGAAAATATACATAAGTCCCACATCGTCAAAAATTGCTAAACTGTACTAATATATATATGGCTTTGCAATGAAGGGGTTGGGGCCTAGGAGCACCCAAATGTATGCTTCGTTGTGAGAAGGGAGATCATGCATCACCATCATGCGCGCGCGCCGCCACCTGTCCGACCCGGCCCGGGCCGGCCCGGGTCTGGGTTCGGGTTTGGATCTAATACGATTTTATTTTTACTGCAAAACTAGGCCGGGTTTTCTGACAGTTGTAGGCTAAGCGAACAGGTGTGGATCTTTTCGGAAGCGGACGCGGAATGACTGAAGATGCACGACCCGTGGAAGTACAGAAGCGGGTGCGACCCGTTAGACGCGAGCGGGTGCGGCCAGACTGAAGAGGCACGGCCAAACATAAGCAGGCGCGACGCGAGCAGATACAAGTAGCAGGCGGGTGCGACCTGTTAACGAACTGTAGCGATTAAAGGCAACGGGTGCGACCCGTCAAGCGAACGCGACTGTTGGAAGGGATGTGGACGAAACTATAAATAGGAGAGAATACTGATCACATTCTAAATCCAATCCGATTTTGTTTTTTCCTCTGCTTCCTTCTTTTACTGCTCAATACATATCATAGAGTTGACATACTCATTACAATATCGTGCAGATTACATCTGTTGTATCTTGAAAGACTTTAAATAAAGTCTTAAGAAAATTGTTACGACAAGCCTCAGACGGAATTTACTTCTTCAAACCAGTTAGGTTTATAAATTGATATATATATATATATATATATTTCATTTTTACGTTGTGCTATTTCTTTAAATAGTATAACGTTTGATCTATCGCTATAGTTATAATTACTATAGTTGTTAGTTTGTTGTTGTAATTTAAGTACGACATACCTATTGCTTAAATTAGCTAACACAGACTTTCAGAGTAGTGAAAATCTGATTGATAAACTTGTGAGACAAGTTTATAATTGATTATTCTCTGTTTTGGTATACTAGACGTATAACATCTTAAGACTTTCCTTTTTTTTGCTAAAACAGAGATGGAAACAGTTGAATTATCAACAAAGGCTACTAAACACAACAAGCCCGATCCTTTTAAAGTAGATGGTGACGATTTTCTAACATGGCAGAATCAGATGTTATTTTATCTCACCACACTTGGTCCGCAACGGTATCTCGAGGAGGAGGAACCGATTTCTGCACCAGGCAAGGAATTAGATGTTGATATGTGGAAGCATTCCGATTTTCTATGCAGAAACTATATTCTGAATTGTCTCGACAAGGTGTTATACAAAGTATATCAGCTTCTAAAGACAGCAAAAGCACTCTGAAATGCATTTGCCACGAAGTATAAGACGCAGAATATCAGTCTTAAGAAATTCATTGTAGACAAATTCATGGACTACAAGATGATTGACTCCAAACCGGTGACTGCTCAACTGCAAATCATCATTCATGAACTCGAAGCGGAAGGTCATAAGGTTGGAGAATCGTTTTTGGTTGAAGCCATCACGGGAAAACTGCCGCCGTCATGGAGAGATTACAGCAATTATCTAAAGCATAAGAAGAAAGAAATCTCTTTACAGGATCTCGTAGTCCGACTGAAAATTGAGGCAGATAACCGTGGAGTTACAAAACAAAGCGAGGAGGCATTTGTGGCTAAAGGTTCAAAGACCAAAAACAAAAAGAAGAATTTTCAAAAGAAAAGGAAAGCTTCAGACAACAAACCAAAAGACAACAAACGAACCAAAAAGTTTAATGGTGAGTTTTGGGGTTTGTGGAAAAGTTGGACACGTCGCTAGAGATTGCAGACTCAAAAAGGACCGCAACAAAGAGGCAAATATAGTAGACAACATGGAAGTAGACGAGTCCAACTTCTCGACAGTTGTGTTTGAATGCAATTTGGTTCAAAATCCTAACCAATGATGGGTAGACACAGGCGCTACTCGTCATGTCTGCTCTGACAAATGCATGTTTTCTACATACCAGAAATTCGATCACGAAGAAAAACTCTATATGGGTAATTCTATAGCATCCATGATCGAAGGCAGTGGCACGGTAATGCTCAAGTTTACTTCTGGAAACACTGTCAAGTTGAATGACGTGCTCCACGTTCCAGACATACGCAAGAATCTCATCTCTGGTGCAGTGCTATCAAAGAAAGGATTCAAAATGGTGTTCGAGTCAGACAAGATGGTTCTGTCCAAGGCTGGAATGTATATCGGAAGGGGATATTTATGTGATGGCCTATTTAAGGCAAATGATCCATTATCGGCAATAAAACTATGCATTCTGATTATGCTATTAATAAAATTGAAGTTTCTTACTTACTTGAGCATGAAATTTTACTATGGCATGATAGATTGAGACACATAAATTTTCGAAAAATAAAAACATTATCAAACTTGGGATTAATTCCGAAATTCCAAGTTGATAAGAACTACAAATGTGAGACATGTGTAGAAGCAAAAATGGCTAAAAAAACCATTTCAATCAGTTGATAGAACCATCGAACCACTATGTTTGGTTCATACAGATTTATGTGATTTTAAATCATTACCTACAAGAGGTGGGAAAAAGTACTTTATCACTTTTATTGATGACTATACACGATACTGCTATGTATATCTTTTAAATAGAAAGGTTGAAGCAATTACATCGTTTATGAAGTACAAAGCCGAGGTAGAAAATCAGTTAAATAAAAAGATCAAGATTTTGAGATCTGATCGAGGTGGAGAATACGAATCACCATTTGAACAGTTCTGTACTGAAAATGGTATAATTCATCAAATAACAGCTCCATATTCACCACAACAAAATGATGCAGCCGAGAGGAAAAACAGAACTTTAAAAGACATGATTAATGTCATGCTTTTAACCTCTGGTCTACCGACGAACTTGTGGGGGAAGCTTTAAATATGTCTAATCACATATTAAACAAAGTCCCTCACAATAAAACATGAACAATTCCATATGAGTTGTGGAAATGACACAAACCAAGTTTTAAATACCTCAAAGTGTGGAGGTGCTTGACAAAATTTTCAGTTCCGTCTCCCAAGAAAGTCAAACTTGGACTAAAAAAAGTAGATTGTTACTACTTAGGGCCAGCCCAAAATAGTAGTGCCTATAGATTTTTGGTATTGAAGTCTGATATAGTTGATATTCATGTAAATACAATCATGGAATTTAGAGATGCCTCATTTTTTGAAGACGTGTTTCCGCACAAAAGGAATGAAGAGAATAATGTCCCTAAAAGGACAAGAGAGGAATCAAGTAATTCACATGAAGATAAAACTCATCATGAAATTGTGGAAGTTGAACCAAGAAGAAGCGTAAGGGCTATGATTTCCAAGACATTTGGTTCGTATTTTTTCACATACGTGTTACAACACGAACCTAAACGTACAAGGAAGCAATGTCATCTTCTGAATTTTCATGTTGGAAAGAAGCAATCCAAAGTGAGATTGATTCAATTCTAAGTAATAAAACTTGGAAAATTGTTGATATTCCACCTGGAATAAAACCTACTGGCTGTAAATGAATTTTCAAGAAGAAAATGAAAGCAAATGGCTCTATCAAAAAGTATAAAACCATATTAGTAGCCAAATAATATCTTCAAAAAGAAGGAGTAGACTTCTTTGATACATATTCGTCGGTAACACGAATAACCTCTATAAGAATGCTAATAGAAATTGCATCGATATATAATCTAGAAATTCATCAAATGGATGCAAAGGCAGCGTTCTTAAATGAAGATCTCGATGAGGAGATCTACATGGAGCACCCTGAAGGTTTTGTTTCCAAAGGAAATAAAAACAAAGTCTGTAGATTAGTAAAATCATTATACGGACTAAAACAAGCTTCAAAACAATGGCACGCAAAATTCAATAGTGTCACGATGAGAAATGGTTTTCATATAAATGAACGCGATAAGTGTGTTTATTATAAACAAATTGGACAATCATATGTGATGATTCGTTTATATGTAGACGATATGTTAATATTTGGTCCAAATACTCAGGTAATAGAGACCATAAAGAAGATGTTAATTAGCAATTTCGATATGAATGACTTAGGAGTTGCAGATGTTATTTTGGGAATCAAAATAATAAGAACACCTAATGGAATTGAATTATCTCAGTCACACTATGTAGACAAAGTTATTGAAAAATTTCAAAATTTTGGAATTAAAGGAGTAAGGACACCTTTTAATTCATCAGAAGTACTGCATAAAAACACTAATGAAAGTGTAATGCAACTGGAATACTCTCGTGTAATACGATGTCTCATGTATCTCATGAATTGCATAAGACCAGATATAGCTTATGCAGTATGTCGACTGATCAGATATACAAGCAATTCAGGAAAGGAATACTGGAAAGAACTAATGAGAGTGCTTAGATATTTAAAAAATACCACAAATTATTCCTTACATTATGAAAAACATCCTGCCGTCTTAGAAGGATATAGTGATGCAAATTGGATTGCTGATTCAAAGGAAGGAAAATCAACAAGTGGTTATGTCTTTACCTTAGCAAGGGCAGCAGTGTCATGGAAATTTACTAAACATGCATAGCTCGATCCACTATGGAATCGGAGTTCATCGTTTTAGATAAAGCAGGCGAAAAAGCAAAATGGCTTCATCACTTTTTAGAAGATATTCCGTTTTGGCCTAAAACTGTACCGGCCATATGCATACACTGTGATAACCAAGCTGCGCTAAGTAGAGCGCACAACTTTGTGTATAATGGAAAGTCACGACATATTCATCGACGCCATAACACAGTTAGGCACTTACTCTCAAATGGAACTATTTCCATAGATTATGTGAGAACAAATGATAACCTAGCGGATCCATTTACTAAAGATTTATCAAGAGAGAAAATTGACCGCGCATCGAGGGGAATGGATTTAAAAGCCTAAACCACCAAGAGTTATCTTATACGGAAACTATCCTAGCGACTGAAGATTCCACGGACTAGGATCAACAGGCAAACCAGTTTTGAGTAACTCAAGACTTAATGCATTTGCGTGGACATAGTCCAACTCCATTCCCATGGTGCACAATATAAATGCATGCTTACAGAAGTATTTAAAGGTTAAAACTATGTTTTTTTATGATGACCATATCTTGGAAATAACAAGTGGGATATATGTAGGATACTCTTAATTGTTGCGATCACCTATGTTAGTGTGAGCTGGGTCGGCTCTATGAGAATATTAAAGGCTTTTATTCCCTAAAAACACTCGCAGAACCAAAAATTGTTCAGGAACAAAATGAACACAACCAAGAGATTGGATGTGAAGGGAATCAATGCTTCGTAAAGCTTATTGTCTGGATATACAACAAAGGCCGACGGTTCAAGATGAAATAATCCACCGATTAGTCAAGTAGATCCGATAAGTTTTAACTAGGAAAAGTTCAAAGTGAAATATTTACTTATCCACGATAAAGCATTATTCCATATGTACTCTGTGATATTTCGCTTTATGTGGGGGATATGTATATTATCATTCATGTGGGGGATTGTTGGAATTCCTATTGAATGAAAATATACATAAGTCCCACATCGTCAAAAATTGCTAAGCTATACTAGTATATATATGGCTTTGCAATAAAGGGGTTGGGGCCTAGAGGCATCCAAATGTATGCTTCGTTGTGAGGAGGGAGATCATGCATCACCACCACACGCGCATGCGGCCGCCGTCCGACCGAACCGGGTCGGGTTCGGGCTCGGGTTTGGATCTAATGTGATTCTATTTTTACTGCAAAACTGGGCCGGGTTTTCTGACAATTGCAGGCTAAACGAACATGTGCAGATATGTTCGGAAGCGGACGCGAAATGACTGAAGAGGCGCGACTCATGGGCGAACAGAAGCGGGTGCGACCCGTTAGACGCGAGCGGGTGCGGCCCGACTGAAGAGGCGCGACCAAACATAAGTAGGCGCGACGCGAGCAGATACGAGTAGCAAGCGGGTGCGACCTGTTAACGAACACTAGCGATTAAAGGCAACGGGTGCGACCCGTCAAGCGGACGCGACTGTTTAAAGGGATGCGGACGAAACTATAAATAGGAGAGAATACTGATCATATTCTAAATCCAATCCGATTCTGTTTTTTTTCTCTGCTTCCTTCCTCTACTGCTCAATACATATCTTAGAGTTGACATACTCATTACAATCTCGTGCAGATTACGTCTGTTGTATCTTGGGAGACTTTAAATAAAATCTTAAGGAAATTGTTACGACAAGCCTCAGACGGAATTTTCTTCTTCAAACCGGTTAGGTTTATAAATTGATTTATATATATATATATATCTTTTTTGTTTTTATGTTATGCTATTTCTTTAAATAGTATAACGTTTGATCTATCGCTATAGTTATTATTATTATAGTTGTTAGTTTGTTGTTGTAATTTAATTACGACATACCTATTGTTTAAATTAGCTAATACAGACTTTCAGAGTAGTGGAAATCTGGTTGATAAACTTGTGAGACAAGTTTATAATTGATTATTCTCTGTTTTGGTATACTAGATGTATAACACAAACTATTACTTAACCTTCAATAATAAACTTATTTACATAAGGTAACTCAAACTTATTACACTAATGATCTTGTAAAGAAGATAAAAAAATAATCAAACGAGTGCTTACAAATTTGAGAGAAAAATGATGTTACAAGCTTAGTTAACGCCAAATCTTTTCTTGACTTGAGTTTGGAAAGTTTTTATAAGAGATTTAGAAAAGAATACGGCATGGTAATGATATTAATTTGGTAAAAAAGGCAAAGAATGAAGACCAGCAGCAAAGTTTATAACTGATGCTGTTACACTAGCTTAATTAATAGTTGTGCTCAATAATAGTAGTGCACATGCACGCATTTGGAAAATTTAATTTTAGAGCATCTCTAGGAGAGAGATGATTTTTGGCCTGAGGAGGAGGACAAATATTGGAAGAATTTCAATTCCCCTGGTATTGGTATTTTTTTTTAACACCAAGATAAACTAAATGTCAATCGGTGATCCATTTGTTGACCATTTAGACACTAAACTCGTCTATCCTGCACGGATTTTTGAAAACCATTTAGGTACTAAAAGGTTTTCAGAAAATTGTGTTGTGTAAGATTTGAGATCTCGATTTTGGTCTCGGTTTCGAATATTGAGACTCCAAATATTGCTTGACCTTGTTGCTAATTTGGGCACAAAATATACATGGGGGGTTTTGAGCATTAGCTCTATGTGGAAAAGTTATCTTAGTTTCAAGGACTTCTCATCTTTCTGCAATTGTGGATATAGATCTTTGTCATATATTCGAAGATATTTTTTTTACAACATATTTATTGGAGATTGTTTTTTAACATTAATACCTTTAGTACGGAAAAAAACTTTACAAGAACTTAAGAGTATAAAATGTGTATAAAATTTTGAATGCATAATCGATTTATATGTTTCCTTTTCATATCTCTTTTGTTTGTAATATTTAACTCAACTCGTTCTTTCTCTTATAACCATGATGATGACAGGGCTAGGAGAGTTCGAATGTTAAACTTGCTAACCATGGAATGCAATGCATTTGTATGTTCCAAAGTCGATCCACTGACAATTCACAGCTTGTGCCCCATCATGTGAACCAATTGACTGATGCTCAGATACATGCTAATTCTCAAAGCTTACTATTGAGTCTCCATTTCTTTTGCCATATATTACCGATTAACTGACTAACAAGGCGAGGAACCTCATATTTCAAATTATTTGTATAAAATTGCAAATTGTGTGAATATGTATTCTTGTAGAGGTGCAAATGATTTAGGCTCTATCTTTTTTTCCTTTCTCCACTAATGGTGTGTATTCATTTGTTATTGTATTGGGAGGCAACTTGCTTGAGTCATGTCATATGTTTGCATTAAAAGACCATTACAAGGATCAAGTATAAATGGATGAATTATCAGGGAATGATTTTTATGCAAGGAAATCATTTGTCCTGCAGTAACTAAGCGGTGAAATGTTCAGTTATTGTTTTATTGTAAAGTCAATGAATGCGGAAAGAGGACGGCCATTTAGACACAAAATTAGACATAAATGTGGAACATAAAAAATCACGTTCGTTGAATATTTTTGTCTTGATACGGAAGGAGAAAATTAGAGGGCAATCCAATGGTGCAAATCCATTGTATCATCGATTGTGTCTACATTTTGTGTCTAAATGGATTTTTCCATGCAGGAAGATTATGCATAACGTTAAAGAGATGGTCCTTTAGGGTGTACAATGTTAATGTTAGAATCTGTTTAACGAAACAGATTTGTTTGAAAACTTGTAACAAAATGAGCTATTTCAACCGTTACATAAGCAAATCTATAACTGCCTACCAATTACTAGTTGTGCTATCGACTGATAAATAAATCCAAAGTTATAGCAAACCTATAACTACTAATCATATATACATGTAAAATCTCTATTTCATTTCAATTTTGATATATATCACAAAATTCAAAACGAAGTACAAAGTAAATTATGTGAAAGCACAGTCTTTTTTCATTTCCCCCCACCCCCTCCCCTCCTTTTTTTAAGGTTTGTAGCAACATAGATTGGACGTATTGATGCTACGGGGTATTATATTTGCAAGATAAACAGATGAGAATTATCATCATTTGATGAAGGTAAACTGAACGGTTTTCTTTGTTAAATGCATTCAACATAAGAAACGAAACATCATTTTCACTGATTGATGTTTTTAATTCTTTTTTGAATAGGGTCTAAAAGCAATCGATCAGTTATTCCGCTCTCAAAGTTTCGATGAATTAATTGATCAAATTTTTTATTTTAGAGCTCAATAGCTGTTTATACAAGTTGGTTTTTGGTATTTATGTTGATAAAGTGCATTCGATTTTACGGACTTCTAACCACGACCTTATGGGGCCGTTTCCATCCATATTTTGCCCCGTTATCGTTGGGGACGAGTCCGCGTTGGAAGCTCCAACCTTCCATTTTCCTTTTCCAGCTCCATTTGCCGAACGTTGGATGAGATGTTGGTGTGCGGCATCCGATATGTCGAACGCCAACGTACTAACACATCCAGCCACTATAAAACCATCTCCTCCCCCTTCATCTTCTTCACATCAATCTTCCCCTCTCTACTTATATATTTTCTCCTATACCAACAATATGTAATTTGAAAACAGATTCCGACTACGAACATGTGCAGAACTTAATCGTTATATCAGCGTATCTCGTAAAAGAAGGGGCGATATTATCCGAATTCACACGTCGGACTATACCGGTTTAACAATGGACGGATGACATATTAAATGAACATCAAGAACGTTGTCAACGAAATTTTGGTATGAAAAGACTATGTTTTCTCTCGTTATGCGATAAGATGCAAAATTATGGTATGACTATGACGGAAGAAATTAGTTAGAGAGAAACAGTTGCCACATTCATATATTCCATAGCTACAACGCTCTCATATCGACAAATGAACGAAATATTTCAAAGGTCGGGTAGCACAATTTCAGTTTTAGAAGCTGTACAATTACTTGCTAAAGATATTATCAAGCCAGATGATCTTCAATTTAATACTGTTCCAAATCATATTAGAACTTCAAACCGCTAATATCCATACTTTAGAAACTGTGTTGGTGTTATAGATGGTACACGCGTAATGCTACACTTACATGCTGATCGAGTTATTCCATATATTGGACGAAAATGTTTTGCTACGTAGAATATCTTAGCAGTATGCACATTCAATTTATAGTTTGTGTATGCTATGGCTTGTTGGAAAGGTACTACGCATGACAGTAGAATTTTTAATGCAGTTATAAATGATAGAAACTCTAACTTTTCCCACCCTCCACTTGGACAGTATTATGTAGTTGATTCAGAATTTCCACTTCAACCTGGTTATTTACCACCTTATCATAAATTAGATATCATATTCCTCATGTTTGTGAAACCACAAATCAACCAAAATTGGCCAATAAAATTTCTAGTTTCTATCTTTCAAATTTACATATGACAATTAAGAGAATCTTTAGAATATGGAAGCCGGTTCGTCTTTTTGAAAAATATGCTAACATACTCATTTGAAACTCAAGTATAAGTAATCATATCTACAATGGCTATAAACAATTTCATACCAAAATACAATATTGGCAATCTAGATTTTTTGGCTTATGATGATGATCCCGATCTTATTGTAGAGGAACATCAGGAGGAATATTATAGTATGAGAAGTGCACCAAACATAGCAATTGAACAAGTACAATGACACGTAGGCCATGTAATGTTAATAATTCGAAATACTATAAGAGATGAAATTGTTATAGCAAGGCTGCGCTGAAATATTGTATCATTTTATTATACTTACTACTATTGTATAATTAATTTCCATTTATTTTAATCTTTGTATTGTTCTTTAATTTGAATTAAATGCATATTACACAACAAAAGAAATAATTAGTTAACTACAAATTAAATCCAAAATCATTTTAAATACTCCGTTCAGATATCCCGTTGCACACAAACGCATTCTCCATTCACTCAACTTTCCCAGTCAAATGTCATGTTACCGTTCCCCAAGAACGGACCTTAACCCTTCTCATTTATTGGTTGGAAAAATGACTATTATCTTATTAGACATCAATGTATTATCATTATTAGGTCTAAAAGGCATCGTTGTTAACTATTTGGAGATGTTTGCACTGATGAGATTTTCGAAGAGTTGCTTGGTGTACTTGCACTTGAGAATGTAATTGAGATTTGAGAATGAGATGGTCAATGGTACGAATATCAAAGTTAGTTGGATAAAATAATGTTTGAAAGATTTTAACCCGACCTCTGAACCATCTATTGAAGAGGTAGAAGAATACACATGGAATGTCATGCTCCTTCTATGCTTTTTCTCAAATCGTTAAAAAAAGTCAAGCTGTTATTTTTTTTTTTGAAATTGGATACTTGAATGGTAGTACATATTCACACTACAAGTCTTAGATGGTATATTGTACATAAGTCAATACAAATGCAATGGTTCGAATCATGGTATGATTTAAATCTATAAACCTATAGATCAAAGCTAAAAAATTTAATCACTGTACATTGGTTCTAGATGTCGAGTAGTTATATCTCCTATGAGATTTCAATACACTCTCTATGTACTCATGGGTAGCGCTGTGTTATTTGATTTACACCATGAGTTGGATAGTCTAACTTCGAAAGCAACCAAAGGGAATAGTTGGTTGTCGAGCGCTTTTGCCATTGTGATTCTTTATAATATATTCACATTTGAATGTATAAAAAAATGTATATTTTGAATGCTTGTGAAATATGTATATTATGCAAGTGTGGCCTTGGACTCATATTCCTTGTGGTCATCCAAACACCTATAATTTTGTTAATTATGGTTTAGCTCATGGAGCTAGGTAAATTTAATTATTTGTTGAAATCGCTAGATTTGTGTACATATTAATACGTTATTGATGTGGGGTTTGAACACACAAATGGACAAGTGACAAGAATTGAATAGGTAAACTGGATCATGGATGTGAAGGAGGATGGTAGTGTAATATGAAATCCATATACTTAGAACATTTTAGATAGTCTATCATAGATTTGCATGGAGGGAAGCCAAATTTTTTTATCACAAATGCCAATCATTTGCTTATAGTGTGTCCATATACATTATTCTCACAGATTTATGAGATGTTTTGGGCTAAATCCGCATATACTCGATAAGTGGCGGAGCCACTTTATTCCTGGCCTAGGCACGTGACCCTTCCAGGAAAGTCAAAAAACGAAAAAAAAAAACAGAAAAAAAGAAACCCAACAGAACTCGCGATCTAAAATGAAAACCCTAATCGGCATCAAATCGCAATTCGTCGCTCAGTCGCTGTAGCCTCCGCAACAGGCGCAAGCGCAAGTCCTCCGTAACTCCTCCGCTACCCACCGCAACTCCTCCGCAACCCACCACAACTCCTCCGCAGGACAGCAACCCACCGACCACAACAGGCGCAAGCGCAACTCCTACGCGTCGCTGTCGTCTCCTCCACCAATCAGCCTCCCTCGCATCAAAGCTTCGAAATGGGTGGTGATTGTGATTTAATGAATTTGCTTAATTCGACTACTTAGATTCAGGATTGAATCGATTGATTTCAACCTTAGTATCAACGAATTCGGGATTCAGAATTTAAATTTGCTGTAGACGACAATTGCAGATTCAGAATTTAAATTAGCTGTAGACGACAATTCAGGATTGAATCGATTCAGGATGCAGAATTTTGCAAATAAAAAGACAATTTTAGTATTCATTTTGTATTCAACCTTAGTATTCAGTTTGTTTTAAATTTGCTGTAGATGACAATTGCAGTTTTTGTATTAATGAAAATAAAAAGACAATCGCTATAGACAATGACAATTTTATTATTAATGAAAATATTTTTTTAATCTTACATATGCAGAGATATTTTAAAAGAACCATCGACGATATTTCCACCGAAGTTGGAGCTTCTGCACCTTTTAATAACACGGTGAATGATGATAACCAAAACAAAATTATTCTAAACTTGGTAACTCGAAGTCGTATTCAAGTTGATTTATCGAATCTTCCATCTGATCCTAGTCTACGACATCAAACAACAATAGTATGAAATGAAATTTGACAAGAATAAACTTAGTTTATTGTTTGGATTTGTTGTTTGTTTGGTTTATGATTGTTGGGTAAGGATACTTTAAAATTGTTGGATGTATGAATAATCTATTTAGCTTCATCAGAGACTGTTGAATAAATGGTGCGCTTACTAGTTTATTTTTCATTATGTACAATTTAAAGTTTTGAACCCGAACAACTACCTGTCTTGTTTGATATGGATGGATAGTTGAATTGTGTTGATTCTGTATGATGGTTGTATGTTGTTTGTTGCAATTGATTGTTGTTGTATTGATTATAGTCTTGATTGAAACAACCTTAAATATTTCATTTTATATAATTGTTAACCTTTTGGATTATATAAGTGAAATACAGGTTATGGAAGCAATTGCTACTGCATTTGGTTTCATAATATAAGCATTATTGCCCGACAAATAGGTACGTTTTCGGATTACGGTTTATAGCGCTATTATATTATTGTTTTTCCCGTGTTGGAATATATATTATTTTGGAAAATATATGTTATATATTATTATATTTGATATTATATCTTCTCCCGAGCCTCTCCGTACAAAGGAGACTCTGCCGAAATTTTACGCAAATTTGGACTTAGAAAGTTTTTGAAAATGTTTCCAAACCTTATTAATTTGAATATGAAAGATTTAATTGTTTATAAATCTATATATTTTATTTAAATTATCCAATTCCGTAAACTTATTGCTATGAATACATTTATTTCCTAATTCTTCTTTTCCCTTCTTTTTCTTTTTCGGGGACGAAAAGTTTTGAGTGGGGGAGAGTGTAACGACCCGTAATTTTTGAAGATTTAAATTGGAATTTAATATGATTTTTGTATTAAATTTAGAAAGAAATGAAAATCTTATAATTTATAATGAGGTGAATGTTAGAATTTAAATGAGTAAGTGTAATAAAAATTAACAATAAAGAAAAGAAAAGAGGGAAACTGCAATTAGTTGAAATAATGTAGCTTGTTATATTTGGTTAAAATTTAATATAAGAAACCAAATGGGAATATTGGATTAACTAGTGAAATGATAAAATTTGTGGTGATCGAATGAACTCAATATTATGTATGAGCTTATAGCAATGGGTTGAAATTAAATTAAAACGATTTATTGATATTAAATTTTAATTAATTGGATCTATTGTAATAAATGGAATAATATTGAAACGAATAAAATTTGTAAAGGAGTAATGAATAATAACTAGGATGAAGTATAACAATGGTCATTAAAGCTAAAATTTGGATAGATTTAATGAAACTGCAATAAATGAAATAGGGTAAGAATTATACCTGGATATAATTGAATATGGAGAAATATAAAAGAATGAAATCAAGATAAATAAATTTAATTAAGACTTTAATTATAAATAATGGGTGAAATAAAAGAATGGATGGTAAATGTTTGTGGAGAATAACCACACAAGTATTATAAAGAGTATATTGGTGATAAACGGTTATTTCGAATAAAGGTAATTAAATATTAATTTAATGGATATAAATGTAGTAACGGATAGAGTGAATGAAATTAGCATTTTGAAAATATATGTTAACATTGTTTTGAAAGCAATAAAAGCCTATTAATGCGACTGAAGGTTAACAGTAATGATTTTTGTATGTTACCTATGTAGGTTGCTTGTAAATTTAAACTTTGAAGTTTGTTACAATAATTATAATTTAATATTACGTTGATGTTAATTAAGGTAATATTTGTAAGTAATGTTAAGGTTATCCATATTGGACAAATTGTTGAGTTATAAGGATCGGAAATAAAGCTTTATTAATTTTAGCAAAATTTAAAATTTAATAAAAGGATTAATTGCAATTAAATGAATTTAATATTTTAAAATGGGAATTTAGATGAAATATGAGGAAATTTATATATAGTTTTGAATCCAATGTTTAATCCATCCATAATATGACTACTGGTTGATTTAAGTATAGGAAGAAAGATTTATTAATTAAATTTAAGTATAAAATTCAATAATTTTATTTATGGCAAAATAAAATGGGATTAAAACGTTTAAATACTACGTTATTGAAATTAAAATGGAATTTGAGGATAATAATGTAAAATCATGAACCAATGTAGTGGCAATCTTATTTTGGTAAAAGATGTGAATAAGAAGGCTTAAAAATTTAATAAATGGGTTTTGAGAATTTAATTTATAAATATAATGAAGCGGAGAAATTAACACCGCATGTAACGACCCGTTAAATTTGGTAATATTAAATGAATTAATACAATATGTTCTAATCTAATTTAGAATGAAATAAAGTCTTAAGATTTTATTTGAGTAAGTGTAGAAATTTGTTATAGTAATTGGAATTTAAAGTAACAATAAAATTTATGACAATAGATTTGTATAATGTAAATTGTCACATTTTGTTGAAAGTTAATTTTAAGAAACATACAAATGTTGAATCAGTGGATATTAATAAAAATATTTACTAGAATGGAATTCAATTAATATAAAATAAACAGTGGTGATTGTACATTTGGTTGTAATTATAAATAGAGACTAAGTAAAAGTGACCGTTGAATAAACCAATGCAATATGTGAAGGTAAGTAATTTTCATAAATGGTCAATAATAAACGCACTTAAAAGGGTAATAAAATTTGTTTGTTTAGGTGATTACGTATTGATAAGCTATAACTAAATCTGCAGTTTGGTAGTAAATGGGATATGAGAAGACAAAGGCATTTAGAAAGTAATAGATGGGATTCATAATAACAAGTAGTAAATTTATGCATATATTTGGGCGTTTGCCATAATTACCAAATTTTACCATTCATATAATTTATTTTATTAAAGTCTATAGCAACATTGTTGTTAATAATGTTGTTAGTGAATTTGGATATAAAAGAATGACAAGTGTAGGTTAACCATTTATTTTATTTTGTTAAGAATGGAAATAGTTTGAAATAGATCTGAATAGATTTTTTTTGGGTTGTTTATGTGCCTAGTTAATAAGGGAGAGTTTATAAAAATAAAAAGGAATGCACAAGTGAAATGTATATAAGCAAAGGTTATTTATACCCACAAATTTGTTTAATTACTGTATAGGAGATTTAAATGTATAGTTAATTATGAATTGTAGAAACGGTTATTTAATCTAATTGTTGAAAAATTAGGTGAAATATAAATAGGGAAATAGCGTAATTGTTGCACTTGAATAAAAAATAAATTTAAGAATTTATGACAAGAATTTAAATTTCCTATGTGTTTATATATATTGGTAAAATTGTAACTATATGGGAATTTAGGAAGTAAAATAAATGGCAGTGAGGGATAACCAATTTAATGCAATACAAAGGTGATTGGAACGACTGTTGGGTTTAATGGAGTATATATAAACAGTGAAAATCATTATAATCTCTTAATTTAATACGATTGTTTAATTAATACTAAAAGAATAAAGTTGAAATAGTATTAATGTAATAAAAACTTTAATAGATTGCAATTGTATTATGGAAGTAAATTGTTAATAAATGAATGTATATATTAACAAATTTATGGAAATAAAATATAAAGGAATGTTGGATAGAACATAAGTGAATGAAATTTGATAGTACGTTAATTTGGAGGAAAATTTAAGAAAGAATAACAACCATTATAAATTTCCTAACTTATTTGTCAATGAATGTATTTGGAAATAGAGTTCTTTTATATGTTGGATAGTTATAATGTTGTTATTAAGAATGAACGTTACTTTATTAAGCATAAATATAGTAACAGAAGTATGAATAAATTTATAGAAACGTAAGACTTACTTTAAGGTAATATTTGAGTGTAGACTTTTGAAATAGATTTGACAGCAATAATTATTGTTCGTTACCTTCTTATTTGTTGTTAAGTTTATTTCGAAATCAAATCCCAAATGTATTCACTAAATTTTTGCAGTTGCGTAGTTTTGGTTTGTAATTGCAGTAGTTAGTTCTATAAGGTGAGGTCTATACTAATTTTATTTTAATTGGACCATTGGTTGATATAGACTTTAGAAAGCGAGATTTATAATTTTTAATTTGAGTATTTAATTCAACAAATGGTATTTATTATTACAAATAAAATGGAATTAAACGTAAAATATTAATTAAAATGGAATTTGTAAACATTATAGTGAAATCTTGAACTAATGTTAGTAGCATCTTTATTTTAGGTAAAAGTTTAGAATATAAAGGTTAAAAAAAAAAAAATCTTAAGTATGGGTTTTGAGGATTTAATTTATAAAATTCTTAAATATAAGAAAGTGTAGAAATTAACATTGCAATTAATGTACTTGTCAACTTTAATTCACAGCTAAACTTGTTAGGTCATTTAAATTGATTATGAATTTTTTTGGCGATAAAATTTAGTCAATTATAGAGTTTTAATATAAAATTGGATTTTTATAATTTATTTAATTTATGTAATGAATATTAAAAATAGCCATTTTGGCCACGGACTCGGATTTCGACGAAACCAGTTTCATCGGATCCGTATCGGTGAATTATTATAGGGTTTCAAGTTTCGTATCGATCGGACCTGTCGTTTGATCGTACGGACGCGAAACGCCTTGAAATCGAATTAATTAAAATCAATTTGAAAACAATTTGGAAATTTTGTTTTCAGCATAACTTCTTCATACGATCAAATTTGGACGTGAAACTTTTTCCATCGCGTTCAGGATATTTTAAATTACCTATCTGGATATATGGGTTTGATAAATTTCGTTCCGAGGTCAGAACGGGCTTTTTGGGCCAACTACCGTTTAGCGCGTTCGTTATCCGTACCCACCTAGCCTTCTTCTATTTGTCTATATATATGCGATCATAAACCCTAGCCTCCTTCCTATTGTCATTTGGCTGTACGTACATTTTTCTTCATCTCCTTCTCATCCTCATTCTAATGGCAGAAAAAAAAACCTAATTCTCAAATTCCAAAAAAATAATTTCAATTTCAAAAAAAAAAAAAAAAAAATTGCAGATCTGCAGCAGCTTCTGGTCTCGCTTCGGGTTTCAGGGGAAAAAGCCCTAGAGCAACTTCGGGTCAGGAAGAAAATGACTCGGGTCGCTCCGGGTCATTTTGGCGAAAACTCCAAGCAAGCACCGGGGAATTGAGGCGGCGCACCGAAGTCGAACCCGAAGTCGACCCAGGACCAGAATTTTTCATTTTTCAAATTTTCATAACTTTTGCATACGAGCTCGGATTCGCGCGCGGTTTGTTTTGATGGGATCGTATCGGAATTTATGACGTTTTGGCACTAGTTTGGATGAATTTGGAGGCTATCCAATTTTTGGGTTTAAATTGGATTTGAATTCGATTTAAATTCCAAAGGTGAGTGTTTAAACCCATTCACAACTACTAGAAGCTTTTATGTTTGTTAAATTAATTTTAGAAATGAATAGAAATTTATTTATGAGTATTTGGCATGTTTATTTTATTCATATCTGTTGAATTGCATTTATTAAATTTAACTGTTAATTTAATTAATTTATTGCGTATAAATTTACAGTTAAAATTTATTTGTTTGTATATGAACTGCTAGTTAACAGTTATATAGATCATTACTGAATATAAACTGTTAGATTAATAGTTGTTAAATTTAATCTGAATAAAATTGCCAGTTATTACCTGTTATATATTATCAAATATAAATTGTTATTGATTGATATTTCTTGATGATTGTGATTGGATGATGGGTGATGTTGATGGATGTTTTATTGTATATCATTAAATTGCAAATTATCATGCATATTTCCTTTCATTCGGGATTGTGGTTTGAAATGATATACAACCGCAAAATTTTATATCTTTTAAATTGCGGATTGAAATGATAAATATCCGTATCACTTGACCATAGGATAGAAAATTATATACAGGCACCGCGGTCTATATATAACTATTTTAATGTGATTTCTATGGTTTGGATGGAATACGGTTTATAATAATCTTAAATTTTATATTGTATAAATATTATTCTTTCATATATATACATATGAAGTTGAAAATTTTGAAATTAAAAGGTGTATAAATCTCTTTATTAAAAATGGAATTTTTTTTAAGAAAATGGAGTTTGATAATTTATATCATATGTTTAAATGTTAAGTTTGGAAATTTTAAGATATGATATTTATAATTGGATTTTTCCCAAGATAAATTGAAATGAATATTCTAGTATAATTTGAATTGAAAAAAAAATATATATTTTATTACTAGAAATTGGAGTTTTTATTTATTTATGGATTTTATGTGAATATTCAAGACTAATTAATAGAACATTCGATTTGTTGAAAGAATAAAATCCAACTTTAGTTTGAAATATTAATACTCCAAATGGATATACGTATATATATATAAATTGAAGTGGTTTTGGAACTTGAGAGAGATAATACAAATTTTGGTTTAGACTTTAATAAAGAAATGTATTTGTAAAGCCATGAGAACTATTTTCTTTACAAAGTAACATTTAAGTTAAACCTTTTAATTCATATACCGTTGAATATCCAAACCATTCAAGTTTTAAAAGTTATGGTTTTAAATTATGAATTTCGAAATATTATGCTTTGAAAGGATATTTGGCTTTCAGACGTTATAAATTTTAAAGCATTTGGATTTTTGAAAAGGTTTATATTTGGGATAAAGGATATCATATTGTTTTGGGTTTTAAAATGATATCGTATTCATAATTTTAAAATGGAAATGTTTATTCTGGTTTTAAAGTATGAGCTATTTTTAAATGACCGCGGTGTTATAATAACGATGGGTTGGCAAAGAGACCGGGATCGGATATGGACATACTCTCTGTTGATACCGAAAACCACTTTGACTAACCGTGTACGCGGTGGAGATTCCAGAATGAAGTAGGTGGTGGCGACGTTTCCTGTAAGGTAAATACGTGGACCCGACTCCCGTGAGTTGGCATAAGGTGGCTAAAACAGGAGCGATTCTCAGGCCAATGAGGTCATTCCTCTGATCGGACCCTCCTCTTCGATATTATACTTTGATTTTGGATTGATTCAGTGGCCACTTCTATATTTTGATTTTGGGGAGTTAGTCCGAGGTGGGCAGTAACTGCGGCTACGCGTTTCCACCAGCCTGGATAGCAATTGGTATGTCTACCCTGGCATTGCCTAGTTGTGCCGTGTCACCTACCATACCGAGCCTTTACTACGAGTTTCTATTTGTGTCGTACCTATGGAGTATCCTCTGGTAGCCTCCCGATCAGGAGGTATTACGGTCCTGTATAGACTATTGGCATTTTACGTGTTAAGGTGGAAAATGTAAAGCCTTAACGCTATTTAAAAGTAAGTTTATTTTATAAATAGACACTATTATAATAGCGCAATATACTACATAGTAAATAGTTTAACGGATCCTTAAGAGATGTAAATCCCGAGCATCTCTTGAGTTACTGTACTCATATTTATTTCTGTAAATTTAACTCACATAAGATCTTTTAGTTCTGACTCGAGTGTTTTGTCTTTTCAAATTCGCTCGGGTCAGTCCGAGCGTTTCAGGATCGAAGACTTTAGCTTAGGGGACGAAGACGAAGAATCCGTATTATTATTATTTATAGTATTGCACCACACCCATACTGTTCCGCTGCATTGATTGTATTGGTATGTGTAACTCCGATATTTATTGTATAAAGAAGAATCAAGTGTTTTGTAAACTGTATATTTATTATTATATTTTATCCTTCCGCTGTGAGATTCTATTTTGTTTTATTTCTTCTCTGTTTTTCTTATTTACCCCATAACAATCCGCCCTTCCGTATGGTTTGAATTGGCACGTGTGTCGGTTTAAAGTGTGCGAAAAGGCGGGATGTTACAGTTGGTATCAGAGCTTTGGTTTAGCGACAAACCTTGGCTTTGTGGGGGTTTGACTCTTTGTTAATAGGGTAGTAATACCCTATGGGAGTCGCTGAGTGTATATATATGAGAGAGCGTATTTGTTAGTTTTATAAAAAGATTTTAATATTATGTTACTCTGTTCCGTTTTGTATTTATAAATTCTGGTTGATGCATGGGACGCTATGCCATCAATAGGGATTTCTAAACACTTAATAGGACAAACCGACATAATATTTGTTTTTAATATAGGTGAATGAAATAATTTTGCCTATTATATTTTCTATATATAAAAATATTTTTATAAAGATATATTTTGGTTGCTATAGTTGGGTGTTAGGTAATAAAAATATTTGCAATGAATTAAAGCTAAGTTGAATTTTAATAAATCAAATTGGAGATTTTAGAACTTAAGTCCGGGATTTTTGAAATCTGCTTTCAAAGGATTTATGAAATATAATGATTTAGTTTATAAGTAAATTCTTATATAAATATTTAGTATAATTCGAAAGAATTGGTTTAAAGAAGATTTTGAAGAAAATAAGTTTGTACTTTCCTCTCTGTCGCTGGAAAATAATTTCGGTGATGACGGCCGCATCATCGACTTTCATTTTCGAGTTTCTAAGGGAAAGGCCACTGTAGTAAATTCTACTGCAGATTTGTTTTGAAATTATTTAAAATTTTAATTGTTTAAAGGTAATTAGAGATATAAAAGTTGTAAGAAATTAATTATCTATTATTTTAAAGTAATTTTGGAATTTGACCCGGTATTAATTCTTGAATTTCCATTAATTAGTTGTAAAAAAATTTAGGTTAGTAAAATAAAGGTTAAGTAATCAATGAATTAAAAGGGTTGAGATTAAACTTGTATAACTTCTTTTGCTTTTTCTTTAACATAAATAACTTACCAAGTATAAAAAGTTGAAATGTAAATTAAGAGTGGAATAGAATATTATGCAAGTAGAATTTTTGGAAATAATGAAGTATTCAATAAATTACTGTTATAAATAAGAATTTAATGGTATTAACTTAAGTGATGATTGGAATTTTACTAAAAATTAAAGGTTGTATTATTAATAGGTGATATGAACTTAAGTAGATAAAATGAAATTCTTTATTAAATAAGGATTGATGTGTAGGGTTATAATATTTAGTATGAGTCAAATGCTACTAGTTGAATAAAATAAAAAGTAGGTAATATAAATAATGAGTAAAATCTTTCACTTATAGGAATGCAAGTTATAAGGTTAATAAATTAAGTGTAAGTAGAGGGTTACTGTAATTAAATATAATGGAAACTTCAACATTAAATAAATGAATGAGATTAAAGGTAAGTTGAAATTGTAATTTATAAAACAAATATATATTAATTAAAGGAATGGAGAAAAAACTTGTAAACTTTCACTTACATTCTTAAACATACATAACTTACCATATAATAAAAGTTGCAATGTTAGTAAGAAAATGTAAGGGAAATCTTACAAGTGAAGCTTGAGGAAATTAAAGTATTCATTAAATTTGCTGTATTAATGAGAATTAATTGTATAAACTTAAGCTACATTGGAAATTTTACTATATAAGAAAAGGTAAGTAGTATAAATAGATGATATAAACTTTAGTCAGTAAATTGGAATACAAATATAATGAATTTTGTAATAAATGGGAAATGAAATTTGTAAGAAGTAAAGAAATTCCTCCATAAATGGAAAAAAAAGAAAATCAAACCACTGAAGCCTGAAATAAAAGTATAATAAGCTAATTTGGTGTTGGTTTGAATTGTTTTGTTTGATGTATGTTCGTTGGGTAAGGAATTTGAAGTTGTTGGATGAATAAATAATCTATCTTGTTCCATATACAACTGTTGAGTAAATGATGCACTTGATAGTTATTTTTCATTTCGTACAATTTCAGAATTTGAACCCGAACAACTAATTGTTTGGTTGATTGAATGATTGTTTGTTTGTGGTGTGTGCTGTTTTTTAAAATTTATGGTTGTTGCATTTGATGGGATATGAATGATTGAATCTACTTGAATATTTCACTTTGGTATAAATATTTAACCTTTTAGATTATATAAGTGAAATACAGGTGATGGAAGCAACTGCCACTACTTTTGGTTCCATAATAATAAGCGTATTGCCCGACAAATAGGTACGTTTCCGGATTACGTTTTGTAGCGCTATTTTATATAATTTTCCCGTGATTGGGATATAATTTTTGGATAATATATGTATATATTTGTATATTTTGATATTATATTTTTCTTCCAAACCTCTCCGTACAAAGGAGACTCTGCCAAAATTTTCCATAAATTTTGGACTTAGAATTTTGTGAAAATGTTTTCCAACTTTAATAATTTAAGTATAAAAGGTTATAATGACTATAAAACGGGCATATCTCATTTAAGGAAATTAATTTAGTAAATTATTGTTATAAGTTAATATTTGAAATAAGAGGTACTGCTTTATTCTTCTTTCTCCCTTCTTTTTCCTTTTCGGGGACGAAAAGTTTTGAGTGGGGGAGATTGTAACGACCCGTTAAATTTGGTAATATTAAATGAATTAATACAATATGTTCTAATCTAATTTAGAATGAAATAAAGTCTTAAGATTTTATTTGAGTAAGTGTAGAAATTTGTTATAGTAATTGGAATTTAAAGTAACAATAAAATTTATGACAATAGATTTGTATAATGTAAATTGTCACATTTTGTTGAAAGTTAATTTTAGGAAACATACAAATGTTGAATCAGTGGATATTAATAAAAATATTTACTAGAATGGAATTCAATTAATATAAAATAAACAGTGGTGATTGTACATTTGGTTGTAATTATAAATAGAGACTAAGTAAAAGTGACCGTTGAATAAACCAATGCAATATGTGAAGGTAAGTAATTTTCATAAATGGTTAATAATAAACGCACTTAAAAGGGTAATAAAATTTGTTTGTTTAGGTGATTACGTATTGATAAGCTATAACTAAATCTGCAGTTTGGTAGTAAATGGGATATGAGAAGACAAAGGCATTTAGAAAGTAATAGATGGGATTCATAATAACAAGTAGTAAATTTATGCATATATTTGGGCATTTGCCATAATTACCAAATTTTACCATTCATATAATTTATTTTATTAAAGTCTATAGCAACATTGTTGTTAATAATGTTGTTAATGAATTTGGATATAAAAGAATGACAAGTGTAGGTTAACCATTTATTTTATTTTGTTAAGAATGGAAATAGTTTGAAATAGATCTGAATAGATTTTTTTTGGGTTGTTTATGTGCCTAGTTAATAAGGGAGAGTTTATAAAAATAAAAAGGAATGCACAAGTGAAATGTATATAAGCAAAGGTCATTTATACCCACAAATTTGTTTAATTACTGTATAGGAGATTTAAATGTATAGTTAATTATGAATTGTAGAAATGGTTATTTAATCTAATTGTTGAAAAATTAGGTGAAATATAAATAGGGAAATAGCGTAATTGTTGCACTTGAATAAAAAATAAATTTAAGAATTTATGACAAGAATTTAAATTTCCTATGTGTTTATATATATTGGTAAAATTGTAACTATACGGGAATTTAGGAAGTAAAATAAATGGCAGTGAGGGATAACCAATTTAATGCAATACAAAGGTGATTGGAACGACTGTTGGGTTTAATGGAGTATATATAAACAGTGAAAATCATTATAATCTCTTAATTTAATACGATTGTTTAATTAATACTAAAAGAATAAAGTTGAAATAGTATTAATGTAATAAAAACTTTAATAGATTGCAATTGTATTATGGAAGTAAATTGTTAATAAATGAATGTAAATATTAACAAATTTATGGAAATAAAATATAAAGGAATGTTGGATAGAACATAAGTGAATGAAATTTGATAGTACGTTATTTTGGAGGAAAATTTAAGAAAGAATAACAACCATTATAAATTTCCTAACTTATTTGTCAATGAATGTATTTGGGAATAGAGTTCTTTTATATGTTGGATAGTTATATTGTTGTTATTAAGAATGAACGTTACTTTATTAAGCATAAATATAGTAACAGAAGTATGAATAAATTTATAGAAACGTAAGACTTACTTTAAGGTAATATTTGAGTGTAGACTTTTGAAATAGATTTGACAACAATAATTATTGTTCGTTACCTATCTTATTTGTTGTTAAGTTTATTTCGAAATCAAATCCCAAATGTATTCACTAAATTTTTGCAGTTGCGTAGTTTTGGTTTGTAATTGCAGTAGTTAGTTCTATAAGGTGAGGTCTATACTAATTTTATTTTAATTGGACCATTGGTTGATATAGACTTTAGAAAGCGAGATTTATAATTTTTAATTTGATTATTTAATTCAACAAATGGTATTTATTATTACAAATAAAATGGAATTAAACGTAAAATATTAATTAAAATGGAATTTGTAAACATTATAGTGAAATCTTGAACTAATGTTAGTAGCATCTTTATTTTAGGTAAAAGTTTAGAATATAAAGGTTAAAAAAAAAAAAAAATCTTAAGTATGGGTTTTGAGGATTTAATTTATAAAATTCTTAAATATAAGAAAGTGTAGAAATTAACATTGCAATTAATGTACTTGTCAACTTTAATTCACAGCTAAACTTGTTAGGTCATTTAAATTGATTATGAATTTTTTTGGCGATAAAATTTAGTCAATTATAGAGTTTTAATATAAAATTGGATTTTTATAATTTATTTAATTTATGTAATGAATATTAAAAATAGCCATTTTGGCCACGGACTCGGATTTCGACGAAACCAGTTTCATCGGATCCGTATCGATGAATTATTATAGGGTTTCAAGTTTCGTATCGATCGGACCTGTCGTTTGATCGTACGGACGTGAAACGCCTTGAAATCGAATTAATTAAAATCAATTTGAAAACAATTTGGAAATTTTGTTTTCAGCATAACTTCTTCATACGATCAAATTTGGACGTGAAACTTTTTCCATCGCGTTCAGGATATTTTAAATTACCTATCTGGATATATGGGTTTGATAAATTTCGTTCCGAGGTCAGAACGGGCTTTTTGGGCCAACTACCGTTTAGCGCGTTCGTTATCCGTACCCACCTAGCCTTCTTCTATTTGTCTATATATATGCGATCATAAACCCTAGCCTCCTTCCTATTGTCATTTGGCTGTACGTACATTTTTCTTCATCTCCTTCTCATCCTCATTCTAATGGCAGAAAAAAAACCTAATTCTCAAATTCCAAAAAAATAATTTCAATTTCAAAAAAAAAAAAAAAAAAATTGCGGATCTGCAGCAGCTTCTGGTCTCGCTTCGGGTTTAAGGGGAAAAAGCCCTAGAGCAACTTCGGGTCAGGAAGAAAATGACTCGGGTCGCTCCGGGTCGTTTTGGCGAAAACTCCAAGCAAGCACCGGGGAATTGAGGCGGCGCACCGAAGTCGAACCCGAAGTCGACCCAGGACCAGAATTTTTCATTTTTCAAATTTTCATAACTTTTGCATACGAGCTCGGATTCGCGCGCGGTTTGTTTTGATGGGATCGTATCGGAATTTATGACGTTTTGGCACTAGTTTGGATGAATTTGGAGGCTATCCAATTTTTGGGTTTAAATTGGATTTGAATTCGATTTAAATTCCAAAGGTGAGTGTTTAAACCCATTCACAACTACTAGAAGCTTTTATGTTTGTTAAATTAATTTTAGAAATGAATAGAAATTTATTTATGAGTATTTGGCATGTTTATTTTATTCATATCTGTTGAATTGCATTTATTAAATTTAACTGTTAATTTAATTAATTTATTGCGTATAAATTTACAGTTAAAATTTATTTGTTTGTATATGAACTGCTAGTTAACAGTTATATAGATCATTACTGAATATAAACTGTTAGATTAATAGTTGTTAAATTTAATCTGAATAAAATTGCCAGTTATTACCTGTTATATATTATCAAATATAAATTGTTATTGATTGATATTTCTTGATGATTGTGATTGGATGATGGGTGATGTTGATGGATGTTTTATTGTATATCATTAAATTGCAAATTATCATGCATATTTCCTTTCATTCGGGATTGTGGTTTGAAATGATATACAACCGCAAAATTTTATATCTTTTAAATTGCGGATTGAAATGATAAATATCCGTATCACTTGACCATAGGATAGAAAATTATATACAGGCACCGCGGTCTATATATAACTATTTTAATGTGATTTCTATGGTTTGGATGGAATACGGTTTATAATAATCTTAAATTTTATATTGTATAAATATTATTCTTTCATATATATACATATGAAGTTGAAAATTTTGAAATTAAAAGGTGTATAAATCTCTTTATTAAAAATGGAATTTTTTTTTAAGAAAATGGAGTTTGATAATTTATATCATATGTTTAAATGTTAAGTTTGGAAATTTTAAGATATGATATTTATAATTGGATTTTTCCCAAGATAAATTGAAATGAATATTCTAGTATAATTTGAATTGAAAAAAAAAAATATATTTTATTACTAGAAATTGGAGTTTTTATTTATTTATGGATTTTATGTGAATATTCAAGACTAATTAATAGAACATTCGATTTGTTGAAAGAATAAAATCCAACTTTAGTTTGAAATATTAATACTCCAAATGGATATACGTATATATATATAAATTGAAGTGGTTTTGGAACTTGAGAGAGATAATACAAATTTTGGTTTAGACTTTAATAAAGAAATGTATTTGTAAAGCCATGAGAACTATTTTCTTTACAAAGTAACATTTAAGTTAAACCTTTTAATTCATATACCGTTAAATATCCAAACCATTCAAGTTTTAAAAGTTATGGTTTTAAATTATGAATTTCGAAATATTATGCTTTGAAAGGATATTTGGCTTTCAGACGTTATAAATTTTAAAGCATTTGGATTTTTGAAAAGGTTTATATTTGGGATAAAGGATATCATATTGTTTTGGGTTTTAAAATGATATCGTATTCATAATTTTAAAATGGAAATGTTTATTCTGGTTTTAAAGTATGAGCTATTTTTAAATGACCGCGGTGTTATAATAACGATGGGTTGGCAAAGAGACCGGGATCGGATATGGACATACTCTCTGTTGATACCGAAAACCACTTTGACTAACCGTGTACGCGGTGGAGATTCCAGAATGAAGTAGGTGGTGGCGACGTTTCCTGTAAGGTAAATACGTGGACCCGACTCCCGTGAGTTGGCATAAGGTGGCTAAAACAGCAGCGATTCTCAGGCCAATGAGGTCATTCCTCTGATCGGACCCTCCTCTTCGATATTATACTTTGATTTTGGATTGATTCAGTGGCCACTTGTATATTTTGATTTTGGGGAGTTAGTCCGAGGTGGGCGGTAACTGCGGCTACGCGTATCCACCAGCCTGGATAGCAATTGGTATATCTACCCTGGCATTGCCTAGTTGTGCCGTGTCACCTACCATACCGAGCCTTTACTACGAGTTTCTATTTGTGTTGTACCTATGGAGTATCCTCTGGTAGCCTCCCGATCAGGAGGTATTACGGTACTGTATAGACTATTGGCATTTTACGTGTTAAGGTGGAAAATGTAAAGCCTTAACGCTATTTAAAAGTAAGTTTATTTTATAAATAGACACTATTATAATAGCGCAATATACTACATAGTAAATAGTTTAACGGATCCTTAAGAGATGTAAATCCCGAGCATCTCTTGAGTTACTGTACTCATATTTATTTCTGTAAATTTAACTCACATAAGATCTTTTAGTTCTGACTCGAGTGTTTTGTCTTTTCAAATTCGCTCGGGTCAGTTCGAGCGTTTCAGGATCGAAGACTTTAGCTTAGGGGACGAAGACGAAGAATCCGTATTATTATTATTTATAGTATTGCACCACACCCATACTGTTCTGCTGCATTGATTGTATTGGTATGTGTAACTCCGATATTTATTGTATAAAGAAGAATCAAATGTTTTGTAAACTGTATATTTATTATTATATTTTATCCTTCCGCTGTGAGATTCTATTTTGTTTTATTTCTTCTCTGTTTTTCTTATTTACCCCATAACAATCCGCCCTTCCGTATGGTTTGAATTGGCACGTGTGTCGGTTTAAAGTGTGCGAAAAGGCGGGATGTTACACCGCAATTGGTAGATTTATCAACTTTTAATTTACATCTAAACTTGTTTAAATTTTTGTAAATGATTAAGAAATATAAAGGTGATAAATTTGTCAATTATAAAATTGAAATTTAAAAATTGGATTTGATTTATTAATTATTAATTTATTTAATTAATGGAAAAATAGCCATTTTGGCCACTGACTCAGATTTCGAAGAAACCAGTTTTATCGGATCCGTATCGGTGAATTATTGTAGGATTTTCAAGTTTCGTATCGATCGGACTTGTCGTTTGATCGTATGGGTTTAAAACACCTTGAAATCAATTTAATTGAAATCAATTGAAATCAATTTGAAAATATTGATTTTAGCATAACTTCTTCATACGATGGAATTTGGACGTGAAACCTTTTCCACTGCTTTTAAAATATTTTAAAACGCCTATTTTGATATACGGGTTTGCCCAATTTCGTTCCGGGGTCAGAACGGGCTTTTTGGGCCATTTTGTCGTTAGCGCGCATTCAACCCGATCCATTTATTCTGTAACAACCCGCATATTTTACAATTCGAATATTTAAATATTTTATTTAAATATTTCATCGTTAGTCAGATTATAGTCCGAAAAGCTACTTTTTGCATACGGTCGAATTAGGACTCGGGACTACCTCCATTGAGTTCAAAACGCCGTTTGCGATCTTTTTAAGTATAAACTTTGTTATGTTTGGAGCTAGTGGAATTTTGCTACTTTTTCACTTATGGCTTTGGTTTGGGCTGAGCCCATTAACCCCACTTATTAACTCGGTGCCAACCCTCTCCTCTTCATTTACTTCCTTTCTATTTTCCTAATACTCAAGCTTTTACATCAATGGAGAGTGGAATGGGAAATTAAAACTCAAGCCCTAGTTTTCTTTTGCAAGTCAAGCTCTAGCTCCAAACTAATAGAAGAAACTTTGGTAGGCCTCTCTTCTTCTTCTCCAACTCATTCTTTTATCAATTTCAGAAATTCCTAAACCTAAATTTGGGAATGTTCTTCTTTTTGAGCATAGATTCAAGCTCATTTGGGTTATGTTGAAGAGTGGTTGAATCTCCCTTTGCTTTCAAGCTTCTTCTTCATTTGTTTTTGTGAAAAGGTGAGATTTTTATCTCACATCTATGCTTATATCTATCTTTAAATGTTGGGTATAAATTCCTAACACTTATTCATGTACATTTGCTTTTGGTTTGGATTGAATTGGTGAATATTCCAATTTTTGGTATTTTGAGTTCAAATCTTTAAAAATCATAACTTTGATGTTTTGATCGTGTTTTGGTGATGAATCGATGAGCTTATAGGACCGGGTAGCCGATAGGCGTAAACCCCTAGCGTCTGTGCTTGTCCGTTTGCAAATTGAAGGAGTTTGCACCTCATTTGAAATGGGTTTCAAATCGCAGAACATCAGGTTCGGCCGACCGGACCCCTGGGCCAGCCGACCGACCTGCTACCAAAGTGCATAGCACTTCTCTGTTTCTGGTCCGGTCGACCTGCTACAGAGCTCAGTCGACCGACCTGCTTCCCGAGAAATTTTCCAGAACAGGGTCCGGTCGACCGAGCTCTGTAGCCGGCCGACCGACCTGTTGCTATTTTGCCTATTTCACTTATTTTGCGTGGTTTCCAAATTTAATCGATTCGAGTTCTTTCCCAATATGTTGTTATCATTTGTTATTGACTTTGATGACTTCTTTTCTTCGGGAATTTTAGAAATATCCATTTTGATGGATTCGGTATCGATTTCTATGAATTTTTATTCACGTCTTCGTATGTGAATTTCGGTGATTGATTGTTTTACAATCATTTTTGTGATTTGTCACTTTAAAAATATAAAGGTTTCTATACTAGTAGTAAATATCAAAACTCTTTCATCAAAACGATTTCAACACTATTTCAATACAAAGCTCATTTATTAAAACCGTTTTCCAATCTATTAGTATATACGAACCTTTTCCTCACTCGTATGAGAAATCTAATTAAACGACTTAGTAAAACGAGTGGTTTGAAACGCTTGCGTTTACTTCGTTGTTTAATTCTTGGACTTGTTCGATTGAATCTCTTGTGACAATTTTCTAGTGGAGATCTACAATTTGTTCGTAAATATTTAAGTTAAGATAGTGGTTATGGGACATGATGCTAAGCTCATATATTTACTAGCTTAGTGTAATTGACACTTCTTGATGATCGATGATGATCATTTTTGTGATTATGACTAGCAATATGCTATGTTTCTTTGTCCACGTAGGGGACAGTACCTCGTTTTATTGCATCTCATTTTTATTATAGGCTAACGACCTATTTATATTTAGAGTTTCGACTCAATTCTTGTGGGCTAGCGACCCATATTCTTTTATGGAGTTCGGTACATTGGACGTACCGTTGTACTACGTCGATGTTCCGATCTATTCGATTTTCAGGTTCCTCGGCCGTACCAATATTGTACTACGTCGTTGGACCGGCTCTATGGTTAGCGATCATGGGATAGCGTCCCGTTTGTGATACATGTGTTGGTGAGTTTTCATGCTCCCGTTCTATGATAGGCCTCCCCCTTTTTGTGATTTCTGGATATATATTGAGGATTTCTAGAATTTGTGTTTCACCAATTTCATGATTGGAATTTATATGTTGTCAATATTTGTGCCTTGGTGAATGAAATAAGGAGTATGACATTCCTTTTGATCTTTGAGAATAATTTTGTGATATTGATTAATCTCTTGTTGATTTTCAATTACTTATTTATCACAGCTTGGCATTGTGATTATTATACGCTTAGTCATATCACTTATTCTATATCATTTCATCTGATATTTATAGCTAGACTGATCCGTTTATTATTTTCTTATAAATAATACTTGGGTCAGACCGAGATGTTACAGGTGCTTCTGCTTGACTTCTCTTCTGGGGTTATCATCCTGACTTTTGGTTAACTACTTAGATTAGCAGTTTTTGTTGTATACATTTGAGATATAGACTCATAGTTGTGTACTTATTCTTTTGTATAGAACATGTTGCTATTCTTTTGTGTCATTGTGGATCTTTTAGATCACTACTCCGATGAACACTTTTATGTGTTATATATATTCATGTCTATTTCCGCCTTTGTGATATGAATTATCTGTGACTGATTTGTGTTATGTTTATTTCTATATTTGTTTCCGAAGACGTTATTGCCACTGTGTAGTAGCTTTGAGTTTGTGTCGGTATGTCGGATTTCCTCTTGAAAAGAATGCAAGTTATATTTTATCTGGCATATTGGTACTTGCACAAAGCAATTATACAGATGGTCACTCCTCAACAGCCTTATTCTCCGTGCTAGTTGATGGCATTACACCGTAGTGTCCTTGGCTAGCGTGGGTATAGAGGTAGGGCGTCACAGCTTGGTACCAGAGCCAAACTTCGGAACAATGTGGAATAATTTAACAAGGATCATCGTCCTAAGTTCTTCTTAGGGGTCGTGCCTTAGGATTTAATTCGAGTCTTCGTACCAATTCATCCTACTTTCTTTATGATTCCTTGTTTTGTCTATCAAGATTGCTTGATATTCATTTCGTGAATAACCTTTTTCTTCTTCTTTTTTTCTTTCTAAAGGAAGAGAAATGGTTAGACCTGGCCGTCCCAGCACCGGTCAATCTAGTGCTACTCCCCAAGATGGAGTTTTCATGTCTGCCCAGCAGCTTCTTGATCTAGTAAAGAATGCTCAAGCCGCTGGTTCTAATCCGGAACCAACTCATGCTAAGTCTGGATTTGCACGCTTGTGCAAAGATTATACCAACTTGGGTGGGAAGCCATTCAAAGGTTCTGAAACTATTATCGAAGTCCAGGCTTGGCTGAGATCATGCGATCGAATCTTTTCTCGCATGAATCTTATTGATCTTCACCGTGTTCAGGCGGCTTCTAGTATGCTCAAAGAAAGGGCATTAGACTGGCACGAGCTTCTGATTTCTGAAATTATTGAAGCAGATCTTACTTGGGAGAAATTTCGAGAGCGCTTCGAGTTAAAATTCGTACCAGAAGCAGAGAAGGTGACATTGGCTCGCCGATTCATTGACCTTGTTCAAGGTGAATCTTCCATGACAGATTATGTCGCGTCTTTTGAATCTCTTTCTAAATACGGGATTGAGTATATTAATACCCCATTGAAGAAAAATCAGATATTCGTCTATGGCTTGAATAAAAATCTCGAGAAGCTATTACTTCTAAAGTTAGAAGTTTCTTTTGATCAACTCGTTGATATCGCTCTTCGACTTGAGGAGGCAGATAAAGAAAGTGATGTTGAAGTTATGAGTGCCAAACCAAACTTCAATAACAAGAAGAGGGCTAATAAATTCAAGGGTCCTTATCCTAACAATAAGAAAGGGAAGCAAGTCTCTCCGGCAACTAAGACTTCTACCCCAAGTGGTGGGCAATGCTACAACTGTGGTTCTAAGGACCATTATGCCAATAGATGTCTGAAACCTCTCTTTTGTCGCTATTGCAAAAGTTTGGGTCATCTTTTATCTTCATGCTCCAAACTTCAAGGCAAGAAGGAGGCAAAGTTAAATGTTGCTCAAGCCCCTGGCAACACATCTCGTGGTCAAGGTATGTCTCATTCTATCCTTGATGGCATCATTATATTTCGTGATCAACCTATTCGATTTCTTTTTGATACGGGAGCATACCATTCTTTTATATCAAAAGAACTTGTTGATACTTTTTCTTTGGATGTTTTGTGTTTAATGACTTCTTTGAGAATTGCAAATCCGGTTGGTGGATCCGCAACAATTAGTTTATTGTGTAAAGATGTCGAGATTATTTTGGGTGATTTTTCTTTCCAAGTCGATTTGCATGTCATGCGTTATTTAGGCTTTGGAATGATTTTGGGAATGGATTGGCTTAACCGTTATGAAGCTCATATCCTATGTCCTGAGCGGACTATTCATTTTTGACATCCTCAATCTGTTAAGTAGATATCTATTATTCTCAAAGATTCGGATTCCACTTTATCTGCATCTTTATATTCTTTAAATCCTCGTGATGGTGATAATGATGATGAGGAAGGCATCATTTCTCTTATTCACGTTGTTCGTGATTTTTCCGACATATTTGAGCCCGTTTTAGGATTACCACCTAAGCGAGCAATTGAGTTCAGAATTAATCTTACCCCTGGAGCTCAACCTATTACTCGTCCTCCTTATCGTTTGTCCAATAAAGAAAATGAGGTGATGCGCATACAATTATCCGATTTGGAAACGAAGCAATTTATTCGCTCTAGTTCCTCGCCTTGGGGAGCTTCGGCTATTTTTATGAAGAAATCCGATGGCACACTTAGGCTTTGCGTTGACTACCGCAAGCTTAATGATCTTACTATCAAAAATAAATATCCTTTACCTCGGATTGATGACCTATTCGATCAACTTAGTGGTGCTAGAGTCTTTTCACAATTGGACTTGGCAACCGGTTTTCATCAGCTTCGTATTGCAGAGGATAGCATTCCTTTGACATCGTTCCGTACTCGATATGGATCTTATGAATGGCTTGTTATGCCATTTGGTTTAACGAATGCTCTGGCTTATTTCGTTGACCTTATGAATCGAGTTTTCAAAGATTTTCTCGATCGATTTGTTCTCATCTTTATTGATGATATTCTTGTGTATTCAAAAACCGAGGAGGAGCATGAAAAGCATCTTCGGATTGTGTTGGAAACTCTTAGGAGTAATCAATTAAAGGCAAAGATTTCTAAATGCCACTTTTGGCAATCTCGTGTGAAGTTTCTCGGTCATATTATTTCCGAATCCGGAATTTCTATGGATCCTTCAAAGGTTGAAGCGATTCAAGATTGGAAGAGACCGGAGAATGTGACGGAAATCCGTAGCTTCCTTGGATTGGCGGGTTATTACCGTCGTTTTATCAAGGACTTTTCAAAAATTGCCGTGCCTCTCACTAGCTTAACTAAGAAAGGTGTTAAATACATTTGGTCAGACAAATGTGAAACTTCTTTTCAGAAATTAAAAGAATTCCTTTCCGATGCTCCTATTCTTGTTATTCCCGAGGGGAATCAAGATTTTATTATTTATACTGATGCTAGTCGCGTTGGTTAGGGTGCCGTTGTTATGCAAGGAGAACGTGTTATTGCTTATGCTTCTAGGCAATTGAAGCCAGCCGAGACTAGATATGCCACTCATGATTTAGAGCGCGGCTATTGTTTTCGCCCTTCGTATTTGGCGTCATTATCTTTTGGGAGAAAAATTTATTCTTTACACCGATCATAAATTCTTGAAGTATCTATTTTCTCAAAAGGAACTTAATTTGCGTCAACAACGTTGGCTCGAGTTCCTTGTAGCTTATGATCTTGATATTCTTTATACCCCCGGAAAGGGAAATCGCATTGCGGATGCACTTAGTCGAAAGCAACAAGCGGTTGTTTCTATGATGATATCCGAATGGAATGATCTCGGAATTTTATCCACTTGTGAGATTCGAGATCGTGTTTCCGATCTATGTTCATCCCTTGTTTTATGTAGCCTTGAGGCTCATCCTTCTCTTTTAGATCACATTCTTGAAGCTCAAAAGCTAGATCCTGAATTGGCTCTTCTTGGCCAAAATTTTAGGGATAAAATTGATATTGAAAGTATGGAAGACTTTGATATTGATTCTCGTGGTGGCATTCGAAAATTTGGTAGACTTATCGTGCCAAATATTAGTGATCTTCGTAAAGACATTTTAGAAGATTCTCATCATTCTAAATTTACCATTCATCCCGGCAGTAGTAAAATGTACGCGGATATGAAGCGGCTTTATTATTGGAAGAGAATGAAATCTGATATTGCTAACTTTGTTAAGCGTTGCATGACTTGCCAACTTGTCAAGGCCGAACACCAAAGCCCGGTGGGTTATTGCAACCTTTAGAAATTCCAATTTGGATGTGGGATCAAATTTCTATGGATTTTATTGATGGCCTTCCCCGTTCTCATTCGGGTCATGATAGCTTATGGGTTATAGTTGATAGACTTACTAAATCTGCCCATTTTATTCCCATTCGGTCTAGCCGAACCGTACCTCTTTTGGCTAAACTCTTTATCAAGGAAATCGTTAAATTGCATAGTGTTCCTACTTCTATTGTTAGTGATCGTGATCCATTGTTTACTAGTGGATTTTGGAAGAGTCTTTAAAAAGCTTTGGGAACGAAGCTTAATTTTAACACCGCTTATCATCCCCAGTCCGATGGACAAACTGAGCGTGTGAATCAAACTCTTGAAGATCTTCTTCGCGCGTGTGTTTTTGACTTTGGTGGCAGTTGGGAAGATCACATATCTCTTGTTGAGTTTTCCTACAATAATAGCTTCCAATCTAGTATTGGTATGGCTCCTTTCGAGGCACTCTATGGAAGGCCATGCCGATCTCCTTGTTGGCTTGAGGCTGGTGAGAAGCTGGTTTTTGGTCCAGATTTTATTCGTGATTCCACAGAAAAGATTGATCTTATTCGTCATAGGATGAAAGAAGCCCAGAGTAGACAAAAATCCTATGCCGATAACCGAAGAAGGAAATTAGAATTTTCTGTTGGAGATCTTGTATTTATTCGTGTTTCACCTATGAAGGGTGTAGTACATTTCAGTCGATCGGGAAAATTAGCGCCTCGATATATTGGGCCATTTTCTATCACCGAACGTATTGGTTCTGTGGCTTATCGCCTCTTATTACCGGCTCAGTTTTCTGCTATTCATGACGTATTTCATGTTTCTCAATTACGGAAATGTCTTCGAGATTCCGATTCTATTCTTGAGCCTGGTGTTGTGGAAGAAATTGAAGTTTCGCCTAATCTAACTTTTGAGCAACATCCTATTCGTGTTATTGATTCGGAAGTCAAACGACTTCGGAATAAAGATGTTTCGCTTGTTAAAGTTCAATGGTCCTCAAATCCTAAGGATTGTTCTTGGGAATGTAGAGAATTCATCGAGCGAACACAGCCGGACTTACTTTCTCATGCTCTTTGACGTGAACTTTCTTTTTATTTCAAATTTCTTTTGTGTTGAATATGCTTACATGGTTGTGACTATATATTTTCTTCTTAAATATTGCGAGGACGCAATTTGTTTAAGGAGGGGAGTTTATAACAACCCGCATATTTTACAATTCGAATATTTAAATATTTTATTTAAATATTTCATCGTTAGTCGGATTATAGTCCGAAAAGCAACTTTTTGCATACGGTCGAATTAGGACGCGGGACTACCTCAATTGAGTTCAAAACGCCGTTTGCGATCTTTTTAAGTATAAACTTTGTTATTTTTGGAGTTAGTGGAATTTTGCTACTTTTTCACTTAGGGCTTCAGTTTGGGCTGAGCCCATTAACCCCACTTATTAACTCAGTCCCAACCCTCTCCTCTTCATTTACTTCCTTTCTATTTTTCTAATACTCAAGCTTTTACATCAATGGAGAGTGGAATGGGAAATTAAAAATCAAGCCCTAGTTTTCTTTTGCAAATCAAGCTCTAGCTCCAAACTAATAGAAGAAACTTTGGTAGGCCTCTCTTCTTCTTCTCCAACTCATTCTTTTATCAATTTCAGAAATTCTTAAACCTAACTTTGGGAATGTTCTTCTTTTTGAGCATAGATTCAAGCTCATTTGGGTTGTGTTGAAGAGTGGTTGATTCTCCCTTTGCTTTCAAGCTTCTTCTTCATTTGTTTTTGTGAAAAGGTGAGATTTTTATCTCACATCTATGCTTATATCTATCTTTGAATGTTGGGTATAAATTTCTAACACTTATTCATGTGCATTTGCTTTTGGTTTGGATTGAATTGGTGAATATTCCAATTTTTGGTATTTTGAGTTCAAATCTTTAAAAGTCATAACTTTGATGTTTTGATCATGTTTTGGTGATGAATCGATGAGCTTATAGGACCGGGTAGCCGATAGGCATAAACCCCTAGCGTCCGTGCTTGTCTGTTTGCAAATTGAAGGAGTTTGCACCTCATTTGAAATGGGTTTCAAATCGCAGAACATCTGGTTCGGCCGACCGGACCCCTGGGCCAGCCGACCGACCTGCTACCAAAGTGCATAGCACTTCTCTATTTCTGGTCCGGTCGACCTGCTACAGAGCTCAGTCGACCGACCTGCTTCCCGAGAAATTTTCCAGAACAGGATCCGGTCGACCGAGCTCTGTAGCCGGCCGACCGACCTGTTGCTATTTTGCCTATTTCGCCTATTTTGCGTGGTTTCCAAATTTAATCGATTCGAGTTCTTTCCCTATTTGTTGTTATCATTTGTTATTGACTTTGATGACTTCTTTTCTTCGGAAATTTTAGAAATATCCATTTTGATGGATTCGGTATCGATTTCTATGGATTTTTATTCACGTCTTCATATGTGAATTTTGGTGATTGATCGTTTTACAATCATTTTTGTGATTTTTCACTTTAAAAATATAAAGGTTTCTATACTAGTAGTAAATATCAAAACTCTTTCATCAAAACGATTTCAACACTATTTCATTACAAAGCTCATTTATTAAAACCGTTTTTCAATCTATTAGTATATACGAATCTTTTCCTCACTCGTATGAGAAATCTAATTAAACGGCTTAGTAAAACGAGTGGTATGAAATGCTTGCGTTTACTTCGTTGGTTAATTCTTGGACTTGTTCGATTGAATCTCTTGTGACAATTTTCTAGTGGAGATCTACAATTTGTTCGTAAATATTTAAGTTAAGCTAGTGGTTATGGGACATGATGCTAAGCTCATATATTTACTAGTTTAGTGTAATTGACACTTCTTGATGATCGATGATGATCATTTTTGTGATTATGACTAGCAATATGCTATGTTTCTTTGTCCACGTAGGGGCAGTACCTCGTTTTATTGAGTTTCGTCTCATTTTTATTATAGGCTAACGACCTATTTATATTTGGAGTTTCGACTCAATTCTTGTGGGCTAGCGACCCATATTCTTTTATGGAGTTCGGTTCATTGGACGTACCGTTGTACTACGTCGATGTTCCGATCTATTCGAGTTTGAGGTTCCTCGGGCGTACCGATATTGTACTACGTCGTTGGACCGACTCTATGGTTAGCGACCATGGGATAGCGTCCCGTTTGTGATACACGTGTTGGTGAGTTTTCATGCTCCCGTTCTATGATAGGCCTCCCCCTTTTTGTGATTTCTGGATTTCTATTGACGATTTCTAGAATTTGTGTTTCACCAATTTCATGATTGGAATTTATATGTTGTCAATATTTGTGCCTTGGTGAATGAAATAAGGAGTATGACATTCCTTTTGATCTTTGAGAAGATTTTTGTGATATTGATTAATCTCTTGTTGATTTTCAATTACTTATTTATCACAGCTTGGCATTGTGATTATTATACGTTTAGTCATATCTCTTATTATATATCATTTCATCTGATATTTATAGCTAGACTGATCCGTTTATTATTTTCTTATAAATAATACTCGGGTCAGACCGAGATGTTACAGGTGCTTCTGCTTGACTTCTCTTCTGGGGTTATCATCCTGACTTTTGGTTAACTACTTAGATTAGTAGTTTTTGTTGTATACATTTGAGATATAGACTCATAGTTGTGTACTTATTCTTTTGTATAGCACATGTTGCTATTCTTTTGTGTCATTGTGGATCTTTTAGATCACTACTCTGATGAACACTTTTATGTGTTAGATATATTCATGTCTATTTCCGCTTTTGTGATATGAATGATCTGTGACTGATTTGTGTTATGTTTATTTCTATATTTGTTTCCGAAGACGTTATTGCCACTGTGTAGTAGCTTTGAGTTTGTGTCGGTATGTCGGATTTCCTCTTGAAAAGAATGCAAGTTATATTTTATCTGGCATATTGGTACTTGCACAAAGCAATTATACAGATGGTCACTCCTCAACAGCCTTATTCTCCGTGCTAGTTGACGACATTACACCGTAGTGTCCTTGGCTAGCGTGGGTATAGAGGTGGGGCGTCACATATTCTATTCCAACTTTCTCTATAAATATCCTGCTATAAACTCTAGCCTCCCTAATTCTCCTTTGTCTGTACATAAATTCATTCTATTCCTCCTCTTTCTCAATGGCAGACAAGATTCTATATTTTCAGATCCAATTGCAAATTCAATCCAAAACATGAATTTCAATGTCCTCAGAAAAATCTGTAAAAAATATATGTTGAAGCTCTCGACTAGCGTAATTCATTGGTGGTGTCCGTTTTTCGATTCGGATTGTCGTTTGACCGGTAATCGTCGAAGAATCCCCGGCTGTTCATAGGCCACACTCTCAATCAACGACAGATCTTTATTGTTAGCTCGATCGGGTTGTGTAGACGGGTAAAGGGCGTCGAAGCATGTAGATCGGTGCGGCCACTTGGAGTCGGAGTCGTGTTTACTGACCGCGATTTGCGTTTGAAGGCGCGGCGGCTATGGGTGCTGGGGCGATCGAGTAGGTCGCGCAACCTAGAGGAGTGGTCGGCTTGGTGTGGTGGATGAGATGGCGGCCTCCGATCCTCGCAACGTGGTGGAGAGAATTCACGGCAAGGTGGCGACTGGATCTGCAGGCGCGTACGAGATGTTAGGGTTTCCTTCAGTTTCTCAAACGCGTGAGCAAGGTGCTGTGACGTGGTAGTATAAAAAGTGAGTTAACGTTAACTATTTAATTTAAATTTTGTTTTCAACTCGTTCAATTCAAAAAACTTCTACATACGAATTCGGATTCACATGCGGTTTTCTTCGCTAGGTTCCTATTAGAATTCCGGAGATTTTGACGCCAGTTTGGATAGATTCCGAGACTGTGCAATTTTTGAGTTTAAATTGAAATTTTATTTCAATTTAAATCCCAAAGGTGAGTGTTTTGACCCACTCACAACTTCTAAGATTTCTTATGTTTGTTAAATTCATTTATGATGTGATTTGAAATTTATTTATAGCTGTTTGGCATATATTTCATCATTATCTTAGCTAATTTGCATTTATTTAAATAGCTTGTTATTTAAATTCATTATTGCAAATTTACTGCCAGTTAAATTATTATTTATTTTATTGCATATAAACTGCCAGTTAAAGGTTATAATTTATTTTTGAATATAAAATGATAGTAGATACCTGTTATTATCACCTGTTATATATTGATGTATTGTTTGAATTTGGATGATGATTGTGATAAATGGTTGATGGTTGATATTGGATGAATGGATGCTGTACTTATATTGTTATAAACTGCAAGTTATTGTGCATTTTCATTTCATTCCGGATTGCGGTTTGAAATGATATATAACCGTAATTTTTATTTTAAATTACGGATTGAAATGATAAATATCCGTATCACTTGACCATAGAATAGAAAATTTTATACAGGCACCGCGGTATATATATATAAAATTATTTTGGAATGATTTTCTATGGTTTGGGAAAGAATGTGGTTTAATGAATATTGATTTTTGATATTTTAAAATATTATTTTATATATAGTTAAACGCTTGAATTTAAGCTATGTATAAATTTGGTTTAAAGAATAAAAGAAGTTTAAAAATAAAAGTCAAATTTTATTTAGATATAATGCGGTTAAGTATTTATTTAAATTTATTAATGGAGTTTATAATGTCTTAAATAAAATAAATGTTGGAAGATAAATATGAATTTGCTTTGAATTAAGGTATTTAAGAATTATCCTCGAATAATTTTTTTTTGAAATATAAATTAATTTGGGGTTTTAAAAGGTATGATCTTTATAACTTGATTTTGGTTTAGAGGACTTAAATGAATATCAAGTCGTTTTAAATGAATATTATCAAGTTAATTAAATTGAGAGAATTACCTGTTATTTGAAGTTTAAAGGTTTTACTTAAATGATATTTGATTTATTAAGTAAACATTTCAAATCTAAATAATAGTAATTGAGTTTATATATATGAAATTATCGAAGAATAAGTTTTGAAATGGTGGAATGATTAAAGCTTTGAAATATATGGAAATTGAAATGGTTTATTTGGGAATTTAAACCTATATTTGGAATTTATTTTTGAAATTTAAAAAGCTATTTTGTTATGCAAAGCGGTTTAATACTTAAACCATTTAAGTATTAAAATTTTTGTTTCAAAGCTATGGGGTTTAAGATATATATATATATATATATATATATATATATATATTTGAAAATATTATGATTTTGGGAAAAGGGATATTTATAAAATAAAAATGATATCGTATTGATCTGGGGTTTTAAAGATATAAATGATATCATATTTATATGGTTTTGAAAGGGATATTATATTCTGGTTTTAAAGTATAAATTATTTTGAAATAACCGCGGTGTTATAATAACGTTTGGTTGTTGAAGAGACTGGGATCGGAAGTTGTCATACTCTCTGCCAACTCTGAAAACCACTTTAACAACCGTGTACACGGTGGAGATTCCAGAATGAAATAGGATGGTGGCGGCGTTTCCTTTAAGGTAAATACGTTGACCCAACTCCCGTGAGTTGGCATAAGGTGGCTAAAACAGAAGCGATTGATGGGTTAATTGAGGTAGCACCTTTGATCGGACACGTCCTTTCGATATTATACTTTGACTTTTGGATTGATTCGGTGGCCTCTTTTGATTTTTTATTTGGGGGTGTGGCTCGAGGTGGGCGGTAGTTGCGGCTACGCGTTACCATCGACCCAGAAGCGTAATTGGTATATCTACCCTGGCATTGCCTAGTTGTGCCGTGTCACCTACCCTATCGCGCCTTGTACGAGTTTGGTTTTCTCCCGTAGCCCGTGTGGTATCCTCTGGTGGCTTCCCGATCAGGAGGGACTATGATATTGGATGGACTACTGGGACTATTATGTGTTAAGGTGAAAAATGTAAAGCCTTAACGGTATTTACAAGTAAGTTTATTTTACCAATAAACACTATTATAATAGCGAAATATACTACATAGTAAATAGTTTAACGGATCCTTAAGAGACGTAAATCCCGAGCATCCCTTGAGTTACTGCACTCATATTGAATTCTGTTGATTTAACTTACATAAGATCTTTTAGTTCTGACTCGAGTGTTTTGTCTTTTCAATTCGCTCGGGTCAGTCCGAGCATTTCAGGATCGAAGACTTTATTTCTGGAGGACGAAGATGAAGATTTCATCATCATTATTATTATATTATATTGTTCCACTACACACTGTATTCCATTGCATCGAATTTTATTCGTTGGTATGTGCAACTCTGATATATATTGTATAAGTAAAAATAGATATTTTGTAAACAGTTTCATGAACTGTATATTTGATATTATATTTTATCCTTCCGCTGTGAGATTCTGTTATGTTTTATCTCTTTCCCTTTTTCTTATTTACCCCATAACAATCCGCCCTTCCGTATGGTTTGAATTGGCATGTGTGTCGATTTAAAGCGTATGAAAAGGCTGGATGTTACAACTATACTCAAACCACCCAATATATCTATGTAGCAAGTCCGATGAATAACCGAAAAAGTGTTACCGAAAGTCGCATACCAGATGGTATCACTAAACCGTTTTTACAAATTTCTCGTTACAAAGAAATGAAAACATATAAATTATCAACAAGGTAATTTGTATTATACAAAATCATACTTAAATAAATACTCAAACACTATAGAATTTATTTTTAAATATATAATATAAGTTTCATAACCGTTAACAATTATTATGCGATCATTTGATGATTTTATAAATATGAATTTATTAACATTTATAAATTTTCGTTGAAAGAATATTATTAAATTTTCATTATTTAATCATTATTTTTTTAATTAATATTCATTTATATGTTCAAGTATAATATATACTATAGTGTTGTGGGAAATTTCTCCCATGGGATAAGGGTTTGGATGAGGCCACGAGAAGACCAGGATAGATTAAGGCAGGATGAAGGTGAGACAAAGAAGCAATGGGATAGACAAGCCGACCCCATGAATCTCATGAGCATAACAATTATGAATGTCACCATCTACGAGATATAATTGAGAACATAACAATAGAAGGAAGCTAAAGCGGGATGTCAAGATCCTGGAGGCTCCTCTTGCTTTTAAGAAACTGCCCCCGAGATAGCCTCCGTCAGTGAATAAAGGTAAAGGGCATAGTGCCAACCATGGAAAGATGGGAGATTGGTGAGCAGTACCATAGCAGGAGGACCACATGTGGTAGACAGAAGTTAGGCTGAAATGGAGAGGTACGCAAAGTCTTTAAAGAATGGAGAGGCCCACATATGTACTGTAGGCGAGGAGCATAAAGCTGAGACTCCATGTCAGGAACAGGAGACAATAGCCATCAACAATATTGATATGCAAAGGAAGAAATACCCACATACGTATCCAATAGTGATTACAATAATGCTTGGTCCGACATAGGTGCATAAATTTTTAGTAGGTAGTGGAAGTTCAAAGAATATTTTGTTTAAGGATGTGTTTGACAACATAGGATTGTCCATGGAAGATGTCACTCCCTGCAACCAATGGTTGCATGGTTTCAAGGTGAGGGCACCATGACTTTAGGAAGGTTGGATTTGTTTGTTGAGATATGAACCTATCCCCAATCAGCTTTACGATATCAAGCATTTGTATTGGTGATTCTTCGCTTACAACGCCTTCCTAGGACATTCAACCTTATTTGACTTTTGCATAGTAGTGGCTCTGTGGTGCTTAACCATGAAGTTCCCAAGAACCAATGGGATAGTGGTGGTGGAAGGAAACCAAGATATAGCCAAGTAATGCTATGTTGCAGAGCTTTGAGAAAATAAATGATGGGAGAAACAGAAGGGTGCAGAAGTTGCATTCTGCACCCAAAATTCCATCGCATAGCAAATAAAGGAAGGGCCCCCACTCGAGTTCACAAGCTATCCTCATAACAAACTTTACTCAAGAGATAGAGGAGAGGGGGCCACGCTGAGCCTGGAAAGGAGATGGAGTTTGTGGAGATAGACAATAATGGTCCAATGAGGCTTATGAAAATCTAATTCGGATTGCAGCAAAATCTTAAGATATAGCTGATCGAGTTTCAATAGGACAACCGAGACGTGTTTGCATGGTCTCATGTAGACATATGCACATGCTATAAATATCAACCCAAGAAAATGCCTGGTGAAACAAAAAAAAGAAGTATGGACCCAGAGCGGTCAACAAAACTAAACAAAGAAGTGAAAACCTTGCTAGCAAACGGCTTTATCTAGGAATAATTGTACCTAGAGTGGATTGCGAACCTAGTCCTCGTTAAGAAGTCTAAGAGAAAATGGTGGATTTGCATCGAGTTCTCTAACTTGAATAACGCATGTCCCAAAGACTATTTTCCACTTCCAAGGATTGATCAGTTAGTAGATGGAATTGCTGGGCATGAGCTATTTTCCTTTATGGATGCTTATTCCGGGTGTAACCAAATCACGATGCATATTCCTAATCAAGAGTAGCTAGTTTCGTCATCGAGCTAGGGGTTTACTATTACAAGATCATGCCATTTGGATTTAAAAATGCGGGAGAAACATACCAACATCTGGTAAACAAGATGTTCGCCAAGCAGATTGGGAAATCCATGGAGGTATACGCCGACGACATGCTGGTGAAATAGAAAAGAGCTAAAGACCGCATCTATCACTTAGAGGAAATGTTTCAAATTCTACGGAGATATGGAATGAGGTTGAACTCATTGAAATTTTTTTGGGGGTAGCTTCTGGAAAGTTCTTCGGATTTATCGTACATGCTAGGGGAATTGAGGCTAATCTGGAGCAGGTTCGGGATTTAAGAGACATTGAATTCCCAGGAACTCGAAAGGAGATGCAAATTTTAAATGGGAAGGTAGCACCTTTGAGCAGGTACATATCTAAAGCCATAGACAAGTGTGTCCATTCTTTGGGGAACTCAAAAAAGAGAAAGGCAAATTCAGGTCATGTTCTCAAACCTATTGCAGAACCTGCAAAAACCGTCAGTTCTCTCTACACTAATCAAGGGAAATTTTTTTGACCTATACTTAGAAATGTCACGCCATGCACTGAGCCCCATATTGGTTTAGGAGGAAGACTGAGTGCAACTTCTATTGTATTATGTAAGCAAACGCTTAACCAGGCCAGAGTCTAGATATCCTAAATTGGAGAAGTTGGCATACTATATATTGACTGCAACTAGGAAAATAAGGCATTACTTCTAGTCGCATCCTATCCAAGTACTCACAGATCAGCCACCGAGGAAGATTCTATAGCGGCCAGACACTTCGGTGGGACTTACCAAATAAAGCACTGAGCTATACCAGTATGAGATAACCTACCACCCACGAACTGCAATCAAGGCGCAAGCGCTAGTGGACTTTCTTGTTGATTTTGATATTCGAGGCGATGAAGTAAAGCCCCAAGAGAAGGAAACCCTTAAGTGGCATGTGTATGTTGATAGAGCATCTAATGATCTTGAATCTGGTGTGAGGGTAGTATTGTAGAAACTTAAAGGAAGGAGGCAAAGTTATGCAATTCGACTTGGATCCAAAGCAACAAATAGTGAGGCAGAATACGAGGCTTTGATCGCAGGGTTGGAGATAGCAAGGAGCTAGGGATCAAGTCGCTGTGCATGCACAGTGACTCACATTTGGTTGTGAACTAGGTACTAGGAGAATTCTAAGCTAAGGGAGAACGTTTGAAATCTTACCTAGAAAAGTTGAAGGTCTTACTTGATGGAATAGAGCACTACATGATCAAACACATTCCTCGAGAGGAGAATTAGGATGCGTATGAGGCGTCGAAGTTGGAAAGTTTAGGAGATGGGCCTTTGATGGGATCAATACCTATTGCGACCCTATACAATCCTAGTTTTGAGGAGGAAAATGCGGTTGTAGCTATCAGATATGGGAAAACTGAATCACACCACTGGTAAGGTATATAAGTGAAGTAGTGCTACTTAACATCAGGAACAACGCTTGGAAGGTGCTACGGAAGGAGCCCCGTTTTGTCATCTAAGATAAGATACTATATTGAAGAGGATTTTCTAACCTGCTTCTAAGATTTGTCACCAAAAAGGAAGTTGGGGGGGGGGGGGAGGGGGTGTTGAAGGACGTACATCAAGGAAGCCGTGGGGACTATACAATAGGGTTAATTTTGTAAAAAAGGTGTTGCGGTGTGGATACTTTTGGTCAACATTGAATCATGATGCAATGGAATACACGAAGAGATGTGATAAGTGCCAACGATTCGCCATGATTCTCAGGTTGCACCTGATTGAGTTAACTCACATGGCCAATGTAGCACATCGTAATTTTAACAACCAAATATTTAAATATTTAATCGTTAAGATATGGAATGCCTCTTATACTCGATTTTTACAAAGGAGCGAATTAGGACTCGATATACTCGTAATTGAGTTTTCTTTTTCGATGTGAGTAAAATAAGTATAAACTTGGCTATGTTCGGAGTCGATCAATTTCAGGGATGAACAGTGCCGGATGAAGAGAAATGGGCTAAGTCCACTTGCTTGCCTCTAACTTAACTTATATTAGTCTAATCTCCTCATTCATTTATCATTCCATGTTCATACCTTCTCCTCTATCTCTAGAGACCTTCTAATTACTCCTTTATCGCCTCCTTAATCCCCAAACCCTAAACCCATTAAATAAATTTTCTAAAGTCAAATAAAAATCACCATAATTCCTTTCTTCCAATTTTCTACAAAATCCACGAAGGAATTGTTTTGTATCGGAGAGTTGGTGTGTATTTCGAAATTTAAATAACCAAGAATTGGGTTTTTAGTGATTAGAGCTTGGCTTGGGTTTAATTAAGGTGAGTGGGATGATTTTCCTTACTAATTATGTGTTATACTTCGTATATTTGATTATTGATCATTATAAAAATATATGTAGTGACTTGGAGATAGTTTGATTGTTTTGGTTTATGTTTGTGTTAAAACATGTGTCCCTTAGCTCATTAATTGTTTAAGACCCCAATTACAATGTTTGAAAATAGTTAGTAAGCCTAGAATTGATTTAGGCTAATTGGTTGTGTTGTTATTGTTTGATTTGGGGTCAATTATGTAGAGTACTGATGTGCATGTCATTAGCAATAACTAATTAATCCATTTAAATTGATTTTCAAAAGTTTAGTAAACTAATTAAGGGGTTTAGAAGTTCTACACTCCTCATTAAAATGATTAGAGACCCTATAAGGCTTGATTAATATTTATAAAAAGGTTTCATGATCTATAAATGAATTATATATTTTATCAAATGGATATGAGATTTTATAAAAATAGTAAAAAGGCAAATACTTGATTTTTAATGAAGTGATTAAGTATTTTAAATGCTATAAAGTGATTATAAGCTAGTATGATACTTCATAAAATGGTTTATGATTTTATGAAATGATACGGTTTCACTCTTATTTGAAAGGTTACGAAAATAATTAATATTTGGTTTCGTAATAGTTGAGCTACCTATTTGAGTATACTGTGTGTGTACATGCACAAGTGGGTATACACATACATGTATTTGGAGTTAGACAACAATCAAAACAACTCTAGTGTTGTAGTTAGAATTGTTATTGGAGTTGTTTTGGTATAGAGATATGAACTTTGTGTTTTGAACTATATACACATATGGGAATAACCATATGTGTATATAGGCATGTTATGAGCGATCTCATGTAACCATAGCGACCAACGGGTGTGCTAAGTTGCATGGGAGAGTGCCGGATCGAGTAATCGCCCCAATGAAGCTCGAATGTATTTGTATTTTGATATGCATATTTGTACGTATGTATGTGCAAAGGCATGCACAAATGCGTGTATCAACACATGTATAAGTTACACATGAGGCTAGCATGCTGGGTATGTCATTTTGGCATTTTAGAGGAAGCCAGGTCGCTATAATTTCCCGTTAAACTCTACTTGTGCAAAGAGTGGATTTTGGTATCAAAATCGATCTTTTTATACCTAAGAAACCACTTCCAAAGTGTCAACAAATGTACCCAGGTAGATGTCCAATGGGATGGAGGCAACTCTAATAGCACGACAACTCATCGATCGTAGCATCGGAGGAAACGGCACGCGAATCGGCTTCCGTTCAAGGAATCAACTCCATGCTAAGGCCCATTGTCTAGAACCTATCAGTTTAATAAATTGACTTGGTTCTTTCAGTCAACTGGTTAAGAGGAAAAATTCCATCTTGGCCATGGTTTAGTCGACTAAATGGCCCTTCAGTCGGCTGACCTATTACGTGTTGTGAAACTTCAAAACATGATAACTTTTGCATGAGGTCTGATTGAGGTGAGGTTTAGACCATTGTTCATTATTTTGCAAGGGATACAATTATAAAATTTGGGTAGATTTTGGAGTACTCTAATTTCGGGGCCTACGTGGGACCACTCTATACATATTCCAAAACTGTAGATTTGAGGTAGACTAGGAAAGTATACCAAAGAAGTATTATTATATTAATGTCATGCATTCCATTTGGAATACTATTTGGGTTAGTATAGGGTTTTGTTAAAGTTGTTCGGTTGGTTTTTAGGCCATAGAGACTGGAGCCGTGTGTGGCGATTCCGTATGTTATATATGAAATGATTCCGTACTATAAGATTTCGACCTTAGAGTATTATATAATTTGTTTGGTGCTAACTTATTGTGACACACCAAGGGATGGACTTATGTGACCTACCTATGGTATGTACTTATGTGACCTACCCAGTTATCGACCTTGTTGTGGTATACCTAGAGTGTCGTTAATGGCCATGACACACTCGATACGGTCTTTTGAGACTATGAATAGCTTTTATCTTGTTGTGATCGCTTGGACGTTTTTAGGTTCTACGTTCGTAATCTTATAAATGTTTGGTCTTAGTAGTAGTGACCATACGCGTTGTGGCATACATATTTAGTCTTAGCAGTAGTGACTTTATGCATTGTGGCATACCTATTTGGTCTTAGCAATAGAGGCCATGTGCATTGAGGCGTACCTTATCGATTTTAGCAGTAGTGATTATTGTTTTAAGATCATGGTTTGATCATGGTATGTTTGTACTATATTATTAATAGGTTTTTGACTAATGCAGTGTAATGGAAGATGTTGTGCTAAACTGTTGTTACAGGAGAAGAGCAAGTTATGGTATGATCCCCTGCTTTTGAGATGAGTTTACTATATTTGTTTATAGGTAGTCTGGATTATTCCTGAGCCACATTTATGGAGATGGTCGGCTATGATTCAGTAGTTCCTATTTATTTGTATATTGTTTTAATATATAGTATTTTGAGATAGTTACCCTTACACAGACTTTATATCTGACCCGCATTCTGTCTTTGTTTGCTTATGTTATGATAACTCTTAGGTACTCGATTGAGTAGTTCGAAAGCCAGGTGCTTTTGGGGATACGTTAGTAGAGCGCGCAGCTAGAGACTTTTGGAAGCATGGCATCGATGTTTAGAGATATATATATATACACTTATTATTTTAGTTGTACATGAAGGACCTGTTATTTGTATATGAGAGTGTTGTATTAGATGTTCATTCAGAACTCCATTCAACTGAGAGTAGATGTATTCTGATTTTCTATATTTATATTTATTTATTAGTTGCTTCTACTAGTGTGGTCTCTTATATATTGTCATCTTATTCTGTTCATGTATATTCGGTATATTATATGTTATCATTCTATTGTGATATCTTATCGATGTCTTAGTTTAGTATTTGGTTCTAATTTTGCCTCGATAATTTACCCTTCGTGGTATTCGAAAGTCGTGTGATGATCTAAGATACATACTTTTAGGTATTACGAAGGGCGATTGTTAAAGTTGGTATCAAATCTTAAGCTTAACACTCAGACCAAGTAGACTAGTTTGACTTAATCAATCTGGTCAAAGAAGATACATTGAGAGAGCGTACTTGTATTTTTCTACCATATAATACTGTATACACCACTTGTCTTTTGGACTTGATTTGTTTATACCACTATTTGTTAAGGTATTTTTATTAGGCAAAACATATGAGCAAATGAAATATCTGAGCGACTGTGGATAGGCAGTCTGAGATGCCTGATTTGTTCAAAGGCTATTTAGCTACTGTAAAATGAAGTTCCATTGCATGAACTTTTTAGTAGATAGCGGTTAGATCCAAAAGTGGTATGGCCCTTTAGGTACAGTATTTCTGGCTCCACTAGCTTTTGACTCTTCGAAACAGTGCCGAAATTTGCTTAGCTTCGGAGGTGAGCCATATCGGAGCCTTGAGACTGTTGTCGAGGCACGGTTTAGATACATGCATGAGAAGGCTTCCATTGATGTAGGTCTAGGTAACATCCTCTTAAGGAAAGTTGGCATTTAGGGAAGGGAGACTTTGGCTGGGTAGGATGCAGTGTTAACCAGACCATTGATTCAAAATTTACTCAGGGATCGCTATAATTTCTTAGTTCATTTCTAAGATCGAGAATAACATGTAGTTGGGAATTCCATCCATCTTGAATAGGATAGTTTTTCAGTGAAGGAGTTTTGATCAACTCAACCTTTTGTTTTTGAGGTGGTCGGTCCATTGTTATGGGCAATGAGATTTGCCTGGGGTGTTAAGCATTGGTTGGGGGTTCATTGCTTAGCCATATCCCTGTTAGGGTTCTCTTTTGAATATCTTGTTGGGATAGTTCCCCTTCATGAGAATGCCCATAAGATACCATTAAGGTAATGTAAGTGGAAATCAACCAAAACTCTAACCAAGGCATAACGAGCATGATATAAGGACGATCGAGCTTGCTCAAAAAAAAAAGTTAGCCTAATATGTCACCCCTACGGCATATGGCAGACATTTCACTATGAAATGTCATCCAGCTAGAGTGAATCATAAATGTTTCATTTGTGATTGGCTTGATCACTTGAAGAAGGACCATCATACATTTTCAAAGGGTGTGCAACTGATGATGACTTATTCCTCTCAAGCATTATTAGGTCTAAGCAAGCTTACAGCTTAGGAAAATTAGAGGGAGCTTATGTAGTAAGGCATTCTCTATTTTTAGGAACTCACTTCTTTTCCTTTTGACACTTGAGTAGTATATTTTATCTTGCTAGTTACTCGATAGATAAGCTAAATTTGACAACAGTAATAGTAGGTAAATTCTTTGGTAGAGATAAACCTTGTACAGGTCACCTTGGTTGTAAAATTGAGGTGAAGCAACAGAAGTGTTACCATTCGAACTTGATGCACAAGCTTTCATGTTGAGTGGGTTCGGTCGATGAAGTGTGACTTGGATTTATATTTGGGTAAGGGTTTGGTGGATGCTCAATAACGAGTAGAGACTGAGCAGATGACTGATGGGCATTTTCCTAGAGTCATTCGAGTTATAATTGTTTTTTTGTGTTAGTAAACCTCAGGCGATGGGAGTAATTGGATGTGCCGAAAGGGATATTTTCTAAAGATTGGTTCACTCACGTACTAGTTCTTAACCTATAGTTCGAGCATAGATTTTTTGGATTATCCGCACCAATTAGGATAGAGTTTTACACTTGATTTTGATAGAATATCACTTGAGTCGGATTTTTGAGACGACTAGAAGATTTTTAAAGCACGAGCTTACTCATGTAATGAGATTTCTATAGTTGGATCAAGGAACCGGATCAAAGTTCGGACAGATGGAGTTAGCTGGTTGACCCTAATTTAACAAAGAAATCCTACGAGCAAACGAAGAGTTGGAACGGGTATCGTGTCATATGGAACGATCTTTAGAAATTATAAAATTTTAGTGTAGTATAATTATTATTGTTTGGGATAGTTCAGGAAAGGATTTCTTGAATAGTTTTGTGGCGATGTAGATAATCTCCTAGGTGACGAGATGGTACTTTCTTAGGCGAGCACCCTAATGTGCTTAGTATATTATCCTTATTAACATTGTGCAATCGAGGTGAGTTTGAACCCGATGCAAACCTAGGAAATTGTAAATCTTCTTTTTAATGATGATTTAATTAGTATAATTTTCTCCTTTGGAGGATGTGATTTGTTCAAAAGAAAAGGAAAGTTGAGGCATTGATTATTGGATTTATTCGAGAGTTTTAAGACTTGATGATCTTGCATATCGTATAGGTTTTCCTTTTCATAGCGTGAAGTGTAATAGTCTTTCATGTATTGTATTCACGAAAGGGTTTGCACCACTTATGCGTTTATTCCTTTTGAATGATGGACGAACTCATAGGAGTTTATGGTTCAACATGCGCGTTTGACTGTTGATGGTTACTTGGCATATTGGTATAGACTCTTTTAAATATTTCATTGTTTTGTTGCTTTCTATTGCTTGCTTTTTGTTTTGATGTTTGTTGTTGTCTGATTTTGCTATTGGATAAATTCTTTTGTTGGTGGATTCATTGCTTGTTTAATATTTTGTATGCCATTTGTTGTTGCTTATTTTTGCTTGCATTGATTTGATCGTTGCTCGTTGCCTGATTGCTGCTTTTTGCTGATTGCTATTGGTTGATTAGAGGTTAATTATATGATATAACTAAGTGCATATCATTGATTGGAAATAATGAATTCTACCTTCGGGGGTTTGCACCAAGGTACGTATTGTTAGATAAATTGTTTCAATCTTATATTAGTGACCATATACGGTATTAATCTTATATTGGTGATTATATATTATATTAGCCTTGTAGATCATTGGTCTTATATTAGTGGTCATGCCTATTATTGGATCTTGATAAACGCCTGGGTACGTTAATGTATTGACGCTATTTATAATTGAATTGTGACAAATGCATGTGTACGTTCGTGTACTGGTCTTGTTTATCTAGAATCATTGGATCATGATAAGTGTCTATTGTTGACTACACCCTCAGTAATGATGGATATCAATTTGTATTCCTTAGCTATTTGGAATAGATCGCCTATCATCCATGCCCTCTATGGGGCGAGATGCGAGCTATACGAGTCCACTGCCTTTTGATGTGACTCGGTGTCAGTGGTATATTTTGATACCGACTCGCTTGAGCTTACTCTCCAATTGATTGTCATGTATGACTATAGTAGTACCAGTTACTACATTGTGGTTATATATATTTGAATTCTATGTTAATGAACAATCCTCTTTGTACAACAAAACTAAGTACTTAAAAGCTGACGTATAGTTGTTTAAATGCTTATTCGCTTAGATTGGCATTTAAAGAGTGAGAAGTTTTCTTAAAGGATATATGAATTTTTGGGAAATGTGGGATGACGTGGGTCATTGCAAATTTCATAGTGTGTGATGCATTCTAATTTAGGAGTTCTGTAGTGCAGAAAGCACAAGGGAAGGTATTGTTGGAACTTTCCAAAATCGAGATTCAGAAAGTTTGGTCAATCCTGTTACTTTCTTGTACTCTTGTGCATTTCAGGGATAAAATGCTTTTGAGGAGGGGACAACATATCACCTCGTAAATATAACGATCGAATATTTAAATGATTAATTTAAATATTTAATCATTAAGCGATAGAACGCCTCTTATACTCTATTGTTATAAAGAGAGAATTAGGACTCGATACACCCGTAGTTATACCGTAATTCTTGTTCACCAATAGCCTTCACTGTCCTGATCAGCCGCTTGTGGATGGAAGCCAAAACCTCCTAATAATAGTCCATATAAGCCATGATTTTTTCTGTTAAAATTCCATAATAGATCTTAACTAGGAGCACCTCTACCTGATCCAGCTGACCGTTCACCTCATTGCATTCAGTTTGCAATTTTTTGGCCCTAGAAGTTTCAACAGCTTTGCATGTAGTCAAGGCCTTGACCTTGGTCTTAAGAGAAACTATTTTGACTCTCCACTCCATCACTTTCCTTTTTAAGTCGGTAATGCCGGGCTCTACATTTTCAACCACCACTTGAATCTCGTCCAACTTCTCTGTGTGTTTGGCCTTGGTGTTCCTATGGTCGTCACAGAACTTACCGGCACTGTCATTATACTTCAGCTTTGTAGCTTTAATGTTGGCAGCATGATCTTGCTTCAGCTGCTCCAGTTCCTCTGTATAAGCAGCCTTAAGCCTCGCAATCTCGTTGGCCTGCTTCTTCACCTCCTCGTTATGAGTTCTCTTCAACGCATCCACCACTGTCTTATGGTCTGAGTCTTTCTCGTGCAATTGCCTCCTGAAGTCAAAAATCTTCAAATTCTGCTCAACATTCTTCTTAGTAATCTCCTCCGTGGCCTTTATGACTTTGGCATGATACTCTGATAAGGACTTAGCACCTCCCAACCCGTCCGCGAGGTCAATCGACCCACTAAAAAAAAGAGGGGGTGCCTCAGAAAGAAGGCAGACTAATTGATCTCTCGGCTGATAGGGCTGGTGGAATTCATCAAATCTTGGATCCGTGGGATCACTTAATACAACCGTGCGCTCTATCTCCTACTCTTTGTCTTTCCTCCCATGAGCAGGGACTACCACTCTCCTCTTGTCTGTCCTCTCCTATTGTTTGAAGGCTTTCGAGTTGGATAAAATAAAAGGTGAATGGCGAGGACACTTAGAGGGATGGAATGAGTCTGGGATCTTGATTTACTACCAGGAGAGTGAGATCTTTGTCATGAATCATCTTTAGGGTCCTTTTCGCCTTTGCCTCGGGTTGGATAGTAGCGGACGACCTCTCAAGTAAGCAGCTTTGTAGCTGGTAGCCCAACATTTTTGCTTGGGACGAATGAAGACATGACATGTTTGATATCCATGGAAGGAGCTTTCATCCCCCGCTACTTCATCTTAGAGAGAAATTTTTCTATGCTTGAGCTCATGCTATCTGCAATGACAGAATAAAATGGATTAGATCCAAAACAAACACTTGAAAGGTGCATAACTATGATGTAGACATACGATTGTGCAAGTGAGAATGCAAGAGCTCGTAGTGATTGCAGGAATCCTTAAGGTCATCGTTGGTCTCCAGCTGTTGTTGGATCTCTGTTATGGGCACAGAGTCTCTATAATTGATCCTAAAATCCGTATCTTGAATATAGTCAGAAACAAAAATATCTTCGGGAATAAAAGGTCCTCCTCTTCCTCGAGGCTAAAAACATGGTGACAGGCCTCATCTACCTTTGAATTATGCGAAGTAGCTACACTAATGTTTCCGAAGAAGTGCACTTCATCAATGTCAGAAACGATACGATCACTATCATGAGAATGAGAACTTACCCCTTCTATTGTCTTTATGTGGATGCTATCGTCATTCCACTCCATTAAAGTCCTAAGCTTACCACTTTTACAAGGTTCGACTACGAAGGGATCTAGCTCTAGCTCTTCTGAGCCTGTAAGGATGGCAGGGAAAACTCCATGTGGATCTATAGTCAAAACAACATCGAATACATAGGGTTGAGGAGATGGTACATCAATTGTTTCGCCAGTCGTCGAGCCTTTTCCATTCTTTTTCCCGATAGTTTTCTGGGTAGAAGGTTGCCTACCTCTCCTGATTAAAGGACTGGCTACTAGCAATCCAAGCTGCCTTAAATTATCGTCAGTAATGAGACAAGGAACCTCTCGGAGCTCCTTTGGGATTTACTGGAATTTACTAGCATCTCTTCTAGGTCATCTTCTAGCGCTACTCTCACTATACCTTAGAGGAAACCAAAAGGAAGAAGGGTTAGCCCTCAACATAGGATTTCATAAAACTACAGAGTAAAGCATACGGGAGAGGAAACTCACATCCAAAGTGCCATCGATGAAAAAATACGGAGTTATCTCAAAATAAGAAGTATTCCCACTTAAACATATTGTACTTGGAATATAGATTCTTAATCGTTTTGAATTTGCCCCTGCCTCAAGATAAATAAAGGGAGACCTTTCTATCTTACTTTTTATAGCATATAGAAACCTGATCTAGCAATGAGTAGGAGGCACTTGAAATTCTCTTATGGAGATGGCATACAAGCCAGTGAGAATAGTATACCACTTGGATGCAACTGAACAAAGCGATTTCAAGTATACAAGAAATGCAACAATCCACTGAGGAAGATGGAGTGGATATCTGGCTGTGCAATGGTAGCGAGAGTAAGCCATATACCCCACGCATGGGGTGTGCGATTGTTGTTCTAGAGTAGGCAGTATGAGGTCCTCTTTTGGGATACCATGGTGGCAATGATGAGAAGTACCTGTTTGGCGGTCAAGTCAGAGGCTTCTAAGCCGATGAGGTTAACTAGCAGTTCGGATGGTCTGTATCCATGCACAAGAGAATGTGTAGAGCTAGGTTGATTAGAGAAACTCCTCGATTTCATAGGATTCGAAAGTGCAAAATAAGAAGGAGCCTGATCCAGAAGTAGTAAGGGAGTGGGTCTGACAATGACCCGACATATTTACCAGACATGATAGAGTATCTCACACATTATCGCAAAAGATGGAAGTGTCCACATGTGTGCGTTTGTGTATGCGTGTCCACTAAAAAACAACATAAGCAAACACTTCTGTGTGGTTGACCACCATCATCAAGCACAACACCTTTGTTCGATTGAAAATTGAACCACCCAAATACTAAACCCTAACCTTGAAGCCAAACAAAACATTGAATCAAGTGTGACTAGATTACACGAATTATGGCATACAAATTGATGGAATGGATGCTAAAAGTAATAGGTGGTGCTCGCCAGATCACAAAGTAGCTTTGAGTTAAGGTTGGGATTGGATTGGAAGCCTGGAAGAAGAACACAACAATAGCAGCTTGGGGGAGATGAAGGGTCATGAAAGTTTGGAGACTTAGGAAACCAAACACATGTGTTCGGTAGGGGAGGTGATGCAGCTCATATATTGGTAGGTTCCCATCTAAAGTTGAACGAGTGGGGCGCTGAACAACCATAACATCAAATAAGCAGCATATCGAACCAACCTTTGCCATCGAATCATGAGCATGTCGATCCAAAATAGAAAAAGAGATAGAGATTCGCTTTTGTTGATCGATTTACAAAGTGGTTCAACAAAGCTCACCTCGTGGTTTACGAGCTAGGCTTTAGGGAGCAAGTGTTATGGGCAATAATGCCCACAAGATTAGAGTTCAGATTAGGCCAGGAGAAGACAAGGATAGGACAGGGCAGGATGAAGGAGAGGCCAAGAAATACAGGGATAGACAAGCCGCCCCTCTTGTCCGATATGGGCATAGACAAGCTGCCCTTCCTATCGGTACCCAAAATACTGAACATGAGATCTCGTCTGACACTCTAGGGTATCGAATAGAAGATCCTATCCGGAACCCCTTTGGGCACCGAAAGGAAATCTTGTACGGTACTTATGGTGTCGAACTAGGTCACTTGATAGGTGGGAGGGGGAATTATCAATGGATGGGACCAAGGAAAAATGGGGATACCAGAACACATTTGTTGGAACCTACTGACCAAGCATCTAGGGGATCCCAGGCCGAACACAGAGGGAGTCCACCGAACCAAGGTTGGAAGGCATGAACTTAGCCACCAAAGAGGCCATGTGCATACCACCGTATCTAGGTAGAAAGGCAAGAACTTAGCCACCAAAGCAGTCACGTGCATACCACCGAACCAACCTATCCCAGACAGAGCTCCCAGCCGAACCGAGAGAGCTATATATGGAATGAAATACGAGTATATTAGAAAATTATTAATTACATTTGGCATATTTAGCAATATTTCTCTGGGCGTTATACATGGAAACATCCTAATTTTTCAGATTAATGACACCACTTCTACACCCCTATAAATATCAAATATCCAAGCATTTGGAATACAAAAGACAATTTAATTGGGATCTAAAAGCCTTCGAGCTATAATATAAATTGCATGGAGCATCCAGATCCACTTTTTTTTTTAAATTCATTGTACTGGCATAAAATCCTTGTAATTGCCGAATTAAAAGAAAGAGAATGATTAGGTATAGTGGATGTAGGTCCATTATGGCTGAACCACTATAAATTCTAGTGTACTTTACTTCTTTCGAACTATATTTTTATTGAATCCGCTATTGAAAATTCGAGTCGGGGTGTTTGTCTGTTTTTTGTGTAAACATACAGTATATTAATATATATATATATATATATATATATATATAGTTTTTTAAATTTTTTGCGAGCGTTCCCCTGATCGGTTGCAACCACTAGTTGATTGGTAGAGGTCGACCAAACGATTGGAGCAGTTAATCGGTTAGGGCTTCAGGCATGCGATTGTCAGAGCCCATGTTTGAGCATTTCTGACCAACTTCTCCTCCTTTACCACCTTTTTCTCATACCATTGAGTACACATAATTTAGCACAAACATTCTTATGACTCAATCATTCCATACGACCAACGATTTCCCAAAGTATCAATCAAAATCTGTGTTACAAGGGTTGAAGAAGCGACACAAATAGATGATAATGGTGACATAGATGAACAATAACTCACACACCATTCCATATTTCTATCCATCATCATAATATACGTAATAGTGAGTAAAGACATTCACCTTCAGTGAAGAGTCACACTTGCTCTTCTAGCTTCGTCTTCCTGTGCCTCCTTTCTCCTTCATTGTAAATTGCCCCTTTCTCTGATCGACGGAATAAACCTTGAGTCTTTGCTTGATAATTGGTGCAAGGTTATCAAGATATGATATTATTGATTGCAGGAATTTTATAGATTTTATTTTGAATTTAGAGGTGGTAGGTTTATGTGCTTTGATAATTTTCTTAAGTCAGAAAATTATCATTGATGTTATTATTTACAAAATAAGATGAAAAATCTAGAAACGAATCATCTGGAGATGGAAAAATCAAAAGATTAGGGTTAAGTATTTGGGCTTGAGGTAATGGCTTTGATTCATTTTCTTTGTTCTTTTTCTTTCTTTCTTTCTTTTCTTTTCTTACCTCATGAACAGATTATGTTTCTCAACTCCACTTACAAACAGCTATTCTCCACTAAATTCCTTATCAATAAATCATATTATGACTATTTCACAAAAACAATTTCATATAACTTATGTGTTTGAATAAAAAAATTTTATTTAAATTTTGCTAATCAGTTCCAAATTTTATTAATAAAATACATTTTATCATCAAAATAAATCTCAGATTTAATTTAACATATTATTCTAGTTGATTAATTCATATTTCCATACTTCAAAATTATTAAACCATTTTTCCATATCCAATTCTTATCGCATAATAGAATAAATCCTATCTAATTTTCCGACCAGTTCTAATATTCATTTTAATTAAATATAATCACATTTAATTTATTAATTATTATCATTAATTATTAATTTATTGGTTCTTGATAACAGGTTGTTACAAACTTTCCCCTTAAGAAAATTTCATCCTCGTAATTCCTTCTCAGGGAAAATCCATAACTTAGCTAGATAGATTTTAGCTCTCTACATCATTAATTAATAATAGAAAAGGAAATAAATACATACCTGACTTGTGTGCATCTAAGAATAACTCATGATACAAGTGTTCCATGAGCTCTTATGTCTTCAATTGCAATCTAACGGATTGCCATACCGCTGTACTTTTAACAATGGAACTCTCTTGCTCCCGAGAAGTTGGATTTCCGAGTCAACTATCCGAACTAGATGCTACATGTAGGTCAGATTAGTGGATAACTCATCCTAAATGTCCGTAGTCTTGGTCTCTATATCCCTTAAGTACTTCTTTAATTGAGATACATGACAGACATTATGAATCCTAGAAAAATAATCGAGCAACGCAACTCTTTATGCCACTCTTCCAACACGTTTTGTAATTAGGTAAAGACCCACATAGCATGGTGCCAACTTCCTCGACTTACGGAATCTCTTAACTCTCCTAAGTAGAGAAATCTTCAGATACACTGGATCTCCAATAGCAACCTTTATATCTCTCTTCCTGCGATCGACATACGATTTCTATTGATCTTGGGCCTCCTTCATTCTTCGCCTAATCGACCCAAATTTCTCTGTTGCTTCTCATAGAATCTGGACCCAAAACAAACTTGTCTCCACTCTCCAACCAATAGGATGGAGATTCACACGGTCTAGCATATAAAGCCTCAAATGGTGCCATGTCAATACTAGCTTGGAAACTATTATTATCAAAAAACTCGACCAAGTATAGATGGTTCTCCCAATTACCACCAAAGTTTAGTACATTGGTGCAAAGAAAATACTAAAAAACTTGGTTCATCCTCTCTATTTGTCCATCTATCTATGGATGGTATGCTATACTAAAATTGGCACAAAGAAATGTTATTGCCGACGCCTTTAGCCGGAGGCAAGCTACCTTTTGTTTTATTTATGAGTGGAGACCGTTGTAGTTCCTCTCGAATTTTAATTTCTAATTGCCATTAGAACCCATGTCAGTAGGTATGCAATGCATAAAAGAGGATGACTTAGGATAGATGGACGACCATGTATTTCAATGGTGGAGGATGTTTGAAGGAAGTACTAGACGAGTGTCACCATTTTAGACACCACATTGGAGATAAGATGTAAAAGGATATGAAATAGATTTTCTATTAGTCGAGGATGAAGAAAAGGGTAGCAGAGGATGTCTCTAGTCTGACATGCCAAATGATAACGGCAGAAAGAGCGAAGCTTGGAGGATTGTTATTGTCGTTAGAGGTGCCAATTTGGAAGTGGGAGCATATATCAATGGACTTTATAGATGCGTTGCCTAGGAGTTAAAAGGCATTGTGGCCATTTTGATTATAGTGGATTGGCTCACTAGGAGTGCTAACTTTATTATCGTAACAAGTAATAGGACTGCAGCATCTTTGGCGCAAATTTATATCAAAGAAGTGGTATGACTGCATGGATTTTCAATCAACATTGTTAGAGATAGTGACCCATCATTCACTAATGAATTTTGGAGGCATTTATTGTCAGCCTTAGAAACGACGTTAAATCTTAGCAGCACCAACCACCTGCAGACTGATGGTCAGATAGAATGGGTGAATAGGATTTTGGAAGATCTGTTGAATGCTTTCTTCATAGATCTTGGAGGACATTGGGAGCAGCATTTACTGTTGGTAAAGTTCAAATACAATAATAGTTACCAAGTGATGAATGATAGGACACCCGTTGAAGCCTTATATGGAAGGCCATGAAAGTCACCTAATTGTTGGTGGGAAACTATCGAAAAAATTCTAATTGGACTTAATTTGTTTCGCTTGACCTCGAAAAAGGTAGAAATGATTATATGGCAAATGACGGCCACATAGGACTGTCAGAAGTCCTATGCTGACAGGCGAAGGAAAGAGTTGGAGGTTTTGGTTGGGGATATGGTATTTGTTAAGTTTCCACTCTTAGGAAAGTTATGAGCTTTGGTACATCGGGGAAGTCGGCATTAAGATTTTTTAGGCATTTTCCAATTTTGGAAAGGGTGCGGAAACTTATGTATCGCATAGAGCTTCCACCTAAGTTAGCGGGGGTCCATGATTTCTTCCACATACTTCACTTGAAGAAATGTCTACATAGCACAACTACCATAGTCGAGCCTGATTAGTTGGCATATATAGAAACAAAGCCGATAACATCCATGCCACCGCATGTATAGTGGAGCATAGAGTTAAAAAGCTTCGTAACAAATAAGTTATGCTGGTCCATGTGCGATAAGAAGAAAGCACATTGGAAACCAAAGAGAATATGAAGGCTTCTCATCCTGAGCTTTTCTTCGAGGAACTTTCTCTCTAAAAATTAGCACTTTATAGGTTTTGGCTGCATCGTGATCACTAGATTGAATGAGAGGGGATGGTTGCCACATTTTTTATTGTTATTTTTGCACACATTTAGACTCTTATGAATATTTAGGATGCCATCATACTAGCATATATGTCACAACCCTGCATTCACAAAGGGATCGCGCTCACTTATAGTATGTTGTATACATAATCATATTGCATTTTTGTTTGAGCAGATTGTTGTGTAGATAAATTGGTTGTATAACATTGTTGTAGAGTGCACATTACACTATCTGTCCCTTAGGGATTTCAAGGAGGAAATCCTTTTTATAGAGGAAGAATGTAACTTCCTGTAAACATTATAAGAAATTAATTAATTGAATATGGTTAAAAATGGAAAGTTTGCAGATGTTAAATTTGGCCACAAAATTTTACACCAATGTTTCAGTGGAGATTTTCTGATCAACTTTTATATATAAAGTTTTGTGGTCGAAGCTCAAACAGAGAAGTTATCAATGTTTGAATTTTTTCGAATTTAAATAAATTTAAGTTTAAAAAACTAATAATGTTAGCGTTTGAAATTAAAAACGCTAATAAATATTCTAGCGTTGTTGAAAAGTTAAATTGAAGGAAGACATTAATGTTAGGTAATAAAATGGGAAAGAAATAAAAACAAATTACAACGAAATATCTACAGCCAAAAATAGGAGGTCAATCATTCACTTAGCCAGTCGACCGCTCAGAGAGGTTCAATCAACCGGTTGGTTTATGTCGACTATGGTATGCTTTGGCTAAGAATGGCCTGGATTTTATTATATTAAACCAATTTAAATCCTACGGTCTAGGCACATCCTAACCACTATAAATGAGAGGCTAGCGCTCACTTTTATTCATGATAAAATTGGAATGCTAGCGAAACTCCATCAGTCTTCTTCTTCAATTATTTGATTCAGAATCAATCGAATCTAAAGGTTATAGTTTATATATATATATATATATATACATACAGTTTTCTTTTTTTACTCTTCCATAATCCATGGATTTGGAATCTAATCTATATACAATTGAATTGTTGTATAGTCCTGGAAGAAGAAATATGAAGAAGGAATTAGGAAAAAGCGTGAATCGAATTTAAAGGAAAGCAAGAAAACTATCTGTAAGTGTAAATCTTAGTTTTCCACATTTCAATAATTTATGTAGTAAAAGTTTGGATTTTTTTAATGCCTTGGGGAATTTTGTATGTAAAAATCATAAACTCTAAAACCCCAAAATTCTCCCAATAAAATGTCAATCCTTGAATAGTTGGAATCTTAATTGTTTTATATTAATGTAGTAGGATTTCATTTCTTGTTTGCAATTTAAATAATTTATGTTATATTCAACTTCTCATTCTAATTTTTGTTGCTGCGATAAAAGGGTTCAAAATGGAATATTTTTAAGGAAATAGTATGCAAAATATGAATTTTCATATTTGTAGTTTGCACCATCTATTTTCATAATTTAGAAAAATATGGATCCCTTTTTCCACTTCAAGTTTGTATGTGTAAAAGTTGAACAGAATATAAAGGGTTTAAATTGTAAATTTTATTTCCTTGAAATAGAGCCTTTAACTATATTATATTAGTGTAAAATAAGCTTGGTATTTTGATTCCATTTTTAAATATATACACACACAAGTTAGTTTTGTTCGGTCAAGGATATTAGCTATATTTAAATAATTGGGTTGATTATATCCCAGTACAGGCCTGCTTCTGGGTTGGAGGTATTAAGTGGCTATTATAGTGTTTGCCATCTTACCACTCAAGAAGTATTAAATGGTTGGGATAACGTTTAAGGTGCGGTATTAAGAAATTTTTGGGGGGGTTCGATTTGCGGTTGGGTATTAAGTGGCTACTGTAGGGTCCGCCTCTTTCCATAAATGTTTATCAAGTGGTCTGCCTCTTATAATGTTAGTTAAGGCGTACTTGAGAGGGGTTTGCCTTGGTTTAAGTATTGAATGATAGGGAACTACTTAGGGTATAGTTATTAAATGGCCAGAGTCTGCCAAATTCCAATTAAAGAGGTTTAAAGTGGTCAGGTACTTTCTCTCGCATCGTTAGGATGTGATTAACGGAGATGAGTCGTTAGACGCCATAGTTGTGTTGCACCCATGTTAGAGATATAAAATTGATTATGAAGGGCCCATGGCTTATAGTAAATGTTCGTTACGGAGCAGTACTAGGAAAGCCTTTGACTTACAAAGGAGGTGTACTTAGGATAACAAAAGTATATGATGTGTAAGACATATTACTTACTAAATGATACTGCCTACACACTATTATAGTAAGACTTGATATTTTCATTCATCAGATATTGTTGTTCTGACTCCCTTCTCATTACAACCCACAGGTTAGAAGGAATGATGCTGATGGAGAAGACGGAGGTGGCATTGAAGATCTATAGCAATTTAGTTATTTATATTATTTTTTTAATTGTAACCAGATTTCATACATGTTGATGTTTTATTTTGAAATAGTATTATGGATATTTTGTGATATTGTGATTTTAAGATTTGGTATTTTCGATATGGGCGCTTATTTTTGTTATTATATTTTATCTTTTCCGCTGTGAGATTATGAAAGAATAGATATAAAGTTGTGTATACTTCTCATTGAATCGATTTTACCAACCAACATCCAAATTTGGAATGGACTAAGATTCGATGAGCTGTTATTAGGATGAAAATTAGGCCCGCTCTAAAGAGGTTTGTTCTAATATCGATGTGACCATATTACTCAATTCCTCTACTTAAGAATACCATCGAACACTAATGGTGGAAAATCGACTTTGATTATTGTTAAATCATGGCATGACATCCAATCGAATAACTAAAGTTGGGCCAAGTAGAAGCACCGGAAGTGGGACACTATTCAAGAGAGAATTTACTCTTCACTATATGGGGTTATTGCACGGTCTACTGAAGTCAGCTCAAAGTTAAAGTCTCTGGTCAAAGCTATATTTAAGCCAAGGATTTTGCATTTAGATTATAAAGTTGAATATAGATGTTATTGGAATGTTTACTATTACTTAATTTCATAAGTCCTAATATGATACAATTTTGACAAAGAGAATCGGTGTAAATAATTGTTACTATCGGGTGCTTAAATAAAGTGAAATTAAATTTTACCAAAGCCATATAAGCGTTAAATTTGGCCATAATATCACACCACCTACTAAGTGGCATGTAAATGTTAATATTCAATTTGTTCGATATTAACCGCTGATGGAATTTACACCTTGGAGTCATGCAACCAAAATGTTGAATACTCCTACCATCACCTGATTTAATGAATTACAATTACTATAGATTGATTAATATTTTTGAAATATTAACTATAAAATATTATTTAATTTGTGTTGATCAATATTAAATAGCCTGTACGTAATTGTTATAAACACATGTATCGATATATGATATCGATATGTGTTTCAGTTTGACTTAAATGCAATGTTAATTGATTGGGTTCAAAGATGTTTTGAAGTCCACATAGAATCCTAGGGTGGCTAGCTATATCTGGGAATGTGGGGTGGAATTTTGATTCAAAAGATATGTATTGGTAAGAGCAAAAGGAGGATCTAGATCCCCTTTTTGCTTCTTAGGATCTTTGCTATTTATTCGTCTCTAACCCTCTACTTTAAAGCTTTGCTTTCTTGATCCATACCAACCAACCAAGGCTGGCCATCATGACCTCCCTTCTCCTCAATTTCAAGCTTTCAAATACATGGATTAAATTAAATTTCAAGATTGGTGGTTGCTGCGTTCAAATTGGTAGCCCAATCTGAAGGTTTGGATAATAATTCATGAACTGAATGAATTTAACATCTCAAGGTGTTTCATTTAGGCTTTCGACAAGGTATTAATCAAATTTATATTATTTATACATTTATGTATTATTTATAATGTAATTATGCTGCTTTATCTATTTGTATATTATTATGAATTCATATATGCTTGTGCCGTTAACATTAGATGTGTAAATATGCACTAATACAATTTTTTTTTTGTATATTTATCATTTGATGATAATTAAAATAAATTTATGTATATATTAATCTTTGAAAATAATTTAAAATCTTTAATGATATTTAAATCTGGTTTGATTTAAAACATATGTATATATATTATATATATACTTGTATATTTAGCAACATATATTCGTATATATCTAATTTATTTTCGAAAAAAAGTAAATTTTTTAACTGTGTGTATACACACACACACATATTTTATGTAGTTGTTTTAAGTATAAAAAATAACTTTTATAATATTTATACATACATCTACAAAATATATGTAATATGTAAACACACACGCATATGTAAAATAAATTTTGTGTATGTTTTTGCTTCTAAAAATAAATAATTTTTTATACATGATGATTTCCGTTTAGAAATAAAATGAATAAACCAAAAATTTAAAACCGCAAGATTTAAAAACAATTCTGACCGAATGTGCCTATAAATAAATATATATATAATTATTTATTTGCATCAAAACATATTTATATGTATATATTTTATTATATATAATTCTTAATATTTTAATATGCAAATATATCCGTACAATTATAATTTTTTACAAGTTTCAATATTATATATATATATTTAAAATTAACATACTAGTTAAAATTTGAATTATTAGATATTTTTTATGCAGATCTAGATCTAAGATTTAGAATTTCAATTTTAAGTTTTAGTTTGAATTTATAATTATTTATATTAGAATATTCAATCACTACATATTATAATATTAACTATTTGTATACATTCATATATATACATAAACTTATATATTCACAAGCATTATTTTATAATACATATATATATATATATCTATGTATATGTATATGTATGTATGTGCATGTGTATGTATATATGTTTATGTATAATCACACACATATACTTACATATTTGATGACATATTTGCATATGGAAGGGAAAATCTGTCCGTCGCTGTGTAAATCCCAACATCTATACACTGATATGTTAAACCATATACACATTTTTTTTTGCACGTGCACATACACGTACATATACACATATGTGTATACAACACGCATATTATACTATATATTAATCATAACATTAATATAAAATAACTTTACCACAAACAAATAAATTATTTATTTTATTTTAAAATAAATTTAGACTTCATAGGCCCAATAGATCCAAAATAGAATAAACTTTTTGATATTTACCATTTATCCCATTGCTTGCTTGCAATTATCCAACAGATCGAGATGTTTTGATAGGCAATTTCATCAAGGAAATTCCAAAGCTCGAAGACTTAAGCAAATATGAAGGAGTGTCATGAGAATAAGTAAGCAAAGCCTCTCGGCACCGACTAAAACATGTCAGTACAGAAAGGTTATGATCCTTGATTTTTGCATGTTCTTTGTGCCTGAAAGCTTGGACTAACCACCTACATGTTCTCATGCATACTGGCAGTTAGAGGAGGATTTCAACTATAAATACACGACCAACTATGAAAAGAAGAATTTTTTTATTCCATTTCGGCGTTTTGCAACTAAGTTCTGCCATTTCTCATTTTCATCCATTGTTTAATCTAAAATCATTTTGTTTGTGGTTCAAGTTATGAATGTAAACTGAAATAAAGTTGATAGTGGATGTTGGAAATCAAGTTGAGGTAGAATCACTTTAAAACCTTGCATTTTCTCATTTTAATTTTTTTCTTCAATCGAATTCATCTCAGTTTGACTATATCGGGGTGTTGTGCCATTTTTTCATGCCATTATAGCTTTGTAACTTTATTGTATCAAGGCTCAATTTCAATAGCATTGAACCTTGACTTGTAGTAGCTAGGTAATGTCAACATGTCATAGTTACTGATAAAAATAATTTCCAACTAAATAAATGAACTTTTAGTATCACTTTGGAAGTCATCTTCCTTACTGATGGTTGAGAATTTCATAGAGATAACATGACCATAGAGAGTAATAAGTTAAAACGTAGTAAATTTTCTAATACAAGAAAATTATAGTTTTGCTCGAGAAAGCTAAAAGATGATAAGAACTATCATTTGGATAATAAAACTATGGTATAAGGCCTGAATGGCAACCATATGTCTAATATGATATTATATTCGATAATGTGGGTATAAAGCCTTATTGGCAACTATATGTCTAAAACGACATTATATTTGGTGTCATAATCATAAGGCTTTTGTGGAAACCATTTGTCTAAAAATGTAATTTTTATTCAGTAATGTTGGTGGCATTTGCGGAAACCGTTTATCTAAAAAGACATTATGTTCGATAACATTGGTGTAAGGCCACCTAGCAACAATTTGTCTAAAAATGATGCTATGACATTGGGATAAGGCTTTTGTGAAAACCATTTGGATAAAAATGACATTATATTTGGTAACGTTGTTATAAGCCCTACGTAGCAACCATTTGTCTAGAATGGCAAATTTTAGTAACATTGGCACAAGGCCTTAGTGGCAACCATTTGTTTAAGTATGGCATTATACTTGGTAGCAGGGGTGCAAGGCATTAATGGCAGCTTAACTATCCATTCACGACAAAGATGGGAAACTTAGATATAGACCAGAGAGGCAACATAAAAGGTCCAACTCTAAGATTAAAAAGTAGTAAGACTAGGCCTATATGGCAATTTAAAATAAATTGACTATAGACACTAGTCAGAATATGCTATGAAGGAGAAATTTCATACTTGTATTGAAAAATTAATGACTTGAGTTTGATCACGATATTAGGTTTATTACATAGTATCATGTAAATGATGTTGACTGAAACAATGAGGGGAAAACTTATTCGATGCTTCAACGGCGTTGTCTCACTATAAGATTTGTTTTTTACGGTAAAATATTACTCATACCGGGTTTATGTTTGACCTACGTTTTTTTATTTCCCATAAACTCATGGATACTTTTTCAAGTAGGCTGAGTTTATGGTTTAGACGGGTTTTTTATAAAAAAAAGTAAAGACGACGAAGATGAAGCAAAGTGCATATGTAACCAACCAAAATTTTATTGCTTTGATTTATGGATATTTAATTTATTTTAAATATTAAATTAATGGTTTTTATAACCAAATAACTATCTTTTAAATTTATAACTACAAAAAAATTTATTCTTGAATTCTATTTACAAAAATAAGTAGTTCGATGGAAAACTGAAAATGTGACCAAAATATGCTTTTTTGATTTTCAGCTTTTTATCAAACGATACGTTGTAGAAAAGTTGCAATACCCTTGTTTAACTATAAAACAACGTTTAAATGTTTAAAACCCTTTTTTTGAAACGCATAAATGAAATAATAAAAATAAGGATTTATAAATATAACATATATTTGAATTTCGAATGAAAAGATGGATTTGAACATAAGGGTTCCTTAAGTGTGTGAGTTAACAAAAGTACAAGAATCGCTCTATTTATCCAGCATGTTTGCATATCCTTGACATTTTGGTGGCTTGAGATTTGATGTAAGAGTTGAAAGTCTTGGTTTAAGGGCATTTTGGTCAAAGGGCATCCCTTGTTTTATTTTTATTTTCATTTGTTTATTTAACATTTTATATATACACTCTTCTCATTTTTCATATTTCATTTTCATCATATTCTCTACTTCATCTTTTTCCACCTTCTCTTTCTTTCTTCATTTGAAAAACCTCCCCTTTTTTGTTTAAAAAGTTTGAAATTTAGTTGATAGTGGAGTTGAGCTTGTTTTGCTAAGAAAAAGATTTGATTTTTGCATTTTAAATAATCGTGGAAGGTTAGATCTCAACTCCTTGTTTGAATATTTTGAATGTTGTAATAATGGTTAATAGTATTGGTTGTGGTTTTGATATAATTTTCATGTTTATATAATTGTTTAAAAATCATATTTTTATTGATTTTTGAATTAAAATGAAAAATGCGCTTACTGTCAAAACACATTTCTCTTCTTTCTTTCTTTTCCTTTTCCTTATTTCTTTAAATATAAGCTTCTTATTCAAAAATCCATATCTCTCTAACCATTCAAATATAGCCTAGATGACCAACCGGAAAGTTGTTGGTCATAGTGTCTGGTTTTTCTTTAAATTAGTCGGGTGGCGTTTCATCTAGTATGTGTGAGAGATTGGACGATAACAGCAAGGAGTCGAGCAATGTTAGTTTTTCGACAAGCTTGATTTGTGGAATGGATTATACAGTCATGTTCATAGCTAGAAATCGAGATTTTTAAGGCTAGTCATGGGATTTTAGGGTATTAGGTTCTGACATTGTATCGACCCCGACACGACCTTCGAAAATCGACACTGAATACATCACCCGTATTCGAATTCCGTGGATTCAAATATCGAATCTGGTTCGTTGGAGCTTATACCACATTAAGTACAACAACACAGCAGTAGAAAATGAATATCTTTATTGATACACAAATGATACAACATCTGATACAACGAATATCAGTATATATCAGAGCTAGAATACAACAACGGAAAGAAAACACCAGCAGCGGAATAATATCATTAATATGGCCTTCCAAAGGATAGAAGGAAGATAGAATCCAGAACTGCATCTCAAATGCCAAACTCCAAAGATCTCCAAGCTAAAAATAGTTATATCTAAACCACATGCTCGAACCACCATCATGTTGCATTAAGCAAGGTCAGTCATCGAGAAAACAAATGCGATCGCCAAATCTAAAGGATGAATGCTATTGAATCTACTCCTACTATTTGATTATATGAAAAATCCAACTCTAAGCTGCCCGTGTGGAAAATTGTGGGCACCAGAGTTTAGAAAGGGAACAATAAACTCCAAGTCAGTCATGGGACTGGTATGAGCAAACAAAAAGTTTCTTTACACAAAACAACAAAAACATTTAGAATTGAAATCGACAATGCTTTTTTTGGAAAATGAAACCACCATAAGGCCTCCCGCCGCACACATAATGCAAATGCAAAATTAGAGGAGATTTCTTTCTATGATAGTCAAACATGCTTGATACGCAAAATCTCACTAGTATTATTATTATTAGTGCATAGTGCAGAAAAACTTTCGAAAGTATAACATCAATCTTAGCCTGCATAGACATTTCGTACTATGCCTACTATGTCTACCATCTAAACAGTGGGTCACCACCATAAGTAAATGGCAGGCTATACAACTAAAACCGTACAAGGCGTGTACTGATGATTGGATTTCCAACAATGTCAGGCTAAGGAACTTCCTTACCAAATGGAATGCCTTTGGAGGGACGCCCCCAAGAACCAAATCGAATCTCTACCAACACAAGGCTGGATTACCTCTGTAACTAGGTAACACCTACAAGTAAGCCATCCCCGGTCGTTACCGACCTTTATCCCAGGATTCACCAACAAATAGCAATAGCCACATAATTAAATATCTGGGCACCATACCATGATACCACTTTTTATCCAAAAGAAAATGGACATACCCTAGGGGCGCGACCCCTAATAACCTTGCCGCAACATTCCTGTTTCGACCATTTCCGGGTTGTGAGGTTCGACGAAGTCTCGTCCACAAAGCCACGCTTTACACAAAAGCCATGCTTTGATCAAAACATGATCAACAACACTTCGTATGCCACATTACCAAATTGGAAATGTTTCATTATAACCATCAACTACATAACCTCTGAGCTCGTACATCTCAGAGAAGGGTGTTAAGCTAAGTGAATAAATTCTCCGCCGTCAAAACAGAAATGTATTTAATAGAAACCATCTTTACACCTTTAAGATCCTCTTAAATTTGAAAACAAAGTTCACCAATCTTTAACAAAGATTCTTCACATCTTTCAAAACAATTTCCATTTCAAACTTGAAATCTTTCAACAAAAATTGGAAGTTCTTTCTTTATACGAAATCCATTATCATTTGAAAACAAATACTTTTCGTTTTGGAAAAATCCGATCAAATATACACAAGCTATAGTGTCATGACCCGAAATATAGCGTTCTAAAATCGACATCAAATACCTCACTTGTATTCGACTGGCGGAAATTCAAACGTCGAACTCAAGTTCGGATGGAGCTTATAACAACATTAGATGAATATAAATAGCGGAAAAAATGAATATCATTAATCAATACCACAGATACAACACCATCATAATATTCATTACAACAATCTAATCCCATTATCAGAGTGATATACACAAGATACAATAACAGGATGAAAACACCACAGCAGAACAATAACAGTTACTTCAAATATTTCCAACATACTTCGAATTTGAGAAAATCTTCCAAAACTCCAAATACTTCAAAAGATTTCCAAGGCCAAAAGCTTCCAAAATCCGATAGCTTTCAAAAGACTCCAAAATCCGATAGCTTTCAAAAGCCTCCCAGCACACACACAATGCAATCGCACACTTTAGGAGATTTCTCTTTATGATAGTCAAATATGCTTGATACGAGAAAATTCTTTTGATATTATTATTAGTGCATAGTGTGAAAATATTTCGAAAGTATAATATCAATCTTAGCCAGCATACGTACCATTATAGTATGCCTACTATAGCTACCATGTTAAATGGAAGGTTCTACAACTAAAACCATACAAGGCTCAAATTGAATGAATGGATTTCCAACAATGGTCAGGCTAAGGAACTTCCTTATCAAATGGAATGCCTCTGTAGGGACACCCCCAAGAACCAAAACGGTTCCCTACCAACACAAGGCTGGGTTACCTCTGTGACTAGGTAACGCCTACAATTATGCCATCCTCGGTCGTTATCGACCTTTATCCCAGGATTCACCAACAAATAGCAACAACTACACGGTTAAATATTTGGGTTCCATACCATGATACAACTTCTTATTCAGAAGAAAATGGACATACCCCCTCGTCCAGTCGACGATTACCCCCTCGACCCTTCAAACCACCCAGAAACGTGAACCGACGTCGAATTCGTGTTCGATTTTTGTGATTAAACTGAAACCAAAAATGTTCATCACAAAAACGCCTCGTTCTTCCACTCTGGTCATCAGAGGTCACGTGGTCCTGGTTAAAGCATCGCCTACTCCTCTTGCTTCGATTAGCACAGACGCGGTCGGTTCCGGTTCAATGATGAGACACCAGCAACTCAAATTCCGACCCTAACTAAAACGTGAGCTTAAAACCTAGTTTAACAATTTCTGGCCACCACGATAATTTATAAATTCGATCAGTAATTTTATGATGATCCATGACCATCCACCAAGCTCCAAACACGATCATGAGGACAACAATGTCGCCCATCGCCAGAGTTTGATAATAACCACAATTTCAATCATTCTCGAATTTATCAGTGAATTCATGCTTAAAAAATATGGTTTCGCTTTTAAAAATCTTTGTTTTTGAAACCCTTTCAGATAATATACCTGAAATTATAATTCATGATGTTTGAATTTTTACCCATTTTGAACTTTGCCTGTAATTTCACTTTCCAAAAGAAATTTTCATTTTATTTTGCTTGAATTCATTTTTATAACTTAGACATGTTAAAACAAACAACACTTGTTTGAATCCTAAGATCAAACAAGGATCAGAGAAAGAGAAATTGAATTTTTGAACAGGATTTTAAATTCTTGTAATCTGGAATAGGACTCATGTCCTTATTTACAGACATGCACATATCTTCATCATGTATAAATATTCATGCACTTAAAAATTTTCAATCATACTTCAACATGATTTTTCAAACAACAAGCCAGAAAACCAGATTCAAAAGTTACTCACCTATTAGCCTGAATACAGAAAGCATAACACTACTGGAAGTTATTTTGAATTTGAAATCCGGGACTTTTTTCCAGGTTTTGTTTTTTTTTCTTTTTTCTTGAATTCACTGTTGTATTGTGATGATCCTTGCTTACTTTAATTGTTGAAGTTTGAATCCTGCTTCGTTTGATTGCTGAAAAGCTTTGCTTTGTTGTTTACTCTGATTTGCTTTTGATCTTTTATTGCTGATTCAAAGATTGAAGAAGAAGCCTTTTGTTTAGATCTGTTTTGAAACGTTTTTTGGTTTGTTTGATTTGTTTCATAGTTCGCTTGATGATTTCTTTTTTTTTTTTTTTCTGGTTTGAGAATTTGCACAAGGCTTTGTCTTTGAAAATGAAGGTGAAAGAAATTGGAAAGGAGGAGATGAAGTTTTTTTTATAGGCTTGTTTCTATTTTAATTAAATTTTCAAAAATGAAAACAAAGTAAAATGACAATTGTCTTGATTCATTAACACTTGTAAATTTATTTACTTATGACTCTAACACTTGTTATGCATGCATAAAGATTTAAATAAATTTTTATATTACTTTCTCTCCTTTTTTTTTTATATAATTTACATTTCTTAGTTATATTTATACAACTTTAAAAAGAGAATGTTTTAATACTATTTTATACATAAATAAAATCATATACATATGTTAATATTTTGAACCCAAATATTTTTCTTAAGATATTTACTTAAATTCAAATACAAATACAATTTCAAATTCAAATTTGAATTACAATCCATTCTATATATATACAGATATATAAATAAATAAACAAACACAATATTCATTTTTTTTGAAAATAAAATTAACTCCAAATTTTTATATTAATTGTTAAATTTAAATTTGATTTAAAAATAGGATCGTTACAGATTTTCCCCCTTAAGAAAATTTCAACCTCGAAATTTGAAAGAGAGAGAAACAAACAAAGAATATACGAATACAGAAAAATATAATAAATGGCTTACCAGACTAAGCCGAAATATCCACTCTGCAATTAGGATAGGACTTCTGCATACTATCCTTTATTTCCCAATTACAGTCCTTTGAATCAGCACTCCATTGTACTTTGACTAGTTTCACAACCTTACTCCTCAATTGCTTTTCCTCACGATTAATGATCTTCAATGGATCTCTTTTTACCGCCAGATTTGGTGTAATTTCCAAATTCTACTGAGCTGCCTCTTCAACGATACTATCTGGATCGTGCACATGTTTTCGAAGATGTGAAACGTAAAACACATCGTGTACGCCAGATAACCAGTTGGGTAGCTGCACTCGGTAAGCTAAAAGACCGATCCTTTCCAATATAGGAAAAGGACCAATATAATGCGGTGCCAGCTTTCCAGTCTTTCCAAACCTTAACACACCACACATTGGAGACACTTTTAGGAATATTGAATCTTCAACCTGGAATTCCAAATCTTTTTAAGCGATCATAATAACTCTTCCGACGACTTTGAGCTGTTTTCAACTTCTTTCGAATAAATTCAACTTTTTCAGTTGCTTCCTTAGTCATATCTGGTCCAAGGATGAGTCTATCACCTGACTTGATCCAACATGTAGGTGATCGACACGAACGACCATATAAAGCCTCGAAAGGAGCCATTTCAGTACTGGCCTGATAGCTATTGTTATATGAGAATTCAACCAGATGCAAATGGTCCTCCAAAGAACCACCAAAGCTGAGAATACAAGCACGCAAAAGGTATTCTAATATTCGATTAATCCTTTCAGTCTGCCCATTAGACTACGGGTGATAAGCAATGCTGAAATTCAGTTTGGTTTCCAATGCGGCTTGGAATGCCTCCTAAAATCTACTAGTGAAGATTGGATCACAATCACTCACTATACTGCTCGGTATACCGTGGAGACGAACAATCTTTTTACATACAACTCGGCCAAACTTGCCGCTGTCCGGGTAGATTTCACTGAAATGAAATGGGCAGTCTTAGTTAAACGATCTACGATAACCCAAATTGCTTCATTCCCCTTTCGAGTGCGGGGCAGCCCATCTATGAAATCCATAGATACTTGATCCCACTTCCATTTTGGCACTTCCAACGGTTGGAGTAAACCCGCTACTTTCTTTTGATCACTTTTAATTTGCTGGCAGGTAGCACAACGACTCACATATATAGATATATCCCTCTTCATTGTTTTCCACCAGAAAGTTCTTTCAATATCTTGATACATCTTATTAACTCCTGTATGGATACTAAGTTTGGACTTGTAACACTTGTCCAAAACTTCACGTTTCAAATCAGGGATATCTGAAACACACATCCTGCCTTTCAATCTTATAACTCCACAATTATCGATTCCAAAACTGGAATCTTCACCTCAACGAATCCTCCCATAAATATCTCGAAGAAACTTGTCTTCATTTTGCCTGCTAGCAACTTTCTCAAGAAGAGTAGGAGTGACAACAAGATGAGCAAGAATAGCGTGTTTCCTACTCAAAGAATCAACAACTACATTGGCTTTACCGGGCGTATACAGAATGTCTAGGTCATATGACGCTAGAAATTTCAACTGCGTTGTTCCTTAGATTTAATTCTTTCTGGGTGAAGAGATACTTCAGAGATTTATGGTCGGTGAAAAATTCAAAATTTTCACCTAAAACAAGAGAAGTATGTATTAGGTTAAGTTAAACTTTTAAATTTTTATAAAAGCTGAAAGAAGTTCTTACTCGGAAGATAGTGTCGCCAGATTTTCAAAACGAAAATAACTGCTAAGAGTTCGAGATCATGGGTTGGGTAGTTTTTCTCATGCGAACGTAATTGTCTACTTGCGTAGGCAATTACATTCCCATTCCTCATTAGCACCACACCCAAACCATCACCACAAGCGTCAATATAGACAGATAAGCCTTGGTTCCCGTTAATAATAGCGAGAACAGGAGCAGTAGTCAATCTCCTCTTTAACTCCTGGAAAGCTTCATCACATTTCGGAGTCCAATCAAATTTTGCATTCTTCATTGTTAGCTTAGTCAATGGACTAGCTTTCTTAGAAAAATCCTGAACAAACTTTCTGTAACATCCTACTAAACCCAGAAAACTTCGAACTTCTTTTGGAGTTGTGGGTCGCTTCCAGTCTAGAATAGCAGAAATCTTTCCCGGATCAACAGATATTCCCTCTTCATTAACAATGTGCCCGAGAAATCTGACTTCCTTGACCCAAAAATGGCATTTGAAATTTTTTGCAAACAGATTGTTCTTTCATAATATTTGCAAAATAATCCTTAGATGCTCGGCATGCTCCTCTTTGGTTTTGGAGTAGATCAAGATATCATCAATAAACCCAGGAACAATGTTCAATACTTCTTGGAATACATGGGTCATTAAATCTACGAAATATGCGGGAGCATTGGTTAGTCCAAAAGGCATGACTAAACATTCATAGAAAATTTCTGGACCTCTGAAAGCAGTCAAGTGAACAGAGTCTTCGGCAATTCGCAGCTGATGGAATCCTTGAGCTAGATCCATCTTTGAAAAGAAACGAGCGCCGTACAGTTGATCAAACAGATCATCAATTCTAGGTAAAGGAAATTTCTTTTTGAGCATTATTTTATTGAGATCACGCTAATCTACACACAATCTCAAGGATCCATCAGATTTAGCCACAAACACCATAGCTGAACCCCATTCGAAAGCACTAGGACGTATCAATCCTTTCTCTAGCAAATCACGGGTTTGCTTGAGTAATTCTATCCTTTCCCTGGGTGCCATCCTACGACTTGCATGAACGACGGGACGAGCATTTGGAACTAAGTCAATTCTGAATTCAATTTCTCTGTGTGGGGGTAAAGATTTCACCACTTCGAACACATCTGGAAATTCCCAGATAATAGGTATGGACTCCAGACTAGGCTCGGGATATCCCAAAGTATACATTAGTTTATCTCTCCTAGGACTTGGATCCTCACAAGAGATTTCAATGAAATTTCCAAATTTGGTTCTGATCAAAATTGTTCGATTATTACAATCTAATTAGCTTCATACTTCATTAGCCAATCCATTCCGAGTAAGATTTCAAATTCATCAAAGTCGAGGATGAAAAGGTTGATAGGAAATCTATAAGAAGAATACGAGATAGGAACATCTCTACATTGTAGACAAAGATTTTTCGGACCTCCAACTGGATTCTTTACGCAAATAGGCTCATCAACAAATTCAAGTTTTAGTTCTAATTAATTTAAAGTTTGTTGGGAGATAAAGCTATGTGTAGCGCCCGTGTCGAACAATACTCTAACAACTCTATCATAAACGATAAGGTTACCTTCTAAGACTCCTTTTTCTTTATCCGCCTTTGAAGTTAAGGGGTCATCATTTATTGCATACATTTTTGCTACTTGTGCTTGCTTCTTTTCTGGGCAATGTTTTGCTTCGTGGCCTGGCTTGTGATAATAAAAGCATCCCTTAGTTCTTCGAATTGTCTTCACAGGCTGATATTCCTTTACTCATTTCTCTGGCTTCTTACAATTGTTTGAATAATGGCTTTTGTCCTGATTACTCCTCTTCTCCTTGCCTTGATCCGGTTCCTTCTCTCCAAACTTCCTTTTCTTCCAGTTTGGATTGCTTGAACTTCCTTTACTTTTGGAATTTTCTGCTTATCTGGGTAGCATATCGATAACCCATATCGATCAAGTCCGAAAAGGATTCTTTTATGTGAGCCGTCATCCTTTCATGATACTTTTTATTCATTCCTCGTATAAACCTTTCATTCTTCTTCAAAGGTGTATTCACTAACTCCAGACCAGAACAAGATAATTCATTTAATTTATTCAAATGTTCCTCAAATGATAAACTTCCCTGCTTCAAATCCATGAACTTCTGGTATTCGGGACATACCAGCAGATGGCATGTATCGTTACTCAAACACCTCTTTGAATTGACTCCAAGTGAATTCATCTTTCGGCTCATCCACAGTAACAGTCTTCCACCAAGCTAGAGCTTCCTCTTGGAGTTGCCAAGAGGCTACTAGTTGCATTTGATCGTCTTCCAACTTCAGCCTTCTAAAAATTCTTTCACATGATCGGATCCAGGCTTGGGCTTTGACAACAGATTCCTTCCTAGTGAATGGCTTACCACCAACTCTGTAGAAACTTCTATATAGATCAGCCAGATTTGGCTGAGGTTGAGTAGGTATAGCTGCTGTTGTAGGGACTTGACCAGTTGAAGTGGTATTTCCCCGTCCCCTACCATGTCCTCTTCTTCCGCTCATTCTCACTATCTATAAATAGTAACTTAATTTAGGCATACAGACAAGATATCTTAAGGAATATCAACAGTTAAAAGAAATAGACCAAGAAATTTTAGGGTTTCAGTCTCTCGGTTTATACTCATTCCAGGGTATACTTCACCCCATCTTTAATGAGCCACCTAATGCGTTATACTCTGTAGCTAAAGTTCTTACTCAACATTTAGCTCTGATACCACTTGTCACAACCCGAAATCCAGCGTTCGAAAATCGACATCAAATCCCTCACTTGTATTCAACAGTCGGAGGTTCAAACGTCGAACTCCAGTTCGGATGGAGCTTATAACAACATTAGATGAATATAAACAGCGGAAACAAAATGAATATCATTAATCAACACCACAGATACAACACCATCACAATATTCATTACAACAATTTAATCCCATTATCCGAGTGATATACACAAGATACAATAACAGGATGAAAACACCACGGCGGAACAATAACAGTGACTTCAAATATTTCCAACAAACTTCGACTTTGAGAAAATCTTCCAAAAGCTCCAAATAATTCAAAATATTTCCAAGGCCAAAAGCTTTCAAAACCCGATAGCTTTCAAAAGACTTTAAAAGATTCCAAGCTAGCTCCAAAACACGGATAACCTGCTTCTAGGCTGCCCGTGTGGAAATTATGGACACCCAGAGTTTAGGAAGGAAACAATAAACTCCGGGTCAGTCATAGGACTGGTATGAGTAAACAAAAACAGTTGTTTGTACGAAAACAATTTATAAAAGAAATCCGTTCATGCTTTTGGAAAATGAAATTACCATAAGGCCTCACAGCACACACACAATGCAATCGCACACTTGGGGAGATTTCTCTTTATGATAGCCAAATATGCTTGATACAAGAAAATTCTTTTGATATTATTATTAGTGCATAGTGTGAAAAATATTTCGAATGTATAATATCAATCTTACCCAACATACGTTACGTCTACTATAACTACCATGTTAAATGGCAGGTTCTACAACTAAAACCATACAAGGCTCAAATTGAATGATTGGATTTCCAACAATGGTCAGGCTAAGGAACTTGCTTATCAAATGGAATGCCTCTGGAGGGACACCCCCAAGAACCAAAACGGTTCCCTACTAACACAAGGCTGGGTTACCTCTGTGACTAGGTAACACCTACAGGTACGCCATCCTCGGTCGTTATCGACCTTTATCCCGGGATTCACCAACAAATAGCAACAACTACACGGTTAAATATTTGGGTTCCATACCATGATACAACTTATTATCCAGAAGAAAATGGACATACCCTAGAGGCGCGACCCCTAAAAACCTTGCCACAACATTCCTGTTTCGACCATTACTGGGTTGTGAGGTTCGACGAAGTCTCATCCACAAAGCTATGCTTTTCACAAAAGCCATGCTTCAATCAACAAATGATCAGCAGCACTCAGCATGTCACACTACCAAGTTGGGAGTATATCACTAATAACCATCAACAGCATAACCTCTAAGCTCCTACGTCTTAGAGAAGGGTGTTAAGCTAAGAGAATAAATTCTCCGCGACCAACAGAAATGTATTTGAAAGAAATCGCTTTATATCTCAAAGTGTAGTATCAGACGTTCAACCATACAAGTATGTTCCAGGTTTGAACAGAACTGAAGGCACTTCCAAAGAAGCCCTTTCAGTCCGGGCACCACAATCCCAATCGGACTCCCCATCACATATGGAGATCTCTATAACGGAGCAACTCAGTGCAGAGTCATTGGATAGGTTATCTTATCGTTCTCGAAGACAGCTGGTCTTCACCACCGTTTTCAAATGCTTTCCATTCCATCGTATCACTATTCGGAATGGATTATATGACACAAAGGTCCTCTCCCGGCTAAACTGAATAGTGAGCGCTCAATTTAAAAACACATGGATATATCAATCACAAAGATTCATCATTAATATTCGATGTCGGTTTTAGATAACCAACTGGAATCCGACTCCCTTTACATCGAAATTCAAATGCCATTTATAGGCCAATGTGTTTTAATATTCACACAAAAACAAATCACAAATATCTTAGCTCGGCACAAAGCAATTCACATCACAAAGTATCACAATCACATAACAGGGGTATTAATCAGCTCAAGGCACTTCAATAATAATCAACCATCTAACAATGAGATGAATTAACAGTGTGATTATAATCTATTAATCACATAATTATTTTCATTAATCAACTTTAATTAATGATTAATTATCCTTAATTTTAAATTAACTAATCCTTAATTATTAATTAATTAAATCTTAATTATTACTTAATTAATTCTTAATTATTAATTAATTAAATACTAAAATCCTTCATTAATTAATTATCTCTTAATTATTATCTTAATTAATTAATCTTTAATTATAAACTAATTAACTTAAATTAATAATTAATTACCCTTTAATCAATTATTCTTTAATTATTAAGTAACTACAAGTCGTTAATTATTTAATTATTTTTCAGTTATTATTAAAAATATTTACTTAATGAGCTTTATAATTAATTATCATTAACATAAGAGGCTAAGGTTAATTAAGAGTTAAAAATCAATATTTCATCTTAATTTACTTTTAATTATTTATTTAAAGTAATTAATAAATAATGTCACAATTGAATAAATTGAACTTGATTACTTATAAAGATATTTTTCTTAAACTTTTATTAATCCATTTCTTAAATTAAAACCATTGTTTGAAACGTGGATTAAAAATGTTCAAAAATTTGAATTTTGATTTAAATAATAGCTGCTTTATAAAACAAACCCGAGACCTACTTCGGGTACGCCCCCGAGCCAGAACATCGTTTACTTTGAGTTTCTTCTTGAAATGACCCGTATGCTTTGCAATTTGTTTAAGTTTTTATACAACCCGATACACTCTTGAAAATACCTGGACTCAAACTCGAGCCAGTGCACGAACACCCCGAAGATGTCTTCGAGTCGAACACCTTCTTCTTCCTTCCAGGCAACTGACACAACCAAAGACGCGTGCATGTTGCACACCGTTTCGATCGCCCCTGGTCGACGCTACGACCCTCTGCCAGTCGAAAATTACCCCTCGACCCTTCAAACCACCCAGAAACGTGAATCGACATTGAATTCGCGTTCGAGCTTTCTGATCAAATTGAAAGCAAAAACGTTCATCACAAAAATGCCTCGTTCTTCCACCTCTGGCCATCAGAGGTCACGTGGTCCTGGTTGGAGCATCGCCAACTCCTTTTGCTTTGATTGGCATAGACGCGGTCGGTTCCGGTTCAACGCGAAATGCCAGCAACTCAAATTTCGACCCTAACTAAAACGTGAGCTTAAACCCTAGTTTAACAATTTCCGACCACCACGATAATTTATAAATTCGACCATTAATTTTCTGATGATCCCTGACCATCCACCAAGCTCCAAACACGATCACGAGGACAACAATGTCGTCGATCGCCAAAGTTTGACAATAACCCCAATTTCAATCATTCTCGAATTTATCAGCGAATTCATGCTTAAAAAATATGGTTTCACTTTAAAAATCTTTGTTTTTGAAACCCTTTCAGATAGTGTACCTGAAATTATAATTCATGATGTTTGAATTTTTACCCATTTTGAACTTTGCTTGTAATTTCACTTTCAAGAAGAAAACTTCAATTCATTTTGCTTGAATTCATTTTTATAACTTAAGACATGTTAAAACAAACAACTTTTGTTTGAATCCTAAGATCAAACAAGGATCAGAGAAAGAGAAGTTGAATTTTTGTATAGGATTTTAAATTCCTGTAACCTGGAACAGGACTCATGTCCTTATTTACAAACATGCACATATCTTCATCATGTATAAATATACATGCACACAAAAAAATTCAATTATACTTCAACATGATTTTTCAAACAACAAGCCAGAAAACCAGATTCAAAAGTTTACCCACCTATTAGCCTAAAAACAAAAAGTAGAGAATTACTGGGAGTTATTTTGAATTAGAAATATGGGACTTTTTCCCAGGTTTTGTTCTTTTTTTCTTTTTTCTTGAATTCACTGTTGTATTGTGATGATCCTTGCTTACTTCAGTTATTGAAGTTTGAATCCTATTTCCTTTGATTGCTGAAAAGCTTTGCTTTGTTGTTTACTCTGATTTGCTTTTGATCTTTTATTGCCGATTCAAAGATTGAAGAAGAAGCCTTTTGTTTAGATCTGTTTTGAAATGTTTTCTAGCTTTTTTGATTTGTTTTATAGCTTGCTTGATGATTTCTTTTTTTCTTTTTCTGGTTTGAGAATTTGCACAGGGCTTTGTCTTTGAAAATGAAGGTGAAAGAAATTGGAAAGGAGGAGATGCAGTGTTTTTTATAGGCTTGTTTATGTTTTAATTAAATTTTCAAAAATGAAAACAAAGAAAATGGACACTTGTCTTGATTCATTAACACTTGTAAATTTATTAACTTATGACTCTAACACTTGTTATGCATGCATAAAGATTTAAATAAATTTTTATATTACTTTCTCTCCTTTTTTTATATAATTTACATTTCTTAGTTATATTTATACAACTTTAGAAAGAGAATGTTTTAATACTATTTTATACATAAATAAAATCATATACATATGTTAATATTTTGTACCCAAATATTTTTCTTAAGATAGTTACTTAAATTCAAATACAAATTCAAATTCAAATTTGAATTCCAATCCATTCTATATATATATACGGATATATAAACAAATAAATAAACACAATATTCATTTGTTTTGAAAATTAAAAATTAATTCAAATTAACTCTAAAATTTTATATTAATTGTTAAATTTAAATTTGATTTAAAAATAGAATAGTTACATATAGCCTTTAAAAGTATAACTCTAGAAAATCAGTGAACTGTCGTATCATTGGCAAGTTCTATTTGAATTAAATCCAAATTCCCCAAAACAATTTATTTAAGAGACTTAAAAATGGTTTAAAATCTATATATACATTATATAACTTGAATAACCATTTTAAACCATAATTTCCAAATAAACTTACATATTTATGCATACAACTTCAAAATCTTGAATTCAAATTCAAATCAAACTATTTAAATTTCAAAACTTTATCAAGTTATTAAAAATAATTTTTATCTTCAAATTCCTTTCAAAAGCTTTTCATATTAACCCATATTCCAATTCCAAACCATTTTTGGATTCAAATTCAATTTTCAAAACCTTTTTGAATAATATTAAATTCAAATATCTGTGACATAACCGATTCCCACGTGCAATCCATATTTGAGTGTGTATGGTGTAGTCCGGGGGTCTTACACAATAGTGCAACATCATCAATTATCACAATCCAAACACAGCAATATCGATAAGCGGTATAATCATATAACGCTTATCTTCATTCACAGATTCACAGATAAATAATATAAATTCATCACAGATAAATAAATTACATTCATCACAGCTCAAATCAAAATAATTCATATCACAAAGCATCACACACTAGGGATATCAAACAATTCAAAGCATTTCATGCAATTCAAATATCCATAAATAAGGTCAATTAATCATCTGATTAGTTGAAACCAGATTAATCACTAATCCAGGTTAATTAACATTAACTAATTATCAATTATTTTAATTAATTAACCTTTAATCATTTATTAATTAACCTTCAATTATTAATTAATCAACCTTAACTAATAAATAAATCAACCTTCAATCATTAAATAATTAACCTTTAATTATTTAATTATTCTTTAAATTAATCACCCTTAATTAATTAATTAATAAATTAATTAACCCTTAATTAATTACCATTAAATTGATTATCCTTAATTAATTACAATAAGTGATTATCTTAATCACTTATATTAATAAATCACAAATTAATTATTTTGAGTAATTATCCTTTAACCACTTGATTAATTAACTTTAATAATTAATTAATTACTTTTAATTAAGTAATTATCTTTAAGTAATTAATTACCGTTAATTACTTTCATTAATTAATTACACTTTAATTAATCGCATTAATTAATTAATCACTTCATTTAATTATCCGTTAAATAATTAAGTAAATACACCTTTAAGTAATCATATTAAGTAACTGACCTTTAACTACTTACATTAATTAATAAATCTTTAATCATTTAAAGTTTTAATTAATTAAAAGATAAATCTTTTATCTTAAATAATTACTTTAATTATCATTTAAAATCTTATCAAATTTTAAAAGCTTGAAATTGATTCGTTACAAAATAAATTGAGATCTTTTATTAATATCTTTACCTTTAATCACTTATTTAATCCAATTTTAAAACAATTCAAAGATATTTAACTTTCAACATTTTAAACTTTGAAACTTGTTTAAACTTGTTTTTAAATAAATTGACTTTGAAATTTTTTAACTTTAAAACTTGTTTGGACATTTTGCTTTGGAACTTTAACAAATACTTTAACTTAGAAAACTTGTTTTTGGTTTTGCTTTTAAACTTTGAAACTTTGGTTCACTTTTAATTTTAAAACCTAATACAAAAGTTACTTTCAAATTTTAAAACCTGTAATCATATTAAACAACCCGAGCCACCTTTCAAAATCCTCGAGCCAATTTCAAAACTTCCCGAGCACAAACCCTAGAACGAACTTAAGACCATCACCTCCCTCTTCCTACTACCCAACCTACTGAAACACACAGACACGTGTGCACCTGCACCATCCATCGGTGGTGTTCTGGCCACCACTGCCATCGCCAACGAGTCAATGTTGACCTCCTCCCTCGATTCCGACCTCCTTGACTCCGAACAAATCCCAAAACTGAAAACGAATAGTTCGATCACCTAGGCATTCGAACCTAAACCAACAAACTGCCTTGCCGACAGTGATCCCGATCACCAGTGATCTTGCCAATCCACCCAGAGCCGCTCCATCGACCCACGCTCCAGACTACACTGGACCGATCACCTTCGGTACCTCCTTGATGACGCACGAATTCAAACGATACCGTCGACCAAACCTGAAACTTAAACCCTGTTAGAGCTTCGCCGCGCCACCACGGCAACTTTTAATTTTTTGGACATTTTTCCGATGAAAATCATCATGCCAGCTTCCTTCACCCATGATTACGATATTCAATTTGTTACCAATCGACGAGGATCAACCAAAACGAATTTTCCGTTCAACTTAGAAATTCTAACTCAATTCAAAGCTAAAAATCTCAATTCAACTATTAAAATTCATGATTTTCAAAGAGGGTTTAGATTGCATAGGTGAAATCAAAAATCATGATGTTCGAATTTATCATGTTCCAGAGTTTCTACTGTAAGATCCTACTTTCAAAATATTTTCAAAATATTTTCAAAATATTTTTTCTTGGAATTATTTTTAAAAATAATTTCACATTCATACCATCATTTTTTATACTTCAATGATCTTACTCTAATATTGATTGTATAAGGAGCAGTTAAATTTTTTTTAGTGGGTTTAAGTCTGTAGATCAACAAAGAGTTGTACATGTATAAACACAAACATGCACACATCAATTCACACACATATATACATATATATGCAGGAATATTCATACAATCACATAGGCATATATTTCAAATACAATCCAAACATTCAAAATATATAACAGGGTCAAGTTTGCTCACCTAGATTTGATGTTTGAAGGCAGAGAACAAATTTTTAAGCCTGAAACTAGAAATGAAAATAGAGAGAAGCATTGTTCTGGAAATGATGATCTAAAGCTGAAACTTGGATTTGATTTGTTGAGTTGTTGAATTGCCTGGAACTTGTTTTAGTTCTGAGTTGAATCTTTGATTTAAATAGTAAAGCTTGCTTTTTTTTCAATATTTGTTTTTAAATTTTGCTTTACTTTTGTTGAATTTGTTGAAGTTGAGCTCTGATCTTTGCATTGAATGAGGTTTGAATTTTATTTGATCAGGCACTGTTGCATGATTTAATTTCCATATTTGAACTCAAGTTGCTATTTAAATTTGAACTTGAATCCATTTTACATTTGCTTTAATTTTTCATTTCTGGTTTTACTTTGTAGAGTTTGTATTTGTTTTCTGGTTTATAGCTTTTGAACTTTTTTTTGTTTCTCAGGTTTGAAAATGAATGCAGAAGATTTGAGAAGCCTAGTTTTCTTTATTTTGATGTTTATTTACATTATAAATTTAAAAAGAAAAACAATACATCTTGCCACTTGTGAATTGGATTAACACATGTAATTCCATATATCTATTTCCTTTACACTTGTTAATGCATAAATTTTAAACTGTACAAATGTCATAAACAAGAAAATTTATGTTCAAATCCTTTATTTTGTTTAATTTATAATTTTATCTTAAGCCCTTATATTATTATAATTTACATTTGTTCATTCACATTTTAAAAATATTTACCCATGTCTTTTACATGCATTTATGTTTTAAATTTTTTTATAATATATTTTAAATTTAAATAATCCACTTCCTTTTATATACATATTTATATTTTTAAAGAATATGATTTAAAATCAATTAAACATTGATAAATAAGTGTGTAATATGTATATATTTGAATTTAACTCTTTAAATACCTTTTAGAAATTCATTATATTAATTTTAAATCATAGAGTTTTCAAATCCAGTTTATTTCCCAAAATATTTTTATAATATTTATTATTGAATTCCCAAATCAAAATTTAAATTTACAATTTATATATATATATATATAACATATGTATATTAGGAAACAAATTTCTATAAATTTAAAATATAATGTTTTTCAAATTCAATTTATTTTTCTTTTCAAAATATCTATTTTAAAATTTCAATTCCAAAATTCAAATTAAAAATCCATTTATATACATCTATATAAATAAACAACACATATCTTTATTTATTCTGAATTTTTTTCAAATTAATTCACCAATAAATTCACAATTTAATTCTAAAAATTAAATTAATACCAAATTAATTTTGGCTTAAAAATAGCACTGTTACAGATTCCCCCTTAAGAAAATTTCGTCCCCAAAATTTGCTAGACAGGAAGACAACCAAGAATAGATGAACACACCATGAAATGGTTCACCAGATTAAACTGAACATTTATTCTACATTTGGCTTACCAAATCAGAATACCAACAATAGATACGAGAATGAACTCATTCTATATTTCACAAGATACACGGGTCACCTGATCTACGAGATATGCAGGGGCATTAGTAAGTTCGAAGGGATAACTAACCATTCGTAGAATATGTCTGGACCCAAAAGAACAGACAATGGATACTCAATCTAATTCAGTTTCATATTTCGTTAAACAATTTATTTCTATTTAAAATTTCAAGTTTATTAGAGTTAAAATGAAAAGATTGATAAAAACCAAAGATTCATAGGGCCACCATCACACCGAAGCTTCTCCCTCGAGTTGTCACGAAGCAATCAAAGAATTGGAAGTGAATGATGATCGAAGAGATTGATAAAAAGTTGTTTCCGTTGCTGTAGGGTATCGACCATTTGTAGTAGTACTCCCATGTCCCCTACCTCATCCTCTTTTTGCACTCATACTTGCTATCAGTGAATAGCATGAGAATTTATTGGGACATACAGACGGATATCTTAGGGATATACTCATTCTAGGGCATTTTAATCCCTATCTCTAATGAGTTACCTAATGTGTTATACTTCTGAGCTAAAGTTCTTACTCAACCTTCAGCTCTGATACCAAATGTGACGACCATGACTCTACCTTTGAAAATCGACACTGAATACATCACCCATATTCGAATGTCGTAGATTCAAACGTCGAATTTGGTTCCCTGGAGCTTATAACACATTAAGTACAACAACACAGCGAAAGAAAATGAATATCTTTATTGATACACAAATGATACAACATCTGAAACAACGAATATCAGTATATATCAGAGCTAGAATACAACAACGGAAAGAAAACACCAGCAGCGGAACAATATCACCAATATGGTCTTCCAAAGGATAGAAGGAATGATAGAATCTAGAACTACATCTCCAATGCCAAACTCCAAAGATCTCCAAGTCAAAAGCAGTTATATCCAAACCACAAGCTCGAACCACCATCACGTTGCATTAAGCAAGGTCAGTCATCGAGAAAACAAATGCGATCGCCAAATCCAAAGGCTGAACGCTATCGAATCTACTCCTACTATTTGATTATATGAAAATCCAACTCTAAGCTGCCCGTGTGGAAAATTGTGGGCACCCAAAGTTTAGAAAGGGAACAATAAACTCCAGGTCAGCCATGGGACTGGTATGAGCAAACAAAAACAGTTTTTTTTACACAAAACAACCAAAACATTTAGAATTGAAATCCGCAATGCTTTTTTTGGAAAATGAAACAACCATAAGGCCTCCCGCCACACACACAATGCAAATGCAGAATTGGAGGAGATTTCTCCTTATGATAGTTAAACATGCTTGATACGCAAAATCTCTTTGATATTATTATTATTAGTGCATAATGCAGAAAACCTTTCGAAAGTATAATATCAATCTTAGCCAGCATAGACATTTCGTACTATGCCTACTATAGCTACCATATAAACAGTGGGTCACCAACATAAGTAAATGGCAGGTTATACAACTAAAACCGTACAAGACGCGTATTGATGATTGGATTTCCAACAATGGTCAGGCTAAGGAACTTCCTTACCAAATGGAACGCCTCTAGAGGGACGCTTCCTAGAACCAAACCGGATCTCTACCAACACAAGGCCGGGTTACCTCTATAACTAGGTAACACCTACAAGTAAGCCATCCCCGGTCGTTACCGACCTTTATCCCGGGATTCACCAACAAATAGCAACAGCCACAAAGTTAAATATCTGGGCTCCATACCATGATACCACTTTTTATCCAGAAGGAAATGGACATACCCTTGGGGCATGACCCCTAATAACCTTGCCGCAACATTCCTGTTTCGACCATTTTCGGGTTGTGAGGTTCGACGAAGTCTCGTCCACAAAGCTACGCTTTATACAAAAGTCATGCTTGGATCAGCACATGATCATCAGCACTTCGTATGCCACATTACCAAATTGGGAATATATCACTAGTAACCATCAACTACAAAACCTATGAGCTCGTACGTCTCAGAGAAGGGTGTTAAGCTAAGAGAATAAATTCTCCGCCACCAAACAGAAATGTATTTGATAAAAACCAGCTTTACATCTCAAAGTGTAATGTCAAACACACATCCATACAAGTCTGTTCCGGGTTCGAACAGAACCGAAGGCACTTCACAAAGAAGCCCTTGCAATTCGGATATTCACAATCCCAATCGGACTCCCCATCACATATGGAGATCTCTATACCGACGCGACTCAGTGTAGAGACATTCGACGGGTAATCCTTTCTTTCTCGAAAATACCCGGTCTTCACCGCCGGTCTTCAAATATTATCCATAATGTCTTATCATTATTCGGAATGGGTTATATGACACAAAGTCCTCTCCCGGCTAAACCGAATAATGAGCGCTTAATTTTAAAAACCATATGGATATAGTGAGATCTCAGTTAAATCACGACCTTTAGCCCAAAACTTTCTAATTTTCCACTTTAATCTTTTAAACAAAAAGATTTATTTCACACAGTTCACCAATCTTCACAAAGATTCATTCACAGTTTTCAATACTATTTCCAATTCAATCTTTTATACAAACGATACACCTTTAAGATCCTCTTAAATTTGAAAACAAATTTCACCAATCTTTAACAAAGATTCATTCATAGCTTTCAAAACAATTTCCATTTCAAACTTGAAATCTTTCAACAAAAACTAGATGTTATTTCGTTATATGAAAGCCATTATCATTTGGAAACAAATACTTTTCATTTCGGAAAAATCCGATCAAATATACACAAGCTATAACCTTTAAAAGTATAACTCCAGAAAATCAGTGAACTGCCGTATCATCGACAAGTTCTATTTGAATTAAATCCAAATTCCCCAAAATAATTTATTTAATACACTTCAAAATGGTTTAATATATATATATATTATATAACTTGAATAACTATTTTAAACCATAATTTCCAAATAAACTTACACATATATGAATACAACTTCAAAATCTTGAATTCAAATTCAAATCAAACTATTTAAATCTCAAAACTTTATCGAGTTAAAAATAATTTTTATCTTCAAGCTCCTTTCAAAAGCTTTTCATATTAACCCCAATTCCGATTCAAACCATTTTTGATTCAAATTCAATTTTCAAAACCATTTTGAATAATATTAAATTCAAATATCTGTGACTTAACCAATTCCCTCGTGCAATCCATATTTGTGTGTGTATGGTGTAGTCCAGGGGTCTTACACAATAGTGCAACATCATCAATCATCACAATCCAAACACAGCAATATCGTTAAGCGGTATAATCCTATAACACTTATCTTCATTCACAGATTCACAGATAAATAATATATATTCATCAGAGATAAATAAATTACATTCATCACAGCTCAAATCAAAATAATTCATATCACAAAGCATCACACACCAGGGATATCAAACAATTCAAAGCATTTCATGCAATTCAAATATCCATAAATAAGGTTAATTAATCATGTAATTCATTGAAACCAGATTAACCACTAATCCAGGTTAATTAACATTAATTATTATAAATTATTTAAATAATTAACCTTTAATCATTTATTAATTAACCTTTAATATTAATTAATCAACCTTAATTAATAAATAAATCGACCTTTAATCATTAAATAATTAACCTTTAATTATTTAATCATTCTTTAAATTAATTACCCTTAATTAATTAATTAACCCTTAATTAATTAATTAACCCTTAATTAATTAATTAACCCTTAATTAATTACCATTAAATTAATTATCCTTAATTAATTATTCTTAATTAATTACAATAAGTGATTATCTTAATCACTTATATTAATAAATCACAAATTAATTACTTTGAGTAATTATCCTTTAATCACTTGATTAGTTAACTTTGATCATTAATTAATTACTTTTAATTAAGTAATTATCTTTAAGTAATTAATTACCTTTAATTACTTTCATTAATTAATTACCCTTTAAGTAATCACATTATTTAATTAATCACTTTAATTAATTATCCTTTAAATAATTAAGTAAATAAACCTCCAAGTAATCATATTACGTAATTGACCTTTAACTACTTACAATAATTAATAAATCTTTAATTACTAAAAGTTTTAATTAATTAAAAGATAAATCTTTTATCTTAAATAATTAATTTAATTATCATCTAAAATCTTATCAAATTTTAAAAGCTTGAAATTAATGGGTTACAAAATAAATTGAGATCTTTTATTAATATCTTTACCTTTAATCACTTACTTAATCCAATTTTAAAACAATTCAAAGATATTTAACTTTCGAAATTTTAAACTTAAACTTGTTTAAACTTGTTTTTAAATAAATTGACTTTGAAAAATTTTAACTTTAAATTGTTTGGACATTTTGCTTTGGAACTTTAATAAATACTTTAACTTGGAAAACATGTTTTTGGTTTTGCTTTTAAACTTTGAAACTTGTTTTTCTTTTAATTTTAAAACCTGATACAAAAGTAACTTTCAAATTTTAAAACCTTTAATCATACTAAACAACCCAAGCCTCCTTTCAAAATCCACGAGCCAATTTCAAAACTTCCCGAGCACAAACCCGAGAACGAACTTGAGACCATCACCTCCCTCTTCCTATCCTACTACCAAACCCACCGGCATACACAGACACGTGTGCACCTGCACCATGCATCGCTGGTGTTCTGGCCACCACTGCCATCGCCAACGAGTCAATGTTGACCTCCTACCTCAATTCTGATCTCCTTGACTTCGAACAAATCCCAAAATCGAAAACGAACAGTTCGATCACCCAAGCATTCAAACCTAAACTGACAAACTGCCTTGCCGACAGTGATCTCGATCACCAGTGATCTTGCTAATCCACCCAGAGCCGCTCCACCGACCCACGCTCCAACCTACGCTGGTCCGATCACCTCCGGTACCTCCTTGATGATGCACGAGTTCAAACGATACCGCCGACCAAACCTGAAATTTAAACCCTATTAGAGCTTCGCCGCGCCACCATGGCAACTTTTAATTTTTTCAGACATTTTTTCGATGAACATCATGATGCCAGCTTCCTTCACCCATGATTATGATATTCAATTTGTTGCTGATCGATGAGGATCAACCAAAATGAGTTTTCCGTTTAACTTAGAAATTCTAACTCAATTCAAAGCTAAAAATATCAATTCAACTATTAAAATCCATGATTTTCAAAGAGGGTTTAGATTACATAAGTGCAATCAAAAATCGTGATGGTCGATTTTATGAGGTTCCAGAGTTTCTACTGTAACATCCTATTTTCAAAATATTTTCAAAATATTTTTTCTTGGAATTATTTTTAAAAATAATTTCACATTCATACCATCATTTTTTTCTTCAATGATCTTACTCTAATATTGATTGTATAAGGAGCAGTTAAATTTTGTTTATGTGGGTTTAAGTCTGTAAATCAACAAAGAGTTGTACATGTATAAACACAGACATACACACATCAATTCACATATATATATACATATATATGCAAGAATATTCATACAATCACATAGGAATATATTTCAAATACAATCCAAACATTCAAAAGATATAACAGGGTCAAATTTTCTCACATGGATTTGATGTTTGAAGGCAGAGAGCAAATTTTTAAGTCCCAAACGTGGAAATGAAAACAGAGAGAAGCATTGTTCTGGAAATGATGATTTGAAGTTGAAACTTGGATTTGATTTGTTGAATTGCCTGGAACTTGCTTTAATTCTGAGTTGAATCTTTGATTTAAAAACCGAAGCTTGCTTTTATTTTCCAGATTTGTTTTTAAACTTTGCTTTACTTTTGTTGAATTTGTTGAAGTTAAGCTCTGATCTTTGCATCGAATCAAGTTTGAATTTAATTTGATCAGGCACTGTTGCATGCTTTGATTTCCATATTTGAACTCAAGTTGCTATTTGAATTTGAACTTGAATCCATTTTACATTTTCTTCAGGATTTCATTTCTGGTTTTACTTTGTGGAGTTTGTATTTGTTTTCTGATTTATAGCTTTTGATTTTTTTTTGTTTCTCAGGTTTGAAAATGAATGCAAAAGATTTGAGAAGCCTTGTTTTCTTTATTTTGATGTTTATTTACATTATAAATTTAAAAAAGAAAAACAATACATCTTGCGGCTTGTAAATTGGATTAACACATGTAATTCCATATATCTATTTCCTTTACACTTGTTAATGCATAAATTTTAAACTTTACAAATGTCATAAACAAGAAAATTTATGTTTAAATCCTTTATTTTGTTTAATTTATAGTTTTATCTTAAACCCTTATGTTATTATTATTTACATTTGTTCATTCACATTTTTAAAATATTTACCCATGTCTTTTACATGTATTTATGTTTTTGAAATTTTTATAACATATTTAAAATTTAAATAATCCACTTCCTTTTATATACATTTTTATATTTTTAAAGAATATGATTTAAATAAGTTAAACATTGATAAATAAGTATAATATGTATATATTTGAATTTAACTCTTTAAAAAGCTTTTAGAAATTCATTATATTAATTTTAAATTATAGAGTTTTCAAATCTAGTTTATTTCCCAAAATATTTTTATAATATTTATTATTGAATTCCCATATCAAAATTTAAATTTACAATATATATATATATATATATATATATAGGTAAATAGGCATAAGGTAGAAGTTGCAAAATAATTTAGTCTCAAGGACAACAAGTTTGTTTTTTAGTCTGAAGGACACTTTTTAGTGTAAACTGGAAATGATAGTTACAACTATCATTCTGTGATTTACACTAAAAAGTGTCTTTGGCCTAAAAAACAAACTTCTTGTCCCTGAAACTAAATTTTTCTCTAACTTTTTCCTTGAGCCTAAAAACCCCTATATATATAACACATATTTATATTAGGAAACAAATTTCTATAAATTTAAAATATATTATTTTTCAAATTCAATTTATTTTTCTTTTCAAAATATCTATTTTAGAATTTCAATTCCAAAATTCAAACTAAAAATCCATTTATATACATATACATATATATATATATATAAACAACAAATATCTTTATTTATTCTGGAATTTTTTTAAATTAATTCACCAATAAATTCACTATTTAATTCTAAAAATTAAATTAATACCAAATTAACCTTGGCTTAAAAACGGGAATGTTGCAGACATAGTGGTTAGATGATCATACTTTGATCATTTGGGAAATTTCTATGATGCGATTAGTCGGAGGGGTAGCAGTGGTGCTAGGAGAAGGTTTGGGTCATGGCTGAGGCAGAGGCGGTGATCGCATCGGGTATGATGGGGAGAGCTTGTATTTGGATTTCAAGCCGTGTGTTTTGGGGGTCAACTTTCTTTGATTGTCGACTATGTTAGGGGCGAACGAGCTTGTCCAGAAGGGGGACGAAGGCGCATAGGTAGATGCAAGAACTGATGAAGATGGCAGCAAGGTCAATCGTCGACTAAGTCAGCGATGTTAGGCAATAGAATGAGGCGACCTAAAATACTGGAACACGTTTTGATTGGGGATTTGATTAGTCGATTTCCAATTTGGTCAGCTAAGGTGAACGGTGTCATGTCAGACAAGTCAAGGCTGGTGAGTGGAGTTTGTGGTGATTGTCATGGTGGTGGTCAATGGGCGGAGGTCGCATGCAAGGTGCATGCATGCATGAGAATGTTGGTTCCAGGTTTTTGTTTTGAGAGGGAAATGAATTTTGGAAGTGAGTTTGGGAACTTTGATTGGAAGAAGGTGCTTGGTCTTAGGTCGGGTTGAGTTTGGGCTTGGACCTAAGTGTTTTTGGGTGAGGTTTATTTATTTAATTAATTATTTAAATTAATTTTGACTTTAAAATTTGATAATGCACCATTGCGATGTTCATTTGACCTACGAATTTTGACATTAGAATCATATTAACTAGCAGATCATATTTATATAATTATTTAACAGATTTGTTGAAATGCAAATTATTGATAAATTAATAGTCATCGAAATTGTTACGTCATTAAGTAATTACATTTTATCACTGAGATTCTCCTAGCAGAATAAACCACCGTTTTGTTATGTTTAAATTGAGTAGATTATATTGGATATTTATTTAGCAGAATAAATCATCATTCTGCTATTCTGTTAATTTGGACATTTATTTATATGCATGTGACTTGGATAAATGATGTGTTATCAGTTGATTGATAATTATGGATTTACTTTACTTATATGTTGCTTATGTAAACATTAGTGTTATAACCTGGAATGTTGAACTGGAAAATAAATGGTAACTTGTTTAAGTGCCTATTGTGGTCGCTAAGTCTCTTTCCAAATTTGAAATTAAATGGATGTAAATTTACTTTAACTTTATAATTTGAAGTAAATTTGAAGTAAAGTGTTTTTCTACATTTAAAATGGTTAAGTTAATATTATTTGAATTATATATTTTAAAATTAATTAATCATTTTATAAATGATGTTTCAAAGTTAGTTAATTATTTATTAATAGATTGTTCAAAATTTACTACTTATTTATTTATAAAATGTTTTTAAAGCAATTAATTATTTGTAAATAAAGTTATTTTAAGATTAATTAATTATCTCATTAATGATATTTTTCAAGTTAATTAATTAATTTATAATGATATTTTAAGTTAATAGTTATTTAATAATGATGTTTAATATTAATTAATCATTTTAGTAATAATGTTTTAAGGTAATTAATTTATGGTGTTCAGGACCAGGTTAATTTAAGCAATTTAGTAACGTGTTGCAAATAATAATATTTTTATAAAAAATGTTTAAATTAATTAAAAAAATTATAAAGAGAATTATCTAAAAATGAAGGTTTGTTAAAGTTATAAATTGGAAAGATATCTTGAAATTTGGAAAGGAAGTTTTGAGTTTATAAACTTTGAAATCGTATGAATTGGATCACTTATGAAAAACAAGTTAGGAAATCTATAAATAATCATTCTTAATCTTAGTGGTATAAACCATTTTCCATACTTAACATTAAGGGATTAGTGGCGTGGGTTGATAATAAACAATGTTTTGAAAGACATTGTCTTTGATTCATTTATACGATTTTGACATAAGGAACCTTTCTTAAACGCTTTGTGAATATTCTTATACCATTTTAGTCATTCCTTGTCGCGAGGCTTGTTCTTAAACAACCAGGATATAAGCACGCTGGAATTTATGTCGAAAATTCAATATAATAATTGGGTTCAAAAAGATATTTTCTCCATACGGTCGAATTGCTAAAACATGAAACTTTTTTAAAATTCTTATTTCAGGAAGATCTTCATTTTCGTACGGGGTTCGTAGGGCGCGGTGGTCGTTTGCGTTGAAAGGTTGTAAGAAGCGATGGGTTTCGTGGGCTAGGGCTTTGATTTTCAGAAGATTGGTTGTGTTTTGGAAGGAGGTGACTGTGGATTCGAGCTCGTAGTGGATGGGCGCAGGCATGGACGTAATTTGGGAAGGTGTAGTGAGGAAGAGGAGGTCGCGACCTGATCGTGTATGAAGGCGGTATCAACATGTCACATTTCGCATCGGTGAGCCAGAGGTAGTGAGAAGGTGTGCAATTAGGAGAGGAGGTCAAGGTGGATTTTTGGATGATCGCAGATCGATGGAAGGTGGAGATGGTCACTCGTGCACATACATGCCTCGTTTGTGTATTGGGTTTTAATGGAGCGGACAATTTTCTTAAGGGAGAAGAAGATGTGGGAACGGGTCGGGTTTGAATAGTTTGGGTATGGGTTTAATTTTTTTTTTTTAAATTAAGTGAATGTTTAGTTTAAATTAAATTATCATCAACTTATAAAAATTATATCTCATGCGTACGAGGTCCGATTTGGGAAATTCAGGTTGCGTTGGGTCCGTAGTGTCGAGCACTACATTTTAGAGCTAGATTGAAGTTGACTGGAGCTAATGAAAATTTTAGTTAAAATTAAACACTTTTTTAATTTCAACTAAAATAAATCGCTAGTGCGACATCTGCAAGAAAGTGAGTTAATATCACTCAACTTTGGATTTACCGCTATTTACTTTAAAAAGTTAGAATTAACTGGTTTATAGAATTGATAAATTATTATCAGTTGAATGTGGTATTATATATATAGTAGTATATATATATTAGAGTGATTGATATTCCCGCATATATAAAGCGAATGAGATCTTATGCATCCAGCATAATAGCGGATGACCTTATATACCACAATATCCCCCTCGAAGTGGGATTGGTATTTTATATTATGCTAACTTCTGTGGATGCAGAAAAAACAGGTTTGAGGGATCCAACTTGATTCCTCAAAAATGTTGAATTTATTTTCATATTCAGTGATATGATATATTGAATAATCTGTGATGGGCTATAGCATGATTTTTGAATTTATTGGATGCTATGGTATTATTAGGTAGATTTTGGCATTTTAAAACACCATAAATATGAATATTGGAATTTTAAAAGAAAATAAAAAGGGAAATTTGAAGTAAAAATATTAGAGTGAAATCTGGATTAATTTAAAGATGAATTTGGGAAAAATAAATAGTTTGATTTTAAAATTCCATTTAATAATTCTGGAAATTGGGAAAAAAGAGATTTTCGAATAAATGTGAATAAAAGGGTTTGTACATAATAGAACTTAAGCGATATTGTCTAAGTATAAAAGGATTTATTTTTAAATTGAAATTTGAACAGTTGGAAGAGTAAAAAGGGAATTATGAAAATAAAATATGGGTTTGTTGTATTAGATTTTAAATAGGATTTTAAATTATGGGAAGGAAGTGGAATCTGAATTTAGTTGAGATTTGGGATATACTTGGTATATTTGGGAAACTAATTTAAAAATGGAATTTAGTTTAGAACATTGATTTAAAATCGATTAAGTGTTATGAAACAGTGATAAAGGGAAAGTGAGACTATGAAATTTATAAACTTGGTTTATAAATAAAGTGAACTACTAATCAATGGATAAAGTGAAGATAGAAATTTTACGGTGAGGATTTATAGAGGGATGGGAAATCGGTTAAAAAAATAAATGGTAGGTTTATTTATAGAATGCTGAAAATAGAATTTACAAAATTGGAACGTAAATCAAACTGGAAATAAGTTGAGAAGGATCTATAAATGATTAGTCTGGCTATATCGGAGTTGAAAATATATTTTTCCTGAGAAGTTAAATTATTTTTGAAGGGAGGATTTTAAGTATTAGTTAGGAAATATAAAGGCATTAAGAAATATTTCAGAAAATCAATTATTTAGTTGTTTAAAATTTTTTAAAATATATTTAAGCATTAATTAGGTAGTTTTTATAAGTGGTTGATATTAAGTTAAACATTGTTTAAGAATTAATCAGTATTATTATTTTAAGAGATGGATTATTCTATATTAAGATTATTTTATAATAACTTCTATTTAAAGAGTAACTGCCTAAAATTTACTTGGAGAGATATTATAGAAATTTCATAAGTATTATTTTGAAAATTATTAAATAAAGTTTTCGGAAACATTGGTATACTTGCTTTTATCGAAATCAGGGGCAGTGAGTGCGTAAAGTTAAGTCTTGAATTTCTCTAGGATAGAGACGTAACCGTTAAGGTGTGAATCCATGGTTTGATACCACGGTGGCACTTTCCAAATTATTTTAAAGGTTTTCCATATATCATTGAAAGAATAGTTATGGTGAATTTACTTAACTTGGTAAGATAGGTATATATTTTTGATAAAGAGATTTGATTTATTAAAATTAAATTAAAAGGAGATTTGGAGTTTTCAGTAGAAAATAGAATATTTAGTTGAATGATTGTTTATTTGATAGTTAAATAACCGACAATCAAATCTGGAATCAAAATATAACTTTGGAAATATCTACAAGAAATATGACATTTATATGGTACAGTTACCGTTCGAGGTGCTATATTGTACGTATAAACTCATTTCATTCTTCTGGGATGATGATAAGTAAATCCCTCCACTAACGATTAGGAGGTGACCTCTGATTTTACTTCGTCTGTTTATTTCCTAAAGAATCAGGGTTGAGTTTACAGGGAAAACCACTTCGATCCAACGAGTACGTTTTCGAAATGAAGACAAGAGCATGGACTCGAAGATGGAACAGTGAAGTGCAAGGGCTAATCGCTACTAATTCTAAGGGTGATTCCAAAATGGATGTAGTAGTAGTGCCTTCGGTTCCGTTCGAACCCAGAACGGACTTGTATGGATGAATGCTACCAGTACATTGTCATTGGAGGACGATGAGCATTCGAAGTGAAAATCCTTAAAAGGTAATCGTAGTCTCTAGCCTCATCAACCGAGAATGGCTGAAAAGTAGGGGAGATGCAGCAAGGCTAAGTGTGTAGCACCCAATTAGGGTATGTTTATCACTTTTCTAGATACCCTCGGATGTATTACTACGATTCATGAAAGGAGCTAGAAAAAGGGTGGGAACACCCAGGGTGATAGCATATTCGGTCTATACAGGTCAGGGATAGTCTGGTCTTGTGTAGTAGGGGATCCCGGCGTGGTCCTCGGTACGTTGTTCTAGATGTGTACTGTGATAGGTGATACCGCAGTACCTAGTCATTCGTATGGAATCCATTCTCCAATACGTGCCTTTATGGTTTTGATTGTAGAGCCTAGTATGCTGGAATTTAATTAATGTAACAATTTCAGCTATTTGAATAAGTATTTGTACTTAGACACTATTATAATATCAGAGGGTTTGATATGAAATGTTTTTAGTTATCGTAAGGTAAAAACCCATCGTGCTTATTTGTGGCGTGGTCTTGCGAGATACCTTTGATTTTCAATGAACTCGATAACTTTAATAATTCAATTTGAGTGTGTTTTCTCACGCTGGTTTTCCAGACTGACTCGGGTGTTATTTTATTATAACGCTAGGGTCAGACCGCGTATTACATATACAAGATAGGATGTTATGGAGCTCAAGAGACGAGCTGGATGATGAGACGTATCACACGTACTTCAGTTTTATCCTGCCGTGTATGGTATGTTTTAATATTCAGCTTTTGTGAGGACAAATTATTATAACTGTCTTGTATTGTGCTATTGATTTGTGCTGTCCTCTGATGATGTAATACATAAAAATAGTTATACTTCTTTTTATATAAAGATCGGTTGTTATCTATTATATATTGTTGTACTGCGATTGTGAGATTTTGTTTTGTTGTTTCTATTTTCTTCTTCTACCTCTTTCTTCTTTTCCCTAACAATCTGGTATTTCCAACATTCGATTGCTCGGCATTCTATAGAGTGGACGTATTGATGTCGATTTTTGGGGTTGGAAATCTCGGTCGTGACATTTGGTATCGGAGCTGAAGGTTAAGTGAGAACCTTGGCTCTAGTGGGGATTACTCATTAGAGATAGGGTCAGTAGCACCCTAGAATGCGTTTGAGTGTATTTATCGATATGAGCGCGTATTTGTTAGTGAATATAAATTTTTTTTTATTGTGTTGATTGGTTTGTTGAGTGGCTTATGGATTCTGGTCAATACGAGTAATTAACGTTTTTGACAGAGATCTCTGAACACTTGAACAGAGCAATTCGACACGGTATTGTTTTAAAATGGGTAAATGAAATAAATTTTACCCAAATTATTTTTATTTATAAAAGAAATAATTTTCGTAAATTATTTTAGTGTATATGGTGTGCTTGGTTGTTAGGAATTGATAATGCTAGACTATTATTATTGTTGTTATGGTGATTAAATAAAAAGTTGATATTATAACAAAAAGTTAAGAGAAATTTATTCATATAACAAAATGAAATTTGTAAATATGATTTTGTAAACGTGATTTATAATTTGAAATGGAGTGAAATTCTAGAGCGTATTTAAATATAGATTTAAAGGATCTAAAGGATGGGGTTTCGGAAATTTAGGGATTTAAATCCCGGTGGTTTTGAAAAAGTTTTTCAAAGTTGTGAAAATAATTACGGTGATGTTATTTGGGAAATATTTGTGAATTGAAATATTAAAAATGGTTTTTAAAGGAATAGAAGCACTAAACTCACTTCGCTCGTTGGAAAAACATCCCATTGATGATTGCGACATCATCGGTGTTCATTTTTCAAGTTTCCATGGGAGGAATTACTACCAAAAATGTTTGAACTGGAATTTGTTTGCAAAAACTGGTTAGATTTTGAAATGCAAAGGGATAATTTGATATACCAAAGGATTTTGGGTATATATGATTTCAAAAATGATTTTGAAATGCTTAAGTAATGGTTTAAACTCTGGGAGTTTATTTAAAAATGTTTATGGAATATAAATATGTTTAAAAGCTTATAAGAATTTGAAATTTGTTTAGAATGAAATTTAACTTAAGAAGTGTTAAATAAGGGTAAGTGTGATAATGAAATAAATTAGTAAAGCAAACCAATTAAATGAAGTGAATTGGAAGGAATTGGTAAATATAATATTAGTAAGTTTGATAACTTAAGAAATTTTGAAAATTTGATTTTGTGGAGTGAAATTTAACTTAAATTGAAGTTAAATAAGTGAATTTTGGGAAAAATAAGCCTAAGTAGGCTGAATGGAATAGATATTGAAAATAGAAAATTTTAAGTTGGAATAAATTAGAAAATGGAATAAATTATTAAATTAGTAAGTAAATGGAATTAAAACTGAATATTGGAATGATATTTAATTGAATTATGTTGAATAAAGTGAAATTGAAAAAAAATTAGTTCGAGTGGACTAAATAGGATAAAAGTTTGGTAATAAAATTTGATTGGAAATAAATTAGTAAATGGAAGATAAATTGAATTCAAATGGATTTGGAAATTTAATAAATAGAAATGGAAATAAACCAAAGTGATGAAGTGGAAATAAAGATAAGAAGTTGTATAAAATATTTATATTAAAATTAAGAAGTTGATGGTGAAGTTCTTAAGTAAAATTGGTATTGGAAAAATATATTTAGTAAGTATTTGAATGAAGATTTAATAAAAGTTGTGTAAAAGGATAATTGTGAATAAGTAAATCGAAATTAAAATAAGTGAGAATAAAAGAATTGGAGATAGCCAATAATCAATTGGAAATAAAAACGTAAGTTATACGTATATTATTTTATTTGCATAACGATTTGATGCAGATTCGAGCATAGAATTTCGAAATAGTTATATCGATCCGAGTTGGGATTTTTCACTCTATTTTTGACGGCGAACCCTGGATATGGATTGTTGATTGATCTTGAAATTCTCTATCATAGTATATGATTATGTAAGGAGAACGATTTCTGATCAAGGAACTAGATCTGAGTTTGTACTAGAGAGTCGTGTAAATGATACTAGTTCAGAAATGAAATTGTGTGATTGAGTGAGCGATCAGATTTGATATTGCATACGGATGATATATGTACATCGTACAGGTTTTGTTGTAACAAATACTGAAAATTTGAAAGTCGCAAAATAAAATGATTTTGAATTGTATGATTGGATACTGTTGGTAAATAAGGAGCAGGTATTTAAAGGTAAAAGATAAAGTGATATCTTCAATCTCAGAAAAAAATTGATTGCCCGACAAAAAGGTATGTGTTTGAATTATTGAATGAAATTGATGGTTTTCTAATTAGGCCACTTAGCTTTTGTTTTCTTTTGACGATTTGGGTCCGTAGAGGCAGTTTCACAGTTTTCGGATCCAGCCGCGCAAAGGAGTCCCTGGCGAAATTTTTAAAAAATTTAAGGAGTTAGAAATTTTTTAAAGAATATTTTGATAATTTAAAATTTGGTTTTAAATTATAATCAGAATGATTGAGGGGATGATATTATTTGAAATCTATGGATGAGATTGGAAATTGGTAGAGGTGATAATGTGGTTTCAATAAAAATTGTTTTCGAAAGGTGGTTTAAAACTGTTGGCTTTGGGAAAAACAATTAACGGGCTTTAGGCGTTCTTCTTACCTAGCAATTTCAAGGACGAAATTCTTACAAGGGGAAGGAATATAATGACCCAGAATTTTGGATACTTGAAATTAGAATATTTAACTAATTTTAAATTATTAAAGTTAATTTTAACTTGAATTTCAAATATAACATCTTTAGATAATTGAATAATTGAATTTAATAATTGAATATTGTTAAATTATGGAATCTTGAGTTTTACGCTTGTTAAAAATAATTTAGAGGCTTACAAATTTTTTATTTATAATAATGAAGATAATAAAACTTCTTAAATTGAATTTAAAAGTGATTTGTTTAATTTTAAAATATATCATTGAATTTACATTTAAAAATAGCCTTCCGAGGCACAATATCAGAATTTGACGAAACCGGTTCCATTGGATCCGTAATAGTTTATTATTATCGGATTTCAAATTTTATAGTGTTTGGAGTTAGCGTTTGATCATAAGGGATATAAACGCACTGCAATATACGTCGAAAATTCAATATAGTAATTGGGTTTAAAACGCTATCTTCTCCATATGATCGAAGTAGGACTCAAAACCTTTTCCATTGCGTTCGAAATAGAAGTATAACATTATGAATGCCTAGCGGCACACCTCGATAGGGGTCAAGATTTTAAGTTGCGAAATCGAGACGATTTAAATTTAAATAAATATATATTTATATGGATAGACATTTATATTCACATCAAATTTTTCCTTCACTTAAGTCATTGTTCATTAACCATTCAAACACATAAACATTTTCAAACACGCTTCCCTCCTCCCTTTTTTAAAACAACCATCCGAGACAGTCTAAAACGAAAAAAAAATCGAAACTTTGAAAATTAATTGCTTCAATTCTACTTGTCCTAAAATCATGAAACTTGTTTTAAAAGTCTTATTTCGAGAAGATCTTCATTTTTGTATGGGGTTCGTAGGGCGCGGTGGCCATTTGGACTGATCAGCTATAAGAAGCGACGGGTTTCGTGGGCTAGGGCTTCGATTTTCAGAAGATTGGTTGCATTTTGGAAGGAGGTGGCTATGGATTCGAGCTCGTAGTGGATAGGTGTGGGCATGAACGTAATTTGGGAAGGTATGGTGAGGCAAAGGAGGTCGCAACCTGATCGCGTGCGAAGGGGGTATCGACGTGTCGCGTTTCGCATTGGTGAGCCAATGGTGGTGAGAGGGTGTGCAATCAAGAGACAAGGCCGAGGCAGATTTGTGGATGGCCTTAGATCGATGGAAGGTGGAGAGGGTCACTCGTGCACGTGCATGCCTCGTTCGTGTATTGGGTTTTAATGGAGCGGTCGATTTTCATAAGGGGGAGAAGATGGGCCAATGAGCCGGGTTTGAAATGTTTGGGTATGGGTTTAATTTTTTTTTAAATTAAGTAAATGTTTTGTTTAAATTAAATTATCATCAACTCATGAAAATTATATCTCATGCGTATGAGGTTCGATTCGGGCGATTCAAGTTGCGTTGGGTCTGTGGTGTCGAGCATTACATTTTTGAGCTAGATTGGAGTTGATTGAAGCTAGTGAAAATTTTAGTTAAAACGAAACACTCATAATTTTAATTGAAATATATCGCTAGTGCGACCTCTGCAAGTAAGTGTGTAACAACCCTGTATTTTGTGAATTTTTTGTATATTTTAATTATTTTAATTGAATTTTTGATTTAAAAACTTATTTTTTATTTGGAATGATAAACTTTAGTTTTGATATGAATTATCATTCCAAAGCATGACTAAAAAGAATATTTTCCAAAAAGTGAATTTTTGGTCAAAATAGTCAAACTTTGACTTTGTTTTAAAATTTTAAAAGTTTGAAAATTTAAATTTTATCTTTTATTATGAAAGTACATAAAATTTTAAGAACACTGCTTTTTGTTTCGTTGAAAACGGATTAAATTGTGAAAGTTATGTATATTTCAATATTGAGCGCAATTTGTTCATTCAGCGAATTTTGGTTATTTTAAATTATAAAAATTATATTTTCCTTGTCATATTTTATTTTAATATGTGTTAATATTTTATTGTATGTATATCTTTGTCTTATAATATTTTTAAAATGAAGTAAATAATTTTCCAAAGCCATTGGTAAATTTCCTGTAATTTTTATGTCATGTTTGCTATTTTTAAACAATTTCTTTTTTCCTTTTTCTACTTTTCACCAATTTAATTATTCATTTTATTTTTAAAATGATAAATAAATTATTTTATTTCAAATTTTCACTCCATGATATTTTTAAAATGAAGTGGACATTTTTCCAAGACTAGTAGTGATTTATATGCAATTTCTAGACATTGTTTTGTATTTTTAAGCAATTTCTTTCATCCTTTTTATATTTTCTTTAAAATTAATTATTTATTTTCATATTATTTCACTTGGTTTCGGTTTTCTAAGGTATTTTCTGATTTATTGTTGTTTTTATTTGATCTTTAGAAAACGGAAATGCGTTTCATTTCTAGACGTTTCATTGTCCAAAGTCGTTTCATTTGCCATAACCTCTCCATTACTCCTCTAGGGCGTACATTTTTTTTCATTTGCTGTGTATTCCCTTCAATTTTCACGTGAAAAAAAACTCAGCACTTCTCATTCTCATGGCTTCTTCAAACTTCCTTGGTAATGGCCTCCTCTCTTCTCTCTTTTCTTCTTCCTTTTTCTATTGTTTTGCTTGATTTTTGCCTTGCTTCTCTTGCTTTGTTTGGCCTAACACCTCCACCATCTCCTCCACCGACCACCACCACTTCCTTCCCCACATCATACACGACCAAAACCCTTCCTCCTCTGACCTGCAAGTGCCATGACCATCCCATGATGCAAAATCCACAAAAACTATGTTAAAACTCCTTAAAAAGCATGTCTAGCCACCTAGTCTTCATCACCATCACCTTAGATGACCTTGGCCACCTCCTATTGCTCCACCACCACCTTGACACACCCCTAACCATCACCTTCATCCTCTATCCAGATCTGAAACATGTCATAGCCGAGCCATAGATCCATGTAGCCTAGCCCAAAATGAACCAAAAACCCACTATTTGCATAAGCCTCTTCATATTCATGCATAGTAACTCCTCCACCACTTCAATACCTTGTAGCCATGCCTTATAGAACCCAAACCTGAACCAAAGTATGTCCAAACCTGAGCCAAAACATTCCCTGAGCCGTGCTAGCAAGTGTAGAAGGCAAGACAAAAGACTGTGTATTCGTATCTCTTTTTATTTCAAAGTTATTCCTATTCAATGTAGTATTGAATTGTAATTTTATTTCGTTTTGTTTTGGGTTGTAACACAAGTTCTAAGCTTGGATCTCTTCCCACTTGAGCCTATTGTTGTGTCATCGTGCCTTCTGGAATTCGTTGTGTCATTTGTATTGCAATCTCCAGCACAAAAAGGTGAGTAAAGCTCACACGACATTTATACTTATGCAGTTGTGAAACAACAACAACTAAATGTGTAGAATTAAATATGATGTTATAACTACCATGTGATTATTTATATATGATGTTAAACCTGTTAAATTTCATGTCATATCATCTGTTACCATATATATGTTGTTACTGTTCATTTTTATATATGTTTATCACACTGCAAGTTCCCTGTAAATTAGAAATCACTATGGGTTGAAATGATACATACCCGAACGGACTTTAGAATAAGGGAAAATTGTTATAGGCTGAAATGATAGGCCTGAATGATTTTCAACTTATTTTATTTACTTGGGACTGCGGGTTTGAAATGATAAAACCTGGATTTTTCTTTGTAAATTACGGGTTGAAATGATATATTACCTGTATCACTTTACCTAGCGTAGAAAATTATATACATGCCCGTAGTTAAAATATGTTTTCTAAAAATTTTAAAATATTTTAGAAATTTAATTATTATAATATTTTGGTTTAAAATTAAATAAAAATGTAAAATTTTGTAAAGTATTATTGATTTTCTGGAAATCTATAAGTTAAATAAATTATGGAAAAGGTAGAAAATCTGAATGTAAGTTATTTTGGAAATTTTGATTTAATTTTTAATGGAATTTAAATTATCTTTGAAAATATGATAAATTTATGATATTTTGAATTTAAATTAGTTTAAAATGATTTTATAACATATTAATGATTTTTGAATAAAGTTAAAATGTTAATGAGTGAATATTGAGTTGAATTTGAAAATATAACTTAAATTGGAATTTATGAATTTGGTTTAAAAGTGGAATTTTAAGTTAAGTTAAATAAAATGGAATTAAGTTATATTTGAAATTTTAAACTTAAGTGTTAAATTGAAATTTAATGTAATGAATTTAAACTTGAATGTTGAAATTTAATAAGTGAATTATTAATAAATATTGATTTTTGAAAGGAAACTTAACTTTATAAAATCATGAATTTAAAGAAAATTAAATGATGCTTATAAATGTGAAAAATGTATGATTTTGTAAGTTAAAAATGATTTAAATAAAAAAAATAGTGTTTGTGAAATTCTATTGAATATTTGAAGTTAATTAACAGAATTTTTAAATGCTGTCTTTTGTTAAATTGAATTTGTTTTGAATGTAACTTTCTGTAGCATTTTCCAAATGCTGCGAAACTTGAATTTTCATTGTTTTAATAAATTTAAGTGCATAAATGAACATTGAAAAGTTTAAATTTTTGGAATTTAATAATTTAATTATTAAATGTAATAATTTCATTTTTATGATTTAAAATGAAGTAAATTGTTTTGAAATATAACTATTTGGTATATTGGAATGATTTGAAATGTGGTTTTGAAAAGGTATGATATTTTGATATATTGAAATGATTTGAAATGGAGTTTTGAAAGATATGACATTTTGATATTAAAATGATTTGAAAAGAAGTTCTGAAAGATATGATATTTTGGAAATGAAGCTTTAAAGGTTATGATCTTTTGATATATTAAAATGATTTGAAAGGAAGTTTTGAAAGGATATGATAAATTAATATATTGAAATGGTTAGAAATGACTTGATATTTATTTTGATAAATATTTGAATTGAAAGATATGGTATGATGATATTATTTAAATGGTTTGGAAATGATTTAATCTATATTTTGATAAAGATTTGGGTTGAAATGATATTTTATTTTGAAGTATAAGATATTGTTTTAAAAGTTATAACTACGGGTTATAATAACGATTGGTTGTGAAAGAGACCGAGATCGGATATTGTCTTATAGCCGGCCAATACCGAAATCCACTTTAACAACTGTGTACGCGGTGGAGATTCCAGAATGAAGTAGGATGGTGGCGACGTTCTCGAGGTATATTACATGGACCCAACTCCCGTGAGTTGGCATAAATGACTAAAACAGGAGCTATACCGGGCTACACAAAGGGTCGCACCCTTTCAACGAGCATGCTCCATTGAAAACCATTCTATTACTTTTGCGATTCGATATGTGGCACCACTTTGATTCGGGGGTATTGTTCGAGGTGGACGGAAGCTGCTGGCTTGCCGTCACCACCGGTCCGGGAGTGAAACGGCGTATCCACCCTGGCATTGCCTCGCTTTGCCATGTCATCTCCTTATAGCGAGCCCACTACGATTTTGGTTTTAAAGATCCGACCGCGTTAAGGTTCACCATCCCCTTAACGCTATTTTCTATATGATTATACTTTACTGATTAGACACTACTGTATATAGCGTATATTACTACATAGTAAATAGTTTAACGGATCCTTAGAGGATGGGCGGTCCTAAGCATCTTCTAAGTTACTTGTACCTTTACTACAGTTCACTTGAGTTGGTTTACATTGTATAAGTATGTATGTCCTGACTCGAGTGTTTGTATTTTTATTTACGCTCGGGTCAGCCTGAGTTATTCACAGATTTGGATTTCCACTTTCTAGAGATTGAAATCGCTGGAGATTTATCTACTTGTCAAGTTTTATCTTTTGCAGTCTGTTGTTCTTTTCAGTTCTTGTATCAGTAGACTTCTATGTAGTGAGACTTCCTTTGTACTTTGTTCTTCTGTTGTATTTTATGTAACTCTGATAAATTTATATAGTAGCTTCATGAACTACTATCTCTTTTAATTCCGTTGCATTATTAAATACTCTGTGCCTGTGATTATTATTTACTGTATATTCTGAGATTTGCCAAATTTTTATTTACAACGCGGTATTTTGAGCAATTCAATTCCGGCATGAGTGTCTACCTATACACTTATAATGGATGCGAATGGTTGAAAATACCTGGCCGTTACAAAGTGAGTTAATCTCACTCAACTTTGGATTTACCGCTATTTATTTTAAATAGTTAAAATTAGTTAGTAGATAGAATTGATAAATTATTATCATTTGAATGTGATAGTATATATAGAAGTACATATATATATTGGAGTGATTGATATTCCCGCAAATATATAGCGGATGAGACCCTATGTGCCCCGCATAATTGCTGATGACTCTATATACCACGATACACCGTCGAAGTGGGATTGGTATTGTATATTGTGCTAACATCTGTGGATGCAGGATAAACAGGTTGGAGGGATCCAACTGGATTCCTCAAAAATGTTGAATTTATTTTCATACTCGGTGACATGATATATTCAATAATCTATGATGGGCTATAGCGTGATTTTTTAATTTATTGGATGCTATGTATTACTGGGTAGATTTTAGCATTTTAAAATACCACAAATATGAATATTGGAATTTTAAAAGAAAATAAAAAGGTAAATTTGAAGTAAAAATATTACAGTGGAATATGGTTAATTTAAACAAATGAATTTGGGAAAAATAAATAGTTTGAATTTAAAATTCCATTTAATAATTTCAAAATATGAAAAAATAGATTTTTGAATAAACGTGAATAAAAGGGTTTGTAAATAATAGAACTTAAGCGATATTGTCTAAGTATAAAAGGATTTTTTTTTAAATCAAAATTCAAATATTTGGAAAAGTAAAAAGGGAATTTTGAAAATAAAATATAGGTTTTTGTATTAGATTTAAAATAAAATTTTAAAATTATAGAAAGGAAGTGGAATCTGAATTTAGTTGGGATTTAGGATATATTTAGGATATTTAGGAAATTAATTTAAAAATAGAATTTAATTTAGAAATTGATTTAAAATCGATAAAGTGTTGTGAGACAGTGATAAAAGGAAAGCGAGACTATGGAATTTATAAACTGGGTTTATAAATAAAGTGAAGTATTTATTAGTGGATAAATTGAAGTTATAAATTTCACGGTGAGGATTTGTAAAGGGATGAGAAAATCAGTTAAAATAAAATAAGTGGTAGGTTTATTTATGGAACTTTGGAAAGGGAATTTACAGAATTGGAACGTAAATCAAACTGGAAATAAGTTGAGAAGGATTTATAAATGATTAGTCTGGCTATATCGGAGTTGAAAATATATTTTTCCTAAGAAGTTAAATTATTTTTAAAGGAGGATTTTAAGTATTAATTAGGAAATTTAAAAGTGTTAAGAATATTTCTGAAAATTGATTATTTAGTTATTTAAAATTGTTTAAAAGATATTTAAGCATTAATTAGATAGTTTTTATAAATGGTTGATATTAAGTTAAATATTATTTAAGAATTAATCGGTATTATTATTTTAAGAGATGGATTATTCTATATTAGGATTATTTTATAATAACTTCTATTTTAAAGAGTAACCGCCTAAAATTTACTTAGAGAACTATTATAGAAATTTCATAAGTATTATTTGGAAAATTATTAAATAAAGTTTTCGAAAAGTATCGGTATGCTCGCATGGAGAAATCGAAAGCAGTGAGTGCCTACAGTTAAGTCTTGAATTTCTCTGGCATAAAGACGTAACCATTGAGCTATGAATCCATAGTTTGATACCGCAGTTGTACTTTTCGAATTATTTTAAAGGTTTTCCAAATATCTTTGAAAGAATAGTTTTGGTGAATTTACTTAACTTGATAAGATAGGTATATATTTTGGATAAAGAGATTTAATTTATTAAAATTAAATTAAAAAGAGATTTGGAGTTTTTCAGTAGAAAATAGAATATTTGGTTGAATGATCGTTTATTTGATAGCTAAATAACCGACTATCAAATCTGGATCCAAAATATAACTTTGGAAATATCTACGAGAAATATGAGATTTATATGGTACAGTTACCGTTCGAGGTGTTATACTGTACGTATATACTCGTTTCGTTCTTCTGGGACAATGATAAGTAAATCCGTCCACTAACAGTTAGGAGGTGATCTCCGATTTTACTTCGTCTTTTTATTTCCTAAAGAATTGGGGTTGAGTTTACAGAGAAAACCACTTCGATCCAACGAGTATGTTTTCGAAATGAAGACCAGAGCATGGAGTCGAAGATGGAACAGTGAAGTGCAAGGGCTAATCCTACTAATCCTGAGGGTGATTCCAAAATGGATGTAGTAGGAGTAGTGCCTTCGCATCCATTCGAACCCGGAATGGACTTGTAGGTATGAATGCTACCAGTACATTGTCATTGGAGGACAATGAGCATTCTAAGTGAAAATCCTTAAAAGGTAATCATAGCCTCTAGCCTCATCAACCGGGAATGACTGAAAAGCAGGGGAGATGTAGCAAGGCTAAGTGGGTAGCACCCAATAGGGTATGTTTATCACCTTTTTAGATACCCTTAGATATTATTACTACGATTCATGAAAGGAGCTCGGAAAAAGGTGGGAACACCTGAGGTGATAGCATATTCAGTATACCCAAGTCAAAGATAGTCCGGTCTTGTGTAGCAAGGGATCCCGGCGTGGTCCTCGATACGTTGTTCTAGACGTGTATTGTGATAGGTGATACCCAAATTCCTACTCTTTGTATGGAATCCATTCTCCAATACATGTCTTTACGGTTTGATTGTAGAGCCTAGTATGCTAGAATTTAATTAATGTAACAATTTTAGCTATTTGAATGAGTATTTGTACTTAGACACTATTATAATATCAGAGGATTTTATATGAAATGTTTTTTGTTATCGTAAGGTAAAAACCCGTCGTGTCTATTTATGGCGTGGTCATATGAGATACCTTTGATTTTCGAAGGACTTGATAACTTTAATAATTCAATTTGAGTGTGTTTCCTCACGCTGGTTTTCCAGATTGAAACGGGTGTTATTTTATTTTGATTCTCGGGTCAGACTGAGTATTACAGATACATGGTAGGATGCTGGATGACGAGAACTATCACACGTACTTTGGTTTTATTCCGCTGTGTATGGTATGCTGTATATTCAGCTTTTGTGAGAGCAAGTTATTATAACTATCCAGTATTGTGCTATTGATTTGTGTTTTACTCTAATTATGTAATGTATAAAAACAATTATAGTTCTTTTTGTATAAAGATCGGTTGTTATCTATTATATATTGTGTCGCTGCGATTGTGATCTGTTTTGTTGTTTTTATTTTCTTATTCTACCTCTTTCTTCTTTTCCCTAATGGTCCGGTATTTTCGACATTCGATTGCTCGGCATTTTATATAGTGGACGTATTGATGTCGATTTTCAGGGGTCTAAAATCTCGACCGTGACATTTCATGATCATGCCACATTGTTATGGGTGATTATATTTTATTTTGTCGTTAGTAGTTCATAAGTAGATGGAATATTGGGTTGCATCATACCTCTAAATGTTTGATTGAAATATCTAGATATTTTTAAAATTTTAAAATCGCTTCTCTCTCTTTTATCTTCATCACCGAAGCGAACATCATCACCATCACCTTATAACTTCACTTTAACCCCCTACTATCTCACCACAGCACACAAAGTCTTCAATTTACTGACCTTGCTCAATCATACAGATTACAGCAGAGAGTTTCTTTTCTTCTTCATTTTTATTTTTATAGGGAATATAAAATAACCATTTCATCCATTCAAAAATCTAATCCTCTATATCCACTAATTTTTAGCCTTAGTGACGCAAAAGTTGTTCATTACGATCTCTATTATTTTTAGAAAAAGATTGCTTGTGATTTCGTCGAGTGACAATCGGGAAATCACGATAAGTTAGTAAACAAAAATAATGAACATAAAATTTTAAATTTTTTTATCTCTTAATCCACTTAGAATTACTCGATGTAGCCAGAGCCATTAAGTTCGTATAGAAGCATAGTATTTTTGTTAAATTTTCGGCAATATTCTGTGATGACAATTTTCAATGTTTGAAATTAGTGTTTTGGTTGTTTTTCGATTCGGACAGCGATACTAAAAACGGAGCTTAGATTGGTGATCTAGACGGAGACGCAACTAGGAGGTGAATTTTTCGCGAAGATCGACGATTAAAAGTGTTGTAACTTTTACAAGGCGCATGCATTTTTTTGGGTTTTCTGTCGCATTTGATTTGGATGACCAGAGGGGATGACATGAAGTGTGGTGGAGTGAGGAGGAATCAGCAAGTGTGATGGCGGTTTCGGATCGCTGGATGGTGAAGCGGTGAGGTTTGCACCGTCCACGGCGTGCGCATTTTCATTAGCTGGAAATGAACAGGAGAAGGAATTGGGGAACAAGAAGAGAAGAAGTTGGGTTTGGGTTAGTGGGCTTTGGCCAGTTCATTTGGCTGAGAGGTATTTAAATACTAATATAAGTTAGTTTTAAATAGTTTTAAAACTGTAGAAATAAATATCTCACTCTACAATATCCGATTGGTGCACAGTTTTTGATGTTAGGATCGTATTCATGAGTAGAACACATTAGTATAGAATATTGACCCATTTGACAAAGTATAAATCATCGGGAAATTATTTGTTATTAAATATAATTACGATTAAGTTAATAATTCATTAATGACATTTAATTAATAGAGCAAAACCCCAATCTTCTATTATAAATTGGATAGATTAATTTGGACATTTATTGAGCATAATAAATCTCCAATCTGCACTTATAAGTAAAATGATTGTTTTGAAGTTAATTAAAAAGCTTATTATGGATAAATATATGTGATCGCTTTTTATTATTAATTTATTGTTCATTTGATTTATGCTCAACCAGTTTATGAGCAATTATCCATTTTATTTAGCATGGGTTGGGTAGGAAATAATTGTAGGCTAACAGCTTGTGAATTATTTCACAATTTGACCATAAGGTTCTTAGCGACAATATTGGTTCATTTAATTATTACAATTGGTAGTAATAACTCAAATTAAATGAATTGTTTTGAAGTTGGAATTTTAGAAAAGAAACGTTACGAAATGTTTTCCCTTTAAAAGAAATAGGAATATTTGGAAATAAATAGTTTTAAATGTTTAAAGCCGATCAAATAACTTAACGCCTTATGGGTAACAAAGAGATAGTGTTTAGGCTTAATTCGGAAAACCAGTTTCCTACTCTCCCTGGCTATCTAGACTGGCCCGATGGAGGGAATAGTTAATTTGAGTTACTCGGACCGCATTTTCTAAATAATAAAGGAGTTTATATAAAGAATGGTTTTATAAAAATGTTTTACAAAACGGAAAGAATTGGGATGACTAAACCCGATGATTTAAGATGATTTTGTAGGTTTTGGAAATGAAAATTATTATAGATTAGAAGTATTTGTAATTATTAGTGTAAATGATTTTGCTACTTTAGGATATAAAGAGATTTGTTATGTTACCAAAGATTCACGTAACATGATCTACCAAAACGCATGGGCAATGGAGGTGCAGATGTTCTGTAGCCTCGGTGTAGTCCTCTTGAGATTTGGTAGCATATAGTTTTGTATGCTTGTATATTGGTATCGTTTCAAAAGGTGATTTGTTTTCAGATCCCGAAGTAAAGGACTAGTCTGAATATAAAATACATACATACATAAAGACACACACACACACACATACACATATATATATTTCGAAAGTTTTGAAATAAGAATTCGGGAATAAAGTCCAAAGAGATAATTTCCATAAAGGTAATCAGATTTGAAAAGTCTAAATGTAAAGATTAAGCTTAAGTGGGCAGTTTTGGGAATTGCATATTTCTCTGTTGCATCATAAGCTCCATGAGTCCTATTTGCAGTATAAGAACTACATTGACTTGATCATGTATCTAATTGAATACCCTATCAGATAGGGGTACGTAGGCTGTCCCAAGTGGTAGTGATGCAGACCCAATAATAACATTTTTCTATTATGGTTTCTATTTATATTGTGTTGTTGTACCTTACCCGCTTACTATTTTATTCCGCATGTACATTATTGAGTTCGCTGGTAAAGATGTTGAATCTCAGCAGAGTTGCGCAATGGTAGATTTACAGTTATTTCTAGTATTTGATTTAGGGTTTGTATTAAAGTACACTAGTAGATTAAATAGATTACTCTGATAACTTGTATAATTGAAAGTTTTATCATATACATTTAGCATATTTGAATATCTATCAAATAATATTGTGTTTTAGGTTGGTAGTTTTCATTCTTAGTTTTAGAACGGATGGGTTTTTGATGATTTTTGTTGATCGAAAATTCAGGGTCGTTACAGATGGTATCGGAGCTTTGGTTAGGTGCCTAAGTAAATTTTGTCTAGGTTAGTAAATCAATCATGGAAAATTTAAAATGAAACTACCATAAATTGATAGATAAAAAGGGGTTGGATAAGGCACCGTATCTTCGACGGGGTTATGGATGGTAACATTTTTGGTGTGCTTAACTTTTGTTAACTGTTTGGTTTTTATTATATTTATCCGTCCTTGGAATTTCAGAAACGAAATTCTTTTAAGGGGGAAGTATGTAACAATCCGTAATTGTGGGTTTCCGAATTTTAACATTTAATCTATTTAAATATTCAGATTTGGAATAGATTGTAATAAAACAACTATTTCAAATTTAGACTAGATATTTGAGACATATTTTAAATTAATTTGTCGAATTTTCTATAATTTTTAATTTGAAAAATAATCAATTCTTCATTTGACATTTTGTGCCAAACGTCGGTACGTTAGAAATTTAACTGCATATGATAACTGGTCTAATTTATTGTTGTCTCGTGATCGTGCTACATTGTTATAAGCGGTTATATTTTATTTTACTGTTAGTAGTTCATATGTAGACGGAATATTAGGTAGCATTGTACCATGAAATGTTTGATATAGATTTCTATATATTTTAAAATTTTAAAATCGATTTCCTCTATTTTCACTTCACCACCTCAACCAACATCATAACCATCACCCTATAACTTCACTTTGGTCCCCTACCATCTCACCTCAGCGCACAAAGACTTCATTTCACTGACCTTTCTCAATCCTCAACCCCTAAGTTTCCTCCATCTATAAACAAGGGGGGATGATCACACAGATAACAATTGAGGGTTTCCTTTCTTCTTCATTTTTAATTTTTTAGAAAATGCAAAATAACCGTTTCATTCATTCAAAAAGATGATCCTCTCAATCCACTCATTTTTAGCCTTAGTGACCAAAATGAAAGTTGTTCATAACGATCTCTATTATTTTTAGAATAAGATCGCTCGTTCTTTCAATCGAGAAATCATGATAAGTCAATAAACAAAGATAATGAACATAAAACTTCCAAAATTCTATCTCTCAATCATAGAATTGCTCGATGCCATTAGGGTTGTTGAGTTCATATGGAAGCACAGTATTTTTGGTAAAGTTTCGGTAAGATTCTGCGACGACAATTTGCAATGTTTGAAACTAGGGTTTTGGTTGTTTTTTGATTCGGGAAGTGTATGAAAAATGGAGCTTGGCTTGGTAATCCAAATGGAGATGAGAGTGGGAGGTGAATTTTTGGCAAAGATCGGCGACTAAAATTGTCGCAACTTTTATATGGTGCATGTGTTTTTTTGGGTTACGGGTCGCATTGATTTGGGTTACTGGAGGTGACAATGTTGTGTGCGGTGGAGTAAGGAGGAATAGGCGAGTGCAATGGTTGTCTTGGATCGCTGGATGGTGAAGCGGGGAGGCATGCACTATGCACCGTGTACACATTTTCATTAACCGGAAATGAAGAGGAGGAATAGGTGAGTGCGATGGTGGTCTCGATTGATTTTTGCTCAACCAGTTTATGAGAAATTATCCACTTTATTTAGCATAGGTTGGTTAGAATATAATTGTAGTCTAACACCTTGTGAATTATTTCACAATTTGACTATAAGATGTTTAGCGATAATGTAGGTTCATTTAATTATTATAATTGGTTGCAATAATTTAACATAAATTTAATGAATTGTTTCAAAGTTGGAATTTCATAAAAGAAATGTTATGAAATGTTTTCCTTTTAAAAGAAATAGAAAAATTTGGAAATAAATATTTTAAAAGGTTTAGAGTCAATCAAATAACTTAACCGTCCTATGGGCGACAGAGAGATAGTAACTAGGCTTGAGTTCGAAAAAGCAGTTTCTTGCTCTCCCTGGCTATCCGCTTTGACTTGATGGAGGGAATAGTTAATTTGAGTTACTCGGACCGCATTTTCTTAATAATAAAGGAGATATATATAAAGAATGGTTTTATAAAAATGTTTTATAAAACGGAAAGAATTTCGAAGACTAAACCAGATAGTTTAAGATGATTTTTGAAAGAATTTGGAAATGGAAATTATTACAGATTAGAAGTATTTGTAATTATTAGTAATTCAAATGATTTTTCCACTTTGGGATATAAAGTGTTCTATTATGTTACCAAAGACTCAAGTAACCCATAATCTATGAAATGCATGAGCAAAGGAGGTGCAGATGTTCTGTAGCCTCGGTGTAGTCCGTCGGAGTAGTGGGATGCACCGACTATTTTTTGTTCGAAAGGCTAGACCCAGGGGCCTGGTTATGGTTAGAAACCTCCGGAGATTTGGTAGCATGTACTTTTGTATGCGTGTATATCGGTATCGTTTCAAAAGGTGGTTTGTTTTCAGTTTCCCAAGTAAAGGGCTAGTTTGAATATATAAGATATATATATTCAAAATTTTGAAATAAGAATTCAAGAATAAAGTCTAAAGAGATAATTTCCATAAATGTAATTAGATGGGAAAAATCTAAATGTAAAGATTAAGCCTAAGTGTGCAGTTTTGGGAATTGCCCATTTGTTTTTTGCATCGTAGGCTCCATGAGTCCTATTTGAGTCCTATTTGCGGTAGGAGAACTACATTGGCTTGATTCTATATCTGGGTGGGTACCCATTAGATAGGGGTACGTAGGCAGTCACAAGTGGTAGTGATGCAGCCCCAATAATAAAATAACATTTTTCCGTTTATTGGTTGCTACTTATCTTGTGTTGTTGTATCTTTCCTGATTACTATTTTATTCCGCATTTACATTGTTTATTGAGTCCACAGGTAAGGATGTTGCTGATTTTCAATAGAGTTGCGCAGCTGTAGATTTGCAGTTATTTGTAGTATTTTATTTTGGGTTAAAGCACACTAGTACATTAAATAGATTACTCTAACAAGTTGTATAATTGAAAGTTGTATCCTAAACATTTAGCATGTTTTGAATATGTATCAAATAATATTGTGTATTAAGTTGGTAGTTTTCATTCATAGTTTTAGAACGGATGGATTTTCGGTGATTTTTACTGCTTCAAAAATTCTAGGTTGTTACAAAATATTCGATACTATCCAATAAGGTGTAGAACGATCTTACCATGCAGGAGGTCTATGCGAGGCCTTGGTACATTTTATCTAGAGGTGTACTATGAGAGGCGGTACACAGTAGCCTTGCCATTGATGGAATCCATTCTCCAATAAGCGTCGTATGGACTTAGTTATGCCCAACTATGTTGGAACCTAAGATGCAAGCATTCCAGCTATATACATAATTTACTTTAAACCCTAGACATTGTTATAATATCATTGGATTTTCTATTAAAATGTTTTGGTTATCATATGGAAAAAGACACATTCATGTTTATATGTGGTGTGGTCTTACGAATAATCTTTATTTCTAAAAGGTTTTTAAAAGATATAACAACCCTTATGATTTGAGTTTCTCACACTAGTTCGCCAGACTGACCTAGGTATTTCTTTTTATAATACTCGAGCCAGGCTCATGTTTTTTTTCCAGATTTAGCCTTAGATGCGTTGGAGCTTCAGGAGACAAGCTAAATGCCTCTAAGTCATATTTCCATATTTTTATTTTCGTTATGTTTCTAGCTTGCATTTATTAGCATTTGTAAGGACATGCTTTTATAACTTTTCGGGCTGATGATTGGTTAGACTCCGATATTGTTGAATATTGAAGTTTTTCTTTTATAAAGATAATTGGCATATTACATATTACTAGTCACAATGTGAGATTCTGTTCTGTTTTTTCTTTTCACCCCAACAATCTGTCTTTCCGGCACTTGGATGTTTGGCACACGAATACCATGGATGTATTAGTGTCAACCTCTAAGGATCAAAAAGACAGGTCGTTACAACTTATTTTCTAATAAATGTTGTTTTGAAATTCCACTATTTGTAAAACAAGGGTATATAAACTAGTTAGGTGTTCATGTCGGCATCTTCATATGTTGGGCATGACACTACCATTTATATTTTATTATATTCCCCCCTTCATGGAACAAATTGGGTTAATGAATATGTAATGACTTTATGTAAAGATGATTTTATGTAATGAAAGCTGTTCAAGTTGTCTGTTTACTTAATGTTGTTGAAAAAAACGATCTTATTTTGTTCCTCAAAAATAATTCTGGCAATGACTACAGCATCATAAACATTCGTTTTTGGATCTCGAAATAGGGATGTTACAGATTAATAGATAATTATTATCAGATTGAACCAAAGACATTTACGTTAGACTTCGTAGTTAACAGATATTCAAAGAGTTTTGACCATTGACCAAGCTCTGCATATCTAAGTGATATTGTAATGATGATGAGAAAACATGAACAATATATCGCTCCTTAACAATGTCACGTTAAAAGATAAGAAATTAAATTTCACTTAGATAATCTATAGACAACCTAACTTGTGTTCACTACCATGTTCATCAAAGCCTATAAGGCTTTAATATTTAAATTGTTTAAATATTATTGATGGCTAAGTTCGCACTTAGGAGTCACACTACAACAACACTCGGTTTTCGATTGAAAATAATTTCTGAGAATAGTTTATTAAAGTTATAAATTGTTATTATGGAAAAATTGACATAATTGTTATGTTAATTAATTTAATATTATTTTTAATATTATTAATAGGTTGGAAAATTAATTGACAATATATATAATTGTTATATATTATTTATTATATATATATATATATCAAAACTAATATTTTTTAAATAGTAAATATGTTAGGGTAGTTGAAATTATTAATATTGACCAATAATTCGGGGAGTAGTCATATTGAAAATAAATAAGCGGTTAATTATTTAATTGGGTTATTGAACCAAATTAATAAATAAAGTCTAGCCCTATGAAAATATTTTAAGGAAACATATTTAGCATTCAATGTTTTAAATATATCCATAGAGCCTCAATTAGATAAATAGAATTTCGTTATCTCTCTCTAAAATAAATTATATCTAATGGTGGATTTTATAACTCCAACAAGAGAATGGTTTTCTCAAACGCAAAGGTGATAATACAAGGTGTGTTCAACCGACAAGGTCATCAGGAAACCTTTTGATTTTTTTCACTAAAACCCTTAATACAATTATTTTTAAATCGTTTTTTAAATCTTGTTTAAAATAATTATTTCCTCTGTGCACGTCATGCACATATATATGCATTTTTTATCAATATGTATATTATTCTCATCGGTAAGGTGAGAGATGATTCAAATCATCATCGAAGTGTGTGGTCAATGTTCTGATCAACTCAGCTTTGAAGGAGAGAGTGATTATCGATGGGGATGTCCCAGTGGCAACATAATTGAATATAAAATGAGGGTCTTTAAGGCTGACATTGAGTTCAATGTAAAATATAAAGGACTCTGCTCAACTTGGCTAGTTCAATGGTAGGTACATTGGCCTGGTCTAGTGGTTGTTGGTAGTGCAAATTTTTTTTATTAGGGTTTGGTAATAGGAGGTAGCTATGTGAAGAAGAATAGGTAAAATTATTATTATAAACCATATATTTTCTGTTATACCAATATACCTTAAAACTTAAAATTCTCGTATTCCTCAACAAACAAACTCCATTTAACACACAACTTTCATCTTGAGTTCTTAGATAAATTCTGAACACATAGACATTATTTGATGGTAAATTGTACAGTAATTTCTAGTTCTGTAAATTAAACATTGCAATATTGATTTTATCATTATATATTTATATATCGATGCCATTAATCAAAGCTAATATATCAAGACATTAGTCATTTGATTTTTGAATATATGATATTTGAATTAAAATAAATTATAGTCATTTAAATTTATAACATTAGCCTATAAAATTTTAACTTTGAATATGAACTATTTGAATATTTATTAAAATTGTTTTATTATTACCACTTAGATATTACTTATTTAAAAATTATAATATATATGACTGTATATGAAATTTATTCTTTATTAAATTTATTATTGAGTAAATATTATTTATATGATAATAAATTATCTCAACAAATAATTTCTAAATAATTGACTATATTGTAAATCGGATTAACACTAATAACATAATTATAATAACCTTTCTTAAGCTTCATAAAAATTCATCCAATTAAACATTAATATGAATTAATATTCATTAGTCATAATAAACCAATAATGCATAATAAATTAAAATGATTTTTTGTGAAATTGCCCCTTACCCCGTTGCTCGATGCACCTAATTTAGCATGTATATACCTTATTGGATTCTGCCTCGCTATATATAGTAGTCATGTATAAATGCAGTATTGCTGTCAGTCCTTTCTTACCAGTCTTTATATCCGGCCGCAATTTTTGTTTTTGTGATAGCTTTCGGGTAATCTAATGTGCAGGCTCATGGTTAGGTATTTACGACCAGCACGAGAAGGTTAGTGTATTAATGGAGAATTCAAGATCCATGTTTAGTTACTATTTAGTGGTTATTTAGTTGTTTGTATTTTCATATTATTTATTAGGAGACCACGTACTATTATTAGAGACTTCATTCAGTACTTTCATGTATGGAGATTTATCGCTTTGATTATTTAGTAGTCATTATAGTTTGATTCTACGTACAATGTCACCTTCATGTTTTGTGCAGTTATTATCTTTTCTAATTCTTCCTTCATCTTACTCGCAGTTTTCTTAGACTTGTATACTTGTTCAATTTTAGTGTCTCAAAATCTTTTTTTCCATCAAATTTAAAGATGCCATAATTATATATATGCTACCATTATAAGAATTAGTTGTTATAAACAATCTATATGCAAATCAATTAGGTTTGATACCGACCCACTAGGAATTTTCCACTTTGGTACCATACCATCATGAAATTTTCTTTAACAATAGACTAGGATCTATGTGTACCAACATTTTATAAATAAATAAAAACCAACTCTAACATAAATAGATAAAATAGTAAAGAAGGGGCACATATGAATGACGTTGTTCAGTCAAACCCAAACTATAACTTCAATTTCAATGTCCTAAAATATTATTTTTCATCAAATAACCACCTTATAATTATTTATGCTAACTCAATAGGAATGAACCATTGATAAATAATCTCCAAGATAATCAACTAGCTATAATATGCATTAGAAATATGTTTTCTCTGCTACCAATCCATTATGAAATTTTCTTTCGTACTAGACTAGGACCTGGATACGTTGAATTTATAATGAGTACCGATCAAAAATAATAAAATGCTCCTGCGTCATTGCAAATAGATAAACATACGGATTTGACATGGTTCGACCTGTGCAGTTAATGCGCTCGACAAATTCATAGCGGAGGAGGTGCAAAAAGTCATAGCGGGGATACAGCGAGGATATAGCGGGATATAGCGGATGGCTCTAAAATAGCATATAAAACTTGTACTTAATGTTTTTACAATTATATATATGGTAATTAAATGAAAATTTATCATTCAATTGAATTATAATTAATACATAAATAGTTTTAAATAAAAAATGTGCGAATATACTTTAAATAAACGTAAAATTGTTATATAACATAATTGAATTCAGTAGAACATTAGAGTATTTTCATTTCTGAAAATATATCAAAAATTAAATCAAATAAATTAGTTTCATAATTCTTATAATGTATAAATGCAATTTTTCAATTCACTTTATTAAAGAAGATATAGCGGAAATAGAGGAATATAGCGGGAATAACGGGATATAGCGGAAATAGCGGAGCTTAAAGCGGAAAGGCTATATTTTGGGGCTACATGAAAAAATCGTAGCGGTAGAAACCCGCTATGAGATATAGCGAGGTTATAGCGGGTAATAGTAGGGAATTAACTATACAGGGTTCGACCACACCTGACCTACATCCACTGATCCGACAATTCACTTTTGTCGAACTAGGTTCATTAGAGAAAATAATGGATTATAAGTTAATTGAATTACAAACAGTGAAGCAATATGAACAATAATCTTACATTTTCCTTTAAAATTCATATGTAGAACAAAATTAAGAGAAATCTCTATTTTGATTAATCTTGTTCCTAGGATGACTACTTGATTTTATGGTAGATAAATGAACTACTTCACTTGAAAGATAGAGGCAAGGTTGATGTCATCACAAATTTGTCATAACGAAGTGATTAGAACATATGTAGGTCCTCACCATCATGATTTAGAAGCCCGAAATTAACAGACTACTCAAAAAAAATTTGTAACTAGAGCCCACCGTAAAATATGACATCGATCACCAAAAAATGAAGTGCTGACCCATCAGCTTGCGAGTTCAAGTTAGAGTCATAGCTAGTAGTTGTTAGTACCTTGGACATTGATTTTGATGACAACAACCATATGACATAATATAAAATGTAGATACTAACGTTCTTATTAATATATATACATACATACATACATACATACAGTGTTATACATTAGATAGATGTTGATTAAGAAGACTATGCAGTATCAAGAGCAAAATCAAGAGGCTAAAATGGAGATTCTAGAGTCAAATATTGAAGGCTCATAAGTTCGAAGATTCAAGATCAAGATAAGTTATAGAGTCATGGATTATTTTGTTAAAGCCCAGGTAGCACTTCTTTGATTTCTCTTCATTTTTCAAAAAGGTTTTTAAAATCTATTCACTGATTTGAAAGGATTTTCAAATATCCTAATTTTCAAAATGATTTTTAAAGAATCCCTATTTACAAAACGATTTTCCAAACATCTTTTAAAAATATTTTCAAATGATTTTTAAACTTATTTTTATTAACAAGTTTATTATATTTTGAGTAATTTTGTTTTTAAGCATTTTATATTTTAATATACTCCTAATTTATTTTTAGATATTGTTTTTGGTCTTATATTTTCTGATGATATGGTATTCGGAAGTATATTTTTAATACTTTGATTTTAATATATATTCACTCATACTTTACATATATTATTTTTGTATTTATTATTTGTATTTAAAACCTTTATACTAAAATATTTCAAAATAATTTTATAAAGTTTTCTTAAATTTTATTATGATTAAAATGTGTATATACTATGCTTAAATGATTTTACAAAGTATCAAAATATTTTACAAAACTTAATATTTTCAAAAAAATATTTAATGATTTTTCAAATTACAAAGGATATTTTAACATATCATCATCACGTATGTCGACATATAGACCGAAAATTTCAAAATTCGAATTTATATGGAACCATCTTTTCATTGTATCTCATCATGAATAGACATGACCATTGTTTCTCTATAAATACGGGTCCATACAAAGAATTTCATTTAAGTACTTTCTTATATTTTCTCTCCTCTTTCACTCTCTTGATTTCTAAAAGAAATTCTAATCAAAATCTTCTCAAATTCACTCGGAATCTAATTCAAAATCTGTTGATTTGATTCTCTATTGTATACTCTTTAATCTCTCTCATCTCTCTTACTCAAATCAGGATAAAAATGCTATTCATGAGGTTACATGATTATTTGTAATCTAGATCAAGAAAATGATTTTGTAAACTCTATCAAATCATATTCAAATACTCTTGGGTGTGCTTGATGTTCCAAAAATCAAAGTGGATTTGTTTGTGTCCCTTCTAAATCAATTGGGTGTGATTGATGTCCCTTTTGAATCCAAGTGGGTGTGCTGGTGTCCCATTCGAATCTAGTGAGTGTACCCAGAGGTCGATAAACCTGGAGGGTGTGTCTGTAGCCTTGAAATTGAGATTGTATAACCTTTGATATTTGAAAATAAATCTATATAAGAAATTGTACGGAACTGGATGTATGGTAATTCCGAACCAGTATAAAAACCCTTTTATGATCTGTCCAACTCTTTACTTTTTAGTTTTATTACATTTACATCTGTCTGTGTTTGCATCTATGATTGTTGCACTATTTAAATTATAATCTTAAAAGAATTCAAAACGATTCATAAAAATTATTAAACATTATTCACCCCTTCTCTAGTGTTAAATTAGCCATAAGATCCTTACTTCCGCAAGCTAACAATTAGTATTAGAGAATTGGTTTTTAAAGTATTCATAATTTCAATTTTTGAAATTTTTAAATGGCTAACAACCCTGTTAATTCACTTGTTAATAACATTTGTCGAAGGAAAATCTATTGCTAGGCCCTTATTTTATTAATGGTATTAACTACACATATCAGTCATGTAGAATGAAAATATATTTACAGTAACTTGTCTAGATATTTGGAATGTCACAGAGCATGAGTACACTGAGCCCTAGAAAAACTTTTCAGAATGGACTATTGATCAATAGGCACTTGCACGATGTAACTCTAAAGCCATAAATATTTTGTTTTGTTCATTAGATAAGAATGAATTCAATAGAGTGTTTATTTGTAAGTCTGCATATGAAATATGAAGACTACAAGTTACACATGATGGCACCAGTAAAGTCAAACAGATCAAAATATCTATGTTAACTAATCGGTTTCAATTATTTAAAATAAATCTAAATGGGTCCATTTCCGCTATGTATAGTAGATTTCAAGATACAACACATTCATTAATTGCATTGGGCAAAAAAATTTCTGAAGAGAATCAAGTTAGAAAAATCCTCAATTTACTTACTTCTGACTGGGACCAAAAGACTCTGACAATTGAAGAGGCTAATGATATTAGCACTTTGAAAATTGAGGAGTTAATTAGCAATTTAATGTCATTTGAAGCAAAAACGTAGGGAAGAAAAGAAAGTAAGGCAATAGAAAGAAATCCATCGCTTTCAATGCAACAACAGATGAAAAGACGGTTAAATTGTCTAGTCTAGTATCAATCTATGATTGATTTGGCTTAAGTTGATGGTTTAACTCTTTTTGAGTCCTCCTTCGAGTAGTCTGTGCAATGGAAATGGCTCGGAGAGGTTTTTGAGTGGACTCAGAAACCAAAAGCAAGATGTGAAACACATGGCAAGGAACCTAATTAACGGGAGAGTTTGAAAAGCATTTGACACTTTATGGTTGAGGGTAAATTATTCTAGGAGTTAGTTATTATGGTGCTAAATATCTTATGAATCAATTCGTCTCACAATCTTGTATAAATAACACTAAATTGTTCGGGAGAGAAATCTCCTATCTAGATTCAAACAACGACGATGATGAAGAAATTGCTTTCATGACCAGAAATTTTAGAAAATTTCTGAAATACAAAAAAAAGAACATCTCAGGAGAAATGATAACAAAAATATAAGAAGTAGAAATGATGCTAGATTCTTTAACTTCAATGGATTTAGTCTTATGTAGAGAGACTGTCCATAACCCGAGAAATCGAAAAAATCACCAAATACCGATTCCCCAAAATGGAGAAGGGCTTATATTGCAACATTAGACAATTCAAATTCTTCTTCAAGTGATAATTAACCAGATATGGAAGATGCCAATATGTACTTTACAGGAATAACCAATTAAATTTAGAAAAGATCGAAGAAATGGAATAAAAATAGGTACGCTCTTAAAATTTAAATTTTTGATTAGATTTTTAGTTACCTTTAATTGTTAGGAATAACCTATAGATTAGTAATCTTGGATAAATATAATATATATTTATACACACACATATAAAATTTTATAAAATTATTTTGATAAGAATATAATAAAAAATAAAAAATTAATATCAAATATATATTTAAATTAATTTTTCAATTATTTACTAAGTACATAGATTAGTAATAATTATAGGATAATTATATGTGTATATATATATATATAAGTAAAGAGGAATAGTTTATTCAATTCCTCTTTTTGAAATTTACGAGCTATATGTCGATATATGCACATGAATTTGGAATTTTAATTTTAATTTCAAATTCAAAATTTGAAATTCCCTTTATCTTTTCACCCACTTTAACGTCCTAAAAAGGTGTCTCTTGAATATAGAATGTGTCTATTGACTCTCTTTTAATTATTCTATCTGTATCCATTCATTTCACTCACATTTCCAAAATTAAAAAAATCCATTATCTCTTTTATCTCTTCAAACAATTCATCAATGACATCCTCAAGCAATACTCCAAAAACTATAAGGTTTTCAAAGAAAACCAAAGGGTATCTCTGCCATGATAAAGAGGCCATTGAAGCCTATATTGAATTTTTTTTCTTAGAAAAGTCTCTCCCGGAAGATTCGCCACTTTGATGATTTTTCTCCTTATGATCTTGATGATCTTTGTAATCAAAATGGAATTCTTGGATTGATTAATGCTTCTCAAAATAATTTTATGTGTTTTTCAAACTTATTAAAAATGTTTTATACTAATTTAAAAGGAATGTTTTATGAAGGAAATGAAGGTGAAGTTTGGAGAAGTGTCAAAGGCACCTAAATTGTTTTGAATTGTGAAATTTTAGGTAACATTCTCGGATGAAAATCTAGTGGAATGGACTTGTCAACTTTTAAAATTGAAAATCAAAATCGTGAAGTTATTTACGATATTTTTGAAAGTGATGATGATTTTGAATTTAAAAATAGGAATTGTGTCCCAAAGTAAGAATTTGAATCTCCTTTTGTAACAAGGTGTAACTCTAGGAACATGAAATTATAATAACCCACTCAAAAGGTTTTCAAAGCACTTTTTCCAGTTTATGGTCATTACAACATAAATTGGATGCATATTATTATGGATATATTTTTTTCCTAAGAATATTTTCTAGGCACGAGAACAAACTCTTTCGTGGTGTGTATCTCACTAGATTTGGTTTTGACCTAAGAAGAGAGGAAACTGTTTCTCGAAAGCTCTTCGACAAGGACAACATCTTTCCCATGTACATTTCACCCACCTTTGAGCCTTATGAAACTCTTTCGGAGAAGCAAGCAAGGTTGGCTTAGGAAGAGGAGCATGATATTAGAGAAGAGAAGGAAGAGGAAGAAGAAATGGAAGTGGAAGAGGAGGAAAAGCAGGAAGACACTTCTTTGAAGAGTTTCGAAAAACTCATCCATTTACAAAGGAAATTCTCAAAAATCAAGAGAAGCTTCTTAATAACCAAAAGAAGCTTAAAAAACATTCACTTCTCTTCCCCACAAAGTAAACAAGTACTTTGGAAAGATCTATCGCAAGCTTAGTGGAAAGTCCTCATCTTCATCCACTTCTTCTTAGATTGTACTTCCTTTGATTTTCTAGTTTTAGTCTAGATAATTCTAGTTTTAATCCATGTACTTTTTATGTTTATCTTTAAAATTTCATGTACTCATCTATGGATATCAATGAAATCATGTTCCTTACTATTATACGTTGCTATTAGTCTTTACAAAGTCATACAAGTGCAAAAATATATTTCAATTACAATAGTATAACAAATAAGATGGTTTTTGCAAAATAGGGTATATATGTCGACATATAACGGGCAGAATACAAACTTTTTTAAATTTCAAAATAAAACAACTACCATCTATTCAACTTATTCAAATGATATTTCACCCTTTATAAACCAATCCACCCTAGAAAAACACCATTTCCACTCTCTTTCTTCTTCCTTTTCATTCATAAACTTAAATTTTCAAAAATGACTTCTCCGCACCAAAAATTATGTGAAAATCCTAAACAAACCCTTCAATCCTTCATGAATATTCTTACTTTTATCTTCAAAAATCAAAGACACTTAGAATTGGGTCAAATGCAAATGATAAAAGAACAAGAAAAGTATTTTGATGGGATTCGATGGATGATTTCTTCCCTTGTCAAAGATGAACTAACCAACAATCCGGATAGTACCATCAACAAAGACAATGAAGATTGGGATGCCATTAAAGCATATCAAATTTTCCATTCCGATGGTTAGGTAGAAGTTCCTAGGGAAGTTTAAGATAATTGGTTTGGTTTGAGATTTGATTTTAGTTTGTATAATAAAAGATTACACTAGAATATGACATATGGATTGGTATGTCCAGACTTATTACAAGCGATTTGATTTGACTTTGGTATGGTTTATGTTTGTTTTGCTTGGTTTTATTTAAAGTATGATTGCATTAACTAGGATTGATTTGAATGCATTAGGTTGAATTAATAAAAATGTTTTGCGTTTTCACTTCTTATTTACATATCACTTTTATGTATCATTCTTATCATTTTATACATACATACTTTTATTATATTACCTAAGTTTAGGGGAGTTTTAGTTATATTTTTTGTTGATGAAAAAGGAGGAGAAATATATAAAATATCCAAGCATAGATTAAGGGGGAGTTTTATAACCCAAAGGGAGTTATATCATATTTTAAAAACATGGTTATCATCATCAAAAAGGGGGAGATTGTTAGTACCTTAGGCATTGGTTTTAATGATAACAATCATACGACGTTATATAAAATATAGATACTAATGTTTTTCGTCGAGATATATAGTATATAGTGCATGATATTAGACAAATGTTGATTAAGAAGACTGTATATTATCAAGAGCAGAATCAAGAGGCTGATATAGAGATTCAAGAGTCAGAGATTGAAGATTCACTAGTTTGAAGATTCAAGAATCAAGATAAGTTATAGAGTCATAAACTATTCTTTTAAAGCCCTAATATCACTTCTTTGATCTCTCTTTAATTTCCAAAAAGGTATTTTAAATCTATTCTTAGGTTCTAAATAATTTTCAAATATCATGGCTTCAAAAATGATTTTTAAAGAACCCTGTTTTCAAAAAACTTTTCAAAATTGTTTTCAAATAATTTTTAAACTTATTTTTATTAAAAAGTTTATTATATTTTATTTAATTAAGTTTTTAAGAATTTTATATTTTAATATACTTTTAATTTATTTTTAAATATAATTTTTGGTTTTATATTTTCTAAATAATACGGTATTCCAAAATATATTTTTAATACGTTGATTTTAGTATATATTCACTTATACTTTACATATATTATTTTTGTATATACTATTTTTATTTAAATCCTTTATATTAAAATATTTCAAAATAATTTTATAAAGTTTTCTTAAATTTATTATGATTAAAATATGTGTATACTACGCTTAAATGATTTTACAAAGTATCAAATTTTTTTACAAAATTTAATATTTTCAAAACATTTTACTTAATGATTTTTCAAATTTACGAAGGATATGTTGACATATCCTCATCATTTATGTTGACATATAGGCTGACAATTTCAAAATTCGAATTTGGATGATACTGTTTTTCGATCGTATCTCTTCACGAATAGACGTAAATGTCGTTTCTCTACAAATAGGGGTTCTTATAATGAATTTGATTTAACCACTTTATCATAATTTCTCTCCTTTTTCACTCTCTTTATTTCTAAAAGAAATTCTACTAAAAAATCTTCTCAAATTCAATCTGAATCAAACTCAAATTCTATTGATTTGTTTCTCGATTGTATACTCTCTGATCTCTCTCATCTCTCTCACTCAAATCAAGATGTGCTATTCAAGTGGTTATAGGATTATTTGTACTCAAGATCAAGAATTGATTTTGTAAACTCTATCAAATCATATTCAAATACTCTTGGGAATGCTTGGTGTTTGAATCCAAGTGGGTGTGCTAGTGTGCCGTCCAAATCCTATGAGTATACCCAAAGCTTAAAAAAATCTGGAGAGTGTGCCTCGTCACTTTGAAATCGAGATTGTATAAACTTTGATGTTGATAAGAAATTTGTACAGGAAATTGCATGGGACTGGATGTAGGTTAACTCTGAACCAGTATAAAAATTATGGTGTGATCTCTCCAACTTTTTACTTTTTCTGCATTTGTTTCTGACTGTGTTTGCATCTGTGATTGTCAATTTGCACTATTTAAATTATAATCTTCAAAAATTCAAAAAAAATCAAAATTTTTATTAAATACTATTCACCCCCTCCCTCTAGTGTTAAATTATCCTAAAGATCCTTACTTCTGCAAACTAACAGTAGGGATGGGAAATCTTTGGTTAAACCAAAAAGTTATTAAAACCAGTTTATTTTAGTCAATTTAGTTTCGTATTGAAACTAGATTGGCTTGTAATCGGTACTTAAGAAATTAGTTCAGTTAACAGTTTGACCAGATTAACCGAACTTTTGTTATAAATTACTAATGTTATAATGATTTTTTAGATTAATTTAGTGGTCTAATGAATTTTATTTCTTATATATATATGTCAAAATTACCATTAAAAAAATAAAATTACTAGATAAGAATAATTTAATCATATATTTACATTTTATTATAAAGTACAATGAATATTCCAAATATAGAATGTGAATTATATTTCAAAACATCAAGAATTCTCATAACAAAGTAAGCAAATCGCTCTTCTACGAATCTAATTTAACCAAAGGGATAAGAAAGTCAAAACCTCAAAAGACCACCAAGAACATGTGGCTTCTGACCCACCAATAGTTGGTTAAATTAGATAACAAATGGAACTAACCAAACTTAAATTTGGTTGGTTTTATTTAATTTTCATTTTTGTTAGTTTTAGTTTGATTTAACAAATTTTATTATTGATCTAACAAAATTAACTAAACGTTCATCCTTAAAGGCTAGCTACCACATAGATTTTGTGATGATAAGCGTCTACGACGTAAAAAAAGTTCTTTTACTCACATCTTCATCATATGCTTTTTGTTTCACGTTTAATCTTATTAATAAGGATGTTTAGACATATTATAAGATAAATGTTTTTTGAAGGGTTATAAACTAAAAATTCACAAAATTAGGTTCTAATTGATGGAAACACATTATTAGCCGCAAATTGCATAAAAACAATTAAAATTTCGGTTTAGGAACTAAATTTTTTATTTCGAAACATAATTCAAATGTGTATGAATGGAAGTAGTTATTAAAAATTCGATGTATGATTTTTTAGAATCTAGAGATAGTTATTCGAAATGAATATAGAGCGTTGAGAGAAAATACTCATTCAACCATGTAACCAATCAAACATCCATCTTTAATTTTTCATTAGCAAATTGTTGATTTTTACATTTGTGGCAATGGTCAAAAAATTCATTGTTGATATCTAGATGGTTTGATTAAAGTTTGCTAAATGCAATGATCATTATTTGACCGTTGCCTCAATTTTTCAACCCCTCCCTCTCCACATATATTTACATAATATTAATAATTTTAATTACTCTATGCTCCAAAACATTCTTAGGGTGTATTCTTGTGTGACATAAAAGGGCTACACGAAAGGTGCACGTGAACGGGGCATGGAAGAGGAACAGTTCATGAAAGGATAATGCATTCTTATGTACGAAAGGGGAAAATTAAAGGCGTAAGGGAAATGGGAAAAGGGGTTGGAAAGTCAGATGCATCAGATGCGTCTGGACCATTTGAAGCTAATCGTTGATTTTCCGATGGTTGGCTCAAACGGGGTATTTGGTGGACCCTACGTCCAATGCGACGCAAACACGAAAGTAGGAAAAAAATACACATGAACACTTCTTATTCTCTTCAAATAATTCTTTATCTACAATTACAATAATGTCAAAAAAATCAATGAGAAAAATCTCAACAACCTTCATATACCGATTTCTTATCACAATATAAACCTGAAAATAAAAATCCTCCTCAATACTATCAAAACTCATTCCATTCACCACAAAATCAAACTCAATATCATACCCAAAATTCTCAACAACAAAACCAAAATTCGAATTTTGGTTTTTTACAAAAAATCCAAATTCTTATCATACGCGTGGAATGATCATGTTCTCCTATTTTGTAATTGCATGAGGCAGATACGTCATTGCATAGATCATTAAATAAATACAACCACCGGATGTTAATATAATTATGGAAATCTGATGCTCCAAAAAAAGTATGTCATGTATATAAATCAAAAGAAGTAACCACTTCTAATACTAGAGTTTCCTTTTCATAGTGAACTTGCATTGTCCTTGCGAAGCAACTTGATAGTTTTTCCACCTCCAATGCATACATTCTAAGCTACCTAAAATATCTAGAAATTCATGTTGCGCTCCTATTGCTAATGATCTTTTGGTGTCATTAGGGTTAGGGATCGTAGATATTCTACACCAAATTTTAGAGCCAAAGTTTTACAAAATTCTTTTAAACACAGGATTGCCAATGAGTCACAATCCTCACCTTGTCATCTTTTGAATCACCGTATGTTCTATATGATATCATACATGAAGCCATAACCATTAGTAGTGGAGAAACTCCTAATTTACTTATTTCTTTTAATCTATGGGTGTAAAATATGTTGGAAATTTTGATTAATTTATCTAGAACACTATTAGCGACATTCTTTGACATATAGATTCTTCGTTGGAAACCTACATGGTCGTATGTGTGGCTTTTAGAAAAGTAATTTTTAATTGTTGATTGTGGTCGATAGCGCAGTCTCTCTCGTTTTGTAAGTCCCTCCTTCCCGAAACTACCCCCTTTGTTTGAATTTTCAGCATTTCCGAGCACTATTAAATTCAATGCTTCACAAGCAAACATTTTCAATTGAATAGCGCAATATTTGATTTCATAACGAAGAAGAGGATGAGAAGCAAAGCATTCTTTTTAGATTATCCATTTGGTGTAGAAGATAAGTGACGATGAATAAAGAAGAGTGAATTAATATGCTATCGTGAACTTTGAGCCTGCTTTATAGTTAAGTTTAAATGAAGAGGTAGTATTTTGGATGTTTTCCACATGTCACAAATGAATGGTTCGTGGGGTTATCACTTGGATTGTAGTTTTGTTATCGAGAAGGTGTGTTTGTTTATGATGGTTGGCTATGTGCCACTTGTCAAAATGAATGGTTGGTGGAGATATCACATAGATTGTGGTTTTGTTATGCAGAAGGTGTGTTTGTTTATGATGGTTAGATGTTTGTCATGTGTCATGAATGGTTGATGGAGTTATCACATGGATTATGATTTTGTTAAGCAGAAGATATGTTTTTTATGATGGGAGGATGTTTCCCACATGTCACAAATGAATCATTGGTGGAGTAATCACGTGGATTGTGGTTTTATTACAGAGAATGTTTTTTTGACGGTTGGATGTTTTCCATATGTCACACTTGAATTGTTAGTGGAGTTATCATGCAGATTGTGTTTTTGTTACGGAGAAGATATGTTTGTTTATGATGATGACTATTTTCCATGTGTCATGCATGAATGTTTAGTGGATTGATCATGTAGATTATGATTTTATTACGGAGAAGGGGTATTTATTTGTAATGGTTAGTTATTTGCCACATGTCAAGATGGTTGGATGTAATATGACAGGAGCCTGCACAAGAAAAATAGTAAAAGAAAAAGCAAATGTGAAACAAACTACTACAAATAGGGTGATTGACAACATAATGCTACAAATAGTAGGTAACTGCATACTCTGTGTGTGTATTTCACCCAGTAGAAGAGTAATTACTTATTATCTTCAATATTTCATCTTATCGTAATGTTGTACTCATATTGATTACCAAATGATATATTACTTTTCATAAAATCATACATACAATCATATAACCTAGAACCGCTATGATTGTGGTTGATGTCGCATGAAAACTATAATAACCACCAAGATTGTTTATCACCGCACGTATGATAAAGTTTAATTCGTTGGAAGCAACTTAGGGTAGAATTTGAATGCTACCGCGCAGTTATAAAAGAACTACAATGCAGAGATCCTTTAAATTGTAATCGTGCTAGGTGTGATTCCTATTATCATATTTTATGTGTTGAATGTTACACTGCCCACGATGCTTACAGTAATTATATGTATTTTGATTCACTAGGGAGTAGTGCCATGGCCTCAATATGGGAATGCTTATGTATTCAATAATGGATTCCACTAATTTATTCACTTTATGTGTTCAACTTATGTATTCGCCTTATGTGTTCAACTTATATATTCGATTTATGTGTTTTACTATTGTGTTTTACATATGTATTCAACTTATGTACTCTACTTTTGTATTCTACTGTTGTATTTTAGTTATATATTCCACTTTTGAATTCAACTTCTGTATTACAAATATATGAAATAAATATATAAACTAAAGGAAGGTCTTAATATACATAATTACGTAAAGAAAAAGAAGAAGCATGCATACTGAAATAAATACATAAACCAAATCAAGTGTAGATACATATAAAAATTTCTAAATAAAAAAGTACACATACATAAATCGAATGAGATTGATATGCATACATAGGTATGTAAGCAAAACAAAGCACAAATACATGAAACAAGTACCATCTAAAACTAGTCAAAGTCATCATCATCACCACTAAGACCATATACCTCATCATCCTCGTTACCATGATCAGCTTGATAGTCAAGTGTATGCTCTAGGGGCAATTATGTAATTTTTTACATATATCTAACTCGTTGACCAATCTTATTCTAAACAAAGGTATTTTCTTTTTATTATATACTTGATATAATGTGGTTATATTATTAATCAATTTAATCAAAAGTATATTTAATAGAAAATCCAAAAATAGGATATTTTGTGATGGTAGTTAAAAAGTGTTGTAACCGTGAGTATTTATCACAATAAAAAAATATACCATTTTAAATGTTCCTAGTCAAGATGCATCGAGACATGATATCGATGTATCCGTTGAGACTAGAGTATGTAACGCTCTCCAAATATTGGAAAGTGTGTTACTCATGACTGCTGAAGGACCTAGGATTACGTACTGATAGTTATTAGATAACTACGGGATGACTCGCTCATCGTTTTCTATTGTCTAATATAGCTAAGGTCAAACAGAAAATGTTGATGTGACTGATTTACACAGTTCTCTTGACTTAAGAATACTGTGGATCTTCAATATGAAAGCTCTACATTGATTATAGTCAAATCATAACATGTTGTTCCATTGAGTGACTATAGTTGGATCGAGTGGAAGTATAAGAAGTAAAGCATTATTCAAGAGAGGATTCTTCTCCCAAGTTATATGGGGTTAGTATCTTGGTCAACTCAGGTCAACTCAAAGTCAAAGTCTCTGGCCAGAGCATTTTAATTAATAATAATTGTTATTATTGAACCAAGGACTTTATGTTTGGACTAAAATTTGAATGTGGATGATATTTGAATATTGACCAATACCAAATTCCATAAATCCAAAGCGATATAGTTTTGACGAAGAGAATTGGTGTAAATAATTGTCATATTAGTTACCGCTTATAATAATTAGAATTAGGTTTTACCAAAATATATGTAAGCGTTCTACCAAAATATCACACCATCTGCTAAGTGACGTCCGAACATTAATATTTAAACATTAATATTTACATTGTTCAATATTAATCGCGACTGAATTTACACCTTTGAGTCGCACAACAGTGATGATGAATACTCCAAATAACCACACAATTTAATTAATTTACAAAAAAATTGTAAATTAATTAGTATTTGAGAAATATTCATTATTATTTAATTTATTTGATGTTTGGAAGTTATTTGTAATTATTTGAATGCATTTATAAAGGTTATATTTGCACACATTGATATATGATATCATTGTAATTAGATAAACGATAATTACACGCGTTAATTTATGGAATCTTATTTCATTTGATGGCACGTAATTTTCAAACATACCATGTAAATAAATAGGAGTGAAAAGAGAAATTTAATCAAGAGAATTAATTCGATAAGTTTAAATTTAAAATGGGAAAGGTTTCCTTCTTTCAAATAAAACATATTCTCTAATTCATTCTATACGTACAATTGAGTTTCTCCTTTTTCATTCTTCGTTCTGTAACTTTTCTGGTTCTCTCCTTCTCTAGTGGCTGAAAATATGAGATCTTCCATGGCTTCAATTATTCCTAAAACCAAATACAAATAAAATCAATTTTGAAAAATGGTTTATTCCTCTTGATCCTTGCAGCATCCAGAGGCTGATTTCCAATTCTAGGAGATTTGGTTCATCGTTCAAGGTGCAAATCATTGGCTTCATTTTTGGTAATTATAATTTCATTTATTTGTATACTCGTTCATGTTGAAATGGTCCTGATTTATTCAAATTACATATCTTCTATCTCATTATGTTTAAAAGGTTTAGATTTATTCATATTATATCTCTTTTATCTTGTGTATTCATCTTGTAATATAACTTAGATCCCTTTTATTCATCTCATTTAATTATATGACCATTATGTAGATTTAATTTGAACTCTCCTTATTTACATATCCATTGATTATATGTCTATTATGGTTGACTTCAAATCCTTTATCTGACTTATTGTTTGTGCCTTTTGTATAGTCGATATGGTTTATCATACGAAAAATTTGTATATGCCCAAGTTGTCCGATATTTTTCTGTCATGTTTTGGAATTGAAAAATAAAGGAATGCGAAAATATTTTATTATGTTGTATATAAAATTTTGTAACATCTGTGTACATAAAAATTAATAAACTATAATTGTTGGTGGTTTAATACAGTAAAATTAATTTCCAATATTACGTAGTTAATTTCCAAAATGATTTAATTTTACTTGTTTTATTCATAAAAGTAAAATTTTCTTTTGTTTTAGAATTCATAAGTGGTCATTTATGTAAAGTTATAGACTTTTATTTCATACCTAAGATTAAAAGATTGAATCATTTTGTTAGCATTAAATTTAAACATATATGTTACTTAAATTGCAATCTTTATTCATATATATAAATATATATGTTATTTTAAAATGATTACATAACTTGCAATCATTTATACATACAGATATACATGTGTTTATGTTATTTTAATCTAAATCAAAATGAACCTTTTTGTGAAAATGTAGAATTTAATTTCGAGCCCTTCCTTATTTGGAACCTTTGTTACAATTGTTAATTCTTGTTTTGACAAACTCATATGTATATATATAGGAAAACTTATTTTAACATGTGTATGTGTAAACTTATTAATTACTATACATGTATATTTATTGCTTAAAAAACTTGGAAAACAAAGGCATATGCAAATTCTATTGTAAATGCCATTTAATATGCATTCAATGTAATTAAAAAGAGAGATAAACATAAGGGTTTCTCTCTCTACGTTTGTAGCCTTATCATTCCTCAATTTGTTATACATGTCAAGAGAAAGAAAACCAAAGGTTTTTCTTCTCTAAAATTTCCCATGCTTAGTTACACAAATATACACTTCTTATATGATACAGTTATATTTCACAACTTGAATGTATTTTACACATTCATTCCATTACACACAAATATGTACACAAGAGTATATTTGATATACTCTAATTTACATACGCGTTAAATTAAAGAAAAACTTTATTTATAAATTACGTAAAATATTGATTTTATTTAAAAGAAACTTAGAAAAATTCTAAATTAATTTAGACTTATTAGGCCTATTAATGATCCAAAGTGGTAAATTTTTTGAAATTCACCCATTTCTTCCACTACAGACTAGCCCAGTTCTTCAATGGTATCAGAGCCCAATAGCATATGCGGTCTAAATTAGTCATGTTAAGGCTATCTAATTAAGCTTATGCACTTAGTACGGTGTCTAGAAAGGTGATGTCTAGGATAGGAATTGGGTAATCAAGTATCCTATCCTACCAGGTTACCTGCCTAGCCTTAAAGGTGGTGTAAGCCCAAAGGTTGCCCCTAATAGAAAAGGCTCAATTTGAATTGGGCCTTGGGCTAATTTTCAAAATAGTTTTGAAAATTAAGACACTATTTTAAATTTAAAAGTTTAATTAAAAATAAAAACATGTTTATTATAAAAGGTTATAATATAACATAAATTTTCAAAATGTTTGAAAATGTAATGAAAATTTTGAAATGTTTAAAACTGTTAATTTCAAAATTTAAAATTTATTAATAAGACTAATAAAATATATTAATTAAACGAGTTAATTAATTAATACTTATATACATGTATTATATATGTTGATATATGTTATGTTATCTTAAAGTGTTAAGATAACATGAGTATACATGTATGTAAGATAAATTTTGAAATTGATATAATTTAATTAAAATTATTTAATTAAATAAATTAACTAACGGTTAATTTATTAAATAAAAAATACGCATATATAAGATATATGTGTTATACTATAAAGGTTGTAGTATACACTATAAAGATTATAATACATATGTCCAATATAAAAGTTGTATTTAAATACTAATTTTAAATTAATTAAAGAGTTAATTAATTAAAATTAATTAAGATTTAATTGATAAAATATCATACATAAGACTATAGTATAAGTAATATAAAATATAAAAGTAATATAATAATAAAACTTATATGATATGAATGTACTAAAGATGGAACATTAAAGAAACCCAAATAGACTTAAGGAATAAATACATACGTAAATGCATGTATACCGTGATTTCAGATGTGTTTGACACTTGGATCATGAGGATATTTCATAAGAAATACATTATTCCATATATATTAATAAGTTACCTGCATACTCCTTAGTTTTTGAGCAAACTCAAGTTGGGGATGTTATGTGTAGCATTATTAATATATTGAACAGACGTGGTAAGATAACTATATGTATTTGTTGAGCAAACTCAAGGTACACATACTATACTTAGTCCATCATGATATGGTAGGTACAAGTGAATAATCTCTTTGATTTGTTGAGCAAACTCAAGGTTGAAATGAGATTAGGACAAGGAAAAATGGGTTCGGAGTTGTATGTGATACAACCGATAAGTAGTTATCCTTCGTTTGTGGGGCAATGATTTGTTGAGCAAACTCAAGGTCAGAATACCAAGATAGTTGAGTCCTAACACCTACTAGTGAATTTGAAAGACTTCAATTTTTTATCTTAGGGTTTAGAGAAACATAAAAGACTAGTGGAAGCCTTATTGGGAAAATGAAATTGTGATAACCCGAATTTTTGAAACATCTGTTAATCGGTGATTAACTGGTCTTACCAATGAGATACTGATTTTTATTTGATTGAGCAAATGAAATTTTGATAATTAAAAATATCTAGATAAATGTTTAGTTGATAATCTCCTGATATAATTATTGAAATTTGACAATATTAGTTTAATGATCTTCCTTTATAATTATTTAATTTGGCAAAATTTATCTTTTCAAAAATACAAATAAATATGTATTAATTTATAATATATGTATGTATTGTAAAGGGATAGCTATGGTTTAAATTCAATATAAATTTTCAAAGATAAAGTCTATATTTTTTTAACAACAAAGATAGTGTGTGTGTGTGTGTGTGTGTGTGTGTGTGTGTGTGTTAAAAGTATTTTAGCTTAATAGGATTTGTTATAGAGATTTAGTACATTATCTTTTAAAATTTAAAAAGAGATTTTTCTTTTATACTTGAGATAAAAATGGCTTTTGTATATATATATACACACATATATATATAACATAATACTTAATTAATATAAATAAACATATAAATATAAATATTTATAAAAAGAAATGCATTGATTAAAATTTGAAATATAATATATTGTTATATGAAATCATATTTAAACCTTTGGTACATGCAAATTACATGTGTAGGTATTATAATAAGAGATTAAACAAGTGTAAGTGTAACGACCCGAAATTTTCGATCTCAAAAATTCGACACTAATACGTTGACTGTAGAAGTGCCGAGCATCTGAATGCCAGAAATTTCAGATTGTAAGAGAAAGAAGAAGAAGGTAGAAGAAGAACAGAAAACAACAGCATCTCACATTCGCAACGGATTAAACATAATAACAAATAATAGCATTTATACAAAGAAAGCTGTAATTGTCAAATTTATAGCAATACATTAGAGTACAATCATTTATACATAAACTGGACAGTTGTACAACTTGTCTCAGGCTACTATCAATACAACTCAAATACATAGCGGCATACTCCCTACGTTCCTGCCATCCAGCTCGCCTCCTGAGCTCCAGAACGTCCTAACCTGAAAATCTGTAATACTCGGTCTGACCCGAGCATTACAATCAAGTAACATCTGGGTCCGGATGGAAACCAGCATGAGTAAATCCATATAATTTGAAATACTAAGCTATAAAACTTATTTGAAATATTGGGGTAACTCGTACCTCACTACAAGATCTAAACTTGCTATAGTCAAATACAAATTTTACTAATCATATTAAGCGTTATTACTTAGATTAAATGGTCAAGTTTACTTCATATATTTCTTTCCAGCCTATTGATTCTAAAGTCAAATCCATAAAGAATTATTGTACATTATAAATCGAAGTGGTTCCGAGTATTTGCTAATACCCGACCCCGGTCTCTTCGAATCCAACACCATTTTCATATAAGTTGTTTAAGTGTAAACAATTCAATTTATATTCAGAGTAACATGATCGCACAATGGTTCCATTACAGATAGATAATCCATATTATCACAGTTCAACCCAAACATACCATATCACATAGCATCACAAATCACATCGTAGAGATATCAAATAATCCCAGGCATTCAATATTAATTAACATCCATAAGTAAGATTAATTAGTTGTTCAAATCCTAATTAATTTAATATAAATCACCAAATGAATTAAATTAATTTCCCTTAAATCCTGCTTAATTTAACCTTAAGTAATTATAAACTATGTATCTTAATTAATTAATGAAATTAATTAATCATCCTTTAATTATTGATCATTAATTAAGCAAACTTTAATTATTACTATAAATTAGTTATCCTTGTATTCATTGCATTAATTAATTATCCTTTTATAATTACATTCAATAATTATCCCTTATTTTAATTAACATTTAAATCTTATTAATAAACCTTGTGATTTATTATCATTAACCAATTTACTTAGACGCTTAAGTTAATTAACTTTTTTTCTTCTTAATTAACCACTTCATTACATTATTAAGTTTATTAAAATAAACCCTTTTTTTTTAAATAAAGGCTATATATATTTAACATTTTAGAATTAAAATAATTTATTTAAAACCTTAAACTAATTCCAAGCATAAACAACACATATTATATCAAGGAATAAGTTTTACAAAAAGTTTTTAAAACTTAATTCATTTAAAATCTATAAAACCTGCTTAATCCCAAAAATTAAAACTGTCCTAATCTACACTCGAGACTAACCCCGAGTTCTCCCTCAAGGAAAACTCCATTTTCCTCGTGTCCTTCCCCGTGCCATCTTTCTTTGTTTTGATTAAATTATAAAAAAAACTGTTACGCGTTCAACCTATGCGAACACCCGAACCAGAACTTGAGCCACAAGCTAAAATTCCCAAGTCAAACTTTGAGACACGGATCTTCTTCCCAAAAACCAAACTCTGACACACACAGACCCATCATGCACGTGCATAGATGGTCGATGCAACTTCGGTCAATGCGACGACCGCCGACAAGTCGGCGACAACCTCGCCGTTGCTCCCAACCACCCAGATCTCCCTATCACGTTGGAAATCAAAAATCGAACTAGATGGAACAACAGAAACCCAAACTTGATCACGAAAACCACCCCGCGCCGCCGTCTCAGGTCGCCAGAGATTTCGACACTACGCTTAAACCTTCGTCGAAGTCCCAATCAACCTTTCCCGCACCTCCAAACGAGGCCGATGCTCCATCAAAGTCGAACTTGCCTCGACAACAAAGTCGACCACAACAGGTACTAAAACCCTAATTCAGCGAAGATACGCCGCCTCGGTTGTGTAGAAACCCAACGGCCATTTTCCCTCGATCATCGTCCATCAAGCAGCCTTCGACTCAAACCCTAAGACTACAGATCCCGATGATCGCTGGAAATTGGCAAATTTCTAATTTCCAATCATCTCTCCATATCTCGATTCAAGCCAGCTTAAAATTTTTGATTTTACCATTATAAATCATCATTTTCAAATTCAAATTCGACTACATAATCAAAACTTAAGATTTAACTACCTTAATTTCTTACTTAAAATGATTTACCACTGTTAATTTGTATTTTTGTCAAAATTACTTCATATACATACTTGAAATTATTTTTAAACTTTATGTTACATCCATTCTCACATTTTCCCTTAAAAAATCATAGCCTAAAATTGATTGGAGAAAAGGAATTTGATTTTTGAAACTTGGTCCATCCTGTTGGCATCCAAAACAGAGACACTCCTATTTATATACAGACTGCACATACATATAATCATATATATACACATACAATTCATATTAAACAATCATGCAAACACTTACCACACTTCACTTCAAATATTTATTGCATGCATTTAGATTTAAACAGATTTAAAACCTTTAAATAGAATTGTTTGCTCACCTATTTAACTTTAGAACAGGGAACAGGGCTTAGGCTTTTGAATTGAAAATGAGTCTGCTCTTGATTTTGATCCTGCTTAATTTTGAAAAACTTGAATCTGAAGTTGTTGCTTGCATTTCACCTTAGTTTGATTTTTTTGCTTGGGTTTGTAATTGAAGGAGTGTTTGGTTTTAGTTTCCTTTCTTGGCTTTTAATTTTCTTTGGTTTTAGTATACAAGGTTTGTTTCTTAAATTTGATTTGAACTGATAAAAAAAGAAAAGCAGTAGAGTAGAGATGATATATATAGCCTTGTATATTATTATTTTTCATTTTTTTAAAAAATAAAAAGAAAATAAATGACACTTGTTGAATTGAACTTACATTTGTCTTTAGCATGAGTTAATCAACTTATACTTATTTTATGCATGTGTTAATATATTTTTAAATGTTTTTTATAAATTTTTTATATTTAATTTCTATTTGGTAATTACATTTTCTTAATATATATTTATAAAATCCTTTAAAGAAAATAATGTAGAACTAATTATATACTAATAAAAAATCAAAAATACATTATTTTTAAACCAATTTATTTTAAGATATTTATCTTTGGAATTTCAATCTCAAATTCTAATTCAATTTAAAACCAACTCATATATGTATATATATAAAATCAAACACAAATTTAATTTGTTTGAAAATAATAATTTTGCCAATTTTAAATAATTATATTAGAAAGATTATCAAACCAATATTTATCCAGATATATATATTTTTATTATCAGAATTATTTATTTAACTTATAAATCAGTATTTCTACTAATTTAATCCAGTTTATTTATCAATTAACATATGTTCAAAAATTCGGGTTATCACATTCCTCCCCCTTTGAATATTTTCGTCCCTAAAAAGGAACGAAACCAGAAATTTAATTATATTGCTAATTATCAGTTAAATTTCTCTCTGAATTTAAAAAAAATAGTTTAAAATTTACATAATGATATAATTGAAATAGTTTTTATAAAAATACTTTTTATTACTTGATGTCTCAACAAGTCCATCCTCGTTCTCACAGAAATTCGATCATATGTTGATCAGGCGTAGGACTGAAGATCTATAAGTACTTAGCAAACCCGTTTTCAACACCTAGTGAAAATACTTGGAAACTATTTTGGTGAAAACATTTCTAGAAATGTAGAAATCATTTTTGGTGAGAATGCTCTGGAAATCATCACCCCCTCCATGGTCGCAGTTAACCCGATGGTTACGTTGCCATCCTGGCAAAATCCATAGATAACTGTAGGCACTCCGTGCCCCTCGATTACGCCATGGAACCCGCCACAGATCGCAGCTACATCTAGGGTTACGTCACTATCACGGCAAAAATCCATGTAACTGTAGGCATCTATGCCCTTGAATTTCGCTGCCAAATGAAACTTCACCACTCCTACATAGATCGCGGACTACAACAATCGAGTCCCAATGTAGTCTGTAGGCTCTCACTGCTCACGACTTTCGCTATGTCTTCATAGATCGTAGTCTACGACGTTACGTTGCCATCATGGCAAAATCAAATGTAAACCATTGGCTTTCACGGCCACACGACTTCCGCTATGGTCCGTAGTAGATTGCAGTGACATCGAGTTACACTGTCGTCACAACATAACCCAAATGTCTTTGTAGGCATCAACGCCCTTGACTTTCGCTACCCACACATAATCCTCAGGAACTTCAGTTAGTCCGGACTTCCTCTCAGGATCAAATTTAGAGCCTCCCCCTTGGGGCTTAAGGCAGAACCACCCCATGGATCTCCTATGAAGTTCATTTCATGGGAGCGCCTTTTTTCCCAGAGCCAATCTCAAAAATATTTTATACTATACACATATAGTATCTTAAAATCATACCCTTTATGATCCACATAAAAATCTCCTTTACACAAAATCGATATCTCAAATCGATAGTTCCAAACTTGGCTTTTCAAATTCCCAAAATTGATTTTTCTCAAAAAATCAAAAGCCTTTCCAAAATCCATAGGTTCTAAAACCTTTTTCAAAGCCATTCTCATAAAATCATTTATATATATATATATATATATATATATATATATAAAACTTATCCTTTCTAACTTGAAAATAATCTTTGGATCACTTATATAGATTCCTCTTTTATACTCAATTATTTTTCAAAAACCTTTTCTTCTAGTTTTAGATTCAACATAGGGGAGTTTATCATATATAACAAATATATATATATATATATATATATATAACTCTACTATGCCAAATCAACATTCAAATTTGATTTTCTTTTATAAATTTACTTACCATATCACTTACTTTTCATAAAGTGAATTTCAAAAGACATCCAACTTTCCTTTTTATTCATATATATTTCTCAAAATATACTTTTCTTTTCAAAATCATTTCTCATTTCTTTCAAACTTTCAATATCAATTTCATTCAAGCACGTATGATGTACATATATCATCCGTACACAATATCAAATCCGATCGCACAATTTCACTTCCGAACTAGTGTCGTCCACCCAACTTCCTAGTGTGGACTTAGATCCGGTTTCTTGATCAGAAGCAGTCATTCTCCTTGCATAGCCTAACTATGATAGAGAATTTCCAAAATCAATAAAAAATCCATATCCAGTGTTCGCCATCGAAAATCGAGTGAAATATCCCAACTCGGATCGATATACAATCTTGAAATTCTATGCTCGAATCTGGATCAAATCCTTATGCGAATAGAATAATATACGTACATCCTACGTATTTACCTTCATTGATTTGCTAACTAAATCAATGTTCTTTCTATTCACCTTTATTTTGATTCTCTTCACTTATTCACATTTTCTTCAATTCTTATCTCAATTGGTATTTAATTATAAATAGTTTGCACTCTGACCACTTGAATTTAGAAAATAGCTTGAAAATTTTTATAATAGATAAGAAGTTGTAAAATAGTTGTTAGTTGTAAAATAGCTGAAAAATAGTTATGTAATTACAAAATAGTTGTAAAATAATTAAATAGTTGTAGAATAGTTAGATAGTTGCAAAATAGTTATAAAATAAAGATTAGTTATAAGTAGTTGTATAATGATTAGTTTATAAATAAATGTAAAATAGTAATTAGTTTTCGAAATAATATCAAAATAAGTAAGATAGTTTGGGGTTTTTTCCAAAAGAAAGATTGTATAATAAATAGCTAGGAAAATAGAATTTAAGCAGTTTATATTAAAACAATTTATTCAAAAATAGTTTCAGAGTCAAACTAGTTTAATTTCCCAACTTCCCATTTCAAATGATTCACTTCCAATTCAAGTTGAATTAACCTCAATTCCTATCCCAAATTCAAATAAATTCCCATTTGAATTTCAACTTTAATTACACTTCAAATTAATTCAGTTCAAATTTTCCATTTGAATTTACCTCTATTCCAATCTCAATTTTAAATCATCTCGAATTATACAAATTTGAGTTAAATTTTTAATTCAACAACCTAAATTTTTAAACAATTTCAAAATTCCCTTTTAAATTACCTTTACTTAACTTATTTCAAAGTTCAAATTAGAGTTCAAAACTTTTTAAACAATTTAATCTTTGAAGTCCATCTTATTACCCAATTTAACTTTTAATTTTGAAACCAATTCTTAAACAATTTCAGTTTGCAAGTACATTTTTGACATTTAAATCTTACGTTCAAAGTGATTTCATCACCATATGTTCAATCTTTATCTCTTAAATTAAAAATTATTTAAATAGTTTCTAATCAAAGTTTTTATTTCCAATTAATTTCAATAATGGATATATATATATCCCAATCTACTTCTTAATTTATTTAAGTAATCCAATTCACAGTTTCATAGATTAATAACAACAAGATGATATCAGAATAAGTCAAAATAAATAAACATCCAAATATTTTTAAAACATCCATCCATAGCATCCATTACCCATTTCTAGACCTTAAACCCGTTTTGAGATCACATCTAACTCCCATTTCAAATCAACCCATTTAATTTCCTAAGTTAAATCCCAATTTCATTTTGAAATTTCCAACTCAGGTTCTTCATTCTAAACTCATTTAACTTCCCCAAAGTTAAATTCAATTTAATTCTTTTAATCCAGTCAACTTTACCCAATTTGAATTCCTGTTTCAAATTTTAAACTTCTTATTAATAATCTTCCCACTTATAAGTTCAAAAACTTATTTCACTTTGGGTTTTCACATCACATTCCAAGGAAAAATACAAAACTCAACGCTTTGAATTTATTTCAAATCATCTTTGATACTATGTATATCCCATATATATACATATTTATTTCCTTTAAACACCAAGTCATTCTTTAATTATTATTTTAAATCATTTTGGTTTTTAAATTTGAACAAATTTCTTTAAAACATTTCTTGTTTTAAAATAAGATTCCTATATTCAAAAATATTTATTATTCCATTTAACATTTTGAAACAAATTTCAAAATTTCAGGATTTAGATTTTAAAACCTCACAATTTATCTAAATATTACTTCCTTAAAACATTTCATTTTGCTTTATCATTAACAAACATTCCATTATTAAGTACCATAACCATTTTATGATAATATCCAAGATTATTATATCTAGAAACCAATTCACTATATATTATCTCATAATTTATTGGATAATAAAATCTGGGTAACTTAATTTAGCATTCTGAAAACATTCTTACAAATTTCAGGATTTTATTCTCTAGTTTGAATCCATTTCTAGCTTATCTTATTATATAGTTTATATTATCCAATTCTTATTTGGTTGTATTACTATTACCACTTAATTTGTATTATTTTATTTAATTTCCGTAATTCAACAACCAATTACCTTAATATTTATAATAATTAAAAAAATTATTTCTTTATATATCAAAATATAAACTTATATAAGAATAAACCATTTTTAAAATCTTTATGTAAGAAAATAACAAGTGCTCTCTCATATATATATACACACACACTCAACTCATTCTAGGGTAATATTGACCCTATCCTTAATAAGCGAACCCACCAGAGCCATGGTTCTCGCTTAACCTCGCTTTGATACCAAAATGTAACGACCCAAAATTTTTGACCTCGAAAATTTGACACTAATACGTTCACTGTAGAAGTGCCGAGCATCCAAACGCCGAAAATTTCAGATTGTTAGAAAGAAGAAGAAGGTAGAAGAAGAACAAAAAACAACAGCATCTCACGTTCGCAGCGGATTAAATATAATAACAACTAATAACATTTATACAAAGAAAGCTGTAATTGTCAATTTTACAACAATACATCAGAGTACAATCATTTATATATAAACTGGACAGTTGTACAACTTGTCCCAGACTACTATCAATACAATTCAGATGCACAACAGTATACTCCATGCGTTCCTGCCATCCAGCTCGCCTTCTAAGCTCCAGAACGTCCTAATCTGAAAATCTATAATAGTTGGTCTGACCTGAGCATTACATTCAAGTAACACCCGGGTCAAGCTGGAAACCAGCGTGAGTAAACCCATATAATTTGAAATACTAAGTTATAAAATTTATTTGAAATATTGGGGTAACTCGTACCTCACTGCGAGATCTTAACTTGCTATAGTCAAATACACATTTTACTAATCATATCTAAGCATTATTACTTAGATTAAACGGTCAAGTTTACTTCATATATTCCTTTCCAGCCTATTGATTCCAAAGTCAAATTCATAAAGAATTATTGTAGATTAGAAATCAAAGTGGCTCCGGGTATTCGCTGATGCCCCACCCCGGTCTCTCCGAATCCAATACCATTTTCATCTAAGTTGTTTAAGTGAAAACAATTCAATTAATATTCAGAGTAACAAGATCACACAATGATTCCATTGCAGATAGATAATCCATATTATCACAGTTCAACCCAAACATACCCTATCACATAGCATTACAAATAACATCCCAGAGATATCAAATAATCCCAGGCATTCAATATTAATTAATCATCCATAAGTAAGATTAATTAGTTGTTCAAATCCTAATTAATTTAATTTAAATCACTAAATGAATTAAATTAATTTCCCTTAAATCATGCATAATTTAACCTTAAGTAATTATAAACTATGTATCTTAATTGATTAATGAAATTAATTAATTATCCTTTAATTATTGATCATTAATTAATTAAACTTTAATTATTACCATAAATTAATTATCCTTTAATTAGTTACATTAATTAATTATCCTTTTAATTAATTACATTCAACAATTATCCCTTATTTTAATTAACATTTAAATCTTATTAAAAAAACTTGTGATTTATTATCATTAACCAGTTTACTTAGACCCTTAGATTAATTAACTTTTTTTCTTCTTAATTAACCACTTAACTACATTATTAAGTTTATTTAAAATAAACCCTCTTTCTTTTAAAAAAAAATAAAAGCTATATATATTTAATACATTTTAGACTTATAATAATTTATTTAAAACCATAAACTAATTTCAAACTTAAACAACTCATATTATATCAAGGAATATGTTTTACAAAAAATAATTAAAATTTGATTCATTAAAAATCTATCAAATTTGCTTAATCCCAAAAATTAAAACTGTCCTAATCTACACTAAAGACTAACCCGAGTTCTCCCTCGAGCCAAACTCCATTTTTCTCGCGTCCTTCCCCATGCCATCTTTCTTTGTTTTGATTAAATTATTAAAAAAATGTTACTCGTTTAACCCACGTGAACACCCAAACCGGAACTCGAGCAACAAGCTAAACTTCCTGAGTCAAACTTCGAGACACAGCTCTTCTTCCCAAAAACCAAACTCTGACTCACGCAGACCCATTGTGCACGTGCACAGATGGTCGATGCAACTCTGGCCAATGCCACGACCGTCGACAAGTCAGCGACAACCTCGCCGTCGCTCCCAACTTCCCAGATCACCCTATCACGTTGGAATTTAAAAATCGAACTAGATGGAACAACAAAAACCCAAACTTGATCACGAAAACCACCCCACGCCACCGTCTCAGGTCGCCAAAGATCTCGGCGCTCCGCCCAAACCTTCGTCGAAGTCCCACTCAACCTTTCCCCAACCTCCGAACGAGGCCAGTGCTCCATCGACATCGAACTTGCCTCGGGAACGAAGTCGACCACAATAGGTACTAAAACCCTAATTCAGCAATGATACGCCGCCTCGGTTTTCTAGAAACCCACCGGCCATTTTTCCCTCAATCATCGTCCATCAAGCAACCTTCGACCCAAACCCTAAGACAACAGATCTCCATGATCGTCGGAAATTAGCAAGTTTCCAATTTCCGATCATCTCTCCATATCTCGATTCAAGCAAGCTTAAAAATTTTGATTTTACCATTAAAAATCATCATTTTCAAATTCGAATTCGACTACATAATCAAAATTTGAGATTTAGCTACCTTAATTTTTGACTTAAAATGATTTACGACTATTAATTTTTATTATTGTCAAAATTACTTCATATATATACTTGAAATTATTTTTAAACTTTATGCTACTTCCATTATCACATTTTCCCTTCAACGATCATAACCTAAAATTGATTGGAGAAAAGGAATTAGATTTTTGAAACTTGGTTCAGCCTGTTAGCATCCAAAACAGAGACACGGTTAATATATTTAAAAAAATTCAAATTCAATTTAAAACTAACTCATATATATATATATATATATATATATATATATATATATATATATATTTAAACAAACACAAATTTAATTTGTTTGAAAATGATAATTTTGCAAATTTTAAATAATTATATTAGGAAGATTATCAAACCAATATTTGTCCAGATATATATTTTTACTATCAGACTTATTTATTTAACTTATAAATCAGTATTTCTACTAATTTAATCCAGTTAATTTATCAATTAACAGATGTTCAAAAATTTGGGTTATCACAGTAAGCTTATCATTATATGCAATTACCTGTGTAAGCTTGAGATAAGTTGTATTAACAAATGGAAAATATGTTTCTTTTAAACTTAATCATATTAATAACAGTATTAGAGAAACCTCGCCATTTTGAATTTCAGTTCAAACTCTCTTTCTCCTCATCTTTCAAAAAGAAACTAAAACCTGAAATGAAAAATCAAATAAAAATCAAAACCTATTTAAATCCTTTATCCTAAGCAAACAATCATTTAAAACAAAAGCAAAGACCAAGTTCAAATAGCAAGCCAATCAGATTCAAATTCATCTCAACAAGAAAGCCAATTATCATTTCCAGATTAAGGAAGAAAACTCTTTTTCAGTTAATTATTAAAGGTGATTAAACTGCACCTTTTTATAGCTGAATCTGTTTTATATTCTGTTGCATGTGATGGAAATGGAGTAATAATTAATGGGTTGTATGTGTATAAACATAGAATATCTAAGTGATCATCTGAATGACTATACATACATATAAGTAGTCTCTGTTCTTGGTTTACAGGCCCAAAAATTCAATCAAAAATCAATTTCTTTTTCTAGAAACCATTATGGGTTATGATGTTTATAGGAAATAAGTTTGGATTAACCAAATCTTTTTTTTAATATTTTTGTGTGAGATTTTAAAGTAATTAGCTGAGAAAAATAAGTTATAGTAAAATTTCAAAACTAAGTTAAGAAAGTAGTTATTTATATCCTGGGTTTTACTTATATTATCATATTTGATTTTGGAAACCAATAATTTAATAAAAATTTCAAGATTTATAAGTGGGTATTTGGGGAGATATTGGGAGATGATCGATTTACAGATCTGGGGCTTATATTGGCGAGGTAATCGACGATAGGGGTTGGCATTTGGTCAAGAGGTAGTTGCATAGTATGGGAACTTAGGAAAAATCAGTGGTGATTTTTCAGATCATCGGGGAGATCTGTTGAGGGAGGATTAGGGTTTTAGGGCTTCGTCTTTTGTAGTGACTGTTTTTGGCGAGCGACGGCGAAAAAGGCGATCGGACGGGGCCGCGATGGTCTAGGAGAGTAGCGCGAGGTATGGCGGTCGCATTGGTGGGGGTAGCAACATCTCTGGTTAGCGGAGGTGAGGGCATGAGTGCTTTGGCGAAGTCTGTATGGTTGCATGATGTACGGTCGATTTGCGTCACCAGATCAAATCTTGATTGGGAAAAGGGAGAGGCCATGGTGGTGGTGCAGTGTGGCAAGGAGGTTAAGGTGGACTTGCGAGCGTCGTTGGTTGGTCGACGATGGAGGAGTAGTGTGCACGTGCACATGGTTCTTGGATGTATCAGTTATTAGCGGGTTTCACACGGAAGAAGAATTTAGGGATGGGAGTAAAGAAGGAAGAAGAGAGTAGGGGATCGGGTTTGTCTCGGGAAATTTGTGGATAGGGCTCGTGAAAAACAAGTGTGGGCTCGGGTTGTTTATTGTTAGATAACCAAGTTTAATTTAAAAAAATTATATCAGGTTTATAAAGCAATCATAAATCAGGTTTAATTTTAAAGGAAGTATGATCAAGTTTATAGTATATTGAAATAAATAGGTTTCTAAGGGTTGTAGACCAAGTTTCCAAAGTAATTTATTAAGATAAGATATCAAACAATGATTTGGATTTAAATTGTTTTGTTAAATATTAGTTAATTAATTAAGATAAGTAAATTAAAAGGGTTTTAAGTGTTTTCAAGTATTTAATTTAATAAGATTCAAATGATATAATTAAGTAATTAGTTAAGATATAGAGGTTTATCTTTAATTAATTAAGATGGATAATTAAAAGATTAATTAATTAAGGAAAATAAATAAAGAATAATTACCTAATTAAAGGATAGTTAATTACTTAATTATAGATTAATTACTTAATGTGAGTAGTTAGGAGTTAATTAATTGATTAATTATAGGTTATTTAATGATTAAAGGTGAAATAATTAATGATTAAATGTTAGTTAATGATTGAAAGATAATTACTTAATATAATTAATTAATGGTTTATAATTAATTGATGTTATTTAAGCAGGGTTGGGTGATTAATTCCTAGGTAATTAATTTAAATTTAGTTAATTAAGTTAATTATAATCAGATGATAAATTAATCTTGCTTATGGATGATTGAATTATGTGCCTTGAATTTGTTTGATATCTCTGATTTGTGATTCTATGTAATATGATATGTTTGGGTTGAACTGTGATAATATGGGTTATCTATTGATAATGGATTGCTGTGTAAATGTGACATCGTGCATTTAAATTTAAATTGTATTCACTAAAAACAATTTGGATTAAAAATGATATTGGATTCGAAGAGACTGGGGTCGGGTATCAGCAAATACCTGAAGCCACTTCGATTAGTAATCTGCAATAATTACTTATAGATTTGATTTTAGAATCAAATAGGTTGGAATGTAATAAAATTAAGTAACATGGCCATTTAAACTGAGTAACATTTCCTAGTTATTATTTTGTAATAAGATATTGGATATAACAAAAAAAGAACTCGTAGTAAGGTACGAGTAACCCTGGATTTTCAATGAAGTTTTATAACCTAGTATTTCAAATTATATGGGTTTACTCACGCTTGTTTCCAGTCTGACCCGGGTGTTACTTTATTGTAATGCTCGGGTCAGACCGAGTATTACAGATTTTTAGGTTAGGATACTATGGAGCTCAGGTGGCGAGCTGGATGGAAGGAACATATGGAGTATATTCCGCTATGTAATAGAGTTGTATTGATAGTAGTCTTGAACAAGTTGTACAACTGTCCAGTTTATGTATAAATGGTGTACTCTAATGTATTGCATGTAATTTGACAAGATACAGCTTTCTTTGTATAAATTTGCTATTATTTGATATTATATTTTGATCCGCTGTGAATGTGAGATTCTGTGTTTTGTTTCTGTTCTTCTTCTACCTCTTTCTTCTTTACCCTAGCAATCTGGAATTTTCGATTTTCGATTGCTCGACACTTTTACAGTGGACGTACCAGTGTCTAATTTTCGAGGTCGAAAATTTTGGGTCGTTACATTTTGGTATCAGAGCTGAAGGTTAAACGAGAACCTCGGCTCTGGTGGGTTTGCTCATTAATGATAAGGCTAGTAGTACCGTAGAATGAGTTGAGTGTATTAATATGAGGGCGTATTTGTTATTTTCTTATATAAAGATTTTAAAATAGTTTTAAAATTTGTCTTTATACAAGCTTATATTTTGATATATAATGCAATAGTTTTTCTGATATATTAAGGAAATTGGTTGTTGATTATTGAAATTTAAATAGGATAATAAGAATATAGGTTGGGATTCTACTAATTTAGTCTAATATAGGTTAGGGAGTTCCACTAATCTAGTTTTAGAGGAAGATGGCTAAGAGTGAAGAATGGAAGGCTAGACCCAGAGAGCGAAGAGCAGCTGCATGTAAGGATCAAGAAGAAGCAATTCAAGAGTATGAGAAACAAGTTAAGGAAAGGGCTGGACCAGGGCCTTATGATAATGTCACCTACTACAGATGTTTCAATAAGGGTCATTACGCACCTGGGTGCAGTAAAACAAGGGAGGAATTGAAGGGTACATTCCAACGGTTTCTCTCTAAGATCTTGTGCTTTAAGTGTCATAAGAAAGGACATTTCCTAAACCATTGCCCTGAAGTGAGAAAGGTGAAGCGTAAACCTGTAGAACCTGTCAATGAGTCGACTATTTTCTATCATTGTAAGGAGTCGGGTCACATCATTAGGAATTGACCCGAGAGACGCAAAAAGAGTAAGGTTGTGGAACGTCCTGCAAGAGGCGTGAAGGTTATCCAGATTGATGGAATGGTAGAAACCTTTTGTGGTAAATGTTATAAGTGGGGAATCCTGTTGAAAAGTGCATGTTTAGGCTTTTCCCATTGGAAGGGAGTCCTTAGATTCTTGTATAAATACCGAGGCTCTATTCTTTTCCATACTCCTAGGAAATGGGGAAGGAATCTAGATTTATGACTTCTGTAAGGCTCTTATTTTGGATAAATGGATGTAATGTTTGAACTACTAGTGTGAGTCTATCAATGTATGGAATATTTTGTGGTAATAAAATCTAATATAAAATTATATTTATTTATTTATGAATAGAATTGGAATTAATTCAAAGGTGAATTTATTGAAATTTAAAATTGAATTAAATTAATTAGGAATAAAATTTGATAATTCGGATATTTATTTACCTTGGCTTGTCCTGATATCATCCTATTGTTATTAATAATCTATGGAACTGTGAATTTGATTATTTAAATAAATTAAGAAGTAGATTGAGATAATATATATCCATTACTAAAATTAATTGGAAATAAAACTTTAGTCAGAAAATATTTAAATAATTTTGAATTTAAGAGATAAAGACTGAAAATATGAAAAGGAAATCGCTTTGAACTATAAAGATTTAAATGTTAGAAATGAGCTTGCTGAAAATTAGTAAGAATTGGTTTCGAAGTTAAAATTGGGTAATAAATTGGATTCTAAAAATTAAATCATTTAAAAAGTTTTAAACTCTTATTTGAACTTTGAAATAAGTTAAGTAAAGTAATTTAAAATGGAATTTTGAAATTTGGACTTAAAATTAAATGGTTTAAATTTTTAAGCTGTTAATTTAAAAGTAAAGGTTAATTTGATTTAAGGGATTAAATCAACATTTAAAAAAATTTAACTCGAATTTATGTAATTCGAAATGGATTAAAGTTGAGATTTGTATGGAGATAAATTCAAATGGAAAATTTGAATTGAATTAATTGGATAGGAGATTGAAGTTGGATAAGTTTAAAATTCAAATGGGAATTGATTTGAATTTGGGATAGAAATTGAAGTTAATTCAAATTTAATAGGAATGTAATCAATTCAATGGGTTGGGAAAGTGATTGAAATGAGAAATAGGGAAATTGAACCAGTTTGACTCTGAAGCTATTTTTGAATAAATTATTTTAATATAAACTGTTGTAAGTCTATTTTTCCTAGCTATTTACTATACAACCTTTCTTTTTAAAACCCAAACTATCCTATACTTATTTTGCAATTATTTTGAAAACAAATTACTATTTTACATCTGTTTTATAAACTAATCACTATTTTACAAGTACTTACAAATTAATTATTATTTTACAACTATTTTACAACTAACAACTATTTTTAACCACATACCATTTTTAAACTTTTTTCAAACTATTTCCTAAATTTAAGTTGGTCAGAGTGCAAACTGTTTATAATTGGAATGATAACCCTCATGGAAATGGAAGCAATTGTGAATAAGTGAATAGAAAATTAAATGAATGTGAAGTAAAAGAAAATTGATTTAGATGATAATCAATGAAGATAAATACGTAGGATGTACGTATATTATTCTATTCGCATAATGATTTGATCCAGATTCGAGCACAGAATTACTAGATAATATATCGATCCGAGTTGGGATTTTTCACTCGATTTTCGACGGCAAACCATGGATATGGATTTTTGATTGATTGTGAAAATTCTATATCATAATTAAGCTATGTAAGGAGAATGACGGTTCTGATCAAGAAACCAGATCTAAGTCCGCACTAGGAAGTCGGGTGGACGATACTAGTTCGGATGTAAAATTGTGTGATCGAGTGAGCGATCGAATTTGATATTGCATACGGATGATATATGTACATCGTACATGCTTGAACGAAATTGATATTAAATTACGACAGAAATGAGAAATTATTTTTGAAAAGAAAAGTATATTTTGAGAAATATATATGAATAAAAGTGGAAGTTGGATATCTTTTGAAATTCACTTTATGAGAAGTAAGTGATATGGTAAGTGACTTTATAAAAGAAAATCGAATTTGAATGTTGATTTGGCATAGAAAATTTATATATATATATATATTTGTTATATATATGATAAACTCCCCTATGTTGAATCTATAGCCAAAAGAAAATATTTTTGAAATATTTGAAGTATAAAAAAAAGAATTTATATATGTATGAAGTAATCCAAGATTTTTCAATATTATATATTTATATATATATATATATATGATTTTATGAGAATGATTTTTGGAAAAAGGTTTTGGAACCTATGGATTTTGAAAGGCTTTTGATTTTTGGGAAAAATCAATTTTGAAAATTTTAGAAAGCCAAATTGGAACTATCGATTTGGGATATCGATTTTGTGTAAAGGAGATTTTTATGTGAATCATAAAGAGTATGATTTGAAGGATACTTTATGTGTATAGTATAAAATGTTTTGAGATCGGCTCTAGGGAAAAAGACGCTCCCATGAAATGAACTTCATAGGAGATCCACGGGGTGGTTCTGCCTTGAGCCCTAAGGGGGAGGCTCTAAATTGGATCCTTGGAGGAAGTCCGGACTAACTGAAGTTCCTAAGGATCATGTATGGGTAGCGAAAGTCGAAGGCGTTGATGCCTACAAAGACATTTGGGTTATGCTGTGACGATAGTGTGACTCAATGTCATTGCGATCTACTGCGGACCATAGTGGAAGTCATATGGCCATGAGAGCCAACGGTCTACGTTTGATTTTGTCATGATGGAAACGTAACATCAATAGACTGCGATCTATGAAGACGTAGCGAAAGTCGTGAGGCAGCGAGAGCCTACAGGCTACATTGGGACTCGACTGATGTAGTCTGCGACCTATGTGGGAGTGGTGAAGTTTCATTTGGCAGCGAAATTCGAGGGTGTTGATGCCTACAGTTACATGGATTTTTGCCATGATGGCGACGTAAGCCTGTGTGTAGCTGTGATCTGTGGCGGGTTCCATGGCATAATCGAGGGGCGTGGAGTGCCTACAGTTATATATGGTTTTGCCAGGATGACGACGTAACCATCGGGTTAACTGCGACAATGGAGTGGGTGATGATTTCCTAAGCATTCTCACCAAGAATGATTTGTACATTTTCAAAAAAAATTCTATCTTTTCATAAAGTTTTTGAAAATGTTTTCCTAATATTTTCGTTAGGTGTTGAAACAAGTTTACGAAGTACTTACAGATTTTCAGTCCAACGCCTGATCAACGTATGACCGAAATTATGTGAGAACAAGGATGGACTTGTCGAGACATCGGTTATAAAAAATATTTTTATAAAACTATTTTGGTAATATTATACAGATTTTAAAGTGTTTTAAATAAATTCTTAATAAAAGAGTTTATAGTTGAAAATGATCAAAGAGTAGTTTAACTGATAATTAGCATTTTAATAAATTCTGGCTTCGTTCCTTTTTTAGGACGAAAAGATTCAAAGGGGGAAGCAATGTGATAACCCGAATTTTTAAAACATCTGTTAACCGGTGATTAACTTGTTTTACCATTGAGATACTGATTTTTATTTGATTGAGCAGATGAAATTTTGATAATTAAAAATATCTAGACAAATATTTAATCGATAATCTCCTGATATAATTATTGAAATTTGACAAATTAGTTTAATGATCTTCCTTTGTAATTATTTAATTTGGCAAAATTTATCTTTTCAAAAATACAAATAAATATGTTTTAATTTATAATGTATGTATATATATATATATATATATTGTTAAGGGATAGCTATGGTTTAAATTCATATAAATTTTCAAAGTTAAAGTCTATATTTTTTTTAACAACAAAGATAGTGTGTGTGTGTGTGTGTGTATTTGTTAAAAGTATTTTGGCTTAATAGGATTTGTTATAGAGGTTTAGTACATTTTATTTTAAAATTTAAAATGAGATTTTTCTTTTATACTTGAGATAAAAATGGTTTGTGTATATATATATATGTATAACATAATACTTAAATTAATATAAATAAACATATAAATATAAATATTTATAAAAAGAAATGCATTAATTAAAATTTGAAATATAATATAGGATTATATAAATCATATTTAAACCTTTAATACATGCAAATTACATGTGTAGGTATTATAATAAGAGATTAAACAAGTGTAAGCTTATCATTATATGCAACATGTGTAAGCTTATCAGTTCAAACTCTGTTTCTCTTCATCTTTCAAAAAGAAACTAAAAATTGAAATGAAAAATCAAATAAAAAACAAAACCTATTTAAATACTTTATCCTGAGTAAACAATCATTTAAAACAAAAGCAAAGATCAAGTTCAAATAGCAAGCAAATCAGATTCAAATTCATCTCAACAAGAAATTCAATTATCAGTTCCAAATCAAGGAAGAAAACTCTGTTTTCAGTTGATTATTAAAGGTAAGTAAACTACACCTTTTTATAGCTGAATCTGTTTTATATTCTGTTGCATGTGATGGAAATGGAGTAATAATTAATGGGTTGTATGTGTATAAACATAGAATATCTGAGTGATCATCTGAATGACTATATATACGTATAAGTAGTCTTTGTTCTTGGTTTACAGGCCCAAAAATTCAATCAAAAATCAATTTCTTTTTCTAGATGCCATTATGGGTTAGGATGTTTATAGGAAATAAGTTTGAATTAACCAAATCTTTTTTAAAAAACTACTTTTATGTGAGATTTTAAAGTAATTAGCTGAAAAAAATAAGTTATAGTAAAATTTCAAAACTAAGTCAAGAAATTAATTATTTAAATCCTAGGTTTTACTTATATTATCAGATTTGATTTTGGAAACCATGAATTTCAATAAAAATTTCAAGATTTGTAAGTGGGTGTTTGGGGAGATATTGGGAGATGTCAATTTCCAGTTCTGGGGCTAATACTGGCAAGGTAGTCGACGATAGGGGTTGGCATTTGGTCAAGAGGTAGTTGCATAGTATGGGAACTTGGGAAAAATCAGTGGTGATTTTTCAAATCATCAGGGAGATCTATTGAGGAAGGATTAGGGTTTTGGGGATTCTTCTTTTGTGGTGACTGTTTTCGACGAGCGACGGCGAAGAAGGCGATTGGATGGGGCCGCGATGGTCCAGGAGGGTAGCGCGAGGTGTGGCGGTCACAGGTGGGGGTAGCAACGTCTCTAGTCAATGGAGTTTACGACGTGAGTGCTTTGGCGAGTTCTATAAGGTTGCGTGATGTAGGCTCGATTTGAGTCACCAGGTCGAGTCTCGATCGGGAAAAGGGAGAGGCCAAGGTGGTGGTGCAGTGTAGCAAGGAGGTTAAGGTGGACTTGCGAGCGTCATTGGTTGGTTGGTCGGCGATGGAGGTGCAGTGTGCACGTGCACACGGTTCTTGGATGTATCAGTTATTAGCGGGTTTTAGGGGAAAGAAGAAATTAGGGATGGGAATAAAGAAGGAAGAAAAGAGTAGGGGATCGGGTTTGCCTCGGGAATTTTGTGGGTAGGGCTCGGGAAAAACAAGTGTGGGCTCGGGTTGTTTATTTTTAGATAACCAAGTTTAATTTAAAAAAATGTATCAGGTTTATAAAGCAATCACAAAAATCAGGTTTAATTTTAAGGGAAGTATGATCAAGTTTATAGTATATTGAAATAAATATGTTTCTAAGTGTTGTAGACCAAGTTTCCAAAGTAATTTATTAAGATAAGATTTCAAACAATGATTTGGATTAAAATTGATTTGTTAAATATTAGTTAATTAATTAAGATAAGTAAATTAAAAGGGTTTTAAGTGTTTTTAAGTATTTAATTTAATAAGATTCAAATGATATAATTAAGTAATTAATTAAGATATAGATGTTTATCTTTAATTAATTAAGATGAATAATTAAAAGATTAATTAATATATTAATTTAATTAAAGAATAATTACTTAATTAAAGGATAGTTAGTTACTTAATTAAGGATTAATTACTTAATGTGAGTAATTAGGAGTTAATTAATTGATTAATTAAAGGTTATTTAATTAATGATTAAATGTGAAATAATTAATGATTAAAGGTTAATTAATCATTGAAAGATAATTACTTAATGTAATTAATTAAGGGTTAATAATTAATTTACGTTATATAAGCAAGGTTGGGTGATTAATTCCTAGGTAATTAATTTAAATTGAGTTAATTAAGTTAATTATAATCAGATGATAAATTAATCTTGCTTATGCATGATTGAATTATATGCCTTGAAATTGTTTGATATCTCTGATTTGTGATGCAACGTGATATGATATGTTTGGGTTGAACTGTGATAATGTGGATTATCTATTGATAATGGATTGTTATGTAAATGTGACATCCTACATTCAAATTTAAACTGTATTCGCTAAAAACAACTTGGATTAAAAATGATATTGGATTCGAAGAGACTGGGGTCGGGTATCAGCAAATACCCGAAGCCACTTCGATTAGTAATCTGCAATTATTCCTTGTATATTTGAATTTAGAATCAAATAGGTTGGAACAAAATAAAATTAAGTAACATGGCCATCTAAATTGAGTAACATTTCCTAGTTATTATTTTGTAATAAGATATTGGATATAACAAGAAAAGAACTCGTAGTAAGGTACGAGTTACCCTGGATTTTCAATGAAGTTTTATAACCTAGTATTTCAAATTATATGGGTTTACTCATGCTATTTTCCAGTCTGACCTGGGCGTTACTTTATTGTAATGCTCGGGTCAGACCGAGTATTACAGATTTACAGGTTAGGACATTCTGTAGCTCAGGTGGCGAGCTGGATGGCAGGAACGTATGGAGTATATTCCGCTGTGTTGTATTGATAGTAGTATGGGACAAGTTGTACAACTTTCTTTGTATAAATGCTATTATTTGATATTATATTTTGATCCGTTGTGAATGTGAGATTCTGTATTTTATTTATATTCTTCTTCTACCTCTTTCTTCTTTACCCTAACAATCTGGAATTCCCGGCGTTCGATTGCTCGGCACTTTTACAGTGGACGTACTAGTATCGAATTTTCGAGGTCGAAAATTTCGGGTCGTTACATAATTGTTAATATTTAACATTTCTAATATTGTAAGAACATATGTTAAATAATGTTATAATTATCTACAATGATAAATTTATGCATTTAATATGATTGATATGTTTATCAATTAACATAAAAAAATGAATTGAATTGAAAGTTGACAAATGGAATTATAACACCCGCTATTAAATGTCTATTGCATGTTAATGTTTTCTATACACATGCAAGTGTCTAATTTTACAACTACTTAATACATTCGTAAAATGGTCACTTACATGCTTATTTGGTTGAGACCATTTATTGCACTCCGTGAGTTTCGAACTCTAAAAGCAATACAAGGCTATGGATATTTGATCCATATACTATCATTTATAAATGTTATATGGTGAACGTTCACAGTTCGTAATGTACGATACTTCAATCAATATAGTTCGTTGGAAATAATCCAATAAATAATATTTTAAGATATGTATTCAACTTGATTGATTACAAAAGGGATCATATTGTGTTAATGTAACATAAGACCAAAAACTACAAGATAGATCTAAGAACACAATATTGTAGTAAGGTTTTCTTTTGTATGGTTTGACCATTTGAAAGGAAAATGGATGTATAAGAATAGATGTAATTTAAGGTAAAGTTGGGGATGAAGAGAGCGAATAGTCACTTCTACATCATTGAGAAACATTGGAAACGAGAATTGTAATAATAATTGATACTTAATATTGGAATAAGAAATATGATTTATATTTCAAAATGTATTTTCACGTAGAAAGTTGTTTTCTATGAGATTTATTTCTTTAAGCTCAAGATATTTGATCAACAAACTCCCCAGTGTAAATAATTGCAGTGTATGAAATAAAAAAATTGTGTTAGGTTAATGATGGACCTCCGAATTTAGTACGATATTATAGTAACGGTGGAAATAGTGGGAGCATGTCATATAGCACTTATTAATTGCATCATAATAAGAAATTGTTTTTGTAAAACTTACCATGCATTATTTATGAAATAATGATTATTTTTCGGTATCGACAGAAAAAATAGACATAGCTATATTTCAATATCAATATTATGAATATTCTTTGTGAAATAAAATTATAATGTAGTAAAAAAAATTATAACAAAAGCGACGCATTGTAATATACAAAGGTATCTAATATTATTTATGGTTGTTTTGGAATTATAGACTAAGCCGTAGTTTTGAGAAATAATTTTATTGTATAATTCTGAATCATATGATACATGCTAATTATATCACAAACAATAAAGGGCTATGCACCCTTTTAGTGGGAGTACCATAAGTGTTGATGAACTCTTCGGATTCATACGTATAGATGTATGCAATCATGATTCTATAAATACCAAAACAGTTCCATGTACTTCGTCATATTTACCGACGAATTATCATCGATAAGGACATGTGTATTTGATACACATGTATTATGTTTATGGCAAACTTATAGAACATAAATAGAGGTAATTAAAATAACATGCGATAAAAATTATTTTACTTGATTGAATGAGTGAGTAGATTAGAAAATGTTCCAAACATGCCTAAAATGAATAAAGTTTCAATCTCAAAATTACTCCTCCATGTGATACATAATGATGCATCGATATGGAGTATTCAAACTTTGTTGGACAATATATGATTAATGATAAGTGAAGTTGAGTTAGTTTCTTTCTATAAGGTAATCTACTTAAGGGTAGTACACATGGTTAACATTATTTCATCTGAATAACAGTTTACAAAATTTTACAAGATAAGGGTTTATAAGAAAATGCAACAATCCTAGGCTAAGGAGTTGGCAGGTTGTGCGAGCCGAAAGATTGCACATAATAATTGTTCATAAGGGATCTTGTATGAATAATCCCAAAAGAGTTTTTGGAAGACTGTCACTGGATGACATATTTATGTTTTAAACATAAATTTTGTAAACTAAAACAAAATAAATTTTATAAATAAAGAAATTCATAAAACATTTATGAATACTTATTTTGTTGCACTGGAAAACAATTGTTGTTCCAAGAAATACCAACTTCCTTACGAAGAAATTTCTTTGAGGAATTACTGGTAGTAAAATGGAATTGGATATGATCCATAGATAATATTGATTAGATGAGATGAAATGAAATTAACTAACCTAAAACAAACACAATGCATTACATTGTCTAATAAGTATTCTCACACATTGAAGAGAAAATATGAGTTTCTTACTACTGTCGAAAATATATAATCCTAGATTGTTCATTTAAACCATTGAGAGTGTTGACTGTATATGGTATGATGATCAAATCCAAAACAATTCCAACTACACTATCAAAATATAGATTTTGGTGGTCGTAGCTGAAGGGATATGATCCATCGACCTTGGCTGTGTCTTTATGAGTAAGACTAATGTAGTTGAAATTAAATGAGCAATGTTGATAAGAATAATATCGCAAATTTTAATTGTTGAAATTAGCGTAATATATTCGATATTCAACATGTTCAAGTCAGTTCGGATTTACAATATTGTCGCTTGATAAGTCCTATTGTTTTGGAACATATGTATTGAAACAATAAATTCTAAATAACGATTTAGATAAGTTGTTTACACATATTAACCAAAACTGTCTCAAAGTCGGTGGGAGAGATATGGAGTTTGATAACCTTTGGATATGATCCAAGAAATGGTATGAAAGTATCATTTTTTAAGCATCAAGATTGAATAAGTACTTTGATAGAAATATCAAATAGTTTGATTTTCAATCAAAGTGCAAAGGAAGCGTGCGTTCATGAGAAAGAACGTTAAAAGGTACATTGATATTTCTAAACTACTAGTAAATAACATGTTGTTGATTTTAACGATGTACTTGTGTCAAATTCAGCCTTAGTTATTTTAATATTCAACATTGGATTGATAAATGAGGTCTTTTATAGTAAGTATGAAAAATATCTGGAATGTCCCGAATGATATGTACAGACACCATATTAAAATGTTTAATACAAATCATGTAAAATTGATTCATTTGCATTAGCAATAGGAATTACCGTACATGTTATGTTGTCTACGATATCATGATTTGTTTATTTATTTGATACATAAATAAAATATCAAATCCAGATTGATATCACTAAATGGTTGTTTGAAGTATTCTCATGTATTTATGAAATACTAGAGAATTGTTTACAGAAACAATAAATTCCTTATGAAGAAATGTTCAGACTCAAACTTTCACAAGTACTATTGAGTATAATATGTCAATAACAAATCTTTAAGTTAAAAATGTTCCAAATGAAAGACTGCGGCCGATTCAATGAAAAAAAGGCTAGGTACATTGCCTTGAATAGCGCCGTAATAAAAAATGTATATGAAAATATAAGTGCACAAATTTATAAACGAGCTGATTCCAAATGTGGAGAATCTCATGACATGGTTATATGATAACAATGTCGTAATATAGTTCATAATAGAACTTAGAGCTCACTTGAAGTCGAGAGACATACTCCCAATCGTTCCACATGATAAAACAGTTTATCACCATCGGAGAGAGTCGATTGATAGAGTAGATAATTAAAACATAATAGCTTATTCACTCACAATGGGACAAACCTAATTGGTTTTGAGAAAACCGATTGGAGAAGTTGGAAAAAGATTCCATAATTGACCTCAAGTGCAAGTGGGAGATTGATAGAGTTAGGATATGCCCTGGGGGCAATTATGTAATTTGAAACATATATCTAACTCGTTGACCAATCTTTTCGAAATAAAGGTATTTTCTTTCTATTATAAACTTGATATAATGTGGTTATATTAATTAATCAATGTAATTAAAAGAATATTAATAGAAAGTCCATAAATGGAAATTTTGTGATAATAGTTACAAAGTGTTGTAACCGCGAGTAATTTATCACAATAAAACAAGTATACCATTTTAAATGTTTCTAGTCAAGATGCATCGAGACTGGATATTGATGTATCTGTTGAGACTAGAGTATGTAACGCTCACCAAATATTGGATAGTGTATTACTCATGACTGCTGGGGGCATCTAAGGGTAACGTGTTGGAACATTGGTTTTGATTCATGACAAAGCAATTTAGAAGAAAAAAAGAGAATGCACGGTCAATCACAACAAAAAGAGACAATCAAAGGACTATGGTGATATCAAGACTTTGAACCTTTGTTTTCACTGTTTAATACTTGTGTTTTGAGTCTTAGAAATTGTTAAAATCTATCCTCAAGTAGTTCTTGCTTCATCGCTTTCATTTTGTTTAAAAAACAGAGTTACCAATGCACGTACACTACAGCCAGTCGACTGGCTATAAACAACCAGCCGACTAACTGGTGTATATGCACGCATAAGTACTGTTTTTTCTTTTAAATTTGTTGCATGGTCAGTCGACTGGTCCAAATCGACCAGTCAACTAATCTGAACCCAACTGTCATATTTTCAAAAGACATTTACATTTTGCTAAAGGTTGCGAACCTTCTTTGAACGGGAATGGTTGATTCTTTTGGTCAGAACTCTTCACCAAGGGCACTAACCCTCTGTCTACTATAAATACATGTTCCCAAACACTTCATATTTACTGAAAATCTTTCTAACCTTCTTACATTCTTCTTTTGCTCACATACTTGCATTCAAACAACAAACAAGCATTTTATTGCATTGAATCTCTAAAAGAACTTTCATAATCTTCGATTCTTAACATCACCTTCTTTTCATATCTTCACATACACTTCATACACTTGAGGATTTAATTATAGAAGGATTGTACTATCAGAGACAAATCAGTGTTATCAAGAACACATAGTGTCAGATATTCTTTTGTATTAGTGAAGTCCTCTTCTGCTGCTGAGGCAAAAATCCTGTTCTGCTGCTCAGGTGTCTGTTATGCTGCTCAGGATGTGTATACCTATTCCTCTGGGTTAAGCGAGGATTGTTGTTTTAGTGAAATTCCAGAAGAAGTCTGGGACTGGAAGTAGGACGGTACTCCGAATCAGTATAAAAATATCTAGTGTCATTTTACTTATACTACTTTTATATTTCGCACTATTTACTATATTACTATCATTATTATACTCTGCATTATCATATATCCATATTACACGGTTCAACACACTTTTTGGTATCAAAGTTGTTTTTCATCTAACCGTAACATAGTTATTTGATTCTTTGCTAATATGGATAGTAACACTAGCACTAGCACTAGCACTAGCACTATAACCACTAACACTAGTTTTGTAGAAGGTCAATCCACTGCACGACCTCCATTTTTCAATGGTTTGAACTATAATTATTGGGCTACTCATACGAGAATCTATATGCAATCAAATAGTTTTAAATCATGGAATATCATACAAAATGAATACACTCTTCCTACAAGAGAATACTCCACATGGACAACACACAAAAATTATATGCTTCTGTCAACGCTAAAGCTATGAACATGTTATTTTGTGCACTAGATAGAAATGAATTTAATCGTGTTAGCATGTGTCATGCTGCTTATGAAATATGGAGAACACTTAAAATCACACATGAAGGAACTAATAAAGTCAAACGAAGCAAAACCTCCATGCTAAAAAACCAGTTTCAAAATTTTAGAATGAAGCAAGATGAATCCATCAATGATATGTACTCTAGATTTCAAGATATCTATCATTCACTATTAGGGTTAGGAGAAAAATTCACTGGCTTTGATATTGTGTCGAAAATCTTAAACTCTTTAACGGATGAATGAGAAAGAAAATTCTTAGCTATTGAAGAAGCTAATGACCTCTTTACCATAAAACTAGAAGATTTAATAGGAAATCTAATGTCCTATGAAGCGAATTTGCAGGAAAAACGAGTACAAGCACAGGACAAAAAGAACATAGCTTTCCATGCTGAAGAAGAAGAGGATGAAGATTCAGATGAAGAAGATCTAGCATTTATTGCCAAAAATTTCAAAAAGTTCTTGAAATTCCGAAAAAACAACAGAAACAATGGAAAAAGGAACTTTCCAAGCAAACCATCATCTTCAGCACTAGAATGTTTTAATTGAAAGGTCATATCCAGAAAGACTGTCCAGAACTAAAGAAAGAATACTTCAAAAGGGCACGAAAGATAAGAAAAAGAAATCATTTTCTATGACATGGGATGATTCATATATCTCTTCATCAGATAGTGGCAGTGACAGTGAAAACGAGCAAGCTAATGTGTGCTTATAGCTACTGAAAACGAGGTCCCACTTAAAAAGAGAGGAAAATGGATCCTCGATAGTGGTTGCTCAAAACATATGATAGGAGACAAAGATATGCTATCAAACATTACTTACTCAGATGGAGGCTCTGTCACATTTGGAGACAATTCCAAGGCTATATCATCGGCAATGGTGATGTGAGAAACAAAGGTATTTCAAGTTTACCTCTTATTTCAAAAGTTTTACTAGTCAAAAATTTGAAACATAATTTACTCAGTGTCAGCCAATTATGTGAAAAAAGATTCAATATCACATTTTCTGAAAATAAATGTAGTATTTTTGATCAAAATCGAAATCTTATCTTTGAAGGAAAAAGAGACAGGAATATTTATGTTCTGAATATGAAAATAAACCATAGTGTAGATATGTATTTAATAGCCAAAGAAAATGATCCTTGGTTATGACACAAACGATTCTGTCACATTAACTTCAAAGCTATAAATAAGCTTTCTAAAAATGATTTAGTAAAAGGACTATCAAAAATGAATTTTAAAATTGACCATATTTGTGATGCATGTCAGTTAGGAAAATTAACTAAATCATCTTTTAAATCTAAAAAGGTTATTTCAACTTTACAACCACTTGAATTACTGGATATGGATTTATTTGGACCAACGCAAGTAAAATCCATTAATCACAGTAGATATGTGTTTGTAATTGTTGATGATTTTTGTAGATAAACTTGGACTATTTTTATGAAAAATAAAAGTGATACTTTTGATAATTTCAAAGCTTTTGTCAAAATAATTCAAAATTTCAAGGGATTGAAAGTCAAAAACATTAAGAGTGATCATGGAGATGAATTCGAAAACGAAGCCTTTGAACATTTTTGTAAAAAGAAGGGAATGTTCCATTATTTTTAGTTTCCTAGAACTCCACAGCAAAATGGAGTTGTAGAACGTAAAAATAGAACCTTACAAGGATGTGTAAGGACTTTATTAAATGGAAGTACGTTACCAAAATACTTTTGGGCTGAAGTAGTTGCAACAGCCTGTTATGTTTTGAACCATGTTTCTATTTGATCACTGACTAAAAATATTCTTTATGAACTTTTTAATGGTCGAAAACCAAATATTTCTTATTTTAAATTTTTTGGTTCAAAATGTTTCATTTTGAACAAAAAGTATCAGCTTGCAAATTCGATCCAAAATCCAATAAAGGAATCTTTATAGGATATTCGGATCGAAGCAAAGCTTATTGAATTTTAATAAAAGAACTTATATCATCGAAGAAACACTTCATGTATCCTTCGATGAAAATTTAAATCAAATGCCAAGTATAAGAGATTATGAAGAATTCCTTGACAATATCACGAATACAGAAATTTCGAATTTTGAAAATAATGAAAACATTGTTCACAATAATAATGAATTAAGATTTCCACCTAGATTATTAAGGGATCGTCCTCCCATTAATGTCAATGGAGAACTCAATTAATCTGTTAGAACAAGAAATCAATTGAATCAAACGGGCCATGTAGCTTTCCTTTCTCATATTGAACCTAAAAATATTAAAGAAGCATCCACCGATGAAAATTGGCTAATCGCTATGCAAGAAGAGCTAAACCAATTCGAAAGAAATGATGTTTGGGATTTATTACTAAGGCCTAGTGATCAATCAGTTATTGGTACAAAGTGGGTCTTTAAAAATAAAGAAGATGAACAAGGAAATATTACTAGGAATAAAGCTAGATTAGTTGCGCAAGGATACAATCAAAAGAAGGGATTAACTATGAAGAAACGTTTGCTCTAGTTGTTAGACTAGAAGCAATACGAATCTTACTAGCCTATGCATGTTTTCATAACTTTAAATTATATCAAATGGATGTTAAAAGTTCTTTTCTAAATGGTTTTATAAAGGAAAATGTTTATGTTGAACAATCTTCTTTATTCGTACACGAAAAATTTCCAGACCATGTCTATAAACTTAAAAAGGCCTTATACGGTTTGAAACAAGCACCTCGTGCTTGGTACGATCGTCTTAAACAATATTTAATAGATTCTGGTTTCGAAATTGGGAAGGTTGATCAAACTCTTTTTATTAAAAGAAACAAGCAAGATATTTTAATTGTTCAAATTTATGTCGATGATATCATTTTTGGGTCCACAAATGAAAAATTATGTTAGGAATTTTCTAAAATAATGACCAAAGAATTTGAAATGTCACATATGGGTGAATTAAATTATTTTCTTGGCTTGCAAATAAAACAATTGGAAAATGGTAAAATGGTATTTTTATAAATCAAGAAAAATATTATAACAATCTAATTAAACGCTTTGGTATGGAAAATACTTCTACCAAACCAACTCCTATGAGTACAACTATACATCTTGATAAAGATGAAATTGGCAAAAGTATTGACCAAAAATTATATCGAAGTATGATTGGATCATTACTATATTTGACAGTTAGTAGACCGTACATATTGATGAGTGTTTGTTTGTGTGCACAATTTCAAGCAGATCCCAAAGAATCACATTTGCGAGCAGTGAAACGCATATTACGGTATCCTAATAAAACCAAGGATTTTGGACTATTCTATCCAAAAGAATGTCCTTTTGAATTAGTGTCCTATAGTGACATTGATTTTGGAGGAAGCGGACAGATAGAAAGAGTACAAGAAGGACTTGTCACTTCATTGGACGGTCTCTTGTATCTTGGTTTAGTAAGAAACAAAACTGTGTTTCATTATCGACACGTGATGCAGAATATTTTTCTGCAGCTTGGCATGTGGTCAAGTTATCTATATGCAACAAACACTACAAGATTTTGGTTTTAACTTATCCAAATCAACTATTTATTGTGATAATTCTAGTGCTAAAAATTTATCTAAAAATTCTGTCAATCACTCACGAACAAAATATATTGACATTCGTCATCATTTTCTTCATGACAATATTGAAAAGGATTTGATAAATCTAGAATTTTTTCCTCTGACAAACAATTGGCAGATATCATTACAAAACCTTTAAATGAAAATACTTTCATCAACTTAAGACGAGAACTTGGAATCATCTCTTTTAAAGATTTATAAATTTTTCATACAAAATTTTCAAAATATATTGTTTTTATATGTGAGATTTCATAGCATAAAATATTGACATACAAAAAGTTTTCATGCAAAATTTTTGAAGAAAATAAATTTTTTATGGCTCTAAAGGGACTTGAACTCATGATCTCTTGGTTATAGACTTATAATTGTTTCTTTCCATTTGAGCTATATATGTTTCTTGTCTCAGCTAGAATGTTGGTTATTCTCCAAAATTTCGGCTTACAAAAAATAACGCAACTGCTGGGGCTTGAACTCTAGTCTCATGGCTGGTAAGTGTATGCTTTACCAGTTATGCTATATTATTTTCTTGCTGAGCTACACACTTTGGTTTAGCTTATACCACATCATCCCGTAACCATTCATTTTTAAATTTATTTTCATCCATTCCCTCCATACATTATTTTCTCTGGATCTTATTCATTCCAATTTCTGACCATCATATTCTGGTCCATCTCCCCTATATATATATTTTTCATATTATAGCTATCACCATTACCATTTCATTCTAAAATTCCTCAATATTTTGTCAATGTCTTCTCATGATTCATATAATTCCTCCAACTCTAAGTTATCATATTCCACACCATCATCAAATAACCCAACTCCTTCTTTAGCCACTCCTACACCTAAATATGAACTAGCTCATGATTGGGGACAATATCACACTAGAATACACCAAACAGCAAGAAGTCAAGGAGATCGCTTTTTATTTCTCCAAAAACTAAAGAGAAAATAGATGACATCCACCACTATCAAAGGGAGCAAATCAACTTGCAAAGAGAGATGCACTGTGAATAAAAATATATTCCAGATGCCTTAGCTTAATAGAATCAATTGCCTTAAGATTTTGCGGCAAATCACCAAAGAAAGACGTCATTGAACCTTCTTCATCTCGTCAACCACATACATCTGGCTGGAATCCATGGGGACAAATTCCACATCAACCTCCGGTATCTCCAAACTCTTGGGAACGCCAAAGCTATTGGTCACCTCTACAACCTCACGTTGAAATCACCAAGATTGAACCAGATGAATGCTCTCCTTCGACTCCAAAATAATCAATTTCCTTGTGTATTTTGTTCCATATTCATGTTTACTTTACTATATATGTTGTTGTTCCATTAATCTTTGAATAAAGATTGAAAGAAACTATTTTAAAAATTCACTGGTATTTTTTCTACAGCCAGTCGACTATTTACAGAGAACAAATGCTCTCGAGTTTGCAACCAGTCGACTAATCTACCCCGATCAGTCGATTGAATGAACAAATTAACTTTGGTCTCTTCTTTTTAACCCCTTTACCCCTTTCTTTTCACTTTACCTTCTTCATAATTTTTTCACCTTCCAGAAACCTAATCCCCATTTTTTCCCAAATTCTCTCTCAAAAACATAAAATTATTGACTCTTTCAAGATCAAAACAATCAAAACAAGCCTCTTCATCTTTCGTTGATACTCATGTCACCCATTGGTTATACGACGCAACCGCTATAGAAAAATGGGAAAATATGAAAAATTCAAGGATCTTTGAAGGTTCTTTTATGGTATACTCTGATTTTGGAGCATATTCTCCTCAAGAATTGATGCGGAGATGCGGATTAGAATCGCTACTTGACTACAATTCCAATCACCATAATATTAACCATCTCATGGTAAAGCTTTTTTATGCTAATCTTGATCTTGGCCACCAACAACCGTCTAATTCGAATAATTGTGTATGGAGTTTGGTCTGTGGTCAACAAGTTTTCTTTTCACTTGATTGAATGGCACATATCCTTCAATCTCCAAATAAAGGTATTGATTTGAATGATGTCGAGTGCAATATAAGACAGAGAGACAAATTAGTCACATGTTCATGGTTGATGATATGACTTCATTGTGATCCAAGCTACTAAGGCCTAAAGCACGGATCTTGCACAAGATTCTTATGCATTCTATTCTCCTAAGAATCGGATCGTATGAATTGATATATCTGGAAAATTTCAAATCTCTCTATGCGATATGGGGAAATATACACGTAAATTGGTTATGATGTATTTTGGTTGAATTTCTTACCTTCCCCTATGGGAATATGCACGTTATTTACTTTGGCGAGTACATAATGCGACTTTTTCCAGATGTCGGTGTTCGTCAACCCAATTCAGAATTCTCTACTGTCGAAATGATCAATATCCGGACTATAAGTCTTATGTAATTACCTACAAGACCTCCACCTATTACCGTATACAAAGATTGGAAGCGTCAACAAGCTCAACAACTATCTAGAGGTCCTATAATTAGAGAACCGGAACCACATCAAGAAGAAGAAGAAATCCGTTTAGCCACCTCCTCCAACACCTTGTGAATCCATTGAAATATTTCCCGAAGTCAACTTATCATGGATTCAAGACTCAAGAAAGTGGATAAAAAGCTGGATAAAATCAAAGGCCTCTTCTCTACTTTATAGGATGTCATATCATGTTCTTCCTCCACTACTGCCACCTCCGTGGCTCAAGGCAAGCATCCAGCACCTCGTTTTATCTGGTCTACTTCAGAGAAGCATACAAGTAGTGATACTAGTGGAGCATGCAGTGGTGCTCAAGGCACTTCAAGACCCGAGAAGGAGACTGCACCGGAAGGAGAGTATAATTGGGATTTGGATGAACGAGCTTCTGTTGGTAGGTTGGTAAGTTTAGTAGATGTTTTGCTGGTTGGTATTTTTTTTAGTTTATCTCTATGAACATTTTTAAAAACTTGTACCAAATAGTCTTACTATGGACATTTGTTTCTGCACTTGGTACTATAACTATTGCTATGATATGTCTCCTTTTTGTCGATGATAAAGGGGGAGAAAAAAGTACATGTACTAACCATTTTGATGCATGTACAAGAAGTGTCATATATTCAGGGGGAGTTGTTTATATGTTCTCTAGGTTAATTTTATATAGATTGTCATCAATCAAAAATGAGGAGAATGTTGGAACATGGTTTTGATTCATGACAAAGCAATTTAGAAGAAAAAAAGAGAATGCACGATCAATCACAACAAAAAGAGACAATCAAAGAATTATGGTGATATCAAGACTTTGAACCTTTGTTTTTCATTGTTTAATACTTGTGTTTTGAGTCTTAGAAATTGTTAAAATCTATCCTCAAGTAGTCCGCACTTCATCGCTTTCATTTTGTTTAAAAAAGAGTTACCAATGCACATACACTACACCCAGTCGATTGGCTATAAACAACCAGTTGACTGACTGGTGTACATGCACGCATAAGTATTGTTTTTTCTTTTAAATTTGTTGCATGGTCAGTCGACTGACCCAAATCAACCAATCGACTGACCTGAACCTAACTGTCATATTTTGTAAAGACATTTCCATTTTGCCAAACCGTAAGTACTTTCCTACCACATCCTATCGGGAAATCCCTAGGATTAGTAGCGAATAGTCCTCACATTGGATATTTTATAATGAAGAGACCACTGCTACTATATGTATATTGGGATTTTAACCCCAAAAGATCCACAAGCAGTCTCCCACTATGAAAATCCGAAATATCAATATCATCACAAGTAACCTGCACAATCGTCACATATACGTTGGTCTGAAGTGGTTTTCAGATAAACTGATCCCGTTCTCTTCACACCAACAACGCAAAAGCATTTCTCAACCTCACACAGAAACTAAGTCTCATAGACTTATCACGTCTCCAACTTTCAACTTGCTATCCTTCGGGCTAAGAAGGAAGCTCGATAGATTGGAGTAATACTCCGCACTATATGAATCAACATCCTTAACACAAATGATAATCAAGCCTACACAGAAGCCTACGCACTAAGTGTACGACTAAATAGTAACCACATCAAGTAGAGGAACTAAAATTTGGCAAAATTTGATAGTCAGTTATTGAACTATCAAAGTAAACAAATAAATATTCAGCACCATATGCAATCACTACGCCCTTTTAATTAATCCTTTATTAATTAAATCACTTGCCAAATATTCACTTCAAATTATCTTTAAAAAGATATAATTCTCAAAACCATTTAAATATTGGAAAAAAAATTCATATACTTATTTAATAATAAGTAATTCACAAATCTCTTTATTTTCAAACCTTGGAAAGCATTCCATATAATTGAATAATGATTAATTATATATCTTATTCTTTAAGGAAAACGTTCTCTTTAAACACATTTATTCAGTTCAAAATGAATATTGCGTAAAACATCATTACGACAACCTAAATCACTAGTATAGGGATTCGAAAATAAGATAGATAAATAAATCCCATATACTATTCAAAAATATTTTCTTTCAAAAATCATTTACTATAACAACAGTGTTATAGTCCATCATTTCCTTATTTCTCGAAAACATCTATTTCAATAGTGAATGTTGAAATCTATGTGGTCGTCCATCATTTCCTTATTTCTCAAAAACATCTATTTCAACAGTGAATGTTGAAATCTATGTGTTCGATACTTAACACATTTAAAAACATCTTTTAATCATTTTATTCCATTTAAATATCACTTCCCAAAACACTCATTTTAAAATATTATTCACTTTCCAAAATCGTCAATATAAATCATTTACCAAATTAAAGCTTCTACACATTTAATCCAAGAATTATCCACTGTCCAAAATCGTGGATATAAATCTCTAACCAAATTAAACACTTTTAGATTTTTAATTAAAGGATTATCCACTATCCAAAATTGTGGATATATCTCCTTTAATAAGCTTTCATATTTACTTATCAAATTCAATTGGTTTCGGAATAATAAACAATGTTTATAAATTCACATTTCTATTTTATAAAACTTCAATTTATAAACTCCCTTTATTTACCAATTCCATAAATAATCATTTACATGATAAAATCCAAATTATAAGTTAATTACTTATAAACCATTTATAATAAATCAAGAATCGCCATTTAAACTATTTTACAAAATATTTAACTCTATAATCCAAAAATCACATTCTCATTATATTTCACAAAAATCATAATTTTTATAACATAAAAATAATGACATTCATTTATTGAAAATAAATCAATTCCTTCAACAATTCAAAATTCAATAAAATGAATATTTTCAACATCACTTGAAAATCCTTTTTAATTTGAAATCCATCACTTCAACATTTTTATATTACCAAAATAGGCCCAATGTTGCAACAACATTAAATACATCAATCGCGGCATCCATAACATCATATATCATATGATAACAGAATATATATCAATATCTGTAAATAAATCAGCACTGTTGAGGAATCCTATTGGATCCCTCCAACCTTTCACCTACAACAAATATACATATTAGAAATATGTGTACAATTGCTTCGAGGCAGACGCGCGTACAAAAGGTCATTCGCTCATACATAGGAACGTATAGGGTCATCTGCTCCAATAGGCAGGTATATATCTAAATACCAATCAATATATATAGATAATATATCATCCAAACAATCATCAATTAGCATAAATAATATTCATTTTCACTTATATAAAAATATCAGTGAGTCGGAAAGAGTGAGTTGTACTCACATTGCTTCCAATAGCAGAAGCTGTACTTTATTCCAAATAAAATTAAACAACCATTTAATTTTGCCCAAAATTTACACTAGCTCTAATAAATCCTAATCCAGCTTCATAATGTAGCGCTCGTCAATACGGTTCCGATGCAATTCGTTTCGTGCGAAACGGGCCTCATATGAAAATGTTATGATATTTTAAACATTATATGAATTAATATACAAAGCAGTTTCATTTTTATTTTATTTTTTTAAACCTTTAAATCAATTTGGACATATGTTTCATAACCCTAGATCTTGGCCCTCCATGCTTTTCTTCTTCACGCACACGCACACGTCGACCAAAACCCATAGCCGCCATTCTCCCCTTGAATTATTCTCCCACCTCGACCATTTTTATGACGATCGGAGACCATCATTCCAAGCGCTGAAGAACTCTGCAACCCTAGGCAGTGACCGGCCCCACTCGGCTACCCTTGTCGCATGGAAAAACATAAGCAACCAAGCACGAACGCGGGCCAACTTCCTCCTCCACGTCGCGTTTTATGATGATCCACCATATGGATTGAAAGATCGCGACGAGCTCTATAATTTTGTAGTTGAGAGATTTTCGTGAATCTGTATGGATTGGAAGATATTAAGAAGAAAAGATTAGAAATCGCTGGCCATTAAAATGATGGTGGCGGCTAGGGTTAAAACCCTAATGGTTTGCAAAATAGAAAAAATGATGTCCTTTTGTAGAAAATATTCGTGCACTATTCATCCGAAAAATTTTCGAACTCGAAATGAAGTATGCGGCCTGGTGTTTATAATGTTTTACCCCTATTCCAAACACAATGGAATATATATCGAGAGCCAATTCGATCCTATTTGGAAGATAGTTTTTCAAATCGACTGTTTAAATTTAAAATTCACTTAAATAGATTTCTACGCGTTTTAGCTTGCCACGGACAAACCGTAAATCCGATTTACATGAAATTTGAAATCTTACAATAATATAACATTACGAATCCAATTAAATAGGTTTCATCGAAATCTGAGACCGTATGAAAAAATGGCTGTCTTTACACGTCAATTAAATATTAAAATATTCAATTTCTACAAATTAACTTTTAATTCAATTTTAAAAGATTACTAACATCGTTCTAATTCAAATAACATTTAATTCAACTTCATAAATAATTTTTATTCATGTTAAATCCAAATCTCAATTATTTCAGCAATTTCAAATATTAAATTAACAATTTAATTATCCAACTAAATCCTATATTCGAAATATAATTTATTCATCTTATAAAATTTACTTGTGCATATTTAAAATCAATTAAATATACGAATATCGAATGACAGAAATTCTGGATCGTTATATTTTTCATCATTTTACTCCATCTCAAAAAATCCGACCACGAAAGGACAAATGAAGAAACATAAAGATTTATTGATGCGTGTTTATTTTAGTATCAAATAAAAGAGAAAATCCAAAAGGAGTTTTTATCGATGCTGTCCGAATCTACTCGAGGGATGGTTATGGAGTAGAAATGGGATAACCGTCTTTGTTTGTATAGAAATTTTCAAAGTTTAATGTTGTTGGAAGGGGTGCAATGGGATTTGCAAGGCGGATAATCATAAGTACTGATGATTTCTGGAAAAGAGCGGATGAAGAATTCTTAAAGCATTTTAAGTACTGATGGAATTCCTAAAGCATTAAGGAAGCCTTACCTTACGGTTGGGAAATGATTAACTTCTTACTTGATGGACATCTATCTCAAAAATTTGTTCATTCAACGGTGAAGTTAGCACACACTTCTTTTGTATCTTAGTTACGAGCGCGCCATATGTCATGTTGGTTTGACAAATGAAGAGAGTATGGAGGAAGTTATGGTTGTTCTTGATGCTACTGACGTATCTGATTTTGACGATATCATATTCACTCCAGATCCAACATTACACTCCCAACGTCAGTGTTCTCTTTCCATAACTGCCTAATCGAAAGTCCAAGCGTGACGCTGATGCTGGCCCTTTAGCTCCAACTCCTGTTCCACTTAGTATCTCTATACTACAGTGGCGAGAAGATACGAAAGCATCGAACGATTCTTAGCAGCTTTCGCCCGTAGAACTGGGACAAGTTGCTTTTGCTTTAAGGGATCCAGACAAACTGGAGATTTTTATGTCGATGCTCCAAATCGGCATGTAGCTTTTTATAAAGACCGTGTAATGACCCGGATTTTTCGACGGTTATGTGTGATTATTTAAATGGTTTTAAATGTTGAATTTGAATTACAGATTGATTTTGGATATGAAAAATTGGGTTTAATTTATAGCCTAGGTTCAGAATTTAAAATATAGTAATTTATTGAATAAATTAATTATTAAATTTATAATTGAATATTGGTTAAAATAGTGAATCTGAAGTTTTAAGCTTGATAAAAATAATTTAAAGGTTTATAAAACTTATATTGGTAACACTTGAGACAATGCAATTTTTAAAATTGAATTTAAAATTGATTTGTTCAGTTCTTAAAATATATCATGACATTTAAAAATAACCTTCTGGGGCGCAGTCTCAAAATTTGACAAAACCAGTTCCATTGGATTCATAATATTGCATTATTATCGGATTTCAAATTTCGTAGCTTTTGGAATAATCGTGCAATCATATGGAATATAAACGTGCTGAAAATTTTATCGAAAATTTAATATAATAACTGGGTCCAAAACGCTATCTTCTCCATTCGATCGAATTAGGACTCGAAACCTTTTCCACGGTATTCGGAATAGGGGTATAACATTATAAACGCCTAGCAGCACGTCTCGATGGGAGGTTAAGATTTCAGGTTACAATTTCGAAGCGATTTAAAATTTATATATATATATATATATATATATATATATATATTATTGATTGACATATATGTTCACATCAACTCTTTTACCCTTCACATCTATCTCTTTTCATTCTGTCAGCCACCACCCTAGTGCTTATTAGCTATTCTAACATGCAACAGTACTCCCTTTTTTTAAAATACGACCTTCATCTTATCTGACTTCAGGATTTGAAATCGAAGTGAATACAAACAAAGAAAAAGAATAGCCGATGAATCAAATCGCATTCCTTCTTTTTAAACCAGTTCTAATCTATCAACCTTCAAAAACAAAATGATCATCCCGGCAAAACCTTTTCCTTTTCAGAACAAAAATCGAATTCTCCTTTTAATCTTCAATTCGAATCACAATTTCTTCTTCCAAATTCAAAATATCAGTCCCTTCATAAATTACACTGACCTTCGTATTCAAGCTCCGTAATATTCATAACGCGAGCTCTAAATCTCATTTGCCCAGTCGCTCTAGTTCAAAATCGCGAATTTTCGCACGAATATAGAAATGTGATTTCCATCGCGACGTGGGACGATGTTAGTTCATGGAAGCAAGGGGTGGCGAACGAGGGGAGGCGACTCACGCACGCGTAGGGAAGGCAACGTGTTTGACTTTGGGTTCTGGCGATTATTGGGTCATGATTGGCGTAGGAATTTGGGGATGAGGCCATGAAGGTGGCAGCTCGAGATGGCTGGCGCGCAATTGGGTGATGGATCGATGTGGGTGGTGTCTGGTACATGGTTGATGGCAGGGAGGAGGTTGCGTATGTCGTGGCAGTGCGTTCAAGGTTGAGTGATGGAGCAGTCGCGTGCATAGATGGAGCTTGGGAAGGCGAGGTTTTGTGTTTTAACCTTTAATTAAATTGGTTAGTAATTTTAATTATCGTAAATATTTACAAATGGCATATAAATTCGTATGAGGTTCAAAATAAATAAAATAAGTCGAGATGGTTTGTAGCTGAAAGAACATCATGCAATAAAAAAAATTGGTTAGGGAATTTTTGAACGTAGCTGGGATTTAAAATTTAAATTGAACGCTGTTCAATTTGATTTAAAATTTTAAAGTGGATTGCAAAAAAAATGGAGATGAAAATTTCTCACTCATTAGGGTTTCCCTATTAAAATTTAAATGTTAGATTTAAATTATTGGATGCCTGACTTGATTGGTAAATTTATAATTTATCTGTTGGATGTGGAATATATTGTAGTACATATATTAGTATTGGAGTGTAATTCACACATTATATAGCGAATGAGACCTTATACGCCCCGCATAATAGCGGATGACCCTATATACCGCGATATCCCCTTCGAAGTGGGATTGGTATTTTTATATTGTGCTAACATATGTGGATGCAGGGAAATAGGTTGGAGGAATCCAACTGGATTCCTCAAAAATGTTGAAACTTATTTTCATATTTAGTGATATGATTTATTTGATAATATGTGATAGATTATATTGATAATTGGAGTTATTGAGTGCAACGGATTGCTGGATATATTTTTAGCATTTTAAAGTATCAAAAAAATATAAACATTGAGTTTTTGAAAGAAAATAAAAAGGAAATTTTTAAGTAAAAGTTGGATGAATTAAAAAGAAAATAATTTGGAAAATAAATAATTTGGAAAATAAATAATTTGATTTTAAAATCCTAATTGATAAATTCCGGATTATGGGAGAAAAAAAATAGAGTTTGTGAATAAATGTGAATTAAAGGATTTTAAAGATAAGGAATTAACCAATAGTGATTTTAAATACAAAGGATTTATTTTTAAATTCAAGATTTAAATGGGTTGGGAAAAAATTAAAGGGGAATTTTGAAATAAAGTGTGGAACTGATGTTTCATATTTAAATAAGATACTAAATCAGAAGAGAAAAGAAAATTTGAAATTAAGGGGTTTGGGTAATTTGGGTAAATCAAGAAAATAAATTTTAAAATCGAATTTAATGCAGGGAAACCAATTTGGGAATCGATTATTTTTTTGAAACAGTGATAAACGTATATTTTGGAAACCAAAACGAGGTTTATAATATAAAGTGAAGTAAAAATATCAATGGATATTTGAGATTTTAAATTCACGTTGGGAATTTATAAGGAGATGGTAATTCGTTTAAAAATAAATAACGGTTTTATTTAAAAAATGTTGGAAAGGAAATATACGGAGTCGGAACATAAATTTAAACTGGAGATAAATCGAGGAGGATGCATAAATGACAAGATTGGTTTTATTAAAGTGGAAATGTATTTCTTTGAAAGTTAAGTATATTTTCAAAGAAAGATTTTTAAGTAAATTGGATGTTTTTTAGTGTTTTTAAAAGAATGTTTGGGAAAATTTATTTTTAGTCGTTTCAATTTTTTTAAAGTAAATATCAATTAAGTTAAGTATTTTTTTTTAAAGAGTGAATTGGTATCATGATTTAAAAAAATTATTAAATATTTATACTTTATGTAATAGTTTTATTTTAAAAGTAGTTTTTGGCTAAAGTTTTACTTGGAGAATTATTGTAGAATTTCAAAAGTATTATTTTGAATAAAGAAATTAAGTAGTTTTATTTTAAATATGTCAAGTGTATACATTTTTTGGTAAAGTGAATTAACTTATTTGAAATCTAAATTTAATAAGACTGGGTGTTTTTCAGTAGAAATAAAATATTTGGTTGATTGATTGTTTATTTGATGGTTAAATAACTGACTATCAATATTAGCCAATGCACTGATCGTTTCAAAGAGACTGTGATCGAATTTAATTAACCGAAAACCACTTCAATCCAGTTTGAACGTAATGAAAGAATACGTTGAAGATGATGAAGACGGTGATTCAGTTTGTCCAGACCTATGGAAACTTGTATGGACGAATGCTATCAGACATCAATGGAGGACGGTGAGCATTCTAAGTGAATATGTCCTAAAAAGGTAATCGTAGCCTCAAGCCTCATCAACCAGGAATGACTAAAACACGGAAGGTGCAGCAAGGCTAAGTGAGTAGCACCCAATTAGGGTAAGTTCATCTCTGTCTCGAGTCCCTTGACCTCGGCTGTGTGAAATTTGCTGATCCCAACCACGGGGTGATCTTATTCGGTCTATCCAGGTTAAGGGTAGACCGGTCTTGTTTTGCAGGGGATCAGGAGTGGTCCTCGGTACGCTTATCTAGACCAGGTACTGTGACGGGCGGTACCCCAGTAGTTCTGCCATTGTATGGAATACATTCTCCAATAAGCGCCCGTATGGTTTTGATTGTGCCCAACTATGCTGGAACGTGAGATGCTAGCATTTCAGCTATATTCTATTTACTTTCTATAGACACTATTTTAATATAAGACGAATTTGATAAAAATGTTTCGGTTATCGTAAGGTAAAAACCCGACATGTTTATTTGTGGAGTGGTCTTATGTGATACCTTTGTTTTCAAAGGATTTTTGAAAATATAATAATAATTCAAATTGAGTGTATTTTCTCACGCTAGTTTTCCAGACTGACTCACGTATTATTTTATTATAATGCTCGGGTCAGACTGAGCATTACAGATTCAGGGAAGGATGCTATGGAGCTTAGGGTGTGAGCTGGATGGCAAGACATACTTCCGTATTTGATTATTGTTCCGTTGTGTAAGGAGAAGTTATTAGACTGTCCAGATTTGATGAACTAGACTGTTGTACTCTGATAATTGTATGAATTAATAGCATAGATCTTTTAATTAAATCTGTTATTATATATTATATTTTGTTCCGCTACGAATGTGAGATTCTGTGTTGCTATTTTCCCTTCTTCTTCTTCTACCTCTTTCTTCTTCTTTACCCTAATTATTCGCTCCTTCGTACACTTTGGGTTGAGCAAAGAAGAATTATTATCAACTCAAGGGGTACGGAACTATGGGTCACTACAGTTGGTATCAGAGCTGAAGGTTAAGCGAGAACCTTGGCTCTGGTGGGGATTACTCATTGGAGATAGAGCAATAGTACTCTAGAATGAATTTGAATGTATTAACAAATACGAACGCGTATTTGTTAGTGAATATAATTTTTTATATATTGTGTTGACTTATCGATTGAGTGTTTATAAATTCTGGCCGGTACAGTCTGGAAACTGTATCTATAGGGATTTCTAAATCTAAACTAGGCAAACCGACACAGTGTTGTTTTACAAAGCGGGTAAATGAAATAATTTTACCCAAAAACCATATTCTGATATAAAAGAAAGAATTTTATAAAATTTATTATATGTTTGGAGCGCCTGGTTGATAATATTATAACCAACAAGATATTAAAATTTGAAATAGTTTATAAAACCAACGGGAATTTGTATAAGTACAAATTGTGTAAATGGATTATAACTAAAATTGGATTTAAATCAAATCTAAAAATCTAAAATCCCATTGATCTTTGGAAATGTTTTCCAAAGTATTTTGAAAGGGAAATAATAGTAATATTTTTTTGAGGTTTTTTTGAAAGGAAATGGTTTTAAATGGACTTTTGGAAGTGATGTAGCACTGAACTCACTTAAGTCGCTGGAAAATAATTCTGATGACGATGGCCGCATCATCAATATTGATTTCGAGTTTCTAAAGTGACGGTTTGCTGTCGAAGAAACTGATTTGGAGACTTTGTTGGAAAAACAAAAGTTTTTCAGAAATTCCAAGGGAATTTTTTTGGGATAAAAACCAGAGTTGGTTTAAATTTAAAAAGGGTGATTTGGAATGTTTGTGATCTCAAAGTGGTTTGAAATAAATACCAGGTGTTTAAAGTCTGAAATCCTTATTTAAAGGTTTTATAAAACATCTGGGAATAAGTATGAACTTATAGAATTGAGACAATTTTAAAGAATAGAGAAAAGTGTAGAATTTGAATTTCAGAATTAAATTATACTTGAGTAAAGTTAAAAGGGGTAAAATTAAAGTTTAAACAAGGCAAATGGAATAAATAAATAGAGTGTTGGCCACAATAAAAAGGAGTTAGTGAATTAATATAGTGGATCGTATAAATTGGATTTGACTTATTCAAGATAAACAAATTAAATTAGTTAAAGAAATGGCATGGATTTAAGATAGTTAAATAAAATTTAGTTGAATTTGAAATGAATTGAATTGAAATAAAATTAAGTCGGGTTATAAAAATTTAAAAGAAATGGTATGAATTGAGACTTAACGTAAGTTAAGTTAATTTAATTGGAATAAATAAATTTAGATAGCTTAGAAGAAAAAAAAATTGAAGTATGAAATAAAAATATGCTTGGGCTATAAATAAATGGATAGTCTGCAGTTAATAACTAAAGGTGAATGTACCTGAATATAAATGGAGGGAAGTGTGGAAAATATAAGTATGTGACTTATAAATTGAAAAGTGGAATAGAAACCCGGAATAAAGACCCAAACTTGAATTATAAAATTAAATTTGAACTCAAGTAAATTGGTTGAAGTGATTTTCAAAAATAAAAATCATATATTGAGTTATAAATTTGAAAGGAACTAATTAGATAATAAAATAGTTGATTGAATAGGTTAATGGAAGTTAACACGGTTAGATAAAATTGGATTGTTAGTAAATTAAAAATAATTGGAAATGTTATCGAATGAAATGGAATTTGTTACATAAACTTAAGTGAAGGAATTAAAATAGTTTGCATTAAATAAATTAGCTTAAGGAGCTTGATTTCGAGGAAGTTGTGAAATGTCCGTAAATAAAATAGCATGAAATGTTTTCGAGCTAAATAAAATAGATTTGGATGCAAGGAAGGTGAATATGAAATAAAATGCAAAGGAATGGATTGTGAATAAAATTAGAAATGGAATGTGATTAAAAATAAATTGAGCTGAAATCAATTTAAAGTAGCGATAAACCATAATGGTTATTCTATTAAATGAATAGCACCAAATTTGCATAGAAAAAAATGGTTGTTCGGCGTAAATGGAAGTATATGAAAATCTATAAATTAATAAAAGTGAATGAATTGATTTTAATCAACCTGGAATGAATATTAATTTGTTGGTGCAAATGTGAATTGAATATAAACAAATAGGGTTGTTAATCATTTCAGATTAAGTGAAATTGTGTATGGATTAATTGGAAGCAATTAAATTAGTATCTGAACCTTAAAGTTGCTTATAATACATGTTTAGCGTGATTGGTTATTGAACTTCTTGTGTTGTAGTTGTTTAAATAAATGAAATGTTAGTGGATTTCGTATAGTTGGTACTTACGTGTTTAAATTGAGTAAGTACAGGTACCTAGAAGGATTGTTTGGCTAGATTGGAATTTCGTATTTGCACATGAAGTTAATGCTTGCTTAATAATGCTTAAAAATGCTAAAATAAGGTACTTTTCGGATTAAATACCGCAAATATATAAATGTTGATATATATTTTTGTTTTTCGATCGTGTGGGTTCGATGTATTATATTTATCTCTCTTGTCAAATTGCAAAAGGGTCTCCGTACAAAGGACACTCTGCCAAAAAAATTCGAAAAATTAGGGAGTCACAAATTTTTTGAAGTTTCATTACAATTTGAAACTCAACTTTTTGTTAACAAAAAGTTGAGTTTCAAATTGTAATGAAAATATAGGATTTGAACTAGAAGATGAAATAATTATTTTGGTTGAAGTTAAAGGATTAGAAAGTGGATATTGGATTTTCACCAAATGGATTTTTGAAAGTTAATGGGTTTGGGCATTCTTCTGCCTTAGCAATTTCTAGGACGAAATTCTTTTAAGGGAGGAGGAATGTAACGACCCAGATTTTGACAGTTAAGTGTGAATATTTAAATGGTTTTAAATATTGAATTTGAATTACAGATTGATTTTGGATATGAAAATTCGGGTTTAATTTATAGCTTAGGTTCAAAATTTAAAATATAGCAATTTATTGAATAATTTAATTATTAAAGTTATAATTGAATATTGGTTAAAATAGTAAATCTAAAGTTTTATGCTTGATAAAAATAATTTAAAGATTTATAAAAATTATATTGGTAATACTGGAGACAATGCAATTTTCAAAATTGAATTTAAAATTGATTTATTCAGTTTTAAAAATATATCATTTAAATTGACATTTAAAAATAGCCTTCTGGGGCACAGTCTTAGAATTTGACAAAACCAGTTCCATTGGATCCGTAGTATTGTATTATTATCTGATTTGAAATTTCATAGCTTTTGGAGTTATCGTGCGGTCATATGGAATATAAATGCGCTGAAAATTATATCGAAAATTTAACATAATAACTGGGTCCAAAAAGCTATCTTCTCCATACGATCGAATTAGGGCTCGAAACCTTTTCCATTGTGTTCAGAATAAAGGTATAACATTATAAACGCCTAGTGGCACACCTCGACGGGAGATCAAGATTTTAGGTTACAATTTCGAGGCGATTTAAAATTTATATATGTATATATATATATATATATATATATATATTATTGATTGACATACATGTTCACATCAACCCTTTTACCCTTCACATATGTTTCTTTTCTTTCTATCAGCCACCACCCTAATGCCGATTACCTATTCTTACACGTAACAGTACTTCACTTTTTTTTAAATACGACCTTCATCTTATCTGACTTCAGGATTTGAAATCGAAGTGAAAACAAACGAAGAAAAAATAAAAAATAAATGGCCGATGAATCAAATCGCGTTCCTCCCTTTTAAACCAGTTCTAATCTATCAACCTTCAGAAACAAAACGACTGGCAATACCTTTTCCTCTTCAAAACAAAAATTGAATCCTCCCTTTTAATCTTTAATTCGAACCACAATTTCTTCTTCCAAATTCAGAATATCACTCCCTTCATAAATTACTCTGACCTTCGTATTCGAGCTCCATAATATCATAGCGCGAGCTCTAAATCTCGTTTGCCCGGTCGCTTTAGTTCAAAATCGCAAATTGTTTTCCCATGCATATAGAAATGCGATTTTCATCGCGACATGGGCCGATGTTAGTTCGTGGCAACGAGGGGTGGCCAACGGAGGGGAGGGGCGACTCGCACGCGTGTAGGGAAGGTGATGTGTTTTGACTTTGGGTTCTGGCGATTGTTGGGTCGCGATTGGCGCAGGAATTTGGGGACGAGGCCGTGAAGGTGGCAGCTCGAGATTGCTGGCGTGCGATTGGGTAATGGATCAATATGGGTGGTGTCTGGTTCTTGACTGATGGCAGGGAGGAGGTCACTTGTGGCGTGGCAGTGCGTTCGAGGTTGAGTGATGGAGTAGTCGCGTGCTCAAGCAGAGCTTTGGAAGGCAAGGTTTTGTGTTTTAACCTTTAATTAAATTGGTTGGATAATTTTCATTACCGAAAATATTTACAAATGGCCTATAAATTCATATGAGGTTCAAAACAAATAAAACAAGTCGAGATGGTTTGTGTGACGACCCGTCGTTCTACCCGCAGAAAGACGTATCATCAATAAGAAAAGAATGACATAGAAATAGAAAAGATAGAAAGAAAGAATAACAACATCAGAATCTCACAGCGGAAATGGAGCAAAATATAATACATCACATAACTATTACATAGTTTTACATATATCAGAGTTACACAACATCATACAACAAGACAGTCATATACATATCTGCCATTACATACATCCCAAAATACAACATACACTAACTAACACAACTAAACTAGATAGATAGATACGTCTGGACTCCTGCTCCAAGCTCCTCCATAACTCAACAATCCAAAACCTATCACTTGGCTACTCATAAAAATTTGAGTACCCAAGGGTTTATGAATAACAGAAATATACTCCGGGTCAGACATGGGTCAGGTGTGAGTAAACGGGTTAAAGTTGTTTAACTTTGAAAACCATTTGAAAACAAAGGTATCAGATAAGACTTCCCAAACATAAACACGGGTAAGTTTTTACCTTACGCTAACCAAAACATTTGATAGGAAATCCAGTGATATTATAATAGTGTCTAGGGTTTTCAAGTAAATAGAAAATAGCCGAAGTTGTTACAAGCCACAAAGGAGGGTAATACAAACAAAACCGTAGGGTCTCGTAGGAAGAATGGGTTTCCATCATTGGCAGGGCTACTGGGGGTACCGCCCGTCACAGTACGGGGCCTAGATCACCGTACCGAGGATCTCTCTCGACCGCCTACAACACAAGGCCGGAACCATCCCTTACTGGACAGTCCCGAACAAGATAACCCCATAGTTGTGGCCAACAACTGCCCACACATATGAAATAAAGGGACATCTAGACAGGGGTATTTCTCGTCCTTCTTGGGTGCTACCCACCTAACCTTGCTGCACCTCCCATGTTATAGCCATTCCCGGTTGATGAGGCTTGAGGCTGTGATTACCTTTATATAGAACACATTTCTTAGAATGCTCATCATCCACCTGACGATGTTCTGAAAGCATTCAGTCCATACAAGTTCGTTCCAGGTCCGAACGAAACCGAAGGCATCATCTCGTTACACTCATCTTGGAATCACCCTCAGAGCTAACGACGATAACCCTTGCATTCTGAAACTCCATCTCGATCTTCACTTGGAGATGTCACGACCTATCGTTTAATTTGGATCGATGTGGTTTTCGGATAACCATAACTGACACCCGATCCAGGTCTCATCGAAATCCAAATGCCATTTTAAAGGTCAAGTTGTTTAATAGTTTAAATAATTTAATTCAACACTTTGAATTCACATAGCATTTATCACAGATAAATCATACTCAAACATCATATCTAAAGCATATCACAGAGTATCACAGAATATCACCAAATAAATATCATAAATTCAGATATTCTACTTATACAATCATCCATAAGCAAACATCTTTAATCCTGCTTGATAAATCATTGATTAATTAACTATTCCATTTCATACCATTAAATTAATTAATTACTTCTTAATCAATTTATTAAACCTTAATTACTTAATTCATTACTCCTTAATTATTAATTAATAACCTTAATTATTAATTTATAAAACTTAATTACCCATTTATTTATCACTAATTACTTAATTAATCAATTATTAATTCTTAATTAAATTACTTAATTAGTTAACTACTAATCATATATTAATTAACTTTAAGTAGTTAATTTAAAATTCTTAATTACAAATTAATTAAACACTTAATCATTTGTTAATCAATTTTTAATAAAAAATTTATAAATCTTAATTCACTTAGTTAATCGCAATTATAAATTAATTACCATTCTTAATTTTCTCACAATATAAACTAAGTAAATAAAAATCATGTATCTTACATTTTAAAATCGACCTTAATAACTTTAAATAAACTAGTTACTAACTTAAAAACTTTAATGTTAATTAAATTTAAACACTTATCTTAAATTAACTACTTAATTAAAATATTAATTAAGACTTTAAAAACATTCTTAAGTATTTACTTCAATAATTAAAACTTAAAATAAATTCCTTACTTAAATTGTCAAACACTAATTAAGTCATTAATACTTAAACTTTGTTTAAGATGATATAACCTAAACTTATTTCGCCAAGCACTTTGAATGCCAACCCGAGAAAATTCCCAGTTTACTCGAGTTTCCACCCGAGTTTTCCACCATTTCCCCCGGGTCTTTGTCCTCTTCTTTACATACTTCTCTCTTTGTTTAAGTTTAGTTTAAGTTAAACGTCAATAATAGGTGAAGTACTTCCCAGACCACACGTAGTAACTCGAGCCAGCTTCAGGAAAACACGAGTTCCCCTTAAAGTCACCACGAACCAACTCTTTTAGATACCCAATCGTTGCCGTGCACGTGCACGGCGCCTCGCCGACACTTTGGCGAACCACGCTACCTCCAGCGAGTCAGGAACGATCACTACAATCAAAAGCAAAGATACACACGATGCCAAAAATCCCAGATCGAAATCATGTATTCCATTCGAAACCTGGAACTCGAGCTCACCCAACAAATTTGCTTCGCCTCATACACGCCGACCACCGGAGGTGATACAATTCCGGCCTCATCACGTCAATCCCCTATACTACACCCCCCTTCAAATTCGAGCAACTCGATCAATCCGAGGAGATGCAATTACCTATTTTCTGACCACGCCCAAAACCCATGTGTTAATCCCTAAATATTCCTCGTTCCATCATCCCTTGCAATAGAAAAATTATTTAACCATTTTCCTGATATCATCGATTGCCAAACTTGCTTCGTGCAAAATTTCAACATTCAATATTTGTTAGATCGCTGGAAATTGGTTAAAAAGCATTTTCTGTTCAACTAAGAAATGCTCTTAACATACTTAACTAAAACTCACCATTTTAGTTGTAAAAATCCTATCTTTGAATGTTGATTCAAGTTATATAATCGAATTAATATTTTAAACTATTCGAATTTATCATATGATTGTCTTTTTCACTGTAAAACTGAATTTACAGAGTCAATACTTCAATACCGAGCTTAAAACAAATTCTAGGCCATAATTTAAGTTTAAACAAACTTGTTTTGTTCGAAACCCTAAGCTTAATAATGTTTGTATGAAGATGTATTTAATTTTTTCTCTAGTTTACTTTACTCTGTGACCAGAAATAAAGATGAACAGACCATTCCAAACTACACAGTACAACATATACATATACAGAATTATTTATTTAAAAATATACGGCAAAGCACAAAGTTATTTATGAAACAGATGCACAGGTTTAAGTTTAAAAATGATATTTTACTCACTTGAGAAAAATTTGGACAGACAACAACTTTTGTTTTGAAACTGCTTGCCGGAACCCTTGGATCTTCCTTTAAATTTCTTGCTTTGTTGTTGAATTGTATTTGAGTTTGTAAAACTGGTGATGTTTATTATTATTTTTCTTCTGGTTTGCTAAGTTGTGAACAAACTGGAACAAGGGGTTATGCATATATAGAAAACAGGTTTTGTACAGGGTAGGCTTTACTGGTACAAGCTTTTCTTTGGTCAGATTTTTTTTCTTTGACTAAACCAGATTTTCTTTGCTAAACTGAAATGATTTGTAAATATTTTGAAATGACTTTATTTTGTGCTTGAGATAATATCATTTAATGCATGTCTCCTTATAAGCTTACATTCTTATTATTATTATTATTTTATATGTACATAGATATTTTGTATGCAGATATTTTGTTTTCTCTTTTTTTTTCTTGCATTGCATATATAAAATTCACAGCAAACATACGTGCATGTCTGGTTTTTGTTTTATACCTTTGTGCTTAATGAAAACTGTTATAGTTATTTTTTTTATAGTTTTAACTTATGTTACATATACGCACAATAATCATTTATATACTTATTTCTAACATAAATCTTTATTTTTATTTCCATTTAAGCTTAAACTACCAAATGCTTAATTTATAATCATATACTTTATTTTATATTTGTACTTAATATTGGTAAGATTGATTTTAATTTAAGCATTATTATCTATATTACATTCATATGCACATATTTAGATTAAATGTTAATAAAGTTTAATTTAATGTAAATAAGATAGATTTTACTTTAAATATTTTTGAAAGATTTTATTTTGAATTTTCAAATCAAAGCTTCCTTCACATTACATACATATATACATACATACATATATATATATATGGTAAATGGCCAAAAGTTTTATTTGTTTTTAAAATGATAAGTTTGTATTTTATTTAAATCAAATTAAATGCTTATTAAAATAATATTGCCAAAATCCTGGGTCGTCATAGTTTGTAGCTGGAAGAACGTCATGTAATAAAAAAAATTGTTTCGGGAATTTTGAAGGTAGCTGGGATTTTAAATTTAAATTAAACATTGTTCAATTTGATTTAAAAATTTGAAGTGGATTGCTAACAAAAATAGAGGTGAGAATTTCTCACTCATTCGGGTTTCCTTATTAAAATTTAAATGTTAAGTTCAAATTATTGGATGCCCAACTTGATTGATAAATTTAAAATTTATCTGTTGGATGTTGTATATACAGCAGTATATATATTAGCACAGGAGTGATATTCTCGCATTATATAGTGGATGAGACCCTATACGCCCCACATAATAGCGGATGATCCTATATACCGTGATATCCCCCTCGAAGTGGGATTGGTATTTTTATATTGTGCTAACATCCGTTGATGCAGGGAAACAGGTTGGAGGGATCCAACTAGATTCCTCAAAAATGTTGAAATTTATTTTCATGTTTAGTGATATGATTTATTTGATTATCTGTGATAGATTATATTTATAATTGGGGTCATTGAGTGCTATGGATTACTGCATATATTTTTGGCATTTCAAAATATAAAAAAAATGGATTTTTGAAAGAAAATAAAAAGGAAACATTTAAGTAAAATATTTATGTAAGTTGGAGGAATTAAAAAGAAAAGAATTTAAAAATAAATAATTTGGTTTTTAAATCCTAATCAATAAATTCCGAAATATGATTGAAAAAAATAGAGTTTGTGAATAAATGTGAATTAAAGGATTTTAAAGATAAGGACATAAGTAATAGTGATTTTAAATACAAAGGATTTATTTTAAATTCAAGATTTAAATGGGTTGGGAAAAAATAAAAGGGGAATTTTAAAATAAAGTGTGGAATTGATGTTTCAGATTTAAATAATATTTTAAACCAAAAGAGGAAAGTAAATTTGAAATTAAGGGGTTTGGGGGAAATTTGGGTAAATCAAGAAAATAAACTTTAAAATGGAATTTAATTCGGGGAAACCAATTTGGAAATCGATTAAGTGTTTTTTTTGAAACAGTGATAAACGGGAGATTAGATTTTGGAAATTATAAACGAGTTTTATAATATAAAGTGAAGTAAAAATATCAGTTGATATTTGAGATTTTAAATTCACGGTGGGAATTTAAAAGGAAATGGTAATTCGTTTAAAAATAAATAGTGGTTTTATTTTTAAAATGTGGGAAAGGAAATTTATGGAGTTAGAATGTAAATTTAAACTGGAGATAAATCGAGGAGGATATATACATGACATGACCGGTTTTATTAAAGTGGAAATGTATTTCTCTGGAAAGCTAAGTATGTTTTCAAAGAAAGATATTTTTTAAAGAAAATTAGAAGTTGTAAAAGTGTTTTTAAAGGAACATTTTGGAAAATTTATTTTTAGTTGTTTCAATTTTTTAAAGTAAATATCAATTAAGTTAAGTATTTTTTAAAGAGTAAATTGGTATTATGATTTAAAGGAAAATTATTAAATATTTATACTTTACATAATAGTTTTATTTTAAAAGTAGTTTTTGGCTAAAGTTTTACTTGGAGAATTATTATAGAATTTCATAAGTATTATTTTGAATAAAGAAATTAAGTACTTTTATTTTAAATATTTTAAGTGTACATATTTTTTAGATAAAGTGAATTAACTTATTTGAAATCTAAATTTAATAATTGGCTGTTTTTCAGTCGAAATAAATTATTTGGTTGATTGATTGAATATTTGATGGTTAAATAACCGAATACCAATATTGGCCAATGCACTGATCGTTTCGAAGAGACCGAGATCAGATTTAATCACTACAAAAGAAGCACTGTTTAGCTACGGCTAATAGCCGGTGGCAGCCGTTGCAGCCGTCGTTAAAAGCCGTTGCAAAATATCTCGTTGCAACTAAAGAAAGCGACGGTCTTAGCGACGGCTATGTTGTTCTTTTTGCAACGGCTTGTAACGGCTAAGTGTCCACGTGGAAGCAACCATTGAGGTTGCTGGTTTCTCGGGTTGTTGATGCAAACCGTTGCAAAGCATTGCAATATTGCCGTTGCTAGCCGTTGCTAGCCGTCGCTATATTTGACCAAAGGGTCGTTGCTAACCATTGCAAAACTGGAATATATTTGCTGCCACATTGCAGCACCTTCAACCCTCAATCCCAATAAATCCAGATAATATAATTCCATCATTCCACACATATAATACCATTCCATCATACCATATAATCAATATCAATACAACCAAATCATCAAATATTGCATATTCCAACATATACTCACAAAATCATATAAGAAAATCAACATAAACAAATATGAAAATCCACCAAACCAAACCACATAACTAAATTAAACGACCAATACATATCAAGTGCCAAAGTATCAATCACAACAACCAAAATACCAAATCCACCAAAACACTAAGTATCAATCACAACATCCAAAGTACCAAATGTCAAACTCATCATAATATGTACATACATACATACATATATATACATACATATATATATATAAAGCGTACCTATCAAAACAAACCAACTAAGCATCATCATCTACACCTCCTTCCTCGGGCATTGACCCATGCTCCTGATAGAAGGCAACAATACGCTCAACTATCTACGTCGCCAACTGACTCTTCCCTCAATCATTGAGCTCATCCAATTGTGTTTGCATCCGAGCAATCTCTTCCTCATTTATGGATCTCCAATATGCCCTTTGGAAATTAAGAGCCTATGAAATAATTCAAGTGAATAAGAAGTTCATGGCATACAATAACAATAAGAAAACTCAAGTTATTGGTAATAAACTCAAGTGAATAAGAAGTTCATGGCATACAAGTTTCTACTGTGTAAACATTGAGTACATACCATATTGCCGAAACTGTAACGCCTGTTTTGACTTGCCGGTTCAATGATTGAATCCCATATCCGATTAGACTCATCAACCGTAAGCGAATCCCGTCCACTCGCTTGTGCATGATCTGCTTTATATCTCTTCTACAATTACGAACAGATATTTGACACAATTGCTATACAATTTACTTATTTACTGTGAAATAAATGAATATGAAATATTTTCATTACAGAAATAAACATATTTACCATTACAGAAGCAGCCTTGTCGTCCGACCAATCATATGAAACATTCCCATCCTTATCTGTATGCTCCACTACATGTGTGACTCTGAAAACCTCAGCCGCTGTAGGCTCCCTTTCATACTTTGCCCACTGAATATATACAAGAATAGATTATACTGATAATTTGCATGAGTATATACAAGAATAGATTATATACAAGAATAGAATATATGGTAAAGAGACACTAGTAAATATATACATCAATAACACAAATATTGGTTAATTTATTTACCAATTCTCTCCTACGTTGTTGGAAGGATTTCGAGCCACCACGATGTAAAGCGGGTTTTTTTATTCCTATTAGCCTTGTTTCTTACCGATAATTCCTATTAATTTATACACACTATTAAGTATAATAATTCAACACATTTAAAAGTAAAATATAGTGACAATATAACTTACTTTGAATGCTTCAGATTCCCAATATTGTTGGAATCCAGCCCAAATATCATCCCTCATCCAACTTGGCTTTTTCCCTGAACTCTTAGCCCTTGACAGAGTCTCTTTGTAATTTTTCCGCATCTTTTATTCCAATGATTTATAAAAACATCCATATCCTACGAATCCACACGTACAGCTGCCTACATATTGAATTATCATATGTGTTATGTAAAAGAGATTATATAATTAAAAAACAATCAGCAGAACAGAATATGTAAAACTGATATCGTAAGGCATGATGGCATATTGTTTTTGGTTTCATATAAGGCATAATTATATATTACAAAGACCATAAGATCAGCCCATATTGCCTTTTTTATATGTGTTGGGATGTTATCCCCAGAGGCCAACACCCGGACATCCTACTCTTGTATGCTTCCTTCGATACTTGTAAAATGAACTCGGATGGCTCCACCTCGAACCCTCTATAGAAATGTTGATGTATATATTCAATATATTTCATATAATATAATTCAAATAAGTTTGATACATACCCAGCACTTTCACAACTCGATGGAGATCTGGCTCAGAGCTACTCGGACCTCCTCCAAGTGAAGGTGACTAAGATATACTACGTCGATTACGTCGCCTATCAGACATATCTGGCACAAACATAAATATAATATCATACACTGGTTAGAAAAGAGTACCGATAACATAAGCATCAATAATCATCAATCAATATCACGTAATCATTAATCATCGCATAATCATCACATAATTATTAATCAAGTGATAATCATCACATAAGCATACTCTGCACATAATCATCGAAAAAAGCGTACATGAAAAGAATAATGCATAACTCAGAATGATACAGATCATATATAGTCATCATCATTATTATATAGCTCAGAATATTACAGAACATAGTCATTATTGTTAATACATAGCTTAAAATTATATAACAAGCGATGCCATCTATGATCAATCTTCGTCATATTCTGATTCAGACTCGGTCTCGTACTCTATATCATTTCTTCGGTACTTACAAATACATCTATTAAAACATTCGATTCATCAGTCAACGACCCTGCATCAATGTCATCGGTTATAACTATTTCAGTATTTGGCTCGAGATCCGCTTGATACACTACTTCATCTGGAATATTATTTCCATCAAATGTATATCTTGCCTTCGTTTTAAAAACAGCCCACCAGTCTGCTTTATCTTTTTTTAAGGACAGATATGGGGCAAAATAAACTTGTACAGCTTTCTTAGCTTATACAAAAGAATCATACTTATAGTAATGCGACGTATGCCTTATTTCAATTAGCTTATAATCTTTATGCACGTTAATTCCAGAGCCAGGAACATTGCTAAACCAGTTGTGTTTGAATAAAACAACTTTCTCTACAGGTTGTATATAATATGTCAACTCTAAAACTTGTGTTAAGACGCGGTAAAAATCTTTTATATGCTCCTCTAGATCATCACTTCCTTTGACAAATACACCACTATTATATGTTAATTTTTCAGCCCCGTAATCTTTGGTGTTGAATTTAAATCCATTAACGAAGAATATTGGATAAGTCGTGACATTTCGTTTTGGTCCGATAGCAAGACGTCGTAATCCTTCGTCAACAACACAGTTTTCTGTATCATGAACGTATTTTGAAAACCATAAAGAAAATTGTTTACTGAGATCGCCAGATGGATTTTGTGATTCATATATGCTGCAAATATGTATTATATTCCTTTATAATTAGTATATACATATATAATTGAATAATATATGAATTCATAATTACCTGACAAATGATGCAACTTCAGCACAATTTAGAAGAACATATGTGTGTGCCACATGATAATCTCTATCATCTAACCATATTTCCACATATTTTCCAGCAGGTCTTCCATGTTGTCTAAAAATAGATAACATTGTTTGAGAAGAATCCTGCTCAATAGTTTCTTCATTGCGGGGAACACTTACGAACAATAAGTTCACATCGTTACTAAAGTAATGTGAGAAAAAAAATAAAGCTTCTTCTTCAAGGTACGATTTGCAAATTGAACCTTCTACTCATGTTTTTTATCTAATTTTTTTCTTCAAATGATTCAGGTACCTATAACAAAATTAATTAAATTTATATGGTACAAAAACCAAAATCAATTAAATTACTTCTCAAATGGATACATCCATCCATATTGCACAGGACCACGAAGGAGTGCTTCAGATGGAAGATGAATAGGTAAATGATCCATTACATTAAAAAAACCAGGCGGAAATATTTTCTCCAGTTTGCATAGAAGTACAAGGATTTCTGCTTCAAGTTTACGTATACGATCTACCTTTAACGTCGTAGAACAAAGCTGTTTATAAAACATACTTAGTTCTGTTATAACACTCCATATTTTTGCAGGCAGCAGTTCTTTGAAAATCATGGGAAAAAATACTCCATCATAATGCGGCAATCGTGACTTTTCATCCCACTCAATTTTCTATTTTTAAAGTCAAACATCAACGGAGGTTAGAAGAAATCCCATTAGGACAACTAAGTCCTTCCACCCACTTTAGAACGAGTTTTACTTGCTTATTGTCTAGCTCATAGCATGCTTTGGGTTTCTTATTATCGTCGTATAATTGAAGTTTGGGTCGCTTACAGAAGTGTAATATATCACGTCTTGAATTCGCATCATCCTTGGTTTTCCCCTTCACATTCAAAATTGTATTAAACACATTGTCAAACACTTTTTTTTATTGTGCATGACGTTAATGTTATGTCAGAGTAGGAGAATTTTCCAGTATGGTAACTCCAAGAATATACTTTGCTTGCACCAGTTATGAATGTCCGATTTACCTGGAATTTCAACATGTACCCCAGTTTCATGTACCTTTGGGTAGTCTTTTACAATTTCATATACCTCTTCACTTGTCCAAACCTTAAGTGGTACCATACTCTCTACTCTGTTAGATTTAAAGTTCTTTTTATCCGTTCTAAATTTATGATTGATATGTAGAAAACACAGATGATAGTCAAACCAAGAAATTTTCTTTCCATACTTTAATGAAAATGCTCGTGTTTCATCCATACAATAAGGACAAGCTAGACGTTTAGATGTGCTCCAACCTGAAAGCATGCCATATGCGGGAAAATCACTAATAGTCCATAATAAAGAATCAAACATACAAAAATTCCTTTTTCTCGAAATGTCATACAATTCAACCCCTTCATGCCACAGTGTTTTCAACTCGTCGATTAGTGGTTGTAGATAAACATCAATTCCTTGTGTCGGATCATCAGTGTTTAGACCGGGGACGACAATCGTTAGAAACATATATGGAGTTTTCATGCACATCCATTTGTGTCGTTTTGCAGTTTGTACAACTGCTGTAAATGCAGCTTCTATAAGATTAAATTTCGATTTTATATTGATGTATTCGGCGGTTACAGATAATTCGGTTTCGCTTGTACATCCATCCTATAATGGCCTCTTAGCAGAATCCAATAAATCATAAAAAAAATTAGCTTCCGTGGTCGGCTCTTCGTCAACATTTTCGTTCCCATCATCACCTTGGTCAAAGGTAGGAAACATTGACCGTGTAGCATCTTGCACCATGTTTTCTATAGGATTGGTCATAGTATTATCGTCCTCTAACACTACAGGATTAGGTGTAGGTTGAACAAGTTCTCCATGACGATCCCATAAGTAATAATTTGGCACAAAACCAAATTTGTACAAATGTACTTCTACTACATCTGGCTTACAATGCTTCAGATGTTTGCACTTACTACACGGACAACGAATGTCTTCGTTATTTCGATTATTAGATTGAGCAAATCTAATAAATACGTGTACACCGTTACAGAAACGTTCCTTTATTGATCCTTTCATATCTTTTCGAGGTTCATACATCCAAATACAATCGAAAAAATAATTAAACATATTTCCTGATTTGTAAAATGTAGGTTAGAAGATTGAAAAACATAGTTCATATTAAAGTCTTGTAAAAATTCATATATAACCCTTTACTATTTTAACAAATTCAAATAAATACTGCATTCGAATTTTCAATTCTTAAGTTTATTGTTTTTTTACTTTGACGGCCAGTTAACCTACTTCCCATTACAAACACAATAACGTAATCATATTTTATAAATCATTTTAGGTTAAACGATTCTAAAAACTTTTGGCAGTACTTCCCTTTATTCCCTATATCGTACACAAATGCGTGTACACAAGGAAAAAGGAAGTGCCATCGAAATTTTCTAAACCGTTTAAACTGGAATGATTTATAAAATATGATTACTTTATTGTATTTGTAACTTATCCAAATACTAGGACAAATCCAACAAATGTTGTATCAGATGAATATAGATGTCCGTTCTGTGGAAAAACGAATATCCATATAACGATCATATGCAACACTTGCCAAACGGGGCCAAAAATTCATTAAGAGGTTCACATAAATAAAGCACAAATTAAAAAATATGAATATTGAAGTATTAGTGGTCTGTAGTGAAATAATGATCTTTAATTTTTTTTAGTAATGTAGCCAAATCGAATTCGTTTAATTACGAATCAAAATCCATGGGAACTATCAGTAACTCGGAAAATGTAACGACCCATATTTCTATGTATCGAAGGATCGTAGAACTGTAGTAGCTTAGGTCGTGTAGAAGTCTGGGTCGGTTGAGCGACATAGTGAAGAGGAGCGACCTAAGGAGAGTGAGCAACCTAAAGATTTGAACGACCTAAGGAGTTAGGTCGTGCGACAGTTAGATCGTGTTATAGTTTAGGTCGGACGAGCGACCTAGGGAAGTTTGTAGCATTAGTAAGGGAGATAGCGACTTATGGAAGTTAGCAGCTTAGGGTTTAGACGACTTAAGGGCTTAGGCGACTTAAGGAGTTTACGACCTAAGGAGATAGGATGGTTGAGCGAGTTAACGACCTAAGATAGGTTCTGTGTTTAGTTAGGTCGTGAGCGACTTATGTTAGGTTGCTGTGTGTAGTTAGGTCGTGAAACGACCCAAGGTGGTTAAGTGGTGTAGCATTAAGTCGCTAAGTCGTCGTGTATGTTAGGTCGTGCCTGTGATGATTCGCTGCATGTGTGTTAGGTCGTTGAGTAGTTAGGTCGTCCAGACGACTTAGGTGTTTGGTCGAGAGACCCTGTGTTTAGTTAAGTCGCGTGTCTCTGTAGGTCGTGCACGTTTTAGACCGTGTACGTAGTTAGGTCGTGTAAGGGCTTAAAGGTTAAGTCGCTAGGTTGGCAACGCTGTTAAGTCGCTAAGCCGTGTTTAGTTAGGTCGTGTGAGAACTTAAGCCGTTAGATTGTGAGTATCGTTAAGTCGCGCCTATGTTAGGTCGTTAAGTCGTCCAAACGACCTAAGTAGGAACGCGGCTATGTTGGGACAAGTCGTGTTTGTTAGTTCGTAGGGTTTGTTAAGTCGCGAGCGACTTAAGGGGGCAAACGACTTATGGTTCTGCCTATAAATACACGGTTCTTCTACACTTTTTGGGATCCGGATTTTGAAGCGACGAAGTGCTGCCATTTTTAGAGCTCGAGTACTACATTTCTTCACCTCTTTTCTCTTCTTTAATCTAGTGATTCCTTCCATCCAAATTGAAGATCAAATCGAAGATCCAAGAGCTTAGATTGAAGATCTCCATCCATTGAAGAGAGATTTCATCGTTTGAAGCGGAATTTTGGCGGATCAAGCTAGATCCTTCGCTGTCCTAATCTGAAGTGTGTTGCTTTTAAGGTGTTTAGGTGATTCGGTGAGTGGTGGTTATCTCTGACACGGACCCAAAGGAATATATTGGATTGGTGGCTTGATTTTGTGTTAAAAATATTGGTTTCATGCATTTTCGTAAACCTAAGTATAGATCCATGGTTCATGAAGATTTGACATCCATTATAATACATGTTAACCTATGCAAGTTCATCCATCAAGTTGTAGAGATATTATTCATGATTATGCTTGTTAGATTTAGACTCTTTATTTACAAGATTGCCATTTTTGTTATAATTGCTTTTAGATCATGTTTGAATGCTTAATTACTTGGATTAACGATTGACTTGATTGGTTGTTATAAATTAGTTGATTAGTGGTTGGATTTGGACAAGTTGGTCGGAGATGATTCAAAGGCTAAGGGGGAAGCTCTTGAATAGAAAAGCTGCACGTGGCATATGTAGTGGATGATAAAGCTCATATGGACGGATTTGATGATGACGTTAAGATGGAGCTTTGCTATGAATGAGATGAGGCGAGGCATGATGTGGGGTAGCTTTGGTATAATCCAGACGGGATCATTCCAAGTATGTTGATAACTCGAGGGATGGTTCGAGTTTGTGGATAATGGTTGGCTCGAGAGGCGCTTGAGCTAGTATGAGAATAGTCGTCGAGGAGGATGACTAGAAGGCTGAGATTTCATCGTTGTTGAAGGTTCTAGCAGACTCAAAGCAAGAGTACGCTGGGCAGATCCGATAGTCCCAAAAGACTACAGTTGGTGGTCGAGTACTCTGGGAAGATTCGATAGTCCTAGGCACGGGCTGCGATTACGTGCGGAGTTCTGCCTAAAACCGGGGTTACCATTAGCCCTTGACGGACGGCTGAAAGAATGTGCCGGTCATTCAATTAATGGTGGCATCGAAGAAATGATAACAGTGATAGCCAGAGTCATGGATGTTTGGTTGTATCATCATTCGGTTTCAAGAGCGGTGCTTTCTGGGTGCTTATCTGATCTTGGTTTAGGCCTTGGGGTTTGTACTTGGAAAACATCGACCTTGACTCGAGTGATAATTGCTTTACTTTAAATGTCTGATTTGCTATGTTTATTTCTGCTTAGTGTGTCTGGGGGCTATCACTGTAGAAAGAGGTGGAGTGGGAGGGTTGGGTTCCTATTCCTTTTACCTTTATGCTCTTTTGGTATGTTGTTAGTTAATTTACCGCTCACTAAGACTGTTGTCTGACTTAAGGTTTTATGTTCAACTCTTATTACCTTGGGCTGTTCATCCGTTTTGGGATGGGCAGACTAGGTAGCAGGTGACAGGTGCCGTTCTTAGTGACCAGCGATGTTGATGACGAAGACGAGCTGGAGGCTTGCGTATTATTTCTTACTATATGTATTGGATGTTCCGCTGCTTGTATATTCTCTGAGTGATATGTAATGAGGCTTGATGTAATAACTGTTCAGATTTTTGTATCAAAACTACTATGAGGTTTATTTGACGAGAATCTGTTTTGTAGAGCTTCACTATATATATATATATATATATATATATATATATATATTCTATTGTATTTTACCCATGCGCTGTGAGTAATACGATAGACTCCGCTATTTTTACCTTACCCTGACGATCATCCATGGCTGCCTGGCACACCTTTCAGCGCACCATTTCCTTGTTTAGTGCAGGAGTCATGGGTGGTCGTCACATTTGGTATCAGAGCTTTGGTTAATCGATTTTAGCCAACGCTCGCTGACGTAACTACGTATGAGAGACGTAATTGTATTTTTATGGATGATTACTATATATAATATAGTGGCTTAGAAGGATTTGAACCTCTTATGCAGTTGTTTCTCAAGGTGCACTAATCATTTTTTTTATAGATATTAAGAATGAGTCGAAGAGGGAGACCAGCTGCTAGGGAAGGCCATGTTGCTGAGGGGGCTGCTGATTATGCTGCTATGTTCGAGGCTATGATGACTTCGATCATAAGGAGGATGCCAGCTCCGGGGCCATCAGTAGATGTTGGGGTTTAAGTTCAAGCTCCAAGACCGGTGTATTTTGCTAAGTTGTGTAAAGACTATACTGCTCTTGGAGGGAACGTTTTCTTGGGAACAGAGTCAACCATTGAAGTCCAGAGATGGATAGATGCTTGTAGAAGAATCTTTGGTGACTTGGGAATCGAGGATGCAACCAAAAGGAAGCTCGCATCAAGACAGCTTCAGGGGAGAGCTTTTGACTGGTGGAACTCTATCACCATTGATACTTCGGAGGAAGAAATTACTTGGGAGCAATTCCAAGCCAGATTTGAAGCTAAATTCATTTCTACAGCTCAGAAATCTGTTCTGTTCAAGAAGTTTATGGAGCTCAAGCAAGGTGGAAGACCAGTTCTTGAGTATGTTTCTGAGTTTGAAGCCTTGTTCAAGTATGCCCGGTCATATATTGAATCTCCATATCAGAAGAACGAGAAGTTTGTGACAGGCTTGGACATTTATCTTGGAAGGCAGTTGGTGGATCATCTGGACGATCCATTTGAGAAGCTTGTGGAGAAGGCTCTCAAGCACGAGAACCTGTTTCCTAAAGAAGGATCTATTGTTGCTGTCACCAAGGAAGAGTCTAAACCACAGCAAGGTGGAAACAAGAAGAGGAAGCAGCAGCAGCAGAAGGGTAAGGATGGCCAGAAGAAGCCGAAGGGTGAAGTGACCTGCTACAATTGTCAGTAGAAGGGCCATCTCTCCAGAGATTGCAAGAATCCAAAGGTGCCGATAAAGTGCCACTACTGTGACAAGCCGGGGCATATCAAGAGGAATTGTCCAGAACCGCGAAAGGACAAGCAGATTGTGCAAGCTTATGCTTTAGGGGTTGTTCCATCATCTTCAAAAGCTCCTACTGCAGAAGTGAAAGGAAAGAGTGTGGTGGTACAAGGTACTCTTTCCATTTGTGGTGTTCCAGTTAGAGTGTTGTTCGATATTGGGGCGTCACATTCTTTTGTTTGTAATGAACTTGTAGGCCGGTTGGGTTTGGAACCGGATATTGTTGATAGACCATTGGTTGTGACTAATCCAGTTGGGGGTTCGTCTTGTTTGTGTATGATATGCCGTGGTCTGGTTGTATCGAGTCATGATTGCTCTTTTGTTTGTGATTGTTTTGTTTTGAACTTTGTGGGGTTTGGAATTATTTTGGGTATGGACTGGCTTAGGAAGTATGCGGCAAAGGTTGATTGTAAAAGGTTGGAGGTGACAGTCGAGAATGTGGAAAGGCGAAGGGTTATGATACGATGTAAGCATGAGGAAGGCGTCTTCATGAGCTTCATGTATTCGTTGGTTGTTCCACGAGATGGACTGTCATCGGTGCCAATCGCAAATGGATTTGAGGATGTCTTTGATGAGGTCAAAGAGTTACCGCCGCATAGAGAGATCGAGTTTCGCATCGATCTAGTTGAAGGAGCCAGACCTGTTGTGATGCCTCTTAGGCGGATGGCGCCTAGGGAACAACAAGAGTTGAAGGTGCAAGTTGATGGTCTTTTACAGAAAGGATTCATTCGGCATAGTGTGTCCGAATGGGGTGCACCAGTTGTGTTTGCAACCAAAGCAGATGGATCGTTAAGGTTATGTGTGGATTATCGTGAGCTGAATAAAGTGACTAAGAAGAACAAGTATCCATTGCCGAGAATAGATGACTTGTTTGATCAGCTTCACGAAGCCAAAGTATTTTCCCAGATGGATTTGGCAACGGAATTTCACCAATTAAGACTGGCAAAGGATAGTGTGCCGAAGACTGCTTTTAGGACACCATTTGGTTTCTTTGAGTGGCTGGTAATGCCGTTTGGATTGACCAATGCACCAACATATTTTGTGGATCTTATGAATAGAGTGTTCAGGGGTCAGTTGAACAAGTTCGTACTAGTATTCGTGGATGACATTTTGATTTATTCCAGAACTGAAGAAGAGCACAAGATACACTTGCGTATTGTTTTGGAGACCTTGCGGAAACATCAGCTGAAGGCTAAGTTTTCGAAGTGTCACTTCTGGAAGAGCGAAGTCAGGTTCTTAGGCCATATTATCTTTGGAAATGGAATAGCGGTTGATCCCGCCAAGGTGGCAGCAATCCAGGATTGGGTTAGACCTAAGAATGCATCTGATGTGAGAAGTTTTCTTGGATTAGCAGGATACTATCGTTGATTTATCAAAGACTTTTCCAAGGTAGCTGCACCATTAACAGGATTGACGAAAAAGAACCAAGTATTCAGATGGGATGCTAAGTGTGAGCAAGCTTTCGGAATCCTGAAAGAGCGACTGACAAGTGCTCCTGTTTTGACTATTCCAGATGGAAATGATGAGATGGTGGTTTACACTGATGCATGTGGTACTGGACTTGGAGCAGTGCTGATGCAAACGGGTAAAGTTGTTGCGTATGCAAGTCGACAATTGAAGCCGCATGAAAGGAATTATCCGACTCATGATTTGGATCTAGCGGCAATTGTATTTGCTTTGAAGATGTGGAGACATTACCTATTGGGAGTTCGATTCGAGTTGTTTACAGATCATAAGTCGTTGAAGTATCTTTTCTCCCAAAAGGATTTGAATCTTCGACAGCAACGATAGCTAGAGTTTTTAGCATCAAATGATTTTGGTATAGCCTATACTCCAGGAAAGGGTAACGCAGTGGCAGACGCGTTAAGTCGGAGACATGCAGGATTGGGGGCCATGTTTTCAGAATGGAAGTGTCTCAAGTATTTGGCTGGATTTGATTTTAGGCCCAGATGCGAATTGGAACCTGAGATGTTGGCAAACTTATCGATAAGACCTACTCTTGTGGAAAGAATTGGTGAGAGACAAAAGGGAGATAGTAAGCTTGTCAAAATTATCCGTGATTTGGAATCTGGATTGGACCCAGAAAAGGATAAAGAATTCGAGGTCGATCGAGAGGGTTGGCTTCGGAAGCAAGGACGACTAGTTGTTCCTGATATAGATAAATTGAGAGATGAAGTTCTGAAGGAAAGTCATCACTCGAAGCTGACAATTCATCCAAGTGGAAATAAGATGTATCGGGATATGAAGAGAACCTATTACTGGGAAGATATGAAGAAGGATGTTGGAAATTTTATTTCCAAATGTATGAACCGCCAGTTGGTAAAAGCCGAGCAAAAGAAGCCAAGTGGATTGCTTCAGCCATTAGAAGTTCCTACATGGAAGTGGGAGCAAATATCGATGGATTTTGTCGATGGGCTACCTAGAACAAGAGCGGGAAATGAAGGGATTTGGGTCATCGTAGATCGTTTGACTAAGAGTGCAAGATTCATTCCTGTTCAATCAACCAGGACTGCATCGAAGTTGGCTGAGCTGTATGTTAAGTGGATAGTTCGATTCCATGGTATTCCAAAAAGTATAGTAAGCGATCGAGATCCATTGTTCACTAGTAGATTTTGGAAGAGCTTCCAGGAAGTTTTGGGAACCGAGTTGTGTTTGAGTACAGCTTATCACCCCCAAACAGATGGTCAGACCGAGAGAGTCAACCGAGTTTTGGAAGATCTGCTCAGAGCATGTGTTTTGGAATTCGGAGGATCATGGGAAGATCATCTTCATTTGGTGGAATTTTCGTATAAAAACAGTTACCAGTCCAGCATTGGTATGGCGCCGTATGAAGCATTGTATGGAAGACCGTGTAACTCCCCGACATGTTGGTTGGAAACGGGAGAAAAGTTGATACTTGGGCCAGAAATAATTCAACAGACTTCGGATTGCATAGAGATCATTCGACAACGAATGAAGGTAGCCCAAGACCGTCAGGAAAGTTATGCCGATAAGCGTCGTAAAGATTTGGAGTTCGACGTAGGTGATATGGTTTTTGTGAAGATTTCTCCACTGAAGAAAGTTATTTGATTCGGGAAGAAAGGAAAATTGACTTCGAGATTTGTTGGACCATTCCCGATCATCGAGCGAATTGGAAAGCTCGCCTATAAATTGGAGTTACCAGAAAAGATGTCGGGTGTGCACAATGTTTTTCATGTATCGTATCTACGGAAGTATGTGCACGACTCGAATACAGTGGTTTCTGTGATAGCTGTGAAGATTTTGAAGTTGATCCGGTTATTAAGAGACCTCGTAAGCCGCTTCGTGTTGTGGGAACTGACACGAAACAGCATAGGAGGAAGGTAGTCAAGTTGCTCAAGATACAATGGAGTGATGATGTTAACGACTGTACATGGGAAGTGAAAGAGAGGATAAAGGCAGCTCATCCTGAACTCTTCAAGGAATGACCATGAGGTGTCGTGTCATCTCATGAAAATGTAACTTGTTCTAGTCTTAGAATTCTGCATGGTAGGCTAGGAATTGGATACATGGTTTGTTGATTGCTATGGATGGTAGGCATGCAGAATAGTTTTTGGTTGCTCTGGTTTGTTTGGAATTTCGGGGGCGAAATTCCTAAGGGGGAGAGAATGTAACGACCCATATTTCTATGTATCGAAGGATCGTAGAACTGTAGTAGCTTAGGTCGTGTAGAAGTCTGGGTCGGTTGAGCGACTTAGTGAAGAGGAGCGACCTAAGGAGAGTGAGCGACCTAAAGATTTGAATGACCTAAGGAGTTAGGTCGTGTGACAGTTAGATCGTGTTATAGTTTAGGTCGGACGAGCGACCTAGGGAAGTTTGTAGCATTAGTAAGGGAGATAGCGACCTATGGAAGTTAGCAGCTTAGGGTTTAGACGGCTTAAGGGCTTAGGCGACTTAAGGAGTTTACGACCTAAGGAGATAGGATGGTTGAGCGAGTTAACGACCAAAGATAGGTTCTGTGTTTAGTAAGGTCGTGAGCGACCTATGTTAGGTTGCTGTGTGTAGTTAGGCCGTGAAACGACCTAAGGTGGTTAAGTGGTGTAGCGTTAAGTCGCTAAGTCGTCGTGTATGTTAGGTCGTGCCTGTGATGAGTCACTGCATGTGTGTTAGGTCGTTGAGTAGTTAGGTCGTCCAGACAACTTAGGTGTTTGGTCGAGAGACCCTGTGTTTAGTTAAGTCGCGTGTCTCTGTAGGTCGTGCACGTTTTAGACCGTGTACGTAGTTAGGTCATGTAAGGGCTTAAAGGTTAAGTCGCTAGGTCGGTAATGCTATTAAGTCGCTAAGCCGTGTTTATTTAGGTCGTGTGAGAACTTAAGCCGTTAGATTGTGAGTATCGTTAAGTCGCGCCTATGTTAGGTCGTTAAGTCGTCCAAATGACCTAAGTAGGAACGCGGCTATGTTGGGACAAGTCGTGTTTGTTAGGTCGTAGGGTTTGTTAAGTCGCGAGCGACTTAAGGGGGCAAATGACTTATGGTTCTGCCTATAAATACACGGTTCTTCTACACTTTTTGGGATCCGGATTTTGAAGCGACGAAGTGCTTCCATTTTTAGAGCTCGAGCACTACACTTCTTCACCTCTTTTCTCTTCTTTAATCTAGTGATTCCTTCCATCCAAATTGAAGATCAAATCGAAGATCCAAGAGCTTAGATTGAAGATCTCCATCCATTGAAGAGAGATTTCATCGTTTGAAGCGGAATTTTGGCGGATCAAGCTAGATCCTTCGCTGTCCTGATCTGAAGTGTGTTGATTTTAAGGTGTTTAGGTGATTCGGTGAGTGGTGGTTATCTCTCACACGGACCCAAAGGAGTATATTGGGTTGGTGGCTTAATTTTGTGTTAAAAATAGTGATTTCATGCATTTTCTTAAACCTAAGTATAGATCCATGGTTCACGAAGATTTGACATCCATTATAATACATGTTAACCTATGCAAGTTCATCCATCAAGTTGTAGAGATATTATTCATGATTATGCTTGTTAGATTTAGACTCTTTATTTACAAGATTGCCATTTTTGTTATAATTGCTTTTAGATCATGTTTGAATGCTTAATTACTTGGATTAATGATTGACTTGATTGGTTGTTATAAATTAGTTGATTAGTGGTTGGATTTGGACAAGTTGGTCGGAGATGATTCAAAGGCTAAGGGGGAAGCTCTTGAATAGAAAAGCTGCACGTGGCATATGTAGTGGATGATAAAGCTCATATGGACGGATTTGATGATGATGTTAAGAGGGAGCTTTGCTATGAATGAGATGAGGCGAGGCATGATGTGAGGTAGCTTTGGTATAATCCAGACGGGATCATTCCAAGCATGTTGATAACTCGAGGGATGGTTCGAGTTTGTGGATAATGGTTGGCTCGAGAGGCGCTTGAGCTAGTATGAGAATAGTCGTCAAGGAGGATGACTAGAAGGCTGAGATTTCATCGTTATTGAAGGTTCTAGCAGACTCAAAGTAAGAGTATGCTGGGCAGATTCGATAGTCCCAAAAGACTACAGTTGGTGGTCGAGTACTCTGGGCAGATTCGATAGTCCTAGGCACGGGCTGCGACGACATGCGGAGTTCTGTCTAGAACCGGGGTTACCATTGCCCTTGACGGACGGCTGAAAGAATGTGCCGGTCATTCAATTAACGGTGGCATCGAAGCTGTGACGACCCGGAATTTTCGAGCATTTAAAAGTGGAATATTTAATTGATTTTAAATATTCAAGATAATAGTTTCAACTTGAATTAGAATATCACAATTCATTTGATAATTAAATTATTGAATTAAATAAGTGAAAGTGGGTAAATAGTTGAATCTAGAATTTTAAGCCTGTTAAAAATAATTTGAAGGCTTGTAAAATCTATATTGAAAATATTGAAGATAATAGAAGTTTTAAAATTTAAATTTAATGGTGATTTATTCGGTTTTAAAATTTCTTCGTTTAAATTGACTTTGAAATAGCCGTCCGAGGCACAGTCACGAAATTTGACGGAACCAGTTCCATTGGGTCCATAATATTGAATTATTATCAAATTTCAAATTTCGTTTTGATCGGAGTTAGTATGTGTGTGTACGATAAACAAACGCGCTGAGAATTCGATTGATAATAATGGATTTGAATTTGAAATAAAAATAAGTGGGCACTGTAGTAAGGCGTCTTCTACACGCTTTCGTTGCCTTCTCGAACACACCATACCCTATCTTGTTTCTTTTCGAATACGAGACCCTGATTCCTTCAGTTCACTTAACAATTCGAAAAAAATATTTAATGGCCGAAGCCCCCACGTTCAATTTGTCTTCCTCTTTCCCAAATCCAACAGCATCTTCATTTGTATCTGCGAAAAAAAATGTCCAAGTCGATTCCCCAAATCGCTTCCCTCTCCTCTTCGTTTCACAGTAAATCGAAATCAAATCACTCGGAGGCAACAGCGGTTCTAGCAACTCGAGGAAGGGAGGGGACATCGCACGCTCGCGTGCGAATAGGAATTCACGAGCAGTCCCTAAATCGAGTCGAGGTAGCCAAGGGGTGGAGAGCGCGCTCGTCATGGGAAGTGGGTCGCATATCTAGGGTTAGTGATTTGGATGCTCTCGAGTTGGTCGCGACGAGACTGGGCTTGGTGATCGTGCTCGTTCGTTTGAGGCATGGTAGGGTTTCGAGCTTGTAGCAGTAGGTATGATTTCTGTTTTTTTATTTTCGAACAAAATAGATATGTATGTTACAGAGAAAACATATTTCGATTTTGACAGTTGAATTATATGTGAATATATTTAAATGTAAGGGAAGTTATTATCGCCCTTACAGAAAATAGCAAAGGGTATTTTACAGTAAAAAAAATAAAATAAAAATGAAATGAATATGTAAATAAATGTACAGTGAAGATTTTTTCCCAGTAAACTATTTTGATTTTATTTTAATTTAAATAATTTATGTATGAATAGTATAGTTAAGTAGAAAATTGTTTTACAATGAGATATAAGATTTCTATTTTTAATTTAAAAGGTCAAGCAGTAAACAGAAAATTAAATTTGTATTTACTGAAAATTTTATAGGGTTCGCTTTGATTTGAACATTAGACCCTTGGTTTATATGGATTATTTTATAAATATATAAATGTGAAATTCTAAAATGGAAAAAAATAAATATATATATATATATATATATATATATATATTTAGCCTACCGTTCTTTTAGAAAATATCCAGGAAATATTAAATTATTAGTTAAAGAAAAATGATTAGCTAAATTAATTTATTGGTCAGTTTAATTTATTAAATGGTAAATCATTATAGATCATTTCAGATATTTATAAATCCTATAATGCTTGTACAAGGTCAAAAATAATGGAAACAAGCTGGTTTGGAAATGGGTTGCAAATAGAAGCAAAGGTGAGTTAACCTCACTCGGTTAAATTTAAATTTAAATGATAAAATTTAAATAATTGTTTGAATGGCTGAATTGATTGATGTGATATAGTATGATATTTTGGAATTGGCATATTGTATTGTGCTAACATTTGTGGATGCAGGGAAAACAGTTTGGAGGGATCCAACTGGACCCCTCACATTTATTTAAATTATTCAATATTCTCTGTTGTGATTATTTGATGTCCTATGATGAGTTATATTGGGATATTGAATGTTATGGATTGATTGGATATTCGGTTATAATGAATTCCCAAAGTTTATGAATTGGATTGTTGAAAAGAAATTAAACGGAAGTAAATTTGTAAGCGAAATAATTATAGAAAGTTTGAACAAATTTAAGAATGAATTGGAGAAGAAATAATGTGACTTAAATTTCTAATAAATAAATTGTGAAGTATAGAAAGGAAATTTGAATAAATAGGAAGTTATTGAATTACAATCTTCAACGATATTAATTAAAGAACAAAACATTTATTTAAAATGTAAGATTTAAATTTTTGAAAAAAATATAATAATAAAGAAGAAGTTGGGAAAAGCTGAAATTTGTATATTTCAGTTAAAAGATTTAAAATCAAATGGAAAGGAATAACAATAATAATTAAGTGCATAATTAAATGAAATTTGAAATAAATTGAGTAATTTAATAAACTTATTTCAAATGGAATAAATTGAAAATCAATTTGGAAAATTGATTTAAATGTTTGAAGCTGGAATTCTTCCTGGATCACTAAGTACGCTTTCAAGTAAATTTTAAATATAAGTTAATAGTTTTAAAATTGTTTTTAAAAGGTATGTTTTCAAAAATTTATTATGTCTAATATTTAAATTTTAAGGTAAGTATTTCCTCAAATCTATTATAGTAGTAATTATTTAAAAAGTGACTTAGTATTTTGTTTCAAAAGTGTAATTCTAGTTTTATATTTTATTTAGTAACTTTATTTTCAAATATTCATATAAGATGTATTTTTACCAAATTATTAAAAGTAGTTTTAATTTAAATGTTTTTAAAGTATATATTTCAAAGTAAAGTGTTTAAATTATTTTTAAATCTAGTTTTGTACTTGGTGATTTCAGAGAAGATAGAAAATATTTGGGAAAGTTGATTCTGAAAAGAATGAGGGATTTGAAACTGTTTTCAAAGGATTGGAAATAGAAATATATCTTGTAAAGATATTTTTGGAAATTAATAAATAATTTGGGAAATTATTTATTGGTTGATGGTTGTTTGTGAATATTAATTGATAGTTAAATCACCGACTATCAATATTGGACAAATGCGTTGATCGTTTCGAAGAGGCCGGGATCGAGATTTATTTCTCGAAAACCACTTCGATCCGGTTTGTACGTTTCGTGCGAAAAACGTGTTCGGAGTTGAAGATGGAGCAATGAAGTGCAAGGGCTAGTCGCTACTAATCCTGAGGATATGTCCAAAATGGATGTAGTAGGAATAGTGCCTTCGGTTCCGTTCGAACCCGGGACGGACTTGTATGGATGAATGCTTGCGAAACATCGTCAGGTGGACGATGGGCATTCTAAGTGAAAACGTTCTTAAAAGGTAACGCTTAGCCTCAAGCCTCATCAAACGGGAATGACTGAAAATCAGGGGATATGCAGCAAGGTTAGGTGGGTCATGCCTAAGCAGGACAAGATAATTCCCCTGTCTAGATGTCCCTTATTTATTTCGGCTTAGTGGGTGGTTGATCGCGCCAACCACGGGGTTTATCTTGTTCGGGACTGTTCAGTAAGGAATGGTTCCGGCCTTGTGTTGCAGGGGATGAAGGGAGTAATCCTCGGTACGGTGATCTAGGCCCCGTACTGTGATAGGTGGTACCCCAGTGCCTAGTCATTGTTGGAAATCCATTCTCCCTACGAGCCTTGTACGAGTTTTGTTTGTATTACCCACTTTTGTGGCTAGTAGCTGGAATTTAATGAATGTAACAATTTCGGCTATTTTATAAGTATTTGTATATAGACCCTATTATAATATCAGAGGATTTCTATAAAAATTGTTTTAGCTATCGTAAGGTAAAAACCCGACATGTTTATTTGTGGCGTGGTCTTACGAGATGCTTTTGTTTTCAAAGGATTTTTGAACTTTAATAATCAATTGGGTGTGATTTTCTCACGCTCGTATTCCAGACCGACTCGGGTATTATTTAACTATAATGCTCGGGTCAGACCGAGTATTATAGAATTCAGGATATGATGCTGTGGAGCTCAGGAGACGAGCTGGATGACGATACGTATTCTCGTACTTGTATATATATATTTCCGCTGTGTTGAGTTGTTGTGTATCCATTATATGACATTGATGTGAGCTGTGACTGATGTACTCTGATGATGTAATGTATGTAAACAGATATATTTGATTTTGAGTAAAGTGTATTTATTATCTATTATATTTTACTCCGCTGCGATGGTTAGATTCTGATGTTGATTTTGTTTTCTCTTCTCCTACCTCTTCTTCTTAAACCCAAATGGTTCGTATTTCTGTGCAATTTGAGTTGATTGTTGTAGAATAGTGTTGACTCAAGGGGTACGGATTTGCGGGCTGTTACAGTTGGTATCAGAGCAAGGTTGGAGATAACCTTGGCTCTGGTGGGAATTACTCATTTAATATAGAGTCTATAGTACTCTAAAATGAGTTTGAGCGTATTAATAGATATGAGCGCGTATTTGTTAGTGAATATAAATTGTTTTAATATTGTGTTGATTGGTTTATTGAGTGGCATATGAACCTTCGTCGACACAGTCTGCGCAACTGTATCGAAGGGGTTTCTAAACACTTGAATAGAGCAATTGACACGGTATTGTTTTAAATGTGGGTAAATGAAATAATTTTACCCAAAATATATTTTGATATAAATAAAAGTTTTGTAAACTATTTAGCTAATATATGGTTGCTTGGATGTTAGAAATGATAATATTAAAGTTTTATCATTGTTAAATGAAAATTTAACTAGAAATTGAAAAAAAAAATCAGTCACTGGAAAATGAAAATTTGTATGAGCATAAACTATACAAATGAATTATAGTTAAAATGTAAATTAAATTAAATATGTCAATTTAAAAATCCCGGAGATTTGGAAATGTTTATCGAAGTGTTTTAATGATAAATGATAGCATTATTGTTTTGGAAATAATCCTGAATGGAAATCTGTTTTAAAATGGATTTTGGAAGTGAGATAGCATTGAATTCACTTCAGTCACTGGAAAATAACTTCGGTGATGACTGCAGCATCATCGATGTGCATTTTCGAGTTTCTAAGTGATGAATTGCTACCAAATTATTTGTTAGGGAAAATCTGTTTGTTTTTGAAATTTCAAAAGAAATTTGTTGGAAATAAAAACAGGGATGGTATAATTTTTGAGAAATTTGATTTTGAGAGGTTAGAGGGTTCAAAATGTTTGAAAACAATAACCGGGTGTTGAAAATCCTGATGAAATAAATTGTAAGCTTATAAAATTGAGTTGAGTTTTAAATCAGAAAGAAAATATAGGCTTTCAATGTTGGAACTAAAATTTAAAGAGAAAAGTTGAAATTGAAATTAACTTGGATTTGAAAATAAAAATTTGACTAGATTGAAATTAATTGAATAAGCTGAAAGAATATCCAGTTGTATTCGAATTGAGTTGAAATCGAATTGAGTTAAATAAATCCGAGTTAAAAGTAAAATTGAGTTAGGATGAGGATTCAATTGAATTAATTAATGAAATTAGATTCTTACCTGAATAAATGGAAAGTAAATTGGATAAGAAATGAGAATTGAAATAAATAAATCAGAATAACTTAGAAAAGAATTAAAGATCCATGGAAATAAAATATGCTTGGGCTATAAATAAATAGAAGGCTTGAGTTAAAAATAAAAGATGAATATATTCCAGCTTATGATGAATGGAATTGTATAAAATAATAAGTTGTGACTTATTAAATTGAAAGTGGAATACAATGCCCAAAGTCAATATTTTGACAAATTGAAAAAATGAAATGAGGATCCAAACTTGAAGTATAAAATAAATATTGAACTTAAGAAAATTAAATGGAGTGATATTTTGAATAAAATTTCAAGTGTTGGATTATGAATAAGGGGAGAACTAATTGGATAATAAATTAGTTAATGGAATTGAATTATAAGTTTATGATGAAGTTGGAAATAAACTCAAGTTATAAATTAAAATTGATTCAATTTGTTGATGAAGTGAAAATAATTGAGAATGAGGTTGAATTGTGAGTTAATAAATTGGGTGGCAAATTAAAAGTGAATACTAGAATCAGAACTTGAGTTATTAATTAAAATTTAACTTGAAGTGTTAACAAATTAAATATAATTGGGAATGTATCAAATAAAAATGTAAATGGATTAAAATAGCAATGGTTTGAATGTGCAAATAAAATCCAAATAAAGTGAAGATAACCTGGAAAATAGCCAGGTAATAAATTGAATGAGTTGAATCTGGGAAGTTAAATTCTATAATAACCAATCAGATGAAATTGCAAATTTAAAATGAGATTGGATTGAAATAAAATCAAGTTAAATTGGAAAGAGAACTTGATTGCAAAGTGAAAATGAGCTAAAGTTTAAAATTTGAATAAATTGAAGGAAGTTGACTTAAGTTTAATGAATGAAAGAGAGTTGAATTGAATTGAACTTAACCAAATTTAATAATATTGGATTGGTTTTAAATCAAGTGAAAATAAATTTTTTTTAATCAAAATAAAATTCGGTGAGTTATGAATAATATTAATGGAATGAAATTCCAGAATAAATAATTGTAAACCATTTAAAATTATTAAAGGATTGAAATAACTTAAGACAATAAGGAAAATATAACGTTTCAAGTTTGTTAGAATGGTTTAAGTGAATGTGGATGAACTAATTATATCGAATAAATAAATGATGGAATAAATAAGTATCAAATGAAATGTGGCTTAAATAAGTTGAGAAATGGTCATTGAATGAAATAGCTTGGATTGTTTTTGAGCTAAATAAAATAGTTGGAATAAACAAATATGGAATGAAATGTAAATAAATGAATTGTAAATAAAATTTAAATGGAATGTGTCGAGCTAAATAAATAATTGGGAATGGATTAAAATAAAAGGGAAGTTTAATTGGTAAATAAGATGGACCTAAATTGTTAATGGTTTTGAATGGAACATGTTCGAATAATGGAACTAGTTGGATTAAGAAATTAAATGTAAGCAATTGAGTTTTAAACCATTCAAATTAATGAAGTTATATACAAATGGATTGAAAAACATTCACATTGGATGAGAATGGTTTATAAATAAATTGGAACAGTTGAATTAGCATGGGAACAATATAAATTGCTTACAGAAAAATGTTTGGTATGAAATTCTTTTAGACTTCATATGTTTTAACTATTGTAAATAAGTGAAATATAGTTAAACTGCATATATTTGGCACTTACATGTTTAAATTGAGTAAGTACAGGTACCTGGAAGCCGTATGGCTGGATTTGGTTGTGCTATTTGCTAAAAATAATAAGCCGCTTGCTTAAAATGCTAAATAAGGTACGCCTACGCAACTAAAATAGGAAATATGAACTGTTTTTGGTTTTTCCGACCGTGTGGATCGATGTATATATATTTATCTCTTTTGTCAAATTGCAAAAGCTCCTCCGTACAAAGGGGACTCTGCCAAAAATTTTCAGAAATTTTGAGAGTTAGAAAATTTTTGAAAATTTTGAAAAATTTTGTTAACGACAAAACTATTTAGAATTGGAAACTAAAATAAGTTAGTAAATGAAACGAATTAACGTAATGACTTAAATTAGTTTAAATGAAGGATAAAATTTAAAATTCAAAGTTGAAAATAAATGAAATACATATGTAATGTGAAAATCGAGTTGGATAGAAATAAGTATAAACTAAAAGAGATAAAGAGAAATAAAGATAAGAGACATATGAAATGTTTACACTAACTTAAGAAAGGAAAGGTAAATTCTAGATTGGAAATTGATATTATAAATAAAATCCAAGATAATATTGAAATGAATAGATATTGACATTTTGTAAGAAAGTCGATAAATGTTTTGGGAATGTTGTGATTGGATATTATTGCTAGGTAAGATATGCAGGTAATATAAAGGGAAAGGAGAATTGGATTTGATTTCAAAGGATAAATTTGAAATGCTCGACAAAAAGGTATGTGCTTGAATTTCTTTGAAATTGGATTGAGTTTTTGGATCGAGCCACTTGGCTTTTTGTTTTCCTTTTGGATTTGGGAGGCCGTAGAGCCATTTTTGTAGTAGTACCGAGCAAGCCGCGCAAAGGAGACGATGGCGAAATTTTTCGGAAATTTAGGGAGTTAGAAAAATATTTGAGAAAATTTTGATAATTCAAAATTTGGTTTTAAATTGAAACTTGAATGGTTAAACAAATGGTATGGTTTGGAACTAGAGAAAGGTTTGGAAGTTAATAAGAATGATAGTGGATCTCTTATAAACGATAGTTGGTAAGTTGTTAGAAACTGTTTGGTTTTGGAAAAGTAACGGGTTGGGCCATTCTTCCTAGTTAATAGGACGAAATTCTTTTAAGGGGGAAGGAATGTGACGACCCGGAATTTTCGAGCATTTAAAAGTGGAATATTTAATTGATTTTGAATATTCAAGATAATAGTTTCAACTTGAATTACGAATATCACAATTCATTTGATAATTAAATTATTGAATCAAATAAGTGAAAGTGGGTAAATTGTTGAATCTAGAATTTTAAGCCTGTTAAAAATAATTTGAAGGCTTGTAAAATCTATATTGATAATATTGAAGATAATAGAAGTTTTAAAATTTAAATTTAATGGTGATTTATTCGGTTTTAAAATTTCATCGTTTAAATTGACTTTAAAATAGCCGTCCGAGGTACAGTCACGAAATTTGACGGAACCAGTTCCATTGGGTCCGTAATATTGAATTATTATCAAATTTCAAATTTCGTTTTGATCGGAGTTAGTATGTGTGTGTACGATAAACAAACGCGCTGAGAATTCGATTGATAATAATGGATTTGAATTTGAAATAAAAATAAGTGGGCACTGTAGTAAGGCGTCTTCTACACGCTTTCGTTGCCTTCTCGAACACACCATACCCTATCCTGTTTCTTTTCGAATACGAGACCCTGATTCCTTTAGTTCACTTAACAATTCGAAAAAAATATTTAATGGCCGAAGCCCCCACGTTCAATTTGTCTTCCTCTTTCCCAAATCCAACAGCATCTTCATTTGTATCTGCGAAAAAAAATGGCCAAGTCGATTCCCCAAATCGCTTCCCTCTCCTCTTCGTTTCACAGTAAATCGAAATCAAATCACTCGGAGGCAACAGCGGTTCTAGCAACTCGAGGAAGGGAGGGGACATCGCACGCTCGCGTGCGAATAGGAATTCACGAGCAATCCCTAAATCGAGTCGAGGTAGCCAAGGGGTGGAGAGCGCGCTCGTCATGGGAAGTGGGTCGCATATCTAGGGTTAGTGATTTGGATGCTCTCGAGTTGGTCGCGACGAGACTGGGCTTGGTGATCGTGCTCGTTCGTTTGAGGCATGGTAGGGTTTCGAGCTTGTAGCAGTAGGTATGATTTCTGTTTTTTTATTTTCGAACAAAATAGATATGTATGTTACAGAGAAAACATATTTCGATTTTGACAGTTGAATTATATGTGAATATATTTAAATGTAAGGGAAGTTATTATCGCCGTTACAGAAAATAGCAAAGGGTATTTTACAGTAAAAAAAATAAAATAAAAATGAAATGAATATGTAAATAAATGTACAGTGAAGATTTTTTCCCAGTAAACTATTTTGATTTTATTTTAATTTAAATAATTTATGTATGAATAGTATAGTTAAGTAGAAAATTGTTTTACAATGAGATATAAGATTTCTATTTTTAATTTAAAAGGTCAAGCAGTAAACAGAAAATTAAATTTGTATTTACTGAAAATTTTATAGGGTTCGCTTTGATTTGAACATTAGACCCTTGGTTTATATGGATTATTTTATAAATATATAAATGTGAAATTCTAAAATGGAAAATATATATATATATATATATATATATATATATATATATATTTAGCCTACCGTTCTTTTAGAAAATATCCAGGAAATATTAAATTATTAGTTAAAGAAAAATGATTAGCTAAATTAATTTATTGGTCAGTTTAATTTATTAAATGGTAAATCATTATAGATCATTTCAGATATTTATAAATCCTATAATGCTTGTACAAGGTCAAAAATAATGGAAACAAGCTGGTTTGGAAATGAGTTGCAAATAGAAGCAAAGGTGAGTTAATCTCACTCAGTTAAATTTAAATTTAAATGATAAAATTTAAATAATTGTTTGAATGGCTGAATTGATTGATGTGATATAGTATGATATTTTGGAATTGGCATATTGTATTGTGCTAACATTTGTGGATGCAGGGAAAACAGGTTGGAGGGATCCAACTGGACCCCTCACATTTATTTAAATTATTCAATATTATCTGTTGTGATTATTTGATGTCCTATGATGAGTTATATTGGAATATTGAATGTTATGGATTGATTGGATATTCGGTTATAATGAATTCCCAAAGTTTATGAATTGGATTGTTGAAAAGAAATTAAACGGAAGTAAATTTGTAAGCGAAATAATTATAGAAAGTTTGAACAAATTTAAGAATGAATTGGAGAAGAAATAATGTGACTTTAAATTTCTAATAAATAAATTGTGAAGTATAGAAAGGAAATTTGAATAAATAGGAAGTTATTGAATTACAATCTTCAACGATATTAATTAAAGAACAAAACATTTATTTAAAATGTAAGATTTAAATTTTTGAAAAAAATATAATAATAAAGAAGAAGTTGGGAAAAGCTGAAATTTGTATATTTCAGTTAAAAGATTTAAAATCAAATGGAAAGGAATAACAATAATAATTAAGTGCATAATTAAATGAAATTTGAAATAAATTGAGTAATTTAATAAACTTATTTCAAATGGAATAAATTGAAAATCAATTTGGAAAATTGATTTAAATGTTTGAAGCTGGAATTCTTCCTGGATCACTAAGTACGCTTTCAAGTAAATTTTAAATATAAGTTAATAGTTTTAAAATTGTTTTTAAAAGGTATGTTTTCAAAAATTTATTATTTCTAATATTTAAATTTTAAGGTAAGTATTTCCTCAAATCTATTATAGTAGTAATTATTTAAAAAGTGACTTAGTATTTTGTTTCAAAAGTGTAATTCTAGTTTTATATTTTATTTAGTAACTTTATTTTCAAATATTCATATAAGATGTATTTTTACCAAATTATTAAAAGTAGTTTTAATTTAAATGTTTTTAAAGTATATATTTCAAAGTAAAGTGTTTAAATTATTTTTAAATCTAGTTTTGTACTTGGTGATTTCAGAGAAAATAGAAAATATTTGGGAAAGTTGATTCTGAAAAGAATGAGGGATTTGAAACTGTTTTCAAAGGATTGGAAATAGAAATATATCTTGTGAAGATATTTTTGGAAACTAATAAATAATTTGGGAAATTATTTATTGGTTGATGGTTGTTTGTGAATATTAATTGATAGTTAAATCACCGACTATCAATATTGGACAAATGCGTTGATCGTTTCGAAGAGGCCGGGATCGAGATTTATTTCTCGAAAACCACTTCGATCCGGTTTGTACGTTTCGTGCGAAAAACGTGTTCGGAGTTGAAGATGGAGCAATGAAGTGCAAGGGCTAGTCGCTACTAATCCTGAGGATATGTCCAAAATGGATGTAGTAGGAATAGTGCCTTCGGTTCCGTTCGAACCCGGGACGGACTTGTATGGATGAATGCTTGCGAAACATCGTCAGGTGGACGATGGGCATTCTAAGTGAAAACGTTCTTAAAAGGTAACGCTTAGCCTCAAGCCTCATCAAACGGGAATGACTGAAAATCAGGGGATATGCAGCAAGGTTAGGTGGGTCATGCCCAAGCAGGACAAGATAATTCCCCTGTCTAGATGTCCCTTATTTATTTCGGCTTAGTGGGTGGTTGGTCGCGCCAACCACGAGGTTTATCTTGTTCGGGACTGTTCAGTAAGGAATGGTTCCGGCCTTGTGTTGCAGGGGATGAAGGGAGTAATCCTCGGTACGGTGATCTAGGCCCCGTACTGTGACAGGTGGTACCCCAGTGCCTAGTCATTGTTGGAAATCCATTCTCCCTACGAGCCTTGTACGAGTTTTGTTTGTATTACCCACTTTTGTGGCTAGTAGCTGGAATTTAATGAATGTAACAATTTCGGCTATTTTATAAGTATTTGTATATATACCCTATTATAATATCAGAGGATTTCTATAAAAATTGTTTTAGCTATCGTAAGGTAAAAACCCGACATGTTTATTTGTGGCGTGGTCTTACGAGATGCTTTTGTTTTCAAAGGATTTTTGAACTTTAATAATCAATTGGGTGTGATTTTCTCACGCTGGTATTCCAGACTGACTCGGGTATTATTTAACTATAATGCTCGGGTCAGACCGAGTATTATAGAATTCAAGATATGATGCTGTGGAGCTCAGGAGACGAGCTGGATGACGATACGTATTCTCGTACTTGTATATATATATTTCCGCTGTGTTGAGTTATTGTGTATCCATTATATGACATTGATGTGAGCTGTGACTGATGTACTCTGATGATGTAATGTATGTAAACAGATATAATTGATTTTGAGTAAAGTGTATTTATTATCTATTATATTTTACTCCGCTGCGATGGTTAGATTCTGATGTTGATTTTGTTTTCTCTTCTCCTACCTCTTCTTCTAAAACCCAAATGGTTCGTATTTCTATGCAACTTGAGTTGATTGTTGTAGAATAGTGTTGACTCAAGGGGTACGGATTTGCGGGCTGTTACAGAAGCAATGATAACAGTGATAGCCAGAGTCATGGATGTTTGGTTGTATCATCATTCGGTTTCAAGAGCGGTGCTTTCTGGGTTCTTATCTGATCTTGGTTTAGGCCTTGGGGGTTTGTACTTGGAAAACATCGACCTTGACTCGAGTGATAATTGCTTTACTTTAAATGTCTGATTTGCTATGTTTATTTCTTCTTAGTGTGTCTGGGGGCTATCACTGTAGAAAGAGGTGGAGTGGGAGGGTTGGGTTCCTATTCCTTTTACCTTTATGCTCTTTTGGTATGTTGTTAGTTAATTTACCGCTCACTAAGACTGTTGTCTGACTCAAGGTTTTATGTTCAACTCTTATTACCTTGGGTTGTTCATCCGTTTTGGGATGGGCAGACTAGGTAGCAGGTGACAGGTGCCGTTCTTAGTGACCAGCGATGTTGATGACGAAGACGAGCTGGAGGCTTGTGTATTATTTCTTACTATATGTACTGGATGTTCTGCTGCCTGTATATTCTCTGAGTGATATGTAGTGAGGCTTGATGTAATAACTGTTTAGATTTTTGTATCAAAACTACTATGAGGTTTATTTGACGAGAATCTGTTTTGTAGAGCTTCACTATATATATATATATATTCTATTGTATTTTACCCATGCGCTGTGAGTAATACGATAGACTCCGCTATTTTTACCTTACCCTGACGATCATCCATGGCTGCCTGGCACACCTTTCAGCGCACCATTTCCTTGTTTAGTGCAGGAGTCATGGACGGTCGTCACATTTGGTATCAGAGCTTTGGTTAATCGATTTTAGTCAACGCTCGTTGACGTAACTACGTATGAGAGACGTAATTGTATTTTTATGGATGATTACTATATATAATATAGTGGCTTAGAAGGATTTGAACCTCTTATGCAGTTGTTTCTCAAGGTGCACTAATCATTTTTTTTATAGATATTAAGAATGAGTCGAAGAGAGAGACCAGCTGTTAGGGAAGTTCGTGTTGCTGAGCGGGCTGCTGATTATGCTGCTATGTTCGAGGCTATGATGACTTCGATCATGAGGAGGATGCCAGCTCCGGGGCCATCAGTAGATGTTGGGGTTCAAGTTCAAGCTCCAAGACCGGTGTATTTTGCTAAGTTGTGTAAAGACTATACTGCTCTTGGAGGGAAGGTTTTCTTAGGAACAGAGTCAACCATTGAAGCCCAGAGATGGATAGATGCTTGTAGAAGAATCTTTGGTGACTTGGGATAATTTTAAATTAGCCATAATTTTTAACAACATAGTAAACAATAAATTCACTAATTAATACCACCAAATCAACACTAATTATCATCACCTAATATGCAATAATCACTATTTTCAAACACATGATCAACTAATTTTATAAATTATGTTTACCATTATATCCCAATTCAAACAATAAACTATATATCATAAACTAATAACATACATTCATCAATTCCAAACCCCTAAATCATCCAATTTCAAATCCCTAAATCATCAATTAATTCAATTTAAACCTAAATTAAACAACGATGATGAAAAATAGGAGATACCGGCAAGTTTGGAGAGGTTGAAATTAGCGACGGAAGGTTGCGACGGCTCCTGGTGGCGGAGGGCGGGGGCTGGTGGCGGATCTGAGTGGAATTTGGGGAGTGGAAAATGAAAATTTGTTCTCTTGGGTAGTAGGTTTGTATAACGCGATAAGCGACGGCTAACAACGGCCGTGTTTTTTAGCCGTCGCTAAGCTATGTTGCTTTCTGAAGCTTTTCTAGTAGTGAATTATCCGAAAACCACTTCGACCAGGTTTGAACGTAACGAATGCATACCGTAAAGATGATGAAAATTTTGATTCAGTTTGTCCAGACCCATGGCAACTTGTATGGACGAATGCTATCAGACATCGTCATTGGAGGACGTGTGCATTCTAAGTGAATATGTCGTAAAAAGGTAATCGTAGCCTTAACCCTCATCGACCGAGAATGGCTAAAACATAGGAGGTGTAGCAAGGCTAAGTGGGTAGCACCCAATTAGGGTAAGATCATTCTTGTTTAGAGTCCCTTAATCTCGGTTGTGTGGCGGTTGCTGATCCCAACTGTGGGGTGATCTTATTCAGTCTATCCAGGTTAGGGGTAGGCCGGTCTTGTGTTACAGGGGATCGGGAGTGGTGCTCGGTACGCTAATCTAGATCAGGTACTATGACGGGCGGTACCCCAATAGTCTGCCATTGTATGAAATCCATTCTCCAATAAACGTCCGTACGGTTTTGATTGTGCCCAACTATGCTGGAACGTGAGATGCAAGCATTTCAGCTATATTCTATTTACTTTCTATAGACACTATTATAATATCAGACGAATTTGATAAAAATGTTTTGGTTATCGTAAGGTAAAAACCCGGCATGTTTATTTGTGGCGTGATCTTACGAGATACCTTTGTTTTCAAAGGATTTTTGAAAATATAATAATAATTCAAATTGAGTGTTTTTGCTCACGTTGGTTTTCCAAACTGATTCGGGTATTATTTTATTATAATGCTCGGGTCAGGTCGAGCATTACAGATTCAGGACAGGATGCTATGGAGCTCAGGGACGAGCTGGATGGCAAGGCGTACTTCCGTATTTGATTATTATTCCGCCGTGTAAGGACAAGTTATTAAACTGTGCAGATTTGATGAATTGAATTGTTGTACTATGATAATGGTATGTATATTAACAGTACAAATCTTGTAATTAAATCTGTTATTATATATTATATTTTCTTCCGCTGCGATTGTGAGATTCTGCGCTGCTGTTTTTCCTTTTTCTTCTACCTCTTTCTTCTTCTTTACCCTAGTTATTCGCTCTTTTGTACACTTCCGGTTGAACGAGAAAGAATTATTATCAAATCAAGGGGTACGGAACTGCGGGTCGCTATACCGTCTGTGTCATGATCGCAAAAGAAATTTGAAGTTGTAGTATATTTTCGAATTCATAATTGAATATGAATTCGAATTTCTAGCATTAAATATCAAATATTAGATATTTGATATTAAATATAATTATTAGGTAAAATCAGGTAAAAAATTTTAGTATGATTTTTACATTATTTTACACAACATTTTTTACATCTTATCAAATCTTTAATTAAAATGGTTATCAACAACCACTTTAATCTTTAATCCAATTTGTCGTCGTTGATAGAAAATACACATGGATGCCCCATTTGATTGTATCCAATCAAACGTTCAACTATCTTTTTTTCATCTTTCATCAACAAATCATTGTTTTGTACATTTCGCCCTAAATGACAGTTGGAAGTTGGAACGTCACAGTCACCCCACTCCTCTACTTCTGTTGAACATTTCTATTTATATATATGAATGTAAAATGGTTTCCACTGTGAAGTCGTGGTCAAATAATATGGCAAGTAGCGATTGTAACGTAAGTGTCCCAAACATCGCCTATTTTTTTCCTTCTAGTTCTCGAAGTTGTCTCTTGTTCCGTCGTATTCTCCATTGATCTACGGCTTGTAGCGATGTTATAAAGGATCTTCCAGATGGATCTCTCGAATTTGAAAGCAATTATCCACAACATAAGGCGGCAATTCTGTCCTAGTGTAAAAACCAAAGGGCGCAACGCAAGCATAATAAAAGCCAAATTCCAGGTCAATTTAGTCAATTATCCAAAAAAAATAAATAAAAGGTTGGTTATAAAATCTTCTCCTGTTCAAAATCAAGCCCACAAATAAAATCATAATTTTGCAAATAGATATTGACTTCTCAAACCAAAATTCTCTTGCTTCCAGATTCCTCTTCCTCCCTCCCAAATCTCAATGCATCCATTTCTTTTTCACCCCTCTTTTCTTTGATTTCCGTATGTCGGTCCTTTTGGTTCTTCGGAATTAGATTGAGAGGTTTTTTAGAAACTTGATAATTAATAATGGATAGTTTGAATTGCATGGGATTAATGGCGGTGGTGGCTGTATCCAGTACCGTAGCTTTTGTCTCTCTTCATGTTTACAAGAATCTAATGGATGATTTCTTCAACAAGTTTCAACTTGAAATTGGTATTTCTTCTATCTTTTTCTTTATATTCTGTTTTACCTCTAAAAGTAGGGAAAATTGTGAAATTGAAATCTACATTGCACTTCAATTAGTTTTTTTTTTTCCGCTTCGCTTTTAAGCTTTTCTTTTGGATCTGCTATGAAATTTAGGTATTTCAAGGTTTTGGATGGGATGAAGTGATGCCTATTTTCCTACTTGTTTCTCTTATAATAAATATGGTTAGATCGTACTTGGAACTGGATGAAAATTAATACGGTTAGATATTTGAATAAATAAATGTTAAACCATTCCCATTCAAATAAAAAATTAAAGTTAAATTTAAATTTGCGCACATGTATACTGTATCCTATAGTTCTACAACGACCATACGCGGAGCACAAAGAGAACAGATCACTTGTTCATAATTCAACTTTGACATTGGGATATTGCAAATGGACACTGTGAGTGTGACTGTTCATTTAAATTTTTATATAAAATATATGTTTAAAAAAAAGTAGATTTGGTTTCAGAAGTTGAAGAAACATAATTAGAAATTATTTGGTAACGAAGTATCTCTTGGATAAGTATGTATAACAAAAGAAGGTTATAACTGCTTTAAATTCTGGGTTCTCAAAAACAAAAAAAAAAAAAAAATCAACTTGTGGGTTGATATTAGTTACATGTTACCGTTTCGCAGCTCGTATATGATATTTTGCCTAAAACTCATTTTTATTACTCTTCCATTAAACGTAGAATTACAGAAATGGTATATCTTTACATGAATTAACGGTTGGCATTGTTATTTCGGAAATGTCAGGAAGAGAGACAGTGAAGAAACCAAAGAAGGTAAGATTTGCTGCAGATGTAATGGAACCATCTTCAAACAACAAAGAATATAGGAAGCGGATGAGGTCGACCACCATTAATAACCATTGAAATTTCTAACTGACGTGTGATGTAGTCATTACCATTGTTCTTCTAATCATGTTTTCTTTCATTTTTTGGTTTGCATAAATGTTTGGAATGCATAAATACCGAACCCTGTATAGAAACTCATCAGTTTGAATCCAATATTTGATTGAACATCGTGTTTGATATGTTGCACTCTAAATCGCTGAAGACCCCCAAACTTGAGTACGAAATAATAGAACCCTCGGATTTAAATAATCAAACCAGAGTTCAATCCCATTCACATATATTTCTTTGGTAATAGCTGAACATGGAACAATAAATATTATAATATGTTGAATTTTTTTTTAAAATTGGAGAGATTTAAACAAATGTTTGTGCAGAACAAAGTAAATAGGATTGAAGAGGGATTTAATAAGATATGTTAAATGTATATTTTTTTTGTTTTTTATACAATTTGATTTTGCGAGTACATAGAAGATGAATCTGTCTAAGGTCGTTTTAATAATCAGTTGACTGTCAGTTGGCTATCCATGCTGGGCCATTGGTCGTCTTACAAATATATAAAATGTGATGGGTTGTGTTTTCCAGCAAATTAGTTACCATCTTCGAAGAAGAAATTAAAGATTTACTTTCTGATTTCTTGCATTTACTACCTCTAATGATTAATAAGAAACAGTCATATCTCCACCATGAATACCAATTCATTACTTAATAAAAAACCAGTTGTTAACCGGTCTTTTGGCAATACAACGTAGTGGCGGACTTAACCCAAACAACTACACAAAGCATAACATAGTCAACGACCAACAGTGCATGACGTTTAAGATATGGTTTCGACGAATGTTGAGTCGGTTCAAGTTGCTTAGGGTCTGCTTCGAGTCATATTGATGTCCGCTTCGAGTTTTCAGAAGGTTTGCTTCGGGTCATTGAGAAACAAGGTATTTTGAGTCACCACAGTACCTGCTTCGAGTCGCCGATAGGTTTGCTTCGCGTTAAAGAGATGATTGCTTCGAGTCGAAGCCATGGATCAATCGGCAACCAAAGGCTCTACCTGGTTCATATCCGTCAAGCCCATATGGCTTGGTTCGTACCAGTCACCAACCACATCTCTTCGTATCCATCATGCACCCATCATGCACCCATCAGATCATATCCATCACACCTACTTTAATTCGTATCCATCATCTAGGGGCATTTCATACCAATACCACCAATACCACCAATACACAACACGTATCGCTCCTCCTCTCAAGAATTCGTATCGATTGATTAAAGACCGATACGAAGCATGCATCCCATGAACGATACGAAACGACATTCTTCCATCGGTACGAAATGCTCAAGAACATATCGATACGAATAGGAATAGGAGTCGCCGATACGAAGTCAACCGAAGCTAGTTCGTGTCGATTCCATTTGTACAGTTTGTATCAATCGGCATACGATCGATACAGATAAGCAACTGAACGATCGACACGAAAAATCATTCTCCGTCGATGCGAAAATGATACACACTAGATGGATACGAACAAGGTAGCGCCTATCGATACGAAAAAAGCCAAAGAGGGTAGAAGACAAAGTCAACTCGGCATAAAAAATGGATCTTCCTTGAATTCTCGAGCCGCGTCATCCATGCACATGGCATGGATACGAAGAATGATGGATGTACAACTCTTGATCGATGCGAACGTGATAGCCTACTACAATTTCAAACTTGCATCGATCATAACTCAAAATCTACAAGTCCAACTGCTACCGAATTTTCATAGGAGCTTGCGTACATCTTCAAGAATGCTCCTGACCGATCTCGACTCGATTGGACAATATATTGATCGATACGAAATTCGTTCGTATCGATCACGGTCCGAGTGCAAATGTCATGGGATCGATCGTAACCACGTGTGAGAAGAGGTCTTCCGAGATCTGAGCGAGATATTTGCAGCCTATAAATAGCATCCCAGGACCTATAGAAAAGGAACTTTCGGAGGTTCTCCTACGTCCAGCCAAAACCATTGTTGTGCTCAAAAATCACAGTTGTACTCGAAATTCACTGTTGTAATTCATTGTAACCAGCAAGCAAAAGTTAATAAAGATCAACCATTTCATAGTGGACATACGCAACACGCCGAACCAAACTAAACCTTTGTGTTTCTGTGTGTTTCCTTTAAAATTTTGAGTGTTCTTGACATTTATTTTCTCTACATTTTTGCTATTTGTGGTCTGGAATTGTAAGCGGGTGCTTTTATTGGCAATTGGGTGTTTGTGACCAATTTTGGGGTAAACATTTTGGTGCTTTCATTGAGAAAGACTCAGGAATTCTACAACTTGAACTTTGGATCTGGAAAGCTACGGTGAAGCAATCAGCAAGGAAACCGAGAGCAGAAAGAAGCCAGCATAAAGGAAGTCAGGAGGCTTCCTCAGGAGCGAATCAGGCCTCGATTTTCATCACCAGAGATGAGATGGAGATGATGATGGGAGCTATGCATGAAGAGTTGTTGAAAAGACAGAAGGAGATGATGCAGAATATTCTCAGACGGTTTGGACAGGTTGGAGCAACTGGAGCCCAAATCCCCGGAGCTGGACCAGAAATACTCAGCGAGCAATCGAACAGAGCAGGACCATCGTAGTAGCCCCTGAGCTAGGGGGCACGCCTCAGGAGCAAGTTGATCCAATCTCGGGCAGGATATCAGCTGAAACTGCGCAACATGGCATTGGTAGAGGAGCGGATGCTCATCCAGGACGGCAGATTCCAAAATTCCCTCGTGAACTCGGCAGGCGGCTTGGAGGCAACAGACAAGGATTGCAGCTAGAGGACAGTGATAGATTGGAGGAGATGGTCAGATGAGCGATGAGAGACGGACTAGTGAATAGAGATCTAGAAGATGTTAACAAGAGTCCCTTCACTTCCGCAATTAGGCAGGCTAGGAATCCACTAACATTCAAGCTGCCGACATCGGAGATGTACGATGGAAGGGTGGTCTTACTGTTCATCTGACAAAGTATATGCGACATATGGAAGTACTGGGGGCATCAGAGGAGATCATGGCCCGATGTTTCCCACTATATTTGACAGATATAGCAGCACTATAGTTTAGGCAATTAGAGAGCGGTTCCATTAGAACGTGGACCGAGTTGACTGAGAAGTTTATGAGACAATTCAGAGTCCACATTTCAAGACCTAAGAATGTGATGAGTTTGACGACACTGAAGCAAAGAGCCGGGGAATCTTTGAGGAGCTTTCTAACATGATTAAATGCAACGGTTGTGTCGGTGGATCGACCAAATCCATCCATGGTTTTAATGGCAGCTGTATCCGACATAGCTGATGGCACAGAATTCAAGAACTCATTGACAAGGGATCCACCCATATATCTAGGAGAGTTTTATCATGAAGCAGAAAGGTTCCTACGGCAAGAGCATGCAAATGCTGAGAGAGAGGAAGGAGAGGTAATTGATGTTTATGCAGTCAAAAGCAGAGATCCGTACGAAAGTGATTCTGGCAAGGATAAGGGGAAATGGAAAGTTGAGGATAACGATGATGGACCAAAGCGACCGTGAAAGGAACCGATATTTACATCTTATACGGAGGTTAATGAAACTTTGGAACGGATCTACCAGGATACCAAGGGATAGATTCCTTATCGAAAGCCAATGAGGAGGGATCCGACCAACAATGAGAGAAAATCAGACAAGTACTGCGTATTCCATGAGCTAAGCGGCCATAATAACAATGATTGCAAGCACTTGAGGGATGAGATAGAAGGGCATATTCAAAATGGCATGCTATTACAACACGTGAGGAGGCGAGCCACGACGATGGAGCAAGAACGACCACAACCAGCACCAACTGGGAACGGCTCAGGATCGAGGCATCGACTTGTCATCAACTGATTGAAATAATGATGAATAAGTTGCAAACTCCACACCAAGACGATTAACTCATTTACACATGTACAAGATCAAAAACGATCCTCAGGTATGCTCTGATACGACTATCAATCGTTTGCACTTTGACGTCTTTGTTTTGCTTTTGTTTTCTATTTCTCATGTTTGGACTTGATTTTATTGGACATTTCTGTTGAAGACTCATTTTGAATGTAAATCTGCTATTTGTGATTCCACAACGGCTAAGCCACTTACACATGTACGGAATCGCTAACGGTCCTCAAGCATGCTCTAAGATGGCATAAACCGCCATAACAAACAATCCAGAAACTCACTCGAACGTGAAATTTGACATTAATGATACTAAGCTCCCCCCCGGATACACCCAACTCGCCTCGAACGGCATCCGATCTCGAACAGTCATAATTCGCCTCGGACGGCACCCGACCTCGAATGGTCACAATTCGCCTCGAACAGCATCCGACCGCGAACGGTCACAATTTGCCTCGAACGGCGCCCGACCATGAACGGTCATCATTCGCCGTGAACGACATTCGACCTCTGAACTGGCACATACCAATCCGAATGACATACGATATCGAACAACCGTCATTCTAAGTCAAGTAAGACTATCAATCACTTTTACAGGTCATTAACAGGTTACGAACGTCCAGCCTATGACACTACAAAACACACCTTCCTATTGCAAGGCATGTTTTGGGGGGCAATGTGTTAACCCTCCTTTTGGCAAGATAATGTACTAGTGGACTTAACACAAACAACTGCACAAAGTATAGCATAGTCAACGACTAATAGTGCAAGGCGTTTAAGATATGGTTTCGACGAATATTGAGTCGTTTCAAGTTGCTTTGAGTCTGCTACGAGCCATATTGATGTCTGCTTCGAGTTTTTAGAAGGTTTTCTTCGGGTCATTGAGAAACAAGCTATTTCGATTTACCACAACACCTGCTTCGAGTCGCCTATAGGTTTGCTTTGGGTTAAAGAGATGATTGCTTCGAGTCGAAGCCGCGAATCGATCGGCAACCAAAGGCTCCACCTAATTCGTTTCCATCAAGCACAGATGGCTTGGTTCGTATCGGTCGCCAACCACATTTCTTCGTATCCATCATGCACCCATCAGATCGTATCCATCACGCCTAATTTAATTGGTATCCATCACCTAGGGGCATTTCATACCGATACCATCAATACACAACACGTATCGCTCCTCCTCTTAAGAATTCGTATCGATCGGTTAAAGACCAATATGAAGCATGCATCCCATGAACGATACGAAACGACATTCTTCCATTGGTACGAAATTCTCAAGAACATATCAATATGAATAGGAATAGGAGTCGTCGGTACGAAGTCAACCGAAGCTAGTTTGTGTCGATTCGATTTGTACAGTTCGTATCGATCGGCCTATGATCGATACGAATAAGCAACTGAACAATCAACACAAAAAAGCATTGTCCATCGGTACAAAATGATACACACTAGATGGATACGAACAAGGTAACGCCTATCGATATGAAAAAACCAAAGAGGGTAGAAGACAAAGTCAACTCGGCATAAAAAATGGATCTCCCCTGAATTCTTGAGCCATGTCATCGATGCACATGGCATGGCTACGAAGAATGATGGATGTAAAACTCTAGATCGATGCGAACGTGATAGCCTACATACAATTTCAAACTTGCATCGATCATAACTCAAAATCTACAAGTCCAACTGCTACCGAATTTTCACAGGAGCTTGCGTGCATCTTCAAGAATGTTCTTGACCGATCTTGACTCGATTGGACATTATACTGATCGATACGAAATTCGTTCGTATTGATCACGGATCGAGTGCGAATGTCTAGGATCGATCGTGTGGGCCCACCCATGTGAGAGAAGAGGTCTTCCGAGATCTGAGCGAGATATTTGCAGCCTACGCCTATAAATAGCATCCCAGGACCTACAGAAAAGGGACTTTTGGAGATTCTCCTACGTCCAGACTCTGCCGAAACAATTGTTGTGCTCAAAAATCACAGTTGTACTCGAAATTCACTATTGTAATTCATTGTAACCATCAAGCAAAATTTAATAAGGAGCAATCATTTAATAGTGGACGTAGGCAACACGTCGAACCACTCTGAACCTTTGTGTTTCTAAGTGTTCCGTTTAAATTTTGAGTGTTCTTCACATTTATTTTCTCTACACTTCTATTATCTGTGATCTGGAATTGTAAGCGGATGCTTTCATCGGCAATTGGGTGTTTGTGACCAATTTTGGCTCAAACACTGGTCATATCTCCACTATAAATACCAATTCATTGCCCATTAAAGCCGGATTTAATGCCTAATAAATGCCATGATAACCTACTTATTTATTACTAATTAATGTCAACCATTTCCATATCAAATATTCCTTAATTCTCTTCATCCTTAAATTAAATAAGAAGATTATGGTGCAATTAATACCAGCCTAGTCAGCGTCAGTACAATCCACACCATCACTGGATCAAGGCTTACAGCTATAAATACACCTAGTATTGCAAAACAAGAAGGAAAGAAAATGAAACAGAAAATATGACTTTCCTCTGCTCCTCAAAATCTCTTGTAATATGAAACTAGAAGGGATAAATAAATTATAAAGTGGATGTAGGCCATAGATTTTGCCGAACCACTATGAAAAATTTGTGTCTCTTTTATCTTTTCTTCTTTTATCTGCTTATTTTGGTGAACTGTTTTTCTGTTTTTTGGATTGTCATTAAGGCTAGTGCTTTCATACTTGATTCAGGGTGTTGATCCATTTTTTGGGTTAAAGGTTGCTTATGTTAAGCTTCTTATGTCAACACTTCTCCTCCTAAAGTTGTGCAAGAGCATTCTTTGGGGTTATAAATTTAACAGTGTTAGAGAACCCAAAAAAATTATCCAAATCCTTGAATCCAAAGTGATTATTGAAAATATTTGTCAAATTCATGTTATGATTTGTGATACAAATTATATTTAGATCAAATAATATGCATACTGTAATAAAATAAAAGATTTTACCTCTTTGAATTAGATGTAAAATTTTATTTGTTGCTATATAAATTGGATTTGAGCACTAAGTAATCTTTTGTTACAAATATAGTTATATAATGGTTGTTTATTGCGAGGACAAGGATTATTGCTCTAGTGTTTTAGGGATCGAAGTTTCTTCTCAAGTTTTTAAGGGTTTTCCCTTGTAATATTTTGGTAAAATAGCAAAGGTCTTGTTTGAAAGACTTTGTTTGTTATTGTTTTTTTAACTTCTTATCCTTTCTTAGATTTAATTGTGTAGAGATTCTTGCGACAATGCTAGCAGTAGATATTAAAGCCTACTACAAATTTTTCTAAAGAGAGTTATGTTATAAAGAAGATTAATGCTGAAAACTTGATGAGAGAAATTGTGGGTCATGAAAGGCGAAGATGAAATTTTTTCCATACCTTAGTAATCATCACCAACTATTGGAGAATAAATGGAAGAAACCTAGTAATGTATCTGAAGCAAAGTGTGAAATTTTGAATAGTAAGGCTGAAGCGGCTATTCGATGGTTTTTGGACAAAATGGTGTTTCATATTATTGTTAATGAAACATGCGCTTTTGGAATTTGGAAGAAACTGGGATGAATCTACGCAAAGAACTCTGCAATAAACAAGGATCTTCAAATAAGAAAATTTGTAAACCTAAAGCTTAAAGAAAGTGGGTCAATTGGAGAGTATTTTAAAGATTTCCAAGCAATATATTGGTGGTCTTGAATTACAAGGTGGATGATGAGACGTAAGTCTTGATGTTGATGAGTAATTACTTGAGAGTTGGAAAAAACTTGTGGTGGCATTGAAAAACTCAAATTTGGATGAAGTTGTTTCAATGACATCGGTGGTTAGTTGTAACACTCCTAATTTTTGATAACATTATTTAGGATATCTAATTAGATAAACTAAATAGAATAATGTAAATGTTAAGTGATAAGGGTATTCAGATTTGAATAAATGATAAGAAGGCCGTGCTTGATTAACTAATTAAATGGGCTTAAGAATGGTTTATAAGTTAATTAAATTACACAAGGGCATATTGGGAAATAGCACCTTATTACCATAACCCTTGTATATTTACGTTCCTTATACCATTCACGCTTATTTTTCATTTTCAGAAAAATGTAAAACGCAAACATAAAGAGGAGCCGGCCATTGCTAAAAAGAAAAGAGAAATCAAAGTAAAGCTAGGGGAAATTAATCTTCAACAAATCTCAAATTCCTTATCATATTCAAGGTGAATAATAATTTATACCATCTCTATTTTTTTTATGATGATTTGGATGATGATGTGCTTGAACTCTAATTTGTTTGAATAAAACAAGATCGTTTAAACGAGGATTTATGCGATTTGAGGGAAAAAAATGATTGTAAATGATCTTTGAATGCCATGGAAAAACTTTATGTTATGTAAAAGATGATTTTGAAGTTGAGTTTTAATTTTGATAATTTTCTAAGCTATGGAAAGATTATTATGAATTTTCAAAGGAGAATATGATAAATTGGGTTTAAATTTAATTTTGATTATTTTAGGAAGAAATTAGGTCTGAAATTTTTAAATGTTAGAAAACATGATTAAAGTGAATTTTTGTGATTTTTGATGATTTTTTCCTAAGTGAATTACTATGAGAACTAAATTATTTTGAAAGGAGAACCAAATGATTTAATTGTTTTACTAATGGAAGGGGTTATTTGCTAAATTAACCTCAGGTTAGATCTGAAATTAAGCGGAAGCTGTTTTGGTAAAGAATTTGAAAAGTTAAGGCAACCAATCTCATGTTTACACGTGGGTATGTTAGTTAGATATAATTTGCTTTGATTGACATTAATCAGCTTTTACTCAAAAAAGCATGTTCCGCCTCTATTCGAAGTACCTTTCGACCCATAGCTTCTGCTTTGACTCGGTTGAAACCAACCCAGGCTGAAACTAATACATAAGTTATTACTTAGATGGTACGTATTGGATTGGAGAAAGGCAGAAGGCATGATGTCGAAAGCATTGCTTTCGATGGGGTCGATGCCTCATTTGTTTTAAAAAGTTAAGCGTCTGCCTTTGTTTTATTAAAGCTTTCGAAGGAGTTGGAACATATGCTTTCAAAAGGGGTTTTCTAAATAGCTTTTGAAGAAGGCTGCCATCTTTCAGTTTTAAGTATAAGCTTTCGAATGAGATCGTTACTTATGAAACTATGCTTTCGAAAATGGTGGTTTCGACCAAGCCGAAATCCTACTGTCGTTCTTTTTACCTTTCGAGTGTATTGAATTCATCAATGCTTTCGAAGGGTATTTTTTTAAAGATACACTAAGCCATTCCCTAAATGCTTTCGAAAAGGTTCAAGGATTTCGAAGGCAATGGCTTCGAAAGAAGGTTTCAATGCTAACCTTTAATATTTTACTTAAATGTTTTGAAACTTTCGAAAGTATGGTGCCGATGCCATCAAGTTTTTCCCAAACAAGTTTATATGAAGATTAAAGGTTTAGAAAGAGATACTTTCGTATGTATTCACTTTGACCCAAAAGAAGTTTTAAAGTAAAATACAATGGTTTTGAAAGTGGTACTTTCATTGGTTTTGAAGCTATGCTTTAATGATTATAAAGTAATGTTTTGATACTTTCGAAAGGTATATTTTGGTTTTGAAAGGGATGATTTAAAGAACTTCAAAAGGTATATATTTTGTGTTTTGAAAGAAGTTTTATATGCTTTTGAAGGAGGTTATCCAGGGGCTTCGAAAGTGATGTCTTATAGTTTTGAGTGTCTTAGTTTTTAAAACAAATAACCCAATCTCATTTTTATAGGAAAACTATGGCATAAATAAATAAATAAATTATTTTGAAATGGAGTTTTGAAGAAGTTTTCCTTGATTAATAGGTTAAAGAGATTTAAAAAATTATTATGTTTACTTCTTTATATATGTATATAGTCACATTGTAATGGACCCATAACTGTACTTTGGGGAAGGGCAGAATAACTAGCTAGGTTGAACCAGTAGTGAATATAAATTAACTCCTGAATGGGTAGAATTGCATCTAGGAGGCCAGGAAGACCTGAATTAGGATGCTAAAATATTAAAAGAAGATATTGGCAAGGGCCAATAGGTTCACGGTAAGCCCATGAAAATTGTGTATAGGAAAAGATATTGGCAAGGGCCAATAGGTTCATAGTAAGCCTATGAATACTATGTATAAACGAAGATGTCAGGAAGGTAGGTTCATATTTTTCCCACGAAACTATGATTTGATATTGGCGGGGGCCAATAGGTTTGTAATGAACCCATGAAAACTATATCTAGATTAAGATATTGATAGAAGTCAATAAGTTCCTAGTCAACCCATGAAAACTAGGATAAGAGAAAAGATTTTGGAGTCACTAGTGGGTTTAGGGAGAATCCATGAAACAATAAAGATATTGACAACATCCAATAAGTTCTTAGTGATCCCATGAAAACTATGTAACTGGATAGGGAGTCCTTAAACATTAAACGGGTTATTAGTCAGCCCACGAAAACTAGTAAGTTAATAATGACCCTAGAAAGTATAACTAACAAAGATAGTCAAATTAAACGAGGATGGGTAATCCAAAATTGATTTATTTATTTTGCATATCCTCATATTGTTTTGAATTGTTTTAACCATTATGGATGCAGGAGCACAATATATGGTTTTTTAATGGTTTTAGGACACTAGTGAGGGGGAAATTCGTTCTTCTAAGTGGCGTGGTCTCACTTGGTATCTAAATGGTTTGATATGGTAGATTATTATTCATACCAGGCTTTATATCTGATTCGAAGTTTATGTTTTTCCTCTTAAACTCTGGGTACTCAATTGATTTTGAGTAGTTTGAGAGTTGTGGTTTTCAAGCACCTCTTTAGATGAATAAGCTTCTGGAGTCATGCAAGAGGCATGATAGTTATCTAGAGTTCTCTTTTATTTTGATTCCGCTGTGTTGTTGTTGTAAAGGAAAAGTTGTTAAATTGCTTATAGATACTCTGATCATTCAAGGGGGCATCTTCATATGTCGCTGTTGGCATATGTTGTAATAAATATATTTTCTCTGAACGTGGTTAACGATTATGAGATTATGTAATGAATTTAAAATGTTTTGAAATGGGATTTCGAACTTGTTTGATGTTTTAAATTTTTTCTATATTCATGTGTTTTTGTGTATCAATGTATCTAACATTACCGTATTTGGTCACCAAGGAACTATGGATGGCTGTAGCATCTGTAGCCGTTCGTTTTGGGCCTCCAAGTAGGGAATGTTACATGTTGGTATCGGAGCATAGGGTTATGAAACTTAAAAGAAAATTAAACCTAAAAGGTTTTTCAAAACATAATCCAATGAGTCCGAAAATAAGATTGGGGTTTGGGTTAACGTTATAGTAATGTATTTATTTATATATATATATATATATATATATATATATATATATATAACTACGTCATCCCCTCTCTCTTAGACCGTTCTTCTGTATCTTACTAAGGCTCATATGCAGATTTACAAGAAAAAAGATATGGAAGCAGAAACCGGAAGAGGAAATCTCGGTGGAGGAAGCACTACAACCCATGGAAATGCTCAACCTACCAGGAGGAACCAAGATCGACAGGCTAATGCTAACCAAAATGTTGATGTCAATGTGGATGCTGGAAATCCACAAGTAGATATGAGGGAGATATATCAGCTCTTTGTCAATATGATGTAAGCAGGAGTTGCTACTGGAGTTGCTGGAAAAGTTGGAGGAGCTAATCTTGTGGCTCAAGTTGAAAATAATTATGTTAAGCTAAGAAGATATTACACCAATATTGGTGGAAAGCCATATATGCGAACAGAGGATGCTATAGAAGTTGAAGATTGGTTGTTATGTTTCAAGAAAATCTTTGCTGATTTGGGTTTCGATGATGTCAAGAAGAGGAGGTTGGCATCTAGGCAATTGCAAGGGGTAGCACTTCATTGGTGGAATAGTGTTACTACTAGGGTTCTGAAGAAGGAGTTAACTTGGGAAGATTTTAGAGGAAGATTTGAACAGAGGTTTTTATCTAAAGTTGCTAAGTCAACGTTACTGAAAAAGTTTATGGATTTGGTGCAGGGAGAGATGTCGGTAATTGAGTATGCTAATAAGTTTGTTGAGAAGTCCCAATATGGACATGCTACTATAGATATTGACATCATAAGATATGAGATGTTCATTTGGGGATTGAGACCTGAGCTTGCTAGGGCGATCATGACACATATCCATGATCCTTGTAATGTGGTTGTGGAGATGGAAATTTGCCATGATGAAATGTTTTTTGTTTGTGACAAAGAGAAGCCAGTTGAAACGCAGGGTTCTCAGGGAAAGAAAAGAAAGTTCTTTAAGAATAAGGGAGCCTAGAAGGAAAAAGCTGCCAAGAAGGCAAAAGTTGAGTTAATTTTCTTTAAGTGTGACAAGAAGGGTCATTATGAAAATGAGTGCCGGTTAGGCAAGGGGAAGAAAGCTGCAGATAAGAAGAATGTGAAGTGCTTCAACTGTGACCAATTTGGGTATTATAAGAATCGGTTTCCAGAACCGGTTAGGGTGGACAAGGAAAAAGATTCTTCTATTAGATCATCATCTGCTAAGCCAACTGCAGTTGAAAAAGAAAAGACTATGATGGAAGATACGTTTTTGATTCAAAGTATACCATTTAGGATACTATTTTATACCGGTGCATCACATTCATTTATATCCTAGTGTTTGGGGTATAGGTTATGCTTAGAACCCACATACCTTGTTACGTCCTTAAGGGTTGCGAATCCAGTAGGACGGTATGCAACTCTAGGGATCAGATGTGACCAATTGGAACTTGATTTGTTAGGTCATAAGTTTGCATGCAGTCTGCATGTTTTTGATTTCGTAGATTTTAGAATCATTTTGGGTATGGATTGGTTGAGTATGTATGGGACTAGACTATTTTGCCAAGATGGGGAGATATCACTAAGACGCCTTTATAGTCATAATCGAATTATATGCTTAGTGGAGAATTCTGACAGGAGTAGTTGTTCTTTGTTAAGTGCAATGGAAGTGGAAGAAGGGCTAAGTCAAGTTCGAATAGCGAGAGATTTTGCAAATGTCTTTGAGCCGGTCACATGACTACCACTGAAATGAGCTGTTGAGTTTCGGATATATCTTGTGCCAGGAGCTGAACCTGTAAGTAGACCACCTAACAGGATGACACCGACCGAAATGAAGGACTTGAAGGTGCGACTAGTGGATCTAGAAGGAAGAAATTTTATTAGACAAAGCAGTTCGCCTTGTGGAGTGGTCACGATGTTTCGTGAAGAAACCAGATGGGTCGTTGAGGATGTGTATCGACTATCGTAAGTTGAACGAGAGGACGATCAGAAACAAGTATCCTCTTTCAAGAATAGATGATTTTTTTGATCAGTTGGGCGGAGCCAGAGTGTTTTTCCAATTGGATTTGGCGACAGGTTTCCATCAGTTAAGAGTGGCAGAGGACAATATTCCTTTGACAGCTTTTCGGACCAGGTATAGTTCGTATGAGTGGTTAGTGATGCCATTTGGATTAATAAATGCACCTGTTTTCTTCGTGGATTTGATGAACGAAGTTTTTCGAGAGTACTTGGATAGGTTTGTGCTGGTGTTTATAGATGACATTTTAGTATAAGGATGAAAGAGAGCATGAGGATCATCTTAGAGTGGTGCTTGAGAGGCTGAGGCAGAATCAGATGAGGGCGAAATTTACCAAGTACCGTTTCTGGAAGAAAGAAGTTAAGTTTCTTGGTCGTAATTTTAGAGAAAGTCTTGTCAATTGATCCAGATAAGATCGAAGCTGTGAATAATTGGAAGAGACCAGAGGTGGTGAAAGAGATTAGAAGTTTTCTTTGACTTACTGGCTATTACCAGAGATTCATTAAGGATGTCTCAGATAGTAGCGCCTTTGATTAAGCTAAGTAAGAAGGATGTGAAGTTTGTCTGGTCCGAAAAATGTGAGGAAGCATTCCTTAAGTTAAAGCATTTTTTGACAAATGCACCAGTGCTGGTAGTTCCAGACGGAAACCAAATGTTGGTGGTGAATACCGATGCATATGAAACTGGATTGGGAGCTGTGTTGATGTAGAACTGTAAAGTGATTGCCTACGCTTCACGATAGCTTAGACCGCATGAAGTAAGATATCATACTCATGATTTGGAGTTGGCTCGGTGGTATTTGCATTGAAGATTTGGAGGCATTATCTCTTAGGGGAGAGATTTGAGCTATACATATATCATAAGTTTTTAAGGTACTTATTTTCTCAAAAGGAGCTGAATATGAGACAACAGAGGTGGTTGGAGTTTTGGCTGCTTATGATTTTGGTATAGAGTATACTCCTGGGAGGGGAATAAGGTAGCGAACGTTCTTAGCAGAAGACATCAGTATGTAGTGTTAGCTATGTTGATAGATTGGAAGGATTTAAAAGCTTTGACTACTCTAGTGTGCAGTTAAGATTGAATGCTAGTTCTAGTCAGAGTATTGCCCTGTTGTCCTATTTTGAAGTTCAACCATTGTTGATCGAGAGAATTGCTTCTAAATAGAAGGAAAATCCATTATTAACTGAGAAGATCAGAAGTCTTGAGGTTGGAACTGAGATCGATGATCTAAAAGACTTTAGCCTTGACCATATCGGATGGTTAAGAAAGAAGGGATGGTTGTCTGTTCCAAATGTTGAGAACTTGAGGAAAGAAATTCTTGAGGAATGTCATTGATCCTTTTTACGATTTATTCTGGAGGTAATAAGATGTATTAAGATATGAAGAGGAGCTTATGTTGGGAATGTATAAAAAAGGATGTTGGCTTGTGGGTTAGGCAGTGTGCAAACTGTCAACAATTGAAAGCCGAACATCAGAAGCCGAGTGGATTGCTTCAACCTCTATAGATCCCGGTTTGGAAATGAGATTCGATATCCATGGATTTTATAGATAGGTTGCCAAGGTCAAATAGGGGAAATGAAAGTATATGGGTCATAGTGGATAGGTTGATCAAGAGTGCCCATTTCATTCCAGTTAAGTGACCGGGATGACACCTATTTTAGCTAAGTTGTTCATGAAGAACATAGTAAGACTTCATGGAGTTCCTAGTAGCATAGTCAGTGACAGAGATGCTTTGTTCACTAGTGAATTTTGAAAGAGCCTGCAGGATGTGTTAGGCACTAAGCTCAAGATGAGTACTGCATATCACCCTTAGACGAACGGTCAGACAGAGAGAGTCAATAAGGGACCTGAGGATTTATTGAGAGCTTATGTATTATACTTTGGTGGATCTTGGGGTGATCACCTACATTTGGTCACCTACATTTGGTTGAGTTTTCATACAATAATAGTTATCAAACTAGTATATGAATGGCCCCTTTTGAAGCTTTGTATGGAAGGCCATGCAAATCACTAGCATGTTGGTTGAGGACTGGAGACGGATTAGTCTTAGGTCCAGATTTGGTTAGAGAGGCGTCAGAGAAGATTGAGTTGATCCAAGAAAGGATGAAGGAAACTCAGTCCAGACAGAAAAATTACGCAGATAAAAAGCATAAAGACCTAGAGTTCTAAGTTGGAGATAGGGTTTTTGTTAAGGTATCACCGATGAAGGGTATGGTATGGTCTGAAAATCCAAGGAAACTGGCAACAAGATATGTTGGTTCATTTCAGATTGTAGAGAGGATTGGAAATCTCGCATATAGAGTAGAGTTGCCGAGCAGTATGGCAGTTGTCCATAACGTATTTCATATGTCTCATCTTCACGAGTATATGCATGATTCAGAGACTACTATTCCTCCAACAGGGTTAGAAGTTTGATAGTAGAGCCTAATTTGACTTTTGTTAGACAACCAGTTCGAGTTGTAGCGAGAGATGAGAAAAGATTGAGGAAAAAGACAGTCAAGTTGGTGAACAGTGAATCGACAACCAGAAGGACTGTACTTAGGAGATAGAGGATAGGATTCGACATACTCATCCTATTCTGCTTTGAGGGTATGTCGATATTAGATTTATATAGATAATTTCTAGTCAAGTAGACTAGTATGGTTGTTAGGAGTCGTTACAGATGATTGCTATATTTAGTATTTAGTTCTTATTGAATTTCGAGGACGAAATACTTTGAGGAGGAAAGCCTATTCAAGAAATTTAATTAGATAAATTAAATAGAATAATGTAAATGTTAAGTGATAAGAGGATTGAGATTTGAATAAATGATAGGAAGGCCGTGCTTAATGACCTAATTAAATGGGATTAAGAATGGTTTATAAGTTAATTAAATTTACACATGGGAACATTGGGAAATAGCACCTTATTACCATAACCCTTAGATATTTCCCTTCCTTTTACCATTCATTCTCATTTCTCATTTTCACAAAAATGTTAAAACGCAAACATAAGGAGGAGCCGACCATTGCTAGGAAGAAAAGAGAAGAGAAATCAAAGTAAAGCTAAGGATTAAAGATAGGGGAAATTAATCTTCAAAAAATCTCAGATTCCTTATCATATTCAACGTGAATAATAATTTATACCATCTCTATTTTTTTATGATCATATGTTTTTGGATTTAAGATTAAATTTGTTTTTTAGGATGATATAATTGAATTACAATTTGTCTGATTTAAACAAGATTGTTTAAATGAAGATTTAAGCTGTTTTAGGGCAAAACTGATTAAAATGATCTTTGAATGCTGTGGGAAAATTTTATATTATGTAAAACATGATTTTGGAGTTGGGTTTTGATTTTGATAATTTTTCAAGCTATGGAAAGTTTATTATGAATTTTCAAAGGAGAATATGATAAAATTTGGTTTAAATTTAATTTTGATTATTCCAAGAAGAAATTGGTTCTGAAATTTTTATATGTTAGAAAATATGATTAAAGTGGATTTATGTAATTTTTGGGGAGTTTTTCTAAGTGAATTACGATGAGAGCTAAATTATTTTGAAGGAGGACCTAAATGAATTAGTTGTTTTACAAATGGAAGGACTTATTTGATAAATTAACCTCGTTTAGATCTGAAATTAAGTGGCAATTATTTTGGTAAAGAATTTGAAAAGTTAAGGCAACCAATACATGTATGCACACCGACAGGTTAGTTAGAATTTGCTTTAATTGGCATTAATCAGCCATTACTTAGAAAAGCAGGTTTCGCCTCTATTAGAAGTACCTTTCGACCCATAGCTTCCACTTCGACTCGGTCGAAACCAACCCAGGTCGAAACAAATGTACAAGGTATCATATAGATGGTATGTATTGGATTGGAGAAAGAGGAAGGCTGATGTCGAAAGCATTGCTTCCGATGGGGTCGATACCTTGTTTGTTTTAAAAATTTAAGCATCTTCCTTTGTTTTACTAAAGCTTTCGAAGGAGTCGCAACATATGCTTTCGAAAGGGGTTTTCTATATAGCTTTTGAAGAAGGTTGCCATCTTTCAATTTTAAGTATAAGCTTTCGAATGAGATCCTTGTTTATGAAACTATGCTTTTGAAAATGGTGGTTTCGACCTGGTCGAAACCCTGTTGCCCTTCTTTTAACCTTTCGAGTGTATTAAAGTCATCAATACTTTCGAAGGTTAGTTTTTGTTTTAAAGATAAAAGCCACTTGCTAAATGCTTTCGAAAGAGTTCAAGAGCTTTGAAAGCAATGGTTTCGAAAGGGGGTTTCATTGCTAACCTTCAGTGTTTTCTAAATATTTTGAAGCTTTCGAAAGGATGGTGCCAAAGCCATCATGTTTTTCCCAAACAATTTTATATGAAGATTAAAGGTTTTGAAAGAGATACATTCGTATATATTCACTTTGATCCAAAAGAAGTTTTGAAGTAAAATACAATGGTTTCGAAAAGGGAAATTTCATTGGTTTCGAAGCTATGTTTTAAAGATTATTAAGTAATATTTTGATTCTTTCAAAAGGTATATTTTGGTTTTGAAAGGGATAATTTAAAGAGCTTCGAACGTTATATATTTTATGTTTTGAAAATAAGTTTTATATGCTTTTGAAGGAGGTTATCTAGGGGTTTCGAAAGTGATGTCTTAAGGTTTTGAATGCCTTAGTTTTCAATACAAATATCCCAATCTCATTTTTAAAGGAAAACATGCATAAATAAATAAGGTATTTTGAAATTGAGTTTTTGAATAAGTTTTTCTTGATTAATAGGTAAAAGAATTAACCAAGTTATTGTGCTTGCTTCTTCATATATGTATATATTCACATTGTAACGGATTCATAACTGTATTTTTAGGAAGGGTAGAATAACCAGCTAGGTTAATCCAGTAGTGAATATAATTAAGTTAACTCATGAAGGAGTAGAATTGTGTGATGACCCGAATTTTTAAGCAATTTAAATTGGAATATTTAATTGATTTGGAATATTAAAAAGTTTAATTATTAACTTGAAGTTCAAATATCAATATTTATTGGATAATTAATTGTTGAATTTAATTATTGGAAATTAGGTGAAATGTGAAATCTGGAATTTTATGCCTGCTAAAAATAATTTGAAGGCTTGCAAAATTTATATTGATAATACTGAAGACAATAGAAGTTGTAAAATTGAAATTAATGGTGGTTTGTTCAGTTTTAAAATTTTATTGTTTAAATTGAATTTAAAAATAGCCTTCCAGAGAACAGTCTCGGAATTCGACGAAACCAGTTCCATTGGGTCCGCAATATTGAATTATTATCGGATTTCAATTTTCGTAATTTTTGGAGTTAGTGTGTGAGCGTACGATGGATAAACACGTTGGAATTTATATAGAATTCAAATTTAAAATTTTATAATTGTATATTGATCTAGTCAAATTTTCTATCAGCCGTTTCCTTTCACCATCAGCACTTTTTGGTCTCCTCTGTAACAAGCAATGGCAGGCTGACGTCTTCTCTTGTCTTTTTTTTTCACGCGAGCTGTACAAAGGATTCTTCATCGTTCAAAAAAAAGTGATAAGTCGCTTCCTTTGCATTTCAAATCAAAGAAAATCTTCAGAACAAAAATAAATGGCCGATCGTTCAAATAGAAACCGAAGCCGAGTTTTTTCTTTCTCTAAAATCATGCTAAATTCATTCGAAATTAATAAGCTTCGTGATTTCATTCGAAATCGAAGACAATTAAATCTCATCCTCCTCAAAACCAAGCTCGAAATCAGAGAAGAGGAAATCGCGTATGGGAGTCGCGATGGAGAGGGAAGGCACGCTGCCGTATTCGAGCAGGAGAAGTTCAAAGAGGGGTCGGCAGTGGTGAATCGCGTCTAGTGTGAGATGGTAAACTGGGGTAGGGCGGCATCGCTGCCGAGGGAGGGAAATTGTCGCGATTTTTGGTGATGCGGTGGAGATGCAGTGGTGAGATGGCGGTCGATTTGGGATCTTCAACGAGGTGAAGCTGGGTTATTTTTATTTATTTAATCTATATAGGTTCAATGCAGTAAATATAGACAAAGATTTTGAAAGTAGGAATTTTTGTAACTAAAAAAAAATGATGAACTGAAAATAAGAATTTACAGTAAGCATTTTTGTTTAAACATATATACAGAAAATTTTTATATATAGATAAAGAGTGGGAAAAAAAAGGAGGAAGTTTGAAAAAAATGGGAAAGTTTATATAAATTAGTTTTTATGAAAACTATGTAAGTTATTTTATAAATATACATGCAGTTTCAAAAACGAAACCTAAAACAGATATACATATACATATTTAGTTTAAATTAAATAAGTAAGTAGTAATTAACTGTTCGAACAATTCAAATATTAGTAAATCATATAATATTTATTCAAGGTTAGGAATTGCGGAAAATAAGACGAGTTTGAGGTGAATGGCAATCTAAGGCCAAAGGTGAGTTAATCTCACTCGGTTTAATTCAAATTTAAATTTGAATGATTAAATCTAAATAATTGTTTGAATGATTGGATTGGTTGATGTACTATAGTATGGTATATTTGGAATTGGTATATTATATTGTGCTAACGTCTGTGGATGCAGGGAAAAACAGGTTGGAGGGATCCAACTGGGTCCCTCAATATTTATTTAAATTATTAAACACGCACAGCTGTGATTGATTGATATTCTGTGATGAATTATATTAGAATATTGAATGTTATAGTCTGCTTGAATATTTCGGTACTCTGTTTTATCCAAATATATAGAATTAGACTTTGAAAGGAAATAAAAGAAGTGAACTCTTAGGAAATAATTATAAAGAATGTATATAAATTAAAGTGAATTGGATAAGAATATTAGTGGTTTCAAAATGCTAATTAATAAAATTCTGTATATGGAAAGGAATTTTTGAATAAACAGAAAGTTAATGAAGTTTGAAAACTTCAATGATATTATTTAATAAAACAAACATTTATTTAATATTTAAGATTTAAATTATTGAAAGAATAATAAAGAAGAGATTGGGAAAACCTGAAATTGGTATATTTTAGTTAAAGGATTTAAAACCAAACGGAAAATAATAACAATAATAATAAGTCCGTAACTAATGAATTTTTGAAATGAATTGAGTAATTAAAGAAACTTACTTCAAATAAAATAAATTGGAAATCAATTTCGGGGAAATTGATTTAAGTGATTGAAGTTGGAATTTTCTCTGGATGGCCAAGTACATGTTTTTAAAAGGTAAAATTGCAAATATAAATTAAATGTTTTAAAGTTGTTTTTAAAGAATGCAAGTTTTGTAAAATTTATTATTTCTATTATTTAAAGTCTAAAGTAAGTATTTTCTTTAATCTATTCTAGCAGTAATTATTAAAAAGTAACTTGGTATTTGTTTTAAAAGTAGAAATCTAGTTTTATATTTTATTAAGTAACCTTATTTCAAATATTCATATAGTATGTATTTTTAACAAATTATTAAATTAATTTTAACTTGAATGTTTTAAAGTATATTTTTAAAAGTAAAGTGTTTTAAATTAATTTAGAAAAATCTAGTTTTTTGCTTGGAGATCACAATGGAAATAGAAATACTTGGAATTTATTCTGAGAAAGGAAGGTAGTTATGAAAATTGTTTTCAAAAGGGTTTGAAAAGGTGAAAATATATCTTGTGAAGATATTTTTGAGATAAATAAATAATTTGAGAAATTATTTATTGTGTGATTGATGTTGTGAACATTAATTGATTGGTAAATCACCGATTATCAATATTGGACAAATGCGTTGATCGTTTCGAAGAGACCGGGATCGAGATTTATTTCTCGAAAACCACTTCGATCCGGTTTGTACGTTTTCGTGAAAAACGAGTTTGGATTCGAAGATGGAGCAGTGAAGTGCAAGGGCTAGTCGCTACTAATCTTGAGGATATTTCCAAAATGGATGTAGTAGGAATAGTGCCTTCGGTTCCTTTCGAACCCGGGACGGACTTGTATGGATGAATGCTTGCGAAAACATCGTCAGGTGGACGATGGGTATTTTAAGGGATATGTTCTTGAAAGGTAACGTTTAGCCTCAAGCCTCATCAAATGGGAATGACTGAAAATCAGGGGTTATGCAGCAAGGCTAGGTGTGTAGCACCCAAGCAGGGTGAGGTCATTCCTGTCTAGATGTCCCTTTATTTTTCGGCTTAGTGGACGGTTGCTGATCCCAACCGCGGGGTGATCTCACTCGGGATTATCTAGTAAGGGGTAGTCCCGGCCTTATGTTGCAGGGGAGCGGGCATACTCCTCGGTACGGTGATCTAGGCCCCGTACTGTGACAGGTGGTACCCCAGTGCCTAGTCATTAGTTGGAAATCCATTCTCCTTACGAGCCTTGTACGAGTTTTGTGTGTATTACCCACTCTGTGGCTAGTAGCTGGAATTTAATGAATGTAACAATTTCGGCTATTTTATAAGTATTTGTATATACCCTATTATAATATCAGAGGATTTCTATAAAAATTATTTTAGCTATCGTAAGGTAAAAACTCGACATGTTTATTGGTGGCGTGGTCTTACGAGATGCTTTTGTTGTCAAAAGGATTTTTGAAGCTTTAATAATCAATTGGTTGTGATTTACTCACGCTGGTATTCCAGATTGACTCGGGTGTTATTTAACTGTAATGCTCGGGTCAGACCGAGTATTATAGGATACAAGAAATGCTGTGGAGCTCAGGAGACGAGCAGGATGACGATACGTACTCCCGTATTTGTTGATGTATATATTCCGCTGTGTTGTTAGTTGTGTAACCAGTTGTATGTTATTGAGTTTGAGCTGTGATTGATGTACTCTGATAATGTAATTTATAAACAGAGATATATTTGATTTGAGTAAAGATTATTTATTATCTATTATATTTTATTCCGCCGCGATGGTTAGATTCTGTTGTTGTTTTCTATTTTCTTCTTCTACCTCTTCTTCTTTAACCCAAATGGTTCGTATTTCTGTGCAACTTGAGTTTGATTGTTGTAGAATAGTGTTGACTCAAGGGGTACGGATTTGCGGGTCGTTACGCTTGGTATCAGAGCTTAGGTTAGTGATAACCTTGGCTCTGGTGGGAAATTACTCATTTAAAATGGAGTCTATGGCACTCTAGAATGAGTTTGAGCGTATTAATATATATGAGCGTGTATTTGTTAGTGAATATAAAATGATTTTTATTGCGTTGATTGGTTTATTGAGTAGTTTATGGATTCTGGTCAATACGAGTAATTAACGTTATTGATAGGGATCTCTAAACACTTGAATAGAACAATTCGACGCGGTATTGTTTTAAAGTGGGGTAAATGGAATAATTTTACCCAAATTATTTTTGTATATTAAAGATATAAATTTTGTAAGGTATTTGTATTTGGATGCTTGATTGTTAAGGGATGATAATATTAAATTATTAACACTATTGTGTAGAAATTGAATAAGAAATTGAAATCTTATAACCAAAGTTGAAGAATAAATTTATATAACAAATGGAATTTGAAATATAGATTATAAATGTAATTTATAAATTGAAATAAACTTCATATACAAATGAGATTTGTTAATGTAAACTGTAAATGTGATTATAATTTTGGGATAGAATTCCAGAGAAACATTTGAGATTAAAATGAGATGAAATTCCAGGGTATGTTTGAATATAGACTTAAAGGAATTGCAATTTGGAATTTTGGGGAAAAGTTTAAATTCCTTTGGATTTGAAAGTGGTTTTCAAAGGTTTGGAGAAATAATAGTGGTATTATTTCGAAAATATTTCTGAATTGGAATTGAATATGGGGAGATTTGGATTTAAAAATTTCAGAAAGGGATTTTAAAGAGATAAAAGCATTTAGTTCTCTTTCGATCGCTGGAAAATAATTTCGGTGATGACTGCAGCATCATCGAAGTTCATTTTCGAGTTCTAAAAGAGAAATTGCTACCAAGTTGTTTTAAATTGAAATTGTTTGTGAACTGGGTTTGGTTTTGAAATTAAGAAATAATGAATTTGCCAAAGAATTTTGGATATAGTTGAATTCTAAGGTGATTTTGAAATTTTTGGAAATCGTTTAAACTCTGGAATCTTATTTTAAATGTTTATGGAATAATAAAAATATATTGGCTAAACAAAATGTATAATTCGGAGTTAAAAAGTAAAATGTGAATGAGATTGATTGTAAATAGATGAAATATGAATATCAATAAGTTGTGACTTTTAAAGTTTGGAAGTAAAATGAATAGGCCAAATAAAATTGTTTGTAATGATAATGAATATAATCCAAATTTTAAATATAAAATAGTTTGAACTCAAGTAAAAGGTTAGAGTGATTTTTGAGATGAAAATCAAATATTGGGTAAAATTTTAAATAGACTACTTGATTGATTAATGGAATATGGAAATGGAACTCAAATTGGTTAATAAAATTTGAGTTGTGAATAAATGATAGAATTTGGAAGTGAAGTTTGAGTTATTAATAGAAATTCAACTTGAAATTGTAAGTGAATTGAATTTGAGATGAAGTTGAATGGAATTGAATTAACATAAAAATGACTTATATTGCAAATAAAAACCTAAGAAGAGATAAATTGGAAATGGCCTAGTTATAAAATGAGAGGAATTCAGAAATAAATTATTGAATGTGAATTAGAATTCATACTGATTCAACGAAATATACTAATTCAATTTAAACAAATGGAGCTGGCAATAAACTCAAGTTAAACAAAATAGAGTTGAAATAATGATGGTTTGAGTGGTAAATAAAATTCAAGTGAATAAAATAAAAATTGAAATGATTGCAAATGAATTAGAATGGGAGAAATTGACTATTAATTTGGTTGAAATCAAGTTAAAGTGGTTACAAGCTTACGTAGTTATTTATTCACTTGCATATGGTCAAATTTCGTAGAAGTAATTGTCGTTTGACGTAAACAAGATTATATAAATTCTATGGATTAACTGAAGCCAATAAAATTGGTTCTTGAGTCAATTGTAATAAATATGGGCTTGTTTGGATGAGAAATAAATTGAATGTAAGCAATGAAGTATAAATGAATTCAGCTTGGGTTGTCGGTAAATTGAACATAATTGGAAAGTGTTTATAAAATATATATAACTTGAGTTTTAAACGTTGAAATAACTTCACGAAAATTAAATAACTGAAGTAATATTTGAATAAAAGCTTGACCTAAGGGAAATTGTGAAATGATTGTGTCGATTCCTATGAAATGATTTTTAATAAAACTTGTTTGGTGAATGAAATTAGTAATTGAGTTAATTAACTTAAGTTATATTAATGAGAATTTGACTTGGAATAAAATGGAAGTTAGATTGCTTTTGAAATTAAATCAATTTAAATGAGTTTGCTTGGACTTAAAATGAATTTAAGTTAAGTAAGAGAGTTGTGAAATCATTTGAATTGAATAAGATGGTTTGAATATTGTTTGAAAGCATTATAAATAAGTGTCGAAATATTTCATATGTGCTTATGGAAGTATATAATATGCACTGTTTATAGAATCCATGTTTTAGTTATTTATAATAAGTGAAATGTTAATAAACTTTGTATATTTGACACTAGCATGTTTAAATTGAGTAAGTACAGGTTTTTGGAAGTCGTTTGACTGGTTTTGACTGCGCTAATTGCTTAAATAAATAGCTGCTTGCTTAAAAATGCTAAATAAGGTACACCTAAGCAATACAAATAGGAAATATGAACTGTTTTTCTGTTTTCCGACCATATGGGTCGATGTATATATATTTATATCTCTTGTAAAATTGCAAAAGCTCCTCCGTACAAAGGAGACTCTGCAAAAAAAATTCGAAAATTTTGGGAGTTAGAAATTTTTTGAAAATTTTGAAAATTTTCATTAATGACAAATGATTTAAGCTAAGCAAATAGAATTTGACACTGAATATTGAAATCTATTTTAACTGTGAATGTAAAGTAAGTGGAATCGAAAGGACTAAAGAAAGTAAAGTTTGCAAATAAACATTTAGTGTGAGATTTAAATTAATCAGTAAGTGAAACTAATTCGATATTCAAAGTGGAAGTCAAATTGAATTTAAATGGAATTGTAAGGGCAAAGTGAATGGTAATGAATATAAACTTCAATGTAAGGTGAAAATAAATGTAAGAAGTATGTAAAATATTTATATTGAACTTAAAGAAGAGAATAATGAATTCTTAAGTAAATTGGTATTGAGGACAATTATTCCAAGTGAACAATTGAATGAAAATTTAACTGAAGTTGTGACAAGGGAAGTGAGAATAAGTGTATAACAATCAAAATAAATGAGAATAAAACGGAAATTGATAGAGTTGATAATCAATTGGGGCAAATACGTAGGATGTATGTATATTATTTTATTCGCATAACTATTTGATCCAGGTTCGAGCACAGAATTTCGAGATAATTTTATCGATCCGAGTTAGGATTTTTCACTCGATTTTCGACGGCGAGCCTGGATATGGAATTTTGATTGGTTCTGGAAATTCTCTATCATAGTTATGACTATGCAAGGAGAATGACGGTTTCTAATCAAGAAACCAGATCTGAGACCGCACTAGGAAGTCGGATGGACGATACTAGTTCGGAAGTGAGATTGTGTGATCGAGTAAGCGATCAGATTTGGTATTGCGTAGGGATGATATATGTGCGTCGTACGGGCTTAAGTAAAACAAATATTGGAAATGTGTAAAAGAAGTCAATAAATGTTTTTGAATGTTGTGATTGGATATTATTACTAAACAGGATATGCAGGTATGAAAAAGGGAAAAGAGAATTAGTTTTGATTTCAGATAATAAATTAGAATTGCCCAACTAAAAGGTATGTGTTTAAAATTCTATATGGAATTTGATTGGGTTTTTGGATATAGCCACTTGGCTTTTTGATTTTCATTTTGGATTTGGGAGGCCGTAGAGCCATTCTGTAGTTGTACCGAGCTAGCCGCGCAAAAGAGACGCTGGCGAAATTTTTTGGAAATTTAGAGAGTTAGAAAAATTTTGAGAAAATTTTGATAATTTAAATTTGGATTGAATATAAATTTGAATGATTGTATAACTAGAGTTGTTTGGAAACCGGAAAAGTTTGGGAAGTTAATAAGAATAATAATAATTCTTTTATAAGAAGATAGTTGATAGAAAGTTAAGTTGTTTGGATTTGGGAATAAGTAAACGGGTATTGGATCATTCTTCCTAACTAGTAATTTCGGGGACGAAATTCTTTTCAGGGGGGAGGAATGTGACGACCCGAATTTTTAAGCAATTTAAATTGGAATATTTAATTGATTTGGAATATTAAAAAGTTTAATTATTAACTTGAATTTCAAATATCAATATTTATTGGATAATTAATTGTTGAATTTAATTATTGGAAATTGGGTAAAATGTGAAATCTGGAATTTTACGCCTGTTAAAAATAATTTGGAGGCTTGCAAAATTTATATTGATAATACTGAAGATAATAGAAGTTGTAAAATTGGAATTAACGGTGGTTTGTTCAGTTTTAAAATTTATTGTTTAAACTGAATTTAAAAATAGCCTTCCGGGGCACAGTCTCGGAATTTAACGAAACCAGTTCCATTGGGTTCGTAATATTGAATTATTATCGGATTTCAATTTTCGTAATTTTTGGAGTTGGTGTGTGAGCGTACGATGGATAAACGCGTTGGAATTCATATCGAATTCAAATTTAAAATTTTATAATTGTATATTGGTATAGTCAAATTTTCTATCAGCCTCTTCCTTTCACCATCAGCATTTTTTTGGTCTCCTCTGTAAAAAGCAATGGCAGACTAACGTATTCTCTTGTCTTTGTTTTTTTTCACTCGAGCTGTACAAAGGATTCTTCATCGTTCAAAAAAAAAGTGATAAGTCTCTTCCTTTGCATTTCAAATCAAAGAAAATCTTCAGAACAAAAATAAATGGCCGAGCGTTCGAATAGGAACCGAAGCCGAGTTTTTTCTTTCTCTAAAATCATGCTAAATTCATTCGAAATTAATAAGCTTCGTGATTATATTCGAAATCGAAGACAATCAAATCTCATCCTCCTCAAAACCAAGCTCGAAATCAAAGAAGAGGAAATTGCGTATCGGAGTCGCGATGGAGAGGGAAGGCACGCTGCCGTATTCGAGCAGTAGAAGTTCAAAGAGGGGTCGGCATTGGTGAATCACGTCTAGCGTGAGAGAGTGAACTGGGGTAGCGCGGCATCGCTGCCGAGGGAGGGAAATTGTCGCGATTTTTGGTGATGCGGTGGAGATGCAGTGGTGAGATAGCGGTCGATTTGGGATCTTGAACGAGGTGAAGCTGGGTTATTTTCATTTATTTAATCTATATAGGTTCAATGCAGTAAATATAGACAAAGATTTTGAAAGTAGGAATTTTTGTAACTAAAAAAAATGATGAAATGAAAATAAGAATTTACAGTAAGCATTTTTGTTTAAACATATATACAGAAAAATTTTATATATAGATAAAGATTGGGGAAAAAAAGGAGGAAGTTTGAAAAAAATGGGAAAGTTTATATAAATTAGTTTTTATGAAAACTATGTAAGTTATTTTGTAAATATACATGCAGTTTCAAAAACTAAACCTAAAACAGATATACATATACATATTTAGTTTAAATTAAATAAGTAAGTAGTAATTAACTGTTCGAACAATTCAAATATTAATAAATCATATAATATTTATTCAAGGTTAGGAATTGCGGAAAACAAGACGAGTTTGAGGTGAATGGCAATCTAAGGCCAAAGGTGAGTTAATCTCACTCAGTTTAATTTAAATTTAAATTTGAATGATTAAATCTAAATAATTGTTTGAACGATTGGATTGGTTGATGTACTATAGTATGGTATATTTGGAATTGGTGTATTATATTGTGCTAACGTCTGTGGATGCAGGGAAAAACAGGTTGGAGGGATCCAACTGGATCCCTCAACATTTATTTAAATTATTAAACACCCACAGTTGTGATTGATTGATATTCTGTAATGAATTATATTAGAATATTGAATGTTATAGTCTGCTTGAATATTTCGGTACTCTGTTTTATCCAAATATATAGAATTGGACTTTGAAAGGAAATAAAAGAAGTGAACTCTTAGGAAATAATTATAAAGAATGTATATAAATTAAAGCGAATTGGATAAGAATATTAGTGGTTTCAAAATGCTAATTAATAAAATTCTGTATATGGAAAGGAATTTTTGAATAAACAGAAAGTTAATGAAGTTTGAAAACTTCAATGATATTATTTAATAAAACAAACATTTACTTAATATTTAAGATTTAAATTATTGAAAGAAGAATAAAGAAGAGGTTGGGAAAATCTGAAATTGGTATATTTCAGTTAAAGGATTTAAAATCAAATGGAAAATAAGAACAATAATAATAAGTCCGTAACTAATGAATTTTTGAAATGAATTGAGTAATTAAAGAAACTTACTTCAAATAAAATAAATTGGAAATCAATTTCGGGGAAATTGATTTAAGTGATTGAAGTTGGAATTTTCTCTGGATGGCCAAGTACATGTTTTTAAAAGGTAAAATTGCAAATATAAATTAAATGTTTTAAAGTTATTTTTAAAGAAAGCAAGTTTTGTAAAATTTATTATTTCTATTATTTAAAGTCTAAAGTAAGTATTTTCTTTAATCTATTCTAGCAGTAATTATTAAGAAGTAACTTCGTATTTGTTTTAAAAGTAGAAATCTAGTTTTATATTTTATTAAGTAACCTCATTTCAAATATTCATATAGTATGTATTTTTAACAAATTATTAAAGTAATTTTAACTTGAATGTTTTAAAGTATATTTTTAAAAGTAAAGTGTTTTAAATTAATTTAGAAAAATCTAGTTTTGTGCTTGGAGATTCCAGTGGAAATAGAAATACTTGGAATTTATGCTAAGAAAGGAAGGTAGTTATGAAAGTTGTTTTCAAAAGGGTTTGAAAATGTGAAAATATATCTTGTGAATATATTTTTGAGATAAATAAATAAATTGCGAAATTATTTATTGTCTGATGGATGTTGTGAACATTAATTGTGAGACGACCCGGCTTTCTTATCACAGAAAATCGCTTCATCTTTAAGAAAGAAAGGGATAGAAAAGAGAAAAAGACAGAGAAGAAGAAAGAAATAACATCAGAATCTAAACAGCGGAACGAATAAATTATATTACTCACGTAATACATTACATAGTATCATATACATCAGAGATACACAGCTAAAACAACACATACTAGATAGTTATAAACACCTGTCTAGTTATACAACTCAATACAACAACTCAGAGAACACACAGCGGAATACTCTATAGCTATACGCAGAAGCCTCCTGCTCCATTTGCTCCTCCTGAATTTGTCAAGCCAACCTAAATCCTAACCTGAATCCCTTGGCTACTTGTAAAAATTTGAGTACCCAAGAGTTTAAGAAAAACAGAATAAACTCCAGGTCATACATGGGTCTGGTGTGAGTAAACAGTTAAAGTTGCTTAACTTTAAAAACCTTTTGAAAGAAAAGGTATCACGTAAGACTTCCCACACATAAACATGGAAAACTTTTTACCTTACGCTAACCAAAACATTTGATAGGAAATCCGATGATACTATAATAGTGTCTATGGTTTTCAAGTAAAATGCAGAAATAGCTGGAATGCTTACATCTTACGTTCCAACATAATTGGGCACAACTAATACGTACGGCACTTATTGGATTTTGGATTCCATACAACGGCAGGGCTACTGGGGTACCGCCTGTCACAGTACGTGGCCTAGATCACCGTACCGAGGAGTACGCCCGCTCCCCTGCAACACAAAGCCGGATCCATTCCTTACTGAACAGTTCCAAATAAGACAACCCCGGCGGATGTAGCTATTCAACCGCCCACACAACCGAAATAAAAGGGACCTCTAGACAGGGGTAAATCTTACTCTCAAGTGGGGGCTACCCACGAAGCCTTGCCGCACCTCCCCTGTTTTAGCCATTCCCGGTTGATGAGGCTTGAGGCTACGATTGCCTTTAGTGAACACATCACTTAGAATGCTCATCGTCCACCTGACGATATTTTGAAAGCATTCAATCCATACAAGTTCGTTCTGGGTTCGAACGAAACCGAAGGCATTATCTCGTTACACTCATTTTGGAATCACCCTCAGAGTTAACGACAATGCCCTTGCACTCTAAACCACCATCTCGAACCTATAAGAACTAATTCCGTCGACTCATTACGGAATCACCCACAGAGTTATACTGACGTATAGTCCTTACACCTCGAGTCTTCACAAAGCTCCACTTTGACTCACGGCCTAACGTTAATTTTGGATCGATGTGGTTTTCGGATATCCAAATATGGAAACCCGATCCCGGTCTCATCGAAATCCAAAGCGTGTCTTTTAAGTCCAAGTTGTTTAAAGGTTTAAAACAATTCAATACAATATCTATATACACACAGACAGATAACTCACAAATCACAATTGATAATCAACATTATCAAATAACCGGTAATCCACATTATCAATATCATAATAGATAACCCATATATCAACATCCCAATTGATAATCTGTGTAATCATCATAATGCAACCAAGCATTCATATCACACAACCATACTTATCTCATTACTGAGATCACAAAGCATTCAAGACAATCAATGTCATCCATTCATACATAAGCAACGATTTACTCATACCACAATATAATTAATTTAAAAGGAATTAAATTAACTATCTCTATCTTTAATTAATTTAAAGTGAATTAAATTAATTACTTCATCTATAATTAATTTAAACTAAATTAAATTAATTATCTTCAAAAAAATAAATCCTGCTTAATTATTCACTAATTAAACCAATTAATTAATCATCATCTTAATTAATCAACCTTGATTAACTCTAAATCAAGTAATTAATCCTTAATTATTCTCATTAATCATATCAATTAATGAATCTTAATTAATTATCTCCATTAATTAATTAACTAAATTAATTATATTATCTCTTAATTAATTACATTAATAAATCATGCTTAAATTAATTACTTTTAATTAATCAACTTAAATAAAAAGTAATTAATTATTCTTAATTACTTTTATTACATTATAAATTCATTTATTTATTACACCAAGTAATAAACCCTTAATTACTTTAACAAGTAATTATTCATTTAAAATTACTTCCAAATCAGTAATTTTACTTATCTCAATTTCCTCTGTAATTTATCAATTACTTACCTTAAGTAATTACTCTTATCAAAACTTATTAAGTAAACATACTTAATTCCTTAATCAAGTGACTATAATTGATTAATTAACAAATTAATTAACTTACTTGATCATACTTATCTCATTGGTTATAATTGAGTAATTCATTCCTTAATTACTTTTTAACCAAATTAACCTTCAATAATAGATTAACTATCATCAACTATTAATTAATAAACCTTAATTATTAATCAATCCTTTAATACAAAGTAACTAATCACTAATTACCTTTATAATTAATTAATTAAACTTAATTAACCATTTAATTATATCTTAATCATTAATTAATAAACTTAATTATTAATTAACAATCTTAATTACAAATTAATTAATCCATAATTAAAATTAATTAATTCTTAATTACAATTAATTAACCTTAATTAAAATAGTTAATTGATTCTTAATTATCTTGCATTTTGGATTAATAACCTTTTTAATTATAAATTAAGAAAACCCTAATTATTACTTAATAAATCCTTTATCAAGTATTAATTAATGACTATTTTAGTTAGCTCTTAATTACTTAATTAATTAAGTAATTACAATTTGATTAATTCATTAGTCATAAATTAAATCATCATCTTAATTAATAGTTAACTAAATAAATAATTGTACTTAATTAATTACTTAGTTAACCCCCTTTAAAATAATAATTAAATTAATTAATTAAATTAAAATTCCTTAATTAACTATCTAATTACAAATTATAAATACTTAATTATTATTTAAGATAAAACATTATCTTAAATTAACCTTGAAATCTTTACTTAACTTAATTCATTAATTAAATTAAATTATAAAGAAATCATTAATTACTTTCCTTAATTATTAATTAACAATCCTAATTTCAAGCTAATAAATTACCTTAAATTTTAATTGTTAATTTTAAATCATTTTCCATTAATTAATTTAAATAAAACATTTACTTAAAATTCTCTTTTATATTTCAAAATAAGTTTTGAAATAATATCAAGGTTTTTTACTTAAGACAATTAAAACATCATACAAGTTTATTTATAAAAACAATTCAATTTCAAAAAAACAAGAATTTTAATTTAACTTAAATTTTTAAAGTTTAAAACTTATTTCATATTTTAAACTAAAAATCAGGTTGAACATTAATTTGGGTTCAACCCATATATACTTGAATTCAAGTACAAGTGCATCTTTCTTTTTTTATTTAAAACAACCTGACTTCAAAAATTAAAAAAAAACTGTTTAAATTAAACTAAAAACTGTTAACATAACAGTTTTAAACCCCTGCACACAACCCAGAATCCCCCTCCCCCAAGTTCCTTCCCGAGCTATCTCCCCTACTACCCGAGTTCCCCTTCGAGGAAACAAACAACCCAAACCAAACACATCCACTGACATCAACCCACCTCCGTGCAACCTACACCGGCGCCGGATCCATTCCGACCAACGTCAACACCTCCGACACTCCACTCCTTCATCCTACAAGCATCCACGACCAACCAATCATCATTTCCTACCTCGATTCGAAATCGAGTGCCCAGGTTGATCTGAACCCAAAAACCAACATCAGCAAATCCCCAAACTCATCACCTCCGATCAACATTAAGCACCACAACCCCGGCCAAAGATCACTGACCCACCATGCTTCCTTCATCCAAGATTTCACCCAACTCGATGCAGAGAAGAAAGTGCAGTAGTTTGTTTTACAGTAGAACCCAAAACTAGGTTAAAAATAAATCTCTTGGCAAAATCAAACTATTCGGTGAATTAAAAATTCTTCAACTATTGTTGCAACACTCTCTGATACTTCACCTAGCTCCACCAACCATCTCAAGCATTCCAGATTCACAGATCAACAGAAATTTGCATAAACCCAAATTTCAGTAAATACCCAATTTCATACTCAATACAGTTTTAAAAATTGTGAATCTCTTTTCAAAATTCATAACTTTCAATGACACTTAAGTTTATATAATCATTTAAACCCAATTTAATCCTTGGTTTCAGACATTGATGATAAGTTTGCTACTGCATAGTTAAATTCCCAGGTATATTTCAAAAACCAGAGACTTAGTTCTATATTTTCTTCTTTCTTTTTTCTTAGTTTATATTGGAACTAACTTGTTTTAGTTTAAAACTATGACTCAACAATTTTTGCATATTGTTTGAAGATTTAATCTTTGTCTCAGATCCTACAAAAAAAAAATACAGAGAGAAAATAAAATAAAATCAACATGCATAGATTCAAGCATCACAACAAAACTTGCAGATTTGTCTACACAAATATAAACTTGTATATATATAATTAACATCATCACAACTTATGTGGAATCAGATATTTACTACTTTAGATTTTATAGTAAAATGTTTACTCACCTTTATTAAGAAATGCAGTGGTTTTGAAAAAGAACAGGGAGGCTCAACTGAAATTTCTTCAACAAATTTGCTTCAGATTGCCTTGACCCATTTGCATGCACAAGGAAGTTAATGTAGACAGGGAAAATTGCAGATCTAATACTGATAACTTGCATGCATTTGAAGTTTGAGGCAGACATGGATTGAAAGCTTGCATCAGACTCTTGAAATCATGTTGCAGAATTTGTTGCACTTGCTTTTGTTTTGAGAATAAACTATAGATATGCAGTTTTGAATAAAAAGCTACAGGCTTTGAAAAATTTCTGGTCGAGCTTTGTTTTTAGAGGAGATGATTCATGTCTTGATTTCAGTTTGGAAAAGAATTTCAAAGTTTTGAAAAATGGTTTGAGGAAGGTTACAGGCCTGACGACATTTCTCTGGTTTGCCTTTGAACTTGAGAAATGAATTACAGGTTGTATTTTGGTTTGAGTGAATTGATTTCAAACTTGAGAATGCTTCAGGTTTTTGATTCATGCATTTTCTGGTTTGAACAGGTTTTTAATTTGAACATGGTTTGAATTGAGGAGCTTCTTATTTGCATGCATATTCAAGTTTCTCTTTTCAGAAATGAATAAAAAAATTTAAAGAAAAAGAAAGATGGAGAGATGATGTTTTAAATAGAAATTTCAGATTTTATAACTTAAAAGAAAATTACAAACAAATGGGCACTTGTCTTTTAATTACACAAAATGTTATAACACTTGTTATCAAAGTGTTTTAGAATTAAACATTTGTCACTTCTTATGTATATTTATTTTAAAAGAAATTTAAAAGACTTTTTAAAATATTTCCTAATTAGCAAACATGTTTTCTTAATTTAAAAGTTATTCTTTAATTTAATATCTAATAAACAAATATATTTATACATTTATAAATGTTTGCTAAATTTATATAAAATAAAATCTTTAAAAAGAATGAAACCAAATATAATTTAAATAAAGTTATATACAACATTTCAAACTTATTTTAAAGATGCTTTTTCAGAAGCTTTGTATTTATTCTTATTAAATAAACACAGATCAAATTTCTATAAAAAGAATAGTACAAAAACAAATCTTATTTTAATTAAAAACATTATCTACATAATTTAAAACTAAACTATATATTATTTTATTTTAATATGTATGTATTTCTTTGAATTCAAATTTATATTCATTTTCAAAGTCCAATTTAAAAATCCGAATCCAAAATAAATTTAAATAAATATAAACATCTATTTTTAAATAAGCTCATTAATTTTTTCTACAAATAAATTTATCCTATTTTAAAAATCAATTTAAAACACACAGATATAAATACAATTTAAACACACTTATAGATTTTGAAAACAATATACCAATTTATAACCATAATTAAAATATTGTATTATTCTACTTGGTTAATTATCTTTGAAAATAACAATTTTATCAATTTCAAATAATTTAAATTTAGAGATTATCAACATTTTAAACTCCGTGAAATTCTGGGATATTACAAATTGATAGTTAAATCACCGACTATCAATATTGGACAAATGTGTTGATCGTTTCGAAGAGATCGGGATCGAGATTTATTTCTCGAAAACCATTTCGATCCGATTTGTACGTTTTCGTGAAAAACGAGTTTGGATTCGAAGATGGAGCAGTGAAGTGCAAGGGCTAGTCGCTACTAATCCTGAGGATATTTCCAAAATGGATGTAGTAGAAATAGTGCCTTCGGTTCCGTTCGAACCCGGGATGGACTTGTATGGATGAATGCTTGCAAAAACATCGTCAGGTGGACGATGGGAATTCTAAGGGATATGTTCTTAAAAGGTAACGCTTAGCCTCAAGCCTCATCAAATGGGAATGACTGAAAATCATAGGTTATGCAGCAAGGCTAGGTGGGTAGCACCCAAGCAGGGTGAGGTCATTCCTGTCTAGATGTCCCTTTATTTTTCGGCTTAGTGGGCGGTTGCTGATCCCAACCGCGGGGTGATCTCACTCGGGATTTTCCAGTAAGGGGTAGTCCCGGCCTTGTGTTGCAGGGGAGCGGGCGTACTCCTCGGTACGGTGATCTAGGCCCCGTACTGTGACAGGTGGTACCCCAGTGCCTAGTCATTAGTTGGAAATCCATTCTCCCTACGAGCCTTGTACTAGTTTTGTTTGTATTACCCACTCTGTGGCTAGTAGCTGGAATTTAATGAATGTAACAATTTCAGCTATTTTATAAGTATTTGTATATAGACTCTATTATAATATCAGAGGATTTCTATAAAAATTGTTTTAGCTATCGTAAGGTAAAAACCCGACATGTTTATTGGTGGCGTGGTCTTACGAGATGCTTTTGTTTTCAAAAGGATTTTTGAAACTTTAGTAATCAATTGGGTGTGATTTTCTCACGCTGGTATTCCAGACTGACTCGGGTGTTATTTAACTGTAATGCTCGGGTCAAACAGGGTATTATAGGATACAGGAAATGCTGTGGAGCTCAGGAGACGAGCAGGATGACGATACGTACTCCCGTATTTGTTTCTGTATATATTCCGCTGTGTTCTTAGTTGTGTAACCAGTTGTATGTTATTGAGTTTAAGCTGTGATTGATGTACTCTGATAATGTAATTTATAAACAGAGATATATTTGATTTAGTAAAGATTATTTATTATCTATTATATTTTATTCCGCTGCGATGGTTAGATTCTGTTGCCGTTTTCTATTTTCTTCTTCTACCTCTTCTTCTTTAACTCAAATGGTTCATATTTCTGTGCAACTTGAGTTTGATTGTTGTAGAATAGTATTGACTCAAGGGGTACGGAGTTGCGGGCCGTTACAAATTGTATCCAAGAGGTCAGGAAGACCAGAATATAGGATGCTAAAATATTAAAAGAAGATATTGGTAAGGTTCAATTGGTTCACAATAAGCCCATGAAAACTACGTATAGGAAAAGATATTGGCAGGAGCCAATAGATTCATAGTAAGCCCATGAAAACTATGTATAAATGAAGATGTCAGGAAGATAGGCTCATAGTTAGCCCATGAAAACTATGATTTGATATTGATAGGAGCCAATAGGTTTGTAGTGAACCCATGAAAACTATATCCGGATTAAGATATTGTCAGAAGTCAATAGGTTTCTAGTAACCCATAAAAACTAGGATAAGAGAAAAGATATTGAAGTCACCAATAGGTTCAGGGTGAACCCATGAAACAATAAAGATATTAGCAGGGGCTAATAGGTTCTTAGTTATCCGGTGAAAACCATGTATCTAGACGAGGAGTCCTTAAACATTAAACAGGTTATTAGTAAGCCCATTGAAACTAATAGATTAATAGTGACCCTAGAAACTATAACTGAGATAAATAGTCAAATCGAATGGGGATAGGTAATCTAGAATTGATTTATTTATTTTGCATTTCATCTCATTGTTTTGAATTGTTTTAACCATTGTGGATGCAAGAGCATAGTATATGGTTTTATAAAGGTTTTAGGATACTGGTGAGGGGAAAACCCATTCCGCTAAGCTGCGTGGTCTCACTAGATATCTAAATGGTTTGATATGGTAGATTATTATTCATACTAGGTTATTTATCTGACTCGAAGTTTATGTTTTCCTATTAAACTCTTGGGTACTCAATTGATTTTGAGTAGTTTGAGAATTGAGGTTTTCAAGTACCTCTTTAGATGAATAAGCTTCCGAAGACATGCAGGAGGCATGATAGCTATCTAGAGCACGCTTTTATTTTCATTCCGCTATGTTATTGTTGTAAAGGCAAAGTTGTTAAATTGCCTATAGATAATTTGATCATCCAAGGGGGCATCTTAATATGTCACTCTTTGCATATGTTGTAATAAATATATTTTCTCTGAATGTGGTTAGCAATTGTGGGATTATGTAATGAATTTGAAATTCTTTGAAATGGAATGTGGAACTTGTTTGATGTTTTATTTTTTTCTATATTTACATATTTCTGTGTATCAATGTATCTAACATTACTGTATTTGGTCTCCGATGATTAATAACTATGGATGATTGCAGCATCCATAGCCGTTAGTTTTAGACCCCCAAGTGAGGGATGTTACATTAGTAGGATGCTTAATGAGAATATGATGAGAATGAACCTAATAGAAGGAAAGGATAAGGGGAAAGAGAACGTGGAAATTTGATTGAAGAGGTCCATTTTGTACAGAGGGGTAACCATCCAAATATGGAAAGACAATCAATAGATCGAATATGAAAGGAGATTTGATTTATTATTACTATGAAAAACTTGATCGCCGAATGTAATTTCCAAAACAACTTTAAAAGGATAACGAAAGGATGAAAGCATTAGAGGAAGGAAAAGGGATGATTGAGGAAGGAAGCGATGACGATATGAATTTTGCTAGCAATGTTATTTTCTGTTGATAGAATAAATGGAGATAAGCGAGTTCTTGATTCGGGTGCATGTTCCATTTATGCAATTAAAATGGTTCATATATTGGCTATAAAGGGGCAGAAACCAAAGCGGAGTCTGCTAATTGTGAAGATGTCGAGGTGAAGGAAATAGGTTTGGTTAGACTAAAAATGCACGATAGAAGAGTAGCCAAACTCATAAGAGTAAGGCATTCCCCAAAAATCAAGAAGAACCTAGTTTCAGCAGGATGGTTGTCAGAAAAATGGCTAAAAATTTTCAACTCAATATGGTATAAAAAAAGTTTGGAAAGGTAATAAGGAGGTTTTGCACAAAAAAAGGGAAGCAACAAACTTGCTTGAAAAATTGGTGGAAAATGAAGGGTCTTCTCAAAGTGGTGTTGAAGAAAGAAATTTATCTAAATTAAGGGGGAGCCAGCAACAGAAAGTTATAAAGACTGCATGAAGGCTTTGTGGTATTATAAGCAGTTCTGTTTTATTGATGATGTGCATGTTCAATTGGTGGGCTGCATAATTAGGTGTTTTGATTAAGTTGAAAGTAGAATATGAGTTGGAGTGATGTGATTTTGCATCAAGGTGGGGTGTAATGATTTATGATATTAAATAACATGTAGATGAAACAAACAAAATCACTACGCCATAAATGGCCTTCTGCAACACAAAAAAATGTTGGGTCAGGCCCAAAAAATGTGCCATAGGTCTATGGCAACACTTTTCTGGTGATGCAATTTTTGCCGTTGCCTTAGACCTCAAAGGCAACATTTTGACTATCTAAGGAAACATAAGTAATATTGTTGCAATAGAACCCTATTTGGGTCTATAGCAACATCCATATGTGTCTGTAGCAACATTCCAAAATGTTGCTATAGATATTAACTTTCTGAATTTGTGAGGCCCACAATGTAGAGCATATTTGATTTTTTAATAGAAATAAATATTTATTTAATAAAATGCTATTGCAAAGAATTTGATATTCAAAAAGTAATTTATTTAAATAAATATTTTATTTCAACATTTGAAATAGTACAAATTCCTGACTCCACTATTTTACAATTCAATGATATATAACACTGATATTCACATATACAGATATTCCTCACTACATCACTCAGTTCACTCATTACATATGCAGTTTCAATTTATACAGACACCGACACTGACAAATATATGACGAGCCGAGTGCCGAGCCGAAGGCGAGCCGAGTAGCAGGTCCAGTCTTCAAGCTCAAGCACATTTGATTTGACTCTGTCTTCAAGCTTGTATCCAGCTGTCCAGTCTTCAATACCTGTCACATATAATTCAAAAGCAGTAATCTGGAAAATAATATTTAACTCGAACAGAAAATGAAAATATTTTTGTTATATTATTTGCCTCAAGTATTTGGGTTGTTTCTTTTCATATTTTTTTCTGACAGGGACCAAATATTTGCACGGACAACCTGTGAATGCACAAGTCAGCTCTTCACAAGTGCATAAGCCAAACATGAATGCAACACATGGATACAAGACAGTATGGAAGACAGCAAGCAACAGTTCAGGCAAAAATTCACAAAGGAGAAGCATTTATGTACTGGAGTTTTAGAAATGTACTGGAGTTGAAGCATTTATAAATTATAGATGTTATTTCTAATTCTGTATTTAAAACCCAAGTTGAAGCATTTATTAATTAAAAAAAATTCTATGAAGTATAATACTTCAAAGACCAAATTGGATTTCTCACTGAAATAATCATGTATATAACATAAAGGAAATTACTTGCTGAAAATAACTAAATAATATTATTAGTTACCTTTGCGTGATGAGAATTTAGGTTTCCGTTTGCGCCATCACAGCATGAGCCGGAGTCCCACACATAGGGTGAAGCAACACGTCCAGCCCAGTAAAGACGCTTAACCAAAGTCCACAATCTTCAGATTACCTATGATATTGATAAGGCAAGAGCTAAATAGCATAAAATTTAGGAATCTTCCCAATTTTTATGCTATTCAACTATGCCTCATCAATATCAATTAGACCTTATACCATAGTGACAACATCTATGATTGATGTAAACGCACCTGTGTTAAAACTTATAATTCAGATTTTACCAAATTGGGATTATTTGTCGTAAACGCACCTGTGTTAACATCTATATTCATTCACCAAAAATATCATAGGTTCAGTCTCCACAGTCCAAGCCACTTGAGCACAGCAAACACACAATAGAAAAAAACATATTTTTTATTACTCAACTGTATGGTGAACTGAATAGCAATGTAAAGATTTTTGATGTTAGTATACATATTTTTTAACAATAGCGCAATTGTACAATAGTGATATAATAAAAAACAAGATGGGTTTTATAACAAGTTTTCAAACAAAATGGTGTGTTAGAACTATTTTTTATCATCTTAACAAGTGTTTTGAGAAATAAATCAAATAGCAGTAGATAAAACTTTATCATTCAATTCATCAGTTATCTTTACTTTTAGTGGAAATATTTGACAGAAAACAACAGAGTATTCATACTTGTAAACTAGTCCTTCATTTTTGACAATGTTACACATGCAACCTTCTTTTGTTACTATATCAGCTACAGTGGACAAATGATTCATGGCCAAAGATATGGGTTTCAAAAACACAGCCGGCCTACAAAAGCACCAAGCAGTAGCACATGGTAATCCCAGATTTAAAACCATGATAGTAATCAACAAATTTGATTTTCATAAACATTAAAATAAGCTTACATCAAATCCTCGTAGGACATAGTTGCTGTAATACCATGATAGTAATCACAATGAAATCATTAAATAACATTTAAATTCCTTCTTTTGAAATAATATCCGAATTACTTAATCATTAACTCACAATTCAGCACCTTATAGCAAATAAAATTAAAAGGAGAAATAGGAACAGCAAAAGTAGGGAATGAAAATACCTTAGAGAAGTTAGTACGATTTCTAGGCAAAATCGAATCGCGATTCTTCGTTCCCAGTTCGAGCATCCAGACATCACGTTTCTGTTCGAAATTCCTTCCAGGCAAAATCGATTTCGTGCTTTGAATTCGTGAAACCCAGCTTGTAATCGAATCAGTTGAGGAGGAGACTACATCGAGCGGTGGAGGGTGATTTGCAAAGGAGGATGACTTGCGATGGAGCACTGGAGCGAGCCGGAGCCTGGATCGAAGCGAAATCGGGAACCCCTAAATCGAAGCCCTAACCAAAATTGACAGAGAAGAAAGAAAATAAAAAGTTACTTGCGGAGACTTTTTTTCTTCGCGGCTCTAAAAGATCAAGGAGTGGTGTTCGGATTGATGAGGTGTCACGTTCTCCAACGTAGGATTTGCCTTGGTAGATTGACGCGGATCGGTGCGAAAGATATGCAAAGGTCTGCTATAGCAACACTATAAAAAAAATTTGCATCAATTACACTTGTTTAGCTAGAGCAACACATTTTTATGGCTAAGGCAACATCAAAAATTCAACGTTGCATTAGGACCAAAATTGTATAGCTATCGCAACATTTTACCTGGCAACACCTTGCAAAAATATTGCAGAAGGCCATCTATGGCGTAGTGAATAAAACAGAGGAATACATAAATAGACTTGCTCAAAATAATGTTGGATATATGGGTATGCATATTGTAATAAAATAGAATATTTTGCTTTTTTAAGTTAGATGAATTTTTTATTTTCTGCTATATAAATGAGGATTTGAGCACCAAGTAATCTCTCGTTATAAATATACTTGCATATCGACTATTTAATGTAAGGAGAATGGTTATTGTTCTATTTTAAGAGTTAAGATTTCTTCTCAATTTTTAGGGGTTCTCTTGTAATCTATTGCGGAATTAATAAAGGTTTTTCTTTGCTTCTTGTCTCTTCTCAAATCTAATTATGTAGGCATCCTTGCTATAATCCTAATACTTCTCGCGTAATGGCGGTCAGAACAAACTCTGCATCTCCAGCACATGGCATACTCACATGAGTTGACACACACTTACTGTAACAAAAGAAGTCTCTAATGTTACGTGTCCACCAACTCATATTTACACATCACTTCTCCAAGTTATTTTGCGACGGGAGACTATTCCAATTTCGTACTATCATTTCAATTTTCTGTATGTAAGACAACCCTAACAATCTCCACCTTGATTTACATCCTCTTGTAGCACTTTGAAGAGCATAGTTATATCCGACTAACCCTGTTCAGAACCTTCTTCTTTGATACCACTCATTGTGTACTGGCATCAAGCCATGTTGTTCACCTACAGTACATGGTGTACCCATTTGAGTTAAGACATGCTTATTGTGAAACGATCCTGACTCGACCTTCGAAAATCGGCACCGAATACGACACTCGTATTCAAATGCCGCAGATTCAAACGTCAAATCTGGTTCGTCGGAGCTTATAACACCATTAAGTACAACACAATGGAAGAAAATGAACAATACATATACAACATCTGATACAATAATGATACAATAGAATGATACAACTGAATATTATCACTATCAGAGATACAAGAAATAGCAGCAGAAAAGAAATAGATAACACCAGCAGCGGAACAATATCTCCATCTCCAAAGCACTAATCCAGAAATAGCTCGAGCCAACACCACGTTTCACCTAAATAAGAAAGTCTCGTCTAAAAACTGGTCTAACTCCAGATAATCTACTAAACCTGACTATCTGAAAAACCCAACTCTAGACTGCCCTTGTGGAAAATAGTGGGCACGCAGAGTTTAGGAAAGAACAATAAACTCCAGTCAGTCATGTGACTGGTGTGAGCAACAAAAACAGTTTTATCTTTAAAACAAGTAACAAAGGAATTTAAAATCGCAATGCTTTTTTGAAATTGAAACTACCATAAGGCCTCCCGCCACACACAACACGCAAACGCAGAATTGGAGGACATTTCTCCTTATGACAGTAAAAAATACTTGATACGCGAAATTCTTTTTGATATTATTATTAGTGCATAGTGTAGAAAAGCATTTCGAAAGTAGAATATTAATCTTAGCCAGCATAGGTACCATTATATTATGCCTGCTATAGCTACCATCTTAAATGGCAGGCTCTACAACTAAAACCATACAAGCCTCGTATTGTTTTGTTTGGATTTCCAACAAATGATCAGGCCAAGGAACTTCCTACTGCCACATGGGAACGCCTCTGGCGGGACGCCCCGAGAACCTACCCGGCTCTCTGCCAAACAAGGCCGGCTACCCCCTTCCCAGGGAGTAAAACCTCAGATATGCCACCCCCGGTCCTTTAGGACCTTTGTACGAGGATCCTCTACACCAACAACATCACACATTAATAAAATATACTACAGTGCCCACGTGAGTAAGTATCTGGGCTCCATACCATGATACTACCCTTTTCCAGAAGGAATGGTCACACCCTAGGGGAGCTACCCCTGAAACCTTGCTGCATCTTTCATGTTTTGACCATTACCGGTTTGTGAGGCTCGATGAGGTTTCGTCCACAAAGCTACGCTTTACACGAAAGCCATGCTTTGATCACAAATGATCATCAACACACAGCAGCACTCAGCATGCCACACTACCAAAATTGGTAATATATCGCTGATAACCTTCAATTACATAGCCTCTGAGCTCGTACGTCTCAGAGAAGGGTGTTAAGCTAAGAGAATAAATTCTCCGCCACCAACAGATATGTATTTGAAATAAATCTGCTTTATACCTCAAAGTGTAGTGTAAGACACACAACCATACAAGTCTGTTCCGGGTTCGAACAGAACCGAAGGCACTTTTGAAGAAGCCCTTGCAAATCTAGGTATTCACAATCGCGATCGGACTTCCCATCACTTAGTGAATCTCTATACCAGCGTGACTCAATGTAGAGACAATCGATAGGTCATCCTACCGCTCTCGCAAATACCCGGTCTTCACCTCCGGTCTTTAAATGCTATCCATATCGACGTATCATTATTCGGAATGGGTTATATGACACAAAGGTCCTCTCCCGGCTAAACCGAATAATGAGCGCAATGTTTGAAAACATATGGATATGGGATTTCAGTTAAGTCACAACTCATTACCCAAAACCTTTCTTCCAAATGGTTTAAACAAATTACCATTTCCAATCTTTTAAACAAAAAGATTCAATTCACAAAGTTTACCCAGTTCACAAAGATCCATTCATGGATTTCAAAACAGTTTCCATTTCAATTGGATTAACTCGTTAAATCTATAAATCAAGATTTAACTTATAGCTTTCCAAACTCGTTTCCAAAGATTCATTCATATCCTTTCAAAACAATTCCATTTCAAGTTGGATTAACTCATTCGGTCTTTGAATCAAAGACTCATTTCATAATTTTCAAAACATTTCAATTCTATTTCAAACTTGAAACCTTTCAACACAATTTGGAAATTCTTTCTTTAAATGAAAGCTATTATTATTTGAAAACAAGTAGTTTTCGTTAGGGGAAAACCGACTACAATTATAAGTTAAATTCATCCAAGTATAAACTTGGATTTAAATTTAAATTTCCCAAACCATACTTTTTAAATGGTTAAAACCCATATAAACATCTTTATAACTTATATAGTCTTTTTAGACCATAATTCCCAAATCATTGAATTCAATCTCAAATATTGAATTTAAATTTAAATCAAATTATTTAAATTTCAAGTTTATCAGGTTATTTAAAATAACTTTTATTTTCAAAGCTTTCAATTCCAATTCCAAAACTATTTTGGATACAATAATTTAATCTTTACAATTTGTTAAAAATATGTGACTTAGCTGATTTCCTCGTGCAATCCATATTTATGTGTGTATGGTGTAGTCCAAGGGTTTTACACAATAGTGCAACATCATTCAGTCATCACAGATTGCAATCACAACAATATCGATAAGCGAATATTCCAATAACGCTTATTTATATACACAGATTCACAGATAGAAAATATGAATGCATTATAAATAAATAAATTACATTCATCACAGATCACACTGAAACAACCCATAGCACAAAGCACAGCATATCAGAATATTAAACAGTTCGATAATCAATAGAATTCAAACATTAATAAGTGAACTCAATAAATTATCTGATTGATTTAAATCAGATGGTTCATCAATCATAATTAATTAACTTTAATCGATTTCAAATCATTTGATTAATTGTCCTTTAGTCATTTATTAAATAAACCAACCTTTAATTATTGAATAATTGACCTTTAATTATTCAATTATCCTTTAATTAATTTCCCTTAATTAATTCATTAAAAATTAATCAACCCTTATTTAATTAATTATTCTTAATTAATTAAGTAAGTGATGTTTCCTAACCACTTAATCCACTTTAATTAATTAATTACTTAATTAATCTTTGATTTATTTCATGAATTATCAAAGTCTTAATTATACTTAAGATAAACATCTTCTTTGTAAAATACTAGATCACATTTCTAAAACCTTTACCTTTAATTTAAAATTTGACTTTATTTATAAATTAATTAAATTTAAAATATCTTTAAGTAATTGACATACTTAATTTACAAATCAAACTAGATTATTAATGTCAAATGACAAATTTATTTAATCTTAATAATTTATTTAATTACAATTATATATTAATTACATTCTTGATTAACTTTCACTTTAAATTTATTGATAAATCTCTCACTTAATAATCTTAAAATCAAATTTTAACTTAAACTTGTCAACATCATTAGCTTCATTAATACCAAGTTTTGTTTAACAAAATAACTTAAGATTTTATTAAGTTAATTCACTCGAGAATAGAACCTGCGGTAAACATTGCGTTTACTCGAGTATAACTCGGGTCTTCCCTTACCCTTTCCCGAGTTAAATTCTATTTAAATCTGTAATCTTTTTATAAAATACTTTAACACTTTAAAGTTATTGAAACATTTCATTTTTTTTATAAAATTTATTTAAAAAACTGGAATTCAAATTTATTTTGAAATCATATTTTAAATTGGTTGTAAAACCATTGTTTAAAACTTTTACACTTTTTAAATTCAGATTAAATTAGAAAAACCTAACATTGTCAGGTTTCAGCAAAAACCTGTAACAACATAATTTACTCGAGTCAAGCATAACTGACTTCGAGCCAAACCCACCTGACTTCGAGCCAAACGCGAAATAACTCGAGTGAAACTCGAGTATCTTCTGTTTCTACTGAACTTCTTCAGGTACAAACAATGCACCGTGCATATGCACGGTGACGATGATCGTGGCCGATCATCAATGATGATCTTCCCCCATCATCCATCACCCAAGCACCCTCTTGCAAGCATAAAAAAATCATCGTCATCCCGAAATCAAAATCGAGAGGTCGAACCCAACTTGGAAACTTGCCGTTCACCCAACCTCGACCACCAAAACGCCTCAAACTCCGGCCATCACTTCGTCGACACTCCCTCTACCACCCTCCCGAACCACGTCACGCTCGATCCAGCATAGACGACGAACGAGACCAATTGCACAACCACGTCAAAAACTAGGGTTAGAAACTTTAAGCGTTCATCGTCGCCGCCACCACGTCGAACTGGAATAACTCCGGCTATTTTTCTCAACACCACCGTAGGTCCTCCACCTCCATGCAAAATCCCAACTCCCATTGCTTCACCCATCACCGGATTTTGATAAAAATCCATTCTCAGTTCATATTTAAACTGCTCCTAGTATACTCGATTAAAAATCATCATTTCTACTTTAAAAATCCTATTTTCTAATAGTGATTCAAGTTATATAAATGAATTTATAATTCGTGACATTCAAATTTTCCATATATTTGAATTCTCTCTGTAATTCAAATTTCCATAGATATTTATAAGTTGTTTTTGCTTTAAATAAATTTTTAAACTTAGTTCAAAATCAAACAATCAACCTTTGTTCATATTCCAAGTGCTAACAGTAATTAGAATGAAAGACATGAATTTGTTTTATAAATCAGGCCTAGGAAAAACAAAACGGAGATATCCCAATTGTACAGGCATGCATACATTCACATATTCACATAAAAACACATGAACCAATTTCTATATACACCACATAAACATTTTCCAAATATATATATGCACTGAATTCAATTCTTAAAATGATAAGATAAAAAGGATGTTACTCACATTGATTTTAGGAAGAAGAACAGAGCTGCTCATTTATGTTAAAACAGGCTGAGGAATTTCTAGCTGAAGCTTTTTTATCTTTAATCCTCTTGAATCTGTGATTCGAATTGATGTTGTTTACTACAAAAAAAATTTCTCCAGCTTTGATGGACGAAATGAAATGAGAGGAAGTTGATGTATATACATTGAGTTTACAGGGATATCAATATTTTTACAACAGGTTGATTAATGTTTTGTACAACAAAACAGATTTTTTTTTCTTTTGTATGTTTGACTATGCTGATTCGTTGTGTTTGGTGGCTGAAATGATATTGTTGTGGTGGCTAAAGATATTAGCATTAAATACATTCGTCTTCTCTTTATACACTTTCATATCTATCTTTTCTTTCCTTTAGTCTTATACTTAGTTGAATACTTGAATACATTTTGCTGTCTTCCTTTGCAAGACATTTATATATATTGTTTACTTGTTTCATTCCATACTTGTTTCAAAATTGAGTGTATTTCTTCTTCTTTTTTGCTTTGTCATATGTTTTGCAATATAAATGAGATTCTATGTTGTTATAATTTTAGTTAATGGATTCACTTTATATTTTTGTTTGTTTGTACCATACTAATGTATTTTATTTTCCTTTAGTCATAAGCTATCTAAGTGATGTCCTTTGATTTTAGATTAAGTTAGACTTTTTGTTAATACGTTTACTTACTATTTTACAAAGCTATACAATTTATCTTATATATAAAATTTGTTTCTTCTTTTCTTCTTGCATACTTTTTCTGTTGTTGTTTTGTTCTTGCATTACACATCAAACACACTTTGTTATTATATCTTCTTTTGTAAGACTTCCTAGATATATTTTTCTTTTTTTATTAATTTGCCTACATTTTTTTTCTATTTCTATTATACATACCTATATTTCCTTTTTATTTCTTTGTTTTAAAGTTTAACTATTCATATTGACATGCTTTACAATTATATTTTATACTTGTAGTTTGTATTGATAAAATTTATTTCATTTTGAATACATCTTATTACTCAGTATTATATACACATTATTTTAAAGAAAATGTTTTTAAATCGGACTACCCAAAAATCAATTTACATAAATAACATTTTCAGACCCAAATTGTTGATCTAAGCCATTTATTTAAAAATTTTAAATTCAAATACAAATCCAATGTTCAAAGTCAAATTCAAATTTACACACACACACATATATATATATATTTCAAATTCAAAAATAATTCCAAAATTTATTCAAAATTTCCATTAACTATTAATTCAAATTCAATTCAAAATTGAGATCGTTACAGATTCCCCCTTAAAGAAATTCATCCCCGAAATTTGCAGGTAGAGAAACAACAAAGATAGATACATAAAGATAGAGAAATAGTTTTCTAGGTCAAACTGGATATCTATTCTGTATTTGGCTCACCAAATCAGAATATCACAAATATGAGAACAAACTCATTCAATACTACACAAGATACTCGGGTCGAAATATGCACACTAGTTAGTCCGAAGGATAACTAACCGTTCATAAAATACATCGGGACCCAAAGATAGACAGATATATGGATACAATTTCAAAACTTTTAGTTTAGAAACTAAAGTATACCTATCAACCATAACAACCAAAGCAACCAATTCATCCAAACAAACAATTCTGACCTATTTGGAGTTTATGTCCCATGCAAATATATCAAATCTTCTTCCTGGATCTACCAGGAACTATCAAAGAACTGAGAAAAGATGACGAACAAAAGAGATTGATAGAGAAAAGACTGTTTCCTTGTTTCCTTGTTGTTACAGGGTATTGACCATTTATAGTCGTATTCCCCTGTCCCCTATCTCATCCTCTTCGTGCACTCATACTTACCATCAGTGGATAGTAAGAGAATTTGATGAGGCATACGGACTGATATCTTAGGAATATACTCATTCTAGGGTATACTTCACCCTATCTCTAATGAGCTACTTAATGTGTTATACTACTGAGCTAAAGTTTTAACCTTTAGCTCTGATACCAAATGAAATTATCCTGACCCGACCTTCGAAAATCGGGACCGAATACGACACTCGTATTCAAATGCCGTAGATTCAAACGTCAAATCTGGTTCGCCGGAGCTTATAATACCATTAAGTACAACACAGCGGAAGAAAATGAATAATACATATACAACATCTGATACAATAATGATACAATAGAATGATACAACTGAATATTATCACTATTAGAGATACAAGAAATAGCAGCGGAAAAGAAATAGATAACACCATCAGCGGAATAATATCTCCATCTCCAAAGCACTAATCTAGAAATAGCTCGAGCCAACACCCCGTTTCACCTAGATAAGCAAGTCTCGTCTGAAAACTGGTCTAACTCCAGATAATCTACTAAACCTGACTATCTGAAAAACCCAACTCTAGACTGCACGTGTGGGAAATAGTGGGCACCCAGAGTTTAGGAAAGGAACAATAAACTCCAGGTCAGTCATGGGACTGGCGTGAGCAACAAAAACAGTTTTATCTTTAAAACAAGCAACAAAGGAATTTAAAATCGCAATGCTTTTTTGAAAATGAAACTACCATAAGGCCTCCCGCCACACAAAACATGGAAACACAGAATTGGTGGAGATTTCTCCTTATGATAGTCAAAAATGCTTGATACGTGAAATTCTTTTTGATATTATTATTAGTGCATAGTGCAGAAAAGCATTTCAAAAGTAGAATATTAATCTTAGCCAGCATAGGTGCCATTATATTATGCCTACTATAGCTACCATCTTAAATGGCAGGTTCTACAACTAAAACCGTACAAGGCTCGTATTGTTTTGTTTGGATTTCCAACAAATGGTCAAAAAAGGAACTTCCTACTGCCACATGAGAACGCCTCTGGCGGGACGCCCCGAGAACCTACCCGGCTCTCTGCCAAACAAGGCCGGCTACCCCCTTCCCAGGGAATAAAACCTCAAATATGCCACCCCCCGTCCTTTGGGACCTTTATACGAGGATCCTCCACACCAACAACATCACACAGTAATAAATATACTACAGTGCCCACATGAGTAAGTATCTGCGCTCCATACCATGATACTACCCTTTTCCAGAAGGAATGGTCACACCCTAGGGGTGCTACCCCTGAAACCTTACCGCATCTTTCATGTTTTGACCATTACCGGTTTGTGAGGCTCGATGAGGTTTCGTCCACAAAGCTATGCTTTACACGAAAGCCATGCTTTGATCACAAATGATCAACCAATGATCATCAACACACAGCAGCACTCAGCATGCCACACTACCAAAATTGGTAATATATCGCCGATAACCTTCAATTACATAGCCTCTGAGCTCGTACGTCTCAGAGAAGGGTGTTAAGCTAAGAGAATAAATTCTCCGCCACCAACAAATATGTATTTGAAAGAAATCTGCTTTATACCTCAAAGTGTAGCGTCAGACACACAACCATACAAGTCTGTTCCGGGTTCGAACAGAACTGAAGGCACTTCCGAAGAAGCCCTTGCAAATCCGGGTATTCACAATCTCGATCAGACTTCCCATCACTTAGGGAATTTCTATACCGGCGCGACTCAGTGCAGAGACAATTGTTAGGTCATCCTATCACTCTCGCAAATACCCGGTCTTCACCACCGGTCTTCAAATGCTATCCATATCGACGTATCATTATTCGGAATGGGTTATATGACACAAAGGTCCTCTCCCGGCTAAACCGAACAATGAGCGCAATGTTTGAAAACATATGGAAATGGGATTTCAGTTAAGTCACCACTAACTATTAATTCAAAAATAATTCCAAAATTTATTCAAAATTTCCATTAACTATTAATTCAAATTCAATTCAAAATTGAGGTCGTTTCATATTGTAATAAAAAGAATCTCCAATGTTACGTGTCTACCATCTTATATTTATACACCACTTCTTCATGTTATTTCACGACATTAGACTATTCTAATTCCATATCATCATTCCTATTTCCACATACGAGATAATCCTAACAATTTATTAGCTTTTTATTGTAAATATTTTTGTGTGCAACTACTAAGCAAAAACCAATACTTGTCTGTGATTAGTTGATTTGGTGGAATGTCGATCTTATTGCTTTTGTAAACTTTAAATATGTGATAAAATACAACTAAAATTTTGGGTTTTCTTTTCCACATTAATAAATTGTGCATTATGTGATAATTCTATTAGATTTAGTGAATTGACCAGCAGCATAAAAGTAGACAAATTTCAAAAACTTAGCTTTTATTTATTATGCCCTACTATTTATATTTTAATGTGTTATTATTGATAATCAAGTTTACTAATACTTAAGTTTTTGTTTGTCTTTCATTCTGAATTTTTTATTATCAAATCATACATGATATATGCAAGCTAAACTATATAAAAAAATTCTCATTTGTATTTTTAATATCTAAATTTTTGAAATGGCAATAAATATTTTAATAAAGTGATTTTACTTGATGTAATTACAAATATTCAAGCTTGAAATGAACCTACTACTACTAAAAAATAGAGCATTTTAGAAAATGGTTGTGCTTAAGAAGTTATTTATAATTCATTTAAATTTTGTTATCAAATATCAGATAAATAATATCCTGATACATACCTAAATAACAAAATTAATATACAAATGTCTAATAACAATGTTAACATTTTAATGACTAATTTGCGATGTTAGATATAAATAAAGTATTTACTATTTACCTAAAAAATTTAACATGGATCCAATGATAGAAATTGTGCATCAAATGGAGATTGTACATGAAGATTGTATGTGAAATTTATAAGGATAACAAAATCTTTGGATATTTATGTAACTAAGAAAATTACCTTGGTTTAACAAGAAAATTCCTTCTCCTTCACGAAATAACCTTGGCATCGCACATACTCATACATCAACTATCGCTATCATCGTTAACATCCTCATCAACAAGCAAGTCGTGCTAGCTCCATTTTCCATTTATGGCTATGGGTATCGTTGCTTGGGGTTTCAGATCAAAACCCTAATTTTTTTTCTCCAATCGCCGCCTCCGTGGAGCTAGGTTTGAAGGAACCCAGTCTGTTTCGCAACACATGGGTAAATTTCAAAAAAATTCTCCTATTTAGATCTTAATACACCTATAAAGTTCATTAATTAGCATTAGATCCAATATAGTTATCACATTTTATTTAAAATTATTTCATATTTATTATTTAATCATATTAATTAATCTGAGTGAATGGTTATTTGAATATGTCAAATACATGTTCATAATATCACAAGATAACATCAAGATAATATAAGCATGTGTACAATTATTATATGGATATTGAGATTCATATTTATTATATACAAATATGTATTATATTTACTTATGCATTTGACAAATTCTCATACATATCAGGAATATGAATGCCCAAGTATATACATATGTATAATTATACTAAAATACATGTACATTATACATATATTAATAGTAACACCCAAGTCTAGAAGAAAACACCAAATCACATTAATATATCACAGATGGACTGTATGTAGAGAGTATAAATAAAAACAGTAAAAATTAAAAAGAAAGCAGTAATAACAGAGGATTTATAGTGGTTCGGATGACTCTGGCTTGCGTCCACTCCAGAAATTTCCTTTCTATTGATATGAGAATCAATTACAGTTACAGCCCAAAATTTTTAAAGCAATAATGGCAGTGTAGCCTTAATGGAGAAGAAGAAGGTAATCAAAATGAAGATTCCCTTTCTAAAGCCCCGCATACCGTATTTTTAGGCAAAATCCGAGTTATTGGGCTTCCAGAGTGGTCCGGGGCCATCAAGACCACAGCCGACCCAAAATCTATCATTACGACCGACCTCGAGTTCAAAAAAAGCCAACCTGATATTTCCTAGGCAATGACCCAAAGCATGCCTATCCACGACTTGAAGCAAATTAGGCTGGGACTTCAAGTAACTCAATGTCGATCCTCCCCCCTCAATACATCGATATTATCCATGTGCCGACCCAGATTTTTGAGGACGCCGACCCAATCTAATTCCTTCCTTGCACCGACCCGGGTTCCTTCCAAGGCCGACCTGAAGATTCACCACAGCCGACCAGATCAATTTCCTCCAACGCCGACCCTATACTTGCTGACCTGATCTCCCCTTGCCGACCCAAAGGAAAGCTATGACAGACCCCGAGTAGTGCAAATACACAGATCCCAAATAATATGCTGACCTTGGAGCTCGGTGCCAACTAAGAGTTTTGAGGATGTAGACACCGAACTACCTCAACCATGTCGATCCACTCATGATGCTGATCCACTCATCATACCGATCCTTTCATGATGCCGATCCACTCATGATGCCGATCCACTCGTGATGTCGACTCATTCGTGATGCCGATCCCATGAACTCCTACTAACCCCAAGTGCCTCGAAGCAAAACTCAATGTGACCCGAAGCAAACGCCATGAAAACTCGAAGCAACCATAGGTGTGACTCAAAGTAATCTAAAACGACTCAACTTTTGTCAAAACTCGTATTTCAAGTATCCCTTGTCTTCTTTCCATCGACTATGCTGAATCCCGGCTTCGTAATCATGTTTGTCATCCGTAATTGATTGTCTATCTGTCCAGTCGAGTCGTGCCGATTATATTCCAACTCGACAACCATGCAGCGATTGGGTTAAATCCGCCTGTATGTTGCCTTGCCAAAGGCAAGTTAACACTTTGTCCCCCAAAACATGCCTTGCGGTTGGGATGCGTGTTTTGAATAGCTTCAAATTCGTTATCCAAAGTCCACGATTGTTCCGAGTCATTATTTATTTCCAAATCCATTAATTGAATCCATAACCTCTTCGGACCGCTTGATTCAAGTCCGAGATCTATATGGCTCCTGTAATCCAAATCCGGGACCTTGCCGTGTCTAAATCCAAAGTCGCGACCTCTTCGGGTCTTAATCCGAAACTTGGACCTCGCTATGTCCATATCCAAATTCGGGACCACTCTAGGTCCTTATCCAAATCCTTAGCTATTCGAAGCCACTATTCGAATCCACATCACATCTTGGAAGTCAGAATCAAATCCTACGATCTGTCCAGATCATTGACGGCCTCTCCAGACCCTTGTTAAGCTCGATCCAAACTTAATAATTGAATAGGCAAATCCTATCATGCTCCGACGAAGCAACCTATCCCTTGCACTCCGGTTCAACATCCCTGGACATTAAGCGATGCCCTGATCCTCCTGGACCGATTTCAGCTTCTTCAGGCTCTTACTGGATCCCATCTTATCACTCTCCAGTGAAAGGGAAATCTGTCGAGTGAGCCGGTCCTATCGCTCTCCGATGAAGCAGATCACTTCCTGCACTCTATTTCAGTATCCCTGAACATTAAGCGATGCCATGTCCTAAGTCCAAGACCGATTGCAGCCTCTTCGGGCTCTTGTTGGATCCCATCCCATCACTATTCGATAAAGAGGAAACAACGAAGAACGAGACCGATCCTGTCGCTCTCCAGCAAAGCAGCGTCGCTCCGTGCACAACGGTTCAGTGTCCCTAAACATAAAGCGATTAATTTCCAACTGACTTTCAATGTCCCTCCCATAACTCTTCGGTTAGGGATTTGTTTCATAAAGTCCAAATTCCTTTATTTAATCCAAGTTCCAAATGTCCGATAAGAAAAACAGAGAAAGTTAAGTACTGTCTCTTCGAGCAGAGCAGGCTATAACCAACTCAGAGCATGCCTAGGAATCTCTTTGGTTCCCTTACATGTGCAAGTGGCATAGTTGCTTTTTATTTTTCAAAACAAAATCAGAAAAGGTTATACGATGACTAGAGTCCAAGTCCTGAACTCGGACCTTGCCATCACGATCAGCGGATGACGTGTCACGACCCCAATCAAGGGTGGTTCCCGTTTGATCTAAGTGGTAGCTTCTCGTGTCCTACAGCTCTTGTCCAGTCCCTCACATACTGTGACAATCTACCATTTCTAACATGTTCCTCCACCATGTCCTTCAAGTGGCGGCACTCATCCATGGCATGCCCTTCCAACCCATGAAATAGGAAGTACTTCCCGCTCCTACGTTCTCATTCTATGGGATCCCTCCTAGGAGGTTTCCAATAGGGGAGCTGCCCCTTGTGTCCAAATAAATCCGTTCCAGATTAACATCGCGAATTTGGGTTCCTGACCTCTCCTTTGCTCATCAGAACTACCATATCCATCATCCTGTTTGCGCTTTCCTTCATCTATCCCTCGTCCTTCTCCAGACGTTCCTTCACCTTGCATGACATTTATTTCTTTCCTTTCAGTGCATGAATCCTCTAATCGAATAAATCTTTCTGCCTCATGATAGAATTTCCCAAGATCCTATGGTGGATCGCTTGCCAATGAATCTTTAAACTCAGTGCCTTCTGCGATTCCCGCTACCGCCGCCATCAAAATCATTGATGGATCCTGGCAATCCATTAAAGCTACGGCTGCATTGAACTGCATTAGAAAACCTCTCATGGACACTTCGATCCTCTGCTTCATTGATACCAATGTTATCACGTTCTTGTGTCACGTCACGTGGACCCTAAACTTTCTCATGAAGCATTCCACTTGCTCGTCCCATGTCTTGATTAATCCATTCTCTAGTTGCCTGAACCAGAATGCAACCAAATCCGTCAAGTATAGAGGGAAATATCTTTCCATCACCTCCTATGATGCCCCCAGCACTTCCATATGTCTGATTTTTCATCATAGGCCTCTGGTGCTGGCAGTTTGAACTATGGAGGGTTCCTTGCATTTCTGATATTCGGAGTGAATGGACTCTGACTGACTTCCACCAAGCCTATGCTCTCTAGTCCTTCTCTAATAATCCTTCTTATTATTCCAGCCATCCGCTCATCGCCGTCCGGGGGTGGTCCCCTGTTTGCATCTCCAACCTGCCTCCATGTCCTGGAGGGTACTCCGGGTAGTATTCTTCGTGTCGCTCATTTTCAGTTGCGTTGGCCCCTTCTCACTGAGCTTCATTCATAGCTCTTCCAGTATCTAATCTCGAGGGTCTGCCCCAAGGCCTTTGCTGATTTCTTTCAACCTCTCCATTTTTGCCATGGTTTTGGCCTCGAGAGACTTTTACAGCTCCAGTTCCTTGTCCTGCATTGCCAGCGGCTGTGGTTGGCCCATTCCCTTGACATTGTACTCTAACTTGTCCAATCTAGTAGACTAGGTTCTGTATCATGTCCTCCTACCTTTTCAACATTGTCTCTATCTCGTCTATAGTGATATGGATTGAAGCTTGGTTGTCTCAAGAGGAAGCCTCCTGACTTCCTTCTTGTTGTCTCCTTTCTACCCTCTGTCTTCTTGTCATTTGCTTTGCATAACCTTTGGAATCTGAGTTTTGAAGCCTTTTAATCCAGAATCCAAGCTTTCCAATCCCTAAGTACTAGCTTTCTTAGTAAAAGCACCAAAATATTAGCGTCAAAATTGGTCACTAACACCTAAGTCCATATGAAAGCACCAAATCACAGGTATAGATCACAAATAGAGCGTATGTAGAGATTATAAATACGAACAATAGTAAAAATAAAAATAAAAGCAGTAATAATAGAGGATTTACAGTGGTTCGGCTGACTCTGGCCTACGTCCACTCGAGAAATTTCCTTTTTATTGATATGAGACTCAATTACAGTTACAATCTAGAGTTTTAAAGCAACAATGGCAGTGTAGCCTTAATGAAGAAGAAAAAGGGAATCAGAATGAAGATCCCTTTTCTGAAGCCCCGCCTGCAGTATTTATAGGCAAAATCCAAGTTACTGGGCTTCCAGAGTGGTCTGGGCCCATCAAGACCATAGCCGAACCCAAATCTATATTACGACCGACCCCGAGTTCAAAATATGCCGACCTAATATTTCCTAGGTGATGACCTGAAGCATGCCTATATGCGACTCGAAGCAAATTAGGCTGGGACTCGAAGTAACTCAATGTCAATCCTCTTCCCTCAAAACACCGATCCTATCCATGTAAATCGACCCAGAGTTTTGAGGATGCCGGCCCGATCCAATTCCTTTCGAGCACCGACCTGAGTTCCTTCCAAGTCCGACCTGAAAATTCAACACAGCCGACCCGATCCATTTCCTCAAATGCCAACCCCATACATGCCGACCTGACCTCCACTTACCGACTCGGAGAAAAGCCATGACCGACCCAGAGTAGTGCAAATACACTGATCCTAAACAATACGCCGACCCAGGAGCTCAGTGCTGACCTAGGAGCTCAATGCCAACCTAGAGTTTAGAGGATGCCGACCCCGAGCTACTCAAACCATGCCGATCTACACATGATGTCGATCCATTCATAATACCGACCCACCCGTGTAACATTCCTGTATTTTAGCTAAAAATAATTCGATAATTGATTTAATATTTAAGATTAAATTTTGAAAAAAAATTGGAAATCAAATTTAATTTTGGAGTTAATTGTGAAATTATTTAGAATTTGTTGGCATTTGAGATATAAAAATAAAATTGAATTCATCAAACTTAATAAGATATATGTTAATTTAGTTATACAAATGAATTTTAATTGGGAAATTAAATTTTGAAATATTAATAAATATATTGACAATGAATATTGTTGATGTGAAAATACTAAAATGAATATATTTAAAACAAATTGGATTTATTTTGGAATAAATATGAAGATTCTAGAATAAATTAAAAATATATGTTATAAAATAGTATTTTGGATTGGGATTCAATTATAAACATTTTGAAAATAAATATAGTTAGAAAAAATATATACATATGTAAGTATAAAATTGTACAAGTGTATGCATGAATATATATATGAATGGATTTTTTTTCAAGTTTGGATTGAAAATTTGAATTTGAAATTAAAATAAATATTTTTTTAAATAAGTAGCATTTAAAATCATCAAGATGTAATGTTTATAATGTAAATATTGGTTAACAACTATTCTTTTAACATTGCATATGTATATACATATGTACAAATGAATAAAGAGATACACTCATTTATAAAGTGTATATAATATAATAAAATAAAATAAATTTATAAAATTTCTTTTGCCTTGTAAAAATCACAAATGCCTAAGATTTCACATGGGAGATGGAGTAAGGAGATTAACAAGATTTAGATCCCATGATTATTTTTTACAAATGGCACCCAATATATTTGGTTGAAATAAAATAATAGGATTAAAAAATTACAAAAAACTTTCCAACTCCCCCATATGCAATAATTTAACTTCTCACCAAATCTGAAAGAACAGTAAAACAAAGATTTGAGAATCACAAATTCAAGGCAAACAAAAAGTAGCAGGAAAATCAAGTTCAAATGTAAAGTCTGCAGCCTGGAAAATAAAGCAAATTTGAAGCTTTAAAACAAATTCAGCAATCAAACAGAAAGATCAAAACCAAACTGAGATCTGGAAACCAAATTTTGGAAAATCAACCTGGAAATAAAAAGAAAATGAAGATCAATGCAAAAGCTTTCGACCTGGAACTTCAAAGCAGTTAAACTGAAGAAAGAAAAAGAGATCATCTTCAACCTAGAAATTAAAATACAGATTCAACTTGAAAACAAAAACCTGGTCAGCTAACATCTTCAAACCTGAGATCAGTCTCAACATCAATAGATCAAACAGTATGCAGGATTCAAATCAACAGATTCAAATGCAGCTCCAGCTTTTTCAAACAAAATCATTTTCAAGCACAAGCTTTCTCCTCTGTTCTTCAAAAACAAGGCGAGCTGACCTTTGAACCCACTTTATATTTTGATATTTGGATTATTACGGTAGGTTTGATGTGACCATGCTTGTATACCTGTGTGAAAATGCCTGCATGCTATGTATGTATGAAGTTGTGAATGTGTGTATCTATACATTGCCCATGTTTGTTGTTTGTAGGCATGTGATAAGTTTAAAAATTCAAAATTTCACCCCTCAATCTTCTTCAAGCTTTGATGTTTAAAAAAAGGATCAAAATATCAAGTTATTTATTTTAAAAATACTCGTAAGTAAAAAATTTGCTGAGTATTTTCTGGAAAGTGGAAAAAACAGTGGAAACCCCAAGCACATCATAAATTCGAGTGTCTAGATTTAATTACTCGTTTATAGAATCAGTTTTGTTATCAAGAAACATGATTTTTAAAATTAATTCCAAGATTTTTTGTTTAGTTTCAAGTTAGGATTCGAAAATTGAACAGAAATGACACTTATGTCAAATACCGTCGAACGACGAGATGGAGTTTGTCGTGCTTGGGTCAGAAGTTGGTTCAAGCATCAAGGATTGACAGAAAAATATAAATTGAATTCAAAAATGATCGAGGAACTGAGATGATGGCAATTCAGGGTTTAACGTGAAATTTTGGGTCGGCATGGTTCTTGTGCTCATGTGGAGTCAGTAGTTGATCAAGTTCGATGATACTCAGGGAAGTATTGGCTTAGAGGTTGTTGAAGACGTGGCCGGAGGTGGCGACGCTCTGGTGGTCGGAGTTGCGCATGCGAGGTGATTGTAGGGATTGGGTTTCGATTCCAGGAAATCGAGAATAGCTCGATTTCGATTAAGGGGTGATTTTGGTTTTTAGGTTGCTCAGACTAGCTTGGGTGGTCGTGGGTGATGTGTCGGTGGCATCAACGTCGATCGGCGAGGGGCACTGTGCTTGTGCACGTATACGTGCAAGTTTATGTATCTGGGTTTGGAGAATTTAGGGAAGAAAGGTGGAACTCGGGGTGGTCTCGAGTTTGTAATCGCGTGAACTCGAAGTTGTACTTGAAGTATTCGCGAGCGTTAACCGGTGTAAAAATTCAAAATATAACAAAAAAAAAAGAGACAGGAGTGGGAAATTTTCTCGGGGAGGATTCAAATGAAACTCGAAGTTGGATACGGGTAAAACGTGGATTGGCTCAGGTATCTGATGTAATGACAAAAACAGTGTTCAGATTTTAAAGAAAACAAGTTATGATAAACCAATTTTTGTCAATACCATTTTCCTCTAAATATTTGATGTTATCCCAGTTTTTAAATTGTTAAAAATGTTTCTTAAATAAAATTGTTTAAAATTAACCGAGTTTTAAAATAATTTAATTTATACATAAACTTTTATTTTAAATAAACTTAATAATATTAAAGGGTAATAAATTAGTATCAAGAATGTTAAAATGGTTAATTAACTTTTTAAAGTTTCAGTTAAATTATTTGTTAAAGGAAATTAATCACTTGAAGTAAATTACTTAATAAAAGTTATTAAGGTAAATTTGTTGATAATTTAATTTTGATTTATCACGTAATCAATGAATAATTAAGTATGATTAAGGATTGATTTCTTGATGATTAATAATTAGGGGATGATTTGTTTTATAATTAATTAAGTGGTGATTAATTTAAAGTTAATTAATTCATGAATTAATTAAGTAAGTTTTAATTAAGAATGATTATATAATTAGGGATTAACAGTGTAATGATTAAAGATGAAATTATTTATTAATTAAGATAATTAATTAAAGGTTAATTGATTAATGAAAGTGATTAAGGAGTAATTATTAATTAAGGATTAATTATTATTTTTGTAATTAATTAAGGATAATTAATCAAAGGATTAAATATAAATTTAAATTTAATCAATAAATGATCAAAGAGTAATTAATCAAATTAATTTGTAATTAATTAATATTAATTAACCAGGATTAGTAAATTATTCATAAGTAATTAATCTAATTTAAATTAATTAGTTGATTCATAAATTTTACTTATGAATGTTTGAATGGTTGATATTCCTCATATGTGATGCTTTGTGATGTGAGTTGCTGTGTATTTATCTGTGATACCTGTGATATGTTTCTGTGCAAATATCCCTTGGCCCGTAGAAAGGCATTTGGGATTCAATGCGACAGGGAGTCAGATTCCAGTTGGTTATCCGAAACCCACATCGAATTGTAATGGTGAATCTTTGTGATTGATAAATTTACTTTATCTACCAATCTGTGCATATAGATAAGCATTATTAGGATATACTGCTTATCGATATCGCTGTGATTGTAATCTGTGATGATTGATGTTGTTGCACCATTGTGTAAAACCTTTGGACTACACCTTACGCACACAAATATGGATTGCACGAGGAAATCGGTTAAGTCACGGATTTTTATGATTTTAAAAGATTTAATTTTTGAATCCAAAATAGTTTTGGAATTGGAATTGGAAGCTTTTGAAAATGAGTTTCAAAAATAAAAGTTATTTTAAATAACTTAAGAAAACTTGAAATTTAAATACTTTGATTTAAATTTGAATTCAATATTTGAAATTGAATTCGATAATTTGGAAATTATGGCTTAAAAAGATTATACAAGTTATAAGGGTGTTTATGTGGGTTTTTAACCATTTAAAAAATATTGTTTTGGAATTTAAATTTAAAACCCAAGTTTTATACTTGAATGGCTCTAACTTATGTAAATGTAATCAGTTTTAACTTATGTGGAAGATTATTAAAACTTGTTTTGAAATCGAAGAGAGTTTTAAATGGCATATCTTTCCTATAAAAGATTTGAATTGGAAATGGTTTGAAATTTATGAATTAAATCTTTAATTTAAAGATTGGATAAGTTAATCCAATTTGAAATGGAAGTGTTTTGAAAAGCCGTAAATGAACCTTTGTGGAAAATCGGTGAACTTTGTGAAATAAATCTTTTTGTTTAAAAAAATTTTAAATCGTAATTTGTTTTAAACCATTTAAAGAAAGCTTTTGGATAATAAGTTTTGACTTAACTGAAATCTCATATCCATATGTTTTTAAATATTGCGCTCATTATTCAGTTTAGCCAGGAGAGGACCTTGTGTCATATAACCCATTTCGAATAATGATACGACGTTATGGATAGCATTTGAAGACCAGTGGTGAAGACCGGTATTTTCGAGAACGAAAGGATAACCCGTCGATTGCCTCTGCACTGAGTCGCGATGGTATAGAGATTCCCTAAGTGATGGGAAGTCCGATCGGGATTGTGAATACTCGGATTTGCAAGGGCTTCTTCGAAAGTGCCTTCGGTTCTGTTCGAACCCGGAACAGACTTGTATGGATGTGTGTCTGACATTACACTTTGAGATGTAAAACCAGTTCTATCAAATACATTTCTGTTTGGTGGTGGAGATTTATTCTCTTAGCTTAACACCCTTCTCTAAGACGTACGAGCTCAGAGGTTATGTAGTTGATGGTTACTAGTGATACATTCCCAATTTGGTAATGTGGCATAGGAAGTGCAGCTGATCATTTCTTGATCAAATCATGGCTTTGTGGACGAGACCTCATCGAGCGTCACAAACCGGTAATAGTCGGAAAAGGAAAGATGCGGCAAGGTTTCAGGGGTAGCTCCCCTAGGGTATGACCATTCCTTTTGGAAAAGGGTGGTATCATGGTATGGAGTCCAGATACTTATTCATGTGGGCACAGTAGTATATTTATTACTGTGTGATGTTGTTGGTGTAGAGGATCCTCGGATAAAGGTCCCAAAGGACCGGGGGTGGCATATCTTAGGTTTTATTCCCCGGGAAGGGGTAGCCGGCCTTGTGCTAGCAGAGAGCCAGGTAGGTTCTCGGGGCGTCCCTCCAGAGGCGTTCCCATGTGGCAATAGGAAGTTCCTTAGCCTGACCATTTGTTAGAAAATCCAAACAAAACAATACGCGCCCTGTACGGTTTTAGTTGTATAACCTGTCATGGATTGTGGCGGTAACCTGCTATTGAACATGGTAGCTATAGTAGGCATACGATGAAATGTTGTATGCTGGCTAAGATTAATATTATGCATTTGAAAAAAAAATTCTACACTATGAACTAGTAATAATATCAAAGAATTTTTCTCGTATCAAGCATATTTGGCTATCATAAGGAGAAATCTCCTTCAATTCTGCGTTTGCATGGTGTGCGTGGCGGGAGGCCTTATGGTAGTTTCATTTTCCCAAAAGCATTGTGGATTTCAACTTAAATTATTTTGTTGTTTTAAAAGATAAAAACTTTTTTGTTTGCTCATACCAGTTCCATGACTGACCTAGAGTTTATTGTTCCTTTCCTAAACTCTGAGTGCCCACTATTTTCCACATGGGCAGTCTAGATTGGGTTTTCCAGATAGTCGAATAGTAGGAATTGATTTGATAGCCTTCGAAGTCTTTTGGATTTGTGGATCGTATTTGCTACACTTTAGCATTCACGGACCGCACCAGCTTAGCTTTGTGCAACTTGATGAGGGTTCGAGCTAGATTTGGATTGAAGATGGAGTTTTTGGAGTTTGGCAATGAAGACATTATTTTTCTATTGCTATTTCTTGTATCTTTGATAGTATTGATATCTATTGTACCATTCTATTGTATTCTGTTGTATCAGATATTGTATCTAATGTTGTATATCTATGTATTATTTGTTTCTTCCGCTGTATTGTACTTAATGTGCTATAAGCTTCGGCGAACCAGATTCGACGTTTGGATCTGCGGCATTTGAATACGAGTTTCGTATTCGGTGCCGATTTTCGAAGGTCAAGTCAGGATCGTTACAGTGGTATCAGAGCTGAAGGTTGAAATTTTTTCTCTGGAGTATAACGCATACGTAACTGATTAGAGATAGGGTGAAGTATACCCTAGAATGAGTAATCCCTAAGATATCCGTTCAATGCCTCAGTAAATTCTCTTACTATTCACTGATAGTAAGTATGAGTGCGAGAAGAGAACGAGATAAGGGACAGGGAAATACCAGTACAAATGGTCAATGCCCTGCGACAGTGGAAATAACTTTCTCTATCAATCTCCTTTGATTCGATTCCAATTTCTTTGATGTTTTCGTGGCAGCTCGAGGAAGAAGCTTCGGTGTGATGGTGGCCCTACGAATCGTGTAGATTAGTCTCTATTTCGTATTCCCTTCGTCAAATTTCTATCAGCTTTTCATTTATAACTTTGATAAAATTGAAATTTGATTTGAAATAAATTGGTTAACTAAAATATAAAGTTAAATAAATTGTATCGATAAAACAATTTCGATTAAACCAAAATTTGAAATTCTATTGCAATTTCTTGTGGGTATCAAAGTCCGAAGAGGGACAAATTAGATATATAATTTGGGGTGTTCCGACTTAAGTTTGGAATCCATATCTAGTGTTTGAGAGTTGTGGAATATTAAATCCATTTATCTATCGTTTGGGTCCAGATATATACTACGAATGGTTAGTTATCCTTCGAACTAACCAGTGCCCTGCATATTTCGTAGATCTGGTGACCCGAGTACCTTGTATAGCATGGAATGAGTTTGTTCTCGTATCTATTAGTGATATTCTGATTTGGTTAGCCAAATACAAAATAGATAATCGGCTCGATTTATGAGTCGATTCTCTACCTCCGTGTATCTATCCATTCTTTGTTGTCTCCCTGGCAAATTTCGGGGACAAAATTTTCTTAAGGGGGGAACCTGTAACATTCCTGGATTTTAGCTAAAAATAATTTGATAATTGATTTAATATTTAAGATTAAATTTTGAAAAAATTTGGAAATCAAATTTAATTTTGGAATTAATTGTGAAATTATTTAGAATTTGTTGGCATTTGAAATATAAAAATAAAATTGAATTCATCAAAATTAATAAGATATATGTTCATTTAGTCATACAAATGAATTTTAATTGGGAAATTAAATTTTGAAATATTAATAAATATATTGACAATGAATATTGTTGATATGAAAGTACTAAAATGAATATATTTAAAACAAATTGGATTTATTTTGGAATAAATATGAAGATTCCAAAATAAATTAAAAATATGTGTTATAAAATAGTATTTTGGATTGGGATTCAATTATAAACATTTTGAAAATAAATATAGTTAGAAAAAATATATACATATGTAAGTATAAAATTGTACAAGTGTATGCATGAATATATATATATATATGAATGGATTTTTGTTTCAAGTTTGAATTTAAAATTTGAATTTAAAATTAAAATAAATATTTTTTAAAATAAGCAGCATTTAAAATCATCAAGATGTAATGTTTATAATGTAAATATTGGTTAAAAACATTTCTTTTAACATTGCAAATGTATACATATATACAAATGAATAAAGAGATACACTTATTTATAAAGTGTATATAATATAATAAAATATATATATATATATAATTTCTTTTTCCCTGTAAAAATCCCAAATGCTTAACATTTCACATGGGTGATGGAGTAAGGACATTAACAAGATTTAGATCCCATGATTATTTTTTACATATGGCACCCAATATATTTGCTTGAAATAAAATAATAGGATTAAAAAATTACAGAAAACTTTTTAGCTCCTCCATATGCAATAATTTAACTTCTCACCAAATCTGAAAGAACAGTAAAACAAAGATTTGAGAATCAAAAATTCAAGGCAAACAACAAGTAGCAGGAAAATCAAGTTCAAATGTAAGTCTGCAACCTGGAAAATAAAGCAAATTTGAAGCTTTAAAACAAATTCAACAATCAAACAGAAAGATCAAAACCAAATTGAGATCTGGAAACCAAATTCTAGAAAATCAACCTGGAAATAAAAAGAAAATGAAGATCAGTGCAAAGCTTTCAACTTGGAACTTCAAAGCAATTAAACCGAAGAAAGAAAAAAAGAGATCATCTTCAACCTGGAAATTAAAATGCAGATTCAACTTGAAAACAAAAACCTGGTCAGCTAACATCTTCAAACCCGAGATCAATCTCAACATCAATAGATCAAACAGTAAGCAAGATTCAAATCAATAGATTCAAATGCAGTTCCATCTTTTTCAAACAAAATCATTTTCAGGCATAAGCTTTCTCCTCTGTTCTTCAAAAACAAGGTGAGATGACCTTTGAACCCACTTTAAATTTTGATGTTTGGATTATTACTGGTAGTTTTGATGTGACCATGCTTGTATACCTATATGAAAATGCCTGCATGCTATGTATGTATGAAGTTGTGAATGTGTATGCCTGTACATTTCCCTTGTTTGTTGTTTTCAGGCATGTGATAAGTTTAAAAATTCAAAATCTCACCACTCAATCTTCTTCAAGCTTTGTTTAAAATGAAAAGGAGCGAAATATCAAGTTATTTATTTTAAAAATACTCGTAAGTAAAAAATTTGCTGAGTATTTTCTGGAAAGTGGAAAATACGGTGGAAACCCCAAGCACATCATAAATTTGAGTGTCTTGATTTAATGACTCGTTTATAGAATCAGTTTTGTTATCAAGAAACATGATTTTTAAAATTAATTCCAAGAGTTTTTTTAGTTCGAGTTAGGATTCGAAAATTGAACAGAAATGACACTTATGTCAAATACCGTCGAATGACGAGATGGATTTTGTCGTGTTTGGGTCAGAAGTTGTTCAAGCATCAAGGATTGACAGAAAAATATAAATTGAATTCATAAATGATCGAGGCACTGGGATGATGGGAATTTAGGGTTTAACGTGAAATTTTGGGTCGGCATGGTTCTCGTCCTCGTGTGGAGTTAGTGGTTGATCGAGTTCAATGATACTCAGGGATGTGTTGGCTTGGAGGTTGTCGAAGACGTGGCTGGCGGTGACGATGCTCTGGTGGTCGGAGTTGCGCATGCGAGGTGATTGTAGGGATTGGGTTTCGATTCAGGAAATCGAGAATAGCTCAATTTTGATTAAGGGGTGTTTTTGGTTTTTGGGTTGCTCAGACTAGCTTGGGTGGTCGTGGGTGATGTGTCGGTGGCATCAACGTCGATCGGCGAGGGGCGCTGTAACATCCCGCCTTTTCGCACGGTTCAAATTGACACACATGCCGATTCAAACCATACGGAAGGGTGGATTGTTATGGGGTAAATAAGAAAACGAGAAAGAAATAAAACAAAACAGAATCTCACAATGGAATGATAAAATATAATAGTAAATATACAGTTCATAAAACTGTTTACAAAACATTTGATTCTTCTTTATACCATAAATATCAGAGTTCACATACCAATAATATCAATGAAGCGGAATACAGTGTAGTGGAATATAATTAATAATAATAGTAGAAATCTCCGTCTTCGTTCTCCAATTCTAAAGTCTTCGATCCTGAAACGCTCGGACTGATCCGAGCGAATTTGAAAAGACAAAAACACTCGAGTCAGAACTAAAAGATCTTATGTGAGTTAAATTAATAGAAATAAAATGAGTGCAGTAACTCAAGAGATGCCCGGGATTTACATCTCCTAAGGATCCGTTAAACTATTTACTATATAGTATATTGCGGTATTACAATAGTGTCTATTTGTAAAATAAACTTACTTTTTAATAGCGTTAAGGGTACCCATATAGCCCTTAACACAAATAATGCCAATAGTCCATACAGTACCGTAATACCTCCTGATCGGGAGGCTACCAAAGGATACTCCATAGGTACGACACAAATAGAAACTCGTACATGGCGCGATAGGGTAGGTGACACGGCACAACCAGGCAATGCCAGGGTAGATATACCAATTACGCTTCCGGGTCGGTGCTAACACGTAGCGCGCAGCAACCGCCCACCTCGAGCCACACCCCCAAAAATCAAAAGTGGCCACCAAATCAATCCAAAAGTCAAAGTAAAATATCGAAGGGATATGTCCGATCATAGGTGCTACCTTATTAACCCGTCGATCGCTCCTGTTCTAGCCACCTTATGCCAACTCACGAGAGTTGGGTCCACGTATTTACCTTACAGGAAACGCCGCCACCAGCCTACTTCATTCTGGAATCTCCACCGCGTACACAGTTGTTAAAGTGGTTTTCAGAGTTGGTAGAGAGTATGACAACTTCCGATCCCGGTCTCTTCAACAACCAAACGTTATTATAACACCGCGGTCATTTAAAAATACTTATACTTTTAAAACCAGAATATAATTATCCATTTCAAAACCCATAAATACGATATCATTTCCTTTTAAAAATTCAAATAAATATGATATCATTTTATTTCTAATATATTCCTTTTCCAAAATCATGCCACTTTTAAATTTATAATACCTCGGAACCCAATATTTGAATTTTAACTTTCAACATAATACTTCGAAATCCATAGTTTTAAAACCATATCTTTCAAAACTTAAATGGTTTGGATATTCAACAGTATATAAAATAAAACAGTTGAATTTAAAATTTCTTTAAAAGTAAATAATTTCCACACCTTCACAATTTTATTCACTTTAAATTCAGTCTAAACCCATAACTTTTAGATTCACTTTCAGTTTGAATAAAACTCTTCGATTTCAATATTTTCAAACTTTGAGTATTTAATGAATTTCAAACTAAGGTTAGGAATTTCAAATCAACAATTCATTTTCCTATTATTTAGTTTGAAAGCTTTACATGATAAATCCATAACCATTAAAAATAAACTAAATTTATTAACACTAAAAATTTTCTTCCAATTTATTTATACTAGAATTATTCATTAAATCCAGTTATAAATATCATACCTTTAAAATTTCCAAGTTTAAGTAAGTTACATCACTTATAGAGTTTAATTCTTAAATACGCTCAATTCCAAATTAAATTTTTAATTTACCTTCCAATCTAGATTGATTTAAATCATTAAAACTCCATTATTCAACTTATTTTGTTTATTTAACAAATTATACATAGCTTAAATTTAATAATTTAACTATATGTGTATATATAAAATAAGATTTTTAAAATATTAAAATTAAATATTTATTAAACCGTATCCTATCCAAACCATAGAAAAATTATTTCAAATATATATATATATATATATATATATATATATATATATATACCGCGGTGCCTGTATAAAATTTTCTATCCTATGGTCAAGTGATGCGGATATTTATCATTTCAATCCGCAATTTAAAAATAAAAATTACGGTTATATATCATTTCAAACCGCAATCCCAAATGAAATGGAAATGCATAACAACTTGCAGTTTATATAATATAGAACACACCATCCATTTACCAAACATCATTCATCATCCAATTTGAACAAACATCAATATAGAGCATAGAAGATATACAGGTAATAAATAACAGATATTAACTAACAGTTTATATTCAATAATAAATTTAATAACTGTTAAACTATCAGTTTATATGCAACTAAATAAATTTTAACTGTCAAAGTATATGCAATAATAAAATAAATTAACAGGTAAATTAAATAAACGCGGTTTAACAGAGATGATGAGTAAAACATGCCAAACAGTCATAAATAAAATTCTACTCATATCTTAAGTCAATTTAACAGACATAGGAAATTTTTTAGAAGTTGTGATTAGGTTAAAACACTCACCTTTTGAATTTAAATTGAATTTAAATCCAATTTAAACCCAAAATTTCGACGGTCTCCAAATTGGTCCAAAACAGCGTTAACAGATCCGAAATTTTATTACGATCCTAACAAAAAAAATCTCGCATGAAACGAAGATCGTACGTAAAAGTTATTCGAGTTAAAAGATTTAAATTTTAATATAACATAACTAATTAATACATAAAAAACATAAGTACCATCCTCTTCTTCTTTATCCACGAACCTACTAACCCATCACGCACGCGCCACTTTCTTCCATGCGCACGCAACTCGAGACATATAGAGTTCGATCAGCGACTACCAGTGTTTGCGCCACCTTGAGAGCCACCTACGGACCAAGTATCATATCACCACTCGCTACCATTTGCACGCAATCCAAGAAAATACGTCCATGGTTCCAAGCCAGATTCTGGCGAATCCGTGGTCCAATAGCATAGATCAACCGTATGGATTTGAAGAGCTCGCCGAGATCTACAACTTTGCTTTGGAATTTTCGATTTCGTTGAACGAATTGAAAGATATTGAGGAAAGAAGATAAGCAATTTCTGGCCATTGAATAAGTGGCGGCCATGGTATAGAATTAGGGTTTCTGAAATAAAATAATAATAAAACTGTCTCGGTTTGCGTGCGTATTTATAGAGTTTAACGTCAAAAACGGGCCAGAGTCCAATTTAAGTGTGCTGACAGGCGATCTTAACATAAAAAGGCCTTCTGAACGCAATGGTACTAGTTTCGAAGTCCAGTTCAATCATTTTCATAGGTTACTGTTCAAGTCAATTTGTTTGAATGACAAAAATGCTCCTGAAAAGTCCGTTTCGGCTCCGGAACGAAAATGAATCATCCCATATATCAAAATAGATGTTTTTAAATATTTTAAATGCAATGGAACAAGTTTCACGTCCAAATTCCATCGTATGCAGAAGTTATGCTGAAAACAATATTTTCCAAATTGATTTCAATTGCATAAATTTCAAGGCGTTTCGAGTCCGTACGATCAAACGACAAGTCCAATCGCTACGAAACTTGAAACACTATTGTAATTCACCGTTACGGATCGGATGAAACTAGTTTCGTCGAAATCTGAGTCAGTGGCCAAAATGGCTATTTTCCATTAATTAAATAAATTTAAAATAAATTAATTAAATCAAATTTCGCGTTAAAATTATGAAATTTGAAATCTTTATCACTTTATAATTCTCAAACATTTACAATGATTTAACAATTTTTAAATGTAAATTTACTAAAGATTAACCAATAGAAATCTTCAATTTCATAAAATTCACAATTATAGATAAATTTCCGAAATTTCCATTAAATTGAATTTACCCATAAATATTCCATTTATATTCAAATAGAAGGGTTTATCATTGGATTTAAAATTATTACATAAATATTTCCCAATTTTCAACTTAATTTTTTAAATTAACGTAATAATTATATATTCGATTTTATTCATTTGCAATAAATCCAACTGTTATAAATTAATAAATTAAATCACGATAAAAATCCAAATTCTATAATTCATAAATTTTATCATCTTGATTTACTTATAAATTTATAATTCTTTAACCAAATTCCCATCTCAAATTTTTAAGTGTAAATTATTTCACCAATTATAGTATTTATTTCAATTTCTTAAAATAATCCTTTTATTACACTTTGAATCCAATTTAATTTAATAAGTTTCCAATTAAACGGATTAGATTCAATTTCAACCTTTAACTTACACTTAAGTTCAGGTTATATTTAATTTATGACGTATAACTTCCCTAGTTATTACCTTACACCTTCCCATATTAATTTCACAATAAATCATAATTATTAAAGTAATGCTTAAAATAAATATGATTCTATAATTACTCAACATTTAAACGAACGTTATTTCATTTTCCATTAGTGTAACATTCATTTATTTTATTATCACTTACAATTTCTAATTCCATCAACAAATAAGCAGGTAATTTATAATATATATTACAAGAATTGAATTAATCACTATTCATTATTATTGACTTTAATTTAGCATTAATTACCTTGCATTAACATTGTTACTAAAAATCCCTATCCAATTGCAATTAATATTCTAATGAGTACACTTACCCTTTCCGTTATGTTATAAATTATCAACAAAGAAACGTTTATTACTTTTAACAACATTGTAATTACTAATTACCTACATTGATTGTATACGTTTTCCATTATTATCATTTATTAGAATTCTATTCAACTTTCCATCTTATGCATATAGTTAACCTTTCCATTGATTTTACCTTCAAAATTTTCAGTTATTTTCTTAACTTACAAAAGGCAATGATTAATTACATTTAATCGCTATTAATTAAATGTATTGGTAACGAACAATAGTTGTCACCATTATACAATTTATAACATTTGTAATTTATTCTCTACAACAATTATTTCAACAACTCTCATTAAATACATTTATTCCAATTTCCGTTTCAACGTTTTTATTACAAAATCAATTAAATACTTTCCTTTCTCGCATTAAATTATACACCTGTATAATCATTTCCACTATTCATTATTTAGAATTCTATTTAAGTTTCGATCTCTTTTAATAACTCATTTATTATACATTCGCATATCAATAAACAAGGTTCTAATAAATATTATTTATTCAATTCACCTTATATACAGGTACAATACTTACCATTTTATTTATTGAAATTTTATTCATATTACAAATAAAGGCTTTAATTACCATTCATATATTTTATTTATCCTTCATTTCAATATAAATTTACCCCTTTATTATTTCTATTAAAAATAAATTACAAAATCCTATTAAATTAACAAATTAAATTGTCGAAATTTAAGGGTCGTTACACTCTCCCCAACTCAAAACTTTTCATCCTCGAAAAGAAAAAGAAGGCAAACAAAGAACTAAGAAATCAATATACTTTATTCACACATTAACTTTATAGGCAATTAAATTTATAAAATTAATTAATTTAGATAAAATATCTCAATTTATAACCATTAAATTTTAAGGTTTGGAAAACATTTTTAAAATATTTCTAAGTTTACAATTTACGGAAAATTTTGCAGAGTCTCCTTTGTACGGAGAGGCTCGGGAGAAAATAAAATATTAAATATAACAAAATATCACATATAATACCCAAAATATTATATTCCAACACGGGAAAATATATAAAATATCGCTATAAACCGTAATCCGCAACGTACCTATTTGTCGGGCAATTTACGCTTAATTTATGGAACCAAAAGCAGTAGCAATTGCTTCCATAACCTGCATTTCACTCATAAAATCCAAAAGGTCAATAATTTATATAAAGTGAAATATTTAAGTGGTTTCAATCACTAACAACAAATGAATACAACAACCAACAATTTCAACGAACTGCATACACAACAAATACAAAACAACCATACAATCAAACAAACAAACAGTTGTTCGGGTTCAAAACTTTTAAATTGTACGGAATAAAGAATAAACCATCAAGTGCATCATTTACTCAACGGTCTTAGATTAAACACAATGGATTATTCATCCATCCCAACAAAATTAAAGTTTCCTTACCCAACAACCACAAACCACGACAAACAACAATTTCAGCAATAGTTTTAGTCTATTCTTATTCATTCCATTCATACATTTGTTGTTTGATTCTTTTTATTCACATAACGGTTTATCTTTTTATTCTCACTTATTTCTTTCAATTTTATTTAAAAATAACTTCAACTCTTTTTCTTAAGTTTACTATTTCTCTTTATTATATTACATTCATTTATTTCACTTACTACTCACTATTATTCATTTCCATTAACTCAGGTCATGCCAGTTTCATACTCTTTTTTTTTCCATTATAATTATTCATTCATTTATTATTGCATGACCTCATTTATTTATACTTTAATTACTTAAGTTTATAATCATCTATTTGTCATACTTACCTTTAATTATATTTACTTGGTAAAATTTCAATTATAACTTAAGTTTATAACATTAAATTCTCATTTAACATCGATTTCATTGAATACTCTCATTATTTCAAATTTCAACTTGTATAATATTCTATTACAATCTCTTATTAAACATTTCAACTTTTAATATTTGGTAAGTTATATGTTATTTAAGGGTGAAATTTGAAAGTTATACAAGTTTGTTCCATTTCCTTTAATTAATCCATTGTTCAATAAATTATTACCTTTTCTTATAAGTTATACTTTCAACTTTCTTATTATTTCCTTTATAACTTATACTTAAATCTCTTACTTAAATTAGAGGTTCCAATTTATTGATTACTTACCTTTCATTTCACTACAGTAATTGAAACAATTAATTAACGGAAATTTAAGAGTTAAATACCGGGTTAAATTTCAAATTAATTCAAAATAATAGGTAAATATATTCTTACACTTACATATCTCTAATTATATTTAAAACAATTCAAATTTATTTATATTCTTTCAAAAATGAATCTGCAGTAGAAATACTACAGTGGCCTTCCCCCTTCGAAACTCGAAAATGAAAGTCGATGATGCGGCCGCCATCACCGAAATTATTTTCCAGCGACATAGAGGAAAGCACAAACTTATTTTCTTAAAAATCTTCTTTAAAACAATTCTTCCGAATTACATTGAAATATTTATATCAGAAAATTAATATCTTCCAAAATTTATTCGAAAAATTTCAAAACCCCGGAACTTAAGTTCTAAATTTCCAAATTTATTTTATTTTATTTTTCAATCTTATTTCTATTATTATTTATACACTTTATTACCTAACAACCAATCTATTGTAGCCAAATATAGATATCATTTGAAAAATTTATTTTATATATAGAAAAATATAATAGGCAAAATTATTTCATTCACCTATATTAAAAACAAATATTATGTCGGTCTGTCCTATTAAGTGTTTAGAAATCCCTATTGATGTCATAGCGTCCCATGCACCAACCAGAATTTATAAATACAAAACGGAACAGATTAACACAATATTAAAACCTTTTTATAACACTAACAAATATGCTCTCTCACATATATACACTTAGCGACTTCCATAGGGTATTACTACCCTATTAGTAAAGAGTCAAACCCCACAAAGCTAAGGTTTATCGCTAAACCAAATCTCTGATACCAACTGTAACATCCCGCCTTTTCGCACGGTTCAAATTGACACACATGCCGATTCAAACCATACGGAAGGGCGGATTGTTATGGGGTAAATAAGAAAAACGAGAAAGAAATAAAACAACATAGAATCTCACAACGGAAGGATAAAATATAATAATAAATATACAGTTCATAAAACTGTTTACAAAACATTTGATTCTTCTTTATACCATAAATATCAGAGTTCACATACCAATAATATCAATGCAGCGGAATACGATGCAGTGGAATATAATTAATAATAATAGTAGAAATATCCATCATCGTCCTCCAATTCTAAAGTCTTCGATCCTGAAACGCTCGGACTGACCCGAGCAAATTTGAAAAGACAAAAACACTCGAGTCAGAACTAAAAGATCTTATGTCAGTTAAATTAACAGAAATAAATATGAGTGCAGTAACTCAAGAGATGCTCAGGATTTACATCTCCTAAGGATCCGTTAAACTATTTACTATATAGTATATTGCGCTATTACAATAGTGTCTATTTGTAAAATAAACTTACTTTTTAATAACGTTAAGGGGTTACCCATATAGCCCTTAACACAAATAATGCCAATAGTCTATACAGTACCGTAATACCTCCTGATCGGGAGGCTACCAGAGGATACTCCATAGGTACGACACAAATACAAACTCGTACATGGCGCGATAGGGTAAGTGACATGGCACAACCAGGCAATGCCAGGGTAGATATGCCAATTACACTTCCGGGTCGGTGGTAACGCGTAGCGCGCAGCTACCGCCCACCTCGAGCCACACCCTCAAAAATCAAAAGTGGCTACCAAATCTGCAACGACCCGCCCTTCCGACCACCCCTAGTCGGTAATTAAACCAACTTGAAACGTTCAAAATGACGGATTGTTATTCAGTTTATAGAGTTTAAACAGAACCAGCCACAGAAATACAGAATAATTTTATTTCATATAAATGAATTTTTGTACATAGATCAGAGTTTATACAATGAATTAAGTTTATACAGCGGAATATTTCTTTTAAATACAAAAATAAATCCCCGAAAAGCTAAAGTGAAGCGTTTTCCCCCTCTCTCTCTCTAACTTTGCCGCCTGAAAATCTTCAAGCAGTAAAATACTCGGTCTGACCCGAGTATTACATTCAAAAGAAAATAATACACGGGTCAGTCTAATTCAAACTCAGTTATTAGTGCATAGAGGCAATAATAATCAACAACAATTAGGCGACAGTCAAAGATAAATTCACCTATCCGACCCTTTTAACAAAGAAATCAGATAACGGTAAACATAACACTTAACAGTGTTAAAATAACAAATCAGTAGATTCAAATTATCAACGAAGATAGATGAAGGGATTTTAAATGAAGATAATTTAGAAAACAATCAAAATTTCCTAAATGGTAGTTAACAACAAAATCATCAATTTAAACCCAATCAATTTAAACAATTGAAATGTCACTTAAAAACATCAAAACCGATAGGCTGCAGTACACGCACGCGTGCACTGCCTCACCAATACAACCCATGAAATACGCAGAAGGTAATTGAATCAAAAGTAAATGAAATATCAATTAAAATCAATCCTGTGTGGTTGCAGTGCACGCACGCGTGCACTGCCTCGCCACAACAGTGAAGAAATAGAAATCATCACAACAGTGAATACTAACAGAAATCAAAGCTGCAGAGGTCAAGTCAATGACTCAACGCTGCTGCAACACCAAAACCTGTGCAACATGGCAGGGTCTAAATGCAACTGTTTTGCATATACTCAAGTAAACTCAAGAAAACAAATTCCCAAACAACTCATTACTACACACTTCAACAAGTGCAAATTTTTTATAAATATGAAGTGCTCAATACCAATAAAACTGGGTTACTACATAATACAGCAGCAACTAAAAATAGTGCAACAGGTCAGGAGCAAGTTCAGGTGCTCAATAATTTAAAAACTGCAATGCAACAACATAAGCATGGGTAGTTTGAATAAATACTCAATGCATATAAAGGAACTAAACCTGACAGACGTGTTCAGGCATTGCAAACTTACAGTGATAACCTGGGTGCAGTGAAGAACTCAAAAACCCAAATGTATTTGAACACTTGAAACCGAAAGTGGAGCTAATACACCATGCAAATGATACACGGTGGCATATGATCAGAGGTGATGCAGACTGTCTCGAACAATAAGTGAACATCAAGCACATGAAAGCACAAGATTGGTAACAAACTTAACACATAAACTACTTATATACAGTAGTTATAAAACTAATGCAACAAATTAAAATGTTGACAGAAAATGCGAAGCGATAAAAATAAAATATTTGAAGTAACCGAAGTCACAAAAATAAATCACAACAGCAAGTTCAACTACATAGAGATATGCGGTGAAGCCAATATGGAAAACAATGATGAAGTATATAAGTGCAGACACGTTACATGAGTACCAAGCTTCGAGTCAAGCAGTAGAAGTGCAAACTCAAGTATCAAATGCACACAAACACTTGAATGTACCTAACACCTGAACTACGACTTCACATGAACCAAATAGTGCACGCTGGCAATTAACAAAATACATGTAGGACACAAGCAAGACCAGTGAAGCCAAGGCCCATGTCAACAAATGAGGGGTGCATCAGTGAGACAGCTACCACATAATGGAGTGCAGCAGCCTCGACATCAAAAATATATGGCAACACAGCAACAATAGACCCATCACACAGCAACAGAGGTATGGCAAAATTGAAATTTATGAACCCACATAAGCAAGTGAATGCAAGGTCCACCAAACTGGACCCAAATACTCAATGCAACTACGACCTTACAGGAACCATCACTAATAGGAACCTCAATGCAAAAATGGGACTGCAACAGCCGGAAAGGCATTTCATACGAACCCAACATGTATGCAACAGAGAATGCATAATGCTATCATGACCAGAATGCAACTGCACGGGCACGTAGGCCAGGCAGTTAAAAGGGTATTCATGTATACCCAAAATTGGAAACAAAGGCAACTAAACTCAAATGCAACATTTTTAATATGTGCCAATATGCTATGCAGTGAAGCAATTCGAGCTCCAACAGACCAAATCAAACAGTATGAAAATGGGCAGTGGACAGGATAAGTGCAAGAATCATACTCGAGAACAAAAGGAAATGGTACAATGCAATTCAACCTGAATCAGAAGCATGTGCATGGAAGCAATGCGACAAGAACTCGAGATTACATATGCAATATAGGCCATACAATGACCAGAAAATAAAATGCACATTCAAGCATCAAGCTGCTACAGGGATGAACAAAAGTGCCGAAGATACAGTAATATCAAAAATCAAGTTGAAGTCAAGTGAACAATTTCACAAATTTAGTCTGTATTATTTTTTTCTTAAAACATCTTCAAACATTATCATGTGAGTGAAGAAAACTACAAAATCAAGTCAGGAGGTACGTTCGAACAAGGTCAAAAGTGCTACGGGACGCAAATAACCGGGGGCAGTAAACACAAATAGCCGGAGTTGAACATAAAACATTGACCTTAGTGACAAAATCAAGCACAAGTTAACATAAAATAATTTCACCAATTCTAGTTCACAAACCAAGCCAAAGATAACTGCACTTTCAAATCCAATTATGCCGAAGTCATTAAAATCCACGGAACCAAAATTTCCAGAAAAATCAAAATCAAGAAATTAAAATATACAAAATTTATAAAGTCAAAGAAAACATCAATATTGAACAAAATCGACAGCCGAAACATGGTTTTGAATCAGATGTGAGGGTCACTCACCTTTCACCGAAACGAAGACGAACGAAGCAGAGACGAACGCGAAGAAGCCCTAATTTTTGGGGACGGAGAAGAACGAAAGCCGCCTTCGATTTGAAAAGCCCTAAGCTTTAGAGCGCAAGAGGAACGAAAGAAAGGTCGCCATTTTTTTTCTCAGAGACATTGAAGAGGAACGGGCGATAATAATAAAAGAAAAAGGGGCCGGCTTCGTGTTTTATGAGGAAGAGGGGAAGCGTGATTCAAGGCATGATTTAAGGCATAATTTTAGGCGTAGCCGTTTGTTTATACAACATAGGACAGAGACTTTCTCTTAGCTTGGTGGCTGAAGTGATACATATCTTGGCTAGAGATATTGTATTATATTATTATTTTTTCTAAATTCAATTTGGTTCGATATCAATTTTCTTTGACACGTTTTATGTCGTATGCTTGCATAACAACTCCGCGCTACGAAATTTGAAATCCGATAATAATTCAATATTACGGACCCAATGGAACTGGTTTCGTTGAATTTCGAGACTGTGCCTCGGAAGGCTATTTTTTAAATTCAATTTGAACGATAAAATTTCAAAACCGAACAAATCACTTTCAAATTCAATTCTGAAGCTTCTATTATCTTCAGTATTATTAATGTGCATTTTCTAAGCCTTTAGAATATTTTAGTTCAGCTTAAAATAGATTCAAATTTTTATTCAACTTTCAATAGATTAAATTTCTAAAATTTAATCGCTAATTTTATCCTAATAATTTGAAATCCAATTCAAACCATCATTCAAATATTTAATATTAATTAAATATTTTCAATTTAAATTGTCCAAAATTCTGGGTCGTTACAATTTTCCCCCTTTAAAAGAATTTCGTCCCGAAGTTATAAGTTAGGAAAAAAAAATGATTGTTAAAATCTCACCGATATTTATACCCTACACGATTTTTACCAAGTTCGAATCTTATTAAAAATAAATAAATATAGGATTCATTCCATTTATTTTATCTCCCTAGCTTTGTTCATTATTTTCTAAAATCAAGACGTAAAAGTCTTTTACCAAAAAAAAAAATTTGACTTACAAAACTCAAATTTAAACTTGAAATTCTTCATGCTAAAGATTTGCATATCATATTTTTTTTTCAAAGCTGTGGACTTTCAAGATATTTCAAAGATCTTCTTCTTTAATTCAATTAGGTTGGAATTATGTAATTTTAATTTCAGACTATTGATTTGCTATCTAAAGTTTTGAAAATACTTGCTAACTCAAAGTTTAACAAGTCTATCGTCGTTCTCAAAGACATTAGGCATACGCTGGCCAGGCGCAGGACTAAAAATCTCCAAGTACTAAATATACTTGCTTCAACTCCCAGTGAAAATACTTTTAAAATTCTTTTAAAAATGGATATGGAAAGCACGTTCCCCCATATATCACAGTTTTACCCCGCGGTTACGCTACTATCCCAATAGAAACGCTTGTAATCTGTAGATTTCACATCTCTTGAATTTCGCCATGGTTGTTGCCATAGATCGCGGTTCACACGACGGTTACGCTACTATCCCAGTAGAATCGCTTGTGACCGTAGGCATCTCGCCCCTCAAATTACGCTTTGGCCTCTAGATCGCAGTTTACGCGGCGGTTGCGCCACTATCCCAGTGGAATCGCTTGTAACTGTAGGCATCACGCCCCATGAATTACGCTAGCATACATCATCATCAATTCACATGATCCCATCACGATGATCCATCATGAGGGATTCTAATCCAAATGGACATTCCAACTTATGGAAATTCTACGTAGCTACGAATTTCAAATGGACACCCACACCGAGTTCCAACACCTTCACAATTTTTAAATGGAAGGTACTTGTCCATATCCTCAATTTAGAAAACATAATGTCATATACATATAGTACATCATTTCACATTTCGTACATATCATACCTATGTAAACTTACATAGGATTTTCATAATAATGACTTTCCAAACTGATGGTTTTCGAATTATTACATTCACATATATAAGTTTCGAAAACCACAATATCCTATACCCATAATAAATAGAGGATTTCTAAATTTTCCATCTCGTTGTCGATTTAAAATTTTCCTCTAAATCGTTTGGAAATTTAAGGTTATCTCAAACCCAATTCACATTCATAATCCAATTCATTATCGACTTCACATTCGATTTTGATTTCACGTTACATCGTCAATTCTCAACACATAATTGATGTCTACCGATATATAACCTCTAAGCTCGTACGTCTCAGAGAAGGGTGTATATAGCTAAAAGAATAAATTCTCCGCCCACCAAACAGATATATATTTAATAGAGATCAATTGATATGTCATCAATTCACAATGTTAGACATACAATCCTAATCGACTTATATTGTTTTTGGTGTCAAAGTTAAACTCAATTTAACTCAAGATTCAATCTTTTTTTGAAAAAATTCAAGTTGAACTAATTGTTCAAATTTTCCAAAAACATCTTTACAAGATATATATTTAATTTTCCACACTTAACCATTTGAAACAAATTTCAAATATTCACTTTTCAATTTATCTTTAAAAGATAGAATTTCAAACTTTCCATTTCATATTGGAAAACATTTCCATACTTATTAAATAATAAGTAATTCACAAATCCATTTATTTTCAACACTTGAAAAATATTCAATATACTTAAATCATAATCAAATATATATTGCATTCTTTAAGGAAAGCGTTCTTTTAAACAATTTATTTTAGTCAAAACGAATGTTGCGTAAAACATTGTTACGACAACTCAAAATCTCTAGTATAGGGATTCGATTTTAAGGTAGATATACAAATCCCAATACTATATAAACATTTCCTTTCAGAAACCATTTACTATAACAACAGTGTTATAGTCCACCATTTCCTTATTTCTCGAAAACGTCTATTTCAACAATGAATGTTGAAATCTATGTATTCGATACTTAATGCATTTTAAAACATCTTTAAAACCATTAACTTCACTTCATAATATCACTTCCCTAAAACATATCTGTTTTATTTAATAATATATTCACTGTCCAAAATCGTGAATATACTTATTTATTCAATTCAATGTTTCTACACATTTATTTACAAGATTATCCACTATCCAAAATCGTGGATAAAATTCCAAACCAACTTTTCTTATCACAATATTTAACTTAAAGGATAATTCGCTGTCCAAAATCACGAATATATCTCCTTTAATAACTTCTATGTTTCATTTATCAAATTCAATTGGTTTCGAATTTATAAACAATCTTTACAAATTCCATTTCTGTTTATAAAACTTCGATTTATAAATCTCCTTTATTAATTCAATTCAATTTATATAACTCAGTTATATACCAAAAGTCCATATTATAAGTTAAGTACTTATAATCCATTTATTTACTAAATCATTCTTCAAAACATTTGAAATCAATTTTCAAAAGAATTCAGAATCAAATTCCCAAGTTATAGTTCAATGATCCCCTTGGCTATAACTAAATTGACATGTCATTCTATTTCATAATTATTATTTTGGAGATATTCAAAATATATGATTTACACTAATTCATTAATTCACGTAACTTATATTTTATTTTTCATAAATCTCAGCAATTCGATAATGGGTTTTCGAATGATTGGAACTCAAATCTAAGGAGACCTTACCGAAGAGAAACTATCGCAAACCTAAATTTAGAGAGCTACAAAAGAGAGGGAGATTTTTTGAAAAAATTTGAATTTTCAAAATACCTTTTATTAACAAAAACAATTTTATACTTCTTAAGTTTTGAAAAACATTTTCTTTAGAGTGATTCTAGTAACTATTCATATTAAACGTCATAAACTAAGCTTTGTGTAAACCAAAGCTCTGATACCACTTTGTAACGACCCGCCCTTCTAACCGCCCCTAGTCGGTAATTAAACCAACTTGAAACGTTCAAAATGACGGATTGTTATTCAGTTTATAGAGTTTAAACAGAACCAGCCACAGAAACACAGAATAATTTTATTTCACATAAATGAATTTTTGTACATATATCAGAGTTTATACAATGAATTAAGTTTATACAGCGGAATATTTCTTTAAGTACAAAAATAAATCCCTGAAAAGCTAAAGTGAAGCGTTTTCCCCCTCTCTCTCTCTAACTTTGCCGCCTGAAAATCTTCAAGCTGTAAAAATAATAGTAGAAATCTCCGTCATCGTCCTCCAATTCTAAAGTCTTCGATCCTGAAACGCTCGGACTGACCCGAGCGAATTTGAAAAGACAAAAACACTCGAGTCAGAACTAAAAGATCTTATGTGAGTTAAATTAACAGAAATAAATATGAGTGCAGTAACTCAAGAGATGCTCGGGATTTACATCTCCTAAGGATACGTTAAACTATTTACTATATAGTATATTGCGCTATTACAATGGTGTCTATTTGTAAAATAAACTTACTTTTTAATAGCGTTAAGGGGTTACCCATATAGCCCTTAACACAAATAATGCCAATAGTCTATAGAGTACCGTAATACCTCATGATCGGGAGGCTACCAGAGGATACTCCATAGGTACGACACAAATAGAAACTCGTACATGGCGCGATAGGGTAGGTGACACGGCACAACCAGGCAATGCCAGGGTAGATATACTAATTACGCTTCCGGGTCGGTGGTAACGCGTAGCGCGCAGCTACCGCCCACCTCGAGCCACACCCCCAAAAATCAAAAGTGGCCACCAAATCTGTAACGACCCGCCCTTCTGACTGCCCCTAGTCGGTAATTAAACCAACTTGAAACGTTCAAATGACGGATTGTTATTCAGTTTATAGAGTTTAAACAGAACCAGCCACAGAAACACAGAAAATTTTTATTTCACATAAATGAATTTTTGTACATAGATCAGAGTTTATACAATGAATTAAGTTTATACAGCAGAATATTTCTTTTAAGTACAAAAATAAATCCACGAAAAGCTAAAGTGAAGCTTTTTCCCCTCTCTTTCTCTAACTTTGCCGCCTGAAAATCTTCAAGCTGTAAAATACTCGGTCTGACCCGAGTATTACATTCAAAAGAAAATAATACAAGGGTCAGTTTAATTCAAACTCAGTTATTAGTCCATAGAGGCAATAATAATCAACAACAATTAGACGACAGTCAAAGATAAATTCACCTATCCGACCCTTTTAACAAAGAAATCGAATAACGGTAAACATAACACTTAACAGTGTTAAAATAACAAATCAGTAGATTCAAATTATCAACGAAGATAGATGAAGGGATTTTAAATGAAGATAATTTAGAAAACAATCAAAATTGCCTAAACGGCAATTAACAACAAAATCATCAATTTAAACCCAATCAATTTAAACAATTGAAATGTCACTTAAAAACATCAAAACCGATTGGCTGTAGTACACACACGCGTGCACTGCCTCGCCAATACAACCTACGAAATACGCAGAAGATCAATGAATCAAAAGTAAATGAAATATCAATTAAAATCAATACCGTGTGGCTGCAGTGCACGCACGCGTGCACTGCCTCGCCACAACAGCGAAGAAATAGAAATCATCACAATAGTGAATACTAACAGAAATCAAAGCTGCAGAGGTCAAGTCAGTGACTCAACGCGGCTGCAACACCAAAACCCGTGCAACATGGCAGGGTCGAAATGCAACTGTTTTGCATATACTCAAGTAAACTCAAGAAAACTCAAGAAAACAAATTCCCAAACAACTCATTACTGCACACTTCAACAAGTGCAATTTTTTTATAAAAATGAAGTGCAGATCAATACCAATAAAACTGGGTTACTACATAATACAGCAACAACTAAAAATAGTGCAACAGGTCAGGAGCAAGTTCAGGTGCTCAATAATTTAAAAACTGCAATGCAACAGCATAAGCATGGGTAGTTTGAATAAATACTCAATGCATATAAAGGAACTAAACCTTACAGACGTGTTCAGGCATTGCAAACTTAAAGTGATAACCTGGGTGTAGTGAAGAACTCAAAAACCCAAATGTATTTGAATACTTGAAACCGAAAGTGGAGCTAATACACCATGCAAATAATACACAGTGGCATATGATCAGAGGTGATGCAGACTGTCTCGAACAATAAGTGAACATCAAGCACATGAAAGCACAAGATTAGTAACAAACTTAACACATAAACTACTTATATATAGTAGTTATAAAACTAATGCAACAAATTAGAATGTTGACAGAAAATGCCAAGCGATAAAAATAAAATATTTGAAGTAACCGAAGTCACAAAAAGAAATCACAACAGCAAGTTCAACTACATAGAGATATGCGGTGAAGCCAATATGGCAAGCAATGATGAAGTATACAAGTGCAGACACGTTACATGAGTACCAAGCTTCGAGTCAAGCAGTAGAAGTGCAGACTCAGGTATCAAATGCACACAAACACTTGAATGTACCTAACACCTGAACTACGACTTCACATGAACCAAATAGTGCACGCTGGCAATTAACAAAATACATGTAGGCCACATGCAAGACCAGTGAAGGCAAGGCCCATGTCAACAAAGGAGGGGTGCATCAGTGAGACAGCTACCACATAATGGAGTGTGGCAGCCTCCACATCGAAAATATATGGCAACACAGCAACAATAGAACCATCACACAGCAACAGAGGTATGGCAAAATTGAAATTTATGAACCCACATAAGCAAGTGAATGCAAGGTCCACCAAACTGGACCCAAATACTCAATGCAACTACGACCTTACAGGAACCATCACTAATTGGAACCTCAATGCAAAAATGGGACTGCAACAGCTGGAATGGCATTTTATACAAACCCAGCATGTATGCAACAGAGAAGGCATAATGCTATCATGACCAGAATGCAACTGCACAGGCAGGTAGGCCAGGCAGTTTAAAATGGTATTCATGTATACCCAAAATTGGAAACAAAGGCAACTAAACTCAAATGCAACATTTTTAATATGTGCCAATATGCTATGCAGTGAAGCAATTCGAGCTCCAACAGACCAAATCAAACAGTATGAAAAAGGGCAGTGGACAGGATAAGTGCAAGAATCATACTCGAGAACAAAAGGAAATGGTACAACGCAATTCAACCTGAATCAGAAGCATGTGCATGGAAGCAATGCGACAAGAACTCGAGATTACATATGCAATATAGGCCATACAATGACCAGAAAATAAAATGCACATTCAAGCATCAAGCTGCTATAGGGATGAACAAAAGTGCCGAAGATTCAGTAATATCAAAAATCAAGTTGAAGTCAAATGAACAATTTCACAAATTTAGTCTGTATTATTTTTTTTCTTAAAACATCTTCAAACATTATCATGTGAGTGAAGAAAACTACAAAATCAAGTCAGGATTACGTTCGAAAAAGGTCGAAAGTGCTACAGGACGCAAATAATAGGGGGCAGTAAACACAAATAGCCGGAGTTGAACATAAAACATTGACCTTAGTGACAAAATCAAGCACAAGTTAACACAAAATAATTTCACCAATTCTAGTTCACAACCCAAGCCAAAGACAACTACACTTTCAAATCCAATTATGCCGAAGTCATTAAAATCCACGGAACCAAAATTTCCAGAAAAATCAAAATCAAGAAATCAAAATAGACGAAATTTATAAAGTCAAAGAAAACATCAATATTGAACAAAATCGACAGCCAAAACATGGTTTTGAATCAGATGTGAGGGTCACTCACCTTTCACCGAAACGAAGACGAACGAAGCAGAGACGAACGCGAAGAAGCCCTAGTTTTTGGGGACGAAGAAGAACGAAAGCCGCCTTCGATTTGAAAAGCCCTAAGCTTCATAGCGCAAGAGGAACGAAAGCAAGGCCGCCATTTTTTTTCTCAGAGACATTGAAGAGGAACGGGCGATAATAATAAAAGAAAAAGGGGTCGGCTTCGTGTTTTATGAGGAAGAGGGGGAAGCGTGATTCAAGGCGTGATTTAAGGCATAATTTTAGGCGTAGCCGTTTGTTTATACAACATAGGACAGAGACTTTCTCTTAGCTTGGTGGCTGAAGTGATACATATCTTGGCTAGAGATATTGTATTATATTTTTTTTCTAAATTCAATTTGGTTCGATATCAATTTTCTTTGACACGTTTATATGTCGTATGCTTGCATAACAACTCCGAACGCTATGAAATTTGAAATCCGATAACAATTCAATATTACGGACCCAATGGAACTGGTTTCGTTGAATTCCGAGACTGTGCCTCGGAAGGATATTTTTTAAATTCAATTTAAACGATAAAATTCCAAAACCGAACAAATCACTTTCAAATTCAATTTTGAAGCTTCTATTATCTTCAGTATTATTAGTGTGCATTTTCTAAGCCTATAGAATATTTTTAATCAGCTTAAAATTGAAGATTCAAATTTTTATTCAACTTTCAACAGATTAAATTTCTAAAATTTAATCGCCAATTTTATCCTAATAATTTGAAATCCAATTCAAACCATCATTCAAATATTTAATATTAATTAAATATTTTCAATTTAAATTGTCCAAAATTCTGGATCGTTACAAAATCAATCCAAAAGTCGAAGTATAATATCGAAGGGATGTGTCCGATCAAAGGTGCTACCTTATTAACCCGTCGATCGCTCCTATTTTAGCCACCTTATGCCAACTCACGGGAGTTGGGTCCACGTATTTACCTTACAGGAAACGCAGCCACCAACCTACTTCATTCTGGAATCTCCACCGCGTACACGGTTGTTAAAGTGGTTTTCGGAGTTGGCAGAGAGTATGACGACTTCCGATCCCGGTCTCTTCAACAACCAAACGTTATTATAACACCGCGGTCATTTAAAAATACTTATACTTTCAAAAGCAGAATAAAATTATCCATTTCAAAACCCATAAATACGATATCATTTCCTTTTAAAAACTCAAATAAATATGATATCATTTTATTTCAAATATATTCCTTTTCCAAAATCATGCCACTTTTAAATTTATAATACCTCGGAACCCAATATTTGAATTTTAACTTTCAACATAATACTTCGAAATCCATAGTTTTAAAACCATATCTTTCAAAACTTAAATGGTTTGGATATTCAACAGTATATAAAATAAAACGGTTGAATTTAAAATTTCTTTAAAAGTAAATAATTTCCACACCTTCACAATTTTATTCACTTTAAATTCAGTCTAAACCCATAACTTTTAGATTCACTTTCAGTTTGAATAAAACACTTCGATTTCCATATTTTCAAACTTTGAGTATTTAATGAATTTCAAAAGGTTGGGAATTTCAAATCAACAATTCATTTTCCTATTATTTAGTTTGAAAGGTTTACATGATAAATCCATAACCATTAAAAATAAACTAAATTTATTAACACTAAAAAATTTCTTCCATTTTATTTATACTAGAATTATTCATTAAATCCAGTTATAAATATCATACCTTTAAAATTTCCAAGTTTAAATAAGTTACATCACTTATAGAGTTTAATTCTTAAATACGCTCAATTCCAAATTAAAATTTTAATTTACCTTCCAATCTAGATTGATTTAAATTATTAAAACTCCATTATTCAACTTATTTTGTTTATTTAACAAATTATACATGGCTTAAATTTAATAATTTAACTATATGTGTATATATAAAATAAGATTTTTAAAATATTAAAGTTAAATATTTATTAAACTGTATCCGATCCAAACCATAGAAAAATCATTTCAAAATATATATATATATATATATATATATATATATATATACCGCGGTGCCTGTATAAAATTTTCTATCCTATGGTCATGGTCAAGTGATACGGATATTTATCATTTCAATCCGCAATTTAAAAATAAAAATTACGGTTATATATCATTTCAAACCGCAATACCAAATGAAATGGAAATGCATAACAACTTGCAGTTTATATAATATAGAACACACCATCCATTTACCAAACATCATTCATCAACCATTTATTTCAATCATCATCCAATTTGAACAAACATCAATATAGAGCATAGAAGATATACAGGTAATAAATAACAAATATTAACTAACAGTTTATATTCAGTAATAAATTTAATAACTGTTAAAATATCAGTTTATATGCAACTAAATAAATTTTAACTGTCAAATTATATGCAATAATAAAATAAATTAACAGGTAAATTAAGTAAATACGATTTAACAGAGATGATGAATAAAACATGTCAAACAGTCATAAATAAATTTCTACTCATATCTTAAGTCAATTTAACAGACATAGGAAATTTTTTAGAAGTTGTGAGTGGGTTAAAACACTCACCTTTTGAATTTAAATTGAATTTAAATCCAATTTAAACCCAAAATTTCGACGGTCTCCAAATTGGTCCAAAACAGCGTCAACAGATCCGAAATTTTATTACGATCCTAACAAAAAAATCTCGCGTGAAACGGAGATCGTACGTAAAAGTTATTCGAGTTAAAAGATTTAAATTTAATATAACATAATTAATTAATACATAAAAAATATAACGTATCATCCTCTTCTTCCTTATCCACGAACCTACTAACCCATCACGCACTCGCCACTTTCTTCCGTGCGCACACAACTCGAGATATATAATGTTCGATCACCGACTACCATTGTGTGCGCCACCTTGAGAGCCACCTACGGACCAAGTTTCACATCACCACTCGCTACCGTTTGCACGCTATCCAAGAAATACGTCCATGGTTCCAAGCCAGATTCTGGCGAATCCGTGGTCCAATAGCATAAATCAACCGTATGGATTTGAAGAGCTCGCCGAGATCTATAACTTTGCTTTTGGAATTTTTCGATTTCGTTGAACGGATTGAAAGATATTGAGGAAAGAAGATAAGCAATTTCTGGCCATTGAATAAGTGGCGGCCATGATATAGAATTAGGGTTTCTGAAATAAAATAGTAATAAAACTGTCTCGGTTTGCGTGCGTATTTATAGAGTTTAATGTCAAAAACGGGCCAGAGTCCAATTTAAGTGTGCTGACAGGCGATCATAACATAAAAAGGCCTTCTGAACGCAATGGTACTGGTTTCGAAGCCCAGTTCCATCATTTTCGTTGGTTACTGTTCAAGTCAATTTGTTTGAATGACAAAAATGCCCCTGAAAAGTCCGTTTCGCTCCGGAACGAAACTGAACCATCCCATATATCAAAATAGATGTTTTTAAATATTTTAAACGAAATGGAACAGGTTTGACGTCCAAATTCTATCGTATGCAGAATTTATGCTGAAAACAATATTCTCCAAATTGATTTCAATTGCATAAATTTCAAGGCGTTTCGAGTCCGTACGATCAAACGACAAGTCCGATCGCTTCGAAACTTGAAACACTATTATAATTCACCGTTGTGGATCCGATGAAACTTGTTTCGTCGAAATCCGAGTCAGTGGCCAAAATGGCTATTTTCCATTAATTAAATAATTTAAAATAAATTAATTAAATCAAATTCGCGTTTCTGAAATTTGAAATATTTATCACTTTATAATTCTCAAACATTTACAATGATTTAACAATTTTTAAATGTAAATTTACTAAAGATTAACCAATATAAATCTTCAATTTCATAAAATTCACAATTATAGATATATTTCCGAAATTTCCATTAAATTGAATTTACCCATAAATATTCCATTCATAATTCAAATAGAAGGGTTTGTCATTGGATTTAAAATTATTACATAAATATTTCCCAATTTTCGACTTAATTTTTTAAATTAACGTAATAATTATATATTTGATTTTATTCATTTGCAATGAATCCAACTGTTATAAATTAATAAATTAACTCACGATAAAAATCCAAATTTTATAATTCATAAATTTTATCATCTTGATTTACTTATAAATTTATAATTCTTTAACCAAATTCCCATCTCAAATTTTTAAGTGTAAATTATTTCACCAATTATAGTATTTATTTAATTTCTTAAAATAATCCTTTTATTACACTTTGAATCCAATTTAATTTAATAAGTTTCTAATTAAACGGATTAGATTCAATTCAACCTTTTACTTACACTTAAGTTCAGGTTATATTTAATTTATAACGTTTTACTTCCCTAGTTATTACCTTACATCTTCCCGTATTAATTTCAAAATAAATCATAATTATTAAAGTAATGCTTAAAATAAATACGATTCTATAATTACTCAACATTTAAACGAACGTTATTTCATTTTCCATTAGTGTAACATTCATTTATTTTATTATCACTTATTACAATTTCTAATTCCATTAACAAATAAGCAGGTAATTTATAATATATATTATAAGAATTGAATTAATCACCATTCATTATTATTGACTTTAATTTAGCATTAATTACCTTGCATTAACATTGTTACTAAAAGTCCCTATCCAATTGCAATTAATATTCTAATGAGTACACTTACTCTTTCCGTTATGTTATAAATTATCAACAAAGAAACGTTTATTACTTTTAACAACATTGTAATTACTAATTACCTACATTGATTGTATACGTTTTCCATTATTATCATTTATTAGAATTCTATTCAACTTTCCATCTTATGCATATAGTTAACCTTTCTATTGATTTTACTTTCAAAATTTTCAGTTATTTTCTTAACTTACAAAAGGCAATGATTAATTACATTTAATCGCTATTAATTAAATGCATTGGTAACGAACAATAGTTGTCACCATTATACAATTTTTAACATTTGTAATTTATTCTCTACAACAATTATTTCAACAACTCTCATTAAATACATTTATTCCAATTTCTGTTTCAACGTTTTTATTACAAAATCAATTAAATACTTTCCTTTCTCACATTAAATTATACACCTGTATAATACTTTCCACTATTCATTATTTAGAATTCTATTTAAGTTTCAATCTCTTGTAATAACTCATTTATTATACATTCGCATATCAATAAACAAGGTTCCAATAAATAGGATTTATTCAATTCACCTTATATACAGGTACAATACTTACCATTTTATTTATTGAAATTTTATTCATATTACAAATAAAGGCTTTAATTACCATTCATATATTTTATTTAGCCTTCATTTCAATATAAATTTACCCCTTTATTATTTCTATTAAAAATAAATTACAAAATCCTATTAAATTAACAAATTAAATTGTCGAAATTTACGGGTCGTTACAGGCGTCGTGCTTGTGCATGTGTACGTGCAAGTTTATGTATCTGGGTTTGGAGAATTTGAGGAAGAAAGGTGGAACTCGTGGTGGTCTCGAGTTTGTAATCGTGCGAACTTGAAGTCCTACTCGAAGTATTCGCGAGCGTTAATCGATGTAAAAGTTTAAAATATAACAAAAAAAGAGAGACATGAGTGGGAAATTTTCTCGGGGAGGATTCGAATGAAACTCGAAGTTGGGTATGGGTAAAACGTGGATTGGCTCGGGTATCTGATGTAATGACAAAAATAGTGTTCAGATTTTAAAGAAAACAAGTTATTATAAACCAATTTTTGTCAACACCACTTTCATCTAAATATTTGATGTCATCCCAGTTTTTAAATTGTTAAAAAGGTTTCTTAAATAATTTTTTTTAAAATTAACCGAGTTTTAAAATAATTTAATTTATACATAAACTTTTATTTTAAATAAACTTAATAATATTAAAGGGTAATAAATTAATATCAAGAATGTTAATATGGTTAATTAACTTTTTAAAGTTTAAGTTAAATTATTTGTTAAAGGAAATTAATTACTTGAAGTAAATTACTTAATAAAAGTTATTAAGGTAAATTTGTTGATAATTTAATTTTGATTTATCAAGTAATCAAAGAATAATTAAGTATGATTAAGGATTGATTTCTTGATGATTAATAATTAGAGGATGATTTGTTTTATAATTAATTAAGTGGTGATTAATTTAAAGTTAATTAATTCATGAATTAATTAAGGAAGTTTTAATTAAGAATGATTATATAATTAGGGATCAACTGTGTAATGATTAAAGATGAAATTATTTATTAATTAAGATAATTAATTAAAGGTTAATTAATTAATGAAAGTGATTAAGGAGTAAATATTAATTAAGGATTAATTAATTTTTTTGTAATTAATTAAGGATAATTAGTCAAAGGATTAATTATAAATTAAAATTTAGTCAATAAATGATTAAAGAGTAGTAATCAAATTAATATGTTATTAATTAATATTAATTAACCAGGATTAGTAAATTATTTATAAGTAATTAATCTAATTTAAATTAATTAGTTGATTAATAAATTTTACTTATGAATGTTTGGATTCCATTGAATGTTTGAATGTTTGATATTCCTCATATGTGATGCTTTGTGATGTGAGTTGCTGTGTATTGATCTATGATACCTGTGATATGTTTCTGTGTAAATACCCCTTGGCCCGTAGAACAACATTTGGGATTCGATGCGACAGGGAGTCAGATTCCAGTTGGTTATCTGAAACCCACATCGAATCGTAATGGTGAATCTTTGTGATTGATAAATTTACTTTATTTGCGAATCTGTGCATATAGATAAGGGTTATTGGGATATACTGCTTATCGATGTCGCTATGATTGTAACCTATGATGATTGATGTTGTTGCACTATTATGTAAAACCCTTGGACTACACCTTACACACACAAGTCGCAGATTTTTATGATTTTAATAGATTTAATTTTTGAATCCAAAATAGTTTCGGAATTGGAATTGGAAGCTTTTGAAAATGAGTTTCAAAAATAAAAGTTATTTTAAATAACTTAATAAAACTTGAAATTTAAATAATTTGATATAAATTTGAATTCAATATTTGAAATTGAATTCGATAATTTGGAAATTATGGCTTAAAAAGATTATACAAGTTATAAGGGTGTTCATGTGAGTTCTTAACCATTCAAAAAATACTCTTTTGGAATTTAAATTTAAAACCCAAGTTTTATACTTGAATGGCTTTAACTTATGTAAATGTAATCAGTTTTAACTTATGTGGATGTGATATCCCGAAACTTTTGGCAATATAAATTTAATAATATATATTTAAAATTAAATTGATTTAATAATCTTATTTTAATAAATAATTAATTAGTCAATTTATCTTTTAAAAGCTAATAAATTGGTTTCCATATATATATGTGTGTGTGTGTGTGTGTGTGTGTGTGTGTGTGTGTGTGTGTGTGTTGTAAATCGATAAGCCTTGTTTTAAAATTAATAAATAAATATTATTTTCTTATTCTACTATTTTTGGTAAATTGGAAATTTGTTTTTTTAGCTTTTCAAAAATCTATTTAATAAATAACTACACAAAATAAATAAGATAAATGTTTTATTTGTTTAAAATATATTTTAACTTAAGTTTGAATATTAATTTAGATTAAAATAAGGTTATAAAAATGTTTGTTTTATTTCTTTTTAAATATTGTTTAATAAATATGATTTGTAAATTATGTATGAAAGTTTAAAATATATTTAATATATGAAACATTAATTCATTTAAATAATAAGTAATTTATAATCTCTTTTATAAATTATTTAAAATTATTTAATGTGTTATTTTCAAATAAAGAGTATATGTATTGTTTTTATTTATAAGTAAATGGTTTTGTTTCTTAAAAGTTATCTATATATATCTAACTAAGTATTTATAAAACTAATTAACTAAGTTAAAGGTTTTTGTTAACACTTAATTATAAATATTTAAATACTAAATGGATAAGTGTAATTATATTAAGGCTTCTAATAACATGTGTTAAGATAATAAACAAGGTAAGTGAAAAATGTTAGTTCCTTTTACAAGTGTCATTTAGTTTAGTTTTTCTTTTCTTTTTATTTATAAAACATTTCAGCTTATATATATACAAATCTCCTTCCTTCATTTCTTTTTCTTCCTAAAATCTAAAGCTAAGGAGAAAACAAAATCTGATAATAAATCTTCCTCAAAACCAAATCAAACCAAAATCTTGTAAATCATCTTCAAAAGCAAAATCAAATCTGCATTTTTCTTAAATCTGAAAATCAAGCCTACATGAAAATATTTCCAGCAACTCAAGTTTCAAAGATCAAGCAGCATGTAGTTTTAAATCAAAGCACTAAAGTTTTTAAAGGCAAAGCAAATCCAGTTTTAAAGTTTTCAAAAGCTTTTCAAATCTGAAGCTCTGTTCTGCATTTATAAAAAAGGTGAGTAACATTTTTTTCTTAAAATACTTAAGTATAAGTATGGATTGCATGTTGATGCCTGTGATAATTATGGTTTGTGCGGATATATAGATGAGTAAGTTTGCATATACATACATATACATACATACATACATACATACATACATACATACATACATACATACATACATACATACATATATATATATATATATGAATGTTGATGTGTGCAAATCTACTAATATTTGAAAACATCTATGTTCCCATTTCAAACTCAGTATTTGATTTAAAATACTCTGTCTCTTAAATCTAGACATTATTACGATTTGGAATTTGGACAGAATATGTTTGTTATATCATGGATTAAAGTCTAAAGGATTATTCATGTTAAAAATATTTTGTATTGACTCTGGAAATCAAGAACAACAGAGGAAATTTAATATAAGTCAAAATTCAAAACTTTGTAAATCATAATTCACGATTAAAAAATGATTTCTTAATCAAAACCTAGATTTTAAAAACTAAAATCATGATTTTTAGTTTGGGTCTGAAGAAGCATCTCTGGGTTGAACCAAATTTGAGTTTTTGGGTAATTCTGGAAATCTCAAGGATTTGGAAGGCTGCAACTTGCTGTGATGATGCAAGGATGTTTGGGAAGTTAGGGAAAGGAAAAATGCTTGATAGTGGAGCCGATCAACGTGGCGGTGGTGGTTGATCGAGTTAGCCAGTAACCCTAGTTTTGGTTGTTCTTGAATTTTTTATCGGCATAACTACTATGGTCGATCGAGTTCTATAAAACTTAGGGAAATGGCAGCTAGGACGTGGATGAATTCGTGGCTGGAGATGTAGGCACTCCGATTGTCGGAGTTGCAAGAGAGGGGTGTTTTCCAGGTTTTGATAGTGGTGTTCTAGACTGTTGTTCCAGGTTTGGTTCTGGAACTCGATTTCGAATTTGAGTTTTTGGTTGTGATACGATGATCGTGATCGGGTACGTGGTTGATCGACGACTTGTAGAGATCATCAGAGTTGATCGGAGAAGGCGGCGTCGTGGGTACATGTGCACGGTGTATGTTTTGAGTTTTGGTGATGTTTTGGTTTGTGGGGTTTTGTTTACTCGGGTTTGTCTCAAGTTAGTTGAGGGTGTAGCTCGAATCATTCTTGTTTTGGCTCAGGGATTTTGTATTGGCCTGGGGTAAATTTTGTTACAGGTTTAAAACCTGTCTGGTTTTTTAAAGTTTAAACTGAATTTAAATTTAAAGCAAGATTTTAAAAAAAAGTTAGAAATCAAGTTTGAGTATGAATTCAAACCTAGTTTTGTATCCTAGTTTTGAGGTAAATCGAGTTGTATCAAAATTTAAATGTTTAAACAACTTTGTATGTTTAAAATGCATTTTAAATTGATTTGGATTTAAAATAAATTTAAAATTCGTTTAAATTATTTATAAGGTATGTTTTCTTTAACATGAGATTTTAAAGAGTTTTTAAATTTGTGTTTTAAACTTTATCAAAGTTAAATTGGTATTCGTTTTAAATCTTAAAATTTAAAATGAAATTTAAAAGTAAAGTTTAAAATGCAAGTTGAAAATTTAAAATAAGTTTTAAAAACCTGAGTTTGAATATGAATTCAAATAGTTTGAACCTTAGATTTGAAAAGATTTAAAATTTGAAATTTAAATTTGGTTTTAACAATTTTAAGTGTGAAAGTATATTTGGTTTGAAATTAAATTGAAAAGTTCAAATTGTAAAATAGAGAGTTAAAATAAGTTTAAATTTAAGTCTTTAAAAAATCTGGAATTTAGGTTTGAGTTTCAGCTTTTAAAATAAAATAAAGTTTTAAATTTAAATTGGTTAACTACATTAAAAAAATAGATGAAGATTTGAAATTTAAAATGAAGTTTAAAATGTAAGTAAGTTTTGAATCTAAGTAATCTGGAATCAAAATTTGGTATGTATTTCATTTTTGAAATAAATGAAAGTTTTTAAAATTTAAAATGATTTAAACAATCTTGTTTGTTAAAGTTTAGTTTTTTAAATTGATCTGAATTTAAAAATGAATTCGGTTTAAATTCTTCTTAACCTATTTTTTAAAATGGATATTTCTTTAACTTGTGAGATAAAAAGATTTTGAATTGTTTTTAACCCCTGTTTAGATAAATTTGTATTCATTTTAAAATCTTAAATTTAAAATGAAGTTTAAAAAAAGGAATCTAAAGTAAATTTGAAAACAAATTGTTTTCAAATGCTTTGGTTAACTAAGAAATGGTTTTCTTAAATTAAATTAGAATAAAATGATTTGTAATTCATTAAATTATTAAGTAATTAAAATGGATAATTAATTATTTAATTAATTAATGGTATGGACGATAAATTAAGTAATTAAGAGTTTTTTAAATTGATAATTTAAGACTTAAGATTAATTAATTAAGGATAATTAATTTGTAATTTAAGAATTATTAATTAGATTTTAATTAATGATTAAAGATTTATTAATCAAGTAATTAGAATTAATTAAGTTACAGTTAACACTTAATTAAATAATTAGGATTAATTAATGAATTATTAAAGATTAATTAATTTGTAATCAATAATGAGTAAAATAAGTTAATTACTTTAGAAAAATAATCAATGAATTGTTAATAGTTAATGAAGGTCATTAACTAAGGATTATTTAATAATTAATTAATGTGATTAATTTTTAATAATTAATTAGATTAATCAATTTAAAGATAATCATTTGTGTAAATTGTTAAGTATAATTACTTATGGAAGTAATTAAGGAAGTAATTAGTAATTAATTAAGTTTAATTTGATTAGATTATGTTAATTAATTCAGTTTAATTAGTTTAGAATAATCATTTGATGATTTGTGAAGTATAATTACTTAATGTAATTTAATGAAGAGAAATTACTTAGGGAAGTAATTAATGGATAATTACTAGATGTAATTAATTGATGGTAATTTGATGATGGAAGTAATTTGAGTAATATTGTAAAATTAATCAAGGGATTAATTGAGATAATTAATTAAGGAATAATTTATTCAATGAAGTAATTAAGGGTAGTTAATTACTGGATGTTATTAATCAAGGGTGGTTAATATATGTGGTTTAATTGAAGATTAATTACTTAATGTAATTAATTTAAATAGAGAGATTAATTAAAAATGTAATTAGAAATCATTAATTAATAAAATTAATGATGTAAATTTAGAATTGATTAATTAAGGAATAATTAATAAATGAAGTAATTAATTAATAAAGGATTAATGTAATTAATTTTTGTTAATTAATTGATTAAGTAATTAAAAGTTAATTATTGTAAAGGCTTAAGTATAATTACCTTGTGTAATTAATTTAAAGGATAATTACTTATTGTAATTAGAAAATTATTAATCAGGAATGTTTAATTGAAATGAATAATGAGATGGTGATTAATTAATTGATTTGTAATTAATTAATTGTTAAGTTAAGCAGGATTATAATGATGAAGTAATTAATTTAATTCATTTTAAATTAATTAGAGATAAAGTAATTAATTTAATTTACTTTAAATTAATTGAAGATGGAGTGATCATTAAATCATTGCTTATGTATGAATGGATGATATTGGTTGCCTTGAATAGTTTGTAATCTCAGCTATGAGATGAGTAATGATGTGTGATATGGATGCTTTGGTTGCATTGAGATGATAATATAGATTATCTGTTTAAAATGATGATATGGATTATCTTTTTATGATGATAATGTCGATTATCTATTGTGATGTTGTGAATTATCTATCTATGTGTATATAGATAATAGAATTGAAATTGTTTTAAACTCTAAAACAACTTGGCCTTAAAAGATACGTTTTGGATTCGGTGCGACCGGGATCGGGTTTCTATATTGGGATATCCGAAAACCACATCGATCCAAATTAACGATAGGCCGTGAATCCCAAGTGAAGATGAAGATTCAGAGTGCAAGGGTTATCGTCGTTAACTTTGAGGGTGATTCCAAAATGAGTGTAACGAGATAATGCCTTTGGTTTCGTTCGAACCCGAAATGAACTTGTATGGATTGAATGCTTTCAGAACATCGTCAGGTGGATGATGAGCATTCTAAGAGATGTGTTCTATAAAGGTAATCATAGCCTCAAGCCCCATCAACCGGGAATGGCTAAAACAGGGGAGGTGTAGCAAGGCTAAGTGGGTCATGCCCAAGTAGGACAAAATTTACCCCTGTCTAGATGTCCCTTTTATTTCGGCTGTGTGGTGCGGTTGTTGATCACAACTGCGGGGTAGTCTTGTTCGGAACTATTCAGTAAGGAATGGTTCCGGCTTTGTGTTGCAGTGGATTGGGAATGATCCTCGGTACGTTGATCTTGGCCACGTACTGTGACGGGCGGTACCTCGGTAGCCCTGCCATTGTATGGAATCCAATCTCCAATAAGTGTCGTACGTATTAGTTGTGCCCAACTATGTTGGAACGTGAGATGTAAGCATTGCAGCTATTTCTTTATTTTACTTGAAAACCCTAGACCCTATTATAATATCATCGGATTTCCTATCAAATGTTTTGGTTAGCGTAAGGTAATTTTTTTTCCATGTTTATTTATGGGAAGTCTTACGTGATACCTTTTCTTTCAAAGGTTTTTCAAAGTTAAGCAACTTTAACCTGTTACTCACACCAGACCAATGTCTGACCCGGAGTTTATTTTTGTTTTCTTAAACTCTTGGGTACTCAAATTTTTACGAGTAGCCAAGGGATTCAGGTTAGCTTTGACGAATTGTGGAGGAGCAATGGAGCAGGAGGCATCTATGTTGTAGTTATATAGTGTTCCGCTGTGTTGGTATCTATGAGTGGTTTCTTTGTTGATGTTGTATTTGAGTTGTAATAACTAGACAGGTGTTTATAACTGTTTAGTATGTGATGTATTGTCCATGTAACTCTGATAGTTGTTGTATACTATATAATACTCATGTTATCAATATAATTTACTCGTTCCGCTGTTGAGATTCTGATGTTGTTTCTTCTTTCTCTTCTTTCTTTTCTCATTTTTATCCCTTTCTTTCTTAAAGATGATACGACTTTTTAGTCACTGAAAGCCGGGTCGTCACATTTGGTATCAGAGTGCTGGGATGAGCGAATACCTAGGCTCTGGAGTGGTGTCTATCTTGAGAGATCGTATTTGTAATTTTAATATATAATTATTTCTACCTATTCGGTTTACCTATTCGGGTTTTCCAAAATAAGTTATAAAGGTAGATAAGGCAGTGATGTGTGTAACATGTCTACTACATTGCTTGGAGTTTGAATGTTTGAGGTTGGAAGTATATCTGTCGAGACTGTAGACCTATTACCGTCTCGAGTAAGCTATGTAGTGATGAAGGATTTTATCAATCTCCGAAGGAAACCTGTTAAGGTTCGGAGTCTATCTTTGAAGTGTAGAATTGGCTGAGTAGAGTTTGGATCTGTCGGTTTGGTGAAAGTGAGTGGTGGTATCTCGATACCTCAGGAAGTAGTTGCTGCGTGATGAGACGCAGTGATTATGGATTATTTCCATTCTTTGGAACAAGTTTAAGGATGTGTGTCTGCATCGGTGTTGTGGCTGAGTCCAGCAGGGCGTTTCTGTTTGCTTTAAGGTCCGAGTTTCTCGAAGAGTTTTGGATTAGGAAGTCTTTGGTGTTAGTGGTAGCAGTGTAGCTCGGAGTGTTCTATGTTGGCAGAAGTCTTCTGGCTGAGTAGTTTTTCTGAAGGTGGAGTTCAGAAACAACATAGTGGATCCATTTTTTCGGTGAATTGGCTAGGACAGCATAAGCTATTCTGATTGGTAGAGAGAGGGAGAGCAGTTTCTTTGGAAATTGATCTGGGTTGATCGCAAAAGTAACATGCGGTAGTTTGAGTGTTCTCTTGGGTTGTTGGTGATTTTTCGGATGTCTTCAGGGAAGTCAGAGGTTTGTCCGCATCTGGAGATCGAGTTTTCTTATCAACTTGGATTCCAAGAGTGGTACCGGTAGTTCAGTTAGTAGAAGGATTGTTCCTTGAGATAGAAGTTGATGAAGCAACTCAGGTTTCAGAGGAATTTCTGAGTTTTCTTTTATGGATCTCTTGAATCGTATTTCTGGGATGTGTTGTCCAGTTTGTGCTCGTGTTCTTCATCAGCATTTTCTTCTACTTCGAATCAGAGTTGTGCAGCAGAAGCAGTTTGGGAGTGTTTCTGTTTTGTCTTTTCCGTATAAGGAGAAGTAAGTTCAATCTTCTGTTGTTTATGGAGTAGAGTTGTGTTTTTGGTTTTGGATTGATCTTAAGGAGATCATGATGATCGGTTGTTTTGGTCCAGTCTGTTTCTAGAGGCATCAACAAGGGTTGAGCTGATCAAGAAGGATGTAGGCAACCTAGGATCGTCCGAAGAATTTTATGGATAAGAGACAGAGGAATTTGGATTTCGGAATCGAAAATTTGGTTTTGGATAAGACTTCTACGATCCAAGGAGCTATAAGTTTTGGAAAATCTGAGAAGCTAACTCCGAGGTGTTTTGGATTTCTTCTGTGTTTTGGTAAGATAAGTGTTTGGTCTTCAGAGTTGAATTGCCAGTTTGGATAACTGGGATTCGGTGTGTTTCACGTATCTTTGAGGGAGTATGTGTATGATATATCATTAGTTGTAGAACCAGCAGTCCAGAAGGTTGGTTGTTCAGTCAGACTCGTCTATAGTCTGATATCCTGTTTAGTATTGTAGATCTAGTTGGGATAGGAGCTCTGTAGCTTCGTAATATTGATTATTTGGATTCTATAGAGCGAGTATCCCGATATTTATACCGGGGTAACTCGAGAAAATTCTATCCAGAATTTTTCTGGATAGTTAGATTTGTTTTGATTGTGTGAATTGGTTGCTATGGTTGTTAGCAAATGATTAACATATGCCGTGATTTAAAATTTAAATCTTTAATAAGATTATTAAATTACCTTTTTTTAAATTTCAGGGACGAAATTCTTTTATGGGGGGAGGAATGTGATAACCTGGAATTTTTGGCAAAATAAATTTAATAATCTATATTTAAAATTAAATTGATTTAATAATCTTACTTCAATAAATAATTAAGTAGTGAATTTATCTTTTAAAAGCTAATAAATTGGTTTCTATATATATGTATATATTGTAAATAGATAAGCCTTATTTTAAAATAATAAATAAATCTTATTTTCTAATTCTACTATTTTTGGTAAATTGGAAATTTGTTTTTTTAGCTTTTCAAAAAGCTATTTAATAAATAACTATATAGTTTTAAAATACATAAGATAAATGTTTCATTTGTTTAAAATATATTTTAACTTAAGTTTGAATATTAATTTAGATTAAAATAAGGTTATAAAAATGTTTGTTTTATTTCTTTTTAAATATTGTTTAATAAATATGATTTTTAAATTTGCTATGAAATAAATATATTTAATATATGAAACATTAATTCATTTAAATAATAAGTAATTTATAATCTCTTTTATAAATTATTTAAAATTGTTTAATGTGTTATTTTCAAATAAAGAGTATGTGTACTATTTTATTTATAAGTAAATGGTTTTGTTTCTTAAAAGTTATAAATATATATATATATATATATATATATATAACTAAGTATTGATAAAACTAATTAATTAAGTTAAAGGTTTTTGTTAACACTTAATTATAAATATTTAAATACTAAATGGATAAGTGTAATTATATTAAGGCTTCTAATAACATGTGTTAAGATAATAAACAAGGTAAGTGACAAATGTTAGTTCCATTTACAAGTGTCATTTAGTTTAGTTTTTCTTTTATTTTTATTTATAAAACATTTCAGCCTATATATAAAAACCTCCTTCCTTCATTTCTTTTTCTTCCTAAAATATAAAGTTAAGGAGAAAAAAAAATCTGATAATAAATCTTCCTCAAAACCAAATCAAACCAAAATCCTGTGAATCACCTTCAAAAGCAAAATCAAATATGCATTTTTCTTAAATCTAAAAATCAAGCCTACATGCAAATCTTTCCAGCAACTTAAGTTTCAAAGATCAAGCATGCATGTAGTTTTAAATCAAAGCACTAAAGTTTTTAAAGGCAAAGAAAATCCAGTTTTAAAGTTTTCAAAAGCTTTTCAAATCTGAAGCTTTGTTCTGCATTTTAAAAAAAGGCGAGTAACATTTTTTTCTTAAAATACTTAAGTATAAGTATGGATTGCATGTTGATGCCTGTGATAATTATGGTTTGTGCGGATATATAGATGAGTAAGTTTTCATATATATATATATATATATATATATATATATATATATATATGAATGTTGATGTGTGCAAATCTACTAATGTTTGAAAACATCTCTGTTCCCATTTCAAACTCAGTATTTGATTTAAAATACTCTGTCTCTTAAATCTAGACATTATTACGATTTGGAATTTGAATAGAATATGTTTGTCATATCATTGATTAAAGTCTAAAGATTTATTTATGTTAAAAATATTTTGTATTGACTTTGGAAATCAAGAACAACAGAGGAAATTTAATATAAGTCAAAATTCAAAACTTTGTAAATCATAATTCAGGATTATAAAATGATTTCTTAATAAAAACTAGATTTTTAAAACTAAAATCAAGATTTTTAGTTTGGGTCTGAAGAAGCATCTCTGGGTTGAACCAAATTTGAGTTTTCGGGTAATTCTGGAAATCTCGAGGATTTGGAAGGCTGTAACTTGATGTGATGATGCAAGGATGTTTGGGAAGTTAGGGAAAAATGCTTGATAGTGGAGCAGATCAACGTGGCGATGTGGTTGATCGAGTTAGCCAGTAACCCTAGTTTTGGTTGTTTTTGAATTTTTGATCGGTATAACTCCTATGGTCGATCAAGTTCTATAAAACTTAGGGAAATGGCAGCTAGGACATGGATGAAGTCGTGGCTGGAGATGTAGGCACTCCGGTGGTCAGAGTTGTAAGAGAGGGGTGTTTTCCAGGTTTAGATAGTGGTGTTCTAGACTGTTGTTCCAGGTTTGGTTCTGGAACTCGATTTCGAATTTGAGTTTTTGGTGGCGATGCGATGATCGTGATCGGGTACGTGGTTGATCGGCGACTTGTAGAGATTATCAGAGTTGATCGGAGAAGGCGGCGTCGTGGGTGCATGTGCCCGGTGTATGTTTTGAGTTTTGGTGATGTTTTGGTTTGTGGGGTTTTGTTTACTCGGGTTTGTCTCGAGTTAGTTGAGGGTGTAGCTCGAAGCATTCTTATTTTGGCTCGGCGATTTTGTATTGGCCTGGGGTAAATTTTGTTACAGGTTTAAAACCTGTCTGGGTTTTTAAATTTTAAATTGAATTTAAATTTAAAGCAAGATTTTTAAACAAAGTTAGAAATCAAGTTTAAGTATGAATTCAAACCTAGTTTTGTATCCTAGTTTTGAGGTAAATCGAGTTTTATCAAAATTTAAATGTTTAAACAACTTTGTATGTTTAAAGTGTATTTTAAATTGATTTGGATTTAAAATAAATTTGGTTTTAAAATTCGTTTAAATTCTTTATAAGGTATGTTTTCTTTAACATGAGATTTTAAAGAGTTTTTAAATTTATGTTTTAAACTTTGTTCAAGTTAAATTGGTATTCGTTTTAAACCTCAAAATTTTAAATGAAATTTAAAAGTAAAGTTTAAAATGCAAGCTGAAAATTTAAAATAAGTTTTAAAAACCTGAGTTTGAATATGAATTCAAATAGTTTGAACCTTAGATTTGAAAAGATTTAAAATTTGAAATTTAAATTTGGTTTTAACAATTTTAAGTGTGAAAGTATATTTGGTTTGAAATTAAATTGAAAAGTTTAAATTGTAAAATAGAGAGTTAAAATAAGTTTAAACCTAAGTCTTTAAAAAATCTGGAATTTAGGTTTGAGTTTTAGTTTTTAAAATAAAATAAAGTTTTAAATTTAAATTGTTTAACTACTTTAAAAAAATAGATAAAGATTTGAAATTTAATATGAAGTTTAAAATGAATGTAAGTTTTGAATCTAAGTAATCTGGAATCAAAATTTGATATGTATTCCATTTTTAAAATAAATGAAAGTTTTTAAAATTTAAAATGATTTAAATAATCCTGTTTGTTAAAGTGTATTTTTTTTAAATTGATTTGAATTTAAAAATGAATTTGGTTTAAATTATGTTAAACTTATTTTTTAAAATGGATATTTCTTTAACTTGTGAGATAAAAAGATTTTGAATTGTTTTTAAACCTTGTTTAGATAAATATTATTCATTTTAAAATCTTAAATTTAAAATGAAATTTAAAAAAGGAATTTAAAGTAAATTTGAAAACAAATTGTTTTTAAATGCTTTGATTAAGTAAGAAATGTTTTTCTTAAATTAAATTAGAATTTAACGATTTGTAGTTCATTAAATATTAATTAATTAAAATGGATAATTAATTATTTAATTAATTAATGGTATGGATGATAAATTAAGTAATTAAGAGTTTTTTTAAATTGATTAATTAAGACTTAAGATTAATTAATAAAGAATAATTAATTTGTAATTTAAGAATTATTAATTAGATTCTAATTAATGATTAAAGAATTATTAATCACGTAATTAGAATTAATTAAGTTACAGTTAACACTTAATTAAATAATTAAGATTAATTAATGAATTATTAAAGATTAATTAATTTGTAATCAATAATGATTAAAATAAGTTAACTACTTTAGAAAAATAATTAATGAATTGTTAATAGTTAATGAAGGTCATTAACTAAGGATTATTTAATAATTAATCAATGTGATTAATTTTTAATAATTAATTAGATTAATTGATTTAAAGATAATCATTTGTGTAAATTGTTAAGTATAATTACTTATGGAAGTAATTAAGGAATTAATTACTCATTGTAATTAATTAAGTTTAATTTGATTAAGTTAATTAATTCAGTTTAATTAATTTAGAATAATCATTTGATGATTTGTGAAGTATAATTACTTAATGTAATTTAATGAAGAGAAATTACTTGGGGAAGTAATTAATGGATAATTACTAGATGTAATTAATTGATCGTAATTTGATGATGGAAGTAATTTGAGTATAATTACTTTGTAAAATTAATCAAGGGATTAATTGAGATAATTAATTAAGGAGTAATTTATTTAATGAAGTAATTAAGGGTAGTTAATTACTAGATGTTATTAATCAAGGGTGATTAATATATGTGGTTTAATTGAAGATTAATTACTTAATGTGATTAATTTAAATAGAGAGATTAATTAAAAATGTAATTAGAAATCATTAAATAATAAAATTAATGATGTAAATTTAGTATTGATTAATTAAGGAATAATTAATAAATGAAGTAATTAATTAATAAAAGATTAATGTAATTAATTTCAATTAATTAATTGATTAAGTAATTAAAAGTTAATTATTGTAAAAGGTTAAGTATAATTAACTTGTGTAATTAATTTAAAGGCTGATTACTTATTGTGATTAGAAAATTGTTAATCAGGAATGATTAATTGAAATGAATAATGAGATGGTGATTAACTAATTGATTTTGTAACGACCCAGAATTTCTGTCATTTGAAATTCGTATATTTAATTGATTTTTAAATATTAACAAGTAAAATTTGTAAGTTGAATAAATTATATTTTGAATATCTAGAATTATTTGGATAATTAAATCGATAATTTAATAATTGAAATTATAGAAATAATTGGAAATTAGGTTTAATGTGATTAAAATTGATTTATAAAGTTTTATTAAATCATATTGGAGTTAGAATGATGTTATAGAACTTTTAAAATTGAATTAAAAATTAATTTATGGAAATTGAATATTTTAATATTTAATTGACGAGTAAAAATAGTCATTTTTCAAACAGTCTCGGATTTCGACGAAACTAGTTTCATCGGATCAGTAATGTTATATTATTGTAAGATTTCAAATTTCGTGTCAATCGGATTTACGGTTTGTCCGAGGCAAGCCAAAACGCATAGAAATTAGTTTAACTGATTTAATTTAAATTTGATCGTTTATTTCCGTAACTCGCACATATGATCAAATTAGCTTCCGAAACATGTTCCATTGTGTCCGGAACGCGGCTTAAACCCTAGAAACGTCAGCTGGCACTCTTCATTTGGAGTTTGGAAAATCTCGGATGAATAGTGTTTTGGAAATTTTCTATATAAGGACCTCACATTTTCCTTTTTGCATTAAACCCTCCCTCTTCTAGGGCTAGCCGCCAGTTCTGAGTTTAATGGCTGAAAACTCGTTTCGTTTCTCCTCCTATATCTTCCAGTCTATCGACATTTATCAAAATCTTTCAACTAGAATAATGTAGATCATCACGAGATCTACATATCCAACGGTGGAGATCGAAAATAGGGCGATGGATCAACGACAATTTGAGTGCAAACATCACACGGTTGAGTGTGTTTTACCATGCGTTGGGATGACCGAGCATGACCGGTCCTTGGCCGATGATGGAGTCAAGCATAAGCGTTCGAATGGCGCGATCTGATCATCTTCAAACGTGAAGGTGTTATCGCGGCAATTAGGGTTTGGGGTGGCGGCAATGGGTTGGGATCGCGTATGCTAACCTGGGAAGGAAGAAGAACGATGCGGCCTTGATCTCGTGTAGATATTCGAACGGCTCAGATGATATCTAGGTTAAAATAAATAAAAGAATGTAAATTATTATATTTTAAATTCGTGTGATGTTTAAAAAGCTATAACTTTTTCATACGAGGTCCGTTTCACACGAAACGAATTGCGTTGGGTTCGCATTTGCGAATACTACGCGATGTAGCTGGATTGGAATCGATTGGAGCTAGTGATAATTTTGGGTAAAGTTAAACGCGTGTTTAATTTTATTCGGAATAAAACGCTGAAATCGCTATTGGAAGCAAGGTGAGAACTTCTCGCTCAATCAAATTTGTTTCGATTTAAATTTTAAACAGTTAGATTTAAAATTGCTTCATTGTGTGATTGAATGATAAATTGCTATCTGTTGGATTGAAATAGACCCTATACGCCGCATATTAAGCGGAGATTATTATATTAAACACATATACCACGATATTCCACCTTGAAGTGGAATTGGTATTATATATGTACTTGGAGTTGATTTTCCCGTATTATATAACGGATGAGACCCAATTGCGCCGCATAATAGTGGATAATATTTTAGATAAACCCATGTACCGCGATATCCCGTCTTGAAACGAGATTTGTATTGTGCTAACATCTGTGGATGCTGGAAAACGGGTTGGAGGGAACCAACTGGATTCCTCAAATAAATTGAATTTGTTTCAACATTGTATGTTGATTTATTTATAATCTCTGTGTGATTATCGTTGTGATTGAAATCGTTGAAGGCTAAAATTTTGCCGAATATAATTTTATTATCGTTAGATACCGAAAATAAATAAAAACTTGATGTTTTAAAATTTAGGTTGAAAGTTTATATTAAAAATTTATTTTTGAGAATTGGATAAATTTAAAAGAAGGAATTCTAAAATAATAAAGTTTTACTTTTAATCTTATTGAATAAAATTTCAAAAATATGGGAAAATTTTTAATAAATGGATTTTGGGTAATATTATTCAAGGGTTATTCAAAATACGGATTTTAAGGAATTTAAAAAAATAAAAAAAGGAACTCAATAAAAAAAGGAATTCAAAATACGGATTTCAAGGGTTATTCAAAATAAGGAATTTAATAAAAGAAGGAATTCTCGCTCAATCGAATTTGTTTCGATTTAAATTTTAAATAGTTAGATTTAAAATTGCTTGATTGTGTGATTGAATGATAAATTGTTATCTGTTGGATTGAAATAGACCCTATATGCCGCATATTAAGCGGAGGTTATTATATTAAACAAATATACCGCGATATTCCACCTTGAAGTGGAATTGGTATTATATATCTACTTAGAGTTGATTTTCTGGCATTATATTGCGGATGAGACCCTATTGCGCCGCATAATAGCGGATAATATTTTATATAAACCCATATACCGCAATATTCCGTCTTGAAACGGGATTGGTATTGTGCTAACATCTATGGATGCAGGGAAACAGGTTGGAGTGATCCAACTAGATTCCTCAAATAAACTGAATTTGTTTCAATATTGTGTGTTGATTTATTTATAATCTCTATGTGATTATCTTAGCGATTGAAATCGTTGAAGGCTAAAATTTAGCCGAATATAATTTTGTTATCCTTAGATATCGGAAATAAATAAAAATTTGATTTTTGAAAATTTAGTTTGAAAGTTTATATTAAAAATTTATTTTTGAGAATTGGATAAATTTAAAAGAAGGAATTCTAAAATAATAAAGTTTTATTTTTAATCTTATTGAATAAAATTTCAAAAATATGGGAAAAACTTTAATAAATGGATTTCGGGCAATATTATTCAAGGGTTATTCAAAATACGGATTTTAAAGAATTTAAAAAAATAAAAAAAATAAAAGAATTCGTTTTCTTTAATAGGAGTTTTTTTTAAAAAAAGGAGATGAAATTTGAAACCCATTTGGGGATTGATTTTTTGTGATTGAATTTAAATCTTTGGAAAATCCATTCTGAAATTTATTTGGCGTTTTGAAAAGAATTTGGAATCAATTTGAAAATTGATTTGGGGTTTAGTAGAAATTGATTTAAATTTGATATTTGAATGAAATTCACTTGGTGTTTAATTTCTTGGAAAATCAATATGGAATTTGATTTGGTTGTTTTTGAAATCAGTTGAAAATTTTAATTGTTGTTGAAAGTGAATATTTGAAATCGATTTGAAAATCGTATATCAATAGATATTTTGGAAATTTAAATTCACCATGGAATTTATAAAGGAAAGTGAAATTTGTTTAAAAATAAACATTGATTTATTTTTGAAGTGTGGAGATAAATTTACGGATTTGGAACGTAAATTTAAACTAAATTGGTAAGGATTTATTTAATTGGTTTAAGTGAACCATTTTGAAATGAAAGTGTATTCTCCCTGTAAAGCCGAATAAAATTTCTGAATAACTTTGAAAAATATACATATATATGTATATAATTCTAGAATTGGTTTTGAAAAGGATACTTTGGAGAAATTAACTTCTTAAATTGTTTTAAATCCCTTAAGTAAAGGTTTATTAAGTTGATATAGAAATGATTACTTCTAAGATTTAAGCAATAATTTTTTTAGAAAAATAGTTATTTAAATGGTTATACTCTATCTACTAATTTTTATTTTGAAAATTAGTTTAGACTTAAGTTATATGTAATATTGGTATAATATTTTTATAACTAATATCTTAAGTAAAGTGTTTAAAGAAAAATAGTTTTATTTCAAAGTGTTTTCCCGATATATTTTGGACAAGTGTTATAAATTATTTTAAAGTATTTGAACTCGGCAGAATTCCAGTGAAAATGGATAAATATTTGGAAGTGTTTCCGCATAAGGAAAATGATTTGAAATTTGTTTTCAAAAGTTGTAAAGGTGAAAAGTGATTTGAATTTGTTTTCAAATGGTTGAAGTGTGGAAAAATATATCTTGTAAAGATATTTTTGGAAAATAAATAATTGGGAAATTATTTGGAATCTGGTGATGTTATGCATATCTATTGATAATTAAATAACCGACTATCAATATTTACCTTTAAATGGGTATTTGTTGTGATTTGCTTGAATTTGAATGCTACACTTATTTTAAAATAAGCGCCCGTTATTCGGTTTAGCCGGGAGAAGACCTTTGGGTCATGAATCCCATTCCGAATAGTGATACTCGTAATGGATAGCATTTGAAGATCAGATATTTTCGAAAATGGAAGGATTACCGTTGAATGTCTCTGCATCGGCTGATCTCCGATATAGAGATTTTATCACCCTTTATGATGGGAATTCCGGACGTGATTGTGATTATCCGGATTGCAAGGGCTTCTTTGGAAGTGCCTTTGGTTCCGTTCAATCGTGGAACGGCCTTGTATGGATGTGTGTCTGACGTTACAATTTGAGATGTAAAGCTGGTTTCTATCAAATACATTTCTGTTGGTAGTGGAGAATTTATTCTCTTAGCGTAACACCCTTCTCTGAGACGTACGAGCTCAGAGGTTATGTAGTTGATGGTTACTAGTGATACATTCCCAATTTGGTAATGTGGCATACGAAGTGCTGTTGATCATTTGTTGATCAAAGCATAGCTTTTGTGAAAAGCGTAGCTTTGTGGACAAGACTTCTTCGTACCTCACAACCTGAAAATGGTCAAAACAGGAAAGATGCAGCAAGGTTATAGGGAGTAGCGCCCCTTAGAGTATGTGCATTTCCTTCTGGATAGAAGTGGTATCATGGTATGGAGCCCAGATACTTAACTTATGTGAATATCGCAAATATATATGACTTTGTGATTGTTGTTGGTTGAGGATCCTCGGATAAAGGTTGTTTACAACCGGGGGATGGCATACTCATGTCAGTAGTTACCTACTTTTGCAGAGGTAACCCGACCTTGTGTTGCCAGAGATCCGGTTAGGTTCTCGGGGCGTCCCGCCTGAGGCGTTCCTATGTGGCAATAGGAAGTTCCTTGGCCTGACCATTTGTTGAAAAATCCAAAGAAACAATACGAGCCTTGTACGGTTTTAGTTGTATAACCTGCCATGCAATGTGGCAGTAACCTGCTATTGAACATGGTAGCTATAGTAGGCATAAGTGCGGAATGTCTATGCTGGCTAAGATTTATATTATACTTTCAAAATGTTTTCCTACACTTTGCACTTATAGTAATAATATCAAAGAAATTTGCGTATCAAAGCATGTTTGACTATCATAAGGAGAAATCTCCTCCAATTCTACGTTTGCATGGTGTGTGTGGTGGGAGGCCTTATCGTAGTTACATTTTCTAAAAGCATTGCGGATCTATTTTAAAATATTTCTTTGTTTGTTTTTTCAAGATGAAATGTTTTAAGTTCTCACACCAGTCCCATGACTGACCTAGAGTTTATTGTTCCCTTCTTAAACTCTGGGTACCCATCATTTTTCACACGGGCAGCCTAGAGTCAGGTTAAACATGATATTCTGGAATTCAGGAGGTGCTGTGGAGCTCAAGAGGAGAGTTGGATGGCGTGGCGCATCAACTTGTATATAGTATTTCTTTTCCGCTGTTTTTTGTTGTAAACTCTGATAATGTAATGTAATGTGATGTAATGTAATAACTGATATAGTTTTTTTTATTTAAAGATTATTCATTTATCTATTATATGTTGTTCTGCTGCGATTGTGAGATTCTGATATTGTTTCTGTTGCTTCTTCTTTCTTTCTTCTTCTACCTCTTCCTCTTTAACCCTAACGGTTCGGTTTTCCGGCCTTCGATTGCTCGGCAGTTGATACAGTGGACGTATTAATGTCGATTTTCGAAAGTCGAAAATCTCGAATTTTACAGATTTGTAATTAATTAATGGTTAAGTTAAGCACGATTATAATGATAAAGTAAATAACATAATTCATTTTAAATTAGAGATAAAGTATTTAATTTAATTTACTTTAAATTAATTATAGATGGAGGGATCATTAAATCATCGCTTATGTATGAGTGGATGATATTGGTTGCCTTGAATAGTTTGTAATCTCAGCTATGAGATGAGTAATGCTGTGTGATATGGATGCTTTGGTTGCATTGGGATGATAATATAGATTATCTGTTTATAATGATGATATGGATTATCTGTTTATGATGATAATGTTGATTATCTACTGTGATGTTGTGAATTATCCATCTATGTGTATATAGATAATAGAATTGAAATTGTTTTAAACTCTAAAACAACTTGGCCTTAAAAGATACGTTTTGGATTCTATGAGACCGGGATCGGGTTTTCATATTTGGATATCCGAAAACCACATCGATCCAAATTAACGATAGGTCGTGAATCTCAAGTGAAGATGAAGATTTAGAGTGCAAGGGTTATCGTCGTTAACTCTGAGGGTAATTCCAAAATGAGTGTAACAAGATAATGCCTTCGGTTTCGTTCGAACCTGGAACGAACTTATATCGATTGGATGCTTTCAGAACATCATCAGGTGGACGATTAGCATTCTAAGAGATGTGTTCTATAAAGGTAATCATAGCCTCAAGCCTCATCAACCGAGAATGGCTAAAACGGGGGAGGTGCAGCAAGGCTAAGTGGATCATTCCCAAATAGGACGAGATTTACCCCTGTCTAGATGTCCCTTTTATTTCGGTTGTGTGGTGCGGTTGCTGATCACAACTTCGGAGTGGTCTTGTTCGGAACTGTTCAGTAAAGAATGGTTCTGGCTTTGTGTTGCAGGGGATTGGGAGTGATCCTTGGTACATTGATCTAGGCCATGTATTGTGATGGGCGGTACCCCGGTAGCCCTGCCATTGTATGGAATCCAATAAGTGTCGTACGTATTAGTTGTGCCTAACTATGTTGGAACGTGAGATTTAAGCATTCCAGCTATTTCTGTATTTTACTTGAAAACCCTAGACACTATTATAATATCATCGGATTTCCTATCAAATGTTTTGGTTAGCGTAAGGTAAAAACTTTTCCATGTTTATGTGTGGGAAGTCTTACGTGATACCTTTTCTTTCAAAGGTTTTTCAAAGTTAAGCAACTTTAACCTGTTACTCACACCAGATCCATGTCTGACCCGGAGTTTATTTCTATTTTCTTAAACTCTTGGGTACTCAAATTTTTACGAGTAGCCAAGGGATTCAGGTTAGCTTTGACAAATTATGTAGGAGCAATGGAGCAGGAGGCATCTACGTTGCAGTTATATAGTGTTCCGTTGTGTTGGTATCTCTGAGTGGTTTCTTTGTTGATGTTGTATTTGAGTTGTAATAATTAGACAGGTGTTTATATATGTTTAGTATGTGATGTATTGTCCGTGTAACTATGATAGTTGTTGTATACTATGTAACACTTATGTTATCAATATAATTTATTCGTTTCGCTATTTAGATTCTGATGTTGTTTCTTCTTTCTCTTCTTTCTTTTCTCTTTTCTATCCCTTTCTTTCTTAAAGATGAAACAACTTTCTAGTCGCTGAAAGCCGAGTCGTCATAGTGGAAGATTATTAAAACTTGTTTTGAAATCGAAGAGAGTTTTAAATGGTATATCTTTCCTGTAAAAGATTTGAATTGGAAATGGTTTGAAAGTTATGAATTAAATCTTTAATTTAAAGATTGGATAAGTTAATCCAATTTGAAATGGAAGTGTTTTGAAAAGCCGTAAATGAACCTTTATGGAAAATCGGTGAACATTTTGAAATAAATCTTTTTGTTTAAAAAAATTTGAACTGGTAATTTGTTTTAAACCATTTAAAGAAAGGTTTTGGATAATAAGTTGTGACTTAACTGAAATCCCATATCCATATGTTTTTAAATATTGCGCTCCTTATTCGGTTTAGCCGGGAGAGGACCTTATGTCATATAACCCATGTCGAATAATTATACGACGTTATGGATAGCAGTTGAAGACCGGTGGTGAAGACCGGGTATTTTCGAGAACGAAAGGATAACCCGTCGATTGTCTCTACACTGAGTCACGCTGGTATAGAGATTCCCTAAGTGATGGGAAGTCCGATCGGGATTGTGAATAACCGGATTTGCAAGGGCTTCTTCGGAAGTGCCTCTGGTTCTGTTCGAACCCGGAACAGACTTGTATGGATGTGTGTCTGACATTACACTTTGAGATGTAAAACCAGTTCTATCAAATACATTTCTGTTTAGTGGCAGAGATTTATTCTCTTAGCATAACACCCTTCTCTGAGACGTACGAGCTCAGAGGTTATGTAGTTGATGGTTACAAGTGATGCATTCCCAATTTGGTAATGTGGCATACGAAGTGCTGCTGATCATTTGTTGATCAAAGCATGGCTTTGTGAAAAAGCGTAGCTTTGTGGACGAGACCTCATCGAGCCTCACAAATTGGTAATAGTCGAAACAGGAAAGATGCGGTAGGGTTTCAGGGGTAGCTCCCCTAGGGTATGACCATTCCTTCTGGAAAAGGGTGGTATCATGGTATGGAGCTCAGATACTTACTCATGTGGGCACTGTAGTATATTTGTTACTATGTGATGTTGTTGGTGTAGAGGATCCTCGGATAAAGGTCCCAAAGGACTAGGGGTGGCATATCTTAGGTTTTGTTCTCCGGGAAGGGGGTAGTCGGCCTTTGTTAGCAGAGAGCTGGGTATGTTCTCGGGGCGTCCCTCCAGAGGCGTTCCCATGTGGCAATAGGAAGTTCCTTAGCCTGACCATTTGTTGGAAAATCCAAACAAAACAATACGCGCCCTGTACGGTTTTAGTTGTATAACCTGTCATGGAATGTGGCGGTAACCTGCTATTGAACATGGTAGCTATAGTAGGCATACGACGAAATGTTGTATGCTGGTTAAGACTAATATTATAGTTTTGAAATGTTTTTTCCACACTATGCACTAGTAATAATATCAAAGAATTTTTCTCGTATCAAGCATATTTGATTATCATAAGGAGAAATCTCCTTCAATTCTGCATTTGCATGGTGTGTGTGGCGGGAGGCCTTATGGTAGTATCATTTTCCAAAAAACATTGCGGATTTCAATTTAAATTCTTTTGTTGTTTTAAAAGATAAAAACTGTTTTGTTTGCTCATACCAATTCCATGACTGACCTGGAGTTTATTGTTCCTTTCCTAAACTCTGGGTGCCCACTATTTTCCACACGGGCAGTCTAGAGTTGGGTTTTCCAGATAGTCGAATAGTAGGAATTGATTCGATAGCCATCGAAGTCCTTTGGATTTGTGGATCGTATTTGCTACACTTCAGCATTAACGGACCACACTAGCTTAGCTTTGTGCAACTTGATAAGGGTTCGAGCTAGCTTTGGATTGAAGATGGAGTTTTTGGAGTTTGGCAATGAAGACATTATTTTTCCGTTGCTATTTCTTGTATCTCTGATAGTATTAATATCTATTGTACCATTCTATTGTATTCTGTTGTATCAGATATTGTATCTAATGTTGTATATCTATGTATTATTTATTTCTTCCGCTGTGATGTACTTAATGTGTTATAAGCTCCGGCGAACCAGATTCGACGTTTGGATCTACGGTATTTGAATACGAGTGTCATATTTGGTGCTGATTTTTGAAGGTCGAGTCAGGATCGTTACAACTCGTGATGCAGATCCACTCGTGATGCCGATCCCATAAACTCCTACCGACACCAAGCAACTCAAAGCCCAACTCAACGTGACCCAAAGAAAACGCCATGAGAACTCAAAGATGACCTTGGTGTGACTCAAAGCAAACTCCAAGCAATTTGGAACGACTTAACTTTTTTCAAAACTCGTATTTCAAGTATCCCATGTCTTCTGTCCATCGACAATGCCAAATCCTGATTTCGTAATCATGTTTTTCGTCCATAATTGATCGTCTATCCATCTATTCAAGTCATACCCATTGTATTCCAACCTTGACAACTGCAGCCGATGGGATTAATCCACTTGTATGTTACCTGGCCAAAAGGCGGGTTAACACATGTGTGTGTGTGTGTGTTGATAAATATATATTATACTTAAATATGTGTGTGTTTAAAATAAATCTATATAGCTAAAAGAAGATATATATATATATATACAAACATAGACGAGGGCTTAGTATCAAAGAGAAAAGGAAATAAGTAAATACTAGATCTGGATCTAACCAAATGATTATGCAAAAGGAAAGATGAGATGGTAGTATATTTAAACAACCTTATCGTTTTCTTTTAAAATTTTCTAATTAAATCAAAATCTAATCTCTAAAGAATAGGTAATTACAGAGTTATCCATAGTCAAATTTTAGCATCAAAATTTGAAATATGAAATAACACATAAATGCATAAAAACAAAATCACCTTCAAAACAATGTCATAATAAAAGTTGCGGTAAGAATTGATCAATAAGAACATTCCATATATGTATGTGTGTGCATGTATGCGTATATTATGATCCAAAATTAATTTAAATTTAAATTTTAGATATGTTTGATTGAACAATGAAAATATACAATTATTTTATTTTAAATCAAAATTGATTTAACTAAATAACATGATTCAAGATGTTTCACGGTTTAAACAACTCAAAGATGCTTTTGTAAAATCCAAATATTTGAATATAAAGTTTATCATTTTAAATAAATCAAATTTATGGAATATACATGTGTATATGCATATTTTATTGAAACCAAAACAAACGTATCAACGATCTATTTCTCTTAAATATGTATAAAGAACTGGTTCATGTTTTATAAATGACAATATATAAACAGTTTTTAATCAAATCTAATAAGTGGCAATATGATACATATATATGTGTGTATATGTATATGTATATGTATATGTATATGTATATGTATATGTATATGTGTATGTGTATGTGTATGTGTATGTGTATGTGTATGTATATGTGTATGTGTGTGTGTATATATATATATATATATATATATATATATATATGAATTTTGGGTCAAGATTGAACATCATGAATAAATAGCATAAAATAGAGTATGAACTCAAAGTAATCTTTCCCTTTGTAACACTTTGATTTGCAAATTGTCTCCTAGAATGCTTGACTCACCACCCGACCTTGCTAGAATCTCTTTTATTTTGCTGCTTTTTGTTTGAGGTGAAATTATTTCATATATAGAAGAAAACGAAGAAAACGTGACTGCCATGAAAGAGGATGAAGAAAGAGGAAATATTAAATGAATGAATTCATGTGGAAGATTCACTTTATGAAGAGAATGCAAACCTTTTCCATTCTCTCTTTTAAAAACTTCCACTTTAATTTCTCAATAAAAATACAAATCAATGTTTAAATTATTTCTTTCTCCCTTATGGCCAATCGTGATCATGTCCCATGTGGACCAAAAAATTCTAAGGCCTATTTAAGTGTGTGTGTGTGTATAAAGCTGCTTCAAATATATATCGATCAAGATTATAGACAAAAGAAATAAAATTGTGATTGAAAAATAGATGTAAAAATGGGGATCGTTTCACTACTTCTTCATCTCATTTTTTCTCATGCGCTCGCCTCCTCCTTTTGATTTTGCTTCCTCTTTTTCTATTTTTGTCTCTCGATGCCTAGGAAGCTTCGAAAGTTCTCTCCTTTTCTTGATTTCGCCCTTTAACTTTGACTAGATCTGGCCGTACTATTCATATTCTGATCCATCCTTCTAGATCATTGTTTCCTCCCAAACCGTTGTTGGGCTTGCCAGTGGATTCCCTAAATCTATGTGCTGAAATTTATTGTCACTTGCTTCCTCTGATTACACCTTCATTCCTCTCTCCATGGTTGACCTCCCAATCAATGTTTTCTTTGTAATTGAACTGCCTGTGCTTGGTAGCAAGGTTGACATTGTAGTTGATCAAATTTCTGATAGTGATAATATTTTGGCTGGTATTTCTAAGCCCATAGTTCCAAGCTTCACTGATGCAGGCTCATGGCCTGTCCATGTTCGATCAAATGCTCCTTTGGATATTGTCTTGTCCCAAACCTTAGGAGCTACACCTATTATTGTTGCTGGCCAGTATGCCGAGTCCATTCAAGTTTGTCCCAAGCCTTGATCTTCCCTCCTTTGCTCCCTGCCCCGTAATTCATGTGCCTATATGCCCATAGACTTTGTGATTGAGGAGGACAATAGAATTATGATGCCTCCACCTTCTATTTTGCACGCTGGAGCTGATTATTGGTCGGGATTCTTGGTTGGTTTTTTTTCCAGCAATCTGAAGGATTCATGATGCTAGAAGTTTTTACAGCTGTATATGGAAAGTTTGTGGGGATTTCCGAGTTATCTATGTTGACTCAATGTATTTCTTCAAAATTTCTTACAATGAGGATCGTTAACGTGTTTTACAAGTTGAACCATCCTTTATTGATAGGAAACCATTCATTATTACCAATTGGACTCCTTCCGTGGCAAGCTCTTGGGACCAGCTAATGTCTATTCCTGTTTGGATATACTTTACACACATTTCATCTGTTTTACAGCCGTTGATGGATTGAATTGATTGGCAAGCACAATTGGTATATTGAAATGTTTTGACTCTAATACGGTGGCCCATGAGAGACTGGCTTATGTTAAGGCCCTTATTGAAGTAACCCCTAACAAGCCGCTACCTTTTTCAATTAGATTTCATCTTGATGTTGGCCATGTTATTGAAGTTCGTGTCTGATATGGTTGGGCGCCTGATATATGTACTGCTTGTCATTCTTTTGGCTAGCTTATATCTCTTGCAGGCTTCGGGAATCGGTCTTCGAGACCCCGCCCAAGGTTTCGCTTCCTCGTTCCCTTATGCGTAAGTGCATTCCTAAGGTTTGGATTACCTCTTCCGTGTCTACGGACCATTTCCCTTCAAACGTTGATCCTATCTCTAATACTATATCTGTTTCTCCTGTGTAAGTGTCTCATTCTACCACTCCTTCAGCTGAGGTTAACGCTTTCCTTGTGATCTCTCCTTCTGGTACTATTGTAGTTCCCGTGGCAGCTAGTGCATCCCAAGTTGATGTTATTGAGTATAATTCTTCTAAGAAAGCATGGATACATGAGCCACTTGAGATGAGATGTGACCCTGTTTGACATGATTTTCATTTGCCTGTTAGTGAAGTTGAAGGTAAATCCACACATCTACACTAGACTGTTGATGGGAAAGGTCTTGTACTTTCAATTCATGGTGCCCTTAGTGATAGGAATAAGGCTGTTCTTGGTGATGATAACTAGGATAGGAAATTTTTGTTGCTTGGATTACTCTAGTTATATTTCGAACATTGTATCTCTTTTCGTGGAATTTCTAAAATGTGGTAGGCCCTGTCTCTTCGGATGACGGAAGTGATTCTTCCTCTACTAAGGAGGACTGGCATTAGGTCATTTATAGTAGCTTAGGCACCTTTTGCCTAATTCATGTTTTGTATTTTTCTTTTTTAGTAGTTGAGGCATGATACCTTGCTTTTGTATTAATTATTAATTTATGGTAATAAAAATAGATGGCCTACTATAAAAACTGGTCGGCCGTGCCAAATACACACACATAAACACACACACGCACACACATATACATACATCGATACACATATATAACTTTATATACAAAGAAAATAATTACTATCCATACCCAAAACATCAAATAAAATAATAATTAACATTTATTTAAATATTAATAAGTTTATAACACTTTAAAACTAATTAAATCATGTGGTTTTTGGAAGAATTTACAAATATGGTTGCTTGACTCAGATGTGTGAATTCAGTCAATGATTAATATTGAACAATTTAATTGCTAATGTGTGAAATTTTGCTGAATTCATCGTTATAGACCTTTTAGTAAAATCATCTTTCATATTTTCTTAAGCGATAACATTTAGTAATGATAATTTACACATGTTTTCTTCATCAAACTATATCGCTTTAGGATATATAGAATTTAGTATTGGTCAAAATTTCAACATCGTCCAATTCAAATCGATATGTCTAATAACAAAGTCCTTGATTCAATAATAAAATTTATGATTAACCATACAACTTTGCCCTGGGATTTTGATTTTGAATTGGTTGCAATTAACATTGATACTAACCTTATACAACCAAGGAGATAAACTATCAAATGAACAGTGTTTCACTCCCAATGTTTTAACTCATGCCTAATTATAGTCATTTGATGGATCCTCATGCCACGTTCTAACTATAATCAAAATGGAGTATTCACACTGAAGCTTCATGATATTCTCAAGATGAGGGAACTATGTAACATCTTCACCTTGAGATTTCCTGTTTGACCCCGTTGTTATTAATCAAGAAAAAACTCCCGGATAAGTCATTTCATGGTTACCCGGTAACTATGAGCACAAAACCCTTTGGTTCCCCCTAGAAGTTATAGTAACACAATGCACAACATTTGAAGAGCGTTACACACTCTGGTCTCAATGGATGTATCGACATCTTTTCCCATAATGTCTTGGTTAGAAATATTTAAAACAGAATGTTATATCATTTTGTGGTTAATTACTCACGCTTGTAACTATTTACAGTTGTAATCACATAACATTTCATTTAAGGATTTTCTTATTATATAATTCAAATTAATTACTTAATTATATGGCAATATAACAAAGTAAAGAAAGGAAAACAAACTCGTTACTACGAAAAAAATTGATAACATAGTTAATATGTAAAAAATTGCGTAATTGCCTAGGGTATACCACTAACTCTTTCAATCTTCCACTTGCACTTGGGGTTAGTCACGGAATTTTAATAACATTCCTCTGATCAGTTCAGAACCAATCGAGCAGTCTCTTAGTGAATTGATCTACTATATTGTATTACTACCTACACTATCAACCAACATCTACCCATCATTGATAAATTGCTTTTATCACGTGCAAATTTCGTAGTATGTGTCTAGACATTTGTGAGCATTGGGTTTTTTTTTGTGATATGTATCACGACATTGTTTTCACAAAACAATGTCATGGAATTCTAAATATGTGGAGTCACCCATACCTCGGTAATAATTTTGTTCATTTATATCTATACTGCTTTTATTGCGATGTTATTCAAGAAAATGTACTTGGCCCTTAGTTGAATCAGCCACCACCTCTCATTTGGAAAATTTTCAATTCAAATCTCCTTAAATAAGGTCAAATATGAATTTAAAATTAGAATACTATATTCTATATCACTTGTGATGTTCGAATCCAAATACTTCTTCATAAGAAGTTCATTATTTCCATAAACAACTCTTTAGTATTTTGTAAATAATCTAGGATACTCTTAACTATCATTTGCAATCATAATTGGGATTTGATACCCGCTCAGTGCACTAATTACATAAGCAAATTGCAGACAACATAGCTCATATGATAATTCCTATTTCCAAAGCATAAGGAGTTCATCTCAAATGTTCCATCTTAAAAATTATAATATGGTATCTATGTATGTCATTTGGGACAATCCCAATAATTTTACTTACAATTTTAGAAATATTTTAGCACCTTTTAATATTCTTTCTCATAGATGCGTGCTTCCTCTCATTTTTACTGAAAATCAAACTATTTGATTTCTTTTGTCAAAATATTTGCTCAACTCCTATGCTTGTCAAACGATACTATCGTATACATTCTTGGATCTTATCCAACACTCAAAAACTCAGTTATTGCTCCCACTAATGTCTTGAAATATTGGTTATCATGTACAAACACTCTATTCTATATCATTACTCAAAAATTTTGTTTGAACAAAGATGTACCAAAATTCGCTCATATCGGACGATAATTTTACTAGTGCTTCGAATCTGAATTAACTAAACAAGTTGATTGATGAATCTATACTATATCTGTCGATTTACATTTTTATACATCAGAGTTACACATATACACAGACACTGGATATACACAATTACCATGTCGTAGATATACAATAATATAAATATAGCGGAAGCACTCCATACGTTCTTGCCACCAACTCGCCTCCTGAGCTCCAGATCGTACCTACCTGAAAATATGTAATACTCGGTCTGACCCGAGCATTACACCAAAGTAACACCCGGGTCAGGCTGAAAACCAGCGTGTGTAAACCCAACTAACATGAAATACCAAACAAATCAACTTTTACAAAACCCGTGTAACTCATTTCAATTCACAAGCCACAATTTTTATTATAGCCATCACAAATTCCACACATCCATTTCCTAAGTACCAAACTTAGATAAAATAATCCAATTCACTTAAATCATTTCATTCCAGTCTATTGATTCACACATCAATTTATTTTAAATCCGAAGTGGTTTTGGGTGTTTTCCTAATACCCGATCCCGGTCTCCTCGGATCTCATGTCATCCTAATCCCAAATTATCCAAATGAAATACACAACATTTCATATCAGAGATATCAACTCATTCAAGTATCCTATACCATTCAATCATCCATAAGCAATGCTTAATCACATACAAATTAATTCCATTGATTCTAATTGAATTTTTCTAACCACATTCACTTAGATTATTAATTAATTCCAAATCAATTAATTAATCAAACCCTCTATATCCATTCATCTTAATAATCAACCCTGGATTAATTATCTTCCAATTCCATTCAAGTAATTCTCTTTAATTAATTTCACGATATTAATTACTCTTACCAAATCAATGAGTAATCTTTAATTTCTTCACAAATTAATTAACTATAATCAATTACGTTAATTCTTAATTACTTATATTAATTGACTTCTCATAAGTCACTTATTATGAATTAATTAATCCCCATTAATCAAATCTTTAATTACTTCATTAATAAATCAGTTACTTCATAATTAATTATCTTAATTAATCGCTCGATAAATTTCACATGGTAATTATATTTTATTAATTACATTAAGTAATTATTTATCACACCATCAAATGATCATTCTAAATTATTTATACTTAGTTGATTAACTTACAACTTAATTTATTATTTATTCAAAGCTTTAATTACTGAATTAAATAACCCAAATCATTAATTAATTATCCATTTCAATTATCCTACTAATTTAATGTATCGCAAATCATTAAGTCATTAGTAACTTTTAAACGGAAATATTTTCTTATTTATTGTTTTTAATTTAAAACAACCTAAAATTCCCAATACTTCGAGTTAAGCAACCATTAACTTGAGAACCATCCAATACCAAAATCACCCAATCATCAATTCACAGTGCATAACAAATAAATTAAATCATTCAATCAAATATTTTAATTTAACCATTTAAACTCAAATAGAATCTAATAAAGTGAGATTTACTCACCTTTGCTTTTATTTGCAATCTACCTCAAACTTGCCTTGGTTTCCTCGATTTCGACCTTGTATAAATAATTATATGATTTTGTTAATATTTGAATCAAATCAAACAATTAAATTTTCGTTTCATAAATTTAATTAATTAATAATTAAATTTTAACCGATGATTTACTTTCAATCACGGATTTAATTTTAAATCAAAGGATTAAAATTTTAAATAATACTTTTATCTTTAAATCAATTTCTTTTAAATAAATTTAAGAATTAAATTGTCTTAACAACTTACTGTTAATCAATAATTTCTTTTTACTAACTACATGTAATAATTTCTTCCAGTAAAACATGTCTATTACAAAAAAAATAAACATACATAAGTTATACCTCATCGAATCTAGATTGAAACCCTAGCGCCAACCCCCCTCTGCGCGGCCACATCCCACTGCATCGTCGACATCCCCACGCCCTCAAATCCATCGGCCTTCTTTCCCTTTCGCTTCGCGCGCCACCACTCCCACTTGTCGCTGCCCCCAAATACGCGTCCAAACTACCAGACTCTCGCGACGTCAGGTCCTCTTCACACGCGACGACGACTCGAGCTCCAAATCCTAACTCAAACGCAACCCCACCGCCTATCATCCTTGAGCTTGAGCTCGACTTTCGACAACGAATCAATCGTACGTAGGCGATTCGAGGCTTCGAACTGATCTCGAAGGTGGAGGAACGCGTGCAACCGATCAGGCTTCCGGCCTACGATGGAGTTTTCTTTCGATCGAGAGAAGGAAGAAAAGGTTTCGTCAATTTTCTGAGTTTGCGGCAAGGCCATGGCTTCGGCCATTAGATTTGTTCTCCTTTTTTTTATAGATAAAATCGATTTCTGTTGAAGGCTGGAGAGGTGACGGGAATAAAATAAATAATATGGAGAAGCTTCTTGAGAACGCTTGAATAAAATATCTTATTTCGTTGAAAATATTCTTGCTAATTTATTTTAAATTTTTATATTATAAAACTTCCAAACATCCTGTTAATCGCCAATTAAAATTTTGAACTCCTCTTAAGGAATGTCGCTAGGCGATTATAAGGTTTTACCTGTATCTCGAACACAATGGAACGTGTTTTGGAGGCTAATTTGAACGTATGTGCGAGTTACGGAATTAAACGATCGATATTAAATTAAATCAATTAAAATAAATCTACGCGTTTCGAGCTGCTAGGGTCAACCGACAACTCCAATTGCTACGATAATTGAAATCAGATAATAACTGACTATTACGGATCCAATGGAACTGGTTTCGTCGAATTCCAAGACTATACCTCGGAAGGCTATTTTTAAATTCCAATTTAAACGATATAATTTCAAAACTGAACAAATTACCTTTAAATTAAATTTCAACCATTCTATTATCTCCAGTATTATCATTATAAATTTTATAAGCCTTCAAATTATTTAAACAGGCTTAGAAATTTCAGATTCAATAATTTACCTAATTTTCAATTATTAAATTCAATATTTAAACTACATACTTCAGTGATTTAATTATCAAGTAAATATTGATATGTTGAATTCTAGTTAAAATTAACTTTTAAATATTTTAAAATCAATTAATTATTCCAATTTAATTTGTCAGAATTTCCGGGTCGTCACATTTCTTCCTCCTTAAAAGAATTTCGTCCCCGAAATTACTAGATAGGAAGAATGGTCCAATACCCGTTTACCTTCTCCCAAAACACACAATTCAACATTCTACCAACTATCTTTTATTAAAGGCCCACTATCACCTTAACTAATTTCCTAAAACCTTCTATAGTTTCAAACAACACCCCTTTGCTCAATCATCTAAATTTCAATTAAAAAAATAAATTTTGAATTATCAAAATTTTCTCAAAATTTTTCTAACTCTCTAAATTCCCGAAATTTTTTGCCAGTATCTCCTTTGCACGGCTAGCTCGGTACTACTACAAAAGGCCTCTACGGGCTCCCAAATTCCAAAAAGAAAACAAAAGCCAAGTGGCTACAACAAAAACCCAATCCGATTTCATTCAGAAATTTTAAATACATACCTTTTTGTCGGGCAATTCACATTTATCTTTTGGAATGAAATCTAATTTTCTTTTCCCCTTTTTAATACCTGCATATCTTATTTAGCAACAATATACAATTGTAACCCTTCAAATCATTTATACTTTCCTACAGAAGTTTTCACATATACTTCTATGCAAATTAGTTTTTCCCGTTTCATGCGAATTCAATTCGTCTTCAATTATGAATATTAAATTTTATTTTCATTTATAACTGGTTCACATTAGTTTCATCTACTAATTTATATTAGTTTTCAATTTGAAATCATTTTGTTGTTAAAAAAAAAAATTCTAACTCCCAAAATTTTCGAAATTTTTTGGCAGAGTCTCCTTTGTACGGAGGAGCTTTTGCAATTTGACAAGAGATATAATCGACCCATGCGGTCGGAAAAAGTAAAAACAGTTCATATTTCCTATTTTTATTGCGTAGCGTACCTTATTTAGCATTTTAAGCAAGCAGCTTATTAATTTTATCAATTAGCACAATCCAAACCAGCCAAATGGCCTTCACGTACCTGTACTTACTCAATTTAAATATGTAAGTGCCATATATAGAGAATTTATTAACATTCTACTTACTTTCAATAGCTAAACATATACATTACTAAACATCAAGCACCAAACACTTCGCATAAACAATTTATATGCTTTAAAGCTAATTCAATTTCTTTTCAACCAATTCATATGTCATTTCATTCAATTTCATTGGGTTACAACTCAATTGCTTATGTTCAATTTGTTTCTAATCCAAGCAAGCTCATATTCAATTTAATTGATTCTAAAATCAATTTATTAAATCTAAATCAACTCACAGAAATTCAATTACTTTAGTTTGCGCCAAACCACAATCATTTTACGCAAATTGATGATATCCACTTGAATAGATAATTACGTAAATTTTTATAACCATTTTAAATTAATTCCCGACTCAATTTGTTTAATTCGATTCCACTTTAATTTATTCACAACCATTTATCATTTAATTCACCAGCTTAATTCATTTTAGTTTATAACTACTTTAAATTAATTTTCCACTCCTTCTGCATTTAATTCCATTTCATTTCTAATTTATTCTCTAACCATTTATTTAGCTCGACACATTCCATTCTTGTATACTTCTAGCCATTCCCAAATTACTTCAATTCAAGTTTTTTATTTAATGGGCTTTTACTCTTATTCGAAGCCAAGCTTCCATAAATTTTAAACTTAAGTGAGTTTACTTTAATTTATTCCAACATCAAACTTAAGTTTACTTCTATTTGATCCTCATTTAATCAACTTCCATTAAATTCAGTTAGCCCATAAATTTTAAATTTTAAATTTTAAATTCACCTTCTTAATTTATCAAAATAATACCCAACCACATACTTATCTTATTTATACTTCAAATTAATATACCACCAAATTTTAATTCAGTCTGATAATCTAATTCCAATCACAATTTTGATTTAGTTTTTATTCTATCAGACTTCATCCATTTATTATTTAATTCAATTAACCCATTTTAAATTTTTAATTCAATTACTTAATTCGTTATCGAATTTATTTTATTAATACAAGGCTATTCACAATTTATTTCTATTCACTTGGGTTTTGTTTTGCAACTCAAACTATTTCTATCATAATCACTTCTATTTCGTATAACATCACTTCTCTTATATTCAATTTACTTGCAAATTTCATTAAATATTATTCAAATCACCCTTGAATTTTATTTGTAATTCAAACCATCACATTTTCAATTCAACTCTATTTTATTTTTATTTTATAACATCTCCACTTATTTAATTCATTGTCAAATCTAAGTCGAATTCTATTTAAAATTCGAATTCATTTCCAAACTCCATTATTAATTTACAATCCATTTTATTTAACCGAGTTAAATTTTATTAATATATTTTATCCAATAATTTATTTAGTTAATTAGCTTACTTCCAACTTTAAATCAATATTCGATTTTAATTACAAAATTACTTCATTAAAATTTTAGTCGGGATTTCCTTGATTTTCCAAAATCTCAACACTTTTATTTACAAATTTTAGAAATGCCTTTAAATTTACACCATACTAATAAAATAGCTCTTTATAAACATATTTTTTTATAACTCGATGTCTCAACCAGTCCATCCTTGTTCTCAAGAAATTCAGTCATACGTTGATCAGGTGTAGGACTGAAAATCTATAAGTACTTGGTAAACTCGTATTCAACATCCAGTGAAAAACTTGGAAAATAATTTCATTGAAAATATAGAAAACGGTTTTTGAAAATAGAGGAAATATCTTTGGTGAGAATGCTCTGGAAATCATCACCCCCATCCATGGTCCCAGTTAACCCGATGGTTACGTTGCCATCCCGACAAAATCCATAGATAACTATAGGCCTCCGCGCCCCTCGATTACACCATGGAACCCACGACAGATCGCAGCTACAACTGGGGTTACGTAGCTATCACAGCAAAAACCCATATAATTGTAGGCATCATCGCCATCGAGTTTCGCTGCCAAAAATGAATCTTCTCCACTCCACTTGACCATAGATCGCAGTCTACCGATGTTGCGTTGCCTTCCCGGCAAAATCAAGTGTAGACTGTTGGCACTCATCCTCCATACGATTTCTCTATGGTCCCCATAGTAGATCGCAGCGACGTCGAGTTACACTGTCGTCACAGCATAACCCAAATGCCTCTGTAGGCATCAGCGCCCTCGACTTGCGCTACCCAATAATCCTCAGGAACTAGTTTTGTCTGGACTCCTCACAGGATCAACTTTAGAACCCCCCCCCCCCCTTGGGGCTCAAGGCAGCACCACCCGGTGGCACTCCTGAGAAGTTCATTTCAAGGAAGCGCCTTTTTCCCCAGAGCTATCATCAAAACATTTTATACTATACACATATAGTATCTTCAAATCTTACACCTAGTATGATCTCATACAAAGCTCATTTATACAAAATTGATTATTCCAAAATCGATAATTCTCAAACTAGGCTTTCCAAATTCTCATATTGATTTTACCCAAAATTCAAAAGCCTTTCCAAATCCAAAGGTTCTCAAAACCTTTTCCAAAATCCTTATATGATCCTTTATATATATATTCAAATATATATAATTTTTAAAACTTTGGATCATTTTAAACTTGTATAAAATCCCTTTATACTTCAAACTTTTTCAAAAATCCTTTTCTTCCAGCAATAGATTTAACAAGGGGGGTTTCATCTTACATATAACAAAGATATAAAACTATGTTTGTTCAAAAACAAATATTCCAATTTGATTACTCTTTTCAGTATCAATTTCATTCAAATTCGTACGATGTACACATATCATCCGTATGCTATACCAATCTGATCGCTCACTCGATCACACAACTTCACTTCCGAACTAGTATCATCCACCCAACTTCCTAGTGCGGACACTGATCTGGTTTCTTGATCAAAAACCGTCATTCTCCTTGCATAGCTATAACTATGATAGAGAACATCCAGAACCAATCAACAATCCATATCCAGGTTCGCCGTCGAAAATCAAGTGAAAAATCCCAACTCGGATCGATAAACTACCTCGATATTTTATGCTCGAATCTGGATCAAATCACTATGCAAATAGAATAATATACGTACATCCTACGTAATTATCTTCATTGATTATTAGCCAAATCAATTTCTCTTTCTATTCACGTTTTCTTTAATTTCCATTCACTTATCCAAAATTTCCTTAATCCCCATTTGGATTATCACCTCAATTCTTATCCAAGTTGGGTACTTAATCATAAACAGTTGTAAACTCTGACCAGTTTATATTTAGAAAATGGCTTGAAAATTTTAAAAATAAATAGATAAGTAGTTGAAAAATAGATATTAGTTTGCAAAATAGCTATAAAATAGGTAACTAAATGTAAAATAGTGGAGAAATAGCTAAATAGTTTCAGAAATTTTAGGTAATTGCAAAATAGTTGGAAATTAATAATTTATTTATAAAATAGTTTAAAAATAGCAATTAGTTTAGAAAATAATTGAAAGATGGTTAAATAGCTCCCAAAAATAATGGTAAAACAAGCATAAAATAAGTTAGCTTTGAGAAAGAAAAGTTGTATATATTAAATAGCTTAGAAAAATAAGTTTGTATTAAAACAATTTATTTAAAATAGTCAAGAGTCAAACTGTTCTTAACCCATCTCGAATTATATAAATTCGAGTTAAATCCTCAAAGGTTGGTTTAACTCTTTAAGCCAAATTATCTTTTATTTTAAGATTTTAATATATTTAATTTCTGAGTCCAATTCTCAAAATTCCAATTTAAATTATTTTTATTTATGTATTTCAAGCTTCAATACAATTTTATTTGTTTTCAAAATTTAATTTTTTATTCGGTTTTATCTTCCAGTTTGAAGCCAGTTCTTAAACAAATATATTTTACAAATTCAATTATTCAAATTTTAATTCAAAGTAATTCCAATTCAAATCAACCATTTAACTTTCCAAGTTAAATTCCAATTTCATCTTAAAATTTCCAATTCAAGTTGTTCATTCTAACTTATTTGACTTCTCCCAAGTTAAATTCAATTTATTTAATCCAATCAACCTCATTCAATCCTTAAACTTCACAATAATAATTTTCCCACTTAAAAAACTTATATCACTTTGGGTTTTTACATCACACTTCAGGGAAAAATCAAAACTCAACCTCTTGGAGTTTATTTCAAATTATCTTTGATATCATGTATATCCATACATATATACATATTTATTTCTTGGCCCTCCCAGCCATGTTTTACAATTTTAAACTACCCTTGGTTTTAAATTCAAATCAATTTTCAAACAACCCATTGTTTTCAACAAGTCCCAATTATCCAAATAATACTTATTTATTATTTTTCATTACTTTAAAACAAAATTTTCAAATTCTGGGTCCAGTTTTAGAATTTTATCTTCAATCGAATAAATTTTAATTTGGTTGTATTTCTATTTCTACTTAATTTAATTCCAATTCAAGACTTCAATTTCAGTTTGAATCCATTTCAAACTTATCTTTATTAAATTTCAGTTTGGTTGTATTATATTATTCCTTAATTTTAATTTCAATAATTAACAACCAATCGCCTAAATATTTATTAGAAGGAAATATTACTTTATATATCAAAATATATATTTTATATAAAATTATTTAAAACCTTTATATAAGAAAATAACAAGTACGCTCCCATATATATATATATATATACACTCAACTCATTGTAGAGTACTACAGACTCTATTTAAATGAGTAATCCCTACCAGAGCCAAGGTTCTCGCTTAACCTTGCTCTGATATCAAATGTAACGACCCGAAATTTCCGAACCCGAAAATTCCAGATAGTTATGAAAAAGAAGAAAGAGATAGAAGAAGAAGAAGAAGAAACATCAACAACTCACACTCCCAGCGGATAAAATATAATAATAAATAATAACAGTTTACAAAAGAATACTATATCTGTCGATTTACATTTTTATACATCAGAGTTACACATTTACACAGACACTGGATATACACAATTACCATGTCGTAGATATACAGAAGCACTCCATACGTTCTTGCCATCCAACTCGCCTCCTGAGCTCCAGATCATACCTACCTGAAAGTCTGTAATACTTGGTCTGACCCCAGAATTACACCAAAGTAACACCCGAATCAGGCTGGAAACCAGCGTGAGTAAACCCAACTAACATGAAATACCAAGGAAATCAACTTTTATAAAACCCGGGTAACTCATTTCAATTCACAAGCCACAATTTTTATTATAGCCATCACAAATTCCACACATCCATTTCCTAAGTACCAAACTTAGACAAAATAATCCAATTCACTTAAATCATTTCATTCCAGTCTATTGATTCACACATCAATTTATTTTAAATCCGAAGTGGTTTCGGGTGCTTTCCTAATACCCGATCCCGATCTCCTCGGATCTCATGTCATCCTAATCCCAAATTATTCAAATGAAATGCACAACATTTCATATCAGAGATATCAACTCATTCAAGTATCCCATACCATTCAATCATCCATAAGCAATGCTTAATCACATACAAATTAATTCCATTGATTCTAATCGAATTTTTCTAACCACATTCACTTAGATTATTAATTAATTCCAAATCAATTAATTAATCAACCCCTCTATATCCATTCATCTTAATTATCAACCCTGGATTAATTATCTTCCAATTCCATTCAAGTAATTCTCTTTAATTAATTTCACGATATTAATTACTCTTACCAAATCAATGAGTAATCTTTAATTTCTTCACAAATTAATTAACTATAATCAATTACGTTAATTCTTAATTACTTATATTAATTGTTTTCTCATAAGTCACTTATTATGAATTAATTAATCCCCATTAATCAAATATTTAATTACTTCATTAATAAATCAGTTACTTCTTAATTAATTATCTTAATTAATCTCTTAATAAATTTCACATAGTAACTATATTTTATTAATTACATTAAGTAATAATTTATCACACCATCAAATGATTATTCTGAATTATTTATACTTAGTTAATTAACTTACAACTTAATTTATTATTTATTCAAACCTTTAATTACTGAATTAAATAACCCAAATCATTAATTAATTAAATTAACTAATTATCCATTTCAATTATCCTGCTAATTTAATGTATCGCAAATCATTAAGTCGTTAGTAACTTTTAAACGGAAATATTTTCTTATTTATTGTTTTTAATTTAAAACAACTTAAAATTCCCAATACTTCGAGTTAAGCAACCATTAACTTGAGAACCATCCAATACCAAAATCACCCAATCATCAATTCACAGTGCATATCAAATAAATTAAATCATTCAATCAAATATTTTAATTTAACCATTTAAACTCAAATAGAATCTAATAAAGTGAGATTTACTCAACTTTGCTTTTATTTGCAATCTGCCTCAAACTTGCCTTGGTTTCCTTGATTTCGACCTTTTATAAATAATTATATGATTTTGTTAATATTTGAATCAAATCAAACAATTAAATTTTCGTTTCATAAATTAATTAATTAACAATTAAATTTTAACCGATGATTTACTTTCAGTCATGGATTTAATTTTAAATCAAAGGATTAAAATTTTAAACTAATACTTTTATCTTTAAATCAATTTCTTTTAAATAAATTTAAGAATTAAATTGTCTTAACAACTTACTGTTAATCAATAATTTCTTTTTACTAACTACATGTAATAATTTCTTCCAGTAAAACATGTCTATTACAAAAAAAATAAACATACAGAAGTTATACCTCATCGAATCCAGATTGAAACCCTAGCGCCAACCCCCCTCTGCGCGGCCACATCCCACTGCATCGTCGACATCCCCACGCCCTCAAAATCCATCGGCCTTCCTTCCCTCTCGCTTCGCGTGCCACCACTCCCACTTGTCGCTGCCCCCAAATACGCGTCCAAACTACCAGACTCTCGCGACGTCAAGTGCTCTTCACACGCGACGACGACTCGAGCTCCAAATCCTAACTCAAACGCAACCCCACCGCCTATCATCCTTGAGCTTGAGCTCGACTTTCGACAACGACTTAATCGTACATAGGCGATTCGAGGCTTCAAACTAATCTCGAAGGTGGAGGAACGCGCAAGACCGATCGGGCTTCCGGCCTACGATGGAGTTTGCTTTCGATCGAGAGAAGGAAGAAAAGGTTTCGTCAATTTTCTAAGTTTGCGGCAAGGCCATGGCTTCGGCCATTAGATTTGTTCCCCTTTTTTTATAGATAAGATCGATTTCTGTTGAAGGCTGGAGAGGAGACGGGAATAAAATAAATAATATGGAGAAGCTTCTTGAGAACGCTTGAATAAAATATCTTACGTCGTTGAAAATATTCTTGCTAATTTATTTTAAATTTTTATATTATAAAACTTCCAAACGTCCTGTTAATCGCCAACTAAAATTTTGAGCTCCTCTTAAGGAATGCCGCCAGACGATTATAAGGTTTTACCTGTATCCCGAACACAATGGAACGTGTTTTGGAGGCTAATTTGAACGTATGTGCGAATTACGGAATTAAACGATCGATATTAAATTAAATCAGTTAAAATAAATCTACGCGTTTCGAGTTGCTAGGGTCAATCGACAACTCCGATTGCTGCGAAAATTGAAATCCGATAATAACTAACTATTACGGTCCAATGAAACTGGTTTCATCGAATTCGGAGACTGTTCCTCGAAAGGCTATTTTTAAATTCCAATTTAAACGATATAATTTCAAAACTGAACAAATCACCTTTAAATTAAATTTCAACCATTCTATTATCTTCAGTGTTATCATTATAAATTTTATAAGCCTTAAATTATTTAAACAGGCTTAGAAATTTCAGATTCAACAATTTACCCAATTTTCAGTTATTAAATTCAATATTTAAACTATATAATTCAATGATTTAATTATCAAGTAAATATTGATATCTTGAATTCAAGTTAAAATTAACTTTTAAATATTTTAAAATCAATTAATTATTCCAATTTAATTTGTCAAAATTTCCGGGTCGTCACAACTATATTCCAACCACATCAGTCTTCCTTTCAAAGACTCATCTATGGCTGGTTGACCATATCTCTTTAAGCACAACTATCAAAATCGTATTTGATAATTTACTTGGCATCTATTTCGAATTTAAGCATCATATAGGGTCTATAATCTTTAAAACTTATTGGCAGCGGAGAAATTTTTTAACATTAGTAATTTGTTTCTCAGCATTAATATGAAACTTATGGTTTCTCTTTACTATGCGAAACTTTATATTAGATATTTTAATTAATTATTTCTGTTTTAGGATTAGTTAATTTCTTACATCTTCCATAATCAGTTTCTATCCAAGTGTTTGGATTGTAACCAATACTTAAATAAATACTGATTAAATTTTGAATTCACAAAACTTATGCTCATAACATAATTTAGTTAACCATTGTTGGTCAGTCCTAAAATTCTTTGGGTGGTTCAGAAAAGATCCCTCATGATCTAATTTCACATGTGACCACTTGACTAACACAACTTGTCAACTCATTAACCTAGGACATGTAGGGGTTTCTTTTTCACTCAAATCATATATGAAATTAAATTCAACATATGTACTTACTTTTAAGTACGTATCCTTATAGAAAGAAGTTAATTCAACATCACTCACCATCAATCATACTTTGTCCAACATAATTCAATCACTCCTTATCGACGAATTATTATGTACTATAAGGAGGAGTAACTTTTGAGGTTGAATAAAGTTCCTTTTGGTTACTTTTGGAACTCTCTCCAATATACTCACATATTCATCACATCGAATTATATTATTTCATTTGCATATTATGTTTTTTATACTTCCATTTTATATTCAATGAATTCATCATAGACATACTACTTATGCATCAAGTACACATGTTCTTGTATACGTTAATTCATCGATGAATTTTAAGGAAGTAGTGGATTCGTTTTGGTACCATTTCACCTTAGAGTGCATACATCTATATATATCAATCCGAAGAGTTCATCAATTTTTTTTATCACTCCAACCGAATGAGTGCTTTCCCCTTAATTGCTCGGGATACAATTTACCAATGTCATTCGATTCATAATCTTATGATCAAAGAATTATTTTTCAAAGATATGACCTAGTCTATAAATCTAAAAAAATTGTTAATTTTTTTGGTGCTTCTGTATTTTCTATCGCTAATGCATAACTAATGTTATAATAACAAATACTATTATAGATTTATTTTATAACAAACATTCGTAATATTCGTAATGAAATAAAAATTTATTTATATTCAGTCAATACTGAAAAATAATTATTATTTCATAAATAATATTTGGTGTATATACAAAATAATCTTTTGTATCTTGATGCATCCACTAATAAACGTCATATGGTAAGCTTCCACTATTTCTGTCATTACAATAGTAGCACATGAAACATGAAACTCCATCAACCACTTATTACAAACTATTTATTTCATCTATTGTAACTAGTTTATAATCGAGAGTTTTAGATCAAATATCTTGAACTTATGGAAACATCATTTATAGAAAACAAGTTTCTATAATAAGAATGGAAACTACATTTCTCATTCTATATTAAGTATCTCATGAATTTTATACAATTATTGCATTCGATGTCTGTTTATGAAGTAGAGGTGATGATACACTCTCTTCATCCCAATTGTGCCCATTTTACATCTACTCTTGAACATTCACTTTCATTTCAAATGGTCGAACCATTTGAAAGGTAACTATGCTACAAGACTGCATCATTTATTTTTTTACAAAAATGCATTTGGATGTTCTTAACATTTTAAGAATATCTAATAGGTTGCACTTAAGTAGACCGATTGAAACTGACATTTCAGTGATCAAATTCCTAGGTCGATCGTTCATCCTTAGTCTTTTACCATTTTTACACAATAAAATTCTTATCATATTCAATAACATTGCACATAGGAATTTGCACTATTGTTTACTTGCTTATCCCGAGTGAACCGATTTCATCGAGATTTCATATATTACAAATAGGACCGTTAATTGTAAAACTTTTATATGTGACATAATATGGATTAAACATCCATATCCTTGTATCACTTTAGAGTTCAAAAATCATAGGGGATAGTGTATGGTTTTGGGAAAAATGTTTTAAAGACCAAGTTACGAATGTATTAAGTAGTTGTATAATTTTTGGCACTTACAATGGGTCTTGAAACGACAACATGCCAAATAATTTATTGATAAGCATATCTTATATTTCTTTGTCAATCTTAATTCAGATAATTAGTATATTTCAACTGATAAACAATTTTATTAATTTAATCATTTATACAAATTTATTGAATGAGATAATTTTAATTTTATATAGCATGTGGTCTTATAATATTAGAAAGGTTAAATGCAATCATTTCATTTTTCTAATAAGCTGCTACTAGATTTTATAGTCCTCTGTATACTAAGAGAAATATTGAGGTCTTTCAATTCCTTTGGTGATTGTTAGGACTTGCTTATCTTGGGATACTAACCTTAAATTTTCTCAACAAATCATAGGTCGTAAGTGATGGATAACCCATTATTTATTGTATCATATACAACTTCTAACAGTGGTCTTTGTCCTAATCTTAATCTCGATTTTGTGTTTACTTAACAAATCGAAAGAGGTTATCACTCGGATCAACCATTTCATGAGTTCTTAATATAATGCAAATACCTTGAGTTTGCTCAACAAATATATATATGTATCTTATCCCTTCTCTAAACATATTGATAGTACTGCGCATAAATCTTATGTTTGCTCATCAACCAAAGGGTATGCAAAAAACCAATTAATATGTAAATGATATAGGACTACTCTATATTAAAGGTTTGTAATCTTTAATCTCTCTTATGTGATATCGACTTAAGAGATAGTAAATTTCTTATGAAATCCCCCCTAATTCAAGCGTCGGGCATATTTGAATCACGTTATACATACCATGCATATATATTCACTCCAAAAATCTATTTTGGGTTTATTTCAGTTCCATTTTTATTATATTTATACACATATAGTTATATAAGTTTAATTTTTTATAACTAATAGTCCAATTAAGTTATATAATATTTATATATATATATTGTTAGTTAAATTTTATTTAAAATCTCATAAACTTAATTTTATTCACCTTAAACTATTTATGAAGAATACTCAAGTATAACCATTATAGTTATATATATACCATTTAAATAATTAATTAAATGTTTTAAATAATAGTTAATAATTTCAACTTTTATTTAGTTTAATTCCTCAAAACAATTTTGAGAAAATCAAAGTATTTTAAGTTAATTAACTATAACCTATATAGTTTTATTTACATATGTATTAGCATATATAATTTAATTAGTTATCATTTACTTAATTATTTATCAAATATATCATTTATTTAATTAAATAATTTAATAAATTTCTAATTTTATTTTTGTTTACCTTAAACAATTTAAGATGAATTTTCAACTATACCCTTTATAGTTACATATACATATATCATTATATATATGTATTTTTAATTAAGTAACTTTTTAAATTACTTATTTGATTAATCAAATTAATTGAATATATATAAAAATTTAAAAAATATTAAGAAATTTTAAATTTATTTTGTGTTATATATATATATATATATATATATATATATTTGTGTGTGTGTGTGCGTGCACGCTTGAAACAAATCTATATAGTTAAAAGAAGGTATATACAAACACAGATGGGGGCTTGGTGTTAAACATTAAAGAAAATTGTCTCCTGTGACGCTTTTTTAAAATTTTTCGATTGAATCTATATCTAATCTCTAAAGGAAAGGTAATTACCAAGTAATCCATAATCAAATTTTAGCATTAAGATTTGAAATATGAAGCAACACATAAATGCATATAAACAAAATCATCTTTAAAACATTGGCATAATAAAGATTGCAATAAGAACTGATTAATCAAAACATTTCTTATGTCCGCATATCCAAAATTAATTTAAATTTAAAATATATTTGATTAAATAGTAAAAAGTTAAAATTATTTTGTTTGAAATCAGAATTGTCTTAACTAAATGATATGATTCAAGATGTTTAATTGTTTCGATAACACAAAACGCTTATGTAGAATTCAAATATTTGAATATAAAATTCATTATTTTAAATAAATCAAATTTTAGGAATATACATATGTATATGCCTATTTTATTGGAATATACATATTTTATTGGAACCATAACAAATATATATATCAACAATTGATAAATATGTGTAAACAATTGGTTTCATGTTTTATAAAGGACAATACATAAACAATTTTTTATCAAATCTAATAGGTGGCAATAGAATATTTATACATACATGAATTTTATGCCAAGGTTGAACAACATGAATGAATAATATAAAATAGAATTTGAACCTGAAGTGATATTGCCCTTTATAACACTTTGATTTGCAAATTGTCTCCTGTGACGCTTGATTCACCACCAAATCTAGCTAGAATCGAATGAACTACTTCTATTTTATTTCATTTGACTTTGTAGGGTAATAATATTTCATCAATGAGAGAAAAATAATGAAAAGGGGGTACCATTAAAGGGGATGAAGAAAGTGGAAAGATTGAATGAATGAAGATTTGGTTTATGGAAAGATTGAAAACCTTTCTCATTCATTCTTTTAAAACATTCCTCTTTAACTCCTTAGTGAAATCTAAACTAATATTTAGATCATTTTTTATGGTCACTCGTGATCTTGTCCTATGTCGGACAATAAATCCTAAGGCCAATTTAAGTAAATAAATATATTAAAAGCTTGTTTAAATATATATCGATATCATATATCTATACGCATATATAAACTCTATGTAGACATTAAAGAATTACTAAGGTTGCCCAAAACATCAAATAAATTAATATTTCTTAAATATTATAATAAAAGTTTATAAACTAATTAAATCGTGTGGTTTTTCAGAGAATTTACAAATGCGATTGTGTGACTCAGAGGTGTGAATTCAATCAAGGATTAATATTGAACAATTCAAATACTAATGTTACTTATCGCCTGAGCTAGCTATGTAACATTTTGGTTAAATTCGTCGCTTACATACATTTGCAAGTAAAATCAAATTTTAAGCAGTACCATTTTGTTAGGATAATTTACACACATTCTCTTCGTCAAAAGTATATCACTTTAGGATATATTGAATTTGGTAGTGGTTAAAATTTCAGTATTATTCACATTCAACTTGGTTTGTCCAAAAACAAAGTCTTTAGTTCAATAGTAACATTTATTATTAAACATGCTACTCTAGGTAGAGATTTTGACTTTAAGTTAACTATATGTGGTCGTAATACTAACCTCATACAACCGTGGAGATGAATTATCTGTTAGATAGTGTTTCACTACCAATGCTACGACTCATACCCAACTATAGTCACTCAATGGATTGTCATGCAATAATTTCACTATACTCAAAGTGATGTATTCACATTGAAACTCCCTAATATTTTCAAGTCAAGGGAATTGTGTAAAATTATTGCCTTGATATTTCCTATTTGACCTAGTTGTTATTAACCAATAGTAAACTATCAGATGAGTCGGTACATAGTTATCCAATATCTACGAGTACATAACCTCTTGGTGTCTCCAGTAGTCATGAATAATGCACTGCTTAACATTTGAAGAGCATTAGGCACTCCGCTCTCAATGGATGTATTGATATCCTTTCTTAAACACCTTAACCAGGAATATTTAAAACAAAAAGTTATTTCATTTTGTGATAAATTACTCATAATTGCATCTATTTGCAATCACAATCACATAATATTATATTTAGGGATTTTTAAATTAATTACTTAATTAATTATATCATAATATGACAAAGTATACTAAAGAAAACAAACACTATTGTTACAAACAAGATTGATTGCATAATTAGATATATTTAACAAATATAAAATTATCTCTAAGGCATACAATTAACTCTTTCAAGTCATCACATCTGAATCGTAGGTGCCCTATAAAGTTGAATCCGATGGCATAAACCATGAAGCCCACAATCATACTTCACCATGGCCAAAAATTGACAACGTCGGTGTGTTGTGCAAGAGTAGATCAAAAAATTTAATTAATCCTAACATACAAGAGTTGATCGAAAATTTTGATTTATCCATTCACCTTATCCAATTTCAAAAAATTTCTATCAACTCATACTGTCAACACAAGCAGTCTGATAAGTGACCAATCAAGAATGATCACCTTAAAAGGTTAATTTTTCCTTATATGGAACATTTCTCTTACTCAACGATGGGATTACAATGTCTATTGTAATACTTAATTTAAGCTAGGAGAACTCAAAGTACCTTGAAAACGAGAGCTATGAGGTCTATCTATAGAAGAGTATAAACAATTAAAATCTCCTAAAATGTCTCAACATGATGATAAGTTCTTTACCACTTCTCCTTTAATTTAGAACCCCTTTTGAATTAATAATAAATAAAATGACATATGGTTAATTTTTTAAATACAATATTAAGGTTCGATTTGACTACTATTTAAATTTATTTATTATTTAAATTTATTTATTACAAATTACTATTATTTTTAGCCTATACCAAACTAAATAATGATATAAAATTTATATGTTTTTATCAATTACATTCCAAATATTAATAATCAAATTAATATAACCATTATATTAACTTTCTCTATAATAATTTATGACGTTCACAACTTATTTTTATTAATTTAATTTCGATCGAATGCTGATAGTAATGATTGTGAGATTCCCAAGTGTAAACTCATCCCCCAGTAATATTTGGACAATTCGAACATTATAGCATGTTCGAACTTTGCTAAAGTACAATAGCAGACTCAAGTTTAGTTGCTTATAGATCATCTAGGTGAAGTCCTAATTTAAAATCATTCAAATCGATATATTTAGGAAACTATATATATATATATATATATATATATATATATATATATTGTGCACTTCTTTTCTTCATCACTATATTATTGAGATAACCAGAGATCGGTCAATGGTTAAAACTCTAATGTAGTTATTTGTGAAATATAATATTAAAGCCCATGGTTTAATCTAGGAATACTTATAGATAATCAATTTTCTTAGGCTAAACACATTGATTTTAATTTGACTACCAATTACAGTGATACTTACTTTATTTTTAAAGGAGATGAATTCTCTATTGAATAGTGTTTCAATTCAGGTGGTTCAAATTGTATGCAACTACGGTCTTAACAAGTTCATCGTGATCATGTGACTTACCATTGGATGTTTGGAATTTTTAAAAACTCCATAGACACCCATATTTTTACATATCAAATGATCATAAAATATATTTTTTAATTCAAATTGGATCGTATGATACTACAACTTTGAAAAATGTTAAGCATTGACATTTCTAACCTTTAGTAATTTTATTGATGATGTTGACCCTAAAACTTGTAAGATCTACAACATTTGATAGGAGCTGAACTAGAGGTCATGATCACATCCATTGAAAAGATATAATGGTTTCTCTTTCCATAAAGTGATCATAATAGCACTTTGGACTTACAATTTAGGAGATATGACCGTTTGAAGTTCGGATAGTTTCTGGTTAGATTAGTGGATAGTTAATTAGAACCAGATTAGGTCCATTAACCAATTTTATAATTTGTGCCTTATCGTGGAGATTGGACAGTTCCAAAACATTATCCCATTTCCCAAAACTGTACCAAACTTCCATAATCCATTTCTTAGCCAAAAAGCAACTTTTTATACTTTAATTAGATAAATCACATCATTGAGTGGTAATTTGTAATGGAAAATAGAGATTTACTATTGGGCCACCTTGGGATTCATGCATTTTTTCTTAAACCTCGGATTTATCTCAAGATTTATATATTTGGTACTAGGTGAGTAATTTTGCATATCTCACTATTCTATGCATGTTTATATAGTAAAATTAAGTTTTAAAGATGATTTTGGATGTTAAAATTGTTTAAACCTTGATCAAACTTTAGTAACGTCTTTAGATCTTGATTGAAAAAATAAATATGTAATCTGATTTGCTTTTAACCTTTTTATAAGACAACCCGTCATTTTGATTTTGTATATGGTTAGATCTAGGATAATATTTCATTTGAATCGCATTTGGATTTCTTATTTATAATGTTTGGATGTTAGCAATGGTTGTATATGTTTGTTTAATGTATTTTAAAGTTACTTTAGTGTAGTTAGAGAGTGGTCATTATTTTATGCAAAGCAACGACAAAAGTGCTCAAAACAAGATTTGGCTGAAGTATGTTGTTCTTAGAGGTTTAGAGGAGCGATAAAATAAGTCGCATGGAGTTTGGATGAGATTTGGTGTAGTTTTGGCAAAGTTGAAATCATGTCAGTGGTGGAATTCTAATCAAGTCAATGGTGATTAACTTTAATGTAGGGAAGTCAGGGATTCGAAAAAATGTGAAAGTAACTCCGAGCTAGCAAAAGATTGAACGAGAGGTTTGGGTGATTGGATTGAAAAATTTGACTAAGGCATGATATCGGCACCGAATTTAATGGCTTTGAGGCATTCACACATCTACTTTGGGAAAATGAAAGGAAGGCATCGGGCCACCTAAGCAAGGTGAGAGGTTTTCCATTTGGACTTAAGAAAAATCCTGGCTAAGGCATCATACTATTACCGACATGATGGCTTTGGGATTTTTGAGGAGCTCTTTCGAAATTCAAGAGTTCAAGCGATGGGGAATATAAGGAAGGCATGGTTTTAGCGACTTAACAATTTTTCGGTAAAGTCAATCATGTCAGGCTCAACATTATCATGTCGGTGCTGACATGATTGGAAATGGAGGTAATATATGAGGGTCTAAGAGGTCAAGGGGTGTACTTCGAACATGGGTCATGTGTATTCGTTTGTTTGCTTGATATTTGACATCATTTGTTATGATGCAATGAAGAATGACTTCAACGGTGAAGCAATGATGTGATGCTTTGTTATAAGGGTTTTAGAATTTTGATGCTATGACTCTACGACTTATTAGAGAGTGTCTAGAGATGTTATGATAACGACAACGCAATAATGGGAGTTAAGATGATGGTACAAAGGGTGAGTTCAATAAGGGGACTCGGAGTGAAACAATAATAATGTTCTATTATGGAGATAATGCAATGGAACATTGACTGTGTCCTACTATAGAATTATGATATGTGAGAAAGGATTATAGATACTCAAACGTTTCCATTATGCTCGTGTAGAGGGGGTACATGGATATGCCTACTTGGATTATGACTATATATAGATCATATGATTATAGATTACTTGACCTTATGATTGTAGGTCTATTTCTTAGCCTTACAAAGTGGCATGGATTGAGCATTGTAAAACCATGATTTGATTAAGTCTATTGCTAATGATTGGGCCATACAAGTTGTCTTATATCCAAAGCACTCGAGTTATGTGAGGATTGTCTAATGGATGTTGTAATGCTATGTCTATTCTGTTTGTTTCATCACCCTAGGGCTACACATGATGTAGGTATTACAACTTGGATGGCTAAACACCTGGAATTGTACTTAGATTTGTTAGGAATAGGAGATAGTGGTTTTGATGACAACAACCTTTGTAACTTATTTTATTATAACTTATATACTAACACTATTGTCTAGATATATATGAATGTTATTATGCAGGATACATATATAAGGCAGGACTGATTATTGAAGACCGTATAGTATAAAGATCAAGAATGAAGAAATCAAATTTGAATACTCATGAGTATTAAGATCAAGATTTCATAATAAGTGTCTAGTTTTCGTTTAAACTTCATAATAGCATGGAAATCTTCATTCTGAATTTCATTTGGATGGAACCCATTTCTACCTTCTTAGTGGCTTACAAACCCACGACAAGTAGCTTACAAACCTACGAAAAGTGTCTTACAAACCCACGAACATTCTGGTTTTGTACAAGTTCCCGAGTCCTGATGTGATGAGATATTTTGTAGGAAGAAGCTTGCAAAACTACTTCAAAATGGTTTTTCAAAATGATTCTCAAAACTGTTTTTCAAAATATTTTAGCCTTAAAATTTATCTTTTCCAATGATTTTCAAAAAGATGTTTTACCCTTAAAATATTCTTTGTTTTTGTTTTAAAATAAATTCTTGTTTTAAACTTCATTTTCAAAACAAATTTTACATTTTTTTTAAACTAGGAATGTCGACATCATGGGATACCCCATGTCGACATGGTGGCCGTTAAATTCAGAAGTTTCAATTTTCAAAAGAAGTGTCTATTCGTTTAAATCTCTTTACGAATGGTTATGACCGTTGGTGTTCTATAAATAGCCTTCACAAAAGAATTTTTTAACTAACTAATTTCTTATTTTCTTCACTCCTTCTTCTCCATAAATCTATATTCAAAAAATTTCATATTTTTACGATCGTGTCGAAATTCTGCCGAATTCTTAGGTGAATCAAATTAGAATCTCATTCTTGTTTGATTCTCTGCCCTCTCCTGAAGAACAAAGTGCTATTTAGAGTTATAGGATCAACTTGCAATCAAAAGTTTTATCGAGTCTCTCTAAAAGTTGTGGTTGTGCCTAGAAATCAATTGGGTGATCTTGTGTCCCGTAAATCAAGAGAGCTTGCTCCAGACTCGAGAGACGGGAGGGTACCTCAAGGCCTTTAGAAATTAAGTATCGTGATCTCAACATTGGTATAATAAAAATTAGTATGAGGTGTTTTGCCTTGGTATAGGACTGGATGTAAGGTAACTCCAAACTAGTATAAAATCCGATGTGTTCTTTCCCTTTACTGCTTTTATTTACTTTCTCCATCTGTGTTTGATTCTGTGATCAAGTTTTGCATTTGTTTGTATCATAATTTTTAAATTAGTCCATATAAGTCTTAAAATCCATTAAACACTATTCACCGTCCCTCTAGTGTTAAATTAGCCTTAAGATCCTTAATCTGCACTCCCTTTCAATTGGTATCAAAGCATAGGTTTTCATAATTTTCATAATCTAAAACTTGAAAAGTTAAAAATGGAATTTTTAGAAAATTTTGTTAATACTAGTTTAAATTTATGCATTTCATCAAAGTATCATAAGTCTGCATATAGTTTTTATGAAAAATCAAGTTATCTACCCCATTGGTTTGTTATGCAGGAACACACATGTTACATGGCTTTTGAAGAATCAACAATCAATAGACAAACTTTGCAAATTGAGGAAGATAAATGGATACTTGATAGTGGCTGTTCAAGGCATGTGACTAGAAATCCCAAGATACTCAACGACATTATATATCTAGATGATGGATTGGTCAACTTTGGAGATAACTCACAAGGATATGTGATTAGCATCGACAATGTCAGTAATTCTAAAACTCCTCTTATTTCTGATATTTTGGTAGTTAAGAATTTAAAACATAATTTTCTTAGTATAAGTCAACTATGTGATAAAGGATTTAAAATTAAATTTGAAAAAGATAAGTGTCACATCGAAGATAATAGGTCAAATATTATCTTTGAAGGAATTAGGAAGGAAAACATTTACATCCTTAGTATGAAAGTTTCAAATGATAACTTATGTCTTTTGGCTAATACAAGTGACCCTTGGATTTAGCATAAAATATTTGGTCATTTAAAATTCAAATTGTTATCTAGGTTATCAAAACTTGACTTAGTTAGAGGTCTTCCCAAGTTAAACTTTAAAGTAGATAGAATATGTGATGTTTGCCAATTAGGAAAATTTAAGAAAAGCTCATTTAAATTAAAAGATATGATTTCTACTTCTAAATCTCTAGAATTACTTCATTTAGATTTAATTGGTCCATCTCAAGTTCAATCAGTTAATCATAATAATTTTTTTTTAATTTAGATGATTATTGTAGATATACTTGGATAATTTTTCTTAAACTTAAAAGTGATGATTTTGAATTATTGAAAATTTTTGCTAAAAGAATTCAAAATCAACTTTCGTTAAAATTAAAAACTATTCGTAGTGATCATGGTGGAGAATTTGAAAATGAAAATTTAGAGAATTTCACTAGTCATAAAGGAATTACTCATAATTTCTATTTTCCAAGAACTCCACAAAAAATGGAATGGTAGAACGTAAGAATAAAACGATTCCAGAGTGTGCTAGAACAATGCTTTCTAATAGTAACTTACCTAAAAAAAATTTGGGCTGAAGCAGTTGCTACAGCATGTTATATATTAAGTAGGATTTTAATTAGACCATTAACTAATAAAACACCATATGAATTACTTTACAATAAGATACCTATAGTAGCTTATTTTAAATTTTTTGGTAGTAAGTGTTTTATTCTTAATACAAAAGATAATTTAGATAAATTTGAACCTAAATCCAACAAAAGTATCTTTATCGGATATTCTAATAGAAGTGAAGCATTTAGAGTTTATAATAGAACTAACACTATTGAAGAAACAATTCATGTATCTTTTGATGAAAATTTTAAAGATACTGTACGAATAGAAGATGAAGAAGATTTTGTGACTTTAAATAACGAACCTAATGAAACTAATTGTGAAGTCATTCAACCTAGTAAAAGAATTAGGCTATTAAAAGATCATCCTGTAGAAAATATACTAGGAAATATTGAATCTATGGTTAAAATAAGAAATCAACTAAATAGTATGAGTAATGTACCTTTTATATCAACTATTGAACCTAAAAATCCAAAGGAAGCATCATCTGATGATTCATGGATTCTTGCTATGCAACAAGAATTGAATCAGTTCACCAGAAATAATGTTTGAGAACTTGTACTAGACCTAAGAATAAAAGTATAATTGGAACAAAATGGGTTTATAAAAGTAAAATGAATGAACTTGGTGAGGTTGTGAGAAATAAAGCTCGTATAGTCACGTAAGGTTATTGTCAAGAAGAAGGAATTGTTTATGCCGAAACCTTTGCACCCGTAGCAAGACTAGAAGCTATTAGGATTCTACTTGCTTTCACAAAGTACAATAATTTCAAGTTATATCAAATGGATGCTAATAGTGCTTTTCTAAATGTTTTTGTAAAACAAAATGTTTGTGTTGAACAACCTCCAATTTTTGAAGATAATAAATCTCCAAATCATGTATATAAATTAAAGAAAGATTTATATGATCTGAAACAAACACCTAGAGCATGGTATGAAAGACTAAAATCTTATTTACAATAATCTGGTTTCGAAATTGGTAAAATAGACACAACTCTTTTTATCCAAAGAAACACAAATGATATTCAATTATTTCAAATATATGTAGATGATATGATATTTGGATCAACTAATAACATAATGAATAAAGAATTTACAGATATAATGACTAAAGAATTTGAAATGAGTCACATGGGAGAACTAAGTTCTTCTTAGGACTTCAAATCAAATAATTAGACAAAGGAATTTTCATTAGTCAAGAAAAATATGCTAAGATTTAATTAATAAATTTGGATTGACCATTTCTGGCAGGTAACCAACTCTAATGATAACTAGTGTAGCTTTAAGTAAAGAAGATAAATCAAAAGATGTTGATCAAAAATTATATAGAGGAGTGATTGGTTCGCTGCTTTATATAACAGCAAGTCATCCTGACATCATGCATAGTGTTTGTCTCTATGCAAGATACCAATCGCAACCTAAAGAAACTCACTTAAAAGCTGTTAAAAGAATTTTAAGATATGTAAAGCGTACTTTAGATTATGATTTATTTTACCCTAAAAATGATGTGTTTGATTTAATTTCATATTATGATGCTGATTACGTTGGTTGTAAATCAGACCAAAAAAGTACAAGTGGAATTTGTCACTTTCTAGGACATTCTCTGGTTTCCTGGTTTAGTAAGAAGCAAAACAATGTGTCCTTGTCAACAATTGAAGCATAATATATATCTGCTGCTTTGGCTTTTTCTCAAGTTATATATATGCAACAAACTTTAAAAGATTTTGGGTTAACTATAATTAAATCACCAATTTATTATGATAATACTAGTGCAATAAATCTATCTAAAAATCCAACTCATCATGCTAGAACAAAACATGTTAATATTAGACATCATTTTCTTAGAGATAATATAAGTAAAGAAGTCATAACTCTGGAATATATTAATACTGAAAAAAAAATTGCTGATATATTGACCAAACCATTAAATGAACAAAACTTCACTAAAAATATTGAAAATAACCCATCCCCGTATATCGACGTACAGGCCGAGATTTTCAAATTTATTTTTCCCTCTAAAATTAATTATTAAGTTATATATATATAAATATATATATATATATATATATCGATTTTTACTCTTTTCTCTGTTCTATTCTGTGTAATAAACTTCTAAAATGGTAAATTAATGGCTTCCTCTTCTAATAATGAACCTTTTTCACCCACTTCTCCTCATTTTGGTCCTTTTCAACATTCCACACACGTACGAGTCATCAAATTACAAGAGGAGATGAATGATTTCTTCAAATGATAATGGAAATTCAAGTGAGTCAACTGCGAATGGTTAGAGAACAGGATTGGCAAGGCAGAATCCTTTGGAATTTACAAAACTTCCTTATGGATAACCATGCCAATCCCATTGTCATTAAAGAATCATCACAAGCCATTGATTCTGAAGAAGAAGAAGAGCCTCTAGAAGAACCACAAGAGGAACAAGAACAAGAACATCCTCTACCGAATCTGGATGTTCATATGGACGAAGACGATAGCGTTATTTGTGTTGGAGTGGTCATTTTTGGCGATTATGGGAACTTGGTCGAACAACGTGGAAACTTTTGTCTCCACTATCCAAATTCTTCGGTCCATAAATCACCAATAGTTAAGGGTCCTCGTTAAGCGTTTTTCATTTTCTTGATTGTATATTGGTTTTTTAATTTGTATATAAGTGTTATCTTAATTAATGTTCTTCTAAAAACAATCTTTTCTGTATAAGATCTTGAATTCCATTTAACTTAGAGTGCTATATTTCGTATGTTATTATTCTTATGTCATATGTTTATCTCATTTTCTATTAAGTTCAAGGTTTATAAGTTGTTATTTTTTTGTTGATGACAAAGGGCCATAATTTATGTAAAATAGTAGGCTTGGAGTAAGGGGGAGTTGTTGGTGTAAGGGGGAGTTATGGTATGATCGAAGTGGTAAGTATATTTTACATGGTTGTCATCATCAAAACGGGGGAGACTGTTAGGAACTGGAGATAGTGGTTTTGGTGACAACAACCTTTATAACTTATTTTAGTATAACTTATATACTAACACTATTGTCTTGATATATATGAATGTTATTATGCAGGATATATATATATATATATATATGCATACGTATATGTATAAGGTAGGTACTGATTATTGAAGACTATACGGTACAAAGGTCAAGAATGAAGAAATCAAGTTTGAAGACTCATGAGTATCAAGATCAAGATTTTAATATAACTGTATAGTTTTTGTTTAAACTTCATAATAGCATGGAAATCTTCATTCCAAATTTCATTTGGGATGGAACCTATTTCTACCTTCTTAGTGGGTTACAAACCCACGACAAGTGGCTTACAAACCTACGACAAGTGGCTTACAAACCCACGAACATCCTAGTTTTGTACAAGTTCTCGAGTCTTGATGTGATGAGATATTCTGCAGGAAGAAGCTTGCAAAACTACTACAAAATGTTTTTTCAAAATGATTTTCAAAACTGTTTTTCAAAATATTTTAGCCTTAAAAATTATCTTCTCAAATGATTTTCAAAAAGATGTTTTAGCCTTAAAATATTCTTTGTTTTTATTTTAAAATAAACTCTTGTTTTAAACTTCATTTTCAAAACAAATTTTACATTTTTTTAAACTAGGGATGTCAACATCATGGAATACCCCATGTCGGCATGGTGGTGTTAAATTCAAAAGTTTCAATTTTCAAAAGAAGTGTCTATTCATTTAAATCTCTTCACGAATGGTTATGACCCTTGGTGTTCTATAAATAGCCTTCACAAAAGAATTTTTTAACTAACTAATTTCTTATTTTCCTGACTCCTCCACAAATCTATATTCTAAAATTTTCATATTTTTAAGATCGTGCTGAAATTCTGTCAAATTCTCAAGTGAATCAAATTAGAATCTCATTCTTGTTTGATTCTCTGCCCTCTCTCAAAGATCAAAGTGCTATTCAGAGTTATAGGATCAATTTATAATCAAAACTTTATCAAGTCTTCTATAAGGTGTGGTTGTGTCTGGAAATTAATTGGGTTATCTTGTATCCCGTAAATCAAGAGAGTTTGCCCTGGACTCGAAAGACAGGAGGGTACCTCAAGGACTTTAGAAATTAAGGATTGTAATCTCAACATTAGTATAATAAAAATCTATATGAGGTGTTTTGCCTTGGTACAGGACTGGATGTAGGGTAACTCTAAACCAGTATAAAATCCGATATGTTCTTTCCCTTTATTGCTTTTTATTTACTTTCTGCATCTGTATTTGATTCTGTGATTGTTCTGTGATTAAGTTCTGCATTTGTTTATATCATAAATTTTAAATTAGTCCATATAAGTCTTAGAATCCATTAAACACTATTCACCCCCTCCCCCTCTAGTGTTAAATTAGCCTTAAGATCCTTAATCCCCACTTCCTTTCAAGATTGTAGTACACCTATACAATAATGATGATAGTTGATCAACATATACAAAAGTTATGTTCTAACTCTATGGATCCAGGGAAGGTCATATGTGATTCTCCACACCTTATGTCCTACACTATATTGATTTCCATGGTATTTTGAGATTGTATATTTCTCACACTACACTGTTTTTTGACTCAATGGTTTATGCATTGCTTCTTATTATCTCGGGTACTTTTACATGAGCATACTAAATAGGAGGTGTAAGATGACACATGGGTTATGCAGGTAGCTAGCAGGAAGCTATGTTTTCATATACTACTCTTTGTCATATTATTGCTATTATTCCAATATGTGACACCGTGGAACCTAAATAGTTTTTGGCTTTTATCTTAGAGGCATTTTATCGTTTGAGTTATTATTTGATGTATAAAATTCTATGATATATGTTGTATATAGCTATAATGAACCTCTGGACTCTAATTATGTGGTTCATTTAGTTATTACTATCTTGCCTATTTTATATCGATGATGATAATTATATTTTATTCAGTGCACTGTGGGATGTATGAATGGTTATCTATTTGATATTTTGTTACTATACCACTTGACAATCAGATATTGTTACAATGTACTGTATAGGTATATTGGGTACTGAAAGTATAGGTATATTGGGTACTGAAAGTATAGGATGACCATCTCAAGTAAAAGACTACTATAAATTGTTACATCGGATCTTCTATTTGACTTTATAATTAACATGTAGAAAACTCTTAGTGAGTCATTCTATAATTGTTCCAACCAATCACATGTGCATAACCCATTGGTTTCCTTTAGCAGCCATGAGTAATTCACCATCTATCGAATGGAGAGCATTGCATACACTTGTCTTAATGAGGGATTGAATCTCATTTTAGACAAACCCTCATTGAGATAAAGCTTGACTATTAACATTTAAGAATAATTATTTATTGACATGATTCAATACATATAGTTACAAACACATTGTAACTTTAATCAATTAAATATTTTTTCCAAGAATTTTCTACCAGTATATTTCTAGTTATTTAAAACTTTGCTTATATTCCAATTACAACATATACAATTAAGTTCACCTTTATTGAGTTCAAGTAAATGATGTTGTACAACCAAGCCAAATAGAAATCCAAATCCATCTAATTAAGAATTATCTCCTTGATAGTCCCATAAAATTTTTTTTCAAAAATATTTCTTTCTTAAGATGATCTACCATGTTATCATTAGTACTAATGTAGTGACACTCTTTGTTTCTAGACCTCTTCTTTCACCAATTGGTATTTTACTTCAATATGCTTAACTTCCTTAGTATACTTATCATTTTTAATAAGAAGACCGTTGTTGTAACAAATTTCAATGACTTTAAATATTAATCAATTAATCTTAAGTTTTGAAATAAAGTTTTGCAATCAAAATCCATGATTTGTAGCTTCAAAGCAAGATACAAATTCAACTTCGATAGTAGATGATGTAATAACACTACTGGATTTGAGTTTGAGTAAACAAACATCTTAACATGATCTATCTCTCTATATATGAGCATGTAGTCCTTCGTACCTTGAAAATATCTTAGGACTTTCTTCGAAACTTTCCAATGATAGTTTCCAAGTCTGCTTCAATAATTTACTAGCTTTACAACAAAAAACTAATGTTTGACCTACTGCAGACTTGTACATATAGTAAGCCCCTTATTAGTAAAGCGTAAAGCATGCCTCTCATCTTATCTCTTTATAAATCACTTCTAGGGAACTAATTTAAGGTGTTACGTTTTTGTGAAGTGGAACATTAATAGAGTTGCACGTTTGCATGTTGAGTCATCCTAAAATTTTGTTAATTCAAGTTGAGATAAGCCAAACATACCAGCGATCTATCCTGATATATTTCTATCCCTATAATGAACGGTGCCTCACTTGAATATTTCCTTACAAAGTTTTCAAAAAGGTATTTGTCTATTTCGCATAATTATCCTTGATCGCCTCTGGCAATAAGTAAGTTGTTAATATATAGTTTGAAAAACAAAAACTTGCTCCATTTGATCTTTAGTTATATACTCTAATCAATAATGTTTTGTCTGAACCCAAAGGGTGTATGGTATGGTGAAACTAGATGTACCTTTGATGAGAAGCTTTCTTTAGACCTGTATTGGCTTTTTTAACATGTAAACTATGTTCCTTCATTCTTTTATAGTCTTTGAGTTGATCTAGACCTTTTAGTAAGTGTTCTTATTCTTGGCTGGGATGTTTTGCTCAATCTTTTTTGCTAAAAAAACCAATTTTTCATTATTAATAGTTTTACTAACATTAGAACGCATGGTAATAAGTGTTTCATAAAAAAATTCTTATTTAGATTCAATTGATATAAACCATCTAACGAAATCCCAAAACCAACATTAAAAGAATTTTTAAACAGACAAAAATCATTACTCTTAAATATGATTACTAAACCTTCTGAAGAAAGTTTGAAAACTAAAGTTATATTTTCTAGAAATCATGGGAATATGAATATTTTCCTACAAATCTAAAGTGAATCTAGAACCTAAAATCAGAAGAATGACTCTAATATTTTAGCCTTCACTTTGTTGCTCATGTAGAGAAAATTATTATTTGAGTTTGTTTTATAGATCATGATAAATCCCTATTAGAGCTAGAAATATGACATATATAACTAGAATTAATCAACTAATTAATATAAGGAACATTAAAAAAGTTTAACTTGATTAATAAAAGGTTTACCTTTTATTGCACCATGCCTTTCGTTTATGATGATCCTTCTAAAGATGATCCTTGTTCTTATAAAAGCAGTAATTGTCATTTTTTCCTTCTCCATAATGGATGAAGATTCACCTCGACGAGACTATCCAAATCCATTTTAAAGCTCTTTCCAGTCTTTAGTATAAAATCATCTCATTTGACTGTGAGATTTGCCACTTGTACTTTAGTCATATGGCCATTATCACTTGAGCCTACCTTCCTTTTGTACTAATATCCTTTATAAATAATTATCATTTCACTTATCTTAATAGTGTTGTATTGTATTTAGAAAGGTGTATAATCAAAAGAGAATAAGTTTAGGATGAATTAGACAAGAAAAGACTCATCCACTACCATACCTTAGACCCCAAGTTTAACAGCCAGATTAGTAATCTCTATAATATGCTCATTCATGGTTTAACTACCATCGAATATCATAGCATTCAAATCTACCATTAGTTTTCCAACATGGGATTTATTTTAGTGCATAAGCATTTCTTATTTTTTTTTTCAGTAACAATTTGGTTTCATTGTTTCAGGTAGGGATGTCTTAATTTTAGCAACAATGCACATTCATACAAACATAAACATCTAATCAATTGGATCACTATAATGCCTCATGGACAATAACTTTATCCTCACTACTTCCATTAGTAGTAAAAGGATGTTCTTCATAATATTTTTCTTGTCCAGGTTAAGAGCCCTTAAACTGAATGCAATTTTCTCATTCCACTCAAAAAAGGTATAGGATTAAACATGTGAATATAGGTTAATCGCTACTACAATTTATATCAATGTTCACAATTTAAATGTTAAACACAACATTAATAGCAAGGGAATATAAATTGTCGATCAAATAATATGTAACGACCTGATATTTTCAACCACTCACATCCATACATGCCGGACTTGAATTGCTCAAAATATCATATTGTTAATTTAAATTTGGCAAAACTCAACATATACAGTAAACAAATCGATCACGGAATCACAGACACGGAGTAATATAATAATAATGCAGCGGAGTACATAAATAGTAGTTCATGAAGCTACTATATAAACAATAGAGTTTGAAATAAAATACAACCGAATATCTCAAATAAAGACTGATGACATCTCTGAACAAATCAACTGGAAAAGCTGAAAGCTGAATCGACAGTTGGATCTCTAAGCAAAGCTCCAAATTCCAAAGTGAGTCTCAAATGTTGTATCACTCAGTCTGACCCTAGCGTACGTCAAAACACAAAATACTCGAGTCAGGATTAACATTCTTATATCAATAAATCCAACTCAAGTGAAATATGAACTGAAATACAAGTACTTAAAGGATGCTTGAGATAATCATCCTCTAAGGATCAGTGGAACTATTTACTACGTAGAAATACATGCTATTAATAACCAAACATCGTTATGACGTCGTGGTCAAAATAATTTATACTTCAAAACCATTGGTATCAACCTTGAAATCATAACTTCCACCACTTAAACCGTTTAGAAAATAATAGTATGTAAAATAAAATAATTTATATTAAAATAATTAGTATATTAAAGTAGTTTATATTAAAAATAGTTTAATATTAAAATAGTATATATTTATATTAAATAATTTATAAAGTACACTATTTAATTCCCTCAAATTTCACAAATTGAACCAAATCAACTCGAATTCCAAATTCAAATTTAGCTCAATCTCAATTTATCAATTTCAATTCAATTCATTTTCTAGATAAACCATTTAAAATAAAGATTTGAACCACAAAATAAACCATTTAAATTTCAATATATTTCAAAGCTTTAAATATTCAACATTTCTAAACTAAATTTACAGTTTCATATAGATCTTGATTTAACTTCATTATTATTTAGTCTAGAAATATTCACTTAATAAGTTCAATATTATTTTAAATAGCCTTAAATCACATTTTTCTAAATATTTCCTCCGATTTATTTAAAGTTGGAATATTCATTAAATTACTTGAATCAAAAATCAAGTTATAAAATCATATCCTTAAATCTCGATTTCAATAAATTTCAAATCGATTTAATTAAACAAAATTCTAAGTTAAACACAATTTCAAATAAATTCAATTTTATCTTTCTAACCTTAAGTTATAGAATCATTATAAAAATGTATTTTTAAATTAATTTTTTAAACAAATACTTAAACAAACAATATATATTTCCTTTCAAAACCATAGAAATCACTTTAAAATATTTATATATAGACCAACGGTGTTTGTATAAAATTTTCTATTCTATGGTCAAGTGATACGGATATTTATCATTCCATCCCGTAGTTTAAATATATACGGGTATATATATCATTTCAACCCGCAATCTCAAATTCAGTTCAAATGAAAATCGTTGGGTTTATCATTTCAACCCATAACAATTTTCTCCTATTGTACAGATCATTCCAGTATGTATCATTTCAACACATAGTGAACAAGTGAACATGCATATATCATCAATATAAATAATAGATAATGGTGTCAGGTGTCACAGGTGAACAGATACAGATAACAACATATATATATATAGCAATGTAAATAACTAGCAGCAGTATATTTCAATTGTCGTTTCAATTGAAACAAATTTAATAAATATAAGAACGTTGATCGTGAGTGATTGCTCACCTTTCGAGGCTAGAGAAATTTGACAATGAAATGAGTTGCGAATCCAAGCACAAATTTCAAAGCAAATAGGATTAGCATGAATTTGATGTTCAAAGCTGATGATAAGGAATTGACAAAGTCGAGTTAGAGCTGGATCGATGAAGATAAATGGTATGAGTGAACTTATATCTATATATGTGTATAACTATGTTTATAACTATTTATATGGATATCAAAATCATATTCTAAATTCAAACGCAAATTAAATTTAATATATATGTATTTTTCAAAATCATTATTTAAATCAAAACACATAAATAAATCAAACATAATTATGAAATCAATACCTTATTGAAATCAATATATATATTAATTATAAAAGAAAACTACAACAAAACTCATATATACTAATATATATATATATATACACACACACACACACATATATATATATACATATATATACATATATATACACACATATATATATACACACATATATACATATATATATATATACACACACACACACATATATATATAACTAGGTGAAACCTATATATCTATACTCGCTATGTAAACAAATATATGCTAGATATGCAAAACAAATATATATAACATATACTGTAAAACCATAAACTGTAAGACAACATATGATACTTCCTTTTAAACTAAAATATTTTATAACAGACAACAGACCACTATAATCTTGTGGTTTATACTACAACACATGTCAGCACACTTATATATATATATATGTATGTGTGTGCATATATATGTATATGTATATATATATATGTATATATGTCAAGCGAATGTATAAAATACACAAAAATTACATTCATTGGCAGATTGCTACTACAAACTAAGTTCAACTATGTTACTTCTAACGTGTTGCATTTGCGAAAAATTTCTCAAAGATTTGTTGCAATTAACTATACAACACTACTCCAATAGACTTTAGCGTGAATCAATAAATTTAACACACACAAAATGCACTAGATTTTCTATACTGAATAAGCTAAGACTTTAGTGTGATTCAATAAATTTAATACACAAAATGCACTAAAATTTCTATATGGGACAAGCTAAGACTTTAATGTGAATCTATAAATCGAAAACACAAAATGCAGAGCCGAAATTGACAGATTATCATAAAAGGGCAGTAACTAGTATATATAATTTTAACACCTAACATAAAAAAGTATAATACAAGCAGACCTATATATATATACTTACATACTAGCAGCATTAGTATAATACTGTAACCTTATAGGCTAATATACAAATGAATTTATATGCATGACATCATAGAAACTATACATTATATTTACATAGCTTACGTAACATTAACTGTATATACTAGACATATATAACAGAATTGAGTAATTCAATCTATACGTATAAATCTTACATAAATAGATTATATATATAATAACAATATACAAATGCAGACAGAGGAAGAGAAGCCTGATATTTATATATACAAAGTACTCAAAATTATGCATATATACTTACTTTATATATCATCAGAGAGGCAAACGAGGGGAAATCTCTACAAGGGTGAGGTCGCATGAATAGGCAGGGTCTGGGCGAAGATAGGCGAGGGGAGGAAGAGCACGAATTCATGGCTATGTCGGGTTCTGTGATTGGAGGAGAAAGGCGCGAGCCTGGGTGGAGCGGCCATGGTCTCCTGGACTCGGAGAAGAACTAGTGGGGTCGCGTGGAGAGGGCGGTGATGGGAAGGCACGATTCTGAGGTGGCGGCTTCAGTTGCGTTTCTCTGGAAAAAGATTAAGGGAAAAAGAAAAGGGAAAGAGAAAGAAACAGATCTGGGAAGTATGCAAGCTTGATTATTATATAAACTTTATTTATATTTGAAACGTAAGTAGAAAGAAGAAGGGAAAAAGACACCGGTTACAATAAATAGAAATAGGAACAGAAGAGTCAGCACCGTTATAAAGTGAACATGGGAACAGTGAAGGTCACACAATAATATGCAAGTAAAGAAATAACAATGGTCAGAAGCATTAATTCCGAAAAAATAATTAAAGTAATTAATGGCTTGATTGGACAGCACGTTTTGAGTTTTGAAACGGAAGAAAGAAATAAAGTCACAATTTACGATACCGTACAACGAACAGTTTACTGGTTCCGTCGTGTACCGGACGTCAAAATACAGAAATAAATATATCATGGTGATCAGAGCGATGAGATGGACAAGAGAAAACATAAATATTTATGCCAGGACCTTATTAAAAGTCCGTACGGACACTGATTATACGTTGCTATTCTATACGGAAAAATCCAAACGGATCTAGAAACCTTCGAATTTCGCAAAACGAATTTCGCAGTCAGATTCAGAGTGTTCCAATTAAATTTTCTCATGTTAACATAAATAGGTTTCGAAATACTTTTAAATTCAACAGTTATTAACTGATCTAAACTGAATTTTTAGCGATTGATAGAACATCTGTATTATTCGATGAAAATTTGTCATTTGTTATGTCTAGATGGACGCATATAAATATCAAATTTCCGTCATAAAATTCTATTGTTTGTTTAAATGGTAGATTTTAGGTTATTATATTCAAAAGAAATCCACCTTTATTTAATTTCAAAATAACTATATTTCAAATTACTAGAATTGAATATACCTTAGAAATCAGCACGACAAGACGATCAAAATGGTATACAAATATAAGTGGTACGATTGAATTATAAAAATTTGAATTTCCACTAGCGGAAAATGCTTCTAAAACGCAGAAAATAAGAGCGACAGAGCGAAAGAAGTCCGAATTTGATGGAACGAAATATGTCGTCTCACTCAGAAGATGATTTACAAATTTATTATATAAAATATTCAAATTTGAAAAACATTTTTTTATCACCTGATATTAACTGATTTAAATTGAAATAAAATAAACATCAATATTAACCAATGAAAATTTACTATTTACTATGTATAAATAGACGTATTACAAATATTAAATTTTCAATTCAAAATTTTATCATTTAAAATTTCACAAAATCAGTTAATTACATTATTAAAACCATTAAAAAAATTGGGTCGTTACATAATATATTGATGTATTTATTTAAATAATCAAATATTACGGAATCAGTGTTAATATTCCCATAATATTTATATTATAAGAATATACCGCCCATTAATTCATTTATCATGATCCTATCATTTTGGTATATATGTTTGTTGCTTAACCATTTTATTCCATGACTAATAAACTTATGTCAACTATTCAAACAAATTATAAATATTTCAAATGTTTATTAATCTAGGCAGAAGCATGTGTTGTGTCTTGGTATAGTTTATAATGAATTCTGAGGTAAACTTTAATTACTATGAGTATAACATTCGAATGCACAATCTCAACCCATGTTTGGCCTAAAATATAAATAGTAATTTACCATAAACTTAACAATTTCATATGTTCCATTAATTTCATAAATATTCCTAAAAAAATGAGGAAAATTCCTTACATAAATGATTCCATAAGTAATAACATGGTAACATCTCCCATTTCAACCCCAATGCAAACGATGTTGTAGTTATCCCTAAAAAAAAAATTCCTAGCGACAAAAAAGATCTTTTTTCTCAACAACAAAGCGAATATAGCATTTGAAACAAATGTCATTATTTATGGTCTTTATATACATTTTTTCATACCGATGCGGTGGTATATATAACAAGTAGATGGTGCTGACATGGGTGAAATATAAGGATGTTTCATCAATAAAGTTATTTGCAATCAGTTGTAACTATTGATTTTACATAGCAAAATAGCATAAATAAGAAAGTAGAAATACATAGGTATGCCTATATCACCATTGGAAGCTTAATTCTTCCTAAAAAATAATCCTACAATAGTCCTATAAATTTAACCTACTCAAATGAGTAATCGTGAGTTCATGGGGGGTATAAATAAATAAAGGGATCAGGCACATTACTTGGTGCGAATATCATTATTCCTCATAAGACAGTGGGACATACTATTAAATGGAATGGATTTCTCCTTCTCTAGTTTCTCGAAATACAGCAATACATATATGATCACAGCATAATGTTCTCGCATATCTAGTTATAAATTTTCACTACAAGAAATTCATTTATTAGATAAGTGGTAGCCTAGAAGGCTCAACCGCTAGGCTTTATTGCCAATATCTTATTCTTAATTAACCTTCAATGGTTTCTAAGACCTTAGTGTATATTTGTTTGCACTACCTTACAGTGAAGAATAAAGGTTGCCTCTTAGGCCCACTTACTCGTTTATAATTATTAATTATTAGAGGCTTCCCTAGAGCCTTATTTTCTCGTTCAACGTTATTAAGCAAGTAATAAGTTACCTCCTACACCTTATCTCCCGTATAAATTTCATTTGTAGGATTGAGGTTATCTTCTAGATCTTATCTCCTAATAATAACTCCTTCATATAAAGTCTAACAAGGAACACAACAAATTAAGACCATAACCAACCATCTCAAGAGGTGAGTGCAGCACCAGCTTTTGCATTCGAGTGGGTATCCTCATTAAACGCGAACAACTTCACCTAATCTCGTCATCTTATTGCGCGATTCTCATTATGATTTTCTCCGTACATCATATTTTTTGGATTCTCATGATCTCTCGGATACAAATCTACTCACTCAACGGTGATATTCAACTAAACCAATAGTTTAATAACTCTTATTAGTCATTCCGCTCCAACCTATGAGCATTTTATTTTATAATATAAGTAGCATGACATATAACCATGGGTACACATACATCAAAACAAATAATCATAAACTTTTATTAAAGTATCTCATTTGTTGCTACATTTAATTCATAAAAAATTATTTATGAAATTTATGCATTTCCTACTTAAAGATTTGTAACTCCATTTTCGTTTTTTTCCTCTAAAGATTTTAAAATTATTCCTTCACAAACTTAGTTATTTTGATTACAAATAAATAGACATTACATATTGTAGCTATCACTATGATTTTTGTTGTATTATATAGCTATCACATATTATATACTTTACATCTTATAATATTGCACATTACAGTTGTCACATATACTAGTCATCACAAACTATGTTAACGCATATTTTAACGATTACATTTTATAGCTATCGCATAATTGTTGGACAAACTATAGCTATCGCATATCATACCCATCACATTTAGCAAATGTCATACGTTATAATACCGCATACTACAACTGTCACATATTATAGCCGAAGGAACCAACCAGTTTGTAATGTCCGGCTATTTCAAACCATTCGTATCCGCACATGTCGGACTTGAATTGCTCAAAATATCGGATTGTTAATTTATATTTGGCAAAACTCAGCATATACAGTAAATAAATCAATCATAGAATCACAGATACGGAGTATTACAACAACAAGCAGCGGAGTAGATAAATAGTAGTCCATGAAGCTACTATATAAACTTCAGAGTTTGAAACAAAATACAATAGAAATCTCAAATACACAGTAGTCTCAAATACAAAAGTAACCGATAAGACTGAAAAAATAACTGGAAAAGCAGAATAGATAAAACAGATCTTCAAGCAAAGCTCCATTCTCCAAAGGTGAGTCTCAAACACTGTGACACTCAGTCTTACTCGAGCACAAAGTAAAACACAAAACACTCGAGTCAGGATTAACATTCTTATATAGTAAATTCAACTCAAGTGAAATGTCAACTAAAATACAAGAAAGGGTGCTTGGATTTTCCATCCTCTAAGGAACCGTGGAACTATCTACTATGTAGTAATATACAGTATTATAATATGTCTATAGTAAAGTAAACTATCAAAATAGCATTAAGGCGTTACCAATATCCCCGTTAACACATTTTTATATATTCCCATTGTCTATACAGTACCGTAATTCCTCCGTAAAATGAAGGCCTATCAGAGGGCACTCCATTGGTGTGGTACAAACCGAACTCGTAGAAGGCGCGATAGGGCATGTGACAAGGCACACGAGGCAATGCCAAGGTAGACACCGTTTGCGAACCCAGACTAGTGGTAATTCATAGCAGCTACTACCGCCCACCTCTTGACACACTCCTAAATCAAAGGTGCACCTAATCAAATCACAAAGTAATAGAATGGTATCAAAAAACTGCGCCCGATCAGAGGAATGACCTCACTTGGCCCGGCGTGGCTCCTATTTTAGCCATATCAAGCTGACTCATGGGAGTCAGGACTGCGTTAATACCTCATACAGAATCATCACCAAACCATCTTACTTTATTCTGGAATCTCCACTACGTACACAATTGTTAAAGAGGTTTTCGATATTGGTAGAAAGCATGGCAATATCCGATCCTGGTCTCTTTAATAACCAAATGCTTATTTCACACCATGGTCATTCATTTCAAATAGTTCAAAATATATTGTTCATTTCAAAAACATATCAATTTCGATATCATTATTCACTTTAAATAATATGCATTTCCAGAATCGTAGCACTTCCAAAATTATAACACTTTTGAAATCATAACACTTTGGAAATCATAATACTTTCGACTTAAACAGTTTAGATATTGAAAATAGTATATATATTAAAATAGTTATATATTAAAATAGTTTATATATTAAAACAATTTATATATTAAAATTAGTTTCCTCTAATTTTGCAATCGATTCAAATCAACTTAAATTTTGAAATTCAATTTAAACCAATTCTAGTTTAACCATGTCAAATTTAAAGTTTAACGATTCAATTCAAATTCTCAATAAGCCATTCCAGTTTATATCGATTTCAAATTCAGGTTTGAACTATCACCATACTTCCAATAAGATTCAAGTTTAATTATTCAAACATTTACAATATAAACTACATTTATATTTCAACGTTTAACTTTAACATTATTCAAATTGGAAAGTATTCACTTAATCAATTTAATAACAATTTATTAAAATCCAATTTATTTAAATCAATATTAAATATTCAATCTCAATTTTATTTAAAATTGAGAATATTCATTTACTCACTTTTTATCAAATCAAGTTATAAATCATATTTTTCAAAATCTCAAAAATCAATAAGCTTAAGTCAATTCTTATTTAAGTTCAATTATTAACCAATTTAAATTCCAAGTCAACATTAATTTATCTTCTCAACCTTTATTATTAAAGTTATAAAAATTTATTTTTTTAAAATATTAATATAAAATTAAAGAATACTTTACATATTATAAACCAGTTAAGTTAAATTTTATTAAATTAAATCTTATTATTAAATGCGTTTTGTATTAAATCTTATTTTTTATATTTTTAAAACAATACATTATAAGAAAATTCATAAAAATTTATATTTTCAAAACTAACTTATAAATTTAAAATTTCCAAACGTATAATTTAAAAATCCAATTTTTACAAAATAAAATATCTTTACGTTATATTTAAAAATCAATAATTTATAAAATCCTTCCTTCCAAAACTTTAGAAAAATCATTTCAAAATATAGACCAACGGTGTCCGTATATAATTTTCTATCATATAGTCAAGTGATACAGATATTTATCATTTTAATCCGCAATTAAAATATCTACGGGTGTATATCATTTCAACCGGCAATCACAATTCAAAATCAATGAAAATCGCTTAGGTTTATCATTTCAACCCATAATGATTTTCTCATAATTTATAATATCGTACGGGTATGTATCATTTCAACCCATAGGGAATTCTAAACTAACAGGGAACTTGAAGAGTGAGAACGAATATGATAACAATATAATATATCAACAACAAACATACATCATCAGTGATAAATTAAATAAAATATACACCATAGGGTATGGTGTCATATATCACCGGTGAACATTTGCAGATAATGGCATATCACATTTAACAATTGTATAACTAGCAATTCAAATTTAACAGCATACTTCAATTGTCGTTTCAAGTGAAATCAAATTTACTAACCGTAAGAATGTTAATCGTGGATGATTGCTCACCTTTCGAGGTTAGAGAAAGGAGAAGATAACATGGAACGCACACGGATACAGACACAGATATGACTAGTAGGACAATGACAAGCTTGAAATTTGATGCGATAAATTCGATATTGAGAAGGTAAGTTAAGAGGGACTAGAGATCAATAAAACAAATATATGTAGCTAGATATTTCAAAGTCAAAATTCAAACACATATTAAGAATAAAATCGTTATTATATATATATTTGAAATTCAATATTAAATTTAAACATATACACATATGTCAAAATCAAAATCTATATATATTTCAAGATCATTATAGATTTTAAACAATATATTTAAAAAAAAAAATATTAAATCACATGTGCAGTACATGAAATCATTTCCTAAGTAATATATTATTGGTATACTAATATATAACATGTTATGTGTACAAACATTTTGAGGAATCAATACTTCAAACCGATATATATATATATATATATATATATGCACTTTTAAAGCAAAAGTATTGCAGATATATATACATATGTACTTTAAAAATAACAACAGAATCGAAGCACTTCAGAAACTTACTTACATGTTATAAAAAAATTTATATCAATAAAAAAAGGGCAATCGATATAAACTTTATTATCACACACACACGTACACACACACACATGTATATATAAGCTCAATAGATCATATAGAAGCTTGTATATACCAACAAACATACTATATATATAACTTATATAAATTTTATATACAGACAAATATAGTTTAGACATACCATCTATATTCTTTTCCTAAAAGCACAAAGTAATATTTTTCAGGATTAATCTATATTTACACGTGACGTATACATACATACATACATGCATATATATATATACATATACATACATACATACATACATATATATATATATATATATATATGGAGATAGGACTTGTTGCATGTTTTACGGAAAGCAAAATATATACACACTTAAAAATCAATACTTGGTAAAGTACCTTTCACAAATGTTTTATATGTATGCAACTTGGCTTAAAATTTATACACACACACAGTGAAAAGGATAGGCTAGAGCGAAGCGGAGAGAGACGGGGTTAGAACGGCTATTGAGTGGGGCTGCCTTGGGTTAGGCATAGACGTCAAGGGAGAAGGAGTGAGCAGGCGGGCTGTTAGGGTGCTGGTGGGTGTCGAGGCCGGAGGGACAATGTGGCTGATGGGTTGAAGTGGTTCTTGATGAGGACAGTGGGTGAGTTCGATCGCTTGGTGGAGGGTGAGCATGGTAGTTCATGGAAGAAGGGCGGTTGCTTTGGAGAGGGAGAGAGATTATGGCTAAGGAGGGAGGAGGCTGCTGCAGTGCGGCCAAGGTGGAATAAGGTGATGCTGTGTGGCATGGGGATGTTGAACACGTAGTGACCAGAGAGGGTGATAAGGAGGTGGTCGGCTGTTTGAAGGCATTTGGCAGGCGGGGAAAAAGTGGGTTTCACGTGGAGGATATTGCAGCGGCGGGTTGATCGGAATGAAGGGGATGAGATGCTCAGCTATTTGGCGATGGAGCGGATGACGTGGGGGTGGAAGGGGAGGAGCATGGGCTGAGGCTTAGGGTGAAAGGCCAGGTAAGCAAATATGAATGAGTAAAGAGAATGTAGGGAGAGAGATATGCGAGCTACAGAGAAAAATAGAAAGGTTTATATTATAATATACGTTTATTTTTTTGGAACAAAGAGAACGAACCAGGGGAAAGAAGAGAACATGAACCAGTTTATATTCAAAACAACGGGAATAACAAAAGGCATGCATTGAATTCTGAATTTATTTAACAGCTAATGGCTATTGGTTATATGGATGGCATTCGAAAAGACAAAAAAAGGCAAAATGTTCAAATACAGAACCAATACGGTAAGTCGTTTCGTCGATTTCATCGCGTACGGAATTTCGAAATATACAAATGAACATACTACAGAGATCAGCATGATGATACGAACAGAATGGTACACAGATATCAGCAATATGATTATCCTATCAAAAGTCGATATTTCGTTGCTAAATTGCTGCAAATTCATCGAAAATACGATAAACGGAGCTAGAGAAATCCAAATTTGGTGAAATGGAATATGATGTCTCACTCAGAAAATGATTAGCATTTTTATTACATAAAAATATTCATATTTCGAAAACATTTTATTCTCATCAATATTAACTGATTTTAAATTTAAATTGAAAATTACATAACAGAATTTATTTTCATATTTTCCAACAAAAATTTACCATTAAATAGACGCATACCAAATATCAAATTTTTATTTTCAAATTCAATTATTTAAATTTTCACAATAATTCAATTAAGCGCGTTATTTAAACAGCTAAAATTTTTGGATCGTTACACTCTCCCCCACTCAAAACTTTTTGTCCCCAAAAAAGGAGGTAGAAGAATAGTTGTAAAAGAAAGGAAAAATTATTGAAGACAAATTAATTCAAAAACTGATGAAATTTAAATGGTTTTGAATTTATTGTGTATCTGACAATATGTATTTCAAATCCAGTTTATTTAATCAATAGTATTAATTTCATATTTTGTTTGACTTTAATTCAATGTATCTCAATTAATTGATTTGATTTCAAATTATTACCATTTGTTACAAAATTTTCATTTAAACAAAATTTATTTTACTTTAATCTATTCTCTTTTTTATTATTCAATTTATTTCACTTAATCAGTGTTTAAATATTTATTACAACCGCCACTTTTTTGTTTAAAAATTTCCTTAACAAAATTTTATTTCTCGACATCTTATTACTTGCATTAATATTGTATATTATTCAATTACCTATTCTTATTAACATTTAACCATTTCTAGGTAAGTTATATTAAGGTTCTGAGTGTAATTCAATATTATATAAAATTTTCTTTTTTTCACAACATTTATATTAAGCCAGATTTTAGTTTGAACAATTTATTACTTAAGTTTTCTTCTTGTATATCCTTTAATTGTATATTCCCCTAAGATTTTAACTTTTTGAATATTTTAGGTAAGTTATGTATATCTGAATGCAATTTAGTATTGTATAAATAAGTCTTATTCAAATTCAACCATTACAAGTTGGTTTAATTTCATTTGTCATTTAGATATTCCAATTATTCCAAAATTTCACTTTATTTCAATAATTGAAACCATTTCTTAATATAAAACTTAAGGTTCAAATTTCCTGTTTCACTTCAAACTATTTAGAAATAATTATATATATATATATGCATACATATATATATACATACATACATACATATATATATATATATATATATATATATATATATATATATATATATATATTGTACATCAAATCATACTCAAGGAATTCAAACCAAATCCATTTTCCAAACAAAGTGTAGCAAAGCTACTAAGTGGTCTCTCCACTTCGAAAATCGAAAATGAATATTGGTGATGTTGAAGTCATCACTGAAATTATTTTCTAGCGAAAAAAGAGAAAAGTTCTGACTTACTTTATTTTAAAATTCTTTGAAAACAATTTTTATTCGAAAATACATTCAAATAATGTATTTTCCAAAACCTTGAGCCCATATTTTTGGAAATACCGAAAATTGAATTCTCAAATTCTTAATTTAAATTCATTTCAATTCCAAATCAACTTATAAATCATGTTTTATAATTTCATTTATTTATATCATGTTGCAATACTCATTGGTTTACAAAACAATAAATGAAAAGCATATTATCATTTCTAACAACTAATTCATTTGACTATCAAATTTCAAAAAAATATACTTTTATATATTTAATATAATCATATGCAAAATTATTTGTTTACCAATACTAAAAACAATATGGTATCAGTTTGCCTGTTCCAGTGTTTTAGAATTCCTATGGATAACGTTGGCCAGACGAATCGATCGAAACCCCAAATCAACTTAACAAATCAAAAAACACAATATAAAATAATTTTATATTAATAACAAATACACTCCCTCACACGATGATTCAGAAATGGATTTCAAAACAAGGATAGAGGTTCAAATTCAGAAGGACTTGATCAAAGAGAATTCTAACTAAGATAGATAGGCTCAAAAGTGAGATAAGATAGATAGATTACAAAAGAGAAAACATGGATAGACTTATATATATCGTGGGCGACCTTAACAAGGTCAACCAAGATTCCAGGGATAAGGTCGATGCGGAAATTCAATTTCCTGCTTAAATGGGAGAGATGTAGCTTCACTAAAACATCAGGATATTCCCTGATTATTAGGGGTAGTCTAGATCACTAGGCTAAGTATTAAATGAAAGATAGAACTGGCTGCATAACCGAAGGCATTCGACATTTGATCACAAGGGAATTACCCTGGTCGTTTACTAAAGAAACGATTTGGGCTTTGGCAAGAATACAAGCATCAAACCGAGGATGTAGAAATCTCCGGTGAATCGATGCCTATTGTAAAGGAGTTTCATCTCTTCACCAATCATATTTAGGTTGGCGGGACCGCCGATGGTATTAGTCACACAAAGGATGAAGTTGACAGTTGAGGTTGAAGCCATGGGATGTTCCAGTATTAATGAACACGAACAGGAAAAGACAAGAATGAATTTCAGAACAAAGTTCTAAAATTTAAAGGAAAACTGAGTCAAAGAGGAAGAAACTCAAGCTCGAATGAAGGTGATTCTGTAATTAAATTTACTCTATATGCTAAGTTTTTCCTAAACTAGAGCTCTGATACCAACTGTAACGTCCCGCTATTTCGAACCATTCGCATCCACACATGTCGAACTTGAATTGCTCAAAATATCGGATTGTTAATTTATATTTGGCAAAACTTAGCATATACGGTAAATAAATCAATCACAGAATCATAGCCACAGAATATTACAACAAGAAGGAGCGGAATAGATGAATAGTAGTTCATGAAGCTACTATATAAACCTCAGAGTTTGAAACAAAATACAACAAAAAATGCAAATACAGAGTAGTCTCAAATATAAAAGTAATTGACAATACTGAACAAAACAATTGGAAAAGATGAATAGATAAGACAGATCCTCAAGCAAAGCTCTAATCTCCCAAGGTGAGTCTCAAATGCTGTGACATCCACTCTGACCCGAGCATAAAGCAAAACACGAGTCAGGATTAACATTCTTATAAAGTAAATTCAAATCAAGTGAAATGTTAATTGAAATATAGTAACTTAAAAGATGTTTGGGATTTCCATCCTCTAAGGATCCGTGGAACTATCTACTATGTAGTAATATACGCTATTATAATATATCTTTAGTAAAGTAAACTATCAAAATAGCGTTAAGGCGTTACCTATATCCCCTTTAGCACATTTTTATATATTCCCATAGTTTATATAGTACCGTAATTCCTCCATAAAATGAAGGGCTATCAGAGGGCACTCCATAGATATAGTACAAACCAAACTCGTAGAAGGCGCGATAGGGCATGTGACAGGGCACACGAGGCAATGCCAGGGTAGATATATTGTCTGTGTATTTGGAGTGGTGGTAACACATAGCGGCTACTACCGCCCACCTTGTGACACACACTTAAATCAAAGTTGCACCCAATCAAATCACAAAGTAATGTAATGGTATCGAAGAAGTGTGCCCGATCGGAGGAATGACCTCACTTGGCCAAGCATGGCTCCTATTTTAGCCACATTAAGCTGATTCATAGGAGTTAGGGCTGCGCTAATACCTCATAGAAAATCGTCGCCAAACCATCCTACTTCATTATGGAATCTCCACCATGTACACAGTTGTTAAAGTGGTTTTTGGTATTGGTAAAGAGTATGACAATATTCAATCCCGGTTCTTTAACAACCAAACGCTTTATTTCATTTCAAATAGTTCAAAATATCTTATTCATTTCAAAACCATATCAATTTCGATATCATTATTCACTTTAAATAATATGCATTTCCAAAATCTTAGCACTTCCAAAATTATAACACTTTTGAAATCATAACACTTTTGAAATCATAACACTTTGGAAATCATAATACTTTCGACTTAAACAGTTAAGATGTTGAAAATGGTATATGTATTAAAATAGTAATAAATTAAAATAGTTTATATATTAAAATCATTTATATATTAAAATTAGTTTCCTTTAATTTGGCAATCGGTTCAAATCAACTTAAATTCTGAAATTCAATTTAAACCAATTCTAGTTTAACCATTTCAAATTTAAAGTTCAGCGATTCAGTTCAAATTCTCAATAAGCCTTTCCAATTTATGTCGATTTCACTCCAGTTTGAACTATCACCTTACTTCCAATAAGATTCAAGTTTAATTACTCAAACATTTACAATATAAACTTCATTTATATTTCAACATTTAACTTTAATTTTATTCAAATCGGAAAGTATTCACTTAACCATTTTAATAATAATTTAGTAAAATCCAATTTATAAATTTAAATCCATATTAAATATTCAATCTCAATTTCATTTAAAATTGAGAATATTCATTTAATCACTTTTTATCAAATCAAGTTATAAATCATATTTTTCAAAATCTCAAAAATCAATAAGCTTAAGTCAATTCTTATTTAAGTTCAATTATTAACCAATTTAAATTCCAAGTCAACATTAATTTATCTTCCCAACCTTTATTATTAAAGTTATAAAAATCTATTTTTTTAAATATTAATATAAAATTAAAGAATACTTAAACATATTATAAACCAACTAAGTCAAATTTTATTAAATTAAATCTTATTATTAAATGCGTTTTGTATTAAATCTTATTTTATATATTTTTAAAACAATAAAATTATAAGAAAAATCTTAAAAATTTGTATTTTCGAAACTAACTTATAAATTTAAAATTTACTATCATATAATTTACAAATCTAATTTTTACAAAATAAAATATCTTTATATTATGTCTTAAAATCAATAATATATAAAATTCCTCCTTCCAAAACTTTGGAAAAATCATTTCAAAATATAGACCAATGGTGTCCATATATAATTTTCTATCTTATGGCCAAGTGATACAGATATTTATCATTTCAATCCAAAATTTAAATATCTACGGGTGTATAACATTTCAACCAGCAATCCCAATTCAAAATCAATGAAAATCGCTTGGACAAGTCATTTTGACCCATAACGATTTTCTGATAATCTATAATATCATTCTGGTATGTATCATTTCAACCCATAGGGAATTATAAACTAACAGGGAGCTTGCAGAGTGAGAACAAATATGATAATAATATAATATATCAACAACAGGGATATATCATTAGTGATAAATTAAATAAAATATACACAACAAAATATGGTGTCATATATCACAAGCGAATAATTGCAGATAATGGCATGTCATAGTTAACAATTAAATAACTAGAAATTCAAATTTAACAGCATATTTCAATTGTCATTTCAAGTGAAATCAAATTTGCTAACTATAAGAATGTTAATCGTAAGTGATTGCTCACCTTTCGAGGTTGGAGAAATGAGAAGATAACACGGAACACACATGGATACAGACACAGATACGACTAGTGGGACAACGACAAGCTAGGAATTTGCTGTGATAAATTCGATATTGAGAAGATAAGTTAAGAGGAACTAGAGATCAATGAAACAAATCCATGTAGCTTGATATTTCAAAGTCAAAAATTTAAATACATATTAAAAATAAAATCGTTATAATATATATATATATAAAATCAATATTAAATTTAAAAATACATACATATGTCAAAATCAAAATCTATATATATTTCAAGATCATTATAAATTTTAAAACACACACACACAAATATATATATTAAATCACACGTGCAGCACATGAAATCATTTCCTAAGTATTATTGGTATACTAATATATAACATGTTACATGTACAAACATTTCACGAAATAAATACTTTAAACCGATGTATATAAATCCAATATGTATATTAATACAACTTTGTACATATGTACTTTTGAAATGTGAATCCAATATGTAAATATATATGTGTGTGTGTGTGTGCACTTTAAAAAGCAAAACTATTGCAGATATATATACATATGTATTTAAAAATAACAATGGAATCAAAGCACTTCAGAAACTTACTTACATGTTATAAAAAAAGTAGATCAATAAAAAAAGGGTAATCGATATAAATTTACTTTATTATCACATATATATGTATACACGTGTATAAATAAGCTCAACAGATCATATAGAAGCTGGTATATACCAACAAACATACTATATATATAACTTATATAAATGTTATATACAGACAAACATAGTTTAGACATACCATCTATAATCTTTTCTTAAACCACAATGTAATAATTTTTAGGATAAATGTATATTTACACGTGACTTATACATATACACACACGGAGATAGGACTTGCTGCACAATTTACCAAAAGCAAAATATATATACATCTAAAAATCAATATTTAATAAAGCAAATATATATTACCTTTCATAAATGTTTTATATATATACAACTTGCCTCAAAATTTATATACATATATACATATATACATATGTACATATATACATATACATATATATATATATATAGTGAACATGAGAGGCTAGAGTAAAGCGGAGAGAGATGGGGTTCGAACGTCTATCAAGTGGGGCTTCACTCAGGTTTGGCATAGACAGCAAGGGAGAAGGAGCAAACATGCAGGCTATTAGGGTATTGGTGGGTGTCAAGGCCATACGGACAAGGTGGCTGATGGGTTGAAGTGGTTCTCGACGAGGCCAGTGGGTGAGTTCGATCGCTTGGTGGTGGGTGAGCATGGCAGTTCATGGAAGAAGGGTGGTTGTTTTGGAGAGGGAGAGATGTTGCGGCCAAGAAGGGAGGAGGCTGTTGTTGTGCGGCTACGACGGGATAGGGTGCTGCTGCGTGGGGCGGGGATGTTGAACACACGGTGATCGGAGAGGGTGATAAGGAGGTGGATGGATGTTTGAAGGTGTTTGGAAGGTGGTGAAAAAGTGGGCTGCCCATGGAGGATATTGCACCGGGGGGTTGATGGTAGTGAAGGGACGAGATGCTCAGCTATTTGGCAATGGAGCGGATGATGTGGAGCTGGAAGGGGAGGAGTATAGGCTGAGGCTTGGGGTGGAAGGCCATAAGCAAATATGAACGAGCACAGGTAAAGAGAAGGTGGGGAGAGAAATATGCGAGGTACAGAAAAAAATAGGAAGGTTTATATTATAATATACATTTATATTTTTGGAAGCAAGAAAACTAACCATGGGAAAGAAGAGGAAATGAACCGGTTTATATTCAAAATAATGGGAAAAACAAAAGGCATGCATTGAATTCTGAATTTATTTAACAGTTAATGGCTATTGGTTATACGATCGGCATTCGAAAAGACAAAGAAAGAAAAAACGCTCAGATACCGAACCGATACGAGAGGTCGTTTTGTCGATTTCGTCGCGTACCGAATTTCTAAATGCACAAATGAATATACTACGGAGATCATCACGAAAATACGAACAGAATGGTACAGAGATATCAGCGATACGACCATCCTATCAAAAGTCGATATTTCGCAGTTAAACTGCTGCAAATTCATCGAAAATAAGATAAACGGAGCTAGAGAAATCCAAATTTGGCGAAATGGAATATAACATCTCACTCAGAAAATGATTAATATTTTTACTATATAAAAATACTCATATTCCGAAAACATTTTATTTTCATCGACATTAACTGATTTTAAATTTAAATTGGAAATTAGACAATAGAATTTACTTTCATATTTTCCAATAAAAATTTACCAGTTGCTATGTCTAAATAGACGCATACCAAATATCAAATTTTTATTTTTAAATTCAATTATTTAAATTTTTGCAAAAAATCAATCAATTATGTTATTTAAACCGTTAAAATTTTTGGGTCGTTACATAGTTGAAAACACGTGAATCGAGTAGATTTTTATAAAAAATGATTTATTGTGCCTATGAAATCTAAAGGGTTAATTTTTTTTTTAAGCAAGAGGGATGTGTAGCGTGACACTACACAGCCGATTAGTAGCATATATGAAATAATATTGCATCGATCAATAGGCCCGATCGATGGCACGTAGAGCAAGTACAGAGACTACACAAACATTCGACACAGATAAGACAAGGCAGTGCAGGAATAAATACAAGAGTATCATAACAAAATAACAAAAGGGAAGACAGAGATCTGAAAGCATCAAGTTACTACCAACTGTTCGCAACTATGGCCAAGGGGGAACGCCGAACTACTACTTTGTGACTCGGTTGGGGATGAACTTCTCTGTGGAAGACGAAGTCTGAAAGGTAGATATGCTTCGACCTGTAAAGTTAGAGAATAGACGAGTTATACGTCTGCATATGCCTTCGAAATGATATTTCGGTTTATTAAACACATGTGCATTGCGTTCAATCCATATACACCAACAGAAGATAGCGATGAAGACATCCAGGAGGAGATTATGAGGGTTGTATTGCAGTGATCAAATATGATGGGCGGATCAGGGATATGGCCAACGGGGTGGGCACTGGTTGCAGCCCAGATCGAGTATGTAAAGTCACATTCACGAAACAAGCGAGGAATATCTTCAATGTGATTAGAGCAGAAGACACAAGACGGATCAACAGGGATATGCAGACGGATAAGTCTCTCTTTAGTGTTGATTCGTTCATGAGAAAGACACCACTGGAAGAAGGCGATACACGGTGGAAGAGGGCATTTCTAGAGTCTGGGGAAGGAAAAGAAGCGGCCGGGGTTATTGAGGTGGGAGTAACAGGAGGCGACGGAGAAGCCCTTAGCAGGCGCGGGGGCCCAGACTATACGATCCGGCAAGGTGGTGAATTGCAGAGAATGAAGCAGATTGGACACGGAGATTAGGTCGGTAAAGGTGTCAGTGCCGAAGAGGGATGGAGGGCAAAGGAGGTCAGGACCAAAGTTGACACAGTCACTAACCGATATTGTTTTAAATCTAAAGGGTTTATTAGATTCGATCTAATATTGTTTTAAATAAAATATTATTTTTTTAAAGGAGTTTAAATACATTTTAAATTAAATATATTATAATGAGTATATCAAATAAACTTGTATGGGTTTTTTTTGAAATATATATAATATCATGTGTGTGTGTGTTTTTTTTTTGTGTGTGTGTAAATTTTGTAATATTATGCGTTTTAAACTTTTAAATTAACAATTGAAAACTATCTTTAATTTAGGAAGGAAAACAGGTTTTTGATTTTGCATAAAAAGTCAACTTATGAATTTTGAATTGAAATAAATTTTAAACATATATAAGAATAACTAAATGAATTTACATACAAAACCAACAAACATACAAAACATGTGCTCAACCATCGAAAGGATTCAAGTAATTAACATACGTAGCTTACTTATGTTTATGTATACTATAAACTGCAAAATATATCAATTAATTAAAATTACTTTCTTATCGAAAATGTTTTTTAACATTGGTTGCTAAAACAGTAATAAAATTAAATTGAATAACTTAGGTGTATATAAATTCATTATATAATGTTTAGGGACTATATTATGCATGCAAGAAGAACATATAATCAAATGAGATGTAGCATATACGGGATCTAAACTATATTAACGTCGTGTATTATATAATAAAATAAGATTAGAAAATTATCATAAGATGTAGCCAAAAAATCACACCTTGAGTGTAGAATAAAACACCAAGGTTTGATTGATTCAACCTCTAGAAATTGCAACGATATGAAGCGCCACATTTGTATTTATTTTATTTTATTTTATTTTCTTTGATCTTATTTTAGGAATTTTTTCTTGCGAAGCCATGGAATTTTTAGCCATAGGAGAGAGAGAGTGGAGAGCTGGAGATTATTAAGTGTCAGCAGAATTAATGAATACAAATTCTGTTTTTAAAGGAATAATTGAAACATTTCCTATTACTTCGTTAAAACCATCCCTCTTTAATTCGTCATCAAAACTCAATCAAATTAACACGTCCTTATGATGCAAAACCAACCAAAGGTAGAGCTTATATAGGCTTTCAAAATCCCAAATCCATTTGGTTAATTTATTTAAATCAAATTTAAATATTTTATTAATATCGTATAGCGATACGTGCATACATAACTTTTATATATACACCTTTCATTAAATATTAATGACATTAAAAAATCAAACAAATAAAATACTGAAATTAAGTTCATAAATATTAATTAATTTAATTAATTTACAATGGTTATGTAATGACCCTAATTTTTATTGACGTTATTTAGGATATTTAATTAGATAAATTAAATGAAATAATGTAAATGGTTAAGGGATTGATATTTGGATAATTTAAGGTAGTCGTGCCTTAATTAACCTACAAGCTAAAGAGAACTAAAATGAAATAAGTAAGAGGAATAAGATAAGGAAAAAATAGGAATAAACTAAGTTCTTATACACCTAATCCCTTCTTACTTTCACTCCTTGTCCATTAAACATTTGCAAACAAATCTAAGAACGTTCAAAGCTTGGCCGGCCACCATTAAAGGAAAACAATAGGGAAGATAAGCAAGAATTCAAGTAGGAAGCTTAATCAAATCAATTCAAGAGCAAATCAAAACTTTCTTAACAACAAGCTAAGGTGGATAACAGATCACATCTCATTTTTATTGCATTTCGTTCTAGATGAAATCTGAATATATTTTGCTAGTAAAAATGCCATGATTTTATTATTTAAAAGGATATATAAGCTTGTTCATGATTTATGTGTCTTCATATTGATTTTATTGTAAGTTTTGATTTGTAAATCCATTTAATGACATGCTAATGACTTGTGTTTTTGATATAAAGTTAAAAATATTATTCTAGAGATGGGTTTTAAGTTTCATAATTTTCTAAGTTAATGTGGATTTATTATGAATTTTCTAGGAAAGAAAATGGTTAATTTGGGTCTAAATTATTTTCGACAAATATTTGATAGCCTTGGGTCTGAAATTTAAATATGTTAGAAAACATATTAAAAGTTATTTGTGGGAATTTTTGAAGAATTTTCATAAGTATTTTACCATGGAAATAAAATTATTTAAGGTATGGGACTTAAATGTTTTATATGTTTCGAAAAGGAGAAGGGAAAATTTGTTAAATGTTCTAAATTGTTAATTACTTAATTCGGCAGCACTTTTATAAAAATATTTTTGAAAAAGAATTGGCAAGCAATTATGTGTTGACAAAAAAGGCAAGTTAGTTGAAAAGATATTACTTTAAAAGGTTAATAATCAGTTTTGCAAAGAATTATTGCTTCGCCACTTATAACTGCTACTTTTAGACCCTTTACTTCCGCACCAACCAAGTCGAACCAATATAGATGGTATCAATGCCTTTGTATGTAGTGGATTGGAGTTAGACGGGAAGTATAAAGTCAAAACATGCTTTCGAAGGGGTATAAGCTACTATTATTGACTACGAATCACTTGTTTATAAAGGAGGCTTTCAAAGGAGTTATATTATTTTTCGACTTAGTCAAATGTGACTTTCTTTTGTCAAAAGGGCTTTCGAAAGGGATTGCCGCCTTTTTATTTTAAAAAAGAAGCTTTTGGAGGGGTTCGAAACCAATGCTGCCGCATTCAACCCTTCAAATCAATGCTTTCGAAATGGTTATTTTGCCTTTAAAACTTGAAACCTCTTCTCCATGCTTTCGAAAGGGGTGGTTTCAAAATCATCCACTTTCTTTTACTTAGGAGTAATGCTTTCAAAAGCAATGCTTTCGACCCCAGTTATTTACGACCCTTTGGTTCTATTAAAAGGTAAACCCAAAGGTTTTCAATGGAATGGTTTTAAATGGTTTCGGAGCTATGTTCCACAAACTTTTACTTGAACCCAATGTTTCCAAAAGGTCTGTTTAAAGTAAGGAATTTTAATAATTTCAAAAAGTATATGATGTAGGTTTCGAAGGGGAGGTACTCCAATGTTTTCAAAAGATTTACTTGAGCCTTTAAATAGAACATTTCCAATGCTTTCAAAAGGCAAGTTTAAAGCATTCTGAAAAAAGGATGCCTAAGATTTTATAAATCTTTCGAAGGGATCCTTTATGATTCCGAAAGATCTATTTTTAAAAGGTTTTGAAAGGTATGATTTGCCCTTCGTCCTAGTGTTTCAAGGTAAAGTAGTTAACATATTTTGAAAGGTATATAATGGATCCAAAAGGGATTGTTTAAAGTTCTAAAACAAAGGTTTCGAATGGTTTACCTCTACTTCATGACCTAAGATATTTTAAGTTAAAAAGAGTTTTTAACTTACTTTGGAGGGATAGATAATCCCGTTATATTCCATCAACATTGTTTTGTGAAGCATATATATATATATGTATGTATGTATGTATGTATGTATGTATGTATGTATGTATGTATGTATGTATGTATGTGGCATAAGTAATTTGTGTAAAGAAAAGTATAAAATTTCCTTATTTTATAAAGATGTGATTTTAGGAGTAAATCATTTATGAAGATTATTTACAAGGAAATGAGATTTAAAAAGGGTAGTTAACCCTAAGTATATGAGTGGAAACAAAAACTTGAATAGGGTAGTTAACCCTAAATTATGACTCGGATATTAGAAGACCAAAGGGGACTGGTGTAGTGTCATGCCCTATACTTTAGCTAATAGCCCCTAGCTAATATAAGTCCAAAATTCTAGTGTGTAGTGTTTTGTCATAGATGATACAAAAATAATGATTACATATAGGAAGGAATACGCAGAGTGAAGATAGTTTATTGGTAAGCCCGCAAAACCATTAAGTTCAGTTGCCTTAGAAAACGGTAGTTTTGGGAATATAGCCCGATATTATGTCTAACAGATAGTAGATAATTTATTATGTATGGTAGGCCCGAGTCAGCTAATGGTTAATAATTAGCCAGATAAAATTGTAATGTGGATATGTATTTGTTTTAATTTTTATAATCAGTTTGATTTAAGGTTTTTGATTTGCAAATGATATGCTTTTAAAAGGATATTAGTAAGAGGATATCCGTTCCGCTAAGCGGCGTGATCTCACTTAATATCAGTAAATCGAGATGTAATAATACTATTCACACCATGCGTTATGTCTGACTTGAAGTTTATGTTTTCCCTGTAAACTCTCAGATGCTCAAAATATGATTTGAGTAGATTGAGAGTTGAGGTTTTTCAGAATTAGTAGGTTGGATGAATAAGCTTCCGAAGACGTACAGGAGGCAAAGTTAGCTATGTAGGAGCTATTTAGTTTTATTTCTGCTGTGATGTATTGAGACTGATATGTCTATTTAGTGCTGTAATCCTCCAAAGGGGCATCTTCATATGCCACTCTTAGCCTAATTTGTAATGAGTATATTTGATCAAAACCTGGCAATCGTTTGGAATTATGTATCTGAATATGAAATATTGATTTGAATAGTCAGAAAAGTTGTTTTAAATCTATGTTGATTTTATTTCATATTCATGTGCTTCTAATATTATTGATGCCATTAATATTACTATATTTTTCGTCGAAAGTTAATACTATGGATGACTATAGCATCTGTGGTGCTTAGCTTCGGTCTCAAGACAGGGGATGTAACAACTTTGTATCAGAGCAAAGATGTATGGTAAACACAAAAGAAATTTAAAATTTAAAATGGTTTTGAAAACATAATCCTAAGGAGTTAGAGAAAAGATTAGGGCATGGGATGACGCTATAGTAACGTACTTGTATTTGCTATATATAAGTATACACTTTATCTGTATTCTGCCATCTTTCTTAGGCTATTCTTTTGTATCTTACAAAGGCTCGAATGCAGATTTTAAGGATGTAATATATGATGATAGTAGTGGAAGAGCTAACATTGGTAGAGGAAGCACCACAACTATTGGAAATTCCAGACAAAACACCAGAAGGAACCCAGATCAGGCAAAAGCTGCTAATGTGGGTGCTGGAGCACCGCAAGTTGATATTACAGCTATGTATCAGTTCTTTGTCAACATGATGCAAGTTGGACTGCTATTGGATTAGTTGGAGGAAATATTGAAGGAGGAAAGCAGGCAGCTTCGGTGGTAAATAATTATGCAATCTTGAGCAGAGACTATGCCAGGCTGGGAGGAAATTCATTTACCGGAACCAAAGACGCAATTGAAGTGGAAGATTTGTTGGTTCATTATGAAAGGATCTTTGCTGATTTGGGGCTTAATAATGAGAAAAAGAGAAGGCTTGCTTATAGACAGTTACAAGGAGCAGCACTATATTGGTGAAACAATGTTACTGTGGGAGTTAATGAGGAGGCCATGACTTGGGTTGAGTTTAGAAGGAGGTTTAAGGGAAGATTTTTGTCAGAGATTGCTAAGTCAACTCCGCTCAGTAAGTTTATGGAGTTGGAGTGGGGAGACATGACAGTGCTTGGGTACGCAACCAGGTTTGAGAATATATTAAGCTAAAGATATACTATGGTTGATACGGTTATTAAAAGAATGAGAAGTTCATTCACGGACTGAAACCTGAGCTAGCTAAAACAACTCTGGCACATATCAAGGATTCTTGTGAGGTAGTTGTTGAGATGGCTTTGAGACAGGAGGAGATGCTTGCTTTTCATGATGGTAGCAAAGCCAAGGAAACTCAGAGTTGGTGGAACTAGAAGAGAAATTTATTCCATAAGAAGGACGCTCATTGGAGTGGAGCTGCCAAGAAAGGAAAGGATGATGTAGTTTGCTATAAGTGCGATAAGAAGAGACACTATGCTCATGAGTGCCAGACAGACAAAGGGAAGAAAGCCGCTGACAAGAAAGGAGTAAGATGCTTCAACTACGATCAGATTGGACATTATAAGAACCAGTGCAAAGAACCAGCCAAGGATGGGAAGGGGAAGGTGTTTGCATTGGAGCTGGCTACCTCGAGACCAACATTAGAGGAAACGAAAAATTTGTGTTGGAAGGTATGCTTTTGATTCATGGTATGTCAGTTAGAGTTATATTTGATACTGGTGCATCACATTCTTCATTGTTTAGTAGATAAGCTTAGCCCAGAACCCTCATACCTAGTTACTTCCTTAAGGGTTGCGAATCAGATTGGAGGTTATGCGACTCTTGGGATGGGATGTGACCACCTAGAGTTTGAATTGTTAGTTCATGTATTTTCTTGCAGTTTGCATGTACTTGATTTCATAGGGTTTGGAATTATTTTGGGTATGAATTGATTAATTAAATACGATGCTAGGATATTTTGCCGTGATAGGAAAATATCACTTAGACACCTCGATTGTAGTGATCGAATTATATACTCCATAGAAAATCCTAGTTTTGAGGTTAATACTTTGTTGGGTGTTATGGAGACAGAAGGCGAGTTGAATCGATTTTACATTGCTAGAGAATTCGTAGATGTTTTTGATCCCGTAGTAGGAGTGCCACCGAAATGAGCCATTGAGTTTTGGATAGATTTATTACTAGGAGCAGAACTAGTGAGTAGACCGCTAAGTAAAATGACACATACCAAGATGAAGGAGTTAAAGGTGCAGTTGGTGGATTTAGAAGGTAAGAAATTTTTCGCACTAAGCAGTTCACCTTAAGGAGCAGCTGCAGTGTTTGCCAAGAAACTGTATGGATCATTGAGGTTATGTATTGATTATCATAAGTTAAATGAGAAGACTATAAAGAATCGATATTTATTACCTAGAATTGACGATTTGTTCGACTAGCTATATGGAGCCGAAGTATTTTCCCATTTGAATTTGGAAATAGGGTTCCATCAGGTCAGAGTAACAGAGGATAGTATTCCTTTGACAGCGTTTAGAATTAGGTATGGATCGTACGAATGGTTAGTAATGTCGTTCGGACTAACTAATGCGCCGACATTCTTTGTAAATTTGATGAACAAGATCTTCTGAGAGCATCTAGATAGATTCTTGTTAGCGTTCATAGATGACAATTTGATATACTCTAAAGATGAAAGCGAGCATGAAGTTCATCTTAGAGTGATGCTTGAGACATTGAGGCAGCATCAACTGAAGGCGAAATATTCAAAGTGTCATTTCTGGAAGAAAGAAGTGAAGTTTCTCAGTCATGTAGTCTCGAAGAAAGGGTTATCAATAGATCCGGCTAAGATCGAGGTAGTGAATAGTTGGAATAGACCCAAAACAGTGACTGAGATAAAAAGATTTCTTGGACTAGCTGGTTACTATCGAGGATTCATTAAAGATTTTTCACGGATAGCGGCACCAATGACTAAGCTAACTCGAAAAGATGAGGAGTTTATCTAGACTGATAAGTGCGAGGAGACATTCTAGAACCTGAAACACTTATTGACAAATGCACTTGTGCTGGTTGTTCCGAAGGGGAATCAGGACTTAGTAGTGTATACGGATGCATGTGGAACATGATTAGGAGCTATGTTAATGTAAAAGGGTAAAGTGACTGCCTATGCTTCTCGACATCTTAGACCCATGAGGTTAGATATCCAACTCACGATTTGGAACTAGCTGCGGTAATTTTTTATCGAAGGTATGGAGACATTCCCTGTTGCGAGAAAGACTCGAGTTGTATATGGATCATAAGTTACCGAGGTACTTATTATCTCAAAAGGAGTTGAATATGAGACAGCAGAGGTGGTTAGAGTTTTTAGCCGTGTATGACTTTGGTTTTGAGTACACAACAGGAAAAGGCAATAAGGTTGCAGATGCACTTAGCATAAAACATCAGAATGCAGTACTAGCAATGATAGCTGAGTGAAAAGATTTAGAAGCATTGACTACATGCATGATACAACGGAGATTTAAGAGTAGTTCTAGTAAAGAAACTACTATGACGTCATGTTTATAAGTTCGACTAGTGATGATCGAAAGGATTGCTTCTAAGTAAGGAGAGGATCCATTATTTCTTGAATGGATTAGAAATTTAGGAAATGGAACGGGAAGCAATGACTTGAAAGGTTTCGGTCTTGACCCGAATGGGTGGTTAAGAAACAAAGGATGACTATGTGTTCTGAATGTGGGAAACATTAGGAAGGAAGTTCTTGGAGAATGCCATCGCCATTCATCCGAGAGGAACCAATATATATCGGGATATGAAATGGAGTTTCTTTTGGGAAGATACGAAGAGAGATGTAGGCTTATGGTTGAAGCAGCGTTTGAATAGTCAATAGGTAAAAGCTGAGCATCAAAACCCATGTGGATTACTTCAACCTTTAGATGTTCCAGTTTGAAAATGGGATTCTATCTTTATGGATTTTATAGCTGGGTTTCCAAGATCGAATTAAGAATGAAAGTATATGGGTTATATTGGACAGATTGACCAAGAGTGCCTATTTCATTCAATTAAGTCAACCAGGATGACACCTGTTTTAACTAAATTATTCATGAAGAATATAGTTAGACTGCATGGAATTCCTATTCACTGGAGAATCTGGAAGAGTGTACAGGAAACTTTGGGTACCAAGCTCAAGATGGGTACCGCTTACCATCCTTAGACAGATGGACAAACAGAAAGAGTTAACAAAGTCTTAGAAGTTTTATTAACAGCTTGTGTGCTTGATTTTGGGTGACGTGGGAAGGCCACTTATACTTAGTCGAGTTTCCGTATAACAACAAATATCAAAATAGTATAAGGGTGACACTATTTGAAGCTTTGTATGGAAGAACGTGAAAATCTCTCGTTTGTTAGTTAGAGACCAGGGATAGGTTAATTCTTGATCCAGATTTGGTTAGGGAAGCTATAGAAAAGATTGAGTTAATTCAAGCTAGGATGAAGGAAGCTCAGTCTAGGCAGAAGAGTTATGCTGATAAGAGACCAAAAAACTTAGATCATTTGGAGATCATGTTTTCATCAAGGTATCACCGATGAAAGGTGTAATCAAATTCGGTAAGTCGGGAAAATTGGCATCAAGATTTGTTCGACTATTTCCTATCATCGAAAGGATCTAAAAACTCGCATGTAGAGTAGAGTTACCAAACAGTTAGCTAAGTGTCCATAATGTTTTTCATATCTCTCATCTAAGGAAGTGTATTCAAGATCCAGAAACTAATATTGCATCGAATGTGTTAGATGATTTAGTGGTGAAACCGGATGTGACTATAGTTAGAAAGCTAGTTTGTATAGCCGTGAGAGATGAGAAGATAATAAGGAATAGGACAGTCAGATTATTCAAAGTCCATTGGGTGATGGCGAGAGAGACTATACATGGGAAACTGAGAGCATGATTAGGGATACTTATCCTGATTTGTTTTATGGTATGTTTTCCTTTATAATTGATTGTTATGAGTACCTTATTGTAATTTCGAGGACGAAATTTTTTAAGGGGGAAGTCTGTAATGACCCTAATTTTGACTGACATTGTTTAAGACATTTAATTAGATAAATTAAATTAAATAATGTAAATGGTAATAGATTGAGATTTGGATATTTTAAGGTAATCGTGCCTTAACTAACCTATAAGCCAAAGAGAATTAAAATGAAATAAGTAGGAGGAATAAGATAAGGCAAAATAGGAATAAACTAAGTTTTTATACCCTAAACCCTTCTTACATTCACTCCTCATCCATTTTAAACATTTGTAAACAAATCTAAGAATGTTCAAAGCTTGGTCGGCCACCATTAAGGGAAAACAAAAGGGAAAATAAGCGAAAATTCAAGTAGGAAGCTTAATCAAATCAATTCTAGAGAAAATCTCATCCTCCTTAATAACAAGCTAAGGTGAATAGTAGATTACATCTCATTTTTATTGTTTTTGGTTACTAAATGAGGTTCAAATTTATTTTGCAAGTAAAATGCCATGATTCTATTTTTAAATAGATATATAGGCATGTTGATGATTTATGTTGTTTCGTATAGATTTTATGATAATTTTTAATTTGAAAAACCTATTAAATGGCACCCAATGACTTGTGTTTTTAATATAATGTTAAAACATTATTTTAGAAATGTTTTAAGTTTCATAATTTTCTAAGTTAATGTGGATGTATTATGAATTTTTTAGTAAAGAAAATGGTTTTATTGGGTTTAAATTTTTTTCGGCAAATATATAATAGCCTTGGGTCTGAAATTTAAATAATAAGAAAACATATTAAAAGTGATTTATGTGAACTTTTGGAGAATTTTCGAAAGTATTTTACTATGGACATAAAATTATTTAAGATATGGGACTTAAATGTTTTATATGTTCCGTAAAGGAGATGGGCTAATTTGTTAAATGCTTTAAATTGTTAATTACTGAATTTGGCAACACTTTAGAAAAAAATTTGAAAAACATTGGCAATTAGTTGTGTGTTAACAAACAAGGCAAGTTAGTATGAAAGATATTACTTAAAAGGGCTAATAATCAATTTTGCAAAGAATTATTGCTTCGCCGCTTACATCGGCTACCTTTTGACCCCATACTTCCTCCCCAACCATGTCGAAACCAATACACATAGTATCAATACCGTGGTACTTGATGGATTGGAGTTAGATGGAAGGTATAGAGTCGAAACATGCTTTCGAAGCGGTAGAAGCTACTACTTTTGACTACAAATCACTTAAGTTTTTAACGAAATCTTCAAAAGGAGTTATATTAGCTTTCAACTTAGTTAAATATGCCTTTGTTTTATGAAAAAGGCTTTCGAAAGGGGTTGCCGCCTTTTATTTTAAAAGTGAAGCTATCGAAGTGATTCAAAACCTATTCTGCTGCATTCAACCCTTCGAATCAATGCTTTCGAAAAGGTACTTTTGCCTTTAGACTTTGAACCCGCGTTTCCATACTTTCAAAAGGGGTGGTTACAAAATTATCCTATTTCTTTTAGTTAGGAATAATGCTTTCGAAAGCAATGCTTTCTCCTTTGTTATCTACAACCCCTTGGATCTATTAAAAGATAAACCCAAAGTTTTCGAAAGGAATGGTTTTAAATGGTTTCAAAGCTATGTTCCATAAACTTTTATTATAACCTAATGCTTTCAAAAGGTCTGTTTTAAGTGAGGAACTTAATGCTTTCGAAAAGTATATAATGTAGGTTTCGAAGGGGAGGTACCCTAATGTTTTCGAAAGGTTTACTTGAGTCTTTAAATAGAAGGTTTCCAATGCTTTCGAAAGGCAAGTTTAAAGCATTTTGAAAAGAGGATGTCTAAGGTTTTATAAAATTTTCAAAGGGATACTTTCAATGATTTCGAAAGGTCTATTTTCAAATGTTTTCGAAAGGTATATTTTGGTATTTCGGCCTAGTGTTTCAAGGTAAAGTACTTAACCTATTTTGAAAGGGGTACTTCTAATGGATCCAAAAGGGATTTTTTAAAGTTTTAAAACAAAGATTTTGAATGGCTTACCTTGGCTTCATGACCTAAGATCTTTTAAGTTAAAAAGGGTTTTTAACTTGCTTTGGAGGGAAAGATAATCTCATTATATTTCATCAACGTTGTTTCATGTAAAGAACATACATATTTATATATATATATATAATGGCATAAGTAATTTGATTAGAGAAAAGTATAAGATTTCCATGTTTTATAAAGATAAGATTTCAGGGGTAAATCATTTACAAAGATTGTTCACAAGGAACTACGATTTAAATATGGTAGTTAACCCTAAGTATACGACAGGAAATAAAAACTTGAATAGGGTAGTTAACCCTAAATTATGACTCAGATATTAGAAGACTAGATGGGACTGGTGTAGGGTCGCACCCTATACTTTAGCTAATAGCCCCTATCTAATATATGTCCAAAATTCCAGTGCATAGGGCTTTGTCACAGATGTGACTAAAATAATAATTACACACAGAAAAGAATATATATAGTGAAGATAGGTTATTGGTAAGTCCGCAAAACCTTTAGGTTCAGTTGACCCTAGAAGAAGATGGTTAAGGGCAGATAGCCCAGTAGTGTGTCTAACTGATGTTAGATAATTGATTATGTTTGGTAGGCTAAAGTCAACCAATGGTTAATAGTTAGCCAGATAAAACTATAGTTTGGACAGATAATCCATTGATTTCCTGATCTTTATGCATATATATATATATATATATATATATATATATGTTTGTATATATTTTCTTCAATTTTTATAATCATTTTGATTGTAGGTTTTTGATTTGCAAAAGATATGATTTTAAAAGGATATTAGTAAGGGCAAACCCGTTCCGTTAAGCGGCAGGTCTCACTTAATATCAGTAAACCAAGATGTAATAATATTATTCATACCAGGCTTTATATCTGGCTCGAAGTTTATGATTTCCCCTTAAACACTCGGGTGCTCAAAATATGATTTGAGTAGATTGAGAGTTAAGGTTTTTTAGGTTTAGTAGGTTGGACGAATAAGCTTATGAAGACATGCATGAGGCGAAGTTAGCAATGTAGGAGCTATTTAGTTTTATTTTCGATGTGCAGTGTTGGGACTGATATGTCTATTTAGTACTCTAATCATCTATGGGCATTGTAACGACCAGAAATTTTCGACTTCGAAAATTCCAGATTGTTAGAGAATAGAAGAAAGAAGGTAGAAGAAGAACAGAACAGCAACATCTCACATTCGCAGCGGATCAAAATATAATATCAAAATAATAACATTTTTATAAGAAAAGCTGTAATTGTTACTTTACATACAATTCATCAGAGTTACAATCATTTACACATAAACTGGATAGTAATACAGCTTATTCCAGACTACAATCTATACAGACTACACAGTCTCATATACACAGCAGAAAACTCCATACGTTCCTGCTATCCAGCTAGCCTTTTGAGCTCCAGAACGTCCTAACCTGAAAATCTGTAATACTCGGTCCGAACCGAGCATTACATCAAGTAACGCCCGGGTTAGGCTGGAAACCAGCGTGAGTAAACCCATCAACATGAAATATCAATGCATAAAACTTATTTAAAACCCAGGCTAACTCGTACCTTACTACGAGTTCTATCTTGCTAAAGCCAATCACTTTCTTCAGAAACAATCACTAAGTATCCTTACTTAGTTTCAATGGTCCAGTTTACTTAAAATTATTCAATTCTAGCCATTGATTGCACAAATCAAATCTATAAAGAATTATTATAGATTACAAATCGAAATGGTTTCGGGTATTTGCTGATTACCCAACCCCGGTCTCTTCGAATCAAATGTCATCTTAATCCAAGTTATCTGAGTGAATACAATTCCACTTATATCTAGAATTACATATTTACATAGCCATTCATCATAGATAGACACACCATATTATCACAGTTTAAACCAACACTATATCACATAGCATCACAATCACATATCAGAGATATCAGCTAATCTAAGTCATACAATATCATTCAATCATTCATAAACAAGATTAATTGATCACACCATTTCTAATTAATTTAAATAAATTTAATGAATTATTCAATCACCTTTTTAAATCCTGCTTACTTAATCATTAATTAATTACAAACCATTAATTAATCATCCTTTAGTTATCCATTAATCTTCCATAATTACTTCCATTAAGTAATTATCCCATCGGTTAATTATCCTCAATTAATTAACCTTAATTATTAATTAATTTAACCTTTAATTACTAATTAAATTAATTAATCCTTAACAAATTTATCCTTTAATTACTTACATTATGTAATAATCATTTAAGTAATTAATCTCCAATTACTAACCGATTAATCTCAAATTACCAATTAATTCATTAACTGATAACTCTCAATTATAAATTAATTAATCTTTAATCATTAATTAATTAATCTTCTCTTTAATTTCTTCATTAATTTAATTAATCTATAATTACCCAAAATCTTAATTAAATTCAAGATAACCCATTTATCATTTTTAATTACTTAATTATCATCAACATAAATTTAACTTAAAGCCTTTAAGTAAATCAAAACATTATTTAAGATAATTATTTATCTTTAAGACCTTATTTAAATAAGCTAGAAATTTATTTCACATTTACTTATAGGTTGACATAGATTAATAATTTAAAAACATCTTACCGTTTTAATTTAATTCCTTAAATACACTATTTAAATCCTTTCAAATAGACTTAAGTATTAACTTAATTTCATTCAAGTTAAAAATATGTTATACAACTTCCATTTGTCTAAATATCTGTATAACATTATTATTTAAAAGAATTTTTTCCCAGAAAATTCAAAAATTGATTTAATTCAAATTTGCAAACTGGTTTCATTAAATTTTAAAACATGGTTATCACTTAACCTGACCCGGGTCAAAGAAACAAATTACTCGAGACGAGCTCAAGAATCCCCAAGCAAATCCTCGAGTTTCCCTCTTCCCTACTTCCCCAAGACATACCACAACCTTTCTCGAGCCAGACCTAAAGATATGCTTCTTCCTTGATCACGAATTATCTCAGATACTAAAGTGCATAGGTGCACATGCACAAGCGTTCCGTCCATCATCGATCAACTTCGCGACCACCCGCACGCCACTCACGATCCCCCCGAACTTCCCGTTCACCCAGGTTCAACGTAGTCGACTTGAAACGAATTTGAGCTTATCGATACTTCCTCGAATCCAAACTTGCCGACGAAACCTCCTCGCCTCGTCGATCTAGTTCACCAGACCACCCGCCGTTCCACCCACAGCTGTGCCATGACTTCACGCATCGATCTCACTTGCTTCGATCAAAATCGATGCATCGACGACGATGCAGTAGTCTTTGGATAATCGTCGACCAAAAAGACCCCAAAAACCCTCTAATGGCATCGCCGCGCCACCACGAAGGTCTTAAAATCAAACTCCCATTTTTCTCACGAACACCGATCCACGAACTTCCTTCAGACATAACCCCGCCGTCCACAACCCACATGATCGTCGAAAATTGCTCAAAACTCGCTTTCCGTTAAACATGCGATTTCTCTTGATTTACAAGTCTAAAAATCATGATTAAAATTTTAAAAATCATCAATTTCGATAACAAATCAGATTATAAACTTGAATCATCCAATTATTAGGATCGAAATTTTGATATGGTTTAAATCTTTCTGTTCTTCCCTTTTTTTATTTAAACTAACTTCAGATTTAACTTGGAAATATTCTTAAATTTGATATCTTGATATAACAAACATAATTTTTTATATATTGAAATCTAAAGAATATCAGATGAAGAGTAGTTAAATTTTTGAATCCTATTTTCCACTTGGAAGTTAAGAACAGAACAAAGAAAAACTGAAGCACAGGCATGCACTCAAACATCCACATACAAATATACATGCATTCATATTCTAAACCATCATGCAAATGTTAATCACATTTAACTTGAAGTAATTTGTGCATGTATAGTTTACTCACCTGTTGAAGTATAGAGAACTTTTGAAACAGTTTTGAAATTTGAAAACTTGAATTGCTTGAATTTGAAACTGGAAAGCTTTGATTTGAAAACTGAATGCCATGATCTCATGAGAACTTGTTAACTGGAAGTTTTTTCTAGCTTGAAAACTGGAAATCTTGCTTTCTTAGTTGATTTGAGGTAATAGATTGTTTGATATATATTTTTCTGGTTTGCAAAATTTGATTACAGGCTTTGAGTTTTCTGGTTCGAGAAATGTTTTAAAGGTTTGGTTTTTTCTTTGTTTTTCAAATGAGAATAGGAAAAGTAATGAAGAGAAAAGTAAGATGAATATAGACTTAAATTATCATTTTTAAGAATATAAAAGAAAATAAAATAATAAGTGACACTTGTTAAATTTGTTAATATTTGTCATTTATACTTATTAATCAACTTATATTTGTTATTTAGATCATTTATAAGCTAACATTTGTCATTATGCAATTTTTTTTATATTTATTAAATGTTAATAAAAAGTTTTTGTATTTATTTTACTATTTAATAAATACTTTCTTAATTTATATAAATAAAACACTTTAAAGAAAATATTATAAAACAAATCTTATACTAATAAAAATCTTATACATTTATTTTTAAATCCAAAATATTTTAAGATATCTATCTTTTTGAATTTCAAATTCAAATTCAAATTAAATTTTAAAATGCAATTTAAAATCAACTCATATATATATAAACAAACATAAATTCAATTTGTAAATGATAATTCTATTAAAAATCTATTTATATCTATATATAAACAACACATTATTATTATCGTTTGAAAATAATAATTTTGCCAATTTAAATAATTATACTAGGAGGATTATCAAACCAATACTTATTCAGATATATACTTTTACTAGAATTATTTATTTTACTTATAAATCAGTATTTCTACTAAGTAAATCCAGTTAATTTATCAATTACGGATATCCTAAAATCCGGGTTATCACATTCCTTTCCCCTTTGAATCTTTTCTTCCTCGAAAAGGAACGAAGCCAAAATTTATTAAAATGATTATTATCAACTTATATTGCTCTTTGACCATTTCAATATAAATCCTTTATTTAAGAATTTTAAAACACTTTAAAATCAATATAATATTACCAAAACAGCTTTATAAAAATACTTTTTATAACTCAATGTTTCCACAATTCCATCTTGTTCTCACAGAAATTCGGTCATACGTTGATCAGGCGTGGGATTGAAAATCTATAAGTACTTAGCAGACCCGTTTTCAACACCCAGTGAAAATACTTGGGAAAAATTTTGTTGAAAATATAGAAAACATTTTTGAAATAGAGGAAATATCTTTGGTGAGAATGCTCTAGAAATCATCACCCCCTCCATGGTCGTAGTTAACCCAATGGTTACGTTGCCATCCCGGCAAAATCCATAGATAACTGTAGGCACTCCGCGCCCCTCGATTACGCCATGAACCCGCCATGGATCACAGTTACCTTCAGGGTTAGTTTGGCATCACAGCAAAAGTCTATGTAACTATAGGCATCAGCACCCTCGATTTTCGCTGCCAAATGAAACTTCACCACTCCCACATAGATCGCAGACTACATTAGTCAAGTCCTAATATAGCCTTAAGCTCTCACGGCCTCTCGACTTTCTCTATGTCGTCATAGGTTGTAGTCTACCGATGTTACGTTGCCATCGCGGCAAAATCAAGCGTAGACCGTTGGATCTCAACAGCACACACGACTTCCGCTATGGTCCGTAGTAGATCGCAGTGACATCGAGTTACACTCTCGTTACAGCATAACCCAAATGTCTCCGTATGCATCAACGCCCTTGACTTTCGCTACCTACTGCACATAATCCTTAGGAACTTCAGTTTGTCCTAACTTCCTCAAAGGATTCAATTTAGAGCCTCCCCCTTCAAGGAAGACCCACCCCGTGGATCTCCTAACGAAGTTCGTTCCAATGGGAGCGCCTTTTTACCCAGAGCCAATCTCAAAACACTTTATACTATATACTTATAGTATCTTTCAAATCATATCCTTTATGATTTACAACAAAATCTCCTTTACACAAAATCGATATCTCAAATCGATAGTTCCAAACTTGGCTTTCCAAATTCCCAAAATTGATTTTTCCGAAAATCAAAAACCTTTTCAAAATCCATAGGTTCAAAAACCTTTTCCAAATTCATTCTTAAAACCACACACACACACACACACACAACTTTATCCTTTCCAACTTGAAAATAATCTTTGGATCTCTTATATAGATTCCCCTTTTATACTTCAAATATTATTCAAAAACCTTTCTTCTGGTTTAGATTCAACAAGAGGAGTTTGTCATATATAATAAATACATGTAACTTTATTTATACCAATCAAATATTCAAATTTGATTTTCTCTTATAAAGTTACTTACTATATCACTTACTTCTCATAAAGTGAATTTCAAAAAATATCCCATTTCCACCTTTATTCATATATATTTCTCAAAATATACTTTTCTTTCAAAAACCATTTCTCATTTCTTCTAAAATTTCAATATCAATTTCACTTAAGTACGTACGATGTACATATACCATCCGTACGCAATATCAAATCTAATCGCTTACCCGATCACATAATTTCACTTCCGAACTAGTATCGTCCACCCAACTCCCTAATGCGGACTCAGATCTAGTTTCTTGATCAAAAAGTGTCATTCTCCTTGCATAGTCATAACTATGATAGAGAATTTTCAGAATCAAGGAAAAATCCATATCTAGGGTTAATCGAGTGAAAAATCCCTACTCGGATCGATATACTATCTCGAAATTCTATGCTCGAATCTGGATCAAATCATTCTGTGAATAGAATAATATACGCACATCCTACGTATTTATCTTAGTTAATCATTGGCTAAATCAATTCTCTTTTCTATTCACCTTCATTTATGGTTCTATTCACTTACTCACAGTTGCTTCAATCCTCATTTGGATTATCACTTCAATTCTTATCTCAATTGGTAATTAATCATAAACAGTTTGCACTCTGGCCAGCTTAATTTAGAAAATCTCTTGAAAAGTTAAAAAAATAGATAAGTACTTGAAAAATAATTATTAGTTGTAAAATAGCTGCAAAATAGTTAAGTAATTATAAAATAGTCAAATGGTTATAAAATAGTTCGATAATTGCAAAATAGTTGTAAAAATAGTAATTAGTTTATAAAACATTTGTAAAATTATTGTAAAATAGTTAAATAGTTCCAAAAGTAGTTGTAAAATAAGTATAGGATAGTTTTGGGTTTTAAAAAGAAAAATTGTATAGTAAATAGTTAAGAAAATAGATTTAAAAATAGTTATATTAAAGTAATTTATTTGAAAATAGTTTCAGAGCAAACTGTTCGATTCCCAATCTCCATTTCCAATCAATTTCTCATCCATTAAATTGATTCAATTCCAATTCAATTTGAATTAACTTCAATTCCTTTCCCAAATTAAAATCAATTTCCATTTGAATTTGAACTCATTCAACTTTAATTTCATTCAAATTAATCCAATTCAAATTTTCCATTTAAATTTTAAACTTATCCATATTCAATCACAATTCCAATTAATTCAAATCAAATTCAATTTGAAATAATTCAATTTTAAATCTCAACTTAAAACCATCTTGAACTACATAAATTCGAGTTAAATTTTTAAATGTTGACTTAACCCTTAAAATCAAACCAATCTTTTTTTTTAAATTAATAACTTAAATTTTTTTAAACCATTTAATTCCGAGTCCAAATTTCAAAATTCCATTTTAAATTACCTTTACTTAACTTATTTCAAAGTTCAAATTAGAGTTCAACACTTTTTTAAATGATTTAATCTTCAGAATCCAATTTATTACCCAATTTTAACTTCGCAACCGATCCTTAACAAATTTTCAGCAAGCTCATTTCTAACATTTAAAATTTTAAGTTCAAAGCAATTTCCCTTTTCATAAGTTCAATTTTATTTCTATTTTATTTCAGTAATGGATGTATATTACCTCAATCCACTTCTTAATTAAAATAATCCGGCTCTCAATTTTATAGATTATTTATAATAATAGGATGATGTCATCCCAATTATTTTAAAACATCCATCCATAGCACCCATTTCCAATTTTCAAATCTCAAACCCATTTTGAGATCGCACATACTTCCCTTTCAAACCAACCCATTTAACTCCCTAAGTTAAATCTCAATTTCATCTTGAGATTTCCAATTCAGGTTGTTTGTTCTAAACCTTTTTAACTTCTCCTAAGTTAAATTCAATTCAATTTAATCCAGTCCACTTTACCCAATTTAAGTTCCCATTTCATATTTTAAACTTTATATTAATAATCTTCCCACCTATAAGTTCAAAAATTTATCACTTTGGGTTTTCATATCACATTCCAGGGAAAAATTTAAAACTCAACACTTAGAGTTTATTTCAAATCATCTTTGATATTATGTATATCCCTTATATATACAAAGTTATTTCCTTTGCACACCAAGTTATACCTTAAAATTTAAAACAACTTTGGTTTTAATTCAAAACAAATTTTCTTTAAAATTTGCAAAACACTCTTGTTTAAAACAAGGTCCTTTTATTCAAAAATATTCTGAATAATATTATTTATATTATCTAATAACATTTGAAACTATTCCAAATTCTGGACGTAGATTTAAAACTTCACAATTTAAATTATCTTCATTTCTAATTTATAAGTCATGCTCACCTAAATGTTTACTTACCTGAAACATTTCATGTTATTTATAAACATTTCATTATTAAACACAACAACCATTTATGATAATAACCAAGATTATCATATCTGGAAACCAATTCACTATATATTATCTTTCCTGAAAACACTTCTACGAATTCAGGATTTAATTTCAGTTTAGATCCATTCCAAACTTATCTTCATTAAATATTAATTTGGTTGTATTTCTATTACCACTTAATTTTCATTATTTTATTTAATTCCAGTAATTCAACAACCAATTACCTTAATATATTAGAAAACTATTGCTCTATATATATAAAAATCATTTAAAACCATATCTAAAATCTTTATATAAGAAAATAACAAGTATGCTCATATAATATATATATATATATATATATATATATATATATATAGACACACACTCAACTCATTCTAGGGTACTATTGACTCTATCCTTAATGAGTAAACCCACCAGAGCCAAGGTTCTCTCTTAACCTTCAGCTCCGATACCAAATGTAATAACTCGAAATTTTTGACACTGAAAATTCTAAATTGTTAGAGAAAAGAAGAAAGAAGGTAGAAGAAGAACAGAACAACAATAGCTCATATTCGCAATGGATCAAAATATAATATCAAAATAATAGCATTTTTATAAAGGAAAGTTGTAATTGTTACTTTACATACAATTCAACAGAGTTACAATCATTTACACATAACCTGGACAGCTATACAACCTGTTCCAGACTACAATCTATATAGACTACACAGCCTCATATACACAGCGGAAAACTCCATACGTTTCTGCCATCCAGCTAGCCTTCTGAGTTCTAGAACGTCCTAACCTGAAAATCTATAATATTCGGTCTGACCCGAGCATTACGTCAAGTAACACCTGGGTTAGGCTGGAAACCAGTGTGAGTAAACCCATCAACATGAAATACTAATGCATAAAACTTACTTAAAACCCGGGGTAGCTCGTACCTTACTATGAGTTCTATTTTGCAAAAGCCAATTACTTACTTCACAAATAATCACTAAGTATCCTTACCTAGTTTCAAAGGTCCAGTTTACTTAAAATTATTCAATTCCAGATTATTGATTGCACGAATCAAATCTATAAAAAATTATTGTAGATTACAAATCGAAGTGGTTTCGGGTATTTGCTGATTACCCGACCCCGGTCTCTTTGAATCAAATGCCATCTTAACCCAAGTTATTTAAGTGAATACAATTCCATTTATATCCAGAATTACATATTTACATAGCCATTCATTATAGATAGACAAACCATATTATCACAATTTAACCCAAACACTATATCACATAGCATCACAATCACATATCATAGATATCAACTAATCTAAGTTATACAATATTATTCAATCATACAATCATTCATAAACAAGATTAATTTGTCACACCATTCCTAATTAATTGAAATAAATTAAATGAATTACTTCAATCACCTTTTTAAATCCTTCTTACTTAATCATTAATTAATACCAAACCATTAATTAGTCATCCTTAATTATCCATTAATCTTCCATAATTACTTCCATTAAGTAATTATCCCATTGGTAAATTATCCTCAATTAATTAACCTTAATTATTAATTAATTTAACCTTTAATTACCAATTAAATTAATTAATCCTTAAAAAATTTATCCTTTAATTACTTACATTAAGTAATTATCATTTAAGTAATTAATCTCTAATTAGTAACCAATTAATATCAAATTACCAATTAACTAATTAACTGATAACCCTTAATTATAAATCAATTAATCTTTAATCATTAATTAATTAATCTTCTCTTTAATTTCTTCATTAATTTAATTAATCTATAATTATCCAAAATCTTAATTAAATTCAAGATAACCCATTTATCATTTTTAATTACTTAATTATCATCAACATAAATTTTAACGTAAAACCTTTAAGTAAATCAAAACATTATTTAAGATAACTAATTATCTTTAAGACTTTATTTAAATAACCTTGAAATTTATTTCATACTTACTTATAGGTTGACTTAGATTAATAATGTAAAAACATCTTACCATTTTAATTTAATTCCTTAAACACACTATTTAAATCCTTTCAAATAGACTTAAGTATTAACTTAATTTCATTCAAGTTAAAAATTTATTATACAACTTCCATTTATCTAAATATATGTATAACATTATTATTTAAAAGAATTTGTTCCAGGAAAAATTTAAAACTTGATTTAATTCAAATTTGCAAACTGATTTCATTAAATTTTAAAATATGGTTATCACTTCACCAGACCCGAGTCAAAGAATCAAATTACCCAAGACCCCGAGCAAATCCTCCAGTTTCCCTCTTCCCTGCTTCCTCGAGACAAACCACAACCTTTCCTGAGCCAGACCCGAAGATATGCTTCTTCCTTGATCACGAATTATCTTAGATACTAAAGTGCACAGGTGCACATGTTTAAGCGTTCAAGCTATCATCGATCAACGTCGCGACCACCCGCACACCACCCGAACTTCCTATTCACCCAGGTTCAATGTAAACGACTGGAAACAAATTAGAGCTTGTCGATACTTCCTCGAACCCAAACCTGCCGACGAAACCTCCTCGGCCCATCGACCTAGTTCACTAGACCACCCGCCGTTCCACCGACAGCTGTGCCATGGCTTCATGCATCGATCTCACTTGCTCCAATCAAACTCGATGCATCGACAACGATGCGGTAGTCTTTGGAAAATCGTCGACCAAAAAGACCCCCAAAATCCTATTCTAGCATCGCCGTGCCACTACGAAGATCTTAAAATCAAACTCCCATTTTTCTCAAGACTACCGATCCACGAACTTCCTTCAAAGATAACCCCAGCGTCCACAACCCACACGATCGTCGGAAATTGCTCTAAACTCGCTTGTCGTTCAACATGCCATTTCTCTCAATTTACAAGTCAAAAAATCGTGATTAAAATTTTAAAAATCATCAATTTCGATAATAAATCGGATTATAAACTTGAATCACCCAATTATTAAGATCGAAATTTTGATATGGTTAAAATCTTACTGTTCTTCCCCCATTTTATCTAAACTAGCTTCAGATTTAACTTGGAAATATCTTTAAATTTGATATCTTGATATAAAAAACATATTTCGCTTATATATTGAAGTCTAAAGAATATCATATGAAGAGCAGTTAAATTTTTGAATCCTATTTGCAACCGGGAAGTGAAGAACAAAACAAGAAAAATTGAAGTACAAGCATGCACTCAAGTATCCACATACAAATACACACGCATTTATATTCTAAATCATCATGCAAACATTAATCACACTTAACTTGAAGTAATTTCTGCATGTATAGTTTACTCACCTGTTGAAGTACAGAGAATTTTTGAAACAGTTTTGAAATTTGAAAACTTGAATTGCTTGAATTTGAAACTGGAAAGCTTTGATTTGAAAATTGAATGCTATGATCTCATGAAAACTTGTAAACTGAAAGTTTTTGCTAGCTTGAAAACTGGAAATCTTGCTTGCTTGGTTGATTTGAGGTAATAGATTATTTGATATATATTTTCTGGTTTGCAAAATTTGATAACAGGCTTTGAGTTTTCTAGTTTGAGAAATGTTTCACAAGTTTGAGTTTTTCTTTGTTTTTGAAATGAGAGTACGAAAAGTAATGAAGAGAAAAGAAAGATGAATATATAGACATAAATTATGATTTTTAAAAATATAAAAGAAAATAAAATAATAAGTGACACGTGTTGAATTTGTTAACATTTGTCATTTATACTTATTAATCAACTTACATTTGTTATTAGATGATTTATAAGCTAACACTTGTCATTATGCAATTTTTTTTATATTTATTAAATGTTATTAAAAATCTTTTGTATTTATTTTATTATTTAATAAATACTTTCTTAATTTATATAAATAAAACGCTTTAAAGAAAATATTATAAAACAAATCTTATACTAATAAAAATCTTATACATCTATTTATATTTGGAACACATCTATTTAAGCATAGCAACTGGTAAAATTTCATCTGATAATATTGAAGTTTATTTTCTTGTGAAATTTTTTTTCAATTTAAATTAATTAATAACAGTTGAATTTAAAGTATTCTGAAACCTTAATATGTCAATATGAGGAAATTTATTTAGAACACTCTGAATCAGATTGCGAAATTCATTTCATGAAATTCAGGCGTTTCTAGCTCCGTTTGGATTTTTCCGTACGGAATAGCAACGTATATCGGAACCGATTATCGACTTTTGATAGGATGATCGTACCACTGATATTTATATACCGTTTTGATAGCCTCGTCATATTGATCACCGCGGTATATTTATTTCTGTATTTTGAGGTCCGGTACGCGACAGATATAATAAAACTGTTCGTCGTATGGGTACCACAAATTACAACCGTTACTTCCCGTGCCTCTTCAAATTTGAAACGTGCTGCCCAATCAACTTATTAATTGCTTTAATAACTTTTGTTGTTTCAAGGGTTAGCTGTTACATCTCCATCATTTCAATTTATTGTCTGATGGTGTGTTTTGTTCTGTTTTCTTTGTCCGTTCATTTCTTTTACTTGCCTCTACCAGCTCATTTTCTCTCTCTCTCTCTCTCTCTCTCTCTCTCTCTCTCTCTCTCTCTCTCTCTCTCTCTCCCTCTCTCCCCCCTTTACTTAAATCTATTTTTTTTTTGCCTGCACTTCTTCATTTTACACCTCACATCCACCTTCATCCCCAGGCCCGCTACCTTCACCCATGCCTCTCTCCTCCTCTATGTAGCCGCTGAAACCAATCACGCCAAAAACAAAGCTCGGCCATGCCCCTCCAACCCACTACCATGTCCATCAGCCCGAGCAACCAACGGCCGCGGCTCTTCCCTGATCTTCCGTCCCTCGTGCTCCCTCGCAGCCACTTAGACCGTGTACTCCTTTTGCGTAAGTATATAATTTATATATAAGCCTATGGTATATTATAAAATGTTAATATATACAGTGTACGTTAGTTTATATTTTTTTAATATATACGTATATATATATGTTGCAGTATGTTTATGAAAGAAAATATGTATATATTACACACTATATTCTCTGTTTTGTTTTAAAATATATAAGTGTTATGGGGTATAAGGTACATATATATAAAGTTATATGTTGTACAAAATTTAAGTTGGATTCGTACAGATAAAGCATGGGTATATTGATATTATAATAAATACTGATTTTATATAAACAGTTATATGATCTATTTTTATATATTATAGAAATTGGAAAATCTGGTTCGACAATGATTATATGTTATACTGTTTATATATTTACAATAATAATATCGATTTTGTTTAAGTATGATATAGACAATGTTTATAAGGTTTTAAAAAAAATTAAGTTATTTAATTTGGGTTTTACCAGTTGGGTTACATAAGGTCACTGTGTATACATATGTATATATTTATACATTGTGTACATTTGTGTGTGTGTGTGTATATATTTGTTAATTATATTTTAAGTTATATGTTAGTTGTAATATATTCTGGTTTGCAGTACTCTTAATATTTTAAAACGGAAAATATACATTATTGGAAACTTGTAATATAATCGCGTTTGTATATTTTCTATTTAAGTTTATATAACTTTATTTATATGTGTGTATATGTAATATAAAATTTTGTTCGCAAATGTCTATATGAGTATACATTAATTGATTTTTAAAGATATAAATATATGGAGACTTTGTTCGAAGTGTTGAATTAAATTTTAATTTGATATATATGATTAAGTTGATTTTAATAATAATAATAAAATAATATACATCTTTTTCCGTCATAACAAGATGGTTCTAATTCGTCTTCATCAAATTCCTATCTCTCAGCTTTGTCGAATTTGTGCCAATCTAGCGTTGCTTTGGAATTCGTAGCTTGTTGTGTTGTCTATCTTTTTTAGCCTCTAGCATCGAAAGGTGAGCAATCACTCACGATTAATGTTCTTGTATTTATTAAATTTTATTTCAATTGATACGACAACTGAAATATGCCGTTGTAATTATTTAAATTGTTATATATGCTATTATCTGTATGTTTCACCTGTGACATCTGACACACCATTTTCTGTTATTTTTATTGATAATGTATGTCTGTTATATTATTATCATATGAGTTATCACTCTTGACATTCGTACTTATATAATTGTGAAACAATGATAATTGGATTGTAGTAATTGATATGCTATGTTGATAGTAGTTTATATATGCCAGTTACATGACTTTTATGATGTTATAACCAAATTATAAGATTGTTGCATCACCTAATATAATATGCCATGTTATACTGCTTATTTATTTTCTGCTCTCACGCTGCAAATTCTCTGTTAGTATAGATTCACTAAGGGTTGAAATGATACATACCCGAATGATCTGTAGAATAGGAGAAAATCGTTATGGGTTGAAGTGATAAACCCAAGCGATTTTCATTGATTGAATTTGGAATTGCAGGTAGAAATGATATATACCCGTATATATATTTAAATTGCGGATTGAAATGGTAAATATCCGCATCAATTGACTATAGGACAGACACCGTTGGTCTACATATATATATATATATACATATATATATTGAAAATGATTTCTATGGTTTTGAATGGAAAAATATATGGTTTTGTTTAAATTTGAAAATATTATGTATATTAATAAGCTTTGATATAAAATTAAATTTATAATAAGCTTTTATCTTAGTAAAGTCTGATTTAAATGTATTTAAGGATTATTTAAATTTTTATTTTAAAAATAGATTTTTAAATTATTTTTTTAAGTTAAGTTGGGAAGATAAATTTGAATTTAATTGAAATTATAATTAACTAAGAATGTTATTTAATTAAATTGATTTGAAATTTATTGAATTTGAGAATTTAAAAGATATGTTTTTAAAACTTTATTTTGTTGAATATTTCACGTTAAATAAATTGAAGGAAGTATTTAGAAAAATGTAATTTAAGGTTATTTAAATTGATAATGGATCTATTAAGTGAATATTTCAAAAATTAAATAATGAGAAGTTGAAATGAGATATATATGAAATTATCAACTTAGTTTTGAAAGTGCTATAATTTGGAAATATATTTATTTGAAATGGAAATAATATTTCGGTTTTGAAGTATAAATTATTTTAAAATGGCCACGGTGTTATAATGACTTTAGGTTGTTAATAGCATATATTTCTACATTGTAGATAGCTCCGCGGATTCTTAGAGGATGGGTATCCTAAACATCCTCTAAGTTAATTATATTCAAGTTGATATTTCACTTGAGTTGAATTTATGGATATAAGAATGTTAATCCTGACTCTTGTGTTTTGTGTTTTGCTTTATGCTCGGGTCAAACTGAGTGATACATCATTTGAGACTCGCCTTTGGAGTTTGGAGCTTCGCTTGGAGATCCAACTACCGATTCGTCTTTTAGCTTTTCCAGTTGATTTGTTCAAGAGATGTCATCAGTCTATATTTGTGATATTCTGTTGTATTTATTTCTAACTCTAATGTTTATATAGTAGCTTCATGAACTACTATTTACATATCCCGTTGCATTATTATATTACTCTGTGTCTGTGATTCAGTGATTGATTTATTTACTGTATATGCTAAGCATTGCCAAATATAAATTAACAATCTGATATTTTAAGCAATTCAAGTCTGACATGTGCAGATGCGAATGGTTGAAAATATCGGGTCGTTACAGTTGGTATCAGAGCTTTGGCTCTAAGGAAAACTTAGCATATATAGTAAATTTATTTAAAGAATCACTTTCATTCAACCTTGAGTTTCGTCCTCTTTGATTTGGTTTTCCTTTGGACTTTGGAACGTTCCCTGAGGTTCCAAAATCCATTATCTTCTCTCCCTATTCGTATTTCTTGATTCTAGAGTATCCCATAACTCCACTTCGAATGACCTCTATAAGAATCGACAATCCCACCAATCTTTGAATGATTTGTAAAGGGGTGAAACTCCTTCACAATTGGCATTGATTCATCGGAGATTTCTATATCTTTGGTTTAGATGCAGCTATCTCTTGCGATCGAATGTTGATTTTCCTTGGAATTCTGCATCTATCTTGATCCTGAAGTCGCAGTTGACCCGGTTAGGGTCGCCCGCGATTTATGTAAGTATATCCATCTTCTATTTTGAAATTTAATTATCTCATCCTCGTTCGAGCCTATCTTCGAATCAGAATTCTATTTGATTAAAGCTTCTAATTTGAATCTCTATCTTTGTTTTGGAATCCATTCTTGAATCATCCTTTGAAATATCGGGTTTGTTTGTATTTTAGGAATTGTTTCATATATTGAAATTATTATTTTGGTAAGAATGATTATATTCTATATATAAAAGTGAAAATGTTTTCGATAAGGATTATATACCTTTTAAGATGAGAATTTGAAGTTTCGAAAGGATTTGAAATTTTGAAAATTTTATAAGAAAGTGATTTAAATAAAAATGATTTATAACTGAAGGGTTTTAAATTGGAAATTTGAGGAATTGAACTACGGTATTTGAAAGTGGTTTTAAGATTGTGAAAATATATAATAATACAATTTGAAAGTATTTTTCGAATAAGAAATGTTTCAAATGACTTCAAATGAATTCCAATGATTTCGAAGAAATTTCAAACAAGTTTTCAAGAAAATGAAGTCCAGAACTCACTTGTATCGCTGAAAAATAATTTCGGTGATGAGTACACACATCATCGACATTGATTTTCGAGTTTCAAAGTAGGTGAGAGGCCACTTTAGTAGCTTTGCTATGCGATTGATTTTGTAAAACCAATTTTTATTTCAAATTCCAAAGTATGATTTGATATTTGAAAAATATATGTATGTACATTTGAAACAATTTGAAATGAACCCAATGTTCAGTCCTCGAGTTTCGGATTTAACCCTACCCAATGAAATTGATTTACTAGTTTGTTGCATATTTTCAACTCTTGGATTGGAAATTTGATTTCTCCGACTATTATTGAATGTTCGAACACTTCGAAATCGAGGTTTAACTTTCAAAGCTAAGTAATTTTGAAAGTATAAATTACTTGATAAAGTATATAAGATTAGTTTTGTATGTTTAAAGTATGAAGTAATATGATTTAAATAAGTTGGAAACTGTTTTGTTAAGTAAATGAATAAGACTATTTTGAATTATACTAATATGAAATATAGTTATGAGATGTTCTAAATAAAAATTTAGTTTTAAATGTTTTTAACTTAGTAACATCTTTTACAAAACTATATATATAATAGAATAATAATTTTCAAAAGGTAAATTGGATTTTTCAAATAGAAATAAATAGTTCAAACGCTTTAAAGGGATTGTTATAAACTTGGTAATCATTCTGGATATAATCAACTTTGAGAAAAATATTTGGTTTTGAAAATAGATTGGAATTTAAAACCTGGTATTTATATAAAGATTTTGGAAATGAATTTGTTTGACCTAAATTATGTTGGTTTGGAAAATTTGAAACTGAAGGTATTTAGTTTGGAAGAAATAAATTGGTGAAATCGTATATGATTTTGAAACTGAACTGATATTGAAACAAATTGAAATTGAGAACCTTGTTTCACTAAATACTTGATTTGGGAGTTACCGAACTTATATAAAATTGATTTGTATAATTATGAAGTTGATTTGAAAAATATTGATTTGGAAAGGTACTCAATTTGAAAAGTGAAATATTATATAATCGAAGTCTGTATAAGTGTGATTTGATATACTATTGATTTTGGAAAGTATTTGATTTGAAAATGAAATCTTATATATAATGGACTTTATATAAGTATGATATTTGAAATTGATTTGAAAAAGGTACTATATGATACATATTTTCGAAGTAAAGATATGGAAAGTGCCTTCTGCTTGATATCTGCTTTGTGGCCATATTGTGGATTCATTCTATCAATATTATTCTCTTTGATTTTGGTTTTCCGGATATGATACTCGAGTGTCCCTTGAATTCCATGCATTACCCGTGGTCATTTTTTTCGTAGCTTAATCCACAAGGCAGAGATTGCTTAAAGCGTATGGATGTTTCCTGGGGGATCCAGCGTAACCATTGTGTAACCGCAGTCTACAGTTTTGTTATGGTAGCATAATCCGCAAGGCAGGGATCGCTTAAAGGGTACGGATGTTTCCTGAGGGATCCAGGCGTAACCATTGTGTATCCACGGTCTACAGTTTTGTTGTGGTAGCGTAATCCGCAAGGCAGAGATTGCTTAAAGGGTACGGATGTTTCTTGAGGGATCCAGGCGTAACCGTTGTGTATCCGCAGTCTACCAATTTTGTTGTCGTAGCGTATTCCGCAAGGCGGAGATTGCTTAAAGGGTACGGATGTTTCCTGGAGGATCCAGGCGTAACCATTGTGTATCCGCGCTCTACAGGTTTGGTTATCATGGGGAAATTCACAATGCAGTGATTGCCTGAAGGTACGGATGTTTCCTGTGGGGATCCAGAGGTAACCATTGTGTATCAATGATCCATGATTCGGTTGATTTGTCTGGATTGTACTTTCCATATCAGTTTTGAAGGTTTTTCAAGTATTTTCAATGGTTTTTGAAATAGGTTGACTAAGTACTTGAAGAATTCTAGCTTTGCGCCTAATCAACGCATGGCCAGAGTCTGCAAAAACGAGGATGAACTTGTTGAAATATCGAGTTATAAAAGAATTTTCGAAAGGAAAATTTGTTTCGATGTATAGGAATTTTATTACAAAAGTATTTTTCAACAAAGGAATTCTGTATTAATATTTGAAATTGAAATTCTTATGGTTCTAAAATAATTATTCGTGCCCCCATACTATTCTTTTGAATCTACCTTATCTGCTTAGCTTTATTTATTCAAATATATTATGTTTTTTGAATCTACCTTCTTTTCCTTTTTGAATATATCCTTTTAAAATATTGTTTATTTATATACTACATAGTTTAATAGTAAATTTTTAGTGTTGTAAATATTTTAGAAGTTATTAATTAAATAAAACATATTTAAAGTAAATGATTATTAATCTATTAATAATATTCGAAAGGTATCTTGAGATAAAATTTATAAATTTATGAATTATAGATTTAATGTTTTCAATAGCTTCTTTGTAAATATAACCAATGATGTAAATAATTGTTTTCAAATTGTTCTCATATATTTTAAAGTTGTTATTTAAATATATAAGTGGTATTTGTAAAGGAAGCAAGAAATTTACAAATGGGTTTTGAAAGGTATTAAAGTTTTAAAGATAATTGTTTTGCAAATGAAGTTTTCAATTGAATATTTCAATTAAAATTTATATAGTTTCAAATTAATTATTTAATCTCGACTTTCAATCTGCTTTTTTTCTGGTTGTTCTATTCTTCTACCTCCTTCTTTTCGGGGATGAAAGGGGGAGAGTGTAACGACCCAAATTTTTTTAGTGATTTTTTTTATTTTTATTTAATTAATTGAAATTTTGTGAAATTTTAATCAATAAAATTTGAAAATAAAAATTTATTATTTGGAATACGTCTATTTAAGCATAGCAAATGGTAAATTTTCTTCTGATAATATTGAAATTTATTCTCTTGTGAAATTTTATTTCAATTTAAATCAGCTAATAAAAGTTGAATTTAAAAGTATTCCGAAACATAAATATGTCAACATGATAAAATTTATTTAGAACACTCAAAATCAGACTGCGAAATTCGTTTCGTGAAATTCGGACGTTTCTAGTTTCGTTTGGATTTTTCCGTACGGAATAGCAACATATATCGGTACCGATTATCGACTTTGATAGGATGATCGTACCACTAATACCTGTATACCGTTTTGATCGTCTCGTCATATTGATCACTACGTTATATTAATTTCCATATTTTGAGGTCCGATACGTGACGGATATAATAAAACTGTTCGTCATATCGGTACCACAAATTTCAACCGTTACTTCGCACGCCTCTTCAAATTTAAAACGTGTTGCCCAATCAACATATTAATTGCTTTAATAACTTTTTCTTATTCAAGGGTCAGCTGTTACATCTCCATCATTTCAATTTATTGTATGATGGTTCATTTTATTCTATTTTCTTTGTCCATTCATTTCTTTTACTTGCCTCTGCCAGCTCCTTTTCTCTCTCTTCCCTTTACTTAAATCAATTTTTTTTTTTGTCTGCACTTCTTCATTTTACACCTCACATCCACCTTCATCCCCAGGCCTGCTACCTTCACTCATGCCTCTCTCCTCCTCCATGCAGCCACTGAAACCACTCACGCCAAAAACAAAGCTCGGCCAAGCCCCTCCAACCCACTGCCATGTCCATTACCTCGAGCAACCAACGACCGCAGCTCCTCCCTGATCTTCCACCCCACGTGCTCCTCCACAGCCACTTAGACCGCGCACTCTTTCTTTTGCGTAAGCATATATTTTATATATGATCCTATGGTATATTATAATATGTTAACATATACTGTGTACGTTAGTTTATATGTTTTAATACACACACGCGTTGTTGTATGTTTATGAAAGAAAATATGTATATATTACATGCTATATTCTCTGTTTTGTTTTAAAATATATAAGTGATATGGGGTATAAGGTACATATATATAAAGTTATATATTGTATAAAAATATAAGTTGGATTTGTACAGATAAAGCATGGGTTTACTGATATTATAATTACGTAATATTGATTTTATATAAACAGTTATATGATCTATTTTTATATATTATAGAAATTAGAAAATGTGGTTCGATAATGAATATATGTTATACTGATTATATATTACAGTAATATATACCAATTTTGTTTAAGTATGATATAGACAGTGTATATAAGGTTTTAGAAAAAATAAGTTATATTAGTTTGGGTTTTACCTGTTGGGTTAGATAGGGTCACTGAGTATACATATGTATATATTTATACCTTATGTACGTTCGTATATATATTTGTTAATTATATTTTAAGTTATATGTTAGTTATAATATATTCTGGTTTGCAGTATTCCTAATATTTTAAAACAGAAAATATATATTGTTGGAAACTTGTAATATAATCGCCTTTGTATATTTTCTATTTAAGTTTATATAACTTTATACATATGTGTGTATGTATAATACAAAATTTTGTTTGCAAATGTCTATATGAGTATACATTAATCGGTTTTCAAAGATATAAATATATGGAGACTTTGTTCGAAGTGTTGAATTAAATTTTAATTTGAGATATATGATTAAAATGATTTTAATACTAATAATAAAATAATATACATCTTTTTTGTCATATCAAGATGGTTCTAATTCGTTTTCATCAAATTCTTATCTCTCAGCTTTGTCGAATTCATGCCAGTCTAGTGTTGCTTTGAAATTCGTAGCTTGCTGTGTTGTCTATCTTCTCTAGCATTTAGCCTCGAAAGGCGAGCAACCACTCATGATTAATGTTCTTTTATTTATTAAATTTGATTTCAATTGAAATGACAATTGAAATATGTTGTTGTAGTTATTTAAATTTTTATATATGCTATTATCTGTATCTTTCACATGTGACATCTGACACCCCATTTTCTGTTATTTATATTGATGATACATGTCTGTTATATTATTATCAGATGAGTTATCACTCTTGACATTCGTACTTATATAATTGTGAAACAATGACAATTGAATTGTAGTAATTGATATGCTATGTTGATAGTAGTTTATATATGCCAGTTACATGAATTTTATGATGTTATAACCTGATTATAAGCTTGTTGCATCACCTGATATAATATGCTATGTTATACTGCTTATTTATTTTCTACTCTCACAATGCAAGTTCCCTGTTAGTATAGATTCACTATAGGTTGAAATGATACATACCCGAACGATCTGTAGAATAAGAGAAAATTGTTATGGGTTGAAGTGATAAACCCAAGCAATTTTCATTGATTGAATTTGGGGTTGCGGGTTGAAATGATATATACCCAAATATAATTACGAATTGAAATGATAAATATCCATATCAATTGACTATAGGACAGACAGCGTTGGTCTATATATATTTTTTTGAAAATGATTTCTATGGTTTTGAAAGGAAAAATATACGGTTTTGTTTAAATTTGAAAATATTACATATATGAATAAGTTTTGATATAAAATAAAATTTATAATAAGCTTTTAATTTAGTAAAGTCTGATTTAAATATGTTTAAGGATTATTTAAATTTTTATTTTAAAAATAGATTTTTAAATGATTTTTTAAGTTAAGTTTGGGAAGATAAATTTGAATTTAATTGAAATTGTAATTAATTAAGAATTTTATTTAATTAAATCGATTTGAAGTTTATTGAATATGATAATTTAAAAGATATGATTTTATAACTTGATTTTGTTAAATATTTCACATTAAATAAATTAAAGGAAATATTTGAAAAAATGTAATTTAAAGTTATTTAAATGATAATGGATCTATTAAGTGAATATTTCAAAAACTAAATAATAAGAAGTTGAAATGAGATATATATATATATAAAATTATCAATTTAGTTTTGAAAGTGCTATAATTTGCAAATATATTTATTTAAAATGGAAATGATATTTCAGTTTTTGAAGTATAAATTATTTTGAAATGACCACGGTGTTATAATGACTTTTGGTTGTTAATAGCATATATTTTTACATTGTAGATAGCTCCATGGATCCTTATAGGATGGGTATCCCAAACATCCTCTAAGTTAATTATATTCCAATTGATATTTCACTTGAGTTGAATTTATTCATATAAGAATGTTAATCCTAACTCGAGTGTTGTGTGTCTTTCTTTACGCTCCGGTTGGACTGAGTGATACATCATTTGAGACTCGCCTTTGGAGTTTGGATCTTCACTTGAAGATCCAATTATCGGTTCCGCTTTCAGCTTTTCCAGTTGATTTTTTTCAAGAGATGTCATCAGTCTGTATTTGTGATATTCTATTGTATTTATTTCTAACTCTAATGTTTATATCGTAGCTTCATGAACCACTATTTATCTATTCCGTTGCATTATTATATTACTCTGTGTCTTTTGTGATTGATTTATTTACTATATATGTTAAGCTTTGCCAAATATAAATTAACAATCTGATATTTTAAGTAATTCAAGTCTGACATGTGCAGATGCGAATGGTTGAAAATATCGGGTCGTTATAATATTCCAACTCCATTGGTTTTCTTCTCGAAGATAATTTTTCAACCGATGGATCGTATCTCTTTGGGTAAAACTATCAAAATCGTACGTTGATAATGTATTTAGAGTTTATTTTAGATTTGTGCATCATGTCATATGGTTGATTCAATACTCTTAATGGCTTTTTGGAAATCAAGGAAATTCTTTTGTCGACATCAATAAGAAAATCATAGTTTTTCTTTAATAAGCAAGAGTTTTTGTTAATCATTCTAATTAGTTGTGTCCATTTAGACTTGGTTAATTTCGTTTCATCCTTTGTTACTAGTTTTATCTTTGGACCATATCCATTTTACTACTAATAATTTCTAAAAGAAATTCCTTTATTATGAAGTTGGTGTTTTTTGACAAAATACTTTTTCTAAGTACAACGAAATAGGTATTCATAAACATTAAATGAATTACCTTTATATACGTATAAAACTGATTTAATTTTTAAGTTTATGAAACTTATGTTCGTAGCATAAATTAGTCAATCAATATTAATCGGTCCTGAACTCATTTGGGTGGTCGACATAAGATCTCTTAAAAACAAGTTTTACATGCAGTATCCCAACTTGCACTACCTATTAACTCTTTGACCTAGGATATATAGGGTTTTTTCATTACCCTTATCGTGAGTGATTTTGTAGACTTTGTTTTAGATGAAAGTATATTTACCTTACGTAAATACTCTTAAGTACATGTCCTTACAGAAGGAAGTTGATTCAATTTCATGCATCATCAATCGTACTTTTTTCAATAAAGTCTTATTACTCTTTATCGAGACATCATTATGTATCATATGGAGGGGTGACTTTTAAGATTGAATTTTGTTCATTTTAGGTAAATTTGAAACTTCTTTCCAATGCACTTACCCATTCGATCAATTCAAATTGTTTTATTTCTATTGCATGTCATGTTATTTACTTTCATTTTGTATTTAATGAACTGATCATAGACATACTATATATGTATCAAATACATATGTTCATATCTATGACAAATCATCGATGAATTTAATGAAGTACGTGGAACCGTTTAGATATTATTAGACCTATGATTATACATATATTTATGTATATATGTATTAATCCTAAGAGTTCACCAACTTTTACATCACCCCCACCAAATAGGTGTTTAGCACATAGTCCTTAAGGTATAATTAACTAGTATCATATGATTCTTAATCATATGATTTAACGAATTATTCCACCAAGATATTGCATCCCTATAATCCCAAAATTAATTGTTATAAATATAGATACTTTTGTGTTACGCAGCTAATGCAATGAACACAGTTATACTAATAGATTACATAACAAATATTCAAAATATGCATAACAGATTATAACTATATATATTTCAAATAATATAGAAAATATTTATTATTTCATCAATAATATTTGGTATGTTTACAAAAACAATTTTCATATTTTGATGCATCCGTTGATAAGTATTAGATGACATGCTCCCACTAATTTTTCCACTATTATAGTAGTATATGAAATACAAAGCTCTATTCAACTCTTTATTATGAGGTATTTATCACTTTTATGGTAGCTAATTTACAATCGAGAGTTTTCGATCCAATATCTTAAACTCATATAAATGACTTTTATAAGAACTTCCTGTATGAAAAACATAATTGGAAGAAAAATCACATTTCTCATTCCATATTAAGTATCCACTAGTATTTTATACAATTTTCATTTCGATATCTCTTCCTGAAGTAGAGATGATTATTCACTCTCTTTATTCTAACTGTTCCTAAGTTGTATCCACTCTCGTACATTCACTTTCCTTTCTAAATGGTCGAACTATTCAAAAGGAAACCCTTATTAGAAGATCGTAACGAACTCTTTACAAATTGCATTAGGTCATCCTTAACATTTAAGGATGCTGAATATGTTGTATTTTACATAAACTGATGCAATTGACATTTTAGCAATCGAGTTCCTAGGCACATCCTGTAGTTCTTGGCCTGGTGATAACATAACAAGATCCTTATTGTAATTACTTGTATTGAATACACAATCTCTCGTTATGGTTTTTTTAAGGAGCCAATTTCATATAAATTTCGTACGTTACGAATTGAAAATGTTTTCCATATAACATTTATATGTGATTGAATATGGATCAAATATCCATATTCTTATATTGCATTTATAGTTCGGAACTCATGATCGACATTACACAGTCTCGTACAAACAGACACTTAACTGACCGAGGCATGAATGTATTAGTGGTTTTATGGACAGGCTCTTGGATGGGTCTTGAATCGACAACATGCCAAAATATGGATTGGTAAGTATGTTTTATTTTTCTTTGTCAATCTTCAATTCAATTCATTTGTATATTTTAACTGAGAAACATTTATCAATTATACTGGTTGCGTTTTATCGAACTAGATTATTTTAGTTTTATATAACATACATTCTTATAATATTAGGAAGGTTAAATGTCATTTCATTTCTCAAATAAGGCTCCCATAATATTTTTCTACTTTTAAAAGCCCTAAGAACAATATAAAAATCTTTTGAATTCTCTAGTAGGTGTAAGGACTCACTCGCCTTAGGATTCTGACCTTGAGGAATATAATTATAGGTTCGCAAGCGATGGATAACACTTTATCAGTTGTATTATATATGAAATTATAACGCATGGTATTTGTCCTAATCCCATCTCGACCTTGAGGAATATTAACAAGTCGAAAGAGATTATTCACTTGTACCAACCATTTCACAACGGTCTAAGCATAATGGACATACCTTGAGGAATATCAACAAATACATGTATGTAACTTATCTCTTCTGGTTAATAAATTAATAATACTACACATAACATCTCTAGCTTAAGGAATATCAACAAAACAAGAGTATGAAAGTAATTTATCAATATATAAATTGTAGAGGGCAACTTATATTAAAGGATTAATAATATTTCATATACATATATTGAGTGATATTGATTTAGGGAAAGGTGTATTTCTTGTTAAGTACCATCATGATTCATGTGTCAGACACATCTAAAATCAGGTATACCTACTAATCGTATGTACTTATTCCTTAAATCTTTTTTAGGCTTCTTTCTAGTTCAACTATATATAAATATATATATATATATATATCTTTGTATGGATGTATGTATGTGTATATATAGTGTTAGCCCCAAAAGTTGTCACAAATACCCAATAGAGATTTTGTAGAGGAATAAATGAAGAATAACAAATGCAAACAGAGAGAATATAGCAGTAAAGCAATAAGAAACAAGCAAATAATAGAGACACAATAATTTATAGTGGTTCGGTGGTGTTTTCCTTTGAAAAGATAGCTTTATTAATCACTTTGTAAACTGAGTACAATAGGATTGAACTAAAATCCTTAGTTACAGAAGATTACAAAGCAATCAGCAGCGTAAAGTCCTAAAAATACACAATCAAGCCTGATTTATAGGGGAAGACGATGAAATATCTCCATGAAAATTTAGCAACATGTTGTGTAGCCTGATTCTCGCCGATCCCACTTGCTTATTTCTTTTATGGTGCGATCCCTAGGGCGGACTCCCAAGGGTTCCCATATCTTGTTCTCAATGAGTCCTATGCATTGGACTTCTGGATTTTGAGATACTGATTGGTTTCCATTTAGTTGCACTTATTTAATTGAAATAACCCGATCCCTTTGGTAGAGAGGGATCATTGCCGATCCATTTTCTAGGTTAGACTATATTCCATATTTAGAATGTTCTATATAACATGTCTCTCAATTTCGTCTGGTTTCATATTATCATCTGTACTTGATTTCTAGACTTCACAATCATTGCTCTGGGCTTACTGGCCTTAACAACAATCGAGTCCAACTTATTCGATCAATTCGGATATAACCGGGTCAAAATGCCGGATGACACTTGCCCCCCAAAGTACGTCTTGTATTGAACACGATGTGCTTTGAATCGAAGCAAGTTAGAGTTGTCGAAAAGAAATCCATCCAATTTTCTAAATATTCTCTATCCTTTTGTCGAATTATTTTCCCAAAGTGTCGTATCCCTTTTCGGTCATCATGAGCTTGGTCGATTTCCAATATTATAATTTTAGGATTATATTCTTTCAATTGCTATGTAATGACGTGTAAATTTTTGATGAATAAAATTCATTAATTTAATAAGTTTGTTATTTATTATTTGAAGAAATAAAAATTTATGACTTATGAATGAAAATAATGAGTAGAATGAATTGTAAAATATTAATGTCAGTTAGCTATTACCAGTTTCTACGGAATTCCAATTAATTGAAATAATGTAAATGTTATAACTTAGTTATAAATTGAATGTAAGTGAATAAATGTAGATGTTGTATAAACTTATGAACTAGCATATAATTATGGTAATCGAATAAAATTAGTGTTATGAAAGCAATTGTGACATTTGTTATGAATAATAAACTTATTAATGTGAATAAAAGTTAATTGGTGACAAACTGTTATATGTTACCCATTTATTTAACATGTTAAATCAAATTGGAATTTATATTATTACAAATGGATTTGTTGCAATTAAGTATAATTAAATTTTACATTTGTGTGAGTTAATACAATAACTGAAAAGTGTGATTGTAATAAATTGGATAGAAATGTTAATTATATCCATAATGTAATAATTGATTTAATTAGACGGTGAAATCAAGATAAACAAATCAATTTAGGATTTTAAAATTATATTCATATGTGTGAATTTGACAAAATCCAATATAATTAAAATATAGTAATAGATACAAATAAAAGATGGAAATTGGAGTATATTAATGTAATGAAATGTAAAACAAAGTTTAACTATGTTATCAGATTTTAAATGGATTGAGTATAAAGATTGAAATCAAATAAAATCAATTTATTGAAATTAAATTACAGTTGTAATTGAACACTGTAATTTGTGAAATATTTAACACTGAATTATATGTAAACTTGTTTTAATTTATTATAAATGTCTATGCAATCAAAAATGATAAAAATTGGTTAGTTAATTAATTTGAATTAAAAAGTGATTTATTAATGTAATATTAATTTATTTAATTAATGTGAAAATAGCTATTTTGGCAACTGTCTTGGATTTCAACGAAATAGTTTCATCGGATCCATAACGGTGAATTATTATAGGATTTTAAGTTCCATAGCAATCAGACTTGTCATTTGCTCGTATGGGTTCGAAACGCCTAGAAATCAATTTAATTGCAATTGAAATCAATTTGAAATAAGCTGGTTTTAATATAACTTCTTCATACGATGGAATTTGGACTTGAAATCTATTCTATTGAGTTTAAAATCATTGAAAACATCTATTTTAATATATAGGATGACCCAATTTCGTTCAGAAAGCAGAACGGGCTTTTTAGGTCGTCTATCGTTCAACCTTCAAACCAATCTAGCCCATTTTTTCTATTTTTAGCTATACCTATAAGTAGCTTATTATTAACCTTAGCCACTCCTTATTTTTAGTTCGTTTTTATGTACAATTCTCTCTGAATCCTTCTTCTCAATGGCAAACAAACCAAACAAAATCCAAATTCAATTGCAGTTCAAAATCAATCAAAAGTTCAAATTCCTTAAACTATACCGAATTATATATTGATTTGAAGCTCTCAACGAGCGCATCTCAGATCTGTAATTCATTTTCCAATTTGAACCACTGTTCGTCTAGAAATTGAAGAACAAATCACGGCCGTTCACTTCATCATGGTGAACTTTGTCGGATCATGGAACGGAGGGTATGGTCGCGTAGAGAGGAACGAGTGGAGGGCATCTGGCCATTGTTTAGTCAACTGACAATCAGATCGTTGTGAAAAATTCGACCTAGCGCTTGGGTTCGGTGGCGGCTGCCGGGCTCTGGCGATCTTAATTCGAGAGATTTTCAAGGTCGAGGATGCTAGACCAGCGAGGGCGATGCTTTAGGATGGCCAGCGGAGGAGTGGGCAGCGATCGAACGCGATTCCATGATGGCCGCGCTTCGTGTATTCAAATGATCGAATGCCTGGTTCCTGTAGCCGTGTAAGACAAGAGAGGTCACATGTAATTTTATTTTGCTTTGTTTATTTTTAATTAAATTTAATTTTCAAATGTTCTAACGTGTAGAACTTTCACATACGAGATCTGATTCGCGCACGGTTTGATCCACTGGGATGGTATCGAAATTCAGGACATTTCGACGCTTGTTTGGATAAATTCTGAGACTGTTTGAATTTTGGGCTTAAATTGAATTAAAATTCGATTTAAATTCAAAGCTGGGTGTTTTAACCCACTTACAACTTCTAAAATTTCTTATGTTTGTTAAATCAAATTTATGATGTAATTAGAAATTTATTTTTGGCTATTTGGTATATTTTAATCATTATCTCAGTTAAATTGAATTTATTCGAATTAAATCGGTATTTAATTTATTATCGAATTTAAATTGCCAATTAAATATTTGTTATTGAGTTTCAATTATTTATTGATGTTTATTGATTGATTTGGGTGATGATTGTGTTGGATGATTGATTATCGATATTCGATGAATGGATGTTGTATTTTATATCGTTATAATACTACAAGTTCACTATGGGTTGAAATGATACATACATGAACAATCTTATAGATTAGGGGACAACCGTTATGGGTTGAATGATAAACCCGAACGGTTTTCATTTATCTGAAAATGTTGATTTTGATACTGGTTGAAATGATATATATATATATATATATATATATATATACACACACACACACACACACCCATATAAATTCTGGAATTTGGATTATGTGTTGGAATTGAATTATCTAAAAGGTTTAAGTTAAACGTTGAATTTTTTTATTAAAGTTGTTAAGATTGATACCTCGAATTATTTGAAATCTCTCAATAATTATATTCGTGTTGTACACTTGACAGGAGATGGAAAATCCTGTAACATCTCCGAAACCATTGCTGTGACGCCCCACCTCTATACCCACGCTAGCCATGAACACTACGGTGTAGTGCTGTCAACTAGCGCGGAGAATAAGGCTGTTGAGGAGCGACCATCCATGTAATTTCTTATCACACGGTGGCTATAAAATAATCTTCGGAAACAAATATAGAAGTAAGCATAACATGCGAATCAATCACAGATATCCATATCACAAAGGCGGAAAGAGATATGAATATATATCACACAAAAGTGTACATCAGAGAAGTGGTCTAAAAAGATCCACGATAATACAAAAGAATAGCAACGCGTGCTATACAAAAGAATACAACTATGAGTCTATAACTCAAGTGTAAACAACAAAAGCTGCTAATCTAAACAAGTAGCCAAAAGTCTGAGTAGTGAATCACTGGGGGAGGAGTCAAGCAATAGCACCTGTAACATCTCGGTCTGACCCGAGTATTATTTATAAGAAAATAATAAACGGATCAGTCTAGCTATAAATATCAGATGACATGATATAACATAAAAGATATGGCATAAACATAAAATATCCATACTGACATACTACTATAAGTATGCAAATAATGATCAACAGGAGATCAACCGATAAGAGATATATCAATATCACAAGAATCTTCTCAAAGATCCAAAGAGGGCATCATACCCTAAACTTGTACTCATGACAAGTCAAAGAGATAAATTCCAGAAATCAACACAAGAAATCCAGAAATCATAAAAAGGGAAAGAGGCCTATCACATGACGGTCCGAAGACCATGGGGAGCTACCCTACATGTGTGAGTGGAATCACACAGAATGAGGTCAAGACTAACCAAAAAGCAGAAAGGTATGTGTGAATGGAATCACACAAGTGGTGTCTAGTCTAACCTTGCAATGAAAGAGACATCGCGCAATTGCTAGTCTAATTCATAAAGCGATCATCAAGATCAATGAGAAGTGTCAATTACACTAAGCTAGTAAATATAGAAGTTTAGCTTCATGTCCCATAACCACTTGCTTAACTTAAATATTTACGAACAAACTGTAAATCTTCACTAATAAAATTGTCACAAGAGGTTCAATCGAACAAGTCCAAGAATTAACCGACGAAGTGAACGCAAGCGTTTCATACCACTTGTTTTACTAAGTCGTTTAATTAGATTTCTCATCCGAGTGAGGTAAAGGCTTGTATATACTAATAGATTGGAAAACGATTTAAGAAAAGAGCTTTGTTATTAAAAATAGAGTTGAAATTGTTTGTTAAAAGAGTTTTGATATTTACTACTAGTATTGAAACCTTTATATTATAAAGTGACAAAACACATAAGCAATTGTAGAAACAATCAGTCACAAAAATCGCATACGGAGATGTGAATAAAATCCAAGGAAATCAGCTCAATGTTTTTCAGATAAGATCCCCTACGGAGAGGGGGTCCAGGGGGGGTGGCAACCCCCCCAAGGTGGGGGTGCGGGGGCAACGCCACCGCTTACGGGGTTCGACCTGCCCGGTCAGGTCGCGGGGGTCCAGGGGGCAGCGCCCCCGGCGGGGTGCGGGGCAGCGCCCCGTCCAAAACGGTACGACCTAAGTGAAGACAAGCGGCCTACGACCTAAAGCAAAGTGAGGTCTAACGACCTAAGGGTTCACGCGGCCTAACACAATGGCCGAGCGACCTAACTGGAGTTAAGGGAGGCAAGCGACTTAAGGTCCAACGACCTACGACTCAAGCAAGCCGAGCGACCTAGTGTGGAGGGGTCGAGCGACTTAAGGAATGCGAACGACCTAAGGTCTAACGACCTACGACTTAACAGAGTCGAGCGACCTAAGGTATAACGACCTACGACTTAACAGAGTCGAGCGACCTAAGGTCTAACGACCTACGACTTAACAGAGTCGAGCGACCTAAGGTAAATGGTCCAATGACCTAACTCGAACGACTTATCTGGAGCTTAGGTCGGAGACGACCTACGAGATAAACCAGGCCGACCTAGTGGACGAGCGACCTAAGGTAAATGGTCCAACGACCTAACTCGAACGACTTATCAGGAGCTTAGGTCGGAGACGACCTACGAGATAAACCAGGGCGAGCGACTTAACGTTTGCCTAGAGATTATAGGTCGGAAACGACCTAAGACTTAAAGCTTAACTCGCGAGCGACCTACGGCTTAAGGACTAACTCGTGAGCGACCTACGACTTAAGGCTTAACTCGTGAGCGACCTAATTCCGAAGTGCCAATTCTTCCAGAACGACCTAAATTTAACTCGTGAACGACTCACGACCCATGGACGAACGACTTAACTCCGAACGACCTAAAAATGGCCAGAACGACCTAAGTGCAGAAAATTCACCAAAACGCTAAAAATTGGAGTTTTTCGCCAATCCAATCCAAACCAAATGCTAACATGCATGCAAAAATGATAGGGAATCATTCCCAACAGTCCAATATAGTTATAGGCTAGAATTGTGAGATAAAAATCTCACCTTTGCTCCAAAACCCAACGAAAATGAAGAACAAAGCTTGAAGGCAAATGGAGAAGCAACCACAAGCTTGAATCCGATGTCTTCTTCTTGAATTTGGAGTTGAATGTTGGAGTTGCAATAAAACAAAGACTTTGGAGTTTTAATTTCTCATTCCATTCACCATTTTTGTTGAAGCTTTAGTGTTAGGAAATGAAATGAAGCAATGAAGAAGAAGGGGGGTGGAACTTGGGCCTAATGGGCTAAAAGTCCAAACCAAAGGCTCGAGTGAAAAAGTGGTGAAATTCCACTAACCCCAAACGTATCAATGTTTATACTTAGAAGATTGCAAACGACGTTTCGAACTCAATGGAAGTGGTCTCGAGTCCTAATTTGACCGTTTGCAAAAAGTAGCTTCGGACCAAAATTCGATTAACGATAAAATATTTAAATAAAATATTTAAATAAAAAAAAATCGATAAATATGCGGGTTGTTACAGACTCCCCTCCTTAAAGAAATTGCGTCCTCGCAATACATAAGGTGGAAATAAGAATTACAACCATAAAAGCATATTAATACTAAAGAAATTTGATATTAGAAGTTCACCTCAAAGAGCAGGAGTAAGCAAGTCCGGATGTGTTCGCTCGATGAATTCTCTGGATTCCCAAGAGCAATCCTTAGGATTTGTGGACCATTGAACCCTCACAAGCGGAACATCTTTATTTTGAAGTCGTTTACCCTCCGAAGCAATAATTCGAATAGGATGCTGCTCATAAGTTAAATTCGGCGAAACTTCAATTTCTTCCACAACAGCAGGCTCAAGAATGGAATCGGAATCCCGAAGGCATTTCCGTAATTTGAGAAACGTGAAACATGTCGTGCATAGCAGAAAACTGAGCCGGTAATGCAAGGCGACAAGCCATGGAATCTATACGTACGGTGATAGGGAATGGCCCAATATATTGAGGCGCTAATCTTTCCCTATCAACGGGAACGTACAACACCTATCATAGGTGAAACACGAGTAAAATTCTGGACCTAAAACCAGCTTCTCACCGACCTTAAGCCAACAAGAAGGAGATTGGCATAGCATTCCCTAGAGCGCCTCGAAGAATGCCATACCAATACTAGATTGGAAGCTATGATTATAGGAAAATTCAATAAGAGAAATATGATTTTCCCAACATCCACAAAAATCAAGCACACAACACGAAGAAGGTCTTCCAGAGTTTGGTTCACACGCTCTACTTGTCCATCGGACTGGGGTAATAAGCGGTGCTTAAATTAAGCTTCGTTTCTAAAGCTTTTTGAAGACACTTCCAAAAATCCACTAGTAAACAATGGATCACTATCGCTATCGATAGAAGTAGGAACTCCATGTAATTTAACATCTCCTTTAACAAAGAGTTTGGGCCAAAAGAGGAACGGTTCGGTTAATCCGAACGGGGAATAAAATGGACGGATTTAGTAAGTCTATTTACTATAACCCATAAGTTATCATGACCCGAACGGGAACGGGGAAAGACATCTATAAAATCCATGAGGATTTGGTCTTACTTCCAAATTGGAATTTCTAAAGGTTGCATTAACCCACCAGGCCTTTAGTGTAGGGCCTTGACAAGATGGCGAGTCATACAACACTTAACAAAGTTAGCGATATCAGATTTCATTCACTCCAAATAATAAAGTCGCTTCATATCTACGTACACTTTACTACTTCTAGGATGAATGGTGATTTTGGAACGATGTGAATCTTCTAAAATATATTGACGAAGATCACAAATATTTGGTACGATAAGTCTACCAAACTTTTAAAGGTCGCCACGAAAATCAATACCGAAGTCTTTCTAACTTTCAATAATAATTTTATCCCTACAACATTGGCTAAGAAAAGCCAATTCAGAATCTAGCCCTTTGAGCTACAAGGATGCAGTCTAAAAAGAATAAAGAACCTCTAGACTACATAAAACAAGGGATGCATATAAATCGGATTTCGCGATCTCGAATCTCTCAAGTGAATAGAGTCTCGAGATCGTTCCATTCGGATATCACCATAGAAAACAACTACTTGTTGCTTACGACTAGTGCATTGGCAACAAGATTTCCCCTTTCAGGGAGTATATAGAATATCAAGATCATAAGATGCAAGAAATTCGAGCCAATATGGTTGACGCAACTTAATTATGAGAAATAGATATCCCAATGATTTATAATTGAGGTAGAGAACAAATTTCTCCACCAAAGACGATAATGCCAAATATTGAAAGCAAAATCAATAGCCGCGAGTACCAGATCATAAGTGGCATTCCTAGTCTCGATCGGCCTTAAAGATTTAGAAGAAAAAGTGATTGCACGTTCTCTTCGGGAATCACAAGAATAAGAATATTGAAAAGAAGGAATTTTGTCCTCTTTCCCAAAAAGCTAAAACTTTAAAAATCACAATTACCTTTATAGAAAAATTTATATTTTACAAGTCAATTTATTGTGTTTGATTGTCTCATCAAATCGTTTAGGAAATCCCTATCGATAGCGTTGATCAAGTGCATCGACCAGAAATCTTAAAACACTAAATGGGCAATACAACACAAAATTACCTTTTTATAGGAATTTAAAATATCTTCTTAAAAGATTTGTAAAATTTTAAATTTCTATTTTCATCCAAAATTAATAAATACAAGATTGGAATTATTGAGATATCCATAGAATATTTGATTTATAAAATGGATGAAATAAACTGGATAAACTGAATGACACAATATGTCATTCATATAAATCATAATGAGTGCGGAATGCGGTATGTGGAAGGCTAACTTCCGCAACTCGTAGTGATTGAAATTCGGTGGCAAGGTCAAACTAGAAAGACCTTAACACCACTTAAAAGGTTGCTTAGGTAATGATCCTAAGACAAACTCAAAAATATCGGAGAATTCTCAACCGATATGAATGAGAGAGATATCTCTTTATTCAACATGTGAGCTTAAAGAATAAAATGATGCCATCGATTTGAAATCGAAATCACAAAGGAAAAATATGAATCTGCTTAACAGATTGAAAATGTCGAAAAAGGAATTGTCCATTCGGAACAATTGGATATGGGCTTCAAAGTGATTAAGCCAATCCTTTCACGCAAATCAATTCCGAAACCTAAGCAATGCACAATAAGCAAATCGGTTCGGAAAGAAAAATCACATGTAATAATTTCGACATCAATAATAAGCAAATTGAGTGTTGCGAATCCTCTGATTCGGATTCACAATCCTCAAAGAAGTCATCAAGCCCAAAATATAAAAATAAAGAGAATCAACAAGTTCTTCTGATAAATAAAAATGATGAGGGAAACCCATATCAAAAAGAACTCGAATTGGATAATCGCAAACAAATGAAATCAAGGATTAAATAAGGAATACCTTGATCCAGAGAAGTTTCGTTAGAAGCTTTTAGCTTTCCTTCTCTCTTACTAGGTCGTGTGGGACATGTAGACAAGTAATGGCCCGAGCCCTTGCAATAGCGGCAATAGAGGGGTTCCGGGCACTTGGTTACATAATGGTCTGAGGAACCACAATTGTAGCATCGTTTACGACTAGAGGTAGATGGCTTGGCTACCGAAGTTTCTGGTCCCACCTTCTTCTTACTTAGAAGTATGGGGCAGACAGAAATATGATGACTGGAATCTTTGCAGTAACGACAAAAGAGTGGTTCCGGACACTCCTTCGCATAGTCGTCCCTAGAACCACAGTTGTAGCATTTTCCACAATTAAGAATTGGAGCCTTTGCTCCAAAAATAGGTTGCTTCACCTTCTTATCGGGATGAGGGCTTTTGAATTTAATACGCCTCTTCTTGGAAATCCCAATAACACTATCAATTCCTTTATCAGCCTCTTCCTCTTGTAGAGTGATATCTACAAGCTGGTCGAAAGGAACTTCTAGTTTCAAAGGTAAGATCTTTGTGGTATTCTTACTCAAAGCACAGATAAACTCTTGATTCTTTACAAGATCCAAAAGTTGTTGGGCAGACATGAATGCGCCATCCAGAGAAGGACTACTGGATTGACCAGCGCTAGGACTGCTAGAACTAACCATTTCTCTCCCTTTAGAAAGAAAGAAGGAAGAAGAAGAAGGTTATTCACAAAATGAATATCAAGCAATCTTGATAGGTAAAACAAGGAATCATAAAGAAAATAGGATAAATCGGTACGAAGACTCAAATTAAATCCTAAGGCACAACTCCTAAGAAAGACTTAGGACATGATCCTTGCTAGATTATTCTACATTGTTCCGAAGTTTGGCTCTGATACCAAGCTGTGACGCCCCACCTCTATACCCACGCTAGCCATGAACACTACGGTGTAGTGCTGTCAACTAGCGCGGAGAATAAGGCTGTTGAGGAGCGACCATCCATGTAATTTCTTATCACACGGTGGCTATAAAATAATCTTCGGAAACAAATATAGAAGTAAGCATAACATGCGAATCAATCACAGATATCCATATCACAAAGGCGGAAAGAGATATGAATATATATCACACAAAAGTGTACATCAGAGAAGTGGTCTAAAAAGATCCACGATAATACAAAAGAATAGCAACGCGTGCTATACAAAAGAATACAACTATGAGTCTATAACTCAAGTGTAAACAACAAAAGCTGCTAATCTAAACAAGTAGCCAAAAGTCTGAGTAGTGAATCACTGGGGGAGGAGTCAAGCAATAGCACCTGTAACATCTCGGTCTGACCCGAGTATTATTTATAAGAAAATAATAAACGGATCAGTCTAGCTATAAATATCAGATGACATGATATAACATAAAAGATATGGCATAAACATAAAATATCCATACTGACATACTACTATAAGTATGCAAATAATGATCAACAGGAGATCAACCGATAAGAGATATATCAATATCACAAGAATCTTCTCAAAGATCCAAAGAGGGCATCATACCCTAAACTTGTACTCATGACAAGTCAAAGAGATAAATTCCAGAAATCAACACAAGAAATCCAGAAATCATAAAAAGGGAAAGAGGCCTATCACATGACGGTCCGAAGACCATGGGGAGCTACCCTACATGTGTGAGTGGAATCACACAGAATGAGGTCAAGACTAACCAAAAAGCAGAAAGGTATGTGTGAATGGAATCACACAAGTGGTGTCTAGTCTAACCTTGCAATGAAAGAGACATCGCGCAATTGCTAGTCTAATTCATAAAGCGATCATCAAGATCAACGAGAAGTGTCAATTACACTAAGCTAGTAAATATAGAAGTTTAGCTTCATGTCCCATAACCACTTGCTTAACTTAAATATTTACGAACAAACTGTAAATCTTCACTAATAAAATTGTCACAAGAGGTTCAATCGAACAAGTCCAAGAATTAACCGACGAAGTGAACGCAAGCGTTTCATACCACTTGTTTTACTAAGTCGTTTAATTAGATTTCTCATCCGAGTGAGGTAAAGGCTTGTATATACTAATAGATTGGAAAACGATTTAAGAAAAGAGCTTTGTTATTAAAAATAGAGTTGAAATTGTTTGTTAAAAGAGTTTTGATATTTACTACTAGTATTGAAACCTTTATATTATAAAGTGACAAAACACATAAGCAATTGTAGAAACAATCAGTCACAAAAATCGCATACGGAGATGTGAATAAAATCCAAGGAAATCAGCTCAATGTTTTTCAGATAAGATCCCCTACGGAGAGGGGGTCCAGGGGGGGTGGCAACCCCCCCAAGGTGGGGGTGCGGGGGCAACGCCACCGCTTACGGGGTTCGACCTGCCCGGTCAGGTCGCGGGGGTCCAGGGGGCAGCGCCCCCGGCGGGGTGCGGGGCAGCGCCCCGTCCAAAACGGTACGACCTAAGTGAAGACAAGCGGCCTACGACCTAAAGCAAAGTGAGGTCTAACGACCTAAGGGTTCACGCGGCCTAACACAATGGCCGAGCGACCTAACTGGAGTTAAGGGAGGCAAGCGACTTAAGGTCCAACGACCTACGACTCAAGCAAGCCGAGCGACCTAGTGTGGAGGGGTCGAGCGACTTAAGGAATGCGAACGACCTAAGGTCTAACGACCTACGACTTAACAGAGTCGAGCGACCTAAGGTATAACGACCTACGACTTAACAGAGTCGAGCGACCTAAGGTCTAACGACCTACGACTTAACAGAGTCGAGCGACCTAAGGTAAATGGTCCAATGACCTAACTCGAACGACTTATCTGGAGCTTAGGTCGGAGACGACCTACGAGATAAACCAGGCCGACCTAGTGGACGAGCGACCTAAGGTAAATGGTCCAACGACCTAACTCGAACGACTTATCAGGAGCTTAGGTCGGAGACGACCTACGAGATAAACCAGGGCGAGCGACTTAACGTTTGCCTAGAGATTATAGGTCGGAAACGACCTAAGACTTAAAGCTTAACTCGCGAGCGACCTACGGCTTAAGGACTAACTCGTGAGCGACCTACGACTTAAGGCTTAACTCGTGAGCGACCTAATTCCGAAGTGCCAATTCTTCCAGAACGACCTAAATTTAACTCGTGAACGACTCACGACCCATGGACGAACGACTTAACTCCGAACGACCTAAAAATGGCCAGAACGACCTAAGTGCAGAAAATTCACCAAAACGCTAAAAATTGGAGTTTTTCGCCAATCCAATCCAAACCAAATGCTAACATGCATGCAAAAATGATAGGGAATCATTCCCAACAGTCCAATATAGTTATAGGCTAGAATTGTGAGATAAAAATCTCACCTTTGCTCCAAAACCCAACGAAAATGAAGAACAAAGCTTGAAGGCAAATGGAGAAGCAACCACAAGCTTGAATCCGATGTCTTCTTCTTGAATTTGGAGTTGAATGTTGGAGTTGCAATAAAACAAAGACTTTGGAGTTTTAATTTCTCATTCCATTCACCATTTTTGTTGAAGCTTTAGTGTTAGGAAATGAAATGAAGCAATGAAGAAGAAGGGGGGTGGAACTTGGGCCTAATGGGCTAAAAGTCCAAACCAAAGGCTCGAGTGAAAAAGTGGTGAAATTCCACTAACCCCAAACGTATCAATGTTTATACTTAGAAGATTGCAAACGACGTTTCGAACTCAATGGAAGTGGTCTCGAGTCCTAATTTGACCGTTTGCAAAAAGTAGCTTCGGACCAAAATTCGATTAACGATAAAATATTTAAATAAAATATTTAAATAAAAAAAAATCGATAAATATGCGGGTTGTTACAATTGCACTCGCATGCTATTTTAGATTAATTTGACTTACATAAGATCTTTTAGTTTTGAATCGAGTGTTTTGTTTTCATTATGCTCGGGTCAGTCTGAGCTTTTCAGTATATTGAAGAATATTTTTTGGAGGAAGAAGACGAAGATTCAGTATATTATGACTATATTATTTATGATTTATGATATTTATTCCACTGCATCCCATAGTTCCGCCGCATTTATGTATTTATTTCTGCTTTATGTAACTCTGATTCTGTATTGTATTAGTATAATCCAATGTTTTCTACACAGCTTCATGAACTGTTATTTGATTATTATATTTTATCATTCCGCTACGAGATTCTATTTTGTTTTTTTCTTTCTCTCCTTTTTTCTTATTTACCCCATTAACAATCCTTCTTTTGAATGGTTTGAGTCTAACATGTGTGGTTTATTGTCGATTTGAACTGTCTAAAAAGGTGGGTCGTTACATGCTATCTATGCCCGATTCTACGGGGCTGGTAAGCTATGGCTATCTGTTCAGTCTCCAACTTCTAAGCTTCTAGGTTTGAATTCAATTTCTGGCTATTTCAAAAATTGAATTTTTAGATTATACACTTACATGTTCAGGTACACGTTCTTGTTGTTGGCTCCTGGTCGCCTTTGCATGCTCACAGGTCGTCGCCAATTTTTGTTGAATAAGATGCAACGTCATTGCATTTATGTATCTATTTACTTTATATATCTTTTATATACATGTCTGCATGCACATAGGGGTTGTACCCAATCTCTTTCCTTTTTTATGTTACAGGGAATAAAATTCCTCTAATTAGTCCCTTTCTTTTCTTCCTCTTTTTTTGTACATAAGGATCAAATTGGATCCCTAAGTCAGGGGACTGTACTTGATCCCTTTATATGTTGGGGAATAGTCTTTTTCTCTTCGTAGAGAAGGAAAAGGCGGGCCGATCACTCAACCCCATATATAAGCCAATAGCCTTCTTCTCCATCCCTCACTCATTTACTTCATTAACCTAGTTGCTTTGGTTTTCTCTAAGCTTGCCTCCGAACACCTTCCTTCCACTTCACATCCGATCCCTCTCTTCCCACTTCGCCTCTGATCCCTCTCTTTAAATAAATCACCGCCTTCATATTTAGATCCACCATCCTCTCCTGCTTTGGACCACCACTTCACCTACGATTTGAATCGAAATCCAACATCTTCCTTTGAGTAACGCATATTTTATACATTTAGGTAGGTTTTCTTGCATTTAACATTAATTCATGATAAGACAATGGGCTCGGTTGAGTTTCTAATTTCGAGCATGGGTTAAATTGGGAGGATAAGAGATGGATGGTGGAAAACTGTGGTGATATATTGTTCGGTGAGGTGACAGTGGAGGGGAAAGGAGAAGAGTGAAACATGAAGGAAGTAGAGGGACTGGTCATGATGGAGTATGGAGAAGAAGGGTCGGTCTTTCTTTAGGAGAGGGACTGGCTATGGGGACTTAGCTGATTTTAGGCCCTTGAATCAAGCTTGAACCCTTAAACAAACCACTCCATGTAGACTTGTACGAACATTTAGAACCAATCCCATCTCAATGAACTTGAACATGTGACTATAACGAAAAACAAACTTTGCACATCCAACATCGAACTTTAAATTGAACGACTAAACTTCTGGGACTTCGAATATGAATTAAAACTTAACATATGGACTTTAATAGTGAACTTCACACTTTGATATGTCAATGGTCAATCCCAAAGCTTATACAACCGATCAATCTAAATGATAGTTGAGATGGTCAGTGATGACTGTCACTCTAGTTGGAATCCAAAGTATCGTTACTTACTTTTGCTTTTAATTTTGAACCGTTTATCTCTATGCTGCACAAAACTGCACCACATTAGTTTACACCAAGCATGAGGGGACATGTTAATTTTTTTAATCTTTATTATCTACTGAGTTTAGTTAGCATGGGCTCTAGAAGTTCAGGACGTTTAGCCACAATGTCATATAGAGAACCTTCATAGCATAGTAATCCAGGTGCCGAGTCGAGTTTTGTGACTGTATCTGGTAGACTTTCTCCTAAACACCGAACCGAGCAACCGGAGAGTTCCAGTCCGTTGGTCGACCTTTTCTTCGATTTTCCCATCCTTCCGGTGGAAGATCTAAATCCTTCCCCTAACATTTTAGTGGGAGCTGTATTTCGGAATAACCCAATGGATTATCAGGCCTTCAGAATTGGCAAGGCCACTCTGTATTGGTCGTGATTTAAGGATCTTGTTTGGAGATGTTCTAGTCCCTTCAATGAATGGCAGGAATCACTTGCCCCGAAGGGGTATACGACACGTAATAAATTTATGTGCTGGGCTGGATGTGTGCCGCCTTTATTTTCATTTATCCGAGAGATGCTAAATTATCTAGGAATAACTAATGTTTAGATGCATCCATAAAACTATGCTTTTCTTTATGGAACTTTTTTGTTATTTATGGATGTTCAGTTCCGTCCGCCATCTCCTGAAGAGATCCAGTTCGTCTATAATTTCAAGTGATGGATGGGAAGCCTTTCTTATACTTTCCTCAAGCCTGCGCCTAACTGTCAAGTTCTAACTAGTGCTTGGAACAAGCTCAGTATCTTTAAACATGAATGGTTCTACGTTAGTTGTCCACCCAGCTATGTGAGATGATGATTGGAAGGATGTAAGTGTTGCCTTCACTCTATTTCTTGATTCATATGCCCAAGTGGTATCCTGAACTAATAAATACTTTGAAAATTTACAGGTTTCCATCCACAACCCGAATGAGATGATTATTCAAGGGTGGTTTTTACAATCTGCGCCACTCCAGTTAAGTATAAGGACATTGGATCCCTAGTAACCGATGAGTGGTTATCTCTTTCCATGTTATTGGAAGTGGGTCGTAGAATCGATTTTACAGGATGCATTGAACCACCAAGGAATGTTGCGGAACAAGAAGGTGGCACTAATAGATATGTCGCTCCTCCAATCGAGGAGGCTTGGGACAATGTTGAAGAAGGTGAAATTAGAGGTGATAAAGCCAACAAGCCTAGCGATGATGATGCAGTTCTGAGCAACGTGCATGTGCTCGAATCATCACAAGGCACGTAATCTCATGCGCCAGTAAGAAAAGGAAAACGGCTAGCGTACAAACTTCGTAGGAGAAACACTACTAAAAAGTCTGTGTTCACCATCACCCCGTTGAAGAAGAAACTTCCTCTTAGTATTTAGAATGTTTGATGGAAGGATTCTCAAATCTAGCAATTCCAAATGACATCTTGACCTTTAAATTTCCCAACATTAGTGTTGGAGGGCTTAATTCTCCTACTAGGACCAGTGATGACAGTCCTTCTACCAGCAAAGGGGAGATCACTCCTACGGGCAAGGCCATAGTAACTGGTCCAACCGGGGAGACAATAGGACACTCGCAATCACGTGCACTTCATAGTGTGATTTTTTATCTTTTATTTGATGGTTACTTATATTTTCTTGTTTGGTTTGCAGGAGCTATATATCAATCTCATGCCTTTGATCTCTTAAAGGGCACCTCAACACAGAATGGATCCAGTCATGGTCCCGACTCGGGTAGGCATCGAGAAAGGGATGATAGTCAAGAAAGTAGTCATAGTTCAAGGGAGTCTTCATCCTCTAAGCATAAGTCCAAATCTCAATCATCTCATCAGGAAGTTCAGACCAATCTTCCTATACCACTTTCCCCAAATGACGATCAGACCTCTTCTAATGTTTCCTAAACTGTTGTGCAATTCAAGCATCATTTAGGTTCATCTGGTTCTCGACAGCCTCATGATCGCTGGTCGAGAAAACGTCCAATTGTTACTTTTGATCCATATTTGACTACTATAGATTTTGAGGCCTCTACGGCAGAAATATTGGCCAAAATTAAGGTCAATTTTTCCAAAGTCTACTTTGATGGGCTAAAGTTTCTTCCTTTTATCCATACAATTCCAAGGATTGCTAAAGCGAGTTCACTTCCACATGTTAACAAAATGTTTTTTTGCAGCATGAAGTATTCCAACACTTAGCTGAGAAAATCTCTGAGGTGTCTACTAAAAGGCAATATGATATCGATTGCCTTAAGCTGAAGGCGATCCATGGTAAAGACATAATCAAACACCAAGATGATGAGATCATGGAATTAACCACAAAGATAGACACAACAGAGAAGAGCGCTAAAGAAACATCTGAAGCGGTTACCCATATGGAAATGGCTCGGAAAAAGAAGCTAGATGCTACCCTTAGTTGTAGTGGTGCATTTACACAAGAGATGGACACACTACATAAAGAGAAAGACACTTTAGCCCGCCGCATTAAGGAATTCGAGGGGCTTCTTAAGAAAGAGAAGGAATAAAAATTTGAGGCTCAAGAGGCGTCTTAAAAGTTTTGTGAAGAGGCCATCGAGGCATGGTATTTGAAAATTAAACTTGAGGAGCAGCTCGCTCAAATCGAAGCTCTCAAGGAAGAGGTAAGGGAAGCTAGCCGTAATGGAGTTAGAGAGAAAATTAAGGCCCAATTAGAGGATGCTAAAGAGACTAGCTAGACTGAGATTAAGAATATATTTGATCCTTTGATTGTTGAATACAATGCTAAGGTCCTAATCCACCATGAATTGAGTTTTCTTGGAGAGGGTGGCATCGAATCGCTTGTCGAGGCTTGGCAATATGTTATTGAAATGAGGACGAATGACCTTGGTGAAGCTAACGTGCATGAAGAGAATCTGGAATGGAAGATCCATCATGAGAATGAACCTTCAGATCTTGCTGCTCAAAGCGTTCGATACTTTGATATTTTGGCACCCTCTGGCAAAGGGAAAGACACTAATGAAGCTTTGGAGTCCAATCCCAAAGGTTTCTCTTCACTTTAACCAACCGGAGCATCAGTTTCAATTGGTCGGGGACAAATCTGAGCTATGATCCAGATACATAGGTTATAAATCAAAGGTGCTGGCCCCTATTCAAGAAGGGAGCACTCTGGGAACAATTGAAAGTCGGCCGGAAGTAGGTATCCTGCTCTAATCTTCATTATTCAAGAGGTACTGTTCTTCATGTCTAGGGCTTATTTGTTTGTTCCATTGTGGAGCAACGACCAACACTTACTGATGCTCCAGCAGCCACTAACATTCCCGAGCCCAATGCTCAAGTTATTGGAGCTCTTTCCAACGAAATGGTCAAAGATCATACACTGCAAGATGAATCTGATGATGGTGTGATCAGGGGTGCCTCCGAACACATTGATGAGCTCAGCTTGAAGGAGCGCATCGAGAGGTAGGAGTTATTGAAGAAGAAAGCTAAAATTGAACCCATTAAGGCAGGATCTAATGATCCAAACCTTATCCCTTTTTAAGTCATTCCATCTGGCGGGTCGGTTCCCGAAGAACTCCCTCCAACCTCAGAAAGCTCTCCTACCAAAGGTGGAAAAGGATCAAAGAGAGGGACAGGCAGAGACTTGGGTGGGTCCACTTCCAAGAAATCCAAAAGGAAGAATGGGCAAAAGAAGTAGCCTTCCCTTCAGCTTAGTTTGTATATAGTTTATGTAGCTATTTTTTCTTTTTGTCGGCTATGTTTCTACAGGTATGGCCCTCATTTTTGGATAAACTTGTACTATGATTTTCAATTTTAATATGCAAATAAAAGTTCTTTATTTTTTTGAACTCTTATGTTAATTTTACTCAAGGCCTCCATGTGGTTGTGGCGTCAAGTTGTACCAAACACTGGGTTCACGCCCTAGTGTTATGCTTCCAATTCATCAGCTTAAGTGATTATACTCCTACCGCCAGTCTTGGGTTAGAGGAGTTGGATTGTGGATGGTAGAATTCCATCTTTAGCGAATTTATACTTCTCCTGGCGGTTTCAGGTCGGAGTTTAGGGAATAGTGAATGGTCGAACTGTACTCATCTATTTGTTTATACTCATATTCGCACTCTGGGGAAAAGAGTTAGTTGGCGGATGATCAAATCGTACCCAATTTATGTTTATACTCTAATCTACACTCTGGGACTTGGAGCTATTTCAAAAATTAGTCGGATTGTACTTTCCTTAATTGATTGATTTGCCCCCAAGTCCAGGGTTTGAATTAATGAGCGATCGGCCGTGTCATGAATGCTTTTGATACATGTGTGTTCCATCACTCGATGGGATTAATTTGGTTATCGAATGGTCAAGTCAAGTCCATTTCTCATTAGTCACGTCCATTTCTCGTTAGGTACACCATCCATTGGGTTGTGAGGGAGGATCGTCGAATGAATGGTCGGGTCACATTCATTTTGTTTAGTTCAATTGTGAACTTATGTAATCGTCTAGCTCCAAACTTTGGGAATTGTCTCGGACATGTCAATATTAGTTAGTCGGGTATCGAAACTAATATGTAATGCTATAGCACTCACAGATATGAAGGAAATTTTAAACTTTATTTACCAAATGGAAAGAAATGCATACTTTGTCTTATTACATATCTGGAAAATCAAACGCCAAAGAAAATTTTGTAATTGAATACAACTAAATGAAAAGGAATAAACTAAGTGAAATAGCGTCGTAAGTGCTTGCTATTCCACACCCTTGGGAGTGTGATGCCATTAATAGTCGCTAGCTTGAATGTTCCTCTCCAAGCCACTATTCAATGACGTATGGTCCTTCCCAAGTAGGATTCATGTGTGAGAGGATAGGAAAACCTGTTTCAAGACAAGATCGTCGATTTTAAAGGTTCTAGGTCAGACTTTAGTGTTGTAGTATTAGGCGACTCGGTGTCGATGCGCACTGGCCTCGTATCTGCTTCCTCACGCATCTCATCTACAAAGTCTATAGATTATAAGTGGAGATCTCTACTCGTTCTAGGGTTGTAGTAAGTCACTCGATGAGAAAGGACTTCGAGTTCAATAGGAATGACAGCTTCGGAGCTGTAAGGAAGAGCTAATGGAGTATGGCTAGTCGCAGACTTATGGGTGGATTGGTAAGCCCATAATGTTGTTGGGAGTTCATCTACCCACTTACCTTTATCCTTTTCCAAACATTTCTTCAGAATGGATTTTATGATTTTGTTCAGATCTTTAACTTTTCCATTTTCTCGAGAGTGGGCAACTACTGCAAATCTCTTTTCAATATGATGCCAATGGCAGAAATTTTTACGTTCATCGTTGTCGAATTGAGTTCCATTATCAGTTACAATGGTTTATGGAAGACAAAAATGACAAATGATGTTTCGGACAATGAAGTTGATTACTTTCTTCATTGTGATTGTGGTTAAAGGTTCTGCTTCAGCCATTTGGTGAAGTAATCAACTGCTACTATGGTGTACTTTGCACCACCTTTTGAGATCAGTAAGGAACCGATAATATCTATGCCCTAAGTGGAAAATGCCATGGACTGACCATTTGTGTAATTTCCATCGGTAGAGCTCTCGGAACTTTTGGATACATCTTGCACTTATCACATCGCTTAGCGTAATCAGCAACATCTTGTTGATAGTGGGCCAGTAATACCAATAACAGAGTATTTTCCTTGCTATGGTTTACCCCAGTGCTATTTCCACATTCTCCTTCATGAAATTCCTTTAGGGACATTTTATTTCATCACGAGCGATACATCAGAGCAGGGGAATGGAAAAGCCTTTCTACACATGACTTCTTCCCGAACAATATATCGCGAAGCTTTGCGAAGGATTTGTCATTTTTCATTACTCCATTCGAGAAGGACACCCTATAGAAAATAATCTTTAATTGGAGTCCATGACTGCTTCTCGGGCTCCGTCTTTACTACTCGGCCAATTTCCATCTGGTTTATGCTCAGAGTATCTAGGACTTCAATTGGAACCAAGCCCATTTGTTATGCATCCCCGTGCAAACTTTGCCAATGAGTCGACCTCTTTGTTCTGATCCTGAAGAATGTGCATGATGTTATAATACTTGTTAGCTTCAAAAATGGCCAACAACATCCAATTGTATGTGAAAGCACCAATGTCTAGTCACAGATCACAGATAGCATATGATGTAGATAATATAATATGAAGAATAAGCAAATTAAGGTGAAAGCAAGTAAAGGAGACAAGATTTATAGTGGTCCGGCTAACTCCAGCCTACATTATCCTTTTTATTATATTGAAATTAGGTCATAGTTACAATCCAAGGCTCCAAAAGGAAAATGACAGAGTAACCCCTACGTAGAAGATAAAGAGAAACAGAATGAAAACCCTTTTTTCGAAGCCAAGCCTGCTACATTTATAGGTGAAACTTCGGCTACAGGGCCTTCTCACCTACGTGGGCCCACCATAATGATCGTCAAGCCCAACTCGACCTATAATAACAATTGGTATCATATAAATGATCGTTATCCCTTCAACCAAACCAATGCCGATCCCTCCTTGAAGCATGTCGAGCCATCGCCCTCCAACAAACTACACCGATCCTTCCACCCTAAAGCATGTCGATCCCTCTACCATCACGAAAATGCCGACCCCTTCTCTTTCTGAGGCATACCAACCCAAGAATGCCAATCCCTCTTCCTTCATGCCGACCCTTCCTTGGTTGACCCACGAATGCCAAAAACCTTGCTAACTAATTAGCCTTGCCGACTCCTTTTATAAGCAATACCGACCCTTCTTTAAGAAGTATGTTGAACCCTCTCCTTCCAATTATGCTGACCCCATTTCTATGAGCTGATCATACCGATCCCTCCTCAATTAAGAGTGTCGATCCATCCTGAATGCCGACCCAAGCTATGCCTTTCTCTAAGCCCTTCCGACTCGAGCTATGTCGATCCCTAGCCTTCCTCCTAGCCCTACCAACCCGAGCTATGTTGATCCCTTACTTGAGAATTGACGTGTGTCGATCCCTCTGGCCTACAATGCCGAACCCTTCAACACAACCCCCCAAGCCAATCAAACATGTCGATCCTTCATGTCGAGCCCTTCATGCCAAGAAACTATGCTGATTCCTTATGTTATGACGAGCCCAATCATGCCGAACTATCTTATGTCGACCCATACCACATCAAACCATCTTATGTCGATCCTTCTTGATTCAAGCCAATATCCACCTTCCAAGCACCCTATATCGTTTATCCATCAACCATGCTTAATCTTGACTTTATATTATTATCCGTAGTTGACTATCCATTTATCCATGCGAAACAAATCCATGATATTTCATCCTCGATAGTAAATAATTCTATTGGGTTAAATACGCATGTGCACTGCCTTGCCAAAGGCAGGCTAAAACTTTGCCCCCCAATACATGCTTTGCGATTGGAAGGCATGTTTTGAATTGCCATAAGTCCAAAATCTAAAGTCCATAGTCTTTTGACGGTTACATTATCCAACTTAGAATCCAATCTGTTGCCAATCCGATTTCTTGATCTCCTCGGATCATTAACGAAATCTATGATTTTTCCAAGTCGATATCCAATTCCGAATCCATTCCAAATCCATTAACCGAATCCCGGATCTCTTCAGATCTTTTATCTAAGTCCGGGACTTCTCCAGGTCCATATCCAAATCCTTATACCTCTCCGGGTTAATTAATCCAAATCGAGACCTCTCCGGGTCCATATCTAAATCTCGGACCTCTCCGAGTCCATATCCAAATCCAGGACCTCTCCGGAGTCACTTTATCCTACTCTGGCCTCGACTCTCTTGTCGAGGGCTTATACATGGTTGTCCTTCTCCGATCTCGACTCTCCTATCGAGGACTTAATCCGTGGCTGTTTAGTTAGTTCCCCGTTATTACCCCGCTATAACCCCGCTATATCTCATAGCGGATTTCTACCGCTACGATTTTTCCATGTAGCCCCAAAATATAGCCTTTCCGCTTTAAGCCCCGCTATTTCCGATATATCCCGTTATTTCCGCTATTTCCGCTATATCTTCTTTAATAAAATGAACTGGAAATTTGTATTTATACATTATGAAAATTATGAAACTAATTTATTTGATTTAATTTTTAATATATTTTCAGAAATGAAAATACTCTAATATTCTACTAAATTCAATTATGTTATACATAACAGTTTTACGTTTATTTAAAGTATATTCGCACATGTTTTTATTTAAAACTATTTATGTATTAATTATAATTCAATTAAATGATAATTTTTCATTTAATTACCATTTATATATTTGTAAAAACATTCAGCATGGGTTTTACATGCTATTTTAGAGTCATCCGCTATATCCCGCCATATCCTCGCTGTATCCCCGCTTTGGCTTTTTGCACCTCCACCGCTCTGAATCTGTCGAGCGCATTAACTGCATAGATCCGTGAGGTATCCTATTCCGGCCTCGTTCCCCAGTCGAGGACCTAATACGTGAATATCCTTCTCCGACCTTAACTCTCCGATAAGGACTTATCCGTGTCCAAGTCCATCATGTCGCTCTCCAACAAAGGGACTCGTAACTTGTAGTTATTGCCCCGTTTTTCCGGTCGGGGCCGTAACCGTGACCTGTGTTACTTATTACATAAATTCAGATTTAGTCATTCTAGATTACAGTTGGTAAAATAAAAAATAAAAACCCATATGACTGAAAAACTAAATAGCCATAGTATCAAAAAAACAAAAGTTTGCAGTAATTAAAAAAAAACAAAATTTCATAAACCACAACACCATGATTCATCGTCATCTCAGAGCATACCTAGGAACCGTCCTCGATTCCGTACATGTGTAAGTGACTTAGTCGTTTTACTGCATGGTTTATTACTTATTCTATGCCATAAGTCTAATCATCTAGTAATAAGCAGACGATGATGCCTTGATCTAGTGCCATATTCATTCGATGTGGGCGGTGGCTGCTCCTTTTCCATTGCCACAACTTGATTCCTTATATATTGTTGCAAATGACCATTCCTCATATGTTCCTCAATGATATCCTTCAAATGCCTGCAGTCATTCGTGCTGTGCCCATCCAGCTTATGGAATAGGCAACGCTTTCGTGATGCCCACTCATATTCGGAGGGCTCCCTTTTTACCGGCCTTCGATACTGGAGGCGCCCTCACATATCCAAATAAATCCTTTCTAAAGTTTCAGCCAAGTCCGTATAGGAAGAGAATTTTGGTTCCTTCCATTGCCTTTTCGACATATTACTGCCGTTGTTCATTCTCTGTTTTGCCCTTATCTTTCTTGTTTACATCTCCCGATGATCGTCCACTTTGCAAGTCATTTACATATGGTTTGTTTGCTCGTGCGTCTTCCTATTGGAGGAACCTTTCTGCTTCATGGAAAAGCTCCCCTAAATCCATAGGTAGATCTCATGCCAGTGAATCCTTGAACTCCATGCCATCGGCAATGTCAGATACAGCTGCCATCAAAACCATAGAAATATCAGGACAATCCATCGATGCCACCGTAGCTTTAAACCATGTTAGAAAACTCCTCAGGGGCTCTCCGGTTCTCTATTTTAGTTTGCCAAACTCATCACATTCTTGGGTCTCGAGATGTGAACTCTAAACTGCCTCATTAACCATTCGATCAATTCTGTCCACGTACCAATAGAGCCGTTTTCCAATTGTTTGAACCATAGTACTGTTATATCCGTCAAATACAAAGGGAAACACCATGCCATGACCTTCTCTGATTCCCCTGGTACTTCCATGTGCCTCATATACCTTGTCAGATGAATAGAGGGATCCATTCTTCCATCATATGTCTCCAACGTTGGTAGTTTGTATTCCGGTGGATTCCTAGCTTGCTTAATCGCAGGAGCGAAGGGGCTCTTATTCACATCCTCTAAATTTATATTTACTAATCCTCCTCTTATGGCCCGTCTAATAATTTTCGCCGACCTTCCATTGTCAACAAGTGGTAGCCTTTGTCTGTTGTCTCCAACCCACTCCCTTCCCCCTCCCCTTACCGAGTCCGCGAGGGAATCTTGAAATCTGCTCTTCTGGATGAGCACTCATATCCCAATCAACGTCACACTACACAGCACCACCTGGTATCCTGCTTGGAGTCGAGCCAATATGATCCAAGGGCATGCCCCCGAGTATGGAACGATCGACACCGATCGTTCTGTAACAATCAGTATTGCTTTGGCTAATCGTCCCTGGTTGGTTAGGGGTTGCTTCTGGTAGCTCCATTCTATCCTGTATCCTGGTTGTTCCATTTCCTTGGTTCTGATTCTGGACTTCGTCTACACCTGTTGCTCCAACTCCATGATCCATATTTTCGGTATTCCCTACAACTCCATTCCCTTGGTTTTGTACTCCAGTTTGGCCAATCTGTCGAAATAAGTTCTGCATCATTTCCTCCTGCCTTTTCAGCATCCTTTCCTGCATAGCATCCATCATCATTTCCTGCATAGCATCCATCATCATTTCCATCTCGTCTCTGGTAACGAAGATTGAGGTCTGATTAGCTCTTGAGGAAGCCTCCTGACTTTCTTCATGGTGGCTCCTCTATGTACTTTGTCTCCTTGTCGATTGCCTTGCCATTGTTTTCTGAATCTAAGTTCCCAAGCTTTCAAATCTAAGATCCTAACTCCCAAATCCCTGATTGCAAGCTTTCTCAGTGAAAGTACCAAAATGTTGGCCTCAAAAATGGCCACAAACACCCAGTTATAGGTGAAAGCACCAATGTCTAGTCACAAATGATATATGGTGTAGATAATATACTATGAAGAAAAGCAAATTAAGGTGAAAGCAAGTAAAGAAGACAAGATTTATAGTGGTTCGGCTAACTCCAGCCTACGTCCACTACAAAACAATCCTTTTTATTATATTAAAATTAGATCATTCCAAAATGAAAATGGCAGAGTAACCTCTAGGCAAAAGATGAAGAGAAACAAAATAAAGACCTATTTTTGTAGCCAAGTCTGCTGTATTCAAAGGTGAAACTTCGACTAAAGGGCCTTCTCGCCTATATGGGCCTACTTGATGTGCACGTAAATGCACATATATTTACATCCATAATTAATCCATTTTTATTTAAATAAATGTCATATTTGGGTATTTTATCATGTTTAAACCAAAATTTAATTATTTGTAAATCACCATATTTTCATCGTCATACAGGGGCAGAAATGGTCACTTTTGTGCATGTGCTAATTTAAGAATTTTTACTTGGACGTTTTGTTAAGATTTTTATAGGAATTTGGTTGCATATGGAAGAGGGTTTTATCAAGATATATGCATGCACAAGAAAATACAAAGGAATGAAGAATGAAATAATTCAAACTCATGATTATAGAGGATCTCATCCACTTACCTAATTCTACAATTAGAAGCTAATGAACTACTAATTGGAGGTTAAACCTTCATGCATACTTGATGATGGATTAATTAGAGGCTAATGGTTACTTGGTGGCCACATTTCCTAAAGGGCATTTTAGGAATTTCCCTAAAATTTGAATTAGGGTTTCATGCATGTATAAATAGCTCATTATGTACATGTAGATATCTTCTTACTCTCTTATTTTACTTAGGAAAATTAGCAAGCAAGTTGTAAACACGGTGTTTCATAAAATAAAAATGTCTTCCAAGCTTCTTTCTCTTTTCTTTTCTACATGCTTTTATTTACTTTTATGTTAATGTTTATTTTTATGCTTTCTTTTATTTCATGTTTATAGCTTAGATTTACATTCATCCAAGTAGTGTAGCTTTATTTTTTTAAACAAACAGTATTTAATCTCTTTTTCTTTATTTGCTTAGTTTCCATTTATTTACTTTTTAATGTAGAAATTTACAAGTGTTGATTTGATAACACAAATGAGCAGCTAAACCCCTTCAATTTAGAGGTAATGAAGCTCTCTAACTTTATGTAATTTCAACATTTCTATAATTCATGATTTCTTTTATTTGTGCTTCATGAAAGTGGATTTTGATGTAAGTTTATACAAGTGAGTTTGATAGCTTATGTTGCATATGCAAATGAGTTATTCTTATTCAACATAAACAAAAATTACATCAATATTTGCTAATTGATTTTTGATTTTGAAATGAAAGTAAAAACAAAATTTGATGATCTATATTAGTAATTACAATTGTAAATATATCATACTTAAAATAGCTTTTGCTTTGACTTCATTTTCATGAGAATTGATAAATGATTTATTTGTTGTATTATAGTTTGATGGTTTAAGTTATGTTAATTAACAACATAAATAAATCATACTTATGACAAATACAATAATTATTTCATTTAATATCAAAAATAGAGATCATAGATTGTTTATTTGTTGATTTACAAAAATATGAGAGTGAACTTGCCTCTAAATTGTTCTCTAATCTCATAGTTCTTAATCCCACTTTTATTCTAACTTTAGCTTCATTTTGTTGTTATTTAACAATTCTCTCTTGTTTTGGTATAATTTGATTGATTGGAAAGTTCCACGTTCAGTACATCCCCTTCACAAGCTATAACCATCACATTTCGATTTCTTCTTTTCACTTCCTGCCTACATAGAGCACCTGCCTACATTCACTTTTCCATATGCCACTACAACCATCTTTTGCCAACTTTTTCCAAGCAACACTTCAACTATCACACTTGCCACATACTCCACCATACTTGCTACCACCAAGTCAAACCACAATCAACTCCATCCTACCTGTAGCTGCAGCCTCACCACCGAACTATCATCCAACTGTTCTGTGCGCAGCTTCATCCTCTCTAATCTCACCCACCATCCATTCAAGACCTTCATACAAACAATACCATTCAGATTCACTAATCATATAAACTGCTAAAAACTGCCAGTAACCCCACTACTCCTCTACTACTTCGCTACAACTCAAACCATTCAATCACTGCCTTCCCACTCTCCCTGTCAAACAACAGACCACTATCTACTGCTGACCTCTGTGCGACAACAATCATTGCAAACATACTCCCTACACATTCAACACAGATAACAATAGTCTGCAATCTAGACCTACCACCATAGCCATACAACAAAACTGTCAGACTGCAAATCACCCTACAACATTCCCGCTCCTCCTTCACTGTCATTCTCCTTTAGTGTCATTCTCCACTGCCTGACATCTTCCTCCCCACGTATACAAAGATTGAACTTGCCTATGCTAATAAACTGCCAGCATACTTCCCACTTTCAATGATCATCACCAAACAACCACTCACCAACCCCTTTACTGCCAAGCTAATGAAAACTTTAAGAACATCTATGACCATCACCGCAAAACACTCCTCAACTCGAACTACACAAATTTCCTAGTACAATCACCTAACCACCGCAAATTCGCCACTACCCGGTACCACACCACTCTCGTCCACGCTCGCCTGCCTGAAATCAATCACCGGAGTCGCTGACTCAAAACCTGACATCCACCAAAAAAATCATCTAGCAGCCGACAAACTCACCTAAACCCCAAATCCCCATCGCTTACACTTCGAATCTGAACCCCATCGCGACACTCGAACAACAACAAGTAAACATCCCAATCCAAAAGCCTCATCGCCAATTGCGAACCAGAGAAACTTTTAATTTAATTGAGAAATTTTGATTGTGTTGAGTTGTGAAATTAGACTTAAGTGAGTCGCGAAATTTTTGAGAAATTGAGTTTGGCAACTGTTGATTAGAGAAGTTTGCCTGTTCGTTTTAATTTAATTGGGGAAGATCGTTTGTTAGGCTGGCTTGTGATTTGTATTTTTCCTTCTTTTTTTATTTTATTTTTCCTTTTTCTTCTTTTCAATTTGTTTAAGCTTTAAGTTTTTCAATTTATTTTATTTAATTTTTTTTTCAGTTTATTCGGTTTTGGTTTGTTTTTTTTTGTTTACTTCTTCCTAAAAAAACATATAAACCATCAAGTTTCACTTTGTTTTTCATTTTATTTTATTTTCTTGTGTTTTGTTCTAGTTCTTTCTTAAAAAAGTTTCAAATTGTTTTATTTTCATTTGTCTTTTTTAACCTGTTTTTTGTTTTAGTTTCTTCTTTGATATATATACATTTTTTATTTTCAGATCGCAGGGGGCAGATGTGCTTGCTAATAATCGCTTTGCTTTTGCTTTGCTAAAAAATCACCATTGAAAAAATTGCTAATAATCTGCATGCTATGATATCATGCCCTTTTTCCTTATTTTTATTTGAATTGCATTGTTGGTTACTTGCATTTGCATTTGAATATATATATAACTCAAAATCTAAAAAAAAAAAAAAACTTCATTTTAGTTGCGTTGTAAATTCACGTTTAGTTTTTGTTTTGCATTCATCTCATCTTATTTTATTTTCTAAGGGCAATACCTCAATTCACATAAGGTATGAGATTTTATCACCCTTTTCTTAGCCAAATCGCATTTCATCGTAGAATTTGGTTAGCAATAAAGGTTAGACATTCGATTTAAGAGTGTTGCGAGCTCGATTAGGGTTTAATTGCATCTTCACAATTGTTTCCTTTAAACAATTTCATTTCTTGGTGTCTATGCGACGACAGAGTAATAACCACTTGTAAAAATTACGGTGATTCTTAAATATTATATTAGTTGTTCCTCTGAAGGTACTTAAAATTTCGGCTGCATTACTACGGTGATTCGTGGTGCACCAATAACTCGTGCACGTTACCTGACTGATAAATGTTTTTGTTGATTTAGGACAAAATGTGATTGTACAATTTTGGGTTATGAGGTACTAAGGATAGAAAATTGTACTTAAGTCATTTTCATTAATTTAGTTGCATTAGTTCATGCATATTTTAAACAAAAAAACCAAAAAAAATTTGTAAATTTTACATAACTTAGTTTTTAATCCAAAAAAATCCCTTTTCCTTTTCTTTAGAAATTTTCAACCAAAAACAAAAATCCAAAAAATAAATAAAATCTTTTCAAAAAGGAAAAAAAATTAAAATTCAAAAACAAAAAACAAAAAATCAAATTTCCCATTCTCTTAAAATAAAAAAAATTCCTTTTGGTAAATATTTGAAAATTCAAAAAAAAATTAAAAAAAAAAATTGAAAAGCCAAAAAAAATTCAAACTTCTCTTTTGAAAATAAATTTCAGTTGGTAAATATTTTTCTTCATTAAAAAAATTTCGCTTTGTTTTTCGAATCTTCTTTCGTTCTCTAAACTCGATTCTAACTTCTTTCCCTTCTCGACTTTCACTTGTGCATGGGTACTTGGACTCATGGCACAACAACAAATCGTTGGACTTCCGACTCAACAACTAATCATTTAACTCGAACAGACGATTCTTTCAAAATGGCGAACGAGAACGCCCTTCGAACTCTTATGGATAGAATCTTTCCCGATAAAGTTTCTATTCCATGTTGCATCATGTTACCCGCCCTTACGGGTAACCATTTTGAAATTCACTCGAACTGTATTGCCACGCTTCCAAAATTTGGCAATTTCGAAAACGATGATCTATACATCTTTTTTACGAAATTCGAACAAGTTTGCGCAACCATTAAACTCTAACAATTTTTCGATGACGGAATCAAACTTCGATTAATCACATTCACTCTTGTGGATTACGCTGAAAAGTGGTTGTAGAGCCTACCATCAAACTCGATTAAAATATGGGAAGAATTCGTAAAAGCTTTCTTAAAATAGTTCCACCCCTTGGAAAAAACGAGTAGAATCCGAAACAAAATTGTAAATTTTCATCAATTCAAGGGAGAACCATTCGAAAAATATTTTGAATGATTCAAGAGCTTTTGATAGAATGTCCACACCATAACTTCGAAAAATGAACGATTTGCCAAATCTTATACGATGCACTCGAAAACAGCTCACGAACCATGCTCAAATCAATGTGCCTGAGGCAACTTTCTTGCCCAACATCATGACGATGCCTGACAATTTCTTGAAAACCTCACCGAAAAGTCATCTCAATGGGAACGTTCGGACGAAAAATCAATTTACTCATGATCGAGCACACACTCGATAGGATCATCTTTGATTTTGGAAACTAAGATCAACAAAATGATTAAAAAATTCAATAACGTTTTCTTATCTAATCAAATGACCAAGCTTCCCGACTGATTTGTTATAAATGAAACAATCCTAATCATATAGCTGATCAGTGCCCCAATTCTGTCAAACAAATCAGTACTTTCAATAAAGCCAAAATTGATCCATTTTCTCCAACTTACAACCCTGGTTGGAGAAATCATCCAACTTTTGCTTGGAACCAAAACAATCCCAACACGAATACAGTTCGTCCAAATTTTCAAACATTCTTGAACGTTGCTTCGAATCCTCCTTTTCAGCCCAACCATTTTCAACCAAACTTTGCGGGTCCATCTCATAATAAAATGAAACAATCAAATTTTCAACCAAATTCTGCTCATCCTCCCCAAGATGATAAACATTTAAGTTCACTTGAGAAAACTCGTGAAATGTTGGCTAAAGCAACTACTCAAAGCCTTCAATCAAACAGCAATTTGCAAAATTTATTGACCTCGTATATGCAAAACACAAAATAATCGATTGCAAAGCTTGAAATGCGAATGAGTCAATTAGCCACATCTAGAGCGAACGTGAACGAGGCACATTCCCAAGCCAGCCTATTCCAAATCCCAAAAATCAAAACGCAAATTAAAATCAAGCCCATGTTGTTCAAGGTAGCACCGTCACCCAATTGAATTCTATCACAACTCTATGTTCGGTAAACAAATCGATAATCAAGTCGTTAATCTAAACGATTTGTCGAAAACCTCTCTCGACGCTTTAAACAAATTTGAATAGAACGTGGAGCCAAACGTTGAATCGATTGCTAATCAAAATTCTTCTTTTACTCAGGTAGACCTATCTACGGAGTATCGTGTTTCATTTCCACATCATCTTTGACCAAAGAAACACTTGGACCAAATGAAAAAGATGTTGGAAATTTTAAACAAGTTTAAGTTAACATCCCGCTTCTTGATATGGTTCAGCAAGTTTCCATTTACATGAAATATCTTAAGGACTTGTGTACCCAAAAGAGACACACTCAAGTGCCTAAAAAAGTCTTTTTAACCGCCAGTTTGAGCGAAGTATTGTCCCAATCCATGCCCATCAAATACATAGATCCTGGTTGCCCTACGATTTCATATATAATTAGAGACAAGATGATTAATAAATGTTTGATAGACTTAGGCATGAGTGTCAATTTAATTCCATACTCTTCGTACAAACAATTAGGCTTAGATGAGCCCAAACCCACAAAGGTCACGCTTTAATTCGCCGATCATTCCACTAAAAATCCCGTAGGATAAATCGAGGACATGCTCATTCGCGGTGGGCAATTCATATTTCCCGTTGATTTTATCGTTCTCGAAACACAACCCGTGACAAATCCCACGAGTCAAATTCCATTGATTTTAGGCTGACCATTCTTAGCCACCTCAAATGCCTAAACCAATTGTCGCAAAGATTCGATGAAAATCTCTTTTTGAAACATGACTTTGGATCTTAACATTTTCAATCTTGAAAGCCAATAAAATGAACCGCGCGGCCAAATGTTTGAAGTTAGTGTCATCCATGAAAACTTCAAAAACGAGACACTTGATCTTAATGACAAACACGAAACAGAGTACAAAAAATTGTTTCATGAAATACCCAATGACATTGAATGCGCTCTTTGATCGAGAAACTCCTAAAGTTGGACCTCAAACAACTTTGATCACCTTAAGTATGCATACTTAAGTGATAACAAAACGTTGCCCATCATAATTTTTGCAACTCTCTCTCTTGATCAAAAAACCTCCTTAATTTCTATTCTTTTGAAAAACAGAGAAGCAAATGGGTGATCCATTAACAATATTAAGGGAATTAGCCCTGCTATTGTCCATCATCGCATTCACTTAATTGACGAAGCCAAACCCACTCATGATGCACAACGGAGGCTTAACACAAAAAATGAAAGATGCGGTTTGTGAAAAAATTCTTAAGCTTCTCGATAACGGTATCATATACCCTATCTCCAATAGCCCATAGGTTGGCCCAATTCATGTCATGTCTAAAAAGTCCAGACTTATCATTATAACAAACGATGCTAACGAACTCATTCCTACTTAGACTCAAACCGGTTGGCGTGTTTGCATTGACTATCGAAAACTAAATGTCGCAACATGTAAAGATCACTTCGCTCTTCCTTTCATTGACCAAATGCTCGAACGGTTAGGCCACAAATTCTACTACTTTCTTGATGATTATTTCGGCTGTAACCAAATTCCAATTGCTCCTGAAGATCAAGAAAAAACAAATTTCACATGTCCATTTGGTACCTTTTCTTATTGACGTATGCCATTCGGACTTTGTAGTGCTCCTGCTACTTTCCAACATTGCATGGTTGGCATCATTTCTGACATGATTGAATGCTATTATGGTCAATTTCTCTATCTTTGGTGATTCATTTTCTGATTGTTTATATCATCTTGAGTTGGTTCTAAATCGACGCAAAGAAAAACATTTGACTTTGAATTGGGAAAAATGCCCCTTTATGGTCAAACAAGGCATAGTCATTGAACATATTATCTCAAATGAAGGCATTGAGGTAGATAAAGCAAAAATAGATGTCATTGTAAGCCTACCCATTCCTAAATCTGTTAAGGACATTCGATCATTTCTAGGACACGTTGGCTTTTACCGACGCTTTGTGAAAAACTTTAGCAAAATTACTCGTCGTTTGACGACTATCCTCGGAAAAGACATTCCATTCGATTTCAACTCTGAGTGTATCTCTTCTTTTGAACGTTTTAAGAACCAACTCAATTCTTCTTCAATCATTTGTGCACCCAATTGGGATCTTCCTTTCGAAATAATGTGCGATGCTTCTAACTTTACAGTTGGTGCTGTCTTAGGACAACAACAAAATCCTTCATGTCATTTACTACGCGAGTATGACTTTGAATGACGCTCAACTCAACTACACAACAAAAAAAATGAGCTTCTACCTGTCGCTTTTGCGCTCTTAAAGTTTCGACCTTACTTGATAAGTTCACACATCACGGTCTACACTGACCATACTGCTCTTCGTTACCTTTTTGCCAAAATGGATGCTAAATCTCGTTTGATTCATTGGATCTTTTTACTTCAAGAATTTGACCTTATAATCAAAGACAAAAAAGGATCCGATAATGTCATAGCTGATCACTTGCCTCGTCTTCCCAACACACCATCACCTTTACCAATCAATGAAAACTTTCCCAACGAACAACTTCTTTCTGCCTCTGTCGATCCGTAGTATGCCGACATAGCGAACTATTTAGTCGCTAAAGAAACTCCTTCATTTTGGTCGAAACAAGATAAATGCAAATTCATGTCCCAAGTGAAATATTTCTATTGGAATGATCCATACTTGTTCAAGTATTGTCCCAACCAAATCATTCAACGTTGCATCCTAGATTGCGAAATCAAGAGCGTTCCCTCGTTTTGTCACGATCAAGCATGCGGTGGACATTTCGGTCCTCGAAAAACTGTGGAAAAGATGCTTCAGTGTGGTTTTTATTGGCCTTCTCTTTTCAAAGACTCATTCGAATTTTGCAAAACATGCGATCGTTGCCAAATTCTTAGAAGGATTTCTCGATGAAATATGATGCCTCCAAACCCCATTCTTATTATCGAAATCTTTGATGTTTGAGGTATCGACTTTATGGGACATTTTTCCACTTATTTTGGAAACTTGTATATCCTTCTCGCTGTCGATTACGTCTCAAAATAGGTCAAAGCTATTCCGTGCAAAACCATTGAATATAGAATTGTTGTGAAATTTCTCAAAGAAAACATCTTTTCAAGGTCCGGCGTACCTCGCACAATAATCGGTCATAATGGAACCCTTTTTGCAATTGCTCTTTTGAAACTTTAATGAAGAAATACACGATAACCCATAAGTTATCCACTCCATATCATCCTTAAACTTGTGGGCAAGTTGAAGTTTCAAATTGAAAAATCAAACAAACTTTGGAGAAAATTGTTAACAAAAATCGAAAAGATTAGTCTTAGAAATTGACCGACGCGCTTTGGGCTTACCGTACTACTTTTAAAAAAAACCTTGGGATGTCCCCGTTTCATTTAGTTTTCGGTAAAGCTTGCCGTTTACCCATTGAAATTGAACATAAAGCATTGTCGGCAATAAAGAACTTAAACTTTGATCTTGAGAAAGCTGGCGAAAACCAAAAACTACAACTCAACGAACTAGAAGAATTTAGGAACAACGCGTATGAAAACGAGAAAATTTACAAAGAAAGAACAATCAAATCAATCCTAAGGAAAACATTTTTCTCTAACCAGAAAGTTCTTTTATATGACTCAAGACTTCATTTATTCCCTGAGAAACTTAAATCGAGATGGACTGGACCATTTGTGCAACGAACTGTTTTTCTACATGGTGCCGTAGAAATAGAAAACCCCAGGGATGGATCGATTTTCAAAGTCAACGGTCATAATTTGAAACCTTTCTTGGAATTGCCAAGCAACCAAGAGCAGGAGCTCATGATTCTTCATGAGCCAAGCTACATCTAGTGAGAATGTTAACCCTCTTTTGTAAATATGTACATATTTTTTTCCGTTACACTCATTGTATCATGCACTTACTGTAGGGACATAGTAAAAATTAAGTGTGGGGAGGAGTCTCATTTTCTTTTTTTAAGTTTCATGGCATTTTGAATTTTCATTTTCTTTTAGCTCAAAAAAATCCCAAAATTTCTAAATCTCAAAAACATTTTCTTTTTATCATTTTGATTTATTTTTAAAGAAACAATATAGGATAAGTATAAGTTTTGGTTATTAAATTGAAATTTTTGAAAATTTATTTGTCTTAACAAAAATAAAAATGAAGTTTGATTGCAAATAATAATGGTTTAATTAGTATATAGGATGGTTCATATGTGTTAATTATGAATTATATTCTAATTGAAAATCTTTGTTTAAAAAGTAGTAAATTAAAAGTAAAGGACATAACATTTTTATCATCTAAGTTAAATGGTGCTAATATGATTTTGCAAAATTCTCTCTTCTTAAAAAAATAATTTTTTAAGTATGTATATATATATATACTTTTTAACACTTGAAGTCATGTGTTCACACTCGTGTGCTCACTCGCATTCTCTGTACTCTTCTCACATAAGCCCGAAAGGCGGTGCACAATCGGTATATCTGGCCTTAGTTTATCTGATTTAGGTGTAAGTATATAAAAATTCTTTTACTAATAACGCCTACAGTCAATAAGTGTTCACACTTGTGTGTTCACTTGCCATGCTCTGTATTCCCCTTACGTAAGCCCGAAAGGCAATGCATGGGTGATATATCTGGCCTCGGTTTATCTGAGATAGGCATATGTAAATATGGGTGATATATCTGGCCTAAGTTTGTCTGAGTTAGGCATATGTAAATATTGTTAATATCAATAAAATTTTCAGATAAGAGAGAGTAAGCAATTGAAATCCTATTTTGACTTATTTGATTTAACTTATTATTAAAAAGAAATGAAAATACCACTTTGACAAACTTTGATAATCAACTAAGGATCCATTTCATAGTTACATTGTGTTATCAACCGAAATAGCTAGGCCAACTATAGCCTATCTGTTATGAAAACTTAATTTTTGTTGGAAATTTGGACAAGTAAAAGGACATAACTCAAATCCCTAATCATAAGCTTTCTCGTAGAAAGTACCAAAATGTTGGCCTCAAAAATCGCCACCAACACCCAATTGCACGTGAGAGCACCAATGTCTAGTCGCAGATGGTATATGATGTAAAGAATATACTTTGAAGAATAAGCAAATTAAGATGAAAGCAAGTAAATACGACAAGATTTATAGTGGTTTGGCTAACTCCAGCCTACGTCCACTACAAAATAATTCTTTTTATTATACTGAAATTAGATCATAATTACAATCCAAGATTCTAAAATGAAAATGGTAGAATAACCTCTAGGTAGAAGATGAAGAGAAACAAAATGAAGACCCTTTTTTCGTAGCCAAGCCTGTTGTATTTATAAGTGAAACTTCGGCGATAAGGCCTTCTCACCTATACGGGCCTACGTGATATGCATATATTTACAACCATATTTTATCCATTTATATTTAAATAAATGTCATATTTGGGTATTTTATCATGTTCAAACCAAAATCCAATTATTTGCAAAATCACCATATTTTCATCTTCATACATGGACAAAATGGTCATTTTTGTGCATGTGCTAATTTGAGAATTTTCACTTGGACATTTTCTATGATTTTTGTAGGAACTTGGATGCATATGGAAGAGGGTTTCATCAAGATATATGCATGCACAAGAAAATATGAAGGAATGAAGAAGGAAATAATTCAAACTCATGATCATGGAGGACCATATCCACTTACCTAAATCTACAATTAGAAGCTAATGGATAACCAAGTGGAGGTTAAAACTTCATACATACTTGATGATGGATTAATTAGAGGCTAATGGTTACTTGATGGCCACACTTCTTAAAGGGAATTTTGGAAAGTTCCCTAAAAAATAAATTAGGGTTTTATGTCTGTATGAATAGCCCACTTATGTAAATGTAGATATCTTCTTACTCTCTTATTTTACTTAGGAAAATTAGCAAGAAAGTTGTAAACACGGTGTTTCATGAAATAAAAATGGCTTCCAAGCCTTTTTCTCTTTCTTTTGCTACATACTTTTATTTACTTTTATGTTAATGTTTATTTCTATGCTTTCTTTCATTTCATGTTTATAGCTAAGATTAACGTTCGTGAAAGTAGTGTAGCTTTATTTTTTTAAGCAAGTAGTTAGTAGTTAATCTCTTTTTCTTCCTTTACTTAGTTTCCATTTCTTTACCTTTTAATGCTGAAACTTACAAGTGTTAATTTAATAACACAAATGAGTAGCTAAACCCCTTCAATTTAGGGGTAATGAAGCTCTCCAACTCTATGTAATTTCAATATTTCTATGATTTATGATCTCTTTTATTTGTGCTTTATGAAGGTGGAATTTGATGTAATTTTATACAAGTGGGTTTGATAGCTTATGTTGCATATGCAAATGAGCTGTTCTTGTTCAACATAAACAGAAATTACATCAATATTTGCTAATTGATTTTTGATTTTGAAATGAAAGTAGAAACAAAATTTGATGTTCTATATTACTAATTACAATAGTAAATAGATTATACTTAAAATAGATTTTGTTTTGGCTTCATTTTCATGAGAATTGATAAGCAGTTTATTTTTTGTATTATAGTTTGATGGTTTAAGTTATGTTAATTAATAACATAAATAAATCATACTTATGATGAATAAAACAATTATTTTATTTAATATCAAAAATAGAGATCATAGATTGTTTGTTTGTTGATTTACAAAAATATGAGAGTGGATTTGCCTCTAAATTGTTCTCTAATCTCGTTGTTCTTAATCCCACTTTTATTCTTATTTTAGCTTCATTTTGTTGTTAGTTAACAATCCTTTCTCATTTTGGTCTAATTTGATTTCTTAAAAAGTTTTAGAATCTTAAAAATTCCCTACAGATCGACACGTAGTCGCAACGTACTAAAATTATATGCTGTGGGTTTGCGGAATATTTTTATTTAAACAATTTCGGCTACTTTCTAAACCAACAGAGATTTGGCCGTTAAACACTACCATAATAATTATCAAGCCCAACCCGACCAAAAATAACGATCAGCATCACACCATTGATCGTTATCCCTTCAGCCAAATCAATGCCGATCCCTCCTTGAAGCATGTCGAACCATCACCCTCCAACAAACTACACCGATCCTTCCATCGTGAAGCATGTCGATCCCTCTTCCTTTATGTCGACCCCTCCTTGGTTGACCTACAAATGCCAAACCTTGCTAACTAATTAGCTTTGCCGACCCCTTTTATAAGCCATACCGTCCCCTCTTTAAGAAGTATGTCGAACCCTCTCCTTCCAATTACGCCGAACTTCTATGAGCTGAGCATACCGATCCCTCCTCAATTAAGAGTGTTGATCCATCCTGAATGCCGACCCAAGTCGTGCCTTTCTCCAAGCCCTGCCCACCCGAGTTATGCTGATTCCTAGCCTTCCTTCCAGTCCTATTGACCCGAGTTATGCTGATCCCTTACTTGAGAATTGACGTATGCCGATCCCTCTAGCCTACAATGCCGAGTCCTTCAACACAACCCCCAAGCCTATCAAACATGTCGATCCTTCATGCCGAACCCTTCATGCCATGAAACTATGTCGATCCCTTAAGTTATGCCGAGCCCAATCATGCCGAACTATCTTATGTCGACCCATACCACATCAAACCATTTGTCGATCCTTCTTGATTCAAGCCAAAATCCACCTTCCAAACACCCTGTATCGTTTATCCATTAACCATGCTTAATCCCGGCTTCATATTATTATACGTAGTTGATTATCAATCCATTCATTCAAACCAAATCCATGATATTCTAGCCACGATAATCTTGAAGTCTATTGGGTTAAATCCTCCTGCGTACTACGTTGCCAAAAGGCGGGTTAACAACACTTAAAGTTAGCCAATAGCTCTTGAACTTGAATAAGGTACGAAGTGAGTCTTTGTCCTTTAGCTTGGCAATCTCCCCTGACTTGTATACCACCAACTGGAAATTGCAAAAGATTTCAAGAGATTTTATTCAAAATTCCCTAGCAAGTTTGATTCCAACAATCAGAGCTTCATACTCAGCTTTGTTATTCATTGCAGGGAAGTCAAGCTTCAAAGCGTAGCAATTTGATCGATCCTCTGGAGTTAATAGTACAATTCCAAATCCAGAACAATGATCATTGGATGCTCTATCCATATACATTTTCCACTTAATGGTAGGGGGTCCACCGCTTTTGGGAGATCATCTTGTGCGGTGATTTCTGCTATAAAGGCCGCCAGTGCTTGTCCTATATCACTCTCCGAGGGAGATAAGTCATGTTGAATTGGCTCAGTTTGATGTTCTACTTCAATAACCTCCCAGACATCTCAGGTTGCTGCAAGACTTGTTGTAACGGCTGAACGATGTAAATGTTGATGGGATGATCCTGAAAATAAGGGCATAGCTTTCATGAAGCAATCAATAAGCAGTACACCAATTTCTCTATCTTCGGGCAGTTCCTTTCAGCTCCTGTTAATCACTTGCTAATATAATAGACCAATCTCTGAATTCGATTCTCCTGACGAAGCAATGCAGAACTTATAGCATATATCGATACGACCAAATAGATAAGCAAAATTCCTTTTCCAAGATGAGGGGTCTCTCTAAGTAGTCCACCAGCTTTGACAAGATGAGAGGTCTCTCTAAGTAGTTCACCAAAGCTTGGAATGCGCCTTCATAATCCCACTTCCATTCAAAATTCCTTTTCCCTCTTTTAATCAAGTCAAAGAAAGGAATGCATTTATCGGTGGCTCTGGAAATAAATCAACTTAGGGTGGCAACATATCCGGGCTCTAACTTGTTTGATAGTCTTTAACACTTGGATGTTGCGAATAGTTCGAATGTTTTCGAGAATAGCTTCGATGCCATGAGCATTGACAATGAAACCCAAGAACTTTTCCGATGCAATGCCAAAAGAAATTTTTAGAGCATTGATCTTCATTTTTTTATCGGAGGATATCGAACATCTCGGCTAAGTCTCTAATGTAGTCGCTCGATCGTCGTGACTTCACGAGCATATCATCCACGCGTACCTCCCTCATCTTCCAATCTGATTTTTAAGCATTCGACTGATTAGGCGCTGATAAGTTGCTCCAGCATTCTTCAATCCAAATGGAATTACCACATCACAGTGCCTTCCAACGTTGGTAGCAAAGCTGGTGTGCTCCTAGTCGGGAATATGCATCGGGATTTGAATATATCTGAAGTATGCATCTATGAAGGATAGCAACTCGTGTCCTGTTGTAGAGTCCACAAGCTGGTTAATACTCGAAAGGGGAAAACTTTATTTAGGACATGCTTTGTTTAAATTCGAATAGACAATATGTGTCTGCTACTTTCCATTTTCCTTTCTCACAAGTACAGGATTAGATACCCATTTAGGGTAAAGGGCGTTTCCATAAACCCATTGTTTTTAAGCCTATCCACCTCCTCTTTAAGGGTGGCAGATCCCTCCGGATCCATGTCACGACTTTTCCGTTTCACTTGGACATGCCTTAGGTCAATGTTTAATGCATAGCTTGCAATGTCAGCCGAGATCCCATACATATAAGAATGATTCCAAGTGAACCCTTCAAGCTTCGCTTGGAGAAAACCAACAAGTTCTTTCATCAACAGGGGGTTGACCTGTGATCCGATCTTTAGGACCCATGACGGGTCATCCTGGATGACTATAATATCAATAGTCAGCTCAGACGGTGCAGCCATGGTCTCTTTGGGCTCCTCCTCATCATCCATCGGATCTATGTCTTTATAGAACCGATTGTAGTGCCCAAGCCAAGGCCCTGGTGCTTATTGTCAACCTTCAGTGGCTTGGATCCAGAGAGACATGTCCACACCCTTACCTTTCTCTTTCCATTGAGCATCCCTCAATTCAGTCACATAGCAGGCATGTCCGGTTGCCTGATCTCTATGCACAACTCCAACACCGTTATCAGTTGGGAACTTCAAAGTCAAACACCACAGGACAAGAGCTGCCTAAAATTTAGCTAGCGCTGGTCGGCCTAGAAATTCATTGTATGGAGAGTCAACATCTAAAATAACAAATGGCAACATCCACACTCTCCTGCGGTCAACTTCTCCCAACTCAATGGGCAATTCTACATAACCAACAGCTTCGATCGCAGCTAGACCTGTCAACAGATACTTTCAGATGCGGATAGTGTCATATTTGCATCTGCATTCGAAATGATTTTCGAATATCGGATATCCACATCCGCGGATACGGACTGATTTTGGATAATTATCCTATCCACTAACGACTGATAAATCAAGAAATATAAATATAAATTTTAAGTTTAACATACATTTTTTTCAAACCAATTGATTATAAAATGTTAAATATAAACAAATATTTCGATAATAAATAGTTTTGAGCAGTTAATAAGCATTAAGTGCATATAATATAAACTACTAACTTAATAAATCAATAAATAAATATCTTTCATTATACTAAAATACACATAATTTATACTATAATCTTGACAAAGAACGGATGGATAAATTTCTGATGGGGATGTCTTCGTATCCTAATCCGCGTCCGTTTTTTCGGATATCGGATATTATCCGCTTCTCGGATATGCATGCGGACGGATTTTGAATTTTTCGGGTATCTATTGACAGCCCTAATCGTAGCACCATTAAAGCCAAGAATGCTGGCTTTAGACGGTTTCAAGTCCTTGGCTTCCATCCTCGTCTGATCGTAAGCATTTTTGAAAAATATATTCATGGAATGAACATAGTCAATCATAATCCTTCTTACTATGGCGGGGTCGATCATGGCCAAATGACCATCGGATCGATCGTTGGTGCTTCCACCTTATCTACATTTTTATTTTTAAATATAATATCGTCTACCATTGTATGATGTTATTTTGCCGGAGTCCAGCTTCTATACTTAAACAATACTCAAAATTCATATGCTTGATTGCGTTAGCATAGTGCTCCATCTCATGCTAGCTCTTAGCAGATGGATGCGATCCTTCAACTATTGTATTGATCACTAATCTTCCAATGGTCTGTGCAGGCTCCACGGCTCTATGCGGTGCTTGTCCTTGGTTGGGGCCGGATGTCCCATTGCCGCCATCATGCGGAGCTTTAAAAAATTGCTATAGTTTTCTTTCCCAAATTAATTTCTCGATAACATCCTGCAGATGCCTACATTCATTCGTGTTATGACCATAACATTCGTGAAACTAGCAATATTTTCCAGTTTTCTTTTGCTTCTCCGTCAACTTTTTCGTTGGTGGCTTCCTATACTACATGGTGTCGCATGTAGACAAGTAGACGTTATTTGGGGATGTATTCAGTGGTATGTAGGTATCATACATTGGAATCTTTGACTTTCCTCTTTCAGATCCCCCTTTTGCTCATGGTTCCTTTCACCGCCATTTTTTTGCTGATTTAGTTTATTTTGTACATTTACTTGAAAACTTACGGAACTTTTCGAGTTTGTTTCGCCGTAATATTACTTTGCACTCCCTCTCCACTTGGTCCCAAACATTCTTCTTCTTAGAATATCTAGCTTCTTTTTTCATCAAATATTGAGCTGCTTTTGCATAGAAACGCTCTAACGTTGCGGCTGGTTTGCCAACTAACCAATCGTCAAAGTTAGACTCTGGTTCAATCCCACTTGTTACCACCATCAATATTGAATGGTCGTTCGGATTACTAACTTCTATGATGGTTGTATGAAATCTCTCCAAGTAGTCTTTCGGTAATTCTCCTGGAGCCTAGATCATACTTGATAGGGACATTACATCTTTGGGGCGAGTTGCATACATAAGGAATTGCTCTGCAAATTTTGTTCCCAAATCGTTAAATCTAGAGATCGACCATGGGGGTAATCTCGTAAACCACATCATTGCTATGCTAGAGAGAGTAATAGGAAAACATTCTCATTTTATGGCATCATCATCTTCTGCGGAATCCATCGGTTATTCATATCTCATGATGTGTTGCATGAGATTGGTTTTTCTCTCGTAGTAGGCATCAACGACATGTTGAACCTCCTTGGATACTCCACATGTAGGATATTATCAGTGAACGGGGTATGGCTCCTCAAGATCCCCCAATCATCATTGTTCAGGCCTTAGCTCTCTCTTACTAGCAGCTTAATCATAGCCTTTAAGTTCGGCATTTGGATAGTTTGAGCCAAGTGGTAGTCATGCTCCACTTCACATGAATGGTCCAGTCGATGTCTATGGGCCGTTACATGCCTTCCTGGCTCAACATTCTCTCGATATATATCATGTGCATTCACTTCATCGTCATTTTGGGGAGGTAAATGGTCTGCATCCACCTAAAATCCAGCATCCAAATCAACTGCGGCGACTCCAGCTTGTGCTCTACTTGGAGGAGGAAAATTTCTTCCTTTGATGGAGGGATCGACCCCAATCCCCCCAGAGGGATCGGTGCCGATCGGTCCTGGCAACCCAGGCAGGTTCCCTTGATGATGTCCAGATGCTTCTACTGATATCCGTCGGTTCTACGACTTCTGTGATAATCATCTGATGAAGTAGAACTCTCCGATGTAGAATTAGGGTTTGGCTCCCTCCTAGTTTTCTTATGTTGTTGCTCCCTGAGTTAATTCATTATATCGATTTTGGTTTGATTTTCTGGTTCAACTGTCGACAGCTATCCATGAGCTCTCTCATTAGATTCTGGAAATCAGCTTTTGTGATGGAATTAGCTAGATTTTGGATATCAACCAAATCGGTAGCATTAAAGTCTACTAGTAGATTGCTCTGGCTTCCTTGCTGGATGCTAGCATTCTTGTTTCCTTCTGTTTTTGAGAGGTAGATCTAGGGTTCCTAGCCATTGTTGGTAGTTTTCCTTAGACTTCTACAAATTTGGGTAAAATGAATAAACTACTTGAAGATAATTCTAGATCTCTTTATGAGATTTATGCAATCCAGTAGCAGCAAAGGGATCCAAATAGAGCTGAGAATCTCCCTCTCAATGAAAGCACCAAAATGTTTGCACCAAAAGTTTGCATAAACACCCAATTGAGATTTGTAGAGGAATAAATGAAGAATAACAAATGTAAACAGAGAGAAAATAATAGAAAAGGAATAAAAAATAAAAAATAATAAAGACATAACAATTTATAGTGGTTCGGCATTGTTTGCCTACGTCGACTTTGAAGAGATAACTTTATTACTCACTTTGTAAACAAAGTGCGACGACCCAGAATTTTGAACATTTGATATCGGAAATATTTAATTGATTTTAAATATTTGGAAGTTAATTTTAACTTGAATTTCAAATAACTATGAATTGGGCAATTAAAATTTCGAATTTAATAATTGAAATTGGGTAAAATATTTTATCTTCAGTTTTGGGATTGTTGAAAATATTTCGAAGGCTTAGAAACTTCATATTGATGATATTGAAGATAATCAAAGCATCAAAATTGAACTTGAAAGTAATTTATTCAGTTTGAAAATATATCATTTAAATTGATATTTCAATATTTGCCTTCCGAGGCACAGTCTCGGAATTCGACGAAACTAGTTCCGTTGGATCCGCAATAATGTATTATTATCGGATTTCAATATTTAAAGCTTTCGGGGTTGTCATGTGGCCGTACAGTTGATAAACGCGCTGAATTTAAATCGAAAATTCAATATAAATACTGGTTCAAAAAGCTATCTTTTCCATATGATCGAATTTGGACTCGGAACCTTTTTCATTGCGTTCGGAATAGGCATATAACATTATAAACGCTTGTGGCATGCCTCGATTGGGGATGGAGATTTTGAGTTGCGTTATTTGAAATGATTTAAACTTGAATTTAAATTAAAATATAAATAATATAATTTAAATACTATAACAAGCATCAGACACGTGGTGGAAAAATTCAAATACGTGTTACCTTCCTAAATATTTTTACACGCGTTCATCTCAAAATAAAAATTCAAAGCCAAATAAACAAAAAAATAAATAAAAAGAAAACAACAATCGCTATTCTTTCCTTTTCCTATTCAGTTTCAAAATCTCAATTTCAAGATAAATGCCGAGCCCTTTCGAAAAAAACAAAATCGAACCAATGGCAGAACATCAGTTTTTCTCCCTATTCAAATTCGTTCACAAAACCAGAATTTTTTTAAGGGAGATCGCATTCTCGATTCAAGGATAGATCGTGGCCGCTTGTATCGCTCGAGGGGGAAAGGATTTCCACCTAGATGCGATCGATGGTGGTGTGGTGTCGTGAAGATGATCGATATTCGTGATGACCGATGGCTCGTGAAGTCTGGAAGGGGCGAAGCTCGAAATTGGCCGTGGCAGCACCACGATTTCAGTAGGGTTCGTCGCGACTGGTGGCACGTGGAGGCTTGCGCAAGGTCGAGACCAAGATAGGGGTTGCGATCGACATGTTCGCGCTTGCGTGATGTCAATGACGTGGGAGGGCTTGAATTTGTTTTGTAGTAAGGTATTACCTTGTTTTATGCATATATATACAGAAAAATATAAATGAATATGTATGCAGAAATTTTGTTTTGCAGTAAGTATATATACAATTTCTGATATATATGTAGACATATATATGGTTTATTTGTAGAAAATAATTATAAATATAAATATACAAAGATTTGAAATTTTAATATATTTGCAGAAAGAAATATATATTAATTACGGTAACAGTTTTACTTGAATATATAAAAGGTTTAAAACAGAAATATATATATATATACACACACACATACAGGTTTGGAAAATATAGAAATTTCAAATATCAAGCAGTTTATATTAAATCAAAATTTTAACCTTTACAGATATATACATTTTTATATCTACTTGTTTAATTTTAAAATAAAATATATTTTGGAGGTAGATTTATTTAACAAAATTTATTAATTATTTTTGTTACTAAAAATAATAATTGGTGAAAGGTAATTAGTTCAAATAAAGTATTAGTTTAAAATAAAATCACTGGTTAATTTAAATTATAAAATAGGAATTTAATTGTTCGATTTATTCGAATATTAACAAATGATATAATTATTTATATAAGGTCAATATCTGAAAGAAAAAAATCTGGAATGAAAATAGATTGCATGGAAAGCAAAGGTGAGATCTTCTCGCTCAATTGGAATTTCTATTTTAATTTTTAATAGTTAAATTTAAAATTGTTGATTGTGTGCTTGAATGATAAATTAGTATCAGTTGTATTGGATAAGACCCTATGCGCCGCATAATAGCGGATGATATTATTTAATCCCATATACCGCGATATTCCACCTCGAAGTGGAATTTGTATTTAATTGTTGTGCTAAAATCTTTGGATGTTGGGAAACAGGTTAGAAGAATCCAACTGGATTCCTCAAACGTTTGAATTTGTTTCAATATCATGTGTTGATTTATTTATAATCTGTGTATGGTTAGTTTGTGATTGAAATCGTTGATGACTATAGTTTAGCCGAATATACTTTTGGTATCATAGGATACTATAAATAAATAAAATTGAATTTTTGAAATTTAAGTGGGAAATCTATAGTAAATTAAATTTGAGAGTTGGATAAATTTAAATGAAGGAATTTAAAAGTATAAAAGTTGATTTTTGTTATCTTATCGAATTAATTCCAAAATGAGGGAAAATATTTTGATAAAGGGATTTTAAATAATTTTATTTAAAAGTTGGAGAATTTTATTCAAAATTCAAATTTTAAATAAATTGGGAAATCAATTTGAGATTGATTTGGTGTTTTAAAAATAAATCTTTGGGAAATTGATTTGGTGTTTGAAATAAATGTTTGGAAAAATCAGTTTGGAATTTGATTTGGTGTTTGAAAATGAATATTTTGAAATCGATTTGAAAATCGTATACAAGTGGATATTTGAAAATTTAAATTCACAATGGGAATTTATAAAGGAAAGGGAAATTTAAAAAAATAAAATAAATATTGGGTTATTTTTAAAAGTGTGGAAAGAAATTTACAGATTTAGAATGTAAATTAAAATAAATATAGAAGGATTTCTTATTTGATTTACAATGACCATTTTGAAATGGTAGGTGTATTTTACCTGGAATGCCGAGTATGTTTTTAAAGTAGCTTACAAGTATAAATTAAAAGTTTTAAAGTTGGTTTTAAGAAGGATGTTTGTGGAGAAATTATTTTCTTAAGTTGTTTTAAAATCTTTAAAGTAAAGATTTATTTAAACTAATTATAGAAGTGATTATTTAAAGGTTTAATTGATATTTTACTTAGAAAATGGATATTTAAATATTTATACTCTATTTACTAATTTTATTTTAAAATTATTTTGGCCTTAAGTTTTATATGAGATATGGGTATAAAATTTTATAACTAATGTTTTAAAATAACCTGTTTTAAAATGGTTTTATTTTTAAATGTTTCTAAATATATTTTGGATAAGTAATTAAATTACTTTAAAGTATTTGAACTTATCAATTTTTCAGTGGAAATAAATATTTTAAAATTTATTCCATGTGAGGAAAGTGATTTGAAATTTGTTTTCAAAGTGTTGAAGTGTTAAAAATATATGTTGTGAAGATATTTTGAAAATAAATAAATGGGAAAAAATTATTTAAATCTGGTGATTGTTGTAAATGTTGATTGATAGTTAAATAACCGACTATCAATATTGGCCTTTTAATGGCATTTGAATTTCGGTGCGACTGGCTGTCGAATTCCAAATGGATATTCGAAAACCACATCGAATCTTTGTGTTGGATCTTTTGTTTAAAAGATCAAAGTGGAAATTGTTGTGATTTGTTTGAAATCTGAATGTAACACTTATTTTTAAAATAAGCGCTCGTTATTCGGATTAGTAAGGAGAGGACTTTGTGTCATAAAACCCATTCTGAATAATGATACAAAGAAATGGGATTGCATTTGAAGATGGTGTTGAAGACCGGGTATTTTCGAAAATGAAAGGATTACCTATCGAATGTCTCTGCACCGGGTTGCTCCAGTATAGAGATTTTATCACCCTTTGTGATGGGGATTTTGGATGTGATTTGTGAATATCCGGATTGCAAGGGCTTCTTTGAAGTTCCTTCGGTTCCGTTCGATCCCGGAATGGACTTGTATGGATGTGTTTCTGACGTTGCACTTTGAGATGTAAAGCTGATTTCTATTAAATACATTTCTGTAGGTGGTGGAGAAATTATTCTCTTCGCTTAACACTCTTCTCTGAGACGTACGAGCTTAGAGGTTGTGTAGTTGATGGTTACTAGTGATACATTCCCAATTTGGTAATGTGGCATAAGAAGTGATGTTGATCATTTGTTGATCGAAGCATGGCTTATATGAAAAGCTTAGCTTTGTGGATGAGACTTTGTCGGACCTCACAACCCGAAAATGGTCAAAGCAGGAAGGATGCGGCAAGGTTATTCGGGGGTAAAGCCCCCTGAGGGTATGTCATTTCCTTCTGGAAAGAGGTGGTATCATGGTATGGAGCCCAAATATTTAGCCTATGTAAATGCTGCAAATTTATTACTTTGTGGTTGTTGGTGTTGAGGATCCTCGGATAAAGGTTGGTTACGAACGGGGGATGGCATACTCGTGTCAGTAGTTACCTAGTTACAAAGGTAACCTGGTTTGTGTTGGCATAAATCAGGTTAGGTTCTCGGGACGTCCCTTCGGAGGCGTACCCATGTGGCCCAGGAAGTTCCTTAGCCTGACCATTTGTTGGAAATCCAAAGAAACAATACGTGCCCTTTACGATTGCAATTGTACAACCTGCCTCCTTAGGAGGTAGCTATAGCAGGCATAATATAATGGTACATATGCCGGAAAAGATTAATATTATACTTTCGAAATGTTTTCCACACTATGCACTAATGATAATGTTAAAAAGTATTTTGCGTATCAAGCATGTTTGACTATCATAAGGAGAAATCTCCTCCAATTCTGCGTTTGCATTGTGTATGCATGCGGGGAGGCCTTATGGTAGTTTCATTTTCCAAAAGCATAACGGACTTCTTTTTATTTTCTTTGTGAAAATAGCTGTTTTTAAGACCTTACACCAGTCCCATGACTGACCTGGAGTTTACTGTTCCCTTTCTAAACTCTAGAGCGAAGTCAGAAAAATATGTTGTGGAGATTTGGAGGCACGCTGGATGGCGAGACGTATCACTTGTATATATAATATTTCTTTTCCGCTGTTTGTTGTTGTAAACTCTGACGATGTATTGTAATAAACTGATATAGTTCTTTGTTTTAAAAAATTATTCATTTCTCTATTGTATGTTGTTCCGATGTGAAATGTGAGATTCTGTTATTGCTTTCTGTTTCTTCTTCTTCTTTAACCCCAACGGTTCGGTTTTCCGGCATTCGACTGTGCCGCATTTGATATAGTGGATGTATTAATGTCAACTTTCGGGCGTCAAAAAATTGGGTCGTTACATTTTGGTATCAGAGTAACTGGTTAAGCGACAACCTTGGCTATGTTGGGTGTTACTCATTAGAGATACAGTCAGTAGTACTCTAGAATGGGTTTGAGGCTAATAATAGATATGAGTGCGTATTTGTTATTGAATGTAAAAATTATTTTATATTGTGTTGATTGGTTTGTTGAGTGGTATATGGATTCTGGTCTGTACGAGTAATTAACGTTATTGATAGGGATCTCTAAACACTTGAATAAAACAATTCGACACAGTATTGTTTTAAAATAGGGTAAATGAAATAATTTATCCAAACTATTTTCGTATATAAAAGGAATAATTTTCCGTAAATTATTATAGTATATGTTCGCTTGGATTGTTAGGAAGTGATAATATTAAATTATTATCATTGATTATGGAATAAGAAATTGAAATCATAACTTAAAGCTAAGAAAATAAAATTCATATACAAATGAGATTTGTGAATATAAATTGTAATTGTGATTTATAATTTGAAATGGAATTCCAAATAAATATTTGGCAATGCTTTTAAATGATTTGAAATTTGGGAAGTTTGGAAATTTATTCCTTTGATTTGGAAATGGTTTCCAACGGTTTCGAAAAAAATGTTTTTGAAGGGATAAAAGCACTAAACCCTTTTTGGTCGCTGGAAAATAATTCAGATGATGATCGCGACATCATCGGTGTTCATTTTCGAGTTTCCGAGAGAGGAATTGCCGCCAAATTATTTTTAAATTGAAATTGTTTGCAAATTGGGTTGGTTTTGAGAATTCAAAAGATAATTTGTATTGATTTCAAAAATGATTTTTGAAATGTTGGAAAGACTCTGGAATCTGATAAAAATAGTTATGGAATAAAATTATTAAGGTGGAAAATAAAATTTTGAATGAATAAATGAATTTACAATTGCAAGAGAATGAAAGTGAAATTGAATGTTGAAATTCATTTTGAATTGTAAGTAAATAGAACTGGAATTGGATTTGAGTTTGATTTTTGATAAACAAAGCGAAGTATTGAAATAAAATTAATAAGTGAAACTAATTGAAGGAATGACAAAGAAAATATGGTTTGAAATGAATTGAATTCAATAATTATAAATAAAAGGTGAATTGAATTCATATGGAATTTGAAATCCAGTTTAAATATAAGTAGTATAAACCGAAGTGGAAAATTTAAAATAAATATAAGAAATATATTGAATACTTATATTGAACTTAAGAAATAAAGTGTGAAATTCTTAGGTAATATTTTGAATTGTGAAAATAATCTAAGTTGATGAGTGAATGAAGGATAAACTGGAAGTTGTGAAGTGGTATTTGTGAGTAAGTGAATAAAAGATCAATGTGAATAAAAGAAAAGAAAATTTATAAAGCTAATATCAATTAATAAATACGTAGGATATACCTATATTATTTTATTCGCATAGCGATTTGATCCAGAATTCGAGCATAGAATTTCGAGATAATTAGATCGATCCAAGTTGGAATTTTTCACTCGATTTTCGACGGCGAACCTAGATATGGATTTTTGGTTGATTCTGGAAATTCTCTATCATAGTTTATGGCTATGCAAGGCGAATGATGGTTTCTGATCAAGAAACCAGATCTAAGTCCGCATTAGAAATCGGGTGAACGATACTAGTTTGGAAGTGAAATTGTGTGATCGAGTGAGCGATCGAATTTGATATTATGTACAAATGATATAAGTGTATCGTACGGATTTGAATAAAGTAAATATTCAAACTATTGCAAAGAAATGTGCAAAATGATTTTAATATTGTAATTGGATATTATGGCTTGTGGGATATACAAGTGTTATGAAAGGGAAAGGAAATTGAAATTTTGATTTCAGAAGGTAATTTAAATTGCTCGAAAAAGGTATGTATTTAAATTTCAGTATGAAATTGGATGACTTTCTTGTCTAGCCGCTTGCCTTTTTGTTTTCTTTTTGAATTTCGGGGGACCCATAGTGCCACTTTATAGTCATACCGAGCTAGCTGCGCGAAGGAGAAACTAGCGAAATTTTTCCAAAATTTAAGGAGTTAGAAAAATTTTGAAAATTTAAAATTTGAATTTCAATTTCAATTTGAATTATGAAGCAAACAGTATAGTTTGGAAACTAAGAAAGATTTTGGAAAGTTAGTTGAACTAATAACGAGTCTTTAATAAAAAGATTGTTTTGGGCAAATTGTTAAAAACTGTTTGGTTTTGGAAAAATTATGAATGGGTTAAGGATCATTCTTCTTAACTAGTAATTTCGGGACGAAATTCTTTTAAGGGTGGAAGAATGTGACGACCCAATATTTTGAACATTTGAAATTGGAAATATTTAATTGATTTTAAGTATTTGAACGTTATTTTTAACTTGAATTTCTAATAACTATGAATTGGGCAATTAAAATTTTGAATTTAATAATTGAAATTGGGTAAAATATTTTTATCTTCAGTTTTGGGCTTGATGAAAATATTTCAAAGGCTTAGAAAATTAATATTGATGATACTGAAGACAATGGAAGCATCAGAATTGAATTTGAAAGTAATTTGTTCAGTTTTGAAAATGTATCGTTTAAATTGATATTTAGAAATTTGCCTTCCGAGGCACGGTCTCGGAATTCGACGAAACTAGCTCCGTCGGTTCTGTAATAGTGTATTATTATCGGATTTCAATTTTTTAAAGCATTCGAGGTTGTCGTGTGGTCGTAAGACTGATAAACGCGATGAATTTAAATCGAAAATTCAATATAAATACGGGTTCAAAAAGCTATCTTTTCCATACGATCGAATTTGGACTCGGCACCTTTTCCATTACGTTTGGAATAGGCATATAACATTATGAACGCCCGGCGGCACGCCACGATTGGAGATCGAGATTTTGAGTTGCATTATTTGAAATGATTTAAATTTGAATTTAAATTTGAATATAAATAATATAATTTAAATACTATAACAAGCATCAGACACATGGTGGAAAAATTCAAACACGTGTTACCTTCCTTCTGAATATTTGTACATGCGTTCAACTCAAAATAAAATTCAAAGCCAAATAAAGGAAAAACTAAATAAAAAGAAAATAACAATCGCTATTCTCTCCTTTTCCTATTCAGTTTCAAAATCTCGGTTTCAAGATAAATGCCGAGCCCTTTCTTTCGAAAAAACAAAATCGAATCAATGGTAGAACATCAGTTTTTCTCCATATTCAAATTCGTTCGCAAAACAAAAAAAAAATATTTAAGGGAGGTCGCATTCTCAATTCAAGAATAGATTGTGGTGGCTTGTATCGCTTGGGGGGGAAAGGATTTCGATCTAGATGCGATCGATGGTGGTGTGGTGTCGTGAGGATGATCGGCATTCATGATGGCCGATGGTTAATGAAGTCTGGAAGGGGCGAAGCTCGAAATTAGTTGTGGCGGCACCGCGATTTCAGTAGGGTTCGTCGCGATTGGCGGCGCATGGAGGCTCGCGCAAGGTCGAGGCCGAGATAGGGGTTGCGATCGCCATGTTGGCGCTCACGAGATGTCAACGATGTGGGAGGGCTCGAATTTGTTTTGCAGTAAGGTATTACCTTGCTTTATACATATATGCACATAAAAATATAAATGAACATATATGCAGAAATTTTGTTTTACAGTAAGTATATATACAATTTCTGATATATATGTAGACATATATATGGTTTATTTATAGAAAATAATTATAAATATAAATATATAAAGATTTGAAATTTTAATATATTTGTAGATATATATATATATATATATATATATATTTTAATAACAGTAACAATTTTACTTTAATATATAAAAGGTTTAAAGCAAATATATATATATATATATACACACACACAGCACAGGGTTTGGAAAATATAGAAATTTTAAATATCGAGTAGTTTATATAAAATCAAATCTTAAACCTATATAGATATATACATTTTTATATCTACTTTTTTAATTTTAAAATAAAATATATTTTGGATGTAGATTTATTTAACAAAATTTATTAATTATTTTTGTAACTAAAAATAATAATTGGTGAAAGGTAATTGGTTCAAATAAAAGTATTAGTCTAAAATTAAATCACTGGTTAATTTAAATTATCAAATAGGAATTTAATTATTCGATTTATTCGAATATTAACAAATGATATAATTATTTATACAAGGTCAATATCTGAAAGAAAACAATCTAGAATGAAAATGGATTGCATGTAAAGCAAAGGTGAGATCTTCTCACTCAATTGGAATTTCCAGTTTAATTTGAAATAGTTAAATTTAAAATTGTTGATTGTGTGCTTGGATGATAAATTATAATCAATTGTATTGGACTAGACAGTATGCGCCACATAATAGCGGATGATATTATTTAATCCCATATACCGCGATATTCCACCTCGAAGTGGAATAGGTATTTAATTATTGTGCTAAAATCTGTGGATGCAGGGAAAAAGGTTGGAGGGATCCAACTGGATTCCTCAAACATTTGATTTTTTTTTTAATATTATGTGTTGATTAATTTATAATCTGTGTGTGATTATATTTGTGATTGAAATCATTGATGGCTATAGTTTAGCCGAATATATATATTTGGTATCATAGGATACCAGAAATAAATAAAATTTCATTTTTGAAATTTAAGTAGGAAATCTATAGTAAATTAAATTTTGAGACTTGGATAAATTTAAAAGAAGGAATCTAAAAGTATAAAAGTTTATTTTTGTTATCTTATCGAATTAATTCCAAAATGAGGAAAAAGATTTTAATAAAGGGATTTTAATTAATATTATTTAAAAGTTGGAGAATTTTATTCAAAATTCAGATTTTAAATAAATTGGGAAGTCGTTTTGAAATTGCTTTGGTGTTTTAAAAATAAATCTTTGGGAAATTGATTAGGTGTTTGAAATAAATGTTTGGAAATATCAATTTGGAATTTGATTTGGTGTTTGAAAATGAATATTTGGAAATCGATTTGTAAATCGTATATCAGTGAATATTTGAAAATTTAAATTCATAAGGGAAATATATAAAGGAAAGGGAAATTTGTTTTAAAAAATAAATACTGGGTTATTTTTAAAAGTGTGGAAAGAAATTTACAAATTGGAAGGTAAATTAAAATAATTTGAGAAGGATTTATTATTTGATTTAAAATGACCATTTTGAAATGGAAGTTATATTTTACCTGGAAAGCCGAGTATGTTTTTAAAGTAGCTTTCAAATATAAATTAAAAGTTTTAAGGTTGATTTTAAGAAGGATATTTGTGGAGAAGTTATTTTCTTAAGTTGTTTTAAAATCTTTAAAGTAAATATTTATTTAAATTAATTATAGAAGTGATTATTTAAAAGTTTAATTGATATTTGATTTAGAAAATGGAAATTTAAATATTTATACTCTATTTACTAATTTTATTTAAAATTATTTTAGGCTTAAGTTTTATATGAGATATGGGTATAAAATTTTATAATGTTTTAAAATAAAGTGTTTTAAAACAGTTTTATTTTTAAATGTTTCCAAGTATATTTTGGATAAGTAATTTAAATTACTTTAAAGTATTTGAACTCGGAAATTTTTCAGTGGAAATAAATATTTGAAACTTTATTCCATGTGAGGAAAGAGATTTGAAATTTGTTTGCAAAGTGTTGAAGTGTTAAAAATATATCTTATGAAGATATTTTGAAAATAAATAATTAGGAAAAAATTATTCAAATCTGGTGATTGTTGTGAATGTTGATTGATAGATAAATAACTTGCTATCAATATTGGCCTTTTAATGGCATTTGAATTTCGATGCGATCGGAGATCGAATTCCGAATGGATATTCGTAAACCACATCGAATCTTTGTGTTGGATCTTTTGTTTAAAAGATCAAAGTGGAAATTGTTGTGATTTGTTTGAAATCTGAATGTAACACTTATATTTAAAATAAGTGCTCGTTATTCGGATTAGCCGGGAGAGGACTTTGTGTCATAAAATCCATTCCGAATAATGATACGACGAATTGGGATTGCATGCGAAGATGGTGTTGAAGACCTGGTATTTTCGAAAATGAAAGGATTACCTGTCGAATATCTTTGCATTGGGTTGCTCCGGTATAGAGACTTTATCACCCTTTGTGATGGGGATTTCGGATGTGATTAACGAATATCCAGATTGCAAGGGCTTCTTTGAAGTGCCTTCGGTTCGGTTCGATCCCGGACCGGACTTGTATGAATGTGTGTCTGACGTTACACTTTGAGATGTAAAGCTGGTTTCTATCAGATACATTTCTATTGGTGGCAGAGAAATTATTCTCTTAGCTTAACAACCTTCTTTGAGCCGTACGAGCTCAAAGGTTATGTAGTCGATGGCTACTAGTGATACATTCCCAATTTGGTAATGGCATGCGAAGTGCTGTTGATCATTTGTTGATCGAAGCATGACTTTTGTGAAAAGCGTAGCTTTATGGACGAGACTTCGTCGGACCTCACAACCCGGAAATGGTCGAAACAGGAAGGATGCGGCAAGGTTATTTGAGGGTAGTGCCCCTAAGGGTATGTCATTTTCTTCTGGAAAGAGGTGGTATCATGGTATGGAGCCCAAATATTTAACCTATGTAAATGCTGCAAATTTATTACTTTGTGGTTGTTGGTGTTGAGGATCCTCGGATAAAGGTCAGTTACGACAGGGGGATGGCATACTCGTGTTAGTAGTTACCTAGTTACAGAGGTAACCTGCCCTTGTGTTCGTAAAGATCCGGTTAGGTTCTCGGGGCGTCCCTCCAGAGGCGTACCCATGTGGCCTAAAAAGTTTCTTAGCTTGACCAGTTGTTGGAAATCCCAAGAAACAATACAGCCCTTTACGATTGCAATTGTGTAACCTGCCTCCTTAGGAGGTAGCTATAGCAGGCATAATATAATTGTACCTATGCTAGCTAAGATTAATATTATACTTTTGAAATATTTTCCACACTATGCACTAATGATAATATTAAAAAGGATTTTGCGTATCAAGCATGTTTGACTATCATAAGGAGAAATCTCCTTCAATTCTGCATTTGCATTGTGTGTGTGCGGGGAGGCCTTATAGTAGTTTCATTTTCCAAAAGCATAGCGGATTTTTTTATTTTCTTTAGGAAATTAACTGTTTTAAGATCTTACACCAGTCACATGACTGACTTGGAGTTTATTGTTCCTTTTCTAAACTGTGGGGTCCATAATTTTCTACACGGGCAGCCTAGAGTCAGGTTATCATTATTCTGGAGAAAAGTCAGAAAAATATGCTGTGGAGATCTAGAGGCAAGCTGGATGGCGAGGCGTATCACTTGTATATGTAATATTTCTTTTCCGCTGTTTGTTGTTGTAAACTCTGACGATGTATTGTAATAAACTGATATAGTTCTTTGTTTTAAAAGATTATTCATTTCTTTATTGTATGTTGTTCCGCTGCGAAATGTGAGATTCTATTATTGTTTTTTGTTTCTTCTTCTATCTTCTTCTTCTTTAAGCCTAATGGTTCAGTTTTTCAGCATTCGACTGTGCGACATTTGATATAGTGGAAGTCGAAAAATTAGGTCGTTACACCGAGTACGATAAGGATTGGATTAAAATCCTTAGTTACAAAAGAGTACAAAGAAATCAGCAGTGTAAAGTCTTAAAAAAGAATAATTAAGTCTGTATTTATAGAGAAAGATGACGAAATATCTCCCTGAAAATTCAGCAGAAGGATCTCCAAAACCATAAAGGCCCACACGAGGAATCGCATGGCCCAAATCCCAAGAAATAAGGGTCGTAGTTAATCCCTATTTTGGAAGAATTTAGGGGCGTGAGCTCTATAGGAGCTTCTCCATGTTGTAATGCCTAGCCTTCAAGTTTCATGCCAATTGAATTAGTAGAACTTGAGTTATTAATCAATGTTTGTTGCAACCTGTTGTGTAGCCTGGTTCTGGTCGATCCCTTTAGAAGGAAGTGGGTCGATCCCTCTTGCTTGTTCCTTTTGGGGTGAGATCTCTATGGTGGACTCCCTACGGTCCCCACATCTTATTCTCAAAGTTTTATATTCATTGGACTTCTAGATTTTAAGATATCGATTGTTTTCCATTGAATTACACTTGTCTAGCTGAAATAATCCGATCCCTTTGGCAGAGAGGGTTCATAGTCGATTCCTTTTCTAGGTTAGACTATATTTCATACCTAGAATGTTTTATATAGCATAACTCTCAATTTCGTTTGATCATGGCTTCATATTATCATTTGTACTTGATTTTTGGACCTCACAATCATCCCTTTATGCTTACTGGCCGTTATGACAGTCGAATCTAACTTGTCCAATCAGTTCGGATATAGTCGGATCAAAATGCCGGATAACATATAGTTGTGAAAATATTAACTTATCTATAACTTCTATAATTTAATTTACTTGTATAATATATACATTATTTTATTAAATAAATCATATGTAGTTAACTTTAAGTCTTATTAATTAAATTCGATTTAATTATTTAATTTACTTTATATTAAATTTCTAATATTTTATATCCCACATCTTAAACTTTTTAAGATGGTCAATCACCTATAACATTTATAGTTATTTATGTTTACATACAAACATTTTTATTAATTAACTTTTAATTAGTTTTATTCTATAAATTTTATTTAATTAAATAATTTAATTAAATTGAAATTAGTTTAAACAATTTTAGGATAAATCAACAATCATTACAACTACAGTTATACACATATATTAATATATGTTTTATGTCAATTAACTTCTAATTAATTATTTAAATTATTAAAACAAGTTTGAAAATTTTGAATGCACTTTACAACTTCTATCAAATTTCCCTTTGAAATTTAAACTTAACTTTTAAATTTTAAATATATTATTAAGTTTTCAAACAAACTTTGAAAATTAGCCTAAGACCCAAAATCAGTTTGGGCCATTATATTGCGGATAACCTATAGGCTTACTGTATCTTTCAAGCCAAACAGTAGCCAAGTAGGGCAGAGTACTTGTTCGTATACCAAACCTTAGACATTTCCTTTTGAGATACCCTACTAAATAGGTAGACTTTAATAAGTTAGCCTTAACATTGCTAATTTAGACTGCATAGACCATTTAGACTCTGGTGCCATTGAAGGAACCAGATAAGTCGGAAGTAAGTGAATTAAGTAGATTTTTTTCTATTTTGGATCTGTTGAGCCTATGAAGTCTAAAGTGTTTCTTAGATCGAACCTAATATTATTGTAAATCAAACCTTATTTTATTATTATTTTTTAAAGGATTTTAAATTTATTTTAAATTAAATATATTATAATGAGCCTGTTAAATATACTAATATGTATGTGTATCATGCAAGTGCAACATATGAACAATGTATATGGTTAATTTGAACATTTATAGTTGTTAAAATTTACACCAAACTGACATGTTTGTCCCTTTTTATACGTCTTTGTTGTCAATTGTTTTTTGAAATATATACAATATCAATTATATACGTGTGTGTGTATTAAAGTTAATTTTGAATATTTTATATATTTTTAAATCCACAAATTTAAATCTAGTTTCAACTTGGGAAGGATTTAAAATTAAATGTATGATTTTGCACAAAATTCATGTTTACAAGCTTTAAGTTGAAAGAACATAGACACATACATATATGTACATACATACAAACATACATACATATATATATATATATATAATGATGTATGAATGAATATGTGGACGCACGTTTACAGAATTACAAACTATACTTTAAATTTAAATAACATGTACACATACACACAAATATATATATATATATATATATATATATATATATATTTGCGCGTGTGCGCGCGCGTGCGTAAATTTGTAATATTATATGTTTTAAAGTTGAAAGTTAACAAATTGAAATCTAACTTTAACTCATGAAGAATTCAAAATAGGTTTAAGGTTTTGCACAGGTTTCCAGTTATAAATTTTTAGTTGAAACAACTATTAAACATATGTAAACAATAACCAAATGAATTTATGTACAAAAAAAATGAACATACAAAAACGTGTATTCAGTTTCAAAAGAATTCAAGTAATCAAGAAATGTAGCATACTTATGTTTATGAACATACTAAGTTAGAAAAGTATATTAATTAACTAATATTAGTTTGCAATCTAATTTTTTTTTAACATTAATTACTAGAACAATAATAAAATTAGATCGGACAATTTATCCATATATAAATTTGTCATATAATGCTTGGGATTTAAATTATACTAATAAGATGAATATATAATCAAGTGAGATGTAGTATATAAGGAATCCAAACTGTATTAACATCATATATTACATAATCAAATAAAGTTAGAAAATTAACTTAAGGTGTAGCCAAAAATTCACACATTGAATAAAGAGTAAACACATGTATTTGATTGAGTACCTCCAAATTTCCAATGATCTGAAGCACCACTTTTGTATTTATTTTACTTGGTTTGTTTTGATTTTGTTTTAGCATTTTTTTCATGAAGCCATGGAATTTTTGGCCATAGGAGAGAGAGGAGGGTATGAGAAAATGATTCGTCGGGAAAATTAATGAATGAATGAAAGGGAATTTTCTTTTAAAGGAATAATTGAAACATTTTAATTCCTTCATTAAAATCTTCCTTCTTTAATTCCTCATCAAATATTAATCAGATCAACCCTCCTATAGTGCATGGCTGGCCAATTGGAGCCTACATAGGCTTTTAAAACCCCAAACCCATTTGGTAATGATATATTTAAATCAGATTTAAATATTTTATCGATATTATATATCAATACACGCATACATACTTTTACATTTGTGCTTTTCATTAAATACTAATGGCATTCAAACATTAAATCAAATAATACAACAATTAATATTTTGTAAATATTAATTTAATTATTTTATAATGATTATAAATTAATTAAATCATGTGGTTTTTCAGAGTATTCAGTATTATGGTTGTGCGACTCAAAGGTGTAAATTCAGTCAGTGATTAATACTAAATAATTTGAATATTAACGTTCACAAGTCACCTTAGCTAGTGGTGTGACATTTTTGAATTTATCACTTACTTATATTTTAGGTCAAATCCAATTTTACTATTATGAGCGGTATCTGGTAGTAATGATTATTTACACCAATTCTCTTCATCAAAACTATGTCATTAGGACTTAGGAATTCAAGTTTGGTCAAAATTCCAATATCATCTACATTCAACTTGATTAGTCCAAACACAAAATTCTAGGTTCGGTAATAACAATTAATACTGTTTGTATTGCTCTTGCTAGAGACTTTGACTTTAAGTTGAGTACAGTTGACCGTGTTACTAACCCCTATAATCGATGATATGAATTCTTATTTGAATAGTGTTTCACTTCCAATACTTTATCTCATACCCAAATATAGTTGTTCGATGGATCTCCTTGCCATAATTTAACTATAATCAAAGTGGAGTGTCCACATTTAAGTTCAACTATATTCTCAAGTCGAGGGAACTGCGTAAAATCATCACTTCAAGGTTCTCTATTTGACATTAGTTAAATTAACGAATAGAAAACTCTCGAATGAGTCATTCCATAATTTTCGAACAACTATCAGTACGTATCCTCTTGGTGCCCCAACATCCATGAGTAATACACTATCCAACATTTAGAGAGCGTTATATACTTTAGTCTTAATTGATGTATCGATACATTATCTTAAAATATCTTGACTAGAAATATTTAAAATAATATGTTATTTTAATATGATAAATTTCTCATGTTTAGAACTCATTGCAATTGCTATCACGTAACATATCATTTAAGGATTTTCTATTTAATATACTTTAAATTAATTATTAGCTAATTAGTTATACCGTAATAAAATAAAGTATATAAAAGAATTTAAATACCTTTATTAAGAACAAGATTGGTTATCGGGTTAGATATATGTAACAAACTACATAATTTTCCCTAAGGCATATCCCTCTATATCAATAGCTATCTCTTATTATGCCATACAATGGCATCCTTCCTCCTCTAGTACATATTATCCATATAGATTAGTGCCCTGTAGTGGTACCTGGCCGATGGAGAGAAAAAGTCAAGGGTTTAACAATGCAATCGATCGATAACTTGTAATTTATGGTAGAGCAACATAGAAAAAAATGTTATGTCAACATAGATATAACTCAAGCAATACATTAACATAATCAAATGAAATAGCATCAAAGCAAAGCACGGGTTCATTAGATTATGCAAACAGAAAATAAGAGTTTATACATCTCCAGTACATCACAAGATTCCATAATAAAAATGTCTTATATAAAATAAAGTGCTAATGACTCCAAAGCACCGCACAACAAAAATAATATGTGGTAGCTCCATAAAATAACATATATAAGAAAGCGTAAGCAACTTGCTTTATCACTCGCACAACTCCCTGTGCTATACTCGTATGTGTATCTTAATCTACACATTTAAGAGTACTTGAAAATGCAAAAAGCAACGTAAATAACCTTAGGTTAAAAAACTATCTGATATGAGCGGTCTATAAACCTTAAAAATTGATATAACACCAACATATTATAAAATAACAGTATGGTATTGAAAGTCATACCTGACCTACTCATGCATCCAATAACTTATCACGTAAAAACAAAAATGCTAGTCTACTATTATCAATATGGGTGTAATGCTACATCTAAATACAGCTAGGATGTTGGGGCCTCATATTCAATAATACCTACATCATAAGACAACCATAACAACCATCAACCAATGTGTATCTCTCATACTAACAGTGCCCTTATATATATAATTACTCAACTGACCAACATCATAAAATCAACGACTACTCTACATCACGGCTTCATCAATGCTTGAATCCTTGCTTACTCAAACGACTAGAAACCAGACCAACACTGTAAGGTCAGAGATAGGAATCATGTCATTTAATTCATAGAAAGCATCCCTATGTGCTCCTTTAAGAGCATACATCTAAATCTTTAAGTCATCAACGATCCCTTAGGGCATGTATTGATAGTAGAACCCCCTTGTTTCACTCTATAAATAGTAATCATATAGAATTCACCTACCTAAATGATTCTAGATGCATTGTCATGCTTCACACTACGGCCAACTAAAATTTGTCACCGTGGCATGGATTGTTATAAGTCTATGCAAGTAGCCAAACCACCTCTAGTCTCCACGCCTTATCCAAAAATGCTCCAATCAAACTGATGAATTTGTACCGAACCATCATAGCTTAGTGCTGATCCATACACTTAGTTAAAAGTCCTTCTCTTCTTCTTGTGATTGATTCCTTAACTCCTAATCTCCAAAATATGCTAAGTATGTCATGGTTCAAGGTTGCATCACTTAGCTAAATTTGACTTTTTTGCCATAGTCCAATTCTACAATCGATCAAACTTTTTTCTAGACCTTTTGCTGTGTATGCATCCCTTATTTGTAGGGATCAACTCCAAACACTCTAGAGTCGATCCATTAAATTTTTATTATGACTATAGATCCTTCATCCTAGTGTAATCCATCGAAGTCTCCATCACAATAGTTGTCACATGCACTTGAGAATCCTTGATGTGATGACCATCAAACACCTTTGGTACCCAACATAACCTGTAGAGTGCACTATGATGACACTCGACTGATGTATGATGATTGTCAAAGGCAGTATAGTTAATGAACTCCGAAGTAAACCAATCATATATCTCAATACATAAGAATAAAATATAGTAATCAAAACAGATATAAAATAAGAGAGATAATAATAACCCAAATGTATCACAAAATCAGAGTGCAACAGATTCATCATAACCATATACACATATCATAGAGTTTATATATCAAATAATAAACCCCAATGTGATTGTCTCTAAAATAAATAAGTAGGCATTGATAAATCTTCATAGTGCTGCACAACAGAATATAAGCAATAATAGTCTCAAATATGGGTATATGAAAGCGTAGCTTCCTGCTTGTCCTTTGTACTACTCCTTGTGCTATCTCAGTCGCACTATCTAATCTACTCAATTAAGAGTACCCAAGACAATAGGAAGTAAATCATAAAATCTCAAGTCAGACAAAAGTTGGGTACGAACGATCTACAATCTCAAAATACTATAAAAGTCGACATAGTAAAATAGGATATAGGGTATGAGGAATCATGCATGACTTTCTCTACATCTAAAGAGTTAGCACATAACAACATATGCTGATATAATATCATTATCATACGTGTATACTACAAGTCAAAGCATAGCTTAGGGTATCTAGGTATCTAAGTCAATAGTACTTACGTCATGTGACATACCTAGCATAACAAAACAAATAGCATTCATAGTAACCGTCAAACAATCCTTGCATTACTTACTCAAGTGTGCTGGTTATATGATAGCTCGTATGGCCACATCAACAGCCGAACACTATTCAGTATCTTGGTCTCACATTCCTCGACTACATGACACATTGCAAGGGTCGGAAGTGTCTCAACATCAAAAAGTCTAGGGTATGACATATCACATAGGTGGTATTAGATTAACATCAAAAATACAAATGAGCATCCTCTCATTCCCCCTCTTTATGAGCACACTCGAAACCTCCGAGCTATCAACCATCCCTTTGCACGTGGCTCCATAGTAGAACACATCAATGTTCCATTTTATACATCTCTATAGTAGATCGCATCAATGATACACTTCATCAGTTCACATCAATGAACTTGTCCTTATGGATCATCATCACAACTCTTATCATCGAGTTTACATCATTTGGAACTTCTTTGGACTACCATCAAAAGTCGCAAAACTTCATCGCATTAGTCATAAAGTAATCCCTTTACTTTCCTACATCAATCCTAGAGTAGAACTAGAGTTTTCCCTCTTTAAATTTCCTTCATCTTCCTCATCATCAAATGAATTGTCGTTCGCCATGCGTATCGAAGTAAGCGTCCAAAACATCAAGCGATCAACCACCGTGCGCTCCTTGAAGATTATGCCAAAGTTCTTCATCAACATTTGTGGTCAACACTGAACATAAACGGTCATCACCAACCACAAATGATCATCACCGACCATGTAGGACCAACACTTAGCCACTTTTGGCTAAGTGTTGAAAATTCTATGGAACAATTTGTAACACCCCATATTTTAGAGTACCATAATAATGGGAATTAATTAAATAATTAATCAGAAGATATTTTGGGACAAACACTTCAGTACGATAAGTTACTAATGGAATAAAAAGTGATATGGGATGAAGTGCTAAGGGAATTAGTATAAATAAGCTAGAAAGGTATTTTATCCCAAGCCTAAATTACTAACCCATATTCATTTCCTCCCATGCTTACATAAAAAAAAAGATAATCTAGGTTGGCCATCGTCTTAAAGGAAAGGAAAATCAAATTTCAAGAGGGAAAGAATTCGACCTTAAGACAAAAAGAAGCTTTTAATCAAGTTTAATCAAACCTAGTAAGCAGAACTTTCTCTAATCCCTTCCAACCCATTTATATTCAGATTATATATGGTTATAATGAGTAGAATGAGTTTTTAGAATGATAGAATGATTTCATTCATGTTTGGGAACTAAATAGAAAGGCATTTTATACGTTTAGGGTAAGATATGGATCAAATCACCTCCAATTCACCTTTTTTTAATAATATCTATAACATTAATTTGGAGATGGGTCATTAATTTCATAATTTTCTGAAACTAATTGGATTTTATATGAATTTTCTAAGTTGGGAAATTACTTAATTTCGGTTTTAATCATTTAAAATATGAAATTAATTATTTTGACCTAAAATTCTATTATAAGTTTAAATGATAAATATTCTGATTTTTAGGAATTTTTAGGGATTTTCCCGACAGGATGTGGCAGGAAAATACCTTTGGTTTGTCTTGTTCCTGGACAACCTGTATGGAAGAATGTCCGACGTTGCATTTCTAGATCATATTGATTGATCTTCGTGAACGCATCATCTATTTTGTAGCGGAAAAGACAACTTCTCCCAGCTTAACACCCTTTCCTGAGACGTACGAGTTCAAGAGTTGTACGTTTGTAGAAATCAATTGTGTGATTGTGAAATGGCAAAGTGGCATTCAAAGTGGAAGATTTTCTAAAAAATGTAATCGTTACCTCAAAGCCTCACAACTGGGAATGGTGAAACATGGGATGATTTAAGGCTAAAGTAGATCGCAACCAATTAGGGTATGAAATCGCCTTCTAGATGGATAAAATTTCTACCCACTATAATATCGGGATTAAATTAATTGGTGTATGCTATAGGACATCCACTACAAGAGAGAATGGCTATTCCAATGGCACCAAGCCGTTGGCGGTCGTTGGTAGCCGTTGGAAAAGCCGTTGAAATAGCGTTTACGCTTTCCAACGGCTTCCAACGGAAGCAATGGGGTATTTCCAACGGTATTTCCAATGGCTATCAATGGCATAAAACCGATGGAAGCCGTTGGAAGCCATTGCAATAAAATGACCAAAGAGCCGTTGGTAGCCATTAGTAGCCGTTGCTAATCTGGGTGATCTTTTTTTATAACAGCAAGCCATTCGCCTTCCAGCCACACATAATCAATATATATCCATTTCCACTCCATTTCCACTACATTTCACACACACACACACATATACACACACACAGATATATATCACATATCGAACGCATTATACCACAAACAATATAAACAACCAAAAATTAACATCAAACGTTACATTTTCAAACCAAACTACAAGTCAATATATACATAAACAACAAAACCTTCACCAACACTAACTCCAATCCATATTCAAGTCAAAATATAGAGTGCAAGCACTTAAACCTCACCACCTCAAGGTCAATATATACACAATAACCATCAAACACAATCCTCACCACCTCAAAGTCAATATATACAATAACCAAACACAAAGGCAATAATCATCATACCTCTCAAGCATCATCCTCACCACCGGAAGAACCAGACGACGAAGGGAAGGAACCATGCCTATGCGCATACTCCGCTAAACGTTGATTCAGCTGCTCCATTTATATAGCACGAAGACGGTCCTGCTCTTGCAGCTGCTTAACCATGGCTCTAAGCTTTTTTATTTCTGTTTTTTCACACGCCTTTTGAGCTGCCTAAGCCTACAAATAGAATGTGAGATGTTCACATTTGAATTATAATCATTTTCTTAAGCAATGGATATTTTAAAATATAGAAACGTAAATGACGTGATCTTAAGCAATGCATATACCATAAGAAAATGCATATTTTATTAAATGATAATGGTGCATGATGGTGAATCATGCATATGTTAGATTTAACTCAGATAGAAATCATCATATGTAGCTAGTGTATCTAACGGTTAATTTATTAAATATAATATTGCAATGTTTATAAGATTACCGCTTGGTTTCCATAGCCATAGCGCCTATTCCGCTGCGCCGGATCCGTGATAACGTCGAAAATATTATCTTGCTCCTCTACCGTCAACCAATCGCGATCCGATTTAGAAAGCAGCTCTGCCCGTGCCTCTTGAGACTTTGCCTAAAGTAAAAAACAAGTACTGGTTAAAAGTAGTAGAATAGGATTTAAACTTATCGATATTAATAAAATAAGATTTAAAATATGCATACATATGCGGCCGTCGCCTTATCGTCCTCATCCTACTGATATGTAATATTGCCAGCATTGTCTGCTTGTCTTGATGCGTGGGTGTGGGTAAATACCTCCATCATAGACACAGGACGTTCAAGCGCTCTTTCCTACAATAAGTAATTTACATATTTTATTTTTTCATATCTAATTACTGAACTGATTAATATACAAAATGTAATAACGCTTTAGATTCGTAATTGATAAATTTACCAAGTCCTCACGGTGATGCAGAAAAGACTTGGATCCGCCACGATACGTTACAGGATTCCTACTTCTATTGGCGGAGTTCCTCTCCGACTCCACCTGCAATTTAAATTGAATGGTAGATTTACTAATTGCGAAATAATTAACTATATATTTGGTAGATTTACCTTGAACTCGTCTGTCTCCCACCAACTCATCCAAGAATCCCATACAGAAGCGCTCATCCAGTTCGGTTTTTTCCCCATTTTTTAAGAGCTGACGTTACCTCCCTGTAATTTTTGGCGACCTTCGAATTCCAGTGGCGCTGAACATTCCACCAGGAGATCGGGAAATCGTAATCCTTCCACCCATTTTAACAGTACTTTAACTTGGTTGTTATTTAGTTCATAACATGCTTTGGGTTTTTTTAGTGTCATTTGGCTTCATATGAAGCTCAGGACGATTACATATTTCTTCTATATCACGTCTTGATTTTAGATCATCCTTAGTCTTGCCCTTAACATCCAAAAGTTTATTAAATACATTATCGAATACGTTTTTCTCGTTATGCATCACGTCAATGTTATGACAGATAAAGAGTTTTTTTAATAAGGAAACTCCCAGAATATACTTTATTTGCACCAATTATTTAACGTCGATTTACCTTGAATTTCAGTTTGCTGCCCGGTTTCATGTATCTTTGGATAATCTTTTACAAGTTCATATATATATTCACTTGACCAAATCATTGGTGGTTGTAAAGTCTCATGTCTATTAGCTATAAAGTTTTTTTTGTCCCTTCTAAAAGTATGATTAATATGGAGAAAACGTCGATGACAATCAAACTATGAAATTTTCCTCCTATGCCGTAAAGAAAATGCTCGTGTTTCTTCCATACAGTAAGGACAAGTAAAACGACCGGCCATACTCTAACCCGTAAGCATTGCATATGCAGGAAAAACGCTAATAGTCCATTACAAAGAAGCGAACATCCAAAAAAAAATTTTCGATACGGCGTATGTTTCAACTCCTTCATACCCAATGTTTTCAACTCTTCGATTAGTGGTTGTAAGTAAACATCGATACCTTGTGTCGGATCATCAGGGTCAGGGACGACAATTGTGAGAAACATATATGGAGTTTTCATATACATCCACGGGGGTAGATTGTAAGGTGTAATGATTATGGGCCAAGATGAATATTTAGAACCAAACTGAGAAAATGGTGAAAATCCATCAGTACACAAACCTAGTCTTACGTTACGGCTCTTCGCTGCGAAATCGGGATATTTCTTATCAAAATACTTCCATGCTTCTCTACCAGATGGGTGTGTTAACTTACCTTCTTCTGGTGTTCTCACACTGTGCCATCTCATATGATGAGCTGTTACAGATGATGCATATAATCTTTGAAGTCTAGGAATGATAGGTAAATAATGCATACGTTTGTATTGAACTTCTTTTCCTTTTTTTCCTTGGTTTTTATCTTTCTTGATTACATATTTTACAATTCCAAAGACTGGCATCATCTTTCCAAAATAATATGCAGCCATTTAGACATGTATCAATTTTTTGATACGGCAAATCGAAAGATGACATAAGTTTTTTCACTTCATAATAATTTTCGCACATTAAATTATCTGATGGCAAATGGCGTTTAGCAGCTTGTACAACAGCCGTAAATCCGGCTTCTGTGAGGTTGTACTTTGATTTCATTGCAATGTACTCTGCAGTTGCCGATAATTGAGTGCCGCTAGTACATCCATTCCAAAGAGGTTTCTTAGCAGCATCCAATAAATAATATATTTTTTCGCTCCAACATTTGGTTCCTCTTCGACGTTAACATCATTGTTATTAATTTCAACATTGGGGAACATTGATCGTGCTGCATCTTCAACCATATGTTCTATGAGATTCGTTGTACTAAATTCATCACTAATGACCTCTATTGACTGTTCTTCGTTACGTGTTACAATTTCTCCGTGACGATCACACACCAAATTACGAAACCATATAGGCGCAAATGAATCCTAACCATATTCGGTACTAAATGCTTTAACAATTTGCGCCTACTACATGGAAAATGAATTTCTACATCGTTTCCAATATTACTTGAAGCAAATTCGACAAACACATTTACCCCGTTAAGAAAATGTTTACTTATTGAGCTTCCCATTTCTCTTCTTTGATACATCCAGCTTCCATCAATAAAATAATTAACCATTTTTCCTGCTGTAAAACCTATGATCAATAGTAAAAAAATTGTCAAGCAAATTCTATAAACACATTTAGATTTTATGTTTTTTATAATCCATTTTCGTTTACATACAAAGTTATATTTCTTGATACTTTGTTCACATATTTGTACCTTTTGTATGATGGTCGGTCATCCTACTTCCCATTACAAACACAATAGTAATTACATTTCTTAAATCATATCATTATAAATGATTTATCAAAATTTTGACAGCACTTCTCCCATGTTCCTTGTATCATACACATATGCATGTACACAAGGAATGAAAAGAAAATGCCGTCGAAATTTTGTGAACCGTTTATAGCGATATGATTTATGAAACATAATTACTTTATAGTGTTTGTAACTTTTCCAAATAGGGAAAATCCAACAGATATTGTATCAGATGAATATGAATATATGTTTGCAATAAAAACCGAATATTCATACAACGATCATATACAACACTTGTCAGACGGGGCCAAAAATTCACTAAGGGATTTAAATTTTGTTTATATGTTACCGTTTTTATTAAATATATAAAATAAAGCTTATTATGCATTATTTTATTTATATTCTACTACTTTATTAAATATATAGTAAATTATATGATTTTTACTATTTCACAAAATATATAATTCATGTGTGTGTATACTAAATTATATACTTATTTATCTAATGCTAATTTAAATCAATCCTAACTAATCTAATGCTAATTCAAATGCGCAGTTACTCTAAATTATAAACATATGTATATATGTGCATAATATATACACATAAACAATTTGGACATTTGAATGGTAATAAGTGTAATTAGCACTTAGTTTGGTATAATAAACAATCAATAGGCCATTAGATACAACTGTAACAACAGATTAACACAAAATAGAAAAATTTAAAATTTTAGGGTTTTAGGCAAAACCCGATTTTGGTGATTTCTGGGTATGGAGAGAGGGTGCTGGAGCTGAGTGATGGCGTTGGAGCGGCTGTCGGTGGCATGGGGAAGCTGGGAGGAAGGAAGGAGGAGGAGTGGAGGAAGGGTTATTGGATAATTTGGGGAAGAAGGAATAATGTTTCAGTCTCGGCCTGGTTGTAGGTATACGTGATTATTTCCAACGGCTTCCAACGGCCACAAACGGCTTTATTTCCAACGGTTACCAACGGCTACCAACGGCAAGTTAAAAAAATAACGAGCCGTAGGTAGCTGTTGGAAACTCCCATCGACGGCCTTTGGAAACCTGTCATGGCTATATACTGTATTTCTAGTAGTGATCTCGGATAGATCCGGAATGGCCGAGTGATGTAATACTAGGTGCCATTTGAATATTACATATTCAGATAGGCCAGTCTTAATTCACATAGGAACCAACAAAGGGCACTCGGGTGCATTCCTCCAGAAATGCACTGTACGGGAGGTAGTCCCTTACCTCGCTATCAGTTGGAAATCGAATATCCAATAAGTGCCTTATGGACTTAGTTGAAAAAAGTACTGAAATGTGAGATGCAAGCATTTCAGCTAAGAGTCATAAGTTTATTTGCAAATTTTTTCAAAAGAATGTTATTATAAATAATATTACCAAATTTCCACGTAAAAAAATATATTTTGGTTATCATAAGGTAAAAACTCATTCCATGTTTATGTGCGGCGTAGTCTTATAAGATACCTTTTTGTTTTCAAACCCCTATTTTGACTTCTCATACCAGTCTCATGAATAAACCAGAATTTATTTCTTTTTCCTTAAACTCTAGGTGCCCTTTTTTCGGGCAGCTTAGTTATCAAGTTTAGTTAGAAGAAATCTAGGAGAGCTTGGAGCATGGAGTAAGAAGATTCTTCGGTGGACTTTTACCTCTTTTTCTACCACACTCGTGTACTATTGTATCTCGCATTTTTCTAGACAGAGATTTATAACTGTCCATGTTTAACTCTGATGAATGTAGTTAAATTTCCACTGTAAAGATTATATATTGAAATAATATATATTATTTCATTCGTGTAAGATTCTGTTCTTTCTTAAAATCTTTTTACCCCTAACGAATAGGGTCTTCAGCACTCGGATTTGTGGCACGTTAATTCCAAAGATGTATTAATGTTGATTTCCAAGGGCCAAAGAATGGGTCATCATAGATTTGAATAAATTTTTCACTTGAAATTTCGATCTGAGTAAGAGGAGAAGAAACAAGAAATTAGTTGTTAAAAAATTTGTTTGAAACTCCCTATTTATAAAGAATAAACAGACATGTCCGCTCATAAAGAGTTAAAACGAATAAACACTTCATTTCAAAATTTGAATTTCAGAACTTGAATTTCAAATTTATGACATGTATATCGACACACTTATAGGATATATGTCGACATACCCCTTCGAAAATTGAAAACTCTTCTGTTTTTAAATATTTTGAAAATCTTATGCATTGTAAAATATTTTGATGCTTTGTAAAATAAATTAAACATAGTTTATAAACATATAAAAACTTTTACAAAATATTTTTCAATACATTTTTAAAACATATTTTGTTTAAAAATAAAAGATAAGAAATGGGAAAGAGAGATCTAAGATTGCAACCATGGACTTTAACAATATTCTATGACTTTATATATTATACTATAGCCTTGAGATCATCATATCTTGATCTTTATACTCATGAGTCTTCATGTCCATTCTTTGAGTTTTTATATTGTACAACCTTCGATTCAATACCTGCATAATATTTTGAACTATATATAACTTGGCAAAACATTAGTATCCATATTTTATGTTAATATATTTTTTATCAAGGTTGTTATCGTCAAAATCAATAACTGAGGTATTAACAATCTCCCCCTTTTTGATGTTGACAACCATTAATGTCTTGTATATAAAATATGATGTAACTCCCCTTAAGCTAGATAACTCCCTTCGAATAGATGCATAGATTATTTTATATTTTTCTCCTCCTTTATTATCAACAAAAATGGATGAAGAAGTAAAAACCCCCCCTAAATGAAACACTTAGAAACTATAGATTCAAAATCAATAATCTAAGTTAAAATGATATATATATGTATATAATGATATATGATGAATATATGATAAATACACTATTCTATATTAAGCATGATGATTTTTGCTAATTAAAAATCTATAAAGTGGATTTTATTTACACAATTCAAACTATACATAAACAAATCCAATTTTTTACAAGCCAATCAAACCAAATCAAACATACCAATTCAAATAACTAAAACATGCAATTCTAAATAGTAACCTAAATTATGCCAAATCTAATCCTAACAAACCAAAGTATTTTATACTGTACTTAAGTCTATGGTTTTCTTTTTATTATAAGAGATATATGGATAGGACAATAAAGGTAGCGAAGACAAAATTTCTCTTTTTGTTCAACGAGATTTCCATCTCCATTGAAAAAATACTTTTCCTACACATTTGACCTCATCGTTATCTTCATTTTCTTCCTCTTCTTCATTATTCACAGAATTGTGAATGACACGGTTAGGAGCATCTTCTTCTATTACAATTGATTTTGTTGGATTATCCAATATATATTTCTAGAGGTTGCATAGAATTTGCCACTGTTTCTTTGTTCCTTCAATAGGCGTAGTTGAACAACCTCTATTTTTGAAAGCATATTGAGTATATGCTTCAGATCTTCTTCAATTTAGTTACTTTAGTCATGGTGGTGGTTTGGAAAGGGCCTAGAGTGGTAGTTTGGAAGGAAATGGGTGTATTCTCTTCTCATGAACATTTGGAACTCGAGAAAGCCATTAACTTGTTTTTATTTAGAATTCACAGAAGAATGAAGAAAGAGAAATGAGAAATATTTTGAAACTTAGTGGTTATATAGTTGTATTTCGAATTCTGACTTTAGAAGGGAAATCTTTTTGACATATAGAGAGGGAATATGTCAATATATGAAGTTTAATTTTAACATTTTATTTTTCTTTTAAATATATAATTATTTTTTATATTTATGTTTCAGAGAAAAACATATTTCTAGCTCTCTTCTAAGTATAATAAATGAGGTATGAGTTAATGGTTTTTTAAAATATCGACTATTTAATTTTTAGTATTTATAAATTCGAGTGTAATTACTTCTTTATTTATGTTATCTCTCATGAAATGATGTCTTATATCTACATGCTAGGTTCTCGCATGATGAGTTGGATTTTAGATAGATTCATTGCACTAGTGTTATCATAGTATATTGGTGATTTATTAAAATTTAAACCAAAATCTTTTATGGTTTGTTGCATATAAATAACCTATAAATAGGCTGATTCAGCTGAAATATATTCTGCTTCTATTATGAACAAAGACACAAAATTTTGCTTTTTACTAAACCGGGAAACAAGAGAGTGTCCTAAAAAGTGACAAGTTCCACTTATATATTTTCGATCTGATTTGCATCCAGCATGGTTAGCATCACTATAAGAAATTAAATCGAAAGAATCTTCTTTTGGATTAAAAAAAGTCCATATTCTAGGGTATTATTCACATATCTTGATATTCTTTTCGCTGATTTTAGATGAGTTTCTTTAGGTTGAGATTGATATCTTGCACATAGACAGACACTATGCATTATATCAGGTCTACTATCAATTTATAGAGTAATGATCCTATTATACATCTACATAATTTTTGATCTACATCTTTTGAGTTTTCTTCTTTATTTAGTTTCTTATTTGTTTCCATAAGAATTGGTTTTCCATTAGTATTTGACATACCAAATTTATTAACTAAGTCTTTGTCATATTTTTCTTGGCTTATAAACTTCCATTATTTAATTGCCTTGTTTATGGTCCTAAAAAGAATGTTAGTTCTCCCATGCGACTCATTTCAAATTCCTTAGTCATTGTATCTGAAAATGCTTTATTTAAATATTCATTTATTGATCCAAAAATAATACCATCTACATATATTGTATCATTTGAATATCATTATTATTTCTTTTAAAATAGGGTACTACTACCTTTCCTATTTTAGAATTAGATTGTAATAAATAGGATTTTTGTAACGACCCGAAATTTCACTGCGTTGATTCGTGAATATTTAATTAATTTTAAATATTCAATAGATAGGTTTTATAATGAAAATAAACTCATTTTAATTAAATAATAATGATGGTAAAATTGTTTTCTAATTTTTTTTACCAAATTAAATAGTTCGCAGAAAAATAGAAAATGTAACCAATGAACGTTTCCCAAAATTTCGACCTTTCGATACCGGAAAGCTATCGGGAACGTTGTTCTTCTTTATGCACCATATATACATATATAAGAGTTTATTAAATAAATAATAATACACTTATAAATCAATTATCTTATATTAATTTAGATTAGTAAGTGATGTGATAAAACATAGTTTTAAAAATAATAAACATTTTTTAAATATATATATATATATATATATATTAAGTATTGTCACATTTTAGATTTTGCAATCATTAACCATAATTATCTCTTGTCACATCTTAGTTAATCAATAATTAAACTTATATATATATATATATAAAAGAAAGTGATGTGACTAAACATAATAATTATATATATAAAAGAAGTGATGTCACTAGACATAATAATTATATATGTAACAGAAAGTGATGTGACTAAACATAATTTTATATATATATATATATATACATATATATAAAAGAGTGATGTGATTAAAAATAATTATACATATATTATAAAAGATTTATGATGTGACTAGATGTAATAATGACATAGGAAATTTGCCTATAAATAGCCATATGTTTCTCCGTTTTTCATCCTCTTTCCACCAACTTTTCCTTCATTAGTTCTATCTCAAATGGAGGTTTTTTTTCTTTGAAACCGTGTGAAATTTTAATGGCAACAACATTCTACTTGACCATTTTTTCAAATTTCTGCCATAGCTACGTCAAAATACCCAATCTTAGCAAAGCAATTTTTCATCTAGAATTCCAAGTCCAAAAATTATCCTTCTTATTTTGATTATAACTTCTTCAAAAATAACCTAAAATGAGTGATCCTTTTTTTTAAATGATAGAGAAAAGAAATTCCAATAACTTCAACTATGAGTGCTTTTTGAAATTCCGTGAGTAGGTAGCCCAAAATCAATTGCAAAGTGACCTATTTTCGTGTTTATTATTGAGAATTCGATGTTTATCCAAAGTTGCTCAACCTTACCAAAACAAGTCTTGCTTCCTCTTCCCTTCAAGGTCGAGCCTATTTAGTGCATTCAGGTTCAAGACTCTGTCTTTTTTCTTAGGAACGAAAGTGCTAGGTCGTACTCCAGTCAGCGAATGTTTGGATAGCCTTTGCTGAGTAAATTCTTAACTTTTTTGGAAAGATCTTACCTTTATATATTTGTTGTTTATATGATGTTATGTTTGGATTATGATATGGCTTGGATGATTTGTGTATGTGTTAACTTGTAGTTTGAAGTTGATGGTTAGGTGATGTGTTTGGATATAAATGTGGTGATTTTACTTCAATATGACGATGAGATGATTTGGAATCTTTCATGTATGCTTGGATTATGGTTTAATAATATGAAAGATAGGAACTTGAATTGTTAAGGGACTTGAGATGCATTTTGGAAATCTAATCATTTACTAGTTTGGAGTTAGTAAAGGTTTTATGTTTAAATTATAACTCGAGTTAAGGTTTTAAAAAACCTTTCCTTTACATATTAAAAAAGTAATCCTAAGTAAGGTTAAAATTTTAAATGGTAAATTAGAGATGTAATTCTAAGTTATTATGTCAATAGCGATAGTCATTATGAATGCAGTTTGAAAAGGTTTGATTTCTAACTTTAAAGTTTCTTTTTAAAACGATTTGAAACCCTATTTTCAAACGTAATTTGCAACACATGAGTTAATTATAACTTGATTAAGTATGTTTATATTTAATTAATTAATTAATTAATTAAGGATAATTATTTATTAATCAATCCGTAATTAGTTTAAGTAATTAGTGACTAACTAGTGATAATTAAGTAAGTTATTACGAAGTTTAATTAATGATTAATTAAGTTCACAAGGGTAATTATTTTATGTAGTCAAGTTTAGTTATTTTAATTATTATTTAATTAAATTTGAATTATTCAATTAATTATAATTTAATTAGTGATTGATTATTTACTTAATTATTACTTAATTAGAGATTAATTTTAAGTAAATGCTTGTTTGCTTAAATTTTAATTATCAATCTACTTCTAATTAATTAAGACTTAATTATGATTTGATTTTTATTATTTAAGATTTAATTAAGCTTTAATTTATATTAAATTGTGATTTAATTATTAAAAGTTATTTTAAATTTTGTCGGTTATGTTTTAAGTTATGTTCTTTCTAAGTGGTTTGATTTTAACCAAAGGATCTCTTATTCACGATATTAAATAGATTCACAATATTAAATAGACAAACAACTGTGAATAAGTTAGAATGTGATTGTTTGTGTTGTATGGATGTTTATTAGTATAATAAAACACCATTCTGCTATAGGGTAATTGTTTGGATTGTTTGGATATGTCTTTGATTGAATTTTTTGGACATCTGTTTAGCAAGACAAATCACCCTCCTGCTATTACGTTATTTAGACATGTATATGATGGTTCATATTGACATGTTATTCCCTATTTTGGATATTAGTTATATTTACATATGTATTGGTCTATGTAAATAATTGTTAAGTGAATTGGAAATAAAATTGAATGGTAACTTAAATTAGTACCATTGGTATCGCTAAGCCTCTTTTTGACTTATTAAAGTATGTTTTTGAATTAGTTTTAATTCTTAAATCAATTTGATTTTAACGTTATAAATGATTTTTCAAATTTTATTATTATTTTATAAAGTTATTTTCAAATAAGACCTTGTTTTTAAAAAGGAGTTTATATAATAAATGTTTTACCTAGAGTGATTTACAAAAGATATCTTGAAAATGATATTTATAAAGGAGATTCTATAAAGAAATTATAAAGTAAGATTTTAAATAGATTTAAAATAGAAAGAGATTTTATAAATCATTTTAGGTATTTTTGAAAGAAGTTTTAAATCTAGTTTGAAAATTTTTAAGTATTTTGAAATGTGAAGTAACTTATAAAAAAAATTATAAGGAAAAAGTAAATGTGTTTTATAGGAGGTGATGCTATTGAAAAGGAATTGTTTGTCCATTTAATATGGAATATTAAGGAAATGGAATTTTCAAAATGTTTGGTAAATACTTATATTTTTTTTTTCAAGTAAAATGGAATATAAGAGGTTTGGAAATAGGGTTTGGAAAGATCTTTTGATCAGGTTTTACAAAGTGATTATATGAGTTAAAGTTTAATTAATAAAGGATTAGAGGATCCCATATGAAAATTAAACCACGATTGGATGTTTGTTATTTGATAGTTAAATGACCGACTATAAAGTTTGATCCAATTTGACCTAGGAAGAATGAATGTACATTCATGTTCCCCGATAAGGTCTTGAATACTTACTTCCAAAAGAGCCGGGAATGAATCAAATGGAAATTATCGGTTGCTGATCCGAAGAGACTAGGATTAGATCTATATCTGAAAACCATTCCAAGCCAACATATACGTTCGAGTGGAAGAGATCTTGATGATGATTGAAGATGGTGCTCTTTGAAGTGAAAGGGACATTGCTACTAATCCTGAAGGTGATTCTAAAATGGATGTAGTAGAGTTAGTGCCTTCCGTTTTGTTCAGACCTAGAAAGAATTTTATGGATGAATGATGGCATTGAATTAACGCCTGGAAGGCGGTGTTAGCATTCCCAAGATGGATTGATATTCATAAAGGTAAAACGTAGCCTAAAGCCTTACAACCAGGAGGAATGACAAAAATAGGGCATGTTGCAGAGCTGTGTGGTTAGCACCATTAGAAGCGGCCACGCCATTCTAGATGTCCCTTTCAGAGTTGGTTTGCGCACAAACATCGTGGTAGTATAAGACCTCGGTGTCGGGGGTGAGGTAATCTGGTCTGTAATGTTAAAGGGGCAGCTGACTCTGTGTTAGCATGGTGCATTTTCTAGAGATGTATCATTGGAAGGTAGTCCCTTACCTTGCCATTATTGGGATCTAATCTCCAATATGTGCCTTGCGTTGTCGATTGTAGAAATTAGTATGTTGGAATGTGAGATGCAAGTATTTTAGCTATTTTATCTATTTACTTTAAATCTAGACCATGATAACATCACTGTATTTTAATATAAAATGTTTTGGTTATCGTGAGGTATAAACCCGTCCATTTTTATATGCGGTGTGGTCTTACGAGATACCCTTTGTTTGAAAGGTTTTCAAATGTAGAAATAGGTTTGGTTGTTACTTGTTATCGAGTTTTACTCACGCTAGTCTGACCCATACGTTATTCCATGTAATGCTCGGGTCAAACCGAGTATGTTATCCGAGGTTTAGTTGGATACTTTGGAGTTGAAGACGAGTTGGATGGTCAAGACGTATTCGGGTATATGTTTCTTGTGCTGTATTATAGAGTTTGTATGTTTGTCAATTTAAGGACAGGTTTCTATAACTATCCAAATTTAGGATAAGTCTAGTGTACTCTGATGCTATATATATGAATAAAGATGTTTCTTTTTTTGTAAAAATCATTGTTGTATTTATATTATTCGTTGCGTTGTGAGATTTTGTATTTTTTAGTTTCTTATATCTTTTACCTTCTTCTTTCACCCTAATAAATCGATATTTCTGGCGCTTGAATGTTCAGCATGTGATACAGTGGACGTATTAGCGTCGATTTTTGATGGTCGAAAATCCGGTCCGTTACAATTTTGGTCTACCATATCACGCTCTAAAAGCATTCTTTAAATTTTAAACGTGTTTAGATAATTTTTCGTCTTCAAAAAGTGGGGGTTGTTCTACATAAACATCTTCTTTAATAAACTCATTTTAAAAGGCACTTTTTTCCAACCATTTGAAATAATTTAAAGTTGTTATGATTTGCCAAAATAAGTAAAATTTTGATAGCCTTCAATCTGGCTATAGGAGCAAAAGTTTCATCAAAATCTATTCCTTCTTCTTGATTATAACCTTGAGCAACCAAATGAGCTTACTTCTAATAACTTCTCCGTGTTCATTCATTTTATTTCTATATACCCATTTAGTTCCTATTGTAGACTTATCTTCAGGTCTTGGGACTAATTCCCAACATCATTTCTGGTAAACTGAATATTTTTTCTTGCATAAAAAGAATTCAAGAATTATCTAAGATGCTTCTTTTGGATTTTTAGATTTAATGGTTGAGATAAAAGCAAAATTACTCATTTTATTTAATTAATTCCTTGCTTTTTCTATAGAGTCTTTATTTCCTAGAATATTTTCTATAGGATAATCGTTCAAATATTTTGTTCATTTATTTGGATGTAAATTTTTGGAGTTATTATTATTTTCACCATTAGTAATTTCATTATTAGTAATTTCATGTTTTATCAACATTCTCTTCTTCATCAAAACTGGTATTATTGATTTTAAAATTCTCATGAAATGAAACATGTAATGTTTGTTCAATGGAATTAGTTTTGGTGTTAAAAACTTTATAATATAAACTTCTATTAGAATAACCAATAAAAATACCTTTATCCGATTTAGCATCAAATTTATCTAAATTATCCTTTGTATTTAATATAAAACATTCAATACCAAAAACTCTAAAGTATGATACTTTAGGCTTTTTATAATAAAATTATTCATATGGAGTTTTCTTAGTTAAGAGTCGTATTAAAATTCTATTTAAAATATAACAAGCTGTGGCAACTGCTCGGCCCAAAAAAATTTAGGTAATTTACTATCGTTTAACATTGTTCTAGTAATTCTTGTATAGTCCCATTACTCCACTTTGTTGTGGTGTTGTCGGAAATGAAAAGTTATGTGTAATTCCTTTCTTATCACAAAAGATTTCAATTTTATCATACTCAAATTCTCCTCCATAATCACTCCAAATTGTTTTAATTTTAGTTGACATCTGACTTCGAATTCTATTAGCAAAAAATTTAACATTTCGAAAGCTTCATTTTTAAGTTTCAAGAATATTTTCCATGCAAATCTGAAGAAATCATCTACAATTACAAAGACATATCTGTTATGATTTATTGGTTGCATTTCCGATGGTCCAAAAACATCTAAATGAAGAAGTTAAAGAGGATAAGAAGTTGAAATCGTATCTTTAGATTAAAAAGAGCTTTTAGGAAGTTTTTCTAATTGATAGATGTTATAAAAATTATTAACAATGAAACTCATTTTAGGAAGACGTCTAACAAGTTCATATTTTGCAATTTTAGAAAGATGTTTAAAATTCAAATTACTAAATCTTTTGTGTCAAATACAAGGGTCATTAGATTCAACCAAATGGCATAAATTATCATTGGATACTTTCATACTTAAAACATAAATGCTACGTGTCCTAATACATTAAAAGATAATGTTTGACTCATTTTCTTTGATATGGAAATTATCTTTTTCATATTTAATTTTAAAACCCTTATCAAACAATTAGCTAATATTAAGTAAATTATGATTTAGATTCCTAGCCAGTAAAACATTAGAAATAGAAGGAGTTTTAGAGTTACCACCATTGTCGATGCCAATCACATATTTTTTTGAGCTGTGTCCAAAGTTAACTGATCCATCATCTTTATAGATAATATATTTCAAGATCTCCAGTCTTGTGTCTTGAGTATCCACTATCAAGTATCCACTTGTCCTTCTTGATTTGTGATGTTTGATTTTCAAGTGTTTTTTACCATTAGCCATATAACCAACTTTCTTCTACAATTCAAAATCATACCTTTTCAAGAAATCAAGTGACGTATTCAGGAGACGAGTTGGAGGCTCAAAGACGTATTCACATACATGGTTATCTTTACGTTGCATTCATTGTTATATTTTTCAGCAAATTGTGAGGATAGGTTGTTATAACTATCGGGGTTGATATATGTCAGTATACTCTGATTGATGTGTGTGTGCGTGTGTTTATTACAGTTTGCTTTGTGTAAAGATTTCTTGTATATTATAGATTTCTTGTATATTATAGATTATTTGTTCCGCTTCTATGTTGTTTAGTTTTCTAGTTTTTTCCCATCTTCTTTCTTTTTCTTTCCGCTAAATATCCGCATTGCCATTCAATTTGAGTAGGTCATGGGTGGTTTATGGTCTGCTTAAACTGTTTGGAAAAGTGTGTCGTTACCTCGTGGTATCCGAGCAGAAAGTTAAGCGAGAACCTTGGATTTGGTAGGAAATTAGGCATCAGATCTGTAGCACCTAGAATGAGTTTGAGTGTGTGTGTGTCTATATATATATATATATATATATATATATATATATATATATATATATGAGCATGTATTTATTAGTGATATAAAATATATTATATTGTGTTGATTGATCTGTTGAGTGGCTTATGGATTATGGTCAATACGAGTAATTAACGTTATTGATAGGGATCTCTAAACACCTGAACATAGCAATTCGAAATAGTATTATTTCGAAATTGGGTAATCAAACAATTTTACCTTGATTATATATTATATATAAAAGAATATTTTTTTAGAAATTATCGAGGGTGTGTTTGGCTGTTAGTGAATGATAATATTTGATTATTATCGTTTGTTGTTGTTTATGTTACAACAAAGTTGTTGTTATTATAATTTAACAAAGATAAATTATTAAGAAATGATTTTATATAACCATAGTGAAACTAAATATATAAAGGAAATTATAAATATGATTTGTAAATAATAAGGTTTAAAAGTTGGGAGTTTAAGGATTTAAAATCCCGTTGATGCGAAATTTTTTTATTAAAGATTTTGGATGAAATAATAATGATATTATTTAGGAAGTATTTTGACTACAAATATTTTCAAATTGTTAAGAAAGCACTGAATTCGTTTCGGTCGGTGAAAAATAATTTCGTTAATAACGACAACATCATCGGCGTTCATTTCGAGTTTCTAAGTGATGGATTGCTACCATTGGAGTTTTGTTTGGTAAAACTAGTTTTCATTTTAAAATTCAAAAGTATGATTTGAAATACAAAAAAAATAATTATAGTATTATTTCAAAATAATTTGAAATAAGAATAGGGTGTTTAAAACTTTGGAAATTTTCATTTGAATGTTTTATGAAAATATGATAAAATAAATTTTATAACTTACAAATTTTTTAGAATTAGTAGGTTAAAGCAAATTTTTCGATTTGTTGAATATAAATTGTTAAGAAAATAAAATTTGAATTAAAATTTAACTTAAATTAAGTTAAATAAAATAAATTTTGAAAAGAAATTCAATCTAAGTTAAGTTAAATAAAATTTGTTTTGGACATGAAATTGATTGTGATTTGAAATGAGTTAATGGTATGAACTAATTAAATAAATTGGTGAACTTAATATGGTTTTGAATGTTGTTTGGTAGGATTGAATATTGAAATTGAATAATGAAATGAGTTAAATGAAATTGAATTTGATTTAAAATGAATACGGACTTAAGTTGTGAAGTGACAATAAACATAAGAAACGTTGCATAAATATTTATAAACTTGAGTAAAATTTTATGAAATGATTCATAAATTAATTTAGTATGGGGTGAAATGTTGTTAAACATAAAATTTAATGGAATAGTTCTTAAGTGATATTAGTATGGAAGGAAATATACCAAGTAGTAAGTGAATGTGAATAAAGCAATGTGAATAATGATTATGAATAAATGAATGTAAATAAAAGAATCAGAATAATAATAAAATAATTGGAATAAATATGTAAGCTGTGTGTATACTATTTTGTTCATATAACTGTTTGATCTAGATTCGAATACATGATTACGAGACGATTTACATAGGTGCTAGTTAGGATTTTTCACACGATTCTCGACGGCGAGCAGTGAATATGGATATTCGAATGATTCAGGAGTTCTCTATCATATGTGGCTATGCAAAGAGAATGGTGGTTTCAAATCAAGGAACCGGATCTGAGTTCGCACTAGAATGGTCGTGTGAACGGTTCTAGTTCGGAAGTGAAATTGTGTGATTGAGCATGACATCAGATTTGATATTGCATATGGATGATATTTGTAAATCATATAGGCTTTAGTAAATTAAATATTGGAACTTAGATATGCAAAATAATATGGTTATGAATTATATGATTGGATGTCATTAGTAAATAAGATGCAAACATATAGAAGCAAAAATTAGCCGATGCCCTTGGTTTCGCGAGTAGAATTTGGTTGCTCGACAAATAGGTACATTTTTATATTGTTGTTTGGTTTGATGGTTTTATGATTGATCCGCTTAGCTAATTTTTCCTTTTATTAGTTTGAGTTTGTTGTGGCATATTGTAAAAAAATTGATCGAACCACGCAAAGGAGACGCTGATGAAGTTTTTCGCAAATTTAAGGCATTAGGAAATTTTTAAGAAATTTGTGTTGACTCAAATTTGATGTTTATGTTATAACTTGGGATGGTATTAGTTAGTAGTGTTGTTCCTCCTTTTGGAAAGGCCGTGACACCAAGAAATTAACTGGAAACCAAAGACAGTCTATCCCGAAGATTGGCTACATACATGTTCACAATGGATACTGTTAAATTTTTCCCGAGTCCAGATCAAGCCACAACCAATGTGGTATGATAAGCAATGCTATGAAAGCCAACGTTCCAAATTTCGAGTCAATTGGAGTTCATATACTCAAAATACGGATCAATCAAGTTTCTTGAGAAGCACCTTCTATTCATATCCATCAAGGTTCATATCCGCCCCTTCAGAAAGCCTCGCTCGTGTCCATCAAACATCCCTCACTTCATATCCATCTTGCCAACCATGTTTCGTATCCATTACATAAAAATATGTCGTGTCGCTTCCACCAATTGCCCAATTCGTGTTGGTCATTGTTGGCACGGTTCGTATCGATAAGTGAAGTATCGATATGAAACCATCCACCAACGATATAAAGCAACGGCCAAGAGATCGATACGAATGCAGTGGTTTGGAACGATATGAAAGGGTATGTAACATATCGATACGAAAGACATGGGCGTACATCGATACAAAAAGCACTTCCTCCTTAATCGTTACGAGATAAAACCCTACATCTGAACATGAACAAGCATGAACTGATGGATACGACCGAGGCCTACGAAGAAAGAAGACTCGGTCGCTCAGCCTAAAAGAGGATCGATCCAAAAAGATAGAGCATGTCATTGGCCATCACGTGCCTTCAATCGATACGAACGAGATCGATACGAGCTTGGCTGCAAATTGAAAATCTTAATTTGCATCGATCATAACTCAAAATCTACAAGTCCAAATGCCACCAAGTTTTCACAGAAGCTTGCATACAACCTTAAGAGTGTCCATGATCGATCCTAACCCAAAAGGACTATTTTTTTATCGATACGAATTTGGTATGTATCGATCATGGGCCGAGTCGAAATGTCCAGGGATCGATCGGGTGGGCCCACCCACGTGAGAGAAGGAGTTTTTCAAGATCTGAGTGAGATATTTGCTGCCCACGCCTATAAATAGTTGCCCTAGGCCATAAGAAAAAGGACTTTTGGACGCTAGAACATTGATCCTCCGTTGAAATCATTGTTGTATCTTGAATGTATTGTTGTAAACATCTGTAACCAGCGAGTGATAATAATAAACAACAAACTTTCTATAGTGGACGTAGGCTACAACGTCGAACCACTCTAAATCCTTATATTTCTATACCTTTTTTGACTGTTTTTGGTGTGTTCGTTAGATCTACCTCATTTTCTATTTATATTCTTCACTTATTCACTTCAAACATGCTCGAAGAGTGTTGTGCCTAATTTTGATATAAACACTTTGGTGCTTTCACTGAGAACACTCAGCTTTTCTCCTGCTCTTTGGATCTACTACCCATATCGGATTGCAAGAATCTAAGGAGAAGATCCAGATCTCATACTTAGAAGTTATTCCATCCTATTCAGATTTGTATTAAGTCTAGGAGAGAGAAACACCCTACATCATTTTCACTACAAGGACTACCTCAACCGTGGCAGATTAGGAAGGAAGAGATAGACCGAATCCCACGTAGCTACCCGCCACATGCTAGAACTTATTGGGACCTTCAGATCCACAAGGCCCCATCACTAGGGAGGAATTCCAGATGTTGATGCAAGAACTGACCCAAAGTCGCCAGCAGCTTACCCAGCAGATCCGTGCCAACACGGAATTAAACAACCAATTGAATCAGGAAAGACGAAGGAGATCCAAAAGGGATCAAGCTTCCTACTCATCTACTAAGAGCTTTTCTTCTTCCGATTACCATCACAGATCCATACGCCCACGACAGGATGGAAGCTACGCACTAGCTCCCGGGCATCAGCGTACTCTAAATCTTAGACAAGCAGGACTTGGTCCGTTTGCTAGTCACCAGGAAGGTCCCTCCTCCAGAGGAGTGACAACTCCTTATCACATCACTGATAACCGTGCTGCTGCTGCCGATATCGACTTGGAAGCTGGCATTCGAGATCAAACTTATCTGAATCTTCGTCAACGCGATCGTACTCCTAAACCATATGCTCCCGAAGACCTTGAGCTATGAAGGCGAGGTATGGACCATCGACCGCACCCGGGCTTTCCTCGCATTGTGGAACCTGACCACACCTTGGTCCAGCATGCTCAGAATGTCCAAATGCTAGACATCCCGACCATGATTCGTCAAATGATTCGTGAAAGTCAGGGCCTCTCCAATGACGACCAGGGAATCTCCCAGATTCATGCACCTTTTACTAATGAGATCCTTTATGCCAAACAGCCTCGTCAATTTAGAATGCCAACTTTACCTATTTACAAAGGGAGTTCAGACCCTAACCAGCAAATTTTGAAGTGTGAACGGCTTATGAATGTCGCACAAGCTGATGATGTGATCAAATGCAGAAGTTTTTCGATTTCTCTAGGGCCATCGTGACGTGGTTACTCGCTTTCCACCCCAATCCGTTTCATGCTTTGATCGGTTAGCTAGAAAACTCGTCGAACAGTTTCGTATGCACATTATGAGACCTAAGGATGTGAACACCTTGTCTAGCTTCACTCAAGCTCCTGGAGCGACGTTCATATGTTATCTAGAAAGGTTCCATGCCGCTCGCATGGAGATTAGTAACCCTAATGATAATTTCATATTGATGACACTGACTTAAGGAATTGATTCTGATTCCGAATTTGGCAATAGGTTGGCTGGAAACCCCCTGCGTCTTTGGACCGTTTCTATTCTAAGGCAGCCCAGTTCTTGAGAAGGGAAGATGAGAAACAGTCTAGGAAGAAGGATGACACAAGGTCCACTATGGAAGGAATACATAGCAATGTCGCTGTGAAACAAACCGACGAGAGTTCCAAAAAGGTGCGGTAAAATATACAGCATAAGCAAAATCAGCAGAAAGGCAATGGAAATCAGGGTAAGAAGCAGGATAAAAATTGCAGACCGCGACGTAGCGCCCCCATGTTTTACACCTATACTCCTTCGAATACATTCCTCGAGAATGTGTACTTTCAAACCTATAATACTGGCTAATATAAGAAGCCTGCTCCGAAGCAGTCATTCGAATAACAGATTCAATCTGGAAAATTCTACAGATTCCATGATTGCTATGGTCGCAATACCAATGAATGTCGTCGTTTATAGGATATCATTGAGAAGTTAATCTGAGATAGGAAGTTGGATAATTTGTTCGTCTGCAAAAACCTCTATGTGTTTTCGAATTTCATTAATTAAGTTTTATAAAAGCATATAGCTTGGCATAAGTATAATGGACAAAGGATTATCTTTTATTTGTTTTAAAAGGTGATTTCAAGGGTAAATCAATAATAAAGGTTTATGTTTTCAAGGAAGTATAAAAAGGATATTTAGCCCAGGATTTTACTATAGAGGCCGTTGTTCTTATCACCTTTAGATAAGTTGTGAGAGGAAGAATTGACTCAGAGATTAGAAAAATAGATGGGACTGGTGTAGGGTAGCGTCATATACATCCGCTGTTAGTCCCTAGCTGATGTACATCCAAAATTCTGGCATATAGGGCTTTGTCACGGATAAGACAAAAAGTAGATTTACATACAGAAAGGAATACATAAGTTGAGTAAGGTTATTGGTTGGCCCGCAAAACCATTAGGTTCAGTCTGACCCTAAAATAGTAAGTTCCAGACAGACCATCCAATTTCCCATTGACGGTAAGTTAGAATATTTGGTATACCTGGTAGGTTTGAGTCAGCCATATAGGTTGGTAGTCATCCTGTGAAAACTAAGTTTTGGTAAAGATAGTCCATTGATTAGGCAGATTTGTCATAATTAGCCAAGTAGCATGCATGCATGTGATTATTGTGTTATTGTTTTACTATTGTGATTGTAGGAGCATGATTATGAACAATAAATATAAAGTGGATACTAGTGAGGGAAAAACCCGTTCTTCTCAGCAGCGTGGTCTCACTGGATATCCACCAACAGAGATAGTATATAATTATTCACACCGGACTTTTTGTCTGACTCGAAGTTTTTTTGTTCTCCTTCAATTCTCGGGTGCTCATTTGAGTAGTTCGAGAGTAAGGTTTTTAGGTTAAGTAGGTTTTGCCGAATAAAGTTTCCGGATATATGTAAGAGGCAAAGCTAGCTATATAGGAATCTATCTATTATTTATGTCTGCTATGTGATATTATTTGGTTGAATGTAATGGCAGAATTGTATCTATCTAGTAGTAAATTCAGATCAACCGAGGAGGCATCTTCATATGTCCCGCTTGGTGTATTTTTGTAATAATTATGTTAAAGTGAACCTAGGCAACATTTGGGATTATGTAAAGAATATGAAATATTATCCTTGAAATGAATTGTGAAAGTTGATTTCAAATTGTGTTAAGAAAATTTCATATTCTTCTGCTTTTGATGTTATTGATACAATTAATATAACCTCATTTTTTCATCGGAAATTAATCATATGGATGACTGCAGCATCTGTAGCACTTAGTTTCAGGCCTCAAAATGGAGGATGTTACAAAACCCTTGGGTGTCGGATCTCTACAACTAGAGATACGATTCCCCTACAAACTCAGTGTTGAACTTCTATACAAACCAATACAACACATATCTACATGGTAGATGTTGCATGTATCATTTCATGTAGATGCTGAAACTATAAGCACGATACCAAGTATCAACTTTTAATAGGGGTATCGACCTCTATATTGACGACATGGTATTATAGCGGTTAAAATTATAACTGATTTATTTTTGTAAAAAACAATTCTTTCCACCAACCGTTATCCCTTGTCAACTTTTTATTGGATAACAAAATACCTTTTATTTTCTCAAAATTGCTAGAAGGTCTGTTTACCTACCCCATATTCATTTACAAGCCAGCTAAATAATATTATTACTCAAATTAATTAATAACTTTTCTAACTAAATAAATTTGCAGAAATCATAACCATTTGGGAAAAATCTCCAAAAACAAACAAAAATCAAAACTAATATATTCTTTTACATATAAAATTTTGAGGCCAAAATCATTATGTTCTCAGTAATTAAAACTGAAAATAAACTCTTTTCCCTCTTAGGAAATTCATAAAATATTTATATAAACTTGGAAAATCATGAAACTAAAAATCCACCTCTAAAATAATGTTTTATACATCATATCAAAATTTGAAGTCATTTGAAGATCATAAATTAGGTTTGTATCCTTAAAACCAATCTAATTAATTTCATATAAATCCAATAAATAACATTTAATCATATAATGAAGTAATCAATCATAACATGGAAAAACATAATAAAATAATTTGGAAATTGTCATTAATTCCGAATTCAAGCATTTAAAAGTGAGATGGTTTTATTATTATTAATCTTAGATTGGATAAAGTGATTTAGATTTGTTGAAGATTGATATTTTCTCGAAAGCTTTTCCTTTGAATCCCTTAGTCTTTCCCCTTCTTCCGTTTGTTAATGGTCGGCCAATATCTTTGTATTGATTGTATGAGAATGAAATGATAATGAGATAGGTGGGGTTTAGGATACAAAAATAAGGAACTATTCATATAAAGACATGATCGATTTAATTATCAAATCTCATTCTCCTTATCATAGCATGTTATTTTTTTAATTTATCTAATTAAATCTTCTATATAATGTTAATCGAAATTAGAGGTGTTACAATTAGTCACATTTAGAAAGATATAATGAGCATGCTAGAGTTTAATATACCTTTGCAACATGTATTTTTAATTTAGGCAGCTATTCGACAAACTTTCCATAGTTAAAAATACAAAACCAAAAAACGATATCAAAGAGTGAATAGTTACATAATATGTTGACATCCCAAAATAATTTTTGAATTACAAAAATATCAATTATAATAAGAGTTATAGTGTTTTTCATATGGAGGGACAAAACTATATGGTATTACAAGAGCAGGTCCACCTTCTTAATTCGCGTTTTTAGCTATGAAAACTTCACATTTTTGCGAAACACTTCAAACAAAGTTGTTGTTTATATTTTAAGCTTTCCATAATGGCAAGATCAACGAAATTGAACAAATCATTCATTACAAGCAAATGAGTTTAGCCATGTTTTATGCAATTCATTTCGAGATAGTAACACATGTCCATATTAATTAATTTTAAACCACTACAAACTTCAAATTTTTGGAAAGTGATAAACAGCAAAGTTGTCTCTTATGCAAATGTCATATTAGTGAAAGAAAATCGAATAAATGGGATCACTCCATCACAAGTAAGGACAATATTTGTAAAAAAACTATAAAAAATTTCCTTTACTTTTTTTTCTTAGCACATTTAACTACATACCATACTACTTCGAAGTTTCTATTTCAAAATTTCTTGAAACTTTAAAATCACTTTTTTCAAATATAACTCCAAAATGATTTTAATATAATCTTCAATCAAATTCTGACTTTCAAAAATATCTTCCATTAAAGAAATCCTTTAAAAGTTTCAAAATAATCCTACTGTGTATATTCTTTCAAATGAAATAATATTGTTTTCTTATTATTATTTTCATAATATATCACATCATAAACACCTTCACACCACACATCCAAATCTCAAACATCATTCAATATGGTAGATATACAATTGCAACATCACATACCTACTAATTTCAATTTCAAATATATTTACAAATTAGCAATAATGTCATGTCATGAATTTCTAGTGGTTTGCATTGCCTGCTGGCTACAGTGTTAAGCATGTGATCAACATTTCCTCGCCATCTTCTTAGCTATGCATTGATGATCGATGGTTGCAATCATCACATCAAATTTCTAAATATAGAAAAATAACCTTTCTATTTTTCAAAACGATTCATTACATCATCATAATAGTAACCATACTCATATACACATATTTATACTCAAGTCAAAACAATCTCAAAAAACTTTAAAATATCATATATATATATATATATATATATATATATAATTTTCACCGACTTCACGAAATTACCGTCACAAAATAATATTCCTTTTATCAATATTTTTTCTTCACTTCTTTAACCTTCACCTATATCCTTTTCAAGACTTAAATCAAATGCTTCTTTAAAATATTGTTTTCTTTTCAAAACATCTTTCACAAATATTACTTATAGTTTTCGTTAAACTATTTACTTCTTTCAAACCAATAACCCTTCATCCTCTAAACCATTTTGCACATTTCATAAAAAAAATATCTCTCTCATCCCTTTAAAATAATTAATATAACTTTTGCAAAACCCTGCAAAATGAACCATAATTAAATGGATTAAATTGAATAAAATATGATAGGGTTAAATATGGGAATTTTATAAAATTTGGAATTTGACCACGAAAGCTATTCTGTTGCATTTATTGTGAAATTCTAATCTATTTTCATATGTAATATGCTGAAAATGGAGCTCAAACAAAACAGTTATGAGCGTTTGAAGTTTCCCGATTTAAATTAATTTAATTTGAATTCAAATTTAAATAAGAATTTGAATTTTAAAAATTAGCTTGTGGGCTTAGTAAACAATAACTAATGTTTGATTAATGTTTAATGTTAAAGTTAATTAGAGGAAAGAAATCAATTAAAACAACGAAAATAAATAGTTTAGTAGAATAAATGTACTGGTCGACCCCTTTAGAGGAAAGAAATCAATTAAAACACCAGTCTTGCCTGATAAAGGGCAGTGGCAGCTAGGATTTGAGGGTATGAATGGTTCACATTTCTACGTTTAAAACTATTTTCATCCTATGATTCTGGTGCGTTTCAACCCTTATAAATAGAACCATATCCCCTCCACTCTTTATTGATATTATTTTAAGGAATTTAGTGTAAGTGTCGTTGTTATCTCTCCAAATTAGATTCATAAATCCGTAGTGAATTCAGGTAAGAAATAAATCTATTTTCTATTTATTTCTTCTTACTCCAATCTATTCTTATCATATTCTTCTCCAATTATTCTTAATCTAATGAATATATACCTCTTCCCTATTGTGTGTGTGTATCAAAAGAGAGAGATTCTATGTGACGACCCGTCTTTCATTCCACAGAAAGACGCGTCATCAATAAGAAAGAAAGAGGTAGAAAAAGAATAGACAGAAGAAAGAACTAAACAATTGTCAGAATCTCACAGCGAAAACGGAACAAAATATAATACATCACATAGATATTACATAGTTATTACATCAGAGTTACACAGATACAACATCATCACATTAGACAGTTATAAAGACCTATCTAATCCATTACAACCGATATACAATAGACAAAGACTTCAACACTACACAATGGAAATAGACAGATATAGCTACGTCTGGACTCCTACTCCAAGTTTCCAATATTCATCAAGCCAAAACCCGATCACTTGGCTACTCATAATAATTTGAGTATCCAAGAGTTTAAGAAAAAGAGAAATAAACTCCGGGTCAGACATGGGTCTGGTATGAGTAAACGGTTAAACTGTTTAACTTGGAAAACCTTTGAAAGAAAAGGTATCTCGTAAGACTGTCCGCCAATAAATACGGACAAGTTTTACCCTTACGATAACCAAAACATTTGATAGGAAATCTGATTATATTATAATAGGGTCTAGGGTTTTCAAATAAATATTCACATAGCTGAAATTATTACATGATTAAATTCTAGCTGTAACAGCCCACCTTTTTGTATGCTTTAAATCGACGATAAACCACATACGTTAGACTTAAACCATACAGAAGGACGGATTGTTATGAGATAAATAAGAAAAGCAGAGAAAGAAATGAAATACAGAACAAAATCTCACAGCGGAACGATAAAATATAATAATCAAATAAACAGTTCATGAAGCTGTTTTACAAAAATATTTGATTTTACTTATACAATACATATCAGAGTTACACATACCATAGAATAATAATTAATGCAGCGGAAACAGTACGAATGTGGTGGAATACTATAATAAATAATAATAATATAAATCTTCGTTTTCGTCCTCCATAGCTAAAGTCTTCGAATCCTGGAATGCTCAGGCTGACCCGAGCGAATTGAAAAGACAAAACACTCGAGTCAGAACTAAAAGATCTTATGTAAGTTAAATCAACAATAAACATATGAGTGGAACGGCGTCAGAGATGTTTACGGGATTTGACATCTCCTATCCACTGTCTAACGTGAGTGCGGTAACTTAAGAGATGCTCGGGATTGACATCTCCTAAGGATCCGTTAAACTATTTACTATGTAGTAATATTTCGCTATTATAATAGTGTCTATAGTAAAATAAACTTACTTTTAAATAGCGTTAAGGAGTGACCCAATATTCCCCTTAACACGTAATAGTCCCAGTAGTCTATCCAGTATCATAGTATCTCCTGATCGGGAAGCCATCAGAGGATACCACACAGGCTACGGGAGAAAACCAAACTCGTACAAGGCGCTCTATGGTAGGTGACACGGCACAAATAGGCAATGCCAAGGTAGATATACCAATTACGCTTCCGGGACGCTGGTAACGCGCAGCTACCGCCCACCTCGAGCCATACCCCCAAATCAAAAAAATCAAAGTGGTCACCGAATCAATCCAAAAGTCCGAGTATAACATCGAAGGGATGTGTCCGATCAAAGGTGCTACCTCATTAGTCCGTCAATCGCTCATGTTTTAGCCACCTTCTGCCAACTCACGGGAGTCGGGTCCACGTATTTGCCTCAAAGGAATGCCGCCACCATCCTACTTTATTCTGGAATCTCCACCGCGTACACGGTTGTCAAAGTGGTTTTCGGAGTTGGCAAAGAGTATGACAACTTCTAATCCTGGTCTCTTTAACAACCAAACGTTATTATAAAACCGCGGCCTTTTCAAAATAGTTTATACTTTAAAACCAGATAATATCCATTTCAAAACCATATAAATACGGTATCATTTTCTATTTAAAAACCCAAATCCAACTTAATATCATTTTTATTTCAAATATATCCTTTTCCAAAATCATAGCATTTTCAAATCTATATACCTTGAAACCCATAGCTTTGGAACATAACTTTTAATACTTAAATGGTTTAAATATTAAAATAATATATAAAATAAAATAGCTTCTTTATTTTCCCAAATAAATTCCAAATACCGATTTGAACCTCCAAATAAACCATTTTAATTTCCATATATTTCAAAGCTTTAAATATTCCACCATTTTAAAACTTATTCTTTGATAATTCCATATATATATATATATATATATATATATATATATCAAATCCAATTACTACTATTTAGATTTGAAATATTTACTTAATAAATCAAATGTCATTTAAGTAAAGCCTTTAACTTCAAATAACTGGATAAATTTTAAATTTGGTTAACTTGATATATTTATTTAAATCAACTCGATATTTATTTAAATCACTCTACACCAATTTAAGTTATAAGAATCATACCCTTTAAAATCTCAATTTTATTTAAATTCCAAATCGAATTTATTTGAGTATAATTCTTAAATAATTTAATTCAAATAAATCTCATATTATCGTCCCACCTTATTCTCATTCAAGTTATTATAAACTCCAAAAATATAATTTAAATAAATACTTAACCTTATTATATCTTAGTAAAATCGAACTTTATTTTAACTTCCTTTATACCTTAAAATCAATTTTATGCATAGCTTAAAACCAAGAATTTAACTATATATAAAAACTCATTTATACAATATCCAAATCCATACTTCATAAAACCGTATATTTCTTTACAAAACCATAGAAAATCATTTCAAAATATTTTTATATATAGACCGCGGTGCCTGTATATAATTTTCTATCCTATGATCAAGTGATACAGATATTTATCATTACGATACGTAATTTAAAATAAAAATTGCAGTTATCTATCATTTCAAACCGCAATCCCAAATGAAATGAAAATGCATAATAACTTGCGGTTTATAGCAATATAAAATACATCATCCATTCATCCAATACCAACCATCTACCATTTATCACAATCATCATCCATTTCAAACAATAGCATCAATATAGAACGGTTAATAAACAATAGGTATCAATTAGCAGTTTATATTTAATAATAAATTAAATAATTGTTTAACTGGTAGTTTATATGCAATGAGTAATTAAATAACAATTCAATTAAATAAATGCGATTTAACTGAGATGATGATTAAAAATATGCCAAACAGTCATAAATAAATTTTTAATCACACCATAAATTAATTTAACAAACATAAGATATTTTAGAAATTATGAGAGGGTTAAAACACTCACCTTTTGAATTTAAATTGAATTTAAATCCAATTTAAACCCAAAAATTGGACGGTCTCAGAGTTCGTCCAAACATGCGTCAAAGTGTCCGGAATTTCAGTACGATCCTAATAAAGAAAATTGCGCATAAATTGGATATCGTATGCAATAGTTATCATCGTTAAACGATTTGAAATTGAAATTAAGAATAGATATAAAAAACAAACAACACTCACAATCACAAGGCCATGTCACCCAAAACCTCTTCTTCCGGAACGAAATAGTACGCACGCGAGATACAGTTCGAACCTAAAAATTCTCCATTGACCTAGCCTTTGACCACGCCTCTAAACCGCCACCGGCCATCCTTCCACATGCGACCATCACCAAGACCGAGCCCCCGAGGAGCCGCCCCCATTCCACCAGGCGCGAACGCCTCAAACGCCTCCGGTCGCCACCACCTATAAACCCTAATCGAATTTTCACGACAAATCCAACCGTCAAATCGACTTGCTAGCTATGCCGATGTACTTCGCTCGAGACTCTCTTCGACCCAGTAACCTAGATTCGTCGATCATGCCAAAAATGGTTGCGACGCAACGGATGGCCGAGGATAAACCTCTAATTTCTGGCCACCCACAAACTCAGATTGAGAAACGGTGTAACATCCCGGGAATTTTGAATTTAAAAATTTGGAAATTTATTGGAACTTTTAAATGTAAATTTGAGAAATTCAAAAGAAATAAAATATTGAAATAAAATTTCATAGTTATTTAATGTCAATAACTAAAAGAACTTTTCTTTTTAACAAAGTAAAATAATAAATTGTGGTAGATGAGCTTTTAATAGAAATAAAATTGTTAAGGTAAGATATGATGAAATTATAAAATTTAAATCACATAATTATAATTTAACATCTAAACAAATGAACAAATAATTAAACAAAAGAACAAATAAACAAATAAACAAATAAATAAATAAACAAATAAACTAAGATAACAAATTTGTATGAAGAAATATAAAACTGTAAAAGAAAACACACACTTTCATAAACCAATATGAAGACATAAGAAAGCAAAACACTTTCAATTAGCTATGTAAACAAATAAGTAGACATAAGAAAAACAAAATTTTAAACAAAACAACACATACATATAAAAGAAGAAACAAGAACATACTGCAACATGAAAAGGGGGCATGAACATTACACTACATACTTTCATTTAATGCCATCACCTTTAGCAAAGAAACATACTTGCATTAAATGCAAGCCTCCACAAATCACATCAGCACCTTGAAGAGAACAGGGAAGCATGAAACACGGCATGCTATAAATTTACAAAGTAACATACTTTCATTTAATGTTATTACTGCATAGCAAATCTAAAAGCATGGTTTAGTTTTTTTTATTTATATACTTCAACTTGTACTTGCTTTGGTAGACTCAGCCTATCCTTTCACCTGCACACCATCTTTCTTATATACATACGTAGTAGTTGTTTTATTTCGTTCAATTAAACTTGAGAAAAGAAAATAAACTTAGAAAAAAAAATATACAAGTTCAAGAAAACAACAACTGCAGAATCAAAACAAAACCAATATATAGTCTCTGTTTCAAACCTTTGTCATGTGAGTAAGCATTAAACTTGAAATCTTTTAGTTAACTGAAATGATTCTCTGTTTCTTGATATTGAATATGTTTATCATTGAACATGGTTTGGTAAATATATGTGTAGATGTACAGGGTATCCTATATACTGTTCTTCCTGTTTTCTAGTTACAGAGTAAAAGAAATGGGAAAAAAATTAACATCTCTTCATACAAACCATATTTAGCTTGGAAATTCAAATATGATAGATTCATTTAAACTTAACTTGAGGCCTGGAAATTATTTTAGGCTTAATATTTAAACAATGGACTCTATAAACTGATTTACAGTAGAGATATAAATTTTTGGGTAATTTCAAATGTTGCAAAATCTCAATTCAGTTATATAGCTCAGAGTAACAATCAAAAACAATATTTTTAAAACAAATTGGGTGATTTTTAATTGAGTATTTCACGTGCAGTTTGAATATGAACAAAAATAGCATTTTGATCATTATCTGGTGATCGAATCGAAATCGAATGCTAGGATTTTGGTTAAAGCAAGATTGATCATCGTTGAGTTCGGGAAAAATGTTGAAGAATTTTTCTATTGCATAAATTGTGAATTCGAATCTAAACTAGGGTTTAAGAACTATTTTCGGTTCAAGTTGTAAACGGGATCGCCGCTCCGCCTATGGGTGATCGGAATTCACGTCTCCGATGCCAGTCGAGGCATCACATCTCGATGAAGCTTCAGTTAAAATTTCGTGACCTCTGATGGTCAGAGGAGGTGGCGCGAGTGGATTTTCCTGGTGACGTGTTGTTGGGCTCAATTGATCGAGATGACTCGATTTTATGCTCGGGGTAAATTCAAGTGTGTGGGTGTTCGAATAGATTTGGGCAATGAAGCACGACTTGTTGATGGTCGCGATGGCCATCGGAGTGGTCGCGAACCACCGTGCACGTGCACGGTGGTGATGGTGTGCCAGCGCGTTAGTTTAAAATATATATATATATATATATATATATATATATATATATATATATATAGAAGGAGAAGAAGAATGCAGTGGAACGAGGAATGGACGTGAGTATTTGCTTTAGGCTCGAATGTTTCGGCCCTGAGTTAATCAAGTTTTAAACTTAAATAAATAAATAAATAAATAAATAAACTGGAAGAAGAAAAGAAACAGGGATGAGGAGAGAAAGGGAAGGTCTCGGGGAAAACAGGGCAGAACTCGAAGGGAGACTCGGGAATTTCAGCGTTGTGTCGTGACAAAATTTGGACTTAAACAAATTTTGAAAAAAAATTATTACACGGGTAGCATTGGGTTGAAACTCGAAGCAGGGAGCGTTCGAACTCGAGGGAGCCTCGGGTTGGCCACCTGAAACAGCATATTCAGTTTGAAATTTGTCGAAAACTTAAGTTTAAACAATTTTTATAAGCATTGTTTATAAAATGATGATCGTTTGTAAATGGAATGTGAAGTTAATTAAATAATGATTAAATAAATTATGATTTATAATTACTTTGTAATTAATAATAATAAATAAATAAAAGCAATTAAAATTAAAGTTGTAAATTAAGAATCGTTAATTTGATAATTTAAGTTGATTGATTCAAAATTGATAGTTACATTAAGATAATTTATTAAGGAATAATAAATTAATATAGTCAATTGAGATTTAATTAAATTGTAATTATAAATAATAAATCATCGTTTTAAAGTAATCAAGAAAAATAATAATATTTATATGGTTAATTTATTAAATCCCATTCACTTTGATTGGAAAACGGTTAACTATCGCTATGCATTATATTGATATTTCTGTTCTGATTGTGATGCTGTGTTATGTAAATTGTCATGTTCTACACTGTGATTGTGATTCGTTCTGTATTGATGTGAAAACCCTGTTGTCCGTAAAACGGCATTTAAACTTCGATGCGATAGGGAATCGGATTTCATTTGGTTATCCGAAACCCACATCGAACCTATGAATATTTGTGAATGACATCCACATGTTTTAAAAATTGACACTCACTATTTGAATTAGCCGGGAAAGGACCTTTGGGTCATATAACCCATTTCGAATATGTGATTCGACGTTATGGATAGCATTTGAAGACCGGTGTTGAAGACCGGGTATTTGCGAGAGCGATAGGATGACCTGTCGATTGACTCTGCACCGAGTTGCTCCGGTATAGAGTTCTCCATATGTGATGGGGAATCCGATCAGGATTGTGGATATCCGGATTGCAAGGACTTCTTTGGAAGTGCCTTTGGTTCTGTTCGAGCCCGGAACAGACTTGTATGGATTGTATGTCTGACATTACGAGTTGAGATATAAAGCTCATTTCTTTCAAATATATTTCTGTTGGTGGCGGAGAATTTATTCTCTTAGCTTAACACCCTTCTCTGAGACGTACGAGCTCAGAGGTTATGTAGTTGAAGGTTATCAGCGATATATTCCCAATTTGGTAATGTGACATGCTGAGTGTTGCTGTGAAATGATCATTGTGTTGATCATTTGTGATAAGATCATTTGTTTGATCGTTTATCTTTGTGATCATTTCTATGATTATTTGTTAACCCAAAGCACAGCTTTTGTATAAAGCGTGTTTTTGTGGACGAGACTTCGTCGAGCCTCACACCTCGAAATGGTCGAAACAGGAAAGATGCGGCAAGGTTATTGGGGGTAGCACCCCTTAGGGTATGTGCATTTCCTTCTGGATAGAAGTGGTATCATGGTATGGAGCCCAGATACTTAACTTATGTTGATATCGCAGATATATATATATATATATATATATATATATATTACTTTGTGATTTGTTGCTGGGGCCCCGGTTAAAGGTTGGTTACAACCGGGAGATGGCATACTCGTGTCAGTAGTTACCCAGTTAGGGGTAACCCGGCCTTGTGTTGGCAGAGATCCGGTTTGGTTCTCGGGGACGTCCTTCCAGAGGCGTTCTCATGTGGCAATGGGAAGTTCCTTGGCCTGACCATTTGTTGGAAATCCAAAGAAACAATACAAGACTTGTACGGTTTTAGTTGTAGAACCTGCCATTTACTTATGGTGGCGCCCCACTGTTTAAATGGTAGCTATAGTAGGCATAGTTCGGAATGTCTATGTTGGCTAAGATTAATATTCTACTTTTGAAATGTTTTCCCCACTATGCACTAGTAATAATATCAAAGAATTCTTTTTCTCGTACCAAGCATATTTAACTACCATAAGAAGAAATCTCCTCCAATTCTGCATTTGCATTGTGTGTATGGCGGGAGGTCTTATGGTAGTTCCATTTTTAAAAGCATACCGAAAATTCTTTTATAAATCTTGTTTTATTTAAATATAACTATTTTTGTTTACTCATACCAGTCCCATGACTGATCCGGAGTTTATTGTTTTCTTTCCTAAACTCTGGGTGCCCATTATTTCCACACGGGCAGCCTAGTAGCAGGTTTCTGTATTTTGGAGGAGCAATATTTTGCTACTTTTTATCTGGGAGATATCTTAGGAGCTTTTGGAGATTTCAGGTGTTAGCTTTTGGGAGTTCGTTATCATCTCTTTCATTTGAGAACTTTTGGATACATGTTCACTGTTGTATTATCATGATGTTGTATTTGGAGTTGTGGTGTATGTATTATATACTCTGTTGTAGTATGGATATTATGTTGATGTTGTAACTGTGATGATATTTATGATATTGATTCTGTTCCGCTGTTTTATATTCATCTATTTGTTGTTATAAGCTCCGGCGATGCGAATTTGATGTCGTTTATCGGACATCGAGTTTGGGTCATCACAAACGGACTGCAGATCTGAGATGCGTGCATCAAGAGCTTCGATATAAAAAAATTTGAATTTTTCTGAAGAGTTTGAAATTTCACTTTAATTTTTGAATTGCAATTGTAATTGAAATTGTCTGCCATTGAATTAAGGAGATGATGAGGAATTGTACGTATAGACAATTGAGAAATAGAGGAAGGCTAGGGTTTTAATAGAGTATTTATAGACAAGGTTGAAAAAGAATAGATGGATCAGATTGGTATACGCGCTGAACGATATATGGCCTGAAAAGCCCGTTCTGACTCTGGAACGAAATTGGGTCAAACCATATATCAAAATAGATGTTCGAAAATATTTTAAACGCAATGGAAAAGGTTTCAAGCCCAAATTCCATCTTATGAAGAAGTTATGCTAAAATCAATATTTTTCAGATTGGTTTCAATTGATTTCAATTTCATTGATTTCAAGGCGTTTCGAGACCGTACGATCAAACGACATGTCCGATCGCTACAAAACTTGAAATCCTATAATATTTCGCTGTTACGGATCCGATGAAACTGGTTTCGTTGAAATTCGAGTCAGTGGCCAAAATGTCTATTTTTAATTAATTAAATAAATTAAAATTAATTAATTAAATCAAATTTTCAATCTCAATTCTTAAAATTAATAATCTTATCATTTTTAAATTTCGTAAACAATTACAGAACTTAAACAAATTTAGATGTAAGTCAAAGTTGATTAATTCATCACTTTCCGTGTTTAATTTAGATTCCACTAAATTCAGAAATTATAAATTAAATTACCAATAATTCCATTTAATTGACTTTTCATTATGTTATTCACTTCATTGCTATCAAATGGAAAAATTTAACATTGGATTCAGACTATTGCATTAATGTTCTTAAATTTCATCTAAATCACAATTAATGCAATAATTAAATTTCACTAAATTACAATAAATTCAATTATTAATATAGTTCAAATCTGATAAATTGATAAATATTTATTCCCACTTTTATAATTTAGCAAATTTCCCAATTATGGATAACATTAACATTTTTTCTAAATATTACATTAATTAATATTAACGTAACATTACATTAGACTTACGGTAACTGATTTCCATTTTAAATTAACAAGCAACAAGAATAGGTAACACACAATAATCGTTACGCTAAATTCTAGTCATATTAATAAGCTTTTATTACTTACAAATAAATGTTACCATTTATTTTCATAGTACTAATTTCATCTAATATTCCATTTATTCGCTTATGCCATTTATAGTCAAGTATAACATATCTTCATTAATTGTCATTTCATTCAATCCATTAAGTATTAATCTTAATTAGCACTGGTTATATCTTCATGCATTCTTTTATTAGATCATTTATTACTTTACAAAATAAAATAACATTTAAACTCATCAATGTAATATCAAGTTTCATTTTAAATCCAATTGATTTCCAAATCAAAGTTTATACATATTTCAAACAACTATTATAATTACTCCCAGAACATTGGTTTTATTAAATGACCATTTATTATAATTTAATTTCCTTAATTTAATCCAATGCTTACATTTTGTTTTCCTGTATTCAATTTGTAGCTAAGTATACGTCTATATTAATTCCATTGATTTGCATTTCGTTCAATCTATTAATAGTTACCTTAGTTAAGTTACCTTAGTTAACATTACGTAATATTAGATTATAATTTTACAATCTTAACAAATTCATAAATTGTCAATTGCCAAATATATACATTAATTACTATTAAATGTTCTCAATAAATTTATCTACTTGGTTTCAAACTTTTTTATTCATCAATTACTGCCTTATAAATAAACTTCTGTTTCTAATCAATTTACATTCACCTTTCTGTTGTTATATTAATCATCATTAAAGTAACCTTTAATTACTTATATGTTCATTCTTCCCAACTTATTACACCCTGTTACACTATTTCACACACTAATTCAATAATTACATTTGCTTTCTCATATTCCACTTATAACCAAGTCATACATTTAAATTATTTTATTTAATTTACCATTTATATCCCATTATAAATTAATGCACACATTAATTAAGATTTTAAATCAAATTAATCATTTCATCCTGATAACATTCTTTTATTACAATAAGAATATAACTAACATTTACATTGTGTTCACTTATTGGAATTACATCCAAGTTATTAACAATTAACTTACATTTATATTCTTACGTTCAAGTTATTAAATTTTAACTTACCAATCTTATCCAAGTTGTTTTTTCCATCAATAATTCACTAAATTTTTATTTCGTTCAACATTAAGTTACCAAAATCTTATTAAATCAAGAAATTTAATTACCAAATTTTTACAGGTCGTTACACTCTCCACCACTCAAAACCTTTCGTCCCCGAAAAGGAAAAAGAAGGGAAAAGAAGAATTAAGAAATCGACATATCTTAAATAAAATATTAGATTTATACACAAATAAATTTACAAAATTTAATAATTTAAATAAAATATCAATTTATAAATATTAAAACCCTTTATACTCAAATTAGTAAAGTTTGGAAAACATTTTCAAAAAATTTCTAAGTCCAAAATTTACGGAAAATTTCGGCAGAGTCTCCTTTGTACAAGGAGGCTCGGGAGAAAATATAATATCAAATATAACAATATATAACATATAATTTCCAAAATAATATATATCCCAACACGGAAAAACAAAATAATAGCGTTATAAACCATAATTCGAAAACGTGCCTATTTGTTGGGAAATTAACGCTTAATTATGAAACCAAAAGCAGTAGCAATTGCTTCCATAACCTGTATTTCACTTATATAATCCAAAAGGTTAACAATTATATAAGATGAAATATTTAAGGTGGTTTCAACCATAAACAACAACTCAATATAACAACCATCACATAGAATCAATCCAAATCAATCATTCATTCATATCAAACCAAACAAAAAGTTGTTTGGGTTCAAAACTTCAAATTGTACAGGATGAAAAATAAACTACTATGCGCACCATTTACTCAACAGTCCCTGATGAAGCTAAATAGATTATTCATACATCCAAACAATTTTAAATTATCCTTACCCAAACAACCATAAACCAAAACAAACAACAACCATTTCAAACAACCGATTTAGTTTATCCTTATTAATTCCATTCATATATTTGTTGTTTGATTGCTCTTTTTCATTCATATAATGGTTTATCTTTTTGATTTACATTGATTTCTTACAAATTTATTTAGAAATAACTTCAACTTATTTCTTAAGTTTAAAATTTCTTATTTACAATACTCGCCTTCTATTATACCTAGTTAGTAGTATTTCAATTATACTTAGTTTATAACAACTAAAACACCAAATTCTTATTTATTTAAGAATTTCATTAATTACTTTCATTACCTTAAGTTTATTACTTGTATAATATCTATTACAAATTCTTATTAAACATTGCAACTTTTATTGTTGGGTAAGTTACATATATATACATACATATATATACATATATATATATATATGCTTTTAAGGATGTAATTGAAAGTTATACAAGTTTATTCTATTTCCTTTAATTAAATTAATGCTCAATAATATGATCCTTTGTCTTATAGGTTACACATTTCAAATTTCTTTTAATTACATTCATAACTTAGCATTAAATTTCTTATTTTAATTCAAAGTTCTAATTATAAATTAGTTACATTCAATTTCACTACAATAATTGAAATTATTAATTAAAGGAAACTTAAGAACTAAATACCGAGTTAACTTTCAAATCATTTTAAAATAACAGATAAACGTATTTATATATCCAATTATATTTAAAACAATTTAAAATTAAGTTTTTACAAAATAAATCCGTAGTAAAACTACTACAGTGGCCTTTCCCCTTCGAAGCTCGAAAATGAATGTCGATGATGCGGCCGCTATCATCGAAATTATTTCCAATGACAGAGAGGGAAGTACAAAACTTATTTCTTCCAAAATCTTTTTTAAAACAATTCTTCCCAATTATATTGAAATGTTTATATCAGAAAATACTTCTAAATAATATTATTATTATATTCTAAAAACATTGAAAGAATTTTCAAAACCCCGGGACTTAAGTTTTAAATTTCCAATTTTCATTTTATTTTATTCTCACTCCTATTTCAACTATTATTTAAATTTTTGACCTAACACCCAATATATTGCAACCAAATATAACCTTATTTATAAAATTTATTTTATATATATAGAAAATATAATAGGCAAAACTATTTCATTCACCTATATTCAAAATAAATATTGTGTCGGTCTGTCCTATTAAGTGTTTAGAAATCCCTATTGATGTCATAGCGTCCCATGCATCAACCAGAATTTTTAAGAACAAAAAGAAACAAATTAACACAATATCAAAACCCTTTTTATAACACTAACAAATACGCTCTCTCATATATATACACTCAGTGACTCACCATAGGGTATTACTACCCTATTAGTAAAGAGTCAAACCCCACAAAGCTAAGGTTTATCGCTAAACCAAAACTCTGATACCAGATGTAACGGCTCGCCTTTTTGTATGCTTTAAATCGACGATAAACCACACACGTCAGACTTAAACCATACAGAAGGGCGGATTGTTATGGGGTAAATAAGAAAGCAAAGAAAGAAATGAAATACGAAACAGAATATCACGGCGGAACGATAAAATATAATAATCAAATAAACAGTTCATGAAGCTGTTTTACAAAAATATTTGATTTTACATATACAATACATATCAGAGTTACACATACCAGAGAATAATAATTAATGCAGCGGAAACAGTATGAATGTGGTGGAATACTATAATAAATAATAATAATGTAAATCTTCGTCCTCCAGAGCTAAAGTCTTCGAATCCTGGAATGCTCAAGCTGACCCGAGCAAATCGTAAAGACAAAACACTCGAGTCAAAACTAAAAGATCTTATGTAAGTTAAATCAACAATAAACATATGAGTGGAACAGCGTCAGAGATGTTTATGGGATTTGACATCTCCTGTCCAGTGCCTAACATGAGTGCAGTAACTTAAGAGATGCTCGGGATTCACATCTCCTAAGGATCCGTTAAACTATTTACTATGTAGTAATATTTCGCTATTTTAATAGTGTCTATAGTAAAATAAACTTACTTTTAAATAGCATTAAGGAGTGACTCAATATTCCCCTTAACACGTAATAGTCCCAGTAGTGCATCCAATATCATAGTCCCTCTTGATCGGGAAGCCACCAGAGGATACCACACGGGCTACGGGAGAAAATCAAACTCGTACAAGGCGCGCTATGGTAGGTGACACGGCACAACTAGGAAATTCCTAGGTAGATATACCAATTACGCTTCCAGACCGGTGGTAACGCGTAGCGCGCAGCTACCACCCACCTCGAGCCACATCCCCAAATCAAAAAAATCAAAGTGGCCATCGAATCAATCCAAAAGTCTGAGTATAATATCAAAGGGATGTGTCCGATCAAAAGAGCTACCTCATTAGTCCTTCAATCGCTCATGTTTTAGCCACCTTCCGCCAACTCACGGGAGTCGGGTCCACGTATTTGCCTCAAAGGAATGCCGCCGCCATCCTACTTCATTCTGAAATCTCCACCGCGTATACGGTTGTTAAAGTGGTTTTCGGTTGGCAGAGAGTATGACAACTTCCGATCCCGGTCTCTTTAACAACCAAACGTTATTATAACACCGCGGTCTTTTCAAAATACTTTATACTTTAAAACTAGAATATAATATCCATTTCAAAACCATATAAATACGGTATCATTTTCTATTTAAAAACCCAAATCCAAAATATATCATTTTTATTTCAAATATATCCTTTTCCAAAACATAGCATTTTCAAATCTATATACCTTGAAACCCATAGCTTTGGAACATAACTTTTAATACTTAAATGGTTTAAATATTAAAATAATATATAAAATAAAATAGCTTCTTTAATTTTCCCAAATAAATTTTAATCATCGATTTGAACCTCCAAATAAACCATTTTAATTTCCACATATTTCAAAGCTTTAAATATTCCACCATTTCAAAACTAATTCTTTGATAATTCCATATATATATATATATATATATATCAAATTCAATTGCTATTATTTAAATTTGAAATGTTTACTTAATAAATCAAATGTAATTTAAGCAAAGCCTTTAACTTCAAATAACTGGATATTCTTTAAATTTGGTTAACTTGATATATTTATTTAAATCAACTCGATATTTATTTAAATCATTCTACACCAATTTAAGTAATAAGAATCATACCCTTTAAAATCTCATTTTATTTAAATTCCAAATCAAACTTATTCGAGTATAATTCTTAAATAATTTAATTCAAATAAATCTCATATTATCTTCCCACCTTATTCTCATTCAACTTATTATAAACTCTAGAAATATAATTTAAATAAATACTTAACCATATTATATCTTAATATAATCGAACTTTATTTTTAACTTTCTTTATACTTTAAATCAATTTTATACATAGCTTAAAACCGAAAATTTAACTACTATAAAAACTCATTTATACAATATCCAAATCCATACTTCATAAAACCGTATATTTCTTTACAAAATCATTGAAAATCATTTCAAAATATTTTTATATATAGACCGCGGTGCCTGTATATAATTTTCTATCCTGTGGTCAAGTGATACGGATATTTATCATTTCAATCCGTAATTTAAAAAAAATTATGGTTATCTATCATTTCAAACGCAATCCCGAATGAAAAGAAAATGCATAATAATTTGCAGTTTATAACAATATAAAGTACATCATCCATTCATCCAATATCAACCATCAATCATTTATCACAATCATCATCCAATTCATTAGCATCAATATACAACGGATAATAAACAACAGGTATCAACTAGCAGTTTATATTCAATAATAAAATAAATAACTGTTTAACTGGCAGTTTATATGAAATGAATAATTAAATAACAATTTAATTAAATAAATGCGATTTAACTGAGATGATGATTAAAAATATGCCAAATAGTAATAAATAAATTTTTAATCACGCCATAAATTAATTTAACAAACATAAGAAATTTTAGATGTTGTGAGTGGGTTAAAACACTCACCTTTTGAATTTAAATTGAATTTAAATCCAATTTAAACCCAAAAATTGGACGGTATCTGTAATAGCCCGCATATTTGACGATTATATATTTAAGTGTTTTATTTAAATATAGCGTCGTTAGTCGGATTTGGGCCCGAAATGTTACTTTTTGCTAACGGCTGATTTAGAGCTCGAAACCACTTCCATTAAGTTTAAAGTGACGTTTGCGATCTTTTTGAGTATAAACTTTGATATGTTTGGAGTAAGTCGAGTCTTGCTACTTTTTCTAGTTGGGTTTTGGGTTGGGTTCAGCCTACTAGCTAACTAAATACCCTAACTCAGCCCCTCTCCTCTCCACTCACTCATTTCATTTTATAAAACTTAAGCTCAATACTGAAAATGGAGGAAGAGAAGAAGAATTAGAAACCCAAGCCCTAGTTCTTCTTGCAAACTTGAATTCTTGCTCCAAAATCAAAGTGAAGTTATATGTAAGCCTCCTCTTCATCTTCTCCAACTCTTTCTCCTTCAATTTCAGAAAGTTTCCTAAACCTAACTTAGGAAAATACTTGTTTTGATCTTAGATTGAAGCTAGTAGAGTTGAAGTGGAGAGTAGTTGGTCTTTTCTTTGCATTTGAGCTTCTTCTTCTTTGTTTGTGAGTTAAAAGGTGAGATTTTTATCTCACATCTATGCTTATATCTAACTTTGATTGTTGGGTATGAATTCCTAACAATTATTCATGTGCACTTGCTTTTGGTTTGGATTGAATTGGTGAATATCCAAATTTTTAGTGTTTGGGTTCAAATCTTTAAAGATCCTATCTTTGATGTTTGAACATGTGTTTATTGATGCATCGAGAAGCCAATAGGAACGGGTAGCCGATGGACGTAATCCTCTAGCGTCCGTGCTCGTCCGGTTGTAAACTGAGTGTGTGCGCACTTCAATTAATAAGGCAGAAAAATGCAGGACATCATTTTCGGCCGACCTCCCTCTCTGAGCCAGTCGACCGAAGCTGTAGCCGAAACATTTCTGGGCTATGTCGGTCGGCCGACTCAGGAAGTCCAGTCAACCGACCTGCTCCTGTTTCCCTGTTTTGCCTAGTGTGCCTATTTGTTTGTGATTCCAACTTTTATCGATCTAAGTTGATTCCAATTAGTTGTTTATGCATATTTGACCTTGATGATTCCTTTTTGACTTCATCCACGAGTTTTTGTATAAAATAATCTTTCAAATTGTATTAAAAGATTGCTTCTCCAATTTATAAATCTTATTTTAAAACGCACACACACAATTTCGCACTTCGAGCGAAGTGGAAGGGAGATTAAATGGTTAGGTAAAACATGGACCATGAATCCATGCGTTTATCTTTTCAATTAATCCCCGACCTATTCGATTGATCGTTTTCGCCTTTTGGTCTGGTTTATAGATGAGATGAGGTGAACTTTGTGCTGGTTTGAGTGTGAAATTAACTAATGGATAGTAAACCGTTTAGTGCGAACGAGTGGTTATGGGACTCACGTTACCACTTTTCGGATTCCTTTTTGAGAGTTATGACACATTCTGTCAGTTAGTGGTGTCCAGTACTGGGCCTTCGGACCTTCGCCACTACGGTTTGTTGCCTTCGGGTGTGTTGCCTTCTGGTTTGCACCTTCAGGTTTGTTGCCTTTGGGATAGTGTCTTCGGACTGTCTCCTTCAGGTTTGTTGCCTTCGGGTATGTTGCCTTCAGGTTTGTACCTTCGGGTTTGTGCCTTCGGGTTTGTTTCCCTATTGTATCGCTTTCGGAGTTGGTCATTCGTCACCGCTCGAGTGATATTGGGTTTGGAGTCTTCGGGCTCATGGATCCTTGTTTATACAGTACTGAGCACGTGCAAATTTTCTGATGTTTCATTGATATGTATATTCCCTAGGTATCGCCCTTCGGTGTTGGTCTTTTTGAGCCGCACGATATGTTGCGATTACCTTGTGAAACTTGTGTTACCTTCATTGGTACTTGTTATTGCCTTTTGGCTTGTTTTGGGATATTCATATCCTTTGTTTATTTGTGCTATCGATGATATGAGGCTTGTCTTGTTTTGATTCAACTTTTGTTAGATGATTGTTGTATCTCTTTTAGAGATATTTGTTATACTTTATGAGCTTGCAGGTTATTGTTGTTCAGTTTTTCTAACAGATTTGTTTAGCTAGACTGACCCGTGTATTTTATACTTGGGTCAGACCGAGATGTTTCAGGTTAGGTGCTTTTGGACTTAGCCTATTTTGCTTCCGCATGGACTATCCAGCTTGTTCCTTTTTGTTAAAGCTTTTTGTGTAGTCCTTTTTTGTTGTAACTCCGAAATATGTATTCTTTTGGGATTCGTTTGTATATTGTGGTTTGCTATACCACTTGACGTTTATCAGTTTGTATACTCTGTTATGTATCAATATATGTGTATATGATGATCTACTATTTTGTGATGTATATTACATGTGAGTTGTTATATTCTGTTCTGATAGATCCTCCAACCACCTATGGTTTTGTTTTAAGTATTCATTGGATATGTCGACTTGCTTGGTATGTCTATTGTCGATGTATTCAATAGATAGTTAGAGCAAGGCCATAGATGGTCGCTCCTAACCAGCCTTATTCTCCGTGTTAGTTGACGGCATTATCCTGTAGTGTCCTTAGCTTGCGCGAGTATAGAGGTGGGGCGTCATAGTCTCAGAGTTTGTCCAAACCAGCGTTAAAGTGTCCGGAATCTCAATACGATCCTAACAAAGAGAATTGCACATAAATCGGATATCGTGTGCAATAGTTATCATCGTTAAACGATTTGAAATTGAAATTAAGAATAAATAAATAAATAAAAACACTCACAATCACAAGGCCACGTCACCCAAGACCTCTTCTTCCAGAACGAAATAGTACGCATGCGAGATACAGTTCGAACCCAAAAATTCGCCATTGACCTAGCCTTTGACCACGCCTCTACACGGCCACCGGCCATCCTACCACATGCGACCATCACCACGACAGAGCCCCCGAGGAGCCGCCCCCATTCCCCCAGGTGCAAACGCCTCAAACACCTCCGGCCACCATGCCTATAAACCCTAATCGAATTTTCACGACAAATCCAACCGTCAAATCGACGTGCTACCTATGCCGATGTACTCTGCTCGAGACTCTCTTCGACCTAGTAACCTAGATTCGTCGATCAGGTCAAAAATGATTTCGACGCAACGGATGACCGAGGATAAACCTTCAATTTCTGGCCACCCACAAACTCAGGTCGAGAAACGGACTGCAGATCTGAGATGCGTGCATCAAGAGCTTCGATATAAAAAAAAATCTGAATTTTTCTGAAGAGTTTGAAATTTCACTTTGATTTTTGAATTGCAATTGCAATTGAAATTATCTGCCATTGAATTGAGGAGATGAGGAGGAATTGTACATGCAGACAATTGATAAATAGAGGTAGGTTAGGTTTTATAACAGAGTATTTATATACAAGGTTGAAAAAGAATGGATGGATTAGATTGGTATACGCGTTGAACGATATATGGCCCGAAAAGCCCGTTCTGACTCCGGAAAGAAATTGGGTCAAACCATATATCAAAATAGATGTTTTAAAATATTTCAAATGCGATGGAAAAGGTTTCAAGTCCAAATTCCATCGTATGAAGAAGTTATGCTAAAATCAATATTTTTCAAATTGATTTCAATTGATTTTAATTTCATTGATTTCAAGGCGTTTCGAGTCCGTATGATCAAATGACATGTCCGATCGCTATGAACTTTGAAATCCTGCAATAATTCACCGTTACGGATCCGATGAAACTGGTTTCATAGAAATCCGAGCCAGTGGCCAAAATGTCTATTTTTACATTAATTAAATAAATTAAAATTAATTAATTAAATCAAATTTTCAATCTCAATTCTTAAAATTAATAACCTTATCATTTTTAAATTCCTTAAACAATTACAGAACTTAAACAATTTAGATGTGAATCAAAGTTGATTAGTTCATCACTTTCCGTATTTAATTTAGATTCCACTAAATTCAGAAATTATAAATTAAATTAGCAATAATTCCATTTAATTGACTTTTCATTATGTTATTCACTTCATTGCTATCAAATGGAAAATTTTAACATTGGATTCAGACTATTACATTAATGTTCTTAAATTTTGTCTAAATCTCAATCAATGCAATAATTAAATTTCACTTAATTACAATAAATCCAATTATTAATATAGTTCAAATCCGATAAATTGATAAATATTTATTCCCACTTTTATAATTCAGCAAATTTCCCAATTATGAATAACATTAACATTTTTTCTAAATATTACCTTAATTAATATTAATGTAATATTACATTAGACTTATGGTAACTGATTTCCAATTTAAATTAACAAGCAACAAGAATAGGTAACATACAATAATCGTTACGCTAAATTCTAGTCACATTAATAAGCTTTTATTACTTACAAATAAATGTTACCATTTATTTTCATAGTACTAATTTCATCTAATATTCCATTTATTCGCTTGTGCCATTTATAGTCAAGTATAACATATCTTCATTAATTGTCATTTCATTCAATCCATTAAGTATTAATCTTAATTAGCACTGGTTATATCTTGATGCATTCTTTTATTACATCATTTATTACTTTACAAAATAAAATAACATTTAAACTCATCAATGTAATACCAAGTTTCATTCTAAATCCAATTGATTTCCAAATCAAAGTTTATACATATTTCAAACAACTATTATAATTACTCCCAGAACATTGGTTTTATTAAATGACCATTTATTATAATTTAATTTCCTTAATTTAATCCAATGCTTACATTTTGTTTTCATATATTCAATTTGTAGCTAAGTATACGTCTACATTAATTCCATTGATTTGCAATTCGTTCAGTTTATTAATATTTACCTTAGTTAAGTTACCTTAGTTAACATTACGTAATATTAGATTATAATTTTACAATCTTAACAAATTCATAAATTGTCAATTGCCAGATATATACATTAATTACTATTGAATGTTCGCAATAAATTTATCTACTTGGTTTCAAACTTTTTTATTCATCAATTACTGCCTTATAAATAAACTTCCATTTCTAATCAATTTACATTAACCTTTCTGTTGTTATATTAATCATCATTAAAGTAACCTTTAATTACTTGTATGTTCATTCTTCCCAACTTATTACACCCTATTACACTATTTCACACATTAATTCAATAATTACATTTGCTTTCTCATATTCCACTTATAACCAAGTCATACAATTAAATTATTTTACTTAATTTACCTTTTATATCCCATTATAAATTAATGCACACATTAATTAAGATTTTAAATCAAATTAATCATTTCGTCTTGGTAACATTCTTTTATTACAAAAAGAATATAATTAATATTTACAGTGTGTTCACTTATTGGAATTACATCCAAGTTAGAAACAATTAACTTACATTTATACTGTTACATTCAAGTTATTAAAAATTAACTTACCAATCTTATCCAAGTTATTATTTCCATGAATAATTCATTAAATTTTTATTTCCTTCAATATTAAGTTGCCAAAATCTTCATAAATTAAGAAATTTAATTACCGAATTTTTACGGGTCGTTACAGTATCGCCCACTCAAAACTTTCCGTCCCCGAAAAGGAAAAAGAAGGGAAAAGAAGAATTAAGAAATCAATATATCTTACTTAAAATATTAGATTTATACATAAATAAATTTACAAAATTTAATAATTTAAATAAAATATCAATTTATAACTATTAAACCCTTTATACTCAAATTAGTAAAGTTTGGAAAACATTTTCAAAAAATTTCTAAGTCCAAAATTTACGGAAAATTTCGGCAGTCTCCTTTATACGGGGAGGCTCGGGAGAAAATATAATATCAAATATAACAATATATAACATATAATTTCCAAAATAACATATGTCCCAACACGGGAAAACAAAATAATAACGCTATAAACCGTAATTCGAAAACGTACCTATTTGTCGAAAAATTAACGCTTAATTATGAAACCAAAAGCAGTAGCAATTGCTTCCATAACCTGTATTTCACTTATATAATCCAAAAGGTTAACAATTATATAAGATGAAATATTTAAGGTGGTTTCAACCATAAACAACTCGATATAACAACCATCACATAGAATCAATCCAAATCAATCATTTATTCATATCAAACCAAACAAAAAGTTGTTCGGGTTCAAAAGTTCAAATTGTACAGGATGAAAAATAAACTACTAAGTGCACCATTTACTCAACAGTCCCTGATGAAGCTAAATAGATTATTCATACATCCAAACAATTTTAAAATGTCCTTACCCAAACAACCATAAATCAAAACAAACAACAACCATTTCAAACAACCGATTTAGTTTATCCTTATTAATTCCATTCATATATTTGTTGTTTGATTGATTTTTTCATTCATATAATGGTTTATCTTTTTAATTTACATTTATTTCTTACAAATTTATTTAGAAATGACTTCAACTTATTTCTGAAGTTTAAAATTTCTTACTTACAATACCTTCCTTCTATTATACTTAATTAGTAGTATTTCTATTATACTTAAGTTTATAACAACACAACACCAAATTCTTATTTATTTAAGAATTTCAATAATTACTTTCATTACCTTAAGTTTATTACTTGTACAATATCTATTACAATTTCTTATTAAACATTGCAACTTTTATTGTTGGGTAAGTTATATATATATATATATATATATATATATATGCTTTTAAGGATGTAATTTAAAGTTATACAAGTTTATTCTATTTCCTTTAATTAAATTAATGCTCAATAATATTATCCTTTGTCTTATAGGTTACACATTTAAAATTTCTTTTAATTTCATTCATAACTTAGCATTAAATTTCTTATTTTAATTAAAGGTTCTAATTATAAATTAGTTACATTCAATTTCACTACGATAATTGAAATTATTAATTAACGGAAACTTAAGAACTAATACCGGGTTAACTTTCAAATCATTTTAAAATAACAGATAAACGTATTTATCTATCCAATTATATTTAAAACAATTTAAAATTAAGTTTTTACAAAATAAATCCTTAGTAAAACTACTACAATGGCATTTCCCCTTCGAAGCTCGAAAATGAATGTCGATGATGCGGCCGCTATCACCGAAATTATTTCCAACGACGGAGAGGGAAGTACAGAACTTATTTTTTCCAAAATCTTCTTTAAAACAATCCTTCCAAATTATATTGAAATATTTATATCAGAAAATACTTCTAAATATTATTATTATTATATTCCAAAATCATTGAAAGAATTTTTAAAACCCTGGGACTTAAGTTCTAAATTTCCAATTTTCATTTATTTTATTCTCACTCTTATTTCAACTATTATTTAAGTTTTTTTACCTAACACCCAATATATCGCAACCAAATATAACCTTATTTGTAAAATTTATTTTATATGTTAGAAAATATAATAGGCAAAATTATTTCATTCACCTATATTCAAAACAAATATTGTGTCGGTCTAGCCTATTAAGTGTTTAGAAATCCCTATTGATGTCATAGCGTCCCATGCATCAACCAAAATTTGTAAATACAAAATGGAACGAATTAACACAATATCAAAACCCTTTTTATAACACTAACAAATACGCTCTCTCATATATATACACTCAGCGACTCACCATAGGGTATTACTACCCATTAGTAAAGAGTCAAACCCCACAAAGCTAAGGTTTATCGCTAAACCAAAGCTCTGATACCAGATGTAACGACCCGCCTTTTATATGCTTTAAACCATACGATTAACCATACACGCCAGACTTAAACCATACAGTTTTCTTCTTTATTTAATTTCTTATTTGTTTCCATAAGAATTGGTTTTCCATTAGTATTTGACATACCAAATTTATAAACTAAGTCTTTGTCATATTTTTCTTGGCTTGTAAACTTCCATTATTTAATTGCCTTATTTGTGGTCCTAAAAAAAACGTTAGTTCTCCCATGCGACTCATTTCAAATTCCTTAGTCATTGTATCTGAAAATTCTTTATTTAAATATTCATTTATTGATCCAAAAATAATACCATCTACATATATTGTATCATTTGAATATCATTATTATTTCTTTTAAAATAGGGTACTACCTACCCTTCCTATTTCAGGATTAGATTATAATAAATAGGATTTTTGTAACGACCCGAAATTTCACTGCTTTGAATAGTGAATATTTAATTAATTTTAAATATTCAATAGATAGGTTTTATAATGAAAATAAACTCATTTTAATTAAATAATAATGATGGTAAAATTGTTTTCTAATTTTTTTACCAAATTAAATAGTTCGCAGAAAAATAAAAAATGTAACCGATGAACGTTTCCCGAAATTTCGATCCTTCGATACCGGAAAGCTGTCGGGAACGTTGTTCTTCTTTGTGCACCATATATACATATATAAGAGTTCATTAAATAATACACTTATAAATCAATTATCTTATATTAATTTAGATTAGTAAGTGACGTGATAAAAAATAGTTTTGAAAATAATAAACATTTTTTTAAATATATATATATATATATTAAGTATTGTCACATCTTAGATTTTGCAATCATTAACCATTATTATCTCTTGTCACATCTTAGTAAATCAATAATTAAACTTATATATATAAAAAAAGTGACGTGACTAAACATAATAATTATATATATAAAAGAAGTGATGTCACTAGACATAATAATTATATATATTACAGAAAGTGATGAGACTAAACATAATTATATATATATAAGAGTGATGTGATTAAAAATAATTATACATATATTATAAAAGATTTATGATGTGACTAGACGTAATAATGACATAGGAAATTTGCCTATAAATAGCCATATGTTTCTCCATTTTTCATCTTCTTTCCACCAACTTTTCCTTCCTTAGTTCTATCTCAAATGGAGGTTTTTGTTCTTTGAAACCGTGTGAAATTTTAATGGCAACAACATTCTACTTGACCATTTTTTCAAATTTCTACCATAGCTATGTCAAAATACCTAATTTTTACAAAGCAATTTTTCACCTAGAATTTCAAGTCCAAAAATTATCCTTCTTATTTTGATTATAACTTCTTCAAAACTAACCTAAAATGAGTGATCCTTTTTTTGAAATGATAGAGAAAAGAAATTCCAGTAACTTCAACTATGAGTGCTTTTTGAAATTCCGTGAGCAGGTAGCCCAAAATCGGTTGCAAAATGACCTATTTTCGTGTTTATTATTGAGAATTGGATGTTTATCCAAAGTCGCTCAACCTTACCAAAACAAGTCTTGCTTCCTCTTCCCTTCAAGGTCGAGCCTATTTAGTGCATTCAGGTTCAAGACTCTGTCTTTTTGCTTAGGAACGAAAGTGCTAGGTCGTACTCCAGTCAGCGAATGTTTGGATAGTGTAACGACCTGAAATTTTCACACCCGAAAATTCCGGATAGTTATGAAAACGAAGAAAGAGATAGAAGAAGAAGAAGAATAGAAATATCAACAATTCACATTCGCAGCGGATAAAATATAATAAATAATAATATCCATTTACAAAAGAATACTATATCTTTCAATTACATTTAATATACATTAGAGTTTCACATATATACAGTCACTGAATATACAGATATCATGACTTAGATTAACAATAATATAATTACAGCGGAAATATTCTATACGCTCCTACCATCCAGCTCGCCTCCTGAGCTCCAGAACGTACCTACCTGAAAATCTGTAATACTCGATCTGACCCGAGCATTACACCAAAGTAACACCCGGGTCAGGCTGGAAACCAGCGTGAGTAAATCCAACTAACATGGAATACCAAAGCAAACAACTTATATAAAACCGGGTATCTTATATCAATTTAACAATCCACAATTTGCTATAGGCAACACTCATACCACACATCAATTTCTAAGTACCAAACTTATATAAAATAATCCGATTCACTTAAATCATTTCATATCAACCTATTGATTTCATAAAAACAATTTATATAAAAAAAATCGAAGTGGTTTCGGGTATTCCCTAATACCCGACCCCAGTCTCTTCGAAACTCATATTATCCTTACCCAAGTTATCCAAACGAAAAACACAACAATCATATCAAGGATATCAACTCAATCAAAACATTTGATACCCTTCAATCATCCATAAGCAAAGCTTAATCACATACAAATAAATTCAATTGATTTTAATTGAATTTTCAAACTTCAATCACTTAGATTCCTTCATTAATTTTCAAATTAATTAATTAATTAACCAATCCTCCATTATTCATCTTAATTAATCACACTGGATTAATTATCTTCAATTACATTAATGTGGTTATCTTTGATTAATTATCATGATATAATTCTTCCTAATCGCAAACAACAAGTATTCTTAATTATTTCATGGATTAATAAATTATTTTATTTACATTAATTATTAATTACCTATATTAATTAACTTCTCATAAGTCACATCTTATGGATTAATTAACCTTAATCAATCAAATCTTTAGTTACATCATTGATTATATAATTTATTGACTTCCAATTATATTTCAAGTTATCTTAATCTGAATTGATTATATTAATTAAACCACGGTTTTAACCATACTTGACTTATCTCCTCCTAGAATTACTACCTTTTTATTTATTTCATTAAATAAATTAATTCTCTTTAATTTATTTATCTTAATTTATCTCTCGTTTCACCATACCAGAAATTTTATTTCATTCATTACATTAAGTAATTACTTATTAGACCATCAAATGATCATTCCAAATTAATATAACTTAAAAATCATTTTATAGCTTATTTACTGCTTATTTCCCAAATCGCATTTAAATGATTTCCTGTCAATTTTTTTTTATATTTTAAATTTCAATTTCTTTTTCTTTTCAACCAACACAGATAGATAACAACAACCAATATAACCCGAGCTTTCATATATTCATAGCAGTAAATAAGTTGCACAGATCGAGGAGTACTCACTGAAATACATGTTGCAGAAGTCAAAACCAAGCTACACTGCTTCGGTGATGTTGAGATGCCGAAAGCCCTTTTTCGAAACCTTCTGTGTGGCCACCACCTCTCCTCGACCAACGTGCGAAACCCAGACCCCCACATACTTCGTCTGCCCTCTGCGCCACCCCACGATGAGCCGCCTCCCTCGCTAACAATCCTACAGCCACACGAGCACTACTATCGAATCTCGCTCCTCCCTACGCGGCCGACCCCTGCGTTGCTACCAAAACCGCACGTGCTCACCCCCTACGCGAAACCCTAGCCATACGAGATTTGCGATTTCAATCGCGAGGCTTCATCTTTTTTTTTTAACGTGTCGCGATTTTTGATTTCAGAGGAGAAAACGAGATTTGGGGAAAAGAGAAAGGAAAGGGGCGGCTCTGTTGAACTGAAGGGCTTCTAAAAGAGTAAAAGGGAGAACGACGTTGTTTCTTTCATTCGGTCGCCATTCCCACGATTTTGAATCTTTTTTTCTTTTTTTTTTAAGTTAGCGTTCGATTCTGCTTCGAGGCTAAGGAGGAGGACGGGAAAGAAATATAGGGTTGGGAATGGCTTCCAGAATACGCTTCCTAACGAAAATATCTTGCTAATGTTTATTTTTATTTTTAATTATATTGTAAAACATCAAACGCCTCGTTAACCGTTATTTTCAATTTTCGAACCCCCCTCTGAAGCAATGCCGTTAGGTGATTACAAGGTTTTATCCGCGTTCCGAACACAATGGAACGTGTTTCGGAAGCTAATTCAATCATATGCACGAGTTACAGAAGAAAACGATCAATTCTAAATTAAATCGATTAAAATAGTTCTAAGCGTTTTGAGTTGCCAAGGTCAAACGACAACTCCGATTGCTACGAAATTTGAAATCCGATAATAACTAACTATTACGGATCCAATGGAACCGGTTTCGTCGAATTCCGAGACTGTGCCTCGGAAGGCTATTTTAAATTCAATTTAAACGATATATTATTAAAACTGAACAAATTATCTTTAAATTAAATTTCAACCATTCTATTATCTTCGGTATCATCATTATAAATTTTATAAGCCTTCAAAAAATTTTCAACAGACTTCGAAATTTCATATTCAACAATTTTACCCGAGTTCCAATTATTAAATTCAATATTTATACCATATAATTCAATGATTTAATTATCAAGTAAATATTGATATCTGGAATTTTAAGTTAAAATTAACCTTTAAATATTTAAAATCGATTAATAATTCCAATTTACTTTGTTAAAATTTTCGGGTCGTCACAAATAGCCTTTGCTGAGTAAATTCTTAAATTTTTGGGAAAGATCTCACCTTTATATATTTGTTGGTTATATGATGTTGTGTTTGGATTATGATATGGCTTGGATGATTTGTGTATGTGCTAACTTGTAGTTTAGCATTTGATTTGAAGTTGATGGTTAGGTGATGTGTTTGGATATAAATGTAGTGATTTTACTACAATATGACGATGAGATAATTTGGAATCTTTCATGTATGCTTGGATTATGGTTCAATAATATGAAAGATAGGAACTTGAGTTGTTAAGGGAATTGAGATCCATTTTGGAAATCTAATCATTTACTAGTTTGGAGTTAGTAAATGTTTTTGTTTAAATTATAGCTCGAGTTAAGGTTTTAAAAAACCTTTCCTTTACGTATTAAAAAAGTAATCCTAGGTAAGGTTAAAATTTTAAATGGTAAATTAGAGATGTAATTCTAAGTTATTGTGTCCATAGAGATAGTCATTATGAATGTTGTTTGAAAAAGTTTGATTTCTAACTTTAAAGTTTCTTTTTAAAACGATTTGAAAACCTATTTTTAAACGTAATTTGCAACACATAAGTTAATTATAACTTGATTAAGTATGTTTATATTTAATTAATTAATTAATTAAGGATAATTATTTATTAATCAATCGGTAATTAGGTTAAGTGATTAGTGACTAGCTAGTGATAATTAAGTAAGTTATTACGAAGTTTAATTAATGATTAATTAAGTTAAGAAGGGTAATTATTTTATATAGTCACGTTTAGTTATTTTAATTATTATTTAATTAAATTTGAATTATTTAATTAATTATAATTTAATTAAAGATCGATTATTTACTTAATTATTACTTGATTAGAGATTAATTTTAAGTAAATGCTTGTTTGCTTAAAGTTTAATTATCAATCTACTTCTAATTAATTAAGACTTAATGATGATTTGATTTTTATTATTTAAGACTTAATTAAGCTTTAATTTATATTAAATTATGATTTAATTATTAAAAGTTATTCTAAACTTTATCGGTTATGTTTTAAGTTGGGTTCTTTCTAAGTGGTTTGATTTTAACCAAAGGATCTCTTATTCACAATATTAAATAGACAAACAACTGTGAATAAGTTAGAATGTGATTGTTTTTGTTGTATGGATGTTTATTAGTAGAATAAAACACCATTCTGCTATAGGGTAATTGTTTGGATTGTTTGGATATGTGTTTATCAAAATAAATCCCCTGTTCTGCTATTAATTGATTGAATTGTTTGGACATCTGTTTAGCGGGACAAATCACCCTCCTGCTATTACGTTATTTAGACATGTATATGATGGTTCACATTGACATGTTATTCCCTGTTTTGGATATTAGTTGTATTTACATATGTATTGGTCTATGTAACTAATTGTTAAGTGAATTGGAAATAAAATTGAATCGTAACTTAAATTAGTACCATTGGGATCGCTAAGCCTCTTTTCGACTTATTAAAGTATGTTTTTGAATTACTTTTAATTCTTAAATCAATTTGATTTTAAAGTTATAAATGATTTTTCAAATTTTATTATTATTTTATAAAGTTATTTTCAAATAATATCTTGTTTTAAAAAAAGGGTTTATTTAATAAAATGTTTTACCTAGAGTGATTTACAAAGGATATCTTGAAAATGATATTTATAAAGGAGATTCTATAAAGAAATTATAGAGTAAGATTTTAAATAGATTTAAAAATAGAAAGAGATTTTATAAATCATTTTAGGTATTTTTGAAAGAAGCTTTAAATCTAGTTTGAAAACCTTTTAAGTATTTTGAAATGTGAAGTAACTTATAAAAAAAATTATAAGGAAAAAGTAAATGTGTTTTATAGGAGGTGATGTTTTTGAAAAGGAATTGTTTGTCCATTTAATATGGAATATAGAGGAAATGGAATTTTCAAAATGTTTGGTAAATACTTATATATATTTTTTCAAGTAAAATGGAATGTAAGAGGTTTGGAAATAGGGTTTGAAAAGATCTTTTGATCAGGTTTTACAAAGTGATTATATTCGTTAAAGTTTAATTTATAAAGGCTTAGAGGATCCCATATGAAAATTAAACCACGATTGGTTGTTTTCTATTTGATAGTTAAATGACCGACTATAAAGTTTGATCCAATTTGACCTAGGAAGAATGAATGTACATTCAAGTTCCCCGATAAGGTCTTGAATACTTACTTCCAAAGAGCCAGGAATGAGTCAAACGGAAATTATCGGCTGTTGATACGAAGAGACCAGGATTAGATCTATATTTGTAAACCATTCCAAGCCAACATATACGTTCGAGTGGAAGAGACCTTGATGATGATTGAAGATGGCGCTCTTTGAAGTGAAAGGGACATTGCTACTAATCCTGAGGGTGATTCTAAAATGGATATGGTAGAGTTAGTGCCTTCCTTTCGTTCAGACCCAGAAAGAATTTTATGGATGAATGCTGGCATTGCATTAACGCCTGGAAGGCGGTGTTAGCATTTCAAGATGGATTGATATTCATAAAGGTAAAACGTAGCCTCAAGCCTTACAACCAGGAGGAATGACAAAAATAGGGCATGCTGCAGAGCTATGTGGTTAGTACCATTAGAAGCGGTCACGCCATTCTAGATGTCTCTTTCAAAGTTGGTTTGCGCACAAACACCATGGTAGTATAAGACCTCGGTGTCAAGGGGTGAGGTAATCTGGTCTGTAATGTTAGAGGGGCAGCCGACTTTGTGTTAGCATGGTGCATTTTCTAGAGGTGTATCATTGGAAGGTAGTCCTTACCTTGCCATTATTGGGATCCAATCTCTAATATGTGCCTTACGTTGTCGATTATAGAAACTAGTATGTTGGAATGTGAGATGCAAGTATTTTAGCTATTTTATCTATTTACTTTAAACCTAGATACCATGATAATATCACTGTATTTTAATATAAAATGTTTTGGTTATCGTGAGGTAAAAACCCGTCCATTTTTATATGCGGTGTGGTCTTATGAGATACCCTATGTTTAAAGGTTTTCAAATGTAGAAATAGGTTTGGTTGTTACTTGTTATCGAGTTTTACCCATGCTAGTATGACCCATACGTTATTCCATGTAATGCTCGGGTCAAACCCGAGTATGTTATCCGAGGTTTAGTTGGATACGTTGGAGTTGAAGACGAGTTGGATGGTTAAGACGTATTCGGGTATATTTTTCTTGTGCTGTATTATAGAGTTTGTATGTTTGTCAATTTAAGGATAGGTTTATATAACTATCCAAATTTAGGATAAGTCTAGTGTACTCTGATGCTATATATATGAATAAAAATGTTTCTTTTTTGTAAAAATCATTGTTGTATTATATATTATTCGTTGCGTTGTGAGATTTTGTATTTTTTAGTTTCTTCTATCTTTTACCTTCTTCTTTCACCCTAATAAATCGATATTTCTGGCGCTTGAATGTTCAGCATGTGATACTGTGGACGTATTAGTGTCGATTTTCGATGGTCGAAAATCCGGTCCGTTACAATTTTGGTCTACCATATCATGCTCTAAAAGCATTCTTTAAATTGTAAACGTGTTTAGATAATTTTTCATCTTCAAAAAGTGGGGGTTGTTCTACATAAACATCTTCTTTAATAAACTCGTTTTAAAAGGCACTTTTTTCCAACCATTTGAAATAATTTAAAGTTTTTATGATTTGCAAAAATAAGTAAAATTTTGATAGCCTTCAATCTGGCAACAGGAGAAAAAGTTTCATCAAAATCTATTCCATCTTCTTGATTATAACCTTAAGCAACCAAATGAGCTTACTTCTAATAACTTCTCTGTGTTCATTCATTTTATTTCTATATACCCATTTAGTTCCTATTGTAGACTTATCTTCAGGTCTTGGGCCTAATTCCCAAACATCATTTCTGGTAAACTGAAAGAATCCATGAATTATCTAAGATGCTTCTTTTGGATTTTTAGATTTAATGGATGAGATAAAAGCAAAATTACTCATTTTATTTAATTAATTCCTTGCTTTTACTATAGATTCTTTATTTCCTAGAATATTTTCTATAGGATAATCATTCAAATATTTTGTTCTTTTATTTGGATGTAAATTTTTGGAGTTATTATTATTTTCACCATTAGTGATTTCATTATTAGTAATTTCATAAGTTTTATCAACATTCTCTTCTTCATCAAAATTGGTATTATTGATTTTAAAATTCTCATGAAATGAAACATGTAATGTTTGTTCAATGGCATTAGTTTTGGTGTTAAAAACTTTATAATATAAACTTCTATTAGAATAACCAATAAAAATACCTTTATCTGATTTAGCATCAAATTTATCTCAATCATCCTTTGTATTTAATATAAAACATTCAATACCAAAAACTCTAAAGTATGATACTTTAGGCTTTTTATAATAAAATAATTCATATGGAGTTTTCTTAGTTAAGATTCGTATTAAAATTCTATTTAAAATATAACAAGCTGTGGCAACTGCTCGGCCCAAAAAAATTTAGGTAATTTACTATCATTTAACATTGTTCTAGTAATTCTTGTAAAGTTCCATTACTCCACTTTGTTGTGGTGTTGTTGGAAATGAAAAGTTATGTGTACTTCCTTTCTTATCACAAAAGATTTCAATTTTATCATATTCAAATTCTCCTCCATAATCACTCCAAATTGTTTTAATTTTAGTTGACATTTGACTTCGAATTCTATTAGTAAAAAATTTAACATTTCGAAAGCTTCATTTTTAAGTTTTAAGAATATTTTCCATGCAAATCTGAAGAAATCATCTAAAATTACAAAGACATATCTGTTATGATTTATTGGTTGCATTTCCGATGGTCCAAAAACATCTAAATGAAGAAGTTCAAGAGGATAAGAAGTTGAAATCATATCTTTAGATTAAAAAGAGCTTTTAGGAAGTTTTTCTAATTGATAGATGTTATAAAAATTATTAACATTGAAACTCATTTTAGGAAGACGTCTAACAAGTTTATATTTTGCAATTTTAGAAAGATGTTTAAAATTCAAATTACTAAATCTTTTATGTCAAATACAAGGGTCATTAGATTCAACGAAATGGCATAAATTATCATTGGATACTTTCATACTTAAAACATAAATGCTACGTGTCCTATTACCTTAAAAGATAATGTTCGACTCATTTTCTTTGATATGGAAATTATCTTTTTCATATTTAATTTTAAAACCCTTATCAAACAATTAACTAATATTAAGTAAATTATGATTTAGATTCCTAGCCAGTAAAACATTAGAAATAGCAGGAGTTTTAGAGTTACCAACATTGTCGATGCCAATCACATATTTTTTTGAGTTGTCTCCAAACTTAACTGATCCATCATCTTTGTAGATAATATACTTCAAGCTCTCCAGTCTTGTGTCTTGAGCATCCACTATCAAGTATCCACTTGTCCTTCTTGATTTGTGATGTTTGATTTTCAAGTGTTTTTTTACCAGTAGCCATATAACCAACTTTCTTCTACAATTCAAAATCATACCTTTTCAAGAAATCAAGTGACGTATTCAGGAGACGAGTTGGAGGCTCAAAGACGTATTCACATACATGGTTATTTTTACGTTGCATTCATTGTTATATTTTTCAGCAAATTGTGAGGACATGTTGTTATAACTATCGGGGTTGATATACGTTAGTATACTCTGATTGATGTGTGTGTGCGTATGTTTATTACAGTTTGCTTTGTGTAAAGATTTCTTGTATATTATAGATTATTTGTTCCGCTGTGTGATTCTATGTTGTTTAGTTTTCTAGTTTTTCCCATCTTCTTTCTTTTTCTTTCCGCTAAATATCCCCCTTTCCGTTCTATTTGAGTAGGTCATGGGTGGTTTATTATATGCTTAAACTGTTTGGAAAAGTGGGTCGTTACCTCGTGGTATCCGAGCAGAAAGTTAAGCGAGAACCTTGGCTTTGGTAGGAAATTAGACATAGGATCAGTAGCACCCTAGAATGAGTTTGAGTGTGTGTGTATATATATATGAGCATGTATTTGTTAGTGATATAAAAATGTATTATGTTGTGTTGATTGATCTGTTGAGTGGCTTATGGATTATGGTCAATACAAGTAATTAACGTTATTGATAGGGATCTTTAAACACCTGAACAGAGCAATTCGAAATAGTATTATTTTGAAATTGGGTAATCAAACAATTTTACCTTGATTATATATTATATATAAAAGAATATATTTTTTAGAAATTATCGAGGGTGTGTTTGGCTGTTAGTGAATAATAATATTTGATTATTATCGTTTGTTGTTGTTGTTTATGTTACAACAAAGTTGTTGTTATTTTAATTTAACAAAGATAAATAATTAAGAAATGATTTCATATAACCATAGTGAAACTAGATATATAAAGGAAATTATAAATATGATTTGCAAATAAAAAGGTTTAAAAGTTGGGAATTTAAGGATTTAAAATCCCGTTGATTCGAAAATTGTTTATTAAAGGTTTTGGATGAAATAATAATGATATTATTTAGGAAGTATTTTGACTACAAATATTTTCAAATTGTTAAGAAAGCACTGAATTCGTTTCGGCCGGTGAAAAATAATTTCGATGTTGACGACAATATCATCGGCGTTCATTTTCGAGTTTCTAAGTGATGGATTGCTACCATTGGAGTTTTGTTTGGTAAAACTAGTTTTGATTTTAAAATTCAAAAGTATGATTTGAAATAAAAAAATAATTATAGTATTATTTCAAAATAATTTGAAATAAGAATAGGGTGTTTAAAACTTTGGAAATTTTCATTTGAATGTTTTATGAAAATATGAGAAAATAAATTTTATAACTTACAAATTTTTTAGAATTAGTAGGTTAAAACAAAATTTTTGATTTGTTGAATATAAATTGTTAAGAAAAGAAAATTTGAATTAAAATTTAACTTAATTAAGTTAAATAAAATGAATTTTGAAAAGAAATTCAATATAAGTTAAGTTAAATAAAAAAAATTTGGAAATGAAATTGATTGTGATTTGAAATGAGTTAATGGTATGAACTAATTAAATAAATTAGTGAACTGAATATGGTTTAGAATGTTGTTTAGTAGGATTGAATATTGAAATTGAATAATGAAATGAGTTAAATGAAATTGAATTTGATTTAAAATGAATACGGACTTAAGTTGTGAAGTGACAATAAACATCAGAAATGTTGCATAAAATATTTATAAACTTGAGTAAAATTTTATGATATGATTCATAAATGAATTTAGTATGGAGTGAAATGTTGTTAAACATAAAATTTAATGGAATAGTTCTTAAGTGATATTAGTACGGAAGGGAATATACTAAGTAGTAAGTGAATGTGAATAAAGCAATGTGAATAATGATTATGAATAAATGAATGTAAATAAAAGAATCAGAATAATGATAAAATAATTGGAATAAATACGTAAGCTGTGCGTATACTATTTTGTTCATACAACTGTTTGATCTAGATTCGAATACATGATTTCGAGACGATTTACATCGGTGCTAGTTAGGATTTTTCGCTCGATTCTCGACGGCGAGCTGTGGATATGGATTTTCGACTGATTCGGGAGTTCTCTATCATAGTATGTGGCTATTTAAAGAGAATGGTGGTTTCAAATCAAGGAATCGGATCTGAGTTCGCACTAGAATGGTCGTGTGAACGATTCTAGTTCGGAAGTGAAATTGTGTGATCGAGCATGGCATCAGATTTGATATTGCATACGGATGATATTTGTAAATCATATAGGCTTTAGTAAATTAAATATTGAAACTTAGATATGCAAAATAATATGATTATGAATTATATGATTGGATGTCATTGGTAAATAAGATGCAAACATATAGAAGCAAAAGTTAGCCGATGCCCTTGGTTTCGCGAGTAGAATTTGGTTGCCCGACAAATAGGTACCTTTTTATATTGTTGTTTGGTTTGATGGTTTTATGATTTAGCCGCTTAGCTACCTTTTCCTTTTATTAGTTTGAGTTTGTAGTGGCATATTGTTAAAAAAATTGATCGAACCACGCAAAGGAGACGCTGATGAAATTTTTCGCAAATTTAAGGCATTAGGAAATTTTTAAGAAATTTGTGTTGACTCAAATTTGATGTTTATGTTATAACTTGGGATGGTATTAGTTAGTAATGTTATCCTGCCTTTTGATAAGGCCGTGACACCAAGAAATTAACTGGAAACCAAAGACAATCTATCCCGAAGATTGGCTACATACATGTTCACTATGGATACTGTTAAATTTTGCACGAGTCCAGATCAAGCCACAACCAATGTGGTATGACAAGCAATTCTATGAAAGCCAACGTTTCAAATTTCGAGTCAATTGGAGTTCATATGCTCAAAATACAGATCGATCAAGTTTCTTGAGAAGCACCTTCTATTCATACCCATCAAGGTTCATATCCTTCCCTTCAGAAAGCCTCGCTCGTGTCCATCAAACATCCCTCACTTCATATCCATCATGCCAACCATGTTTCGTATGCATCACTTAATAATATGCCGTGTCGCTTCCACCAATTGCCCAATTTGTACTGGTCATTGTTGGCACGGTTCGTATCAATAAGTGAAGTATCGATACGAAACCATCCACCAACGATATAAAGCAACAGTCAAGAGATCGAAATGAATGCAGTGGTTTGGAACAATATGAAAGGGTATGTATCATATCAATACGAAAGATATGGGCGTACATCGATACAAATAGCACTTCCTCCTTAATCGTTACGAGATAAAACCCTACATCTGAACATGAACAAGCATGAACTGATGGATACGACCGAGGCCTACGAAGAAAGAAGACTCGGTCGCTCGGCCTAAAAAGAGGATCGATCCAAGAAGATAGCGCCATGTCATTGGCCATCACGAGCCTTCAGTCGATACGAACGAGATCGATACGAACATATCGATACGAGCTTGGCTGCAAATTGAAAATCCAAATTTACATCGATCATAACTCAAAATCTACAAGTCCAAAAGCCACCAAGTTTTCACAGAAGCTTGCATACAACCTTAAGAGTGTCCATGATCGATCCCAACCCAAAAGGACTATTTTTTGATCGATACGAATTTGGTACGTATCGATCATGGACCGAGTCGAAATGTCCAGGATTGATCACGTGGGCCCACCCACATGAGAGAAGGAGTCTTTCGAGATCTAAGTGAGATATTTGCTGCCTACGCCTATAAATAGTTGCCCTAGGCCATAAGAAAAGGGACTTTTGGACGCTGGAACATCGATCCTCCATCGAAATCATTATTGTATCTTGAATGTATTGTTGTAAACATCTGTAACCAGCGAGTGATAATAATAAACAGAAAACTTTCTATAGTGGACGTAGGCTACAATGTCGAACCACTCTAAATCCTTATATTTCTGTATCTTTTTTTCCTGTTTTTGGTGTGTTAGTTAGATCTACCTCATTTTCTATTTATATTCTTCACTTATTCACTTCAAACATGCTCGAAGAGTGTTGTGTCCAATTTTGATACAAACACTTTGGTGCTTTCACTGAGAACACTCAGCTTTTCTCTTGCTCTTTGGATCTACTACCCATATCGGATTGCAAGAATCTAAGGAGAAGATCCAGATCTCATACTTAGAAGTTATTCCATCCTATTCAGATTTGTATTAAGTCTAGGAGAGAGCTGCACCCTACACCATTTTCACTACAAGGACTACCTCAACCGTGGCAGATCAGGAAGGAAGAGATAGACCGAATCCCGCGTAGCTACCCGCCACATGCTAGAACTTAATGGGACCTTCAAATCCATAAGGCCCCATTACTAAGGAGGAATTCCAGATGTTGATGCAAGAACTGACCCAAAGTCGCCAGTAGCTTACCCAGTAGATCCGTGCCAACATGGAATTAACCAACCAATTGAATCAGGAAAGACGAAGGAGATCCAAAAGGGATCAAGCTTCCTACTCTTCTACTAAGAGCTTTGCTTCTTCCGATTTCCATCACAGATCCATACGTCCACGACAGGATGGAAGCTATGCACTAGCTCCCAGGCATCAGCGTACTCTGAATCTTAGACAAGCAGGACTTGGTCCGTTTGCTAGTCACAAGGCAGGCCCCTCCTCCAGAGGAGTGACAACTCCTTATCACATCACTGATAACCGTGCTGCTGCTGCCTATATCGACTTGGAAGATGGCATTCGAGATCAAACATATCCGAAGCTTCGTCAACGCGATCATACTCCTAAACCATATGCTCCCGAAGACCTGGAGCTATGAAGGGGAGGTATGGACCATCGACCGCACCCGGGCTATCCTCGCATTGTGGAACCTGACCACACCTTGGTCCAGCATGCACAGAATGTCCAAATGCTAGATATCCCGACCATGATTCGTCAAATGATTCGTGAAAGTCAGGGCCTCTCCAATGACGACTAGGGAATCTCCCGGATTCATGCACCTTTTACTAATGAGATCCTTTATGCCAAACTACCTCGTCAATTTATAATGCCAACTTTACCTATTTACAAAGGGAGTTCAGGCCCTAACCAGCAAATTTTGAAGTGTGAATGGCTTATGAATGTCGCACAAGCTGACGATGTGATCAAATGCAGAAGTTTTTCGATTTCTCTAGGGGCATCGTGACATGGTTACTCGCTTTCTACCCCGATTTGTTTCATACTTTGATCGGTTAGCTATAAAACTCGTCGAACAGTTTTGTATGCACATTATAAGACCTAAGGATGTGAACACCTTGTCTACCTTCACTCAAGCTCCTGGAGAGATGCTCGGATGTTATCTAGAAAGATTTCATGCCGCTTGCATGGAGATTAGTAACCCTAATGATAATTTCATATTGATGACACTGACTTAAGGAATTAATCCTTATTCCGAATTTGGCAATAGGTTGACTGGAAACCCCCTGCGTCTTTGGACCATTTCTATTCTAAGGCAGCCCAGTTCTTGAGAAGGGAAGATGAGAAACATTCTAGGAAGAAGGATGACACAGGGTCCAGTATGGAAGGAATATATAGCAATGTCGATGTGAAACAAACCGATGAGAGTTCCAAAAAGGTGCAGTAAAATATACAGAATAAGCAAAATCAGCAGAAAGGCGATGGAAATCTGGGTAAGAAGCGGGATAAAATTCACAGACCACGACATAGAGCCCCCATGTTTTACACCTATACTCCTTCGAATACATTCCTGGAGAATGTGTACTTTCAAACCTATAATACTGGCTAATATAAGAAGCCTGCTCCGAAGCAGTCATTCGAAAAGCAGATTCAATCTGGGAAATTCTATAGATTCCATGATTGCTATGGTCACAATACCAATGAAGGTCGCCATTTATAGGATATCATTGAGAAGTTAATCTGAGATAGGAAGTTGGAACAATTTGTTCGGCTGCAACAACCTCTATGTGTTTTCGAATTTCATTAATAAAGTTTTATAAAAGCATATAGCTTGGCATAAGTATTATGGACAAAGGATTATCTTGTATTTTTTTTAAAAGGTGATTTCAAGGGTAAATCAATAGTAAAGGTTTATGTTTTCAAGGAAGTATAAAAAGGATATTTAGCCCAGGATTTTACTATAGAGGTCGTTGTTCTTATCACCTTTTGATAAGTTGTGATAGGAAGAATTGACTCAGAGATTAGAAAAATAGATGAGACTGGTGTAGGGTAGCGTCATATACATCCGCTGTTAGTCCCTAGCTGATGTACATCCAAAATTCTAGCACGTAGGGCTTTGTCACGGATAAGACAAAAAGTAGGTTTACATACAGAAAGGAATATATAAGTTGAGTTAGGTTATTGGTTGGCCCGCAAAACCATAAGGTTCAGTCTGACCCTAAAATAATAAGTTCCAGACAGACCATCCAATTTCCCTTTGACGGTAAGTTAGAATATTTGGTATACCTGGTAGGTTTGAGTCAGCCATATAGGTTGGTAGTCGTCCTGTGAAAACTAAGTTTTGGTACAGATAGTACATTGATTAGACGGATTTGTCATAATTACCCAAGTAGCATGCATGCATATGATTATTGTGTTATTGTTTTACTATTGTGATTATAGGAGCATGATTACGATCGATAAATATAAAGTGGATACTAGTGAGGGAAAAACCCGTTCTTCTCAGCAGCGTGGTCTCACTGGATATCCATCAACAGAGATAGTATATAATTATTCACACTAGACTTTTTGTCTGACTCGAAGTTTTTGTTGTTCCCCTTCAATTCTCGGGTGCTCACTTGTGTAGTTCGAGAGTAAGGTTTTTAGGTTAAGTAGGTTTTGCCGAATAAAGTTTTCGGATATATGTAAGAGGCAAAGCTAGCTATATAGGAATCTATCTACTATTTATGTCTGCTGTGTGATTTTATTTGGTTGAATGTAATGCCAGAATTATATCTATCTTGTAGTAAATTCAGATCAACCGAGGAGGCATCTTCATGTGTCCTGCTTGGTGTATTTTTGTAATAATTATATTAAATTGAACCTAGGCATCATTTGGGATTATGTAATGAATATGAAATATTATCCTTGAAATGAAATGTGAAAGTTGATTTCAAATTGTGTTAAGAAAATTTCATATTCTTGTGCTTTTGATGTTATTGATACAATTAAAATAACCTCATTTTGTCGTCGGAAATTAATCATATGGATGACTGCAGCATCTGTAGCACTTAGTTTCAGGCCTCAAAATGGAGGATGTTACAAAACCCTTTGGTGTTGGATCTCTACAACTAGAGATACGATTCCCCTACAAACATAGTGTTGAACTTCTATACAAACCAATGCAATAAATATCTACAAGGTATATGTTGCATTTATCATCTCATATAGATGCTGAAACTATAAGCACGATACCAAGTATCATCTTTTAATAGGGGTATCGACCTCTATATTGACGACATGGTATTATTGCGGTTAAACTTATAACTGGTTTATTTTTGTAAAAAAACAATTATTTCCACCAACCGTTATCCCTTGTCAACTTTTTGTTAGATAATAAAATACCTTTTATTTTCTCAAAATTGCTAGAAGGTCTGTTTACCTACCCTATATTCATTTACAAGCCAGTTAAATAATATTATTACTCAAATTAATTAATAACTTTTCTAACTAAATAAATTTGTAGAAATCATAACCATTTGGGAAAAATCTCCAAAAACAAACAAAAATCAAAACTAATATATTCTTTTACATATAAAATTTTGAGGCCAAAATAATTATGTTCTCAGTAATTAAAACTCAAAATAAACTCCTTTCAATCTTAGGAAATTCATAAAATATTTATATAAACTTGGAAAATTATGAAACTAAAAATCCACCTTTAAAATAATTTTTTTATACATCATATCGAAATTTGAAGTCATTTGAAGATCATAAATTAGGTTTGTATCCTTAAAACCAATCTAATTAATTTCATATAAATCCAATAAATAACATTTAATCATATAATAAAGTAATCTATCATAACATGGAAAAACATAATAAAATAATTTGGAAATTGTCATTAATTCCGAATTCAAGCATTTAAAAGTGAGATGGTTTTATTATTATTAATCTTAGATTGGATAAAGTGATTTAGATTTGTTGAAGACTGATATTTTCTCCAAATCTTTTCCTTTGAATCCCTTAGTCCTTCCCCTTCTTCCGTTTGTTAATGGTCGGCCTATATCTTTGTATTGATTGTATGAGAATGAAATGATAATGAGATAGGTGGGGTTTAGGATACAAAAATAAGGAACTATTCATATTTTTCCCTTCTCATTATTCCTTTTCTTTTCTACGTTTTAAATAATTTTATTACTTGATTACTTAAGACACGATCGATTTAATTATCAAATCTCATTCTCCTTATATAGCATGTTATTTTTTTAATTTATCTAATTAAATCTTCTATATAATGTTAATCTAAATTAGAGGTGTTACAATTAGACACATTTAGAAAGATATAATGAGCATGCTAGAGTTTAATATACCTTTGCAACATGTATTTTTAGTTTAGGCCACTATTCAACAAACTTTCCATAGTTAAAAATACAAAACCAAAAAACGATATCAAAGAGTGAATAGTTACATAATATGTTGACTTCCCAAAATAATTTTTGAATTACAAAAATATCAATTACAATAAGAGTTATAGTGTTTTTCATATGGAGGGACAAAACTAAATGGTATTACAAGAGCAGGTCCACCTTCTTAATTCGCGTTTTTAGCTATGAAAACTTCAAATTTTTGTGAAGCACTTCAAACAAAGTTGTTGCTTATATTTTAAGCTTTCCATATTGGCAAGATCAACGAAATTGAACAAATCATTCAAAAGTTACAAGCAAATGAGTTTAGCCATGTTTTATGCAAGTTTTCATTTCGAGATAGTAACACATGTCCGTATTAATTCATTTTTAAACCACTACAAACTTCAAAATTTTGGAAAGTGATAAACAACAAAGTTGTCTCTTATGCAAATGTCATATTAGTGAAAGAAAATCGAATAAATGGGATCACTCCATCACAAGTAAGGACAATATTTTAAAAAAAAACCATAAAAAACTTCCTTTACTTTTTTTTCTTAGCACTTTTAACTGCATACCATACTACTTCGAAGTTTCTATTTCAAAATTTCTTGAAACTTTAAAATCACTTTCTTTTAAGTATAGCTCCAAAATTATTTTAATATCATCTTCAATCAAATTCTGACTTTCAAAAATATCTTCCATTAAAGAAATCCTTTAAAAGTTTCAAAATAATCCTACTGTGTATCTTCTCTCAAATGAAATAATATTGTTTTCTTATTTTTTTCATAATATATCACATCATAAACACCTTCACAACACACATCCAAAACTCAAACATCATTCAATATGGTAGATATACAATTGCAACATCACATACCTACTAATTTCAATTTCAAATATATTTACAAATTAGCAATAATATCATGTCATGAATTTCTAGTGGTTTACTTTGCCTGCTGGCTATAGTGTTAAGCGTGTGATCAACATTTCCTCGCCATCTTCTTAGCTATGCATTGACGATCGATGGTTGCAATCATCACATCAAATTTCTAAATATAGAAAAATAACCTTTCTATTTTTCAAAATGATTCACCTCATCATAATAGTAACCATACTCATATACACATATTTACACTCAAGTTATTAACAATTATAACCAAGTCATACATTTAAATTATTTTATTTAATTTACCTTTTATATCCCATTATAAATTAATGCACACATTAATTAAGATTTTAAATCAAATTAATCATTTCATCTTGGTAACATTCTTTTATTAAAATAAGAATATAATTAACATGTACATTGTGTTCACTTATTGGAATTACATCCAAGTTATTAACAACTAACTTACATTTATAGTATTACATTCAAGTTATTAAATTTTAACTTATCAATCTTATCCTAGTTGTTATTTCCATCAATAATTCACTAAATTTTTATTTCCTTCAACATTAAGTTACCAAAATCTTCTTAAATCAAGAAATTTAATTACCGAATTTTTACGGGTCGTTACACTCTCCACCACTCAAAACTTTTCGTCCCCGAAAAGGAAAAAGAAGGGAAAAGAAGAATTAAGAAATCAATATATCTTAAATAAAATATTAGATTTATATATAAATAAATTTACAAAATTTAATAATTTAAATAAAATATCAATTTATAACTATTAAAACCCTTTATACTCAAATTAGTAAAGTTTGAAAAACATTTTCAAAATTTTTCTAAGTCCAAAATTTACGGAAAATTTCAGCAGAGTCTCCTTTGTACAGGGAGGCTCGAGAGAAAATATAATATCAAATATAGCAATATATAACATATAATATCAAAAATAATATATCTCCCAACACGGAAAAACAAAATAATAACACTATAAACAATAACTATATTTAGGGTGGTTTCAAGCATAAATAACAACTCGATATAACAACCATCACATAGAATCAATCCAAATCAATCAATCATTCATATCAAACCAAACAAAAAGTTGTTCGGGTTCAAAACTTCAAATTGTACAGGATAAAAAATAAACTACTAAGCGCACTATTTACTCAACAGTACCTGATGAAGATAAATAGATTATTCATACATCCAAACAATTTTAAAGTACCCTAACCCAAACAACCATAAACCAAAACAAACAACAACCATTTCAAACAACCGATTTAGTTTATCCTTATTAATTCCATTCATATATTTGTTGTTTGATTGCTCTTTTTCATTCATATAATGGTTTATTTTTTAATTTACATTTATTTCTTACAAATTTATTTAGAAATAACTTCAGCTTATTTCTTAAGTTTAAAATTTCTCACTTACAATACTTGCCTTCTATTATACATAATTAGTAGTATTTCAATTATACTTAAGTTTATAACAACTACAACACCAAATTCTTATTTATTTAAGAATTTCATTAATTACTTTCATTACCTTAAGTTTATCGCTTGTATAATATCTATTACAATTTCTTATTAAACATTACAACTTTTATTGTTGGGTAAGTTATATATATATATATATATATATATATATATACTTTTAAGGATGTAATTGAAAGTTATACAAGTTTATTCCATTTCCTTTAACTAAATTAATGCGCAATAATATTATCCTTTGTCTTATAGGTTACACATTTCAAATTTCTTTTAATTTCATTCATAACTTAGCATTAAATTTCTTATTTTAATTAAAGGTTCTAATTATAAATTAGTTACATTCAATTTCACTACGATAATTGAAATTATTAATTAACGGAAACTTAAGAACTAATACCGGGTTAACTTTCAAATCATTTTAAAATATTAGATAAACGTATTTATGTATCCAATTATATTTAAAACAATTTAAAATTAAATTTTTTCAAAATAAATCCGTAGTAAAACTACTACAATGGCATTTCCCCTTCGAAGCTCGAAAATGAATGTCGATGATGCGGCCGCTATCACCGAAATTATTTCCAACGACAGAGAGGGAAGTACATAACTTATTTTTTTCAAAATCTTCTTTAAAACAATCCTTCCAAATTAAATTGAAATATTTATATCATAAAATACTTCTAAATAATATTATTATTATATTCTAAAATCATTGAAAGAATTTTTAAAACCCCGGGACTTAAGTTTTAAATTTCCAATTTTAATTTTATTTTATTCTCACTCTTATTTCAACTATTATTTAAAAAAAAATTACCTAACACACAATATATTGCAACCAAATATAACCTTATTTATAAAATTTATTTTATATATATAGAAAATATAATAGGCAAAATTATTTCATTCACCAATATTCAAAATAAATATTGTGTCGGTCTGTCCTATTAAGTGTTTAGAAATCCCTATTGATGTCATAGCGTCCCATGCATCAACCAGAATTTATAAATACAAAACGAAACAAATTAACACAATATCAAAACCCTTTTTATAACACTAACAAATACGCTCTCTCATATATATACACTGAGCGACTCACCATAGGGTATTACAACCCTATTAGTAAAGAGTCAAACCCCACAAAGCTAAGATTTATCGCTAAACCAAAACTCTGATACCAGATGTAACGGGCTGCCTTTTTGTACGCTTTAAATCGACGATAAACCACACACGTCAGACTTAAACCATACAGCATGGCGGATTGTTATGGGGTAAATAAGAAAAGCAGAGAAAGAAATGAAATACAAAGCAGAATCTCACAACGAAACGATAAAATATAATAATCAAACAAATAGTTCATGAAGCTGTTTTACTAAAATATTTGATTTCACTTATACAATACATATCAGAGTTACACATACCAGAGAATAATTATTAATGCAGCGGAAACAGTATGAATGTGGTGGAATACTATAATAAATAATAATAATATAAATCTTCGTCTTCGTCCTCCAGAGCTAAAGTCTTCGAATCCTGAAATGCTCAGGCTGACCCGAGCGAATAGTAAAGACAAAACACTCGAGTCAAAACTAAAAGATCTTATGTAAGTTAAATCAACAATAAACATATGAGTGGAACGGCGTCAGAGATATTTATGGGATTTGACATCTCCTATCCAGTGTCTAACATGAGTGCAGTAACTTAAGAGATGCTAGGGATTCACATCTCCTAAGGATCCGTTAAACTATTTACTATGTAGTAATATTTCGCTATTATAATAGTGTCTATAGTAAAATAAACTTACTTTTAAATAGCGTTAAGGAGTGACCCAATATTCCCCTTAACACGTAATAGTCCCAGTATTCCATCCAATATCATAGTCCCTCTTGATCGGAAAGCCACCAGAGGATACCACACGGGCTACGGGAGAAAACCAAACTTGTACAAGGCGCGCTATGGTAGGTGACATGGCATAACTAGGCAATGCCAGGGTAGATATACCAATTACGCTTCCGGGCCGGTGGTAACGCATAGCGCACAGCTACCGCCCACCTCAAGCCACAGCCCTAAATCAAAAAGATCAAAGTGGCCACCGAATCAATCCAAAGGTCTGAGTATAATATCAAAGAGATGTGTTAGATCAAAGGAGCTACCTCATTAGCCCGTCAATCGCTCCTGTTTTAGCCACCTTATGCCAACTCACGGGAGTCCGATCCGTGTATTTACCTCAAAGGAAACGTCGTCACCATACTTCATTCTGGAATCTCCACCGCATACACGATTGTTAAAGTGGTTTCGAAGTTGGCAGAGAGTATGACAACTTCCGATCCCAGTCTCTTTAACAACCAAACGTTATTATAACACCACGGTCTTTTCAAAATCGTTTATACTTTAAAACCAGAATATAATATCAATTTCAAAACCATATAAATACGGTGTCATTTTCTATTTAAAAACCCAAATCCAAAATAATATCATTTTTATTTCAAATATATCCTTTTCCAAAACCATAGAATTTTCAAATCTATATACCTTGAAACCCATAGCTTTGGAACATAACTTTTTATGCTTAAATGGTTTAAAAATTAAAATAATATATAAAATAAAATAGCTTCTTTAATTTTCCCAAATAAATTCCAAATATCAATTTGAACCTCCAAATAAACCATTTTAATTTCCATATATTTCAAAGCTTTACATATTCCACCATTTCAAAACTAATTCTTTGATAATTCTATATATATATATATATATATATATATGTATGTATGTATATCAAATTCAATTGCTATTATTTAAATTTGAAATGTTTACTTAATAAATCAAATGTCATTTAAGTAAAGCCTTTAACTTCAAATAACTGGATATTCTTTAAATTTGGTTAACTTGATATATTTATTTAAATCAACTCGATATTTATTTAAATCACTATACACCAATTTAAGTTATAAGAATCATAACCTCTAAAATCTCAATTTTATTTAAATTCCAAATCAAATTTATTCGAGTATAATTCTTAAATAATTTAATTTAAATAAATCTCATATTATCTTCCCACCATATTCTCATTCAAGTTATTATAAACTCCAGAAATATAATTTAAATAAATACTTAACCATATTATATCTTAATAAAATCGAACTTTATTTTTAACTTCCTTTATACTTGAAATCAATTTTATACATAGCTTAAAATCGAGAATTTAACTACTATAAAAACTCATTTATACAATATCCAAATCCATACTTCATAAAACCGTATATTTCTTTACAAAATCATTGAAAATCATTTCAAAATATTTTTATATATAGACCGCGTGCCTGTATATAATTTTCTATCCTATGCTCAAGTGATACGGATATTTATCATTTCAATCCGTAATTTAAAATAAAAATTACAGTTATCTACCATTTGAGACCGCAATCCCGAATGAAATGAAAATACATAATAATTTGTAGTTTATAACAATATAAAGTACATCATCCATTCATCCAATATTAACCATCAACCACTTATCACAATCATCATCCAATTCAAACAATAACATCAATAACAACGGATAATAAACAATAGGTATCAACTAGCAGTTTATATTCAATAATAAATTAAATAAGTGTTTAGCTGTAGTTTATATGAAATGAATAATTAAATAATAATTTAATTAAATAAATGCGATTTAACTGAGATGATGATTAAAAATATGCCAAACGTAATAAATAAATTTATAATCACGCCATAAATTAATTTAACAAACATAAGAAATTTTAGAAGTTGTGAGTGGGTTAAAACACTCACCTTTTGAATTTAAATTGAATTTAAATCCAATTGAAACCCAATAATTGGACGGTCTCTATAACAACCTGCATATTTAACGATTATATATTTAAGTGTTTTATTTAAATATAGCGTCGTTAGTCGGATTTTGGGTCCGAAATGTTACTTTTTGCAAACGGCCGATTTAGGGCTCGAATCCACTTCCATTGAGTTCAAAGTGACATTTGCGATCTTTTTGAGTATAAACGTTGATATGTTTGGAGTAAGTCGAGTTTTGCTACTTTTTCTAGTTGGGTTTTGGGTTGGGTTCAGCCCATTAGCTAACTAAATACCCTAATTCAGCCCCTCTCCACTCACTCATTTCATTTTATAAAACTTAAGCTCAAAACTGGAATTGGGGAAGAGAAGAAGAATTAGAAATCCAAGCCCTAGTTCTTCTTGCAAACTTGAATTCTTGCTCCAAAATCAAAGTGAAGCTATAGGTAAGCCTCCTCTTCATCTTCTTCAACTTTTTCTCCTTCAATTTCAGAAAGTTTCCTAAACCTAACTTAGGAAAATACTTGTTTTGATCTTAGATTGAAGCTAGTAGAGTTGAAGTGGAGAGTTGTTGGTCTTTTATTTTCATTTGAGCTTCTTCTTCTTTGTTTGTGAGTTGAAAGGTGAGATTTTTATCTCACATCTATGCATATATCCATCTTTGATTGTTAGGTATGAATTCCTAACAATTATTCATGTGCACTTACTTTTGGTTTTGATTGAATTGGTGAATATCCAAATTTTTAGTGTTTGGGTTCAAATATTTAAAGATCCTATCTTTGATGTTTGAACATGTTTTTGTTGATGCATTAGAAGCCAAAAGGACCGGGTAGCCAATGGGCGTAATCCCCTAGCGTCCGTGCTCATCCGGTTGCAAATTGATTGTGTGCGCACCTCAATTAATAGGGCGGAAAAATGCAGGACATCAGTTTCGACCGACCGACCTCTCTGAGCCGGTCGACCGAAGCTGTAGCCGAAACATTTCTATGCTATTTCGGTCGGCCGACTCAGGAAGTCCGGTCAACCGACCTGCTCCTATTTCCCTATTTTGCCTAGTGTGCCTATTTGTTTGTGATTCCAACTTTTATCGATCTAAGTTGATTCCAATTAGTTGTTTATGCGTATTTGACCTGGATGATTCCTTTTTGACTTCATCCATGGGTTTTGTAAAATAATCTTTCAAATTGTATTAAAACTTGCTTCTCCAATTTATAAATCTTATCTTAAAACGCACACACAAAATTTCACACTTCGAGCGGAGTGGAAGGGAGATTAAACGGTTAGGTAAAACACGGACCATGAATCCATGCCTTCATCTTTCCGATTAATCCCCGACCTATTCGATTGATCGTTTTGGCCTTTTGGTCTGGTTTACCGATGAGATGAGGTGAACTTTGTACTGCTTTGAGTGTGAAATTAACTAACGGATAGTAAACCGTTTAGTGCGAACGAGTGGTTATGGGACTCACATTACCACTTTTTGGATTCCTTTTTGAGAGTTATGACACATTCTGCCAGTTAGTGGTGTCCAGCACTGGGCCTTCGGACCTTCGCCACTATGGTTTGTTGCCTTCAGGTGTGTTGCCTTCGGGTTTGCACCTTCAGGTTTGTTGCCTTTGGGATAGTGTCTTCGGACTGTCTCCTTCAGGTTTGTTGCCTTCAGGTATGTTTCCTTTGGGTTTGCACCTTCGGGTTTGTGCCTTCGGGTTTGTTGCCCTATTATATCGCTTTTGGATCAATATATGTGTATATGATGATCTACCATTCTGTGATGTATATTACATGTGAGTTGTTATATTCTGTTCTGATAGATCCTCCAACCACCTATGGTTTTGTTTTAAGTATTCATTGGATATGTCGACTTGCTTGGTATGTCTATTGTCGATGTATTCAATAGATAGTTAGAGCAAGGCCATAGATGGTCGCTCCTAACCAGCCTTATTCTCCGTGTTAGTTGACGGCATTACCCTGTAGTGTCCTTGGCTAGCGCGGGTATAGAGGTGGGGCGTCACAGCTTGGTATCAGAGCAAGGTTCAAAATAAAATATGATAAACAAAGAATAGATGCACATATTCCGGTACATCAAAGTGTAATAAGTGATACAAATCTTTGAACCACCTTGCCTCTATTCCTTCCGTGCCTTTGGTGGTAGATAGAAATTGGGAATACGTCTAGAATGCATTTTGTTCCGTAGTATTCCATATTTGGATTGGTGGTATCGACCTTGTGAATATTCTTGTTCTTATCTTACTTTCAGCGTATGGCTGGAAGAGGCAGGGGACGACGTTCGGATGCCGGGCAATCCAGTGGCTCACATCCGGATGGCGTTTATATGTCTACCGATCAGTTTTTGGAATTTTTTAGGAGCACTCAGCCTCCAGTTCCTCCTTGAGTATCTCCACCTCGTAAGTCAGCCTTGGCACGTCAGTGCAGTGATTTTTCTCATCTTGTAGGAAATCCGTTTAAGGGCTTCGAGTCTGTTCTTGAAGTCCAAGCTTGGCTTCGCACATGCGAGCGTATCTTCTCTCGCATGGATTTTTCTGATCATGATAGAGTTCTTGTAACTTCTAGTTTATTGCAAGAGCATGCCCTTGATTGGTATGAGCTTTTTGTAGCTGAAATTGATGAGTCTACTCTTTCTTGGACTCAGTTTCGGGGACGATTCGAACTCAAGTTTGTTCCTGAATATGAAAAAGTTTTATTGACCCGTCACTTCCTTGAGTTGAAGCAAGGGAAATCTTCTGTTTCTGAGTATGTTACATCATTCGAGGCTTTACCTAAGTATGCTCTTGAATTTATTAGCACTTCTTATAAGAAGAATTTGAAGTTTGTTTCTGGTCTTAAGAAATATCTTAAGAAGTCTTTGTTGCTCCAGCTTAAGCTTTCTTTTGAGGCGTTGGTAGATTCTGCACTTCATCTTGAAACCGTCGAGAAGGAGTGTGATAATGGTGAGGATGTTGAGGTTTCCAAGAACCCCAACAAGAGGCAGTTTCCATTTCAGAAGTCCAGGTCTTTTCCTTCTAAGGAGAAGAAGACTGGTGGTTCTAGCTCTCAGACTCAGTCTACTGGAAAACCTTCCATTCGGAAGTGTTTCAATTGTGGTTCTCCTGATCATATGATTCGAGCTTGTTCTAAGCCTCTCTTCTGCCGCTATTGCAAGAAGGAAGGTCATCATGTTTCCACTTGCCCTACTGTTCCAGCTGGTGCCAAGTCTAGCAAGCTTTGTGCTGATAAGGCTTTTGAAGGTCCTTCTCAACCCAAAGGTATATCTCCATCTATTTTAGAAGGTTCTATTTTATTTCATAACCATAGTATTCGAGTTCTTTTCGATACGGATGCTTCACATTCTTTCATATTGAAAAAGCTCGTTGATGATTTTTCTTTGGATGTTTCTTGTTTGGTTACTTCTTTAAGGATTTCGAATCCTATTGGGGGATCCGCGACCCTTAGTATGCTTTGTGATGATGTTGAGATTTTTTATGTGGCTTTTCTTTTCGTGCGAATCTGCACGTTATTTCTTGTCTGGGATTTGATATGATTTTAGGAATGGACTGGCTAGTGAGATACGATGCCAGGATTATTTGTTTGGAGAGGATTTTATATCTTCGACATCTGGATTCGCCTACTCAGCTATCACTTGTTCTTCGGAATGTGGATAATTCCGAAATAGCTTTACATTCTCTTGATTCTCGAGATGATAATGATATATCTCGTATTCCTATTGCTTGTGACTTTTTTGATGTTTTTGAACCTGTTTCGGGTTTGCCACCCAAGCGGGCAAGTTCCGTATTGATCTCATTCCAGGCGCGCAGCCAGTTAGTCGTCCTCCCACGAGGATGTCTACAAAGGAAAATGAGGAACTCAAGAAGCAGCTTTTAGAGCTTGAGTCCAAGCAGTTGATTCAATCCAATTTTTCTCCATGGGGATCCGTGGTCGTCTTCGTGAAGAAGTCCGATGGAACTCTTAGGCTTTGCATTGACTATCGCAAGCTTAACGAGTTAACCATTAGGATTAGGGATCCATTGCCTAGGATCAATGATATGTTTGATTTATTGAGTGGTGCTAAGGTCTTTTCTCAGCTCGACCTTGCCATAGGGTTTCATCAGTTACGAGTCGCGGAGGATAGCATACCTCTTACCGCTTTCCGTACTCGTTATGGTTTTTTTGAGTGGCTCGTTATGCCGTTCGGTTTGACGAACGCTCCTGCTTTCTTTGTCGATCTCATGAATCGAGTATTCCGAGAATATCTCGATAAGTTCATCCTTGTGTTTATTGATGACATCCTTGTTTATTCTAAGTCTGAAGCTGAGCATGCTAATCACTTGAGAATTGTCTTGAGTACTCTCCGTCGCCATCATCTTAGAGCCAAATTCTCCAAGTACCACTCTTGGAAGAATAAGGTTAAGTTCTTAGGCCACGTTGTATCTTCCGATGGCATTTCTGTCGATCCCTCAAAGATCGAAGCCATCCAGAATTGGAAGAGTCCTGAGAATGTGCATGAGATTCGTAGTTTCCTTGGATTGGCGGGTTATTACTGTCGGTTCATTAAGGATTTTTCCCGTGTTGTGCTTCCTCTCACCAGCCTTACTTGGAAAGGCATTCGTTTTATTTGGTCCGACAAGTGTGAAGCTTCCTTTAGGACATTAAAGGAACTTCTCACTAATACTCATATTCATGTGGTTCTCGAAGGGAATCATGATCTTATTATCTACACCGATGCTTGTGGTAGTGGTCTCAGTGCCGTTCTTATGCAGAAGGGTCGGGTAGTTGCTTATGCTTCTAGGCAACTGCGTCCGAATGAAGTTTTCTATGCCACTAATGATCTTGAGTTAGCCGCCATTGTCTTTGCCTTGAAGATTTGGCGACACTATTTATTGGGCGAGCGCTTCATTCTCTATACCGATCATAAATCCTTGAAGTATTTGTTCACTCAGAAGGAACTCAATATGAGACTACAGCGTTGGCTCGAATTTCTTGCTTCTATGACTTCGGTATCTAGTATACCCCTGGTAAGGGTAATCGTGTTGCTGATGCGCTTAGTCGCAAACATTCGGCTGTTGTTTCTATGATGCTTGCCGAATGGAATATTCTTGAGACTCTATCTTTTTGTGAAATTCGTGATCGAGGTTCATTTTCTGATTCTCCTATTCTAATATTTAGTTTGGGGGCTCGACCCATTTTGTTGGATTGTATTGCCGATGCTCAACGGCGTGATCCTGATTTGTTGCATCTTATTCAGCTTAGTGAGTCTAGATCCTGTGATGAGACGTTGCGGGATTTCAGCATTGATTCTCATGGGTGTCTTCGTAAGAAGAACCGTCTTTTTGTGCCATCTGATTTTGCACTTAAACATGACATTCTTGATGACTGTCACCGTTCTAAGTATATCACTCATCCTGGTAGTAGTAAGATGTATGCCGATATGCATCGTCTTTATTATTGGGAAGGCATGAAGCGCGATGTGGCGAGTTATGTGAGTAATTGCATAACTTGTCAGCGTATTAAGGCCAAACATCAGCGTCCTTTGGGTCTTCTTCTGCCTCTAGAGATTCCATTATGGAAATGAGATCAGATTTCTATGGATTTCATTAATGGCCTACCTCTTCGAGATTGGGCCATTCTAGTACCTAGGTTATTGTTGATCGCCTCACCAAGTCTGCTCATATTATTCAGTCTAATAGGACTGCTTCGCATTTGGCTAAGTTGTATGTCAAGGAAATCGTGAGACTTCACGGTGTTGAGTGATCGTGATCCTTTATTCACGAGTCATTTTTGGCAGAGTCTTCAGCAAGCTTTGCGGACAAAGCTAAATTTTAGCACAGCTTATCATCCGCAGTTTGACGGACAGACTGAACGGATGAATCGTATCTTGGAAGATCTTCTCCGTATTTGTACTTTTGATTTTGGTGGTAGTTGAGAGGATCACCTACCTCTTGTAGAGTTCTCCTACAATAATAGTTTTCAGTCTAGTATCGGTATGGCTCCTTTCGAAGCCTTATACGGAAGGCCATGTCGATCGCCTTCTTGTTGGTTGGAATCTAGCGAGAAGCTTATTGTTGGCCCAGATTTTGTTCGTGATTCTTCCGAGAAGATTGATCTTATTCGGTTGAGAATGAAAGAGGCACAGAGCCGCCAGAAATCCTACGCAGAAAACCGTAGGAAGCCTCTCGAATTATCAATTGGTGATCTTGTTTTTATTCGTGTTTCTCCTTTGAAGGGGGTTATGCATTTCAGTACGACTGGAAAATTAGCTCCTTGCTTTATAGGACCATTTTCTATTACCGAACGTATTGGCCCTGTGGCTTATAGAGTTTCACTTCCTGCTCATTTATCTGGCATTCACGACGTGTTTCACGTCTCTCAACTTCGAAAATGTCTTCGGAAGTCGGATTCTGTTATCGCTTCTCCTGATTTGCAAGAGCTTGAGGTCTCACCAGACTTATCTATTGTACAGCAGCCTATTCGCGTACTTGACACGGAGGTGCAACACCTTCGAAATAAGGACATGCCACTCATTAAAGTTCAATGGTCCGCTAACCACAATGACTGTACTTGGGAAACCAGAGAGTTTATCGAGCGATCTTATCCGGGTTTTCTATCTTTACTTGGCAACGGTGAGAATATCTTTTTATCTCAAGCTTATTTCCTTTTCTTTAAATATTGTATGTATGTAATTGTTACAAATATCGTCTCTGAGAATTGCAAGGACGCAATTTTGTAAGGAGGGGAGATCTGTAACAACACGCATATTTAATGATTATATATTAAAGTGTTTTATTTAAATATAGCGTCGTTAGTTGGATTTTGGGTCCGAAATGTTACTTTTTGCAAACGGCCGATTTAGGGCTCGAAACCGCTTCCATTGAGTTCAAAGTGACGTTTGCGATCTTTTTGAGTATAAACTTTGATATGCTTGGAGTAAGTCGAGTTTTGCTACTTTTTCTAGTTGGGTTTTGGGTTGGGTTCAGCCCACTAGCTAACTAAGTACCCTAACTCAGCCCCTCTCCTCTCCACTCACTCATTTCATTTTATAAAACTTAAGCTCAAAACTAAAAATGGGGGAAGAGAAGAAGAATTAGAAATCCAAGCCCTAGTTCTTCTTGCAAACTTGAATTCTTGCTCCAAAATCAAAGTGAAGCTATAGGTGAGCCTCCTCTTCATCTTCTCCAACTCTTTCTCCTTCAATTTCAGAAAGTTTCCTAAACCTAACTTAGGAAAATACTTGTTTTGATCTTAGATTGAAGCTAGTAGAGTTGAAGTGGAGTGGTTGGTCTTTTCTTTGCATTTGAGCTTCTTCTTCTTTGTTTGTGAGTTAAAAGGTGAGATTTTTATCTCACATCTATGCTTATATCTATCTTTGATTGTTAGGTATGAATTCCTAACACTTATTTATGTACACTTGCTTTTGGTTTTGATTGAGTTGGTGAATATCCAAATTTTTAGTGTTTGGGTTAAAATCTTTAAATATCCTATTTTTGATGTTTGAACATGTTTTTGTTGATGCATCGAGAAGCCAATAGGACCGGACAGCCGATGGGTGTAATCCCCTAGCGTCCGTGCTCGTATGGTTGCAAATTGAGTGTATGTGCACTTCAATTAATAGGGCGGAAAAATACAGGACATCAGTTTCAGCCGACCGACCTCTCTGAGCCGGTCGACCGAAGCTGTAGCCGAAACATTTCTAGACTATTTCGGTCGGCCGGCTCTGGAAGTCCGGTCAACCGACCTGCTCCTGTTTCCCTGTTTTGCCTAGTGTGCCTATTTGTTTGTGATTCCAACTTTTATTGATCTAAGTTGATTCCAATTTGTTGTTTATGCATATTTGACCTTGATGATTCCTTTTTGACTTCATCCATGGGTTTTTTATAAAATAATCTTTCAAATTGTATTAAAAGCTTGCTTCTCCAATTTATAAATCTTATTTTAAAACGCACACACACAATTTCGCACTTCGAGTGGAGTGGAAGGGAGATTAAATGGTTAGGTAAAACACGGACCATGAATCCATGCGTTTATCTTTCCGATTAATCCTGACCTATTCGATTGATCGTTTTGGCCTTTCGGTCTGGTTTACCGATGAGATGAGGTGAACTTTGTACTGCTTTGGGTGTGAAATTAACTAACGGATAGTAAACCGTTTAGTGCGAACAAGTGGTTATGGGACTCACATTACCACTTTTCGAATTCCTTTTCGAGAGTTATCACACATTCTGCCAGTTAGTGGTGTCCAGTACCGGGCCTTCAGACCTTCACCACTATGGTTTGTCGCCTTCGGGTGTGTTGCTTTCGGGTTTGCACCTTCAGGTTTGTTGCCTTTGGGATAGTGTCTTCGGACTGTCTCCTTCAGGTTTGTTGCCTTCGGGTTTGTACCTTCGGGTTTGTGCCTTCGGGTTTGTTGCCCTATTGTATCGCTTTCGGAGTTGGTCATTTGTCACCGCTCGAGTGATATTGGGTTTGGAGTCTTTTGGCTCATGGATCCTTGTTTATACAGTACCGAGCACGTGCAAATTTTCTGATGTTTCGTTGATATGTATATTCCCTAGGTATCGCCCTTCGATGTTGGTTTTTTGAGCCGCACGATGTGTTGCGATTACCTTATGAAACTTGTGTTACCTTCATTGGTACTTGTTATTGCCTTTTGGATTGTTTTGGGATATTCATATCTTTTGTTTATTTGTGATGTCGATGATATGAGGCTTGTCTTGTTTTGATTCATCTTTTGTTAGATGATTGTTGTATCTCTTTTAGAGATATTTGTTATACTTTATGAGCTTGTAGGTTATTGTTGTTCAGTTTTTCTAACTGATTTGTTTAGCTAGACTGACCCGTGTATTTTATACTCCGGTGAGACCGAGATGTTTCAGGTTAGATGCTTTTGGACTTATCCTATTTTGCTTCCGCATGGACTATCCATCTTGTTCCTTTTTGTTAAAGCTTTTTGTGTAGTCCTTTTTTGTTGTAACTCCGAAATATGTATTCTTTTGGGATTCGTTTGTATATTGTGGTTTGCTATAACACTTGACGTGTATCAGTTTGTATACTATGTTATGTATCAATATATGTGTATATGATGATCTACTATTCTGTGATGTATATTACATGTGTTGTTATATTCTGTTCTGATAGATCCTTCAACCACCTATGGTTTTGTTTTAAGTATTCATTGGATATGTCGACTTGCTTGGTATGTCATTGTCGATGTGTTAAATAGATAGTTAGAGCAAGGCCATAGATGGTCGCTCCTAACCAGCCTTATTCCCCATGTTAGTTGACGGCATTACCCTGTAGTGTCCTTGGCTAGTGCGGGTATAGAGGTAGGGCGTCACAGTCTCAGAGTTTATCCAAACCAGCGTCAAAGTATCCGGAATTTCAATACGATCCTAACAAAGAAAATTGCGCATAAATCGGATATCGTATGCAATAGTTATCATCGTTAAACGATTTGAAATTGAAATTAAGAATAAATAATAAAAAAACAAACAACACTCACAATCACAAGGTGTAACAACCCGCATATTTATCGGTTTTATATTTAAATATTTTATTTAAATATTTCATCATTAGTCGGATTTTTAGTCCGAAAAGCTACTTTTTGCATACGGTCGAATTAGGACTCGGGACCACTCCCATTGAGTTTAAAATACCGTTTGCGACCTTTTTGAGTATAAGCTTCGATATGTTTGGAGAAAGTTGATTTTTACTACTTTTCACTTTGGGTTTGGTTTGGGCTCAGCCCTATGTTAGCTTATGCTCAAATCTGAGCCACTCTTCCCCACTCACCCTCATTCTCTTCTCTTTTCAGTTTTTAGAGCTTTAATGGTGGGAGAGATTGGAAATTAAAACTCCAAAACCCTAGTTTCTCTTGCAAATCAAATTCCTAGCTCCAAACTCAAGAAGAACCCATTGGTAAGCTTCTCTTCTTCTTCTCCAACTTATTCTCTTACCTATTTCAGAAATTCCTAAACCTAATTTGGGGAATGTTCTTGTTTTTGAGCTTAGATTCAAGCTCAATTGGGTTGTGTTGAAGAGAGGTTGATTCTCCATTTGCTTTCAAGCTTCTTCTTGTTCGATTTTGTGAAAAGGTGAGATTTTTAATCTCACATCTAGGTCTATGACTATCTTTGATTGTTAGGTATGAATTCCTAACACATATTCATGTGTATTTGATTTTGATTTGGATAGGTTTTGTGAACATTCCAAATTTTAGTGTTTTGAGTTCAAATCTTCAAAAATCATAGCTTTGTTGTTTGAACTTGTTTTTGGTGATGCATCGAAGAGCTTATTGGACCGGGTTGTCGATTTGCATAAACCCTTAGTGACCGTGCTCGCTCGATTGCATTTTGATGAAGATTGCATCTTCATTTCATAGGCTAAGAAAACAGCCTTGGTGCCAGTCAGTCGACTGGACCTTTGGGTCAGTCGACTGGCTGTAGCACACAGGCATTCCGAAGGCAGCTAACAGAGGCTCAGGTCCTCTGTTTTCCTGCATTCAGTCGACTGAAATTTTTGGTCAGTCGACTGACTGCAGGAAATTATTTTTCCCTGCTTCTGGTTCAGTCGACTGGACCTTTGTGTCAGTCGACTGACCTGCACCAATTTGCCTTATTGTGCCTATTTGTGCATGTTTTTGCTTGGTTTCCAAACTCCATCGATTCGTGTTATTTCCCACTTGTTGTTGCTACAACTTTAATGACTTCTCTTCTTGGAACTTTTGGGAATGCCCATTTTGATGGATTCGGATCGATTTCTTTGGATTTTTATTCACGTCTTTGAATGTGAATTTTGATGGTTGATTGTTCTACAATCATTTTCCTGTTTTGTCACTTTAAAAATATAAAGGTTTCAATACTAGTAGTAAATATCAAAACTCTTTCCTCAAACGATTTCAATTCTATTTTAATACCGAATTCGTTTATAAAACCGTTTTCCAATCTATTAGTATATACAAACCTTTACCTTACTCGTATGAGAAATCTAATTAAACGGCTTGGTAAAACAAGTGGTATGAAACGCTTGCGTTTACTTCGTCGGTTAATTCTTGGACTTGTTCGATTGAATCTCATGTGACAATTTTCTAGTGGAGATCTACAATTTGTTCGTAAATATTTAAGTTAAGCTAGTGGTTATGGGACATGAAGCTAAGCTCATATATTTACTAGCTTACTGTAATTGACACTTCTCGATGATCATGACGATCATTTTTGTGATTTAGACTAGCAGTTGTGCGATGTCTCTTTGTCTGCTTTATGGAGTTTCGACTCAAATTTGGTGGGGTAGCAACCCACGGTCTTCGGACCATTCGTGTGTCAGGTCTTCGGACCATTCGTGTGTCAAATTAATGGCTAGCTACCATGAGATAGCTTCTCGTTCATGTGTTACAGTTGTTGGTGAGTTTTCATGCTCCCGTTCATGTGATAGGCCTTCCCCCCTTTACTTTGTGAAATTTCTGGATTTCGTGTGTCGAATTCTGGAGTTTATACTTCACCTATTTTTGTGATTTCTATTGATATGATTTATCAATTCTTGTGCATAGGTGAATTTGTGTGTCATTGACTGGATTTCTTGTGTTGATTTCTGGAATTTATGTTTCGCCAACTTTGTGATTTCTATTGATATGATTTATCAATTCTTGTGCATAGGTGAATTTGTGTGTCATTAACTTGTTGTGAATACAAGTTTTGGGTATGATACCCTTTTTGGATATTTGAGAAGATTCTTTGATATTGATTAATCGTTTGTAGATTATCATTTACATACTTATAGTAGTATGCCATTATGGATATTATACGTCTATGCCATATCTTATATGTCATTTATTGTGGCTTGGTGAATGAAATTAGGAGTATGACATTCCTTTTTATCTTGAGTAGATTACCGTGATATTGATTAATCTCTTGTTGATTTTCAATTACTTATATATATCACAGCTTGGCATTGTGATTATTATGTGTTTAGTCATATCTCCTATTCTATACCATGTTATCTGATATTTATAGTTAGACTGATCCGTTTATTATTTTCTTATAAATAATACTCGGGTCAGACCGAGATGTAGCAGGTGCTTCGACTTGACTTCTCTCCGGAGATCCATTACTCTGACCTTTTGCTTACTACTTAGATTAGTAGTTTTTGTTGTATACATTTGAGATACAGACTCCATATTGTATACTTATTCTTTTGTGTAGTTCATGTAACTATTCTTTTGTGATATTGTGGATCTTTTTAGACCACTACTCTGATGTACACTTTCTAGTGTAATATTCATATCTTATTCCGCCTTTGTGATATGAATTGTCTGTGACTGATTTGTGTTATGCTTATTTCAATATTTGTTTTCCGAAGTATTTATATAGCCACCGTGTAGTAGCTTTGAGTTTGTATCCGTACGTCGGATTTCCTCTTGAAATAGAATGCATATTATATTATCTGACATATCGGTGCTCGCGCAAAGAAATTACATGGATGGTCGCTCCTCAACAGCCTTTTCTCCGTGCTAGTCGACAGCATTCACCGTAATGTTCTTGGCTAGCGTGGGTATAGAGGTGGGGAATCACAGCTTGGTATCAGAGCCAAACTTCGGAACAATATGAAATATTATAACAAGGATCATCGTCCTAAGTCCATCTTAGGAGTCGTGCTTTAGGATTTAATTCGAGTCTTCGTACCGATTCATCATATTTTCCTTATGATTCCTTGTTTATCTATCAAGATTGCTTGATATTCAATTTGGTGAATAACCTTTTTCTTCTTCTTCTTTCTTTCTAAAGGGAGAAAAATGTCTAGACCAGGCCGCCCCAGAGCCGTACCGTCTAGCACTCCACCCCAGGATGGAGTTTTTATGACTGCTCAACAGCTTCTTGATTTAGTGACAAATGCTCAAGCAGTTGGAGCTGACCCGGAACCTACTCACCCAAAGTCGGGATTTGCACGCTTGTGTAGCGATTACACTAATTTGGGTGGGGAGACATTCAAAGGTTCCGAAACTATTATTGAAGTACAGGCTTGGCTAAGGTCATGCGATCGAATCTTTTCTCGCATGAATCTTATTGACCTTCACCGAGTTAAGGTGGCCTCAAGTATGCTCCGAGAAAGAGCATTGGACTGGTACGAGCTTCTTATTTCTGAAACTAATGAAGCGGATCTCACTTGGGAGAAATTCCGAGAACGCTTCGAGTTGAAATTCGTACCGGAAGCTGAGAAAGTGACATTGGCTCGACGATTTATAGACCTTGTTCAAGGTGAGTCCTACATGACTGATTACGTCGCCTCTTTCGAGTCGCTTTCCAAATATGGGGTTGAATATATCAACACCCCTTTAAAGAAGAACCAGATATTCGTCTATGGCTTAAACAAAAATCTCAAGAAGCCATTACTTCTAAAATTAGAAGTTTCTTTCGACCAACTCGTTGATATTGCTCTTCGTCTTGAAGAGGCGGATAAGGAGAATGATGTTGAAGTGGTGGGTTCCAAACCAAACTTCAACAACAAGAAGAGGCCAAACAAATTCAAAGGCCCTTATCCCAATAAGAAAGGGAGGCAAGCAACTCCTGCTGAAAAGACCTTTTCCTCTACTCAAGGAAAATGCTATAATTGTGGTTCGAAAGATCATTTTGCGAACAAGTGTTCAAAGCCTCGTACTTGTCGCTATTGCAAAAGCCCGGACCATTTTATGCATGTATGTCCCAAACTTCAAAATAGGAGGGAGGGAAAGCTTAATGTTGCTCAAGCCCCTGGCAACACATCTCGTGGCCAAGGTATTTCTCATTCTATTCTGGATGGAATTATTTTATTTTGTGATCATCCTATTCGAGTTCTTTTTGATACGGGTGCGTCCCATTCTTTTATATCAAAAGAACTTGTTGATACTTTTTCCTTGGATGTTTTGTGTTTAATGACTTCTTTGAGAATTGCGAATCCGGTTGGTGGATCCGCGACAATCAGTTTATTGTGTAAAGACGTCGAGATTATTTTATGTGATTTTTCTTTCCGAGCCAATTTGCATGTCATGCGATATTTAGGCTTTGGAATGATTTTGGGAATGGATTGGCTTAACCGTTATGAAGCTCATATCCTATGTCCTGAGCGGACTATTCATCTTCGACATCCTCAATCTGTTAAGCAGATTTCTATTAATCTTAAAGATTCAGATTCCAGCTTGGTTGCATCTTTATATTCTTTAAATCCTCGTGATGACGATGATGACGACGAGGGTGATATTATTTCTCTTATTCACGTCGTTCATGAATTTTCCGACTTGTTCGTGCCCGTTTTGGGATTACCACCTAAGCGAGCAATTGAGTTCAGAATTAATCTTATTCCTGGAGCTCAACCTATCACTCGCCCTCCGTATCGTATGTCCAATAAAGAAAACGAGGAGATGCGTAAACAGTTATCTGAATTGGAGACGAAGCAATTTATTCGCTCTAGTTCCTTGCCTTGGGGAGCTTCAGCTATTTTTGTGAAGAAATCCGATGGAACATTTAGGCTTTGCGTTGACTACCGCAAGCTTAATGATCTTACTATCAAAAATAAGTATCCTTTACCTCGGATTGATGATCTATTCGATCAACTTAGTGGTGCTAGAGTCTTTTCACTATTAGACTTAGCTACTGGATTTCATCATCTTCGTATTGCAGAGGATAGTATTCCTTTGACATCGTTCCGTACTCGTTATGGATCTTATGAATGGCTTGTTTTGCCATTTGGTCTAACGAATGCTCCGGCGTATTTCGTTGACCTTATGAATAGAGTTTTCAAAGACTTCCTCGACCGGTTTGTTCTCATCTTTATCGATGATATTCTTGTGTATTCAAAAACCGAGGAGGAGCATGAAAAACATCTTCGGATTGTGTTGGAAACTCTTAGGAGTAATCAATTAAAAGCAAAATTTTCTAAATGCCACTTTTGGCAATCTCGTGTGAAGTTTCTCGGTCATATTATTTCCGAATCTGGAATTTCCATGGATCCTTCAAAGATTGAAGCGATTCAAGATAGGAAGAGACCGGAGAGTGTGACAGAGATTCGTAGTTTTCTCGAATTGGCGGGCTATTATCGTCGTTTTATTAAAGACTTTTCTAAGATTGCCTTGCCTCTCACTAGCTTAACGAAGAAAGGTATTAAATACATTTGGTCGGACAAATGTGAAACTTCTTTTCAGAAACTAAAAGAACTCCTTTCAGATGCTCTTGTTCTTGTTATTCCCAAGGGGAATCAAGATTTCGTTGTTTATACCGATGCTAGTCACGTTGGTTTGCGTGCCGTTCTTATGCAAAGAGAACGTGTTATTGCTTATGCTTCTAGGCAATTGAAGCCTGCTGAGACTAGATATGCCACTCATGATTTAGAGCTCGCGGCTATTGTTTTCGCCCTTCGTATTTGGCGTCATTATCTTTTAGGAGAGAGATTTTTTCTTTATACTGATCATAAGTCCTTGAAGTATTTATTCTCTCAAAAGGAACTTAATTTGCGTCAACAGCGTTGGCTCGAATTTCTTGCACCTTATGATCTTGATATTCTTTATACCCCCGGTAAGGGTAATCGTGTCGCCGATGCTCTTAGCCGTAAGCAACAAGCAGTAGTTTCTATAATGATATCCGAATGGAACGATCTCGAGATCTTATCCACTTGTGAAATTCGAGACCGCGTATCCGATTTATGTTCATCTCTTGTTTTATGTAGCCTTGAGGCTCATCCTTCTCTTTTGGACCGCATTCTTGAAGCTCAAAGGCTAGATCCCGAGTTGGCTCTTCTTGGCCAAAATATTAAGGATATAGTTGATATTGAAGGACTGAAAGACTTTGATATCGATTCTCGTGGCGGCATTCGAAAATTTGGTAGACTTATCGTACCAAATATTAGTGATCTTCGTAACGACATTTTAGAAGATTCACATCGATCTAAATTTACCATTCATCCCGGTAGTAGTAAAATGTACGCGGATATGAAGCGACTTTATTATTGGGAGGGAATGAAACTTGACATCGCTAACTTCGTTAAGCGTTGCATGACTTGCCAACTCGTTAAGGCCGAACATTAAAGGCCCGGTGGGTTATTGCAACCTTTAGAAATTCCAATTTGGAAGTGGGACCAAATTTCCATAGATTTTATAGATGGCCTTCCCCGTTCTCGTTCGGGTCATGATAGCTTATGGGTGATTGTTGATAGGCTTACGGAATCTGCTATTTTATTCCCGTTCGGTCTAACCGAACCGTTCCTCTTTTGGCCAAGCTCTTTATCAAAGAGATTGTTAAATTGCATGGGGTTCCTACTTCTATTGTTAGCGATCGTGATCCATTGTTTACTAGTGGATTTTGGAAGAGTCTTCAAAAAGCTTTGGGAACGAAGCTTAATTTTAGCACCGCTTATCATCCTCAGTCCGATGGACAAACCGAGCGTGTGAATCAAACTCTTGAAGATCTTCTTTGTGCTTGTGTTCTTGATTTTGGGGGAAGTTGGGAAGATCATATTTCACTTGTTGAATTTTCCTATAATAATAGCTTCCAATCTAGTATTGGTATGGCACCTTTCGAGGCACTCTATGGAAGGCCATGCCGATCTCCTTCTTGTTGGCTTGAGGCCGGTGAGAAGCTGGTTTTAGGTCCAGATTTTATTCGTGATTCCACAGAAAAGATTGATCTTATTCGTCATAGGATGAAAGAAGCCCAAAGTAGACAAAAATCCTATGCCGATAACCGGAGAAGGAAGTTAGAATTTTCTGTGGGAGATCTTGTGTTCGTTCGTGTTTCACCTATGAAAGGTGTTGTACGTTTCAGTCGATCGGGAAAGTTAGCGCCTCGATATATTGGGCCATTTCCTATCACCGAACGTATTGGTTTCGTGGCTTATCGCCTTTTATTACCGGCTCAATTTTCTGCTATTCATGACGTGTTTCACGTTTCTCAACTTCGGAAGTGTCTTCGAGATTCCGATTCTGTTCTTGAGCCCGGTGTTGTGGAAGAGATTGAAGTTTCGCCTAATTTAACTTATGAGCAACATCCTATTCGTATCATTGCTTCGGAGGTCAAACGACTTCGAAATAAAGATGTTCCGCTTGTTGAAGTTCAATGGTCTTCAAATCCTAAGGATTGTTCTTGGGAATCTAGAGAGTTCATCGAGCGAACACATCTGGACTTACTTTCTCGTGCTCTTTGAGGTGAACTTCTTATTTCAAACTTCTTTTGTGTTGAATATGACTTTATGGTTGTTACTATATATATATATCTTCTTCTTAAATATTGCGAGGACGCAATTTCTTTAAGGAGGGGAGTCTGTAACAACCCGCATATTTATCGGTTTTATATTTAAATATTTTATTTAAATATTTCATCGTTAGTCGGATTTTTAGTCCGAAAAGCTACTTTTTGCATACGGTCGAATTAGGACTCGGGACCACTCCCATTGAGTTTAAAATGCCGTTTGCGACCTTTTTGAGTACAAGCTTCGATATGTTTGGAGAAAGTTGATTTTTACTACTTTTCACTTTGGGTTTGGTTTGGGCTCAGCCCTATGTTAGCTTATGCTCAAATCTAAGCCACTCTTCCCCATCACCCTCATTCTCTTCTCTTTTCAGTTTTTAGAGCTTTAATGGTGGGAGAGATTGGAAATTAAAACTCCAAAACCCTAGTTTCTCTTGCAAATCAAATTCCTAGATCCAAACTCAAGAAGAACCCATTGGTAAGCTTCTCTTCTTCTTCTCCAACTTATTCTCTTACCAATTTCAGAAATTCCTAAACCTAATTTCGGGAATGTTCTTGTTTTTGAGCTTAGATTCAAGCTCAATTGGGTTGTGTTGAAGAGAGGTTGATTCTCCATTTGCTTTCAAGCTTCTTCTTGTTCGATTTTGTGAAAAGGTGAGATTTTTAATCTCACGTCTAGGTCTATGACTATCTTTGATTGTTAGGTATGAATTCCTAACACATATTCATGTGTATTTGATTTTGATTTGGATAGGTTTTGTGAACATTCCAAATTTTAGTGTTTTGAGTTCAAATCTTCAAAAATCATAGCTTTGTTGTTTGAACTTGTTTTTGGTGATGCATCGAAGAGCTTATTGGACCGGGTAGTCGATTTGCATAAACCCTTAGTGACCGTGCTCGCTCGATTGCATTTTGATGAAGATTGCATCTTCATTTCATAGGCTAAGAAAACAGCCTTGGTGCCAGTCAGTCGACTGGACCTTTGGGTCAGTCGACTGGCTGTAGCACATAGGCATTCCGAAGGCAGCTAACAGAGGCTCAGGTCCTCTGTTTTCCTGCATTCAGTCGACTGAAATTTTTGGTCAGTCGACTGACTGCAGGAAATTATTTTTCCCTGCTTCTGGTTCAGTCGACTGGACCTTTGTGTCAGTCGACTGACCTGCACCAATTTGCCTTATTGTGCCTATTTGTGCATGTTTTTGCTTGGTTTCCAAACTCCATCGATTCGTGTTATTTCCCACTTGTTGTTGCAACAACTTTAATGACTTCTCTTCTTGGAACTTTTGGGAATGCCCATTTTGATGGATTCGGATCGATTTCTTGGGATTTTTATTCACGTCTTTGAATGTGAATTTTGGTGGTTGATTGTTCTACAATCATTTTCCTGTTTTGTCACTTTAAAAATATAAAGGTTTCAATACTAGTAGTAAATATCAAAACTCTTTCCTCAAACGATTTCAATTCTATTTTAATACCGAATTCGTTTATAAAACCGTTTTCCAATCTATTAGTATATACAAACCTTTACCTCACTCGTATGAGAAATCTAATTAAACGGCTTGGTAAAACAAGTGGTATGAAACGCTTGCGTTTACTTCGTCGGTTAATTCTTGGACTTGTTCGATTGAATCTCTTGAGACAATTTTCTAGTGGTGATCTACAATTTGTTCATAAATATTTAAGTTAAGCTAGTGGTTATGGGACATGAAGCTAAGCTCATATATTTACTAGCTTACTGTAATTGACACTTCTCGATGATCATGACGATAATTTTTGTGATTTAGACTAGCAGTTGTGCGATGTCTCTTTGTCTGCTTTATGGAGTTTCGACTCAAATTTGGTGGGGTAGCAACCCACGGTCTTCGGACCATTCGTGTGTCAGGTCTTCGGACCATTCGTGTGTCAAATTAATGGCTAGCTACCATGAGATAGCTTCTCGTTCATGTGTTACAGTTGTTGGTGAGTTTTCATGCTCCCGTTCATGTGATAGGCCTTCCCCCCTTTACTTTGTGAAATTTCTGGATTTCGTGTGTCGAATTCTGGAGTTTATACTTCACCTATTTTTGTGATTTCTATTGATATGATTTATCAATTCTTGTGCATAGGTGAATTTGTGTGTCATTTACTGGATTTCTTGTGTTGATTTCTGGAATTTATGTTTCGCCAACTTTGTGATTTTTATTGATATGATTTATCAATTCTTGTGCATAGGTGAATTTGTGTGTCATTAACTTGTTGTGAATACAAGTTTTGGGTATGATACCCTTTTTGGATCTTTGAGAAGATTCTTTGATATTGATTAATCGTTTGTAGATTATCATTTACATACTTATAGTAGTATGCCATTATGGATATTATACGTCTATTCCATATCTTATATGTCATTTATTGTGGCTTGGTGAATGAAATTAGGAGTATGACATTCCTTTTTATCTTGAGTAGATTACCGTGATATTGATTAATCTCTTGTTGATTTTCAATTACTTATATATATCACAGCTTGGCATTGTGATTATTATGTGTTTAGTCATATCTCCTATTCTATACCATGTTATCTGATATTTATAGTTAGACTGATCCGTTTATTATTTTCTTATAAATAATACTCGGGTCAGACCGAGATGTAGCAGGTGCTTCGACTTGACTTCTCTCCGGGGATCCATTACTCTGACCTTTTGCTTACTACTTAGATTAGTAGTTTTTGTTGTATACATTTGAGATACAGACTCCATATTGTATACTTATTCTTTTGTGTAGTTCATGTAACTATTCTTTTGTGATATTGTGGATCTTTTTAGACCACTACTCTGATGTACACTTTCTAGTGTAATATTCATATCTTATTCCGCCTTTGTGATATGAATTGTCTGTGACTGATTTGTGTTATGCTTATTTCAATATTTGTTTTCCGAAGGATTTATATAGCCACCGTGTAGTAGCTTTGAGTTTGTGTTGGTACGTCGGATTTCCACTTGAAATAGAATGCATATTATATTATCTGACATATCGGTGCTCGCGCAAAGAAATTACATGGATAGTCGCTCCTCAACAGCCTTATTCTCCGTGCTAGTCGACAGCATTCACCGTAATGTTTTTGGTTAGCGTGGGTATAGAGGTGGGGCGTCACACAAGGCCACGTCACCCAAGACCTCTTCTTCTAGAACGAAATAGTACGCATGCGAGATACAGTTCGAACCCAAAAATTCGCCATTGACTTGGCCATTGACCACGCCTCTATACCGCCACCGGCCATCCTACCACATGCGATCATCACCACGATAGAGCCCCCGAGGAGCCGCCCCCATTCCCCCAGGTGCGAACGCGTCAAACGCCTCCGTCCGCCACGCCTATACACCCTAATCGAATTTTGGAGACAAATCCAACCGTCAAATCGACGTGCTACCTATGCCGATGTACTCCGCTCGAGACGCTCTTCGACCCAGTAACCTAGATTCGTCGATCAGGCCAAAAATGATTTCGACGCAACGGATAGCCGAAGATAAACCTTCAGTTTTTGGCCACCCACAAACTCAGGTCGAGAAACAGACAGCAGATCTGAGATGCGTGCATCAAGAGCTTCGATATAAAAAAATTCTGAATTTTTCTGAAGAGTTTGAAATTTCACTTCGATTTTTGAATTGCAATTGTAATTGAAATTGTCTTCCATTGAATTGAGAAGATGAGGAGGAATTGTACATACAGACAATTGAGAAATAGTGGTAGGTTAGGGTTTATAACAGAGTATTTATAGACAAGGTTGAAAAAGAATAGATGGATCAGATTGGTATACGCGCTGAACGTTATATGGCTCGAAAAGCCCGTTCTGACTCTGGAACAAAATTGGGTCAAACCATATATCAAAATAGATGTTTTAAAATATTTTAAATGCGAAGGAAAAGGTTTCAAGTCCAAATTCCATCGTATGAAGAAGTTATGCTAAAATCAATATTTTTCGAATTTGAGTTCAATTGATTTCAATTTCAATTGATTTAAAGGCGTTTCGAGTCTGTACGATCAAACGACATGTCCGATCGCTACGAAATTTGAAATCCTAAAATAATTAACCGTTACGGATCCGATGAAACTGGTTTCGCCGAAATCCGAGTCAGTGGCCAAAATGTCTATTTTTACATTAATTAAATAAATTAAAATTAATTAATTAAATCAAATTTTCAATCTCAATTCTTAAAATTAATAATCTTATCATTTTTAAATTCCTTAAACAATTACAGAACTTAAAAACTTTAGATGCGAATCAAAGTTGATTAATTCATCACTCTCCGTGTTTAATTTAGATTCCACTAAATTCAGAAATTATAAATTAAATTACCAATAATTCCATTTAATTGACTTTTCATTATGTTGTTCACTTCATTCCTATCAAATGGAAAAATTTAACATTGGATTCAGACTATTACATTAATGTTCTTAAATTTCGTCTAAATCTCAATTAATGCAATAATTAAATTTCACTTAATTACAATAAATCCAATTATTAATATAGTTCAAATCCGATAAATTGATAAATATTTATTCCCACTTTTATAATTCAGCAAATTTCCCAATTATGAATAACATTAACATTTTTTCTAAATATTACCTTAATTAATATTAACGTAATATTATATTAGACTTATGGTAACTGATTTTTAACAAGCAACAAGAATAGGTAACATACAATAATCGTCACGCTAAATTCTAGTCACACTAATAAGCTTTTATTACTTACAAATAAATGTTACCATTTATTTTTATAGTACTAATTTCATCTAATATTCCATTTATTTGTTTATGCCATTTATAGTCAAGTATAACATATCTTCATTAATTGTCATTTCATTCAATCCATTAAGTATTAATCTTAATTAGCAATGGTTATATATTGATGCATTCTTTTATTACATCATTTATTACTTTACAAAATGATAAACTCATCAATGTAATACCAAGTTTCATTTTAAATCCAATTGATTTCCAAATCAAAGTTTATACATATTTCAAACAACTATTATAATTACTCCTAAAACATTGGTTTTATTAAATGACCATTTATTATAATTTAGTTTCTTTAATTTAATCCAATGCTTACATTTTGTTTTCATATATTCAATTTGTAGCTAAATATACGTCTACATTAATTCCATTGATTTGCATTTCGTTTAATTTATCAATAGTTACCTTAGTTAAGTTACCTTAGTTAACATTACATAATATTAGATTACAATTTTACAATCTTAACAAATTCATAAATTGTCAATTGCCAAATATATACATTAATTACTATTGAATGTTCTCTATAAATTTATCTACTTGGTTTCTAACTTTTTTATTCATCAATTACTGCCTTATAAATAAACTTCCGTTTCTAATCAATTTACATTCACCTTTCCGTTATTATATTAATCATCATTAAAGTAACCTTTAATTACTTGTATGTTCATTCTTCCCAACTTATTACATCCTATTACAGTATTTCACACATTAATTCAATAATTACATTTGCTTTCTCATATTCCACTTATGACCAAGTCATACATTTAAATTATATTATTTTATTTACCTTTTATATCCCATTATAAATTAATGCACACATTAATTAAGATTTTAAATCAAATTAATCATTTCATCTTGGTAACATTCTTTTATTACAATAAGAATATAATTAACATTTACATTATTTCACTTATTGGAATTACACCCAAGTTATTAACAATTAATTTACATTTATACTGTTAGATTCAAGTTATTAAAAATTAACTTACCAATCTTATACAAGTTATTATTTACATTAATAATTCACTAATTTTTTTTTCCTTCAACATTAAGTTACCAAAATCATCTTAAATTAAGAAATTTAATTACCGAATTTTTACGAGTCGTTGCACTAGCATACTAGCCACAAAGTGGGTTATACAATCAAGTCTAAGGGCACTTATTGGAGATTGGATTTCCATACAATGGCAGGGCAACTGGGGTACCGTCCATCACAGTACAAGGCCTAGATCAACATACCGAGGATCCACCCTAAATCCCCTACAACACAAGGCTGGAACCTTCCCTTACTGGACAGTCCCAAATAAGGCAACCCCGCAGTTGGCTGCAGACCAACTACCCACTAAGCCGAATAAATGGGGACCTCAAGATAGGGGAAGATCTTATCCTACTTGAGCGCGACTCACTTAGCCTTGTTGCACCTCCCATGTTTTAGCCTTTTCCGGTTGATGAGGCCTGAGGCTACGATTGCCTTTATAGAATACATCTATCTTAGAATGCTCATCGTTCACCTGACGATGTTCTTAAAGCATTCTATCCATACAAGTTCGTTCCGGGTTCAAACGAAACCGAAGGCATTATCTCATTACACTCATTTTGGAATCACCCTAAAAGTTAACGACAATAACCCTTGCACTCTGAAACTCCATCTCGACCTTCACTTTGAGATCTCACGACCTATTGTTTAACTTAGATCGATGTGGTTTTCGGATAATCAAATTTGATACCCGATCCCGGTCTCATCGAAATCCAAACGTTTCTTAAAGGTCAAGTTGTTTAAGATTTAAACAATTTAATTCAATTAGTACTTGAATTCACACAGCATTTAACACAGATAAATATCACACATTTATCATTGATATATCCAATATCACATCACAGAATATCATAGATTATCATACAATAGATATCAACCAATCCAGACATTCTACAAACAATCATCCACAAAAAGGAATTATTAATCCATGTTATAATTAATTTAATTTATTTAAATTAAATTAATTACTTAAGAATTAATCACCTAATCCTGTTCAATTTATCATTAATTAATTACAACCAATTAATTAATCATCACCTTAATCAATCATCCCCTTAATTAATCATCCTTGATTAATTATCCTTTAATTCTTTATCAATCAATTAATTAATCTCTAATCACAGATTAATTAATTCTTAATTATCAATTAATAAACCTTAATTATTAATTAATATCCTTCAATACAAAGTAATCAATTCTTAATTACTTTTATAATCAATTAATTAACCTTTAATTAACTGATTAATTATCCCTTAATTATTAATTAATAAAACTTGATTATTAATTAACAAAACTTAATTACAAATTAATTAATCCTTAATTACAAGTTGATTAATCCTTAATTAAAAGTTGACCAATCTTTAATTAATCTTCAATTATAGATTAATTGTCCTTTAATTATTAATTAATAAAACCTAATTATTAATTAATAATACTTAACTACAAATTAAGCACTTCTTAATTTCTAGTTAATTAATCTTTAGTTACTTAATTAACAACTCTTTAATTACTTAATTAATCAATCTTAATTACATAATTAATTAATTTTTAATTACACCCGATTACTTAATTAATTAATCTCTTATCATTAGTTAATAATCTTTAATTAACTAATTAATGATCTTTAATTACAAATTAATTAACCTTCAAAATTAATTAACTTTTAATACTTAATTATTTATTAATTACTCATAATTAATTTCTTAATTAATCCTTTATTCATTAATTAATCAAATTAATTATACTTAATTTCTTTAATTAGCTTAATTAATCTCAAGATATTAAAATCTTAATTATTTTAAGATAAAACATTATCTTATTAATGCCTTTATTACCATTAACATATTTACACCATTTTATCTTTATGATTAACTTTACTTAATTAATTCATTGATTAAGTTTTTAAAATAAAACAAATGTTTAACTTGATAAATTAAAGTTAACAAAACATAACTTCCTTTAAATGCTTTAAACATTATCAAGTAATAGTACAAAACTAGTTTCAATTTGAATTTTAAAACTTGCTTTTATAAAAATCTTAAAATTTCACATTCAAACTTAAGCTTTAAAATAACTTTAAATTTTACTTAACAAAATTTATATTAAACAAATTTCTAAACTTCTTAACAAAATATTAAAGAAAACAATTATTATATATATAAAGTAATTTATATAAGAAAGTTTAGACTAAATTTATTTTTAAATTTCAAAAACATTGTTTTTAAAAGCCTTTTAAAATTTGCTCATTACTTTTGCTTCGGGTCAAACCCGAAGACCACTTGGGTCTGGCCCCGAGTTTTTCTTTTCTCCTCCATTTCCAAAAACTTAGTTTATTTTTTTAAGTTAAAAACTCTGTAGGCCTATCAACCAAAAACTACTCGAGTACAAACTCACGTCACTAACCCTTAACACGATCTTCCCTTCGAGACCAAACCACTACCCAACAACAGATACCAAAATCTTCATGGTGCACGTGCACCATCGGCCGAGGCTCCTCGGACCTCCAATGAACCTTCCGGCACCTCGACCAACGACGCTACAAACAATTCCTTCCCTCAATCCACTCACACAAGCCAAATATCGAAATCGAGCAATGTAGATGAAACAGGAAATCAAACCTTCACTATAAATCCCCTCGAACCCACGCCTCCGATCACCTGTCGACAGTGCAACTCTGGCCATGCCTCGCCGACTTCCCACGCCGCTATTTCCCAAAATCTCAAACCACTCGATCACCCAAAGATGATGTAATAATTCTGTTTTCCAGACCCGACCTACTTAGGGTTTAAAACCTAAATCAACTCACCGCCGACGCCACGGTGAATTATTCACCTTCTTGCCATTTTTGCTGAACTTCCCGAATCTTCCCCTACCTCCAGCCAAGTTCCCGACCCCCTAGCAACTTACGATCACCATAAAAAGCATAAAACCCAATCTCCTATTAACTTAAAATTACTCACAGGTTTCCAAACTAAAAATCAAGATTTTCATTCTAAAAATCATATTTTACAAAGAGGATTTGAGTTATATAATTGGATCAACAAATTATAATACTTGATTTTAACATGCATTTAAAATTTCTTCTGTACTATCTTGGTTCCAGAAAAATTTCAAACCTATTTTGCTTGAAATAAATTTTAAACTTTAATTTATGATTAAACAAACATATTATGTTTGAATCTCAAAGCCTAATGATGATCAGATAAGGAGTTTTGGATTTTTTTGAGTTATTTTTAATCTCTGAAAATTGGAAACGGAGAAGAACAGATATACCTAACATGCACAGTCCAAACTCATACACATACATAGAGATCATACTTATAAACACACATGCAAAGCACATTTTTATCAAGAATCACAAGCACAGATTTTTAGTTTACTTAAGCCTTTTAGAAAATGTGTTTACTCACTTGATTTAAAGAGGCACAGAGCTTGAAAAACTGAGGAGCTTTGATTTCTTTTGAAACAGAAAAACTTTGGTTACTGCTTTTGATTCAAACACTTTGATTTCTTTTGAAACTGAAAAAATTTGGTTACAGCTTTTGATTCAAACACTGGAACTACTTGATGTTGCTTGAGAAGGTTGAAACTTTGAAACTGGAATGCTTTAGAGTTTGATTTACTTCAGGTTGCATTTGACAATTTGTTACAGGCTTTTGAAAAGATTTTAGGGTTTTGATTTGTTATTGAGAGATGTTTACAGACTTGCTTACAGATTTTTGGACTTGAGTTTGAAAAATGTTTTCAGGTTTAAATTTCTTGAGAATTTTCTGGTTTTGAAAATAGTTTAACAGGTTGATTTTCAGAAATGAGAAGATAAGAAAAGATATGGGAAAAAGAAGACGTATGTTTATATAATGTAAATTAGGGTTTTTTTTTAAATTAAAGAAAATAATAACTAATTATGACACTTGTCCAAATGTTAACATTTGTCATTACCAATTTTTAATTAACTTACACATGTTCTAACAAGCTTTAAAATTAAACACTTGTAACAAGCAATTTTTATTTATTTTAAAATGATGTTAAAAGCTTTCATATTTATTTTCTATTAAATAAGTACATTTCTTAATTTAATAAATGCTTTTTTTCTAAATTTGTATAAATAACACCTTTAAAATAAAATAAAATAAAATAAAAACCAATTATATTCTAAATAAAATCATATATAATATATTTAATTCATTTTTAAATGTTAATATAAAACTTTTGTATTTATTTTACAATTTAATAAACACTATCTTAATTTATATAAATAAATTCTCTTTAAGGAAAACAAATCTTATTTTAAATAAAAACTTATTCATATATTTTTATACCTAAAATATTTTTAAAATATTTATCTTTTAAAATTCAAATTTAAATTCAAATTTAAATCCAAATTCAAATTCAAATTCAAATTTAAAATCCAATTTAAAATCAACTCAACTATATATATATATATATATATATATATATATTAATTAAACAAACACATTATTAAATTTGGAAATATCAAATTCTAACTTTAAAGTTAACTTAAACAAATATATATACATATGCATTTAAACAACACTTATTAAATTTGAAAATTATAAGTCCATTTAAAATCTATTTATAAAACAGCACAAATTAAATTCGTAAATAATTATTCTATTTAAAAAAATCTACTTATAACTATATTTAAAAATATCACATTATTATTATTTGAAAATAACCAATTTACCAATTTTTAAATAATACATAAAGGAGATTATCACATTTTAAATTCCTTGAAATTCCAGGATATCACCACCACTTAAAAGAATTTCGTCCCTAAATTTAAAACAAAAGATAATCCAAAAGCTTTTATTTCATTTCAACAATCCAAGCATCCACATCAACCATACACTATCAACCAAACAAACAATTTCATCCAAACAATCAATTTATTCGAACAAACAATTTATTTCAACCAAACAACTCCAGATATCCGGACACAGATCTAGATAAGCCTTCTTAAAACTATCCAGAGTTTCCCAAGACAAACTCTAGAATCCTAGCTCCACAACAAGAGATAAATCATTCACGTATTACCTCACATGAGATACGTGAAAAAAACATTGTGGATTCCAGCCATCCGGACCGGCAATTCAATCCTATAGAACACAACACTAATCCTCTTGAGCACTCGGAACGGACTAAAATACCTTAGGGCAAAATTTCCCATCTTACCTATTCTTATCGCTCCTTTTAAATCGGGAAACTCTGACAAAGACTAAATCTCCCATCTCAAATTCCAATTGTCTTTGTCTCATGTCCATATATTCTAAGTGGCTCCACCTCCGAAGATATCTCTCGGATCAAATTTGGACCAAGAACACGACGAACTTCAACTATACCCAACAAAATAGGAATCTACAAGGTTCCATATAAAGCTTCATAGGGTGCCATCTAGATACTCGCCTGATAACTATACGAGAATTCCATTAAATACATATGGTCCTCTCAAAATCCATCAAAATCCAAAACACAAGCCCTTAGCATATTCTTAAGAATTCTATTCAGCTTTTCTATCGGTGCGTCGATCTAGGGATGATAGGCTGAACTCAAACTCAATCTCGAACCCAAAGTTGATTACAAAACCTTCTAAAATTCTGCTGGAGAAGATAGGATTACGATTGCTAACAATGCTGACTGAAACACCAAGCAGTCAGACAAACTCCTTCAAGAAAAACTCAGCCAAAGATGCTGCAGTACGGGTTGCCTTGACCGGAATAAGATGGGCGCTCTTAATTAACCGGTCTTCAGTTACCCATATTCCTTAGTTACCATTTTGGGTCCTTGGCAAACCGTCGATGAACTCCAAAGAAATCACTTTCCACTTCCACTTTGGAACTTCCAAAGGCTGCACAACCCTATAATCTTCTGCTGATCACCTTCACATGTTGACAGATCGTACATCCCTTGACGAAAGCAACAACATCCTTCTTCATGCTCGGCCACAAGAAGACTCTCTGACAGAACTCCTTGCCTCAAATCCTTGATATTCGAAACACAAATCCTTCCATTGATCCTCAAATTTCCTTGGTCATCAATCTCAAAACTGGAACTTTGACCATTCTTGACTTAATCCATCCACCTCTGGCACACACAAACGTCCGTGTAGACCTGAAACTTACTCTTCCCATAAGAAATAGCAAGAACAGGCGCACTGGCCAGCCTTGCCTTCAAATTCAAGAAAGCCTCTTCACACTCGGGGGTCCACTTAAACTTTACTCCTTTCCGAGTTAACTTAGTTAAGTGCGAAGAAATCTTAGAAATGTCCTTGAAAAACTTCATGTAGAACCCTGCCAAACCCATATAACTAAGGACTTCTGTCGGAGTTTTCGGTCGCTTCCACTCTTGAATAGTAGCTACCTTGGCTAGATCTACAGAAATACCCTCACTAGAAACAATACGCCCCAAAAATCTGACTTTCGATTTCCAAAAATGGCATTTCGAAAACTTAGCCTTCAGAACATGCCTCCTCAAAGTCTCTAACACTAACCCCAAATGCCGCTTGCGCTCCTCTTCAGACTAGGAGTAGACCAGAAAATCATTGATGAAAATGACAACAAACTTATTCAACACATCCCAAAAATTTGGTTCATCAAATCCATAAAATCTCAAAGATCTATCCAACTTGGTCACAAAGACTACGGCAGAACCTCAACTGGAAAAACTAGGAAGGATCAAACCTCCTCAAAGAAATCTTGGGTCTACACTAACTCTTCTTTCTCCTTCGGCACCATCCTTCTATTAGTGCTGAACAACAGGCACTGCTCTCGGATTAAGACGATCCGAATCTATATCCTGTGATGAGGGCAAACCTTTCACTTCCTTGAAACATTCGGAAAATCTCTGACCACCTCGATGGACTCTATGCCTTCTGGAGATGCCTCGCTTCCATGCAACAGATTAGTCAACTGAACTCCGAAATCATCACGAGTCACTTTTGCGATTCTTCCCAACTCAGTCTCCAAAAAACAATCTTCTCTTCACACATCAAAACAGCCTTATACTTATCCATCCAATCCATATCCAGCATAACATCAAACCCTTTGAAATCCAATATAAAAGGTCACTAGAAAAATTATGGGGGAGATAAGAAATCCTTAAGCCTCTACAAATCTTATCTAACTCGGTTACTCCGCCTATAGGATTAGATACAAGGATAGGACGGTCAACCAAACAAAGAGGAAGATGAAACTTCTTTAGAACTCATGTTGGAAACCCTAACGGATACCCAACAAATTTAGATAGGTATATAATTATGTAAAAATAAAAAATACATGCTCTCAAGAAAGATACTACTCCAAAGCCTAGGTATTATCTCAATCTATACTCTGATACCAAATGTGACGACCCGTCATTCATTCTACAGAAAGACGCATCATCAATAAGAAAGAAAGATGAAGAAATAGAATAGATATAAGAAAGAACTAAACAATTATCAGAATCTCACAGTGGAAACGGAATAAAATATAATATATCACATAGATATTACATAGTCATTGCATCAGAGTTACATAGATACAACATCATCACATTAGACAGTTATAAAGACATGTCTAATCCATTACAACCAAAATACAACTGACAAAGACTTTAACACTACACAGCGGAAATAGATAGATATAGCTGCATCTGGACTCCTGCTCCAAGCTTCCAATATTCGCCAAGCCAAAACCCGATCACTTGGCTACTCATAAAAATTTGATTACACAAGAGTTTAAGAAAAACAGAAATAAAATCCGGGTCATACATGGGTCTAGTGTGAGTAAACGGTTAAACTGTTTAACTTGGAAAACCTTTGAAAGAAAAGGTATCTCGTAAGACTCTCCACCAATAAATGCGGACATGTTTTTTCCTTATGATAACCAAAACATTTGATAGGAAATCTGATTATATTATAATAGGATGTAGGGTTTTCAAATAAATATTCACATAGCTGAAATTGTTACATGATTAAATTCCAGCATACTAGCCACAAAGTGGGTTATACAATCAATTCCGAGGGCACTTATTGAAGATTGGATTTCCATAAAATGGCAGGGCTACTGGGGTACCGCCCGTCACAGTACGTGGCCTAGATCAATGTATGGAGGATCCACCCTAAATCCCCTGCAACACAAAGCCAGAACCATCCCTTACTGGACAGTCTCGAATAAGACAACCCCGCATTGACTGCAGACCAACTTCCCACTAAGACGAATAAAAAGGGACCTCCAGACAGGGGAATATCTTATCCGATTTGAGCGCGGCTCACTTAGCCTTGCTGCACCTTCCTTGTTTTAGCAATTTCCGTTTGATGGGCTAGAGGCTACGATTACCTTTATAGAACACGTCTATCTTAGAATACTCATCGTCCACCTGACGATGTTCTGAAAGCATTCAATCCATACAAGTTTGTTCCGGGTTCGAACGAAACCAAAGGCATTATCTCCTTACACTCATTTTGGAATCACCCTTAGAGTTAATGATAATAACCCTTGCACTTTGAAACTCCATCTCGACCTTCACTTTTAGATGTCACGACCTATCGTTTAACTTGGATCGATGTGGTTTTCGGATAATCAAATTTGATTCCAAATACCGGTCTCATCAAAATCCAAACATTTCTTAAAGGTTAAGTTTTTTAAGATTTAAACAATTTTATTCAATTCAATACTTGAATTCACGCAGCATTTGACACAGATAAATATCACACATTTATCACTGATGTATCCAATATCACATCACAGAATATCACAGAATATCATAGATTATCATACAATATATATCAACCAATCCAAACATTCTACAAACAATCATCCACAAACAGGAATTATTAATCCATGTTATAATTAATTTAATTTATTTAAATCAAATTAATTACTTAAGAATTAATCACCTAATCCTACTCGATTTATCATTAATTAATTACAAACCAATTGATTAATCATTACCTTAATCAATCATCCATTTAATTAATCATCCTGGATTAAGTATCCATTAATTCTTTGTCAATCAATTAATTAATCTCTATCACAGATTAATTAATTCTTAATTATGATTTAATAAACCTTAATTATTAATTAATATCCTTCAATACAAAGTAATCAATCCTTAATTACTTTTATAATCAATTAATTAACCTTTAATTAACTGATTAATTATCCCTTAATTATTAATTAATAAACCTAAATTATTAATTAACAAAACTTAATTACAAATTAATTAATCCTTAATTACCAGTTGATTAATCCTTAATTAGCAGTTAACCAATCTTTAATTAATCTTCAATTACAGATTAATTATCCTTTAATTATTAATTAATAAAACCTAATTATTAATTAATAAAACTTAATTATAAATTAAGCACTTCTTAATTTCTAGTTAATTAATCTTTAATTACTTAATTAACAACTCTTTTTAATTACTTAATTAATCAATCTTAATTAATTAATTAATTCTTAATTACACTTAATTACTTAATTAATTGATCTCTAATCATTAATTAATAATCTTTAATTATCTAATTAATGATCTTTAATGACAAATTAATTAACCTTCAAAATTAATTAACTTTTAATCCTTAATTATGCATTAAGTAAATCAATTAATTACTCTTAATTAATTTCATAATTAATCCTTTATTCATTAACTAATGAAATTAATTAATTATACTTAATTTCCTTAATTAACTTAATTAATCTCAAAACATTAAAACCTTAATTATTTTAAGATAAAACATTATCTTATTAATGCATTTATTATCATTAACATATTTACACCATTTTATCTTTATGATTAACTTTACTTAATTAATTCATTAACTAAGTTTTTAAAATAAAATAAACATTTAACTTGATAAATTAAAGTTAGCAAAACATAACTTCCTTTAAATGCTTTAAACATAATAGTTTAAAACAAGTTTCAATTTGAATTTTAAAACTTGCTTTTATAAAAATCTTAAAATTTCATTTTCTAACTTAAGTTTTAAAATAACTTTAAATTTTACTTAACAAAATTTATATTAAACTAATTTCTAAACTTCTTAACCAAATATTAAAGAAAATAATTATTATATATATAAATTAATTTATATAAGAAAGTTTAGACTAAATTTATTTTTAAATTTCAAAAACATTGTTTTTAAAAACCTTTTAAAATCTTCTCATCACTTTTGCTTCGGTCAAACCCGAAAACCACTCGGGTCTAGCCCCGAGTTTTCCCTTTTTCTTCCATTTTCAAAAACTTAGTTTATATTTTTAATTTAAAAACCCTGTAGGCCTATCACCCAACAACAACTCGAGTACAAACTCGAGTCACTAACCCCTAAACACGATCTTCCCTTGAAGACAAAACCACTACCCAACAACAGACACCAAAATCTTCACCGTGCACGTGCACCATCGGCCAAGGCTCCTCCGACCTTCGATGAACCTTCCGACACCTCGACCAACAACGCTACAAACAATTCCGACCCTCAATCCACTCACATAAGCCACAGATCGAAATCGAGCAATGTAGATGAAGCAGGAAATCAAACCATCATGATAAAGCCCCTCGAAACCACGCCTCCGATCACCTATCTCCGGCCATGCCTCGTCGACTTCCCACGCTGCCATTTCCCAAAATCTCGAGCCACTCGATCACCCAAAGATGATGCGGTAATTCTATTTTCCAGACCCGACCTATTTAGGGTTTAAAACCTAAATCAACTCACCGACGACGCCACGGTGAATTATTCACCTTCTTTCCATTTTCGTCGAACTCCCCAAATCTTCCCCTACCTCCAGCCAAGTTCCTGACCCCCCCAGCAACTGTCGATCACCAGAAAAAGCATAAAACCCAATCTTTGGTTAACTTAAAATTACTTACTGGTTTGCAAACTAAAAATCAAGATTTTCATTCTAAAAATCATATTTTACAAATAGGATTTAAGCTATATAATTGGATCGATAAATTATAATACTTGATTTTAACATGCATTTAAAATTTCTTTTGTACTAACTTGATTTCGAAAAAATTTCAAACCTATATTGCTTAAAATAAATTTTAAACTTTAATTTATGATTAAACAAACATATTATGTTTGAATCACAAAGCCTAACGATGATCAGATAAAGAGTTTTGGATTTTTTTGAGTTATTTTTAATCTATGAAATTTGGAAACAGAGAAGAACAGATATACCCTACATTCATAGTCCAAACTCATACATATACATAGAGATCATATTTACAAATACACATGCAAAGCACATTTTTATCAAGAATCACAAGCATAGATTTTTAGTTTACTTAAGCCTTATAGAAAATGAGTTTACTTACCTTATGTAAAGAGGCAGAGAGCTTGAAAAAATGGGAAGCTTTGATTTCTTTTAAAACTAAAAAACTTTGGTTACTGCTTTTGATTTAAACACTGGAACTACTTGATGTTGCTTGAGAAGGTTGAAACTTTGAAACTGGAATGCTTTAAGACTTTGATTTACTTCAGGTTGCATTTGATAATTTGTTACAGGCTTTTAAAAAGATTTCAGGGTTTTGATTTGTTATATAGAGATGTTTATAGGCTTGCTTGCAGATTTTTGGACTTGAGTTCGAAAAATGTTTTTAGGTTTAAATTTCTTGAGAATTTTCTGGTTTTGAAAATAGTTTAACATGCTTATTTTCAGAAATGAGAAGACAAGAAAAGAGATGGGAAAAAGAAGATGTATGTTTATATAATGTAAAATAGGATTTTTTTTTACATTAAAGAAAATAGTACCTAATTATGACACTTGTTCAAATATTTACATTTTTCATTACCAATTTTTAATTAACTTACGCATGTTCTAACAAGCTTTAAAATTAAACACTTGTAATGAGCAATTTTTATTTATTTTAAAATTATTTTAAAAGCTTTTATATTTATTTTCTATTAAATAAGTACATTTCTTAATCTAATGAATGCTTTTTTTTCTAATGTATAAATAACACCTTTGAAAGAAAATAAAATAAAAACCAATTATATTCTAATTCAAATCATATATAATATATTTAATTCATTTTTAAATGTTAATATAAAACTTTTGTATTTATTTCACAATTTAATAAACACTATCTTAATTTATATAAATAATTATTTTTAAGGAAAACAAATCTTATTTTAAATAAAAAAGTATTCATATATTTTTACACTCAAAATATTTTTAAAATATTTATCTTTTAAAATTCAAACTTAAATCCAAATTCAAATTCAAATATAAATTTTAAAATCCAATTTAAAATCAACTCATATATATATATATATATATATATATATATATTAATTTAAACAAACACATTATTAAATTTGGAAATATTAAATTCTAACTTTAAAGTTAACTTAAATAAATATATATTTTTTAAATTCGTAAATATCTATACTTTTTAAAAAAAATCTATTTGTAACTATATTTAAAACATCACATTATTATTATTTGAAAATAACCAATTTATCAGTTTTTAAATAATAAATAAAGGAGATTATCACATTTTAAATTCCTTGAAATTCTAGGGTATTACATTCTGGAAGAAATCGGAAGGCTACAAATCCATTAAAGTGACGTAAAGGCTAACCTGTGAGTGAAAACCTTTGTATTTCTTTTCAATAATTGTTTAATGTATTTCCTTTTTGAATTGAATACGCCTTAGGGATTATGAGATTCTGAAAATATGATAGATAAAATCCTCGTAAATTTCTTTTTATTTCGATATGTCAACTCTATGCTAAAATTCTTAATTATTTACATTAATTTGATGGAATTTATTTCGTTTATGCAATTTTTGGTAATTTCATAATTTATTCCGCTTCTCCTTCTTCGTGTGGTCAAATTGTGATTTTTCAATAAACTATGATGTTTACATTACGAATTCTATTCGTAGTTTACACCACTTTTTCTTATCTATTTCGTTGTAAAAGAGAGGATTGAATAGAATATGGGGTTTAGATTGTAATTCTCATTATTTAAGTTATTTCATTGAATTGATGTTATAAATTGAGTTTTTATTTTATTACAAGTCTGTTATTGCAGTTTTCGTTTTGAATATTTATCCTCTGCTTTGGATATTAAAATCCCATGAATTCTTGGGAAAATGGCTTATGATAATAATTGGCTAGGGAACTGACATTTAACACTAGTTTAGGGTGTATGTGCATTTAAAACTTATTAGGCGCGAATATTTATTTATCTCTATTACGTAACTAACATATAATTATTGCGTACATGGCGTAGTTAACTAGACATTTATTTACATTTATTTCCCTCATGAGGAAGGTAATTGATTATGAGGCAAAAATAAGAGAAAACTCTTGTATTGCTTAATTATTATTTTAAGGCGTAATAAGGAAGATTCCTTATAAGGCCTTATTCAAGAAACAGTGAGATGAGATGTGTGTTTGTGTGTATGGAGAGTAATTGAATTGTGGCTAAGTCATAGGGATGCAAGGTCAATAAAGTTACATGATGGAAGTACACCATTCACTTTGATGCTACTAGCAGTAGTGTACTCTTTTATTGGTGTGAGATATCCTTATAATAACTATTTGTAATGACGCGAGGTTGGTTCCAAATACTATAGGGGAAATCTGTCCAGCTAATCTGGCTACCAGTTCCTATGAATAGCGACTAAGGGTGTGCTTTGAGGTTTTGAGGTGTTAAGTGGTTGGACCCGCCTCTTTTCCCCAATGAAGTATTAAATGTCCTAAGGGACACGTTAGGTGGTATCTCTATTTATGTAATTGATGTATAATTATTATGCATATGGTGTAGTTAATTGAAATTTATTTACATTTATTTTCCCCATTAGGAAGGCAATTGATTGTGAGGCAAAAATAAAAGGAAACTCTTATATAGCCGAATTATTATTTTAAGGCGTAACAAGAAAGATTCCTTATAAGGCATTATTTATAAAACCATGAAATGAGTATGTGTGTGTGTATGAAGAGTAATTGACTTGTAGCTAAGTCATAGGAATGCAAGGTCAACAGAGTTACATGATGGAAGTATGCCTTTCACTTTGAGGCTATCAGTAGTTGTGCACACTTTGATTGATGTGAGATATCCATATAATAAATATTTGTAATGACACGAGGTTGGTTCCAAATTATGTATAGGAAATTTTCCCAGCTAATATGGCTACCAGTTCCTAAAAATAGCGGACTAATGTAAGATGTCATAATGAGTATGGGCCATAAGAAGAAGGGCCTGCTTTAGAGTTTTAAGGTATTAAGTGGTTGGGCCTGCCTCTTTTCCCCAAATGAAGTATTAATAGCCAAAGGAACATATAAGGTGGTATCTCTACAGGGGTACGCTTTGGGAAATAGGTCATGAATGATGGGGTTTGCCTTAATTAAGGTATTAAACGACCAGAGTCTACCTATTTTCCACTTGAAAGTATTAAGTGGCTTATGAGATTCCATATGATGTCAGCTAGATAGTATCATTGAGCAACAAACCTTGGAAATAGGTCTTAGATCATGGGATCAGCCTTAATAAAGGTATAAATGACCAGAATCTACCTATTTTCCAGTAAAAGATATTAAGTGGCTTATGTATCGTCTTTCATATTATTAGCTATTTATGATGTATGATTGGGATATGGTATTTTAGAAACCTGCTTCTAGAATGGAAGGTATTAAGTAAACCTGCCTCCTTTCCCTATAAAGAAGCATTAAATGATTTTAATGGTATTATGTTCATAGATATATTCTTATTTGAAATATACCGCCCAAGCACTGAAAGGATAAGACTCGAAGTTTTTATTCGCAGACACTTATTGTTCTAACTCCTTCCTCATTACAACATAGGCTAAGGACGGAGTGATGGCGGTGGTGATGCTTAGAGACGGGGAATCTTAGACTGTAGAAGTATTTATTATTGTTTGCTTTTATGTGTACCCATGAATTTAGGCAATTATTGTAACAAATATTATATTACAATTTTTATGGAATTTTATGTTATGGAATTTTTATGGTTTTGAAATAAATGGGTACACCTACTATTATATATTGTTCCATCATATGAGTTCTGAAATTTTAGTTATGGCTCTGCAACGTTATTTCATTTTACTACCAATAGCTTGCCTTAAAATGAATCTATTTTTCAATGGGCCTTTTCTAGGTCAAAATTTAGACCTGTTCCGGAGTGGATTGTTACATTTGGTATTATGCCTAGGTTACCCGATCAATGGGGAAGTACGTTATACATATAAGTGGCGTACTTGTTATTTTTGAGAAGGTATATCAAAAGATTTTTCTAAAATTCATATTATATATATATATATTGAATTTACGTTTAACTCTATAAATTTCGATTATAAAAGTAGCTGCTACCATATTCCAAAAGGGTGGATGAAGCAACTATGAGTCAGAAAATAGATGGAGCTAAATTTATACTTCTTTTTAGGATCTAGACTTTCTTATCATTGTAGGCCCTATAAGTATTAAGGTAAGAGGGCTATGAATCGTAGATGGAAAGGTTGGTAGAAAATAAATGACCTTAAGGAAATGTTCTGTAACGACTCAGAATTTTGGTTATTTGAAACTGAGATATTTAATTAATTTTATATATTTAAAGTTAATTTTATAGGTTAAATAATTTTAATTTCAAATATAACAGTTTATTGGGTAATTAACTGTGGATTTTAATAATTGAAAATTGGTTTAAATATGGAATCTTGAGTTTTAAGCTAAATAAAAATAATTTCAAAGATTATTTAATTTCTATTTATAAGAATGAAGATAATAAAAAATTTAAATTGAATTTAAAAGTGATTTACTCGATTTTCATAATAACTCATATAAATTAGCATATAAAAATAGCCTTCCGGGGCACAGTCTTAGAATTCGACGAAACTAGTTCCATTGGATCCGTAATAGTGTATTATTATCGGACTTCAAATTTTATAGCGTTTGGGATTATCGTTTGGTCATACAGGATAGAAACGCGTTGAATTTAATATCGAAAATTAATATAATAACTGGGTTCAAAAAGCTATCTTCTCCATACGATTGAATAGGGACTCGAAACTTGTTCCATTGCATTCGGAATAGGATATAATATCATGAACGCCTGGCAGCATGCCTTGATAGGGATCCAAAATTTACAGCTTGAAAGTTTGAAATTTAAATAATATTTAGTTATTTTGATTTGACCATACCTTCACATCAGCCACAAAAACGTCAATCAGCCACCCTATTTTTTATATCCAGCCAACTAATTTGATCCACATACCTCTTATTTCTCCCATGTATAAAATCATCTCCAGGCCGAAATGAAAGAAGAAAATATGAACATCACAACTTCATAAATTAATTTCTCAAATTCTGTTCATTTAAAAATTCCTAAACTTAAAATCACAACTCAAAGAGATCTTTGAATCTATATATATGTTGGAGTGTTCAATCGAGTTTTGGATTGCTCCATTATAATGGAGCATACGAGCGTGAACTAAGGTTCGAGTTTTTGTTTCATTTAGTGCTCGATTCGATCCATGGAGCTTTGATTCAAGTTTGTCGTAGAAAATCGCACCATAGGGTTGAAAATGGTAAGGTCCGATCTCTTTTTGAGATATGCGACATTTCTACAGTGCAGATGAGTAGTGTCAGGTCGAGATTTGCATGACGAAGGTGGGATTGGCGTGGTGGTGAGGGAATGGTCGTGTTGGAGGGGAACGGCGCGTAGATGAGCTCGGTTGCGGTGCGGATGAACTGGAGGGGATGTGCACATGCACGTATCGCGTGCACGGTAGGAAGCTTTACTGGAGCGTGAAGAAGTAGGTTGGAGGATTGAGGAAGAAACAGTTAGTGGGCTAGGTACGTGTGTGGATGGGCTAGGTTGTGTGAGTAACGGAAATTTAATCTAATTCAAGTAATATTAATTGTTCAATTTAAAATTCCAATTCTTATAAAATTCATAACTCGTTCTTCTAGGTCCAAATCCAATGCGGTTGGTTGCTTTGGGTTCGTATTAACGGGATCTTGTTATGGAATCAAATTGGTTAAGTTTTGAGGTTGCCGAATTTTCAGTTAAATTCGAACGCGTTCGAATTTGTTCGGAATCAGAACGCAAAAGTGACAACAACAAAATAAAAGGTGAATTTTTTTAACGCTTACGACGTACTATAATATTTTATGTTCGTTAAAATTGAATCATGAAGTTATCTAATTTTATTGACTGTTAATGGAAAATGAAATTGACATATGAATTGGCTGTAGATATTAAAATTGACAATCAAAATTTTAAATTGGAGTTTAATTGCCAATAAATTACCTGATATTGATAACTGTGAAATTGTTATGAATTATTGGGTTATTTTGATGTTGATTTGATGGATGCTATTGGTTGATATTTTGGATGATTTGGATGTTTATTTATTTTGATATATCCTGTTATCACCCTGAAAATTATTTATAGTATATAAAACTATGAATTGAATTATTTTGAATAAATTAAGAAATAGGTTGAAATGATATATACCTATAGCATTTATTTTGGATTTAAATGATATATATCCATCCCTGAAGCAAAATCGAAATAACTATTCACTTGGCCATAGGTATAAAATTATATACGGACACCAGATTGGTTAAATTAAATGATTTTAAAATTTTTGATTTGAAATTTATTTAAATGGTTTGATTTTAAGAAAATGAAAGTCGAATTTATGGATATCGAACTATTTTCAAACTTAAGCTTGAAGTGTTGAAATTTAAGTTTGATAACAGGAATGTTTTAAATAATTGAAGTTGAGATTTTGAAGTTATAATCGAAATATGATGTGAATTTTAGAAATCGATTTGTTATAAAAGATTGGATTTTTATTCGAACTTTGAATATTGCAAAGTATAAGTGATATAAAACGATATTTCGAAATTGAGCTAAGAATTGATATATTTGAGGATTTGGAATTTAAGTGGGAATTGAAATTGAAATTAATTTGGAATCGAATTTAATTCGATTTGAAATCGAAACTGAATCGATTTAAATGGAAATGGAAATGGAAATTGAAAGTGATTTGAATTGGGAAATTCGGAATTAAATCGGTTTGACTTTGAAACTATTTTCAATAAATTATTTTGATATAAACCAATTAATTCTATCATTTTAGATATTCAAATTAATCTGATTTTCCAAGCTATTTACTATATAAACCATTTTAATACCCAAACTATTTCTACTAAACTATTTTAACTATTTAAAATATTTTTAAACTGTTCAAACTATTTTCTAAAAATCCAAATTGGTCATAGTGGGAATGTTTATATTTAAATCATGGATTTAAATGCGAATTTGGTTAAGATGAAGTTATAACTAAATTGAAATTCGAAACAGTTTTGGAAGCAAAATCGAGATATTAAGGCGATATGATTATGAATTGGAATTGTATATTTTGAGTAAATATGATGATTTCGAAATGAAATTGACTTTGCAGCGTATGATATTTTGATATCAAGTATGGGTGGTTTTTGAAATGTAAAAGAACCAACCGATGTGTAAAATGACGTTTGATTGTTAATGAGACCAGGACCTCTTATTGGCATGCTCTTTGTTAATGTTGGAACCACTTTAACAACTATACACGCGGAGCAGACTCTAGAAAGAAGTGGTTTGATTTGGTGTCGTTCGCTGGATTTGAAGAAAGAGAACGATGATTGATAGACCCTGCCATTTGTGCCAATTTGAAATGACTAAAAGAAGATGACTTGACTGGGCCAAGTGGGCTAATTACCCCCAAGCGAACATCCGTTCTTCGATTTTATTGGACTTGGTACATATTATTACTCTTGCTATTGGTTTTGATTAGTGCACCTTGATTTTGTATAGCCTCCCTTTGACTCGATATGGGATGGATGGACGCGGTGGGTGGTCATGGCTACGATGTGTTACCACTAGCCCTGCGACCCGAATTGGTAGTATCCTACCTTGAGCATTGACTCGCATGCCTTGTCATACTTTTATCCCTATACGAGACCACTACGATTTTGATTTAGTGCGTCGTACCATGGCGCATTCCTATCCACCGATGGTTTACTGGTGTTTTATATGCAAATTGTACGACAATGCTTCAAAATATTTTAAAAGGGATTAATGTAAATCCTTGACGCTATTTTGATATTTATTTTATTGATTACAAATTATGTGTAGTGCATTCTACTACATATAAATATTTTGACGGATCCTTAAGAGATGGAAAATCCTGTAACATCTCTTGAGTTATTACATGGACATCATACACTGGATAGGAGAGGTGAAACCCCATGAACATCTCTGACGCCACGGCACTCATGTTATATGCGATTTGACTCACATAAGAATATTTTAGTCCTGACTCGAGTGTTTTGTCTTTTCATTACACTCGGGTCAGCCTGGAGTATTTCAGCGCACCAAAGATCATTTTCTAGAGGATGAAGATGAAGACGAAGATTTGGTATATTATTACTATTATAATTCCATGCATCATGCCATTCTGCAGCATTATTTTTTTATCGCTGTTGTATGTATAACTCTGATAAATGTTGTGTAAATTATAATCAAATGTATAATATAAACAGCTTCATGAACTATTTTTTATTATTATATTTTATCGTTCCGTTGCAAGATTCTGTGTTTCTTTTCTTCTTCTTTTCTTAATTAACCTATTGATTATCTATGTTCCGAATTGTTTAAGTCGGACATGTGTGGATTATTGTCGATTTAAACCTTCTGAAATGTGGGTTGTCACACGTGGCATCACAGTTTTGGTTTAGCGATAACCTTAGCTTTGTAGGGTTTGACTCATTAGAGATAGGGTCAGTAGCACCCTAAAATGAGTTTTATGTATATATATGAATGCGTATTTGTTAGTGAATATAAAAACTGTTTTATGTTGTATTGGTTGATCTATTGGATCTTGGTCAATACGAGTAATTAACGTTATTGATAGGGATCTCTAAACACTTTAACAGAGGAATTCGACATAATATTGTTTGGGTAAATGAAATAATTTTACATGGATTATATTTTATATGGAAAGGAATAATTTTTTTTAGAAATTATTATTATATGGTGTGTTTGGTTGTTAGGAATGATAATATTAGATATTATCATTAATTGGTTGTTGTTCCTTAATAAAAGATGTTTATTTTAAAATAAACAATGCTAAAACATTTGTGAAATGAAGCAAATTTTTTAAATGTAATTTACAAATGTGACATATAAATTAAAATGGATTTAAATTGAGGAGTTTTGAATGTAAGTCCCGGAAATTTTGAAATGTGTTCCAAAGTGTTTTGAATGATGGTAATTATTTTGGAAGTATTTTTGAATGGTTTTTAGAATTGATAAAAGCACTGAACTCACTTCAATTTTTGGAAAATAATTCCGATGATGATCATGACATCATCGATGTTCATTTTTGAGTTTCTAAGTAATGGATCGCTACCGTAATGGTTTGCTAATGGAGTCTTATGATAAACAAGTTTTTATTTTATGAAATTTAAAATTTTGATTTGATACTACAGTGATATATATATATATATGATTCCAAATTTACTTGAAATTAAACCGGGTGTTTAGATTCTGAATTTGCCGTCTAAGTGTTTGCGAAATGAATAAAGATAAGTTTTGAACTTATAAATTTGAGAAATGGTATAGATAAGAAAATAAATTGTGAAATTGAGATAAGAGATTTGATTTAACTTAAGAAAAGTTAAGTGAAGTGATTGTGGTAGTAGAATAAATTAGTGAAGTTAACAAATTAAGTGAATTAAATTGAAGTGATAAAGTGAAATTCGGAAATTTAGCTTAGGTGGGACTAAATAAAATAAGATTTGGAAATGGAATCTATTGAGATTTGAAATAACTAATGAAATGGGCAAATTAAACTAACTAATTTAATTAGTGAGTAAATACGGTTTAGGATATGGTTGATAAAATTCGATATTTAAAATTGGGAGATAAATTGAGTTAAATGGAACTGAATTTGAATTGAATATAAGTGGATATAAATTTAAGTAGTGAAATGGTAATAAACATAAGAACTTTTGCATAAAATGTTTTTAATTGACTTACGAAAATTTGATGAGAAAAATTCTTAAGTAATAATTAGTATTGAAAAGTATACTAAGTTAAAAAATGAATGTGAATAAAGAAATGTGAATAATGATTGTGGATGACTGATTGGAAACGAAATGGAGAAAAAAGAAAAGAAAAGAAAAAAGGAATTGGGTACAGATAAGAATCAAGTGATAATAAATACGTAAGTTGCATGTATATTATTTTATTCGCATAACGGTTTGACCCAGATTCGAGCACAGAATTTCGAGATAATTTATATCGATCCGAGTTAGGATTTTTCACTTGATTCTCGACAGCGAACAGTAGATTGATTCAGGAATTCTCTTTCATAGTATATGGCTATGCAAGGAGAATGATGGTTTCTGATCAAGGAACCAGAACCAAGTCTGTACTAGAGGGTTGTGTGAACGATACTACTTTGAAAGTGAAATTATATGATCGAGTGAGCGATCAGATTTGACAGTGTGTAGGATGAAATATGTACATCATATGGGCTTAAGTAAAGCAAATATTGGAAATTGAAAATGCAAAATATAAAATGATTTTAAATTAAATGGTTGGACATCATTGGTAAATAAGATGAAGGTATTTAAAATCAAGAAAATTTGGGATTGCCCGACAAAAGGTTATATGTTTATTTTGTCATTTGTTTTGATGGTTTTATGATTGAACCACTTCGCTTTTGTTTTCTTTCGTTGGTTTGGGCCCGTAGTGACGTTTTGTAGTTGTACGTATCTAGCCATGCAAAGGAGACGCTGGCGAAATTTTTTGAAAATTTAAGGAGTTAGAAAATTTTAAAGAAAATTTTAGTAACTAAAATTTGGTTTTAGGATATAATTTGAAATAATTGAGTAAATAATATTATTTGGAATCTATGGATGAATTTGTAAATTAGTAAAAGTGATAATGTGGTTTCAAAAAATTGGTTTTGGGAAGTTGTTTCAACTGATTGGTTTTGGAAAAAGTTAATGGGTTTTGGGCCAGTTTTCTTACCTTGGCTCTTTCGGGGACGAAATTCTTTTAAGGGGAGAGGAATGAAAACTAGGATATTTAATTGATTCTAAATATTCAAAAATCAATTTTTTGGCTAAATAACTTTAATTTCAAATATAACGGTTTATAGGGTAATTTAATTATGGAATTTTATAATTAGAAATTGGTTTAAATGTGGAATCTTGACTTTTTAAGCTTGGTAAAAATGATTTCAAAGCTTATTTTTCTATTTATAAGAATGAAGATAATAAAAAAAATTAAATTGAATCTAAAAGTGATTTACTCGATTTTCAAAATAACTCGTTTAAATTGGCATATAAAAATTGCCTTTCGGGGCACAGTCTGGGAATTCGACGAAATTAGTTCCATTGGATCCATAATAGTGTATTATTATTGGATTTCAAATTTTGTAGCATTTGATATTATTATTTGATCGTACAGGATAGAAACCGTTGAATTTAATATCGAAAATTTAATATAATAACTGGGTTCAAAACGCTATATTCTACATACGATCAAATTGGGACTCGAAACTTGTTCCATTATGTTCGTAACAAGGATATAACATTATGAACACCTAATGGCACGCCTTGATAGGGATCCAAAATTTATAGCTTGAATTTTGAAATTTAAATTATAGCTATATATATTAATTTGACCATACCTTCTCATCAGCCACCAAAACATCCAATCAGCCACCCTATTTTTTTATCCAACCACCCTACCTGCTCCATGCACCTTCTATGTTCTCCCTTGCATATAATCATCTCCAGGCCTAAATGAAAGAAGAAAATATGAACATCACAACTTCATAAATTAATTTCTCAAATTCTGATCATTTATAAATTCCCAAACTGATTTTAAAAATCACAACTTGAAGAGATCTTCGAATCTATATATATGTTGAGTGTTCGATCGAGTTTTGGAATGCTCAACTATAATGGCACGTGCAAGTATGAACTAGGGTTCGAGTTTATGTTTAATTTAGTGCTCAATTCGATCCAGGAGCTTTGATTCGAGTTTTTCGTCGAAAATCGCATCTTAGGGTTAAAAATGGTAAGGTCCGGTCGCTTTTTGAGATATGGGACATTGCTACAGTGCAGATCAAGCACTGTCAGGTCACAATTTGTGTGACAAAAGCGAGGTTAGCGTGGTGGTGAGGGAATGGTTGAGTTGGAGGAGAGCAGCGCGTAGATGAGCTCGGTTGCGGCGACGATGAACTGGAGGGGATGTGCATGTATCGCGTGCACGGTAGGAAGCTTTACTGGAGTGTGAAGAAGTAGGTTTGGAGAAGTAGTTAGTGGGTCGAGTACATGCGTGGATGGGCTAGGTTGTGTGTGTAATGGAAATTTGATTTAATTCAAGTAATATTAATTGTTTAATTTAAAATTCCAATTCTTTTAAATTCATTACTTGTTCGTTTTAGGTCCAAATCCAATGCGGTCAGTCGCGATGGGTTTGTATTAACGGGATCTTGGCTATGGAATCAAATTGGTTGAGTTTTGAGCTTGCCAAATTTTAGTTAAATTCGAACGCCTTTGAATTTGATCGGAATCAAAACACAAAAGCGACAATAGAAAAGTAAATGGTAAGTGTTTTTATGCTCACGGCATACCATAACGTTTTATGTTCATTAAAATTGAATCGTGAAGTTATTTAATTTTATTGATTGTTAATTGAAAATGAAATTGACATATGAATGGACTGTAGATATTAAAATTGACAGTTAAAATTTGAACTTAGAGTTTAATTGCCAGTAAATTACTGATATTGATAACTATGAAATTGTTGTGAATTATTGGCTGATTTGGATGTTGATTATGATGGATGTTGTTGGTTGATATTTTAATTAATTTAGATGTTAATTTGTTTTGATATATCCTGTTATCACCTTGAAAATTAATTACAGTATATAAAACTGTAAATTGAATTATTTTAAGTAAATTAAGAAATAGGTTGAAATGATATATACCCATGGCATTTATTTTGGATTGAAATGATATATATCCATCCATGAAACTAAACTGAAATAACTATTCACTTGACCATAGGATAGAAAATTATATACGGCCACCGAATTGGTTAAATTAAATGATTTTAAATTTTTGATTTGAAATTTATTTAAATGATTTGATTTTAAGAAAATGAAAGTCGAATTTATGGAAATCGAACTATTTTCAAACTTGAGCTCGAAGTCTTGAAATTTAAGTTTGATAACAGGAAAATTTAAATAATTGAAGTTGAGATTTTGAAGTTATAATCGAAATATGATGTGAATTTCAGAAATTGATTTGTTTTAAAAGATTGGACTTTTATTTGAACTTTGAATATTGCTAAGTAAAAGTGATATAAAACGATATTTCGGAATTGAGCTCATAATTAATTATATTTGAGAATTTGGATTTTAATATGGAATTGAAATTAATTTAGAATTGATTCGAATTGAAATCGAAATTGAATCGATTTAAATGGAAATGGAAATTGAATGTGATTTAAATTGGAAAATTTGGAATTAAATTAGTTTGACTTTGAAACTATTTTCCAATAAATTATTTTGATATAGACTATTTAAATCTATCTTTTTAGATATTAAAATTAATTTGATTTTCCAAGCTATTTACTACATAAACCATTTTAATACCTAAACTATTTTCGACTAACCTATTTTAACTATTTAAAAACTGTTCAAACTATTTTCTAAAAATTTCAACTGGTCCAAGTGGGAATGTTTATATCTAAATCATAGATTTAAATGTAAATTGGGTTATAATGAAGTTATGACCTAAATTGAAATTCAAATCAGTTTTGGAAGCGAAATCGAGATATTAAGGCGATATGATTATGAATTGGAATTTTATATTTTGAGCAAATATGATGATTTCGAAATGAAATTAATTTCGAAGCAAATATGATATTCTAATATCAAGTATGGACGGTTTTCAAAATGTAAATGAACCAACTAGTGTGTAAAACGACGTTTGGTTGTTAAAGAGACCGGGACCTTTTATTGGCATACTCTTTGTTAATATTGGAGCCACTTTAACAACTGTGTACGTGGAGGAGACTCCAAACTCCAGAACAAAGTGGTTGAATTTAGCATTAGTTGCTAAATTTGAAGAAAGAGAAAGATGACTGATAGACCTCAGCACTTGTGCCAATTTGAAATGACTAAAACAGGACAGCTTGACAGGGCCAAGTGGGCTATTTACCCCGAGCGGACATCCATTCTACGATTTTCTTAGACTCGGTCCATATTATTACTCTTGTTGTTGTTTTCGATTGATGCACCTTGATTTGGGATAGCCTCCCTTTAACTCGATATGTGATGGATGGACGCGGTGGGCGGTCTTGGCTATGATGTGTTACCACCAGCCCTGCGACCCGAACTGGTAGTATCCTACCTTGGGCATTGCCTCACATACCTTGTCATACTTTTATCCCTATATGAGACCACTATGATTTTGATTTAGTGTAACATCCCACCTTTTTGTACGCTTTAAATCGACGATAAACCACACATGTCAGACTTAAACCATACAAAAGGGCAGATTGTTATTGGGGTGAATAAGAAAAAACAGAGGAAAAAAAACAGAATCTTGCAGTGGAACGACAAAATATAATAATCAAATAAACAGTTCATGAAGTTGTTTTACAAAACATTTGATTTTACTAATACAATATAGAATCAGAGTTACACATACCAGAGAATAATAAATAGCAATGCAGCGGAACAGTATGATGTATTGGAATAATATAGTAAATAAAAGTAATAATACAATCTTCATCTTCGTCCTCCAGGAATAAGGTCTTCAAACCCTGAAATGCTCAGACTGACCCGAGTGAATCGAAAGGACAAAACACTCAAGTCAGAACTAAAAGATCTTATGTAAGTTAAATCAACAGAAATAAATATGAGTGGAACGGCGTCAGAGATGTTTACGGATTTGACATCTCCTATCCAGTGTCAAACGTGAGTGCAGTAACTTAAGAGATGCTCGGGATTCACATCTCCTAAGGATCCGTTAAACTATTTAATATGTAGTAATATTTCGCTATTTTAATAATGTCTATAGTAAAATAAACATACTTTTAAATAGCGTTAAGGAGTTATCCAATCTCCCCTTTAACACGTAATAGTCCCAATAGTCCATCCAGTATCATAGTCCCTCCTGATCGGGAAGCCACTAGAGGATACTCCATGGGCTACGGGAGAAAACCAAACTCGTACAAGGCGCGATAGGGTAAGTGACACGTCACAACTAGGCAGTGCCAGGGTAGATATACCAATTACGCTTTCGGACCGGTGGTAACGAGTAGCAGCTACTACCGCCTACCTCGAGCCACACTCCTAAAATCAAAAGGGCCCCAATCAGTCACAAAGTAATAGAATGGTATCGAAGGAGTGTGTCCGATAAAAGGTGCTGCCTTCTTAGCCCATCAATTGCTCCTGTTTTAGCCACCTTATGCCAACTCACGAGAGTCGGGTCCACGTATATACCTAAAAGGAACGCCGCCGCCGCCCTACTTCATTCTGAAATCTCCACCACGTACACGGTTGTTAAAGTGGTTTTCCGTATCGATAGAGAGTATGCCCATATCTGATCTCTGTCTCTTCAACACCCAACTGTTATTATAACACCGCGGTCATTTTCAAAATGGTTTATACTTTAAAACCAAAATATCATTTCCCTTTTCAAAACCAAATAAAAGCGCTATCATTTTTCACTTTAAATATCTTTTTCCATAATCATAGCACATTCAAAGTTATAACACTTCGAAACCACAAACACTTGAAATATAACACTTTCAAATCATAATACTTTGAAACTCATACTTTGAAACATAACTTCCACCACTTAAGTGGTTTAAATATTAAAATACTTTATATAATAAAATAGCTTCTTAAATTTCACAAATCAATTCCAAAACAACTCGAATTTCTAGATTTTAAATCTAACCCAATTCGAAATCATAAATTTCAATTCAATTCAGTTTCCAAATAAACTATTCCAAATTATATCAATTTCAAAACAGATTTGATCCATAGAATAAATCCTTTCAACTTCAATATATTTCAAACTTTAAGTATTCAACAATTTCAAAACTAAGTTGATAATTTCATACATATATTGCATTAAATTTTCTATTATTTAATTTTGAAATATTTACTAAATACATCCAGTATCATTTAAATAAAATCCAAATTACAAATAACCGAATATTCTTTCAATTTATTTAAGCTTGATATATTCATTTAAATCAACTTGGTATATTCATTTAAACCACTTTAAACCAAAATCAAGTTATAAAAATCATATCCTTTAAAATCTCAATTTTATTAAATTTCAAATCAAATTTATTTGAGTATAATTCTAGAATATTTTTAATTTCAAATCAATTTCATATTTATCTTCCAACCTAGAAATTTTATTTAAATCATTATAAACTCTATATAAAATATAGTTTAAATAAATACTTAATCATATTATATTTTAATAAAAATCAAACTTTATTATTAAACTTATTTTATATTTTAAACAAATTTATACATAGCTTAAAATGTCCAAATCAATATTTTATAAAACCATATATTTCTTTACAAAACCATAGAAATCATTTCAAAATAATTTTATATATAGACCATGGTGTCTGTATATAATTTTCTATCATATAGTTAAGTGATACGGTATTTACCATTTCAATATGTTGTTTAAAATATAAATATGGTTATATATCATTTCAAACTGCAATCCCGAATGAAATAAAAATCCATAACAACTTGCAGTTTATAACAATATAAAATACAATGTCCATTCATCCAATATCAATCATCAAACATTTATCACAATCATCATCCAATTCAATCAATAACATCAATATAGAACGGATAGTAAATAACAGATATTTACTGGCAATTTATATTCAATAATAAATTAAATAACTATTTTATCCAAATAAATTCAAATAAACTGAGATGGTGATTCAAAATATGTCAAACAGTCATAAATAAATTTTTGATCGCATAATAAATCAATTTAACATACATAAGAAATTTTAGAAGTAGTGAGTGGGTTAAAACACTCACCTTTTAAATTTAAATTGAATTCGGTCTCGGAATTAGTCCAAACCAGCGTCAAAATCTCAAAAATTCTGATACGTTCCCAACGGATCGAACCGCACGCGAATTGGACCTCGTATGCGGAAGTTATGCGTGTTAGAACATTTGAAATTAAAATTTAAATAAAGTAAAAGAAAAAAGAAAAAAAAACATCACCTTCCTCGCCACGTCATCAGCATCTTCCATGCACGAGAAACTCACCAGAACGCACGCACCCCTAACTCGAACAACCCTAGCCGCATCCATCATCAAGCCACCCAGCCGCCTAGGGATGCCTATGCCAAGCCGCGAGTCGCCTGTCGCTTCCCTTATGACCTTCGATTCGACCACGGCCAACGCGCGAGCCCAATAAATCACCGGCAGCCGCCCTTAACACTTGCCCTAATTGAGCAGCGATCCAACCGTCAAATCTCAAAACGAACACCACCGATGAACTTCACTCGACGATCTCTATAAAACCCATAAGTCAATTCTTCGATCTGACAACGTTTATCGATGCGCGATGAATGGCTGAATATTTCATCGATTTCCGGCCACATCGAAAATCAAATTGAAAAACGAATAATATATCTGACTTGCGCTCGTCGAGCGCTTCAAATCCATATATAATTCGATATAGTTTGTGGAGTTTGAAATTTTGATTTGAATTTGATTTTGAAATTTGCAATTGGGAATTTAGGGTTTGTCTGCCATTGAGAAAGAGAAGCAACAAAAAAAATTATACGTACAGAAATGAGAAATAGAAGGGCTGCTAGGCTTTATAACGAGGTATATATAGACAAAGCTGAAATTAAAATGGATCGGATTTGATTTGGATTGAAAGTTGAACGACAAATGGCTCGAAAAGCCCGTTCTGACTCCGGGACAAAAATGGGTCAGCCCATATATCAAAATAGTTGTTTTTAAATGTTTTAAACGCAATGGAACAGGTTTCAAGTCCAAATTCCATCGTATGAAGAAGTTACGCTAAAATCAAGTTATTTCAAATTGATTTCAATTGAATTGATTTTCAGGCGTTTCGAACTTGTATAATTGCATGACAAGTTTGATCGTTACGAAACTTGAACACCTATAATAATTCACTGTTACAGATCCGATGAAATTAATTTCGTCGAAATCCGAGTCAGTGGCCGAAATGGCTATTTTCCAGTTAATTAAATAAATTAATATTAATTAATTAAATTAACTTTTCAATTTCAATTCCGTAATTAACAAATATTATCATTTTTGATTTCTTAAACAATTACAATAATTTAAACAAATTTCGATGTCAATTTAAAGTTGATTAATCCATCAATTTCAGTGTTTAATTTCAGTTTCATTAAATTCAGAAATTAAAAATTAAAAATTCCAAAATTCATTTATTAAATTTTAAACCTTGTTATTCAAGTCTTTCATTGCAATAAGGGTATAACTAACATTGGTTTATCTCTTAGCACATTAATGTTTCCCAATCTCATCTTAGTTTCCATTCACGTAATATTTAAATAATTAGTTTCATTTAATTTCAATTTGATTTCAATTTTATTTAATAGGCCAAAAAAATAGATAGCCCATATTAATTATCTCCATTAACAGTTAATCATATCTATAGGTTTATTATTTACAACCAATTGTTACCATTAGTTTCTTAACACTAATTTCATTCAATTACTAATAATCAATATATTATTTCATCGGTTAATTCAATACATACATTTATTTATACAACACTTACCATTATTTACTTATATTCAATTTTATAACCAAGTGTAACAATTTACACTATTCCATTATTGGGATTTCACTCCAATTGTCAAAAATTAGTTTTAATTTCCATTGCTACATTTCATTTTTTCCATTCACTCCATTATGAATTATAAAATTTTATTTCTTTCTAAATTTACTTACAAAATCTTATCAAATTAAACAATCTAATTATCGAAATTTATGGGTTGTTACACTCTCCCCCATTCAAAACTTTTTGTCCCCGAAAAGGAAAAAGAAGGAAAAAGGAAGAATTGGCTAACAATACATCTTATTCAAAAATATTTAACTTTATAAACAAGTAAATTCACAAAATTAATTAATTTAAATAAAATATACTAATTTATAATCATTAAATCTTTTTATACTCAAATTAATTAAGTTTGGAAAACATTTTCAAAAAATTTCTAAGTCCAAAATTTACGGAAAATTTCGGCAGAATCTCCTTTGTACGGAGAGGCTCGGGAGAAAACATGATATCAAATATAACAATATATATCACAAAATCTCAAATAATATATACTAACAACGGGAAAAGACAATATAGTAACGCTGTAAAACAGTAATTCGAGAACATGCCTATTTGTCGGGCAATTAATGCTTATTTTATGAAACCAAAAGCAGTAGCAATTGCTTCCATAACCTGTATTTCACTTATATAATCCAAAAAGACTTAATAATTAATTAGTATGAAATATTTAAATTTGTTTCAACCTCTAACCAACGAATCAATATAAACAACAGTCATTTGCAACCAATATATAATCATCATCAATCAACACAATCAATTATCCATTCATATCAAACAAAATAAATAGTTGTTCGGATTCAAAAACTTTAAATTGTACAGAATGAAAAATAACTACTAAGTGTACCCTTTACTCAACAGTCTTAGATGAAACTAAATAGATTATTCATATATCCAAACAAATTTAAAGTATCATTGCCCAAATAATCATAAGCCAAACAAACAACAAATTCTAACATTATTTAAGTTTATTTTTATAATTTTTCTTTCTCACATTTATTGTTCCATTTCCTTTCCATTCATAAAATGATTCAACTTTAAATTAACATTTCATTCTTACAAAATCTTTTCCATTCATTCATTCGGTGTTTATTTCTTTCATTTTTATTTATTACTTACAAATAATCATTTTCATTTATTTAGGCCATGTCAGTTCTTTTTGTTGCATTATATTCATTCATTCCTTCATTACTGCATAATTTTATTTATTTACATTCATTTATTTATAGTATTTATGTTCAATTCAAATTTCTTAACTTATCAATTCATCTACTTAAGTTTATAATCATTTATTTATAAGACTTACCTTTCTATTCTATTAAATTAGTAGCATTTCAATTATACTTAAGTTTATAACAACTAGAACATCAAATTCTTATCTATTAAAGAATTTCATTGAATACTTTCATTACTTCAAGTTTTACTTGTATAATATCCATTACATTTCCTTATTAAACATTAAAACTTTTAACATTTGGTAAGTTATATATATGCTTTTAAGGATGTAATTGAAAGTTACACAAGTTTATTTTATTTCTTTTAAATTAACTTAATGTTCCATAATAATATCCTTATTTTATATGTTACAAATTTCAACTTTTCTTTTAATTCCATTTATAACTTAGCATTAAATCTCTTATTTCCCCTAGAGGTTTCAATTTGTTAGTTGAATTTCATTTCACTACACTAATTGAAACTATTAATTAACGGAAACTTAAGAATTAAATATTGGGTTTTATTCAAAATCGTTTTAAAATAATAGATAAATGTATATACTTGCAACTTATATACCTAATTAGATTTGAAACAATTTAAAATTTACATTTGTTTATCAAAATAAATTTGCAGTAAAACTGCTACAGTGGCCTTCCTACTTCGAAACTCGAAAATAAATGTCAATGATGCGTGCACTCATCGCCGAAATTATTTTTCAGCGAGAGAGGGGGGAGTACAAAATTTATTTCTTCCTAAAATTTTCTTTAAAAATAATTCTTTCAAATCTTATTAGAATATTTATATCATAAAATACTTCTAAATAATATTATTATATTCCAAAATCCTTTGAAAGAAATTTTCAAAATCTCGGAACTTAAGTTCTAAAATTTCCAATTTTCATTTATTTTATTTTCTTCAAATTTTGTTTCCAATCAATATTTATAAATTTCACTACCTGACAACCAATATATTACAACCAAATATAACCTTTATAAAAAATTTATTTTATATATAGAAAATATAATAGGCAAAATTATTTCATTCACCTATATTCAAAACAAATATTGTGTCGGTCTGTCATATTAAGTGTTTAGAAATCCCTATTGATGTCATAGCGTCCTATGAACCAACCAGAATTTATAAATACAAAACGGAATAAATTAACACAATATCAAAACCTTTTATGACACTAACAAATACGCTCTCTTATATATATACACACTCCGCGACTCATCATAGGATATTACTACCCTATTAATAAAGAGTCAGACCCCACAAAGCTAGGGTTTTCGCTAAACCAAAGCTCTGATTCCAACTGTAACATCCCGCCTTTTGTACGCTTTAAATCGACGATAAACCACATGTTAAACTTAAACCATACAGAAGGGCTGATTGTTAATGGGTTGAATAAGAAAAAGCAGAGAAAAAAACAAACAAAATAGAATCTAACAGTGGAATGACAAAATATAATAATCAAATAAACAGTTCATGAAGCTGTTTTACAAAACATTTGAATTTACTAATACAATATAGAATCAGAGTTACACATACCATAGAATAATAAATAACAATGCAGCGGAACAGTATGAATGTAGTGAAATAATATAGTAAATAATAGTAATAATATAATCTTCGTCTTCGTCCTCCATGAATAAGGTCTTCAAATCCTGAAATGCTCAGACTGACCCGAGCGAATTGAAACGACAAAACACTCGAGTCATAACTAAAAGATCTTATGTAAGTTAAATCAACAGAAATAAATGAGTGGAACAGCGTCAGAGATGTTTACGGGATTTGACATCTCCTATCCAGTGTCAACGTGAGTGCAGTAACTTAAGAGATCTCAGGATTCACATCTCCTAAGGATCCGTTAAACTATTTACTATGTAGTAATATTTCGCTATTATAATAATGTCTACGGTAAAATAAACATACTTTTAAATAGCATTAAGGAGTTACCCAATCTCCCTGTTAACACGTAATAGTCCCAGTAGTCCATCCAGTATCATAGTCCCTCCTAATCGGGGAGCCACTAGAGTATACTCCACGGGCTACGGGAGAAAACTAAACTCGTACAAGGCATGATAGGATAGGTGACACGGCACAACTAGGCGATGCCAGGTTATATTTACCAATTATGCTTTCGGACCGGTAGTAACGCGTAGCAGCTACTACCGCCCACCTCGAGCCACACCACCAAAATCAAATGGGCCCCAATCAATCACAAAGTAATAGAATGGTATCAAAGGTGTGTGTCCGATAAAATGTGCTACCTTCTTAGCCCGTCAATCGCTCCTGTTTTAGCCACCTTATGTCAACTCACGAGGGTCGGTCCAGGTATATACCTCAAAGGAACGTCGCCGCCATCCTACTTCATTCTGGAATCTCCACCGCATACACGGTTGTTAAAGTGGTTTTCGGTATCGATAGAGAGTATGCCCATATCCGATCCCGATCTATTCAACAACCAACCGTTATTATAACACCGCAGTCATTTTCAAAATGGTTTATACTTTAAAACAGAGATATCATTGCCCTTTTCAAAACCAAATCAATACGCTATCATTTTTTACTTCAAATATCTTTTTCCAAAATCATAGCACATTCAAAGTGATAACACTTCGAAATCACAAACACTTGAAATTTAATACTTTCAAATCATAATACTTTGAAACTCATAACTTTGAAACATAATTTCCACCACTTAAATGGTTTAAATATTAAAATACTTTATATAATAAAATGGCTTCTTAAATTTCACAAATCAATTCCAAAACAACTCGAATCTCTAGATTTTAAATCTAATCCAATCTCAAATCATAAATTTCAATTCAAATTAGTTTCCAAATAAACTATTCCAAATTATATCAATTTCAAAACAGATTTGACCCATAGAATAAACCCTTTCAAATTTAATATATTTCAAACTTTAAGTATTCAACAATTTCAAAACTAAGTTTGGTAATTTCGTATATATACCGAATTAAATTTTATATTATTTAGTTTTGAAATAGTTTACTTAATACATCCAGTATCATTTAAATAAAATACAAATTACAAATAACTGGATATTCTTTCAATTTATTTAAACTTGATATATTCATTTAAAATCAACTTGATATATTCATTTAAATCACTTTAAACCAAAATCAAGTTATAAAAATCATATCCTTTAAAATCACAATTTTATTAAATTTCAAATCAAATTTATTTGAGTATAATTCTTGAATAATTTAGTTTCAAATCAATTTTGTTGGGCGAATTCTCACTACCGGTCCAAGGCTTCTCCAACTACCATTGACCGAACCAACTCTCACCACTCCATCAACTACCGATCCAAACTCCCTCTCCATCAACTACCGGTCCAAGCTCACTCACCATCTACCTGCCGAATCCAATCCCTGCCGAACCAACACACTTCCCCACACCTACCGGACCACCTTCGTGCCGAACCAAACTCCACCGAGCTACCACCGAACCATGCCTGCCGAATAAACCTCCTGTCCACCTACCACCGAACCACGCCTGCCGAATAAACCTCCTGTCCACCGAATCAACCTTCATTCCATACACTACCAAATGAACCACCGGTCCAACCATCTCCTACCACCAATCGAACCATCTTAACCACTGCCGAATCAAGGCCAAGAAGACACGACCGAACCAAATTGCCAGGCCAGATCGCTCCAGGCCAGGCCCACCAGCAGCTATATACTTCCAGGACCTCTGCCCCCAGCCTCACTCCATAAATAGAGGGACAGCGGTACAACAATGGCAGACAAGTTTGAGAGCTCAAGCACGGAAGGAACTTTCAAACAAATTTCACATACTTGTATACAAAGCTTTGTACTTGTAATCTGAAAGAAAAGAGAGAATAACATATAAAGTGGACGTAGGCACGTTCTGGCCGAACCACTATAAATCTGCGTGTCTTTTTACAATTTAGCCCCTGTTTTTTACTTATTTGCATAACTCACCCAAATTACTAAGAACAACATAAAATCAACTAAATCATACGACTTTGAGGTGTTTGTCCATTTATTGTGCAAACATTTTTGGTGCTTTCACTGAGAACTTCGAACTCGAAGCTTCAAGCTTCCCCCACTCAGCCTTCTTCCTAACAGCATCGCTTGGTGCCTGGACAACATGACTTCCAGGCAGAGAAAGGGAAAGAACATCGCAACTAGCAGCATTCCGGATCCAGTAGTCACAGACCAAGAGAATCATCCCATTCCAACAGCAGTACCAAATGAGGATCAGACAAACCTGACAGCCCCGCCACAGAACAACCGGCAGCAATTACTAAGGCAGACCTAGACAGGGTTGTGGTTGAAGTGACTAACCGCTTCGCATCCCAACAAGAAGCTTTGGTGAACCAACTCATGTCACGCTTGAGGGATGCCGAAGAATCCAACCGCAACACTGAATCATGGGGTGAGTCTCAATCTGGAGGATCTCGAAGACAACAAAGGTCTTCCCTCTTCGAAGAAGCTATCAACAGGAACAACAATGATAGGGGCGCGCCCGGACTCAGCCCGAACTCCGACTCGAGGAAACGCTTGGAACCGAACCCAATGGGGGAGGCACCAGGTGAGGGTCGGATGTAGCCGAGCCAGTCATGCCACCTAATCATAGAAACCCCGCTGAACGGAGCCGGGCTAGAACCCAGCCCGAAGTTGACCCCAGGAAATGCTCGAAACAGAACCCTACAGGGGAAGATCAAGGCAGGGGCCAACTGTAGCTGATCCTAGCATGCATCCGAGCAGCCAAAGACAGCCACTGGATAACGTCAGAAGTGATAGACTATACCATCCCTACAGGTCGTCTGGATGAGATCGATCCCGCAGGGAAGAACCAAGCTCATTTTTGTCCGCTCCAAATTCTGATGAAAGAATGGCACGATTATTCAGGGAATGCATCCGACGGGAGCAAAGGGATCGAGGGATAGGCGCTAGGGTAACCAGCCCTTTCACCCGCGACATCGAAACCGCCATTACCCCTCGAGAATGGAAAATGCCGACGATGGAACCGTACAAGGGAACTTCCGACCCCGTTGTACACTTGCAGAGATACACACAGCATATGCTCATGAGTGGAGCAACGGAAGGAGTGTTGTGTAAATGCTTTCCGCTATTCCTAGCAGACCTAGCTACCTCCTGGTTCTGCCATCTACCCCAAGGATCTATCAGCTCATGGGAGATGTTGAAAGAAAAGTTCATTAGCCAGTTCCGCATTCATGTGGAACAACCCAAGGATGCCTATTCTCTATCTACTGTCAAACAGAAATCCGGAGAGACACTGCAACAATATCTAACCCGGTTCAACGCCGCAGCGGCCGCAGTCCAAGATGCCGATGAAAAACTCACCCTAATGGCCCTCTGTAGTGGTGTGCACCCAGATACTAAGTTTGCTAGAATACTAACTAAAGAAAAACCAGCTACCTTGCCCGATTTCTTCCATGAAGCTGGGAAGTACATGAGACTCGAAGAGGCTGCCACTGAAAGGCAGACAGGACCACAGGCTAAGACGGCTCATGGAAACGCCCCCGCCGCAGCGAAGGACATTCGGAGAAACGACTCCAGAGACAATGCAGGGGGCAAGAAGGGAGAAAAGCGCTTGTACCGACCAGGACCGAGATTTGATGCTTACACTCCCTTGAATGAAACAGTCGAGAACGTCTTCCTGGCCACCCAGGACGAACTTACATACAAGCCCCCCCCCCCCCCCCCCCCCCGTACAAGAAAGAGTCAGATCGCGCAATCCAGTCCGGAAAATTCTGCCGTTTCCACGAGTCTCATGGGCACGATACCAATGAATGCCGCCATCTCCGAGACCTAATTGAAGAACACATCAGGAGAAAGAGGCTGGAACGCTATGTAAATGGCCAGGATAGGACTCCATCTCCCGCCAAGGAAAACCCAGGGCAGCTCCACCCAGAGACAGGCGGAGGAAATCGCAACACCAGCGGTTCCAGCCAAGAGAAGATAGTGGTCCGTACAATATCAGGAGGGCCACACATCGCCGACAAGAGCTGGGCAGAAATGGAAAGATATGGAAACTCACTCAGAAGCGAGGGAGACTGCGTCAATTCTGTTATGGAAGAACGTCACCCTAAGCGGAAGGAAAATAATGACATCACATTCAGTGGGCGCGACCTAGAAGGAAGGCAATACCCTCATATGGATCCTATGGTCATCTCTGCCTGGTTCGGCCCAGCTGAAGTTTTTCGAATCCTAGTAGACACTGGAAGCTCAGTGAATATTCTGTTCAAGCATGCTTTCGACAAAATGAAGCTGTCAATGAAGGACGTGTCTCCCTGCAACATACCGCTACATGGTTTCACTGGAGAAGCAAAGATGCCCCTCGGACAATTGGATCTCTTTGTTGAATTGGGAAGTCATCCCCGCTCTGCCGTTCGGAAACAAACATTCATGCTAATAGACAACCACTCGGCCTACAATGCCTTTTTGGGAAGACCAGCCTTATCCGACTTCCAAATTGTCCTCTCCCCATGGTGCCTGAAGATGAAGTTCCCAACGGATAATGGAGTGGGAGAAGTAGAAGGGGATCAAGACGCTGCTCGGGACTGCTATGTAACCGAACTTCGCAATAATCGCAGGAGAGATAAAGGGAAAAATGCAGAGACTATTCTCTGCATGAAAAGCTTGGAAGCATGGCAACTAAAGAAAGCCCCTCCTCTTCGGTATACCAGTGATCCTTTTAATGAATTAGACCCCAGGGACAAAGAGGAGGAGGCCACCGCCGAGCCTGCGGAGGCTATGGAATTCGTATCTGTAGACAAACGCGACCCAAGTAAACTGCTGAGAGTCGGATCTCAGTTAAAAAGAGAATTAAAGAATCAACTCATTGATTTTCTTCGCCACAACATGGATGTATTTTTATGGACGCACACTGATATGACTGGAATCTCTCCGGACATAGCATGCCACGCACTAAACATCGATCCTACCAAGGTATCGGTAAAGCAAAAGAAGAGAAGTATGGGGGCAGAACGATCAACAGCCCTCGAGGAAGAAGTAAAGAACTTACTTGCCAATGACTTTATACGTGAAGCCATCTACCCGGAATGGATCGCCAACTCGGTACTGGTAAAGAAAGCTAATGGGAAGTGGCGAACATGCATCGATTTCTCCAACTTAAATGACGCTTGCCCGAAAGACTGCTTCCCACTCCCCCGAATCGACCAACTCGTGGACAGCACTGCCGGACACGAACTTTTATCCTTTATGGACGCATACTCAGGATATAACCAGATCCCTATGCACGCCCCCGATCAAGACCACACTAGCTTCATCACTGACCGAGGGTTGTACTGCTACAAGGTAATGCCATTTGGACTTAAAAACGCCGGAGCTACTTATCAGCGCCTCGTCAACAAGATGTTTGCAGAACTAATAGGACGAACTATGGAAGTTTATGTGGATGACATGCTGGTAAAATCGAGGAAAACCAACGACCATATAAACCACCTGGACGAGATGTTTCAAGTACTTCGCCAATATGGAATGAAGCTGAACCCTCTAAAGTGCTCCTTCGGAGTATCATCGGGAAAGTTCCTGGGATTCATCGTTCATGCCAGGGGGATTGAAGCAAACCCCGAACAAGTCCGAGCTTTACGAGATATCAAGACACCATCTACTCGAAGAGAGATGCAAAGCCTAAACGGGAAAGTGGCCGCCCTGAGTAGGTTCATCTCTAAAGCAACCGACAAATGCATCCCTTTCTTCGAAGCTCTAAAGAAAGGCAAAGGAAAGTTCGAATGGACTGATGAATGCTCGACAGCCTTCCTTAACTTAATCGGACACCTCCAGAGACCACCGGTACTTTCAACTCCAAATGAAGACGAGGAACTATACCTATACCTTGCTGTATCATCCCACGCTTTGAGCACCGCTTTGGTGAGAGAAGACAACCACGCGCAGCGACCCGTATACTTTGTAAGCAAGAGATTCACAGGGGCAGAAGTCAGATAACCCTAAACTTGAAAAGCTAGCATACTGTTTGCTTATCACGTCGCGGAAACTGCGACACTATTTCCAGTCTCATTCCATCAGAGTTTTAACCGATCAACCACTAAGGAAAGTGCTCCATCGCCCCGACACTTCTGGGCGATCACTTAAGTGGTGCATCGAACTAAGTCAATATGATATCGCTTACCATCCTCGCACCGCTATCAAGGGGCAAGCCATAGCTGATTTCATTGCCGAATTCACTACTAGCGAAGGTAAGGACCAATCTGAAATAGCAGAAGATATCAAGTGGAATCTCTTCGTAGATGGAGCATCGAACGAACAAGGCTCGGGGGCAGGTGTTGTGATAATCACCCCCAGGGGAAAGAAGCTGCACTACGCCCTAAGATTGGAATTCGCTGCCACCAACAATGACGCAGAATACGAAGCAGTGATAGCCGGATTAGAACTTGCACTGGAAATTGGAGTCAGTTCTTTATGTCTCCATAGTGATTCTCAACTTATTGTAAATCAAATACTGGAAGAATTCCAGACTCGAGGAGAACGACTCACAGCGTATCTAAAGAAGACCAGGCTACTGCTTAATCAATTAGATCACTATTTAATCAAACACATTCCCCGAGAAGAGAATCAAGAGGCCGACGAACTAGCAAAACAAGCTAGCATGAAGAACATCACTATTTTCGGAGCATTAACCATCTCAAAACAGCTGGCACCAAGTTTTTAGCAAGTAAATCTGATAGTTGCAACCGAAGAAGAAACATGGATGACCCCTATCCGAGAATACTTACAAAACGGCACCCTACCCGACGGGCGAAATGAAATTAAGAAAATTCTAAGGAAAGCTTCCCGCTACACAATGCAAGAGGGCATCCTCTATCGGCGCGGCTTCTCTAACCCCTTATTGAGGTGAGTTGCTGGAAGAGAAGCCAAGGAAATTCTATCCAATATCCATCAGGGAAGTTGTGGAGACCACACCGGAGGGCAGACCCTAGCAAAAAAGATACTCCGATATGGGTATTTCTGGCCTACTTTAAACAAAGATGCCTTAGACTTCGTCAGAAGATGTGACAGATGTCAGAAATTTGCTAAGATTCCTCGACTACCCACAAATGAGATTACCCAAATGACTAGCCCTTGGCCCTTTGCAGTATGGGGAATGGACTTGATTGGTGAACTGCCAATGGGCCGAGGTGGAGATAAATATGCTATAGTAGCAGTTGACTATTTCACCAAATGGGTGGAAGCGGAGCCTTTGAATAAAATATCTTCAACTAAAGTTATCAACTTCTTGATCAAAAACGTTCTGTGCAGGTACGGGGTTCCACTCAGAATCATATCAGACAACGGGCTTTAATTTGACAGCGAGGAATTTGCCGACTGGTGCCAAGAGCACGGAATTCATAAGGGCTTCTCATCCGTAGCTTATCCTCAGGCAAATGGACAAGTCGAAGCTGTCAACAAGATTCCCAAGACTCTAATCAAGAAGAAGCTTGAAAAGTCAAAAGGCGCTTGGGTGGACGAACTTCCTACAGCACTATGGGCCTACCGCACTTCTTTCAGAACATCAACAGGGCATACTCCATTCTCTTTGGCATACGGATCAGAGGCCATGCTCCCAGTTGAAACTATTGTACCTTCCCATCGTAGGATCCACTACAACCCCGAAGAAAACGAAGAACTCCTCCACATGTCTTTGGATCTAATTGAGGAGAGAAGAAATGATGCAGCACTCAAAGCAGCAGCTCACAGACAAAAAGTGGCAGCACTGTACAACTCCAAAGTCAAACATCGCAGCTTACAAGAAGGAGATCTTGTCCTCAAGCGAATCTTTCCGCGCCCAGGAGCGCTGGATCCAATCTGGGATGGACCATATGTAATTCATAAAGATCTCCACAACGGAGCTTATATTTTGTCAACAGTGGACGGAGAGGTGTTCCAGAGGGCATGGAACATCCGACACCTCCGTCGATACTTTTCTTAACTTGTACTGCCCATATGAAGTGAATTAACAAAGAGAATCAGTGGACGTAGGCATTTTCGTGCCGAACCACTTTAAAAAACTTGGCTCTTGTTAACTTGTTCCTTTATATCTTGGCTACTTGTTAAGCTTTATCCTTTGCTGTTGAACAAAATCCTTTGCAGATGACATTTCAATTCAGAGCTTCACAACACAACTCCACCTGGACAAAATCTAACAGGTACGCTACGATCCTATGCCCTCGCCAATGAGACACTTTGCTCCGGTATCCCTCTACCATGAGTTAACTCATTGTTTGCCTCGGCCCTTAAAGCCGACTGTAATGAGCCGAGTATAAGCCACCGAGAAGGCCGATTATGCCATGGCAGCCCATTACAGCGATTCGGCTCGCCGGCAACTGTGAACTGACCATAAGCCCCAACATAAGGTGTGGCCAGCCAGGGGCAGTTCACAGTTGACGATCGACCCCCACACTAGCCGGCCACAGTAAATCGAATAATACCCACGATTACGGGCCATAATGGCCCGGGTAGTTACTGTGCGCGATCGGCTCCGATGTGTCTTAAGTGCGGCTGTGGTAAAAAAGAAAACTCCCCATAAAGGCGTAAGATGGGTGACAAATGTCTCCAAGACCCACAGCTAGGGAAAGTGACTACAAAACCCGTTTGCCACGAACTTAAGCACATTGACGGCCTTCCGTGACTGGAAGTTTTACTTTTCCTATATTTCCATTTCATTTAAAACTTTTCTCCTATTCTCTGTAACGGTGCTTGAAAGTACAGGATATGAAATAGGGAACGCTCGCTAATGGGAACAGAAACTTACAATCGGATGTTGAGACACTCAACAGCATCCCGTGCTTAGTCTTACAGGGCGCACAAAGTTGCCTTCCACAGCCGAAACATGAAGGGCGGTACCTTCTACTTTTATACATTAATGCATAGTTGCAGTTCATATTCACACATCACATTTACGTTGCAAAGTGAGAAAATTATACTTTAAGCAAAAAACTTGGCATCAGGCACAGTCAAGCCACTAGTAACATGCATAATTACATCACTAACACAGCACAACAAAATAGCGATAACATTCCAACATAAAGGAATCAGCTTATGTTATGAAACTACATAAAGTCATTCATCATAAACAATATTATTACAGTCACATCAATGTTTTGGACTAACATAAACAGCGATAAAAGGAAATCAAAAGGTGACCGAATCCGGACAAGAAACCAGCTGCGTCCGCACCTCACCCTCATCCTACCAGCTCTCCAAGCCAACTTAGCCGCAGGGTCGGAGCTCCCAGCATGCTTATCAGAAGTCCCACCTGTCCAATTCAGAAGAGGAATCCATTAAACCAACAACGGACGATCAAGTCATGAAAAACTAAAATAGGGAGAACTCACCAGCACCCGCTTCTTGGTCCTCATCCCCCAACTGCACACCGGCTTCCTCCGCAGCAAGTAGCCGCATCCCCTCCTTCACCGCCACCTTCTCCTCCTTTGAGAACTGGGCGGTTACCATGTCCATCCTGAATGCCGCTCCACCTTCCTTATCCGCATCGGCCTTGGCCTCCTCCAAAGCCCGGAGATATATCCTAGCCATGATCCGGGGATAGTCATCCATCCAGGATAGATTACCCTGCTTCCAGGTACGGAAGTACATATCCTGCAACATCTCATCCATCATCCCCTCATTCTCCTCAAACTCCCTCACCCGGGCCTCGGAGGACAACAACTTGGCGACGGCAACATCCCTCTCCGATCGATATCTCAAACGGTCAGCCTGGAGAGACCTTCTCATTTCCTCCATCTCTTCCTTTAGCCTGGCCTGAGCAAGCTCTGCGGCCTCAAGCCTCCCAGATAACTCCTCTACCTGCTCGAGATCCGCCCTCCGAACCTCGTCCACCGTAGCAATAGCTATCTCAATCCGCTCCTTGCAGGCAGCCTCCATCTTTTGCAACTCAGCCTTGCTAGCCTCCTCCATGGTTTTCTTTAGTCGTCGGGAGGCCGCCTCGTGCTGGGATATCTGGATAGCCTGATCGGCAAGCTGTTTGGCCTGGTCAGAAACCTGTAGCCGCAACCGGATGTTAGCACTTCCGATTTCCTCCCCAGCCCTGGCCAGTCGAGCGTGATGCTCCATTAGCCTCTTGGTTTCCTCAGCCACCCGATCGATGATTGCCTTGGCCTCATTCCCCATGGTCACAATCCGAATAGTAAGCAAATCGAGGTCTAACGACTTAGCCTCATCAAGCACCCGTACCATGGGATTGCGGGGAAGAAGATGCTCACCCGTAACCTCATCAAAAGAGATATCCTGAAAACTCGGGTCCAGATCAGGGTGGCCGGCAAATGGGTTGCGATCTAGACCAGGACGGTCTATCGGAGAGGCGGTTGGATTTTCGGACGGATGGGGGGAAGGCATAAACTCAGTATCCTCTTCAGTAATATCATGGATGGGCTGGACTGGAGGCTGAGGGCCAAGTGAAGGTTCAAACGAAGATCGGCCCCTCTTCCTCCTTTGCATATCTTCTTCAACAACTCCAAGAAGAGAGCGATATCTAACTTCATCCCCAGGACGGCTGGTTGGCGGCTTTGGTTTGGCAGAAGCTTTGAGTAGCTTATACTGTTCGAGGCGGTGCCGGATATCTGATGACTTGGTCGCCTTACCTTCTTCTGGAATAAAAGCTAAGTGTTACAAACACACAATGATCCACGATTCAAGAAATATGTTAAGATAAAGAGAGTAAGAAGGCACATCTATTATACAAACCCTGCGGAGGAGTAGGATACTGCAATAAGTCCTGAATCTCATTCCAGGACGAAAGCGAACCGTAAAATATTCCTAAGTCCCTATCGTAAATGGAGTCTGCAGAAGTCAAAAGTTCACCTTGAATCGCTGGAGTCGCCGTAGCTGAAGAACTCTTAGAGAATGAATCGGCACCAGCCCCAGCCTTGTCAACCTCCTTTGCCTTCTCCACCGAGGCTGATCCTTCCTCCAACCCCTCAAAAGCCTGGCGGAAGGCATCATCCGTCCACTCCTGGATCTCCCATGCCTGTTCAGAAGACAAAACCCCGGCACCACTACCACCATGTCCTTCACCTTCTCCATCTCCTCCGCTCTCCTCCTCGCCTCTTTCCTCCTCTCCACCTTCCTCCTTCGGAATGTCTGGACATGTGCTGGGAGAGGGTCCATCAGACTTCTTAAGCTTCTTTCCCCCAACGACTGGAGGTACCGAGAAAGGTCTCCTCTTGCTACTCTTCGCAGTAGCCCCATCCTTAGCTTTAGCAGCCCTCTCCTCGGTTGTATCTCTCTGTTTAACTACAGATTGATGTGGCAGAATCAGGTTATACTCCAAGAGAGTGGCATTCCTGATCAGGTAAGAAGCCGACCTATCCCTTCCCGAAATGACCTTTATTTCAGCAGCCATCCACGCCAAGGAATCATTCTCCACGACCGCAAAGCCACCTGTTGCTAGCAAGAAATAAAAGCATATAAAAAGAAGCATTGCGATCGGGACGAGGAAAACATAAATGAAGTTAAACTTACAGCCGGAAGTGAAAAGGCGGAAAGAAACAGAGTCATCCTTAATGAAAAACCATTCTTTCTTGAACATACTGGACTTCGAGTACAAATCCAGAACAGGCTTGAAGGGCATGGCCGCTTCCAAGCTGATATATGGAGACCCCTTCTTATAGCCTCTCAAGTTGTACAGATACCGGATCTCCCGGTTGGAAGGGGGACGCCCATATTTCCTCTGAAAGATGACGAAAAGACTCACCAGAATGGCGTAGGAGTTAGGCTGAAGCTGGAATGGAGCCACCTTCAGATATGTGATAAAGCTAACTATCCAAGCGTTGAGAGGCGGGATAGCACCGCACATGCAATGATATCTACTGTAAGCAAAGTAGCCTTCGGGGAGGGTCATACGGCATCACTCCTTCCCCCGGCAACAGCATGCATGCTCTATCAATCCCGAAGGAGCGGGAGATAACGTCAAGTTGCTCCTCTCTGAGAGAGCTCGGAAAGCAATCAGGAGGAGAGTTCAGAAGCTCTTGGGGACCATGTCCGTCTACTAGCGACCTCGGGGTAGGTCCACGACTTCTGGTACTGGCTGGGCGGGGGCACGACGGAAGACTCACTTCTGTCCGTAGATTTTTTCTTTTCTGATCGGGTTTCCACCTTGTGATACATTTATCTGCAAACACAAATGCAAGAGTATATTATTAGAACAAGGAGATGCAGAGATACAAACAAGCAAGTGCGTACAGTCTGGGGTTCTCGTTTGTGATTTTAAAAAAAAGGTACGAAAGGCCTGAGAATTCATTCGACAAACCAAACTCCCCAGGGTTCATTCGGCATTCCCAATACCAGGGTTCGTTCGGCATTCTCGGTATAAGGTTCGTTCGGCAATTTAAGAGCAAAAGCTCATTCGGTACTCAGAACACTCGAGCATATCCGGTAGTTCAAGTACAACGGTCCATTCAGGGATCGAACCCTCAAGCTCATTCGGTAGTACAGTATAAAATTCATTCGGCAGCAAGGGGGTCTCACCTGGTTCGGCTGGCGTCTTGATTCGGAGAAACTAAGGGTTTGATTCGGCAAAAGGTTCGGCTTGGTTGGTAAGGAATGACGAAGGCGCGTGACCCCTATTTATAAGCAAACCTCAATGACCGGACCGCAAGGCTCGGCGCTTGAAACCGAATGAGGCTATCCCAGCAAAACAAAGCGTGACACATGCAGGCATGTGCCCCACTTTGGGGGGCAAGTGTTGGGCAAATTCTCACTACCGGTCCAAGGCTTCTCCAACTACCATTGACCGAACCAACTCTCACCACTCCATCAACTACCGATCCAAACTCCCTCTCCATCAACTATCGGTCCAAGCTCACTCACCATTTACCACCCGAATCCAATCCCTGCCGAACCAACACACTTCCCCACACCTACCGAACCACCTTCGTGCCGAACCAAACTCCACCGAGCTACCACCGAACCATGCCTGCCGAATAAACCTCCTGTCCACCTACCACCGAACCACGCCTGCCGAATAAACCTCCTGTCCACCGAATCAACCTTCATTCCATACACTACCAAATGAACCACCGGTCCAACCATCTCCTACCACCAATCGAACCATCTTAACCACTGCCGAATCAAGGCCAAGAAGACACGACCGAACCAAATTGCCAGGCCAGATCGCTCCAGGACAGGCCCACCAGCAGCTATATACTTCTAGGACCTCTGCCCCCAGCCTCACTCTATAAATAGAGGGGCAGGGGTACAACAATGGCAGACAAGTTTGAGAGCTCAAGCACGGAAGGAACTTTCAAACAACTTTCACATACTTGTATACAAAGCTTTGTACTTGTAATCTGGAAGAAAAGAGAGAATAACATATAAAGTGGACGTAGGCACGTTCTGGCCGAACCACTATAAATCTGCGTGTCTTTTTACAATTTAGCCCCTGTTTTTTACTTATTTGCATAACTCACCCAAATTACTAAGAACAACATAAAATCAACTAAATCATACGACTTTGAGGTGTTTGTCCATTTTTTGTGCAAACATTTTTGGTGCTTTCACTGAGAACTTCGAACCCGAAGCTTCAAGCTTCCCCCACTCAGCCTTCTTCCTAACAGCATCGCTTGGTGCCTGGACAACATGACTTCCAGGCAGAGAAAGGGAAAGAACATCGCAACTAGCAGCATTCCGGATCCAGTAGTCACAGACCAAGAGAATCATCCCATTCCAACAGCAGTACCAAACGAGGATCAGAAAAACCCGACAGCCCCTGCCACAGAACAACCGGCAGCAATTACTAGGGCAGACCTAGACAGGGTTGTGGTTGAAGTGACTAACCGCTTCGCATCCCAACAAGAAGCTTTGGTGAACCAACTCATGTCACGCTTGAGGGATGCCGAAGAATCCAACAGCAACACTGAATCATGGGGTGAGTCTCAATCTGGAGGATCTCGGAGACAACAAAGGTCTTCCCTCTTCGAAGAAGCTATCAACAGGAACAACAATGATAGGGGCCGCGCCCGGACTCAGCCCGAACTCCGACTCGAGGAAACGCTTGGAACCGAACCCAATGGGGGAGGCACCAGGCGAGGGTCGGATGTAGCTGAGCCAGTCATGCCGCCTAATCATAGAAACCCCGCTGAACGGAGCCGGGCTAGAACCCAGCCCGAAGTTGACCCCAGGAAATGCTCGAAACAGAACCCCACAGGGGAAGATCAAGGCAGGGGCCAACTGTAGCTGGTCCTAGCATGCATCCGAGCAGCCAAATACAGCCACTGGATAACGTCAGAAGTGATAGACTATACCATCCCTATAGGTCATCTGGACGAGATCGATCCCGCGGGGAAGAACCAAGCTCATTTTTGTCCGCTCCAAATTCTGATGAAAGAATGGTACGATTATTCAGGGAATGCGTCCGACGAGAGCAAAGGGATCGAGGGATAGGCGCTAGGGTAACCAGCCCTTTCACCCGCGACATCGAAACCGCCATCACCCCTCGAGAATGGAAAATGCCGACGATGGAACCGTACAAGGGAACTTCCGACCCCGTTGTACACTTGCAGAGATACACACAGCATATGCTCATGAGCGGAGCAACGGAAGGAGTGTTGTGTAAATGCTTTTCGCTATTCCTAGCAGACCTAGCTACCTCCTGGTTCTGCCATCTACCCCAAGGATCTATCAGCTCATGGGAGATGTTGAAAGAAAAGTTCATTAGCCAGTTCCGCATTCATGTGGAACAACCCAAGGATGCCTATTCTCTATCTACTGTCAAACAGAAATTCGGGAGACACTGCAACAATATCTAACCCGGTTCAACGCCGCAGCAGCCGCAGTCCAAGATGCCGATGAGCCCTAATGGCCCTCTGTAGTGGTGTACCCAGATACTAAGTTTGCTAGAAGACTAACTAAAGAAAAACCAGCTACCTTGCCCGATTTCTTCCATGAAGCTGGGAAGTACATGAGACTCGAAGAGGCTGCCACTGAAAGGCAGACAGGACCACAGGCTAAGACGGCTCATGGAAACGCCCCCGCCGCAGCGAAGGACATTCGGAGAAACGACTCCAGAGACAATGCGGGGGCAAGAAGGGAGAAAAGCGCTTGTACCGACTAGGACCGAGATTTGACGCTTACACTCCCTTGAATGAAACAGTCGAGAACGTCTTCCTGGCCACTCAGGACGAACTTACATACAAGCCCCCCTACAAGAAAGAGTCAGATCGCGCAATCCAGTCCGGAAAATTCTGCCGTTTCCACGAGTCTCATGGGCATGATACCAATGAATGCCGCCATCTCCGAGACCTAATTGAAGAACACATCAGGAGAAAGAGGCTGGAACGCTATGTAAAGGGCCAGGACAGGACTCCATCTCCCGCCAAGGAAAACCCAGGGCAGCTCCACCCAGAGACAGGCGGAGGAAATCGCAACACCAGCGGTTCCAGCCAAGAGAAGATAGTGGTCCGTACAATATCAGGAGGGCCACACATCGCCGACAAGAGCTGGGCAGAAATGGAAAGATATCAGGAGGAATTCACATAGGATTGCAGTCATCAATGGAAAATCAATATGGAACCCTTGAAGCATTTTTCGAGGAGGCCATGCAAATCTCCAAATTATGGGCGGGAAACCACCATCAAATTCTACTCGGACCATATTTGTATTTTGAGATGTTGGAAAGTCAAAATTGATTAGGCATAGTGTAAAGGTCATATGATTTGGGTAGTTGGAAAGTAGGCACTAGATTTATTGGCCCTTTTCCCAATATAGGGGAAAACAAGAAAGCTTTTATGTTGGCTGGAGTCTATGACATTTTTGCATTTGAGAAAATACATTCATAGCATAGCAATTGTTGTAGAGCCTAATAGATTGGAGGATTTTAAGACGGAGCCAATAGCGTCCCATGCCACTACATGCATCATAGAGCACAGAACTAGGAGACTCCACAAGAAAGAATTAGATTGGTTCGGGTACAATGGTAAGAAAATCTGATGGGAGGTATGAGGACTCTTCATCCTAAACCTTTCTATGGAAAAACTTTCTCTCCAAAATTAAGATTTTAGTGGCATCGTGGTTACTAGATTGGATGGTAGGAGATGCTTGCTATGCTTTTTCACAACCATTTTATGCTCATATAGAAATTTTTATGCATGTTTAGGATATTTGCATACATACTTTCAAGACACGATTACAGACTCAAACTAGGATTGACAAGGATTGAGCTCATTTTAGTATGTCGGTATTACATAATTACATTGTACAATAGGTTGAGTAGATGGTTGTGTCGATAATTTGGTTGAATAACATGGATATTATTGCACATTACGTTGTTCGCCCTCGAAATGTTTCAGGACGAAATCCTTTTTATAGGGGAAAGAATGTAACATCTATAAAATGACATAATTAAATAGATTTAATTGAATTAAATATGATAGGGTTGAATTTTAGAATTTTATAAAAGTTGGAATTTGACCGTTGCGTTCATGGCAAAATTCTGATCTATTTCCATATACGATATGCTGAAAACGGAGCTCAGACGAAAAGATTACGAGCATTTGAAGTTTTCAAATTTAAATTAAATTATTTGAATTAAAATTTAAAAAGAATTTAAATTTAGGACTTGAATTTAAAAAATTAGCTTGGGGGATAAGTAAACATTAATTAACGTTTGATTAACGTTTAACGTTAAAGTTGATTAGGAGAAAGAAACCAATTAAAAATAACATAATTAAATAGTTCCCTAGAATAAATGTACCGGTTGACCCCTTTATTCGGACCAGTCGACCTCTAGTGGTCAACTGGTTGAAGGGGGTCGACAAGTCATGTCTGACAAAGGGCAGTGGCGGCTAGGGTTTGAGGGTATGAATGGTTCATATTTCTCCATTTAAATTATTTTCATCCTATGTTTCTGGTGCATTTCAATCCATATAAATAGAACCATATCCCCTCCACTTTTTATTCATATTATTTTAGGGAATTTAGCGAAAATGTGCCATTGTTATCTTTGCAAATTAGATTTAGAAACTTCATGTAGAATCAAGTAAGAATCAAATCTATTTTCTATTTGTTTCTTCTTCCTCCAATCTATTCTTATTCTTTTCTTCTCCTATTATTCTGAATCTAATGAATATTTATACCTCTTCCCTATTGTGTGTGGATCTCAGAAGAGAGAGATTCTGGAAGAGATTAGAAGGCTAAAAATCCATTTAAGTGAAGCTAAGGCTAATATGTGAGTGGAAACCTTAGTATTTCTTATTAGCAATTATTTAGTGTATATCCTTTTAGATATAAATATGCCTTAGTGATTTTGGGATTCCAAAAATATGATAGATAAAATCCCTTAAAATTCCTTTTTATTATATGTCAATTATATGCAGAGATTCCCAATTATTTACATTAATTTGATGCAATTTGTTCTGTTTACGCAATTTTTGATAATTTCATAGTCTGTTTCATTTCTCCTTCTTCGTTGGGTCAAATTGTGATTCTCCAATAAAATAAGAGGTTTAGATTACGAATTGTATTTGTAGTTTATGCCGCTTATTCTTATCTATTTAAAAGAGAGGAGTTAAATGAATAGGGGTCTAGATTGTAATTCTTCTTATTTAATTTATTCCATTGAATTGGTGTAATTGAGTTTCCATTTTATTTACAAGTCTATTATTGCAGTTTTGGTTATGAATATGCATTCCCTGCTTTCGATAGTAGAATCTCATGAAATCTTGGGAATTAGAAGAAAAAGGGCTTGCGATAGTAATTGATTAGGGAATTGACATTTAATGCTAGTTTAGGGCATAAAATCCGTGCGTTTGAAACTTATTAGGCACGTCTATTTATTTATCTCTATTACGTAACTAACATATAATTATTTTGTATATGGAGTAGTTAACTAGACATTTATTTACAATTATTTCCCCTATTAGGAAGGTAATTGATTATGAGACGACGAAAATAAGAGCAAATTCTTATATAGCCTAATTATTATTTTAAGGCGTAGTAAGAAAGATTCCTTATAAGGCCTTATTTATGAAATGATGAGATGATGATGTGCGTGTGTGTGTGTGTGAAGAGTAGTTGATTTGTGGCTAAGTCATAGGGATGTGAGGTCAATAGAGCTACATGATGGAAGTCTGCCCTTCACTTTAAGGCTACTAGTAGTTGTGCACTTTTTTATTGATGTGAGATATCCTTATAATAAATAAATTTAATAACGCGAGGTTGGTTCCAAATACTATATGGGAAATTTATTCAACTAATATGGCTACCAGTTCCTATGAATAACGACTAGTGTGAGACATCATTATGAGTACGAGCGTATATGCACGTCCATGTGGACCTGCATCTTGACACTGGTATTTGGACTATGTATAACATAACATTTTTCCGATCAATCTTTATGAGCACATTGTATACTTTCTTTCATCATAACCTAGTGATGTGATTACTATAATTACTATTATTGACCTAGATTGTAACTGCTATTTCTTTCTTACCTTGATATAAATTTTTTCACTAACTTTCATGCATTTTTTTAGGATGAATGAATCTTACCTGATCTTATATCATTCACCTCTTCCTCCAAGAGCTTAAATAATCATATTTAGGCAATCAACAACTTATGAATTGGATGCTTAATTATTTATTATTTGATGAATGCATTTTCAAAAGTCCTTTGTGTACTCTCCATACTTGCATTATAGATGAAACTCAACATATTTAATTCTGCATGTGATAGTTTTGAACTAATTCGGTATATTGGATAATTTATTGACTCAATAGTCTAAATGATGCTTTTTTCATCTTTTGTGTTATATCTTGGCAAGATTAGTTAAGGTTCAAGTTTTCGGTAATATTTTGTAAGCTACTTCAAAGTGAAGGGAATGTTGTTACATGTATGTTTTTCATTACAACGGTTCCCCCATTGTTGCATTGCTCTCCTATATTCCAAAAGCATGCCCTTTGTTTTAAGTTAGAACCGCATTATGTTCACAATGAATTATAGAATATGCGACTATACTCATTTCAGTCCCCTCTTTGGCAGAGCTATTGCTAACATTCGTTTGTTAACAAAATTGTTCAGTCACGCTATAACTATTATATTATACTATTTAATGTTAACGTGTTTGCTAATTCTTTTACATGCATACACTTTATCAAAAATCCATCTTTTTCAATTTGTTTTTCCTTTTTATATACTGTTTTTCTCACCTGGTCTATTTATGCTTGATCATACTGGTTGGTTAATTGTCCTATCATTTTGTGCCCATTCCACCTTAATCCATTGGGTTAGAGTAAATAATAATCATTAGTTAAATCAGTCTAATAGAAGAAATGGAGGTGTAAATAAAGTGCTCACATTGCCTAAAAGTAAGAGCAGAAATGAAAATTGGGAAGACAAAAGTGGGAATGGTTTTTCATTTTGTTAAAGGAAAGCGATGAGGGGGCGGTGGGGGAACAATTTTTTCTTAGGAAAAATAGCCATTAAGCATGAATTTAATATTTTGACAGGGCACTAATACATATTGTGATCGCATTTAAAAACTATATATCAATTCACAAAGTTAAGTTTCATAAGAGGTAGACAAAAGATCCGGTAATTCCACTTTAATGTAATGTAATTCGAGTTTATTACATTATTCGATAGGATATCTAATTACTTTACCAAATCCAAAAGTTTCTTTATGTTTGAATCAATTTTACTTTGTAGTTATGCTAATCATGTGTGGGTATGCTGAAACCTCTTAGGCACCATTCAAATGAATATTTTTAAAATAAAAAATGCATGGTTCCTGTCTTCCACCTATCTTCTGAAGCCTGCTTGCTTTTGTTTTGAAGCCTTCAACCGTTTCTGTAGCACATATACTATTTGAAGCCTGCAAGCATTATCAAATGTTGTCACTTTAAGATGAGGCCCACCATTTCAGCACTTCACATACTATTAAATATGCAGCTATTCTTACCTGGACACGTGCAGTCATTCTTGCAATGTGCGGCTTACCTAGATATTCCAGTTTACAGAGAGCCTAATGCAGCAGCTCAGCTACCGAATACAACACGTACGGTCTCTGAATATACACCTTTCCTTACTGCATTTCTTTTATGTTGCACCAACAGCTGGCTCTACACTCACATTTGATGTTCTCTACATTGGAGTTTTTGCACCAGGGTCTCTGCCTAGCTTCGGTCTCCCTACACCACACTAAATCTGAGTTACGTAACAGTTGTCTTTCTTGTACTTGCACCGGTTCTCTTGCAAGGCATCAGTTCTCATAGCTTCATACAAATATACAATTTTCTACAGTACATCCCAAGCAGAAATTTGCACTTAAGTTTGCAGTTCACATGTTGCCATCTAAAGCTTGCTCAAGCATAACACATTATGCAGGCAAGTACCACTCCTTCATTTTGAAGCCTCAACGCATCAAACTTCAGGCACTATCCGCATCAGCCCTTTGCATTCACATATCAGCCAAGTGCATCAGCTCACCATGCAGTTGATTATTTTTTCATCATCTTTCAGTTGTGTTCATAGTCTCTATGTGTATATTACAGCACATGTTTTAGCTTTCTTCTTTTTGGATCATTTATGAGATGATCTCACATACTGTCTTAATCATTAATACCCAATCAAATATTTTTACTGTTTATGTTTATTATTTAATAAATAATGAGTCTCTCCTCATAAGAGGATCGCTCTTTCATCAAAAAGAAAAATCAAAACAAAAATACCATCCATATTTATTTTTTTATTAAGGAAGCATTTAGTGTCGTTTTTTAATTGAAAAGGGTAATGTTCCTCATCTCAACATAGGTTTAGATGATGGAGAAATTAAGACCAAAATAGGTTAAAATGAATATGCATGAACTTATTAAGTGATATACTAATTCATCAAATATATGACGTTGTCTTCGACAATCATAGAATAATGATCAACATTTGAAAAATATTAGTTAAATTCCATGAGTGTCAAAGATTGAATATCAAATATCTTTTATTACTAATGGACCTATAAATATACATGGATTTTTATATACATGGATTTTTTTAATGTATAGTTTCACTATGACCAATATTAAAGAGGCTTACATGAAATCAGTAGTTGAAATTAATAATTGTATGATTAAATATCCCAATTGATGACTCCGTGAATAAGACAGTAACTAATGTCATGGTTATGTTACATAATTCAGTACTCGCATATTCAGTAGGACCCAACACATATTCAACTTCCAATACATAGAAGGTTCTGTTATCACTTCCCCTAAAAACTATGAAAAATGAAAATATTAATAGTATCACTTAGTTCATAACTCGTGATAAATAATGAGCGGTGAAAAATCAACATTCGTGTAAGCTTATTTTAAACCGATTTTATTAATTATGTCCATTTGATACATCTCCAAAAACATAACACTACCATGAATTACCAGAAATAAAAAAATGCCCAAATTGGTGTTAGTTGGGATTAATTTCAAAAGGTAGCAGAAGAAAAGATGTATAATAACTATAGGATTAAACAACATAGAATCAAGTTGAAGAGAACTACAATGTAAACCATGTTACAAACATGAATAGTACAAAAACAACGGAAATAATAACAAAAACTGAGATTTTTTTTCCATGCCAGATATTTCATTTGAATTTAGGGATGCAGTAGACTATGCTATAAAGTTGCATCATGTTTGATAGTATGACAGTATGCAAAAGTTTTATTTCTTTTCCATACAAAAGATTAGCAATATTTATGTTGGTAGCAGAATATATATAAAATTTTCAACCTATAAGTTAAATAAATTCATATTACAAACCAAAAAATATTCACCAAATCAAACAACCCTTTGTGTATAAATAAATGGTTCAAGTATTATCAAAACCTTTTTCCTAATATCTACATCCATTTTGGTTATAAAATTTATAGTCTTGGAAAATACGTTGTAGCATTCATGTTCCAATCAACGGACAAGAATTATGAAAGTATAATAAATGATAATATTCTACTTATGTAGGATAGGATGGTAATATACACAACTGCTAGACATAAATAATATAGCAAGAAGCAATTGTTTGAGTCTAGTCCAGAGCAAGTGAATTGTGATAAACTTATTACCTTTTTCATCAAACCATAAGTGCTTCAATGAATAAACTATGATATATGAACTAACCTTAGGTTAACGGTGAGATTTTTTTTTCAGTGTTCTTTTTATACTCGCACTTTGTCCCTTATGTCTCTATAACTATCAACAACCAAATAATCTCCCTCGCCATCTTTATTAGAGGTAAGAACTGACATAAAACTAGATACCTCACGTCTTCATCCAAATTATTAGTAGAAAGAGCTCTGAGTAAGAAGAAGGGGGTTCGGTTTGGATTGAGTAGACAGAACTCGTGGTAGTTTCGAGATAATGGACGAGGCATTTTCTCGATGGATGCGCTGCGTAAGTGAATCGTCTAGTAAGAAGATGATGACGTCGAGTTCTCTGGTCGATTTCGATGGTATAGGAGGTATGGATTTGATGTAGAGTATTAGAAACAATGCGGGGTTAGAAAGAATGGAGGCTGGAGAAAGAGAGAGATTGGACAAAGAATTTTGGATGTGATAATAGTTTAGGGTTTAGTGCGATTAATTTGGTTCGAATTGTATTTTTGGTAATTCAGAAAGACATGGTTAAATTTAGTAGATGGAATTCTCATTATTAGTAATAAAGATGGGCCATAAGATGAAGGACATGCTTTGAGTTTTAAGGTATTAAGTGGTTGGACCAGCCTCTTTTCCCCAAATGAAGTATTAAATGGCAAAGGGGTCATGTTAGGTGGTATCTCTGTAGGGGCCCGTGTTGAATATGTGATTATATGATTTTTGTTTGATAATAATTAACATATATATATATATATATATATATATATATATATATATTCATTTAAATGTATTTGTTAACGTACTATTTTATTTTCACAGATTAAATAAATATTTGCTGAATAAAATAAATAACACAGAATTTAAATTCAAACAGATATTTTATTCAAATAAATATTTATTACAATTTTGAATAGTACAAATTTGAGCTCTCACTATATATACAATTTTCAAACAATACAAATTTAACTACATCACAATTTTCATTTACATTAGCACCTCACTATATGTCACTCATTCACTTGTATTTATCTTCAACTCCATTCCAGATTGAATCCAGCATTTGAGCTATCTTCAAAAATATACACTGATGCGGTAAAATTGAAAATGAAATATTTTTGCAGTGTAAAATAAAATGTAATTTTGAAAATATTATTTGCCTCAGTTATTTGGGTTGTTCGTCATCATTTAATTTTGAATTCATCATACACGAACAGCTTGTGACATGCACAGTGTATCATTGTACGTGCCACAAGGCCATGCACACTGATATACACTTGATAAATCTACAGGGACAGGTGAGCACAAGGTCAAACCCAAATTAAAATTCGGGTTCAACTCAAGTGAAATACAAATAAAATCACCACATGACCACATGGTCAAACCTGAGCATTAAAGTTGGATTCAATATAGGTGCAATCCAAAAATACAAGCACAATATGTACAAAGTCAATGCAACAATGGTGAACCATGAAGCGAACAAGACTGCATCAAGCAATCAAGTCAAGCAGACTGTACATGGAGGCAAACTCAAGTAGAACAGATAAAACAAATGTGGTCGAGACAACCGAGTTGGATATGCTACAGGTTCAACAAGACATATGTATACATGTACATAAACAAGTGCAATCAACAAGAATAATGAACCAACAACACACACACACATACATGGATGCAGTGTTCAATACTGAGACAAATACAAGCACCAGACTCGACCAAGACTACAATGTACACAAGTGGATGCAACTGTGACATATAACATGAATATGTACAATGGGTAATGCACAGTGAAGACTAACAGACACAAATCGACAACAATTCAACATGCATCATGTACATGAAGCCACCAGACTATGTGAATACACAAAGTAATGTCAACATACAAAATGCAGAAGTGATGATCATCACAAAAAGGCAACCTGACTTTGAGTCAAGCAGGCACAGTGAAACCCAAATGTACATGAACACAAGCTTCATAAATATCACGAACCAGACTCAAGTACATATACAAAAATGCTTCAGACATGTACAAATATGCAAGACCAAATGCCACCAGACAAACGAAATGGTGCAAGCATTCAAGTACAGGATCGAATATAAGGAATTATCGAACCATTCGATATAAGTAACTGAGCAGTGTCAAAAATGCACGGGAGTTCAAAATCAAGGAACAACAATTAACAGTTTTATCAAAGCCGAAGTCAGGTAATGGCAAAATTCAATTCGAAGCCGTGAACAATTGAACAGAGTCAATGTCATGCCACAAGTAAATCATGGAAATCAAACAAGTTCAAATATTAACAATATCAATTGACCGAAGTCAAAGAATTCAACACGGTGGTGGCCAAGGAAGTCGAAACCAAAGTCGTGACAAGCAAGTAAACATAATATACGAAATTGAAGAAGTCGGTAAAAATCACTAGCATTCAAACAATATCAAACGACTAAGCATATAATTATCAGACGAATTCGTATGAAAAATGCAAACGAAAATATAGGGGATTGAACCATATATAAACCCTTAACATCATCGGCTAAAAGATCATTCGAGTTCGAGCAAAGAAGATACAAAAAATCAAATCAACAACTCGAATAAGATCGAGTTCGAGCAAGCTAAACAGTAAAGCAGAAAAGCATAAATTACATACCAGATTGTTCGAATCGAACTTGATCAAAGAAGCAGCCGAAACTAAGCTACAAAGAGAGGGTCGATCGACAGAGCAAAGAAAGCGAAATTGCATATTTGATTGATCAAATTGAAGTCAGCGCTTCTTCAATTTCAAAGCCCTAATTTTATCAGAGAGAAACGAATGAGCAAGCCGACATTATTCACAAAGAAGTCTGGCCAAATGAATTAAAGAAAAAGGAGAAAAGTTTATCAGTTTATTATGGGTCGGCTTCTACTTTTATATATCTTTGGGTTTTTTATTTGAATTAGGGTTTTTATTATTGTTTAATCATTTTATTCTGTATTTTATTTTCTAATGGTTTGTGATTGTCTAGTCGTGTGACTAGGGGACAAACTACGGTGGTATAGTTCGAGAATTCGCAACTCAGTGGCTGAGTTGTGCCAGGGTTTTGAGCGTAGATTTAAGGTTAGTCGATTGCGAGTGTCACGATTTACGTGTGTAAGCGTCTGACTACTTAATTTCTAGTAGAAACCTTGGGGGAAGCACGTAGGTAGGGTTTTGCCGAAGCTGGGTAAATCTGTGTGTCCAATTTTCTGTTTTTATTTCTTTTATCCGTGCTGCTATTATTCTTCTATATCTGTGTTGAAATTATTTTATATACTTCCGCAATAAATTTTTATAACTAATAGCATCACCCTATTCACCCCCTCCCCGCCCCCCTCTAGGGTGAAATTGATTTTACAAGTGGTATCAGAGCTAGGTTCAAAAGCCATTTTTGTTTTAAAAATTTGATTTTTCAACGACCAATTTTTGCTTTACAAATTTGAATATTTTAAAATGGATTCTTTTAATAATGCTTTTGCAGAGGTTCGATCTATAGTTAGATCACCAAATTTCAATGGGGAATATGCTTACTGGAAAAATAGAATAAAATTTTTTCCGAAAACCATTGATGCTTGGAATATTGTTGAGACAGGTTATAGAGCACCAACTATAGTGATAAATAATCAGGAAATAGATAAACCAATTAATCAATGGACAGATCTATAAAATAAGTTACAGAATGTTAATGTTAAAGCTATGAATTCTACTATTTGGTCATTGGATCATATTGAATTTAATCGTGTCTTACATTGTCTAACTGTGCAGGAAATATGGAACACACTTGAAGTGACTCATGAAGGAACATCTCAAGTCAAAGAATCTCGCCTTGCAATGCTTAGTAGCGAATACGAGAACTTCACAATGGCCAAGGATGAATGTCAAATAGATGCACGGATGACTTTCCAATCTCATATACAAATCAAAAGCTCTTGGAAAATCATACACAGAATTGGAAATAGCCCTCAGAGTCCTTCCATGAAGTTTTGAAGCAAAAGTGACTGCCATTCAAGAATCAAAAGATTTGAAACAAATCAAAGTTGAAGAACTCATCATAAATGTCACCACTTATGAGCTAGAAATGAAATTCAAGGAAGAGGGTGAAGGAGGAGATACTTGAAAGAAATCAACAACTCTCAAAGGAACAATTGAAAGTGATGATGATGATGATGGAGCAACAGAGCTGGCACTACTAATGAAGGGATTCAAAAAATGAAACTGCAAATACGGAAATCCAGCTCTAAATCAAAAATTTAAAGGCAGAATGGTCAAAGTTCTAGACAACCCAGAAGTTCAAGAAATCATTTGTCATACGTGCAACAAACCTGGTCACATCAAGCCCAATTGTCCTCAAAATCGACTCGATAAAGGAAAGAAACCAAAAAGGAGAAGTTTTACAGCTATTGGGATGAAACTGATGAAGCTGATAAAAGCACTGGCAGTGAGAGTGAAAAAGCATATTTGTGTCTTCGAGGTTATACAATGACAGTGATAATGACGAGCCAAGCGAGGTGTCAAATCTTTCTCATTCGGAATTACTTTTATATTTTCATGAGGTAAATGGGTGTTTCGAAAGACTTAGGGAGAAATATGCCAAAATTGAATCATAAAAAGATACTTTGATAGATTTAAATAAACATCTTGATCAATTGGTTAAAAACTACCAAAGAAAGAGCCCTAAGTGTGATAAGTGTCCATCATTTGAAGAAGAGATTAAAAAATCATAAATCAAAATTAAATCGCTTGAAAATGAAATTCTGATTTTGAAAGAAAGTGAAAAAACGAGGAGAGAGAATTCTATTAAAAAGTGCACACAACTATTAAATGAAAGTGAATCTCTCAAAACACAAGTCCAACAACTGTCTACGACTTTAGGAAAATTTTCTAAAGGAGAAAGATTACTATATATGCTATTAGGGAAACAAACCGTTAATGTTGTTAGACAAGGACTTGAGCATAATCAATCTAAACGTGCTAGAAATGTAACTAATCAAGTAAATTCAAAGTGCACGACATGTGGAAAAACTAGACAAGATCACAATATTTGCTGGTATAGACAAAAATGTGAATACAATTCCAATTTGGGTTTCGAAAGGCACGAGTAGAAAATTTCTTAAAGTCAAACAAATCCGGGTGCCGAAAGGAACATATATAAATAGTTTTGGGTCAACACAAACACATTTTTCAAAATCTGTTGCCACTAAAAACAATGGACCTACAAAAACAAATAGGTCACAAAAATCTTTTCTCATGTAGGTGTGGTGGCAGGCTAAGGAACAACAACAGTATTACTTGGATTCTGGCTGTTCCAGGTACACAACGGTTGACAAATAAAAGTTCCTTAGCCTAATATAAAGGTGGCAGAATAACAATGGACAACAATGAAAAATTATCGGCAAAGGTGAAATAGGTAATGGTATATTTATCTCGAAATGTAATAATCTGCACTATAATTTAATTTATTTATCCTGTTATGGATAAAGAAATAAATGCGGATTTTGATTCTGACTTATTCAAAATTGTTGGCCACTTATATTCGTATGCCGAGAACACTTTAAAAATCTCTAGAGTCTTTGAACTACTTCATATAGATTAATTTGGATTAATGATGGTGTTTTATTAGTTGATGATAATGCATTTGGCTATTTTACGGTTGACTATATTCACGGTTTTGTTTATTGGCACGGCTTCAATTAAAATCCAAAAGAATTTCATTCAAAGTTGTAAAAAGGATTTCAAGAAATTGTTGCAACTTCACAGTCTGGTCTATGACTTTCATCTAATGATCATTTTGAGTCAAAGGGAATTTAGATGCAGATTACACTGGTAATCAATTTGATAGAAAAACTACTTGTGGAATGTGTTTTATGTAGAAACATTCATTAACTGCATCGCATTTCTCAAAGAAAAAATCTGCATATTTTTCATTTTAAATAATTTTCAAACTGCAGACATTTTTCTTTTATAAAACCCCTTCTTGAAAATCATTTTTTATTGACCTTGTTTTAGATTAGTCATTTTTGAAAATTTGTTTTATAATTATTTTTAGATATGATTTTAAATGACTATATTAACTAATCTGACTCATTACTGATTATCGAAAAGATAAATAGTGATTGAAAAAGTGACGAGTGTTGATATTAATCATATATTATAACTTGATATGGCATATTTAGTAAATTTCTTTAAAAATTTGAACAAGAGTTATAAAAACTTTTGTTGGTAAAAATTCCATGACCATCTCTATTTCTATCATATTTCTAACAACCATCACTCATCAAAATCCAATATAGTATGTCAATATATGGTATTTTAAATGGGAAATTATGCGCTTTAATTTTATTATATTTTTGGCAATAAAAAACATCCAAAGTATACACTCTCATTTAAAAGTCCTCACGGTTATGCATGGGTGAAGTACTTGGAATTTTTGATTATGTGCTTTCATGCTCATTTAAAAGTCTCCACGGTTATGCATGTATGGAATACATATCAAAATTGATTAATTTAATAGACAAGTTGATCATAATCCCATTTAAAAGTCCTCACGGTTATGCGTGGTTAGAAGATACTTGAATTCTTTTTAAAAAAATTAGGAATACTACTAATCTCATTTAAAAGTCCTAACGGTTATGCATGGTTAGAAGATATTCTAATTCCTAATATAAATACACCATAAATATATACAATTTATACGATGACATCATCCCTATCATTCTAAAGTGGAATATGCACATAAAAAAGCATTTATGGTTTTTGTTTGATTTTTTATTGAAATTTAATACTTATACTCGATTGGGTATTAATGTTGTATTAATGTCTGTCACTTTATCTCTATTTCTCTAACACTATTACACTTTTGTTGATAACAAAGGGAGGAGAGAAAAGTTAAGATTTTGGCAAATGAAAGTCAAACATATTTTCTATTTACATATAGTATCATTTGCATATTTTTTATTCATGCATATATGAAGGGGGGCTTGGTGTAGAGAGGGAGCATTCAAATAGGAGAGCAAATTGAATGATCAAATACATTTAATAAATTCAAAATCTTAAATATATGTTTGTTATCATCAAAAGGGGGAGATTGTTGAATATTCTAGTATATGATTTTTGTTTGATGATAATAAACATATATATATATATATATATATATATATATATATATTCATTTAAATGTATTTGTTAATATACTATTTTATTTTTCACATAATTAATAAATATTTGCTGAATAAAATAAATAACATAGAATTTAAATTCAAATGGACATTTTATTCAAACAAATATTTATTACAATTTTGAATAGTACAAATTTAAGCTCTTACTATATATATACAATTTCAATTACAATACAATTTCAATCACATCACAATTATCATTTACATATGCACCTCACTGCATTTCACTCATTCACTCATATTTTATCCTCAACTTGATTCCTGATTGAATCCAGCATCAGAGTTATCTGTAAAAATATACACTGACACAGTAAAATTGAAAATAAAATATTTTTGCAGTGTAAAATAAAATGTAATTTTGAAAATATTATTTGCCTCAGTTATTTGGGTTATTCATCATCATTGAATTTTGAATTCATCAAACGCAAACATTTGTGACATGCATAGTGTATTACTTTACATGCCACAAGGCCGTGCGCACTGATACACATTTGACAAAATTATAGGGACAGGTGAGCACAAGGTCAAACACAAATCAAAAGCCTGGTTCAACTCAAGTGCTATACAAATAAAGTCATGACAAATGAGCACAAGGTCAAACCCGAGTTATAAGCTGGACTCAACGCTGGTGCAATCCAAATATAAGTTCAAATTCAATTGGAAATGAAGGCATAAGCACATGAACTAGTGAAACAAAGAACTGACACAACATAATGCAACACTAACACATATATGCAAGCAAAGGCTACATGGTGCAGCAGCAACTATCCAATGGAGACTCATAGCAACTCGAGCTAGCTCAATGAACCAGCTTCACAAATATCATGAATCGGACCAAAGTAGATATACAAATGGAGCATATACATAAACCAGTGCAATCAACCAGTCCTAAATTAATAATGAACCAACAACAAGTGATGCATCGGTGAAACGGTGGACAGAGCTCGAGGCTATAACCCAGTGCATATGTATACCACACATGACAGTAAAGAAAGAATGCAGCAAAACCAAAATAGACAACAACAAATTCTACCAAGGTCAGAGATATATTGAAGCACACTAGAATATACAGCGCAACCCAGTGCATAGGCATACAAATGAACTTGTATGGGCAGTATACCATACTAGTGCAAATCATATATATGAAATGCAGCAATAAATTATCGAACCAGTCGATACAAGCATCAAAGCAGTGCAGAGCAACACAGACATATGTATATGCATCTACAAGTGCACAGGGCAGTACACAAAGTTTAGTAACATGGAACAAAGCCGCACTGAAACAAATGAAACCAAATATATATACATACATAAATGTATGTATGTACACATGCGGAAACGTACTACAGCTACAGACTTCAAGTGCGAAGCTACAACCAGACCCGACATGTATGAATTCGAGCTGAAGCAAATATTAGAAGCTCAAAAACACAATGTACAAAAGCAAGTGGAGTTTCAAACAAAGTCAAATTGGCACAAAAATTTCAAAGTGGTCGAAGTCATGTAATAAGTTCAGTCTAGCAGTGACAATGCCGAAGACATAGAGGTTAAAATCAAAACCGTGAAGAAGCAGTGGGTCAAAAATCCAAGCAGTAATTAATCAAAACAGTCGCAAATTCAACCAAGTCAAGGCGATCGATCAAGGAGGAATTTTCAATCATGTTGAAGTCAACAAGCACAACAAAAGAAATCATCGTCACAGCAAAGTCAGAGCCATGGAAATCAAGGAATCAGCAAATTTACAAAACCGTGATGATCAACAAAACATCGTCAAAGCAATTCGATGACGTGTTAAACAAGCAACGAAATTATAAAAAATTGAAGAAGTCAGAAAATCATCTCATCATTCAAGCAAAATCAAGTGGCCGAGAAAAATCATCAGATGAGTTCAAATAATAAATTCAAACGAAGCCTTAAGGAATTAAAACTCTATATTAACCATAACATCATCGGCTACCAAAATCATCGAGTTCAAGCATATCGACCAGAAAAGCAAAAGGAATAACATACCAGTAAAATTGAACTCGATCGAAGCAGCCGAAACTAAGCTATGAAGAGAGGTCGATCAACAGAGCAAAGAAAGTGAAACCACATATTCAATCGATCAATTTGAAGTCGGCGCTTCTTCAGATTGCAAAGCCCTAATTATTGAAAGAGGAACGAGCGAGTAAAGGAATGAGGCCGCCATTTTTACAGAGCAAAGCAGAAAATAAAAATAAAAGAAAATAAAAGGGGCCGACCTTGTTTTATTTAGCATTTAATTATATAAAGGCTTAGTTAATTAGGATTTTGATTTTTTAGTTGTAATTTTTCTTTTAAACCTTTGTAATTTCTGCTCGTTTGACTAGGGGACGAACTACGGTGGTGTAGTTCAAGAATTCGCAACTCAGTGGCTGAGTTGTGGTGGGTTTTTGATTGTAGATTTCGGTTACTCAATAGTGGGTGTCACGAGTTTACATGTGTAAGTGTGTGACTACTTATAGTAGAAACCTTGGGGCAGCACGTAGGCAGTGTTTTGCCGAAGCTGGGTAAATCTGTGTTGTTCTATTTCTGCATTTATTATTCGGCTATTATCTGTGCTGCTATTATTCTGCTATATCTGTGCTGAAATTATTTTATATAAACTTCCGCAATAATTTTTATAATTTATAGTATCGCCCTATTCACCCCACCCCCTATAAGGTGAAATAGATCCTACAGTCTGCTTTTGGAAATAGGTCTCAAATGATGGGGTCTGCCTTAATTAAAGTATTAAATGATCAGAGTCTGCCTATTTTTAACTTGGAAGTATTAAGTGGCCTATGAGATTCCATATGATGTTAGCCAGATAGTACCGTTGAGGAGCACTCCTTGGAAATAGGTCTTGAATGCTGGGGTTTGCCTTAATTAAGGTATTAAATGAATAGAGTCTGCCTATTTTCCAATAAAAGGTATTAAGTGGCTTGAGTATCATCTCTCACATTATTAGCTATTTATGACGTGTGATTGGGATATAGGATTTTAGAAACCTATTTCTGAAATGGAAGGTATTAAGTGGTTGGACCCACCTCTTTACTTTATAAATAAGCATTAAATGATTTTAATGGTTTTATGTTCCTACACATATTGTTATTTTGGAATACACTGACCAAGTATTGAAAAGTTAATGCTCAAGATTTTTATTCACCAAACATTTGTTGTTATGACTCCCTCCTCATTACAATACATGTTAAGGATGGAGTGATGGCGGTGATGATGCTTAGAGGTAGAGAAGCTTGGCTTGTGGTAGTATTTATTATCATTACTTTTTCGTGCACCCATGGATTTAGACAATCGTTCTAACAGATATTGTGTAATGTTTTGTATGGAATTTCGTGTTATGACATTTTTATGGTTTTGAAATAAATGGGTACACTTTACTATTATATTTTGTTTCATCCACTGTGAGTTCTGAAAGTTTAGTTATGGCTCTGCAATGTTATTTCATTTTACTACCAACGGCTTGCCTTAGAATGGATCTAAGTTTCGATGGGCCTTTTCTGGGTCGAAATTTAGGCCTGTTCTGGGGGGGTTGTATAACTTTCTTCAAAATATTACTTCATATATTGATTTTTAATATAGCTCAAAATATATTACTTCTCTTCAAAATAATAAATCACTCATCAAAACCTTATGTCCATTTGTCTCGTCCTAGAGTTTAGGAATTCCTATCGATAACGTTGGTCAAACGCATCGACCGGAATTCTTAAGCATTCAACGAACAAATTAACACGAAATCAACTTCAAAATTTTCTTTACATATATACTTGTAAACATACTTCAAACCACATAATCTATTATAAAAACATTTGCTAACTTACTAAAAAATTTCATTTCGAACCATATATATACGATAACCAAAAAGAATTTTTTAATTAAACATTTGCTTGCTTATATTAAAATGTTTATAAATAATCTATACGAGTATAGTAAAAAAAAAATTGACTTACAAAACCCCAAACATCATTAATCAACCACCCAAAAAATAAACAAGCAAGCTTTCATCTTCGTTTTAATCGCCAATAAGTTTATATAAAAAATATACTGTTTTATTTTATGTGAAAATAGTTCCTATTATCCCTCGAACAAAGCATCATCAATCAATATGATTACATATATATCTAAACAGCAATCATCCAATCAAAAAAGCCAAAAAAAATTTAGTGGAAAGCGATCTATATACTTTCGCTGTGCCACTCTGATTACAACGAGATCTTTTTAGTCATCTCACTCGGCATAATTTGAAATAATGAAGTATGCAATTCAAAATTCAAACTAAGGTCTTATAACTTCCCTACGAACAACCCTATCTTGTTTTAGAGCCACACAGAGGTCTAACCCACTTCAAAATGCCAAAAATACTATTCGAACAATTTACCCATACCTCTTCATCCTCCACAACCTCATCAATTTCTCTATATCTCATACAAAGACTAATATTCAGACAAAAGCAGTAGAAATATATATTATATAATATGAAAAGCACAAATTCATCCTTTGATGATTACCCCTATAATCATCGTATAATCATGTTATCACTTAAATATAAATAATAATCTACCGTACACTCTCGGGGATACAGACTCTAAGTCTCATCTAAGGCCAAGACTCGTCTCCCTTATACCTTATATTGTTCTAAACCTACTCTGGTGCCAAAAATGTAACACCGCACCTCTATACACGTATTATTGAAGAATATTATTGAGTAATACCATCGAGTAACATGGAGAATGAAGCGATGTGGATGATACACACATGAATATTCCCTTGGATCAACACTTTATGCCTTATAATATAAAAATCGCTCACCTCGATGTAAACAGTATACAAAGCAATAAACATGTATGGTAAAATAAGTCACAGAGAACACAGAGTCATCATCGCAATGATAAAATATGATAATAAATACACATGAGTCCAAGTGGGTCTATAAAAAAGGGCAAATTCATGCTATCATCAAAATATACATACGTCCAACATATACATCTCTACATTACATGAACACTTGTAGCCATGAATATACTAAATGATACTCAACAACTATATCCACCATTTATATCCAACATCCACAAACTGGTCAACTCATCCTTGATACTGAAATTTCTCATACTGGCTCGAGTATTATATAAATAATAAATGGGTCAGACTATGTCTAGATTCAAATGTGAGTACGTAAACAATATCCCAACGAATAACGTATACATGGCGTAATAAAAAAATCTTACCAAAGGAATAATAAAACATCCATAACTTATCACACATCCATAACACATCAAACATCAAAAAATCCATAAGAAAACGAACGCAGTCGCACACATCAAGCATCCATCGCATATATCACACCATACACATCATGCATCCATCTCACACTCACACTCGACACATAGCTCACACATCACACATCATATATCGCACACACCGCACACATCACACATAGCATACATCACACATAACATACATCGCACAAATCGCATATCAATCCATAAATATTTTCTCAGTAGTATTATATTTATTCATTTTATTCTCTAATTTCATTTTCATTACTGCTACAGATATTGTAAGTGTTGTTATAATTGCTACCGCCAGAAGCCAAGTTTACACCATAGCCTCGCTGCTTCTCAAATATAAAAAGAGACCCTACTCGTAACTTTTGTAAGCGTCCTCGCCAGTTTTCAACTGCATAAAAAATGCACATTGCTTCCTCATACCTTGCTTCCCATCGTCAACCACCTTGCCTTATTTTGTATTTGTCCCATTGGTCCATGCAGCATACTATAACCATGCGATGAGAGGGCCACGTCACTGTAACCATCGGAGAGTTAGCCCTCGATCGGTTATGCTAGGATGGGGCTAGCAAAAAATTCTGGCCATCATATCTACATAAGGGACTTTGTACACTTCGATCCACTCAAAAGTGGGGATAAACTAATTCCCACTTTAAAATAAAGTAAAGAAATAATATAATTTATCTCACATGTAAAGTCAATAATATCAATTAATATTGGTGTATGATGTAGAATAATCCACCGATATCCAAATATCAAATACACAGTCCTCAGTGAATTACCAGACATTATACTTGTGTTGAGTAAATAAACACAAACCTCCTATACCGCCTAGTGAAATACAAATTTATATATGCTACCCCTCAATTAATCAACATTAAATAAAATTTCACTTCGCTTATTAAGTCGCTTGTCACTTTCCTTTTACTTCAATTCATTATTCTTTGATTTCGCTACTTTATAATTCAACACAACGGGTAATTTAACTTCATCTCATTCTTAGCAACCAAATCAACATCCATCCATATATACATGAATATATTGTTCGATTAGTGATTAACGAGACGTAGGATTTTGTTTAAATATAAGTCACTTTATTTTGCTCATTTCATAAAAACACATCAATTTAATTTAATCACAAAACATCTCTTTCTCATTTTATAAAACCATCTTAATTAGTTTATCAAATGCCTCTTTTATTCATTTCCCTTTCTCAATAAAATAAATAACAATCCTTAGAAACCCGTATTTTAAAATCATACATTTATTTCAAAGAAACCTTATTCAAACCCATTAATAAATATAAAACCCACAAAAATCCTTTGGTCTCAAATTTCTACTTCGATAATATATCATGGAAATACTACGAAGAAGTTCATATTTTCAAATACCTCTAAAAACTTCAATCAAAAGAATATTCTCAATCCATAAATATTTTCCTACTCAATTATATAATTTTAAAATCACCATTTAAAATCCTTATTTACTTTCCAAACCTCTTTAAAACCATTTTTATTAATCAAAAAATATCATTCCTCATTTAATGTATTCCCAAAGTAATGCAATAATCAAACAACTTAATATCTTACTTCCGAAATTGCACTTAACCATACATACATACACATACATATACATATATATATATATATATAGACACACACAATTTGGCATGTGCGATGCACAACGTAGGAGGAATTGGTATTAAAAAACACTATTTGTAAGATACTCTAGTAATTGTTTTCTCTCCTTCTTGTTTTGAGCTTGAGACCGTCATCAATAATAAGTTGATACAGGGTTAGAAACGTTTTATAAGGGATTTTTATGTTAATTATGTTGGCATCAAAATTGGCCATCAACACCCAGTTTAGAACTGAAAGCACCAATATTCAATCACAAATAGAGTATATGCAGAGAATATAATATGAAGAATAACCACAATTAAAATGAAAGCAAGTAAAAGAGAGACAAGATTTATAGTGGTTCGGCTAACTCTGGTCTAAGGTGAGATTTTGATATTTTTATCTCACATCTATGTCTATACCCATCTTTTTTATTAGGTATGAATTTCTAATATCTATTCATGATCATTTGCTTTTGATTTGAATTGATATGGTGAATTTCTAATTTTTGGATTTGAAGTTCAATTTTACGAAAATCCTACGATGGATGTTTGGATATGTTGTTTAGGGTGTATCGAAGAGCTTATAAGACCGGGTTGTCGTTAGGCGTAAATCCTTAGTCATCGTTGCTCGCTCGATCGGTCCCGAATCGTTTTGGCCATAATTGCCTTGGCAAATTTCTTCCCAGATTAGGAGATCGGATGTCTGGAGACAAATGCCAAACGTCTGGTTTTGCCTCCTGGAGTAAAATAATACATGGCAGAAAAATAAATAAGGTAGCGACTAATTTCAGACATCTGAACTATCGTTCCAGACGTCTAAAAAGAAGTCAGACGTCTGATTTGTGTTTTCAGACGTCTGGTTGGTTTTGTGAAATATTCCCAGAAACCAAAACCAGACGTCTGGACTTCCCCCCAGATGTCTAAGAGGTTTTCAGACGCCTGATCTTAGGCTTCAGACGTCTAGATGGTTTTCTGGACTATTTGCAAAAACCAAATACAGACGTCTGGAACAACCGCTCAAACGTATGGAAATTCCCAGTTTTGCCACTCTGCCTAATTTTGAGTAAGTTTCCAAGGTTTATCGATTTTTTTTGATCCGGTCAGTTGTTATTACTTATTATCAACCTTGACGGCTTTTTTTATGGATTTTTGGGAATACCCATTCTGATGGATTTGGTATCGATTTCTTTGGATTTAATTCACGTCTTCGTATGTGAATTTTTAGTGATTGATTGCTTTTACAATCATTTTTTTTTATTTATCACTTTAAAAATATAAAGGTCTCAATACTAGTGGTAAATATAAAAAATCTTTCATCAAAATGATTTCAACACTAATTTATTACAAAGTTCGTTTCTTAAACCGTTTTCCAATCTACTAGTATATACAAACCTTTACCTCACTCGTATGAGAAATCTAATTAAACGACTTAGTAAAACAAGTGGTTTGAAACTCTTGCGTTTACTTTGTCGGTTAATTCTTAGACTCGTTCGATTGTATCTCTTGCGACAATTTTCTAGTGGAGATCTACAATTTGTTCGTAAATATTCAAGTTAAGCCAGTGGTTATGGGACATGAAGCTAGGCTCATATATTTACTAGCTTAGTGTAATTGACACTTCTTGATGGTCGTTAATGATCATTTTTGTGATTTAAACTAGCGATATGCTATGTTTCTTTATCCACGTAGGGGACAGTACCTCGTATCATTGAGTTTCGTCTCATTTCTTTTAGGCTAACGACCTATGCATTCTTTGGAGTTTCGACTCAATTTTTGTGGGCTAGCGACCCATATTATAATGATATGGTCAGCAATCACGATGATTATAATGCTTTAGTTCGAGCTGAAATTCCACGTAAAGATCTAAAACCTAAACTACATAACACTGTAATGAAACATATGATTCATTATCCATGAGGACATTTTAATCCAATAGTTGTATGTATGAAAACCAACCACTGTAAGAAAGGTTTTCAAGAATCTTTTTCTCCCTTAACTTTGCAAGGAAATGACTCTTACCCTATTTATAGAAAATGTGACTATAGAATACAATATCGAACTAGCAGCCATATAATTGACAATCATTGGATAATACCTTATAATCCTTACTTACTTTTGAAATATGATTGCCATTCCATATAATTGACAATCATTGGATAATACCTTATAATCCTTACTTACTTTTGAAATATGATTGCCATTTAAATGTTGAGATTTGTTTAAGTACTAAATCTATAAAAATATCTTTACAAATATGTTTACAAAGGTTTAGCCTGTGTTTCTGTAAGGTTATCCACTACACTTGATGATAATGATGAAATTTCACAATTTGTTAATGCTAGATGGATTTGTGCCCAGAAGCTTTATGAAAAATATTTAAATTTTCACTAAGTAACATTTTTCCTTCTATTACCGGCTTGCAAATACATTTACCAAATAGGAAAAAACTACAATTTCTTGCAGAAGAGCGCATACAAACTATTTTGGATGATCAATAGAGATCTAAACTATGCTTACTGATTTTTTTGTAAAAATGTTTTCGATGAACAAGCACGTCAATATTTATACTGTGCGTTTCTTAAAAAATATTATGGGACTCTACAAATAAGCAATGGAACCATAGATGGAATAACCGTAGGGCAATTGGTAGAATTTATACGGTATCCCCACTAAAGGTGATCCTTATTATTTGCAATTATTATTAACACATGTTAGAGGTCCTTTATGTTTTAGTGACTTACTAACAGTTAATGGAACACAATATAACATATTTAAAGAAGCAGCTAAACATAAGGGTTTATTTGAAAATTATGATAGTTTAAAAGACTGTTTGAGAGATGCTTCAAACACACATATACCCAAGGCTTTAAGAAGATTATTCTTACAAGTTTAGTGTACTGCGAACTGTGTCATGTGCGTGAATTATGGAAGAGTTTTCGCCCTTTTTACTTGAAGACTATCCTTCTACATCGGCTACTAATGTGAACAATTCATATTTGTTAATTCAATGTCTCTCCGACCTTTACAACCTTTTCCAACAATATAACAAAACAATTTTTGATTATGATATTCCATATAATAATTTTAATGATTTTACTCATACTAATAGCTCGACTTTAGAAGAATAATGTACAGAAATACCTAATAATGATATCGATTCCTTAAAAAACTTGGACTTTGAACAAAAGGAGGCAATTGGCATGATAATATCTTTTGTTAAAGACAAAGCTAATGTTATATATTTCATAGATTGCCATGGAGGTATTGGAAAAACATATCCACATAGAGCAACCTTAACACATTTACGAATTCAAGGTCATACTGTAATTAGACTCGCTAATTTTGGAATTGCTTCTCGTGCTCTTCCAAGAGGTCGAATTGCACCATCTCGATTTAAAATACTAATTAATTTAAACTCTTCCTCTACATATCATATTCCTAAGCAATCCGAGATCGCAAAACTTTTATCGATCATTACTGTTTTACTATTGGAAGAAGCTACCACGGCTCATCGCCATGCATTTGAGGCCTTAGATAGAATATCATGAGATTTAATGAATTTAGATACACCATTTGGAGGAAAGATTGTTATTTTAGGAGATGGATTTTCATCAAGTCCAACCAATAGTCGTAAATGGTATTAGAGCTCAAACAATCGATGCACGTATAGTACGATCATATTTATAGGAAAATGTTTAAGTAATTCATTTGACACCAAATATGCATGCAAGTGACGATCAATCATATGCATAATTTCTTTTATGTATTGAAAATGGAGATGAAGTCTATATTCAAGATTATACTGTAAAGCTCCCATTTGATATCGTTGAACCTTGGACCAATTTTAGTTCAATTTATGCTTTAATTAACTAAAACTTTGCCGAACTCAATAATAGATTTGTTGAAAATAATTATATGATGGATAGAGCAATATTAACCCCTAAAAATGAAACAGTATATGAGGTTAGTAATAAAGTTATAGAAAATTTTCCAGGTCATGAACTTATCTACTATTCATATGACAAAGTCGAAGAAGATACATATAATCTATATCAGTTGGAATTCTTGAACTCACTTGCTTCGGGTGTTTTGTCGCCCCATAAATTAACACTGAAATTAAGAGCACCAATCATGTTTCTAAGGAATATTGATCCAAGAATTGGATTATGTAATTAAACCAGATTACTATGTAGTGCCTTTCATAGAAATCTCGTAGATGTAGAAATCATAAACGGACAGTTTAGTGGTACAAGAGATTTATCCCACGTATACCACTTAAGCCATCTAAGAATATTAGCATGCCTTTCAACCTAATACATAAACAATTTCCTATAAAATTAGATTTTTCCTTAACAACTAATAAATCACAAGGACAAACCATCCCTCAAGTTGGTATTTATCTTCCCAAACATGTTTTCAGTCATGATCAACTATATGTTGCTTTATCTAGAGAAGTTGCATGAAAAAAATGTAAGTTTTGGTGAAAAATTAAAGGTTCGAAATAAAATGGTACACATAATAGAAATGTTGTATATAAGGACGTATAATTAACATGTAATCATGAACTTAGTTAACTATACGTCGTTTTTTCCACTTCACATGCAATAGTTTTACAATAAATATTATTCTTCAACATGTATGTACATATATTCTTCACAACTGTTGTATCATTCCATTTAAATAAAGGACTTTTATATGACCATAATGAGTAATAATTGCAGTTAAAATCATTTTCTCCATTTTATTGTTTTTTCTTTATATTTTCATGCACTTCTTCTATAAATTACACCTTTAGGTTAATTTTTATATATATATGAACGAAAATTTCCAACTTTAATAACAATACAATTGTAGTTGTTAACCCGCCTTTTGGTAAGACGGTATACAGGCGGGTTTAACCCAATAGACTTCGCGGTTATCGAGGCTAGAAGATTATGGATTTGGTGGATAGATGGATAATCAGTTATGGACAATAATATGAAGCCAGAGTTAAGCGTAGTCGATGGATGAACGATGTGTAACATGGAGAAAAGCGTAGCTCAGGCCGGGTCGGCATATGGTTTGCTTCGAGTCAGCATATGGCTTACTACGGGTCGGCTTTGGTTCTACTTTGAGTCGACATGGAGTCTGCTTTGGGTTCTACTTCGGGTCGGCAAAGGTCGAGTTGCTTTGGGTCGGCATAGTGTTACTCAGGGTCAGCATAGAGTTGCTTCGGGTTCTACTTTGAATCGGCATAGGGTTCTCTTTGGGTTCGACTTCAGGTCGACATGGTGTTGCTTCGGGTTGGCATGCTTCGAGTCGGCATGGTGTTGCTTCGGGTTCTACTTTGGGTCGGCATAGGGTTTGCTTCAGGTTCGACTTCGGGTCGGCATGGTGTTGCTATGGGTCAGCATGGGATGGATGAGTTGGTCTCAACGATCGTTTTGGTGGGCCCATGTATGTGAGAAGGCCTTGTAGCCGGAGTTTCACCTATAAATACAGTAAGGTTGGCTTTGAAAAAGGGGATATTCATTCTGCTTCTCTTCATCTTCTACCTAGAGACTACTCTGCCATTTTATTTTGGAATTCTGGATTGTAGCTGTAATCAAATTCTAATATAATAAAAAGGATTGTTCTGGAGTGGATGTAGGCCCGAGTTAGCTGAACCACTATAAATCTTATCTCTCTTTTACTTGCTTTCATTTTAATTGGGTTATTCTTCATATTATATCCTCTACATATACTCTATCTATGATCTGTGACTGGATACTATGCTTTCACTTATAACTGGGTGTTGGTGGCCAAATTTGATGCCAAGATTTTGGTGCTTTCATTGGAAAAGCTTGCACTTGGGGATTTAGGAGTTAGAATCTTGGATTTGAAAGCTTGGGAACTTGAATTTAGGAAGCAATGGACAGGCAATCAACAAGGAGATAAAGAACAGAGAGGAGTCATCATGAAGGAAGTCAGGAGGCTTCCTTAGGAGCTAATCAGACCTCAATCTTCATTACCAGGGAAGAGATGGAAATGATGATGGATGTTATGCAGGAGAGGATGCCGAAGAGACAAGAGGATATGATGCAGAACCTACTCGGACAGATTGGACAAGCTGGAGTGCAAAACCAAGGGAATGGAGTAGCAGGGAATGCTGGAAATGTGGATCATAGAGTTGGAGCAGCAGGAGTAGAGGAAGTCCAGAATCGGAATGAAGGAAATGGAGCAACCAGGATACAGGATAGAGTGGAGCCATCGAGAGCAGCCCTTAAACTTGGGGGCATGCCCCCGGATCATATTAGCTCGATTCCAAGCAGGATAATAGGTAGTGCTATGCAGTTTGGCATTGATCGGGATATGATGCTCGTCCAGAAGGGTAGGTTTCAATATTCCCTCGTGGACTCGGGAGGCAGGTTGGAGACAACGGGCAAAGATTACCACTTGACGATAACTACAGGTTGGCGGAAATGATCAGACGGGCCATAAGAGGAGGATTGGCAAATAAGGATTTGGAGGATGTGAATAGGAGCCCTTTCGCCCCTGCGATTAGGCAAGCTAGAAACCCACCGGAATTGAAGCTATTAACACAGGAGACATATGATGGAAGAACGGATCCCACTGTACATCTGACAAGGTATATGTGGCACATGGAAGTACTGGAGGCATCAGGAGAAGTCATGGCATAGTGCTTCCTTTTGTATTTAACGGATATAGTAACACTATGGTTCACACAATTGGAAACGGCTCCATTGGTACGTGGACAGAATTGATCGAAAGGTTTATGAGGCAGCTTAGAGTTCACATCTCGAGACCAAAAAATGTGATGAATCTGGAAACCCTAAAGCAGAGGACCGGAGAGTCCCTGAGGAGTTTTCTAACATGGTTTAATGCTGCAGCGGCATCGGTTGATCGTTCAGATCCATCCATGGTTTTAATGGCAGCTGTATCTGGTATTGCTAATGGTACAGAGTTCAAGGATTCACAAGCACAGGATCCACCTACGGATTTGGGGGAGTTTTACCATGAAGCAGAAAGGTTCCTGGGACAGGATGATGCACAAGCTAATAAACCAGAGGTGAATGTCATGCAAAGTGGAGGATCATCAATAGATGTAAATAAGAACGATAAAGGCAAACGGAGAATGAATGACAGGAGTAATATCTCGAAAAGGCAATGGAGAGAACCAAAATTCTCCTCTTACATGGATTCGACTGAAACCCTGGATGGGATCTATTTGGATACTCAAGGGTGCCTCTAGTATCGAAGGCCGATAAAAAAGGAACACTTCGAATACGAGAGGGCATCAGCAAAACAATACATGTTCCATGAGCGGGATAGGCACAACACGAATGACTGCAGGCATTTGAAGGTTATCATTGAGGAATATGTGAGGAATGGTCATTTGTAACAATATATAAGAAATCAAGCCGTGACAGTGGAACAGGAGCAGCCATCGCCCACCTCGAATGGCGATAGCACTGGATCAAGGCATCTTCGTCAGATTATTATTAGCTGATTGGATTTATGGCATGGAATAAGTAATAAACCCCGTAATAATGCAGCTAAGTCACTTGCACATGTACGGGATCGAGGACGATCTCTAGGCATGCTCTAAGATGATGAACCATGGCGCTCATGTTTATGAATTTTTTTTTCTATTTTCTGCAAACTCTGGTTTTTTTGGTACTATGGCTATTTAGTTTTCTTGGTTGTACGGGCTTTTATTTCATATTTTACCAACTGAACTCTTGAATGATAGGATTTGGATTAATGTAATAAATAACATAGGTCACAGCTACGGCCCCGACCGAAGAGACGGGGCATCAACCGCGAGTTACAAGTCCCTTCATCGGAGAGCGACTGGATGGACTCAAACACGTATTAAGTCCTAGACTGGGGATCGAGGTCGGAGTAGGATACCCCATGGATTAAGTCCTCAACTGAAGAGTCGAGGCCGGAGAAGGATATTCACAGATTAATTCCTCGGCTGGGGATCAAGGCCGGAGTAGGATACCCCACGGATTAAGTCCTCGACCGGAGATTTGAGGATGGAGAAGGATATTCACGGATTAAGTCCTCGGTTGGGGATCGAGGTCGGAGTAGGATACCCTATGGATTCCTTGATCAGAGAGTCGAGGCTGGAGAAGGATAACCATGGATAAGCCCTCGACTGGAGAGTCGAGGTCGGAGTAGGATAAAATGACCCGAAGAGGTCTATGAATTTGGACTTGAACCCGGAAAGGTCCCGAATTTCGATACGGACCCAGAGAGATCCCGGATTTGGATATGGACCCGTAGAGGTCCCGGATTTGGTGTTAAATGACCCGGAGAGGTCTACGCATTTGGAGATGGACCCAGAGAGGTCGCAAACTTGGATGAAACAATCCGAAGAGATCGTGGATTTGATCAATTGATTTGGGATGGATTTGGAATTGGATATAGACTCGGAACAATCATGGATTTCGTTAATAGTCTGGAGAGATCAAGGAATTGGATTGGCAATGGATTGGACTCTAGGTTGGATGATATGACGATCAATAGATTATGGACTTCGGATTTTGGACCTAAGGCGATTCAAAACATGCCTTCTTATAGCAAGGCATGTTTGGGGGGCAAAGTGTTAACCCGCCTTTTGGCAAGGCGGTATACAGGCGGATTTAACCCAATAGACTTCACGGTTATCGAGGAAAGAACATTATGGATTTAGTGGATGGATGGATAATTAATTATGGATAATAATATGAAGCCAAGATTAAGCATAGCCGATGGATGAATGATGCAGGACTTGGAGAAAGGCATAGCTCTGGTTGGGTTGGCATATGGTTTGCTTTGGGTCAGCACATGGCTTACTTTGGGTCGACATTGGTTCTACTTTGGGTTAGCATGGAGCGTTCTTCGGTTTCTACTTCGGGTTCTACTTCAGGTCAGCAAAGGTCGAGTTGCTTCGGGGCGGCAGGGTGTTACTCCAAGTCGGCATAGAGTTGCTTCAAGTTCTACTTAGGTTCGTTTCGGGTTCGGCGGCATGGTGTTACTTTGGGTCGACATGGTGTTACTCTAGGTCAGCATAATGTTGCTTCGGGGCCTACTTCGGGTTGGCATTGGGTTCGCTTCGGTTTCGACTTCAGGTCGGCATGGTGTTGCTTCGGGTCGACATGGAATGGACGAGTTGGGTCGACGATCGTTTTAGGTGAGAAGGCCATGTAGCTAGAGTTTCACCTATAAATACAGCATGCTTGGCTTTGAAAAAAGGAACCTTCATTCTGCTTCTCTTCATCTTCTACCTAGAAGCTACTCTGCCATTTTTATTCTAGAATTCTGGTTTGTAGCAATAATCAAATTCCAATATAATAAAAAGGATTGTTCTGGAGTGGATTTTACACAAAAACAAGGAAGGAGAAGCTTGAAAACAAAGGAGGATCAACCCCTCTTCAACACAACCCAAATGAGCTTGAATCTAAGCTCAAAAGAAGAACATTCCCTAAGTTAGGTTTAGGAAATTTATGAAATTGAACGGAAAAAGAGTTGGAGAAGAAGAAGGAGTTGCAAAGATGATTAGGGCTTGGAGTTTTAATTTCCCATTCCTCTCTCCATTGTTGCTAAATCTTGAGTATTAGGAAAAGAAGAATGAAGTGAAGAGGAGAGGTGGCCTGAGCTAGAGTAATAAGTGAGGTTAATGGGCTGAGACCCAACCCAAAGTCCTAAGTGAAAAGTAGCAAAATTCTACTATCTCCAAACATATCGAAGTTTATACTCAAAAAGGTTGCAAACATCATTTTGAACTCGATGGAAGTGGTCTCGAGTTCTAATTCGGTCGTCTGCAAAAAGTAGCCTTTCGGATTAAAATCCGACTAACGATGCTATATTTAAATAAAATATTTAAATACACAATCATAAAACATGCGGGTTGTTACAGACTCCCCTTCTTAAAGAAATTGCATCCTCGCAATCTTAAGAAATAAATGAACAAAAGTAACAACCATAAAAGCATATCAACACAAAAGAAGAAATTTGGAATAAGAAGTTCACCTCAAAGAGAACGAGAGAGTAAGTCCGGATGTGTTCGCTCGATGAATTCCCTAGATTCCCAAGAACAATCCTTAGGATTTGAGGACCATTGGACTTTCACAAGAGGAACATCTTTATTTCGAAGGCGTCTTACCTCGAAAGCAATAATTCGAATAGGATGTTCCTCATAAGTTAAATTAGGCGAAACTTCAATTTCTTCCACAACACCGGGCTCAAGAATAGAATCGGAATCTCGAAGGCATTTCCGTAATTGAGAAACGTGAAACACATCATGAATAGTAGAACACTGAGCCGGTAATAAAAGGCAATAAGTCACGGAACCAATGCGCTCGGTGATGGGAAATGGACCAATATATCGAGGTGCTAACTTTCCCGATCGACTGAAATGCACAACACCCTTCATAGGTGAAACAGGAATAAACACAAAATCTCTCACAGAAAATTCCAATTTCCTTCTTCGGATATTGGCATAGGATTTTTGTCTACTCTGGGCTTCTTTCATCCTATGATGAATAAGGTCAATCTTTTCTGTGGAATCACGAATAAAACCTTGACCTAAAACCAGCTTCTCACCGGCCTCAAGCCAACAAGAAGGAGATCGGCATGGCCTTCCATAAAGTGCCTCGAAAGGTGCCTTACCAAAAGTAGATTGGCAGCTATTATTATAGGAAAACTCAACAAGAGAAATATGATCTTCCCAACTTCCACCAAAATCCAGAACACATGCACGAAGAAGATCTTCAAGAGTCTGATTCACATGCTTGGTTTGTCCATCAGACTGAGGATGATAAGCGGTGCTAAAATTAAGCTTCATTCCCAAAGCTTTTTGAAGACTCTTCCAAAATCCACTAGTAAATAATGGATCACGATCGCTAACAATAGAAGTAGGAACTCCATGTAATTTAATAATTTCTTTAATAAAGAGTTCGGCCAAAAGAGGTACGGTCCGGTTAGACCGAACGAGAATAAAATGGGAGGATTTAGTAAGTCTATCAACTATCACCCAAGGCTATCATGACCCGAATGAGAACGGGGAAGGTCTTTAATAAAATCTATGGAAATTAGATCCCACTTCCATATTGGAATTTCTAAAGGTTGCAATGACCCACCGGGCCTTTGATGCTCGGCCTTGACAAGTTGGCAAGTCATGCAACGCTTAACAAAGTTAGCAACATCGAATTTCATTCCATCCCAATAATAACGTTGCTTCATATTCGCATACATTTTTCTACTACCGGGATGAATGGTAAATTTAGAACGATGAGATTCTTCTAAAATATCTTTACGAAGATTACTAATATTTGGCACGATAAGTCTACCAAATTTTCGAATAGCGCCACTAGAATTAATTTCAAAGTCTTTCAAACCTTTAATATCAATTCTATACCTACAACTTTGGCTAAGAAGAATCAATTCGGGATCTAGCTTTTGGGCTTCAAGAATGCGGTCTAAAAGAGAAGGACGAGCCTCGAGGCTACATAAAATAAGAGATGAACATAAATCAGATACATGATCTCGAATCTCACAAGTGGATAAAGTCTCGAGATCATTCCACTCGGATATCATCATGGAAACAACCGCTTGTTGCTTTCGGCTAAGGGCATCGGCAACACGATTTCCCTTTCCGGGAGTATAAAGAATATCAAGGTCATAAGATGTAAGGAACTCGAGCCAACGCTGTTGACGCAAATGAAGTTCCTTTTGAGAAAATAAATACTTCAAAGATTTATGATCGGTGTAAAAAATAAATCTTTCTCCGAAAAGATAATGACGCCAAATTTTAAGGGCGAAAACAATAGCCGCGAGCTCTAAATCATGAGTGGCATATCTAGTCTCGGCTGGCTTCAATTGCCTAGAAGCATAAGCAATAACACGTTCTCTTTACATAAGAACGGCACCCAAACCAACGCGACTAGCATTGGTATAAACAATAAAATCTTGGTTCCCTTCGGGAATCACAAGAATAGGAGCATCAGAAAGGAGTTCTTTTAATTTTTGAAAAGAAGCTTCACATTTGTCCGACCAAATGTATTTAACTCCCCTTTTTGTCAAGATAGTAAGAGGCACGACAATTTTAGAAAAGTCTTTTATGAAACGACGATAATAGCCCGCCAATCCAACAAAGCTACGGATTTCCGTCACACTCTCCGGTCTCTTCCAATTTTGAATCGCTTCAATCTTTGAAGGATCCATGGAAATTCTGGATTCGGATATGATATGACCGAGAAATTTCACACGAGATTGCCAAAAGTGGCATTTAGGAAATTTTGCTTCCAATTGATTGCTCCTAAGAGTTCCCAACACAATCCGAAGATGGTTTTCATGCTCTTCCTCGGTTTTAGAATACACAAGAATATCATCTATAAAGATGAGAACAAATCAATCGAGGAAGTCTTTGAAAACTTGATTCATAAGGTCATGAAATAAGTCGGAGCATTCGTCAAACCAAATGGCATAACTAGCCACTCATAAGATCCATAACGAGAACGGAATGATGTCAAAGGAATGCTATCCTCTACAATACGAAGCTGATGAAAACCGGTTGCTAAGTCTAAATGTGAAAAGACTCTAGCACCACTATGCTGATCAAATAAATCATTAATCTGAGGTAAGGGATATTTATTCTTGATAGTAAGATCTTTAAGCTTGCTGTAGTAACGCAAAGCCTAAGTGTACCATCGGATTTCTTCACAAAAATAGCAGAAGCTCCCCAAGGAGAGGAACTAGAACGAATAAATTGCTTCGTCTCCAATTCGGATAATTGTTTGCACATCTCCTCATTATTGGATATACGATAACGAGGACGAGTAATAGGTAAAGCCCCAGAGATAAGATTAATTCTGAACTCAATTGCTCGCTTAGGTGGTAATCCTAAAACGGGTTCAAATATGTCAGAAAATTCACGAACAACGTGAATAAGAGAAATGACATCTTCCTCATCATCATTATCGTCATCATGAGGATTAGGCAATATAAAGATGCTGCCATGTTGGAATCCGAATCTTTAAGAACAATAGAAATCTGTTTAACAGATTGAGGATGTCGAAGATGAATAGTCCACTCAGGACATAGGATACGGGCTTCATAATGGTTAAGACAATCCATTCCCAAAATTATTCTGAAGCCCAAGTAACGCATGACATGCAAATCAGCTCGGAAAGTGTAGCGACCCGGAATTTTAGGTCGCTTAATTTGAACATTTAATTCATTTTAAATGTTGAATATGGATTATAAATTGAATCTTGAAATAAAATAAGCTATAATTTTTAGTTATAGTAATTCTATTCAATTTCAAATAATCGAGAACAATAATTAAATATTGAATCGGGACTTTAATTGGTAACTGAATAATACTAATTCAATATTAGGATTGGGGTAATTGATAATTTCGAGTGTAAATGGAGATAAAATTAGATTCTAAAATTTAATTTAGGTCTAATTGGGTTTGAGTTTTAAAATTGGACCATTAGAAGAAATTAAAAGTTAACAGATTGAATTTGGTATTTTATATTAATTTAATAATAGGATTTAATAATATAAAAATGCAATTAATCGGATTTTGATTCGAAATGAGTCAAAATGATTGTTAATGTGTTTAAAAATGTTATATGATTTTTTGTAAAGTTAATAAAAATTTTAAAAGTAAAATTTCAAGCGTTTCGTCAATTTTGAAAATCGCCCGATTTAATAGACGAGTTAAAATAGCCTTCCGGGGCACAGTCTCGGAATTCGACGAAACCAGTTCCATTGGATCCGTAATAGTTAGTTATTATCGGATTTCAATTTTCGTAGCAATCGGAGTTGTCGTTTAACCCCGGCAGCTCGAAACGCATCGAAATCGTTTTAATCGATTTAATTTTAAATTTATCGTTTAATTCCGTAACCCGCACATACAACCGAATTGGCTTACGAAACCTGTTCCATTGTGTCTGGAACGCAGAAAAACTTTAGAATCGTCTGTCGGAACGTGAGAATTGGAGTTCGTTTGCATACGATGTTAAATTAAGAAGAATATTATTAAAATATTATTAAATTTATATTATATATTAACTTTTCAATCCAAAACCCTAATAGATATCAGAGCCGCGGCCACTTATACCGTTCATGGCCAAAAATGCTCCTCGTTTCCACTAGATTTTCTCTTAATCCTTACATCTATTCAAGAAATCTTCTACTGGGATATTGAAAAGCACGTTGAGCTCTACGTTTCGAGCGGTGGAGTTGGAGTTTCGTCGACGAGATGAGTGGATTTGGGGCTGCGTTCATAGTCGCTTTCGGCCCAATTTTTGAGAGAAGCACGGCACCGAGCTTCGTGTATTTCGGGGTGGAGGTCGAGTTGAGTGAGGGCTACTCTATGGTGGAATCTGATCGTCCTCGAATTCGACGAAGTTGAAGCAAATCGAAACCCTAAATCGTCGTTTATGGGTTGTTTCCGTTCGTAATCATCCTGATGCTTGCGTGAGGAAGGGGAGTACCGTGCGGCCTTGATTTCAAGCCTTGATCGTGCGGCCAGAAATTAGTTTGGGTATAATAAGATTAATTTTAAAAGAATTGTTTTGAAATTGGTAAATTAACTTTGAAAATTAATAACTCTTGCATGCTGTATCAGAATTTTAAGAAACTGGCAATGTTGGAATCGCAGAGACGCGTACTACGTGATGGTGCAGATTCGGATTTATTTCGGGCAAGTTGAAATTTGGGTTAAATCGGACATCGTCCGGTTTAATTTAAATTTCGAACGCTCGTCGAAACTCAAGGTGAGTTATCCTCACTCACATCTGGATACTAGTAAAGTTAGACAGTTAGTATTGATTGTTTGTTTGGATGTTTAGCTGTTTATGTTGATTATTATCAAATTGAATTGATATATATAGTTGTGCTAATATTTGTGGATGCAGGGAAAACAGGTTGGAGGGATCCAACTGGATTCCTCACTATATAGTGTTTATTTTTATAATTGATGTTGATGCCTTTATATATATTGTGATGGATAAATTTGGAATTAAATTGTATTGTGATATTGTGGGATAAACTACAAACCCAGAATGTTAATTATAGAGAAATTTAGAGTTTTAATTACAAAGAAATTAAATCGGGTTTCAAGAGAAATTAAGAAATTAATAAATAAGGAATTTAAGGGAATACAAACATTTGAATCTGTTTGGATGGAAAACTAAAATAAAATTGTATTGGAATGTTGCTGAATAAATTATAAATTCAAAATCTAATTTAAATGGATAAATTGAATTTTAGAGAAATAAGTGATATTGTTAAATAATGAATTTAAAAGAATTAAAATTTGAAATCTATTTAGAATGGAATTGAAAAAAATTGTAAATCTGGAATGATTAATAAAGAGAAAGGTTATTAGTTGATAAATGGGAAAGTAAAATTTATGTTATTAAAATATAAAACTAAATTAAAATAGTTTGTAGAAATCGTGAGAAGGATTTCTGTGATGTTTAAGTGGAAATGAGATTCCTTGGGATAACCAAGTTCGAGTTTAAACTGATTTTATAAAAAGAAAGTTCTAAAAATTCAAACTTGTTTAAAAGTGTGTTTGGAAATTATTGTTTTAAATAATTATTAATAATTAGCAATAGGCAATTTTATAAAATACCTTAATAATTATTTTTACAAATGGATTTGTTTAAAAGGCTAGTTTTGTCCTAAGATATTTTAAATTAGTGTAATCCTTATACAACTCTATTTATAAATGTAGTTTAACTAAAACCTTATTTTAAAAATCAAGTTATACCTTATAAAATAGTTTTACTTTACGTATTTGGAATTATATACTTGAGTAATAACTAATAAGTAAATTTCTATGTTTTAAAGTGTATTTTAGAATAAAGTATTTTAAATTGTTTTAACCCAAAATTTGTTTGAACTTGGTTATTCCAATGGGAATATATGCTAAAGGATTTACCTTGTAAAGGAAAGAGTTTTGGAAATTGTTTTCAAATGAGTTGGAAAATTTGGAAATATATCTTTTAAAGATATTTGAGTAAAATAAATAATTTGAGAATTATTTATTGTGTGATGGATGTATATGGATGTTTATGAATATTAATTGATAGTTAAATCACCGACTATCAATATTGGACAAATGCGTTGATCGTTTCGAAGAGGCCGGGATCGAGATTTATTTCTCGAAAACCACTTCGATCCGGTTTGTACGTTTTCGTGCGAAAAACGTGTTTAGAGTCAAAGATGGAGCAGTGAAGTGCAAGGGCTAGTCGCTACTAATCCTGAGGATATCTCCAAATGGATGTAGTAGGAGTAGTGCCTTCGGTTCCATTCGAACCCGGGACGGACTTGTATGGACGAATGCTTGCGAAAAATCGTCAGGTGGACGATGGGCATTCTAAGTGATAACGTTCTAAAGGTAACGCTTAGCCTCAAGCCTCATCAACCGGGAATGACTGAAAATCAGGGGATATGGTGGGTCATGCCCAAGCAGGACAAGATATTTCCCCTGTCTAGATGTCCCTTATATATTTTCGGCTTAGTGGGTGGTTGGTCGCGCCAATCACGGGGTTTATCTTGTTCGGGACTGTTCAGTAAGGAATGGTTCCTGTAACGACCCAGAATTTCTATTAATTTAAATTTGAATATTTAATTAATTTTAAATATTAATAAGTGAAATTTATAAGTCGAATAAATTTTATTTTGAATAATTGGATTTAATTGAATAATTAAATCAATAAATTAATATGTGAAATTACGGAAATAATTGAAAATTGGGTTAAATATGATTGAAAATGATTTGTAAAATTTTATTTTATCATATTGAAGTTAGAACGATATTTTAGAACTTTTAAAATCGAATTAAAAGTTAATTTGTGAAAATTGAATATTATAATATTTAAATCGACTAGTGAAAATAGCCAATTTTTGAACAGTCTCAGAATTGAACGAAACCAGTTCCATTGGATCCGTAATAGTTAGTTATTACCGGATTTCAATTTTCGTGTCAATCGGAGTTGCCGTTTGATCGTGGCAGCTCGAAACGCATCGAATTGTTTTCAATATTAATTTGGCGAGTTAAAATAGCCATTTTTCAAACTGTCTCGGATTTCGACGAAACCAGTTTCATCGGATCCTTAATGTGATATTATTGTAAGGTTTCAAATTTCAAGTCGTTTGGATTTACCATTTGTTCGGTACAAATTAAAACGCCTAGAAAATCGTTTAAATCGGTTTAATTTAAATTGAACGTTTATTGTCATAACTCGCACATATGATCGAATTAGCTTCCGAAACCTGTTCCATTGTGTCCGGAACGCGGGATAAACCCTAGAAACGTCAGTTTCGGCGCGTAAATCGGAGTTTTGAAAACCGGAATGAATAGTGTCGTTTGATTTCTATAAAAGGCCCCTCACATTTTCATTTTGCAAAATAATCCAAACCCTAACCCTAAAAAAAATGCAGCCGCCACTTATACAAACCGATGGCCAGGAAACAATGATCGTTCTCCTCCAATTACTCCAAATCTACACGTTATTCCAAGTAATCGTCAACTAACAAAAAGAAGAGCACGCTGCGAACCACAAGATCAACGGTCAAGATCATATATAGAGCTGTGTATGGATGGCAATTCGCGTGGGAAGTCGTGTCGTTCGTGCACGTCGTTCAAGGCCAATAGGCAGCCGAGTGCACTGGGTTTCTGACCGAGTGTGGAGCACGTGGTGGCGGAGGCGGTGGAGTATCCTGATCGAGCTAGAAGTCGTTGGAGTGGGGTGCGAAATTGATGAAGTGGCGGCCTTGTATGGGTTTGGTCGCGTTCTTTTTACCTGGGGAGGAGAAGATGGGCAACGGCCGTGATCTTCTATGCTTGATCGTGTGGCCAGATTAGTGTTAGGTTAAGAAATAATAATTAAAGTTGTAAATTTATTATTATAATTTGTGTTAACTTCATAAATTCATAACTTTGTCATACGAGGTCCGATTTGGACGAAACGAATTGCGCCGGGTTCGTGTTGTCGAGCTCTTCGCGATGGAGATGGATTGGAGATGATTGGAGTCAGTGAGAATTTCGGGTAAAATTAAACGCGCGTTTAATTTTATTCGAAATAAAAGCTGAAAACAGAATTGAAATCAAGGTGAGAACTTCTCACTCAATCGAATCAGTTTCGATTTAAATTTTAAATAGTTATATTTAAAATATTTGAATGTATGTTTGAATGATGATTGATATCTATTGATTGTTAAAATAGACATTATACGTCGTTAGTAAGCGGATGTTATTTATTAAAAACATATACCGCGAATATTTCATAAACAGTGAAATTGGTATTATATATAATATCAATATATATATATTGGCATATGTATATATTGCAGTTGTTGATTTCCCGCATTTTTTAGCGGATGAGACCCTATTGCGCCGTTATTAAGCGGATAATATTGTAAATCCCATATACCGCGATAATTCCGTACTGGAGCGGAATTGGTATTGTGCTAATGTTTGTGGATGCAGGAAAACAGGTTGGAGGGATCCAACTGGATTCCTCAACAGTTTTTATTTGATTTCAGATATTTTGATATTTGATGGATTATCATATACGATATATGATATCGTTGTAGTCGTGATTGACTATTTGGTGTGTAGCATCATTGGACCAAATTTGGAATTTTAAAATGATTTTAAAAGTGATTTTTTGAAAATATACTATATTTTTAGAATTGATCCATTTTAATAATTAAACGCTATAATTTAAAAAGTTATAAAATTATGGTTTTTGAGAAAACATAGTTAAACGCTGATTTTTGAGAAATATGGGTTAATGACTTTATAAAATAGTTTAAATCGGGATTTCTGAATTTATTTATAAAAAGTTTAAATATAGGATTTATAAAATTTAATTATTTTATAAATCAAGAGAATGGTGAAATTATAAAAGGGTTTAAAGACGTTTTAAAGAATAATATAAATTGATTTATATTAAAAGATTTATAAATTGATATTTATAAATTAAAAATGTTGGAATTATAAAACGAGTTTTTATAAGTGTTGGAATGAATGGTGAATGAATGTCATTGATGAATGAAATTTATAGAATTAAACGGTGAAGTTATAAATGGAATTTTATAAGCAGTAGGTTTATAAAATTTATTAAGTTATTAAAATAATGGTTTTGGACAAATAAATGAATCTTATAAGTTATAAGATTTATAATTTGGGAAGTTTAAAAGAACGTTTTTGTAAACGAATAAATTATAAGTATTTAACTTATAATATGAACTTTTAGTTTATAATTGAGTTATAAACTGGAATAGGTTAATAAAGGAATTTATAAAAGGAAGTTGTTATAAAATAAATAAAAATGGAATTTATAAACGTTGTTTTATAAATTCGCAACGACTTATTTTGATAAGTTAATTTTTATAACTTACTTATGGAGTTATATTCACGTTTTAGACAGTGAATAATCCTTTAAGTTAAAAAGAAAAGAAATGATGAAATTGGTTAACGTAGTATATTCACGTTTTTGAATAGTGAATAATACGTTAAAGAAATTGTTTTGAATAGTGAATAATATGTTAAAGAAAATGTTTAGAATGTGATATTTTAAACAGAATTAAAACGACCTAACGATGTTTTAAAATATGTTGAGATTCGAAACCATAGATGTCAACATTCATTGTTGAAATAGACGTTTTCGAGAAATAAAAGGAAATGGTAGACTATAACACTGTTGTTATAGTAAATGATTTCCGAAAGGAAATGTTTTGAATGGTATTGGGATTTATATATCTATTTTAATTTCGAATCCCTATACTAGTGATTTTTGGGTTATCGTAACGATGTTTTACGCAACATTCATTTTGGCCCAAATAAATATGTTTAAGAGATTGATTTCCTTAAAGAATGAAATATATACTTAATTTCGATTTAAGTATATTGAATATTTTCCAAGTGTTGAAAATAAATGGATTTGTGAACTACTTATTAATAAATAAGTATGGAAATGTTTTCCAATATAAAGTGAATATTTTGAAAATTTATCTTTTTGAAGATAAATTGAAAATGAATATTAGAAATCGAATTGAAGTCGTATATTCATGAATATTTTGGAATGTAAATTCACTATGGAATTTATAAATGAAAAGAAAGTGGAATTTGTTTAAAAATAAATATTGATTTATTTTTGAAGTGTTGAAAATTATATATCTTGTAAAGATATTTTGGAAAGTAAATAATTTGGAAAATTATTTGGAATCTGGTGATGTGTGCATATCCATTGATAGTTCAATAACCGACTATCAATATTTCCCTTTGAATGGGTATTTGATGTGATTTGTTTGAATTTGAATGCCACACTTATTTTTGAATAAGCGCTCACTATTCGGGTTAACCGGGAAAGGACCATGGGGTCGTATAACCCATTCCGAATATGTGATACGTCGTTGTGAATTGCATTTGAAGATCGGTGTTGAAGACCGGATATTTGCGAGAGCGATAGGATGACCTGTCGATTGACTCTGCACCGAGTTGCTCCGGTATAGAGTTCCCCATATGTGATGGGGAATCCGATCAGAATTGTGGATATCCGGATTGCAAGGGCTTCATGAGAAGTGCCTTCGGTTTTGTTCGAGCCCGGAACAGACTTGTATGGATTGTATGTCTGACATTACAAATTGAGATATAAAGCAGATTTCTTTCAAATATATTTCTGTTGGTGGCGGAGAATTTATTCTTTTAGCTTAACACCCTTCTCTGAGACATACGAGCTCAGAGGTTATGTAGTTGAATGTTATCAGCGATATATTCCCAATTTGGTAATGTGACATGCTGAGTGTTGCTGTGAAATGATCATTGTGTTGATTATTTGTGATAGGATCATTTATTTGATCGTCTATCCTGGTGATCATTTCTATGATCATTTGTTGACCCAAAGCATGACTTTTGTATAAAGTATGTTTTTGTGGACGAGACTTCGTCGAGCCTCACATCCCGTGAATGGTCAAAACAGGAAAGATGCGGCAAGGTTATGAGGGGTAGCGCCCTTTAGGATATGTGCATTTCCTTCTGGAAAAGGGTGGTATCATGGTATGGAGCCCAAATACTTACTGATGTTGAAACACTTTATTATTATGATTGTGTGAATTGATTACGAGATCTTGGATGAAAGGTCCCAAAGGGCCGGGGGATGGCATATTCGGTCAGTTGTTACTCAGTTAGGGGTAACCCGGCCTTGTGTTGGTAGAGATCCGGTTTGGTTCTCGGGGATGTCCTTCCAGAGGCATTCTCATGTGGCAATGGGAAGTTCCTTGGCCTGACCATTTGTTGGAAATCCAAAGAAACAATACGATCCTTGTACGATATTAGTTGTATAACCTGCCATGGAATGTGGCGGTAACCTGCTATTGAACATGGTAGCTATAGTAGGCATACGATAATGGTCGTATGTTGGCTAAGATTTATATTCTACTTTCGAAATAATTTTTCCTACACTATGCACTAGTAATAATATCAAATGTTATTTTAAATGCGTATCAAGCATCTTTGACTATCATAAGGAGAAATCTCCTCCGATTCTGCGTTTGCATGTGTGTGTGTGCGGGAGGCCTTATGGTAGTCTCATTTTTAAAAGCATTGCGAATTGACTTTAAAAATATTCCTCTATTTTTGATTTTAAGGATAAATAAACTGTTTTGAGTTCTCACACCAGTCACATGACTGACTCGGAGTTTATTGTTTTCCTTCCTAAACTCTGGGTGACCACCAATTTCCACACGGGCAGTCAAGAGTTAAGGTTTATCAGGATATTCTGGAGTTGCAGGAGGCAAGCTGGATGGCATGGCGTATTATTAATTTATATAGTATTTCTTTTTCCGCTGCATTATTTGTTGTTGTACACTCTGATGATATGATGTAATGAAATGAAATGAAATGTAATGTAATAACTGATATAGTTCTTTGTTTAAAGATTACTCATTTATTATTATATGTTGTTCCGCTGCAAATTGTGAGATTCTGATGTTGTTCTGTTATTTCTTCTGTTCTGTTCTATCTTTTTCCATCTTCTTCTGTCTCTTTCTTTTTCTTAAACCATAACATTTCGGGTTTCCGGCCTTCGATTTCTCGGCAGTCGATAAAGTGAGTATCGATGTTGAATTTTCGAAAGTCGAAAATTTCCGGGACGTTACATTTGGTATCAGAGCATATGGTTAAGCGACAACCTTAGCTCTGTTGGGTATTACTCATTAGAGATAGAGTCAGTAGTACTCTAGAATGAGTTTGAGTGTAATAATAGATACGAGAGCGTATTTGTTAGTGAATATAAAATTGTTTTATATTGTGATGATTGGTTTATTGAGTGGTATATGAACCTTCGTCAGCGTGGTCTCGACAACTATGCCGAAGGGATCTCTAAACACTTGAATAGAACAATTCGACACAGTATTGTTTTAAATTGGGTGAATGAAATAATTTTAGCTTGATTATATTTTTATATATAAAGAAATAATTTTTCAGAATTATTTAAGTGTATATAAATTGATTGTTTAGATGTTTGAATAATCTAAATTGAAGAAGAATTGTATAAATAAAATGAATTATACGAATTAAATTATAATTAACGTGATTTACAATTGTGAAATAAACTTATATATAAGAAGTGAAACTATATGAATATATTTATGAATATGAGTTGCAAATAAAAAAGTGAATTTAAAGTTAAATGGAATATAACTTAAGAGATGTTGAATGAAGTTGATATTAGTATCAAAGTAAAATTATTAAAGTTAATGATAAATGTGAACTTGAGTTATTTAAAATGAAATTCAACTTTTGTGAAAGAATTGAATTAATGAATTGAATGTTAATCAATGGAATGTAAATTTAGTTGATATGGAATAATGAATGTAAGTGTTAATTCATTAAATTCTAATGTTATTGAAAGTTGAATAATTGAATGCGAAATCAATTTAATTAAACCAAGATGAATATGAGCAAAGGAATTTGGTTGTAATTAATAAACATATGATTGTTAGTTGATTGATTGTATATAATTCATTAAGTGTTAATGAAATTGAGTTAATGAAATTGAAAGCTAAAGTAATTGAAATCCAATTGGAAGTTAAGTGAATCTTAAGTAGATTTGAATTTGATTTGGAAGTGAACCAACTTGAATATGAATTAGTGAATATAAACTAATTGAAAAAGAATGTTAGTAAAAACATCCACTGTTAATAAATCAAATATGATTAAATTGAAAAAACCCCATTTCATTGAATATTAATGAGAATATGAATGAATATTTATTAGTTATGGATGATAGTTGGTTGATGTTTGCATTTGTTGCTTTTATTACATTTGCTATGTTGGCATGTATAGTTATTATGTTACTATATGTTGTATATTGATACTATTTACATATATGCATGTTCTCATGTTGTTTGTTGAGTGTTTAGTAGGTGCGGATCGCGTTTGCTTCGCATCTGGAGCTCGCTTTCGCGCTATATTAGCCGTATATGCTCGCTAATAAAATATAAGGTACATATCTCGGATTAAATATTGTACTTTTACACTTTTTTCCCTTCGGGATGCCTCATTACTTGATGAGATGTATATTTGTGATATATATACTGTCATTTTTTTTCGGATCGAGCCGCGCAAAGGAGACTATGGCGAATTTTTCCGGAAATTTAAGGCGTTAGAAAAAATTTGAAAAAAATGGGAAAATTTTGAAAACTTAAATTTTGATTTGGAGTTGAAAGTAAAACAATAGTAGTTGTTTTTGAAAAGATACCTAAGTATGATTTGAAAACTTAGTAAAGATTGTGAGAAGTTTAACTATGGATTTTGGAAAGTTAATAAATTTTGTAACTTTCTTACTTTGTAATTTCGAGGACGAAATTCTTTTAAGGGGGGAAGATTGTAACGACCCAGAATTTCTATTAATTTAAATTTGAATATTTAATTAATTTTAAATATTAATAAGTGAAATTTATAAGTCGAATAAATTTTATTTTGAATAATTGGATTTAATTGAATAATTAAATCAATAAATTAATATGTGAAATTACGGAAATAATTGAAAATTGGGTTAAATATGATTGAAAATGATTTGTAAAATTTTTATTTTATCATATTGAAGTTAGAACGATATTTTAGAACTTTTAAAATCGAATTAAAAGTTAATTTGTGAAAATTGAATATTTTAATATTTAAATCGACTAGTGAAAATAGCCAATTTTTGAACAGTCTCAGAATTGAACGAAACCAGTTCCATTGGATCCGTAATAGTTAGTTATTACTGGATTTGAATTTTCGTGTCAATCGGAGTTACCGTTTGATCGTGGCAGCTCGAAACGCATCGAATTGTTTTTAATATTAATTTGGCGAGTTAAAATAGCCATTTTTCAAACTGTCTCGGATTTCGACGAAACCAGTTTCATCGGATCCTTAATGTGATATTATTGTAAGGTTTCAAATTTCAAGTCGTTTGGATTTACCGTTTGTTCGGTACAAATTAAAACGCCTAGAAAATCGTTTAAATCGGTTTAATTTAAATTGAACGTTTATTGTCATAACTCGCACAGATGATCGAATTAGCTTTCGAAACATGTTCCATTGTGTCCGGAACGCGGGATAAACCCTAGGAATGTCAGTTTCGGCGCGTAAATCGGAGTTTTGAAAACCGGAATGAATAGTGTCGTTTGATTTCTATAAAAGGCCCCTCACATTTTCATTTTGCAAAATAATCCAAACCCTAACCCTAAAAAAAAATGCAGCCGCCACTTATACAAACCGATGGCCAGGAAACAATGATCGTTCTCCTCCAATTACTCCAAATCTACACGTTATTCCAAGTAATCGTCAACTAACAAAAAGAAGAGCACGCTGCGAACCACAAGATCAACGGTCAAGATCATATATAGAGCTGAGTATGGATGGCAATTCGCGTGGGAAGTCGTGCCGTTCGTGCACGTCGTTCAAGGCCAATAGGCAGCCGAGTGCACTGGGTTTCTGACCGAGTGTGGAGCACGTGGTGGCGGAGGCGGTGGAGTATCCTGATCGAGCTAGAAGTCGTTGGAGTGGGGTGCGAAATTGATGAAGTGGCGGCCTTGTATGGGTTTGGTCGCGTTCTTTTTACCTGGGGAGGAGAAGATGGGCAACGGCCGTGATCTTCTATGCTTGATCGTGTGGCCAGATTAGTGTTAGGTTAAGAAATAATAATTAAAGTTGTAAATTTATAATTATAATTTGTGTTAACTTCATAAATTCATAACTTTGTCATACGAGGTCCGATTTGGACGAAACGAATTGCGCCGGGTTCGTTTTGTCGAGCTCTTCGCGATGGAGCTGGATTGGAGACGATTGGAGTCAGTGAGAATTTCGGGTAAAATTAAACGTGCGTTTAATTTTATTCGAAATAAAAGCTGAAAATAGAATTGAAATCAAGGTGAGAACTTCTCACTCAATCGAATCAGTTTCGATTTAAATTTTAAATAGTTATATTTAAAATATTTGAATGTATGTTTGAATGATGATTGATATCTATTGATTGTTAAAATAGACATTATACGCCGTTAGTAAGCGGATGTTATTTATTAAAAACATATACCGTGAATATTTCATAAACAGTGAAATTGGTATTATATATAATATCAATATATATATATTGGCATACGTATATATTGCAGTTGTTGATTTCCCGCATTTTTTAGCGGATGAGACCCTATTGCGCCGTTATTAAGCGGATAATATTGTAAATCCCATATACCGCGATAATTCCGTACTGGAGCGGAATTGGTATTGTGCTAATGTTTGTGGATGCAGGAAAACAGGTTGGAGGGATCCAACTGGATTCCTCAACAGTTTTTATTTGATTTCAGATATTTTGATATTTGATGGATTATCATATACGATATATGATATCGTTGTAGTCGTGATTGACTATTTGGTGTGTAGCATCATTGGACCAAATTTGGAATTTTAAAATGATTTTAAAAGTGATTTTTTGAAAATATACTATATTTTTAGAATTGATCCATTTTAAATAATTAAACGCTATAATTTAAAATGTTATAAAATTATGGTTTTTGAGAAAACATAGTTAAAGGCTGATTTTTGAGAAATATGGGTTAATGACTTTATAAAATAGTTTAAATCGGGATTTCTGAATTTATTTATAAAAAGTTTAAATATAGGATTTATAAAATTTAATTATTTTATAAATCAAGAGAATGGTGAAATTATAAAAGGGTTTAAAGACGTTTTAAAGAATAATATAAATTGATTTATATTAAAAGATTTATAAATTGATATTTATAAATTAAAAATGTTGGAATTATAAAACGAGTTTTTATAAGTGTTGGAATGAATGGTGAACGAATGTCATTGATGAATGAAATTTATAGAATTAAACGGTGAAGTTATAAATGGAATTTTATAAGCAGTAGGTTTATAAAATTTATTAAGTTATTAAAATAATGGTTTTGGACAAATAAATGAATCTTATAAGTTATAAGATTTATAATTTGGGAAGTTTAAAAGAACGTTTTTGTAAACGAATAAATTATAAGTATTTAACTTATAATATGAACTTTTAGTTTATAATTGAGTTATAAACTGGAATAGGTAAATAAAGGAATTTATAAAAGGAAGTTGTTATAAAATAAATAAAAATGGAATTTATAAACGTTGTTTTATAAATTCGCAACGACTTATTTTGATAAGTTAATTTTTATAGCTTACTTATGGAGTTATATTCACGTTTTAGACAGTGAATAATCCTTTAAGTTAAAAAGAATAGAAATGATGAAATTGGTTAACGTAGTATATTCACGTTTTTGAATAGTGAATAATACGTTAAAGAAATTGTTTTGAATAGTGAATAATATGTTAAAGAAAATGTTTAGAATGTGATATTTTAAACAGAATTAAAACGACCTAACGATGTTTTAAAATATGTTGAGATTCGAAACCATAGATGTCAACATTCATTGTTGAAATAGACGTTTTCGAGAAATAAAAGGAAATGGTAGACTATAACACTGTTGTTATAGTAAATGATTTCCGAAAGGAAATGTTTTGAATAGTATTGGGATTTATATATCTATTTTAATTTCGAATCCCTATACTAGTGATTTTTGGGTTATCGTAACGATGTTTTACGCAACATTCATTTTGGCCCAAATAAATATGTTTAAGAGATAGATTTCCTTAAAGAATGAAATATATACTTAATTTCGATTTAAGTATATTGAATATTTTCCAAGTGTTGAAAATAAATGGATTTGTGAACTACTTATTAATAAATAAGTATGGAAATGTTTTCCAATATAAAGTGAATATTTTGAAAATTTATCTTTTAGAAGATAAATTGAAAATGAATATTAGAAATCGAATTGAAGTCGTATATTCATGAATATTTTGGAATGTAAATTCACTATGGAATTTATAAATGAAAAGAAAGTGGAATTTGTTTAAAAATAAATATTGATTTATTTTTGAAGTGTTGAAAATTATATATCTTGTAAAGATATTTTGAAAAGTAAATAATTTGGAAAATTATTTGGAATCTGGTGATGTGTGCATATCCATTGATAGTTCAATAACCGACTATCAATATTTCCCTTTGAATGGGTATTTGATGTGATTTGTTTGAATTTGAATGCCACACTTATTTTTGAATAAGCGCTCACTATTCGGGTTAACCGGGAAAGGACCATGGGGTCGTATAACCCATTCCGAATATGTGATACGTCGTTGTGAATTGCATTTGAAGATCGGTGTTGAAGACCGGATATTTGCGAGAGCGATAGGATGACCTGTCGATTGACTCTGCACCGAGTTGCTCCGGTATAGAGTTCTCCATATGTGATGGGGAATCCGATCAGGATTGTGGATATCCGGATTGCAAGGGCTTCGTGAGAAGTGCCTTCGGTTTTGTTCGAGCCCGGAACAGACTTGTATGGGTTGTATGTCTGACGTTACAAATTGAGATATAAAGCAGATTTCTTTCAAATATATTTCTGTTGGTGGCGGAGAATTTATTCTTTTAGCTTAACACTCTTCTCTGAGACATACGAGCTCAGAGGTTATGTAGTTGAATGTTATCAGCGATATATTCCCAATTTGGTAATGTGACATGCTGAGTGTTGCTGTGAAATGATCATTGTGTTGATTATTTGTGATAGGATCATTTATTTGATCGTCTATCCTGGTGATCATTTCTATGATCATTTGTTGACCCAAAGCATGACTTTTGTATAAAGTATGTTTTTGTGGACGAGACTTCGTCGAGCCTCACATCCCGTGAATGGTCAAAACAGGAAAGATGCAGCAAGGTTATGAGGGGTAGCGCCCTTTAGGATATGTGCATTTCCTTCTGGAAAAGGGTGGTATCATGGTATGGAGCCCAGATACTTACTCATGTTGAAACACTTTATTATTATGATTGTGTGAATTGATTACGAGATCTCGGATGAAAGGTCCCAAAGGACCGGGGGATGGCATATTCGGTCAGTTGTTACTCAGTTAGGGGTAACCCGGCCTTGTGTTGGTAGAGATCCGGTTTGGTTCTCGGGGATGTCCTTCCAGAGGCATTCTCATGTGGCAATGGGAAGTTCCTTGGCCTGACCATTTGTTGGAAATCCAAAGAAACAATACGATCCTTGTACGATATTAGTTGTATAACCTGCCATGGAATGTGGCGGTAACCTGCTATTGAACATGGTAGCTATGGTAGGCATACGATAATGGTCGTATGTTGGCTAAGATTTATATTCTACTTTCGAAATAATTTTTCCTACACTATGCACTAGTAATAATATCAAATGTTATTTTAAATGCGTATCAAGCATCTTTGACTATCATAAGGAGAAATCTCCTCCGATTCTGCGTTTGCATGTGTGTGTGTGCGGGAGGCCTTATGGTAGTCTCATTTTTAAAAGCATTGCGAATTGACTTTAAAAATATTCCTCTATTTTTGATTTTAAAGATAAATAAACTGTTTTGAGTTCTCACACCAGTCACATGACTGACTCGGAGTTTATTGTTTTCCTTCCCAAACTCTGGGTGCCCACCAATTTCCACACGGGCAGTCAAGAGTTAAGGTTTATCAGGATATTCTGGAGTTGCAGGAGGCAAGCTGGATGGCATGGCGTATTACTAATTTATATAGTATTTCTTTTTCCGCTGCATTGTTTGTTGTTGTATGTTGTTGTACACTCTGATGATATGATGTAATGAAATGAAATGAAATGTAATGTAATAACTGATATAGTTCTTTGTTTAAAGATTACTCATTTATTATTATATGTTGTTCCGCTGCAAATTATGAGATTCTGATGTTGTTCTGTTATTTCTTCTATTCTGTTCTATCTTTTTCCATCTTCTTTTGTCTCTTTCTTTTTCTTAAACCATAACATTTCGGGTTTCCGGCCTTCGATTTCTCGGCAGTCGATAAAGTGAGTATCGATGTTGAATTTTCGAAAGTCGAAAATTTCCGGGACGTTACAGTTCCGGCCTTGTGTTGCAGGGGATGAAGGGAGTAGTCCTCGGTACGGTGATCTAGGCCCCGTACTGTGACAGGTGGTACCCCAGTGCCTAGTCATTGTTGGAAATCCATTTTCCCTACGAGCCTTGTACGAGTTTTGTTTGTATTACCCACTTTTGTGGCTAGTAGCTGGAATTTAATCATGTAACAATTTCGGCTATTTTATAAATATTTGTAAATAGACCCTATTATAATATCAGAGGATTTCTATAAAAAGTGTTTTAGCTATCGTAAGGTAAAAACCCGACATGTTTATTTGTGGCGTGGTCTTACGAGATGCTTTTGTTTTTCAAAGGATTTTTGAAACTTTAATAATCAAGTTGGATGCATATTTAGTATCAGCTGGTATTCCAGACTGACTCGGGTGTTATTTTATTATAATGCTCGGGTCAGACCGAGTGTTATTTGTTCAGGACAGGATGCTATGGAGCAGGAGAGGAGCTGGAGCCCGAGACGTATTATATGTATCTATATATATATCCGCTGTTATGATTGTATGGTATGTCTGATTTGTGATTGTTGATGTATGTGATACTCTGATGATATGATGTATATAAACTGATATGGTTTCATTTTGTGTAAAGTTATATATTTACAATTATATTTTATTCCGCTGCGACTGTGAGATTCTGATATTGTTTAGTTTCTTCTTCTTCTATCTCTTCTTCTTTAACCCTAATGGTTCGTATTTCTGTGCCACTTGAGGAAATAGAGGTAGAATAGTGTTGATTCAAGGGGTACGGATTTGCGGGCTGTCACACTTGGTATCAGAGCTTAGGTTGGCGACAACCTAGGCTTTGGTGGGGAAATTACTCATTTAACAGAGTCAATAGTACTCTATAATGAGCTGAGTGTATTTATAGATATGAGAGCGTACATGTTAGTGAATATAAAATTGTTTTTATACTGTGTTGACTTATCGGTTGAGTGTTTATGAATTCTGGTCGGTACGGGAAGTACAACCGTATCGATAGGGGTTTCTAAACTCTTGAACAAGATAAACCGACATAGAATTGTTTTTAAAGGTGAGTAAATGAAATAATTTTACCCAAAATTATATTTTGGTATAAAAGAAATAATTTTCTGAAATTATTATATATATTTGGATGATTGGTTGTTAATGTCTAAATAAAATAAGAATATAAAATTTAATCTGAAATGTGAAATAGTTATAGTGAAAATGAAATTCTACAAATATAAATTATATAAAAGGAAGAATAACTAAATTTGAGTTGAACCAGGATTTAAATCCCGGAAGTTTGGAAAGGATTTTAAATAAAATAAAAACAAAAGTTTGGAAATTTAAAATCATGGGAAAGTTTGAAATGTTTGTTGAGATTTGAAGGTATTTGAAGGTAATGATGGAAAATTGTTTTGGGAAATATTTTTGAATGGAAACTGTTTTGAAATGAATTTGGGAAAGTAAGAAGCATTGAACTCACTTCAGTCGCTGGAAAATAATCCTGATGATGCTGGCCACATCATTAGAATTCATTTTCGAGTTTCTAAAGTTATGGATTGCTTCCCTAATATTTGGTTATGGTATTGTTTGGATTTGTTGGGTATACTAGTTGTTTTGGAAATTTCAAAGAAGGAAATTTGATTTGATTGATATACCAAATCGGTACATATTTGATATATTTCAAAATGGTTTTAAAATGAAACCGGGCAATTGAATTCTGGGAAATGATATTTAAATAATGTGTAAAGTTGAAATGAATTAACTATTAAACTTATTAAGTGAAGTTAATACCAATAAGAAGAAATGAAGATTGTAATCTTAGAATTAAAATTTAACTTAAGTAAATGGAGGTGGATAAAATATATTGAGGTAAATAGAAATTTGAATTTAACTTGGATAAGATAAATAAATTGGACTTAAAATATAGTTGATTTGAATTAAATTAAATGTAAGATGACCTTGGAATTGAGGGTCATTGTGAAATGAATTGAACTCCTGAGCTATCAGGTGTTATGCTTATAGTTTGAAACTATGGATTTGGAATTAGCAAAGGATTCAGGTGAGAGAAAACTTATATCCTTAATAATTCAGCGATATATATATATATGTGTGTGAATCTGAAATTGTGATTATAAGATGTAGATGGATTAAAAGAGAGCTATATAAGCTTTTAAAATAAATAAGTTGGTGAACTTATATAAATAAAAATGGAATTATAATTTCAATGAGGAAATAGTGGAATGGTATGGTAAATTCAAATCTAATCTCAAATGAAATGTGAATTGAGATAAGGTAAAGTAGGATATAAAGAAGTGAATGAACTTCACTTAGTAAACAAGTTTTGAACTTGTATATGGAGAATTAAAATTTGTGAATTTGAAAAAAAAAATTAAATGAATTGGAATTAATTTGAATTGGATATAAAGGTGAAATGTGAATTGCTTAATATTACCTAAAGAAATTCACATACTTAAGTTATTAAGTGTTATAATTTAAACTTGTGAATATAAAATGGAAATGAACTTAGATAAGAAATCTAAAATCTTGAATGAAAGTAAAATTTTAATCCATAAATGGAGAGAGTTGAATGGTGTGGCAAATTCAAAATTTGTCCATAAATGAAATGTAAAGTGGGAACATAAATGTGGATGTTCTTGAGTTAGCAAATGAGTCTTGGACTTATGTATGGGAAAAATGGTGATATTATAAATGAATTCAAAATGAATTGAGGAAGTGAATTAAAACCTAATATGGATTAGGTTAGTAGCTAAGTTAAATTACAATTAATTGGGAATTGTATTGAATGAATAGAATTTTGATAATTGATCAAAATTTGGAAAGTAAATAAAAATCCAATTTTGGCATGGGATTTAAATTTGTGGTAAATAAATTCCAATGAGTGAAATAATTTAAAGTGGTTTCTTTGCCAATAAAATAAATCTAAAAATGGATTGAATAAATAAACAAAGTGTATTAAACTTTGTAAATGGATCAAAAGTGTATTGGGTGTGAATTAAATGAGAATAAAATTTGCTTTGTAAGAAGATAATGGAATTAGCTATAATGATGATGGTTTTGAATTGTAAGTAAATTCGAATGAGAGAAATAATTTAAATGGTCTCTTTGTTAATAAGATAAACTTAACATGGATTGGATAATTAAACAAAGAGCTTTATTAAGTAATGTTGAATTAAATTTGTTAGATAATAAAATTTTGAATTGCAAGTGAAATGGTATTAATTAATTTCTGAGATAAATTAAAGATGTATGAGTTGTCAATAATCCAGAATGGAATGATATTCATATAAATCTATTGGATAATGAATTGGAAATATAAGATTTGAGGTATAATTCAATAACTGAGATAAAGCAAGAATGTTGGGCTGTAAATAAAATAGAATGGGATGTTATTAATTTGAACTTAAATGATGATTTTGAAGTGTGAATAAGAAATTGAATTAAAAATTGAAATAGAATAAAAATACTTGGCTTGTGAAAATATGAATCTAAGTAGAATTAATTTTAATGGTTATAAACTTAAGTGATAAATTATTTTGCCTGAATGGAATGAAGTTGGCTTGTATTCGAAATTGAATGGTTTAACAAACAATTGAAATTGATGTTTAAAATAAATTGAACTGAATTGGAATCTAATTAAAAGAGTTTGTAAAAGAATGCAAGTAATTGATTTAATATAGCAAATGGAATGGGTTTTTAAATCAATTTGAAATTGAATTGAAATAGAAATGAATTTGTAGTAATTATGAATTGGAATGGCCGAACTTGTATGTAAACCCTTTATGTGAAATAAAATGGAGCTTGAAAGTGGAAAAGGGACTATGTATATGTTATACAATATGATTTACTTAGGAAATTATGCAAAGTGTTGTTTGGAATGTAAATAGTTATGTTTGGCTTACATTTATATTGGAAATGATGTTAAAATGCTCATATCTTGAAACTGATGAGTTTGTTTGAGTTAAGTACATGTATGGGAGGCGTTCGATAGAGTTGAAGCGCGTATATGCTAAAATATTAGCCGCTTGCTTTTAAAATTTGCTAAAAGGTATGCCTACGCAAATAAAATTGGGAAATGATATATATATTGTGATATATTTTGATTTCCGTCCGTGTGGGACGATGTATATATATTTCTTTGTATCGCAATATCGCGAAAGCTCCTCCGTACAGGGGAGACTCTGCCAAAATTTTCCAGAAATTTTGGGAGTTAGAATATTTTTGGGTTTTGGGAAAGTTAAGTAATTTGGGAAGTTATAAGTTAAAATTTAAAGCTTTAGAGTTAATAAAGCAAATGGGTTTGAAATTGAGCTAAAGGTTTTAGAAAATGTATATAGGTTGAAACTAGAGAAGTTTGTGTTAAGTTAATGAGTGTAGGAGCATTCTTTCTACCTTAGCAAATTTCGGGGACGAAATTTTTATAAGGGGGGAGGAATGTAACGACCCGGAATTTTAGGTCGCTTAATTTGAACATTTAATTCATTTTAAATGTTGAATATGGATTATAAATTGAATCTTGAAATAAAATAAGCTATAATTTTTAGTTATAGTAATTCTATTCAATTTCAAATAATCGAGAACAATAATTAAATATTGAATCGGGACTTTAATTGGTAACTGAATAATACTAATTCAATATTAGGATTGGGGTAATTGATAATTTCGAGTGTAAATGGAGATAAAATTAGATTCTAAAATTTAATTTAGGTCTAATTGGGTTTGAGTTTTAAAATTGGACCATTAGAAGAAATTAAAAGTTAACAGATTGAATTTGGGATTTTATATTAATTTAATAATAGGATTTAATAATATAAAAATGCAATTAATCGGATTTTGATTCGAAATGAGTCAAAATGATTGTTAATGTGTTTATAAATGTTATATATTTTTTGTAAAGTTAATAAAAATTTTAAAAGTAAAATTTCAAGCGTTTCGTCAATTCTGAAAATCGCCCGATTTAATAGACGAGTTAAAATAGCCTTCCGGGGCACAGTCTCGGAATTCGACGAAACCAGTTCCATTGGATCCGTAATAGTTAGTTATTATCGGATTTCAATTTTCGTAGCAATCGGAGTTGTCGTTTAACCCCGGCAGCTCGAAACGCATCGAAATCGTTTTAATCGATTTAATTTTAAATTGATCGTTTAATTCCGTAACCCGCACATACAACCGAATTGGCTTACGAAACCTGTTCCATTGTGTCTGGAACGCAGAAAAACTTTAGAATCGTCTGTCGGAACGTGAGAATTGGAGTTCGTTTGCATACGATGTTAAATTAAGAAGAATATTATTAAAATATTATTAAATTTATATTATATATTAACTTTTCAATCCAAAACCCTAATAGATATCAGAGCCGCGGCCACTTATACCGTTCATGGCCAAAAATGCTCCTCGTTTCCACTAGATTTTCTCTTAATCCTTACATCTATTCAAGAAATCTTCTACTGGGATATTGAAAAGCACGTTGAGCTCTACGTTTCGAGCGGTGGAGATGGAGTTTCGTCGACGAGATGAGTGGATTTGGGGCTGTGTTCGTAGTCGCTTTCGGCCCAATTTTTGAGAGAAGCACGGCACCGAGCTTCGTGTATTTCGGGGTGGAGGTCGAGTTGAGTGAGGGCTACTCTATGGTGGAATCTGATCGTCCTCGAATTCGACGAAGTTGAAGCAAATCGAAACCCTAAATCGTCGTTTATGGGTTGTTTCCGTTCGTAATCATCCTGATGCTTGCGTGAGGAAGGGGAGTACCGTGCGGCCTTGATTTCAAGCCTTGATCGTGCGGCCAGAAATTAGTTTGGGTATAATAAGATTAATTTTAAAAGAATTGTTTTGAAATTGGTAAAGTAACTTTGAAAATTAATAACTCTTGCATGCTGTATCAGAATTTTACGAAACTGGCAACGTTGGAATCGCAGAGACGCGTACTACGTGTTGGTGCAGATTCGGATTTATTTCGGGCAAGTCGAAATTTGGGTTAAATCGGACATCGTCCGGTTTAATTTAAATTTCGAACGCTCGCCGAAACTCAAGGTGAGTTATCCTCACTCACATCTGGATACTAGTAAAGTTAGACAGTTAGTATTGATTGTTTGTTTGGATGTTTAGCTATTTATGTTGATTATTATCAAATTGAATTGATATATATAGTTGTGCTAATATTTGTGGATGCAGGGAAAACAGGTTGGAGGGATCCAACTGGATTCCTCACTATATAGTGTTTATTTTTATAATTGATGTTGATGCCTTTATATATATTGTGATGGATAAATTTGGAATTAAATTGTATTGTGATATTGTGGGATAAACTACAAACCCAGAATGTTAATTATAGAGAAATTTAGAGTTTTAATTATAAAGAAATTAAATCGAGTTTCAAGATAAATTAAGAAATTAATAAATAAGGAATTTAAGGGAATACAAACATTTGAATCTGTTTGGATGGAAAACTAAAATAAAATTGTATTGGAATGTTGCTGAATAAATTATAAATTCAAAATCTAATTTAAATGGATAAATTGAATTTTAGAGAAATAAGTGATATTGTTAAATAATGAATTTAAAAGAATTAAAATTTGAAATCTATTTAGAATGGAATTAAAAAAATTGTAAATCTGGAATGATTAATAAAGAGAAAGGTTATTAGTTGATAAATGGGAAAGTAAAATTTATGTTATTAAAATATAAAACTAAATTAAAATAGTTTGACAGAAATCGTGAGAAGGATTTCTGTGATGTTTAAGTGGAAATGAGATTCCTTGGGATAACCAAGTTCGAGTTTAAACTGATTTTATAAAAAGAAAGTTCTAAAAATTCAAACTTGTTTAAAAGTGTGTTTGGAAATTATTGTTTTAAATAATTATTAATAATTAGCAATAGGCAATTTTATAAAATACCTTAATAATTATTTTTACAAATGGATTTGTTTAAAAGGCTAGTTTTGTCCTAAGATATTTTAAATTAGTGTAATCCTTATACAACTCTATTTATAAATGTAGTTTAACTAAAACCTTATTTTAAAAATCAAGTTATACCTTATAAAATAGTTTTACTTTACGTATTTGGAATTATATACTTGAGTAATAACTAATGAGTAAATTTCTATGTTTTAAAGTGTATTTTAGAATAAAGTATTTTAAATTGTTTTAACCCAAAATTTGTTTGAACTTGGTTATTCCAATGGGAATATATGCTAAAGGATTTACCTTGTAAAGGAAAGAGTTTTGGAAATTGTTTTCAAATGAGTTGGAAAATTTGGAAATATATCTTTTAAAGATATTTGAGTAAAATAAATAATTTGAGAATTATTTATTGTGTGATGGATGTATATGGATGTTTATGAATATTAATTGATAGTTAAATCACCGACTATCAATATTGGACAAATACGTTGATCGTTTCGAAGAGGCCGGGATCGAGATTTATTTCTCGAAAATCACTTCGATCCGGTTTGTACGTTTTCGTGCGAAAAACGTGTTTAGAGTCAAAGATGGAGCAGTGAAGTGCAAGGGCTAGTCGCTACTAATCCTGAGGATATCTCCAAATGGATGTAGTAGGAGTAGTGCCTTCGGTTCCGTTCGAACCCGGGACGGACTTGTATGGACGAATGCTTGCGAAAAATCGTCAGGTGGACGATGGGCATTCTAAGTGATAACGTTCTAAAGGTAACGCTTAGCCTCAAGCCTCATCAACCGGGAATGACTGAAAATCAGGGGATATGCAGCAAGGTTAGGTGGGTCATGCCCAAGCATGACAAGATATTTCCCCTGTCTAGATGTCCCTTATATATTTTCGGCTTAGTGGGTGGTTGGTCGCGCCAATCACGGGGTTTATCTTGTTCGGGACTGTTCGGTAAGGAATGGTTCCGGCCTTGTGTTGCAGGGGATGAAGGGAGTAGTCCTCGGTACGGTGATCTAGGCCCCGTACTGTGACAGGTGGTACCCCAGTGCCTAGTCATTGTTGGAAATCCATTTTCCCTACGAGCCTTGTACGAGTTTTGTTTGTATTACCCACTTTTGTGGCTAGTAGCTGGAATTTAATCATGTAACAATTTCGGCTATTTTATAAATATTTGTAAATAGACCCTATTATTATATCAGAGGATTTCTATAAAAAGTGTTTTAGCTATCGTAAGGTAAAAACCCGACATGTTTATTTGTGGCGTGGTCTTACGAGATGCTTTTGTTTTTCAAAGGATTTTTGAAACTTTAATAATCAAGTTGGATGCATATTTATTATCAGCCGGTATTCCAGACTGACTCGGGTGTTATTTTATTATAATGCTCGGGTCAGACCGAGTGTTATTTGTTCAGGACAGGATGCTATGGAGCAGGAGAGGAGCTGGAGCCCGAGACGTATTATATGTATCTATATATATATCCGCTGTTATGATTGTATGGTATGTCTGATTTGTGATTGTTGATGTATGTGATACTCTGATGATATGATGTATATAAACTGATATGGTTTCATTTTGTGTAAAGTTATATATTTACTATTATATTTTATTCCGCTGCGACTGTGAGATTCTGATATTGTTTAGTTTCTTCTTCTTCTATCTCTTCTTCTTTAACCCTAATGGTTCGTATTTCTGTGCCACTTGAGGAAATAGAGGTAGAATAGTGTTGATTCAAGGGGTACGGATTTGCGGGCTGTCACAGAAAGAAAAATCACACAAAATAATCTCGACATCTTTACAAAGTAAACTAAGTGTTGCGGATCCACCAACTGGATTCGCAATTCTTAAAGAAGTCATTAAAGCAACAATACTTAAAGAAAATGTATCAACAAGTTCTTTTGATATAAAAGAATGGGACGCACCCGTATCAAAAAGAACTCGAATAGGTTGATCATGAAATAAAATAATGCCATCAAGGATAGAATGAGAAATACCTTGACCACGAGAAATGTTGCTAGGAGCTTGTGCAACATTTAACTTTCCCTCCTTCTTGCCTTGAAGTTTGGGACATGAAGATAAAAGATAACCCGAACTTTTGCAATAGCGACAAAAGAGAGGTTTTGGACATCTACTGGCATAATGGTCTTTAGAACCACAATTGTAGCATTGCCCACTACCAAGGGTAGAAGCCTTTACCACCGGAGTTGCTTGCTTCCCTTTCTTATTGGGATAAGGACCTTTGAACTTATTAGGCCTTTTCTTGTTGTTGTTGAAGTTTGGTCTGGCATCCATAACTTCAACGTCACTTTCCCTATCTGCCTCTTCAAGACGAAGAGCGATATAAATGAGTTGATCAAAAGAAACTTCTAATTTTAGAAGTAATGGCTTCTTGAGATTTTTGTTCAAGCCATAGACAAATCTCTGATTCTTCTTCAATGGGGTGTTTATGTATTCGACCCCGTATTTAGAAAGCGACTGGAAAGATGCGACGTAATCTGCCATGGAGGATTCACCTTGAACAAGGTCAATGAAACGACGAGCCAATGTCACCTTCTCAGCTTTTGGCACAAATTTTAATTCGAATCGTTCCCGGAATTTCTTCCAAGTAAGATCCACTTCATTTATTTCAGAAATCAGAAGCTCGTATCAGTCTAATGCTCTTTCTTGGAGCATAGTAGAAGCCACCTGAACTCGGTGAAGTTCAATAAGGTTCATGCGAGAAAAGATTTGATCGCATGTTCTTAGCCAAGCCTAGACTTGAACGACGCTTTCGGAACCCTTGAATGGCTTCCCACTCAAGTTGGTATAGTCACTACACAAGAGTGCAAACTCGGATTTAGGGTGAGAAGACTCCGAAATGGGTCCGGCTGCTTGAGCATTCTTTACAAGGTCAAGAAGTTGTTGTGCAGACATAAATACTCCATCCTAGAGAGTAGCACTAGATTGACCGGCGCTGGGACGGTCAGGTCTAACCATTTCTCTTCTTTAAGAAAGAAAGAAAGAAGAATAAAAAGGTTATTCACAAAATGAATATCAAACAATAATGATTGATAAACAAGGCATCACACAAGAAAATAGGATAAGAGGGTAGAAGACTCGAATTAAATCCTAAGACACGACTCCTAAGATGGACTTAGGACGATGATCCTTATTAAATTATTCTACATTGTTCTGAAGTTTGGCTCTGATACCGAGTTGTGACGCTCCACCTCTATACCCACACTAGCCAAGGACACTACGGAGTAATGCCGTCAACTAGCGCGAAGAATAAGGCTGTTGAGGAGCGACCATCCGTGTAATTGCTTTGTGCGAGTACCGATGTGCCAGATTAAAAATATAATCTTTTCATCTCGAAAGGGAATCCGACATATCGACACAAACTCAAAGCTACTACATAATGGCTATATGTAATCTTCGAAAACAAATATAGAAATATCATAACGCAGATCAGTCATAGAAGTTCATATCTCAAAGGCAAAAACAGATATGAATATTACACATAAAAGTGTATATCAAAGTAGTAGTCTAACGAGATCCACAATATCACAAAAGAATAGTTATAAGTGCTACACAAAAGAATAAGTATACATCGTGGAGTCAATATCTCAAATATATACAACAAAATAAACTACTAATCTAAGTAGTTAGCCAAAAGTCAGATAATACTCCCAGATGAGGAGTCAAGCAGAAACACCTGCAACATCTCTGTCTGGCCCAAATATTATTTAATAAGAAAATAATAAACAGATCAGTCTAGCTATAAATATCAGATAAAATGATATATAATAAGAGATATGAAAAAACGTATGATATCCATAAAGCCATACCGTGATGAGTATGTAATTGAAAATCAACCAGGGATTAATCAACATCACAAGAATCTTCTCACAGATCAAAAAGAATGTCTTACTCTTTATTTTTATTCACCAAATCACAAATATTGGCAAACATCGCAATGCCAATCGTAAAAGTTGCTGAAACACAAATTCTAGAAATCATCAATAGAAATCAGAAGTCACAAAAAGGGGGAGGCCTATTACAAAACGGGAGCATAAAAACTCACCAACACGTGTATCACAAACGGGACGCTATCCCGTGGTCGCTAACCATAGAGCCGGTGCAACGACGTATTACAATATCGGTACGCCCGAGGAATCTGGAACACGAATAGATCGGAACATCGACGTAGCACAACGGTACGTCCGATGAACCAAACTCCATAAAAGAATATGGGTCGCTAGCCCACAAAAATTGAGTCGAAACTCCAAAGAATGAATAGGTCGTTAGCCTAAAAGAAATGAGACGAAACTCAATGATACGAGGTACTGTCCCCTACGTGGACAAAGAAACATAGCATATCGCTAGTTTAAATCACAAAAATGATCATTAATGATCATCAAGAAGTGTCAATTACACTAAGCTAGTAAATATATGAGCCTAGCTTCATGTCCCATAACCACTAGCTTAACTTAAATATTTACGAACAAATTGTAGATCTCCACTAGAAAATTGTCGCAAAAGATTCAATCGAACGAGTCTAAGAATTAACCGACAAAGTAAACTCAAGCGTTTCATACAACTTGTTTTACTAAGTCGTTTAATTAGATTTCTCATACGAGTGAGGTAAAGGTTTGTATATACTGTTAGATTGGAAAACGGTTTAAGAAACGAACTTTGTAATAAATTAGTGTTGAAATCGTTTTGATGAAAGAGTTTTGATATTTACTACTAGTATTGAAACCTTTATATTTTTAAAGTGACAAATCACAAAAATGATTGTAAAATCAATCACTAAAAATTCACATACGAAGACGTGAATTAAATCCAAAGAAATCGATACCAAATCCATCGGAATGGATAATCCCAAAAATCCATAAAAAAAGCCATCAAGGTTGATAATAAGTGATAACAACTAACCGGATCAACAAAAATCGATAAACCTTGGAAATTTACTCAAAATTAGGCAAAGTGGAAAAACTGGCAATTTTCAAACGTCTGAGGGGTTGTTCCAGGCGTCTGGATTTGGTTTCTGAAAATAGTCCAAAAAACCATCCAGACGTCTGAAGCCTAAGATCAGGCGTCTGAAAACCTTTCAGACGTCTTAAGGGGAAAGTCCAAACGTCTGGTTTTGGTTTCTGGGAATATTTCACAAAACCAACCAGATGTATGAAAACATAAATCAGACGTCTGACTTCTTTTCAGACGTCTGGAATGATAGTTCAGACGTCTGAAATTAGTCACTGCCTTATTTATTTTTCTTCCGTGTATTATTTTACTCCAGGCGGCAAAACCAGACGTCTGGCATTGGTCTCCAGACGTCTGATCTCCTAATCCGGGCAGAAGTTTGCCTATGCCATTATGGCCAAAATGATTCGGGATCGATTGAGCGAGCAACGACAACTAAGGATTTACGCCTAACGACAACTCGGTCTTATAAGCTCTTCGATATACTCCAAACTACATGTCCAAACATCCATCGTAGGATTTTCATAAAATTGAACTTCAAATCCAAAAATTGAAAATTCACCATATCAATTCAAATCAAAAGCAAATGATCATGAATAGATATTAGGAATTCATACCTAATAACAAAGATAGGTATAGACATAGATGTGAGATAAAAATCTCACCTTTTACACAAAAACAAGAAAGGAGAAGCTTGAAAAAAAAGGAGGATCAACCCCTCTTCAACACAACTCAAATGAGCTTGAATCTAAGCTCAAAAGAAGAACATTCCCTAAGTTATGTTTAGGAAAAATCTGAAATTGAACGGAAAAAGAGTTGGAGAATAAGAAGGAGTTGCTTACCAAGCTTTTTCTTTAAATTTGGGGCTAGAACTTGGATCTGCAAAGATGATTAGGGCTTGGAGTTTTAATTTCCCATTCCTCTCTCCGTTGTTGCTAAAGCTTGAGTATTAGGAAAATAAGAATGAAATAAAGAGGAGAGGTGCACTGAGCTAGAGTAATAAGTGGGGTTAATGGGCTGAGACCCAACCCAAAGCCCTAAGTGAAAAGTAGCAAAATTCTACTATCTTCAAATATATCGAAGTTTATACTCAAAAAGGTCGCAAACATCATTTTGAACTCGATGGAAGTGGTCTCGAGTCCTAATTTGACCATTTGCAAAAAGTAGCCTTTCGTGCTAAAATCCGACTAATGATGCTATATTTACATAAAATATTTAAATACATAATCGTAAAATATGCGAGTTGTTACAGTTTCCACTTCTTGTCTCAACAATGATGTCTCTACCTTGCAAATGTTTTATTTCATCTCTAATTATTATACCTGCTACTTGGGATGTGGTTGGCGACTCGTGAAGATGTCGATCAACTACGATCTCTATAAAAAAAAAATCTACAGTTTTGTATATCAGGTTTTTGATTCAACTATCGAAGTATAGAAACATACGGGTTATCAGTGTCTAAAATTTCTTTCAAAAGTGAAATTATCTTTGATCTCGTTGCTTTACTATCTTGAAGTCGGTTTTCAATCTCATGGTCAGTGTCATATATGTATAATTGTAAATATCTTGGCCTACTTCCAACCAAGGGAAAAATACTTCCAATACTATGATATATTGAACCATGTGCACAATATGTGTAAACTCCTTCCCTACCACTGGCTATGTTATTTTCAATTGATGCACCCATAGATGTGAACGAAAATGAATTATTATAGGATCAGATATTTATTCGAAAATGAGTACCCACTTCCCCTTGATCTTGGAATAAGCTTAGTAGTTCTTGTGGTGTTGTGGTAGGTCGATGAATGTCAATAGAACCACCAGAGCAACAATTCTGTAAGCTTTCGTGGAAAAATATTTTAGAAGTGTAAAAACACAGTACGTTGTGGTGGTTGATGCTTATGATAGATCACGATTGCGATAAAATTTCAACCATAGTTATAACTGCTGATTATTGCACTCAGAGAGGTGTCATATCTTCCTCACATAGTGTAATTGAAGAACCTAAAAAAATGAGTTTAGTGGTAAGTAAAATATTTAAATAATAGTAAGTACAACATCTAAATAATAGTAAGTGCACGTATTAAGAAAATTTATTTAATTATTTTTGAATATTGAAATCGTTAGTTTTTTAATTTTAGAGATGTTCAGCGATAACTTTAATACGAAATTTGATTATATTATATTCTTCGTGTTGTAAAAAATCAAATGTTTTTTTCTTATATTCAAAATTGATCTATATTGGTTACCCAAACTTTTGACATTCGAATCATAGAATTTAGGATAAATCGACGTATTATATGATATGACAGATTAGTAGAAGGAAAATATATTGAATTAATGAAAGTGTGATTCGAATCAGTGACCTGTAATTTATATTACAGAGCAAATTAGGGAGGTATAAACTTATATAAAATATCCATTAAAACACATATATTACTCATGTGCACATTGCAGTATAGGTACACGCATAAACACGCAATATGAAGCAAATGCGCACACACTATAAAATGCATGCACAACCAACCTGCCATACACACAAAACACTATTAACCCTCACAAATAGCATGCACCACACACACTCTCATACAATACACACACTCATTATGATCACACACACTCATAAAGTAATACACACGAGAAAGAAGAGAAGTCGCTTTTAAGAACAAAAAGGGCTACGTGAAATTTATACCATGAATGAACCCAACCGTCCTCTATAATCCGTTGGAATGAACTACATGTGTATTTATTTTGCAATTAACCTGAAATGTAAAACTAGACATAAATATATAAAAATATAATTTAAACTAAAAAATTTAATTGTCAAATTAATTTGCAACTTCAATCTCCAACACATGACATAAGCAGAGTAACATTTAACAACTTATGGTCACCAATGAGTATTATATTTTCATTATATTCTATTTCTTGAACTCTGATAAACTAAAGGTTTATGGCTCTGCCTTTATCACCTACATATCAATTTGTAATATAACAAGAAATGTAAAAAGGCCTTCTACATAGAAAGTTCTTTGTTCTGAAATAGAGCATTGCATGAAACAAAATATGGAATGAGGAGAAAAAATTATAAACGCGAGGCAGAAAAATGAAGGGTTATTGCCTATTGGAAATATGGAATTTTACCTTTGTCGAATCAAGTTTTTTCATTTCTTTTTGGCCACTATATGGGACTTCTGCTTCTGTTAAATTACTAAATTTATAGTATATATTCATGGAGCACAACAAATAGTGGGCGCACAATAGTAATAGAAAAAAGGAATTCTAAAACCGTTCGACTAAAGTACGAATGATGTTTATTGAATGTTGTCTATTTTAGTTGGAGTTGTAAAAATGTTGTCTATATATACAGTGCTATGGCACGCGCTTTGCGGTGAATTGTTTTCTTTATAAATTGTATATGTTTGAATCAGTCAAAAAAATGATTTATTTTTATTTTTATTTTCAAGTGATATTAAGATTTGTATATTTGTAAAAAAGTATTTTGAATTTATAAAGGAAGTTTAATTTTAGATCTTACTTGTAGAAGTGTTTTTAAGTTGTAATGTTAGATCATATTGTTAGGGGCGTTTAAATTTGTAAAAGAAGTTTAACATTAGATCATGTTATTAAATAATTAAAATTTGATAATTTATAGAGGGGCATTTTTGGTAGTACACGCTGATACCAAAAAAGTATGACATCAAAGCTATTACAACTATTATTAAAGATATATATATATATATATATATATATATATATATATATATATATATATTCGCATGCAACAGTGCTATAGGTATACCTATACCGTGTGTTCTTGAATATTAGCGCTTAGTTTATATTATATATTTTCTAAACATGCATGTTGCTGTACATGCAGTTAATCCGTTTGTAAACATGAAAAACAGTTGTATAAAACAAAAACAACACATGCAAAAGTACTATCTCTACTAGGCAGTACTATCACTACTTGTTCAGATCATGTTGGATTATAAGAGCATCTCCAACAACAGATGCAAAATTTTCGAATATGCATCCAAAAATGCTTCCAACAGAGGTTGAGAATCCCGTATAGTGCAGAAAGTAGGGGGAAAAGTGTGAGAATAACGGATAGGACGAGGCGCTTGTTCTATAGGCGCCTGCTCAGGCGCCTGTTGAATAGGCGCCTGGCAGGCCTCGTCCTCTCCGTTATTCTCATACTTTCTGCACTATACGGGATTCTCGACCTCTGTTGGAAGCATTTTCGGATGCAGATTTGGGAATTCTGCACCTGTTGGAGATGCTCTAACATTCTTCATAATCACGATATCAATATATCTTACACGCTTGGGGACCATTGTTTAGCTGAATATCTGTATACACTATTCATTGGTATACTTCTATGTGAAATTGGTTATTATCTAAGTGTAGTTGCTATAGGGTGAAAAGAACAATAAGTACCTAAATGCAAAATGCTAATGCAAGTATCATATTATGCAAACTCCCGCATATAATATCACTCTTATAAAGTTTTTTACTCGTCCATGCATTGTCAACATAAAATCCAACCCATTTACCTTATAAATCGATTGGGTCAACCCATTTATGAATTTTATTAAATGAGTTATGGGTTGGGTTGACCCTTTTTAAAAGGGTTATAGATGGATAACCCATTTATTTAAAAACTTAAAATTTGAAAATATAAATTTTGAACACAAATTGTAGTTCTCCATGGTGACTAACAATTGTACTTAGAAAATAACGGACTGCGTCCTCATATTTGAACTCCTCCTATGTAGAAGCCACTATTTTTTTTCTCAGGCTGTAGTAACTTCTTCATACTAAATCGAAATTAGGCAAGAATTCGACCGATTAACTCCGACCTAAATTACAAACAATATGTAATACTCGGATACTTCATCTTGTGAACGCACAAGGTAGTTTTACATGGTGACTAATAGCTAGAAATAATATGCTACATCTCATATTTGAACTCCGCCTAGGCAGAAGTCAAAAAAAAAAATTCGGACTGCAGTAGCTTCTTTGAACTACCTAGGAATCAAGCCAGACTTCGACCGATGAACTCCCGTCTATATTACGAAAAATATGGAACATTCGGATACTTTATCTTATGAATGCATACTGTAGTTCTCCATGATGACTAACACTTATACTTAAATAACAAGTTACTACATCACCATATTTGAACTCTGCCTAGGCAGAAGCCGCTATTTTTTTGTTTACACTACAGTAACTTCTTCATACTAACTTGAATACTTCGACCGATGAACTCTCACCTAAATTACGGACAATACAGAATACTCGAATACTTTATCTTGTAAATGCATATTGTAGTTCTTCATGGTGACTAACGGTTGACTTAGCAAATAACAAACTACATCCCCATATTTGAATTTTGATGAAAATTACAATTAAAATTTTGAATTTTTAAATTTGATTTTTATCAAAATTCAAAACGTACAAATTAGAATTATTTTATATCTATTTGTTTTTTATTAGTCAAATAGAATTAAAACTTTTAAATGGATTAAAGGGTAAGCTGCTTAGTAAATGGGTTGGGTCATAAACGGGTTGAAAAAATTGGTCATAAATAGGTTGGGTCAAACTCAACCCAATCCATATTGATCCAACACAATCCGTTTTACAGGTCGCAGCACATATCAGTTAGGGTTAAAATGCTGCTGTGAAGTTGTGATGGCCAGGTTAAATTTGTGAGTGCTTGAAGATGACTGAGGATGTTGTGATTTTTTTGTCTTATGATGATACTTGAATTGGACAGAAATGCTAGCATTGGTTTCATTTCACGTTGTAGTTGATACTTAGGGTTTTTGAATTGGTGAAATACGATGTTAAGCTATTTGCACTGTGTTACATGTTTGGGCTAAATGTCCGATGTCACTTAAATGCTCAACCTATATATCATTATCTCTAATAAATGTAATACATGGCTACCATTTTATTTTCACAACTTAAAAAGGTGACATATAAATGTGTGTGCAGGAAGTGTGGATAATTTTTGTTACTTTCGTGATATATACATATCACGTTGCTTAAAGTTGGGGAGTACAACTATCCATTCAGTAATTTGCACAAAGCGGACGATTTCACTTGAGTATTGATCAATAACTCCAATAGTCATTGTACACCCAAGGTCAACTTAAAGTTCTTATACATAAACTCTATTATGACGTGTAAAAATATGAACTATAAAATGTATGATTAACTCATGAATGAAATATTATATATTCGTCAAATTTACTGTGACAGCAACAAATACATGGAAAATACATCGATTTTATTTTGATAGTAGACAAAGAAAAAGTGCCGAAGCATGAAAATGGACACTTTTTGTTAACGTAGATGTGAAGCATTAGTGCGAACGCTCCGCGAGAAATTGCTCAACAGCCATGTCACATTATTTAATCTGCAAGCGAAGTAAAAATTTATGGTAGGTATAACAACAAAATATAAGAAATCACTAATTTTTGGCATACCACTTCAAGAGTAAAAAAATTATCTCACTTATCATCTTGAGGACAATATGGAAAATATAGAAGGCCGTCATGTCGTGGCATTTGTAACTCGCTGTTGGATTCTAATAATTTGTCGCTATTTTCCACATTATTTTCCTTAACCGTAGGAAGATGAACAAAATGGTTCAGTTTGTTAACATTTTCTGATTCAGTGAAAATAAGAGTAACCTTTGGGACGTAGTATAAAGCATCAACTTCTTCATCATTAAATGATTGAAGCTGTGTTGTTAAACATGTACATCTACATTTGAGTTTTTCTTTGGAAGGGGATATAACGGTCGTTTTACCTTGTAGCACATATTTTTTCTGCAAGATCAAAATATTTGTTAGCTGTGGATACAATAAAAACTCATATTTGGAAAAAACGAAAGAAAAAAAGATGCATGGAAAAGAAAAATAGTTAAGTGTGTGAATAAAAGATATGAGAGAACTGCCTTTGTCATTTTTGAATGAAAAGTAATTTACAGGCTCATGAGCTCGAGTGAAATTTATATATATGAAACAATTTATAGATGTGAGTTGTGGTGGATAAGCAAACATAGGCATGGAGCCAGTCAATAAAGTAATGGCTATGATGCAAGATTCAGTACTATAACGATCATTATTTTTTGTTGTAAAAGGAAATATTAGCCATGTGGCATTACTATATAAATTGTACAGTTGGTCAAAGATAAAATTTGGTATTTTGATTATAAAACACAGTTGATGAAACTCATGCCTAGCAGGATTCTGTTGAATTCATTTTCAAAAATGAATTTAGACGCTTGAAATGAAACATAAAAAAGAATGTCTTTCAAGTTTAGAAGATGAAACCTATGTTCCATTTTTCATATTAGGAATATCATTTTGTTAACTGTATGTTTAAGTTTCGATATTGTACATCTTTGTTTATTTGTTTGCAGGATAAAATGATAATTTTTTACCTTGACACTTTTAGATCTCGTTTTCTTCTTAGTTCTATAATTTATTTTTTGCTCGGTAACTGATATATACCGTAATAAGTGTGTTGTCCCACTCTAGTTATAAACCAAACTCAATAGCAGTGGGCTCTCACTTGCTTTTGAAGATAATTTATTGAGATATTGTAGATAATTTGCATTGTAGACCAACTTTTATCGTACAAAACACTATGCTTTGTTAAAAATACATGAAGAAAGAAAAATATTTCATCCTATTTTGGAAAAAGTTACATAACAGTCATACAAACGAAGATAATGATAAATATTTTCTTGCTACTAATCTTATATTATCGTAGCAATTCAGAAACAATCTCTAAGTCGGTAACAATAAAATGATTAACTCATGCAAGTCTTGCAAGTACACCCACAAATGGAGCAATATTAACAGTAGCTACCAAAGATGCTGCACCTACCACCGTGTCTACCGTGTTGCCTATCATATCCCCAACTCCTTCACTTTTCTCCTTTTCTCTATGCTCTTCTTCTCTTCCTCGAATTCTGCTTCTAGCTCTTCTTTGTTAGTAGTGGTACAGTATCCTCACCGTAACCATCCCTCTATCCTTTTTGTCTTTTATCTTCATCATATCCAGTGATGGCATCAGCCTTTGATCATACTCTTTCGAAACTTTGGGTTCCAAGTCTATTATTGGCAGCTTTATCGCACCTAATTCATCTTCATATCCAAAGCTAGTGTAAAAACCATTCACAATATGGATATTGTTAGGATTTTGAAACTTGGCATGTAAAGATATTGTCATCAACCTTAAAATATTCCCATTTGCACATTAAAACATAAAAATTCATTTATAACCGAAACTTGGCATAAGCAGTACAAAGTTAACAAGGTTATGTTAATGGAACGTAAAAAACATTAAAGTGAAGAATGTAATAGATGCTACGATTAGAGTACATCACTTATTTAATGATGAATAATATATTTTGAATTTCTAACTTTCAAGTATTTGTGGAACTTAAAGCTTTATACTTGCTTCTGTTGAATTTTGAAAGAAGGTAAAGTTTTCATCCTAAGTGAGTGATATATAGCTACCTCTAGTCGGTAGCAAAATTAAGGATACTTTGCTCCTAAAATTAATTGTAAACCACTTAAAATCAAAAAACCAGAAAGATGCAAGGTTTTAATGAAAAAACTGAAGAACCACCTTTCAAACTTCCTCTTTTTCATCTATATCCTCCTTTATTTCATCTAATCTTCCTCATCAAAATATATGCTGAATTTGCACTTAATCTTGTTTAATACATCTTAATTGAAAATTAAATAGTGAAAACAAAGAATGAGGTCCAATATCAAGCTAAAATTAGGATTTAACTGCTAGTGATAAAAGTTATAACTTTGCGCCTGAAATAAATAAGCGGAGAAGAAGGGTTGTTATAATCTTATAGACGTATCTTTGAGAAAGTGGTCCAAGAGGCTTACAGAAATATCCTTAACCAATCCTATTTGTATTGAAAATTTTGGTCGATCGTATGAATCATATTAGAGTGAAAATAAACGCATGCACCCACACTAAATATAACATATATAGTCCCTCCTATCTTGTATGCTTTATTTAGAATAACCTTTTTTCTTGTTAAAGCAAGTAAAAATAAGAGAAAGGTTAGCATAAATATATGTCAAATGACAAGCCGTGGCATAAAACTGATTAACTATTATATCATCCATTAATCATCTTTTTTCACAACTAAAAAAATGTAGGAGGAGATGTAGCTTCAGTTACCTTGGTAAGATTTTCCAAAAATGCAAGTAGGAGGAAATATCTTGGATATAAAGGAGCGGTGAGCTCAAATATACTACATAATGGATATCATATAGTGCTTGAGAAATGAAACATATTTCATGGATTTGAATATACTTTATCAAGATGAATTTCAACCATACATTTCAGCACTTCCAATGAAATTTGCATGCATCCATAATTGCTTTAATTTTTTTATCATAAAGTCTATCGATGTCTGATAGCTCCGAAAACATCTTTAGATGTCCATCTAAAAGAAATATATGAATACAGAAAAATGAACAATATTATATAAATATGTGCTTACTTACATACATGTGCGCGTGCACGCCCACATGGGTAGGCGCGATCTGCATTATAAATAAATAAAATAATGAATGGCCAAGGAGAAAGCTCGCAATATAATTTGAAATCCACCCTTTAGATATAATAATTGTAGCATAAATGATGGAATGGTTATGAATATAATAGAGAACCGCCACTTAAGCTACAATACTACCTTGCTAAAATTTTATGGCCAAAATGTGATAAACTAAAGAACTACCGGTGTTATGGTGTATTCTCCTTGCATCCTAATTCTTCTTCATCTTTCTTCTTCTTCCTTTTCCCTTCCATGTGACACCTTTGGAAAAGTGTTCTAAGTTCATATTAGGATAAAGCAAAGCCAAAAAAAGAAGATAGGATCAGCTATACATGGCAGCATCTACATATCTTCCACTGCAGCCAAGTACACTCGATTTTAATTATAACAAGACTTCCTAGTTCCTCTAGAGATTTTCAAATGCACAAACATTTATTTAGGGACAGACATGAGAAATGTGCAATTAATTACTTTTGTTTAGGAAATTAAACTCAACTAAGTATAGTTTTTAGTAAAATATATATTCAACCTATGAAAGGAGTCGAATGCTCATTTCATCATCAAATCGACATTAAAAAAACAAAAGCTAGAAAATAAAAGAGCTTACTCCAGGTTGAGAGGGTTCTCACTCAGCCACACTTCTTCGAGCAAAACATCTCCAGTAATACACAGTTTGAACCATAAATCAAAAGTCCTAGAGGTAAAAGTGGTTAGTATTTGCATTAAGTTAAAAAGAACTCTAAAAACTATATAAATCGACAATACGTACATAAGAATAAGATCCATGTTCATGTGTCCTCGACACATTTGTAGAAAGCAAATGAATATGGAGACTGTTATGTTCCAAGCCATAAATGAATATGGAAATTATCATATTCTCATACTTGCCTCATGTAGATGTTGTCCATGTAATTTGGTAGCAAGTTGCCTTGTTTTGATGGTGATTCGTATAAAGGTTGCATTTGAACTACGATTGGAATCAGATGAATGCTTACTTTTCAAACTAGTTTGCTTGGAATAACAAGAAACTTAGCAGACATCCTTAGAAAGGATATTGGATGATGATGCTAGAAGTTTGGAGGGCCCATGAGCAAACCTTATGGATCACTGGCGATCTATAGGTGATGGATCGCTAGCGACCATTATCTTAGCTTATTTTGGTATTTTTCCTTTTGGGTCTTTTTCTTCTTTTTCTTCTTGTCCTTTTGGTTGATTCTTGAGATGTTTCGACTTGTCATGGATGTTCTAACTTACTTTGAATTCTATTAGGTTAAAAACCAGTTAACATTGCCCCCAGAGTATGCCTTCATTAGAAACGAGGTATACTTTGGAAGTAACTGCTTTTGAGTTCCCATTTCGTGAAGTTTAATTGATCATGTTGCGGCTATCATGCGAATTTGGCTTTGTCTATTCAGCTGTCTTTTGAGTTTTTATGCGATCATTGTTGCTTATAACGATAAATCATTTTCAACCCTACAACTTTCCAAATGCTGGCAATAACACGTAGATCATGCTTGGAGAGTTTGGGGAAGATTGGTTGCAATTTTATGGATTGCTAGCGATTCATAGTCCATGGATCGCTAGCGATCCAAAGACTTAGCAAAAAAAATCATTCAGTCCCTATTTTAATTTTGTATGAGCCGACCCTTCATCACTCTGCTTCCTTCTTGCAAATATAGCCATCTGCCTTATGACCCGATCCAGACGCCTCCAAACCCTAAACTCCCTCCACCATCATCGTCGTCGATCTCCACAGCTGAAGCTTCTTGCCACTATCCCCACTTGACTTGGTCGTCATCTCGAGCCAATCCTTAGTGCCTGAAACATCACCTAGCTGGATCACCGCCGACCTTCTCCACCATGGATTACCAACAACTTGAGATGACACTATTAGCCTTCTAAATTGAGGTTGGTGATGTGGATTTGGGTATTTACTTAGCAATTTGGTAATGAAGTTGTGTTGGTGACGGATGCAATGGAGAATTCGAGTTGATTGCGACTTTGTGGAAGAAGATAGTAAACCGAATCTTGAGTTCTTCACAGAACGAAGCCTGGGTTTGGCTCCGATGCTTGACATGTTTTGCTATCTTCACAGAGTCAAAATTAACTTGCACCAGGTTACGCTGCTAATCCGGCTCGGCATCTTGTGTAACGACACGTAATTTTCGATAATTAAATTTTGTTAATTTAATAAGATTTTGGTAATTAAATCTGGAATAAATAAAAATTTGTAATTTGTCAATGAATTAGTAACGGGAATAAAATGTAAGATGTTAATGCAAGTTGATAAATGACTAATTTAGCGCAATCCCAATTTATTTGAAACAATTGTAAGGTCATAATTGATTGCATTTGGTAAATTGGGAAATAAATTTCAATAAATGTAATTAAATAGTATGTTAATGTAAATTAAGACGATATTTGAAAATAATGTCAAATCCATTTATAATATGACAATTGGTTGATTTAAAGAATGGAAATCAAGATTTATTAATTTATTTGAATTTAAAATTATAGTAATTGGGTTTATTGTAATTAAATGAAATTTAATATTTAATTATTACGTTAATGGGAAATTAAGATGAAATTTGAAGATTTTAAGGTAATAAATCATGAACCAATGTTAGTTGCATCCTCATTGTGATAAAAGATGTGAAAAACAAGGTTTAAAAATTAGTAAATGGATTTTGAGAATTTTAATTTATAATTTCTGAATTTAATGAAATTGAAATTTAACATTGAAATTGATGGATTAATCAACTTTAATTTGACATCTAAATTTGTTTAAAAGTTTGGGATTGTTTAAGAAATCAAAAATGATAAGATTTGTTGATTATAGAATTTAAATTGAAGAAGTGATTAATTAATTTAATATTAATTTATTTAATTAATAGAAAAATAGCCATTTTGGCCACTGCCTCGGATTTCGATGAAACTAGTTCCATCGGATCCGTAACGGTGACTTATTGTAGGATTTCAAGTTTCGTAGCAATCGGGCTTGTCGTTTGATCGTACGGACTCGAAATGCCTTGAAATCATTTAATTGAAATCAATTGAAATCAATTTGAAATAAATTGATTTTAGCATAACTTCTTCATACGATGGAATTTGGACTTGAAACCTGTTCCATTTATTTTAATATATCTATTTTGATATATGGGTTGACCCAATTTCGTTCCGGAGTCAGAACGGGCTTTTCGGGCCATTTATCATTCAACTTTCAATCCAAATCAATCCGGTCCATTCTAATCTCAGCTTTGCATATATATACCTCGTTACAAACCCTAGCCTATTTCTTATGTTCATTCTTCTGTACGTACAATTCCAATTGCTCCTCTTTCTCAATGTCAGACAAACCAAAATTTCAAATGCAATTTCAAATCAAATTGAAAGCCAAAAATTTCAAACTCCTCAAAAAAATTCAGACAAATTATATATTGAATATCTCGACAATACGAATCTGCGTCAAGCGTTCGTTTTTAGAATTGATGCTCGATTCAATGGCAAATCGCGGTCAAAATTAAATTTAGGGGTTTTAATCGAAGCTTCAATCGTCGAAATCAAGATGTGGGTTTTGGAGAGTTTGTCGTAGGGAGTTGATTGGCGGTGCAATCGTGGGCTGATTCAACCTGTGGTGGTTGGAATTGACGAACTAGGGTTTTGAAACCCTAGTTAATCGGTGGCGGCACGTCGACTGGGACCGGGAGGCGTTCGTGGGTGAAGGCGATGGGTCAGGCGGAGCTTGCGGCGGTGGTGCCGAAGCCATCGACGGTGCATGGAGGGGGTGAGGCGCGGTCAAAGATTATGGTCAACGACGTTTCGCGTGCGTGTAGGTTTCGGTCACGAGTGCCTAGGGCTTCTGGAGAGATGAAGGTGAGGTGTCGCGTTACCATTTGTTTGCAATTATTTTATTTTATTTCAATTTCAATTCATTCTAATAATTATAACTTTCACATATGAGGTCAAAATTATGCGTGGTTTCTTGTGCTAGGTTCGTATTGGAATTCCGGACATTTTGATGCTGGTTTGGATGAATTCTGAGACTGTTCAAATTTTGGGTTTAAATTAGATTTAAATTCAATTTAAATTCAAAAGGTGAGTGTTTTAACCCACTCACAACTTCGAAAATTTCTTATGTGTGTTAAATTAATTTTTGATGTGATTAGAAATTTATTTATGACTGTTTGGCATATTTTATCATTATTCCAGTTAAATTGAATTTATTTGAATTAAATTGTTATTTAATTTATTATTGCATATAAATTGTCAGTTAAATTGTTATTTAATTTATTTTTGAATATAAACTGCCAGTAAATACCTGTTATTTATTATATGTTCTATATTGATGTTATTGTTTGAATTGGATGAGGACTGTGATAAATGTTTGATGGTTGATATTGAATGAATGGATATTGTATTTTATATTGTTATAAACTGCAAGTTGTTATGCATTTTTTTATTGCATTCTGGATTGCGGTTTGAAATGATATATAATCGTATTTTTATTTTAAATTACGGATTGAAATGATAAATATCCGTATCACTTGACCATAGGGGAGAAAATTATATACAGACACCGTGGTCTATATATAAAAATATTTTGAAATAATTTCTATGGTTTTGTAAAGAAATATATGGGTTATATAAATATTGATTTTAGATGTTATATAAATGTTATTTTATTTTTGGTTTTTAGCTATGTACAAATTTGTTTTGTAATATAAAATAAGTTAAATAATAAAGTTTTACTGTTTTTATACAATATGGTTAAGTATCTATTTAAATTATATTATATATAGAGTTTATAATGACTTAAATAAAATTAAGGTTAGAAGATAAATATGAAAATGATTTAAATTGAATTATTTAAGAATTATACTCAAATAAATTTGATTTGAAATTTAAATAAAATTGAGATTTTTTAAAGGGTATGATTTTTATAACTTGATTTTGGTTTAGAGTGAGTGAAATGAATATCAAGTTGATTTAAATGAATATATCAAGTTAAATAAATTGAAAGAATATTCAGTTATTTGAAGTATAAAAGTTTTACTTAAATGATATTGGATTTATTGAGTAAACATTTCAAATCTAAATAGTAGTAATTGAATTTGATATATATGAAATTATCAAAGAATTAGTTTTGAAATGATGGAACATATAAAGCTTTAAAATATATGGAAACTGAAATGGTTTATTTGGGGGTTCAAATCTGTATTTGGAATTGATTTGTGAAATTGAAAAAGCTATTTTAGTATATAAGGTAATTAATAATTAAGCCATTTAAGTGGTGTAGTTATGTTTCAAAGTTAGGAAATTCAAAGTATTATGTTTTGAAAGGTTATATTTCAAGCGTTTGGTTTCGAAATATTATAACTTTGAAAGTGTTATGGTTTTAGAAAAGGATATTTTTGAAATAAAAATGATATCATATTGATTTGGTTTTGAAATGGAAAGGATATCATATTTATATGGTTTTGAAATGGAAATTATATTCTGGTTTTGAAGTATAATTATTTTGAAATGACTGCAGTGTTATAATAACGTTTGATTGTTAAAGAGACAGGGATCGGAAGTTGTCATACTCTCTACCAACTCCGAAAACCACTTTAACAACCGTGTACGCGGTGGAAATTCCAGAATGAAGTAGGATGGTGGCGGCGTTCCTTTGAGGTATATACGTGGACCCGACTCCCGTAAGTTGGCATAAGGTGGCTAAAACAGGAGCAACTGACGGGCTAATGAGGTCATTCCTCTGATCGTACACACTCCTTCGATATTATATTTTGACTTTGAGATTGATTCGGTGGCCGCTTTTGATTCTTTTGATTTGGGGGTGTAGCTCGAGGTGGGCGGTAGTAGCTGCTAGCGTTACCACTAGCCCGGAAGTGTAATTGGTATATCTATCCTGGCATTGCCTAGTTGTGCTGTGTCACCTACCATAGCGCGCCTTGTACGAGTTTGGTTTTCTCCTGTTGCCCGTGGAGTATTTAGGGTAGTCTCTCGATCTGGAGATGCGCTGATACTGAATGGACTACTGGGACTATTGTTGTGTTAAGGGGGAGATTGGGTAACTCCTTAACGCTATTTAAAAGTAAGTTTATTTTACTATAGACATTATTACAATATCGAAATATTACTACATAGTAAATAGTTTAATGGATCAATAGGAGATGTGAATCCCGAACATCTCTTAAGTTACTGCACTCACGTTAGACACTGGATAGGAGATGTCAAATCCCGTAAACATCTCTAACGTCATTCCACTTATATTATTTACAGTTGAATTAACTTACATAAGATCTTTTAGTTCTGACTCGAGTGTTTGTCCTTTCAATTCGCTCGGATCAGTATGAGCATTTCAGGATTCGAAGACTTTATTTCTGGACGACGAAGACGAAGATTCTATTATTATTATTATTTATTACATTCCACTATATTTATACTGTTCCACTGCATTATTTTATATTCTCGGTATGTGTAACTCTGATATGTGTTGTTTAAGTATAATCAAATGTTTTGTAAAACAGCTTCATGAACTGTTATTTGATTTTTATGTTTTGTCATTCCGCTGTGAGATTCTTTTTTGTTTTATTCTTTTCTCTATTTTTCTTATTTACCCCAATAATAATCCGCCCTTCTGTATGGTTTGAGTCGGCACGTGTGTCTGCTTAAGTGTACAAAAAGGTGGGATGTTACATCTTGCATATTGATTTAGGTTTTTCTAGGAGGTGATAATAGCTTAAGGTAGCGTCTCGTATGCAGCTCATGCTGTTATTACTTTCTAGTGAACTGAAATCAACTTATGCTAAGAATTCTTTGCTCGACTCAGACCCAGTGATTTATAGTTGCTCACTTTAGATTGGTCCTGCCACTGCATAGTCGGTGTACCTGGATTAGGAAGAGCTTTCCGTGTCGCTTCAAACAGCGGATCCGTTATCGATTGTTGATCGGTAATGGGTAAGTGTAGGAGAAATAACTTTAACGAATGATATGGAAAGCTTTTTCATTTCTTTGCTGCAAGTGAACTATGTACATAGGATAGAGAGTTTGTAGTGTTCAGGACACCGAGCCCATCCCACATAGATAACACATTGCACTTGCCCCAGTCAACGCTTGAAATCTGATGAGTCGGCATAAATGGGTATTTTTTTTCTGGAATTAAAGTGTTAATCATAGGGGGGCTTTTAGTTATAAATAGAATTACCTAACTGCGTTAGATACAAGTTCTGTTGTATAGAATGCCGTCATCCCGCCGTAAATCCAGTGGAGGAAGTCTGGCACTCTCAGAAGCCGAATCCAGTGATGCCTACGTAAATGGTTTTAGCAGCGCCTACTTCTTCAACACCACCATCCGAATATGGTCGATTGGTTCCAGTTAGTCTGGTTGTAGATCAAACTCCCCCAAACTTTAGAGTTTAAGTCAACCCTTCGGAGAGAGCTTCCACTATAATTCCTGCAAAAGTCCCGCACAAAATTTGTTTGCAACATGGCATCTCGAATGATGATGTACGCCTTCCATTGAGAAATGAACACCTTTGGGATACACCGCCTGCCATTGGTACATGTGCTTGAATGGAGGAGGGCTCCCTTCAACCCTTTCTTGAGAGAAACTCTTCTAAACTTGGGAATTGCTCCATTTCAGATTCACTAGAATAGATACGAGATTTTGACTTGTCTTCATATTTTGTTTATGCGGACATTCAATCGTGCTCCAAGCTTTGATGAGTTGATATGCTTCCTCTCATTCAAGAAGAGAGACGAATGTTCGTCTCTTGTGATCACTAAGGCCCAAACAAATTGCATAATTGTGTTGCAGCTTCAAAGTAATTTATCCCACTTCAAGACCCAATATTTTTTCATCAGGTACCCTGAGGGATCTAATCGCCTTTGGATGAAAGGGGTTAAGTCTTCTCTTTTACTTGTTGTGGTTTAATACGATGGTGCAGGATTTTTTAATAAACTGAATACTCCTTGTAGTTATTCTAAGGCCAAATAAAGATCCATCACTTGATCCCATCTTCCATACTCTGAAGACCATAGACAATGGAGAGGGATCGGTCAAGTCTTTGCTAACAGATGAGAATTTGCTTCGGTACGGGCTGTTGCATCCTGGGAGATCTGCCATTATCGTCGAAGTTCCATCTCCTTCCTATTCTAGGATTTAAACATGCTCCACTTCTTCATCGCACGACCCGAAGAGGGCGATCTACTAAAAGAAAGAAGTTAATTCGGTGGAACAGCTAAAGAAATTTATGAAAGGAATTATGATCGGAGCCAATTGACCAATTAAGATGCCCTCGATCTTAAAGGAAAGGGAAAAGGTGTTCAAGCAGTATGAGAGCAAGGCTGTGGTGATCACGAAAAAGGAGGAGGGTGAAATTGAGAGCAACAATAACTATGATTCCTTCTCTAATGATGAGGAATTTGATGCAAGTTCCAATAAACGAGACTTTGAATCATGTGACGAAACTCCAAGAATGAGTCCTATTCTCTCGGATTTGCCTTCCCAAGATAATATTACTAAAGATGCTCCCCCAACAGCCAAACAACTCCATGGTTCTTCGTCTAAGGAAACTGATATCAACTTGGGGACTTGAGAAACGTTTATGTAAACATCGATTAACTCATGGAAGATGATTTTGAGTTTGGGTGATTGTCTTCTCACCCAGGTTATGTTATTCCTACAATTATCCCAACTCCTATTGTGGTGGCTTCCCTATCCGGTTAGTGAACTCCTTTTAGGCTGCCTACGACGCGTTACAGATTTCACTAGGGTCACGTACACTTACATATGCATTATTTGAGTTCATTTTCTGTCGTTAGAGTTCTTCATTTATTTTTTATATCAGGTACTATGAGAGGCCATGGACTTTACGAGGACTTTAAATAATTTACAGACGCACAATGCAGGTCAAGAAAGATTTCAAGCTGCCATCAGCCCTGAGAAACCGAGGAAGAGTGGAGAAGGAGGAAAGATTCGAAAGTCGAAGTTCGTCATCAGGATGGCAGAGACCGAGATAGAGTTTATAGGTGTGGTTACGAGAAGAGAAAAACTCCAGACGATCGGAAAGAACCATCCAAGAAACTGAAGGTAGACTGCGGTTCTCATCCTTCTAAGCACCAAGCATTTGTCTCGGCTCAAACATCTATTGTAATTGAAGCTCTGACTTCTACTGTTCAATTCTCCCCATCAATCCAAACTCCATCAACCCACGTAGTGCCTATTTTTGGTTTTTCATGCCCCTGTAGAAGGCCGGCTTATATTCTCCGGTCTGGTCTTCCTAAGCTTAAGGTCGTGCTCCTGGATGGTTTCTGAAGGGTGTTAAATTTAATCGTAACCTTCCTGATCCGTAAAGATTCTTACATGCCCCATATCTAGGTGATTCATAGCGATTTAGATCAAGTTGAAGGATGGGAAAAGTTATGTAAGCAACTGGTGGACACGAACCATAATAAATACCAAGAGATCCTTTCCTTCGAGCCGTAAAAGGATGATTATGAGAGGATGTTAATGGAATGTAACGTCAGAATTGAGCAACTAACAAAGGAGAGGGATGCCGCAATTTGAAAGAGTGAGAGATAGCTTACTGAAGGAATTGAAAGAGGCCTACACCAAAATCAAGATCATGTTTAGAGATGAAATCAAAAAGGCCCACGCTGATGAAGTTAAGCTGAAAAAGGAGCCCGAAATACGCGACGAGATCATCAATTCTCAAATGAAAACTATTGCTGGTCATGACCGTCGAAGCTCATAAAAAGACAATCGTTGATTATGCGAGAAAAATGGAATCCCGTGGGAAGACCTTTTTTGACCAGGCTCAAATGATTGATTCGCTTCAGGAAAAAGTCGCGCAGCTTAATGCTGAAAAGACCCAAGTTGGAGTTGAGAAGATCACCGTGACAGTGGATTACTTGGAGTTGCATGCTACTTTAGAAATAAAGATGGAGAAGGTGGATGACACTATCTTGAATTTCTACGTTAACTCCTTGCTACATCAGGGCATCCTCAGCTATTTGGGCCCAGTGTAACGACCCATAGTTTTCGATAATTAAAATTAGTTAATTTAATAAGGTTTTATTATTTAATGTTGGAAGAAAAAAATTATGATTTAATGGTAAGAATATAACTAGAATGAAATGTAAAAAAGCTAATTGATAACCGCTTTAAATGTCGTTCAATTAATTAAAATGATTAAATAGTTATATTGGTTATAGATTGTAAATTAATTGTAATAATGTGTGTATTAATTGGTAATATGATTAAAAGAGTAATTGATAATTTAAATGTTGTATTAACAAATGAAATAGTATGTAATAAATTGTAATTGAATAAAATTAGTGTTGTGTAAATAATTATAACATTTGTTGTAAACAATCAACTTATAAATGTGATTAAATTAAGCTAAAGGCAATAATTGTTATTTGTTACCTATTTGTTTAACTTGTTGAAATCAAATTGAAAATAAATTGCAGTAAATGTAATCAAGTAGCGCGTTAATGGAAATTAAGATGAAATTGGAGAATATTAATGTAATAAGATACAAACCAAGGTTAACTATGTCCATAGAGTAATGTTCGAGTGAATAAAATGATTGAAATCTAATTAAATCAATTTATTGGAATTAGAATATAATTAAATGGAATTTAATGTAATTAAATATTGTGGTTAATGTAAGAAAATACGTCAATTGTAGAAAATGAGGATAACAAGAAAGAAACCTATGTTAACAATTTTATAAGATATTGGTTGATCTAATAGTAGGAGTATAAATCAAAATAAAAGAATAAAAATGAATAAGTTTAGTAAATATATGTTTATTTATTTGAAATGTTTGGTAGCTGAAAGATTGATTGTAGAGATAAGAAACTATTATTTAGTAAGAAATGTGTAATTACTGTTTGTATCCAATAGTATATAAATATGTTTAAATTACTATTAGATAGGAAATAATTATTCTACTTCTCATTACATTCATTTAGTCCATTTTGAAACTTAGTCAACTGAAATTAATGTAATTGAAATTTTTCAATTAATAGGGGAGAGAATATTAAATTGTAATTTAATAGGTGTAATTAAAAGTAGCTTATGTTTGGTGAAAATATAAGGAAAGTTTGATTTAATGAAAAAAGCATTTACATCAAATAAAATGAATGTTACATTTGTGAATGTAGGTTTAATTTCATTAAAATAAAGAATAGAATGGTTGATTTAAAGGAAGAAATATATGTTTATTTGAACTGCATTTTAGCTTACAGATTGATTACAAGAATAGGAAAATAATCTATTTCAGAGTTATATATTACTCTTGTGTATAAACAACAAATTCATAAACGTATTTAAATAAATAACTGTTTTATTTTTCATCCATTTTAGTTGTCTGTTTTGAAATTTAACTTTGTAAGTAATTGCAATTAATGTAATTCAAATATTTCAATTAAATGGAAAGAAAACGTTGATTGCAATTAATAGATTTAATAAAAGAAACGCACATTGGTGTTAGGGTGTCTTAATGGAAATAAAAGATCATTTTGGGAAAACCAAATTGAACGTTTTCATTTTTAAGCTAAGTATAAAAAATTTATTATGCGTAGATAAAAACCTAAATGCGTATAAATTTGAATATTATTTGAGTTAATGAAGTTAATTTGGTTATGTTTCAAAAAAATTGAATTTCAAGAGGTTGTGCGATGTACATGGTCCCTTCAATTCTTTTGTTATTAATTTTTGCACGAACGTTTTAAAATAGTTACCTTGTAATTAATACTTGATCCGTTTATTTCTCCTTCTATTTAATACCCGAGCCTAGACTTTTAAGTTGTATTTAATTCTTGCCACCTCATTTTTACGTATACAAAATTTTACTTTCCTTTAGTTTGCAAACTTTTTCATTATTACGTATATTTCGTTATGCATTATTAATGCCTGGAGCTTTCAAAATAAAATGTGGCATTTATTTTTGTCCCTTTACCTTCGTTTCCTAATTATAAATAACCTGTAGCCTATTTCTTCATTTGCATTTTGTTTCTCCTAACACCTCATATTCAAAAGCTCTTATTCTTGCAAATCCAAAAGCTTTCTTTTCTGAAACACGATTTTTTCATTTTTCTTACATGTCATGTCCTCATCTTAGTTGTTCTTCAATCTTTTCCTTAGGCCCCATCTTGAGAAAAATGTAAGTATTAAAATTTATTTATTTATTTTTGTACACGCTAATTTTTATTTTAATAATATTTCTTATAACACGAATATCTTTTGCATATAAACTTTGAATCATGCGTGATTTCTTCTATTGGATTCATATTTAAATTCCGGACAACATGAAATTGATTTAGCTGAATTTGGAGACTGTTGAGTTTTTTCACTTCTGTTTGGATTTTTATGGGCTAAAATCAAATGTGAGTGTTTTAATCCACTCGCAACTACTAAATTTCTTATGTTGGTTAAATTAAATTTATTATATGAATAGAAATTGATTGATTGATGTTTGGTATATTTAAATTGTCATTTGAGTTAAATATGACTTTTATTGCATTTAATTGTCATTTAATTTAATATTAAATTTTAATTCATCAGTTTATACTTGTTATTGATAATCAATTAGCTATTGATGTTTATTGATTGATTTGGATGATGATTTTGATGGATGTTTGATTGTTGATATTGGATGACTAGATGTTATATTTTATATTGTTGTAACACTGCAAGTTCCTTATGGGTTGAAATGATACATACCCGAAGGATCTGATAGATTGGGGAGAAATCGTTATGGTTTGAAATGATAGACTCGAGCGATTTCATGTAATGAAATTAAATTTTGGGATTTCGAGTTGAAATGATATATACCCATAAAATTTTAAACTGCGGATTGAAATGGTAAATATTCATATCACTTGTCCATAAGGTAGAGAATTATATATGGACACCGGATTGGTTAAATTAAATGATTTTAAAGCCTTAAATTTTGAATTTAGCTAAATGATATTTTAAAGAAAACTTGATTTATATAAACTGAATCATTTCCAAAAATTCGAGTTTTAAATGTTGAAATTGGTTTAAATTGAAATGTTGAAGTTGTAATTGAAGTATAAACGACATTTATCGAAATTAAGTTATTGAAATGTTGGAATGGAAGAAATGGTTAAATATGATGATAATTTCAAAATTTATTATCTCAATATAAACTGTAAATGTTCTTTTAAATTCCAATTTTAAGATTTTCAACTATTAAAAATAAGTTAATCTATTTTAAACCAACAAAATCAATTTAAACTATTTTTAATTTATTTTAATCTAATTTAACCTATCTTAAACTAATTAACCTATTTAACCTACCTTAATCTATTTTAATTTATTTAATCTATTTTAATATATTTTAATCTATTTTAAATCATTTAAACTTTATTAAACTATACTAAACTATTTTAATCTATTTAAAACTATTTTAGTTTATTTTAAACTATTTAATATATTTTAATTCTATTTAATCTATTTTAGACCTTTTCAACCTAATTTATATCCATTTAAAACTATATAAACTAATTCAACTATTTATAACTATCTAAATTATTTTCTAAATTTCAGATGGTGTAAAGTGGAAATGTTTATAACTAAAGCCTTGATTTCTTAGCGAATAAGGTTTAATGATGTTATAACATAAGTATGGATTTAAATGACATATTTGAGGAATATGATGATTTTAAATGAGGATTTAATTTACTTTTGGAAATATGAATTTGAAAGTGATATGATTTCAAATGTGATATAATTTCGGAAGTAAATGTGATTTCGAGAATGATATTGTTTTGAGAATATGATATCTTGATATCAATTGTGAATTGACTTTTGAAATGTAAAGAACTATCCGCTGTGTAATAAGCGTTTGGTTGTTAAAGAGGCCGGGATCAGATAATGTCATACTCTCTGCCAATACCGAAAATCACTTTAACAACTGTGTACGTGGTGGAGATTCCAAAAATGAAGTAGGATGGTTAGGCAAACGATTCTGTATGAGGCATTTACGTGACCCTGACTCCTGTGAGTTAGCTTAGACGTGACTAAAATAGGAGTCACGTCGGGGTAAGTGAGGTCGCACCTCCGATCGGACACATTTCTTTGATACCATATTATGACTTTGTGATGATTTGTTGGCCACCCCTCGATTTTGATTATGGAAGTGTGTTCCGAGGTGGAAGGTAGTAGCTGTTATGGGTTACCACTAGTCTGGATCCCCAATTGGTATATCTACCCTAGCGTTGACTCGAGTGCCGTGTTCACATGCCCTATTGCGCCTTCTACGAGTTTGTTTTGTGTCGTACCTATGGAATGCTCCCTAATAGCCCACCTGCGGGTGGAGTTTACAGTATCTGTATAGACTACGGCATTATATAAAATATGTTAAGAGGGATACGGGTAACACCTTAACGCTATTTTAATATTTTACTTTACTATAGACACTATTATAATATTGTATTGTACTATGTATGTAGATAGTTTAACAGATCCTTAGGAGATGGGAATCCCGAACATCACTTTAGTTATTGCACTCACATTAGACACTGGATAAGAGATGTCAAACTCCGTAAACATCTCTGACGTCGTTACACTCATATTTATTTTCTATTGATTTAACTTACATAATATCTTTTAGTTCTGACTCGAGTGTTTTGTCTTTTCAGTTCGCTCGGGCCAGTCTGAGCTTTTCAGTTTATCGAAAACTGCTTTTGGAGGAAGGAGATGAAGATTAAGTGCCATTACCGATTATTATATTTAGTCCACTGCATCATGTTGTTCCGCTGCATTTATTAATTTATTCCTGTTATATGTAACTCTGTTCTGTATTTTAAAAGTATAATCAAATGTTATTTGTAAACAGCTTCATGAACTATTTATTTGATTATCATATTTTGTCATTCCGCTGCAAGAATCTGTATTTTTTTTCTTTCCTTCTCTACTTTTCTTATTTACCCTATAACAATCTGCCCTATTGAATGGTTTGAGTCTGATGTGAGTAGTTTATCGTCGATTTAAACCATCCAAAAACGCAGGCCATTACACCCCAAATTACCGCATACTCTCGCTATGGTTTGGGAAGAAGTTTCGACCCGTTTCGAGAAAATGGGGATGTATACACCGAACACGAGTTGGAATCGCCTATCTTAATGAAGAGTCGAAGAAGGCTTTGGTAGAGAGCTGTGAAATTATTTGGATTGAGAGGGGGCAGGAGGCCGGTGATGCTACTGCACTTGCAATTGCTAAATCATTGCTAAAGCCTTTCATTTCTAGGCCCGGTGAATCATCAATCCAACCTCTTGATCAGTCGGGGACTATCCAGGTTCAGCTGATACTGCTTTATTGTTTGCCCCTTCAATAGCTATTTCGAACCCTTTGGTGAACCTGAAACTTCGCCAAAGATCATGCAGCCATCCAAAGAAGGAGACAGTAAGGAGTATGAGATTAAAATTTCGGTCACACTTCTGATGCAGGTAATCTTCTTATTTCTCTCGAGTTTGAGAATTTTCAGGTCAGGCCGCGAGAATAATACGAATTGAATGCTTTTATCTTTGATCTTATAGGTTTGTCTTTCTTGCCTGTTGAACTGCCAATTTCTTCGATCCTGAGGCCTGCTGTTATTTCGGCTGCTTCGACGCTTGTTTCTATAGCTGCTTCAATCACCACGCTCGTGTCTGGCCCAACCAGGGTTGGAATCCGAGAAGATTGCTGCGTTACATGACCTGGACAACCCTTCCATATCTTTGGAGGGCAATTTAACAGTAGCTTAAGCTCGAGAGCAGATAGACCAAGCTGACTAGCTAAGTAAATTTGAACAGCAGATGGTGGTTGTTAAGAGGGAAAAGATTTAGGAGAGAAAGTCTTCAAGGAGCTCCCCCAAGTCTTAGAAGTGCAAGACCAAGGGGAAGTCTTTCGAGGGGGTCGAAGAACAAGGAGGAGACCTAGGCACGAAGTCGATAATCGATATTTCAGGTAGCGACACAACTCCTAGCAGGTATTCTAAGAGGAAGAAACTTTCGACTGAAGGTGGAAAGGGAAGTGGTGGAAAGAAACATTGACATGCTCGAGTGACAGTGAAGCCGAATATTGGAACATTTAGATTTGTTTAACATGCATTTTATACAAGTACAGAGTCTACACTTATTACTTTTGTTGTTGTAGCGTTTGTACTTTTCTTTTTGTTGGCCGATATTATGTGGGTACGGCCCCCGCATTTTGACTTTGTACAGAAAATGTCATAAGGAATAAAAAGGTTAATATTTCAATTGTCATCACTACTATGTTCTTTCTTATTTATCACGCATGTAGCATGCATTTTATATTGTTTATGTTAGCACATGGCACGATTTCCAAAATTCTCTGTTTGGAGAAACAAGCCTATGGAGTAGTTTCCCTTTCAACTAAATATTTGTATATGTGTACCCCCTACTTTAAAGGATTGTTTTCTCTTAACACTACACAAATAACCATTTGATCAAAGCGATTCTCAGATGTCTGTAACTGAATCTACTTCGTGGTTCATATCTTCGAGAACTTGTGACTCGAGCGTCTTGATTCCAGAGATTTTGTCGGTCAACGATCGGGATTCTTTGTTGATTTCTAGTTGTGGGTTCTTGTTAGTCCTGCAATAAACGAGTTTTCCGGTGTTGTCAGGACAATACCGGTACTTACAAGGTCTTAATGGCTTGCTGGAGCAACATCGAGTAGTGCTTGCGTGGAGTGTGTGGCTTTTAAGAGTGCACGACTTACAAAATGTGCGGTTTTTTAAGATTGTGTGGCTTACGAAACACATAGCTTTTGAGAGTGCACGAATTACGAGATGCACCGCTTTTGGGATTAATATGACCCATCGATCTAGAATGGTTTGGAATTTCTCGACGTTACCAATCTTCAGGTAAAGTACATAGTTCGGCTTCGAGAGCGTGGTTCCATGGCTCAAGAAGTGATGTGCAGATTATGAGTGTGCACGACTTTAGTAATTATATTTGCTTGGACGTGATTCCACTACCCAAGAAGTAGTGCGCGACTTATGAAATGCAGCGCTTTGGTTTAGGCCTTCCCGGTGTTGCCGGAGCAATGCCGGTTCTTAGAAGTATGGATCGAGTTTCACCGATCTAACAGTTTGAGTCGATTTGCTTCCATTGACTCGGCGGGTAGATGAGGCATACTTGAGCATGATTCCACTATCTCAAGTAGCGATTGGATGCTTTTGACTCGATTTGAACCCGTCGACTCAGCAGGTTACTCTTTCGAACACAGTTTTATTGGTTCAGAAAGCAAAGAAATTTTATTAATAAAAGTTAGGCAAGTTCTGCCTATTTACAGTGCCTTTGGTATTCCGGGATGGCTTATTTGCAAGAAATAGGAAATACATAAGATAGTCTTAGAGAAAATAATAACGCAACGATTCATTGTTCCAAGCTCGGGGAATTTGGGTTCAATCAATGGTTGTTAACTTGAATGTATCATCTCCTAGCTTTTGGCCGATCATATAAGGCCCTTCCCAGTTGGTCTGAACGTTCCAGGTACAGGGTAGACCCATTTGAGGATAAGGTCTCCCATTTTGAAAGTACGGTTACTGACTTTGGAATGGAAATATCATGTGACCCTTTTCTGGTGAGCAACAGTTCTTAACTCGACTTCTTCCCTCTTCTCATCGACCATATCGAGCAACTCGTGTAGAAGTTGCTCATTTTGCCTTTAATTGACGTTTTGCCTTTGGTGAGAGGTGACTTCTAGCTCGACTGGGATTTTTGTTTCTTAACCATATGCCAGGACAGGGAGTGCCCGGTTGTAGATTTGTGCGTTGTCTTGTAAGCCCATAGCACGAGTGTAAGTTCATCAACCCAATTTCCTTTAGCTTTGGTCAATCGCTTTTTGATAGTGGATTTCACGATCTTATTCACTGCTTCCACTTGCCCATTTTCTTATGGTTGTATAACAACGGAAAAGATTTTCTCGATGTGGTAGCATTTGAAAAAGTCTTTGAACTCGGCGATTTTGAATTGAGACTCGTTATCCCTGATTATTTTTTAAGGCACTCCAAACCTGCAGATAATGTTTTTAGTGACAAAATTAATAACTTTCTTTATGGTAATAATGGCCAGCAGTTCCACTTTGGAACATTTGGTGAAATAGTCAACAACAATGATAGCATATTTGGCTCCTCCTTTGGCAATTGGTAATACACCAGTCAGATCGATTCTCCAGACCGCGAATGGCCATGGGCTGACCATCTGTGTCAGCTCTGTCGAAGGAGTTCTTTTGATCATGCCAAATCTTTGGCATTGGTTGCACCGTCTGGCATAATCTGCTTCATCGTGGTTTACTGTTGGCCAAAAATACCCATATTTGAGAACTTTCTTCACGAGGGTTTGCCCTTCAGTGTGATCTCCGCAGTCGCCTTTATGAATTTCTCTGAGGATTCTTTGGGCTTCATCGTTGGCCATACACCTGAGCAAGGAGGTAGAGAATCCCCTTCAGTAGAGCATCCCATCCCATACTACAAACTACGGTGCCTTTCGAAGGATATTTTTCGTTGATTCTTGTCTGCGGGGAGTGTTCCTACGAGCATGCAGTTTTTGATTGATTTCATTCATGTTTCTGGTTCTCCTGCTATCTCAAAGATCCAGTCGATATCCATCTCGCTTACGCTTAGGACAGTTAGCGTTTTCACTGGAACCGGTCCCAATGATTGAGCTTCTTTAGAACTTGCCATTTTGGCTAGATAGTCTGCCTTCATTTTTCCCCTCGGGATATGAGTTATGGTGTAATGTTCGATGTCATTTAGCAGTTCCTACACTTTAGATAGATATGAAGCGAGATTCTCTCCTCGAGCTTGGTATTTGTCTTTTACCTGAGAAACAACTAGCTGAGAGTCATTATAGATGTGTAGGTACCTTATCCTGAGTTCCTTCACAGCTTTCAGCCCGGATATCAATGCTTCGTACTCCGCTTCGTTATTTGTTGTAGGGAATTCCAAGCGTAAGGCGTAGCAAATGGATCATCCTTCGAGAGTTTCAAGCACTATTCCTAACCCTGAGCAGAAGTTGTTAGATGCACCATTGACGAACAACTTTCAACATGTCTCCACTTCCAAAGTCATTTCTTCCTCGTTATCTCATATTATAAACTCGGCAATGAAATCTGCCAATAGCTGCCCATCGATCGCCTTTTAAGGATAGTATGTGATTTTGTACTAACTTAATTTAATGTTCCATTTGATTAGCCATCTTGAGGTCTCGGGGAAGTATAACACTTGCTTTAAGTGTTGATCTGTCAGCACTTTAATCGGGTATGCCTGGAAGTATGGTCGTAACTTTCTGGATGCGATCAAGAGGCAATATGTCGGTTTTCCCAATTTCGGATAGTTCTTCTCGGCCTCAATGAATCATTTACTGATGTAATATACGGGTCGCTAGATCTTGGCTTCTTCTCGTACAAGCCTAGAACTTAATGCATGAGACGAGACTGCAAAGTAGATGTACAAGTCTTCTTTGTCTACCGGCTTGGACAGGATTGGCGGGGTTTTCATATGTCACGGCAGCTCTTTGAATGCAGTTTGACAAGCTTAATTCCATTTGAAGTTCTTCTTTCCCTTCTTTAGCGCATCAAAGAACAGTATACATTTATCGACTGCTCTTCAGATGAACCAGCTTAGCGCAGGAACCTTTCCATTTAAGCTTCGTAACTCCTTGTTCCTCCAGGCCTCGACTTCCCATAAAGCAGTAATTTTTCGAGGTTTGCTTCGATCCCTCTGGCACTTACTATGAATCCGAAGAACTTTCTAAAAGCTACCCTAAAGTGACATTTAAGTGGATTGAGTTTCATTCCATATTTGCGGAGTATTTCAAACATTTCAACGAGGTTGTCCAAGTGATTTGTAGCTATGCGCGATTTAACTAACATATCGTCTAAATAAACTTCCATAGTCTTCCTGATATGAGGTTTAAACATGCCATTCACTAGTCGTTGGTAGGTTGCCCCAGCATTCTTTAAGCCAAATGACATCACTTTGTAGCAGTATAGTCCCAGATTAGTAATGAAACTGGTATTTTCCTAGTTAGGTTCATGCATTATGATCTGGTTGTACCCAAATAAGCATCAATAAATGATAGTAGCTCATGTCCAGTTGTTGCTTCCATAAGTTAGTCGGTTCTAGTAAAGGAAAGCTCTCTTTAAGGCAAGATTTGTTTAGGTCTGAGTAATCGATACAATTTTGTCATTTTCCATTGGACTTCTTGACCAAAGCTGAGTTAGATACCTATTTGGGGTAAGTTGCATCATAGATAAAACTATTTGCCATCAGCTTATCCACTTCTTCTCTCAACGCTTTGGACATTTAGGTCATAGGATACATCTCTTTCGTTTCATCGGTGTATACTTGGGATCAATATTAAGTGTGTGGCATGCAATCTCTGGTGAAACCCCGGACATATCGGAATGTGTCTAAGTGAATCGTCCAGGTTGGCATGAAGGAATTTGATGAGTCTCGGTTGCATCTTATTTCCAAGATGTGATCCAATCTTCAGGACCCGTGTTGGGTCATCCATATCGATTGGAACCGACACCGTCAATTCTACCGGTGCTTCCCGTTCCTTCCCTGAACTCTTCTTTCTAGGGTCCAAAGCCTTATTGAATTGGCTATAGTCCCTAAGCCAGGGGCGCCACTATAGTTGCTATTCGGTAGGTCCACGAATGTAGAGAGTTTTCCCTGTATCCTTCCCCTTTTCTTTTCTTCTAGACTCGCGTAGCTCTGCCATGTAGCATTCTCTAGCGACACCATGGCCTCCTCTGATCACCCCAACTCCATTCTCTGTCAAGAATTTCATGGTTAGACACCAGTGAGCTAAAGCAATCCTGAAATCTACCAAAAAGGCCGTCTAAAGAAATCATTGTAGGCAGATATTTCATCTACAATCATAAAAGTTTGGGGAAGCTCGATCTTCGATTGCGAAGCATGAATCTTTCGGAGCATGTCTTAGAGAGCTTGCATGTCGCTCCATTTCTCCCCAACTCCTCTGGCAGGGTAAGGTCCTCTGGATATTGTTCCAATAATGAGTCTCTGGTCGGTCCTTTAGATCCCTCTTCGATGGTTCCAGCTTGGTTCCTTCGGTCTGTAGGAGCTTGGGGTGCTTCAGGCTGGTCGAGATTTTGTGGTTCCCTCACATACTGTTGAAGCTTATTCTCCTGAATCATCTCTTCAATCAGGTTTTCTAAGTGACGGCACCCATTCGTATTGTGACCATGTGTTTCAATGGAAGCGGCGGTACTTTCCAAAATGCTTTTCTATTTAGCCGCTTCCTTTTTAGGGGCTTCTTGTACTCTTTCGTCCCGTGTGTCGCGAGGTAAATGTTCTCTGGATATCACTGAGTAAAGTGTAGTCTTTGGGCCTCAAGCCTTTAAGTCGCTTGCTATTTCCATTTCACTTGTTGGAATTCTGATTTTTCTTTTTGATTCTTGTTCTTTCCCGCAGTGGTACCGGAGGTAGTTGCATCTTAGTTCACTGCCATACCATTCTTCCCAACGTTGGTTGGTTGTAGGTTAGCAGGTTTTCCTTCTAGCTCCTCTGACTGTTCCAATCTCAAGTACCGACTCGCCTTCTGATTAAAGTTCTTCTCGGTAGTAGGTTGTTTCATCTGGATCCATTTTTCGAATTCAGTGCCGGGATGGATGGCGTGGACCAGGGTCATGAAGACCATATCTTCATTTGGGTTACTTACTTCTGTGACCGTGGTGTTAAACCAACTTATGAAGGATTTCAAAGATTCATTTCCTCCTTGGAATAGGCCCGATAAGGACATCACGTCTTTCGATTGTGCCATGTGAAGCCTAAACTGATCGAGGAACTTTGTTGCTAATTCACTGAAATTGGAGATGGATTTAAATGGGAGCCTGATGAACCACATGGAAGCGATTCCCTCCAAAAAGATTGGAAAACATCTACACCGAATAGCATTGGAAACATTCGCTCCGTCCATGTACCAAATGAAATTATACAAGTGAGGTTTGGGTCTCTTGTTCCATCGTAGGATGGAATAGTCGGCATAGTGAACTTTTTAGGATACCGTTCATTTAGAATGTCATCAGTGAAGGGAGTCCGGCTTGGAGCGGATCCTCATTCATCATCTCTCATATTCTTACTTTCGTCCATTAGGTGCTTGATCATGTCCATGATATATGCCCCGGATGTTCGATAATCCGTGGGTTAGCTGTCAGCTATTATACCAGGTGTTTGATTTTGTAATGGTCTTGGTAAGTGGGTTGAAGCCTAGGCTCTCCTGTCTTCGAGAGAGTCGCTTCCTCGGAGTTCCATTGGCTTACGATTGGTCGTATAGGGGCTATTTGGACCTCTCTACCAGTATTGAGTGTGTTAGTATTTTCTTTTAAGTCATCTTTGTCAAGTTGTTCACAATCTTCGTAGTCAAAGAGATCCACTACTATATCTTCCCGTCGGGTTTTCGTCCCCAGAATCAAGTTCATGGCAGGCTGCTTTGCAGTTGGTGGAGTGCTTGCATTTCCTTCTATGGTGATTCCTGTAGCTCCACCTACTACTCCTTTTTGCTATTGCTTTCCATTTCTCCTGTTTAGGCCAAAAACAGAAGAGTTTTCCTGTTCCGTGGTAGCCGCAACTCTGGCATGGTTCTTGGAGCAGCCAGTGATTACAAGGTCAGGAGGGAATTTGATTTTTCCATTAGAGATTTTTAGCTATTCTCCATCTTTTGATTGATTTCATCCACCATCTTGTTAACTTGCCTATAGTGACAACTACATGCTGGATAGAAGATCCCGACATCTGATCTCCTATGTTGGTGTTGTTAACTTCAACTTGCTAAGGATTGGTTTCCTCTCAAGCTATTACAGCTTCTATGGATCTTCTTGAAGCAATTCTCATTCTTCCTGGTGCCATTGATTCTCAATAGCAAATTTTCTAAGCAGAGATTGAGGATCTAACTTTTGAACCTATCTTATTCAAAGTAGATAGTTAGATCTAAGCCTGAGTTGGGTTCTCGGTGAAAACACCAAAATGTTAACCCAATGAATGGATCAACACCCTGATTGTGTGTGAAAGCACCACCCATGTTCTTACAGAGCAATAATATAGAAAATAAATGTAAAAAGAGCAGAAATAGTAAAATGACAAGAAGATTTTTATAGTGGTTCGACTATTAATGAAGTCTATGTCCACTTTGTAACTTTGTATTAACTGGCTGCTGCTACAAGTGGAATCAGATTACAATATGATTGAATCTCATAAGTTAGATCAATTCACAAGTGTAAGAGTTACCGGAGAATCACAATGAACCCCTAGGTTACCGTTGTGTGGGAGGTGAAGAGTGAAGAATGGTTTCTGCAGAGTTCCGGTAGCCAGTCCAAAAGATCCTCTTTATGTTGCAGATAGGTGAGTATTTATAGAGATTAGAGAGCTATTGGGCTAGGCCGACAGAGACCTAAACTAAATGATACGAAGGTGCTCCAAATTTTTTGCAATGATCCGACTTGATATGATGGATCGCTAGTGGTCCATGTAGTTGGAATTTTCTTGGACCATTTCACTTGGGTTGTGTTCCTTGCCTTATGTAGATGCTCTCTACGTAATTTGATAACCAGTCGCCTTGTTTTGATGGTGATTCATATGCAAGTTGCATTGAACTATGACTGGAATCAGATAAATGCTTAGTTTTCGAACTAATTTGATTGGAAAAACTTGGCAGACATCCTTAGAAAGGATATTGGATTGTGATGCAAGAAGTTTGGAGGGTCCAAGAGCAAGCCTTATGGATCGTTAGTAATTCATTATCTCAGCTTATTTTGGCATTTTTCCTCTTGGGTCTTTTACTTCTACTCCTTTTGGTTGATTCTTGATATGTATTGACTTGTCATGGATGTTCTAACTTCCTTTGAATTCTATTGTAGTAAAAACCCAGTTAACAGTAAAAAACCAAAGAAAATTTCTTACTGGACTCCCAAATTATTATGAAGCAAAACAACTGATACAAAATTTGCAAAGCAGACAACTGTTCACTTGAATTTGAAAATAATAGAAAAGATAAAAAGATGTGATAGCTAAATATATTGAGTGGGTGTAGTGGCCATTGTACTTTTAAGAATGTTCATGCCTAAAAAATTTAAACATCATATGATTGTTTTGATTTTAGTATTATGTGCAAGAGTAGATGGGTCAGGCTTGAAATCTAAAGGAAAACCAATGCATTTTCGTTGATCATGGATTCAAGTCATGGAAAATGTTGTTAAACGAATGTATTATGATGCGCGGTTACTTGAATGCTAGAATCATGTTAAACACAAAATTACATAGAATAAATTCGTCATACAAAGGCAGAGGATGATGTATTATTGGTGGTAGTTAGGCCTACCAACGGATACTTTCGAATGCGGATAATGCCAAATCCACATGCCCATCCAAAATCATTTTCGGATATCCGCATCCGTGGATACGGATGAATATCGGATAATTATCCTATCCGCCAACGACCGATAAATCAAAAAATATAAATAGAAAATATAACTTTAACTTATTTTTTTTTTCAATCCTATTCATTATAAAAGTATTAAAAATAAACAAATATGATGATAACAAATAGTTTTAAGCAGTTAATAAGCATTAAATGCATATAATGTAAACTACTATTTTAATGAAACAATAAATACATATCTTTCATTATACTAAAATACACATAATTGAAATTATAATCTTGAAAAACGCCGAATGGAAAATTTTCATATGTGGATGTCTTCGTTTCCTCATCCGCATGCGTTTTTTCCAAATATCGGATATTTATCCGCTTTTCATATACGGATGAGAACGTATTTTCGATTTTTCGAGTATCCATTGACAGCCCTAGTTGCAGTTCAGTAATAACGGAGTTAATAAGACATATTTTAGGTAGTACAACCAAATATGCATGCCCAATCATGAAAAGTAAAGGATGTTGAAACCGTAACAGATTTTTTATAATTGTCAATCAAACAAAATGTATAATTAACAATTTTAGAAATGGAAACACCCTACTAAGTTACTCGTCCCATTTGAAACCGTATTAACTGATAATTTACTTACAAACATGTAAATATTATTGAGCTTGTACAATAATAACCAATATCAAGTCATTTTGATTGAGCGTTTATAAATGAGAACCATTTATTATTGTGTATATATGACCGAAATATTACAAAATATATATAATAGCATGTTTCCACCTCCACTTTCCATGTATTATGACTTGTTTTCTAATTATAGATGTCAATCTCTAACAATTTGTTAACGTGGGTTTTAGGGAATGGTATAACTGGAGCAATTAAAATATGTTCCTATATACAGCTTGCTTATTTAACAAAAAAGGATAATTATTCATAGGGATTCTATAAACAACATGACATTGATGTCTTGATCAACTTGTATAACAGAACATCAGTGTCTTTGTCATGACTCATGAGTTACAATACTGAAATAGAAATCACGCATTTTGATAGACTTAACATTAAACTAAGGAATAAAAAAGGATCCAATGATTTATCAAATCAAATACTATATAAAATTTATAATTATGGAAACAAAGATTTGTTTTAAAGTGAAAAAATGATACATCATTGTTTTTCATCAAAGTACTAATAGTTGAGTTATGCATTTGGGAGAAGGACAGATGAATCAAATTTCAACTCCTAAACATCAAAATGAACTGGAATTAAGACAATCATGTTCAACATTAAGATGAAGCATAATTTACTCAATAAAAAAGATGAAGCATGAACTGAAAAATAGACTAAAAGGTTACCTTTTAAACATTACTGGAGCAGAAAAGGAGAGTGAAACCTTAGGAAGACCCACTGCTGCCGTCATTCAAGTCTATTGTGCTGAAGAGACCCACTGCTTCTATCATTCAAGGTCATCGTGCTAAGGAGCCCACTACTTCCATCTTTCAAGTCCATCGTGCTGAGGAGACCCACTGTTTCCGTCATTCAAATCCCTCATGCTAAGCTATCATTCTCAGATTACCCAAATTAACATGCCTATCAAAAAAATGTATTGGAATTGTGAAACGCTTTGTTTTTCGACCTAATATGTTTCCTTTTTTAGTACATGGGGAAGAATGGAGGCGTGACAGAAAACGTGCATACGAACTGATTTTGGAGTAGTGGGGATTGGAAAAACTGAACATATCCTTACTATGATGTATAATAAAATGATTTAAAAAAGGACAATTTTGGCAATTCAAAAAAGGCTTTACTTGGAAAGTATTTGCATTATATGTGTATATGTGTGTAATGTGTGCATAATAAATCTCATAAGTGATAATTTCCTTGTAATAAATAAATTTGCATTCAACTTACAATTACCTCAAAATATTATTTTATAAACTTCCAATCAAATTTACTTCACTATAAAATATAGGTTTCCAATATCATTTCATAAATCTTCAAAATTCACATATTAAATAAAATTACAAAACTCATCATTTATCAAATAATTTCTATTCCTAAAATCTTTAAAATTATTCTACGTATATATTTTTCCAAAATCATCCCTCATTTAAATTTTTCATTAATCACAAATAATCATAATATTATATAAGAACATCATTTTAAATTTTGCTATTTATAACAAAAATAATTTATTTATTTCAAATCTTCATCTTCTAATTTATTATCCCTTTTCTGATCACATCTATTCACTACTCAAACAAGAATCATCATAACAACAAGTAAATCATAATTCGCAACACAATTCTATCCAATTCAAACCATATCAATCGTCAACGAACAAATCAATTTCATCTAATAAACCAACAATCCATTCAACCAATTAAATTAAGCAATTAAATGGGCGAATATGAATCAAACAATGTGATATAGACGTAGATGTGAGTGAGATAACTCACGTAACGACACACCTTTTTTTACCATCATACGTCGACACTCAATACATCCACGGTGTTCAAATGCCGAACATCCAACCGCCGAAAAGGCAGATTTTTAGAATAAAATAAAGAGAACAATAGGAGAAATAGAATCTCACAGCTAAAATGGAAACATATAATATAACAAAGACAGTATAAACTGTCATTCCAAGATACAAGGTACATTAGAGTTAAAAAGGAACCCCATTAGCTGGACAGTTATAATTTCTTGACCTTACACTTGTTGATAGGTATACAATATAATATAGAGGAAAATAAAATACTTAGATAGGCGAACATCCAACTCTTCTTCAAGAGCTCCATAACACCAATGCCAACTTGGAAAATACTCGACCTGACCCGAGCATTATAATAAAAATAACATCTGGATCAGTCTGGAAAACCTGTGTGAGAAAACTCAAAGGATATGGTAAAAATAAAATAATTGGTGGGACCACGCCGCAAAACACAGAACTGGGTTTCATCATACAAGAATATCATCCATACATAAGAGAATGAACAAACAACAGTAACAAATCCAAATAAAAAGAATAGACACAGATAAGGACAAATCCTATACTTGAAGAATGTACAAAATCCAGACTTAAAGAATGGACAAAAAGAATTAAATACAGAAAATGGCATGAGGCACTTCTCGATGCAATTAAGAGAGAATCAACTTCAAGGTTCGAATCAAGTAAGGAGAATGAATTTATCCAACATGACTAGGATGGTATGCTCCCTACACCGATGTATGAATCTAGATAAAATATACTTGAGAGTCTACGCTAAACACGTAATACACTTGGTAACTTCCAAGTTGGACCCCGTACGACTTAATGCGGGCATCCGAATATACTCATATCACCACATACATGCTACCGACAAATCTCTAGATAAATGTGAATATACCCTAGTGGGTTCGACCCACATAGCTTGGCTCCCACTTACTCTTTAGTTTTAGTTATCCCTGACATTGGATACCAATGCTCAAAATGAGCAACAAATCATCTTAGATTGACAAAGCACAAAGAAGGATAAAATTGTTAGTTGATAAATCAACTATCAAAAACAAACTAGTGCTACCTTGAGGAATGCAATAAAGTTGAATAAGCTAGGGCAATGTTGCTATCTATCTTGCCACGACAAGCATTCTTAACTTTAAGAATAGTGAGAGTTCAAACGATCCAAATGAGCAAACAAATTGTCTTGAATCGACGAAACACAAAGAAGGATATCAATATTGACAGTTAAGAAATTAACTATCAGAAACAAACGAATGATTATATAGGAATTAAATATCATATTGATTAAAACAATGTATTCAGTTTCAATAAATCGTCTAGAAGGAATTTATTAACTTAGTTCAGTTTATTAAATCAAAATCTTTCATTAAATAGAATCTAATTAACTAAAAATTTATTCTTCAATTATGATCATCACAATTCGAATTCTCACACTTTTATTTTAATTAAATTATTTATTTATACGATGTTAAAAGAAGGGCTGTTACAATATATATGTATATAATCGACTTACACACACACACACACACACACACACGTGTGTGTGTGTATTTAAGCCTCATATTGTCTGCTGATTTTTTGCAGTTCTAGATATTAAGGTAGACAGTTCAGGTCGGGCGTCCTGATTCACTGGATAAGCTAAGTATCGATATGCTGTTGGGACTTTATAATTTCTTTAAACTCTCTTGATAGTTATTTATATGGTTCACCCCCACTTTGAGGACTGGACAAGGCCATTGTCACATCAAAGCATCATCTTTGACACTTACTTCGGGTTCTGTTACTCCTGATTTGTCTTCTTTTTTCTTTTTAATGCATTTTAGTTTTTCTATTTATTTTACTTGTACTGGTTCATGGAAAAAGCCAATTACCAAGCATGTTGGTAGCTTCTTTTATAAGTATGGAATAAAATTACATTAGTGATCTCCTGATCATAAAGGATCACTTATTTTTCTCGAAAATTTATATGAATATAACTTTATAAGTTATTTATAAAAAAATTAAATTTGAATTTTAAAATGATATTTTAAATCTAGATCTAATTCAAATTTTAAATAAATTAAATGGAGAGTTCTAATTTATTTTTCAAGCAATCAAAGAACGATCTTAAACAACAATTAATGCACTAAGAATGTTAACTGCGTGGATTTTCAATGGTTCACAGATTTAACACATGGATTATTAATTAATTATAAACAATCGATTAAATTTAACCAACGATAAAGGCATTTTTAAATGGTATTGTCTTTTTGAAATTTTGTATACATTCCTTGCGTTTAGGAATACGAAAATCTATATTTCGATATATAGCATAATATACTTCGTTGCCATTGAAATGAGTGTTTCGGGCCTTTACGACCACTTTGGGCAAATATATCCCTTTTGCCTATAAATACAGTGTTTTGTGAAAATCCCATGTGTTCTTCACTTTTTCGATCTTTTCTTCCTCCCCAAATTTAATCTCTTCCCTTTAATGGAGATTGGATTTCTTAATCTCAAAACTAACATCAAATAAATTACGATGGCAAACGCTCACATATCATATACCAGATCAAATGTCCCAATTAAAAGAAGAGACGTCTGAAATTCATTTTCTAGTTTGATGCATCATTAGGCCAAAAAATCAACGAGCAAATCGTGGCAGTCAATTTTGGGGTTTTGGAAATGACGGTTAGATGACAATCTGAGGTACCGTTGTGGCGGCGACGGCAATGGAAGCTCAACTATGTAATTCAATGAGACTAGATCATGGTGTGGAGGCCGGAATTTAATGCCAAAGTTGCGATTGGGGCATCAACGAAGGCGGTCGTTGGTTGCGGGTGTTATATCTAGGTCCGTACGCAACGAGTAAACTGGGTGAATTTACAAAAATACCATTTTGAAACTTATTCGGCCTGTGAAGTCTAAATTAATTTAGATCTAATCTAAACAAATTTTAAATAAAATTATTGTTTTATTTTATTTATTAATATAAATATTTCATTTGTATATATAAATGATATATAATGTGTACATGTGTACTAAATACATATGTACGTGCACGTGCATCATATAAGTATGTATGGTTTAACATATCCATATGTAAATTCCGTGATTTACACTGCAACGAACATATTAGTCCCTTCATATATGTATTTGCTGTCGGTTGTTATATAATATTAAGATAATATAAAATGTACTTATATATATAATTATAAAAGTAACTATACATACACATATATATTTATATGTATAATTATATATTAATTAAAATATAAAGCGTTTTGAAATTCAACATTTAAATCTTTAAGAAAAATTCAAATTTGAATTCGATTTGGTATATGATAGTCAAAGGTTTGACATTGTAACCTGATTGATGTTAGTTTTGAGAATAAGAGATCCAATCTCTATTAAAAGGAGGAGATTAAATTCAAGGTGGAAGAAGAGATAAAAAAGAAGAAGTGAAGAATGCATTGAGCTTCCACAAAACACTGTATTTATAGGAAAAACGATATGTGTTTGTCCGAAGTGGACGTAAATGCCTCAAACAGCCAGTTCCAAATGCTAACGAAGTATATTAGCTGTATATCAAAATATAGATCTTTGTATTTCTAAATGCTTGGAATGTATTAAAATTTTCAAAAAGGCAACACCATTTAAAATTGCCTTTATCGTCGGTTAAATTTAAACGATTATATATACTTTAAAGCAAAACTCTGGTCAAAGCGGTCAAAGCGAAGCCTTTTTGACAGTCCTCATTTTGCCCCCAGTTCAAAATAAAAGAAAAACATTCCACCATGGCAGATTTGTTATTTCCGCAAGTCCTCACACATTGTCGACATCCTTCTGCACACGTCTTTTTTCCACCATCTTCCGTTTCCTCCTTCCTTTTCATCTTCATTTACCACTTTCACCCAACTCCGCATCCACCTCTCCCCGCAAAAATGGCAACTCCCCTCATTCAATTTTCTAACCGCCACCCTTACACCGTCCTTGCTTCACTTTCACTTCTCATTCCACTCCACTGTCTGCCGCTACAGTACATGCCGCCGCCTCCACGGTCGTTCTTTAGCTCAACAACCACTTTCCCTCTCCGGCGTACGGCGACGCCAACTCCGTGCCGACCGAGTGTTCAAGCTTCCACCGTCCGCCTTCTTCATTACCCCAGGTACGATCTCAGGCTGCCTTTCTCTCTTTTTTGTTTTGATTTAATCTCATTTTATGCCCTTGCCCTAATTGCTCTTCCCTCCGCCTCCAATCCAATTTCCCCCTTTCTCTCCTTCGGCCTCCACCCCCGACTTCACGTCTTTCACCTAACTTACTACTATGTCACATTTATGTTTATTCACTGACATTTTCGCTTATGTTTCGATTATGTTGTGATTGCTGCTATGAATTTTGTTCACAAAATGGTAACCTTTATGCCATTTCTACGCATTGTTTAAATCCTATATGGATCTCCCTTGAATTCATTGGTTTTTTTAGATTGGTTACAGAACTTGATTACTCTAGGTACTAATTTTTGCCTTCATTTGTTACTGCTTTTATATTATTCCAAATGGCATCTATATACTATTGCCTTATTGCTAACTATGGCTTCTATGGAATCCCTTTCATACTGAAAACTACTGTGGTGTTGACATCGTTATATGTAAAACTACATCCTTTATGCCATTTCTGCTTATTTTTTATATCTTATGTGGATCTCCCCTGATTTTGTTAGATTTTTAGATTTTTTTTTTTACCGAACTTGATTACCATGGGTGCTGATTTTATCTTCGTTTGTTATTGTTTTTATAGTGTTCCAAATGACATCTATATACTATAGTTTTATTGCAGATTATGCCTTTTGTGGAAGCCCCCTCCAACTTCAGGCTAAAAAGCACTGTGGTATTGACATTGTTACAGGTGATTGCAATCTTCCCCATCAGCTTCAACTCAAGTCCATGGAGTGGTGGATAGGTAGTTGATCTTTGTCATCCAATCGATGCAAAACAACAATCTCCTTTGGGTTTCGGTTGGTGTAGCCACCTATTTATTAGGATAGTAGAAACCATAAGTTGAATTAAAATTTGGATGGAGTTGCAAGTTTCCTCAAATTTGCCTTTGTTTTAGATCTATGGTTATTGTTTTTTATGATTTGGATCTACAGTTACTGTTACCTTTGATTTAATCCATTTCAACCCTATGAACTATGAAATTGATAGATTTTGATTTCATGGAATAAAATTAATGTGATCCAGTTTAAGCAATGTCTTAAATTAGTTAACAACAAATTAGTCTTATATGTGGAATAAAATTAATGTGATCCAATTTAAGCAATATCTTAGATTAGTGATAAAATCAAATTAGCCATATATGTATATAAATTATTCTAATTATGTTTGTCAATTCCGCGATCTTTTTAATACAATTCTAATTGTATTATGTGTTACATTTTTAGGTTTGAAATTTGAATGCAATAGTGTGAAGCACTTGCTCAATTTTTACACCAGGAAGAGGTTTTTAAAAGGGAGAAATCAAAATCTTTTTACCGCACAAAGGAATAGAAGCTGGATAAATGCTTATTCAAAAGAAGAAGAAGATGGAAGATTTACAAAGAAGACAACAATTCTTATGATTTTCTGCACAAATTTGACATGAAAATTAATAAGGTTATACTCTTTACATAGTATAATTCACATGTATACATGACTTTTGGATTTTAAGCCTTTACGTACCTGTACACAGTTAAAATATCGATCTATAGACGGTAAAGGTAGTCGCATATTGGTTTACTAACTGTCCAAAGTATACATTGTTTGTGCACCAATACCTTTCATATAACTACCAAAGTATGTTGATGAAATATGATTCAAATGCAGTGGTTTTCAACCCTGTCTGCTCATTACCTTTTAACTGAAATTGTCATTTCAGTTCCCAACTATTTTACGTAAATGAACCTTTAACCGAGTACATATATACTGTGTTAAATATACGTAAGTTTTTGGAAAAATATTTGCGTCGTTTACATAGTACGTTTGCTTTTCAATGTGCGACAGTTTCATACATATGTTTGATTTCAAAACGACATATTTAACATGTGTACATCTATTTTGACATTTGTACAAAAGAAATTAATTTGCTATTTTTTAATGTTTAAAATTTTACACACCATTAAATCTTTAATTTTAGTTTCGACTATGTTAATATCTTTTTAGTGGAATTTCTGTACTAAATAAATTTTGTGAGTTTTTAATACGAAAAAAATTAGTACGAGTCCACAATGGCTACTATAAACAATTATTTTGATTTCTCTTTTTGTCACGATTAGATTTTTCGACTCTGTTAACATCTTCCTGCTGGTATGTTCTTACTACAGCAATGTTGAGACTTTTTAATTCCGAAAAAAGATAAATTTGGTAAATTGCTTAATTCCACCACAGATAATGGATATACGAGTTTTGTTTAAAAGCATATAAGGATTCAGTTTACAACACATGTCAGCAGTATCAATAAATTATCCTGGATTTACACATATTAGACTATTATAACAGATCTATTGTATACATGAATTAATACATGTTGTTCAAAGTTTGGCCATACAACTATAAGTATAGCAGCTTTAACCATATAAAGTTATACACTCGTGTCAGGTTTCTAATATATATATATATATATATATATATATATATATATATATATATATATATATATTATACTATAAAGCAAAACCCTGAGTCAAAGGTCAAAGTGAAGCCTTTTATAGATTGCCTAAAATGTCCATGTAAACAATTAACCAATAAAGTATGCGGAGGATATTTATGTAAATCTCCAATCCACGTTTCCGCATCTACCCCACGTTCAATTAAAAGCTGCAGCACTTTCATTTTCCTTTTCAGCAAGTAATGAAAACTCGAAAACGCAAATTCCTACAATTAATGGTGTAATCTTTTATTTGCTTATTCAATCACCAATTTACTTTGCTTATTCAATCACCAATTTACCTTTTCTGATTTTACAGAAATAACACAAATCTAGGCTGGGATTAGGGTCTCACAACCGCTCTGGGAAAGAAAAAAATTGGTACTTTTTATCTACTATGAGCTTTTATAATCTTATTTTTCTTAGTGTAATTTATATGCATATTATTTCTTTATTTGTTTTAATTCGATCACGGAAGCAGAGACAATGTCCTATAATATATTAATTTTATAATTACTGCGGCGATAGTTAATTAGAAAATGCCAAGCAAGAGAGATGGGTGAAGTAGAACGAGAGAGAGAATTGATGAAAAGCGAGGGCTTGAATGTCTTTTCACTTCAATACTACATTGTCTGCGCCATTGGCGCCATGCTCAATGCCGACACCACGCATCTCGCCATCACGCCTCTGGATGTTCTCAAAATCAATATGCAGGTATCATCGGTTGCCTACTTTGTTAAATGTTTCATTCGTTGTGTTGCTATTGGTGAATTTTGTGACACGCATTTTGGTGTGTTATGATTTGTTGATGCAAAAATTAAGCATCGGGGTTATAAAATAAGGGTTATGCTTTTGTTCAAGTTTTGGACTTAGTTGCTACTGTTTTAAGCTAATATGGTGAGAGAGAAAAACATGTGATAACTTGCCAAGAAATTTCTCAAAAAAGCATCAAATTGTTTGTTGATAAACAATAAGTAAACTGAAGGTTACGTGTTTTAATTTTTGAGCTTGGCCCTTCATCATTGCTCTAAGTTGTTGTCCTTTAATCTTTATCCTTTGGATCCATGCTATAAGTTATTGGAACTAAACTTGGAATGCCTTAGCTAAATCTGAGTTTGTTCATGCGTAACCAGCGTGGATATTAAGGAAGTTCTTTTTACTAGAAAAATTTTCTTTGCACTTAACTGGAAATCTCTCAGGAAGACCTATATATATAAAATAATGAAAATCAAGTAGGTTTGGTCTCCTATAACAAGAGGTTCCAACATTCAAAATTGAAGCGATCACTGTCGACGAATATAAAAGAAATTAAGCAACGTGAACTTTTGTATGAAAAATATCATGCAACAATGATCATTTTTCTATATTATTAGTGTTGAATCTGCACAGTGTGGTTTATGGCACTGAAAGAGGAAGAGAGAGAATATTTATTACTCACATATGAGTTCTTTTCCCCTTTTTCATTTCAATACAAGATAGTTTTTGCATGATGTTAACCATGTTAGTTTTGTAATTCCTAAAGCACTCAATGGTTTGGAGGTGAAGCACACTTTATTGAATGACAGAATTTGGCTTATTTACAAGTCTGATTACAAGAAACTAAAAACTGAAAGCCTCCATATTGAACATCATCTCTAAATGTGGCTGTGGGTCTAAGACCAATTCAAACAACCAACTGCAAAAAATGGTAACAGCATGTCTTTAAGAAACCACGCATGTTATTACCATGAAGTAGTGAATATGGGAACACCTGGACCCAAATGATTCATATATCCTTACATAAACTATAATGCGCAATAGTGCAATCAGTTTACTCCATCTCCAAGCACACTCACAGCTTGGTACGAAGCTTCCGAACGGACTCCAATTTTCAAAGACTTTGTCATGATGTCAGAAATATATTTGCGAGTGTTGTAATGCACCAACTTAATTACTCCATTCTCTGTCAACGCCTAGAAAATGGAATCTGCCCATAGGGTGAGCGTTCGGTTGGTCTAATGATGAAAATTGTTACACCAAACTACGACCAGTAAAAATAAAAACCAATCTATTTAAGTTTGGTTGGTTCGGTTGGTTATCAGATTTAACCAATCCAAAAATGATTCACATTTTAGGTTTGAAATATTATATTGCACTTGAAAATAAAACATAAATATAAAGTTAAAGTTAATTTTTAGTATTCTTATGTTTTTTAATAGTAATTTTGACACACATATGATAAAATAAAATATACTTAAACCACCAAAATAATATTAAAAATAATAATTATACCATTGGTAATTTTGACAATATAATAAAAGTTCGGTTAATTTGGTTAAATCGATAATCGAACTAATTTTTTTATAGGCCGATAAGAAACCAATTCTTTAATGAAATTACAAAGGACATTTGGACTATCTGCTGTACATTGAATGACAATTATTCGGGTGATACTAACCAAAAAACATATGTATTAAAACTTTATGTCGACGAAGTGTTTTCCTATGCTTGAGTAGTACTAGCAAAATGATTGAAGCTAAGTGTACCATTGTATAGCACAATCAACTTTAGTCATAGTATTTTATGTTAATTGTTTGATGACCTTAAAATTATGTTTAATTCATTTATTGTTTGGCAAACAAATCTCTGATTTTGCAAGGCACCAAGTCCAACAAATGATTTGACTGTGGACGATGTAATCTCATGTAAGCAACTGTCATATTTGCAACTGTTGTTGATATTGTAATTTGTTGTTTTCATGTATATTAGTCTACTATTTTATGTTTATACAAGCGATTGATCTTATATATGATTTAAAGTTTACAGAAAATATAAGCTGGATGTGCAATACAACAAGCTTCAATGACAGAGTGGCAAAACTAAATGGGTAGCATTTTGTTGTAAGTAATTACAAAGTAGTTTATGCAACTTGTAGAGCTATAACCTACAAAGTTAATGATTTAGTTTTATGTATGTGTACATACTTTAGTAATATCATTATCAAATGTTACGTTTCGGCCTATGCATGTTTGGGTTTAGTGGACTGGGTTTGTTGAGATAGTAGTAAATTTATTAAGTGGTCTGTCTGAGAATGGGGTAATGGAGATGGCTGACCAAGAGCAGTAGATGATGAACATTGATTTAATGATTCACAAGCTGGCATATGAGGCTATGGGTGTAGGGAAATGATCATGTAAATGAAATTGTTAAGGGGAAATATGCATGAATGAATAATATCGTTTGTCTTTTTTGTATAAAAGTATATATATTGATTGCTTTTAACCATTTGAATGTATAGAAGTCATCAAGTGTGGTTTCCGTGAAGTTGTACATGATTTCAAGTACTCTTAATTTTATATCAGTTCCAAATATATAGTTTTGTATATAGATTTATGTTTCATGTTATGCTTACCTGAATTTCAAAAGCATAAGGCTTTAGGAGCAGACGACAAGTATCAAAAATATTAAACTGCAAATTCATACATACCTACATGGCGTTGAAACCCTGAGTATATTTAATTTGAAAAATGTATACAGGATTTACAGTTTCAAAGTAGATATCATTTACAATATATATGGAAGTATATGTGATTTTGAATGAATGACGGTCCCAGACATATGTTCAGCTTTAAAATAATTTAAAATTAAAATTTTATAGTGGTTTTGTGCAATCAACCACCGAATAGAAAGTTTGACAAACATGAGAGTTTTTTGATATTATAAAGTTTCATGCATATGCATTTATAGCGCTGGAACTAAACATATTGCCATATTCATACAGTTTTTAAGTATATAACGACAATTTCATATATATATATATATATATATATATATATATATATATATTCGATTTCAAAACGACATATTTGACATGTGTACATTAGTTTTAACATTTGCACAAAAGAAACTAGTTTGCTACTTTTAAAATTTTAAACTTTTATAGACCATTAAATCTTTAATTTCAGTTTCGACTGTGCTAATATCTTTTTATTGGAATTTCTGTACGACATAAATTTTGTGAGTTTTTAATACCAAAAAAAAGTTATTACGAATCCGCAATGGATAATGTAAACAATTATTTTGATTTATCTTTTTTCCTGATTACATTTTTCGACTTTGTTAACCTCTTCTTACTAGAATGTTTGTATTAAAGAAATGTTTTGACTTTTTAATTCCAAAAAAATATAAATTTGGTAAATCACTTAATTCCACCCACGTGCATGCACACACACATATACGCACGAATTTATGTGTGTGTATATGTCTGTATCTGTGTGCGTGTGTATACATATCACTACCATAACTTTAGTGCATCCACAATATTACCCCTTCCTTTTAAATACACGTCCAACAGACGTGCCACCGTACTCGTTTATAATTAATTAATAATCCATGGTTTAAATTTATGAGTCGTTGAAAATCCACGCAGTTAACATTTTTAGTGCATTAATTGTCGTTTAAGGTTCATTATTTGCTTACTTGGAAATAAATTAGAAGTCTCCATTTATAATTTATTTCAACTTCTTTTTGTCTTCACGTGACTCTGCCCCTCACGTGCCACTCAGAACATAACAGCCAGCGTCCAGTGTTGCCACGCGTAATATAACAGCTACTCACTCCGTTCCACTATTCAAAATCCATATCCCAGTAACTAATGCATGGTCCTTCAATTACACCAGTCAAAAAACGCCACACACGCATTCATGAAGCAGGTCGTAACAGCGGACGCGAGCCGATATTCAATTCCATTTTTGATCCATCACAGTTCCGTTCGGTTTACGCCTTTATAAATATAAAATCAGATTTACTGCTTCTTCTGCTACCTTGTTGCTTCTGCGCTTAAATTTGTTTCCATCTTTTATCCCTTGAATTTCGAGAGCGGGAAAGTGAAAAAAAAAATGGCGACTCCGGCGAAAGGTGCGGCAGCTGAAGAGGAGATCTTGAGTATTGACCTGCCAGCACCAGAAGGATGGCAAAAGAAGGTTTGATTTTTTAGGGGTTTCTGAAATTTTTAGCCATTTTTACTTCAATCACTTGCTAAATTGTGGTGTATTTAAAGTTTATTTGCGTACTGGCCGTTCTTGTCTTCAATTCATATTTTTTGTTTGTAATTTTGGTATTATTTGTAAGAGAAGTTGTGGAGCTTAGGTTAATGTCGGTTGGGGTACTTTGGTAATTTACTTGGCAAGGTGCATTTTTGGAGTTCATTGTTTTGTGGTTGAGTTTGTGAATTTAAATTAACAAGAAAATCAGTTCATAATGCTTAAAATTACGAAATGGTTTCTGATTGTGAACAACAATAGGCATATGATGTATTTTTTTCGTTGTGATGATGTTTGTTGAAATTAATTTCTTTGCTAGACGATTAAGTTCACAAGACACAAGTCTTTTTTTTTAAAATGAGATTATAGATACCAACTTTTTATATATTTTGAGTAAGAAGATTAGTGTGTACAATATAAGATTCAGAGTTTGAACAATGATTACTTTCGCGTTTAATTTGTCGCTTTCTTGGCTGATCTTTGAATCTAGAGTAGGAAAATAATTAGTTAAGATTGTGAAATGCATCCACATATGACTACAATGCTTATAAATTGCAAATTTTTTTCTTTATGTTTTAACGATGGTTTGTTAATAACAAGGAACCTTTGAACAATGTATTAGTTCTTATTGAGTTTGCATGATATATGGTGTTTTTGGCTATAGGTATGAGCTGTTCATAAATTTCTATAAGAAGATTAATATGCAAAGTGGACTCTGACTCGTGGAAACATTTACAATGCATTAGTATAATACCTACACCCTATGACCTGTAATACAATACTACAACATCTTACCACGGTAGGTTAATTTTCAACATTTTTTCTGACATGATCAAACTAAAATTCATATCTTTTAATTTTTTAAAGCTTAAATAATTAGATCTTATATGTATTAAATATATAAATTATATAAATTGTTTATTCTCTATGTTTCACAAACTAAGATGATCGCGCACATTTTTATGGTAGGGAAGATTTCATGTCTATGATACAACTTGTTTAGTCACTCAACAACATTTAGTGTAAATTCTCACTTGATAAATAGTTGTGGTTCCTTTAAATGGAGAAAGAAAGTTTAACGCACACAAGAATTAGAATACGAGATATGGTAGAATTTAGGTTCATCTTGGTAAATACCACATCATGATTATATTCAAATGGTTACTTAATTCCATTAACAACATGAAGTTGTGGACTACTTCTATCTAGTTCAGTTGGCTAAAACGAGATATCAGTATTGACAAAAAGGCTATGGCTCAGATGCTGTTAAATTTTGTGACTTGTACCCCCACACACAAATGATTTAATGATGAAGCAGAGAATGTTGGATGAAAATTGAAGGAGAGAGAAGTGAAGTAATAATGCATGAACTTGCTGCATGCTATGACTTTCTGATATGTTAGAGTAACCTGTCAATACGTTATAATATATGCGAGAAACTTTATTAAGATGACACAACATAAAGTTTAATGTTTTCGACACAAAACCACTAATTGACAGTGTTGAAGCTGGATGGCAGATCTGGATATTTCGTTGTTGCCGAGTATTAAAAAAAGATACATGTGTATGTACGCACGTATGCAAGCATGCATGTAGGTATGTAATATCGCGTTTTTTATTAGTTAAGATTTAATGTAATATGGAACAAGCCATGACAGCATATTTAATGATTTGTCATAAGTGTGAATGGTGGCTACCATGAGTGTATATATTAAGGATAACGGTTATTATGTGAATTAGGGTTTTGGTAGTTTATTGTTTAGGAAACTATTTGTAAATTTTGTTATTGAATTAACATAAAAAGGTTGTTGAAATTTATCTGTTTGTCCTTTTATTTGCTTTCTTCTTCTTAATTAATGAGTATACAGATCAAGAAAGTTCTTAACATATTTTGGGCCAGATCATTTTAAGATTAAAATCTGAAACCTGCAATTTAGTTGGTATAGATCAATAATATGATTAGTTGAGTGTCACAATATTTATGTTGTGATGAATTCATTATGTTATCTTGTTAACCGTACTTTTTAATTTTTTTTTTATAAGTTTCAAGAGAAAAAACTTTTGTAATATGAAGTAAAAATATGCCATGTCAGTGTCATTTTGGATTCTGAGATGCAAGCAATAGGACAAGTTTTTTTAATATCCTGTAAAGCTGCTTAGGTGTTGCTTATATAGTGCGTAGTTCGCAGATCCCAAATATTTGAAAATAATGTTATGCAAGAGTTTACATGGACGATTTTCACTTTCTGTACTTTGAGCATACATTTTTATGCGTGGAAAACAGCATGATAAAATGAATTGTATAAAATTGAAATGAAAATTTGTTGTAGTTCAACAGTGATATTGATATGTCTAGCACCAAAATCTACTTGAACAAAAATAATTTCACTTCATCTTGAAAATAAGATACTGCAGATTGCAAACAGAAGCAAAAGCTATGATTTTGGTCTCACACAAGAGAGCTTCGATCAATTGCAGAGAAGGCAAAAGGTCTTGGATGAAAACAGGATAAAACTCTCAAATAGAAACAATGAACAGTCAATGAAATGACAATTTTGAATGTTTAAGGCCAACCTAAAGGAGGCATTGGGAGAAAACACTCATAATACATTGTTGAACCGTTGATTCTGATGTATGATGTTAAATGAAAGCAAACACTACAACTTTGATGCTCCATTACTATATATTATTGTGAAATTTATACTTGTATGTTAATCTCTATGTTTCACATATCACTTATGTGTATTTTTCTTAAGTTTGAAGTTACAACGCTATTTATATACTATGTATTAAACAACTATATAATAAATTATGTACCAATATCAGCCAGCTAGCTAATTATATAATATATGTTTGAGATCTTGACTATTTTTTTTTTCAATACGATTAGTTGACGAACTATATTGTCATCGCCGCTTCATACATAAAATATAGGATATTTATTTGTTAACTTTGATTGAAAAGCCAACAAATCTGATCTTTGATTATGGATCTAGATTTTAGTGTATAGACTATCAAATTCATATCTAGAATAATATGTAGAATGGAATCACAATCATTTTGAGCATATTCAGCATTCCAATTATAACCACAGTTCACTTTAAACTCAATAAAGGATATTGATGCAGCAATTTACTTTTGAGGAAGGTTTAAGATCTAGACCTGTTTGCCATGGTCTCGAGTTAGGGTAAAATGTATAATATTAAATTTCAATTTTGTTGCGTACTTTTAAGTAAGCTACATTGTCTTTTCATTCTTAATTAATTTGTAAGGTCACATCTTCAAGTAAAGTAACTTCTAATATATCTTTTAATAAGCCCCCTTGCATATTTATTTCCCTTTGTATCAATGCTCGTCCTTTATACATGATAATTCATCACCACCACAGTTAGTGTAAATATGATATTATTTTTTAGTTTTAATACTTGTTCAAATATATGCATTCATGGTTAATAACTTAACATTTCAGATTTTAAAAAAATCATCGAATACAATATGTCGTGATTAAACAATTGATTGGTATTCATTGTAAGCAAAAATATCAGTTTGATGGATATTCCACGGAAGTTTTGTTGTCGTCATTTCCATGTAAATAAAAGTGTAACATCTCACATGGAAACAAATAGAACAACAAATAGCTCTGCTAGTAAAGAAAACATGTATATTCCTATTGTTGTTGTTTAACTTATAGATTGCCATTCGTCATAGGTTGTATTATATAATGTAATATTAAAATTGACTATGCCTAAAAATTGAACTTCTAACGTTATGTCTGTGATTAAATACCTCCTGATCATCCCTAATAAAATATATTCACTTCTTCAATAATATTGGATTAGAGATGTAGTTGTCACTTGTCAACAAGGACAATGGGGTTTGGAAGAGAGTGTCTAACATCAGCAGAGTTGTATTTGACAATCGTAAATTGGAAGTGGCAAAAATTAACACATAAATGTACGTTTATGCACAACGAGATTGTTTCAAATTTTCAAAATTTGAATGCATAGTTAATCATTTTATAGAAGAAATTCTTGACAAAGTAATGAAAGCTTAAGATCCTATTTTGAGATCGTGCAATGATATTAATGAATAGTTTTATCTTTTTTCATAAAAAGTTTTTATACATCATCTTTATTTTTTTATATAGCTTTTAAGTACTAAACTGAATATACATTTGGTGCTAGACAACATACACCGTTCATATTTTTTTGTTCTCCATTGTTGATTATTAAAAAGAAACATATAGATTTGTTGACTCTTTAAATGCATTTTCGCTACCTCCCAAACAAAAAAGTCTGGATTTGGCATCTACTTAGGCCGTGTTTGTTTTGAGATAAAAATGTCCGAATGCTTAATTAAATAAGTGATAAGAGTTTGCTAGCGGTCAAATAAACGCTTTCATTAAGCTCTTCTATTCACTTAATTTTATAAACGAAATTTTAATGATTAATGTAATTGATGTTCACTTATTATATCACATTTTCTAATTATGCTCGTATGCAACATAATATATAATTGTTTTACAAAGTTTTTTAATCATATCAAACAATAAGAAAAGTTCAAACATAACATCAGTTTTGTTTTCATTCTATATACTTTTTCTACGATAAGGTGATTTTTTTCGTTTTATTTTGATTTTAATTTACAGTGTAGTTTCCAATTACAAGAAAACATATACTAAAAACTAGTGATAAAATAAAATTGATGACATCGTGATGTTTCCATACAACTTGAATTTAAAATATGATAATTTATAAATTGATCAATAAGAATGAAATAGAAAAAAAAATTGAAATATGTAATGCAGGTGTGAAAAAATTATAAATAAATAATTTCGACAAGCTAAACAATATCTAAACAATATCGATTTATTTAAGGGAAATGAAAACTTAAACTAAATCTGCAGTACATACACAGAAAATCAACATATTAAATAATTATGAAAAGTTGAACAAAATCGTCTGATGTTTTTATAATAATTTATTTCAACATGTTGAACATATGTATATTAGTAATGCTGAAAATGTTAATTGATAATCCAAACACTACACAAACTTCAATTTTATTATAATGAAATATTTTAATTTTGGCCAAACTTTTATAAAATATATTTACATCATTAAATTTTCTACTTTTGACATGTTTTGTATATCTTATAGTACTCGCACACGTGGGTGTTTGTTGTTGTTGTTTTTTTTCTTTGCGTGCATAAATATAAAACGTAAAATAAGATGATTAAGTGTGTTTTGTATGATAGTTGCACCGAAGAATAACTAATTTTAACTTTGAGGGATAGTATTGTCAAAGTAGTAATTTACGATCACAAAACACATTTCTAATCAAATGGTAAACAAGCAATATTTTAATATTCAACAATCAACATTCAGTAATAAGTATTCACCATTTTAAACAAACGATACATTAGTGTGAGCAATATATTACTTTTAATGGTTTGTTGCATGAAGAGTGTAAGTTTAGTATCTTTTTATTTATGGAAGAAGCTATTTCCCCCGAATCAAATAAACTGCGAAATACAGATGAATAGCTGGGACCACCTGATTTCATGCTGCATTTTCTGTTTGACATCACATGTTTTCATATTCAGATTTTCGGTTATTCTAGCTTAACCCTTGTTTTATTTTATTTTATGGTTTTACTTTGTAGTACTTACATCAATTATGGGTTGTTCATGTGGTGTAACATTTCATCCTCTTTGGAAGTTGCCTATTTGATTTCTCCATGTAGGTGTGTTTCAAATATATTTTGCACTACTTAATGCCGTATTCCCATGTGATTCATGTTTGCTGAAGGGTTAAAGTAATGGTAAAATGGTGATCCTTTTTTCCCCACAAAAAGAGGCAAATTATTTCTGTTATGACATATATAATGTCCTACGCCCCAACTATTAAATCCAACAATTTTCAAAATCTAACGGCTTTCTTTTAAGGTAATATTTGTATATTCCAAAATCTTTATCGACAACTTTAAAGTTAACTAAATGCAAATAATCTTTTTACCCCCCCCTCTCCCCCCAATGATATGTTATTTCTTCTAGTAATTGAAAGTCAATTCATAGTTAAGTATACTGAATTAATTTGGACTTGTTGCTTTATGTAGTAAGCCTTTCATTCACTTTATATCATTACCCATTTCACTTATGAATTTGTTATAGTTAACAGTGATGTACATTTTCATTTTACATGTGTAATTTGTTTGCATCTTTTATTGTCAAATGATAATTTGATTGACTAAATAAATCTTAGTATGCGGATTTTAAGTTGGTTGGATGTCGTTATAGCAATATAATTTCTTTTAGATAGTTTAGAGATGCAATTTATAGATACAAATATAAGATTTAAATTCAAGGTGCACTATTTTGTCTTAGATTGTATCTTGTGTTGTCTTAGATTGTATCTTGTGTTGTAACCCTCGTTCAAAACGTGACTAAGAATGTTTCTAAAGAGTTATATATACGTTTTAAGTTTAAGCTCGCTGGGTTGGAAATATGGTTATTTGAATTTAGAAGTATGCTGCTATGTATAGTTAATTACACCATAATTGGTAGTCTCTCTGCTTCTATTCAGTAGACCAATTAAGGTTCTAAGTTCTTAATTTATTAAGCTTCCTGATCTTCAACTATCATGATACCAATTTAATCTACCTAATGCTATATTTATTTATTTTACAGCAATGTTTTATTTTAATCTTGAAGCTTTGGGCAGTTTAGGATTTTAAGGAAATAAACATATTTAGTTTCAAAGCAATCTAAACATGCTTAAACAATGTGTCAAAAGACTCAAACGTCAAGGGGGCACTAAAAAGATTTGATGGATTATATTTTTTTTTTAGTTCACAGTGATGAAATTACTGAACAGTGATGGAATTTACTGTAAATTAATACACATTCTTCCTAAGGAGTTGTAACGCTAAGATGTGTTCTTATTTCCCTAAAGAGTTTTCTTTGTAATTTGTGAAGTTAAATATTATTTAGGCATTTAGGAATGTTTTTCAATTTTCAGTGTAATAAGTTAAAGAAAGTGCAGACCAATTGTGGTAGCTAATCTTAGTCTCCATAAATAAAAAAGTTAAATGATTTCTCACTCCTTTTAATGCTTGATTCTTGTTTATCTACTATATTTTTTAAAACTTTCCTATTTCTTTCGTCTTTTCCATTTTTGGTTGCTTTTCCTGGTTGATTTTCTCCCTTCTTACTGGCGAGTTAGGTGACCTTTGCCTTAGCATGAAATCAGATGATTTACTTGGGGTTGTTGTATGTACGTACAATGTATTATTGTATAAGCATTCTTTACGGTCAGTATCCAGGGTGAATAATCATGTAACCATATTATTTTTTGTTCGTCTTCGGATTGCTACCTCTGTCGTTCATAAAGAGTTAAGACATTATTTGAAATTAACTTTGAATTTTCTTATGGGATACTAACAGAATTCCTTATTCTGTATTTTTACAGTTTAGACCCAAGAAAACCGGGACACCTCACAGAAAAGAGGTAATTTTCATTGCGCCAACAGGTGAAGAAATTGTTAGCAAGCCCCAACTGGATAAGTACCTTAAGGCCCATCCTGGTGGACCTTCTCCATCTGAATTCGACTGGGGTACTGGTAAACACCCCATCTGTATATCCTCTCTTTCTCATATGCATGTATTTATTTCTATGTTAAGTTTACAGTATAAGACATAAAATAGGTGACACGCCAAGAAGATCATCGAGGCTTAGTGCCAAAACAAAGGCGGAAGAAAGTCCTGAGGGTGAAGAAGAGAAGCCGAAGAAACGAGGAAGACCAGCAAGTGGAGGAAAAGGTGCTAAAAGTAAAAAAGATGAAGACAACGAGGAAGAAAAAAAGTCAAGTGGGAAAAAAGGTGCTAAAAGTAAAAAGGATGGAAATAAGGTTGCAGAAAGAAGGTCAAGTGGGAGAAAAAGTGCTAAAAGTAAAAAAGATGGAGATACTGCAGAAAATGTTGATGAAGCTGTGGATGAAGAAACTGCAGAAAATGCTGATGAAGCTGAAATGAAAGATGCTGAAGCCAGCCATCCAGAAAAGCCAGAAGATGCTGAAGCTGAGAAATCCGAAGATAAGGCCACTGAAGAAGCAGAGGTGAAAGCAACCGAAGCTAACAAGGCTGATATAAATGCTAACACGGCTGATGTAGAAGCTGAGAAGTCCAATGAAGATGTTAACATGGCCGATGAAGATGGCGACAAGGCCGATGAAGATGCCGACAAGGTCGATGAAGATGCCAACATGGCCGATGTAGAAGCTGGCAAGGCCGATGTAGAAGCTGACAAGGCAGATGTAGAAGCTGACAATGCCGAGGAAGAAGCTGGCAAGGCAGACAGCGCGGCTGACAAGGCTAATGTAGAAGCTGGCAAGACAGAGCGCGAGGCTGACATGGCCGCTGTAGAAGTTGGCAAGGCTAATGTGGAAGCTAGCAAGGCCGATATGGAAACTGATAAGGTTGATGTAGAAGCTGATACGGTCAATGTAGGTGCTGATAAGGTCAATGTAGATGCTGACATGGCTGATGTAGATGCTGACAAGGCCGATATAGAAGCTGACAAGGTCGATATAGAAGCTGACAAGGTTGAGGAAGAAGCTGTAAAGACAGAGAGAGAAGCTGCTGACAAGGCAGGTGAAGAATCTAAAAATGCAGAGGCTGAGGCTGAGGCTGAGATGACGATGGAAGGCAACAAGACCGAAGGAGAAGCGGCTGAAAAGGAAGGAGAATCAGTAAAAACTGAATCTGGAGCAGCGAATCAAGATTCTGAAGTGAAAACTGAAGAAGCAGCGGTGAAAATCAATGAAAGCGGTCAAGAAAATCCTAAAGATACGAATGAGAAAACTGAATCAGCCGAAGTAACCAAAGAAGCAGCGGCAGATGAGCATAAACCCAAAGCTTCTGTAGATGCTGATATGGTGGATGTAGAAACCGATAAGGCCAAAGTAGATGCTGAAATGGCCTATGTTGAAGCTGGCAAGGGCAATATAGAAGCTGACAAGGTTGAGGAAGAAGCTGGTAAGACAGACGGAGGGGCTGGCAAGGTAGTTGAAGAAGCTGAAAATGCAAAGGGAAAAGCTGAGAAGACAGTGGAAGGCAACAAGGCTGAAGGAGAAGTGGCCGATGTGCAAAGGGAATCTGTCAAAACTGAAGCTGATGTAGCCAGTCAAGGCAATCGTGATAACGGAACGAAAGCAGTGGAGAAAACCAGTGTGTGCGCTCAAGAAAATCCAAAAGAGACAAGTATGAAATCTGAATCTGCTGAAGTAGCTAAGGAAGTGGCAAGTGAGCATCAGCCAGAAGCTTTTGCAGTTACCGACAGCTGAAGTCTTTGAGAAATTTGAATCCATAGTTATTTTAATTTCAACCTAGTCTGAACATTTTAGTTAGCAGCAGTTTGGCATGGAATGACAATTTTAGAATTGTTGAATTCTGTCATGCCTCCAATTTCTAGAAATTCTCTTCTATCTTTTGTCGTGTAATTGGGGTTATATTTATGCACCATTTGTGATACATATGTATACCTTCTGATATATTTGGAATATTGCGTTATGATGAAGTTAGTTGATTCTGGATAAATTGGTAATCGGAACTTACTATTTGGATCGAGTATTTTATGGTTGCATTTGCAAGAATAATGGGTGTTGTTGGAAAGCTATTGCAGCTTTCGTACAAATTTGCCCCGATCGATGTTCTTCTTTCAATCCTCTTGAATAACATATCTGCTACATCTTGGACTATGTGGTATGTGTTTTTGACATCTTAATCGTGTAACAGATTCTAACTGTTGCATTAAGGTGCGTCGGTACATCGATGATGTATTTCAAATAATTTGCAGATTAGGAGAACTTGCTTATCTTGCAATGCTCTGTTGAAGTTTTTAGGTGTTCAGTTGCAAACTCCACTGCAGCTGTGCGTATTTGTACGTTTGAGTTTTCCTTTTTAAACGTTTGTATTGGTTTGTTTACGAAGAAACTGTTTGATTTTTCTTTGTTGTTTATGGATTAAAAAAAATATTGTAATATAATCAAAATATAGTCTTGGTTTCTGTTTCAAATCGTCTAGATGCGTTTCGAATAACGCATTTTTCATGTAATTATAATTAAAATATTTAAATCTATTCCATATTTCCAAGTTTTTTTTTCAAATTAATAAAAATCTAAGCCCAAGGCCCATAAAATACAACCCAATACCGAGGCGTCTGGTATAAAAGCATGAGTGACCAGGTAAGGCTGAGATGTATTGCTTCAGGCTTTTGTTTCAGCCTATTGACTGTTGCTTCGTAAATACTTAGGCAAGCCTCCTATTGATTATGGATGTAATTCGGCTTTCAGTTTTTCCTAATTTATAGACGCATGAATGAGCGGGCAGGTAGGTGGGTCTGGTATGACTGAACAACTAAAGAATGGTAAGTAGAGCTGAAAATGCTATGGTTAGCTTGGTATGAACATGCAGGTATGTACATGAATAATGCCATAACCCATATCACCTGCATCCAACAAGTCAGCTAAATACAATATAATACTATAATGACATCATATACTAAGCTTTCACAAAAATCTAACCCTTATCTAACCATATACACTCGACCGAACCCCAAGTCCCAACTCACATTCCAAAGACACACCGCTACACGATTGAGCCCAAAGTCCCAACTCATTATCGTCGAAAACGTATGCAATTCGCTAATGAGAATAACCCAATCCACTATCGTCAAATCGTAAATGACCGGCTATACGAGAACTACATGTCCTAACCCATTATCACTGTATCATGAATGACTCATTACCAAGGAGCTATATGCATTAACCCGCTATCGTCAAATCATAAGTGACTCGCTATCGAGGAACAATAAGTCTCAGCCCAATATCACTAAATCATAAGCCGCTTGCTACTGGGAAACTACATATCCAAGCCCACTATCGTCAAGTCATAAGCGACTCGCTATCGAGGAACAAAATGTCTCAGCCCACTATCGCCAATCATAAGCGACTCACTACGGAGAAACAAAATGTCTCAACCCACTATAGCCCATTGTAAGCGACTCGCTATTAAGAAACAAAACGTCTCAGCCCACTATCATGATATCGAACAACGTATAACGAATCTACTGAAATAAGATACTTTTTAGAGCATCTTAAAATATAACAAACAATATACCAAAACATTCCTTGTCTTACCATGATCCCAATGTCGTGAACCATGTATGAAACGGAGGTCGTATGCGTAAGTTATAAACGTATAAAGTTCAGGGCAATTCTTAATTTTTTTTTTTTTGAAACTGGGTACTTATATTTACAAAGTAGGCAGCACACAAGTCTGCAAGAATCATCATGGCGCACAGTTTAATATGCCAGAGGCAGGGATCGAACTGCCGACCTTGTCGTCAACAGCCTGGCGTTTTTACCACTGCACCAAGGCATCGGACGGCAATTCTTAATTATTAAATATATTTATTATTATTATTATTATTATTATTATTATTTTCCTTTGCGTATTTGCTACACGACCCTAAAAATTACGACAGTTTCTAGTCACCACCTATCTTTGCTCGCCGTTGCGGCTACAACCACCAATCCGTTAATCCGACATTACCCGCCGATCCACCATGCTCTTTCTAGTGCAATGCCACCCTTGCCTTAGCCCATGATGCCCCCCACGACCTGCGACCATTGACCACTTTTGGCCCAATTCCAACTAACCCACTACCATCTGACTCAATCGAAAACAATCACGAGGACCCACTCGACCACCTGTACATATTTACTTTTCGTTCGCCTTATTGTCTTCGTTTCATCGTTAGATCAAAACAAAGGTCTACGTTCATCCAACTTCCGATGCATTTTCTAACCCACTTGTACATCCAATCGATGAACAAACACCAGTAGTGGATGCATGTCACTAAAAACTATAATTTTGATATATAATATGTATGATTTAGAGCACTTTCATATTTAGCACTTTTTAATTAAAAGGAGATTAACTTTTGCTAATTATAATTGATAAAATTATTATTTTTAACCATCTAGCCATATGAAATGACCCGGTATTTCTACCCATTCGCATCCGCATATATTGGACTTGAATCGCTCAAAATAACAGATTATTAATTTATATTTGGCAAAACTCAGCATATATAGTAAGTAAATCAATCGCAGTATCGCAGACACAGTAATATAACAATAAGCAGCAGAATAGATAAATAGTAGTTCGTGAAGCTACTATATAAACATTAGAGTTAGAACAAAATAAAACAAAAATCTCGAATACATAGAGGTCTTAATACATAGTCAAATGATAAAATCTAAATATAACACTGGAGTCAACTGAATAACTGAAAGCTGAATAGATATATATGGATTTCTTTAACAACCAAACGCTTATTTCACACCGTGGTCATTTCATTTCAAATAGTTCATATTTTATATCAATATATCATATTCATTCCAAAACCATATCAATTCGATATCATTATTCACTTTAAATAATATTCATTTTCAGAATCGTAACACTTTCAAAAATTATAACACTTTGAAACCATAACACTTGAAATCATAACACTTTTGAAAATAGTATATATATAAATATATATTAAATTTTTATAAATTAAAATAGTTTATATATTAAAATAATTTGTATATTAAAATAGTTGTAAATTAAAAATAGTTTATATTTATTTAAAGAGATTATACTGAAATAGTTTCCCAATTTGAATTGTTTCATCCAATTTCACAAATCGATTCAAATCAACTTAAATTCCAACATTCAATTTAAATCAATCTCTGTTCAACACTTTCAATTCAACAAGGTTAACAATTCAATTCAAATTCTCAATTAACCATTTAATTTTAATTGATTTCAAATCCAGGCTTGAACTATCATTCCAAGTCCAATAAGATTCAAAGTTAAATATTCAAACATTTTCAATATAAGTTTCATTTAGTTTTCAACATTTAACTTTAATTTTATTCAAATTGGAAGATATTTACTTAATCATTTTAATAACAATTAAATAGAATCTCAATTTATAAATTTAAAATCAATATTAATATTCAGTCTCAATTTTATTAAAATTTGAGAATATTCATTTAATCTCTTTTGTCAAATCAAGTTATCAATTATAACTTTCAAAATCTCAAAATTGATAAGTTCGAATTAATTCTTATTTAAATTCAATTATTAATCAATTTAAATTCCAAGTCAATATTAATGTATCTTCCCAATCTCTATTATTAAAGTTATAAAAAAATCAATTTTTAAAATATTAATATAAATTTAAATAAATACTTAAAACAAATTTCATTAAATTAAACCTTATTATTAAATTTATTTTATATTAAATCTATTTTTATATATTTTTAGAATAATAAAATTAGAAGTAAAATCTTAAAAATTATATTTTCAAAACTAACTTATAAATTTAAAGATTCTAAAACATAAAATTTTAAAAATAAAATTTTAGACATTATATAAATATAACGTTTATATATATATATATATATATTATATTTTAAAAATCAATATTAATTAAAAATCATATATTTTCTCTCAAATCTATAAAAATTATATTCAAAATGTAGACCAACAGTGTCCGTATAAAATTGTCTATCCTATGGTCAAGTGATACAGATATTTATCATTTCAATCCACAATTTAAATATCTACGGATATATATCATTTCAGCCCGCAATCCCAAAATTTAGAATAATTGAAAATCGCTTGGGCTTGTCATTTCAACCCATAACGATTTTCCCCTAATATATAATATGTTCAGGTATATATCATTTCAACCCATAGGGAATTTTTAAACTAACAGGGAACTTGCAGAATGAGAGAAAATATGATAAAATATAACAATCAACAATATACATATATCTTCAGTAACAAATAAAATAAAATATAAACAACATGATATGGTGTCATATGTCACAGGTGAACAATTACAGATAATGGCATATCATATTTAAAAATTAAATAACTAGCATTTCAAATTTAACAGCATATTTCAACTATCGTTTCAAGTGAAATCAAATTTACTAACCATAAGAATGTTAATCGTGAGTGATTGCTCAACTTTTGAGGATAGAGAAATTGGACAACACGACAAACTACGAATTTTTGAATCACGAACTCTACGACAAATCCAAAGCAAAGCAAAGTGAACACAGATTCGACGAACAAGGCTGATAATAAGGAATTGATGAAACAAATCAGAATCAGCTTGATATAATTGAAACGGAGAGTATATTATATTATTATTTTATTACCTCTTTCGTAAAATCAATATTTAATCAAAACATGTATTTAGAAATAATATATATATATATATATATATATATATATATATATATATATTTGAAAATCAATATAAATTTTAAAACCCATACGTATAAAAAAGATCAAAATCTATATATAATTTCACTTTAATTTAAGAAATCTATCAAAGCTACCGTACAAACTTTTATATATATAACTTACTTTATTACTATATATATATAACAACAGCAAATTGCACTGGAGAAAGTGTACTAACATAACTGCAGCATGAGAATTTGTAGTTCAAGCACTCCCTGGCCTAAGTTTACAAATGCTAAAAATAACTTTCTACTAGAAAAGAACATGTATATTTTTTTTTCAATTCGATATATGTTTTAAAATCAATACAAAAATCTATTTCAAAATCATAAAATTAAAATGAATAAACATGTTATATTTACATACAGTTCAAAATATAGACATTAACATAAATACAACATATATATATATATATATATATATATATATATATATATATATATATATATATATATATATATATATATATATATATATATATATATAGAGCAGCAGGTAGGATAATATATAGAAACATATACATATTTTTCTAAAAAAAAAGAAGAACATGCCTTGGCCGTTGGAAACACGTGCTGCCATTCAAGTGGGCAAATTGTTGCATAGGTGGAGGAAAGAAAACGAGATGGTGGGACAAGGAGTGAGGTGCACATCCGACTGTCAGGTGCAAGAGGCTGTCGAGGTGGCGAAGTGGAGTACAAGGCGGAGGAGCTGACTGCTCGGCAGGTTGCAAGGGTGGACACGGCTGCTACGGTCTAGGCGATGAGCGAGGCTACGGAGGCGAGTGCTACGGTGGAATGGAGGCGATGGCTATGGGTGTGGCGTGGAGTGGTGGTGATAGGTGAAGGTGGAGGGCCTGTCGTGCTCAAGTCTAGGAGCGGCCGAGTTGGAGGAATAGGGAGGTGTTCGACCCAAGGTTGATCAGCAGGGGTTGTGATGTACAGTCGAAGATGGGGTTTGATGGTGTTTACATGAAGTGGACGAGCATGCTTATTGCATGCAAACCTCAGGAATTTTTTTTTAAAGCCTTCACTATTCTTTTTAAGGAGGCAGACGTAAGCCTCGTTGCTGCAGCCAGTGGCTGTTACGGCCATGGCGCAGAGGGAAGGGCTGAGGTCGAGATAGTGGAGGCGGGCTAAAGGCGGAGACTGGGTTGTCGATGCGACTATCGCAGTGGGATGAGGAGGTCGGAGCTTCGTCGGCTATGGAGTATCGGTTCAAGGTCGGGCGAAGGTAAGCGGGAGGCGGCATCTTGGCGGAGATGGTTTGCAGGGAGCGGCCGATTGCTAGGCCAAGGGGGTGGCGCTTGTTTCAGGAGGGGAGCGTGGCTTCAGGCAAGAAAACAAAAACAACATTATTCTTGAACAAATATAACATTATATAAAATTTTAGTGTAAGCATAGAGGACAAAAGGGAAGAGAGTGGTTTCATGAAGAAGAAAGAGCTAGATGGTTTCAAGGCAAGAGCACGAAATAGTGAAAAAGTAGGTTATCAACGTGAGCATGCTTCATGTAATAAGAATGCAAACCTGTTTATTATATACACACACACGAGTACTTTGGTACGTGCGATGCACGTGCACAGTAGTAACTAGAATTAAAAACCATAGTTTGTAAGCTTTCTTGGACATAACAACATGAATTTGAAATATACGTAATGTTGTATGTTTATATGTATATATATGTATGTATGTATGCATGTATGCATGTATATATATGTGTGTGTGTTCACAAATTAAAAGTTTGTCAAAACGCTAATGAAACTAAGTTATATTTGAAAATGATAAAACATGACAAACAAAGTAAATAATTATCATATTAATATCTTTAAAAATGCAACAAACATTAAAATTAGTGTTTTTTGTAGTTTTGAATTTGGAGAACTTGCATATTCTCTCTTTTAAAAAATAATAAACCACGGTATTATTATATAGAGAATTGTTCTTGTCGATCATAGTGATCGCACTTGCCATGATATTTTCTTTGTCACAAACCCTAATACTTGTCGAGGTGTAAAGCTACTTGATAATAGTGTGCAAATTTTGATTTTTCCTTTAGATTATTATCATTATGGCAACTTCTAAGGCCTAAATCAATGTAATTGTTGTTCTCCCTGCTTTTTCAAGGTTGATACCTACAAAAGTAGCCTATAAAAAAAATCTATAATAACTAAAGTTTGATTGTAACAATCGTTTTCTCTCTTCTTTTTTCTATGCTTGAGACCGGCATCGGTAATATGTAGATGGCGGAGTTAAAAATGTTGTATAAGAGAAAATTTAACGTAAACACAGTTTTATATGAGTAGTAAACCTTGATTTTTTTTCATATGCGAGCAGTGTACTAATTATGATATCTGGTATAAAAATAGTTGAACTGCTCTTGTTTCTAATTCATGGAAGCCAACTTGTAACCGTATTACCTACCTAAAAACATGCACTGCACCTGAGTTGAAACAGTTGGTATATTAGCATAGGCAAACGGATTCATAGTAAATATACCTAAAAACCCTTATTCTCTTTTCACTTTTGTGGGTCGGGAGGAAGAAATGGTTGAGGATGTGAAATCATGCAAAATGGGTCTCAGAAATTGAGATGGAAACATAGTTGACATAAGAAAGACAAAAGCCCCCTTAATTTTTTGATGTTTTCGTTTGTAATAAGAAGGAGATTGTCGGCAGTTAGAGAAAGGCTTCAAAGAGGGTAATCTGTTTTCTTTTTGCTGAACACTTCATAGTATCTTCGAGAGCAATTATGAAAACATTATCCATACAGCCATTTGTTGAATATAACATACCAAAACATGAACGCCCCAAGCTAAAGTTGAATTAACAACAATGAAAAACCAAAACCCGATTGTTTCATTCATCCATCTTTTCATTTTATTTTCCATCTGCTTTAATGTTTGTTCAGATGCTAATAAAAAGGACCGGAAATTTTAAATTATTTACATGGTTGCGCCAAAAATGTCTATGACCTTAGACAATATTATGAATCTCTTCTGCCCCAAGATTCTGAATTATTATATGCATGAGACTTTGTATTCGGAGCAAGAGTATCTGAAAAGGAAGTCAAGCAATTAAAGAGGAAGGTTTTTGATTTAATTGAAGATATACCATATCATGTGCGTAAAAATGCATATCAATACATTAGGTTGTGGATCAAAGTAGAAAAACTGAATTTACAACTTATATTAAATATATAGGTTATGAACAAAAATACATGAATTGGATTAACATCTTGTAGGCTTCAAGTCAGGATCACTCTTCCTCTGCCAAGGAAAACATGAAGAGAGTTTCAACAGCTATTTTTTAGGGATAAAAGTTACATTTACCTTAATGAGTAACGATTTGATTTGTGGTAAAAATACTAAATGCATAACCTCTTGATTTGTTATGATTGATAATCAATTTAATATACAATCACATTTTTACAGCATTAGTGAGGCGTATTAATCTTCAATTTCCTTAAATTAACATCCCCTTGATTTGTTACCGATTGACAATCAATTTAATACCAATCACATATATTTCTCAACATTAATGAGGCATACCAATCTTCAATTTCTTCAAATTTGCATGCGTAGTATAGCTAAGTAACCAATTAATTATCTTTCAGTTTACAAATTTGCATCTAGTTAATGAAAATTATTTATATCTAATTAATGGAATAAAATCATGCTTATTTAATGGCAAATAAAGTTCTAAAGTAATTTGAATATTTTTCAGTTATAAAATTTTAATATCTTGAGCTTCAAGAATCCACTTTGTTAAACACTATGGAACTAAGGATATTACTTCTATAAAAGCTCATAAAAACATGGGATAACTTGAGAATTCATAGTTAAAATCAACAATTTGGTGAGCTTTTGTGAAAAATTCAATGAAAATTATATAACATTTCAATTTTCTTGTGTATCTGAAATTGAAAAAAGTGGATATTGCTTGTGTATATGATTTGGTAGCGGGAGTTGTATTAGAATCCCAAAAGGACGAAAAGGTAATGGGGATTTTATAAATGTTGCTTGAAATATATTCACTATAACTAACTTTGAAGTGCTAAGGAGAAAAATCTAGAAAAGACTAAATATTAAGATGCATGCTACCTTACAGTTACATATAACTCATTTGGTGGGTGATATAAAAGTAAACAACGACAATTATTATTTAACATGACTTGGCCAACTACGAATTGTCTATATTTATTGTTTTTAACTAAATAGTAATCTTTAATTTCTTCAAATACGCTAGCATAACAGGCCTCTTATCAGTTAATTAATAAACTAAGTAATCAACTAAGCTTCTTTCGGCATACAAATTTGCATCCAATTAACGAAAATTATTTTTATACAATCAATGAAATTAATTCATACAAATTTAAAGCCAATCAATATTTTCAATTAATTTGAATTTTTTTTGAGTTATACTGCATCTTGAGCTTCATTTTTAGAATTTGCATCAAGAATCCAGTTTGTTAAAAACTACGAACTAAGGATATTAGTACACTATAAAAGCTAATACAAAATAGAAAAACTTGAGAATTAGTGAGTAAAATCCATATTTTGGTGAGCTTTCATGAAACAGCAATGGATATCATGTAACATTTTGATTTTCCTGTGTATTTAAAATTGAAAAGAGTGGATACTGGTTGATTTATATGACTTGGTGATAGGGGTTGTAGTAGAACCTATGAAGCAAGAAGACTGAGAATTTTTGATGGGTTGCATGAAATCATGAAATGTAATCACTATAACTCATTTTTGAAGTACTAAGATAAAAAACAGGGAGAGCTAAATATAAAGATGCATGATATCTGATTCCTTTTTTAAGCTAATTGCTATATTATCAAAACCAAATCCAAACAGCTAATTGAATATGTACTAATTCTTACAAATTACCAAATAATGAATATATGGAAGTAATAGTAGAATTAAGATTCAACTGATGTATCATTTCATTTCTGTTGTTCAAAACTTTTATCTCTAGTACCATCTTTCAATTTCTTCACATGTTGCTCTTCGCATGGTAAATTTCTTCACTGTTCCATACACAGATTACAAATTCAATTTGCTTATGTGAATGAAATTTTCTATTTGACTGTGTAAATGAAATTTATGAATAAGCCGTCAAAACTATTTACCAAACAATAACAGGGCCAATGAACTTTTATCTCTGTTGTACAAAATTTAATTGGTATACTATTCCATTTTTGTTGTTCAAAACTTTTATCTCTAGTGCCATCTTTCCATTTCTTTACATGTTGCTATTCACATGGTAAATTTCTTCATTGTCCCGTACACTGATTACAAATTCAATTTGTTACGTGAATGAAAATTTCCATTTGACTGCATAAACAAAATTTGTGAATCAAGCTATCAAAACTATTAACCAAACAGTAACATTGCTAATGAACTACTAACAAAGTTAACAACAAAAATATATACATAGAGAAACCAAAATATGTGTTAGAAAATAAAGTTACCAAATTAGGATCAAATATTGTAATTTCAGCCGTAATGAATTTGCATCCAAACTCGTACAAACACGATCTCCGATCTTGATAATTTTTCCTGATTCAAATTTCTACAAAACAATAAAGTTCGTGCTAATAGTATACAATCTTTTACATGATAGTGAAGCATATCACACTTATAGTTCAACGGCTTCCATATAATATTAAATAAAACAAGGTAGGAAGAGTAAATGTTTTCGAAAAAGAAAACAAATAAAACTACCAAAAAGCATATGCATTCCATTAATAAGCTAAAATCAATAGTGGTACTTTCTCATTTAAAGCTTAACCTCAAACTTATGGCATGTGGTGATCCTTTATCTCCACAAACTACGAAGTAAATGCAAGATTTTGGTATCATTTTATTATCACTTTATATATATATATATATATATATATATATATATATATGTATGTGTGTGTGTGTGTACGTGTATTTTTTTTTCAAGTATGTTTATGGAAAACCATATAATTGGGTTACCCTATCATAAAAATTACAATTATTATTATTATTATTACTACTATTGCAAATTTAGTAATAAAGATAAGTGACAGGTTGTTGATAAACCTGTCAAAACCTCATGACGTATCAAAGCAATAATATGTCAACAAAATTATAGTTTAAATTGACTATTAAGTCATCAAGAGAAAACTGATGCAGAATCAAAGCCTTGGGGAGCTATATATGTACTTGATACACCCACGCTGAAATGTTAGTCCAGTACATAACAAAAACTATCATTTATAAAATTTGATTGCTTTCGATGAATAATCATATATTTTGGAATCTTAAAGAAACAAAGAAAATAGATCCACTATCAAACTCGTACAAATAAAAAACATTTGGCTTTGTAATATTATGTTCCCTTGCTAATACTCACTAAGTCATCCAATCATTCATTATAATAAAGTGGCTATTTAGAACTATTAGTTATTTCATCAAACAGTAGGATTGCAAAAACTTAACTTTACTGTTTCATAACTTGATCCATGTACAATGAAGTTGGGTAATGCTCGCCATTAGAAAATAGATAAAAATATAAAAAAATGCACAAAGGAACTCACGGTACTCAAAGCTTTTCAAAGATGAAATGTATGTTCAAACTAATCCTTGTCCATGTCTTCCTTTACAAAGTGGTTATTGGATCCGGATCTCAACTCTGAATTTTCTTTTACCTGTATAATTACAAAAGGTAAAAATTACTGACTGAAATAAGAATAAAAGAATTGACGTCATTAATTTGAGGAGTTTTGAGTTTTAAACATGTATTGGAAAGAAGAATAAATGGCATCTTTAGTTAAAAGAAACGTGGGTGGAGAAGAAAGACGTGCGTAAAAAAAGACAAAAATGTCCTTTACCTACTTAATTAATTAGTTATGTGGGCATTTTTAGAAGTCAGAAAAAGGCTTCAATTTGACCACATTGACCAACTATTTTCTTTATATATAAGATCGGTACGAATGCCCATCCGTGGGATGAGTGCGTGAAAAATGCATTCAAAGTGTAATAATCGAAGCATTGCTGCATTATCTTTAGTCTGTAACTTGAATAGTGAACCATTTTACGTAGGCATACAAAGTACCGATATTAAGTGGTTCACGCTAAAGATGTTTTTTCCCTTTAATTAAATATTTGTTATGCTCAAACATCTAAAGTGAAAGAAATTATTTTAGAACATTAAAAGAAAAACTTAAACATAAAGTGTCAATCTGATAATATAAGATGCATGATAGGTAACATGCAGTTGCATTTTCTTTTAGCGGAATAGAACTATAAAGTATGTTTCCCTTGTCACTTCCTGATATATTAATTTAACTGCAAAGAACCATAAAGTTCAATATTGAATTATGCATAGTACAGTTGTATAATATTGTTACAAATTAATTGCTTTAATGACCATCCAGTTTTGTAGTATGCCTTTCTCCATGAATAGAAGATACACATAACCACTACAATTATTTCATCAAATGAATATGATTATGCACTATCACGACCCGATTTTTCGATGCCTGAAAAACCGAACCATGAGGGTTAAAGAAGAAGAGGTAGAAGAAGAAAGTAGAAAACAACATCAGAATCTTACCATCGCAGCGGAATAAAATATAATAGATAATAACAGATCTTTACAAAAAAGAAAACTATATCTGTTTTATATATATACATCATCAGAATACATCATCGGAGCTCAACAACATCAATAACATACAACTGGGCAGTCATATAAACTTATCCTCAAAACTGAATACACAACGGAACAATATTCAAGTACAGAAGTACAAATCGCCATCTAGCTCGTCTCCTGAGATCCACAATATCCTTTCCTGTATTCTATAATACTCGGTCTGACCCGAGCATTATAGTTAAATAACACTCGAGTCAGACTGGAAAACCAGCGTGAGAAATCACACTCAAATTGATTATTAAAGTTTCAAAATCCTTTGAAATCAAAAGCATCTCGTAAGACCACGCCACAAATAAACATGTCGGGTTTTTACCTTACGATAGCCAAAACACTTTTTATTAAAATCCTATGATATTATAATAGTGTCTATAGAAAGTAAAATAGAATCTGGTTAAAATGCCTGCATCTCACGTTTCAGCAATAGTTGGGCACAATAAAATCCGTACAAGCGTGTAGGGAAAATGGATTTCCAACTAATGACTAGGCACTGGGGTACCTCCTGTCACAGTACGTGGCCTAGATCACCTTATCGAGGATTACTCCCAATCCCCTACAACACAAGACCGGAACTACCCCTTACTGGATAATCCCGAATAAGATCACCCCACGGTTGGGATCAGCAATCGCACCACTAAGCCAAATAAAAGGGACATCTAGACATGGATGACCTCACCCTAATGGGTGCTACCCACATAGCCTTACTGCATAACCCCTCATTTTCAGTCATTCTCGGTTGATGAGGCTCGAGGCTAAGCGTTACCTATTTAGAACGTTTCACTTAAAAAGCCCATCGTCCACCTGACGATGTTCTGAAAGCATTCATCCATACAAGTCCGTCTCAGGTTCGAACGGAACTGAAGCACTACGCCTACTACATCCATTTTGGAATCATCCTCAGGATTAGTTGCGACTAGCCCTTGCACTTCACCGCTCCACCTTCAAATCCAAACTCTTATTTTTCACACGAAAACGTAAAAACCGGATCGAAGTGGTTTTTAGGAAATAAATCCCGCTCCCGGTCTCTTCAAACGATCAACGCATTGCCCAATATTGATAGTTGGTGATTTAACTATCAATCAACATTCACAAACATCCATCAAACATAAATATTTTCTCCAAATTATTTATTAACCTCAACATATCTTCACCAGATATATTTCCACTTTTCAACCCTTTTGAAAACAGTTTTCAAACCACACTCTTCTCATGGAATGAATTCCCAACTATTTATTTCCACTGAAAACACCAAGTACAAAAACTTTAGATTTTTAAAATAATTTAAAAAAACTTTATCATAAAATATCCTTTAAAACATTTAAATTAAAAATTACTTTAATACTTATTCAAAATATATACTTTAAGAATATTTAAAATAAAACTACTTTGTACAATATAAAACTAAATTTTTAACCTTTAAATCATAATACCAAGCCATCTTTAAATAATTACTGCTATAATGAATTAGAAAAATATACATACTTTAAAATTTAAAAATTTAGAAATAATAAATTTTCTAAAACATACTTTTAAACAACTTAAAACCTTTTACTTGTACTTAAAAATTTGTTTGAAACGTACTTGGCTATTCAGGGAAATACGCTTCCCTTCCACATCTTTTAAAAATAAATCACTATTTATTTGTAAACAAATTTACCCATTCCTTTAATAAATTCCCACCTTGAATTTATTCTTTCAAATATCCACTGACATATTCCTTCACTTTTATAAACCCAGTTTATAAATTTCATAGTCACATTCTCCTTTAAATTTTCAATTTCAAACACTTAAATCAATTTTCAAATTGATTTCCAAATTACTCCATTTTGAAATAAATTCCTTTACTTACTCAATTTATTTCAAATCCCATTGACTTCAGATTTTTATCCCTTGATTATGATTTAAAATCTTTTAACTGAAAACACCAATTTCAGATTTCCCCAAATTCCTTCTTTATCCTTTTAAATAAATTCAAACCTTGGAATTTAAAATAAATTCTTTATTCCTTTAAATAATATCACTTATGTTTTTAAAATTCGTTATTACTCTGTTTATTCAAAATCCCCTTTTTCCATACTCCGAACTTATTTATTAGATTTTTAAAATCACTTTTATTCTTTCCCAATTCATTCTTAAATATATTTAAATTATATATAATTATTTCACTTACAAATTCTCTTCTTTTATTTTCTTTCCAAAAATCCAATTTATATATTTTGATAACTTAGTATATCCAAACATATTCAATCAAACCAGCATCCAACATTTCCAATTACCCATATAATTCATCACAGAATATCAAATAATCAAAAAACAGAAAATTAAACAATCTAATAAATTTTGAGGAATCCAGTTGGATCCCTCCAACCTGTTTTCTTGCATCCACAGATGTTAGCACAATACCAATTCCACTTCGAGGTGGAATATCCCAGCGTATGAGATTAATATAATATCAACCACTATTATGCGGCGCATAGGGTCTCATCCGCTATATAATGCGGGAAATCAATCACTCCAATATATTCTATATACTACTATATATAATATAGCACATCAAATCAATTTAATCATTCAACCAATTATTTTAAAATTTAAATTTAAATAGAAACCCAGATGAGTGAGATTAACTCACCTTTGATTTTTGTTTTGCAATCCACTCCATACCAACTTGTTTCTTTTAAGATTTCTAACCTTGAATAAATAATTATATGATTTATAAATACTTTAGCTAATTGAACAATTAATTACTATTTATTTATTTAATTTAGCTAACAATTTGGTTTTAAACTAACAATTTAATTTAAACCAATTTCCTTTCCATAAAAATGTTTTTCAGCGACTAAAAATAATTAAAGAAGTTTATTAAACAAATTCATCTTCATAATACATTATTTTAAAATAACTGGTAAATTTAAAAATGTGTACGTACATCTATTTTATTATATATAATTTTTTTTCTAAACTGCTTATGTAATAAAATCTAACTTTTTGATTTCAAAATCTTATGTGTATATATATATATATATATTTCTGCTTTGAACCATATATATATATATATATATATATATATATATATATATATATATCTACAAAGTCTAGTATAAACACAGTTTGTTTTTAACATATATATTAAAATGAAATTATCTTATTACAGTAAGCTATACAATATTTATCATTATTATTATATAAATTGAAGAAAAAAAATTGCATATATGTATATAAAATTAAATTAACAAAAATACATTTATACCTTGTTGAAAAAAATAAGTGCAGAGTTATACATATTTTTCAAATCTTATATATATATATATATATATATATATATATATTAAACTAAAACAAAATGTTTATACTTACTACAACATTTTCTCTGATTCCATGTAAGTTTAGATTAAGTTTAATTGAAAATAAAATAAGACAAACGAGAATACCTTGCCGCCTCACGAAACCCTAGCGCGCTCGATCATCTGGACTTCGAACAATCCCGTTGCCCCTTCTTCGCCTTCATCTCGAGCTCCCAGTTGTCGATCGAACGCCGGTACCACATCGCCACGGACCTCCCAAGTTGATTTGCCATCAACCACCTTAGCAAAACTCCACCTCCATCTGATGCGCGACGCTGCCATGGTCGATCCTGACTCGCGACACCTCCCCTCCGACCTTCGTCACTCATGAAGTAACGATCCCCTACCGCGCCTCGCCCTTGGTTGACGAGTTCGTCAAACTCGATCGATTTCCCCTTTTATCTTTTTTTATTCTCGATTTCGTTTATTTAGCAGGGTTGAGCGATTTAAACGAGGAGGGAGAATGTAGATCTGTGTGTTTCAGATGCTAGGGTGGCTTGAGTACGATTATAGGGTGGCTGGTTTGACTTTTCAATTTTTTAATATTATTAAATTTCCAAAATATCTCGTTTAGCATAACTCGAAATCTCAAACTCCGAATCAGACATGCCGCCAGGCGTTTATAAGGTTTTACCCGTATTCCGAACACAATGGAATGTGTTTCGGAGCCTAATTCAGTGATATGTGGAAGATAGTTTTTTGAATCGAGTTTAAATATTAAATTATCGATTTTATTTTCAACACATTTCTCACCCGTACGGACAAACGATAACTCCAAATGCTATGAAAATTGAAAACCGATAATAACTAACTATTGCGGATCCAATGGAACTGGTTTCGTCGAATTCCGAGACTGTGCCTCGGAAGGCTATTTTTAAATATCAATTTAAACGATATAATTTCAAAACTTAACAAATCACTGTTAAATTCAATTTTAACACTTTTACTATCTTCAGTACTATCAGTATAAATTTTACAAGTCTTTGAAATAATTTAATTCAGCTTAAATCCAGGATTTACCACTTAAACCAATTTCAAATGATTTAATTTAATAATTAAATTATCCAATAAATAGTGATATTTGAATTAAGGTTAGAAACTAACTATGAAATATTTAAAATAAATGAAATATTCCAATTTCAAACATCCAAAAATTCCGGGCCGTCACATTCCTCCCCCCTTAAAAGAATTTCGTCACCGAAATTACTAGTTAGGAAGAATGGTCCAATACCCGTTTACTATTTTCCCAAAACCAAACAGTTTTTAACAACAACCAACCAAATAATTTTTATTAAAGACACATTATTCATCTTACTAGACTTTTCCACAGTTGCCAAACAACTTTACTTATTCAACCATTCAAATTATAATTCAAAACCAAGTTTTAAATTTTCAAAATTTCTCAAAAATTTTCTAACTCCCTAAATTTTTGAAAAATTTCGCCAGCGTCTCCTTTGCGCGGTTAGCTCGGTACAACTACAAAATGCTTCTACGGGCTCTCAAATTCCAAAAGAAAACAAAAGGCCAAGTGGTAGACCAGAAAATCATCAAATTTCAATTTATCCTCTGAAATCAAAAATTCCAAATTCACTTTCCTAATCCTTTAGTTCCAACTAAACAATTAGTTTCAATTTCCATTTCCAAAATCCCTTATTTCAATTCCAATACGAAATCGTTTCGTTGCTAATGAAAATTTTTCCAACTCCCAAAATTTTCGATTTTTTTTGGCAGAGTCTCCTTTTTACGGAGGAGCTTTTGCAAATTGACAAGAGATAGAAATATATATACATTGACCCACACGGTCGGAAAAACAAAAACAGTTCATATTTCCTATTTTTATTGCGTAGGCGTACCTTTATTTAGCATTTTTAAGCAAGCGACTTATGATATTAGCAATTAGCGCGTCCAAATCCAGCCAAACGGCTTCCCGGTACCTGTACTTACTCAATTTAAATATGTAAGTACTAAATATACGAAATTTATTAACGTTTCACTTACTTTCATTAGCTAAACACATGCATTTCATAAGCAACACGCACCAAACACTTTCCATGAGCAATTTATATGATTTCAAAACTAATTCAATTGCTTTCAACCAATTTATATGCCATTTCATTCAATTATAATGGTTTACACTTCAATTTCTTACATTCAATTTATTTTTAACCCAACAACTCACATTTATTTCAATTGATTCCAAAAATCAATTTTATTTACTTCTATCAACCCATAGAATTTTTATTCACTTCCGTTTAAGTTGAACGACTAATTTATTCTATGCAATTCGACGATATTCACTTAATAGAATATCCATTTTAATTTTTATCCACATCCAATTGATTCTAACTCATTTTATTTTAAATTCCATCCCATTTCTAGTTATTCATTCATAACCATTTTATTTAGCTCGACACATTCCATGCCTGTATACTACTAACCATTCCCAAATTAATTCAACCAAACTTCTATTTAATGGTCTTCCATTCTTACTCGAAGTCGAGCTTTTAAGTATTTTTAACTTACGTTAATTTACTTCAATTTATTCCAACTTCAAACTTAAGTTCACTTCCATTTAATTTGATTCTCATCTAATCAAATTCCATTTAATTCAGTTAGCCCATCCATTTAATTTTAATTCACCTTCTCAATTTATCAAAATAATATCCTAGCACATATTTAACTCATTCACACTCGAATTGGATTTTATTTGTAACTCAAATCATTTCTGTTATAATTCAATTCCATTTTATTTTTACAACATCTCCACTTATTTAATTCATTATCAATCCAAGTCGAATTCTATTTATAATTCGAGTTTATTTCCAAACTTCATTATTAACTTACAATCCATTTTATTAACCGAGTTAAATTTATTAACATACTCTATCAAATAATTTATTTAGCTAATTAGCTTACTTCCGACTTTTAAATCAATATTCGATTTTATTACAAAAAACACTTCATTAATTTTCCCGAGTTCAAATTGTTTTTTCATAATTCCAGTTTGGATTTTCTTTCATTTTCCAAAATTCCAACACTTTTATTTCGGCTTATTTATTCCCTTTTTACATTTTTATAAGCTGCTCACTTATTAATATTCATACTTCTCCATCAATTTACAGTCAATCACATTCACATTTTACCTTTAACTAGAGACTATTTTTTTTTCAATGTTTTTCAATTCTTTTATAAGCTTCCGAAGCTTATTTATTCCAATTCAATACTTCCTTAGTTTACACCTATTTATTTAAGTAAGAATTTTATTCCATTCGATATTATCTATAACTCAACTGAATTTATTTCAATTCAATTTTATTTAACTTAACTTCAGTTAAATCTAGCATCATACCATTCTCTTTAATCCACTTAATCCACTTGAATTTAACTTAAGTAAGAACTTTCTTCCACTTAATATCATCTACATCTCAATTTATTCCATTTCAATTCAGTTTCAACTTAATTCAAATACAACTGGGTTTTATTTTCAGTTTAATTCAATTTATTTCAATCCAATTAAATTTTATCTCCCAATCCAAATTTAATTTCTATTTTTCCATTACAATCACATTCAAGATTTACTAATTATTTCTTCCAATCATCCATTAAATTTTCCACAATTTAATTTTTTCCAAATTAAATTTATTTAACCTTTTCACTTTAGATTTTAATACCAACATTCAAAGCTCAAATTTTCCTTCCTTATCTAAAAATCATCTCAACTTTACAAGTTTATAACTTACCTCATCAGGATTTTCAATTCAAATAAGGATTTAGGATTTCAAACACCTGGCTTTTGGTTTAAATCATTTTAAAATCACCATTATCCCAAAATCACATTTCTCAAATTTTTAAACCGATCCTGGTTTTTATTCCCAACAAATTTCCTTTGAAATTTCAAAAGCAAACTAGTTCTTCTGAACAAATCAATTTGGCAGCAATCCGTCACTTAGAAACTCGAAAATGAACATCGATGATGTTGCAGTCATCACTGAAATTATTTTCCAGTGACTGAAGTGAGTTCAATGCTATATCTCTTTCCAAAATTTATTTGAAACAATTTCCTTTCAGAAATATTTTTAAAATAATAATGCTATTATTTGTCTTCAAAACACTTCGAAAAACACTTCCAAAATCTCCGGGGCTTTAAATTTCCAAATTTAATTTGAATCTAATCTTAACTATAATCCATTTATATAATTTATGCTCATACAATTTTTCCCTTTGATTATACAAGTTATTCCAATTTTTATAACCTTATTTGTTTAAAATATTATCATCCAAACATCCAAGTTATATAACAATTTAAAGAAATATTTCCCTTATACCAAAATATATTTTGGCTAAAATTATTTCATTCACCCACCTTTAAAACAATACCGTGTCAATTTATCATGTCAGGTTTTATAAACTCTTCTCGAATAGCGGCCAACTTACTCGATTAGAATTCATATTCCACTCAACCAATAAGTTAATACAATATTAAAACAATTTATATTCACCAAAAAATATGCTCTCATATCTATTAATACGCGCAAACTCATTCTAGAGTACTACTGACTCCATCTCTAGTGAGTAATCCTCACTAGAGCCAAGGTTCTCGCTTAACCTTTCAGCTCTGATACCAAAATGTCATGACCCGATTTTTCGACGTCCGAAAAACCGAACCATGAGGGTTAAAGAAGAAGAGGTAGAAGAAGAAAGTAGAAAACAACATCCGAATCTTACCATCGCAGCGGAATAAAATATAATAGATAATAACGGATCTTTACACAAAAGAAAACTATATCTGTTTTATATATATACATCATCAGAATACATCATCAGAGCTCAACAACATCAATAACATACAACTGGACATTCATTTAAACTTATCCTCAAAACTGAATAAATAGCGGAACAATATTCAAGTACGGAAGTACATATCGCCATCCAGCTCGTCTCCTGAGCTCTACACTATCCTTTCCTGTATTCTATAATACTCGGTCTGAACGGAGCATTATAGTTAAATAACACCCGAGTCAGTATGGAAAACCAGCGTGAGAAATCACACTCAAATTGATTACTAAAGTTTCAAAATCCTTTGAAATCAAAAGCATCTCGTAAGACCACGCCACAAATAAACATGCCGGTTTTTACCTTACGATAGCCAAAACACTTTTTATTAAAATTCTCTGATATTATAATAGTGTCTATAGAAAGTAAAATAGAATCTAGCTGAAATGCTTGCATCTCACGTTTCAGCAATAGTTGGGCACAATAAAAACCATACAGGCGCATAGGGAAAATGGATTTCCAACTAACGACTAGGCACTGGGGTACCACCTGTCACAGTACGTGGCCTAGATCACCGTACCGAGGATTACTCCCAATCCCCTGCAACACAAGACTGGAACTACCCCTTACTGGATAATCCCGAGTAAGATCACCCCAAGGTTGGGATCAGCAACCGCACCACTAAGCCGAATAAAAGAGACATCTAGACAGGGACGGCCTCACCCTAATGGGTGCTACCCACATAGCCTTGCTGCATAACCCCTGATTTCCAGTCATTCTCGGTTGATGAGGCTCGAGGCTTAGCGTTACCTTTTTAGAATGTTTCACTTAGAATGCCCATCGTCCACCTGACGATGTTCTGAGAGCATTCATCCATACAAGTCCGTCCCAGGTTCGAACGGAACCGAAGGCACTAGTACTACTACATTCATTTTGGAATCATCCTCAGGATTAGTAGCGACTAGCCCTTGCACTTCAATGCTCCACCTTTGAATCCAAACTCTTGTTTTCCACACGAAAACGTACAAACCGGATCGAAGTGGTTTTTAGGAAATAAATCCCGATCCCAGTCTCTTCGACACGATCAACGCATTGGCCAATATTGATAGTCGATGATTTAATTATCAATGAAAATTCACAAACATCCATCAAACATAAATAATTTCTCCAAATTATTTATTAACCTCAAAATATCTTCACCAGATATATTTCCACTTTTCAATCCTTTTAAAAACAGTTTTCAAACCACACTCTTCTCATGGAATGAATTCCCAACTATTTATTTCCACTGAAAACACCAAGTACAAAAACTTTAGGTTTTTAAAATAATTTAAAAACACTTTATCATAAAATATCCTTTAAAACATTTAAATTAAAAATTACTTTAATACTTATTCAAAATATATATTTTAGGAATATTTAAAATAAAACTACTTTGTACAATATAAAACTAAATTTCTAACCTTTAAATCATAATACCGAGCCATCTTTAAATAATTATTGCTATAATGAATTAGAAAAATTTACTTACTTTAACATTTAAACATTTAAAAACAATAAATTTTCTAAAACATACTTTTAAATAACTTAAAACCTTTTACTTATACTTAAAAATTTGTTTGAAACGTACTTGGCTATTCAGGGAAATATGCTTCCCTTCCACATCTTTTAAAAATAAATCACTATTTATTTTTAAACAAATTTACCCATTCCTTTAATAAATTCCCACCTTGAATTTATTCTTTCAAATATCCACTGATATATTCCTTCACTTTTATAAACCCAGTTTATAAATTTCATAGTCACATTCTCCTTTAAATTTTCAATTTCAAACACTTAAATCAATTTTCAAATTTATTTCCAAATTACTCCATTTTGAAATAAATTCCTTTACTTGCTCAATTTATTTCAAATCCCGTTGACTTCAGATTTTTATCCCTTGATTATGATTTAAAATCTTTTAACTGAAAACACCAATTTCTGATTTCCCCAAATTCCCTCTTTATCCTTTTAAATAAATTCAAACCTTGGAATTTAAAATAAATTCTTTATTCCTTTAAATAATATCACTTATGTTTTTAAAATTCGTTATTACTCTGTTTATTCAAAATCCCCTTTGTCCATACTCTGAACTTATTTATTAGAATTTTAAAATCACTTTTATTCTTTCCCAGTTCATTCTTAAACTTATTTAAATTCTCTATAATTATTTCACTTACAAATTCTTTTCTTTTATTTTCTTTCCAAAAATCCAATTTATGTATTTTGATAACTTAGTATATCCAAACATATTCAGTCAAACCAGCATCCAACACTTCCAATTACCCATATAATTCATCACAGAATATTAAATAATAAAAACACAGAATATTAAACAATCTAATAAATTTTTAGGAATCCAGTTGGATCTCTCCAACCTGTTTCCCTGCATCCAAAGATGTTAGCACAATACCAATTCCACTTCGAGGTGGAATATCGCGATATATGGGATTAATATAATATCATCCGCTATAATGCGGCGTATAAGGTCTCATCCGCTATATAAGGCGGGAAATCAATATATTCTATATACTACTATATATAATATAGCACATCAAATCAATTCAATCATTTAACCAATTATTTAAATTTGACCATTTAAATTTAAATAGAAACCAAGATGAATGAGATTAACTCACCTTTGATTTTTGTTTTGCAATCCACTCCAGACCAACTCGTTTCTTTTCAGATTTCTAACCTTGAATAAATAATTATATGATTTATTAATACTTTCGCTAATTGAACAATTAATTACTATTTATTTATTTAATTTAACTAACCATTCGGTTTTACACTAACACTTTAATTTAAACCAATTTCCTTTCCATAAAAATGTTTGCTAGCGACTAAAAATAATTAAAGAAGTTTATTAAACAAATTCATCTTCATAATACATTATTTTAAAATAACTGGTAAATTTAAAAATGTGTATGTGTATCTATTTTATTATATTTTTTTCCAAACTGCTTATGTAATAAAATCTAACTTTTATATTTCAAAATCTTATGTATATATATATATATATATATATATATTTCTGCTTTAAACCTTATATATACATCTACAAAGTCTAGTATAAACACAATTTGCTTTTAACATATATATTAAAATGAAATTATCTTATTAAAGTAAACTATACAATATTTATCATTATTATTATATAACTTGAAGAAAAAACTGCATATATATAACATTAAATTAACAAAAATACATTTATAACTTACTGCAAAAAATAAGTGCAGAGTTATACATATTTTTCAAATCTTATATATATATATATATTAAACTAAAACAGAATGTTTGTACTTACTACAACATTTTCTCTGATTCCATGTAAGTTTAGATTAAGTTTAATTGAAAATAAAATAAGACAAACGAGAATACCTTGCTGCCTCACGAAACCCTAGCGCGCTTGATCATCTGAACTTCCAACGATCCCGTTGCCCTTTCTTCGCCTTCATCTCAAGCTCCCAGTTGCCGATCGAACGCCGGTACTACATCGCTACGGCTTTCCCAAGTCGATTCGCCATCAACCACCCCAGCAAAACTCCACCTCCATCCGATGCGCGACGCTGCCATTGTCGATCCTGACTCGCGACACCACTCCTCCGACCTTCATCATTCATGAAGTAACGATCCCCTACCGTGCCTCGTCCTTGGTTCATAAATTCGTCAAACTCGATCGATTTCCCTTCTTATCTTTTTTTTTTAGTTCTCGATTTCGTTTATTTAGCAAAAGGAGGGTTGAGCTATTTAAACGAGAAGGGGGAATGCAGATCTGTGCGTTTCAGATGCTAAGGTGGATCGAATATGTTTATAGGGTGGCTGGTTTGACTTTTCAATTTTTTAATATTATTAAATTTCCAAAATATCTCGTTTTGCATAACTCGAAATCTCGAACTCCGAATCAGACATGCCGCCAGGCGTTTATAAGGTTTTACTCGTATTTCGAACACAATGTGACGTGTTTCGGAGCCTGATTCAGTCATATGTGGAAGATAGCCATTTGAATCGAGTTTAAATATTAAATTATCAATTATAATTTCAACACGTTTCTCACCCGTACGGATAATCGGTAACTCCAATCGCCGTGAAAATTGAAATCCGATAATAACTAACTATTACGGATCCAATGGAACTGGTTTTGTCGAATTTCGAGACTGTGCCTCGGAAGGCTATTTTTAAATATCAATTTAAACGATATAATTTCAAAACTTAACGAATCATTGTTAAATTCAATTTTAATACTTTTACTATCTTCAGTACTATCAGTTTAAATTTTACAAGTCTTTGAAATAATTTAATTCAGCTTAAATCCAAGATTTACCACTTAAACCAATTTCAAATGATTTAATTTAATAATTAAATTATCCAATAAATAGTGATATTTGAATTCAAGTTAGAAACTAACTATGAAATATTTAAAATCAATTAAATATTCCAATTTCAATTGCTCGGCAAAGGTATGTATTTAAATTTCTGTATGAAATTTGATGATTTTCTAGTCTACCACTTGCCTTTTTGTTTTCTTTTGAAATCTGGGGGGCCGTGGTGCCATTTTGTAGCCGTACCGAGCAAGCTGTGCAAAGGAGATGCTGGCAAAAATTTTCAAAATTTTAGGAGTTAGAAATTTTATGAGAAATTTTGATTATTTAAATTTTGGTTTTAAATTCAAATTTGAAATTGATTGAGTAGGTAATATTGTTTGGAGATTATGGAGGAGTTTTGGAAATTAATAATAATATAGTGTCCCTAACGACAAGGTTGTTTGGGTTGATGTTAAAACTATTTGGTCTGGAAGGATAGTAAATGGGTATTGGACCATTCTTCCTAACTAGTAATTTCGGGGACGAAATTCTTTTAAAGGGGGAGGAATGTGACGACTCGTAATTTCTGGATATTTGAAATAGAAATATTTAATTGATTTTAAATATTTGGAAGTTAGTTTAACTTGAATTTCAAATATCATTATTATTTGGCAATTAAATTTATTAAATTTAATAATTAGAGATTGGGTAAAATATTAAATCTTAAGTTTTAAGATGGTTAAAATTATTTCAATGGCTTATGAAATTTATATTGATAATACTGTAGTTAGTTAATGTGTTAAAATTGATTTAAAGGGTAATTGGTTCAGTTTTAAAATTTCACTGTTTAAATTGAATTTAAAAATTAGCATTCCGAGATACAGTCTCGGATTTCGACGAAACCAGTTCCATTGGATCTGTAATAGTGTTATATTATCAGATTTCAAATTTCATAATGTTTGGAGTTATCGTGTGATTTTACGATAGGTAAACGCGCTAAAATTTATATCGAAGATTTAATATAATAACTGGGTCCCAAAAGCAATCTTCTTCATACGATCGAATTAGGACTCGAAACCTTTTCCAATGCGTTCTTAATAGGGGTATAACATTATAAACGCTTAGCACATGCCTTGATAGGGCCTCGAGATTTTGAATTGCATAAATCGAGACATTTGGAATTTAAATAAAAATATTTCTTAGTCAACCTACTCTGCAGCTGAAATTCCTTCACATCACAACTTTTCTCTTTAATTTCGAAACCACTGTAGCAGCCATTCAAATGCTACCTTCATCTTTTCGGTCATTAAATCATGTCTTGCCTCCTTCAATCGACAGAAGTAAAAAAATAATGGTCGACAAGTGCCTCCATTAAAAATCGCCTATCGTCACCCATTCCATTTTCAAAAATCAAAGCCGAGCACCTCTTACTCTTTCAAAATCGAATTAGTATTAAAAGAAAGAGAATCGCGCAGGCCTCAATTTGAATTCAATATAGCAGGCGATTGAAAATGAAGTCGAGCCGTGAGGGCGAGAGCGCATGGGCGAACGCGTTAGGGCAAGTTGCGGCGGCTTTCGATTGAGATTTGTGAGGGATCGTCGATTTAGGGTTGTAGTTAATTGGGTGGGCTTCGTGTTATTGAGCCCGAACTTGTGTTTGCCTCGCGGAGGCGAAGCAGTGGTGGGTTGAAGTTCACGCAAGCTTGGGAGGAGGTGCTGGCATTCGCATGCGCGAGTACGAGATTCTGGAGCAACGAAGCATGCTGTGTGGGGGGAGTGAATTTCTCTGGCGGGCTCGAGCTTGACAGTGAGATTTTAGGGCTTCTTGTTGCTGTACGATCAACGTGGGGGCGATCTTTTTTCCGATTGAGTCAGTAAGGTGTAGCTGCAGTTTTACTTTTCTTTTTTTATTTAAAATATATATGTATATATATACAGAGAAGGATATAAGAATAAATATATATTCACATACATACTTTGATTTAAATTATATATATATATATATTTTGGCAGAGGGTAAAAATATATATATATACACATGATTTTGGGAAAAGATAGGAATTTTTAGAATGTTTGAAGGATTTATATAAAAAAACTGATTTTGGAATCTCGATATACTATTTTATAAAAATATATGTAGTTTCAAAAAGAAAATAAATATACATAAATATTTTCACTTAATGTTTAATTTAAAAAATATGTATTAGGGTGATTAACTTGTTCAATAAACTTATTAAATTATTTTAGTTACTAATTTTTTTATTTATTATAGGAAAATTAGTTTAAAAATTAATTACTAGTTTAAATTAAATTATTAAATGGAAATTGATTTTTATATTACTTCAAATGTTAATAAATCTTATAATGTTATTCAAGGTCTGAAATCTTAAAGACATGCCGATGTGGAAATGGGTTGCAAACATAATCAAAGGTGAGTTAATCTCACTCTTCTGGATTGCTATTTAAATTTAAATGGCAAAATTTAAATAATTAGTTGAATGATTGGAGTGATTTGATGTGCTATATTATATATAGTAGTATATAGTATATATTGGAGTGATTGATTTCCCGCAGTATATAGCGGATGAGAGCCTATGCGCCGCATAATGGCGGATGATATTATATTAATCCCATATATCGCGATGTTCCACCTTGAAGTGGAATTGGTATTGTGCTAACGTCCGTGGATGCAGGGAAACAGGTTGGAGGGATCCAACTGGATTCCTCAAAATTATTTAGATTGTTTAATATTCTGTGTTATGAATATTTGATATTCTATGTTATATTTGGAATATTGAATGCTATGGTTTGCTTGAATATATTTCGGTAACACTAAGTTATCAAAATATATAGAATTGGATTTTTGAAAAGAAAATAAAAGAGTAAATTTTTAAGTAAAATAATTATAGAGAATTTGAATAAATTTAAGAATGAATTGGAAAAGAAGGAAAGCGATTTTAAAATTCTAATAACTAAGTTCCGAGCATGGAAAAGGGGATTTTGAATAAACAGAGTAATAATGAATTTTAAAACTTAAGTGATGTTATTTAAAGGAATAAAAAAAATTACTTTAAATTCAAGGTTTAAATTTATTTGAAAGGATAAAGGAAGAATCTGGGAAATCTGAAATTGGTATTTTTCAGTTAAAAGATTTTAAATCAAGAAATAAAATATGAAGTTAATGGGTTTTGAATAAATTGAGTAAGTAAAGGAATTTATTTCAAAAGGGAATAATTTGGAAATCAATTTGAAAATTGATTAAGTGTTTGAAACTGGGATTTCAAAAGAAAGCTGAGACTATGAAACTTATAAACTGGGTTTATAAAGTGAAGTAATATATCAGTGGATATTTGAAAGTATAAATTCACGATGGAAATTTATAGAGAAATGGGCAATTTTTTTTAAAAATAGATAGTGGTTTATTTTTAAAAGATGTGAAAGAGAAGCGTATTTCCCTAGATAGCCAAGTACGTTTTCGAAGCAAATTTTTAAGTATAAGTTAAAAGTTTTAAAGTTGTTTTAAAAAGTATGTTTTGGAAAATTTATTGTTTTTAAATATTTAAATTTTAAAGTAAGTCTTTTTCAAATTTATTATAGTACTAATTACTTAAAGGCGACTTGGTATTATGTTTTAAAAAGAGAAAAATTTAGTTTATATTTTATAAAGCAGCTTTATTTTAAATATTCTTAAAGTATATATTTTTAATAAAATATTAAAGTAGTTTTTTTCTAAATTTAAATGTTAAAGTATGTTTTATAATAAAGTGTTTTAAATTATTTTAAAATCTAAATTGTTTGTACTTGATGATTTCAGTGGGAATCGAAAATATTTGAGGAATTTATTCCGTGAGTGAAAATGGTTTGAAACTGTTTTCAAAAAAGGTCGAAAATAGAAATATATGTTGCGAAGATATTTTGAGGATAATAAATTATTTGGGAGATTATTTATTGTTTGATGGTTGTTTGTGAATGTTAATTGATAGTTAAATAACCGACTATCAATATTGGCCAATGTGCTGATCGTTTCGAAGAGACCGGGATCGGGATTTATTTCCTAAAAACGACTTCGATCCGGTTTGAACGTTTTCGTGTGGAAAACAAGAGTTTGGATTCGAAGGTGGAGCGGTGAAGTGCAAGGGCTAGTCGCTACTACTCCTGAGGTAATTCCAAAATGGATGCAGTAGGAGTAGTGCCTTCGGTTCCGTTCGAACCCAGAACGGACTTGTATGTATGAATGCTTTCGGAACATCGTCAAGTGGACGGTGGGAATTCTATGTGAGATGTTCTAAAAGGTAACGCTTAGCCTCGAGCCTCATCAACCGAGAATGACTGAAAATCAGAGGTTATGCAGCAAGGCTAAGTGGGTATCAACCATTAGGGTGAGGTCATCCCTGTCTAGATGTTCCTTTTTATTTCGGCTTAGTGGGCGGTTGCTGATCCCAACCGTGGGGTGATCTTACTCGGGATTATCCATTAAGGGGTAGTCCCGGTCTTGTGTTGTAGAGGATCGGGAGGGATCCTCGATACGGTGATCTAGGCCACGTACTGTGACAGGTGGTACCCCAGTGCCTAGTCATTAATTGGAAATCCATTCTCCCTACGTGCCTTTTACGGTTTTGTTTGTATTACCCACGACTGTGGCTAGTAGCTGGAATTTAATGAATGTAACAATTTAGGCTATTTTAATAAGTATTTGTAAATAGACCCTAATATAATATCAGAGGATTTTAATAAAAAGTGTTTTGGCTATCGTAAGGGAAAAACCCGACATGTTTATTTGTGACGTGGTCTTACGAGGTGCTTTTGTTTTCAAAGGATTTTAAAACTTTAATAATCAATTTGAATGTGATATCTCACGCTAGTTTTCCAGACTGACTCGGGTGTTATTTAACTATAATACTCGGGTCAGACGAGTATTATAGATTACAGGAAAGGATGCTGTGGAGCTCAGGAGACGAGCTGGATGGCGATACGTACTTCCGTACTTATTTTAAATATTCTACTGTGTTGATTAGCTATGTATTCAATTTTGTGAAGACATGTTGTGATTACTGTCCAGTTGAGTGTTATGTGTACTCTGATGATGTAATGCTTAAACAGATTTGCTTTTGTGTAAAGATTAGTTATTATCTATTATATTTTATTCCGCTGCGTTGGTAAGATTCTGATGTCGTTCTATTTTCTTCTTCTTTCTCCTTCTTCTTTAACCCTAATGGTTCGGTTTTCCGGCATTCGATTGTTCGGCATTTGATACAGTAGGCGTATTGATGTCGATTTTTGGGCGTCGAAAAATCGGGTCGTTACACTAATCGTCACTTCGAAGATTATTCAGATTATCATAAGCTAACCGAAATGTTTTCCTCTAAATTATTCGAAAAAAAGCATCCACTTAAAATTTCTTTTCCAAAATATTTATACTTTAGAAATATTTTCAAATAATACCGCTATTACTTTTCTCAAAATCTTTTGAAATCATTTCAAACAATTCTAAGATTTAAGTTTTCCAAAAACTCTTTAAAATGTTATTTTAAAAGACAAATTTATAATACTAAATGTACGTAAAGGTAAAAAACAAATGTCATTTTAAACATCGATTACTAAAATCCCAAAACAATTTACTCTTAGCTCTATTTATAACAATTCTATTCAAAAGTTCTCCTTTAAAAACCGTCATTTATTAATTTTATTCAATACTTACTATATCAAAGGAAAATAAAACAATTTAAGTACCTTAATAAAATTTTAAACAATGTTAATCGTCCTAGCCAATGATTTATAATACTCTTTTATAAATTTAAAGCAATATTAATTATCCCAAAAGATTATTAATCAAGTTTACAATTTCCTTTGATAAACTAATCAATTATCTTTAATAAAATAGTTAATTACTTCCAAAACACTTCATCAAATTAGTTAATTTACATTGAACTCATTTCTTAAATCAATTAACTAACTTAAAATATCATTCATCAAATGATTTATTAAATTCAAATAATCATTAATTAAAATGGATAATTAATTTCAATTACCATTAACTAAAATATTTTTAAAATTTACATATTATTAATCAAAAAGAAGATTCAAAATGATCATCAGTTAAAATGATTAATTACACTTCAAATATCATTGATTAAAATGATTTAGTTAAATTCAAACATCATTAGTTAAAATGATTAATTAAATTTCAAAACACTATTATTTAGAACAATTAATTAAATTTAACCAATTGTTAATTAAAATGATTAATTAAAGTTTAATATCAATAATTAAGTTGATCTAATTAAGTTCAAATCTTATTAATAAAAAAGATTAATTAATTTTAAACATCGTTAGTTAAAATGATTAATTAATTTAAAATATCATCAATCAAAATGATTAATGAATTTTGAACATCTAATTTCATGAAAACACAAGCTCTAATTTCTTGAAAACACAAGCTCAAGCTCTAACACACATACAAGGGTTTAGGGGATATATTCAATAAATATCGGTAAAGCCGAAATCGCTATAGCAGCACTTAAACAGTTTAAATGGAATATCAAGATTAATTTCTGTTAAACATCCATTTTCCAAATGGAAATTCAACCAAACAATCAATCAAACAATTTAACTAACATCCAAATAATCAATAATACTTTGTAGCATCATAGATATGATATATAAAATTGAATGTGAGTTAAACTCATATATAAATAATTCTCCTTTATTATAACTAAATTTTCTCATATATTTATCCTCTATATGTATTATCCTACCATTCATATTATATTAAACAACTTTTTATTAAAAGTTCACTTTCAGCTTAACACTATTAAAAGATAACTTTTAACTTAACCCTTTCACCGAACACCTTATAGTCAAACTATGAAACTGAATTCACAAAGGGTTCATTCTCAAGGTTCCTTAATTCCTATTTACCTAACATATACCTTACTAAGAAAAATTTCTTATGAACTACTTAATAATAGTTAATGCTCAAACTGGAGGAGCATAACTAAATAAATTATAAGTGGTAATAATAAAATATTATCATCTCCTAAAAATCAGCTCATCAATAAACTTATATTAATTTTGAAAATCATTCTTGTATATATAAAATATATTCCTAGGTAAAATTATTTCATTTACTATTTTAAAACAATATTGTATCGGTAGGTCTATTCAAGAGTTTTGGAATCCCTATCAATAACGGTGATTAAACGCATCGGCCAGAATTAATATACCACTCCATGGATCAAACAACACAATATAAAACATTTTTATAACACTAAAAAATACGCACTCAATATATATTTATACTCTCAGACTTATCCTAGGACATTACTAATCCTATTCTTAGAGAGTTTACCTCACCAGGGCTTAGGGGTTCGCTACAACTAAGCTCTGATGCCATCTATGACGGCCCAACTTTCTGACCCTTGGGAATAACGCTTAATACATCCATGGTATTCATGTGCCATTGCCCAAGCATTCGAAGGACAAGTTTTCATGGGGTAAAATAAAGAATAGAATAAGCATAATAGAAAAACCTCACAGCAGAATGGTTATATATAATACAAAATGGTATAGGACAAAAGGTTACTCCTTACATGGAATTATCAAAGTTAAACAAAAGTAATATATCTAATAGATTGATAGAAATACATTCGGACTTGTCATTTTTGGATACAAAATACATCTTCATAATCATATAGCGAAAAGAAATAACTAGATAACTAAGGACCCGCCTGCTCGGTCATCATTTTCAAAGAGCTCCAAAGAGAAACCTGCTATTCTCGGAATATTCAAATGTAATTGAGTACCCGAGAGTTTAGGAAAAATGAAAAAATCGGGTCAGACAATATGTTTGGTATGTGTAAAACTCAAAAACAAAAGGGAGCGTATTTAGCAATAATATGTGAGACCACATCGCTAACGCAGAATAGGTTTTCTCCCACATAAATAACAACCAAACATAAGAGTGGAAAAGAATAATAGGAAACAAATCCAAACATAGATGATGGGAAAAAATAATATAAAGTTCCAGACTTGGAAGAATGGAAATAGTCTGAACAAAATCCAAACTGGGCATAATGGATAAAACAAGATAACCGACCAAACTGGATAGAATAGACAAAACCTATAATTAAACGTTGTGAAGAGTGGTTGAATCCTCCCGTTGCAATTACGAAAAAAACAATTCGAACATTCGAATCAAATAAGGAAAGGAATTTTTTTCAATAATGACTAGGAAGGTGCATCCCCCTTAAAAGAAGTATACCTCTAGAAATATACTTGAAAACCCTAGGACCTCTAACCTAGACCTCGTTAATCCTTATCGAGAATTCAAGCATTTCACATCTGAATGCATAAAATCAGATCCAATCTAGATGACATGTGAAAACACTCTAATGAGAGCAGCCCCACATAACTTGGCCCTCAAAAGCACGTACTTTGATTTAGTCATTTTCGACAAAGGATAACAAAGCTCAACGAAGCAACAAATCGTCTTAGAATGACGATAATAAAGAAGCTGAAGTAACTGATAGCAGAGAAACCAACTATCGAGGATATAAAATGATCATATATGGAAATTAAGTCTTGTATACTTACCACCACTCATCGAATTCAAACTTGTATTATTTCTTGGTTAACAATAATACCCGATATGTAAAAGTACCGTTACCTCAAAGTCATGTCTCACGATTATTCTTAACTTTGTAATAGCAATAAGTCTACTTCTTCGATGTTTAGCACTATTATACAAATAAATCACTTCCATATAAGTGAATCACTTTACAAAAATTAATTCATTTCTATAAATGAATCTAACCTTTTCTTTTATAAAACCTAAATTCATGCTTGGCTTCACATTACAAGTATTAGCTTTGAAATACTTTGTTAAAAGAGTTCACTAACTTTAAAAATCATTATAACAAGGATTTAATAACTTAAACCATCCTTATTACATTGATTAACGAACTTTAAAACGTCATTACTTCAGTTGATTACTTGACTTCAATAGCCTTTAATTCAAAAGAAGTTAATCGTCTTTAAACATCATTAATTTAATTAACTAATAAAATGCAATAGAATTAATTAAACTAATAAATAAATAAATATCATTATGTAAAATGATAATAAATTTAAACCATCACGAAGTAAAGATTGATTAAAGTTAAAACAAGTTGATTTCCTTTTAAAAGTCGTTAATTAAAAAGATTAATTAATTTAAAAACACCATTAATTAATATATTAATTAATTTTAATCCATCATTATCAAAAGAATAATTAGCCATAAAATTCATTAAAAAAATGATTAATTAGTTTAAAACATCATTTAAAGAAAGATTGATCAAAGTTAAAACAGGTTGATTAACTTTTAAAAGTAATTAATTAAAAAGATTAATTAATTTAAAAACATCATTAGTTGATCGATTATTTAACTTTAATCCATCATTATTCAATGATTAATTTTCTTTAAACTTAAACAAATTAAATGATTAACTAATTTTAAAACAACATTAACTACGTAATTAGTTAAATTTGAAACACATCATTAACAAAGTAATTAGTTAAATTTAAAATACATCATTAACTAAGTAACTAGTTAACCTTAATTCTTAATAATTAATTAATTAATTAAATTAAATAATTATTATTAAAATGGTTAATTACTTTTCAAAACATCATTAATTAAAATATTTCTTGACTTATAAAATAATTCCAAGCATGAAGATGAAACCAAACAGTTTCGACAAAAAGCGATTTTCCGAAAGTGCCGATATAGCGACTATTGCTATATGGGCACTTCGATAAACAAGTTTATAGCATTGTCATTACAACAAAACATTACATAGCAAGGATATGAGCATATATACATGGTATTTTAATATGATACAATATGTAGTAAGTATGAATCAACATTATAAGTAACTTTTACTTACTAACTTTACAAGTTACTAAACTACATCCAAGATGTCAACTTTTCGAAGCATAAATCAAACCAACAACTACCACGCTATCAAATACATACAACAGCATTCAATAACAACAAAAATGAACATGAGTACGGTTTAAAAACTTTTGGTTTAAAGGTGAAGTTTTACTCACCATAAAGCTTCCAAACTAACTCTGGCCTTTACTAACTTTAGCCATCAACCCGGATCCAAACTCTACTTGCTAACGGCTTGACTTAGAGGACCAAGATCGAACCTTTTTGGGCCTTGGAAGGGCTGTTTTGGTTCGGCCTAGGGATTAATTGGCTTGGCTATGATGATTTAAGGGATGTAGGGCTTTGTTTTTGAATGTAGAGTGAAGTAAAGTGATGGAAGGGGTCTTAGACTTGGTTTTTGGAAGGTATAAACTAGTTTTTTGACTATGGAAATAATCTTTGAATCCATGAATGATAACATGAATATATGAAAGAGAGTGGAAATGAATATGGAGATGAAGAAGTAATGTAGAAAAATGGGTGGAGATGGATGTATTTATTGGCATAGGAAAATAGTGGAATTACTAAACTAGCCGTAACATTAAAATATATTAAAGTTATCATGACAACTTCAACACCATACCTCCCCTATCTCTTAGTTTCCCACATTGGTCACCCCCTCCCGTACTCCAAAATCAAGGAAGGCCATGCCTTGTACTAACCTAGGGTGTTTAGGTTATGGTTATGTACTTACTTAGGTTAATTAGGTCTTATTTTATATTTTTAAGTCAAATCTTGTTTCATATTAATCTAATCATGGTTTATTTATTTTAACACTATCATTAACTTATCACATGACATATGTGCATGTGTGTGCATGTGTATATGAGTTATACAAAATGTGCACACGTTTTCGACGATTTTTCGATGTTGAAAAGTCAAGATTTCGAAAAACATTTTTCGGTCATATTTTCTATTTTTATTTGAACAAATTATTTTGGTAAACACATTTTGAAAATGATTTTAACATCATTAATTATCGTTTAAAAGATTATTAAAAATCCATTATTTAAATATTTAAAAATGATTTAGATATTCAAATACAAAGTGATTAATTTACAAGTCGTTAAAGACCTTATGATGTGGGTCTGAGAAGTGAGGATTGATGCAACTTTAGTATTTGTGGAGCGCCATATTATTTTAAGGATTGAACCATGACTAGACATAGTATTTTGTGACTACACACTTATTATTTTGAGAATATAGTCATGACTATACATATGTTATTTTGAGGATGCGACCATAAGTCGGTGCATAAGATATTCTGGATGGTGTGAAATGGAATGGTACAATGATTATTATGAAGATGAGATGATGAGGAAGTTCTCAACAGTTTTGAAGGTATACATATTATGATGGATGTGTGGTCAATATAGAAATTGACACACATGTGTTATTGGTTGATAGGTTAGTATAATAATGATACCATATTATTTTGAGTATGTGTGTTTATTTTGTTGAGCTATGCGGATTATTGATTTATATATATATATTCATTTATATATATGTGCATGTTTTGATCAAACTATGTTTTGTTGTAGACTTTTCTTATGGTCAATTATGAGTGAACTATTGAGATGTATGATATGGTTTAATCTATAATTAAGATTCTTTCACCCTTTTTGATAGTGTTATTTTTATATACTGTAGTTTGGATTGTACGATTGAGAAAGTGCGTGTGTTATTATTGTACATATATGTAGAAAACTGAATTCATTGTTGTGAGTGAATTATACCGCGTCATGATTTATGGTGTTATATGGTCGTTAAATGCCAACTTTTAAGTAGTTAATTTGTTATCGATATGTTTCCCTATATTTTGTGATTAAATCAACGTGGAAACCTTTTTTATAATTTTTTTGAAGGTTGTATTTGAGAATTGTGAGGGGCAGTTCTTTTAAGGGGAAAGAATGTAGCGACCTAAAAAATTTGAAGCTGTTAATATTAGATTAATTAAAACTGTAGTTTTGATTAAAATGTGACTTAAGTATCGTATTTATAACCATTGTGAAGATCTTTCCGAGCGGATAAGTTTGATATATAAATTTTATGGATTTGGAGTTATAGTTAGAGAAATAGAGGTGATATAGTGTTTAAATAGAGTACACAACCACTTTTGGGCTAAACAATTATTATAACTAAATCTGTCTCATTGTGTATATAAATAATGCTCAGAAACCCAACAGAGCAACTGTCATATTAGTTTTTGTTCCTTAATACCAAAATTCCACTTAATCACATTTTCCTAGGGTTGTTTTTCCCTAATTACAAATTGATTCAAAATTAAAAATGTCCAATATCGATCGTATTATATATATATTCAAAGATTCGATGAGTGGAATAAGCGGCGAATATCCGTTTGTTGTAAAGGTGGTCTGATCAAATGAAATAAGTGGATAAACTTAATAAAGTAAAACCTACGGTGGGTTTGGGGATTTTTAATTCGGCAACGATAGACAAAATTGAGGATATAGGTTTATAGAGCATGAAGTGACCTAGGTAACTGAAATTTGTTGCTTTGGGTTAGAGGTGGCGGTAGTAGTGGTAGCTAAGGCCAATGAGGGTGAACGGGTTTGGTAGCTCTAGCAATGAAAATTATGGCTGTGGCAATGGTTTTTTGAACGAAGGTCAGAGCTAGAGAAATTTGCTGGTCAAACGTGATGTAATGGTCATAATATGGGTTCTAGAGGGGAAACGCACAACAGAAACAAGTACGTACATGTTTTAATTAATTTAATTATTATTTAAAATGGACAAATTAAGATATTTACATTGAATTGTATAACCTTAATAACTTATCATATGAACTTCGATTCATGCGCGGTTTCTTCCATTGGACTGGTGGAGGAATTATGGATGATTTTGAGCTGGGATTGCTGAATTTGGAGGCTATTAACAAAAGTGCACAGGTATGAACTATTTTGTAACATCCCGATATTTCGTGCCATTCGCATCTACACATGTCGGACTTAAATTGCTCAAAATATCAGGTTGTTAATTTATATTTGCCAAAACTCAGTATATACAATAAATAAATCAACAATAGAATCACAAACACAGATTAATATAACGATAAGCAGCGAAAACAAATGAGTAGTAGTTCGTGAAGCTACTGTGTGTGTGTATATATATATATATATATATATAACAGAGTTAAAACAAAATACAATAGAAGTCTTGAGTACATAGAAGCCTCATTAAAATAATCAATAACAAAATCTGAATATATCACTGGAGTCAACTGAATAACTGCAAGTTGAATAGATATGGATTGATCTCCGAGCGAAGCTCCAACTCCAAAGGTGAGTCATTAATGTCGTGACACTCAGTTTGACCCGAGCGTAAAGCAAAAAACAAAACACTTGAGTCAGAATTAACATTCTTAATCAATAAATCCAACTAAAGTGAAATATCAACTGAAATACAATTAACTCAAAGGATGTTTGGGATAACCATCCCTAAGGATCCATGGAACTATCTACTATGTAGTAATATATGCTATTATAATATGTCTATAGTAAATTAAACTATTAAAATAGCATTAAGACGTTATCAGTATCCCCTTAACACATTTTATATACTCCCATGGTCTATACAGTACCGTAATGCCCCCGTACCGGGCGTCGTCAGAGGGCACTCCATAGGTATGTCACAAAACAAACTCATAGTGGTCTCAATAAGGTAGATGATATGACACAACTACGCAATGCCAAGGTGGATATATCAATTACACTTCCAGGCTGGTGATAACGCATAGCCGCAATTACCGCCCACCTCGATCCACACTCCCAAATAATAGGGTGCACCAAATCAATCAAAGTAATAGAATAGTATCGAAGAAGGGTGTCCGATCGGAGGAGCTACCTCACTTGGTCCGTCAATTACTCCTGTTTTAGCCACATTAAGCTAACTCATGAGAGTCAGGTCTATGTATATACCTCAAATAGAATCGTCGCCACCATCATACTTCATTCTGGAATCTCCACTGCATACGTAGTTGTTAAAGTGGTTTTCGGTATTGGCAAAGAGTATAACAATAACCGATCCCAGTCTCTTTAACAACGAACCGTTATTATAGCGCTGTGGTCATTTCAAAACATCATACTTCAAAACCAAAATATCATATCTATTTCAAACCCATATCAATACGATATCATTTCTTGCTTAAAATAATATTCATTCCTAAAATCGTAACACTTTCCAATGGTTGAAATAAAATAGTTTATATATGTAACGACCCAGAATTTCAATCATTTGAAATTTAGATATTTAATTGATTTTAAATATTCACAAGTAAATTTTATAAGCTGAATAAATTATATTTCGAATATCCGAATTTAATTAGATAATTAAATTGTTAATTTAATATTTGAAATTGTGTAAATAATTGGAATTTGAATTTAATGCGAATGAAAATAATTTATAATGTTGAATTAAATTCTATTTTGAATTGGAATGATGTTAGAGAACTTTTAAATTTGAATTAAAAGTTAATTTACAGAAATTGAATATTTTAATATTTAATTAACATGTAAAGTAGTTATTTTTCAAACAGTCTTGGATTTGGAAGAAACCAGTTTCATTAGATCCATAATGTTATACTATTATATGATTTCAAATTTCGTGTCAATCAGATTTACGCTTTGTCCGGGACAAGCTAAAACGCGTAGAAATTTGTTTAAGTGAAATTTTAAATTTAAATAATTCGATTCGAAAACCTATCTTCCAAATACGATCGAATTGGCTCCCGATATATATTCCATTATGTTTAGAATAGGGGTAAAACATTACAAATGCCAGGCTGTACGCTTTGGTTCGTGTTCGAAAATTTTTCGGGTGAATAGTGTCGCGAAATTTTCTATTTTTTTCTTCATTTTGTACAAACCCTAACGAAGCTAGCGCAGGCCGCCACTTTGATTTTCAATGGCCGAAAATGCTCGAATCTTCTCCCCTCTTATTCTTCCAATCCATCCACCTATTCGAAAAAGCTTCAATTACAATATTGTAGAGGGTGGAGAGACAAACACATCCAACAGTGATGATGGATTTTAGAGAAACGGATCGACGGTAAATCGAGCTTGAGTACTAGGCGTTCGAACACGATTTTTATGATGATGCGGCAGCCGAGTTCATCAATCCTATGGCCGTGGGTAGCTCACGTGGTGGACATTTGAGTGAAGGTTGCCGATCGTCTTCAAATGCAATGGAGCGGAGAGGGAAGAAAAGGAAATAGTGGCTGGATCTGCTTTGTTTGAAACGTGCGGCATTGATTAATCTAAGGTTTGAAAATAAAAAATAAAAGAAAATAGTAAAATGATTTATATAATAATTCGTATAAACTTTGTAACGTCATAACTTCTTCATACGAGGTACGGTTTTGGTGAAACAAGTCGCGTAGGGTCCGTATTGTCGAATACTACGCGATGGAGCTTGTTTGAAGTTGATTGGAGCTAGCGTAAATTTTGGGTAAAATTAAATGCTCGTTTAATTTTATTCGGAATAAAACACCACAACTGCTATTGGAATCAATGAGAGTACAACTCACTCTTTCTAGCTCACTGATATTTTTATATAAGTGAGAATAAATGTTATTTATGCTGAATGATGATTGTTTGGATGATATATGATATATTATCTATATATTGATTGGTATTTGGATATATTCCTGTCTATTAGAGCAGATGAGACCCTATACATTCCCGCGTATGAACGGATGACCCTTTATACGCGCGTCCGCCTCGAAGCGGATATTGTACACATATTTTAATATGTATATTTGTTGCAGGTGACAGATTGGAGGGATCCAACTGGATTCCTCACCAGTATTGGTTTATTTGCAGATATTGTGATATATGCTGTTATCATATGACATATGATGTTTTGGATGCCGTGAGTGATGTATTTAGTGCTGTTGCAGCATTGGGCCTATTTTTGGTAATTTGAAAATGTTAAAGTGATGATTTCAATTTAAAAAGGATTTTCAAGTGATTTTGAAAATAGACGTTCTATTAAATTTTGAATTGCTAAGTAAATGAATTTATTTTGAATAAATAAATGTTATAATTTTTATGTTATAAAAATTATGATTTTTGTGAAATATAATCAAAATGTGATTTTTGAAATATGAAATAACTATTTGCTAAAATAAGTTAAATTGAGATTTTTTAATTATTTTAAATGGTTTATATATAATATTTATAAATTGAATTTTTATAAATCAGAATAATGGAATTATAAAGGAGTTTTATAAGTGTTAAAAGGAAGTATAAATGAATCTTATAAGTAAATAAGATTTATAGATTTATTAATTGACAAAGTTATAAAAGAATGAATTGTAAATAAGAGATTTATAAGTGATTAACTTATAATTGGATTTTGGCATATAAACGAGGTAACTGAGTTTGGTTAATAAAGGGATTTTATATATGGATGTTTTTATAAAATATATAAATGGAATTTATAAACATTGTTTTGTAATCCCGAAATCAACTTATTTTGATAAGTTAAATATGAAGCTTATTAAAGGAATTTCATCCACGATTTTGGACAGTGGATTATCCTTTAATAAATATGTAGAAATATTGATTTGGTAAATGAAGTATATTCACGATTTTGGACAATGAATAATCTTTTGAAATTAAATAAATGTTTTGAAAAATGATCTTTTAAATAGAGTTAAATGATTTGAAAATGTTATATAATGTGTTAAGTATCGAATACATAGATTTCAACATTCATTGTTGAAATAGATGTTTCGAGAAATAAGAAAATGATAGGCTATAACACTGTTGTTATAGTAAATGATTTTCGAAAGGAAATGTTTTGTATAGTGTATGGGATTTATATATCTATCTTATTTTCGGATCCCTATACTAGTGATTTTGGATTGTCGTAACGATGTTTTACGGAACATTCGTTTTGACCCAAATAAATGTGCTTAAGAGAATGTTTTCCTTACAGAATAAGTATATACGTAATCCTGATATAAGTATACGTAATATTTTCTATGTGTTGAAAATAAATTATTAGTGAATTACTTATTATTATATAAGTGTTTGTAAATTTTTTCCAATATTGAAATGTTGAAATGATCTTGGAATTATATCTTTCTACAGATAATTTGAAGTGAATTTTTAGCAAGCGATTTAATTAATAAAGGATTAATTGAAAGGGCCTAGTGATTGCTTATGGAGCTAAATATTTGTTTGTTTGTTTTGATAGTGAAATAACTGAATATCAAATTTGGCCATTTTAGTTTCTTGACTTGATGTGGAAACTATTTAGTCATACATTTAGTACGTATGTAACAACCCAGTATTTTGCGATTTTTTTAATTGTTTATTTTAATTATTTAAATTGAAACTCCTGATTTAAAAACTTTATTATATTTATTAAAATGAATAATTTTTTTTATTTTAAGAGTATATTTTGATTTTTGTGTGAATTATAATTTCAAGCCTGAATAAATAGGATATTTCGAAAAAAGTGGATTTTTGGTCAATCTGGTCAAAATTTGACTTTTAAATTTAAAATTTAAATATTTGGAATTTGGAATTTTATCTTTTATTATGAAAATATATTAAATTTCAAGAATACCTCTTTTCGTTTCGTTGAAATCTGATTTATATTGTGAAAGTTATGCATTTTACAATATTGTGTGTACATTAATGTATTTAACAATATTGTTTATTTTAAATTATATAAATAATATTTTTATTTGTCAAATCATGTTCTAATATGTGTTATATGAAATTTTAGGTATATATTTTATTTTAAAACATTTTTAAAGTGATGTTTAAAATTTTCAAAGTTTATTGCATTTATTTTCAATTTTTTTTAGCCTAGTTCCAATTTTTGCTATTTTTCCTGATTTAATTATATTTAATCAATATTCATTTTTTTTTAAATTTATCATATTTTCGTTTTTTTATCTGTATTTATAAGTATTTTTCATGTTTTTAAATGGAAAAAAGAATTAAGGAAATTTGAAGAGTTTGTGACCTTTTATGTGCTTAGCCTCTTCATATTCTCCACCTTTTCATCACCAATCAACGCCACTTTAATGTGCTGCCTTATTCACTTTGTTCAGTCGATTCCTTAATCTTTTCTAACGTGAAAAGAACTTCTCAACCCTAAAAAAACAATCGGCATACACCTGAAGCAAAGTTTTGGTAAATTCTTTCTTTCTTTTCTCATTTTTTCATTTGTTGATTTTTTTTCACTTGCATTCACCTTATGCAGTTCGTCCCCTCACCTCCAGCCCCTTGGCCGCCTCCACCACCTATTCCAGCCACCATACCCTCCTCTCCACTGCCATTCCAGAGCCGATCCATCTCCAAGTTGAAGATCCTTTAAGAAAATGATAAAAAAATCCACTTTATTCATGCTAGCCGAGTTCTACTTGATCCACCACTCCACCATCATGCTTTGGACGACCATCCACCACCACCACCAGCAACAACCTGAGCCTAGGACCCATGCCTCACCTGTAGTTGATCATACTAGATCAGGCCATGCCCAATAGTCCCTTGGCCGAAGACATTTAGGCCTTGAAATCCATGTTGTTGCTTATAGTTGCCTTGTTTTTGTAAATGCATGCACACATACCTTCATCTCCTTTATATTGCTTTGGCCAACCACTATATGACCTTAACCTGATCCAAACCTAATCTAAAACCATCCCATTACAGTGCCTTTCCAGCCCATAGCTGAAGCATAAGTGGTGGAATGCAAGTGCAAAAGTTTAGCTATGTATTGTGCTTATATTTCTAGCTTTGTTTATAATAGTTTGGTTTGAAATTTATGTATTATACTTTGTTTTGTTTATCATGCAACAAGGCAATTAGCTTTGGCTCTCCCACTCTCGAATCATTGTCGTGCTTTCGTGCCTTTGTGGATCTCAGTTTGTGTACTTTGGTTGTTGTCCTCAGCTTATACCAGTGAGTAATTCTCACCAGACAGTATTTATACTTATATGACTAGTAAACCGATCACATTTGAATCTGTAAAATATATCACCATGCTATGTTTGCTATGCTATGATCATATGATGTTCATCCATGCTTATTTACCTGTTATAACATTACTGTTATATAATGCTATTCTGTTATTTATATCAGTTTACCACATTGCAAGTTCCATTTATATTAGAATCACTATGGGTTGAAATGATACATACCCGAACGGACTTTAGAAAAGGGAAAAATTATTATGGGCTAAAATGATAGGCCTGGGCGATTTTTATTTATTTACATTTACTTGGGATTGCGGGTTTGAAATGATAGAACCCGAATTTTTCCTTTGTAAATTACGGATTGAAATGATATATTATCCGTATCATTGGACTTAGGTTAGAAAATTTTATACATACTGTGGTTAAATATATATATTTTTCTAAAATATTACAAAAATGTAAATATTACGAAATTTTGATTTAAATTTAATTAAAAATGATTTTATAAAGTATTTGTGGTTTTCTATAAATTTATAAGTGAAATAAATTAATGGTAAAGTTAGAAATTTGAAATATAAGTTATTTTGGAAATTATGATTTTGTTATAGATGGAATTTAAATTAAGTAGAAATATATGATAAATAGATTTATACTTTGATTAAAAATGAATTTAAAATGATTTTATAAAGTGTTAATGATTTTTGTATAAATTAAAAGGTTAAATAAATGAATGTTTAAGTTGAATTTTGAAATATAACTTAGATTGGAAATTTGTGAACTTTGTTTAAAAATGAAGTTTAAGTTAAGTGAATAAAGTGAAAAATAAGTTATATTTGGAAATTTAAACTTAAGTATTAAGTTAAAAATTTAATTATAAATAATTGAAATTGATTGTTGAATTATATAAATAAATTATTATTAAATTGATTTTTGAATGAAAATTTAACCTTATAAAATCATGAATATAAGGGTATTTAAATAATTGTTTTAAAAGTGAAAATATATGATTTTATAAGTTTAAAATGATTTAAATAAAATTCAATTGTTTGTGAAATTATATTGAATATTTGTAATTTAATTAATAGAATTTTTGAAATGTTATTATTTCTAATGTAAAGGATATTACAACATTTGTCAGTGCTGTAATTGATAGAAATGGAGGAAATGGCTAAAAGAACTAAGGGCTATTACAGCACTTTGTAAGTGCTGTAGTTGATGGACTTAACTAAAGTTTTAATTGAAATATAAACCTATTACAACATTTTACATGCCGTCTTTTGCTAGTTGAATTGTTTTTAAACATACTTTCTGTAGCATTTTCTAAGTGCTGCGAACGTTGAATTTTTACTGTTTTAATAAATTTAAGTGAATAAATTAACTTTGAAAGGGCAAAAATTTTGAGAATTAAATATTTGATTTTAAATATAATGACTTCAAATTTTATTGGTTTAAATGAAGTAATTTGATTTGAAATATAACCATTTTGAAATGTGACTTGGAAGGATATTTAAATTAAATAAAATGAATGTGGTTTTGGAAAGACATGATATTTTGATATTTGAAATGAATTTGAAATGATATTGAATTTTGAAATTGATATTTGATTTAGAACTATAAAATATCATTTTTGAATTTTAACCACAGGATGTATTTAATTTATGGTTTAACCGATCCTTAGAGGATGGGCAATCCCAAGCATCCTTTAAGATATTGTGCATTACTACTACAGTTCACATGAGTTGGTTTACATTATATAAGTATATATGTCCTGACTCAAGTGTTTTGTGTTTTACTTTACGCTCGGGTTAGCCTGAGTATTTACTGCTTAGCTTTGGATTTCTTTTCTGGAGCTAGGAATCGCTGGAGATTCTGCTTGTCTAGTTATCTATTCCCTTTCAGTTTCAGTTGTTCTATTTCAATTCTGGTATTTATAAACTTCTATGTATTTGGATTTCTATTGTATATGTTTCAGACTGATATTATGTATTATGTTTTTGAGAGTTTGTTATAGTAGCTTCATGAACTACTATGGTATTTTAATTTCCGCTGCGAGTTATTCTGATATTTCTGTGTCTATGATTCTGTGATTGTATTTCATTTGCTCCAAATTTATTTCCAATGCGGTATTTTGAGCAATTCAAGTCCGGCATGTGTGGATGCGAATGGCAGAAAATATCGGATTGTTACAACGTAACCTTCTGTGTAGGCTTGATTATTGTTTGTGTTGAGGATGTTGATTCGTGTAGTGTGGATTATTACTCCAATCTATCAAGCTTCCTTCTTGGCCCGAATGATAGCAAGTTGAAAGTTGAAGACATGATAAGTCTAACTTAGTTTCTGTGTGAGGTTGAGAAACTCTTTTGCGTTGTTGGTGCGAAGAGACTGGGATCGGTTTATAAAAAACCACTTCGGACCAACAATCATGCGACGATTGTGCAGGTTGGTTATTGATGATATTGATATTTAGGATTTTCATAGTGGAGGGCTGCTTGTTGATCGTTTGGGGTTAAAATCCAAATATAAATCTGGTAGCAGTAGTCTCTTTATTATGAAATATCCAATGCAAGGACTATTCACTACTAATCCTAGGGATTTCTAGACAGGATGTGGTAGAAAAGTAACTTCAGTTTGTCCTGTTCCTGGACAACTTGTATGGATGTTTGTCTGACATTACATTTCTAAAGATTACGTACATTGGTTTTTACACATGTACATCAGTGGTGGCGAAGAAGGTAACTTCTCTTAGCTTAACACCCTCCTTGAGACGTCACCCTCCTTGAGACGTCACCCTCCTTGAGACGTATGAGCTTAAGGGTTGTATTTTTATAGAAGGCAATTATTAGTCAACGGAAATGGCCGTGTGGCATTCAAAGTGATGTGATTGTGATATGTGAAAGGTAATCGTTACCTCAGGCCTCATCAACCGAAAATGACCAAAATGGGGTTAGATGCGGAAAGGCTAAATGGGTTGCTCCTAAGTAGGAAATGATCATCCTCTTCTAGATATATCTTTACATGCTATGACGTCGTGTTTCTGATTATTATGGTTTGTATGCTTCGAGGGCCCTCGGTAAAGGTCGATAACGACCGGAGGATGACATATTCGGTACCATCTATTTATAGAGGTAGGCTGGTCTTGTGTTGGTAGAGGAACTTTGTGATGGTTTCTCGGTACATTCCTCTAGAGATGTACTGCCGGAAGGTAGTCCCTTCACCTGGTCATTTGTATGGAAATCCAAACTCCACTACGTACCTGCCATTTTGATTGTGTTACCCATTTAGGGCTATATGCTAGAATTTAATCAATGTAACAATTTCGGCTACGATTAATATTATTTTTATATACTAGACACTTGATATGAAATGTTTTAGTCATCGTAAGGTAAAAACTTGTCCGTGTTATGTGTGAGCATGTCTTACGGGATACTCTTGTTTTGATAAAGGAAAAGTTTGGTAATTTAATAAATTCAATTGAGTGTGTTTCTTACGCTGGTTTGCCAGACTGATCTGGGCGTTCTTCCCTTTCGATGCTTGGGTCAGACCGAGTATATTTACAGGTTCAGGTTTTGGTGCTTTTGGAGCTTCAGAGGCGAGCTGAGGATCTTTATTTCATATACACGCACCTGTTTTGATTATCCGCTGCTTGGTTGTTGTAATATTATCAGCAGTCGTAAGGACAAGTTATTATAACTGTTCATGTTGATAACTGATGATTGATTGTTGAACTCTGATTTATGTATGTATACACAGTTTCTGTTTTGTAAAGATCATTGATATGATATTATATGTTTTCTACTGCGATGTGAGATTCTGTATTGTTCTGTTTGGTTCTATCTTCTCTCTTTCTTCTCTTCTCTTCTTCTCTCTTCTTTTCTTTCTCCCAACTTTTCGTCAGTCTGTGCTTTTTAGGTCGGACATATGTGGTTTATTGTTGATTCAAATGGTACGGATTTGCGGGTCATCACAATATATTAGAATAATTAGTATATTAATAATACCTTTATATTAAAATAGTTTGTAAAGTAAAATATTCATATACATATTAAAAATACTTTATACAATAAAATAGTTTCCTCAAATTCACAAATCAATTCAAATTAACTCATATTCCAAAATTCCATTTAAATCAAATCTCAATTCTTCCATTCCAATTCAACTCAAATCTCAATAAACCATTTTGTATCGATTTCAAATATAGATTATAAACTACAATCTAAACCATTCCGATTTCAACTGATTTCAAAGCTTTAAATATTCAAACAATTAAATTAACTCAATTTTGATAAATTCATTTATATTTCAAATTTAACTTTACCATTATTAAATACTGAAATATTCACTTAGTCAATTCAATATTATTCAAATAAAACATTAAATTACAATTTAAGTAAACCAAATATTCGTTTTAATTTATTTACTTGAAATATTCATTTAATCACTTTAAATCAAAATCAAGTTATAAATCATATCTTAAAATCTCAAATTCAATAAGTTTCAATCGATTTATTTAAATATAATTCTTAAATAAATACAATGTCAACCCAATTTCTATGTCTAGTTCCAACCTTAATTTATTAAAAGTATTATGAGCTCTATATTAGAAGTATAATTTTAATAAATACTTAAACATATTATTAAATTTATTTTTATATTAAATCTATTTATATATTTTAAAAATAGTAAAATTTTCAAGCATATAAATTTAAAATCTAAAATTTAAACCTTTATACAATACATTTATATACATTATCTTAAAATCAATATTTATTGGAACCATATATTCATTTTAAAACCTTGGAAATCATTTTATATATATATATATATATATAAACCAACGGTGTCTGTATAAATTTTTATACCTTATGGTCAAGTGATACAGATATTTATCATTTCAATCTGCAATTTCAGTATCCCAGATATGTATCTTTTCAACCCGTAATTCCAATTCGGTGTCAATGAAAATCGCTTGGGTTTATCTTTTCATCCCATAATGATTTTCTCCTATTCTACAAGATCATATGGGTATGTATCATTTCAACGCATAGGGAATTCTATATTAATAGGAAACTTGCAGAGTGAGAACAAATAATATAATATCATCAATAAGCATATATTATCAATAACAGATCATGGTGCCAGATGTCTCAGGTGAACAGATAATGATAATAGCACATATATAGCAATTTAAATAATTAACAATAGTATATTTCAATTGTCGTTTCAATTGAAATCAAACTTAATAAATATAAGAACTTTAATTGTGAGTGATTGCTCACCTTACAAGGCTAGAGATGAACGAGAATGAGATGAGTTACGAATCCTAGCACGAATTCCAAAGCAAAGTAAGATTGGCACGAATTCGACAATCAAAGCCGATAAATAGAATTGATGAAAATAAATCAAATTAGCTTGATATAATCTGAACAAAATATATACTATTGTTATTATTAAAATTTTCTTAAAAAATATTCAATTTAAAATTCATATTTAAAATGACATATTTACATATTGCATTTTGAAAGTCAAAGCACATACTTTTCACAAAGAAAACATCTACCCAAAATCTCTATATTATTTATAATAAACTAACATCCCTTTATATATGTGCTTTAAACAATAGTAATACAACTACTATATAATTATATATGTAATACTTATATTATTTACTTATTATATTACTATTTTTAACATAGAAAAATATGATAAGCTTGCAGCTATGCACATAGAATTAAAACATATAATATACAGACTTGTATAACTATAATACACACACACACACCATAGTTCAAATATATCATTATAAATATATGTACTTAAACCATACAAACCGTTACATATATTAACAGATAATATATACATTATATATATCGCATCAACATATAATACTGAAACATATGTATATAGTGTTGTGACTCATGTAAAATAAAGCTTATTTATACAACATAAAATATACAAACTATCAAATTATATAACTTATACTTATAACATTTTAAAATAAGTATTTATTATATAATCAATATATATATACAAGCAATATGAGCATATATACGCTGCTTACCAAAACTTCATAATATAATATGTATTATATTTACAAACTCTACAGATAGAAAAATATATATAAAAACTTATATATATGTACTAACTATAAATAAAGAGAAATATAAAGCTATAGAAATATATATATATATATATATATATATAGTGTGTATATATATTAGTATAATTCATAACAGACTGACATTACATATAATATAACAAGATCATATATATAAATAAGTAAATAAGCTTATATTTTATAACACAGACAACTTATTTTTATATTAAACAAACAACTTACACATACTCATACAAATCTAACAGTAAAACCAATATGAACTTTTATAATTTATAACAAATCATACCTCGAAATCTTATATAAGCCGACACACATATATAACCAGATCGAGCATATATATATAAACTAATATATATTATACATATAGACACATAAAATTTAGAGTTTTAACAAAACATATTATATATAACATATTGTATATTACGAAAAATATTATATTACATACATATATTTTTCATGGAGCTCGGCTTCTTCGGTTTGTGGTGAGCATGGCAGGGGTCTGGAAAAAGAAATGAACGAGGGTGGAGAGGCTTGTAAGCTTTGCGGTGGTTCTAGGAATTGGGGCTTTGGCTCGGAGGGGAGAGGAGGAGGAGGAGAGAGGAGGCTTATGTCGGAACGGTGAAAGGTGGACAACGAAGCTTGGTTGTCGACACTAGTGGGAGGAGGGCTTGTCTTGGCGCGAACTGGTGGTGGTAGGCCGCGACTATGGTGTTTGGTCGTGGTTGCCATGAACGAGAGGTAGAGTTTGAGAAGCGGGTTGGTGGTGAGAAAGTGTGGAGTGGAAGATGAATTTGAACAATGGGCAAAGCAACATTTTTTTTAAAGCGAAAAAAAGTAGACAAAGACTAAGAAAAGGAAGAGAATGAACAAGGCAAAATAAATAAACTAAGGGAATAGAAAAAACCACACTCTATAAATTCTAGAAATTTTTTAACAGTCAATGGCCATTGGTTTACACGGTGTTTAAATGAAAGGCCACTACGAAACCGAGGCTCAAATAACAAACCATAACAGTTAATCGTTTACTGATTTCGCGGTGCACTGAGGTTCAAAAAATAAAAATAAATATACTGCTGAGATCAGCATAACGAGACGATCAAAATAGTATACAAATATCAATGATACAACCGAACTATGAAAAGTCGATATTCGGTACCGAAAATGCTGTTAATTTGCTTAAAATAAGATATACGGAGCAATAACAGTCCAAATTTGATAAAACGAAATATGACGTCTCACTTAGAAGATGATTTGCAAATTTATTATATAAAAATATTCAGGTTTGGAAAACATTTTATTATCAAAAAATGTTAACTGATTTAGATTTAAATAAAATTACACAAGAAAATAAACTTCCATATTATCTGATAAAAATTTACCATTTGCTATGCTTAAATATACGTATTCCAAATATCAAATTTTTATTTCCAAATTTTATTATTTAAAATTTCATAGAATTTCAGTTAAATATATTATTAAATTAGATAAAATTTTACGTCTCGTTTACATATTTAATTTAATTAATATAATTTTAGATTATAAAATACATATCTATTTATGAAAAATTATATTTATTGATATATGTCGTGTTTTATAGATGACCATTTTGTTAATATAATATTTTGGATGTGTTGTACCCTAATTGGATAATTATTGTTGATTTTAGTATTTTTGGATGTTAAATTTTTGATTTGGGTTGGAAATAATTAGATAGAGATGGATAATTACGAGAAAATTAAATAAGAAGAAGATGAATAAGGTTATGTACAAATTTGGGATGGTTTGTGTAAATAACGATGATTTAACAACCTTTACTGAGATTAAAGTATGAAATTTAGTAAGGTTATTATTTATGAATTTTGGGGGAAATTCAGAAATAATACCAAAATGATATTTTAAATTGAGATTTGGAAATTTTATTACTATTTATAAACTAAAACGAAGTTCTAAATAACAACAGCATGAACTTCAGTGAAATAAGTATTATTTTGTGTAAATAACAAAAATTAATTTTATGGTATTTATAGTATGAAGTATGAAATATTATCATTGTTATTTGAGTAATAAAATAGAAGGCATTTTCTAGATAATAGTAGTAGAAAATAAATGTTTTTTTTCAAAAATTTTTTTTTGGATAGGATAATTATTGTTTTGAGATAAACAGGAATAAAAGGGGTTTCGTTGATTTAAAATAAAATGTTGTATTTTGTAATAAATTTAATAAATTGGTTTTGGAAAGTATTTAAAATGGTCTGAATATGTACTATTACTTTTATATAAAATGATAATGACATCATTTTAAGAACTGATTTGATGAAAGCTACTATTTATAATTTGAAATGCAATATTAAAAGAGTATTTAAAGAAGCAGAAGTACAAAATGGATTTTAGCAATATACTATCATTTAAAAAGAAGTATTATTGTTTTAAGATGCAATAAATGGAGTTTTTATAATAAACAATAATAAAATGATTTTTTACTGAAGATTATAATGGTTGTAAATATGCTATTCAGATAGTTGTAGAATGTGTGATTAATTGTTGATTGTAATTATCACATATGTTTAGTGTTGAAGACGATATCGCACTTTAATGAGTGTGTGGTATTCTACTGTTATTGACACTAAATGATGGGTAGTTAGTTTTAATTATTTGATGATTGTTGTTGTGTTGTTAATGTTGATCAAATTAGTATACATTTTATGATTTGTACTTACATTGATGATGCAATACTATAGTTGAAGATTAGTATGTTTATGTGTATTCATATTATTTTCTTATTTGATGGATTAGGGTTATCACTGGATATTGTTATTGTTTGATGGTTGTGTACTATTATTTTTGTTACTCCATAAGATGATTTATTATCATAGATGAGTATTATGCTTGTAATTTTTTGATTAGCTACAATGGTTGGATGGATTCTATAGTTTTATGTACTAACGAATAGTCGAATGCAGGAGAAGAGCAGAAAATAGAATGATGTGGGCTTGATCCCGCAAAAGAGGGCATATAGCAGTCCTTTTCTTTGTAATAGCCTATGGTATTCTTAGGGTCGGAGGATATAGATATTGGCATAGTACCCTTTTCCATTTATTATGTGTATATTTGTGTATTTGTAAGTTTGTAGGTGGAAGCAAAGAAGCGAATAAAGAATCTAGAATGGGTCATACCCACAATATGATTTGGTTTACCTCTTGCATCATTGTTGTATAGTTACATTTGTAAATTGAGTTGTCAATGTATTGACATGAATATTATCCAATGCTTAAAATTTGTTCAATATTTACTCGTTGAAGACAAACGACCCTCCTAATTTTGGCTAAGCACTCTTTCAGCTAAGTTTTTTGTATTTGTGAACACCCGGCATAGAACTAGTTCATTGATAGCTTCACTCTAGAGTTATAATATTTGGTTATCTTTCCCTTATAGGCTTTAGTTTGGAGTTCAGATTTAGCTCTCTATTCTTCTAAGGTATCAACTCGAGCTTGAGTAGCTCATCATTTTGCATAGGCTTGCAGGTGGGATGCTGAAGAGAGGGGATGTTTACTCAATGGGTAGCATGGATTCATACCCATAAAAAATTGAGAAAGGTGTGACTAGTTGAAATGCATCTTGAAGTATGATAGGACCAGAGGATAAATAGCAGTTGCTTGACCCAATTTCCCTTGGCTTTCGTGAGGTGCTTCTTGAGTGTTGATTTCATGGTTTAGTTGATGACCTCCACTTGCCCATTTGCTTGGAGATAGGCAATGGAGGAGAAGCACTTCTCGGGGTCATTTCTTTCACGAAAGTCCTGGAAGAGACCACTCCCGAATGGAGTGCCATTGTTAATGATGATCTTCTTTTGTAGAAAGAACTGACAAATGATGTTTATGATGATGAAGTTCAGAATCTTGGAGGCAGCGAACCCAGTAAGGGGATCAGGCTTGAATCATTTAGTGAAGTAGTTAACGGTGACCAAGTCATAGTTATACCCTCCCTTGGCATTGGGTAGCTTTCCTATCAAGTTGATTGCCTACGTATGAAAGGCCAAGTGGAAGTCACTGGAGTGAGACAGGTTGGAGATACTCAGGGATCTTTGTGAAATGTTGGCACCAGTCGCAATTTTGGATGTAGTTCATCGAGTCCTTAATCATAATAGGCCAGCAGCAGTCTTGTCGAGTGACTTCCTTTGCTAGGATTTACCCTCCGACATGATCTCTACCAAATCCTTCATGTAGCTCTTCCAAAACCTGATTGGCTTTATCCTTGGACATGCAATGTTGAAATGGTGTGGAGTATCCCCATTTGTAAAGCATCCCATCCATGATTGTTTAATAAGGAGTCCAATAGAGGATCTTTCATGCTTCTTTACGATTGGTTGGGAGCTCTTCGTTCACTAAGTACTTGATCAAGGGAATCATCCAATTATTTGTGAATGATGTGTTAATCTCCGTAGCTGTTGCTTTTGGCTCATAGCACGGGTGCTCTGAATCTCTAATGGAACTCAAGGAGCATCTTCTTTTGGAACACTTGCCATCTTGGCCCACTGGCTGACCTTAGAATTTTTCTTTTAAGATACCTGCTTTAATTTGAACTCTGAGAAAGTATTGATAACTTTTTTACCCTTGGCTACATAGAAGGCCAATGTATGGTCTCTAATTTAAAAGCCTTTGCTAATTTGATTAACAACTAGCGACGAGTTGCTGAATACATTGATGGAATTCATAGACAGCTCTTTTTACATTCTGAAACCTGGCAGAACAACCTCATATTTAGCTTCATTGTCGGTAATCTTGAAAGCGAGGCGGATTACAAAACAAATCTCTCTCCCTTCAAGGGTGTAAAGGACTATGGCGACACTTCCTCTTTCTCACTTGATGCCCCTTCCATATATGTGCCCCACGTTTGCCGATCGATGATGGCCTCTTCTTCATCGATGTCCGAGCTTAAACACTCGATAATGAAATCGACAATGGCCTAGCCCATGATAGAAGCATGGGGCTAGAAGGAGATGCGAGGTTACCCAAGTCTAACGGGTCACTTTAGGAGTTAACCCACTGTATTGGGTCAGCTAAGAATATATTTCCATGGCTGGTTGGTCAGGACTTTGATGGGATGTGCTTGGAAGGAGATGTGATGCTACCCAAGTTCACACATCACTTTAGTAGGACGAGTGCTAGCTTCTACAATGTTGTATACCTTATTTATGAGCTTGAAAACCTTTTTTAACATAATATATTGACAATTGGACTTTCTCATCTTCTTTGATTAATGCAGCATTGATCGTATGGTTAGTCGCCACAAGGTATAAACATAAGTCATCTCTATTGACGTGCTGAAACTATATTGGAGGAGTAGCCAAGTGCTTTTTTAATTCTTTAAATTCCCATGCATTCGCCATTCTAAGCAAATGACTTTCCCTTCTTGATGAGGTTAAAGAAGAGGAGAACCGTTCGGTTGTTTTGGATATGAACTGGCTTGATGCAGCCACCATCCTATTTAAGCTTTGTGCTTATTTTATGGTTTTAGGGTTTGCCTCTCATGGATGGCTTGAATTTTATCGGAGTCAACTGTAATCTCTTTTGAACTTATTACGTAACCATGAAATTTTTTGGACTGAACAACAAACTAGCACTTCTTGGGATTTAGCTTCATCTTGTACTGGCACAACTATTGGAAGTCTCAGCCGGGTTCATTATATGCCCCTAGCCTTCTCTGATTTTTACCAACAAGTCGTCCACGTGCACTTCCATGGATCTACCAATCAAATCAGAAAACATACGGTTGATGAGCCATTGGTAGGTTGGGCCCGTGTCTCGAAGCCCAAATGACATGGCTCGATACCAATATAGGCCGACACTAGTGATGAATGAATTCATTTTTGGTCCAAGCCACGCACAACAATTTGGTTGTACCTGGAGTAAGCATCCATGAAAATGAGGAGCTCATGTTCACTGGTCATGTCTACTAGATGATCCATGTAAGGCAATGAAATTTTCTTTTGGCAAACCATGTTGAGGTCAGAGAAGTCGATGCAAGTTCTCTAAGACTCGTTTGGCTTTTTGACCAATTATGGGTTGGCAATCTAGACCAGGTATTCCACCTCTTGGATAAAACCATTGGCCAACAGATTCTCTATGTGAAGATCCGCCATTCATCTCCACAAAATGACGCATCATTAATAAGAAAGAAAGGGATAGAAAAGAGAAAGAAAGAGAAGAAAGAAGATACAACACATCAGAATCTAAACAGCGGAACGAATAAATTATATTAATAACATAAGTATTACATAGTATCAACAAATATCAGAGTTACACAGATACACATCACATACTAGACAGTTATAAACACCTGTCTAGTTATTACAACCCAATACAACTCAGAGAAAACACAGAGATACCAAACACAGCGGAATACTAAACATATCTACAACGCTGAAGCCTCCTGCTCCATTGCTCCTCCACAATTCGTCAAAGCTAACCTGAATCCCTTGGCTACTCGTAAAAATTTGAGTACCCAAGAGTTTAAGAAAACAGAAGATGAACTTCGGGTCAGACATGGGTCTGGTGTGAGTAACAGGCTAAAGTTGCTTAACTTTTGAAAAACCTTTTGAAAAGAAAGGTATCACGTAAGACTTCCCATACATAAACATGCAAAAGTTTTTACCTTACGCTAACCAAAACATTTAATAGGAAATCCTATGATATTATAATAGGTCTAGGGTTTTCAAGTAAATATGAAATAGCCGAAATTGTTACATTCATTAAATTCCAGCTACTAGCCACAAAAGTGAGTAATATAATCAAAACCGCTGGCACTTATTGGATTTTGGATTCCATACAATGGCAGGGATACCGGGGTATCGCCCGTCAGAGTACGTGGCCTAGATCACCGTACCGAGGATCACGCTCAATCCCCTGCAACACAAGGCCGGAACCATTCCTTACTGAACAGTTTCGAACAAGACAACCCCGCAGTTGGTGCGCATATCCAACCGCCCACTAAGCCGAATAAAAAGGGACCTCTAGACAGGGTAAAATCTCGTCCTACTTGGGCATGACCCACTTAGCCTTGCTGCACCTCCCTTGTTTTAGCCATTCCCGGTTGATGAGGTTTGAGGCTACGATTACCTTTATAGGACACATTTATCTTAGAATGCTCATCGTCCACCCGACGATGTTCTGAAAGCATTCAATCCATACAAGTTCGTTCTGGGTTCGAATGAAGCCGAAGGCATTATCTCGTTACACTCGTTTTGGAATCACCCTTAGAGTTAACGACGATAACCCTTGCACTCTGAATCTACATCTCGAATCTGAAAGTACTATCTCCGTTAAACTCATCTCAGAATCACCCTCAGAGTTATACTGACGAATAGTTCTTACATCTCGAGTCTTTACTCTTTACTTGAGATTCACGACCTATCGTTAATTTGGATCGATGTGGTTTTCGGATATCCAAATTTGGAAACTCGATCCCGGTCTCATCGAAATCCAAAGCGTGTCTTTTAAGGCCAAGTTGTTTTAGAGTTTAAAACAATTCAATACAATTATCTATATACACACAGATAGATAATTCACACATTCACAATAGATAATCATCACCACAGATAATCCATATTATCATTATCCAAGATAATCCATATCATCATCACAATGCAACCAATGCATCCATATCACTTAACATTACAAATCTCATAGTTGAGATTCAAACCAATCAAGGCAAACACCATCATCCATATATATAAGCAATGATCTATAATCACACCATCTATAATTAATTTAAAATGAATTAAATTAATTACTTCCATCTTTAATTAATTTAAAGTGAATTAAATTAATTACTACATCAATATAAATCTTGCTTACATAACTATTAATTAATTACAAATTAATTAATTAATTATACTATAGTAAATCAACTTAATTAATCACCCTTGATTAATTATTCTTTAATTACATTCTAGTAATTATCCTTTAATTGATTGCACAAATTAATTACTCTGAACCAAATATAGAAATTAACCCTTAATTACTTCATTTATTAATTAACTATAATTTTTTTTTGCAAGGCAAGCGGGGTTAACTGGTCCCCTACCAGTTTATTGATAAAATGAAAAACATACCTATGAACAAGCTCATCGATACAAAAAAGAGAAACAAGAGAAAAACATTAAAAAAAGGAAGAACTGAAAAACAGAGAAAACAAAGAGGAAAAAAGGAAAAACACAAAGAAGAATGCTTAGTCCATAGCAGCAGCCAATAATGGACTGAAAGCAAAATTGCTATCCTTCATACCCCTGATAATAGATGTCTTGAGTACCTCCCATAATTGCTGTCTACTTCTACCTTTGTTTTCAAATATTCTCAAGTTTCTTTCCTCCCATACAATGTTAAGATACTTCTTAATGGAGAAAAAGAAAACAGTTCTTCTTTCCTTCCTCCACCTAGTTGATTTGCAAATCAGATCCCATTCAACTTCTGATACTCCATGCCTGTGATCATCAGCAACTCTGGCAACCAAGTTCCCCCATAGACTAAGAAGTTCATTGCACTCAAAATACAGATGTGCCACTGACTCAATCTGCAGCTTGCAGTACACACAAAGTGGATCAATATTCATGCCATAACTCAACATTCTTTCCTTTGTTAACAATGCATTCATGATCACCTTCCACATCATCAGATTGTCCCTAGCAGGAGATGCTTTGGACCATATTACTTTGTGCCATACTGAATTAGAACTGCTAGTCACATTAGAAAGAAGATCATATGCAACAGATATAGTATGTTGTTTCCCCCTCCACAAAACAACATCATTATCAGCTAAACCATATTGATGAGTTTGATATAAATTCCAAAAAGCCCTTATTTCCTGATTACTAGTATAAGGAAGCAACAGCTTGCCCTCATTCACGTAGTCAGTAGCATTAGCATGTCTTCCTATGCCTTCCTGTTCAATCTGGTGGGGAGAGAAAACATTAACAAGCACTAAGCCTTCATCCATCCATGGTTCATTCCAAAACTTGATTCCACTGTTATAAGAGAGTTCATACCTGATGTATTGACTGAATTCAGATCTCAATCCTAATAAACTCCTCCTAGTCCAGCTGCAACTCTGGGGAACTGGCATAGTCTAGAAATTCTTGCATCCCAAGTTATACTTTCTGGTCCAATCCACCCATAAAGAATCAGTACCAATGAGTAATGAATTTATGTGGGCACTGATCGCAGCTTTGTTCCATTTATTCAAGCAGATGATACCAAGACCTGCTTTCTTTTTAGGTAGCTCCATTTTAGTAAAAGAACAAGGGATGAGTTTTTTTGAAAAAACATTGCCAGTCCAGAAAAATCTAAGCATAGTTGTTCTAACCATATTCACCAGTTTTTTTGGAAGAATAAAAACTCTTGACCAATACACCATCATAGATGTGATAACTGACTTGATAAGGACAAATCTACCAGCTTGAGTGAGAAACCTATTAGCCCATATGTTCATTAAATTACAAATTTTAGTATACAAGGGCAGGCAGTGTCTAATGGTGATTCTTGAAGTACACAAAGGAATACCCAAATAGTGCATATTATTATCCATCAGCTGCAGCCCAGAGACACCAATAATTCTATTGGCATCCACAGTGGGAATACCAGAGGTGATAATTTGAGACTTTATGGCATTAAGTTTCAACCCAGTCATGAGGTAAAAATTATCAAGGGTAGCTTTAATATTTTCAATTGATCTTTGATCAAGCTTTGTGAAGATCATGATATCATCAGCAAATAACAGAGATGAGATATGGAGGGGTTTACATTTTGAGTGGAACAAAATATCACCTTGCAAATATTTGGTAGACAGCATTCTAGAAAACACTTCCATAACTAAAATAAATATATGTGAAGAGATAGGATCCCCCTGCCTGATCTCCTGTTTGCTGTTGAAAAACCCTGATGTAAAGCCATTGTACTTTATAGAGAAAGTAGCATTGGAGATACAACTTTAAATCCAAGCCAAAAAAACTTTAGGAAACTTCATCAGGGCCATGATTCTGACAATAGATGTCCAGTGAACACTATCATAGGCTTTCATCAAATCCACCTTAAGCATAGCATTCTTGGGAGCTTGAGATTGACCATAGCCTTTTAATAATTCATGAGATAACAAAAATTGTCAAGGATGTTTCTATTGGGAAGAAAAGCAGACTGATTAATAGATATGATTCTGCTAAGGATTGTAACAAGTCTTGAGGCCAATATTTTTGAAATACACTTATACAATACATTACAACAAGAGATTGGTCTAAATGAAGTAACAGAAGTGGGAGAATGGACCTTTGGAATAAGAACAAGATTAGTTGCATTCACTTGTTTAAGAAGGTTGAAAGTATTGAAAAAATTATGGACAGCCTTTAGAAAATCCTTCTTGATAATTTCCCAACTATGGATGAAAAAAGTGACATTGAATCCATCAGGGCCTCCACTTGAATTTTTGTTCATAGCAAATAAAGTATATTTTATCTCAGTATCTATTACCTTGTCAACAAGTTTTTCAGCTTCATCAGGAAGCACCTCAGGTAATTGGATATGGGATAAATCATCGAGGGATGGAATGAAGTCATTATTGTTACCTAGCAAATTCTTGAAATAGTGCAGAAGAGCTTTGTCAACAGCAGTAGGAGTGGAGTGCAATACTCCTACCTCGTCATATATGTTATTGATATTCTCCTTTGATTGTTTTACCTTGATTGCAGCATGAAAATAGGCCGTATTATTATCTCCCTCAGTAGCCCATATTTGTCTCAATTGTTGTCTCTTCATATTGCCTTCAGACTTCAAGGCATCAGTGAGTTGTTCAAATAGAGTCCTATCAGTAGCAGCAGCTTCAGGATTGTCAGGATTATTCATCATTTCTTCCTGAGCAAGAATGAGGTTGCTTCTTAACAAAGCAGATTTTAAGTTGCCATCACCAAATTTTCCTTTGGCCCATTCTTTTAGTGCTAGTTTGGTTGCTCTTAATTTCCTGCAAAATTTAAACATTGGGTTACCAAATTTTTTTTCATTCCATGCTTTACTAATAATATTATTATACTCAGGTTCATGGACCCAAGCATTATAAAATTTGAAGCTTCTTTTATTTGTCAACAACTTCTGTCCAGAAAAGAAAATTATAGGGGAATGATCTGAAAGAACAGGATGGGGGATAAAGGTTGACAGAGTTGGCCATGTTGTTAAAGCATTGAGATTGGCAAAGGAGTGATCAATTTTTGAGTAAGTTCTGACACCAGATCTGCTCCTATTATTCCATGTGAATTCAGCATCAGAAGATGGTATTGAAAGCAAGTTAGAGTCCTCAATAGCCTTATTGAGAGGATAAATATCATGTGGGAGAAGTGGAAGACCACCATGTTTGTCAGTAAAGGATAAGCAGCAATTAAAGTCCCCAAAGACAAGCCATGGGTGGGAGTTTTGCCTGAAATCGGGAAGGAGATTAAGACAAGATTGCCTTGAAGATGGGGAGTTTTGGGCATAGACAAAAGTTATATAAAAAGAGGTGGGAGAATTTAAATATTTTGCTTGAAAATGCATGAGTTGATCAGTTGAAAGGATAGATGTAAGAGATAAGACTGAAGGATCATGGATGACCATAATTCTACCATATGGGGCATGATTCAAATTATGATTAAGAGACCAGTTGGGGTTAATACGCTTTGCAGCTTTAATTGTCAGGGTCTCATTTAATTTAGTTTCAAGAATAGCAAAAAGGGAAATTTTGTGCTGGTTTATGAGATATTTCACTTGATCAAGTTTAGCTACAGAGTGAGCTCCTCTGACATTCCATATTGCATAGATGTGCATCATTTAGTATACTTCAGAGATTGGTGTACCACATTTTTCGTGCTCCTAGTTGCAGGAGAATCTCTTAGAACATTGTTTAAATCAACAATTTGTTCAAACCCATCATTCAGACACTTACCCTTATTCTTGCCCTTCTTTGGAGTATTTTGTGAGGCAGTTGAGGTAGGTGGCACTGTAATCCATCCAGGCAGATGGCCAGAAAAGGAGTAACCACCTGAAGAAGAGGGGGTAAATTTAGCATGTTCAGCAATGATAAGGTCCATTATTTCTTTTTCAAGTTCCTCCTTAAACTGTGCTTCAGCTTGCTGTGAATTTGTTTTTATTCTTCCTGTATTTGCTTCAATAACTTGCATGTCACTGATTTGCTTTGTTAGTCCTTCACTTGAACTGGCCATAGCATTATCAGTGGAATTTGTGGATTTGTGACTCAGATTAGCCACCATCCCTGGTCTGAAGTTAACCTGATCTCTTTGGACATTTTGCATAGTTAAAAGGGATGTAACATGCACACCACAAAATTGATCTTGCTTGCTTGCAAAAATTTCCCCTTCCTCAATTTGCTTTTCCTTGTCACAGTTTTCATTGCATTGATCATTATCACTTGTATCATTACATGAATCAATCTCATTTTCTTCCAACAGGACAGAAAACTTGTTTGTGTCAGTTCTTATATCATCATATGACTCTACCATGTCTCCTTTTTTTGTTATTCTTGCAATTACATTCAGTTTATCACCATTAATTGGTTCTACATCATTATTATCCTCTTCTATTATCTGAATTTCAAATCTATCTTCCTTTTCCTTATCTCTTCTCATTTTAGTTCCTTTACTTTCAACCTTTCTCCACTCTTGCTTTTTCCTTGTGTCAACTTTAATCTTTACATTTTGATTATCACCAACCATTCTTTCCTTACTTGACTTTGCTACTGTATTAGCATTTCCCTCTTGTTTTGTTTTCTTTTTCATGCACAATTCAGTCATATGCCCAAATTCCTTGCACCCACTGCATATCTCAGGTTTCCATAAATAATCTACCTTTATAATCTGCTCTGATCCATCCAGTAATCTCACTGAAAATTCATCCAATAACTCAACTGCTGGTGTGATTTCAACCATGCATTTAGCATAACCTATTCTATCCAACTTCCCTGTTTGTTCATCCATACACATAAAGGTTCCAATTCTACTAGCTAGCCAATTATGCCAATATGTGACCAAGCATATAACGGTATATTTGATAACCTAATCCACACTGGTACAGATTTTATCGTACTACAACTATTTCCAACGTTTGGATCCCATTCTTTAACAATGAATAGCTTGTTCCTCATGATAATTGGATCAGCTGCAATTATTTTCCTTCTATCCTCATCGCAAGATAGATTGAATAGGAACAAGAAGCCATCGGACTTAACTTTTATTGAACCTTTTAGTTTCCAAACTTTTTTCAGGTGGGCTATGACAGTGAGATAAGAAAGTGGTTTATCAAGGAAGAAACCTACCAGGTAGTCTCCCCAAACTTCATTTCCAGCTCTTATAACATTTTCAGGAGGAACTAGGACATTGCCATCATAGACAAGCGGGACTTGAATCTGGATATGTTTCCCTTAATTACGCGGTTTTGACTTGAAAAGAGAATTCCATTGAAAAGAGGGGACAAACGAAGTAGGTGGGGAGCACAGTTTTGGCAGAGGAGGGTCAAATCGGGGAGATAGGGATGATGGAGGCAACAAAACGGTTGGATCAGGAGGATGAGGGTCAGGCAGAAAGTGGGGTGGTTGTAGATGTTTAGGAGGGGAGTACGAGGATGGTAAGGGTCGGGTGATAGATTGGACGTGTTGGCAGTTTGAAAGGACGGGGGATGGAGGGAAAGAAGGAACAGAGGACATTAACTATAATTAATTACATTAAACCTTAATTAATTACAATTAATTAATTACACTTAATTACTTATTATTGATTAATTAATCTTAATTAATTACATCATTAATTATATTAATTAATGATCCTAAATTATATTTAATTAATTATCTTATTTAAATTAATTACATTCAGTAATTAATCTCAATTTAAACCATAATTAATAATCATCTTTGATTTATCACATTCAGTAATTAACTACCCTTAATTACTTATCAAATTAATTACTCCTTAATTAATTTCTTTAATTAATCCCTTGATTAATTATACAAAGTAATTTAATCCAGATTACTTCCACAATTAAACCATCTTCCACTAATTACATCTAGTAATTATCATTAATTACTTCACTAAGTAAATACATTCCATTAATTACATTAAGTAATTATTATAAGACCAACAAGTGATTAAAATTAATTAAACTTAATTAAACTTAATTAATTAATCTTAAACAAATTACATTTAAACTTAATTAATTACATTAAGTAATTAATTTCTTAATTACTTCCATCAAGTAAATAATCTTAAAATAATTTACAAATGATTACCATTAACTAATTAATCTAATTAATTATTAAAAATTAATCATATTAATTAATTTTTAAATCATCCTTAGTTAATGACCTTCATTAATTTTTTTAAAATTCTTTAATTACCTTTCTTAATTTACTTCTTAATTAATCTCTAATTTTAAATTAATCCAAATTATTAATTATAAATTAAATAAATAAGACATTCCTTAATTTTCTTATTCATTTAATCATTTTAATACCTTAATAATCTCTAAGATAATCCATTTCTTACTAATGACCTCATTAATATTAAAGTGTATTTAGAACATTGCATTATAAATTTAAATTCAAATTCCATTTGAATTTGAGATTCAAAATGATTATTTATTTAAACATTAACTAAATTAAATTCAATTTATAATCCTTTAAATAAATGTAAATAACATTTACTACTTACATTTGAAACTTATATAAGATAAGCCCTTAAACTAATTTACTTACTTTTATTTAAAATTGAGTTTTTAAGTACATTACTATTAACTTGCAAATTCAAGTTAACAAATCATTTAACTTGCATTTATAAACCTTTTATAAATAACTTCATTAAAAAAAATAAAGTTTAAATATTTGTTTTGAACACAAATTTACCTTTAACAAGCTATTTAAATTTAAACTTGTTTTAAAAACATTCAGAATTTTAAAAACTTATTCAAATACCCAGATTTGAATTCAAGAAATCTGAATCCATTATTTATTTAAAACATTTGATTTTAAACTTGAATTAAACTTTGTTTTAAACCTTGATTTTAAACTTTTTATTAAAACCCAAATTTCATTTTAAAACCCGAAGATTCAAAAGTCTTTGAAAAAAAATTGAACTTAAGCTTTAAATTCAAACTACTGTTTAAATTATGTTTCAGATTTTAAAATAAAAATCAAATTCTAGAAACTGTCAGGTTTCCTTTTTTTTTTAAACTAAAAAACCCACTTTAAAAATTTTAAAACTTTTAAGAATCAAAACCATTTGAATCTATACTGCATACTAGATTTAAACTTGTTTAAATCTATCATCTCAACTTTGAAATTCATTTAAATTTGATTCAAATTTAAATTATAGACATGTTACAGAAAACTGTAACAACTCAGAACCAACCCGAGGCAACCCAATTTCTGCTTCGAGTCAAAACCTAAAGTGCTTCGGGCAAAGCACTTGAATTCTCGTGAAACAACTCGAGTCCCCCCACTGCTTATACCCAGGCAATCATCAGAAACCAAAAGTGCACGGTGCACATGCACCGTGCCTCCGGCCAACTCCAGCCACCTCCGGTGGCCTCCACACATCAGCGACCAACTCCTCATTCCACTTCGATCATCACATCGCTCACATACAACTCGAATTTGAATTCGAGTTCAAATTTTACAACCTGGAACAGAACAGAATAAACCCACACCAAACCTGTCAACGTTTCCCCCACGACGCTCCGTCCACTAGAGAGCCTCCACCACTGGCCACAGCCTCGCCTACCTTCCCTCTAGTGATTTCCAAAAACCCATAACACTTGATGCACTGAGGAGGTCGAACCAATCAGAAACACTACCCAGATATAATTTAGGGCTCCAGACAAGAAATTGACACCGCTGCCACCTCGATGAATTGCATCGTCATCCAATAATTTTCCAAGCTTCATTGATCACTCCTCTACCCATTTGAAGAATCCCGACTCCAAATTGCAGAGATCACCCAAAAACCCCAATATCCCCTTTACAGTTCAACACAGAACTGTATGTTTATTTTTAAACTAGAAATTCTAATTTTAATTTTAAAAATCAAGTTTTAGGATGATGTCTCAGATCTTAGGCCTGAAACAATAAATTGCAAGGTTTTGAATTACACTATGTTCAAGCTTGATCAATTTGTATAAATTTTCAGAGGCATTTCATACTTATTTTATCTTAAGTGTAATTTTAAACTAAAGTTTTGAACTGAAACAACAGGTTTGTTTTTAAAACTCAAGTTTAAAAGAAATTAAATTAAAAGATTTAAACTTAAACAAATCAAGAACTGGAAATTTTTAACAGAGTAGGTTCTGTAAAAAAAACAAACTTATATACATCATTCAACCAGAGAATACAGCCATATACATACATAAACATACATATTTTCAAACAATCAAGCATGCAACTAAATTATGTACTTAAACTTGTTAAAGAAATGTTACTCACCTTTAAAAACTAGAAGACAGAGCCATGATTTTGAAAAAGACTTTGTACTGTTAAAACTGGGAATTTTCTTTGCTTCAATCTTGAATTGCTTAATGAAAATCGAGTTGCTCTGAAAACTTGAGTTGAAGCTTTAAAATTTGATCTTTAAAAAGAAACTACATGCATGCAGCTTGAATTCCAGATTCTAAGTGAGGCAGGCCTTGATTGAATATGCAGGTTTTAAAAACAAAACAGATTTGCTTTGAATGCAACAAATTTGCATGTTTTGATTTCAATTTTGAAAATGGTTTTGCATGTTTCAGATTTACAGGATTTGAAGATGATTCAGATTTTAGTTTCAAAGGAAGTGTGTGTTTTTCTTTCAGATTTTCTTAGCATCATAGATTTTGAAAAAGAATAAAATGAAAGAGGATTTGTTTATATATATAAAAACTGAAATAAAAATAAAAGAAAATGCTAATTTTTAAAATGCCACTTATCTTCCAATTTTAACATTTGTCAAGTAGGTATGTTAATTTGTTAACACATGTTCCTTTAATTTATAAAATGTTTACATTTGTCTTTTAAAGTTAATTAGTTATAAGTAAATATTAATTAGTTATTTAGTTAATATGTTAATATAAGATAAATGTAAATCTTTGTTTAATTAACTAGTTAATATATACTTATTTACATGTAGAAAATTTTAAAATGAATAAATCCAATTATATTTATAAAATAAAGTTTATACAAATATTTTAAAATCAAAACAAATTAAAAATATTTATACTTGAAATTTCAAAGCTTTGAACTCAAATTCAAATCAAGTTATATATATACATATATAACTACACAATTACATTTTGAAAAACAATGATTTTTATTAAAAATCTATTTGTTAAAAACAATGTATTATTATATTTTGAAAATAACAAATTTGATAACTATAAATAATTTGTAAAAGAAATTGTTTTCTTTATTAATACATTATTTATTTTATCACACTATATCAAAATAAACCTTATTGCTATTTTTATTTAAATTTAAACTTAAGTTAAAACATATTTAAACTATTTCCATATTTACCTTATGTATTTAAAATCATTTAGTTATTTATTATATACTTTTAAAAACTTAATATCAAATAAATCAATTTAAACAAATTAAAATTTTAACTTATCAATTTAAAACCATATTTTATCTATTCAATAGCTTTTAAAAGTTTAACTTTAAAATTATACCCAATTTTACTAAAGATATACATATTTATAGAAAACAAGATTTATTTATTTATTAAATTTAAAACAATATCTATTTACAATATATACATATTCTATATACATTATAAATAGAAAACAATTTACTAGCTTTTAAAAGATAAAATCTATCAATTAAATATTTATTCAATTGGATTATTAAATTAATTCCAATCTTATTTACAAAGATTATCAAATCTATTTAATTTTTAATTCAGATTATTAAATTGATATTGCTTAAAATTCTGGGTCATCAAACTCTAACTCTTCGTTGAGATCTCAATATCTTTCTAAGTTGAGGGGTCTATGTTTTGATGGATGGGGATTGCCTTCAGATCAATGTTTAATGCGTGGTAAATGATTCTTGGATTAATGCCAGTCATATCAACATGCCCCCAAGCTAAAATATCTTTTCCTTTTTTCAAGAATTTGACCAATTCATTTCCTTATCTTAAGACTAAGCTTAACCCCAAAATAAATGGCCTTTCCGAAGTCATCGCCATTTATAGATATTGACTTGCGTGGACTAGTTGGCCCACCGTTGGTGTTTGAATCTCCCATGTAGGGATCGAGTGGGTCATCGTCAAGATCAGAGTTGGTTTCTAAGTCACACCAGTCAAATGGATAAATTATATGATCTATGAGAACCTTGGATAAGACAGACATCTATGTTGGATTCGAAGGGCTTAGGTTACCCTCGGCTCTCACAAATGAGTCTATCGGTGTTGAGAGGGTAGGAGTCGTCATGTTGGACGTCCCCACTCATTAATGTGATGCTTCTCGCTTATTCTATTTTGTGATAGGCTCTTTTGTTCTTTAGAGAGTGGCCAAAGAGATAGGATCCTTGCCATTCCATTCTTTAGAATGACTGCTGGACCTTGGCATGAACCGAAGCACTGATCAGCTCGAGGGCCCTCTTGGGTGACACACGACCATTTGATGTAGCTTCACTATTTTAGGTGATCTCGACACAAATCGGAGTGCTAATAGGCTTAGGATTACTCTTGGATGACACACCATCGATATGGTTTCTTCAGAGTTAGCAATGGTTCCGACATAAGTGGGAAAGCTGACTAGCTCGAGTACTCTCTTGGGTGACACATTGTGGACAACTGTAACTTCACTGAGTAGGTTGTCTTGGACCTTGACATGGACAAGGGCATTGGTTGTGCCTTGTATGTCCTTGTGGAGGGAGCTGTTAATGTAGATGCCTCTACATCAGAGTTAGGGGTGACTTCGGCATGAACCGGAGTGCTGACCAGCTTGAGGGATCTCTCGAGTGACTTGCCATCAAGCATTGATTTCTTGTTGAAGCATGATGACACCTTCTTTACTTATATAAGGGAGGTCCTATAAAACACCCTAGCTTTTTTTTATTGATTTGTATCTCATTGACCCCGCCTCTGATGGGGAATTCATTATAAGCTAACTGTTTGTGATAATCGCGTCTAAGGCTGGTCATCCTATTAGTAGGTTATAAACAAATGAGAAATCAACCACTATAAAGTTCAACGGTATCTTTGTAGCAAGGGGTTCTTTAATTAAAGTGGCCTTAAGGGAAGTAGTCCCATTGTAATAATGGCAAAACCTCCAAAGCCATAGCTAGGCAAGGCACAATGGTAACGTTGGAGGTAGGAAGCTTGAATGCCTCGAAAACATGCTTGAACATAACTTTTGCTGAGCTGCCTCCATCCACAAAAGCTTTATGTACTTGAGTTTCCAATGCAATAATGATAGCTGTAGGGTCGTGAAGGGGTAAGAGATGGATTTTCTGTACTTGGTAGTGAATGTGATGGGCTGGTCCACTTCTAGTCTAGGTGCTTTGGGCACTCGGTGGTCCAACGAATATACTTGGCCAATCAAACCCACTTACCTTTTACAGTGAGAATGTGCTCCACAGCTACTTTTGACTACATGAAATCCCCTATAGATTGTCAAAATGTCGGCTATAGTTGCAACATTTTTATCGAGTTATTGGAGACTAAGCTAACTGGTTTTTACGAGCCGTCTTTTATCGACTTGGCATCGAACATACTCCACAGGCACTCATTCCCGATTCAGCCTCTTGATCCCATCCTTCACTATATGGCACTCATTGGTGGAGTAGCCATTGATTTAATGAAACTCATAACACTTTCCACTATCGTGAGGTTCCTCCCTTATCCCATCTCTCGTGGCAGGTGGCCTTTAGTAAGGTGCCCAGTCCCTTATTGTGAGATATATATATTCTATATCTCAATTCAATGAAACATAATTAGTATACCTAGGCTTGTACCTGGTGCCTTCTTTTATGCAACTTCTATTGCTATTCTATCGACCATTGCTTCTATGATCAGCGTTTTCACAACGGGTGACTTTCTGTGAGCAACAGGCCTCGTCTTCTCTATTTGAGAGATCAACATCTACCATTCGCATGATATCATTCGCCCTTTGATAAAAATTGGTTAGATACATGGATGTCTGCTTTTGAAGTTCTTTTCACATCCTCACTTTTACCTTACCCTAGGTAGAGGGCCACAACCAAGCTATTTTTGTTGATACACATAGCCCAGGTGGACTCCTTGTTAAAATGATATACAGATGATCAAAGATTCTTAATCGGGCCTTGCCAGATGTTACCTCGCTCACTAGCCGTCATGATTCAGGACTTTGAAGTAAATAAATTGATTTTAAAATCTACACAAAGATGGGTCCAAGAATGAATGTTGCCTGACTGTAGATGTAGGAACTGATAAGGTTAGGGGTATGCCCTAAGGGTAATTCTGTAATTAATTGTAAATAATTATCTTTGTAATAAAATTTCATTCAAAATAAAAGGTTTTTTTCTATTATATACTTGTTATAATGTGTTATATTAATTAATTATTTTAAATTTAAGTATTTTTAATAGAAAATTTGTAAATGATATGTTTCATAACAATAGTTACAATGTGTTATAATCACGAGAAATTTAATTATGCTATGAAAATAAACATATTGTTTTAAACATTCCTAATCAAGATGTATCGAGACTAGATATCGATACATTCTTGGAGACTAGAGTACACAATGCTCTTTAAATTTTAGGAAGTGTATTACTTATGGCTTTTAGGGGGCACCAAGTATGTACATACTGATAGTTATTGGATAACTATGGAATGACTCACTCGATAGTTTTCTATGGTTAATATAACTAAGGTCAAATAGATAATATTGAAGTGACAATATTACACAGTTCTCTTGACTTGAGAGTACTATTGAACTTCAATGTGACACTTCACTTTAAGCACAACTAAATCGTGGCACGATGGCCATCGAGCGACTATTCGATAGAGAATTCATCTTGTCGGTTATACGAGGTTAACACCATAGTCAACTGTTGTCAACTTAAATCCAATGTTTTTGGCCAAAGTAGTTCAGTTAATAATAATTGTTATTATCAAACCAAAGACTTTGAGTTTGGATTAAACAATTTGATGTAAACAGTGTTGGAATTTTGACCAATGCAAAATTCCATATGTCCTAATGTAATATAGTTTTGACAAAAGAATTGGTATAAATAATTATTGCTACCCTGGACAGCTCAAAATAGTAAATTTTGATTTCTTTAAAACTGTATAAGCAATAAATTCGATTAAACTGTCACACCACTAGATAAATTGATATGTGAACGTTAATGTTCGAATTTATCAATATTGATCGCTAATTGAGTTTACACTTATGTGTCACAAAAACGCAATTTTGAATACTCCATATACCACATGATTTAATTAAATAATAATTATTATAAGTTGATTAAACCGATTAATATTTGTGAAATATTAATAGTTTTATTTGATTTATTTAAATCAGTATTGAAAACAATGCATATATAAAAGATATTTACATATCAATATATGGTATCGATGTACATTTGAATTAGATTTAAAATGTGTAATTATTGATTTGATTTGAAAAGAAATATAGGCCCATTGGCCAACATATATAACCAGCCATCATAGGGGCCAATAAGGGGTGTGATATTTTGATATGCGGTTTGAATTGGAAGAGAAAGAAAAGGCGAAAAATCAGATCTGGATCCACTTTTACCCCACCCTTTCTTTTCTTGTAAAAAGCCATTATCCTCTCCATTTCATTTTTTACCTTTTCTCTAGCCTCCATACTCTCTTAGGCTGAAATCTCTTGCCATCTCCCTCCCCATTTTACAAACAAAATTCAAGTAAATTCAAATAAAATTAAAGGTGTGTAGATCTCTTCGTAGACTAGCATTTTTGGAAGGGATTGAATTAAATTTTAGGAGTTCTTTTGATTCAACATTCAAGGTGTTATGACTAGGCTACAGGTAAGGCAATATTTAATTCTTATTAATTTAGTGTATGTAATCATCTATGCCATTATATATGAATAAGTTAGAATTATATCACGAATTCATATATGTGTTTGTTATCAATTTACATATGAATGTGTTATATAAAAATAATTTTTTTATTTTTTGTCTATAATCATATTTTCTTTCGACCATAATTTAAAAAAAATTTGAATTCAAAATTAATTTTAAAATCCTTTTAAATTAAAGTTGAAGTTTTATAACTACTATATATATTTATGAATTATTTTAATAAATTCTGTACATGTTATTTTGCATACATATGAAACTTATAAAAAATTGTTTGGATTTGTTTAACTCAATACTAAATATTTAATAATATTACTTAATTTAAAATGTGTTAACTTATAGTTTGTTAATATAATAAATAAATAAATAATTGTGTATTCTATAATTTAATATTATATAGAAATTATTATAAACTTTTTTTCTTATATGGAAACTTTAAAACTAGAATTTTTTTTTCATTTAATCAGCATGAATTAATTAAAAAAATTGATTTTGTTAAAACTGTTTCATGGTTATATATATGTATGTATGTATGTTATATTGCATTTACTTGTACAATGTAATTTATATATGTAAATGAATTAGAATTATATATACACATTTATGTATTTTCAAATAAAAATACATATTTTCATATATACTTATATATAAATATAATTTATAAAATAATTGAAAAATATTTAAATTTGAATTTGAATTTTAAAAGGATATTTTAAATCTTGATCTAATTCAATTTTTAACCTTTCTTAAAGATTTTTAATATCGAGTTTTTTAGTTTGTTTAATTTATATAATTGTTTTACATATAATTATATATATATTTACTTTATGCATATATGTATACGTATATATATATATACACATAAGTATATTTTATATTATATTAATATTAAATGACAATAGATAGCAAATACATATACGATGGAGCCAATGTGTCTATTGTGGTGTAAATCACAACATTTAGATACGGGTATGTTAAGCCATGTATATGTCATATATTGCACGTACACGTACACGTATATATGTCTATTTAATAAACATGTACACATTATATATCATTTATATAAACAGATAATACCTTTACATTAATCAATAAAATAAAATAAAAGATTTTATTTGAAATTTACTTAGATTGGGGCAAAATCAATTTAGACTTCACAGGCCCAACAAGATTCAAAATGGATTATTTTTTAAAATTCACATATTTAACTCCCTACGTGCCGATCCGAATCCAATAATGGTATTAGACCCCAATAGCCTAAGTTGTCTAAATTAGCGGTATTAGGGCCAACTAATTAAGCTTACCTATTTAATAGGATGTTTAGTAAAGTAGTGTTTGGGTAGAACTTTGGTAATTAAGTACCATGCCCTACTAGCTTTAGGTCTAGCCTGAAGGGTGAAGTTAGCCCAAATGTTATCCTCAATATGAAAAGCCCAATTTAAATTTGGGCCTTAGGCTAATTTTTCAAAATCCATTTTAAAACTAAAATAAAATTTCAATTTTAAAAGGTTAAATTTAAAATAAGTAAATATTTTATAAATGATATAAAATAATTTTCAAAATAATTTCAAAAATTTATTAATTAATTTAATAATTTAAAATGATTTAATTAAATAATTAATTATAATTATACATAAGATTATTATATAAGTCAACTAAGTTATAAAATGTTATACAATAATTAAAGCTTATGTAATATGGATGTATAACAAAAGGTGGAATAATAGGAAAACCTAATTAGGTTTAGGAAAAAAGTACATATGTATAATTCATATAGTAATTTCAGATGTGTTTGATAATTGAGCCACAAGGGTATTTCATAAGAAATACATTATTCCATTAATCCATACCACTCAATTGAACAAATTTAAGATTATGGATCTTTAATATAAAAGTTGTTCTCTACTATTTATATATTGATAGATTACTTGTATACTCCTTAGTTATTAAGCTTTTCTCAAGGTAGGGATGTTATGTGTAGTACTATAATATATATAACAGACAAGGTAAGATACATGAATATATTTGTTGAGTTTTCCTCAAGGTATGTGCATTATACTTAAACATTGCGAAATGGTAGGTAGTTGTCTTCTACTATTTATATATTAATGGATTACTTGCATACTCCTTAGTTGTTGAGCTTTCCTAAAGCTAGGGATGTTATGTGCAATACCATTAATATATAGAATAGACGAGGTAAGATGCATGAATATTTTTCGAGATTTCCATAAGGTATGTGCATTAGACAACCATTACGAAATGAAAGATACGAGTGAATAATCCCTCTTTATTTGTTGATCTTTCCTTAAGAAAAAATGAGATTAGGAAAAAGGTCATAAAGTTAGGGGTTGTATGTGATATAACCAATAAGGCATTATCCATCGTATATGGGCTAATGATTTGTTAAGCTTTCCTTAAGGTTAGAATTGCAATGCATACGAGTACTAACACCCACTAATGAAGTTGAAAAACATCTATGTTTCATCTTAAGGTATTGAGAAACATAAAAGTATAGTAGGAACTTATTAGTAAAATAAAATGTAATGTTTAACCTTACTAATATTCTAAGTACATCTGCTATAAACTAATGTCCTAATATATAAAATTAAATTTGCAAAAAATGTCTACGCTAAATTTGTTTTCTAAAAACGACTAACTCACCAAACCTAACTACATAGATTGGTTAAGGGAAATTAAGATAGCACTAACATATAAACGTCTATAGTCGTCGACAACTGAACCTCCAAGGGAAAGACCCATTGATAACGTGGACCCCAATCTAATATTAGCTTGTAACAAATGGTTCCTGGACCTAGAGATCACCCAAGTTTACGTGTTTTCTATGTTAGAAAAACCATCGTAGATATAAGAAGAAAACATGAATATCCATCAAATCTTTGATAGGCTCAAAGCTTTGTCAGGAGAATAGTCTTATTCTATAAGGTACAAACTTACAAAGAAACTGTTTAATACGAAAATGTCAAAGGCATGAAAGTGGACATTATGTCCTAATGATGAAGGGTTACATTGATAGATTTTCTCAATTAGACATTACGATAGGCAACGAGCTGCAAGTGAATCTGATCCAAGGGTCTCTTACTCTACAGTTTGATCATATTAATTATCATATAAACTAGTTGAATGTTAGCCTCGTGGAATTGCTCAATAAGTTGAGGTCAGCCAAGTCTCCATACAGGGATCAAGGCATAGTGCATGGAGTTAAGGGAAAGGCATCATCTTCGAATGGTTTGAAGATGCAAAAATGAGTTAATAAGAAGAATAAAAAGACTGCTCCAGCCAATAAGGATGAGTGTCATCGCTCTTACAAGAATGTTCATCGAAAATGGAACTGTTCGGAATAATTGAAGATGGTCAAAGAGGAGAAACATAATAGTTCTGCTACTCCTATTAATATATTTATGATACATATCTATGATTCAATATTGTTTTGCAATCAATAAATCATCTTGATTTTAGATACTGGATCTGTAATTCACATCTGTAATTCATCATAGGGACCTAGGAATAGACGCCATGTGGCAAAGGGAGAAATGAGACATCAAGTTGTTGACGTATCTCTGGTAGATGCAAGGATGGTTGGACATTATCATTTACCTTTTCCAAATGGATTAGTTTTAATTTTAAATAATTTCTATTATGTGAAAAACTTTATTTGTGGAATAATTTTTATTACTTATGTAATGACACACCTTTCATTCCGCAAAAAGGCGCATCATTATTAAGAAAGAAAGGGATAGAAAAGAGAAAAGATAGAAAGAAAAGAACTAAACAATATCAGAATCTTACAGTGGAACGAATAAATTATATTACATCACATAAGATATTACATAGTGTCATATACATCAGAGATACACAGCTTATACAACACAAATTAGACAGTTATAAACACCTGTCTATCATACAACTCAAAACATCACAGAGATACAGACACAACAGAACCATTATATATCTACACGCTGAAGCCTCTTGCTCCAATTCTCCTCCAGAAATTCGTCAAAGCTAACCCGTATCCCTTGCCCACTCATAAAAATTTGAGTATCCAAGAGTTTAATAAAACAGAAAATAAATTCCAGGTCAGACATGGGTTCTGTGTGAGTAAACGGGTTAAAATTGTTTAACTTTGAAAAATCTTTGAAAACAAATGGTATCTCGTGAGACTTCCCGCACATAAACACAGAAAACTTTTTACCTTATGATAACCAAAACATTTGATAGGAAATCCAGTGATATTATAATAGCGGCCAGGGTTTTCAAGTAAAATAGAATATAGTCGAAATTGTAACATTTATTAAATTCCATCATACATTGGTATACAAACAAACTCGAAGGGCACTTATTGGAGATTGCTTTCCATACAATGGCAGGGCTACTGGGGTACCGCCTGTCACGGTATGTTGCATAGATCACCATACCGAGGATCCACCCTAAATCCTCTACAACACAAGGCCGGAACCATCCCTTATTGGATAGTCCCGAATAAGACAACCCTGTAGTTGGTGTGACCAACCACACACTAAGCCGAATAAAAGGGACCTCTAGACAGGGGAAAATCTCATCCTACTTGGGTGCTACCCACTTTGCCTTTCTGCACCTCCCATGTTTTAGCCATTCTCGGTTGATGAGGCTTGAGGCTACGATTACCTTTATAGAACACATCTATCTTAGAATGCTCATCGTCCTCCTGACAATGTTCTGAAAGCATTCAATCCATACAAGTTCGTTTCGGGTTCGAACGAAACCGAAGGAACTATCTCGTTACACTCATTTTGGAATCACGCTCAGAGTTAACGACCATAGCCCTTGCACTCTGAATCTCCATCTCGAACCTGAATATACTATCTCCGTCAAACTCATCTTGGAATCACCCTCAGAGCTTTAACGACGAATAGTTCTTACACTTCGAGTCTTCATCTTGAACTCCACTTGAGATTTCATGACCTAACGTTTAATATGGATTGATGTAGTTTTTGGATATCCAAATTTGGAAATCCGATCCCGGTCTCACCGAAATCCAAAACACCATTTTAAAGTCCAAGTTATTTAAAGGTTTTAACATTTTAACTTATATTTAGAATAACATATACAGATCGATGATTCACATTATAACAGATAGATAATCCATATCAACCAAACATCTCACAAAGCAGCACATATCACATGTCAGATATATCACATTCAAATCATTCAGTCATCCATAAACAGGTATGATTCACTCTTAGTCAATTTAATTGATCTTTAATTAAATTAATTACTAACTTTTAATCACTTGGATTATCTTAATCCTCCTTACTTAACATTAATTAATTACAAATTAATTAATTTAATTCTCATCTTAATTATCTATTTTAATTAATCATCCTTGATTAATTATTCTTTAATTACATTAAGTAATTAGCTTTTAATTAATTACACAAATTAATTATCCTTAACCATTTATAGTAATTAACATATAATTACTTTCATTAATTACATTAATTAATGACCCTTCATTTACTTCCATTAATTAATTAACTCTAATTAATTACATTGATCCTTAATTAATTACATTAATTAATTGTACTTTAATTAATCACTTTCATTAATCAACCTAAATTAATCATAAACAGTAATTAACTATCCTGCAATTACTTACCTTAATTAATTAACGCCTTAATTAATATAATTAGTTCTTTGATTAATCACACTGGTTATAATCCTTAATTACTTCCATTAATTAATTATTAATTTATTACATTAATTAATAATCCTTAATTAATTACTTTCATTAATTAATCATACTTTTAGTTAATTACATTTAGTAATTAATCTTAAGTAAATCACATTCATTAACTTAAATCAATCACATTAATTAATTAACTAAATTAATTACACTAAGCAATCAATCCTTAATTACTTCCATTAATTAGTTATTATTTAAGTACATTAATAATAATCCTTAATAAATTACTTTCATTAATTAATCATACTAATTAATTACATTTAGTAATTAATCTTAAATTAATCACATTCATTAACTTAAATCAATCACATTAATTAATTAACTAAATTAATTACACTAGGTAATTAATCCTTAATTACTTCCATTAAGTAATTATCCTCTAATTACTTCATTAAGTAATTTCTCTTTAATTAACTACATTCAGTAATTATCCATTGATTACTTCTCCAAGTAATTTTACTTAATTAATTCATAATTAAGTGATTATCTTCAATTAACCAAACTAATTAATTTATTTAGTTAATTATTTTAACTAATCATTCAAAACTAATCAAATAATTACTGAACTCCTTATATTTAAAAGAACTTAATAAATTAAGAAAAACATTTGTCTTAATTAAACTCTTACTTATCAATAAATTATTTACATTAACTAACTATTATTTAATCATTAACAATAATTGATTAACCTTTATTATCTTCACAAATTAATTATCTTAAATTAATCAAAATCTTAATTACTTAAAGATAAACTCTTTATTATAATTGATTACTTAATCATATCATTAAACCTTATTTAAACTAAAACATTTAGAAATTAATTATAATTAAAAATAATTTAAACATCTAATTTAACCTTTTAAATATTTAAATCTTTTCAAAGTTATTTAATAAATTTTAATAATTGTTATTTTGAAAACTTAATTATCATATCTTTTAAAACTTATCTATTTTAATATATATTTAAAACTTGTTAGACATTTCTCTTTGAAACTAAAAAATATCCGTAACTTTAAAACTTGGCTTACTATATTCTAAAATTTTAAACTTGATTTCTTTTATAAAATTTTACTTTAAAATAAGCCATAATATCACCTCAGGCCAAACCCATGTCAAAACACTAAAAAACCCGAGCCAAAACACGAGATGACCCCTGCGTCTACTACTTTGAGTCGCACCTTGATTCGCTCGAGCACAACATCGAGACAAAATGCATCTTCCCAAATCTTCGACACAACCCAGATACACGAATAAACTGTGCACGTGCACGACAATTCAACATCTCTCCGACCTAACGTCTGAACGTCGACTAATCACCGATAGTCTCGCCATCCCTCACACGAACCCAGATCGACGGAAGACTTCACGAAACAAGATCGAGCATTTCGATCGAAATAGGAGCAAACCCGATCGACCAAAGATGCCACCAACCACCACCTCCGACCGCTAGATCGCCTACCGACCTCACCGTAGCTTCGTCACTCCTTCCAGCTCCGATTCCCCCATCGCGAACCACTCCGGTGCATCACCGTCGCCATACGACCCAAATAAACAACCACGACCAAAATCTACCACCAAACCCTAAATCAACTTAGCCCGGCCACCATGGCCATTAGAAAAATATAAAACTATTTTTCTTACTATCGGCAACCTTCCAGCTAGCTTCGACCATGATCTCGACTCCATCCACCGTGCCGATCAACGACAATATACCCAAATGCCTAAAACATTCAACTCGAAAATTCCAATCGATTATCAAACTAAAAATTATGATACTCATATTAAAAATCATGATTTTCTACCACGAATACATTCCTGCAATCCAAATCCGAAATTGAATTCATTGATTTTTGACATATGTATGTATTTCACTATTATTTTCATTTTTAAAATTATTTACTAAATTTAAATTCCTGAAAGCATTTTTATAATTAACATTACACTATGACAATCAACTTTTATTCAAATATCAAAGGTTAATATGGAATCGGTTGGAAGATTTGAATTTTAGAAAGCAAAACAGGAACCAATGAATCAACAGAGACCGGGATTTTGTGTATATATATATGTATGTATGTATGTGTGTGTATATATATATATGCAGACATGCTCACAATACATACATACATATATATCAATTCAAATATATATACAAGCTAAAAAAACTTTCATGCAAACCAATAAAATCTCCCAATTAAATAAAAATGAAATAAAATAAGGCATTCATTATCTTTCATTTTTTACCTGGATTGGTATGCAAGACTGGGGTAAAAAATACTTTTCTTTACAATTGTAGTTCTTCTGGGATTTAGACAGTCTTCCCGAGCAGGCCTTTTATTTGGTAGGTAACATCGACGAAGCGTTCTACCGGACCGAACTAAGAGCGCTTTCTTATGACAAGAACTACAATTGTAAAGAAAAGTATTTTTTTACCCCAGTCTTGCATACCAATCCAGATAAAATCTGAAAAATTCATGAATAGATATATACAAAATAGGGAAATTCCACCCACCTAAGTAAAGAACTGTTATAAATAATGAAGAAATTAATAAATTTAGGTAAAAAGCAAGGTAAAATAGAGCATATTCAATACCCGAATATTCTGTTCGATAACCTACTACTAATTCCTCCCTTCTTCCATACCTCGAGCTTAGAGAAGGAAGAGATAAGAGGGCCCTATGGAAAATATGGTCAGAAATCCATAATAGAGTCCGACCACAACGACCGAATTTATTATCTTCATGCATAAGGATAATAGATTACCTAGTAGAAAAGATTTTAAAATCATCACAAACCTCCCTTTTTTCTATTCTATTTCAATTTCTATCACATGCATTAGAGTTAATCCCAAATTAAACTGTTTTTAGAAAAGGTTTACTCACCTTTTTATATAAGCAGAGAACAGGCTTTAAGTTTATCACTGGAATCTTGTTGGTTGAATTTGAATCTAGCTGTTGTTTGATTGAATTCGGGTTGAATCTTGCTTGTTGAAGCTTTAATCCTTACATTGCTTAGTTCATGTTGAAATATTTGTTGTTGTTTGCTTTGATTTTTGGTTTCCAGTTTTGATTTTGTTTTCTTCTTTAGTTTTAAAAATAGAAGAAGATAGAAAAAGATTCGAAGAGTGGAAAACTGAATAGCCTGAATTCTATAAAATATTTTTATGAATTTCCGAATAAAAGATACCATTGCCACTTGTTGATTCAAATTATCCATATGTGACAAATGTATTTTTCATAAATTCCTTAATTGATAAGTGTTTAAACTTGTTTTATATATTGATTAGTTATGTTTATATTAATATGTAAAGATTATACTTATATATATTCAAATTACATTTATGCAAGTTAAAACTAAAAAGAAAGAATATTAAAAATAAAAGAAATAAACCTTTAATTAAATCTTATTTGAGAAAATGTTTTTGTAGACAAATAAACATTAACCTTAAATGTTTTGGAAATGTATGGTTAAATTTTAAATAGCTTTTGAAAGGTATTTAAATTCAAACAAAATTTATCAAATTGCAATTTATATATTAAATTTGAAAACATGGTTTTATTTGTTAATTTCAAACTAAAGCTTTTCTATTTACAATATATACAAATATATATATATATATATATTATAAATAAAATATATATTTTAATATTAGTTTTGAAAACTAATAGATTGAATTTTAAAACATCACTTCAAAATACAATATATACATACATATATATTACAATTTGAAAACATATCTTTTTATTAAATTAAAACCGAAGATTCCCTATTTATAACATAAATACATATATATACATTATAAATAGAAATATATTTTTATTAGCTTAGAATAAATTTTCCAAATTAAGCATTATTAGTTTTTGAAATGATTAATTTTGCCAAATTCAATTTTTGTTAGTCTTTAAAAAGAATAAACTTACCAATTTAAATTATTATAAAAGAAAATTATCAAGCCAATTTAATTATTAATAAAATTATTAAACTGATATTGCCCAAAATTCCGGGTCATCACATTCCTCCCCCTTAAAAGAATTTCCTCCCTCAAATTTTAAAAGCAAAGATAATTTTATAATGCAACAAAGGTTTTATTTTCAAACTGTAAAGCACACATCAACCATAAACTAACAACCATAGCAACCAATTCAATCAAACAAACAAATCTAATTATTCTTACAAAATTCAAAATAGGCCTTCCTAATACTACCAAGAGTTCCTAGGTACAAACACTGGGATACTCGCTCTACAGAACCTTAACTAGCTACACTACTACTCCTAAGCTTCTTCCCACCCTGATCTACAATCAGATTTGGATATCAGACTACACTCAAGTCCAGCTCAACTACCAGATCCTTCTAAACTGCAAATTCCATAACTAGTGATGGATCTTACACGTACTCCCTTAGAGATACATGAAATACATTGAATCCTAACCATCCGAACTAGTAATTCGATCCTATCAAGAACACAGATAAGTCCATATCTCGGAGCGAACTTCCCAGTCTTACCCCATCTTATTACTCCATTGACCGGAGAAACCTTAACAACAACGAAGTCTCCAACTTCGAATTTCGAATTTCTCCATCTTATCCACATAACTCCTTCTGACGATCCTGGGCTTCCTATCTTCTTTCCTGATCAGCTCAACCTTTACTGATGCTTCTTGAAACAAACTGGACCAAAACAATCTAATTTCTGGATCCTACTCAACAAAATGGTCCTTCCAAAATCCGTTGAAATCCAAAACACAAGCTCTACTCCCTAAGCATTGGAAGACTGAACTTACTTCTCCTATCCAGATAACCAGAACAGGTGTACTTTATAACCTTGCCTTCAGATCCTAAAATTTTTTATACACTTAGAAGATCCATATAAACTTCCTATAGAAACCCTTTGATCTAAGAAAAACTGCAACTTTTGGTTGCATCCACTCTAGAACAGCTGATACCTCACTTCCGTTGCACAACTCTGATTCGGAGTCGATGAGAATGTTGACGATGAACATGAACACAAACTTATCCAACATATCCCTAAAATCTATTCATCAAATCCACAAAATCTTAGTGACCCATCTGACTCGGTCACACAACCTTACAGGAGAATCCAAACTTGAAAACTAAATCTGACCAATCCATTTCCAAAAATTCCCGAGCTGCTACACCAATTCTTCCCTCTCTAAGAACCATCCTACTACCAGACTAACAACCGATATCGCTTCTGGAACCAAGTCGATATGGAACTCAAACTCGAGATGCAAACAAACTTCTGACTTCCTCGAGGATTTTCGGAAAACCTCTGACTACTTCGATAGCTTCTACCTCCTCATGAGAAGCCTCAATCACAAACAAAAGATTACCCAAGATGAACTCCCGAACCAATCGTAAGTCACTTTTGCGATCCTACCTTGTTCGGATTCCAAAGAAACTATTCTCTCTTCACCAATTAGAACAGCCTTAAGCTTTTCCTACTAGAAGAATAAACTGATGGTTCATCTTCAAAAAAAATATCCTGCTCTGCTGAGCTTCCAAAAGAAATGGACAAGCCTTGATCATCTTCCCGTACTACTGATAGTAAAACCACAAAGATTTCTGAATGATCGAAGAAATGGGTCTACACTGCTGCTTCCAAATTCCACCTCGATGATAGTGCTTAGCCAGATGACCTTTCTGATAGCACATAAAACATCTCCAAGCTGTACTACTACCACAGCTAACCAAAGACTTCTTTACCCATAGGCTCCTCGAACCCCAAAGCCATCAACTAACTTCGTAAAAGACCCTTCGAGATGGGCAGACATCCTCTAAAGAAACTCAGGCTCTAAACCAAGCATTAACATCTCGCTCTTCTTAAGGGGGTAACAATGAGACCATGTCCGAAGCGAAGCAACTCATCGACCTTAGTCTCATACTCCAATACAGACAAACTCCCTAGCTTGAGCTCCAAATAACTTCTATACACCCGAGTCTTCCCTACAGTAGGTAAAGACTGTTCCTCAAATACTTACTTAAATTTGCTCCAGAGAAACTCCTTCGGGAACATCCATGGATGCTACGTCTTACCACGCAGCTGCTCCTTCCTGAAGTCGCTAAGATGCCACCACTTGCTTCTGTTCATCCCATAGATCTAAATTCTAGGAAAATCTGCTCATACGAGCGCAACCAAACTCACACTTCAATGGTGGACTTCATATCTTGAAAAGTCTTCCTTCGAGATGAATGAAATCCTTACACAAAGCTGCAAAGCTTAATCGAGGCGGTATTAGGTCTACACCCTCAGCATATACTCTTCCAACCTCACACTAGGGCTAATATTGGAAAACCCAAACAGGTAATCCAACAAAATAAGGTAGGTATATATATATATATATAAATTACAAGTACGCTCTCTCAAGAAAGAAATCACTCCAAAGTCTAGGTATTCACTCAACCTAGCGCTCTGATACCACTATAACGACCCGCCTTTCATTCCACAGAAAGACGCATCATTATTAAGAAAGAAAGATATAGAAAAGAGAAAAGATAGAAAGAAAAGAACTAAATAATATCAGAATCTTACAGCAGAACGAATAAATTATATTACATCACATAAGATATTACACAGTATCATATACATCATAGATACATAGCTTATACAACACAAATTAGACAGTTATAAACACCTGTCTATCATACAATTCAAAACATCACAGAGATACAGACACAGCGGAACCATTATATGTCCACACGTCGAAGCTTCATGCTCCAATACTCCTCCAGAAATTCGTAAAAGCTAACCGAATCCCTTGGATAATCGTAAAAATTTGAGTACCCAAGAGTTTAATAAAACAGAAAATAAACTCCAGGTTAGACATCGGTCTGGTGTGAGTGAACGGGTTAAAGTTGTTTAACTTTGAAAAACCTTTGAAAACAAAAGGTATCTCATAAGACTTCCCACACATAAACACGGAAAAGTTTTTACCTTACGATAACCAAAACATTTGATAGGAAATCCAGTAATATTATAATAGTGTCTAGGGTTTTCAAGTAAAATAGAATATAACCGAAATTGTTACATTTATTAAATTCCAGCATACATAGGTACACAAACAAACTCGAAGGGCACTTATTGGAGATTGGTTTCCATACAATGGCAGGGCTACTGGGGTACTGCCCCTCATAGTACATGACCTAGATCACCGTACCGAGGATCCACCCTAAATCCACTGCAACACAAGGCCGAAACCATCCCTTACTGGATAGTCCTCGAACAAGACAACCCCGTAGTTGGCGCGACCTACCACACACTACGCCGAATAAAAAGGGACCTCTAGATATGGGAAAATCTCGTCCTGCTTGGGTGCTACCCACTTAGCCTTGCTGCACCTCCCCTATTTTAGCCATTCCTGATTGATGAGGCTTGAGGCTACGATTACCTTTATAGAACACATCTATCTTAGAATGCTCATCATCCTCCTGACGATGTTCTGAAAGCATTCAATCCATACAAGTTCGTTGCGGGTTCGAACGAAACCGAAGGCACTATCTCGTTACATTCATTTTGGAATCACCCTCAGAGTTAACAACCATAGCCTTGCACTCTGAATCTCCATCTCGGACCTGAAAGTACTATCTCCGTCAAACTCATCTTGGAATCACCCTCAGAGTTTTAACGACGAATAGTTCTTAGACTTCGAGTCTTCATCTTGAACTCCACTTGAGATTTCACGACCTAACGTTTAATTTGGATCGATGTGGTTTTCGGATATCCAAATTTGGAAATCCGATTCCGGTCTCACCGAAATCCAAAACGCCATTTTAAAGTCCAAGTTGTTTAAAGGTTTAAACATTTTAACTTATATTCAGAATAACATATACAGATAGATGATTCACATTATCACAGGTATATAATCCATATCAACCAAACATCTTACAAAGCAGCACATATCATATATCAGATATATTGCATTCAAATCATTAAATCATCCATAAGCAGGTTCGATTCTCTCTTAATCATTTTAATAATCTCTAATTAAATTAACTACTAACTTTTAATCACTTGGATTACCTTAATCCTGCTTACTTAACATTAATTAATTACAAATTAATTAATTTAATCATCATCTTAATTATCTATTTTAATTAATCATCCTTGATTAATTATTCTTTAATTACATTAAATAATTAGCCTTTAACTAAATACATAAATTAATTATCCTTAACCATTTACAGTAATTAACCTTTAATTACTTTCATTAATTACATTAATTAATGACCCTCCATTTACTTCCATCAATTAATTAACTATAATTAATTACATTGATCCTTAATTAATTACATTAATTAATTATACTTTAATTAATCACTTTCATTAATCAACCTTAATTAATCATAAACAGTAATTAACTATCCTGTAATTACTTACCTTAATTAATTAACTCCTTAATTAATTATATTAATCCTTTGATTAATCATACTGATTAATTAATCCTTAATTACTTCCATTACTTAATTATTAATTAATTATTAATTTATTACATTAATTAATAATCCTTAATTAATTACTTTCATTAATTAATCGTACTTTTAATTAATTACATTTAACAATTAGTCTTAAATTAATCACATTCATTAGCTTAAATCAATCACAATAATTAATTAACTAAATTAATTACACTAAGTAATTAATCCTTAATTACTTCAATTAATTAATTATTAATTAATTACATTAATTAATAATCCTTAATTAATTACTTTCATTAATTGATCATACTTTTAATTAATTACATTTAGTAATTAATCTTAAATTAATCACATTCATTAACTTAAATCAATCACATTAATTAATTAACTAAATTAATTATACTAAGTAATTAATCCTTAATTACTTCCATTAAATAATTATCCTCTAATTACTTCATTAAGTAATTTCTCTTTAATTGACTACATTCAGTAATTATCCATTAATTACTTCTCTAAGTAATTATACTTAATTAATTCATAATTAAGTGATTATCTTTAATTAACCAAACTACTTAATTTCTTTAGTTAATTATTTTAACTAATCATTCAAAATTAACTAAAATAATTACCGAACTCCTTATATTTAAAAGACCTTAATAAATTAAGAAAAACGTTTGTCTTAATTAAACCCTCACTTATCAATAAATTATTTACATTAACTAACTATTCTTTAATCATTAACAATAATCGATTAACCTTTATTATCTTCGCAAATTAATAATCTTAAATTAATCAAATTCTTAATTACTTAAAGATAAACTCTTTATTATAATCGATTACTTAATTATATCATTAAACCTTATATAAAATAAAAAATTTAAAAATCTATTATAATTGAAAACAATTTAAACATCTAATTTAACCTTTTAAATCTTTGAAATCTTTTCAAAGTTATTTAATAAATTTCAGTAAATAGTTATTTTAAAAACTTAATTATCATATCTTTTAAAACTTATCTATTTTAATATATATTTTAAAACTTGTTAAACATTTCTCTTTGAAATTAAAATAATATCCATAACTTTAAAACTTAGCTTATTTTGTTTTAAAATTTTAAACTTGATTTCTTTAACAAAATTTTACTTTAAAATAAACCAGAATATCACCTCAGGCCAAACCCGAGTCAACACACTAAAAATCCTGAGCCAAAACACGAGATGACCCTTGCGTCTAGTACTTCGAGTCGCAACTTGATTCGCTCGAGCAAAACACTGAGACAAAACGCATCTTTCCAAATCTTCGACACAACCCAGATACACGTATACACTGTGCACATGCACGGCAATTCAACGTCGCTTCGACCTAACGTCTGAATGTCGACCAATCACCGATAGTCTCACCATCCCTCACACGAACCCAGATCGACGGAAGACTTCACGAAATAAGATCGAGCATTTCGATCGAAACAGGAGCGAACCCGATCGGCCAAAGATGCCACCAGCCACCACCTCCGACCACTGGATCGCTTGCTGACATCACGTAGCTTCTTCACTCCTTCCAACTCCGATTCCCCATTGCGAACCACTCCGGTGCATCCCCATACGACCCAGATAAACAACCACGACCAAAATATACCACCAAACCCAAAATCAACTCTTCCCGACCACCATGGCCATTAGAAAATAATAAAAATATTAATCCTACTATCGGCAACCTTCCAGCTTGCTTCGACGATGATCTCGACTCCATCCACCATTCCGATCAACGACAATCAACCCAAATGCCCAAAACGTTCAACTCGAAAATTCCAATCGATCATCAAACTAAAATTTATGATACTCATATTAAAAATCATGATTTTCTACCACGAATACATTCCTGCAATCCAAATCCAAAATTGAATTCATTGATTTTTGACATAGGTATGTATTTCGCTGTTATTTTCATTTTTAAATTTATTTACTAAATTTAAATTCCTGAAACCATTTTTATAATTAACATTATACTGTGACAATCAACTTTTATTCAAATATCAAAGGTTAATATGGAATCGATAGGAAGGTTTGAATTTTAGAAAGCAAAACAGGAACCTATGAATCAATAGAGACCAGGATTTTGTGTGTGTATATATATATAGACATGCCCACAATACATATACATATACATACATATATATATATATATATATATATATATCAATTCAAATATGTATATATAAGTTGAAAAACTTTCATCTAAACCAATATTATCTCACAATTTATCACATGCATTAGAGTTAATCCCAAATTAAACTGTTTTTAGAAAAGGTTTACTCACCTTTTTATATAAGCAGAGAACATGCTTAAAATTTATCTCTGGAATCTTGTTGGTTGAATTTGAATCTAGCTGTTGTTTGATTGAATTCGGGGTGAATCTTGCTTGTTGAAGCTTTAATCCTTGCATTGCTTAGTTCAGGTTGAAATATCTGTTGTTATTAGCTTTGATTTTGGTTTCCAGTTTTGATTTTGTTTTCTTCTTTAGTTTTAAAAATAGAAGAAGATAGAAAAAGATTTGAAGAGAGGAAAAACGAATAGCCTGAATTATATAAAATATTTTTATAAATTTCCAAATAAAAGATACCATTGCCACTTGTTGAATCAAATGATCCATATGTGACAAATGTATTTTTCATAAATTCCTTAATTGACAAGTGTTTAAACTTTTTTGTATATTAATTCCTTACGTTTATATTAATACGTAAGATTATACTTATATATATTCGAATTATATTTATGCAAGTTAAAATTAAAAAGAAAGAATATTAAAAATAAAAGAAATAAACCTTTAATTAAATCTTATTTGTGCAAAATGTCTTTTTAGACAAATAAACATTAACCTTAAATGTTTTGGAAATGTATGGTTAAATTTTAAACAGCTTTTGAAAGGTATTTGAATTCAAACAAAATTTATAAATTACAATTTATATATTAAATTTGAAAACATGGTTTTATTTGTTAATTTCAAACTAAAGCTTTTCTATTTACAATATATACAAATATATATATATATATATTATAAATAAAAAATATATTTTAATATTAGTTTTGAAAACTAATAGATTGAATTTTAAAACATCACTTCAAAATACAATATATATATACATATATATTACAATTTGAAAACATATCTTTTTATTAAATTAAAACAAAAGATTCCCTATTTATAACAGATATACATACATATATACACACACACACACACACATTATAAATAGAATATATTTTTATTAGCTTTGAAAAGAATAAATTTTCCAGATTAAGTATTATTAGTTTTTGAAATGATTAATTTTGCCAAATTCAAATCTTATTAGTCTTTAAAAAGAGTAAACTTACCAATTTAAATTATTATAAAAGAAAATTATCAAGCCAATTTTATTATTAATAAAGATTATTAAATTGACATTGCCCAAAATTTCGGGTCATCACATCTAGATTTTCTAAGACTGGTTATTTTTTATTACGTCGATAATATTATGAACATCATGTTAAATGGAAATAAAGTATTTAGTGGTGTTTTGGATAATCACATTTATGTTAATAACACTAATTGCGTCTATGTTGTGAATAACTCTTCCAATGTTGACATAAACAATAACTAACTACGACATTATAGGCTAGGTTATATTAGTGAGAAACGACCACACAATTGAAAATCAAAAGTTTTTACTATCATTTAATTCTAAATTATTTGATACCTATGAGTCATGTCTTAAAGGAAAAATGACCAAGCACCCCTATAGTGGAAACAATGAAAGAGTTATGAACTCTTGAGTCTCGTACATACCGATTCATGTGGCTCAATGCCTACACCAAAGATAACACTTATTGTTTTATTACCATTACCGATGATTTCTCAAGAATAGATCTATGTAACTTATGAAGAAAAAATCCAATGTCTGTGAGAAATTTATAGAATATAAAAATGAGGTCCAAAATCGGATGACCTAAAGGATTAAAGTACTTCAATCTGACCGATGAGGTGCATATGTCGACAAGAGCTCCAACAATACTTAAAAGAAAATGGGATTATCTCTTAGGTTACTCTACTATATACTCCGTAATACAGAGGTGTTTCTGCAAAGAAAATGAACCCTACAAGGTATGGTTCATTCCACGATGAGTAAAGTTGAGTTGCCTCTTTCCTATTGGGGATATGCGCTAGATACCACAATGCATATGGTGAAATTGATACCCATGTAATCTATAACTAAGACACTATATAATATGTGGCATGGGAAGAAACCCAAACATAATTATTTAAAGCTGTGGGGTAATCCATCCTACGTTAAGAACGTGGTCCCTAACAAAATCGAGGCAAGATCAACCTTATATAAATTTATAGGATATCCCATGAACATTAGATGATATATTTTCTACAACATCAACGGACAAAAAGTTATTTTTTCACATACACTGTCTTTTTTAAATAAGAATTTATGTCACAAAATTTAGCAGCAAAGTTGTAGACTTGGATGAGATCTAAGAAAGTAACATGGAAGCAGAACTAGTGGGAGAACTGAATTAATCCACATAAGAAAACATGCAACCTATTAGAAGGTCTACTAAGGAATTTTACCACCAAAGAGATACTACTGATTTCTTGTGGATGGCGAGAAAGAGGAATATGTCTTAGACAATGACACTCCTCTCTTGTTCCATCAAGTTCTGTAGAGTGAAGATTCTGCACTCTATGCTTGAAGCAATGAAATTCGAAATGGATCCGATATATAAAAACAAAGTATGGACTTTGGCTGACATACTCGAAGGGATAAAACATATTGGCTTCAAATAGATTTTTAAGTGAAAGATAAATATAGATGGAAAAGTGGGGACCTACAAAGCAAGGCTAGTTGCGAAAGAATTTTGTCAAATTTAAGGTGCTGATTATGATGGAAAATTTTCATCCATAGCAATTCAGATAATGCTAGCTACTGTTACATTCTATGACTATGAAATATGAAAAATGGACATAAATGCAGGATTTACAAATGGTGATTTAGAATTGACCATCTACATGTTATAGCCCAAGAGTTTTGAGGTTAATAGGAGTGAGGCCAAATATTGTAAGTTGTTAGTATCAAACAAGCTTCAAGGAGTTGGAATAAGTGTTTTGATAAATTAATCAAATAGTTTAGCTTTTTATTGATGTCAGTGAACTTTTTCATCTCCCAACTCCTCAATTAAGTGTGAAGTAATTAGCATGCTAACTACCTCAATGATTTGAATTAGGAAAATTAGTAGTATTAACTATGAAGTAGTGATTATGCTGTTGGATGCTTACAAAATCAAGTAGTTACATTTTAATTATTTTTTAAAATTTCAAATCCAACTATTATTTAATTCAAAGACAAAAAGATAATATTTGATACTGAAAACTAAGTAGGTAAAAAACAAAAGTAGGAAACAGTAAAGGATGCATGGAATTCATGTAGTTAAGATATTAAGGATTCCTATGTCCATGGGAGAATTTATCTTTCTTCCATTTTCACTAGTTTGGTACAAGTTTCCATGATAGAGAATACGGTGAAACCCTAAATGTATTTGAAAAAGAGAAAAAGATGAAAAATTCCTTATCATGCTACAGTGCCTTTTCTATTTATAATATTGGGATGTACGCAGATTGCTAAAATTCTTTTCTTGCCATTATGCTTTAGCACTTGGATTCCGCTAGATGTCATCTATCTGCATTTCCTGTTAGATGCATTCAAAATGCCGATGTCGATAAGAAGCTTGAGTTGAAGGTGGGAACTCCTAAAACTAGAGCGAGAACATTCAAAATTGTGGCTGGAGTATTCAAATTTGAATTATCTTTGCATGAGAGTCATTGGGAGGAGACGTTAAGTGTTACTCGTTGGCTTCGAGATACTGCCATTGCATCTGTACTGACCGTTGCATGATTCTCACATGATGTTGCAGTACCTTTGCTGGTAATCTGATTTGCACTTGTTTGTTTGACATCGTGTCAAGGTGCAGTTGCACCGCCCTACCTTATCTTGGGTGTTAGTTTGCTATGCTTGTGGACGTGACCTGAGATGGATGTGATTCAAGTTGGCCTCATTGCTGATGTGAACAGATTATTGATAGAGTTGGAGGGGTTGGTATCTCTACTGCCTCCCTAAGAAAGTGGATCTGTATTAGAGCATTGCTTGAGTGGCTTTGTGCACAGTACTTTGGAATGCTCTTTAACTTGAGTGGCTTTGTGCACAATCCTTTGGAATGCTCTTTAACTCCTTACAGTAGTGCTTAGGTTGCCCTCAACATGTGTAGTGTAGATCTGCTCCCGAAGGTGTTAATAGAGTGTTAGTTTTTCTGACGATACGTGATAGTTACCTATGCTCTTTGGCTTATGCATGCAATGCATCATTGCCCGTGTGCAACCTTGTTTGTTTGTCTAGGATGCATCATATTTTTGAAGCAGCTAATAGCATTGTGGTGCGGTATCTGTGATTCGCTTTAGCTTTGGGCATTACAATTCCTCTTGCTCCATCTTTGCAGCTCATCTTCTGAGCACAGTACTTCATACCTTTTTTTTCTTATTTTGGTTGCGGTTCCTTTTACTAAGGTTAAGTGTAATGATCGTAGGCCTGTTCTTTGTGCAGTATCATTTGGACTACTTTTAACTTTCTCCTTTTTTCTTGATTTTAATTGTAGAGGCAGCTTTCTCGGCTTTTCACCTTTTTCATTCTCATTATGATAATGCGAGAAATAGGGATGTAACACTTATCGTCCAAGTCTACATCGATGATAGGTCGGTGTAGGATTATCTTTACCTACTACCCAGGATATAGGTTTGTTGTGCTATGATCTGTGCATTGATATTTGTATATTACTTTTAGCTTAGCATCACCGTTCTTATTTCTGAGACTACAATTGTCATTCTAGTGTGGTTAATTCAACCATTGAGCGATGAAAGTGGGCACTGAAAAATTTTCTCATGTGCTTGGCACAGTCTAAGCCCGACGTTGCTATTCTTGTTTCTGGGATTGCCATTGTCGTTCATATGTTGTGTTGTTATCACAACTATTAAATGACGACGGTGAGCTGTGAGAAATTTGTTCATGCACTTGGCACACTCTTCCCCACTGTTTGGGAAGGACTGATGCTTGACCGTGAAGTCAGGTCGTGTAACTACAGCCTTCGCATGTGCATGATTTTTTGTATTGGTTCTGCCTCTAGTATCCATACGTCCAATATGCTATGTTAGTAGTACTAACATAGAGGAGTTTTTATACTGATTTGGGCCGCCCAATATTTCTACGACCAATTAAGCTAAGTAGCCGAGCTACGTAGCGCGTAGCTTCATTTTGATAACTGGTTCGAGCAGTCTAATATCTATATGTCCAGTGCAGTAATTTTATTGAAGAGTCAGATTGTGTTGATGCAATTCCAAATGTTTAAGTACATTTTCACAGTTCTCATCATTGAGATTGCCATTCTTACCAACTAACCTCGTTGAACTACAAATGTGCATGGGGAGAATATTCAACTATGTCAAAGAGTACTAACATAGAAAGATTTTATACTAGTTCGAGCCATCTAATATCCCTACATCTTTTCATTGTATTGTTACTTATTTATAATAACTACAATGTACATTACATAATACATCATACAAAGTAAGGTCTGAGGTGCTCTGAGTTCCAAGTTCTTGGAACTAGGTTGCAATCAGGTCTCTATGACCGATATGCCCCGTTTGTTAAAACTTCTACTATGAATAGTTGACCTTCTCAATTTGGTCCTAATGCCCCATCTGTTGGATCCTTTGTATTAGCCATCACACTCCACAATACCAAGTCTCCTTTGTAGAAGTTTCTTTCTTTGAGTCTTGTGTTATAATTCCTTCCCATCCTTTGTCGATATGCAGCCTATGTCACCGCCACCTCATCCCTTCTTTTCTAGATGAGATCTAGGGCAGCTTCTTTCAATTTCTTATTTTTTTCTATGGTATATGATATTCTTCTATATGATGGGATCTGTACCTCAACGTCAAGCATGGGATATTATCCATAGGTTAGTGAAAAGGAGTGCTTGTCGGAGATATGGTTGAAGTTCGGTAGGCCCATAATACTAAAGACATCCCCTCTACCCACTTTCCTTTGGCTTTCTGTTGCCTTTTCTTAAGTAGCGTTTTGATGGTTTTGTTTGTAGCTTCGACCTGTCCATTTGCATGTGGGTGAGCTACCAAGGAGAAGCACTTATTATGTCATTCTTCTCAAAAAGCTCGGTGAGTTCTTCACTTTCAAAACGGACCCATTGTAAGAAAGGATTTGTGAGGTATCCTATATCTAGTGATTATGTTTCTTACTACAAAAGCGACTATCTTCTTTGTAGTAATTATGGCTAGGGGTTCCGCCTCTATCTATTTGGTGAAGTAATCTATGGCTGCTATGGCATATTTAGCTTCTCCTTTTGATATTGGAAGCGGTCCCATCGGGTCTGTGCTTCATATATCACATGGCCATGGACTTGCTAGTGGGATGAGCTTAAGGGATGGTTGTTTTGGCATATTTGCAAATCGTTGGCATCTATCGCACTTCCTCACTAATTCCTTTGCATCTTAGAGCACGGTAGACCAATAGTAGCCATGTATCAATATTATTTTTGCTAATTTGTTTCCCCTAGAATGATCTTCGCTTTGGCCCCCATATACTTCATTCATGACTAGTACCCCGTATTCCTTGGAAATGCACCTAAAATAGGGGGTAGAATACCCTCTCTTATGTAATATACCATCAAAGAAGGAGTACTATAGAGCCTAGTACCTTATCTTTCGACTCTCATTCCTATTCGAAGGTAAAACTCTATTTCGGAGGAATTGTTTAATGGAAGACACCTAGTCATTCTCCTAAGTTTGTAGCAGCGGGAGTTCGGTTGTGTGTTGGTCTTGACTTTACGTTGTCTCCTGACTTTTTGTACCTTGAATAGTAGCCCATTAGGCCTGAGTTAGGACCAGTATTTGATTCGATTCTGTTATACTAAGCTCCGCTTGATGCCTAATTGGTACTAATTTCATTTTGTAGTGATCTTGGTACTAGCCAGTTTTGCTAAGGAGTTGGCGTATGAGTTGCTCTTATAAGGGATTTGTTCTATCCTAGATTGTTCGAACTACTTTAGTAATGTCTTAGATAGTTTCGCATATTTGGCTAAAGTTGGTTCCTTCGCTTGGTAATTGCCTTGCACTTGGTTCATAACTAATCGGGAATCACTATGAATTTTATTATGAGTTACCTTCATTACCTAAGCCATTCTTAAGCCTATAAGGAGAGCCTCATATTCTTCCACATTGTTGGTTGCTCTGAAACCGAGTTGTACTGCACCATGTAGCTTCTTCCCATTTAGGGTGATCAGCAGATATCCAATTCCTACCCCTTATTCATTCGATGCTCCATTAATGAACAATTGCGAAAATCGTGGGGTGTTTGCTTCTTCCTTTGAATGTAGTTCACTTAGGTTCTTGACCTTTGATCGCTTTCTTGGGCCAATAAGTGATGTCGTACTAGCTAAGCTCTATTTCCCATTTTAATAAACATGCCGATGTCTCTTGCAGTATTCAGATAAGAGGTTTGTCTGTGCGGACTTTCATGGGATGTGCCTAGATATAGGGCTACAACTTTTTTGCTATAAGGAGTAGGTTGTACGCAAACTTTTGAACAATTGAGTAGTTTAGCTCTTCCCTAGATAACCGTTTTCTTATGAACTAGACAGGCCTTTGCGTCCCTTTATTCTCTCGTACCACTTCAGCACTAATAGCTTTATCAGTTACAGCTAAGTTGATCGATGATTATTGAAGTGAACAAAGCCCGCGATTTTATTTTACCCAAGCGCATGGCCTCTACTATAGTGTTGTGCGAATACGGGTCGAATACATAGAGAGTTATGAATTACCAATGCTTATCTAACTTCCAGGCGAGTTAGACAACTTCAAAATTTGAATCTGCTAAATTTCAATCAAGATATTGTAAGAATAGAAAGAAAACCCTCTACCAAAAATAAGAAAATAAGGAAAATATAAATAAGAACTTACCTTAATTTAACAGATCGTGCAAAGAATTGAAAAGATAAGATCTATTGATCTCTTGGCAAATCAATAGATCTCATATAAAATAAAAACTATGAGGCAGAAACTAAACGAAAATGGAAGAGAATAAAATAAAATAAAAAAAAGGAAAAAATAAGCGTTGATTAATTTATGTATTATATAGAAAAGTTGAAGTTGAAAGAGATAACAAGAATTGGAAGTCCTAAATACAAAACCTAGAAATAGAATTGAAAGTAATTACTAAGACGCCACAGATGTCCTAGGTAGAGGTATTTATAGAGCTCTTGTACATCCAAATCTAAAAATAAGAATGTTCTAGAAACTTTGACTCGGTCTTTCTCTAGATGTTTCTTTACTCCATGTGTTCCATTACTCTGGATTCTCTTTCTCCAACAAACTCCTGATGCCTCTTGGTTTGGTGTGTTCTAGAAGTACCTCTCTAGGAGATGTGAATGACTAAAAGAATGTGTGTAATACAGGATTCGAAGCATCGATCTCCTAGCAAATTCAACTCCTCAAACCAGTTGAGCTATAGTAGCTTTTGTGCAAGAATAGACACTTTTCTTCTTATTGTAGAGTCTTGAAGTTAAAATATTGTTTTTGAAACATCTCTCTAATAATTTCTTCATTTTCTAAGAATCAAGATCCTGCATATAAACACAACAAAAAGACCAAGTAATACCACCTTATGGATATTATATAAATAAGCAGTGTATAATTTTCATAATTTGATGTTTATTAGACACCCTCACACTAGAACTTTTATTCTTCCTTGAATAAAATCTAACTAAATTAATTAGCCACACTTTATAAGGAAACACGATTGCATTTAGCACGTGCAACAATCCTTTAAACCCCTGGGTGTTCCTAGTAGGACGAGTTGTGTCTCGTGATGGATTTTAGTGGATACCGCCCATAAAATCCAAATGATATATGCTATGATTCTAATGCAACTATGTGAATGCAAAAGGACATGGAAATTAATGAATCGGCTTATTTTAAATAGTTACAACATGGTAGTGTACATATATTTTAACCAAGATTTAAATATCTGAGTTAATCATCCAGTCATAGACTTCAAATAAAAATTAAGTTCTTATCACACTCGACTTTAGCTTGCTAGTTTTTTCAGTTGAAAACATAGTACAACAATGAAAAAGGTTTTTTCTATCTGATTTTCAAGTTGCAAAATGATATTTCTATTTCCACTTGTATAACAATATCAAATCGATAAAATTAAAAAGAATGACTTAAATTTAGTCACTTGCCCTCTCTTTATTATCTATTTATTTTGTTTTTTTATATGTATACACCTAACCCATGGACCAAGACATACAATCCATGCACCGCCTTGCGGACTTACGTGAGAATAGAATAGAGCTTGACTAACTGTGCAAACCGAGTCTGACAATGTCAGTATAGGTCAGTCATTCTTAAGCGCCTAACTCATAAAATGAGACCAAGGTATACCATCCGTGAACTGCCTTTCGGCCTTACATGTGAGTGGGATAGAGCTTGGCGAGTGTGCACATCAACGCTAGATGTACAAGCCATATTGGATACCCTAGGTTGTTATTACTATCACCATAATTTTTTTTAAGAGAGAAAGAGTAATGCAAAATCATCTTAGAACCCTTTAATTATAAGGATTTGTAAATTGTTACGTGTACTTTAGACATCTACTTTTGAAAGACGACAACAAATTCCAACAACCTTCATAGTTGTCACCTCTGTCACAACCTATATACCAGCTTCGCTATATCACGTGCAATTTAAACCTTTCATTTTATATTCCATCTCAAACTATTGATCCATAAAAATTTCCCTTCAAACAACTAAGAAAATGCATCTACTCTTTTGTCCCTATTCAAAATAAACCGATTTCAACTAATTTTATAAAATAATATCTAAAAATTACTATGTCCTAAGTGCATATGTCTGAAAGGAATGCTAATCTACATGAAAAAATGAATGAAATTATGGAAAAAATTGTAATTTTGGAAAAAAATGTGCAAATTAAAAAAATGTAACATGAGTCTCCCCCACACACTTAAATTTGACAGTGTCCTCATTGTTCAATACCTTTTCTAAATGTAAAGGAAAGTACCCATGCAATTTAATAATATGTAGAAATGGATTATATATGAAATTATATATATATATACATATACATATACACACACATGTTTATGATGAATACAATATAGTGATTGCCACCATCTTCTTCTTCCGCACTTGGTTTTAGATTTATATGTCCCCTACACTGTGGTTGGATATGTTTTCTAACAAGAAAATTCTTTTTACTAACATTTCATCTTTATACCTAGTTTTATAGTCAATTAAGTTAATACCTTGGTATCTTGTAAGTCTAAAATTTTCCACCCATGCTTTACGATTAAGGTACTCAACAAAGTTATTAGTGTAATCCTTCAAAAGTAAGTGTTCGTGCACAAGTATAATTAAAATAGTAGAATCAATATGTTGAGTGTCTACCAACAATTTATATGGCTTGGGTTATTCATTTCCAAGAGGTGATTTAAGATTATGTTCAATATCAACTATCTTGTTAGTTGACATTTCAACATTCTCATTAAGTTCTAGATCAAGCTTCGGCTCACTTTCACAATCAGTTTCATTAGTTGAACATTCAATTTCACACATAAAACTTTCATGTTTTTCCTTGACTGTGATTTCTTCAAAATTAAAATTCTCAAGTTCGAAGTGGTAATTTAAATTTAACTCATCCATATGTGACGGTTCATTCTCGAACAGTACAAAAAATTCATTTTCACTATGTTGACGCAAAAAATGGGGATCAACACCCAATAGAATTTAGTAGAGATTAAATGAAGAATGAAATTAAAACAAAGTAAAAATTATAAGGGAAAACACATATTTTTCTAGTGGTTCGGCAACCTTGGCCTACGTCCACTTCATATTTTTATCGATCTTCCACTTAATTATATTACAAGAATGCTTGGATCAGCTGGGATCCATTAGTACAAAAGTGAAGAATAAAGATGGCAAAACCTTGGCAAAGATGGTAGGATCTCTTTTCTGACGCTATTTCTGTTGTATTTATAAAGGAAGACATGCTCGGATGGGACTAAAATTCTAGCAGAAGGTTCAGGAGACCAAGACGAGACTACCCAAAAATTTGCACGCCCATTGAAGCCCACAATAGGGATTGGTACTAATCCCTATCAATGAATCCAAATGGGCTTTGATCCATATGAAGGATGCCCCATGATGTTAATTACTTGCTTCCTAAATTTCGTGCAATTCTGACGTATGGTTTGGGAGATATCGCATTTTCCGCGAAGTAGTGTTGCTTGAATTCAGATTTTTGTCGATCCCTCTAAAGGAATAGGTGCCGATCCCACCAACTTGCTCCAAATTCCATGAAATACCTATAGGGTGTTCCACACATCCTAATTAGCTTATAATCCAAGTTTTATATTGATAACATCTATAGTTTTGAGTTATTGACCGACCATTGTTGCAATATGTAGTGAAAGTTGAACATGGACGATCCCTTTTAATAAGTGAAGTAATTTGCCCATAACTTGAGCATACGAACTCCAAATGACTTAAAACTTAAAAGGTAGCCTCATGGGACTTTCCTTGCTACATACAGTCTTACCAAGTTTGGGATAAAAATTAAAGACATGTATCGATCTCCTAGGAAAATGGATAGGCACTGATCCCCCACCTAGGGGAAGCATTATTCCATAATTGGAATATTCTAAAGAGTCTATCATTTTTCCTCGGTTGATTGTCTCTTCATGTCATTGCTTGCGCTTGATCTTTGAGTTTAATAAACATCTCTCCAGGTTGTCTTCCTCGATGATCATCTAGTTTAACTTTTCTAGTCAGTTTCAATATAGCCAGGCCAAAAGGCTAGTTACACTTGCCCCCCAAAGTATGTCTTGCTGCATACATATCGTGCTTTGAATTGAAACAAGTTAGAGTCACCAGAAAGAAATCTACTTAGTTTCCTAAATAATCGCCATCCTTCCGTTGAATTATCTTCCCAAAGTGTTGTATATCTCTTTGATTGTCATGGTGCTTAGTCAATTTCCAGTAGTATGTATTCAAGATTGCATTCCATTAGTTACTATCTGTGTCCGGTTCTATAGGGCTAGTAAGCTTTGGCTATCTGATCCAACCGTTTCTTTAATAACTCTAGGTGAAAATTCAATTTTTGTCAATTTCAAGAAGTCGAATTTTTTGAATATACATTTGCACGTGTAGGTACACATCCTTGTCATTAGCTCTCAGATGCGTTTGTACTCTCACGAGTCGTCACCAATTCCTTCTAGTTTAATTGTAATTGGATTGCATTTACTTGCTTAGATATTATTTTATAATGAAATAGGTGTTGTAATGAGTCATTCGATGAGAGGGGACTTTAAGTTCTATAGGAATGACGGCCTTGGAGCTGTAAGCAAGGGCGAATGGAATGTGGCCAGTCGCAAACTTGTAGGTTGTTCTGCAAGCCCATAATGTTGTTGGGAGTTCATCCACCCACTTACCTCTAGCCTTTTCCAAACGTTTCTTCAGAATGGACTTTATGATTTTGTTCATAGCTTTAACTTGTCAATTTCCTTGAGGGCGAGTAACTACCGCAAATCTCTTTTTAATATGATGCAGATAGTAGAAGTCTTTAAATTTAGCGCTATGGAATTGGGCTCAATTATAAGTTGTAATGGTTCATGGAAGGTCAAAGTGATAGATGATGTTCCAGACAATGAAGTTGATTATTTTCTTCGTTGTGATCGTGGTTAAAAATTCTGCTTCAGCCCATTTGGTAAAGTAATCGACTGCTACGATTGCGTATTTTGCACCACCTTTAGAATCCGCAAGATGCTGATGATGTCAATGCTCCTAGTGGCAAATGGGTATGGACTGGCTATTGATTAATTTCCATTAGCGAAGCTCTCGAAATTTTTGCAAACATTTAGAACTCGTCGTATTGCCTAGCGTGATCAACTGCATCTCGATTGATAGTTGGCCAGTAATACCCGTACCGGAGTATTTTCTTTATCATGGGTTGCCCTCTGGTGTAATCGTTCCATTCTTCTTCATGAACTTCTCTCAAGACTCGTCTGATATCATCATGGGTGATACACCGAAGCAAGAGAATAGAGAAATCCCTTTTCTATACATGACTCCTTGTATGATGTGACGTGAAGCTTTTAGGAGGATTTGTCGTCTTTCAATCCTCCATTCAGGAAGAATTCCCCATCGTAGATAGTCTTTGATAAGAGTCATCATGACTCCTTTTCTAGCTTCGTCTCCAAGATCTTGTCGATCTTCATCTATCAATGCTTGGAATGTTAAGTACTTCAACAGGGACAACTCTATTTACTACGCATCCCCAAAACTGGCCAGCTTGGCCAGTGACTCGGTTTTTTCATTTTTTCTTCTAAGGATATGTGTAATGATGTAATACTCAAAGTCAACCAGTAGCTCTTGGACCCGGCCAAGACAAGGAGCAAGTTGCTGCCCCTAGCCTAATAATCTCCCCTAACTTGGCATACCAGTAACCGGGAATTACAAAGGAATTGTAAAGTTTTCTCTCCCAGTTTTCTAGCAAGCTTGAGCCCAGCAATCAGAGCATCATATTCGGCTTTATTATTTGTTGCAGGGAAGTGGAGTTTCAGGGATAACCGATCGATCGTTCCTCAGGAATCACTAACATGACTCTTGCGCTAGATCATTGATCGTTGTATGCTTTATTCATGTACATTTTCCGTCGGTTGGACGGTTCTCCACTACTCTCTTTGAAGAGTCATCTGGCGCAGTGAATTTAGCGATGAAGTCCACAATGTTTGTCCGTAGATAGCTCTCTGAAGGAGATAAGTGATATCTAATTGGCTTAGTTCGATATTCTATTTGAGTATCCTTCCATACGTCTCAGGTCGATGTATGACCTGCCGTAATGGCTGGTCGGCATAGATGTTATTGGGGTGAGTCTGAAAGTAAGAGCTAAGCTTTTCTGATGAAATCAACAGGCATTACACGAGCTTTTGTAGCTTCAAGTAGTTTTCTCTTAATACCTATCGATCGCTAGGTTACATAATATACCAGTCTTTGGATCCTATTCTCTTCGCATAGCATTGCGGCGCTTATGGCATGTACCAACTTGGCTAAATTGATGTATAAATCTTTATGATCCATCGGTTTTGATAAGATGGGAGGTCTCTTTAAGTGGTTCACCAAAGCTTGGAATGTGTCTTTACAATCCTCTATCCATTCAAAATTCCTTTTCCATCTCGTGATTAGGTTGAAGAAGAGAGTGCACTTGTCGATGGCCCTGAAAATGAATCGACTTAGGGCGATGACCTCCCATTTAGACTCTATACCTGCTTGATTGTCTTCGATACCTAGATGTCTTCGATTGCCTAAATCTTCTTAGATTTGGCTTCAATTATACGAGAGTTGAGCATTAAACCCAATAACTTCCCTAATGCAACGTCGAAAGAGAATTTCAGGGGACCGAGTTTAATTCCATATTTTGTGATAAAACTGAACATCTCTGCTAAGTCATCGATGTGGTCGTTTTATCGTCGGGACTTTACAAGCATATCATCCACATATACTTCCGTCGATCGCTTGATCTAGTGTTTGAACATCCTGTTGACCAGTCTCTGGCAAGTAACTTCAGCATTATTTAGTTCAAATGGCATCACAACATAAAAATATAGCCTTAGATCGGTAATGAAGCTGATGCAATTCTGGTCGAGGACATGCATCAGGAACTGGTTGTACCCGGAGTGCATATCTATAAATGAAAGTAGTTCATATCCAACGGTTGAATCTACTAGTTGTTCAATCCTCAAAAGTGGAAAGTTGTCTTTCGGACATGCCTTGTTCGGGTTTGAGTAGGTGATGCGTGACTGTTATTTTCCATTCGCTTTTCTCACAAGAATTGGATTGGATACCCATTTCAGGTTGAGGATGTCGTGGGTAAACCTATTGTTTTTGATTTTATTCACCTCCTCTTTAAGTGCAGCAAATCCATCTGGATCTATGCCGCATTGCTCTTGTCTTACCGGGACATGCCTTGGGTCAATATTCAATGCATGTCTCTCAATGGTTGGTGAGATCACCGCATGTCAGAATGGGTCCAAGCGAACACATCAAGATTCATTCGAAGAAAACCGGCTAAATCCTTCATCATCATTGCACTGAGCTATGATCCGATCTACAGTCGCCGTGATAGGTCGCCATGGTTGACTATAGTGTCAATTGTCAACTCAGCGGATGCAGTCTTGGATTTTTTGAGTGGAATGTAAATATTTCACGTAACAATCAACGTGGAATCTGGTTGGTACTGTCAATGATGATGGTTACTTCGGTCGAATCCCAGAGTCTTGTCATGAGTTATTAAGTTTGATAGTGAAGGGCTCCAAATGCTTTGAGTAATTATCTACAAATGGCCAAAGATCAGGCTTAGAAGCGCATTGAAGAAAAATGTTGAGTAGGGGTCAGACTCGAGTTGCATGCAGCTACATAGCTGGCTCTTGCTTTGAGTTTGAATCTGCTTATGTATTCGAGTAACATGCTTTCCATTCACTATACTGGCGAACTATTGCTCGTTGTTCAGGTTGGAATGATAGTCAGTTTGCCCATGAGCTTGGGCATCGATTCGATGATTCTATCTCTAGGCATCCTTTCGTTTGTAGTCTCAAGTCTTTGTAAACACTATATATAAATTACAATATTAAGCTATTGTAGCCAGTCTTTGAATGATCACACTTCTACTCCTAGTCTTGGGTTGATAAATGTACTGCATGGACGGTCGAGTCTCATCCTTTCTATGTTTATACTCCCACCTAAGCTCCAAAGACATAGAGTTGATCAATGAATGGTTGGTTCACATTCATCTTGTTTCTCGCTCGTGCCCCCAAGTCTAGGGCATACATCAATAAGCAGGAAGGCAAGCCATTCAACTTTAGCTTTACACTCTTTCCCATTGAATCGCGGGATCAGGTTTAGTTGATGGAAGGCCGAGTCTTGCCTATCCTGGATTGTATTCTGGTATTTCCTTTTAGGGGGAATACTTTGGTGCTTCATTGGATTTTGGGCATGAGTTGGATACTGGACGGTCAACCACGTCCACTTTGATTCATATTCTCTAATCAGATCTAGGAGTAGAGTTGGCTCAAGTGCAAGTCGGGTAATGCTCATTCGGTTTCATACTCATCCTGACGGATCGAAGGAGGGTGCTAGAGAATTAATGATCAAGTCTTTGTGGTTTATTCTCCTACCCGTGCTCTTATGACCAGAGTTATTTGATGGACGTTTGGGTCACATCCATTTGTAGTTGGTGTGGATCGATACCGACCCTCGATCTGATGGTACGATATAGTTGGTCACCCTTAAATTTAGATGTCATTCCGATTGGTTTTGTATTGAGGCCTTCTTGTAGTTGTTTCCTTAAGTTGTAAAGAACACCAAGCCAGAGCTATAATGAGCTACCGTATTCAAATTTTAATAGTTTATTCTCCTGCCCTCAATCTTGGGTTAGCGGATTTAGTTTGTGGATGGTCAAATTCAATCCATAGTGAGTTTATACTCATCTTGTTGATTTCAAGTTGGAGTTTATGGAATAGTGAGTGGTCGAACCACACTCATCTATTTGTTCATACCCATTTCCGCACTCTGAGGATAAGAGTTTGTTGTCGGGTGGTCGAATTGCACCCAGTTTGTGTTTATACTCTAGCCCGTGCTATGGGGACTAGATTTGGTTAATGGGTGGTCAGTCATACCCATTTGATGTTTATACTCAAGTCCACGCTCTGGGGACTAGAGTTGGTCGATGTGTGGTCAGTCACAACCGTTTGATGTTTATACTCTAGTCCACGCTCTAGGGACCCGAGTTGGTTAATGCGTGGTCAGTCACATCCATTTGATGTTTATAGTCCAGTCCACGCTCTAGAGACTAGAGTTGGTAAATGGGTGGTCAGTTACACCCGTTTGATTTTTATGCACCAGTCTGCGCTCTGGGGACCAGAGTTGGTCGATGGGTGGTCAGTTACACCCGTTTGATGTTTATACTCCAGTCCGCGCTCTAGGGACCAGAGTTGGTAGATGGGTGATCAGTCACACCCATTTGATGTTTATATTCCAATCCGCGCTCTGTGGACCAGGGTTGGTCGATGGGTGGTTAGTCACACCCGTTTGATTTTTATACTCTAGCCCATGCTCAGGAAACTAGAGTTGGTCGATGGATCGTCGTGTCACATCCATTTTTTTGATGTTTATACTCTGATCCACACCCTGGGGGCTAGAGGTAGTCAATGGAAGATCAGTCACACCCATTTTTGATTTATACTCCAGTTGTCAAGTCGAGGTAAGAGTTGTCGAATGAACAGTCGAACCATGTTCATCCATGGAATGGTGTTCTGCCCCTAGCATCAAGGACAAAACTTGACAAATGGACGGTCGATTCACGTCCACTTGGTGATTGTAGATCCTCCAATCAAATCGAGGAAGGGAGTAAGTGATGGATGGCAAGATCACATCTATGCCTCTGTTAGGCAGTTAGATCTTGTCCAATTAGCTTAGTACTCCTGCTAGAAAGTCGACGGAGAGAGTTGTTGGGTGGACGATCAAGCTACATCCACCTCAAGCTGCAGTCATCCAAGTGTTGACGGCAGTGGTTGATGATTAGGCAGTCAGGCACGCCTACTTTAAATCGAGCTCTTGAATTACCTCCTCTCTTCAAGGCAGGAGTTAATATGTAGATGATCAAATCATGTTCACTTTAGTTGGAACTCGATATTGCAGAGTTTCAAACGAGGCCTAAGTATTTTGGCGAATTTCAAGTATGAGCCGGGGAGTGGATGGTTGGGTTGCATCCACTTTGAGTCTTTCTTTGGTCTCAAAGTCAGGCGAGGAAGTTGATGAGTAGGCGATCAGTCGTGTCCACTTTTTGCTGTATCCTGACCTCGTCCGGCTTTTCCATTTCGAATCCTTGGCCCTAAGTCAGAGGCATATGGTAGGTGATGAGCGGTTGAATCACACTTATCTTGATAAAATTCCAAAGGTCCGATCATGGTTTGCGGAGATTGGTTGGCGCCCAACCCTAAGTACTTGGTTACCTGCATCTTTTGGAAGTAGTTTAGTTCAAGTTGATCGTAGTTCATAACACAATGGAAACTGAAATAAAAATAATTCAAAGATGATCGTAACAAATCTCATTGATAAGTGAAGCAATGTCGTATGCTCGCCATTCCACTTTATCCAAGCCCTACTTAGCTGGAAGTCAACTGTTAGCAATCCAACTGATAATCAAAATTCTTTATTGATAGGCATCGAATGTTCCCTGCCCGCAATTCTGTGCGGGTTGCATATATTACTGAAACTTTCCTTTCAGGATTAGCTTTCCGATTCCATCTCGGAGGTGTTAGTAATCACCAGTGTTAGGACCGTGTGCATATTGGAATATACAACATTCCTCGGATTTTCTCTGGGCTTCGGTGGACCCTCTCGAAGCAAGTTTGCAGTTCTTCTCTAAGTCGTGAGTCTCCAAGTAGATGTTATCGACTGAATCGTTCAAAGGAGTATATCAGTCGAATTTTGAGATCCTGGATCGTCTCCTAGAATCTGAGTCCTTGGGCAACGGGATTGTATTGTTCTTTCTTCTAGTCTGCTCCACCTTCTCCTTGCTTAAGTTCTGATTCACTTTGTAACAGAAAAGATCCAAGGCCGTAGGAGGCTCTCTAGCTAATTAGCTGCCAAAATCTATCTAGGGTTCGATTCACTTCATCAACACCATCAGTATGATGTCCTTGCCGAGATTGCTCGCTTTCATGACGATGACGACGACATTGTGTAACATGCCTTTACCTAAAGGCCCAAAATTAACAGCTATGGATGTTGCAGTCATCCATAGTTGTTTATCCTTGGTGACCAAATATGGCGTTGTTAGATACATTGATATACAGAAACACATGAATATGGAAAAAAAATTAAAACATCAGACAAGGTCACATAACATTTCAAAACATTTCCAATTCATTATATAATCCCACGGTCGTTAACCACGTTCAGAGAAAATATATTTATTACAACATACGCCAAGAGCGACATATGAAGATACACCCTTGGATGATCAGAGTATATACATGCAATGTAAAAGCTTTGCCATTACGAACAACACAGCGGAATCAAAATAAAAGAGAACACTAGATAGTTATCATGCCTCCTGCCCGTCTCCGGAAGCTTTATTCGTTTAATGAGGTACTTGAAAACCTCAACTCTCAAATTACTCAAATTTAATTGAGTACCCAAGAGTTTAAGGGGAAAATATAAACTTCGAGTCAGACATAAAGACTGGTATGAATAATAATCTACCATCTTAAATCATTTAGATATTTAGCGAGACCACGCCGCTTAGCGGAACGGGTTTTCCCCTCACTGGTATCTTAAAACATTTTAAAACCATATACTGTGCCCCTGCATCCACAGTGGTTAAAACAATTCGAAACAATATGGTACGATGATATGCAAAACAAGTGAATTAATTTTGAATTACCTATCCTCATTCATTTTGACTATCTGTCTCAATTATAGTTTCTAGAATTACTATTAACCCAATAGTTTTCAAGGGCTGGCTAATAACCTGTAAAATGTTTAATGACTCTCTGTCCAATTATATAGTTTTCATGGGATCACTATGAACGTATTGATAACTCCAATATCTTTACTCTTATCCTAATTTCCATAGGTTGAGGAACCTATTGGTAACTCCAATATCTTTTCTTCTTATTCTAGTTTTCATGGAGTGACTAGGAACCTAATGACATCTGTCAATATCTTAATTGGATATAGTTTTCATGGGTTCACTTTAAACCTATTGGCCCCTGCCAATATCAATTATAGTTTACATGGGCTAACTATGAACCTATCTTTCTAACATTTTCAATTAAACATATTTTTCATAGGCTTACCATGAACCTATTGGAACCTACCAATATCTTCCTTTAATAGTTTAGCATCATATATTCTGGTCTTCCTGACCTCCTTGATGCAATTCTACTCATTCAAGAGTTAACTTAATTTATATTCACTACTAGGTCAACCTAGCTGGTTATTCTGCCCTTCCTTAAAATACAGTTATGGGTTTATTACAATGTGAATATATACCTATATGAAGAAGAAAACACAATAACTTGGTTAATTCCTTTAATCCCTTTAATCAAAGAAAACTTCTTCAAAAACTCATTCTCATTAATTATGCCATGGGTTTCATTTAAAATGAGATTGGGTTACTTGTTTTGTAAACTAAGGCTTTAGAAACCTTCAAAACCTTACTTTCGACCTCACTGGATAACCTCCTTCAAAAGCATATAAATCTCTTTTCAAAACATTAAGCCTTTGCCTTTTGAAACCTTTCGAATGTAATAAAGTATTACTTATTAACTCTTAGAGGCATAGCTTCGAAACCTTTGCAAGTACCCCTTTCAAAACCTTTGGAAGTATCCATTCCGAAACCACCGAAAGTCCCCCTTACAAAACCATTGGAAGTATCCCTTCCGAAACCATTGAAAGTCCCCATTTCAAACCATTAGAAGTATCCCTTCTGAAACCATTGAAAGTCCCCCTTTCGAAACCATTGGGTTTATATAAAAATATCATTTGGGTCAAAGTGAATCTAAGTCAAAGTATCTCTTTCAAAACCATTCTTTATCATATAATAGTATTAGGGATAACTCGATGGCGTCGACCCCATCCTTTTTGAAAGCTTCAAAACATTTAAACAATACATGATGTATAGCATCGAAACCCCATTTCGAAGCCAATGCCTTCAAAACCCTCGGACCCTTTCGAAATCATTTAGGAAGTGGCTTAAAACATCTTTAAAACAAAACTACCCTTCGAAGGCATTGACGACTTTAATATACTCAAAAGGCAAAAGAACGGCAGCAGGGCATCGACTAGGTCGGAACCCCTTCATTCGAAAATATAACTTTACAACTAAAGGAACTCATTTGAAAGCTCTTACTTTTAAAACACAAATGGAAACCCCTTCGAAAGCCTTTAGAAAACTTCTTTCGAAAACATATGCTTCGAATCCTTCAAAGGCTATAATAAAACAAAGGCAAGCGCTTCACTTTTTAAAACAAATAAAGGCATCGACCCCATCGGAAGCAATGCTTTCGACACCATGCCTTCGGCCTTTCCTCCAATCTGTTGAATATGAGCTTTGCGCTTATATGATTTTTGTTTGATGATAATAAACATATATATACATTCATTTAAATGTATTTGTTAATGTACTATTCTATTTTTCATAGATTAAATAAATATTTGTTGAATAAAATAAATTACACAGAATTTGAATTCAAACAGAAATTTTATTCAAACAACTATCTATTACAATCTTGAATAGTACAAATTCAAGCTCTCACTACACATATACATTTTTGAATACATCACAATTCAATTTACATTAATAACCTCACTACATATCACTCACACTCGTATTTTGTCTTCAAATGCATTCCAGTTTGAATCCAGCATCTGAGCAATCTGCAAAAATATTCACTAACGCAGTAAAATTGAAAAAGAAATATTTTTGCAATATAAAATAAAATAGGGAGTTTTGAAATTATTGTTTGCCTCAGTTATTTGGGTTGTTCGTCATTATTCACATTTGAATTCATCACACACGAACAATGTGACATGCACAGTGTATCACTGTACATGCCACAAGGCCGTGCACATCGATATACACTTGATCGATTTACAGGGACAGGTGAGCACAGGTCAAACCCAAATGAAAAGCCGGGTTCAACTCACGTGCAATATATTTAAAATCACGACACGAGCACAAGGTCAAACCCGAGTTTTGAAACTGGATTCAACTCAAGTGAAATTTCAAAAATCAACATGAAATGATCAAGAATCAGATCAGAGACCAAGTACAAGGCACAGTGCACCACTGACCAGAATACAAAGACAGGAAAACATGCATGCAACATGGTAAACAATGACACAGCACAAAAACTCAAGTTCCATCCCAAAGCAACCAGCAATGCATGCAAGTGCCAACCAGAATGAAGAACAACTGTACAAGTGACTCGAGCAAATACACATGAAACAGTGAAAGCATGCTATCAAGACTCAGTACAACAATGCAAACTGACTCGAAGAACTCCACTAACAAACTGACTCAAAGGCAGCAATGACCGGACAGTAGACATAACAGATGAGCAACAAAAGATCAGAGACAAAGCATGTACACAAGTATACAACTACAGGTCTCAATGTCAAAGAAACAACTCAGCATTGAATTGAATACATGGAGACAAGACCAACTACACAAAAGCAAGCTGTTGTATTCAAGTAACCAGAAATGCAGACCAACTACATGAAGCAAACAACAAATGAATGCAACAAGCATGAATCAAGTTCAGTGGCAAATGCATATATATATCAGAGTGAAACATTTGAAGTAAATGCATTGAAAAACATTAAACCAGTTGCAACATCACTGATACTAGTGAAACAACAAGCAGCAGTGAACAAGTGTCCCAACAAACAATGTGCACCAGTGATGCAAGCTACAGATACAGTGTCAACTAAATGAAACTGGTAAATGCAAAGACCAGTAATGCACAATTCAAATCAATGACAAAGCAACACTGGGAGAAACAACTACATGCAGATGAACAACAAAGGATCAAAACTCAATGCAACAGACAACAACAGAGCTCAATGCAACACAGCATCAAAGCACATGTATGCAAATCCAAAAGTACAAGATGACTAAGTCAAAAGTTCAGGTACACGAGCTAATGAAGACTGCATCATGATGCAAGGCCAGAGACTACAATATCAAGTGCAAGTGCAAACTCAAATAAGTATGTGCAACTGTGAAAACTTCAGTGAGCTAGTGCAATTTGTACAAAATTGCCACCAACATAACAACACAAATGAATACTACAACAACCAGAGCCAAAGTTCACAAGTGAAGCCAAATATACACAAGTGCAGACCAAATGAAGACCACAAGTATACAACAACAAGCAGGAGTGTGCAAGTGCAGCTGAAACACAAAGATGGCCAGAAAATCAAAGTCGTAATTCACAGTGAAGTCGAAGATGACAGAAGATTAACAGTGAAGAGATAAACAAGTTCGGAATCAAGTGTGTGTACAATTTGAAAAAGTCATAAATTAAAAAGGAAAGTCTCTACCGTGTTAATCAAGGTAAATCAAATGCTTTAAAAACAAAGCCGTGCGCATCAAGTCACAGAACGCAGAAATCAGGAAAGTGTAATTTAGGAAAGTATCGAATTGATTAGTATCTCGAATTCATATAAATATTAAACCCAATTATCATCATAGGCATCGAGTTAATGCAAGCAATTGAACCCGCAACGAAAAAAATTACATACCGAAGCAACAACGAACTCGATCAACAGAGGACCAACGCAATCTCGAAGTCAACCAAGCAGCCTATCTTCAGAGAATTAATCATCAGGGAACGAGCACGAGCAAGTGCAACACAAATCAGATCGAACGAAGAATCAAAAAAAGCCCTAATTTGGATCAAAGACTCAAGCCCTAATTTCAGAGCAAGGCCGCAATTTTTTTTCACAAGCAAAAGAAAAGGGAACGTGGAGAAGAGAAGAGTTGGGCCGACCTTTATTTTTAAAGGGGCTTTAGTTTTATTTTATTTAGGGTTTATTTTTTAAAAGGGGGTGTTTGTTTAATTTCTGTTTTTAAGTTTGTTTTATTTTCTTTACGAATCAAAGTATTGGTAAATCACCACCTAGGTTGTAGGTAGTGTCAGATTGTCTAGTTAGAATTAGTTCAGTGAATAGGGTGTGCGAGTTTGCAAAACTCTATAGGCGGGAGAAAGGGTTTGCGAGTTTGCAAAACTCTATAGGCGGAGCAGGGGGTGCGAGTCTATTAGAGTGTTTGTAAGCGGGAGCAGGGTTTGCGAGTCTGTTAGAGTGTTTGTAAGCGGGATACTGTTTAATTCTAATACAAATCTGGGAATGCAGCAGTAGGCAGGGGTTGTCGAAGCTGGGTAAATTTTGTGTGTGATTTACTTTTCAGCATATTTATTTCTACAGTTTGTTTTTGTGTTTAAATAGAGAAAATTTGCTATAACCCTATTCACCCCCCTCTAGGGTTAATCTAGATCCTACAAGTGGTATCAGAGCACGGTATTTTTCTTTAACTCTTGAGTCATGGATTCATCAAATAATGCTTTCTCTGAGGGGCAATCTATTGTTAGGCCACCCATGTTTAATGGGAATGATTATGCTTATTGGAAAGTTAGGATGGGCATTTATCTTAGTTCTGTTGATTATGATGTTTGGGATATTATTGAAACTGGCTATAAATCTCCCACTATAACCGTTGGTGATACTGAGATTCCTAAACCTAAGGATAGGAGGGATGCTAACGATAAGAAATTAAAAACTACAAATTCTAAAGCCATGAATGCTTTAATCTGTGCTCTTGATAAGAATGAATTTAATAGAATTTCTCATTGTAAAACTGCACAGGAAATTTGGCATACCTTGGAGGTCACACATGAAGGAACTTCTCAAGTCTAGGAGTCTCGTCTAGCCCTATTCAGCAATGAATACGAGAACTTTGTGATGGACAAAGGCGAGAGCATAAAGGACATGTTTGGACGCTTTTCAACTTTGGTGTACAACGCTAGAGCGCTCGGGAAGGTATTCACTGAGGTAGAGATTGTGAGGAAGGCGCTACGAGTATTACCGATGAACTTTGAGGCAAAAGTCACGGAAATCCAAGAATCGAAAGATTTGAGTAAACTAAGCATGGAGGAGTTGATTGGCAACTTGATGACATATGAGCTTGAGCTAAAAGCAAAGGAGGAACGCAACAACTCTGAACCAAAGAAGAAGACGATTGCCTTAAAGAGCAAAGAAGAAAGCGATGAAGAAGAAGATCCAATTGAAGAGCTTGCAATGGCTGTCAATAATCTTAGAAAATGGTCAAGATTCAAGTCATGCAAGAAGAAAACAAGTGGTCATAGGCCCAAAGATTCTGATAATTCCGATAATGAACCGACGTGCTTTAACTGCAACAAGCCTGGCCACTTCAAACAACAATGCTCACTTCTCAAAAACGACAAAGGAAAGAAAAAGAAGAAGAAGGGCTTTGCAGCGATTTGGGATGATGAAGAAGGAGAGGAAGTTTCTAATAATAGCTCAGAGGAGGCTAACTTGTGTCTTACGGCAAAATCAGATTCAGAAGCAAGCTCAGAGGAATCTAATGAGGGAGGTGACTATTCTTATAAAGAACTTGTTTTTATGTGTTTTGATCTTACTAAAGTAGTTGATACTCTAGAATCTAAAATTGAAAAACTAAAATCTGATCGGAGAGAACTTGCTCGTGAAAATTTTAGGTTAGAAACCGAACTTGAAAATATTCAAAACCAAGAATGTAAAAAAATATAAAATTTTAGATTCAGAATTATCAAGACTTAAGAATAGCTTTGAGAATCTTGAAAAAGAAAACTTGAGTGTTAAGGAAACCATTGACACTAGGAAAAAGGATTTTATAAATAGATGCACCTCACTTGTCACTGAAAACACAACACTAAAAACCAAAGTCCAAAATCTTGAGAAATCTCTGAATAACTTTTCAAGAGGCGAAAAATCTTTCAACATGTTATTGGGAAATCAAATTTTTGCTAACAACAGAAAAGGATTAGGCTTTGGGAAAACACAAGTTGATAATAATGAAAAAGGTAAGAGTGTCTTTGCTAGATGTGAAATAATTGGACATCGTGTTGAAAATTGTAGTCATAGGAACAAGAACACAAAATTTATACAAGTTTGGGTTCCTAAGAATTCTACAAACAAATTTCATGTCTATTGGAACAAGAATAAAAGGTCTAAACAAGTTTGGGTTCCAAAGGGTTTGTTTATTCACAATGCTTCAGCCACTAACAATCATGGACCTATAAAAACAAATAGGTCACAAAAATCTTTCATCGTGTAGGTATGGTGGCAGGCTAAGGAACAACAACAGCGTTCTCTGGATTTTGGTTGTTCCAGAAACACAACGGGCAACAAAGCAAAGTTCCTTAGCCTAATACAAAGGTGACAGAAGCACAATGGGAAACCACGAAAAATTATCGTAAAGGTAAAACAGGTGAAGGTATATTTATTTGATCGATATATTAAATGTGATAATCTGCACCATATTCTGAATTAAATCAGCCAGTATTGAGATGTTGAAAAGATGATGTTTTTTGATTCTGACTTGTTCAACATAGTTGGCCAATTACATTTATGCCAAAAACACTATTCTTTGAATTACTTCTTACATATACGTTTGAATTAAACATAGTGTTTTGCTGGATGATAATATTTTTGGTTATTTTTGGCTAACTCTATATTCATAGTCTCTGATTATTTACACGACTTCAATTCAAATTCAAGAATGCTGTGAAAATTTGTGAGTTTGAATTTTTATGCACACTTCATGATCTGGTCTATCAAATTTAGTTAGTGATATTTTGGAGTGAAAGAGAAATTCAGATGCAGATTTACACTGGTAATCTAGTTGATAGAAAAATTACTAGTTGAACGTGATTTTGGAGACATTTAGTAACTGCATCGTTTTTCAAAGAAAATATCTGCATACTTTTCATTACAAATAATTTTCAATTAGCAGGAATTTTTTCTCATATAACCCCTTCGAGAAAATCATTGTTGACCATATTTTCAGATTAGTCATTTTTATTTGATTTTAAATGACAAATTGTGACTAATCCGACTCCCTACTAATTATCAAAAAGATGAATAGTGATTGAGAAGGTGATAAGTGTTGATATTTAACATACATTACTCAAAAGAGTATATTTGGAAAATTTCTTTAGGAATTTAAACAAGAGTTATAAAACTTTTTGTTGGGTAAAGATTCCATGACCATCTCTATATCTATCATATTTCTATCGACCATTGTTTCTCAAAATTCAATCTAGTTTGTCGATATGTGGTACTATAATCAGGAATCATTTGTTTTTCATTTCACATTTTTTGTAAAAATAATAAATATCCAATGTATTCACTCTCATTTAAAAGTCCTCACGGTTATGCATGGGTGAATTACTTGGATTTTTGATTATGTGCTTCCATGCTCATTTAAAAATCCTTACGGTTATGCATGTATGGAACGCATATCAAAATTAATTGATTAAATAGACAAGTTGATTCTAATCCCATTTAAAAGTCCTCACGGTCATGCGTGGTTAGAAGATACTTGATTTCATTTTTTAAAATTAAATTGGAATACTACTAATCTCATTTAAAAGTCCTAACGGTTATGCATGATTAGTAGATATTCAAATTCCTGATATAAATGTACCACAAGTAGATACAACTGAATGATTTTATATGAGAACATCATTACCATTCTTTCTAAAAGTGGAATATGCGCCTAACAAGGGTAGTTATGATTTTTATTTGATTTTTATTGAAGTTTAATATTTATATTCAATTTGAGTTTAATGTTGGATTAATATTGATCACTTTATCTCTATTTTCTCTAACACTATTATTCTTTTGCTTATAACAAAAGGGGGAGAGAAAAGTTAAGATTTTGTCAAATAGAATCAAGCAAAGGTCAAATAATTTTCCATTTGCATCTAGGCTCATTTATATATTTCTATTTGTATGCATATATGTAGGGGGAGCATCATGTAGAGAGGAAGCATTTAAATAGGGGGAGCAATTAGAGTATATCATTGATCAAATACATTTAACACAGTCAAAATCTTAAATATATGTTTGTTATCATCAAAAGGGGGAGATTTTTGAATATGCGCTTTGCGCTTATATGATTTTTGTTTGATGATAATAAACATATATATACATTCATTTAAATGTATTTGTTAATGTACTATTCTATTTTTCATAGATTAAATAAATATTTGTTGAATAAAATAAATTACACAGAATTTGAATTCAAACAGAAATTTTATTCAAACAAATATCTATTACAATCTTGAATAGTACAAATTCAAGCTCTCACTATACATATACATTTTTGAATACATCACAATTCAATTTATATTAATAACCTCACTACATATCACACACACTCGTATTTTGTTTTCAAATGCATTCCAGTTTGAATCCAGCATCTGAGCAATCTGCAAAAATATTCACTAACGCAGTAAAATTGAAAAAGAAATATTTTTGCAATATAAAATAAAATAGGGAGTTTTGAAATTACTGTTGCCTCAGTTATTTGGGTTGTTTTCATTATTCACATTTGAATTCATCACACACGAACAATGTGACATGCACAGTGTATCACTGTACATGCCACAAGGCCGTGCACATCGATATACACTTGATCGATTTACAGGGACAGGTGAGCACAGGTCAAACCCAAATGAAAAGTCGGGTTCAACTCACGTGCAATATATTTAAAATCACGACACGAGTACAAGGTCAAACCCGAGTTTTGAAACTGGATTCAACTCAAGTGAAATTTCAAAAATCAACATGAAATGATCAAGAATCAGATCGGAGACCAAGTACAAGGCACAGTGCACCATTGACCAGAATACAAAGACAGGAAAACATGCATGCAACATGGTAAACAATGACACAGCACAAAAACTCAAGTTCCATCCCAAAGCAACCAGCAATGCATGCAAGTGCCAACGAGAATGAAGAACAACTGTACAAGTGACTCGAGCAAATACACATGAAACGGTGAAAGCATGCTATCAAGACTCAGTACAACAATGCAAACTGACTCGAAGAACTCCACTAACAAACTGACTCAAAGGACAGCAATGACCGGACAGTAGACATAACAGATGAGCAACAAAAGATCAGAGACAAAGCATGTACACAAGTATACAACTACAGGTCTCAATGTCAAAGAAACAACTCAGCATTGAATTGAATACATGGAGACAAGACCAACTACACAAAAGAAAGCTGTTGTATTCAAGTAACCAGAAATGCAGACCAACTACATGAAGCAAACAACAAATGAATGCAACAAGCATGAATCAAGTTCAGTGGCAAATGCACATATATATATATCAGAGTGAAACATTTGAAGTAAATGCATTGAAAAAACATTAAACCAGTTGCAACATCACTGATACTAGTGAAACAACAAGCAGCAGTGAACAAGTGTCGCAGCAAACAATGTGCACCAGTGATGCAAGCTACAGATACAGTGTCAACTAAATGAAACTGGTAAATGCAAAGACCAGTAATGCACAATTCAAATCAATGACAAAGCAATACTGGGAGCAACAGCTACATGCAGATGAACAACAAAGGATCAAAACTCAATGCAACAGACAACAACAGAGCTCAATGCAACACAGCATCAAAGCACATGTATGCAAATCCAAAAGTACAAGATGACCAAGTCAAAAGTTCAGGTACACGAGCTAATGAAGACTGCATCATGATGCAAGGCCAGAGACTACAATATCAAGTGCAAGTGCAAACTCAAATAAGTATGTGCAACTGTGAAAACTTCAGTGAGCTAGTGCAATTTGTACAAAATTTCCACCAACATAACAACACGAATGAATACTGCAACAACCAGAGCCAAAGTTCACAAGTGAAGCCAAATATACACAAGTGCAGACCAAATGAAGACCACAAGTATACAACAACAAGCAGGAGTGTGCAAGTGCAGCTGAAACACAAAGATGGCCAGAAAATCAAAGTCGTAATTCACAGTGAAGTCGAAGATGACAGAAGATTAACAGTGAAGAGATGAACAAGTTCGAAATCAAGTGTGTGTACAATTTGAAAAAGTCATAAATTAAAAAGGAAAGTCTCCACCGTGTTAATCAAGGTAAATCAAACGCTTCAAAAACAAAGCCGTGCGCATCAAGTCACAGAACGCAGAAATCAGGAAAGTGTAATTTAGGAAAGTATCGAATTGATTAGTATCTCGAATTCATATAAATATCAAACCCAATTATCATCATAGGCATCGAGTTAATGCAAGCAATTGAACCCGCAACGAAAAAAATTACATACCGAAGCAACAACGAACTCGATCAACAGAGGACCAACGCAATCTCGAAGTCAACCAAGCAGCCTATCTTCAGAGAATCGATCATCAGGGAACGAGCGCGAGCAAGTGCAACACAAATCAGATCGAACGAAGAATCAAAAAAAGCCTAATTTGGATCAAAGACTCAAGCCCTAATTTCAGAGCAAGGCCGCAATTTTTTTTCACAAGAAAAAGAAAAGGGAACGTGGAGAAGAGAAGAATTGGGACGACCTTTATTTTTCAAGGGGCTTTAGTTTTATTTTATTTAGGGTTTATTTTTTAAAAGGGGGTGTTTGTTTAATTTCTGTTTTTAAGTTTGTTTTATTTTCTTTACGAATCAAAGTATTGGTAAATCACCACCTAGGTTGTAGGTAGTGTCAGATTGTCTAGTTAGAATTAGTTCAGTGAGCAGGGTGTGCGAGTTTCCAAAACTCTATAGGCGGGAGCAAGGGTTTGCGAGTTTGCAAAACTCTATAGGCGGAGCAAGGGGTGTGAGTCTATTAGAGTGTTTGTAAGCGGGAGCAGGGTTTGCGAGTCTGTTGGAGTGTTTGTAAGCGGGATACTGTTTAATTCTAATAGAAATCTGGGAATGCAGCAGTAGGCAGGGGTTGCCGAAGCTGGGTAAATTTTTTGTGTGATTTACTTTTCAGCATATTTATTTCTGCAGTTTGTTTCTGTGTTTAAATCGAGAAAATTTGCTATAACCCTATTCACCCCCCCTCTAGGGTTAATCTAGATCCTACACAATCCTCTACGTACCATCTAAGTGATACCTTGTGTGTTGGTTTCGGTTTAGTGGGTTTTCACTTTATTGAAGGCGAAAGCTCTGAGCCAAAAGGTACTTCTATTAGAGGCGGAACCTGCTTTTCTGAGTAAAAGCTAAGTAATGCCACTTAAAGCGTATCTAACTAACGTGCCATGTGTTAACCTGTAAGTGGTTGCCTCAATTTCTCAAATTCTTCACCAAAATAACTACCGCTTAATTTCAAATTTAAACCATGGTTAAGTTAGCAAATAAACCCTTCCATTAAGCAAAACCAATATTGCAAATATGTCCTTCTTCTAAAATAATTTAATTTGCATATCAAATCACTTTGGAAAAATCCGTAAACATTATAGAAATACACTTTGATCATATTATCTAACATATCAAAATTTCAAACCCAAATTCTCAATATATTTTCTGAAATAAATTTATAAACACAATTAACCATATTTTCTTTTTAAAATTCATAGTAATCTTTCCATAGCTTGGAAAATTATCAAAATTAAAACCTAACTCCAAAATCATGTTTTACATAACATAAAATTTTTCCATGGCATTTAAACATCAATATCAATTGGTTTTTCTCTAAAACCATGTATATTCATATTTAAACAATCTTGCTTAAATTAAATAAATTATAATTCAAGCATATCATCATCTAATTCATCATAAAAATGAATTTAATATTAAATCCGAAATACATATGATCATAAAACAAATTAGAGATGGTGTAAATTATTATTCACCTTGATTAAGATAAGGAGATTGGATTGAGATTTATCCCCCTAGCTTTAATCCTTAGCTTTACTTTGATTTCTCTTCTTTTTTCCTTGTTAATGGCCGGCTCCCCTTAATATTTGTGTTTTGTTTTTGAATCATGAATGAGAAAAATGAAACGTGAATGGAGAACGAGAATATATATAAGGGTAAGGGTTATATGGGGCTATTTCCCTATATACCCTTATGCAGATTAACTCACTTTAAGCCCATTTAATTAATTAGATTGAGCGTGGCCCCCTTAAGTATTTATTCAATTATCAATCCCCATATCATTTAACATTTACACTATTCTATTTAATTTATCTAATTAAATCTCCTAAATAATGTTATAAAAATTAGGAGTGTAATAGGCTCCTCTCTTTAAAGAATTTCATCCTCGAAATTCAGTAAGGACTAAATACTAAACATAGCAATCGTCTGTAACGACTCCTAACAACCATACTAGTCTACCTGACTAGCGGTTATTTATATAAATCTAATATAGATATACCTTCAATGAGATCAGGATAAGTATCTCGAATCCTGTCCTCTGTCTACCAAGTACAATCCTTCTCGTTGTCGCTCCATTGAACTTTCACCAACTTGACTGTCTTGTTCCTCAATCTTTTCCCATTTCTCACTACAGCCCGAACTGTTTGTTTAAGAAAAGTCATATTAGGCTTTACTACTAAATCTTCCAACCCTGTCAGAAGAATGGTAGTCTTTGGATCATGTATATATTTCCGAAGATGAGACATATGAAATATATTGTGGACACCTACCATATTGCTCGGCAACTTATGCGAGCTTTCCAGTCCTTTCTATAATCTGGAATAGACCAATATATCTTGGTGCCAGTTTCCCTGACTTCTCGAACTGTACCACACCCTTGATCGGTGATATCTTAATGAAAACCCAATCTTCAACTGAGAACTCTAGGTTTTTACGCCTCTTATGTACGTAACTCTTCTGTCTGGATTGATCTTCCTTCATCCTTTCTCAGATCAACTCAATCTTCCCTGATGCCTCCCTAACCATATCTGGATCTAAGACCGATCTGTCTTCAACTCCAACCAACATACTGGTGATTTGCATGGCCTTCCTACAAAGCTTCAAAAGGCGCCATTCCTATAATAGTCTGATAACTATTATTATAGGAAAACTTAACCAAATGTAGGTGATCCTCCCAAGATCCACCAAAGTCCAATACACAAGCTCTCAATAAATCCTCGGGTACCTTATCGACTCTCTCTGTTTGCCTACCCGTCTGAGGGTGATATGCAGTAATTATCTTCAGCTTAGTGCCTAACACATCTTGTAGACTCTTCTAAGATTCAGTAGTAAACAAATCATCTTTGTCACTGACTATGCTACTAGGAACTCCTTGCGGTATAACTATGTTCTTCACGAACAACTTAGCTAAAACATGTGCCGTCCTAGTTGACTTTACTGAAATGAAATGGGCACTCTTGGTCAACCTGTCCACTATAATCCATATACTTTCATTTCCTCTATTTGATCTTGGCAATCCGTCTATAAAATCCATGGATATCAAATCCCATTTTCAAAATATAATCTTTAGAGGCTAAAGCAACCCACTAGGCTTCTGATGTTCGACTTTCACTTATTGACAATTTGCACGCTGCCTAACCCACAAGCCAACATCCCTCTTCATACCTTCCCAATAGAAGTTCTTCTTCATATCTTGATACATCTTGGTCACTCCAGGATGAATTATAAACTTGGATCAATGAAATTCTTCAAGAACTTCTTTCCTCAGGTTCTCAACATTTGGAACATATCCCTTCTTTCTTAACCATCCTCTCCGGTCAAGACAAAAATCTTTCAGATCATCGATCTCAGTTCCAACCGCAAGCCTTCTGATCTTCTTGGCTAATAATTGATCCTCCCTCTACTTTTAGGAAATTCTCTCTACCAACATTGGTCGAACTTCTAAACAGGACAATATGACAGTACTCTGACTAGAACTAGGAGTCAATCTTAACTGCACACTACATATAGTCAAAGCTTGTAAATCCATCCACTCTACCAACATAGCTAACACCATATTCCAATGTCTTCTGCTAAGACATATGCCAATTTATTACCTTTCCCTGCTATATACTCTATACCAAAATCATAAGCAGCAAAAAACTCCAGCCATCTCTGCTGTCTCATATTCAAGTCCTTTTGAGAGAATACGTATCTTAAAGACTTATAGCCTATATATAGCTCAAATATCTCCTCTATGAGATAATGTCTGCAAATCTTCAATGTGAAGATCACTGCAGCTAACTCCAAATCATGAGTAGGATATCTCACATCATGTGGTCTAAGCTGTCGTAAAGCGTAGGCAATCACTTTACCCTTCTGCATCAACACAACTCCTAATCATGTCCCACATGCATCAATATACACCACCAACCCTTAGTTTTCATCTGGATCTACAAACACTGGTGCATTGGTCAACAAATGCTTTAACTTAAGGAATGCTTCCTCACATTTGTTGGACCAAACAAACGTCACCGCCTTTCTGTAGATTAGTCAAAGCAACTGCTATCTGCGAGAAACCTTTGATGAATCTTCGGTAATAGCTAGAAAGTCCAAGAAAACATCTAATCTCAGTCACCTCCTCTGGTCTCTTCCAATTATTAATAGCTTCTATCTTATTTGGATCGACTGACAAACCCTTCTCTAAAATCATGTGACCAAGAAACTTAACTTTTTTCTTCTAAAAATGACACTTGGAATTTTTTACCTTTAGCTAATGCTGCCTCAGTGTCTCAAGCACAACTCTAAGATGATCTTCATGCTCTCTTTCACCCTTAGAGCATAACCAAATGTCATCTATAAACACTAACAAAAATCTGTCCAAATACTCTTAGAAGACTCGGTTCATCAATTCTACGAAGAAAGCAAGTTCATTCATTAACAAGAATTACTAACCACTCATACAAACCATATCTAGCATGAAATGTTGTCAAAGGAATATTGTCCTCTATCACTCTTAACTGATGGAAAATTGTCGTCAAATCCATCTGGAAAAATACTCTGGCTCCACACAACTAATCAAATAGATCATCCATTCTCGGCAAATGATACTTATTCTTTATCTTCCTCTCGTTCAGCTTACGATAGTCAATACACATCCTCAACGACCCATCCAGTTTCTTCACGAATACCGCGGCCGCTGCTAAATGCAAACTTCATAGTCTAATAAAATTCCTTCCTTCTAAATCTACCAACTGCACCTTTAATTCCTTCATCTTAATCGGTGTCATCCTGCTAGGTGGTCTACTTTCAGGTCCAGCTTCTGGCATAAGATCTATCCAAAACTCAACAACTCGTTTCGGTGGTAGTCCCATGACAGGCTCAAAGACATCTGCAAACTCTGTTACTACCTGAACCTGACTTAACTCTTCTCCCACTTCCATTACACCTAACAAAGTACAACTACTCCGGTCAGAATTCTCCATTGAGAATATAATTCGGTTATGACTATCAGTGTGTGTTAGTGATATCTCCCCATCTTGGCAAAATATTCTAGCCTCATACCTTCTCAACCAATCCATATCCAAAATGATTCCAAAATCTACGAAATCGGAAACATACAGACTGCATGCAAACTTATGACCTAACAAATCAAGTTCTAATGGGTCACATCTCATCCCCAGAGTTGCATACCCACCTATTAGATTCACAATCCTTAACGTAGAAACAAGGTATGTGAGTTCTAAGCATAACCTATCAACCAAACACTGGGATATAACCGAATACTTTGAATCAAAAACGTACCCTCTATCACAGTCTTTCCTTTATCAGCTGCAGTTGGCTTAGCAGATGATCCAACAACAAAAACCTTTCCCCTGTCTACCTTAACCGGTTTTGGACACTGATTCTTATAATGCCCAACTTGATCACAGTTAAAGTACTTCACATTCTTCTTGTCTACAACCTTCTTTCCCTTGCCTGACCGACACTCATTTACATAATGACCCTTCTTGTCACACTTGTAGCAAACTAAATCATTCTTTTTCTTCTTGGCAGCATCTCCCTTCTGGGCTCCCTTCTTTTTAAAGAACTTCCTCTTCTTTCCCTAAGAATCCTGGGTTTCAACTGGCTTCTCTCTAGCACAACCAGCCAACATCTCCTCTTGGAGAATTTCCATCTCCACAACCACATTACAAGGATCACGGATATGTGTCAGGGTCGCCCTAGCAAGCTCAGGTCTTAATCCTCGAATGAACCTCTCATTCCTCCCGATGCAGTGCCTATAGTAGCATACCCATATCGAGACAGCTCATCAAACCTAGTGGCATACTCGATAACTGAAATCTCTCCCTGAACTAGATCTATAAACTTCCTCATCAACGCTGACTTAGCAAACCTCAGATAGAAACCTCTGTTCAAATCTCCTTCTGAATTCATCCCAAGTCAACTCCTCCTCTGGAATCCCAGTACTAACACTATTCCACCAATGAAGAGCTGACCCCTGCAAGAGACCAACCTTCTCTTCTGCTCATCATTAAAACCAAAATCAGCAAAGATATGCTCACAATGCAACAGCCAATTCTCTACCTCAATAGCATCCTCCGCTCCCATAAATGGTTTCCCACCTAAACTAGTGTAATTCCTGTTCAGCTTAGCATAATTATTCCCTACTGGAGCCACAGGATTAGCTCCTCTAACATTTCCAGCAACTCCAATAGCAACTCCTGCTTGCAACACATTGACGAAGAACTGATATACCGCCTCCATATTTACTGATGGATTTCCAGTACCCACATTGGCATCAGCATTTTGGTTAGTATTAGCAAGTCGACCTTGGTTCCTCTTGGTATTAGGTCGAGCATTTCCATTGGTTGTAGTGCTTCCTTCACCGAGATTTCCTCTTTCGTTTACTGCTTCCATATCTTCTTTCTCATAAATCTACATATGAGCCTTAGTAAGATACAAAAGAACAGTCTAAGAGAGAGGGGAATACATACTTCTATATATATATATATATATCAAATACAAGTTTGTTACTATAGCATTATCCCAAACCCCGATCATATTTCTGATTGATTGGATTATGTTTCAAAAAATTTTTAGGTTTAACTTTTCTTTTAAGTCTTTGTAAAATTATGCTCTGATACCAATTTGTAACATCCCCTTACTTGGAGGCCCAAAACTAATGGCTACGGAAGCTACAACTATCTATAGTTATTAATCCTCGATGACCAAATACCGTGGTGTTAGATGCATTGATACATAGAAAGACATGAATATGGAAAAAATTTAAAACATCAAACAAGATCACATTCCATTTTAAAACATTTCCAGTTTATTACATAATCCCACAATCGTTAACCACGTTCAGAGAAAATATATTTATTACAACATACGCCAAGATCGACATATGAAGATGTCCCCTTGGATGATCTGAGTATATACAGGGAATTTAACAACTTTGTCATTACAAACAACACAAGGAAATCAAAATAAAAGAGAACTCTAAATAGCTACCATGCCTCCTACATGTCTCCGAAAGCATTATTCGTCTAATGAGGTACATGAAAACCTCAACTCTCAAACTACTTAAAATCAATTGAGCGCCCGAGAGTTTAAGGGAAAAACGTAAACTTCAAATCTGACATAAAGCTTGGTATGAATAATAATCTACCATCTGAAACCATTTAGATATCTAGTGAGACCACACTGCTTAGCGGAACGGGCTTTTCCCTTACTAGTATCCTAAAATATTTATAAACCATATATTGTGCCCCTACATCCACAATGGTTAAAACAATTCGAAACAATATGATACGATGATATGCAAAGCAAATGAATCAATTCTTGATTACCCATCCCCATTCATTTTGACTATCTGTCTAAATTATGTTTTTAGGTTTACTATTAACCTACTAGATTTCATAGGCTGACTAATAACTCGTAAAATGTTTAAGGACTCCCAGCCCAATTACGTAGTTTTCATGGGATCACTATGAACCTATTGGTAACTACAAAATCTTTACTCTTATCTTAGTTTTCATTGGTTGACTAGGAACCTATTGGTAACTCCAATATCTTCCTAGTTTTCATGGGCTGACTATGAACCTATTAACATATGTCAATATCTTAATCCGGATATAGTTTTCACGAGTTCACTATAAACCCATTGGCCTATGCCAATATCAATCATTGTTTTCATGGGCTAACTATCATCCTATCTTTCTAACATCTTCAATTACACATAATTTTCATGGGCTTACGATGAATCTATTGTTCCCTGCCAATAAGTTCATTTAATAGTTTAGCATCCTATATTCTAGTCTTCCTGACCTCCTGGATGAAATTCTAATCACTCAGTAGTTAACTTAATTTATACTAACTATCAGGTCAACCTAGCTGGTTATTCTGCCCTTCCTCAAAATACAATTATGGGTCTACTGCGATGCGAATATATACTTATATAAAGAAGCAAACACAATAACTTGGTTAATCCTTTTAATCCCTTTAATCAAAGAAAACTATTTCAAAAACTTCTTTTCATTAATTATGCCATGGTTTACTTTTAAAATGAGATTGGGTTACTTGTTTTGAAAACTACGGCTTTCGAAACCTTCAAAACCTTGCTTTTGACCTCATTGGATAACCTCCTTCGAAAGCATATAAATCTCTTTTCAAAACATTAGGCCCCTGCCGTTTGAAACCTTACAAATGTAACAAAGTATTACTTATTAACTCTTAGAAGCATAGCTTCCTTTGAAAGCACCCCTTTCGAAACCTTTGGAGGTATCCGTTTCGAAACCATGGAAAGCCCCCCTTTCAAAACCATTGGAAGTATCCTTTCCAAAACCATGAAAGTCCCACTTTCAAAACCATTGGAAGTATCCTTTCTGAAATCATTAAAAGTCCCCTTTTCGAAACCATTGCGTTTTTATAAAAATATCATTCGGTTCAAAGTGAATCTAAACAAAAGTATCTCTTTCGAAACCATTCTTTATCACATAAAAGTATTGGGGAAAACTTGATGGTGTCGCCACCATCCCTTTCGAAAGCTTCAATCATTTAAACAAAACATTGAAGGATAGCATTGAAATCCTCTTTTGAAGACATTGCCTTCGTAACCCTTAGACCCTTTCGAAAGCTTTTAGGAAGTGGTTTAAAACAGTTTTAAAATAAAACTACCCTTCGAAGGCATTGATGACTTCAATATACTCGAAAGGAAAAAGAACGACAACAGGGTTTCGACTAGGTAGGAACCCCTTCGAAAGCTCTTTACTTTTAAAACATAAGATGGCAACCCCTTCGAAAGCCTTTACAAAAAATCTTTCGAAAACATATGTTTTGACTCCTTCGAAGGCTTTAATAAAACAAAGGTAGACACTTCTCTATTTAAAACAAATAAAGGTACCATCGGAAGAAATGCTTTCGACACCATGCCTTCCGCCTTTCCTCCAATCCACCACGTACCATCTAAGTGATACCTTGTATATTAGTTTCGGCTTAATGGGTTTCAACTTGATTGAAGGAAGAAAATATGAGTCGAAAGGTACTTCTATTAGAGACGGAACCTGCTTTTGTGAGTAAAAGCTGATTAATGCCATTTAAAGCAAATTTTGTCTAACTAACCTGCTATGTGTAAACCTGTAATTGTTTGCCTCAACTTTTCAAATTCTGTGCCAAAATAATTTCTGCTTAATTTCAGATCTAAATCTTGGTTAAGTTAGAAAATAAGCCATTCCATTATGAAAAACCAATATTGCAAATAAGTCCTTCTTTTAAAATAATATAGTTTGCATAGCAAATCACTTAGGAAAAATCCCCAAAAATTATAGAAATTCACTTTCATCATGTTATCTAACATATCAAAATTTCAGACCCAAGTTCTCGATATTTTTTTTGAAATAAGTTTATAAACCTAATTGATCATGTTTTCCGTTGAAAATTCATAGTGACCTTTCCATAGCATGGAAAGTGATCAAAATTTAAAACCAATTCCAAAATCATGTTTTACATAACATAAATTTTTTCCATGGCATTTAAACATCAATATCAATCGGTTTTTCCCTAAAACCATGTATATTCCTATTTAAATAATCTTGCTTAAATTAAACAAATTATAATTCAGGCATATCATCATCAATTCATCATAAAAATGAATTTTATCTTAAATTCAAAAGATATATAATTATAAAACAAATTAGAGATGGTATAAATTATTATTCATCTTGATTAAGATAAGGAGATTGAATTGAGATTGAGATTTATTCCTCTAGCTTTAATCCTTAGCTTTACTTTGATTTCTCTTCTCTTTTCCTTGCTAATGACCGGCTCCCCTTAACACTTGTGTTTTGTTTTTGAATCGTGAATGGGAAAAATGAAACGTGAATGGGGAATGAGAATATATATATGGATAAGGGTTATGTGCGGTTATTTCCTAGTATACCCTTATGTAGATTAATTCACCTTAAGCCCATTTAATTAATTAGATTGAGCACGACCCCCTTAAGTATTTAGTCAATTCTCAATCTCTTTATCACTTAACATTTACATTATCCTATTTATTTTATCTATTTAAATCTCCTAAATAATATTATAAAAAATTAGGGGTGTTACACATTGATTCTCTATAGGATGTCTTTGAGTGGCTCACCTAGCATTTGGGATAAATTGGATAATGACATCACATCCTTGGTGTGAGTCGCATGCATTATGAACTGCTCAACAAACTTTTGATCCAGTTGATTGAATCAGTAAATGGATTTGGGCGATAATCGCATAAACCGCATGATCGATACACTTTCGAGGAATATAGTAAAGCGTCTGCATTCGAAGGTATATATCACTGTGGCGGAATTCATATACCACTCGAATTTAATGAGATATAGTCCAGGGTCATTTTTCCCTGAGTAAATCGATATGATTGGTACATTGAATCTTCTAGGATATTCTGCACACTGAATGACTTTAACGTATAGGCTTTGACTGGAGGAGATGCATCAGTCATTGTCAATCTGGTTCGTTTTTAAGTTATAGCTACTTGTTATGCTTGTGAATGATGTATGCATGCCCGAGATATGAGCAAAGCAAGGTGGAAAAGTATTGATGGATCGGTGGTAAGTTACTTGGAGTCGGACCCGAGAAAATATTCTATTTGCTTGGAATCAACAATTGGATTGCTTGGAGTCACTGAATTCGAAGTGCTGGGTCAGTGAAAAATGGTGGTTAGAGTCATCTTGGCATTTGCTAGGTGAAAATATTGGTTTTACCCGAGTTTGGATTTGGGCAAAAGTATCTTGGGTTTGCTTAAGTTACATATCCTATGTTCTTCAACCTTTGGAGGTATTGTTTAAGTTGTGGTTGCTTGTCCATTGCTGGTTGCAGTTCAGAAGCTATCGCTTGATCCTCTATGCCTCGGTCAGTCATAAGATGTAAGAGAAGTGGATTGAATGCACCGTGTTTAAGTTGAGTTTCGAATCCAAAATGCAGCGGCACTGCGCTGCGGCATGGGTTCAGGTGCATATTTTTTTGTAAAAATGGATCGTGCCCGATTCATAATTTTTTTTAAAACGGACATATTGTTTTGGTATAGGAATTGATCAAATAGGGCTTTTGAGAGAGGGATCGACAGTATATGGATCGTTCGAACTGCCTTGGTGAGGGATCAGTAGTTTGCCATATAAGAGGAATTGGCTATGGGGACGTGAACGAGGGATCGATTAAAGGGAACAGTTATGAACCAATTTGTAGAGGGATTAGTACTTTGCATGGCTATCAGCTTGAGGGATCGGTATAGCTAGAGGAATCGATATATATACATCGAAGAGGGATCGGTTACATTTTTGGAGCGATCGGTATATATGCCTTTTGGAGGGATCAGTATATATGCTTTTTGGAGGGATCAGTATACATATATTTGCCTTGGTGAGGGTTCGGTCATTTAGGCTAAAGGGTTGGTTACAGTTGAGAATGGAGGGCTCGACATCTAGGCTTCGAGAGAGGGGTCAACTATTTTGGCCTTGAGAGTGTGATCGACCATCCGTAACTTGAGTGCAAACTTCAACATCTGATTCTAGGCTCTTGCATACATGAGTGAGTCTGATCCCTTCCAAATGGGCATGAACAGATGAACACTCCAAACAAGAACACTAGCATTATCATTCCCATCAGCTCCACATGAATTTGATTCAATTCTTCTAACCATGGCTATCAGCTTCCTTTAGATTTCCTTCAAATCTAAGTAGAATAGGAAGTTTATCGTTTGAAAGCTAGATCTATCTCGCGCATATGGGAATCTACAAGTAGATGATGACATCCAATGAAACCGAGTTCGACTTTCTGTAAAAGCACCAAAATTCCGAAAATGGGCATCAACACCCAGTAGAGATAAATGAAGTATGAAATAAAAACAAAGTAAAATCATAAGGGAATGCATAGATTTTTATAGTGGTTCGAAAATCTTAGCCTATGTCAACTTCATATTTTTATTGATCTTCCGCTTAATTATGATTACAAGAATGTTTGGATCAGTTGGGATCCATTTGTACAAAAGTGAAGAATAAAGATGGCAGAGCCTTGGCAGAGAAAGCAGGATCCCTTTTATAATGCAATGTGTTGGGCGAATTCTCACCCAGAAGATCTCGAGACCAAGAAGCGGCAGTTTCACCCGGGTTGGCGACCTCCATTCCATCTAGTAAGGAGTTCGCTCAACACTCATGTCCAAGGGTCCATTCGGCAAGCCCGACTTATAGTTCATTCGGCCATATCCATTCGGCAAGGCACAACCTCCACCCCATTCGGCATAAGCTCCTGCCGAACCAGACTTCACCGGTCCAGGTCCACCGGACCAACCTCTCCAACACCCTACCGGACCAACCTACAACCGGACCAAGGCCATCACCGAGCCAACACTCCTCCCCTACACGACCGGACCAGACCACCACCGGACCACGCCTATCACTGGACCACCATGACCGAACCAAGCTCCAACTTCTCTAAGCACAGCCGAATGAAGCCTCGCCGAACCAGATAACTACCAGGCCAGATTGCTTCAGCCTGGGCCCACCAGCAGCTATATACATTCAGGACCCCTGCCCCCAGCCTCACTCTATAAATAGAGGGGCAGGGGTACAACAATGGCAGACAAGTTTGAGAGCTCAAGCACGGAAGGAACTTTCAAACTACTTTCATATACTTGTACACCAAGCATTGTACTTGTAATCCGAAAGAAAGAAGATAATAACATATAAAGTGGACGTAGGCACGTTCTGGCCGAACCACTATAAATCTGTGTGTCTTTTACATTTCAGTCCCTGCTTTTTTCATATTTACATAACTCATCTAAATCATTAAGAATCACATAAAACCCACTAAATCTCACGACTTGGAGGTGTTTGTCCACTTCTCGCGCAAACATTTTTGGTGCTTTCACTGAGAACTTCGAACTCGAAGCTTCAGCTTCCCTCATTCAACCTTCTTTCCCAATAGCATCCTTCATTGCCTAGGAAACATGACTTCCAGACCAAGAAAAGACGCCAACAAGGGAAAGAACGCTGCAACTAGCAGTGCTCCAAAACCGGTGGATCCAGATCAAGAGAACCATCCCACTACAGCAGCAGTGCCGCATGTAGATCAGGCAATTCCAACAGCCCCTGCCGCGGAACAACCGGCAGTAATCACTAGAGCAGACCTAGACAGAGTTGTGGTGGAAGTGACTAACCGCTTCGCATCCCAACAAGAAGCTTTGGTGAACCAACTCATGTCACGCTTGAGGGATGTCGAAGAATCTAACCGCAACACTGAATCATGGGATGAATCTCAATCTGGAGGATCTCGGAGACAGCAAAGGTCTTCCCTCTTCGAGGAAGCCATCAACAGGAACAACAATACTAGGGGCCGCGCCCGGACTCAGCCCGAACTCCGACTCGAGGAAGCGCTTGGAACCGAACCCAGTGGGGGAGGCGCCAGGCGAGGGTCGGATGTAGCTGAGCCAGTCATGCCACCTAATCATAGAAACCCCACTGAACGGAGCCGAGCTAGAACCCAGCCCGAAGTTGACCCCATGGAAATGCTCGAAACAGAACCCCACAGGGGAAGATCAAGGCAGGGGGCAACTGTAGCTGGTCCTAGCGTGCATCCGAGCAGCCAGAGGCAACCACTGGATAACGTCAGAAGTGATAGACTATACCATCCCTACAGGTCATCTGGACGAGATCGATCCCGCAGGGAAGAACCAAGTTCATTTCTATCCGCTCCAAATTCTGATGAAAGAATGGCACGATTATTCAGAGAATGCGTCCAACGGGAGCAAAGGGACCGAGGAATAGGCGCTAGGGTCACCAGCCCCTTCACCCGCAATATCGAAACTGCCGTCACCCCCCGGGAATGGAAAATGCCAACCATGGAACCTTACAAGGGAACTTCCGACCCCATCGTACACTTACAAAGATACACCCAGCATATGCTCATAAGCGGAGCAATAGAAGGGGTGCTGTGTAAATGCTTTCCGCTATTCCTAGCAGATCTAGCTACCTCCTGGTTCTGCCATCTACCCCAAGGGTCTATCAGCTCATGGGGGATGTTGAAAGAAAGGTTCATTAGCCAGTTCCGCATCCACGTAGAACAACCCAAGGATGCTTATTCTCTATCCAATGTCAAACAGAAATCCGGAGAGACACTGCAACAATATCTAACCCGGTTCAACGCCGCAGCGGCCGCAGTCCAAGATGCCGATGAAAAGCTCACCCTAATGGCCCTCTGTAGTGGTGTACACCCAGATACCAAGTTCGCTAGAAGGCTAACTAAGGAAAAACCAGCTAATTTACCTGATTTCTTCCATGAAGCTGGAAAGTATATGAGACTTGAAGACGCCGCCACTGAGAGGCAGTCAGGGCAGCAAGGTAGGACAACTTCGGACAAGGTTCCCGCCGCAACCAAGGACATTCGAAGAAATGAATCTAGAGACAATGCTGGGGGCAAGAAGGTTGAAAAACGCCAATATCGACCAGGACCAAGATTTGACTCCTACACTCCTTTGAATGAAACAATCGAAAACATCTTCCTAGCCACTCAGGGCGAACTCGGATACAAGCGCCCCCCGCACAAGAAAGAATCTGATAAAGCACTCAAGTCTGGAAAGTTCTGCCGCTTCCATGAATCCCATGGACATGACACCAATGAATGCCACCATCTCCGGGACTTGATCGAAGAACACATCAGAAGAAGAAGGCTGGAAAGCTATGTGAAAGGTCAGAACAGGACTCCAACTCCTGCCAATGAGAACCCAAAGCGACCCGTCCCAGAAGTAGGCGGAGGGAATCGCAACACCAGTGGCTCTAGTCAGGAGAAGATAGTGGTCCATACCATCTCGGGAGGACCACACATCGCCGACAGAAGCTGGGCGGAGATGGAAAGATACGGCAAGTCACTTAGAAATGCTGAAGGCTATGTTAACTTCATTATGGAAGAACACCATCCGAAACGGAAAGAGAGTGACGACATCGTATTCAGTAGGCGTGATTTAGAAGGAAGACAGTATCCGCATATGGATCCCATGGTCATCTCTGCCTGGTTCGGTCCAGCTAAAGTTTTCCGAATTCTAATAGACACAGGAAGCTCCGTAAATATCCTGTTCAAGCATGCTTTCGACAAAATGAAACTGTCAATGAAGGATGTGTCTCCCTGCAACAAACCCCTGCACGGTTTCACTGGAGATGCGAAAATGCCCCTCGGGCAACTTGACCTCTTCGTCGAAATAGGAAGTCATCCCCGCTCCGTTGTGCGAAAACAAACATTTGTACTAATAGAAAACCACTCGGCCTACAACGCCTTCTTGGGAAGACCAGCCTTATCTGACTTCCAAATTGTCCTAGCCCCGTGGTGCCTAAAGATGAAATTCCCAACAGATAACGGAATAGGAGAAGTTGAAGGAGATCAAGATGCTGCTCGAGATTGCTATGTAACTGAACTTCGCAATAACCATAGAAAGAATAAAGGAAAAGATGCAGAGACCACTATCTGCATGAAGAGCTTGGAAGCATAGCAACTAAAGAAAGCCCCTCCTCTTCGATACACCAGCGATCCTTTCAATGAACTAGACCCCAGGGACAAGGAGGAGGAGGCTACCGCTGAGCCTGCAGAGGCCATGGAATTCGTATCTGTAGACAAACATGATTCAAGCAGACTATTAAAAATAGGATCTCAGCTAAAAACAGAATTGAAGGATCAACTCATTGACTTTCTCCGCCATAACTTAGATGTATTCGCGTGGACACATGCCGATATGACAGGAATCTCCCCAGACATAGCATGCCACATGCTGAACGTCGATCCCACCAAGGTACCGATAAAGCAGAAAAAGAGAAGCATGGGAGCAGAGCGATCAGCAGCCCTCGATGAGGAAGTAAAGAACCTACTTGCTAATGACTTCATACGAGAAGCCATCTACCCAGAATGGATAGCTAACCCGGTACTAGTAAAGAAAGCTAATGGGAAGTGGCGAACATGCATTGATTTCTCCAACTTAAATGACGCGTGCCCGAAAGACTGCTTCCCGCTCCCCCGAATCGATCAACTTGTGGACAGCACTGCCGGGCACGAACTTTTATCTTTTATGGATGCATACTCCGGATACAACCAGATTCCCATACACGCTCCCGATCAAGACCACACTAGCTTCATCACTGACCGGGGATTATATTGTTACAAAGTCATGCCTTTTGGACTCAAAAATGCCGGAGCTACCTATCAACGTAAAGTCCAGGAGAGCCGACGATCATGTAAGCCACCTGAGCGAGATGTTTCAGGTACTTCGCCGATATGGAATGAAGCTGAATCCTCTAAAGTGCTCCTTCGGAGTGTCGTCGGGAAAATTCTTAGGATTCATTGTCCATTCCAGAGGAATTGAAGCAAACCCTGAACAAATCCGGCTCTAAAAGAAATAAGAATACCTTCCACCCGAAAAGAAATGCAGAGCTTAAATGGAAAGGTAGCCGCCCTAAGCAGATTCATTTCCAAAGCAACTGACAAGTGCGTCCCTTTCTTCGAAGCTCTCAAGAGAGACAAATGAAAGTTCGAGTGGACCGATGAATGCTTAAAAGCCTTCCTTAACCTGATCGAACACCTTCAGAAACCACCAGTACTCTCAACTCCAAACGAAGGCAAAGAGCTATACCTATACCTCGCTGTATCATCTCATGCTCTAAGCGCTGCCCTGGTAAGAGAAGAAGACCGCACACAACGCCCGGTGTACTTTATAAGTAAGAGATTTACGGGGGCAGAAGCCAGATATCCTAAACTTGAGAAATTGGCGTATTGTCTATTGATCGCGTCACGAAAACTACGACACTACTTCCAATCTCACTCCATCAGAGTTCTAACCGATCAGCCACTAAGACAGATGCTCCATCGTCCCGACACTTCTGGACGACTCCTCAAATGGTGCATTGAACTAAGTCAGTATGACGTCACCTACCATCCTCGCACCGCTATCAAGGGGCAAGCCATGGCCGATTTCATTGCCGAATTCACTACCAACGAAGGCAAGGATCAGTTCGAAATAGCAAAAAACATCAAGTGGAACCTCTTTGTAGATGGAGCATCAAACGAACAAGGCTCGGGGGCAGGCATTGTGATAATCACCCCCAGGGGAAGAAAGCTGTACTATGCATCAAGGTTGGAATTCGCGGCTACTAACAACGATGCGAAGTATGAGGCAGTAATAGCGGGATTGGAGCTTGCCTTAGAAATTGGAGTAAATTCTTTATGTCTTCATAGTGATTCTCAACTTATCGTAAACCAAGTACTAGGAGAATTCCAGACACGAGGAGAACGACTCACAGCATATCTAAAGAAAACCAAACTGCTGCTCGACCAATTGGACCATTATCTAATCAAACACATTCCTCGAGAAGATAACCAAGAGGCCGATGAACTAGCAAAGCAAGCTAGTATGATGAATAACACCATTTCCGGAGCACTAGCCATCTCAAGGCAGCTAGCCCCAAGTTTTGAACAAGTGAATCTGATAACTGCAATTTAAGAAGCAACTTGGATGACTCCTATCCGGAAATATTTGCAGGACGGCACACTACCAGACAAACGTGATGAAGTCAGGAGAATTTTGAGGAAAGCTCCCCACTACACAATACAAGAAGGCATCCTCTATCGGCATGGCTTCTCTAGCCCCTTATTCAGATGCGTCGCTGGAAGGGAAGCCAAGGAAATCTTATTCAACATCCATCAAGGTAGTTGCGGAGATCACACTGGAGGGCAGACTCTGGCGAAAAAGATACTCCGATATGGATATTACTGGCCCACACTAAACAAAGACGCCTTAGACTTCGTCAAGAGATGCGACAGATGTCAGAAATTTGCCAAGATTCCTCGACTATCCACGAATGAGATTACTCAAATGACCAGCCCTTGGCCCTTTGCTGTATGGGGAATTGATTTAATTGGCGAACTGCCAACGGCCAGGGGCGGGGCCAAATATGCTATAGTGGCAGTCGATTATTTCACCAAATGGGTGGAAGCGGAACCCCTAAATAAAATATCTTCAGCAAAAGTTATCAACTTCTTGATCAAAAATATTCTGTGCAGGTACGGAGTACCACTCAAGATCATATCAGACAACGGACTCCAATTTGACAGCGAAGAATTCGCCGACTAGTGCCAAGAGCATGGAATTCATAAAAGCTTCTCATCAGTAGCTTATCCTCAGGCAAACGGACAAGTCGAAGCTGTCAACAAAATTCTCAAAACCCTAATCAAGAAGAAACTTGAAAAGTCAAAAGGCGCTTGGGTGGACGAACTTCCTACGGCACTTTGGGCCTACCGCACATCTTTCAGAACATCAACGGGACATACTCCTTTCTCTTTGGCATACGGATCGGAGGCAATGCTCCCTGTTGAAACTATTGTTCCTTCCCACCGTAGGATCCACTACAATCCAGAAGAAAACGAAGAACTCCTCCTCATGTCTTTGGATCTGATTGAGGAAAGGAAAAACGATGCAGCACTCAAAGCAGCAGCTCACAAACAAAAGGTGGCAGCACTATACAACTCCAAAGTCAAACATCGCATCTTACAAGAAGGAGATCTTGTCCTCAGGCGAATCTTTCCGCGCCCCGGGGCACTGGACCCCATCTGGGACGGACCATATGTAATTTATAAAGATCTCCACAACGGAGCTTATATTTTGTCAACAGTGGACGGAGAGGTGTTCCAGAGGGCATGGAACATCCGACACCTCCGTCGATATTTTTCTTAACTTGTACTGCCCATATGAAGTGAATTAACAAAGAGAATCAGTGGACGTAGGCATTTTCATGCCGAACCACTTTAAAAAATCTTGTCTCTTGTTCCTTTATATCTTGGCTGCTTGTTAAGCTTTATCCTTTTCTGTTGAACAAAATCTTATGGCATCTCCACTCAAGACGCACCACGGCCTCATCTGGACAAGGCCTAACAGGTACGCTACGGTTCTATGCACTCGCCAATGAGACTCTTTTGCTCCAGCATCCCTCTGCTGCGGGTTAACTCATTGCTCGCGCCTGCCCTCAAAGCCAACTGTAATGAGCCGATTATAAGTCATCATAAAGGCCGACTATAGCCGATGGCAGCTCATTACGGCGTTCGGCTCGCCGGCAACTGTGAACCTACTTTAAGCCCCAACATAAGGTGTGGCCAGCCAGGGGTAGTTCACGGCCAACGGCACCCACGCTAGCCGGCTACGGTAAATCGAATAATACCCACGATTACGGACCATAATGGTTCGGGTAGTTACCGTGCACGATCTCGGCTCCGATGTGTCTTAAGTGCGGCTGTGGTAAAAAAGAAAACTCCCCGCGGAGGCGTAAGATGGGTGACAAACGTCTCCAAGACCCACAGCTAGGGAAAGTGACTACAAAACCCGTTTGCCACGAACTTAAGCACATCGACGGCCTTCCGTGACTGGAAGTTTTACTTTTTCTATATTTCCATTTCATTTAAATACTTCTCTCCTATCCTGTATAACAAAATCTAAAGTACAGGAAACCGAATGGGGAGCATTCACTCATGAGAATCTAAGCCTGCGTACTGGGTGGCAAGGTACTCAGATATATTCATGATCAGTTACACAAGACGCTCAAAACTACCGCCTGCAAATAAAACATGAAGGGCGGTACTCTCTTCTCTTGTACATAAATACATAACTATAGCTTATTCATATGTCACACCAACATTGCAAAACATGAAATTATACTTCAAGCAAAGGCTTAACATCAAACACAACTAAAATCACAGGCATATACATAGTTATACTTCTCACGCAGCACATCAAAATGACAACAGCGTTTAAACATAACAAAATCAGCTTATATTATGAAATCACACCAAGTTATTCTCTGCAAATAATATTATTACAGTCACATCAATGTTTTGGACTAACGTAAACAACAGTAAAAAGAAATAAAAAGCGGCCGAATCCGGACGAGTAACCAGCTGCGTCCACACTCCATCACCAACTTCCCAAGCCTATTTGGCCGCAGGGCCGGAACCCCCAGCATGTTGATCGGAAATTCCACCTGTCCAATTCAGAAAAGGAATCCATTAAACAAACGATAAACGATCAAGTTATGGAAACCCGGAAAGAAAAGGAAGAGAGAAGAATAACTCACCAGCGTCCGCCGCTTGATCCTCATCCTCCAGTTGCACACCCGCTTCCTCCGCAGCAAGCAACCACATCCCCTCCTTCACCGCCACTTGCTCCTCTTTCGAGAACTGAGCAGTGACCACATCCAGACTAAAAGCCACTCCACCTTCCTTACGCGCATCGACCCTGGCCTCCTCTAAAGCCCGAAGATATATCTTGGCCATGACCCGGGGATAGTCATCCATCCAAGACAAGCTGCCCTCCTTCCAAGTGCGGAAGTACATGTCCTGCAGCATCTCGTCCATCATCCCCTCATTCTCCTCGAACTCCCTCACCCTGGCCTCGGAAGCCTGCAACTTGGCGACAGCGGCATCCCTCTCTGATCGGTATCTCGAGCAGTCAGCTTGGAGAGACCTCCTCATCTCCTCCATCTCCTCCTTTAACTTGACTTGAGCCATCTCCACCGCCTCAAGCCTCCCAGACAACTCCTCTACCTGCTCGAGATCCGCATTCCGAACCTCATCCACTGTCGCAATGGCCATGTCGATCCGCTCCTTACAGGCGGCCTCCATCTTCCGTAATTCCGCCCTACTAGCCTTTTCCATGGTCTCTTTCAGACGCCTGGAGGCTTCCTCGTGCCGAGAAATCTGAACGGCTTGACCGGCAAGCTGTTCGGCCTGATCAGCAACCTTCAGCCGCAACCGAATATTAGCACTTCCAATCTCCTCCCCGGCCTTGACCAATTGAGCATGATACTTCATTAACTTCTTGGTCTCCTCAGCCACCCGATCAATATTAGCCTTGGCCTCGTCTCCCATGGTAACTACCCGAGTTGTAAGCAGATCAAGATCTAGAGACTTAGCCTCGTCTAACACTCGTACCATGGGGTTGCGGGGAAGGAGGTGTTCACCCGTGGCCTCATCAAATGAAATATCCCGAGAGCTTGGATCTAAATCAGGATGACCGGCAAAGGGGTCACGGGGCACGTCAGGACGCCTTATGCGGATAACTGTAGGATTCTTGGAAGGAGGTGGAGGGGGGATAAACTCCGTACTCTCCTCCGTGGCATCACGAGGAGGCTGAACAGGAAGTTGTGGACCAGGGGAAGGCTCAAATAAAGAACGACTCCTCTTCTTTTTCTGAATGCCCTCTTCGATGACCCCAAGAAGAGGACGGTATTTGACCACGTCCCCAGTACGACCAGTGGGAGGCTTCGCAGAAGCTCTCATCAACTTGAACTGTTCGAGGCGGTGTCGAACGTCTGACGTTTTAACCACCTGGCCTGCCCCTGGAATAAAGAACAAGTGTTACGAACATACAATGGTCCACAATTCAGGAAACATGTTAAGTAAAAAGGAAGAAAAGTGTGAAGGCACGTCTATTATACAAACCCTGCGGAGGAGTGGGGTACTGCAATAAGTCCTGAATCTCATTCCAGGACGGGAGTGAACCATAAAATATTTCTAAGTCCTTATCGAAAATGGAATCGACAGAGGACAAAAGTTCACCTTGCACCGCCGAAGTCACCCTGGCTGAGGAACCCCTGGGGGATAGATCGGCACCAGCCCCGACCTTGCCAGTCTCCTTCGCCTTCTCCGCTCCCGATTCCCCTTCCGATTCCCCGAAGGCCTGGCGGAGGGCCTCATCCAGCTCAGAGTCTTGCCCAGAAGTTAAGGCACCAGCACCACTACCACCCTGACCATCTCCATCTCCTCCGCCTTCCGACTCTCCTTCCATATCGCCTCCTTCGCCCTCTTCCACACCTTCCTCCTCCGGAATGATCGGGCAAGTACTAGGAGAGGGGCCCACCGATTCTTTAAGCTTCTTGCCCCCCGCGACGGGATGCTGTGCAAAGGGTTTTCTCTTGCCACTCTTCACCGTGACCCCCTCCTTAGCTTTAGCAGCCTTCTCCTCAGCCGTGTCCCTCTGCTTCACAACGGACTGGTGCGGCTGGATCAAATTGTACTCCAGGAGGGTAGCGTTCCTGATCAGGAACGAAGCCGACCTGTCCCGCGCAGGAATGGCCTTTATTCCAGCAGCCATCTGCACCAAAGAATCATCTTCCACGACGGCAATGCCACCTGTCGCTAGCAAGAAATAGAAGCGTGTCAGAAGAAGCACTACAGTCAGAACATGGAAAATATAAATAAAATTAATCTTACAGCCGGAAGTGAAAAGGCGGAAAGAAACAGAATCGTCCTTGACAAAGAACCATTCCTTCTTGAACATGGTGAACTTTGAATATAAGTCCAAGACCGGTTTGAAGGGCACGGCCGCTTCCAGACTAATATACGGAGACCCCTTCTTGTACCCCCTCAGGTTATACAAATACCGAATTTCCCGGTTAGAAGGAGGGCGCCTGTATCTCCTCTGGAAGATGACGAAGAGGCTTACCAGAATGGCATAGGAGTTCGGCTGAAGCTGGAATGGAGCTACTTTCAAATATGTGGTAAAGCTGACTATCCAGGCATTGATAGGAGGGATAGCACCACACATGCAATGGTACCTGCTGTAAGCGAAGTAACCTTCGGGGGGATTATACGGCATCACTCCCTCTCCCGGCAGCTGCATGAGAGCCCTGTCTATCCCAAATGAACGAGAGATGACATCAAGTTGCTCCTCCTTTAGGGAGCTAGGAAAGCAATCGGGCGGGGAGACCAGAAGTTCCTGTGGACCATATCCGTCCACTAACGACCTCGGAACAGGTCGATGCTGCCCAGATCCTGATTGGGCTGGGGGCACGGAAGAAGACTCGCCTCTATCTTTGGATTTCCGTCTGTCTGATCGTGTTTCCGCCTTGCGAGACATTTATCTGCATACACAAAGGTGAAAAGACAGGTTGTTAGAACAAAGAATACAGAGATGTCAGCAAAAAAGAATGCATAAGTCCGGAATTCTGCTAAAATATCAAGTTCATTCGGCAGTACAAGTGAGTTCATTCGGCAGGGAGATAATAAGTTCATTCGACACTAAGAGTTCATCCGGTATACGTGCCATTCGGCACTAAGGCCTTAGGCTCATTCGGCAAACTAAGACACCTCGCGTGCATTCGGCATAATCCCATCCGGTAATAAAAATCATTCGGCAAAAGAGTATATACCTGATTCGGTGAAGATTTGATTCGACAAAGATTTGATTCGGCAAAGATTTGATTCGGCTCTCTCTGGTTCGGTAAGAAGAAACTAAGGGGGGTGTAGCCTCTATATATAGGCGAGCTCAGGATTGCCGAACCAACTGGTTCGGCCTACCAGACCAGAATACCGGACCAATACCAACATACCGGACCAACCAAGAAACCGAACGAAACCATCTCTACCAGCAAAGACCGGAAACAGGGGGCACGCAGGGCGCCTCACTCAGATAAGTACCGAACTTCAGAGCTTACTAATAAAATAAAAATTATAATAACGATGAATGAGTAGTAAATCTCCCACCAACACGGGTTAATCATTTACACGTGTACGCGACCACGAACGGTCCATAGGCACGCTCTGAATGGCTATTAACCCTATTGTCGTGAGAATTTGCACTTTGACATCCTTTTTTAAGCTCATCGGCTAAATGGATATTTGATTCTGATAATTATGAAATGGCTAAGCTACTTACACATGTACGGGGTCGCGAACGATCCCTAGGCATGCTCTGAGCTGGCGATAAACCACCTGGACAAATGATCCAGGGACCCACTCTGACGTGAACCTGGCATCGATAATGCTAAGCCCCCTCGGGGTACACCTCTTGCCCCGAACGGCGCGATTCATTTCATCTCAAATGCTTCGATCCTGAACGGTCATTATCTGAAGTCACACTAAAACCATAAATTCCTTTGCAGGACATCAACATGATACGAGCATCCAGCCCATGGCGTTACAAAATACGCCTTCCTACTGCAGGGAAACAAAGCGCGACACATGCAAGCACGTGCCCCACTTTGGGGGGCAAATGTTGGGCGAATTCTCACCCAGAAGATCTCGAGACCAAGAAGCGGCAGTTTCACCCGGGTTGGCGACCTCCATTCCATCTAGTAAGGAGTTCGCTCAATACTCATGTCCAAGGGTCCATTCGGCAAGCCCGACTTATAGTTCATTCGGCCATATCCATTCGGCAAGGCACAACCTCCACCCCATTCGGCATAAGCTCCTGCCGAACCAGACTTCACCGGTCCAGGTCCACCGGACCAACCTCTCCAACACCCTACCGGACCAACCTACAACCGGACCAAGGCCATCACCGAGCCAACACTCCTCCCCTACACGACCGGACCAGACCACCACCGGACCACGCCTATCACCGGACCACCATGACCGAACCAAGCTCCAACTTCTCTAAGCACAGCCGAATGAAGCCTCGCCGAACCAGATAACTACCAGGCCAGATTGCTTCAGCCCGGGCCCACCAGCAGCTATATACATTAAGGACCCCTGCCCCCAGCCTCACTCTATAAATAGAGGGGCAGGGGTACAACAATGGCAGACAAGTTTGAGAGCTCAAGCACGGAAGGAACTTTCAAACTACTTTCATATACTTGTACACCAAGCATTGTACTTGTAATCCGAAAGAAAGAAGATAATAACATATAAAGTGGACGTAGGCACGTTCTGGCCGAACCACTATAAATCTGTGTGTCTTTTACATTTCAGTCCCTGCTTTTTTCATATTTACATAACTCATCTAAATCATTAAGAATCACATAAAACCCACTAAATCTCACGACTTGGAGGTGTTTGCCCACTTTTCGCGCAAACACAATGCCTACTATATTTACAGGGGAAGACGTGTTCGGATCGAACTAAAATTCTGGCAGAAGGTTCAGGAGAACAAGAAGAGGCTACACAAAAATGTTCAGGTCCATCGGAGCCCACAATAGATATCGGTTCCAATCCCTATTAATGCATCCAAATGGGCTTTGATCCTCATAAGGGATGCCCCATGATGTTAGCTACTTTCTCTCCAAATTTTGTACAATTCCGACGTACGGTTTGTGAGATATCGCATTTTATGTGAAGTAGCGTTGCTTGAATTCTGATTTCTGCAGATCTCTCTAGAGGGATAGGTACCAATCCCTCCAACTTGCCCCAGATTCCATGTGATCCCTATGGGGCATTTTATACATCCTAATTAGCTTATACTCCAAGTTTCATGTTGATAGCATCTGTATTTTTTGAGTATTGACTGATTATTGTTGAAATATGTAATGAAAGCTGAACATGGACGTTCCCTTTTATACCGATCCCATTTAATAAGTGAAGTAATTTGCCCATAACTTGAGCATACGAACTCTAAATGACTTGAAGCTTGAACTGTAGCCTCATGTGGCCTTCCTTGCCACTTTATATCGATATTACAAAGTTTGGGATAAAAATTGAGGATATGTACTGATCCCTTAGGGAAATGGATAGGCATTGATCCCCCGCCTAGAGGAGGCATTATCCATACTTAGAATATTCTAAAAAGTCTATCTCTCGGCCTCGGTTGATCGTCGCTTCATATCATTGCTTGCTTTATTGATCTCTGAGCCTAATAATGAACTCTCTGGACTGTCTTCCTCGATGATCGTCTAGTCTAACTTGTCTAGTCAGTCTGAATATAGCCGGACCAAAATGCCGGATAACACACTATATTCGTCTTCTTTAACTAAATCAGCAATAACTTTATTGTCTTTGAAATTTTCAACCTCAAAAATCTTTATTTCTATCTTTTTCGTGTCAGGCAAATGAAGATGGAAATTCATACTTGAATCGTTTTCTTTGAAAGAATCGAAATCTAAACTAGTCTGTGAATTTTGAACTATTTCTTTAAGGTTATCATCTTCGTTTTCAAAAGTTGTTATTTGGAAATTATAATTGTCAGTAAGATTTGGATTATCATTTGATTCGTTGCCTATTTGGATTTCATTTTTTGTCATCATATTGTTTCAAGAGACTTTCAGGTAATCTGATGAATTTCGAATATTTTTCTTGGGAAGAGCTAGTTTCAAAACTATATTCCAATCATTTTCGTGATCAAAATTGTTTCCATATTCATTTTCGTTTTGATTTTGCATATAATTTTCTTAATATGAGTTATACCTAAAATTATCATCCAAATCAATTTCATGATCAAAATTATTTCCAATTTGCACTTTGTTTTCAATTTGCAGTAAAAATGTCAGTCTAGAGAAATATTTTGATAATGGAAATGCATTTGAAAATTGTTTTGATATTGAGAGTTGGGTTCTTAACCAAAATCACTAAAGTTGAATTGAAAAATTATAATTTTGGTTATTTTCAAAATCTTGACTTGAATTCTTTTAAAAATATTGTTCATACTGGGAAACATTTTAAAAATTATTTTTGTGCCCATATTGATTTTGATAAGATTTATTTTCTAATTCGTTGGATATCCTAGTTTTCTTCTTTTTCTCAATAAATTTGTGACAAGTTTTGACCAAGAGTTATGTATAACTTTTTTCATAATATTCCAAACTTCTAGTTAAGAATTTTTCAAAGGCTTTTTATGAAAAGTTATTATAATCCAAAACTTCCCACCTATCAAAATTACTTTTATGTTGATTTTCATTCCATTTCATTAAAATCATATTGATATTGATTTTTTTTTAAAATGAAAATTATTATTTCGAAAATAAAAATCATTCTGATGATAGGAATTTTGTTCGTAACCAGTATCATTAAAACTAGTAGATAAATTACAATTTTGGTCATTTTCAAAATTTTGATTTGGATTATTGTGAAAATTTTGCATGTTTTGAAAATTGTTTGTACTATAACAAAGTCTCTTCCATTGTCAAAATTATTCTCATAGTGATTTTCATACTCATATTGATTTTGAGAATTCAAAATTATCTTGACGTAGATTAGGTGTGTAATCGAAATTAATAGAATTTGGATAAAGTCTTTGATTTCGATTATTTTTTAAATTATGACTTTAGTTATTTCCATAAAGTAGCTCCCTTAATGTTTTATCTATTTTTGGATAATCATTTGGTAAGAAATTATTACATTGATTTTCAAACATTTTTCTGATAGCATGGTTTAACAAGAACACAGAAATATAAATATAATTGAAATGAAAGTGAACATTTATAAAATTAAATCATTGTCCACAATTGTCTCGACTGTTCGATCCTGATGCCATGTTGACTCCACTCCCAATTGTAGACTCCACTCCCAATTGTAGTGCATATAATTCATGCTCCGGTGGTCTTCAATTCACCTCCTTTTTTTGGTTTTATTCTTTTCTTTTTCTCCTTTTTTTCTTCTTTGGGCCTTTTTACAAGCACCCTACTTTTTTTATCTTTAATCTGACTTTAACTCTTACAAAAATTAACACAAATCGAATATTAAGTAAACATCAGTAATTAAGCAAACTCCCCGACAAGAGTGCCAAAAACCCGATTGACAACTTTTGATGTGAACAAAAACCACGATTTTATTTTACTGCAAGCGCACGGCGTCTGTTGTAGTGCTATGCAAATACAGGTAGAATCCACAGGGAGTTATTAATTACTAATGCTTATCTAACTTCTAGTGAGTTAGACGATTTGAGAAGTTGAATCTACTAAATTTCAAAAAGGAAATTGCAAGAAAAGAAAACACTTTGACAAAAATAAGAAAACAAGAAAAATATAAATAAGAACCTTAATTTAATAGATTGTACAAAGAATTGAAAAGATGAGATCTATTGATCTCTTGGCATATCAATAGATCTCATATGGAATAAAGATATGAAGCAAAAATTAAACAAAAATGAAAAAGAATAAAGCAGAATAAGAACAAAGGAACAAACAAGTTTTGATTAATTTATTTATTAAATAGAAAAGTTGAAAGAGATTACATGAGTTGGAAGTCCTAAATACAAAACCCTAAAAATAGAATTGAAAGTAATTACCAAGATGTCACAAATGTCCTAGGTAGAGGTATTTATAGAGCTCTTGTACATACTAATCTAAAGATAAGAATGTTCTAGAATTTTCACTCAGTCTTTCTCTAGCCGTTTCTTTACTCCATGTGTTCCATAATATTCTAGAAATCTCTTTCTCCAACATACTCTTGAAGCCTCTTGATTCAGTGTGGTCTAGATGTTCTCTCTAAGAGATGTGAATGGCTAAAAAATACGTGCTATGCAAAATTCGAATCAACGACCTCCTAGCAAATGCAAGCCCTCAAACCAATTAAGTTATAGTATTTTTTTTGCAAGAATAGACACTTTTCTTCTTAATATAGAGTCTTGAAGTTAAAAAATTGTTTTTGAATCATCCCCCCAATAATTTCTTCATTTTCTAAGAATCAAGATCCTGCAAATAAATACGACGAAAAGACCAAGTAATACAGCCTTAACACTTCATAAATTTTAACAATAAACTAAAATATAAAATAAAGGTAAAAATATAATTTTACATAAAGGATAAAATAATAAAACTTTACAAACGTTGTAATTAGGCATGGGATCTATTTTATTGCGTACAAACTGTCGTTTAAGGTTAGAAAACATATATGACTTGTTAAATTTGGTAAAATAGGTTGAAAATAGCGTACAGTATGGCCAATGACATTTTCGTAAATATGGATTTGTAATCTAAGTTAGAAAACCCTAGTTTCTAGCTATAAATTGGCTCTAGCCTTCATTTTTTATTCCAAACCCCAATCGTCAGCTATACATACATTTCTTCCCTTTCCTCTCTCGTAAAATCCTTAATAAGAATACAATTCTATCTCTTTAAAATTTTACAAATAAAAAACAAAAGTAAAATAAAGAAAAGAATCAAATTAGAGGAAGAAAGAAAGAAGCTACGAATCTCGAAATAAATCAACAAGGGATAGAAGCACGGATTCCAATCAAACTAGAAGAGGAATTCATTTGAGGTGAGTGGGTTGGTTATATTGCTACAATGATTAATAGGTAATCAAATTTATTTACAATTTTACCTGATCTAAAAATATAATCATTGAATTTGTAACGGAAGTTTCAATCTAAAGTTTATTTAAATTGATTAGTTTCAGTTATGAATTCTTCAAGGTGGTTATGATGGAAAACCATAGATTAATAAATTATAATTGTGGAAAAAGGTGAAAAGATAGGCTAATTAATTCACCCTAGATTCTACGGATATAAACCCTTTTACGATAAGGTTGGTGTGATTTGATAAATGAAGGAATCAAAAACCCTTGTTTGGCCTTTAATGGATTTTGTAATATGAAATATACATATATTTTTATTGAAAGCACATAGGAAGTTTTAAATAAAATTGTGTAATTTTATGTATATACTAGTGAAATTAAAATTTTAAATTTGTATAAACAAAGGTGTATATTATATGTAGGAATTGGTTGAAAATACGTCCTTAAATCCGTATTCGAAATCACGAAAAAGATGAATGAAAATAACCAAAATAAAAAAATTGTAAAAATATAGAAAAACACCAACTAGACATCTAAAAACCTAGATCAAATGTTTGAAAATTTAAAGTAGAAGCCTTAACTGAGGGTTAGATGCCTGGATTTTAGACATTTCAAACCCGAGAGCAACTGGTTCAAATTTAGCTTGATTCAAATGTTTGAATCCATTTTCAAACATTTGGAATCGAAGTCAGACGTCTAAGAAAGGGCGTCAAATGTTTGAACACATGTAAGTATTTTTAAGGTCAGACACCTAAAAACATTTTTCTGACGTCTGAGTTGTTTTAGCAAACCTATGTTGAAATTAGACCTGATGCCGGCCAAATAAGACGAATAGGGGAATAAGTCCCCACTTTCTCAACTTTTAGTAGTTTACGGCTACATAGTGTAGATACAACTAGTAAGATCACTTTATGGTAGGCGTAGCATGGAACTCCATAAGGCCTACATTAGCAACATAATTTGAAACTCTTATTTTTACTGGAGCATGCCTAGTCATATAAAAAACATATAAGAACCAAGGAAAGGAGACAGAGCCATCCATATAGTTGTGCTACGCGGTTGTACAACAGGTGGACCTACGGGGGAATCACTATAGTGGTTTTCTCAATGCTTTAGGTTGAATGGTAATGAGCATAGGACACAATTACCATTAGGAAGTTGAAATGAATGCTGAGATAGGCCATAAATCATCGAGGTAGAATACTCAGTAAGAGCCCAGGCATTGTAATGTTTGCTTAATGTGTAAGTGCGATATACATAGTTCATCATTGAGAATGTTAACTCAATGCTGGATAGAAAATTATTTATCAGGAACATATACTAGGAATTGACCTAGAGTAGTTAGATGTTGATTGCTTAACCCTCAGTTGGAAACCTTTGCAAGTTATTTATGGGTGTAGGTGTAACTAGAACTTTATCTTTGATTTGTAAAGTAACCAATCCTTTATAAGCAATTCACGACCACAAGTAGACACCCAAGGTCATGTAAGTTATAAATGAAGTTAATTGCTTTTGAACACCATATACTACTAATACAATTCATTCACTAGACTTTGTCTAATCCAGTCATTTTCTTTCCCATTTATACCGGCTACCAGAGGACATGCCAGTAGGTGATTTGGCTAAGACACAGTGCATATATGAGCATACTAGGCACTTGAAGTATGTTATTTATAGTTACTCTCTATATAATATTTATTATATTATATTATTAGTCGAACATCATGTTGTTATTAGAGAACTTTATTGCATCGGTTATTGTATGGTCTACGTTATGTGACGACTATCATACAATTTGTTTATTTTCAGTACTTATATTTTATTTTCTTCTACTGTGAGATCTGAAAGTGTAGAATTCTTAGAACTTTATATTAGTCTCTATATCATGTAATTTTCCAAAACCCCGATGGCTCATACTTCTTTGCATGATGCGAGTTCGGAAGTCATTCTAGGCTTTGAATCATTATGTCTAGATGCGCAGGTTGGTATCAAACCTTTGGTTCAAGACTATTTAGGGAATATGTGCATACTGAGAAAGCATACTAGTATATTTTCAAAAATTATTATATACACACATATGTGTATGTGTAAAAGTATAATGCAAACATACCCTTATAATTCTAGTAATAGTTAACACTATTTAGGGAAAGTTGCTAATAATTCATGTTTTAGGTAGGTGAGAATTAGCAATCAAATTGGAAATATTTCTGGTAAGGCAACTGAGTTTTGGGCACGAACATTCTTATATGATTCCGTCGATTCTTCATGTAAGGTTCCATACTAAACTCAACCCTAATGGAAGAACCATAGTGCAAGCGCAAGTTGCAGCCCCATCTCCTCCACCTGCTTTGGATTTCTCCAAGTCGTGATGGGATTTCTAGAGTCCAGATAGAAAGAATTATTATAGAACTGAATCATTTATGAGGACACAGGCATGTTATAGGAATTGAAATAGGTGTTTTGCTATGATGGGTGTGTAGGATGCAGTAAAGAGGTGGTTAGATTCGTGGCGTTTGTAAGGAGAGGCCATAAACTGGTGGGAAATTATAGTTGTTGAGACAGATGAGAATGGTATTACATGGACCAATTTTACATGGACCAATTTTATGAGGTACTCTGAGACTAAGTTCATTTTTGAGGCAAAATGGGGAGTAGAGTTAGATAAGTTCATTCATTTGGGGCAAAGGTGACCGTAGTGTCAAGGAGTATGTCAATGGGTTTAATTAGCTAGCGAATATGGTTTAGACCTTATTAATACAGCAGTAAAGAAGGCAATGAAGTTTGCTAAGGGGTTGAATTTGTCTTTTAGAAGTAATGCTTTGAGTCATGTACTTATTGAAGAAACTTTCGAGAGCTTGGTTGAGATTGCATTGATGAGTTCAATTGGGAAGGAGAAACCTAAAAAGGCAAAGGTGAGGCTATATCATAGAAGTGGAATGATAGCTCAGGGCAAGATAAAGAAGCCAAAGTTTAAGTATAAGATGTGCCAAGGTAGAGGCGTCTATTAGGGCATTGTAGGGCGGGAATTGCAAAGACTAATGCTGCAACCACAGCCAATTTAGGCACACGAACAGAGAGTATCCAAATGCACCTAAGACCTCTACCCAAGTGGTTCCAATATATGAACAAGATGTTATTCCTAGCTTGAGCATTACTCTAGCTATGGTTAAGGCAAAGAAGTTCGTCATAAAGATATGCTAGCTTTTTTTGATTTATCTTTTCGTACTTTATTTGACATCGGAGCATCACACCCATTTATTTTGAGCAGATTAGTAGATGATTTGCAGTTAGAAACTAGTATAGTCATAGAGCATGTAGTAGTATCAAACCCCATTGAAGGATCAACTCGTTTATCCATGATTTGTAAGGGTTTGAAGTTGTATATTTTGGGCGTTGAATTGGATTGTGATGCTTTTATTTTTGATTCTCTCGGTTTGGTTTAATTTCGAGAATGGACTAGATGACTATGTATGGAGCAGTGCTGGATTATGATAGGAAGGTGGTTCAGTTAGGTACTTGTAATAGGCAAAGCCTTATGGTTTACTGTGACCTCAGGAATTCAGTTATGTTGAGTTTTCTATATTCTTTAAAATTATCATACGATGAGTTAGCTTCAGTACCGGCAGTTCGTGACTAACTAGATATCTTTTCCAAAGTTTCTGGTCTTCCACCCTATATGGAGATCGAATTTCGAATTTATCGTAAAGAGAATGCTAGACCTATTACCATACCACTTAGGCATATAGCTCCTAGAGAAAGACGCGAGCTAAATAACTATGTGAATGAATTACCGAAGAAAGGATTTCATTTAGAAGAGTGTTTTAGAGTAGGGAGCACCAGTTGTTTTTACGAATATGGCTCTTTAAGGCTTTGTGTCGATTATCATGAATTGGATATGTTGACAAAGGAGAATCAGTATCCATTACCCCATATAGATGATCTCGTTAATCAGATAGTTAGAGCAAAAGTATTCTCTCAGTTTTACTTGGCCACCAGATTCCATCAGTAGAGTTTAGCAGAGGAAAGCATTCAAAAAACTACCTTCTTTACACATGATGGACTTTATGAACGGTTAGTCATGCCATCTGTACTAACCAATGCACCAGCATATTTTGTCAAACTTATAAGTCGAGTCTTTAGAGAGTTGCTAAATAAGTTCATGGTGATATTCGTTGATGACATACTTCTCTATTCGAAAAGCGAGGAAGAACATGAGTTACATTTAGGAAAAGTGCTCAATAGTCTCCATATGCATAAGCTAAAGATGAAAATTTTCAAATATCACTTTTAGCGCAAAGAGATTCGCTTTCTAGGACATATTATCTTCAATCATGGACTAGTAATTGGTCCTTGTAAAGTTGCTATTGTACAGGATTGGCACATACTGAAGAATGCCATGGAGGTTAGGAGTTTTGTTGATTTGGCTGGCTGCTATAGGAAGTTCAATAAAGAATTCATTAAAATTTTGCATTGTTGACTTGATATACCAAGAAGAATTTATACTTCTCATGGGGCTCAAAATGCAAAGATGCTTTTCTTAAGCTGATGACTAATGCATCTATATTAGTACCCCCGATAGTATAAAGGCATTTGCAGTGTATACAGATGCTTGTGGTATAAGATTAGGCATAGTGTTGATGTTGGAGGGTAGAGTTGATTATTATGCTAGTTGACAATTGAGGGTACACAAGAGAAACTTCCCACTAATACTCTTAAGTTGGCAACTATTATGCTCATCCTCAAATCATAGAGGCATTATCTTTTAGGGCAAATGTTTGAGCTACTCATAAATCATAAGTCTCTAAAATATTTGTTCTCCTAAAAATATTTGAATTTAAGGCAGCAAAGGTGGATGGAGTTATTGGAGTCATATGATTTAAGTATCTCATACACTCTAGGTAAGGACAATGTTGTGGTCAACGCTTTGAGTAGGAAGTATGCGACGTTGATTCCTATGTTTATGGAATGGAAGCACTTAGGGTTCATTTCTACATTTGATTTTCGACTCGATATTACACCAAGATTGTTGGCAGCTTTGGATGTTCAACATTCACTTATGGATAGTAATGGTTTGAGTCACAAATAAGAGATGATTTATTAGATATTTTCGAAAAGCTGAACATAAGAGAATATTCGAGTCATTTGGATCGCTATTCCATTGATTCGAAAGGATGGTTGTGAAGAGATGGTAAGATATGCGTCCCTTTTTTCAAGGAGTTGGTAGACATGATACTAGCAGAGTCTCATTGTTTAGGATGACTATTCATCCCGATGGTGACAAATTGTATTACGATATGAAGAGAGTTTTTACTAACCAAATATGAAAAGGCATGTAGCAGAGTTTGTCTCAAAGTGTGTGACTTGTCAAAGGATAAAGGCAGAGCAAGAAAAGCCTGATGAATTGTTACAACCATTGGAAATCCCATAGTGGAAATAGAAGAGTATCTCTATGACCTGTGTTAGTGGGCTACCTAGGAGTAAAAGGGGGATACGAGTATTTAGATCATAGTCAATTGTTTGACCAAATGCATTTATTTTATTCCAGTCGAAAGTACAAGAACAGCTGCATCTTTGGTGTCCTTATATATAAGGGAGATAGTTTTTTGCATGGAGTTCCATCTAGTATTGTTAGTAGCTAAGATCTGCTTTTCACTAGTGAGTTTTGAAGGAGTCTTCAGAAGGCCTTGGACACTGAACTAAAATTTAGTACTGCATATCACCCATGGACAGATTGACAGACTAAGAGGGTGAATCAAATATTGGAAGATTTGCTAATGATGTATATTTTGGATTTAAGGTACTTGAGACAATCACTTTCCATTAGTAGAGTTTGCATATAATAATAGCTATCAAAGAAGTATTGGGATGTCTTGAGGCGTTGTACAAATGGTCATGTAGATCACCATCTTGTTGGTGGGACACTACCAGTAGAATCATTATTGGACCAGTTATGATACGAGTGACTTCATAGAAAGTAGACTTGAGCCATAGGAGGATGAAGACTTCCAAAGATAGGCAGAAATCATATGATGATAGGAGACACACGAAGTTGGAGTTCGCAGTGGGCGACAAGGTCTTTTTGAAGATCTCACCATTTAGACATGTTATGAGGTTTAGTGGTTCGGGAAAGTTAGCATCAAGGTTTGCAGGGCCATTACCTATCATGAAGATAGTAGGAAAGTCAGCTTATAGAGTTAAGCTTCCTAATAAGTTGGTGGGTTTCACAATATTTTACATGTGTCACACTTGTGAAAGTGTTTACATGATTCAGTTACAGTGATCAAGCCAAGTCTGTTGGAAGAAGTTGATGTGGAGAGTGAATACTTGGTCGCCCTTTACCAACCTATATTATTGAGCGTGGAATAAGATAACTTTGCAACAAAATAATTAAATCGGTTAGAGACCAGTATGGAGACGACCCAGTTGAGAGTACGTAGTAGTCCGAGGAGAAAATCTGAGCTACCAATCCAGAGCTCTTTTTGGTACATTCCCATTTAAGTTAGCATGATTTTTAGTGCATATAGTATTTAACTTAGAATATTCCATAAGAAGGAATGATTAGATGATAGGCATGGTTATGAACGTGTCATTGGGGCAAGTTTTGGATAACAATTACTAATGGATGAATATTATTAATTAATATTGCACATATGGATTGATGTATTCATGTTGGCCAACAACACACATCACATCATCTATTTTATTTTATCACTTGTACACATAATGGTTATAGAATTTTTACATATGTATTGAATGATTTCTCATCCATATGGAATTGCAAGTATACGATATTGCACACATTTTGGATGCATGGCATAAGCATTTGTATTTTAGGAGGTTGACTAGTTCAGGAAACTGCCTAATTTTATATTATCTACGTGTTCATATGCATTTCATAACTATATGTACATATACATTAAATTTTTTGAATTTAAGGATAGTGTTGTTAATTGGTTGAGTAGATGATTTTAGATATTCATTATATGAGCGAATTATAATTTTTTCCATCCTTAGATATTTCAAGGATGAAATCCCTTTAAGGGGAAGGATGTGACACCCTGGAAATTTTAATAATAAATTAAAGTATAAAATATGGGTAAAAATTCAATCATACATAAAACAAAATAATAAATTTTATAAATGTTATAATTAGTCAATGAGAACTATTCCATTGTATCTGGAGTGTCATTTGCGGTTAGGAAACATTGTAACATTTGATAAAAAGGATCGAAAATAGCGCAAAGTATGGCTAGTGGCATTTTGTAAATATGGATTTCAGACCTAAGTCAGAAAATCCTAGTTTTCAGTTATAAATTAGACCCTACTTCCATTATTTCTTATTCCAAACCCTAGTCATCACCTGTACGTACATTTCTTCTTTTTCACTCTCTTGAAAATTCCTCAATCTAAACAAATTCTTTTATATCTTCAAAAATTTCTAAATAAAAAGCAAAAGTAAAATAAAGAAAAGAATCAAATTAGAGGAAGAAAGAAAGAAGCTACGAATTTAGGAACAAATCAACAAGGGATAAAAGCATGAATTCCAATCAAAATAGTAATGGAATTCCTTCAAGGCGAGCGAGTTGGTTATTACGATATGCTGATTCATACATAATCAAATTTATTTGTATTTCTACCTAATCTAAAAATATAATCGTTGAATTTGGAATAGAAGTTTCAATCTAAAGTTTATTTAAATTAATCAATTTCAGTTATGAATCTAAAGTATAGATATAATGGAAAAATCCCAGACTAAAAAACTGTAATTGTAGAAAAAGGGAAGAAGATAGACCAGATTCATTCACCCTAGATTCTATGGTTATAATTCGTTACATGATAAAGTTGGTGTATTTGATAAATGAATAAATCAAGTACCCTTTATTTCTACTTGAATTGGTTTTGTAATTTGAAATATATATTGAATTTTCATTGGAAGAATATACGCAAGTTTTAAATAAAACGGTATAAATATACGTATATAATTGTGAAATTAACAAGTTAAACTAGTTTAAACAAGGTTACATATTATACAAAGGAATCTGGTTGAAAATAAGTCCTTATTCCATTTTCAAAATCAAGAAAAAGATGAATGAAAATAACCAAAAAAACAAATTATGAAAATCTAAAAAAACACCAACCAATGTTTGAAAACCTAGATCATACATTTGAAAATTCAAACCTAACGTATGTCGTAGAGGTTAGACTTCTAGATTTCAAACATTTCAAACCCAAGTGCAACTAGTGTGAATTTGGCTCGATTTAGATGTTTGAATCGTTTTTCAGACGTTTGGAATTGAAGTCAAACATTTAAGAAATGGAGTAAGACATCTGAAAACCTGTAAGTATTTTTCAGATGTTTGAATTGTTTCAGCAAGCCCAGGTTAAACCTAGACCTGGTGCAGGCCAAGAGGGATGAATAAGGGAATATGTCCCCATTTTCTTGACTTTTAGGAGTTCGTGTTGTTGCATGGAGTAGGTGTAATAAGTAGGATCACTTCATGGCGGGCGTAGCATAGAGCTATAACGCCCCATCTCGAGACCCACATTAACAGAGAGAATTACTTGGTAACACTGTCTGCTAATGCAGAGAATAGGGCTGGTTAGGAGTGACCATCTATAGCTTTGTCTTAAATATCTATTGAATACATTGATAAATTCTCTACTATTTTTTTTGAAACATTTTTATTATTATAATCCTTTATTTTACAAAAATACCATATTTTCACAATTAAAAGAAAAAGTCTACATGTTTAACTTCTAAAATCCTACAAAAATTATTTTCTTACTTAGAAAAATATTACAACCATTTTAAACCCAAATTTATAATTAAAACTCATTTTAAAACCAATTTCAATCTTTTAGTTAGATAAACAACCTTTAAATATCACATATCTCTTTTAAAAATTGTTAAGAGGAGAAATTGGCAACAATTAATATAATTATTGCATTTTGTCTAAATAAAAACCCATTTTCCATTATTATTACCCTAAGCAAATAAAATCAAGTTCCAAACTTTATTTTCTCATTTTAAATTCAAAATTTATTATTTATTTCAAATAAATAATTTAAATTCCTAATTTATTTTAATTTTCAATATTATAATTTAATATTAATAGGTAATCTCCAAAACCCGGGTTGTTACATGAACCAACAAGGCTTTCATTAGCTGTGCAATTAAAACTCTTATTATTAATAGGGAATGCATGTCACATGTTAAACATATAGGAATGGGGGATGGGAGATGAAGGCATCTGCATGGTAAGGCTGCACGGTTGGCAGCGACTGGATCTACATGGGAATCACTACGATGATTTTCTTAATGTTTCAAGTTAAATGATAAAGAGCAAAGGACACGGTTACCATTGATAAGTTGACACGTATGCTTAGGTAGGCCATAAATCGTCGAGCTAACACGCTCAACGCGAGCCCAAGCATTACCATGTTCACTCAATTTGTAAGTGCGATATATGTAGTTCGTCATTAAGAATGTTAACTTAATGTTGACTAGGAAATTATTTATCGGTAGCATATACTAGGAGTTGACCAAGAGTTGTTAGATGTTTATTGCTTAAGCCTCGGTTGGAAACCTTTATAAGTTGTTTATGAGTGTAGATGTAATAGAAATATATCATGGATTTATAAATTAAACAACCCTTTATTGGTAATAAACAAACACAAGTAGGCAACCTAGATCATGTGGGTTAAATGTTTGTGAACACTATACGCTAGTAATACAATTCATTCACTAGACTTTGTTTGATCCACCCCTTTTCTTCCCATTTTATACCAACTATAAGAGGACATGCCAACTGGTGATTTGGCCCAAACATAGTGCATGGAGGTGTAGACTATGCATCCGGAATTATATTATTTACACCTACTCTCCATGTACTATTTATATATTATATTATCAACCGAACATCATGTTGTTATTTGGGAACTTTACTATGTCGATTATTGGACGGACTACATTATTTTGAGACTATTATTTGATTTTCTTATTTTCAGTACTTATATTTTATTTTCTTCTGCTGTGAGATCTGAACGTATAGAATGCTTAAAATTTATATTAGTCCATATATCATATAATGTTCTCAAACCACAATGACTTGTACTTCTTGGTATGCTGTGATTTGGAAGTCATTTTAGTCTTTGAATCAGTGTGTTTAGAGGCGCGGGTTGTCACAATCTCTTTGGTTATTAGTATTTTTGGAAGGGATTGAATTTGATTCAAGGAGTTCTTTCGATTCAACATTCGAGATGTTACAACTTGGCTATAGCTAAGGTAATATTTAAGCTATATCAATTTTATATATGTAATCATCTATGCTGTTATACATGAATAGGCTAGAATTATATCACGAATTCATATATATATATATATATATATATGTTTGTTGTCAATTTACAAATGAATGTGTTATATACATATATATATATAAAATAATTTTTCTTTATAGACATATTTGCTTTTGGCCATAACTAAAAAAATTAATAAATATTTTTCGAATTTAAAATTGATTTTAAATTTTTTAATCAAAATTTAAGATTTAAAGTTATTTTTACATATATATATCATTTTAATAAATTTTATGCTTGTTATTTCATATGTATATGAAATAAAAACATATTTTATTTACATATACTTTATTTAAAACTAAATACTTAACAATGTTAATTAATTTAAAATGCATTAAATTATAGTTTATTAATATAAATATAAATATAAATATTCATAAAGTAATATTTTACGGGAGTTGTTAAAAAAATAATATTTTCTCAAACGAAAATTTTAAAATAAAATAAAAAATAGTTCATTTAATCTGCATGTATTAATTAAAAAATTGATTTCTTCAAAACTATTTTATGACCAATATATATATATATATATATATATTATTTTATACTTAATTATACAATATTATATATATAAATGAACTAGAATTTCATCTAATTTAGTGTATATATTTGTATGTGTATTTTCAAATAGAAAACATATTTTTATATATTGTTATATACATATATATTTTTGTAAATTAATCGTAAAATATTTAAATTCGAATTCGAATTTTTATAAGGATATTTTATCTAATTCAAATTTGATTTTTGATTGGAAAATGATTTTATTATTTTAATGATAACAACATTTCAGCAGTGCTGTTGATAATTTTATCAAGTATCCAAGTAATTAAAGAAGCAAATACGCATGCACAATTCAACATGATAACATACATACATACAAGTACGAGATATGAAGGATGCTAATTAATTATAGAATATCCTAATATTCAAAGGTCCATCTTTTGGTGTTTAAAAATATATTTGGACTTAGATGTGTAAAGATGACATGAAGAAACGGACTCAAGGGCCACGGAAGAATGTCTGTCTTAAGTTAAATGTATATTGAGTCACTATAGTCTAGAACTTTTGAAACCATACAAACAAACTCCAAACCCCTTCAAATTTCTACAAAAACCTCTAATATATCATGAAATATATTTACGATTTTTTATAGATTTTTCTGGAGTTTTTGATGCAAGAAAAACGGTAAAAAAAAGCAGAAAATATAAGCAGTTTTTTGATAGTAGTAAAGCATAGCATTTTATACGAAAATATATCAAAACCTCCAATGGCTTAGCGTTTTCTAAAGAAAAATGATGTCGTATAGTGCTGTTTTAAATTCTGTGTTTAAAATTCTTTCAACGGCTATATTTTTAAAAATAGTTTTCGTGTGTATTAAATATTTCTTTTCGCCAAACAATTTTCTGAAAGGTTGTATTTATTTAATGGCTTCATTTTACTCATATATAAGCCTCCATCACCCATAAAAGAATCATTCAATCTCATTCATAGGCTCTCAAACTCTCTTCCTCTCGATTGAAATTGATTTTTATTCTCAAATCAAAAAACCTAATTACTGCTTATTACGCATTCATTTTATAATCACCCAAAATAGCAAATTAAGGCACTCTAGACCACGCATTATCACTCCACTTAACCCAACAAAGGCCATGTCACTTTCTATATACTTTGCTCATTCATCTTCATATTGTTTATAGTGGTTATAGAAGTTTGCGTACTAAAAGAGACAAATTTGTATATTAAGATACATTGTGTTAGAATGTTATTTTGTTTACAGAGTTGAAGTAATGTTCTACTGCTCAGGCCAAAGTGTTGAAGTCCCATTCAGCTGCTCGGACAAGTGTATTCAAATCAAGTTCTACAGCTTAGGTGCCTATTCCTCCAGAGAAGTGAGGGTGTTAGATAGAGAAGCGCCAGAATATAGATTTTAGGACTGGATGTAGCATTTGAGATCCGAACCAGTCTAAAATCAACCATGAGATTTTATTTTCGCTACTATTATATTTATATTGTTGCGGCTATGATTATCGATCTTTAATTTTATATTTATATATTTGGCCGCCATTGATCCTGCACATAGTGAATTAAAAGTAATATTGATTTACGCTATGTAAGTGATAATTTTTTCTTAAAGATTTTTAATGTTGAATTTTAAGTTGATTTATATGTAAATGTATATAATTGTTATATATATAGTTACTTATATACATATACATATATAAGTATATTTTATATTATATTGATATTAAATTGCAATGGACATTTATTGCAAAGGGGCTAATGTGTCTATTGCGGTATAAATTCAGCACTTAGATACGAGCATGTTAAACCAAGTACACATTATATATTACATGTGCACGTATATGTATGTATGTATTTGATACACATGTACACATTATATATCACTTATATAAACAAATAAAACCTTTAGAGTAATCAATAAAATAAAATAAAATATTTTATTCAAAATTTCTTTATATTGGATATAAATCAATTTAGACTTCATAGGACTAATATAATCTAAAATGAAAACTTTTTTGAAATTCACTCATTTAACTCGTTGTGTATCGGCCTAGATCCAACAAGAACAAGAAAGAGGCTGGTCCTATTAGAGTGGAGGGAAAGATTAGACATTTTGAAGCATCAGAAAGTTGGCCGACCCCTGTGATGGAATTGAAAGTAGTGATGTTGTCCAATGGGTCGGCACTCCTATCATACTTGTCGGTATGCGGCAAATAGTACCGTCTATGGATGTGTGTACCTAGGATTTATTCATAGAATGGCTCTACATTTTTTTCGTCAAATAGTGCTTCACTCTGGTGTTTCGAGCTTGCATTCTATTGAATTATTGGAAAAGACCTCTCGGTGGCTGGCTTCTGTTAATTGGAGTTTTTAGGAGTTGGGAGATCTACAATGATGATGCGCTAAAGAATGGTGGTGGTAATGAGGGACTGGGGTGAATGGACCTCCTCTCTTTATACACAAAAGGCGACTTAGATCACTTGGTTACCTTGTCCCAAGATTTGGGCTTGGCTACCTCGCTATTGGACCAGGAGTGTGTCGATGGGGCTATATGCCCTCTATTAAGTGGCAGCACCACCACCAGTAAGACGATCGAATCTCAAATCTGAAGCTCCATTGGCCACTCGAAGGCATTAAAAATAGAAAGTCATTCCATTGAAGGGGAATGACAATTCCTTTGTTTTATGTACACGGCTAATTCCATGTCCATAATATCAATAACAAGACTTGGCTCATGCACCGCATGCATTTTCATATTATGTACATGAGTTAACGCGACTGGGTTTGAAGCACCACCCTTTCTTGGGCGGTATTAACGAGATTGTAAGCATTGGGGATGGTGGACTAAAGAGGAATTAGGTCAATCACAGGAGGAGTTGGAGGATCGAATTTTACGTCATTTGAGTGTCCAGCCTTGTCCTCAGCTCGTTTACTTCGCAAGATGAGTTCCCATGATTGTTAAGCATTGAAGCATACTTTTCCACATGTCATTACTTAATCAAGGGATAGAACAAGTAGCGCTATAAAAGGTGTTATCGATATTATCACGGTTATTAGAGCCGATACCTTCATTATCACCGTTAGGGTTCATAAAGATAGCTAAAGAAGATTTTTAGTAGAGAAAAAGTGAAGAAATTTAGGGAGTTTTTAGGGAAGACACTCCTTCTAGTGCTAAAATATTGACTAAAATTTTATTCAACATCGAAATCAAAATAATGTGTTTGTATTAGCAAAGGTTACTTGCTAACACCAGACATGAAAACTGAAAATGAGGAGTAAGCAACTAAAGTAAAGTGAAACGAGATGTTTAGCGGTTCGGCTAAGCTTGCCTACATCCACTATGAAAGTTTCTTGCCATATTGATTTCTTACAATTGCAAGGAATTACAAGAGAATAATAAAAATTTAAAAGTACTTAAGGTTACAACGTTACTAAATTCATAGCCTTTGTATTTTTCTATACTGGAAATAAGGCCCTCATCTCTTATGAAGTTGCATGGCAAGGGATATTTATTGCAGTTGAGATTGGGCTTTTGATGGTTGAGATTGCGTAACTAAAGGACGCAAATCACTCTAGGCCATTGATCTGGTTAGACAGGCCAATGTATGGCAGCTGGAAAGAAGGTATGATCGTGTGACTAAGATGCATGCCAGATGGTGTTCCATACTAGAGGCATGCTTTGCACAAAACAAAGGGACATGGTACATGAGTATGTGCGCTTTTGTCTGATAATCCACAATGGACAAGGAGTTGGCATGCAAATTGCACTTTTGATGGATGAATATTGTCTTATCGTGTACTTTTCCTTGAAAGAAGACTGAAGAGGAGCCTCTTTTGCACATTAATAGTTGATCGCTAGTAGCTAAAACATACAGAGTAAAGACAAAGCTAAGGAGAATAAGGCAAGACGTTTGTGTTGTGATGAGACGGGCTGTAGGGGACCGACCGAAGGCAGGCTAAGATTGAGCCGAGCCAAGGGCTGTCTCTTTCGAGTCGAGTCTAGTCCAGTGAGTTGGGTGTTAATGTCTTGAGTCATCCAATCGATCAAGGAGAGCGGATGGCTATATTTTTGATGTACCTGTTTGTTGTTATCATGCGAATTGACTTGAATCGGGTTTGGTTGGCAATTATCTTGTAAGAAAATTGAGCAACATGAGTTTTCCTACTGTAGGAGAGCCAAAATAAAACTCGTTGAACATAATTTTTGTAGGGTCTGAAATTTTATATTTTTCATTCGTGTATTTTTTAATGCTTCTGCTGGCTTCGAGACTTGTATAAGTGCTTGTATCATTACCGCTTCATCATGTTGCATACTGCTACTTATTATAGTCACTGTGCACTTTGTAGCCTTGGTTATTGGTCGAGTTCATTCATTCTGTTTGCTTCATGTAGTAGCCTGGACTGGTGCATACTGTTGCGGCATGTACTTGTTGTTATTTGCATCATTTTGATACTCCATTTCTTGACCTGTCTCATTTCAGTTGTGTCTGCATTGTCACTGTTTGGTTGATGTCACCTAAACTTGATATTGTGGTATCGTGTAGCTGTGTCATTGTTTGATTGTTGTTTGTTCTCGGCTTGCTTTTGATGTATTCTATTGCGGCCTTTAATGAGCTCGATTCATGCTGTTAGGATTGGCTTGAATCTGTATTCATGTTGCTGTGTTGCTCACTGATGCATTGTTGTAACTGGTTTATTGATGCATTCATTGTAGCTTGTTTTGTTTGCATATCTATGCACATTGTAGCCTTGGTCTTTGTTGCTGTAGCATTCACTCGAGTCATGGTAGCATTTGCTTCTTGTGTTTCACTTGCACTTATACTTTGATGGCTGATCATTTTTGCTGTCCACTGCAGTTTGTGTTTGTTAACACTGGTCTGCATACATGAGTTTGATACTGTTGGTCGACTATCTCCTTGAGTTGTTGTACTTCATGTTGTATTCATCCCTGTTGTGCTCTTTGATGATTCATTGGTGAATATGTTGCATTGAGCTCGACATTGTTGTTTACTTGCTTTGATGCATTTGCATGCTGCCATACTTGTTCACTCGTATCATGCTTGGCTTTGCGGTTCATCCTGTTGCACTTTGGTCTCTTGGCACTGCTGTTAGCTTTGGTGTATGTAGCTTGGTTCATGTGTTGCATTGCAGTTGATTCATTAGCATGCTACTGATTGGTGTGACCTGAACTTGGTTCACTTCATATTGATTTTTGAAATTTCACTTGAGTTGAATCCAGTTTCAAAAACTCGGGTTTGACCTTGTGCTTGAGTCGTGATTTTGAATATATTGCACGTGAGTTGAACCCGGCTTTTCATTTGGGTTTGACCTGTGCTCACCTGTCTCTGTAGCATTATCAAGTGTATATATCGGTGTGCACGGCCTTGTGGCATATAGAGTGATACACTGTGTATGTCACAAGTTGTTCGTGTATGATGAATTCAAATTTAAATGATGACGAACAACCCAAATAACTGAGGCAAATATCATTTTCAAAATTCACGTTTTATTTTATATTACAAAAATATTTCTTTTTCAATTTTACCGCGTTAGTGAATATTTTTGCAGATTGCTCAGATGCTGGATTCTAACTGGAATGAAGTTGAAGATAAAAATACGAGTGTGAGTGATATGTAGTGAGGTGAAAATGTAAAAATGAATTGTGATGTAATCAGAAATGTATTGTAATAGAAAATGTATATTTATAGTGAGAGCTTGAAGTTGTACTATCAAAAATTGTAATAAATATTTATTTGAATAAAATATTCGTTTGAATTCAAATTCTGTGTTATTTAATTTTATTCAGCAAATATTTATTTAACCTGTGAAAAATAAAATAGTACATTAACAAATACATTTAAACGAATGTATATATGTTTATTATCATCAAACAAAAATCATATAAGCGTATATTCAACAATCTCCCCCTTTTGATGATAACAAACATATATTTAAGATTTTGAATATGTTAAATGTATTTGATCATGGATATATCCTAATTGCTCCCCCTATTTAAATGCTTCCTCTCTATACGATGCTCCCCCTATATATATGCATACAAATAAAAATATGCAAATGATCCTAGATGCAAATAGAAAATTATTTGACCTTTGCTTGATTTTATTTGACAAAATCTTAACTTTTCTCTCCCCTTTTGTTATCAGCAAAAGAATAATAGTGTTAGAGAAAATAGAGATAAAGTAATCGATATCAATCCAACATTAAAACTCAATTGAATATAAATATTAAATTTCGATAAAAAGTCAAACAAAAATCATAAATGTTTTGTTAGACGCATAATACACTTTTAGAATGATGGAAATGATGTCATCATATAAAACCATACAGTTGTGTCTATTTGTGGCATATTTATATCAGGAATTTGAATATCTACTAACCATGCATAACCGTTAGGACTTTTAAATGAGATTAGCAGTATTCCAATTTTATTTTAAAAAAATGAATTCAAGTATCTTCTAACCACGCATAACCGTGAGGACTTTTAAATGGGATTAGAATCAACTTGTTTATTTAAAAAAAATCAACTTTTGATATGCGTTCCATACATGCATAACCGTGAGGACTTTTAAATGAGCATGGACGCACATAACAAATTCCAAGTAATTCACCCATGCATAACCGTGAGGACTTTTAAATGAGAGTGAATACTTTGGTATTTATTATTATTATTATTATTATTACCCTTTTTTTTCAAAAAAAAATGTGAAAAATGAAAAACGAACGATTCCTGTTTAAATTACCACATATCGACAAACTATATAGAATTTTGATGAGTGATGGTCGTTAGAAATATGATAGATATAGAGATGGTCATGGAATTTTTACCAACAAACAGTTTTATAACTCTTGTTTAAATTTCTACAGAAATTTATTAATTATACCGTGTCAAGTCATAATATTTGATCAATATTAACACTCATCACTTTTTCAATCACTATTTTTCTTTTCGATAAACATTAGGGAGTCAGATTAGTCAAAATAGTCATTTAAAATCAAATTCAAAAATAATTATGAAATTAATTTTTCAAGAATGACTAATCTGAAAATATGGCCAAAAATGATTTTCTCCAGGGGGTTTTAAAAGAAAATTTTCTGCTATTTGAAAATTATTTGAAATGAAGAATATGCAGATATTTTCTTTGAAAAACGATGCAGTTACTAAATGTCTCAAAAATCACGTTCAACTAGTAATTTTTCTATCAACTAGATTATCAGTGTAATCTGCATCTGAATTTCTCTTTCACTCAAAATCATCATCAATTGAATTTTATAGACCAAAACATGAAGTGTGCACCAAAAATTTCAAACTCAATTTTTACAGCAATTTAAATGACATTCTTTTGAATTTGAATTGAAGCCGTGTAAATAATCAAAAAACCGTGAATATAGAGTTAGCCGTATTATAACCAATTGTATTATCCAACAAAACACTATTTTTACTCCGAACTAATATGAAGTAATTCAAAGAATCTAGAGAATTTTATAGTGTTGTGGCATAAGAATATAATTTGGCCAACTATTTTGAATAAGTCAGAATCAAAATCATCATCTTTTCATCAATATCAATATTGGCTGATTTTAATTCAGAATATGGTGCAGATTATCACATTTAATATATCGTTTAAAACATACCATTACCTTTTTTACCTTTACGATATTTTTCGTTGTTGTCCGTTGTGATTCTGTCACCTTTATACTAGGCTAAGGAACTTTGCTTTGTCGCCCGTTGTGTTTCTGGAACAGCCAAAATCCAGAGAACACCGTTGTTGTTTCTTAGCCTGCCACCACACCTACACGGGAAAAGATTTATGTGACCTATTTGTTTTTATAGGTCCATGATTGTTAGTGGCAGAATATTTAGAAAAATAATTTTGTGAAGACCCAAAACTATTTATAATTGTTCCCTTCGGCACCCAAATTTGTTTAACTTTGAGAGATTTTATATTTGTGCCTTTTGGAACCCAAATCGGTATAGTTTTCACATGTTTGGGTCTATACCAACAATTATTGTGATCGTGTCCAAATTTTCTACAAATTATGCACATAGAATTAACTTGATTAATATTGCTTGCAACAATTTTCGAATTATTATATCCAAGTCCTTGTCTAACCGTATTAACAGTTTGATTTCCTAATAGCATATTCAACGATTTTTCACTTTTTGAAAATTTATCTAAAGTCGTTGACAATTGTTGGACTTGTGTTTTGAGAGATTCATTTTCGTTTAACAACTGTGTATACTTTTTAATAGAATTCTCTCTCTTAGTATCTTCATTCTCTTTTAAAATCAGAATTTCATTTTCAAGTGATTTTATATTGATTTCTGATTTTTTAATTTCTTCTTCGAATGTTGGACACTTATCACACTTAGGGATCCTACTTTGATAGGTTTTAACTAGTTGGTCAAGTTGTTTATTTAAATCTATCAAAGTGTCTTTTTGTGATTCAAGTTTAGCGTATTTTTCCCTAAGTCGTTCAAAACAACCATTTACTTCGTGGAAATAAATAAGTAATTCAGAGTGAGTAAGTTTTGATACCTCGCTTGGCTCGTCATCGTCGCTATCAGTTATATTCCCTTGAAGGCACATATCTGCTTTCTCACTCTCACTGCTAGAACTTTGATTATCTTCATCACTTGAATTCCACGTGGCTGCAAAACTTTTCTTTTTTGATTTCTTTCCAAAGTCGCGTCGATTTCGAGGACAATTGGGCTTGATGTGTCCGGGTTGGTTGCACTTGTGACAGATGAACTTCTGTTCTTCAGAGTAGTCTAGTGCTTTGGCTATTCTGCTTTTCGCTTTTTGAATTCGAGCTGAATTTCCATATTTGTAATTCCACTTTTTGAATTTCTTTATTAATAGCTCCAATTCTGCTGCTGCATCATCATCGTCATCGTCATCACTTTCAGTTGTTCCTTTGAGAGCTATTGATTTCTTTCGAGTATCTCCTCCTTCACGCTCTTCCTTGAATTTCATTTCTAGCTCATAAGTGGTGGGATTCCCGATGAGTTCTTCGACTTTCATTTGTTTCAAATCTTTTGATTCTTGAATGGCAGTCACTTTTGCTTCAAATTTTCGTGGAAGGACTCTAAGGATTTTTCGGACTATCTCCAATTCTGTGTATGATTTTCCAAGAGCTTTTGATTTGTAAACGATATTGGAAAGTCGTCCATGCATCTCTTTGACATTTTCTTCCTTCGCCATTGTGAAGTTCTCGTATTCGCTGCTTAGCATGGCAAGGCGAGATTCTTTGACTTGAGATGTTCCTTCGTGAGTCACTTCTAGTGTGTGCCATATTTCCTGTGCAGTTAGACATTATGAGACACGATTAAATTCAAATTGATCCAATGAACAGATAATAGAATTCATAGCTCTAGCATTAGCATTTTGTAATCTATTTTCTAGTTCTGTCCATTGATCTTTTGGTTTCTCTATTTCCTGGTTATCTACAGTTATAGTTGGTATTCTATAACCTGTCTCAACAATATTCCAAGCGTCAATGGTTTTCAGAAAAATTTTCATTCTATTTTTCCAGTAAGCATATTCACCATTGAACATTGGTGGTCTAACTATGGATTGACCTTCTGCAAAAGCATTATTAAAAGAAGCCATTTTAAAAATTCAAATTTTTAAAACAAAAACTGATTTTTTGAAAAAAAACGAATTTAAAAAAAACAAATGATGACTTCTATTCCTAGCTCTGATACCACTTGTAGGATCGATTTCACCCTAGAGGGGGGGTGAATAGGGTGATAGTGTTAATTATAAAAATTAATCGCGGAAGCTTATAAAATATGCAATTCAGATCACAGAATAGCAGCACAGATATCGCAGAATGGAAATAACAGAAAAAAGCAGAACAACACAGAATTTACCCAGCTTCGACAAAACCATGCCTACGTGCTGCCCCCAAGGTTTCTACTAGAAATTAGATAGTCCCTCGCTTACACACGTAAACTCGCTATACCCACTATTGACTAATCTAACTCTACGCTCAAAACCTTGCCACAACTCAACCACCGAGTTGCGAATTCTCAAGCTACGCCACGTAGCTTGTCCCCTAGTCACACGACTAGAAATTTAAAACGGTTTAAAAAAGAAAATACAAATTAAAAACAATTTAAACTCAAAACCCTAATTAAAAATACTATAACCCTTAAAAATAAAAAAAGGCCGGCCCTCTTTGTAATTTATCTTACCGTCTCCTTTTATTCTTTCGGCCCAAATCTTTTGCGAAATAATGGCGGCTCCGTGTTCGATCAAAATTAGGGCTTGTTCTGAAGTTGCCGATCTTTGATTGCTCAATTGAAAATGATTTTCAGTTTGTTGCTTTTGTCGATTGCTTGGCTCTTTGAATTGTCTTCGGCTTCTTCAATTTGGTCGAGTTAATTGTCAAAAACGGTACGCGATTGTTCCTTTTTCGATGTTGATTTTTGCTCGACCATTGATTCGAGTTATTGATATTTCTCTGTTATTACTTGAACTCGAATCTTGCAATTGCCGATGATGATTTGTGGGTTTTTATAGGAGTCAATTTCCTGAATTCTCGTTCGTCTGATTTTTTCAATTTTATGCTATCGGCCATCTTATATTTGTTGAACGATGATGATTTATTTGACTTTGTCAATTTCGTATTATCGTTGCTTGATGGTCACGTTGTTGATTCGTGACTTGGTTAATAACATTTGCTACAATGGTTTGAATCTGACTTTAATTTGTGACATTTGACTTTGTCACATTCGTGTATTTTTTAATGCTTCTGCTGGCTTTGAGACTTGTATAAGTGCTTGTATCATTACCGCTTCATCATGTTGCATACTGCTACTTATTATAGTCACTGTGCACTTTGTAGCCTTGGTTATTGGTCGAGTTCATTCATTCTGTTTGCTTCATGTAGTAGCCTGGACTGGTGCATACTGTTGCGGCCTGTACTTGTTGTTATTTGCATCATTTTGATACTCCATTTCTTGACCTGTCTCATTTCAGTTGTGTCTGCATTGTCACTGTTTGGTTGATGTCACCTAAACTTGATATTGTGGTATCGTGTAGCTGTGTCATTGTTTGATTGTTGTTTGTTCTCGGCTTGCTTTTGATGTATTCTATTGCGGCCTTTAATGAGCTCGATTCATGCTATTAGGATTGGCTTGAATCTGTATTCATGTTGCTGTGTTGCTCACTGATGCATTGTTGTAACTGGTTTATTGATGCATTCATTGTAGCTTGTTTTGTTTGCATATCTATGCACATTGTAGCCTTGGTCTTTGTTGCTGTAGCATTCACTCGAGTCATGGTAGCATTTGCTTCTTGTGTTTCACTTGCACTTGTACTTTGATGGCTGATCATTTTTGCTGTCCACTGCAGTTTGTGTTTGTTAACACTGGTCTGCATACATGAGTTTGATACTGTTGGTCGACTATCTCCTTGAGTTGCTGTACTTCATGTTGTATTCATCCCTGTTGCACTCTTTGATGATTCATTGGTGAATATGTTGCATTGAGCTCGACATTGTTGTTTACTTGCTTTGATGCATTTGCATGTTGCCATACTTGTTCACTCATATCATGCTTGGCTTTGCGGTTCATCCTGTTGCACTTTGGTCTCTTGGCACTGCTATTAGCTTTGGTGTATGTAGCTTGGTTCATGTATCGCATTGCAGTTGATTCATTAGCATGCTACTGATTGGTCTGACCTGAACTTGGTTCACTTCATGTTGATTTTTGAAATTTCACTTGAGTTGAATCCAGTTTCAAAAACTCGGGTTTGACCTTGTGCTTGAGTCGTGATTTTGAATATATTGCCCGTGAGTTGAACCCGGCTTTTCATTTGGGTTTGACCTGTGCTCACCTGTCCCTGTAGCATTATCAAGTGTATATATCGGTGTACACGGCCTTGTGGCATATACAGTGATACACTGTGTATGTCACAAGTTGTTCGTGTATGATGAATTCAAATTTAAATGATGACGAACAACCCAAATAACTGAGGCAAATATCATTTTCAAAATTCACGTTTTATTTTATATTGCAAAAATATTTCTTTTTCAATTTTACTGCGTTAGTGAATATTTTTGCAGATTGCTCAGATGTTGGATTCTAACTGGAATGAAGTTGAAGATAAAAATACGAGTGTGAGTGATATGTAGTGAGGTGAAAATGTAAAAATGAATTATGATGTAATCAGAAATGTATTGTAATAGAAAATGTATATTTATAGTGAGAGATTGAAGTTGAACTATCAAAAATTGTAATAAATATTTATTTGAATAAAATATTCGTTTGAATTCAAATTCTGTGTTATTTAATTTTATTCAGCAAATATTTATTTAACCTGTGAAAAATAAAATAGTACATTAACAAATACATTTAAACGAATGTATATATGTTTATTATCATCAAACAAAAATCATATAAGCGTATATTCAACACAATATATTTTCGAATGAAATTTGGTTAATAAAATATTTTTTACATCATTCTATAGTATGATGCTGAGCTATTTCACAACCACTAGATGGTATATTACCAAATAAATTGCCTAAGTAAAATAAAGTACCTAGTGTTTTGCATTTAGTACCACTTCTTTATTATGTTTGCTTGAACTAATTTGATCGTTTAATTATTCCATTAAGATTTCTCAAATTCACTTTTTTCGGTTTTGTTATGTTCCTCGATCTCGTTCAACATAGCAAAATACCTAAAATATAAATTAACAGTACAACCATATAATGGTGGAGAACCGACCATTGGATTACATAAATTTGAATTTGTTTTATTTAACGTAGTTTTTCATTAATTTTAGTTAAACGTCAAATGATAATATGTTGAAAATTTTTAAAATTAGAGAGATTAAGGAGATTTAATGATAACATCAAATGATATAGCATACAAATTTTTCTGACGGTCGGATTGATTATATACTCATCAAACAATCCCAATAGATCATATAACCGATTCATTGATCATCATAAAACACTTAGAAACCATCACTCCATGTAGAAACGATTTCAATACATGGTAGAAAACGAACACGACTTATGGTATCAACCATCAATCTTGACTCAAACACCTCTAGATTGTAATTTATAGATAATTCATTGGATTCCCCTATGTTGCCAAAAATCTTACCTAATCCGCATTCTGTCACATCCCTTCAACTATTCATGATTTAACCTTACTCCTTTTAGTGTTTTTTTACTATTGTTCAAAGATTTATATTTCAAAGTTACCTGTATGTTTATTTCTATACATCTTTTATTCGGTCATTGTATTGCTCATGTGGTGTGTTGTGTTAGGAACAATGAAACTTCGGTTGAGTCGTGTACGTTGTCACTCTCTTGAAGATGTTTCGGCATTCTGCTTAAAGGTGCAAAGCAGTTCTGAATAAACAAATGCCGCCACCTTTAGGATAAAGTAGCCTCTCTAATTTGAAAAATATCAACCTGTTTGCACTGACAAAGTTGATTTTGATTTGCACTCTGAAACAAGGTGTTTAGTATTATTGAAGGAAAAAGAAAAAGAAAAATATATGTTATACTTATCATTTCTCTTCTGTCTATCTATCATTTAAATAGGCAAAATGGAAATGTATGCGTTGCTAAAGTGATGGAATGTTAATGAATTTTAATTTATTCTCATTTAAAACAATATTGTAAAATCATTAGCTTTTGTAATGGCTTAATAATAATGTCACATAAATATATTACTGTTGTGCAAGTGTAACGGCTTAATTATAATAATGATTCATAAATATATTATCGTTATAAACTAGCAACGGCTCAATTATAATAATGGTTCCTAAATAAATTACCATTAACCTATTATTTATTTATTTATTTAAATAAATTCACTTCACAAACAAAAATGTTTCCGACAATCTCCCACTTGAATTTTTTTTAAATATTTTTCGAGCAGTTTCTGAAAACATAAAATTATGCATAAATAAATGTGTCTTTCGACTTGATCCTTTGCATAGTAGATAGGATTCAGTTTTTACTAGTGACACGTAGTCTTGAACTTTATTCCTGACATCAGACCACACACAATCTTTCTAAAGTGCAATCAAATAAGCCTGTGCAATTATAGTCATGCACGTCTATCCCAGTTTAGTGAATGCTCTAGGAATTTTGCCCAAAACTCCATAGGAAATGGTCACATTTCCACATTCACACAGGTGAATCTATCAAGAGTACTCCTGAAGGTAGATACTTCACTCCAAATAGAGTATAGTTCTCATTAAGAGTTTCTATTAACTCATCCTCTAATCACTTTAGGAATACGTGCTTCTTAATATAAAAATAGCATGTTCAACTAATATCACTTCACAACTTGTTCTTACCCATTGAACCTATTACCTGGAATCTCCAGTCATTAGGTCGGGTTATCACTGTGCGTGTCTCAACGATATAAGGGCAATAGTCCTATTCTTTTGGAGTATCTATGGACTTTCTCTTTGGCTAGTCCTTTCATCAAAGGATTAGCCAATTTCTCATCACTGCATATGTGATCCACTCTAGCAGCTCTCGAAGAGAGTAGCTCTCTAACAGTGTCGTGCTTACGACATATCTATTGTCTCTTACCATTGTAATAACGATTCTATACTTTTGCAGGAGCCGCGTTACTATCGCAATGGATCAACAGAGTTAGTATCGGCTTTTACCATTAAGGAATCTCATCTAGTAGATTTCTTAAGTACTCTGCTTCTTCACTAGCTGTGGCTAGTGCTATCATCTTAGACTTCGTAGTTGATTGAGCCAAAAATAGTCTATTTCTTCGATGTCCAAGAAACATCTCCTCCAACAATGCCAAAGATATAGCCACTGGTTGCTTTTGAATCATTAGATAAAGTATTCTAGTCTGCATTGGTGTAGCCTTCAAGGACAGTTGGAAATTTTTCATAATATAACCCAAGGTTCATGGTTCGTTTTAGGTATCTCATGACCCTCTCAATAGCATGTTAATGCTCTATACTAGGTCTACTAGTAAATCCGCATAATAATCCCATGACATAGGCAATGTTGAGTCTAGTACAATCAGTGGCATACCGAAGGCTGCCGATGATGCTCGCATAATCAGACTGTCTTGCACTTTCACCAGTGTTCTAAAATAGCTTTACACTAGGATCATATGGTGTACATGCAGGTTTACAGTCAAAGTAATTGTATTTCTTTAGAATCTTCTCAATATAATGAGATTGATCCAAAGAAATTCCCTTTTCGGACCTAGTAATCTTAATACCAAAGATTACACTTGCTTCACCTAGACCTTTCATATAGAAATTGGACTTAACAAAGATTTAACAGAGTTTATGGCATGAATGTTTGACCCAAAAAAAGTAGGTCATCTACATACAGATATATGATAGTACAAATGTGATTCTCAGATTTATAGTAAATGCATTTGTCACTTTCATTAACTTTAAAACCATGTGAGATTATTAAGTTATCTTATTATTCATGTCATTGTTTAGGTGATTGTTTTGAGCATATAATGATTTATGTAACTTGCAAACTTTATATTCTTGACCATGAACTAAAAATCCTTTAGGTTGGTCCATATAAAATTCTTCTTCTAATTCACCACTTAAAAAGGAAGTTTCAAAATCCATTTGGTGTATTATTAAATTATGAATAGATGCAAGTGAAATTAGTACTCGAATGGATGTAATCCTAGTTATAGGTGAAAAAGTATCAAAAAATTCTACATTTTCTCTTTGCTTAAATCCTTTAGCTACTAAACGGGCTTTATACTTGTCAGCTGTGCCATCGGGTTTTAATTTTTTCAAGTACCCACTTACACCCTATAGAATTACAACCAGGTGGTAGATCTACTAAGTGCCAAATCTTATTGGATTCCATAGAATCTATTTCATCATTTATAGCCTCTTTTCAAAAATCAGCATCTAAGGAAGATAGGCCTCTTGAATGTTTAAGGGATCCTCCTCTATAGTAAAAGCACAAAAATCTGAACCAAAATCTTTTGCAGTTCTTGCTCTTTTACTTCTTCTAGGTTCACTTTCAGAAGACTCATTAAATTCTAACCTAATAGGCATGGTGTTGCTTGATGTGCCCCCACTATTCCTCAATTTAAAAGGAAATCTAGATTCATAAAAATCAGCATTATTAGATTCTATTATATTATGTGTATTCTGGTCATAAAATCTACATGCTTTGTTATTAATAGCATAGCCAATAAATACACATTCATATGCTCCACGTGCTAATTTTATTCTCTTAGGGTCTAATGTAGGAACATATGCCAAACATCCTCAAGTTCTAAAATAAGACACATTTGGTTTATAATTTCTTAAAATTTTAAATGGTGAGATTTTACTTTCTGATTTAGGGATTTTATTCAATACACAGCATACAGTTAATAAAATATCCCCCATCAATGTTTTGCTGCACCCGAATTCAATAAGATAACTACAACTAATTCAGTAAAGGTTCTTTTTTCTCTTTCAGCTTTACATTTCATTTTAGGTGAATAAGGTGTAGTTCTTTCATGAATTATACCATGTAATTTATAGAAATCAAGAAATAAACTAGACTCATATTCTGTACCTCTATCACTACGAAGTCTCTTAATTTTCTTATTAGATTGATTCTTAATTTCAGTTTTAAATGATTTGAATATATCAAATGCATCAATGTTATTTTTTCATAAGGTATACATAAGTAAAATCAGAACAGTAATCAATAAAAGTGATAAAGTAACGGTGTCCATGTCTACTCAAAGTTCCATCAAGCTCACATATATCAGAATAAATCAAATCTAAAGGTTCAGAAACTCTATTAACCGATTTATGCGGTTTCTTAGCAATTTTTGCTTGACTACAAAATTCACGTTTATGAAAATCAGTTTGTGACATTTTAGGGATAATATCTAAGGTGCTCATGTTATGAATTATATATTTGTTCATATGACATAATCTAGAGTGCCATATATATAATTAAACATAATATAAGTAGAAGCAGACATTTTATTACATTCAACATTCACTTTAAACCATCAGTTGTATAACCCCTACCCATAAACATACCATTCATAGTGATGGTGTACATATCAGCCCCAATAGTCCGTGTAAAACTATGACGATCCTGACTCGACCTTCGAAATTCGGCACCAAATACTTCACCTGAATTCGAATGCCGCAGATTCAAACGTCGAATCTGGTTCGCCGGAGCTTATAACACATTAAGTATAACAACACAGCGGAAACAGAATGAATATATCATTAATATACAATAGTTGATACAATATATTTACAACAATGCTACAATTTGAATATCATTATCAGAGCCAAAAATAACAGCGGAAAGAAAATCTCCATCTTGATCTCAAAGAGAGAAAGAAATAAGCCAATATTAGAAACTCCATCCCAAAAGTCCAAACTATGAGCTTGAACCACCATCAAGTTGAAGTGAAGCAAATGGATTCTTGATGCGATTGCCAAAACCAAAGGCTGGATGCTATCGACTCTATATCTACTGGCCGACTATCTGAAAATCTAACTCTAAACTGCTTGTATGGAAAATTATGGGCACCCAGAGTTTAGATAGGGAACAATAAACTCCAGGTCAGACATAGGACTGGTATGAGCAAACAAAATAGTTTTATCTTTTAAACAACAAACAAAAGAAAGAAATCCATAACGTTTTTTGGAAAATGAAACTACCATAAGGCCTCTCGCCACACACACAATGCAAGCGCACAATTGGAGGAGATTTCTCCTTACGATAGTCATACATGCTTGATACGCAATGTTCTTTTGATATTATTATTAATGCATAGTGCAGAAAACCTTTCAAAAGTATAATATTAATCTTAGCCAGCATACAACCATTATTGTATGCCTACCATAGCTACCATCTAAACAGTGGTGACCACCATAAGTAAGTGGCAGGTTATAAAACTAAAACCATACAGGGCGCATATTGGATGATTGGATTTCCAACAATGGTCAGGCAAAGGAACTTCCCACACCGAATGGAACGCCTTTGGAGGGACGTCCACGAGAACCTAACTGGATCTCTGCCAACACAAGGTCGGGTTACCTCTGTAACTAGGTAACTACTGACACGAGTATGCCACCCATCGGTCGTTACCAACCTTTATCTAAGGAACCTATCAACCAACAACCATAAAGCAATAAATTTGCAGCATCCACATAGGTAAATATCTGGGCTCCATACCATGATACCACGTTTTATCCAGAAGGAAATGACATACCCTCAGGGGGCGCTACCCCCAAATCACCTTGCTGCAACGATTCTTGTTTTGACCATTATCGGGTTGTGAGGCTCAGACGAAGTCTCGTCCACAAAGCTACACTTTTCACAAAGCTATGCTTTGATCAACAATTGATCAGCAGTGCTTCATATGCCACATTACCAAATTGGGAATATATGCTAGTAACCATCAACTACATAACCTCTGAGCTCATACGTCACAGAGAAGGGTGTTAAGCTAAGAGAATAAATTCTCCGCCACCAAACAGAAATGTAACTGATAGAAACTAGCTTTACATCTCAAAGTGTAACGTTAGACACACATCAGTACAAGTCTGACACTTCACAAAGAAGCCCTTGCAAATCCGGATAATCTCTAATCACGTCCAGACTCCCCATCACAAAGGGTGATCAAATCTCTATACCGGGGACCATTCGTACAGAGACATTTGACGGGTTATACTTTTGCTTTTGAAAATACCCGGACTTCACCATCGGTCTTCAAATGCAATCTATAATGACGTATCATTATTCAGAATGGGTTATATGACATAAGGTCCGCTCCCAGCTAAACCAAATAATGAGCGCAATATTTAAAAACATATGGATATTGGGATCTTGGTTAAGTCACAACTTAAAAACCAAAACTTTTCTTTCAAATAGTTTGAACAAATTACCATTTCCAAATCTTTAAACAAAAAGATTCACTTCACAAAGTTCACTAATCTTCCACAAAGATACATTCACGGCTTTCAAAACAATTTCCTTTTCAAATTGGATTAACTCATCCAAACATTAAATCAAAGACTCAATTCATAGCTTTCAAAACCATTTCCATAGATTCATTCATAATTTTCAAAACAATTCCCATTTCAAATCCTTTATATAGGAGATACATCATTTAAAATCCTCTTCAATTTCAAAACAAGGTTCAACCATCTTTTACAAAGATTCATTTATAGCTTTCAAAAACTATTTTCCTTTTCAAATTTGACATCTTTCAACACAAATTGGAAATCCTTTATTTATATGGAAGCTATTATTATTTGAAAACAAATAGTTTTCGTTTCAGAAAAATCCGATTACATTTGCACGAGTTAAAGCCCTTCAAGTATAAAACTTGGGTTAAATTCAAATTCCCAAAACGATACTTTTTAAAATGGTTTAAAACCCATATAAACACATTTATAACTTGTATAATCTTTTTGAACCATAATTTCCAAACATAGAATTCAACTTCAAATCTTGAATTCAAATTCAAATCAAATTATTTAAATTTCAAAACTTTATCAAGTTATTCAAAATAACTTTTATCTTTGAAATTCCTTTTCAAAAGCTTTTCCATTTCCAAAACCATTTGGATTCAAATTCAACTTTAAAACCATTTCAAAAATCTGTGACTTAACCGATTTCCTCGTGAAATCCATATTTGTGTGTATGATGCAGTCCAGGGGTTTCACACAATAGTGCAACATCATCAATTATCACAGATTCAATCATATCAATATCGATAAGCGGTATTATCTATAACGCTTATCTTCTATTCACAGATTCATAGATAAATAATATAAATTTATTATAGATAAATAAATTACATTCATCACGGCTCAAATCAAAATAGAGCATCACACATCAGGGATAACAAACAATTCAATATTCAATTGAATCCAAACATTCATAAGTCAGATTAATTAATCATTTGATTAATTTAAATCAGATTAATCACCAATCCTGGTTAATTAACATTAATTAATTACAAATCATTTGACTATTTATCCTTTAATCATTTATTAATTAATAAATTAATTAACCTTTAATTATTAATTAATCATCCTTAATTAATAAATCAATTAACCTTTAATCATTAAATAATTAACCTTAATTATTAAATTATCCTTTAATTAATTATCCTTAATTATGAATTAATTAAATTTTAATCCCCTTCATTAATTAATTATTCCCTAATAAATTACCTTAATTAATTAATCCTTAATTATAAATTTATTTTCCTTAATCCTGAAGTTAATTAACCTTAATTCACTTCTTAATTATTAATTAATAAATCTCAATTATCAATTAATTTACCTTTAATTAATCACATAATTACATTAATTATCTTGATAAATAAATCTTTAAGTAATTACATAATTAATCCTTTTAATTACATTGGATCATTATCCTTTTAAATTATTTTCATTAAGCAATTTTCATTTAGTTACCTTCATTAAATAATAAATCTTTTAAATCATTTAAGATTTTGATAAATTAAAAGATAATCCATTTATATTTAATTAATTACTTTAATTATCATTAAAAATCTTCATTTGATAAACCTTGTAACTAATTATCATTAATAAATAAATTAACTTAGATTTTAAAGTTAAATAACAATTAAAACATCTTTTCTTTATATTACTAAGTTTATTTAAAATAAACTTAAAAAATAAAGGTTATACGTATCTTAATACTTTTTAAACTTAGTTATATTTAAAACCTTTTAACCAATTCAAAATTTTGACAGAAATAAATCATTTACAAAAGGAATGGATTTTAATCAAAATTGTTTCAAAATAAAGCTTGATTGGTTTTAAGGTTTAAACTATTTAAAAACAACAGACCCGAGCCATTCATAATCTTTCCCGAGCTAACTTCGAATCTTCCTCGAGTTTTCCCCGAGCTCCCTCTTTCTTCTTCCTTTCCTCTTCTTTTTTTTAAAGCGTTATTTTAGTTTAAATTAAAAATTCCTGTTATACAGTTCCAACTTTCGAACTACCCGATTCAAGGCTCGAGTTATTTCATCATATACACGAGCTTCTTCCCGGGGGAACATCTTCTTCTTCCCAAAACCACTTTAGTCCCAGATACACAAATACGAGCGTGCACGTGCACCATCACTAGAACGACCTCCGACCTTCGCCGTAGACTCCGACACATCATAAACGACCACACCAATCTACTCGAGCACCCAGATTTATGAAATCGCTTAGGAATCATAATCAAACGATTTTTCGTAACCTATCGGGAATAAACCTGATTGGTAAAACCACATCGTCCTATCCCTTCCGACCACTAGAGATCACAGCCTCATGCCAGAATCATCGTCTCCGATCTACACACCGATTCCCCTTGGTCCGGTCTATTTCGATCCATTCACAACGTCGCATTGACCATTTAAACTTCATCAACCAAACTTGGTCAGAAACCCTAAATCAACGACTCACCACCTCCACGGCAAACAATAAATAGCACTGCTATTTTCCCGATGATCTACCTCCCGCCTACTCCCTCCAGGAATGACCACGACTCACCCATCATCGCCGATCAACGAAAATTTATAAATAGTCCAAAATCGATTAACTCATCATTTATCGACGAACACAAACTTAAAAATCCAGATCTTAATATCAAAATTCATCATTTCCTATTATGAATTCGATTATAAAATCAAAGTACGAAAATTTAACACTCGACTTTTGACTTGAGTTGATTTTTCTCCGTCATTTCTTATACTCCAGTAATCCTATATGTTGATAACACCTAATAATATTTTTAAAATTTAAATTGTGATCATTCAAACACATTTCATTTGAACATTAAAGCCTAAAGGGGATAAGGAGATTAGATTTGGAATTTTTTTGAACAGGTTTTAGAACCTGTTATGTTTGAACAGAAGCATGCTTAGCTTGTTTCATACATGTACACCTATATCAACACACATACGTATACATAAATTTGCAGGCATACAATCATGGAAGCACATTTCAGATCATTACTTCAAAGATCATCCAAATATATTGGGTTTAATAATTTATAAAAGGGAGTTTGCTCAGCTTAAAAAGGAAGAACAGACGAGTAGGAACTTTAATGATGAATCTTGAGGCTTTGTTTAAATTTTAATCTGATCTTGATCAAGTTGAGTTGATTAGTTGCTCTAATCTTTAAATTGCTTTGATTTTTAAATTTGATTTTACTATCTGTTGCATGCCTTGATTTCCAGGTTTGAACTTGAATCCATTTCCATTTGCTTCAGGTTTTTAAAATCTAGAGATGATCTGCTCTTGCTTAATAAACTGATTGCTTTAGGTAGAAGATCTCCAGATTTAAGTTTTGATTCTGTTCTGGTCACAAGCTTCAAATCTTTGAATTTTGTTTTAGACTTCAAGTTGAAATCTGCTTTGTGTTTGAGACTGTGATGATTTTACTTTCTGATTTGGTTTCATTATTTTCCTCTGTCTGGTTTTGATTTTGAGTTTCCAGGATTTGTTTACTTTGATTTAGATTTCCTTTGTTTTTAATTTCTTTCTTAAGTTTTGGATATGTAAAAGAAAGGTGAGAAAGAAGTATAGATGCATATATACACTTTGTTTTCATTTTATTCATATTTTTTGAAAATACAAAGATAAAGGACACTTGTAATTATAAAATGAAATTGAGCTAACACTTGTTTATTGAATTAACACATGTAATTTGCTTGTGTTATCATGTTACAAATGTCTTAAGTTATGCATTTTATGTTTAAATCCCTTACTTATATTTTATTTAATCTTTTATATTTAACTGTGAATCATATTTTAATGTTTTTAACTTATATATATTTATAAATTACACTTAAAGTTTTTATTTTAAATGTATACAAAACTAAATTTTATTTCAAGTATAAAGAAAATGTTTTAAAGATTAACTAACTTAATTACATATACATATATATTTTCAATTTAGTTTTACAAACCATTTTTTTATCAAATCTTATTTAAATTTGAACTATTATACTTTTAAATAAACATGTATACTTTCAAATGTATATATTTACATATAAATTACATTTTGTTATATATAAATTTAAAATTAAACTTAAGTTATTATACTTAAATTTATATAAATAATAGTAGTGTTGAAAATATTCAAATTTAACTTTTAAAAAATTAGTATATTAATTTCAAAATATAACCTCCAAATAATTATATTATAACTAGAATTTTTTTTATTAATTTTGAACACAGTATTTTCAAATTCAATTTATTTTCAAAAATATTTATTTTAGAGTTTCAAATTCAAAATAAAATTCAAAATCAATCTATACATGTATAAATAAACAGGCACCTCTCTTATTTAATTTGGAAAATTTCAAATTAATTCTCAATTAAATTCTAAAATTTAAATTAATTACCAATTTAAATTTGTTTCAAAATCGGGATCGTTACAGATTCCCCCCTTAAGAAAATTTTGTCCTCGAAATTTGCTAGACAAGGGGACAACCAAAATCAGATGAACATATCTAAGATATAGTTTACCAGATCAAACAGAAATTTTTATTCTGCATTTGGCTTACCAATTTAGAATATCATCAATAACTATGAGAACAAACTCATACGATATTTTATTAAACACCCAGGTCACCCAGATTTACGAAATATGCAGGGCACTGGTTAGTTTGAAGGGTAACTAACCATTCGTAGAATATATCGGACCCCAGAGAATAGATATATAGATACAATCTTCCATAATTCTCAAACACTAGGTACGAAATCCAAACTCAGGTCGGAATACCCCAAAGTTTACATCAGCTTGTCCCTCTTCAAACTTGGATTCTCACTAGAAATTACAATAGAATTTCAAATTTGGTTTTAGTTGAAATCGTTTTATCGATACAAATCTTTATATTTTATTACCCAATTTATTTCAAATAAATTTTCCAATTCATTAGAGTTGAAAACAAAAGACTGATAAGAAACCGATGAAGAAAATACGAAATAGGAACTTTCTATAAGGATTCACAGGGCCACCATCTTCATATCAAAGCTTCTCCCTCGAGCTTCCATGAAGCCATCAAAGAATTGATATCGGATGACGAATCAAAAGAGATTGATAGGGAAAGTTGTTTCCATTGTTGCAGGATATTGACCATTTGTAGTGGTACTTCCTTGTCCCCTATCTCGTCCTCTTCTTGCACTTATACTCACTATCAGTGGATAGTAAGAGAATTTATTGAGGCATACGAACAAGATATCTTAGGGATATACTAATTTCAGGGTATACTTCACCATATCTCTAATGAGTTACCTAATGTGTTATACTCCTGAGCTAAAGTTTCAACCTTCAGCTCTGATACCAAATGTGATGATCCTAACTCGACCTTCGAAAATTGACACCAAATACTTTACCTGTATTCGAATGCCGCAGATTCAAACGTCGAATCTGGTTCACCGGAGCTTATAACATATTAAGTTTAACAACACAGCAGAAACAGAATGAATATATCATTAATATACAATGTTTGATACAATATCTTTACAACAATGATACAATTTGAATATCATTATCAGAGCCAAAAATAACAGCGGAAAGAAAATCTCCATCTTGATCTCAAAGAGAGAAAGAAATAAGCCAAGATCAGAAACTCCATTCCAAAACTCCAAACTATGAGCTCGAACCACCATCAAGTTGAAGTGAAGAAAATGTGATCTTGATGCGATTGCCAAAACCAAAGGCTGGATGCTACCGACTCTATATCTACTAGCTGATTATCTGAAAATCTAACTCTAGACTACCTGTGTGAAAAATTATGGGCACCCAGAGTTTAGATAGGGAACAATAAATTCAAGGTCAGCCATGGGACTGATATGAGCAAACAAAACAGTTTTATCTTTTAAAAAACAAACAAAAGAAAGAAATCCGCAATGCTTTTTGGAAAATGAAACTACCATAAGGCCTCCCGCCACACACACAATGCAAGCGCTCAATTGGAGGAGATTTCTGCTTATGATAGTCAAACATGCTTGATACGCAAAATACTTTTGATATTATTATTAGTGCATAGTGCAGAAAACCTTCCGAAAGTATAATATTAATCTTAGTCAGCATACAACCATTATTGTATGCCTACTATAGCAACCATTTAAATAGTGGTGACCACCATAAGTAAATGGCAGGTTATACAACTAAAACCAAACAAGACGCGTATTGGATGGTTGGATTTCCAACAATGGTCAGGCGAAGGAACTTCCCACACCGAATGGAACTCCTCTGGAGGGACATCCCCGAGAACCTAACCGGATCTCTGCCAACATAAGGCCAGGTTACCTCTGTAACTAGGTAACTACTGACACGAGTATGTCACCCCTCGGTCTTTATCAACCTTTATCCGAGGCGCCTATCAACCAACAACCACAAAGCAATAAGTTTGCAGCATCCACATAGGTAAACATCTGGGCTCCATACCATGATACCACCTTTTATCCAGAAGGAAATGACATACCCTCAGGGTGCGCTACCCCCAAATACCCTTGCTGCAACGATTCCTATTTCGACTATTACCGGGTTGTGAGGCTCCGATGAAGTCTCGTCCACAAAGCTACACTTTTCACAAAGCCATGCTTTGATCAACAATTGCTCAGCAGCGCTTCGTATGCCACATTACCAAATTGAGAATGTATCACTAGTAACCATCCACTACATAACTTCTGAGCTCATACGTCACAGAGAAGGGTGTTAAGTTAAGAGAATAAATTCTCCGCCACCAAACAGAAATGTATTTGATAGAAACTAGCTTTACATCTCAAAGTGTAACGTCAGACAAACATCCATACAAGTATGTTCCGGGGTCGAACAGAACCGAAGGCACTTCACAAAGAAGCCCATGCAAATCCGGATAATCCCTAATCACGTCCAAACTCCCATCACAAAGGGTGATCAAATCTCTATACCGGGGACCAGTCGGTGCAGAGACATTCGACGGGTTATGTAACAACCCGCATATTTATCGATTTTATATTTAAATATTTTATTTAAATATTTTATCGTTAGTCGGATTTTTGTACGAAAAGCTACTTTTTGCATACGGTCGAATTAGGGCTCGGGACCACTCCCATTGAGTTTAAAATGCCGTTTGCGACCTTTTTGAGTATAAGCTTCGATATGTTTGGAGAAAGTTGATTTCTGCTACTTTTTTACTTTGGGTTTGGTTTTTGGGCTCAGCCCTATGTTAACTTATGCTCAAATCTGAGCCACTCTCCCCCACTCACCCTCATTCTCTTCCCTTTTCAGTTTTATAACATTAATGGTGGAGGAGATTGGAAATTAAAACTCCAAAACCCTAATTTCTCTTGCAAATCAAATTCCTAGCTCCAAACTCAAGAAGAACCCATTGGTAAGCTTCTCTTCTTCTTCTCCAACTTATTCTCTTACCAATTTCAGAAATTCCTAAACCTAATTTTGGGAATGTTCTTGTTTTGAGCTTAGATTCAAGCTCATTTGGGTTGTGTTGAAGAGAGGTTGATTCTCCACTTGCTTTCAAGCTTCTTCTTATTTGATTTTGAGAAAAGGTGAGATTTTTATCTCACATCTATGACTATAATTATCTTTGGTTGTTAGGTATGAATTCCTAACACTTCTTCATGAGAATTTGCTCTTGATTTGGATTGGTTTTGTAAATATTCCAATTTTTGGGTTTTTAAGTCAAATTTGTGTAAAATCCTTTTATGGATGTTTGATCATGCTTTTGGTGATGCATCGAGGAGCATATAGGGCCGGGTTGCCGATTGGCATAAACCCTTAGAGCCAATGTCCGTCCGGTTGCATTTTGGAAGAGTTTGCTCTTCATTTGAATAAGGTTGAAAAACAGCCTAGGCATGATTCAGTCGACTGAAAACTCTGTTCAGTCGACTGAACCTGAAACCCGAGAGTTTCCAGGCATGATTCAGTCGACTGAAAAACTCTGCACAGTCGACTAAAACTGGAAACAGAAAGTTTCCTGAACCTGGAAAATCTCCAGATACAGGGTCAGTCGACTGAAAATCTCTGTTCAGTCGACTGAAAATCTCTGTTCAGTCGACTGAACCTGCTGTTTGAGTCCAATTTGCCTTTTTGGATTGAAATTCCAATTTAAATCGATTCGTGATAATCCTATTTGTTGTTATCATCTATTATGACTTTGATGACTCTTTTTAGGGATTTTTGAATATCCATTTCGATGGATCCTTTATCGATTTCGTTGGATTTTATTCACGTCTTCGTATGTGAATTTTTGTGATTGATTGTTCTTACAATCTTCTTCGTGATTTGTCACTTTAAAAATATAAAGGTTTTCTATACTAGTAGTAAATATCAAAACTCTTTCCTCAGACGATTTCAATACTATTTTAATACCAAATTCGTTTATAAAACCGTTTTCCAATCTATTAGTATATACCAACCTTTACCTCACTCGTATGAGAAATCTAATTAAACGGCTTAGTAAAACAAGTGGTATGAAACGCTTGCGTTTACTTTGTCGGTTAATTCTTGGACTTGTTCGATTGAACCTCTTGTGACAATTTTCTAGTGGAGATTTACAGTTTGTTCGTAAATATTTAAGTTAAGCAAGTGGTTATGGGACATGAAGCTAAACTCATATATTTACTAGCTTAGTGTAATCGACACTTCTCGCTGATCATGACGATCATCTTTGTGATTTAGACTAGCAATGTGCGATGTCTCTTTGTCTGCGAGGGAGACTAAACCCCGTTTTGTGGAGTTTCGACTCAATTTGTGATGGGGTGGCAACCCATGGTCTTCGGGCCGTTTGTGGAGCTTCGGCTCAATTTGTGATGGTTAGCGACCATGGAATTAGCGTTCTGTTTGTGATACACGTGTTGGTGGGCTTTATGCTCCCGTTTGTGATAGGCCTCCCCCCTTTGTGATTTCTGGATTTCTTGTGTAGATTCCTAGAATTTATGTTTCACCAATTTTCGTGATTTCCATTGATAAGTTTTATCAATATTTGTGCATTGGTGAATTTGTGTGTCATTGACTTTTGTGATTTTCTGGATTTCTTGTGTAGTCTTCTGGAATCTGTGTGTCATTGACTTTTGTGATTGACATTGATATTATCGTCAATATTTATGGTATGGTGAACGAAATAAGGAATATGACGTTTCTTTGATTCTTGTGTAGATTTGGTGACAGTGATTAATCTCTTGATGGCTATCAACTAGTATATATATATATATATATCACAGCTTGGCATTGTGATTATTATGTGTTTGGTCATATCTCTCATTCTATATCGTTTCATCTGATATTTATAGTTAGACTGATCCGTTTATTATTTTCTTATTAAATAATACTCGGGTCAGATCGAGATGTTACAGGTGCTTCTGCTTGACTTCTCATCCGGGATTAACTCCTTGACTTTTGGGTTAACTACTTATATTAGTAGTTATTTTGTTGTATACATTTGAGATATAGACTCCTTAATGTATACTTATTCTTTTGTGTAGTTCGTGTAACTATTCTTTTGTGATATTGTGGATCTTTTTAGACCACTACTCTGATGTACACTTTCTAGTGTAATATTCATATCTTATTCCGCCTTTGTGATATGAATTGTCTGTGACTGATTTGTGTTATGCTTATTTCTATATTTGTTTTCCGAAGGATTTATATAGCCACCGTGTAGTAGCTTCGAGTTTGTGTCGGTATGTCGGATTTCCTCTTGAAATAGAATGCGTGTTATATTATCTGACATATCGGTGCTCGCGCAAAGAAATTACATGGATGGTCGCTCCTCAACAGCCTTATTCTCCGTGCTAGTCGACAGCATTCACCGTAATGTTCTTGTCTAGCATGGGTATAGAGGTGGGGCGTCACAGCTTGGTATCAGAGCCAAACTTCGGAACAATATGGAATATTATAACAAGGATCATCGTCCTAAGTCCATCTTGGGAGTTGTGCTTAGGATTTTATTCGGGTCTTCGTACCGTTATATCCTATTTTCTTTATGATTCCTTGTTTTATCTATCAAGATTGCTTGATATTCAATTTGGTGAATAACCTTTTCTTCTTCTTCTTTCTTTCTAAAGGAAGAGAAATGTCTAGACCTGGCCGCTCCAGAGCCGTGCCATTTAGCACTCCGCCCCAGGATGGAGTTTTTATGACTGCTCAACAGCTTCTTGATTTGGTAACAAATGCTCAAGCAGCTGGAGCTAACCCGGAACCTACTCACCCAAAGTCGAGATTTGCACGCTTGTGTAGCGATTACACTAATTTGGGTGGGGAGCCATTCAAAGGTTCCGAAACTGTTATTGAAGTACAGGCTTGGCTAAGAACATGCGATCGCATCTTTTCGCGCATGAATCTTATTGACCTTCACCGAGTTCAGGTGGCCTCTAGTATGCTCCGAGAAAGAGCATTGGACTGGTACGAGCTTCTTATTTCTGAAACTAATGAAGCAGATCTCACTTGGGAGAAATTCCGAGAACGCTTCGAGTTGAAATTCGTACCGGAAGCTGAAAAAGTGACATTGGCTCGACGATTTATAGACCTTGTTCAAGGTGAGTCCTCCGTGACTGATTACGTCGCCTCCTTCGAGTCGCTTTCCAAATATGGGGTTGAATACATTAACACCCCTCTGAAGAAGAATCAGAGATTTGTTTATGGCTTAAACAAAAGTCTCAAGAAGCCATTACTTCTAAAGTTAGAAGTTTCTTTCGACCAACTCGTTGATATCGCTCTTCGTCTTGAAGAGGCGGATAGAGAGAATGATGTTGAAGTGGTGGGTTCCAAACCAAACTTCAACAACAAGAAGAGGCCAAGCAAATTCAAAGGCCCTTATCCCAATAAGAAAGGGAAGCAAGCAACCTCCGTGGCAAAGACTTCTTCCTTTGGTCGTGGGGAATGCTATAATTGTGGTTCGAAGGACCATTATGCGAACAAGTGCCTAAAGTCTCTTTCTTGTCGCTACTGCAAAGTTCCCGGTCATGTTATATCTTCATGCCCCAAGCTTCAGGGCAGGAGGTAGGGAAAGTTAAATGTTGCTCAAGCCCCTGGCAACACATCTCGTGGCCAAGGTATTTCTCATTCTATTCTAGATGGAATTATTTTGTTTCGTGATCATCCTATTCGAGTTCTTTTTGATACGGGTGCGTCCCATTCTTTTATATCAAAAGAACTTGTTGATACTTTTTCTTTGGATGTTTTGTGTTTAATGACTTCTTTGAGAATTGCGAATCCGGTTGGTGGATCCGCAACAATCAGTTTATTGTGTAAAGATGTCGAGATTATTTTGTGTGATTTTTCTTTCCGAGCCGATTTGCATGTCATGCGTAATTTAGGCTTTGGAATGATTTTGGGAATGGATTGGCTTAACCATTATGAAGCTCATATCCTATGTCCTGAGCGGACTATTCATCTTCAACATCCTCAATCTGTTAATCAGGTTTCTGTTATTCTTAAAGATTCAGATTCTGCTTTGGTTGCATCTTTATATTCTTTAAATCCTCGTGATGACGATGATGATGATGAGGGTGATATTATTTCTCTTATTCACGTCGTTTGTGAATTTTCCGACATATTCGAGCCCGTTTTAGGATTACCACCTAAGCGAGCAATTGAGTTCAGAATTAATCTTATTCCGGGAGCTCAACCTATCACTCGTCCTCCGTATCGTATGTCCAATAAAGAAAACGAGGAGATGCGTAAACAATTATCTGAATTGGAAACGAAGCAATTTATTCGCTCTAGTTCCTCGCCTTGGGGAGCTTCAGCTATTTTTGTGAAGAAATCCGATGGTACACTTAGGCTTTGCGTTGACTACCGCAAGCTTAACGATCTTACTATCAAAAATAAATATCCTTTACCTCGGATTGATGATCTATTCGATCAACTTAGTGGTGCTAGAGTCTTTTCACATTTGGACTTGGCTACCGGTTTTCATCAGCTTCGTATTGCAGAGGATAGCATTCCATTAACCTCGTTACGTACTCGTTATGGATCTTATGAATGGCTTGTGATGCCATTTGGGTTAACGAATGCCCCTGCTTATTTCGTTGACCTTATGAATCGAGTCTTCAAAGATTTTCTTGATCGATTTGTTCTCATCTTTATTGATGATATTCTTGTGTATTCTAAAACCGAGGAGGAGCATGAAAAACATCTTCGGATTGTGTTGGAAACTCTTAGGAGTAATCAATTAAAGGCAAAATTTTCTAAGTTCCACTTTTGGCAATCTCGTGTGAAGTTTCTCGGTCACATTATTTCTGAATCCGGAATTTCCGTGGATCCTTCAAAGATTGAAGCGATTCAAGATTGGAAGAGACCGGAGAGTGTGACAGAGATTCGTAGTTTTCTTGGATTGGCGGGCTATTACCGTCGTTTTATTAAAGACTTTTCTAAAGTTGCCGTGCCTCTCACTAGCTTGACGAAGAAAGGTGTTAAATACATTTGGTCGGACAAATGTGAAGCTTCTTTTCAGAAATTAAAAGAACTTCTTTCTGATGCTCTTATTCTTGTTATTCCCGATGGGAATCAAGATTTCGTTGTCTATACCGATGCTAGTCGCATTGGTTTGGGTGCCGTTCTTATGCAAAAGGAACGCGTTATTGCTTATGCTTCTAGGCAATTAAAGCCTGCTGAGACTAGATATGCCACTCATGATTTAGAGCTCGCGGCTATTGTTTTTGCTCTTTGGATTTGGCGTCATTATCTCTTAGGAGAGAAATTTGTTCTTTACACAGATCATAAGTCTTTGAAATATTTATTCTCTCAAAAGTAACTTAATTTGCGTCAACAACGTTGGCTCGAATTTCTTGCACCATATGATCTTGATATTCTTTATACTCCCGGTAAGGGTAATCTTGTCGCCGATGCTCTTAGCCGTAGACAACAAGCTGTTGTTTCTATGATGATATCCGAATGGAACGATCTCGAGATTTTATCCACATGCGAAATTCGAGACCGTGTTTCTGATTTATGCTCATCATTTGTTTTATGTAGCCTTGAGGCTCGTCCATCTCTTTTAGACCGCATTCTTGATGCTCAAAGGCTAGATACTGAATTGGTTCTTCTTGGCCAAAATATTAAGGATAAAATTGATATTGAAGGTTTGAAAGACTTTAATATCGATTCTCGTGGTGGCATTCTGAAATTTGGTAGACTTATCGTGCCAAATGTTAGGGATCTTCATAAAGATATTTTAGAAGATTCTCATCACTCTAAATTTACCATTCATCCCGGTAGTAGTAAAATGTACGCGGATATGAAGCGACTTTATTATTGGGAGGGAATGAAACTTGACATCGCTAACTCCGTTAAACGTTGCATGACTTGCCAACTCGTTAAGGCCGGACATCAAAGGCCCGGAGGGTTATTGCAACCTTTAGAAATTCCAGTTTGGAAGTGGGATCAAATTTCCATGGATTTTATAGATGGCCTTCCCCGTTCTCGATCGGGTTATGATAGCTTATGGGTAATTGTTGATAGACTTACTAAATCCGCCCATTTTATTCCCGTTCGGTCTAACCGAACTGTTCCTCTTTTGGCCAAGATATTTATCAAAGAAATTGTTAAATTGCATGGTGTTCCTACTTCTATTGTTAGTGATCGTGATCCATTGTTTACTAGTGGATTTTGCAAGAGTCTTCAAAAAGCCTTGGGAACGAAGCTTAATTTTAGCACCACTTATCATCCCCAGTCCGATGGACAAACCGAGCGTGTGAATCAAACTCTTGAAGATCTTCTTCGTGCTTGTGTTCTTGATTTTGGTGGAAGTTGGGAAGATCATATTTCACTTGTTGAATTTTCCTATAATAATAGCTTCCAATCTAGTATTGGTATGGCACCTTTTGAGGCAATCTATGGAAGGCCATGCCGATCTCCTTCTTGTTGGCTTGAGGCCGGTGAGAAGCTGGTTTTAGGTCCAGATTTTATTCGGGATTCGACAGAAAAGATTGATCTTATTCGTCATAGGATGAAAGAAGACTAGAGTAGACAAAAATCCTATGCCGATAACCGGAGAAGGAAGTTAGAATTTTCTGTGGGAGATCTTGTGTTTATTCGTGTTTCACCAATGAAAGGTGTTGTATGTTTCATTCGATCGGGAAAACTTGCGCCTCGATATATTGGGCCATTTCCTATCACCGAACGTATTGGTTCCATGGCTTATCGCCTTTTATTACCGGCTCAGTTTTCTGCCATGCATGACGTGTTTCACGTTTCTCAACTTCGGAAATGTCTTCGAGATTCTGATTCTATTCTTGAGCCCGGTGTTGTGGAAGAGATTGAAGTTTCGCCTAATTTAACTTATGAGCAACATCCTATTCGTATTATTGCTTCAGAAGTCAAACGACTTCGAAATAAAGATGTTCCGCTTGTTAAAGTTCAATGGTCTTCAAATCCTAAGGATTGTTATTAGGAGTCTAGAGAGTACATCGAGCGTACACATCCGGACTTACTTTCTCGTGCTCTTTGAGGTGAACTTCCTATTTCAAACTTCTTTTGTGTTGAATATGCTTTTATGGTTGTTACTATATATCTTCTTCTTGTAATATTGCGAGGACGCAATTTCTTTAAGGAGGGGAGTCTGTAACAACCCGCATATTTATCGATTTTATATTTAAATATTTTATTTAAATATTTTATCGTTAGTCAGATTTTTGTCCGAAAAGCTACTTTTTGCATACGGTCGAATTAGGGCTCGGGACCACTCCCATTGAGTTTAAAATGCCGTTTGCGACCTTTTTGAGTATAAGGTTCGATATGTTTGGAGAAAGTTGATTTCTGCTACTTTTTTACTTTGGGTTTGGTTTTTGGGCTCAGCCCTATGTTAACTTATGCTCAAATCTGAGCCACTCTCCCCCACTCACCCTCATTCTCTTCTCTTTTCAGTTTTATAACATTAATGGTGGAGGAGATTGGAAATTAAAACTCCAAAACCCTAGTTTCTCTTGCAAATCAAATTCCTAGCTTCAAACTCAAGAAGAACCCATTGGTAAGCTTCTCTTCTTCTTCTCCAACTTATTCTCTTACCAATTTCAGAAATTCCTAAACCTAATTTTGGGAATGTTCTTGTTTTGAGCTTAGATTCAAGCTTATTTGGGTTGTGTTGAAGAGAGGTTGATTCTCCACTTGCTTTCAAGCTTCTTCTTATTTGATTTTGAGAAAAGGTGAGATTTTTATCTCACATCTATGACTATAATTATCTTTGGTTATTAGGTATGAATTCCTAACACTTCTTCATGAGAATTTGCTCTTGATTTGGATTGGTTTTGTAAATATTCCAATTTTTGGGTTTTTAAGTCAAATTTGTGTAAAATCCATTTATGGATGTTTGATCATGCTTTTGGTGATGCATCGAGGAGCATATAGGTCCGGGTTGCCGATTGGCATAAACCCTTAGAGCCAATGTTCGTTCGGTTGCATTTTGGAAGAGTTTGCTCTTCATTTGAATAAGGTTGAAAAACAGCCCAGGCATGATTCAGTCGACTAAAAACTCTGTTCAGTCGACTGAACCTGAAACCCGAGAGTTTTCAGGCATGATTCAGTCGACTGAAAAACTCTGCACAGTCGACTGAAACTGGAAACAGAAAGTTTCCTGAACCTGAAAAATCTCCAGGTACAGGGTCAGTCGACTGAAAATCTCTGTTCAGTCGACTGAACCTGCTGTTTGAGTCCAATTTGCATTTTTGGATTGAAGTTCCAATTTAAATCGATTCGTGATAATCCTATTTGTTGTTATCATCTATTATGACTTTGATGACTCTTTTTAGGGATTTTTGAATATCCATTTCGATGGATCCTTTATCGATTTCGTTGGATTTTATTCACGTCTTCGTATGTGAATTTTTGTGATTGATTGTTCTTACAATCTTCTTCGTGATTTGTCACTTTAAAAATATAAAGGTTTTCTATACTAGTAGTAAATATCAAAACTCTTTCCTCAAACGATTTCAATACTATTTTAATACCAAATTCGTTTATAAAACCGTTTTCCAATTTATTAGTATATACAAACCTTTACCTCACTCGTATGAGAAATCTAATTAAACGGCTTAGTAAAACAAGTGGTATGAAACGCTTGCGTTTACTTTGTCGGTTAATTCTTGGACTTGTTCGATTGAACCTCTTGTGACAATTTTCTAGTGGAGATTTACAGTTTGTTCGTAAATATTTAAGTTAAGCAAGTGGTTATGGGACATGAAGCTAAACTCATATATTTACTAGCTTAGTGTAATCGACACTTCTCGCTGATCATGACGATCATCTTTGTGATTTAGACTAGCAATGTGCGATGTCTCTTTGTCTGCGAGGGAGACTAAACCCCGTTTTGTGGAGTTTCGACTCAATTTGTGATGGGGTGGCAACCCATGGTCTTCGGGCCGTTTGTGGAGCTTCGGCTCAATTTGTGATGGTTAGCGACCATGGAATTAGCGTTCTGTTTGTGATACACGTGTTGGTGGGCTTTATGCTCCCGTTTGTGATAGGCCTCCCCCCTTTGTGATTTCTGGATTTCTTGTGTAGATTCCTAGAATTTATGTTTCACCAATTTTCGTGATTTCCATTGATAAGTTTTATCAATATTTGTGCATTGGTGAATTTGTGTGTCATTGACTTTTGTGATTTTCTGGATTTCTTGTGTAGTCTTCTGGAATCTGTGTGTCATTGACTTTTGTGATTGACATTGATATTATCGTCAATATTTATGGTATGGTGAACGAAATAAGGAATATGACGTTTCTTTGATTCTTGTGTAGATTTGGTGACAGTGATTAATCTCTTGATGGCTATCAACTAGTATATATATATATATCACAGCTTGGCATTGTGATTATTATGTGTTTGGTCATATCTCTCATTCTATATCGTTTCATCTGATATTTATAGTTAGACTGATCCGTTTATTATTTTCTTATTAAATAATACTCGGGTCAGATCGAGATGTTACAGGTGCTTCTGCTTGACTTCTCATCCGGGATTAACTCCTTGACTTTTGGGTTAACTACTTATATTAGTAGTTATTTTGTTGTATACATTTGAGATATAGACTCCTTAATGTATACTTATTCTTTTGTGTAGTTCGTGTAACTATTCTTTTGTGATATTGTGGATCTTTTTAGACCACAACTCTGATGTACACTTTCTAGTGTAATATTCATATCTTATTCCGCCTTTGTGATATGAATTGTCTGTGACTGATTTGTGTTATGCTTATTTCTATATTTGTTTTCCGAAGGATTTATATAGCCACCGTGTAGTAGCTTTGAGTTTGTGTCGGTATGTCGGATTTCCTCTTGAAATAGAATGCGTGTTATATTATCTGACATATCGGTGCTCGCGCAAAGAAATTACATGGATGGTCGCTCCTCAACAGCCTTTTTCTCCGTGCTAGTCGACAGCATTCACAGTAATGTTCTTGTCTAGCGTGGGTATAGAGGTGGGGCGTCATAGGTTATCCTTTCGCTTTCGAAAATACCCGGTCTTCACCATCGGTCTTCAAATCCAATCCACAACGTCGTATCATTATTCGGAATGAGTTATATGACACAAGGTCCTCTACCGGCTAAACCAAATAATGAGCGCAATATTTAAAAACATATGGATATTGGGATCTCGGTTAAGTCACAACTTAAAACCCAAAACTTTTCTTTCAAATGGTTTAAACTAATTACCATTTTCAAATCTTTAAACAAAAAGATTCACTTAATAAAGTTCACCAATCTTCCACAAAGATTCATTCACGGCTTTCAAAATAGTTTCCTTTCCAAATTGGATTAACTCATCCAATCATTAAATCAAAGACTCAATTCATAGCTTTCAAAACCATTTTCAGAGATTCATTCATAATTTTCACAACAATTCCCATTTCAAACCTTTTATATAGAAGATACAACATTTATAATCCTCTTCAATTTCAAAACAAGGTCCAACCATCTTTCACAAAGATTCATTCACAGCTTTCAAAACCATTTTCCTTTTCAAATTTGAAATCATTCAACACAAATTGGAAATCCTTTCTTTAGATGAAAGCTATTATTATTTGAAAACAATTAGTTTTCGTTTTGAAAAAATCCGATTACATTTGCACGAGTTAAAGCCCTTCAAGTATAAAACTTGGTCTAAATTCAAATTCCCAAAACAGTACTTTTTACAATGGTTTAAAACCCATATAAACACATTTATAACATGTATAACCTTTTTAAACCATAATTTCCCAACATAGAATTCAATTTCAAATCTTGAATTCAAATTCAAATAAAATTATTTAAGTTTCAAAACTTCATCAAGTTATTCAAAATAACTTTTATCTTTGAATTCGAAAGCTTTTCCATTTCCAAAACCATTTGGATTCAAAATTCAAACTTAAAACCATTTCAAAAATCTGTGACTTAACCGATTTCCTTGTGAAATCCATATTTGTGCGTGTATGGTGTAGTCCAGGGGTTTCACACAATAGTGAAACATCATCAATCATCATAGATTCAATCATATCAACATCGATAAGTGGTATTATCTATAACGCTTATCTTCTATTTACAGATTCACAGTTAAATAATATAAATTTATTACAGGTAAATAAATTACATTCATCACAGATCAAATCAAAATAGAGAATCACACATTAGGGACATCAAACAATTCAAAATTCAATTGAATCCAAACATTCGTAAGTCTGATCAATTAATCATCTAATTAACTTAAATCAGATTAATCACCAATCCTGGTTAATTAACGTTAATTAATTACAAATCATTTGATTATTTATCCATTAATCATTTATTAATTAATAAATTAATTAACCTTTAATTAACCTTAATTATTAAATTATCCTTTAATTAATTATCCTTAATTATAAATTAATTAAATCTTAATCCCCTTCATTAATTAGTTATTCCTTAATTAATTACCTTAATTAATTAATCCTTAATTATAAATTTATTTTCCTTAATCGCGAAGTTAATTAACCTTAATTCACTTCTTAATTATTAATTAATAAATCTCAATTATTAATTAATTTACCTTTAATTAATCAATAATTAAATTAATTATCTTGATAAATAAATCTTTAAGTAATTACATAATTAATCCTTTTAATTATATTGGATCATTATCCTTTTAAATTACTTTCATTAAGTAATTTTCATTTAGTTACCTTCATTAAGTAATAAATCTTTTAAATCACTTAAGATTTTAATAAATCAAAAGATAATCCTTTTATCTTTAATTAATTACTTTAATTATCTTTAAAAATCTTCATTTGATGAACCTTGTAATTAATTATCATTAATAAATAAATTAACTTAGATTTTAAAGTTAATTAACAATTAAAACATCCTTTCTTAATATTACTAAGTTTATTTAAAATAAACATTAAAAATAAAGGTTATACTTATCTTTATACTTTTTAAACTTAGTTAATTTTATTTAAAACCTTTTAACCAATTCAAAATTTTGATAAACATAAATCATTTACAAAAGAAATGGGTTTTAATCAAAATTGCTTCAAAATAAAGCTTGATTGGTTTCAAGGTTTAAACTATTTAAAAACAACAGACCCGAGCCATTCATAATATTTCTCGAGCTAACTTCGAATCTTCCCCGAGTTTCCCCCAAGCTCCCTCCTTCTACTTCCTTTCCTCTTCTTTTTTTTAAAATGTTATTTTAGTTTAAATTAAAAATTCCTGTTATACAGTTTCAACATTCGAACTACCCGATTCAAGGATTGAGTTATTTCATCACATGCACAAGCTTCTACCCAAGGGAACATCTTCTTCTTCCCAAAACAACTTTAGTCCCAGATACACAAGTACGAGCGTGCATGTGCACCATCACCAGAACGTCCTCCAACCTTCGCCGTAGCCTCCGACACATCATCAATGACCACACCAATCTACTCGAGCACCCAGATTTACGAAATCGCTTAGGAGTCATAATCGAACGAATTTTTGTAACCCATCAGGAATAAACCCGATTGATAAAACCACCTCGGTCTATCCCCTCCGACCACAGGAGATCACAGCTCGTGCCAGAATCTTCGTCGCCGATCCACACACCGATCTCCCTTGGTCCGATCTGTTCCGATCCATTCACGACGACGCGTTAACCTTTTTAAACTTCATCGACCAAATTTGGTCAGAAACCCTAAATCAACGACTCACCACCTCCGCGGCAAACAATAAATAGCACCGCTATTTTTCCGATGATCTACCTCCCGCCTACTCCCTCCAAGAACGACCGCGACTCACCCATCATCGCCGATCAACGAAAATTTACAAATATCCCAAAATCGATCAACTCATCATTTCTCGATGGACACAAACTTAAAAATCCAGATCTTAATATCAAAATTCATCATTTCCTATTACGAATTTGATTATAAAATCAAAGTACGGAAATTTAACACTCGATTGTTGACTTGAGTTGATTTTTCTCTGTCATTTCTTATACTCCAATAATCCTATATGTTGATAACACCTAATAATATTTTAAAATTTTAGATTGTGATCATTCAAACACATTTCATTTGAACATCAAAGCCTAAAAGGGATTAGGAGATTAGATTTGGAATTTCTTTTTGAGCAGGTTTTAGAACCTGTTATGTTTGAACAGAAGCATGCTTAGCTTGTTTCAGACATGTACACCTATATCAACACACATACGTATACATAAATTTGCAGGCATACAATCATACAAGCACATTTCAGATCATAACTTCAAAGATCATCCAAATATATCAGGTTTAATAATTTATAAAAGTGAGTTTGCTCACCTTAAAAAAGAAGAATAGACAAGTAGAACTTTAATGATGAATCTTGAGGCTTTGTTTAAATTTTGATCTGATCTGGATCAAGTTGAGTTATTAGTTGCTCTGATCTTTAAGTTGCTTTGATTTTTAAATTTGATTTTACTGTCTGTTACATGCCTTGATTTCCAGGTTTGAACTTGAATCCATTTCCATTTGCTTACACTTGTGTGAATCCATTTCCATTTGCTTCATGTTTTTAAAATCTGGAGATGATCTGCCCTTGCTTAATAAACTGATTACTTCAGGTAGAAGATCTCCATATTTAAGTTTTGATTCAGTTCTGGTTGCAAGCTTCAAATCTTTGAATTTTTGTTTTAGACTTTAAGTTGAAATCTACTTTGTGTTTGAGACTGTAATGATTTTGCTTTCTGATCTGGTTTTATTATTTTCCTCTATCTGGTTTTGATTTTGAGTTTCCAGGCTTTGTTTACTTTGATTTATATTTCCTTTGTTTTGAATTTCTTTCTTAAGTTTTGGATATGTAAAAGAAAGGTGAGAAAGAAGTATGGATGCATATATACACTTTTTTCATTTTATTCACATTTTTTGAAAATACAGAGACAAAGGACACTTGTAATTATAAAATGAAATTGAGTACTTGTTTATTGAATTAACACATGTAATTTTCTTGTGTTATCATGTTACAAATGTCTTAAGTTATGCATTTTATGTTTAAATCCCTTACTTATTTTTTATTTAATCTTTTATATTTAACCCTTTTTATTTTAAAATTTGTGAATCATATTTTAATGTTTTTAACTTATATACATTTATAAATTACACTTAAAGTTTTTATTTTAAATGTATACAAAACTAAATTTTATTTCAAGTATAAAGAAAATGTTTTAAAGATTAACTAACTTAATTACATATACATATATATTTTCAATTTAGTTTTACAAACCATTTTTTTAAAATCTTATTTAAATTGAAACTATTATACTTTTAAATAAACATGTATACTTTCAAATGAATATATTTACATACAAATTACATTTAGTTATATATAAATTTAAAATTAAACTTAAGTTATTATACTTAAATTTATATAAATAATATTAGTATTGAAAATATTCAAATTTAACTTTTAGAAAATTATCATATTAATTTCAAAATATAACCTCCAAATAATTGTATTATAACTAGAAAACAAATTTTATTAATTTTGAACATAGTATTTTCAAATTCAATTTATTTTCAAATTCAAAATAAAATTCAAAATCAATCTATATGCACATAAATAAGTAGGCACCTCTCTTATATAATTTGGAAAATTTCAAATTAATTCTCAATTAAATTCCAAAATTTAAATTAATTACCAATTTAAATTTGTTTTAAAATGGGGATCGCTACAAAAATAAGTCTTATTAAGAAGATAACACAAAAAAAGATTATTTCTTATCTTTGGAGTGTGCATTACGTCCTTCAGAATGACAGTCTTCCAAGAGGTAAACTTCAACTCTACGCTTCTAATCCCAGCAACAATAGTGATGTGAGTGTCTCCAAACCACACTTTCTTGTTCTTCGTCTTTGTGTATGTTTTGTATATAGCACGGTCATAGCAAACATGGCGTGTAGCACCAATATCTACCCACCAACCCTCTGATCCCCCAACAAGGTAAACCTCATCAGTAATCATAGCCGTTAGAGGCACCACGGTCAGGTTAGCCTGCGGTGCAGGGCCGGTCTGTTCCTACACTTACATACTGTATGACCTTGTTTTCCACAGTTGTAGCAAAGAAACGACTGTCCAAAGTCATTCTTTTGGGGTGGTTTCTGTTTGTTGACTTCTGACTAAGCTTGCGGTTCTGATTCTTAAAAAATTTAGAATTTGGTTTCAGAACTGCAGCTTTCTTAGTGTTGCCTCTAACAGTAAGCACTTCTTCCTTCATATCTTGTTTACATGATTCCTCCTCAATACGGAGGCGAGTTATCAAGCTTTCCAAAAAAAATTCTTTAGTTTTATGTCTCACATTATTCTTAAAATCCTTCCTACTAGTGGATAGTTTATCTCTCAACTTGGAATTGTTCTCAATAACCATACCTTCGGAGACGATCTCATGAGCTATTTTCTGAAGTTTATGACTGCGTCTCTACTGACCTGTCATCCGTCATCTGATATTTAAGGTAACGGTTGACGGCATATTTCGTTGCTCCAGCTTCTTCTGTATCATACTTCTTTTGCAGCGCCTCTTAGATTTCCTTGACTGTCTTGTCCGAATTATAGTAGTCATAGAGATCGTCGCTTAGGCCATTGAGTAAGAAGTTCTTGTAGAGGTAATCCTGCTATCCAATCTGCAATTTTTGGTTTTGTTCCTACCAGATCTGCAGTTGTTGTGCATCGATTTTAGTGGGCTTCTCTGGTACTGTCGGCTTTTTTGTAGTGAGCACACCAACCACCTTCCTCATCGTCAGAAAAAATTCCATCTTTTTCCTCCAGTGCTTGAAATGGAGGCCTTTGAATCTGAAGGGCGCAAAAGCAACCATGAGGCCTGAAACATTGAGGTCGGTGCTACATCATCAATAGTTGCAGCAGAAGTCATTGTTGTCTGAAACGTCTTCAAATTATTGGGAATAATGAAACTTCGGCTGAATAGTGTATGTTGTCACTCTCTTGAAGACATTTCGGCGTTCTGCTCGAAGGTGCAAAGCAGTTCTAAAAAACAGACGTCGCCGCCTCTAGGATAAAACAGCCTCCCTAATCTAAAAAATATCAACCTGTTTGCACTGGCAAAGTTGATTCAGATTTGCACTCTGAAATACTGCTCAAGATGTGTAGTTTTGTCAAAGGAAGAAGAAAAAGAAAAATGTCTGTAATTCTTACCATTTCTCTTCCGTCTATCTATCATTTAAATAGGTAGAATGGAAATTGTATACGTTACTGAAGTGATGGAATGTTAATGGATTTTAATTTATTCTCATTTAAAACAATATTGTAATACAATTACCTTTTGTAACGGCTCAATAATAATGTCACATAAATATATTACCGTTGTGTAAGTGTAACGGCTCACTAATAATAATGATTCATAAATATATTACCGTTATAAACTAGAAACGGCTCAATTATAATAATGGTTTATAAATAAGTTACGATTAACCTGTTTTTTATTTAATTTTTTTAATAAATTCACTTCGTACACAAAAACATTTACAACATGTTGTGTTATTCATAAGCCATACACATTCATAATTTGTTAGAAAAGAAAATGAATTTCTTTTAACATACATAATCTCCAATTAAAGACTATACGGTGATGCAAACTAATCTTTTGTTTTAGGGATTTGTCTTCTTGTTAGCTAATGTTTGGTTTATAGAATCAAATAATTCACATATATTTTACTTATCCCACCCTTTTTTTAATTTGTTGGTGAGCATAATCCATATTGAGTTAAGATTTTAGAAAAATAGAGCAAAACCCGCTTTAACACAATGTAGCGATGAAACTATATTTTTTGTGAAGAAAAAATCAATGGATACTAATGTACTTACTTATTATTCAAAACATTCTTGCCTCACTGCAAGCCATGTTAAATTTATACAACATCCATGGCCCATATAAATACTTCTTCTTTTATAGATTTAAGCTTCAATCGATGTTGAATTTTCCCTTCTAATATTATTCCTACCCCATCATATTATGGATTTCTAGTGAACTGAACATTTTGTCTGAAGGCTATAATATGTGTTGAATCTTTACTACTAAATTATTAGTATCAGTAATAGTATGGGTGGAGCAGCCACTTTCAAAGTGGATATTAGCCAAGCATACCGAAGATTTATGTCATTATTTCAAAATATATTATAGAATATACATAAATGTGTTTGGCTTTAGTTTTCATCTTCTGTTCTATTAGAAATGCTTCTTCTTTTTTTACTCTATACAACATAGTGGTATTTTAATTTCTAGCATAACTTGGTATGAATTCTGAAATTATACATTTATAGCATATGTTTCAGAAATATGTGAGGTTAATGAAAGCATTAAATTTAATTAACAAGCGTTATTGATTGAGTTTTCTTATTATATCCTACGACAGACACAAAAAACAAGATCTATATACATACACAAATAATAAATGTTTTCTGTAAATTATACGCTAAACAGTCAATTTCTCTACCATGAACCATGTCAAACTATGTATAACATCGAATTAAGTGAATTTTCGAATGTGGTGTTTCCAATACTATTTCCTTAGCAGCTCACCTCATTATACATATAACTTCAGTTTAATTTCATTTCAACCACTTCCATTTCACTTACTAATTAGTTAATTAATTTAGTTCATTCATTTAATCCACTTCAATTTAATTCCATACTCGAATTCATTCTCGAATTTATTTCAATGATATCAAGGCCAAAATCAATTTATTTATACTTAGATTGAATTTATTTGTAACTCAAGTCATTACTATCCCAGTTCATTTCTATTCTATTTGACAATATTTTCAATTATATTTTTTACGCTTACATTTTGTCGAATTTTAATTTATACTCAAGTTCCACATTCAGTTTTAGATTTTTATTTCAAAAATCACTTTACTTAATTTTCTTGAGTTCTAAATTCATTTGATAATTCAAGTCTGGACTTCATTTCTTCACTTTAAAATATCCATTTTTATTTGATTTTCTGTTTCGCCTTTCAATTTTATAAGTTACGCAACTTATTTCCTTTATAATTTCATAATTTCTATACTCGAGTATATCCATATTTTATTATTGACTCAAGACTATACATTTATTTATAGTCTAAGTATACTTTTATTCCATTCATTTCAATTTTTTATAAGCTATTCCAATTTATTTATTCACGATTCCAATTTTTCACTAAAATTTTATTTAATTCAAAAGTTGTAACCTATGGTTACATAATTATTTCAAAATTCAAAATTTATATTTACTTCAATTAGAGATTATTCTAATCCAATTCAAATTTTATAATTTATAGTTATATAGTCACTTTATAATTTGCATCTACATATTAAATCAATTCCATATGATTCAAATCTAATTCACCTTTTCATTTAAATTCAATTTCTTTTTACCAACATTTCAAAATCAAATTCGAGTTATTCATACTTAAATTAAATTCCACTCTAAGCAATTTATTTTTAATTCATTCAATTTAATTCAAGTAAGAATTCAATTCCAATTTCAAAATTTTCCACTTATTTATATTCATATAGCAATTTCACCGTTCGAATTTATTATTGTCTCAATTTCCAATAATTTATTTAACTTTCCTTAAGTTAAATCCAATTCACACAATTTATTTTAACTTACTTAAGTTAAAGTTTAATTCCAAAAATCCAATTTCTATAATTCCCTTTCTTATTGAAATCATCCTCACTTTATAAGTTCATAACTTATTTCCAAGGTTTTTTCCCAACATTTATATTAAAATTCTAGAATCAAACACCCGGTATATTTTTAAAATCACTTTGAAATCATATAAATACACACACACAAACACACACACACACACATATATATAGACACACTCTTTTTGGTTTAACAAACCACTTCCTTTGAATTTCAAAATAACCTTATTTTATCCAAAACAATTCCCTCGAAATTTTCAAAACAACACTAGTTTTCACCGAAAAATCTCCATATCAATTTACCACGGTAGCAATCCGTCACCTAGAAACTCGAAAATGAATACTGATGATGCGACCGTCATCACCAGGATTATTTTCCAGTGAGTGAAGTGAGTTCAATGCTTCATCACTTCCAAAATTCCATTTAAAACAATTTTCTTTTAAAAATATCTCAAAAATAATATTACTATTATTTATTACAAAATACTTTGGAAACATTTCCCAAAATCTCCGGGATTTAATTTTCCAATTTTTGGTTTGAATCCATTTTTAGTTTTTTTCTCACCTACATAGTTCATTCTTATGCAATCCTATTCGGTTTTAATAAACCATTCCCAGTTTTATAATCTTGCTTTGGTTAATACATCCAAACACGTCAATTTATAATATAATAATTTCAGAAAAATATTTATTTTATATCAAAATATAATTTGGATAAAATTATTTCATTTACACGCTTCAAAACCATATTGTGTCGAATTACTCTGTTCAAGTGTTTAGAAACTCCTATCGATTTAGTGGCATCCCACTTTTCGACTAGAATTTGTATGCCACTCAACAGATAAGTCAGCACAATATAAAACTGTTTTATATTCATTAACAAATATACACTCATATATATTATTAGGCTCAACTCATTCTAGAGTACTACTGACTCTATCTCTAATGAGTAATCCCCACCAGAGCTAAGGTTGTCACTTAACCTTCAGCTCTGATACCAAGCGTAGCGACCGTGAGTTCCATACCGCTTGAGTTGATAACAATTCACTCCTGTTCAACCCAAATTATACGAAAAAGAAAATAACTAGGGTAAAGAAGAATAAAGAGGTGGAAGAAAATAGAACAATAAACATAGAATCCCACAAATGCAGCGGAACAAAATAAAATATATAATAACAAATTTTTACACTAAAGAATCTGTAACAGTTTATACACTTACAGTTATCAGAGTATAATAATCAATACATCAATCTGGACAGTTATAATCACTTATCCTCGCACAGTGCAAATATAAACCAAGTATGAAAATACATCTGAACTCCTCCAGCTTGTCTCCTATGCTCCATAGCGTTTAAACCTGGATCTGTAATTCTCGGTCTGACCCGAGCATTATGATAAAATAATACCCGAGTCAACCTGGAAAACCAGCGTGAGAAAACACAATAAATTTGAATTATTACTATTATTTTCAAAATCCTTTGAAAAACAAAGGTTTCTCGTAAGACCACGTCACACATAAATACGACGATTTTTTACCTTACGGTAACCAAAACATTTTTATCAAAATCGTCAGATATTATAATAGTGTCTAAACCAAGTAAATAAAAAATAGCTGAAATGCTTGCATCTACACCGGGATCCCCAACTACATAAGACCGACCTACCCCTAACCTGGTTAGACCGAATATGTTATCACACTGGGTGTTCTCACCCTCACAAATCAAGCGCTCCTTCTTTCATGTACAACCATATCCATAATATATAGGTTTTCGAGGATATCTAGAGAGTGATAACATACTCTAATTGGGTGCAACCCACTTAGCCTTGCTGCACCTCCTTTGTTTTAGTCATTCTCGGTTGATGAGTCTTAAGGCTAAGCATTACCTTTCAGGAAAACAATTCTACTTAGAATGCTCATCGTCCTCTAATGACGATGTTCTGATGGCATTCATCCATACAAGTTGTCCTAGGTCTGGACAAACTGAATCACCATCTTCATCATCTTCACGGTATTCATTCATAACGTTCAAACCGGATCGAAGTGGTCTTCAGATAATTAAATCTGATCCCGGTCTCTTCGAAAAGATTAACGAAATTGGCCAATTATTGATAGTCGGTTATTTAACTATCAATAAAACATCCATAAGTAGTTATTAGGCCTTATTATAATTTTTTTCTAAAATATTTATTTTCAAAATATCTTTATAAGATATATCAATCCCTTCCAATAATTTAAAACAATCTCTAACACTTGAATTCGTAACAGGATATTTTCAAACCATCTCAACACTTAGATACATTTCCAAATTTCCATTTTTATACTTAGGAAAAACATTATAAATCTTACTTTCCAAAACATCTCAATATTAACACTTCAGAGAATATTTCGTAACTTATTTCAGAGTCTCCGGAATCACTAGTAAATTTCTGTTCCTCAAAATCATATCCATTTATAAGCCATCATTTACAAATCTCGAGAGAATTTATAATAAAATTTTCCATCACTTCAAAACTCTATATATACATATAAAATAAGTATTTAAGAGAATAATAATTAATTTTTAAAACATGTTCAAATAATTATTTAAAATATCGAAAATACTTTTAAAGACATCACTAAGTCATTTTTAGTTAAAAAAATAAATTTTCAAAGCTGATATTAAAAGTAAGGATTTACTAAAATAAATACTTAATATTTGAAAATCTACTTACCGAAGTATTTCAATCCTAACTATTTTAAAATTCCATAGTTTTAAATAATACCATTTTCCTTTTAAAAACAAACTTAACTTCTTAGAATTAAAATATATTTTTAATATCTCAATAACTAATTCAATTTATAAATTCCTCTCGAATCACATCACATCACTTCCATCTCGATCTCCTTAACCATTTCTCACTTTTCAAAAATAGTATTCACTATTTTTCTCACCCTATTTTCATATTCTAATATAAATTCACCTATGAATTTTATATTCCCAATTTAGCAACTGATATCGCTTACCTTGTTTATAAACATTGTTTACAAATTCTTATACTCCCTTGAGTTTTACTTGTTTATAAAAACAATCTTATTCATAAATTTCCATCTTATAAATCCATTTCTTTTATATATTCCATTTATAACTTCCAATCTATTTTTAATATCGACTTCAACCCCTTTTTATATTTTTCGAATATCATTTATAATTTTTTTATATAATTCATTTTTAAATCTCCATTCAATAATTCACAATAGTTAAGTATATCTAAAAATCAAATATAATTTTCTAACTCAATTTCTTTGAAAATCCCAATCCCGGTATAAATATTTTTATATCAAAAATTCCTTTTTTGTCCTTCAATTTAAAAAAAATGTTTATGGTATTTTAAAATATCAAAATTCAGGCCAGTGCTAAAATAACATCCAATAATTCAAATTGCACAAAAATCTATAACAGATTATCTATACACATCATATATCACTATATATGAAAAATAAACAACATATTTGAGGAATCCAACTGGATCTCTCCAACCTGTTTTCCTACATCCACAGATGTTAATATAATATAAAATACCAATCCCACATCGAGGGGGATATCGCGATATACATGGTCATCCGCTATTATGTGGGGGTGCAAAGGGTCTCATCCCCTAATGTGTGGGAATATCACTCCAACTACTAATATATATACTACTATATATATAATATAATATCATCCAATAGATATTAATTAATAAGTTCAACCAAGCATCCAATGATTAATTTTAACTATTTAAAATTAAATTGGCAATTCCAAACGAGTGAGAATTTTCTCACCATGATTTTTTCTAATTGCGAACATACAGATTTTAATTTTTTCTAAAACCCAACTTGTATATTTCCCAATTGCAAATCGAAACTCGTCTTTTTTTTTTGCCCCCTTGTGTGATCGAAGGCCTGCTAATCGCCACCTCGCGTCGCCTTGATCCTGCTTTCCGCTACAATACCATCCCGATGCTTTCATAATTCGCCGATGAAGAGGAAACTAGTAAAGCTCAGTGCCGTTCATGAAGAAAATCGGCCCCCACGTCACTGTTTGTCGACCAACTGCTCATAAATTTCCTACCCTAGTCAGAGACGCTGCACTTCAACCTCAATCGCGACCCAATCGCGATACCAAGTCGCCGCTCCCTATGCGAAGGACATCTCCCAAGTCGCCGTCCTTGCTTGAACAAAGAAATCGTAAGATGCAACCATTCTTTTGAACGAGTTTGATTTTTTTTTATGTTTTAATAAACGAATGATTCGTGATTCGAGAATACGAACTGAGAAGGGAGAAGAAGGAAAAGTCACATGATTTATAAACTAGGATAACAGCTTGTTTCAAAAGGTAGGCGACTGAGTTGACTTTAAATTTTATAATATAAATTTATTCCAAAATATCTCGTTTTTTACAATTTATAATTCGAATCTCCTATCAAGGCATGCCGCTAGGCGTTTATAATGTTATAACCCTATTCCGAATGCAATAAAAAAGGTTTTGAGTCCTCAATTGATCGTATGGAGAATAGCTTTTTGGACCCAATTATTATATTAAATTTCGATATTAATTTCAGTACGTTTATATCCCGTACGATCAAATGATAACTCCAAACACTACGAAATTTGAAACCCAATAATAATACACTATTACGGATTCAATGAAACTAGTTTCGTCGAATTCCGAGACTGTGTCCCGGATCGCTATTTTAACGCGTCGATTAAATCGATGATTTTAAAATTTACGAAATCGCTTGAAATTTCAGTTGTAAAATTTTAATAAATTATAATCCCAAATCCAATATTCAAAACCATTTAGATATTCAAAATTAACCATCGAAAAATTTGGATCATTACATTTAAACTTCTGCACATTCATCTACAAACCAGTTCTTGTGAGTTATAAAAGATTATACTATATTGGGCATATCTGTGTATTGAAGACATGGCTTCTGTCAAAGTTTGTATTTTATCAAGTTAGTGTGAAAGACCTGATCAGCGGCTTAGGCAATTGTATAGGCCTATTCCTTCGCACAAAGTGAGGGTGTTACTGAGTTAAAAGCAGAATAAGAGATTTTAGGACTAAATTTAGGATGGTGGTCCGAACTAGTATAAATAGTCTAGTGTGCAAGCTTTTTTACTTTATTTTATTTTCATTTAGCTTATAATACCAATTATTAATTTCACATATAGTTTAGCCATAAAATATACGATCCTAGCTATTTTCATAAACTGTAACACACTTTATTGAATATATTAGTATGGCACACATAAGTGCTTTCATAGAAGGTCGGTCCCATGCACGAACCCTATTATTTACTAGTAGTGATTATAAGTTATAGTCAATTAGAATGAGTATCAATATGGAAGAAAATGGTCTTGAAATTTGAGATGCCACACAGACTAAATATGAAATTCTAACTATATTATAAAATGCACTGAATTTCGAACCAAAAACTGCTGCAACCAATAATTCGAAAGCTATGAATATCATCTTTTGTGCCTTAAATAAAAATGAATTTACAAGATTTACAATATGCAAAACTGCTTATGATATATAGTATACTTCGCAACTAACTCATCATGGCATAAGCAAAATTATACAATCTAGAATAGCTATGTTAAAAGTCAATTTCAGAATTTTAGAATGAAGGATAATGAAAATATTTTTGATATGTATTCCCGTTTATAAGACATTACACATGCACCAGTAAGACTGGGTGAAACTTTATCTGTCTTTGACATTGTTACAATAATAGGAAACTCTTTAACCAATGTTTGGAAGAGAAAAGTATTAGCAATTAAAGAAGCTAACTATCCCTGTCAACTCAAGGTTGAGGATTTAATCGGTAATCTAATGGTCTATGAAGTGAATTTGCAGGCTAGAAAGATAAAGAACCAGAATAAAAGGAACATAGCATTCCAAGTTGTGGAGGACTCTGAACTAGACGAAGAGGAGATGGCCTTCAAAGCAAAAAACTACATAAAATTCAAAAGGCAAGTAGAGAGAGGAAATAGCAATACCAACGATAGTTCAAGACTCAAATGTTCGACTATAATAAATTTGGACATATCATAAAAGATTGTCCATTACGAAATAATGAAAAGGACTTCAAGAATAAGAATGGATTTGAAAAATTCGATAAAATGAGAAAAATCTGCATATCAAGCCACTTGGGATGATTTTAACTTCTTATCATCATCAAATAGCGATAACGATACTGAACAAGCCAGCGTCATCTTCATGGCCACAAAAGATAAGGTGCAATTCCGAACTAACTTATCATGAATTATTTGAATTTTGTATAAAACTCGATGAAAATTTTAGAAATTTAAGAAAAACTTATGAAGAAACCATAGTTAACTTAAATAGGATAGGATTAGAAATACCTATGTTAAAAGACAAGAAAACTATTTTGGAAGAAGTATTTGAAACTCAAAAACAATCTTTCGAGAAATCTATTTCTGAAAATGGAACAGAAATTTAAGTTCAAGAAAAATGGAATTGTTTAAGGAACGTGAATTTTTAAAAGATTTAAAACTTTCTAATAACAATTTGGATTTTAAAATTGATTACTTAAAAAGAGAGATTGATTCCTTAGAAAATAAAAATATTAGCTTATGTAAAATGATTAAAGACTTAGAAAATTCTCAAAATTCGGTTTAAAATTTAACAAACAAAATTTCTGTGCTACAAAATGAAGTTGATTCTTACAGAAATGAAAATGCCGAAAGAAAATTGTGAATTAAATTCAAAATAAAAATTCTTAAATATGAAAGTTTAGAGTTTAAGGAAAAATTAGAAAAACTTTCTACAAAATATTTCAAAATTTAATAAAGGTCAAGAAAATTTATCAAATTTGATAATGAATTCTAGCTCAGCACATAACAAAAATGGTTTGGGTTTTAGATATGCTAAGAACAAGAAAAATTTGAAGAAAACTAGTTTTATGTATACAAAATTTATAAAATCTAGTAACTCTTGAAGAGAAACAGGGATTTCTTAAAAGAAGGCAATAAAAGTATGGCTATCTAAAACTAATAATAATCTCATTAGAAAAAAATACATAGAAAAGTTCTTCTCTAATGTTTATAATAATATTAATTATTCTTTTAAAGGTTCTACCAAACCCTCTTGGACATGGTTACCGAAAACTTAACATCGGGACCTTAACGTAGGAAGCGGGTACCAATAAATTAATTTTTGGCAGGTATCCACTTACATTTGTATAAAGAGAAGATGAATTCTAGCTAGCGGATATTCCAACCAATTGACGAGAAACTCCAATATTCTTACAAATATCAAACCTATGGATGGAGGCACTGTATCTTTCGGTGACACTTCGAAAGGATACGTCATCGGAATATGGGAGGTCGGCAATGATGGTAATCCAAATTCATCATTAATTACTAATGTTTACCTAGTTAGAAATTTAAAACATAATCAGTTAAGTATTTATCAGCTATGCGATAAAGGCTATAAAATTATATTTGATAAAGATAGTCGTAATATTTTTGATCAACATGAAAGGTCAATTTTTTAAGGTAAACGAAATATTTATATTTTGAATATTAAAGTTAATAATGATAGCAATCTGTATCTTATAGCAAAATTGATTGATCCATGGCTATGCCACAAACAGTTCTGTCATATTAACTTTAAATTATTAAATAAACTAGCAAAACATGAATTGTAAGAGTTTACAAAAATGAATTTTAAAGTAAAAAACTTATGTGACGCTTGGCAAAAAGGAACATCTTCTTTTAAATCTATAAGTGAAATTTCTATTAACAAACATTTGGGAATTACTTCATCTAGATTTATTTGGTCCAACCCAAGTTAGATCAACAAATCATAATAAATATATTTTTGTAATTGTTGATGACTTTTCAAAATATACTTGGACTTAGTTTTTAAAACATAAAAGTGATACTTTTGAAATGTTTAGAAATTTTGTAAAAGGAATTCATATTTAAAAGATTCAAAAATTAAAAATATTCGAAGCGATCATAGAGGAGAATTCGATAATGATGAATTTACTTACTTCTATAATAAAAATGGAATTAATTATAACTTTAGTTTCCAAATCACCACAAAAAAATAGCGTTATGGAAAGAAAAAATAGAACTGTACAAGAATGCGCTATAAGATTATTAAATAGCCCCACTATACCGTAGAATTTCTGGGCTGAAGCGGTTGCTATGGCTTTCTATGTTCTAAATCGCGTTTCAATTCGTCCTAAAGTTAAAAATACCCCCTATGAACTCTTTTGTCAACGTAAACCTAATATGTCATGCTTTAAAGTCTTTGGATCCAAATGTTTTATTTTATATACTAAAGGCAATCTTGGTAAGTTTAACTCTAAAGCCGATGAAGGAATTTTTATCGGTTATTCAAAAAGAAGTAAAACTTACTGTATATTCAGTAAAAGAACATATCAATTGAAGAAACTTTACATGACTCTTTTGACAAAAATTAACAAAATAAACGATGATACCAAAATAATGCTAATTAACCTTCATCTACTATTTAAAATACAAAACAAGATAAATCAAATGAAGTTACTCAAGCAATAAATAACTCACTAGAGCAAAATAAAAACAAGGAAACCCCATGAATTTTGAAAGATCACCCTATTGAAAATATATTAAGAGATGTAAGAATTAAAGTATTAACCAGAGGATAGCTAAATGAGATGAGTCATCATTTATTTCTACAATTGAACCTAAAAATATAAAGCAGTAAAAGACGAATATCGGATTATGGTTATCCAAGAAAAATTAAATCAATTTGATTGAAACACTGTATATGAGAATTAGTTCGAAGACCTACTGATCAAGCTGCAATAGAAACTAAATAGGGGTATAAAAATAAAATGATGAAAATGGTGATTTCACTACAACAGAAAACTGATTTTCTAACGTCAAAATGGCGTCAATACGACGTCGAAACCAGGTTTTCTGACGCCCTTTCAACGCCATATTTGACGTCAGTAAAACTAGCTTGGATAAAAAAATTCGACATTTTTCCAACGCCACATGTTAGATGTTTTCTGACTCCATATGTTAGTTGTTGTTTGACGTCTTCTCGACGTCATTTCTTCAATGCCTTTCCGACGCCCTAACGATGCCATGGCGACATCAAATGCAGAATACAATTTTCAGTTTTCCTACATCTTACAAATGTCATTTCAACACCATTTCTGAAGCAATTTGTCAAAATTTCTACTGTTTTTTTAACCTCAAACTCAACATCAAATACATTCATTCCGATAATACTAAACACGCTATAAACCATATACATCTCAATTAAGCAAAAAAATATCACCAACAACATTATAAAACAACAAAAAACAATGACATAATCGGAATAGTAAACATTTACAGGATATTAATAAATTGCTTCCTAGTACATAAATAGATCATTGTGAATCTGTGATGATGTAATTGCATTTTCCAAAAACTACAGGCACTAGTTGAAATTAACGGCTCAAAAATATAAGCAAAAGAAAACAGAATGTAGTCTTGTGAACATATAACAAACATAATTGAATGTCCAAAGGCAACTTGCTTGAATGTATCTACTACTTTATAAAGACGTGTATAAATGGCTAGGCATCATAAGTTCTTAAAACTATTTAATTATATCAACTTCCAAGCCTTGTCAAGGCAATTAACGTTTTAGCCCAATAAAAAAAAATTATTCTAACCTATATCTACAATGCAATTCCAGTACACAAAATCTACAATGAATAAAGCTAATTTCAAAAATGCTCATTTTATTGAAAATATACAGCATGTTATTGATGGGTGTGATGCCCAAACTCTTAAATGAACCCTCTCCACCTATGTCCCGTCTTATGCTACTCAGCTCAACCATTATTGACCGTTTTAATAACAGTTGCAGGTGATGTTAACAGGGTGGCTTTCTTGGATTGCTTTGGTACAAATAATAGGTTTGCTATTTTGGAAAGTCTAGATGAGGAGAATGTTTTGACTATTGGATCTAGTTTGGGTAGGAATGACATGTAGAATGTGGAACCGCTAATTTCAGGATTTCAAGGACTTGCAGAATTAGAATTAGGTGAGGAGAAGAGAGATTGTTTGAACGTCGGGACATCGTACATATAATTTGATATTAACAAGACATTGTAACAAAATAAATTTTCAATATTACGTGCCACCAATTTCATATATATACTACGACGTGAGACTTTTAGTCGGAACAAGAGATAAATTTTTATGTACAGAAAGCTTCAAATTTTGAACAGTAAATTGAGAGGATACAACAGATTGCAGCGTGACATTGGATTACATAAACAGGTAACCAAAAATATACGCCACTTTGAAAATTGTAAACCACTTTACATATGCAATTTTTCCTCTAACTTAAAATGTTTTGTCAATCAGGAGTACATGGTAGATCAAACCATAAATACAGACAAACGAATGAATAAAAAAATGAAAAGAACGAAAATTTCAAAATTTTATTGGAACAAAGAAGGATACAACAGCACAGCTGAAAACAAAGACACACTCTTAAAGGCAGTCACTCCTTAACAACATAGAATACACACACATAACTGGTAGTTTAACAGAAAATACAGAAATTAAAGACTAAGAAACAAAGCACAAAAATATAACAAAATAAATCAATATGTAGGTTGAATTCATGACTCAATTGTCGATCAGTGCGGCACACATATTGTTGCATATAATAAAGGTAGAACTCGGTGCACGAGGCTCCCGCATGATAGCTGCCTTTGAGAAGGTCGATAATGTACACAGCATTTCTCTCGCATTGTGAAAAGGCTGTTTTCGGACTCGAACATGAATGTCTAGATCACCAAGCAGATGACCTAATCGTTGTGTCAAGGCTCCACCTCTACACCGCATATAATAAAATTTTCATATTGCATGTAATAAATTTAGAAATAATTTAATATGTTTGAAAACGGGCATATTGCATATAATACAGAATTTAAGAAGAAGGTTATGTCATGAGCGGGCTTTTATCTTGCATTTTTGACATGAAATGAATAGCTCTTACTATGGTAGAAGATTGCTTTATGTTGTATTTTTGTAGCATTGATTATGAATTAGAAGATTACTTATGCTGTATTTTTCTTCATAGTGTAATAAATTGATTCTTCACGGTTTTAATCATCAAAAGAGTTTATTGGCATTGATATTGGATTTAATTTACATTCTTACGGCTTTCATTGTTATTTTTAGTGTCTGGAATAGATAAATCAATCTTTTATATCAAGTAATAGTGAGTTATGATGTTTATTCGTATCATGTCCGTTCACAATTTTCAATAAAATTAATAACTTTTGTACACGTGCTTGTTCGGAAGCTTGGAACCGCTTATGTGGACATATTAAAATATATTTGTACATATAAAATTAAGATTCGAGAAAATGAATCTATTTTCTTCATTGCATTTTTTGATTGAAAGAATACATAGTTTACAAATCTCTGCATTACTTGTATTTATACATGCTATGTGCAGAAATAAAAGAAAGAAGAGAAAGCACGGGCTGAATGCCCGGCCCAAATATAATATTGAAGAGGACTCTTATTACCCTGCCTCAAACAAAGCTAGGGTTTCACAGCAGTCTTTGCGTCTTCCTTCTCATTACTCCTATCACCGCCATTAACAATGCATAAAAATTCTCTAAATCGGTTGAAATTCTTGCTAGATAACGCATTGATCAATACATCAGCTTTTTGAAATAGAGATGGCACGTGGTTTACTTGAAGCTTTCCAGCTTCGGTTCTCTCACGAACAAAGTGGAGATCCACTTCCATATGTTTAGTCCTTGAATGTTGTACTGGGTTCATCGAAAGAGATATTGTGCTCATATTATCGCACCAGACAGTGGGGGTTTTAGATGACCGTAGCCCTAATTCGGAAAGGAGGCTTTCTGTCCACATAACCTCTGCTGTCACGCTGGCAAGAGCCCTGTACTCTGCCTCCGTACTCGATCTGGAAATTGTGGGTTGCTTTTTGGTACACCAAGATATCGGGTTGGATCCAAGATAAACACAGTTCCCTGTGATGGACTTGCGATCATCTAAATCGCTTGCCCAATCTGCATCGCTGTAAGCTTGTATCGAAATCTCCTTACTTGATTTTAATAGTAGTCCATAATTAATAGTTCCTTGTAAATATCTCAATATACGTTTAACAACCCTCCAATGAGTATCCAAAGGTCTTTGCATGTGTTGACAAACTTGATTTACACTATAGCATATTTCTGGTCGCGTGATTGTAACATATTGTAATGCCCCGACAATGCTTCTGTACTGCTTAACATTATCTATAGGTTCACCTGTGTATTTGGATAAGTGTAAATTGCTTGTCATAGGAGTAGCAAGTGATTTTGCCTTGTCCATCTTTGCCCTGATAAGGATTTCTGATATGTACTGATTTTGAGATAGAAACAAACTTGAATTTGACTTTCTTTGTACATGTATCCCCAGGAATTGGTTGATTTCTCCTAAGTCTTTACTTGCAAAATGTTTATCTAGAAGAATAACAACTTGATTTATCTCTGCCATGTCATCACTAGTGATCAATATATCATCTACATAAACTAGTATGTAAATGATATTTTGACCTCTACTTCTGATGTATAATGAGTTATCTGATTTAGTTGCATTGAAACCCATGTTGCCCAAAGTGACTTTCAGTTTCTCATACCATGCTCTTGAGGCCTGCTTTAGACCATATATAGCTTTGTGTAATTTGCATACATGTGTGCTGTGTGCTTCAGAGTAGTATCCTGTTGGTTGCTGCATGTACACATCCTCATGAAGTTCACCATATAAAAAAGCATTATGTACATCTAACTGCTTAATTTTCCAATGCTTGTGTAATGCAATAGTCATAATTATTCTTATAGTAGTTGGTTTGATGACTGGTGAGAATGTCTCCTTGAATTCAAAACCAAATTGTTGTGTGTACCCTTTGGCAACTAATCTAGCCTTGTATTTAGCTACACTGCCATCTGTATTTCTCTTGATTTTGTATGTCCACTTGCTTCCCACAATGTTTTTGTGCTTTGGTGGTGTGACTAAACTCCATGTTTTGTTTTTAATTAAAGCCTCATACTCTTCATCCATAGCCTTTCTCCACTTTTCATCTTTTGCTGCTTGGTCATAGTTAGTTGTTTCAATTTCATTGAGAATGGCAGCATACATTTTGGGTTTAAAAATCCCACTTTTGGACCTTGTGGTCATAGGATGTCCACCCCTTGGTTGTGATTGATTCACACCTTCACCGTGGCTGTCAGTATTTTCTGTTGTTGAATGTCCACTATGATCACCAGTATTTTCAGTTATTGAATGTCCACTATGGTCACCTGTAGTTGAGTAGTCATTTTCATTGTGATCATGCCCTGTTTGCTGTTCCTGGTTGATATGTGAACTGTGATGAACATTGCTTGAGTTCAATTTATCTGAACTGTAACCAGTCTTTGTGCTAGTGATGGATGTTTCTTCATATTGATGATTACTTCCATTGTCTTGAAATTCACCTGCCAGTTCAGTTAATTCAGGAATCATTGGTACTTTGATTGCTTTAATGCTTGTTTGTTGTTTTTCCTTTGATCTATCTGCAAAAGGAAAAACATTTTCATCAAAAACCACATGTCTTGAAATGTATGTTCTCCCATTTTTATCTAAGCACTTGTATCCTTTCTGATTATATGCATAACCTATAAAAGTACAAGCACTAGATCTTAGGCTCAGTTTGTGCTTATTATATGGCCTGAGGTAGGGGAAGCATAGACAACCAAACATTTTCATATGATTATAGTCAGGTTTAACATTAGTCAATTTCTCATATGGAGATTGTTTATTCAGCAACCTTGTGGGCATCCTATTTATGAGATACACCGCAGTAGCAAAAGCTTCTTTCCAATATCTCATAGGTAGTGACCCCTGAGATAAAAGTGTTATTCCTGTTTCAACTATATGTCTATGTTTCCTCTCAACCAGGCCATTTTGTTCTGATGTATGTGGGCAGGTGGTCCTATGTATGATCCATTTATTATCAAGAAATGTTTTCAAAGCCTTAAACTCACCACCACCATCTGTTTGTATGACTTTAACTTTACTGCTATGTTGATTTTCATCATAAGCGATGAAGTGTTTGATAGCATTACATGTATCCGACTTATTCTTAAGAAAATATATCCATGTGAATCTAGTACAAGCATCTACAAGAGAGAGATAGTACCTGTCCTCTTGTGTTGATGATACAGGGGCTGGACCCCAAAGATCTGCTGCCACTAGTCTTAGTGGCTCATTATGTATAGTTTCTGATTTAGCAAAAGCCAATTTGTGACTTTTCCCTTTTTGACAATGTGAGCATATAAAAGGAACAGAAAAATTTCTAAAACTGATTTTATTTTCATTCAGAACCTGTTTTACAATATCAATCTTGGGGTGACCAAGTTTACAATGCCACAAACTAAGAGTATTATTTCCTTTTTCAACATTGAAGTTAACAGGATTAGAATAAGTTGCCCCATTAGTGGGTTTTCTTGTGCCCATGTTGCTGAACTTGTAAAGACCTTTGTCCAATTCACCCTGTAGCAGTATATTTTTATTTAGTAAGTCTCTAACAAGACAAAATTTAGGTGAAACTCAAAGTACACATTGTTGTCCTTGGCAAATTGAGAGACACTTATTAAATTCTTTTTAATCCTGGGACTCTCAATAAGTTATTTAAAAAGAGAGTCCTACCACCTTTAACACTGCCAGTTCCAACATGTGATATTTTTATGGCTTCACCATCACCCATAAGAACAGAATGCATACCTGTGTATTTTTTGTTCCCTAAGTTAAGATTCTGAAGGTTGTTAGTGATATGATTTGTTGCACCTGAATCTGGGAACCAATCATCTATGCTTGCATCATCATTCTTGACTGCATCTTCACTTGTATCATCTGTGTTGCTTCTGCTTTGCTGGTTTACTTGAACCATGTTTGCATTATGTGTCTTTTGGCTTGATTGTCCTTGCTGTCTTGCATTGTATTCAGTGTTAAATCTGAAATAGCACTTGTTCGCCATATGCCCTGTTTTCTCACAAATTTGAGACTTTATTCTGCTGTAATTATTGAACCTTCCTCTGCCCCTGCCTCTTTGAGACTAACCTCCACGTTGAACTTGAGAACCAGGGTTGTTGGAATTGCTGGATGACTTTGATTGGTTCTTGTTCCTTGTATTTACAGCAAAGTTGATGTTAACATCTCCTTGTATAGCCTTTCTTTGCTCAATTCTTCCCTCATGAGCAAGAAGGGCAGCATGTACATACTGCAGATTTGGTAGCACAGGTTGTGTAGCTATGAATGTAACAAGTGACTCATATTCTTCATCCAAACCACTAGTGAGGGTGAGTATCTGATCACTTTCTGCAACCTTATGTCCCACTGCACCAAGCCTGTCACATAAGTTCTTGATCTTGGTGATGTATTCTCTCATGGGCATGTCCCATTTTCTAGCATTTTGTAGTTTTCTTTTGTAGTGCATAATTCTAGCAGATGATTGAAAACTAAAAATCTGGCTTATAGTGGACCAGTTCTCATATGATGTATTGCACCCAACAATTTGAGACAAAAGATTGGGACTTACAGATGATATTAACCATGATGCAAGTAAGTTATCTTGTTTCTGATGATAAGTATAATCTGGGTTACTGACTGGATTTCTGTCTTTATCTAATATGATTGCAGGATGCACTTCTTTGGTCCCTTGCATAAAGTCTTGAAGGCCATACCCTTTTAATGCCATCTCAACTTGATATTTCCATAAGATGTAGTTATCTTCATCAAGAGGAATGGTGATGACATGGATCTTTGGTTTAATCGGTGCAGGGATACTTGTGGCACCATTGTCTTCCCTTCTTGAGGTCACTGACTCAGATTCTTCAATATTTCTCCCATCTTTGCAAGAAACTGAGTTTCTTGGAGTGGTAGACACCAGTTTGCTGCCAAGAAGTCAGTGGGAATCAAGAAAATGATGGGTGTGTATTATATCAATAAAATTGATATAATACGCAGGCACTGCAGGTTGAAAAACTTTTCCGTAGAACAGAAAAAATATGGAAATGCTTTTGTTGTCACCGGTTGGAAATGAAGAGATGTCTCTGATCCAAACCCAAGAAGCACAAGAGCAATGATGAGAGCAGATGCTCTTGATCAAGAATGGTATATGAACTCCGATGATGATGCTTTTCCGAGGAGTCACACGAAATGCCCCCTTTCAATCTTCAAGATGTGATGAAGGGGTAGAAAAGATGAATCAAATGCCTTTCGGCAAGAGTGGCTCTGATACCAAATTAAGATTCGAGAAAATGAATCTATTTTCTTTATTGTAGTTTTTGATTGAAAGAATACATAGTTTACAAATCTCTGCATTACTTGTATTTATACATGCTATGTGCAGAAATAAAAGAAAGAAGAGAAAGCATGGGCTGAAGGCCCGACCCAAATACAATATTGAAGAGGACTCGTATTATATACTCCACATGAACTATCACATATGGTCAGATCCTCTTGAAATAACGCTACACAATTCTGTTCATGGTAAGCCAAGTTTTAAATTTTTTCTAATGCATGAAAATTCAGAGTTATAACAAGGCTCGTCATGCTGATCAAATCAAGACACTTAGCATAACCATTTTTATATGCAATCAACTTCCGCACACAAGACCAACGCTCTATTATCTCACAATAGAATTAAGATCGAAGTAAATAACACAACACATGATGAAAAAGCAAACAACCTCATACGATGAAGTATATTAGTAAATAAACAATATCATTGTCTGGGTGAAAAAACAGAAGGTCAAACAAACTGCTGAAGTTAAATCAGAAGAAAGCTACCATTTCATCAAACACATTTGTACCCAAGGCATCCACGATCACCACTGATGATCTATGTCAAAAGGGGGTCCACTATCAGCATGGATAAGATGAGCTAGGCGAGGCGAACATTTCAGCACCAAGCATCGACTCCAGTAAGGGCTTGGATAGTTGTGCATGTGCACAGGATGTGCCCGTCACTACTAGAATCGGCTTGTTTAGTGTTCAGGCTTTGCGTTGGCGAGAATTGGCTAAAAAACGCGGCCGATTCTAGCCGATTCTTTCCGACGCAATATCGCATTACAAAAGTAAAACCCACGAGCAGTTTTCATTATTCTTCCTCCAAATTTTCGCGTCAAAACCTTCCTCCTCGTCACCCGCGCGGCCGCCTTCCGTCACCGCCGTCTCAAGTCAACATCTAGCCCCCGATGCTCTCTAAAGCTCTCCGATATCTCCTTTCTTCCCTATTTTAGTTTATTTGAGGTATGATTTAAACCCTAAATTTTGAAATTAGTTGATGGTAGATTAGAAATTGATGATTGGTTGGTATTATTCGATGATATTACTGTTTTAGATTGGTTTGGAAATATAATGTTAACATTGTCGGCATGAAATTAGGGAATTTAGGGAAAATGGTTGATTATCAATTTGTAATTGTTGATTATTGCGTATGGGTTGATGTTAATGGTGTACGTTAGTTGATGATAAAAGGTATTAGTTGATTTAGTATAAAAAAAGTTCTATATTTACTAATTATATGTGTGAACAACTTATTTTAGTTTACATAATCGGCAAATTAAGTAATGTACAAACTGGAGTGCAGACATGAAACTAGAGTGCATATTGAAATTCCAGATAAATCAGACATTCATAATTGGTACAAACAAAGTATATTTTAGGAGTTACCATATTGAAAAGATCTCCTACTTCGACATAATATTGACGTGACGCACAATGAAAAAAAGTGTTTGATAACGTGTTTAATACAGGTATGAATGTAAAGGGGAAAATAAAGGATGATTTGAATTCAAGACTTGATATAGCAAACTTTTGTGAACGTCCCAAACTTCATATGAAACCCAATGACAATAAAAAAACCAAGCATGCTATGAGCTAGATAGTAAGCAAGTAAAACTCCTACTAAAGTGGGTGGAAGCACTAAGATGTCATGATGGGATTTCTTCTAATCTTCGTAGATGTGTTGATTTTAAAACAATAAATTGAGTGGGATGAAAGCCACGATTTCCGTATCATAATGGAATATCTATTACCCATGAGTCTCAAAGAACCGTTGCCCGTAAAAGTATGGAGCGTTATAACAGAATTAAGTTTGTTTTATAACAACTTTGTTCGACGACGTTAAAAGTCGATCGTATACGTAGACTTAATGTAATGGAGCATCTACCTGTTCATCTTCCATCAGAAGCACTTCTTAGAGGTCCTGTTCAATATGGTTGGATGTATCCATTTGAGAGGTAATATTGATATCAACAATATTTATGTTAGTTTAAAATTCAGTTTTATATACCTAAATTTAAATAAATTTGTAATAGGTACTTGAATCATTTGAAGAAAAAAATTAGGCAAAAATCACGAGTTGAAGGTTCGATTTGTAAATTATATCTTGAAGAAGAAACTTCATTCGTTTTCTCTCATTATTTTAGTGATCATGTGAACTTATCGTTTGTAAGTGTTTCTCGTAATGAAGAAGTCGTTGAACATGATTCTTCTCAAGCAATGTTATCTATTTTTAGACAATATGGCCGACATGTTGGAAAATGTGTGGAAATATGGTTAGACGATAGAGATTAACATGTAGCACACACATATGTTCTTCTAAATTGTCAGAAGTTGCACCATTTGTCAGGTAATAATAAATTCATATATAATTCAATTATACTTACATATTAATTATATTAAAACATATTACATATTTGCAGTATATACGAATCACTGCATCCATCTGACGATCTCAGTAAAGAATTTGCTAAATGGTTTTCAAATTATGTTTATGATCCAACAAACTGTGTCATTGACGAAGGATTATGACATCTTGCAATCGGACCAAAAAGAAATGTTAAAACTTATCCAATATTCTTCGTCAATTGATTTAAATTCAACACCAAAGATTACGGTGCCGAAAAATTGACATATAACAGAGGTGTATTTGTTAAAGGTAGTGACGATCCAGATGAGCATATAAAAGATTTTTACGACATCTTAACGCAAATTTTAGAGTTGACATATTACATACAACCTGCAAAAAAGTTTTTTTTATTCAAATGCAACTGGTTTAGCAATGTTCCTGGTACTGGAATCGACGTGCATAAAGATTATAAACTTATTGAAATAAAACATACCTCACATTACTATACGTATGATCCTTTCGTATTGGCTAAGCAAGCGTTACAGGTTTATTTTGCTCCGTATCCATCCTTGAAAAGAGATAAAGCGGATTGGTCGGCTGTTTTTAAAACAAAGGCAAAATTTACATTTGACGGAAATAATATTCTAGATGAAACAGCGTATCAAGTGGATCTTGAGCCAAATACTGGAGTAATAATAACCGATGACATTGATGCAGGGTTGTTGAATGATGAATCAAATGTTTTGGTAGATGCATTTGAAAATGTTGAAGAAAACGATATAGAGTACGAGACCGAGTCTGAATCAGAGAACGATGAAGACTGATAATTTTAAATCTTTGAATTGCATGTTGTATAATGTACTTTTATGACATATGTAATATTTAGAGTCTGAATATGACATATGTAAATATTTGAATTGCATGTTGTATAATGTATTTTTATGACATATGTAATATTTAAAGTCTGAATCAAGTGGAATGTTTTATGCGATGATATGATATGTTATGATATGATATACGATATATGATATGATATGTTTGTGGCAGATATGTTTTATAGGAGACACGGCAGTAGGACTGAGTCTTCTCCTTCTCCCGACGCAGGTGTCAATGGTAGTGCGTCGGACTTACGCCCCGTTGCTGAGTTAGTTCCGAAGATGGCGGGGTAAGTATCAAATAATTTCAAGTATGTTATTTAAAATATATTAAATATGTACATCAAAATTTATACAGGGGCTTTGAGGTGGAGCCTTCAGATTTCATTTTACAAACGTCGAGACAGACATTTATGAGTAGGATGCCCGGCTGTTGGCCACGGTGGGACGACATCCCAGCGCCTGTAAAGAACGCAATATGGGCAGATTTGATGGTAATTAAGTATAAATTTTTATTTGATTTGAATGTCAATAGAATGTTTATAATTCAAGTTAATTTCAATATGCAGGCTGCCGCATGTGTTGAACCCTAGGATCTGGATGTGTTTAGAAATCATTGGAATCAAAGAATGAGAAAAAATTATAGGAACACGATAACTAAAGCAAAGAGTGCGGGAAAAAAGCCAAGTTGGATGAGCGCTGAAGTATATAGTGAGTTTTTTCGGCTCTGGGATACTCCTTAATTAAAAGTAAGCTATCCACTTTCGAATCGTAATTTAAATTTTTTAAGATTTCGTATATTAGTTGTATTAATATAGTTAACCTTGTGTTTAAATGTATAGGAAATATCAGCGCGGAATCGCGAAAACAGGAATAAGATCCTGCTGTACATCGTGGTGGCTCAAAATCTTTTCAGCAACATAAAAACGAATTGGTAAATTTATAAATTGTGTTTATAAATATCTGTAACAATATTTAATCATGTTGGTAACATTGTTTATTCATATGTATATTTTTAGTCTAAGAAGTACAATCGCGAGCCTACGATGGCTGAGTTGTTTACTGCCACACATGCTGTGGAGGAGACAGGCGAGTAAGGCAATGTTTCGTATAGATGGACAGACGCCAAATCTCAATCTGTAATGGTAAACATGCTTATCCATAATGATAGTGTTTGATAATACTTTATTTCGCAGTTAAAAAAACGTAAATTAAATTTTTTTCATGTCAAAATTTTATCCGTAATGATAGTGTTTGATGTATGATGATGAGTAGGACAACGATGTATGATTTGTTTGATAGTACTTATATGTATTTTTGAGTATGATATATATTAGTGAACATTGTGTTTGATTGATGAGTTTTTGGGTATATAGTTGATGTTTGATGAAAATTGTGAATGTTATGTTTGATTGATAAGAGGTTGGTGTTATACTTGTGTTGGAAGATTGAATGTTGTTATAGTTCGACATAAATTGTTTATATTGTGGTTTGAGAGCGCAAACAGCAGCTGTTTACAAACAGTAGAACATAGGCTTGCGTCGGCTGGAATCGGCTTGCGTCGGCCGTTTGGTTACAGGCTTGCGTCGGTTAGAATCGGCTAGAATCGGATGTTTGGTTACAGGTTTGCGTCGGCAAGGTATGCCCAACAGAATTTCAAAAAAATGGCCACGTGGATATAACCGTCACTTCTCGACACTAAAGGGGTGAAGAAACCGACGCAAAACCCGACTCGAATGCTTGGTGGTGACGTCTTTTTTTGCACGGTTTTTAGAATCGGCTTGCGTCGGCTAGAATCGACCGGCGTCGGTTTTCTGCCGACGCAATTGCCGATTTTTCTTGTAGTGCGTGTGTACCACTTTCAAAGTGAATTGGATCAATTCTGAGTTCCTGAGCTTTTTACTCGAAACCTGTTATGAAAATTGATGATGTAATTGTTGAATTAGTCTTCTAATGATCATTATAAATAGAAGTAAGATTAGTTTTTGTAATAAGGTGCGATGGAAAAATTAATAAAGATTTTATTTTGAATTCTTCTTCTTAAACTGTTGTTCTTCTCTTACAGTTCCTAACTTTTCTGAGTTCATTCTCTATTCTTAACCTCTTAATTCATATAATTCTCTGCACTGCTTCTCAACTACTCTTCTAAAAACTTGCCACTGCAAACAAACTTCACCAGAGCTTAACCACCACTGTCACACTCAGCAAACCCATGATAACTCGATCACAAATGAAGCAAAAGGAGCATTACAATAATTATCCTCTTTAGCATCCATAATCATGTATTGTTTCAGCTCTGATTTGATTCATTACCATGATCCGGAATTTCTTCATGCTCAATTTCAATATGCTAAATTAAAGAGAGATAAAATTTTTGTTTAACTTTTTATCTGGAAAACAACTATTAGGAGCAAGTAGCACTAAATATGATCGAATTAAACATAGATAGTAGTTTTAGTTGAAGAAATACTAAACATAATCGAATTAAACATACCGATTGCTAGCAAGGCAGGTGCAGGTGGTTCCGGCTACGTCTGTAGTGGTTAGCAAGGCGGAGGCTGGCGCTACGGCGGTTGCGATTAGCAGGGTGGAGGCTGGCGATTAGCGAGGAGGAGGTGGAGGTTGGGTTTTAGGTTTTTCCTTTTTGGGATGGCCACGTAAAATGAAAATGAGAAAAGATCCAGCGGGTGTTTATATGGTATATGAAGACAGGGGCATAAATGTCCCAAATGCTTGGCTAAAAAATTTCATGCTATTTCGAGTCAATTCGATTTGTTATCCCATGAGTAAATAGAACTCTAAGTAACTTGTATATTGAAAACAACAAATTGAAATCAACGGTCCCGTCTATATTATGAATTTTTGAATCTTGACCGTCAAAAATAGACATTGTTTTTTCCTGAAAGTTAAAGTATGAAATTTCGTTGTATTCCAAGTCAATATGATCTACATTTTTGTAATTTAATCGATCATTTTCAATAATCAATGTACACGTAGGATGGTCAAACCGACATGAAATCACATATTTAAATTACTCATATGGTAATAACGAATGTGCGTGGTCCGATTTCGTATATTTGAATATAAAATATGAATAAAATAGTAATATTTAAATTAAAAAAAAATTGTAATATAAAATATATAATTTTGAAATAATCGAAATATATATAATTTGAAACTTATGTAATGTTATTTACCAAATTATATATTCCAGGCAAATCAGTACAGAAAAGTGGAGGAAGAGAGGGGTAACAAGACATTGCAATGGCGTTAAAAAAATACCGACGTTTTTCCAACGTCATTAATTTATCCAACAACAACAAAAACAATAACAACTAAAATATTATTTCCAAACGAGATGAGATCGGTTGATATGGAACCCAAAACTAAATGACTAAAAATAAAATAAAATAAAATAATTCAAAAAATAATGTTAACAAATAAATAAAATAAAAACAAAAAATAAAAAATGGATAAAGAAATTTAAAGAAAACCGTGATGATGATGATGATAGTTACAAGGACCGAAGACCAAACACTACGTCTTAGGCTCTTATTCACTGGTCCTATAATCTAAACTTATAATAGTGCCCCAAAACTAACCCTAAGTAAAAAAACTCCTAGCTCATGATTCTGGTACGTCGATCGCTAACTTTCACGTGCTCCTATCCAACACCAACTCTTCGGATTTATTCCAATCACACAAGTCCATTTTTTCTATTTCCTTCCATGTCAACCTTGGTCAACCTATACCTCTCTTTGAGCATTCGATGCGGCCTATAATTCCAACATGCATAGGTGGCTCGACATTCCTCCGTCAAAGATGTCCAAGCTATCTTAAGTGGTGTTAGACTAGCTTCTCTTCAATTGGTGTTACTCCAAGTTTGTCACATATATCATCATTCCTAATTCGGTGTCATCTTGAATGACCACAACTCCATCGTAGCATACGCATCTCTGCTACACTTATCTGTTGGATGTGTTGTCTTTTAGTGAGCCAACATTGTACACAATACAACATCGCAGACCTGATTTCCATTCTGTAGAACTTTCCTTTAAAATTTTGTGGGACTTTCCTATCACAGAGAATGACAAACCTTAGTCGTTATTTCACCCCTCCCGCTCGAATTCTAAAACGAACATCTTCATCAATCTCACCATCATATTGCAACATTGATCCTAAATATCATAATGATTCCTTCTTGGACACTACTTGTCCGGCCAAAGTGACACCTCTAACTTCTGACCTGACACCGTTAAACTCGTGCTTCATATACTCTGTTTTAGTTCTGTTAAGCCTAAACTCTTTGATTCCAAGGTCTGCTTCCATAATTCCGATTGTCAATCAACCACTATCATACCTTTGTCAATCAGCACAATTTCGTCAGCAAAGAGCATATACCAAAGAATCTCACCTTGTACACTTCGTAACCTCATCCATCACTAGGGAAAAAATATAGGAGCTCAAAACTGACCTTGATGTAATGCTATATTAATGGAAAAATCACTGGTTTCACCATCGCATGCTTTGACACTAGTCACAACATCATTGCACATATCCTTGATAAGGGTAATTTACATTGTTGGGACTCTCTTCTTTTGCAGAGCCCACCATATAACCTTTCTCCATATTTTGTCATAAGATTTCTCTAGATCGATAAACACGATATGTGGATCCTTCTTTTGCTCTCAAAATTTCTCATTAATTTGTCTTATCAATATAATCGTCTCTGTTGTCGACCTCTCAAGCATGAAACTAAATTGGTTTTTTAAAACGCTTGTCATGCTTCTTAATCGATGTTCAATGACTATCTTCCAAAGCTTCATTGTATGACTCATAAGCTTAACTCCTCTGTAGTTTGTATAACTTTGAATATCTCCTTTATTCTTAAAGACTTAAACTAATATGCTTCTTCTCTACTTATTGGCATCTTGTTTGATTTGAAAACATTATTAAACAACTTAGTTAGCTAGCCTATCCCTACATCTCCAAGCATCTCCACACCTCAATGGGTATGTCATCAGGCCCCAATGCCTTGAATGTTTTCATCCATTTTAGCGCCTCCTTTACCTTGAACTCTTGAATTCTCCAAACAAAATGTCTGCCAGTGTCGTCAAAAGAGTCGTCCAGCCCGATCGTAGTGTTACCACCTTCTTCATTGAATAACTTTTTGAAGTATGCTCTCCATCTATTTTTTTATCTCATTGTCCTTCACCAAAAAGTCTATTATTCTCATCTATGATGCATTTAACTTGGTTAAAGTCTATCGTCTTCCTCTTGCGGAGCTTAGCTATCCTACAGACGTTGTTTTCATTCTCCAGTGATTTTTTCCAGACAGAAATAAATTTGTGTCCGAATGGCGTAGGAATATTCCAATGCCTTAATTATTTTTGTCGGATATAAAATGACGTCAATAAGGCATTGAAAATTTCTAACGGCATTGTTCAGATTACGACTATCCGACGTCTTTCTAACGCCCCACCTTGTTAGCGTCGAAATGGCATCAGAAGTAGCTATCTCAGCCATTCCCTTGTTGTGTATAGTTAGAAATAAAGTTAGACCGGTTTCTCAAGGATACAATCACGAGGAATGAATCGACTATGATTAGACATTTTCTCATGTTGCAGGATTTGAAGCAATTAGAATACTCATAGCTTTTTCTTGTCACCACAATTTAAATCATATCAAATGGATGTTAAAAGTTCTTTCTTGAATGGGTTTATAAAAGAAAATGTTTATGTTGAACAACAATCCTTTTTTAAACATGAAAAATATCCAAATCATGCTTATAAACTTAAAGAGGCTTTATATGGTCTTAAATAAGCTTACTTACTTAGCATGAAAGACTAAAAAGCTATTTAATAAATTCTAGTTTTAAAATTGGAAAAGTTGACTTGACACATTTTATAAACATTAAAATAATGATTTATTAGTTGTGGAAATATATGTTGATGACATTATCTTTGGTTCTACTAATGAAAAACTTTGTATCATTTTTTCTGAAATAATGAGACAAGAATTTGAAATGTCCCATAGGGAGAAATTAGATTATTTTCTTGGGTTAGATATTAAACAACTAGAAAATGGAATTTTTTTTCCGTAAGAAAAATAATGTAAAGATTTAGTTAAAAGATTTGGTGTCGATAGTATGAGCAATAGGCCAACATCAATAAATACAACTATTCACCTAGATAAAGATGAGAATGGTAAGGATGTCGATTGAAAATTTTATAGGAGTATCTATATTTAATATCAAATTGCCCCGATATAATGATGAGTATGTGTCTTTGCATCCAATTTCAAGCTAATCCGAAAGAGTTACACCAGCAAGCTATTAAAAGAATTTTACGATATCTAATTGGAACTAAAGGTTACGGTCTTTTCTATTTGAAAAGATATCCATTCGAATTGGTATCATACAACAATGTTGATTTTGATGGATGTCATACTAATAAAAAAAGTACAAGTAGTGATGCCACTTTATTAATCAATCTTTAGTTTCATGGTTTAGTAAGAAACAAACTACATATCATTATCTACGTCTGAAGCAGAATATATATCAACTGCTTTAGCTTGCGCTTAATAATTTATATGCAGCAAACACTAAAGGATTTTAGTGTAAATTAACTAAATCACCCATTTAAAATGATAATACCAGAGCAATAAATTTTGCAAGAAATCCTGTAAATCACTCTAGAACTAAGCATATTGATATAAGACACCACTTTTAAGAGATCAGTTTGAAAACGAAAATATTACTTTAGAATTTGTAAACATGGAAAATCAAATTGCATATAATTACAAACCAATTAAATGAAAACATGTATATTAACTTAGGAATTTATTCAATAAATGACGTCATTCAAAAATATTCAAATTTTCCAGTATTTTATATATTTAAGAAATTTACTTAATAATTTATCAAAAAAAAAAACAAAGTCCTAATATATGTATATATGCAAATTAATGTTTAATAAACTATATTTTAAGACAAAATTAAATATACTAATTAATTTTTGTTTTTAAAATTTTATCTAATTTTATCAAAATTACATTTCTTTATCAAAGCTATAAAATATAAAAACCATAAATCAACATTAAACACAAACTATTTAAAAAGGTTATCGGTAAAAATTATCTAATAAAAGTAATAAATTATCAAAATTATTACAAAATTCTTTAAAAAGTTTAAACTATTAAAATATAAGTATTTTACAATATATATATATATATATATATATATAATTGTATTATAAATTAATGGTTTTAAACTATTAAAATCAGAAATCTAAAAAATTGGGCCACCGGTCTTGAGGAACCTGTCCACGATGACGGCATTTTTTCTCGGATCAAAATATTTTTTTAACTTCCCACTCAACTCCCATCTTCATTATTTTCAAAAGCAAACTCAATTTCAAAAACCCTAGCCTCCTCTTTCAACCCCCACGCTTCCAAACTCCATTGAATTTTCAACTGAAAATCAAATCTTAAGACATGGCAAGACAATAAGAAAGCATCTCATCAACCTCCTTTGGCTCAATCAATGAATTGCTAATCGATGAAGTTAAAAATTTGTTGAAGAATAAAAGAGAAAACATCAAGAAATTCAAGGCTCTAATGGTGAATGAGCATCTTGGCAGATGACCAGTAAATTTGAATTCTCCAAACTTATATAATATTCACAATTTATTCACCCTCATCAAATTGGTCAATATATAACAAACTTGAATGACTATTAAATCAACATATATCCTCGATGTATGACACTCTTTTGTTGAATATGCGATTATATGATTTTTGTTTGATGATAATAAACATATATATATATATTCGTGTAAATGTATTTGTTAATGTACTATTTTATTTTTCATATATTAAATAAATATTTCCTGAATAAAAATAAATAACACAGAATTTGAATTCAACAGAATTTTTAATCAAACAAATATTTATTACAATTTTTGAATAGTACAAAGTTCAAGCTCTCACTATATATTCAATTTCAATTACAGTACAACTTTGATTACTCACAATTTCACATTTACAGTTGACCTCACTACATGTCACTCACACTCGTATTTATCTTCAACTTTATTCCAAATTGAATCCAGCTTCTGAGCAATATGCAAAAATAAATATTGATGCAGTAAAATTGAAAAGGAAATATTTTTGCAGTATAAAAAAAATGTGAATTTTGAAAATAATATTTGCCTCAGTTATTTGGGTTGTTCGTCATCATTTAATTTTCAATTCATCATACACGAACAACTTGTGACATACACAGTGTATCACTGTATATGCCACAAGGCCGTGCACACCGATATATACACTTAACAAATTTACAGGGACAGGTGAGCACAGGTCAAACCCAAAATACCGGATTCAACTCAAGTGCAATAAAATAATGTCACAACTTTCAGCACAAGGTCAAATCCGAGCTACAAGATGGATTCAACTCAAATGTAATGCACAGTCCAACTAAAAGTCAACATGCTCACAAAAAACTGCACAATTCAAGAAGGCACCAAACCGCAAACAAAATGCAAAGGTCAAGTCACTGCTACCATGACTCAACTCAAATGCAAGACCGAACCAACATAATAGCATACAAAACAAATCAACCAATGGCCAGATCCAAACAACACAGTGCACAAGGGCAGTTGTACCGAAACAAGCTCAACTGGACAGTACAATCTAACCAGAATCAGAGATGAAATCATGTACAACAAGAGTGGTCAGTGAAACCCAAAGCTAACAGAAATACCAAGAAATCAAACAAGGTCAAGTCTGGGCAACAGTGAATGACCAATAAGTTCACATCACTGTCCAAATGTACATGAAACCAATATAATGCCACAGCAACAATGAAACCAACCAGTGTCAACAGACTCGAGTTACAACAAAGAACAAGGCACAGTGCAGAAGCCAATGTCACCAACATATAAAACCCGAGACAGCTAGTCAATTACAAATGCACTGCATACATTTGAACACAAGCTTCAGACCAATGAACACATGAATGCAACAGCGACAGTGAAGGCAACAAAGATCAGTTTCAAGCATATCATTGAATCATACAGCAGCTCCAATGAGCAACTGCACAAGACAATTAACTTGAAAGTAATATCAAAGGAAATGTCAACAGAGCAAAAGTCAGCAAGGTTCAAACATGGTCGAAGATCAACAGTCGAGTATCATCAACAAAGTGATACAACAGTCAAAGACAAAATGGTCTGAGTCATGAAACAGCAGGTAAAATCGAACAAGGTCGAAAGTGCTACCAGAGGTAGTGGACAGTATGGCCAAAGTCCACAGAATACAGTTCAATACCAAAGCAATGGTGATGGCCGAAGTCATGGAATCGCATACACAAAGTCAAAGCCGAAGTCAACATAAATTTAAATACCAGCGAATTCGAAACCGTGGTGAGCAAGGAAAACAGGGTCAAAGAAAATCAAAACCGTGTCAACCAAGTAGCACGAAAATATACGAAATTGAAGAAGTCAGATAAATCATCAACGTCCAACAATAATCTAATGGCCGAAGCACAATGTTGAAAAAATCAGACGAAGAAAATAAAGGAAATTGAATCCATATATAAACCCACAAATCATCATCGGAATTTGGAAAGTCGAGTTCAAGCATTCAATCAGAAAGTAAAAAGGGTAAAAAATTACATACCGAAGCTATCTCTCGAACTCGATCAATTTCAAAGAGCTGTGAACAAATCAGAGAAACGTCCAAATTGACAAAGCAAACGACGTGACAGAACATTCATTCGATCGAGCAACTAAAGTCGGCATCTTCGAAATTATACGAAAGCCCTACTTTTGATCGAATAAGGAAAAGGAACAGAGCCGCCATTATCTTAATTAAGGAACAGGCCAAAGAAAATAAAAGAAGGGGCCGACCTTTATTTTTAATATTGGGTTTAGAATTATATTAGGCTCTTAAATTATTATTAGGGTTTAGTTTTTGTTTTTTAATTGTTTTAAATTTGTATTTCAGTTTTAAACCGTTGTAATTTCTAGTCATGTGACTAGGGCACAAACTACGTGGCGTAGTTTGAGAATTCGCAACTCAGTGGCTGAGTTGTGGCAGGGTTTTGAGCATAGAGTTAGGTTAGTCGGTAGCGGGTGTCGCGAGTTTACGTGTGTAAGCATGTGACTACTTCTTTTACACTAATGTAGAAGTTGGAAATGACGATAATGGATTAGTCTTATATTTTAGCATAAAAGACGTTGAATTGTTTTCAATGAAAATGAATTACGTAAAATATTAGAAATTTCATTTGATGGAATGTAGTTAGATGAGATAATTTTTGATGGAAAACCAAATTTGTGCAAAATACTTCACATCACTATTGCTAAGCGGATAACTTCAAACTTGATTCAACGAGCTCGTATTATTATCCAAATTCTTCAACACAACTTAATTCTGAAAATAAGCAATTTTGATGATATTTATCATTTAGTCTGTGAAGCCACATATGCTATTTTCGAGAAAATTCGGGTAAACTGGGTTATTGTTATAATGAATAATATGATGGAAATTCGATTGGGAGAAAAGCGAAAACATAATCCAAATGGGAATTTGATTACAATAATTCTTCATTGATTTGGTGTTGTGTGGATTGATGAGGCTTCGATTAGGCATCCATATTCTAGTGTTTTTGATGATAAGGTTCTGAAGGCGATGAAGATATAGCAACTCGAGATGTGATTACTATTGAGAATCTAATACACTAGTTGGCATAGGAAGACATACATAGCCAACTTCTCCATGTCATACTTCCCCCATGCATACCTCCCCATCATCTGAAGCACGTATTATTGCCAGTCTTGAGTGGCAAGAACAATTAATTCAAACTATTCGTGAGGAGAAGCTAGAGCAGACGAGGGAGTCTAGAGCCGTTCAATCACTTCTTATTTGACTATGCAGATATGTTCGAACTATAGGGAATGGAGTTGGAACTAGTAGTGAGTGCACTGCAGCACTTTAGTCCCCTATTAGTCTCTCTGCCTTCTGTTTATGATTTTCAAGTAGGATTTCATGGCTCTGGAGCAATAGAACCTTCATTTCAGACACCCGGATCTACCAAGATGGGATTTAGAGGGAGATCAAGAAGACCTCACGCCACTATCTCTCATGCTTCAAGGTCTCTACTACATCCTATAGTGTCATCCATAGGGCACACAGGATTGACGGAATCAGATCCTACTACTCCTTCAGGATATTATGACTATCACTATTATGTAGCCTCTTTAATATGGTATCACTTTATGATTCATCATTTGTATTAGTTTGTGTTAAGCATTGTTTCTTTGTCTTGCATTTTGTTTCGCTTGATTTTGTTAATCGTTTTGTCTTATATGTTATTTCATTCATCTTATGACATTGACATTTGTTTAGACCTATATGTTGATGTAACATTTGTCTTACCTTGTCATATATTTTGTGTTTGTCATCTATGTTGTATGCTATGTTTGTGATATGTTCTGTGATGTTCACTCTATGATATCCAGCATACTGTACACTATTATTCTCATTCTTGATATGACAATGGGGGAGAAATAACCGATCGTATGAATACATTTAGAGGAGTACTAAAATAAAATTATAAAAACATTTTTGAATACTTTAAAATGAGTATCGCATTGCTAACATTCATAATAAACATCCATTCGTGATTGCATATATCAGTTGTCATCATTAAAAAAGGGAGAATGTTAGAGCAAGAATTCCCAGTTTTAATGATCACAACTCCATGTTATAATTTAAAATATACTAGTCAAAGATATATCATCAAAGCTTCAAAATATAGAGAAGGAATCGTACTGAAGCTTCATAAGGTTGGTTACTAGAAGAAAATTTGAAGATTGTATATTAGTAAGTCGTTTTGTCTTAAATATATGTTGTTAAAACTCACAATAACCACACATCACTATTCCATACTCTTAAAGACCATAATTATTAATTTATAATTTTTTAGTATTTTTAAATCTTTTGAAAAGCTTTCGAGTTTTGAAATTAATATGTCCACCGGTGGATCGGTCAACCGGTGCATGAATTGATTTCAAAAATTCTGAGATGATTTTTTTTATTTCTTTTCATATGAATAGTTGTGTTTCTTCTTTCTTCAAATGCGACCTTCTACAATGGTAACGATTATATCCCTTCATCATACACTTTTAAATCTATAAACAGCTTTGATTTCAACAAGTTTAATCACTTACATGCTCTCTAATTTTCTAATCAATTATCTGAAACCTGACTCTATTTTATATTCTTAAATCACAATCATTCATATGATAATCAATATTTTGATTTTCTTATCTCCTAAACTTCTATATATCTACCTATAAACCAGTTCTTATGAGTTAAAGGAGATTATACTATATGAGGCATATCTGTGTGCTGAAGACATGACTTCTGCCAAAGTTTTTATTTTATCAAGTTAGTTTGAAAGACCTATTCAGCAGCTTGGGTAAGTATATTGGTTTATTCCTTCGGGCGAAGTGAGGATATTAGTGAGTTAAAGCCAGAAAAATAGATTCTAGGACTTGACGTAGGACAGTGATCCGAACTGGTATAAAAAACCTGGTGTGCACACTTTTTACTTCATTTTATTTGCATTTAGCTTATTATACTTATTATATACTATCATGTAACACCCTAAAACGAACCATAAATAAATGCGCTAAATTAAATTAAATGTGATAAAGTAGAAAATGAAAATTTAATAAAAATTAAAATTTGACCACGGAAGTTATACCGTTGTGTTCGTGGCGAAATTCTGATTAATTTACGCATATAATATGCTGAAGATGGAGCTCGAACGAAAAAGCTACGAGAGTTTGTAGTTTTCAGATTTAAATTAATTTGGATAGGATTCAAATAAATAATTAATTCCCAAATTTGAAATATAAAATTAATTATAATTAGGTTTGGGGTTAAGTAACATTAAAAATTAGCAATTAATGTTATAAGTTAATTAGGATATGAAATTAATAAATAATCAAGCAACGGTAAAATAAAATAAATACCTTACCAAAATAAGGGAAGAAGTTGACCTAACACCTCAAGGGGTCGACCGTAAAGGTCGACCACTTGGAGCATGGGAGTCAACTACTTCCTTGTTGTAGAGCATATTTTGTTGAATTGTAATGTAATAACCCAGATTTTTGGACGTCTGGTAATTGGGTAATTTTCTGATTTTACCATTGAGATATTTATTCTATAGAACAAAATAAATTCTGATAATACAAAATTCTATTCCAAATCAAAATAAAATATGATGTTACCATTCTTATATAAGATATTTATAGAATTGTGTGATTTGGAATTTTTATAATCTTTTAATAAGGTATGATTTCCTTATTAAATAAATATTGTAGCAAATAAAATCTGGATTTGAAATTCAATTGTAAACATCTTAGAAATAAATTGGATTTAAAAACTCTATGTTTTAAAAACTAGTATATTTATATAAATTATTTATAAGTGTAAAATTGGAAAACAATATCATTTTCTTTTAAGTTATATATAAATAAATAAAAGAGAAAGAATAAATATAATTAAGTAAGATTAATTTAAATGAAAGTTTAAACATTAAAACATAAGACAATTATATAAGAGAAAATTTATAATATAAAATATATATATATATTAAAAACATATTAAGACATTTATAAATATAAAAACTAAATTTAAAATATTATATAAATACATATAAAAACATATTTAAACTTGGAAATTACAAATGTAGATAATATATGTACATAATTACAAATGTAAGCCTAAGAATATATATAAATACAAGTGTAAATTAAATATAGTAGGCTAATGGCAAATGTGAGTTATTTCAACAAGTGTCCTTAATTTTTTTTTAAATGATTAAATAAAGATAATATAGGTTATATAAACATCTCCGTCCCTTTCTTTCATTTTTTTCCTCTGATCTACATTATCAAAACAAAGAAACAAAGAAAAATTTAAACCAATAGCCTGTAATCAAAACCAGTGAAAAAAATCAAAAATAAATCAAATTTCAAACTATAATCATCTTCGCAATCTATAACCTGAAGCTTAACACTGAAAATTCAAAAAGGATTCAAGTTCAAGTTCAACCAAATCGAGTGAATTAAGCCTGTTGTTTCAATATCAGGAACAATTTTCAATTTTAGTTTCAAGTTAAGCAAACAAGATTCAAATTCAAACAAAGCGGAAGATTAGTTCAAATTAAACTTTCCAGATTTCAAAATACTGTCTTGCTCTCTGTTTTCTAATTATGCAGGTAAGTAAACCCCTTTCAAAAGCTAAATCTGGGTTATACTGTAATGCATATACTAAACCTGTAATGCACTGTTGTGTAATGCCTTGCATGGATAGATTAAGAAGTTTGTATGTATATAAGTATAAAGTATTATGTGTGCATATCTGTATTTAAATGACTTACCTCTGTTGTTTATAACAGACCATATCTAGTTTAAAAATCAAATTCTTTGTTCCTAATCCTTTTAAGGATTGTATTTCTAAGTGAAATATGTAAGTATTGACCAGAATTGATTTTTAAAAATATTTTCAAGAGTATTTAACGAGTGAATTTACTGGAATCAAGGGATTGTAGTGATGAACATAATTAAGTCAGGAATTCAAATGCCAGAATTCCACATTTTGATTATATGAACTGGTTAGTAGATGGATATTATGATTTTTGATGATAATTTTATAATTTTTAAGTGCGAGATTGTCGAGATTTTGCGAGCTGATCAGAAAAGGGGATTTCGTCGATTCTCGACGATCAGTGGAAGTTTGGGCGATGTGATTGATATTGAAGGATCGTCAGTAGAGGGAGAACCTTCTCAAGTATTTGTGGTGCGTAGTAGGGCCAGGGGTTGGCTAGTCGATCATGATTTAGGGTTTAAGAAGGGAAGTTATGGGTCCAGGTTTGCTGGGCCACGATGATGTCGTAGTGGAGCGTAGGAAGTGCGCTGGGGGGGACTCAGTAGATGAAGTAGCAGAGGAGTTTTGATTGAAGTCTGATGGTTGATGGTGGGAAAGAGCAGCGGGCGAGACAATTTTGGGGGAACGATGTTTTTTGGTTCCAAGGTTCTTTTTTGAGCAATATGTTCAATTTTCGAACGAAGGCTTTTCGTTGATGTTCCAAGTGATGATCGGAAGCATGAGGCCGAGAGTGATTGGGTGGTTGGTCGTCGACGAGAATTCATGGACTAAGGCGTCGTACACATGCACATGTGTGTGCACGGTTTCTCTGTGCATAAATGTAGAAAGTAAAGGAACAAAGGGGAGGAAAGAAGGAACTGTAAGAAAATTAGAAGAGTAGAGAGAGAGGAGTCGGGCCGAAAGAGTTTGTACCGGAAAATGGATAAGAATAGGGAAGTAAGGAGAATAAGAAAATAAGGAAAAAAAAATAAAGAAGAAAATAAAGAAAAAAAGTGGAAAGAGCAAAGATAAAATTTTAATAAGTTTGATAATGAAACTAAGTAATTAATGAAAGTATATGGTTTATCTTAATTATTTAAGATTTTACAGATTGAAATATAATTACATAATGTAATTAATGGATAGCTAATTTCTTAGTATAAGTGATTAAAGAGTAATTACTGAATGCAATTAATTAGAGGATAGTTAATCACTTAATGTGATTAATTAAAGGCTAATAAATGAATGTAATTAGTTAAAGATAATTAACTAATGAAAGTGATTAAGGGTTAATTAATCAACTTAAGTGATTATGGGATAATTACTTGATGGAAATAATTAAAATATAATTAAATTACTTAAAAAAATATAATTACTTATTGTAAGTAATTGAAGGGTTAATATGTTAATGTAATTAATTAATCAAAGGTTAATTAATGTGATTAATTAAGAAATAATTGAGTAATTAAGGATAATTACTTAAGTTGGATAATTAAGAATGATTAATTAATTTCATTGATTAATTAAAGTAATAACAAATTGTTTGTAATTAATGTTAATTAGGCAGGGTTAGGTAATTAATTTATTTGGTTAAATTTAATATCGTGATAAATTAACCTTTCTTTTTGATGATTAAGTCACGTTGAATGCTTTGAAATTTATTAAGTGTGATGCGCTGTGATATGCATTGTTTGGTTGAACCGTGATAATTTAAGTATCTATCTGAGTTGAATTATTGTGTAAATATGTTATCATGAATATAATTTGTATTGTTTAAAACTTGAACAATTTGGCTTAAAGAACAACATTGGAATCGAAGAGACCGGGTTGGGTATTAGTAAATACCTGAAACCACTTCGATTTGTAATCTACAAAAATTTCCTTATAGATTTGATATGTGACATCAATAGGCTGTAATGGAATAATTTAAGTAAACTGACCATTTAAACTAAGTTTTGGTGCCGAGATATTGATGTGTGAAATAAGTGTTGACTATAACAAATTATGAACTTGTTGTGAAGTACGAGTTACCTCGGGTATAATTTTTTTTTATGCATTAGTATTTTATGTTAGATAGGTTTACTCACGCGGGTTTCCAGCCTGACCCGGGTGTTACTTTGATGTAATGCTCGGATCAGACCGAGTTATACAGATTTTCAAGTTATGACGTTCTAGAGCTAAGGAAGCGAGCTGGAAGGCAAGAACATATGGAGTTTATGGTTGTGTATTAGAGTTGTATTGATAGTAGTCTGTAACTGGTTAATACAACTGTCTAGTCTATTTTTAATGGTTGTAACTCTGATGAATTGTATGTAAAGTAACAATTAAAGCTTTCTTTGTAAATTCTATTATTTGTTATTATATTTAATCCGCTGCGAATGTGAGATGCTGTTGTTTTCTGTTCTTCTTCTTCCATCTTTCTTCTTTTCTTTCTTCTTTTCTTTAGCAATCTGAAATTTTAGGCATTCAATTTCTCGACACTTCTACAGTGAACGTATTAGTGACGAATATTGAGGTCGAAATTTTGGATCGTTACATTTTGGTACCAGTGCAGAAGGTTAAGTGAGAACCTTGGCTCTGGTGGGTTTACTCATTAAGGATAGGGTCATTAGCACCCTAGAATGAGTTGAGTGTTGTATATATGAGGACATATTTGTTATTTTCTTATAAAATGATTTTAAAAACGGTTTTAAAATTGTCTTTGTACAAGCTTATATTTTGATATATAAAGCAATAGTTTTTCTAATATATTAAGGAAATCGATTGTTGATTATTGAAATTGAATAGGATAATAAAAATATAGGATTGGAATTCTACTAATTAAGTCTTATATAGGTTAGAGAGTTCCGCTAATCCAGTTTTAGAGGAAGATGGCTAAGAGTGAAGAATGGAAGGCTAGATGCAGAGAGCGAAGAGCAGTTTCACGTAAGGATCGAGAAGAAGCAATTCAAGAATATAAGAAACATGTTAAGGAATGAGCTGGACCGGGGCCTTTTGATAATGTCACCTGCTATAGATGTTTCAATAAGGGTCATTATGCAACAAAGTGCAGTAAAACAAGGGAGAAATTGAAGGGTACATTCCAACGGTTTCGCTCTGAAATCTTATGCTTTAAGTGTCATAATAAAGGACATTTCCTAAACCATTGCCCTGAAGTGAGAAAGGTGAAGCGTAAACCAGTTAAAACGGTCGATGAGAGGACTATTTTCTATCATTGTAAGAAGACGAGACACATCGCTAGGAATTGTCCCGAGAGACAGAAGAAGAATAAGGCTATGGAACGTACTACAAGAGGCGTGAAGGTTATCCAAATTGATGGGAGGGTAGAAACATTTTGTGGTAATTGTTATAAGTGGTGACACCCTGTTGAGAAGTGTATATTTGGACTTTGTCCATCGGAAGAAAGTCCATAGAAAGGATTCTTGTAAGAATACTTAGGCTCTGTTCTTGTAACAACCCAGTATTTTGTGATTATTTTAATTGTTTAGTTTAATTATTTAAAATGAAACTCCTGATTTAAAAACTTTATTATATTTATTAACATGAATAAATTTTGTTATTTTAAGATTATATTTTGATCTTTGTGTGAATTATAATTTCAAACCTGAATAAATAGCATATTTCCAAAAAAAGTGGATTTTTGGTCAATCTGGTCAAACTTTGACTTTTAAATTTAAATTTAAAATTTTGAATTTTTTAATTTTATATTTTATTATGAAAATAGATTAAATTTTAGGAATACTACTTTTCGTTTCGTTGAAATCCGATTTATATTGTGAAAGTTATGCTTTTTACAATATTGGGTGTAAATTGATTTATTTAATAAAATTATCTATTTTAATTTATATAAATGATATTTTTATTTGTCAAATCATGTTCTAATATGTGTTATATGACATGTTAGGTATATATTTTATTTTAACACATTTTTTAAGTGATGTTAGAATTTTCCAAAATTTATTGCATTTATTTCCTATTTTTAAAGGCTAGTTTCTGTTTTTCTGCTATTTTCTCCATTTAAATTATATTTAATTAAAATTTATTTATTTTTATGAATTCATTTTTTTTATGCTCTTATCTTTATTTATAAATATTTTTCAAGTACATAATTTTTTTTCCAAAGTTCATCGCATTTATTTTCAAATTTTCTAGAGTAGTTACTTTTTCTGTGCTATTTTTTTAATTTAATTATATATCATTAATATTTATTTATATTTTGTTTATTTGTTAATTTTCGTATTTTTATCTGAATTTATATTTCAGTTGTTTAAAATTATAAAAAGAAATATGGTAATTTGAAAGGTTTTGTGACTCTTTATTTGCTTAAGCCTCTTTGTATTCTCACCTTTTCAACTTCAACCAACACCTATTCAATTTTTGTTGCCATATCACTCCCTCTTAAGCCAACCATTATCTCATTTCATTTTTTCACGTGAATGCTCACCTCTAACCTGAGAAATTTTTTTCGGCCTCTCCTTGTTCAAAAAATTTGGTAGATCTTCTTTTTCTATTTCATTTTTTCATTGTTTTATATTAATTTGCACTTGTTTCTTCCTCTTCTAGGTTCGGCCCTGCCTCCTCCTTCAGCTTGGCCACCTCCACCACCACTTGAACCCATCACCACCACCTCTGCTCGCTGGCCATCCCAAGCTGAGCCACCCTTGGTGGCAGATCCATCACCAAATGCAAAATGATTCACCTATACCACCTAGCCAAGCACCACAATGCTTCCATCACCTTCATCACCCCCTTAGCCGCCACTTACACCACCACCACCTCCAGCCTCACCTGACACCACTGCGACGTCATCCTCTTGACCCCACCAGAGATGGCCGTGCCCTTGTGGCCTTGGCCGTGGCCTTGATTTGCTTGAAAACCATGTGTGTTGCTTGTTTTGTGTATTCTAGTTCATGCATACCTTTGCACCATTTTTCCCATGAATGGCCGACCCAATTGAACCCACAACAAGATCAAAACCATGCCTTAGTCATGTATTCCACCCTATGTCCGAGCCTAAGGAAGGTTGAAAGCAAGTGCAAATCTTTTAGCTTTGTTTTATGCAGTTAATTCTAGCATTGTTTAATCGTATTTTGAGTTGAAAACTTATATTTGTTATATTGTTTTGTTTGAATTGTATTCAAGGAAATTAATCTTTGGCTCTCCCGCTCGAATCTTTGTCGTGCTTTCGTGCCTATGAAGATCGTTGTTTGTGTGTTTCAGTTGTCGTCTCCAGCTTATACTTGTGAGTTATTCTCACCAGACACTTTTGTACTTATATAATTATTAAATCGATCACTTGTGAATCTGTAAAATGCATCACCATATTATATCTGCTATGCTATGATTATATGATGTTCATCTATGCTTAAACACCTTTTATATCATATGTTACTTTTATATTATGTTGTTCTGTTATTTATATCTGTTTATCACACTGCAAGTTCCCTTTAGATTAGAATCACTATGGGTTGAAATGATACATACCCGAACGGACTTTAGAATAGGGGAAAATCGTTATGAGCTGAAATGATAGACCTGAACGATTTTCAATTATTTCATTTTTGGGACTGCGGGTTTGAAATGATAAAACCCGGGTTTTCTTTATAAATTACGGGTTGAAATGATATATTACCCATATCACTTTACCTAGGCTAGAAAATGAAATATAGACCCGCGATTAAAATGTATTTTTCTAAAATTTTTAAAATATTTTAGAAATGTAAATATTATAATATTTTGATTTAAAATTAATTAAAAATGATTTTTGTAAAGTATTTTGATTTTTCTGAGAATTTATAAGTGAAATAAATTAATGATAAGGTGAAAATTTGAAATATAGGTTATTTTAGAAATTATGATTTAATTATAACTGGAATTTAAATTAAATATGAAATATGATAAATTTATGATATTTTAAATTAAATGAATTTAAAATGATTATATAATATATTAATGGATTTTGAATAAGTTAAAATGTGAAATAAATGAATATTGAGTTGAATTTTGAAATAGAACTTAAATTGGAATTTATGAATTTTATTTAAATGTGAATTTTTGAAGTAAGTAAATAAAATGAAAATATGTTATATTTGAAAACTTAAACTTAAGTGTTAAGTTAAAATTTAATTTAGTGAATTTAAAATTGAATGTTGGAATTTAATAAGTGAATTATCATTAAATATTGATTTTTGAATGGAAAATTTACTTTATAAAATCATGAATTTAAGGAAAATTAAATGATGGTTATAAAAGTGAAAATATATGATTTTATAATTTTGAAATGGTGTAAATAAAAATTTAATGGTTTGTGAAAGTATAGTGAATATTTGGAATTTAATTAGCAGCATTTTGAAATGCTATTATTTCTAAAGTAAAGGATATTACAACAATTGTAAATGCTATAGTTAATATAAATGAACTAAAGGGCTAAATTAAATTAAAGGCTATTATAGCACTTTGTAAGTGCTATAATTATTGAACTTAACTAAGGTTTTATTTGAATTAATGTAACCCTATTACAGTATTTTGAATGTTGTCTTTTGTTAAATTGAAGTGGTTTAAAAGTAACTTTCTGTAGCATTTTTCTAAATGCTGCAAAAGTTGAATTTTCATTGTTTTAATAAATTTAAGTGAATAAATGAATTTTTAAAGATTTAAAATTTTAAAATTTAACAATTTAATAATTAAATATAATAACTTCATTTTTATGATTTAAAATGAAGTAATTCGTTTTTGAAATATAAACTATTTTGAAATTTTAACCACAGGATGTATTTAATTTATAGTTTAACTGATTCTTAAAGGATGGGCGATCCCAAGCATCCTTTAAGATATTGTGCATTTCTACTATAGTTCTCTTGAGTTGGTTTACATTATATAAGTATATATGTCTTGACTCGAGTGTTTTGTGTTTTACTTTACGCTCGGGTCAGCCTGAGTATTTACAGCTTAGTTTTGGATTTCTTTTCTAGAGCTAGGAATCGCTGGAGATTCTGCTTGTTTAGTTATCTATTCCCTTCAGTTTCATTTGTTCCATTTCAGCTCTGGTATTTATAAACTTCTATGAATTTGAGATTTCTATTGTATATGGTTTTTCCAAACTGATATTATGTATTATGTTTTGAGAGTTTGTTATAGTAGCTTCATGAACTACTATGGTATTTTAATTTCCGTTGCGAGTTATTCTGATATTTCTGTGTCTGTGATTCTGTGATTGTATTTCATTTGCTCCAAATTTATTTACGATGCGGTATTTTGCGCAATTCAAGTCCGACATGTATAGATGCGAATGGCTGAAAATACCGGTTGTTGCAGTTGGTATCAGAGCGAGGTTTTAGGCAAATCATAGCCTGTGGAGCAAAAAATCATTAGAGATAGGGTAGAAATACCCTAGAATGAGTGAAATCAATCTCAGAACCTTTTCTTTGTGAGAGAACGTATTTTTGAAGTATAAAATGATTTTAAAGGATTTTTAAAGATTATTTTGGTATAAAACTTTCCTTATTTTGAAACCAAGATTTTCTAAACTTCATCTCTTCGGTATCCACCTTGTTAGATATCTCTTGGTTAGGATTCTTATCGATTAGGATTCCTTAAACTTTGGAACGCTCCCACTTGTTCTGAAATCCAGTCTTGTCTTCCCTATTTTATCCTATTGATTCTTGGGGAATTCCATAACCCCACTTTGGAATGACCTCTCTAAAGATCAGTGGTTCCGTAAATCTTTGAATGATTGGTAAAGGGGTGAAACTCCTTTGCAATTGGCATTAATTAACCGGAGATTTCTGTATCCTCGGTTTACGATGCTATCTATCTTCTGCTATAATCGGATTCTATCTCTGGCAATCGAATGTCAATTTGCCTTAGATTTCCGAATTGATTATATTTCTGAATTCACGGTTGACCCAGTTAAGGTCGCCCGTGATTTATATAGGCTTATCCATCTTCTATTTGGTAATAAAATTGTCTCATCTTTGTTCGAGCTTATCTTCGAACCAGAATTCTATTTGATTAGATTCCTCTAAATTTGAATCTCTGTTTGTTTGAAATATATCCTTGAATCATTGTAAGGGATTTGTGTTTGGTTGTATTTTGGAATTTGTGCATACATCGAAATTATTATTTTGATAAGGATGACCTTATTTTGTATATAAAAGTGAAATATTTTCGGTAAGGATTTAATATCTTTAAAAAAAATGAAAATTTGAAGCTTTGATTGGATTTGAAATTTTGAAAATTTATGAGAAATTTAAATTTATATAAAATGATTTATAACCGAAGGGTTTTGAATTTGAATTTCGAGGAATCGAACTCCGGTGTTTTGAAATCGGTTTCAAGATTTTGGAAAATATATAACAATAATATGATTTAAAAAATATTTTTTGAATAAAAAATGTTTATAAATGTATTCGAACGAATTCCAATGATTTTGAAGAGATTTCAAAGAAGTTTCAAGAAAATAAAAGTCCAGAACCCACTTATGTCGCTGGAAAATAATTTCGGTGATGAATGCATGCATCATCGACATTGATTTTCAATTTTTTGAGTGTGGGAGAGGCCACTCCAGTAGCTTTGCTATGCGAGTGATTTTGTGAAACCAAATTCTGGTTTCAGATTTTGAAGCATGGTTTGATATTCGAAAGATATATGTGTATATATATATATATTTGAAATGATTTAAAGTAAGCTGGTGTTCAATCCTCGAGATTCAGATTTTGTTTTGGTATAACCCTATCTTTTGGAATTGGTTTACTGATTTGTTGGTGATTTCCAACTCTTGGATTTAAAATATGATTTCTTCTACTATTTTAAGGTTCGAGCACTTCCAAATCAAGGTTAACTTTTCAAAGCTAAGCAATTTTGAAAGGTATAGGGTATTTGATAAAGAATATAAGTTTAGTTTGGTCTGATTAATGTATTAAGTAATATGATTTATATAAGTTTGAAACTGTTTGTTGAGTGAAATAAATAAGACTATGTTGAATTATACTGGTATGAAATATAGATTTGAAATGTTTTGAATAAAGTATATATATAGAATAAAAATCTTTCCAATGGTAAACTGGATTTTTCATACAGAAATAAATAGTTTGAAGGTTTTAAAAGAGATGGTTTTAAACTCTGTAACCATTTTGATATTTTGATGATTGAAATGGTTTGGAAATCATTTAATCTTTATTTTGATAAAGAATGTGAATTTGAAATGATTTGGCGAAATCATAAATGATTTTGAAACTGAATTGATATTGAAAAGGAATTATAATTGAGAACCTTGTTTTACTAGATACTGTGATTTGGGAGTTATCGAACTTATATAAAATGGATTTTTATGGGTATAAAATTGATTTGTTTAAGTATGAAATTGATTTGAAAATTGTTGATTTGGAAAAGGTACTCCATTTGTAAAGAGAAATCTTATACAATCGAAGTCTGTATAAGTATGATTTGATATACTATTGATTTTGGAAAGTATTTGATTTGAAAATGGAATCTTATATGCGATGGACTTTATATAAATATGATATTTGAAAATGATTTGAAAAGTACTATATGATACATATTTTCGAAGTAAAGATATGGAAAGTGCCTTCTGCTTGATATCCGCTTTGTGGACACACTGGATTCATTCTATCGATATTATTCTCTCTTTGATTTGCGTTTTCCGGATATGATACTCGAGTGTCCATCAAATTCCATGGCGATCTCCATTGTCTTACGAGCGCGACTGCATGCGTAATTCACAGGGTCTGTGAGAGCCTACTGGTACGGATGTTTTCAGGGGGATTCAGGCATAACCATTGTGTATCCGTGATCTATTGGGTCGCTTGGTAGCGTAATCTGCAGGGGCTGCAAGAGCCTAAGGGTATGGATGTTTCCTAGGGGATCCAGGCGTAACCATTGTGTATCTGCGATATTACCGGTCTTCATGGCGTAATCGTAGGGCTGCGGCAGTCGGCCTACGGGTACGAATGTTTCCTGAGGGATCCAGGCGTAACCATTATGTATCCGCGATCCATGATCGACATGTTTCGGTTTGGTTGTTTTGTTTGGATTGTACTTTCCATATCTGTTTTTAAAAGTTTTTCCAGTATTTTCACTGGGTGTTGAAATAAGTCTACTAAGTACCTGGAGAATTCTAGCTTTGCGCCTGATCAACGCATGGCCAGAGTCTGCAGGAACGAAAGTAAACTTGTTAAGACATCGAGTTATAAAAGTATTTTGGTAAAGTATTATATAAAGGATATTTTAATCATGATTTAAATTGTTTTAAATATTGTTTACTTCGAACTATTAAAATTGAATCAAATGACTATTCATCATATTATAAATTGTTTAAAATTTCAAATATAAAATTTTAAATTGAAATTTAGATGGTTTTTAAATAATAGTTCATCCTTGTCTTTCAAATTATTTCCCCTTCTAGCTATTCCTACCTTCTTCTTACTTTTCGAGGGTCCTTTTCGCATTTGTGGAAAGAATTGGTTCTTTGGCTTATCATTTAGATTTGTCTGAGAAACTTTCTGGAGTGCATGATGTATTCCACGTCTCACATCTACTTTAGTATCTTCTTGACCCATCTCTTTTTGTTCAGCCAACAGCTTTTGATAGTTGGATATTTAGCTTAATCTGAGAGTCGAGAGTAAGCCACTTCATATTGTCAGTAGAGGTACGAAGTAGCAAAGAAGGGAATCTGTTACTCTGATCGATGTACGATGGGGTACTAATGATCGAGATTATACCTGGGAGACAGAGAAGAGCATTCGTGCTGTGAATCTGAAATTGTTTTTTCCAGTTACTATTTGTTGTCTATCTTGCCTTTCCTTATTTTCCTTGTTCGTTCTTTTCAAGGACGAAAAGATTTGAGTGGGGAAGAGTGTAACAACCCAGTATTTTTTGATTATTTTAATTGTTTATTTTAATTATTTAAAATGAAACTCCTAATTTAAAAAATTTATTATATTTATTAAAATGAATAAATTATTTTATTTTAAGAGTATATTTTGATCTTTGTGTGAATTATAATTTCAAACCTGAATAAATAGCATATTTCCAAAAAAAGTGGATTTTTGGTCAATCTGGTCAAACTTTGACTTTTAAATTTAAATTTAAAATTTTGAATTTTTTAATTTTATATTTTATTATGAAAATAGATTAAATTTTAGGAATACTACTTTTCGTTTCGTTGAAATCCGATTTATATTGTGAAAGTTATGCTTTTTACAATATTGGGTGTAAATTGATTTATTTAATAAAATTATCTATTTTAATTTATATAAATGATATTTTAATTTGTCAAATCATGTTCTAATATGTGTTATATGACATGTTAGGTATATATTTTATTTTAAAACCTTTTTTAAGTGATGTTAGAATTTTTCCAAAATTTATTGCATTTATTTCCTATTTTTAAAGGCAAGTTTCTATTTTTCTGCTATTTTCTCTATTTAAACTATATTTAATTAAAATTTATTTATTTTTATGAATGCATTTTTATTTTGTGTTCTTATCTTTATTCATAAATATTTTTCAAGTACATAAATTTTTTCCCAAAGTTCATTGCATTTATTTTCAAATTTTCTAGACTAGTTACTTTTTCTGTCCTATTTTCTTAATTTAATTATATATAATTAATATTTATTTATCTATATTTTGTTTATTTTTTAATTTTAGTATTTTTATCTGAATTTATATATATTTCAGTTATTTAAAATTATAAAAAGAAATATGGTAATTTGAAAGGTTTTGTGACGCTTTATTTGCTTAAGCCTCTTTGTATTCTACCTTTTCAACTCCAACCAACACCTATTCAATTTTTGTTTCCATATCACTCCCTCTTCAGCCGACCACTATCTCATTTCATTTTTTCACGTGAATGCTCACCTCCAACCTGAGAAAAAAATTTCGGCTTCTCCTTATTCAAAAACTTTGGTAAATCTTCTTTTTCAATTTCACTTTTTCATTGTTTTATATTGATTTGCACTTGTTTCTTCCTCTTCTAAGTTCGATCCTGCCTCCTCCTTCAGCTTGGCCGCCTCCACTACCACTTGAACCCATCACCACCAGCTCCTCCTCACTGGCCATCCCAAGCCGAGCCACCCTTGGTGGTAGATCCATCACCAAATACAAAACGATTCACCTATACCACCTAGCCGAGCACCACAATGATTCCATCACCATCATCACCCCCTTAGCCGCCACCTACACCACCACCACCACCACATCCAGCCTCACCTGACACCATTGCCACATCATCCTCTTGACCCCACCAGAGATGGCCGTGCCCTTGTGGCCTTGGCCGTGGCCTTGATTTGCTTGAAAACCATGTGTGTTGCTTGTTTTGTGTACTCTAGTTCACGCACAACTTTGCAACATTTTTCCCATGAATGGCCGACCCAATTGAACCCACAACCAGATCAAAACCTTGCCTTGGCCATGTATTCCACCCTATGTACGAGCCTAAGGAAGGTTGAAAGCAAGTGCAAAGCTTTTAGCTTTGTTTTATGCAGTTAATTCTAGCATTGTTTAATCGTATTTTGAGTTGAAAACTTATATTTGTTATATTGTTTTGTTTGAATTGTATTCAAGGAAATTAATCTTTGGCTCTCCTACTTGAATCTTTGTCGTGCTTTCGTGCCTCTGAAGATCGTTGTTTGTGTGTTTCAGCTGTCATCTCCAGCTTATACCTGTGAGTTATTCTCACCAGACAGTTTTGTACTTATATAATTAGTAAATCAGTCACTTGTAAATCTGTAAAATGAATCACCATATTATATCTGCTATGCTATGATTATATGATGTTCATCCATGCTTAAACACCTGTTATATCATATGTTACTGTTATATTATGCTGTTCTGTTATTTATATCAGTTTATCACACTACAAGTTCCCCTTAGATTAGAATCACTATGGGTTGAAATGATACATACCCGAACAGACTTTAGAATAGGGGAAAATCGTTATGGGCTAAAATGATAGGCCTGAACGATTTTCAATTATTTCATTTACTTGGGACTGCGCATTTGAAATGATTAAACCCGGGTTTTCTTTATAAATTACGGGTTGAAATGATATATTACCCGTATCACTTTACCTAGGCTAGAAAATGAAATACAGACCCGTGATTAAAATATATTTTTCTAAAATTTTTCAAATATTTTAGAAATGTAAATATTATAATATTTTGATTTAAGGTTAATTAAAAATGATTCTTTTAAAGTATTTTGATTTTTCTGAGAATTTATAAGTGAAATAAATTAATGATAAAGTGGAAATTTGAAATATAGGTTATTTTGGAAACTTTGATTTAATTATAAATGGAATTTAAATTAAATATGAAATATGATAAATTTATGATATTTTGAATTAAATGAATTTAAAATGATTTTATAATATATTAATGGATTTTGAATAAGTCAAAATGTGAAACAAATGAATATTGAGTTGAATTTTGAAATATAACTTAAATTGGAATTTATGAATTTTGTTTAACAGTGAATTTTTAAAGTAAGTAAATAAAATGAAAATAAGTTATATTTGAAAATTTAAACTTAAGTGTGAAGTTAAAATTTAATTTAATGAATTTAAAATTGAACGTTGGAATTTAATAAGTAAATTATCATTGAATATTGATTTTTGAATGGAAAATTTACTTTTTAAAAGCATGAATTTAAGGAAAATTAAAGGTTGGTTATAAAAGTGAAAATATATGATTTTATAAGTTTGAAATGGTTTAAAAATTTAATGGTTTGTGAAAGTATAGTGAATATTTGGAATTTAATTAACAGCATTTTGAAATGCTATTATTTCTAAAGTAAAGGATATTACAGCATTTGTAAATGCTGTAGTTAGTATAAATAAACTAAAGGGCTAAATTAAATTAAAGGCTATTATAGCACTTTGTAAGTGCTATAATTGTTGAACTTAAATAAGGTTTTATCTGAATTAATGTAACCCTATTACAGCATTTTGAATGCTGTCTTTTGTTAAATTGAAGTGTTTTAAAAGTAACTTTCCGTAGCATTTTTCTAAATGCTACGTAAGTTGAATTTTCGTTGTTTTAATAAATTTAAGTGAATAAATGAATTTTTAAAGATTTAAATTTTGAAAATTTAATAATTAAATATAATAACTTCATTTTTATGATTTAAAATGAAGTAATTTGTTTTGAAATATAAACTACTTTGAAATTTTAACCATGAGATGTATTTAATTTATAGTTTAACTGATTCTCAAAGGGATGGGCGATCCCGAGCATCCTTTAAGTTATTGTGCATTTCTACTATAGTTCACTTGAGTTGGTTTACATTATATAAGTATATATGTCCTGACTTGAGTGTTTTTTGCTTTACTTTACGCTCGGGTCAGCCTGAGTATTTACAGCTTAGCTTTGGATTTCTTTTCTGGAGCTAGGAATTGCTGGAGATTCTACTTATCTAGTTATATATTCCCTTCAGTTTCAGCTGTTATATTTCAGCTCTGGTATTTATAAACTTCTACGTATTTGCGATTTCTATTGTATATGGTTTTTCCAGACTGATATTACGTATTATGTTTTGAGAGTTTGTTATAGTAGCTTCATGAACTACTGTGGTATTTTAATTTTCGCTGCGAGTTATTTTGATATTTCTGTGTCTGTGATTCTATGATTGTATTTCATTTGCTCCAAATTTATTTACAATGCGATATTTTGAGCAATTCAAGTCCGACATGTGTGAATGCGAATGGCTGAAAATATCGGGTTATTATAGTTCTTTTCCAAACCCCTAGGTAATAGAGTAGGCATCTAGATTTATGACTTCTATAAGTCTCTTATTTTGGATAAATGGATGTAATGTTTGAACTACTGGTGTGTAGTCTATCAATATATGGAATATTTTATGGCAGTACAATCTAATATAAAATTTATCTTTATTTATTGAGAATAGAATTGGAATTAATTCAAAGGTGGAATTGTAATGAATTAATTGAAATTTGAAATAGGAATGAAATCAATGTTAAATAAGAGCAACCTGTATTCGAAATTTCAAGATGAATTAAAATTTAACTTAGGGAAGTTAAATGGGTTGATTTGAATTCGGGATAGGGAATTGAAGTTAAATTCAAATTTAATTGAAATTGAATCAATTTAAATGGAAGTGGAAGTTGGAAATTGAGATTGGGAATTGAACAGTTTGGCTCTGAACTAATTTTTTTTCCAAATAAATTGTTTTAATATAAACTGTTTTAAAACTTTTTTCCTAGCTATTTACTATACAACCTTTCTTTTTAAACCCCAAACTATCTTTTAATTATTTTACAATTATTTTGAAAACAAATTACTACTTTACATCTGTTTTACAAACTAATCACTATTTTGCAACTACTTACAAATTAATTACTATCTTACAACTATTTTGCAACTGTCCATCTATTTTACAATTATTTATCTACTTTACAACTATTTTAAAATTGCTTAACTATTTTAATACTATTTGCAACTAATAACTATTTTACAACTACTTATCTATTTTAAAAAATTTCAAGCTATTTTCTTAATCCAAGTTAGTCAGAGTGCAAACTGTCTATAATTGAATACCAATTGAGATAAGAATTGAAGGTTAACTCAAATGGAAATTGGGAGAAATTGTGGATGAGTGAATAAAATCAAAATGAAGGTGAATAGAAAAGAGAATTGATTTAGCTAATGATCAATAAAGATAAATACTTAGGATGTACGTATATTATTCTATTCGCATAATGATTTGATCTAGATTCGAGCACATAATTTCGAGATAGTATATCAATCCGAGTAGGGATTTTTCACTTGATTTTCGACGGCGAACCCAAGATATGGATTTTTGGTTGATTCTTGAGATTCTCTATCATAGTTATGACTATGCAAGAAGAATGACAGTTTCTGATCAAGAAAGCAGATCTGAGTCCGCACTAGGAAGTCGGGTGGACGATACTAGTTCGGAAGTGAAATTGTGTGATCGAGTGAGCGATCAGATTTGATATTGCGTATGGATGGTATATGTACATCGTGCGTGCTTAAATGAAATAGACATTGAAATTTTGAAAGAATGAGTAATGGTTTTTTTTTACCCGGTTGATTGGCCATGTAACAAGAGGCTCCGCTTAGATACACCGGTCGGCACATGCCTCGTTCGACACACCTCTCCTTGCTCGGTATCGAGCCTCATCCGACATGATGCCTTGTTCGACATGGAAGGGTCGCTCAACATCAATGCCTCGTTCAGCATCTTGCCTCGTTCGGCATCTTGCCTCGTTCGGCATGAAGCCTCGCTCGGCATAGAAGTGTCGTTCGGCATGGAAAGGTCGCTCGGCATCTGGCCTCATTCGGCATAGAGGGATCGACCGGCATCTTGCCTCGTTCGGCATGGCCTCGCTCGGTGCATCTCCACTCGTTCGACACAGTACCTCATTCAGCATGCAAGTGCAGTTCAACACACAACACCTTGCTCAGTATACGAATCCTGTTCGGCCTAGATGTGTGGTTCGGCAAACGAGTGTCGTTCGACATAGGCCTCGCTCGGCATTCTCTGGTTCGACCTACCTCGCTCAGTAATTACCATTCGACATCTATGGCTTGGTGCATAGAAGTTACTTACTATGGGCCGAGGTACCTTTTTCAAGGCCCAAGAGGGAAGTCCAACCCATATTTGTCTATAAATAGAAGGGCAGGGGCATAGTGAAAGGGACTTTTTTTTTCGAGAACACCTGAGTGACTCTACTGCATTCAAGACTTAGTTTATTTCAGTTAGCACTTGTATTCAAGTTATTATAGTACGGATTGTATCTGTATTCATTCATTTGTGAAAGCAATAAAGATCAAAATTCAAAGTGGACGTAGGCAGTTACGTTGAACCACTATAAATCCGGTGTTCATATTTTTTCATTTAGGTTATCTTACAGTTCTATGTTTTAATTTACTTTCTTCATTAATCTCTCTACACAATCTCTCTCAAGGGTGTTAGTGACCAATTCTGGTGCTAATATTTTGGTGCGTTCATGGAGAACCGAATTCTCAGACCACTAGGATCTGCTTTGTAGCTATTGGATTGAATAAATCCCTCGAAGGATATCCAAGTCATTCACAGGGCGTCCGTTGAATCTACTCAGAGTTTCGATCAAAAACTCTACTATGGAAAGACCACATACCAGATCAGCGTCTCATAGCATGGACGTCAACAAGACTGCTTGCATACAACAAGTAGGACCTAGCAATCAGCAAGTTAATCCTGGCTTAGGGACTACCGGATCCCATAGCCAGATGGAAGTTGTTACTGGGACGGAGTTCAATGACCTGATGAGAGAACTCCTGAAAAGCAGGAGACAACTTGCTGAGCAGATTCAAGCTAACGGTAACCTCATGACTCAGCTTACTCAGCAACAGCATCAGAATGCTGGAGGTAGCCTCGTTCCTTATTCTTCATCTGATAGTTTGACCTAGTCTGACGAACCTTCCAAGCATAGATGCCGCAAAACAGAAACTACACAAGCAAGTGCTACTGATTGATTAGCTAGGGATCACTTGCATCTTGGAGACCACACCCAAGCTAGAGCAGGAAACTTAGGAGCAAGAGCACGTGTGGACACTGGACGCCTGGCTCACCAAGACCCTAATGAATCTAGTCCCCAAGATACACGTTTGGTAGATTTCCAACAAAGGAGACACCAACCAGAGTGGTCCCGTAGAACAAAGTTCAACCTTTCATCCTCCATACAAACTTTGCACTTATCGGCTATGGTCAGACAATTGATGAGAGAAAATCAAGGCTTGACCAATGAAGATTGGGGGATATCCAGGCGTCATGCTCCATTCATAGATACTATTCTACAGGCCGAGTATCTTAGGAAGTTTAGCATGCCAACTATCCCGGCCTACGAAGGAAAAACTGATCCTAGATAACATGTGATGAGGTATGAATGGATGATGGATTCAGCTAGAGAAAATGACGCGACTAAGTGTAGATTTTTTCCAATTACTTTATTCGGAATCGCCACCATGTGGTTTACTCGACTTCCCCCATGGTCTATATCTAGCTTTCACGAATTGGTGACGAAGTTTGTGGAACATTTCAAGATACATGCCACTCATTCCAAGGATGCGATGTCCCTATATAGTGTAATCCAGACTCCGGGAGAGTCATTGAAAGAGTACTTACAAAGATTTCATATTGCGGCTACTGAAGTTAGCAACTCTAACAACCATGCAATTCTGATGGCGGTAATGCGAGGAGTGGATCTGGATTCAGAGTTTGGAGATTAGTTGGCAGGAAAGCCTCCAACTACGTTGGAGCATTTCTATTCAAAGTGTAAAGACCCGATTCTTCGACTCTCGATAATCGGCATTAATACGTCCACTGTATCTACAGCCTAGCAATCGAAGGCCGAAAAACCGATCCCTTAGGGTTTAAGAAGAAGAAAAAGGTAGAAGAAGAAAGAAAGAAAGAAAGAAAAGCAACAGAAACGATATCATAATCTCACAATCGCAGCGGAACAACATATAATACATAAATGAATAATCTTTAAATCAAAACAACTATACATTTTAGACATTACATCATCAGAGTCAATATACAACACCACACAATAATGGACAGTTATATAAACCTGTCCTCACAACTGCATAAACAGCGGAAAAGATAATATCATATACAAGTGATACACTTCGCCATCCAGCTTGCTCCTAATCTCCACAGCATCTCCTGAATTCCAGAATGACCTGATAACCTGACTCTAGACTGCCCGTGTGGAAATTAGTGGACACATAGAGTTTAGAAAAGGAAAAAATAAACTCCAAGTCAGTCATGGGACTGGTGTAAGAACTTAAAACATTTATATCTTTAAAACAAACAAAGAAATATTTTAAAATAGATCCGCAATGCTTTTAGAAAATGTAACTACCATAAGGCCACCCGCCACACACACAATGCAAACGCAGAATTGAAGGAGATTTCTCCTTATGATAGTCAACCATGCTTGATACGCAAATTTCTTTGATATTATTACTATAAGTGCAAAGTGTAGGAAAACATTTCGAAAGTATAATATAAATCTTAGCCAGCATAGACATTCCGAACTATGCCTACTATAGCTACCATCTAAACAACGGCGACCACCATAAGTAAATGGCAGGTTCTACAACTAAAACCGTACAAGGTGCGTATTGGAATTTGGATTTCCAACAAATGGTCAGGCCAAGGAACTTCCCATTGCCACATGGGTACGCCTCTGGAAGGACGCCCCAAGAACCTAACCGGATCTCTGCCAACACAAGGCCGGGTTACCTCTAAACTAGGTAACTACTGACACGAGTATGCCATCCTCCGGTCGTAACCGACCTTTATCATGGGATTTACCAACAACCGCAAAGAAACAAATTTACAGCAACCACATAGGTTAAATATCTGGGCTCCATACCATAATATCACCTCTATCCAGAAGGAAATGTACATGCCCTATAGGGGCGCTATCCCCAGACAACCTTGGTACATTCTTCCTGTTTTGACCATTACCCGGTTGTGAGGTTCGAATACGCTTTTTACAAAAGCCACGCTTTGATCAACAAATAATCCGCAGCACTTTGTATGCCACATTACCAAATTGGGAATGTATCACTAGTAACCATTATTTAATCACACAACCATGCAATTTTAAATTTAACTATTTAAAATTTAAATCAAAATAAATTTGATTGAGTGAGAAGTTCTCACCTTGTTTCAAATAACCGTTGTAGTGTTTCATTCCGAATAAAATTAAACACACGTTTAATTTTACCCAAAATTCTCACTATCTCCAATCAACTCCAATCCAGCTCCATTGCGTAGTGCTCATCAATACGAATCTAACGCAACTCGTTTTGTCAATTTTTGACATCGTATGACCAAGTTATGATGTTACAAAGATTATACGAATTTTAATATGAATCAATTTCAACTTTAATTTTATTTTATTAACCTTCTTTTAATCTGACCGTTCGTTTCATCGAAGCAAATCACGACAACACGTTATCATCTTCTTCCCCCTAGGTATTTGCGTTCGAAGAAACCCAACACGCTGCCCCTAACCCTAATTCTCGCAATCTCTATGTTGATCGAGACATCGATCAAATGCCATCACGTTGAAGCCCTACGCTAACTCCATCGTCCTCAAAAATCCGGCCAAGCTCGGTTCCATCTTGGCTTCGATTTTCACGCACGAACTTCGGCTATTAGAATGGAAATTGACATCGATCCGTAGCTCTAAAAACGATCACCACCGTTGGATCGATGGATCTCGCTGTGCTCTACACGTTTGTAGTTGAAAGTAGTTGCTAATTCTTCACGGATTGAAAGAAATTAAGAGGAAATGAAATGAAAACTATCGGCCACTGAAGTTTGGTGGCGGCCGTGACCTAGCTGTTTAGGGTTTTGGCAAATGATGAAAATTGAGGTCCTTTTATAGAAAATTCTAAAACACTATTCACCCGAAATTTTTCCGAGCTCCAAACGAAGCGTGCCGACTGACGTTTCTAGGGTTTAACCCGCATCCGGACACATTGGAACATGTTTCTGAAGCTAATTTGATCATATGCGCGAGTTACTGAAATAAATGATCAAATTTAAATTAAATCGATTAAACTAATTTCTATGCGTTTTGGCTTGCCCCGGACAAACCGCAAATCCGATTGACACGAAATTTGAAATCTTGCAATAATTTAACATTATGGATCCAATGAAACTAGTTTCATCGAAATCCGAGACTGTTTAAAAAATGGCTATTTTCACACGTCAATTAAATATTAAAATTTTCAATTTCCACAAATTAACTTTTAATTCAATTTTAAAAGTTCTATAACATCATTCTAATTCCAATATGATTTAATACAACTTTACAAATCAATTTTAATCACATTAATCCCAATTTCCAATTATTTCTGTAATTTCAAATATTAAATTATCGATTTAATTATCCAATTAAATCTAGATATTCGAAATAAAATTTATCGATCTTATAAAATTTACTTGTGCATATTTAAAATCAATTTAATATACGAATTTCAAATGACGGGAATTCTAGGTCGTTACAAACTTCCTCGCTTAAAAGAATTTCGTCCACGAAATTGCCAAGTAAGAAAAAGTCTTGAAATCCATTAACTTTTTTTTTCAAAAACAAACCGTTCCAACTTGATTTCATATTCATTTTAATTTCTTAACTCTTCCAAAATCTGATGGTTACACTTTTCTAGTTCAATTCCTACATTTTCATTTCAATTTAGAAATTGACTTTTCGTTAACAAAAATTTTCCAAATATTTTCAAAAAAATTTCTAACTCCCAAAATTTACGGAAAATTTTGGCAGAGTCTCCCTTGTACGGAGGAGCTTTTGCAATATCACAATGGATATAAATATATATACATCGACCCACACGGTCGGAAAACAAAAAACAATTCATATTTCCTATTTTTATTGTGTAGGCGTACCTTTTTAGCATTTTTTAAGCAAAGCAGTTATTTATTAGCATTTTAGCATGACCAAATCCAGCCAACTACAGCCTCGGTACCTGTACTTACTCAATTTAAACATGTAAGTGACATATATAGGAAATTCATTTACATTTCACTAATTTTCAATAAAAAAAAAGTTTTCATAAGCAATGCAATCAAAATAATTCCCATAAGCAATTTATAAGGTTTCGATACAAATTTTAATTGCTTACAACCAATTCACATTAGTTCACTTTCAATTGCTAATTCATTTAACAAATAAGGTTGAATTTCACTTATATAACTCAAGTCCACATCCATTTAATTCGCTTTATTATTATACTTCGATACCAAAACCAACTTCATTCAACATCGCTTAAGTTATATTCCATTTCAAACATCATTTTTTTTAACTTAGCTTTAATTTCCACTTATAAATCCAATTCAGATTCCAATTCTGAAGTAAATTCTATTTAACTTTTACCAAAGTCAAATTTTGTCACTTATTCAAATTCATATCTTGTTTTGCTTAACAAAATTGTTTAACCATTTTATCATCTGGTTTCACTTACATTTATTACACTGGATTTCCAATTCTATATGAATACTTACTTTCATAAAAAAAAATTGGATTCAATTCATTTTAAACCTTATCCATTTAGTCATTCTTCAATTAGTTGCACTTACTAATTTTAGTTAATACTTCACTTTGTTTTTCACAAATCAAATTCAATTCCAATTCCAGTTCTATTTACATACAAATTCGAAATGAATTTCAACATTTAATTTCATTTTCTTGCACTTGCAATTGCAAATTTTATTTATTCATTCACAATTTGTTTTCCAACTTAATAATTGTATTCCAATCATTTAGTCTATTAGACTTCTAAAATTCACATTTATTCCAATTAACTCAGGTCAGTTTCGGTTTAAATCTCAATTTCCTAAGTCATCCAAACTTATTTATTATTCCATAAACATTTTATATAACATTCCAGAGTCTTTTCAATCTTTCAGAAGTTATTTTTGAAATATATTCAAATTATCTTTTGAATTTCCAAAACCAAACTCAATTTCACAAACAACTTCCATTTAATTATAATTCGGCAGCAATTCCTCTCATGGAAACTCGAAAATGAACACCGATGATGTCGCGATCATCATCAAAATTATTTTCCAGCGACCGAAAAGAGTTTAATGCTTTCTTCCCTTCAAAACAATTTTTCAAAACCCTTGAAAATCATTTTCAAACTCCAAAGAATTTAAATTTCCCAAATCTCAAAATTTCAAATTCTTTAAATTTGATTTCAAATATTACTCTGGAATTCCATTGCGAATTATGAATCACATTTACAATTTATATTAACAGATCTCATTTGTATATGGATTTATTTCTTAGCTTTTGATTACGATTTCAATTTCTTATTCAATAATCGATGATAATAATTCAATATTATCACTTCCTAACAACCAGGCAACCATAATAATTTTCAGAAAATCATTCTTTTTATTTTGTTTACCCTATTTTAAAACAATACTCTGTCGGTTTATCTTGTTTAAGTGTTTAGAAATCCCTATCGATAATATGGCGTCCCACATACTGATCAGAATTCACAAATAGCTCAACGGATAAGCAAACACAATATAAAACATTTTTATATTCACTAACAAATACACGCTCATATCTATTATTACACTCACACTCATTCTAGAGTACTACTTACTCTATCTCTAATGAGTAATTCCCAACAGAGCCAAGGTTGTCGCTTAACCAAATGCTCTGGTATCACTTTGTAAAGACCCAATTCTTCGACTCTCGAAAATTGGCATTAATACGTCCACTGTATCAACTGCCGAGCAATCGAAGGCCAGAAAACCGAACCCTTAGGGTTTAAGAAGAAAAAAAGGTAGTAGAAGAAAGGAAGAAAAGCAACAGAAACGATATCAGAATCTCGCAATCGCAGCAGAACAACATATAATACATAAATGAATAATCTTTAAATCAAAACAACTGTACATTTTAGACATTACATCATCAGAGTCAATATACAACACCACACAATAATGGACAGTTATATAAACCTGTCCTCACAACTGAATACACAGCGGAAAAGATAATATCATATACAAGTGATACGCTTCGCCATCCAGCTTGCTCCTAATCTCCACAACATCTCCTGAATTCCAGAATGACCTGATAACCTGACTCTAGACTGCTCGTGTGGCAATTGGTGGGCACCCAGAGTTTAGGAAGGGAACAATAAACTCCAGCTTAGTCATGAGACTGGTGTGAGAACTTAAAACAGTTATATCTTTAAAACAAACAAAGAAATATTTTAAAATAGATCCGCAATGCTTTTAGAAAATGTAACGACCATAAGGCCTCCCGCCACACACACAATGCAAACGCAGAATTGAAGGAGATTTCTCCTTATGATAGTCAAACATGCTTGATACGCAAATTTCTTTGATATTATTACTATAAGTGCAAAGTGTAGGAAAACATTTCGAAAGTATAATATAAATCTTAGCCAGCATAGACATTCCGAACTATGCCTACTATAGCTACCATCTAAACATTGGTGACCACCATAAGTAAATGGTAGGTTCTACAACTAAAATCGTGCAAGGTGCGTATTGGAGTTTGGATTTCCAACAAATGGCCAGGCCAAGGAACTTCCCATTGCCACATGGGTACGCCTCTAGAAGGATGCCCCGAGAACCTAACCGGATCTCTGCCAACACAAGGCCGGGTTACCTCTGAACTAGGTAACTACTGACATGAGTATGTCATCCCCTGGTCGTAACCGACCTTTATCCCGAGATTCACCAACAACCACAAAGAAATAAATTTGCAGCAACCACATAGGTTAAGTATCTGGGCTCCATACCATAATACCACCTCTATCCAGAAGGAAATGTACATACCCTATGGGGGCGCTATCCCCAAATAAACTTGCTGCATTCTTTCTGTTTTGACCATTACCGGGTTGTGAGGTTCGACGAAGTCTCGCCCTCAAAGCTACACTTTTCACAAAAGCCACGCTTTGATCAACAAATGATCAGTAGCACTTCGTATGCCACATTACCAAATTGGGAATGTATCACTAGTAACCATCATTTAATCACACAGTCAAGCAATTTTAAATTTAACTATTTAAAATTTAAATCGAAACAAATTCGATTGAGCGAGAAGTTCTCTCCTTGTTTCAAATAACCGTTGCAGTGTTTCGTTCCGAATAAAATTAAACATGCGTTTAATTTTACCCAAAATTCTCACTAGCTCCAATCAACTCCAATATAGCTCCATTGCGTAGTGCTCGTCAATACGAATCCAATGCAACTCATTTCATCAATTTTCGACCTCGTATGACCAAGTTATGATGTTACAAAGATTACACGAATTTTAATATAAATCAATTTCAACTTTAATTTTATTTTATTAACCTTCTTTTAATCTGACCATTCATTTCATCAAAGAAAATCGTGGTCGCACATTATCATCTTCTTCCCCCTAGGTATTCGCGTTCGAAGAAACCCAACACGCCGCCCCTAACCCTAATTCTTGCAATCTCTATGTTGATCGAGACGTCGATCAAATGCCATCACGTTGAAGCCCTTCGCCAACTCCATCATCGTCGAAAATCCGGCCAAGCTCGGTTCCATCTTGGCTTCAATTTTCATGCACGAACTTCGGCCATTCGAATGGAAATTGCCATCGATCCGTAGCTCTAAAAACGATCACCACCGTGGGTCGATGGATCTCGCTGTGCTCTACACGTTTGTAGTTGAAAGTAGTTGCTAATTCTTCACAGATTGAAAGAAATTAAGAGGAAATGAAATGAAAACTATCGGCCTTTGAAGTTTGGTGGCGGCCATGACCTAGCTGTTTAGGGTTTTGGCAAATGACGAAAATTGAGGTCCTTTTATAGAAAATTCTGAAACACTATTCACCCGAAAATTTTCCGAACTCCAAACGAAGCGTACCAACTGACATTTCTAGGGTTTAACCTACGTTCCGAGCACAATGGAACATGTTTCGAAAGCTAGTTTGATCATATGTGCGAGTTAGAAAAATAAACGATCAAATTTAAATTAAATCGGTTAAACTAATTTCTATAAGTTTTGGCTTGCCCCGGGCAAACTGTAAATCCGATTGACACGAAATTTGAAATCTTACAATAATTTAACATTACGGATCCAATAAAACTAGTTTCATCGAAATTCGAGACTGTTTGAAAAATGGCTATTTTCACACGTCAAATAAATATTAAACTATTCAATTTCCACAAATTAACTTTTAATTCAATTTTAAAAGTTCTATAACATCATTCTAACTCCAATATAATTTAATACAACTTTAAAAATCAATTTTAATCACATTAAACCCAATTTTCAATTATTTCTGTAATTTCAAATATTAAATTATCGATTTAATTATCCAATTAAATCTAGATATTCGAAATAAAATTTATTCATCTTATAAAATTTACTTGTGCATATTTAAAATCAATTAAATATACGAATTTCAAATGATGGAAATTCTGGGTCGTTACACAAAGGCTCATCAATTCATAAGAAGAGATGAATCCAGATGGACGAGGCGAGACAAGGCACCAGGGCATATTCAGGAGACTGTGAAACGCAACATCGCTGTAAAAAAGTTTGGTGATAATTCAAAGAAGGTTCAAGTCAATGTCCAGAATAAACCCGGCCAATCTAAAGGATTCGGAGGAGGAAATCCCGAAAAGAAAAGGGAGATAGGGAAATGAAAGTCAAGAATTTCCACTTACAGGGAGTATACTCGTTTGAATGCATCTTTGGAGAATATTTACCTATCAACTTGTAATACTTTCCAATATAGAAATCCACGCTCAAAGGAGTCAACAGAGGAACAAAAACAGGCTAGGAAGTACTGCAGCTTCCATGAGACTTATGGGCACAATACAAAGGAGTGTAGACGCCTCCACGATGCCATAGAAAAGCTGATCAGACAGAAAAAATTGTAAGAGTTTGTCAAGAACCCGCAGGAAGGTAGGCAAGGAACATCGGACCCAGACGCGGGCCGGCCCCACGCCATCTAGAGGAACCTGCCCGGACTGTAGGTAGACTGGTCATAAACACTATAGTCGGTGGACCTCATCCTATAGATAAGAACTAGTAGGAAATGGAGCGGCATGCTAACTCCTTAAAGCATGCAGATTATGAGTGTTGTTCGAATGTAGAGGACGGGACCCCCGCTAAACAGCAACGCATGACGACAGACGATATAGTGTTCAGGAGGCGAGATGCTGACAAGGTGGAGGCTCCTACGGTTGACCCGGTGGTCATATCCACGACAATCAGGCCAGCATATGTGAAGAGAATTTTAATTGATTGTGGAAATTCTGTTAACATCATCTTCAAAAAGGCATTTGACCAAATGAAGATGGAGATGAAGAATTTGAAACCATCTAAAGCCCGTATCCATGATTTTAATGGTGCATCGACTGATGCAGTAGGATATGTTGAATTACCAGGTTAACTGGGACAAGGTGAGCGTAGAAGGGTGCGAATCCTACCTTTCATAGTGTTGGATGTTGATTATCCATATAATGTGTTTTTGGGTCGACCAGTCCTGGCAGAGTTCAGGGCAGCTTTGGCCCCGTGGTGTTTGACTTTGAAATTCCCGACTAACAAAGGAGTTGGTGTGGTGCATGGCGATGGGGTAACCGGCCGCGCATGTTACGTGGCTGAGATGAGAGAGGCCCAACGAAGAGAGAAATGCAAGGTTGTGTACAGCTCCGTCCGCATCCGGAATACTGACAATTGACAAGTAGTGCCCAAGCCCTGGCTCGGGAAACATTCTGGCTCGGGCAACATTATTGGATCTATAGAGGCATAGACCGGAGAGATGATGATGGGGAACCTAGGGAAGCAAAGTAAACACCGGCTGAACTGACGATTGACATTCCAGTCAGCCGAGATGACCCATCGCGAGTACTTAAGATAGGATCACAACTCGACCCCTCGATGGCTGAAGATCTTACTGATTTCCTCCGAACAAATCTGGATGTTTTCCATTGGACGCATTTTGATATGTGCGGGATTTCTCCCACTATAATAAGTCATATGTTGAACATAGAACCGAGGTACGCACCAGTAAAGCAGAAGAGGAGAGGCATGGACCGGAGAGGTCCGCTGCTCTCAGAGAGGAGGTGAACAAACTCAAAGCCAACGGGTTCGTCTGCGACGCCCTCTACCCAAAATAAGTATCTTACCCTGTGCTATTGAGGAAAGCCAATGGGAAGTGAGAAATTGCGTAGATTACACCAATCTGAACATAGCATGCCCCAAGGTTAGTTTTCCTTTACCCAGGATTGACCAGCTGGTTGACTCAATAGCGGGACACGAGTTATTGTCATTTATGGATGCGTACTCGGGATATAATCAAATTCTGATGCACATTCCATACCAAGAACACACCAGTTTTGTCACAGATGTCGGGTTATATTGCTATGTAGTGATGCCTTTTGGATTGAAAAATGCGGGAGCGACTTATCAACGACTGGTGAATTGAATGTTTAAAGATCAGATTGGTAGAATAATGGAAGTCTATGTGGATGACATGCTCGTGAAGTCACGACTGGCAAACGACCACATTCGAGGCTTAGCGGAGATGTTTGATATGCTTAGATATTATGGGATGAAAATTAACCCTTTGAAGTGTTCCTTTGGCGTTGCGTCAGGAAAGTGTTTGGGTTTTATCATAAACGCATGGGGAATCGAATCTAACCGAGAGAAGATTAAAGCTATTCGAGACATACAAATGCCCAAAACTATAAGCAGGTACAAAGCTTGAATGGAAAGGTGGCCGCACTGAGTCGATTCATACTCAGAGCCACAGATAAGTGTATTCCTTTCTTTGATATAATAAAGAAAGGAAAAAGAAATTTCAAATGGACGGCCGACTGTGAGGAAGCATTCTAAGCTCTGGCGAGGCAATTAGAAAGTTTACTGGTGCTATCGAAACCGGTAGACCATGAAATGTTGTATGTGTACTTTGGTATATCTCATTATGCTATTAGTACGGCTTTGGTTCGCGAGGAGGACCAAGTTCAAAAGCCAGTATACTATGCCAGTAAAAATTTAATGGGGGTAGAAAGAAATTATCCCAAGATCGAAAAGCTAGCCTACTGCTTGGTGATTGCATCACGCAAGCTTCGTCCATACTTTCAGGCACACTCTATCAGTGTTTATCTCGATCAACCCATGCGACAGGTACTCCAATGACCAGAAACCCCTGGAAGGATGTTAAAATGGAATATCGAGTTGAGTTAGTTCAATATTACTTACCTGCCACGAAGGGCCATACAAGGGCAAGCGCTAGCAGACTTCATCGCTGAATTCACCATGTCAGACGAATCAAACAGTCACAATGTTATACCTCTTGTTCGATGGAAGTTGTACACCGATGAGACATCTAAGGACTGTTGCTCTAGGGCTGGTATAGTTCTTGTGACTCCCAAAAACCGATCAATTTGTTATGCTTTGAAGCTCGAATTCCCAGCAACAAATAATGAGGCCGAGTATGAAGCATGGATTGCCGGCTTGAAACTTATTAGAGAACTAGGGATAAAGTCGGCTGAAATCTTTTGTGACTATTAATTAGTGGTATACCAGGTGAAAGGGGACTATCAAGCGAAGAGACAGAGACTTGCCCCATACCTTGCACGTTTCAAGAGCTGCTAGCAAATCTAGAATATTTTGATATTTCACATGTCCCACGTGAACAAAATAGAGAAGCCGATTCATTGGCAAAATTTACAAGTACCGGTGATGCACAACAGATGGGAGTGGTTCCCGTCGAAACCTTACATGCTCCGAGTATAAATTGATGGAGATAGATTTCGTATTAGAGATAGAAATCGAGAAGGAATCATGGATGACCGCATTAAAGAAATATTTGCTACACGGGATCTTGCCCGAAAGAAAGAGTGAAAGACGACAAGTCATTCATAAGGTTTATGGTATATAATGCAGGATGGAATAATTATCGAAGGGGACTCTCGACCCCCTTACTCCGATGCATTGCCCACAATGAGAGAAAACGAGTCCTAAAGGGAGTCTATGAAGGAGAATGTGGTGAGCATATTGGAGGGCAGACATTAGCGAAGAAGATCCTCCGCTATGGATATTATCGGCCAACTATATATCGGGATGTTGTAGACTACGTAAGGAGATGTGACAAATTCTAGAAGTATGCAAAATCCCAAGAGCTCCGTCAAAAGAACTCACACAAATGGTTAGTCCTTGGCCGTTTGCGATGCGGGGGATCGATATAATCGATTCTCTATCCATATCCAAAGGTGGTGCGAAATACACGATAGTTACGGTCGATTACTTTACCAAGTGGGCAGACGTAGAGCCCTTAGCCTCGATCACCACCAAAAAGGTTATTAATTTCATTGTACGAAACATTATATGTCGTTTTATCCTTCCACGGACTATCATTACAGACAACAGAACTCAATTCGAAAGCAAAGAGTTCAAAGAATTTTGTCAAAAGTATGGCATTGGAAAAAGGTTTGCAGCAGTTGCTCATCCAAAAGCCAATGGACAAGTGGAAGCTATGAACAAAATAATCAAGTCCATATTGAAAAAGCATTTGAAAAAGGCTAGAGGAAAGTGGGTGGATGAACTTCCAACAGCACTTTGGGCTTATAGAACCACCCACAAGTCCACGACTGGCCACACTCCACTCGCATTGGCATATGACACGAAAGTTGTTATACCCGTAGAACTTGAAGTTCAGTCACATCGGGTAATTCATTACGACCTCAAGATGAATCGGGAAATTTTGTTGGAATCACTGGACTTCATTGATGAAAAACGTGAAGAAGCTGATTTAAGAGCGGCCGCATATAGACACTGAATCGCTCGATATTATAATGAAAAAGTCTGGCCAAGAGTCTTTGATGTGGGCAACCTCGTTTTGAATGAGTTTTTCTGGTCCCGTCGCATCTGAAACCCTCATAGGAAGTCCATACGTCATTGAACGGAGGCTTGGATAAGTAACTTTTAAGCTAGCGATCGTTGATGGCGCGACACTCCCCTGAGCATGGAATAGCGAACATATGCGGCATTATTATACTTAGTCTATTCATTTTCTATCTTTCTTGCAATTATTTTCAATATGTTTTTATTTCGTTGATTCTTAGTTTTCAGCATGTAATAAGACAATTTGCTTGTTTTCATTAATAAAGGCTTGAAGCCATATTTTCCATGAATTATTGATGTTTCCATGTATGATAATTCTATGGAAAAATCCTAGAGTTACATTATTCTGTCTGACAAACGAACGCGCATAGACGACTTGAAATCTTCAAGTCCCCATAGTGCGGACTGGAGTACTCTGAGTCCGCAGAGTGTAGACTAGAGTATAAACAACTTGAAATCTCCAAGTCTCCAGAGTGTGGACTGGAGTATTATGAGTCCCCAGAGTGTGGACTAGAGTATAAACGACTTGAAATCTCCATGTCTCCAGTGTGCGGACTGGAGTACTCTGAGTCCCTAGAGTGCGGACTGGAGTACTCTGAGTCCCTAGAGTGCGGACTAGAGTATAAACGACTTGCAGTCTCCAAGTCCCCAGAGTGCGGACTGGAGTAATCTGAGTCCCCAGAGCGCGGATTAGAGTATAAACGACTTGAAGTCTCCAAGTCCCCAGATTGCGGACTGGAGTACTCTGAGTCTCCAGAGTGGGAACTAGAGTATAATTGACTTGAAATCTCTGAGTCCCCAGAGTGCGGACTAGAGTATAAACGACTTGGAATCTCCATGTCCCAGAGTGCAGACTGGAGTACTCTGAGTCCCCAGAGCAGGGATTAGAGTATAAACGACTTGAAATCTCCAAGTCCCCAAAGAGCGAATTGGAGTACTCTGAGTCCCCAGAGCACGGACTAGAGTATAAATGACTTGAAATCTCCAAGTCCCCAAAGTGCGGATTGGAGTACTCTGAGTCCCCAAAGTGCGGACCAGAGTATAAACGACTTGAAATCTCTAAGTCCCCAGAGTACAGACTGAAGTACTCTGAGTCCCTAGAGTGCGGACTAGAGTGTAAACGATTTGAAATATCCAAATCCTTAGAGTGCGGACTGGAGTAATCTGAGTCCCTAGAATGCGAATTAGAGTATAAACGACTTAAAAATCTCTAAGTCTCCGGAGTGCGGACTAGAGTACAAATGACTTGAAGTCTTCAAGTCCCCAACGTACAGACTAAAAAATATTCTAAGTATCCGAAGCATGGAATAAAGGATGTACAATTCCAAAGAATTTCCGAGCTATATGAAGATGAATTGGGGGTTTATGTAACTCGCAATGGCCTGGGTTTCGACCACACTCATACAGAAAACTGAACTACAAAATTCATTTGAAAGACATTGAAACTAAATTTTATTTATTAAATTCAAAATGAGACTCTACTACAACTCCTCTAGAATTTGGAGTCAAGAGTCTATCTACATTGACTATGAAAATAAATAAAAATAATTACATAATCTAAGCTAACTCTCGTTGGACGAGTGTAACAGCTATTTCTTCGATCTCTTTGGTTTCTTTTCCTCCTTCGTTTTCTCAGACGACTCCTTTCCCATGCGTTTTTGCTTGGATGCTTTGCTTGATTGGGAAGTAATATCCAAGGAGGAATGACAGACTTCTAGTGGCCTGGACCCACCAGGAAGGATGACCTTCAAAGGCCTGTTCAAAGGATCATCTAGATCCACAACTCGGGGATCAACTTTGATTTTAGCTTTCTTTTTCTTCTCCTCCACGAGTTGCTCCTTCATGCTCATTTTTGAAGTGTCTTCAGAGGCACCTGTAATCACAATTTCATAACTTTCTTTGACGGGAGATGAAGTCTCGGACTTGTCCTCGTCAAGCGCCTCAATCACTTGAGCATCAGGGCTGGGAGTCTCTCCCGCTTGAATTGCCTCGCTCGCCTTCTCCTTCTCCTCTTTAGAACCATGCTCCTCGGAGTGGGCTTGAGGTCAGAGCGGCCTACGCAAAACCACAAAAGACAAACGTTAGAATATAATGAACTCACGCCGAAAACAACGGCTCTTTGAACTTTAAGAAGAAGAGTTATTAACCAGCTTCTTGCTGGCTCTCAACCATCCACGGAGTCATACCCTTTGGAATGGGAGATAGAACATGAATACCAAGGCCAGTGGCTTCCGGGTCATAACCAATGTGCTGTTCAAACAGATCAAACACCGGCCGACCGGTCGATTGAGTAGGGGGTAGACCTGGGCACTCGGTTCCAGACGGACCGGCGATGTCATCTTTTCCTTTTGATGAGGAGGAACCTTTGTTGTAGAGGGCCTTCGCTGCAGACAAGTCTGAAGGCTCATTGCCCCTGATTAATTCTTTCACCAAAGCCTCCTTGTCAATCTCCTCGGTGCCCAGCTTGACCTTTTTGATCTTTATTAAAGTTTCCTATGCCTCGGCTAGAGATTCGAGATAGCCCTCACCAAGAAAAGTGAAGTCCCAATGCATGAGGACACGGGGGTTGTATTCTGCTATAAGCGGTCGAACAAGCACTTGATCTCCTCCCTGCCAACCTCTATAGACGCCTCAAGGCGAGAGTCAATCTCCGCGGATGCTATTCTTTTTCCCTCTTCATGGGCTTCATCCTTCAGCATTCGGACCTTAGAGAGCTCGTCGTCGAGCTTTGCCTTCAAGAGTCGCGTAGCAACAATCTCATCGCTATATCGTCGCGACTCTTCCTGAGCAGCAGATTTTTCCTCTCTCTCTTTGTGGAGTAGATCTTCCAACTCTTTGACTCGCAGGGCGAATGCATCCCTCTCTTTTTGATTGTAATCTTTCTCTAAAGCTAAGGCCCTGCAATGTTGGACCGCTTCGTCAATTTCTTTCTTATGTGACGACTCCAGACGATTAACGGCCTCCGCTTTGTCTTTAGCGCTTTTTTGGGCAGCTTAGAGCTGAGACTTATATGAAGAGAGCTCTTTATCCGATGCTTTAATGATGTCCTTATCGTGAATAGCTTCGAGCTTCAGGTGATCGATTTTGTGTTGACGCTCGATAGGGACTTTCGAGACTTTCTTAGCTAAATGGACAAACGCGTCATGTTGAACGTGTAGGATCGATTTCACCCTAGAGGGGGGTGAATAGGGTGACACTATCAATTATAAAAATTATTGCGAAAGTTTGTATAAAATAATTTCAACGTAGATATATCAGAATAGCAGCGAAAATAATAGAAAAATAATAAACGCAGAAATAGAACGACATAGAATTTACCCAGCTTCGGCAAAACACTGCCTACATGCTGCCTCCAAGGTTTCTACTCGAAATTAAGCAGTCAGACGCATACATACATAAACTTGCGACACCTGCTATCGACTAGCCTTAACTCTGCCCTTAAAACCCTTCCACAACTCAGCCACTGAGTTGCGAATTCTCGAATTACACCACGCAGTTCGTCCCCTAGTCACACGACTAGACAATACACAAGTTTAAAAAGGAAAAATACAATTTAAAGCAATTTAAATAAAAAAAACCCTAAATTAAATATTCTAGGCCCAAAAAGTAAACTGGCCCAAACAAAATATAGTGATAAATCCCTTTCTTCTTTTATTTTGTTCGGCCCAATTTGTTCCATAAAAAATGGCGATTTCTTTAGCTTGTTCGTCTTTGTTTGTTCCTCTTTCCACAACTTTTAGGGTTTGTGTAAAATGGAAGTCGCCGCTCGAATTAACTGCTAATTCTTCAAATTCTTTCTTTATCAGTAATTGCCTACGGTTGCCTCAATTGGGTCGAGTTCGATTGTCAAAAACGGTATGCAATTTTTTCCGGTTTTCGATATTGATTCTGCTCGACCTTTGTTTCGATTTATGTGATTTATTCTTCTCTGTTTAGCTCGAACTTGAATACTCTTTTTGCAGATGTTTAACACTTATATAGGATTCGAATTCCTATATTTTCGTTCGTATAAATTTATTTGAATTAGTCAATTTATTTATCTCGGCCATTGATTTTCGTATGGATGCTGGTGATGATTTCTGACTTGTTCCAATTCGTATAATTTCGTTTCTTGATATACACGACTTGATTTCTTACTTGTTCGACTTCCTTGTTCATCACGACATTGAATTCTCTGTTGACATTGACTTTGAATTTGATCGTGTTGACTTCGGCCATTTTGATTTCTTAAAATGCTAGTGATTTTTTCGAACTGTACCATACTGTTCCATGATTTTGGTAGCCGATGAATTCTGGTAGCACTTGAGTATTGCCTCTATTTTGCTTGAGCTTGAATCCGCTTTGCTGTTCCATGGTTTCGACATTGTTTGAGTTCATCGTGGTTTACACTTTGATGCTATCTGAATTGTGTCACTATTTTGTTGTTGTATTTGATTCAACTGAGTCTGGTACCTTTTGTAGCATTGTTTTGTGATCTGGTTTTGTCTTGAATTGTGCAGTCTTGAGTCTTGTACATGTCTTCACTGTGTAGTCTGCACATATTGATTCAGTTGAGCTTGCACCAGTTTTTGATGATGTTATGCTCACTAGCTTGGTAGCAATCCTCATAGTATTTGTGAAATGCCATGACTTTTCTTCATTTCATTGTGCACTGCTTGACTCGAAGTCTAGTTGCCTTTTTGTGATGTTTACTTTTGCATTGTGTATGTTGTCATTACTTTATGTATTCATATTTATAGTTTGGTGGCATGGTCATCTCTATTTTTCTCGTGTCTTGATTCTACTTGTTGTCCACTGGAGTCAGTGGTTCACCTCTGTTGTATTGATATTGCTTTGTATTTATTTCCCTATCGATATCATCATGCAGTCTTCATACGACTGTGCACTGAATCTTGAAGTCTGCATGCATCTATGCTAAGTTGAGCCACTTGGTTGAACACGTACACATAGTTGGTTCATTGGTGTTTGATCATTCATGTTGTTCATGCTGTCTGGATTAGTGCAATGTACATTTTAGCTGGGCATGTGTTTGTGAGTCTTTGGGTTAGTTTGCGTACTTGAGTCATGTTCATGTTTCCACCATTGTTGTATATGTCTGGTTCAGTCTTCATCGAGTTCGACTTGTATTGATAAGCTGGTCTGGTTTACTGAATTGTACTGGTGCACTTTTTTGTTTGAATCTGGTCATTCTGGGTCAAGTATATATTCGAATTTTTGGTTGAGGTTGTGTTGTATGTACCTTGACCCATAGTTTTGATTGCACCTGTGTTGAATCCGGCTTGCAGCTTGGGTTTGACCTTGTGCTAGTGTCGTGACATTTCTTGAGTTGTACCTGGCTTTTGATTTGGGTTTGACTTTGTGCTCACCTATTCCTGCAATTTTATCAAGTGTATATCGGCGTACACGGCCTTGTGGCACGTATAGTGATACATTGTGCATGTCATAAATTGTTCGTGTATGATGAATTCAAAAATAAATGATGATGAACAACCCAAATAACTAAGGAAAATAATATTTTCAAAAATATATTTTATTTTACACTACAAAATATTTTCTTTTCAATTTTACTGCGTCATTGTTTATTTTTACAAATTGCTCAGATGCTGGATTCAATCTGGAATGAAGTTGAAGATCAATACGAGTGAATGATTGAGATGTAGTGAGATGCATATGTAAATGCTAATTGTAATGTAATCGAAATTGTATTGAAATTGAAATTTTGTGTGTATATATATAGTAAAACTTGAATTTGTACTATTCAAAATTATAATAAATATTTATTTGAATAAAATATCTGTTTGAATTTAAACTCTGTGTTATTTATTTTATTCATCAAATATTTATTTAATCTATGAAAATAAAATAGTACATTAACAAATATATTTAAATGAATATATATGTGTGTGTGTGTGTGTGTGTGTGTTTATTATCATCGAACAAAAATCATATATTCGCATATTCAACAATCTCCCCCTTTTGATGATAACAAACATATATTTAAGATTTTGAATTTATTAAATGCATTTGATTATTCAATTTGCTCCCTCTATTTAAATTCTCCATCTCTACACAAAGCTCCCCCTTTATATGTGCATGTAAATAAAAATATGAAAATGAGCCTAGATGCAAATAGAAATATTTGACCTTTATTTGTCAAAATCTTAAGTTTTCTCTCCCCCTTTTGTTATCAACAAAAGAGTAATAGTGTTAGAAAAATAGAGATAAAGTGATAGGAATTAATTCAACATTAAAACTCAATCGAATATAAATATTAAATTTCAATAAAAAATTAAACAAAAATCATAAATGCTCTATTTGACGCATATTCCACTTTAGAGTGATATGGATGATGTCATCATATAAAACCATACAGTTGTGTCTACTTGTGGTATATTTATTTTAGGAATTTGAATATCTACTAACCATGCATAACCGTTAGGACTTTTAAATGAGATTAGTGGTATTCCAATTTTTTCTTTTAAAAAAAATGAATTCAAGTATCTTCTAACCACACATAACCGTGAGGACTTTTAAATGGGATTAGAATCAACCTGTCTATTAAACCAATCAATTTTGATATACGTTCCATACATGCATAACCGTGAGGACTTTTAATTGAGCATGGAAGCACATAAAAAAAATTCCAAGTAATTCACCCATGCATAACCGTGAGGACTTTTAAACGAGAGTGAATACATTGGATCCTTTTAAATAAATAAAAAATAAAATGAAAAACAAATGATTTCCTATTTAATACACCACATAGTGACAAACTATATTGAATTTTGATGAGTGATGGTCAATAGAAATATGATAGAAATAGAAATGGTCATGGAATGTTTACCAACAAAAAGTTTTTATAACTCTTGTTCAAATTTCTAAAGAAATTTACTAAATATACCGTCTCAAGTTATAATATATGATTAACATCAACACTCATCACTTTTTCAATCACTATTTATCTTTTCGATAATTAGTAGGGAGTCGGATTAGTCAATGGAATCATTTAAGATCAAATCCAAAATAATTATAAAATCAATTTTTCTAAAAATAACTAATCTGAAAACAAGGTCAAAAATGATTTTCTTGAAGGGGTTTATAAGAAAATTCCTGCTATTTGAAAATATTTAAAATGAAAAATATGCAGATATTTTCTTTGAAAAAATACAATGCAGGTACTGAAATGTCTCAACATAAATCACATATCACTAGTAATTTTTCTACCAGCTAGATTACCAATGTAATCTACATCTGAATTTCCCTTTCACTCGAAATTACCATTAGTTAAATTTGATAGACCAGACCGTGAAGTGTGCATCAAAATATCTTAAAATAATTTTTACAGTTTTTAAATGAAAATGAATTGAAGTCGTGCAAGTTTACATATAGTGACCATAGTGTCAATAGTAAAGTAACCAATATATCCATGTGTATCAAGAGCAATCATCAATCATCATCAATAGTCCAAATAGTTCATAGATGATTGGTTAACAATTTTGAATAAATCAGATTAATCAACAACATTTATTTCTTTATCACATTACTGGCTGATTTAATTCAGATTACGGTGCAGATTATCACATTTAGTATATCGTTTAATGTACCATTACCTGTTTTACCTTTACAATAATTTTTTGTTGATGCCCATTGTGATTCTGCCACCTTTATACTAGGCTAAGGAACTGTGATTTGTCGCCCATTGTGTTCTTGAAACAGCCAGAATCCAAGTAACACAGTTGTTGTTCCTTAGCCTGCCACCACACCTCGCTTGGCTTATCATCGTCGCTATCAGTTATATCACCTCGTAGGCACAGATTTACTCTTTCTCTCTCACTGCTAGTGCTTTTACAATCATTACATTTATTCCATGTGGCTGCAAAACTTTTCCTTTATGAATTCTTTTCAATGCCGTGTCGATGTCGAGGACAATTGGGCTTGATGTGTCCTTGTTTGTTGCACTTGTGATAGATGATCTTTCGTTCTTCTGGGTTGTCTAGTGCTTTGAATATTCTGCTTTTCAATTTTTGATATAGAGCTGGATTTCTGCATTTGGGGTTCCACTTTTTGAATCTCTTTATTAGTAGCACCAGCTCAACTGCTCCATTATCATCATCCTCATCACTACTTCTTTTTACTAATCCTATTAAGCTCGTTTCTTTAACTGAGTTGATTGAGGAGGATTTCTCATTGCTGTTGACTTTTGCACCATATATTGCATCAAAAGTATTCCAAATTTCCTGTGCATTTTCGCAATGGGAGATAAAGTTAAAATTATCTTGATTAATATGAGAATATAATATATGCATAGCAAGAGCATTAATCGAGATAATTTTTTCGTCTGTTATATTACACCCATTTTCAATAATATCCCAACATTTAACATTAACAGATATTAAATAAAATTCCATTTTCAATTTGCAATTCAAAAAAATCTGTTCCATCAAAATAGGAGGGATAATACTAGACCGACACACAGTAAAAAACATTATTAACAGAAGCCATTTTCAAAAATTCAAATTTGAAAAATAAAAATTGGTTTTTGAAAAAAATAAAACTTTTTGAAAAACAAAAATGGTTTTGTTCCTAGCTCCGATACCACTTGTAGGATCAATTTCACCATAGAGGGAGGGTGTATAGGGTGATACTATCAATTATAAATATTTCGGAAGTTTGTATAAAATAATTTCAACGCGGATATATTAGAATAGCAGCACAGATATAGCAGAACAATAAATGCGGAAATAGAAAGACACAGATTTACCCAGCTTCGGCAAAACCATGCCTGCATGCTGCCCCTAAGGTTTCTACAAGAAATTAAGTAGTCAGATGCTTGCACACATAAACTCACAACACCCGCTATCGACTAGCCTTAACTCTGCATTCAAAACCCTGCCACAACTCATCCACTGAGTTGCGAATTCTCAAACTACACCACCGTAGTTTGTCCTCTAGTCACACGACTATACAATACACAAGTTTGAAAAAGAAAAATATAATTTAAAGCAATGTAAATAACAAAAACCCTAATTTAAATATTCTAAGCCCAAAAAGTAAACTGGCCCAAACAAAATACAGTGATGATTCCCTTTCTCCTTTTATTTTTTTCAGCCCAATTTGTTCTGTAAAAAATAGCGATTTCTTTAGCTCGTTCGTCTTCATTCGTTCCTCTTTCCACAACTTTAAGGGTTTGTGTAAAATTGAAGTCGCCGCTCGAATTAACTGCTGATGCTTCGAATTCTTTCTTTATCAGTTATTGCATGCGGCTGCCTCAATTGGGTTGAGTTCGATTGTCAAAAATGGTATGCGATTTTTTCCCTTTTTCGATATTGATTCTGCCGGACCTTTGATTCGAGTTATATGATTTATTCTTCTCTGTTTAGCTCGAAATCGAATACCCTTTTTGCCGATGTTTAACACTTATATAGGATTCGAATTCCTATATTTTCGTTTGTATAAATTTATTTGAATTCGTCAATTTATTTATCTCGGCCATTGATTTTCATATGGATGCTAGCGATGATTGCTGACTTGTTCAAATTCATATAATTTCGTTTCTTGATTTACATGGCTTGCTTTCTTACTTGTTCGACTTCCTTGTTCATCACGACATTTAATTCTTTGTTGACTTTTACTTTGATCGTGTTGACTTCGGCCATTTTGATTTCTTAAAATGCTGGTGATATTATTCGAACTATACCATACTGTTCCATGATTTTGGTAGCCGATGAATTATGGTAGCACTTGAGTATTGCCTCTGTTTTGCTTGAGCTTGAATCTGTTGTTCCATGGTTTCGGCATTGTTTGAGTTCACCATGGTTTGCACTTTGATGTTGTCTGGATTGTGTCACCGTTATCTTGCGGTATTTGATTCAATTGAGTCTGGTACCTTTTATAACATTTGTGATCTGGTTTCGTCTTGAATTGTGCAGTCTTAAGTCTTGTACAAGACTTCACTGTGTAGTCTGCACACATTGATTTGGTTGAGCTTGCACCATTCTTTGATGATGCTGTGTTCATTAGCTTGGTCGCAATCCTCGTAGTATTTGTGAAATGCCATGACTGTTCTTCGTTTCATTATGCACTGCTTGACTCGAAGTCTAGTTGCCTTTTTGTGATGACCACTTCTGCATTGTGTATATTGTCATTAATTTGTGTATTCATATAGTCTGGTGGCATGGTCATCTTTGTTTTGCTCCATTCTTGATTCTACTTGCTGTTCACTGGAGTCAGTGGTTTATCACTGTTGTATTGATACTGCTTTTTATTTATTTCCCTCTCGGATATCATCATGCAGTCTTCATTGTGACTGTGCATTGAATATTGAAGTCTGCATGCATCTATGTTGAGTTGAGCTACTTGGTTGAACATGTACACTTAGTTGATTCATTGGTGTTTGATCATTCATGTTGTTCATGCTGTCTAGATTAGTGCAGTGTGCATTTTAGCTGGGCATGTGTTTGTGAGTCTTTGGGTTAGTTTGTGTATTTGAGTCATGTGCATGTTGCCACCATTGTTGTATGTGTCTGGTTCAGTCTTCATCGAGTCTGATTTTTACTCATAAGCTTGTATGGTTCACTGTATTGTACTGGTGCACTTTTTTGTTTGAATCTGGCCATTCTGGGTTCAAGTGTATATTCGAATTTTTTGTTGAGGCTATGTTGTATATACCTTGACCCATAGTTTTGATTGCACCTATGTTGAATCCGGCTTGCAGCATGGGTTTGACCTTGTGCTAGTGTCGTGACATTACTTGTGTTGAACCCGGTTTTTGATTTGGGTTTGACCTTATGCTCACCTGTCCCTGCAATTTTATCAAGTGGATATCGGTGTGCACGGTCTTGTGGCATGTACAGCGATACACTATGCATGTCACAAGTTGTTCGTATATGATGAATTCAAAATTAAATGATGACGAACAACCCAAATAACCGAGGCAAATATTATTTTCAAAAATACATTTTATTTTACACTACAAAATATTTTATTTTCAATTTTACTGCGTTAGTGTTTATTTTTGCGGATTTCTCCGATGCTAGATTCAATCTGGAATGAAGTTGATGATCAATACAAGTAAGCGGTTGAGATGTAGTGAGTGCATATGTAAATGATAATTGTAATGTAGTCAAAATTGCATTGAAATTGAAATTGTGTGTATATATATAGCGAGAGCTTGAATTCGTACTATTCAAAATTGTAATAAATATTTGTTTGAACAAAATATCTGTTTAAATTTAAACTCTGTGTTATTTATTTTATTCAGCAAATATTTACTTAATTTTTGAAAATAAAATAGTACACTAACAAATACATTTAAATGAATATATATATATATATATATGTTTATTATCATCAAACAAAAATCATATATTCCCATATTCAACAGAACGTAAACGTCGTTGTTACAAGCAATGGCGCTTCGTTTGATGTGTCCCGGAGTGTGATAGATCGCAGGGAGAAACTTCAGACCATCAAAGCATATTTTAGGAAACTTAGCCTTAAGCTCGGCTAACCTCTCTGATATCGACGGATCTATTGCAAGAATAGAGGGAGATGGTCTTGAGACTTTAGATTTCTTGTGGAGTTCCCGAGATTGCCTTGTGTTGGATGAACCAGAGTGTTGATCGCGAGGAGCATCGGATTGGGACCTCTTGTGGCCAGATTTTTCCTTGCCTTGCTCCGAGTGAGAAGGAGGATTGTAATGATATGAAGGTAGATGATAAGTTTTCTTTCGAAATGATGAATCCCGAGAGTGGTAATCCCTGTCGCCATCATCATCATCTCTATCCCGACGTCTTCCGGAGCCCGAATCTCGGCCAGAGTGGTGAAAAATAGATGACCCACGAAGACGGTCGTGTCCATGAGTGCGTTCCATGTCGCCTGCGTAGAATATGAATAATGATAAGTTAGCAAAGAATAGAGTGATGGTTAAAATTGAAGTGCAAAGTGAAGTGCACGTGTCCGTGTGTGTCATAGTATTTTCCCCGAACGGACCAGTTTCTTTATCTCTACTTATAGGAGTTTTTTCGCCCTGAACATGGGCTTGAGCGCTTGCATCACCTCTTGCGGGCGAATGAAGTATAAGGGATTCCGGATCATTGAAGCCATAGTAAAGCGAATAGTCGGGAATAGTAAGGTCCGATAGGCCTTTCAATAAACTCTCTATGCGCTAAGGAGAAGACTCTCTCTCCACCGGGGTGATTGTGACCTTAGAGGTTCTACCCGTTGTCTTCTTCCTCAAGTTGTAAGTCAATTTTTTCTTTTCCTTCGTAGGGGGAGCGTTGCTTTGATATCGTGCATCTCGACTACCAGCTCCAGACCGGGACTAACATTCTCACCCAGTACTTCGGGCGTTTTAGTTTCTCTAATCTCCCCCTCCTCAGATGTGTCGGGGGCATCATGTGTTGGAGGCCTTGCTGGCCTTTTGCCTTTATCCAAGGCAAACCCAATTATAGTGACACCTTGAGGAAGGCTTATTCGGCGGCCTGCCGCCAGCAGACCAAACTTCGAGAGCGATTCGTTTGAAATAAGAGATCTAATGTCCTGATCTCCTACGAGGATAGCTCGAATAGCTTCAACAGCTTCAGAATACCCGGAGCCCTCGAGACGTGGGCTAATGCCTGTAAAAGTAGAAAAAGAGTTAGAAAAGGTGCAATTTTTGCCGAATGCAAGTATTGATCCAAAAAAAAACTTACTCCCTTTCACCCATCTCCTTGCAAAGACAGGGGAGCAGCGCACGTAGAACCACTCTTGCTTATACTGGACGAATTTGCTCCACGCTCCAGTCAGAATTTGACACTTATTGTGTGGTTCGAGAAATACAAAGGAAGGGCTGTCTGATCATCTCTTGAAACGATAAATATAGCGGATATTGCCAGGAGTCGGGAGCTTGAAAAGGACGCTCATGAAGAGAATGCACGTGCCGTACACGAACGCATGACTGTTTGGATGTAATTGCGATGGAGCGATCTTAATATACTGTATCAGGTCGCGAAGGAAGGAGTTGAATGGTGGCATGCTACCAACCCAGCATATAAATTTGTTGCAGGCCATATATCCGACTGGGGGCAGGTGAGGACGATCTTGTCCTGATGGTACCAACACATCGTCGGAAGGAATCCAGTGTATCGAGCATATATGACGAAGAGTGCTTTCGTTAATTCTCGAGGCTTGAGAATTGATCGGATCGTCTAAAAAGATCACTGCATCCAAGGCATCGGGAGCCAAGTCGACGGACGCAATCATGAGGCTCGGAGTATCATGTACAGGAATAGTCGATGGATTTGAAGTTCCAACTACTTCTTATTGAGAAGTAAGGTCAGGTCTGTCCAAGACGGTGGCAGAACTAAATTTTCTGGACATCTCTGGTGAATGTTGAATCTGATGAAACACCTGTTTAAACTATACTTGAAAAGCGATCGACATTAGAAATAATAACAAAATAACCCCCCCTCGGTGTGGTGTGTAAACTAGTGCAACCGTTCAAGTATAAGTGTCAAAGAGTTACAAGTTGTAAAATTAATGAAATAAAGTTAAGCTTTGGACTTTCATCTTCGAAGACAGTCATCGTTGACCGTCTTCGAGAGCTTGCCGTATGATGGTTTCTGTTTTGAGCTCGACATCAACACTGTATGTGGAAGGATATTATCTGTGTTAATCAAGTAAATTCAGGTTTATGGTTATCAAAACAGACAAGCTATCAATCTGGATTGTTCGATATACTTGATTGTTTAAATCCTTGACCCTGTTTGCTATCATATGTTCAAGCATAGAAAAGACTCGACTACTTATTGCCTACTTCACTCTCCTATATTCTCCCTCCACCGTTCGACATGCGGAAAGTCATGCCGAACCATAGCCATGCCGAGCCGCATCGCTCTACACTTTGCCCTCAATGCTAACTTCCTTCCTACACTCCCTCTCTACCGCTCTGCACAAATGAGTCATTTGGCAAGTCATGCTGAGGCGCATCATTCAGCACTTTGCCCTCAACCCCTACTTCTCTCCTGCACTCCTTATTACCTCGTTCGGCATAAGGGAGTCATGCTGAGTCGTGGTCGTACTGAGCAGCATCGTTCGACACACTAAACCCAACTTCAACTTTACTCCTTCACTCCTGTTCCATCGCTCGGCATACGAAAGTCATACCGAGCCGTAGCCATACATTTCCTCCAACTTGCACACCACACTCAACCAACACTTCTTAACCTTGCTGCTTCCAACTAAGCCGACCACACCTCCTATCACCTCGTTCAGCAACCAAACAAGAACCTACTTCACAATAGCCTCTGACACCCTCTTCCAGCCTCCTCTCCATTTAATCCTAAGGCTCGTTTAAACCTCAGTTCCACCTTCCTTATCTACGCGACTATCATTATTCGTGGGTTAGAGGAAGGTCGTAAGTTTATATCTTGTCCAAAATCCCTAATTGGGGAAAGTCGAGCAAGTAAAAGGTTCTTACCTAGAAGAAAGGGTCAACGTCTAGTGAGGTGCTCAATTTAGAAGCGGAATCCACTCAGATTTGTTGTTAAGGGTAGTTGAGAGGTAATGTGTAGGACTCGGGAGTCTAAAGGTAAGTTGAGATATTAACAAAGTTTGGAAAAAGACAAATTCGTAAGGGTGTTAAAGTGGAGGTAAAAGTAAAAGGGAGAAGGTTGAGAAGTGTTGGTTTATATAGGGAAGAAGGAAGGCTAATAGTCAGTGATGGGTAGAACCGGTCAAGGCACCTCGGTCGTTCAGCATCACTATGTCGTTCGACATCAATGTAATTTGGCACCAATATGTCATTCGGCATTAGAGTCGTTTGACATCAATATGTTGTTCGACATCAATGTTGTTCGGTATTAATATGTCATTCGGCATCAATTTCGTTTGGCATCAATATGTCATTCGGCATCAATATCTCATTCAGCGTTCGAGAGATCATAGGAAATCACTATCAAGAGGATAGAACAAGGGTTTAGAGAAAAATGTGGAGTGCTCATGGATCAAAGCGCATCATGTTCATCTACATGATACACTTTGGGGGGCAAGTGTTACCTGGTTGATTGACCATGTAAAAAGAGGCTTGGCCTAGATACACCGGTCAGCGCAGGCCTAGTTCGGCACACCTCCCCTCGCTCGGCATAGAGCCTCGTCTGAAATCATGCCTCGTTCAGCATGGAAGGGTCGCTCAGCATCAATGCCTTATTCGGCATCTTTCCTCGTTTGGCATGAAGCTTCGCACGGGATAGAAGGGTCATTCGGCATGGAAAGGTCGCTCGGCATCTGGCCTCGTTCGGGATAGAGGGGTCGACTGGCATCTTGCCTTGTTCGGCATGGGCCTCGTCTGACGCACCTCCACTCATTCAGCACATCGCCTCGTTCAGCATACAAGTACAGTTCAACATACAACACCTCTCTCAGCATACGAATGCCATTTGGTCTAGATGTATGGTTCGACATACAAGCGCCGTTTGGCATAGGCCTCGCTCGGCATTCTCTAGTTTGACTTACCTTGCTCGGCAATTGTCGTTCAGCATCTATGGCTCGGTGCATAGAAGTTACTTACCATAGGCCAAGGTACCTTGTTCCAAGACCTAGAAAGGAAGTCCAACAAATCTTCATCTATAAACAAAAGGGCAGGGGCACGGTGAAAGGGACCTTTTTTTCAAGAACACTGGAAAGACTCTGTTGCATTCAAGACTTAGTCTATTTCGGTTAGCACTTGTATTCAAGTCATTATATAAGGATAGTATCTGTATTCATTCATTTGTGAAAGCAATAAAGATCAAAACTCAAAGTGGACGTAGGCAGTTACGTTGAACCACTATAAATCCGATGTTCATATTTTTTCATTTAAGTTATCATACAGTTCTCTATTTTAATTTACTTTCTTCATTAATCTCTCTACACAATCTCTCTCAAGGGTGTTAGTGACCAGTTCTGGTGCTAACAGTTTTGAAAGGAAAGGTATATTTTGAGAAAATTTTTGATGATTAAAGTGGAAGTTGAATATCTCTATTATTGAAATTTACATTTTGGAAAGTAAGTATTATGGTGAATAAATTTATAAGGGAAATCAAATTTGAATATTTGATTTTGTGTAAATAAAGTTACATATATCTGTTATATATGAAAAAAATCTCCATGTTGAATCTATAGCCAGAAGAATAGATTTCCGAAAAATATTTAAAGTATAAAAAGAGAATTTATATGAGAATGAAGTGATCCAAGATTTTTCAAGGATATATATATATATATATATATATATATATATATATCTACATATATATAAATGATTTTGTGAGAACGATTTTGGAAAAGGGTTTTGAAACCTATGGATTTGGAAAAGGCTATTGATTTTTAGGAAAAATCAATTTTGGAATTTTTGAAAGCCAAGTTTGGAACTATCGATTTGAGATATCGATTTTGTGTAAAGGAGATTTTGATGTAAATCATAATGGGTATGATTGGAAAGATACTATAAGTGTATAGCATAAAGTGTTTTGAGATTGGCTCTGGGGAAAAGTCGCTCCCGTTGGAATGAACTTCATTAGGAGATCCACGGGGTGGGTCTGCCTTGAGGCCTAAGGGGGAGGCTCTAAATTGAATCCCGGGAGAAAATCCAGACTAACTGAAGTTCCTAAGGATTTTGTGTTATGGGTAGTGAAAGTCGAGGGCGTTGATGCCTATAGAGACATTTGGGTTATGCTGTGATGACAGTGTAATTCGATGTCACTGTGATCTACTATGGACTATACCGAAAGTCTTGAAAGCCGTGAGAGACAACAATAGACGTTTGATTTTGTCGTGATGGCAACGTAGCATCGGTATACTGCGACCTATGGTGACATAGCGAAACTCGAGATGCCGTAAGATCCTAAAGCTAAATTGGGACTTGACTGATGTAGTCTGCGACCTATATAGGAGTGGTGAAGTTTCATTTGGCAACGAAAATCGAGAGCGTTGAAGCTTACAATTACGTGGACTTTTTTTCGTGATGGCAACGTAACCCGGTACGTAACTACGATCTATGGCGGGTTCCATGGCGTAATCGAGGGGCTCGGAGTGCCTACGATTATCTATGGATTTTGCCGTGATGGCAGCGTAACCATCAGGTTAACTGCGACCATGGAGGGGGTGATGATTTCCAAAGCATTCTCACCAAAGATGTTTCCTCTATTTGCAAAATTGTTTTCTATATTTTCAACAAAATGTTTTCACAAAGTTTTCGAAAATATTTTCACTGGGTGTTGAAAACGGGTCTGCTAAGTACTTATAGATTTTCAGTCTTACGCTTGATCAACATATGACCGAATTTCTGTGAGAACAAGGATGGACAGGTTAAGACATCAAGTTATAAAAAGTATTTTTATAAAACTATTTTGGTAATATTATATAGAATTTGAAGTGTTTTTAAAATTCTTAAATAAAGGGTTTATAGTTTGAAATGTTCAACAGATAATTTATCTAATAATAAGTATTTAATAAATTCTGTCTTCGTTCCATTTCGAGGACGAAAAGATTCAAAGGGAGGAGGAATGTGATAACCCGGATTTTTGGACATCTGGTAATTGGGTAATTTACTAATTTTACCATTGAGATATTTATTTTATTGAACAAAATAAATTCTGATAATATAAACTTCTATTCTAAAGCAAAATAAAATATGATTGTTACCATTCATATATAAGATATTTATAGAATTGTGTGATTTGGAATTTTTATAATTATTTAATAAGGTATGATTGCCTTATTAAATAAATATTGTAGTAAATAAAATCTGGATTTGAAATTCAATTGTAAACACCTTAGAAATAAATTGGATTTAAAAACTCTATGTTTTAAAAACTAGCATATTTATATAAATTATTTAGAAGTGTACAATTGGAAAACAATATCATTTTCTTTTAAGTTATATATAAATAAATAAAAGAGAAAGAATAAACATAATTAAGTAAGATTAATTTAAGAGAAAGTTCAAACATCAAAACATAAGACATTTATATAAGAGCAAATTTACAATATAAAAATATATATATTAAAAACATATTAAGACATTTATAAATATAAAAACTAAATTTAAAATATTATATAAAAACATATTTAAACATGGAATTTACAAATGTAAATAATATGTGTACATAATTAAAAATGTAATACTAAGAATGTATTTAAATAAAAGTGTAAATTAATATAGTAGGCTAATGACAAATGTGAGTTATTTCAACAAGTGTCCTTAGTTTCTTTTTATATTTTTTTTAAATGATTAAATAAAGATAATATAGGTTATATAAACATTTCCATCCCCTTCTTTTATTATTTTTCTATGATCTACATTATCAAAACAAAGAAACAAAGAAAAATTTAAACCAACAGCCTGTAATTAAAACCAGTGAACAAATTTAAAAAGAAATCAAATTTCAAACTTCAATCATCTTTGCAATCTACAACCTGAAGCTCAACAAGTTCAAGAAAATTCAAAAAGGATTCAAGTTCAAGTTCAACCAAATCGAGCGAATTAAGCCCGCTGTTTCAATATCAGGAAAAAATTTCAATTCTAGTTTCAAGCTAAGCAAGCAAGATTCAAATTCAAATAAAACGGAAGATCGGTTCAAATTAAACTTTCCAGATTTCAAAATACTGTCCTGTTCTCTGTTTTCTAATTATGCAGGTAAGTAAACCCCTTTCAAAAGCTAAATCTGGGTTATACTATAATGCATATACTAAACCTATAATGTAATGTTATGAAATGCCTTGCATGGATAGATTAAGAAATTTGTATGTATATAAGTATAAAGTATGTTAACCCTATCTCGTTCACGAGTTAACAGGTCTATGAGTTAAGCAGCTCACGACTCAAAAGGCTTCACGACTTAAGGAAATGAATGGTCTACGGCTTAAAAGGATTGTGCGGCTTTGAACATGTTACGATTTAAAGAAACACACGACCTAAGGATTTGTACGACTTAAGGCCTCTACGGGATAGGAAGCCTTACGAGTTAAGCTTCCTACGACTCAAGGCATCTACGAGTTAAAGGATACACGAATTAGAAACCTCCTACGAGTTAAAGCCTCTACGAGTTAAGGAGTACCCGAGGTAGGCTGCTTACGAGATAAGCGGCTCACGAGTTAAGAAGAGATAACGACTTAAGACCCTGATGACCTAAGGAGTCTATACGACTTAAGGGAGCTACGACATAACAGATTAAAGCTTGACCGAGTTAACAAGTGTTACGACTTAAAAAAGGTGTACGACCTAAAGACACTGTCTCTTAACTCGTCTACGAGTTAGGACTCGCCTTCACAAAGCCTGAACTCAGCTTTAAGCCGGAGGCAGCTGGTTAAGTCAACCACGACCTACGACTTATGATGAGTCGTATACGACATATACAAACAAGCCGGAAACTACAACCAGATAACTCGTAAACGACCTAGTACTTGAAGCGTGGGTTCGAAAAAGGCAGGAAGCTCTCTACAAACCAGAGACTCAGCTCAATGAGTCGGTCACGACTCATCCTAAGTCAGCAACGACTTACCTTAAGTCGGCCACGAGTTAGGACTTAGCACTTTTTCCACCCAGAACTCTCTATAAATATGAAACCATCTCCAACATGCAAAGGACTTTCGGGGGGCTCATTCTCTTCAAGCGCCATTACTCTGCCAAATTCCAGACGACTTCAAAGCTTTTTAGATCCAACAAACTTCTAAAGGAACTCCATGAAGGAATCATCCACATTCACCATGGATTTGAAGATGATTGTCAACATCAAAGCTTGAGCTACTTGTTTCACATATCCTATCACTTGAAGTGTGTTGTAATTGAAAGATCTTGTAAAGAATTGTAATCAAACTAGTGATAAAAAGATTAAAGTGGACGTAGGCTGGATTATAAGCCGAACCACTATAAATACTGTGTCTCTTACCGTTTTTCTACATACTTTCTGCTTATTTCTGTTTCCCGTACAAACGGGTGGTGCTTTCACAATCACATCTTATACACCAGGGTGTTAGCGTTTAAATTTTTAGCGTTAACATTTTGGTGCTTTCACTGAGAATTGAACTCAGGACATCTATCATCATTGTTTCAGAAAGATTTGTAGATAGAGTTTCTTTAAGAACCAGAAGTCTATCCGAAATCATGGCTCCTGGAAGGAAAAGTAAATCTGTGAGATCTGCAAACATTCAAGAGGGAACCTCCACTTCCCCAACACCAAATCAAGCCACTCCAGCTGTTGGAGTTTCAAAAGCGGAATTGGACGCTGCTATCTTTGGGTTGAATCAGCAAATAAATGCCCAGAACGCGCAATTGGAAGCTCAGAATGCTCAGAATGCTCTGATTCTGAATAGGTTAAACGATCTGCTCGGGGCAAACCGTCAACCTGCGAATAATGAAAGGAACTTTGTCGGTAATGTCCATGATGCTGAAACTAGAAACATTCCCGAAAGGGCTGCTAGCCCCTTTGAACAGACATTGCCTGAGGCTGGAGGATCCAGAAATAGGAATGACGAAGAATATCTTTCTGGTATGGTTCGACAGATTATGAAAGAAAGTATGCAAAGGGTCGAAGATGAGAAAGAGTGGGGTTTCGCTCCGAGCAAGACTCCGTTTACTGAAAAGATCCTAAAAGCTGAATTCCCAAGGAAGTTCGTCCCTCCGACCATTCCAGCTTACAAAGGGACAAGTGATCCAAATGAGTTCCTGTACAAATATGATTGGCACATGACAGGTGCCAGAGCTTCTGACGAGATAAAATGCCGCTATTTTCCTGTGTATTTGGAAGGGGTAGCTCTGCTTTGGTTCACAAAACTACCTGTCCGGTCCATCGATCAGTTTTCAGACCTAACCAGGAAATTTAAAGAGCAATTTAGGCTATATGCTTCAAAGGCAAAAGACATCATGTCGTTATCCGGTTTGGAACAGAATCCGGGGGAAACTATCAAGTCTTTTTTAAATCGCTTTAATATAGCGTTAGCTGAGGTGGATAATGCAGAACCCCGCATGGTCTTGACCTATTTGATGAGAGCTATTGATAAGTCAAGTGAATTCGGAAAGTGGCTGAACATGAAGGAGCCAAATTCTCTGGAAAAGTTCTACAAAAAGGCGGATGAATTCATGCGTTTGGAAAGCCGTCCTGTCCCGGCAAAGGCAACAGTAGAGAAAGCTGAAGACAACACTGCTGCGCCACGTAAGAATGGATCTGTGGGACAGAAAAGAGAAAATAATGATGGAAGGAAACAACACAATTCGAAGAAGCCTCGATCCTTCAAGCCATCAGAATATACTCCTTTGTTAGAAACACCAGAGCGCATCTACTTGGCTACAAAAGATTCTTTTGAGTATCCCAAACCTCCTGTTCTCAGAACCGGAAGAAAAGCTGTGCAAAGTGGGAAGTTCTGTCGCTTCCATAATCAGCCTGGTCATGACACAGACGACTGCCGTCAATTGAAAAATATAATCGAAGAATTGCTAAGAGAAAATAAGCTGCAGCAATTTGTGAAGAAGAGTGGTAATGATCCTGCTTCGTCAAGTCAGGGGCAACAAGCTCTTGCTCATCAGCCCAGGACAAATGAGAAGGCCGCAGGACATGAATCTGGAAGGCCAGTTATTAATGTCATCACAGGAGGACCCCACCCAGCAGGCAGAAGCTGGGGTGAAATGGAGAGGTACACTCGAGCTCTGAAACATATGCCAACTGAAGAGAATGTCTTTGTTTTAGAGGACTCTACACCCCTGAAACAACAAAGGACTTTTAATGATGATATTGTGTTCAGGGCTAGAGATTCCACGGGCATTGAGGCCCCTACTTTGGACCCGTTAGTCATCTCGGCCGGTATTGGACCGGCTATTGTCAGAAGAGTTCTTATTGATTGCGGCGCATCTTGCAACATCCTCTTCAAGAAAACGTCTGACCAGATGAGAATCCCGATGGCGGATGTGCAAGCCTCATCTCAGAAGATTGTTGGCTTCACTGGGGAGCCAAAGCAACCAGTAGGAACCATTGACTTGCTTGTGGAACTCGGAGAAGGAGAAAGAAAAGTAGTTCGCAAGCAGACTTTTGTGATAGTAGATGAATTTTCTGCTTATAATGCTTTCTTTGGTCGACCTATTCTTGCTGCATTCAAAGCTGTCCTTGCCCCATGGTGTCTTACTATTAAATTCCCTACAGACAATGGGGTAGGGGTTATTAAAGGAGACCAGAACGCTGGGCGAGAATGTTATATGACAGAGCTGCGAGAAACAAGGAAGAGAGAAATGGGGAAAGATGCGGCAACCCCAATCCGCATCAAAATACCAACCCTATAGCAACTACAGGGCGGACCCTGCACTGGCGAGCATAGCGGGGCACGAAAAGTGATGGATCCTAGAAAGGCCAGTGCGGGGGAGAGTAGGGTGGTACCAGCAGAAACAACGATACCGGTGCCCGTTGATCTGAAGGACCCAAACAAGGTGCTGAATGTGGGTTCACAACTTAATGTGTCAGTTCAGAATGCCTTGATATCTTTTTTGAAAGCAAACCTGGATGTTTTTGCTTGGACCCATGCCGATATGTGCGGAATATCCCCAGAAGTTGCGGTACATGCTCTGAATATTGACCCAAAGTTCACGCCAGTAAAGCAGAAAAGAAGAATCCAAGGTCTAGAAAGGTCGACAGCATTGAAAGAGGAAGTTGACCGGCTCATGGAGAATAATTTCATCAGAGAATCTACCTATCCAAATTGGGTTTCAAATCCAGTGCTGGTTAAGAAAGCCAATGGTAAATGGAGAGTGTGCATCGACTTTTCAGATCTAAACAAGGCCTATCCCAAAGACTGCTTCCCATTACCCAGGATCGATCAACTGGTAGATGGAACAGCGGGTCATGAATTGTTGTCTTTTATGGATGCCTACTCCGGATATAATCAGATCATGATGCATGAGCCAGATCAGGAGGACACAAGCTTTATCACCGATGTCGGTCTTTACTGTTACAGAGTTATGCCCTTTGGGTTGAAGAATGCGGGGGCAACATACCAAAGACTGGTTAATGCTATGTTCAAACCGCAGTTGGGAAAGACTATGGAAGTTTACGTTGATGACATGCTAGTAAAATCTAAGAAAGCAGTGGATCACATCGAACACTTAGCAGAAATGTTCGCAATTCTCCGAAGATACGGAATGAAGCTTAACCCTTTAAAATGTTCTTTCGGGGTAGAATCTGGGAAGTTCTTGGGTTTCATCGTGAGCGCTAGGGGCATTGAAGCTAGTCCAGCTCAAATCACTGCTCTAAAAGAAGTCAAAGCTCCTAAAACAAAGAGGGAATTGCAAAGTCTCAATGGAAAAATTGCCGCCTTAAGTCGGTTCATATCCAAAGCTACTGATAAATGCATTCCATTCTTCGACGCTCTAAAGAAAGGAAAGAAAAACTTTGACTGGGCTCCCGAATGCCAGAAAGCTTTTGAAGAATTGATTCAACATATGGAAACGCCTCCAATACTTTCCAGGCCCGGCGATGGCGAGGATCTTCTTATATACTTGGCAGTTTCATCTCATGCTTTAAGTGCAGCGCTGGTACGGGAAGACAAAAGGATTCAACATCCAGTTTACTATATCAGCAAAAGACTCACTGGGGCAGAAATGAATTACTCCAAGTTGGAAAAACTCGCCTATTGTCTATTGATTGCCTCAAGAAAGTTGAGGCAATATTTCCAGGCTCATCCTATCAAAGTCCTCACTGATCAACCTTTAAAGCAAGTCTTGTTTCGCCCTGAGACTTCGGGCCGCCTTTTAAAGTGGAATATTGAATTGAGCCAATATGACATCACTTATCATCCTAGAAAAGCGATCAACGGACAAGCTTTGGCAGATTTTATTGCAGAATTTACAGACAAGGGTAACAGCGAGGAAGAAACAATCAAGAACTCCCCAACCCAATGGAAATTATTTGTAGATGGCGCAAGAAATGATTACTGTTCAGGTGCTGGAATTGTTCTTGAAACTCCTGAAGGCCGGTCATTATGCTATGCGCTAAGATTAGAATTTCCTTCAACAAACAATGAAGCAGAATATGAAGCTCTGATCGCTGGTTTGAAAATTGCTAAAGAACTAAACATTCGAGCGTTACAGATCTTCAGTGATTCGCAGCTTATAGTATGTCAAGTCAAGAAGGAGTTTCAAACGAAAGGAGGAAATCTGCCCGCTTATGTGTCAAAGGCTTGGGAACTTTTATGTGAATTCGACCATTACACGATAAGTCATATTCCTCGAGAAGAAAACATGAAAGCAGATTCTCTCGCAAAATACTCAAGTTCTGGCGAAGCCCAATCCTTAGGGTTAGTTCCAGTGGAAGTTTTGTCAAATCCGAGCATTGATGAAATGGATATCGATTGGGTTATGAGTATGTCGCAAGAGCAAGAATCATGGATGACTCCAGTAACAAAGTATCTACTCAATGGCTCTTTACCAGAAAACTCTAAAGAACGACAAAAGCTACTGAGAAAAGCTTCTCGATATATAATCCAGGATGGTCAATTATACAGACGAGGATTCTCAATGCCATTGCTTCGATGTGTATCCAAAGAAGAAGCCAAAACAATCCTAACTGAAGTGCATGGAGGAGAATGCGGTGATCATTCAGGTGGTCAAACTTTAGCAAAGAAAATTCTCCGATACGGATATTTTTGGCCAGAAATTAATCGGGATGCCGCAGATTACTCCCGAAAATGTGACAAGTGCCAAAGATATGCCAAAATTCCTAGAGCACCTTCTACCGAACTCACACAGATGATCAGTCCATGGCCATTTGCAATTTGGGGAATGGATCTCATTGGGCCGCTACCAACCGCTAAATCAGGGATTAAATATGCTATTGTTGCGGTTGATTATTTTACTAAGTGGGCTGAAGCTGAACCATTGGCTACTATCACTTCTAAGAAAGTGATAAGCTTTGTGACCAAGAATATCATTTGCAGATACGGTGTGCCTCAAAAAATAATCACAGACAATGGTACTCAGTTTGAAAGTGAGGAATTCCAGGATTTTTGCAAACGATTCAAAATCCAGAAAAGCTTTTCGGCAGTAGCTCATCCGCAGGCAAACGGGCAAGTGGAAGCAGTGAACAAGATCATCAAATCAACCATCAAAAAGCAACTCGAAAGAGCAAAAGGTGGTTGGGTCGATAAACTACCACTTGCACTATGGGCATACAGAACTACTCACAAAACTGCAACTGGGCATACTCCTTTTTCGTTAGCATACGGATCGGAAGCAATGATCCCGGTTGAAACAGAGGTCCCTTCGCACAGAAGAATCCATTTCAATCAAGCAGAAAATGAAAAGCTGCAACTTGAAGCGCTGGATCTCCTTGATGAAAAAAGAGATGAAGCTAACCTCAGAGTTGCAGCTCATCAGCAAAGGATAGCCAGACATTTCAATTCCAAAGTTCGTCAACGCAGCTTTGAAATTGGAGATCTAGTCCTAAAAAGAATTATGACTGCGACAGGTGTGTTTGGGCCAAATTGGGAAGGACCGTATGTGATAGGTCAGAAACTTCTTGACGGCACATTCAAGCTCACCACAGTTGATGGAGATCAAATTCCAAGGGCATGGAACAGCAATCACTTGCGTCCATACTTTACTTGAAAATTTTGTTGAAACATTGTAAAAAGAATTATGAATGTATGATTCCTGTAATTGAAAGCAATTGTGAAACTGATGCAAGTAAATAATGAAAGAATATAAAGTGGATGTAGGCCCAATTTCATGGCCGAACCACTATAAATCTTGTGTTCCTTATTATCATTATATGTTTGCTTTGTTTTCGATATAAAAATACACAAAATGTATTGCTGAAATATCGATTTAAATTTTTGCAGACAGTGGAGATAAAACTCGCGCATAATAAGACCGAGCGATTCTCACCATCATTCAACAAACAAATTTCAAGTCACAAAGACCCCGAATTCAAATCCTAGATAGGAAATGCTTCAATTGAACGGCTAATGATTTCGATAGGAACGAGCCCTTGCTGATAAATTGAGATTGTTTAAACAAACAAACATCCAATTAGGAAGCTAGTGCCCGTTCTCACGAACTTGCCTGGCAATGAAGTACACTTCCTTGGATTAAACAAGCCACTTGTGAAAAAAAAAGGGGATCGCTGAAAAGGCATAAGCAAGTGAACAGAGGAACAACCAAAGCTACCATCAGCGCCACAAGTCCTCTTCGGAGGCACAACTCTTCGGATAATAAAAGACCTCTAATGGGTCATATGCCACAAAAAAGAAAGTTCTCTACTCAACAAAAAAGATTGGAGGAGTCATGACCCTCCAACCATGAGAGAGTAACTTCCAGGCGATGAAAACCCTCTCTGAGGCCCATTTCACCAGGAGTTGAAGTGTTATAACCGCTCTTCGGGATTTCACTTCACCAGAGTTGAAATGTAAACAAAATAAAAGCCCTCTTCGGAGGCCCATTTCACCAGGAGTTGAAGTGTTATAACCGCTCTTCGGGATTTCACTTCGCCAGAGTTGAAATGTAAACAAAATAAAAGCCCTCTTCGGAGGCCCATTTCACCAGGAGTTGAAGTGTTATAACCGCTCTTCGGGATTTCACTTCACCAGAGTTGAAATGTAAACAAAATAAAAGCCCTCTTCGGAGGCCCATTTCGCCAGGAGTTGAAGTGTAGCAGCCGCTCTTCGGAATTTCACTTCACCAAAGTTGAAATGTAAAAACAAAGACCTTCTTGAAAGCACACGTTTCACCGAGATTGAAATAAAACTTCCAAGTGTTGAAACGTGAAAAGGCTTTCTTCAAAGGCACAACTCTTTGGGGGTACACGTTTCACCAAGATTGAAATAAAACTTCCAAGTGTTGGAACGTGAGAAATCCCTCCTCAGAGGTACAACCCCCTCCCGGGAACACAATTAAGAAAAAAGACCTCTTTGGAAACCCACGTTTCACCGAGATTGAAATAAAACTTCCAAGTGTTGAAACGTGAAAAGGATTTCTAAAGCATAACTCTTTGGAGGTACACGTTTCACCGAGATTGAAATAAAACTTCCAAGTGTTGAAACGTAAAAAAATCCCTCCTCAGAGGTACAACTTTCTATAAAAAAAAAATCCTCATCAAAAGCGTACTTTAACTTTCAAAGGAAAAGTAATTTGCCTACTGTGGGAAATGATCGTAAAAAGAAAAGAAGTTAAAGTACCCTTCAGAGGTCCGCTTTACCACATAGAGGAATTCACTTGATGAGATATGCACATAAGCAAAAGAAAAAAGTGATTTCTTCGAACGGCCAAGCGTAAAAACTTATACGAAGGGAGTTGTACTCTATAAAATTTTCTTTAAAGAATAAAATAATTATTCTTTAGCAAATAAGAGTGTAAGTCCCCTCGAGGTATAGAATATTGCAGCATACTTATGGAATGGGGGCAATATAGTATAATTACACACAATATGGTATAACTAAACCAGCAAAAGGTAACGCTCAAGTAACATACCATAAGCTCGCTGCAATATCAAATAAACTCATGCCAAAACAAATAACAAATGTATTCTTTAATTCAAACAAAAGTTTGTACAAACGAGGAATCATTTTATTCAAGGAATCATTTTATTCAATTACAACGCAGGTACAGGTTTCAAAATAAAGAAAAGCGGGGGCCGGTACCCGCACAATTCTCGGCCAGTACATGCAAAACACAAAAAAACTAGAAACTGAAGATCTTCACTTCTTTTTGCTGCCTTTAGACCCTTTACCCGGCCGAATGATCAGCTTTTCAGGTCGACCAGTGGGTATAAGGGAGGAAGGAGAGGTAGGCGCAGCTGGCCCAACTTCTGGCTCCTCTTCAGTGGCAGTGATTATCTTCCCTCTCCTCCTTGATGCTCCTTGCTTCCTTCTCCTCTTTGAGGAAGACTCACTTCCTGGAGTGGCAAGTTTAGATAAAGTTATATCGTCAGAAGGAGTCCGCTCCGGAGATATGTCACCTCCCTCAAGTCCCTCATCTTTTTGCTCTTGCGAAGCAACGGGATCATCCAGGCCATGGAGAGCTTCTATTTGTTCTTCTTGTGACCCAGGTTGAGAAGCAGAGGGAGGCGCCACTTGAAGAGATGGAGGAAGGATCACCGGGGGAGAAGAAGCTTGAGTTTGACTCGGTGCTTTCTCTACAAAGGAGAAAAAACTTAAAATATCAGTATCTTTCGAAAAGAGAGGGGATGACGGCTCGTCAAAAGTCGGGAATTCATTAACATTTGAGGAATAATCAAAAGTCGGGAATTCATTGACATTTGAAAAATAATCAAGAAGATCGTCAAGTTCACAAGGAGCGAACGAGCAGTTCACCACTTGGGCTGGTCCGGTGTCAAGTTTACCTGGGGTAGTTGGATCTCTGAGGCTGATTTCATATCGCTGTGCTTCGTTGCTTTCACCACCTTCATCCCCGCCTTGTGCACTTGTAGTTTCAGTTACTGTCTTAGTTGCAGGCGGAGTAGAGGAGCTGGAACCCGTGATGTCAACCACAGGAGAAACTGGAGGTTGGACAGAGGAAGTAAGCGTTAATTCCTTTCCAGAACGTTCCTCTTCCGCCATTCCAGTTCTCATCCTGGCAAGTTGTTCTCGCCCCTTCGCAAGAGCAGCGCGAGCTCCCTCATCCAGGTAACGCGCCTCAAAATCTTCATCGCCATACCCGGCGTCTTTAAACATGTTAAGAGCAGCTTCCCACACCTCGGCCAGGGTGATTTCATACTTAGGACCAAGAAAAGAGAGGCTGCCGCGTCCCAAGACACAATGTAAATAAAAATCGAATAAAGTCGAATTGATATCGTTTTCCATGGTCTGAGCAGTTTCTTCGGCTGCAATTTTGCCAGCCATGGCCTCATCTCGATCTTTTTCGGTCTGAGCAAGTTGGGCTTTTAGCGCTTCAATCTCCATGTCCCGGGCGCTCAGTTTATTCTGCAGCTGGGTGACATCAGTGCGGTGGTTCTCTACAGCTTGTTCCAACCTCTCAGCTTTAGCTTCAGCGTCCCTCTGGCTGGCGTGCGCATCTCGCACTTGTTGTTGCAATACCTCTTCTCTTTGGGTGTAAGTATTAGTAGAAGAGGCAAGATCATCTTTGAGCTGCTTTACTTCAGCTTCGAGTTTTTCATTGTATTCGGCTATCTCCTTCATCTCAGCGTTGTGTTGATCAAGAATCTTCTGCCATTCTGATTTGTCATTTTCCATGGTCAGCATTGCTTCGATGTTAGCCCGATTAACTCTTTGAAGTTCATCAACCAGCTTTTGCCATCCAGACATTCTATCGATATCAAGCTTGACAGCATCGAGATTTCTGTACATAGCTTCTTTGTCGATGGGGACCAAATCAAGGTCGAAGCGTACCCCCCTCAAACACCAGTTCGGGAATCGGCTCTGCAAAGTAGGGGGCCCCCTTTCAACGTGGTATGAAGGCCTGTTGAGAAGTGTTTGGATGGCACTTCCTTCAAGAGCAGGAGATTCGGAAGGGATGTCAATAGAAACTGAGGCACCAGGTCTCTCAGATGTCACGGGCACGTGCTCCTCGCCAAGTTTGGTCCGCTTTCTCGAATCCTCAATATGGCTCTTCCCCCTATCATCGTGCGTTTTACGTTTATGGGAGTCATCATCCCTTGGGAAGGATTCATGTCGCGTGCCCGCTCCCTCATGACGTTCTTCATACCTTCTCCTCTCTTCAGCTTTTCGCGCAGCTCTCTGCTCATTGGTTTCTCTGGGATCGGCATAGTATTGCTTGTAGTCATAGCTGCCACGCCCTCCATAGCGTCGAAAGTCCTTGTAATAAGAACCGCTGCCGCTGCGCCCCATAAAGAAATCTGAAAAGGCAAAAATAGCAAGTCTTAGAAACTCCCGAAGAAAAGAAGTTAAATATGAACAAATGCCGAAAATTCCTAAGTGTTGTGTGATGTGCAAGCTACGCGCATTAAGCTACAAACCACTCATTGGTGTAGGGGTGATGATAGCTTGGGTATGAGGAGTTGGTGTTTGTGTTGGTGTAAGTCGAAGAAGGGACGTCGCCTCAATCATAGGAGAGATAGTTTTAGACACGTCATCTCTAAAAAGCTCCTGTGAGGTCACTATTATGTCGCTCAACCCATCATAAACATCGTCACCATCATGCTCGGTGAGACTTGTTTTCTCAGTTCCTACATCAGCTAATCCCCCGAGAGGCTGTGAAGGTTCTTCTTCTTCCTCAATCGGGGCAAGTGCCGTCTTACTAGATGACCCCATAATGTCGGTAGGGGTGGAACATTTCACCAATGAAGCTTCGATGTTAGACTCTTTTGATGAAGATTGTTCGATAGTAACGGGGGCATCCGATGCTTCAGTCGGGGAATCGGGAACTTCAGTCGGGGCTTCATGAGGCTGAGTATAGCGAGAAGAGTGAAGAAGCCCGTATTGATGTAAAAAGTCATCTCTCAGCAAAAACTTTATATTCCTCTCTTCTACTGGCACAGCATTCAATCTTTCAAAAATTTGCTTATAGCCTGGGTCTCTAGAAGGAGGTGGAAGCGCTGAAAAGTAAAAAGGGAAATTAACATCTAACTACTCAGGCTATGAAAAGATTTTATAAGGAAAACATGTGTCAGGAATAAAGCTGAACGCCCTTACTTCCAACTCTCCACACACCATAAAACCCCGGAGGGCAACGAACATAGAAGAATTGGGTTAAAAACCCGTGAGCAGTATCAGGGAGGCCAACAATCAGTTTGCGGTTTCGGGCGCTCCTCACAACAGTAATGGAAGGATGATCCTTAGTCCGAGAAAAAGAGCATAGATAACAAACTTCACCAAAGCTTGGAAGTCGATCAAGTGTTCTCCTAAAAAGCACACACAACCCCATTAGAATGGCATAGCCATTGGGGTGTAGCTGGGATGGAGCAATGGACAGTTGACGGAGAAGTTGTTGGAAAAAGTCGTTGAAAGGAGGAATGCCTCCACTTAGGCACATTTGCCGGTTAATTGTCACAAAGCCAGAAGGAGCTATATCGGCAGTGTTATTTCTTTCGGGAAGAATGGCATCTGATTCAACGATACCAAACTGAGCACACAACTGGCGAAAAACTTTGTATGATAGTGAAGTAGGAGCTCTTTCGGGAGGATTAACCAGTGGAGCCGGAAGAACAGTTACCTCTCCAGTCCGAACTGTTGTATCACCTTCCTGAGAAGTCATTCTACACAAACAACTGGATGTTCAAATGCGAAGGTGCACGTTTCCTAAAAAGTGTGAAGTGTCGTGCAAAGCTAATAAAAAAAATAATAATAATAACAAGTAAAGATAACTGGAATTAAACTGGTTGACGATTGATTGACTACGGTAATTTCGGAACTTGTTATTTAAAGCTCAAGCGTAATACTAATGAGGGCTGGTCAGTTTCAATTGACTAATCCAGTGCTGCTTTAATATTCCACTTGAAATCGATAGCACTTCGTTCACACGATTTATTTAAGTTAATCATCTATCATTAACTAATCTGTCGTTCGATGTGGGCAATCAATGACAGTATATTCGTCCCAGTTTTCTGTGAATGTTATATTAACAGGTTATTAGCTTACAAGTTAAAGCAATCTGTAAAAGATTCAAGCAGCAGTTCAAGGTTCAAGTGGAGTTTAAAAGTGCAAGTGCTAAGTCGTAGACGACTCAAGGACTAAGTCGAAGACGACTCAGCAATACTTAGGTCACGAGTCATAAAAGAGAATAGATGTCAGCTCAGAATTATGAAAAATTCATCAAGACATGTCTCGGCCCCGACTCAAGCATTGTGTCGTGATGTCTCAGCCCCGACTCAAGCATTGTGTCGTGATATCTCGGCCCCGACTCAAGTCTTGTGTCGTGAAGGTTGGTGAGCCGGTCCAGAGTTGAATCGCTCAAGAGTTAAGTCGTAACCGACTCAAGAGTTAAGTCGTAACCGACTCAAGAGTTAAGTCGTTCCTGTCTTAAGTCGTCAACACATCAAGCTGATTATGCTCTAAATCCTAGGTCGTAACTCAAGGAACAGAAGAAAGGCTCTGATTCAAAGCAACTGGAAATCCCTTAAGTCTTAACTCGGCTACGGCTCATGAAAATTGCTAGGTCGCATGGAAAATCTCTGAGTTGTATATGGGACGATTCCTCACTCTATTCGAATCAAGTTTTCCAACCAACCTGCCTTCCCTTCTAACTTTCAACCTGTTCACCCACGGCCTCCTCAACAGCAATAGCCTTAACCTATCACACTACAAGTCGCCTCAAATCGCGAATCACCTTATGTCAAGCCAAACGAGTTTAAGTTCGTCAATGACCGATTTAATAAAGCTCGTAGGATTTGAAAGGACAAGCCAAAAACGAGGGACTGAACATGTAAGGTAACAATGGCTAACGGTCGAAGAAGGAACAAGATCACTTACGATTGTATGATGCTAGAAGGAATCGGACGAAGTTTGGATCGAAATTGCCTTGGAGAGCTCAGAGATGCGTTAATGGCAGAAAACAGTTTAAAAGTTAAGTGATGAGAAGAAGGAAAGAGGAAGGACGACTCAGGCTTTTATATCTGGAAATGTTGGAATTTGAATCGGCATGCCCGGGTTATGATAAGTCGAAGCACACGACTTACGACCTAAGCGTGTGCTTCGAGGGGCAAATGTTAACCCTATCTCGTTCACGAGTTAACAGGTCTATGAGTTAAGCAGCTCACGACTCAAAAGGCTTCACGACTTAAGGAAATGAATGGTCTACGGCTTAAAAGGATTGTGCGGCTTTGAACATGTTACGATTTAAAGAAACACACGACCTAAGGATTTGTACGACTTAAGGCCTCTACGGGATAGGAAGCCTTACGAGTTAAGCTTCCTACGACTCAAGGCATCTACGAGTTAAAGGATACACGAATTAGAAACCTCCTACGAGTTAAAGCCTCTACGAGTTAAGGAGTACCCGAGGTAGGCTGCTTACGAGATAAGCGGCTCACGAGTTAAGAAGAGATAACGACTTAAGACCCTGATGACCTAAGGAGTCTATACGACTTAAGGGAGCTACGACATAACAGATTAAAGCTTGACCGAGTTAACAAGTGTTACGACTTAAAAAAGGTGTACGACCTAAAGACACTGTCTCTTAACTCGTCTACGAGTTAGGACTCGCCTTCACAAAGCCTGAACTCAGCTTTAAGCCGGAGGCAGCTGGTTAAGTCAACCACGACCTACGACTTATGATGAGTCGTATACGACATATACAAACAAGCCGGAAACTACAACCAGATAACTCGTAAACGACCTAGTACTTGAAGCGTGGGTTCGAAAAAGGCAGGAAGCTCTCTACAAACCAGAGACTCAGCTCAATGAGTCGGTCACGACTCATCCTAAGTCAGCAACGACTTACCTTAAGTCGGCCACGAGTTAGGACTTAGCACTTTTTCCACCCAGAACTCTCTATAAATATGAAACCATCTCCAACATGCAAAGGACTTTCGGGGGGCTCATTCTCTTCAAGCGCCATTACTCTGCCAAATTCCAGACGACTTCAAAGCTTTTTAGATCCAACAAACTTCTAAAGGAACTCCATGAAGGAATCATCCACATTCACCATGGATTTGAAGATGATTGTCAACATCAAAGCTTGAGCTACTTGTTTCACATATCCTATCACTTGAAGTGTGTTGTAATTGAAAGATCTTGTAAAGAATTGTAATCAAACTAGTGATAAAAAGATTAAAGTGGACGTAGGCTGGATTATAAGCCGAACCACTATAAATACTGTGTCTCTTACCGTTTTTCTACATACTTTCTGCTTATTTCTGTTTCCCGTACAAACGGGTGGTGCTTTCACAATCACATCTTATACACCAGGGTGTTAGCGTTTAAATTTTTAGCGTTAACAAAGTATTATGTGTGCATACTTGTGTTTAAAAAACTTACCTTTGTTGCTTATAACAGACCATATCAAGTTTAAAAATCAAATTCTTTTTCCCAATCCTTTTAAGGATTTGATTTCTAAGTGAAATATGTAAGTATTGACTAGAATTGATTTTTAAAAATATTTTCAAAAGTATTTAACGAGTGGATTTACTGGAATCAAGGGATTACAGTGATGAACATAATTAAGTCAGGAATTCGAGTGTCAGAATTCCACGTTTTGATTATGTAAACTGGTTAGTAGGTGGACATTATGATTTTTGATGATAATTTTATAATTTTTAAGCACGAGATTGTCGAGATTTTGTGAGATGATTAGAAAGGGGGATTTCGTCAATTCTCGACGATTAGTGGAAGTTTGGGGGACGTGATTGATACTGGAGGATCGTTAGTAGAGGGAGAACCTTCTCAAGTATTTGTAGTGGGTAGTAGGGTCGGGGGTTGGTTGGTCGGTAATGATTTAGGGTTTAAGAGGGGATGTTATGGGTCTAGGTTTGCTGGGCCACGACAATGTGACAGTGGAGCATAGGAAGTGCGCTGGGGAGGGGGTGACTCGGTAGATGAAGTAGTGGAGGAGTTCTGATCGAAGTCTGATGGTAGGGTAAAGCGGCGGGGCGAGACGATTTTGGGGGATCGATGTTTTTTTGTTCCAGGGTTCTGTTTTGAGGATTGTGTTTGATTTTCGAACTAAGACTTTTCGTTGATGTTACAAGTGATGATCAGAAGCACGGGGCCGAGGGTGACTGGGGTGGTTGTCGTCGGCGAGAATTTGTGGACTAAGGCGTCGTGCATGTGCACATGTGCGTGCACGATTTCTCTGTGCATAAATGTAGAAAGTAAAAGAACGAAAGGGAGGAAAGAAGGAACTGTAAGAAAAGAAGAAGAGTAAAGAGAGAGGAGTTGGGCCGAAAGAGTTTGGACCGAAAAATGGATAAGAATAGGGAAGTAAGGAGAATAAGAAAATAAGAAGACAAAATAAGGAAGAAAATAAAGAAAAAAAGTGGAAAGAGCAAATGTAAAATTTTAATAAGTTTAATAATGAAACTAAGTAATTAATTAAATTATATGGTTTATCTTAATTATTTTAGATTTTATGAATTGAAATATAATTTCTTAATGTAATTAATGGATAGTTAATTTCTTAGTATAAGTGATTAAAGAGTAATTACTGAATGTAATTAATTAGAGGATACTTAATTACTTAATGTGATTAATTAAAGGATAATAAATGAATGTAATGAGTTAAAGATAATTAACTAATGAAACTGAAGTGTTAATTAATTAACTTAAGTGATTATGGGATAATTACTTGATGGAAATAATTAAAAGATAATTAAATTACTTAAATATATATATATATATATATATATATATATATATATATAAAATTACTTAATGTAAGTAATTGAGGGGTTAATTCATTAATGTAATTAATTAATCAAAGGTTAATTAATGTGAATAATTAAGAAATAATTAAGTAATAAAGGATAATTACTTAAGCTGGATAGTTAAGAATGATTAATTAATTTCATTAATTAATTAAAGTAATAACAAATAGTTTGTAATTAATGTTAATTAAGCAGGATTAGGTAATTAATTTATTTGGTTAAATTTAATATTGTGAACAATTAAGCTTGCTTTTGGATGATTAAGTCATGTTGAATGCCTTGAAATTTATTAATGTGTGATGCGCTATGATATGCAATGTTTGGTTGAACTATGATAATGTAAGTATCTACCTGAGATGAATTATTGTGTAAATATGTTATCCTGAATACAATTTGTATTGTTTAAAACTTGAACAATTTGGCTTAAAGAACAACATTGGAATCGAAGAGACTGGGTCGGGTATCAATAAATACCCGAAACCACTTCGATTTGAAATCTACAAAAATTTCCTTATAGATTTGATTCAATAGGCTGGAATGAAATAATTTAAGTAAACTGGCCATTTAAACTAAGTTTTGGTGCTGAGATATTGATGTGTGAAATAAGTGTTGACTATAACAAATTATGAACTTGTAGTGAAGTATGAGTTATCCCGGGTTTAAAAAAAAGTTTCATGCATTAGTATTTCATGTTAGATGGGTTTACTCACGCTGGTTTCCCCCCTGACCCGGGTGTTACTTTAATGTAATGCTTGGGCCATACCAAGTATTACAGACTTTCGGGTTAGGACGTTCTGGAGCTAAGGAAACGAGCTGGAAGGTAGGAACATATGGAGTTTACCGATGTGTATTAGAGTTGTATTGATAGTAATCCGAAATAGGTTGATATAACTGTCTAGTCTATTTGTAATGGTTGTAACTTTGATGAATTGTATGTAAAGTAACAATTACACCTTTCTTTGTAAATGCTATTATTAGTTATTATATTTAATCCGATGCGAATGTGAGATGCTGTTGTTTTTTGTTCCTCTTCTTCTTTCTTCTTTTCTTTAACAATCTAAAATTTCCGGCATTCGATATCTCGGTGCTTCTATAGTGAACGTATTAGTGATGAATTTTCGAGATCGAAAATTTTTAGTCGTTACATGTATGTTCCAGATTTATCCATTTTTAATCTATTCTCATTCAGCAGTTTAGTTGCATTTCCAACCACCATAAATTAGACCCTTGGCCTTTCACTTTTGTCCATAGATATTTTAGGAACAATAGAGAAACTCTGTCATTGTTATCTCTCCCAATTAGATTCAGAAACTCTATAGAAAATTCAAATAAGAATTCTATCCATTTTCTAATTATATCTTCTTCTTCCTTCAACTTACTCATTGTTCTTTCTCCAACTATTATGAATCTAATAAAAATATATACATCTTTCCTATTATGTAAATATCAAAAGAGAGAGATTCTGGAGGTGATTAAGAGGTTTGCAAATCCAAGAAAAGCGAAGTTAAGGCTATTCAGTGAGTGGAAACCCTTAGTATTTTTTTCAATAACTGTTTATTATATTTCTATGGATTTGAATATATCATAGGGATTTTAGGATTGCGATAAGACGATAGATAAAATCCCCCAAAATTCCTTTTTTATTTCAAAATGTCTATTTTATGTTGAGATTCTCAATTATTTACATTAATTTGATGGAATTTTTTTTATGTAATTTTTGATAATTTTATAGTCAATTCCACTTCTCCTTCTTTAGTTTAATTTGTGATTCTTCAATAAAATAAGGGTTTAGATTGGATTTTATTTGTAGTTTACATCGGTTATTCCATACAAATTTTCTTCTTATGTATTTCTTTGTAAAAGATGAGTTGAATAGAATATGGAGTTTAGATTGCAATTCATATTGTTTAGGATATTCTATTGAATTGGTGTAACAAATTGAGTTTATATTTATTTATAAGTCAGTTATTACAGTTTTGGTTACAAATATATGTTCCCTATTTTGGATATTAGAATCCCTTATATTGTATATTGAAATTCTAGGCAATTTGAAGAAAAAGCACTTGTAACCATATTTAGTTTGGGAATTGACATTTAATGCTAGTTTATGGTATAAAATTTATGCTTTTAGAATTTATTAGATGCGATTATTTATTTATCTCTATTAGCGTAATTAACGTATAATTATTGTGTATATGACATAGTTAATTAGGTATTTATTTTGATCTATTTCGTCCATTAGGAATGTAATTGATTGATAGGCAAAAATAAGAGAAAACTCTTATATAGCCTAATTATTATTCCAAGGTGTAATAAGGAAGATTCCTTATAAGAGATGAAATGGTGAGACGAGTATTATTATATATATAGAGTGTATTTAATTTGTGGCTAAGTCATAAGGATGCGAGGTTAATAGAGAAACATGATGGAAGTCTGCCCTGCACTTTGAGGCTACCAACAGTTGTGTACATTTCCTACGGATGTGAGATACCCTTATGATAAGTATTTATAATGATGCGAGGTTAGTCCCAAATTCTATAGGGGAAATCTATCCAGCTAATTTAGCTACAAGTTCCTACGAATAGTTGTAGTAACGTGAGACGTCATTATGAGTATGGGCCATGCTACGGAGGGCCTACTTCGAGGTCTTGAAGTATCAAGTGGTTGTTTGAGGGTGTTCCTCTTTTCCCCCAAATGAAGTATTAAATGGCCTAAGGGACACGTTAGGTGGTATCTCTACAGCAGTTCGCTTTTAAAAGGTATTAAGTGACTGATTGATGATCTACCTTTCCAAATAAATAATTATTAAATGACTTGAGATTCCATATGATGCCAACTATGTAGTTACTAGTACGGAGCATGCCTTGGAAATAGGTATTAAATGATGGGGTCTGCCTTAAGTAAGGTATTAAATGACCGGAATCCACCTATTTTCCAATAAATGATATTAAGTGGCTTGGGTACTATCTCTTGCATTTCTAGATATTTATGACATGGGACTTGGATATGGGATTTTAGAAACCTACTTTAGAAATGGAAGGTATTAAGTGGTTGGTTGAAGACCCGCCTCCTTTCCTTATAAAAAGTATTAAATGGTTTTAATAGTTTTATTATACATAGACATATTCCTATTTTGAAATATAATTCCCAAGTACTGAAAACGTAAGGCTCAAGGTTTTGATTCACAAGATATTTGTTGTCCTAACTCTCTCCTCAGTACAACATAGGTTAAGAACAGAGTGATAGCGATGCTTAGAGATGGAGAAGCTTGGCCTGTAGCTATGTTTATTATTATTACTTGCTTTTATGTGTACTCGTGCATTTAGAAAATTATTGTAATAGTTTATGCTACGATTTGATAGTTTTTTTTTATTATGACATTTTTATGGTCTTGAATAAATGGGTACACTTTGCTATTATATTTTACTCCATCCATTATGTGCTTTGAAAGATTAGTTATGGCTCTATAATGTCATTTCTTTTAAAAAAAAAACCTTTCTTAGAACGGATGTAAGTTTCGATGGGCTTATTTTGGATCGAAATTTAGGCCTGTTCTGGGATGGGTTATTACATTTGATATCAGAGCCTAGATTATTCGATCAATGGAGAAAGTATATTATATGTATGAGTGACGTACTTGTTATTTTTGAATAGATTTTTCTATAAATCTACTATATATATACTTATTTTGAATTTACGTTTTAACTCTTTAAATTTCGACTATAGAAGTTGCTGCTTCCATATTCCGAAAAGGTGGACGAAGTAACCATAAGTTAGAAAATAAGTTAAATTTATTCTTCTTTGTAGGACCCAGACTTCCTTATCATTGTAGGCCCTGTAAGTATCAAGGTTATAGGGATATGAATCGTAGACGGAAAGGTTGATAGGAAATAAATGACCTTCAGGAAACATAGTTTAGGCTGATAATTAATATAGACAAATTAGCGTTTATCGCGGTAATAAATGAAGGTATTAGTTATTATCAAAATACGAAAGTAACGAAGGAGCAAACTTCCATAAGAAGGAATACAAAGGTTTAAATGAAAGAACAAATTTTAATCCTACCCTTTGGGACATAATTTGAGGAAAAAAAAGGTTTTTTTAAAAACCCCTTGAAAATTTTAAAAGTGCCTTTCAAAAGATTTTAAAATGAAAATGTAACGATTCGGAATTTTGGGTCGCTAAATTTGAAAATTTAATTCATTTTAAATGTTGAATATGGATTATAATTTGAATTTTTTTGAAATAAAAGACTTTGGTTAAGTTAATAAAATTAGTTAAATTTCAAATACGGGAATTTAATTGGAATTTGAATAATAATAGCTTAATATTAGGATTGGGGTAATTGGTAAATCTGAGTGTAAATAGACATAAAAATGGTTTCTAAAAATTTATTTAAGTTTATTTTGATTTAAATAATAATATTGGACCACTGGATGGAATTAATTGGCGATAGATTGAATTTGAAAATTTATATTAATTTAATAGTGGGATTTAATAATATAATAATGCAAATATTCAGATTTCGATGTAAAACTGAATCGGAATGATTTCTAATGTGAATATAAATTTTATACGAGTTATAATAGAGCTAACAAAGTTTTAAAGGTGAAGTTTCAAGTGATTTCGACGATTTTGGAAATCGCTCGAATTTATCGATGAGTGAAAATAGCCTTCCAGGGCACAGTCTTGGAATTCGACGAAACTAGTTCCATTGAATCTGTAATAGTTAGTTATTATCGGATTTCAATTTTCGTAGCAATCGGAGTTGTCGTTTGACAGTGGCAGCTCGAAACGGATAGAAATCGTTTTAACCGATTTAAATTGAAATTGACCGTTTATTTTCGTAACTCACGCATACGATCAAATTAGCTTCCGAAACACGTTCCATTGTGTTCGAAACGCGGAAAAACCCTAGAAACGCCTGTCGGCACACGTCGTTTGGTGATCGTGTGAAAAGGTTGCTTTTAAGTGAATTAAATATTAATATAATCGGTTATACGTATATATTTATGCACGTAGTTAAACCCTAACCCTATTTTCTTCAGGCCGCCGTTCATATTATTTCAATGGCCGAAACTTCTTTTTGTTCTCCTTCATTTTTCTCTCAATCTACCAAGCTTTTACAAAAATTTCTAACTAGAGACTCGTAGAGGGAAACGAGATCTACACGATGTATGGTAGTGATTGAGTATAAAGCGGTGGATTGCTCGAAATTGGCTCGAGTTCGTGCTCCGGTCGCGCACGTTTTTCGAGAGCTGGGGATGACCGAGCTCGCGCACGTTCCTAGTGGAGACGAAGTTGACATGGGGCTTCGAGGTGGTAGTTGCCGATCGAGCTAAATCTCGACGTGGAAGTTGCGGCGTCAAACCCTAGGCGAACGTGATGGGTTCGAGCGACCTGGGTATTGCGCGCGTGAGGAAGGAGAAAGGAGCGGGCTTGATTTCGTGATGGACGGGTCGATCTCGGTTTGTAAATAAATAAAATATAAAAATAAAAGAAATTTGTTTTAAATTCAATTCAAACTTTAAAATCGAATATCTAATGCATACAGTATCAGATTTCAACGAAATTTGCGGCGCCGGGATCGCAGAGAAGCGTACTATGCAGTGGAGCAGTTCCGAAATCATTCCGAGCAAGTAGAAATTTGAGTTAAATCGAACGAGGTTCGCTTTAATTTAAATTTCGAACGCTCACTGAAACTCAAGGTGAGTTAATCTCACTCACATCTGGAATGTTAGTTGATTAAAATAAATGTCTGTGTGATTGGTTAAATATAAATGTTGTTATCAGTTTGAATTGATATATATGTTGGTTGTGCTAATATCTGTGGATGCAGGGAAACAGGTTGGAGGGATCCAACTGGATTCCTCACAATATAGGAATTATTGTTACAACTGATGATGGATTTTATTTATACACTGTGATAGCTAATTATGAAATTCAGTTTGTTGTGATATGAATTGATAAATTATAAACCTGGAATTATTAAGCATAAATAAAATAAATTGGTTTTAAAAGAAATAAAGAAATTGATAAATAAAGAATTTAAGGAAATAAAATTTAGAATTTGGGTTGGGTGAAGAATGAAAATTTGTAAATTTGGAAATTTAAATAAAGTGGTACATTTATTAGTTGATAAATGAGAAAGTATGGATTTTTGGTGATAAATTCGATAAGCAGTTATATGTTGTTAAAACTAACGATGGGGTTATTTTGATAATAATGTTTCCTAGAAATTAAATATGATTTCAAAAGGAACCCTTCAAGTTAAATTAGCAATAAATTGCAAATTAGAATGTTTCAGAAATACTATTTATAACCATTGAAATTTAAGTAGGTATTTATTTGAGAAATTCCTTAAGTATGATTTTCATTAAATAAATTTATAATAGTTTATATAAAAAGACTTTTAATCCTATACTTTGAAAAAGAATTTCCGGGAGTGAGAATGTGGTTAAGCTTCGTAAGAAGTTATTTTAAACGTAGAAAGTAAATTTATGTTATGAAAACATAAATCTGAATTGAATAAATCGACAGAATTTATAAGATGGAGTTTTCTGGGTTGTTTGAGTGGGAATGAGTTTCCCTGGAAATCCAAGTTCGAGTTTTAAATAGATTTTATTAAAAGAAAGTTTAAAGTTCAAACTTGTTTAAAAGAGTGTTTTGAAAATTGTTATTTTGAAGTAACTATTAAGAAAGTAGCAATAATAAATTTTATGAATACCCTAGTAATTATTTTTCAAATGGATTGTTTTAAAAGGGCTAGTTTTGACCTAAATTATTGAAATTGGTATTAACCTTTTTAAAACTCTACTTATAAGTTTAGTTCAAACAAAACCCTTATTTACAATCAAGATTTATATCCTAATAAATGATTTTACTTTACATATTAGAAATTATATTTTTGTGAAATTGCTAGTAGTAAATTTCCATATTTAAGGTATATTTTAAAATAAAGTGTTTTACTGGTTAAAAATCTAAATTGTTTTGAACTTGCTTATTTCCAACGGGAATTAATGATAAAGGATTTACCTTGTAAAGGAAGAATTTTGGGAAATTGTTTTCAAATGAGCTTTGAAAATTTGGAAATATATCTTATAAAGATATTAGAGGCAAATAAATAATGTGAGATTATTTATTGTGTGATAGATGTTTGTGAATATAAATTGATAGTTAAATCACCGACTATCAATACTGGACAAATGCATTGATCGTTTCGAAGAGACCGGGATCGAGATTTATTTCTCGAAAACCACTTCGATCCGGTTTGTACGTTTCGTAAAACGTGTTCGGAGTCGAAGATGGAGCAGTGAAGTGCAAGGGCTAGTCGCTACTAATCCTGAGGATATTTCCAAAATGGATGTAGTAGGAGTAGTGCCTTCAGTTCCGTTCGAACCCGGGACGGAGTTGTATGGATGAATGCTTTCGGAACATCGTTAGGAGGGTGATGGGCATTCTAAGTGAAACGTTCTAAAAAGGTAACGCTTAGCCTCAAGCCTCATCAAATGGGAATGATTGAAAATAAGGGGATATGCAGCAAGGCTTCATGGGTAGCCCCCACTGGAGAGTAAGGTCTTCCCTGTCTAGATGTCCCTTTTTATTTCGGCTTAGTGGTGCGGTTGCTGATCGCAACGGTGGGGTGATCATATTCGGAACTGTCCAGTAAGGGATGGGTCCGGCCTTGTGTTGCAAGGGATCGGGCGTGGTCCTCGGTACGGTGATCTAGGCTCCGTACTGTGACAGGTGGTACCCCAGTGCCCAGTCATTGTTGGAAATCCATTCTCCCTACGAGCCTTGTACGAGTTTTGTTTGTATTACCCACTCTGTGACTAGTAGCTGGAATTTAATAGATGTAACAATTTCGGCTATTTTATAAGTATTTGTATATAGACCCTATTATAATATCAGAGGATTTCTATAAAAAGTGTTTTAGCTATCGTAAGGTAAAAACCCGACATGTTTATTTGTGGCGTGGTCTTACGAGATGCTTTTGTTTTCAAAGGATTTTTGAAACTTTAATAATCAATTTGGGTGCATTATTATCAGTTGGTATTCCAGACTGACTCGGGTGTTATTTCATTGTAATGCTCGGGTCAGACCGAGTATTATTTATTCAGGACAGAATGCTATGAAGCAGGAGAGGAGCTGGAGTCCGAGACGTATTATCAGTACCTATATATATTCCGCTGCTGTGATTGTATGGTTTTGTCTGACCGGTAAATATTGTGTGTGTGAGATACTCTGATGATATGATGCATAAAACAGTTATAGATTTCATTTTGTGTAAAGTTCTATATTTACTATTATATTTTATTCCGCTGTGACTGTGAGATTCTGATATTGTTTAGTTTCTTTTTCTTCTATCTCTTCTTCTTTAATCTATAATGGTTCGTATTTCTGTTCCATTTAAGTTAATTGATGTAGAATAGTGTTAACTCAAGGGGTACGGATTTGCGGGCTGTTACACTTGGTATCAGAGCTTAGGTTGGCGACAACCTAGGCTTTGGTGGGGAAATTACTCATTAAACAGAGTCAATAGTATTTTATAATGAGTTGAGTGTAGTAATATCTATAAGAGCATACTTGTTAGTGCATATAAAAATGTTTTATACCGTGTTGACTTATCGATTGAGTGTTTATGAATTCTGGTCGGTGCAGAAAGTACAACCGTATCGATAGGGGTTTCTAAACTCTTAAACAAGATAAATTGACATATTATTGTTTTTTAAAGTGGGTAAATGAAATAATTTTACCCAAAATTTTATTTTGATGTAAAAGAAATAAGTTTCTGAAATTATTATATAAATTTGGTTGTTTAGTTGTTAATACCTTAATCAAATAAGAATCTAAAATTTAATATAAAATTTGGAATGGGTATAACCAAATAAAAAATTTATAAGTATAAATTATACAAAAGAGAATAACTAAATTAAACCAGAAATTAAATCCCGAAAGTTTTGGGAAGGATTTTAAATGTATTGAAAACAAGTTTGGAAATTTAAAATCCTGGGAAAGTTTGAAATGTTTGCTAAGGTGATTGGACGCAATAATGGAATATTATTTTGGAAATAATTTTTGAATGAGAATTGTTTTGAAATGAATTTGGGAACTAAGAAAGCATTGAACTCACTTCAGTCGCTGGAAAATAATCCTGATGATGCTGGCCACATCATTAGGATTCATTTTCGAGTTTCTAAAGTGATGGATTGCTACCAAAGTGACTGGTTATGATATTGTTTGGACTTGTTGGATATACCAGTTGTTTTGGAAATTTAAAAAGGGAAAATTGTTTGGTAAAAGCAGATTGTTTTGGAATATGGGTTTGGTTTGATATAGCAAGTGGGAATATGTTGATTATTATTTTAAAATGGTTTTGATATAAAAACCGGGTAAGTTAATTCTAGAAAATTCTATTTAAATGATGTGTAAAATTAAAATAAATCAACTATTGGACTTATTTGGTGAAGTTGATATTAATAAGAAGGAAATGAAATTTAAATCCTGGGATTAAAATTTAACCTGAGTAAATGGAAGTGAATAGAATAAATTGAAGTGAATAGAAAATTAGAATTTAACTTGGATAAGTTAAATAAATTGGGCTTAGAATTAGATTGATTTGGGTTAAACTGAAAGGTAAAATGACTTTGTATTTGTGAGTCATTGTGTAATAAATTGTAACCATAAGCTATTAAGTGTTATGATTGTAATCTGAAATTGTGGATTTAAAATTTGCAAAGAATTAAATTGGAAGAAATTTGTATCCTTAGGAATACAGTGATACATATATATAGAAAAATTAGAATTGTGATTATAAGATGAAAGTAACTCAAATGAGCAATATAAGAATTTAGGTAAATAAGTTGGTGAATTTATAAATAGGAAATGGAATTTATAATCACAGGTGATAAATAGTTGAATGGTATGGTGAATTCAAATTTAATCTCAAATGAAATGTGAATTGAGATAAGGTAAAGTGAGAGATTAAAGATTTGAATGAACTTAAGCTCGTAAATAAGTTTTGAACTTGTATATGAAGAATTTAAAATTTGAATTGAATTGGATTTAACTTCAATTGAATGGAATTGAGATGGATTTGGATTTAATTAAAAACAAGATTCAATTGTGTTAAAAATAGAAATGAATGGAATTTAATTCCTATTTAAGATAGTAAAGGAAATGGTATGAATTCAAGATGGCTAAATAAATTTGGTTGAACTTGAATTTAAATGGGAAAAGAATTGAGTTGAGGGAAGGTTAAATTTAATATAAATGATATTGGATAATTAAATCCTCACTCAACTAAATTTTAAAGGAATTGTTTGAGAATGAATTTAGCGTAAGCTAAATTAAATAAAAAGAAGCTTGAAGCTGAATTTAGTGTAAACTAAATTAAATGGAATTTGTATTGGCATGAATAGAATTTTGATAGTTTGGTCAAAATTTGGAAAGTAAATAATAATCCAATTGTGGCATGGGATTTAAATTTGTGGTAACAAATATTGAAGTGTGAATGAAAGATGGAATTAGATTATAATGGTGATAGTTTGAATTGTGAATAAATTAAAAAGAATGAAATAATTTAAAGTGGTTTCTTTGCTAATAAAATAAATCTAAAAATGGATAAAATAAATAAACAAAGTTCATTAAAATTTATAAATGGTTTGATTTGGGTAAGAATCAATTAAAATGGAAATAAATTGAGATATTATGGAATTGAAATCATTTAAGAATATGGTGAGATGGTTATGGTTAAGCTTATGAAATAGTTTTAAATGAAATTTGTGTAGATAATAAAATTGGAATGCAAGTAAATGGATTGGAATTGATTTGGACGAGAATCAAACGAAAATAAAATAAAATTGGTATAAGAAGATAATGAAAATATTGTGAAATTGGAAGAACTTAAGCAAATTGGAAAAAAAAATTGTGATCAAGTTTATAATGTTGTCTTGGATAAATTTGTTTAGATAATAAGCATTGAAATGCGAGTGAAGAGAATTTTAATTAATTATTGTGATGTGATAAAATAAGGTTATATGAGTTGGAAATAATCCAGAATGGAATAATATTCATGTAAATCTATAGAGATAATGAATTGGAAATATAAGATTTGGGATTTAATTCAATAATTGTAATAAAGCAAGAATGTTTGGGCTGTAAATAATATAGAATGGGATGTTATTAATTTAAACTTAAATGATGATCTTGAAGTGAGAATAAGAAATGGAGTTAAAAATTGCAATGGAATGAGAATGCTTGGATTGTGAACCATGCGAAATTTAATAAATTTAATATGAATATCAGTTGGGATTAATGTGAATGGTTATAAGTTTAAGAATTGGTTATTTGTTTGAACAACCACAACTTGCATGGAAATTTGTCATTAAACTTAAGTGAATAAATTAAAGGAAGTAAATGAAAATGATATTTGAATAATAGGAATGGATTGGAATCTGTTTAGCGGGTTAGTATGTGAATACAGGTTAATTAAAAAGAAATATAAATAAATTAAAAGCATATATTCATAATATTGAAGTGAATATGAATTGGTGGTAGTAATTATGAATTGAGAATGGTAAACTTGTATGTCACTCATTTGTGTGAAATAAAATGGAGCTTGGAATTAGAAAAGAAACTTTGTTTATGCTATGAAATATGATTTACTTATGAAATCATGCAAATGTTTGATTGGATTATGAAATGGATATATTTGGCTTAGATTAATATTGGAAATGTTGTTAAAATGTGCATATCTTTGAAAAATGATGGGTTTGTTGAGTAAGTACAGGTACGGGAGGTGATCGGTAGAGTTGGAGCGCGTATATGCGTTATAGTAGTCGCTCGCTATTAAAATTTGCTAAAAGGTACGCCTACGCAAATATAATTGGGAAAATGATATATATATATATTGTGATATATTTTGGTTTCCGACCGTGTGGGTCGATGTATATATATTTATCTATATCGCGATATCGCGAAAGCTCCTCCGCACAAAGGAGACTCTGCCAAAAAATTTCAAAAATTTTGGGAGTTAGAAATTTTTTGGGATTTTGGATTTGCTAAGAAATTGAATTTTTAAAGCCAATGGTAAAATTAAAGCTTTTGAGTATGAATAAAGCAAATGAGTTTGGATTTGAGCTAAAGGGTTTGGGAAGTGTATATAAGTTTTAACTAAAGAAGTTTGGGTTAAGTTAATGAGTGTAGGTGCATTTGTTTCATTAACGACAGATTGATTTCAAATAACAATTGAAATTAAAGGATTTTGGAATAGGATTGGATTGGTAGTTTCGATTTGAAACTAAAGGATCTGCGCAAAGTGAATTTAAGATTTTCACTAGGTAGGTTTTGTTATTAGGCTTGAAACACTCTTCTACCTTAGCAAATTTCGGGGACGAAATTTTTATAAGGGGGAAGGAATGTAATGACCCGGAATTTTGGGTCGCTAAATTTGAACATTTAATTCATTTTAAATGTTGAATATGGATTATAATTTGAATTTTTTTGAAATAAAAAACTTTGGTTAAGTTAATAAAATTAGTTAAATTTCAAATACGGGAATTTAATTGGAATTTGAATAATAATAGCTTAATATTAGGATTGGGTTAATTGGTAAATCTGAGTGTAAATAGATATAAAAATGGTTTCTAAAAATTTATTTAAGTTTATTTTGATTTAAATAATAATATTGGGCCATTGGATGGAATTAATTGGCGAAAGACTGAATTTGGAAAATTATATTAATTTAATAGTGGGATTTATTAATATAATAATGCAAATATTCAGATTTCGATGTAAAACTGAATCGTAATAATTTCTAATGTGAATATAAATTTTATACGAGTTATAATAGAGTTAACAAAGTTTTAAAGGTGAAGTTTCAAGTGATTTCGACGATTTTGGAAATCGCTCGAATTTATCGACGAGTGAAAATAGCCTTCCGGGGCACAGTCTCGGAATTCGACGAAACCAGTTCCATTGGATCCGTAATAGTTAGTTATTATCGTATTTAAATTTTCGTAGCAATCGGAGTTGTCATTTGACAGTGGCAGCTCGAAACGCATAGAAATCATTTTAACCGATTTAAATTGAAATTGACCGTTTATTTCCGAAACTCACGCATACGATCAAATTAGCTTCCGAAACATGTTCCATTGTGTTCGAAACGCGGAAAAACCCTAGAAACACCTGTCGGCACGCGTCGTTTGGCGATCGTGTGAAAAGGTTGCTTTTAAGTGAATTAAATATTAATATAACCGGTTATACGTATATATTTACGCACGTAGTTAAACCCTAACCCTATTTTCTTCAGGCTGCCGTTCATATTATTTCAATGGCCGAAACTTATTTTCGTTCTCCTTCATTTTTCTCTCAATCTACCAAGCTTTTGCAAAAATTTTAACTAGAGGCTCGTAGAGGGAAACGAGATCTACGCGATGTACGGTAGTGATTGAGTATAAAGCGGTGGATTGCTCGAAATTGGCTCGCGTTCGTGCTCCGTTCACGCATGTTTTTCGAGAGCTGGGGATGACCGAGCTCGCGCGCGTTCCTTGGGGAGATGAAGTTGACGTGTGGCTTCGAGGTGGTAGTTGCCGATCGAGCTAAATCTCGATGTGGAAGTTGCGGCATCAAACCCTAGGCGAACATGATGGGTTCGAGCGACCTAGGTATTGCGCGCGTGAGGAAGGAGAAAGGAGCGGGCTTGATTTCGTGATGGACGGTCGATCTCGTTTTGTAAATAAATAAAATATAAAAATAAAAGTAATTTGTTTTAAATTCAATTCAAACTTTAAAATCGAATATCTAATGCATACTGTATCAGATTTCAACGAAATTTGCGGCGCCGGGATCGCAGAGAAGCGTACTACGTAGTGGAGCAGTTCCGGAATCATTTCGGGCAAGTAGAAATTTGAGTTAAATCGAACGAGGTTCGCTTTAATTTAAATTTCGAACGCTCGTCGAAACTCAAGGTGAGTTAATCTCACTCACATCTGGAATGTTAGCTGATTAAAACAAATGTCTGTGTGATTGGTAGAATTTAAATGTTGTTATCAGTCTGGATTGATATATATGTTGGTTGTGCTAATATCTGTGGATGCAAGGAAACAGGTTGGAGGGATCCAACTGAATTCCTCACAATATAGGAATTATTGTTACAACTGATGATGGATTTTATTTATACACTTTGATAGCTAATTATGAAATTCAGTTTGTTGTGATATGAATTGATAAATTATAAACCTAGAATTGTTAAGCATAAATAAAATAAATTGGTTTTAAAAGAAATAAAGAAATTGATAAATAAAGAATTTAAGGAAATAAAATTTAGAATCTGGGCTGGGTGAAGAATGAAAATTTGTAAATTTGTAAATTTAAATAAAGTGGAACATTTATTAGTTGATAAATGAGAAAGTATGGATTTTTGGTGATAAATTGATAAGCAGTTATATGTTGTTAAAACTAACGATGGGGTTATTTTGATAATAATGTTTCCTGGAAATTAAATATGATTTCAAAAGGAACCCTTCAAGTTAAATTAGCAATAAATTGCAAATTAGAATGTTTCAGAAATACTATTTATAACCATTGAAATTTAAGTAGGTATTTATTTGAGAAATTCCTTAAGTATGATTTTTATTAAATAAATTTATAATAGTTTATATAAAAAGACTTTTAATCCTATACTTTGAAAAAGAATTTTCGGGAATGAGAATGTGGTTAAGCTTCGTAAGAAGTTATTTTAAACGTAGAAAGTAAATTTATGTTATGAAAACATAAATCTGACTTGAATAAATCGACAGAATTTATAAGATGGAGTTTTCTGGGTTGTTTGAGTGGGAATGAGTTTCCCTGGAAATCCAAGTGCGAATTTTAAACAGATTTTATTAAAAGAAAGTTTAAAGTTCAAACTTGTTTAAAAGAGTGTTTTGAAAATTGTTATTTTGAAGTAACTATTAAGAAAGTAGCAATAGTAAATTTTATGAATACCCTAGTAATTATTTTTCAAATGGATTGTTTTAAAAGGGCTAGTTTTGACCTAAATTATTGAAATTGGTATTAACCTTTTTAAAACTCTACATATAAGTTTAGTTCAAACTAAACCCTTATTTACAATCAAGATTTGTATCCTAATAAATGATTTTACTTTACATATTAGAAATTATATTTTTGTGAAATAGCTAGTAGTAAATTTCCGTATTTAAGGTATATTTTAAAATAAAGTGTTTTACTGGTTAAAAATCTAAATTGTTTTGAACTTGGTTATTTCCAATGGGAATTAATGATAAAGGATTTACCTTGTAAAGGAAGAATTTTGGGAAATTGTTTTCAAATGAGTTTGAAAAATTGGAAATATATCTTGTAAAGTTATTAGAGGCAAATAAATAATGTGAGATTATTTATTGTGTGATAGATGTTTGTGAATATAAATTGATAGTTAAATCACCAACTATCAATATTGGACAAATGCGTTGATCATTTCGAAGAGACCGGGATCAAGATTTATTTCTCGAAAACCACTTCGATCCGGTTTGTACGTTTCGTAAAACGTGTTCGGAGTCGAAGATGGAGCAGTGAAGTGCAAGGGCTAGTCGCTACTAATCCTGAGGATATTTCCAAAATGGATGTAGTAGGAGTAGTGCCTTCGGTTCCGTTCGAACCCGGGACGGACTTGTATAGATGAATGCTTTCGGAACATCGTCAGGAGGGCGATGGGCATTCTAAGTGAAACGTTCTAAAAAGGTAACACTTAGCCTCAAGCCTCATCAAATGGGAATGACTGAAAATCAGGGGATATGCAGCAAGGCTTCATAGGTAGCCCCCACTGGAGAGTAAGGTCATCCCTATCTAGATGTCCCTTTTTATTTCGGCTTAGTGGTGTGGTTGCTGATCCCAACCGCGGGGTGATCTTATTCGAAACTGTCCAGTATGGGATGGGTCCGGCCTTGTGTTGCAGGGGATCGGGCGTGGTCCTCGGTACGGTGATCTAGGCCCCGTACTGTGACAGGTGGTACCCCAGTGCCTAGTCATTATTGGAAATCCATTCTCCCTACGAGCCTTATACGAGTTTCATTTGTATTACCCACTTTGTGGCTAGTAGATGGAATTTAATAGATGTAACAATTTCGGCTATTTTATAAGTATTTGTATATAGACCCTATTATAATATCAGAGGATTTCTATAAAAAGTGTTTTAGCTATCGTAAGGTAAAAACCTAACGTGTTTATTTGTGGCGTGGTCTTACGAGATGCTTTTGTTTTCAAAGGATTTTTGAAACTTTAATAATCAATTTGGGTGCATTATTATCAGCTGGTATTCCAGACTGACTCGGGTGTTATTTCATTATAATGCTCGGGTTAGACCGAGTATTATTTATTAAGGACAGGATGCTATGAAGCAGGAGAGGTGCTGGAGTCCGAGACGTATTATCAGTACCTATATATATATATTCCGCTGCTGTGATTGTATGGATTTGTCTGACTGGTAAATATTGTGTGTATGAGATACTCTGATGATATGATGCATAAAACAGTTATAGATTTCATTTTGTGTAAAGTTCTATATTTACTATTATATTTTATTCCGCTGCGACTGTGAGATTCTGATATTGTTTAGTTTCTTTTTCTTCTATCTCTTCTTCTTTAATCTATAATGATTCGTGTTTCTGTTCCGTTGGAGTTAATTGATTTAGAATAGTGTTGACTCAAGGGGTACGGATTTGCGAGCTGTTACAGAAAATCTTATGAGTTTGATAAAAATAATCTTCGATGAATTTTAAATTATACCACCATTTGCTTTGTCAAAAAGTTTGAAAAGAGATTGTTAATTTAGAATGGGTGGTGAAATATTTTGGTAGGTGATTTTAGTTTACAAATTCGGTGACTTGAGAAGTTGAAAAAAAAATTCATCTATTATCTTCTCAATTTAAAATTTGATTGATTAGAAAAGCTTTCACATTACCTGTTTTTGTATTCTTCTGTTTTTCTAATGTTATATTTCTTACGCAATGATTTTGAAAGCTCTTTCCTCTATAACTTCTTAGAGGCTGTATATGTTGAATTTTTTTTGAAAATATAATTATGGTTTCAGACAACTTTGAAAATATACCACCATTAGTTTAGAAAAAGCTAAGAAAGGTAATGTAATTTTTAAAAGCAATGAATTTCTTTAAAGAAAAAATGATGGATGGTTATAATTATAAATTAATGACTTGAAAAGTTTTGATTTGTTAATTTTTTTAATTTTATTATAAAGATTTCAATTTTTGATTCTTTGATTCTTCTATTATTTCTACGCGGTTTTTTTTATAATCCTAAAAGTTCTTTCTTTACAACTCTTTTTAGTGGTTTATAAATAGAAATAACACCTATTTTAGAATAGAGAAATCAAAAATAGAAAGAAAGGAATGTCCGATAGGATGATAAGAGGGACATTCCCATAAGGTATGTAAAGAATGATGGCTGGAATTTAGTTAATAATAGAATTGTGAATTTTGGTAGATGAGATATCAAAAGGAGTAATAGAAAAAGATAGAAGTTAACTTTGTCTACTCCATCTATTTTTCTATCATATAAAATCATAAAAGGTATCTTTGACCATTGATTGGATTTTTAAATAAACTGGAAGTTTTAGATAGAAGATAAAAAGTTCTACATATTTTTTTGAATTTGAATTTCAAAACTTACTTGAATAAGAATATTATTAGATTTCATGAAGAAAAAAGGTTGCAAAACATTTTGAGAGTCTCGAGAAAAGTTACAAAAAATATTTTGACAAATAATAGTATAATTTGAGCAATAAATGTTATTATACTCTTTAAAATGGTATAATTGTTATTTTGGGATGCTAATTAAGTTTTGAATCTTTTGTGCTTGAAAAATCCTATTTTTGTAAAGGAGTAAAACCTTATTTTAGTAAACTATTGAAAGGATAGTTTTTCATAAGTTCCTTTTTTATTTGAAAAACCAGGAAAATTTTGAATGACTTAAATTAGAAAGTCTAACTTTTAAGGGAAATTTTTTGATAAGGAAAGTTTTAAAATAGAGATTATTTTATTCCTATCTCGGAACAAAAGAATTTTGAATCCTTGATAAAGATATTTTTTAAAGTCTATATTTTCAAGGATGAAGATATTGAATTTGATACTTCATGTTTTAAATATTGTAAGAAATGAAGTAATAAATGCTTATTTTCTTACTTGTGTGAAGATATTTTATTTTATAGGAAAAAAATATGATTTTACAAAAAATTTAATGGAATAGGTATGGATCATGACCTAAATGATATGATAGACTAAGATTTTTAGGATATGAATAAAATAGAATTAGAATGTATAATATGATCTGGAAGTTTGAAGTCGGCCCCAAACCCCTATCTAAAGAAGTTGGTAAAGTGTAAAGATATTCAAGATCTATAATTAGGTTGTGAATCAAGTTGCCTATATAATATGAATTTATATATTTTATTTTTGGAGCAGTTTCTGTGTATCCAATTCACAAAAATTTATATAAAATTGCATTGTTTAAAGTAACAAGGAATACACTAAAATGGAAAGAGATGTGTAAGAGATGGATATTCTTTTCCATAGTTTATACTGATCATTTCAATTAATAAGAAAAGAAATAATTCCTTGTCATTTCAAACAAAGCAAAAATCTCAATTGTGGTTAATTTATGATGGTCTTTTTGGAAGGATAGCTTCAATAAATTGAAATATGGAAATGAGTATTCTTGTTGTAGAACTAATAGTTAGATTTCGTATAGTTACGCTAAACGATTGGAATATATATAGATAACATATATTACGAGTGTATGCGTATTAATTAGTAATTGATAAATTAGGATTTATGGATGTTAATTACAAATATAACGGGCAATAAATTTGTAATTGATGGGATGAAAAGTAATCTAATGGGGACTGATTAAGGAAATTTAATATCAAATTTACGGAAGAAAAAAAATTGAGTAATGAATGGATTTTGGAAGCCTGAAGAATATTAAAAGGATTGAAGAAGGATTAATCGAAAATGGTCCAATTTTGACAGTAATGGTCGACTGATGTGGATACAAATTGAGGCAATAAATGGACCACGTTATTAAAGACCGAAAAAGGGAAATTAAGAAAACGAGTAGCAATGGAATGAAATATTAAAAATAGCCCATCTAAGTTTAGAAAGGAGTGTTAGGACCTTAACACCATTTATATTAACTAATAATAAATGCATCTTCCACTAAAATTTTCTTTTCGAGTTCTTGGATTATAGTCGCTAGTTGTCTTCCTTAGTTATTGAAAAATTGGATGATGTGGTATAAGATATATCCCCGTTTTATTCCAGTGTAGTCTTTGTAAATGGGATTTAAACCACTTAATATATGTTAGGAAGTAAAGTGAATAAGGAAATTTTATGCGAACATTTAACTAGCGATAAAAACATAGGTAAAACTGGAAGTTAACGAGGAGATCAGGTTAGAAGCCTAACATGAGTAAATGTTTCGATCGCAAAACTTTAGATTTTGGGAAACACAAGGGGGATTTAGCTCATAAAATGCCACCATGTAAGGAAAAGAGAAAATGTACGGATAATGGAATTTCCTATGGATCAAGGATTAAGAAGAAGGTGACAGAAATTTTTCGATAAAAGTAGTGAAACCACAGCACTCCAACACAACTTTATGGAGTTGCTCTTTGCATCGTTGGTGATAGAGACCCTTAGTTTACTTGCCAATTTTGGAGGAGTTTGCTAGTAGCTTTAGAAACTAGCTTAAGGAACTTCGTTGAATTGGAGCATCACTTACCGATTGAAGACCGACGGATAAACTGAAGGAATGGATAACAACCCTGAGGATTTGTTAAAAGCTTGCATTTTGGACTTTGGAGGACCTTAGGTGTAGTGCTTACCCTTGGTAGAATTCATATTGGATTATAGTCATCAATAGATGATGGGTATGGCAACCTTGAAGCACTTTTTGGGAGACCATGCAAATTGCTAAATTGTGGGTGGAAAACCACCGACAAATTCTACTTGGACCAAATTTTGATTGCGAGATCTTGAAAAATCAGAATTGGTTAGCCAGTGTGTGGAGGTCGTATGATTTGGGTAGTTGGAAAAGTTGGCACCGGATTTACACGGTCTTTTCGAATATTAGTGAAAGATTAGAAAACTCCTATATTGGTTGGAGTCCATGAAGTTTCATGCATTTTTCATTTTAGGAAATACCTTCGTAGCATAGCAATTATGGTAGAGCCTAATCAATTGAGAGTTTTTAAAAAGGAGCCAATAACTTCCCGTGCCACTGCATGCATTGTGGAGCACGAAACTAGGAAGCTCCACAATAAAGAATTAGATTGGTTCGAGTACAATGGGGAGAAAGTCCGGTGAAAGGTGTAAGGACTTCTCGTCCTAAGCCTTTCTGTGGTACATTTACTCTCCAAAATTAGGATTTTGTATGCATCATGGTTGCTAGATTGGATGGTAAGAGATGGTTGCTACACTTTTTCGCCATCACTTTACACTCATATAGCATTTTTATGCATGTTTAGGGTATTTTCATACATACTTGCATAACACAATTATACATCCATGCTACGATTGAGCTCATTTTAGTATGTTTGCAGTACATAATCACATTGCACTATTAGTTGAGTATACGGTTATGTAGATAACTTGGTTGTATAACATGGATGTTATTACGCCTTACATTGTTCTCCCCTTGAAAGATTTCGGGATGAAATCCTTTTCAAGATAAAAGAATGTAACTCCCAATATAGTGAACCATAAATAAGTGGAGTAAATTAAATTAAACATGATAAGGTAGAAAATGAAAATTTTATAAAAGTTGGAATTTGACCACATGTAACGATCCCCTTTTAAAGTCAAATTTAAATTGGTAATTAATGTAAAATTTGGGATTAATTTGTGAATTAATTTGAAATTTTCCAAAACAAATAAAAATCTATTATAGATTGTAAATAGAATTAAATTTGAAATTCAAAAGTAAATATCTTATAAATAAATTCGATTTAAAAACTTTATAAACTAATAAAAAATTGTTTTCTATTATATATATATATATATGTATATATATATATATATATAGTGATTTGGAAGTTATATTTGAATTAAAAATAATAGTTTTTCAAAAACTATTTGAAAGTTAAAACCTGAATTTTATAAACTAATATATATAATATACATATATGTGTTCATTTATTAATGAATAATTAGTTTTAAAATCATTTTCTTAAGGTCATATAAATATTTACAAAAGGAAATGTATATAGATAAATATTTATTTATTTAAACGTATAGTAGTTTTAGTTAAAATAAGATTTGATAAAAAGGTTTGTATTTTTTCTTTCAAATTTATACAAATATAAATTTGGTTTGTGTGTATATATATATACATGAATAAAAATAAATGTGTATAAAACTAAATTGAAATATATTTTAAAATTTTTATAATCATATTTAAACACTAAATGACAAGTGTAAGTATTTTAAAATGTAATTAAAACATTTGTAGCTAAATCACAATATGCATTAACAAGTGTAAAACATGTATCATGCAAAAATAACAAGTGGCATGTTCGATTTCTTTTCTTTTTATTTTTGAAAAGAAAAATAAATATAAGGAAATTCAAGTATAAATACCCATCCACTCTCCTACAATTCATTTTCTTTCATTCAAAATTGATATATTCAAATAGTTAAAAATCTAAAAACACAAACCTGAAAAATCAAAACAAAACCATAGATCAAAGATCAAAGAATTTTCAAAACCTGGAAACAAATCAAAGCAAAGATTTCCTCAAACATCAAAACATTTCTCCAGATTTTCAAAGTTCCATATTTTTGTTCTAAAGCAAACAACCTCTTCAAATTCAAAAAATGGAAGCTATCAACCTGAAAACAATCCAAACAAGATTTAACTCAACTCAAAAACAACAGATCAAATCCTCAAACCAGAAAGCAAAGATCAAAGTAAATTAGAAAATCAAGTTTTCCAGATTTTAAAAATCATTTCCAGGTTTTATGTTCTCTGTTCCAGGTGAGCAAACATCACATTTTAAACCTTGATATGGTTATATCTTGATGGATGTGATGAATGAATGAAGTAATGTTATAGATGTGTTTTCTTGAATGAAAATATGTTTGTGTGTGTGTGTGCATATATATATATATATATATATATATATATATATATATATGTGCCTGTGCATGTCAGAGAAACAAGCAAATTTGCCTCTGCTTTGCTTACAGGTTCCAGAACCTATTCAAAAAAAAATCTCTCTTTCTGATCCTTTTTAGGCTTAAATTTATAAGCAGAACATTGTTATATAATCGAGAACTAAGTTTTAAATTTTTTTAAGTAAAATATGAAAGAAATTTTGACCAAAAAAAAGATATACGGTGAAACCCAAAGCATGTCAAAACTCAAGTATTTTAATTTCTTGATTCAATTACATAATGTGATTTATTTTCAAAAACCATGATTTAAAAAAAAAAAAAAGAATTTATGTTAGTATTTTGGGAGAAATTGAAAGATGAACGAAAATGGGATTTTTGCCGGTTTCTGGTGGTCGCGAAGTTCAGTGGCCTCGGGGTTGAGGCTGGGGCACGCTCTTGGGTTGAGGAGTTTGGGAAAATTAGCTGGAGGCCTTCCTGTTCATCGTGGTGGCCGAACAGAGTTGTAGTAGGGTTTAAGTTCCAGCTTGGGTCACTGTCAAATTTGAAGCTGGATCGTCGTTGACAATGCATCGGAGTGGATGGCACCGGGGGGAAAAGGAGCGTAGGACAGTGGCATAGCTATGGCCGTGATGGCGAGGTCTCGGGTGGTCGGAATCGCCGGCGCTGAGGAGATTTGTTGATCGAAGTTTGGGTTCCAGGTTGGATACAGTAGCTCGATTTGATTCTCAGGTGAGTTCGGTGTTGGGTGCTTGGGTTCGTCAGTAAGGTCAACGGCAACTTGTGGATGGTCGTGGTACTGGTCGGAGATGACCAAAATGATTGTGCACGTGCACATGTATATTTGTGTGTCAGAGAGTTGAAGGAGGAAAAGGAAAAAAAGAAGAAAAAAACTCGAAGTTGACCTTTCGGCGATTTGGGTATTTGGCTCGAGTACTTGATCGTGAGTGTTTTTAATGTTTGAACAGTTTAAAAAAAATTAAAACAGAAAAAGAAAAGAAAAGCAGACTCGGGGTTTTGCTCGGGTAAAATTGCATCTGGCTCGGGTTTCACTCGAGTTTGGCTCGGGTTATATTCTTGCAGATTTTTAAGTTTTAAAAATTTACAATTTTTGAAGTTTAAATCAATCAAGTTTAACAAATTTTGTTAAACAAATTCTTTTATACAATATGTGTTTTTTAAGATTGATTAAAGGTTTAAAAATAAATTATTTTAATTTATCAAGTCTAAAATGTTTTAATATATACATATATCCTTTATTTTAAATTAATTCTTAAAATTTATTTTTAAATAAATGTAATAGTATAATTAAGAAGTTAGTTTAGAAGATTGAATTTTTTTTAATTTATAATTAACTTAAAGGTTTTAAGTTAGATTATATATTAATGATAATTTGTTTCAAAAGGTTTATTTAATGAGATTTAAATGATAAAGTAATTGAATAAGATAAATGGATTATCTTAAATTAATAAAGGTCTTATGCGATTAAAGGATCATTAATTAGTAATTAAATAATAATTACTTATTGTAAGAAATTAAGGATAATTACTTGATTAAGGATAATCACTTATTGTAATTGATTAAGGATAATCAATTAGTGTAATTAATTAAAGGTTAATCAATTTATATAAGTAATTGAAGAATAATTACTTAAAGTTAATTACTCGATATAATTAATTAAAGGATAAATTAATTAATGTAAGGATGATTTATTTATGTAATTAGTATAAGATTATTACTTAATATAATTAAGGGATAATTACTTAGTGTAATTACATTAAAGGATAATTAATTACTTAAGTCAAATTACTTAATGTAAGTAATTAAGGATAATTAACTAATGGTTAATGGTTTTTTAATTAATAATTAAAGGTTAATTTATGAATAATTAAAGGTTGATTTAAGGTTAATTAATGATTAAAGGATAATTAATTAATCAAGGGTTAATTAATTTCATGTAATTAATTAAAGGTTGATCAATTTATGTAATTATTAGATAATTAACTAATTAAGGATAATTGATTAAGATGGGTAATTAAGGTTGATTAATTAATTTCAATAATTGAAATAATGATTAATGGTTTGTAATTAATTAAAGCAAATTAAACAGGGTGGGTAATTAATTCATAAGTAATTAATTTAACTATAAATCAGGTGATTAATTAATCTTGCTTATGGATGATTGGATTATATTGAATGCCTTGAATAATTTGATATCTCTGATGTGTGATGTTCTGTGATATGATTGTTTTGGATTGAGCTGTGAACTATGATTTATTTATTTGTGATGAATTTACTTGTTTATCTGTGAATGAAAGATAAGCGTTATAGGATTATACCGCTTATTGATATTGTTGTGCTTGAACTTATGATGGTCGATATTTTATTATTTTCTATAAAACCCCTGGACAACACACACACAAATGTAGATTTCATGGGAAATTGGTTAACTTACGGTTATTTTGAATTTAATATTATTTTATTCAAAATGGTGAAAAGTTTAAATGTTGAATTTTGAATCCAAATGGTTTGGAAGTGAAATTGAGTTAAGTATGAAAAACTTTTGAAAAGGGAATTTTGAAATTAAAATTATTTTGAATATAATATGGTTTGTTAAAGTTTTTAAAATAATGATATGGTTTGAAAAAGGGTTATACAGGTAATATATTATATATATACAGATTTTAAACCAGTTTTAAGTATTTTAGGAATTTAAATTTAATTCAAAATGGAACTTGCCGAGGAAACGACAATTCGTTGTTTTTCTGATTTATACTTTAAAAGGCTTTAACTTGAGCAAATTTAATCGGATTTTCCCGAAATGAAAGATCTTTGTTTTCAAATGATAACAACTTTCATAGAAAGAAAGAATTTCTAGCTTTTGTTGAAAGGATTTCAAGTAATGGGTGAATCAAATTGAAAATAGTTTTGAAAGCTATGAATGAATCTTCGTTAAAGATTGGTGAACCTTGTTTTCAAATTGAAGAGGATCTTAAAGATGAATCTTTTATTTAAAAGATTTTAGAATGCAAATTTGTTTAAACCATTCAGAAGGAAAGTTTTTGCGAAATAATGGCTAAAGTTGTGACTTAAATAAGATCCCAATATATCCATATGCTTTTTAAAATAAGCGCTCATTATTCGGATTAGCCGGAAGAGGACTTTATGTGATAAAACCCATTCCAAATTAATGATACGAAGAAATGGATAGCAATTGAAGACGGTGGTTAAAGACCGGGTATTTTCAAGAATGAAAGGATTACCTATCAAATGTCTCTGCACTAAGTTGCTCCGGTATAGAGATCTCCATATGTGATGGGAAGTCCGGTCGGGATTGTGAATATTCGAATTTTCAAGGACTTCTTACGAAGTGCCTTTGGTTCCATTCAAACCTAAGATGGACTTGTATGGATGTATGTATGACTTTACACTTTGAGAAGTAAAGCTGGTTTCTATCAAATACATTTCTGTTTGATGGCGGAGAATTTATTCTCTTAGCTTAACACCCTTCTCTGAGATGTACGAGCTTAGAGGTTATGTAGTTGATGGTTATTGGTGATATATTCCCAATTTGGTAATGTGGCATGCTAAGTGCTGATCATTAGTTGATCGAAGCATGGCTTTTGTAAAAAGCATAGCTTTGTGGGACGAGACTGCATCGAACCTCACACCTCGGAAATGGTCGAAACAAGAAGGATGCGGCAAGGTTACGGGGGTCGTGCCCCTTAGGGTATGTGCATTTCCTTTTGGATAAAAAGTATTATCATGGCATGGAGCCCAGATATTTCACTTATGTGGTTGTTGGAAAATTTGTTGGTGAGGCCTCGGAAAAGGTCAGTGACGACCGAGGGATGGCATACTGGTGACAGTTAGTTACCTAGAGGCAACCCGACCTTGTGTTGGTAGAGATCCGGATAGGTTCTCGAGGCATTCCTCCAGAGGCGTACCCATTCGGAAAGGAAGTTCCTTAGCTATGGCCATTTATTGGAAATCCAATCACCCAATACGAGACCTTTACGATTGCAGTTGTATAACCTACCATTCTTAAATGGTAGCTATAGCAGGCATAATATAATAGTACCTATGCTGGCTAAGATTAATATTATACTTTCAAAATGTTTTCTACATTATGCATTAATAATAATATCAAAATGATTTTCGCGTATCAAGCATGTTTGACTATCATAAGGAGAAATCTCCCCCAAGTGTGCGATTGCATTGTGTGTGTGCCGGGAGGCCTTATGGTAGTTTCATTTTCCAAAAAGCATAGTGGATTTATTTTTATTTCTTTTTGTTTGTTTTGTACCAAACAATTGTTTTTGTTTGCTCACACCAGTCCCATGACTGACCTGGAGTTTATTGTTCCCTTTCTAAATTCTAAGTGCCTATAATTTTCCACACGGGCAGCCTAGAGTCAGGTTATTAGACAGCGAGCTAGTAGGTGTAGCTTTTGGCAATCTTTGGAGTCTTTGGTTAGGGACCGAGTTTTCTATATTCCAGCATGATGGTGGTTCGAGCTTTTGGTTTGGAGCTTTGGCAATGAAGATGTTATCTTTCCGCTGCTGTTGCTGTTTTTTTTTCGTTATTGTATATATCTCTGATAGTGCTGATCACTTCATACTGTATCATTGTTGTAATCAGTTGTTGTGTATCAATAAAATTATTCTTCTGTTTCCACTGTGATGTTATCACTTAATGTGTTATTAGCTCCGATGAATCAGACTCAACGTTTGAATCTATGACATTCGAATGCGGGTGATGTATGGATGTCGATTTTCGGAAGGTCGAGTCCGAGTCGTCATATTTGGTATCACAGCTAAAGGTTGAGTAAGAACTTTAGCTTTGGAGTATAACACATTAGGTAACTCATTATAGATAGGGTTATAAATGCCCTAGAATGAGTATCCCTAAGTTATCTTGTCCATATGCTCACTAAATTCTCATATTATTCACTGATAGTGAGAATGAGTGCAAGAAGAGAACGAGGTAGGGGACAGTGGAGTACCACTGCAAATGGTCGATACCCTGCAACAACAAGGAACAACTTTTTCCCTCAATCTCTTTTGATCATCATTCACTTTCAATTCTTTGATGCCTTCCTGACAGCTACAAGGAGAAGCTTTGGTGTGGTGGTGGCGGCCCTGTGAATCTTTGTTTACATTGTAGAAATGTTTCCGTTTCATATTCGTATCATCAGTTTTCTATTAGCCTTTTGTTTTTAAGTTAAATGAATTTGAAATTTTATTTGAAATGAATTTGTTAACAAAAATATAAAGCTAAATCAGATTATATCAATAAAACGATTTTGGTAAAAACCAAATTTAGAAATTGTGTGTAGATTTTCTTGATCTTAATAAGTTAACTTTTAAAGATAAATTTCTTTTGTCTCGATTCGAGCACCGTGCAATCGATTCTTTTCTAGGATGGATCTAGCCTAAGGATTCCATCAGCCGAGAATTTCGAAAGATTGTATTCATTTGTTTATTTTGTTTTTGCGGTCCCGATATATTCTACGAACGTTAGTTATCCCTTCGAACTAACCAATGACCCTGCATATTTCGTAGACCTGATGGCCCGAGTATTTCGAGAAGTGTTAAATAAGTCTGTTCTCGTATTTTTTGATGATATTCTAATTTGGTAAGCCAAATATAGAATAAATATTTCAGCTTGATCTTGAAAGCTATTTCTCTGTGTGTTTATCTGTTCTTTGTTGTTCTCCCCGTCTAGCAAATTTCGGGGATGAAATTTTCTTAAGGAGGAATATGTATGATCCCCTTTTTAAGTTAAATTGGTAATTAATTTAAAATTTGGGATTAATTTGTGAATTAATTTGAAAATTTCCAAAACAAATAAAAATCTTTTATAGATTGCAAATAGAAATTAAATTTGAAATTCAAAAGTAAATATCTTATAAAAAATTGGATTAAAATTTTTTATAAACTAATAAAAATTTGTTTACTATTATATATATGTATGTATATATTATGATTTGGAAGTTATGTTTTGAATTAAAAATAATAGTTTTTCATAAACTATATAAAAGTTAAAACCTATATTTTATAAACTAATATATAATATACATATATGTATTCATTTATTAATGAATAATTAGTTTTAAAATCATTTTCTGAAGGTCATATAAATATTTATAAAAGGAAATGTACATAGATATATATTTATTTAAAGGTATAATAGTTTTAACTAAAATAAGATTTGATAAAAAGATTTATATTCTTTTCTTTTAAATTTATACAAATATAAATTTCTTTTGTGTATATATATATATATAAATACATGAATAAAAGGAAATGTGTATAAAACTAAATTGAAATATATTTTAAAATTTTTATAACCATATTTAAACATTAAATGACAAGTGTAAGTATTTTAAAATGTAATTAAAACATTTGTAGCTAAATCACAAAATGCATTAAAAAGTGTAAAACATGTATCATGCAAAAATAACAACTAACATGTTTGATTTATTTTCTTTTTCTTTTTGAAAATAAAAATAAATATAAGGAAATTCATGTGTATATACGTATCCACTCTCCTACACTTCATTTTCTTTCATTCAAAATTGATATATTCAAAAAGTTAAAATTCTGAAAACACAAGCCTGAAAATCCAAAACAAAACCACAGATCAAAGATCAAACAATTTTCAAAACCTGGAAACAAATCAAAGAAAAGATTTCCTCAAACATCAAAACATTTCTCCAGATTTTCAAAGTTCTAGATTTTTGTTCTAAAGCAAACAACCTCTTCAAATTCAAAACCTGGAAGCTATCGACCTGAAAACAATTCAAACAAGATTGAACTGAACTCAAAAGCAACTGATCAAATCCTTAAACCAGAAAGCTAAGATCAAAGTAAATCAGAAAATCAAGTTTTTCAGATTTTAAAAATCATTTCTAGACTTTGTGTTCTCTGTTTCAGGTGAGCAAACATCACTTTTTAAACCTTGATATGGTTATATCTTGATGGATGTGATGAATGAATGAAGTAATGTTATACATGTGTTTGCTTGAGTGAAAGTATGTTTGTATATATGTACAAATACACCCACACACACCCGCCCACCCACACACACACACACATATATGTGCATGTTAGAGAAACATCCAAATTTGCCTCTACTTTGCTAACAGGTCTTAAAACCTATTCAAAAACAAAAATCTCTCTATCTAATCCTTTTTAGGCTTTAAGTTATAAAGAAAACATGGTTACATAATCAAGAACTAAGTTTTAAAAATATTTTTAAGTAAAATATGAAAGAAATTTTGGCTGGAAAAAAGATATACAGTGAAACCCAAATCATGTCAAAACTCTAGTATTTTAATTTCTCAGTTCAATTACATAATGTGATTTGTTTTCCAAAACATGATTTTTAAAAATAAAATTATAATTCTTAAGTCAGTATTTTGGGAGAAATAGAAAGATGAATGGAAATGGGATTTTTATTAGTTTCTGGTAGTCGCGAAGTTCAGTGGCCTTGGGGTTGAGGCTGGAGCACGCTTGTGGGTTGAGGAGTTTGGGACAATTAGTTGGAGGCCTTCCAGTTCATCGTGGTGGCCGAACGGAATTGTAGTAGGGTTTAAGTTCCAGTTTGGGTCACTGTCAAATTCGATGCTGGATCGTCATTGACAATGCATCGGAGTGGATGGGACCAGGGGAAAAGGATCATGGGACAGTGGTGTAGTTATGGTCGTGACGGCGAGTCTCAGGTGGTTGGAATCGTTGGCGCTGAGGAGACTTATTGATCGAAGTTTGGGTTCTAGGTTGTATCGAGTTGCTCGATTTGATTCTCAGGTGAGTTCGTCGTTGTTGGGTGCTTGGGTTCGTCGGCAAGGTCAACGGGAACTTGTGGATGGTCGCAGAACTGGTTGGAGATGACCATAATGATCATGCACATGCACATGTATATTTATGTGTCAGAGATTTGAAGGAGGAGAAGAAGAAAAACTCGAAGTTGATCTCAGGGATTTGGTATCTGTCTCGAGTACATGCTCACGAGTGTTTTTCATGTTTCAACGGTTTAAAAAAAATTAAAAAAGAAAAAAAAAGAAAAGAAGACTCAAGGTTTTGCTCGGGTAAAATTGCATCTGGCTCGGGTTTCACTTGAATTTGGCTCGGGTTATGTTGTTGCAGATTTTTAAATTTTAAAAATTTACAAATTTTTGAAGTTTAAATCAATCAAGTTTAACAAATTTTGTTAAACAAATACTTCTATACAATATTTGTTTGTTTAAGATTTATTGAAGGTTTAAAAATAGATTATTTTTAATTTATCAAGTCTAAAATGTTTTAATATATACATATATCCTTTGTTTTAATTAATTCTTAAAATTTATTTTTAAATAAATGTAATAGTATAATTAAGAAGTTAATTTAGAAGATTGAATGTTTTTAATTTATAATTAACTTAATGGTTTTAAGTTAGATTATATGTTAATGATAATTTGTTTCAAAAGGTTTATTTAATGAGATTTAAATGATAAAGTAATTGATTAAAAAAAATGGATTATCTTAAATTAATAAAGATCTTATGTGATTAAAGGATCATTAATTAGTAATTAAAATTAATTACTTATTATAAGAAATTAAGGATAATTACTTGATTAAGGATAATCACCTATCGTAATTGATTAAGGATAACAATTAGTGTAATTAATTAAAGGTTAATCAATTGATATAAGTAATTAAAGAATAATTACTTAAATTTAATTACTCAATATAATGAATTAAAGGATAAATTAATTAATGTAAGGATGATTTCTTAATGTAATTAGTAAAAGATTATTACTTAATATAATTAAGGGATAATTACTTAGTTAATTACATTAAAGGATAATTAATTACTTAAGGGTAAATTACTTAATGAAAGTAATTAAGGATAATTAATTAATGATTAAGGGTTAATTAATTAATAATTAAAGGTTAGTTTATGAATAATTAAAGGTTGATTTAAGGTTAATTAATGATTAAACGATAATTAATTAATCAAGGGTAAATTAATTCATGTAATTAATTAAAGGTTGATTATTTATGTTATTATTAAAGGATAATTAATTAATTAAGGATAATTAATTAAGATGGGTAATTAAGGTTGATTAATTAATTTCATTAATTGAAATTATGATTAATAATTTGTAATTAATTAATGTAAATTAAGCAGGATGGGCAATTAATTCATAAGTAATTAATTTATTTGGTTAACTATAAATCAGGTGATTAATTAATCTTGATTATGGATGATTGAATTACATCGAATACCTTGAATTATTTGATATCTCCGATGTGCGATGTTCTGGGATATGATTGTTTTCGATTGAGCTGTGAACTATGATTTATTTATCTGTGATAAATTTACTTGTTTATTTGTGAATGAAAGATAAGCGTTATAGGATTATACAGCTTATTGATATTATTGTGCTTGAATTTATGATGGTTGATATTTTATTATGGTCTGTAAAATCCCTAGACAACACACAACACACACACACACAAATGTGGATTTCACGGGATATTGGTTAAGTCACGGGTATTTTGAATTTAATATTATTTTATTCAAAATGGTGAAAATTTTAAAAGTTGAATTTTGAATCCAAATGGTTTGGAAGTGAAATTGAGTTGAGTATGAAAAACTTTTGAAAAGGGAATTTTTGAAATTAAAATTATTTTGAATATAATATTGTTTGTTAAAGTTTTTAAAATAATGATATGGTTTGAAAAGGGGTTATACAGGTTATATATATATATATATATATATATATATATATATATATATATATATATATATTAAACGATTTTTGAAGTATTTTGGAATTTAAATTTAATTCAAAATAGAACTTGCCGAGGATACGGCAGTTCGTTGATTTTCCGATTTATACTTTAAAAGGCTTTAACTTGAGGAAATTTAATTGGATTTTCCCGAAACGAAAGACCTTTGCTTTCAAATGATAACAGCTTTCATATAATGAAAGAATTTCCAGTTTATGTTGAAAGGATTTCAAGTTATGGGTGAATCAAATTGAAAATAGTTTTGAAAGCTATGAATGAATCTTTATTAAAGATTGGTGAACCATGTTTTCAAATTGAAAAGGGTCTTAAAGATGAATATTTTGTTTAAAAGATTTTTAAATAGAAATTTGTTTGAACCATTCAAAAGGAAAGGTTTTGGGAAATAAGGGTTAAAGTTGTGACTTTACTAAGGTCCCAATATATCCATATGCTTTTTAAAATAAGCGCTCGTTATTCGGATTAGCCGGGAGAGGACTTTATGTCATAAAACCCATTCCAAATTAATGATACAATGAAATGGATAGCAATTGAAGATGGTGGTCGAAGACCGGGTATTTTCGAGAATGAAAGGATTACCTGTCGAATGTCTTTGCAATGAGTTGCTCCGGTATAGGGATCTCCATATGTAATGGGGAGTTCGGTCGGGATTATGAATATCCGGATTTGCAAGGACTTCTTACGAAGTGCCTTCAGTTCCATTCAAACCCAGGATGGGCTTGTATGGATGTATGTCTGACATTACACTTTGAGATGTAAAGCTGGTTTCTATTAAATACATTTCTATTTGGTGGCAGAGAATTTATTCTCTTAGCTTAACACTCTTCTCTAAGACGATGAGCTCAAAGGTTATGTAGTTGATGGTTACTAGTGATATATTCCTAATTTGGTAATGTGGCATGCTAAGTGCTGATCATTGGTTAATCAAAGCATGGCTTTTGCGAAAAGCATAGCTTTTTGGGACGAGACTTCATCGAACCTCACACACCGAAAATGGTCGAAGCAGGAAGGATGCGGCAAGGTTACGGGGGTCATGCACCTTAGGGTATGTGCATTTCCTTCTGGATAAACAGTGGTATCATGGTATGGAGCCCAGATATTTAACTTATGTGGTTGTTGGAAAATTTGTTGGTGAGACCTCGAAAAAGGTCGGTGACGACCGAGGGATGGCATACTCGTGACAGTTAGTTACCTAGTTACAGAGGTAACCCAGCCTTGTGTTGGCAGAGATCCGGTTAGGTTCTCGGGGCGTCCTCCAGAGGCGTACCCATTCGAAAAGGAAGTTCCTTGGCCTTGGCCATTTGTTGGAAATCCAATCACCTAATACGAGCCCTTTACGATTGCAGTTGTATAACCTACCATTCTTAAATGGTAGCTATAGCAGGCATAATATAATGGTACCTATGCTGGCTAAGATTAATATTATTCTTTCGAAATGTTTTCTACACTATGCACTAATAATAACATCAAAAGGATTTTCGCGTATCAAGCATGTTTGACTATAATAAGGAGAAATCTCCCCAAGTGTGCGATTGCATTGTGTGTGTGCCGGGAGTCCTTATGGTAGTTTCATTTTCCAAAAAGCATAGCAGATTTTTTATTTCTTTTTGTTTGTTTTGCACCAAACAACTGTTTTTGTTTGCTCACACCAGTCCCACCTGGTGTTAATTGTTCCATTTCTAAACTCTAGGTGCCCATAATTTTCCACATGGGCATCCTAGAGTCAGGTTACCAGATAGTGAGTTAGCAGGTGTAGCTTTTGGCAATCTTTGGAGTCTTTGGTTAGGGACCGAATTTGCTATATTCCATATGGTGGTTCGAGCTTTTTGTTTGGAGCTTTGGAGCTTTGGCAATGTAGATGTTATCTTTCTGCTGCTGTTGCTATTGTTTTTTCGCTACTTTCTTTTTTCGCTGTTGTATATATCTCCGATAGTGTTGATCACTTCATATTGTATCATTGTTGTAATCAATTGTTGTGTATCAATAAAATTATTTTTCTATTTTCGCTATGTTGTTATCACCTAATGTGTTATAAGCTCTGACGAACCAGACTCAACGTTTGAATCTACGACATTCGAATGCGGATGATGTATGGATGTCGACTTTCGGAAGGTCGAGTCCGGGTCGTCACACCACAAAAGTTATATCGTTGTGTTCGTGGCAAAATTCTGATTAATTTCTATATATAATATGCTGAAAGCAGAGCGCGAAAAAAGATTTTACGAGCATTTGAAGTTTTCATATTTAAATAATTTAATTAAGATTCAAATAAATAGTAATTCCCTCATTTGAATTTTGAAATTAATTGTGTCAGACTTGTGGGTTAAGTAGCGTTAAAAATTAGGAATTAATGTTAAATGTTAACATGAGTATGAAATCAATAAATAATCAAGCAACGGTAAAATAAATTAAATACCTTCCCAAAATAAGGGAAGATTTCAACCCAACACCTCAAGGGGTTGACCTAAAGGTCGACCGCTTGGAGTATGGAGGTCAACCACTACCTTATTGTGGAGCCTATGTTGATGAGTTGTACGTTTCAGATTTATCCGTTTTTAATCTATTCTCGTTCAACACTTCTAGTTCATTTCCAACCATTATAAATTAGATCCTAAACTTTCGCTTTCATCCACAAATATTTTAGGAACAATAGTGAAATACTGCCATTATTATCTCCCCAAATTTGGTTTGGAAACTCCATGGAAAATTCAGTAGGAATTCAATCCATTTTCTAATTATTTTTTCTTCTTCCGTTAACCTATTCTTATCTTATTCTTCTTCCAACTATTCTGAATCTAATAAAAATATGTACATCTTTCCTATTATGTACATATCTAAAGTGAGCAATTCCAGAGATGATTAAAAGGCATGGAATCAAAGGAAAGTGAAGTAAAGGCTATTTAGTGAGTGGAAACCTTAGTATTTCTTTTTCAGTGATTGTTTAATATATCTCTATGGATTTGAATATGCCTTAGGAATTTTGGGATTGCGATAACACGATAGATAAAATCCCCCAAAATTCTTTTCTATTTCGAAATGTCAATTCTATGTTGAGATTCTTAATTATTTACATTAATTTGATTGAATTTGTTTTGTTTATGCAATTTTTGATAATTTCATAGTCTATTCCTCTACTCCTTCTTCATTGATTCAATTTGGGGTTCTTCAATGAGATAAGCGGTTTAGATTACGGATTTTATTCGTAGTTTACACCAGTTATTCCACACAAATTTCCTTCTAATCTATTTCTTTGTAAAAGAGGAGTTGAATAGAATATGAAGTTTAGATTGCAATTACTATTGTTTAAGATATTCCATCGGATATGTGTCACAAATTGGGATTCTATTTTGTTTACACGTAAGTTATTGCAATTTTGGTTATGAATATTTATTCCCTATTTTGGATATTAGAATCTCTTATTTTGGTATGTTGAAATCCTAGGAATTTAAAGAAAAAGGATTTGTAATAGTATTTGGTTAGGGAATTGCATTTAACGCTAGTTTAGGGCATAAAATCTGTGCGTTTATAATTCATTAAGCATGAATATTTATGGTGAGACGAGTATTATTATATATATGGAGTGTATTTAATTTATGGCTAAGTCATGAGGATGCGAGGTCAATAGAGTTACATGACCTAAGTCTATCCTTCACTTTAAGGCTATCGACAGTTGTTTACACTTCCTATGGATGTGAGATATACTTATGATAAGTATTCATAATGACGTTAGGTTAGTCCCAAATTCTATAGGGGAAATCTTCCCAGCTAATCTGGCAATCAATTCCTACGAATAGTCGGAGTAATGTGCGACGAGATTATGAATATGGGTCATGGTATGAGGGACCTGCTTAGGGGTCTTGAGGTATTAAGCGGTTGTTTGAGGGTCTGCCTCTTTTCCCTAAACGAAGTATTAAATGGCCTAGGGGACACATTAGGTTATATCTTTATAGGGGTCTTTCTAGATAAGTGTAACGACCCACCTTTTTGGAAAGTTTAAAATCGACAATAATCCACACATGTCAACTCAAACAATTCAAAAGGGAGGATTATTTTGGGGTAAATAAGAAAATAAGGGAAAAGAAAGGGAAAAAACAAAACACAGAATTTCACAACTGAACAACAAAATATAATAATCAAATAAATAATTCATAAAGTTGGGTTTACAAATAACCTTAATAAGAGTTATACATACAATAGGAATAACTAAATAATGCAGCGCAACAACATGATGCAGTTGAATAAATAAAATAAATAGATAATAATATACCGAATCTTCATCTTCATCCTCTAGAAAATAGTCTTCAATACACTGAAAAGCTCAGACTAACCCGAGCGTAATGAAAAGACAAAACACTCAAATCAGAACTAAAAGATCTTACGTAAGTTAAATCAACAATAAATGAATATATATATATATATATATATATATATATATATATATATATATATAAGTGCAACGGCTTCAGAAATGTTTACGGAATTTCACATCTCCTATCCAGTGTCTAACATATATGCTATAACTTAAGAGATGTTTGGGATTACCATCTCCTAAGGACCCGTTAAACTATCTATTATATAGTAATATATGCTATAATATTATGTCTATCGGTAAAGTTAAGTATTACACTAGCATTAGGCCACTACCCATATTTCTCTTAACACATTTTTATATATTCCCGTAGTCTATACAGATACTATAAGCTCTACCAAACCGGTGTTTTACTCAGTGAGCACTCCATAGATACGGTACAAACCAAACTCGTAATGGGCGCGATAAAGCATGTGACAAGGCACGCAAGGAAATGCTAGGGTAGGATTCTACCGTTTGCATTTCCAGACTGGTGGTAACGCATAGCAGCTACTACCGCCCACCTCGATGATAGAGTTAGGGGAATGCCCAAGGGGCAATTATATAATTTGTTACATATATCTAACTCATTGACCAATCTTGTTCGAAATAAAAGATATTTTCTTCCTATTATACACTTGATATAATGTGATTATATTAATTAATTAACTTAATTAAAAGTATATTTAATAAAAAAAAATTGTGATGGTAGTTACAAAGTGTTGTAACCGTGTGTGATTTATCACAACAAAACAAATATACCATTTTAAATTTTCCTAGTCAAGATGCATTGAGACTAGATATCGATGTATCCTTTGAGACTGGAGTACATAACGCTCTCCAAATGTTGGTGTAACGACCCGTAAATTTCGACAGTTAAATTTGTTAGTTAAGTAAGATTTTGTAAGTAAATTTAGTAGAAATATAGAGGTGATAAATTAATATTGGAATGAACGCTAAATTAAAATAGAGAAATGGTAATTAAAACCTATTTATAGTAATTTGAATAAATTCAAATGAATTAAGAAGTAAAAGATTTTACCTGGATATAAATTGAACATGAGAAATTTAAGGAAAGTATTAAATTGATTTAATGTAATAAAAGATTGTTGACAGTAATTGGAACAAATTAGGGAATTAGGTTAATGCAAGTTGATAATTTGTAAACTTGAATGAACATTTCAATTTAATAAATTTATTCAAATGCAGGACTTAGTTATAAGTGCAGATTTATGGGTAGTTTAACAAATCAGTATAAATTACCTAATTAAGTGGTCAATAAATTTATTTGGAAATAAAACTCATTTCAATGGTAGGAAATTATAATGTGTTATTGATATAAACAGAACTTTAATGATTATTAATATAGTAACGGAAGTGGAAATGGAAGTTAATAGGAGCATATTTTAAGGTAGTAATTGCATGTAGATTTATGAAATGGAGTTAATGCAAATAAGTGGAATTGAATTTTACGTTACCATGAATTTAAAGGAATATGTGGTAATTGGATAAAATCAATATAAGACAATAAATGCAATGATTGTGGGTTAATAATAAAGTGTGAATAGGGAAATGATTGTTATAGTAACTGAATGGAATTCCAATTTGTTGGAATAAAGTAAATGTATACTTGGTAATAAATTTATTATAGGAAAACGAAATTGAAATATTGAATTAATTAATGTATACATATAAAATAAATGGTGATTATTGAATTGGAAACCATTGCAATGAATCTAAAGGAAATGTTACATTAATATAAATTTGGGAAACATTAAGGGTAATAGTTATGGACCAAATATAATTATACCATAGGAAGGAATTTATCGAATAATAATTGGTTAGATAAAAAGGATTTAAGAAAATCAAGCTAATTTATTTGGATAAATTTTATTTATTGAGTTTATTGTGAATGTAATTAATTACTACGCTATTTGGAATTGAGATGGGAATTGGTTTAAAGAATTATAAATTAATAAGTAATACAAGATGATAAAATTTATGAATTATAGAATTTGAATTTTAAATAGTGAGTTAATCTATTTAATTTATAATAATTGGATTTAGTGCAAATGAATGAAATCAAATATTTAACCAGTACGTTAGTTTAAAAATTAAGTTGAAATTTTGAAATATTTACGTAATAATTTAAATCCAATGGTAAACTCTTCTAATTGAAATTATGAATGGAAGAATTATGGGTTAATTCAATTTAATGGAAATTTTGGAAATTTATCTATAATTTTGAATTTTATGAAATTGAAGATTTATATTGATTAATCTTTCATAAATTGACATTTAAAAATTGTTAAATCATTGTAAGTGTTTGAGAATTATAAAGTGATAAAGATTGCAAATTTCAGAATTTAAATTTTTAAATTTGATTTAATTAAATTTTTTTTAAATTTATTTAATTAATATAAAAATAGCCATTTTGGCCACTGACTCGGATTTCGACGAAACCAATTTCATCGGATCCGTATCGGTAAATTATTGTAAGATTTCAAGTTTCGTAGCGATCGGACTTGTCGTTTGATCGTACGAACGTGAAACGCCTTGAAATCGATTTAATTGAAATCAATTGAAATCAATTTGAAAATATTGATTTCAGCATAACTTCTTCATACGATGGAATTTAGAGGTGAAACCTTTTCCATTGCGTTTAAAACATTTTAAAACACCTATTTTGATATATGGGTTTACCCAATTTCGTTCCAGGGTCAGAACGGGCTTTTTGGGCCACGTTAGCGTTGGCACGTGCATCTATCAACCCGGTCCTTATATTTATTTCAATTTGCCTATAAATACCATGCTAAACCCTAGCCTCCGCCTATTCTCTTTTATCTGCACGTAAAAATTTCATCAACTCTTCCTCTTCCTCAATGGATGCAAACCCTAGATCCAATTCAAAAAATCAAATGAAAATTCAAACTCTTCGAAGAAATTCAAAAAAATTATAGAATCGAAGATCTCATCGATACGAATCTACGTGTAGCTTCTGTTTTTACAATTGGTGCTCGAATCAACGGCAAATCTCAGTCAAAGTTCATGAATCTCGAAACCCTATGCGTAATTGGGGCTTTTTGATTTAGGCTTCTATCGGAGAAATTGAAAAATGGGTATTGGAGCACTTATCAAGAGGAGTCGATAGGTGGTAGTCGCGTGACCTGGCACGACCTAAGGCGGCGTGATTTCAACGATATAGGGTTCGAAACCCTAGAAAGCTGGTGGCGGCCAGCGACATAGGGGGACCAGATCATGGGGGTTGGTGCGGCCATCAAGGGGGAGTGCGATGGGGTGGGTCGGCGATCATATGATGGCCGGTGGTGGGAGTATTTGGTGGTCAAAGGGGGAAAATGTGAATTTCGTTCTCTGGTAGGAAGCGTACAGGAGATCGAACGAGGGACAACACGACGTAGCAAAATTTGTGAATCAACGTTTTTTTTGTCCTTTTCTGTTTTAATTTATATAAATTTTAATTTTGATAACGTTCTAACTCACGTAACTCTTGCGTATGAACTCCATTTCACGCGCGATTTTCTCCGCTAGGTTCGTATTTAAATTCTGGAGATTTTGACGCTGGATTGGACAGATTCTGAGGCTGTTGAATTTTTGGGTTTAAATTGGATTTAAATTCAATTTAAATTCAAAAGGTGAGTGTTTTAGCCCACTCACAACTTCTAAGATTTCTTATGTTTGTTGAATTGATTTATGATGTGTTTAGAAATTTGTTTATAGCTGTTTGGCATATATTTAATTATTATCTCAGTTAATTTGCATTCATATAATTTACTTGTTATTTAATTCATTTTTGAATATAACTGCCAGTTAAAATTTTTTGTAAATTTATTATTGCATATAAACTGCTAGTTAAATTTATTTATTATTGCATATAAACTGCTAGTTAAATTTATTTATTATTGCATATAAATTACAGTTAAACATTTATTTAATTCATTATTGAAAAATTAACTGTCAGTGATTAATTATTATTTATTTATGTTATTGTTTGAATTGGATGACAAATTGATAAATGTTTGATGATTGATATGATGGATGAACGGATGCTGTATTTATATTGTATAAACTGCAATTTACTATGCTTTTTCATTTCATTCGGGATTGCGGTTTGAAATGATATACAACCGCATTTTTTATTTTTAAATTGCGGATTGAAATGATAAATATCCGTATCACTTGACCACAGGATAGAAAATTATATACAGGCACCGCGGTATATATATAAAATTATTTCTGAAATGATTTTCAATGGTTTTGGAAAGAATACGGTTTAATAAATATTAAAATTTGATATATATATATATATATATATATGGTAAAAATTCTTGAATTAGCTATGTACAAATTTGTTTCGAATTTTAAAAATAAGCTAAATAATGAAGTTGATTTCGTTTATATATTATGGTTAAGAATATATTTGAAATTCTATTGTATATAGAGTTTATAATAACTCAAATAAAAGTAAAGTTGAAGATAAATGTGAATATGATTTGAATTAATGTATCTAAGAATTTTCCTCGAAAAATTTGTTTTGGAAGGTAAATAAATTAAGATGTAAAGGGTATGATCTTATAACTTGATTTTTGAGTAAAGGATTTAAACGAATATCAAATTTATTTAAGGAATATTATCAAGTTAATTTAATAAAAAAAACATCCTGTTATTGAAGTTTAAGGGTTTTACCTGAATAATATTTGTTTAGTAAGTAAATATTTCAAATTAAAAAAAATAGGAATTTGATTTGATATATATTAAATTATCAAAGAATCTATCTTTGAAATAGTGGAATATTTAAAGATTGAAATATATGAACTATAAAGTTTTGAAATATAGAATATTTAAGCTTTGAAATATATGGGAATTAAAAATGGTTTATTTGGAGGTTCAAATTGATATTGGGAATTTATTATGAAATTTGAAGAAGCTGTTTATTTTATATAGTAATATAGTATTTGAACCATTAAGTATTAAAAGTTATGTTTCAAAGCTATGGTTTCAAGGTATATATATTTGAAAATATTATGATTTTGGGAAAGAGATATTTATAAAATAAAAATGATATCATATTGACATGGGTTTTAAAAATATTAATGATATCGTATTTATATGGTTTGAAAGAGATATTATATTCTGGTTTTAAAGTATAAATTATTTTGGAAAACCGCGGTGTTATAATAACGATTGGTTGTTAAAGAGACCGGGATCAGAAGTTGTCATACTCTCTGCCAACCCCGAAAACCACTTTAGCAACCGTGTACGCGGTGGAGATTCCAGAATGAAGTAGGATGGCGGCGGCGTTTCCTTTGAGGTAAATACGTGGACCAGACTCCCGTGAGTTGGCGTAAGGTGGCTAAAACAGGAGCTATTCTTGGGCTAAGGGGGTTAGCGCCCTTTATTGGATACTTCTCTTCGATATTATACTCTGACTTTGGATTGATTCGGTGGCCACTTTTGATTTCTTTGATTTCAGGGGGGAGTTTGTCCGAGGTGGGCGGTAGTAGCTACTACGCATTACCACCAGCCCGGATGCGTAATTGGTATATCTACCCTAGCATTGCCTAGTTGTGTCGTGTCACCTAACCTATCGCGCCTTGTACGAGTTTCTATTTGTGTCGTACCTATGGAGTATCCTTTGGTAGCCTCCCGATCAGGAGGTATTATGGCACTATATAGACTATTGGCATTATTTGTGTTAAGGGATATATGGGTAACCCCTTAATGCTATTTAAAAGTAAGTTTATTTTACAATTAGACACTATTATAATAGCGAAATATACTACATAGTAAATAGTTTAACGGATCCTTAAGAGATGTGAATCCCGAGCATCTTTTAAGTTACTGCACTCATATTTATTTCTGTTGGTTTAACTTACATAATATCTTTTAGTTCTGACTCGAATGTTTTGTCTTTTCAATTCGCTCGGGTCAGTCCGAGCGTTTCAGGATTTTGAAGACCTTAGCTCTGGAGGACGAAGACGGAATTTATATTATTATTATTATTTTAGTCCACCATACTCATACTGTTCCGCTGATATTTATTGTTATGTGAACTCTGATATATATTGTATAATAAAATTAAATATTTTGTAAATAGCTTCAAGAACTGTATAATGATTATTATATTTTATCCTTCCGCTATGAGATTATATTTTGTTTTATTTCTTTCTTGTTTTTTTATTTACCCCATAACAATTCGCCCTTCCGTATGGTTTGAATTGGCACGTGTGTCGATTTAAAGCGTGCTAAAAGGATGAATGTTACAGTTGGGCAGTGTATTACTCATGATTATGGGGGCACCTAGCGGTTACGTACTAAAGTTATTGGATAAATATGAAATGACTCACTCGATAGTTCTCTGTTGGTGAATATAACTAAGGTCAAACAGAAAATATCAATATGACCGATTTACACAGTTCTCTCGACTTGATTATATTGTGGATCTTCAATATGAAAGCTTCGCTTTGATTATTGCCAAAATCATGGCATGGCATCCAACGAGTAACTATATTTGGGTCGAGTGGAAGTATTGGAAGTGAAGCACTATTCAAGAGAGAATTTGTCTTCTCAGTTATATACGGTTAGTATCACAGTAAGTCAAGTCAACTCAAAATAAAAGTCTTTAGTCAGAGCATTTCGGTTAATAATAATTGTTATTATTAAACCAAGGACTTTGTATTTGGACTATAAAGTTGAATGCGGATGAGGTTGGAATTTTGACCATTACCAAATTCCATAAGTCCAAAGTGATATAGTTTTGACGAAGAGAATTGGTGTAAACAAATGTCATAATCGGGTAACGCTTATTAAATTAAAATTGGATATTTACCGAAAATGAGTAAGTGATAAATTTTTTCATAATGTTACACCACCTGTTAAGTGACATGTGAATGTTAACATTAGAATAGTTCTATGTTAATCACTAACCAAATTTAGACCCAAAAATTACACAGCTGAAGTGATGAATTCCCTTAAGATTGAACGATATAATTAGTTTGTAATTGTTATAAATTAATTAATTAATATTTATGAAATATTAATTATAAAATTTGAATATGATTGAACAATAAATAATGTTATATATATATTTATTTATTTATTTATAACAATTATAAATATATCGATAGATATACAATATCGACAAGCGATTAAATTAGATTTAATTGCACAGTATTTTGGCCTGGGCTTGGATGGTTTTAAGGCCCATCACTAGGGCTGAAAAATTTCGATTTTGGAAAGGTCTGGGAGTGGCTAAAACATAGGGAATTGGCTTATAGATAATGGGTAGAGATCAAGTGAGAATGGGTAAAAATATTTTCCTCATTTCTCTCTAATATAATTATATATATATATATAATATTTATATATATGCATATATGTATGTATCTCTAAAATACTGATGAACTTTTTTTGGTCGTCATTACCTTCTACATTGTTGATTAAAAACAAAGCTTGCAATCCGCTTCAAAATTCTCAAATACATATCAAATTAAAATAATACTATTCGGTAGTTAGAGGTCGGTGATTCCGGATTTGTAATCTGACGAATCAAAGAACAATAAAAGGAAGGGAAGTCATTGCTTCAACGTGGATTCAACGACATCATTAAATTGGTTATTTTAATTCATATTATAGTAATTAAATTATATTCTATGATCCTATAATGAGAAATTTCATATCTGTTTAAATATATTGCTACTATATGTTAAGTTGGGTGAGATTTTTGTAAGCAGATGCGATAGTCACAAATCAACTTGGTCATGTGCATAATTTGTTTATTATACTGTTTTATTTATATATAGACAAATATTGTTTACAGTACAAAATCAATTTGTGTCATTAATAATGGTTTTATATACATTTATTAATAAATTCATATATATATATATATATATATATATATATATATATATATATATATTAGTGTATATTTATCTCTCATAATAGCATATATGCATATATAAGATATATATATATATATATGTATATGTATGATTTAAAAGTTTTAGTACACTTGTTTATAAATAATATGAATTTAAAAATTAGAAAATTAATTATCATACATATATTCATATTTTTAAATTAACATTTGTTGAATTTTGAATTGTTTATTATATATAAAATGATTATTATATTAAAAATTAATTTTTGTATTTCTTAAAAATATTATACAATTTTAGAAACATACAGAAATAATTTAGGAATTTTTCAATAATGTTATTATTTTTAATAATTAATATTATTTCAAAAAATCTGTTTATGATTTATTAAAAATAGTATTTTAATTAAAAAATTCTTCAGAATTTTTTGTAACCTTTCATTAATGATCTTAGAACTTCTTAAATTTTTAAATTTGAATTTTTAATAATTTATTATTTATATTAAATAATTATTGCCGAAATTAGTGTATTTTAAATAAAAATTCAACTTTGAAAATCTTCAGATATTTTCTAAGATATATTTTATGATCCTAGATTTTCAAAAATTATAAAATTTGACTTTTCATCACTAGATTATTTTTGTTAATTATTTATGGATGAAAACATTGTTTTATTCATAATATATACAAATTAAAATACTAAAATTATTATTTTTGCAAAAATAAGTTAATTTTTGAATTATAAATAATTTCTCTCACTCTTTCTATATATATATATATATATCTATATATAAATGTTTTATGTTCATATATTATATATAATATATTTATACTTACATCTCTGTGTGTAACACATATACATGCACATATTTGGACAACATACATAATATAAAAAATAAGCTAATATGTCCGTTGCGATATAAATCTCGACATCTACATATGAGCATATTATACCTTTCACGGAGTATCATGTTACATATGCACTCACACATATATGTATATGATACATTTATGTATAAATTAAATCTAATAAAATAAATTTCATATTTTAATATATTTGAATTTAAATAAAATAATTTATTTTATTTAAACGAAATTTAGAAATGTTCTAATTCGGTTAGACTTCATAGGCCCAATAAAGATCCAATAGGGTAATTTTTTTGAAATTCACCCATAATTTCCGCTGCGGGCTGGTCCAGTTCCAATAATGGTTTCAGAGCCAATAGCCAATGTGGTCTAAATTAGTCATATTATTAAGCTTGCCCACTTAATACAGTTCTAGAAAGGTATTGTCTAGGATTGGGATTAGGTAATCAAGTACTCTGTCCTACCTGGTTATCAGGCTGGTCGAAAAGGTGAAGTGAGCTCAAAGGTTGCTCCTAATAGAAAAGACCCAACTTAATTTGGGCCTTGGGCTAATTTTCAAAATCGTTTTGAAAATTAATGTTAAATTTTTTAAATTTAATAGTTAAATTTAAAATAAAACATGTTTATTATAAATATTATAATACTAGATAAATTTTCAAAATGTTTGAAAGGATAATGATATTTTCAAAATGTTTGAAAATATTTATATAATAATTTCAAATTTTAGATTTATTAATAAGATTAATAAAATAAATTAATTAAATATATTGATTAGTTAATGCATATATGCATGTATTATATATGTTGATATATGTTATGTTATTTAAAAATGTTTAAGATAACATAAGTATACATGTACATATACAAGATAAATTTTGAAATTAATAAATTTTAATAAAAATTGTTTAATTGAATAAATTAATTAAAGGTTAATTAATTAAATAAAATACAAATATATATGATATATGTGTGTTACACTATAAAGGTTATAGCATACACTATAAATGTTATAGTATATATGTCCAATATAAAAATTATATTGGAATACTTATTTAAAAATAATTAAGAGTTAATTGATTAAAATTAATTTGATAAGATTTAATTAATAATATATTATACGAAAGACTATTATATAAGTAATATGAAATATAATAGTTATATAACAATAAAATTTATATGATATGTGTATAAACTAAATGTGGAACATTAAAGAAATCCAAATAGACTTGAGAAATAAATACATATGTAAATGTACATATACTATGATTTCTGATGTGTTTGACACTTGAATCGCTGGGGTACTTCATAAGAAATACATTATTCTATAAGTCGATATCACTCAATATATATATTGAAGATTATGAATGTTTAATATAATATTGTCCTCTACCATATATATATATATATATATATATCAATAAATTACTTACATACTCCTTAGTTGTTGAGCAAACTCAAGCTAAGAATGTTATGTGTAGTATTATTAATATATTGAATAGATGAGGTAAGATAACTATATGTATTTGTTGAGCAAACTCAAGGTACATATACTATACTAAGGTCATCACGATATGGTAGGTATGAGTGAATAGTCTCTCTCGATTTGTTGTGCAAACTCAAGGTTGAAATGAGATTGGAACAAGGAAAAATAGGTTAGGAGTTGTATATGATACAACCGATAAGGGGTTATACATCGTTTGTAAGGCTATGATTAGTTGAGCAAACTCAAGGTTGGAATACTAAAATAAACAAGTCCTATCACCCACTAGTGAAGTTGTAAGACTTCTATGTTTCATCTTAGAATTTGGAGAAACATAAAAGACTAGTGGGAGCCTTATCAGAAAAATGAAATGGTAACATTTAACATTTCTAATATTATAAGAACATATGCTATATAATGTTATAATTATCTACAATGATAAATTTGTACATTTAATATGATTAATAAAACTTTGTCAATTAACATATATAAACAAACTGAATTGAATGTTGACAAATAGAAATATAATATATACCTACTAATAATTCTAATTTCATGTTATATAATGTTTCTATACCCATGCAAGTGCCTAATTTCAACTACTTAATACATTTGTATGTTGGTCACTTATATGTTTATTTGGTTTAGACCGTGTATTGTATTCTATGAGTTTTTGAACTCTAAATGCAATTCAAGACTATGGATATTCGATCCATATACTTTCACATATAAATGTCATATGGTGAAAAATCATAGTTTGTATGGTATAATATTTTGATGAAGTTAGTTCATTCAAAGTAAGCCAGTAAACAGTATTTTAAGATCATGTATTCAACTTGAATGATTTCAAAAGGATCATATTATGTTAATATAACACAAGACCATAAACAACGAGATACATCTAAGAACTCCATCGTCGAAATGTCATCTTTATCGGTTTACAAAAAGTGCAACATATTTGATGCCTTAAATGTTATGAATAATCAAATACGCTTTTGTAAAAAGTTTGTTATGATATTGTAGTAAGGTTTTCTATTGAATAGTTTGACCGCTTGAAAGAAAAACGAATGTACAAGAATAGATGTAATTTAAGGTAAAGTTGGAATGAAGAGAATGAATAGTCACTTCTATTTCATAAAGAAACATTGGAAATAAGAATTGTAATAATAATTGATACTTAATATTGGAATATGAGATATGATTTTTATTCTGAAATATGTTTTCATATAGAAAATTGTTTTCTGTAACATTTATTTCTTCGAGTTCAAGATATTTGATCAAAGAAATCTCCACTGTAAATTAGGTGTGACATATGAAATAAGTAAACAATATTAACAAACGTATGTGAATGGTGCACCTCAAAATTTAGTATGATATTATATTAATGACGGAAATAGTGGGAGCATGCCATATAACACCTAATGATTGCATCGAATTACAAAAATTTAGTATGCCCTATAACTCAAACCACGATAACGTTTCTGCAGAGTCTACCTCGGACCTTTTCCTAGCCACACTTTAGGTCATTACCAACAAAATGGACCAATATATAGAGGGATTAGAGAAATCCTTGGCCCATTATATTTCTCTCTGGCCAACCTCCCCTCAACCTTTCGTAACTCACCACTATCGTTCTTAGACTTCATTGACTATGCAATGTGTGAATGATAATGGCACTCTCAAAAATGAGAAAGATGAAAACTAATGCCAAGCTCAAAGGCATGGTCATGATCAATCCCCAGATCAAATCAGAACCTACTAACATCAACCCAAAACTACTAAAAAAGCAGGCCCAAACTACTTCTGATGATGAAGTTACTTCGCTTTACAAGGACAATCATCCTAGATGAATCCCAAGGAAGATGAGATCCATCCTTTAAAGACTCATGTAGAGTAGTTGACAAAACTCTTCCAACAGAACAACGAAGAAAAGGTGAGGAAAGAAGGTTTGTCCCCATTTTGTGAGACCATCATAAAAGTAGATTTTCTTAACAATTTCAGAGCCCGGTGGATAGACATATTCGATGGGACCTCAAACCCAAATGATCACGTCTACATCTTTGAATATTACATGGATATTTTAAAAGTGGGAAGGATGGCTCAGTGCAAGCTTTGTAACAATCCTGCTTTCTAGGCCATATAAATATTTTAAAATTAATTTTTTAGTTAATTAAACTATATTCAATAAATGTTTTTTTATAATAAATTAAATTAAAATAGTAAATTCAACCCGAATGATTTATTGAAATCTAATAAATTATTTTAATTGAATATGAAATATTTTGAAGTGTAAACAATTTTATACGATTGAAAAAATTGAAAAAATAGAAGTAAATCAATATCGAATTGAAGAAAATTTTGCAGTTATTGAGAAATTTCTTATATAATGAAGTGTAAATTAACCCGAATTGGATTGGAGTATATTTACAAATATATATATCTAGAATTCAAATTTAAATGGGAAATGAAGCAAAAATTAGTTTGAATTAGAATTTAAATTAAATTGTAGTTGGGCCAAAAAAAATTAAGGCTAAGCCTATTTAAACTTAATCTTTTCTATAATATTCTAGAATTTTTATTCCCACCCTTCAACTGAACCCAAAACCCAATCATTTGACTTAATTTCAAAATCTACGAAATCGCATCCACACATACTTGCATATATGTATGTATGTATGTATAAGTAAAAGAACCACGCCCACATGCTTGTTGCCATTGATGATCGAAGGTTGGCAAACGTGGCAAGGAGGAGCCGCGAAGTGGAAGGGCGATGGCTAATTGATGCCACGACATTGGAGATGCATGCAATTGAGAGCTTAAGGACATGATCTGGGATGAAGTGCTACGTGGTTTCTTAGTTCTAGAGGAGGACAGCAACTGATGGAGCAAGGGTTCATGATGTTGGCGTGACAGTGTCGAAGAATGAAATAGCGACTGAAGATACCCGACGATAGATGGTGGCGGCGAGCTTGATATTGTGTGACCTGAAGCATGGTGATTTAGAAAAGTTTTTGGCTATGCATTCACTTTTCTTGCCCCCATTTCGATGAGTAAAACTTTCTCACTCTAATCTATATCTATATTTCATTTCGTTCTATTAATTATCCAGAATTTTGGTGAATGGCTTGCTTGAATGATTGGTTATGATATTGGTAATTTTTGCGATGTTAGATATGATTGTGGATTTGACGGTAGAATTGTGTGTATGTTGGATCAACAAAATGCAAAGGAGATGCTGTCCGATTACGTTTTGATGTGTAGCTGTTTTATATGTATGAGTTCATTTTACGGATGATCAGAATTCGACGTAATTCGATTCGTGTTGAACAATAACATTTATATTGATGATTATATGTTGATTTTGTAGAATATTCACTCCACAAATTTTAATTTAGACAATTTATTGATATTCCATTCTAAAATATTTGAAAGCTTTAGAAAATTATTTGTGATGTTTTAAAATAATTTGAAGTATATTTATAAATAAATAAAATTGGTTGGTAAATAAAATGATTTCTTGAAATTTTTTTCGGATATAAATATTGTTTTGAAAATAGAAAATATTTTATTTCTAACTGTTAGAGTAATAGTGAAGATTCTGAATTATATTATATGATTCGAAATAAATATAATTATATCTATAACTTATAAATTTATTTTTAAAAAGTATTTAATTAGAGAGGTTTATTAAATAAATTTGAAGCGATGTTAAATGATTTTCAATATAAGCTATTTGAGATTTTGAATATATAGTGATGGTTTGAATTATAAATTATAGTTTGAAATAAAAAGAATTATTTTGGAGATTTATAAATTTTTATTATAGTATTACTTAGTTATAGAAAGTTATGAAATTGTTTCTATAATTATTTTTGATGTAGAAAGTGATGTGGAAGTTATAAATTATTTTGAAATAGAATTTAACTATATTAAATTATATAGTAATTTCTATAAATCATATTTGATTCGTTAGGGGATCGTTAAGGTATTTGGAATGTTTTAATTATATACATTTGAACATTTATTTTAAATGATTAAATAAAAGATTTTGTTTAAGTTTATTATTATTTCATTTTTGAATTAAATTAGGATTTTTATATATTTAATTTTTATATTTTTCGATTTCTCTTTTTTTATATATTGAATGAGATTATATAAGTGATTCACCGTATCTATTTTGGGTCGTTGATATCTATGTGATTTCGTACGATGATGATATCCTTCTATTTAATTTTGTGATATTTCATTATGTGTAACGAGAAATCTAAATTAACGGAGTTATAATGCCATTTGGGATGGGGCATTCGGTAATATTTCTTCGGTTATTCTTTAGACTCATTATGTAGAATATTTTAGGGATTGAATCTACTTTGTGAGCTATGAGTAAACATTTGAGTATCACGTAGTGGTATGGGATGCTATTGTGATATTTATTCGATTATTCATTATAAAATAGACGTCACTCTAATATGGTCGAGTATACGACGTATTAGATGTATGGTGATGCATGTTGAGAGTGTGCATGCTGAGACCCATAAGAGTGTCTGTTTATTGTGTATACTCCTAATATACATTGGGGAGTAAGTCAGATGGAATAGTATTCATCCTAGCGACCTGATTGCGGGGACGCTCCCTAATCCATGATAACTACTGATGTATATAGCTGAGAGTCGCTGCCCTTATGTCACTTAGGCCAGTAGTATGTTGCCATTAGGGGCACTTGTAGGGCCTTGACCATATCATAGCGTAGTCTTTCCCAAGATGGATATTGAGTCACGGTGGCCGTTGAGGTTATTAGGACTGTAGGAGTAGTGCTGAGAGCGTGTGAGGAAGGCTCACTGTCAGTCTCCCGTCTGGTTAATATTGATAAGATATCCTGAGATGCTATGGACACTACTTATTCACTTGTATGATATCATTGTGTTATTGGTTGAAAGTCAAGTCTACAGTTGAGAGTCGATTTGATCATTTGTCGAGACCAATGTTAAAATAGAAAATTATGATGCTGAGAGCACATAGGATTGAAAGTCTCGATGATTATCCACGATACTGAGAGTTGAGTGGATTCAGAAAAGGTACGAGGAACCGTATAATTATTTTATTAGCTGAGAGCTAAGTCTATTACTATGATATTGAAGGTCAAGGTGATTATTATTTAGTTATTGATCTTTTGGATTATATATGAGACTAAGAGTCTATGTAGTTGTGTAACCCCGTACACATCGATTATATAACTATCGAGGATAGTTAGAGATGTTAAGAGCATAAAGTTGGACCCTCTACCTATTTTACATAGTTATTTGAGAGATGACCTAGACACAAAGGGTATGCCATATTTATATTTTGTGATTGTTTGATTTGGGTGATTTTTATGAATTTTATAAATTTATTAAGAGAGACGGACCCTGGGTATGTCTACTTTACGATTATTTGAGAGATAATCTAGGGCATTGTTGAGAGCATGTCCTATATTGTTTTTGAGTTTTATACCTAATTATATTAGATTATGTTTGTATCACCAATTTGATTATATGTTTATTTGGTGTGTTGATTAACTTTGCTCTGAAATGTGTTTCTTTTGTGTGCATGGTTTTGTGATGTGTTGACACTTGGGATATGCACGTGCTACTTGTGTTGCACTTGTATTTACCATGCTAGTTGTTGTTTTATATTGACATCTACATTCTAGATATAGTCCGACCTATATGTTACTATATAATACTCGGTTCAGTCCAATACATTTCAGCTTCAAGGACGATGAGATCAGCTTGTATTTCTAGAAATAGAGGAGACTAGATATTTGATATTACAGATTATCATTATGTATTGTATAGTCTCTTGTGTGCATATCATTTGATGTATTTTGGACAGATAGTGTATATTATATACTATTGCTGCGATTGACTTTGTGATCTCTGATATTTACTGTATATTGTGTATTGTTCTATCCTAGAAACAAATGTGTTTATTGCTTTGTGCATATACTGTGTATGTAAATGCGAGTTATTGAATCGATGTTTAAATAGCACCAGCGTTAGCCTAAGGGAATATTCATGTGTGTTCTCAATATAGCCTTATTCTCTGTATTATCTGACAACATTTCCTTATAATACTCTTGGGTAGTATGGGTATAGAAGTGGGGGTGTTTCAAAGATTTTTCCAGTTTATCTAGCTAGTCCAGCTTCCAGATGGTACAAAAGGTACGAACCAGGGGAGGTCCGTTCTTGGCGACAACTATTTGCTGAATTTTTGGGACAACTCAACTCGAAAAGAGAGGCCTCCCTAGATGTAAACTCCATGCCCTGCATAAAGCAGGGAAAAAATGAAAGCCTGCTTAAATTCATGAAACGCTTCAAATCTAAGATGCTCTAGACTGGGGTAACTAGTAAAGAAGTGCTTGTGTTGGCAGCATACGTCGGAATTAGAAAAGGTACTACTATGCGGGGCAAGAATAGTAGAAAGCCATGTCATAGCATGAAGGCCTTCTATGATAGGGCCAACGACTATATTAGAATGGAAGAGGCTGAGTCCACAGCATAGTCATAGAGGACTTTTGCCCTCGTTATGAGAAGAAAAGAGGGTAGAAAGGTATCATCCACCTGTAAAGCGACAAAAGGATCTCAAATTCACAGCAAAGACTGTCCTCACCCATACTCTTAGGAAGATATTGAAATGACTAGGACCAAGCTTGCTTATGATATATTGAACAAAGAGAAAAAGGTGGAGAAAAAAAGAATAGGAGCATACTGTTGCGCCAATGGCCATCACATTGACAACTGCAGGCACTTGCAATATGAGATAGAAACACTAATTCAAGAAGGGTACTTAGGTAGTTTCTAGAAGGAGAACAATGGAGAAGGAACCGAGAACCTCACTCCGGATCCAAATGAAAATCTAGCATGGAACCCATCTAATCTCATAGCCTTAATCCATGGAGGACTGCACTTTATAGGAAAAAGCAAGAAAGCACATGAGCGGTATGTGTAGAAAGAAAAACTAGAGCAATGAACCCTTTTCAATGTAAGATAGAAACCTGCCCAAGTCATAGTTTTCAACGTGGATGGTGCCGTTGGGATCGTATTCCCATATCAGGACCAACTTATTATCATGGTGCAGATCTCAAACTACACCATGGAAAAGGTCTTTGTGGATTCTGGGTGTTCTGTTAATGTCATCTTCAAATCTACATTTGATAGGATGAAGCTCCCAACAGAAGTATTAAAGCCAAGTCTAAAACCATTTTATGGCTTCAACAACACTACAACTTTACATGCATATTTGTCCCAGCCGAAACTGCATCTCTTCACAAATCATTCTATGTGAGCTTTCTCGTAATCGATCAAACATCATCGTATAATGCATTTTTGCAACGACCCAACAAATTGACTTGGAGGCAGTTGTTTCTCAGAAGGATCTTCTTATGAAATTTCACATCACTACTGAAATAGGATCGATAAGAGGAGAACAATTGTTGGCTAGGGAATTATATAATGCAAATCTTAATTTTAGCAATAAAATTGTTCTAAACTGTTATGTTATCTCCTCTAATACCTACGAAATAATAATGAAAAAAAGATCAAGCCAGTTCTAAGAACAATACTAGTACAAAATACCAAGACTAATAATCAAATATGCCATTCTACGACCATAACATCAGAAAGGATAGAAAAGTGAAAGTATATGCATATGATTGGCACTGATGAGTATAACTCAATATATGTGCAGCATTTTTCTTAAGAAGCTCAGAAGAAGATATCCTCCACCGCCTTTCAATCTGAAGAGAAAGAAGAAAGTGAGATAGACCCACAAATGGGGGCAATAAGGAAAGGATTGAAGCTAGTAGAAGATCTGGAGGATGTGCAAGTAGATACAGAAGACCCCACAAAGGTTCTCAAGATAAGGAAAAATCCCAACGCAGAAGGCAAAATCGAATTGATAGACTTCCTAAAGAAATTAGTAGATGTACTTTCATAGGCCCCTTCAGACATGGTAGGGATATATCTAGCCATCATCTACATTGCACTCAACATTGACTTCAACTCTCATCTGGTCAAGCAAAAGCATAGGACCCTAGTTCAGGAAAGGTGTAATGCTCTACATAAAGAAGTCAAGAAGATGAATGGATTCATTGGAGAAGCATACCACCTAAAGTGGATAACCAATCCAGTACTTATAAAGAAGCCCAATGGGAAATGGAGAATCTGCATAGACTATACCAACCTTAATAAGGCCTTCCCAAAGGATAGCTTTCCCTTACCTTAAGATTGATCAGTTAGCTGATGCAACTAGCAGACAAGAATTGCTCTTATTCATGGACGCATACTAAGGTTACAACCAGATAGCTATGTTTAAGCCGGATCAGGAGCATACTAGTTTCGTGACATACAACGGCTCATACTACTACAAAATCATGCCGTTCAGAGTTAAAAACGATGGGGCAGCCTACCGTAGGTTGGTTAATATGATGTTCTCAGATTAGATCGGCAAAAATGTTGAAGTATATGTGGACAAAATGCTAGTTAAGTCAAAAGCAGCATCAAGTCATGTACAAGATCTGATGGAAACATTTGCAGTCCTGAGGCAGTATAATAGGGATTCAAATTCGCTTTCTCTTTTCAGTTAGAGAAGTTTCTAAGATACATAGTGAGCGCTCGCGTTATTAAATAAAACCCATTGTAAATTTAGGCCATTAAAAATATCGGAGTCTCGAAGAAATCAAAAGATATCATTAGTCAAAATGCATTTCCAAAGCAAATGATAAGTGTATATCGTTCTTCGACCAAGTAAAGAAGGGGCGTTACTTTGAATGGATCGAGGAATGCTATATCGCATGCCAGAATTTGAAAGACCATCTAATTAGAACCCCTATCTTATCAAAACCGGCAATAGTGAGGATTTATATGTATATTTAGTTGTAACTAATAAAGCTATTACTGCTGCGGTGGTTCAAGAAGAAGAGGGAAACCAGAGGCCTGTATACTTCACAAGCAAGTGTCTATCAGGAGCAGAGCTTGACTATTCACTCATTAAAAAGCTAGCTTACACTTGCATCTCAAGGCAAGAAGAATGTGGCCCTACTTTCAAGCATATACCATCAAAGTCCTTACAGACAAACTGCTAAGGTAGATATCACAGAAACCAAAAACATTAGGCCCTTACTAAAATGGGCAATGAGGCTCAATTAGTGTGACATCTCTTACTATCTAAGAGAAAAAATCAAAGGTCAAGCGCTAGTAGATTTCATCATTGAATGCACATTACCTATTAAGCCCTAACCTAAGGAAGAAGCACAACCTCCATAGTTTTGGCAATTATTTGTGGATGGAGCATCCAATGAACATGGGGCAGGATTAGGTATGTGCTAATTACTCTAGATAAGCAGAAACTATATGGAGCAGTGCAACTGGGATTCGAAGCTACCAATAATGTAGCAGAATATAAGGCTCTCCTCATAGGCTTAAGGACGGATTAGGTAATGAAGGTAACCTATATTAAAATTTAAAGTGATCCATAATTAGTTGTGAACCAAGTACATGGTAATTACCAACCATAAAAGCCAATTCAAGAAAAATACATGGAACTTTCTAAGAAACTATTAAAGCAATTAAAACACTTTGATATAAAACAAATTCCATATGAAAATAAGACTTTTACTGATTCATCAGCAAAACTTAGTACAAAAATAGCACATGAAATGAATGCTATTCCAATCAAGCATCAAGCAGAACCAACCATCACCAAAGCTAATCAAATGTTGGTGCTAACTATGGCCCAATAAGCCATATTCTAGAAGCTAAGGATCATGAAATAGAGGAAAATCGAGAGCAGTCTCCAACTGCACCTACATCTCAATAGGCGGGACAAAACTTATGCACGACCCCTATCAAGTGATTCCTAATTAATGGAATCCTAACCCCAAATAGAAGCGAAGCCTGAAAAATAAGATATCAGGCTCCATATTACTTCTTCTTTGACGTTATATTATACAAGAGAGGTTACTTAAGCCCTTGTCTTAGATGTGTTTCCAAAGAAGAGGGCATGCATGTCAACAATGAAGTACACGAAGGGTAGTGAATGGATCATTCTGAGGGGCCAAATTAGCTAAGAAGATACCAAGGCATGGTTACTACTAGCCCACAATGCTTCAAGATGTAAAGGAATATGTGAGAAAATTTGACAGCTGTCAAAGGTTTACAAGTATCCTAAATCTTTCCCATGAGCTCATCCCATAGTAAGAAACATAATCGCTAGGTTCGAGATCCCTTCCAAAATAATTTCAGATGATGGAACCCTATTTGAAAGCAAGGAGTTCACCGAGCTATGCAAAAGGAACGAGATAATAAAAAGCTTCTAATTAATCGCATACCCATAAGCAAATGGGTATGTCGAAGCAGCAAACAAAAGTATCAAGAAATTTCTGATGAAAAGACTGCAAAAGCGATAAGAGAAGTGGGAAGATGAGTTGTCCTAAGAACTATGGGCCTATAGGACCTCATCTAGATTCTCAGCTAGCCATACACCCTTCCCCTTAACCTATAGCTATGAAGCCATGCTCTCTGTTGAAGCAAAAATCCCATCACATAGAAAAGTATCGTATACGACAGAGCAAAACAAAGAATTATAAGAAGTCAGCCTAGAAATTATTCAAGATAAAAGGGATAAGGCAATAGTTTGATCCGAGGCATATCGATAAAGGATGGCAAAAAATTATAATGCTAGGCTCAGAAGAGAAAATTATGCAAAGGATATCTAGTGCTGCGAAGAGTAATTGCCAACACCAAAGACCTAGCAGATGGGGCTCTAGGCCCAAATTAGGGAGGTCTTTTGGTTATGGCAAAGGTCATTGCTAATGGAGCATACCAGCTACTGAATCCTGATGGAAACATAGTTTCGAGAACATGGAATACGGAGCACCTCGGGCCTTATTTTGTATACTTAGTGTTACTTGTATAATAAAAATTGCAATTATTATGAAAATAGTAATACACTGAACTAAACATAAGGATGTTAGACGGCCCGAACCAGTATAAAAATCTTTGTGTGTTAATTTAACTAACATAGCTAATACCATTAAGTTGTATTATACACGACCTAGCTTCTCAGCTAAATAGTTACACTGGACGTAAGGATATTAGAGACCCTGAACCAGTACAAAAAACCATGCACATGAATTGAAAAGGTTGTAAATATATGACTCTACTTCATAGTCAAAAAACGATGCACCCCAAATAGCGGGGCAGATCGTGCCAAGCGCACGAACATAAAACTGCCCTCGAACAGAGGGACAGACCATGCCAAGCATATAATAAAACTATAATCCCAAAGATCAAGTTCAAGAAGCATGAACTGCATAAGGTATCAAATCCAAAAATGGCAAGACATGATAATGCACGGAGCGCAATACAACCTACAAATCAAGTACAGTTCCAGAAACTACTCGCAGCTTATCAGGTAAACACTAAGACTAAGGTCCACTTACATTTACTGAACCCTACTTATATTTACTAAGACCCACATATGTTTACATACTTCCCACATTTTTACACACAAGTAAAGATAAAATTATTATCACTCGAAACTACATCAAAAGTTAAGTTTGAAACTTCGACTCTTAATAAAAAAACTGCAGTACGACTCTAACTCACCTGTAGGGGAATCATCGATTATAATTCCCTAGCAATGGCGAGATCTGCAGTCTCTCAACGAAGAACGTTGACTAGAATTGCTCCTTTCCTAAGAAGCTTGAATC